>JABFTP020000185.1:124468346-133705846 GCA_013387265.2 Cryptolaemus montrouzieri
TTTTCATATTAATTTAACATTAAATATAGGGTTCCGCTAGACTTTCATGTGCGCGTAGCCTCCAGAGTGAGTACAGCCTCTTAGACATCCATATCAATTTGAAAATTTTTGAATTATTTGAAGTCTTAGAAGAATTAAGGTCGCCTAAAGATGAACCCTTTTTTTAATTAATTACAGAAGAAAAAACCTTCGTCTTCATTGAAGAAAAACAAATAAAAATTGGTCCGAAAATCTTTCATTTTCTGAAGTTCTCCTCTGTTAAAATAGTAGAAATTCCTCTCGCGAAATCCTGTTTTCCATGAAAACATCGTTGAATGATCAAAGAAAACTTTCATCGTAATTTCAGACCCTCTCACCAACTCCTCCATCAGAAAACGTGTTTTTAACATCTGGTTTTTTCCTCGGATTCTGATCGCTTGAAAAATCTAAAAAAATCATGAACACAGTTAATCACCTTACAAAACATGCAGAATCTTTTCGTAATTATTAGGCCCCACAAGGTCCCCAAAAAATTTTTCCCTACATTCAATGTAAAGTACTTCTCTGAATTTTTCAAATTTTTCCTCTTGTGCCACCTTCAAAAACTCGAAATAATCGGTTTTTGTCTTTCAGTGCAAAAATTCAATTTTACAGTTGTAAACAATGAAAATAGTTGAATATTATTGTATTTTTGTATTTATATTATTTTTATGCCAAATTTATGTTTCCTGGAGTTGAGGTTATAATTTACAATATGTACATCCGTTGAGATTTAATCATTTATGAAACCACAATTGCATAATAGAATATTCAACAGTTTCAATGGTTTCAATAGTTGCGCACTTCTTCATTTCGCTTGCGCATGATCTCTTCTGCCCATTCCGTCTGCGCGCAAGTGGACTCATATGAATGTATGTGATCGTAGTAGATCTTCTTGCTTCCATAACATGTAAATCAGCAAATGATCAGTGCAGAATGTAGTGGTTTGCTTTATGTACCACCTAATACTAGGTGCTCTTAGTGGACTGCAACCCTAATTTGCCTGTTATAAAGGAACCTCTAGTTCTAGTACAAACTTATACAAGATGCTTGACTGATGTCAATGTCAATGCAGATGTTCATGACGATTTAGCGTTTCTGTATATATTACACACATCGCATTCGACATATAGAGGCATAATATCTTAAATCGAATACTACTCAAGGCGTAACTCTCGAACTTCAATTGTTGTTTCACTACTGTTAGGGAGCTTTCCCAACCGAAAGGAAAGCAATTGAGCGTATGAGTACAATAGCGTAAACTCTCATATATTCAATTCCATCACTACCGAAATCCGAATGTTGCTTGGCTACCGCTCTTATTGTCAACAAAATAATTGCGTGTGTATTGTGCCTTGCTGTTTATATGTTTATGCAACAACTGACAATTAAATCGAATTACAGTTTCTATGCAAAATGAATTGAACATGTTTCAATATTTTGTTTTATTCAATGATATTACGGTATTGACAATACGACATTATTGGAACGTAGAACTGATACTATACACAGCAAAAAAAATTATAACGATAAAGAAAGTGATACCATATTTCACAATATTGAAATATTGAAACTGCTATTTGAAAGCATAACCTAAAAGACTAAAATATAACTAAAAGTCAAGGTTTTCTCACAACCCGATATTAATTACTTAGTTGAATGTTCTATTTTGCAATCGTGGTTTCATGAATAATTAAATCTCAAGGGAAGTACATATTGCAAATTATAATCTCAACTTCAGGAAGCAAAAATTTGGCGGAAAAGTAAGATAAATGGCAAAAATACCTAAAAATGATGTACTACATCAATATACACATTTGAACAACCTTCAGTTGGCTTCTATGTTTGATAACATACAGTTTTCAACGAAAACTAAACAGAGGCTGCATCTACCAAGATATTCATTTCTGATCAAAACGCAAAAACAGGTCAATTTTTTGTTTCAAGGGGACATCTTTTGAAATACAAAACTTGCCTGAAATATCAACCCTCTAAGCGGGGGTTGCAATCATGAACATTTTGAATAGGAAATGAAGATGGGTCAGTGATGACTCAAGTAATCTCATCTAAAGGTGGTATCTTCTGTCTACGTCGCCTTGAACGAATTTCATTTTTCATTTTGATGTAAAGATACAGGGAGGAGCAACTGAAAATAGAGAGACTATCTATCGCCCTGAATATTAGGAAAAATGAACAGATTCTTTCCAGATCAAAGGCTGTCATCTTTGATTCAAATGAATCTATTCCAGTTTTTCGCACTAATACTCCAATAGTCTTGGGGCGATAGTCTTCTATTTTTCAGTGGCTCTCTGTATCTTCTATAGTTTTCAATCAAAATGAAAATTCTTTCACGGGAATGCAGACAAAGATAATACTTTTCTTTCGAGTTATCACTGACCCATCTGCCCTTCCAAATTTCAGGGTTGTCACCCCTGCTCCAGGGGTTGAAATTGAGATGAGGATGGTACTTGATGATGACTGCCATTGATCAGCATGGATCTGTTCCATTTTACCTCACTGAAACTTGAATGGTCTCAGGGAAATAGTCTTCCTATCTTTCAGTTGCTCACCCTGTATCTTTTACAGTTTTCAATTAAAAATGGAAATTCGTTCAAGGCAATGTAGACAAAGATACCACCTTTCTTTGAGTCATCACTGACCCATCTTCCATATTCAAAATGTTCAAGGATTGCAACCCCCGCTTAGGGGGTTGATATTTCAGGGATGTATTGTACCCCAAAAGATGTCCCCCTCGAAACAAAAATTGACCTATTTTTGCGTTTTGATCAGAAATGAATATCTTGGTAGATATAGCCTCTGTTTAGTTTTCGTTGAAGCACCCTGTATATTTAGACTATTCATTATTTCCCGCTAGTGCAGAAGGGAGAAAGTTTTTCGCACTTAACGGGGCTAATAAATAACATTAACTGCAGAAAAATATAAATCATCACTAAAAAAATTTTATTGAGAGAAAAATCTCTAGTTCGATATTGTTTGAAGGATATTATAATATTAAACTGTTTTTATTGTTCCCGCTCGGACAGACATGTGGTAAATTGAAATATCCGCACTAAAAGGCAAAAGAACCAGTTTTTCGTGTTTTTAGAGTAGACGCACCATCACGAAAAATTTGAAAAAAATCAGAGAAAGACTTTTCAACAACAAACGACGTAGAAACTAGACCTGTCCAGACATTCATTAGGCGTAGGGAAAAAATTTTTGAAGAAAAAAATTTTCTGGGGTCTTTGTGGGGGCCCAATAATTACGAAAAAAGTCTGCATGTTTTGTAAGGTGATTAACAGTGTGCATAAATTTTTTGAAATTTTCAAGCCATCAGAATCTGAGGAAAAAATTGATGTGAAAAAACACGTTTTCTGATGTTGGGGGAGGGGCGACCGGATTGAGGGGCTGAAATCACGATGAAAGCTCTTCTTTTGATTACCCCAATGATGTTATAGAGGAAAAAAGGATTTTGGAGTTTGGGCATTTCGACTATTTTCACAAGGGTACCCTTTCACAAGATTACGTAATGAAAGTATTCGATTTTATCTTGTTAATTACAAATTTTAAAACTCAGTAAATTATGATTTTCAATTTCTAATAAAGAAATTTAATGTATATTCATATTTTCAACTTGGAAATGATCACAGTAGTTGAGTTAACAATGTTGCTCATGAAGATAGAATTCATTTACCAGGAAACATATTTTTTGAAATAACGATTTAGAGATTCAGATTCAAACCGTACACCGAATGTAAAGTGTATCGACATTTTTATGGCCTTAACATCTTGAACTTTGTTTCAAGAATAGATAATGAAACATCGTTTCGATACATGAGTTGAATTGATATAATTTCACGAATATAATTAATTTAACACAATTTAATTATCTATATCGATAACCAATCGCAAATAGGTCATAAATTGATATTGTAAATACATACAACTCTTTGGAATGGAATGTAAGTTCAAAATTGATTAAAAATGAAAGTTGACGTAAATATTGAGTGTCGTAAGATTGAACTTCAGCTTCAATTCATTACACACTATACACAAGAAGTTGAAGCTATAAGGAATTATGAGAATTAGCCCTTCAGTATGTTTAAATCGAGGATCACGGCCAATTCGATCAAAACACATAGCACCCCATGGCATTTTTGACCCGCCTGAAATTTTGCTACTGATAAAGCTAGAAATCTAAATTTTCCAAGACAACTCAACTAAATTTTATTTATGCCGAAATTACATAGTATTATACCTTATAGTTTGTGGACTAATCATGTCTGTGATTAATTTCGGTTGTACTTAAAAAATTGGAATTCTCAGTTTCCATTTTCTAAGCAAACCTTATATTAGGTGAATTGAATTTATGAAGGTAATTAAGGAATCTAGTTGTCTATTTGTACGTGTAAAACAACAGATTATGTCATCCACATATCTGAACCAATAAATTAGTGCTTCGACAGAGGATGATTATTGATTATTTTCTCAGTGTTATCCATCAAAATTTCGCTTAGTAAAGGGCAAGAAGGATTACTCATTATTGTACCATAAATATTTGAATTTCATAATTGAAGTAGAAATAATTTTGTTCGAAACATACTTCTAAGATGTTTAAGATGTTTAAGTTCTGAATGTATAATGGGATTCACATTATTATTTTTGAAAAGAATTTATCAATTTAATTAATTAATATATATATAATATAATATAATTAATATATATATATATATATATATATATATATATATATATATATATATATATATATATTTCGAAGGATTCTTAGAATTGATCCTTATTGAGAAATTTCAATTGAAAAAGAAATAAATTAAGGTGGTTTATTTTGAGAAAGAAACAAATAAAATAAAATGAGAGACTCTTTCCGCATGTAGTAAAAAAAATGAAAATTGTAGGTGTTTTTCTCGACCTCAGTAGCTTGAATTGCCTCCTCTTGCCCTGATACAAGCCTGAATGTTCAATAGATTTAGGTCTGAAGAGCAAGCTGGTCAGTTCGAAATAGCGATTCTCTCTGTTTCAAGATAATGTCGCTCGAGGTTGCTGGTATGCGGAGGAGCATTATCTTGCATAAAAGTGAATTTCTCACCGTGGCCACCTCGCCAGAGTCTCGCTATGAGCTGCAGCACTAGGTCCTCGTAATTTCTAGCCGTTACACTCGCAGGAAACGAAATCAGATTTGTTTTGCCTCCCAGCATTATGCCACCCCAAAACATCACACTGCCCCTGGTATTTCTTGCTGCTAGGAGTCTAGCTAGTTTTCCACGATCCTTGAAACCCGAATACGTTCTTCATCTGATCGAACACCAATTCTGGTCTCATCCGAAAAGAACATTTCGCCAATTCTCGATATTCCAATTTTGGTTAGCTCTGGAACTCTTAAGGGCCTTCTGCTGTATAAACCCCTTGAACGAAGTCTTTGACGTATCGTTTCGACTGATACACTGATGCCTGTTGCTTTCAGAAATTGCCTTTGGAGCACTAGGCTCTCTTCTTGCAATTTGGCACAAAAGCGATCTTGTTCTTCAGAAGTGATTTTCCTACGACTTCTTCTAGGCCTCTTTTGCAGAGATTGTAGCTCCACGTATCGGGCGTAGTTTTTGAAATCACGCCCTGTGATACCCTCATTGTGGCCCTATATCCCTCTGTGTCGCCCCTTCAACGAGTTTGGTAGTTGATTCAGATGGTCTGAAACTCTATTTCTAAAATATTTTAACCTCAATGGCACTTCCGACTATACCAGAAGTGCATACCAACTTTTTATTCACTATAGAACACCCTGTATATTGATAACTGGTTCGAAAACACTTGTTATTCCAATCACAAAATCACCTAACACATAAGTCTAGCTTGTTTCGTTCATGAAATATCCTAGTTTTACTTGGAAATTATCGATCTTTTGCTTTTGAAAAAGTTATACATCTCGAGAACGGCGTGAGTTACCTAAATAATGACAGGTGTTGCAAACAAGAAACCATGCGGGACATAACTCATAACACATAACATAACTGTTCTTTTTTCCGCCTCAGATTTCGAAACGAAGAAACATCGAAAACCACGTTTTTACAAGTTATAACCCATATTTTTTTTTCAATTCATTAGATTCGCCAAAAAAACTAAATGATACATACCCTGTACCTTAGATTTCAAGTTTTGAAGTTATGGCGAAAGAACAATTTTACATACCTACCTGAAGTTGGCCAAGGAGGCTTAGATTTCTGCACGTGCACAGACATATCCCAGAACATAGACAGACTCCTAAGCATAGATAACAAACTATTATTGTTTTAACTGTCAGTCGAATTAATTCGAACAGAATGGCTAGCTATGTAAATGAGCAAGTACTTAATTTATTTTTCATTCATGGAGATGAGAGACGGATGTGAATAGAACCTGTAGGAGATTTAACAAATTAAATCCAAATATGCTGTCTATGGCAGCTAAAAGATTCATAAGAAACGTTACAAATTTTCTTTCATTCCAGTCGAGAATAAGATATTATTGCCATCGCCTGTAGTCAACAATGAAGATAATGAAATTGCTGTTATAGCTTATTTTGATGTTAATCCACGTGCATCATTGGCAATAGCAGAGCATGATCTGAATTTACCTCGATAGTAGCATTCACAGAATTCTGAAAAACATAAACTGCACCCTATGAATTTTCATTGGTCCAAACTCTAAAAGCTGGCGATCCACAGCTTTGAATAGAACTATGTGAGATCCTTCTTCTCAGAACACAAGAGGATCCTGATTTTCTCAAAAGAATAACTCACACTTTTGGGCCAACTAAAATCCTCATATATATATATATATATATATATATATATATATATATATATATATATATATATATATATATATATATATATATATAGGGGTTTTACCCCGAAGAGTTGCCCATATATCTGTTCATGCAATCAAACTGATTTCATGAAAAATATAAATCCACCACCCGGTAATTAATACCATTGCCAGGCAATGATTATAATTAAAACATATCCTGGAGTAATTATATATTAGGATAACGTTAAATGTTATGAGAGTATATCAATCTACCAGAATATATACATACTATAGCATCATCAGACAATGATATCAATGTACCAACGAGTAGTGTCAGAGGCTTTCTCCCCGGAAAAATCCAGTGTACGGACCTTAGTCAAGTAACACTGAATGTTACTCATTAATAGTTTCCTTTGTGTGAAGTGGTGAACGATCGAATAGAATACTGCTCTGAATATAAATATGACAAAATTGTCAGTTAATTATATTAAATTTATAAAACAAATAAATAAAATATGAAATGAGATTCTGAGCAGTATAAACTAAAGAGAAAACCTATGACTCTACCTCATTATTATTTTCGGAAAGAAACCTACGAAGAATATTACAAGATTTGATGACTGTTATCTTTTGTAACTGTTCAAACAAATCCTTCCTCAGACCCAAAATCTCAATACTTTTGTGAAGATTTCTAGGAATAACGCCTGTTGTAGAAATAATAATCGGTAGAATAAATATTTTCTTCATTTTCCACATTTTTAATCTCGTCGCCAAGCATCATATATTTAGACATTTTTTCATTGTATTTATTTTGTATATTATGTGTGTCGGGTATAGCAATATCAATTATATATGTTATTTGATTCTGTTTATCATTAAGAACGATATCTGGTCTATTGTGTTTTACAGCTCTGTTGCACAGAATTGTTTTATCAAAATAAAGTTTATATTTGTCATTTTCACAAATAATCTCAGGTTCATATTTTTGAAATTTTTTCTTTTGGGAATTAGGTCATGTTTAATTCCTAGATTGAAGTGAATAATATTAGCAACGGCATTATGTCTTTCTAAATAATCTGTTGAAGCAAGGACTGAGCAAGATGATAATATATGAAAAACTGTTTCTGAAGAACAGAAACATCTACGGCAAGAATCATCTATATTTTGTTTGATGATATGTTTTCTATAATTCCTTGTAAAAACAACCTGGTCCTGGATCGCAATTGCCAAGCCTTCTGTTTCAGCAAACAATTCTCCAGATACTAACCATTTATTCGATGCAATTTCATCAATATAATCATTTTTCAATTCTTTAGGTGCTTTCCGTGTAATTCCTTCTGCATCCAACTTTCTCTTTTAGAATTATCATCAAATATATCAAAATCTACCTTTTGCATTGTCAAGTTCAGAGGTGTAAGATTATAATCTGAAGCAACAACAATATCATGTAATTTAGACGTTCTCTGTTTATCATGAAAATGGGAACGTAGATGAAAAATCTGTTTACTATGAAGATTATTCAAATCAATTAATCCACGACCTCCAAGATGTCTAGGTAGTGTAACTCTCTGAACAGCTGACTTTGGGTGGTGCTTATGATATTTACAGAGCATTTTCCTCGTTTGACATTGTAATTCATTTAGATCAGTTTTAGACCATTTAATAATTCCAAAAGAAGATGTAAGAATAGGAACAGCATAGGAGTTGATAGCTCTGAAAAGGTTTTTACTAGTTAAATAACTCTTGATCATAATTCTTAGTCTTTGTAATATGAACTTCTAATAATTTCTTTAGTGCTGCTATGGTTAATTGTCTTCTCTTGACAAAATCCAAGATATTTATATGTATCTCCTTGATGCATTGGCTCGATTTCGATATTGGAAATCTTTATATAATCAGAAGTGATCTTTCCTTTTTCAATAGAAAGATTTTTACATTTTGGAAGCCCAAATTTCATATGAATATCATTGGAATAGTTGAAAGTAATCTCAAGTAAACTTTTTAAATGAGATCTGGTTCCGGCATATAATTTAATATCATCTAAATAAATTAAGTGACTTAATTTGAATTCAGTTAATAAACTCTTTATTTTGAAGCCGAAACTAGTAGCATTTAATTCATGAGATAATGGATTGAGGCAAAGACAAAACCAAAGAGCACTTAAAGAATCACCTTGAAAATGCCTCTTTGATTGGAATTACTTCGGATTTTAACGATTGTTTTGAAATATTTAAATGAAGATTGGTTCTCCAATTTTTCATTACGAATTCAAGAAAATGACGAAGTGTCTTATCAATTTTATAAATTTCCAAAATTTCTTGAAGCCATGAATGGGGAGAACTGTCAAAAGCCTTTTGGTAATCAATGAAGGCTGTATGAATATTTCTCTTCTTAGTTTGAGCTTGATTCAAAGCAACAGAATCAATTACAAGTTGCTCTTTAGTACCAAGGTGTTTTTTCTACATCCTTTTGATGTTCGGAAAGAATATTATAATTCTCCAAATGTGCATAAATTTTTGGGTAATACATGCAGTTAGAATTTTATATATTGTTGGAAGGCAAGTAATTGGTCTATATTGAGACGGATCAATAGTATTATCACTTTTCGGTTTTAAATAAGTAATTCCTTGTGTGAAAAATAAAGGAGTAGCTGAGGGTTCTTTATTATAAATGAAAAATATTCAGCCAATTTTTCATGAACGCAAGAGAATTTCTTGAACCAAAAGTTATGAATACCATCAACACCTGGAGATTTCCCAATTTTTGTGTGTTTAATAACTGATGTTATATCTTCGTTTGAAAATTTTTCAAATTGCATGCATTCTATTTTAGAAAATCGAGACCTTTCATTTAAAATCCAACTTGCATTGGAATTATGTTGCCTTGGCACTGCCCAAATTGAAGACCAATAATCAGTTAAAATATCAATTTTAGGAACTCCATTTCCAGAAATATTTTCATTTGAACCTGAAATAAATTTGTAAAATGTTTTTCATTATTTTTGAATAGTTTGTTTTGGAATTTTCTATCTGAATTTATTTTATATTCACGTAGTCTAATAGAGTATACTGAAAGTTTTTGTTTTAAAGTATCGATGTATTCTATCAATTGTCCATTACTTATCTCATTATTTTATGGATTTTATTTTTGAGGAATATTTTTCCAATATGTGCCATAAGTTTTTTGATCGATTACCTCTGGAATATTGAGTCAATCTTCCTAAATCACATCTGATAGAAGAAATTTTACCTTCTAACCTTTTTTGCCATGAAGGTTTTTTCTTGATATTATAATTAGATCCAAAATTTTCTAATTTGTATCCAGAATGTTTAACTACTGTAATAGCGGCACAATATATAATCAGATGAAGTGTATAGATATTCATTATATTATTATTTTATATATATATATATATATATATATATATATATATATATATATATATATATATATATATATATATATATATATATATTTATATTCTTTTGAAAAGAGGATTCACAAATATTCGAATAATTGTATTTACTATAAATGCTTATATCTATAATTTTGGTGTGTGTCAGAAAAACACAAACGTAAGAAACAAGCGAAGAAATAGAATACCAGCAGAAAAAACAGACCATGTCCGTTCCTTAATCAGGCATCTAAACTCGCATCATGCCTCCTACGATTGCCCCTAAAGTGTGAGCACAGGAAATGTAACAGGGGAACCATACTATCTTGCGTATGATTCAGTAAACGAGTGAAAAAACCTGTGGAAAAAACTCGTTTCCCTGTCGCTATTGCACTAGCAATAGCTTGTCTGTTTATGGTGTGTTAGTGTCGTGTGTACAAAAAGAGTACCAAAATTTTTCTGCTTAGCAGCTTCATTCTCTCATTGTCATCTTGCACTCCATGATTTCCAGGACTTCTTCACGAAGACAAGGGTAAAAAGGAAGGGGGATTGGGAAAGGAAAAATCTGTAACAATGGAAAAAGAAAAACAGCAGAAAAATATTTCATCAAAACGTACCTAACTCTTATATGTCTAAACTCACTTGAATCTAAGAACTCAACTAATGCTCCTCTGTTTTTCAACAGGAATCATCTCATACACCTTTTCGGAATGAAGCCCTACTTGGGTGTAGCCCTTGCCTTATCAACATACACCATGAAGAAAAAACACTAAGGGAAAAATCTTCAAAATAAATTTAGTTTTTATGTGTTAGCACTTTTGAAGGGCGACAGATTTTCGAATTTTGTGTATAATGAAAACTTAAATGGTGAACTTTATATGGAGATTTTGAGGACGGTAGTAAGTGACTTTCTTGACACTTTATCAGCAGCTGAATCAAGGTGTTGTTGGTACCAACTCGCCAGCTCATCGCATAAAAGAAAATTATCGAATTTTAACTGATATGTTTGAAGATGGATGGATTGAAACGAACGGTTCGTCCTGGTGGCCTCCAAGGTCACCTGACCTAACGCCTATGGATGTTTATCTTTGGGGAATGCTGATAGATAAAATTTATTCTGAACCTGTGACTTCAAGATATGATTTGCATAATAAACTGCAAAATGCTTTCATGTAGTTGGATGTGGAGGAACTGAGGCGGGCCACATCACAGGGTGTAAAGGTTCCTTTTCATTAGAGCGTTTTAACAATGATTCTGATGGTCACGTGATTTTCAGAGTTGACGCTAGAAAGTTGGGAGTTCTGAGCTTTACAGCGGCAGACGCTAGAAGAGACAAGTGACAAGTTTAAATTTTCGGTCTTCAAAGGTTGCCAATAAAAAACTAAGGCCACCAGTGTTCTTCAATACAAAATGGCTTAGTCTCTTTTTATAGTCGTCCAGTTATTGCGCAATATTAGTTTTCGATACTCGAACAACAGGGTAAGAGGTCCAGGATAACTGGAAGTGCCATTGAGGTGAAAATATTTTAGAAATAGAGTTTCGGACCATCTAAATCAACTACCAAAATTTAAGAACGATAGCATTCTTAGTTCTCCATAAACCTCTAATAGGGCACTCAACTTGGGATTCTCTGTATATAAAATGTTCATTCTATGACCGACACTACAACCAGACACTGTGGTCCTATCGACATGTTTCTTATAAACCTGATGTTAACTCTAACCTGTATGAAGCAAATGGTTACAGTAATTCAAAAAACTTATTGTGGAAATGACAGTATTGACAAAGTAAAAAAAAAATAAGATTGGCTATTCTTATTAACAGAAATACATATTTTCTATTCATGTTAGGTTTTTCTATGGAATCACCTAATTTATTGTTCAAGGGGGTTATTACGAGAATATGCCTGGTAAAAATTCAAATTCATGACTGAATACATTGTTCCCACATGCATCAGGACATACGAAAACATCGAAAAATGTTCACTTTTCGAATAAAAATTTTATTTTTGTGGCACAATTTCACCCCAAGATCTGGGGTGACAATGTGGCAGAACAGTTTTCTATGCATTACTCATAGAGCCTTGTGGCACATTCTCGCTCTCAACTTTCAGATGAATAAGAGAACTCAGTAAAACTACTATCATTAAATCAGATATTCTTTCATTATTACAAATTTGTTTAGATCAAAATTATTTCCATTTCAATAACAAATATTATATTATTGAACACGGCTTGATTATGGGCAATCCGTTAAGTCCTTTGTTAGCAGAAATATTCATGAATAATTTAGAGAAATTAATTCATAATCATCCACTCAGTAGATATTGTTTATACTGGTATCGCTATGTAGACGATATCATTATTTGCTTCACAGAAACAGATAGACAGTTAAAATTTTCGAAAATCATATAAATTCATTAGATCCAAAAATTGGATTCACAACCGAAATAAAAAGCAATAATTCGATAAATTTCCTAGACGTAACAATTTTGAATGAAAATGGAAAACATGTTTTCGCAATTTACCATAAGCCGTCACATACAGATATTATAATAAATAACTCGTCGTGTCATCCGTATCAACAAAGAATTAAATTTGATTAAACAAATAGCCAGAAATAATGGTTACAACCCCAAACTAATAAATAATATTTTAAATAAAAACAAAGTAGTCGATAAATTGAAACAAAATTCAACACCTTAACCTACGTTGGCATTACAAGTGAGAAACTAAAATCATTCTTGAGTAACAATAATTTCAACATAGCTTTTCAAACTAATAATAATTTAGGCAAATATATAAAAAAAATAATAAAACCAAATCAGGTAAAAACAATAAATCAGGTGTTTATAGATTGAATTGCAATGTCTGTGATAATTTCTACATTGGTAGAACACATAGAAATTTTAATATTAAAATATCAGAACATAAACGCAGTTTTTCAAATAAAAATCAGATTCAAATTACGCGAATCATCTCTTAGAAAATAATCACTCTTTCGACCCACAGTTTGAAATTTTGCATACAGATAATAAATATTGGAAGGTAGATCTTTGGGAAACTTTAGAAATCAATAAATACAAACACTCAGGTAAACTCATTAATGAACAAGTCGATTTAAGCCCTTCACCTCTATTGAATCTCTTCGGGGAGCAATCTATTCCTTAATTTTATTGGATATACCTGTCATAAATAACCACTTAAGAAGAAGCAACCCAATAAGCTTTTAATTACTCAAGAGCATTTATATTTATATTCTCATTTATATTTTCTGTACATTCATTCGTCTGAAGAAGCTACGATGTAGTGAAACGCGTTACGAATCGCAATTATTAAGTAAAATTCCTTAAAACACAGTACTTGTTTTTTATTATTGATAATGAAATTTTACCAAGTAAAAGCCTCCCAAATTCAAAAAATCATAGGAGTTTCATTGTCATTTTGACGATTGATGTCAGACGCTGCAATACTCTTTCCTGAAGGAACGTTAACTTTTCTTCTTCTCTTGTTAGTTCTAGTTGATGTGATGAGCTGCCTCTTTGCGTTTAGGTTTTCTATAAAGCTTTCACTTCGGGTAGAGCTTAATAGTATGCATAGGTATTCTATTTGAAACTTCCTGCCTGTTTGAAGGAACCATACCACATTTGTGAAAACCAGCCTTGAAATTGTCTGCTGTTTTTTCCTCAGAGCAAACAAGAGTTTTTCAAAATTCCTGGAAATTCATCCTTAGGGACTGTCATGCAGCGATTATTGCGAATATTTTCTTTCCATTCGTTTAGTACCTTACGCCGAGCAATTTTCACTGGTCTAAAAAATGCAACGTGTAATGGTTGTAACAGGTGGGTGGCGTTAGGCGGCAGAGCAATGAAGGAAATGTTATTTTCATGGCAAAGATCAATAACTTTACTATTAATATGAGAACTTAAGTTATCACCAATCAGAATTTTTTTCCTTCTTGTTTCTTCAAAATTGGCAGCATTTGGCTGATAAACCAATCTTCGAAACATTGAAAGTCGAACCATCCTGATTTGGTTCTGTTGTAGCAGCATTTTTCTGGACCGTTTTCGGTCCAACTTTCCCACATCTTCTCAGCTTTATAAACGTCGTAGACTGGTGCCAATTCACCCCTGCATTTCCACACATCATTATAGACGTACTGGATTTAGAAGAATTCTTTATATTTTCAGGTTACTTACAACCTCGTTTGACGAGCACTTTGAAATTCCTAGGTCATCAACAAAGCAAGTTTCGTCGTAATTCCATATGTTCGATGGTGGAACACCTTCGAGTTCTTTTTCTAAGTTATCAACAAACTGATTTACAACTTTCGAAATTTCTTGTGCATGTCTCGTAACGAAAGAATCGGCCCATTCCTTTCCAGGAAGATTATTTTGAATTTTCCAACAGTTTTGCCATTTTTATCTAAAATACTCTTAACGATGAATCGCAATTCGGTTTTATCCACTGGAAACCCTTAACTGGAAAGGCTGACAATATGCACCAGGATCACAGACTCTTCCTCGTCAGAAAAAGCAGTCTGCCCTCCAACTTTTTGGAGCTTTTTGCTTCAATTTATTACAGATAGTGTTCCGGTAGATCCCGTATTTCTTAGCAGCGTTTCGGATGGAAATTGTTTTTGTCTTATCTCATCTAAGATTAGCTCAAGTGTCTCAGGGCGATTTTATAAGGCTTTGTTCCTGGTTTTCTCACGTATCGTCACGGAATTCTGGAAAGAATGGAAATATCTCAATATCTCAAATTCGTAGAATTTAGTTTTTAGAATATGGGGTGAGAATGTACCACCAAGTGGAACGAAGTCCCACCGCAAATTTGAGTTTCTGGCAAAAATGTTCATAACTCATAAAAAAATTGATATTGAATCGCTATTGAGGTGTGGTGAAGGTAAATGAATATGTAGTTCATAGCACTAACCTGTATTACACTCTCAATACACCAAACTTGTCGAGACCTGAAATTTTACGGACTTCGCAATAATCGTGAAAACATTGAACTGCCGATTTAACGGTGGAGGTTGCGTAGTTCAAATCAGCGCCACCAGATATCTCAACAAGTGTGCTCATCATGAAGATATGTAGTTGGTGTGGCGGAAATTCATGAAAGGCGCGCTGAATTCAAATAACCTTGAAAAACAATCTCACCTCTGCAGCCACAAAGTCACCCTGTTTTACGGTATTGCAAATTTTATGATGCATATTAACGCGTACAACAAGATAAAATAGCATATTTTACTTTTTATAAAAATCGTTCAGAATAATTAGCTCTTTTAAAATATGCTAAAAAACATACAAATTTAGCTTAAAATTTTACATTCTCAATCCCGTTTACAAATCTTCTTTAGACAAATGCTGTCGTTTTTCTTTTTCTTGTATTCGAAATGAGATATCGAGCTTCTCACACACTATACTCGTATCCAAACACAAATTTGGGATATAGATTCAAGTTAATCAACTCACCTCATAGACAAATTCTAGTCTATTGAATCATTTAGTTCTTAATATTTTACCAAACCCAGGTTGTGGAAAGTACTTAAAGAAGGCAAACACTTTTTACTTTCAGATACCTTCGATCAAAATTCCAGTCGAATGTCTAGCTACGGTCATCGTTTTGTCTTTTTCTTTTTTTGTTCTTTGATGTTGAAGGTTATTACGACTATCAATATTACTAGGTTTTCTTCGTGTATTGTATTGTATTAATATTTCATTCTTTTGTGTGTATTTGTGCACAGCTAATAAGCTCAATTTTGTTCTGATCCTTCTTGAAGTTACGTTGGCAACATTTATTCCAAAGTCTTACATTGAGAATATCTTATTGAAAATTTTCCATTAATTTAACATTATATTATAAGTATTCAATTATTTTATCAGAATACATGTTAATCGATTTGTTATTCATGTATACATTTATCTATTTCAGGTAATCAATGGAGTGAACTTTGTCTTGACTGTGAAAATAGCTCCAGCATTATGCAATGTTGATACTATGGAATGTATGCGAGATCCTAAAGAAGAAGATATTTATTGCATTGTCAAGTTCTACCAAGAACCAGGCTACCAAAACCAAAGAATATAATCTCAAACAATTGCACCAAGTCACAAGCATTCATTCCAACATTTTCCAAATTCGAATCTAATGATGTGAATAAAGTTGGACCCGATACTGAAGGAATATAATCCACGAAAAGATGCTTCTTGGAAGAAGTCAGAGCGTACCGAAAACGATATTCTGAAAGATGTGATGTCTCAAATAATTCCTCTTGATAAATTCGAGTCAACTTCTAAAAATATATAGAATTAGTTCAGTCTAATCCTGTGAAATCTATCGAATCTTCTTCGGTTCATAATATGGTAGATGATAATGGTCAGCCAATCATTGTTTCAAGTACGTTCCAAGAAGTATTAGCAACGGAAGATCAGCCTATTTCTCTTGGTACCGACACAGCTGTGGATCAAGCTTTTACCGTGAATAACGCTTCCCGTCATCCACTGTTTTGGGAGAAGAAGGCTCAGCATCACCAATCAATCCAATCTTAAGTACTGAAAATCGATTATCCAACAGAAAGAGAATGATGATATTGTTTCACATAGTGTTGGCATTTCAGAGAAGTCAAGTGCTACACCAGGTAAACATATTTTGTGAGAGATATTACAATGAGAAATATTTCATAAATATGTGTTCAGGCCATTTATACATATGAACCTGCTCGTCGCGACAAAATCGATGGTCTCTTCATCTTAGGAATGTTACTACATATAAAATCGACTTAGAATTTAACATACTTGAAAAAGCAGTTGAACGTATTGTCAATAAGTGGCACATAAGTTTGCTCATTTGTTGTCTTACATGTTCTTGAGAACATTAAGAGATGGAGAATTCAGAATGCAGTATCGGAGCTACAGAGCTTCGCTTGTTAATTTTTTCTTGTAGTATCATGTTAATTTGGAAAATTTATTTATATGGGGATCACATCGTGATTCAATCAATAATTTCCAATCTTCCTTACATGTGAACTGGTTATTTAAATGAAAAAATTCTGTGTTCACTTTGATCCATCTCTGTAAGATGTTGAGTTTCATGATTTGATTGACGTTTATGCATTTTCTTCTTATTAACTCTTGAAGAAAATTATGTTAACTAAAAATATGCTTAGCGAAATTAAACTGAATTCCATAATTAAGGGCATATTTTATTGGGCAAAATGAGAAAATTCTCGAATATCTCCGGAATTATTGAAAATAGATACTTACGTATCATTCGAAGAATGAACTACTGTCGTCATATTGGTTCAACAATTGTAGCTCTGAAATCAAAATCAAAAAGGTTTTGAGAAAGTCCTCAATTTCAGAAAGTGTCATACTTCAAAAGCAGTATAAGTATAAGTATAAGAACTCACCTTCATTTGATTTCATGAAATCGAAAATTCGAAAAAAAGTCACTGACTGAACATTATAGTTCAAAATATAAGTTGTGCATCATTATACTTCGCGTGGTAGGTCACTCTGTATACCGAATGACTTCAGGAAAGGTAAATATTTTCACTAATGGTAGAAAGTATACTTGGGGTATCGGTATGATACCTTTTTTGTCATCTGCATCCACTTTTCGAATATACAGGCTGCATTGTGAAAAGATAACCTAATCTAATCTAACCTCAACTCTGAAACGGATCAGTCAATTTCAATATTTGTTTCTAGTTTTGTGCAATTTCGGCGATGTACATGGTGTTATTCAGCATTCGACAATGCAATGAGTTTTTTGGAGTCTGGCCCGGTAGAATAAAAATGTGAAAACCTAAGTGTGAAACTTGTTGACAACATAATACCTCGACATTTCCTTTCAAGTTCAAGTGGATCATCAACCTAGATAATTTGATCGAGGAGGTCTTTACTTGATGAAAATCGATATACATATTTTCAATGAAATAAAACTAAAGTATTTAGATTTTCACTATATTAACAAAACTATGACCGGTTTCACCACACTGTGGCTTCATCAGATAGATACAAACTAATGAACAGAGTTATTCCTTATATATTAGTCTTATTTCCTACTCAATATTACAATAGGTACAAAAGGTATGTTGGTTTTTTCAGATGATGTAATGGCTATTGTTTTGAGATTCGACAGTAAAATAAGATTTTTGGAGTTCGCCCTATACTTAATAGAAGTTGTGAATTGTCAAGTTTGAAACTACTAAATAGAAATAAATCTTATAATTTTCATTCAAATTGACTCGTCTTTTTCGGAATCTAAAAATCTATTACATTTACACAAAACAGCCTGTATACCATATTCAAAAACAGTACGCAGATTACAAAAAAAGGTATCATATCGACACCCCACGGATAACTTTTACCACCAGTGAAAATATTTCCCTTTCCTGCAGAATCACCCTGTATATATAATGTAGGATGTAAATGTGATAAGCATACAGTTTTTCACTGAAAACATTTGATTTCAGTTACGGACAGAGAAGTTAACGATCAAATCAGGTTGGATAGGCTTCCACGTTCTGTAGTAAATTCTGAAAAATTCACCCATGAGGAAAAAGCTTCTATACAAGAAATAGCAGATTTTGTAGCTTCAACACTGGATTTAATTGATGATGACAACTATAAGAGAGTTGTTCTACAAATAATCAATGCGAAAAAAATTCGTTCGGGTGGCTTATTCCTCAATATGAATTTGAGAATTGGAATATCTAAATGTGGTGAGAATGAGAATAGCGAGAATTGCAAAAAAAACTTACTAGATGATCTCACTAAATTCTGCAAAGTACAAGTATCGATAAATGAAGATTTTAAAAATCCGAAGGTAGTGAAATCTCATTGTGAGAATGAGAGACGTAACCCTCAAAAAAGTAATCGAACTTCCAGTGAGAGACATAAACGATCATTAGTGGGAGGAAAACAAAAATTGAGTCTAAGGGATCCAAAAGTGAACCAATATTTGGGAGAAGCTGTCAATTATATGAATAGAAAGCTAAGTGATGGAGACACACAACTTGAAATAACCAAGGTATTATCAGCTTCTTCTCAAGTAGTTTCAGGTATGTCTTATGATTTTAAAGTTGAAATGAGTAATTTTGTTACGAAAATTCAATCAACCCATGCAAAAATACTGCCAAGATTTGCGATGTAAATGTATGGGACCAACCTTGGATGAATAGTAGAATCATTACAATCAATTGTGGAGGCTCCAAAATTTCTTTCAATGCTCTGGAGCCTTTGTACCGTTCAAAAAGATCTTTACTTGGTGGTTGGTCTCCGAGTCCAATTGTTAACCCGAAAATAATTCACCATTTGAAAAAACTTCTGACCAAGTTGGATTCGCAATCTGGAAAAGACAACAAATTGAAGGTAAAAGAAATTATTTCAGCATCAAGCCAAGTAGTTGCTGGAACAAATTGGGATATAAAAGCTAAAATTGCTCTTTCAGACTGTTCTAAGTCAGATGAAAAACTCATAGAAAATTGTGGCGATGACAAAGATAAGTTCGAAACAATTTGCGAGTTCAAATTCTGGGAAAAACTTCCAGACAAAAATGGGGTGAGGGAATTGGATAATGTCCAAATTAACTGTGAAGATCCAAAATTGAACGTTAGAAGTAAACGAGAAGTTCATGATACTTTAGTTGGGGGGCATAATGCAGTTTCTAACGATGATCCAAGAATTATTGAACACTTAAACAAACTTTTACCCAAATTAGATTCCCAATCCGACAAAGAGCACAAATTCAAAATTGAGAAAATTCTTTCTGCTACTAGTCAAGTAGTAGCTGGAACCAACTGGAATATAAAAGCTGTAGTAGTACTTTCTGATTGTTTGAAATCAGAAGAAAAAAATCGGTAGAATGTGGAAAGAATGAAAATTCATTTAAAACTACATGCAACTTTAAATTTTGGGAGAAACTACCTAACAAGGACGGTGTAAGGAATTGGGCAATATACAAATGAATTGTGATGAACCTAATTTGAATTATAGAAGCAAACGTGATGTTTACGAAAAGAGAAGAGTAGAAGCACATTCTCATCCTTCTAAAAGGTCGGTCCCAGGAGGTTGGTCTTCGAGTTCCGTCGATAACCCGAAAATAACTCACCATTTGAAAAAACTTCTGACTAAGTTGGATGCGCAATCTGGAAAAGACAACAAATTGAAGGTGAAAGAAATTATTTCAGCATCAAGCCAAGTAGTTGCTGGAACGAATTGGGACATAAAAGCTAAAGTTG
Source organism: Cryptolaemus montrouzieri (assembly GCA_013387265.2). Taxonomy (NCBI): domain Eukaryota; kingdom Metazoa; phylum Arthropoda; class Insecta; order Coleoptera; family Coccinellidae; genus Cryptolaemus; species Cryptolaemus montrouzieri. The sequence continues at coordinate 124,488,811 of JABFTP020000185.1, forward strand.
CTCTTTCAGACTGTTCTAAGTCAGATGGAAAAGATATTGAAAATTGTGGCGATGACAAAGATAAGTTCGAAACAATTTGCGAATTTAAATTCTGGGAAAAACTTCCAGACAAAAATGGCGTGAGGGAATTGGATAATATCCAAGTTAATTGTGAAGATCCAAAATTGAACGTTAGAAGTAAACGAGAAGTTCATGATACTTTAGTTGGGGGGCATAATGCAGTTTCTAACGATGATCCAAGAATTATTGAACACTTGAACAAACTTTTGCCCAAATTAGATTCCCAATCCGACAAACAGCACAAACTCAAAATAAAAAATTCTCTCCGCCACTAGCCAAGTAGTAGCAGGAACTAACTGGAATATAAAAGCTGAAGTGGTACTCTCTGATTGTTTGAAATCAAATGAAAAAAAATTAATGAATGTGGAGAAAATGAAAATTCTTTCGAGACTACATGCAAGTTTAAATTCTGGGAGAAACTGCCCAACAAAGATGGTGTTAGGGAGTTTGAAAGCATTCAATTAAGCTGTGATGAACCAAAATTGAATTATAGGAGCAAGCGTGATGTTGGGCAATTGATAGGTGGACATAGTCCTCTTTCGAATGATGATCCCTGAATTTTGAAACATCTTAGTAGCATGTTACCACAGTTGGATAGTCAATCAGAAAAGAGCATAAATTGAAAATTAAAGAAATAATTTCAGCCACTAGTCAGGTTGTAGCTGGTACAAATTGGATTATTAAGGCCAGAGTTGCACTTTCTGATTGTGCGAAATCAGAGGATAAGAAACCTGAAGATTGCGGTGAAAATCAGGATAACTTTGAAAGTATTTGTACTTTTAAGTTCTGGGAAAGATTACCTGATAAAAATGGAATACGTACCAGAGATAATATCAACGTTAATTGTGACAATCAACCTAAACTCAATTTCAGAAGTAAAAGAGATATTGAACTAGTTGGCGGAGAACATGAAGTGGATAAAGGTGAACCATTAATATACGATTTTCTTTCTAAAAGTTTACAACACATCGACTTGAATTCACCAGAAGAAAATAAATTCAAAGTTAAAGAAATTTTATCAGCTACAAGACAAGTGGTGGCAGGTGATTTATGGAAAATTAAAGTCAGCCTTGTGTTGTCAGATTGTTCCAAAATGACATAACAGACTGGGATCAGTGCGGAGAATTGCAAGGAGCGCCAACGAAAATTTGTGTGGTTAAAGTTTGGGATCGTCCTTGGATCAAACAAGGTCGTGAGACTAATATCACGTGTGAAAATCAAAGGCACGAATATACTTTTCGAACCAAGAGATCTCACGAGAAAGGCCGATATTAGGTCAAGACGATCACGACGCTCACTTTGCTGCTTTCAGAGATTTCGAACAAAAATATAACAAACAGTATTCCACTTACAAAGAACGTATCTATAGATTCGGTGTATTTCTAGAAAATATGAAATATGTGAAATTGTTGAATGAGAACGAACAAGGTACTGCTGTTTATGGCCCCACGCAGTTCGCGGATATTACACGTAAAGAATTCTCCAAAAATTGGGGTATAGGAGTGACCTCAAGGCCGAGAATGAAATTGATTTTCTGCAAGCAGAAATACCTGATATTCAACTGCCAGATTCATTTGATTGGAGAGAGAAAATGCTGTGGCGGCTGTGAAAAATCAGGGTTCTTGCGGAAGTTGTTGGGCTTTTAGTGTGACTGGGAATGTTGAAGGACAATATGCTATTAAAAATGGAGAATTACTAGAGTTTTCTGAGCAAGAGTTGGTGGATTGCGATACTGTGGACGAGGGTTGCAATGGAGGTCTCATGGATAATGCTTACAGGTAAATAATTAACACTTCATGGTTGTGTCTATTTTCATAATATAGAATTTACTTGAGTAAACAATCGATTGTTTACATTGCAACATTCAAGAACTAACAAACTATTTGAAGACATACTTAACTGTTTCTTCTATGCTACACGTTCTTTGCCATAATACCTGATAATAGAATAAAAATGCGTGTAACCTAAGAATTCGTCATTCATGAATTAACAAAATTTTAATCATAAAGAACAGATAACCACTGTCAACACCATCCATTTTGATAATATGCAACTCTTTCAATATTTTTTGAACATAAGGTAACAGTTTATTTTTATTATTGAATGTTGAGGGGTTGCAATTTCCAACTATAAACAAAGTTCATTATAATCTGAGGAGTTTGTTTTGGTGAATTGACAACACGAGTAGACTTGTATGAAACAATAAGACTAAGGTTGCATATTTAAGAGTCTGTTTTTTACGTCAAATAAACCTATAGTTGATCATCTGGCATTAATGCTTGAAACTATAAATAACAGCTTTGATTTGACTGTATTGACAAAACTTGGAGAACCGACAGTGTTAATGTCTGAGAACTAGATGGATGACTTCATTGATTACCAAAAGTAATTATTCAAGATTACTTGATTTGGTGAATTGATATATACAGCAAAATTTGTATGATGCATTAATGAACCAATTTAAAGAAAATAAAACAGTCGACTTGCTTATGGTCTATTGCTTATATGTACATTTAAAAATTTGAATTGCCACGTCACAATTATCAAAAATAAATTATCATTCACGACGTTGTGCCCAAAATTCTTCAGATATCATTTATGATTTGAATCACTGAGCAATTGAACGTATCTTCTTCCCGTACCATGTGCACTGTGCGAACACTCGTTCATTTCCAATCATGTCTTGGTCAGGGTGCCCTCTTCAGCCCGTAGGAATTATGTTGCTGCGTCCGAAATATTGCACCAGTTTCTGATGTTTCTGAGCCAGGAGTGTTGTTGTCGACCTGGACCCCTTTTTCCCTCGGTTTTACCTTGCAATATTAATTTGGGAATCTGGTATTTATCCCCCCTTAGCATATGACCCAAATAAGATATTTTTCTCTGCTTCAGAATGTCTAAGAGTTGTCTGTCTATTCCTGCTCTTCGTAATACTTCTTCATTGGTAACATGCTCTGTCCAGGGTATCCGTAGCAGACGCCGAATTGTCCACATTTCGAAGGCTTCTATTCGGTTTAAGGTCCTAGTTTTAAGTGACCAAGTCTCAGCACCGTACAGCATAATAGGCCAAACATAGCATCGAATCACTCGAATTCGGGTGTTCAAAGACATATCTCTGTGAAGAAGGAGGTTCCTTAGTTTGTTCTACAGACCATCATCATTTTTGTATTGATAGTGTTTATCTTCAACTCTAGCTGTTTCCCATGCTGGTTAATTTTATTCAATAAAAGCTGAAGATCTTCCAAGTTGCTGGTGAAAATAACGATATCATCTGCATACTGGATGTTGTTCAAGAGATTTTTATTCCCCGTGTTTCGTTTTCTAGTGCCCTCTGAAATATTTTTTCCACATAAATGTTGAATAATATAGGTGACAGAATACATCCCTGCCTAACTCCCTTCAAAATGTGGAAGGTTTCTGTTGTTGTGTCTCTATTAAGGCGAATCTCAGCTGACTGGTGCCAATACAGTTGTCAAATTATTCTGATATCTTTCTCATCTATATTCATTTCCTGTAGAATTTCCATCATCGGTTCATGCTTGACGTTATCAAATGCTCTCTCATAGTCTATGAAACACATAAATGCATCTAGTCTTTGGTCATAGCATTTTTGTACTAGCAATTTCATCGAAAACAAGCCTTCTCTGGTCCTTTAATGAACCCAAACTGTGGATCACCACTCATGTTTTCACACTTTTGTAAATTCTTGAGTGAATTATACGTAGAAATGCTTTAAGTGCATGGCTTATAAGACTTATGAGTTTATAATCTTTACAGTGTTTTGGATTGGCTTTGATACGTCATTGAGGAAGTAATGTACGAAGTAGCAATATCGACTCTGTTGGATGAACATTCACAAATTTTTCATGTGTTCACAATCATTCCATTTTATTACTATTATTTGTTTGCGATAGAATTAGTTCACTCTTATAATCTGATTAATCTCGAACCTGCTTGAATATAGTCTTGAAGGTCTTTCTGTAGCATGGTTTGCATTTTCATTCTAGACAATCTATTTCCTTTACTATATCGAACTTTTCTCCAAAAGAGTTTCACCCCAAAGGGTTTTGCTTAGGATTACCAGTACTATGATGTCGTGGTTCAAGGCTGGCAAATCCTTTCGTTAATGCGACTGCGACTAAGTTGTTTAGAATATATTGACTTACTCGTTCACCGCAACAGGGCACATTGTGTGCAAGCAGTGTTCAAGTATATTGTTAAAATGTCTATATATAATTTTAGTTTATTTATCTGAATAAAATTAGCGATTCGGAAAAGTTCAGGTTTTCTCTGATTGACAAAATTGAGTTATAGTGAAATATTTCAAGAAGAGAGCCAGACGAAAAAATCGTCAATACACTTATATTAACTGCGTGTGCATACAATTTCAATACATCTCCTTCTTTCAGACAAATAGAAAAATTGGGTGGCCTCGAACAAGAAAAAGACTATCCATATGATGGCGAAGATGAACAGTGTCACTTCAACAAGAACTTGACACGTGTACAATTGTCCGGCGCTGTGAACATTAGCACGGATGAGACGGAAATGGCTAAATGGTTGGTAAAGAATGGGCCTATATCCATCGCTATAAATGCTAACGCAATGCAGTTCTACATGGGAGGTGTATCGCACCCTTACAAATTCTTGTGTAATCCGAAGAATTTGGATCATGGAGTACTGATAGTAGGATACGGAGTTCACAGTAAGTTGATAAAAAGTTTTTCAGATTCAATACGCAATTTCAATTCATTATTAAGTTTCCAACTCCAAGGGGTGTATTTATAGAACTAATATAAGAGACTTATTGAAATGTTAACAAAACTGGAAAATAATTAGTACTTACTTATATCGTTCATGACCTTGCTTTCCAAAAATTTGTTAGATTTCACAACTAAACACCAAAATATTGCCCTGAAAATATGAAACTCCAGTTTAGTGACATTCTACTAGAGGACAACAATTGAAGATTTTCGCTATTCAGAAATCTATGATTTCAGAAGAAAATTTAGTACTACATAAAATTGAGCTTACTTTTGAGGACGTTAATTAAAAGCAATTTATTTTTTTTTGAAACAACAAAATAGAAAAGTGCAAAATATATAACTGTGATTGAAAAGTTATGACTTTTCAACTTGAAAATCCTAAGATCTTTAAAAATGCATAATTGTTTTTTTTCATGTTGGCACAAATTTAACTGGCATCTTTGTCAAATTTCATGACTCGAGTTTTTAATGTTACACTAGGGTGGTCCTTAATTTGTTCAATTTTTTTTTGAAATGTGGCACCCTCGCAATGTGATATAAAGGCTCAGAAAGAAACATGATATATTTTTAGAGTTTATTATTAATGTTTAGGGATGGGAAGGACTTTTGAAAAGGATTGAAAATAAAGAAATATATAAATATATACATGTATATATATATATATATATATATATATATATATATATATATATATATATATATATATATATATATATATATATATATATCTATATATATATATATCGGCTTCGGCTCCTCCACTCCGGGTGATAGTGCTGCCAAAATAGGTGAATTCGTTGACGTCCTCTATGTTCTCGTCTCCTACACGAAAGGCACTGCTGCAGTTGGTGTTCAGCCTCATGGATTTGGTCTTTTGTATATTAATTTGCAGTCCAATCTTCTTGGCTTCGTCGGCTAGCGCTTGAAATTGTCAAGCGGTATCTTGAAATGCTTGATCAACAATATACACTTCGTCAGCATACTCTAGGTCGTTCAGGTGGTCAGTTAGTGTCCATCTAACTCCACGCATGCCAACGCTAGCTTTTCCGAGTACATAATCGAGCATGATATTAAATAGGAGGGGGAAAAGCACAGCCCTGTCTCACTCCTGGCAAAGGGTCGAACTTGTCAGTACTTGTGCCGTTGTGAGTGACGCAGCACTCACCAAATTACTTTTTGTGACAGTCCATCAAAGGCTCGCTTGAAATCTATAAAAATGAGGTATAACGTCACTAGCCATTCCACCGATAGTTCAATGAGGATTCGGACTGTGTTAATATGGTCAGGAGAAACCCGGTCTGAAACCAGCTTGGTTCGGTCGTAAGATCGTTTCGATCTCCTCTGTTAGTCGGTTTTTTATTAGTAAAGCCAGTACCTTGTAGACAGTATTAAGCAGGATAATGCCCTCAAATTTTCGCACAAGGTGAGGTCACCTTTTTGGGCACTTTTATGATGATACCTTCATTCCATCCCGCTGGAATGTTTTCTGTTTCCATATCTGAGTAATTATGGGAGCTAGTAACTCGGCACTTATCTGTGGATCAGCTGGCACCTTCTCAATTACTAGGGCCTTGTTATTCTTCAAACTTTTCACGGCACTGATTATTTTGGATAATGTGGGCTTGTCGCAGGAGATTGGCAATTGCACGATGTTTTCAGCAACATCCTCGTTTGCATCATCCCCTTCATCTTGCGGGGTACCTAACATATTCTGGAAATGTTCTTTCCATCTCTTTAGTTGTTCGCTTTCCGTAGTTAGAAAGATGCCTGTTTCCTATCTTAAATTTTTTGACTGATTTGAGCCTTTTCCTGTTTATCTTTCATTAATTTGGTAGAGCTCTCTTTCACTATTCTTTTGCGCCGCTGTCTGTGCCTCCTTTGAAAGCTCCTTAGCCCATTTTCTATTGTCTCTTCTGGCTGCTCTTTTCACTCTCTTATTCATCTTATGATATAATCGTTGTGCTGCCGCCTTCGTTTCCATCGTATGCGCTGTCAAAGTTCCTCCTTTTATTCTCTTTCTTTCATTTATAAGATTCCATTTTTCATCAGATATCCATTCCTTCCTTTTTCTTTCTACTGTACCCAGTATGTCTTCAGCTGTCTCTGTTAGTACCTTTTCCAGGCTTTCCCAATCTTGAATATTTTCTGTTCTTGTGTTTCTCTTTATTTCTTCTTTGAATGAGTTACATTCTTTTCTGTTCTTTAGTTTGTCAACATTGTACATAGTACCACAATTGTCGCATAATTTTATTCAAAGCAACTTTAGATAGCGCTGGATTTATATTTTCAAATACAATCAGGTCTTTTAATAGCTGTAAGTCATTTCTGGGCGCTGACGAAGCAACAGAAGCTTGATACCAGTATTTAACATAAATCATGACTGAAATAGTCCAAAATCTTGAATTCCTTTCTCTTCGTTCTTGGTCATTTTGAACTGATGTCTAAATAAGAATATTCTCTAGCAATACATAGCTTTTCCCATCCTTCGAGCCCTGTGCAGGCCCGCTGGCATTCTAAATAATGTTCGATTTCAAGAACCTCTCCAAGCAAATCATGGAGAGGTTGAGTAGCTTTATAATCATCTTGATGCTGATACCTGTTAAATTGATTTTGAGCGAAGGAAATCGTATCCTGAGCTACGCTTTGAACTATTTTCTGCCGAATGAGGATCAGATGTTACTGTTTTGTTGTCGGTCAGGACAATTTTGCTCCACTAGTTCCCAAATCTTTTGAAAATTGAAATATCAGGCCCTCTTGAAGGATCTACTACTGTGCTCACGACAGCTTCTAACATTATCTCTAGTATATGATGGCGACATGCAAGCCCGGCATATCTTTCTCCATTTTCTGCTCCAGTAGTATGTATTCTCCATTTGTTAGTCCAAAATTAACCTCTATCGTATCAAAGCACATGCACTTTACTTTATCGCTCAACCCCATTGCAGTATTGTACCGTAGACAGCTGACGCACATACCTGTCCTACGGTCCAGTTTTGAGACCGATAGTATCTGATCAATTCGTTGCGCTGACATCAAAATAGGAAGCCGATACACGGTTTCATGCCCAGTTATATCTTCGAGTAGGTTTCGATCCCAGTGAACAGTCAAAGGCAAATTAGTTTTGAATTCCGTTTTAACGGCTCCGCCATCTCTTTGCAATGCTTTTGACGCTGACGATAAATGGACGACCTAAATTTTACAGTAAAATTCATGGGGTCAGAGCCTACACTTTTCAGTGTTGATGTGATTACAATCGCAGCTTTTCGGTAACTTAATTTGGCGGCGTCAAGACTTGAAGCTAAATTACTATCCACCAACTGTACTCGGCCTCGTTTACGCGCTGGTGGCTTAGCTGTAGAAGGACCGGCAACCACAATTTCAGATGAAATGCTTGTGCCTTAGTCTGTGCTATTAGTTGTGAAGGATAAGAGCAAAAGTTTTGTTTTTAATGAGTTGATGCGGTCTGCTTCACGCGAATTCTCATAAGCCGTTCTTGTTTCTTATGAACTTTTACTTCTTTAATTGAACTCGCTTTGTCCACTGCACCGATTAGACCCCAACGGTCCTCCTCACGTTGTGCAAGCAAAAATTGTTTATCTTCTTCAGCCTTCACGATATTAGAGGCTTCTCTTTTTGTCTTATTGGTTGCAAACGTATTTCCTTACTATTTTTAGGATTTTGCCACCCTTTGAAGTATTGTTCCACTTTAGCAATCACATGTTTCTTCAACCTGGTCGGTAGTCTCTTACCCTATTGCCAAGACACCGCAAGCAGTCAAAGTAGCAGAATCGGAGAACATTTATTGTTTTCGTTTTTATAGTAAAACAACTGCAACATTTCTTTGATTGATGGAAACTTCATGGCACTCAGATTAGGCGTCATTTGACCAACTAACCAAATGTTTATTTTATTTTTTGTGGAAACAGATCCACTTTCTCCACTCTTCGACGATATAACACAATAAGCAACGAAAACAAAACCGACGACCTCCAGTCTCGCTTACGGCCGAAGCGGAACTAACTTGAGCGAGTTGCGAGGTGTGCCTTGAGAATATAAGGCAAAAGGGGGTGGTGGCAGTCAAATTGAGAACAAGTGCTCGTTAACGTGTCATATAAACAAACAAATTTCATACTTTGTAAATTCCTTCAAGAAAATGTTTCTTGATCGTTTGTCTTATTTTAAGTTCTTTTTTAATTTTAAAATGTCTGTCGCGACCACTAAATGTCATTTAAAAATCAAATAAAGAAATCTGTATTCATATTAAAGCACAGAGAACATAATTAAAGGGCGCCCCGTTGATATTTTTCACTTTGAAAGATAATGACCACCCTATTATACGCTTTAAGATCAATTTTCACGAGTGGTTAGCTTCGAGGTATGTGAATCACAACTAAGTAAAACCTCAAATGTTGCCGCGTTAAAGAGACCTTATTGAAATTCTGATTATAAAGTTTCATAAGGCAAACTGATGTAATTTATGTATGTCTCAAATTATTATGTTTTCTTACAGCATATCAAAATTCAAGAAATCTTTACCCTTCTGGATTGTAAAGAATTCTTGGGGCAAATCTTGGGGAGAACAAGGATACTATCGGGTGTACAGGGAGATGGGACATGCGGAGTGAATCAAACGCCGTCTAGCGCCATTTTGAAATAAGCTAGTAAGGATATCAATAATTGAGTTGAACAATAATCTAACATGTTCTGTTTCTAGATAATTTATTTGAACAATTCTTTTTCAAAAAAGTGAAATATTCGAATTTAAAAGAATGAACATGACAAATTCACTTTTGAATACATTATACATTTATTTATCTCTAATAATAGGATCAGGAACAAATGCTGTTATTTTATTATAGCACTTTCTAAAATCATTTAGTGAGAAAAATTGAAAGTTATAATAATTTGCTCAACTCAGAATATACTTATGTTGAATCTAATATTCATAGGAATATTGCATTTAATTTTCTTCTATCTAAAGCAGCAGTGTTTTGGTGTGCTATTTTCAATGTTTTATTAGTAGATACTGATACTAACCTATCCCAGCCGTAATTATTGACATTCAATTCTATACATGTGATATATTAAGTGTGATTCTTATGTTTTGAATTTCTGTTTATAACTTACTAATATTTTGTGACATCTATATTTTGTTTTAACTTGAAAACCTAAATAAAAGTGTATGATAATCAGTTTGTCTATAATTCATTCATAACGTTTTATTTTGATTATAATTAAAATAATTAATAATTTTGCAACTTAATCAAAAAACACTTCAATTTTCTGGCTTCATACGTAACCGTTTCTCTTCCATTCGGAGTTTCATTGCCATCATACAGTTTTGGACAAACTACACTCTTAACAGTTTTTCCATGTACTGAAATAGAAGGAAGTCAATTAACCAACAGTACAAACAATCCAGCTTAGTTTTAAAATGATTTTTTTTATCAGAAAATTTAAATACCAAAAATCTGGAACAAACCTCTCAACATTTTTGCTACTCAAATTTTTATCTTAATAAGAAAAGTTAATTTTCTACAGTCAATGTTTATACGCAGGAACTATATATATCCAACAAAAATTGTCGCATCACCTGGTATTCTGAATTCCACAATCGATTAAGCAGCTCAACATATATTTTTGGACATATGAGGGGAAAAAAATCTTATCTTTGTAATAACATATGTTTCCATATGATCTCAAACACGTATGAAACAAGAATGAGTTCATTTGACTATCAGTATTCATTCAATTTTCACGCTAAATTAATGCAAGTTTTCTGTGTTTCTTGTTGATTTTCGAATCTTTGAATTTATTGTAATGGCTGCTGAACTTCCTGGCTGCTATTTGAGTGATCATGAAGTGGTAAGAATTGTAACACTTCTAGAGGAGGGGCGAAGCCAACGTTAGGTGGCTAACTTGTTGAATGTTAACCAAAGCATTATTTCAAGAGCAATTAATCGGTACCACGAAACAGGGGAATATGGAAGAAGAGCCGAACAGGGAAGAAATCGGATAACAACACCGGTTGATGATCGTTGGCTTCGTTTAACTGCACTAACAGTTCGGCACTGTACGGCTATAATGCTACATAATGAACTTGCACTTTCCAGAAATGTGCATATTTCATTGCAAACTATTAGGAACAGGCTCAGAGAAGACGGTATCAGACCAAGGGTGGCTTCTACCGGCCCGCGTCTCACGAGAGAGCATCGAGTTGCAAGACTTCAGTTTGCAAGGGAACATGCAAATTGGGGTATTGCAGGATGGTCGATTGTTCTCTTTCCGACGAGTCCAGGTTCTGTCTAGTATCAAATGATAGACGCATGCCTGTATACAGACGACCTGGGGAACGGTATCAGCAATGCAATATCCGGCAAACCGAAAACTTCTTAGGGGCTCAGTAATGGTGTTGGGTACATTTCTTTCCATGGTCGAGCTGAGCTAGTCCTAGTAAATAATGGAAGAAGGACAGCGGCCAGATACATCGCAGATATCCTTGAACTCTATGTTGTACCCTTCTGCCCATAGATTGGCGAAAACTCCATTCATATGCATGATAATGCTCGTCCTCATGCAACTAGAGTAGTTACAGAATTTCTGCAAAATGCCGAAAATGATATTTCAAGATGGCCAGCCAGAAGTCCCGACTTGTATTCCATAGAACATGTTTGGGACAACCTGGGGTGGCAAATTCAGCAACGTAGGATTGTAGAACACTCCAACAACTAAAAAATCTGCTTCCTGAAATTTAGAACTCAGTGACTCAAGATTACATCCAAAATTTGTTTGAGGGGCTTCCGAGACGTATACTGGCAGTAATTAGGGCCCGAGGAGGAAACTCGATTTTGAAAATGATTATTAAGCATTCTATGCTAGTTGATTGGTCTCTTCGCGAATATTTGAAGATAGTAGAATTCTTTAATTCATTAACTCGAAAATTGTTGATATTTTCCATCATAAACTCATCTCTTTTGAATGATATCTTCTTATTTTACACTTCTTAAAATTACCAAGCGAATCTTGAATGACCAACCTAAAAGTTTATGTAGTATTGTCGTAGAAGTAGGGTGATGTGACAATTTTAGTGGGGAGTGTATATTTGGGATAAAACGTATGTATGTAAAACGCGTAACGTGCTTGTGGTGTTCAACGCAAAATATTAATTATGGTACCTTAATGTGGACAAAAATATACTTTATATGTTTTGAATAATTGACTTTTCGATAGGTGTGAAATTTGTACAAAAATTTAGACTCTAAAGGACTAAATAACGTATCAAAACGATCAAGTGAACCGAAAGAGAAAATCTGTAGATAACCTGTGAAGGTAAGAGAAGCAATTAATTTTTGAACATTTGGGGACAATAGAACAAGTATGGACTCAGGTCCTTGAATTGCTTTCAAACTTTTTAACTCTGAGAAGCAAATATAAGCAGAGTCAGACTGATGATAAAAAAAATTTTATATACTGCAAGAAATATTAATTGCCTCGGCGTTTACCACGAACAGTATGAAGGGTATTAGGACAACTGAAGGAAACAGTTCAGTACAGAAAAACCTATTGAAAAAACCTGACTCTCAGGAATATAATACAGAGAGAATACAAAGAAAGAAGAATGTGGAAATTCAGAAAAAGAGGTCCATTTGGTCAAGGAAATGTTGCAAAAACTCGAAAAAACTTAATCTAAAAGACAAACATATTGAAACCATAAAGGAAATAAAGAAGTGGAATACTTTGAAAATGAAGACCACATGGAAAAAAAATGAGTGAAAAGGTCACCCATTTGGAGAATCTTAAAGTACAATTGGTGAATAAAGACAATGAAATAGTATGTTTGATGAAGAAAATACAAGAAATTACACAATTGGCAGAAAATAACGAGTCAATAAGAACTGATGAAAGGAGATTGGGGGTTGAATTGATCGCAGTGGAAGAGAATTAATGCAAAAAGATGAAAATTTGAAATTTTATGAAAAGATAGAAAATCATAAGCAAAGCTTAGACGACCAAGTTAGATATCATACTCGTCTGATCAAACTGACACTTCACAGGCAGCAAGAGGGGACAGAGTTTACAGTAGACTATATAAGAGACTGAAGATCTTACCCTAAAAATAAATATTCCAAAGAAAACAATCCACAGAGAAGTAGTCAACCAATGCAAGTCGAAGGGTCTTCATTAAATGAAGGAAGTGCTCAGGGAACACAAAATCCGTACGCGCAAGTTTCAATTTCAGAAATCAAAACGTCACGCAACAGACAATCTACTCCTGTTACTCGCCAGTTTGAAAACAAACAACAAGTTCAATGTTGACTGCTGATTCCAATAACACAATAAAAAATAGTCCATCTCCCAACTGTCCGATGTAGCAAAACAACCGGCACCCATCAACAACAAGCAGAGTATGTCAAAAGAAAAACGTAAAATGATGAACATTATTATTCTGAACATGATGCAACAAGCATACAAGCTAATAATGAAAACGAAACTGATTGGAAAATGAAGGGGAAAGGTGAATCTAAAAATCAATAGAGCACTCGTATCCAAATCAACCGAACTGAAAGCGGGGGCCAGAAATAAAACAAAAGTAGGATGAAATAAATGTATATTTCAAATTTTCAGAAGGATACAAGTGCTTAAGGAGGAAAAACTACTAGAAAATAAATGTGTAGAAATGCTACAAAAAAGACCCAATACAGACATGAAGTCTTTCAGGATTGGTGTGCCATACATAACGGAAGAAACCTTAAGATCTTCATCCTTTTTTACCGGCAGATATTATTTACCACGTGATAATCCAAATTTTCAGACAGAATAGAACCAAGAAGAAAAAACTTAACAAATAATCTTTTGCATTTGAATCGGAAAAAGTTGATAGTATATATATTCTTTTGAAAAGGGAGGATTTACAAAAATTTGAATAATTGTATTTACAATAAGTGCTTATATCTATAATATTGGTGTGTGTCAGAAAAAACACAAGTGTGAGCTCAGGAAATGTAACAGGGGAACCACACTATCTTGTATATGATTCAATAAACGAGTGAAAAAACCTGAGGAAAAAACTCGTTTCCCTGTCGCTATTGCACTAGAAATAGCTTGTCTGTTTATGATGTGTTAGTGTCGTGTGTACATAAGGAGTACCAAAGATTTTTCTGCTTAGCCGCTTCATTCTCTCTTGCATTCCATGATTTCCAAACGAAGACAAGGGTGAAAGAAAGGGGGTTTGGGACAGGAATCTGTAACAATGGAAAAAGAAAACCAGCAGAAAAATATTTCAACAATCAAACTTCTTATTTGTCTAAACAACTCTAAGAAAAGATTTTACATAGCAAGCAAGGTCATGAAAGGGACTAAGGAGATAATAAAAAAATACATATCCTGCGATATTTCCTCAAATTCCATCTCTGTTAGACCGAGAGAGCCCCGATGGCCAGGTTCAGTCTTCCAAGTGATGCCGATTATGATCTATAGATGTTTTAGAATCATTATGGACCCAATAATTTGGGTTGACATTGCCCATATATTATTTCTTCGTGGAATTTGTTTAATATAAAGAAAAATTTGCGAAAAAATTTTGACATTCGTTCGAAAAATATGAGAAATGTCATACATAGTACACCATAATATACAATGCTTAAAAATAAACTTTTGTAAATAGAATGTTCACTCATGTCACATCAATACTCTACAAAATTCAAGAAGAACCTACCGGCATAACTACACCTATCTGCAGAGGAGCGATAAATTCACCTCGATACAACTATACAATAGGCTACCTACAGCAGTCCGAGCATTACCAGTCGTGGCATTCAAACGTAAATTGAGGCAACACCTGGTAGAAAAAGCATATTACGCGATACAGGTTTTCATAAAGAACATTTATTTTATTTTTTTTTAATTTGAAGGAAGATCGAGGCAGGCACGGAAGTTATCTGCGCATATTCATCCCGATTCTCCGGGTTTGAACTGTCGTTAGACATAAGTCCAGAAGGATAATTGTTTATACGATACATTTAATGGTGAAACTTTGACTGTTAAGTTTTAAATACACACACAGCCTCTCGTCCTGGGCATCTAAGAGCTCAGACCGAACAGCCACCCGACCCATGCTTGTTCATAAGTTAATATGAGATTTCTTTAAAATGTGTATTTCCCAGTAGACTTTGGGGTTGATGGAGTTTGGTGATTTTACTCAAGGTTACGCATAGCAATTGAATATTTCGAACATTTTATTACATTGAAACAGAAGGTGCTTTACAATTCCTATTTCCCCACATGAGCAAAGAGGGTTATCTTTCAATTTCATTCTGTGAAGATATTTCGGAAAGAGAGCGTGACTACTTCTCATTCTAGAGATAGTACGAATAAAATCTCGTTTAAAATTCCTAATGGGATCAGACTTGTCTACTTCATCAAATATGTTATCGAACCAGTAGAAATGTGGCGGGGAGGGTTGAATTGATTTATAGAACTGTCCGCTTGGGTTGGATTTGAAGGTTTCTTTCCATCTTGAAGTTGTGAGGTGTTTAAAGAGAGGGAAAAAATCGTTGTACATGGCGGGAGGAAGGTGGATGCGGTCGAGAAATACCGCTTCCTTCCAAGGAATCAACATTTTCATTGCCCACTATTCCTGAATGGGCCTTAGCCCAGAGAAACTCGATTGTACAGCCTGATGCAGATAGCCGGGACAAAGCTTCTAAAATATCTTTATGAGTCAGACTGAAGTTTGTGTTATATTTCAATTTCTTCAAGCTCATCAGGCTATCTGATATTATCAGGAAATTTTTTGAGGAAAATGTATCGATGTACGATAGAATGTAATCTAATGCTCTACAAAGAGCTAGAAGTTCTGCCGAGAAAATTGAGAAGTTATTGCGGAGTCGAAACAGTGAATGAGAGGTGTGTAAGGGATCGAAAATAGCAAAACCGACGTTATTATCTTGTTTGGAGGCGTCCGTGTACAGGTGATGAAAATTTCTGAAGCGTGAGTCTATCAGTCGGTGAAAATCGACATTTGCCGTCATTTCTCCGTAGATGGGAACATGAATATTTTCTACATCTCGTAATTTGAAGAAATCCATTTTGTACATGACTAGTTTGTCCAATGTGGTGATCATTTCCTTATATTCCATGAATAGGTCGTAATTCGCTATCAAGAGTGGATCTTTTTTGATAGTCCAATATTTTGATGTGAGTGTTATAATATATAAGCTGTGAATCTTGACCATAAATGGAGAAGAAAAGGCGTGTTTTTTCGAGAGAAATTTGAGAGTCAGCAAATCTCTGCGTTGTTTGAGAGGCATTTCGTTTGATTCTGCGAGTACAATATTATTAAAAATGTGAAACGCTTCACGATTTTGCGTGTCATCCTTGCGCAGGGGCCATGCTAATCTTCTCTGTATCGTTCCAATTTTAGTATATGTACCGCCGAAGCGAGTACATTTACATTGATAATCAATAATTGTCAATTGAACTAATAAAATCTATCTATCTAATCTAAAGTGTAAGATTGAGTAATTTGATATGTATTTGCAATTTTAGGAGAGTTAGCTAGTCCACATATTTCTAGCAGGTCAGGTCGCCAAGGAAATTTCGAAGTTCGTTTATAAATGTGTGAGACTTTGTTTCAGTCTACCATTGCTTGAACTTTATATGTCAATATATTTCTTTAGCTATTCTATTATGGTTACCAGTTAGGAAAGAGATTGGATCGAAAAATATTTGGTCCACCGCTCTTTTCGCTAAGTAACTGGATTTGTGGTTGCTTTTCAATGTATTGTACCCTTTGATACACCTCAACGTTTGTTGTTTGATATGACGTCTAGCAAGGTTTTGAGATATTGTATCAGCCTCTCTTTCGTCAGCTGACTTATATCAGTTCTTGTAAGAACGACAGTTTTAATATGAGATCAATTTTTGTTCTAGATTTAGATTTACCATCTGTTCTTCCAGCGACATACTTTTACAATATAAAATTCTTGTACCTTAAATGAATTGGAAAGACAGTATTTGAATCGAAAATTGTTAAAAAATATATATATATATATATATATATATATATATATATATATATATATATATATATATATATATATATATATATATATATCACTCCACAAGTTGATACTAGTATAAGAGTAGGTATGTTGTTTGTTAAGAACTTCACGTATGAGAAAAACACCGGCGCTTCCGACTTAATTCTCACAATCATTCAAGTATATGTGAGGACTAAAATGCACGTGTTGTTCGGTACAATCTCAGTGATATCGTTTCGATACATATGCAAAGATCAGAGCGAATTGTTACTGTTCATTTTTCTGATACTGAACTGAATGTCAGAGACTCATGAAAAATCAACGATGGAGAATTTACGTGGTACTCTGATACACTCTCTATATGTGAACATTATTCTGGAGCTGATAGAGCAAAGCGTAAACCTACAAAAACCAGCCAATTACTACATTGAAGCATACACCGAGGGTTGAAATGAAACAAAAAAAAACCATAAACACCTTTGACGCCGTGTATCTCAAAAAATAGTCGTACAATTATATTATAAAAGCATAGTTGTAGCATAACATAATTTCATGAATTTTGACTGAAAGAGATTTTCTGTATTAATTGTAGGAGGACCTTTAACTATGTTATATTTGGTTTATCGAAGCTACACTATTTTAAAAATTCAATTGACGAGGCTTTTACGTGATAGAAATCCATTTTCACAAATACAAGTAAACGATGATTTCTACTAAAATATATTATTAAATCCTCGACGCGTTTCGATGCCTGATCATTAAGAATTTCCGGTGAATACCTAAATCTGTTAATTTCAAGTACTTCCAGAAGGTTGAGTTTTATAACTCTATTCTCAGAATGAAGGATTTTAAATTGTGAATTGAAAGAGTGACCATTTTCCTAAAATGATTTGAATAAATTCAATCGGTTTTTCCATTGATGAAACTGCGTTTATGTTCAGAGATTCTAACATTAAAATTTCTTCCTGTTCTACCTATATAAAAACAATTGCAATCTGCACAATCCAATATGTAAACACCTGATTTATTTTCTTTATTAATTGGAGATTTATAATTCCTGATAAATCAACCTAAATTTGTTGGAGTTTTTAACGATATATTTAAATTTGAATTTTTAAAAAGGTATTTCACATTATTGCTAATATCGCCTATATATGTTAAACTAATGAATTTCTCGTCTTGGTGTCCGCCGATTGGGTATATATGTTGTAAAGCTAATTTTTGTTTTTTCTTATGTAATATGCTGCTAACTAAATTTGCATCATAACCATTATTTATTGCGATCTGTTTTATCAAAATCAATTCTTTGAAATAATTATCATTAGACATCGGTGTGTTCAAGAGTCTATGTATATAGCTATTAAATGCTGCAACTTTATGTTGGTAAGGATGTGCCGATGTATAATGAATTGTGATATCTGTATGAGAAGGCTTATGATAAATTGAAAACTGGTGTTTATTATTTGATCTTGTTATTGTTAGGTCTAGGAAATTAATCGAATTGTTCTGTTCTATTTCAGAAGTGAATTTTATTTTTGGGTGCAGGTTGTTGATGAAATTTTCGAATACAGTGAACTGTCTGTTTGTTCCTGTGAAACACAATAATGTCATCGACATATCGATACCAATATAGGAAATGTTTACTAAGCGGGTGTTTATGAATAGTTTTTTCTATGTTATCCATGAAGATTTCTGCTAAAAGAGGGCTTAAGGGGTTTCCCATTATAAGTCCCTCATCACTTTTATAAAAACAATCGTTTAATAAAAAATAATTTTGAGGTATGCAAACATCTAATAAAGCCATAATGTCGTATTTAATTCGTGGATTCGTCATATTTTGTGGTAACAAATGATTATATTATACGAATCTCTCGGTAGAATACTTGGAAACAAATTCTTGACATCAAAAGAGACTAACTTTGCATTACTTGGAATGACAATATTTTCTATTTTTCTCATCAAATCATTTGATTTACGAATAGAAAAAGACGGTTAAAAATAACAAAATTTTTCCAGAATATATATTAAAAATCATCTGAATTCAAAATTTAGTTCCTGAATTTCCATAGCGTTGAAAATACCAGTTTTTTCCCTAATACGTTTTATTTGGACAATTTAAGTGTTCATACTTACGTTCACAATTTTCTAAGAATGCTATACACTCCTCAATCACCGAGTCTTTCAGTACAACCGTATGCTTAGCTAGATTTTCTAGAAGACTCAAGAAACATCTCTTGGTATAAAACCAAGTATCTGTTCCAAGTTTTTTATTGTACGGTTCCAATGATTTCATCACACGGGATATTCCAAATTCATAATTTCCTTTTGAACAGTAAAGTGTCCTGAAAGAACGAAAAAATAATTTTCACTCAAAAATTGTTGATGGGAAAAGTTCAAAAATATTTGTGTGCCCATTGGTTCCACATAAGACCAGAAACTATGACTGTCAGTTAATTATTCCACTCATCATTACACAGGGCCGCCGTGAGGGCTACTGGCGCTTGTGTACAAAAAAGGATTTTGGCGCCCCTTAACGCATTTTGGATCATGTATTTTTATTTTTTTAAGGTAGGAGGTAGGAAGGTAGGTGCAAAAAATGAACTTTAGAAGTCATATTTATTTGTAGACTAAAATATCAAAATGAAACAAACAGAACAACATCATAACAAAATAAATTCTTGTTCACACCCATTTCAAAACATTTACTTAAAGACACGTTGACTCGTTGTTTATGAATACTAGAAAATAACCTAAAACTAAAATCACATTTTTTAGGAACAAATAACAGAAATATCGCCTAATGTCTACATATATATATATATATATATATATATATATATATATATATATATATATATATATATATATATATATATATATATATATATATATATATATATATATATATATATATATATATATATATATATATATATATATATATATATATATATATATATATATATATATATATATATATATATATATATATATATAAGTACTACTTTCTACTGATGCTATAGAAGATAAAAGATAGCTATTGTAGTAGCGATATTTTCCGAGATTTTGCTGTTGCAAATTCATTAATTACATCGCTTAAATTTATACCGTCAAAATTTATTGTTTTCAATGATTCTTAACTTTGAAAAAGATCGCTCGCCAGAAGCTACAGATACAGGCAATGTCAAAAGAATTCTTAGTGAAATGCTTACGTTTGGAAAGGTGGAGTTTAAATTGTTTTCAAATATATATATTGTAAAATACTTAAGGGTCAGTATCATCAAGTAATGAAAACAACTTTAACGCTTTAATTTCGTTAAACAGATCATTGGAGTCTATATCCTTATTACCCTGATCTGTCAGTCGCTCTTCAAGAATAGAACAATGTTTTAAAAGATTGCTGTCTCTTAATTTGAATATGTCGCTAAAAACTCCGAAAATATTATCATACTCATTTAATAAGTCAAATCGGTTTTTTAGAGAGCTTATGGTTTGATCTATAATTTTTAAGAAAAAACTAATTTCAAAGGCGGTTTTTGGATCCTGAGGAGTCTCATCTCGGTGTTCATAGTCAAACAGTTTTGATTTAAATTTCCTCCTAACCTTTGGTAATGGTGGAAAATCTTCTTCAATTTCGAGAGAGGATGCTACTTCTTTCGCTTGCACAAGAGTTTCTTGAAATGATTGGTCAGATCTATATTGCTGGAAAAGATCAACTAAGTTTTTTAGGTAGGTTTGGCTCACTTAAATATTAATTGTAGCACTTTGCATTTGTTTGCTGACAATATTTATATGAAATAAAACGTCATGCCAAATAATAATTCCACAAATAAATTGAAAATTTTGTACAGACGTTAAGAGGAACTCGCTTTATGTCTTGCATCAATGTTAAAAGAATTATTTTCAGCATTAAATAAACTTGGAGGGCTTTATTGCGTCAATTCTGCTGGACCATCTTGTCTCACTTAGAGGCTTTAAACTTAACCCGGGGACATTTTTTCTCAAAACATACCACCTTTTTGTGGATGACGAAAAAAGTTATATAACTCTTGCACAAGATTAAAAAAGTTTATTGTAGCACCTGACACTTTAGAAGCGTCATTTACTGTTAAGTTCATAGTATGAGCCGCACAAGGTACGAAAAGGGCTTTCGGATTCGTATCAAAAATGCGTTCTTGAAGCCCAACACATTTTCCTTCATATTTGTCCCATTATCATAACCTTGTCCCCTAATGTGTTTTAATTCTAAATTTAATTTTTTCAAATTTTCTATCACAAATGTATATATCCCTTCTCCTGTATAGTCCAGCATTGGATTAAACGCAATAAAACTTTAAAAATTAGTACTGTGTTTTATTGTTAATTATGATTTACTGTAAATATATAGAATATTTATAAATGTTATTTAAAAATTTTTTTTTTATTGTAATGGCAGTATATTGTCTAAATTATTGCGAAAGCATGATATTATGAAATTAATTGCAATAATTTCAACATAGCTTCCAAACTAATAATAATTTAGACAAATATATAAAAAATAATAAAACCAAACCAGGTAAAAACAATAAACCAGGTGTTTATAGATTGAATTGCAATGACTGTGATAATTTCTACATTGGTAGAACACATAGAAATTTTAATATTAGAATATCGGAACATAAACGCAGTTTTTCAAATAAAAATCAGATTCAAATTACGCGAATCATCTCTCAGAAAATAATCATTCTTTCGACACACAGTTTGAAATTTTGCATACAGATAATAAATCTTGAAGGTAGATCTTTGGGAAACTTTAGAAGTCAATAAATACAAACACTCAGATAGACTCATCAATGAACAAGTCGATTTAAGCCCTTCACCTCTATTGAATCTTTTCGGGGAGCAATCTATTCTTTAATTTTATTGATATACCTGTCATAAATAACCACTTAAGAAGAAGCAACCCAATAAGCTTTTAATTACTCAAGAACATTTATAGTTATATTCTCATTCATATTTTTCTGTATATTCATTCGTCTGAAGAAGCTACGGTGTAGTGAAACGCGTTACGAATCGCAATTATTAAGTAAAATTCTTAAAAACACAGTATTTGTTTTTTTTTTATTATTGATAATGGAATTTTACCAAGTAAAAGCCTCCCAAATTCAAACAATAAAACTTTCCTTAACTTCAACCTTTTTGGAGTGATGTTAAGGATAACATACCTCAAAACAAGACTAATTTGCTCAGTATGACTAGTGTCTGGTGTACAATCTAATACTATTGAAGAATATTTTGAACTGCGAACCATTTCTGAAATATTATTTCTTACTTTGGACGACAATAATTCAATTATTTCATTCTGTATTTGCACGCCTAAATAATGAGGCATTTTAACAGATTTTGTTTGGGAGTTATACACTCGGCTAACGTGCTGTCTCGTCACTGCCAAGCATTGTGTAGATATATACTTAACAATCGCAATAATTCTTTCCAATACGTCTCGCCAATATTTTTTTTCCGTTTCTAAAATCTGCAGATGATGAGCATTAACAGTCATAGATGTCTCCAACACTTTTTTTAAATTTACCCAAGTGTTTATATAACTGTTGCGTAAAATTGACGTTAAGTGTCTCTTAATTAGCAAAGACAAGTGTTGCCAATCAGATACTCCTTTTATATCAGAAAAAGCGTTAGGAGTTTTACATTAACAAAACAACTTACAACAAAAACGAAATACAGATTCTTTAGAAATAGAGTAAATAAGCCAAGCCATTTCGACGTTTTCTCCATTAGATAGATTTCTTTCAAAGTATTTGCACGAAAACTTTCTCTTATCTTTATTACTAGGAAAGCTAAAACTGATGTCTAGCAAGGGCGGATCACGTTTAACCAATATTCTATCCATCTCATTGGTGATTCTTTCGGGCCACAAACCGGGGTCGGACGGAATTATATCGATACTAGCCTCATTACAGCATTCATCGAAGGTGTCACTTGCTGCAGGTATTTCGGTAGCTGACATTACCGAACTTTTAAACAAGCTGAATTACCTAAAGTAGATTGTTCAAGTGCTGTAGACGAGGATGGTGTCATCGCTTCATCGGGCTGCTACAACCGCTGCCACTTGTTGCTGGACCTGATGTTACATTTGAAATTTCAGATGGTCCACTCACGGTTATTGATAATATGGATTTAGAATCTTGAGATTCGGTCGCACCAACATCGATAGTCTCCGTGGAACCTCGATTGTTTTGCAAGAAATGCTTTAAAGATCCAACCATTTTTCCCCTTTCTTGTAGTCTCAGTTTCTTTTGCTAGCGAAACTTCGCACCTGAAGGTCTCTTTCTTTTATCCTGAAGAAACAAATAAATAATTAGTGCTCAAGGGAATTAGGAATTAACTTCTAAAGTAACCACAATAATAAGCACCATGCGGGTAGGGTAGGAAATATTCTTAAAAAGTTAACTAAGTAGCCAATAGCCAATAGTTTTTAACCCTTTATGGGGCAGATTATTATTAAGTAAGATATGGCCGATTGAAGTTTGCATATTTGAGTAAAAGCAATTTGTTTGAGCCCTTTCAGCTTAAATCCTTTCAAAATTAAAGCAAAAAGATATTAAACTAATTTGATCTTATAGCCCTTGAAAAACCCTGCAAAATGGTTTTTAAAAAATTAATAGCATAAAAACTAAGCGAGTTATGGATAAAACCAGTTACTTTTTTAAACTTGTACATGACATTTCAAAGAATAAAAGATATTTGGCTAAAGAAATTAATTATAACCAATATCCTATAAAGGGTTAATGTTGATAGTATAAAGTAGGGAACACTTACCATTTTATAAAAAATCAAGCCGTTGAAATTGCAGTCAGCAGGTATTCGGCACTTAATTTAAAAAAAAGTAGTAAACAAAATATTACACAACACAACACCACACTTGACAAAATAAAAATAACTTTATATGTAAAAATTAATAGGATTACTTGATTTTATTCACTTGTTGCGCGGTCCAGTGAACTAACTGATTTAAAAACGCATGTGGCGATGCATCGCTTTTATAGCGCTCCAGGCGTTATTCATGTCTGAACAGGAAAAATCAAGAAACTGCCGCCTGACATGTTCTCGCAACATAGGAATCGGCAGTAACTGGATGATATACTAGTAAAATTTCGTATGTATTTATACCTAATCCTATTTAATTTCTCAACTTTTATTTCAATATTTTTTTTGGACTCTGGGTTTTGGCGCCCCTAAAGAATGGCGCCCGTATGCATTGCACACTTTGCACATATGGTTGCGAGGGCCCTGTCATTACAAATCTAACAGCGCACACAATATGAGATGCTATTGAAGAAAAATTTTTTAAATCGGTGTAATCAATTGACATTTAAATAGCTAAGTATATGGAAAGTAGCTTAGTATTCACATCAATGTCATCATGTCGCCAAACTGTTAATTCGTGTCACCCTAAAAGGGTCTTGGTTTTGCAGTCTTTTACTTATTTTGAACCAAAGTTTTCATGAAACCAACAATTACTAGCTAGAACTGTGTAAAATTCATACATATACGTACTAGATTCTCCAACATCCAATGCAGTGCTGCAACTTATTTCATTTTCTGAACATTTAATTCATTCTTTTAGAATATAAGCGCCGAAAACACGATTGCGTTTAATCTTTTCAACTTTTCGAAATTGAACTTTTTATTCAAAACAGCTGCTGCTCCCTACATACTATCAAATAATGTGTACTAACATAATTAAATCAACTGTAGCCAACAGTCTGGTCTTACACCACGCGAGAATTTAAAAACATTGTCAACTTTTCGAACAGAAGTCGCCGCCGTATTGTAGTCACTATTTTATAGTGAATAGAACATAAATTTGTTTACACCTCACCCAATAACCAAATTAATGATGCAATGATGAAAACATTTCTTCTCTGGTTCTTCATAGGTCAGTTGGTCTTCCTCTTTCTCTATTTTCTCATTAGTTCCTCAGCTTCTTCATTCTGAATAGTCATTATATACGAGACACAGAGATTAGCCAAAATTATTGGATTCACTTTGAGGATCTGCAAAAGAAACAATGGAACGAAAAATATTTCCATACGCAAAAGATTTTTTAAGTTTCACATATTGGAACATAAGGGCGAACTAATGAAATAACACAAGTCAAAATCATTCCCCATCTTTTATTTACCTAAATCTAAAGTGCAGTACGTGTAGTGTAGTGTTGTAGAACAATTTATTTAATTAATTAAAAATAGCATTAGTATATGAACCGTTTCGAGCAATAATCTTATTTTTAGATATAAACGTGAATGTACAGTTATTGATTTGATTGAGGAGGTCGTTACTAGATGAAAATCGAAACCATAACTTTAATGATAATTTCAAAATTTTACACAATGAAAATAATAGACAAAACCTCAATCTATGGGAAATTTTAGAGATAAACAAAGAAAAGAATTCAGGTAGGTTACTTAATAGTCAATTAGATCTAAATCCTTCTCCTTTACTCAATCTTTTCAATTCATAAAGTAAGCAACTCCGATGGGTTTTCCAACATACTCCTTGTACTTGTACCTATTGTAATATTAAGTAAGAAATAAAACTAAATATAAGGAATAACTCTGTTCATTAGTTTGTACCTATCTGATCAAGCCACCGTGTGGTGAAACCGGTCATACTTTTGTTAATATAGTGAAAATCTAAATAGCATAGTTTTATTTCATTGAAAATATGAACAGTTATTGATTTATTCCTGAAGATGGTTTTATTTGCAAACTTTTTACTACTCTACACCACATTACGGACGTCTCCAACATCTAAACAATATTACTATTAAAGTAATCCAATTTTGATAATAAATATACCTCGTTGTCATTAAATATAAAAGTTCAATCACTGGAGTCAAGCACCGTCTACACGACAATTTGTATGTGAAGGTATCAGAAGTTATTTTCAAGGGCAGTTTCCAAAATCAAAATGACGGACAATTTACGAGAAAGTTGTCAGAAAATCTGAGTAGAACACTTGGAACATGAAGAATCATTAGAGAATGAAAACTACACTTCAGAGGAAGAGAGATATTTGAAAACTGTTCTACAGAGGGAGCGCTTTCGACATTTTAATGCTTTGCGATTTGCACTGCAATGATAAGAAAATTAGGCAATATTTACCAACATCATTCCACGAATTTTGCTTCAATTGTGCTTTCGATAGTCTACTTTTCAAGTGAAACATCTTAGGCAGCTATTTGATAAGCGCTAAATGAACGAGAAATGACAATGAAAATTTTAAGGACGTGCTACGTTACATGAGAGAGGTGAAGATATGACGTAAAAGACAGAGATATATTTCGACGCCACAGAAGTGAATCAAAATGACACCCTACCATGCTTTTAATATTATTCGTCCGAAGCCGAGGGTTTAGGCTAGTGTTTTAGTCTTAACGATGATCCTCTTGTGATTCAGGAAAATATCGATGCAAATGACGATTGACATGCGTAATTGGGGCACTATTGTGGATTTAAAGATTTCTATTCGAAAAATAAAATTTATATGAAGGATTGTGTGTAGAATATTACTTTTTCGTTTGATATTGCTCTTGTTGACCAAAGAACATTAGGCAGTCACGGCTCTGAATTGCTTCAACGCCAGAAACTTTTAGAAGAAATTTACAACACCGTCAATACCCTGTTATCGTATTCCACAATGATCACTGCCGTAACTCAGAACCGTCGCTAAGATTAATCCGTACACGTTTGAATTCTCCATATGTACGGAAAATTGTTGATTGGTATAGAGCCCTATTGCAGAAAACAGAAACTCGTTCTCAAAAGGGCAATACAAGTTCGATCACAGCATTCGCGACTATTGGTTTTCAACACAACAAAACACGAAGGGAAGTCGCCTTCACCAACAGCCAGAAGATAAACGTCTGAAGAAAGAAATGCTTGGATTCTCAATTTAATTATGCAATTAATTAAGTTACTGACTTTTATGGTAATTCAGACTCTGAGACTTGAACCCCAGCTAGAAATCTACCCATGCCTTCAAGAATGCAGTTTTAAATGTAACAGTAAATGAGTGGAGCAACAGTTCCATGAGTTGAATCGAAAATGGAAAATACCCCAAAAGCCTATGATTATTTTATTCCAGTTTCATACGCAACTTAAGAGACATTCCTCGTAAAAATAAATTACCTCTGAATATCTTTTCTTAACCAGCGGTTCGTAGAATCCGGCGGCCTCTTTGAATTTATTCTCCTGCATGAATAACACGTGTGCCACATTCAATCTCCAAATTTCATTATCGTTGCAAAATTCGACGCTTTTTCTGAAAATTTTTTCGCATTGCGGGTAGTTTTCTAAATCCCAGTAAATTTTCGCTTGTGCCATCAATGCAGGAATGTATTTTTCCAAACAGTCTTCATACTCCATCACAGTCTTCTTAACGAGTTCAGTTTCGTTATTATTCCTGTATTCTTGGGTTTGCTTCGCATATTTTCTCAATAACTCTGCGTGTCGACTGACTATCTCATCGAATTTTTGATATGCCTCGCTCGGTGATGTTTGGAGAGTTATCACTGCATCTAGGAAGTCGTAAAGATACTGAAAATGAGTTGATAAATAATAAAAAATTGCTTCATTTTCCAAATGAAAATTTAGAAAGGATAATCTACAGGGTTTTACATAATAGTATATCACAACTTGACGGGGTAAGTCTACGTGCAATTTTAAGGAAAAAAATATATAAACATAGGTCCGCAAAAGCTTCGTTACGGAGCTACAGGGTGTTAAAATTTCAGGAAAAATTGTTTTTCTTCAAAACTCCTGCAGTTTTTGAGATATTCAGCCCAAATTTGGAATACAAGCTATTTTTACAGCCTCCATCATTACACGTTCTAGATTTCAACTGAAATTCATAGGATGTTTTCTTTTCAAGGACATTTCCTTTGCCCTTTCAAACTTTTTGCAGTACGCCACTGATCAGCGTACAATCAATTTTCGTCATCTTCGTTCAATTTAGATTTTGACGCCTGTAATTTTTCGTATCTCCAACCGTTTTCGAGTGAAACATTATTGAATTTGATTTATTTGAATTGTATGTTATTCACTAAATAAAAAATAATAGAAATACTCGATAGGTATGCCCAAAATTTGCTTTTATTTTGATAGCTCGTCTTCTGAGACTCAACTTATACTTATTTAATATCAAACTAAAGAAAAATAACAATTGAAAACTAAATAAATTGCTGGAAGTGTCCTCCACCTGCAAGAATACAGGCCTCTGTCCAGGCCCGCCGTAAGCGGGCGTGCAAGGCGTGCAATGCACGCGGGCGGCGCATTCAGGGGGCGGCAAATCAGACAATCATCGACTAAAATTCAGACATTGTCACCTCACAATACTAAAAAGATTATCCTTATAAAAATAATATGATGAACGGCGCCCAAATATTTCTTTTATATCGTAGCATTACATAGCGCCATCTATTGAAATTCATGAGAACAAAGTTAATCCGTATCGTGCTCTATGCGAAATAGGGAAATCCCACAGATATCAGGGGAAATCCCCTTAAAACTATATACTCATTTCTTTGTTTTTATTTATTTAACACAAATGCGAAAGTGATGTGAGTGAACAACAAACTTCAATTATTTGGTTATAGCCCTAATGTGAGATCCGGAAACGGTCCAGGGTACTTAAAATTAATAATATTCTTGTGCAAAGTGTGACTATAAAAATAATTTAGAAAATTATTTATATTATCCGTCGGCGCAAAAAATCATAATTATGGTAAGTGTCTTTGTTTAATTAATCAGCATATGGGCGCATTCATATAAACAGCAGGTATTCATGTAAAATTTAAAGGTTATTTTACTGAAAAAACTTAAAGTAAAGATTTATTAAAAAATGTATTAAAATTAATACAGAGTGTAACAAAAGTAACTTAAGTAACGAAAGGGGACATTCCATCTAATCAATACGAACAACTTTTACTATGGGGTCAACTCTGAAGTCGCGAAAAAAAATTAGTTATTCCATTACATTTGTGTGCAGTAGGTATAAACATTTTTTTTCGCAGTAGTATTGTGATTTAAAGGGTATTTTTTCTGTTATACAACTTAAGAGTGAAGATTTATAAAAAAATATTAAAATTATACCTATACAGGGTGTAACAAAAGTAACTTAAATCCCGAAAGGAGTCATTCTACATAAATACGAACAACTTTTACTATAGGGTCAATGGTGAAATCGCGAAAAAATAACTATTCCATACAAAATGTATGGAAAAGCTGATTTTTTTCGCGATTTCAGTGTTGACCCCCTAGTAAAGGTTGTTCGCAATAATGGGTGGAATGATCGACCCCCTTTTGGGATTTAAGTTACTTTTGTACAACCGTATACTAAACTTTTTCAAAAATTCCAGGAACCGCAAAAGGAAAAAATTTCAGGCGCTCAATTTCGACGGCAAAAACGAGAAAAAGATACAGAGAAAAAAAAACTAGCGGGATCTCTTGAAAAATTTTTTAGCAAACCAGAAAATAGGGACTCTGAATGTCAAGAGAATGTTGACGTAGATGTAGCTTCAACAAGCGCAGCTTTAAATCTAGAAGTTATGGAGGTATCTGAAGAGAAAATGTTAGTCCTTCAGAAGGAGACTCCAGTGAAACTAAAAAAGAGAAAGTAGTGCTAAAGAACCTGTAAGCAATTTATCGTCATCAAGTAGCTGTTTAGATTGTGGTGATGATCCCGGTTCGTGGCCCGCCAGTATGACTAATGATATTGTTAATATTTTGGTTAGCCGTGGTCCCGTGCAGCTGTTTAACCACAATTTTCCTGCTAATATCGATGGAAGAAAATTTGCAAACAGTTATTACTCTAGAAATCTTCCTAATGGAGAAAAATCAACAGAGAATGGCTTGTTTACTCTACGTCAAAAGATTCAGTCTATTGTTTTTGTTGTAAAATATTCAGTACAACTGTAAGTAGTCTGTCAGCTCCAAGCGGTTGTTCCGATTGGCAACATCTGTCATCTACCTTAAAACGACACGAAACAAGCATTTCCCATAGCGAAAATTTAAAATGTTGGGTCCAACTAAATCATATGTTAAAAATAAAACTACTGTAAATCAAATGCAACTGAGACTATTAGAATCTGAAAAAAACAATGGTGTGATGTATTAGAAAGGATCATAGCTGTTATAAAATTTTTATCTCATCAATGTCTGGCGTTTAGGGGCTCGTCCAAAATATTATATGAGCATGATAATGGTAATTTTCTCAAAGCAATAGAAATGATAGCATCCTTTGATTCAGTTATGCGGAACATATTCACAGAATTCAAGCCTCGAAATTCGATTCAACTCGCATGACTCACTATTTAGGAGATCAGATTCAGAATGAAATCATTGATTTACTCAGCACGACCATAAAAATTATATCCTGAACAAAGTCAGAGAATCAAAATATTTCTCTATCATATTAGATTGCACACCAGATGTAAGTCACACAGAACAAATTACAGTTATACTGAGGTATGTTGTTTTAAACAGGAAACTAAAAATGTTACAATATGCGAAAGTTTTATTGGCATCTGTCCGATAACCAGCTCCACAGGTGAAGGACTATTAAATTTTGTTTTAGATTTATTTTCGCAATTAAGCCTTGATATTAAAACTTACGTGGCCAAGGTTATGACAATGGTTCTAATATGCGTGGAAAACACAATGGATTACAAAAAAAATATTGGAAATGAATAATCGTGCATTTTACGTTCCATGCTCGGCGCATAGTCTCAATTTGGTCGTTAACGATGCGGCAAATATAACGCACGACACGGTCAACTTTTTCAACTTAATTCAAGAAATTTACGTTTTCTTTTCGTCTTCTACCAAAAGGTGGTCCATAATTTGCAAGCATTTACCTGATTTAAAACTAAAGGCATTAAGTGCCACGCGATGGTCTAGCAGAATCGATGCAGTCAAACCTTTACGGTATCACCTCGAAGAAATATTTGACGCTTTACTTGAAATATCAGATAACAATTCGTCGGAATGGGATTGTACAACAACTCACAAAGCACATTCGCTTGCTTTGAATATTCAAAATTATAGATTTATTTGCTTAGTTGTAATTTGGTTTGATATTTTAAAGCTATTAGCAAAATGATGCAAAACCCACAATAAATACTCAAATCTGCATAAATTTGTTAAATAAATTGACTTCTTTAAAACGTAGATTCGATGAGTTGGAAACTTTTACCGACGTTTTGGCTTTTCACCAATAATAACTTGTTTAGTTACTCCAAAGATGATTTAATGAAACATTGTAAAGATTTGAATGTGAAGCTAAAAGATAGTTCAAGTAGTGACGCAGATATTGACGGTATAGATATGTTTAATGAAATCAATGCTTTAAAGTTGCATTTAACTGAAAACCAGTCTAATGATCCACAAACCCTATTGCAATACATTTTTGCTAATGAATTAATGTCAACATTTCCGAATACAGCAATAGCGTTAAGGATACTACTTACATTGCCGGTTTCAGTTGCATCTGGTGAAAGGTCATTTTCAGCTTAAAAATAATAAAAAACTATTTGAGATCAACTATGCACCAGCAAAGACTAAGTAATTTAGCAATAATTTCAATTGAACATCAGATTCTAAATAGACTAGACACCAAAAAATTATAGCTGATTTTGCCAACATGAAGGCATGAAAGGTGCAGTTTCTGTAAAATAACTTAATACCTATACCTACCTAGATAATATGTATAAACTGCACCTTTCTTGCCTTCATTTTTCATTTAATGTCGTATTAGTGTATCTATCTTGTATAAAATAACCTAATATAACATAGTTTTTACTGTACAGCATTTTTTTTCACATTTTTATAAACACCTAGGTTTTGTAGTTAGATAGGGGCGGCACGATAGGAATTGCACACCGGCGTTCAAACCGCTAGCGGCGGCCTGCCTCTGTCCATCTTCGCATATTATCACGCACTCTTTGAAATATTCCTGGGATATTTCTTATCTTGTCACAAGAGGTTATTATTCGGTTTCTCGATTTTTCTACCGTGTTCACTGGAGTGGTATAAACTAGACTTTTGAGATATCTCCATAAGAAAAAGTCTAACCTATTTAAGTCTGGGGCCATGGTTCTGGCCCACCGCGACCTATCCATCGGTTCTTGAATGTATTATTCAAGAATTCCTAGCTTCTCCACTGAAATGTGTTGGTGCCCTTCGTGCATGAACTACATTATGTTTCTCAGCAAAAGTAGCACATCCTCGAGCAATAAAGGTAACTCCTCCTCAAGAAATTGCCGATGAGCGGTACCATTTAGTCTGTTAGGCAAAAAAATAGCCCAATCAAATAATTACCAATTATTCCGACCCAGACATTTAGTGAGAATTGTCCTTGATGATGAGATTCTTCAATCAAATGGGAGTTTTCCTCAGCCCAATAATGATTATTGTGAAAATTTGTGATAGCAGTTCTCGAAAATTTAGCTTCGTCTGTAAACATTATTTCACTATCAAAACGAGCATTTTCTCTAATTTTATCTAAGAACCATCGGCAGAAATTCAGTCTTGAGGGAAAATCTCGAGGAAGTAGAGTTTGGACGCATTGAATATGAAACGGGTTCAATAAAAAGTCGTGGAGAATCCCTTAAACTAGAACATGTGAAATGTTTTCCAATTGTACTTACAAGAGGATTCAAATCAAAACAATTCAAAGCTGCTTCCTCAATATCCGGAGTTCTCATAGTTTAAGTTGAACATTTTAAATAATTATTTACAGTAAAAGTACCAGTTTCCCTCAACCTTCTGTAGATATTTGAAAATGTTCGCCTGTCTGGTGTTACTCGATTTTGAAAGCGCACCTGATATAATCGCCTAGTTTCTGTTGTGTTTCCGTCAGCCAGACCGTACATGTAATGGATATCAGCCAATCCGACGTTAGTAAAATTAGACATTTTTCTTACAGCAATAACTTCAAAAGTCTTAAAACTAATCGTTAATTTAAAAACAATTCGAGCAGACACTGGTTCAACTTTAGCAACTGTCAAAATAAATAAATAAATTAAAAAAATCAAAGCCTACTAGTCATTTTTTAGTTAGAACTGCTTTCAATTCAGCGAATGCATACAATCGTTTAATATTTTTTTGCTCGAGAACGGTCGGAGATACGAAAAAATTACAAGTGTCAAAACAGTTTCTAAATTGAACGAAGATGACGGAAATTGATCGTACGCTGATCAGTGGCGTACTGCAAAAAAGTTTAAAAGGACAAAAGAAGACATGACTCCGGCAAAGAAAACACCTTGTAGATTCTAATCAAAATTTAGAACGTGTAATAATGAAGGATGTTAAAAATAGCTCGAATTCCAAATTTGGGATGAATATCTCAAAAACTGCAGGAGTTTTGAAGAAAAGACCAATTTTTTCCGGAAATTTCAACAACCTGTAGCTCCGTAACGAAGCTTTTGCGGACCTATGTTTATTTGAACTTTTTTTCTTAAAATTGCACGTAGATTCACCCCCTCAAGTTGTGACACACTATTATGTAACACCCTGCATAGAATAATTGCTTTAACATATAACTTTTCATTAATATACCTAACTTATGAGAACTATTTGGTCATGCTGCAACCACGAAACTATGAGAGCGTTCTTCGAAAAAACAATGCAAATAGTCTTTATACTGTACATGATCAATCGTTACCTACAAATCTTTGGCAGTAAATTCATAAAGAGCTCCCACCCATATTTGCCATTAATTATACTAGAAACTTTTTGCCTTCAATGTACTCGCTCATTAGCTACAAATCTTTGGCACTCACCTTTATTTGCCATCAATTATTCTAGAAAGTTTTTGCCTTCAATGTACTCGCTCCTTGGCTATCCAATGCGATAGCCGCTTGTTGGAAGTAATACTGGAAGCCCCATTCTGTCAGCTAGTTCGTTTACATTTTACCGTTCAAACAATTCAAAAACATATCTGCGGAATGAACATTCATTTCCGTACACTTGCTTTAGCATTCTTTAAGCTTTGTGGCAGTTTTCCCAGCTTAATAAGAAACTTGAGGGCAACTCATTGCTTCACCTCTTGGATTTTCGGACGCTTCACTGGTTCAATCACTAAATCGAACGACTACTTCTGAAAAGTGATTTGCTTATCCCACAAGCGCGTCGTGTGGATAATCATCACCCTACTCGTATTCCAATATGTCGTGGCACGCTCGCAGTTTGCTGCAGTTCATTTGTATAATAGGCACATATCGCATGTAAATGTACATGACTGTCATATTGCCTATGCTAACTTATAGAGCAGTTTTATGAA
The DNA here is from genome assembly GCA_013387265.2 of Cryptolaemus montrouzieri. Classification (NCBI taxonomy): domain Eukaryota; kingdom Metazoa; phylum Arthropoda; class Insecta; order Coleoptera; family Coccinellidae; genus Cryptolaemus; species Cryptolaemus montrouzieri. Next base: position 124,523,015 of record JABFTP020000185.1, read on the forward strand.
ACTCAAATTTCACCAAAGAACTGCAACTCCAACTTAGTATCGAGCACAATGAATACTATGGCTTAACATTACAGGAGCACTACACCAATGAAGAATATGAAGACTCTTACATGTCTCATCCTCATTGTCATTTCAATCAGTGTTTGAGTTGTTCGACTCTGATACGACGTTTCTCAGTTGGTACATAATTTGTCGTAGAATATGGTTGAAGAAAACACTAGCTATGGAGGAAAGTCAATATGGTTTTTATTTGACTACCAACATAACACGGAGTGTGGTTAAGAGGTCAGCACTATTGCTGCTGAAGAAATAATGAATAGAAATAATTGGTGAAAACATATACATCATTTCGGGCTTCATCTACTGACTTGCAGAAAAACTTCTGGTTAACCGCCTGGGTAGCTGCACGGTTAGTGCGCAAGCATATTGGAACTGCTTAGCCGAGATGCCTGGTTGGAATCCGGGTTCAAGTTGTAGATGTTGTCCTTGCACAAAAAGTGATATTTGGAAAGAGTCGCCTAAAGGGGCATAAAATTCCGAAGACCAGATAACTTGTAATCATTGTGGTGGCAGTTACAATTACATGGTCTAGGAGAGTGGTTCGGAATCCACTATAAGCTGTAGGTCCATCTATGTAAATGGGCACATTTTAAAAGACGAAACAAACAAACTTCTAGGTTATGCCAAAAAATGAAGAGATGACAAATACATTTCAAGGAGTATAAACCTGCGCTCATCTTGAAGATCTAGGCACGTTACTATCAAGCCAGGAGCCACCATCATGAAGTCTGTTCGAGCTTACAGCATATTTCTCATAAGGAGCACATAATGTACCAAATGCAATTAATTGTTTTTTTCGAAAATCTTTGGCTCATTGCGATAATAGATCGTCCAAAATGGTAACTTTCTCGCTACATACCTGTGTCAAGTACTTGTACGTTAAATGGGCGTTCTCTGCCAAAATATCTGCTGCCAGATCATAGCATTCATACTGGCAATATAACAAGAGAAGATTCGCAAATGTTTCTGGAGGAAGGGTTTTGTTGAAGAAGGAACTGCAATTTCTCAAAACCTTCTGTTGGGTTGTTGTCAAAATTCATGAGAGCTTGGTTATGCAGAGTCACAGCATCTAGTTCGTATTCCGCCCTGGGTGGCATGTCTGTCAGCGCTTCTCTGGCAGCTTCAACTTGAAAAGAAAGTTTTGCTGATTGAAACAATATTTTGAAACTTGAGGAGTTAGGCCACTCTAGCATTTTCGAAAAATCTTTTTATTTCAAACTGTTCCTTAAGAACTTATAAGCGATGTGTCACAAAATTAGAGCCGGGAAAATTTCTAAGTACACTATTTTCGAACTATAGTACAAGACCTTTGCGACCGCTCGCAAAAGGGACGTTAGGGCTTTAGAGCAGGTATACGGCAGATGTTATTGAAATCATTTGTTTCTCAAGTATTGTAGACAAGTTTTGACTTGTCGAACGATCTTTCGATCTTTTCATTTAGTTAGGCCCAGCGAAGCATTTGGGAAGGACGTTAATCGACACACGCTCATTGTTCTCGATACTTTTGGGAAATTTCATTTTCTTCACTTGTGTAATTATTAATTTATTTCTACAATGAGTGATAAAACGATATATAGTGAGAAGAAAGGAGGAAAATCGACATCTGGCAACAGCAAGAGGCCAAAAGCGTCTCGAAGAAGACTATTGAATCGCCATGAGTTAGAAGCACAAGATAACTTGAATGCCAGTACATCAGCAAAAAACTGAAGTAATCTATTTCATTTCATTTATCATTCATCAAGTCTAGAGTACAACAATAATTACATTAATGAACAATTTGACCCATCAAGAAATTACATGGGGAGTCAAAATAAACAATAAATATCATAAAAGAACGGTACACATTTAAACATATTGACAAATATAACTATTGAATTTGAAATTTTGTCATTGAAATATTCATCTTGCGTGTAGTAGGATTTCGATATCAGTTTTTTGAGGTTTTTCTGCATCAGTGGTCTCTTCATTTTCTTATACTCCTCTGGGAGCTTGTAATATATTTTCATTGCGGTGTAGTTTATACTGAGTTGTGACGAATTTCAATGGAAAGGAATTACAAATTTTTCGGCATTTCTAGTGGAGTAGGTGTGGTTGAAATTATTTCTTGGAAGGTCAAGCCCGTGATCATGAATGAAAAGTATGCATGCGTGTATGAAAAGAGATGTCAAGGTAAGTATTCCTTCTTTTCTGAACAGGTTTCTGCAGCTTTCCTTCTTCGAATGTTGCACGGAATTCGCAGCGCATATTTTTGCTTCAGGAGTATTCTGCTACTATCGTGATGGTCACCCCAGAAAATGACACCGTAGGAGATCAAACTGTGGAAGCACCCAAAGTAAGCGGTTCGAGCAGATATCTCACCAGCAATTTGCTTCATTCTACGGATGGTGAAGATGGCACCCGAGAGTCTACGCGCTAGGTCTTCAATGTGAAGAGCAAACTTCAGGTCCGGTTCCAGGGTGACTCCTAAAAACCGAAGGTGAGTATTCATTTGTGATTTTGTTTCGAGTATTAGATGTTGGGTTTTTGTTTCATTCATCTTCAGTTTGTTTGTATCGAACCAAAATTTCGCCTCTTCAAGCGTATTTGAGGAGAGGTTATTCACCTCATTTATATCAGTGCCCACATTCAAAAAGCTGGTATCATCGGCAAAAAGAACTGAGCTAGTTGATGTCACATTATCTGTCAAATCATTTACATAAATGACAAACAATAGCGGGCCCAAGATGGACCCCTGTGGTACACCATGGCTGATCGTTCGCCACTGTGACTTTCCACTCTGGAACCACACTTGCTGAGATCGGTTGCTCAAATAGCTTTTTATGAGTTCTAGAGCTACGCCTCTTATACCGTAGTAGTTCAGTTTCCTCTGCATAATTTGATGGACTATGCTGTCGAAGGCTTTGCTTAGATCGCAGGATGACAACTTACCACATCAAAGGCCTTAGCTATCTCGCCCAATATATGGGTTAGTGCCGTTGTTATCGATCTCTTTCTCAGAAATCCGTGTTGCTGCTTGCATAAAACACTAAATCGCTCGAAGAAATCCAACAGTCTTTCTTTTATTGCCGATTCAAAATCTTTGATACTGTAGATAGAATCGATATTGGTCGATAGTTATCCGATGAATTTGGATTCTCTGTCTTGAATATGGGAACCACTTTCACTCTTCAGTTGCTCTGCAAAAATCCTCTGCAAAACACTTGTTTATCAGAAAACTAATGCGTTCTGCGATGTATGGTATGGTTTTTTCAGCATATTAGTTGACATGCCATATGTGTCCTTTGTATCTTTCGGTTTCATTTTTCAGAAAATTTTGATAACCTCGTTTTCCGTTACCTCTGATAGGAAAATTGAATTTTCAACTCTTTCTTTGGCCTTTGTCAACAGATTGATGGGATTTTCTTTTGTGTTTGCACAACTGTCTGCTACGAACTTTCCCACATTCAAAAGAACTTTTCGAATTATGTTTCCTTTTCATCTGTTGCAATTTACTTCTGCAGATTTTTTGACATATAATAAGCATCCCTACTTGTGGAATCCTTTTTAACGACTTTAACCGTGGCAAGAGCATCCATTTGTTTTTCAATTTTATGGTTTCTTTGTTTTTTTTCAACTTTGTCGACTGGTTTATTTTCCTGTTAGTCCATCGTTCAATGCATGTTCTATCGAAAATGCCTATAAATACTTTCCAGAAAGCATCGAACGCTTTTTCTGCTGAAGGAGTCGTTTTGCATGTTTACCAAGTTTGGATTTTGTGCTCTTCATTCATTTTACAGATATTTTCATCATTTATATTTCTCATCAAGTGTCTTCCTTCTTTTACAGGTTTGTTCTCCGGTTCAGCATTGTTTTTCAGGAACTGGCTCTTGTGGTTAGACAAGATTCCTCATCTTCTCCGGCAAACATATCCAAAAGAACGTGAAGCGTTGATCATTGTAAATGATCAGGTGTGCCATTTACAACTATTTGCATGATTCTAAAGTCTACGTGGGCGTTTTTATATTTTTTATTATGGGAAAAATAATTTATTTAAGGATTTTGATTTCTCCAGTCACAAAAAAGCAGTTTCAGAGAACTCAATAATCCTGAAAATAGGAGGAGGTATTCATTGCAGTATAGACAAATCATAAATTCATAGAAGTGCTTATCGAGAAGTAGTTTAATATGTTAATTTTTTCGTCTTTTTCGTTGTTCATTTCTCAAGAGACAACTTTTGAAATATACAGCCCTTAGTAGCTTAAGAAGGCCATGCTCACCATACGTTGTTCGTATAATACCATTGTGCAATACTATTCGTTTTAGTAGCTTTTAGACACAATTTGACATATTCAAAGCTATTAAAAACCATGCTACTGTTGCATAAAAGTTGTATATATGCTTTCCATCGTTTATATCAATCGCAACTTTAAAACAAATAATAACGTAAATGATAAACTTGCGGAATTTTCAGAAATATCTTGTTCGCTGACTTACAATTTTTTGACTGATATTCTATTGCAGCTTTCAAGTTAAATGCTTCAGTTAATGCTGTTTCATGCAGGGTTAATGTATTTCCCACCGATCTCACTTCTATTCCTTCAGTCTGCATTCCAATACTCATTTCCGGATGATCTCTGATTCCATTTTCGATTATATCGGCTAAAACAGAAAATCAGAACTTTCCCATTAGATACTATCGTGATCAGAAAATTTCAAAAATTCATTTATATAATTAGAAATAGAAGTTTATTCTTCTAAATCAAATACTATATATATTCTTTAGAAAAGAGAGGATTTACAAAATTCGAATAATTGTTTTTACAATAAATGCTTATAGCTATAATTTTGCTGTGTGTCAGACAAACACAACCGTGAAAAACAAGGGAATAAATAGAATACTAGCACAAAAACAGACCATGCCCGTTCCTTAATCAGTCATCTAAACTCGCATCATGCCTCCTACGATTGCCCTAAAGTGTGAGCACAGGAAATGTAACAGGGAACCATACTATCTTGCGTATGATTCAATAAACGAGTGAAAAACCTGTGAAAAAACTCGTTTCCTGTTGCTATTGCACTAGGAATAGCTTTCAATAGCTTGTCTGTTTATAAAGTGTTAGTGTCGTGTGTACAAAAAGAGGACCAAAATTTTTCTGCTTAGTAGCTTCATTCTCTCATTGTCATCTTGCACTCCATGATTTCCAGGACTTCTTCACGAAGACAAGGGTGAAAAGGAAGGGGGATTGGGACAGGAAAAATCTGTAACAATGGAAAAAGAAAACCAGCAGAAAAATATTTCATCAAAACATACCTAACTCTTATATGTCTAAACTCACTTGAATCTAAGAACTTAACTAATGCTCCTCTGTTTTTCAACAGGGAACATCTCATACACCTTTTGGGAATGAAGCCCTACATGGGTGTAGCCCTTGCCTTATCAACATACACCATGGGAAAAAAACACTAAGGGGTAGCAGTCCTAGCCTTATCTAAGAATATAACTAATGCTCCGCTGTTTTCAACAGGAACATCTCATACACAATTCGGCGATGTAGCCCAAAGCCACCTCAAGATTCAAAAACTAATCTCCTAAATAGACTTAAAGTTCTCTACCCAGTTAATGAAATTATCTGAAACGGAATGAATTTCTTGAAAACCACCCGTAAAATGGTAAATAGGACAATTTTCCCTACTTATATCGAAACCTGCAACCCTTTTGGAAGGATCCTCTATGAAAACTTTATTAAAAACATCAACTTCCTGCCATTCAGTTTTCCAAAGATCAACAGCCTTCACCCGTGTACGCAAAAGTCAATCGACCAAATAGGTTTCCTAGATTTCAATCTCAGGTTAGGTGGATTTTGAAGATCGTGTATTATCGGAAAAACTTCTGGAAATGAGTGATACTTATCCCAAGACGATTTAAGAGCTAATTTCCTGCGAATATGGGAAGGAACTATATTACAAATAACCGGAAGCCATGGGGTAGCAGTTGAAGTGATACATCCACTTATAACTCTCATAGAACAGTTCAACTGAGAATCAATCTTATTGACATGAGCACTATTCAACCACACCTGACAGCAATATTCTGCTGCTGAATATACTAAAGCTAAAGCAGTAGTTCGCAAAGTAGAGGCTCCTGCGCCCCAATTAGATCCAGCTAGTTTATATAGTATATTGTTTCTTGTTTTCAACTTCTGACATAATTTATCAATATGAAATTTGAAAGTCAAAGAACGATCAAGCTTTACACCAAGATATGTTGGAGTGAAATTATGAGTTAATAGTGATTGATTGAAGAATACTCTTAGTTGCCTATCATTCTCATGATTATTCAGATGAAAACAAGAAACCTCAGTTTTCGAAGGATTTGGACATAAACGCCATTTTTGAAGAAAATGTTCAGAATTTCTAAATCAGAAGTCAGTGTTTGCTCAATTGTTTCGAAGTCATAGTGTCGAAAAACCAAAGTAATATCATCAGCATAAATAAACTTTGTAGAGGAAGTTTCAGGGATGTCAAACATATATAAATTGAAGAGAAGAGGTGCAAGAACAGATCCCTGAGGTAGGCCATCATTTAGAGTGTGAAATCTACTGCTTTTCTCACCGATAAAAACTCGAAGTCTATTATCAGATAACATATTTTCTATCAACTTCACAATTTTTCCACATTGAACTACTTCAAAGAGTTTAGAAACTAAACCATCCTTCCAAACTGAGTCATATGCCGAAGAGAGATCTACAAATACAGCGCCTTTTTAAGTTTACCCTGAAATCCTGTCTCAATGAAAGTGGATGAACCTAAAACCTGATTAGAACAATTCGAATTTTTCGAAAACCTCCCTGAGAAGTGGACAGAGCATTGTCAATGATTGGTTCTAACCTCTGATAAAGAAGTCTTTCTAAAATCTTGGAAGGAACAGAAAGTAAAGTAGGTTATTTCTTAGATGTTTAAAAATTCAGGAAAATGCCATCCAATCCTGAAGCTTTACGAACTTCAGTAGATTTTATTGCAGATTTGAGCTCTTCTTCCTCAAAAGGATTCGATAAATCCTCAACCGTGATAGCATTCCCCTCCTTTTATGTAAGATTCAAATCATTCTATTCCTGTCATATCTACTAATCTTCACACTTTTAGAGACATTAACAAGCCTAAATGCTACAGAATTCGGATTCATAGTAGACGGAGTTTTGAAACAGGATCAGCATTGCCCTTTGAGACCCATTGTTAATAATATTCATTCACCGACGTATAACCTAGCACAATACCTTTCAAACACAATAACAAGCACACTTGGAAAAAATGACTATTACATAAAAGATTTCTGGCATTTCCATAGTTTCATAAAAGATCTTATTATTCCAAAAGGTTTTATGTAAATATCGTTAGACGTAATTTCCTATTAGCCTTAGATATCCGTAAAAATGGCAAAATCTCACAAATTTCACTGAACTACCTCAAGACGAATTTATTAAAGCAACAAAACTTTGTCTGGAATCCACATATTTTGTTTTCGAGTCTGAAATATTCACGCAAATTTTTGGAACACCGATGGGTTCACCCATATCTGCAGCAATTGCAAATTTAGTATTGGAAGACCTTGAATGTCAAATACTTTCAAAGATCACATTCAAAGTGCAGTTTTTCAAACGGTATGTAGATGACTGTATAGCATGTATTCCTCGCGACAAAATAAACGAAATAACCAAAATCTTCAATTCATATCACAAAAAAATTCAATTTACCAATGAAATCGAAAAAGATAAAACAATCAATTTCCTCGACATACAATTAACCCACGACGATACAGGAAAAATATATACAAATTGGTATCAGAAACCGACATGGAGGGGTAGATACCTAAATTTTGAATCAATTGTACCAAACCGATACAAAAAAAGCGTTATCAATAGCTTGGTTGATAGAGCCATGAAACTATCACACCCTAAATTTAGAACAAAAAATATAAAGAAATTGAAGAACATACTAAAAAGAAACGCGTTTCCACCTAGTTTTTTTGAACCACTCATAAAAAAAGAATACATGAAATATACAATACAGAACAAAGGAAAAAAGAAAAGATAGATTTTAAATACATCGGCCTCACTTATACACTCGGACTGTCACAACAAATTGATAAATACCTAGAAATTACAACATCAAGATGGGACACAAACCTAATAACTACTGCAAACAATTTTTCACTCTAAGGCCAAGGGTGAAACATGAGAACAAAACACACTGTATATATAAGGTTAATTGTCAGGACTGTGGAGCGTGCTATATCGGTAATACTGAACAATACTTGCATAAAAGAATATACCAACACGACTACTCCGTTAGATCTAATAAAAAAAGTACCGCCCTAGCGAAATATAGCATTGAACAACTACATAAATTTAATTTTGCTGATGTACGAGTTCTTGCATCCGAAAGCAATGACTTTAAAAGAAACATTCTAGAAATGATCGAAATCCAAAAAGAACCTAAGACAGTGAATTCAAAAGCTGACGTTGACGGATTTATGAATGTCTACAATAATCTGATAATTTGAATACACCCTTCAATGGATTGCTGCAACCAGTTATATTCAAATATTAATTGTTATTGCCTGTTATTGTTTGTCTTGCTTTTTTGTAATTGTTTTACCAGTGACGATAATGATGTAAAGAGAGAATGTGTAAGGTGAATAGCTTTTAACGTAAGAATTGTATTATGTGTTTTACTGAAATTATGATTTTTGTTTTAGATAATAATTGTGCAGAGATGAATGTTTTCTGATGATGGCCCTGTGCCGAAACGCGTAAAAACACTCTGCAAATTATAAGTTTTTAACCTCAAACACTTTCCGTTCTCTTAACCGCGATTCCCCAGTAAAATTTGTTTAATATATATATATATATATATATATATATATATATATATATATATATATATATATATATATATATATATATATATATATATATATATATATATATATATATATATATATTCAATCCAATCCGTTATGCAGATGATACCACAGTCATTATCACTGCAAAAAATGGTTTGTAGATGAAAGACAGGGGTGTGTTGAGGCTATGTCCGAATGGTGTGCTGCTAATGGATTGAAACTCAATATTGCTAAGACCACCATCTTGGAAATATACCCCATAAACATGAGAGTAGAAAAATCAATATTGGTGAAAGTACAAAAGAAGTCTATTATAAGCACCCGGATGCAAAATTTCTTGGAGTACTCTTAGACAGGAAGCTTACATGGAGTCCGCATATCAATGAACGGCAGCTTAGCTCATGTTGCTATCTTATCCGTAACCTGAGAAACGCAGTGTCCTTAGAGGTACTGAAACTGGCCTATTTCGGATTATTTCAATACAGAATGAGTTACAGAATAACATACTGGGATCTTGCCACCGATGCACCCAAAGTACTGATCATTCAGAAAAAGCTATTCGATACATGTTGAACCTTGGACCGACCGAATCATGCCGATCTCACTTTAAACAAATAGGCATTCTAATAGTTACAAGTTTATACTTATTCAGGTTACTTCTTAAAATAAAACAGAATCTTAGTAAGATAATCAAGAGAGGTGATACCCATGACCATGCGACACGACAAAACCTTTTGCTAGATGAACCGAGGCAACGACTGACACTTGGTCAAAAAGTCTTTCCTTTGTTGGCATAAGATGCTTTAACAAGCTGCTACAACTGGATAGAAGATTCTCCACACTCAGTTTCCAAGCGTTATACATAAATGAATTTTACAGTGAATAGGTCATTTTACATGTTGCCCTTTGAATCAAATGTGATCTACTTAGCTCTTATTGTATTTTATGTGTGAAGCATGAAAACTATCTCCATTTTTTTGTTTTTTTTTCTCGAGGGACCCACAGTTTATAGTGGACTCCGAACCACTCACCTGATAACTGCCACCACTTTGGATTACAAGTTATCTGGCCTGCGATGGTTTTCATGGATTTAGCCGTTAGGCCTTGTGCCCAAACTCTATGTAGGTCTTTGTCAAATTTTTTGTTCAAGGACAACATCCATAACTTGAACCCGGATTCGAACCAGGCACCTCGGCTAAGCAGTTCCAATATGATTGGGCATTAGCCGTGCAGCTACCGAGGAGGTTATCTCCATGGACTATTACACACTTACACACATCCAAATGTATATGGAATCACTCGATATTTCACATTATTGATTGTTTTTAACCATGTATCTTTGACTACTTGTGAAGAATGAAGTTTTTTGTTGTAAAAAACTAGATAGTAAGATAAGAAATGTTGAATGATCACCACATGTTGTGAACTTCAAAATTCAAAAAGCCTATAATCATAATTGAATAATTGCTCTCGTTTAAGAAGAGGTGACACAGAAGGGTATGGCGGTCACAATGGGAGTATCACAGGGGTGATTTCAAAACCCACGCCCGATACGTGGAGCTACAATCTCTGCAAAATAGGCCTATAAGAATTCGTAGGAAGATCACTTCTGAAGAATGACACCCTAGTGATCCTAGTGCGTCGCACTCCATACTCCAAAGGCAATTTCTGGAAGCAACAGGCATCAGTGTGTCAGTCGTCAAAACTTAGTTCAAGTGGTTTATACAGCAGAAGGCCCTTAGGAGTTCCAGAGCTAACCAGATAACAAAAATTAACAGACTTAATTGGTGTATCGAGCACCAAAATTGGAATATTGAGAATTGGCGAAATGTTCTTTTCTCGGATGAGACCAGAAGTGGTATTCGATTAGATGACCGCCAAGTTCGGGTTTTAAGGGGTCGTGGAAGATAAGCTAGACTCCGAGTAGCAAGAGAAATTCCGAAATACCAAGGGGGCAGTGTGATGTTTTGGGGTGGCATTATGCCGGGAGGCAAAACAGATTTGATTTCGTTTCCTGCTAGTGCAACGGCTAGAAATTACGTGGACCTAGTGCTATAGCCCATGGTGAGACTCTGGCGAGGTGCCCACGGTGAGAATTTCACTTTTATGCAAGTTAATGCTCCTCCGCAAACCAGCAACCTCGAGTGACATTATCTTGAAACAGAGGGAATCGCTATTTTGGACTGTCCAACTTGCACTCCAGACCTAAATCCTATTGAACATTCATGGGATATTCTCAGAAGGAAAATTAGATCGCGCCAGGATAATCCAAGCACCCCACAACAGCTCATCGAAGCCGACACAGAAGAGTTGCAGAATATCACCCCAGAGGAGGACGAAAACCTAATCCAAAGCATGCCTAGAAGGATTCAAGCTTGTATTAGGGCAAGAGGAGGTAATACAAGCTACTGAAGTCGAGAAAAAACACCTACTCCGTGAGAAAACAATTTTCAATTTTTTAGTACATGCGGAAAGTGTCTCTTATTTCCTTTTATTTGTTTCTTTCTCAAAATAAACCTTAATTTAATTCTTTTTCAAATTGAAATATCTCAAAAGGATCAATTCTAACAATCCTTCGAAATTTACAAAATCCCTGAGGTACCTAATATTCAAAATATCGGGTAATTCCATATAAATTTGGTTGTGTATATCAGCAGTACCACCAATCGTCAAAACTCTTTTCACTCTCAGCTATTGGTATGGCCATCACAGATGTCCTCGATAATTTTATTGTCACTATTCAATTATCGACACGAGTTTTTCGAGGAGATGTATGGTTATTTCTCGTTATTCCTGATGGTTTCATGCGTTACCGAGTTGGTTTAACCAGCAAAACTGATATTTTGGCGAAATATCTCTCATAAACGCCTCAAGGCCGAAATAATACATTTTATTGTATATGATTTTCTGACAATAATCTGTATACATCTGTTTCGATTAAAAACGACATTTTTCGTTCTTGTCTTATTCAGTGATCTCCAATCCATTCAGTGATGTCAAAATAGCGTTCAATACATGCAGCGACATGTCTCAATCCTAACTAATTGGTTATGATATCTTCAATAGATTCGAATGAGATGATGGTTTACTATCCTAATGCCCTGATAGTTGATTTGAGTGTTCCGGAAAATACTTTATTCTCAATTTTAAATAAATTAACTTAAAATTCGAAATCACATACAGATGTAGTCGTAAACAAAGCTGCGCAACTTTTACATACATCAAGCTGAAGAAGACTAGGCAGAAGAGGGTAACCACAGTAGTGGAAGTGGATCTGCAAACCTATTCTACCGCGCTAATCCCACTTTTAGCATATTCATTAAGTTGGGCATATATTCATTAAGAGGGTAAAACTCAGTTCGTTACCGGACTGTAGTGTGCGATGTTAGGTCTTGATGGACTCTTAAAGAACAAAATCTTAAAGGCAATAGTCTCATTGGCTTTCGACCACTTTCTATTTTTGCTAATATAGGAGAGTCCATCCAGACTCTAGTCTTCTTGGTCAACCTATAGTACTCAAATTTGGCGAGATTGATGTTAACAGACGCTTAAAGCAGACAAAAATAGACAGAAACTTAATCACATAATTCAGAGTATAACATGATAGCCATTCCTGAAACTGTCTTATGAAGGTGGTACTACATGAGTTAGGGAATTATAAGTTTCTTACCACAATATTTAAGAGCAGGAGCATAATCTTTTAGCCTATAGTAGCAGAGAGCTATATCATAAGCTAAGTATGGCTTGAACCCTGAATCTGCATTGCAGCAGAAAATTTAGTCAATGCTTCTTCATAGTTTCCATCCTAAAAATAGAAGATGAAGTATTTTTGAAAAGAAATTAGTAATAAATAATGATATAGCAAATATTTTGATAATGTTGATCAAATTCATAAAAGTATACATCCAAAGTAAACATTTTCAATACCACAAGCAGTATCAAAATTTTTGATTCTATTTCGATGTATGAACATCACTTAAGAATCATTAGAAATAATCATCTATAAAATAAGCTCGATCATTGTGGTATGGTGTTCATATTCCTCTAAGAGTACAGTGTTCTTATATAGAAATTAAAAGCAAGAATTTTTTGTCAATATCTTGATATGGAGGAAAGTTTGGTTTAATCCAGATGAGTATTTCTGTATCTATAGATTTCTTATTGTGAAGTGACCTCATCCCAAAAAAATCACTCTGCAATAAGGTAATCTTGTCTTGTATGATGACGACTTCGTAGCACCCAAAACGAGTCGATTAGCTGTTTGCCGAATGCATTTGAATTTTGAACAGTGTTGTCAGATTACAAACAAAATAATATTTGGACGCACTGGTTCGTCAATATGCGAACACAATAATTGAACGCTCTTGTCTCTAGTAGACCTTTTATCTTTTCTAGTTTCTACTCAATAAATAATAAACTACTCCGGTAATTATACGGAATAGTGTCTATAGTCAGAAGGCTTTCGTTTGAGAAAAAACAAAAACAAAATTTCCTTGAAAGTCCTCTTGTTAATTTCATTCAAACTCTATCATTGCTTCATTAAAATGTCCTTGTTACTATCACAATGGATAATATATGCACACATGTACCATTAATTAGTAATTCTACGCTCAAGTATACATTAATTTATTATTAAAAAGCTTTTCAATTCGAATGTTTATTTTCTAGACAGTTAACCCGCCATATTTACATGATTTTCCTCAATTCTTAATATTAGGCAACAATTTCACACTTATACAATCCAAGACCTACGTGACATGATCCCGACAATAGTGAAGTACTCGCCGTCTCCAGTCATAACAGAGAGGATATTCAAATGGAAATCTCTTCAAACCAAATCTAACCGAACCTCTAACCTAATTTAAATTTATAATTCTGGATTGAATAGGTTAGTAGGTTAGGTTTTAGGTAAAATTAGGTTAGTTAGGTTAGGTTTGGAAACTTATGTTTCAAATGACAACACGAGAATAATTACCATCAAATAAGAATATGTCTCAAATGTGACAACTCTGTATAAAATTCTATTGCATACGGCAAACTGCTGATTGACTCGTTTTGGATGCGCAGAACTCGTCATACAATACAGGATTATCTGGAATAATATAAGTAATAAAAGTTCCTTACCTTATATAAAATACAGCCTAAATTGACTTCTTTATCGGAATCTTCAGAAGGGCAAGATTCAACCAATTCCTTTGCAGATAATAAATCTTCTTGTCCATACTTAATGGCAGCCTGCAATTTCGTAGCATGAGCTTTATACTCATCGATATCCTTTATTTTATTTAGTATTTGATAAGCTTCCTCATATTGACATGCTTGATACATAGCTTGAGCATAGTATAATTTGTAATCATTGTTAGTAGGATAGATTTTTGTTAACTGTTCATAATAACTGGTTGCATTTGTATAGTCTTGACTGTAAAATAACAATATGCAAGCAATGATAAACCTGCTCTTGTTGAACTTGATTCAGAGATTCCGTGAAGAACTCTGATTGCTTCACTAAACCTGTTATCCTTAATCTGAAATTTTCAAATCAGAAAAATGTTTGAAGAAGTCATACAGACTTAATTACCAACGAATATATAGTTTTCGTAAAATCTCCATCATTTATCACATTAGCCACCAACATGTTTTAAATTTTCAGAAACAATAGGAAATATTTGAAAAGATGAACTTTTCAAATGAAATTATTAATATTTGATTTGAATTTGTATTCAAGGTTGCCATCGTAACAACCACAGAGCTCTTTCTCTTTATTTTATTTGTTCATCTCTATTTACTATGTCCTTTTTTACTTTTTCATTAACATCATTTTTCACTCATAAGGTGGAAACAATTCTCCGATGAATACTATATAATAATTATTTTAATTTATCTATAAAAGTTGAATGATATTTCTTTTCGAGAGCATAGAATATAAATTCTATTAATTCTTCCGTGCCGTTAACCTTCCTTTCGAACGCTCATAATATATAATTTTCCTTGTGTATTGATTGAGGTGTGGAATGCGAGAACAATTACATACTTTTATTTCGTAATTGTAGTTTAAAGTGGCATTAAAGAAGGTCTTTAAAGAACAAGCAGTTGCAGTAATTGGATAATAACATAATGGAAGGAAATAAGCTAGATTTGTCTGGCAAAAAGGAGGACAAACAGCCTCTAGCCAGCTACAAAGCCATACCTGAAGCAGATATGGAAGGTAAAAAATAAAACAAAATATATCGTTGAATTAAGACTGGTTTGTGAGTATAGAAAAGAAAGAGTTAATTTTGTTTGTTGCAGAAGAAACAGTTACTTCACCTAAAGCTGTAATTAAAGTGAAGAATTATTCTGGTACAGACGGAGCAGATGAAAAGATGTTGTCTGATGATGAATCTAAATTCAATTCTCATAATGTGGATATACCCGATGATAAAGTGATATTTAAAGAGAAAATGGAGATGCAAAATTGGATATTGGTGAGTAATTTAGATTAATTTCGGTTTTACAAATGTATCCCCAATAATGATGCAATACCTCATGTCATACAATAATCCAGGAAAATTTTCAAAGTTCTGATGAAAAATTTTAGGTATCATTCAATTATCCTTTCTAATTAAACGCGGTTGAATTTTGTATTTTCTCTTCATATTTGAATATATAATGTATTAGTAATAATATAGACAAAATTGTCCTTTTTTTCAAATTCAAATATGTAATTTATATTGTTAATAGTAATTCTATATTAGATACAGTTTATTCAACAAAATATTTGCTGTTTGTTTTCTTATAATTTGACTCAAAATGCTAATAGATGAATAATTAGAGATACAGTACAGGCAACTCTTCCAAATGATATTTTCTTTATTGAACTTAGCTTTCAAAAACTTAATTTCATTTTAACTTGATCATCATATCATAAGTTATGTTTAATTTACTCATCAAGTCCATCTTTTCTGTTTATTCTACTCATTGATCAGAACATAAAGATAGAAATTTGAATAATATACTTCCTTGATTACTTTTAAGGTTTCATTCATTAGATTGTGGTGCTGGATAGGGCCACAACTTTTCTTCATTAAAATCATAATACAAGATAAAATTCTAAATATATAGAACACCAACTATGTTTTAAGTTCCTGATATTTTTGTACATGAATTTGCTAATTTATTCTAATATGAGAAATCAGCACAAAAACTTGTATTAGCATAAAAACCAAATATTAGGGAGGCACATTTTGAGCACCATTAATTTAGAGGATTTTGAGATACAAGAAATTAATCAAACTATAATTTCCTTAAAGTGAGGAAACCAAAATATTTCATATTTTTGATAAGAAACAAATTACAACATTTTTCTGTATATTCCTTCTTTGTATTTTTGTATAATGAACAAAAAATTCTATCATAATTTTCTTATATTAAAGTTGCACTTTTTATCTATGCTATTATATATATGTTGATATTGTAATAATTTTTGAAGCCTTTATTTTCTGTTATGCTCAGAAAATATTCAATTGCAATAAACACTTTCCAACACTATAAATCACAGCAAATGTCATTCCTGGATGTTATGGCTAAAAACAATCAACAACCCTTGGGCTCCAGTGTATGCAGGAAATTAACAGATCAACTGTTTTTGAATGTTTCATTACATCACCTTTCAGATCAATACCATAAAAATATTACTTCAAATCCAGAAGCTCAGCTTCTAAAACCTATTTAATGTACCATAACAGAGAAATGTAATAATTTATGCATTAAAATGACAATCCTACAACAGATACAATGACTGAATGCAGAATGCAATGGGCTGTTCTTGCAAGAATCTTACTTTATTAAATTTTTTATAAATTACTAATTGAAACTCTGTCAAATGTAAAAAAGTTTGAAAAGAGAAGTTACTCATATACATGCAATACATACATTATTTAGCTTTTAAGAATATTAAATTTAAAAGAATGATGACTACATGTATCTTCAAATGAATGATAGTAGGCCGATTGTTTTAGGACTTTGGGTTCTAGCTCTTTTGAAAAGAATGAGTTGTTGTGAAGAGTACTGTTTTGTCAGAAAATTAAGTGAATTATAATTATGTTTGAATTCTTTGAGTAAATAGAGTAATACCACGACTTATACAAATTGAATACAGGGTTTTTCTTTTTGCGTTTTATCAACAAACTAACTATGTTATTCAAAAGAACTAAAAGTTAGTTGGAATCAAATAAGAAAAGAAAATCACTATCTCAGAAGGATAATTTGAATGTTATCAACGATTTGGAAGCAAAAAAGACAAGGAAAGATTTTGTAAACTGTGAAAGATTAGCAATCTTTGAATCTAACTAGCATTCAGTATATGACTTGGTATCGCTCATATGAAAACAATGTTAAAATTATGGTGTACTTGGGTGAAAAGTTTTCCTATTGATCAAAACATGTGCTTTTATGCTAAGCAAATTTTTAAAGATCAACAGAAAGATCTATTGAGGAGAATAAAGATGATATGTTTTAAGTTAGTGTTACCATAAAACTGGTGTTTTCTCTTCGGTTTTCTGGAGCTAGGTTAATAGACTCTGACCAGATGTGAACAGGTCATAAAATTCTATCTCAGACAGAATGACCGAGAAAAGTATCATTCTCTATTCAACACTCAGCACAGTAACATTATCTCTCCAAGACTCTGTAACATCTCAATTTACCAATATCGTAGTAACATACTACTCAACAATCAAGTACCATACAACAGTAATCTTAGTTACATGTACATATCTCATCATATTAGTGTAGTGAGTTCAATATATGTGTTTAGTACAAAGCGTTCTTCTTGATAAGTAGAACCCAACATAGCTAAATCTCAGACATTCCATAACAGCTAGTAGCAGCTAGTCCTACCGATTTTGAGGTCTTGTGAATTGGCATATCACCGTAGGAGTGTAGAGGTAGTTCAGCAAGTTCTGATAGAGAAGCTGACTTTCTCTATTCAGAAAAACTCAAGATAATCATGAAAAGAGGTAGCTTCACTGGCTCTATTCTTCATAGACCAAACTGACCTTTTTGAAAGAAAATGCCTAAAAGAATTCTAGTCGAAAGTGAAAACTTTATCGATACTTTTTCATTTCAGGGACTGAAATCACTGGGGTATTACTATATATACCGAGCCAATTCTTAGCGTAAATTCTTGCGGAAAAAACATACCGTTGTATGCTTTGATTCATAGTATTCTGATCGATGGTTTCAAATTTTTAATTCAATCATTTTAGAGCCTATATTGATGGATAGGATTGATCTATTTCTTACAATCATTTAGCAAAATAAAACCAACCTTTTTGGAAGAAAATGCCTACAAGAACTATAGTCGAATCCAAAAATTTGATTGATAATTTTTCATTTCAAGGACAGGTTTGGTCATCATTTTATTTCAATTTGAAGAAATCACCGGGATATTACTATATATACCCACGTCAATTCTTAGCATAAATTCAGTTGCTATTAAGTGACCACACTTGCGGAAAAAAACATACCGTTGTATGCCTTGATTCATAATCTCCTGATCGATGGTTGCAAATTCTGAATTCAATTATTTTAGAGCCCATATTGATGAATATTGATCCTTACAATCATTTAGCAAAATTAACCTTAAAGCTGCCGAAAAGCAATCAGGTTGTCCGCGAGTCGAAGTTGAAAGAAACAATAACATAATAAAAAATTCAACTGTAAATTCTCTCACCATAAAAGTTAAAAAAATAAAAGCGCATAATAATAAAAATAAACTTGCATTTACTTTAAAATAACCTGATATTGAAAAAGAAAGCTTAATAAGTCCTGTTATATATGTATGAACAGTATGTCCCATTTTGCGCTAATCAGTTGGTCTTTTCACGACCCTCAGCTACTCTTTTTGAGACAAATTCATATAGCCAATCAGATCTGCTCTAACATCTATGGTTTCTGACCTATTGATAAATTTTCGAAATTTCATCCATACTCAACATATTACTCATTCAATAAGTGAAATATATTTTTACATTGTTGAGACACTTATCTGAGTGGATTTCAGTCGCGCAATCGGTTTTTTCCAAAACATATATATAACAATATTCTCATAAAAGAATAAAATCCCAATTTTTACCGCATTTTATCGTGTGGTGGGAGAGGATGACGTCAAAACCATAGAACATTAACTTAACCTAGTCATAATGTAGCTGAGCCAAAATTTTCAAAATCAATGGATAGAGAATAATACTCCCACTCAGGCCACCTAGATCACTTGATCATTCAATTTTACATTATTTTCTTTGGGGATATACTTAACACAATATGAACCCACTATGAGCAGTTACGTAATGCAACTGATGAAGCTTTCACTTGAAAAACCTCCATTCACTCATCTAGAGCCATAGAAGATTTAATTTATGTGGAATATGTGTATATGATTTTCGTCAAGTACCATATGGTCACTTTATAACAAACCTTCAGAAGCTTTTTGAAATAGAATAATAAAAAATTATTATTGTTAACATGTAATCTTAGAAATTCAATTATAGCATTATTTTGATTGCTGCCTTAGAATAACTCTTAATGTGCTATGGATCTGTGGTTCTCAAGCCAATCTTCCCCACATATCGAAAATTGTTCTGAAAAATATTTGATGAGAATATTGCAATCATTTATATTTATATATTTTGACAATTAAAAAACTTGGACAATTCAAATATGTCATAAAATTGTATTTTTCAAACTAAAAAAAGAACTTTATATTATTTCATTTCAAACAAAATAAAGAAAAAAAATCGACTACGGCACTGTAATCTAATAAAAGAGTCTCAACTATGTAGAAATATCTTCCAGATGAATCCAATAAAGACTAAGATTTTGAAAATCGGTCAGTACCTCAAAAACCGCACATGTAACGGAAATGTGATTGGCTCTATGAATTTATTTCGAGAAAGCAGCCAAGTTTTGTAAAAATCCTCTAGCGTCATTAATTTATTCATTTATTAACGGTATGAACCTTGAAATTACAATATAAGAAAAAAGGAACAAAAATAATATGCATGAATTGAAATCAGTCAAATACCCCTACTCAGTAGGAAAAATAATTGAATGAATCTTCGCCTTCAATTCAACAGGCGAAAGGCTGAAACACCAGTCTGCATTAAGGTACTTATTACCTAATCGTAGCAAACGGGAAACAGGTGAGTTGGCATAATAATTTGTCCGATGAAGAGGTTCACTGAAGAGAGGCCCACCCCTAGTAATCCTCCCCGGAACATGAAGATCAATCTGATACAACAAATCGGGACAATCCACCTCATCATCAAGACATCTACAGAGAAAGAGAATATCCAGCACAATTCTTCTTTCGGATAGCTTTCTTATGTTCACTTCAGCCTGACAAATGTTGCAGAAAATTGTATTGTTCTGGACCCCCTCAATCTCATTCGAATGCTCCTGCAATTGAATAACAATTTCAAACTGTCATAGCTTGTAAACATAGCTGTGTTACGCCTAATAAAGCCCAAGGTTTTGAAGGCTCAGTTTACAATTGTGTCAAAATGAAACTTGAAAGTAACTCGTGAATCGATAAACACCCCAAGATCTCTAACAACATTAACCCTTTTGAGTTTGGTACTATTGATAGTGTAATCAAAATTAATTACACTATATAACAAAAGAAATGCACTGGCATTTATCCAAAAGTGCGCCCAGATGGCTGCCTGTGGAACACCAGAAGTTACAGAAATAATTTATAATTAAAAAAATTTGACAACTTGCGTCCTATGCCTATAGTAACTTTTAACCCAATTCAAAAGTTGTCCCACAAAAACAGCCGACTCCAATTCGATGTCTAAAACATGACAAATTCGATCAAAAGCTTTGATAAGATCCGTAAAGGCAGCATCATCCTGATACCCCTCACTTAACTCATCAAGTAAGAACTGATGCCATGTTGTTGGTCAATAAGAATTTGCTTCAGTTTAAAACAAATTTTATGAAGGATGATACTCTCAAAGATTTTTGGAACTGTACTCAAAATGCTGATCGGCTTATAATTGCGTACATCCACGTTATTTCCCGACTTGTGTATGGGAGTTACAAAACTCGACTTTCAAATTGTTGGAAAATATCCTTCACGCACAGATCTATTGAATAATAGAGTAAGAGGTTGTGAAAGTGAAGCCGCACAATTTTTGATAAATATCGGAGGAATACCATCCGGTCCACTGCTGAATTTTGGCCTCAGTTCAGTGATCTTCGAGCGCACCTCCTGAATCCCGATCAGACAACTATTCAAATCTAAGCAGTTGCCATAGTCAACAGGGCACGGAAGGTGAGTTGGAATGTGAGAGTTGAAAGAAGAAGATAAATGATCTGCAAAGAGATTGACAATTTCACTCCGTCCATGCCTCAATCGACCATTGAGAGACATGCAACTTGGAAAACAAAACTCCAAAAGTGTGTGGGATCAGATTTGATGGACATTTCAGTTTCCGCAATATAATCACGATAACATTTATCAGTTAACTGCTTGCTGAGATTCGAAAATGAAGTATAACTTTCAGATGTACCAAGTAGTTTGAAGTTCGTGTGAGCAAGTTTCTTTCTCATTACTAGCGCCTTCAGATCAACATAAAATCATTCGGAATACTAAGATTTCCTTAGTAACAAAGATGCCACGCTCTAAGTGGGACATATATTTATATGTGTAAAATAAAGTTTTTAAATACATATAATATCTTCTATCAATCAGAAATAGAGTTACGATGAGTACCAACTGCAAAATCTTTTTTTCAGTTCTCACATAAATTTTAATAACAAATTATTTTCATCTTTTGTATTTCGAAAATAATTTTGTATATGTGCATGGTGTCATACACCTAAACCTGAGTGCTTACTTAGTATCTTTCTAATTGTAAATGGAAAATGTTCATACTTGCACAATCCGTCCAATCTTTCAACCATTATGAGTTCTTGGTCCATTTTACATTGATTTCACAGTGAAGTATTTAGGTATTTAATTTATTATAATGAAGGTGTAAAACATCTATGTTTATGTAATACAAAGGAATTCAACGTGAAAAGGGCATACGTGGCCGCTTCGCAGTTTGAACAGGTGCGATTTCATACCGAAAAGTACAAGTGGTCTATAGATTTCGCGGTTCGCGTAATTCAAATGCACAAATTCAGGGTAACAAAAAGCAAGTGTGACCTTAGCGTAATACAGTGATACATAAGACATTTTCGTATATGAAGTGTTGATATAAGGTTTTCGCAAATAGGAATAGGGATGATATATCCCTTATGTTATTAAACTCTTCTTAATTTGTTTGCATTTTCGTAATGTTTACAAAATGTCATGAACTTTGGGATACCCTTCATGATGATAATATTGACATCCCATGTTTATAAACTAATAACATTATCAATGTTGAATACCAAAGTTAATCACAATTGTTATATCTTATAAAAGCAAGAATGATTGTTATCAAACATTTATTATGAACAATAGATAATTATATTGAAGCGATGGCAAAAACTATTCCCTAGTGGCTAGAATTCTGTTATAGGTGCGCTTTATCTCGTATTTATTCCAAAAGGAAAATGGAAACTATAAATCTTGAAGAAGGTAACATTTTTTCAATTTTTAAATGAAAATGATAAGAAATCATAAATTATTTATTGTTGCCAACACTAGAATAACAAATATGTAATGTGTGTAATTGTGTTGGATTCACTATCTAGAATGTCTCATCGTAATTATTATTTTTCTTCCTTATTATTTAATGGGTGAATGGTTTGCTCTGAAAAATTTAATTGCTTCATTATCGAAAAATTTTGGTTAGCTTCTAACAATCTTTTGACCCAACTAGAATGGAGTTTTGAGAAATATAATATACAAATACAAATGTAAATCAGTTTCATATAATTTTTCAAGTTTACTTTAAATTGAAAGACATCACCTACAGCACTGAAGCATTGACCATATTGTATGCTTTTCAACGTTTAGAAGTCGTAAAACAAAAAGAACATTAACAATAATGTATCAAATCCTTTGTTTTATTGCCTCGTCCTGATGAAGGTTAATGGCTCAATCAGAAAAGAAGTTTGCGTGCCTCAGAATTGATATAAAATAAATATATATAGTAATAAATCGCCAATAATGTGACTTCTTGTTCTCATAAGGATATTAAAATTCTTTTAATGTTTTAACGTGGTTGAGTTAACTTCCAGCAGCTCAAAAGTTCCTATTGTCGATACTCAAATGAAACAGATTCATAATGAAGAGAAACAAGTAAGTAGATCAAAAGAGGCAAGACGTTTTCCATTTTCCAATGTTCAAGGTTTCTAATGGAAAAATTGGTCAACGTCAAAATTATCTGGCCAAAGAATTCAAGATACAAATCAAAATCAAAAACCTTCCCTATAAAAAAAATTACTATTATCTAGGAAATGCAAGATTATATAAACTATTCAGGTTGAGCTCAATATTTTTCTTCCAGGAGAAATTAGATCTGCATTCGCTGGAATGGGTAAGGAAGAACTGATGAAATATGCTAATGATCCATTTTGGGTTCGGACACGTCAGTTTCTCTTCATCCTTTTTGGGTGTTGTGGTTTGGTATGCTCTTGGGTGCAGTCATCATCATTTATACTGCTCCTAAATGTGATCCACCACCACCTAGGCAATGGTGAGTATAGTCAACAAAAATTTTTAGTGGAATGATAAAATTGCATTATTAATATAGGAATGTATTTAGGAGGATCTTAATTATTCTAAAAATCGAATAATAGCTTTTATTTATATTTTGCAAAAGGTGATTAGCTTGTATGCAAATATTTTGTGATTTGTATAAATTTATAACAAATATTGTTAAACTCAATGAACATGTTTCGAAAATATCTGTATAACTATTACGATTGTTTCCAATCTGATTATGTGTAATGTCATTTTTTTCTATATGTAAATTCCTTCTATTTTTAAGGTGGGAAAAGGTCCACTTGCAGAAGTCAAGCCAGATACTGATTCCTTCAGCTGGAAAAATTGAAAGAAATCGGCGTGAAAGGATTCATTGTAGAATGGCCAGAAGATAGTTATGCAGAAATAAGCGATACCCACAATGTTATCAGTTTATTGAAGAAAAGCAAAGAAATTGATGTTCCAGTCATAATTGATGTGGAAGCTAGTATGTCGAATATCTGGTTTGAACAGTCAGAAAATAAGAATGGTTTCGAGGATTATTATATTTGGACAGCATCAGATAGGGTTAATGCTTCTGGAGTACCAGAGCCTCCAAATAATTGGGTGAGTACCTCCCA
Organism: Cryptolaemus montrouzieri; assembly: GCA_013387265.2. Lineage (NCBI taxonomy): Eukaryota > Metazoa > Arthropoda > Insecta > Coleoptera > Coccinellidae > Cryptolaemus > Cryptolaemus montrouzieri. The sequence continues at coordinate 124,547,259 of JABFTP020000185.1, forward strand.
ATAAGTGTTCCTTTGTTAATGAAAAAATATCATCTTCGGTAAATTTCTATTTCCCATCTTATTGAAAAATTCTGAATGTCACATATAATATATTTAATAATACACTTGCAAAGCCAGGCTGACCTTGCGCTGCTTATATGTTTGCTTGCTTGCTATTAGAAGCTTTAACAAATATTTTATTGAAAAGTTCGATATCTCAAGGTGTTGGAGCCATTGACTGAATCTTACAGGACTTAGACATTCTCATCAATGATCCTTTCACTATGAGAGCCAAGGCTTGGCTTAAACTCTAGAGATTAGAGTTAAGAGTTTTATCTCTCACATTAGCGGGGTACTGTCGCCTCCAACGCTACTTAAATGAATACTGTCGCCTCTAACACTATTTAAATGAATTAGGATTGATCAAGGGTTCTTCATACAGATTATACTTCAAGGATGGCGAATCAATCGAATATCTAAGTGCGAATGTCCGCACAATAGACCACTGGGTCATTCAGTCCTTACCCTTATCAATCTCATTTGAAATCTTTAGGGTAGTTTCATTAAAAATTGTGGTACGCTAGTTTTTACATTGTAGTTAAGATATAATTAAATACAATTTCCATCTCTCAGTTTAAAACTAAGCGAATTTTGTACAATATTTCCCCTTATGCGCCTTTAGGGTTAGCTTCTCCAAATATTTTGCGACACTTCTTCTTCTTCAGTGATCAAAACCTTTAACTCAACATTTCATCTCTGAGACTTTAAGAATGCTGGAAATCCCATATAAATTTTTCAATCCCTATTGTGCATTCTTATAGGCCCCATACACTTCGTTCTTTTTCGTCCGTTCGTTGGATCTAGGCTCAACACGGCGTTTTGACTGATCAACTGTTTTCCCCACACGCTTGCTATAAAGACTGACGATTTGAACACTTACAAAACGTTCGTGTGAGATGATAAGATAACAAATTAGCATCAGCAGTGGTGGCGGCATGTGCCGTTCTTTAAATGAATAAACTGAAAAAGCGATTAGTATGGGCTAAAGACTGATTGTTAAAAATTAACAAGTTTTCTCACATAAATTTTATAAATCTCAAGAACAGTCTCACGAACTACAAGATGAATTTAATAACCAAAATACCACAAAGGTAGTTTCGAAACATTCTGGAATGACAGAAGAGGTGTACTCCATTCCATTCAGGAATCTTTTGATTCTTTGATTTTTTCAGTTCTCTTCTGAAACACCTAATCGAATCGATCCTGATCTTCCCAGATTGAATTATCGCATCCTCGTCTCTCAATTTTCTTTAAATTCTCCATATGCTCTGCTTTTCTTCTTTCTAACTTGATACTCTGTTGACTTAATTTCCCATAATCAAGATAATTTGAATAATAATGAATAAGTGCGAGTGATTTCGCAAGGCGATTCCTCAAACCATTTTATGACGAAAAGTTCCCATAAACATACACAGTATGTTGAAAAAGTTTCGAACTTATTTTTAGCGCCCATACAAGTGGCGCGGTCTGTTGAACGACACAGGTACCATGTTGATACATCCTTCAGGAGTGTCTGAGGATTTTTTCCCCAGTATCGGTTCATTAGTTCTCGAGATAGACGTGTTTGCGTGAACGTGTGTTTGGTACCCCGGTACAAGCTTCGCGATGGATGAGAAATTTGAACACCATTCGGCGATTAAATTTTGTTATAAACTTAAAAAACGTTCTCGGAAACGAAAAATGATCGATTTGGCTTACGGTGAAGGTGTAGTATCGCGTACAACAGTTTACACGTGGTTCAATCGGTTTGAGAAGGGTAGAGAGTCCATAGAAGACGACGAAAGAAGCGGCCGGCCGTCAACAGCTGTTACCGACGAAAACGAGGTTCGTGTACGCGCGCTACTGAACCAAGATTGCCACATGTCTCTCAGAATGTAAGCAGACGAACTGAACATGAGTAAGGATAGTGTACCTTTGATTTTGAGAGCAGAAGCAGACTCGCGTCGAATGTTGTCAAGATTTTATCCAGACTTGCGAGACCACTCCCGACTTTCTAATCTCAATTGTGACTGGTGACGAGACTTGGTGTTGTCAATACGATCCTTCCACGAAGCGGCAGTCGTCCGCTTGGCTCAGTCCGGGCCGTGCGCGGCGCCAACAAAAATCACCAAAAATTTGTGCCCCCAGGCGTCACCGAGGATCCGGGATCGTGGAGTTTGCTGGATGACAATGCGCCTGCTTATTCGTCGAACATTGTGAAGCGTTTTCTCGCCGAAAATCAGATTCCACGTACCAACCACGCCTCATACTCGCCAGATCTGTCTCCAGCAGACTTTTTCCTATTTCCCAAGCTTAAAATGTACCTGAAAGGACGATTTTTGAAGATGTACCGAGCATTCAAGCGGCTTGCACCGAGCGTCTCAAAGCGATACTTCAGAGGAGTTCAGAGAGCCTTCGAATCACTCGTGGAGCGCTCGAAGGAGTGTATATCTAGAGGAGGGACTATGTTGAAAGTTAAATGGAATAAATTCCGTTAGAAGTAATTTTTGATTTTTAATTTCAAAAGTTCGGGAACTTTTCCGACATACTGTATGTCCGCAAACGCTTCGTTACCGAAATACAGGCTGTTGATTCAGATTTTTCAGTCTTTTTCTCATGATAACTACAGTTTTCAGATACTCAATACAAATTCGGCGCATAGGTGTCTTTTCAAAATCTACATAATCAGATCACAGAAACAATTATAAAATCTACAGGGTGGTACTTTTTCAGAGGTCACGTGTTATTTCTACCCCACAACTTTTTTCCGTACGTCCCGAGCAGTTAAACATTTTCTCTATGAATTTTCAATTAATTTTAATCTTTTCTATCTGTTGCATTTTTCCGTAACACCACAAATCGTTCGGTGATTTATTTCATTACTTGACGGCTGTCATATTTTTTCTCCATTGACAACTCTAAATTAATTGTTATTAATTCACTTCCGCTGATAGGCAGTGATAGTTGCAGTGACTCCTTCGAATTTTAATTAAGATGTAGGTTTATTCAAACGCATAATATTTCTATTTCGCCTACGCCCTCTCTAACGGTAATTCCTTAGACGCGTCGAGAAGATATGCCGAAATGTACCCTCCTGTGTCATTTTTCATCATATTGGAGGTAAATGAGGAGATAGTTCACAATGCAATTACTAGTATAAAATCAAATTCTTCGGGATATGATGGGATCAGTTTGGAAATGATAAAATTGTGTTGTCCGTATGCATTGCCGTATCTAACTCATATCTATAATTGCTGCTTACTAGATTCGTCTTTTCCTAAATGTTGGAAAAATGCCAAAGTCATTCCCTTAACGAAGATTACCTCTCCAAAGAGCATCTCGGCTTGTGACCCATAAGCAAGTTGCCAGTTTTATCGAAGGAAGGTGCTAGAAAGAATCATTTTTTATCAGATTACGTCTTTCTTGTTGGATAAGTCCCTCTATTCTTCCTGTCAGTCGGGTTCAGGAAGTCAAACAGTACAGTTACTGCTCTGCTTAGGGTAGTTGATGACGTGCGGTCGACTCAGGCAAGGTGTCTATTCTTGTTCTATTAGATTATAGTAAGGCGTTTGACACCGTCAATCACAATCTTCTGTTGGCGAAGCTTCATTATTTCTGCTTCTCTAAGGGGGTAATCAACTTGTTTAGGGCATATTTATCATGCAGATGCCAGTTTGCAAGTATTAATGATGTTACATCCAGTTCTAAGTTGATATCCCATGGAGTATCACAGGGTTCAATTTTGGGCCCTCTGCAATTTGTTATTTATATGATGGATTTTGGAGAGGTAGTTGCTGGAGTGTCACTGCATCAGTTTGCCGATGATACACAAATATTGTGGACGTTTGAGAAAAGCGATGTTGAGAGAGGTATTCTTGAGTTAAATGAAACACTGCGAAGAGTATATGAATACTCAGTGAACCATGGTTTGAAAATTAATCCAAATATATCGGAAACAATTTGTTTCGGTTGGGAGAGGTCCCGTGTTAGCATCAGTTACAATAAAACTGTAAAGAATCTTGGTGTTTTGGTCGGTACTGATTTGAGATTTAGAGAACATATTTCGTTGATAACACAAAAATGCTACATGGCGCTGAGAACCATATATCGAAAGAAGAAAGCACTTACCCTTGACATGAAGAAGCTCTTGTGTGAGAACCTTATACTCTCACACACTAATTATGCTGATGTGTTGTATGGCCATGTATTGATGCAGTGACAGCGAATAGACTTCAAAAAGTTCAAAACTGTTGTGTTAGGTTCATTTTGTCTTTGAAAATTAGGGATCATATTACCCCTGTGTTTGCACACTTGAATTGGCTCAGAATGAATAAGCGTAGAGAATTACATCTTGCTGTTTTTCTATACAAGGTACTCAAGTTTGGCGTACCTGACTATATAAGAAATAAGCTAAGTTTTAGAGCAGATTGTCATAGAACTACTAGAAATATTGGGATGTTGGAGTTACCTGTTTTTGAAAAGACCCTCTTCAAAAGATTCTTCTCATACTCTGCCGTCAAGCTGTAAAATGCGAGCCCTCGCCGTTTGTGGGGTGGGTCTGAGCTTTCCTTTAGGGTGGGATATAGGATTTTATTTTGTGAATTGTAAATGTGCCTTGGGATATGTTGCTTTAGTTATTTGTTTATATTTTGAATTTAATATCATTAACATTATATTGTTTGTGAATAGCAGGTTGGGAACTTGTGGAAGATCGTGAAAGCGAACAAGTTCCATTTGCACACTTATGTACTTGTATTTTTATTGTTGTATATTTGTGCAATAAATGAATATTATTATTATTATTTCCTCTGAGACTCCCATTCCAAAAGTCGATGCTTGTCTAAAGTCACCTTCAACAGAACTGTTACTCCACCCATTAACTTCAAATGCCTTGGAGGCTTCCATGCATTTTACAGCTTCAAACTATAACAAGTTACCAAAATCTTTGAATGATTGTACCAAATCTGAACTTTCAAAATTCCAACACCTTGAATGAGGTTGAATGTTCAATTATTCTTTCTTCTCAGATACCTACAATCTATCTGCCACACTTCAAATTTGTAGCAGGCTAGTTTTCATACTTGTTATAGACCCACCAATGCCTCATGCAATACTCAACTGAAAACCATCTCAAATTATTTTTTGAATTTCACATAAAAACTCTCAGGTATTCTAAGAGTGCCCTTACCAATCTATGTGAATGTAACATCAAATTTCATGTTTAATGAAAGACGACTAACTTAACTACATGCCGAGTTAAACAAACCGCTAACTAAAAATAATACTAATCTTAAAATTTACAGTGATTTCTGCATCACAAACAAATTTTCAGTTTTTTCAATTGTCAAATATTCCTCCATAACCTTGGAGAAATATGTCATCGTAGAGATCATTCAATGTTTGTTTACATTGTTGAATTGCACATGAACACAATTAACATATCAATAATGATGTTTTTCACAGTTTAGTGTAGAAAAGTTTATAATTTTGAAGAATATATGCAGCAAATTATAGGCAATTTTCGTCTGAACTTCTATATCATAATACTTTCATTTACAAATGTTATCATTTTTTCTAGAATATATAATAATTCTAATTCTTTTTACAGATATCCAGGAAGAACGAATCTTCTTGGAAATTCTCCACAATTCGAAAAGAATTCTACTATGCTCCAGAGGGATGGCCTCAGCTCAACTTCCGTAATGAAAACGTTACTCAAGAATTCGTTAAAGTTTTGCGCAAGTTTGCAGAGAAAGGAGCCAAAGGCTTCCGCATCCGTGACGCTCATATTCTGCTAGTTGACCCACATTTTGAAGATCAGTTACCAGATAACTCTCAAGAGGCCAAGGAAAAAGGATATTTTTTAACAGACTATGGTTTCTATGTCCACTCCAAAACTGAGAACTTGTTGGAATTAGGGCCACTACTTAATGATTGGAGAAAAGTTGTTAAAAATTTGACTGATAATGGACCTTTTATGGTGAAGAATGTAGTGAATAAAGTCGAATCCTACAAAGTTAATGGGTCATTGGTAATTGATTTACCTTCTCAGAGTAATGTTTTCAGCAAGCCTTCATTTGAAGCTGAAAAGATTGTTAATTCCCTTGAATACATTTTCAAAATACACAGATTTGAATGGCCTTTGTGGACTGTAAGTTTTGTTTTTCTGTACATAATTTATATAGTAGTATTTAATTATACATACATTTTATTACGTTTCAGTATAAACCTGCCTCATTACCCAGTGATGTACTAGATTCGATCATTTACCTTCTACCAGGAGTACCTCTTACTGAGGGAGATATAGAAGTCAACAAAGAACTTGCCAAAATTCGAGATTCTCCACCTATCATGCGAGGAGAAATCGAATACAAAGCAGTGGCCAATAAGACTGTATTTGCATTCACAAGGTAATATATCATAAATATAATATAGATCATGATACACATTTAGGTGATACTCTGTTCGTATCCTTGTAAGTCAATTACAATTTATTAGGTTTGCAAGTAATCTAGATTCATTTATTTCTGTTTTCAGTATGTTTACTTTCATGTTTCATTCTTTAGAAGCTAAAGTGTTTCTTAATTGAAAATGGTTGAACATTAAAACGGTTTGAGTATTCACATTTTGGACTACATCATATTTAATTAATGATATTGTTGATTGAATCATTTTATGGAAATTCATTTTAATATAAATAAAATGAAACACTCTTGTCTGATTTCTACAATGTTTATTTTAATACATATGAAGGTTTCGACAGTTATGTCATTTTCAAGTTGTAGAGCTTACATTTGTGAGAAAGAATGTGCTAACTATATCTATTTAAAATTTTGAGAGGTGAAATTTGGGTTCTTATGAAGTTTATTGATCTCCAAACTTTCCGTCAGATTCATTTTCATCCCTTTTATTGCATTTGTGGAGAATTTTTAAATTATTTAATGTAATTATGTGATTTGTAGATTTAATATGTTCAAAGACTGGGTTTGTTATCTGAGAAGAGATGTTCTTTGAATCTAGATTCAAAATGTAGAACTGTTTGTCCCACATAAGCTGTTGGGTATTCATTACATTTAGTTTTGCATATTCCAGAGTGTTTAAATTTTTGTTGGGCATTGAAGAGAAATTTGCTTGTGTTGGGGACACTGGAAAAGGAGGTTGTTAAATTGAATTTGGTCAATGTAAGTTAGACATGCATATTTATTTTCTGGTTTTCTATAATGGAATATAGTAGTTGCGAAATTTTTGTTTTGTTCTTTGCGTTTAATAAGACTGCTTATGTGGCAGATAGGAATATTATTATTTGATGCAGTTTTCTTAATAGAATTGATTTTTATATTGAAGTGTTTGTTTTAGTTCCTTGCGTTTAATAATACAGCTTATGTGGCAGACAGGAATATTATTATTTGATGCAATTTTCTTAATGAAATTGATTTTTATATTAAAGTCTATTATGGATAGGGAATGGAAAAAGCTCTATAAATCATTGAATTATAGGCGGCTAATTTATGTGTTATGTGGTTAAATTAATCCATTTGGATTGTTGAGTCTGTGAATGTTTCTTTTCTATGTATGCTGTAGGTGAGATTATTATTGAGTTCAGTGATGGTTATGTCAAGGAAATTTATTGATTTGTTGCGTTCAATTCCAGCAGTGAAGTTATTTTACTATGCATTTTATTTAGAAAATGTAAAAGCTGGTACGTTTGAGCCTTGAAAACCCACAAGAATATCATCAACATATCTGTACCAAAAATGATATGTTTTATGATAACTTATTATTCATTATAGATATCTGCTAATGAAGGGCTGAGTGGATATCTCATGGGAAGTCATGAGTTTTGTTTGAAAAATTTTATTCTAATTGGAAATAGTTTTGTGCCAAACAGGTCTCTAAAATATTACAAAATTCATCTATATTGTGTGATTTTGGTTAAAGATTTCTTTCATTTATTTCCTCTTTGTGTAGTTTGATTAAACTGCTTACTTTTGGTGCTTTTTGGAATAAGTTTTTTCTTGTTCCATTCTGAATGTGCTAGATAATTCGATTGTTCCAATTCTTCTTAGATTTCTTTAACGAATTGATTTATGGGTTACTTAAGATTTCTGTTACGTCGAAAGTATCGATGATGTCTCGCATTTTTATTAGTACTTGATTATGTCGAGGCCCACTATCCTTTGTAAGCTTTCGAAAGAATTAGACCTTCATTCTTTAATATGATTGAAATAGATTTCGGTCGTGTGTATCAAAATAAACATTGTGGAAATCAGGAAGAAGTGTTTTATTTATATCATATTTATTGCCAAACAATAACTATCAGAAGTTTAAGATTTTTTCACCTATTTATTCTACAAGGAAATCAATGACATTTGATTTGATTTGATTCATTTAGTTAAATTTAAACATCCATCAGTCTTTTTTCATTGAATAATTTGACTAAACTACATTCCTGACGTTTCATGCATATTCGGATGATAGACACAGGTGAGTTTTATAAAATGTTTTAGGTTTTGTTCATGGAATTCTTCAAAATGTTCATATCAGATTAAGATTAGCTTTTTCAATAATGATTCAATTCAAATTTACTTCATCTGCCAACAAATCTTCAAAGGATTTTATCTGTCAGAATCCTAAGAAAAAGGCTCACTTTTTCTCGAGCCTTTATAAATAATACGCAGGTAATAAGTTCATGTACACAGATTATACATTTATGGATTAACCAATTCTGCAAATAAATACAATTGATTGGATTAAATTTACAGAATAGCTACTGTAGGTCAATCAATCAAAACAACATTTACAAAAGTTTATCCACTACACACAATACCGATTTTCTTAATCACCATCTAGAAGCATAAACTTTCATTTTATAAAGTACATGTTGCTGCTATTGAAGTGCGCACGATCTTAGTTGTAGAAAATCTCTGTGCAAAATATCCATTGTTCAAACCGAAGTAGTCTCTATTATCTAGGCATGTCAATAACGTTGCATTCATCGCATCGCGTAGTCGGATGCCCGATTCCAACATAAACAAACGTTCGAGACTTAAAGATACAAGTTGGATATATTCCTACTCATAATTGAAGTATTGAAAAATGAACATACATAATCAATATACTGAGAATATGTACCTGTATAATCATTTCCTGAGTTTGTAATGTTTTCAAAGGAAATATCATTTCAAAGAATGTAATAGTACTGTTATATTACTAGTGATTTAAGTATTTGAAATATCCTCCTATGATATTTTTATCATAGGAAATCTTCGGAAAATATTATGAGATGGAAACATCTTGAAGAAAGATGTCAGTTTACGTTTTTCCAAAACGTTGAAGCTGAGCGTTTTATGTGCTTTGTAATTTATAATAATAATTTTTAACAAAATCATTCAAAAAATCATGGCAAAAATAGAAAGGAGTTCCAATAAATAATTGAAGGAATTGACAAAAAATTAAGAGTTTTCATATATTTCCAGTTGAGGTCAACGCGACAGTTTTGAATGAAAAATTTAAATATTGAAATTCTTGAATACTATTATGAAAAGTTTTGAACTAACAAATTCTAGACAGTGACAAGCTGTGTATTCAGATCTAACTGTTCTAGTAAAAATAAAGAGTTGTAAATGTAAAAATACATTCATGATAATTCGTTAATAGTTTTATACTCCAACGATCTGAAAAACTAATTCTACAAGGAAAATTCGTTCTTCAATCAAAAAATCTTTGACGAAATCTGCATGTTCGAAAATTCAATTTCATATAATATACTCGGTATATTTGCTGACGTCTTTCTTCAGGAATAGAAAGATATTTTATATCTTTGTCATCAAAATGTTGTCTATAAATTAGTGAAGATGTAAAATCGTGAAGTTGTGTCACTTACTCACTTTGTCTTGGGAACTACCCTATAACTATTTAACAGAACAATTAAAAGAACTCTCTGAATAAATATAGATTTGATAGTTTAAAATAAAAACATTTCATTGAAGTGCGCAATTTTGGCGGCACCACAGTAAATATTATCCTGGTGTTTTCTGGTCATTGAGTGGTTACACAGACACTCACAATGGACAAAAAACTACGATATTCTTCCATAATTCTGTTAAATATAGAAACATACTACTGTAAAACACCCGCAAAGGCAGCATCTGCCACTTCCACTCAAGCAATGTTCCTTATCAATCTCCGGATCTCATAAATCGTGACCTACAACAAATGAACATGGCTTGATGTAGAGGAGTTGTTGAAACAAAATCGCATTTTCGATTAATAAAATGGACTTAACTTGTTTCCTTCTTCTTCTATATTGATCGTTAAACTCTTGTGTATTTCATTAGATGATTAAATCAAAAGCTGTAGCTTAAACTTTAAGTTGAGTGTTGAAACACGTTTATTGTTTGAACATATTATAAATTCAAGAATGGCTTCAGAAATGCCATGCAGCATTTCTTGAAATATAATATTGATAACTATTCAATTTATTAACACAAAAATTCATTCCAGATTGGCGCCTGGTAGTCCAGGAGTTTTGGTTGCAGTTAATCCTTCAGATGAAACTGCAATAGTTAATTTTGAGCAAGATATTGACAAAATATCTAGAGAAGTAACTATACAGTTTCTGAGCAAAAACTTCAATGAAACTGATTACAGTGGAGGGTGAGAATAATCTGCAAATCAATAAAAGTTAAACATTCTTAATATTTCCATGTTACAGATTAAAGAAGGAAGCAAACAAAATTTCTATATCCCCAAAATCCTCCATTGTTCTGTCTTATACTGCGAAGAAGGAAGAAGCCGAATAAAGAATAAAAATGATCTGTTATTTACATTTTTGGTTATCATTTTTTTATGTAATATTTGAATAAATGTGTGATGAAATGTAGATTTTCTTTTGAATTGATATAATTCAACATTATCAATTTTCAACTTCAAGTAGTGAAGGAGGAGCCAACCTATAACTCAATGTTAATTTTTTCCTGTTTTGATGCAACAAATAGTTTACAGACAAGAAAAAATAAACACTAGCATTTTGAAAGAATACAACTGGAAAGTACAAAATGTATTTTTACTTCATTTGCAGTTAAAAAATGGTTGTAAAGGTTTAAAGATATAAGAGAGAATACCTCAAAATTTGATATACTGAACTGCCCATTCATGTCAAAAAATACTTGTTACAGCACGAAAATGTATAAAATATTGATAGAGGCTTATAATTGATACAAATGTTAGAGAAAATAAATCCTAATATGTGGCAATTGACAAATTAAAATTTAACATGAAATTCCAACCCTTTATTGTCAAGTAAAGTTAATCAGGATACAGGTGACAAATAATGTCTGAACTACACATTTTAGAATTTAGTTTAATGCATATCAATGTTATTGCATGCATGTGAAATTTGTAGGATATTGTTCAAAATCACTATCACATAATATCAATGCGTATTCCATGTATATCATATAATACTATCTATAATCACGATTTCATCATTTTTCATAGTAGTTAAAATGCTCTCACTCGCGATCCTTTTTTCCTTGATTTCATCATTGGGGTAATCAAAAGAAAACTTTCATCCTAATTTTAGCTCCCCTGCCCAACATTTTTTTTCACATTTTATTATTTTCATCGAATCTGATCGCTTGGAAATTCTGAAAAAAATCACCTCACAAAACATGCAGAATTTTTTCGTTATTATTGGGCTCAGGAAAGGGGCCCTGCCTGCGCTTAATGGATATCTGGGCAAGTCTAGTTTTTACGGCGTTTGGTTTCTGTTGTTGAAAGGTACTTCTCTAAAGGTTTTCAGATTTTTCCTGATGATGCGCGATCTCGAAAAACAACGTGCGGGAAACAATGAAAACATTTTAATAGTATTATATCCTACTAGATTTTTCTAATCAGAAGAATTTTTAGTGAGGGGTTTTCAGGTATTTTCACCATTAATTTTAATTTTAGTACCTTTTAGTACGAAAACTCAACTTTCTCGCTTCTGCACTTGCTGGAAACAATGGAAATAGTCTAATAGTATGTTATCCTACAGAATTAAGGACCAACTGCAGATTATTAAATAAAAAAAATTTTTGATGATTTTTTTAGATAATTTTGCCATTAACTAACTTTTAGCCTTTAATAATATGGGGTTGTACGTGAAACCTAGACTTATAGTGATTTTTTTAGTTTTTAGGTTATGCTGTCAGAGATAAGGTGGCTAAATTTTCGATTACCATGAAAACATTTCTTTTGATCACACCAGTGATGTGATCAAGGAAAAAACGATTTCACGAGTGAGGGCATCTCGACTATCTCAACCCATTTGATACCACGATTTTTTTTTAATTGATTGAATCATGGTTTTTTCACATTTTTAATATCCATAAAGTAAAGTTGAAAAATAAACCATTTTAACAAAAATTTGGTGGACTCATTTGGGTTCACTGGGACATTTAGGCGTCTAGAGAAAAATTCTTGTAAAAGTTTATTGAAGGTCAACCCAGCAACAAGTCTTGCTCAGAGGACGTGTGATGTATTTCAAAACAGTTTCGTTCTAAGAATAAAGTGACATTACATTTGACACATATCCTATGTGATTTGAAATGACAAACTTTACACCTTCTTACTATATATGGTGTAGAACGAGAAAGTCTGCTCCTGGATTGTGATGATTTAGGAAAGCTCCGCAGATAAGCTCCAAGGTAGTGCCTGGACAAAAGTTAACGAATCGACTCTATTTTCACAAATCACTGTATGAATTTTCCAAGCATTGATGGCAGGTTGACCATGTGTGAAAAGAGACCACCACCATTTTCTCCCTGAATTGATATTCTGTACTTCTTAACACTTTGATCCATTGATTATATTTGGAAAAGAGAAGAGGCTATGGAACATCAATCGTTTGCTTTCTAATTGAAGATCATCTTTTTACTTTTGCCAGTGGTTCAACCGAATCGCAATTTGTAGCCCATTGCCGCAATAATGTTGTCTTTCCATTTGACAAACAGCAATTTATTTGTTGAGTCGTAAATATATTGAAAACACCCACATTCTTTTTTCGTTTGGGGAACTTATGATAAGAGCACTTTTTGAGGCGATTATCCCTAATGGTCTAAGATGAAGAATGAAAAATTCCCCTCTGTTGAAAGTTTTTATTCAGAATTTCCAGAGGTTAGGTTTGTACTTTGTACATTTTGTCATTCCTGTCAAGTTTTGAATTATCAGCAAAATACAAGAATTTTTTCATATGCAATTTCTATGATATAGCTTTGGACTCTAATGGTATAGATAGATCCTCATCTAGACTCTAAAACAAACGTTCCCCAGTAGCCTGTGGTATCCACTAAAGAGTAATATTCCATCGAAAATGTTGATATCTTGTGCAGCAAAACGAAATTAGTAATTGTTTCTCTAAGTTGCATATAATTGTAATTGTTCTGCTGTGTAAGTTTTAAAATATCTTCATCCATCAGCTTTTCAAAGATTTTTATGGAAGTTTCAATTGTGTTTTCAGAACATCTATACGATTAATATATCCATGCGTTTCATTCATACTAAGGTCAATTGTATCTTCTGTCCAGATTGGTTAGACTCTTGGAGTTATTTTCTTTTTTTTTAGATGAATTAGATTCTAAGTTTTTGTTTTGTTTTATCTATTCTGAATAGGGCATATTGTCTTCATCGTCGCTGTCTTGAAGTTTCTCATAATGTACCTCAATTTTCCGACATTTTGTGCACGTCCAAAAGATCGCATTCATTTTCATCTATATCCTCTTGAGCCGTTAGTTTATCTAGTTCAGGGGGTATTCTAACAATATCTACGTTATAATAATTGCGATTACTAATATCTTCAAGTGCTGTGTCAAGCCTTTTGAAGCGCTTTCCATAAGTAGATGCAATACTAAGTGCACCAAACTTATCAGGATCCTTCTTAACCCGAGTTTACAGTTTCACCTCATAAAACCCATTGTCCTCAAACGTGAGAGCAGCATAATACGAGCAAAAACATTATAAAAAATAAAAGTAATTTCTAATTATTCACATAAAGTTTTGAACTGCATACCTGAGAAAATGTTTACAACCCCAGAAACAAAAAATATAAATAAACAATAAGCACATTCACCTCAACTAACACAATAAAATCTAACGGTTGGGAATCCCAGATTTCCTGTTTTCTGAAAAACTAAATGAAGCCATCTATTGTATAAACAAACAAGTTATCTTAGTATGTACCTTAGAAGTTCTTTATATTGACTTGGTATTAAATTTCACACCTAGATGCTTCTAGTTATACTATATACAGGGTGTCTACTATAAAAGGTGTCAAACTTCAGTAGGTGATAGTACAAGTCATTTGCAACAAAAATGTCCCATAATATTTTTGCGAAAAGTTGATAATTATCAAGTTATCTAACACTTCTTGATTTTACGAAATTTTTTGCTCCTCTCTATAAAAACAAGAATATCTCTGTTACTCTCACAGCTACATAAAATCTGACCATACCATCGGAAAGAGCATTGAATTTGCTATAAGATAGGTGAGTACTAATGGTAAAAAAATTTGTATACCGGATGTTGTAAAAGGCTTAATGAAAAACAAAATTAGTGGTATTTTCTTGTTAGCTGTATCACTGAAAACTGATCGATAAGTAGCCGTTTTCTTTTTGGAAAAAACTACTACATTCATCTGGCTTTTAAACGGTATATCAACTTTTGAGCTTACTATTATTTGACCAGCAATATCATGGCTAAGAGTAAGAGTAAGAACATTAAATTCTCTTATCCTTCGATCACAAATGAGCTAGTTTCACCGAAGCGTCTAAACATTTCCACAAATGACTTCTCAATAATAATAAGCGATAAATAAATAACATATCTGGATATTGAATGACTAGAAGAAGAAAATTAGAAAAAGAATCGTAAAAGAATAAATCACAGAAGGCTTGTATTACTTGATTTTAAAACAGATAAAAATATTTAGAATTTGACAGGAACTGTCATTCAATGAATAAATGAATTGAAATTTATATTTTCCCCCTTTACGGTTTCATTTTCTTTTTTGAAAAAAAGAAAACATGCCTAGTTTCACAAATATTGAATATCGAGATATGTTATTTGTTTATGGCTTCGCGAATGGAAATTCCTGTGCAGCGGTGCGGGAGTATGCATTGCGCTTTCCAAACAGACAGCAACCTTGCAGAAAGACATTTGTTGAAGTGTTTAGGCGCTCCGGTGGAACTGGTTCATTCAGTGGTTCAAGAAGGTGGTGGAAATGCTCAGCAATGGAGACAAGCACCTGCAATATTGCAGGCTGTTCGCGAGTACCCTACAACAAGTACTCGGAGAATTGATGCTACATTGAGACTTCATCATTCCACGGTTCATAGAGTTCTCAAGCGAAATAATTTACGTTCTTACCATTTGAGTAAGGTTCAAGTGGTACATGAATAAATTACAGGATTGGGGATCAGATAAAATTCTATCGACGGATGAGGCAACTTTTACCAAAGTTGGTATGATAAATTTGAGAATTTCCCATATATGGGATATACAAAATCCTCATGGCACTATTGTGTCACACTCTCCGCACGAGATTAGAGTAAATGTGTGGTTGGGGTTAAGGAGGGGTCAGCTTGTCGGGCCAGTTATACTTCCCGATCGTCTCAATTCAATAGAATTTTCAAATCTATTAAATAACGAAATTATGAACATTCTGAAAGAAATGCCTATAGCTACTCGGCATCACCTTTGGTTTCAAATGAACGGCTGCCCGGCTCATAATTCTAGAATGGTCCAGAACTGGATGACTGAGGGATTTGGAGAGAAATGGATAGGTCGATTCGGGTGAGATGACCACCCAGAAGCCCTGACCTTACTCCGCTTGATTTTTATGTGTTATAGGACATTTTTTGTAGCAAATGACATGTACTATCACCTACTGAAGTTCGGTACCTTTTGTAGTAGACACCCTGTATAGTGTCCATTTGAATATAGTGGGGCCAAATTGGTTAACGGCCCTTTACACTACAAAATTAATAACAAATATGCGAATGAAATTATTCTTTACAAGGGGCAATACAACAGCAGCCACACAACTAGGGATGTGTTTATAAATAATTATGTAGCAGTGGTACAGCATAACTTGCTTGCCATAGTTTTTGTTAGTCATGTAAGGTGCAGATACTTCTTCCGATAACGAACAAGCTGTTGAAAAACTTCTTTCCTGTTTGTCTAAGAAATCAAGAGCTAAATATGAATTCATGTAATGCAGATTTGGGAAACAAAAAAAGGGAATAATTTCATCTTGATAACGTAATTTAATTATTTGTCGATGATTCTTAAATATTCCAATTGGAACTATTCGATCCTGAGAGATGTTATATCATTTGAAATAAATATTGGTATATGCACATTTAATTGCCATACTGAAAAAAGTGCAACAATGTGAACCGAAAAAATCCAAAACAGAAAATCGCTCAGAATTAAAAAAAACCCTTTCAACTCCTGCGTTACTTCTAATGTTCCACAACTAAAAAAGAAACTCAATATTAATGTATCTCTCACTTTTCCACAAAAAATGTTTTATGAAATTTGAACTGAAACCACAATTTGTACCCATTTAATATTGAATGGAAAAGTTTTTGAAAGCTTAATCCTCAGAATATGCTTAATCACAATAGAGAAACGCTTGTATCTGAAGGTGCCTTTTCTCTGGAGCGCTTTGACGCTAGGTTGAGCATCAAAATGGTCATCTGACCTATCTTTCTATGAAATCTTGACGCCCCATAAAAAGCGGTTTTGAGCGTAAAATATGTAATTTCATTGCCACGTATTTTAGTTTAAAACTCATAATTGATAAATATGAAACCTATTTTTTATTGATTGGGTATCATTTCTTGAATCTTTCGTGTTGTATATTTTATCTTTTTTCAAAACCTCTATGTTGTTCGAGTATTGAAAGCTAATATTGCGGAATTGGATGAATATAAAAAGAGACTTAGCCATTTCGTATCGATAAAAGCTAGTTGACTTTGGTTTTTAATTTGGTTATTTGTCTCTTCCAGCCCTGCCTCTGTGAAGCTCAAAAAACCTCCTAGCTTCAACGCCGAAAATCACGTGACCTCCTGAATCAAAATCAACCTCAAAACGCCTAATGACAATAAACCTTTATTCTAGTTCTACCGCCTTAAATTTTATGAGATCATGGAGCATTTTTTGATAACTTACTGTATCTGTTATATTTATTACAATTGAGTTATACAAAATACTATTTGGACGAGACAATTTAAAATTATAGTCCTAACAACTTTTTTCTTATATTTATCCATTTCTACGTGATACGGAACTGTTTCACTGACATCATTTAATTTATTATTACATTCAGATTTAAGAATGTTGTTCGGCTAGAATGCTCATCATGAATAGTAGAGAACACATAATATACAATATCATAATAATGTTTACTACCATGTCATGTTTTATTTTAGAGTATAATGAAAAATGAATGCGTATGGTTTGCTTGTAACTGGTGAACAAAATAATCGGTTCAACCATTACTTATTAATCTCTATGGTATGAGTATGTGTTGATGACAGCATTCCAACTTTTCATCTGATTTGTTTCTATGTTCTGGTGGTGTCATCTATGAAGCTGTACAGTTTTTTTCCATAAAAATAATTTATTTAAAAAACTATAACTATGGGTGTACCAGCATTCTTTCGCTGGCTCAGCAGAAAATATCCTTCAGTCATTGTACACTGTGTAGAACAGAAGGTAAATATTTCATTTTTCGCGGCTTTCACTTCATAATTTACATGTTTGCAGGCGGTAGATGTAAATGGTGTACGAGTCCCTAATGATTCTTCTGAACCTAATCCAAATGGAATCGAATTCGATAATTTGTATCTTGATATGAATGGTATAATTCATCCCTGTACCCATCCAGAGGATGGCAGTCCAGCACCAAAAAATGAAGATGAAATGATGGTAGCTATCTTCAATTGTATTGATAGATTGTTTAATATTGTAAGACCACGAAAAGTTTTATATATGGCTATTGATGGAGTTGCCCCAAGAGCTAAAATGAACCAACAAAGGTCTAGACGTTTCAGAGCTTCTAAAGAAAGTGTTGAGAAAATTAATGAGATCAAGAGAATAAGAGCTGAATTACTGCTCAAAGGAGTTCAATTACCTCCAGAAAAACCTAAGGAAGAACATTTTGATTCAAATTGTATTACTCCTGGTACACCTTTTATGGCAAGATTGGCCGAGTGTTTACATTATTATATCCATGAAAGATTAAATAATGATCCTGGTTGGAAAAATATCAAGATTGTTTTATCTGATGCAAATGTACCTGGAGAAGGTGAACATAAAATAATGGATTTTATTCGGAGACAGAGAGGTA
Organism: Cryptolaemus montrouzieri; assembly: GCA_013387265.2. Classification (NCBI taxonomy): domain Eukaryota; kingdom Metazoa; phylum Arthropoda; class Insecta; order Coleoptera; family Coccinellidae; genus Cryptolaemus; species Cryptolaemus montrouzieri. The sequence goes on from JABFTP020000185.1 coordinate 124,565,671, forward strand.
TGTTAATATCTAGATTATTAATAAGAATAGAAACCATGTAATCAAGTAATTCATACTAATTTGGAAAAGAGTAAGACTTTTCAAATAAATGGTTTTTCAAAATGTTGGAAATAATGGGAAAGACAATTGGTGATAATATCTTGTGCAACTGTTTTTGATTGGTGAGCTCTAACTGAAAAAACATAAAAGGCAACTCAAAAAATTGAGATTGTCTTGAAAGTTATCTTTGGCTATCATGGTATTGTTCTCCATGAATTCCTTTTACCTGCTAATAAGAAATTTTATTTGAGATTTATGCATCATTTGCTGGAAGAAATAGTGTCAAGTGGCCAAATTTATGGGTAAATAAATTTCACTCGGGTTTGATTGTTTTTGACTTTCTCATGAAAAATTCCACTTATATTACTGCAACACACCTGATTTAACTGCATTTGACTTCACGGCGTTCCTGAAAGACCACAAAATATTTTATAGTCATAATTTGCTTCAATTCAGGGAACTACTCCTTCTTCTTCCTGCATGGCGCCCATATGGGCAGCACTCAGGCCGTTTGGCCCTTGTGCTTGGTGTGTTGTTGAGTTGTTAGTTGTCTTGCAAAAACTTCCTGATGAAGCTTGCAAGACTGTTGTAGGGGGCCTCCTGGATCATCCGGGCGCTGGGTGTTTCAGTGCCCAAGGTGTTCAGTCTGGTTTCCTTATGGGCGGGACATTCGAAGAGTATGTGTTCCGTTGTTTCGTCATTTTCTAGGCAACCACAACCGACTTTTTTTCGAGGGACAGTAGTTCATGTACCCTCTTCTTTGATTGCGGCCATTTTATGAGCCTTTTTGACTGTCTCAGTCCCGAGATGCCTGCCCAGTAATTTTGGGCCTCGGTGGTGGTCCAGTTTTGAAAGAAAGAGAGCATATTGGTCCATGGGATGGTCAGAAATGGTTCTGGTCCCATCGGCCTGAAAGCTGTTGCTTTTTTAGCGAGGCTGTCTGCTATCTTGTTTCCTTCGATGCCCTGATGGGCTGGCACCAAATCAGAGTGATTCTGTTTGTAGTACTGAGTTGTCGAACTGCTGTTCTGCATTCGTCAACCAGTTTGGATGTAACCTTCGTATCTTTAAGATATCTAAGGGCGTTTTGGCTATCAGAGCATATGAAGATGTATGCGTCTCTATAGTTCCTATGTAGGTTTTCCTGTACGCACCGGAGAATAGCAAATATTTCTGCGTGTGTTACGGTGACGTTGTCTCCCAGCGCGATCATTATGTTTGTCCTAGGGCCGTGAACGCCGATGCCTGTACCCGTCCCGGTTTTGGACCCATCCGTAAACCAGGTGGGTGCCTGTGGTGTGAGTAAGGCATGGGGTGTGGTCCAAATTTCTTTTGGTGGAATAACTACTTTGTAGGGTTCGTCAAAGTAGTAAGTGGCTCTTGTTCGATCTCCTCTTGTGAGAAGGTCAGGTCGGAGTTCTCTGATTTTGTTCAGGGATGCGGAGTGTCCAGAGATTGGATTTCTGTCCCTCCACATACCTCCCTTCCACAGTCTCAAAGAGGCCCTCATGGCCACCTCTTCCACCACTATGTAGTGGAGGGATGCCTAGAAGACACACTATGAAGGCCGTGGGTGTGGATCTCAAAGCTCCTGTGACTGCTAGACATGCTTGCCTTTCGATCTTGTTGATTTTGTTCCCTTTTTTAGGTCAGGAGCAGTCTTATCATTGCTGTATATAGCCAGTATATTATCTTTGGTTTAAGTCCCCATCTGGGGCCGAATAGTCTCTGGCACGCCCAGAATATGTTTTGGGCTCTTTGCGCCTGTCTTTCGATGTCATTGTCCCAATTTAGTTTGGCATCAAGCATAACACCTAGATATTCCACTTGTTTTACTAGTGTAAGTTCCTATTGAAAGGAATGGGTGCCTTGAAAGGCGGTAGTTTCCTTTTTCGAGTGAATATAATCATGTCTGTTTTGTTAGGATTTACAGACAATTCATTCTCTCTGCACCATTGTTCAGTGTTCTGCGCAACTTCACATATGGTGCTGAGGTTTTTCCCATGAACAAGGATGATGAGGTCGTCGGCATAACCCACCGCAAAGTGCCCAGCACCGGCAAGGGCCGCCAGTAGCCCATCCAGTACGAGGTTCCAAAGAAGAGAAGATAGAACTCCCTGTGGACATCCCGTGCTGGCGACGGTCGACTCGCCGAGCTGAGCCTCGATGCACCTGGTCGACAGCAGACGTCCCATCCACCTTGCTATGGTTTTGTTTACTTTCATATCTGCGATAGCTTCATCTATTGATTTGTATAGTGTATTATCGAAAGCTCCCTCTATATCTTGGAATATTCCTAGAGTAACTTCGCCTTTTTCCAGTCCTTTCTTGATATACCCTACTATGGAGTGTAGTGCTGGGTTGACTGATCTACCTTGCTCGTAGGCATGTTGAGTGATATGTAGAGGGTGCTCCACTAGGGTGTTTTCCCTGAGAAATCTTTCTACCAGTCTCTCCATAGTCTTCAGTAGAAAGGAGGTGAGGCTGATTGGTCTAAAATCTCTGGCAATTTTGTTTACGATCTTGCTCGGCTTGGGAATGAAGACAACCCAAACCCTTTTCCAGGGGTCCAGAATGTATCCCAAAGCTAAGCAGGATCTGAAGATTTGGATTAAGTGCATAACAATTTGGTCCATACCTTTTATAGTCATAATTTGCTTCAATTGACACCGGTATAAAAGAAGGTGCTCAATGCCATACTATTGATACCATTAATGTTGAAATGATTAAATTGGTGGGGAATGTAATAATCTACCGCCCCCCTAATTTAATAAACCTTAGCATCTCTAAAGACATCTACCTGGAGGCTATGAAAAATGCTATCATAATTCCAATATTCAAAAAAGGGGACACAGGTGCCATATAACTTCTGGCCAATTGTGTTTCTTACCTTAGTTTTGAAAATTATGAAAAGGTGCATGCCACTTCAAATAGTTTGCTTCCTTGAGAGTAATGGCTGCTTTACTGATTGCTAGCAGGGCTTTCGCAAGGGCAAGAATACAAGTACATGTAAACAGGAACTTGTGTCAAATAACTTTGGATGGTTGGCGATCTGGTTTTATGACCTAAGGCATTTGACCTGGTTATGAACGCGATACTACCCTGAAAACTTAATTTCCACTATTTCAACACATGAAGGATGCAGCTCCTGGGATTATACCTGGAGAATAAGCGACTGGTGGTGAGTTGGGCGGTATGTCATCGTGCGGTAGGTTGTTGAACTTTAGTGTCCTTCAGAGTTCAATATTGGGACCATTTTTCTTTTTAATATAAATAAATGGCCTTCCACATGAGAATGGACTTAATCAGTATTCACTCTTGGCCGATAACGCTTCGGTTGCATCATTTGCCAATGACCTGCAGAATGTGATTGCACTTTCAGGGGATGCAAGGAAAAAACAAATATTGGATTAGTACAGATGGACTTCTCCATAATATCAAGCAAATCAATAGCTTGAACTTCTCCATGAGAAATCTGGATGAGGTAAATGAGACCAATACTTGGTTTTTGTGGGACCATCACATTCATTAAATGGCAGGAACGCTACCGAGGGTTCTATTTATGTTGCAAAGTATCTCTAGAGAGGTTTCTAATAAAATTTTGAGAATACTGTACTTTCATGTACTTTCAATACGAGGTATTGGGCCCTTGATTAATTCAATGTTTTACCAACAAATATAAGCAATTAAATTTCAATCTGTTGTAAAAAAAATTCTTATTGATGGGGCATTCTGTTCATTTGAAGAATTTCTAGAATGTGATTTCAATGTGTAATTGTGAGTTATTTTATTATTATTATATTTTTATTTCTATAAGGAACAAGTGTATGTGGGAAAAACTTGGAAGGGAGGAAATAAATTTTGAAGAATATTAGACTATTTGTTTTCTATTTGAAAAATTTTCCTTTTTTTATCATAGTATATCAAAAAGCTGCCACAAGAGAAAATTAAATCTTTTCAATCAAGTTTGTTTTTCTATCCTCTCGATTTCTAATATATCAGTATTTTTTCTTTTGTTTTAGCTCAACCTGATCATGATCCCAATACACAGCATGTGTTGTGTGGGGCAGATGCTGATTTGATTATGTTGGGGCTAGCCACTCATGAACCAAATTTTACTATCATCAGAGAGGAGTTTAAACCCAATCAACCTAAACCTTGTGATATTTGTGCCCAAATAGGTAAGTTGCTATAGTTGTCGAATTTAAAGTTTGGTTTGTACCAAATTGATTCCTTCAGGTCCACTATTAAGTCAACTAGCATATTGACCGTCATTCCTATATACAGAGTGTCTACGATTTTATGTGACAGCTAATAACTTAATCATTAAAAGAAAACAGAAGTAGGGCGCCAAAGAAAAAATCAGAAAAAAGATCAAATGAGCCTGCTTTTTCTTACTATTTTTTTGATATTGGGTATGTATTGGGTTTACCAATAAGGATGCTAGGATTTCAAAATACAACATCAATAGAACGCTTTGAGATTTTGGGCTATTTTTTTTTATTCTGTCGATAATTTTATAACATTATTTATAGAATTGAACATCCTCCATATGCAAAGTTGGGGATTGGAACCTTTGGCGTTGAATAACACTTGGTGACCTACAAAAGCGCCGTGTGTTTACAAATTGGGCCTCGCGGTAGCTTGACGAAGGTAACGATTTTCACAAGAAAATCATCTTCACTGATGAAGCTCATTTTTGGCTTAATAGATTTGTCAATAAACAAAATTGTCGATTTTGGTGTGAGTCAAACCCAAAAGAGATATTGGAGAAGCCTTTGCATCCACAAAACTGACGGTTTGGTTCGGAATTCATGCTGGCGGTGTCATTGGGTCATATTTCTTTCGTGACGATGTTGAAAACATATGCATCGTAAATGGCGAGAGATATCGAGGCATGATCCGTCACTTCTTCTTCGAACAAATCGATGAACTGGACTTGTAAGACATGTGATTCCAGCAAGACGGAGCCACATGCCTTACATCAACCAAAACAATCAATTTGCTGAAGAACAAGTTTGGTGAAAGAGTTATCTCAAAAAATTGGTCACCTCGATCGCCTAATCCCACGCCGCCGGACGTTTTTTCTGTGGGGTTTCGTAAAATAATGGCTTACTCCAACAAACCAACAACTTTGGATAAACTTCGAACCAACATTAAGAGCACTATCAACTAAATAGAGTCAGCTGTTTGTCTGAGAGCCGTGGAAAATTGAGTTGAGAGAATGCGGTTCTGCCGGTGCTGGCAATGCGCCATATGAAAGATAACACTAAAAAACACTACACCACTACACCAAAACTTTATTTCGAATACTCGACGCGCGTTTCGCCAACTAAGTTGGCATCATCAGGAGATGATAGTACACTAAATCTATTTCTACATGGCTCTATAATTTATACTTAATCTATCTCTGCTACTAGACGCGTTTGACAAATCGAGCGTCCTGAATGGTTGAACGCACTATTAGTGTCTAATCTAACAAACTGTAGAGTACGCTGAACGGAACGGGACCGTTGTCCCTTTTAAGTGAATGTTTGCATTTAATTATGTGGATACTCTCAGAAGCGTTCAGTGTACTCTCGTTTTTAACATTTTTTATCAATTTTACATTCTCAAAATCTATTCTATAGTCTTGATCAAAAGCATGTTGGACAACACTAGATTTTTCTGTTCGTCTGTATCTTAAATGTGCCTCATGTTCTTTTAATCTAGTATTAACAGATCGTTTAGTTTGTCCAACATACTTCTTTTTCATTTATTTATTTGTATAATTGACGGGGAACACCCTTTGAATACTAAATGTACAGAAATATAAAATTATGCCCACCAATGAGAACCAAGGTTGGTATTGAATACAATGAAAAAACATAAACGAAGATAATACTTATAGATAAGAGTAATATACATACAGATTCAATGGTAATAATAATTGTTATTTGTTACAAAAGTGTACTATTAAAAAACATTCTGCCAGCGTCTAGCTTCAGATTTAAACCTCTGCAGAGAGATAGAAAAGAAATCGCATCTTGTACAGAACTTTTTGGCGAAAGGTATGACACCATCACAATAAGAATTGGCGCTATAATTGAATTTGCAGGTTTTAGGGCGGAACACGGTTGTACTTCTATTTAGTCTTTTAGGCACGTTGAAATCAATCTGGGCGAGTAGGTCTGAACAATCAATCAATCTCTTAACTATTTTGAAGAAAAAACATATGTCATGAATTCGTCTTCTGACCTGAAGCGTATCCAAGTTATGACGGATACGTAAATTTTCCATATTGAAATCATTGACAATGAGCATTGACTTAAAACATAGGTATCGTAGAAACTTTCGCTGAACCCTTTCTAAGTCCTTGATATCGCACGAATACTGAGGCGACCAAATACATGACCCATATTCTAAATTAGATCTGTTTGGCAATCGAGGTTTTCTGGCGTGAGGATCAGGATGAGGGATGATGGAGAAACTGATTGGATGCTCATCTAAACAGGAAAACGAGATTTATTGAACTTGTATTCAATTGAAAACAAAAACTAACTTGATTATTACAACAATTGTTCAAAATGACCTCCGCCCACCTCCATACAGTTATACAGACGATTTTCGAACTCTCTTCTCACATTAGCGAAAACTTCAGGAGTCAAAAGTCGGCATTCTGTGATAATCCTCATCCGCAGCTCCTCCAGGTTTTCTGGTCTTGTGGCATAAACTTTAGATTTTAGATGGCCCCAAAAAAATCTAGGGATTCAAATCTGGTGACCTGGCTGGCCACTCAACAGGCCCTCTTCTACCAATCCACCTTCCTGGGAAATTTTCGTCCAAATATTGGCGCACCCGAGCATCATAATGCGGAGGAGCACCGTCTTGTTGAAAACGCATTTCGTCCTCAGAAAGAGTTGGATCGTTCTGTAAAATTTCTGTCAATCTAGGATGTATGTGTTCCTCTAACAACTGTAGGTAGTCATTTCCATTCAGATTACCCTCAATAAAGAAAGGCCCAACTAGATGATTGCCAAAATTCCTGCCCAAACGTTCAACTTCTGAGGCCTTTGCGTGTGGGCCTCTCTAAACCAATGAGGATTCTGTGTGTCCCAATATCGACAATTATGTCTATTCACTTCACCACTGAGCATAAAGGTGCTTTCATCAGAAAAACAGATGTTATTCAGAAAATTTGGATTAGCGTTTAGGTTTTCACTTAGATTTTCACAAAACTGTAAACGACGATCTGGATCATCTTCGTTTATTTCATGCACTAATTTTACCTTGTAGGGTGAAATTTGTGATGTTTCACGATTCTATGGACAGTTGTAGCTGATACACCAGTCAGACGAGATAGTTTTCTGATCGAAGTAGTATTCTCCATTTGTAGATGACCCACTACTGCCACTTCCGTTGCCTCATTTCTGACAGGACATGCCACTTCATGTTTTTTGTTTGCCACCGAACCCGTAGCTAGGAATTTGTCAACCAAATATTTAACGTACTGGTGACTGACTCCCCTTTCTCTTTCAGGATGGTTCCTATCGAATATCCTTGCCGTTTCTTTGGCACAACTGTTATTTCGAAAATACGTCGATACAATTTCGACCCTTTCCTCAGTGGAATAAACCATTTTCAGATTAATTTCAACTGACGAACAACAACAATAATGAGGAACTGATCTGAATAATAATAATATTTCATTGCAAAAATGAGAAATAACAGATGACTGCACGCCAGATGGAAATGAAAAAAATGTGAACATTTTCAATGCAGAAATCAGCTTTATTTCTTCGTAATTGATGCTCAACACATCGTACCCCAATACTTTTAACAGTTTCGAATTAATTTTAGTTGATAATTTCAAATGACGATATTGAATTTTTCGAAAGCGACATCCTGTATGGAGAGCCGAACTGAATGAAATGCTTTAATCATTCTGGAATTCAAAAACCTTTCTGAAGATATGCCACTTGAATTATTTGTATGATTTTCAAGTTGGGGATGCTGAATGGAAGGGTTGATTGCAAAAATTCTATAACCACACAAGAAAGTCCTATTCTCGGATCAAACATGTTCTCGTATACCGAAATGAACCAGTTTCAAAAGTTATTTGGATTTTCAATGTTCCTGCTTCGGGACACCCTGTATGATGATTCTGAATTTCGAAAATACCAAATTCGAAGAGAAAATTGCAGTACCTTTCCAACCACAAGGTACCACTTGACCTATTATCGATCGAATGATTTTGAGTTGGGGATGCTGGAAATACGGGGTTGATTGCACCAACTCCAAATTCACAAGTGTAGGTCGTTTTTCTAGACCGAGCATAAACCTGCGCTTGCATTATGCCAAAATAAATCTATTTCATTTAGTATTTGGGATTTCCAGAATTCAACTTCACCCTTGGTTGGGACACCCTGTATGTTAATTTAAAATTCTAAAAATGACAAATCAAGGTGGAGAATTGACAGACCTTTTCAGTAAGGTGCCACTCGACCCTTATTTCCTATGATGAATTTCAAAGTTAGGGTTGCTGGGGGTAGGGGGTTGATCTGAGAAGTTTCGAATTATTTCGAAAAATGCTCCCCCTCGAAACAAAAATCGACGTGTCTTGGTGTTTTTCGCTAATGTTACTCATTTCGGAGTTATAGGGGTCAAATTTTCGTTGGAACACACTGTATCATCAATAGATATACCTACTTATTAGATTGCAAAATGGCTATCAAACTAGTTCAAAAACTCCCAACACAATCTCAAAGTTTTGCCGTTGATAATAAATAAGATCAAAGATATTCAGTTACAAGAAGGAGGAATTTTGGTCTTGTTTGATGTTATTTCATTATATCCAAGCATACCTGTACCACATGCCCTAAATGATTTAAAAGAATGGCTCAATACGAACAATCTAGATCTCAAAATTATCAACGAATTGTCAATTCTGGCCAAATTTTGCATGGACCAAACCTATTTTCAATACAAAAATCAATTTTATAAACAATACGCAGGCACAGCCATGGGAAATTGTCTTTCACCTTTTATTGCCAACATATTTATGAGCAAATTTGAAACAACTATAAGTCAAAATTTTGAATACTTTCCTAGAGTGTGGTACAGGTATGTTGATGGTATATTTGTTGTTTTTGATACCAAGAAAGCTAACTAGTAACATTTTCTTCAGAAGTTAATTGATCAACACGATTCGATTAAATTCACTTATGAAGTAGAAAAAGATAACCAGTTGGCTTTCTTGGACACACTTGTCATCAGAAATAACAATTCCTTAGAATTTGATGTTTACAGAAAGAGCACTGCCACAAGTAGGTATATTCCTTCGGACTCTTTCCATTGTCCACAACAAAAAATGGCTAGTTTACATTTCCTAGTATACAGATTAATTAGTTTTCCTCTAAATGAAAGGAGGTTTCAGAAAGAAAAAGCTCTCATAAGAAATTTAGCTACTTTAAATGGTTATAATGATACTGTAGTCGATAAGTTAATCAATAGATACAGATACAAGGAAAAATTATCCAATGCCACTCTTCTCCAACCGGAAGAACAAAAAATAAAATTCGTTTCTTTACCTTTCGATTCGCTATACACCAAAGGATTGGAAAAAATATTTAAAAATATCAACATAAAAGTAGCCTACAAATCAAATTCAACTTTGAAAACCTTACTTGGAAACCAAAAAGACTTATATCTAATATTATCAGTAATAAGGTAGTTACATAATTTGAGGAAACCCAAAAGACAAAGTTAACGCGTTGGATAAAAGTGGCATATATGAAATTTGTTGTAAAGATTGTAAAAAGAAGTATGTTGGACAAACTAAACGATCTGTTAAGACTAGATTAAAAGAACATGAGGCACATTTAAGATATGGACGAACAGATAAATCTAGTGTTGCCCAACATGCTTTTGATCAAGACCATAGAATAGATTTTGAGAATGTAAAATTGATAAAAAATGTTGAAAACGAGAATACACTGAACGCTTTTGAGAGTATCCACATAATGAAATGCAAACATTCACTAAACAGGGACAACGGATCAATCAGGACGCTCGATTTGCCAAATGCGTCTAGTAGCAGGGATAGATTAAGTATAAATTATAGAGCCAGTAGAAATAGCTTTAGTGTACTATCATCTCCCTATGATGCCAACTTAGTTGGCGAAACGCGCGAAATAAAGTTTTGGTGTAGTGGTGTACAGTGTTTTTTACTCTCAGACAAACAGCTGACTCTACTTAGTTGATAGTGCTCTTAATGTTGGTTCGAAGTTTATCCAAAGTTGTCGGTTTGTTGGAGTAAGCCATTATTTTACGAAACCCCACAGAAAAAAGTCCGGCGGCGTGGGATTAGGCGATCGAGGTGACCAATTTCTTGAGATAACTCTTTCACCGAACTTGTTCTTCAGCAAATTGATTGTTTTGGTTGATGTAAGGCATGTGGCTCCGTCCTGGTGGAATCACATGTCATATAAGTCCAGTTCATCGATTTGTTCGAAGAAGTGACGGATCATACCTCGATATCGCTCGACATTTACGGTTCATACGTTTTCAACATCGTCACGAAAGAAACATGACTCAATGACACCGCCAGCATGAATTCCGCACCAGAGCGTCAGTTTTTGTGGATGAAAAGGCTTCTCCAATATATCTTTTGGGTTTGACTCACACCAAAATCGACAATTTTGTTTAATGACAAAGCCGTAAAGCCAAAAATGAGCTTCATCAGTGAAGATGATTTTCTTGTGGAAATTGTTATCTTCGTCAAGCTGCCGCGAGGCCCAATTTGCAAACACACGTCGCTTTTGGAGGTCACCAGGCAATAGTTCTTCAGTGAGAAGGTATGGATGCTGACCCAAGTCCTTTCTCAAAATACGCCACACAGAGATTTGTGAAAGTTCCAACTCTTGCGAACGGCACGGAATCGATTGTTCCTTATTCTCCTGAACACTGGCCTTAAAAGCTGCAATATTTTCGGCGCTTCTAGCATTTCTTGTTCATGAAGGAGGCTTCACAGCCAATAGCGTGAATTTCGCTGAATAGCTGACTCGGAAGAGCGATTTCTATCACCGAAATATTCACGATGGCGCGAAAACACTGTTTTATAGATCGCTCATTTCCTTAATAAGTTTGTATAATTTTGGGACGCTGTTCATTTCTGTAGTTCGGCATCATGAATTGTTGATATTTCCTGAAAAACCAGATGACGTTTACTCAAAGCAGAGAGTTTTTACGAAGATTGGAAATTCCAGCATATTGGTAAACCCAGTATGTAGATAACATTTTTTTTCAAATCATATACCCATCCTTTAATGGTTCTGTTTTTCCTTCTGAGTACAGAATCCTTAATAGTGTGCATAACATGGGAACAATTTGTTGCTTCGAAGCATTTTCGAAGGAAAATGGTTCATATGAAGTGGAAATTTAAGAAATTTTAAAAAATTAAAATTTGGTAAACAATCAGTTCAGTTCTGTAAAAGATCAAATTAATATAAATACCCAATAGTACTGAACATAACTGAAGAAATAAGATAATGGAATTATATACTGACCTATCCAGTCTTGAAATTACAATTATAAAATTGTTTCTGTTTCAGGTCACGAAACAAAAGATTGCGTTGGTGGAATTAAAAGTCAAGATGAAAAACCTGACGTGTCATTATGTTCAGATGTGCAGTATATTTTTGTTAGACTGAACGTATTGAAGGAATATTTACAAAGGGAGTTACTGATGCCTAACTTGCCTTTCAAATATGAATTCGAAAGAGCATTAGATGATTGGGTGTTCATGTGCTTCTTTGTAGGAAATGATTTTCTACCTCATTTACCTAGTTTAGAGATTAGGGAAGGAGCAATAGATAGATTGGTCAATTTGTACAAAGATTGTGTCTACAAAACAGGGGTAAATATGAAATACATTAATTGCCAATTGAAAAACCTGATAAATTCTTACATAAGTAAGCTTCAAATCGAAAATATTCCCTGAAGGTTTCGATGAATAGAGAAGTACACTAAAAGTTTATACATTTTTTAGGGTTGGTTAACTGACAGTGGTGATGTGAATCTCGAAAGAGTGCAATTGATTATGTTGGAACTAGGAAAAGTAGAGGACGAGATTTTCAAGAATAGACAGCAAAGGGAGATTCAATTCAAGGCAAGAGAAAAAGCAAAAAAAAGAAGATCTGAGGGAGCTTACAATGAATGGAAACCTAATTGGCAATTAGTCAAGGATACGCAATTTGCACCAAGGGTAGGTATTTAATTTAAAGAAATCTATTACTTGCAACTATCTTAAGATTTTTCAATTTAATACCAGTTGCAAAGACCATAAACATTACTTTCTTCCACAAGAAAAGAAAACGATTATGCATTTTTAATGCGAACAAAGTTAACACCCCACAAAAAACTTAATTTATTAGCATCAGCAAGAAACAATCTACTTTTATTTTTAGTTATTTTTATTACCAGATTATGTAACATTGAGAATCACTCATCGATAATTAAAGAATGAAGATTCATCTAGTTTAGCTTATTATTAAACGCGGGTTCCAAATATTCCAACATTCTAAAATTATGTTGCATGTGATCACTCATCTCATTCTTTCCATATTTTTCTTTTGCGGCTTATATTTGAAAGGAGCTAACCTTGGCTCAGAATTAATAGCTGTATTTGTTTTAGTCCAAAATTAGCAATCTTGATTCTTATTGAACTTTCAGTCTATACAGGATACGCCAACGAAAACAATACACAATAACTGCACACCTATGAATTTCTGGACGAAACACAAATAAGTGGATTTTTGTTGGAAGAGGGACATCTTTCAGCATAAGATCCTTATTTTTTTGTTTACATCACAGGAGCTTTAAGCCTGAATGACGATGGATAGATCATTGGACACCATGTGTATGTTCAGATGTTGTATCTGGATGTACCCACTAGTCTAATAAATCTTGTCTTTTCTTTCTCTGTACCTTCTGGGCCTAGAACCTGGAATCTTGAATGCCAGGATCTGACATTCAAATTAAGTATATCCATTGTTTCATCCTTTCTATCACACTATCAGTATACTGGGATATCCAGAATCCTATTCTATATGTATATATGTAGGTGATGACAAAGTTTGCAGTAAAAAGGCAGTCTTTCTCATTTCCTTTCTACCCAGTGAGAGCAGATCCTAAGTGAGCTTCTTCAAAAGCTTGATTTCAGCTTTTTTAGGCTACTAATCTTCTGATATTGATTGTCAAGCTGGAAGTTTATTGGCATCGACCTACTTCTGGTCAGCTCATCCACGTTTTTATTACCTGCATGGTGCGAATGCCCATGTAATAGTTACTCTATTGGCCACCAAACTACTGCAGCATAAGATATCATGTTCAATTGTATATCTTTGATGTTAGCCTCCATGAGTTCCTTACAGGCTTTTTGCATCCAAACAGGCTGTTTTTGGATTGGGAAACATAAAGTCTTACTTAGGGTGCATAATCCCCAAATTTTTCAAATAGAGAATATTTGTAAGCTGAGTGATCAGGTTTTCTTTATTAAGTATATCGAATTGAATTTTTTAAACTTTTATTTGAAGAAAGTTAATAGTTACAATGGTAAAGAATAAAATCAAATTGCATTAGGATCCGTATAAATGTAATTATCACTTTTTCGTACCGATTCTTTGCATTCCAGAAGTCTTGAAAACAAACATCTTTTAACATTGATTATGCTTAATGGTATCTTGCAGAGTTGAACAAAACAAAATAAGTTCATAATTCTTCAAGTTATTGTCGTTTTATAAAAACGCGTTAAAAGATTTTAATTCTCTTTTTTTTATACCATAACATCATGTTTCTTTTAAGATATTCATACTTGCATCAAACTATAGAGTTCTGCGTCATATGATGGTTTTTCCTCTATATCTGTAGCATTGTCCTTATTTTTTGCATTTTGCATCTTTTAATTCGTTTTTTTACAATGTAATTGTAATGTCGAGCAAGAACAGTTGGTCTACCTCTACCTGCTTTCACCAAAAATATTGTAGCTTGGTTCATTTTCGAAATTTTGTCTCAAAATCTCCTAAACTTGTTTTCAAATGTATAAATATTAAATTAAAACTAAAAAAAAAACCTAAATATTCTCCTTTTAATTGAAAAAAATTTCTGAAATAGATAACTTAAATATTCTCCTTTTAATTGACGATGTGAACCTATGAATTTCTGAAATAGATAACATAGATTTATTGAAATCTTTTTGCGAACTTGTCAACTGATCACATTGGTATCCATATTCAGAGGGGAAAGCACCCATTTATTAAGGGATGTTTCAGATGAGCGTATTTTGTAAAATGACATTATCCTTCATGTTTAGTGTTCATTCAGAATATAAAAACCTTTCCAGTAGTTTATAAGTTTTTTCCTGTTATTCACCTTGTTTTGCAGGAAATAATGAAATTCATACACTGATTTCAGTTGAAAGAGTTGAAAAAACTTACATAAAGATTTTATTCAATCTATTTTTGGTAATCAAGAAATGTAGAGAAGCTACCGATTGCAGACATAAGAACTTCGAACTTAACTGTGTCTGTTATTTTCATTGTAAATTGAAAAGACTTAATGTTTCAATTCTTTCTGCGATTCACCCTGTATCTTCATGAGATTGTGGTTTAAGTCACAAACTTCTTTACAGTCATGTAGTGATTCAAAGAAGCCTTTCAATAAAGTCTCTACCTACTTTCCCTAGTCATAACATTGAGAGGTAAGCCCTCTGCTGCAACAAGTTGATGTTATAGATAAGATCTTACTATTCAAAGGCGGCCACTTCATACAAAATCGACTTGTTTTGCTTTGTTGAAAAATTAATAATTCTGCAGTTATTGAGTCTGTTTCACTGTCAGTGTCCTATATATTTCGCAGCTCTCCTAGTTTGAGCACTCCGCGTACATATAAGAGCTATTTAAAACTCGTTAAAGCAATATCTTACAGTTATTATGGATATTGAATAATGCCAATTTTGTACTTCGGACATTATTCAATCGTAAAAACGCGAATTACGAATAACTTTTTCCATCATATATATATATAGAAAAGTCTAATACATTAGTGTGAAAGGCTGTCTGAATCAAAACTCGTTAATGAATCACTCTGAAATTTCATTTAAATAGTAATATGCCAATTTTGCTTGGAAATGTCATCCATATTCTTCACTCATTCATCCAAGTAAATATTGTTTCAGATCGTTGAAATACAACTTTTAATTAAAATGTCTTTTTAAGGCTCTAGGAAACGTAGCACCGGTTACAAACGCCAAGCAAGAGGCCATGGTCATCAGGAAAGCTGGAATGCACACTCAAGTTGACTATAAACTTCATACTGTTTCTGCCAAGAATTCTCTAGATGCAATGGTGAGACCAGCAGATTCGCACAATGACTCAAGAAGAGGCGTCAAAAGACCGGCTGAAACTGAACCAAAGGAGGAATCTGATGATGAACAAGCTCATGATGAAGTCAGATTGTGGGAAGATGGATTTAAAGACCGATATTATGAGTCGAAGTTTGATGTCAACCCTGAAAACTTGGAGTTCAGGTGAGTTATTATCGATTCCTCTTGAAAATACTCAACATAGAGGAATTGGTGGGGGACAGTGAATCAAAACATATTGCTTAGAAAGTAATATCTACCAACCAAATGTAAAGTGACTTCAAATATTAGAATGTCAATATAAAATTATTGGGATTGCAATTCATTGTGAATATGAAAAATGATTTGATTAACTGGGAAAAGTACTTATACTATTTTCCTCGAAAAGTCCTTCAGAAAATTACTGTTTCATTTCATAAATATAAAAAACTGGTTAGATGAGTGTTTTGAGAAGTGTATAATACTATTGTCCTTCACAGAATTTAATGAAAAATTTGAAGTATCTTAAATCTCAATTTTAAAGGAGGCACTTGAATAAGAAATAAGAAATTGTTTTACTTACAGGTATTCAGTTGCCTTACATTATGTCAGAGGTCTCTGTTGGGTGCTCAGATACTACTATCAAGGCTGCGCATCTTGGTCCTGGTACTTCCCTTATCATTATGCCCCTTTTGCTTCAGATTTTGTCAACATTTCTGGATTGAGCACCGAATTTGAAAGTGACACAAAACCGGTAAGGGATCTCTGAATCTAATTTCTATTTTTTTTTGCATTTTTAGGACATTTAATATAAAAATCTTCATTCTAGTTTAAACCGTTGGAACAACTGATGGGTGTATTCCCAGCTGCGTCAAGCAAACATGTGCCTGAACCTTTCGCCAAGTTAATGTCCGATCCGGTAAGTTTTTCCCACATAGGAACTTTTAATTGAAGAATTCAAAAGAATAAAAAAAGCTGAATAGAAAACTGAGATAGCACTTTTTTTCTGAGAAGAAGTATTTTAAATGTGGAATTAATTTTATTTTTCCATAGGAATGAATATTTTGGATTAATTGTGAATAAAAAATGCCAAATAATTTATTGAATTGCCTTTGGACCTGATGTCATTAATTTATTTTTCAATAAATCACTTTTGACTTCGATTCAAATTTGTTCTGAAATAAGAAGCTGGAAATTTCTTGAATAATACAATGCAAAAACAACATGAAGGAAATGGTTAATTAAAAGATGGAGTGATATTTTCCTTATTCTAATAACTCAATCGTTCTTTTCATTCATTATGGTGACATTCAATCGGAAATAATAGAAAATTCCATACATTTTCAGTATTTCGTCACTCCTTTTTTTTTTACAATAATTACTTCTATTATAAACACCTCAAAAAAGTCTAGGGAACACTTCTGAATATCGATATATCGTATCCAGAATGATCAATATGGATGATTTTTTTCAAGAAATGAACACCTGCATCAATTTCTCACCAAATTATGTAGAGTGCCGCAACAGATTTCAGTTTTTTTTTTTAAACTAAAAATGCAGCAGATTCGATGCTGCTTTATAATCATTTCATGTATTCAGTGTTTGAAATCAGGTAGTTGGCACTTTGTTTCTGTTGTAAGCACAAATAAAAGATTCAAGTTTTGTGATTCGACCATGGAAAGACGACATTTGACTAGAGAAGAGATGTTACAAGCTGTTGGCATGCTCCAAGCTGGGAGCTCACAACGGGAAGTATCCAGGTTTCTGGAAAGTAGCCCAAGTGTCATAAACCGTTTATGGTCGCGTTTCAATGAAACAGGTAGCGTAGAAGAACGTCATACAGGTCGTTTCAGGATTACTACAGTCGCCCAAGACCGATTTTTGGTTTTACAAGCCAGAAGAGATCGTACTACCACAGCATCTGAATTAGCTCAAGAGCTATCACGAGTTCATAATTTACAAATTTCCGACCAAGCTGTGAGAAATGGACTGCACTCCAGACGTCCTTTAAGAGTTCCACAACTGACCCATGGAAATCGCGCTGCTCGTTTAGTTTGGTGCCAAGAATACGTAAACTGAGATCAAGAGAGGTGGGCCACAGTTCCCTTCAGTGATGAATCTAGATTTAGTTATTATCCCGATTCGGGAAGAATTCGAATATTGAGGGGAACCTGGCAAGCAAAACCGTCTCCAGCATGCTCGAGAAGTTGTTAGACAGGGGGCGGATCAGTGATGTTTTGGGGAGGTATACGCCTTGGTGGAAGAACTGAGCTCATTTTCATACAGAACAACCTCACGGGAAATTCTTACGCAAATGAGATAGTTTTACCTGTAGTGGTACCATATCTCCAAATAATGGGTCAAAATCCACTCTTCCAACAAGATAATGCCCTCCTTATCGTGCAAGAGTTGTCTTGAAAGTTCTTGAAAAGAATGATATCGATCTTCTACCGTGGCCATCCTGCTCCCTGATCTGAATCCCATCGAGCATGTGTGGGACACCCTAAAAAGAAATCTCCTGCGTCAAAACGTCTTCTATCATGAACAGGAGCTTCGATGAGCAGTTCAGGGGGCTTGGAATGACTTAGGCCAAAATGTAATAGACAATTTAATATTGAGCATGCCGCGACGATGCCAAAGTGTCATTAATAACAGAGGTGGACCTTCTGGGTACTGAAAAATATAAGTGCTTCCATATCGTTTCGAAAATATTAGTTCAGGATTTTTTTTGTGTTACCAAATTTCGTCATTTTCAAATTTCAAATTTTTTTTATAATAGGTGCTTTGGAGAAGTCAAATATTATTTTGTTTTCTTGAGAATACATTAGATACAATACATCCTAACAAAAACCGAAAGATTTCTATAAATTCGAATCATCAAATTCATATTCTAAAAATATTGGTAAGTGTTCCTAGACTTTTTGAGGTGTTTATGAGACATACTTTCTATGCACTTTAACTTGTTTTCTTTTATTTCTGGGTTATGTTGCTAAACAATTCATAAGCTTTACAACTTACTTGCAGTGACATTCTGCACCTTAAAACTTTAATAAATTGGTGCGGGTTGTGCTCTCAACATCGTAAATGTTTGTACCGTCAACTGAAATTATGGACCATACCATAATACTCCATTGTTGTTTCACCATTGCTACTATGCTATCCGTATCATATTTTCTCTAGAACATCAAGTATACAGGGTGTCCGTGAATTGCGTGTACAATGTTATACCACAGATTCTTCAGCTCGAAATAAGTCGATTTAGGCCAACTTACCTATATGAAAAGTTTCTTCGTTTGGCCGCTAGAGGCCGCCAAATCCAAAGATTTTTTTTCTTATTTTTCAAATAATTCTAGAACGACTCGATCCATAGAAACCATATTTGTTATGCGTAATCGGGTGCGTTATTCATGTTTTTTAGTGATCCATACAATGACCTTGACGTTTAACAAGTGTCCTTCAAAACTCGAACGTGTTTTTAATCAACCATAATTTTTCAACCGTCTGCGTTTGAGCAAAACTGTTTTAGACATTGAGTAGCTAAGCTAAACTTTTTTGTCTCTTGAGAAATTTTGATATAATGAGAGGTTCAATCACAAAAAAACGGGTTTTCAATTTCATGATTTCATTTCTTCAACCACCTAGCAAGTCAAAAATATCAGATTTGAGCATGTTGGCTTTGGATTTATTTCTGTGGTCTGACAGATTGCCATTTTATTAGGCTTGACAACCAATTGTTGACACAACAGTGTTCCTTAAATTCTTAACTAGGTATTTTGCCGGCTCAGTGGCGTGGAGGATATGATGCTCGTCTCCTGTGCAGAGTTACCTGGGTTAAGTTCCCACAAAGTCGGTGCGATTTTTCGGCTTCTGGGAATCGCTTGAGTATCCATCTTTCGGAGGAGATGTAAAGCCGTCGGTCCTGTCTAACAGAAAGAATTACCCGGCGTGTCATTGGCCGAAAGGCGGAAATAGAGCACGTTCAAGGAATAACAAACAAACAAACAACAACTAGGTATTTTGGTGATTTTTTTATCACTATTAGGCACGGAGAGGTACAGTAACTCTGAAATGGTTGATATGGTTATGGTGTACGGATTTTGACAAGGCAATGGATGTGAAAACGCGAGAGACTGTGCTGAAAGATTTCCACATCGCATAGTGCCGAACCACCAAACGTTTGGAAATCTGGAGAGGTGCCTCCGCGAGAATGGTTGATTCAAGCCCAGGAATTTGGATCGAGGACGACAACGATCAGTAAGGACGGTAGAACGCGAAGAACAAATTTTGGACATGGTTGAGGAAAACCCACAATTAAGCACGCGGCGTTAAGGTTTGCAGTTGGTCGTTCCTAAAACAATGATTCCTGATGTCGTGAAGGAACAATCATTTCATCCTTATCACATTCAAAAAGTTCAGGAATTACTTCCCAACGATCCTGAGAATCGCCTAACTTTCTGCCGATTCATCCAAGAGAAGAGAACTCAGGATCTCCACTTCAGTAGGAAAATTCTATTTACTCTTCAGTTGAATGAGTGGATATCAGGTGGAATGACTAAAACCAGATAAAAAGAGAGTAAATGCACCGTTCGTTCGTTCTTTTGTTATTAATGGTGACTCATAAAACTAACTTGTTATAGCCTTGAAGAAGATTTTAAATAAATCGAAACGTCGGCGATTAACTGGTCTGGTTTTAGTCATTCGACCTGATATTCACTCATTCAACTGAAGAACATTATTGGTCTTAAATCAATTTCAATTCTATTTACTGACGAATGTACTTTTACCAGGTCTGGCATCACTAACCATCACAATGAACAAATGTACAGTGTCGAAAATTCACATGCTTTTACAAGTACACATCATCAGAATGAATTCAAAATTAACGTATGGATTTCAGTAATTGACAATTTCATCATTGGTCCGATAGTGATTCCAGATCGATTAAACGGAGAGGGCATATTTGAATTTTTTGCAAGAAACTTTGCCGGATTTGTTGGACAATAGTCCAGTATCAGTGCGTGCAGAAATGTGGTTTATGCACGACGGTGCACCTCCTCACTTCACTTTTGCGTTTCGCGAGTTCTTATATGCACAGTATGCGAATCGTTGAATCGGAAGGGAAGCTGCGCTCCTGCAAGTTGGCCAGCTGGATCTCCCGACTTGACACCGTGCGACTTCTTTCTTAGAGGTGCTCTAAAATCTAGTTTACTCCTCTCCGATTGACACCCGAGAGGAATTTCATATGAGAATTTTAAATGCGGCAACTCCTTCAAAAATGCCCTTGGCTTTACTTCCAATTTAATTTCTTAAAGAGGATTAACTCCTGTATTCAGCAAAATGGTGGAATTTTTGAACATTTACTATAGTTGAATGAAATTTTGGATGTAAACTAATTAATCGTTATTCTGAAGTGATTTGTTTTTCTTATTTAGTTTCCAACTGGCCAACCTGTTTTCATATTTTAAAATAGTCATTGTGAAAAACTTTTGAATTTTTTCTTCTAATTTTTCGATTTTTGTGCTACTGAACATTGAATTTTCTATTTGCTTGATCCGATTTAGCAGCCTAGAAAACATCATTTTGTCAACAAGAGGTTGTCAAGCATAATAAAATGACAATCTGCCAGACTACAGAAACAAATCCAAAGCCAACATGGCCAATATGTGATATTTTTGACTTGTTAGGTAGTTGAAGAAATGAAATAATGAAATTGAAAAACTGTTTTTTGTGATTGAACCGTTCATCATATCAAAATTTCTCAAGAGACAAAAAAGTTTGATAATTAGTCAAGCTACTCAATGTCTAAAACAGTTTTGCTCAAACGCAGACAGTTGAAAAATTATGGTTGATCAAAAACACGTTTTAGTTTTCAGGGACACTTGTAAAACGTCAAGGTCATTGAGTGGATCACTAAATTACGCGAATAACGCACCCAATAACGCATACCAAATATGGTTTCTATCGATCGAGTCGTTCTCGAATTATTTGATAAATGAAAAGAAAAATCTTCGGATTTGGCGACCTCTAGCGGCCAAACGAAAAAACTTTTCATATAGGTTAGGTTAGATTAGTTGGCCCCTTATTTCGAGCTGAAGAATCTGTGGTATAACGTTGTACACGCAATTCACGGACATCCTGTATAAGGTCTGATCAGAGGGAATTATGAAAATCGACTTATTTGAGACACTAACCTGAAAATTGAAAAAAAGATTTTTTTTTTATGTTTTTTTTGGTATTACTGAATAACAACATTTTTAGGAGTTTTCTAGATTTTCTAGTGTTGTAGGTAAATATTCAGAGTATTTCACTGTGGGGGTGTTATGAGGCGTCTTCAAGTACATTTTATAACATGATTAGCTACGCCAGCTTCGTTTCCTTCACTTTTCACTTCGATTCTGTTGACTGTAGAAACATAAACATTAATCATCGTAGCTATTTTTCTTTGAAAATAATTTATATTATTCCAAGCTTCCAAATCGGTTAACAGAATATTTTCTCTGTTGCCATCTGTAAATTGAAAAACTTTTTTTTCCTCACTAGAATGATTTTTTTATTTAAGTTCGTATTTTTCAAAAACCTGCCATAAATATCAAATATTAGAACACCCTGTATATTGATTACTGGCTCGATAACAATTGTTATTCCAATCACAAATGCTATCGTTCTGAAATTTTGGTAGTTGATTCAATTGGTCCGAAACTCTATTTCTAAAATATTTTCACCTCAATGGCACTTCCGGTTATAACGGAAGTGCATGCCAACTTTGTTATTTAATATAGAACTGCTACCGGAATGGGGTCACACACACGATGGAAACACTGATGGTTAACACAAACACTTTTTGTGAACGTAGAATTAAAATGAAATAAAAACACGTGGTTCGTTGGTAAACAACGGCGGTTTGGCAATTTGGCAATTCATTAGATTTGCCGTAAAAAACTGAATGAAGTTTCCCACATACCCTGTACTTGATATTTCAAGTTTTCAAGTTATGGCGAAAAAACGAATTTTACGTACCTATCTGAAGTTGGCAAAGGATGCTTAGATTTCTGTACGTGCATATACATATTCCAGGGCATAGACAGGCTCGTGAGCATAGATAACAAACTATTATTGATTTAACTGTCAGTCGAATTAATTCGAACAGAGTGGTTAGCTACACAAATGAACAAATACTTGATTTATTTTTCATTCATGGAGATGAGAGACGGAATGTGAGTAGAACTTGTGGGAGATTTAAGGAATTATATCCAAATATGCCGTCTATGACAGCTAAAAAATTCAGGAGATACGTTAGAAATTTTCTTTTGACTGAAACAGTTCAGAGAAAGACATCATTTTCATCGCCTGTAGTCAACAATGAAGGCAATGAAATTGCCGTTCTAGCTTATTTTGATGTTAATCAAAATTTTTGGCCTTCCTTCACGTGGACAGTCGTCCACATCGAAATTTTTGAAGCGACGGAATCAATCCCTGTAGGTTGTTTTACTTAGAGCAGCATCTCCGTAAACTTTTTGGGGCTCTCTATGAGCTTCAGCCGCCGTTTTCTTCGAATAATAATTAAATAATTAAAAAATTGTACACTAATATTTGAATGAAAGAAGAAAATCAACACTTCCCGCAAATGACGATTATTTGGCACAAAATCAGATATTTTCTCACAACTAAAAGTATATGACGCAAAAACAAAATCACTAATGTGTCACAGTGGTATGTTCACCATATGTCTAAGCCTTCTTCAAGACGTTCTTGATATGGGAAATCGACCAGCACTTACTGCTGGAGTCATCTATTGACAAACAGCGAGAACTTTGTTGCGCACCTAATAATTTATAATATCCAGCAAAGAAAAGAATCTTCCAATACTCATTATCAAAACCAACACCCTTGTCAACAATGAATTTCTCATGAGCATTCAATACCCAAATAAAACTACTGAGTTTTCTTAAAAAGTCCTGTTCATACGGTCTGAATAACTCAAACAACTTATTATATTGTAGTCTATAAGACTGATCATTTGCATCTGTGTTATAGATCAATAAATGCCTAAAATTCAGAGTTTCTAATAATTTGGGCACCCATATGTAATATATTCTGTTTAAAAAGTACCGGGAATTAGTTAATGTATTGTATGCCCTTCCAAAATAATACATTTAAGCCAACGAATAATCAAATCATCAAAACATTTGTCAAACGCTTTTTCCGGAATCGACTTCAGTTCTCCCCTTTTATGTCTTCTATCGGTTTAAAACAGTTACCTCGAAGTGGTAGCATGTCTTCAGCCGGCTTTACGCGATTCAAGTTTTTAAGAAAATTCAGGTATTTTTGAACTAGTCTAGTGGCAACGCGTTTCATGCCTAAACAATCGTTTAGAATGGTACGAATTGAACCGTGAGACACAGAAAGTTCATTGCCTATTTTCCTCAAACATAAATGACGATTTTCAATTACCATTTCCTTTATCGATGTTAACTTCAGTTGAAGATGTTGATGGCCGACCAGAGCGAAGTAAATCTTCCACCACATTTCGGCCGCTATTGAATGCACTGTACCACTCATATGCACGTGTTTTTGATAAAGTATACACGAAATTCCATTTGCAATACAAAATTTGAGACAAATTCTTTGTTCGATATTTTTATCCATCGTGAAAATTGCAAAACACCTGTGAGAACTAACAAAATCGAACAGTGTAGACAAACTAAATGAAATATTGATCTTGATTCATCAATAAGTTAATTTTTCGTTTACAGGATTCAACGATTATCGACTTTTATCCTGAAGATTTCAAAATCGATCTCAATGGCAAAAAATTCGCATGGCAGGGTATAGCTCTGTTGCCATTCGTAGACGAAAAACGTCTCTTTAAAGCTCTTGCTCCTCATTACAACAAACTAACGGATGCAGAGAAAAAGAGGAATTCGCTTGGAATAGATAGATTGTATGTGTCTAAGCATCACCATGGTCATGGTTTATTGAACGCTCTGTATGCTAACAAGATAAGCGTTGAAATGGAAACTAGTATTTCTATGGATGGAATGGCTGGAACAGTTCTTTTATCAGATATTTGTGTTGTGGAAGGGGGGTAAGTATTTTTAATGTACACCATATTCAATTTACTTGGTGTCTAAGAGGACGCTTCGACGAAATTAAATCAATATTAAAATTGGTACATTTAACAACGGAGAACGTTTCATGCACTAAATATGAATGAAACCACTTAAATACAAACAAACTAATTATCAATTAATTACTATAAAGTGCGTAGCTTAAAAAATGAACCATCCAGTGAAACAAATATTTCCAGATACAATCCTGGAATATGTTTTTGTAAACTTCTTTATTGTACTCGACCAGGGGTGCTTAAACTTGAACTGCTTGCTGGCGATCTACCTCAATATTTTCAGATTACTTAGTATCGACTCTGAGAGGCTGCAAGTATGTAAGATGCAGGGTTGTCTTACATACACGATACACTCTACCTACCTACCTAGGTAGGGTGTACCGTAGCATATATAGATATCAACTTTCCGCACAATATACATTATTTTAGTCAAGGTTTGAGTTAGGTTTATTTAGGTTCTTCTCTATAATATCAATGAAAAAACTCATACTTATTCAAAATTGCGAGTTTACTGGTTGTTACAACACAAAAGTGTTACATATGGTGTTAAACGTAACTAAGGAGTGACTTTGGATGTTGAAGCGTGGCATGTCCTCAGCATACTTTTCATAATATAATAATAATAATAATTATAATGTTTATTCACCTTCCTCAAATGTCATTTTACAGTAGTATTTCCCATATTGAAATAAACATATGCATTGTCCCTTCGAGGCTCAGCCCAATCCTACCAGGATCCAACACCCCAAAAAACTATAACCAACTGGATCTCCCAAAAAGAACACAGCATTCCCACAAAAGCAATGGCTTGTCCGTGGGAAAGAAAAGATTTTTTTCTTCATGCTAGGAATCTTATACAAAATATTAGTCATAATAATATACTATCTCAGTTAATGTGAAATTATCATACTATATTCATACTCACAGTCACACATACTTTGTTAGTGGTTGAACCTTAAAAAAATCAAAAGCACAATATCAAAATTTAGAAGAAAAATACAACTTCTTGATCATTGAGGTGAAATTTAGTCTATTGAGAAAGGAATTCATTTCCTCTCTAGATCAAAAATTTCTTATCCATTCCTTCACTCGTCTCATAAAGGAATTCAGGAACTTTGATATGAGATGTTAAGTGGTTAAATAGAAGAGGCCCTAGGTAAGAGCATGATCTCTGACCAACTGACTTTTTCATTTGCGTAATAATTTGGATGTTCGTGCAAAACAACTGACTCACTGTAAAATTGCAGTTTCATTGTATAAATCCTAAGAGGCATACCTAAGATTTTTCCTATAAATTAACTTCAGAATTCTCTTTTGAACCACTTGATCTGCCTTCTGTAGCATTCTGCTATTGCGTCCGAGGCAACAATATCATACATAAGATGTGGCTCCACTAGGCCATAATAAATTTTTCTGAGCTTTTTTTCATTACAAACTCCTCTTATAAATCTGAATTTCGGTAATAATGCTCTTAACTTTCGTACAATTGACTCTGCATGGGTCGACCATTTCAAATGGTCAAATGGTTGTCGATTGTGATACCGAGGTATTTAATTGATGGTACGTAACCACTGAGTGCTAATCGCAAGCATGATGACATATGATCGTCAGTTAGTCGATTGCGATATTTTGACTTAATTATCTTCATTTCAGAAAATACAGACTCGCACAAGTAAGTTGACCCAAACATTGCCGTCAATTGAAGGCGATTTGCCTTAGATTTGGATATTTATCTTCAGATATAAACACCAGAAATTTGTATCAGAGGCTGTAGCTTTGAGATGTATATCTGATATAATCTGCACCAACTCATTTTCAACAGAACATGAGTTCATATCAAACTGACTTGCTATTTCAGTAGCTAATTCCCCAATGTTTTACATGGAACATAAATGATGTTATATTCAAATTGTCCCAAAATATTTGATAATTCAGCCTCATACGTATCTTAATTCAATTGAGGAATCCTTGCTTTCAAAGACAGAAAATGTTTCAGATCCTTTCTTTTCAGTTGATCTATCATAAGTTGCAATTTACTTTTGAATGCTTTTACTGCGCTAATCATCTCAATAATAGTTTTTCCTTTACCTTGAAGCTCCAAGTTAATGGCGTTTAAGTGCATTGTGATGTCAGTCAAAAATGCCAAATCAGTCAGCCATTTTTCGTTCTTCAACATCAAAGTGTCATCATCTCTTTCGTCTAGAAAAGCTGTTATTTCGGGCAATAATTCTTGAAATCTTTCTAGAAATTTTCCGCGACTCAACCAGCTGACGTCCGTGTGAAGAACTAAATCAGTGTTCAGCTGTCTCCCTATCTTCCAATTGCAACTTGAAGAGCCGCTGTTGCAAGTTGCAAGTTAATTTCCTCCGTGTTTAAAACTTTTGAACACAAAACTTGATAATGTATAATGCAATCGAATGAAAAAATGAAGGGAAATTTTCATTAGCTCGACACAATACCACAAAACCGTTTTTGTTTCCAGTCATTGCTAGTGCTCCATCGGTTTTATTGCACACTAATTTATATATTGGTAGCTTGTAGTTTTTACAAAATTGAAGAAAACGTCATGTACGTCTTCGCCACGAGTCTTCCCTCAAGAGGTATGTCTGCCATATCGGTGGATTCATCGAACTGTAAAGAAAAGTATGTACATTTCATGATATTATGTTTTAGTTTATCTGCCATGTCCTGACTCATGATTTCAATACGCCTTGTGACAGTCGGATGAGATAACTGAAGCTCTCTAATAGCAGACATGATTTCTGTTCTATTTTCAAAATCTCCAAATAAAGTCTCACCCGCTTCAATAAATGCTTCCTTCACAACCGGTCCATCTTCGAATGGTTTCTTGTGTTTCGCCAATATACGAGATATTTTAAATGACGCGATCGTAGCAGCTTTTGATTGTTTGGCTGGTCTTGTGAACATGGATTGTTATTTTTTCAAACAAGATATCAAATCTTGCACCTTTCGTTTTCTTAACTCACTCTGTGGTGGAAAATTCTTTTCATAGTTTTTATGAACCGTTTTATGATGCCTCTCTAAGTTACCACGCTTTGGTATTGCAACTGAAGCACGACAAATAAGACAAATGCACTTATCCTTCACCATACAAAAGAAAAATTCTTCCTCCCAATCGTTATTAAAATGATACGTGTTAGATTTCTTCGCTGCGCTAATTTTGTACTATTTAATAATAAACTTTGTATCGACGTAGTATTGCCTTCAAGTTACAATTCAGAATGACTCCAATTCCTGAAGGCGCAACATTTACATCGGCGTGAACGAAAGTCTCGAATGTTCCCGTCAAACGCGCCGCCCAAAATTTCTAGAAATGCGGCAAGAATAAAAAATGCGGCTTTTCTTTGACAAGTACCGCGCGCTCCTTTGATAAAGCGCCTTTTGCCGCCAGCAGAGTGTTATATTATTACGTATACATTTTTGTAGTTTAGCTACCTACTTATTAAAAAAATTTTTTTCCCGAAATCTACTCAAAAGCACTCGCGATCGACCCTTTGAGCACCCTGTTCTAGACACTTGGGTACGAATCTATTATAACCTAATCTAACCGAATAAAATATAACTTTCTATCCAGACTGTAGTCTATACATTTGGTGCTTTGTCTATAGACCATAGTACTAAAATTCAAAGCTTTTATTTTCAATAAGTGATGAAGGTACGTTACGTTACGGCTTATGCAAAAATTGTTGAGAAGGTTAAAAGAATAATTTGAAGCTTTTAAATTTTTTAAATTCCTTTTCCCAAAGGTTGAATCTGGAATTTTAGGTGATCCATAATTTAAACAAATTTTGCTAGTGAAGAATTTTCAAAACTACTAAGTAGTGTTGGAATAGTTTTATAGCACTAGCGTCTGAATCTTTGGGAGAATAAAAACATGAAAATTACCTAGAGCTGGTTGAAAATTATTTAGAACAGTTTGAAACTAGAATGCAGGTTCTTATCAGCATTAGATCACTTTAAAACTATTTTGCATTGTTTTGTAGAATAATATGGTAGTGGAAGTTGATAAAATTACTATATAAAAATATTAGTTTTAATTTTAGTCAATAAGAATTGCAATCATAGATTTTCAAAAATACTATAAAATTACATTGATCTTTTGAGGAGACAGTATTCTTCTGTACTTATTTTCCATTTCATACAACTTATTATATTACTGAGTTTTTCTCAATTATAAAAAACAGTCTCGATTTTATAGTAACATGTTTCAAGCTCCAAGTTTTTCTTCTATTTGGTTTTATAATTCTCACTTTTCTTTTTCTATTCTCAGTGTGATGAATTCACCTGTTAAAGGATTGCCAAGGTTGACTAGTAATATGGTTTGCACTGTTAATTATCGCTATCCTCAATACGCCAAGGGCTTCATTTTTGCTGCTAGAAAATTGAAGGGTGCCAAGGATCCACCTACCGTTCTTAAGCCTCAAGATTTGGACGCAATGCAAAGCAGAAATTGGAGGGCACAAGTTGGAATGGTTCCAGCGACTCAAAGGTAGTGCTGATCTTTGAAGATGGTCTTCTTAAATATAATTTTAATTGTGTCTTGCAGGGCATATTTGGATAAACCAGGTCATAGAATGATGAATCACCATTTGCCTGGAAAATATAATAATGTTGCGCCTCCTTCCAATTTGGATAGAAGACAGAATAATTATTACCAAAACAGTGAGTATTGTTTATATTTTCTTGAGTATTCAGAATTTTAGTTATCTGATTAGTTCTACATGATATAGTTTGTTTTGACAGAAAATTTATGCCCCAGATATGTCAGAGTTTGTATCTGTCATATTTTTATTTTATAGAAAACAGATTAGTTTACTTTCAGGTTTATTCCCAATATTTTGAATAAACTCTAAAATTGTCTATGCCTGAAAAAATCTCTGGAAATTAATGTTTCTGAGGATCGAAAATAATTTTTACTCTTTCGAAAAATTCATTTATTTTTACGAGCTCTAGCGGTTAGATGAAAAAACGAATAAATAATAATAATACATATTTACATCACCTAAATAACTAAAATTGTGTTCAAAATCAGTAGCGTAGATATTCTTTGTATGCATATAAGGTATGGCTGAGTAAAAGTACCTTTGTTTTCCTTATGAATTTTGATCTTATTTCATATTTTGTTCCTGCAGGAATTTAGTTACTGAACTTGGAACACATATAAATATATTCCCAGTTGGGTTTTTTTCAGTCTGTGATGTTCTATTGAAAGGCAGTCCTGTCCTTTCTTCTATTTAAGGAATGAACGTCAGCATTTGTCCTGAATTTGTTCATAGGCATATTTTAAGCATTAAGTATAAACGCCGCAATCACCGTCAGGATTCGCTAAGATCTGAAGAGATCTTGGCTGCTTGTAATTCTTGAGGCACCACATAGAATCCCAACCGCCTCCTTCTGTTCTGAAAATTTGAATAATATGTCAGCCATAATCCCTCAGTTGATATTTTCTTCAATCTTCTGATTGTAATTGGGGCAGTGAATAATCTTTTCATAAGTAACTATATATAACAACTCCATGTCAGGTTCCCATCAAACGTTATACCCAATAATTTAATCGTAGTGTTATCTGCATTATTTATACCGAAACTCATGATTTGAGTCTTATCTGTATTCAATTTAAGACTTTGCATGGAATCATCTCCTGACTTGATAGAGCGACTCTGTTGTATGGAGTCTCAGCTGCTCATCGAAGGCGAGACGTTTAAGATGTTTGTGTCTACCACATATATACATGACCTGGCATAAGAGAGGGGGTTCGAAGACAGGTCTTTTACGTAAATGGTGAACAAAAAAGGCCACATAGTAGAGCCCTGAACAACTTTAACGTTTACTGCGGCCCTTCCATGTAATTATTTGTGTCCTGTCGGTCAAGTATGACTTAAATACACTCCCCACAAAAATTTTCGCATCACCCTACTTTTACGACAATACTATACAAACTTTTAGGTTGGTCATTCAAGAGTCGCTTGGTAACTTTCAGAAGTGTAAAATCAGAAGATATCATTCAAAAGAGATGAGTTTATGATGGAAAATATCAACAATTTTCGAGTTAATGAAAAATTAAAAATTTTACCATCTTCAAACATTCGCGAAGAGACCAATCAACTAGCATCGAATGGTTACTAATCATTTCCAAAATCGAGTGTTTCCTTCCCGGGCCCTAATTACTGCCAGTATACGTCTCGGAAGCCCCTCAAATAAATTTTGGATGTACTCTTGAGTCACTGAGTTCCAAACTTCAGGAAGCAGAATTTCTAGTTGTTGGAGTGTTATACAAGGCATCCTATGTTGCTGAATTTGCAACCCCATGTTGTCCCAAACATGTTAAAATATCAATTTCGGTGTTTTGCAGAAATTCTGTACCTACTCCAGCTGCATGAGCATTATCATGCATATAAATGAAGTTTTCGCCAATCAATGGGCCAAAGGGTACAACATGGGGTTCAAGAATATCTGCGATGTATTTGGCCGCTGTCATTCTTCCATTATTCACTAGGACTAACTCAGTTCGACCATGGAAAGAAATGCCTCCCAACACCATTACTGAGCCCCTTCCGAAGTTTTCGGGTTGCCGGATATTGCATTGCTGATACCGTTCCCCAGGTCTTCTGTATACAGGCATGCGTCTATCATTTGATACTAGACAGAACCTGGACTCATCGGAAAAGGGAACATTCGACCATTCTGGAATATCCCAATTTGCATGTTCCCTCGCAAGCTGAAGTCTTGCCACTCGATGCTCTCTGGTGAGACGCGGGCCAGTCGAAGGCACCCTTGGTCAGATATCGTCTTCTATGAGCCTTTTCCTAACAGTTTGCAATGAAATATGCACATTTCTGGAAAGTGCAAGTTCATTTTGTAGCATTCTAGCCGTACAGTGCCGAACTCTTAGTGCAGTTAAACGAAGCCAACGATCATCAACTGGTGTTGTTATTCGATTTCTTCCCTGTCCGGCCCTTCTTCCATATTCCCCTGTTTCGTGGTAGCGATTAATTGCTCTTGAAATAGTGCTTCGGTTAACATTCAACAAGTTAGCCTCGTAACGTTGGCTTCGCCCCTCCTCTAGAAATGTTACAATTCTTACCACTTCATGTTCACTCAAATATCGTCCAGGTTGTTCAGCAGCCGTTACAATAAATTCAAAGATTCGAAAACCAACAAGAAACACAGAAAACTTGTATTAATTTAGCGTGAAAACTGGAGAAATTGAATGAGAACTGATAGTCAAATAAAGTCATTCTTGTTTCAGACGTGTTTGAGATCATATGGAAACACATGTTACTACATAGATAAATAATTTTTCCCCTCATATGTCCGAAAATATATGTTGACAAAGAAATTGCGATGGAGCTGCTTAATCGATTGTGGAATTCAGAATAGCAGGTGATGAGAAAATTTTTGTGGTGTGTGTATATCAAAAGCTGCTCCTTTTACTCCGTGAAACTCCAGTTTGTCTAGTAGTATGTTTTTTTGTCACATAGTTGAAGGATTTACTCAGATCGCAAGCCAACTTCTTAGCGTATGAGTGTTCATCCAAGGCGATCGCTATAGCATCCAACAGGTCAGCCAAAACAGTTATTGTCTTTTTTTCATTTTCAAAATCCATGCTGCTCCCCACTCAGTATCCTTGCCTCATCCTAGAATTCAACCAGCCTCCTCCTGATCGCTTCGAGAGTTTTGATATTGCTGGTAGAATAGATGGGTCTGTAATTGTTGAAGTCGGCAATTTCATTTTTGTTGTAAATTGGAACCACCTTGACGATTTTCAACTCCTAGGAAACCTGTTCTAGGCATCGGTCGATAATGTCACACATAAAAGAAGAAAAAATTGGATATATTCTCTTCAGCAGTATGGTAGTCGTGCCATAAATGTTAGTTGTATTCTTTAATTTGAGGCCTTTCACAATTTCACTTTAGTCAATTCCTGATGTAGGACAAATAAACATGAAATTGGGCAGCATAGACGAGTTTTATGGTTTATGGTTCCTCATAAATTTCAGTGATTCTTCCCTAGATATACACACACTATGTATGTTATTTCCAACCGATGGGAAGAATTTATTGAGAGTATCAGGTGTGAATATACTTTTATCGTCACATCTAGTCACCGCCTTATCAGTTTCTCTGTTGTTGTGACCATCCATATAGCCTTGGATTTATTGTTTGAATGAGATATGAATTCGGAGTTCTGATTTTTCTTGTCTCTTGTATAACTTGCTCTTAAATATCGTTTGATAGCCCTGACCAATCGCCGATGCATCACTTCTCTGAACAAAGTGTATAATTTCAGCTGCCCCGATGGCACCTTTTAAAGCTTGACTTTCCTCTGAACGTTTCAGAAATTTCCGTTGGGGTGTTTTTTCCCTGATCATGATTCGTAGAAAGCACAACTCAAAACATCTCTGCAAAGTCTCAGGGAAATTTTTATATGACATTGCCATATTTATGGTCGATAACTGACATACAACTTTTAGTTTGAAAATTGAAAGAGCTAAGACGCAGGATAATGAAAATTACTTTTTTCTCAGTTATAATGATTGATATAACATAAAAGTTTCTATAGTTTTAAAGCTAAAATTTGTGATTCTTAAAGGGTTGGTACTAGAAGACAATTGTTGTAATGAAGCTAGATAAATTGAGGTATATACTTGCAGATGTCTCGGGGAATTAATATTGATGAAAGTTTAAAATGATTCGCAAGGATATTTTTGTGTTTAATCAAATCTCATAGAAATTGAGCTCATTTTCAAACGATTCCTATATCCTCTTGAGACCCAAGATTAAAGTATTTACTCCACATTTATGATTGTTACCTTTCAATGATAAGTTCCTCTCATTGATACTGAAACCCACGAAAAAAAAATCCTACCCCTCCCCAATTGATATAAGGGATGGTATCGTAGGAGATACCTTGGGTTTACATTACTTCAAAACGAGATTATATTCGTATTATTTTTAATTTAAATTCACATGAAAGAATGACAAAAAATCAAAATTGTACGTAAAAATCTATCAATCAAAAAGCAGTTTCTATTAACATTAAAACAAAGAAATATTTCATTTCACGAATGTCAAGTTCCTGTTGTTTCGAGCTTCCTTAGCACAAACTGGTAAATGTATTGCTTCTTTCACTCTTTTGGCAGCGTGAGTTGAAGGTTCAACGAGTCTGTGTTTTCTAGTTGAAGTTGAAGGTCTTTCGTTTACTGTGGAAACAGGACTGTCAGGAATGCTTGGACTAGCACGAGGTTTTGCTGTGGAGTAATGCGCGTCACACGTAGGCTTGCTAATAGTGGCTGAGATTGACCAGGACCTGAATGAATTAATTGTTTCGCTAAGTTCAGCTTGAAGTCCAAATACTGGTTTATGTCTTTTTATGGCATCCAGATTTCACGGATCCAGTCGATACTGTACCCAACCTGCTGCTGCAAAGTTGAAGCAGTGAAATATTGTCCTAATAGTCTACTTACCGGTTCTTCCTCGCATGGGATATTTGCCAATAATACCAATGCCAATGCCTCCCATAAATTTTTTATAGTTTTTTATAGCTACAGGTTGTGGCACTTCGACGTATACCTCCTTCAGTTTACTCCAGCGACGACAGGTTCCTAATGGTTAAACAGCCGTATCAGTTGATGCAACATAAATTGGTTTGCTATATAACCACTTCAGAACGGCAATCTTTTTGTTACTCCTTACAACACAATCTGAAGTACCTCTTCCAGCTTTTTGTAACGAGACATCGGTCTTGAACAATGCCCGCGTATTTTTTTTTCTTTGCATTTGGCCGTTGATATTCAGGCACCCGGTTTTTCATTAATGTTCCAGTTGCCTTGATTCCTCTTTCCAATGAATTGTCAAGAAGTGAAATTATGAGGTAAAGTATCCACAAGTTTGAGCACAAAACGCCCACCGAGATCCAGTTTGTCAGGTGTTGGATACAAAGCCGATTCAATTGTTGTGCCTTTCCCTTGATGTAAGTACAAATCAAGTGGAGTACCATTAGGATTAGCCATAAGAAAAACTTTTATACCTTCTCGATTTGGATTGCCTTGTACGACCTGCTTTTGTTTACACTTATCAGTTAAAGGAATTATTTGCTCATCGATCTCGACGCGCTTATCTCTTTTAAGTTCACGGCAGCCTTTTTCTATCGCTGAAACAATGGGACGTATTCTCCAAAATTTGTCGTGTTGTCTGGAATTTTGTGAAATTGATCCATGGTCCACAACTTTTCAATTTGTCCTTAGTGAAAATATCAATAACGAGTCATAGTGTTCGGTATGTAGTATACTTTTGTTTCCAATGCCCAATACATCCTAATTCGTGGCAGACCAAGCACACTCATGGCCATTGAAATTCCAAAGAATTGTCTCAGTTCGTCAGGAGTCGTATTCAATGGTTTTCCTGTCCTTAATACGCTGGAAACATTTGTACAATCGGCCATTATTTCAAACAAACCGTTGTCAATATAATGAGCAAAATAATCTAAGCAACTTTTGACCTTTACCTTAGGGTCGAATGACACGTCGAAATCATCTTCGAGAGTAAAATCGAAGATTTCGGTGTGTTTCCATCGTGACTTAAGGTTGCTAGACGGTTGAGGAAGTATGCGAAAAGATGAAAGGGGTTCGTCGTCCGATTCATTCCATTTCGCCTCATTTGCCAGAGGAACTTCTTCGCTTCCTCTCGGCATGCTTGAAGGTCATTTTCATCATCACTGTTTTTTTCTTCCATATCTGACTCATCGTAATTGGTCGCCCATTCTATGTCTCTATCAGATAGATGACCTGAAAAATATTCCAAAATTAGTGAGGAATGCTTCTGAGGTGTCATGTATGATACTAGGAGAAAAACTTCGAATTTGTAATAAATAGTAAGACTTGATTACGAAATGTTTACTCGAAATATTGAATTACAATCAAAACTATAAGATTTTAAGAAAAACACAAAGATTATAACAAAAAGTTATATTTACCTTTCCGTGAATTCGCCATGTCGGTTAAGGAAAAATGTTCAAACTTGTACTGACGGGTGAGAAAACAAAAGAAAGTCTACGACATCTATTTATCAACGTAATTCTTCAGTAATCCGATAGATAGCGTTGTAAACTGATACCGGGGGTCTCAAAAGTATATGGGCTATTGATAAATTTGTGGATTTTGGTGTTCAAAAGTATGTTAACAAGTGTAAGATGATTTTGGTGTTCAAAAAGTATGTTAACAAGTGTAAGATGATTTTTGGTGTTCAAAAAGTATGTTAACAAATGTAAGATGCTTTTTGACCAAGTTCATCTGAGATGGTTTTATTTATCGTCCAGGTGATAAAATAAAATCTATATGCATCAAAATGTGTTCGACGCTTCTTAATATATTTTTTAACTCTATGAAGTGACAAGTTCATTGATAGCTCAATATCACATAAAGGTCCATTTACACTGAGCGAGAAGCTCGTGAACACTGGTTTTGATTGTGCATTTGCACAATTCTTTTGCATAGTGAAAAATTATTCCACAAGTTGTTCGGTAGTAGTAATCCTTCATATTCATAGTTAACCTAACCTACTGTCGGCTCTTTTCTCGAATCATCGAAAGAATTCGTTGCACGCCCTGTGTAAACACGTGCGTCCTCCGACCATATCGATTCGGCGAATGATCAGTTTCAGCCTTTTTTTCTCTACCAGAGTGCTTCTCTGCCAAAAAAATCAGTCTGGCAGTCGACTATGAAAGGAATTACTGGATCAGCTACGAATGCTCGCGAAAGAGGATTCGTGAGGTGTAAGAAGTATCTTTTTATCACGTTGGCAGACATTTGAGCTTGACAAAATTTGAAGCATATTGTATTATTTTATATTTTTTACTTCTCAAACAAAACAAACCAAAATCGAGAGGTTAAGAACTAGCCATTGAAGATTTCGTCTATCCACCTCTGGCTGCATCATCAGATCCACAAATTGTACTATTTTTACTTACTTGCAATTATCCGCAAAGTTTCAAGGAAGATGAGCGTTTTTAACCGAAAAATCGCCTTTTCCGATGAGGCTCATTTTCACGTCGGAGCATATGTAAACAAGCAAAATTGCCGCATTTGGGGCACGGAAAACCCACATGACATGGAGGACATATGATTTCAACAGGATGGCGCTACGTGTCACACAACCAACGGTATACTTGATCTTTTGGGCACTGTGTTTGAGAACCGCATAATCAGCCGAAATTCGAAAGTCAATTGGCCATCTCGCAGCTGCGATTTGACACCGTTAGATTATAATCTCTGGGGCGCCGTTCAAGAAAAGTGCTACGCAAACAATCCCGAGTATATTGCGGCCTTTAAATACGAAATCAAAGCTGCCATTGAAGAAATAGAGGCCTCAACAATTGAAAACGTACTGAAAAATTGGGTAGATCGAATGGGGTATTGTAAGGCAAGCCGTGGCAGCCATCTTAACGATGTTGTGTTTCATTCATAAATGTCAATGATGGGTCTTACCAATAAAAATAATTTCGATAAAATGTCTGCTAGTATTTTTATAGCGAAATGAAATTTCAAATTCTAAATGGCTCACCCTTTATAAGCATGTGCACCGCACTTATCCGATAACCTACTCATAATTCCTAATATTCTTAAATTTGTATGCAGTGTACTGTGTCGAACCACGTCAAAATATTGAATTTTCCAGACTCGTGGTATACGCAGGTGGAAAAACTCCAATTTTCCAAATTTGATTCGTAATATACTATTGTCATCATTGTTTTGAACCTACGTTCATTTACTGAGGCGAAATATTATATACTATTTCATGACATTTTTAATCATCGTGCAAAAATATTTTTATCATTACCGCGTACATAAATCAAACTGCTTTTAACATACTACTCAGGGTGCACTTTTCATATAACTCTCAATTGATCATATTCAAACAATCTGAGGGCAATGCAAACTCCCAGAATTTCTAATCCTCTCGATAAAGGGGGCGTTTACGTTGTAAACGGCGTTTGCATTTTAATGGGACACGTGCTTTGACGTCTGACGCGTGTCAATCTTGGAGCAATTAAACAGGTCTTAAGGATTAGGTGCTGACTTCATAACAGCACGATATAAACAAAATTCGAACGACTAGATTAAGGTTATTACGTTCGAACAGATACGTACAGGGTGGAAAAAATATGGACTTACCCTAATCATAAGAAGTTTTAAGGAAAACGCTCGAACAGTTCGATTTTGTTTTTCATTTTCTCACCTTCTGATAAAATTAATTTATTTCATTTTGATAACATTTGTCAAAAAATTGACATTGTTTTTCAAAATGTGTCGGTTGATCTGTTTCCAAATGCCGACTGTTCAGTTCAGAAATTATACGAAATGTTCATTTCTAAATTTGGCTATGTCTAGTTGTAGAGGGCCGTCATTTCGAGCATTTACTAAGAGAACATCTCGATTATCAATAATGAATTAAAATTGAATTAAAATTAATTGAATTTGAAATATTTACACAATTTTATTGATGATGCTGAATGTGAAAATTGGTGACCAAATAACAGTTATACAATTTTAAGATGACCGCTTATATTTCAATTAGGACCACAATGGAATGAAAAACATTCAATTAAATGAAAATTTTTCGAATTTTACGATACTGTCCAAAATGAAAATCCATTTCGTACACATTCATATACTCTTCGCCAAGAAATTAACGCCCCAGGAAATAATTCATTCTCAATAGAAATAATGATAGTTATCCAAGAATGGAGTATGTTGTCCCCATCGATAAATCTTACTGTTTAACTGAAGTAAACAAACGGCTCCAAAGGTTAATTGTTTATTCTGTCTTCGGAAGGGACGCCTATGATTTATAACATAAGATAAACATATAAATTTCACTCACTCGAGAAGGGAAGTTTAGTTCAACTACCACAGTACTCGTCTAAATAACTCAATCAGTTATAGATCAAACTTTTGGGATCAAACAAGACTCCAACAACAAAGATAGTCATAAATTGTGAGCATGACAACAGTCTCACTGATGGAAAAGTTCTTTCAAATGAAGCAAACATAAACGATAATGAGACAAAAACAGCTACTGAAGTGGTCGCTAAAAACATCGAAACAATAGTAAATCTGAATATACAGTGCCTTGTAAATACGATTGATAGTTTAAACCAGGTTTTAGATCAGGAGAGCTGCAGAATAGTGTGTCTTACAGAGCACTGGCTGAGCGTGGAGCAGATGTCCCGGGTGGTTATCGCAAACTATCAAGTAGCAAGTGCTTCCACGCGTCAAAATTTCATCCACGGTGGAAGCATGATTCTATCAAAGAATAACGTAAATTATAAATGCCTGGACCACATCAATAAGTTCTCTATAGATAGACATGTGGAAATATCAGCCATGCTCGACTTGGATACCAATGTTGGTTTTCTTTGCGTCTACAGGTCACCACTGGGTAACGTAAAACAATTCATTGCACAGATTGATACCGCCTCGCACACTCTACCGAGTACAACTTTGTCCACTGTGGTGGTTGCGGGAGATTTTAATATCAATCTTTTGTCCAGCCCAGAAAAAAGGCAACTTGAGGAAATGTTTGAATCATTTGGCTTATTCAGAGTATTCTTGGAACCATCACGCATAACAAGTAGATCTATTACTTCCATTGATAATATGTTTACAAATTTGGATTCGGTAGATTACAAAAAATGCACAATGGGTCTTCACTTGTCCGATCATCTTGCCCAGAAACTGGCTATTAGGCGAAACCATGGTACTAGAGAAATAGTGTACAAATACATTCGAACAATTAATGAAGCTAACACCATTAGATTGATTGATAAACTCGGTTGCATAAACTGGAATATCGTCTGCGTAAAAAATGCTAGAGATTCATACACTCGTTTCCACGTCTTACAAATACAAATGTTTCCCAGAAATAAAAGTCAAATTGAAAAATCGGAAGAAAGAGCAAGCATTTAATGATCCCCAAATCTTGAAGTTGGAAAATCAGATGGAAGCAGTTCACACGATAGCTAGGGTAGAAGCGGACGAAAATTCTAAGTTATTGTATCAACATCTTAGAGATGTATACCATAAAGCCATCATAAGCCAAATCCGAAGCAAGAACAGGGAAATAATAACGACTGCTGAAAACAAATCAAGGCAATTTGGTCTATTATAAACTCTGAATCAAAATCTAAAAAGGGAAAGAATGCAAGTAGTAGCCTTACCTCTGAGGAGTTCAGCTCTTATTTTGCTAGCATTGGCGCAGCGGCTTCAATACATACTCCGTCGGATCAGAACACAAAAATAGTGGCCAAATCGGTTGCTGGCCCGAACTCGATATTCCTTTCGCCAGTGACACCACAAGAGGTTCAGGAAAAAGCATTTAAGCTTAAAAATAGAGACTACCGGCTTTTTTTTATGGCTTCTTGGTGAGACTTTTGAAGAGGACGATAAAGATGTTGTCAGGGCCGCTTTGCCATGTCATTAACAGTTGTTTCAAAGATGGATATTTTCCTGAAGAGCTCAAGATCGCTCGAGTCGTCAAAGTACATAAGAATGGAGAGACAAGTGAATGTGAAAACTATAGGCCAATCTCAATCTTGTCGGCTATTTCGAAAATTTTTGACTCGTTGATAAAATCCAGACTAATTAGTTATCTGGAGTCGAATCATCTGATCAGTGGAAATCAGCATGGCTTCAGAAAGAATCGATCGACTATAACAGCCATGATTGAAGTTATTAACTTTGTGTTCGAAGTTCTGGATGATATGGAGGAAGCGATGCTTATCTGATTAGATCTTAGTAAAGCTTTTGATTGTGTGGACCACGAGCGCCTTCTGTCAAAGTTAGATCATTGCGGTATAAGAGGAACAACCCATTGGCTGTTGTCATCATACCTTTCGAATAGGTGCCAGGTGGTTGAATGGAGTGGGACAAAGTCTAAGGCTAGGACACTCAACTGTGGAGTCCCCAAGGAACGATACTTGGCCCTATTCTCTTTACGTTGTACATCGATGACTTGGTACATAATGTTAGAGTAAACGGAATGAAAATTTATGCAGATGACACAACATTTATCACCAGGGCGGAAACAGAGGCGCAATTGAATTATTCAGCAGAGTTTGCCATGAGGGATGCAGTGAATTGGTTCGATCATAACAAAATGGTTCTCAACACAAATAAAACACAAAAACTGATCATATTCACAAAAAGATCAAATGATACAAGCCACATCTCTTTGTTGGGGTTCCTGATAGATGGCCCATTAACTTGGCGACCCCACATAGACTCAGCGTGTAAAAAATTATCAGCAGCCTTATTTTCACTCCGTAGAATAAAAACTGTGGGAGAACAGGAGGCACTGATCAGATATCATGCAGATTTTCACAGCGTTGCGATATTGAAAATATCCTACAAACAGACAGTGGCCGTGAATCATTCAAATTCTTCCGTATACTTACAATACCTCGCTGTTACATTGAAGCATGCCTGACACACTTCCATAAAAATAAGGAAAATCGTCAAACGCACTCTGCTCAGCATGAATATTCAACTAGAGCTAGAAAAAACTATGTACTACCAAAAAGACGCCTACAACAAACACAAAAATCTTACGACTTTATAAGTACAAAAATGTTCAACGTGATCTCACTTCAAGTAAAGTCTCTCAGTAACCTATCCTTCAAGAAACCAATCAGGCTGCTTCTATTAACGTTTTCTATACCACAGAGGAGTTTATGAACTTTAGATTTCTCTAAGACGAAAAACTTGTTGGTCTTCATGAATATTCTGTATGTTTTGGTGTTTTTCGTTTTATATTTTGAATTTTGTATTTTGATATTTTTTGACAGTCCTTGTAATTATTGAAGGAAATATACATCTATCTATCTATATATATCTATCAACCAAATCAGTTAATGAGTTAAGTTAAAGTAGTTATGAATATAAGTAAATAAAAAGAAATATGAAAAAATAAGAATTCTTTATTTTCTTCATTTGACGCCCGATCCATTGCAATTTCAAATTCCATTTTTAGTAGGTAACTAATTATTAACACATATTTTTCTATCGGATATATCCGGACATATGCTTACGAATTTGATGTTTTTTTCTTGGCGCATGTGTTCCCCTTATGTGAAATAAATTGAGATTTTGGAAGAAACCACCACATATTGATAACTGCGGTTGTTGATCAATTTTCGCGAACTGAAACAATAAGAGTCTCGGAGAGTTTAGTCTAAGACCTCGTGTCGCAGCTCAAAGCCCAGCTCTGACCGCAGCACATCGAAGAGTCCCATTGAATTTTGCCAAAGAACATGTCATTCTGTTAGAAGTTTACTGCGAGAGAGTTTTGTTCACAAATGACTCGAGATTCAGTATTTTTCATTGCGATAAACGTTCTCTAGATTACAGACGGCGAAATGAGAGGTATGCCCAGTGCAACTTTTTACCTAACTGTTTGGGTTTGGGAGGGGTTCAATAATGGTGTGGGTAGGAATTTCTTTAAACGATCATCGTAATAAAGGAACCCTGTATGCTCAGAGGTACGTTACAGACATTTTGAAGAACATATACAATTTGCGACAAACATGGCTGAACACTTTTTGTTTATGCATGATAACGCCAGACCTCACCAAGCTTACACCGTTAGGAACCTTCAAGATCACGAAATTGCTTCAGTGAAGTGGCCTGCACCAAGTCCAGATCTCAATCCAATCGAACATGTCCAAGGTATTCCTAATAAAAGTTTGAGAATCCAGCTACCGCGAATGAGGTTCGGAACAGACTGATCGAAATTTGGAACGAAATTGATCAGAATGCTATAAGGTAATTGATTCTGAGTATGAATCATCATGCAGTAATTCAGGGGTGGAAATATCCAGTATTA
Organism: Cryptolaemus montrouzieri; assembly: GCA_013387265.2. Classification (NCBI taxonomy): domain Eukaryota; kingdom Metazoa; phylum Arthropoda; class Insecta; order Coleoptera; family Coccinellidae; genus Cryptolaemus; species Cryptolaemus montrouzieri. The sequence continues at coordinate 124,608,114 of JABFTP020000185.1, forward strand.
ACCGGTTTTGTGGAATTTCGATTTTTTCGAAAAGTTCTACATTTTTCTCTATCAGTTTTATTTAATTTCTGTAAGTACTATTTTCATTTCAATTGTTCTCAAATATTCTTCAATTCTGGTGGATTACTTGAAAAATACTCAAACGAAGATGGAGTAATATTTTTTTTTATGCGCGCTTCCCAAGAATAGGCGAACCTGTTACACCACATGAGTAGTGTAACGCCTGGGAAGATTTGAGGTGTCTGTTTACTCGCTTCTTGAAGAGGGCCAAATTGTAGGATGTTGGGAAGATGTTGGACGGAAGCGAGTTACACAGCTCACCGGCCCTGTGAACGAAGGAATTCTTATAGAGAGAGGTTCGAGGGGTCGTTAAATGTACCGCCATATGATGAGAACTCGTGTTGCGGCAAAACATGAGTTTTCCCGGAACAAGGTCTTTCAGCTCCTTGGAGCATCTTCCATGGAAGTATCTGTAAAACAGAGAAAGGTCAGTAACTTGTATTCTGAGAGCCAGCGGTTGGAGATCGCGGGTGAACTCCGGGTGGTCGATGAGGCGCACAGCCCGTTTTTGCACACTATCCAACATCCGCAACGAATGTTTTGGCTCAGATCTCCATACATGGGAACAATATTCCAAAGCAGGTCGAATCTGCGCCTTATATAGAAGCAACAGCTGAGATGACGTGAAGTATCGCTTGGCTCTGAAAAAAAACTAAGTTTAGCTGACGCCGACTTAAATATTGCTGATACATGTTCATGCCAGCAAAACTTAGAGTTGACCGTTATTCCGAGAAGGTGCATCGAATCTTTGGATGCAATTTGTTGGCCTTGCATTATTAGAGGAGGTTCTCCAGTGGGGACCTTTCTAGAAAACGTATTTGCTTGCGTCTTGCTTGCGTTGAAGCTCACCAGGTTCAACTGACCCCATTCAGATATCCTCTGTGAGTCAGAGTTTAAGTTATTAATTTGTTGACTTCTCTGACGCTGAGATTCCGCAGCTGTAATCGGTCGCAGACTACTGAAAGACGAAACCAGGGTACAATCGTCTGCAAAACCGAAGATCTTGTTCTCTGTAGATGACAGAAGATCGTTTATCTGCAGCAGAAACAAGGTTGGCGAAAGAATGGATACCTGAGGTACTCCTGCTTGCAACCTGAAACAATCAGATGTTATACGGTCGACCACAACTTGTATTCATCTATTTGAAATAAAGCATATGCAGCAAGTTTATTCAACAAGGCTGCATGCCAAACCCTATCGAAGGCTTTAGAGATGTCGAGGGCTATTGCTCTAGATTCCCCATGTTTTTCCATCGTTGATGTACAATCATGAGTGACGTAGGCGAGCAGATCTCTTGTCGATCTTTGCCTGCGAAAACCATACTGACGGTTGTTAATAATTCCCTGCAACTCAAGATATTTGATGAATTCGTCATTTCCATGTCTCTCCATCACTTTGAACATAATGGGAAGAAGTGCAACAGGAATGTTTTGGGTTGAGGACGTCCTTCCTTTTATTGAGATCGGTTGAATTGTCGCTATTTTCCAGCTTCTCGGAAAAGTCCGGCTTTCATAAGAAATCTGAAACAGACGGTTAAGAAAGGGTGCCAGTTCGGAGCACACTTTCTCAAGACGATTGGCGGTATTTCGTCTAGACCAACTGCCTTCTTGCAGTTCAGCTGCTCGAGAGCCCGCCTCACAGTGCGGACTTTGAATTTGATTTCTGCCATGGAAGATTTTGTAGGTAGAATGTTCGGTGGTATTGCGTTAGATGAATCCAGCACAGAATTCTTTGAGAACAATAGAGCAAAGAGATCAGCTTTCTCTTTCGGAGATGATGCTATACTTCCGTCTTCTCTTACAAGGGGCGGAAACACAGATTTGCAGAAATTGGCACTGAAAGTCTTCGCCATAGATCAGAATTGTCTAGTCCCGCTTGCCTGTTCAAGGACTTCATTTGTTACTCCTTCGTTGAAATGGGCCTTTGCTCTTGCAGTTGTCAGGTTGCATACATTCCGTATTAGTACGAAGGTTGTTCTTGTTTTCTCTGTTGGATTCATCTTCCATGATTTGTAAACTCTGCTCTTGGCTGCAGAGGCTCTTTCGCAGTCTTTGTTGAACTATGCTTTTGTGCTGTTGTTCTTTTCATGCAATGAGGTATGTAGAGATCCATTCCTGCATGAATGATTTCTGTAACAGATTCAGTGCACACATTAATGTCAGGATCTGAAAGGCAAACATAACTGAATGGGAAGCACGAAAAGAATTCACGCAACTCATCCCAATTAGCACGGTTATAGTGCCAAATGCATCTGGGTGGTTTAGGTTCTTGTTTCAGCGAGAGCACAATAGTTCCAGTTGCAGATATAAGGTTGTGGTCTGAGTTGCCTAGCGGTGCTGAGAGACCTCCACTTAAAAATCATCTGGATCTGTAATCAAAAAAAGATCCAAGGTGTTCGGGAAGTCGGTTGGGTGATCAAGTATTCTTGTCGGTTCGTCGACTAGCTGCGTTAGATTATGGCTGATTGCGAAAGTTTAAGCCTGTCTTCCCGCTTCATCTGCTCTATTGGAGTGGCGGAGCCAGTTGTTGTGAACGTTGAAGTCACCCAGAAGTAAATATCGAATTACACTGAGCAAAGAAATTAACGAACAAAATCGAAAAATCAAATTTATTCAAAAGAAGTTTAGAAATGTTAAATAAGTATTTTTCCAATGAGTAATATTGATGATTTATTTATTTTGTGGAAATTCATTTTCAACAAAGATGAAGTCAAATATATTTATACTTTCCACAATTTTATATTTACGAACACGACCGGTTTCAAGGACTTGAAAATGACCTGACGGTCGAAACCGGTCGTTTTCGTAAAAATAAAATTATGGAAAGTATAAAATATATTTAACTTCATCTTCGTTGAAAATTAATTTCCATAAAATAAATCATTCATCAATATTACTCATTGGAAAAATACTTATTCAACATATCTAAACTTGCTTTGAATAAATTTGACCTTTCGATTTTGTTCGTTAATTTCTTGGCTCAGTGTAATTCGACCATCAGTTCGCAAACTTCATATAGAGGGTGACTTGGGTCCGGTTTGCTTCGTATTCTTATGCAATAAGGGATAACCTTAGTATAATAGTTTGGATTTGTCCATTATGATATGTAAATTAACATGATTCGAACAACAGAATTGAATTTCTAATATAGATTTGCCAATTTCTCACAAATCGAGTTCGTTATATCCGTAGAATTATTTAGGGTTGGTCAAAAGTATGAAATAAAATGCATAACTCATCATCCTTATTATTTATGAAAAAAATGCAAGGTTATGTGAATATCTTTGAATATCAAGGCTTTTAGGTTGTATTGAGTGAAGATGAAGGAATAGAGCCCTTTTTAGATTGCTCCCGTGTTTGTTGTTATGCCTATGTGATGTTGAAATTTGTTATAGCAATAGATCTGTGTGATTGACCCACACGATGTGTGGGTGCACGATAGTGCCCAAATCAAGTCGAAGAGAAAGCAATGCCGTACCATCTTTTCAAAGCCACTCAAGGCACTTTCGAGTCTTTCAGTAGATAAGTCTCAATTCCTGAGAAAACATTATAATCAATCAATATTCTGGAATCACCTACAATTATACGAAGTTCATTTGAAACGTCCGTGCAAAAATAAAAACTACTTAATTTTTTAAAATAAACCTTCTTTTAGTTTTCAACAAAGTCTCCTTCAGGACTTTATACTTTGCTGATTGATCCTTTCCAAATAATAGGATTTGTCTAAATCTTTGAAATGGTCATTTGTTTCTGCAATCACCTCCTCGTTTGAATAAAATTTCCTTCGTGCCAGCTATTTCTTTATATTGCGAAACAAATAGTCCGAGCGCGCCAAGTCTGGAAAATAGGGGATGTAAAATGAGTTGGAACCCTATTTCCATTAATCGTTTTTCTTTTAGTATTAGTAGAGCTGTGATTGACGAAAAAATTGGTTTGGTCGTTTTGGGTGAAGTTGGAGAATATACTATCTGTGGGATTATCTCAAATAACTGGAGTATACCATACAAGTATTTTCCGGATTCTTCACTAGTATATACAACCAAATTTATATGATTGTTTTCAACCATGGATCTTTGACTACTTGTGAAGAATGAAGTTTTTGTTGTAAAAAACTGGATAGTATGATAAGAAATGTTGAATTATCACCACATGTTTGGGATATAGTACTCAGTCATCATTGAGATTTGAAACTGTGAATTTCAAAATTTAAAAAAGCCTATAATCATAATTGAAAATGCCTGTCTTGCGATTGTTTTAGCCTCTGTCCTATTTTCGCCCTGTTGTCCCAATATTTCCGCTATTACTCCATCGCATGTTTGTGGTAGTCTACCTCTTTTCATCTTTCCGTTAGTCTTTGTCTCCCATATACGTTTGACTTGCCGTGTATTATCCATTCTCTGAAGATGTCCCCACCAGCTGAGCTGCCTTTTCTCTATAAATTTCAAAGTTGATTCAATTCAATTTCGTATGTCAATGTTCTTTAGCTTATCTCTTCTTGTGACTCTCCGTACCCTCCTAAGATATTCCATTTCGACAGCCTGAATTTTGGTTTTTTACTTTTTATCTAGAACCCATGACTCACATCCAAATGTCAGTATTGGCCTATAGATAGATGTGAATACTTTCATTTTTGTGACACTTCTTTCTTATTCATACATTAATTTGCACGCGCAAACTGGTTGTCAAACGACTTCTCTATCTCCTTTTTTTGGAATGGTCTTTAGTGCGTCAGTCACCGCACTTTATTTATTTATTTATTTATTTATTTTGGCTCTTTGGGGTACAACAGGCCAAGGCCCAAAAAGGTAACCACTTAATAGATATAAAAAAGTGAACTTAAATTATCTTAACGCTAAAAATTTAAAAGTACCTATAAATATATAAAAGTTTAAATAATATGATATTAAAAATCTAACGGTTAGTTCCAAATTATAGTTATCAACAGCAGTGTGAACACATATAGTATAACAAATGAAAATGGAGAGAGACTCTCATTTAAAATTTCATCGTCAAATGCAGCTTAGGGAACATATTGTAGTCGCACGGAGCCAGATCAGGTGAATAGGTCGAATGCTGAAAGGCAATAATGTGATTTTTGGTCGAAAAATCAGTAACATTTCTTGAGAAGACTTCCAGAGCTACAGGGAAACGAATAAGACAATAAGAAGGTCAAACGAAGTAAACTTACGATGCCAGACTAGTTTGACTGTTAACTGTGCCTGCTCGATGCAGTGGTCAAAATCAACTAATGCTCCCGTACTTTTTCAGCTGTTAAACCAGATCTACATCATATTTCAGTATCCTTAAACACCCGAAATTTATCAGTATATATGTAAACACATTGAAGACTTTTATTCTGTGAGCAATATCCGACATTCTTCGGAAGGTTTAATATTGCTACCTGAAGAAGAGTCTTCAATGTGTTTACACTTATAGCGATAAATTTCGTGTGTTTAAGGATATTGAAATATGATGTACATCTGGTTTAATAGCCAAATACTGTAGCGTTAGTTGATTTTGAACACTGCATCTCAAGGCTCTCAAAATACGCTTTTGTTTCGGTAATGACTTTTTCATTCGACTCAAATCTCTTACCGCCCAGCCATTTCTTTAGGTTTGGAAACAGAAAATAGTCGCAGGGGGCTAAATCTGGAGAATATGCTGGATGGGGTAGCAGTTCGTATTCCAATTCGTGGATTTTGGCCATCGTGACTAGACAAGTGTGCACACGTGCATTGTCTTGATGGAACAGCGCTTTCTTCTTCGCCAAATGCGGCCGTTTATGCTTCAAATCAACGTCGAATCTGTTCAAAAGCTTCGAATAATATTCGCCGGTGATCGTTTTACCTTTCTCGAGGTAATCAATGTGAAAAGTGGTCACACGATTGCGCTTATGGTCGAGTGCGAGCAATCGCGGCACTTATCTCGCGGAGTTTTTTCATGTCAAAATATTACTGTAAAATATGATGTACCCGTTCAGATGAGATACCCACAGCATGAGTCAACTCAAGCACTTTCATTCTCCGATCGTCCAATATCATTTTATGGATTTTATCGACGATTTCCGGCGTGATCAACTTCTTTTGGGCGACCTGAACCATTAGTGCTGGTACGACCACAACGGAACTCTGTAAACCACTTCTTAACCATTGAAATTGATGATGTCGAGTCCACGTAATATTTATCAAGTCTTTTCTCAGTTTCAGTGACTGATTTGTTACGTAAAAAGTAATGTTTAATCAGCACACGAAATTCCCTTTTTTCCATTTTCGTAAAAATTCACGAGGTTGTTTGCTTTGAACGGCTATCAAACACCAACTGTACGACCAAAGAACAGACCCTAATGAGAAATAAAAACTCAGTGCTCCGACATAGGAAACAATATGGCCGTCTCTGCATAGAAACTAGCGCTACGCGTGCCATTATGGAAAACTAAACCGAAAGGCGTCTTATTTGAATTCTAGATTTCCCACGATCGAATTTAACTTGACTGAAATGGGGTATATGAACTAGTCAAATCGATGCAGATTATTTTGCCTCAATTAGACTGTTCAAAAATTGAGAAAATAACTAGTACTTTTTCACAATAACACTTTTATTTTAAGATAACAAAAATCTCTTAAACCATATATACAGAAAACATTTCCAAAAATAAAATAAATTGTTAACATATGTAAATTGAAAATATAAATCACATATCACAGAAAACAGGTACATTCTAACATCCAAAATAAAAATGAAATTCTGAAATATTGTTGTCAGCCATGATATTGGTCCTCCATCGCTAGCATTGGTCCCTTGGGGGTAAACTGCCTTCACTGCCATCTTCATGGCAGTTACCCCAGACTGCTTCTGAAAATAGAAAAAACGCAATAGTAACTGTCTCAAGAAGTTTTTATTCAAATGAATTTGAGATCACTCAAAATTGTTGAATGTGGTAAAAATAGGCAATTTCATTACTAATCTTGGAAACTAGTGTTGCATTAATATTCCTGATGGGTTCAATTGATAGGTTCAAAGTAGAAATATAAACTAAATATATAAGGTTCCGCCCGCAGGACCTTAAGTGTAGACAGGGTGTAAAAAGCCCATTGTAACAAAAAAAAAAAAATATATATATATATATATATATATATATATATATATATATATATATATATATATATATATATATATATATATACTCTGAGTAAAACGAACTCAGAAAATTGAATGAATAATAACTAATGTGTATATCACAAAATAAACATGAATTATAGATAACAAAGGGAATGTAGGTGTAAAAGCCCCAAAAATTGAATTATTTGGTCACGGATCAATTTATTTCCCCATGAGTGTAAAAGGTGCATGGAGGAAATTAAATAATATCACAGACTAGAAACCATGTTCGTAAATTATAAAAGGGCATAAAAGCCCAGACAAAACTACATGTATAGTACCACCAACTGTATAAGTTCGATGGTAAATGAATAACACGCACATAGTGGGGTGTAGATAACCCGCCCTTTAAAATCACAATAAACACCTATAATTGAATCCATCAAAGATTACTGTCCTTGTTTCTGAACCTTTTGGATTTGTTTTCAGTCCCAGAAGTAACAGTTTCCTACTTTTTATCCTTAATGAATTTTAAAAATTAGAAGACGAGTATCCCTTTCAAAAATTTCATCTTTCACCGAATGTAATTGACAAAAATCGAATTGAGAAAAATGAGACTTGTAAATATGTTTGAATCTGAAAGCAAGATTTTCCTGATGCCCCTGACTATTCAGAAAAAAGTAAAGTTTATTGTGAATGTCTTCTAAGAATTGTGAAACTTTTACTGAAGGATACATTAACTTGACTTATTATCACAAAATTCCACAGTTGGTAAACTGTCAATATATGGGTATATATATATTCTTTTGAAAAAAGAGGATTTACAAAAATTTGAATAAATTGTATTTACAATAAATGCTTATATCTATAATTTTGGTGTGTGTCAGAAAAAGCACAAGTTTGTTTGCTTGTTTTTCCTTTAACGTCCTCTGTTTCTGCCTTTCGGCTAATGACACGCCGGGGAATTCTGTCACCTCACTAACCCGGGAATTTTGCCGAACCCCTCTCGTGTTGAGGGAAGGGATCTTTAATGCCCAACACATCTCTGTTAGACAGGACCGACAGCTTTACATCTCCTCCGAAAGATGGACACTCAAGCGATTCCCAGAATCCGAAAAAAAGCACAAGTCTGAGCTCAGGAAATGTAACAAGGGAACCATACTATCTTGTATATGATTCAATAAACGAGTGAAAAAACGTGAGGAAAAAACTCGTTTCCCTGTCGCAATTGCACTTGCAATAGCTTGTCTGTTTATCTTGTGTACAAAAAGAGTACCAAAGATTTTTCTGCTTAGCCGCTTCATTCTCTCTTGCATTCCATGATTTCCAAACGAAGGCAAGGGTGAAAGAAAGGGGGTTTGGGACAAGAATTTGTAACAATGGAAAAAGAAAACCAGCAGAAAAATATTTCAACAATCATACTTCTTATATATCTAAACAAATCTGAGAAAAGATTTTACATAGCAATCAAGGTCATGAAAAGGACTAAGGAGATAATAAAAAAAATACATAACCTGCCATATTTCCTCAAATTCCATCTCTGTTTGACCGAGAAGGCCCTGATGGCCAGGTTCAGTCTTTCAAGTGAATCCGATTATGATCTATAGATGTTTTAGAATCATTATGGACCCAGAGTAATCTGGGTTGACATCGCCCATATATTATTTCTTCGTGGAACTTGCTTAATTTTGATATATGAGTGATCTCCCATAGCTACAGAAACCGTAGAAGATTTATTCAGAGATGGCATATTAGCAATGTTTGAAGGGTGCCCTATGTAAGAAATCGGATGGTTCATTGAGAGTCTCTGGCAAAGATGATCTACCTCCAACATTCGAGTGATCATTTGATAATAAATGATATTGCTCGTTGAGAGCTCCTGGCCAAGAAGAAATACTGTCGTCTTTGAAGTGATCATTACATAAGAAAAAGTTAGTAGTGTCGACAGTTTCACTTATAGAACAAAACTCTTTCCACTTCAAACAAGTTGATGGATCTTGTCGAGGGAAAACATGGAAACTGATATTTTCAGCTCGGAAGACGTACTTGTTGGGGCATGTGGGAAATTTGGGGCAATATTTACTCCCTAACGAAGTCTTCCTGACAAATTCGAAAGTTGGAATCCTCAAGAAAATTTATATAATTCAAATCAACTTATCTTTTCAAAGCTCGAAAAAAGGCTTCCTCGGCTACTTTTATTTCCTCGCCATTCACGGGTCCTCTTGTATGGTATGGTACTTTACCGCCGCAGCCAAAGGGGTGAACCTCAAAATTAAGAAGACAACCGATAAAAATTGGATATAATCCAATTTAGGTACCGTAGAACCAAACAAGGCTCAAGCTGCACCAAATATCGGCTAAAACTTCACAAATTCAATTTACTTACCATAAATTTTCAAGAGAATTACTAAACCTGAGTCCAAGACACCAGCAACGGAAACACCTGAAAAGAATATGATTTTGGAAGCACGAACCGCAAAAATAAAAGGGTTTAGCGGGAAACTGAAAACTTTGACATTGACAGACATTTGACAATTCATTTATCGGCGATTGAAGTTTGATCGACGTGGTTAAATTAGTGCCATCTATATGTATTATGGGAGGACTAGATAGATAGGTGAGGGGTCGTGAGGGGATGTTGAATATTTTGGTCGGTAACACGGCCTTCTTAATGGATCTTTTCTCTGTGTTGCTCACTGATTGATTACAGTTGACGGCAGCGCTGTTGTATTTGAAGTAACTGCGCGGAAAATTGAAAAAGTCGTTGACTTATCAAACCGCCCTCGTATCTTGGTACTTGATCTTGAATGAACGTTTCTTGCAGAAGAATGATCAATGAAGATTTTAGTGTTTCATTTTTAATTCAATGTATTTAAGTTTCATGAGAATTATTGTAATCTTATAAACCTATTATTGACTGGGCTATATTGAAAACATAAATGCATTGAGGTATTCTGACCTTCTTTCGTATAACTTTGAACCTGTATGAGAAATTCAACAAAAAATGACACTTTCAATCACATCGTAGCTTGAAGTATGAAGAGAATAATCAAATAAATCACGCTCCAATAGCCTTTGTCCTTTCAATGTCGAAACACAAATCGGCACGAATTCATGAATGTGACATATATATTAATATTTCACCCCATAATCCATATTATCTGACCGCTTAACGTCACATCATATCATTTCCATCCGCGAAGTGTCGAAAACTCTCACTCATCATTTTTCCTGCATACCAGCGTATGGTCCCCATCTCCAAACATCAACAACCAATTTGCGGGGCATTGTGGCCCTGTTGTTTGTGGGTGTGACGCAACAATGAAGCGCGTACCGCCGGCGGCAGAGCGCGTAATTGCAGTCTTTGTGCTTCTGTCATCGCCACTGACACGCCTAATTTCACAATCGTCCCCCACGTACACGGAATTCATGCACGTACGAAAGGGACAACCACCCCCGCGCGTCACTGTTCGGGATGTCACCCTTTTTCAATTTTGTGTATGTGATTTCTTATCTGCACCTTTTGTGGTACGATCTGGGAAGACTTATGGAACAAAGGGTTCCTTTAATCGGTCTATGGGAGCGATTTGTTCATTGAAACCAACGAGGCTAAATAAGTTGAAAAAATTTTAGGACTTGAGTTGTCTGATTTGTTTTTAAGCTGCCAGTAAACTCAAATATAGCTGATTAAAGGAAAATTATAATCGGAATAAATTTTAGATGTGACCGTTGCATCAATAGTTTCGCTTTAGAGAAATATATTCACAATAATATCATATCTATTTATTTAGCAATCTGCTACTTAATCACATATATTACATAAAAAATCAGCAAAGATTTCGAAAAGATAATTCTAAGAACAAAAAACATTTTCTTCAATCTAACTTTGAAGATCCTTACAGTGCTAGATGACTTAACAAAAGTGGCAACGTATTATAAGCTTTCAGACCCTCAATAAAAGTGACCTTTCCATGGCAGTTGAGGCATATCTCTCAATTTGAAACTCCTGAGCGCCGCGCAACCCGTAACACACTGACTCTAATCTTCGTTTTAAAAACTTTTGCAAATACAAAGGTGTTTTTTGTTGACTGTTTTGTAAATAAGAACCAGACAAGATTGAGTCACAAGCTGCCGAACGCTCAGGAAATTCAGTTCTTTAAGCATAAAATTTATAGAGGTGCGCCTATTACATGCTAACAAAAATCTCATACACTTATTCTGAAGGAACTGTAACTGTTGAATATCTTTCTTATCACAAACACTCAAAAGAGAAGCACAATAATTGAAACTAGGAAATATCATACAATTATATACAATTCTTCTGCTCCAGAGTGAAAGTTTATTACACACTCTATAAAATAACCGATTTTTTTCCCAATTTTTTGCATAAGGCAGACACATGTTGAGACAGATTCAATTGGGGATCAATAGTCACTCCCTGATATTTAATTTCAGATACAAAATTGAGAGCCATGTCGCGAATTTTCAATACATAAACTTCACTCTTAAACTTACTACAATTAGCTTTAGAACCAAGTACCATACATTTAGTTTTGTTACTATTCAGTTTCAGTTTATTGAACATCATCCAGTTATTCATGATTTCCAGTTCCGCATTAATAACACCAACCACTTCCCCGAAGTCATCCCCAGAGACCGATATCAATGTGTCATCAGCGAACAAATTCACAAAAGAGTGTTCCAAGTACCTATTTAAATCGTTCATGTAAATAATAAAGAGAAGAGGACCGAGTACACTGCCCTGGGCAACTCCATATTTTACCTCCCTCTGCTGAGAGAAATTACCATCAATCAGAACCCTCTGACACCTACCCTCCAAAAAACATGCTAACCATTTCAACACAATTCCTCTAATACCGATTTTTTCACACTTTCTAATGAGCAATACTCTGTCAATTGTTTCAAAAGCTCTTTTAATGTCCACGAAAACACTAATAATGATTTTTCCGCTATCGATATCTTTTTTCCATTGACTGAACACCAGTTGGCACGCTGACTCACAAGAGTGGCCACCTCTAAATCCAGACTGATTGACGTATATCAACCCATTTTCTTCAAGAAAATTACTAATCTGCTCACGAACCACAATTTCAACAATTTTGTCAACTATGGGAAGCAAATTAATTGGCCTCAAATCATCAGGTACCGTTGGATTAGACACCTTTGGAATGGGGACAACAGTACTGCACTTCCAGTCAGAAGGCAAAGTACCAGTTTCAAGTGAAGTATTAACAATAATTATACACACAATCAAATTTATATGGAATCACTCGGTATTTCATATTATTGCTTGTTTTTAACCATGGATCTTTGACTACTTGTGAAGAATGAAGTTTTTTGTTCTAAAAAACTGTATAGTATGATAAGAAATGTTGAATTTGTGACGCTACTTCGTCGGAGTCTCAGTAACAGGGGTTACTAATACACTATTATCTTCCAAGGTTGCCTCTTGAGCGCCATTCTTGTATTTTATAGTAGCAAGAACCTACTTCTAGACTTAGACTTTCAAAGCTTCAAAGCCTAAGGCCGGGGTATCTACTCTAGCCGGAGAAAGTTAATCCAAAGTTCGTAGTAAGGACAATTCAAAATAAACATTAGGTACGTAGTCATATCAGGTAAAATAACTCTTTATTCAACTCAAAATTATATCTAACACTACACAAGTCTGCAAAAAAAAGTTGAGAGCTGTTTTGGTTTTTTTGTGTAATTCTTATGTTTTTGGGTGTGCTGAATTCGAAAATGACTTTCATTTTGTCCTAGCACGTCACGTTTTCTGACAATGTAGGTGTCTATGCTAAACAAGTTATTATCTTAAAATAAAACATAAATATTAATAATAATAAGTAATTTATAATTGTGTATCAAAACTTATTTTCTTATCTAAAATCCATTAATTAGTGAGCACTAAACACATTTCTTTTTCCCATTGAGACTCCTTTTGGTACATTTTCGCTTATGGGAAGCATCTGGAAGGTCTCTTTAAGCGTCCAACAGTAGTCTGCCATCATTGAGACCCTCCATCTTCCTGGTATCTTTTTCCATCTCCCTAATATCTTGGTGAAATCGTTCACCTTGCTCTTCAGTCACGTCTCCTAAATTTCTGGAAAATAGTCGAGGTGGGAATGAAGAAAATGTACTTTTAAACTCATTGAGCAACCTAAAGCTTGAAATGCTTTTAACATTCTTTTGACGATTTGTTTGTAGTTAGGGTCTTTGTTATTGCCTAAAAATTTTGTTATAACTTCCTTAAAGGCAGACCACCATTCTCTTTGAGGTTCCGTCATGGTTGTGACGAATAGTGGATCAGCCATAAGCCGTCTAATATCTGGTCCAACGAAAACACCTTCCTTCAACTTTGCCTCCGAGAGGCCAGGAAACTTTGATATTAAGTATTTGAAGCAATTTCCATCTCTTGGAAGTGACTTTACAAATTGCTTCATCAATCCCAGTTTTATGTGAAGCGGTGGTAAAAGAACTTTATGAGGAGGCACCAAAGTTTCATGCAGGACATTCTTTTCGCCAACTTTAAGCTCCCTCGCAGGCCAACACTTTTTGGTCCAGTGATTTGTTCGGTCTCTACTATCCCATAGACACAAAAAGCAACGGAATTTGGTAAACCCAGATTGCTGTCCGAGCGCCATGCCCAAGATTTTGAAATCACCGCACACTTGCCAACCGTGGTCTTTATATTTTAATTTACAAAGAATCAATTCCAAGTTCTTGTAGGTTTCTTTGAGGTGTACGGAATGGCCGACAGGAATGGAAGCATAGAAACCGCCGTTGTGAAGCAGAACTGCTTTAACGCTTCTTTTTGAAGAATCTATAAAAATACGCCACTCTTCCGGGTCGTATGAGATCTTAAATGTATTCATCAAACCTTCAATATTGGTGCAATAAACCAACTCGTCCTCTTGGGCAAAGTAGGAAGTAAACTGTTTTTCACGATATCTAAACCAGGAGGAAGACACTCCTGGCAAAAGTAAGTTCCTGCTTTTGAGCCTTGATCCAAGCAACTCAGCAACGTTTTTGGGAAGATTCAAGTCTCTTACCAAATCATTAAGCTCGCCTTGGGAAAACAATTTTGGACTTTTGTCATCTTCAAATTCAAAAGTTGACTGGTCATCGGCTGTAGGTACAGCACCATCTTCGCCAGAACTTGGAACCTCTTCCAAGGTAGCAGGGACTTTGGGCACTGGTATTTCGGTCCCATGAGGGATGGGACGAATAGCTGATTGCAGATTGGGGTATTAAATTGACTGCTTCCGTTTCACATTACACGAACAAAAGTAACAATCATCACTATGGTTCTTTTGCTCGCGCCATACCATAGGAATCGCAAATCGGAAAGCTTTTTTCTTGCCCTCAAACCAATTTCGAAGGTCTTCAACACATCGTTTGCAGGCTTTATGAGGTGCCGTACTTTATCCTGATCTCCAAGTTCGAAGCCAAAATACGCGTATACTTTTTTTACAAACTCCGTTATATTAACTTGTTGCTTTAATGTCATATATTCTCCACAAATGTAACAGAAACTATCCGAAGAGTTCACACACTTCCGCACAGACGACATTGCACTGTATTGAACCAAGATCTATAAAACAATGATGAGTTAACACGTAATTGTCCCGCGCCACTTCTACACTATCGGAGCGCGCACGTTCAGGTTACAACATGTTTATACTTGTTAATGTAGGTCAAACAGGGTGTTCCTTATTCAGAAATTAATGATAGTTATGTCCTGTAAACATTTTAAAACAGTAATCAAAATAAAACCTATCATTTATACTACAAGTTAATCCCTTTTAGCCCAAAAATCCGTTTTTGTAATAAAATTTTGCGTTTTGTAAAATAACCTTACGTTCTGGAATTTTTTGAGTATGTTTTTTGTTTTCAGAACACCTAAATACATAGAAATTAGTTGAAAATATCCAGACAGCATTTTTGTTGCAGACCTGTGTTATTCTTGACATGAATCAGGAAAATCAAACAAACTTTAGTCATATTTCAGGAACAATGCTCCAGAGAAAGAACATCAACTCTACTTAGAAATATTTGAATTCAATACAGGTGCATCATTTATTGAATGGAAATCGAAATAAATCTCTCGTAAAAGATACCATATAGACTAGACTCACGAGTGTGAATTTTATATAGTGAGAATATGAACTTAATGTTACTACCAGGATAGCCTCAAAGTGCAAAGTGAAATTAAACTTAATTCTGGACAACTCTGGAGTTTTGAAAGATGACGGATATCCGAAAAGTCGTAGATACGTAGATTTCCTAATGTTTACTGGTAGCTACTGTCTTGCAGGTTATACGGTTGATTATTATATTATGAATAATTAATTTACGGAATTCAATAATGATCAGGCGGAATACTTGATTTGAGAACATACTGGTAACGTGCGTGAATTATAATGAATTGGAGAATCGGATTGAAATGCAGGTAAAAATGATTGAAGCAGGTGAAACAAAATTTGCAATGAAAGTTAAGGAAATGATCCAGAACAGTTAACGATAAGTCATTAAAGTGAGAATTGATTGATGTAGAGGCAGATATGAGTGATAGCAATAGGAAAAGCGGAGAACAGAAACTGTTAATTCGAATGAATTCATGTGCTATTATCAAATAAACCAGGAAGTAAGGAGCTACTCTGAATCATACCTCAAGATAGGTCTTCCTGGTGGCATGAACACTTTGGGGTAAGAGACGGGCCTTACTCAGGACACAGCTACTGCGTAAGCCGTCCACACGCCCCGCGGTATTCAATGTGCGAGAGCCCAGAGTGAGATAATCACAAACCGTCGCCACAAGTATGTGTGCTACACCACTCTCTACATCTCCTAGGTATGATAAAGGTATGAGACGTTCTCTACTAGGACACAGCAACTATGTAGGGCGTCTACATAACCCGATTCGGAAAACGTCTATTGAAATATAGGGGCTGCTTCATGCTCAGGACACAGCAACTGCGCAGGGCATCCACCTATTTTCAACTATGATCGGCAACTACTCGGGAGCGGATTATCATACCAGGAGCACAACGGGCGGACCACACCAGCAACACTCCGCTCGGTATAACACACTGCAGTTCAGGACAACGGTGGTCTCTAGAATTCACACACAATTTCACTGGAAGCTGGTTCTAACCTTAAAGATCTGGCCTGGTCTGGAACTGGAGTCAGGTCTGGAAGTCGGTAGCGGAGCACGCAATGTACTGTCCTCTAACTACTGAAACACACTTAGTTATATGATTCCGGTAATTCCAAAAAAATGAAACAATCCGCAGACTTGCGTAAACTCGATAGTCTCCCACTTCTTACTCGATACCCTCTAGATCATGTCAACTAACTAGACGTTACTTCTTGTTTTCTATTGTCTGTTTCTGTCTGGTCTCTCGGTAGAGTTTTAATGTTTTTGTTTCTGATAACCGGTCTCTTGGAATATCGATGAAGTAATTAGAAAATAATACAAAACGGAAAACGGTTTGTTACAAATTATCACCACATGTTCGGGATATTGTACTCAGTCGTCATTGAGATTTGAAACTGTGAATTTCAAAAAGCCTATAATCATGATTGAAAATTCCTTACGTTGGATTGTCCGATGTGCAGTGGGGACGAACAATTGCTCTCGTTGAAGAAGGGATGACACAGAGAGATATAGCAGCCACAATGGGGGTATCACAGGGGTATATATATTTTTTTTGAAAAGAGAGGATTTAACAAAATTCGAATAATTGTATTTACAATAAATGCTTTTATCTATAATTTTGTGTGTGTCAGAAAAACACAATCGCAAAAACAAGCGAATAAATAGAATACCAGCGGAAAAACAGACCATGCCCGTTCCTTAATCAGGCATCTAAACTCGCATCATGCCTCCTATAATAGAACCTAAAGAGTGAGCACAGGAAATGTAACAGGGAACCAACTATCTTGCGTATGATTCAATAAACGAGTGAAAAACCTGTGGAAAAACTCGTTTCTGTCGCTATTGCACTAGCAAAAGCTTGTCTGTTTATGTTGTGGAAGTGTCGTGTGTACAAAAAGAGTACCAAAAATTTTTCTGCTTACCAGCTTCATTTTCTCATTGTCATCTTGCATTCCATGATTTCCAGTGCTTCTTCACGAAGACAAGGGTGAAAAGGAAGGAAATGTAACAGGGAACCATACTATCTTGTATATGATTCAATAAACGAGTGAAAAAACCTGAGAAAAAACTCGTTTCTGTCGCTATTGCACTAGGAATAGCTTGTCTGTTTATGATGTGTGCACATAAAAGTACCAAAGAACTCTTATATGTCTAAACTAACTTGAATCTAAGAACTTAACTAATGCTCCTCTGTTTTTCAACAGGGAACATCTCATACACCTTTTGGGAATGAAGCCCTACGTGGGCGTAGCCCTTGCCTTATCAACATACACCATGGGAATAAAGCCCTAAGGAGGGCAGTCCTAGCCTTATCTAAGAACTTAACTAATGCTCCGCTGTTTTTCAACAGGGAATATCTCATACACCATTCGGGGAAGTAGCCCATAATCACCTCATGATTCAATAACTAATCTCCTAAATAGACTCAAAGTTCTCTACCCAATTAATGAAATTATCTGAAACGGAATGAATTTCTTGAAAACCACCCGTAAAATGGTAAATAGGAAAATTGAGGACTAAATGTCTTATTGTTTCTTCAGCTGCGCCATATTCACATGCTGGACTTTCTACAGTATTCCATTTACACAACATACTATTATTACGACCATCTCCTGTCCTGTACACCAATTTTTCCTACTGATATCGAAACCTGCAACCCTTTTGGAAGGATCCTCTATGAGAACTTCATTGAAAACATCAACTTCCTGCCATTCAGCCTTCACCCTTGTACGCAAAAAGTCAATCGACCAAATAGGTTTCCTAGATCTCAGGTTAGGTGGATTTTGAAGATTGTGTATTATCAGAAAAGCTTCTGGAAATGAGTGATACTTATCCCAAGATGATTTAAGAGCTAAGTTCCTCCGAATATGGGAAGGAACTATATTAGAAATAACCGGAAGCCATGGGGTAGCAGTTGAACTGATACATCCACTTATAACTCTCATAGAACAGTTCAACTGAGAATCAATCTTATTGACATGATCACTATTCAACCTGACAGCAATATTTTGCCGCTGAATATACTAGAGCAAAATCAGTAGTCCGCAAAGTAGAGACTTCGGCGCCCCAATTAGATCCAGCTAGTTTATGTAGTATATTGTTTCTTGTTTTCAACTTCTGACATAATTTATCAATATGATATTTGAAAGTCAAAGAACGATCAAGCTTTACGCCAAGATATGTTGGAGTGAAATTATGAGTTAATAGTGATTGATTGAAGAATACTCTGAGTTGGCTATCATTCTCATAATTATTCAGATGAAAACAAGAAACCTCAGTTTTCGAAGGATTTGGACATAAACCCATTTTTTGAAGAAAATGTTCAGAATTTCTTAATCGGAAATCAGTGTTTGCTCAATTGTTTCGAAGTCATAGTGTCGAAAAACCAAAGCAATATCATCAGCATAAATAAACTTTGTAGAGGGATGTCAGACATATATAAATTGAAGAGAAGAGGTGCAAGAACAGATCTCTGAGGTAGGCCATCATTTAGAGTGTAAAATCTACTGCTTTTCTCACCGATAAAAACTCGTCTTCTATCAGATAACATATTTTCAATCAACTTCACAGTTGATCACATTGAACTACTTCAAAAATCCCCTATATGTGGAGCTAAAATCTCTACAAAATAGACCTAGAAGAAGTCGTAGGAAGATCACTTCTGAAGAACAAGACCGCTTTTTGTGCCAAATTGCAAAAAGAGACCCTTGTTCGTCGCACCCCATACTCCAAAGGCAATTTCTGGAAGCAAGAGGCATCAGCGTTTCAGTCGAAACGATACGTCAAAGACTTCATTCAAGGAGTTTATACAGCCGAAGGTCCTCAAGAGTTCCAGGCTAACCAGACAACAAAAAATTAACAGACGTATTTGGTGTATCGAGCACCAAAATGGGAATATTGAGAATTGGCGAAATGGTCTTTTTTCGGATGAGACCAGAATTGGTGTTCGATCAGATGACTGCTGGATTCGGGTTTTGAGGGGTCGTGGAAGACAAGTTAGACTCCAAGCAGCATGACAAATTTCGAAATACCAAGAGGGCAGTGTGATGTTTTGGGGTGGCATTATGCTGGGAGGCAAAACAGATTCGATTTCGTTTCCTGCGAGTGTAACGGGTAGAAATTACGTGGACCTAGTGCTGGAGCCCATAGTGAGACTCTGGCGAGGTGCCCACGGTGAGAATTTTACTCTTATACAAGATAATGCTCCTCCGCTTACCAGCAACCTCGCTCTAACCTTGAAACAGAGGGAATGGCTATTTCGGACTGGCCAGCTTGCTCTCTAGACCTAAATCCTTGTGCCGAGTAAATGAAAGAGATATGCGCAGTGCAACTTTTCATGTACCTATGGTTTTGGTGGAGGTTCCATCATGGTGTGGGGTGGAATTTCTTTGAACGCCCGCACTGACTTGCTATCGTAAATAATGGAACGTTCCAGATATTTTAGAAGGGTGTCCACTTTGTACCATTTGCGGCAAACATAAGTGAAAACTTGTTGTTTATGCATGATAACGCCAGAACTCACCAAGCGAGGGGAGTAGCACGCGACTTAGCTGCTTTGGAGAAGGATGGGGTCCGCAAATTGAAATTAGAATTATTTTGAGCTTCAAGTAGTTTGAATAAAATGCAGCAAAAGCCCTCAAAATAAAAAAATAAACTTTCAAAAGAGCTAAATCTGAAAGGATTTGATAAATTGAATTAGCATGAAATCAATATTTGAAAATTAGTTTGAACAAATTGAATAGAAAAGTAGAAAAATAATTTTAAATAGATGATGGTAAATACTTTTGCTGAAACAAGTTATAATCAAAATTGATATGATTGAATACAAAATATTCAAAATACCTAAATTATATATTCAACAAATAATATTTCTCTCGATAATCAATACAGTGAAAAGGGTTAACTTTATTTAATTATTATGAAGTGGTTCCTATCAACAGGAACGGTGGCTACTTCTGATGGGGTGATCGTGATGAGGGTGGCGAAAATATCGGCAGCGATGTCGGTTCACTCTTCACAGTTCAGGTTGTACAATGTGTTATTAATAACCAGCATCTAATGATCCAATAATAATAACAAACTGCCTTCAGCCAATAACAAAACACGAACGATAAGCTTTGGCTTCACGTGATAAGTATCAAAGCGTTGAAGGTTCAAGCCCGCGGTTTGCGGAAATTTCTCCAAACTTCCCAAAATATGAAAACGATCTATTCAAGACACAAAATGTAAGTTTGATGAAAACAATTAGATTTCGAAATTTTCAATCCAGAATTAAACTGTCACAAGAATCTATATCTTTTTCGAAATCTTCAGCTTCAAATAACAAGATATGGTTGAAAACTGTCAATGTATCTCACGACTACCGAAAAACAGGAAATTGGAAATATGCGCAGGTCATCGGAAAATATGTATTATTGGTTATCCATTCATAGTACTTGATACCTGAATTTATCGATACTTGTCAATTGATCATTATTGATAGCGTATCTGTCCAAGAATTGAACGTTACAATTCATATCGTAAGGAAATACCTTCAAGATCACGAAATCACTTCAATGTGGTGACCTGCACGAAATCCAGATCTCAATTCCGTCGAACATGTCTGGGACATTCTCAATAGAAGCGAAATAAACCAGCTACCGTAAATGAGGTTCGGAACAGACTAAGTGAAATTTGAAAAGAAATGGATCAGAATGCTATGAGGTCTTTGATTTTGAGTATGAATCGAAGATAGCATGTAATAATTATTCGCCAAGGGTTGATATATCCGGTATTACCAGGTTTCTGAGGACTTTGATTTTCTATAAAAGTTTTACATTTTTCATCATTTATTTTATTTCAATCTCCATGAGTATCATTTTCATTTCTATAAGTTTGTTCTCGTTACTGCACTTTCTACACCTGCGGTGTAGTGAGTGAAGAAAGCGCGAATAAGGAGCTTTTACTGTAATTCTTCTGATTCGAGCGATTCCAATTAATGGCGCAGCAGGCGTTCACACCGAATCTCTTCAGTGATGAGTCATGATTCAGTTTCTATGCCGATTCGAGACGAATTCGAATAAGGAGAGACTAATTCTACCAGTAGTGGTACCTAACCCACAACAGTGGGTACGAATTCACTTTTCCAACAGGATTACGCTACACTTCACCGTCCGATAGTAGTCTGAAATTCACTGGGATAGAACAATATCAATATTTCTCACTAGTCTTTCTGCTCTCCAAGTTTGAACCCCATTCAGCATGTGTGGGATACCATAAAAGAAATTTCATCGATAATATAATCTTGAGTATGCCAAGACGTTTCCAAAGTGTCAACAGGGGTGAACCTTCTGGATAATAAAAATATCGGACCTGTTTCGATATCTTCTGAAAATATTTCTTACGAATTGTTCCCTTATTCAAGATTTTACCATGTACTATCTGTTTCTTTCTGTATTATTGTTCTTCTAGATGCAAAAAGGAAATGAAATTATCCACTTTGATTAAGATATTTATTATTGTTAAATGATATCAATATTTATCATCAATTATGTCTTATTAATAACTAATTAACTTCCTATTTATTCCAGGCTATGACTCGAGAGGACACAACTCATATCAAAATTCTGGACATAGTGGAGGTTCTTTCCATTCGGGTAATGATCGACAACAGAATTACAGAGGTGGTAACACCTATCAATCACGAAATAATTATCAATCTGGTAATAATTATCAAAGGGGTAACAATTATCAGTCAGGTCAAAGCAGATATCAACCTTACGATAGAAATCAAAGGCAAGATCGTGATCAGCAGAGAACTAGCAGACCCCCTGGACCATATAGGGACAGATATGAGGCAAATTCATATAGCTATAGAAGATAAAAGATTTGTGAAATATTAACTATGTTTGAATGATAACAATGGTTCAATTTATGGAAATAAGCAAAAGATATGGAATGTCAATCTTGTTTGTACATATTCTCGCGAATATGTCTAGTAGCATTTCTTTTAATTTATGATATTGACTATGAAAAGAGAAAACTAATTTCAGTATTTTTAACTTCAAGAAAAATCCAAGCAGTTCAGAGTTGAATTTAGAATATAGATCTAGTGATCTCATCAAGAGTACAAAATTTCAATTATTCATTGCAATGTGTTTTCAGGTTTCTGAACCTGCAATCCCGAACATTATTCATGTATTAGATTTTGTGGTTTATATATCTTTTACTCAAATAAATGACTTTCATATGAATATTTAATTTAATATTCCTTTCATTATAGCTAAACCCATTGATTTAGAAGAAGAAAACGTCTTCAACTGGTGGTATTATCTATTCATTGTGTTCAAAAGTACATCTTTCATTTGCTTATGGTCAAATATATATGTTTTTGGTTCAATAGAAGCAAATTTTGTTCCTCAAGAGTCAGTTAACATTATCATTGAACTCTGGTGGCTAACTACGAGATCAAAATTTTTGCAAGCAATCTAAAATTATAAGATGAAGACTCAAAGGAACTCGGAGCAGTTCAAATAAAATCAATGTAAGGAATTGTTGACTTTTCACAAATAAAATGAAATATAAAATCTTGGCACTACAAGACAAGGAGTCTAAAAGTTCTATACAAAATTATATCCAAAGGGCAAAGAATTATTTGAGTTAATCAATATTTTACTATACAAATAATGAGACACAAAGTTTTCACAAATAATTAAATTAAATATAGTAAAATTCTGATCAGGGACGCAAACATTTCATTATATTATATCGATGATGAAAAAAGGGTTAACCTGGTGCCTGGTTAGAATCCGCGTTCAAGTTATGGATGTTGTCCTTGGAACAAAAGTGAATTTGACAAAGACATACATTGAGTTGGGCACATGGTTACTGGTTAAACCCATATGCCATCGAAGGACAGATAACTTGTAATCCAAAGTGGTGGCAGTTATCATTGCACGGTCTAGGTGAGTGGTTCGGAGTTCACTATAAACTGTAGGGCCTTAGAATAAACAAACAACAAAAAGGGTTATAGGAACTCATGAATACTTGAAGCAGCTATCAAACTGCTTGTTGTTCAGCAGATATAGAGTTCTTCACAGGTATGAATTCTTCTCCAGTTGAAAGAACTCTGTTTTGAAAATAGTTGTCTCTGGAAATATACACTACGCTAAGAAATTAGCGCACATAATAGAAAATTCAAATTTATTCAGAAGAAATTTAAATATAATGAAGAATTATTTTTCCAGTAATCTACCAACACTAAGGAATATTTGAGAACAGTCGAAATGAAAATGGTACTCAAAGAAATTGAAATAAAACTAATACTGAAGAATGTGAAATCTGGTTAATACCAGATATTTGCACCCTTGGCGAGAATAACTGCATGACATCTACGATTCATACTCAAAATCAATGACCTTATAGCATTCTGATTCATTACGAACTAATTCTGAAAACCGCCTCGGTAACTGCACGGTTAGTGAGCAAGTATGTAGGAATATCCTTAGCCGAAGAGCCTGGTTCGAATCCGGGTTAGATTATAGGTATGGATGTTGTCCTTGAACAAAAAAGTGATACTTGGAAAGAGTCGCCTAAAGGAGGCATAAATTTCCGAAGATAAGATCTTGTAATCCTTGTGGTGGTAGATATCTTTGCACAGTCTGGGAGGGTGGTTCGGAATCCACTATAACATTTGAATTTTGGAGGCTTTTACTTGGTAAAATTACATTATCAATAATAAAAACAAGTACTGTGTTTTAAGGAATTTTACTTAATAATTGCGATTCGTAACGCGTTTCACTACACCGTAGCTTCTTCGTCTGAAGAAAACATTTCGAGATATTGAGACACAAAGTATCGTAAAATTCGAGAAATCTCGGAAACCGTTAAAGATAGGTATAGAAAACATAGGTATCGTTCGATAGGTATAAAAGTGACCGATCATAAGGACGGAACATCATACAAACAGATAAGTGCAGAAACTGCCACATAAGATCGGAGACTATACAGCTAATTACGTCCGGCTACGAACAACTGGCCAATACGGACTAACTTCACAGGCATAATCAAGTGTGCAACATTATTCATCAGAAACTTGCACACAAGTACGGACTTCTGAATACCTTTCAGCCATATTACAAGTATCAACCGGCGCCCGTATTGGAAAATGACTATCAGATTATACTACGATAGGCCTGTTATCACTGACAGAATGGTGACGAATAATAGGCTGGACATAGTGCTGTATGATAAGAGAGCCAGAACAGCATTGCTGGTGGATGTCGCCATACCGAATAATAACAACGTGCTGAACAAGTTCCAGGAGAAAAAGTCCAAATACTCAGACCTTGCTGTTGAGATCAAGCAGATGTGGCCAGCTCGATAAAATAGATATCGTCCCTGTCATCATTTTTTCGACTGGGTTAATACCTAAAAGTTTGCATGATAGCCTTAAGAAATTAGAATTGCATAAGAATACTTATATAGAAATGCCAAAAGCTGTAAATCTCAATACATGTAGGATAGTAAGAAAATTAATGTCAAGTATATTGTAATCGAGCCTATTTATTCCCTTTGATTCCTGAATCTGGGAAAGGTAAATTATATCCAGCTAAAAGCTGAGATAGTGCACAAGTCCACGATAATAAATAATAATAATAATAATAAATAATATGCCATGAAAATGTCAACTAGTAAGGGCCCAATGGAGATCTCATCTGTGCGCCGTGAGGTTGTTGATAAAATTTGTTATTGAATTTGAAATAATTCTGTTGTAGGTACAACTTGAGCAAAATCATGAAATCATTTTGTACAGACAGAACAAAATTACAATGCTGTTTTTCAAGGAATCTCTTGTGACAGTATAATACTTAGTTTAATTTCTTATTATCATGATGATTAACTATGTCTTAGTAACGGCGGAATCAATTAACTATTCCAAAATGCGTTATTCAATTTTTTCAATGAAATTAAACTATGGTTTTAGATTTTCACTATATTATCAAAACTATGACCGGTTTCATCACACTGTAGCTTCATCAGATAGATACAAACTAATGAACTGAGTTATTCTTTATATAATATTCTTATTTCCTACTTAATATTACAATAGGTACAAGTACAAGGGGTATGTTGGAAAACCCATCGGACTTGCTTACTTTATGAATTGAAAAGAATGAGTAAAGGAGAAGGATTTAGATCTAATTGGTTATTAAGTAACCTACCTGAATTCTTTTCTTTGTTATCCTCTAAAATTTCCCATAGATTGAGTTTTTGTCTATTATTTTCATTGTGTAAAATTTTGAAATTATCATTAAAGTTATGATTTTCTTCGAGTAAGTGATTAGAATAATGGGAATCTGATTTATGATAATTAAAGCTACGTTTGTGCTCGGATAATCTAACTTTGAAATTTCTGAAAGTTCTACCAATATAAATTTCATTACAATCCCCGCAAGACTGTTTATAAATACCGGATTTATTACCTTTATCAATTTTAGATTTGCAGTTTTTGATATGTCGGCCTAAAGAATTATAAGTTCGGAATGCTATATTGAAATTATAATGCGAGAGGAATGATTTTAATTTTAGACTAGGATTGCCAATATAAGTTAAGCTGTTGTATTTTGTGTTAGAACTTTTTATACTTGGAAATACTTCCTGGATTTCTTATTGAAATTTTTGCGTGAAATCATGTTCTCAATCATACAAGGATTGTAACCGATATTGACTGCTATTTGTTTAATTATATTTGGCTCTTTTATAAAATTATTTTGTGACATTTGGGATATTAATGAGTCTATGTACCATACTATTGTAAGCTGCTAATTTATGTGGATAAGGATGTGTAGATGAGCTGTGAATAGTAATATCTGTATGCGATGGCTTATTAAATATAGAAAAATTATGTTTGTCGTTAATTTTAGTAATAGTTAAATCCAGAAAGTTAATGGAATTTTCTATTTCTCTCTCTAACGTGAATTTAATATTATCGTGAATTTTGTTAATGAATGTTTTGAATGACTCTAATTGTCTCTTTGTGCCAGTGAAACAGCAAATGATATCGTCGGAATATCTAAACCAATAAATAAAGTATTTGAATAACGGATGTTCTTGGATAGGTTTTTCAATATTATCCATGCAAGTTTCAGCGAGCAGAGGGCTCAGAGGATTACCCATGATTAAACCTTTTCTTCTAATATTATATAATACTCCATTGAAGTTAAAATAGATTTGTTCTAAACAAATTTCTGGAAATAAAATTCAGCACACGATATAACCACCGAACGCTAAACTTATGTCATGGGATGTAGTAAATCTCTCCCCTAATGTTCCACCTAGTGATACAGTGAAACTCATCAACAACGCTCTTCAAATTAATAAAGTCAATCCGGTAATTCAATCAGAAATCTTACACCTTTTAGAAATTTGTTTAGAACAAAACTATTTTAACTTCAATGGAGTATTATATAATAGTAAAAAAGGTTTGATCATGGGTAATCCTCTGAGTCCTCTACTCGCTGAAATTTTCATGGATAATATTGAAAAAACTATCCAAGAACATTCGTTATTCAAATACTTTGTTTATTGGTTTGGATTTGTCGACGATATAATTTGTTGTTTCACTGGCACACTGTTATTATTATTATTAAATTATTCAATTGTTTGAAATTTTCATTTTCCTAATTACTTTTGAAAAAGTTACACTTTCGGTTTGAAATATTATTTCGGTATCCTGAATTTTATTCCTGTTCACAATAACATTAAATATTATAGTGTGATCCTATATTATTTTGAGATAGACTATTCCTCTAATTCCTTATGTGTAAGCTTAATACCATCTTCAAATACTCGAATTTTTTATTACTATCACCTTTAATAATAATAATAATAGCATTTTATTGGCATCTTGTACAGAAATAATTATTATAGCTATCAATTACATTATAGGTCTTAAACTTATTATGAGTGAGTGTTACTCTACATTGAGAGATACCAAAAGTAGGATACAGCATAGCTGATTAATCCAACTTGAATGAAATAGAAACAAATACTAGACAAGTGTACCCACAATTGTACGGAAAAATCGTTAAGTAAGAGATATCTATCACTAATCTTACCAACTATTCATCTTGAAAACAAGAATTAAACACTAAAATAACTCAAAATTAATTCATGCACTCCATATATAAAAGATCTTTTCTTCTTGGTGAAAAAAAACTAGGAAACAAGGAAATACTACACCTCATTTAACTAACTCTCAAAAAGCCAATGCCTCACCCTCCTCTTGAATGCATCCAAACTCGAATCTTAAAGACTACTCGGTATTTTATTGATTTCATCTACAATTATATAAGAAAAACAACGCTGAAACATGGAAGCACGATAACGCGGTATGGCAAGTTTATGTCTGAACCTGACGTTGATGCTATGAACATCTGTTCTACATTTGATTCGTCGGTGCAGATAGGAGGGTTTCTTCTCATTCAAAATCATGTAAAACAGACTCAGCACATGCAGCCTTCTTCGATTCGTCATGTTCAACCAACCCAATTGCTGCAGTCTGCAGGACGTGCGATCTGTGCGTTTAAGGTTGAAAACAATTCGAACACAACAGTTTTGAATTTTCTGAACTCGGGCCACATTCTGTTTTGTCAGACATGGGCCACATACGGTATCGCAATAATTGAGGTGAGACAACACCAGCGCTTCACAAAGCATTTTTCTTTGTCGAATATCCAGAAATTCTTTGCAACCATAAATCAATTTGATATTCACGAAAGCTCTTTTAAGTAGCAAGTTTATATGAGAATCAAACCTCAAATCGCTATCCATAATCAAACCCAAATTACGACACTCGCTAGTCAGAGGAAGAACTGCGCCATTCACAGATATCTTAATTAGATCTTTACATGCCTCTCTCATGACCTTCCTTTCAAATAGAATAACTACAGTTTTTGAAGGGTTAATGCTTAGACACATACTCTCCGACAACTTAAAGATGTTATCCAAATCTATAATGATTTTTTCTAAAGCTTCATCAAGTGAGTCGCGCGAAAACTGTAAATAGAGCTATGAGTCGTCAGCATATAAATGAGCCGAGCAGAAAACTGAACAACACATGAGCTGAAAGGTATAGATAATAAAAAATATCGGTCCGAGAATGGATCCCAGCGGAACTCCACATGGGATCTCTATAGGATCAGACTTAATTTTTCCGTACACAACTCTTTATGTTCTGCCAGTCAAATAGTTTTCAAACAATAAAACCTTATTTTCAGTGACAAATCGTGATTAATTTTATCGAATGCCTTCGAATAATCCAGTAGGACGAGCAACAAAAGTTCATTATCGTCTACAGCCTTTATGATGTCATCCACGACTGGGAGCAGGGCAGTGGTACAGCTATGACCCCCCTTGAAAACCGACTGGATATCAGGAAAAATACTCTCCGACCCCCAATACGCTTTTACTTGGACAGCGACAAGTTTTTCAAAAATTTTGGACAATACACTCAATATATTTATAGGTCGGAGGTCCTTGTAATCCTTAGGATCGCGTACTTTTGGAATTGGAATGACATGAGCCATTTTCCATGACTTTGGATAAACTGACTTCTCGAGACAATAATTTATTATGTGACATATGAACTTCAGGATAAAAGGTGAACACAACAAAAGCATCTTGACACTTATACCATCTGAACCCACCGAGGCAGACTTAAAGGAAGTTAAAACATCATAAACCTGACTTTCAGTAACCATTGACACTTGAAATGATATAGAATCCCTCAGCCTACCATTACCGTACTTATTCAAAAGTTCCAAGCTTGGAAGAGGATTGTCAGCAAAAACACTGGAAAAATATTTACTCATTTCATTCACGTCACTGATCGGTTCAGGAATTAAACCCTTCTGTCGTACTCCTATTGAGAACTCTCGTAAATGTTTCCATATACGATTCGTATTGGCCCTAGTTTTAAAACGAAAGTAACCACGCTTTTCATTTCTGATGGCTGTATTAGTGAAATTTCGCAACTGTTTATAATAATCAAAATCTTTAGGGAGTCTCGATTTTTTAAAGTTATTTAAAGCTTTATCGCGGAGAGAGATGAGTAAATTCACATTGTCAGTAAGCGGTTTACGTTTCTTGATAATAATTGTTTTAATTGGCGCATGCTTATCAAAGCGGGATAAGACTGAATTTTCAAAGAATCGACATTTGCTATTAATATTACTATCTCTGTATCATAGGGGTAAAATCTGTGAGTGCTAAATCCTGCAAAAGCAAATCCCTCCTGAAATTCCTAAAATCACGAAAACTCAGATATTCTGGCTGCTCCACACCCTCATCTACAATTAAACTCAAATGAATCATCTGGTGATCCGTTTTTATGTTCGAATCTGTAACTCGACAATCACTTATAGTGAGCTCCTCAGAGCAAAGAAATAAATCAATTGTCCTAGCAGAGTTCTTAGTTATTCTCGTCGGCTCGTCAACAGCCTGCACCAATGCAAAAGTTTCCATTATGTTAGTAAGACATTTGGCCTGGCAAGTATCCTGAAAGGGATCAATATTGAAATCACCGGCACATATAACATAGGTGTGAGTCAAAAGGATGTTACCCCAACACTCCTCTAGTTGCCCGAAAAAGTCCACATACATAATTAAAATGTAAATATCTTTTGAGTAAAAGGGGTTAAACTTGCAGTCATAATGTCATTCCATATTTCTATGGAATTTTATATAGATTCAATACTTCAAAAGTTCATTTGTGACGACCCCCTTCTGAAGAAAATCGTTAAATTAACATTTGTCAATGATTTCTCAAGTACTTCTCTTCAAGACTCATTGAAGTCTCATGAAACCATGGGAATGTCGATATGTAAGCTATGTCTAATGATATTCGCAGCTCAGTGCGTCGTGTGGGAGCGTAGGACCACAGTGTCACGCGCACCAGGGTTTCTTGCTCCCTTCCGGGACTTCCCGCAACGCTCTTTGTCGATGCTCATCCGATTGTAGATGTACTATGGTGGCGAACATCGAACCACCACAGCGCGGGTATTTGGGTGCGTTCAGCTATTTGACTTTTACAACGCCTTGTCACCTGAATTAGTTTAATTGACGTATGAATCGAAATTGAAGGTATTCCCATATGATTTAGATTTCAACAAAATTATTTTCGATACGAATCTCACAGAGTAGGTACAATTGGAATTGAAATTTATTTACATGCTGTTAGATATGAAAAATGGATAGTAGAAATTCCCAGGATATTTAGAAATTATGGATTATATTTTACTTGAACAGTAGAAACCTTGACTAGTAATTTGATAGTATGAAATGAAATTTTCCCAGAAAGAAGGATTTTTCAGTAGATTTCTAATATCATTCATAAGCTAAAAATCATGAAATTGAAAAAACTTTTTACGTAAATAAAAAAGACATCCAAATAAAAAATATTGAATTATAATCTTGCAGATTTCGAGAAAATCTGTCATTTATTCATTCTACATCGACCGGTGGATTAATTTTCTATATAAACACCTCAAAAAGTCTAGGAACACTTACCAATATCTTTAAAATATGAATTTGATGATTCGAATTTATAGAAATCCTTCGGTTTTGTTAGGATGTATTGTATATAATGTATCCTCAAGAAAACAAAATTATATTTGACTTCTCCAAAGCACCTATTATAAAAAAAAATTGAAAAATTTGGTAAAACACAAAAAAAATCCTGAACTAATATTTTCGAAACGATATGGAAGCACTCATATTTTTCAGTACCCAGAAGGTCCACTTCTGTTATTAATGACACTTTGGCATAGTCGCGGCATGCTCAATATTAAATTGTCTATTACATTTTGGCCTAAGTCATTCCAAGCCCCCTGTTATCGAAGCTGCTGTTCATGATGGAAGACGTTTTGACGCAGGAGATTTCTTTTTAGGGTGTCCCACATATGCTCGATGGGATTCAGATCTGGGGAGCAGGATGGCCACGGTAGAAGATCGATATCATTCTCTTCAAGAACGTTCAAGACAACTCTTGCACGATGAGGAGGGGCATTATCTTGTTGGAAGTGTGGATTTCGACCCATTGTTTGGAGATACGGTACCACTACGGGTAAAACAATCTCATTTGCGTAGGAATTTCTCGTGAGGTTGTTCTGTATGAAAACGAGGTCAGTTCTTCCACCAAGGCGTATACCTCCCCAAAACATCACTGATCCGCCTCCCTGTCTAACAACTTCTCGAGCATGGTGGAGACGGTTTTGCTTTCCAGGTTCCCTCCATATTCGAATTCTTCCCGAATCGGGATAATAACTAAATCTAGATTCATCACTGAAGAGAACTGTGGTCCAACTCTCTTGATCCCAGTTTACGTGTTCTTGGCACCAAGCTAAACGAGCAGTGCGATTTCCATGGGTCAGTTGTGGAACTCTTAAAGGACGTCTGGAGTGGAGTTGACCTTCGTGCAGTCGATTTCTCACAGTTTGGTCGGAAATTTGTACATTATGAAAGCGTGATAGCTCTTGAGCTAATTGAGATGCTGTGGTAGTACGATCTCTTCTGGCTTGTAAAACCAAAAATCGGTCTTGGGCGACTGAAGTAATCCTGAAACGACCTGTATAGCGTTCTTCCACGCTACCTGTTTCATTGAAACGCGACCATAAACGGTTTATAACACATGGACTACTTCCCAGAACCCTGGATACTTCCCGTTGTGAGCTCCCTGCTTGGAGCATGCCAACGGCTCGTAACATCTCTTCTCTAGTCAAATGTCGTCTTTCCATGGTCGAATCACAAAACTTGAATCTTTTATTTGTGCTTACAACATACATGAAATGATTATAAAGCAGCGTCGCATCTGCTGCATTTTTAGTTTTTTATAAAAAAAACTGAAATCTGTTGCGGCCTCTACATAATTTGGTGAGAAATTGATGCAAGTGTTCATTTCTCAAAAAAAATCATCCATATTGATCGTTCTGGATACGATATATCGATATTCAGAAGTGTTCCCTAGACTTTTTTGAGGTGTTTATATCGGAAATACAATTGAAAATCGACTTTTATTTTTGCCATATTTCTTGCAATTTGATGATTTACAATTTGTTGCATGAGGTAAATGTATATCACACGTCAAACCAATAAAATAATATTTCTTGGAAATCCAAAGAGAGTGATAAATTCTTGAGATAAATCGACTTTTTGAGTAAAAGGCGTTCTCGAAATCGGCTGTTACATCTCAGGAGATAGCTCTAGAGCAGAGGTGCTAGAACGGTCGATCGCGATCGACCGTTTTGAGTAGATATCGAAAACAAAAAGAATTTTAATGACTAGGTAACTAAACAAAATTTATTATGTAATAAAATAACACTCTGCTAGCGGCAAAAGGCGGCTTTATCAAAGGAACGCGCGGTACTTGTCAAAGAAAAGCCGCGTTTTTTATTCTTGCCGCTTTTCTAGAAATTTCGGGGGACGCCTTTGACGAGAACATGAGAACATTCGAGATTTTCGTTCACGCCGACTTAAATGTTGGGCCTGCTGGAATTTGAATCATTCTGAATTGTAACTTGAAGGCAATACTTCGTCGATACAAAGTTTATTATTAAATAGTACAAAATGAGCGCAGCGAAGAAATCTAAAACGTATTATTTCAATAACGATTGGGAGGAAGTATTTTTCTATTGTATGATGAAGGATAAGTGTATTTGACTTGTTTGTCAAACGTCAGTTGCAATACCTAAGCGTGGTAACTTAGATAGGCATCATAAAACGGTTCATAAGAGTTATGAAAGGGATTTTCCGCCACAGAGTGAATTAAGAAACGAAAAGTACGTGATTTGATATCTTGTTTGAAAAAAAACAAACCATGTTTAAAATATCTCATATATTGGCGAAACACAAGAAACCATTCGAAGATGGATCGGTTGTGAAAAAAGCATTTATTGGAAGGGTGCGACTTCATTTGGAGATTTTAAAAATTAAACAGAAATCATGTCTGCTATTAGAGAACTTCAGTTGTCTCGTCTGACTGTCACAAGTCGTAATGAAGTCATGAATCAGGACATTGCAGATAATCTGAAACATGATATCATGAAATGTACTTACTTTTCTTTACAGTTCGACGAATCCACCGATATGACCGACACTGCCCAGCTGTGTATTTTTATTCGGATGGTATTCAATGACATGTTGGCTAAGGAAGAATTTTTGACAATCATTCCTCTGAAGGGGAAAACCCGTGGCGAAGATATATATGACGTTTTCTTCAATTTTGTAAAAACTACAAGCTACCAATATATGAATTAGTGTGCATTACAACTGATGGAGCAACAACAATGACTGGAAACAAAAACGGTTTTGTGGCATTGTGTCGAGCTAATGAAGATTTCCCTTAATTTTTTTCATTCCATTGCATTATACAACAGCAAGTTTTGTGTTCAAAAGTTTTAAACACGATATTGACCGAAATAACAGCTTTTCTAGACGAAAGAGATGATGACACTCAGATGTTGAAAAACGAAAAATGGCTGACTGATTTGGCATTTTTGACTGACATCACAATGCACTTAAACACCATTAACATTAAGGTGAAGGAAATACTATTATTGAGATGAATAGCGCAGTAAACGCATTCTATAGTAAATTGCAACTTATGATGGATCAACTGAAAAGAAAGGATCTGAAACATTTTTAGTCTTTGTAAGCAAGGATTCCTTAGTTGAATTACGATACGTATGAGGCTGAATTATCAAACATTTTGAGACAGTTCCAAATGCGTTTTTATGATCGCAGTAAATTGGCAAACATAGCATCCTTTATGAGTTATCCTTTTTCATTTAAAAAAATTGGAGGCGTTAGCTACTGAAAAAGCAAGTCAGCTTAATATGAGCTCATGTGCTGTTGAAAATGAGTTGGTGCAGATTATATCAGATATACATCTCAACGCTACAGTATCTGATACAAATTTCTGGTGTTTTATATCTGAAGATAAATAGAAAATTGCCCTTCAACTGACGGCAATGTTTGGGTCAACTTACTTGTGCGAGTCTGCATTTTCTGAAATGAAGATAATAATCGTAATCGACTAACTGACGATCATATGTCATCATGCTTGCTATTAGCATTCAGTGGTTACGTACTATCTTATGGAAAGTATGCTGAGGACATGCAGTACCACGCTTCAACATCCAAAGTCACTCCTTAGTTAAGTTTAACACCATATGTAACTCTTTTGTTTTGTAACTACCAATAAACTCGCAATTTTGAATAACTATGAGTTTTTTCATTGATATTATAGAGAAGAACCTAACTGAACCTAACCCAAACCTTGACTTAAATAATTTATATTGTGCGGAAAGCTAATATCTGTATATCCTACAGTACACCCTACCTATGTAAGTAGTTAGGTATGGTGTATCATGTATGTACGACATCCCTGCATCTCACATACTTGCAGCTTCTCATAGTCGATCGTAGGTAGTCTAAAATATTGAGGTAGATCGCCAGCAGTTCAAGTTTGAGCACCCCTGCTCTAGAGAAACATATTTGAATTAATTCTTTTAATTATCTTCTTAATTTTGCAAAAATTCTGGGGCATTTTACGTGTAATTAATTGGATCCCAGAAATAGGAAATCTGAAAATTTTCTTGAAGGATTAAAAGTTTCACATAAAAAATTCGAAATGGTAATGAATTAAATGAATTGTCCGAAAGAAAACTATTATTTTTAAACGAACCGGGTGACCCCTTGACTCGTCTTCTACATTCAAACGCATAATACAGGGTGTTACATAATAGTATGTCACAACTTGAGGGGGTAAATACGTGCAATTGAAGAAAAAAAGTTCATACAAACATAGGTTCGCAAAAGCTTCGTTACGGAGCTATAGGTTGTTGAAATTTTCGGAAAAAATTGGTTTTTCTTCAAAACTCCTGCAGTTTTTGAGATATTCAGCCCAAATTTGGAATGCAAGATATTTTTTACAGCATCCATCATTACACGTCCTAAATTTCAACTAGAATCTACAAGGTGTTTTCTTTTCCGGATCCATGTCTTCTTTTGCCCTTTCAAACTTTCTTGCAGTACGCCACTGATCAGCGTACAATCAATTTTCGTCATCTTCGTTTAATTTAGAAACTTTTTGACACTTGTAATTTTTTCGTATCTCCAACCGTTTTCGTGTGAAAAATTATTGCATTTGAATTATTTGAATTGTTATGTTATTCTGTAAATGCAAAAAATAATAGAAATACTCGATAGGTATGCCCAAAATTTGCTTTTATTTCGATAGCTCGTTTTCATAGACTCAACTTATACTTATTCAATATCAAACTAAAAAAAGAACAATTAAAAACTAAATAAATTCCTGGAAGTGTCGTCCACCTGCAAGATTACGGGCCTAAGTCCTTCTTTGAAATATTCCTGGGATATTTCTTATCGTGTCCAAAGAGGTTATTATTCGATTTCTCAATACTTCTACAGTGTTCACTGGAGTGGTATGAACTAAACTTCTGAGATATCCACATAAGAAAAAGTCTAGAAGGCCATGGTTCTTGCCCACCTCGACCTATCCATCGGTTGTTGAATGTATTATTCAAGAATCTCCTAGCTTCTCCACTTAAATGTGGTAGTGGCCCGTCATGCATGAACCACATTATGTTTCTCACCAAAAGTAGCACATCCTCGAGAAATAAAAGTAACTCCTCCTCAAGGAATTGCCGATAAGCGGGACCGTTTAGTATTTTGGCAAAAAGAATTGCCCAATCAAATAATTTCCAATTATTCCGACCTAGACATTTAGTGAAAATTGTTCTTGATGATGAGTTCTTCAATCAAATGGGTGTTTTCCTCAGCCCAATAATGATAATTGTTAATATTTGTGATAGCAGTTGTCGAAAAGTTAGCTTCGTCTGTGAACATTATTTCACTATCAAAATGAGCATTTTCTCTAATTTTATCTGGAAACCATCGGCAGAAATTCAGTCTTGAAGGAAAATCTCGAGTAAGTAGAGTTTGGACGCTATGAATATGAAACGGGAACAATGAAAATCGTGAAGAATCCCCCAAACTAAAACATGTGAAATATTTAATTGTTTTCCAATTCTTCTTCTACTCACATGAGAATTCAAATCAATGCAATTCAAAACTATATCCTTAATATCTGGAGTTCTCATAGTTTGAGTTGCACCTTTTAAATGATTATTTGCAGTAAAAGTACCAGTTTCCCTCAACCTTCTGTGGATATTTGAAAATGTTCGCCTGTCTGGTGCTACTCGATTTGGAAAGCGCACCTGATATAATCGCCTAGCTTCTGTTGTGTTTCCGTCAGCCAGACCGTACATGTAATGGATATCAGCCAATTCGGCGTTAGTAAAATTAGCCATTTTTTCTTACAGCAATAACTTCAAAAGTATTAAAACTAATCGTTAATTTAATAAACAATTCGAGCAGACACTGGTTCAATTTTAGCAACTGTCAAAATAAATAAATGAAAAAATCAAAGCCTACTGGTCATTTTTTTAATTAAAAGTGCTTTCAATTCAGCGAATGCATACAATCGTTTAATGATTTTTGCTCGAGAAAGGAAGGAGATACGAAAAAATTACAAGTGCCAAAAAGTTTCTAAATTGAACGAAGATGACGAAAATTGATTGCACGCTGATCAGTGGCGTACTGCAAAAAAATTTGACAGGGCAAAAGAAGTCATGGCTCCGGAAAAGAAAACACCTTGTAGATTCTAGTTGAGAGTTAGGACTTGTAATGATAGAGACTGTAATAAATAGCTTGCATTCCAAATTGGGCTGAATATCTCAAAAACTGCAGGACTTTTGAAGAAAAAAACAATCTATTTCAGAAATTTCAACACCCTGTAGCTTCGTAACGAAGCTTTTGCGGACCTTTTTTCATATGAAATTTCTTTCTTAAAATTGCACGTAGATTTACCCCCTGAAGTTGTGACATACTATTATGTAACACCCTGTATATAAGATATAATTGCCAACTTTTAGTTTCAACTCATACTGGTCTGATGATGAGCGAAAGCTCGAAATAGCTATAACGTTAAATAAACTCTTCCATCTTAAACAGTGATATTTTTTAAGTGGTAATATCCGCAATCCCCGTAAGTAAGAACCAGTTTGATTTGCGTTCCTCTTAATTTCTCTCATCTGCTTCTTAGGTGTAAATGACATTGTAAAACTTAAATTTTTCCTAGGTTTTGAAAATAGGAAAAAACCCGAAACAGGTGGCAAACATAGTTTTATTCATTTTATTTTGTGAAACGTTAGTCTAGTATTTTTTCTTCAATTGTTTAATCAAAAATAAAAAAATATCAACTATTAATTCAGCTATCGAAAAAATTTGAATTTATTGTTGGTTCTATAACAAGAAAAATAAATTTAGCATGCAGGCAATTTCCCCAAGAAATATTCGATTTTCTACTCAGTTGCATAGTTCGACGTAAGCATTGTTTAAGGAGAACAAGTCTGAGTTTAATTCGAATATAGCTGTTCAATTGCTCCATACGGTGAAGCATACTAGGAATACATGGTGGGCAGCAAATTTTACGGATTCTGATACATTCTCTAGAAGTGTAAAAAGTCCATAGTTTTTCAGGTTTCCGTAGGATTTACATGAACCATATTTTCTGAATCCCACAAACATTTCTTTATGGGCTTCATAGCTTGCTCTCGTCCTTTACGTAACAAATGATTTTTACTAAATATGACTGGCACCTTAAACCAACATTCCATCCATTAGAACAATGCACTTAAAAGTTCAGTTTGAAGAATTCAATATTTCATAGAAATTCTTATAGTCGGCACTGAAAATGGTGAAACATTTCGCATGGAAAATTAAAGTAAATGTTTTTTACATTTCGGATGTTTCTCAGATCCCGCATTTCTTTGATGCAACAAAAGTGCCTGTGACACGTATTCTCCGAAAACTGAAAAATGAATCATACACAGCCAAACAATAGCGAAATTTCCGTTCTGGCGAGCCTTAAGGAGACGCAGTCGTGTCGAGGGGACCACTGACGGGGCCTGGAGAGCCCTTGTCTTAGCTCGGGAGAGCTCATCGCCAAGGGCACTCGCCCATTGTGCCGTTATGGTAATACGCTTTGTACGCCACTAAATATTGCAGCTCTAAGCACTTCCTTCACTTTTGACTTTTCGCCTTTATATCGCTCTAACGAACGCGGGTACGTGGGTTTTGCACAAAATGCAGATTTTCCGCGAGTGCACGAGAAAATGGCGCAGAAAAGTATCACGTTTCATTCAAATTATTTAGCTCCACGGCGAATTTTATGGAATGGGGAAATTCCTACTGAAAGTTATTAAAATTTATATACAAACGTGTATGTTTAGATTTAAATTAGAAGATAATTCAATTTCAAAGCTTTTTAATCAAATCAATTTATTGATTTATACTCCTGAAGAAGATACAAAAAAAGTTACGGCGAAAGAAAAACGCTCAATTTTTTACCCAAATTTGCCATACCCGAACTACGGCTCGGTAACCGTGAGAATTAAAAAAAAGAACAAATGTTTTCAAGAAAAAATGAATTATGTCCCACCACGCTGTCCTCCCTCCATAAAAACATGTCATATCTCATATAAAAGCAAGATAGTTATTTATGGAATCACCTATTCAACAACTTCTGAATAAATTACTACCTAATTGTGTTTTAAGGAATTTTACTTAATAATTGCGATTCGTAACGCGTTTCACTACACCGTAGCTTCTTCAGACGAATAAATGTACAGAAAATAAGAATGAGAATATAAATACAAATGTTCTTAAGTAATTAAAATCTTATTGGGTTGCTCCTTCTTAAGTGGTTATTGATGACAGGTATATCCAATAAAATTAAGGAATAGATTGCTCCCTGAAGAGATTCAATAGAGGTGAATGGCTTAAATCGAATTCTTCATTGATGAGTCTACCTGAGTGTTTGTGTTTGTTGATTTCTAAAGTTTCTCAAAGATCTAGCTTCCAATATTTATTATCTGTATGCAAAATTTCAAACTGTGGGTCGAAAGAGTGACTATTTTCTAGGAGATGATTCGCGTAATTTGAATCTGATTTTTTATTTGAAAAACTGCGTTTATGTTCCGATATTCTAATATTAAAATTTCTATGTATTCTACCAATGTAGAAATTATCACAGTCATTGCAATTCAATCTATAAACACCTGATTTATTGTTTTTATCTGATTTGGTTTTATTATTTTTTATATATTTGCCTAAACTATTATCAGTTTGGGAAGCTATGTTGAAATTATTGCTACTCAAGAATGATTTCAGTTTCTCACTTGTAATGCCAACGTGGGTTAAGGTGTTGAATTTTTATTTCAATTTATCGGCAGGGTAAACTTCATTCTGTTCGATTCTACTTTGTTTTTTATTTTTCATTTAAAATATTATTTATTAGTTTGGGATTGTAACCATTATTTTTGGCAATTTGTTGAATCAAATTTAATTCTTAGTTGAAATTTTCTGGTGATAACGGGATGTTAATCAATCTATGAATAAAACTGTTGAATGCTGACATTTTATGTTCATACGGATGACAGGACGAGTTATGTATAATAATATCTGTATGTGACGACTTATGGTAAATTGCGAAAACATGTTTTCCATTTTCATTGGAAACTGTTACGTCTAAGAAATTTATTAAATTATTGCTTTTATTTCGGTTGTGAATCCAATTTTTGGATGTAATGAATTTATATGATTTTCGAAAATTTTTAACTGTCTATCTGTTCCTGTAAAGCAAATAATGATATCGTCTACATAGCGATACCAGTATAAACACTATTTACTAAGTGGATGATTGTGAATTAATTTCTCTTTATTATTCATGAATATTTCTGCTAACAAAGGACTTAACGGATTGCCCATAATCAAGTTGTCTTCACTAGTATAATATTTGTTATTAAAATGGAAATAATTTTGATCTAAACAAATTTGTAATAATGAAAGAATATCTTATTTAATGATCGTATTGACATGATTCTTTTCTAATAATTCTTCAACTAAGTAGTACGTATCTTTCGGAGGAATGTTGGGAAATAGATTCTAACATCGATAGAAATGAGTTTGGAATTAGGTGGTATAATGGTATCTTTGATATTGGCAATTAGTTCGTATGAATTTTTGAACGAAAATTTAGATTTAAAATTGCAACGTGTCGTTTAGGAATTTTGAAAGTTTGAAAGAGGGTGGCGTTACATAAGAAACAACAGGTCTAATAGGGTAATTAGATTTATGAAGTTTTATCAAAGAATATAATTCGGGGGATTGTGGATTGGAGTTAATGAATTTATATTTTTCGTGGTCTGTAATTAATGATTTTGCTGTCGAAATAATGTTTTTAACCTCTTTCTGAAATTTAGCGGTAGGATCCTTTGTTGATATTATATAGTTTCCGGCTGTTAAGAATTCTTCAGTTCTTGAAATATAATCGGTTTTACTAATCGCGATGACGGCATTACCTTCATCTACTTTAGTGAATACTGAATCGTTCTTGGTACTATTTTCAGGAATTGTTTTTATTATTTTATAATCGGAATTGAAATGAGGTGATAATTTCGAAAAGTCTTCTTTGATGATTTTTGCTGTTTGATGTTTGGCTAAAATGTTATCTTTGGAGTTTTTGAGAATGAGTTCGGAGTCTATGCCTAACTGTTCAAAATTAGTTTTAGTATATTTTGGATGTAGATTATGTTTGAATCCTTTTTCTAATAGATCTTTTTGTGGTAGTGTAAAATCGGTATCAGTTAGATTAGTGAATCTGTCAAAAAATTTATGGTCTGAAAATTTATCAGTTGATGGTTTGGGTGGAGAAATTTTGAATTTAAGTGAATTTAACTTCTTCTGTTGTTGCTGAAACTTTTTATGTGGTTATATTCTGAGTATGAACTGCACATCTTAATAGTTTTGAAATACCACAAAGCCAAAAAGCCGGTGTAAAATCGGTAATCCTATCAACAGCTTGAAATATTTGTTTCCTAGGTTATAATACCTGATCTGGAAATTCCGGGTGTCTGACTGAGCGAGCCTACTTGACATCAAAGATAATCCCATTATTATTTACGGGAGTATTTAGGTCACTTCTCCGAAATTCCCAATACAGAATTAACCAAAAGTTTTCAATTTTCTCCCAATATAAAACTTTAGTCCCTGAACCCAAACTTCGTAGTTCGTATGAACAAATTTCGTGAGTGTTTCCCGCAATTTGTATTGAAGTTTCGCGTGCTGTGGATTGAATTATGCTGAAGCTGACGTTTACTGCTGC
Organism: Cryptolaemus montrouzieri; assembly: GCA_013387265.2. Lineage (NCBI taxonomy): Eukaryota > Metazoa > Arthropoda > Insecta > Coleoptera > Coccinellidae > Cryptolaemus > Cryptolaemus montrouzieri. The sequence continues at coordinate 124,649,737 of JABFTP020000185.1, forward strand.
TAGTATCCTTTCCTGGATAAGACCGTATAGAAAATTACGTTTTGACAATGCATCAAATTTGTCAGTTTTTCTAAATTAATTTTCAATTATTTCAAAGTCGTTCTCAAGAAAAATATGTTTCATCAATTTCGTACTTTTTCTCAGTGTAAACCTTTTTTGTCATTTCGAATTATTTATTCAAATGTTCACCAATTCAAACATAGCAAAATATTAGACATTATTCGATAATATTTCACTTCTGCTTGCAGATCTCATGCACAAGGAAATTCCAAGTTGACCAACGCGTTAGGACGGCTCTGCAAGTCAGCAAGGTGAAGCACACATAACAGACCGTAATGAGAAATACAAACTCAGTGCCCCGGCATAGGAAACAATATGGCCAACTCTACAACTGTGCGTGGTTATACTACTAGGCAAATATTACGCCAATTTCCAGCCGCTAATTACAAAAGGAGTACAATCTATGATCTTGAGGAAAATTTCGGACAACAGGGTCATTAGGAAGAAGAACTGTTAAATTAGTGAATCTGTCAAAAAAACCATTTATGGTCTGAAAATTTATCAGTTGAAGGTTTGGTTGGAGAAGTTTTGAATTTAAGTGAACTTAACTTCTTCTGTTGTTGCTGAAACTTTTTATGAATTAAAATTTTGACATCGTATCTGGATTCAGAGTCTAAAATATCAAACTCAACAGGGTGCAATCTATACAATAATTCCGTATGGATTACCTTCAAATATAATTTTTGTTGTTTCAACTATTATTTTATCAGCTGAATCAATTCGCAAACACTGAACTCATCTGTCTATGAACTCCAACAAACACAAAAACTATAGATACATTTGATGAAATGATTCATTCCCGTAATACTGCAGGTCTAAACAAGTTAATTCCTGTTCACATGAAGGTGCCGATTGTTCACTCTACAGAGTGCTAATGCAAAAGATTCTGTGTTCACAATATTGAGCCGTTTACAGTCACGCAAGATAGATAGACGGATATTAATTTACCATTAAACTTTACATGGCGAGTCCATATTCCTTTAGTAGTAGGTAAAATCCATAAAAATATTAATGTTTAACACCCCTACAACATGCCTTAGTCTGGCTTCAAATTTGAGAGGGCACACAACACATATTTGTTCCACATATCTTAATCGTTGAATATAATGTCAATTACAACATCGTACCTGTCTCTTTTATGGTCAAACGATTAAAATACACACACCACAAAAATTGTCGCATCACCTGGTATTCTGAATTCCACAATCGATTAAGCAGCTCGATCGCAGTTTCTTTGTGTTTGGATATATGAGGGGAAAAAAATCTTATCTATGTAGTAAATGTAGGAAAATCAGATGCTATTTGAGTGATCATGAAGTGGTAAGAATTGTAACTCCGAACTCATATCTCATTCAAACAATAAATCCATGGCTATTTGGATGCTCATCAATAACAGAGAAACCGATAAGGCGGTGACTAGATGTGACGATACAATTGTATTCACACCTGATACTCTCAATAATTTCTTCCCATCGGTTGGAAACAACATACATAGTGTGTGTATATCTAGAGAAGAATCACTGAAATTTATGAGGAACCATAAATCATAAAAACTCGTCTATGCTGCTCATTTCCATGTTTATTTGTCCTACATCAGGAATTGACTTGAGTGAAATTGTGAAAGGCCTCAAATCAAAGCATACAACTGACATTTATGGCACGAATACCATACTGCTGAAGAGAATATATCCAATTTTTTCTTCTTTTATGTGTGACATTATCAACCGATGCCTAGAACAGGGTGTGTTTCCCTAGTAGTTGAAAATCGCCAAGGTGGTTCCAATTTACAACAAAAATGAAATTGCCGACTTCAACAATCACAGACCCATATCTATTCTACCAGCAATATCAAAAACTTTCGAAGCGATCATGAGGAGGCTGGTTGAATTCTAGGATGAGGCAAGGATACTGGGTGGGGAGCAGCATGGATTTTGAAAATGAAAAAAGGCAATAACTGTTCTAGCTGACCTGTTGGATGCTATAGCGATCGCCTTGGATGAACACTCATACGCTAAGAAGTTGGCATGTGATCTGAGTAAAACCTTCAATTATGTGACAAAAAACATACCATTAGACAAACTGGAGTTTCACGGAGTAAAAGGAACAGCCATTGATATACACACACCACAAAAATTGTCGCATCACCTGGTATTCTGAATTCCAGAATCGATTAAGCAGGTCGATCGCAGTTTCTTTGTCAACATATGTTTTTGGACATATTGGGGGAAAAATCTTATCTATGTAGTAACATTTGTTTCCATATGATCTCAAACACGTCTAAAACAAGAATGAGTTTATTTGACTATCAGTATTCATTCAATTTCTCTTCAGTTTTCACGCTAAATTAATGCAAGTTTTCTGTGTTTCTTGTTGATTTTCGAATCTTTGAATTTATTGTAATGGCTGCTGAACGCCCTGGACTCTATTTGAGTGATCATGAAGTGGTAAGAATTGTAACACTTCTAGAGGAGGGGCGAAGCCAACGTTACGTGGCTAACTTGTTGAATGTTAACCAAAGCACTATTTAAAGAGCAATTAATCGGTACCACGAAACAGGGGAATATGGAAGAAGGGCCGGACAGGGAAGAAATCGAATAACAACACCAGTTGATGATCGTTGGCTTCGTTTAACTGCACTAAGAGTTCGGCACTACAATGCTACAAAATGAACTTTCACTTTCCAGAATTGTCCATATTACATTGCAAACTGTTAGGAACAGGCTCAGAGAAGACGATATCAGACCAAGAGTGGTTTCTACCCACCCGCGTCTCACCAGAGAGCATCGAGTTGCAAGACTTCAGTTTGCGAGGAAACATGCAAATTGGGGTATTCCTGAATGGTCACAATGTTTCTGTATGTAATATTGCGAGCGAGACTTAAGGTAGATTTATATTTGTTTGATGTGTCGTGACGTGATGCATCATAACTGAATCGATTCTATACATAAGCCATCACAACAGTGAACGTTACCATAATGAATGTATGAAATCGATACCTTTCTGACGCGTCACGTCACGACACATCGAACAAATATAAATCCACCTTTACAAGTGTTGTTTTTTCAAGATCGCTTGAAAAATGCCATATAGATATAGGAAGTACAGTAGGGCGTGTCTACACCATATTTGCAATAAAACAAAATGTACCTACTAACTACCATGCTTGAAACAAAACTAGATACTGGTCTGGTCATTTCTGCGCCCCTCCAGGGTCTGCGTCCTGTGCCTGGGCATCGCTGGCACTTCCCTAGTTACGGCACTGCATTTCAGATTTAGTTCCTTGGCGCATTTTAACCGGCTTATGAAGGTCATATCGTCAGAAAACAAGACTACGCTATCGGAGGACTTCTAGAATATAATCAATGTACAACACAAATAAGATGGGCCTAACATCGAATCCTGGAATACACCACTTGAAATCCTGGATTCTGTTGACATGTTACGTGAGGTCCGTCCTTTAATTACGATGAAAAAACGTTCAACGTGGGACTTCTAATTCCATAATACTCCAACTTTGCCAACAGTTTATTATAGTCCACACAGTCAAATGCCCATTTAAGATCTTGTCAAGCTAGAATCCCCTCCTCTGAGTTAGCGAACTCATCAAAAATGGAGCTTATGATTTCAATCATTTCTGCCACCGCAAATTTTTTCTTCTGAATTAATGTTGGCTCTTATGTCATATGACTTTTTGTCCAATGTAGTCTAGCAGCCCTGTTTTAATCAGTGTATTTGATATGATAAGCAATATTGAAACGGGTCTGTAGTCAAGTTCACATTAACGCGAACAAACTGTAAATTGTTGTGATTACTCTCATCTACAACGAAACAAAATACGCATGGCCTATTCTATTCAAATGCTCGATGAATTCCAAAACTAACTCATGTATCATAATGATAAGTTAATTCACGCAGGAAATGGAATAAAAAACAGGAACACACTTTACACTCTAAACATACTCAATAAGTCAGATCACAGACATTGAATTTGGGTCACTCTGTATATTGTCAGAAAAATTGTAAGATTAAAATTTATATTCAGCTTGAAATATGACATTCATAAAATCACATGGAATATTTCTATTCATTACCTTTGTACCAAGTACTTCAAACTTCCATTTTCGATAACGGTTGAAGTGACATAAGCTGAAAACAATCCGTTTTTAAAAAACATTTAAAGCTTTTCAAGGGCCAGGTGAGAGGAATTATTGACGCAGAATATACTCCTAAATAGTCTATTGGGGTCTTTATCTTGATGGAGTACCGTATTTTTTCGTTACGAACAGACCACAGACAAAGAGCACAGAGTACGCGAAGGGATTCTGGAATGGAAAAACCGGGCACAATGGCCACTTGAGCTTAGATGTTTGAATGTAGCGGTAGGTAGCTAAGAGGGAGCACCCACTTCAGAATATGGGGACCCATTCATCGGGGAATGTAGTTGTGTCGGACAGTTTTCGTTTTTTGGTGTGCTACACAGGAATATGGATCGAATTGTGCATGGAAACTTATTCAAAGCTCGTTTGAAAACTGAATTTAGCGTCATTTCGTATGTTAAATAAAAATTGTATACAGTCACCAGCATTTTGGATGTAAATGCATTTAGTCGTATGAAATAAGTTATCCCATTGAAGCAGACAGGCTTAAGCAGTGAAAAACTGGGCGTGGCAATGTCGTGTAAGTTAAGGTAAATTTCTTTTTTGAACTTATTATTCAGGGTGTTGAACATAGGTCAGCTGACGCATCATATGACCCACGGTTTCTAAACTACACTCGGTGGCAAAATTAGCGGAACACTCGAAAATTTAACCAAATTCGAAGTCCGATATTTTTCCTAATTCTCAACCGATTTAGATGATTTTTTCGGCAAGTTATAGATCAACTCTTCTGCTTTGTAGAAATTATAAGAGAAAACAAAAAAAATTTGAAAAAAATTTTATACGGGGGCAAAACTAAAAGTGTTTTTTTTGTCAAAAATTCGTAACACCCTGTGGAATTTCGTAGTCCGAGTTGAAACGTACAATATCATGGTCTGTCAAGACACATCTTCCAACAGTAACGCCCTTCATGTTTTATGCATTTATCTCTTTTTTTACAAGAGATATCCAATTTGAAGCGAAAAGTCACAAATTTCGAGAATTTATTTTTAATCTTGCGTAGGTGCATAACATCAGAGGTTAGCCAAAAAAAAAATCAAAATTAGAGAAGCGGAAATGTAACGAAATGAAAATTTTCGAAATTCACTGGCTAATTTCACGTTCCGGGAGAACTCGAAGTACACTGGAAAAATCGTTGATTTTGCACATTTATTTTTGAATTTTTTTGTGTAACACTCTATAATAATTATCATTCCTGTCCAAAATTGAGAGCAGGTGTGTATCCTGGCGATACTCTCGTGAAATGAAATGAACATGTTGAGAAAAATGTTCATGATGACCCACGAAAAAAAACATTTGATTTTAGTAGCGAGTATGACCTCCCGAGCTCTTATTACAGCGCGCATACGATTTCGCATACTCCCAATGATGTTGTCTATCATCTGTTGAGGTATGTTGTCCCACTCTTCCACCAAAGCCAATGTCAGCTCTTCAACGTTGCCTGGATTCCGTTGTCGAACCCTTCTTCCATGAATGTCCCAAACGTGTTCGATCGGGTTTGAATCCGGTGATCGCGACGGCCAGTCCATTCTTGTGATCCCAACTTCATTGAGATATTCTTTCACTATGCGCGCAGTATGAGGGCGTGCGTTATCGTGCATAAAAAGGAAATTTTCCCCTATGTAAAGAGCAAAAGGCACAACATGGGGCTCCAAGATTTCTGTTATATACCGATGGGCATTAAGTGATCCATTGCCAATAATCTCCAGTTCTGTTCGTACTCCCAAGCATATGCCACCCCATATCATAACTGACCCTCCACCGTATTGCTCAGTTCCTGCGAAGTTCGCTTGATTGTACCGTTCCCCTCGATACCACCATATTCTATCTCTACCATCCACGAAATTCACACAATATCGGCTCTCATCACTAAATTAAACTCGTCTCCACTGATTGATTGTCCATGCTACATGCTCCCTAGCAAACGCCAATCTTGCTACCCGATGGGCTCTATCGAGTCTTGGTGCTCTTGCTTGCGCGTATGATCTCAGACCAACTTCATTTAATCGTCTTCTAACTGTCTTCTAACATTAACGTCCTCACACTGACGTTAATGTTATCCACTGCTTGTAAAAGGTTACGTGCCTGAACAGCAGTAAGACGAGGATTTCTTATGGTTTGATTGACGATGAAACGGTCATGTATAGCGCGGGTTGCCCGATTTCTTCCTTGTCCTCGGCTCCTCACGTACAATCCAGTTTCCCTGTAACGTCGGTAGATTCGATGGAAAACCGACGTCGAGACACCCAACATTGTACCGACTGAGCGGTAGGTGCGCCCTTCCTCGATGAATGTAACTTCCCTTGCTACTGAGGTTGGTGGTAAATCTCTCATTCTGAATGAAAAATACCGTTTCGAATCGTAAACAGTAAAAGAATCACAAAACACCGCAACCGATCGAATTTGTATCAAATCAAAGAAGGGAAAACTCTCATTCTTTAAACAAGTGCAAATGTGGCCATATACAAAAAAACGTGTGTTGTATTTCATATTTGATAAAAGGTGTGCACATGTGTAAATGAAAAGTTTTATCAATGGTCCCAGAATTCGGTTGTGTATTTTAATACCTACTGACTGTTATCTCCTACGAATTCCTAATTTTCACCAAATCAACCAAATTGTCATTAATAACTAATGATATTCGAACATAAAAATCGCAAACAACAATTTCGACACGCCTGAGTGATAATATGAAAATTCCAAATTGATAGACGAGTTTTAATGACAATTTCTTGATTCAATGGAATTTCTCCAAAATGGTGATTTTCCACTTGAAATCAAATATATTTTGCAAAAATAGAGATAAACGCGTGAAACAAGAAGGGCGTTACTGTAGGAAAATGTGTCTTGACAGACCATGATATTGTACGTTTCAACTCGGACCACGAAATAACATCGAGTTACGAATTTTTGACAAAAAAAAACACTTTTAGTTTTGCCCCCATATAAAACTTTTTCAAATTTTTTTTGTTTTCTCTTATAATTTCTACAAAGCAGAAGAGTTGATCTATAACTTGCCGAACAAATCATCTAAATCGGTTGAGAATTAGGAAAAATATCCAACTTCGAATTTGGTTAAATTCTCGCTTCGCTAATTTTGCCTCCGAGTGTATTTCGAATATTCACAGGATGTTAGTTTCACTAGGACATGCTCCCTATTTCATCTACAAACAGTAGTAGAGTAAAGATGGCGTCTAGTGAAGTGCACGCAGATTTATGCGCTCAGAAAAAACGATATTATTGAAGTTTTAATTACACTAACATTACCTGAAAGAATGGTTAACCTCATAGTAACCGAATATGTGAAAAATCTGAATTTGGCTTTCGCTCAATACTCTGAAAACGATGAAGACAATGAAAATGACTCGAACAGTTCATTTGACACTATCGTTAATTGAACGGTTGGTACACAAGAGACTGGATACATTAAGAATTCACAAGTCGATACTTCTCAAGGTACACAGACAACAATTCTAAACGACTTGTTCAAAGAGAACACTAACCTAAAAAATAAAAATGACCTTTTATGAAATCTAGATTTCAACAGAGAGGAACGGATCAAACTTTTGGAATTCAAGATTGGCTTTCTCGAGTAGTTGAAACTAAAAAAACTGCCGATATGACTCTACATCCTAAAAATCGACTCAATAATAAGGTATACATTATCCATGTGTATAACTGTTCGCTTTGCTCTGTATTAGAATCCAATTTTTGTGATATTATAGTCGCCTGAAAATTGTAGTTTTTTTGACAGAATTTCAATCAGGTGCATGAGTGCATATTATTCTGGAGGCTGACCCTAATAGTGTATTCTCATTGAAGATATGCAGTTTTTCTTGTGCAAATCGTTCTAGAATAATCTAGAATATTACTCATCACCTTCTTCGATTCATTATCGGTGTCTCCAGGTGTGTTTTATTTTGTTTTCCACCGTCTGTTCTTATCTCCGCTCACTAGATATGTCTGCATACAGCTGTTTACGATGTAAGTCAGCGGTCGATCCTGATATTGCTCATGTATGTGACTGTTGCAGTGTTGTTATGTTCCATGATGGGTGCTCAGTCCTAAGCGAAAGAGAGCAGAAAAATTTGAATATTCGTAGAAGAACGCTTCTTTTCTTTTGCGAAGAATCTGTTGATAGCTTTAAGCAAGTACCTAACCTGACTAAAAAGATCTCCGATATGCAGGCGCAGATTGACTCTCTCAAGGAGGAAGTTGATAGACTTAAATCGAATGAGAACGTTTCAAATGTGGAACTCATTAGTGCGGAAGGTAATGATAGAATTATCCGATCAAAAAGTATTATGATATACGATCTGAAAGAGTCTTCTAAAGCGGAGGTGGCGGATAGAATCGATGATGATAGGCGAGAGGTACAGAAATTGCTAACAGGGATAAACATTAAACCTGACGAGTTGGTAAAGATTGTTAGGATAGGAAAGAAGAATGGAAAAGATGGCAAGTCTCGACCAGCCAAGGCCCTTTTCAGTGGGCCTGATAAGGTTGCTGCGATACTGAAAAATAAAAAGAAAATAGTTGAATCGTCAACTCAGAAATTTTCTATTGGTCCTGATCTAACTCCGCTTCAAAGGAAGATACTCAGTGGGCTGCGTCAGCAGATTGAAGACAGAAGATCCAATGGTGAAAGAGATTTAACTCTCAGATATGTCAATGGGGTGCCTACAATAACTAAAGTAAAGACAAAAAACTAGATTCACCCCATCACATGCTCTCTCAATCTACTACCAGAATGTTGGTGGTATGAAGTCCAAACTAAAGCATCTCTTTAACACCATTTCACAACACACTTATGACATTATCGTAATAACTGAGAGTTGGCTCAGTGACTCGATATTGGATGCAGAGATCGTTCCCTCATCATATTCAGTCTTTCGAAGTGCGGTTACAAATTCAAAAGCTAGTGGCGGCGGAGTTCTTATTCTGGTTTGTTCATCCATAGAAGTTCATGTTGTCAAGCAATCGGTAGACACTGTGGAGCACTTATTTGTACTGTTAAGTTCGGGAAGGTTCAGATTCATCGTGGGCGGGACTTATATTTCTCCTAGATCAAGTGAAGCTAACTACTGTGCACACAGTCAGACAATAGAAGAGATTTCTATGACCTATCCGAATACTAAGTTTTGCTTGTGTGGTGATTTCAATGTTCGTGAAGCATCCTGGAGGGAAAATGAGTTCGTTCTGCTGTTTTCTGGATATCATCCCGCCATCGTTAGGGAGGTCTACCAATACTCCTCTTGGTTTGTCTTGGGCCCATACCATTATTCTATGAGTCCATCTGTTTGGTTCTTGGCGGGCTACATGTCCAGCCCAGCACCATTTGAGTTCCGCTATTCTTTTCAAAATGTCCGTTACGCGTGTTCTTCGTCTCATTTCCTCGTTTTTGATCTTATCTCGCAAACTAACGCCAAGCATCGATCTCTTCATTGCTCGTTGTGTCACCTGGAGTTTGTTTTCGTATGCGCGGGTGAGAGTCATTGTCTCAAGATCATACCTGAGGACTGACATAATACATGTCTCAAACGTTTTCCTTTTGAGATTTATTGGGATTTCTCGAGATTTCAACACATGACCCAGTCTTCCAAATGCAGCCCAACCAGGTCCAATTCTTTTCGATATTTCAGAGGTTTGATTTTCCCTACCTTGTACGATTTTATTCCCTAGATAAATGCATTCTGTAACATTTTCGATCTCGTGGTTACCGATACTGATTCTTAAATTTTCAGGACTCATAAGTTTCGTTTTATCCAGGTTCATCTCGAGTCCATAGGTCAAGGCAGCCTCATATAGTTCTTCCAGCATCGTGCAAAGATCTTCGGCATCATCACTTATAGGAACTATGTCGTCCGCAAATCACGGGGATTTCTTTGGATCTTGTTTCTTCGTCTATAGTTATTTGGATTGTGGCGTTTTCGTATATGTATTTGATGAGATTTGAATATCTACTGTCCACTCTTGCGTTATCTAGTGCTCTTAGTGTTGCCCAAGTATTAATCAAGTCTAACGCTTTCTTGAAATCTATAAATGCTATGTGCAATATCGCATTGTACTCTGAGGTTTTTTCGATGAGAGTCCGTATCACTTGCAAATGGTCTACTGTACTGAATCCTTTCCGAAAGCCGGCTTGTGCGACGGATTGATAAGCGTCCATTTTGTTGGTTAATCTATTTGTCATTATTTTCGTCAGCAATTTGTACAAGTGCGATAAAAGGCTTATTGGGCGGTAATTTTCTATGTTATTTCTGTCTCCCTTCTTATACAGAAAAATGACTTGAGCATTATTCCATACCATTGGTATTCCTCTTGCTGACCATGATACCTTCAGAGTTCTTTATTTTCGTCATTTTAGTTCTTCCATTTGATAGTTTCGATCTGAGGACTTTCATGTTTTTGTTGTTTTCAATAGTTTCTTTAACTAGCTGTGTCTTCCAATCCCTCAGGTCTTTCCGAATACTTCTGTCTTTTTCCCTATTCAACGTCTTATAGCTGTCATCCTCCTGACTTGTTTTTCTCACTTTTTCAATTAGATGTCTGGTGTTTTGACTGATTTTCCCTGTGTTTTTCTGAGTACTGCACGTCTTCTTTGTTGCCACTTGTAAACAACTTGTTATCTTCTGAGTAAGATCATCAATTTCTCCATCTCCCAAACAGCCTGAGTGTTGTAGTTTCGTCGTGACAGCTTTTTCGAATTTTTCTCTATTTCTAGTGAGAACCTCTAAAGTGGGATACTTCTGTTTCTTCAGTACCATTTTGGTTCGTTCAAATTTGGTGTCGAGATGGCTTGTAGCTCTAACGAGCCGATGGTCGTTATTTGTGTCGACTTTATTCAGGACCGCAAAGTTGTAACATATTTCTCTCTTGTTTATTATGATGAAATCGATTTCATTTTTTACTTTTCCATCAGGACTTTTCCGAGTCCATCACCGCGTTTCCGCATTTCTCCCCGAGAGTTTTTCTCACCAGAACTGAATCTGCCAATGTGCCGGGTTTCCGTGTCATTGTTCTTACCAATTTTGGCATTAAAATCTCCCATCACCACGACCTACTTAGCGTTTTCTCCAGTTTTTTGCACGAGTTATATCCTCATAAAGCTGTTTGACTGTTTCTAATCATCAGATGAAGTCGTTGGTGCATAAGCTTGTATAACTTGCAAATTATATATCTTATTGACCTTGATGACGATGTATATAACTCTCTCAGAAATGGACTTCATGGTGACAATTCTTGGTTTCAATCGTTTATAGGTAATCCTGTCGTTTACGCTGCCCACACGCGCACCGTGTACCGAGTCGACGAGAAATGTTTCCGAACGATTTGAATTTCAAGCCAGTGTTGCCAGATCCCTTACCTTAACTGAAGTTCATCTAAAATTCACTTCGTATAAGAGAATAAATGTTTGATCTCTGTCGTCTCACTCTTCAGTTTGTTCAATACTTGGGTTGGATAAACTTCATATGCGATTTGACCATTACTTGCGAGACGAGTGATTTATTCAACTGATTTGGAATTTGTTAATTATTTTATTTTTAGGATGATTTGTCTAGAACAAATATTGTTGACGTTCAGGAAATCATGCAGAATAATCAAATTAGTCTAAGTATTATAAAGACCAGAGACATTATATTCACATTGATTCGGTATACATTTCAAAGAGCATATAGGCAATTACACAGAATTGAAAACCGTTGTACGAAGAAATCCTACTCTCTACTTAAATTTAAGAGCACCTATAACTACATTTGTTAAGGGAATTTCTTGAATTATATACATCATGACATATATATATATATATATATATATATATATATATATATATATATATATATATATATATATATATATATATATATATAAAAAGTCGAATAATTGTATTTACAATAAATGCTTATAGCTATAATTTTGCTGTGTGTCAGAAAAAACACAATCGTAACAAGCGAAGATATAGAATACCAGTAAAAAAAACAGACCATGACCGTTTCTTAATCAGGCATCTAAACTTGCATCATGCCTCCTAAGATTGCCTCTAAAGTGTGAGCACAGGAAATGTTGCTGCTCAATTTTTACCCCAACTTGTTATGCAAAAAAAACTTCCACAAATGGAGATCCTCCCCCTTTTTGTTCTATGAACCTTCTGTTTGTTCTATGAACGTTCTGTTTGTTCTATGAACCTTCTGTTTGTTTTATAAACCTACAGTGGTAGTGGACTGTGAACCACTCACTTAGACCATGCAATGATAACTGCCACCTCTTAGGATTATAAGACTCTGGGAAAACACACCAACATTCATACTACAACTATATCTAACCTGGGATTTGCACACGGTCCCTCGGCGTAGGAGTCAGTATCTCTACTGACTCACGTCAGCCACCTCCTCTTTTGAATTATTGTGGAAGTCGGTTAAAAAGGAGATGTAGCTTTCAGAACCATAGAATATTGAAAATCATGTAATAGCAATGCGCAAAATAATTTAACAAATGCTTTAATTTCTATTGGATTGTGGAAACACCGAGAAATCGAAAATGGATGTTATCAAAATTCGTGAATAACTCGAAAACCACATCAGAAATAACTTATTGGATGTATGAATACTAATGAGTCAATAGAACTGAGATATTGTTAGTCGCACCCTCCAAATGAATGAAAAGAAAATTTTGTACAGTGTACAATTCTCAATTTATTACCCTGTTATATAAGCTAAATAGCAAAGGTTCTAGCTTACAAAAAAAATCTGGAGCATACAGATCCTGCACTCAGATTGTCACAAAATTTATGCCAAACAGAGGGAAATATTTTCCCTCAATTTCATTCGTCATATTGAACTTTATTGAATTACTGAAATGTGAGGTCAGATTCTAATATCTTATAAATACTTTGGAAACTCTTAAGATTTTGAAAACCTCTTTTGCTATACCGCACTACCCAGTCCAAATGAACTCAAAATATCTATCTGTTTATTAAGATAATCAAGCACTTGCGAAAAATTACGAGTCACATATGGCCCTTCCGCTCCCGAGAAGTCACACCCCTGATTAGGAGTGTTTACCTATTTGTTTCACTTCAATAATACATCTTATCCTTTGCTATTTTTTTCCCCAACGATAGGTACTCAAATCTCCGACGTGAGATAAATCGTGGCAACACTGGCTTAAATTTCAAATCGTTCGGAAACATTCCTCCTCGACTCGGTGTACACGAAGCGAGTGCTGGCAGCGTTAACAGCAGGATTACTTCGTTTATATATTAACAACGCAACTCCCCCTACGTGATCATTCGTTTCTGTGTTATTTTGATACAGCAAATGTCCTGATTTTAAGGTTATAGCGAGTTCGCCCTTCAATCTCGTCTTGCTAATGCCCAAGATATCCCATTTTATGTTCAGCAGTTCCTCCTCTAGTCTTTCGAGATGACTCTCCGATCTGAGAGTTCTGACATTATAAGTAGCGAGGTATAACTTTTCAAAATTTCTCTGGTCCTTCGCACTTGTTTCTTTCGAATTTTTCACTACTGGCGCTTTGAAATCTAGATTGAAAAGGACTTTCAAAAATTTGTCCTGAAGTCTCTGCATTTTATCAAACAACGTATTTGAACCATTTCCCCAAACAGTAATCAAATTAATCATATTAGAAACAGAATATGCATTGTAGATTTTATATTTTGACTTGGTATCAAGATGGTGGCGACATCGGTTCAGGGATCCAATCATTGGAATAATTTTGTAGGATAGGTGTTCACAATGATTTTTCCAGCTCAAGTTTTCATTTATGATCAAGCCTAAATATTTTGATGTATTAACCCTTCTAAGACAATAGTCACCAATCTTGATCTCAACCATTTATTCCTTTTTATTTTTCTGCTTGAACAGCATGTCGTTCGTTTTTTGTTGTGTTCATTTTGAGTTCATTTTGCACAAGCCAAGCATTGTAATTCATCAAATCATTATTGACTGTTTGTTCGAGCAACTTGAGATCACTGCAGCTGTAAACCAGGATAGTGTCATCAGCAAAGGTAAAGTATTTTGCCTCCAAATTTGAAATTTTAAGGTTTAAGACATATAGCTTGTAAATTAATGGCCCCAAAACAGAGCTTTTTATTATGCCACAAGTAACATACTCCTTTTCACTGTAAGTATCATTCAGTCTCACAATTTGTCGTCTTTGGCTCAAGTAAGTTTTAGTGTTTTTCCTCTTATACCCATTAAAAGTTTACTCAAAAGGAGCTGATGGTAAACAACATTAAATGCCTTTTCTAAGTCGACAAAATACATATAACAAATTTGTTTTCATCTTTGCAACGAAATGCATAAAATCTGTAACAGCACTCAATGATCTCACTTAACAACCCCTGAAAAATCGGTAACCAATTCAGCAAATTCAAGTAGAATATTTTCCAACATAATTTGCGCTCACCAATTTCATATTGCTGTAATGCATTCTACAATTTCTAAATTTAGAACAATATGAATAATTCATACATATTAGTCTATTAATTATCAAAATGTATATAACATATGAATGAAAATCCTAAGTTTGCAGTATTCTAATAAGATTACCAAACACGCTCGTGTTATTCCACCCCATCTCAAACTTTTTATTCATTAACGCCACAGCAATTAATTTTGCCAACATCCAATTGAGTTTCAAGCTCAAGACATCATAATAAACCGTCCTCGTTAACTTCCCATCTCCACCCTAGATTAAGAAGTCGCGAAGGACAAACACCAATTTAAATTTATTTAAAAGGAAAATGCAAGCGTCGGAGTGTTTTGTTAATGTAATATTCATGCGGAATCCTCCCTCTGCATTTTCTCAAGACGACAGACGTCGCGAGACGATCGACAATCGTCTCCGAAACAGGAAAAGGGGTGCATTTGAATGCGCCCCCACCGTCACTTCCCTAGTCGGACGTGCCAATGCGCTTCCTAGGTGCTATTATTACCGGAAGATCACGCTCTATTGTTCCTCTATTCGGTGCTCTTTTGTTCTCTAATGTTTGGCGATCGAAGTGTGCGAACGCGGATGGAAAATAATTCTACGAGTTTCCGGATTATTTTTTTCAGTTGTCGAATATATTTTGAAAGACTGTTGCCTGGTTACTAAGGATTTAATTCTTGCGCCTGGTATTATACAACGTTTCATCAAAAAGTAAAAGTGAAATGAAAATTTCCTGAGCTTTGTGATTCTGTTTGTTAATAACCTTTTTCAACTGCATGTAGGGTGTTCCAGAATAAGCTAACAGTTTCACTAATCTGATGGAATCCGTCGAAATAATGATACAAGTTTATTCAACATTTTTTCCAATCACCCTACAAAAATTCACTTCAAGAGAATTTTCTAAAGTTGCAATTTGTTTCCTTCAATGAATATGTAGGAAATTTCGATGGAAAATTAAATTATAGAACACAGAATTTTTCAAATGATGAATAAAAAATTGATTTACACACTTAATTACTCTTAACACTTCTAAGCACAGTGGTGAAATTATACGAAAAAATATTAGAAACGAGATTGAGGGCTATTATCGAAGCGACATTACTAGAATCACAAAGCGGATTTAGAGGAGGCGAGAGCACACAAGACTACATTTTTACTCTGAAAGAAATCATCAGAAAGACATTGAATAGCGACAGAACATTGTACCTAGCATTTATAGGCCTGGAGAAAGCATTTGACAAATTTTTGAATTGTGGAGGCCGTTACTTGATGTAGATCCATGATATAAATGAGATAAAAAACACAAGGTTTAACTTTAATCTACACTTTATTTGAAAAAATTCGACGACGTTTCGCTGACACAGCAGCTTTATCAAGAATGACAAACAGAATGAAGAGTATGGTATTATAAACAAATCGTAGAACAAGTATGAATAACAGGAAAATCCACATCTAGCCATTGTACAGTTAGTATGAAAGGTAATAAAACTAATTAAACAAGTTAAGTTGAATAATTCACATCTACCTGTTCATTCAAAAGCTTGTCCGAATGTTATATCTATTTATTTCTAATGCTTCTAGGAGATCTAATTTTGAACTTTTGATTTTATATGTAATATGTCAAAGTTTTTATTGAATGAATGGTTTTCTTTCATTAGGTGGTTTGAATAATTTGAATCAGATTTATTTTTATCGAAGCTACGTTTATGTTCAGATGTTCTTATGCCAAAACTCCTATAGGTCCTACCGATATAAATTTTATCACAAGAACCGCAATTGAGTTTATAGATTCCTGATTTACCTGATTTTTCAACACGAGATTTATTATTTTTAATATGTTTACCTAAGTTATTAGAAGTTTTGAAAGTTATATTAAGATTTTGTTTGACGAGAAAGGATTTAATATTTGTACTTGCAGAACAGCAGAATGTTAAACTGTTGAATATTTTATAGTCTTTATGAATAGGATATACTTCATTTATTGCTTTCTGATACAGTTTTTTACGAATGATTAGATCTATCATATCCGGATTATATGAATTATTAATGGCTATTTGTTTGATGATGTTTAACTCTTTATTATAATCTTCTACTGATAAAGGTAAATTGAGTAATCGATGTACCATGCTGTTTAAAGCTGTAACTTTGTGTTGAATTGGATGTAATGAGTAGTTATGTATAATTGTATCAGTATGTGTTGGTTTACGAAAGACCGAAAAACATGATTATTATTTTGTTCAGTGATTTTAAGTCCAAAAATTAATGGAATCGTTCTGTTCAATTTCTATCGTGAATTTAATGTTCAAATGGATGGAATTAATGAAATTAAGAAATAAGTCTAATTGATGAGTAGTTCCAATGAAACATACTAAGATGTCGTCAACATATCTATACCAATAAAGAAATTTGGAAATGAGTGGATGTGTATGAATTTTCTGTTCAATATAATATATCAAGTAAATCAGGAATCTATAAACTCAATTGCGGTTCTTGTGATAAAATTTATATCGGTAGGACCTATAGGAGTTTTGGCATAAGAACATCTGAACATAAACGTAGCTTCGATAAAAATAAATCTGATTCAAATTATTCAAACCACCTAATGAAAGAAAACCATTCATTCAATAAAAACTTTGACATATTACATATAAAATCAAAAGTTCAAAATTAGATCTCCTAGAAGCATTAGAAATAAATAGATACAAACATTCGGACAAGCTTTTGAATGAACAGGTAGATGTGAATTATTCACCCCTACTTAACTTGTTTAATTAGTTTTTATTACCTTTCATACTAACTGTACAATGGCTCGGTGTGGATTTTCCTGTTATTCATCCAACTTGTTCTACGATTTGTTTATAATACCATACTCTTCATTCTGTTTTTCATTCTTGATAAAGCTGCTGTGCCAGCGAAACGTCGTCCAATTTTTTCAAATAAAGTGTAGATTAAAGTTAAACCTTGTGTTTTTTATCTCATTTACATTTGACAAAGTGAAGAGGAAGATAATATGGGAAATTTTGAGGAAAAGAAGGGTAAATGACAAATTGATTGCGGTTACCAAAAGTTTATATAAGAAAACGGAAAATTGTGTGATCATAAAGAATATGAGATCTAGAATTTTTTTGACTAAAGAGGGACTACGACAAGGGGGAGGATTGAATCCTCTGCTCTTTATAACATTCATGGACGAAATCCTCAGACAAACTAAAGAAAGAATCAAGTCAACACATGTGGGATACAGGAAACTTGAAAGTGTGAACATTTCTAAGTGTATTTTCGCGGATGATGTGGCAATAATCCCTAAGAGTGAGGAAGATTTGCTGGACAATGTTAACGTATGGAAGACGGCCTTGCAGAAAAACGGCATGGTAATGAATAAAAATAAGACAAAAGTAATTACGATATCGAGAGAACCGAAAGACATAAGTATTAAGATTGAAAATGAAACAATAGAACAAGGAAGAAAGTACAAATACCTGGGAACTATAATCGTTGAAAGTGGCACACAAAATTCAGATTTGAATCAAAGAATAGAGAAGACAAACAAAGTATATTACGTAATGAATAAAGGGTTCATCAACAGAAAAGAAATCTCGAAGCAAACTAAAATGAAGGTTTTCCGATGTGTATAGAGACCAATCTTAATGTGAGTCATGAGTTCTTAGTTAACAGGAAAAAAAGCAGATTACAGGCGACTGAATTGAAGTACCTCAGAAGACTCAAAGGAGTTACAATAATGGATAAGGTGAAAAATGCAGACATAAGACAGGAATTGGTCATAAAACCAGTATCAGAGTTCATCGAACAGAGGCAATTGGGATGGTGGGGTTATCTGAAACAAATGAAAGACACTGCACTAGAAAGAAGAGTATGGGAGGAAGGAAATACATTCAAAAGGAAAAAAGGAAGGCCAAAAAATACTTGGAATGGGAAATAGGGAAAATTGTTGAAGAGCAGAGGAATAGCATGGAAGGAGGCGGAAAGAATGGCAGCAAACAGGAAGGACTGGAAGAAGCTGATACAATAGGAACTATGATTGACAAATAACAGGGTGCTTCAACGAAAACTAAACAGAGGCTATATAGATATTCATTTCTGATCAAAACGCAAAAACATGTCAATTTTTGTTTCAAGGTGGACATCTTTTGGGGTACAAAACTTGCCTGAAATATCAACCCCCTAAGCGGGGGTTGCAATCCTTGAACATTTTGAATAGGAAAGATGGGTCGAGTGATAACTCAAAAGAAAGGTGGTATCTTTGTCTACATTGCCTTGAACGAATTTCCATTTTTAATTGAAAGCTGTAAAAGATGGGTGAGCAACTGAAAGATAGGAAAGACTATTTCCCTGAGACTATTCAAGTTTCAGTGAAGTAAAATGGAACAGATCCATGCTGATCAATGGCAGTCATCATCAAGTACCATCCTCATCTCGAATTTCAACCCCTAGAGCAGGGGTGACCACCCTTGAAAATTTGGAAGAGGGTAGATGGGTCGAGTGATACCTCGAAAGGAAGGTATTATCTTTGTCTGCATCCCCGTGAACGAATTTTCATTTTTGATTGAAAACTGTAGAAGATACAGAGTGAGCTACTGAAAAATAGAGGAGACTATCTATCGCCCTGAGCTATTCAAGTGTTAGTGCAAAAAAATGGAACAGATTCATTCCAGATCAAAGGCTGTCATCTTCCGAAACACCATTCACTTCTCAAATTCCAATCCTAGAGCAGGGGTGACCACCCTGTGTTATTTTTAAAGCAGAAGATAGGTCCAGTTATAACCTTCTAAGAAAGGATTTTTGTTTGTCTCCACAATGGTGTGCAAGTTTTCGTTCTCCATCAAAATTACTGGGTGAGCAGCTGAAACATTGGAATGTTTATGAAGGATTATGAATCTTGAAAGAAAACGATAAAACTATCAGTCATAGTAACTCCATTGATCTTTGAACATTCGTTGTACGATATGCGAGCAATGCATCTAGAGTTGGGTTCACATGTACATGCGTTTTTATCAGTTGACTGAAAGAAAACTTTTTGTTTTCACAGGTGATACTGTATGATCATCTTCCTCTTGTGAAATGACTTTTATTTGACGATACGAATCAACACTACGAATCAGGAACGCAGATGTTACAATGATCAGATTTCTTCAACAAAAAAATTGATTCTCAATGTTTTCGTACTTTTTGTATTCAATTTCATCGTCCCGATTTTATTCCACATTAGTTGTGAAAATTCTGTTGCATTCATCACAATAGTTTCTCTTCTATTCGAAATTTAGTTTTCATAAAATCGTCATGGTTTACTCGATAGCTGAGAGGGTTGAAATGATTGAACTATTTTTCAGTTCTGATAGTTGCGCGAACAGAACAGCCAATATCTTCAAACAACGCCACGAAGGTGCTGAAGTGACTTCGAAGTATGTACTAGAATTAGTTGCCAAATTTCGTGAAACTGGATCGGTGCAAAATAAGAAGCGCGTAATTGAGCGGCCAATAAGAAATGAAGCTGTGGAAGTGGCGGTGCTTGGTCAAGCGGTGGTTGATCCTACCCTAAGCCTGCAGAAATTGGCAGATGTAAGTGGTGTAAACCAAACGAGTATTTTGCGCATTCTGAAGGGGCATAAGTTTCATCCATATAAAATCAAATTAGTTCAAGAAGACCATAAGTGAGAGAGTCATGAACAATCCTCATTATTTATTTCACTTGTGTTTTTCGGACGAATGTACATTTTTTCTGAATGGAACCGTAAACCGCCATAATTGCCGTTATTGGGCAGATTCTGAGCCGCAAATATTCCACGAAATTCACACTCAGCAGCCTCAAAAACTAAATGTTTGGGTTGGCATTTATGGCGATCACCTCATTGGACCGTTTTTCATTGCTGGAAATCTTACCGGAGGGTTGTATTATAAACTATTGGATGAATTTATCGACCCAGCAATAACGAAGACCATTGGAATGACCCCCGCTATTCGGAGAACGAGGTTGTATTTCAGCAGGATGGAGCGCCCCCGCATTTTGCACAAGTTCGAGTATTTTTGGATGATCATTTTCCTGGTCGTTGGATTGGAAGGAGAGGCCCAACAGAATGGCCACCACGATCTCTGGATCTCAGTCTATTAGACTTTTTCCTATGGAGCCAACTCAAAAGTATAATCTATAAAACTGAACCTGCTAATTTGAACGACCTGGGACAGCGCATCGTCAATGAGTGTAACCAAATCACAGCTGAAATTTTACAGAATGTCCGTGAACGTTTCACCCAAAATTTGTTTATGTGCATGGAGGATGGTGGCCAACAATTCGAACATTTACGTTGAGTTTTAGTGACTTCAGTTCCATTCATTTTATCGGGTAATAAAGTACAACTTCTACTCGTTAATTTTCTCCTTTCGTTTATTCCCCTCTTTATTTTCAGCCATTGTATTAGTTTTTCATCTATTACATTTGAAACCGGATGTCTCAAACGAGTAACTGTCTTTCAAAAGGTGTTTATTTAGTGAAAAATCAACCCCTGTTTGATACTGGTCGAAGATAGATGGTATACCATGCATTGCATCTTCAGTCACTTTTCCGTTTTGCATCCTCTAACTCCTATGGAACTCAATGAGAATAGAATTATTGCGAGCAGTCATGAAGGCAATCGAAATCCTTTACTTGAAAGGTATCACTGGATCGAAATATTACCCCTGCTCTAGGGGTTGAAATTCGAGATGAGGGTGATTTCGGAAGATGACAGCTTTTGATCTAAAATGAATCTATTCCAGTTTTTCGCACTAATACCCCAATAGTCTTGGGGCGTTAGTCTTCTCTATTTTTCAGTGGCTCACTCTGTATCTTCTACAGTTTTCAATCAAAAATGAAAATTCTTTCACGGGAATGCAGACAAAGATAATACCTTTCTTTCGAGTTATCACTCGACCCATCTACCCTCTTCCAAATTTTCAAGGGTTGTCATCTCTGCTCCAGGGGTTGAAATTCGAGATGAGGATGGTACTTGATGATGACTGCCATTGATCAGCATGGATCTGTTCCATTTTACTTCACTCAAACTTGAATAGTCTCAGGGAAATAGTCTTTCCCTATCTTTCAGTTGCTCACCTTGTATCTTTCACAGTTTTAAATTAAAAAAGAAAATTCGTTCAAGGAAATGTAGACAAAGATACCACCTTTCTTTCGAGTCATCTCTCGACCCATCTTTCCTATTCAAAATGTTCGAGGATTGCAACCCCCGCTTAGGAGGTTGATATTTCAGGCAAGTATTGTACCCCAAAAGATGTCCCCTTAAAACAAAAATTGACATGTTTTTGCGTTTTGATCAGAAATGTATATCTTTTAGATATAGAGTTTTCGTTGAAGCACCCTGTAATATTATATATATATATATATATATATATATATATATATATATATATATATATATATATATATATATACTCGCGGAACACTCGAAAATTTAACCAAATTCGAAGTTCGATATTTTCCCTAATTCTCAACCGATTTAGATGATTTGTTCGGCAAGTTATAGATCAACTCTTCTGCTTTGTAGAAATTATAAGAGAAAACAAAAAATTTGGAAAAAATTTTATACGGGGCAAAACTAAAAGTGTTTTTTTGTCAAAATTCGTAACACCCTGTGGAATTTCGTGGTCCGAGTTGAAACGTACAATATCATGGTCTGTCAAGACACATCTTCCTACAGTAACGCCCTTCTTGTTTCATGCGTTTATCTCTATTTTGCAAAATATATTCAATTTCAAGTGGAAAATCACCATTTTGGAGAAATTAAATTGAATCAAGAAATTGTCATTAAAATTCGTCTATCAATTTGGAATTTTCTTATTATCACTCAGGCGTGTCGAAATTGTCGATTTTATGTTCGAATTGCAATAGTTATTGATGACAATTTGGTTAATTTGGTGAAAATTAGGAATTCATAGGAGATAACAGTCGGTAGGTATTAAAATACACAATCGAATTCTGGGACCATTGATATAACTTTTCATTTACACATGTGCACACCTTTTTATCAAATATGAAATACAACACACGTTTTTTTGTATATGACCACATTTGCACTTGTTTAAAGAATGAGAGTTTCCATTCTTTGATTTGATACAAATTCGATCGGTTGCGGTGTTTTGTGATTCTTTTACTGTTTACGATTCGAAACGGTATTTTTCATTCAGAATGAGAGATTTACCACCAACCTCAGTAGCAAGGGCAGTTACATTGATCGAGGAAGGGCGCACCTACCGCTCAGTTGGTACCATGTTGGGTGTCTCGACGTCGGTTATCCATCGAATCTACCGACGTTACAGGGAAACTGGATTGTACGTGAGGAGGCGAGGACAAGGAAGAAATCGGGCAACCCGCGCTATACATGACCGTTTCATCGTCAATCAAACCATAAGAAATCCTCGTCTTACTGCTGTTCAGGCACGTAACCTTTTACAAGCAGTGGATAACATTAACGTCAGTGTGGGGACAGTCAGAAGACGATTAAATGAAGTTGGTCTGAGATCATACGCGCAAGCAAGAGCACCAAGACTCGATAGAGCCCATCGGGTAGAAAGATTGGCGTTTGCTAGGGAGCATGTAGCATGGACAATCAATCAGTGGAGACGAGTTTTATTTAGTGATGAGAGCCGATATTGTGTGAATTTCGTGGATGGTAGAGATAGAATATGGAGGCATCGAGGGGAACGGTACAATCAAGCGAACTTCGCAGGAACTGAGCAATACGGTGGAGGGTCAGTTATGATATGGGGTGGCATATGCTTGGGAGTACGAACAGAACTGGAGATTATTGGCAATGGATCACTTAATGCCCATCGGTATATAACAGAAATCTTGGAGCCCCATGTTGTGCCTTTTGCTCCTTACATAGGGGAAAATTTCCTTTTTATGCACGATAACGCGCGCCCTCATACTGCGCGCATAGTGATAGAATATCTCAATGAAGTTGGGATCACACGAATGGACTGGCCGTCGCGGTCACTGGATTTAAACCCGATCGAACACGTTTGGGACATTCTTGGAAGAAGGGTTCGACAACGGAATCCAGGCAACGTTGAAGAGCTGACATTGGCTTTGGTGGAAGAGTGGGACAACATACCTCAACAGATGATAGACAACATCATTGGGAGTATGCGAAATCGTATGCGCGCTGTAATAAGAGCTCGGGGGGGTCATACTCGCTACTAAAATCAAATGTTTTTTTTTGTGGGTCATCATGAACATTTTCCTCAACATGTTCATTTCATTTCACGAGTGTATCGCCAGGATACACACCTGCTCTCAATTTTGGACAGGAATGATAATTATTATAGAGTGTCACACAAAAAAATTCAAAAATAAATGTGCAAAATCAACGATTTTTCCAGTGTACTTCGAGTTCTCCCGGAGCGTGAAATTGGCCAGTGAATTTCAAAAATTTTCATTTCGTTAGATTTCCGCTTCTCTAATTTTGATTTTATTTTTTGGCTAACCTCCGATGTTATGCACCTACGCAAGATTAAAAATAAATTCTTGAAATTTGTGACTTTTCGCTTCAAATTGGATATCTCTTGTAAAAATAGAGATAAATGCATAAAACAAGAAGGGCGTTACTGTAGGAAGATGTGTCTTGACAGACCATGATATTGTACGTTTCAACTCGGACCACGAAATTCCACAGGGTGTTACGAATTTTTGACAAAAAAACACTTTTAGTTTTGCCCCCGTATAAAATTTTTTTCAAATTTTTTGTTTTCTCTTATAATTTCTACGAAGCAGAAGAGTTGATCTATAACTTGCCGAAAAAATCATCTAAATCGGTTGAGAATTAGGAAAAATATCGGACTTCGAATTTGGTTAAATTTTCGAGTGTTCCGCTAATTTTGCCTCCGATTATATATATATATATATATATATATATATATATATATATATATATATATATATATATATATATATATATATATATATATATATATATATATGAAACTCCAGTCTTACGATCGTAGACATTCAATTAATTGAACTTTTCCTTCGTTTATATTAATTTGTACGAAGATCATCCTGAAAATCAGCTTCTGACGGAGGAATTCATTTTAAAACAATACTCGATGAACCTTGTTTTATAAATATTTTTTTTCATTTGTAAATATGAAAAATATATGATGATAGCAAAACCCCGATCCTGGATTTCCAAGATATTCTGCAAACGTTCGATAAATCGTCCACGGAATGCAATAACGGCCAATGTAACAACCGATGGGAACCGTGGGGAGATCAGCTAGAAACGGGAGCTTTTCCAGGTTTCTCCGGGCCACTTGACCCGAGCTCAACGCGGTTACTAAGCAACAATTAATCGCCCTGTGTCGTTAACATCGGATTATAAGGTAATCACCAGGGGCCAGGTGGTGCTTAGATTGGAATATTTGTTTCATTCCGTTTATACCTACTGTCTCGATTGCCATTCATGAAATTCCAAGCGAAAAATATTTGTACTGTCATGAATGTATTGAGAATTATGAGCAATTGAAGGGAGGGAGCTGGTACTTGATGAAAATTGAATTTCACGTTCCATTTCCGTTTCCATATGAAATATATATAGTAAATATGATATGTTATATATGTAGCTTTTTGATTTACTGAGTGGACAACGTGTTATACATGATGCAGTGACGGCTCGTGCATTTTCGAAAGTATAGGAAGGGGGCAGCTAAAGGTAGATCACCGATCATGATTGAAGAAGTAATTTTCAAAAGTTTCGACAGCTGCTCGTACCGACCCCTGCAATGCCTCTCATTAAAATTTTTGATATTCTGATGCATATTTCTGTATATCCATAAGAATATCCTCAAATAAATGAATCATATCATTGCGGACGCTATGAATAGGTGCTGAATGCATAAGGAAGGTGTTATCTTCATTTTTAATTTGTTATCGAGTTAATAATTTGTAGGACGTAGTTTAAGATTGCATTTTGTAATTTTGTGAAAGTAAAAAATTTGAAGGGAGTTTGAAGAAATATCTATAGTTAATAAAGAAATTGACCACGTTGTTTCATTTTCCGGTTTCTCCTAATTGTCTTACATATGACATTTGTCATATTTTTAAAACGACTGTCAACCTAAATTATTGGGTTCATTATGATTCTAGAACATCTATAGATCATAATCGGCATCACTTAGAAGACCGAACCTGGCCATCGGGGCTCTCTCGGTCAAACAGAGAGGAAATTGTTTTGTTGAGTTTGAATATTGAAGGGCTTTTGCGATTATGCTTCAAAATTGGCAAGCAACAACAAGGAAGTGGTTATGTTTCAGAAGACTCACACTGCGACGGAAGAACATCTCCGCGAAAGAGGAAATATCGCAGGTTAAGTAATTTTTGATTATCTCCTTAGTCCTTTTTATGGCCTTGCTTGCTATGTAAAATCTTTTCTTAAATTCAAGTGTGTGCAGATATAGAAGAGTCAGGTATGATTGTTGAAATATTTTTCTGTTGGTTTCCTTTTTCCATTGTTACAGATTCCTTTCCCAAACCCCCTTCCTTTCATCCTTTTCTTCGTCTGGAAATCATGGAGTGCAAGATGAGAATTGAAGCTGCTAAGCAGAAAAATCTCTGGTACTCTTTATGTACACACGACACTAATACAACATAAATAGACAAGCTATTGCTAGTGAAATAGCGACAGGGAAACAAGTTTTCTTCCTCAGGTTATTTCACTCGTTTATTGAATCACTCGCAAGATGGTATGGTTCCCCTGTTATATTTTCCTGAGCTCACACTTGTGTTTCTGACACACACCAAAATTATAGATATAAGCATTTATTGTAAATACAATTATTCGAATTTTTGTAAATCCTCTCTTTCAAAGGATATATATATATATATATATATATATATATATATATATATATATATATATATATATATATATATATAACTATTCAAAATCCGTAGATCAATGAATAATCCCTCCTGACAAATCTGCCTGCCATGCACGCAGCCCCAAGAGCCACAATAGTGTAACTAAGCAGGATGCCGAGAAACGAAGCGGCAAACTGCACTTTCGCCCTTATTAGGAGCTCATCAGTGTCAAATATCGCATCTCAGCATCCTATCAAGCTACATCGGGGTACCCTATCGATTCCAGAAAGAACGCACCTCGTACACAGGTATGAGATTCGCCCTCTATGGACCGACACGACATTCGGGAGACATCTTTCGCCGTTTCGTGAATCACATCAACAGTAGAAAACGAGCGAAATAATCCCGCTGGAATAGTGATCTTAGCCTCTGTTTCCGAGATAAAACCTCCCGTCGATAAATATTTGATGGGACAAATATCTTCCGCGATAAACTTCGCGAGGAGTCTACATATGTAAACTTGAGACAACAAAAACTAGTGAAAAATCCATATATCATTGAATAATCTCTCCTGACATGAGCTTGTTGCCAAGTCTGCCTGACATGCACGCAGCTCCTAGGAGCCACAATAGTGCAACTAAGCAGGATGCCGAGAAACGAAGCGGCAGACTGCAGTTTCGCCCTTATTAGGAGCTCATCAGTGTCGCATATCTCGGAAACAGAGGCTAAGAGCACTATTCCAGCGGGATTATTTCTCTCGTTTTCTACCGTTAATGTGATTCACGGAACGGCGAAAGATGTCTCCCAAATGTTTGGAATTTTTAACGTTTCCACATCTGTTCGTTATTGTTCGTATCTTTCTCGAAGTCCGTTAGCGGGTTCGCCGTGTCGGTCCATAGAGGGCGACTCTCATACGTATGTACGAGGTGCGTCCTTTCTGGAATTGATAGGGTACCCCGATGTAGCTTGGTAGGATGCTGAGAAGCGATATGCGACACTGATGAGCTCCTAATAAGGGCGAAACTGCAGTCTGCCGCTTCTTTTCTCGGCACCCTGCTTAGTTGCACTATTGTGGCTCTTGGGGGACTGCTTGCATGGCAGGCAGATTTTGGAACTAGCTCTTGTCTGGAGGGATTATTCATTGATCTACGGATTTTGAAATAGTTATTTTTGTCTCAAGTTTACATATGTAGACTCCTCGCGAAGTTTATCGCGGAAGATATTTGTCCTGTCATATATATATATATATATATATATATATATATATATATATATATATATATATATATATATATATATATATATATATATATATATATATATATATATATATAAATATATAATATACAAATATATAGATATATACATATATATTTATATAAAACAATTCTTTGCAATTAAATTTCATTCTTACTGTTGTTCTCTTGTTTCCTTTTACTTTTCACTTTAATGAGCTACATTCTGTTTGATTCATTGTAAATCGAAATATTGTAAAATTGTAGAAATTTGCACTTCGAAAAAACGGGTGCATTGAGGGGATGATAATACTTTTCACTTATCGAATTGATAGTCCTAGGTTGAACCTCCAAGACTAGGCTTCCTTACAACGTCTGGAAGTGCTAACGTACCGAACAACCTCTTCACCAACTAGAAGAAGATAACCGCTATTTTATTGGAGGATTCCTGAGGACAAAGACGTCGCCCTTGTATCACTCCCTGGAGTTCATTAGATTCGTTTTTTTGTTTATGTAAAAGCACCTTGTTATATGTTATCAAAGTTATAATGGTCATTTGAATCAAATTGTTTGAATTTTATCTCAACCTAAGATTCTGAGATAGGTGCTCGACAATATTTCAGGGTACTTGTGGCTTAACCTAGCAGCTGATGAAAATGATCATAAAATATAAACTGAATCGAAAATACTGAAATAATAATTCAACAAACGGAAATGTAATCCTAAGAAACTTCACCATCAAATACGAAGTTGCGCAGAATACTCTGCGAATGGCTAAACAATGTTGTAGATAGAACATGCTCATATTCACTCGTTAAAGAAAATTACCGTCTTTCAAGGCACCAAGTCTATATAACGAGTAACTAATATAAGGAAAATAAGTGAAATATTTAGGCATAATGCTTGACGCCAAACAAAATTGGACAACCACATCGAGAGAGCGCAAAACACACTCTAGACTTGCTGCAAGGTATTTGGGCTCAGATGGGGACCCAAACCAAACATATCTAGTATGTTGGTTATACACGATAGTGATTAGTCTGCTTCTGACCTTTGTGGCCGTCGTTTGGTGGTATACACTGAATAAGGAGACCAAAAGGAATTAAATAAGCAAGACCCAAAGGCAAGCATATCTAGCAGTCACGGCGCCTTGAGATTGGCACCCACAGCCTCCGTGGGTATCCTCACTCTACACACAATGGTAGAGGAGACGATCATGAGAACCTCATCAAGACTGTGGGTTGGAGGTATGTCGAGGGACAGAAATCTGATTTCTGAACATTCTACAACCCTCAATAAAATAAGAAAGCTCCGTTCTGTTCATCATAACGTTTTGATGAACCTTATGAGGTCGTCATTGCACCAAAATAAATTTGGTCCCATGCTTTATTCATCCCACGGGACCCCACTTGGTTTACAGATGACCCCAAAACCGGTACGGGTACAGGCATCGGAATCCACGACCCCAGGGCAAACACTACGATCGCTCTAGAATACCATGTCACCGTAACAAACGCAGAAGTATATGCTATTCTTAGATAAATGCAGAAAAATCTATAAAAGGACTACAGAGACGCTCGCATCTACATATGATATGCAAACACCCTAGGATATCTGAAAGATCCAAGGGTTAGATCCAAATTAATTGACGAATGCGAAGTAGCATTACGATAAATTTATACCACAGAATTACTCTTCTCTAGTGCTCAGCCTAT
The DNA here is from genome assembly GCA_013387265.2 of Cryptolaemus montrouzieri. Lineage (NCBI taxonomy): Eukaryota > Metazoa > Arthropoda > Insecta > Coleoptera > Coccinellidae > Cryptolaemus > Cryptolaemus montrouzieri. Next base: position 124,679,219 of record JABFTP020000185.1, read on the forward strand.
TCAGGGTATTGAAGGGAATAAGAAATAAGACAGCCTTGCCAAAAAGGCAAAACCTATAAGGTACTTCGTGTTGACCTAGAATTTGTAGTAATATCATAGAAAAATGCAATAATGAATTTATTAATTGAGTGAATTCAAACTTTGTGAAGTAGAAAAATTGAAGATATCAAAATGCAGTGCTTTACTCTCTATCTCAAGATCGACTGATTTTGGCGGAAAGATTTGGGAAACGTTAAGTTTTGATTGCAGGGGGACCAATTTCTGAGTTGGATAGGGGTATGTTTAATCAACCACCTACCCTCAGCAGCACCTGTGTCAAAAAACATCATATGGAAAATGGGTCAAGTAACATAACTTTGGAAAGGGTCTTTTAATTTTATATTCAAAAATAGTATCGTTATGAACATTTAATATCACATAGAAAGTCCAAACATGACGATAGTTTGTATTCCAACGAAAAATTGCCAATCCCTCTATGTCAACAAAGACTGATTGTAACAGAAAAACCTGAGTTCGTTCGAAGCATGTGATACCAACACCTTATCCTCAGTAGCTGAAATTCACTATTGGGAAAGTGGATTGAGGGACATATATTTGGAAAAGTCTTTCAATTTTCTTTTCAAAGATTTCATCTTTATGAAAGTTTAATTTCATAGAAACAGTTTAAACGCAACAGAAATTTGTTTTCCATCTGAAGTTTGACAATGCTTAAATCTGAATTAAATTCTCAACTGATAAGCGGGTCGAAATTGTTTTAATTCATTATCGAAATAATAATTGAGCTATAGAAAGGGCAAGGGTTTTCACCGTGAACCATCCAGAAAAACAGGTACGACACCAGTATATTTTATATTTGATGAATAAATTTCGAACTACGGGTTGAGCGGCTGCCAAAAAACATCAAGTTCATCATCGGTGTATACGGAACGGAGCAATGAGTGGCAGTTTACGGCCACCTACAAACCCAACCACTACTTCCATCAGAAAACGATCGACTCTGAGAGGCTGCAAGTATGTGTGATGCAGGGTTGTCGTACATACACGATACACCCTACCTACCTACCTACTTAGGTAGGCTGTACCGTAGCATATATAGATATTAGCTTTCCGCACGATATACATTATTTTAGTCAAGGTTTGAGTTAGGTTTAGTTAGGTTCTTCTCTATAATTGCAATGAAAAAACATATAGTTATTCAAAATTGCGAGTTTATTGGTTGTTACAAAACAAAAGAGTTACATATGGTGTTGAACTTAACTGGAGGTTGAAGCGTGGCGTGAGATGGTACGTAACCATTGAGTACTAATCGCAAGCATGGAGACATATGATCGTCAGTAAGTCGATTGCGATATTTTGACTGAATTATCTTCATTTCAGAAAATGAATACTCGCACAAGTAAGCTGACACAAACATTGCCGTCAGTTGACAGGCGATTTGCCTTAGATTCGGGTATTTATCTTCAGATATAAAACATCAGTAATTTGTATCAGATGTTGTAGCTTTGAGATGTATATCTGATATAATCTGCACCAACTCATTTTCAACAGAACATGATGTAGCATTCAAAAATCTAATAACGAAACTATTTATTACTATATTATAATACATCTGAAATGAACACTTAAATAAATTAAATCAACTACGTCGCATGTATTTTCGCATTATTTCGCGGTACGAAAATGTCCTGAACGTCTCTGAATGAAAACTGGAAATAAAGAGTTCTCGAATGAAATTTAAATCTGTAATTGTTGGATATGGATGTGATTTCTATTCTCGATAAAATTTTGTGTCCCTCTATGAGAATGATAGCGATATACAATTCAAATTTAATTAATTTCCACCTGAAAGAAAGAAGTAATTTAAATATGTGACACCAGATGACCTGCCGCTTTCGATTCGTAAAGTAAGTTTTTTATTCCCTTGGGAGGATGCATGAATCTTGAGGAGAGGCACCGGAAGAGTCAGTGAGAATTTGTCGCTCTGAGAGACATTTCACGTTATCATATATATCTGAATAGGAAATATCGTTCGAATTATATCGAATCATTTATAGATTTTACCTCCATAGTTTCTTATAGAGTAAATATATCGCCAAATCCTCTTGAGTTGATGGTCTCAAATTACCACTGACTACCTACAGTCGAGGTATATCCATTCCATATTCCATTTGATTTCTAACACCTGAGGTTGCCATCCAATATGAACAAGGCCAGTATACTCCATTATCCAACGTTATATTTATCTACGTATCAACCTACCGAAGTACCACACCAACCCTCTGAAATATCATAAATTTGATAAGTCCTACCATTGTTTTGAATAGATATAAGTACTAACCTTCTTTTCATTATAATAGTGATACTATATAAGTGTTTCTTTTCAACTTTCAAGAGAACATCGAGCATATTATTCACCTCACTTAATATACGTAAAGTACGTATTATCGTATACAATAATTTCTCAGTTTTTTTGTAACATTCATTACGTAAGTGAGAATTTTTTTAAACTGAGTGGCGTCCAAATTTTAAATAAACAGGTCTTATTAACATCCACGATTCTATTGCTATAGTTATCCAACATGTCATTGAATACCATCCGAAAAAAAATACACAACTGGGCAGTGTCTCTCATATCGGTGTATTCGTCCAACTGTAAAGAAAAGTATGTACATTTTATGATATGATTTTTTATGTCATCTGCCATGTCCTGACTCATGACTTCAATACGCCTTGTGACAGTCGAACGAGATAACTGAAGTTCTCTAATAGGAGACATGATTTCTGTTTTATTTTTAAAATCTCCAAATAAAGTCTCACCCGCTTCAATAAATGCTTCCTTCACAACCGATCCATCTTCGAATAGTTTCTTGTGTTTCTCGATATATGAGATATTTTAAATGACGGGATCATAGCTGCTTTTGATAGTTTGGTTGGTCTTGTGAACATGTTTTGTTCTTTTTTCAAACAAGATATCAAATCACGTACTTTTCGTTTTCCTAATTCACTCTGTGTTCATAGTTTTTATGAAATCGTTTTATGATGCCTCTCTTAGTTACCACGCTTAGATATTGCAACTCACGCACGTCAAATAAGACAAATGCACTAACCTTCACCATACAAAAGGAAAAATTCTTCCTCCCAATCGTTATTAGAATAATACGGTTTAGATTTCTTCGCTGCAACTGTGTATCGACGTAGTATTGCCTTCAAGTTACAATTCAGAATGACTCCAATTCCTGCAGGCGCAACATTTATATCGGCGTGAACGAAAGTCGTCTCGAATGTTCCCGTCAAACGCGCCGCGCGAAATTTCTAGAAAAGCGGCAAGAATAAAAAACGCGGCTTTTCTTTGACAAGTATCTCGAGACACTTCGATAAAGCCGCCTTTTGCCGCTAGCTGGGTGTTATTTTATTACGTAATAAATTTTTGTAGTTTAGTTACCTACTTATTAAAAATTTTTTTCTTCTCGAAATCTACTCAAAAAGCACTCGCTATCAACCAGTAGATCGCGATCGATCGTTTGAGCACCCCTGGTCTACATGATCGTCAATCATCTTCCAATTCACCCTTATTAAGTAAAACTAGTTCATGAAATAATCGAAGACGATTCCGATCGCCGCCTGCAATTTTAAATGAAAATATTAATAATAATAATCCAGATAATCTGTATTATGTCTGTTTTTCTGACGAAAGTATCTTTACTGTCTATGATGAAGTGAATACAGAGATACCCAGAATCCTCATTGCTCCACAAAGGCATAAACACAGACTCAGAAATTGAATGTTTGGATAGAATTTATGAAAACCCTATTGTAGGATCTTTCTTCATCGTACCTTATCTTAATGGAGACACTTATTTGCAGTTGTTGCAAGAATTAATGAATTCCAGCCTCACAGAAATTTTGTAAAATGATGAAACTATGAATGACATAAGTTTCCGGTAAGATGCTGCTCTTCCACATTTCGATGTTCGTGTGTGACAATATTTGGATGCAAATTTCCCAGCTTGGTGGATTGGCATTAGAGAAGCAGCTGCGTGGCGAGCCATGTCACCTGATTTGAGTCCTTTCGATTTCTTCCTGTGAGGTCATCTCAAATCGAGAGTTTATGCTACTTAACCTGAAGAATTGAAAAAACTACGAAGAAGAATCGTCACCGTATGAAATATTTTGACACCAGAAGTTCTTCAAAATAATAGAAGAACATTCGAGAATCGTTTGTATCATCGTATGGACGTAGGAGTAGTTTAACATTTTATTTGATTTTTCGTATTGTCCAAATTTTGTTGACTTACAAACTTTCGTTGTGTGAACTGTCTATATGATATTAAATCTACATAAAGATACTCTTTTGCCTCTTGACCCATTTTTTGCAATAATCAATTTTGATTTTGGTGCTGAGGTTAATGGGTTGATTTTACATGTTCCGAACCAACTTAGAAATTGGTCACCCTCCAATCAAAAGTTGACGTCTCAGCTTTTTCTGCCAAAATCAGTCCATCGTGAGATAGAGGGGTGGCCAATTTTCATAGCAACACACTATATAGGCGGCTTGCCAATACTCAAGAGAATGCTCCTCCAAATGGCGGTAATAAAACTTAACTTCGAGAAAAAAATGTTTTTACCCATTATTATTATTGTCCATTCCAAATGGCATAACAATCAGCACTGAATAATACTCCTATATCCTAAAGAATATTACTGAAAGATTCCTATGTTTTCAAATATTCTCAATATAAGAAGAAAGAAACTCCAATTACATTTTTCACCCCAAGGTCTATTCGAAAAACAATAAAAAGAGATTTGTAATCAAGGAATCACCCCAATATCAGGTGGAACCCTAATATGCCAGGTAAATATAAATAACCTGAGATTATTGAAGGGGGGATTATATTCAGGCCCTCTCTGAACGCTGCCATGGGGGGATTGTTTTAATATTGAAGCTCAAATTTGCTGAGCCCCTTTTCGTATCTCGTTGCTGATATTTACCGGAATAATAGCATTACTGGCATAATCGGACCCCATTCGGAGCGTAGTTCACGGGATATTGTTACGGATTTTGTTTTGTTATATTATTTTGAGATAATTTTTTGTGGGAAACGTTTCTACGTTATGTTTGTAGATTTAAATGTTCGACGAATTATTGATTTGTGTATTTTGTTTAAGTCAAGTTCGACTGATACTGCCCCATTTAAATTCTAGTGAATTTCCAGATTTTTCAATTGAGTAATTTTCATTTCAGGAGATTCAGAAATGAAATAAACAGAATCAACAGATTCCCTCATTTTAATTGTTATTCATTATCGGGAATACTTCAAAAATAATGACTTTTACCGTTTTTCTGAATTTTCCTACTTGAAATCAATCAAAATTGTTTTTCAGTTAACTTAAGTAATACAAAAACAAAACTTTATAGAAAATAAATTAAATATCCAACAGACGAAAACAAAAAATTTATAGGGATTACCGAAACTAATTTGAAAGATTAAAGAAACAAGTAAAACAGAAATTTTATCAGAGAAAAATTGATGAAAATAAAAACAACTAAGGAATTATGGGATTTTGTTAAGGAAGTTTCTTTTCAGAATAAACCTAAAAGTGAAATAAACGAAATTGTGGATGAAACTGGGTTAATGCACTCAAAACCCAAGGAAATAGGGAATGCTTTTGTAAAATATTTCACAAACATTGGAAAAAATATGGCATCTGAAATAAGAAACCTGATTGGGGTGGATCTGGTGTAAAAATAACTAAACGGATACGATTAAAAAAATCAATGGTAGTTTTGAGCACTCAGGCCCGCCGCTAGCGGTTTGAACGCCGGTGTGCAATTCCTATCGTGCCGCCCCTATCTAACTACACAACTTTTTTTTGAAATCCATTGTGTTTTCCTGTTTTCCACGCATATTAGAACCATTGTCATAACCTTGGCCACGTAAGTTTTTAATATCAAGATTTAATTGCGAAAATAAATCTAAAACAAAATTTAATAGTCCTTCACCTGTGGAGCTGGTTATCGGACAGATGCCAATAAAACTTTCGCATATTGTAACATTTTTAGTTTCACTGTTTAAAACAACATACCTTAGTATAACTGTAATTTGTTCTGTGTGACTTACATCTGGTGTGCAATCTAATATGATAGAGAAATATTTTGATTCTCTGACTTTGTTCAGGATATAATTTTTTATGGTCGTGCCGAGTAAATCAATGATTTCATTCTGAATCTGATCTCCTAAATAGTGAGTCATGCGAGTTGAATCGAATTTCGAGGCTTGAATTCTGTGAATATGTTCCCGCATAACTGAATCAAAGGATGCTATCATTTCTATTGCTTTGAGAAAATTACCATTATCATGCTCATATAATATTTTGGACGAGCCCCTAAACGCCAGACATTGATGAGATAAAAATTTTATAACAGCTATGATCCTTTCCAATACATCACACCTTTGTTTTTTTCAGATTCTAATAGTCTCAGTTGCATTTGATTTACAGTAGTTTTATTTTTTAACATATGATTTAGTTGGACCCAACATTTTAAATTTTCGCTATGGGAAATGCTTGTTTCGTGTCGTTTTAAGGTAGATGACAGATGTTGCCAATCGGAAAAACCGCTTGGAGCTGACAGACTACTTACAGTTTTACTGAGTATTTTACAACAAAAACAATAGACTGAATCTTTTGACGTAGAGTAAACAAGCCATTCTCTGTTAATTTTTTCTCCATTAGGAAGATTTCTAGAGTAATAACTGTTTGCAAATTTTCTTCCATCGATATTAGCAGGAAAATTGTGGTTAAACAGCTGCACAGGACCACGGCTAACCAAAATATTAACAATATCATTAGTCATACTGGCGGGCCACGAACCGGGATCATCATCACAATCTAAACAGCTACTTGATGACGATTAATTGCTTACAGGTTCTTTAGCACTACTTTCTCTTTTTTTAGTTTCACTGGAGTCTCTTTCTGAAGGACTAACATTTTTCTCTTCAGATACCTCCATAACTTCTAGATTTAAAGCTGCGCTTGTTAAAGCTACATCTACGTCAACATTCTCTTGACATTCAGAGTCCCTATTTTCTGGTTTGCTAAAAAATTTCTCAAGAGATCCCGTTAGTTTTTTTTTCTCTGCATCTTTTTCTCGTTTTTGCCGTCGAAATTGAGCTCCTGAAATTTGTTTCCTTTTTTGCGGTTCCTGGAATTTTTTTGAAAAAGTTTAGTATACGGTTGTACAAAAGTAACTTAAATCCCAAAAGGGGGTCGATCATTCCACCCATTATTGCGAACAATCTTTACTAGGGGGTCAACATTGAAATCGCGAAAAAAAATTAGCTTTTCCATACATTTTGTATGGAATAGTTATTTTTTTTTCGCGATTTCACCGTTGACCCTATAGTAAAAGTTGTTCGTATTTATGTGTAGAATGACTCCCTTTCGGGATTTAAGTTACTTTTGTTACACCCTGTATAGGTATACTTTTAATATTTTTTTTATAAATCTTCACTCTTAAGTTGTATAACAGAAAAAAATACCCTTTAAATCAAAATAATAATCACAATACTACTGCGAAAAAAAAAAGTTCATACCTACTGCACACAAATGTAATGGAATAACTAATTTTTTTTTCGCGACTTCAGAGTTGACCCCATAGTAAAAGTTGTTCGTATTGATTAGATGGAATGTCCCCCTTTCGTTACTTAAGTTACTTTTGTTACACTATGTATTAATTTTAATACATTTTTTAAATAAATCTTTACTTTAAGTTTTTTCAGTAAAATAACCTTTAAATTTTACATGAATACCTGCTGTTTATATGAATGCGCCCATATGCTGATTAATTAAACAAAGACACTTACCATAATTATGATTTTTGCGCCGACGGATAATATAAATAATTTTCTAAATTATTTTTATAGTCACACTTCGCACAAAAATATACAGAATATTATTAATTTTAAGTACCCTGGACCGTTTCCGGATCTCACATTAGGGCTATAACCAAATAATTGAAGTTTGTTGTTCACTCACATCACTTTCGCATCACAAAGAAATGAGTATATAGTTTTAAGGGGATTTCCCCTGATATCTGTGGGATTTCCCTATTTCGCATAGAGCACGATACGGATTAACTTTGTTCTCATGAATTTCAATAGATGGCGCTATGTAATGCTACGATATAAAAGAAATATTTGGGCGCCGTTCATCATATTATTTTTATAAGGATAATCTTTTTAGTATTGTGAGGTGACAATGTCTGAATTTTAGTCGATGATTGTCTGATTTGCCGCCCCCCTGAATGCGCCGCCCGCGTGCATTGCACGCCTTGCACGCCCGCTTACGGCGGGCCTGTGAGCACTCATAATGCTGAAGTTGTGAGAACCATTGGGGAACTTAAAAATAACAAGGCTCTGGGCATAGACGGAATAAAAACAAGAGTAATAAAGTTAGTAACAGAACTATTGCGGAACATTTTTAATCAATGAAATATTCAAAACCGGATACTACCCAGAGGCTTTCAGAGTAGCAATCATAAAGCCTTTATTCAAAAATGGGAATAAAAATAATATAGGGAACTACAGTCCTATAACCTTGATATCTAATTTCGCGAAAATTTTCGAAAAAATCTTGAAAAATCGTATAGAAAATTTTGTTGAAAAATATCATCATATTTCGGATAAACAATACGACTTTAGAAAAAAATAAATCCAACCGAGGATGCGACAACTTAACTATCCAAATATACAAATCGGTTGACGCGGGTATCCCCATAGTGGCTGTTTTTATTGATTTTGCAAAATCCTTCGATACGGTAGATCAAGAACAGCTATAGGGTATACTGGACTCTATAGGCTTTAGAGGGAGCTTATTCAAGCTTATGTCAAGTTATCTGCAAAATAGAAAACAATGTGTTGGACTAGGTAATGAAATGAGTGATTTCAAAATAATTGAGTGTGGTGTTCCACAAGGAACCGTTTTGGCATCTGTTTTATTCAATCTCTGTTTTAGTGACCTTTATGAATTACAGATGGCAGGTGACATAATAAGCTTTGCAGATGATACCGCAATTTTGTACACTGATAAAAACTGGTTTTCTTTGAAAAATAAAATAGCGATTAATTTCATAAAAATTGTGAAGTATTTTGAAAGTAAATTGCTAACCATAAATTTCGAATTTAACTTTTACATTCTACAATAGAAATTTACGGGAATATACTATGATAGTAATTCAAAATGGTGACAAAATTGTAAGTATCAAAAGCTGCCATTGTATCAAATACCTCGGAATATATATAGACAGTCATTTACATTGGGATGTACAGGCTGAATATGTAGTGAATAAAGTTATAGCTCTGTTGGGTAAATTTAAATGAATGCGCTCAGTATTCATTATACATCAACTTATAATAATATATTTTCAATGAAATAAAACTATATATATATATATATATATATATATATATATATATATATATATATATATATATATATATATATATATATATATATATATATATATATATATATATATATATATATATATTGTCACAAGGTGACAATTATTCCATAAATGAACATCACTGCTAAAATTTTGAATTTTGAAAAGTTTTAGATATTTAAATTAGTTCTATTTTTCAGATAAGTATTTTTATAAGTTATTAAAAGTAAGTAGGTACACATAAAATTTCCTACCTTTATTGATTCATTTTTCAGGAAAACGTTTTATGATATATATTATTGACAACTGTCAAATTTTCGAATTCCAAAAATGAATTCTTCATATGAATATGACTCTGATGATGAATATAATCCACCAAAATATCCTTGCGATTCATATAATAGATATTTCTTGGAGAAGAACTTCAAAATCTGCACTCAAGATCGTTTAGATGCAGGACCATCAGATTCTCAATCTTTCATATCATCTGATTCAGGTAACGTTGCAAAGAAAATTATTTCTGGGCCCGTTGATCATGAATATGATGATAAGGTAAACAACTTAAATGAAGGTAGGAATAATATTTTAAAAACTATACATTCATATCATACACGAAGTAAATCTAAGGGTTCTGACATTTCTACTTGTTCTGTCTATTCTTCGAACAACAAAAGTTTTGATGACTGTTTTCATAATCATGTAGAATCACCTTGGTCCTCTAATCTTATCATAACTTCATCACCTAATTCAGATCTTCACAAAATTAATAAAAAATAAAACGCATGAAATGGACTTATGAAATGAATAAATTCATTATGTTTTGTTATTACAAAATAACAAATAATGGAACAAATAAAAAGGGTACATGTCTAAACTATATAATATGTTCAAAGAAAAATTCCCAAGCTGTATTTCAGAACAAAGCATTGCGAATCAAAGACGGTATATTGAAAATAGAAACTTTATATCTGAATCTGAATTAAAATCAATTACAAACAACATTCAACAAGAAGAACATTTAAATTCTGAAATTTCAGATGAAAACCTAGTCCCATTCATGAAAAGCATGGAAAATAAATCAGAAAATTCATCTAAAATAATGATAACAAAGATATAGAAAATTTATTTCTCAATCAAATGAATTTATTTGAAAATATTGACCCAACTTTAAGACCTAAACTTCCTAAAATTCATTATTCAAAGAAAATTTTCGATTGTATAAACGAGCTTAATGAGAATATTCTTCCAAAGCAACTTGTTAAAGTAATGAATATCTATACACTTCATCTGATTATATATTGTGCCGCTATTACAGTAGTTAAACATTCTGGATACAAATTAGAAAATTTTGGATCTAATTATAATAACAAGAAAAACCTTCATGGCAAAAAAGGTTAGAAGGTAAAATTTCTTCTATCAGATGTGATTTAGGAAGATTGACTCAATATTCCAGAGGTAATCGATCAAAAAACTCATGGCACATATTGGAAAAATATTCTCAAATATAAAACCCATAAAATAATGAGATAAGTAATGGACCATTGAAAGAATACATCGATACTTTAAAACAAAAACTTTCAGTATACTCCATTAGACTACGTGAATATAAAATAAATTCAGATAGAAAATTCCAAAACAAACTATTCAAAAATAATGAAAAACATTTTTACAAATTTATTTCAGGTTCAAATGAAAATATTTCTGGAAATGGAGTTCCTAAAATTGATATTTTAACTGATTATTGGTCTTCAATTTGGGCAGTGCCAAGGCAACACAATTCCAATGCAAGTTGGATTCTAAATGAAAGGTCTCGATTTTCTAAAATAGAATGCATGCAATTTGAAAAATTTTCAAACGGAGATATAACATCAGTTATTAAACACACAAAAAATTGGAAATCTCCAGGTGTTGATGGTATTCATAACTTTTGGTTCAAGAAATTCTCTTGCGTTCATGAAAAATTGGCTGAATATTTTTCATTTATAATAAAGAACCCTCAGCTACTCCTTTATTTTTCACACAAGGAATTACTTATTTAAAACCGAAAAGTGATAATACTATTGATCCGTCTCAATATAGACCAATTACTTGCCTTCCAACAATATATAAAATTCTAACTGCATGTATTACCCAAAAATTTATGCACATTTGGAGAATTATAATATTCTTTCCGAACATCAAAAGGATGTAGAAAAAACACCTTGGTACTAAAGAGCAACTTGTAATTGATTCTGTTGCTTTGAATCAAGCTCAAACTAAGAAGAGAAATATTCATACAGCCTTCATTGATTACCAAAAGGCTTTTGATAGTTCTCCCATTCATAGTTTCAAGAAATTTTGGAAATTTATAAAATTGATAAGACACTTCGTCATTTTCTTGAATTTGTAATGAAAAATTGGAGAACCAATCTTCATTTAAATATTTCAAAACAATCGTTAAAATCCGAAGGAATTCCAATCAAAAGAGGCATTTTTCAAGGTGATTCTTTAAGTGCTCTTTGGTTTTGTCTTTGCCTCAATCCATTATCTCATGAACTAAATGCTACTAGTTTCGGCTTCAAAATAAAGAGTCTATTAACTGAATTCAAATTAAGTCACTTAATTTATTTAGATGATATTAAATTATATGCCGGAACCAGATCTCATTTAAAAGTCTTCTTGAGATTACTTTCAACTATTCCAATGATATTCATATGAAATTTGGGCTTCCAAAATGTAAAAATCTTTCTATTGAAAAAGGAAAGATCACCTCTGATTATAAAGATTTCCAATATCGAAATCGAGCCAATGCATCAAGAAGATACATATAAATATCTTGGATTTTGTCAAGAGAAGACAATTAACCATAGCAGCACTAAAGAAAATATTAGAAGTTCATATTACAAAAGACTTAGAATTATCATCAAGAGTTATTTAACTAGTAAAAACCTTTTCAGATCTATCAACTCCTATGCTGTTCCTATTTTTACATCTTCTTTTGGAATTATTAAATGGTCTAAAACTGATTTAAATGAATTACAATGTCAAACGAGGAAAATGCTCTGTAAATATCACAAGCACCACCCAAAGTCAGCTGTTCAGAGAGTTACACTACCTAGACATCTTGGAGGTCGTGGATTAATTGATTTGAATAATCTTCATAGTAAACAGATTTTTCATCTACGTTCCCATTTTCATGATAAACAGAGAACGTCTAAATTACATGATATTGTTGTTGCTTCAGATTATAATCTTACACCTCTGAACTTGACAATGCAAAAAGTAGATTTTGATATATTTGATGATAATTCTTAAAGAGAAAGTTGGATGCAGAAGGAATTACACGGAAAGTACCCTAAAGAATTGAAAAATGATTATATTGATGAAATTGCATCGAATAAATGGTTAGTATCTGGAGAATTGTTTGCTGAAACAGAAGGCGTGGCAATTGCGATCCAGGATCAGGTTATTTTCACGAGGAATTATAGAAAACACATCATCAAACAAAATATAGATGATTCTTGCCGTAGATGTTTCTGTTCTTCAAAACAGTTTTTCATATATTATTATCTTGCTCAGTCCTTGCTTCAACAGATTATTTAGAAAGACATAATGCCGTCGCTAATATTATTCACTTTAATCTAGGAATTAAACATGACCTCATTCCCAAAAGAAAAAATTTAACAAATATGAACCTGAGATTATTTGTGAAAATGACAAATATAAACTTTATTTTGATAAAACAATTCTTTGCAACAGAGCTGTAAAACACAATAGACCAGATATCGTTCTTAATGATAAACAGAATCAAATAACATATATAATTGATATTGCTATACCCGACACACATAATATACAAAATAAATACAATGAAAAAATTTCTAAATATATGATGCTTGGCGACGAGATTTAAAAATGTGGAAAATGAAGAAAATATTTATTCTACCGATTATTATTTCTACAACAGGCGTTATTCCTAGAAATCTTATCTTCACAAAAGTATTGAGATTTTGGGTCTGAAGAAAATTTGTTTGAACAGTTACAAAAGATAACAGTCATCGAATCTTGTAATATTCTTCGTAGGTTTCTTTCCGAAAATAATAATAAGGTAGAGTCATAGGTTTTCTTTAGTTTATACTGCTCAGAATCTCATTTCATATTTTATTTATTTGTTTATATAAATGTAATATAATTAACTGACAATTTTGTCATATTTATATTCAGAGCAGTATTCTATTCGATCGTTCACCACTTCACACAAAGGAAACTATTAATGAGTAACATTCAGTGTTACTTGACTAAGGTCCGTACACTGGATTTTTCCGGAAGAAAGCCTCTGACACTACTCGTTGGTACATTGATATCATTGTCTGATGATGCTATAGTATGTATATATTCTGGTAGATTGATATATTCTCATAACATTTAACGTTATCCTAATATATAATTACTCTAGGATATGTTTTGATTATAATCATTGCCTGGCAATGATATTAATTACCGGGTGGTTGATTTATATTTTTCATGAAAGAAATCAGTTTGATTGCATGAACAGATATATGGGCAACTCGTCGGGGTATAACCCCATATATATATATATATATATATATATATATATATATATATATATATATATATATATATATATATATATATATATTTTCACTATATTAACAAAACAATGACCGGTTTCACCACACTGTGGCTTCACCAGATAGATACAAACTAATGAAAAGAGATATTACTTATATATTAGTCTTATTTGATACTATATTTGATATATAAGAATAGGTACAAGTACAACGGGTACGTTGGAGAACCCATCGGAGTTGCTTACTTTGTGAATTGAAAAGATTGTGTAAAGGAGAAGGATTTAGATCTAATTGACTATTAAGTAACCTACCTCAATTCTTTTCTTTGTTAATTTAATTAATTTTAGAGATTAACAAAGAAAAGAATTTAGTTGTAACGAAAGATGATCCTGAATATGGTATTAACGAAAAGGATTTAGTTTTTGCTGCCAGAAAGTTATCTAATAACCCTACCTCTAGTTCGGACGACATTTCAAGCTATGCTGTGAAAGGCTGCATTCAAATGCTCGCACATCTTCTTCGTCATATTTTCAATGTCGTTCAGATCATAGGAGTATACCCATCGAATAAGAGGGTTGTAAAAATTGTACTAAGTATAGACCTACCGTGATACTGTCCAACTTTTCAAAGACTCTTGAGCTCATTTTATATAACAACATATCATCCGTAATCAGAAGAGAAGTTGAGATTGGACAAAACTGTTTCTTTCCTGGTTGATGTTGGCTCTTTTATTCGATTACATAACCGTGTTGAAACAGTACACTCACGCAATCATCGTCGCATTCAGCATGTTCAGACATCATGGTGACCTGCTTCAGGGGCGGTTTGGGCGCCACTTGTATGCGTTCCAAAAATCTGATGCATGCTTCACGACTGCTGCCGTGAATTAGCCGGATGTTATGCACGTGGAGTTTGGAAGCTTTACCTTGCATATTGATCCAGTATATGTTATCTCTAGCGAACGTGGCTATTCTGTAGGGACCTCCAGGATGTATCTATGGAACTGTGGGAGACATTTATCTACGTGCGTCGCACCTCGTGTGCGAAAGTAGTGGAATTCTTCACTTAACGGAGAAAACCATGCCTTAAGGTGCAAGTTGGGCTCCACTTGCTACCGGGATGGGGTCACACACACGAAGAAAATGTCGATGTTTCGCTGATGAAACGCCCGTTTGTAAACGTAAATGTGAATTAAATAAAACAAGTGGTTTGCTGGTAGACAACATCGGTTTGGTAATATGGCGGATAGCATGGGTTGTTTGTACAACTGACTCGTGGCAACCCGTGCTGCAGAGGACCTACAGAGGCGATGTGACCTCGATGAATCGGCGAACGAAAAGAGCTAGTATAAGAAATGCCCGAATATTTAAACCCTCGGGCCAGGTAGAAACATACCACGTTCTATGCTCAGGTTTGTCGGAGGGGCCTAGAGCGATCTATGATTAGAAAGAAAAGTGAACAAGGTAATAATACAGATTGAGAGTTTTCGTTCCAATGAACTTATTGCTACGTCTGGTGTTCCGCAGAGATCAAATCTTGGTTATTTGTAATTCATTATGTTCGTTACTGGCCTCTTGGAAAGAATTGATATCTAAATTAAATTAAATGATGTATACTAATGATCAAATTTTTCTTCGAAATTAAAGTTTGCACTCAATTATGAAAACTTGCATATGGTAATGAATTCTGTGTCCAGATGGTGGGCTCAAATCTATCTAAGTGCAGTTTTGAGAGTTACGTTCAAAAAGAAACGCCGTATTATGCCATAAAAAATCATACGGATTTATAATTCGCAATGGAAATTATTTTGCCAGATCATCTATTTTGACTCTTCTTTTCGAAAATGTTGATGAATATGCTTCAACCATTTGGCATCCTATTTCTTTTTGTCATATTTGCCACTTGGAGGCAATTCTAAGAAAGTTTTTTAAGAATCTTTCCTGGAGAGGGCGGTATTTACCTTATCAGCTCTCACAAGCTCCAATATCATTTCTGTTCTCTACCTACAATTCCATTTCGACACTGTGTGACATTCAATTTGATTCCTTTTCAACTAGTCGCGTACATGTGAACATGTCTTTCTGAATCGCTTCCAAGGTATTCTTATTGTTATTATCTATTTATAGTTTTACTTCATGTAGTTATTTACGTTGTATGTTTCTTAATTTACTCAACATATTTTTATACATATTTATACATTTTTCTTTAATTCGTACTTGTAATTCCAGATACATAAACAGCTTCAGTCATGAAAAGCTATTCTCTATATAGAGAATGAAACGTTAATTTGAAAGGTTCCAGATTTTTGACTAAATTTCTGCTCTATAAATTTCTCCCGTTCAATTAGGCCAAATATTTTCAGTGCACTCCACCTACCTCTCGAATTCACCCAACCATTCCGGATATTCGAAATAATAATCTGGCGGGACTAAAATTCAAACATAATTCGAGGGAACGTGGCAGAAGTTATTTGGGGGCGGCAAGGGCAATTGGCAATTTGTCAGCAATTAAAACAAGACATCATTAAATCAGCAGCGGTGGCGAGTTGGCTTTTGTTAGGTCACGTATGAACCCCGCCTGGAGCTGGTGTTCACCCCCGGGCGTCCTGTTCTCCCCTTCGCTCACAGAACGCTTTCGTCGATATGACATGCACTGTTTTCCCTTCCGGCCCACTATTGTTATTTTCAGGGATTAGGGGTTATTATCTTGTGATATCCCAGTGAACGATGATTTCTAAATATCAGGGAATTCGAAGAACATTGAACAAACGAACGGGAAAAATGTACTAACTATAAAAGAAACGAAATATTAAAAAATGCGATTTCATCTGCGATCAGTAGAGAAGAGACACTCATCCTTTATTTAACGATATTGATGACATTTTTATTTTGAGCAAATCCATTTCAAAATATGAAAGAGAAAAAACACTTTTATCGGTTTTCCCCATTTATTCGTTAATACACACATTTTCAAGTGCTGAAGGAACAAAGATGATTATAAGATATATTTTTACCTTAAATGTTAAGTAGGGGGGGAGTTATTGATTTAACGTTGGCTAACAAGAGTTGTATAATGTGGGGTTTTCTTGAGTTTATTAATTTCCAAACATTCTTACAGATTCATTCATACGTTTGTGGGGGACTTTGAGATTGTCTAAAACTATTGTGTGGATTGTTGAATGAATGTGCTAAAATATTGGGGATTTATTGTCTGAAGATATATGCTCTTTGAATCTGCATTTAAAATTTCTGTCAGTGTTACCTACATAAGCTGAAGGGCATTTCTCACATTCGGATTTGTAAATACCAGATTGTTTGAGTTTATGATTTCTGTTTTGCATTGAAAAGTAATCTTCTAAGATTTGGACCGGTTCAGAATGAGGTGGTTATTTCGAATTTTGAAATAATGTTTTATTTCGTGAGAAAGTGGGCCGACATAATTAAAATTAGCATCTCCTTTTTCGGGTAATCTTGAATACAATATAATTATTGTGATGTTCGATTTTGTTCTTCGCGTCTGATTATATTATTTATGAAAGAGACTGGTGTATTGTTGTTGGAGGCTATCCTTGTTATGGTATTCATTTCCGTTTCCATATTTTGAATTGAAAAATATAGTACTAGTCTGTGACCAATAAATTTTATGTGGCGAGTTCATTATTCAAATGATTAAATCAGGCCATGAGGATTGTTGCGTCGTTGAACGATTCATTTTTATATTGAAATGGATTTCCACAAATAAGTATGCCACCAATAAGTTTAATTAGATCAGCTTGTCGAGCAGGCTGATGAACATGTACTATAGAGTTCAGATGAAATACAAGATAGTGTCCTTAAATTTGTGTCTAAAATGGAAAGTGATTCCGAACGAATCAAGTTCAAGTTTTGTGTTAATTATGAAACAACCTTCATAATCAAATAAAAGATTGAAATTATGTGGTTGAAAGAAGAGATCAAAATGTATTATAAGCTTCGGATAATTTGAAATTGTACATCAAGTCTATACGAGATGAACTTGTCCACATACTACACAACATTGAAATTTATTGCCTTGAGTTCAAAATTCAAATGCAAATTAGCAAAATGTCAGAAGATGAATATGAACGCCCTTACAGAAAACTCACAACACTTGAAATAAAGAAACACCAGTTAACTCAACAAATTTATCTATCGATATAGAGACACATGACAAAACCTTCTATCCGATATTTTGTAAACAAGTCAAACCATTTCCATTCCATTCCATTGAAGATCGGGGAATTACAACAGACCCAACGAAATCATCCTTCAAAAAAGACAAAGAAACTTTGGAACATGCAGATCATCTTGCGCATACAAAGTGGAAAAACGAAGACTCTTACCCATGAACCCTCAATCACCCAATATGTATAGACTAATCAAGCTACATAAAGAAAAAAATTTGCTAGGCCTGTAGTATCCTACATTAACACTATTTCAAGTGAATTTTTCAATTTTGATATGGCTGGAGACTCATTTTATACTAGAAAATGTAGGAGTTTGATATACAGATGTGGATTTGAACAACATATCAGAGATTACACAAGAATAACGGATTCTAGTAGAACAATTATTGATTACGTGATAAGTAATAATAAAAACACAAAATGTCAGGAGTGTAGGATACCAAAATTAGTGATCACTGTATAATTACTGATCTCCTGGAGTCAGACTCACTCGATTGCATGGAATTGGAAACCAGTATATTCAGAAGAAAATTGGAAAATTTCAAGTATGAAGTGGAAAAACGATACAAGTGATGTTGATCTGCTCTCAGATGATTTCATTGTATTGTGAAGGTGATTGATACTATATGCCCAGTTGTAGAATGCAAAACATGTATAAAATACAGTGAAAATAAATGGTTCAACAATAACATCAGAAAAGTTGATTGCGAAACGTGATGAGCTGTTTGAGGTGGCTGCATTCACACAGAGTGAAGATGACTAGAATAAATATAGACAGGTGAGAAATGACGTTACTATGCAAGTTAAGACTGATAAAAATAACTATTACCTTTCTGTGATTGATGAAAATAGAAGTAATTCTAGAGAGTTGTGGAAAAATCTTAAGAGATTGTTACCTAGAAAAATAAACAATAGCAATGGGGGGTTATCCAATTTGCAATACAATATCCAATGTTCATTCATCTAATGAAGAAACAATAGCCGGTGAATTTAATTCATATTTGATTGACATTGTAGATAGAATAGTTCAAAAGATTCCTAGGATGAATAAAATGATTCTATTTTACAGAATGTGTGTTATTATGGCAAGTTCTGTGAATTTTAACCTGTTAGTATGTGTAAACTCAAAAGAATAGTCAAATCAATGAAATATAAAAATGGAACAATTGAAGGCATAAGTACAAGTACTTTGAACTATATACACTCAGAGGCAAAATTAGCGGAACACTCGAAAATTTAACCGAATTCGAAGTCCGATATTTTTCCTAATTCTCAACCGATTTAGATGATTTTTTCGGCAAGTTATAGATCAACTCTTCTGCTTTGTAGAAATTAAAAGAGAAAACAAAAAATTCGAAAAAATTTTATACGGGGGCAAAACTAAAAGTGTTTTTTTTGTCAAAAATTCGTAACACCCTGTGGAATTTCGTGGTCCGAGTTGAAACGTACAATATCATGGTCTGTCAAGACACATCTTCCTACAGTAACGTCCTTCTTGTTTTATGCATTTATCTCTATTTTTACAAGAGATATCCAATTTGAAGCGAAAAGTCACAAATTTCAAGAATTTATTTTTAATCTTGCGTAGGTGCATAACATCGGAGGTTAGCCAAAAAATAAAATCAAAATTAGAGAAGCGAAAATCTAACGAAATGAAAATTTTTGAAATTCACTGGCCAATTTCACGCTCCGGGAGAACTCGAAGTACACTGGAAAAATCGTTGATTTTGCACATTTATTTTTGAATTTTTTTGTGTAACACTCTATAATAATTATCATTCCTGTCCAAAATTGAGAGCAGGTGTGTATCCTGGCGATACACTCGTGAAATGAAATGAACATGTTGAGAAAAATGCTCATGATGACCCATAAAAAAAACATTTGATTTTAGTAGCGAGTATGACCCCCCCGAGCTCTTATTACAGCGCGCATACGATTTCGCATACTCCCAATGATGTTGTCTATCATCTGTTGAGGTATGTTGTCCGACTCTTCCACCAAAGCCAATGTCAGCTCTTCAACGTTGCCTGGATTCCGTTGTCGAACCCTTCTTCCAAGAATGTCCCAAACGTGTTCGATCGGGTTTAAATCCGGTGACCGCGACGTCCAGTCCATTCGTGTGATCCCAACTTCATTGAGATATTCTATCACTATGCGCGCGTTATCATGCATAAAAAGGAAATTTTCCCTATGTAAGGAGCAAAAGGCACAACATGGGGCTCCAAGATTTCTGTTATATACCGATGGGCATTAGGTGATCCATTGCCAATAATCTCCAGTTCTGTTCGTACTCCCAAGCATATGCCACCCCATATCATAACTGACCCTCCACCGTATTGCTCAGTTCCTGCGAAGTTCGCTTGATTGTACCGTTCCTCGATGCCTCCATATTCTATCTCTACCATCTACGAAATTCACAATATCGGCTCCCATCACTAAATAAAACTCGTCTCCACTGAATGATTGTCCATGCTACATGCTCCCTAGCAAACGCCAATCTTGCTACCCGATGGGCTCTATCGAGTCTTGGTGCTCTTGCTTACGCGTATGATCTCAGACCAACTTCATCTAATCGTCTTCTGACTGTCCTCACACTGACGTTAATGTTATCCACTGCTTGTATTTTGTCCTTGTCCTCGCCTCCTCACGTACAATCCAGTTTCCTGTAACGTCGGTAGATTCGATGGATAACCGACGTCGAGACACCCAACATGGTACCGACTGAGCGGTAGGTGCGCCCTTCCTCGATCAATGTAACTGCCCTTGCTACTGAGGTTGGTGATAAATCTCTCATTCTGAATGAAAATACCGTTTCGAATCGTAAACAGTAAAAGAATCACAAAACACCGCAACCGAGATTTGTATCAAATCAAAGAAGGAAAACTCTCATTCTTTAAACAAGTGCAAATGTGGTCATATACAAAAAACGTGTGTTGTATTTGATATTTGATAAAAGGTGTGCACATGTGTAAATGAAAAGTTTTATCAATGGTCCCAGAATTCGGTTGTGTATTTTAATACCTACCGACTGTTATCTCCTATGAATTCTAATTTTCACCAAATTAACCAAATTGTCATCAATAACTAATGCAATCCGAACATAAAAATCGCAAACGACAATTTCGACACGCCTGAGTGATAATAAAAAATTCCAAATTGATAGACGAATTTTAATGATAATTTCTTGATTCCATGGAATTTCTCTAAAATGGTGATTTTCCACTTGAAATTAAATATATTTTGCAAAAATAGAGATAAACGCATGAAACAAGAAGGGCGTTACTGTAGGAAGATGTGTATTGACAGACCATGATATTGTACGTTTCAACTCGGACCACGAAATTCCACAGGGTGTTACGAATTTTTGACAAAAAAACACTTTTAGTTTTGCTCCCGTATAAAATTTTTTTCAAATTTTTTTTGTTTTCTCTTATAATTTCTACAAAGCAGAAGAGTTGATCTATAACTTGCCGAACAAATCATCTAAATCGATTGAGAATTAGGAAAAATATCGAACTTCGAATTTGGTTAAATTTTCGAGTGTTCCACTAATTTTGCCTCCGAGTGTATTTGATGTGGCAGGCAACAGATTGTTAGATGTTGTCAATTGTTCGTTGACCACTGGGGTTTTTCCGAAAAACTGGAAAACCACAGTAATTGTTCCTGTTCAAAACACATGTAAATGTGAAGAATTTAGACCAATAAATGTTAGTCCACAATATGAAAAGTTGATAGAAATGGTGGTCAGGGAACGATTGATAAATTATTGTAGATTGAATAAAGTATTTTGTAGCAATCAATCAGGTTTCAGAGAAGATCACTCACGTGAGGCAGTTGATACAAAAGTATCAAATTTATGGATTAAGAGAATAGATGAGGGAAAGAAAGTTCTTGTTGTGTTCTTAGATTTTTGTCGTGCATTCGAGACAATATGTAGATAAATACTTATAAAGAAATTGAAAAAAATGGGATTTGGTAATAAAGTATTGAAATGGTTTGAATCGTATTTAACAGATAGATGTCAGAGAGTTTAATATGGCAATAATTTGTCTTTGGAATTACCTACTAAGCATGTTCCTCAGGGAACGGTCCTAGGACCTCTACTATTCTTATTGTATGTAAATGATATGATAAAGTGTATAAGGTATTGTGAAATTACTATGTTTGCTGATGATACTATGTTGTTCATTTGCGGAGATGATATCCAAGAGATGACTCGTAAAATAAATGATGATCTGAGTTTACTGTATGCTTGGTTGTGTGATAATTGATTAAGTGTGAATATTGAAAAATGTAAATATATGATTGTAGGAACTAGGTACAAATTGAATCGTTTGAACTGTGATAATGTATCTGTGAATATAGAAGAATTTAAGTATCTTAGTGTAATATTAGATGAATGTCTCACATTTAGATCCCATGCTGGTTATAATAGAAATAAAATATCTAAAAAGTTAAACCTCCTAGGTAGAATTGGAAAGTCTCTCAGTGTGTTTGCGAGGAAGTCTCTGTATAATGCAATTGTTCAACCCCATTTGGAGTATTGTGACACTTTATTTATTAGTTGGTCAAATGTTGAAATTAACAAAATTCAGATTTTACAGAACAAAGCCATGCGGTTGATCTTAAAGTGCAATAGGTACACTCCTATAAATTCGATGGTGAATGTTCTGAATATACTAATTGTCAGGCAGAGATTGTACAACATGATTTTTATATTGATACTTGCAACACTGCAAGAGCAGGAAACTGTCTCTTTTACAAGGGATTGATTCAGTATAATAGTTTACATGAAGAAATTAAAAGTTCTGAAAAATTTACCGAGTTTAGGAGGTTATTGTTGACATATATCAAGAGTCAATTGTAGATTATTGTTAGGTATATTTTATGTAGTAAGAGACTAGAAAATTTTCACAAAAATGAAAGAATTTTGTGCATTTACATTTAATGGAACTTCCGAAATTTCTCTCACTACATACCACTTCAAATTCCAACGACTGTGAGCTTCTTTCCTTTGGTATAAAAAACATGTACCCAAACATTCCAACTGATGAATGTTCACCTTTGGTTTCAGATATTTTCACTAAAACCAACACATTTCCACATATCTATTTTATATTTCGCAACGTCCTTAGAACAATTATATTCTTTGAACAAAAAATAAACATACCTCAAATATAATTCATAAACAACTTAGGAAACACATCAATACTGAACAGTGACCAAGCCAAAAAACATATGCAATCGAAGCGATTTCATGAAAATATGATAATCGACCACCCGGTAAATAATACCATCGCCCAGCAAGGAGTAAAATCAAAACATATTCTGGAATGATTATTCTATATTACTAAAACGTCGAATGTTATGAAAAATATCAATCTACCATAATATATACAGCCTATAGCATTATTAGCCAATGATCAATGTATCAACAAGAAATATCAGGTGATTTCTCCTGAAAATACAGTATACGGACCTTAATCAAGTAACACTGAATGCAATTATATTATTCTTCTCATTATATCAAATATTGCTAAGAATGTAAATGATAAAATTTTCAGCAAATAATATTACATTCATATGTACAAATAAATAAAATATGAAATAAGATTCTGAACAGTATTAACTAAAGAGAGAACCTAACTCTATGTCACTATATAAAGTATTACAAAGTTTGATCTTCGGCAACTCATTTTCTACATTTTTTATTCTAGTCGGTTAGCATCATAGGTTTAGAAACTTCTTCATTGCATTTATTTAGTATATTGTGCGTATCGGGTATGGCAATATTAATTACGTATCTTATTTGATATTGTTTATCCGTGAGAATGATATCTGGTCTATTGTGATTTACAGCTCTGTTGCAAAGAATTGTTTCGTTAAAGTGAAGTTTATATTTGCCGTTTTCACAAATAATGTTTTCATTTGAAATATTTCTTTTACTTTGGAATGAGGTCATAGTTTATTACTGAATTAATATAAATAATATTAGCGATGGCGTTATGGCTTTCTAAATAATCTGTAGGGTCAAATATTGAGCAAGATGTTATATGCTAAACTATTTCTGAATAAGAAAAACATCTATGGCATAAATCATCTATATTTTGCTTCTCTAATTTCTTGTGAAAACTACCTGATCTTGGATCGCAATTGCCAAGCGTTCAGTTCAGCGAACAATTCTCCAGAGACTAAGCGTCTATTAGAAGTAATTTCATCAATATAATTATTTTTAATTACTTAGGATCCTTTCTCTATAATATCTTAGGCATCCAGCTTTCTTTTTCAGTTTTATTATTCAATATATCAAAATTAACCTGTTGCATTATCAAATTCAGAGTTATCAGATTAAAATCTTAAGCAACACCATCTAATTCAAACTTTCTCTATATAATAGGAAACGTAGAACGTAGAAGAAAAATCTGTTTACTATGAAGATGGTTCAAATTAGTTAGTCCACGACCTCCGAGATGTTAGGTAGTGTAAACCCTTAATTGCTGACTTTGAGTGGTGTTTGTAATATTTACAAAGCATTTTCCTTGTTTTACATTGTAATTCATTTAGATCTGTTTTAGACCATTTAATAATACCAAAAGAGGATACTACACTAAGAACCGCATTGGATTTGATAGCCCTGAAAAGGTTTTTACTAGTTGAATTACTCTTGATGATAATTCTCATTCAATTCTAATATACACTTCCAATATTTTTTTGTATTGCTATGCTTGATTGCCTTTCTTGTACAAATCCTAGATACTTAAATGTATCTGCTTAATACATTGGCTAAATTTGATATTGGAAATCTTTATATAATCAGAGGTGCTTCCTTCCTCAATGGAAATATTTTCACATTTAGGAAGCCTAAGTTCCATAATAATATCTTTGGAGAAGTTCAAAGTTATCTCAAGTAGACTTTTCAAATAAGATCCAGCATATAATTCAAATATCGTTTGAGAAAATTACATTAGTTAACTAAAAGTCAGCTGATAGACTCTCCAATTCACTACCGAAATAAGTAGCATTTGATTCATGAGATAAAGGATTAACACAAAGACGAAATCAAAGAGCACTCAAAGAATCTCCTTGAAAAATGCCTCTTCTGATTGGAATGACTTCGGATGTTAACGTTAGATTAAGAATATGCAAATGAAGATTGGTTCTCCAATTTTTCGTGACAAATTCAAGAAATAGATGAAGTGTCTTATCAATTTTATAAGTTTCCAAAATTTCTTGAAGTCATCAATGAGCAGAACTGTCGAAAGCCTTCGTAAATCAATAAAAGCTGTATGAATAATTCTCTTGTCTGTATGAGCTCGATTCAAAGCAACAGAATCTATTACAAGTTGCTCTTTAGTACCAAGATGCTCTTTGCTACATCCTTTTTGTTGTTCGGAAAGAATTTTATAATTCTCTAAATGTATTTTTGGCTAATACATTTATATATTTTCTGAAGGCAGATAATTGGTCTATATGGAGATGGTGTTATCACGTTTCGGTTTCAAATAGATAATCCCTTGTGTGAGAATAAAAAGTAGCAGAGAGGTTCTTGGTTATAAATGAAAAACATTCAGCCAATTTTTCGTGAGTACAAGAAAACTTTTTATACCAAAATTTATGAATATCATCAACATCTGGAGATCTCCATTTTTTGTGTTTTTCAATAACTGATGTCATATCCTCGTTAGAAAATTTTGAAAATGCCTTAGAAAATCGAGACTTTTCAATCGTAATCCAACGAGCATTGCAATTGTGTTGCCTTGGAACTGACGGAATTGAAGACCAATTATCAGTTAGAATATCAATCCTCCGGAAATTCTACCATTAGGACAGCTGCACTAGGTAGTTTACATTCTTCTCATTAAATCTGCCTAAAATATGTAAAATCTGACGTACGTAGTTCAAAATTTACAAATACTTTTCGACCAAACATCTTATGTATTATTCTCAATTCGATTGTAATAAAGGTCAGAAAATGTTCATCTATTTATTCTTCTTCTAATTTCTTCAGCTTTCGTTTATTGTAGTTAATCTCAAAACATGAATCAAGTGTGTAAATTTGTTTCTCATTTATTCAGTTCATTACGATGAGAGTGTCATTTTCATACTTGAACACACGACCGCATATCAAAATAACTACAAGTCACCGAAAATTATAATATCCGAAAAATTATCTGAAAGAATTCAAATTATCGTGTCTATCAGTCAGACATTCGAACAAAGACCGTAGTAATAAGATTGAAGAAGAATTTTCAACATGGGCATTCCACATAAATAACACCTTATTTAGAATAGCGCCACCTATGCGAACAAAACGACTTCATTCAATGGGTCACATTAATAATACCACCCAGTATTTCACCGGAACCACCCACTGTGAAAGAGTGACTTAACACTTCTTAAGTTAGAGATACCTGAGAAGACAGGTTGATGACATGATGTTCGCTAGATTTGACAATTTGAAGAAAGGTATTTAATATGTTTTTTGTTGTAATACCTGGCTTTAACTATGGGAAAGTCACCTCAAATAGAAGATTTGTATTCGATAATATTCTTGAGGTATGCCAATGTTAAATTACAGTCCACCTGGAAAAATATACAATGCGAATCAGAATGAAATCAATTAGAAAACATTTAACATAACGAACTCGGATTGACATATATAAAAATATTTAATCGTAGAACCATGTTTGATCATCCCTCGGAAAATGTATTTTCTTGTTACTTAGGTACATTCGTCCGATACAGAATACAAAATTTAATACAGGGTGATATACACACGCCACAAAAATTGTCGCATCACCTGGTATTCTGAATTGCACAATCGATTAAGCAGCTCGATCGCAGTTTCTTTGTCAACGTATGTTTTTGGACATATGAGGGGAAAAAATCTTATCTATATAGTAACATTTGTTTACATATGATCTCAAACACGTCTGAAACAAGAATGAGTTTATTTGACTATCAGTATTCATTCAATTTCTCTTCAGTTTTCACGCTAAATTAATGCAAGTTTTCTGTGTTTCTTGTTGATTTTCGAATCTTTGAATTTATTGTAATGGCTGCTGAACGCCCTGGACGCTATTTGAGTGATCATGAAGTGGTAAGAATTGTTCAACTTCTAGAGAAGGGTTGAAGCCAACGTTACGTGGGTATTCCAGAATGGTCGAATGCTCTCTTTTCCGACGAGTCCAGGTTCTGTCTAGTATCAAATGATAGACGCATGCCTGTATACAGACGACCTGGGGAACGGTTACAGCAATGCAATATCCGGCAAACCGAAAACTTCGAAGGGTGCTCAGTAATGGTGTGGGGAGGCATTTCTTTCCATGGTCGAACTGAGTTAGTCCTAGTGAATAATGGAAGAATGACAGCGGCCAGATACATTGCAGATATCCTTGAACCCCATGTTGTACCCTTTGGCCCATTGATTGGCGAAAACTTCATTTATATGCATGATGATACTCGGCCTCATGCAGCTAGAGTAGTTACAGATTTTCTGCAAAATGCCGAAATTGAAATTTTGAGATGTCCAGCCAGAAGTCCCGACTTGAATCCCATAGAACATGTTTGGGACAACATGTTCTATGGCAAATTCAGCAACGTAGGATGCCTTGTAGAACACTAGAACAACAATTAGAAAACCTGCTTCCTGAAATTTGGAACTCAGTGACTCAAGAGTGCATCCAAAATTTGTTTGAGGGGCTTCCGAGACGTATACTGGCAGTAATTACGGCCCGGGTAGGAAACACTCGATTTTGAAAATGATTAGTAACTATTCGATGCTAGTTGATTGGTCTCTTCGCGAATGTTTGAAGATGGTAGAATTTTGTAACTTTTCATTAACTCGAAAATTGTTGATATTTTCCATCACAAACTCATCTCTTTTGAATGATATCTTCTCATTTTACACTTCTGAAAGTTACCAAGCGACTCTTGAATGACCAACCTAAAAGTTTATATTATATAGTATTGTCGCCAAAGTAGGGTGACGCGACAATTTTTGTGGGGAGTGTTATTTCCTTTAATTGGGATTTTCCTATTGGAAATAAAGACATTATTATTTATTATCGTGGACTTATGCACTATCTCAGCTGTTAGCTGGATATAATTTACCTTTCCCAGATTCAGCAATCAAAGGGAATAGGCTCGATTACAATATACTTGACATAAATTTCCTAACTATTCTACATGTATTAAGAATAACAGCTTTTTGCATTTCTACATAGGTATTCTTATGCAATTCTAATTTCTTAAAGCTATCATGCAAAGTTTTGGGTATTAACCCAGTGGAGGATACGATGACAGGAACAATATCTATTTTCTCGAGGTGCCACATCTGCTTGATCTCAATAGCAAGGTCTGTGTATTTGGACTTTTTCTCCTGGAACTTATTCAGCACGTTGTTATTATTCGGTATGGCGACATCCACCAGCATTGCTGTTTTGGCTCTCTTATCATACACCACTATGTCCGGCCTATTATTCGTCACCATTCTGTCAGTGATAATAGGCCTATCGTAGTATAATCTGATAGAGTCATTTTCCAATACGGGCGCCGGTTGATACTTGTAATATGGCTGGAATGTATTCAGAAGTCCGTACTTGTGTGCAAGTTTCTGATGGATAATGTTGCACACTTGATTATGCCTGTGAAGATAGTCTGTATTGGCCAGTTGTTCACATCCGGACGTAATATGCTGTATAGTCTCCGATCTTATATGGCATTTTCTGCACCTATCTGTTTGTAATGTTCCGTCCTTCATAATAAATTTTTTGTAGTTGTTTGTAGCGATCACTTGGTCTTGGATGGCCATAAGGAATCCCTCTATTTCCGCGAATAATTCTCCTTTCATCAACCATTTGTTGGAGGCTTCTTTGTCGATGTGTGGTTGATTAATCTCATGGTGATGTCGTCCATGCAATTCCTTTCTTGACCATTGCTCTTGTTTTGCAGTATCTGATAGGAATGGTAGATTCAGCAGGTCATCTCTGGTAGCAAGATTTAGAGGTGTATATCCCTTACCAGCCAACGATACCGCTCTATGTAGGTCAGAAGTGAAAGCTTTTTCTGAGAAGAATTCTCTGAGATTTTTTATCTGTTCGGTGTGTAAATTGACTACATCTATCAATCCGCGTCCTCCTTCTTTCCGCTTCAAAGTTGTTCGTATCACAGACGATTTTGGATGATGGTTGTTGTACTTTGTTAGCATCGTTCGGGTCTGCCTTTGAATATCATCCAGTTCTGTCTTAGTCCATCTGATTATTCCAAATGAGTAAAGTAACACTGGAATGGCGTAGGTGTTAATTGCCTTGACTAAATTCCCTGAGTTCAACATCGATTTCAGCACAGACTTCAGACGCTGACTGTATTCTGAACGCATCTTCTCCTTTGATTGTTTTTGGTTTAGCAATCTGGCTTGTTGGTATCCCAGATATTTGTATGTTTCGCCATCTCTCATGCACTGTATAATATCACCGTTTGGAAGTTGTGTTTCACCATCTATGACTTTCCCTCTTTGAATGTTCAGGGTCTTACATTTTTCAATCCCGAATTTCATATGAACATCTGCCGAGAACTCACTGACAGTTTTCAGCAAATCATCCAATTGCTTCTTGTTCGAAGCATATAATTTGATGTCATCCATATACAGCAGGTGGGAGATTGTATGATAATTCCTTTCTGCTTTTATCCTAAATCCGTATCCTGTTCTATTGAGCATTGAGGACAATGGGTTCATTGCCAAACAGAACCATAGTGGACTCAAAGAGTCTCCTTGAAAAATTCCACGACGTATGGGTATCTCGTCGGTTTTAATTGATTTATTGTTCATGTTGACCTGCAGAGACGTGCGCCAGTGTGTCATTGTTGTCTTCAAGAACTCTACCAGGGATGGGTGAATTTTGTATATCTGCAATACTTCAACAAGCCAAGAATGGGCGGTACTATCGAATGCCTTCAGATAATCGAGAAAAGCTGAATGAACATTGCGATGCCCTACGTGTGCCTGTTTTATTATCACAGAATCGATGATGAGTTGTTCCTTGCACCCGTGGTGTTTCTTTCTGCATCCTTTCTGCTCCTCTGCTAATATATTGTTGTCGTCAAGGTGTTGGTATATTCGATTGGATATGCATGAGGTGAGTATTTTGTAGAGTGTTGGCAGGCACGTGATTGGCCTATATTGAGACGGATCCTGTGTTCTATCGCTCTTAGGTAGCATATATGTTAAGCCTTGCGTTAGGAAAGTGAGTGTTTTCTTGGGATGTTGAAGAACATATGTGAGCTGTTTCGCTAGGGCTCCATGGAGCTTATCAAACTTCTTGTACCAGTAGTTGTGGATATTATCTATACCTGTGGCCTTCCAATTGTTGGTCGCTCGAACTACTGTTGTGATTTCTTCCTCCGTTATTCCATCGAAGTCCATATGTCTGATATCGAGGCGTTCTTTTTCATTCGTGATCCATTCCGCATCTCTATTGTGTTCTTTGGGGTTCGACCATAGTGATGACCAATAGTCGGTCAAGCACTGTGCGTCAGGTACTTCTCTGTTATTGTTGGTCGCAGTTTTGTTATTTCCCTTATGAAAATTGGCTGCGTTTTGGAGGAACCTTTGGTTTTGGTGTTTCCTTTCAGTATACTTGACGTATCTTGAAAGCCTCTTTGCTTTTGCTTGGAGTTTCTGTTTCAAAGTGTCCATATACACGTCGATGTGTTGTTTGTGATCAGGGTGTTTTGTGTTCGTACCAATTTTCCTATAAATTTTGCGTATATGTGATTTCAAGCGCCTTGAGGGTTTTCTGTTTCTCAGGAATTCTGTGAGGCGACCGATTTCTGCTCTAATATTATCAATATCCTCTCCAGTCGTTTTTGCCATGGTGGTTTTCGGACACTTTTGGCTCAGCTTGAATCAGAGTTGTGGAGATTTGTTGTTTGTGAAGTCGAAGAACCGCTACTGCTCCACAGTAAATCATAGTGTGAATCTTCTCCAAGGTGTTCTGGTCGGTATATTCTTCAAACACTGAATTCGCGCTTGCTAGGATAATATTGGTGTTCTTGTTCGTCTTGAGTTTGGGCAGTTTAGGTCTTTTAGTTGGGTTACTACCACTGAATTCAGTTATTGCTCTGTTGAGTTCCGATCTTGCTAAATACATATATTCGTCCTGCTGATTCTGCTCAGGAGGGCGTTCCATGTTAATATTCGTTTCCGTGGCTTCGATGTTATCTGTAACACTTTCATTGACTCCAGCAGGTATACCGTTATGAGTATCATTTTCGCTTCTAAGTTCCATTATGACCTCTTCTCGTATGCTTTGCAGCGTTTCTGAAGAAAGTAACGATTGTTCTTCTTTGATCCGAAATTCTCTGCTCGGATATGTGCTGTAATTCAGGATATTTTTCTACGAACGCAAGATGTAACGCGTATCTGTATGCTGTCATTTCCGATTCCAAGTTTGTAATCTTGTAATAGGAACGCATAATGAAGGAATTCATCTCTGGGGTCCACTTCATGCGTTTCCTAGGGAGTCCGGCTCTCGTGGTCGTAGGCATAATGGCTTGTGCCACCGTTGAAACATCAAGAGTCGGTTGGGAGATATTGATGTTATTTCCCACTTGGTTTTGTGTTGCAGTATCCGCTGCTTCCGTCGCTAACCGAGGAGACTACTCGATATCACGCTGCTTCCGTCGCATCAACCGAGGTTCAGACTGTGACATTATTATTATTATTTATTATCGTGGACTTATGCACTATCTCAGCTAGTAGCTGGATATAATTTACCTTTCCCAGATTTAGCAATCAAAGGGAATAGGCTCGATTACAATATACTTGACATAAATTTCCTAACTATCCTACATGTATTAAGAATTACAGCTTTTTGCATTTCTATATAGGTATTCTTATGCAATTCTAATTTCTTAAGGCTATCATGCAAAGTTTTGGGTATTAAACCAGTGGAGGATACGATGACAGGAACAATATCTATTTTATCGAGGTGCCACATCTGCTTGATCTCAATAGCAAGGTCTGTGTATTTGGACTTTTTTCTCCTGGAGAATTATTTATTATTATTATTATTATTATTATTATTATATTATGTTCTCTTTAGTTATTATTTTATTTGGATGCCGCTCTAGGTACACATGTCTACTTTTTTTGCATTTCCATTCGCAAGGCGATACATAAAATAAATCTCAGCAAATTCAGAATTCATATAAATTCCTATTGTGAGGAGATGATAACGAATATTCAAAACAGTTTGCAAGTTTAAATTAATGTTGACACAATCTACGATTTGAAATGACATGATGTGAAAACTAATAAACATCCAAATGCCACTAGCAGCCATTTCAGAAAAAATATAATTTTAGCTAGCTAACTATAAGGTTTTTACCGATTTGATTCGAAAATACAAAAAATTATAAAAGGACAATCAGTTCCTGACTTTCTTATGATTTTGGTATTTAGTACTTTCCAGCAGCGCACCGTCAAAATGTTCAGGGGGGTGGAGTTGGGTGATGGGGCATGATTCTTAAAAAAAACATCACCGAGTAGATTCCATTGACAGCTTGACATGCGCATTCATGTAACTCATATAGTGTAATCTTTTCCCAAAATTCGAGGCAAATATCTCAAAAATTGCAGGAGCTATTCAACACCCTGTACATCAGTAACAAAGTGTTTGTCGAGCTAAGTTTATTGGAAATTTTAGTTATAAAATATACTAATGAATCACCTCATTCCATAAGTCATGATAATTAGCGACACCCTATAATAATAAAATATAATGTGGATTTAATATTAATATATTCCAAGAGGATATATGCAAAATAAATTATACGATTCCCATAATTATGTCCAGTTGTGAAGGAAATAAGTGACTTTACTGGACCCGTGCCTTTTTGTGGGCGGCCATTGTAACCATAGAGGAAAGCTGTAAATCTGCTCTGTCAAAAGCAGGAAGGCTGGACAGCATTTTATGGAGCTATCAATACACATCCGACACAGTGTCGCTAACAGCTCGATACTTTTATTATAGTCGTTCCGGATGAATCGAAATTATAGGAATCCGCCCCATATTTCCCCGCCTTACTGTAACACTCACTTGGGGCTTCTGTAGGCGAAAAGCTTATGAGAATTGGATAACGAAATATATTTGTCACTTGTACATGGAAAATAGAAGAATATTCATGAATTTTTATTCTACTGCGATAATCATGGAGACATTTTCAATGCTGAAGTTCCACTATAAATTTTTAGAAGTCTGTGCCGTATGATTGAATATTGGTTATATTGAAATTCATGAAGAAATATGAGGTTCATTCAGAATGTGATTGCTTCCGCGTTATGTGAGTCCGATTATGAATGATTTGTTTTCTTGAGGAGCTTAATATGTTCCAATCCTCTCTATAAAGTTTGAATATTCTTAATAATTTCGATCAGGAAGATTTTCTGGAAAGAATGATTTTTTACATTCTAAAAAATGGAGAGAAGAATTTCAATTACGTTTAGAAGAATAAGAATTTAAAATATTTATAATTACTTTTGAAGTTCATATTCAGTGTAAAACGAGCATTTGGAAGGGAGGAATTTATTTCAAAGAAAGTAGTGGCTTGGATGATGAAAACTACGCAGCCCTTGACTATACGTTACATTCGTAAGGCATGTTTGTCCAGTCGCCAACGCAGTTGATTTTTTTCAGCGACCTCAGGTAACTACCAGAGAGAATAAAAAAATAAAGAAAGGGTTAGATGCTAAGACAGGGGTGCTCAAACGTGAACTGCTGACGATCTACCTCAATATTTTTAGAGTACTTACGATCGACTCTGAGAGGCTGCAAGTATGTGTGATGCAGGGTTGTCGTACATACAAGATACACCCTACCTATCTACCTACCTAGGTAGGGTGTACCGTAGCATATATAGATATCAGCTTTCCGCACAATATACATTATTTTAGGCAAGGTTTGGGTTAGGTTTACTTTGGTTCTTCTCTATAATATCAATGAAAAAACTCATAGTTATTCAAAATTGCGCGTTTATTGGTTGTTACAAAACAAAAGAGTTACATATGGTGTTACACCTAACAAGGGAATGACTTTGGATGTTGAAGTGTCGCACTGCATGTCCTCAGCATACTTTTCATAAGATGGTACGTAACCACTGAGTACTAATTGCAAGCATGATGACATATGATCGTCAGTTAGTCGATTGCGATATTTTGACTTAATTATCTTCATTTTAGAATATACAGACTTGCACAAGTAAGTTGACCCAAACATTGCTGTAAGTTGAAGGCCGATTTGCCTTAGATTCGGGTATTTATCTTCAGATATAAAACACCAGAAATTTGTATCAGATGCTGTAGCTTTGAGATGTATATCTGATATAATCTGCACCAACTCATTTTGAACAGAACATGAGTTCATATTAAACTGACTTGCTATTTCAGTATCTAATTCTTCAATGTTTTCAGATGAAAAGGATAACTCATAAATATATATATATATATATATATATATATATATATATATATATATATATATATATATATATATATATATATTGAACTCATATAATATCATCATAATTCAACTGAGGAATCCGTGCTTTCAAAGACGGAAAATTGTTTCGGATCCTTTCTTTTCAGTTGATCTATCATAAGTTCCAATTTACTTTTGAATGCGTTTACTGCGCTAATCATCCCAAAAATAGTTTTTCCTTCACCTTGAAGCTTCAAGTTAATGGTGTTTAAGTGCATTGTGATGTCAGTCAAAAATGCCAAATCAGTCAGCCATTTTTCGTTTTTTAACATCTGAGTGGCATCACCTCTTTTGTCTAGAAATGCTGTTATTTCGGGCAATAATTCTTGAAACCTTTCTAGAAATTTTCCGCTACTCAGCCACCTGACGTTCGTGTGAAAAACTAATTCAGTGTGTTCAGCTGACTCCCTATCTTCTGAATGAAACTTAAAGAGCCGCCGTTGAAAGCCTCGTCCACGGATGGAATTCACAGTTTTGTTGCAATGTTCATAATTTTCTTCATGTTTAAAACTTTTGAACTCAGAACTTGTTGATGTATAATGCAATGGAATAAGAAAAATGAAGAGGAATCTTCATTACTTCGACACAATGCCACAAAACAGTTTTTGTTTCCAGTCATACTTGGTGCTCCATCTGTTGTAATGCACACTAATTTATATATTGGTAGCTTGTAGTTTTTAAAAATTGAAGAAAACGTCATATATATCTTCGCCACAGGTCTTCCCCTTCTAAGGAATGATTGTCAAAAATTCTTCCTTAGCCAAAATGTCATTGAATAGTGGGCAGTGTCTGTCATTTCATGATATCATGTTTTAGTTTATCTGCCATGTCCTGACTCATGACTTCAATATGCCTTGTGACAGTCGGACGAGATAACTGAAGTTCTCTAATAGCAGACATGATTTTTGTTTTACTTTTGAAATCTCCAAATTAGGTCTCACCCGCTTCAGTAAATGCTTCCTTCACATACGATCCATCTTCGAATGGTTTCTTGTGTTTCGCCAATATTTGAGATATTTTAAATGACGCGATCGTAGCAGCTTTTGATTGTTTGGCTGGTCTTGTGAACATGGTTCGTTAGTTTTTCAAACAAGATATCAAATCACGTACTTTTCGTTTTCTTTTCATCCTTTTCATAGTTTTTATGAACCGTTTTATGATGCCTCTCTAAGTTACCACGTTTAGGTATATTGCAACTGACGCACGACAAATAAGACAAATGCACTTATCCTTCACCATACAAAAGAAAAATTCTTCCTCCCAATCGTTATTAATTCAGAATGACTTCAATTCCTGCAGGCGCAACATTTATATCGGCGTGAACGAAAGTCTCGAATGTTCCCGTCAAACGTGCTTCCCGAAATTCCTAGAGAAACGGCAAGAATAAAAAACACGGCTTTTCTTTGTCAATTACCGCACATTCCTTTGATAAAGCCGCCTTTTGCCGTTAGCAGAGTGTTATTTCATTACGTAATAAATTTTTGTAGTTCAGTTACCTACGTATTAAAAATCATTTATTATAATTTGAAAATTTTTTTCTTGTCGAGATCTACTCAAAAAGCACTCGCGATCGACCGTTTGAGTACCCCTGTGCTAGGATATTTAAGAGAGCTATGTTTATGCGCATTCCCGTAGCGCATGTCGCTGTTGACAAACTGGTGCTCTTGAGATTGAGAATAAACATTAGACAGTCGTAGTTGTATTACTTGGTTTACATTACATGAAGATCTTGTTTAGAACAAATATATCGAAGATGTTTTTCACAAAAATCCCCACGTAATTTGCTTTGGAATAAATTATTACCAAAAATACGATCTTAGATATTTCTTTCCATAAAGCACAATGAAGTTATCAAAAAGAAATACCAATCGAATCAGGTTGGCTAAGAACAATACATGCAACAACAAAATTGTGGAAGGTGTGCAGCAAAATTGGATTTTCTTTCCTGAGAACTCGTTCTCTGAATCAAGATCAAAAGATCTCCGACTATTCCTTATTATAACTCGACTAAAATGAATTAGAACAGGGGCGTTCGAACCGTCGATCGCGAGTGCTTTTTGAGTAGATCTTGAGAAGAAAAAATTTTTTAATAAGTAGATAACTAAACTACAAAAAATTATTACGTAACAAAATAACACTCTTCTAGCGGCAAAAGGCAGCTTTATCAGATTAACGCGCGGTACTTGTCAAAGAAAAGCCGCGTTTTTTATTCTTGCCGCTTTTCTAGAAATTTCGGGAAGCACGTTTGACGGGAACATTCGAGACTTTCGTTCACGCAGATAT
Source organism: Cryptolaemus montrouzieri (assembly GCA_013387265.2). Classification (NCBI taxonomy): domain Eukaryota; kingdom Metazoa; phylum Arthropoda; class Insecta; order Coleoptera; family Coccinellidae; genus Cryptolaemus; species Cryptolaemus montrouzieri. The sequence continues at coordinate 124,716,257 of JABFTP020000185.1, forward strand.
AAATGTTGCGCCTGCAGAAATTGGCGTCATACTGAATTGTAACTTAAAGGCAATACTACGTCGATACAAAGTTAATTATTAAATAGTACAAAATGAGTGCAGCGAAGAAATCTGAAACTTATCATTTCAATAACGATTGGGAGGAAGAATTGTTCTTTTGTATGGTGAAGGATAAGTTCATTTGTCTTATTTGTCGTTTGTCAGTTGCAATATCTAAGTGTGGTAACTTAGAGAGGCATCATAAAACGGTTGATAAAAAGTATGAGAAGGATTTTCCGCCACAGAGTAAATTAAGAAAACGAAAAGTATGTGATTTGATATCTTGTTTGAAAAAAGAACAAACCATGTTCACAAGACCAGCCAAACGATCAATAACTGTTACGATCGCATCAATTGAAATATCTCATATATTGGCGAAACACAAGAAACCATTCGAAGATGTATCGGTTGTGAAGGAAGTATTTATTGAGGCGGGCGAGACTTTATATGGAGATTTCAAAAATAAAACAGAAATCATGTCTCCCATTAGAGAACTTCAGTTATCTGGTCCGACTGTCACAAGGCGTTTTGAAGTCATGAGTCAGGACATGGCAGATAAACTAAAACATGATATCAAGAAATGTACATACCTTTCTTTACAGTTCGACGGATCCACCGATATGACAGACACTGCCCAGCTGTGTATTTTTATTCGGATGGTATTCAATGACATGTTGGATAAGGAAGAATTTTTGACAATCATTCTTTTGAAGGGAAGACTCGTGGCGAAGATATATATGACGTTTTCTTCAATTTTGTAAAAAACTACAAGCTACCTATGAATTAATGTGCATACAATCGATGGAGCACCAGCAATGACTGGAAACAAATACGGTTTTGTGGCATTGTGTCGAGCTAATGAAGATTTCCCTTAATTTTTCATTCCATTGCATTATACATCAAGTTTTGTGTTCAAAAGTTTTGAACACGAAGGAAATTATGGGCATTGCAACAAAAATTGCGAATTCCATCCGTGCACGTATCTTGCAACGGCGGCTCTTAAAGTTGCATTTGGAAGATAGGGAGTCAGCTGAACACACTGATTTAGTTCTTTACGCGGACATCAGGTGGTTGAGTCGCAGAAAATTCCTAGAAAGGTTTCAAGAATTATTGCCCGAAATAACAGCTTTTCTAGACGAAAGAGATGACGACACTCTGATGTTGAAAAACGAAAAATGGCTAACTGATTTGACATTTTTGACTGACATCACAATGCACCTAAACACCATTAACTTGGAGCTTCAAGGTAAAGGAAAACTATTACTGAGATGATTAGCGCAGTAAACTCATTCAAAAGTAAATTGCAACTTATGAAAGATCAACTGAACAGAAAGGATATGAAACTTCTTCCGTCTTTGAAAGCTAGGATTCCTCAGTTGAATTATGATACGTATGAGGCTGAATTATCAAATATTTTGGAACAATTCGAAATGCGTTTTATGATTGCAGTAAATTGGCATATATATATATATATCATATATATATATATATATATATATATATATATATATATATATATATATATATATATATATTATGTTATCCTTTTCATGTGAAAACATTGAAGAATTAGATACTGAAACAGCAAGTCAGTTTAATATGAACTCATGTTGTGTTGAAAATGAGTTGGTGCAGATTATATCAGATGTACATCTCAAAGCTACAGCATCTGATACACATTTCTGATGGTTTACTTCTGAAGATAAATATCCGAATCTAAGGCAAATCACCCTTCAACTGACGGGTCAACTTACTTGTGCGAGTCTGCATTTTCTGAAATGAAGATTGTTAGAGTATTCGGGAATGGCCAGGTTTGCCACGTTGAGTTTGAATTCAGATGAATTGAACTAGATGTCAGTCTGCATTTTCTGAAATGAAGATAATTAAGTCAAAATATCGCAATCGACTAACTGACGAAGATATATCATCATGCTTACGATAAGCACTCAGTGGTTACGTACCATCTTATGGAAAGTATACTGAGGACATGCAGTGCCACGCTTTAACATCCAAAGTCACTCCTTAGTTAAGTTTAACACAATATGTAACTCTTTTGTTTTGTAACAACCAATAAACTTGCATTTTTGAATAACTATGAGTTTTTTCATTGATATTATAGAGAAGAACCTAACTAAACCTAACCCAAACCTTGACTAAAATGATGTATATTTTGCTGAAAGCTAATATCTATATATGCTACGGTACACCCTACCTAGGTATGTAGGTAGGTAGGGTGTATTGTGTATGTATGACAACATACTTGCAGCCTCTCAGAGTCGATCGTAAGTAGTCTAAAAATATTGAGTTAGATCGCCAGTAGTTCAAGTTTGAGCACCCCTAGTCTAGTACAATAAAAAAGTTTACGAATACATATTCCAGGATTGTATGTGGAAGTATTTGTTTTTGATCTATAGTAGCACTACATAATCGCCCAATTATGTTGAAAATTGTGATTTCAGGACTCGTGACGACCAAATTTTTGAAGTTGAATATCTCCGAAGTCAAAAAGATTCGGACTATTGTGTTCTAATTAGTTTGCCTTAGAATTTCTTCAAGAACCACCTCTCAAAGTTTGTCATAAAGCTTGAATGATACTTGTATATTAAAAAATTAATCGATAGATCTTTTTAATACCTAGAAGTAACATTTAACAGTTTTCTCTACCAGCTCTTGGTTTTTTAGCTTTGCAAAAGGAATATGCATTTCTGTCCTCCTGAATTTTATGAATTGTTTAGGTTATAAAGGTGAGTGGTTCGAGAAGAATAGAAAAACAAAACAAACAAACAAACATCACATGGAAAAGCAATCTTCTTCCAAAGTTAAGTTTTTTGTGAAATTATACATTTGCTTTAGTAGTTAATTTAATTTCATACCGTTCATAAATAACAGCAATGGAAACGCATTGCACCTGTTTTTGTCCTTGCTGCCAATTTACGTTTTACGGATTCGAATGGTACTACTGAATAATATTGAGTTTTCTAAGTTTACCCCTCTTTCTCTCCTTTTTCTGGCTTCTCTGCTACTGTTCATTACTAAACATGAAGAAGTCATTTCTACATAGTATGGAACTGTGATTGATAATAATAATAATATATCTTTATTGCATATGATTACAACCTATTGTTCAAACACTCTCCGTCTCAATTTAATTCTGGTTTATAAAATAACATCGAATTTTCCACACAATAAAGATCCAATAGCTACTCACAAAGGTTTATATACCTGTGGTGAGTGTTTATATTTTTTTCTACTATTTCAAAATAAAGTAATATACTCACAAAATATCTGTATGCACATGAATACTGTACACAATACTTACACACTATCAGAAACAGAAGGGCATACAAAACAACAATAATAACAATAATAATAATATGGGCACATGGGAGAGCTGAAGGAGTTCATATATTCCATACAAATTTCATTTATTTATGTTTATGTTTTTATGAATGTTATGATTTGAGTTCTGATCTATGTATTATTTTTCAAATCAATTAAACTAGTGATATAATCTTTATTCGTATTATTTATCCATCTCTTTAAACTTGTTTTGAATTGTTTGATATTTTTTGTAATTCTTAGATTCAAAGGCAGTCTGTTGAACATTCTGGGACCAATAAAGGAGTAGCTCCTCTGACTAATTGTCTTAACCATTTTTGGAACAACAAGTGAAAATTTACTATATCGAGTATTGGAGTCGTGTGTGATTAGTTCGTGACACTCCATATTCTTCCTTAAGTGATTTAAAATGGCCGAGCAAAACAGCTGTCTGCTGTCCCATACATCAGATATTTCATACAACATCTTATAAGAAAAAGTGATGTCTTTCTGATATATAATTTTCAATATCCATTTTTGTTGAATATCCAACTTATTTAAGACATTTTTATAGGCACCACCCCATGCAATTATTCCGTAACGCATTTGCGACTCAACAAGCGCCGAATAAACAATTTTTAGGCAATCTACGTCAATAACCCCTGAAAGATGTTTGAATCTAGTTACTAGTCCCTAAGTCTTACTATCAGTCTACTTACATGCGCATCCCAATTTAAATGAGAATCGATAATTACTCCAAGGTACTCGCATTGATATGTACAAGGGATTTCAATTGTAGACATTTCGTCGCTTATAGAGAGGGGCAAGCCATCAGGCAGAGACCGTTGATCTATACAAAAAGGAATATACTTAGTTTTCTCGAAATTGATAGTTAAAAGGTGTTCCGCCATCCAATTTTTTATGTTTAAGAAATCTGACTCTACCAATAGTTTTAATTCTCTCCAGTTTTTAGCTGAATAGAAAATGAGTGTGTCATCTGCATAACTTATGATATCCCCGCTTGTCTGTATAAGCAGCAGACTATTTAAATATATTGTGAATAGTATGGGCCCCAAGACGGTACCCTGGGGTACACCATACTCGAGCGTTGCCAACTCACTCACCACACCATTCAATTTGACAAGTTGTTTCCTGTCTTTAAGGTAGCATTTCATCAAATTTAACTCAACATCTCCAAAACCAATTTGTTTCAGACTGTCTAACAAGATGCCATGCTCCACCGTATCAAAAGCCTTAGCCAGGTCAATCAAAACACACAGTGATACCTTATTGTCATTGAAAGCCTTATAAATTTTTTCAGTAAGTTTCGCGATGGCATCCTGTGTCGACCTTCCTTCCCTAAATCCATACTGAAAGTCGGATAAAATGTTGTTTCTAGTCATGTATACTGATAATCTCTCCTTAATAACCTTTTCAACAATTTTGGACAAATTAGACAACAGAGATATAGGTCTGTAGTTACTACATTGCGTTTTTTCACCACCTTTATATAATGGTATTACTACAGCAGTTTTCAATGCACTAGGAAATATACCCTTACGTAGAATCAAATTCACTAAATGTGTAATTGGCGAAACCAAAATATCGATTCCAGTTTTCAATATTTCAGCCGATATTGCGTCAAAACCGCTACTTTTCCTATTTTTCAAGTTCAAAATTATGTTTGTTACTTCTTCTATGTTTGTAGGGTAAATCGAAATTTATATTCAACTTCATTAGAGTCGATCATTTTTTGTTGTTCTTAACGTTAATTTTTTGCGCTAGATTTTTACCTACGTTAGTGAAGTATTCGTTAAAAACAGAGGCTATTTGTTTAGGGTCCTTAATTATATTATCATCCACTTCAAGTTTATCTATATGGTTAATATTTTTCGGTTTTGTACATAGTTCCGATACAACCCTCCACATCTGTTTTGTGCTATCTCTACTGGAGCGCACTTGATCCATGTAAAATTGCGATTTCGCATATTTTATTAGTTTGTTAAGCCTATTTCTATAGTTTTTGAAAATTTCCCAGGAGTTTGCATTTTTATTTTGTTCCCATGCTTTATAGAGGTCATTACGTTTATTGATGGATTTCAAAAGTGCGTTGGTTATCCAGGTTTTTCTTTTTTTATCACGTTTTTTAGGTTTGAAATAACTTTTTTTATCTGTTCCTTTATAATATCAACGAGCACAGTTGTAGCTTCATCTACATCCTGACTTGTATAAAAGTCGCTCCAGTCAACCTCAGAGAACAGTGACTTTAAAACTACATAATCAATTTTTTCATTCACCAAACCCTCACAAGAACATGGCACACTTTTTACAACGCTTTTGAAAAAGAGAATTGTGGAAAAATGGTCAGTTATGTGAGTTTTCATTATAATTGGAATATAGTCATAAATACCTTTAATTAATATATGATCTAAACAAGTTTTGGTATCTCCCTGCACCCTAGTTGGTTTATTAATCACTGAGGTGAATTTTTCTCCAGCTAATATATTCAAATAATTTAGAACAGGTTCACTATTCTGCAGAATATTTACATTCATGTCGCCTACCACGATATGGAGATTACTATTTCTACATATTGATATTGATATACTTCCACTTTTTCAACGAAAACAACCTATTTTAAATTGATAGAATCATTTTATTGAATGGGAATTATAAACACACATGACATGATACAGTGCGACTTAATTTTCTAAAATACTGTACATTGTGAGTGATTTTATGCATATCATCGATTACATACATTTACCACTAATAACTATATATACAGAAAATATATTTGTACATAATAAATCATAGAAAAAATCTACAGTTAAGGTGTAAAAATTATATTACATATATTCGCTATAATTCAGAAAAATTATACAATATTGGCATGGGAAAGCTAAACATTTTCTATCATTGCACTTTATAGTCTTTGCAACTTGGTAAAAGTTATACCCATATTTTTTCATACATTTCGTTTTTTCGAATTAACTAATAATTTCAATGATTTGATACACTAGAAAAATTCGGTTTTCATAGCTATATAAAGCTTTTCACACATTCTACAAAACCTCCGCACTTATAATACCTTGAAACAGTCTTTAATAAATATCGTTTTCTATATTATGCGGAAAAATTTCTTGAATTTCAAATATTCGAATGGACAATCCGTTTTATAATAATTTTACAAACAAATTTTGAATATTTGCTACGGTGTCCATCAAATTTGGAGTTTCTAATTCCGGGAAATTTTTTTCACAGATATTCTGGAAACTGTTCATTATTTTATTATTGCAATGAGAGTTTTTAATCAAAAGTGAAATATAAATATTCATGTTGTGAATTTACAGATTGGTGAAATATAGACTTCGAAATATTTGCGAGATAATGTATAAATCATCAATAAAAGACCATTGTCTTTTTTTGGAGCTTGCTAGAAGCTGGCATCTTTGGATTCCCAAAAGATTATCCTAATTCGTCACTTACAAGGGGGTCAAACAATAAAAGGAGACATATTATGCAATATTATTGGAAAAAGGACTTGGTTCGTGCGCAAAATCTGTTGGACCACACGCAGCGCTGATTCGCAAATCGACCCTTGTAACTGCGAAGAAAACACACGATTTAAGCTTAGAATTAATTTTTCATCCACTCCATTCTCCAGACATCTGGAATCAGTGGAAATAAATTCACGCTAAGTTGAAGAATCTTCGTAGCAAGAGAAATATTTTAATGAATTCGTCGCAACTCTTGACCCATTTAAGTATATTATTCTTTAAATTTTACCGAAATAGATCACTAACCTTCGAAACGGAATACCATTGAGGTAGTTATAATCAAAACATATCCTGGAAATTTAAATTTAAATGGCAATATATCTTAATAAAATACTATGCGTTGTATACAATGACGAGATGGCAAATATTAAGAACATAACAAAAATATATAAAAATATATATATATATATATATATATATATATATATATATATATATATATATATATATATATTGAGAACATAACAAAAAGAAAAAATATGTCCCAGCATTGGCGCTATCCTGAAGGTTCAAAATCAATTTTTCTGTGTTTAATGGAAAATTTCCGGTGACAGTTCCTTTCATCCAGACCATTGAAAACCAGTTTATGTTTGCCACTTTGGGTACAAGATTTTCTTCTTTATAATATAGATTGAAGGAAATCATCCTGTTAATTTTATTTCAGTACGCTTCATATACAAGTTAATTGGCACTTTGAATCACTCATTTTGAAATTAACAGCTTTTTCGATGATATTTCGAGAACGACTCGAGTGATAGCGACAATTTTTTTAGTCATATTAAATTATAAATATGGAAGCAATTCTTAAGTATTTCGGCCACTCCTAAGGGCGCGAAATAGGGATTGAAAGTTTCATGGAAATTAATGATGTTGTTGATGGTTTTATTTTATAGAAATTCATTCTGATATAAATAAAATGAAACACTTTTGTCTGATTTTAACAATGTTTATTTTCAATACACACGACCGGTTTCGACAGTAACGTCATTTTGTATCTAGAACTAACCCAGTCTGCCTCATAAAAAGTATTATTGAACGTACAAAACAAAAGCAAATTTTTCAATTTCTATATTCTATTATAGAAAAACCAGAAAATAAATACGCATGTCCAGCTGTCGTTGGCCCCCACTAATATCATCAACAATTACTCTCCAAATTTAATTTAACAACCTCCTTTTCCAGTGGTCCCAATATAAGCAGATTACTTTTCAATGCCATACCAAAAACTAACAAATTCAAATAGTCTGAATCTAGATTCAAAGAACATGTCTCCTCAGTTAACAAATCCGGAGTTTTTGAAAATATTGAATCTAGAAATCACATAATTACAATTTCAAAATTCTCCACAAACGCAATAGAGGGATGACATTGAATCTGTTGGAAAGTTTGGAAATTAACAAACTTTGTAAAAATTCGAAATTCACCACTCTCAATAGTAAACTAGAATTAAATCACTCCCCACTACTCAACATTCACAATAGGTCTAGCTAGCATATTATTTCTGATAAATGTTAGCTCTAGACACTGACGTAACTGTCGAAACCGGTGGTTAGTATTAAAATAAACATTGTGGAAATCAGACAATACTGTTTCATTTTTATTTATATTGTTATATAAAGTGGGAGATATGAAATTCATATTTGTAATCGTAACCACTTTCGAAGTAAGTGATATGAGTATCGGTATTTTTGGAATATATCAAAATGTGTTTGAGATATAACAATTTCCTGCGTTCTCGAAAATCAAGTAAAACATATTGACAGATAGTGCAAGAGAAAAAAATTCAGATTATTGTACTATTACGGTGAAGGAAAAATGGTAACGTTTTTATTGATTTTTGAGTGTACTAAATGACATTTTGCTTATCTCTCTTGATTTTTTGTCAATTTCCATTTCTCGATAACAATGATGATATTGTTAACGAATTTGGGGGTCAAGATAACATTTTTTTAATTTCCAGAGGGTTTGACTGTAAGATTCTTTTTTTATGAATGTTCATAATGTTATCCCATCTAAGGCAATCCTCGAATTTCATAGGTCTTTACAATATTTTTGAAATATTTTCTGGAGCTATTCAGATTTTTCCATCGGTTAGGTTAGATGATGACGGACTTTTTAACTCGTTAACAGTTAGGAGTTAAGGGATAATTCCTTAAATATCATAAGCAACAAAAAGATTGGCCTACGATGCACGTCAAATTCAATCGACTAAGCTAAATATTGTAAGCGAAAGAAAAAAATGTAGGTATGATTGATATCAATCTCGAAACCTTACTTCTCCAAAAAATATTCGATAATTTAACATTGGATATCATAGAAATGATAGAAAGATCTTGAACTACAAAGTTTTATACTTGGATTAAAATCTTTAACCTGTATTATCTACCTTTAGCATATAAATTTCTGCACTTCAGATTTCATTTGTAATGAAATCAAAATAATGAACAGTATACCAGATAAGTCTATCTAACCATCAACTACCTGTCACTCTCACTATGGCAATCACACGTCATCACTACTGTAAACTATGCCAAAATGCTCGTGTCACTACCAAGCACGAGTCTGTAAAGGCAGATAAGTACCACCGCACTGCTGTTGATAATTTCCCTGTTGCCTATAAGCCATTGCTAAGCTGCCATTCGCCATACACTGAGCCTGTTGCTGACTCTGGCATGCGGGAGATTGCTGAGTCCGGGTTGTATCAGCTACTGATGAAGAGGACGTTTGGTTGCTTCCGGAACCTGCTGAGCATGGTTTTCCGTCTTTGACTAGGACTGGAACAGCTACTCGCCGAGGAGAACTGGAGGACTGCAACAAAATAAATATTGAAGAAATATGTTTCATTCGTATGTTTCGAATTTGTGATTAACATAATGCCATATTATTAGCAAAATTCGATATAAGACGCTAAAAGTAACTATGCTTAGTAATTTTAAATTAGCATCTTGAATTAGCATGACGATGCTTCCGAAGAAGGGCTGATTGGGACAGTTAACTATTTTGAAGACTGAACAGCTAGAACCCTCGTCTTCTTTTTCTTTCATTCCAAAAATACTTTTCAATTTTATCAATTATAGCCTTCCTCGAAAAATTAATAGATTCACTAGTAATTGAAATAAAATAACAGAATCACCCAATTAATAATTCTTCAATTCACAAATATTATGAAACAACTCAGTATTCTGCACAATTTAAAAATCTATCTACCAAAAAAGTACACGAAAGCTTTCTACCCGCGAATAAAAGAATTCAGGGATTTTTTCGTCCGCTATTTTCGAACCCCCCATAACGAAAGTGCGCGGGGGCAGAGGAGAGACCTGCAGACCTCTTGAAAACACACGCCGTTTCAAGTGGCCACGTCACGACCCCAGCAGCAAACCCCAGCATACACAAAGTTTACGGCCCTGCGAAATTCACCCGATTTCAGACGACTAGGGTCAATTGTGAACTTTACTTATTCGTGGGATGGAGTTTAACTGGGCTAAAGGACTATGTCATGTTGCCAATGAAAGTTGCATTCGTTCAACAGAATTATATTTTGTAAAAGAAGGAAGTATATACAGACTGAACGTCAATGTTTTTCTATTCAAATATAAAGGTCTTAAATGCAAACTTTATCGGAAGGAATTATCGACTAATTTTCAATTTATAGAATAATTGCAGTTCTTAAGGGTTGATGCTCCTAATGAGTATTTGATAGTCAAATAAATGCTTTTCCCTTCAATCTCTACTCATAATTTCTTTTGTATTCTGAGTAATGTCAAAGGTACCACCAAAATTTACAATGAAGCCAAACACCCTTGTGGTACTTGTGTGCTGTAACCGTATAAGTTTGTTTACCGATATGAAGTAAGGTGAAGGCACTAGTGCTTTCAGCTTGGCCTTCCAGTTTCAACCACACTGGGAATATAGTTGAGAACATATCTGTTAAAAGTGCTCCTAAAAAGGAATTCGGGGATGAGATGGAGAACTGGATCTATAAATGGGGTTTGAGGGCCCTTGTCCGGCATTCTCCTTCCCTGCATGCGGGTCACACAGGATCATGGTACAACCCTCTCATTTCTATATTTCTGCAGGTAATTTATTGAAATTTTGTGATTCGATCAAGCTTATGACAGGCGACCTTTTGACATTTGAAACAATGTTTTTTCACTTCTGGTATCGCCGGAAATGACCTTTAATGAGGATTTTCAAAGAAAACACCCTGTATATTTTTGCATATTTGGTTTCGAAAAATTTTCCAAATTCAACCATACCTACCAATTGATATTTTGGGCTTCAAAAATATTTTTGGGTCGGTTTTTATTTTTCAATCTAGGGTGCCATGAATATTGCCAATTTACCATAATTGATCAAAGCAACCCTTAAAAGAAGCAACTGACGCCAATATTTCAGATTTGCTCTGTCCAGGCCAGATTAATATTCTCCAAAATCATTTTTCGATTAAAACTCCATTTTTTCAAATGGCACCATATTGGTACCGAGGTACCATCAGAAGCTTGATACTATGGATAAACAAATTCTGTAAACACTTTTTGTAAAAATGCAAACAAATTATGATAATGTAAAAATTTTCATTTATTTTATTTCAATACGTGTAAGTAAATCCAGAAAGCTATAGAAAGGAACAATGAAAGCAAGCAATCCTATCATTCGAAGGATCATTGAGAAATAAACTCAATTACTTGTATTAAGTCAAATCTATGGTACATTCAGCTTCATACCATAAGAAAACTCAATTTCTTGCTCTAAGAATCCAAAACAACAAAAATGACTACCAAAACAAGAAATATAATCTGATCCATAAGAATAAATCCTGAGCAGACGAAAAAACAAATTTAGAAACATAAGAAGAATCATAAGAATTGTTCGAAATGTTGACCATTATTGTCTACGCACATTTGAATCCGCTCTTGCAAATTTCTAGTTACACTGGTCAATTGTTCGATTGTTATACTGCCGATGGCTCATCTGACTGTATCCTCCAGATCTGTGCGCGTAGTAGGTGCTGTTGCGAAAACACAATTCCTTGAATAACCCCAAACGAAGAAGTCTAACCGAGTTAAATCAGGTGATCTTGAGGGCCATCTTATTGGACCATTAGTTGTGATCCAATTTTTTCCGAATATCTCGCGCAGGTACTCTGAGGCTATTCTTGCGTTGTGGGGGGGTGCACCATCCTGTTGATGAAACATTACCCTCTCAATCGCCAACGGTAGATTTTTAAAATATCCCCCAATCTCATTCTGAATAAATTGTAAGTATCTAGGGCCAGTCAAAGGCCAAGCAAAAATCACGGTACCAATTATTCTGGTACCAATCACACCTAATAAAACATTAAAACCGAATTGTTCCTGAAAATTACCCTGGTTGAATAAACGTTGATTCTCCTCAGACCAATATCTTGTGTTTTGTCTGTTGAATAACTCTAAACTAGTAAACTTTGATTCATCTATAAACAAGAATATTTTTTGGAAATTATTCTGTGGTTGCACATTATTTTGCATCATCCAATTGCAGTATTCCATCCCTTTGCATAATCTCCTTCATACAAATGCTGATGCAATTGATATTTGTATGATTTATAATTCAATATAATTCATTCTTCAAAATTCGACGAAGGCTTTCACGACTTATGTCCAGCTCAAACGCAACTTGCCTTGTGGAAATGGCTTTATCAATTTCCAGCAACTACTGCATTCTTTTGCCATCCCCCGTAAATAAGTAGCATATCCACATTCTCATTCCTTGTGTATGTTTGAGGCATTTTAAAAAATAATAACGCTTCAGTAAACTAAATTCGAGTGAAATCGACTGATGCAAACTCTACTATCCGGATAATTTTTATATTGGAAACGTCAAATTCGTTTGTTTTCATAGCCTTCTTTGTTCCAAAAATAAAAATCCCCTCAAAAATAATTCTGATTCCATTGTGAGGTATGGTTGAATTTGGAAAATTATTTGCAATCCGCATATGCTAAAATATACAGGTGTTTGAAGATATACAGGTGTTGAAGCCTACTGGATTCACTTACACGAATTGAAATAAAATTAATGAAAATTTTTACATCTTCATAATTTGTTAGCATTTAAAACAAAAGTGTTCACGGAATTTGTTTACCCATAGTATAAACCTTCTAATGGTACCTCGGTACCAATATGGTGCCATTTGAAAAAATATTTGAATTTTTAATTCAAAAATGATTTTGGAGAACATTCATCTGGCCTGGACAGAGCAAATCTGAAATTTTGACGTCAGTTGCTTTTTTTAAGTGTTGCTTTGATCAATTAAGGTAAATTGGCAATATTCATGGCACCTTAGATTGAAAAACAAAAACCGAACCAAAAATAATTTTGACGCCCAAAATATCAATTGTGAGGTATGGTTGAATTTGGGAAATTATTTGGAAACCAAATATGCAAAAATATACAGGGTGTTCCATTCAAAAGTATTCATTAAAGGTCATTTCCGGCGACACCGGAAATGAAAAAAATTGTTTCAAAAGTCAAAGGTGGCCTGTCATAAGTTTGATCGAATCACAAAATTTCAATGAATTACCTACAGAAATATAGAAGTAAGAGGGGTGTGCCATGATCCTGTGTCACCCGGTATATGTTTTATTCTGATAGGGCACACCAGATTCCGTTGGACTCTTTTACAAATTCTACTCAGTGAGTTCAATCCAGACAGTCTATAGTGACTGCAATTAATGTCTCGAAAAACTTGTGGATGTCTACCAATTTGATATTTGCTCCTCAATTTATTCAGTTCTTCATTTCAGACCCATCAGTAAAGAACGAAATATATGTAATTACCAATGATTACATATTTTTACCAAATTTCAACAAAGATCTATATTTCACGTTATTGTTACATATTTTCGTAATTCATATGGATTCCATAATCATGTTCCTCCGAGGGTTGTGGATCAAACAATTGAAAGCTATTATATTAAAATTTAATCACTATTCCTTGCTCAGTTATTTTATCACTCATCTTCACGACGGCGGGTCAAAACAGGTCGATGTTCAAAGGACAATAAAACACGAAGTATACAACTGATCAACACGAAACTTGCACAGACTGACGCAGAAATGAATTCTGTTTTGAATGAAACGAATGCGAATGCTGAAGAGTTACCAACAGCCGCAGTATTGCCAACTTCCGCGAACTTTATTGACATACCTCGTATATTCAGCGAAAAGCGTCATAATTTCACTTCAGAAATTTGGAAGAACATTTAGTTAACTATTGATTCGTTTTATAATAAAGAATAGAATAACCTTGAGTTTGATGAATAAATTCTTAGTTAAGAGCTCTTGTTGTTATACCAGGTCTGGCTATTAAATAACAAGACTGGTTACGAAAAAAGGTTTTAATATAAAATTATTCTGCATTCGAATGCTCCCCTTCAATATACTCCCCTTCCTCCACCACACACCTTTCCATACGTTTTTTCCATTGATCAAAGCAGTGCTGGAAGTCTTCTTTGGTGAGTGCCTTTAGGAGCTCTGCCGTTTTTTGCTTAACCGCTTCCATCGACTCGAATCGGGTTCCTTTCAAAGCAGATTTTATCTTCGGAAACAAAATGTCGCACGCTGCCAAATCTAGCGAGTACGGCGCGTGTTCGAGCAATGAAGTGCACTTACTGTGCACCAACTTCGCACAGACTTTTGTCATGTGTAATTCCTCGTGTAAATTTTTTCTTACCGTTTACAGCTTCGGCTATCATCCGAATGCTCATTCGTCGATCTGCACGCACAATTTGACTGACTTTGGTCACTGTTTCCGGGGTTGAAACAGTGACAGAGCGACCTGGGCGCTGATCATCTTCAGTGCTCTGTCGGCCCTCACGGAAGCGCTTACACCACTCAAAAACACGCGCACGAGATAGAAATTTATCCACGTAGGCCTCCTCCAACAATTTATAGCACTCAGTCGGAGTTTTATTCAGTTTAACGAGGAATTTGAGATTGATACGTTGCTCCTGGTTTTTGTCACACATGGTTTTCGGCACAAGAAAAAAACACGTTCGTTTCAAACCGCTGTGTGTTTTGGTACGTGCATAGACAGGATATTCTCCTCACTACTCTAGGGCGCCCTCTAGGTACACAGTCTCGTTATATAGTAGCCAGACTTCGTAGTTGTGCTTAAAAACCCCCTTCAAATGATATACATACCTTACATATTTTCCAAAATTTTTTACATATTTTCGAAGAATTATTACATATATATGTACATACTTTCACATTTCGGCCTTATATACACTCGGAGGCAAAATTAGCGGAACACTCGAAAATTTAACCAAATTCGAAGTTCGATATTTTTCCTAATTCTCAACCGATTTAGATGATTTGTTCGGCAAGTTATAGATCAACTCTTCTGCTTTGTAGAAATTATAAGAGAAAACAAAAAAAATTTGAAAAAACTTTTATACGGGGGCAAAACTAAAAGTGTTTTTTTGTCAAAAATTCGTAACACCCTGTGTAATTTCGTGGTCCGAGTTGAAACGTACAATATTATGGTCTGTCAAGACACATCTTCCTACAGTAACGCCCTTCTTGTTTCATGCGTTTATCTTTTTTTTTGCAAAATATATTTAATTTCAAGTGGAAAATCACCATTTTGGAGAAATTCCATTGAATCAAGAAATTGTCATTAAAATTCGTCTATCAATTTGGAATTTTCTTATTATCACTCAGGCGTGTCGAAATTGTCGTTTGCGATTTTTATGTTCGAATTGCATTAGTTATTGATGACAATTTGGTTAATTTGGTGAAAATTAGGAATTCATAGGAGATAACAGTCGGTAGGTATTAAAATACATAACCGAATTCTGGGACCATTGATAAAACTTTTCATTTACACATGTGCACACCTTTTTTTATCAAATATGAAATACAACACACGTTTTTTTGTATATGACCACATCTGCACTTGTTTAAAGAATGAGAGTTTTCCATTCTTTGATTTGATACAAATTCGATCGGTTGCGGTGTTTTGTGATTCTTTTACTGTTTACGATTCGAAACGGTATTTTTCATTCAGAATGACAGATTTACCACCAACCTCAGTAGCAAGGGCAGTTACATTGATCGAGGAAGGGCACACCTACCGCTCAGTCGGTACCATGTTGGGTGTCTCGACGTCGGTTATCCATCGAATCTACCGACGTTACAGGGAAACTGGATTGTACGTGAGGAGGCGAGGACAAGGAAGAAATCGGGCAACCCGCGCTATACATGACCGTTTCATCGTCAATCAAACCATAAGAAATCCTCGTCTTACTGCTGTTCAGGCACGTAACCTTTTACAAGCAGTGGATAACATTAACGTCAGTGTAAGGGCAGTCAAAAGACGATTGAATGAAGTTGGTCTGAGATCATACGCGCAAGCAAGAGCACCAAGACTCGATAGAGCCCATCGGGTAGCAAGATTGGCGTTTGCTAGGGAGCATGTAGCATGGACAATCAATCAGTGGAGACGAGATTTATTTAGTGATGAGAGCCGATATTGTGTGAATTTCGTGGATGGTAGAGATAGAATATGGAGGCATCGAGGGGAACGGTACAATCAAACGAACTTCGCAGGAACTGAGCAATACGGTGGAAGGTCAGTTATGATATGGGGTGGCATATGCTTGGGGTACGAACAGAACTGGAGATTATTGGCAATGGATCACTTAATGCCCATCGGTATATAACAGAAATCTTGGAGCCCCATGTTGTGCCTTTTGCTCCTTACATAGGGGAAAATTTCCTTTTTATGCACGATAACGCGCGCCCTCATACTGCGCTCATAGTGATAGAATATCTCAATGAAGTTGGGATCACACGAATGGACTGGCCGTCGCGGTCACCGGATTTAAACCCGATCGAACACGTTTGGGACATTCTTGGAAGAAGGGTTCGACAACGGAATCCAGGCAACGCAAAGAGCAAAGAGCTGACATTGGCTTTGGTGGAAGAGTGGGACAACATACCTCAACCTCAAGATAATAGACAATGATAGACAACATCATTGGGAGTATGCGAAATCGTATGCGCGCTATAATAAGAGCTCGGGGGGGTCATACTCGCTACTAAAATCAAATGTTTTTTTTTTGTGGGTCATCATGAACATTTTCCTCAACATGTTCATTTCATTTCACGAGTGTATCGCCAGGATACACACCTGCTCTCAATTTTGGATAGGAATGATAATTATTATAGAGTGTCACACAAAAAAATTCAAAAATAAATGTGCAAAATCAATGATTTTTCCAGTGTACTTCGAGTTCTCCTGGAGCGTAAAATAGGCCAGTGAATTTCAAAAATTTCCATTTCGTTAGATTTCCACTTCTCTAATTTTGATTTTATTTTTGGCTTACCTCCGATGTTATGCACCTACGCAAGATTAAAAATAAATTCTAGAAATTTGTGACTTCAAATTGGATATCTCTTGTAAAAATAGAGATAAATGCATAAAACAAGAAGGGCGTTACTGTAGGAAGATATGTCTTGACAGACCATGATATTGTACGTTTCAACTCGGACCACGAAATTCCACAGGGTGTTACGAATTTTTGACAAAAAAAACACTTTTAGTTTTGCCCCCGTATAAAATTTTTTTCAAATTTTTTTTGTTTTCTCTTATAATTTCTACAAAGCAGAAGAGTTGATCTATAACTTGCCGAAAAAATCATCTAAATCGGTTGAGAATTAGGAAAAATATCGAACTTCGAATTTGGTTAAATTTTCGAGTGTTCCGCTAATTTTGCCTTCGAGTGTATAATCCACTCTTCAGCCATCAGAGTTTTAAAAAATATGGATAAAACAGCATCTGAACATATGCTGGCCCACTTACGTCAGTGACAATGATTTCTGGCATTCTTACATGAAAGAACAATAATATTTCTCTACCATCGTTTTGAGCCGAAGGTAGTTTTATTTTCACCAAATTCGAGTTGAAATATCAGCAATTGGTAACATTCAAAACAAGAACTAAGTAGTGAAAGTTTGATTTGCAAAAAATACGATGAAAACAAAAAGTTGATTGTTGAAATTTTCCCGAAAAATAATGAGATGTATGAAAAATGAATCGATACATCTCTTTGAAACCTACAACCTTATAATTTACCATTTTCGTTTGTCTTCTAATTTAGAGATTCACTTTTCTTGTCCTTCGGATTCGGATTTCGAATAAACAACCCCATATAGAATTCGAAATGATCATTTTTTTTAAATTGAACTCATTACTATTTTATAAAAGCTACAAAAATGTATTTTCAATGCGTGAGGTGTTCCTGTAATAAAATATTTGTTTCTACATCAATTCAGTTTGATGAAATTATTTCGTTATTGTGACAACTAAATAATTTCCTGGGGAAAATTGCATCCGCATTGTGCCCTCATCAATCAATCAATACTAATTGAATACCTACTAGATGTGACGAGATGACGGGTTCCGTGCGTCGAATAGGGAAGGGTGCGAACAAGTTGACAGAGAAAGTATCATTTGAATCGTGTATAAGGCTTGATCAGAAAATATTTATTTTGTCCTCAAAATCTTAGTTTACTTTGTATAATAATTTCTTATTTAAATCATCTCATGCAGGTTTCTGAAGAAATGCCTTCGTATAAAGACAATATCATTCAATGAAATCGGAGATTGGGGCATTCTATATATTATCTTACAATTGCCTCATGCAGAAGGAGCTGTTAATAATATAAATTCGACGTTTTCCGATCAAGATCACACAAACGTCACTTGAAAGCCACAAAATGTGAAATTCAAATTTCCGTAGTTAGTAGCTGTAAAATCATTTGCTTATATCTATGGAATTCTCGCTTAACACTTGGTGAAATATGATGAATAAATGATTCGTTTATCACTTGGCAAAGGTTTCACAAATATTTATTAAAAATACTCGACATATGTCTCGGGCTGTTAGCCCATTATCAAGAGTAATACAATACTTAATTCAAAATGAGTGATTTCACTTATGTATAACGGCATTCACAACAGGAGGTAAAATGAAGTCTAGTTGCTCGTTGTAAATTGGCTGGTTTTTTCTATGAGCGGACGTAATTTCAATAATCTCCAAGAAGTCCATCTTTTTTCCTTTATTACCTGGATGCATGAGTTCCAAATTCTCGAAATCTATTAAAGGTTTTTCATTGATGCAGTGGTCCGAAATACCCGTACAATTTTTATTTTGGAGAATAGATCTTTTATGTTCTTCAACTTTTTTGAATTTGGGAGGCTTCTACTTTGTAAAATTCCATTATCAATAATAAGAAACACGTACTGTGTTTTAAGGAATTTTACTTAATAATTGCGATTCCTAACGCGTTTCACTACACCGTAGCTTCTTCAGACGAATGAATGTACAGAAAATATAAATGAGAATATAAATATAAATGTTCTTGAGTAATTAAAAGCTTATTGGGTTGCTTCTTCTTAAGTGGTTATTTATGACAGGTATTTCCAATAAAATTACGGAATAGATTGCTCCCCGAAGGGATTCAATAGAGGTGAAGGGCTTAAATCGACTTGTTCATTGATGAGTCTACCTGAGTTTTTGTATTTATTGATTTCTAAAGTTTCCCAAAGATCTACCTTCCAATATTTATTATCTGTATGCAAAATTTCAAACTGTGGGTCGAAAGAGTGATTATTTTCTAAGAGATGATTCGCGTAATTTGAATCCGATTTTTTATTTGAAAAACTGCGTTTATGTTCCGATATTCTAATATTAAAATTTCTATGTGTTCTACCAATGTAGAAATTACCACAGTCATTGCAATTCAATCTATAAACACCTGATTTATTGTTTTTACCTGGTTTGTTGGTTTTATTATTTTTATATATTTGCCTGAATTATTATTAGTTTGGAAAGCTATGTTGAAATTATTGCTACTCAAGAATGATTTCAGTTTCTCACTTGTGATGCCAACGTAGGTTAAGGTGTTGAATTTTTGTTTCAATTTATCGACAGGGTAAACTTCATTCAATGCGATTCTACTACTACTACTACTAGTTTGGGATTGTAACCATTATTTTTTGCTATTTGTTTAATCAAATTTAATTCTTTGTTGAAATTTTCTGGTGATAACGGAATGTTAATCAATCTATGAATAAAACTATTGAATGCTGACATTTTATGTTGATACGGATGACACGACGAGTTATGTATTATATATCTGTATGTGACGGCTTATGGTAAATTGCGAAAACATGTTTCCATTTTCATTCGAAATTGTTACGTCTAAGAAATTTATCGAATTATTGCTTTCTATTTCGGTTGTGAATCCAATTTTGGATGTAATGAATTTATATGATTTTCGAAAATTTTAACTGTCTATCTGTTCCTGTGAAGCAAATAATGATATCGTCTACATAGCGATACCAGTATAAACAATATTTACTGAGTGGATGATTATGAATTAATTTCTTTAAATTATTCATGAATATTTCTGCTAACAAAGGACTTAACGGATTGCCCATAATCAAGCCGTCTTCAATAGTATAATATTTGTTATTGAAATGGAAATAATTTTGATCTAAACAAATTTGTAATATTGAAAGAATATCTGATTTAATGATAGTATTGACATGATTCTTTTCTAATAATTCTTCAACTAAGTAATACGTATCTTTCGGAGGAATGTTGGGAAATAGATTCTTAACATCGAAAGAAATGAAGAAGCTACGGTGTAGTGAAACGCGTTACGAATCGCAATTATTAAGTAAAATTCCATAAAACACAGTACGTGTTTTTTATTATTCTTCAACTCTCTTCTAGATGCATGTTCCGGTCTGGCCTATATAGAATGTCTCACATTCACTGCAGTGTATTTTATATACTCCGCTTTTATCCAATAATTTTGTTTTATCTTTATTATTAACCAATAATGAACCCAAATTCTTTCCATTAGTGCTGATGGTGTTAATATTATTTTTGTAATCTGTCACATATTTTGTTGCTAATATTAGGAATATTAAGTTAATTGGAAATTTTCTGAGATTTCTCAGTATGCAACGGATAAATGCTCTGCACTAAAAGTTCATATCGTTATTGTCTTATTAAGGTATCAATTAATTTGGGTTCATAGCCGTTGTTCATAACGATTAATTTTAAAACTTGAACTTCATTCTCAAAATCGACAGCTGACAAAGGAATAAAAAGCAATCTGTGCACAAATGAATGAAAAGCACTCAATTTGATACTCTGGGAATGGGAATTACTGTTATGAATCAGGGTATCCGAATAGGTTGGTTTTTTGTATATTTCAAAGGCGAGTGAGTCATGAGCCCTACTTATCGACAAGTCCAAGAGGTTCAAAGATTTTTTAAATTTTTTTAAATTGATTTTAAATTTAAAACTGTAAGAAACTATTGAGTTGTCTGTCTGTGCCGATACAACTACAGAAGATATCATCTACATATCTTTTCCATAAAAATACATTATTGATTAGGATGTTGGTGGTACTAAAAATTCTATTTTCTAAATTTGTCATAAATATTTCACTTAATAATGAAGACAACGGGGAGCCCATAGGTAAACCATCTAATTGTTGATATATTTTATTATTGAACCTGAAATAACTTTGTTGGAGACATAGGTTTACAGCTGACATCGTGTCTCCTATATGAGTGGGGCTTAATGTACTATTGGATTGAAGTTGTTGATTAATTGTAGCTTTGACATCACGGCAGGGTGTAGACGGATAAAGATTAATTATATCGAAGGATATTAATTTAGCATTTATCGGAATTTTTAGAGATCTTAAGTGATTGGTTAATTCCATAAAGTTTTGTATTGAGTAAATTGGATTTTGTTGTATCAAATTCGGAAGTTCAAATATTTACATAATTTAGTAGCTGGAGCACTTACATATGAAACAATAGGTCTCATGGGACAATCTACCTTGTGAATTGTGGGTAATGAATATAAAATTGGAGCTTTCGTATTCATAACAGTCAATTTCAACCCTTCTTTTTGCAATGAATTCGTACACTTTTTAATTAGAGATATGACTTGAGTTTGAAATTTGTTAGTAGAATCAACAGATCTATAAATTTTTCTGGAATAAATAGTCTTTCTGTTTTTTCAATATACATATCAGTTTCTTATATCATAATAATGTTACCTTTGTTAGCTTTAGTAGCTCCCAATACCAGAGTATCAAATTGAGTGTTTTTCATTCATTTGAGCACAGATTGCTTTCTATTACTTTGTCAGCTGTTTATTTTGAGAATGAAGTTCAAGTTTTAAAATTAATCGCTATGAACAACGGCTATGAACCAAAATTAATTGATATCCCTCGTTACTGCTTTAATTTTTCGACTTCCTCCAAAGACTCCTTTATAGGGTAACAAAGTTTAGGAAAATAGAAAATCAGATTTGAGAAAATTTTATCTCCTTGGAATTAGATGGTAATAAGGATTAGATTCACCATCGGTCAGCATAAGAGAAGAGTTTACTTTTTCGTCAAATTTTTTTTAAATTTCGCCAAAATTCGTTGAACGAAATATATTTTATAGCAAATGAATCATTTTCTCCACAATTATGAAGGTAAATATCTCAGCTTGTGTGGGATGCAGAAAAAATTCATTCTGGAATTATTTTATCGAGATTTAATAAATTCCAGGTTATTGCTATCGTATTCTTGAGCACCTGTATTTATGGTGCCTCCATACTATATTCGTTGTATAAAATCGTCTAAAAGTTCTGAAGCACTATTCGACAAAACAAATAATAAACACAATTTTTTATGTCTCAAGCTCCAAAAAAAATCTTATACTAACTTTTCAACCCGTATTTTGCGTTTTTAGGGATAGTTCATCAAAAAATGCCGGAACTCATGTTTTTCTGTAATTTAGATCTTAAATATAGTTATCTTCACTTAGAGCTTAAAGAATTTCCACATTTATCCATATTTGAATCCTTTGGGATGGAATTTTGAAGAAAACATAGCATGTCTATTGCTGACGTTCTAGGTATCCCCTTATCAAATTTCATTGTAAGCGGTTCAACCTTGAAAAAGTAACAGATGAGTAACTTTCACATTCATAATTTTCACATAGACTATGAATATCAACTCGCGGGGATAAAAAGTATCATTTCTGTTAATCAAAGTATACTGAAACATGTATTCAATTTGAGAGTAAACCAAATCTGACGTCTTTTTGGATTTCAAAAGCTGCAAAGGCTTTCAAAATTGCACATGAAGAGGCGGTTAAAAAATTTGTGCGAACAAGACTTTTCCACTTTAATGAACATTAAAACGAAGAACAGAAATCGATTAAACGCCGAAGACTGTATTCAAATCGCTCTTACATCAAAAAGTCCTAATTTTGAAGCAATTGTATCGAACATGAAACAACATCATTTCTCCAAAACGTGAAGGAAGAATGTTTTCAAATATTCTTTTTTTTTTCTAATTTTTTCAATTCTAATTTTTGTTTGTACCACCATTATTATTATTATTTATTATCGTGGACTTATGCACCACCTCAGCTGTTAGCTGGATTTAATTTACCTTTCCCAGATTCAGCAATCAAAGAGAATAGGCTCGATTACAATATACTTGACACAAATTTCCTAACTATCCTACATGTATTAAGAATTGCAGCTTTTTGCATTTCTATATAGGTATTCTTATGCAATTCTAATTTCTTAAGGCTATCATGCAAAGTTTTGGGTATTATTCCAGTCGAGGGTACGATGACAGAATCAATATCTATCTTATCGAGGTGCCATATCTGCAAAGTCTGTGTATTTGGACTTCTTCTCCTGAAACTTGTTCAGCACGTTGTTATTATTCGGTATGGCGATATCCACCAGCATTGCTGTTCTGGTTCTCTTATCATACACCACTATGTCCGGCCTATTATTCGTCACCATTCTGTCAGTGATAACAGGCCTATCGTAGTATAATCTGATAGTGTCATTTTCCAATACGGGCGCCGGTTGATACTTGTAATATGGCTGGAAGGTATTCAGAAGTCCGTACTTGTGTGCAAGTTTCTGATGGATAATGTTGCACACTTGATTATGCCTGTGAAGATAGTCCGTATTGGCCAGTTGTTCGCATCCGGACGTAATATGCTGTATAGTCTCCGATCTTATCTGGTATTTCCTGCACCAATGGGTTTCAATTTGTTGTATATATTACTTATATTACTATGATTACCGTTATGTATTACTAGGTATTACATTGATAAATTGAATAAGTGATGTTTAAATTAAATTTTCAGTTATTGTTTTCCTTTCAAAATCATCATGGGGGGCTATAATATGAAAGATGCTAAAAAGAGGCGATTTCGAATTTTTTTACTCTTCGCCATGGGGCTATATTAACTTACACAAAAATAATTTGGGATAATGATTAAATAATCTAAACCCGACCGCTGCCCTAAATGTGTGTACTAAATTTCATCTGAATTCGATCAACCGTTTTTGCGCGATTGAGTTAGGAATATCTAAATAACCTTAATCATAGTAGGCTTGCATTCAGCGATGTTCATTTGTAGAAAAACCATGTACCCTTAAATTTGGAAAATATGATGCAGATGAAAGTATTGTATATTTCATTTTATTTCTAAGTGTTAAAAAATAGTACTTCTCGCGTTTCATATCCGGTAAGAAACTATTGGAATCTGTAAGATTTCAAATTCAGTATTACGTGTTAGATAAATTCTGAAATTATTTGTGGTATGTTACGTAATATGCACTATCAATAAATTTCACCATAGTTTGCTATGACTTTTTCTAATCATGTATTTAACAGAAGGTCGAGAACTAATCAAATATGGCCGCTGCACCAATATTTACCAAGCGCACCTGATGACCTCTCGAAGATGGTTTCAGAGATAAACACCAAGAAATTCGGTATTTTTGACTACCGTAACCCGCTCTGGTTTATTCTTCTAACGAGGTTTATATTTGTTGTTTCATAACTCACTTAAATATTCAGCCTTGAACTAACCGAATTGAAAGGAAGAAACTTAGTCCACACTCTTTCACCTATACCTTGACCAATATCATATACAGAGGACGGACTTTGAATAGAATAAATTGAATTAAAAGTCAGGCACTATTTTTCATGGAATTTCAAAAGACTTTGATTTGGTCAGTTATATTTTGCATGTAAATTGTTTAATATTTCTGAAAAGATCTGCGTGAATCAGCTTAATATTTGAAAATCTTCAATTTCATATTCCAAAGGAAAAAGTCTAATGAAGTAGAATCCGTTGATTTTGTGGTCACTTAATTAGCACTCTTTTTCCAATTCCCATTTTAGGCAAATTATCATCCAGGCATTGGAGAAGATTCAAAACATTGTGTAGAGGTGCTTCATCTAGTTAAGATCAAATTCTCTCGTCGAGTGAGATATTTCGGACTTATTTCACAGTTACCAATTATGGCTTCCCACACGTTAACTTTCTCTAGATATTGAATATGAGTTTCCATAATGAAATGAGGATTTTCTTCAGACCAATATCGACAGTTTGATTAACCTCATTGTTGAATGTAAAGGTAGACTCTTCCGAGAAAAGTAACCATCCCAAGCCTATGTTGTATTGGTTGATGAAATGTAAGAATGGATCTTTGATTCGTGAATAATTTTTATATTGTTAATGTTACAAACGATTTTCCGAGTCGAAATTATTGGAATCTCCTGCATAGGTTTATCCGTTGATATCAATGCAATTTGATATATCATATATATATATATATATATATATATATATATATATATATATATATATATATATATATATATATATCTATAAACAACGAGTAATTGATGATACAGCTATACAGGGTGTTCTGTGATGGTTGTCAAATTTTGTTTAGGTTCGAACTCCATTACTTTTCTTATTTCAAATAGAGCACCTTCATTTAGTAACTGAAAATGAAAAACAATTCCAATACCTATTAAAATGTATTAAGTGTCCCTATACCTATTTTCAATAGATTCAGAGTTAAAGATGATTTTGCATTGTGAGCTAGAATTTTCACATAGATTATCAAATTTTACATAAGAATTCACAAACGTGGTCTAATTAGGAACAAAATCTAAGAAAATTTTGGAAGATATTGTTCATGTTGAGTATTTCTTGGTATTTTGTAGTTTTACGTTCTAACGAATTGGTTTTTTCCTTCTTGACAAAAACAAATATATTTGAGATAAGAAGAATAATTCAAAAATCCGTAGATCAATGAATAATTCCTGCTGACAGGAGCTAGCTCTATGAAATTTTGAATAACTCTTATTGTCTCGAATTTACATATATAGACTCAACGCGAAGAGAATCGTGAAAGATATTTGTCTTATCAGATATTAACCGACAGGAGGTTTATCCTGAAACCTAGAGGTGGTATAGAGCACAGAAGCAAACGGGATTATTTCGCTCGATTCAAGCGTGATGCGATTCACGGATCGGCAAAAGATGCACAAGTGTTGGAATTTTAGATTCTCACATATGTTTGTTATTGCTCGTTAGGGCGACTGTCGTATGTATGTACGAGATGCGACTTTTCTGGAATCATTAGGGTTTTCCGATATGATTGGTTAGGATGCTGAAGAGCGATATGCCACACTGATGGGTTCCTAACAACAAAACTGCACTATTCTGGTTCTGGATTTGATAACTAGCTCCTGTCAGGAAGGATTATTCATAAATAAATTAAGAATTAGTGTACACGGTATATAATATAACATAGTCATAAGAATTGTTCATTGGTATCCCGACTTCATGCGATAAATTATTCAGTAAGAAGACATCCTCAGGTGCACACCAAGTTGAAAAAACTATTTGAGTGAAAGTAAAACAACAAGAACGAAAACAGTTTCGACCCGAGATAAAAATTAGAACTTTGCTTGTGGAAAAAAATCCCAATTCAAGTGTACGGGAATCGAGCAGTGAATTAGATATAAAAAACTTTCTGTGTTAAGAATCATAAGGAAAAATGAGTTTCATCCAATCCACACCAACAACACCGAGAATTAGTTGAGGTGTGGAATGATTCCAAAAAATCGGACAAAGAATCGAAATTTCTTGAGATTTATTTTGTTTGCTGATGAATGTACAGGGTGAATAGATTTCAACGTTTTAGTACTGCAATTTTGTGAAAAATAGTGAATATAGAAGAATGACGCCTTCCTTCCCTTTTTTCAAGTGAGGAATTCATTGCTGCAAACAGATTCAAGGTAGCTCCTCTCATTTTCAGTTACTCGGAAAATTTGAAAATGTTCTGAATCTGTCCAGCGCCAATATATCAATTGTTTTCGTTATGTTTAAATGAGCTTAACATTCTACATGCACTTGCTTACGTCAAAACGAATTGCGTGTGGATTTCTTTTTGGTACAACAGTATTTGAGTTATCATGCAATTTTTGCGTAATTTTAACTGTGGATCATAGGCAATTTTGATTTAGTTGAATAAATTCTTTTCTTTTCAGATATATCACAAGTGTATTCAATGTCATCATTCAGGGCGTTTTTAATGAAAACCGAAAATTGCATAGCTTTTTCCTATGTTTTTAGTAATTCCAGAATTTATACGGAATGATTGAAATTGTTGAGAATATTCTGTGCTCACATCATTATTGTGCGAAAATTAATTATTGCAATTAGAATTCAGATTCAGAATATAGTATTGTTTGTAATAACGAAGCAATCATTGCGTACGAAAATTTTGGGAAGTTTGATATATGAATGTTATATTGAAAATAATTATGATGCTGATGTTGTTTAGAAGTGACAACCTTAGTATATTCGATAAATTGAGGAAGAACCTCATACATTCAACATATCAAGGAAATAGAAAGATGAAGTAGTTGAATGAGAAGATGCAACAATTGTTCCCATCGTTTTCGAGGCAGGGAAGTTGGAATGGAAACGTATTTAACAGTCAATCGCTCAGTATTACCACGAAAAATAGATATAAATTTCATAAAATGAGAATATTCAAGTTTTTGCAACCAGGAGATTTCCAACGTCGACTCGATTTCTGTTATTGATTTCTGCAAAATCTGAAAAGAATCCAAAGTTTTTCCGAGAAATAATTTAGACTAATGAAGTACAAATCAGTACTGATGGAATATTCAATCGTCAGAATAAACATTGTTGGTTGGGTGTAAAGCTCCATTACCAAATTAATATTCAACGTCAAGGCCGATATGGGTTTTGTACGGAAAGACCTCTTCGTAGATACAAACGATATTTCATTCAAAAAATAGCTATACCTTGATGCAGAAAACATTGAATAATTTAGTAGAATTGTCACTGCAATGATTAATTTCTGAACTGTAATACTGAGATCACAGAACATACTTACGCTATTTCAATGATTCAATGTAAATTCTGTGAATAGACATAGATAAAATTAGAGAAAAGTTATACAATTTCCGGTTCTTCATGAACACGATGGATTTCGATCGTCAAAATATCGAAACCATTTTTATATAACCTCAAAAACAATCGAGATATTGGCACTTTACTGATTTCCTAAAATTTCAAAAATTTGCAAATAACTCGAAAATGAAAAAGCGGGATAGGGGGGTGGTACAAAATAAATGCTTAATCAATAGACATAAATTTCATTACTGCAGTTGTAAAAATCCACAAATTGTTTGTATGAACAATTTCCAACATCAATGGTTCCTCAATGTGGAAAGGGGTTGTTGATAATTAGGTGGTCGTGCCTCATTTATTCAACAGATATTTTAAGCACCCTTTTCTGTAATACTGTTTCTAATTAACTGTGCTCGAGAATGTTATTGCAAAATTTGATGAGATTATGTGAAAATTCTACCATAAAATAAAGAATCGTTTTTAAGTCTGAATCTATCGAAAACAGGTGAAGGGACATCTAATATATTTTAGTAAGTACTAGAATTGACTTTCATTTGCCACTCTAAATACCGGGCATTCTATTCAAAATGAGAAAAAATATTAAAGTAGATACAAGAGACGTTCGAAAAGAGACATATTTTCACAAAGTAGCGATTAAGTTGAAAACGGTTCAATAAAGGCATCTGTTGATCTAACCACCTTATTTTGGGTTAATACTTTGAAAATGAGGAGGAACATAACTTTAATATGATGCTCTGTAATGGAACACCCTGTATATTTGAAAATAATTTTAGGGCATGCAGCAAATCAATATATTCAACAAGAACAAAGTTATGGACCAATTACGTACTAAGTGGACACCCGGTATACTAATCGTCCACAATTTTGTCAATAAATACAATGATAGTAAATATAAAATTGTCATATTGTCATATCCTAGTTTTACTCGTTTGACTTGCAATTTCGGAATCCGTAATCTAAAAATAGAATATGGAATATCAATGACTGCGTTCCTGAAACACGTTCGACAAAAGTTTTCATAACCTTATTCAGTTTCTTCTCCTATATTCATTCCATCAATCATCATGGCAAGATATCAAATCAACTAATCCAATTCACTCATTCACGCCTAATTAATGACCGTTAGAAAAATATACACTGACCGCGAAGCGTGAATGAATGAGCTCAAATTGAATAAAGGAAAAGGAATTCGAAAAAAGATCGCAATCAAGCTGGTTGTCAGGCACGTCTGTTTTCAAATTCCCTTAAGATACAAACCATCAGCGAAGACGGTAGACAGGAGTAGACGAGCCTTTGAAATGGCTTTATTTACTTAAGAATGGTATTTACCGAAGGCCCGGTTAAAGCAAGCAGAAGCTTCGACGTGTAGGTGACGTGGACATTCTGTTTGTCCAGATACGTTGGCTGGACATGCGAGGAATGGAATGACAGGGACAGAACTGGTGGTCCCCTTGCCTAACTTTCTCAATGCAATTCAGATGATGCTTTCAAACCATACAATTCAATTCAAGCTGAATATTGGATTGTTTTAAAAGTTTTATGGAAAAATTTAAATGACGCATTAATATATACGAGGGCAAATCGAATATAAGCAGAAATCAAATAAGGAGTACATTTAATGTGAAATGATCTAGGTGGATAGCAAAGTATGAAATGATCGCATTTCATCCTGCGATATTTAAACTAATCCCCTATAACTACACTGGCCACAATAATTCCAAGTTTTGGTTCTCATAACTTTTTGTTCCTTGAACGATTCTGATAACTTTTTTTGTGAAAAACTGGGCAACTCTTCAATTAGCCTTCTCATCGAAAATTTTTAGTACTGCAGCTATGTGACATATTTTGAATAGAGGAAAGTGACCTCCTTCCTCTGTTCTTTTTACGTGAGAAACTTTTTCATTTTCGAGTTATTTCGAAATTTTCGGAAACAGTCAAGTGTCAATTTCTCGACTGATTTTGCATCCAACGGTTTTTGAGTTATAGTGGAAACTTGGGTTTTTTAAATATAAACCATAAATAATTTTGATTTCGTTGAATAGTTTTTCTTCCCTTTCAAAAATATATCACTTGTGCACTCAATTTTTCATCCAGGAAGTGTTTCAAAGAACCAAAAATTATATAACTTTTCCCTAATTTTATCTAGTAATTCACATAATTTAAACGTGCTCTTATTATGTCAATTCGACAATCAATTCTTATAATGGCAATTCAGATAAATTATTCAATATTTTTTCATCTAGTTACAACTTCTGTGTGAATATAGTATCGTTTGCGATAACGAAACGACCATGCCCTAAGAAAATTTTGGAAAGCAATCGCTATTTTAAAACAAACTAACATGTGTTTTCTATATAGGATGAAATTTATTGGAAATAATCAATGTATTGCCATTATTCTATATGCATAATTCACAACGCCTGAGCATATTCCGACACGCATTTGAAAATTAGTAACTGAATCAAGATAATGTCTGAAATTTTGCTTCAACTTTTCAATATTTTGACTAGCTCTTCTATATAACAGATCCTTGATCTATTCTCACTGAAAAAAGTCCAGCGGTGGCAATTCCGGGGAACCAGCCGGCCATATTGTTGGCCCCATACTTCCAATATAATTATTGCCAAAATTTAAGTCAAGTAAATCAGAAACGGTCATAGTTTGATAAGGATGTGTTCCTTCATGTTGGAAATAGATATTTCTCTTTTTAGTAAGAGACAGTTCATCAAAATATATATCGATAATGTTCGTATATACAATTTCATGATATAATTCACCACGAAGGTTTTCATCAATAATCACATACGCCCACCATACCATTGAACCTATATTGTTGTTGACTATCATTATGGCGATGTGGGCTTACATCCGACCTTCAATGTTTATTTTGAGGATTGATTATTCCTTCATTATTGATGTGAATTTCTTCAGTTCGAATTTTTTCTTGAGAATACTGACCACTGGATTCTTAGATATCCCTATTTCTATTTTAATTTGCCTGCTGGAAATCCTGGGTTGATAGTTATAGTACCTTTTACATCGATTTTCCTTGGGACGTTGAATGTTCATGAGGTTTTCTCTCAATTTATCGAATATTCTCTTATGGCACTGTCGCTTTTCAGGAAAACGATCTGAATAAGAAGTTTCTGCATCATCTGCATCATAATTCTTTAGAAAATAACGTTCAATTAAATTGAAGTTTTAAAATTTTCGTACGGCATGGTCGCCTGGTTAAATCGGTCCTCTCTATACAAGGCCGGAGCTGCTGAGAATTGGCAACAATGCTAGCAGGGTTATTGGTTGAAGCACGTTAAAGATATTTATTCGTTTTCGGAAGTTTTAAGCATTATTTAAACAGTCTACAGTTTTCATTGCGAACTGTATTTATTTGAGTGTAACATCTCTTAAAGTTTTGAATAATCAGGTGCATATTCATCTGTATGTGGTGTCTGCCTAGTTCTGTTTAGTTTTCGTTTCGAGACTCTAAACATACCGAATACTTGTGTAGTGCCAGGTTGTAAAAGCAATTATAAATCGCAAAACGAAGAAGTATCAGTGTTTAATTTTCCAAAGGATGACTTGCTGAGGAATACTTGGATGAAAAACATTCCCAGAAAAAACTGGGCTCCTGGTGAAAACTCAGTTGTTTGTGAAAAACATTTTGAACCTCATTTTATTTTAAAAGAAGATACGTATGTAGATTCGACAGGTCAGGAAAGAGTTATTTCTATATCGAGATATGCACTGGTTTGAGTAAAGAGGTATGTACAAACAACTGTTATATATCTGAAGAAGATTTGGATTGGGTTCTTAATGGTGGTGGAAAAATTAATAGATGGTCGCAATTAGAAAATATATTAACTACATACAAGTATGTTAAGGGATGCGATGAACTTCAACTCAACGTTACAAATCTGGTGACAAATATTAATGATCTTTTTGAATGCGTCTTTTAAAATAAAAAATAACTTGCTTTCTGCGAAATGTGCACGAATTTTATACCATAAGCGCAGTCTTAAATTGAGGATGATTCAGATAATTTCAAATATTTAGATGATTTGAATAGGGGAGGGCTTTCTATTCCATCTGATACAGTGCTTTTACTTGGTAAGCATATCTATTATGTAATGGAACATTTAAAAATTCGAAATGGATTTTCTAAAATGCGAAAATACGTAAACTCCTCATTCAATTAACAATTAAAAGTTTTGATTTTACTCTCTTCAACACCAGGCTATCCTCCCAAATATATAATGATAACTGTGTTTGTGGCTTATAGTTTAAGGATGTTATCAACAAGTTATTGAAAGCTATGTCCAACATCTTGCTAAATGATTATACTTAAATAAAAAATAACTCCATTAGTCAACTGAGTGCTCAAAAAAAACGAAAACTTCTTACTGTGCTTTAAATCATTTACCTATTATTGTTTTCAGTTACCTATTTCTACTAAGATCATTAATATTTTTCTTACACATTCCTCTGTCATTGTGAGGGCATGTTTTCAAGTCTTTTCATATTATAATATCATTCAAATGCATGCGAATTCAATTTAAAATACTCGCGCCATATAAATTCTAGTTCAATGTAGAGTAACCCTGTTAGTGTGACGTCACGCGCTGTTGCCACAAGAGCAGCTCCGGACTTGTATAGAGAGGGCTGTGCCTGTAGTGATCACGGCATACACAGGCCGCAGTAGTATTCGTAGTGTCTTGTTTAATTTTCCGTTTCAGGCATAGTAGGGGCTATAGTCGTTCTGTTGAAGGTTTTGCTAGTTGAATAATTAAACCGAACGAAATGGCCAGTGAAAGCAGCACGTTAATTAGTTGAACTGTTATAGTTTTGCTTCATAAACCACAAATATCTCTGCATAAACCGTATTATGTGTACACCGACCGCCAGTTTCATGTTCGTAGATATAACTGTATAGTAGTTTACTACTCATCATCGCTTCGCTTACCTCCTCTTACAAGACGTTTCCTTTCCAGTTACCAAGTGCTTAAAGCCCACTTGGAAACTGACATTCCAGATTATGCTAACGCCTTGAATAACAAGGAATTCTTCTCCAACTGCAGCTTATCAGGACCATATATGGAAGGAAAGGTGTAACAGATCCCTATCCCCGAGGAGACAACCTCGGTAAACAAGAACTGGTACCCGAGCTATTTCAGACGAAGAAAAACCGTTACAAATAGTTGAGTGGGGGATTCTATGGAGAGTCCCTAGTTTTGTTTGAAAATTCTGATTCGAAGTTTGTGACAAACAGGCCTATATCTCAATAATTTTCTCTCTAGAGGAGGTATTCTGGATAAGATTATATGGAGACATTCTGAGACATATATTCTTCACAAATTTCATAACTTTTTTTCGGATTAACAAAAATAGTATGTTCATATCAGTTTTTTCATTAATATAATTCAACTTTGTTCGAAACGATCTTTTCCTATATATGGCCCAGCATCTTTCTATTTTGAGATCGTAATAATGAGGGAGGAGTGTTATCGAGCTCGCGACATCCATCTTTAACATTTACTAGCACTTAATTCAATCAAATTATAGTTTCGCCCACAGTACATCTTGATCACTTCAAATGATATGTTTCCGACGGATGTAAGTGGTTTATAAGAGATCAGACGTTTATTGGTGCATCTGATTGACTTGAAGCCTACGAGTTCATCCTTGTCGAAGAAACGAGAAGAGAAGATGATAACGTTCCTAAAGAAACAGTCAGAATATTGAATTAATTTTTTGATTAGATGACCCCAAAAATGGCGCAATAAATTGATTATTAGATGACTATTCAATGTAATTTTCTCAGAGATATTAGATCTTTTAGGAGTATCTGTTTGAATTTGTTCTTCAACATAATCAATGAGATTCGATAAGTTGTGAAAGATTTACATTATGATCATTTTTGAAAGTGTCTGTTCTAGATGGTGTATTCGTTCAGCGATGAAACCAAAAAGCGCATACGAAATACTAACTTGATCTAAAGTTTCTGGAATATATTCCTCAAAATACAACATTATTCATCAAAATCCATATTGTACTCTTCATATAGTAGTACTCCCAATTGACTAAAACACACTTGTGCGTAAGTTAGATCCAATCTTCAAAACATTTTTCGGTATTGTCGTTTCCATGATATCTTTTTTGGGCTGCTGAATCGTGTTTCACATAGTTTTTGGACTCGATCAAATAAAAAGAAGTCACAGGAGAAATGTCACACTGTCAAAAAAGACGACATCTTCAATTTTTATATCTGGCGGAAAGTAACAAACATCCAAGAATAGTTTCCTATTTCCTGCAATTGACACTTTCACCCATACATTCTCCACTAATGACATATTTCTTAGTGATACACCATCAGCTTTACTTTTTCTGTTGACGCCTACGAATACACCACCACCCCCACCCTTAACACTATAGGAATCGCTCCTATCGCTTCGAAAGATATTATAATTATCGCAAATAAGTTCAGAGCTGACAACATTTTGGTTGAGCCAGGATTCAGTAACACAAATTAAGTCAAAAGTACTGTTCAAAGAGGAAATATAGAAGTCTTTGGTTTTGGTTCTCAAACCACGACAATTTTGATAATACAAGCTAAATGAGAGCCCAATTAGTGAGCACAACAGAAACGGATAATTCCAGAATCTTTAATATGAAAAAGAAATAGTCACTTCAATAGTTTTGGCAGATCAGCTTCTGATGCTACATGACGAATTTTCGAACTCTGCTGTTCATCCTTTCGCACCAGTACTTTGCTATCTTGTTGATGTAAACTCTCGAATCCGGACAACGCGGTTGTCCTTAAATCCTTAATACGTTTGTAGACCTTCATAAAGTCGGATTTATGTAATGTAGTTTTGAAACTTGCAACGATAGGGCGTGATCTATTAGAATCTTTGGAAACAGAATGAACACGATAGCAATTATTCAAACAGCTCTCAACAGAGGCAAAATTGAGTTTGGAAGCTACGTTCTCAACAATATCAATTATATTTTCATTCCTTGATTCGGGAATTCTAACCATTTCCAAATCGTTCAATTTCAACTTTTGATGTAAATCCATCACTTCATTTTTCAGCTTAAAATTATCCCTTTTCAATGAATCCATTTCGGTATTAAGAAGGTTTATCTTATTATCCAATGATTCAACAACTTTCAGCTTTTTCTCGAAATCGTCGATCTTCTCACGATAGTAATTCAGAGGAGTAATGAATTCGGATTGCTGTTTTTTAATTGCAGACAACTCCGAAAATATTTTATCGAGCTTACCTTCGATGTCATCGCTAAGCGATGAGGTAGCTACATTCCCAGGTCCCGATGGTGGTCATGACCAAATAATCGTTCAAAATGGTACGAATTGATTCGTGAGACACAGAAAATTCATTGCCTATCTCTCTCAAACTTAAATATTGATTTTCAATTACCATTTCCTTCACTTTATCGATGTTAACTTCAGTTGAAGATGTTGATGGCCGACCAGAGCGAGGCAAATTTTTCCACCACATCTCGGTCGTTGTTGAATGTATTGTACCATTGATATGCAAGTGTCTTGATAAAGTCGATTCACCGTAAGCCTTCTGTAACATTTTCAGCGATTCGGCACACGAAAGTTTAAATACAAAATTTGAGACAAATCCTTTGTTCGACATTGTAAAAATCGCAAAACACACGTGTGAGAACTGCCAAATCGAGCACTGTGAACAAAGTAAATGATAGATCGCGTTCAAACTCCACGTGAATTTTCCAATTTATTTCTCACGCTGTATTGTTTGTTTTCCTTGGACGCTGTAAGTTTTAAAACAAATTATATGAAAATTTGTTTCGCGTTTTGACAACTGAATGAATATTCATTCAAATAGAATGTTTTGATCTCTGGAAAAGATGAACGGTCAAATAAAATGGATAAAATTATCTGTCAAAAATCAATTGAAAAAATACCGATAAAACATTGATCACTATAGTTATTAGGTTTCTTCCATCTATACATTTAGAATGGTTTCGAAACGGTTCTGGAATCATCAGACCTAGTTAAAAGAACTTTACCCCGTTTCAGTACGATACCTAGATTATTCACAAAATAGATCAAATGATTTTCATGATCTCCAATCCTTCAGTTTTTATTTTTCCCACTTACCAATCTTTCACTTGACCCTTTCAGTTTCCAATTTAATAAGTTTCATTTTCAATTTGTTTCTGTTTCACTATTATTTAAGTATTAAGTAATGTTTGATTTAACCAAAGTTAGAAAGGATAGGTACAACACTCGAGCAGTTCTGAGCACAGTTGGAATTAACCTATTATGACACGTACGTAAACACGAGAAATAACCTATTTCTATGAAAAGAGTCAAGAGATATCATATTCTAAGTGCATCATAAAAATATACTTCCTCAAGGAGAAGAAGCACCAGATGGCTAGCGAGACTTGTGCGAAAGTACCTCACTATTTCCTTATTTATACAACATTTCATAACTAATTGTATGATATATTCTTTTAATAACGATGGACCAAGGAAGTTGCTTTATTTTGTTGAAATAAAGTCATGGCTACGTCTCGGAAATTGAACACTCAAAAACTTAAATTGAAAGTTTCTTAAACAAATTCTGGTCAATTGGTAATATAACTTCTCAGTATTTAATGTTCGAATGTTAAATCTTTCATTGAAGTGAAGTCAAAATTCAATAAGTTTATAATATATGGTTTGATCGATATCGAGAGAAATATTTTTATCGATATACAATTAAGTTTCGTATAAATAATAATAAAAATATTTGTACTCAATTTGAAAGTTTCGAAGAGAGGTTGAAATTAGTTTAACAAGTTCATACTGAACCCCAGCAAACTGAATAAGGTCGCGATGATATAAAAAATTGCGATGGTGGTTTGTCCCAAAACGGCAACTGAAGATCCATTTTTTACATGATTTTCAGCACTTATTTTTTTGCACTGAATTCGTTTCATGAACTTTGCCAATCATTCTTGTACATAATTAAGTGACAATCATGTCACAGCTGCTTCATTTTGAAGGGTACAATAGTAGGACATGGTTTCAACAAAATGGCGCCACGTGTTTTCTAACGGGACAATAGCGGTAGTTAAGCAGATATTTCCCGTCAAAAAGGTATCGCGCCGAAGGGATATTCCATGACCACCCAGAAGTCCAGACTTGCGTCTACTTGAGTTTTTTTCTGTTGGGAGACTTGCCAGAAAACCAGCATCAATTTAATAATTGAAAAAAGCAATAATAGGTGAAATGGGTCAAATTTCTCGTTCATTGTACCAGAGGGTTTGAATAATTAAAGCTGGAAGACCTTGATGATGTAATATTTAAAAATTGACTTTCTAATGTTTTTCATATTAAATAAATGATTTTTCATTAACGTATCTATTTCAGTTTTTTTATTGAGTTTTCAAATTCGGAAAACTTAATGCCCCACCCTGTAATGATAATTGTAACATATTTGGTTGAAAGCTATATGTAATTGTTTTCGTTATACTATTTTGTCAATTAATTCACAATCACAATCTAACCAAACTTTCAACATTTTGGTTTTCACAATTTACCACTCGAATAGCAAAATAACTTCAACATTGAAATATTGGTGCGAAAGATAAGGTTTCTTTTACCTCTGTTCATTCTGTGTAAGGGTTTCTGTACAATAAAACAACTCGAGACAATTAATTACGCCCTTTTAAATGATTATTTGCAATAAAAGTACCAGTTTCCCTCAACCTTCTTGTAGATATTTGAAAATGTTCGCCTGTCTGGTGTTACTCGATTTGGAAAGCGCACCAGATATAATCGCCTAGCTTCTGTTGTGTTTCCGTCAGCCAGACCGTACATGTAATGGATATCAGCGTTAGTAAAATTATCCATTTTTTCTTACAGCAATAACTTCAAAAGTCTTGAAACTAATCGTTAATTCAATAAACAATTCGAGCAGACACTGGTTCAACTTTAGCAACTGTCAAAATAAATAAAAAAATGAAAAAAATCAAAACCTACTAGTCATTTTTTTGGATTAGAAGTGTTTTCAATTCAGCGAATGCATACAAACGTTTAAAAAATTTTTGCTCGAGAACGGTCGGATATACGAAAAAATTACAAGTGTCAAAAAAGTTTCTAAATTGAATGAAGATGACGAAAATTGATTGCATGCTGATCAGTGGCGTCTTGGAAAAAAACTTGAAAGGGCAGAAGAAGACATGGCCTCGGAAAAGAAATTATCTTTTAGATTCTAGTTAAAATTTAGGACGTGTAATGATGGAGGCTGTAAAAAAAAGCTTGAATTCCAAATTTGGGCTGAATATCTCAAAAACTGCAGGAGTTTTGAAGAAAAAACAATTTTTTCCGGAAATTTCAACAACCTGTAGCTCCGTAACGAAGCTTTTGCGGACATATGTTTATATTAACTTTTTTTCTGAAAATTACACGTAGATTTACCTCCTCAAGTTGTGACATACTATTATGTAACACCCTGTATTATTGCACTCCTTCTAAAATTCTAAACGGCTTTATTGATTTTGATGCAAGGTTTGTGTATTTGAGAGTGATCCTGGATGCTTTACGGTTCCGATTGGATCTGGTAAATTGCGGTATCAGTTTCCAGGAAAACTCGATTTATATTTTTTTCGAACACTTTTCAAAGATTTCTTGGCATGTCTGAATACGATGTCAAATACCGAAAACATATTTGCTGGTCCCACTCATTGCAAGTAAGATAAACGATAACGTTCGATCCGTTGAGTTCGCTAATGTTTAACTAAAAAGAGATGATCGTATAAATTTTGAAAACCAATCTTGAAAAGATCGAAATATATCTCGCTCAAGAGAATGATTATATATATATATATATATATATATATATATATATATATATATATATATATATATATATATATATATATATATTTGAACATTGAAAAAATATCAAGTAAGATTTGAAACAAAAAGAAAGTAATTATAGAAAAAAATTCTCCAAATAATTTCATTTGAAGAAATATAATATCAATTAAGATTTGAAGAAATTCATTACTGAATGTCAGAACAAATTTACAAAACTAGTTATATTCTACG
This sequence comes from Cryptolaemus montrouzieri, assembly GCA_013387265.2. Lineage (NCBI taxonomy): Eukaryota > Metazoa > Arthropoda > Insecta > Coleoptera > Coccinellidae > Cryptolaemus > Cryptolaemus montrouzieri. The sequence goes on from JABFTP020000185.1 coordinate 124,755,636, forward strand.
GATTAAAGCAAAATTTCAATTTCATTTAGACCTTTCCATCAATGAAAAATTTCACCAACCCTAACAAAACTGTAAAATGAGCTTACGGCATTATCTCAAGTACGAATATTCTGCTACAATAAATCCATTGTCGTTCCATGAATGACGTTTTTGTTGTTATAGGATTACGACTAAGAGGCAAATGTGATCAAAACTGAAAGTGTCTATAATTTCTTACCTGGTTGTGTTGGTTCTGCTCTGCCATCGCCTTCTCTTTGGCTTGCCTTTTGCACTTGTACCTGTGGTTTTGAAACCATATTTTCACCTGTAACAACAATACGAGATTAGTAACGCCTGAAAAAATAGATCAACGTTTAGGGGTTGATGTGATTCCATTTCAAATATTTGAATCTTTTCGAATATTGTCTGTCAGGTTCATAGATGAAATTCCACAGAAACTTTTACATAGAATAAGCAATTTATACAACAGTTGAGAAAAATATGGCAAATTACAGTTTCTTTTGAACCATGTTATGTTATGAAAAACAAGAAAATAATTATGAAGAAATTATTATAAAAATACACTGCGCCGAGAAATAAACGCAAAATTTTAATATTTCAAAGTTCTTCTTTTCTAGGCAACTAATTATTAACACATGTATTTTTCAGTCAAGTCCAAACATAGGACAACCAAATTCAAATTTTTCTTAGCGTACATGTTTTTCCATTACGAATAAAATGGTGATTTTGCAAGAAACCACAACATATTAATAACAACAATTGTCAATTTTTGCGAGTAACGTTTATTCTCGTTAAAAGTTTTAACTTTCGGTAATAAAGCAATACGAATGACGAAATTTGACACCGATGGAATAAGGTTGGATTTATACCAGAATAGGCCAAAGGCTTGGGGTGTGCCATTCAACCATTTCCAGAGAGATCCGCAGATACAGGAAGACTGGTAGTCATGAAAGGAGACCTGGACAAGGACGACCTCAAGCAACAACGGCAATCCATGATCAATATTTTTTAATTTTCTAGTTAAGACAACGGTTCGCTATACCTATGCACCTTCGAATGCAGTTTCGACAGAACAAAGGGGTGCAAATTAGCACGAAATTGATACAACTTTTCAAGGACACTGTCGAGACCCAACTCTAATAGCAGAACATCGAAGAATCCGTTTTAATTTTGCCAAGGAGCATGTCAATTGGTTAGTAGCTGTGAGAGAGTTTTGTTTATAGATCAGTCGAGATTTTGTCTTTTTCATTGCGATCGACTTTGTCTCGTGTACATACATCGAAATGAGAGATGTTACCACAAAACTCGGGTTTCCCCCCCGTTTCATATCGGAGCTGGGTTAATATGCCCTGACTATGAAAACAGGTCATAAAATTCTATCTCGGACAGAACGACCGAGAAAACCACCATTATCTCTTCAACACTCAGCACAGTAACATCTCATCCAACCAATATTGTAGTAACGTACTGTCCAATAATCAAGCATACAGCAGCATACTTACATGTACATATTATCATATTACTGGAGTGAGTTCAATAAATGTATATAGAACAAAGCGTTCTTCTTTATGAGTAGAACCCAACGTGGCTAAAACCAAGCCATTCTGTAACAAGAGATATGTACAACTTTTTACCTACCTATGGTTTTGGTGGATCTGGTCATCGTAAATAATGAAACCTTGAATGCTCAGAGGTACGTTAAGAAAACTTTAGAAGAACGTGTATCAATTGCGGCAGAAATGGGTGAAATTTATTTGTTTATTCATGATAAACGCCAGACCTCACCAACCACATATTAGACACTAAAATGGAGTGGCCTTTCCCAAGTCCAGAACTTAATTCCATCGAGCATGTCGGCGACATTGTCAATAGAAGATTAAGAAGCCAGCTATTGTAAATGAGGTTCAAAATAGACTGATCGAAATTTGGAGTGAAATGGATCACAGGTTCATTTATTTTGAGTATGAATTGTAGATCTCTTGCAGTTATTCTCGTCAGGGGTGGAAATATCCGATTTTAGCAGGTTTTTGAGGATTTTTTCCAAAAGTTGTACAGTTTACATTATTAGTTAGAGTACCATTTTTATTGCGATTGTACTCAAACGTTTCTCAATGCTGGTGAATTATTGGAAAAATAATTCTCAAACATATCTAAATTTCTTCTGAATAAATTTGAATTTTCGATATTGTGCATTAATTTCTTGGCGCAATGTATTTTGAAGCTGAGGCCGTGGGGCTTTTTGAAATCAACTCTTCATACTGGACACAATACATGAAAAAAGATCGAATCAGGTTGGGTATTTGACAACTTGAAAATACATTACATATTAATTATCAATAGCTCATAAAAACATATGTCAGATTAATTTAAACTGGAATACGTTTATTTCTTGCAAATTACAATGATTACGATATAATAATAGGCGAAATTTTATCTGACAGGAACAGTTTGAGATTAGTTGAAACTCTAGTGACATCACACGCAAGGAAACATGATTCCTACGACTGTAATTCGGTTCCTAGGTGTTATTATTGGATATTCAAACAATTCACGGTAATATTTGTTAAAACTTATACTTAACAATCTACCTATCCGTTTCAGATCTTACAATGGACCTATATTTTCACCATGATAACAAATTACTTATGGTTGCACTTTTTCGATTTCTTACTTCAACATGAGGAAATCTTTTCTTTTATTGTGCAATTGAGCCATATTAACAAGTTAGCGATGTTAGTTCTTCTACTGAAAACTTTCTACTAGCTAGCAATATACAGGGTTTCCAAAGCACGCGAACCTGTTTCAGAAGGTGATTTCTCTACTAAGTAAAAAAATTAACGATCTGAGCTATGGCAGTTCAGAATTGAGACCTAAAATATGGTTTTCAATTTTTCTCCGCAAATGAAAGAAGCACGTACTGTCACAAGTCTCCATTTGTCAGTATTCTTTCAGAAATCTATTTTCAATCGTAATGAGTAAAACCCGTAACCTCTTCTATTTTTTATTAGAACTTTTTGGAAAGTATAATTTGAACATAGAATAATTTCGGTAGAAAACTTTTTGTTCCTGTGCCTATTTTACTACTAATTTCATGAGAAAAAATTTCGTTATCATCTAAAACAAGAAACTCTAAGTCAAGTAGGCTGTCTTTCATAACGATTTCAATATAATTTGATTTTTAATGAATCATCAATTTAAATAACATTATTTTCTATAATTTCTGTTGAAAAATATTTCATTATTTCATATTTTATTCAATAATGATAAATGACATCAGACCGTTTGAATTTTTTGAAATTTCGGTTGTAGATGCTGACATTTTATTCTTATTTCACAAACTCAGCATTTTCGGGAAAAATACATGAGAAAAATTTTCAAAGGAAGCGGGTCTTAATGAAATAATTATTCCATGGTCAAATTTATTTTCTATAAACTTTTTTTCATTGCCTTAATGTTCCAGAGAAAGAATCCATATAATAACCCATATATAAGATAAAAATGAAAATAAATTTAAGAAATGCATTGTTTGTAACTGTAAATAGAATATTTAGTCTGCTATAGTGAACGTTTAGTTATAATCGTATTTTCAATGTCATGTTCAGTTAGATGGGTCAATAATTGAGTGGTCCGACGGCGAAAATTGACGATTCATGCTTGAGGGATATTCGTCGTTCAGTACTTAACGATGAGTCGCTTCTCCCTTCAACGATTTGTGGTGAAGTTCTTCTTTCCTATATTTTATGTTTTTTGCTAGAATTACTCTTTCCTGCGCTAGAGGAGGTTAAAATTTTCTTTGAAACATAGTCTTCAATCGAAAATTAAAAACAGTGTCTGCAATTTTTTCGTTCGCAGTGGTCTGTGTGATCAGCTAATGACCAGAAAACACTAGTATTACATTATGTTTATTGTGGGAGACTCATTTATTCCAAAACTTGTGAAACTCAGGAATATTTAAAATAAATATTATTTCAACATATTATTAACTGTTTTCTTAAATAGGTTGTTAAGTAAAATTTTCTTCAAAATGGCTCGTCGCTGTTGCAAATCCAATAACGATTCAATGCCTTTCCAAAGGATTAAGTCACAAGAAGTGGGCAAGTGTTATTCTTCGACAAGACTACATTTGAATGTCGAATATATCATATATATTTTTCTATTCCTGGATCCATTGCAACTTTTAAAGAACTGAAGGACCCTTGTCTTTTGCATTTCTTCATTCATATCAATCGAAACTACCATCAGTTATTAGTTCCGCAACAAAGTTCTCGCTGTTTTTTTTTATGAAAATACAACTTTATTGTAAAAAATGGTTATAAATGAATCATTCAAAATATTGCCATCGCTAGCTGCAACTTTTTCCCATCTCTATGGCAGAGCTCGAATCCGTGACGGTAGAAGTGTTTGTCTTTTGACGCTATCCACGAATCAAGCCATTTTTCGAGCCAGATCATGTGCCATCGAACGGAACAAGTAATAATCGGATGGTGCAATATCTAGAGAATATTGCGGGTGGGATAGGAGTTCCCCAATTGAGCGTTTTCGAGTAGGTTATAACAGGTTTGGCAACGTGAGGTCGAGTGTTGTCATGCTGTAGAATTACTTTTTCGTTTCTCTGCTCGTCTTGTGGCCGTTTTTCGCGCATCAATTGAGTTCAATACCGTTCACCAGTGATTGTTTCGTTCGGTTTCAACAGCTCTTAATAAATAACACCGACTTGGTCCCACCAAATACACAGCATAACTTTCGCAGCGTGAATATTCGGCCGAGGCGATGACGTAGAAGCATGACCAAGATTTTTTTCTTTGGATTGCTGTAATGAAACTAAGCGTATGTATGTGCGCTATGTAACCCTCGGAAGAGGAACAGATCAAATAAAAACTCGATACAAGGATGTTTTCTATCTTCACTTACTGGTGGATGTTGACACTTTGTAATGTGTGAGATTTTAATTTTATTACACATTATCAAGTCCAATATTCTGTGATCCTGGTTAGTGATATGATTAAATTATTTGAGATTCAGGAACGAGCAAGCGTCCAATAAACAAGAGTACTTATTTTCCACATTGAAGGGTTCAAGCCAGAAAGATTCATCGCTCGAACTTCTCCAAGATGTGCTGGAGCAATTAGAATAGACACAAAGCAATGCATCTTATTGAATATAAGAGGAAGTTAGGTTAGTTTTATTGCTACCCTGTTCTAATTCAAGCTTTCAAGTTTTGCGATTCAAGAAGCTTGAATTTCCAGCTTTTGTGAAGATAAAATCTTGACTCAACTGAAACAAAAAACAAAAGTTTGAATTGATTACAAGTCAAGTTAAGTCAAACAGCTTGATTTTCAAGTGAAGCCGTGAATCCCTAGGTAGCAGGTTAAGATAAACCAATACTCATGAAAAATTGATAAACACCAAATTTTTTTATATACGTTTCATCCACAGGGTCGTATGGAATCCTTTTTTTATACGCGAATTCATTTTCCTTCGAATCAAATGAATACTTCCTAGTAGTAATAATAAAAAAACAAACAAGTACTGTGTTTTAAGGAATTTTACTTAATAATTGCGATTCGTAACGCGTTTCACTACACCGTAGCTTCTTCAGACGAATGAATGTACAGAAAATAAATGAGAATATAAATATAAATGTTCTCGAGTAATTGCTTATTGGGTTGCTTCTTCTTAAGTGGTTATTTATGATAGGTATATCCAATAAAATTAAGGAATAGATTGCTCCCCGAAGAGATTTAATAGAGGTGAAGGGTTTAAATCGACTTGTTCATTGAAGAGTTTACCTTAGTGTTTGTATTTATTGATTTCTGAATTTATTATCTGTATGCAAAATTTCAAACTGTGGGTCGAAAGAGTGATTATTTTCTAAGAGATGATTCGCGTAATTTGAATCTGATTTTTATTTGAAAAACTGCGTTTATGCGATATTCTAATATTAAAATTTCTATGTGTTCTGTAGAAATTATCACAGTCATTACAATTCAATCTATAAACACCTGATTTATTGTTTTTACCTGATTTGGTTTTATTATTTTTTATATATTTGCCTAAACTATTATAAGTTTGAAAGCTATGTTGAAATTATTGCTACTCAAGAATGATTTCAGTTTCTCATAATGTAATGAATTTATATGATTTTCGAAAATTTTAACTGTCTAAAATCGAAAATCATATAAATTCATTACATCCAAAACTGGATTCACAACCGAAATAGAAAGCAATAATTCGATAAATTTCCTAGACGTAACAATTTCGAATGAAAATGGAAAACATGTCTTCGCAATTTACCATAAGCCGTCACATACAAATATTATAATACATAACTCGTCGTGTCATCCGTATCAACATAAAATGTCAGCATTCAATAGTTTTATTTATAGATTGATTAACATCCCGTTATCACCAGAAAATTTCAACAAAGAACTAAATTTGATTAAACAAATAGCCAAAAATAATGGTTACAATCCGAAACTAATAAATAATATTTTAAATAAAAACAAAATAGAATCGCATTGAATGAAGTTTACCCTGTCGATAAATTGAAACAAAAATTCAACACCTTAACCTACGTTGGCATTACAAGTGAGAAACTGAAATCATTCTTGAGTAGCAATTATTTCAACATAGCTTTCCAAACTAATAATAATTTAGACAAATATATAAAAATAATAAAACCAAATCAGGTAAAAACAATAAATCAGGTGTTTATAGATTGAATTGCAATGACTGTGATAATTTCTACATTGGTAGAACACATAGAAATTTTAATATTAGAATATCGGAACATAAACGCAGTTTTTCAAATAAAAAATCAGATTCAAATTACGCGAATCATCTCTTAGAAAATAATCACTCTTTCGACCCACAGTTCGAAATTTTGCATACAGATAATAAATATTGGAAGGTAGATCTTTGGGAAACTTTAGAAATCAATAAATACAAACACTCATTTAAACTCATCAATGAACAAGTCGATTTAAGCCCTTCACCTCTATTGAATCTCTTCGGGGAGCAATCTATTCCTTAATTTTATTGGACATACCTATCATAAATAACCACTTAAGAAGAAGCAACCCAATAAATAATTACTCGAGAACATTTATATTTATATTCTCATTTATTTTCTGTACTCGTCTGAAGAAGCTACGGTGTAGTGAAACGCGTTACGAATCGCAATTATTAAGTAAAATTCCTTAAAACACAGTACTTGTTTTTTTATTATTGATAATGGAATTTTACCAAATAAAAGCCTCCCAAATTCAAAACTTCCTAGTAGGATTAAAACGCATTTTAATCCAATTCGCAGCAGATTTGAGTATTTTTTAGGTATAAATTTTAATCGACAATCCGACCCCGTCCTACAAAAATCACGGTGCGCTTCATAAAGCAGCAACCACAAGCATCCCGTTTAATTGAAATCTAGTTTAGAATCGGAAAAGGGGAATGCGGGTGCGATGTGCACGCGGTTCACCGAGTCTATTCAATACAATACCGACAATATTTCGTGCCGGCAAGTGTGTACCACAGAGAAAAAGGATGCTGGGTTAGATTTATCTTGCCTTCGATGTTATTAGGATATAATTGGGAAGAACGCAAACCTCTTCATTTTATGAGGGGTTTACGTCCGTATGGCTCGAGGAATTATGCTCGGTGAGTTCTGTGAATGGATTTGTGGCTACATATGAATTATGATTTTCTATAATTGTGAGAATATTTGGAAGATTTGAAAAGGGACTTAACTGAATGGGGTAATTTCTTTCTGAAGTATTTTTTATTTTTCCCATTTGTAATCGCAACACAACTGAGTTTGACATATTAACTTACTGAGAAAAATGATGTTATTAGAAAAAAAAAACTATTTTGAGTTTTCTTTGATTGCCATAATGCCCAACAGCTTACGTAAGATAAACAGGTCGAAATTTTGAATCTAGATTCGAAGAACATGTCTCTTTGGATAACAAATCCCTAGCTTTTGGACATATTAAATCTACAAAGCATATAATTATATTAGATAATTAAAAAATTCTCCACAAATGCAATAAAAAGACGACAATGAATCTGTTGGAAAATTTGCAAATCAACAAACTTTGTAAAAACCCAAAATTCACCACTCACACTTGAATCACTCACCACTACTCAACATTCAACAAAGGTGTAGATAGCACATACTTTTTCATAACTGTTTGCTCTATACACTTCAAAATGATGTAACTGTGAGAATCGGTCATGTGTATTAAATATGAACATTGAGGAAATCAGGCAAAGGTGTTTCTATTTTTATTAAAATGAATGAAAAAAATAATGGTTACAATCCCAAACTAATAAATAATATTTTAAATAAAAAACAAAGTAGAATCGCATTGAATGAAGTTTACCCTGTCGATAAATTGAAACAAAAATTCAACACCTTAACCTACGTTGGCATTACAAGTGAGAAACTGAAATCATTCTAAAGTAGCAATAATTTCAACATAGCTTTCCAAACTAATAATAATTTAGGCAAATATATAAAAATAATAAAACCAAACCAGGTAAAAACAATTAATCAGGTGTTTATCGATTGAATTGCATTGACTGTGATAATTTCTACATTGGTAGAACACATAGAAATTTTAATATATCGGAACATAAACGCAGTTTTTCAAATAAAAAATCAGATTCAAATTACGCGAATCATCTCTTAGAAAATAATCATTCTTTCGATCCACAGTTTGAAATTTTGCATACAGATAATAAATATTGGAAGGTAGATCTTTGGGAAACTTTAGAAATCAATAAATACAAACACTCAGGTAGACTCATCAATGAACAAGTCGATTTAAGCCCTTCACCTCTATTGAATCTTTTCGGTGAGCAATCTATTCCTTAATTTTATTGGATATACCTGTCATAAATAACCACTTAAGAAGAAGCAACTCAATAAGCTTTTAATTACTCAGGAACATTTATAGTTATATTCTCATTTATATTTTTCTGCATATTCATTCGTCTGAAGAAGCTACGGTGTAGTGAAACGCGTTACGAATCGCAATTATTAAGTAAAATTCCTCAAAACACAGTACTTGTTTTTTTATTATTGATAATGGAATTTTACCAAGTAAAGCCTCCCAAATTCAAAAATGAATTTCCATAAAATAAATCCATCAACAATATCACTAATTCAAAATTTCTTTTTTCGTCTTTCAATTGTTTTGAAGGTAACCTGATGAAGAATGGATTAAGAACTATGACACAAAGGAAGGAAAAGTTGGGAAACGTTTTATTAAAGGTGCAGGCAGAAACAGGAGTGGAAATATGTGAATGCATGAACTGTGGTATCTAATTTTTCAAGTAGGAACTCCAAGGAGTAACCAAAGCCTACTATAAATGAGCCAAATTCTAGATTTCTAGATTACTGCAAAAATATTTATAAGAAACGAGTTCCATTTACTCGTAAACAAAGGTTTGATAGAGATAGTGGAGTCATACTGCATTGCCATTTAACGTACCTCAAAGCGAGTCTTTTCTGAAAATTAGATATTTCTGGGATACATCTTCCATTTCATCAGTCATTGTCTAAGTAGGCATCTTTTTAGAAGCGAATCTCCGAAAATCTGTAGGAAAGTAGGACATCACGTTTAATATCTATGTGCTTGATAACACGAGTTCTTCTCTGGACATTGGTAACATATATAAAGAATTTATCTTAAAAAAAAGATATCAGTACATGTGCACACAACCACATTCATATGGAATCACTCGGTATTTCACATTATTGATTTTTTTAAGCATGGATCATTGACTACTTGTGAAGAATGAAGTTTCTTGTTGTAAAAAAACTGGATAGTATGATGAGAAATGTTGAATTATCACCAAATGTTCGGGATATTGTAAAAAAGCCTATAATCATAATTGAAAATGCCTTACGTTGGATTGTCCGATGTGCAGAGGGGTTGAATAATTGCTCCCGTTGAAGAAGGGGTGACACTGAGGAATATAGCGGCCACAATGGGGGTATCACATGGAGTGATTTCGAAAACTTACGCCCGATACGTTGTGCTACAATCTCTGCAAAATAGTTCTAGAAGAAATCGTAGGAAGATCACTTCTGAAGAACAAGACCGCTTTTTGTGCCAAATTGCAAGAAGAGACCCTAGTGCGTCGCACTCCAAACTCCAAACGTAATTTCTCGAAGCAACAGGCATCAGTGTATCAGTCGAAACGATACGTCAAAAACTTCGTGAAAGGAGTATAAACAGCAGAAGCCCTTAAGAATTCCAGAGCTAACCAGACAACAAAAAATTAACAGACTTAATTGGTGTATCAAGCACCAAAATTGGAATATTGAGACCAGAATTGGTGTTCGATCAGATGACCGTCAGATTTGGGTTTTGAGGGGTCGTGGAAGACAAGCTAGACTCCGAACAGTAAGACAAATTACGAAATACCAAGGGGCAGTGTGATGTTTTGGAGTGGCATTATGCTGGGAGGCACAACCGATTTGATTTCTTTTCCTGCTAGTGTAACGGCTAGAAATTACCTAGTGCTGGCGCCCATAGCGAGACTCCGGCGAGGTGCCCACGGTAAAATTTTCACTTTTATGCAAGATAATTCTCCTCCGGATACCAGCAACCTCACGCGACATTATCTTGAAACAGAGAGAATCGCTATTTTGGGCTAGCCAGGTAGCTCTCCAGACCTAATTCCTATTGAACATTCATGGGATAATCTTAAAAAAGAAAATTAGATCGCGCCAGGATAATTCAAGAACCCCACAATAACTCATTCAAGCCGCCACAGAAGAGTGGCAGAATATCACCCCAGAGGAGGTCGAAAACCTTATCTAAAGCATGCCTAGACGGATTCAGGCTTGTATCAGGGCAAGTGGAGATAATACAAGCTACTGAGGTCGAGAAAAAAACACCTACTCCATGAGGAAACAATTTTCAATTTTTTTTCACATGCGGAAAGAGTCTCTTATTTTCAATTATTTGTTTCTTTCTTTCAATAAACCTTAATTTATTTCTTTTTTCAATTGAGATATCTAAAAACGGATCAATTTTCAATCCTTCAAAATTTCCAAAATTCCTGAGGTAATATTCAAAGTATCGGGTGATTCCATATACATTTAGTTGTGTGTATATGTTACCATGTCTCTGTGGCGTATTTTGTTGATCGTAAAGATACCCCAACTGAATTTTGATAGAGGAAGGGTTCAGTAATGCCACCAAATTAAAATACCAAAATGAAACATTCTCCTGTAATAAAATGTGGATTTTTAAAACTCTTAATCCGACATTGGTTACTTAATAAAACATCGCTTCAAAAAGAAAAATTATAGTTAGTTTTCTGATTAGATTCGCAAGCCAATCGTACAACGTCGGATTACGGGATATTCAGAAGAATAGAGTTATTTGAATTTGGATATAAACAAAAGAATCTAAAAATCTCGCAAATTTGAAACAGCGAATTCTAGAGATAGATTTTCAGCCATCATTACTCCTACAAGAAGCTGTTCAGAGGGATTTACATTGAACTAGAACGTCTTGACGTTTCTTTTTACTCTTGGTCGTAGCCTCTGCAGAGAGGCGGTTCAATTTTTCCTACGATATGGTTTCCATAGTATACAATATCAAGTTGATTGATCTATCGTAGTTTTCATCTTAATAATGACACATAGTCCGCAGCGTTTTCACGTTCGGATGATAGCCTACAGCTCAACGTTCCTTCCAACAGCATTCTGTAATCTGAAATTGTGGTCTTGGAGCATTTATGCTCTTGGTCTTGGTGGCTCTAGGATCTTTCGTCTAGTCATCCTTTCAGCTTTCTGGTCCGTTTTGCTGTTGCCCTTGGCACTGTTCATGTCCTTTCACCCAATATATAGATATATTTTTCATTAGAAAAACCTGTCAATGCTTCATGGCATTCTGATGGTGGCCTAGAAGATACTCAGTATCTTCGCAAGATGATATTGTATATCTACAGTCTGTGTACACTTTGACGGTTTTGTCTCTATATTCCTTTGAATTATTTCCTGTCAGCTCTGTATCCAAGAGACTGCTGCGTCCGTCCGTTCCCGTTGTAAGTTTGCGTATCTTGAGTTAACTTCACATCCTGTTCCTACTTAGATCTTTGAATTGCTTGAAAGTCCCTTCAGAATCAGTCTTATTTTCCTCCAGCTCGGGTTTGACAGATCAACCGTCGTTTGTACGCATGAGGTTGTGCCAGGGTCGTAGAAACATATGGAATGGTGGCAAACACAGCATGATTTCCATTGCTCGTGTAGGTGTTGTACCCATAGCTCTGGTTGAATTTAAGCGGACTAAACTTGAGCTTAATCGTCGTCTGGCTGAGAATGTATACAAATATCTTCGTACCTTTAGAAAATTTAGAAGAAACTCAGACAACTTATGTTGTAAAAATCAAGAGGATAGTCGTTTTGAGGTGAAATTTCTTTATGGAATGAAAAGCATTTCTAAGGAAAGGTTATTATCTTATTTTAATTATAGTTATGAAATATTTTCCTATCCAATTTGATTGGGGCATGTCTGACTGTTTGTTATATTTTGTTGTATTGACATGGAAACAATTATCCTCAAAACCATATTCCATTTACCTTTATAAGATTTTGGGCTTCATCTACTTTAAATATATAATTAACTAGAAAAATATCGAAATTTTATTTGCTGTTGAAATTGTAGGATCTAGTAGGTTAGATTAGATCAAGACGCAAGCCTTCTTTAACGGTTTCAACGATTCGGCACACGAAATTCCAATTGCAATACAAAATTTGAGACAAATTCTTTGACCGATATTTTTACATTGTAAAAAATCGCAAAATACACTTGTGAGAAGTGACAAAATCGGGCCCTGTAAACAAACTAAATGACAGATGGCGTTCAAACTCTGCGTCAGTATAGAAAACAGTTATGGCAACTTACCAAAAACAAAAATTGTGACAATCGTTATAAGCAGATTTTTTGAATGATCAATTTCCGGTACTTTCTTCACAGAATGTATATCTTTAGAAAAGGTGGATGAATCATCTTGCAATCTTGTCAAAATCTGTGAAACGCATTGAAAACATCAAAAATTTTATTGAATTTTCACTTGTTTGAAGAATTTGAATATTATTTACTTATTCGCCTTGTTCCTCCCCCTAGTATCATAGACTATCCAAACATTCACGCATCTTTCCGTTGACACAATAACTATTTTTCTTAGTTTGCCGATTACTGTGAAAACACTCATACACAAGTAGGTACTACGTACGAACCAAACGGTAGTTAGTTAGCGAGGAGTGTGTCAACACCAACCACATATGCAACATGGAAGCCTTATTATCTTCCAGAGTCATGTTTGCACATTGTCGAGCCTCCATTCCAGTGCATTATGGCGATTTTAATTACCCAGTCTGAATGCTTTCAAGATGACCGTCAATGATGAGCGTGTAGGCGCTTACAAAGATGCAGCTGCATTTGAAAAAAAAAGATAAAAAGAGAAATGAACAGCTGTTATTAGAGTTCTGTCTCATTTCTATATTTTCACCGAAAAAGGAACTCACTTGCGAATGCGATCCTTGCATTATTCTAGTTATTTAAATATATAAAACAATGGTAATTTTCGAATTTAGGAGGCTTTTACTTGGTAGAATTCCATTATTAATAACAAAAACAAGTAATATATCTTGAGGAATTTTACTGAATAATTGTGATTCGTAACGCGTTTCGCTACACCGTAGCTTCTTCAGACGAATGAATGTACAGAAATTATGACAACTATATATAGATACAATTGAGAATATAAATACGATTGGGAATCAATCTGTTTTTTGAGCACATTGAGTAGAACCATATATTCTGAGACTGAGTACAATACATGTGGTGATAATTCAACATTTCTTATCAAACTAACCAGTTCTTTTACAACAAAAAACTTCATTCTTCACAAGTAAGCAAAGATCCATGGTTAAAAACAATCAATAATGTGAAATAACGAGTGATTCCATATAAATTTGGTTGTGTGTATTATTGGTTCTGAATGAGAAGTGTAACTGGAACTTTCCAGTAAATGTTTTAAATTATGGCTCATTTTCCAACGTAATGTGAGGCTACTCTCATACGTAGCTGTATATGTTTGATGAAGGCGCTGTGTCCTCGAAACGCGTTACATAAATAAGTGTAAATCAAATTTTGTTTTATTTATCGTTCAATGATTTCACAAAAGACGAATATCTCACTCTCGAAACAGCGGAGCACTAATCGTAGATGAAATTGTACTTCACTTTACTCAACTTGATTCAAGTAGATTGAGTAATTCATTGTTATGGAAAGATCAGAAGAAGCATCTTCACAGAATCCTCTCTGTCCATGTTCCTTTGAGAGTATTGAACTTCCACAAATTTCAACCAAGCTTCATTCGAAGTATGAGTTCCATAGATTCTTATTTCGTTGAATATCAATGAAGTGTCATTCTCTCCCCTACATTACTCGAGTGTCTAGGTAACTTGAAGTGCTCTATGGTCTATGGGCAAAATTAATTCCACCCTGGCTGCTTCCGCAGCCTCGCTGCTCTCTGTCATTCAGGCTGAAGTAATTAAATTGCAATTAATTGTCAAAGCAAGTCGCGCTTCGCTCATCTCTGCTCACTATTTGTACTGTATATTGCATACGATACTGAGGTTTTCACGTCCCTCGGAATATTCCAAATTAAATGGAAAGGCAACAGTAAACTTTTGAATTACACGATTTGCGGTATACCTTTCGCCATGTATTATAATTCAGTTTTTTAACTAAAATCAGTAGTTTGTTCTAATTTTTTGATTTTGTAACTGTCCTAATAACTAATATTGGTGAAAGTTTTTCCAAAACCATAACTAATATTACTACATCAAGCCTGTCTCTAATAATCACACAGTAAATTTCAACCCATACCAATTAAATAACTGCAATGTCTATTGATGAGGTGAAGGCAGACCTCAGAACAACAGAGCTTTTCTCAGTATATTACTTACCATTATTTATAATCTTCTTCCTTCTTACAACTTTATTTTAGGCGAAACCGCCTGTTTATTCTTCGGTCGTTTGTCTGTTACTGAACGTTCAAGTTGTCACTCCACCTTTTTCGTGGTCGTCCCACGCTTCTGCGCCCCAGTGGAGATCTATCACGGGCGATTTTCACTATTCTTCTGTCATCCATTCTGTTGACATGGTCATTCCACTCCTGTTTTCTGTTCAATACCCAGTTGTTAATGTTGTCCACCTTGCACATGTTTCTAATATTCTCACTCCTCTCTCTGTTGAGCAGTGTTTTCCCGGCTATCCTGCGAAGTACCTTCATTTCAGTTGTCTCCAGTAGTCGCCTGGTTTTCGTTGTTTCTGGTCTAGTTTCTGCAGTGTATGTCATAATGGGCCTTACAGTTGCTTTGTAGATTCGTGCCTTGGCTTCAATTCCGATATGCTTATTGCGCCATATTGTGTCATTCAGACATCCTGCTACTCTTGTTGCTTTTGTTGCTTGCTCCCTTACCTCCGCCTCGACATCTCCGTAGCCCGAAATCTTCATGCCGAGATATTTAAATTTCATTTCCTGCTGGATAGATTTACCATCAACCTCAAGCTTGCATCTCAATGGTGTTTTCGATGTAGTCATGCATTTTGTTTTAGAGGCAGAAATCATCATATTAAACGATTTGGCTGTACGGTTGAACTGGTGTAGGAGGCGCTGTAAATCGTTTTCATTTTCTGCAATCAACACAGCGTCATCGGCGCAACACAGGATAGTTATCTCTTTGTCCCCCATTTTGTAGTCCCTCATTCCTCTTACTTTTTTGATTATCTCGTCTATGATGATGTTGAACAGAAGGGGGCTTACCGAATCTCCTTGCCGAATACCACTTCTCACTGGTACCTGTGTAGTAAGCTCCCCGTCTAATCTTGCCTGGATCTTGTTCGCAGTATATATATATATATATATATATATATATATATATATATATATATATATATATATATATATATATGCGATAGTCTTTATTACATTACGTGGATTTGCCTGTTCTAGAGCAGATGTATAATGTCTGATAATTGGACCTGGTCGAAATCTTTGAGCAAGTCAACAAAACACATAAATGCTAGCTTATTATATTCTATCGACTTTTCTGTTACTTGTTTTATGACAAATACGGCGTCGGTGCAAGATCTTCCAGATCTGAATCCATGTTGTTCATCAGCGAAAGAGGTGAGGCTATTTATTTTGTTTCTTATACACTTCGTAGTAAGTTTCAGCGTGGTGCTCAACAGATTTATTCCTCTATAATTCGAAGGTACTTTCTTGTCTCCTTTCTTAAACATAAGAATAGTAGTGCTTGTACGCCATTCATCTGGGATCCTGTGATGGTAAAGGATTTTTTGAATTAAAATTGTCAACTCTTGAGTAATTCCGTCCTGTCCGGCACTTTTCCTATTCTTTAATTTTTGTAGGGCTAACTGTACGTCATCCACATTCACCTCAGCATTTTCGCTCACTAATATTTCCGGTGTACTTAGGTCTTCTTCTGTATCCTCTGTCGAATATAGATCAGTTAGGTACTCGATCCAGGTCTCGCTGATTTTATGCTTTGTTTCAACCAACTCATTTATTTCTTTCCATTGTGATCGGATTAGTCTCCATATTTGTTTCTGTAGCCCGAAGAAGTCATTCTCCATGCTTTTGGAATAAGTTTCCCAGTACTGGTTTTTAATTGAACGTACTAACGTTGTGGTCTCGTTTCGGATTTTTTGATATTCATTGTACGATTCTGGTGTTCTTAATGTTCGATATGTGAGGTAATCATGTTTCTTTTCCCTGCACTTTTCTGCAACTTCCATACGGAACCACGGAGTTCTGTTTGTGTTCTTCTTACTGAAAGAATTAATCTTGATTATCTTATTTCCATTCTTGCTGTAGTCTGCGTGTGGCTTAATGTTGTGCTGCTTTGGATCTTACCTGACCAGCTGTTTGTCTCTGTCAACGGACATGGTTCCGTCCTCTGGTGTGGTGGGGGAATCAGGGTTCCCATTTGGAGCCCCTACAGTTCATAATGTATATAGATAATATAACTCGGTGTTTTTATAGAAATAAAATATTATTTGCCTATAACCTAAAAATTTTATTTTCAATCACCCTCGATACTAATAATTTTGTAGCTCAAATCGTGCAATTTCAGGTTTTTTTATGAGAATAACAGCCTTCATTTGTTCGAATATCGAGTCTTATACCAGAGGAAGAATGCCTTAAGACATCCTTACACCTTAAATAACACTCTACTGACTTGAATCGACGCAATAAAAGATCTGATTAAAAACTCTGGTTTAGTGGTCATGTCGACTATGTCGTTAATTCTAGTAGCCAAATATTGGGTTACCAAAGCCTCCGAAGCCATTAATTTTTTTCTAATGGACATTAGATTTCAATGCAACGGATGTTTATTTGCAGTTCGTCTGCACCACTTATCTAGTGGTGCCAGCTGGGGTATTAAGTCTTATAACTCGTAGTAGAACATAGGGCATTTTGTTCATCAGCATTCATAATCAACACGATTGTAAGAGCAATCCCAATTTTGTAACATCATATACCGAACCAATCTCTCGGTCTACAGTATCATTTTTATTTACCATTGAAGAACACAAAGAGTGCCATGAATTCATCAATGTATATATATATATATATATATATATATATATATATATATATATATATATATATATATATATATATATATATATATATATATATGCTGTGTTTTTGGTGTATTCTCTTATTATTATTCCTGAACTTTTTCGTTATTATATATATATTAGTTTCCTAATATTAAAAGAGATTTAAAAACACTTTAAAAATCTAAATTGAAAATATTCAATTTTGTTCAAGTAAAACCAAAATTAATGCAAATAACTATTCGATTATACTGGATAACAAAATTGCACTGATATTTGTTTTATGTCACTTGATGTTTACTAATTTAACGTCGATGATTTTAAATATACCCTCATTTATTTTCTAACAGATCTTGTTTACGAGTTATGGCTTTTATTAAAAAATCACTTACCGTAATAATTTGCTGTCAATTGAAATAATATTGATTTTACTTGCTCTAATTTGATATGGCATCGTCAAGGAGATTTCATGTGAATGATTTTAATTATTTCTGTTCCATTTGCGGAGAGTATATATTTGAAGAATACAGAATCTGACAGAGTTCGTAAGTGAAGCTTACAAAAATTATTTTGGGCATCTGCTGGGAATGCATGATGAGCCTTGGCTTCCTCAAAAGGTTTGTAAAACGTGTTGAGTTTCTACGCTTATGGATAAATAAGAAAAAGAAAACTTTCTGGTACGAAACTGCTATGATCTGGAAAGAACCGGATAACCACCATGATGACTGATATTTCTGTTTGGTGAAAATAACTCGCATTAATCGAAAAACTCGTACCAAATACGAATAATATCCTTCCATACAATCGGCTAATAGACGAATTATAATCCCTAGAACTTCCCCTGCACCTCAAGATGATGTTTCACAGCAGAGGTTGATTGACATTGAGACGAAAACTGATAGTAGTGATAGTGAATATGAATGTGACCTGAAAATGCCAATCAAGATGATTTAAATGTTCTAACCAGAGATCTGGGATTGTCAATGTCTTCTTCAGAAATTCGACTTCTAGACTGAAATAAAGAAACTCATAACAAAAGGAACGAAAGTGTTTATACAGCACCACAGGACAGAATTTCCAAAAATATATCGATGAAGATGATTTTGTATTTTGTTTGTTGTACCTGGTTTAATGATTCCAATGGAATGACGAAACAACGTTTGTAATGAATGGTCTTTGTTCATAGATTCGTCAAAACGGAGTCTAAACAAAAACGGGAATAAATTAGGGTCATAAAGTGAAAGAAGAATATACATCTTTTGCTTTTGTTTTGGACAAAATTAAGTATACAAAAACAAATGGCTCATATGTGTTGATTTCAAATGACCAACTTTCTTTTAGGCCAACGAAGTGGTTACATAAAGTATGCCTGCTTTCTCACCTTGTGGGATAGTAAAGCTAAAAAATAACGTGAAAACTCCATCTTTAGTATAAAGGAATCGCATAATATTGCCCCAGTTGCATCTGAAATTGAGACTCATGAAACAATTTGTTCAACCCTTTTATCAAAAATGAAAATTGTTTCCTTTTCTTGTCCCAAAAGTTCCCAAAACTCAATGCAGAAAAGAGAAGAGCGAGGACAGATAGATAGAGTTCTTGGGAACTATGTCAGAGATTGTGGAAAAAGCATGGAATTAGTTTGTTTGGTTTTGGTAAATATTCTCAACACGTTGAACAACTAATGAGTCACTTCCAAATGTTTGGATGTAACATAAGTAGGTATCAAATTATACTTTCTTCACAACCACCTAGGCTATTTTGCTGCTAATCTTGGAGATCTAAATCCGTTCGCTATGGAAAATCATCAAGGTTACTGGAACGCACATATGATGGCTGACTATTGTTGGAGCATGCAAAACAACTCACTGGCTGTAACATTAGCAAGAAAATTTCACAAAAGAAAGTTGTTTTCAATTTAAGAATTCAATAAGAAAAGATGAATTTTAAAGAAATTGTGTTTTATTGTAAAATGGGTCGGACCATAATACATATTTTCTAAACTAGAGCTGATACAGAAAATTTAATCACGGATTTGAAATCGTCATGGAAAATTAGGCTATTATCATGTGCTAGAACTCAATCATCAGAATCGCTGTTATGAGGTGTAATATTTAATATTCGCATAAAGGTAATAAACTTATTCAACATAGTTTCATATAATTATTCTAGAATTAATTAATTAATGGAAGGTTATAGAATCAAATTGTGAAAAATCAAATTATACTAAATTATATTGAAGAGTTAAATCCAGACCTGCAAGGTCACACAACCAATGTTTTCACAAGAAGATCACGAATTTTCAAACTTGATTGCTTGCGCATCTTGCAAGTAATTCATAGTTAATGAGGTTGTGAACTTAGATCTTTCACTAATTCTATGTCGAGTTTTCGAGTATAATTCAACAGTGTCACCACGATCATTTAAGTTGGGTACACTAACACTTTAGTGTGCATTCGTTCGTTCTATGATGAGATAGCAATTCACCCTACAAAATACCCTCCTTTGTTATCGCCCTGGATTTGATACAATTTGAAAAGAGGGCCAGTTGTCTCCCGTTCAAGTTAAATGAGTCGTGAACAAAATGGCGGAAGCTCATCACGCCTATTCTCGACTGGATGTACGTGAAACGAATGGGCTATGTTCCTAAAATAAGGGACGACTAGGCAAATAGTTTTGGCCACTAAATGCTATTGACAGAAAACGTTTTAGCAGCTGTGCTTCAACTTTTTTATACACTGTTAGCTTGAAATTAACGTAACAATATAATCATTGAAGAAATTAATTTACTGTTTTCTTGTTTCATATGACTCAAATATATTTTTGCTAAGAGGCAGTATGGTGGTGTTTTTGTTACTTTTTAGTGTTGAATCGCCTATTATTTTATGATAAGATCCATATGAATAACAACAGGAAAGTATGTATTTCAAATGATCATGATATTAATCATAATTGGTTTAAGAGTTAGAGGCAATTTATAAATACTAATAATTAAATTGAGGACTGGAGGATTTGGTATTGTATCACAGTAAAAATCCTGTACCATTTCAAAACTTTATTACAAAACTCGACTCACGTTTCGCCAACTAAATTGACACTGTACAGGGTGAACCAAATGTTCTAGTACGGCAGCTATGTGATATATTGTAGATGGAGAAAAATGATTCCCTCTATCGAGCTCGATTTTCGGAAGAACTCTTTAATGAAAACGGATTTCAGATGTCTTTTTTAGTTTTAAAATTATTCCGAAACTATAGATTTTTCGGGATTTCGACATGTGACGATATCTCGAATCCTATTTATAATAGGTAAAAAATATCTTCACATTCTAGAGGCACTTTTTTGAGTTGAATGCAAGGACATATTCGAATTTTTTTTGCCGATCGGTTTCTGAGTTATGAAGCGAACTTATGTTTTTTGTTCTCAAATATGAACTATAGATAATTTTGATTGTTTTTTCTTTCCATATGCCTCATTTATTCCTTCCATATCAGCCTCTTTCATTAAAAATCGAAAATTCATATCTATCCACTCGGAATATCGCAGATATAGTGCATCAAATATCCATTTATTCATTTCTTTTAAATACAATAGAGTTCTAAGAAGTGAACACAATTGAATACATGAAATCTTTGATGCACAAAGACGAATCTCTTACAACATCGAATGATGAATATCTGTTATGTTCCGAGTGGCTAGATATGAATTTTCAATTTTTTTAAAGGCATTGTTGAAGGAATTGATATAGCATGTGATAAATATTTGGACACAAAGAAAAATAATCCCTTCTAGTGATACCTAAATCATCTATAGTTCGTATTTGAAGAACTAAAAGTTTGCTTCATAACTCAGAAACCGATCGCCAGAAAAATTTTTTCGAATACGCCCCTGTAAACTCGAAAATTGAGCTCTGGAGAGGGTAAGTCATTTTCTCCATCTACAATATTTCACATAGCTGCCGTACTAAGACATCGAATTTGGTGTACCCTCTACAACAGGTATGCTCATACGGTCGATCGCGAGAAGAGAAAAATTTTTAATAAGTAGGAAACTAAACTACAAAAATTTTTTAAGTAATAAAGTAACACTCTGCAAGGGGCAAAAGGCGGCGTTATCAAAGGAACGCGCGGTACTTGTCAAAGAAAAGCCGCGTTTTTTATTCTTGCGGCTCTTCTAGAAATTTCGGGCAGCGCGTTTGACGGGAACATTCGAGACATTCGTTCACACCGATACAAATGTTGCACCTGCAGCAAATGGAGTCATTCTCAATGGTAACTTGAAGGCAATACTACGTCGATACAAAGTTTATTATTAACTAGTACAAAATGAGTGCAGCTAAAAAATGTGAAACGTATCATTTTAATAAAGATTGGGAGGAGGAAATTTCCTTTTGTATGGTGAAGGATAAGTGCATTTGTCTTATTTGTCGTGCGTCAGTTGCAATACCTAATCGTGGTAACTTAGAGAGGCATTATAAAACAGTTCGTAAAAACTATGAAAAGGATTTTCGCAACAGAGTGAATAAAGAAAACGAAAAGTACGTGATTTGAAATCTTGTTTGAAAAAAGAACAAACCATGTTCACTAGACCAGCCAAACAATCAAAAGCTGCTACGATCGCGTCATTTAAAATACCTCATATATTAGCGAAATACAAGAAACCATTCGAAGATGGATCGGTTGTGAGACTTTATTTGGAGATTTTGAAAATAAAACAGAAATCATGTCTGCCATTAGGGAACTTCAGTTATCTCGTCCGACTGTCACAAGGAGTATTGAAATCATGAGTCAGGACATGGCAGATAAACTAAAACATGATATCATAAAATGTACATACTTTTCTTTACAGTTCGACGAATCCACCGATATGACAGACACTACCCAGCTGTGTATTTTTATTCGGATGGTTTTCAGTGACATGTTGGCTAAGCAAGAATTTTTGACAATCATTCCTCCGAAGGGGAAGACCCATGGCGAAAATATATATGATGTTTTCTTCAGTCTCGTAAAAAACCACAAGCTACCAATATATGAATTAGTGTGCACTACAACCGATGGAGCACCATGAATGACTAGAAACAAAAACGGTTTTGTTGCATTGTGTCGAGCTAATGAAGATTTCCTTCAATTTTTTTCATTCCATTGCATTATACATCAACGGCGGCTCGTTAAGTTGCAGTTGGAAGATAGGGAGTCAGCTGAACACACTGATTTAGTTCTTCACACAGACGGCAGGTGGTTGAGTCGCCGAAAATTCCTAGAAAGGTTTCAAGAATTATTGCCCGAAATAACAGGTTTTCTAGACGAAAGAGATGATGACACTCTGATGTTGAAGAACGAAAAATGGCTGACTGATTTGGCATTTTTGACTGACATTACAATGCACTTAAACACCATTAACTTGGAGCTTCAAGGCAAAAGAAAAACTATTGTTGAGATTATTAGCGCAGTGAACGCATTCAAAAAATTAATTGAAACTTATGATAGATCAACTGAAAAGAAAGGATCTGACACATTTTCCGCCTTTGAAAGCAAGGATTCCCCAGTTGAATTATGATACGTATGAGGCTGAATTATCAAATATTTTGGGACAAATCGAAATGCGTTTTGATGATTGCAGTAAATTGGCAAATATAGCATCATTTATGAGTTATCCATTTTCATGTGAAAACATTGAGTAATTAGCTACTGAAATAGCAAGTCAGTTTAATATGAACTCATGTTCTGTTGAAAATGATTTGGTGCAGATTATATCAGATATACATCTCAAAGCTACAGCATCTGATACAAATTTCTGGTGTTTTATATCTGAAGATAAATATCCGAATCTAAGGCAAATCGCCCTTCAACTGACGGCAATGTTTGGGTCAACTTACTTGTGCGAGTCTGCATTTTCTGAAATGAAGATAATTAAGTCAAAATATCGCAATCGACTAACTGACGATCATATGTCATCATTCTTGCAATTAGCACTGAGTGGTTACGTACCATCTTATGAAAAGCATGCTGAGGACATGCAGTGCCACGCTTCAACATCCAAAGTCACTCCATAAGGTAACACCATATGTAACTCTTTGTTTTGTAACAACCAATAAACTCGCAATTTTGAATAACTATTGAGTTTTTTCATTGATATAATAGAGAAGAACCTAACTAAACCTAACCCAAACCTTGACTAAAATAATGTATATTGTGCGGAAAGTTAATATCTATATATGCTACGGTACATCCTACTTAGGTAGGTAGGTAGGTAGGGTGTATCGTGTATGTACGACAACCCTGCATCACACATATTTGCAGCCTCTCAGAGTAGTAGGTAGTCTAAATATATTGAGGTAAATCGCCAGCAGTTCAAGTTTGAGCACCCCTGCTCTACAACGTACTGTCATCTTCTTAAGATTTATAAAGGCTGAAAACAAACAATGGCTGTCCCATAACGAAAAAAACAATTTCAAAGAATACTTGAAATTAATCATTGTTCAACGGCTCTCACATAAGACAACAATAGTATTTTCTCATAAGAAACCTACAAAAATTGAAGCTGGATTACAGGGATATCAGAACCATAACAGATTTAGACTAGAATCAGATAGCAGAAGTAACACATCTCGATAATAAAGATTCTTAAATAAAAAATGAGTTAGGCTAGGTTGTGTTTTATCACTTATGCTTTTTAACTTGAATGTGGGAAGTTTTTCGTTGAAGCAATTTTAAAGAGTGATTTGGGCATTAAATTGAATAATGTGGCCATAAATAACATCAGATAATCGGATGACACTACCATCCTACCAAGCAGCGCAAATTCTCTTCGAGCTTCATTCAATATCGGATCATCAGGTAAAAATATGGAGTTAAATATCAATAAAAAGAGAAAAATATGCATTATTAAGAATCCAGGCCGTAGGTTTTTGGAATAGTGTTGACAATACACACACAAGTTACAATGTTTTAGTACTTAGAGTAGAAGGTAAATGAACATCTGAATTAATTAGGCAGTGTTCACCTCATGTAAATTACATTAATTTCTTTGTAAGAAAATATTTTGAATCAAATACTTTATGCCTAACACCTGTTTGGTCAACCATAAATTACAACTGAACATAGACCTTGCGAACCCCGTCAATTAATTAATAATTAAAAAGCATTTAAAATGTGAATGCTGAAATTTAAAAGTTTCTAATTTGGGCCAAATTCGTGATCTACATTATAATTATTAATGCCTGGTTCTGCAGGGTAAAGTTCAGGATAGGAGGGGAATATGATGATAAGAAATGTTATGGCTTCGAAAGAATTATCAGTGGAAGACATGACTGACAAATTCCAAGTACTCCAAAATGTGGTATCAAACAGAATCCCATAGAAAAAAATTTGGTTTTAACGTAGGATGTACATGATACTTAAACGAAAGAAAAAAAATTGAAACCATCATTAGACTAATTTTCTGACCACCGTGAAACAATTCCTTAACAGAAAAACTGTTTTATTTTCAGAAAAAGCATAGCCCGATAAGGCTTAGAATGTTTGTTCCATCACTTATCAACCTTTCCGAGCAAAAAATGTCAATATTAAATATTACAGTTATGATTGTATTGGTCCATTAGAACATAGAAATTGTGATTTGAAAAAGAAAATTGCGTTTATTTTTTGAACAAACCTCATAGATTCAAAAACTCGAGATTCTTCATCATAAATTGAATTAAACCCAGAGGTCACTCCAACATAATTTTCTTGATTTACAGTCAAACTAAAGTTAAAAACCAAATTTCAATTACTAACCTTAATGTATTCATGTATTGCCCCCTTTAATTGTTATTACTTAACGGTTATACTCTATTTTACAAACTCAACAGTGCGGCGGCCATTTTTCTGGACCTCTTTCCTGTTGGATCGGGTATGAATGACAGCTGGTGTTTCTACACGATCACAATGCCTACTTGAAAATCTGTTCGATCACCAAAATGAGAAGACCCTTCGTACTTACTGCATTTGACGTAGCTGGCGTCTGATGCGTGCTGAAATTACTGACCCATTAACACAGAGCCGTAATAAGATACTTTTAACGATAACGAAATAACGAAATTTTTCAATTACGCAAAACCAGCTATAAAGATTCGAGAAAATTTACCAAATCCCTCGAGAGACAAATAAGTTGATAGGAAAACCCCTAGGTCTGGGTTGATAGTTGAAAGTGATTTGGGTTTGCTTCCTAGCACTACGATAACTAACTAACTAACTAAGGTTATTGTATTATAAGAAAGTGAGTAAAATAAAAGAAAGAGAACACATTGACCGTTGAAGAGAATAAGACCATAAATGCGATAATAATAACCAAAAAATCAGTTGAAAACCAATAATGAATTAACGAATTTGATAATAGAAAAGTGACCCTCGTATAACGTTATACTTGGTCAACATTCGTTTAATACAGAGTCAAGACAATAAGTGTGCAATTACGGATACTAATATATAAGTTAAGATAAGGAATAGTATATTGATTCGAAATAAGAAACAATTTAATTAATTCTATACACTAACAAAAAAGTCAGTAATATGAATTTAAGAGAAATAGTTTCATTCAATTTGAAAAACAGGGGCCAAGAAAGAGAATAAAAAAGTACAGAAAGCAAATATTCGATTCACGATGCATTTACACTTCCTATATCACGTGCTTTATATGAAATAATACTTAATGACCTTATTTAGCGATAGAAAATTCTTGAGTTACCAGGATCATCCGGCAGTATATTCAGCGTTCTTCTTTAATGGTCTTCTCTCGTACTAGATTTGGGCGGTCAAAAAGTAGAAAACGGAGCAGCAAAGAAAATAATGTAGAAAATAGCAGGTAATAACGGAAATAGATGATACGTAGAAGTAGAAAAAAGGTAAAAAAAAAAATGAAAAAAGGCCTCTATTACAAAAGTAACAACCTGAGCAGGTGATTTGGGATATGAACTGAACAAAGCAAACCTACTTGATGCATGGTTAAAATGCATAAAATGCAATGAAAAAAATATATATATAAATAATATATATATATATATATGATATATATATATATATATATATATATATATATATATATATATATATATATATATATATATATATATAGCTCGTACACTCTTAAAGATTTCATTTTGGTCGAACGGTATTGTATTTAGAAAGTAAAACTCCACTTCAGTAATTTATTTTGAAGTAAATAGGGTGTCTCAATTATTTAGAAAGTGAAAATCTACTTCAGCAATTTATTTTGAAATAAACAGGGCGTCCCAATTTTCTATAAAAAATCTTGGGAGGTATTTTTCAGATTGGAAGACCACTTTTTGTTGAAGATTCAAGAGCGTCCTAAATTCTGCTATAATGTCTTTGAGTAGTAATTTTTTTTGGTGAGTAGTTTCGTCACAATATTATTTTTCCGTAAAAATTCATGAAAATAGGCTCTCACATCCTCCTTCGACCAGAGAGGATAAATAATTTTTCCTTTCGTTTTCTCATTGCCCAAGGATAGCTTTATTGATGAATTGAAATAGATTATCCTCATTTTATACAGGATTGAATATTGTAATTTTAAAAATATCATATCTTGATTTTTTCAAATGGAACATCCTGTATTTTATCATTCATGTCAACGCATAAAATATTGTGCCATATTTTTGCAGAAGTAACCTTATCTTTTATCTTCGACCATTTTCGAAATGAAAAAATAAACTAAAATAATAAAATCTGAGCTTGCGAAAGAAGAGTCTATGTGTACATATCATTATACTTGATTAGAGAAATGGAGATATTTTAAGGTAGTCGTGTATGAAATACGTAATAGATTGGTTTTTGGTGAGATGATCTACAAGGTGTTGAACTATTTCAATAAGGGTTCGAAATGTTGCCCGTTTCTTTGTAGACACAATTCAATCCTTCTGAGGAAAGACCGTTGAACTCTCGACAACATTTGCGGATAAACTGACTGAAAGGCGTCGACTATTCACTGTCTCATATCCAACTGTGTTGTAGAAGGAATTTGGTAAACGATGCCTTTAATATAACCCCACAAGAAAAAATCTAGACTTGTAAGGTCCGGAGACCTAGCTGGCCATCTAACAGGACCACCACGTCCTATACATTTGTATGGAAATACATGATTCAAATGCTCTCTAACCTGATGTGAGTAATGTGCCGGTGCTCCATCCTGTTGAAACCACAAATCTTGTCTTATATTCTCTGGTAGATCGGCAAGTAACATTGGTAGATGATTTTGCAGAAAATCTAAATACATTTCACTATTGAGGTGCCCGTCGAAAAAGTGCGGCCCAATTAGATATCCATCTACTATAGCGGCCCATACATTCAAGGACCAACGATGATGGCGATCTATTTATCTTATGAGGTGTGGATTTTCCGTGGCGTAATAATGAAAGTTGTGCCTGTTAATAAGCCCATTCTTGTAGAAAGTTGCCTCGTCCGAGAAAAGAGCTCTGCTAAACATATTTGGATTTTCCGCTACTTTGTCACTTGCCCAATTGCAAAAATTGATTCTATTTTCAAAGTCTTGTTTGTTCAGTTCCTAGTGCAGCTGTACATGATATGCATGAAATTTATTCACTTTCAAGATTCTCTGGACGGAAGTTTGACTTATATCTGCTAACTGAGAAATCTCTCTTTGGCTTTTATATGGGTCTTCTGTCACTGTCAACAAAACTGATAACTGGTGTCTTCAGCTGTAGCAGTTTTGGTTTTCATGTTTCCAAAAACTCTACTTGCCAACAAAGAATTTCTATCACACTCACCCTGAATAAAAATCATATCAACCATTTCTTCTTTGGAGAACTTCATGGCAATCAATTGAGAAAATTGGGTTCAAACCTCACTTTAACAATGTTTAATAACGAAACACTGATAAATTCACCTTGTAAAATGCAGAGTATGATATGTCCGGACATGACAGAAGGCACAATTAGAAAAAATGTCAACGATTTGCGTTTTAATCATCTTGATTTTATCATTCGTTAAAAGAATAATCTTGTCTAGGTTTCATTTTTTACTACTTGAATCATTACAGAAAAAAAACTTCTGTGCGAATAATGATGCATGTTGATGAGTTTGATACAGTTTGTAGAATTTTCATCAAAAATAATCACAAATTTCGAAAATGACATATTAATAAAATACAGGAAGTTTCATTTGAAAAATATTTTCAAAATTACAATATTCAATAATTTTTTGAGTCACTCCTGTATAAAATAAGGATAATCTATCCGATTCATCAATAAAGCTATCCTTGGGCAATAAGAAAACGAAAGAAAAAAGTATTCATCATCTCTGGCCGAAGGAGCATGCGATGATGTGAGAACCTATTTTCATGAATTTTTACAAAAGAAAAATATTGTGACGAAACTACTCAACAAAAAAACTTACTAGTTAAAGATATTATAGCAGAGTTTAGGCCGCTCCTGAATCTTGAACAAATAGTGGTCTTCCAATCTGAAAAAACGACCCAAGATTTCTTTATAGAAAATCGGGACACCCTGTTTACTGAAAAATAAATTGCTGAAGTAGATTCTTATTTTCTAAATACAATAACGTTCGAACAAAAATGAAATCTTCAAGAGTTTACGAGCTACAGAGCACCGCGCCACTGGTGAATCACCCAGTATATAGAAGACGAACGAACACAATTTTTCAGACTAAAAAAATAGCCCACTAGTTTAGATTTTTTGAATCGATAATCCGATTCACATATATATGTTTTTTGACGAATGCAAATACTATTGTAAAAAAGGTTTATCCTTATTGGTCCTTCCATTTCAAAAATGTCTAATATATCAAAAATCAACATAGCACACATAAACTTGTGTAGTTTCCGCTATTAGATCTTTTGTTAGATTTATCATCTCATGAATATTTTTTTCAAGAAGGATAATTCCTGTTAAAATTGATCATAGTGATATTCTTGCTTGGGCAATAGTGCCCATTCATAGAAATAGTGTTGTTTAAGACCGATCTTAGAATTATTGAATTGTTTTTCTTAGAATGCAAATCAGAAGTGCAAATTTTCAAACAGAAAATCGAAGTTCATTCTTTGGTACTTTGGTATGTTACATGAAAAACAGCTCAAATTTTAGTTACAAAATACAAAGAAAAAATTTATATGCAACAAATAATCTCAATTTTGTCGCAGAGAAAGGAAAAACACCATCTCTTCTTTAGTACGGTAGAATGATTGGTTTCGCGCAAATTGCTTTATCTATTTCTGTTAAGGATTCGTTAAACATGAAATTTCCTGCAAATCTGCGTTTCCGCCTCTTGCTAGAGAAGACGGAAGCATAGCATTATCTCTGAAAGAGAAAGCCGATCTCTTTGCTCTCTTGTTCTCAAAAAATTCTGTGCTAGATTCATCTAACGCAATGCCACCGAATATTCCATCTACAAATTCTTCCATGGCAGAAATGAAGTTCAGAGCCCGCACTGTGAGACAAGCTCTCGAGCAGCAGTTGGTCTAGACGAAATACCGCCAATCGTCCTGAGAAAGTTTGCTCCCGAACCTGCATCCATTCTTAACCGTCTGTTTCAGATTTCTTATGAAAGCCAGACTTTTCCAAGCAGCTGGAAAATAGCGAGAATTCAACCGATCCCAAAGAAAGGAAAGAAGTCCTTACCCCAAAACTACCGTCCTGTTGCATTTCTTCCCATTATGTCCAAAGTGATGGAGAGAGTCATGAATGATGAACTCATCAAATATCTTGAGCTGCAGGGAATTATTAACGACATCAGTATGGTTTTCGCAGCAAAGATCGACAGGAGATCTGCTTGCCTAAGTCACTCATGTTTGTACATCAACGATGGAAAAGCATGGGGAATCCAGAGTAGTAGCCCTCAACATCTCTAAAGCCTTCGATAAGGTTTGGAATGCAGCCTTGTTGAATATACTTGCTGCAAATGGGCTATCCGAAAAATTGCGGGGTTGGATAAGTAGCTTTTTTTTAAATAAATCGATACAAGTTGTGGTCGACGGTATAATATCTGATGATTATTTCCAGTTGCAAGCAGGAGTATCTCAGGGATTCATTCTTTCGCCAACCTTGTTTCTGTTGCAGATAAACTATATTCTGTCATCTACAGAGAACAAGATCTATGGTTTTGCAGACGATTGTACCCCGGTTTCGTCTTTCAGTAGTCTGCTGCCGATTACAGCTGAAGAATCTCAGCGTCAGAGGTGTCAACAAATTCATAACTTAACTCTGACTTCCAGAGGATATTTGAGTGAGGTCAGTTGAACCTGAAGAACTTCATCGCGAGCAAAACGCAAGCAACTACGTTTTCTAGAAAGGTCATCGCTGGAGCATCTTCTTTAAGGATGCAAGGCCAACAAATTGCATCCAAAGATTCGATGCACCTTCTCGGAATAACGGTCAACTCATGTATCTGTAAAAGCTAAGTCGGCGTTAGCCAAACTTAGTTTTCTTCAGAGCCAAGCGATACTTCACGTCATCTCAGCTGTTGCTTCTATATAAGGCGTAGATTCGACCTGCTTGAGAATATTGTTCTCATGTATGGTGATCTGCGCCCAAACATTCGTTGCAGATGTTGGATAGTGTGCAAAAACGGGCTGTGCGCCTCATCGACCACCCGGAGATCACCCGCGATCTCCAACCACTGGCTCTCAGAAGAAAATTTGCTAACCTTTCTCTGTTTCACAGATACTTCCACGGAAGATGCTCCAAGGAGCTGAAAGACCTTGTTCCGGGAAAACTCACGTTTTGCCGCAAGGGGTTCTCATCATATGACGGTACATTTAACGACCACTCGAACCTCTCTCTATAAGAATTCCTTTGTCTACAGGGCCGGTAAGCTGTGGAACTCGGTTCCATCCAACATCTTCCCAGCATCCTACAGTTTGGCCCTCTTCAAGAAACGAGTAAACAGGCACTTCAACTCTTCCCAGGAGCCCACTTATGTGGTGTAACAGGTTCGCCTTTTCCTGGGAAGCGCGCGTAAAAAAATGAAATATTGTAGATTAGGTTATTACTGAAAGAACCGTCTTTTTATTCTAGCGAAGACTTCTTTACTTCATCTTTGTTGAATACACTTTGAGCTACAATCAAGATAAACGATATTTCGTTATCAAACTATTCACCTATAAAAGAAAAAGGTCTCACATGTTAACAAAAGTATTGAAAAAAAATCTCGAATATAAATATCATGTCATAAGAGGTAAGATGCTTATTTTCAACTATTGATGAAAAGTTCACGTTTTTTGTAATTATAAGATGAAATTGAGAAATAATGTTAAAAATGTATAGTACATCACATTTCTCGAGAAGAGACCTTGCCATTGTGATGTAACATGACATATCATGCCATTCGAAAAAAAAGAGTTGGGGGTTGTACCGACCACCTTCATTACCCAAGAAAAACAAAAGTATATGCAAAACATGACTGACTTAAAGTATTAACCGATAAATCTGGTGAAATTTCATAAAAAATATTGCCTGACGTTTTAATGAATTTATTCCATTCAAAGTCTGCACTCTGTATATTGATGGGGTTGAATTTATCATGAAGTATGATGTCTTAGCTATTGTGTTATATTCCCCAACTTGAAAATCATATAAATAATTCAAGTGGCATATCTTCAGAAAGGTTTTTGAATTCCAGAATGATTAAAGCATTTCATTCAGTTCGGCTCTCCATACAGGATGTCGCTTTCGAAAAATTCAATATCGTCATTTGAAATTATCAACTAAAATTAATTCGAAACTGTTAAAAGTATTGGGGTACGATGTGTTGAGCATCAATTACGAAGAAATAAAGCTGATTTCTGCATTGAAAATGTTCACATTTTTTCATTTCCATCTGGCGTGCAGTCATCTGTTATTTCTCATTTTGCAATGAAATATTATTATTATTCAGATCAGTTCCTCATTATTGTTGTTGTTCGTCAGTTGAAATTAATCTGAAAATGGTTTATTCCACTGAGGAAAGGGTCGAAATTGTATCGACGTATTTTCGAAATAACAGTTGTGCCAAAGAAACGGCAAGGATATTCGATAGGAACCATCCTGAAAGAGAAAGGGGAGTCAGTCACCAGTACGTTAAATATTTGGTTGACAAATTCCTAGCTACGGGTTCGGTGGCAAACAAAAAACATGAAGTGGCATGTCCTGTCAGAAATGAGGCAACGGAAGTGGCAGTAGTGGGTCATCTACAAATGGAGAATACTACTTCGATCAGAAAACTATCTCGTCTGACTGGTGTATCAGCTACAACTGTCCATAGAATCGTGAAACATCACAAATTTCACCCTACAAGGTAAAATTAGTGCATGAAATAAACGAAGATGATCCAGATCGTCGTTTACAGTTTTGTGAAAATCTAAGTGAAAACCTAAACGCTAATCCAAATTTTCTGAATAACATCTGTTTTTCTGATGAAAGCACCTTTATGCTCAGTGGTGAAGTGAATAGACATAATTGTCGATATTGGGACACACAGAATCCTCATTGGTTTAGAGAGGCCCACACGCAAAGGCCTCAGAAGTTGAACGTTTGGGCAGGAATTTTGGCAATCATCTAGTTGGGCCTTTCTTTATTTGCTATGTTTCAAAATATGCTTGTATCATAATAATTTATGCAAATCATTTTGACAAAGTTTATATCTGAATTACTTTCGACTGCCATTTTATACGAATTGAAATGAATATTTGCGATGGCAAATCTTTATGTATTTATTTTTTCATTTAATCTAAGGATGATAAGAAATGGGAAACTGCTTTTCAAGAAAGAAGAAGCACATGGTCGGTGTTAGTAATCCATACTTTGAGATTCTGACGTTCAGTCTGAAACGCTGAATATAAGCAGTGGAAGATGTTTCGTATAAAAGACACTCCACATATCATACAATTGTTTAGGAGTTTATACTAAAGAATAAATCATTACAGTTTTCAATCCATAACATTCATCCATATTAAAAAATATTTTCATCATTAATGTTAATATATATCCCGCTATATAAGCTGTCAAATTATGATGAAAGGATTAATTTTCACGAGCAATAATAAAACCAACCATGGGAATTGTTTCACCAACATTGGTCAATTATCATAATCCAAAATAATCCCAGTTTAATAGCTGCGTTCAGTGGAACTATAACGCACTGTCCCGTGTTAATCCCATGGGATTATAACGCTCTATACGCCATCGGTAGCGGAAAATATGTTTACCTAAACTCAATACTCGTACCCTGTTTGAATAACGTTCCCCCAAGAACTGTGATAATATTGATTTAGCAGTATGTATTATTGGATGGGAATTGTGATGGGATTCGAAAATTTCAAAACTGACATTATTGAGTAGACATTCGAGCTGAAGTAATATTTTTTTCATACATATAAAATATTTTCATAGCTACTTAACAAAATATTTAACATGGAATATGGCCTCCTCGAGCATTCATAATTGGCCTACAATGACCTATTGGCTCAGGAAAATATTCCGAATCTTCTCAGTAAATTGCGATTCATGTCTACTGAGCCTGGAAATCGGGAGAATGAGAATGAATTATATTTTGTTCATTCCGAAAATTACTTCTGACTCTCGCTTTTATGTAAAATCAATCATTAAGATAAAGCCTGCACTGGCAATATTTGTAATGGAATATACCTAATAATAGTTATAGGAGTCTCGCTAATCACTTGGTGAAATATGCTTATTAAATAATTGTAGAATTTAAGAAAAAACACAAAGTTATAGTTCCACAAAATATAGGGTAAATTCGTTAGAGATGGCCGTACAGGACAGATGGCCAGTCGAAATATTTTCATAGTCATAGATAGTGAAACACAACTTCCAAACGGTGATATTATACAGTGCATTAAAAATGGCGAAACATACAAATATCTAGGATACCAACAAGCCAGATTGCTAGACCAAAAACAATCAAAGGAGAAGATTCGTTCAGAATACAGTCAGCGTCTGAAGACTGTGCTGAAATCCATGTTGAACTCGGGGAATCTTGTCAAGGCAATTAACACCTATGCCATTCCAGTGTTGCTTTACTCATTTGGAATAATCAGGTGGGCTAAGACAGAACTGGATGATATTCAAAGGCAGAGCCGAACGATGCTGAGAAAGTGCAACAATCATCATCCAAAATCGTCTGTGATACGAACAACTTTGAAGCGGAAAGAAGGAGGACGCGGATTAATAGATGTTGTCAATTTACACCGAACAGATAAAACATCTCAGAGAATTCTTCTCTGCGAAAGCTCTCACTTCTGACCTCCATAGAGTGGTATCGTTGGCTGATAAGGGATATACACCTCTAAATCTTGCTACCAGAGATGACCTTTTGAATCTACCATTCCTATCAGAGACTGAAAAACAAGAGCAATGGTCAAGAAAAGAATTGCATGGACGACATCACCATGAGATTAACCAACCACACATCGACGAAGAAGCCTCCAACAAATAGTTGATGAAAGGGGAATTATTCGCGAAAACAGAAGGATTCCTTATGGCCATCCAAGACCAAGTGATCGCTACAAACAACTACAGAAAATTTATTATGAAGGACGGAACATTACAAACAGATACGTGCAAAAAATGCCATATAAGATCGGAGACTATAGAGCATATTACGTCCGAATGCGAACAACTGGCCAATACGGACTATCTTCACAGGCATAATCAAGTGTGCAACATTATCCATCAGAAACTTGCACACAAGTACGGGCTTCTGAATACCTTCCAGCCATATTACAAGTATCAACCGGCGCCCGTATTGGAAAATGACTCTATCAGATTATACTACGATAGGTCTGTTATCACTGACAGAATGGTGACGAATAATAGGCCGGACATAGTGGTGTAGGATAAGAGAGCCAGAACAGCAATGCTGGTGGATGTCGCCATACCGAATAATAACAACGTGCTGAACAAGTTCCAGGAGAAAAAGTCCAAATACACAGACCTTGCTATTGAGATCAAGCAGATGTGGCACCTCGATAAAATAGATA
Organism: Cryptolaemus montrouzieri; assembly: GCA_013387265.2. NCBI lineage: Eukaryota > Metazoa > Arthropoda > Insecta > Coleoptera > Coccinellidae > Cryptolaemus > Cryptolaemus montrouzieri. Next base: position 124,791,320 of record JABFTP020000185.1, read on the forward strand.
TTGTTCCTGTCATCGTATCCTCGACTGGGTTAATACCCAAAACTTTGCATGATAGCCTTAAGAAATTAGAATTGCATACGAATACTTATATAGAAATGTAAAAATCTGTAATTCTTAATACATGTAGGACAGTTACGAAATTTATGTCCAGTACATTGTAATCGAGCCTATTCCCTTTGATTGCTGAATCTTGGAAAGGTAAATTATATCCAGCTAACAGCTGAGATAGTGCATAAGTCCATAATAATAACAACCAATTATTTCAAAATACAATGTTGACCTCCCAAATCAGATTTGAAACAATGCTGTTAGTAGAAATTCGTTTGAAGCAAAGTTATCTAATAAAATTTACCAACAACTAGATTGTCTTTTAATGGGTTCTCCATTTCTGATCAGAATCTTCATAAACCATCATAAAAAACTCTTCTCTTTGTGTAATATTTTAATTAAAAATATTTACACAAATTACAATCGATCCTACACTGAGCATGAAAAAGTATCCGAAATTCGCATTTTATCGAATTTTAAGAAAGCATAAAATTTCACCTCTACAAAATGAAATTGGTCCATGAATGAAGATGATTACGATGCCCGATTCAAATTTTTCCATTACGCATGAAAAGAATCGTCCGCAATTTATACCTTAATCTCAATATTTGTTTCTTAGATGAGTTTTCTGTTTTTCTTCTTAGATCTATTTAGTAGTGGTTGGATTTGAAATGTAACCCTACAATTTATAAGGGAAGTACTTCCACAAAATCTGAGAAATCAAATATATGGCCATGAATTTTCGAGCTTTATTTTCTACCGCGAAATTTTAAAAGTGAAACGTTTCTAGAATAGTTGAAAAACGATATTTACTCTAATTAAGAAAGTCCAATGAAGTAAATGAAAGTTATCGGCTAGCAAGTGTTATTTTTATACAAGATGGAGCCTCCTCGCACTATGCTATTTCTGTAAGGCACTTGGAATGGGAGAAAAGGTCATACTTAATGGCCTATAAGATTTCCTGAATTGTCGCCATTGGAAACTTGCTAAGGGGCATTTAAAATTGAGAATTTATGCATCTATACTCAATTCTGTAAGATACTTACCTCAAAGATCTCTACCCCCGTATTTTTTCTCTTTTCCAGCCGTTCTATCAAAATTTTAGAATAACTCAAACAGATGGACGATCATGATCATGTAATTTTCTTGAAACCTTTTTCACAGAACATTGGCTTTTATAAATTAATTTATTTCTTCATAATCATATGAATAATGTCATAATGTATCATCTGAGTATGTTTTATTCATAATTGCTCAATTTGAAATATTTTTATTCACTTTTCGGAAAGGGTAATTTATGGCATAATACTTTTCAGTAAAAAACCTATTCAGTTATTGAATCGAAAAGAAATTAGCACAAAAGTCTAGCAGAAGAGTGGAACACACATTTTGGGGACTGTGGACTAATGAAAATATTGTGCAAACATTTAAGATATCTTAGCTACTATTCTATCAAATCGAATCCCACAAACTGGATTATTTTGTATTTTCGTTCATCCACTAAACATATGGAATCTGTCTCTATGTCGAAAAATGTCTTTGTCACAGATATACAAGAGGATACGGAAAGAACTATGTTCATAGATAATGCCCTACACAATTTAAGTATTGAAGAAAACTCACCTGCGTCGGTGTGAGATGTATCAAAGATGCTAAATGCTCTCTTTCAGGCGCAGATAAATATTTCTGCTGCTTAAACCTCCTTTCCAATTCATAAACCTATAAGAAATTTTCAAAATTAAAAATAGCCTCAACACAAAATTGTTTAACCACTTCAGTTAAGTTTTTATACTACAAGACAAAAACTAACCCAGAATGCATCACTCGAAAGTAAATCTCCACTACCAGAAAAACGGCCAATCGTATCACGTGCACTAAAAATTACTCAAATTTTTTTAATCAATAAAAATTCTGTGTTCCCCAACCCAACTTTAAAACTCCGTCGGCACGCGAATGCCGCCAGAAATATACGGAGGGAGACCTCCAATTTACCCATTCTATAAATTCTATCGCATTCTATACCCGATAACGAGATGGGCCGAACCTGCTGACATTCGGGTAGGGATGTTACCGTTTAATGTTGGCCTACCTGTGCCTGCGTGAAGAGGACACGCCTTTTCCGCCTTTGTGCAAGGGGGAACTGCATTGGCTTCGAATCGGTGACAGCGCATGCTCCCAAACCCGGCATTCCTGCGTTCAGCCCATGGCCCATGTTTGCTGACGCTGCTGTTGTGCCCATTAATCTTGATACTGAAACACAAAATCTATGTAGATTTTCTATTGCTACATAATTATGGTAGAAGTATGTTGCACTTCTGTTTGATCATCATTTCAGGGCCAATTATGAATTGAATGAAAATTGTTGTCCTACATACTGCGCCAATTTGATAATTTTCGTTGTTGAATTGAACATAAATTGTAAATACTTTATATAGGAATTTGAAAATTGAATTGTTTGAATCTCTACTAATATGTGTTGCAAATAACGGAATTCGCGATATATTTTAATGGCACATAAGGAAATATTAGGCATATGATGAATATATGCACATAAATTGATGAATGAAATTTTGAGTAATTCACAATTTTTTCCATGAAACCTCAGAATGAAATTTTGAAAATTGAGTGCATGCAATCAATCAAATTAACAAGGACGAGAAACCGATGAGAGCATTAATATATTGTGATCAAAACACATTACTCAATAGAGGGCCGAATAGGTACCTAACTATTCAGAACTACTAGAAAAATCAATATGTATAAATGCACTCTGAAATTCTTTATCAGAGAACAAAGAATAAAGTCATACAAAATAAAGAATTTGTTTAGGATTATCTTTCTCCAATGTACATTTATTGTCCTTCATAATCATCTTAAATTCGCAAAATTGGAAATTACTGTTTTTACAATTGAAAATACTACAGCTCATAGAGAAAAATGTTAAATTGAAATGTTTCAAGTATCATAGAGATCTAGCGATTGATTTTTTAGATCTATGGGCCTTTTCGAGAAAAATCGCAAATCTAAATATTTTGGTTTTTATTGTTGTCTGCAAATTATATTGTACTCTCTTTAAATGAAGCCCTCGTCATATCAAAAAGCATTCTAGCATAATTAATAAATATTGAAAAAATAACGAAATATTTTTGTATGATTTGGATTAAAGATAACTTATTTTCTCAAAAGTTTTTAAGGTGTTATTCACAGTTAACAGAGCAGCAATTCATTCTGTCGACCTCTAACATTAAAATCGAATACACTGGTGAAGCGTGCGAGCGCGGCGTGAGCGGATGACGGAGTACTGGTGACCTCGAGCGAATATTCTTCAACAACATAATAGTTTTGACATTTAATTTTTGACATATCAGTAATAAAATCAATTCTGACCGAGAGTCGCATTGAAATAACAAAAAAAACAATTGGAGTGTTTCAAAACGATTACTCGCCGAATTTTTCGTAAAAATTTTGATAAGAAAAAATATGAAGCCAGCCGATGAAGCCCATTTCATTTATCTGGATAAGTCAGCAAACGAAATTCCACATATGGGCTTCTGAAAAACACAAGGAATTTTTGAATGCTGAGTCATTCTTTTTTTGAAAATTCGGCTGATGGATTACGCTATCGATAGATGTAAACAACTCAATTTCGATATTAGGGAGCGCGGCAGTTCCCCCACCAAGTCAAGCGCGAAGCAACATTGCCGCACTATCCTTTGCTGGAACCATTTCGCCGCATTTTTAGGCCCCTATTTGAGAACCTTTGAATAAGACCAGAACGCAGACATTTTCGTCATCCTGTAAGCTATAATCGCATACTTTAAATCCAAAAGTCTGTAGGTAATTTAGTTCCGAAGTTAAGCGAAAGCAAAGTTTCGCATTTATGACACTCACTCACTCATGATCATCAGAATAAAACTAGTACTTGCCATAAACTCAGAGAGCTGAAATTTGGTACAGAGTTAGGGTTTATTGGCAACATAAAGGAAAAACTATAAAAACTAGGATAATCGAAGATCTGGAGTACCTGGTGATCCTAATTAGAAAACACAAGAGCCCAACCAAACTATTAAAGACCGACATTAATATAAATAAAATTAAAGGAAAACTGTGGATGATACTAGACTGGCTTTTATACTCATACTTACAAGTTTACAAGAAGAAATAGCGAATAGGCAATACGAACAACTGTTACTAATGTACAAGAATCAGAACCGTAAAAAAAGAAAAGAAAGATTTGTAATAATGGAAAAACTACTCCTCAAAAGAAGAAAAATGTCAAAATGAGAAAATCTAATGAAATAAATCAATATGCCCACGTTTCTACAAAAAGAAGTGAAATCCCACCAAAAACATTCTGTAAAAAACTAGAGAGTGTTTATCTCTAAAAAGTAATGAAATCTAAACAAAGTCGTGCCAAATCTAAGATTCCTTACTGCGATTTCTTTATTATTATAGTTAATGTTGTATGACTTGGCCGTTGAAAGGTACACAAGGGTACAAAACCAGGTGATCGATGACACCATTGCACCACCAATCTAACCTAACTTATTGACGATGGATAATTGCCAATTGGAAAACGTTGATTGATTAATCAGTCAATTGTAGGCTTGATATAACTGCTTATTTCAATAATACTTATGTATAGGCGAGCCTCAAATAAACAGTATAAAAAATATTTCCAGTATCTAATCTTTAATAGAAGTCCGTCTGTACCTCTATTTTATGTTAGATCGGTGGACGATTTGACGCTCCAAAAAAGAGAGCAGAAGTCAGCATTTTCAATGCTGAATGCATGTGTTACAGAATCAACAACAGCCTAAAATAAGAAACTTGCGTCTAATTACCAATACCAGTTTGGGCTATTATCTCGCTTAACAAACATAGGTAGTTAAAACAGATATAACATAACGTGTAAACAAAATTGACTTGTACCTACCCACTTACGTATAAAGATTGTTCAAGGGCCTAGTCACACAACATCAACTATAATAATAAAGAAATCGCAATAAGGAACCTTAGATGACACGACAAAGTTGTGCCAGATCTAAGTCGTGTCATTACTTTTTAGAGATAAACAAGCAGGTCCATCGAGATTTGGCTAGTTTTTTACAGAATGTTTTTAGTGGGATTATTGATTATATGGATAACACTGACATGAGGTTTCAACAGGACGGTGGCACAAGTCACACAGTCCCCGAAACAATGAATTTATTGCTATCCAAATTCGCATAAACCACCGGTCCAATCGTATAATACCACCTAATTATGGGAGATATGTTAAAGAGAAAATCTGTACGAAGCCAATTAAATCGGTTCCATAATTAAAACTCAGAATCCGTACCGAGATTAACGAAATATGCCCGTTATTTCGCTTGAATTTTGATGAAAGAATCGACATCGGTAAGGGTGATCGTGGTGGGTATTTTCTGAAACCATTTATTATTTCCACTTTACAATGAAAAATTGATCATCTTCATTGAGTTTTTTGTTTTATTTTGTTTCAAAGAATCAAAGTTCTTGCCGAAAAACCTTTTTACTAGTTTCAAATTATGTGATAGCGTTAGATCATAAAATATTGTAAAATTAAAATTTTTCGAACATTTAAAATTGATAAAATCGTTATCATTCTTCTTTTATTTTGGATTATTTTTAGAACGACTGTCAAAATTTTTCGCAAATTTTTCTTTAAATTAAACAAGATTCACGAAGAAATAATATATGGGCGATGTCAACCCAAATTATTGGGTCCAGAATGATTCTAAAACATCTATAGATCATAATCGGCATCACTTGGAAGACGGAACTTGGCCATCGGGGCTCTCTCGGTCACATAGAGAGTTTAGATAATGAAGGGTTTTTGCGATTATACTTCAAAATTGGCAAGCAAGAACAAGCAGGTTATGTACTTTTTGATTATCTCCTTAGTGCTTTTTATGGCCTTGCTTGCTATGTAAAATCTTTTCTTAGATTTGTTTAGACATATAAGAAGTATGATTGTTGAAATATTTTTCTGTTGTTTTTCTTTTTCCATTGTTACAGATTCCTGTCCCAAACCATGGAGTGCAATGAAGCGGCTAAGCAGAGAAATCTTTGGTACTCTTTATGTACACACGACACTAACACAACCTAAACAGACAAGCTATATAGCTAGTGCAATAGCGACAAGGAAACAAGGAGTTTTTTCCTCAGGTTTCTTCACTCGTTTATTGAATCATATGCAAGATAGTATGGTTCCCTGTTACATTTCCTGAGCTCACACAAGATATAAGCGTTTATTGTAAATAAAATTATTCAAATTTTGTAAATCTCTCCTTCGAAAGAATATATATACCATGATAGTATTCATTTCTCTATGTTTATTTGTTGAGATATATTAGCCAATTTTCTCAAAACACCTTCCTTTCAAAAAATTGATCTGGGAAATACTTACTATATGTAACTTTCAAAAGCCGAACTTTCTTATAGCAAGTAACAAATCACATGCTAATGATTTGCAAGGAATACAAGAGAAATAAAAATGGTTGCGGGTTTTTCCGATGTATTTAAATAAATAATACATCGATCGATATTTGACATTTTCTACGGTCTTTAGTGAGAGCGAATTAGAAGTGAACTCTGCGCCTATTACCTAGTAAATGCCGAGGTAAATACCGCCAAAGTATTTCTGGTGGCCATTTCATCCCCTTTTCCATTGCCTGCATGGTTCCAGTAGCCCGGAATCAACACTCAGTTATCCCGAGGTGGCCTTTGTAGGCTTCTACATTCCAGAATTACTCCAGAAGTTATCTGGTATGATTCAAGTGTTTTAATTGCTGCTTGGCTGTAAGCCTGGTAAATCTTGATTTGTAGTTTCTCTTGCATTTATCAAGAGCACAAGCCTCAGTTTAATAGACAATACAGTGCCTGCCTAGCTTTAAGCGTATGGGTTTTCCAGAAGTTGCCCTCTGCACCTAGTTTTGATTTGGAGCTATCTGTACCCAGGCTGTTTCAGTAGGGCTTCTTCAAACCATTTTTACTTGGGAAGTATGAATGTCTGGAAAAGATGCTTGAAGTCGAACTATGGTATCATATAATCAGACGACATGAGCATGCAGTCTTCCAATAGAACAGACTGATGATGGAGCGACTAAACCAGAAAGCACATCGGTAGTCACTATTTACAACTATGCAACAGACTTATTTTTGAGTAATTTAGTTCACCTTTAGACGCTAAACTACTACTAGAATATAATATCATAAGTATAACAACCAGTAGTGACTTACTTTAAAAGTCCAAGGGGCCACGGCCCTACCCGACGAATCCACAAACTTTCTCACCATGTACCAATTAATTAAATTTAAATGATATGAATACATTCACTCGATGAATTGTCCTGGCTCTCCTGTCAGAGGGAGCCAGATTTTGTGTAGCTGCAAATACAAAAATTATGATAGGCGACAGGTCCTGTCCACCAGAGTTTGGGCTTTTTGAGTGGGAGTGAAACTGAATATTCCAGAAACTGATTCGAGACCGGTTGATTCGAGGCCTAAATTTGCATTCATTTCATTCCATTTGGTTTCAACCGCTACACGTGTAAATAATCATCAGTTAGCCTCGCTCTTTCGTAGTGTAAACTGAAACTGGCAAACAATTTGGACTATCGATCTGCGGATGTGATGAAAAACAGGCCATGTTCTGTTTTCCATGTGCTCAGTTCGATTTCTGAGTGTCATTGTTAAAAAGTGGTGTCACATCACAATCAAATTTTCTTATAATAATACTGTATTCAACTTTTGTTTCAAGGGGGACATCTTTTGGGGTACAAAACTTGCCTGAAGTATCAACCCCCTAAGCGGGGGTTGCAATCCTTGAACATCTTGAATAGGGAAGATGGGTCAAGTGATGACTCAAAAGAAAGGTGGTATCTTTGTCTACATCGCCTTGAACGAATTTCTATTTTTAATTGAAAACTGTAAAGGACACAGGGTGAGCAACTGAAAGATAGTCCTTGAGACTATTCAAGTTTCAGTGAAGTAAAATGGAACAGATCCATGCTGATCAATGGCAGTCATCATCAAGTACCATCCTCATCTCGAATTTCAACCCCTGAAACAGGGTTGACAACCCTTGAAAATTTGGAAGAGGGTAGATGGGTCGAGTGATAACTCGAAAGAAAGGTATTATCTTTGTCTGCATCCCCGTGAACGAATTTTCATTTTTGATTGAAAACTGTAGAAGATACAGAGTGAGCTACTGAAAAATAGAGGAGACTATCTATCGCCCTGAGCTATTCAAGTATTAGTGCAAAAAAATGGAACAGGTTCACTCCAGATCAAAGGCTGTCATCTTTGATCTAAATGAATCTATTCCAGTTTTTCGCACTAATACTCCATAGTCGATAGTCTTCCCTATTTTTCAGTGGCTCACTCTGTATCTTCTACAGTTTTCAATCAAAAATGAAAACTCTTTCACGGGAATGCAGACAAAGATAATATCTTTCTTTCGAGTTATCACTCGACCCATCTACCCTCTTCCAAATGTTCAAGGGCTGTCACCCCTGGCCCAGGGGTCGAAATTCGAGATGAGGATGGTACTTGATGATGACTGCCATTGATCAGCATGGATCTGTTCCATTTTACCTCACTGAAACTTGAATAGTCTCAGTGAAATAGTCTTCCCTATCTTTCAGTTGCTCACCCTTTTACAGTTTTCAATTAAAAATGAGAATTCGTTCAAGGCAATGTAGACAAAGATACCACCTTTTTTTTGAGTCATCACTCGACCCATCTTCCCTATTCAAAATGTTCAAGGATTGCAACCCCCGCTTAGGGAGTTGATATTTCAGGCAAGTATTGTACCCCAAAAGATGTCCCCCTTGAAACAAAAATTGACCTGTTTTTGCGTTTTGATCAGAAAATAATATCTTGGTAGATATAGCGTCTGTTTAGTTTTCGTTGAAGCACCCTGTATATATATATATATATATATATATATATATATATATATATATATATATATATATATATATATATATATATATATATATATATATATATATATATATATATAATATAATTATTTCGATTATAGATTATCATTAGAAGAAGATATGTCTTACAAATATTTATTAGTTTCTTGGGGCTACCGAATTGGTTTTCTTGAGTCAACATGAAATAACTTCGGATAAAGAACTCAAACTTCATTTTTCAAGTTCCTCAGCATTTAAAGGTATCTCCAAAACAATCGAAAATTAATTCTTAGTATGTATGCTGCAGATTTATCAAGAAATAGTTAAAGAACTGAAAATTGTGGAAAACACGTATATTTTTCGAAAATTACAACTTTCGCATCATATTGTTATTCGTATGCAGTAGCAACATTTTAAAATATTTTTAATCTTGTGATTATAATATTGCTTCAATATCGGAATGCCTTTCCATACGAATTGATCCTGTAATAAGTGACATGTCAAATAAACTCATTGAACAGAGTTATTATGAGGCATCTGTCATTAATATAGTATTGAATAGGATTGAAAAAACAAAGGTGAATAATGTTCATCTTCTGTATCCGCTTAGAGAATCACACGAATCATGATAGCACAATTGGATTAAGTAGTAGCCGGTTTCTGTTTACTGCTATAAAAGCGCAATAACAAAACGTCACTTGCTAGTCATTATTTTTCATACTTAGTGTTTCGCATACGCTATAATGTAATGAAAATATTTTGGAATTAATAAAATTTCCATGATTTTTGGAAAGAACTTGGATCCAGTGTGTTATTCTGTACTAACAGCAACATCGAATGCTTAAAAAATGTTGACCAGAAGCTGTAAATTAACCATCGAAAAAGTAACAAGGAAAGTCGATCATTTGAATATGTTCAAGACATCATGATCAATTAGCTAGGTTTGAAACGAGGCATTGCTGAACAGACGCCATATTGACATCCTAAAAATATTATTTTTTCGAAGATTTCATCAATTGCATAGTTGCTGGAAACGAGAATAAGGAGTATGACTCGCAATCCAGACATCAAATGATCCGAGACCGAAAATACGTTAATTTCAATAGGAACTGAAGGCGTTGTACACCCCTGCCAGAAATTCATAAGTCAACAAAGAATATTATTTGCATGCATTTAGCAATTTACCTGAAAGACCGACAACAGAGAGTAAACAGCTCGAACCACGATAACCACAATGCCCAATGTCATCAAGATTATTGTCTTTTTGACCAAGAGCTCGACGAGAAATCAAAGACGGTTCTGAATTTATATTGCAAGCTAAGTATATAATAGATATCTTTCGAGCAGTACATGGAATGTTTTATATTTAGATGCTACAAATAAACTAGTATTCTTAATTTCATTAAAAAACTCTAGAAATTATTTCATCAACTTAGTATGTTTCTTAAAAGTATTAGAAAGTAGAATATTCAGATTCCATCTCGCTTTATGTCAGAGCTCACAGAATTGTTATTTCTGCTGCGTCATATAGACCTTTTATCTTACCTATTCATTCTTTAAATATCACATTTGAAAAATGTCGACATCTCTATTGAAACCCAATTGCCACTATTTTGTTGTGCGTGCCATCTAGCGTCGGACATCTGTCTATCAAATTACAGGCTTGAATACCAAAGCTATTCTGGAGATATTTATATAGGGTCCCCTTTATATTTAGAGTTTGAACGTAGATAGGGACGTGCAGTTCAAAATAAATATTTGCTCAGTCCACGTATATTTCGGGTTAGAATCGATATGGGAAAATAATGGAGGAAATGCTTGGCTATAAATGCATTGTTACTGATACTGTGAATGAAATTTTGGCTGTCAGAGATGAGATTCTATCGACATGATGGAACGAGATTTGTATATTGGGTGTTTCAGTTGAATGTGAAACCTAAACGATCAAACGTGTTTCCTAATTGATAATTGATAGATTTAATGATGAATGGACACACAATTAGCGAAGAAAATTTTATGGAATTTCGATATATTGTAGTTTTTCGCTTCTCGATTACAACGAGGCATTTAAAACGTATGACCCGTCAAAATTGGATATTTGGCAGTCTATATTTTAGCAATATTTTTGGATTCTGTTTATTTTAAACCCTCTGTGTATAGTTTCCTGGATTTACAGGCGGTTCTAGCCGTTTTTGGCTTTGGTCAATCTGATCCAGAGAATTTTTTTGATATACGGTAAGAACCAACCATGGTAAGCTCTTCGAAAAAGTCAGCAGTTTGGACAGTTGGTAGATGAGAAAAGTGTAAAGTGCAGTTTGTGTCAAGCAAATTTGTCTCGTGGAGGAGTGGGAAGATAGGCTGGAACATCATCACTTAAAAACATTTGCAATTCAAGCATAAGGTAGAATACGAACAGTTTTATGGTACTGTAAGTAAGACTCCTTCTCAATCTTAATCAGGCTCTGACTCAACTCATTAGTGCATTTTTTAAAAGGATCACAATATAAATGCATGTAGTAAATGTTCAGAGAGTGGTGGGGAGCCGGCAACACGTTCATCTTCTCATCAGTCCTTTCTCAGAAGCATTTATGTCGTTGGCACGACATGAAATACGATAGTGTTAAATTCATTGACGACCATGGATCCCAGTTTATATTCTACTAAAATTAGCGGGTAAGTAATATTCAATTACTATTTAACAAAAATATTTTTGGAACTCTATTCCGACGCATTACGGTCTCTTGTTTAATACTTCGATGTTATTTTCACATTTTATACCAAGTTTTTTCCTATGCAAGTTTATCTCGGCGATCCGCTTAAAAGGACTATATGCACAGAAGACATTTCTGTTTCCATTTCAGATTATCTCTGCATCAACTCTTGGACATCGTAAAGGGCGATGATTTCTATGAGAGTAATACGAAAATATATATTGAACCTCCCAATCAAAATACAGCAGAATCTGAAGAAGACAGCGATGTTTCAGATCAAGAAACTGGCGATATAAGCCAAGGATGCGAAATTTCTTTCGAGAAGATGAAGACGAGGAAAATCACGAACAACTTTCTGCTAGAACAAGTGGACTTCAACCTTAAGCCACCACACTTTCCCATTCGTCGCAGAGTGATGATGAAGAAAATATACCACTTTCTGTTATACATAAAGCTAAGACTGTTCAAAGAAAAAAAAGAAAAATTCATAAGTGGACGGGGATACATCCAAATATTGTATGAATACCACTTGTGATCCTGTGCCTCCATCTCACGATGCACAGTCGGCCGAATCTCCAGCCGATTTCTTCAAACTTTTTTTCACGGAGGCGATCATGGAAAATATCGTTCACCATACTAATTTGTACGAGTCACAAAAAAACATTTCTTTGAATTTTTCTATGGATGAACTGTATGTAATCTTTGGAGCTTTATTGCTCAGTGGATATAACAAGTACCCTAAGAAACGCATGTATTGGAATGCCACTAATGATACACCTTCAATACTTCGGGACTCGATGAGACTCAACCGTTTTGAGCTTCTCTTACGTCATCTTCACTTGAATGATAACAACAATGTTTCGACAGACAAACTTCACAAATTCAGACCACTTATTGAAGGATTGAATAAAAAATTTCGAGAGCACGGCGGTATAGATGAGCATCTATCGATTAACTAGAGCATGATACCAGAAAGAAACAAGCTGATACGTCCAAAACGCTTGCCAACAAATGAAGACCTAAAGCAAAATATTGTTCAATATCAATCAGAACTAAGCAAAAAACTAACACCTGAAGAAAACTTAACTCGACTAGACATTTACAGTCTTGAAAGAAAGATAACGGAAGACATACAAGTGGCAACAAAGACCATATGCTACAGGGCAAGAACAAAACCTAAAAAATTAAGCCAAGGCACGCTAAGGTTAATGGAAGAAAGGAAAGTAATGGATAGATTTAATCCAGAATACAGGGAACTGAACAGGGCTATAAGACGAAAGACTAGAGAAGACATACGAAATTACAACACAGACTATACACAAGAAGTCATAGAAAACAACAGTAACATGAAAGTCTTAAAGAGAATTACCAACACCGGTAGACCCAGAATACATCAATTGAAAAACAACCAAGGTGAAATAAAATATGAAAAACGGAGATAATACAGATTGTTGAAGGCTTCTATACTGACCTGTATTTGTCTAAGAAACCCAAACCTGAAACAACGAATCTTAGTAACATAACAAATGTCGGTTCCGAGGACATGCCTGAGATTAACATTGATGAAATACAACTAGCCCTCAACCAGATGAAAAACGGCCGGGCACCAGGCGAAGATAACATTACAAGCGAAATGCTAAAATTGGGAGGACAGGTCACTTTGGAAGCAATAAAATATTACTAAATAAATGCCTAACAGAAGGTAGTGTTCCGGAAGGATGGAACAATGCACACGTTGTGTTGTTGTACAAAAAAGGTGACAAATTTAAGATAGATAATTACCGACCTATTAGGCTTTTACCACACCCTTATAAATTGTTATCAAAAATTATCACAAACAGATTGACAAACAAATTTGACAGCTATCAACCGGCAGAACAAGCAGGGTTTCGCAGAGGATATAGCACAACAGAACACCTACAAACTCTTCGTACACTTATTGAAAAATGTCACGAATACAAAGTGCCAATACACCTAGCCTTTGTAGACTATAACAAAGCCTTCGATTCTATAGAACTGTGGGCAGTATTTCAAGCCCTCGATAATGCTAGAATAGATTCGAGTTATAGAAACATCCTACAGAATATATATGAACGAGCGACTATTCAGGTGAGACTAGACGATGATATGCAAACCAAAAAAATCCCGATAAATAGGGGCGTGAGACAAGGCGATGTGATATCGCCAAAATTGTTCACACTTGCAATGGAGGACGTGTTTAAGAAGTTGGAATGGGATAGAAAAGGTATAAATGTGGATGGAAAATTCTGAACCATCTCCGGTTTGCAGATGATATAGTTCTAATAAGCGATAACCTAGAACAACTCCACGAAATGATGCTAGAACTCAAAAGAACATCGGAAGAAGTAGGATTGGAAATGAATCTGACAAAAACTAAAATAATGACAACGGAGGACGCAATATTGGAAGTCGACGGCAATGTTATAGAGAAAGTGAATGAATATCTATACCTTGGACACACTATAAAGATAGGTAAATACAATCAAACTGCAGAATTGTCAAGAAGAATAAGAATGACTTGGGCTGCTGTTGGAAAACTAGGATTTGTCTTGAAAAACAAACAATCCCCATTAACCTCAAAAGAAAAGTTTTTAATATGTGCGTTCTCCCAGTGTTAACGTATGGCATGGAAACCATGACTCTCACAATAAGATCTGCTAACAAACTTAGAACCACACAACGCGCAATTGAAAGAACTATGCTTGGAGTGAGCCTGCGGGATCATATACGTAATGAAGAAATAAGAAGGAGAACAGGCGTAGAGGACGTAATCACGAGAATAGCTGCATTGAAGTGGAGATGGGTTGGACATGTAGCAAGACAACAGGATGTAAAATGGACTAAGCGAATAACTCAATGGAGACCACGCTTATACAAAAGGGGAGTGGGGCGCCCCCAGAGAAGGTGGCTGGATGACATAAAGGAAAAAGTAGGAAGAGGATGGTATAATATAGCACAGGACAGAGAGAGATGGAAGCTAGAAGGGGAGGCCTATGTTCAGGAGTGGACAGAGAAGGGCTGAAAAAGAAGATGAAGAAGATGATACCATACTATAAAAAGCATTATGCGAAGCAATATATCAAAGGAAAGCCAATCAGGTTTGGTTTTAAAAATTGGGCCCTTCGTCAAAGTGGAGGGTACCTATATGTTCACATTCGAAATATACACTGGTAAATCTCATCATGAAAAACAATTTGGTTTGTCATTTGAATTTGGGAGGCTTTTACTTGGTAAAATTCCATTATCAATAATAAAAAACAAGTACTGTGTTTTAAGGAATTTTACTTAATAATTGCGATTCGTAACGCGTTTCACTACACCATAGCTTCTTCAGACGAATGAATGTATATTTATATTTTCTGTACATTTATTCGTCTGAAGAAGCTACGGTGTAGTGAAACGCGTTACGAATCGCAATTATTAAGTAAAATTCCTTAAACCACAGTACTTGTTTTTTATTATCAATTTGGTTTGGGTGGCGATGTTGTTTTATCTCTAATTCGATTAGCAGGATTGGAGGAGAATAAGGGTTATAAACTTTATTTCAATAACTACTTTACTGGTATTGATCTAATATCCCATCTAGCGGACCGCAATATTTGTGCTACTGGTACTATACGCCGAAATCGTTTAGAAGGATATCCTTTTCCAGAGAAGAATGAATGGAATAGAGAAAAAAGAGGATCTTTTCAGTTTTTATCGAACGAGATGGCTAATGGCTCAATGGAAAGACAACAAGGTGGTAACGATGACCACCAACTTCGAAGATCAATCTACAATGACCGCTAGACGTTGGTGCAAAGAAGCCAAATCCAAACAGAATGTTCCCCAACCAAAAGTGGTATCAAATTACAATAAATACATGGGAGGGGTTGATAAGATGGATGGATTAGTAGCTGCTTACCGTCGAGAATAGGGCAAAGAAAATGGTACTGCCTCATTTTTCAGTATTTGTTCGATGTGAGTGTGGCAAATGGCTGGATTTTGATGAAGAAACTGAGACCTAAAGATCCAAACTGTGCAAATCTTCTAACAATCAGACGTCGCATAGCCGTGAGCTTTCTGGAAAAATATGGGACCAGATCAGTAACGATGTTAGATTCGATAATGTGCGGCATTTGGTCAAATACTCTGAAAGTGACAGGAAATGTAAAATGTGCCATAAAAATTCGAAGTTCATATGTGATAAGTGCAATATTGGCTTACACCCTAAAAACTGTTTTTTCGATTTTCATGAAAAATAATGCCAAATATATGATGTTAATGTTATCGTATTTAGTTTATTCAAATGTGTTACTATCTTCAATATTTCATTTGTAGAAAAAATAAATGAATTCTTGAACCAAATATGCTCTCATGGATATAGTCCTTTAAACGAATCTCCATTTTTTCTAAACTGAGAGAGAAAATTTAAAAATAGCGACAGAACCACGTTTCAACAGTGAAATTATATCCATTTTGGAAAAAATTATAATCAAATCAAAAATTTTTTTCCACATGCACTAATGGGTTAAACATAGCTCAAAATTCACAAATACGTCATGATACAAAGCAGCTGTCTTTGGAAGAAGTACTAGGAACGAAAAGACTTTGGGATATAAATGATGCTCGAGAAAAACGTTACCATTAACTTATTGGTGAAATGATAGCCGTCGATAATGAGCATATTAAAAATCACTTGGGGTTTCGGAGTTTAATAATAGTTTGCCACAGTATGAAAAACCCTGCAGAAATTATTTTGGCGATAAAATAATTCCGGAAATTCACGAAAAAGTTGTTACTAAGATAAAGTCTAGCTTGCAAACTGCTGAACACATCGCAATTACTACAGACGAGTTTAGTTAACAACCTCGCCTTTATGAGCACTGGGCATTGATTATCACAGGATTTTGCGTTAAATCATGTAGTTTTCAACATAAAACATTTCCCAGGATCCCATACTGCACAAAACATAATGATGACACTACACGAATGCATAACTAATTGGGAAATTGCTGCAACAAAAGTTTGCGCAGTTATTCATGTCGAAAGGTGTGAGAGATGCTGACATTGCTTCTGTACGGTGTTTCATTTACACTCTTCAATTAGTAATAACTGATGCAATAAAAGCCCAGTCATCAGTAGTGGAAACTTTTATAGCTGCTCGAAGAATAGTGACACATTTTAACCATTGAGGTTAGTTCAAACCGAGCTAAACCTACCACTGCATAAGTTGCACCAAGACGTTCAGACCAGGTGGAACTCAACGTATTATCTCCTACAGCACCTCATTGAACAGAGACGGGCTATCGCGGAGCAGTTGAACATGCTTCTGAAACCTTTTGAAGAAGTTACGAAGATTACTAGTTCCACGTACTCCTCGATATCTGATGACATTACGCATGTCACGACATTTTCGAGATATTTACAAAAAGAACAGCTAAAACAACATACTTCACAAGTTGACGACCTGAGACAGTCTCTGCAAGATAATTTGAACTTTATCTATCTATCAACTTTATTGGTCCCGCAATACAAATCCATTTTTCATAATTCATATGAAACTGAGAATGCACGAAAAGCCACTTTGGGGGAAGCGCTACAATTATCGATGGGCATTGACGAATCTGAGGATTTTGAGGCGGCTGCAGTTCCAGAACTAGCAGAAAAAAGGTCGAGATTGGATGCTGAATTACATAATTTGTTTTGGGCCTGTTTCGAAGAAGCGGCTGAAGAGCCAGTAGAAATGGATCGGAACTCTTCCAAAAATTCAGCCGCAGCCGAAATAGACCACTATCTCAACTCAACAAGGGTTCGTAGAAATATAAATCCTATAAGTGGTGGGCTGACAATAAGGGTCAATACCCTATCTTAAAAAGTCTCGCGATGAAATACTTGGCCTTTTCTCGGAGCCATGTAATATCTAGGAGAAAAAGCGCAATAGACTCAACCCAGATCGTGCTGAAAAGCCTGTATTTCTTCACCATAACTGAATTTTGATTATTAATCTTTCTTTCTACTATGTTATAATTAAACTTCCCGAATAATGTCTTTTTATTTGCATTAAATGTCTCATTTTGAAATAACTTGTTTTTAATTTTAGCCTCGATCAAATTACCCGAAGTGCCACTGGTGCCATTACCCGGTACCCGGCCGAATCCTGAAAAACTGCTGAATCCGCCGGGTACCGGATCTAAACCGGTACCCGTCTCATCTCCAACATAGAGTGTGGCAGAAGTCCCGAACTACGTCATTACACGATAACATTGCATTTTTGGGATTTTAGAACGAATGAAAAGGTGTATAGAGAGGATAATAATTCGTATTTTCAGGAAGATATGACCTCCAAAAAAGAAAAGTATATGAATTTTATGTGTAATTCTTCAAAAATAACATGTGCTACTTATTTAGATGACGCCATGTCTCATAGGGAGAAACCGGGGCACATTGCAACAACTGAACAATATTTATTTGAAAAGTTACAGACTACCACAATCTGTGTTGATTGCATCGAAAACCGCAGTTTTCTTTCTATGGCTATGCGCAAGTTTTATTTGAGCAAAGCCGTAAGTGAAACAGTACAGCCAATTGAAACTCGAAATTTAACTCCTCTGAGACTAATAACCAAACAGTGAACTTAATCACTACACCCGAAGATCAAGAAGAGTTTTTACCTGAAATTATTCACCCACTTCCAGAAGCTGAACCTCGGCAAGAAGCTCAAGAGGCCGAAAAAAGGAAATCCGCTGTATCAACTAATACTCCTGAAAAAAATGCTTCTAAAGCAGATCAAAATTATGCTAAATCGAAAAAGGAACAGAAAAAGGAAAAGATTTTGAAAAGAAAAGTCTTGAAAGGGAAGAGTTGTTCTTCTGATGAAGATGAGTACTTCTGTCTTATTTGTACCGAAGCCTAGAAGAGTAAGCCTGGAGAGCAATGAATAATGTGCACAACATGCAAACTCTGATCACATGAAGCCTGCACTGACGTTAGTGCAATTTACGTCTGCCATAATTGTGATTTAGATTCGCACTTATGTCAATATTAATTTTTCGTTGTACAAATTAATAACTTGAAAACTCTGACTTACAGAGGATATCTGAGAGGGGTCAGTTGAACCTAGTGAGCTTCAACTCGAGCAAGACGCAAACAACTACGTTTTCTAGAAAGATCCTCGCTGGAGAACCTCCTCTAATGATGCAAGGCCAACAAATTGCATCCAAAGATTCGATGCACCTTCTCGGAACAACTGTCAACTCCGGGTTTTGCTGGCATGAACATGTATCAGCAATAGCTAAGTCTGCATCAGCTAAACTTAGTTTTTTTTCAGAGTCAAGCGATACTTCACGTCATCTCAGCTGTTGCTGCTATATAAGGCACAGATTCGACCTGCTTTGGAATATTGTTCCCATGTATGGGGATCTGCGCCCAAACATTCGTTGCGGATGTTGGATAGTGCTGAGCGCCTCATCGACCACCCGGAGGTCAGAAGACAAGTTGCTGACCTTTCTTTCTTTTACAGATACTTCCAAGGAAGATGCTCCAAGGAGCCGCAACACTAGACTGGCAAGGAGTTCTCATCATATGTTTGTACATTTAACGACCCCTTGAACCTCTCTCTATAAGAATTCCTTTGTTTACAGGACTGGTGAGCTGTGGAACTCGTTTCCGTCCACCATCTTCCCAACATCCTACAATTTGGCCCTCTTCAAGAAGCGAGTAAACAGACACCTCAATTTTTCCCAGGCGCCCACTCAAGTGATATAACAAGTTCGGTTCGCCTATTCCTGGGAAGCGCGAATAAAGAAAAAATTTGAAAATGCTATTTGTAAAATTTTCAATCATATGTCTAAAATATTTTAAAGGGATGAATTGTTTGAATTTTATAGTAGGTTGTTGAGCGGGTGGTTAGGTTGGTTCGATAAACTTAAGGTGCGACAATCATTGCATAGCATTAAAATCAATGGAGAATCTGCATCTGCAGACAGTGCTGCAGCAGAAAGATATCCGGAAGAATTTGCATACCTAGTTGCTGTTGGGGATACAAACCTGAGCAAGTATTCAATTCAATTCAGACGAAATTGCATTATTTTGGAAGAAAATGCCAAACAAAACATTCATTTCCAAAAGCAAAGAGTCTGCCTCTGGATTTAAGGGAGCAAAGGATAGAGTTAGACTGCTGTTAGATCTAATATATCTGGAGATTGTATTGATTTACAGATCGTTAAATCCTCGTGTTTCAAAAATCAAAACAAAACGACCTGCCAGTGTTATGGCGTGCTGATACGAAACCGTGGATAACAAGTGCAATTTTTTGTAACTGGTTCCAGAATTGTTTTGTTTCAGAAGTTGAAATTTATTAAAAACAAAAAAAATTAAACTTAAAAGCAGTTCTAGTTTCGGACAATGCATCAGGTCATCCTCGCGACCTTGAAACTATGCATCCAAATATAAAAGGGACATTTTTATCTCCCAACACGACGTCTTTGCTTTAACCCAGGGGTGCTCAAATGGTCGACTTGAGTAGATCTCGAGAAGAAAGAATCTTTAATAAGTAGGTAACTAAACTACAAAAATTCATTAAGTAATAAAATAACACTCTGCTAGCGGCAAAACGCGGCTTTATCATAGGAACGCGCGGTACTTATCAAAGAAAAGCCGCGTTTTTTATTCTTGCCGACTTTCGTTCACGTGGATACAAATGTTGCGCCTGCTAGAATAGGAGTCTTTCTGAATTGTAACTTGAAGGAATACTACGTCGATACAAAGTTCATTATTAAATAGTACAAATGAATGCAGCAAAAAAATCTACATTGTATCACTTTAATAACGATTGCGAGATAGAATTTTTCTTTTGTATGGTGAAGGATAAGTGCATTTGTGTAAATCTAACCTAACTTAGAGAGGCATCATAAAACGGTTCATAAAAACTATGAAAAGGATTTTCCACCACAGAGTGAATTAAGAAAACGAACAGTACGTGATTTGACGTCTTGTTTGAAAAAAGAACAAACCATGTTCACAAGAACAGCCAAACAATCAAAAGCTGCTACGATCGCGTCATTTAAATATCTCATATATTGGCGAAACACAAGAAACCATTCGAAGATGGATCGATTGTGAAGAAAGCATTTATTGAAGCGGATGAGACTTTATTTGTTGATTTTAAAAATGAAACAGAAATCATGTCTGCTATTAGGTTATCTCGTCCGACTGTCACAAGGCGTATTGAAGGAGTCAGCTGAAACATGAATATATCATGTTTTAATGAATTTACTTTAATTGCGATTACAGTTTGACGAACACCGTAGCTTCTTCATTCGTCTGAAGAAGCTACGGCTGTGTATTTTAATCGGATGGTATTCAATAAAATACTTGGCTGATTATTGATAATGGAATTTTACCAAGTAAGAGCCTCCCAAATTCAAATGAACACACTGATTTAGTTCTTCACACCGACATCAGGTGATTGAGTCTCGGAGAATTCCTTGAGAGGTTTCAAGAATGAATTTTGACCGAAATAACCGCTTTTCTAAACGAAAGAGGTGATGGCACTCAGATGTTGAAAAACGAAAAATGGCTGACTGATTTGGCATTTTGACTGACATCACAATGCACTTAAACACCATTAACTTAGAGCTTCAAGGTAAAGGAAAAACTATTATTGAGATGATTAGCTCAGTAAACGCATTCAAAAGTTAATTGCAACTTATGATGATTGATCAACTAAAAAGAAAGGATCTGAAACATTTCCATCTCTGAAAGCAAGGATTCCTCAGTTGAATCATGATACGTATGAGGCTGAATTATCAAATATTTTGGGACAATTCGAAATGCGTTTTTATGATTGCAGTAAATTAGCAGATATGCATCATTTATGAGTTATCCATTTTCATGTAAAAACATTGAGGAATTAGCTACTGAAATAGCAAGTCAGTTTGATATGAACTCATGTTCTGTTGAAAATGAGTTGGTGCAGATTATATCAGATATATATCTCAAAGCTACAGCATCTGATACAAATTTCTGGTGTTTTATATCTGAAGATAAATATCCGAATCTAAGGCAAATCGCCCTTCAACTGACGGCAATGTTTGGGTCAACTTACTTGTGCGAGTCTGCATTTTCTGAAATGAAGAGAATTAAGTCAAAATATCACAATCGACTAACTGACGATCATATGTCATCATGCTTGCGATTAGCACTCAGTGGTTACGTACCATCTTTGAAACGTATGCTGAGGACATGCAGTGCCACTCTTCAATATTCAAAGTAACTCCTTAGTTAAGTTTAACACTATATGTAACTTTTTCGTGCTGTAACAACCAATAAACTCACAATTTTGAATAACTATGAGTTTTTTTATTGATATCATAGAGAAGAACCTAACTAAGCCTAACCCAAACCTGGACTAAAATAATGTATATTTTGCGGAAAGCTAATATCTATATATGCTACGGTACACCCTACCTAAATAGGTAGGTAGGTAGGGTTTATCGTGTATGTACGACAACCCTGTATCACACATACTTGCAGCCTCTCAGAGTCGATCGTAAGTAGTCTAAAAATATTGAGGTAGATCGCTAGCAGTTTGAGCACCCCTGGTCTACAGGATTTCAGACTCTGTCAGGAAAAGCACGACCTATAATAATAACGCATATAGGTAGTGTTACCGTTTTTGTGGTTGCGGTTATTATCATTTCAAAGTAAAAGTACTGGAGACTATCATGAGGACATGAATGCGGATGTTTTCAAAGAATATTTCGAAAAGTTGTTGGATTTGATTCCATTATGATCTGTTATAGTAATGGATAACGCAAATCACCATTCGCGACAGATTGAATTAACGCCAACATCTTCATGGCGTAAAGCAGACATCATCAGATGGCTGACGGATAAAAATATTTGTTTAGAAGAAAATATGGAAAAAAGAATTATTATTAACTGTAAATTTACATAAAAACTATAAGATTGACGAAATAGCAAAAAATCGGGAAGTTAATATACTCGGCCCACCACTGCGAATTGAATCCGATTGATCTAATCTGGGCACAGGTAAAGGGTGAAGTGACTAGAAAGAACAAAATTTTCAAGATAAAAGACGTCTAACTTCGTTTCAACAGTGCAATAAAGAAAGTTACACCCCAAAACTGGAAAAATTGTATAGACCACGTCATTAAAGAAGAAAATAAAATGTGAGAACTGGATATTATGGATGTCATGATATCCTGTTATATTGAACTTAGGTAATGGGATACATCAACAGAACTGTAAATATTTTATGAAAATATAGCAGATTAAAATATACATCAGCATTTTGACAAGCAATATTTTGATTGTTATAATTTTTATAGCTGAATTTAGAACTAGTCGTTTTATAAAGTCATGAAATTATTTATAAACTTCGTTTCACATTCTGTTAGATAATGTTGAAACTCATGTGGAAGATTTAGCTTAAGTCTACTAAAATATAAACACCTCAAAAAAGTCTAAGGAACACTTCTGAATATCGAAATATCGTATCCAGAACAATCAATATGGATGATTTTTTTAAAGAAATGAACCTACATCAAGTTGTCACCAAATTATGTAGAGTGCCGCAACAGATTTCAGTTTTTTTTTATGAAAAACTAAAAATGCAGCAGATGCGACGTAGCTTTATAATCATTTCATGTATTCAGTGTTTGAAATCAGTTAGTTGGCACTTTGTTTCTGTTGTAAGCACAAATAAAAGATTCAAGTTTTGTGATTCGACCATGGAAAGACGACATTTGACTAGAGAAGAGATGTTACGAGCCGTTGGCATGCTCCAAGCTGGGAGCTCACAACGGGAAGTATCCAGGGTTCTGGGAAGTAGTCCAAGTGTCATAAACCGTTTATGGTCGCGTTTCAATGAAACAGGTAGCGTAGAAGAACGTCATATAGGCCGTTTCAGGATTACTACAGTTGCCCAAGACCGATTTTTATTTTTACAAGCCAGAAGAGATCGTCCTACCACAGCATCTCAATTTGCTCAAGAGCTATCACGAGTTCATAATGTACAAATTTCCGACCAAACTGTGAGAAATCGACTGCACGAGTGTCAACTCCACTCCAGACGTCCTTTAAGAGTTCCACAACTGACCCATGGAAATCGCGCTGCTCGTTTAGCTTGGTGCCAAGAACACGTAAACTGGGATTAAGAGAGGTGGGCCACAGTTCTCTTCAGTGATGAATCTAGATTTAGTTATTATCCCGATTCGGGAAGAATTCGAATATGGAGGGAACCTGGAAAGCAAAACCGTCTCCAGCATGCTCGAGAAGTTATTAGACAGGGAGGCGGATCAGTGATGTTTTGGGGAGGTATACGCCTTGGTGGAAGAACTGACCTCGTTTTCATACAGAACAACCTCACGGGAAATTCTTACGCAAATGAGATAGTTTTACCTGTAGTGGTATCGTATCTCCAAACAATGGGTCAAAATCCACTCTTCCAACAAGATAATGCCCCTCCTCATCGTGCAAGAGTTGTCTTGAACGTTCTTGAAGAGAATGATATCGATCTTCTACCGTGGCCATCCTGCTCCCCAGATCTGAATCCCATCGAGCATGTGTGGGACACCCTAAAAAGAAATCTCCTGCGTCAAAACGTCTTCCATCATGAACAGGAGCTTCGATTAGCAGTTCAGGGGGCTTGGAATGACTTAGGCCAAAATGTAATAGACAATTTAATATTGAGCATGCCGCGACGATGCCAAAGTGTCATTAATAACAGAGGTGGACCTTCTGGGTACTGAAAAATATAAGTGCTTCCATATCGTTTCGAAAATATTAGTTCAGGATTTTTTTGTGTTTTACCAAATTTCGTCATTTTCAAATTTCAAATTTTTTTTATAATAGGTGCTTTGGAGAAGTCAAATATTATTTTGTTTTCTTGAGAATACATTATATACAATACATCCTAACAAAAACCGAAAGATTTCTATAAATTCGAATCATCAAATTCATATTTTAAAGATATTGGTAAGTGTTCCTAGACTTTTTGAGGTGTTTAAAATAAATTTTCATTTCCATAATTAACTGAAATTATTGAGTTATCTCAAATATCATAAACATTATTTAATTATTATATATTTTAATGTAAAGAAGTAAGCAAAAGTTGATTATGTATGAAATTCATGAAATAATTAACTATCTAGATATTCACATTAAATTATTATCGTTTTTAAATACATTAGTGTTCACTTGATTCAATTTTATTTTCGAAGAGAACCCTAAAACACATATTCGTCTACGTTACTAACTACAAATTTTAGACATATAGTGTAAACATTTTATTTAAAACGGGGACAGGTACTAGCATTCTTCAAAAAGACAGAGAACATCGTACGAGGGGTTCTGATTCTCAGAGATTCAGTAATAAATTTGTGCGTGCCTCAATATAAAATCATAGAAACTACATTTATTTTTGAGTTTGCCCATGTATCACATTTCTAAGTGATTTGTATACTTAATGAGCATTTATTACTCTACGTCTTTACCAAATAGACTATAGACAGAAAGATCTCATCTAAATTCAATATACATTGTCGATATGAAACTGTCAATATCAAATTTTCTGTTATCAATTAATTTATTACATCAATTTCGTTAATTAATAAATACTGTCGTAGATTCTTCCATTTTATCTGAAAGTAATTACACGATACCGAATGTTTGCCTTCGGGCTTCCACTACGTAGCCCCGTGGAGAAACAGCTCTGCTTTTCAGCTACTGTATTGTCATTGGATTTCGAGTGCTCTGTCAACAGATGGGAAGTTCGGTGTATTTACAGGGCCTCGTCAGTTAGCGTATACCGGTTTTCTCTTAATAGTATGTGCTCCTATCGTTTTATCGATATGTGCGCGCTTTGAATGCAACTGCATGAGTTGGAGGACTAATCTTTCGATCTCTTTTTGACGAGGAACATGTTTTGAGAAACAATATGTCGCATTTAAAGTACTATAGATTACAATTTATAATTCTTTATCAGTGATTGTGGAGTAATCATTGGTTCTTACTGTAGTTCATGATCTTTGCTTCTATTTTGTGCTAAATAAACCATTCGATACCAAGAAACGCCTTTAAGTACAGCATTGATAGGTTAAATACAAAATGAAAACATTATTCTGTTGAAACGCTATTTTCGTATTGCGAAACTTAATAAAACTTTATATCCACGCAGTAAATAAAAAGTAATTAATCTAGTATATTCCGCAACAAGTGCATAATGCACAACCATAAGGTGGGTGTCCAAATTTTTGCAGCTAGGGGATCCCCCTCGCCGACTAAATTTCTGCAATTGGTATCTAGAAAATATTCAACAACGCAAGGACTTTTTCAGAGAAGTCATTTGGACAGATGAAGTCGGCATCACTAGCTATGGGATATTTAATCGCTTTAATGAACATTTGTGGTCTGATGTAAATCCTCAACGCCTATTGATGTGCAGCATCAAGGAAGATATGGTTTCAATGTGTGGTCTGCACTGAAAGATAGTCGCGTTTTGGCGTTTAAAATTTTTGATAAAATTTGAATGGAGCAAATTATGAAAAAATCATCAACAATCATAGAAGGATTTCTCGATCAACTTAGCACAAAGATCAAATATTTTTCTCAACACGATGGTGCCCCTTCCCACAAAACAAAGGCCATCACTGATCTGTTTTGAATTTTGGACATAATTGGATAGGGACTAAAGGTACTGTGAGATGGCCGCCTCGTTCCCTGACTTTACGCCACTAGATTTCTTTCTTTGGGGTCCTGTTGAGGAACAGTAACAATTTAGAAGTGTTAAAACAGAATTTCAGGGAATACCTTGCTTCTGTTAGCAATATTCATATTTACAATGCCTACCGTAGTGTTTCTCGGCGATGTAATTTATGCATTGAAAACAATGGTAACATTTTTGAATATTTGCGAAAGAAAAGTTTCCCCCATTTGTATCGTTAGAACTTTTTGTTTCTGTTAAAGATTTTCGTATATGTTTTTGGTTTTCGTTTGAGAAAAGTTTAATGTCATAGGTCATGATTTTCATAATAATATATTCTTTTAATCGCATAACCTTCTAATCAATCTAATAGAATTTTAACAAAACAACATCCATGGACTCATACGTTACGTAGATTCCTCGTGTTGACGAGTTTCGTATTTCAAAAATATTGATGTTCATCTGTATTTCGATTTATGAAGGAATTTTTCAAGCAATCTACACATGTCAAATGTTTATTGCGTTGTCTTTTATGACTTTTTCAATTTGTCCTTTTTCAAACAGCAATAACTCAATTTTTTCAAATTGCACGTGCCAATTTTTATATCGCCATCAGATGAAGCGTCAAATTTCAGATGGAATTGTATAAGCATGTACTATACCCATCTCTTATAGTTCCGAAATAATTTGGGAATATATTGAATTTTGATGATTTTGCAAGAACTAACAGAGAATGCTTTGAAATATTTGAATCAAGTAGCTGAACTGGCTACGCTCACCTGACAGGTGCCTAAAATTAATGTACTTGTCACTCCGTTCATTCGAATTTGATATTTCAACAAGAATTGTCGTTATTTCAGATTGAAAATATCCAAAAAATGCCACACATTTGAAATAAAACCACTGGTTATTCAAACGAAAATATATTCAATCTTTTTTAATTCATTTTAGAATGTCAAAAAGTAGTGGGTAGAAATTGCAGGCAATTCAATAACCAATTTCCAAATTTACCGTCTATGAGTAAAATAAAATTTCGAAGCATTAGAAGCAATTTTTACAATTCGGATGAATAAAAATTGTAGGAACTAAGCGAAAACCAATCATCGAAGATAATTACATTGATACGAATAAATTATAGCAAACATCAAAGAAGAAAACTAATTTACGATCTGAATAAATGTTCAACATGGGCCCCATTTTGTTTGTTATTGTTGTATTGCTGTTTGAAAAAGGCCAAATTGAGAAAATCATACAAAACAACGCAATAAACATTTGACATGTGAAGAAGGATCAATTCCTTGATCCTTCTTCTATCTACTCAAGCAAAAATTGTGTCTGTAGTGCAAAAGATCTACGAGCTATAATTTTTTAAAACGTTCCTCAAAAATCGAGTTTATAACAAAAATAATTAAATCTGTCATAAGTTTGTCGGTTCTAGATGTATAATAAAAAAGGTAGATTGCCATTTGAAATGACAAAGTGATGACCCACTTCCGGTATAACCGGAAATGGTATCACTTCGAAAATATTTCACTTCAATTGAAATCGCTAGTTATTATAAAATTTCAGCTTGATATTGTAATTGAACTCATATATATATATATATATATATATATATATATATATATATATATATATATATATATATATATATATATATATATATATATATATATATATATATATATATATATATATATATATATATATATATATATATCTTGAAAAGAGAGGATTTGCAAAAATTCGAATAATTGTATTTACAATAAATGCTTATAGCTATAATTTTGGTGTGTGTCAGAAAAACACAATCGTAAAAAACAAGCGAATAAATAGAATACCAGCAGAAAAAACAGACCATGTCCGTTCCTCAATCAGGCATCTAAACTCGCATCATGCCTCTTACGATAGCCCCTAAAGTGTAAGCACAGGAAAAGTAACAGGGGAACCATACTATCTTGCGTATGATTCAGTTAACAAACATGATTCATATTGTTCTATCAAACAAGCAATAGCTTGTTTGATAGAAGAATTTGAATCGTTGATGGGCATGCACGTAATGAATGGAATTGTGGAAATTTCAGGTTTTTTCTGAAAAAGGTATTGAATGAATTGTCTGTGTTATATATTTCTGAGAAGGAAAAAGTTGCTGCATCCAATAGAGGTGAAATTTCCTATGGTTTGTATATAAAAAGAAGCATGTTTGTATTAAAACTCGAAAACTACAGTGTATTCTATTCAAAAAGTACCTGTAGAATGTCAAACTCATTTTTATATAACTTCGATGATGATCGAGATATCCGCGATGGATCACAAAATTCGAAAAAGTCCAGAATAGAAGGAGATATCAGAAAAATTTTGGCAGCACTAAACTAGTCCCTGAAAAAAAGATCTCTATCTGTTATATTTCACATAGCTGCCATACAAATACATCGAAATTTGCCCACTCTGTACAATAAAACCTAGAGGTCACAGTACTTTGAGCAAACACCGTTCCATAACCGTTCCTTCGTTAAGTTTTTAAAGCATAGTCTGCTGTAGTGAACTTTGATACTAAAGTACATTCAGCTAAAAGTACTCTTAAGGAAAATGAAGCATGGGTTTTCTCTCGAAATGTTAAGCAACAACTCATTTTGAGGCGATATTGTTTAAATCTTTTTCTGGTCTATAACATTTCCATTTTTGTCTTTTTTATTCATTTCTGTGTGAATCTTGAAACCAGTCGTAAAGAAGTACCTTTTTTTAATTTAGCTCATCAATTAAGCACTTCTATAACAGGATTCGAATCTGGAAAACATGAATGGAAAAAGTTAATCCTGTGTTCGCTTTTTCTCTTCACGAATAACAACTTAAACCCTAAATTAATCCGTTTTTTGCATAGGTCGTTGTTGATATCCCTTCTACCTTCTACTCTAGACGCAACTACGTCGACTATCGTTACAAAAACCAAATTTTAATTCGTCTCCAGTACAAGATTCCATTGTTCTTGCAAATATTGATGTTTTTGGGAGAGTTGCAAGGTCCGCATTCGAGAACCTAGGTATTCGGTATGGAAGATGTCGTGGTAACTACAATTCTCGAAAATGATCACGAATAGATGAACTTTTCGTTTGTCATTGGGCGCATGTAACGCATTTCTCACTTGAAAGGAAATGAAAAGGGATTCAGCCTACCTGTTTGGTTAATATAACTATCGTTTTGAGCAGTTGTACAACGAGGACGTCTATCTCAAGGACTTTGGGTACCAGTACATGTTTCCAAGAACCGATACCCAAGCCTACTAATTTTGCCTAACACCAAGTTCTCCTCACAGCATCCACCTGCCTGCAGCCCTCCAATTGCCCGATTTGCACTTGCTTGCGGTATTACAAAACTTCGTCCTTTTGAATTAAATTTATCGTATTATCTTATCGTTCAACTAAACATTAAAGAACATTAATTGATTTAATACAAGTTTCATGTCAAACAACTCATTGACATAGACCTAAACACAGTTCTTCTCCACTAAGACAACGATAAAACTCACAAAGAGAGTGATATAAAGATGTACTGCCATAATATATTAATAATTCCTAATAGTTTTTGCGTACAATGTATTATTCTACTTCTATTTCTACGATTGAATATGGGAATTGAACAATTCATTTTATATTTTGCGATTTCAGTCATTTCATGTACGCATTGAGAAAGGATAGTCTCCGCCATCAAGGAAGTTGTCGAAATCGGACCGATGCCAATTAAAATGGAATGAAAGACGCACACTTTTATTTACAGTTAGGTATCCCAAATCATCTTGAAAGATGTCTGAAAGGCAGAATGAAAGGTCAAGCTTTCAATGGGACCCAATAAAATATCTCTGAATAAAATACCTGTCTTTGTTGATGGTTCGCCCAATTCGAAGACAATAATTGATAAAGACAGGGACAATCGAAAGCTTTCTTATTCAAACATCTCTCATGCAGTCGTCAAACAAGTAATTCAAATTATGAGCTGTGTTGTTTAATATTTTGACAATGGAGCATTAAGAAATTCATCCTATTTTATATTCCATTCACAACCTGTTTTCGTTTAACGTCTCACTCAACGATCGAGAAAATAATAAATAATATTTTAAAGGAAAATTTTCAATGAAATAGAGAAGAGCTCAAGAATGATGATTCCTGAAAAAACAACCTTGGTCAATCATAGGCACAGTTAACCGCTCATCTCCTCAAAAGATTATCATGTTTGTTCACTTTAATAAATTACTTGTCCAAGTAAATGTTTTGTTTCAAGTCGATATTTATGTTATAACTCAAAACACTTACAAAATTATGCATTGTAAAAAATTGGCGGTATTGATTAATTTAAAACTGACTTTCCCAGTGATTTTACCACTGTGCGCTTCAATACTGTTACGTCTCGTTAATAGGAATTGCAGCAACATTTGAAAGAAAAACACTAACGAAAATACTAATTTCAAATCAACTTAATACCTTTCTCGTAAAACTCTAATCAATTTTATAACATTGAAAATAACAGTCTCCTCGAACAGCCTCACAGATGCTTTGTACCCAATAGAAATGCTCATTATAGCGTTGACCCTCGACGTCGACTAAACAGCTGTAATTATAAACTGAACATCAACCGCCTGTACTGTACCATTATAACTTACGTAAGTGAAATTATAAAACATTTCCTGTAATTCCCCAGTATTTGGTATTCAATTATAGCTATTTCAACAAGATATAAACAATTTTGTGGATGTCTATCAATGGAAAACTGGAAATTAAGAACCAAATCAAAATTGATAATGAATCCTTATGAATGTCGTCGAAAGTTCGATATAAGCATTAATTCAAAATACGAATGGACCTATGTATTTGAAAAGAAAAACTCTCGAATTTGTTTCTCCTGCCTACTTTGTGTAGGTAATCTTAGTCCTTTTTATGACCTTGCTTGCTATGTAAAATCTTTTCTTAGATTTGTTTAGACATATAACAAGTATGATTGTTGAAATATTTTTCTGCTGGTTTTCTTTTTCCATTGTTACATATCCTTATCCCAGACCCCCTTCCTTTCACCCTTGTCTTCGTTTGGAAATCATGGAATGCAAGAGAGAATGAAGCGGCTAAGCAGAAAAATCTTTGGTTCTCTTTATGTACACACGACACTAACACAACATAAACAGACAAGCTATTGCTAGTGCAATAGCGACAGGGAAACGAGTTTTTTCCTCAGGTTTTTTCACTCGTTTATTGAATCATATACAAGATAGTATGGTTCCCCTGTTACATTTCCTGAGCTCACACTTGTGTTTTTTTCTGACACACACCAAAATTATAGATATAAGCATTTATTGTAAATACAATTATTCAAATTTTTGTAAATCCTCTCTTTTCAAAAGAATATATATATATATATATATATATATATATATATATATATATATATATATATATATATTTGATTGAAAACTGTAGAAGATACAGAGTGAGCTACTGAAAATAGAGGAGACTATCTATCGCCCTGAGCTATTCAAGTATTAGTGCAAGAAAATGGAACAGTTGAAATTTGAGATGTGAATGCTGTTTCGGAAGATGACAGCCTTTGATCTGGAATGAATCTGTTCCATTTTTTCGCACTAATAAATATGGAATAGATAGTTTCCTCTATTTTCAGTAGCTCTCTGTATCTTCTAAGTTTTCAATCAAAAATGAAAATTCGTTCACGGGGATGCAGACAAAGATAATACATTTCTTTCAAGGTATCACTCGACCCATCTACCTCTTCCAAATTTTCAAGGGTGGTAACTCCTGCTCTAGGGGTTGAAATTCGAGATGGGGATGGTACTTGATGATGACTGCCATTGATCAGCATGGATCTGTTCCATTTTACTTCACTGAAACTTGAATAGTCTCAGGGAAATAGTCTTCCCTATCTTTTTTGTTTTGTACCCCAAAAGATGTCCCCCTAGAAACGAAAATTGACCTGTTTTTGCGTTTTGATCAAAAATGAATATCTTGGTAGATATAGCCTCTGTTTAGTTTTCGTTGAAGCACCCTGTATACAATAACTGCCATACTTACACACAACAAAATTTATATGGAATCACCCGATATTTTGAATATTACCTCAGGGATTTCGGAAATTTCGAAGAACTGTTAGAATTGATCCTTTTTGAGATATTTAAATCGAAAAAACAAATGAATTAAGTTTTTTAAGAAAGAAACAAATAAAAGAAGATTCTTTCCGCATGTTGTAACAAAAATGAAAATTGTTTTCTCACGGAGTAGTTGTTTTTTTCTCGACCTCAATAGCACGTATTACCTCCTCTTGCCCAGATAAAAGCCTGAATCCGTCTAGGCATGCTTTGGAATAGGTTTTTGACCTCCTCTGCGGTTCTTGGATCATCCTGGCGCGATCTAATTTTCCTTTCGAGATTATCCCATAAATGTTCAATAGGATTTAGTTCTGGAGAGCAAGCTGGCCAGTCCAAAATAGCGATTCCCTCTGTTTCAATATAATGTCGCGCGAGGTTACTGGTATGCGGAAGAGCATTATCTTGCATAAAAGTGAAATTCTCACAGTGGGCACCTCGCCAAAATCTCAGTATGGACTCCATCACTAGGTCCACGTAATTTCTTGCCGTTACAATCGCAGGAAACTAAATCAAATCTGTTTTTCCTCCCAGAATAATGCCAAAACATCACACTGCCCCTTATTTCGGAATTTGTTTTGCTGCTCGGAGTCCAACTTGTTTTCCACGACCCCTTAAAACCCGAAACCGGCGCTCATCTAATAGAACACCAATTCTGGTCTCATCCGAAAAAAGAACATTTCGCCAATTCTTAATATTCCAATTTTGGTGCTCGATACACCAATTAAGTCTGTTGATTTTTTGTTGTCTGGTTAGCTCTGGAACTCTTAAGAGTCTGCTGTATAAACCCCTTGAAGGAAGTCTTTGACATATCGTTTCGACTGATACACTGATGCCTGTTGCTTCCAGAAATTGCCTTTGGAGTATGGGGTGCGACGAACTGGGGTCTCTTCTTGCAATTTGGCACAAAAAGCGGTCTTGTTCTTCAGAAGTGATCTTCCTTCGACTTCTTATAGGCCTATTGGGCAGAGATTGTAGCTCCACGTATCGGGCGTAGGTTTTTGAAATCATCCCCTATGATACCCCCATTGTGGCCGCTCTACCCCTCTGTGTCACCCCTCCTTGAACGTGAGCAATTATTCGACCCCTCTGCACATCGGACAATCCAACGTAAGGCATTTTCAATTATGATTATAGGCTTTTTTAAATTTTGAAATTCACAGTTTCAAATCTCAGTGACGACTGAGTACAATATTCCGAACATGTGGTGATAATTCAACATTTTTTATCATACTATCCAGTTTTTTTACAACGAAAAACTTCATTCTTACAAGTAGTCAAAGATCCATGGTTAAAAACAATCAATAATGTGAAATACCGAGTGATTCCCTATAATTTTGGTTGTGTGTATGTTCTGACCGCCACCAAACTTGTGTCACTCAAGGCGCCAAATTGGGCACTATCGGCCCAGGGGTAGAAATAGGAGCTGAAAATGTTTATATCATCATATCTCCTGTAATAACCAACTAAAGCCTATATGGTTTTCGTATCATTCGTAGGCACGTTATTATCAAAACTTTTGTTTGAAAAATTTATTGATACATCCCTTAACCACCTGTTATCCCTAGGAATATTATTATGCAAGACCTTTTTTTGAGAAATTTTCTTTTCCCTTTTCCACAAAAATTAAATAAAATGAATTCTACTTTTACCAGTATACTTTATCGAAAGGATTCCTTTGAAAGTGACCCTCAAAAATTGTTCAAATTTTATTGAAATATCATTACTTAATAACAGAAAACTAAAGTTATTACAGGGCATAGATACAAAGAAGAGTGATCGGAGAATCTAACCGCAAACTCTATCAAAAAAATGTTGGTTTACATCAGGTATCTTTGTGCAATAGGGTCACTTATATTCGCCAATCAGCGGCAATATGTATTTGCTACTGTATGGTCGCCGTCGGGGGACAACGCAATGATAAGCATTCCTATTGGCTATTCATAGAAGACCGTTATTCCGATGGCTCTTTGAAGTATATAGAGTACCAGAATATTTGAAGAAATTAAGTGGAATTAAGAGTGTGGAGAATACTAGTATTATTTCATGAAACTAATCAGAGTTTTAACTTGTTTAATTATAGTGAAATATAAATGTAAAATGTAAAACTCGTAACACTCCTCGTATTATAATGCGAAAGACTGAATCATTCGATGCTCATGAATAGCATTCCGGTTGAAAACGATTTTGAGAAATGGGGTTTCTGTCGATCTGGAGTGTGTTTACACAAGAGATGGGGTGGGCCATAATATGCCTTTACACGCATAAATAACATTACGTAGATAGATGCAGTCGAAATGCAAACAAGCATCGAGATCGAGACGTTTGTACCTCATAAATATGATTGATGGGGTCTGAAAAACGGAATATATTTTCGAGCGTTGATAACGGTTTATGTATATTATGATTTCGTTTTATTAACGCGATTCAATATAAATGTAACTCTTATTTTGCATGAAAAAATCTTAATTTTTGTACTCACATCAAATTAAACTAAGGGTCAACTATAAATCAGAGTTTCCGTCGAATAAAAATAGGTAAAAAACTTTTTAAGTTAAACGGTTTTATGTTAAACATACATTGCACTGTTTAAGATAAATGTACTAAAAACCAAAAATAATAAAATAGATACAGTCGTGGGAATTATAAACATATGCATAGACTAGACTAAAATAAAACCGTGGGGCACGTCAATTGTCTACAATCGTTGATTAAAATGTTTGTTTTGTAATGTTACACTATAATTATTAGGCAGTTGTGCAACCGACAACGATGGACGTGTGATAAGTAGGGCTAGAATGTGGAAACAAGCTAGCAAGCTCGATTATAAGCGAGTTTCAGGGTTTCATAGTGGTGAGCGAGTAGTACTTTTGTCATATGTTTTGTCGATTAAAGACAAACAACAAGCAGTGAAACGATTCCTCGCCAGGCAGCAGTGTGAATGTCCAACGATAAACTAGTTAAAACATCTCTTTTATTTACATGGAGTGTATAACTATTAGAATTTCCATGAGCAAGAAAATAGTAAATAATTTCCTCACCGTCTGCGGGCCAACTGCCTAACGACGAATTAAACGATTCTTCTATCGCACATTAAGTCGATAATTTGTAGACAATTGACGTGCCCCACGGTTTTATTTTAGTCAAGTCTATGCATATGTTTATAATTCCCACGACTGTATCTATTTTATTATTTTTTGGTTTTTAGTACATTTATCTTAAACAGTGCAATGTATGTTTAACATAAAACCGTTTAACTTAAAAAGTTTTTTTACCTATTTTTATTTTCTAGTTTTTAGTTTTATTTCGCATTCTTTTTAATTCATTTAGTGCTTCATTATTGCAAGGTTTCTTGCCCGTTAGTTTATTGCAATCCAACTCCTCTATACGTAGTCCCTGCAAAGATCTTACTCTACTAAGAGCCACGTAGGCTTGACCTTCTTCAAACAGTATTTGATACCCATATTGATAGGATTGATAAAACCTACGTTATCCGCCATTTTGTAGCGGCCGCCATCTTGGATTTCAATTTTTTATAGTATATTGTATTCTGATTGTTGAGCCCTTTCATTTGATACCCATATTGATGGGATTGATAAAAGCTATGTTATCCGCCATTTTGTAGCGGCCGCCATCTTGGATTTCAATTTTTTATAGTATATTGTATTCTGCTTGTTGAGCCCTTTCATTTGATACCCATATTGATGGGATTAATAAAACATAAATTATCCGCCATTTTGTAGCGGCGGCCATCTTGTATTTATAATGATAATGAATAAATATAATTGTATTGTCACCAAAATCCAAAGTGTATACAAAATTTCAGATTAATCGGTTGACAGGAAGAGGGTGAAATTTGAATTACTAAATTTGACCCAAGAATAAATAAAACAAACGGGGTGAGCTAAATAAAACCGTTTAAAAATATAATGAAACTGACATTTCTTCAGTAAAACATTATAAAAAACATAAAATATCCAATAATTCCACATCTGACTCATGAAATAATGACGAAATATTTTTTTTGAGAATATGAAAGTTGAAGGTTACCGCAATTTATATTTGAACTGAAGAACTTTCTTTTTCAAATTGAAAAATATCAAAACGAATTAAACTCTATTTTCCTATATTTCATAATAATTGTGATGACCATTCACTTCTAGACATAGTTCTACTTGATGCATAACACCCTGTGATGTGACTCGCCTCAGTTCCCCCACATCCAGCTGTCTGAAAGCATTTTGCAGTCTATTAGGTTAGATCAGGCGACCTTAGAGGCCACAAGGACGGACCGTTCATTCCAATCCATCTATCTTCAAACATATCAGTTAAAATTCTATAATTTTCATTTGTGCGATGAGCTGACGCACCATCGAATTGGTACCAACAATACGTAGAGTCAGCTACTGAAAAAGTGCCAACGAAGTCACGGTGTAAACTACTGTCCCCAAAATCTCAATATAATGTCATATAATATCAATTTTTTCAAAAAGCAAAAAATCGATAATTTTCAAGTAAAACTAGGATATTTCATGAACGAAACAAGCTAGACTTATGTGTTAGGTGTTTTTGTGATTGTAATAACAAGTGTTATCGAACCAGTCATCAATATACAGGGTGTTCTATTATTAAAGATTATTTACTCTTCCCATGGGTACGATATTGAAGAAATATCTCTGATGTATCCAAATTTGAAAATGTGTATATGCGGTGACTACAATGTTTCCTAAGCCAAGTGGACTGGAGATGAGTTCGTCCTATGCGATGAGAGGAGTTCAGCATCTAGTTTTAATGATAGCGCTAGTTTTGTAAATGTATCTCAAGTTTGTAAGATCGCTTACTCTCGTAGCGTGTATTTGGACTTAGTTTTTGCTCATGATGAGTCGATACAGATATATTCTGCTGCTGATCCTTTGTATGGGAATAGTATTCACCATACAGCTAGAGAGTTGTGCTTGTCAATGAAGAAATCAGAACCTTCTTTAACATTCTCTGACGAGTGCTTTGATTTTCGAAGAGGTGGTTATTTTGGTTAGAATGATTTTTTGTCGGCATGTAATTGGACGTTTAACCCAGATAATATTAATCTTTCCCTTTCTGTGTTCTATAATAATATTTATGCCGATTTCAGTCAATTTAATCCAAAAAAATTCCGAAGAACAAAAAATATCCTTCGTGATTTAGTTTCAATCGTATGGGGTACAAAACTTGCCTGAAATATCAACCCCCTAAGCAGGGGTTGCAATCCTTGAACATTTTGAATAAGAAAGATGGATCAAATGATGACTCAAAAGATAGGTGGTATCTTTGTCTACATTGCCTTGAACGAATTTCCATTTTTGATTGAAAACTGTAAAAGATACAGGTTGTTAGAACTGAAAGATAGGGAAGACTATTTCCCTGAGACTATTCAAGTTTCAGTGAGGTAAAATGGAACGGATCCATGCTGATCAATGGCAGTCATCATCAAGTACCATCCTCATCTCGAATTTCAACCCCTAGAGCAGGGGTGACCACCCTTGAAAATTTGGAAGAGGGTAGATGTGTCGAGTGATACCTCGAAAGAAAGGTATTATCTTTGTCTGCATCCCTGAACGAATTTTCATTCTTGATTGAAAACTGTAGAAGATACAGAGTGAGCTACTGAAAAATAGAGGAGACTATCTATCGTATCACTGGATCGAAATATTACCCCTGCTCTAGGGATTGAAATTCGAGATGAGGGTGATTTTGGAAGATGACAGCTTTTGATCTAAAATTAATCTATTCCAGTTTTTCGCACTAATACTCCAATAGTCTTGGGGTGATAGCCTTCTCTATTTTTCAGTGGCTCACTCTGTATCTTCTACAGTTTTCAATCAAAAATGAAAATTCTTTCACGGGAATGCAGACAAAGACAATACCTTTCTCGAGTTATCACTAGACCCATCTACCCTCTTCCAAATTTTCAAGGATTGTCACCCCTTCTCCAGGGGTTGAAATTCGAGATGAGGATAGTACTTGATGATGACTGCCATTGATCAGCATGGATCGATTCCATTTTACCTCACTGAAACTTGAAAAGTCTCAGGGAAATAGTCTTCCCTATCTTTCAGTTGCTCACCCTGTATCTTTTACAGTTTTCAAATAAAAATGAAAAATAGAGGAGACTATCGCCCTGAGCTATTCAAGTATTAGTGCAAAAAAATGGAACAGATTCATTCCAGATCAAAGTCATCTTCGGAAACACCTTTCACATCTCAAATTTCAACCCCTAGAGCAGGGGTGACCACCCTGTGTTATTTTTAAAGCAGATGATAGGTCCAGTTATAACCTTCTGAGAAACGATTTTTGTTTGTCTCCACAATGGTGCAAGTATTTTTCAGTAGCTCACTCTGTATCTTCTACAGTTTTCAATCAAAAATGAAAATTCGTTCACGGGGATGCAGACAAAGATAATACCTTTCTTTCGAGGTATCACTCGACACATCTACCCTCTTCCAAATTTTCAAGGGTGGTCACCCCTGCTATAGGGGTTGAAATTCGAGATGAGGATGGTACTTGATGATGACTGCCATTGATCAGCATGGATCTGTTCCATTTTACTTCACTGAAACTTGAATAGTCTCAGGGAAATAGCCTTCCCTATCTTTCAGTTGCTCACCCTGTATCTTTTACAGTTTTCAATTAAAAATGAAAATTCGTTCAAGGCGATGTAGACAAAGATACCACCTTCCTTTTGAAGCATCACTCGACCCATCTTCCCTATTCAAAATGTTAAAGGATTGCAACCCCCGCTTAGGGGGTTGATATTTCAGGCAAGTATGGTACCCCAAAAGATGTACCCCTTGAAACAAAAATTGACCTATTTTTTCGTTTTGATCAGAAATGAATATCTTGGTAGATTTAGCCTCTGTTTAGTTTTCGTTGAAGCACCCTGTATGTGGGCCATTAAAGTGAAAACATAATCATAATTCCTAATATGCCTGATCTTTTGTGCATATTATATTCAGAAAAATATACGTTAGTACGAGTTCGTATCAAAAAACATATCATCTTCAATATCTCTTATATGGTAATTACTTCAAATTCAGTTTCTGTGCTTTAACTCAATAGTCTGTGAATCTGAAAACAATACAAGAGATGCGTTTTACTGATACCTCAACAAGAATCTTTCTGAAAAGGCCAATTTATTTTATTACACCCAACAATCCCACCCCATATTCACGCAGTTTCATCAATGGATCAACCACATGAATCGCTCAAGGCATCGGGTTACAAGTAGGTGAAGTGGCTGTATCAGATCTAATTTCTAATACACCCCACATTCAGGCTGTCACGCCGCTGGCGTCGAATTACTAAAGAGTAAGAACTTTCCTTTTCGGGGTTGGCAAATTCACCGCCACTTGGAAATATACCGACATGACATTCAGTGCGCTAAAGCTCCACTATCGGTTACACATCCGGGTGAACCGTAATGGTTACATTGGGTTCTTGTTTGACATAATGTCAATTCAGTGCTAAGTGACGAAAAAGAAACTTGCGAAATTGATGTGAACACAAAAGAACGATGCAAAATCTTTAGTATATTGACTACTATCAAATATGACATTGACAAGTCACAGAAATCATGATAGCAAACTGTATAAGGGTCTGTGACACAAATAGCCATTCGTGAAACATTAGTGGCGTCTATTTCACTCCAAGTATAGATTACATGTGCCAAATCAATATTTCATTGAAATTGTGATCAGGTTTAGGTGCCATAGTTGTTTGGTTGTTAACTGTATGATACTTGCTACATGCATGCCCATTAAACAGTAGACAAACAAGTCTCGCGTTGTCATCTTAACGTTATTTTAGTTTTGACAAGATTCATCTGTAAATACTCAGAAATATTCAACGATGGGGACTCCTCAGTCAACATTAATTAGATGTAATCTGTCACGTAGGCTGGACCGCCTATGAACATTGAACACCCGATGTTCATCACTGCAGCACGGTCTAGATTTCGCCCCGCTGCGCTGCTCTCCTGCATCAAAAAGCAGAGCCCACGTCAAGTGCATTAAATGCCAAGCATCGACATGGATATGATCGCAGTGCGTTATTTGAATGAATTCATTAATCAATATTAGTAATTTAATTAATAATATTTCATTAGAATACTACCCCTGACATAAGCAGAACGGTATTTATATATCTTTAAATAATACACTACTACAAGAAATTATTAATTCAGTGAAGGTAGGAGGAAAATATTGCGTCTACGAAGAAATTCAATGAAAAAATAAGCAAATGGATTCGTAATCGAAATTTTCGAACAATTAATAAACGAAATTCCAAGTTTTTCTGAATATCACCACCTCTGTCCCTTTTAACCGTCTCATATCGTCGATTCGTTTACAATTTGATCGATCTTATCGATCTTGAGGCCTGGTCTGTTGAAGTTCAAAGTTCAACCAGATGACCTCGAACAGTTTCTACTGGAAATGCATCCATGGCTCGTTCTCCATGAAATTTAAAATGTATCCAATCGGGTTCAGATCAAGACACCACAGAAGTTACCTCATAACATCGATTACGGTTTCATCAAAGTAATTTCTCACTATCAGTTTACTATGTCGATACGCATTGTATGAAAAGAAAATCTTAATTAGATTAGATTGTAGGACGAAAATACTTCATATTCGACTAAAATCTCGTTCACATACTGGTGACTTCTGAAAGAGCCACCACGTGAAGATCAGTACGATCCTTTAAAGATATCCCTCCCCAAACCGTCAACGATCCACCGCCAAAAGGAACGGTTACTGCAATGTTATTCTCAAATGGTTCGTTCAAACGCCTGAAAACTCTTCGGGGTCGATATTTACGGGAAAACCAATATATGCACTCGTGACTCCATAGAACGCATCTCGCAATCGTGCTTGAGTGTTCTCAAGCAAATTGGGATTCACTCATAAGGTGGAGTAACAATTTCTTTGAGTAGTGTATATGTAAATAATAATGAATGTAAATATACTATTCTAGTTTTGTGAACAGATTTACCACCGCAAAGGATATAGCACTCAACATTATTAAATAGGGATGAAATTTCCCGATGTTTCAATCCATTTTACCTTTAAGGACTAACGAAAATAAAAATTTCAATGTTCTTGGACTGCTAGAAATACTCTAAAATGTTGATGATTGGCAAGGAAAACAGTGACATAATTAAAAAATTAACTATCTCAAGCTACAATAGACTGTCCAAGTGCTCCAATGGCTGGCTAAAAAATATTATCAAACAACATTCAATCCACTCACTTGCAAATCTGGGGTCCGCTGCTGATGTTTGGTACCATCCTGAAGAATAATGCGATCCAAGTCCCAGATTCTCTGATACAGGGCAGTACTGGCCACCGCCAAACTGCCCCATTACTGGGTATCCACCATTCATGCTGCAACCACTTGAGCTCAAAGTACCGCCTCCTGCCCCAGGAGAATTGATACTACTTCCACTTGAAGTTGATCTGAAATTTCAAGGATAATTATTTCGAAAATCCTTTGTTCAGCAGTTCTAGTGTTATGGCTATGTAATTAGTGATCATTTTTTTGAGGACTGAAAATTTCGAATCATTTGACGACGATTATTCATTTCTACAAATTAGATAGTATTGTATAGAGAAAAACACATATTTCAAATAATTAATTCCTAATGAGAATATGAAATAACAATAATGAATGAATATTTCTAGAAAAGAATAATTGAAAATCCAATAAAAATAAGGAAAAGGTTGAAAAGAATATCATAATACACAAATCAACGAATAAAAGGAACGCTGTTGTAACAGTTAATCAATATGATCCCCCACCCACCAGAATGCATTTTGATGTCCTAGTCATCAAAAGCATCATAAAATTTCAAATAGTTTTTGGAACCTTCACTTTTAAAAATAAGCTACACTTATTCAGTTAATCAATTGTGCTTTTGTAGTGATCGCTACGTCATAACCCTGGGTCCAACAGGACCGATCCATTGGGGAAATGTTAACTGCATTGAAAAGTGTAGAAGCGATGATAAAAGAATCATGCTCCAGGTAATTGATGCTTATAAACAGATTCATTAGCGCAGGGTGTTCAAACGGTCGATTGCGAGTGCTTTTGAGTAGATCTCGAGAAGAAAAAATTTTTAATAAGTAGGGAACTAAACTATACTCTGCTAGCGGCAAAACGGCGGCTTTATCAAAGGAACGTGCAGTACTTGTCAAAGAAAAGCCGCGTTTTTTTATTCTTGCCGCTTTTCTAGAAATTTCGGGCAGCGCGTTTGACGGGAACATTCGAGACTTTCGTTCACGCCGATATAATGTTGCGCCTGCAGGAATTGGAGTCATTCTAAACGTATCATTTTAATAACGATTGGGAGGAAGAATTTTTCTTTTGTATGGTGAAGGATAAGTGCATTTGTCTTATTTGTCGTGAGTCAGTTGCAATACCTAAGCATGGTAACTTAGAGAGGCAGCATAAAACGGTTCATAAAAACTATGAAAAAGATTTTCCGTTGAATTAAGAAAACGAAAAGTATGTGATTTGATATCCTGTTTGAAAAAAGAACAAACCATGTTCACAAGACCAGCCAAACAATCAAAAGCTGCTACGATCGCGTCATTTAAAATATCTCATATATTGGCGAAACACAAGAAACCATTCGAAGATTGATCGGTTGTGAAGGAAGCATTTATTGAAGCGGGTGAGACTTCATTTGGAGATTTTAAAAATAAGACAGAAATCATGTCTGCTATTAGAGAACTTCAGTTATCTCGTCCGACCGTCACAAGGCGTATTGAAGTCATGAGTCAGGACATGGCAGATGAACTAAAACATGATATCATGAAATGTACATACTTTTCTTTACCGTGCGACGAATCCACCGATATGACATACACTGCCCAGGTATGTATTTTCATTCGGATGGTATTCAATG
The DNA here is from genome assembly GCA_013387265.2 of Cryptolaemus montrouzieri. Taxonomy (NCBI): domain Eukaryota; kingdom Metazoa; phylum Arthropoda; class Insecta; order Coleoptera; family Coccinellidae; genus Cryptolaemus; species Cryptolaemus montrouzieri. The sequence goes on from JABFTP020000185.1 coordinate 124,834,836, forward strand.
ACATATTGGCTAACGAAGAATTTTTGACAATCATTCTTCTGAGGGGGAAGACCCGTTGCGAAAATATATGACGTTTTCTTCAATTTTGTAAAAAACTACATGCTACCAATATATAAATTAGTGTGCATTACAACCGTTGGAGCACCAGTAATGACTGGAAACAAAAACGGTTTTGAGGCTTTGTGTCGAGCTAATGAAGATTTCCTTTCATTTTTTTTCTCATTCCATTGCATTATACATCAACAAGTTCTGTGTTCAAAAGTTTTAAACATGGAGGAAATTATGGGCATTGCAACAAAAAAGGTGTCAGCTGAACACACTGATTTAGTTCACACACGGACGTCAGGTGGTTGAGTCGCGGGAAATCCCTTGCCCGAAATAACATCTTTTCTAGACGAAAGAGGTGATGACACTCAGATGTTGAAAAACGAAATATGGCTGACTGATTTGGCATTTCTGACTGACATCACAAGGCACTGAAAGACCATTAACTTGGAGCTTCAAGGTAAAGGAAAAACTATTATTGAGATGATTAGCGTAGTAAACGCATTCAAAAGTGAATTACAACTTATGATAGATCAACTGAAAAGAAAGTATCTGAAACATTTTCCGACTTTGAAAGCAAGGATTTCTCAGTTGAATTATGATACGTATAAGGCTGAATATTCAAATATTTTGGGACAAAATGCGTTTGTATGAGTGCAGTAGATTGGTAAATATAGCATCATTTATGAGTTATCCTTTTTCATATAAAAACTTTAAGGAATTAGCTACTGAAATAGCGAGTCAGTTCAATATGAACTCATGTTCTGTTGAAAATGAGTTGGTGCAGATTATATCAGATATACATTTCAAAGCTACAGATCTGATACAAATTTCTGGTGTTTTATATCTGAAGATAAATATCCGAATCTAAGGAAAATCGCCCTACAACTGACGCAATGTTTAGGTCAACTTACTTGTGCGAGTCTGCTCTTTCTGAATTGAAGATAATTAAGTCAAAATATCGCAATCGACTAATTGACGATCATATGTTTTCATGCTTGCGATTAGCACTAAGTGGTTACGTATCAGCTTATGGAAAGTATGCTGAGGACATGCAGTGCCACGCTTCATCATCCAAAGTCACTCCTTAGTTTAACACCATATGTAACTCTTTTGTTTTGTAACAACCAATAAACTCGCAATTTTGAATAACTATGAGTTTTTTCATTGATATTATAGAGAAGAACCTAACTGAACCTAACCAAAACCTTGACTAAAATAATGTATATTGTGCGGAAAGCTAATATCTATATATGCTACTGTACACCGTACCTAGGTAGGTAGGTAGGTAGGTAGGGTGTATCGTGTATGTACGACAACCCTGCATCACATATACTTGCAGCCTCTCAGAGTCGATCGTAAGTAATCTAAAATATTGAGGTATATCGCCAGCAGTTCAAGGTTGAGAAAAATCAGGATACATTTCTTCCTCAACATATCCCTAAGGTAATGTGGTCCATAATGAGTTGTTTACATGAAAACGGTGACAATTCACTATTACTACAGTATGAACTCTTTATCCGAGGGGTATATGTACTGTAAATATGCTGGTAAAAACTGGGTACAAAGCTATTTAAAGAGGCATCCAGAGTTGTCTAGCCGCGCATGCTGCCGGATCTAACAAACAGTCGGTTGATAAGTTTTTCACTTTCTTGGAAAATGTTTATGATGAACATCAACCTGAAACTTCATACCACAAATGGTTGTATCAGTTGATAACGTTTAGAAAATATGGTGGTGTCAAGTACAGTACAACTTCACTAGTCCGGCAGATATCGTTCCGGCGCATGCCCGGACTATCAAAATGCCCGAATTTCTAGAGTGACTTGAATTTGTTTCATTTTCAAAATAGAAACAACCCAAAATCTGTTAAATCCGAGTTTATCATAAAAACATCGAAAAGTTGAACAAAAAATAGTTTCTATTATGAAACAGAATCAAATTATAGAATTCCCATACATTATATTCTTTTCTCATAAAAATATAGAATTTAAATAGAAAATAGAAATAGTGTACATAAACAACATGCTATTCCTTATGACGTTTAAAATATCCATCGATTTCACTCTGAACCTTTCTCGATGCTGCCATATGAACTGAATTGTCCTTGAGCCTTTTCAGGAGTAATACGTCTTCAATAGGCAATATTTTTCAAATCTGTTTCTGTTTCACTGATTGGACGAAGTTTCTTCTGAAGCTCTGAGAGTGGAATATTTTGATCATCTGATTCTTCTACTTCTGTAGTGTCATGCCACAACGCTATCCAACTATTTCTAATATTTTTTGAAGTAATGGTTTTCCAAGATTGGGCAAGATTGTTCACGGCATCTTTCAAAATATACTGCTTCAAAATTGAAATTATCTCTTCACCTTCATGCGAAATGATATGATCAAGAAGGCATTTTCTATACGACACTTCAATGTTTAGAATTAAATTCTGATCCATAGGTTGAAAAACGGCAGTACAGTTGGGTGGCAAAAACATAACTCTGAAGTTTGGATCAGTATTAATCTCTTCCTCGGGTGGGTGCGATTGTCTACCAACAACAGAGCTTTAGACGGCTTGTTAATCTTAGTTAAAAAAATTCTTCACTTTCGGGATAAAAGATGTGTTAAACCATTCATTAAATAATGGTCTGGTCATCCACCCTTTGGTAGATGCTTTGTAGACAACTGGTAGTGAACTTTCGATTTTGAATGCTCGAGGATTTGCCGCTTTTCCCAAGACTAGTAAAGGTAATTGGTGAGTTCCAGCCGCGTTGCAGCATGGCATGAATGTTAAGCGGTCTTTTGACACTTTTCGAACTGGTGCTGATTTTTCCCTTTGATGAACCCAAGTTGTGTCCAGTAAACATCTCCAAAAAATGGCCGATTCATCAGCATTACACACCTGTTCTTTGCTATATTCCATCTGTTCAACAAACGATAGAAATTTTTCTTGAATGGTATCACAGCTGAAACATCACTGGAAACCTTCAAGAAACGAATTCCATGTCTAAGCTTGAATTTATATAACCGTCTCGAACTGGCCAGAAAACCTTTTTTTCCTGTGATTTGTTCATAAAACTGTTTGGCTTTTGCTGTCAATATGTCTGACGAAATTGGTACGTATGCGTTGCGTTGTTGAAGAAACCAGTTATACAATGCGATTTCAACAAGAGTATTCTCAGCTTCTCTAATAATTTTTCTTTTTCCTACAAAAATACCTGGGATAGAATAAATTCGAGAAAAGTTTAAAATAATATTCCTACTAGGGATGCACCTAGGGCCCGGTTGGGCCAGCCGAGCTCACGGCCGTGATAATCGGCATGCAGTAATTTTGTTTGGCCGAGAGCTCGGTACTCGGCTTTTTGTGAAAACCCTTGCTCGGTGCATCCCTAATTCCTATCTGTTCCTTGATACGATTTGGATATAAATCTCCTTATTTTGTCCTTGTTCTTTTTTATCTCAAACACTGTTGATTTTGGAATAGTGAAATTGCTGCAATTCGACGAGTACTCATTCCATCATCAATAAAATCTATCGTTTTTGATTTCTCTGCCAGTGTGAGCGTTTTATGATTTCTCTTGGTTGGAGCCATGACGCACACCACCGGCGAGATTGAAATGCAAAATGCAGCTGTAGAACGATACTCGTCACTCTTAAATAGTACAAGTACATACATACATGTACAGACAGGAAAACTAATATTGTTTGTATATCAACCGGCATCGACGTGCCCAGATTATAGAGATAAAATTCTCAAAGTGTCCGAATGAGTCGTGTGCACAAATTACTGGAGTGGCCGATATTATTATTATTATTATTGAAGTTATTTAAGGCTGAGGACAAGTCCTATAAAAGCCTAATAACAAAAAAATAATTTCTATAGTATTGTAAGCACAGCTTAGCCATAATTAAATATGCACACATATATAATAACTAAATCCACTTATGTCAAAAACAAAATCTAATTAAACAAAAGAAAGTCCAACTTATTTTTAAATTCATTAACCGAATTTGAGTCCACCACATCACTAGAAAACCTGTTCCAATCATCGAACACCCTATTCCCAAGAAAATACTGTCTTTGTCTCGACGAAAATTTTTCTTTTTTCAGCTTCAGATGATGACCACGCAAACGAGTATCAGCACCCAAACTAAACAAACATCTCAGGTTGGCGTAATTGTGTTTAATTATACGATAGCATAAGATTAGATCTCCACGATGTCTTCGCTGCTCGAAGGTTATGAGACCAGCTCTAGCCAATCTTTCATTATATGAGGGACGAACGACCCCAAAAGTCATACGTGTAGCACGGCGCTGGACACCCTCAAGCATGCTTTTATCCCGAGCGAGAACCGGGCACCAAACCGAGCCTGCATACTCCAAAATAGAACGCATATAAGTATTATAAAGTGTAACCGAACCAGAGAAGGACAACTTAACGAACGATCTACGAATGAGATAAATTAAAGAATTAGCACGTTTACAAACACTTAGGACATGTTCCGACCATGTAAAGTTTGAAGTAACGGTTACTCCTAGATCTACATGTGAAGTAACTGAGCGAAGTGGATGATTGTCAATAGAGTATTGACGGGATGGATTATTGGGTCCTATATGGAGCACAACACATTTATCAACATTTAGTGGTAGGAGCCAGTCGTTGCACCATCAGTTTATTGCGTCAAGATCGTCCTGGAGAATCTGTCTCTCGGTGATCGGGTTTGCATACAACTTGGTGTCGTCAGCGAAGAATGACTTGCGAGATTTAATGTGTAATGAAAGATCGCTGGCGAAAATGACAAATAAAAGTGGCCCAAGGACGGATCCCTGAGGCACTCCGCTCACAACCGGTCTTTCCGACGAAAGAACACCACCAACCCTCACCACGAATGTTCGCTGCGACATATAATTAGTAGTCCAGAGAAGCAACTTCCCGCGAATTCCAACGATGTCCAATTTGTGAACTAATCTTCTTACTGTGACCCTGTCAAAAGCCTTGGCGAAATCGAGGTAAATGACATCAGTAGGGATCCTTTGATGATAGGCATGAGTCCAATCATTAACGCAAGACAAAAGATTTGTGGTAGTTGACTTTCCCTTTACGAAGCCATGTTGTTCTGACGGAATGATAAAGTTTTTTGTCAAGAACTCGGTTGTTACTTCAACTATTATGGATTCCATCACTTTTGATGCAACAGAGAGAAGGCTTATTGGTCTATAGTTACATGGGTCCAGTTTATCACCTTTTTTAAATATAGGAGTGACACTTGATTTCTTCCAGTCCAGAGGAACGCGGGAGGTCTCGAAAGATGTTCTCATAATCAAGGCCAAAGGATGAGAAAGGACGTCGGCAAACTTCTTCAAGAAAAAAGGACTGATACCATCAAGTCCTGGAGACGAATGATTTTTTAGCTTGAGTAGGTACTTTTTTACTGTGCAAGAATCAAACTCTACGTGTGTTAGACTATTCTCAAGACTTCTAGTTGCAGAATGGGGCATCTGATCGTTATTGGGCTCAGTTGTGAAGCAACTGGCAAATGCATCTGCCAAAATTTCCGCCGATTCGGCATCAGAGCCAAACATGCTCCCATCGTCTTTTCGTAGCAAAGGGGCACTGACCTTCGATTGAAAATTGGCACGAATGAATTTGTAAAATTTTCTGTTATTGTCGGAGGCAGCAATTAATTTCTCATATTCACAGCGTGCAGAGCGCAGAGCATAGGTCACGTGACTAGAAAAATCTCTATGACTTGTAAAATCTTCAGAATTTTTAGTTCGTTTATATTTCTTCCAGAGACGTTTTTTGTGTTGTATAAGTGATAAAAGTTCCGAATTTATCCATGGTTTAAGAGGGTTCACACGTGAGGTCCTTCTCCTGGAGTGTCTATCTATAAGGGACAGTAACGTGGAATGAAATTTTTTCCACATAATATCAGCGTCGTCTGCTGGATTTAAGAGTTTTTGCCAGTTTACATGCTGAAGCTCCTCTGAGAGCGAATCAAAGTTGGTCACGCTGTATTCAACGCGATTGGAGTTTTTAGGTATAGTAATATTAAGCTGAAGGGTTGAAGTGATAGCTGCATGATCGAAAATGCCGATCGGTGGATGGTATTCAGGGTGTGTTATGTTCTTCGTTGGTTAAAATGAGGTCAAGTGTTGAAGGCTCATTGTTTCTTATGAATCTAGTTGGCTCATTCACCAACTGGATAAGATTCGAGTCAGCAACAAATCTCACGAAGTCGGCAGCAGGGTTGGATGCCTCAGGAACGTTCTCTATTGGCCAGACGATATCGCGATAATTGAAATCGCCAACAATAATTAGATTAGTAACTGATGAAATTAGGTCCAAATATTCGATGAGCTGGGTATTTGCTTCACCAGGTCGATACTCACACACCAAATTAATGTCAGTATTATTTCTAGATAATCGAACATGTAACGCCTTAATTCCAGAAATTTCGACTGCTTTTGGATAGATCGCAAAATTATGAGTTATCTCATCGCTCAAGTAGACACATACACCTCCACCAACACGATTCTCCCTATCACTTCTATAGATACTGTATCCATTGATATTCATTAGGTTATCAGGATCCTTTCTACCCAGCCATGTTTCAGTTATGAATATTATGTGTGGTTTGAGATCATTGGTTACGCAAATCAAATCATTATATTTAGGTTTAATAGCGCTAATATTGGTGTAAAAAATAGCCATATAGCGGACTATTGAAATTGTACTGTATGACCATCTGGCAAAAATCAGCCTTTATCTTTGTCACAGACGACGATAGACATATTTGATAATACATAATGATACTTCACTATTAACTGCATTCAAATCATGTAGGTACCATACCATTAGCCTCCTAGTTACTTATACTTAATTCAATGTGTTGACTGTCCAACGACAGTTGATTATATTACACACCTTCAATAAACATCAAATACGACAACAACTAGCTATATTCTTATAGACAACAAAGATAATAACAAAAGAGGAAGAATTTTACTCAACGTACTGTTCGTGTACCCACCTATACGGTGATGGAGGATTGGTCGCCAATTCCAACTTCCTATAACTTTCCTCGATGGGACTCAAAATATCTGTGACACTGAACGGCGTCGAATGATGCAATTGCTGAAGATGACTGATTACCTGGTGACTACCCTGATGATGCTTGGGGCTCAAGCTCATAGCCAGTTCGACGCCATTGAGCTCGGGCAGCAGGCCGTGCAAGTCGGAACGGTCCGGCGTCGCTACGGGACCTTCCCCGTAGCCACCTGCGGACATGGACTCCAGGGCCCTAAAAAGAGAAAATCAGTTGTAGAAGATATGAGTTGAAAAATGTCACAAAAAAGAGCATTGACATAAATAATTTCATTTCATCAACTAGTCAATGAAATGTAATTCTGAAAAGTCTAAAATGATTTAAAGACCATGTCCCAGGAAAAATATATCAGGTATTTTAAATTTCGTCTATGAAATCTTATACATCAGAAATATGATTTTGAAGTGGAAAATGGAAATTTCGTTTAGAAAGTAATTTGCTAAAGGGTGAAAAGAATGTCACATTCATAAATCTACAGGGACATAAACACTGCGCCAAGAAATTAACGCACAATCAATATTTGAAATTTCTTTTTTGCTAGGCAACTAATTATGGATTAACATTTGTGTTCTTTTCCGGATATGCCCAGACATATGCCAACCAAATTCGATGTTTTTTCGGCGAACATGTTCTTCTCATGAAAAATAAAATGAAATCAATAAATTGAGATTTTGCAATCAACCACTTCATATTGATAACAGCAATTATTGATCAGTAACTTTTGTTCTTCACAAAAATTTTAATTTTCGGTAATAGTGCAACGGGAATAACAAAACATGACTTCTGCAGAATGTGCTGAAGCTGTGGTGTTAGATGATCCAAATTGGTCTTATACAAGAATAGGTCACGTGTTCAACTATTTCCAGAATAATCCGCAGGTCGAACAACAACAGCGATCCATGGCCATTATTTAACCCTGCAGTAGACGCGTTGAGTCTCACAGACCCAACCAGTGCTCATTCATAAGATCGGCTCTGCCCTTCTCAGTACCTTCGAATGAAGAAGTCAGCGACTCGTTTCGTGGCATTGAAGTGAAGAGCAACGATTTATAGCCTGATTCGGTCTCCCAGACCCTTTACGGAAGTTTCTTTTCCATCGATATTTCCAATAGCTGGCTCAACAAAATACCAAATTTGAACGATCCCTATGGAAAGGATTTAGAGAGACTAAGGAAATTATACGAAGAAATCCCCAGTGATGGCGAAAATATATCAGATTCTTATCGTGACTCTATATCGATCGCTGAAATCGAAGAATTCAGTGACCATCATTCTGAGAGCGAACAAGATATATCAGGTGACGAAATATCGGTGCAAGAATCTGTTCCGCCAAAAGTTAGCGAACATGGACATTTGTTCTTCACATAAAAAGAATGGATGAGATGGAATAAACAATGTTCCACCAAAAATGTAAGAACAAGAAGCACAGACCTAATCGTGAAACTTCCTGGAGTAATCTGTGTCGCTAGAAACTATTCATCTCCAACAGAAAGTTGTCAACTTTTTTTTGACCATTCTGTCATGGAAAAATCAATACGCAATACTCATATGTATATTGGGGGTATATCAAACGTATGTGAATTGGAGCACTTTTTGGGTTACTCTACATCGGGGGATTATATCATGCTGACATAACTTCAGTTTATGAATGTTGTTCCATTGATGGGACGGGATTAGACATATTTCCTACTAAATGGCATTGAGACGATTTAGGCTTCTTTTGCGGTGCCTTCGAATGGGCGATATTCGAACGTGGGAAGAACGCAAAGCTCATCACAATATAGCACCAGTTAGGGAGTTTTTCGAAGAAGTGGTGGGAAATTGTAAGAAAAATTACACTGTAGGTAAATATGCAACGCTTGATGAGATGCTCATGTCATTTAAAGGACGCTGCAGATTCCGAATGTATATACCAAATAAGCCTGCACGATACGGGATCAAAGTGTCTCTTTAGCAGACAGTCAACCATTTTACACTAATAATATGGAGATTTAAGCTGGAAAGCAACCAGCTGGTACATTACAGTTTAGCAATGCCTCCTCTGCTGTTACAGAAAGGCTATGCGCTCCCTTATCACAGTCTAGACGGAATGTTACCATGGACAATTGATTTACCTATGTGGAAGTTGCACACACTTTACTGAAGAATCATCAATTGACCATTATCGGTACTTATGAAAGAACTAAAGACAAATTCCTAATGAATTCCTCATCAATAAGCCTGAAAAATCAAGCATGCTTTCACAGATGACACGACTCTCTTGTTTTGTTAACCTGTTCATTTTTCTTTGGTATATACAAAAGAAAAATAAACAGGTTATTCTGCTAGCAACCCTTCATCACGATTATTCGATTGATGCCAACATGGGTTATGATAGAAAACCGGAAATCATTACATTTTATAGCCACACAAAATGTGGTGTTGATACAGTGGATCAACTTTCAGCGAAATATAATGTAGCGAGAAATACCCGTAGATGACCCATGGTGATCATGTATGTACTCCTGAACGTATTGGGAATAGATGCCTATGTCATTTTTGAAGCAAACTCACAGGACGAGCTTACATTTCCCGTCGAATATTTTGGAAAGATCTTGGTCGGGAAGTTCTAATGGATTATATGAAGAGTAGAGCTCAATGTAATTCGAGAGAGATTCGGCAACTAGCAGCTAAACTTAGCGGCACATTAGCAGAGCAGGCAGAGAGAGTGGAAAATACGAGGTATGTCAATTAAATTCGTCATATCTGTTTCCTTCAGGTACGACTTCAACTGTGGGAACAGATGGAAGTCACAGGGGGCCAGATCTGGACTGTAGGGGAGGTGCCGTTCTTCCTTAAAAAATCATGAATTGCGAATGACGAGTGGGCCAGAGCATTGTCATGATGAAGCACCCATCCACGCTCCGCCAATTCGGGTCGTACACGAAACACACGGGCCTTCAGACTTCAATGTAGAATACTGCGTTGACTGTCTGACCTACTGGAACGTATTCGTGGTGTACAATTTCGTCAATATCGAAAAATGCGAGGAGTAAAGATTTCACTTTCGATTTCGACATTCTAGCTTTCGTGGGGCGCTTACCCCACTTCTCTACCCACTGCATGCCCTGCAGGATAGTATTCGAACACACGACTCGTCACCAGTGATGAATAATCTGAGCTCTTTCTGCTCAACTGTTAGTACTTTGGGAACCATTTCCACACACAGCTTACGCATCCCTAAATCTTCGTGTAGCATCTGCCGGATCGTCTCCTTGTTGATGCCCAACTCGTCTTCCAACATGCTTATCCGACGGTCTCCGAGCACTGGCAAGCGCAGCCGATTGAGGTTTTGTGCGTTTCGAGAGGTGGAGGGAGATCCCTCGCGCTGATCATCCTCCACTGATTCTCTGCCGCTTCTGAACCGCTTTGTCCAATCGTAGACAACTGATTTTTTCAGAAAATCTTCCTTATACACGTCGGTTAACTGTTTCATAATTTCCACGGAAGTTTCGCCGCGTTTCACGAAAAATTCAGTCACTATTCTTTGCTCAGTTATTTTATCACTCATTTACACGACGGTGGGTCATAACAGGTCGATGTTCAAAGGACAATAAAACACGAAGTATACAACCAATCAACACGAAACTTGTACTGGCTGACGCAGAAATAAATTTTGATTCGAATGGAACCAATTCGAACGTTACAGAGTTACCAACCGCCGCAACATTGCCAACTTTCGCGAACTTAATTGACATACTTCGTTAACGAAGAAGGTGCTCGTTCTGCAAAGATTGGAAAACTTGATATACACAAAATATATATGCCTCGAACATACTTCACCATCTTGTCGAAAATGAGCACAAAAATTTGTCGAATTAACTACTCTACAGGATGCTCAACTGAGGAATACGAAAAATGTGATGTTTATTTGATTTCCGAAAATTTGTTTTTTCTTTATCGTTTAAAAAATATTTTTATACTAGCCCTTTTTATTATGTTCCTTTCTTGTGATATTTATCAATTCTTTAAAAAATAGATTTTTTTTGGGAAAATAAAAAATTAATTATTTTGGGTCTGTGGGACCCTACGCGTCTCTCAGTGTGTAACTCTAGATCACGCGTCCACTGCAGGGTTAAGAATGTCCCCGTTGAGAAAACGGTTCATAGTGTAGTGCAAATTAGCACTGAAACTATACGACCACGTATCAGAGAATTTGGCTTGGTCATAGATGAGTCGAGTCTTTGTATCTTTTATTGTAATCGACGTTCTCTAGTATACAGACGTCGAAATGAAAGATATGGTCAGTGCAACTTCTTGGTGGAGCTTCAATAATCGTGTAGGAAGCAATTTCTATGAACACCGTAATGATCTGGTCATAGTAAATAATGGGACACTCAATCTTCAGAGGTACGTTACAGGCAATTTAAAAAAATGGGTGAAAACTTCTTATTTATGCATGCTAACGCCAGACCTCATCAAGCTCATATCGTTAAGAACTTCAATGAAGTGGCCTTCCCGAAGTCCAGAACTCAATTCCATCGAGCATGTCTGGGGCATGAAGATTAAGAAGCCTGCTATCATATAAGGTCCTATAAGATTTTGAGTATGAATCGTAGAAGTCATACAGTAATCTCTCTAGGATGGAAATATCCTGGATGGAATCCTGAATGCTGTAAGGTATTTGATTTTGAGTATGAATCATAGCTATCATGCAGTACGTTTCACCAGCAATTGAAGTATCCTGTATTAACAGATTGTTGAGGATTATTGTTTTACTAAAAGGTTTACATTTTCGTGTTAAGTTTCATTTCAATTGCTATGAGTACCATTTTCATTTCGATTGATCTCAAGCATTCTATTTGTGCGTTAAATTTTCGCGCAGTGCAGTTTGTACGACTAGTTGAAAGCTTTTTGAAAATCTAAATTCAAGTGAAAATGGAAGATACTATTGTATTCTTTTAACAACCATGTATTCTTTATCTAAACTTACACAATTCTATATTGAATCGAATTCACTAAGAAATGAAAAATTAATTATTCTATAATAATATAATTCCAACCGATTCACAAATTTGAACAATATTACATTAGTAAGTTTGTACTATCGCAAACGCTAGGTTTAGGTTTGAAAAATTGATGCGGTCTTTAAGTTTTCCAAAATTTTCGAATTCCTCGCAATTTTCTTGATTTTTCCTTTTTCCTTACATAACATATATATATATATATATATATATATATATATATATATATATATATATATATATATATATATATATATATAATTACCGGGTAGTGGATTTATATTTCTTTATGAAATCATAAGACAATGATATCAATGTACCAACGAGTAGTGTCAGAGGCTTTCTCATCCGGAAAAATCCAGTGTACGGACCTTAGTCAAGTAACACTGAATGTTACTCATCAATAGTTTCCTTTGTGTGAAGTGGTGAACGATCGAATAGAATACTGCTCTGAATATAAATATGACAAAATTGTCAGTTAATTATATTACATTTATATAAACAAATAAATAAAATATGAAATGAGATTCTGAGCAGTATAAACTAAAGAGAAAACCTATGACTCTACCTCATTATTATTTTCGGAAAGAAACCTACGAAGAATATTACAAGATTTGATGACTGTTATCTTTTGTAACTGTTCAAACAAATTTTTCTTCAGACCCAAAATCTCAATACTTTTGTGAGGATTTCTAGGAATAACATCTGTTGTGGAAATAATAATCGGTAGAATAAATATTTTCTTCATTTTCCACATTTTTTAATCTCGTCGCCAAGCATCATATATTTAGAAATTTTTTCATTGTATTTATTTTGTATATTATGTGTGTCGGGTATAGCAATATCAATTATATATGTTATTTGATTCTGTTTATCATTAAGAATGATATCTGGTCTATTGTGTTTTACAGCTCTGTTGCAAAGAATTGTTTTATCAAAATGAAGTTTATATTTGTCATTTTCACAAATAATCTCAGGTTCATATTTGTGAAATTTTTTCTTTTGGGAATTAGGTCATGTTTAATTCCTAGATTAAAATGAATAATATTAGCGACGGCATTATGTCTTTCTAAATAATCTGTTGAAGCAAGGACTGAGCAAGATGATAATATTTGAAAAACTGTTTCTGAAGAACAGAAACATCTACGGCAAGAATCATCTATATTTTGTTTGATGATGTGTTTTCTATAATTCCTCGTGAAAACAACCTGATCCTGGATTGCAATTGCCAAGCCTTCTGTTTCAGCAAACAATTCTCCAGATACTAACCATTTATTCGATGCGATTTCATCAATATAATCATTTTTCAATTCTTTAGGGTGCTTTCCGTGTAATTCCTTCTGCATCCAACTTTCTTTTAGAATTATCATCAAATATATCAAAATCTACCTTTTGCATTGTCAAGTTCAGAGGTGTAAGATTATAATCTGAAGCAACAACAATATCATGTAATTTAGACGTTCTCTGTTTATCATGAAAATGGGAACGTAGATGAAAAATCTGTTTACTATGAAGATTATTCAAATCAGTTAATCCACGACCTCCAAGATGTCTAGGTAGTGTAACTCTCAGAACAGCTGACTTTGGGTGGTGCTTATGATATTTACAGAGCATTTTCCTCGTTTGACATTGTAATTCATTTAGATCAGTTTTAGACCATTTAATAATTCCAAAAGAAGATGTGAGAATAGGAACTGCATAGGAATTGATAGCTCTGAAAAGGTTTTTACTAGTTAAATGACTCTTGATGATAATTCTAAGTCTTTTGTAATATGAACTTCTAATATTTTCTTTAGTGCTGCTATGGTTAATTGTCTTCTCTTGACAAAATCCAAGATATTTATATGTATCTCCTTGATGCATTGGCTCGATTTCGATATTGGAAATCTTTATATAATCAGAGGTGATCTTTCCTTTTTCAATAGAAAGATTTTTACATGTTGGAAGCCCAAATTTCATATGAATATCATTGGAATAGTTGAAAGTAATCTCAAGTAGACTTTTAAATGTGATCTGGTTCCGGCATATAATTTAATATCATCTAAATAAATTAAGTGACTTAATTTGAATTCAGTTGATAGACTCTTTATTTTGAAGCCGAAACTAGTAGCATTTAATTCATGAGATAATGGATTAAGGCAAAGACAAAACCAAAGAGCACTTAAAGAATCACCTTGAAAAATGCCTCTTTTGATTGGAATTACTTCGGATTTTAACGATTGTTTTGAAATATTTAAATGAAGATTGGTTCTCCAAGTTTTCATTACAAATTCAAGAAAAAGACGAAGTGTCTTATCAATTTTATAAATTTCCAAAATTTCTTGAAGCCATGAATGGGGAGAACTATCAAAAGCCTTTTGGTAATCAATGAAGGCTGTATGAATATTTCTTCTTAGTTTGAGCATGATTCAAAGCAACAGAATAAATTACAAGTTGCTCTTTAGTACCAAGGTGTTTTTTCTACATCCTTTTGTTGTTCGGAAAGAATATTATAATTCTCCAAATGTGCATAAATTTTTGGGTAATACATGCAGTTAGAATTTTATATATTGTTGGAAGGCAAGTAATTGGTCTATATTGAGACGGATCAATAGTATTATCACTTTTCGGTTTTAAATAAGTAATTCCTTGTTTGAAAAATAAAGGAGTAGCTGAGGGTTCTTGATTATAAATGAACGCAAGAGAATTTTTGAACCAAAAGTTATAAATACCTGGTGATTTCCAATTTTGTGTGTTTAATAACGGATGTTATATCCTCGTTTGGAAATTTTTCGAATCGCATGCATTCTATTTTAGAAAATCGAGACCTTTCATTTAAAATCCAACTTGCACTGAAATTGTGTTGACTTGGAACTGCCCAAATTGAAGAGCAATAATCGGTTAGAATATCAATTTTAGGACAGCATTCAAAGGTACAAAAATCCCTTTTTTTCAAATTAGACTACCTATTTTTCACTTAACATTTAACTCGTAATATTAATATTTATCGATCAGTTACTTATAGGTTTCTCTATACCTTAAATGTTTCAGGACAATTTATGGATTTCAAAACGTCTAGATCTAAAATCAATAACAATTCGAAGATGACTTTCCTGATAAGTAACTGATGTAATCGAGAATACCTACTTGAAAAGAAGAAAAACGAGAAATCAGATTCATTCCACTTCAATAGTATGCGAAAAAATTGTTCAGAATTTAATTTTCTACAATAAAAAATAGAAACATAGATTATGCCATTTGCAATAACAAGGATGGTGTTTACTTCCAGTATAACCGGAAGTGCCACAACATTGAAAATATTTGCGGAACTTAGTTCGAATAACATTCAAGACAACAAAAAAAAACTTTCTCCAATCGGTCATTCCTTTCTCCATATACTTTCAATGTCCCATCTCGAGTGGACACCCGTATGTACTATTTTGTACAGATTGCATGTTTTAATTATTTCTAACTTTGAATTACCATTATCATGAAATTTGAAAACAATTCTTGAATTGTATTCTGTCTGTCTGGATTTATTTGTTAGGGTTTATTATAAAATGGAAGAATGAAATAGTAGTATATATATTTGAAATTATGTATATTATTCTATATTACTTATATACATAACGATGACTTTTAGGCATAACAACATTTTTGATACTTCAACAAGTTCTATTGAGAAATTTTCGAACATTCACTTCAAATTTGGAATTTCATATGAGTGTAATTCCGAAATAAAATGTGGATTATTGGATAGGTTCTCTTTGACATTGAACATTGAATTGATAGGTATTATTATAAAACTCTGTTTTTGTACTAGAATGATAATGAAATTGACAATGAAAACAAATGTAATCATTAAATTTTAGTTCGTCTTGAATTGGATAATTGCGTTTTTCAGTCGCGATTTTCGATTGAAATTATTAATTTCGATTTTGAACTGTCAATGCTATGTGCCCCCACCTTTAAACATGAAATTCTACTAATTCTGACAACAAAATAAGTATAGGTAAATTAGCTACCTAAACATGCATCGACTAGACTTCACACTTTCGGTAGATATGTACCTGTTACATATTAGATACCGATTTCTATTTAAAATGGTGATTGGAAATTTAAAATATATGTAATTCAGGTATAAAACTTTGATAACTAAATAGATTTTCGTGGATATTAACGTATTTTGACTTTCAACAAGAATAAAAAAATTATTTCGAAAATTCATTTCCAACCTGACTTCGAAGTACCACTAAATGTCGAAAAATTAACAATACTTCAATAATACAGACATACGTCGATTTCATATTTTCGATCAATATAACCTATTAAATACCGATTTCGTTTTATATAGATAATATAACTTCGCAAGAACTTTTAATATGTATTACCATCTGTATTCATCATTAAAATTCATTCTCCGATTTGTAATTTGAAGACTTGATTCTATTATTGGTCCCTACCAAGATTCAGAACAATATTTATTTCTTACATTGAGATTCTAATCCGGGGATATTTTAATATGGCAACTTCAAAGCTAAAATTTCATATGAAATTCATATATAATTCAATATAAAATTCTAAAATAGAAGTAGGTATAACTATCTATATTTTTCGAAATATCGAATTCGATGGTCAAATTTAGAATTTGGTATATAGAATAAAGAATGAAATTCGAAATGCTGCTTGAGTGTTTCTCTGCTTGGAATTTCCAATCAGAATAGAACGTTAGTCTAGAATTTTGATAGAATTGTGAAACAAAGATCCTTAATGTAATGTAATAAAAAATTCAATTAAAGCACATTTCGACTTGCATTCTAAATAGGTGTTAATGTTTCCTATTGTGGACATAGCAATGACAAAAAATTTCCATTTTGACTCGGAACCTGTCTACCTAAATTGTAGATACTCTAATTAGAATTATATTAGAAAATAGCTCCGACATCGAATGAGCAATGTAATCATAATTTTGAAATTCCACCTATATGAAATAGGTGGAAGATAGGAAGATATAGGTAAGCTAAGCTTGCTTCGACTTTTTTCGATGAATGTTATACAGGGATATCCACCGGGACCGTCCGTTAAAAACGTTTTGAGTTCCAATTACAATATCAAGCTGAAATTTTATAAGCGGCCATAACTAGCGTTTTCCAATTGAAGTGAAATATTTTCGAAGTGATACCATTTCCGGTTATACCGGAAGTGGGTCATCACTTTGTTATTTCAAATGGCAATCTACCTTTTTTATTATACATCTAGAACCGACATTTGAGCAAGGCATAAAATACCCAAGTTGATGGCACTTATCTGTCAAAACTTTTGACAGATTTAATTATTTTTGTTATAAACTCGATTTTTGAGGAACATTTAAGAAAATTGTAGCTCGTAGATCTTTTGCACTTTTTTGCTTGGGTGGATAGAAGAAGGATCAATTTTTTAAACAATCTGCACATGTCAAATGTTTATTGCGTTGTTTTCTATTTTTTTTCAATTTGGCCTTTTTCAAACAGCAATAACTCAATTTTTCAAATGGCACGTGCCAATTTTTATATCGCCATCAGATGAAGCGTCAAATTTCAGATGGAATTGTATCAGCATGTACTATACCCATCTCTTATAGTTCCGAAATAATTTGGGAATATATTGAATTTTGATGATTTTGCAAGAACTAACAGAGAATGCTTTGAAATATTTGAATCAAGTAGCTGAACTGGCTACGCTCACCTGACAGGTGCCTAAAATTAATGTACTTGTCACTTCGTTCATTCGAATTTGATATTTCAACAAGAATTGTGGGTAATTTGAAGTGAAAATTTTCGAAAAACACCAGATTGATAATAAAATGACTGATTATTCAAACGAGGATATGTTTAATCTCCTTTTAATTCATGGCGAATGTCAAAAAGTGGTGGATAGATTTTGCAGGCAATTCAATAACCAATTTCCAAATTTGGCGCCCATGAGTAAAACAAAATTTCGAAGGATTAGAAGCAATTTTCTGCAATTTGGAGTAACAAAATACATAGAAACTAGAAGAAAACCAATTCTCGAGGACGACGACAATCAAATTAATACGCTAGCGTATTTTCGTGCCAATCCACATGCGTCCATTAAGTCAGCATCAATGGATATTGGATTGAGTTATACTTCCATTCAAAGGATCCTTAAGAAACATAACATGCACCCGTATTCTTTTATCAGACTACAAAAATTGAAACCAACTGACCTTCCCAAGCGGCTAAATTTCTGTGAAAATTTATTAATTCGGCTTCAAGAAGTTGAGACAATTCTGCAAAAACTTATATCGTCTGATGAAGCCAAGTTCAATGAAGTGGAATAACCAACAACAGGAGAAATCGACATTTTTGGGCCAAGGACAGAAAATCCACATTTCATTGAGGTTATTGATTTCCAACATAAATTCAGCGTGAACGTTTTCGCAATTTTAATGAATGGTTTGTTGGCTTATTACATTTATGAGGAAAATCTTAATGAACAAAGATACCTGGAAATTTTGAGAGGAACATTAGCAAATTTTTTAGATGGATTACCCTTTAACATTCTGAGGGATTGCTATTACCAAATGGATGGTGCACCAGCACATAAAACACGAGCTGTAGATCGGCAGCTAACAGAAATGTTCAAGGATAGACTGTGGGGTAATCAAGGACCAAATGTATGGCCTCCGCGTTCTCCGGACCTGACGCCCCTTGATTTTTATTTATGGGGCAAAATCAAGAGTGAAGTGTATCTTATTCCTGTAAGAAGTAAAGAAGAGTTACTAGAGCTTATTCATAATGCTTTTCGTAATATTGATCCTGAGAAAACTAGGAGGGCAACTCATCATGTTCGTATACGAGCTGTCAAGTGTATCGACCAAAATGGGACCCATATTGAACATTTATTCAGATCGTAAATTAGTTTTCTCCTATGATGTTTGCTATCGTTTATTCGTATTAATGTAATTATCTTCGATGATTGGTTTTCGCTTAGTCCTACAATTTTTATTCATCCGAATTGTAGAAAATTGCTTCTAATGCTTCGAAATTTCATTGTACTCATAGACGGTAAATTTGGAAATTGGTTATTGAATTGCCTGCAATTTCTACCCACTACTTTCTGACATTCTAAAATGAATTAAAAAAAGATTAAATATATATTCGTTTGAATAACCAGTGGTTTTATTCCAAAGGTGTTGTATTTTTTGGATATTTTCAATCTGAAATAACGACAATTCTTGTTGAAATATCAAATTCGAAAGAACGAGGTGACAAGTACATTAATTTTAGGCACCTGTCAGGTGAGCGTAGCCAGTTCAGCTACTTGATTCAAATATTTCAAAGTATTCTCTGTTAGTTCATGCAAAATCATCAAAGTTCAATATATTCCCAAATTATTTCGGAACTATAAGAGATGGGTATAGTACATGCTTATACAATTCCATCTGAAATTTGACGCTTCATCTGATGGCGATATAAACATTGGCACGTGCAATTTGAAAAAATTGAGTTTTTGTTTGAAAAAGGCCAAATTGAAAAAATCATAGAAAACAACGCAATGAATATTTGACATGTGTAGACTGCTTAAAAAATTCCTTGATCCTTCTTCTATACACCCAAGCAAAAATTGTGTCTGCAGTGCAAAAGATCTACGAGCTACAATTTTTTAAATGTTCCTCAAAAATCGAGTTTATAACAAAAAAAATTAAATCTGCCAAAAGTTTTGACAGATAAATGCGAACATCTTGGGTATTTTATGCCTTGCTCAAATGTCGGTTCTAGATGTATAATAAAAAAGGTAGATTGCCATTTGAAATAACAAAGTGATTACCCACTTCCGGTATAACCGGAAATGGTATCACTTCGAAAATATTTCACTTCAATTGGAAAACGCTAGTTATGGCCGCGTATAAAATTACAGCTTGATATTGTAATTGGAACTCAAAAAGTTTTTAACGGACGGTCCCGGTGGATATCCCTGTATAACAGAGTAGTAGTATTTGTTATATTGTGATGTTGTATATCACAACTTCGATTAAAATTCTCGTATATAACTTGTAAAAGGTTCCTAATACTTTTATCTTAGTCTTAGTATAACCTTTTTAGGAATTAAATACCTATCAGCTGATTTCTCTCTAAAATGTTACTTTCAGATAATATTGCGTGAAACATTTCTTCAAATTTGATTTCCATATAATAATGATGTGATATTTCTGAAATACAACTTAAAATTTGTAAATTCTGAAATACTTTTACTTTGAGTTTCATTTGATTCTACCTGTAAGTTTGGAATTTTATATAAAATTCCGGAATGGATATTAACGAACTATGATTGACTTAGTGGATTTAACATTTAATTTCAAAATATTAGTCTTATATAAGTATAAATCTATTATGTCCCAGGATTGAGATTTGATTAGAAGCTCTGAGTTTTAAAATTTAAGACGGCATTTCACAATTAAGCGCCTACTACCTAATAATTCTGACTTATTACTTCAAATTTGTAACTCTATTTAAAGTAGATGATTCAATGAAGTATTGTTAGGACAATTATTAGGTAAGTATGTGACTCTGAACTCGCAAAATCATAATATTCTCAAAGCTATAATCTCATGAATTATAGATAGTTATAATATCTATACTTTATTTTGATTGAAATTTGGATTTTAAAATTTTAGGATTATCACCGAAAGCAGTAATGAAATTTCAAATTACAACATTCATCAAATGTTCAAGATAATACTGGCTTCTTCCTAAATGATGTATGATCAAAATTGGACTTGACTGAATAAACAAGTGACAAATATGTATCATGAAAATGTTTCTGCAAATTTGAATTAATATAATTTCCATATTTCTAATAAAATAACTACTAAATAATCATGGAACCCTAGAAAATCGAATCTACTTGTTCTGAATCCATTCGACTGCGCCACTTTCATTCTAAACCGCCGCAACGGACTGTTGCAATTAGGTTTCAGTCGGGTTATGGGGCAGATATCATATTCAGCTCTACCAAAGCTATGAATTTCGTTGAACACTTTCAGATTTCCATTAAATACTTCGTACTTAGCATATTCAAGTAGGTATAATCAAATGAATTTCCTACCGCTGCAAGAAAACGTCCTTGGAATTCCAAAATCCGAAAAACTCACAAAATCAACCGAACTTGTTCAAACCTCCACATCAATCACTCGATGCAATCATACACCGGAAATACTATTACAAAGTACAAGAGCCCGTCGCGTTCTTTCACTCCAACTTCCGGTCGAATTCGATCGCGCGATTCAATAAACAAACTGACTAACTATATAAATAAATCAGTGATCGAGCTATAGTACTCTTCAGAGCACTCTTGATGTAAGACTCTTTACCGGCGAAGAGCGCTTAACTTGCCTAAGCGTACTCGTAGAGTGCCCTCAAAGTGTACATGGCACTTCTGAATCGGCCCAGACAAATTTCAGGTACTTTGGTTGGCAAGAGGGCGGAGCTTAACGATTTTACACCAACCGCACCTCTCCATCTCCGTCGATACGTAACAGCCCATTGTTATCGATCCGCTCATGCAAGTCCCCTCCTAAGCTAACTTTCCATACGGTTGAGAATCGCCACGAATCTTGCCTCTTCGTGCCCTTAAATGTTTGAAGGTTATGCTCAGTATGGTATGCGACGCTCTCGTATCTCTGTTATGAAATTCTCCGCCTGTCCTGTGGACCTATTGAAAGGGCTCTTGAGAATCTAGAGGGGGCTCTCTTCAATCTGATATTGTATATTTATATAATTTTATTGGGTGTATTGATTTAGAGATTGGAGGACACTCTTTCATGTCGTTTTGAATTCTAGATTTCAGTGCGAACGCGATATCATTTTCTGTGATTGAATATTGAATTAGCTATCAGAAGTCATCTTCGTGCTGCAGTTCCCATCTCTATTCATGCATAGATTAATGAATTCTGAATTTCCGTATATTGTGAAGCCTTCTCAAAATTCTATAATACATGATTTTTGTTCGCTTGGGCTAGACTTTTTTTATGTGAATAGTAGCATTTCCTAGATGTACCTACATCAGCACCTACTTAGCTTGGCAATCGTTGATAAATAGGTATCATATATTTCTTCTTCATGATTGACACAATGCCCTTCTTTGTGTCACCGAATATGTCTGGAGATATATTTCTGTCTACTCGTGTACGTGTACGTTCATTGGTAAACATGGCAATTACTGTTCTGTTTGTCAACGTCACAGCATTATGCTCACATATCTCTTAGCACGTGCCTACTTGGTAATCATATAGCTTATATAATAGGTAATCGAAATAAGATCTTATGATTCTATGTATACCACAGCATTTCCCGCAGCTCTTGCTCTAGCATTAAGTGGTATGATAGAGTAGCCCCATTACGTTGGTACTAAACTGTTTATCCCACATTTGCAAGTAAAAATGACACAATTTTCAACAATTATAATAGGGCACGATTACAGATCAACCAAAGTACCGAACGTGATGCAAATCAGCTCGATATTCACCACTGTACCTTTCTCAAGCAGCAGTTTTCTTTGAAAGAAGAGCCCTAATATGAGTACCTACATATAGCGCTAGATGTCGTGGAAAGAATTGATCATGATCAAAATGTTGAAAAGCGGAACCGTTATTTATATGAAGTTAAATATGTGTTAAAATGTTCTGGTTTTATTTTTATTATCATAATTTTGATACTGTGGATTGGAGAATAAAATAGAAATATTGATTGTGTTTATCAGAACATTTGACGATGTATTCAAGAAATTTCGTGAAGGGGACCGTAAACGTAAAATAATAATAATAATAATATGGTCTATGGTCGCACCCCAAAGAACACAATAGAGATGCGGAATGGATCACGAATGAAAAAGAACGCCTTGATAACAAACATATGGACTTCGAAGGTATAACGGTGGAAGAAATCACAACAGTAGTTAGAGCGACCAACAATTGGAAGACCACAGGTATAGATAATATCCACAACTACTGGTACAAGAAGTTTGATAAGCTCCATGGAGCCCTAGCGAAACAGATCACGTATGTACTTCAACATCCCAAGAAAACGCCCACTTTCCTAACACAAGGCCTAACATATATGCTACCTAAGAGCGATAGAACACAGGATCCGTCTCAATATAGGCCAATCACTTACCTGACAACACTCTACAAAATACTCACCTCATGCATATCTAATCGAATATATCAACACCTTGACGACAACAATATATTAGCAGAGGAGCAGAAAGGATGCAGAAAGAAACACCACGGGTGCAAGGAACAACTCATCATCGATTCTGTGATGATGAAACAAGCACACGTAGGGCATCGGAATGTTCATTCAGCTTTTCTCGATTATCTGAAGGCATTCGATAGTACCGCCCATTCTTGGCTTGTTGAAGTATTGCAGATATACAAGATTCACCCAGCCCTGGTAGAGTTCTTGAAGACAACAATGACACACTGGCGCACGTCTCTGCAGGTCAACATGAACAATAAATCAATTAAAACTGACGAGATACCCATACGTCGTGGAATTTTTCAAGGAGACTCTTTGAGTCCACTATGGTTCTGTTTAGCTATGAACCCATTGTCCTCAATGCTCAATAGAACAGGATACGGATTTAGGATAAAAACAGATAGGAATTATTATACAGTCTCCCACCTGCTGTATATGGATGACATAAAATTATATGCTTCGAACAAGAAGCAGTTGAATGATTTGCTGAAAAAATCTCAGAGAATTCTTCTCAGCAAAAGCTCTCACTTCTGATCTCCATAGAGTGGTATCGTTGGCTGATAAGGGATATACACCTCTAAATCTTGCTACCAGAGATGACCTGCTGAATCTACCGTTCCTATCAGATACTGAAAAACAAGAGCAATGGTCAAGAAAGGAATTGCATGGACGACATCACCATGAGATTAATCAACCACACATCGACAAAGAAGCTTCCAACAAATGGTTGATGAAAGGAGAATTATTATGGCCATCCAAGACCAATTGATCGTTACAAACAACTACAAAAAATTTATTATGAAGGACGGAACATTACAAACAGATAGGTGCAGAAAATGCCATATAAGATCGGAGACTATACAGCATATTACGTCCGGATGCGAACAACTGGCCAATACGGACTATCTTCACAGGCATAATCAAGTGTGCAACATTATCCATCAGAAACTTGCACACAAGTACGGACTTATGAATACCTTCCAGCCATATTACAAATATCAACCGGCGCCCGTATTGGAAAATGACTCTATCAGATTATACTACGATAGGCCTGTTATCACTGACAGAATGGTGACGAATAATAGGCCGGACATAGTGGTGTATGTGTGTATATAAGAGAGCCAGAACAGCAATGCTGGTGGATGTCGCCATACCGAATAATAACAACGTGCTGAACAAGTTCCAGGAGAAAAAGTCCAAATACACAGACCTTGCTATTGAGATCAAACAGATGTGGCACCTCGATAAAATAGATATTGTTCCTGTCATCGTATCCTCGACTGAGTTAATACCCAAAACTTTGCATGATAGCCTTAAGAAATTAGAATTGCATAAGAATACCTATATAGAAATGCAAAAAGCTGTAATTCTTAGTACATGTAGGATAGTTAGAAAATTTATGTCAAGTATATTGTAATCGAGCCTATTCCCTTTGATTGCTAAATCTGGGAAAAGTAAATTATATCCAGCTAACAGCTGAGATAGTGCATAAGTCCACGATAATAAAATATTTCCTTCAATAAATTACAAGGACTGTCACACATAAACTCCTTCACTGATCAAAAACAACAATATCAGTCAGAAGTGTTACAAAACAATTTGTATATAAACTGAAGACATGTACATTACAAACACATGGCTTTTGAATTAATTTGACAAAAATTCTTCAACCGAATAGTATGCACCAATAAAGGCAAAAGAATTTTGTGTCTTGTGCAGACGATGCCTAGGGAGAACGAAATTTTCCCTTCCCCGAGTGAAATGGTTGTGATTTTCCTCATGTTTTTCTTTGTAATTTTTATTTTCGTGAAAGCGGCACAAGGTGGCTAGGATGTAGCATGACGGAACGGTAAGTAGCTTGTATTGTTTGATGATTTCCCTGCAGCTTGTTGTAGGTGGAACTCCTGCTAGCAATCTGACAGCCTTCTTTTGTTTCAGAAATACTCTCAAGAACAAATCCCAGTAATTGGATAGTGGCTGCGTTTCTTGATCTGGTGGTAAGTACGAGTTTTTCAGTTTTATTCATATCCAGGTGAAGTGTGTGCCTCAAACCATTTTTTTGCTTTCTGAATTGACTTTTCATTTTTTGCTTCTAAGGTATTTCGACTTATTGCTTTATTTATTAGTGTCGTGTCGTCGGCAAAAACTTTCGCTGTGTCAGATTCTACAATTTCCATAAGATCATTGATGTATATTATGAATAAGACGGGACCTAATATCTAACCTTGAGGAACTCCTCTGGTTACTTTTCAGGTTTCTAATCTGATTATAAAAGTGAAACTGCATAAAAATACAATAATTCAGTGTGGGAGAAATAGCATTTTCATTATGGAAAATGTTTTACCAGATTTGTTATGAACAATTTTCAGAACCTTCACATTGAAATGTTTGTGTAAGTCTAGCAATTCTTCAGTGTCTTCTACTTTTCATTTTCAATTACCCATTGAAATGAAAATTGACTTCGTGTAGCATATGAAAAAATACTGGCTCATTTTCGAGGATAGCAAGATAAGGAAAATGTCGTAGAAAAAGAAGATTGGAAAAGTTCGCACACACAGTTTGAAAATTATATAATGTACACATACAGAAAAATCAATGCACGGATATGCACGTTTCTTTGGTTGAAAGCCGTCTTTATCAAGTTATATTATAAACACAGTTTTGCAAGTATTTAAACTACATAATAACAAATTCATCAATTACGATCGAAATACGAGCACATATCAACTACAATGAGAAATATCATACGAATGGGCTCTATGCTCTCAGATGATAGGATGCATGAGAGGATCCTTCGCAAGCATCATATGGTGCTCTATTGTTTGAAATTTGTCAAATGAAGCATTCATTTATTTTCATAACATTCCTTAAGAATAAATGAATAAGTGTAAGTATTTTCATGTCTTTATGTGTTGTGGTTAAGATGTGATGCCGTAATAGAGTACAGACATTCACGTTTATATATAAATATTTTCCATTCTGCTGCTTCATATTATTATAGATTCGTGAACTTCCACCAATGTATATCTATCGATATATTGTTGCAAAATGGTGCATGCGCCAGGCAAGGATATGATATTGACTTTGCCCACTTTTTTCATTATGTAGCATATATTTTTTTGCATGAATAAAAATATATATACCAAGGGTCTTGGGATAATGATGAAATGTAGACGGCCATATATCTATGCTAGTCTGGAGAATCGTCTCATTTTCACTGAAAATAAGGAGATAGAGTTACTAACCTATCTCAAACACATGGATTCCGTGTTTTTTGGTTTAACTCGAGATGAGTTTAAGAATTTCACCTATGTCTACGCCAAGAAAAGTAAATTGAGTTGCCCAAGAAGCTGGGACAAGTATAAATAAGGTTGAGATGATTGGTTTCAAACATTTTTGTCACGTCACATTGACGTTACGCTCAGGACTCCAGAGGAAACATCGGTTGCAAGAGCCAGAGGATTCAACAGACATGATGTTGGACATTTTTAAGCAAATCTTGAGTGTTTGATTAATACATATGACATTGATGCATCTAGATTCTACAATATGGACGAAACTGGTAGTTCCACAACAATCAATAAACCCCCAACAAAAGGAAAGAAATAGGTGGGCATAGTTGCCAGTGTGGAGCGTGGTCAATTAACGACAGTCATCGTTTGCTGTAATTCCGCTGGGTTATTTTACTACCCTTTCTCATTTTCGCCAGGAAGAAGATACAACCCAGTCTTCTTGACTCTTAACTCAAGGTATTTGTACTCCAAATGGTTGGACTTCGGGAGAGGTATTTCTTAATTGGGTGCATTTCTTCATGGAACATGTACGCCGTAGTGCCGACAAAAAGATACTTTAACTCTTGGATAACCATGAGAGCCATAAATTATATCCTGCTTTAGAATACGCTAGTGAAACTAGCGTACTTGGCTCCGCATACTAGTCAAAAAATGCAACCTATTGATGTGGCTGTATACCACTGAAAACCTATTTTGAGAGAGAAGTTAGTAACTTTCAAAAAGCTCATCTTTGGAGCATTATAAATCAGTATGACTTGGCCAGACTGTTATTACCAGCTTTTCTGAAAACTGCACTAGCCATGAATGCAGTTCATGGGTTTTTGCCAGTAAACAAACATGCTTTTATTGGCGAAGACCAGCGGCTGTGATTGCAGGCACATCAAATATGAATGTCGAAAGCATAGACATAAATTCAATACAAACAATGGATATTCCAGATTCCGTGTCGAAGTTGCTTGAACCCTTTTACCGTCACTTTTACAAGGTCAACAGTTGATACTCTAGTAGAAACAATTTCGTCTTCAGACACACTGGCTACTGCCACAATTTACGAAAGATCTGAACCGAAATTTCCAGTCTCTGTTGCATCAAGTTTACCAAAACATCAGAAGGTATCGATATGCTGTCTGACTTTCACGTCAACATTACACTGGAATCAGAAACAGAGGCTCTTAAATTCATTTGAATTTGGGAGGCTTTTACTTGGTAAAATTCCATTATCAATAATAAAAACAAGTACTGTGTTTTAAGGAATTTTACTTAATAATTGCGATTCGTAACGCGTTTCACTACACCGTAGCTTCTTCAGACGATTGATTATGCAGAAAATATAAATGAGAATATAACTATAAATGTTCTTGAGTAATTAAAAGCTTATTGGTTGCTTATTCTTAAGTGGTTATTTATGACAGGTATATCCAATAAAATTAAGGAATAGATTGCTCCCCGAAAAGATTCAATAGAGGTGAAGGGCTTAAATCGACTTGTTCATTGATGAGTCTACCTGAGTGTTTGTATTTATTTATTTCTAAAGTTTCCCAAAGATCTACCTTCCAATATTTATTATCTGTATGCAAAATTTCAAACTGTGGGTCGAAAGAATGATTATTTTCTAAGAGATGATTCGCGTAATTTGAATCTGATTTTTTATTTGAAAAACTGCGTTTATGTTCCGATATTCTAATATTAAAATTTCTATGTGTTCTACCAATGTAGAAATTATCACAGTCATTGCAATTCCATCTATAAACACCTGATTTATTGTTTTTACCTGGTTTGGTTTTATTATTTATTATATATTTGCCTAAATTATTATTAGTTTGGAAAGCTATGTTGAAATTATTGCTACTTAAGAATGATTTCAGTTTCTCACTTGTAATGCCAACATAGGTTAAGGTGTTGAATTTTTGTTTAAATTTATCGACAGGGTAAACTTCATTCAATGCGATTCTACTTTGTTTTTTATTTAAAATATTATTTATTAGTTTGGGATTGTAATCATTATTTTTGGCTATTTGTTTAATCAAATTTAGTTCTTTGTTGAAATTTTCTGGTGATAGCGGGATGTTAATCAATCTATGAATAAAACTATTGAATGCTGACATTTTATGTTTATGAATTTCCATTTCAATTACAAATATTATACTATTGAAGACGGCTTGATTATGGGCAATCCGTAAAGTCCTTTGTTAGCAGAAATTTTCATGAATAACTTAGAGAAATTAATTCATAATCATCCACTCAGTAAATATTGTTTATACTGGTATCGCTATGTAGACGATATCATTATTTGCTTCACGGGAACAGATAGACAGTTGAAAATTTTCGAAAATCATATAAATTCATTACATCCAAAAATTGCATTCACAACCGAAATAGAAAGCAATAATTCGATAAATTTCTTAGACGTAACAATTTCGAATGAAAATGGAAAACATGTTTTCGCAATTTACCATAAGCCGTCACATATAGATATTATAATACATAACTCGTCGTGTCATCCATATCAACATAAAATGTCAGCATTCAATAGTTTTATTCATAGATTGATTAACATCCCTATCACCAGAAAAAATTTCAACAAAGAACTAAATTTGATTAAACAAATAGCCAAAAACAAGTAATGATTACAATCCCAAACTAATAAATAATATTTTAAATAAAAATTTATATTTTTCAAAGTAGAATCGCATTGAATGAAGTTTACTTTTTTGGATTACAATCCCAAACTAATAAATAATATTTTAAATAAAAACACAAGTTAGAATTTTGAAAAGATTTTTTGGAAAACAGAAATCATGTCTCCTATTAGAGAACTTCAGTTATCTCGTCCGACTGTCACAAGGCGTTTTGAAGTCATGAGTCAGGACATGGCAGATAAACTAAAACATGATATCATGAAATATACATACTTTTCTTTACAGTTTGACGAATCCACCGATATGACAGACACTTCCCAGATGTTTATTTTTATTCGGATGGTATTCAATGACATATTGGCTAAGGAAGAATTTTTGACAATCATTCCTCTGAAGGGGAAGACCCGTGACGAAGATATATATGACGTTTTCTTCAATTTTGTAAAAAACTACAAGCTACCAATATATAAATTGGTGTGCATTACAACCGATGGAGCACCAGCAATGACTGGATATAAAAACGGTTTTGTGGCATTGTGTCGAGCTAATGAAGATTTCCCTTCATTTTTTTCATTCCATTGAATTATACATCAACAAGTTTTGTGTTCAAAAGTTTTAAACACGGAGGAAATTATGGGCATTGCAACAAAAATTGTGAATTTCATCTGTGCACGTAACTTGCAACGGCGGCTCTTTAAGTTGTAGTTGGAAGATGGGAAGTCAGCTGAACACACTGATTCAGTTCTTCACACGGAAGTCAGGTGGTTGAGTCGCAGAAAATTCATAGACAGGTTTTGAGAAATACTGCCTGAAATCACAGCTTTTCTAGACGAAAGAGGTGATGACTTTTAGATGTTGAAAAACATTTATGACTGAGCATAGAACATGTATTATCAATGGAATCGAAAGGATTCCAAAAAACTTTTCAACATTTTTTTACTCAAAAACTGGGCGTCGTACAAAAAATGTCAATAGAGTGTTTTTCTAGAAAAATAATTAGAAAATTTAAAAATATTTTCTATTTCTGAAATAATCAGTAGTGTGTTAGTTTTTTCTTTGAGAATAACCTGCGTTGCGCCACTGGTGAGTCCAGAGTATTGTTTCGTATTGAAAATTGTACGTCTTTAAAAATTTTCGACACCTCATAAATTCTACCTCATTATCTTAAGTGGTTTACGAAATATTCAAATTTAACTGCATCTTTCGATATAAATTTAACACAACGTAAATCGGTTTATATGAACTTCTTTCATGAAAAGACTTCAGGAATCACCCCTTAAATAGTTGAAATAACAAAGTTAGGTAGTGCAAGGGTGAAATAGAACACACGCATTATATAGTCAATATTATTTTCTCCATATGCGTGACAAACTTTCGCACAATTCTTGCACTCAATATTATTTCCTTCTATTCGTAATAAGTATAAAAACAATTACCGATGAATAATTTCTACGCATGGATTTTTTTAATGTGCTATCTCTATTAACGTGGCGTTGATTTATTGCTGTAATTCTTCTAAATCACAAGCAAAGTAGCTAGCTATTCTCACCTCCTCACAGGTGAAGAACCCTTCTGGTGAGGGGTTTCAATACGAGACCCTCGGTCACTCCCGTCGGCCGCCAGGTCATCAAAGGTTGTCAGAACAGCCTGCTAAGGGCTCTTTTACATGCGAAGAGGGCTCGGAAAGCTGGTGCCGCAAGCGCAGAGCCACTCGTATTATCATAATAAAATCGAATGGGATTGGAGAGCCTAGTAGAGTCCTGTTAACAACAATCATTCGAAAATGAACTCGAACTTTAGTGTTAAGCGTGTGACACCAATCATGAATTGGAAGTTGTTACCGGTCTAATTCAATTCGATAGGGAATCTCTTCATTGTTGAAAATCGTTTTGGAACAAATAGTCGCCTTCCACATGAAGTGACGTAAATAACAACATTTTCTAAATTGGATACAGCGGTAGAACATCATATTTGGATGAACTTCATCATCTCACAAACTGCCTTAACGGAAATATGCATATTGTTCCGATAAACAAATATTACATTGTTGTCGTACCTAACGTAAGCAAATGTAAGATTCTCGGGAATAGTCGTAAGATAAGTTACGTCCTTTCCTGAGAACTAAAATACAGTTAAAGCCTTCTCTAACGTAACGGCGTACCTATCTACTGTCAACATGAATAGGCATGCTTTTTGCAAACGCCTGATGGGCTGAGAAGTCCGTAGGAAGGGGTGCTCAAACTTGAATTGCTGGCGATCTACCTCAATATTTTTAGACTACTTACGATCGACTCTGAGAGGCTGAAAGTATGTGTGATGCAGGGTTGTCGTACATACACGATACACCCTACCTACCTACCTAGGTAGGGTGTACCGTAGAATATATATAAAGATATTATTATTACTCAGAGTAAGAATAACAACTTAACAGCGTTTCAATTGATCATTTCTCATTCTAGAATTTTATAACTGTATAGCAGCGGTGGGGCTTTAGGTAAAAATGGCAAAAACACCATCTGGAAACTCTCTGAATTCATTCAAACACACTTACAGCGCCTTTCGTACCGATGGCATAGATCAGGCGTGCTAAGACTTGAACTGCTGGCGATCTACCTCAATATACACGTACATACACGATACACCCTACCTACCTACCTACCTAGGTAAGGTGTACCATAGCCTATATAAATATTAGCTTCCCGCACAATATACATTATTTTTGTCAAGATTTGAGTTAGTTTTAGTTAGGTTTTTCTCTATAATATCAATGAAAAAACTCATAGTTATTCAAAATTGCGAGTTTATTGGTTGTTACAAAACAAAACAGCTACATATGGTGTCAAACTTAACTAAGGAAAGACTTTGGATGTTGAAGCTTGGTACTGCATGTCCTCAGCATACTTTTCATAAGATGGTACGTAACCACTGAGTGCTTTTTTTTGCCCTAGATTCGAAAATTCATCTTCAGATATAAAACACCAGAAGTTTGTAGTAGATGCTGTAGCTTTAAGATATATATCTGAGATAATCTGCATCAACTCATTTCAACAGAATATGAGTTCATATTAAACATGTAAATGTTTTTACATGAAAAAGGATAACTCATAACTGATGCTATATTTGCCAATTTACTGCAGTCATAAAAACGCATTTCGAATTGTCCCAAAATATTTGATAATTCAGCCTCATACGTATCATAATTCAACTGAGGAATTCTTGCTTTCAAAGACGAAATGTTTCAGATCCTTTCTTTTCAGTTGATCTATCATAAGTTGCAATTTACTTTTAAATGCGTTTACTGCGCTAATCATCTCGATGATAGTTTTTCCTTTACCTTGAAGCCCCAAGTTAATGGTGTTTAAGTGCATTGTTATGTCAGTCGAAAATGCCAAATCAGTAAGCCATTTTTCGTTTTTCAACATCTGAGTGTCATCACCTCTTTCGTGCTCCATCGATTGTAATGCACACTAACTTATATATTAGTTGCTTGTAGTTTTTTACAAAATTGAAGAAAACGTCATATATATCTTCGCCACGAGTCTTCCCCTTCAAAGGAATGATTGTCAAAAATTCTTCCTTATCCAACATGTCATTGAATACCATCCGAATAAAAATACACAGCTGGGCAGTGTCTGTCATATCGGTGGACCCGTCGAACTGTAAAGAAAAGTATGTACATTTCTTGATATCATGTTTTAGTTTATCTGCCATGTCCTGACTCATGACTTCAATACGCCTTGTGACAGTCGGACGAGATAACTGAAGTTCTCTAATAGGAGACATGATTTCTGTTTTATTTTCAAAATCTCCAAATAAAGTCTCGCACGCTTCTATAAATACTTTCTTCACAACCGATACATCTTCGAATGGTTTCTTGTGTTTCGCCAATATATGAGATATTTCAATTGATGCGATCGTAACAATTTTTGATCGTTTGGCTGGTCTTGTGAACAAGTTTTGTTCTTTTTTCAAACAAGATATCAAATCAAGTACTTTTCGTTTTCTCAATTTACTCTGTGGCGGAAAATCCTTTTCATATTTCTTATCAACCGTTTTATAATGCCTCTCTAAGTTACCACGCTTAGATATTGCAACAAACGACAAATAAGACAAATGCACTTATCCTTCAGCATACAAAAGAAAAATTCTTCCTCCCAATCGTTATTAAAATGATACGTTTTAGATTTCTTCGCTGCACTCATTTTGTACAATTTAATAATAAATTTTGTATCGACGTAGTATTGCCTTCAAGTTACAATTCAGAATAACTCCAATTCCTGCAGGCGCAACATTTATATCAGCGTGAACGAAAGTCTCAAATGTTTCCGTCAAACGCGCCGCCCGAAATTTCTAGAAAAACGGCAAGAACAAAAAACGCGGCTTTTTTCTGACAAGTAGCGCGCGTTCTTTTGATAAAGCCGCCTCTTGCCGCTAACAGAGTATTATTTTATTACATAATAAATTTTTGTAGTTTAGTTACCTACTTATTAAAATTTTTTTTCTTCTTAAGATCTACTCAAAAGCACTCGCGATCGACCGTTTGAGCACCCCTTGCCGTAGAGCGATCTTTTATCAATTATTATTTCGATAAATTTATTTTTATCGAGTTTATTCAACTCCGTGTAAAAATCCTCAAAATTTACTTGGCAGGTTACAATATGGCGACTATTTCAGTTTATCATAAAATAATTTTGCTGTTCTAGAAAGTATTTAAGTCACTATTTCAATTAGAATAACTCACATTATTCCGTATTTTGGTTAACAAAAGACTCAAAACCTACGAAAAAATTCTAAAGAACCGTGTAATAAACTGTGTGGTGGAATATCATTGAAAATCACAGAGCAATCTTCATAGAATTGGTGTGGACATCATTAGCAATTATTAACGAGAAATTATGGCAGATGAGGTACCTACCTGTTAATTCTTGTTGTTGTTTCGATTCTACTTTTTTTCAATGGAATTCAATAGGTATGAAAGCCGACAATCAAGTAAATACAGACATTATAAAAGCCTATTTTCATTCTAATAGAAATAGTGCTCGAGCATTTCGACTCTATCCGGAACAATTTCCAGATCGTGATGAACCAGAGTTTTCCAGGCTCCAAAAATACTCACATAAATATGATTCATCCAAAGGACCTAAGACTCTTAAAAGGAAAATTAATGTGTAGAAGCGAACAGAAAAACAATTGTTTATCAATTCAGGCAGAAACCGGGAGTCAGCGATGACTATTCAATTTGTTTCACGAGAACATAAAAACAAGCCTTATATTTTTGAAAAAAGAACCATCATTTCGTCTGATGAGTATATTTCTCACAACAATCACAATTTCAATAAAAATAATTTCAGACATTGGAACCAGCATAATCCACATAAGATAACGAACAATAATTTCAAGCGTAGATTTGGTGTGAATCCCTTGATAGAACCAAGATGTTACTGATCCTCATAACGCAGCTTTGAATTTGAACTGGCTATACAATAATTTTTGTAATCAATGAATAGGGGCCAACTGTCCTGTTAGCCCGTCCTCAGATTTGAAACGTCCTAATTTTTGGCTCTAATCTACAGAATCGAGTTTACCATATTTTACCAGAAAATTTCGAAGTGTTGAAAAAAAGACTAAGAACCTCTTGCCTTCCTTCGAATGCCGTTCTGAATGCAATACGTACCTTATTGAAGAGATGCCAATTGTCTATTCAATAGCATGGACGGCATTTTCAACATTTTTATGAAATATTTCTTGATAAAAATTGAAATTATTCATTTCGACTTTCTTAAGTTCTTTAACAGTATGGTAAACTTGTGACGATCTGGAAATCGTTTCCGATAGGGTTGAAATTCTCGAACACTATTTTGAATGCATTCAAAATTATCTAGCGTCATGTCCGTATTCACTTGATTATCATCTTTCAACTTATATTAACTCTCCGTGAAAAAGACTGGAAACGAAACAATTATAAGAATTAGCGCGTAGGTCATAGTTTCTAGCTATATATATTCTTTTGAAAAGAGAGGATTTACAAAAATTCGAATAATTGTATTTACAATAAATGCTTATAGCTATAATTTTGGTGTGTGTCAGAAAAACACAATCGTAAAAAACAAGCGAATAAATAGAATACCAGCAGAAAAAAACAGACCATGCCCGTTCCTTAATCAGGCATCTAAACTGGCATCATGCCTCCTACGATTGCCCCTAAAGTGTAAGCACAAGAAATGTAACAAGGGAACCATATTATCTTGCGTATGATTCAGTAAACGAGTGGAAAAACCTGTGGAAAAAACTCGTTTCCCTGTCGCTATTGCACTAGCAATAACTTGTCTGTTTATGTTGTGTTAGTGTCGTGTGTACAAAAAAATACCAAAAATTGTTCTGCTTAGCAGATTCATTCTCTCATTGTCATCTTGCACTCCATGATTTCCAGGACTTCTTCACGAAGACAAGGGTGAAAGGGAAGGGGAAACATACCTAACTCTTATATGTCTTAACTCACTTGAATATAAGAACTTAACCAATGCTCCACTGTTTTTCAATTGGAAACATCTCGTACATCTTTTGGGGATGAAGCCCTACAAAGATGTAGCCCTTGCCTTATCAACATATACCATGGGAAAAAAACACTAAGGGGGAGCAAAAACCTAATCTCCTAAAAAGACTTCAAGTTCTCTACCCAGTTAATGAAATTATCTGAAAACCACCCGTAAAATGGTGAATAGGACAATGGAGGACTAAATATCTTATTTTTTCTTCAGCTGCACCACATTCACATGCTACAGTATTCCATTTGAACAATATACTATTATTACGACCATGTCCTGTCCTGAGACGATTTAATGTACACCAATTTTTCCTGCTTATATCGAAACCTGCAACCCTTTTTGAAAGATCATCTATGAGAACTTTATTAAAAACATCAACTTCCTGCCATTCAGTTCCAAAGATCAACATCCAAAAAGTCAATCGACCAAGTAGGTTTCCTAGATTTCAATCTCAGGTTAGGTGAATTTTGAAGATCGTGTATTATCGGAAAGACTTCTGGAAATGAGTGATACTTATCCCAAGACGATTTAAGAGCTAATTTCCTTCGAATATAGGAAGGAACTATATTACAAATAACCGGAAGCCATGGGGTACCAGTTGAGCTGATAGATCCACTTATAACTCTCATAGAACAGTTCAACTGAGAATCAATCTTATTGACATGAGCACTATTCAACCAAACCTGACAGCAATATTCTGCTGCTGAAAATACCAAAGCTAAAGCAGTAGTTCGCAAAGTAGAGACTCCAGCGTCCCAATTAGATCCAGCTAGTTTATGTAGTATATTGTTTCTTATTTTCAACTTCTGACATAATTTATTAATATGAAATGTGAAAGTCAAAAAACGATCAAGCTTTACACCAAGACATGTTGGAGTGAAATTATGAGTTGATAGTGATTGATTGAAAAATACTCTTAGTTGCCTATCCTTCTCATGATTATTCAGATGAAAACAAGAAACCTCAGTTTTCGAAGGATTTGGACATAAACGCCATTTTTGAAGAAAATGTTCAGAATTTCTAAATCAGAAGTCAGTGTTTGCTCAATTGTTTCGAAGTCATAGTGTCGAAAAACCAAAGCAATATCATCAGCATAAATAAACTTTGTAGAGGAAGTTTCAGGGATGTCAGACATATATAAATTGAAGAGAAGAGGTACAAGAACAGATCCCTGAGGTCGGCCATCATTTAGAGTGTAAAATCTACTGCTTCTATCAGATAACATATTTTCAATCAACTTTACAATTTTTCCACATTGAATTACTTCAAAGAGTTTGTAAACTAGGCCATCCTTCCAAACTGTGTCATATGCCGGAGAGATCTACAAATACAGCGCCTATTTTAAGTTTACCCTGAATTCCTAATCAATTAATTATTAATTTCTAGTTAATAAATGCGAATGACATCCATTATATTTCTATGAAGATTATTTGGGATTTTCAATAGCATTTGTGTTTTAATTCGTATTTTTCTCATTAAATTCTTTCGTAGACGTATAATTTGTTCCTACCCTACTTCTTTACTCTACAAAGCATGTTATACAAGAAAAATATGAAGACTCTCAAATAACTTGGCAAAATGTTAGTAATTTTTATGCTTTCACAATTTCCCCTCCAACATATCATTTCATATTTCATCAAAACATACAATGGACAATTCCGGATCAAACTGATTCCCGATAAATTGGGTATAGAATATAAAATTGCAGCGAGTATAGATTTGGAAAAGTTTCCGAACCAATATTGACGTGGAGATTCGCAATAAAGCTCCGAAAATAAAAGCAAGTGCTCTATAAATACTGAAATTGCTGAAACTTCCATTCCCCTTCTAGTTTATATATACGAGGTTCCGTATCTCGCTCAGATCGCGTTCTGAATCTCCCTTCTCCAATATTCAACGAAAAACAAGCTTTGATTAGGAACGTATCCATTTGGAGAATTCATTTGGGTAATTCAGTTGTTTCATTGGAGTTTGTTTAAAAATGGGGATTTCAGATATGTATGAGCTGGTTGAACGACGTTGTGGCTATATACTGCAGGGTTCCCCAAACTCAGAATTAGAACTACCTAATGTACTGGAATCGAATGTAGTTGCATTTGTGGATAATATTTATGAGGTCATAACAGAGAGAATTTAATTAATTCAAACTAGTAATTGATCTCTTCAATGACGATATTCTTGGTGTACGACCTTTATTAAAATGTTGCAGAAATGACCGCTTTGTTGCGCTCCATTCCTTTCAATTGTAGTGTGTGTGTGTGTTATTCCTTTAACGTGCTCTATTTCCGCCTTTCGGCCAATGACACGCCGGGGAATTCTATCACCTCACTAACCCGGAAATTTTGCCGAACCCCTCTCGTGTCGAGGAAAGGGATCTTTAATATCCAACACATCTCTGTTAGACAGGACCCACAGCTTTATATCTCCTCTGAAAGAAGGACACTAAACGAATCCCAGAATAGGAAAAATCGCACCGACTTTGTGGAGTTTGAACGCAGATAACTCTGCGCAGGGGACGAGCATCATATCCTCTACGCCACCGTCTTACAGTGCAGACTCTGAACTTGATTTCTGCCATGGAAGAATTTGTAGGTGGAATGTTCGGTGGAATTGCGTTAGATGAATCCAGCACAGAATTCTTTGAGAACAAGAGAGCAAAAAGACCAGCTTTCTCTTTCGGAGATGATGCTATACTTCCGTCTTCTTTAACAAGAGAATTGGCACTGACAGTCTTCGCCATAGACCAGAATTGTCAAGTCCCGCTTGCCTGTTCAAGGAATTTATTAGTTACCCCTTCGTTGAAATTGGCCTTTGCTCATGCAGCTGTCAGGTTGCATATGTTCCGTATTGGTCTGAAGGTTGTTCTTGTTTCCTCTGTTGGATTCATCTTCCATGACTTGTAAGCTCTGCTCTTGGCTGCAAAGGGTTTTTCGCAGTCTTTGTTGAACCATGGCTTTTGTGCTGTTATTCTTTTTATGGAATGAGGGATGTAGAACAGCGGCGGTGAACCAATAGTTCACCAAAATCAAACGACCACGATCACGAGCTTCTCTCTAACACTAGCAAAACGATTTTGGAGTACAATTTCCTCGGTTTTTTGACATTATCGTCGGTTAAAGAGGTCGAAGGTCGTCCGGAACGAGGCAAATCTTCGACGATCTCCCGACCGTCTTTAAAGGCTTTGTACCACTCTTACACTTAGGTTTTCGATAAAACAGAGTCTTCATAAGCCTTTTCCAGCAATCGCAACGATTCAGCACACGGAATTTAGTTCAAAACTCAAAATTTGAAACAAACTCTTTGTGTAATATTTTTTTCCATTGTAAAATTCGCAGAGTACCACTGAGGTCGACAGGGTTCAACAGCTGTCGTAAGCAAACTAGTTGATAGATCGCGCCTATATTAGGCATAGTAATCAGGGATAGTCCTACCAACATACATAAACTTAAAATACTTAAAAAACGCAGGCAATTTAAATGGGAATTTCCGGATATATTTTTGTCACAGTAGTATTTTAAAGGAAGTGGGTACGGAGCGATCTACTGAAGCATAAATTACTTGCTGGAAATGTTCAATTACCCACAAAAATTCTACCAACAAAAGACCTATATTTCATTGAATAAATCGTTTGTTCACTATAAATTCCTACCGCTACTATTATACTATACAATAACAAACCACAGGTAGATATCGGACATTATTTCTTCAATTCAGTGAGCAAGAAAAGAATCAAATAGTGCCCTTTGTATGAGTATAAGGGCCTATATATTCCTTACAATCCTAATCGGGTTCGACGGCTCATGTGTAAATAGAAGTGGAGTGCTATTTTAAAAGAGTGAGATAGATAAGATTAGAAAGATTACTTGTTAATGGGTTATGCTTGGATTTGTTCATTGTCAGCTTTGGTTGCGAAAAATTCAATTTTCAGGATTAGTAACACCTACAGTTGACGTTGTGGAACAAGAAAGGAACGACTTTTAGTATGAAGACTATATTTCATGGAACGTTCAAGTCCTAAATATTATGACTGAGAATTAAAATCAAAGAATAAAACAAAGGAGTACGAATATCTCAATTAGAAAAGTCATAAAACTGATTTTTTGCTAGAATGTATTCAAAAGATTCATCATCATCATAGTCACAATGTCTTAACAGACATGTTGTAAACTCGTAAAATGCATTAAGTCGGAGCTTGAACGCTGTCGATACGAAGATTATCAATTGTTTTCAAAATTGTAGCACGCCATCTTTCGCGATTTCGAGTTATTTCGGTGGCTTTCGTGACACTCACATCCATCAACTGTTTCGGTGCATCCACCCAGCGTGTAGGGGAACGGCCACGACGTCGACCATGACTTGGGTCAACAAGCTTCTCCATATTATCGCTTCTATGAATGTTACCGAAGAACGTCAGAATTCGCGTGAATACAATGGAGGAGAGCCGCTTTGGATTACCAAGTTCATTCAAAATCGAAACATTAGTTCGATGGGCGGTATAAGGAATTCTCAACATTCTCCTCCAAGCCCACATTTCAAATGCATCAATGTGAGCGCCATCTACCTTTTTAATAGTCCAAGTTTCAGAAGCATATAGGAATATAGCAAAAATAAGAGTCTGGACTAACTACATTTTGGTGCTTTTAGTGATATTATTGTCACGCCATGTTTTGGTGA
Source organism: Cryptolaemus montrouzieri (assembly GCA_013387265.2). Taxonomy (NCBI): domain Eukaryota; kingdom Metazoa; phylum Arthropoda; class Insecta; order Coleoptera; family Coccinellidae; genus Cryptolaemus; species Cryptolaemus montrouzieri. The sequence goes on from JABFTP020000185.1 coordinate 124,875,369, forward strand.
GCTTCGTCATGGCCGCCCGTGCTTGCTGTATACGTCGTCTCATCTCATTCCCACAGCCAACAGAATTTTCGATCAAAGAACCGAGATACACAAAACTCTGAACTACTTGGCAACGGCCAACAGACTTCATTTCAGGATAGTTGTTATGTTCCCTGTCTTCTATCATAACCTTGGTTTTATTATAGTTAATATTAAGACCATACGCTGCACTATGCTGTTCTAGGTTACTCAGCAAAGCTAACAATTCTTCCTGAGAAGCAGCAATAAGGGTAGTATCCTAACCTTAAATTAGAAATCTTGCTACCACCAATAGTTATGCCAGTTGTCAAGTACATGTCTCATTACAAACTCGGAGTAGATGTTAAATAATATCGGAAATAATACGCATCCTTGACGTACTCCTTTTCTGGTTACCATTTGATTACCGTCAATTCTTACTTGAGCTGAGTTGGACATATACAGTTTCTGAATGAGATAAATTAGATGGTAGGGAACTCCCTTAGAACGCAGGATTTCCCACAGTTTAGGCCACTTAACGTTATCAAAAGCCTTGGAGTAGTCTACAAAGCAGATATAAACGGGAAAGTAATGTTCCTTAGCTTTCTCAATGATCTGCCTCAAGTTCAAGATCTGTTTGCGCTTACCACGTCCTTTTACGAAGCCTGCCTGCGCCGGAGAAATTTGCCAGCCAATAAAACTCTCCAAACGAGACTGTAAAATATATAGTAGCACCTTCCTTGAATGAGAGACCAACGAGAGTAAACGATAATTGTCTGGGTTTGTGGGAGAACCTTTTTTATGGAGTGGAACAAAAATAGACGAGCACCATTCATCTGGTCAAACACCGGAGAACCAGACTTTATTACAAATACTATGTAAAAGAGAAATGCCGTCATTGCCCAAGCATTTTAAAGTTTCGGCAGAAATGGCATCTATGTCTGTAACTTTGCCCGTTTTTAGTTTTTTCAGGGCATGTTCCACTTCTGAAAAAAGAATATTAGGCTCATGTTCATAATTCAACAAAGGAGCATGGATGCCATCATCAAAGTAAAGGTTCTGACAATAAGTACGCCACACCCCAATCACCCCATCCAAGCTGGTGATTAACTGTCCATCGGAATTCTTGACCGCCCAAATTTCAAAAGATTAGGACCTGATTATATGCCTGCCTGAAATTGAGATTAGAAGGTTTTTATTTAGAACTTACCAATAATACATGCATTATACGAAATATTTTGACTTTTATGAGTAATATCAATCATTCAACTGCTCATTGAATAGAGTTTCATCAAGAGCTTAAAAATTTTTCGAAAAGCTTGACGACTTGAAATTCAAGCTTCTGAAAAATCTGACTCGACTTTTGCGACCCAAAAGCTTGGCTTGACATCAAGATTCCTCAAACTGCTTGAAAGCTTGAAACTTGCAAAAGCATAAAGCTAGGTTCACTAACTAATAGCTTGTTGCCGTGCCAATACACGTGCAGTAGAAGTAGGTAGTATCTCTAGTCATACAGAAATCTGAAGGATTTCTGTATTCAACACTGAAATCTGAAGGATTTCTGTATTCAACAACACTGGAATCTGAAGGATTTCTGTATTCAACAACACTCAACAAAATATTTATGTCGCCTACAACCCACAATAGATTTCTATGTAATATAGAACAGATTCAAATGAAATGATTCTTACAGAGGTTTTCCGTATCATTCGTTGAAAAGTCAATATTCCTTGTGAAAATATATAGAAAAGTGAAAGAAATTTATGTAGTGTCGTCACCTAGTGGCCAGAAGTGTAAGTATAATAATCTATCGATCAAGGTTTACTACATTTGGCGATTTTCAGCAGAAACCTTTCGGAGAATGAGTGAATCTCCCAGAATCGAGATTAAACAGTGATTCCCCGAAAAGCAAGAGTCGGAGGAGTACATGGACTTCCCCGAAACTAGTAAATAAAAATAGATGATTTCCTTCTTACTTCATTTCTTGTGGATAAACTGTTACTGTTAAATACACGTGTAGTGATGAAAATGTTCGGCTCCTATAGAGAGGCAGTTCTCATGAGCTGAGTTAACTATTACCAAGACTCGAAACAGATGGAGTCACAAATAAGTTAGGACGTTGATGTGTCTCAACACTTGGTTCAAAAACAGCAAACTATCAAGTATCTGATGAAGTAGGACTGCAGTTTCGCTTATTCTTATTCTTCTTGAGTAAAGTTTCAATGTAGGGATTACTTTCATTTTCACTGAAGTTCAATTCAGTTGTTTTTATTCTCACAGAAGTTTATAGCTGTGTTTTATTTGAAAATATACATTTCACTTCCTCTTATTCTTGTTCTGTATTTGTGTTACCTTCAACAACTTTATGAATTCTTTTCAGATTCTTACGTTGAATTTCATTTAAATATATCCCAATCAAATATTCGGTTTTATTTAGTCTTCGTTCTTATGGAAAAGACGAAGTTCAATGTATATTGCAATAGTGTTCTGATTCCAGCTTTCAAGTTTAGCGATTCAAGAAGCTTGAATTGAATTTTCAAGTTTTTGTGAGTGTTGTGACCTCACTAAATTTGCTGTATATGTTTCAAACAATGTTAAATTTTTTTTACATGTTTACATTCACTTCTTCATTTTTCTTCAATATTTCAATTTTGTTACTTTACGATTTATAATATTTTCTTTCTCATCCCAATTTCACCGCCCTCCTCCTTCAAGCAGGTGTTGCCGAAAACCGCGGAAACTTTTTGACAACTGCGAGATACTAGGCTAATATAAATTTTACTCTAATTTTGGGAATAATAGAGAACCCAGAACGCATCCAACTAGTGATTGTCGTTACAGGAAGGTCAGTCGCAAGAGTTTCATGCATAGTTCATTTTACAATTTTTTATCAAATCGACCTATTAATTTGTAACCACTTAAGTCCACTTCAGTTACCCAACAGTGCAAAAAAGCTTGCCTTGACTTGAAATACGAAAACAAAGGCTAGACTCGATTTCAAGTCAAATTAAGTCAAGCAACTCGATTTTCAATTCAAGTCATGAATCCCTACTATTGAATAATAATAACAGTTCCATGGAATAATGTATCCATTACTTAATACCTTCACAATTTCTATGACTGTGCTAACTGTGTGATTCAGTATTTCGGAATTCATTTATGGTTCTGAAGCGATGCCAGACATTATTGGTTACACTGGTCTACAATGGTTTTGTTGCCCTAGATATGAAAATGATTTTGGGTCTATTTATGCACACAATTCGTGAAACTATCAATGATTTTGTAGGATTTGCTCTGATTTCTTTTTAAATCTTTATTTTCATTTTACATAAAAAAAATCGTAAAACAAGAAACAAAATAACAGATATATTTATAATGTCAGTTGTTTTGAGAAATTCGGATACATCGAAGTAAATAAAGAGGAAAATGTCGAAAATATATTTCATATTTCCATAAAACGCCTTTTATGAGCTTTTCTTCTATAATTTTTCAGGGGACAATCTCTTTTCAAAGACCAGCAGTAATCTGCCATCATGTGACAATCCCATCGACCTTGATACCTTTCTTCCATCACTTTTAGATCTTGATGAAACCGCTCTCCCTGTTCCTCACTATAATTTCCTAAATTATCCGGAAATTTATCTAGATGATTGCGGAGATAGTGTAACTTAATACTCATATTTGCTCCTAAAGTCTAAAAGTTTGTCAGCATATTTTGCACAATTTCTTCATAATTTGCTGCTTTATGGTTACCTAGGAAATTTTCGACAACCAACACAAAACTTTTTCAAGTTTTACTTTCCGGAACAGTCATAACTTTGATAAAATCTGAGTCTTTCATCAATTGCCGTATTTGAGGATCATCAAATATTCCACCTTTCAATTTTTCCATACTAAGCTTCGGAAATTTTCTGCAAATGTAATTAAAACAATTTCCGTCTTTGTTCAACGCTTTTACAAATTGCTTAATCATACCTAACTTAATATGTAATGGTGGAAGTATGATTTTGTCTCTGCTCACCAGCGGCTCCCTTATTACGTTGGCTTTACCGACAGTTAAAGAATTTCTTACAGGCCAAACATCTTGTTCCCAATGAAGTTGCTTTGCTCTACTATCCCACATACAAATAAAGCAAGGGTATTTTGTATATCCACTTTGTTGGCCAAGTAAAAAATTAACCATTTTTAAATCCACACAGATCGGCTCAGAGTATTTAATTTTCTCTAAAACTAATTTTACATTTTCATATTCTTCTTTGAGTTTCGTTGAATGGGCAATTGGAATTGATGCAAATTTATTTCCATTGTGCAATAAGACGCATTTTAAACTTCTTTTGCAACTATCGATAAAAAGGCGCCATTCAGTAGATTTGTACTCTTTTAAACCCATGTCTATAAGCAGCTTCGCGATATCATTACAATACACTAATCCTTCATTTTCACTAAAAAATTGTAATAACTCTTTTTCTCGCGTTCTGTATGTTGTAATTGTTACTGTTGGTGCCAATAAATTTTTTTCTTTCAATCTTAAGGCTAACAGTTCTGATCCTTGTTTTGATAAATTGAGATCACGTATTAAATCACTGAGTTCATTTTGAGAAAATAACTTTGGCGTAGATGTTTCACCTTCCCATTCACTTCCACTAGTAGATGGTCCCGATTTCTGTGAATTTGGTAACATCATTGTTTCTGAGGGCATGCGAATTAGTTTTGAAATGTATATGGGCCGAGGGAGATTTTCACTGTGTAGAACCGGACATTTCGTAGACTGTAAGTCTGGGTATCACTACGTTTGAATTCGATTAAAACCTTAAACATCTACTACGCAAAAGTAACAATCATCTAAATGATTCGTAGGCTCCATCTAGATCATAGGAATGCCAAAGTCTAATCCAGAACGTTCACCTTTTTCCACAACCGTAAAGACTCAACACAGGACTTACAAACTTTATTAGGAACCCATGGTTTACCTAATTTGTCCATTTTGAAACCAAAATATTCAACATAAGTCTCCTTGACAAAGTCTGTGATATTTCTTTTTTGTTTTTTTGGTATATAAACACCGCAAATATAACAAAATAAATCACTACAATATTTACACTTTCTTCGTGACGAACTCATATTTTAGACTAGAAGACAAATATATAAGAATGGACATTCAGTAATTGAAACAAAATATTAATCCATGACACTTTATCCAGATTTACGTGTATATGTACTTCAATATTGTCAAATAACTGAGATCTCAGCTGTTCTGTAAAGCAGGGTCTGAGAGTGGGGATCAGGTGATGTTTGTATGCGCGAAAAAGTTGCCCAGAAGCCTAATCATAACTGGAAAATTAAATTTTATTTCTAACAAGCTTATAATTGTTCAAAATATAAGAAATGCAAAAATCATGAAAATCTGGGCACTTGAAAACATAAAAATTTGCGATGATATCCAGGGCAACAATAAAAAAAAAATTTTTTTGTAGAGCTGTGTTATCTTTGAAATTCGTGAATTGTCATCCCGTTGAACATTATTCATTCAAATGAAATCAAAACATGAGTGGAGAATTTATGGAAGACGAGGTGTTTGATTGTACACTCCCTGACCTAATGGAATTGGTGGCGATGGTTACAAAGAATTTTTCGTTACATAAATCAAAGGAAAAGTAGAATGCAGTATATCGAAGTTTTATGGATTAGCAAGCCATACAAAATACCAACTTATTTTCGGAAACTGTGCTTCTGGTTTACTTCAGTAAATTTTTGAAGAAGTATAGGCACCCATCCTATTCTAGTCAATGCTACGAAGCACTCTTTGTCTTCATCTTCAATCCATTGAAGACGCCACAGATTAGACTTACCTTCTAAACAAAGTGGTTTCAATCATGGGAATCATAGGAGCTTGCCGCTCTAATGAGTTACACACAAGATTGAAGACGTAGAAGATGGAGCTTTAATAGTGAACATTCCTGTAACAACGAAAAAAATTACCAAAAAAATTCAATGTATTGAGGAAAGATTAGAAAATGTATACAATATATATGGTATAAACTTGAGGTCGTCAAATGCATATACTGATTTTTTCTGAATTATCAATCTGGATTAGGTATTCACGGCTAGAATTGAAAATCTAGCTTCTTGACTTGAAACCGAGCTTTCGATTTCAGAATTCAAGCTTCTTGAATCGCAAAACTTGCTATGAAACATTGGGCTTTGTCTTATATTCAATAAGAGAGAGAATAAAGGTTTAAATCAGGGGTGCTCAAACGACCGATCGCGATGGGCCAGTCGATCGCGAGTGCCTTTTGAGTAGATCTCGAGAAGAAAGAACCTTTAATAAGTAGGTAACTAAACTACAAAAATTTATTACGTATCGAGGAAATATTAGAAAATGTATACAATATATATGGTATAAACCTGAGGTCGTCAAATGCATATACTGATTTTTTCTGAATTATCAATCTGGATTAGGTATTCACGGCTAGAATTGAAAATCTAGCTGCTTGAGTTGAAACCGACCTTTCGATTTCAGAATTCGAGCTTCTTGAATCGCAAAACTTGCTATGAAACATTGTGCTTTGTCTTATATTCAATAAGAGAGAGAATAAAGGTTTAAATCAGGGGTGCTCAAACGACCGATCGCGCTCGGCCAGTCGATCGCGAGTGCCTTTTGAGTAGATCTCTAGAAGAAAAAAATTTTTAATAAGTAGGTAACTAAACTACAAAAATTTCCTGGAGCATGAAATCCATGATGTTATAAGATCACTCAAAAACAACAAAGGTTCTAGTGTTGATTTCATCTCAGCACGAATTCTGAAGATGATAGGTACCGATATCAGCCGACATTTCGCTCATGTTATTAACCTGTCAATTAGCACAGGCGTATTTCCTCGTATTCTGAAAAAAGCAATCGTCATTCCTATTCATAAAAGGATGATGTACACGATATCATGAACTATAGACCTATATCTATCTTAAGTGTCTTTTCCAAGGTTTTTGAAAGAATAGTGTTTGATAGAATGATGAAGTACCTAGATAAATTTCAAATACTTGATACTGCACAACATGATTTCAGAACCGGCCGCTCGACTCAAACTGGAGCATTGAAGTTCGTGGAGTTCGTCTATCGTTGCCTTGATAATGGTCAATATGTTGCTGGATTGTTCTTTGACTTGTCTAAAGCGTTTGATAGTCTTGCTATCCAGTTTATATTGGATAAATGTTATAATCTTGGATTCAGAGGCGTGTTCTTGAACTGGATTCGTAGTTATCTGGAGGACAGAACTGCCTCAATCAGGCTTCACGACTCGTTCTCAAATGAACAGTACTGTAAATTAGAGTACCCCAGTGTTCTGTCTTGGGGCCAATTCTATTTCTGTTATTCATCAACGATCTGCCACCAAATTTGAAAAAATATTCTACAGAAAATCTAATATTCGCAATTTATTATCAAAAATAATCTGGTTGATACTGTTCGCTGATGACTCTTCCATAGCTATTACTGCTGAGACTCTTGAGGAGCTTCAAAAGTTATGCGAGCTGCTGGTGGAGAGTTTCGTAGAATGGTGCCATTTTAATGCTATTATGATCAATGTCAACAAGACGGAACGCATTCACTTCACTCTGTCGTCTTGTGATCAGGGTAGCATAACAATAAGGTATTTAGATACAGTCGTCTCTTCGAAGGACACCACTAAATTCCTCGGCGTTCACATCGATAGGAATCTGAAGTGGAGTGCACATATCGATGCGATTTGTAAGAGGCTGAATAGTTCCTATTATGCCCTAAATAGAATCAAGAGTTCACTACCTCTAAGTTCCCTTGTGAACGTTTATTACAGTTTGGTATATAGTCACCTGTCCTATAATATCTTACTGTGGGGAAATTCCTCAGACGTAGGTAGAGTTTTCATCATCCAGAAAAGAATTCTGCGAATGATGTTCGATACAGCTCCACAATCTTCATGTAGACCGTTGTTCCTGAAGAATGGTATCCTCACATTGGCGTCTATTTTCATTTTGGCATCTCAAAATGTTTATATTAAAGAGAATGAAAGTAACATGACTAAACTTTCTAACTTTCATTCCCACAATACTAGAAATAAGGAAACATTATGTATCCCTAAACACAGAACTTCTAGATTTGAAATGTCGCCCTGTACCAGAGTATCAGATTGTTCAATCATCTTCCACGGCATATACAGGGTCTAAGTGTAAATAGATTTAAGGTAGCAGTTAAGAATTTACTTTTAGCAAAATGTTTTTATACTGTGAATGAGTTTCTATGTGTTGATTTAGATAATGTCTAAATGTCTTTTCTATTGACCTGTCCTATACATACTTGTGATGTCTTAAGGATCAATAATTATAATAATAATATTTATTATCGTGGACTTATGCACTATCTCAGCTAGTAGCTGTATATAATTTACCTTTCCCAGATTTAGCAATCAAAGGAATAGGCTCGATTACAATATACTTGACATAAATTTCCTAACTATCCTACATGTATGAAGAATTACAGCGTTTTGCATTTCTATATAGGTATTCCTATGCAATTTTAATTTCTTTAGGCTATCATGCAAAGTTTTGGGTATTAAACCAGTCGAGGATACGATGCCAGGAACAATATCTATTTTATCGAGGTGCCACATCTGCTTGATCTCAATAGCAAAGACTGTGTATTTGGACTTTTCTCCTGGAACTTGTTCAGCACGTTGTTATTATTCGGTATGGCGACATCCACCAGCATTGCTGTTCTGGCTCTCTTATTATACACCACTATGTCCGGCCTATTATTCGTCACCATTCTGTCAGTGATAACAGGCCTATCGTAGTATAATCTGATAGAGTCATTTTCCAATACGGGCGCCGGCTGATACTTGTAATATGGCTGGAAGGTGTTCAGAAGTCCGTACTTGTGTGCAAGTTTCTGGTGGATAATGTTGCACACTTGATTATGCCTGTGAAGATACTCCGTATTGACCAGTGATAATATTATTATTATTATTATTACATAATAAAATAACACTCTGCTAGCGGCAAAAGGCAGCTTTATCAGAGGAACGCGCGATACTTCAAAAAAGAAAAGCCGCGTTTTTTATTCTTGCCGCTTCTCTAGAAATTTATGGCGGCGCGTTTGACGAGACTTTCGTTCACGCCGATATAAATGTTGCGCCTGCTGGAATTGGATCGATTCTGAATTGTAACTTGAAGGCAATACTAGTCGATACAAAGTTTATTATTGAATAGTACCAAATGAGTACACCGAAGAAATCTGAAACTTTTTGTATGGTGAAGGATAAGTGCATTTGTCTTATTTGTCGTGCGTCAGTTGCAATACCTAAGCGTGGTAACTAAGAGAGGCATCATAAAACGGTTCATAAATACTATGAAAAGAATTTTCCGCCACAGAGTGAATTAAGAAAACGAAGAGTACGAGATTCGATATCTTGTTTGAAAAAACAACAAACCATGTTTACAAGACCAGCCAAACAATCTAAAGCTGCTTCGATCGCGTCATTTAAAATATCTCATATATTGGCGAAACACAAGAAACCATTCGAAGATGAATCGTTTGTGAAGGAAGCATTTACTTTATTTGGAGATTTTAAAAATAAAACAAAAATCATGTCTGCTATTAGAGAACTTCAGTTATCTCGTCCGACTGTCACAAGGCGTATTGAAGTCATGAGTCAGGACATGGCAGATAAACTAAAACATGATATCATGAAATGTACATACTTTTTTTTACAGTTCGACGTATCCACCGATATGACAGACACTGCCCAGCTGTGTATTTTTATTCGGATGGTATTCAATGACATGTTGGCTAAGGAAGAATTTTTGACAATCATTCCTCTGAAGGGGAAGATCCGTGGCGAAGATAATATATATGACGTTTTCTTCAATTTTGTAAAAAACTACAAGCTACCAATATATAAATTAGTGTGCATTACAACCGATGGAGCACCAGCAAAGACTGGAAACAAAAACGGTTTTGTGGCATTGTGTCGAGCCAATGAAGATTTCCCTTCATTTTGTTCATTCCATTGCATTATACATCAACAAGTTTTGTATTCAAAAGTTTTAAACACTGAGGAAATTATGGGCATTGCAACAAAAATTGTGAATTCCATCCGTGCACGTAGCTTGCAACGGTGGCTCCTTAAGTTGAAGTTGGAAGATAGAGAGTCAGCTGAATACACTGATTTGGTTTTTCACACGGACGTCAGGTGGTTGAGTCGCGGAAAATTCCTAGAAAAGTTTCAAGAATTATTGCCCGAAATACAGCTTTTCTACACGAAGAAGGTGATGATGCTCAGATGTTGAAAAACGAAAAATGGTTGACTGATTTGGCATTTTTGACTGACATCACAATGCACTTAAACACCATTATTTTGGAGCTTCAAGGTAAAGGAAAAACTATTAATGAGATGATTAGCGCAGAAAACGCATTCAAAAGTGAATTGCAACTTATGATAGATCAACTGAAAAGTCTTTGAAAGCAAGAATTTCTCAGTTGAATTATGCGTATGAGGCTGAATTATCAAATATTTTTGTACAATTCGAAATGCGTTTTTATGAATGCAGTAAATTGGCAAATATAGCAGCATTTACGAATTATCCTTTTTCATGTAAAAACATTGAGGAATTAGCTACTGAAATAGCAAGTCAGTTTAATATGAACTGGTGCAGATTATATCAGTTATACATCTCAAAGCTACAGCATCTGATACAAATTTCTGGTGTTTTATATCTGAAGATAAATATCTGAATCTATGGCAAATCGCCCTTCAACTGACGGCAATGTTTGGGTCAACTTACTTGTGCGAGTCTGTATTTTTCGAAATGAAGATAACTAAGTCAAAATATCGCAATCGACAAACTGACGATCATATGATTTCATATCATATATGATTTCGTACCATCTTATGAAAAGTATGCTGAGGACATGCAGTGCCACGCTTCAACATCCAAAGTCACCCTTAGTTAAGTTTAACACCATATGTAACTCTTTTGTTTTGTAACAACCAATAAACTCGTAATTTTGAATAACTATGAGTTTTTTCATTGATAATATAGAGAAGAACCTAAATAAACCTAACCCAAACCTTGACTTAAATAATGTATATTGTGCGGAAAGCTAATATCTATATATGCTACGGTACAACCTACCTAGGTAGGTAGGTAGGTAGGGTGTATCGTGTATGTACGACAACCCTTCATCACACATACTTGCAGCATCTCAGAGTCGATTGAAAGTAGCCTAAAAATATGTGACGGCATAGTGCTGATAGTTATTTTCTTATACATAGTAACAACTTTCTAACCGTTATTCACGTTGGGTCATTTCACAGGGTAATTTTTGCCATAGGCTTGTAGTTTATACACGCGAAAGACTCAAGTTGAAATTGATATCAGATACTCGAGCTTACCATCACTACGGAAGAATCATTATTGTCGTTTTTGCTGCGTACTTAATTCTCGCAAAGGTTCTTCGCATTAACCTAAAAACACGAAAGTTAATTAGCAATAATGTATTTTAGCACGGATACAGGTTTGTCGTATCTACTGCATATTTTGATTATGAGCAAATAAATCAAAACTTATTTCCCATTTACGTGGAATCACGAAATATACAAAAAAATAGTACAGTGAAAAAAATATATGAAAACTGCAGATTTGTAGTTGCATCTCAAAGAAAATGTGAAAATGAATTTATTCGTATTATCAATCTAACAAAAATAATATTCAAATAATTGATCGATGAAGCCTGAACTACCTGATAGTTGATATTCATAATGAATAATAAAATAAAACAAGTTACTATGTTTCAACTATCACTAATTTATTGATGTAAAGAATGACAAAATTTTACATTGGTTGGACCGGTTTCGGACATACGTCCATTATCAACAACAAGCCAATGAAAACTGAATACTCATTTACAATACAGAAATTACCATCAATAAAATGCTAGTAGAGATCACAACTTGAATAATGGTGATTGGTAGGTAATTAAGTCTACCTGGTCGTTAAGCAGCTTAACCCTTTCCACCATAGATGTCTTGAAAATTTCCATCTATTCAAAGAAATTTAGTTTATAAGATTTATCACAGGAATGAAGAATTTTTAGCTGCTGAAGTTCTGGAAAATGATGACATTCATTCAGACAATGTGTAGCTAAAGCTGAATCATATTTCTGATGTAGGAATGACCGGAAATGTTCTTTGTATCTAGCCTTGAAAGAGCGTCCTGTTTGACCTATATAAAGAGAATTGCAATGTTAATTGCTATACTCCTGATTTTTCGAATTTATCGGTTTTATCTTTTATGTTGAAAAGCAGGCCTGACAATTTGCTAACTGGTTCGAATGAAATATGAACTTTTTTACTATCTGACAAAACTCTAGCAACCTGTTCTGACGTATTTCCAAAATATTGTAGAGACATAAATTTTTCGGGCTTTTCTCTCTCGGATTGGGGATATATCATGTTGAATGTGTTGTTGCGTATTTTGTCCGATAAAGGCAAAGAAATCGCTCTGTGAATCATGGATTTGAAGATTGCTATTTTTTGAGAATGCGGGTAATAAAGAAGCGCTTACACTCGTTCATAAAGACCCAACACCACTTATACAGAAACAACTTAGAGCAGCCGCTAATGATATGCAATCACTTTTTACTAGCTTCGAGAGAAACAGATGGATTAAAATGAATCCTAGAATTCCTAGATTATATGGTCTCATTAAAACACATAAAGAAAATAAACCCATTCGTCCAGTGGTGTCATATACCAATAGTCTAACACAAATACTTGCTAAGCAACTAAATACCAAATTCAAATCAATTTCAGATTTTCATTCACAATATAGTATGAAAAATTCATTAGAATTATCGAATAAAATACATAATTTCCTCATGCCACCAACCGCAAAATTAATATCATTAGATGTAGATAACATGTTTTCGAATATACCTACAACAGAATGTGTCCCCTTAATATCTAGAGGCAAGAAATCTCAACGTGGTTTGTAAAGATGAATTAATTTCTCTGTTTGATTTACGCTTGACCCAAAATTATTTTCAGTTCAATAATAAGATATATTCACAAAATAATGGTTTAGCTATGGGTTCACCCCTCAGTCCCTTCTATCTGAAATTTTCATGTCTAATTTGGAAAACACTAAAATTATGACGTCACCTTTGACGAAGGCATATTCTATTTTGGTACTGATATGTTGATGACATTTTAGCCTGTTTCATCGGAACGAATAGACAACTAGAAATCTTCCTGAATTTCATTAATAACATTCATCCTAAAATTGAGTTCAAAGTAGAAACACAAGTCGATAGTAAAATCAATTTCTTAGATCTAACAATTACCCAAGAGAATTATAACCGTTTATCAAGTAATATCTTCAGAAGACCATCGATCACGGATAATGTCATACCCATAGATTCATTTCACCCGTATTCACAAAAATAGCAGCCTTCAAATCCATGATTCACAGAGCGATTTCTTAGCCTTAATCGGACATGGACCGAAAATCAGAATTTAACACCATTATGTTAATAGCAAAGAACAACGGCTTCGATATAAAAGCAATAGAGAGTTTAATTAATCGAAAAATACGCAACAACACATTCAACATGATATATCCCCAATCCAAGAGAGAAAAGCCCGAAAAATTCAAGTCTCTAACATATTTTGGGAAGACGTCAGAACAGGTTGCTAGAGTTTTGTCAGATAGTAAAAAAGTTCATATTGCATTCAAACTTGTTAGCAAATTGTCAGGCCTACTTTTCAACACAAAAGATAAAACCGATAAATTCGAAAAATCAGGAGTATACCAATTAACATGTTCTGAGTGCAATTCCTTTTATATAGGTCAAACAGGACGCTCTTTCAAGGCTAGATACAAAGAACATTTCCGGTCATTCCTACATCAGAAATATGATTCAGCTTCAGCTACACATTGTCTGAATGAATGTCATCATTTTCCAGAACTTCAACAGCTAAAAATTCTTCATTCCTGTGATAAATCTTATGAACTAAATTTCTTTGAATCGATGGAAATTTTCAAGGCATCTAGGGTGGAAAGGGTTAAGCTCCTTAACGACCAGGTAGACTTAATTACCTACCAATCACCATTATTCAAGTTACTGTGATCTCTACTAGCATTTTATTGATGGTAATTCCTGTATTGTACATGAGTATTCAGTTTTCATTAGCTTGTTTTTGATAATGGCCGTATGTCCGAAACCGATCCAACCAATGTAAAAATTTTGTCATTCTTTACATCAATAAATTAGTGATAGTTAAAACATAGTAACTTGTTTTATTTTATCATTCATTAAAAATAATATTGTTTCATCTTCTAGAAATAAAACCTACTGTCAGTATGAGTAAACGTGTCCAGCATCTAGATCTGACATATTGAATGGACTATCGTCAAATCAGATCCCATCTTATACATAATACTACGTAGGAATATCTATTCAGAGATTAAGTCTACACAAATGTCCGAGAAGAAAAGAACTTGTGAGGAAGCACTTCGAATAAAGCACGATCCATTAAATATTTACCAAATTATCAGATTTAAAATCGCCCACTTTTGTGTATTGCATGAAGGGGGTGCGTAAAACCGTGATGCCTGTTTGCAGTGCTACCCTGCTATTATGAGCTATTACGGCAATCACGGCGTATTGTGTAAGAAGACCGGGAACTGAACCTGTCATTAGAACGGGCTTACAAAGCCCATTCATAGTTACGAATCTGCTTTACCCGCATTTTTGGTGTATGTTCGTTCGTTTTGCTTCCTGTATTTTCTTAATTACGGCACATATTCAATAACAAATATTATGATGGTTCTAAAATTATTCTTACGTCGCGATACGGAATTATTCAATAACACCTTTCAGGTGGACAAATTTTTCGGTACGATAGCTAGATAAAATATTAAGATTAGGGAAAAATCACCCCCCTTTCTCTTTTTCAGCGACCAGTTATCCAAAATTTCTCACGGAAATCAACGTTATATAAAAATGGCATTCTAGATGCATATTTTAGAGTGAAATTCAGTGGAAAAAAATTTTGGCTCAGCTGTTTTTTGAATTATTATGCAAACATAATATACTGGGATATCCACCGCGACCGACCGTTAAAATTTTTCAAGTTCCAATGACAATATCAAGCTGAAATTTTATACGCGGCCATAACTAGCGATTTCCAATTGGAGTGAAATATTTTCGAAGTGATACCATTCCCGGTTATACCGGAAGTGGGTTATCACTTTGTTATTTCAAATGGCAATCTACCTTTTTTATTATACATCTAGAACCGACATTTGAGCAAGGCATAAAATACCCAAGTTGTTGGCACTTATCTGTCAAAACTTTTGACAGACAAATGTTTATTGCGTTGTTACGTATGATTTTTTCAATTTGGCCTTTTTTAAACAGCAATAATTCAATTTTTTCAAATTGCACGTGCCAATTTTTATATCGCCATCAGATGAAGCGTCAAATTTCAGATGGAATTGTATAAACAAGTACTATACCCATCTCTTATAGTTCGGAAATAATTTGGGAATATATTGAATTTTGATGAATTTGCAAGAACTAACAGAGAATGCTTTGAAATATTTGAATCAAGTAGCTGAACTGGCTACGCTCACCTGACAGGTGCCAAAAATTAATGTACTTGTCACTTCGTTCATTCGAATTTGATATTTCAACAAGAATTGTCGTTATTTCAGATTGAAAATATCCAAAAAATACAACACATTTGGAATAAAACCACTGGTTATTCAACCGAAAATATATTTAATCTTTTTAATTCATTTTAGAATGTCAAAAGTAGTGGGTAGAAATTGCAAGCAATTCAATAACCAATTTCCAAATTTACCGTCTATATTAAAATAAAATTTCGAAGCATTAGAAGCAATTTTCTACAATTCGGATGAATAAGAATTGTAGAAACTAAGCAAAAATCATTCATCGAAGATAATTACATTAATACGAATAAATGATAGCAAACATCATAGGAGAAAACTAATTAACGATCTGAATAAATGTTCAATATGGGCCCCATTTTGCTCGATACACTTGACAGTTCATATACGAACATGATGAGTTGCCCTCCTAGTTTCCTCAGGATCAATATTACGAAAAGCATTATGAATGCGCTCTAGTAACTCTTCTTTACTTCTTACAGGAATAAGATACACTTCATTCTTGATTTTGCCCCATAAATAAAAATCAAGGGAGTCAGGTCCGGAGAACGCGGAGGCCATAAATTTGGTCCTTGATTACCCCACCATCTATCCTCGAACATTTCTGTTAGCTGCCGATCTACAGCTCTTGTTTTATGTGCTGGTGCACCATCTATTTGGTAATAGCAATCCCTCAGAATGTTAAGGGGTAATCCATTTAAAAAATTTGTTCCTCTCAAAATTCCCAGGTATCTTTGTCCATTAAGATTTTCCTCATAAATGTGATAAGCCAACAAATCATTCATTAAAATTGCAAAAACGTTCACGCTGAATTTATTTTGGAAATCAATAACCTCAATGAAATGTAGATTTTCTGTGGCCCAAAAATGTCGATTTCTCCTGTTGGTTATTCCACTTTCATTGAACTTGGCTTCATCAGACCATGTAATTTTTTGCAGAATTGTCTCATCTTCTTGAAGCCGAATTAATAAGTTTTCACAGAAATTTAGCCACTTGGGAAGGACAGTTGGTTTCAATTTTTGTAGTCTGATAAAAGAATACGGGTGCATGTTATGTTTCTTAAGGATCCTTTGAATGGATGTATAACTCAATCCAATATCCATTGATGCTGACTTAATGGACGCATGTGGATTGGCACGAAAATACGCTAACGTATTAATTTGATTGTCGTCGTCCTCGAGAATTGGTTTTCTTCTAGTTTCTATGTATTTTGTTCCTCCAAATTGAATAAAATTCCTTCTAATCCTTCGAAATTTTGTTTTACTCATAGGCGCCAAATTTGGAAATTGGTTATTGAATTACCTGCAAGTTCTATCCACCACTTTTTGACATTCGCCATGAATTAAAAAGAGATTAAACATATCCTCGTTTGAATAATCAACCATTTTATTATCAATCTGGTGTTTTTCAAAAATTTTCACTTCAAATTACCAACAATTCTTGTTGAAATAGCAAATTCGAATGAACGAAGTGACAAATTTTAGGCACCTGTCAGGTGAGCGTAGCCAGTTCAGCTATTTGATTCAAATATTTCAAAGCATTCTCTGTAAGTTCTTGCAAAATCATCAAAATTCAATATATTCCCAAATTATTTCGGAACTATAAGAGATGGGTATAGTACATGCTGATACAATTCCATCTGAAATTTGAGGCTTCATCTGATGGCGATATAAAAATTGGCACGTGCCATTTGAAAAAATTGAGTTATTGCTATTTGAAAAAGGCCAAATTGAAAAAATCATACAAAACAACGCAATAAACATTTGACATGTGTAGACTGCTTAAAAATTCCTTGATCCTTCTTCTATCCACTCAAGCAAAAATTGTGTCTGTAGTGCAATTTTTTTAATGTACCTCAAAAATCGAGTTTATAACAAAAATAATTAAATCTGTCAAACGTTTTGACAGATAAGTGCCAACAACTTGGGTATTTTATGCCTTGCTCAAATGTCGGTTCTAGATGTATAGTAAAAAAGGTAGATTGCCATTTGAAATAACAAAGTGATGACCCACTTCCGGTATAACCGGAAATGGTATCACTTCGAAAATATTTCACTTCAATTGGAAATCGCTAGTTATGGCCGCGTATAAAATTTCACCTTGATATTGTAATTGGAACTCAAAAAGTTTTTAACGGACGGTCCCGGTGGATATCCCTGTATAATTTCACTTTTAGTGGATGTGGTATTTTTATTCCTTTTCAAAAATATAAGTGGATGTAGACAATTTTCGAATTCACTATCATTTCAGGAAAAAGCTGAAATTGTACCAATTTCTATCACCGGTTTGTCTATTGACCATTAATGTTGATCTACTCGGATTACAAAAAACTGATCACTATGCGCAGCTCGTGGAATTTCCTATTTCAAAGGCACCTTTAAAAAACAAATACAAGTATACTAGGATAATAAATGATGAAAAAAAGAACTACTTTCTTGAATACATCAATAGTGTAAACTGGAACCAGATACAGGGTTACGCAGAATCTTGCTATAACAGCTTCCATGATATCTTCATGAGTGAGTTTGATAACTGCTTCCCTCTAAAAAAATTCAAAATATAAAAGCGGAAAGAACCAAATGGAATAAGGGAAGAAGCTATTGTGACAACTGCAGCATCAAATAGAAGCAGCTCATACTATTTGGATGGTCAGGAAGGATGAGGAGTCCGAAGAACTCTACAAGCGTTTTAAAATGAGCCTGAAGGCATACATTGAAAAACGCATGAGAGATGTTGACTCAGAGTACATAAAAAACGCAGAAAATAAAACAAATGCAGTATGGTCTGTTATAAACCGGAAAACATCTGACGACAATAAGTCCCCAGTACCTGACTATGAAATGTTCGATAATTATTTCGTTGATGCAGCTCAAAAACGAGGCAAAAGGTTATAGCTCCAAAAAACCAAACTGGAGTCGATCCTACAGAAAAAAGTGAACACTTAAAGACTACCAAATATGAAAAAGTCATCTATGTATCTACTCGAGACTTGCCCGCAAGAGAAGGTGGTAAAGGATATCAAGTCTAAAAGCTCACGAGACTACTATGGGTTTTCTTTAGATTTATTGAATTCCATGATATATCACATATCTAAACCCTTGAGTAGGATAAAGAAATGTTTCGAAGAGGGATTATTCCCGGAGAAAATGAAAATAGCAAGAGTGGTGCCGATCCATAAGAAAAACTCGAAAGATGAATGTGGAAATTACCCAGAAATTCAGCAAAAGGAATGCGACCCAATTCCAATATTGGCGGATCTAATCGGTACATCGGTATACAGGGTGTCCACGCGAGATGTGACGTAAAAAGTATATGGAGAAAAAAATGACCGATTGGAGAATTTTTTTTTTGTTGTCTTGAATGTTATTCGAGTTGAGTTCCGAAAATATTTTCGATGCTGTGGCACTTTTTATTCTAGAAAATTAAATTTTAAACAATTTTTTCTCATATCATTTCCACCTGAAATTAACCGAAAGGATGATATGAATTTTCCAATCGGAATTTTCGATTTTTGGTTGTCTCTTAGAAGGCATCATAATTATACCAAAGATCATTCAATATCGATTATTTCTAGCTCGTTGTAAGTAAAGCGGCTTATTCAGTTGAATTCAATGCATTTAGACGCTTCACGGTGTTTCCAAAGCATGTATCAAATCGTAGTACATTCAAAAGTAAAAAAGTTTTTATAAATTAGACTACCTATTTTTGCACATACTCAAAATACAAATTTTCAGTTCTGTGAGTTGTTCATGTATCTATTTCAGTTTTCGAGATATGAAAGAAAAACCATTCTGTAACCTGTCCGTGATACAATGTACAGAACCCTAAAACTCGAAACAGAGGCACATTTTTGACCAAGACCCAAAACAAAAAATGGTTGATTGTCCAAAGTACAACATATCTCAAAATCAGAAAACTCAACTAATACATTAAAATCAGTACTAACCGTGCAGGGTACTGAATTTAGTGAAGATCAATCTGAAAAAAAGTGAAAATTGAAAAAAAACAGTGGCGTACTATTTTTTCATCGAAAGTTTTGGTTGATCTGTCTGCCTGGACACCATTGGAGTCGATAAGTTAAAACAAACAAAAGTCAACTTAGCATCTTGTTACATTGAATATCACTACCTATAATCAACTGAATCGAACAGAAATTAAAAAAAACATTTTTTTTCACGAAACTTTGACACCCTGCATCTCAGTAAGGAGACACATTTTATCAACGTGAGTTAGGATTAAATCTTAATATTTTGAGCCCAGCATTCCAGTTGAAATATTTCCAATTGTTAATGAAATACTCTGTATATACAGAATGTGAATGAATATGTGCGAAAGATTTCGCGACGTTTTTTTTGATACTCAGTTCAAATTCGGTACGTAGGTGCCTTTTTAGAATCTACATATCCAATAATGAAAACCTACATTTTCAAAGATCACGTGTCACTTCTACCCCTACAACTTTTTGTCAGTAAGCCCGGAAAATTTAATTTTTTTTATAAATTTTCAATAAATTTTTCATCTTTCTAATCTCCTGCATTTTTCCGTATGTGCCATAGTTTTTGTGGACAAAATTATCAATTTTATGTGTTTGATGGAAACAATGTAAAGGAAGCGATCATAGTAAGTGCTGGAAATGACCTTCTTCAGCCATTACGCAGTTGTCTAGACGTCGATACATAGATCTTCGTATTCGATTGAAGATCCCAGGATTGAATGACTCTACAAGAAACGATAATGCGGTTTCTTAAGTCTTCTACGTCTTGTACAGGATTCCTGTAAACCAACGTTTTCAAATGTCCCCAAGTGAAAAAGTCTATTGGATTCAGATCAAGTGAACGAGCTGGCCAAAATTGGGGTCCACCTCGGCCTATCCAGCAATCTGGATATGCTTCGGTCTAATGTTGACGTGCTCACCTAAAGGAGTAGGATTAAGTAGATCTGGCAACTCTTCTTAAAAACTGAGTGTATGAATCTCAATTCAATCTAAGTGGAAGGAAATGTGGACTAATTAGGTTCATAGAAAATTGCTCCTGGTGATGAGCATCAACGAAAGCATGAGAATAAGAGCATATCTCGATACTAAATAATCGCTCGATAGGTCGTGAAGGTAACAAAACAAGGTTCACTAGATTCCTAGATCGGTATAGAATTCTTTCCATTGGAGTAAGGTTTTGAAACTTTTTTGTGCTTTTTTTATTTTTTTCTGAATGTACAACATGTCGAGATTGTTGAGTACAAATTTCAAGTAACTCATCAGAGTAAGACTAACGACGACACAGCGTTTCAATTGATCATTTCTCATTCTAGAATTTTACAACTGTATAGCAGCGGTGGGGCTTTCGGTAAAAATGGCAAAAACACCATCTGGAAACTCTCTGAATTCATTCAAACACACCTACAGCGCCTTTCGTACCGATGGCATAGATCAGGCGTGCTAAAACTTGAACTGCTGGCGATCTACCTCAATATACACGTACATACACGATACACCCTACTTACCTACCTAGGTAAGATGTACCGTAGCCTATATAGATATTAGCTTTCCGCACAGTATACATTATTTTAATCAAGGTTTAGGTTAGGTTTAGTAAGGCTCTTTTCTATATTATCAATGAAAAACCTCATAGTTATTCAAAATTGTGAGTTTATTGGTTGTAACAAAACAAAAGAGTTAAATATGGTGTTAAACTTAACTAAGGAGTGACTTTGGTTGTTGAAGCGTGGCACTGCATGTCCTCAGCATACTTTTCATAAGATGGTACGTAACCACTGAGTGCTAATCGCAAGCATGATAACATATGATCGTCAGTTAGTCGATTTTGACTTAATTCTCTTCATTTCAGAAAATGCAGACTCGCACAAGTAAGTTGACCCAAACATAGCCGTCAGTTGAAGGGTGATTTGCCTTAGATTCGGATATTTATCTTCAGATATAAAACACCAGAAATTTGTATCAGATGCTGTATCTTTGAGATGTATATCTGATATAATCTGCACCAACTCATTTTCAACAAAACATGAGCTTTTTTAGTTTTTCAACATCTGAGTGTCATCACCTCTTTCGTCTAGAAAAGCTGTTATTTCGGGCAAGAATTCTTGAAACCTTTCTAGGAATTTTCCGCGACTCAGCCACCTGACATCCGTGTGAAGAACTAAATTAGTGTGTTCAGCTGACTCCCTATCTCCCAACTGCATCTTAAAGAGCTGCCGTTGCAGGCTACGTGCACGGATGGAATTCACAATTTTTGTTCCAATACCCATAATTTCCTCCGTGTTTAAAACTTTTAAACACAAAACTTGTTGATGTATAATGCAATGGACTGAAAAATGAAGGGAAATCTTCATTAACTCACAATACCACAAAACCGTTTTTGTTTCCAGTGCATCGTTTGTAATGCACACTAATTTATATATTGGTAGCTCGTAGTTTTTTTTACAAAATTGAAGAAAACATCATATATATCTTCGCCACGGGTCTTCCCCTTCAGAGGAATGATTGTTAAAATTTCTTCCTTAGCCAACATGTCCTTGAATACCATCCGAATAAAAATACACCGCTGGGCAGTGTCTGTCATATCGGTGGATCCGCCGAACTGTGAAGAAAAGTATGTACATTTCATGATATCATGGTTTAGTTTATCTGCCATGTCCTGACTCATGACTTCAATACGCCTTGTGACTGTCGGACGAGATAACTGAAGTTCACTAATAGCAGACAAAAATGATTTCTGTTTTATTTTTAAAATCTCCAAATAAAGTCTCACCCGCTTCAATAAATGTTTCCTTCACAACCGATCCATCTTCGAATGGTTTCTTGTGTTTCGCCAATATATGAGATATTTTAAATGACGCGATCGTAGCAGCTTTTTGATTGTGTCTTGTGAACATGATTTGTTCTTTTTCAAACAAGGTATCAAATCACGTACTTTTCGTTTTCTTAATTCACTCTGTGGCGGAAAATCCTTTTCATAGTTTTTATGAAACCGTTTTATGATGCCTCTCTAAGTTACCACGCTTAGGTATTGCAACAGACTCACTTCAAATAAGACAAATGCACCCTTCACCATACAAAAGAAAATTTTTCCTCCCAATCGTTATTAAAATGATACGTTTTAGATTTCTTCGCTGAACTCATTTTGTACTATTTAATAATAAACTCTGTATCGACGTAGTATTGCCTCCAAGTTACAATTCAGAATGACTCCAGTTCCTGCAGGCGCAACATTAATATCGGCGTGAACAACATTTATATCGGTGTGAACAACATTTATATCGGCGTGAACTCGCCTCGCTGCCCGAAATTTCTAAAATAACGGCAAGACTAAAACCGCGGCTTTTCTTTGATAAATACCGCGCCTTCCTTTGAAAAAGCCGCCTTTGCCGCTAGCAGAGTGTTATTTTGTTAAGTAATAAATTTTGTAGTTTAGTTACCTACATATTAAAAATTTTTTCTTCTCGAGATCTACTCAAAAAGCACTTGCGATCAACCGTTTGAGCACCCCTGGTATAGATGACATAAAGCTAATCAACTAAGATTTGAGGATGCACTTTTGTAGTCTTGGAGGTTTCAGTTAAAATAATGACGAGAATCTCGATTAACTTATTTGGAAGATCTCTTCAAAATCATGGTTGAAATTGCAGCAAATGTAGCAGCATGCACTTTCACTGAAGGATCGTACTAAGTTGCCCATTTTGAAAGAAATGGTCATCTCTACAGATTCGAGTGCTCACCATCGTGTATACTTATCTGGAAAATGCGAATAGCCTGAGCGAACAAACATGCATGTACGAATAATGAGGTAGAATCCTAAGTAGACAAGCGAAAAAGATGCATTGGACATCCTAAATTACAGTATCTCACTGTGCGGAACTGGCATTGAAGATTCTGTGTGAGTAAAAAAAATTATACCCTTCTATTGATGTTTAATTCTGGATTTTCAAGCATAAAAACTTCAAATCGATTTTCTCACAAGCAACATAGTTGAGGTTCTTGAACATCATAACTCCAAATCTACTAGACCGATCCTTTTAAATTTGATACACTATTTCTACACATAAATAAAGTAGTAATCAGAGGGCGTTTTTTCACAATTTCCATTTTATAATAACAGATTCGCCCAAATTTCTGGCAAAAATAAAAAAATTGATAAAAAATAACTCTTTTTGATTTATTTAGTAAAAACTAGATATGTGCCTGTTTCGTGAAATCATTTTTTCATAGTAGAAACGTTAACGTACGAGTGCACAAAAAGTTAGAACCTATGTGTTATGTATAATGTTCCTTTTCGATATTGTTTTCATAATCTAATTCTCCTATTGCTCTCTAAAGTATGATATTCGCATTTTTCCCTCTTATGAAAAACAACACGAGCTCGTACGCACAGATATATCATAGTATTGATACGTTCCCAAAACTTCACATGACAAGAAAATACTGGTGATATTACCGAACAGACAGAGCTCCTAATTTTTTGAGAGCCGTAAGGAAACTTTTCATTAAAGCGTTTTGACACTTATTCGGATGGTCACGTGATTTTCAGAGTTGACGCTAGAAAGTTGGGATTTCTAAACTTTTCAGCGGTAGACGCTAGAAGAGACAAGTGACAAGTTTAATTTTCGGTCTTCAAGGGTTGCTCATAAAAAACCTAATGAAATCAGTTTTCTCTGATACAAAATGGCTTAGTATCTTTTTATAGTCGTCCAGTTATTGCGCAATATTAGCTTTCGATATTCCAACAACATAGAAGTCTTGAAAAAGAATTTCGCAATATATAACACTAAAGATTCCAGAAATCATACCAAATCAATAAAATATTCATATGTATCATGTAAGTGTTCTATCTAAAATAAGTGACAAATGACATATTTTCACGCTGAAACCCCTTTTCATGAGAGCGTCAAAACGATCCAATAAAAAGCCACCTTAAGAAAGATAAAGAAGAAGACATGAAATAAGGTTCATAGATACAATATTTTTTGGTTAGGCTTGGGACTTGGGATTATTGTCAATAGTCCAACTATGTCAACCTATCTATTAAATGTAACAAAAAGTTTGCAAAATTTAACAATTAACACTCATAGAAAACTGGGCCCTCTATTGAATAAAAAGTTGGATATTGATTATTCAAGAAAAAATGTTATTTTTTCCAATCCCACTAGAAATACCAATTTTTTCAATAAATGTAATACCTAACCTATAACAGCATTTACTTGATTGATTATTAACTTTATTTGAATTTTAGTACCGGCAGAAAGCCTTTGGAAAGGAAATACATCAGTCAGTAATGCTGGAAGAAAAAGAGGTAGAGCTAAAACCGTTAATAAGAGAAATATCAAGGACTTGAATAGGGGTCAAGTGATTGGTGTAGGTGAGTATGGCATATTATGTTTCTAAGGTGTCTGTGTTTTATCGACATGCTTTCAAGGGAAGGCAAATATAATGTGGCCAGGGTTATCGACACCAATCATTAGGGGTAAAGAAATTATTGAACAACAACAATTACCAGAAGATCCAGAAAGAGAACAGAAACTGATTAAAATGAGGGATCAAATGGGTAAATTTCGATTTCCCAAAATTAGTCCTATTGATAGAGGTTGGTCAGGGGCTAAAATGCCTGGAAGAAGCATAGGACCTCCAGACGCAGTTACTGATGATGGTAAGCTGTTCCCAATAAATTTATATAATTGCTATTCATTATTGTTGATTCAAAAGAATTTTTTAATTTCAGAAACATTTGAGGGATTTGATACAAGAGTTCTGGAACTAAAAACTGTATTCAATATGAAAGGAAACTACGGAAGAAAAAGGAGGGTTTCAGTTTTATCTGTCACAGGAAACAAAAATGGTCTAGCAGGTTTCGCTAATGGAAAAGGATTGGAACCGAGAACTGCCATGAGAAAATCAAAAAATCGAGCAGGGCAAAAATTGATACATATTAAACTTTTTAACAATCACACAGGTAGAGTTACAACATTTTTCATGAGTTCTTTGTGTGATGAAAATTGAATTTCATCTTTTTTCAGTTTATCATGATTTCTTCACCCAATTTGGTGCTACAAAGATTACAGTTTCCCCAAAACCAGAAGGTTATGGTTTAAGATGTCATCGAGCAATCAAAACAATGTGTGAAGTTATCGGCATCAAGGATCTATTCGCAAAGGTGGAAGGATCGACAAACATTAATCATATAACAAAGGCTTTCTTTTTGGGCCTTGTGAATCAGGTATAAGAGACTTTATAAAAAATAAAATTTTCAATTTTTTTACTAAGTGATGCCATATATCTGCTTCCGAAGTGAAAAGAAATTTCAAAACTAATGGTATAAAAATAAAGCAATGTAATTTGTTGTTGCGGCTATATATTGCACCAAACATTCAATTATATGAATTTATAGTTAAAGAATCAAAGGTTTCATTACATTGCGCCTAACAATTGTCAGCTATCGCAACTTGCGTATATGAAACATTATTGTAAAATAGTTATAGTAAATATATATGGTGTTAAAGTGAGAAAATTGAAGTGAACAACGCAATGCCGACCTATACTTGTCAAAACCAGAACAAAAAAAGAGTTATGTATGTGATTCTGATGGACTCCTTAAGAGCAATCCAATATGTGTGTGTGTATTCATAAATATCAACAAAATACATGTCAGTCAAAATATATCAGCATCATATAAAATATAAAATTGTAAGATTCTTTTTAAAAACAATATACGAGATTCCATCACAACTAAATCAAAGCCAACAATAGATATTTGAAATTCTTTACAAAATTTCACCTCTCAAAAATTCCTCCACAATGGATATTGTCCCCTTAAGTAGTAATTTCCTGATCTCCGAAGAAACCTGCGCAATGGTAGTTCCCCCAGGCAAGGCAGCAGCTTGTTGTAAAACTTGCAGCCCAAGTGGTTGAACCCATATGACTCTTGCTTACCCTGCGAGCAAGCACTATGTCATCCTTTTTTCTAGTGTCATGGTTATGGAGGCTAGTATTAATCAGAAATTTGCTCCTGTTCTGTTGGATGTACCTTAAGGAGACGAGGATAAAGGTGGACACTACAGTCAGTATCCTCTGTTGTTTAAAGAGGGGTCGGCAGCTTACAGATCGAGACACTCCACAGAGAACTCTCAAGGCTTGCTTCTGTTTTAATAGAATCTTCTAAAATCCAGCACAATGGCCCCAAACCAGTATAGCATAAGTTGCCAAGGAATGAAAATTGGCGTAATAAGCGATACGGCAGATATTAGGTATAGATTCCTCCCTCATTCTTCTTATTGTTTAAATGGAGGTACTTAACTTTCTTGAGAGGCTGTCAACATATTCACCCCATGTGAGTCTTCCATCCACCATCAAAGCAAGGATCTTCAACACATCTGTCACTCTTCTCATACCAAAATCCAATCTTTGTGTTTTTGCGACATTTAATCTGAGTCCATTAGTATCAAACCAATCACACGCTTGAGAGTTCTGGGAGAACAGTTCCTCAAATCTTCACAGGAAGAAGCTACACTTAAATATGTTGTATTATCAGCAAAGATGATGAACAGTACTGGTCCACAAATGGAGCCCTGAGGAACGCCGTAGAACACCTCAGCCTCATTCGACAACATGTTCTTCTAGAATACCCTCTGCCTTCTGTCCATCAAGTAGGGCCTAAATATATCAAGTACCAAACCACTCCAGTTATCCCAGTAGTAGCTCCCTGATGACACAGTCAAATGCTTCAGATAAATCGCAGGCCAGTATCTCTGCATATAGGTAACTGTCGAGGGCATCTGTAACGCCAGTCATCAAATCAACCAATGCTGATGTTGATCTACCTGTTCTGAAGACATGCTGCCTTTAATTCATTATGTTATTATTGTCCAGGTATTCAACTAATCGATTCTTAAGAAATGTCCCTAGTATCTTCGATAATGTTGGTAATATTGGAAGTGATATCCATTGAATACCATCTATAACCAACACTATTTATATTTTAATTCATTTCTTTCCTGAACTCGTGCAAAGAAAATAAAACAGGTAAATTCAAAAACCCTTTTTAGCGCTAAAAAATTTGTCAAATACAAATAGGACTCACTATCCAAGGGTTCCATACATATGTCAAGTACAAACGCAGTTGTATTTAAGATAGAACCATTTTTTCCGTCAAGTAGGAATTGCATTTAAGTATATCTTGAACAATTAAAAAACTTATTTGAAATTGAAAATGAAAAATGTTTAATTCCAGAAAACTCACGCTGAAATTGCTCAAGAAAAAGGTCTACATCTTGTTCAATATTCAGAAGCAACTGGGTTCTTCCCTACAGTTCTTGCATCTCCAACAAAATGTCGTACAGAAGAAGAGATTGATAAAAAAGAAATTCTTGATTTCAAATTGTATTGTATGGATGGTAAAGTCACCTTGAGAAAGAAGAAAATTCCTCCTTTCTACACCAATCACAAATCTTGGCAATTATATTTGAGGAAACAAGAAAAAATCAGGAATCAAGATCAAGTTAGAATCAATCTGAAAGTTGAATATGGTGAAGTAAGAAGTTTTCTTACTGATAAGTACCCTGAATGTAAACCAGCTAAATGGGTAAAGCAAAAGGATCCAGAAGCAGAAGAAAATTAATTTAAATCTGAATTTACTATTTTAGATGAACAAAACTTTTTCAGGCTTCTGTGATTTGATTCGTTATATTCAATAAACTTGTTTATTCAAACAATAATCTTTATATATTTATCTCAAATAGGAAAACTAGAAAAATAAGTTTGTAGATTACAAGAAATAGTGAATTTGAAATATTTCGTTTTTTTTGTTTAGTAATTTCGGGTGGAATACCAATAATGGAAATTTTTGATGATTTTTTTGAGAAGAATGTAGGCTTAGTACAATTAACTTAACCGCAGACGCGCGTGTTGTACCAGTAATTTGTATTTGATGACAGAAACAAGTGGATTACTGTTCAATTGTCTTGAACATTTTCCTTGTGTTTTACTTAACTCTTTTTCTTCAATTCAGTTTTTATATGGCTACCCTAAAGTTTTTCAAATCAGTAATAAAATCTACAAAAATATATCTTTCAATTTCAATAAATGTATTCATTATCATTTTTTTATCATTTCAAGTAATATTTCTTTAAATTATTTTTCTGTTATACCACCATTCAATAATAATGAATATCCAAAGCATTAATCTTCATGCAATAATCTTTATTTGAAAAACTTGAAAGATGCGAATTTACCGTTCAAAATCTTATGTAAAATTATTTTTCATTTTCGCATTTATTAATTTTGGGTTTAAAATGAATGAAAATTCTTAACAATTTTTCTCAACCCAATTAGTTCTTGAAGTACAAACATTTGTAGGAAAAACCATTCAATATTTCGCTAATTTTCCAATGACCCTCCAATAATATGTGCATGCCAAATTGATTTGAACATCATGTTAATCAACCGACACGTCTGTTATCTTGTCTTCAATTATCTGTGTATTCTACATGAAAAATATGCGCGAAAATCTTAATTTTTTTTCATAGAGGTTGTAATTAGTGGGAGCTATTAAATTTGTTAAGTTTCGTCAGTGGTTTTGTCGCTGAAGTGGTGAAAAATCAGAAGAAAGACTTAAAATCCTAAGATTTCCGATTCAAAGGAATTTCGCAGGTAACATCTGTGCCGTGCCTGTTCTCATTATTGTTCTTCGTGAGAATCAATAAGATAAGAAGTGATGGATTCCAAATGTATCAAGTGTAAAACAAAAACTTCTCACAAATGTGATGGATGCAATAATTATTTCTGTAAATCGTGTGAATGACTAACTGCGTCAGAGGTTGCAGTATTGGAGCTCAAAACTAAGCGAGTTTTACTTTACCACTGCGAAGACTGTCAGGTATTCAAAACCCTGAATTTGTTGAAGAATACTATACAGGATAAAAATTAGATTATTCAGACCAAAGACAGAATTATTGAAATTCTCGAGGAAAGAATTACATCATTACAGGAAGAAAAGCAGAACGTCTTGAATTCTAAACCTTTGTGGAAATCTGGGATGGAAACTTTTGCTGAAAAACTTAAGCAGACACCTGCAGTGTGCCATAAACTTATTATTTCCCTAACGAGTAAACAGGAGAGTTTTAAGACAAAAGAGGATTTTCGTGCTGGGGTTGATCCAATCAATTTAGCAGTTGGCGTTGATAGTGTTATGAATGGTAAAAATGGTTCAATAATTGTACAGTGTGGATCAAGAAAGGCTATAGATAAGGTGAAGATAGCTGTAGAGGAAAACATGAAGGATGAGTATAGGTGTGAGGAAACTAAAATGAAAAATCCGAGTGTGATGGTGGCTAATATCGATAATGATTTGAAGAAAGAAAATTTGTTGGAGGCGATTCGTAATCAAAATGAAATATTCACAAAGAATGATGAAATGAATCTCAAGATACTAAGAAGGTGTGGCAATGGGAAGAGTTCTTATTGTGTATTGGAGTGCAAGAATGAGGTATTTCAAAAATGTATGTATTGTGAGAGAATTAATATCGGATTCAATAAATGTCCTGTTTTCCTAAATTTTTTCATACCGAGATGTTATAAGTGTTCGGCGTTTTACCATCGAGAATCAGAATGTAATATTAAAAACAAGATCTGTTATAAGTGCTCTGGGGAGCACCTGTCTAGTGCCTGTAAATCTGCTAGACCGAAATGTTATAATAACGTGCAATACAAAACTAAGCTCGATGTTGGGCACGATGCTCTAGATGAGAAATGTCCCATTTATGAAAGATATCTGCAGCGCCTGAAGGATAAAATCAATTATAATTAGTGAATAGTATCTCTTCTAATTTGAAAAAAAGTTGTTTTTTTTCTCTTGCTGTATAGTTTTCTTTTTTGTTTGCTATGAGGATTGTTCGTCTAAATATTAGGTCGCTCGTTCCTTGTATGATCCATTTGAGGCAATGGGTAACTGAAAATGACGTTGATGTGGTGATTATTTCAGAAACATGGTTATCGCCAGATATACTCGACACGGATATTTTCATACAAGGTTACAGAATATTTCGCTTGGACAGAAGTGTTTCTGGGGGTGGTGGGATTTGTATATACTGTCGTGTGGCTCTGAGGGTTGTTGAAAGTATACCTTTTCAATCTGTTCATTCTGAGCAGCTCTAGTTAACATTGAAAGTAAACGAAGAAGCACTCGCATTGGGTACTTTGTATAAGGCTGGCTGGGCGTATGTGGACTTTTTCGGGGAACTAGAGGGGTGTTTGGGTAACATCCTTTTGACTCACACCTATGTAATATGTGCCGGTGATTTCAATATTGATCCCTTTCAGGATACTTGCCAGGCCAGATATCTTACGAACAGAATGGAAACTTTTGTATTGGTGCAGCCTGTTGACGAGCCGACGAGAATAACTAAGAACTCTGCTAGGGCAATTGATTTATTTCTTTGCTCTGAGGAGCTCACTATAAGTGATTGTCGAGTTACAGATTCGAACATAAAAACGGATCACCAGATGATCATTTGAGTTTAATTGTAGATGAGGATGTGAAGCAGCCAGAATATCTGAGTTTTCGTGATTTTAGTAATTTGGGTTTGATTATGGATAGCGGTTTGAGGTTTGATTCTCACACTTGCTACTTAAAAGAGCTTTCGTGAATATCAAATTGATTTATGGTTGCAAAGACTTTCTGGATATTCGACAAAGAAAAATGCTTTGTGAAGCGCTGGTGTTGTCTCACCTCAATTATTGCGATATCGTATATGGCCCATGTCTGACAAAACAGAGTGTGACCCGAGTTCAGAAAATTCAAAACTGGTGTGTACGAATTGTTTTCAACCTTAGACGCACAGATCGCACGTCCTGCAGGCTGCAGCAATTGGGTTGGTTAAACATGGCGAATCGAAGAAGGCTGCATGTGCTGAGTCTGATGTTCTGAAGGAGAAGAAACATCTGCAGACGAATCAGATATAGAACAGATGTTCATAGCATCAACGTCAGGTTCAGACATAAACTTGCCATACCGCGTTATCTTGCTTCCATGTTTCAGCGTTGTTTTTCTTATATTAATGTAGATGAAATCAATAAAATACCGAGTAGTCTTTTAGGTTTGAGTTTCGATGCATTTAAGAGGAGGGTGAGGCATCGGCTTTTTGAGAGTCAGTTAAATGAAGTGTAGTATTTCCTTGTTTCCTAATTTTTTCACCAAGAAGAAAAGATCTTTTATATATGGAATGCATGAACTAATTTTAATTCATTTTAGTGTTTAATTCTTGTTTTCAAGATGAATAGTTGGTAAGATTAGTGATATATATCTCTTACATAACGATTTTCCGTACAATTGTTGGTACACTTGTCTAGTATTTGTTTCTATTTTATTCAGGTTGGATTAATCAGCTATGCTGTATCCTACCTTTTAGTATCTCTCAATGTACAGAAACACTTACTCATAATAAGTTTAAGACCTTTAATGTAATTGATAGTTATAATTATTATTTCTGTACAAGATGCTAATGAAATGCTATTATTATTATATAAATGGGGTTTAGTTAAATATTACAGAATGGTATAATAGATATGGCATATGGTTTATTTGTGATAAGAGTGGGTTTCTGTCTCATAGAAACTTTGTGGGATTAGTTGGAGGGGCCTCCTCTATCATAGAAACAGTGGGTGTCAGTGTCTAATGTCTTCAGTATGTAAGTCCTATACGCTGGACACTCAAAGAGTACATGTTCCACTGTCTCATCATTTTATTAGCAAACCACGAAATTGTGTTGTTTCTGAAAGTTTCTTGATGTGTAAGTTTTTTCAGAGTTAGTGCCCTGTTATTAAACCAGCTACTCTCCAATATACCTCTTGTGGTTCTGAATCTCAGTAGTATTCCAGTTTTGAAAAAAAAGAGCATGTGTATGTATGGAATGGTTAAGATTTGTTCCAGTGCCATCGGCCTGGCAGAAGTTGCTCTTTTGGCTGTGGACTCCCTTATTTCTGTCAATTATCTAGTGGGTTGGGCACAATAGTAGTATATCCAACTTGTTGTGCTTAGTTATCGTAATACATTTTGACTGTCAGGTCATATATAAATTTGGTGTATCTGTAGTTCCTGGAGAGCTTTTTATGCGCGCATCTGAGTATAGCACAAACTTTTGTGTGCGTTCCGCTGACATTGTCTTAGGGCAGTCCAAATTTTAGCCCTGGATAATAATGTCCCTACTCGTCTCAGTTTCGGACCCGTCTGTAAACCAGGATAAGAGTGTCCCGATTTTAGGTTTCTGCTCTTCATCTGGGGCTCTGCAGGGTTGAAAGGTGCTTACTGCCCATCGAACCCTTTCCACTACGAGTATAATTGAGATCGTTTTCCAAGTTGTTCAATCAACAACTAATGAGAAAACATGGAAAAGGAATTTCTTTCAGGTACCTCAGCGTTTCATCCTTTGTCTGTGTTTCTACGTCTTTCGGTATATCTAGACTTCGGATGTCTGTCATTCCTATAGCAGTGAGGAAGTCTGAGTTGCTCGCTAATAGCGACGAGGAAGGCGAGTGGCGAGTAAAAAAAGTGTTTCAGTAACTCAAATGCGAATTACCAACCAATCCCTCGCATATTACACTAATACGAATACTGCTTTCACACGGTCCAAGTGCTGTACTTCAGTAACTCCCTAAGGCAGCTTGCATGCCAACTGTGGGTAAGACCCTCAATGAAATTGAGCAAAAGTTCATAACGAACTTACACTCTCTTAATTCAGAATATGTAAATAATCAGATGATCGTTGCCAGTATTGTTCACTTTAGAGAATTATTTTAAAAACTACTATTCTTGGCGTATTCGAAAATATTGATATTACATTGAGCAAAGACAAATCACAGACTCTTTGAAGTTATTTTTATGTATTGCTCGAATAAAAATCACAAACTCATATGATGAACGATCAAAACGCTCTCAATTAGAACTGCAATCAGTTATAAATATCATACATTTTTTATTTTAATAAAATAAACCCATTTTTCCATTTGATAAATAGAAATCTAAAACAAGAATTTAGATCTCAATATCTTCAAATTTATATATTAGGATATAAAAAAGTTTTGTGTTATAAATTGGAATGAAGAATTCTTTCATTTAACCATGTGAAATTGGTTGATCATTCAAAAATACCTGAATTGAAAATAACAAGTGCTGATATTACAAATCTGTGATCCATACCCATAGAAAATTACCTGTTTCTACATTTATGTCAATCTAATAGGATCTGTAAGATTGGTATTTCTGGTTTTTCAATCGAACTCGTTGTTTCTGTCAAATATTTGAGCGAATGGTGAATTTTCAATGGCGCAAGATGTTTCTAGCAAAATGGCTGAGGAACCGTGGATTTTAAATGAAGACGGCTATTTGAATGCTGATACGGATATAAGGGAAATTGTGTATCATCCAACATTGAATGTGATCCTGATATGTACTAACAGTGGAATCGTAAGAGTACTGGACGTCAATACGGGTGTAGTTTTGCAATCCAGTCATTTGTCAGGTAAGAACACTTAGAAGTACTATAATTTTAGCCATTTCTAGTCGTCACCTCGATTTCCATCATCGATGATTTACGCAAAATAATTATTTCTCTATAGCTATAAATCAAAATGAAGTAACATGTCGATATATAGCTGCACAAGATCGAATTCTTTTCACTGATGGTCAAGCTATTGGGGTAAGATCTGACTACAATGGAGTATTATTATTGGATAGCATGTTACAGAAAGTAGTTTCTGATCCAAATGAAGAGATAAGAGTAGAGCTACCTTTGTCTGAAGTAAGTATAATAATACTACTGATAATACTTTTTGATTGTTACCTTTCAACATTATAGGCAATCATTCTGAAACAAAGCTTAACATCTCATGGTCTTACTGGCCTTTCTGGAGTCGATCATGTTATAAATGAGCTGACAGATGTAATTTCAAATGCTCAAAAATGTGATAAAAAGGGTATTAAGGCTCAGAAAGTGAGTATCTCGAAACTGACTAGTCCTTTGTTTTACACAAAATTTCTATTTTTTATTTCAGTGGAATACAGTATGTCTAAAGCTTCCTTTGAACGAATTGCGATCAGCAACTATAAATACAGTAACAGACATCCTTGCAAAAAACCTCCATACTCCAGAATTAGCAGTTGCTTCAGCTATTCAGGAACGTATGTCAGAATTGTTAGGTGAATCGGCCAATGCTTCCGATCGCAGAGCTATGGCTAGTGAATCTAAAAGAAGGGATACATTCTCCCAGTGGCCTCATATGGATTATAAGTGAGTATATTGTTAATAAATTCAGTCAGTTCGTTTAAGAGAACTCTAATGAGATGTATTAGCTAAGTGGTAACACGAACATTTTTTTAAGTATGAGTAAAAAAATATTCAACTATTTAACTTGGATACCTAAGAGAAGGGGCAATACTGTAATCTATCATGTTTCAACTGCTCTCAACACATGAAAAGTTACTAGAATTCATTATTTCAATCCTCTAGTGAAACTGCAATATATTGAAAAAGGCATTAGGGTGTATTCTATAACACAATTCAGAAAATTGCTATTTAATGCTCTGAATTGACATTAAAAATCAATTTCAAGGAATTGAAAGAACTCAGAACATAGTAACAATAGCGCAAATTCTGAAATTTGTATATATCATTTAAGAAAGATGCATTTCTTACAAGATTTAGAAGTTTTTCTAAGGCAAATTCTGTACAAGGGAATGGAGGTTAATTATGATGAAAATTTAGCATAATAAGAAAAAGAGTTTGAAATGGAAAAGTATCACACAAGTTGAATTTTAGTAATTTGTTAGTAAAAGTACAAAAACTTTTACCCTGTTTTCAAAATATGAGGTTGAGGCTTCAGATATTTCTAGATCACTCTTGTCATGGTTGAGTACTTTTCTATATGGTAGATCGCTTATGGTCAGATACAAGAATTTTCGTCCCCATCGGGTGTTCCACAGGGCTCACATCTTGGCCCTGTACTGTTCAATATTTTCATCAATGATGTGGAAGAGGCCCTGTCAGTTAATTTTGTGTTGTGTTGTGGACGACATGAAAATGTTTTCTTCAGTTAAAGAATTTTCAGATGCTAATCGGCTGCAGTCAAATGTCGACAATTTTTTTTAAGGTCCAAAAAGAATTACTTGAAATTGAATGTTGAGAAGTGTTGTGTTGTGTTGTTACTTTCCACGGATCGGCGTCACCAATACTATATCAGTATTCTCTAAATAACCAGAGTCATGGACAGTCCTCTTCGGTTATGGATCTAGGTGTCACCCTGGATAGTGGGTTGAATTTTAAGGAGCACCTTGGAAAGATTACTGCTAAGGCCTATAAGATGCTTGGTTTCATTCGAAGAAATGCCTCTGAATTCTCTACTAATACAATCAAGATTCTGTACTGTTCATTGGTGAGATCAGGTCTTGAGTATGCCTCATCGATTTGGTCTCCCTTCTATAAATGTGATATCGATTGCCTGGCGAGGGCTCAGAAAAGGTGTTTGAAGTTTTTGGCTTTCAAATCTGGTGTGCTTTATGACTCTCGGGGTCTACAATTTGTACAGACGACGTTTGGCCTGGACTCTCTTGAGAGCCGTAGGAGGGTGTGTAACCTGTTTTTTATTCAAGATTCTCAATAGCCATGTTGACTGTCCGAATCTATTGAGGCTGATAGATTTCAACCTTCCTGGGAGGTTAACGAGGCGGACCCTTCTGTTCCGACTTGTGAAATGCCGTCAGAATTATGCGACGAATTACTTCTTGAATAGATGTTTGTCATTGGCAAACAGGCTGGGTACACGTATTGAGTTTTTCCATGGTTCAGCATATACATTCAAGTTGAGGGCGAGACTATTAATGAATGTTGTATAGTACAGCTTATCATCGTTTTTTAGTGTTTGTAATGTTCTGTTTTCCACTTTGTTTGTAACAGTTTTTTGTTTTTAATTCACTTAATGTGGGACAACAAGTTTGTAACAGTTTTTGTTTTAATTCACTTAATATGGGACAACAAGTTTTATTGTGTAAGCTACTCTTTTTATTACTTTTTATGTATTTTATTTTTCTTTGCTTTTAATATTGTAGAAATGGGGATATCCCGTCTAATGTACGAATGACTAAATAAATAAATAGATAAAATGAAAAAGTTTAAGGAATTTTGTAAGATTTATGTACAATTTAGTGATCGATTGGCAAACAAGCAAAATAATTTTTTTATATATAATGGCGGCTTTCAGTGAAAACAATTTTTGACTGAAAATCTTCATTCTTTTATTTAAACCTATTATAATTAAATAAGTAATATATAATTTGTGTGCATACCTGTACTATATAAAATTGGGAAATGTAATAATCATAGTAATTATAGATGAGAGATGATTTTGATTGTTTTATGAAATCATAATGCTTTTACACAATAGATTGTAAAAACATGAGCAAGATGACAACACGGATTTAAGTGATATAAAAACACAACAACAAATATGAACCTACTTCATTCACAATCACAACCATAAAAAAATATCAGCATTTCTCAATTACAAAAAAGTTTTTATGCATTAAAATATCAAGAACAATAGAGAATTTGCAAAAAGGAACAGCAAAGATGCATAAGTAAGATAGAAGCACCTTCTAGATGAAGGTTGGAAGTGTATTATAGAAAATTTAGAATAAGGATTGATGTGTTTTCCTTTATATATATTCACAAATAGAGGATCTTTATATGAAGAAAAATTTCAAAAACATGTAGAAAAATTCATTAATTCATTATAAGTTTTATATTAATATATCCTTTTAATGAATACTGAATAGTTTACACATTTTCAAACTGAAATTTATATGAGATATAAATATGCCGAATATAATGGATGATAACTTAAACCAGCAAAAGGAGTTTAGAAATGAACAAAAAACTTGAATCTGGAGTGGCAAGAGTGGGAGTGATTATGACCTGATTGAAACTATAACCAAATTGAAGACTGAATCAAGGAAGATATAAAAAATTTGCTGAAGTAATGGTGATCTATAATGTGTAATTTCTTCCTATTTTTGGAACTTGGATCCTTCAAAAATGACAGTAAATGAGATATCTTTGTGAAAAATCATGTTAAGAGAGCGTTATTCAAATGAACAAAACTGGTGTAAATAAAAAGCGCTGATGTTACATTCGTTTCGTTGAGAGTTTTCTGTGTTTAAAGAATCAAATGATTCTAATGAAGTGCCATCATTCCGAGCAGACAGGAATGGATCAGCTCCAAGGACCGTCTACTTGAGGGCCCCTGTTGGTACACAGATGGCTCCAAAACTGCAAAAGGTGTTGCAGCTGGTGTTTATGTTTGAGGTGATGCCAAGGAACAATCAATAAAAATCATCACCAATAGCCAAGATGCACTGAAGGCATTAGCATCCGATACCTGTACGTCACTTATGGTGCAGGAATGTCGTTCCACCCTTGCCAAACTGGTAAAACAGAACAAGCTCTGTCTGATGTGGGTTCCCGGACACTCGGGCATTGGGGGCAATGAGAAGGCGGACTGATTGGCCGCTCGAGGAACAGGCTTGGGATTCATCGAACCAGAGCCTTAGAATTCCCTTGGAGACTGCAAGGATGGAAAATAACCGGTGGTTGGACCTGATGGTATGTGAGCACTGAATGAGTCTCTCAGGTCTCAGACACTCTCGACCTGCTATCAGTGGACCTTTCTCTGCGAGAGTCAAGGCTTGGCTTAATCTCTAGAGGCTACACCTGAGAGTTTGAACTGCAATACTAACGGGGCACTGTCGCCTCAAAAATCACCTAAACAAGTTAGGAATAATTGAGGATCCTTCATGTAGACTGAAGAAGAGATAGAATCAATGGAACACGTTATGTGCCCATCTAAGTCCGGATGGAGGAACTCGGATCCAACATACTGAAGCTGACAGCTTATTAAGCTCTACAAGAAGGATGGAGCTGTGGGTGAAATTGAGGACAGAGTGTGCCACAATAGACCACTAGGTCGCAGTGGCCAGGCTGCTAGGCACCCCTCACTCAGAATCTATATATCTATCTAATAAAGTGCCTCTGTTTCATCTTAATAACTGTGCTGAAAAAAAATTGTAGGCTGCTTGGCCTATGTTAAAAACTTGTAAATTTCGAATGCAATGAAAATGTGACTAGACTCCAAAAAATTGACTGAGAATGCGATGGAGTTTAAATAAAACTATTTTATAACTATTGTCCATATTCCAAGAAAACCTGATAAACTGTTTACTCGATAGAAATACAGTATTTAGCAGGAAGGATTTCTTTTCTACTAATAACTGATCTGAATCATTTGTTTCTTGCTCTGGTAGTCGTGAATTTTAACATTAGTGCAACAAACAGAAAGATTTTTTTATTCCTAATATAAAGTTTCCTCATTTTCAATTGGTTTTTGAAAAGTATTTTTTTTCCAGATGGGCCTTGCCAGAACAAATGGCCCAAGCTGGTTTCTATCATCAACCAAATGCATCCGGAGATGACAGAGCAATGTGTTTCACATGTTCAGTCTGCTTAGTGTGCTGGGAAAAAACAGACGAGCCCTGGTGTGAACATGAACGCCATTCCCAAAACTGTCCCTTTGTCATGGGAGAATATACCCAGAATGTCCCATTGTCAGTAACTTATGCCAGTAATCCAGCTATAGATGCTACTTATCGTGGAGTAAACATAAAAGTATTAGGAACTAGCTCTGTACCTAATTTGATACCTGCAAGTAATGCAGAAGGTTTGATTTCTATCTTTGATGTGGGTGGAAAAATTACAAAAGCACATTCGTTTTTTGTGTCACAGTATGATTCTCACGTTCTGGAGAAGATCACACAGGAGTTTAGTGCTGCAAATGGTGAAGAAGGTATATATTTTTATTTATATTGGAATTTTTATTACTTCATTTTAAAAACATATAATATTCTTTATTTCCATTTCTGTACAGACTGGCAAAAAATAGAATGTCTGAACTGTAACTCGGTAACTGCTAGAGTTAGAAAAACTTATTGATTAATTTTAAGTTTCTTTCTGAGGAAATTAGATTTGCTGAAGACTGTTTTCTGATATCAAAAAAATTGGGTTCTCGTCGATTTTCGTAACTCTCGTAACTTCTTGATAATGTTTCAAATCTGTAAGAACTTCCTTTGATATAGAATAAGATACTTGCATTGGAAGTTTTCATCTCTTGGTTTTTTAAATGTCATGATCAACTTTCTTATTTCAAATATAAATTACAATCGGCTCCAAAGTTATAGTAATATTTTTCGATCGAATAATAACGCGGAAGACATGGCAAATATTGCTGCTAGATGGGGCACCAGCCCACATTGTGAGAACAACTTCGAACATCTTGAATGTTAATTTTGGGAATAATTGCATTGGAACATATGGTTCCGTACATCTTGCGTAGCAGATAGGATTGGCCGACCTTTAGCGCCACATTTCTTGAGAGCGCCTGTTAGTTTGTAGACAAAATCACCTAAGGAGTGGAGACCAGTAGTAAGGTTGTAGAAGTACATCTATCTAGCGACCGTTTTCCAAGCGGAAATATTCGACGTTAATCTAAATCTACTGCTTACGGAAGGATGAATCTAGAGGTCATAAAAAAAATCATAATGGATAGTCAAGATGCTTCAAAGGTATTAGCATCTGACAACTACACCTCCTAATGGAGCACAGATATCTTTTAACCCTCACAAGACAGAGGAAGGACAAGAGGCTGTGGCTGATATGGGCTTCTGGCCACACAGATATTGGAGACAATGAGAAGACATCCATTGGATGCTTTAGGGCTCTTTGGGCGGTAACCTGTGCTTAATAACAATCGGTGGATGGTTCACTAAATTAGGATTAATTGAAAATCTATTATGCAAGTTATGCATGGAAGATAATAAATCAATTGAACACATCATATGAGAATTCCCGGCCGGGAACAGGATCAGGCTGAGGAACTTGGAACACACAAACTGAAACTGAAGGAACTCTTGTGAAGAAAGTCTTAAGCAGAGTGTACCATTAGGCCGCAGGGGTGGGGCTGTCATTGGACCACACTCATCAAATACTACTACTAGGTCCTATAAATTGGCCAAACGAATCACCAGACTTGAACTCTTTAGATTTGTTTCCTTTGGGTTTCCCTGATCTATTGAAATAGGATAAATAAGGAAAACTAAGAAAATATACTAAAATTGCCTTGAGTAATACAAAAAGGTATACATGTTTCAAGGACACTTTATACCGTTACGAGAAGGTGAATATAGAAGCTGTATAACCGATAATGATCTTGGGATTGTATTACTTTATAGGTATCTAATTCTATCTTTTTAATTCTGAATGTCAAATCGTTGATTTTTGTTTCCAATAGGTTAATAAATCATTTTTCCGTGACCTTTTCAGGTTACCGATAACTCAATATTTTTGATGTCATGATATGGCTTCGTACAGAAGTTGGTTATAATATTCATTATTTATTTTCAAGAAATATTTACAATAGAAAACAGATGCAATGGGAGCGAACAATATCAACAAATTTGCAATCTGACAAAAATAATCGATAAAATAACAATAATAATAAAAGTAGTCTAAATACTAAATAATAATGAACATAGAAATCAAAAACCATAATGCGAATCAGGAAACATTAGCAACTATTGATTGATTGAATACTCTTGCTGTCCATACACCATTGATAGAATTCATTCAAGGTGAAGGGTTCACAATTCACATTCCATAAGGAAACTGAGTTCTCCTTCTAAAAAGCCCCTTTCTGTTCTTTCTATTACTTGTTGTTGACCTAAAAAAACCTATTTCGCTCTAATAGTTTTGCCTTCATATTAATTTTAAGCAATCCCAACACAAGCTCTCTAAATTGCAGAGAACGGCCTGCATGATTACTGGAGCTTTTTGCTCTACATCCACTGCGGCCATGAAACTGTTATTGGGCTTTGCCCATCTTCATCTGGTGATTAGCGGAGTGGCTAAAATGGCTTTCTACAGATTCCATCACCTTTCGCGAAATGGAACGGGTATGTTTGGCTTCATGCCCGGCGCTTTACAGTCTGAAATCGAGGACGAGTTGCTGAGTATGAGGTCTGACATAGCAATATCTAAAACCAACATGGAGCGACCATTCCAGATCATCTTTCCTGGTAAACAGGAATGGACTAGCTCCAAGGACCATCTACTTGAGGGTCCCTGTTGGTATACAGACGTCTCAAAAATTGCAGAAGGTGTTGGAACTGGTGTCTACGGTCTAGGTGCTGCCAAGGAACAGTCGATCTGTCTTGGCAGGCTTGTGACTGTTTTTCAAGCAGAAATATTCGGCATTGATCAATGTGCTAACCTCTTGCTTGCAAGGGGATTAACAAATAGGTCAATTAATATCATCAACGATAGCCAACCTGCTCTGACGGCATTGGCATCCAATACCTGTACGTCACTTATGGTGCAGAAGGTTATATTGTCAATATTACTTTTTTCATTTAAATCTATTAGACATAGATAGTCTACGTCAACAACAGAAAAGAATTGCAGTCATTATTGCAAAGAATCGTGAAATGTTTTTCTTCATCTTATGAACTTTATGTATTTCAGGGTCCAATTCATATCCAACAGATAAGTTTGTCACTGCTCTTTCGATAATAGACGCAAAGACTGGTCATGGAGCAGGACCATATCCAAATACACAGTCAACAGTTCGACCGACGGTAATTTGTGGTCTCAAGATTAAAAGCAAGGCGCCAAAATCAAGGAATTCATCTCTCACAATAGAGAGCCTCAATGAAAACAATGAGGAACAACAATCATCTGATAATATGGAAGTAAACTACCAACAAGGCATGATAGAAAATAGTTGTTTGTATCTGGTGGTCTATGATTTCTTGTATACTAAAGAAGAGAAAAAAGAAGATAATAAATTTAAACTAAACCACGTTCCAATTGTCAAAGAGGTAGAAAAAGAGTTAGATACACTACAAGAAAATGCAAAAAATGTTGACTTCATCACGGTAAATGGTATAGAAAATATTGACGAGATCAATCTATCTCCGAATTATCTAATGAAACATTTACAAAGTATTTATAAAACGTTAATCCCAGGGGAAACAGATGAGCTTTGTTTACCTCCTGCTGCATCAACTCCAAAAAAATGGACTGAATCCAGGGTTTTGTCTTCTAATTCTTCAGAGACTGATTCATCTCAAGCTGCCGCTTATATTTTCAATCAAGATTACATACTTTTAAACGGCCAAACGCCGAATTTTACGGAACCTAGCTACGATAAAAGCATTTCTGATCATATAAACGAATTGAAAAACAAAAAATCTCCTAAGAAATTGAATTATTCGAGAGCTGTGCAGTGTTTCATCTTACCTAGTTCGTATAAAAATAGGACCGATCTTATAGTATCAGATATTTTGACCACAGAAGATGGTTTTCATCTTTTGGTCATCTTAAAGAGTTTGACAAACAGCAATAGTGTTCTTATATTGTATCAACTGGATTTTTCATGTAAAATGGTGAAAGTGAATCCAACGCCAGTATTATTGCGGGAATTGTCAAGTTCTGAAACCCCAGTGCAAGTCAGTTTTTTGCCAACAGTTGATAAGTTGAAAATTTCAGTATTTAGTGAAATTGAAGGAAATCTGATTATGGTGTGTTCTGATGGAGCAGTGAGAGTAATTGAGTTAGCTACATTAAAAACACTTTGCTTCGCCAAACTGGATGGAGAAAAATTCATTTCTGCCGCCTATTGCAATAGTAAGTTTTCATTATTTCCCTATTTATTTTTATGATCAAATTGTCAACTAATTTATCATCTTCAAATATTTCAAATAATTGTGAATGAACTCTTAATAACCTAATTTCACATAGCATTCACTTTATTTTTCATTTATTTATCGATGAAACTACAAATCAACCTTCTTGAGAGGTTGTTAACGTAGAGTACAAATAAATTCAAGAACAGAGA
Source organism: Cryptolaemus montrouzieri (assembly GCA_013387265.2). Lineage (NCBI taxonomy): Eukaryota > Metazoa > Arthropoda > Insecta > Coleoptera > Coccinellidae > Cryptolaemus > Cryptolaemus montrouzieri. Next base: position 124,919,083 of record JABFTP020000185.1, read on the forward strand.
ACAATACTTAAACAATAGGCATAAACAAAAAATATAACTCAAATACTCCTTCAACATTTTTATGAATTTGGACAGATTAACTCCACTATGCAAAAATTGGCGTGGAAGTTTATTGTAGGCTGTAATACAGGAATAACTAGGAGATTTTTTTCCTTTTTCTGTTTTCATGGTTTTTAGTGATATAGTATCCCCATTACGTGTGAAATGATCATGTACATTAGATACAGATACCATCTTATACTTGACTTCAAAAGACTATGTTTCATTTTATAGTTTTACACTTTTCTAGGACAATAAGTTTCTCAATAAGAAGAATGCTCGTGTTCTTATACAATGATAATGTACTTGTATCAAATGAGTAATTGAATAGAAATTTAATTGCTTTATTTTGGAGCCTCCAAGTCTACCTAAATTGAAAACAGTAGTATTAGACCAATTAGTTAAAAGATATATAAAGATAGCATTATAGAACATTATTTTCATATTTTTTAAAGAAAGAGTTAAAAGTCTAGTTGCACTTATTATACCTGTTAGTTTCTCAAATATGTCATCAACATGCTCTGACCAACTTAAATTTTCATCTATGACAAGTCCAAGATATTTGAAAGATGACACTCGCCTGATACTCTTATCATTTATTGTTATTCGAAAGTGATGTGCAGAGTTTTTGTTATGGAATTTCATGAATACTGTTTTATCCTCCTCGAAGTAAGTAAATTGCAACTCAGCCAATCACTAAAAAGTTCAAAGTCATCATTCACCAATTTTTCTAGGTCTTTCACTTTTACCACAGCGTATAAGACAGTATTGTCCGCAAACATGTAACATTTTGCCTTCAAATTTGCCTCTGATAAGTTTTCAACGTAGAGAAGGTACAATAAAGGGCCCAAAACCGAACCTTGTGGCACCCCTGAATCACACACTTTTGAACTTCTCACTGACCCACTAAGTTGCACCAACATTTTTTATGATTCACTATGTCGAACGCTTTCTGATGGTCAACAAAAACTGCTACATGTAATTTTTCTTCTAGTGAATCAATAATGTCTTCGAAAGGTCAAACGCTGCACTACAAGTAGAACTGGCTTCCTGAAATCCGTATTGGTACATGGAAATGTTGAAAAACTCAACGAGCCTGTTTTTTATAACTTTTTCCTAAACTTTTGAGAATATAGAGGTCAAAGCTATAGGCCGATAGTTGCTTATCACTTCTCTTTTTCCTTTTTTAAACAGCAGTATTACTTTTGCCACCTTACATGAAGTTGGAAAATTTCCACTTCTCAGTGCATTATTGATATGCTCTAAAAGTCTTAATCAAGGTATATATTGTCAAAAGGTCTATAGACGAGATGTTATCCTCACCAGTCGATGAAGTAGGTTTTAATGATTTAATAGTTCTTTTTCAGTACATTTCTTCAAGTAAATTGACCTGTCGCACCTTATCTCATTGAAATTCCCTTGCTTGCGTTACATATCTTTGGCTATATTAGAGAAGTAGTCATTGAGAGCATGTGCTACTTCTTCATCCTTTGTCACACAAGTCTTGTTGTCCAGTACGAGCTTTAAGTTCTTCAAATTTTTCCGTAAACGTATTGGGGTGTTTTCTCATTTTTTCGTAAGCCTTGTTTCTTTGGTTTATTTTGAGCTGTATTTTAAAGTTGTACCAGTCATTTCTGTTTTGGGTGCTCAGATATTTAGTGCCAGTGCTTTTCATTTTACCTTTTTTCACAATATCGATAAACGTGTCAAACTCGTCTGATTTCTCTATGTTTGCTTTCAGGTATGAGATGAGGTTAGGGTAATTGGTTATACTTAACTTTTTCTTATCTTTTGATCTCTCTACACACTTATCTTCTGATTTAAGAAATATTTTTGAGTATATTAATTTATGGTCAGATATTGCAGTATCAGTAGTTATCATGTTGCGCTTCTTGATTGACTTTGGAGTTAATAAATGATCAATTACAGTGGTTCTATTTGTTGATATGAATCTTCTATTTGTGTTCTGAATAATATAGTGATTTTCAAGTACAATGTCCTTGTAGCGTTCGATCATGTTACTTGATCTTGATACATCCAAATTGATATCTCCAATCACTATCAACTTTTGGCTACTTTCCAGGACTTTTTGCAAAACATCGAAAAAACAATTTACATTGTTTTTTGGAGGCCTTAACACAACATAAATTTGATACCCTAAGTTTTTTACTAGAACTCCGGTGATATCACAATTTTTTGGTGATTCAATCTCAATTTCTTCATAATGAAGATAATTCCTGATGTATAATGCTACATCTCCACCTTTTGTGGGACGGCAGCTATGAACCGCTGAGTAATTGGGAATAGATCAAAATTTTGTTTCAGAATTTTTCAACCAGGTTTCCGAAAGAGCAATAATGTGTGGTTTATCGTACTTTGAGTCAGTGGTATTGAGAAAATATGGGGCTAAGCAAACTGGTGAGAGAGCCTCACCATTGAAAATAATATCACTCAGTTGAAATGTACTGTATGTTCCAATCAAAATTTGACCACACCTCTAAATCTGGAAAGCATGATTCAAGCGGAAAACGCGGGACAGATCAATTTTTGTTTCGGGAGGGAACTGATTTAAGGTTGATTCGAAGCGTATAAAATCACCCATAGCATCCTCCATCTCAAGAATTCATTTTAAAGTGGATTGGTCGGTGGCAATAACGTTATTTCAAAATGTGCAATCCAACTGCTCAAAGTGGTCTACCCAAACCCAAAAACATCAAGCTTTAAAATTGTGTATTGAGTTATGATATTTCTTCGCAGCATTTCTACATGTTTGAGCTATATATAATCAGCTCTCAATTTGTTTATTTGTATAATTGACGGGAAATCCCCGTTGAATATTAAATGTACAAAGATATAAAATTATTCCCACCTATGAGAAACAAGGTGGGTATTGAATACAACGAAAAAACATAAACAAAGATAATACTTATAGATAAGAGTAACATACATACAGATTCGATGGAAATAATAATTGTTATTTGTTACAAAAGTTTACTATTTAAAAACATTGTGCCAGCTTCTAGATTCAGATTTAAAGCTCTGCAGAGAAATATAGAAGAAATCACATCTTGTACAGAACTTATTGGCTAAGGGTATGACACGATCACAGTAAGAATTGGCATCATAATTGAATTTGCAGGTTTTAGGGCGGAACACGGGTGTACTTCTATTTAGTTTTTGAGGCACGTTGAAATCAATCTGGGCTAGTAGGTCCGAACAATCAATCAATCCTTGAACTATTTTGAAGAAAAAACGTACGTCATGAATTCGTATTCAGACCTAAACCGTATCCAAGTTATGACGATACGTAAATTTTCCATATTGAAATCATTGACAATGAGCATTGACTTAAAACATAGGTATCGTAGAAATTTTCGCTGAATTCTTTTTATGTCCTTGATATCGCGCGAATAGTTAAGCGACCAAATACATGACCCATATTCTAAACTAGATCTGACTAGGGAACAGTAGAGAATCCTTAACGTCGAAGGGGAAAACTCAGTTGCATTCCGGGTGATAAAACCAAGTATCTGGCATGCCCTCGCAGTGATACTACGAAAATGCTCCTTCAAGTTTAAGTTAGGGTCAAGAATGATACCAAGGTTTCGCACATGTTCCATCTTTTTAAGTTTATAATCATTTAACATGTAATTAAACACTAGAGGAGTGCGTGATCTACAAAAAGACATGATGCCACACTTATCAATATTGGGACCCAAAGAGTTGGAAACATACCATTTGAAGATTTATTCAATTCCTCCTGTAGGGCAGAGGCATCAGAAGATCCACGAATGACCGAAAAACATTTTCATGTCGTCCGTGAATAGTCATTAATGAAGATATTGAAAAGAAATGGTCCCAAGTGTATATATATATATATATATATATATATATATATATATATAAAGAAAAAATTTCACAAATATGAACCTGAGATTATTTGTGAAAATGACAAATATAAACTTTATTTTGATAAAACAATTCTTTGCAACAGAGCTGTAAAACATAATAGACCAGATATCATTCTTAATGATAAACAAAATCAAATAACATATATAATTGATATTGCTATACCCAACACACATAATATACAAAATAAATACAATGAAAAAATTTCTAAATATATGATGCTTGGCGACGAGATTAAAAAATGTGGAAAATGAAGAAAATATTTATTCTACCGATTATTATTTCCACAGCAGGTGTTATTCCTAGAAATCTTCACAAAAGTATTGAGATTTTGGGTCTGAAGAAAATTTGTTTGAACAGTTACAAAAGATAACAGTCATCAAATCTTGTAATATTCTTCGTAGGTTTCTTTCCGAAAATAATAATGAGGTAGAGTCATAGGTTTTCTCTTTAGTTTATACTGCTCAGAATCTCATTTCATATTTTATTTATTTGTTTATATAAATGTAATATAATTAACTGACAATTTTGTCATATTTATATACAGAGCAGTATTCTATTCTATTCTTCACCACTTCACACAAAGGAAACTATTAATGAGTAACTTTCAGTGTTACTTGACTAAGGTCCGTACACTGGATTTTTCCGGGGAGAAAGCCTCTGACACTACTCGTTGGTACATTGATATCATTTTCTGATGATGCTATAGTATGTATATATCCTGGTAGATTGATATATTCTCATAACATTTAACGTTATCCTAATATATAATTATTCCAGGATATGTTTTGATTATAATCATTGCCTGGCAATGATATTAATTACCGGGTGGTGGATTTATATTTCTTTATGAAATCGGTTTGATTGCATGAACAGTGCAGTGAAGCACGGTCCCGATAGTGTGTAAGTACGTTTAGGTTAAAAAATGTCAGAATACACGAGGCAGTTGCCGGATTGGAGCTGTCAACAGTAAAAGTGCCAGAGGCGCAAAATTTAACAGGCAACCTAAGTACCTATCAATCTCTAATTTCATCGAATATATATATATATATATATATATATATATATATATATATATATATATATATATATATATTTTTTTTTAACCTAAACGTACTTACACACTATCGGGACCGTGCTTCACTCAGTGACGAACTTCGTGAAGGTCGTCCTAAATTAGTTGTTTTGCCACGAACCATGGATGCAGTATGTGAGATTGAGATAACCCTAAACATTAGTTCCACCAGCTCACATTCAATATTGCATAAACATTTGGCTGTCAAAAAGATTTGTTCGCGTAGGATCCCACAGAACTTAAGAATTGCTTAAAAGAAGGCTCGTGTTGTTTGGCACAAAGAAATGTTGAAAACATTTGCCGGCGATGAATTTTGGATATATGCGCACGAGCCCGAAACCAAACAACAATCGACAGTATTGGTCTTCCAAGATGAATCAAACCCAACAAAAGTTATTCCTGTTTTTTCAGGAAAAGCGGACATGTCGCCGCCATAGCAATAGAGCAACTTAGAACGGTCAATTCTGAATGGTATACAACCATTTGTTTGCCGCAAGTGTTCAATGAATTGAGGAAATCAAATCGAAGAACTAAAATTATTTTGCATCATGACAATGCAAGCTCACACTCATCAGCTCATGCGATGGAGTATTTGAACACCCAAAACATTGAATTAATGGGCCATCCACCTCGTAGTCCCGATTTGGCACCTAATAACTTCTTTTTGTTTGGGCACATCAAGAAAAAACTGCGTGGGCAACAAAAATCGTTGAAGCCTTCCAAAACCATGTTTTGGAGTGGCAAAAGTATTTCGAAAATAGGTTTCAGCGTATGTAAAAGTGTATCCATCTTCATGGAGAATACTAAAAACAATGAAGCTATTTTTTCTCCTAAGTTACTCTGTTTTTTTTTGTCAGGCGCAAATTTAAAAGGCAACCTATGTAACTGGCTCCTTCACTACTACTGTCTACATGATCATGAAACAAATTCCACTCAAAGTAAAATTATTTCATGAAATAAGGAAGACGATCCGGATCGTTACTTTTGTAAAAATTTAAATGAAAATAGGAACAATAATTCACATCTTCTGTATAACATCTGTTTTTCTGACTAAAGTCCATTGATTCTCAATGGTGACGAATAGGCATAATACTCGGAATTGGCGCATCCAAAATTCCCATCGGGTAAGAATTGATGCAAACCATCTTGTAAGATGGACCTTTCTTTATAGAAGGTAATCTCAACGGCAAAAATTTGAAAGAACTTCAGACTAATTGAAATTCAGAAGACTGATGAAACCCTGTCAGAGAATTAAATATGTCTTTAGCAAGATGCTGCTCCTCTGCATTTTGATGCTCGGTTGCGATATTTCGATAATTTTCCGATTGGTAATAATCCCTGATTTGAATTCCATCGATTTTTTCTTATAAGGTCATCTCTAATTGAAAGTTTAGACCACACAATCTGAAAGCTGAAAGGAGAATCATCACCAAATGCAGACTTTGGTAGTGTTAAAAAAGAATTCGAAAATCGTTTGTATCATTGTATGAGATCATCTTGAGCACATGTTATGATGATTATTTATTATTTGATTTTTTCGGCTGTTTTTTTGTTTTCTCTTCGTCAAAAATGAAAGCAAGTTGGACAATGCTTATTTCTGTTCGAAGTTGTGAGAAACACAGCACGTCGCCCTTATTGAATCGTCGTTTGTACTCTTTGCAAGTGCATCTGTTACATGAAGAGTTTATCATTGCTTTGTCCAATGAAGCTGTGTTGATATATCTTTAAGAATGAGGTGCTTTTGATTGTTCCCTCAATAAATAACTAGGATTCTACATTAGCATTATTAGCATCAAGAATTATTGTTTCATTTTGTTCTTTTTCTCTTACAGGCTTAGAAAGACTATGTGCATCTACAGAACGCGGTGCTCTTCACTTTTATGCTTTAAATGACACTGATAACGAATCTCTAGAAGATCACGACGATGACGATTTATTCGGCTTCACTTCTGAACTAGCTGTGCATTCCTCGCAATTCACCGAATCGATTGACGGAGCTGAAATGCGTTATTTTCACGAGCCATCCGAGCTCATTAGTCTGGCAGAACTGAAAAGATTACATGTGCTAACCCAGTTCGAACCTTTGAAAGCGGGATATTGTGCTGTTATACCACCCTGTTGGAGCGAAATTCAACAAGCCCAAAGGCAAAGGAGACACCCACAGAGTTTGAGCGTTGACGGCGAGGCTTATACAAAAACATGGAGATTGCAAACGGATTTAACAACCTGGGACGAGCATATTTTCGAAATCGCATTGCCGTGTCCTATGGTGCTAGGACATGTAGATGTTCATTTTACTCTTCAGCCATCCACTGGTTCACCTCATGTTGAAGTTACCCTACTTAGACAGAACACTGGTGGTATTGGACATAGGAGAGATATGACGTTTACAGTTGATGAATCTATAACGATCGATATGTTACAATGGGCAGATAATCCAGTGATTTCTCAAGAATATCTGAGATCACATAATGCGGATATATTAGCAGGTCCTGTAGATATGGCTTCTGCCTTAGATTTAACTGAACAAGGTGGAATGGTAACCCTAACCAGCCCTAAACTATTCAAGTCAAGAAATCGTACATTACTTCTCCATTTGCGAGTTGTATATACAAAAGAGGAAGTGAGAAATAAGAACATTGTGAAAGCTAAAAGAGCCGAAGGGAAAAAAGAAAACTTGGTAGAAAAACTAGCATTTTCTGCTCGTAGATCGGAATTCTACATGGGTTGCGACAGTATCCACGAGCTAAGTATTACAGTATATGCTTCGAAACATACGGATATACCTTCGAAAGTTCCGGCTGAACGACACCAGCGTAACTTGATGCTCGAGTCGAATGCTTTTGTGCAATCTCTGATTTATACGCTAATCAATAATTGGACTTATAGTGTTCAGAGTTTCCTGCTTGATATTTTAAACTGGATTGCTTCTATAAGATTAACAAGAAATAGAAGTAATAATGGGGAAGCGCCATTTCAACAAGTTGAATTTATATCAGTGATAGAAAACCAGCTACATGGGATTTTACATAGATGCTTTTTGCTGGGAGGACGATCAATTGCCCACAGATGTGCAAAACTCATTACTACATGTTCTAGGTAAGTGATATTCACACCATACTTCTCTTTGTGAAAAACTGTTTGAAATTGGTACTGTAGCGATTCTTTCATGAATTTGAAAAATTTCAATAACAAATTGATGAACTTAAATTTGATAGCATCAAAGCAGATTCAAACTTATTGAGCATGTTCTACTTGTAAAAGCAGCCTACTTAGTTTAACAGTTCCCAGTATCCCGCGGCTTAGATATTTTGTATTGGTAAATCTTAATCGGCAGCGACTTTATTATGTGAGAATCATGTCATGGAAGAAGCTGCTTATCAACAAGAGATACATATATATTGAATTTTTTTAGTATTATCCCATAATCATAATTGTGCAGAATTGGTTAGGTCCAACTTCTATTTTAATATTTCGCGCTTTCTTCTTTCCCGAATTAAAGGCGAATTATATATAGATACTCAGAAAAGCCAAATACCTTCAATGCAAATGATAGTGAATCAAAACTTGTATCAGAATCAATTTTAAATTTTGTTTGATAGATAACCGTCAACAGTAGTAATTTAGTTTTAGGGGGTAACGAGCGGCTGGAAAAGGGGCCCGTTTTTTAGAATTTATTGTAGGAGTATGATGAGAGGAATCGAATTTCTTTTTTTTATCAGTTGATTAAATATGTATTGAGGTGTGAAAAAAATGTCATTACAATTTTGATGCAAAATGGCGTCTACACAGCCAATCTTCGAAATTATCTCTTTTAGAAAGGTCTCAGCAGAAGAAAGGATTTCTCCGAAACTATGAGACTTGAAACTATAAACGCAAAAATTTCATAATAATACATAAAAATTAAGCCTTTAATTGTTTCTAATGAAAAGATTACTACGTACTTCTTGAAAAATTGGTTACATATATCTTTAGACAATGCAATTGTAAAGCTTCTGTTGAAATTTCAAGTAGATCTATGCAATAGCTCTCGAGTTATCTTCTCTCCCAGATCAAAGATGATTTGAGAAAATCACGTTCTAAGCATTTCACTTTTAATCTGCAAGGCCTGTTGCTCTCATTTGGCGTTCTTCATTAATGCACACTTCTTCTCTCCTTTGCGATTCAATTAAATGCTTGGTTTTTTTTAGCTGAACTAGTTGCAATTTCTATGCGACGTTCGTTTCCACGCAGAATCATATCAATTTGGTCTGATTTTCATTCCCAATCACTGCATAAACCCCATGGCACTTAATAGGCCGACGTTGAATATATCTTCAGCTATATATGTAGCAAAATCTAACGCACGTGTGTTATTGGACGCGCAGTGAGTCGTCGCGGCTCAATCCTTCATGAATTGGCAAAATCGCTTTGTAATCTTCTTGTAAGAGCATTTTAAGTGGTATGTGCCCTTTGCCCTGTGCATGAAAACGAGCACGCCGTCTGAACCTTGTCGCCATGCCCTCTGGAACGTTGCGGAAAAATCAAAACTAACCCATTCATACTTTCCACTATATGACCAATTGGATATGATTTTTGAGGGACTAAAGCGTCGTTCAAGCCAATAAAAAACAATTTTTTGAAAATCTTTGATTGGCGTTACCCCTTAAAAAACATGTAGTGAGGTTTACATTTTGTGCAATTGGGTTAATTTTGTCTTAAATTGGCTGTACTCGATTTTCATCTTGATTTTCTTATTGCTTCAAGGATTTTTTTTTACGAAAATAACAAAAAATATCAAAGTCGACGCGATATTTCGATAAAGTTTTTTCAAATTATCTGAATTGCAACATGTGAGTAGGGATTCACTTAACTATATTTAGTATTATTCTCTTTTAAAAATCCAATTCTAGCGAAGAACACTGAAGCAAGTTAGTCATTTGTCTGTGCAACATCTGATTTTTCCATTAAATATTAGATAATTTCCCAAGTTCCAAAGTACCCCTCAAAATTATTAGAATAGAAGGCTCAATGTTGATAAATATTTAAAATAGAACATATTTGTTATTAATATTTACATAACACGTCAAATAAATGATATAATTTATTATTATAAGAACATTTCTCGTTCAACTAAAATTTTATGTGTTGAAATTTGAATTGGTTTTACTGAAGGTATTTCTGTGACAAAATAAATGAAGGGCAGATGGGAAGAAGTGGCAATGTCAAGCTACTGGTAAAAATGATATTTATTATTATTATTATAGTGCTATTTAGTAGAGAATTAGAAGATCTACAATCTTACCTTTTCATTCTGGGGAAAAGAACATTAGGTGCAGAGAAAATATAGAATGAAATTTTGGCGTACCAGGGAAGAACACGCAATGTCAATGCTGGTTATAGAAAGAAGGCGCAATCGAATTCCTTTCTCTCCAATATCTTGAAGTGAATCGCATTGAATGAAGTACCTAATTACTTTTAATAATTATGCTATACGATGGAAGATTTTAAGGTGAATGTGAGAATGCGAGCAGTGATGAGGGACAAAATGTCGAAGATTCATCGAAAAAAATGACAAAGAACTGGCAGTATGATCGAAATGCTTAAAAAGATCCGTTTACAAGGGCATATCACTAGAGCAGATTCTTCAACGGTCAATGAAACTGATTGGAGCAGTGCCGAAAAGTTTAAAGGGGAGCAAACAAACCGTCCGAAAAAAACTGTCTCAATAGACAAAATGTGCTGTAATTTAGCACATTTCTTCATTTAAAGGGAGGTTGCATTACACTTTGAAGGATTCTTCTAAAATAAAGATTACACCGTGATTAGATTGACGTACCGTTTCATTTATATTCAGAAAAGATTCAAAACTGTTCATATAGTTTTCCCAATGAAAGAGCACTCGTACGAAAATGACAAAAATATCAGAATAATCAACCAAAATAGTGAAAGTGGAACTGCCAACTGAATGGGCTGAAGTTTTTCGGAACTCCAGAAAAAACTTTCGAAGTGGTCGAGCCTAATCAAGAGATGTTCGGAGGTTGGGCGGCATATTTCAAACCAAAATTTGTGAAGAAATGGCCTTTCCAAAGTTTTGAAAGTTGATTAAGAGAAACCCTTCCTCATTTTCACCTGATTCACTTAATAGGGGGCGTACTTTTCTGATAGGGTCATCCCAAAAAAAGAAGGAACACCAATGACTAACAGGTCTCCACATCCTTCCTACGAGTTTATACCCATTTCGAAGGAAAAATGTATTATATATTATATGATATATTTTGTTCGAATAAGGCTGAAAAATATTTTTTCCGATATCCTCACATTAGAATATGTAGGCCAAACAAAAAAAGACCATTTTCATTTTAAACTATGAATTTAAAAGATGAAGTGCTTGTATTTGGAAACATCAAGTTTGGGATGTTACGAGTAGATGGCATAAATGATAGTTCACAGTCAGTTGTTATATTCAACGTCTCTTGCATTGTCACATATTAAACCAAACTGATCATTCACGATAACTTGGTTACACACAATTCCTAAAATGAGAAATATGAATTGTGACCGCGAATTTGTAAGTTTGATGTTACTTTTGATTAAATATGCTTTCAACATGTTGTTGAGATTCATGTAAATATTAAGATAAGCATCTGCAAGTTAATCAGGTACTGAGACAGATTGTACGGAATTAATTTATTATGCCCCCCGTTTAGAATAAGGTACTATAATATTAAGGCGCTCACCTTCTTATTCTACTTCTTCATTGTTCATTTTCAATCAGTTCAGTTTTCAATAGATGTGTACTGTAAATACTGAGATATAATTCTCTAATACTTCAATTCAGTTAGGTCGTATACCTTCAGTAAATTGTGTTAAGAATATTACAGCTATTGGTTTTTTCCCGGGTCCTCTTTACCAGACCTTTATTATAGGCGGTCAATTTGCCTATTCAAATGATTTATTCTGAGTGCATCCTGTCTGTTGTTTGCTTCAGATTGAATTATAGATTGTGTAGAAACAGGAAATTGTTGTGGAATTCTGAGTAAAGAAGGGCAACGGGTCTAGAGGTTGGCTGCGACCAATAACACTACGCTGTATTTATTTACACCAATAGATACCTTTTTTTGTTACGCTTCCAATTTGGGGCAGTTCTAATTTAATGCATATATTTTAAATTTAAGAATGACATTATTATTAAGATTCAATAATTCAACTATCTTCACTCAACCGAGTTGTGAGTAAGATATACCGTACTGCAATTTCAATTGTACAAATTTATAATTTAGTAGAATATAGTTACAAAATTCAGAACTACTGATTTTTATTAGCAGTTCAAACATATGTAATAGATCTCTTTTCATTTCAGTGGAGCTAAAAACATCAGTGAACAAACTGGAATTAACTTTGATGAAGCAGTGCTCAACAATCTCCTTACCTTAATGGACTCTATAGGTGAAGTGAAGTCTGCTGGTGGACTTCAATGGCTGTTCAACATAATTTTAGCAGTAACCTCAAAAAATCAAGCACAACTTTTAGCTAACAATTGCTTAAACTTATTAGTCAAAATATCCAATGAATTAGATAAGAAAACGAATCCATATCATTTGATTTTGAGAAGTCGATATGGGTTATATGGTACACCGATGGAGCCAGAACTCTTTGATATTGAGCCTCCCCCATATCCCAAAGGGAGTAGCATATCAATAACGTACGCTTCAGTGGTATCGGGAGATTCTCCGATCACAAATTCGAATTTTTACTCGAATTATTCCTTCTACAAGGAGAGTATAAATCCTAAAGAAGTTTTAACTGCTTCAGATAATAAGATGAAATGCAAGAATATCACACCAGCAAGGTTGTTCAAAGGTAAGTCTATTAATTTCACATGATAAAATGAAATAGAATTTTGAAATCACTCATATTTTTACTGATATGATTACTGAAATAAGGATTTGCATGAAAGAATAGCAACTTCAGATATTTTTATTAATGGATGTTTCATGGAAGCAGTAGAAAAATTGGTGTTTTTCAGAGAATTTGTGAATCAAACATTTTCACTGATGTGTAATTTTGAATTTAATAAAACAATTCAATTTTCCACTTATTCATAAATTTAGGACACGCTTTACCGACTGTGATGGTTACGAATCTGATGCAGCCACAATGTAGCAAAACACTTTGTCAGTTTGTGAATAAAGTGAAAATTTGAACAGTATTGTTTTATTAAATTTAAGAGTTTGTGATTTCTTTATTGAACTACTTTTTTGACAAAGTCTCCAATTTTAATCTATTAGCATTCTATATCTCTTCATTAACAATTGTAATTAAAATTCTCAAAGAGAATGAAATTTCTGATTAAAAAGTCGGAACTCACGCAATTCTTCAATTCTCTCTTATTCATAATTTTAATTTAACGTTGAATAAATTCACAGAACAATTTTTTTTATGTGTAAAATATCAATTCAAACATTTTTTCATCTGGTGGAAGTTATCAGTAGTATCTCTTCTGAAGAAATTAGTTCTTTTCAATTAGATAATTTATTTTCCAGGCCGCCCTCTACATGGGTCAATATTTTATGAAAACACTTACAAATCAAATTCTAAAACAGTCACAACGGATGTACCAAATATATCTTATTTTTTAATAATATAAGCCAAGTACAGTAGAATCCGTTCATAACGATGGCCAAGGGACCGGTGATATTACGACGTACTAACTGGAAGTCGAACAAAAGAACAGTTTTTTTTAATTTATATTCATTTTAAATAATTACATATATAACGTACATACATATAAATATCGAACATTCAACATTTTCAAACATTAAAACGATTTTACATTTAAATCAAAATATTTATTGAATAATGTGCGTACATAATGTATCTTCCTATATAACAAACAACGAATATCTAGTGCAAAAGTCTGTAATTTTTATTGTTTTTGGTTTTATTTCTTTAGTAAAAAGTACGGACTGCATTATACAAACGAGACATAATATTTTTCATAGCGTCATCTGATACTGTCTGCAATACCAGGACCGTCTGGAACAAATCCAGCATGTTTATAACAGTTGAAAATCGTCGTTGACTTAAGCTTGTTCCAGGCGTCGTAAATCATTAAAATGGCATCCAGTATTGTGATCTTCGGATGTTTGGCACTCCTGGTGTTTTCATTTGCATCAAGACTGGCGAAAAGTGTTAGAATCAGGTTTTTACGAAAATTTGATTTTAACGCTCGAATTATTCCCTGGTCCATAAGTTGTAATACAGATGTTGTTTGTATTAGGCGGCGGGAAAATGAGAGTTATGCTTTTCAAGTCGCAGATTGGGGGATGAGATGGACAATTGTCAACCAGAAGCAGGATCTTTTTCTTCGCTTTAGTCAGTTCACGGTCCCAATTGCGTACCCATTTAATAAAAATATCAGATGACATCCAGGCCTTGCGATTGCTCTCATAATCTACCGGCAGAGATCGCACATTTTTAAAACATCTTGGGTTCTTGGACTTTCCGATAATTAACAACTTCTTTTTTATCGTTCCACTCATGTTAGCAGCAATCATCACCGTTATTCTTTCTTTCGAAAGTTTTCCTCCCGAGCATTTCTCGCCTCTAAATTTTAATGTCTTATCTGGAGTTAGTTTATAAAATAATCCAGTTTCGTCCGCATAAAATATTTCGTCATCACAAAATTTTGGGCGCAAATTAGGCTAAACTTTGCTTTGCCACTCGGTCACATCGCCCTGTTTAACCGACAAAGACTCTCCAGCACTTTTTCCGGCGATAATATTGTGTCTATTCTTCAAACGGTTAATCCAACTGGCCGAACAATCAAAATTGAGAATGTTTAGATCTTTAACATAAAAATTTGCTTTTTCTTGAAGCATAGGTCCATTTGAAGGTTAAACCATTGTAAAAGTGCCAAATCAACTTGTTCATGAAACTACACCCTCACGCGTTTAGGTTTTAAAATGTTCGCATTAAACGAAAGTTTTATCTTGTGTTTGTTTTTCTTAATTGTGGATATTGTAGAATGACTCACACCGAACTCCTTCGCAATCGTTATATTCGACTCGCCGGCTTCTGAACGCTGTATTGAAATACTTTTTTCTTCAATGGAGTAACTTTTTCGTTTTATAGAAGCCACTTTTATACTCACTTACGTCACTCATCTCTCGCAAATTATGCACTGATGTGAAATAAACAGTTTATTTGTTAACACGTCCACGCTTGTCGTCATTGTAACAGGACTTTTTTGTGTAATTTCGTCGTTAATCGCGGTCGGTCGTTGTAAGAGGCGTCGTATAAAACGGATGTATTTTCGATAGAGGCTGATATTGACCAAACGTATGTATATAATTACGTCTGTTGGTTGTTTTATCAGAAAATCGTACTAAACGGACTACACTGTATACCAAATCCAACGTGTTTTCATTGGCTTCGTTACTATTTGAAAAATCCATGTTTATCTGAACATTACTAACGACTTTCCCTGTTACTGTACCACCCTTCTGTGTGATTGTTTGCGTCACGTACCTTAACATAAGCAAAATAATTTAAATTACATTTTTCAATTCACTATTGAAATCAATTTTTGACGTTTATATAAAAGGTAATTCTTCCACACTTCACAAAATCTGTTCGGATAGATAGAGCACCCTTATGGCATATTCTAAATGTAAAAATTTCTATAAAACGGAGAATAGTTGAATGTTATATGGTCACATACTAATAAAGGCTATTAGTAAAACAAGTAGGGGTAAAGGAATAGTAAGGATACCGTCATGTAGATGTAGAAGATTCGCTTCAGAAGTATTATTATTATTATTATATATTTCAAGCAATCAATATTACAGAAAACTTCAAGAATTGTAAAAACATATCACACTATTGAAAATTTACAAATGAAATAAATACATTACACATCTCTCCAACAAACCTTAAGCAAACTCAAACTTAGACAGTTGAAAACTCCTCAATTGAATAGTAGCAATTTTTTATTAAGATATCCTTTACTGCAGCTATGAAGCTCTTTCTTGTCTTTATATTTTTTATTGCACTGGTAGGTGATTGAATAATTTAGGTCCCCAAAAATCAACACCCTGCTGTGTATACTTAAATTTGCGTAAAGGTAGTTGTAGATCATCTCTAAATCTCGTTTTGTAATTGTCAGTCTCTGTGCTGAATTAGTCAGGATAACTGTAGACATATTTGAGGCAAGTCAAAATAAAAATTGAAGGCAGTGTTGAAATTTTCCGCATAATAAAAGACTCCCTGCAGGTCTCCATCTTGTTGAGTTTACACAACACCCTGATTACTTTCTTCTGTAGAAGAAATACACTTTTGCTCTCACTTGAAGCACCCCAAAACACTATGCCATAACTGACCGCACTGTGGAAATTGGCGTAGTAGGCTGTTCTAGCTGTTTTGAAGTCAGTGTTCAGCATCAGTCTCCTTATCATAAATATGGCTTGTGAAAGACGTTTATTCAATTGCTCAATATGCAGAGACCACTTCAAGTGACTAACCAAGTGGAGGCCAAAGATTTTGTCACCATCAGAATCCTTGAAACATGTGATGGTCTGCGTTTTGTTTTTTTCATTAAGTTTCATTTTATTAGTATCCATCCAGACCTTCACTTTTCTGAGATTTTCGGTAGAAACTTTCTGAAGTTGTTCCATGGGTTCACTCTCATACAGCATTGATGTATCATCCGCATATAAACATAGTTTGCAGCCAGGAACGTTAGATGGTAGATCGTTCATATAAACTACAAACAAGATTGGGCCAAGCACCGACCCCTGTGGTACTCCATTTCTAATGATCAGCCTCTTTGAATTTTCATTGTTCTAACTGACTTCTTGTTGTCTATTTGTGAGGTACGATCTCAATAAAGAGTATGTTGGTCTCCTGACACCTTAGAAACCGAGTTTTTCCAAGAGTGCAAGATGGCCAATTGTATCGAAGGCATTACTTGAATCACAATAAGCCATCTGGGCTATAACTCCTTCATTGTGTACTTTCAAAATTTGCTGTATCATTGTGTTCAAGACTGTGACTGTTGATTTGTTCTTTCTAAATCCGTGCTGGGCATTGTGCAGAAGTTGTTTTTTTTTTCAAAGAAGCCTATAAGCCTATTTTTTATAATTGTCTCAAACACTTTGGAAATAACTGGCAATATTGATATTGGCCTGTAATTTGATATTTCGTTACGACACCCTTTTTTGAACACTGGGATCACTCTAGCCACCTTTAGTGGGTCTGGAAAAACACCCTTCGTTACACACTTATTCAATATCTCACATAGTTGTTCCGATATGAATAGAGCAATTTTTTCAAGCAAGTTGGTGCTGAGGCCATATACATCAACAGTATCTTTACCTTTAAGATTTCTAATCGTATCTGAAATCTCCTCTACTGTGATGTTACGAAAATAGATAGTAGACGTGTTATCTATTGACAGATTAAGTAAAAGATCTCTTGTTGACTGGCCTGTTTGTTGAATATTCTAGAATTCTTCCAGAGCAGTTGACAAAATACGAGTTGAAATCATCACTCGAGAAACTGCCGCTGGTATGCCTTCTTGTCTTTTTTGTCTCATTGTTAATAACGTTCCACATAGCTCTCTGATAATTTTGACCATTTTGTATATATTAAATATTATTCTATCTAACTTCTTCATCCATTCTTTTATGATAATCTTGTTTCTTTGCATTATATAAATCATAAAGTAAACTGTGAATTGAGGCCACTCATAGTTTATAAATACAAACTTGATTGAGGGAAACTACATAATGGCTGCCAGACAGCACTAGCATACATAATCAAGGGTCCCCATAATTGTAATATTTTTGAGTGAATAACACAGAATGATGAATCTTAATGGCATTTGAACAGCGATTTGCTGTAACCTTATTCTTCATAAATTGCTATCAGACTCTTGAGAACTCTTTTTCCTCATGGAGTTTCATTCAATAATTTATGAGTCACTCAATAGTTTTCCTTAAATCAATTTGCTTGCAGAGAAAGTTAAAATCCCGAAATATTTTCACTCCTGATGCTTGACCTTAAATCTATAATGAAAAGTATTGCTCCATTTCTTATAATAAATAAAATGTTATATTGTGAATTTACTGAAACGTTATTTTCTTATCAGGTTTGATTGAAACGGAACCTCTCCACTTCGCTTGTATATCCGCAAGTGAAGGCACCCGACTGGACAGGGCAGATGACGCAAATGCAGTAGTGTCGAATATTATAGTTAACAACATACCGATCACTGCCTATTCAGATTCCGTTCTCTCTGCGTCCTCCAAGAAAGAAGACATTCAACAGTTTCTGAGCAATGTGGCGGATATAGTCAATGAAGTTAAAAATTCTAAAGGTAGTTCGCATTCACTTTCTGAAAAGTACGCTACACCTTTGAAACATCCCTACAACACCCTCATAGCAAATGAGCTTGGACCGAATCCTATTCAACTGCGTAAGTATTAAAATTTTTCTTATATTTCATACGTATTTGACTCAAATGAAATCTTTAGATTTTGCTTTCTTGTCTAATATGCCAAAAATTACATTTTTCTTGATTTTAAGGCAAGTAATATAATACATGTTCATTATATATACCTTCAGAAAACATATTTATTGGATTAGGGACAATTCGTGCGCGCTGAAGATAATTAATAAAGAAAAAAAATCTTAATACTGTCTGACCAAAAAATCGTACATTTGATAACTTCGAAATAGAATGACATTTCGAATTGGGCATCTGTGTGAAATTTTTTAAATTAATTCTCGATTCAAGCAAATGATAAGTTAACCACGTTAAACAAAAGTTTTGACCTTTTGAAACAGCAAATTGGATGAGATCAGGAAATTATTAATCTTGTCAAAATATGAAATTACTTTCTCCCAAATGATCAATATATTTTAAACATAGGCAATTTCTTGTGTTGAAATTTCTTACATTTTTGCGGTATCACGTATTTTTAATGACCTCATAAAATCCAAGGATGTCTCATAACTTGGGATCCATTTTAAACAATCTAACATCCAGGAAATACTATTCATATAAATTCAATTTCTTCTAAGTTATTCTCATTTTCCAAAAAGTTTATAAACAAATCAACACCATTTTCTACACCCTCAATTCCAACAGTAACCGAATTTTTTGAAAATAGAAACAACCAGTATTAATTTTGTTACAAATCTTTTTTGTTAATCAATGTATTCGCCTTCTGCATTGTTACACAAATTTGCACTGCCAACAGGTTGTCAAACGACTTCTCTATCTCCTTTTTTGGAATGGTATTTAGCGCGTCGGTCATCGCACTTTCAATGGCTTCATTCGAATCTTGCCGCTTTCCTTTTATCGTCAAATGCAGCTTTAGGAACGGATAGTAGTTGCACGGAGGTGCATAGGGTGGATGTTGCAAAGTAATAATGTGATTTTTGATCAAAATTTCAGTTTTCAAGTCTTGAACAATGTGATTGGGCATTATCGTGCAAAAGAGTCGAACTGCCGTTTTCATTATTTCATTTCAATTACCTCGATAATCCGAATATTTCAGTAATCCGAACAAGCCCTGGTCCCATATGATTCGGATTAGAAAGGTTGTTTTGTAGTTAAATTTAACCACCAATTTTTGTTTATAAAGTATAAAAATGATAATCCGATCAATAAATCAAGAGTTTTCAAAAATGTTAACAGGAAACCATTGATATGGTCCTATGGAATAAAAAATTTAAGGTGCTGCTTTAAATGTGTCGCGCTCCAACGAAATGACTCCTTTTACTCTTTTTTGTATTTTTGTTAATTTTCTCAATAGCTGAACATTTTGTAGTGATGCATGCCCATCGATTTCAGTTTCTTCATCTGAAGTATTTAAGTTCAAACGCAAAATCTATTTCATTCAGCAGAAACACAATTGTGATGTGGATTAAATTTTTAAAATTAAAATTCACTAAGATTTCACCACTAACCACCGATAAAGGAAATCCAAAAAGTACATTTTCACTTATCCTAACTTCAATCGTATAGTCCATCTAGGACAATTTACTATAAAATAGTCACGTTATTCTTTCATCTTGAGAAATAATTATTTCATCAATTTTACGTAGTATTACATTTATCGAATTTATTGAAGAATCCGTTGGTATACTCTGTATAAGGGTACATGGGATTTGCAAATACCTAGATTTGAAGGAGTTCAATTTCTTAGTTCTTCAGTACTAACACGCTTTTCTTAGTCATTCTAGAGAATAAAGTAGTTTCAGATGCCTACCATACCAACAAAATGGATAAAAAACCCAGCTCCACCAAAGGTTTATGGCAAACTGAGGATATCCTCTCACCAGAGACTCAACCATCAAATATGTGGCAGCATTTATTCGCGGGTTCTCCACAGCAAGTGATTGTTGTAGAGAGAATGCATTCTGGAGCGAGAAGATTTGTTACCTTAGATTTTGGTCAACCAATAATATTAACGGATATTTTGATACCGGCATGTAATGATTTAGTTTCCGTCAGCATAGATGTTTGGTTGAAGAGTGAAGATTTGGATCCAGTCCGAATTGCTGTTTCTCCAGATATTGGTAGCAGAAATTTGGTGTTGAACAATTTATTACCGCCCCCTGTGTGCAGATTTATGAAGGTAGGTTAATTTATTTCCTTTGGTTCTATTATTTCCTTAACAGTTACCTGAAAACATATACAGTACAACTTTACTACTCCGGGCAGATATCGTTCCGGCGCATGCCCGGACTATCGAAATGCCCGAATTTCTGAAATGACTTGAATTTGTTTCATTTTCAAAATAGAAACAACCCAAAATCTGTTAAAGCCGAGTTTATTATAAAAATATCGAAAAGTTGAACAAAAAATAGTTTCTATTATAAAACAGTATCAAATTATAGAATTTCCATTCATTATAATCTAACCTCATAGAAAATATAGAATTTAAATATAATCTATTGTATATAAACAACATGCTATTCCTTATGACGTTTAAAATATCCAATTGATTTAACTCTGAACCTTTCTGATGCTGCCATCCAAACTGATTTTTCCTTGAGCCTTTTCAGGAGCAATACGTCGTCTATACGAAGATTATTCTATTCTGCCCAACTGATAATCAGAGAGAACGCTTCGACAGTATCTGCATGTTTCACTTTTACCATACTATTTAAACCATCCTCTGAGTCAGAAGATTCCTCTACGTTTTCAATATTCCTTCCTAAAGCATTCTGTATAAGCTCTTCTTCAGTCAAATCGATAACAAACTCTTTGTCTCCCACAGCCCAGTTGGTAATGTTCTCAATGGTTAAGTCATTTTCTGGATCGATGACCCTTAATGATTCGGCAATATTTTTCAAATCATTTTCACTGATTGGACGAAGTTTCTTCTGAAGCTCTGAGAGTGGAATATTTTCATCATCTGATTCTTCTACTTCTGTATTGTCATGCCACAATGCTGTCCAACTTTTTCTAATATTTTTTGAAGTAATGGCTTTCCAAGATTGGGCCAGATTGTTCACGGCATCTTTCAAATTATACTGCTTCAAAATGGAAGTTATCTCTTCACCTTCATGCGAAATGATATGATTAAGAAGGCATTTTCTGTACGACACGACACTTTAATGTTTTGAATTATATTCTGATCCATAGGTTGGAGAACGGCAGTACAGTTGGGTGGCAAAAACATTTTTACTATGAAGTTTGGATCAATATTAACTTCTTCCTTAGGTGGGTGCGAAGGTACATTGCCTACTAACAACAGAGCTTTAGAGGGCTTGTTAATCTTAGTTAAAGAATTCTTCACCTCGGGGATAAAAGATGTTTTAAACCATTCATTAGATAATGGTCTGGTCATCCACTCTTTGGTAGATGCTTTGTAGACAACTGGTAGTGAATTTTCGTTTTTGAATGCTCGTGGATTTTCCGCTTTCCCAAGACTAGTAAAGGTAATTGGTGAGTTCCAGCCGCGTTGCAGCATGGCATGAATGTTAAGCGGTCTTTTGATACTTTTCGACCTGGTGCTGATTTTTCCCCTTGATGAACCAAAGTTGTGTCTATTTAACATCTCCAAAAAATGGCCGATTCATCAGCATTATACACCTATTCTTTGCTTAATTCCATCTGTTCAACAACCAATAGAAATATAGAAATTTTTCCTTAAATGGTATCACAGCGGAAACATCACTGGAAAGTTTTTCACCACAAACCTTCAAGAAACGAATTCCATGTCTAAGCTTGAATTTATCTAACCATCCCAAACTTGCCTGAAAACCCTTTTTTCCTGTGATTTGTTCATAAAACTGTTTGGCTTTTGCTCTCAATATGTCTGACGAAATTGGTACGTGTGCGTTGCGTTGTTGAAGAAACCAGTTATACAATGCGATTTCAACATCAGGATTCTCAGCTTCTCTAATAATTTTTCTTTTTCCTACAAAAATACCTTGGATAGAATAAATTCGAGAAAAGTTTAAAATAATATTTCTACTAGGGATGCACCGAGGGCCAGGTTGGGCCAGCCGAGCTCACGGCCGTGATAATCGGCATGCAGTAATTTTGTTTGGCCGAGAGCTCGGTACTTGGCTTTTTGTGAAAACCCTTGCTCGGTGCATCCCTAATTCCTACCTGTTCCTTAATACGATTTGGATATAAATCTCCTTATTTTGTCCTTGTCCTTTTTCATGTCAAACACTGTTGATTTTGGAATAGTGAACTTTGCTGCTATACGACGAGTACTTATTCCATCTTCAATAAAATCTATTATTTTTGATTTCTCTGTCAGTGTGAACGTTTTATGTTTTCTCTTGGTTGGAGCCATTATACACACCACCGGCGAGATTGAAATGCAAAATGCAACTGTAGAACGATACTCGCCACTCTTAGATAGTACAACTACATACATAGATGTACAGGCAGGAAAATTATTATTGTTTGTATATCAGCCGGCGTCAACGTGCCCGGATTATAGAGGTGAAATTCTCAATGTGCCCTAATGAGTCGCGTGCCCGAGTTACTGGAGTGCCTGATATAGCGAGTGTCCGGACTAGTGAAGTTGTACTGTATTTATATTTTAATATATTTCGAATAGTTCATTAGGAATATTGAATGACTGAATTGTAATCAAATTCATTGTTTGTAACCTGATAGAGGAATATTTATCACAATCATAATATTGTATGCTCTTGTTGTGTCGAATAATGAAGCTTTCAAGAATTGATACTTAGTCATAGGGTGCTCTATAAAAACTTGTTTTTTATGTTTGGTGATTGCTTAGTGCATTTCAACGTGTAACATGTTTTTTAAGTAAAACAACACCCTATTGGGAATATATTGAAATGAGGAACACCTGTATGTCATCTGCAATAATAAAGTAATTTTTTCCTTAGGTGCTTGACACCATATGGTGATTCCTTAAATTATTCATGAAGATTTCCACTAATAAATAGGCTAATATGAAATATTTCTGATTTATGTAATTTTCAAATCTACATATACAGAGAGCAGTCTTTGAATGAAATAAATTCTGTGAAGCGTCAGGAAATTTTTTTGTGAAATTTCACTTGACACATGAATTTTCATTTTAGTCAGTTATGTTTTGCATGCAATTTGGTCCTTCTTCAGTCATAAACAAACCTTTTTTCCAAATAGCATATTTCATGTTACATTTTGAAATTCTATTCAAGACAAATGTAATATACTTTTTATTTTTAACATAATTCTACAACTTAAACTTAAAATCCAAAAATCTAATAATTTTAAAAATTAATATAAAGTAACGCTTCGAAATTTCTTCTTGGCAATGTACTAGTACAAAATAATCATCTTATCGTCTATGACAAAAAGCTTTTTAGTATTTTTGATGATATGTGGAAACTTTTTTACGAGTGTAATTCGATAGAGTAGTATTGTTCATTTTAATCATATCTCTCAGTGGATTTTTGAATGAACGTACTGCATGGTAAAAATCTATTTCTTAACCCTGGCTACATTTAGAAAAATATTGAAGTGAAAGAAAGTGTTAAATTTCTTTTCTTAGTAAAGCGTCTAACTAAATGGCATAAAATTTAAATTTTAATGATGATTGGTTATGGCGACAGAACTTCAGATCTACTTCCGATTATCCTAGGTATAAACAAAATTGAGGCACGACACCGGGATGTGCATATGTGACATCTACCTAAGAAGACAATCCCTCGTTGATCAAGACACTAATCTGAATATTCTGCAAGCTGTTAAGGAGGTCCAATGACTTGTGACCGGCAAATTGCTCATAAACATGTTTGCGTTAAATCGTTATCAAAATCATTCACGAATCAAAGATGCATACTTACTAAATTCAATTTGTACATATGATACATGATGAATTCCATCAATCAATGGATACTTTTCTCGAATGAATCTACCTTTATATTATGAGGTCAATCGACAAAGAAGCTTCAAAGCCATCTTTAGCCACTTTGTCTCCGAATGACATAGACCCAGACTTGCCCTATGAGAAAATTTGGTTTCAACAAGATGAAGCATCTCCACTAGGGTGGAGCGATTTAATTTTTATGTTTTATCGCTTCGGTATACCTGTAAAAAGTTGCTATTTTAGGTCAACATTAAGCACAAAAAAAATCAGTTGGCTTATGCTATGTTTCAAGGTGCCCCCATTGTCATAAAGTTCTGAAAAATTTAGGCAAATTATGAGTTTTGCCAACATTTTTCAAAACATCGCAAACATTTTATAAAACTCCTGAGCGACAGTTATTACCGGTAGAAACATGCGTGTTGAGACTCTAAGGTAGCGGGACGCGGGGGAAGGGTATTTCGGCGAAATACCCCTTCCCGCGTCTCCATACCCAAACACCGATGGAGTGACATTTAGTAATTTCGCGCGTTTACAGCGGTTCATCTGTTTGCCGTTCATTTATTTGAGGCATCAAATTGTATTAGTTTATCTTTAACTGGGATTGTGACGTATATTGTAAGTAGTGATTTTCATATTTTATGCTTATAGTTTAATTCCTGACTGTAATATTAGAGTATTTATCATTTGTATTGTTTGCAGAAATATGTCTCAAGTTAAAACACGAAAAACAACGAACTGTCCTGTCTTTGGTTTGCCGCAAAAGTTACCAGCATCGCAATTACCAACTTATAACGATGTTGTGAAGAATTATCTGTTCATAAAACATGAGTTGAAGCCTGATAAAATAAAAAAGAGCCAACAGTTCATGAAATATTTGAAAGATTGGCTCACGAAATTATAAAAATATGGCAAAAATCGTCGCTGCCTACTGTGAGTGTAAAAAGAGTTTTACAACTGATTCGTGCCTACCACGACAAATATAGAAGCTTAATGAAACCATATCTTGGCCGTCAAACTAATGTTAAATACCAAGAAAAGATTAATACATTTATATCAGAGTCCCATAGACTGTTTGATATTAGCAGTTGCAAATGCAAAGTTATATGTGATTGTAACTGTGTAAAAGAAGTGGTGTTCCCAAGGAGGAAGCAAGTTTCTTAATTGACCAAAGAACAGACAGAAAAATGATGATAGGCGGTATCGATGTGATTGCAACTGTGAAAAACAAGAAGAAACAAGAAAGAAAAGAAAAAAGTTTATTGCGGAACAGAGAGGTAAACTATTTTGACAAACCTTGTTGTTCCCGTTCTTTGACTGATGATTCTTCAATCGAAAGCAGCAGTTCATGCGCTAGCTCACCCGTATTATCTTCTAGTCCGTACCATGAAAACTCAGAACAGGTCAAACTAAAAGGTTCACCACCTCAGAACAAAAAAGAGGTTAAACTTACCATCATTAGCCCTTGCCTGTTATCGTACTGGAATATCCGATAGAGCCGCTGCTATTATAGCTTCTTATGCCTTAAAAGATATTGGCATTATTTCCCCAAACGATCCAAGTCGTGTCATTGATCGTTCAAAATTGCGCCGTGAAAGAACTAAGGTCAGATTAGCTTTACAAGGAACGGACTGCAATAAAATGCTTCTCGGTTTATATTTTGATGGCAGGAAAGATAAGACTTTGGTTCGTATTGAGAAAAAAGGGAAATTTTACAGAAAACGACAGATAGAAGATCATTATGTCATTTTATCAGAACCAGGAAGCAACTATTTCGGGCATGTCGCTTGTGAGTCCTGGACTGCTAAAGGTATTAAAGACACTTTAATATCTCACTCAAAATCTAAGTCAGTAAAGCTGAGTGAAATAGCTGTTGTTGGCTGCGATGGAACAGTAGTCAATGCAGGTTTTAAAGGTGGCGTTATTCGTCTGATGGAAGAAGAGCTAAACAGACCATTACAGTGGTTTATCTGCCAGTTGCATTCTAATCAATTACCACTACATTTGTTATTACAGTTAGATGGAAACACTACAGGGCCGAAATGCTTTTTAGGTGCCATTGGATCTCAATTACAAAATTGTCAAACAATGCCGATAGTCGTATTCTCCGTTATACCCACAATATTACCTGAAATTACTAGGACAGAGCTGAGTACCGACCAAAAGTATCTATACGATATTATGACAGCTATCAGTACTGGTATATTTACTTCTGATTTAGCTAATATAGAACCTGGGCTCCTTAGCCATTCTAGATGGCTAACAACAGCTAATCGAATTCTAAGGTTGTATGCCACAAAAACTGACCCTGAAGAAAAAGTAGTGGTATTAGCCACGTACGTAATGAAAGTTTATGGACCGATGTGGTTTACAATAAAATGTAATTCCTCGTGCATCGACGGGGCTAAGCACCTTTGGCAAACTATTAATCTTAGTCGCTATTTGAACTCCTATATGAAGGCTATCATTGACAAAGTAATCCAACGAAATGGATATTTCGGTCATCCAGGAAATATCATCATTGCCATGCTTGGCAATCCAGATCCAAACAGAGAGGTTATCCGAGATCTGGCATATCGAAGAATTATGAAAGCAAGATCACAGAATACTCGAGGACTTCGAAAATTCAAGGTGCCGGTGTTCGATGCTAAAGACTATACTGACATTATTTTGTGGCTTGACTGACATAACTGAGCCACCTCTAACTTCAAATTTGTCTGATGAAACCTTGAAGGAAATTGTAAAAAAATGGTCTCGGCACATGTCAGGATATTAAAGATTTTCCATGTCACACCCAAGCCGTGGAGCGCTGCATTAAGTTGGTGACAGAAGCATCGCGTGCAGTTTGTATGGAAAACAAACGAGATGGTTTTATTAGAGCAAGATTACTATCTCGTCAATATATGCCTAGTTTTAACACAAAAAATCAATTTAATATTTAAACTGTACTTTTAATGTTTCTGGATATTTCTTGTAATAAATAATTAAAACATAAAAAAAGTTTTTCGTTTGTTTTTCATCCTGCTGGGGCACCTCAGAACGTTATGATAATTGTGTGATATTTTCTATGTTTGTTTTGTATATAACACGGCAACTTTTCATCGCTATGCCGTTGAAAAAAAAATATTTTTTTAAAATTTCATATATTTTCACTCCATCCTAATCTCCACACTATACCTTTAATGTGCGACGATGCCTAATTTGAAGAAGGAAACCAATTGAGTGACCGTCCAGATTTCTGGGACTATCTGATTCTATAGAATTTCTTAAGGAACGTATAATTCACCAAATTGAACAGATTTTACCAGAAAAATATCGTGAAATTCAATAAATGGTTTTATCATTGATTTGAATTCTGTCAAGAAGTAAAAATGGAGGCCATTTTGAATCTTATGCAAGTTAATTTTTATTTAACAATAATAATAATAATAAACGATTTTTATTAGCCAATAAATAATAACATAATATTGGGGTATTTTCGTCGACTTTGTATATGTATATCTCTTCTTCTTATGTGGGGTTGTAGTATTTCCATATTATGTGGTCGTTTTGCAAACTTAATTGAAAGCATCCTTAATCTATCAGTGATGGGTTGAATTTTTGTCACCTTGTAGAGCAGCTGATTTGAAGGGTAGTGGAGTGGATTATCTGGGTGGCGCATCTTGGTAATCGTTCTGAGGGCAGTAGTTTCTGCAGTTCTTAATTGTTTTATTGCTGGATTTCTGCAGTTTAGAAATATAGTGTGGCCATATTCTAGGATTGGCCTGCAAATGCTTTTATAGATTTTAGCAGCTGTTTTTTTGCTTATTCCTTTGTTGTTGTAGGTCAGGCAGCGAAAAAATTTAGCTCTGGTAGTAATTTTTCTTTTACAGAGTTTAGTGTGATAGTTGAAGCTAAGTTTGTTGTCAATATTTATGCCCAAATATTTTGCTGTGACGTTAGGCTTTATGTTGTGCTGGTTGATCGAAATTTGCGGGGAAGCATGAGATGGGGTATGATTAAAAATAATCAGTTGACATTTAACAGGATTTAGCAGTAATTTCGATTTGTTAAGCCAGTTCATAATTTATCCACCAGGGCTTGTAGCTTCTCCATAACTTGTTCTTTTTTTTAGCGTGTACTATGAGGGCGGTGTCATCGGCAAACTGTAGAGCATATTCGGCCTTTTCCTGATGGTCGACATTTTCATTTATATCAGTGCAAAAAAGGTTGTATAGTAAAGGCGATAAAGGTGAACCCTGGGGAACTCCTCTTTTAGGTTTGAAGGATTCTGATCTTGCATTCTTGATTTTTACTGTCAAGCTCCTGTCTAATAAAAATTCTCTTATGAGGTGGATTAAGTAGTTGGGCAATTCCAATTTTTTCAACTTGTATAGAAGCCCTTTGTGCCATACACTATCAAATGCCTTTTTTATATCAAGAAATATTGCTGCAGATGAGAGGTTATTGAGTTTGGCAGCCTGGACATTTGAAATGAGAATAGTAATAGGGTGCAGAGTAGAGCATTGGCTTCGAAACCCAAACTGGTGATTAGGAATTTTATCCCCAATGATTTCTTCTATTCTTCTATCTTTATTTTGATTATCTTTTCGAACATCTTGCCAAGAGCAGGAAGCAAAGTTATAGGTCTATAGTTATTAACTCTTTTATGGTCGGTATTAGGTTTAGGAATTACTACAATATTTCCTATTTTCCATTCGGGAGGAAATAGTGATTGGAGAGGCAGAAGTGGAATATGCTCATAATAAAAATGTGTATATTAATGCTAAATCTTTTGACCACCACCCATGGTATATTATCAGCCCCGGTGCTGTACACTTTTGATTTTGTAAAATTTGGAAATAATCACTTCCTTCGATTTCTATTTCTTCTGTTGGAATGTGATTTTCATCAAAAAAGTTTTCGCACCACTGATTCACTTCGTTTTCTATGTGTTTATTAAATTGGGGATTCTGAGTTTCTTCATAATGGAGTTCGCAAATACATCAACTTTTTGTTCTTCTGTCTCGTA
This sequence comes from Cryptolaemus montrouzieri, assembly GCA_013387265.2. Classification (NCBI taxonomy): domain Eukaryota; kingdom Metazoa; phylum Arthropoda; class Insecta; order Coleoptera; family Coccinellidae; genus Cryptolaemus; species Cryptolaemus montrouzieri. The sequence continues at coordinate 124,948,457 of JABFTP020000185.1, forward strand.
TAGAACACCATTTTCTTCTATGGGTGGAGTTTTTTGTGCGTTTTTGTATCTTGAGAGCTTACTAATTTTCTGGTAAAACATCCTTCCCTTCATCTCATTTATTTCCTCACAAGTCCTGACCCAGCTGTGTTGCCTGTATTGGTGTATAAGCTTATGGATTTCTTTACTATAATTGTTAATACTTGTTTTGATTTCAGGTGAAGGGTTTTGTCTGTATTCTCTATACATTCTTCTTTTAGTTTTTATTAAGCTAATAATAAATGGTGGAAGTTCATGCGTCCCATATGTCCTTGTAGTTTTGGGTGTGTTGTCCAAGACAGTCTCCTCCAAAGTTTTTAAAAAATCAGATATAGTATTAGGTGAAATAGGCACCAGTCTATTGATATTTATGTAGTTTTCTAATCGTTTGTTGATGTTTTCCATATTTGCCTTGCGGAAGCAGTAAAATTTGTCCAATTTCATAGTTATATCCACGTTTAGGCTTAGAATAATAGACAAGTGTTCACTTCCCAGATCTGGTATGACATCAATGTTTTCAATAAAATTTTTCATATTTGGGCTGAATAATATCAAATCAGGCGTTGTGTTCTCATTATTGGGCATTATAAAAGTTGGCGGAGTTTCTGCCATGCTGAAACTGGACCTCTGCAGAAAGTTATTTAGGTTTCTGCGTTTCTTGCTATTGTTGATGTTGAAGTCTCCAATTATCAGTGAATATTTGTAGTTTACTGCCATATTGAGGATAGTCTCTTCAAGATAAGATGTTGGGTGGTTGTATATTAGGAAAATGCGTAATTCGTCGTTTTCAATGGGAATAATGAAATTTATGGAGTCGTTCAAAGGATTATTTATCCTGGGTAAGTTTCTTTTCTCATTCCTAGTGATGGGTGTATTCGAGCCAAGCTTCCCCCTCTGATGTTATGGTTGATTATATTACCATCATGTCTTACAATGCTCCAATCTTTGTATTGTACGCTGTCTTCAGCTTTCGTTTTAGTTTCTACAAAAAGTGCACAATTGATATCGTAATTTTTTATAGTATTGTTTATTAGATATTTTTTTGATGTATAATTATTAAGATTGCAGTAAAGGATTTTTGTTTGACATGTGAAGAGGATGGCTCGACATGCTTCCGTGAACTATTTGGATTCGAAATTGTTGACCTCAAGATCGAACATCAGAATATAAATCCAATTGTTTCCCACAGTCGTTTCAATGTTATATTCTGTTATGTATTTTTTCCTTCTGCACGATTGGTATGACACAGTCGTTTCAAGATGTTATATTCTGTTATTCGGAAGGAATATTTTTTGGCAATATCCTCAGGTTGTCGAGTAATTCTGCACGATTGGTATTTTTTCTTATCACCGGACTTATCGCCCGAAGAAAGAGCTCAACATAAAATGTTGGTAAATCATATGAATGAAGCGTTTGAACCGAAAAATTTTAGTTTTTATTTAATTGAATATCTATTTGGAATTATTATCTTTATGATTTTAGAAGAACGAACTTACATACAAAACATCTGATTTAAACAAGAATTAACATGGTTTATGAAAGTTAATGAAAATGAGAATAACGTATTGTGTTTCACAGTATTAGATGTCCTGATGCATTAGCGCCACAGGTGCCTACAAACAATAAAAGTTCAAAAACATAATTGATTTCGGAAAATTGAAAGGATGTCTGAAGGAGGAGAAATGGAGCTTTGTATACTGTGGTACTGATACGGAAGAGATTTCAAAGGTATTCGCCAAAACTGTAATTGGCTATGTGGAAGCTTGTACTGCAAGAATAAAACTACCAAAAAAAAGATAAAGCGAAAAGAGTGGGTGACAGATGGTTTATTGAAGTCCATCAATCATAAAAATGAGATGTACAGGAAAGTCCTTCTGAATCCAGGTGATATTGAAATAAATAATTCATATAGGAATACAGGAACAGACTCAACAATTTAATGAAATTAACTAAAAATAACTATTTCAAATCTCAAATAAATAAGAATAAAAGTAGCTCTAAGCTTTTGTGGAGACTGTGAACAAAATAAGGGTAAAAATCTAAAGACGACTAATATTGATCGCATACGGGAGAAAATGACAGTTACCTAACAAACAGAGAAGATATTGCAAATTATTTCAATAAATATTTTACCGAGATTGGAACCAGGATGGCGTCAGAAATACGCAAACCGTCAAGAAAATTTACGAGCCTCATCGAACTTCCAATTCTTTTGGATTTGTCGAGACTTCTCCTGAGGAAGTGCAATGTGTTATTAGAGGATTGAAATCTGGTAAGTCACCAGGTTATGACGGTATAAGTGCGGAAACTCTTAAGAAAGTGTCTGAATTGATTTCTCATCCTCTGGCATTTATTTTAAATAAGTGTATTAACGAGGGTGCTTTTCCTTCGATTTTCAAGATTGCTATTGTTAGACCTATTTTGAAAGGAGGTGATGGACGCTTCCATGTAATTACAGGCCAATTTCGGTTATCGCAATGTTTGGAAAGATTTTTGAAAGAGTTCTCAAGGAACGAATTAATAGTTTTTTGGAAAAATTTAAGGTACTTTCATCTAGACAATTCGGTTTCAGAATTGAAAAATCGACCGAGGATGCAATGGCACTCCTATTATCAAAAATTTATGAGGCAATGGATGGAGGCGTCCCAGTCTTATGTATATTTGTTGACCTATCGAAGGCTTTTGACACCGTCTGTCATTGTGATTTGCTTAAAACACTAGAAAATATTGATTTAGAGGTAACTCTCATGAGTTAATGAGAAATTATTTGAGTAAAAGAGAGCAAGTTGTAGAGATAGATCGGTGTCAGAAGCTCTGAGACAATAGTTCAATGTGGAGTCCCTCAGGGACAGTTTTAGGACCAATATTGTTTTGTATTTTTGTTAATGACCTCTTTGCCTTGAATACTTGGGGAATAATATCTTTTGCTGATGATACAGCTATCCTTTACCAAGATATTTCTTGGAAATCTCTCAAGGAGAAGTGTGAGGTTGATTTTGAATTGATCTTGAGTTTTCTGAGGAGAAGGGTCTCACTTATAATCCTGAAAAGACTGTATATGTACCTTTTGCGAGTTATATAACCTCATTGCCAGATTACAATCATTTAAATATTCAAGTGGAGAATGATATTATTCAAATAAGACAGACAAGATCAGTCAAGTACCTCGGGGTGGTGTTGGATTCTCATCTTCGATGGACTCTCACGTATTGTTAGTGTCAAGGAAAGTACGAGGTCTCTTACCTTTGTTCAAATACTGTAAGGAATTCTGTGATGTGACTCAGTTGAAGGTCCTCTACTCGGCGTTGGTTCGGTCTTTGTTGGTTTATGGGATCCTTGTATGGGGTGGTGTAGATACTTGCTACCTAAAGAAATTAGAAGTATTACATAAAAGAGTCATTAAATGTATATTGGGAAGAAATATTACTTACCCTCAGACGAATTATTTCATGAAGCTGAGCTACTGGATTTGAGGCAGCTTTTTGTAGTAGAATGCTTGTGTATTTTGTAAGCAATAAAAGTGAGGATCATTTAATTTCTCATGGTTTTCGGACTCGATATGCAACAGGAAGTTATTTGCTTCCTAGAATGGCTAAAACAGTGGGTCAGAGATGTTTCACATTTCTGGCGCCCAGAGCTTTTAATATGCTACCTTTAAAGTTAAGAAATTTAGTCTCTATAAATTTGTTCAAGAAAAAGTTAAAAGTGGCTACTATCGAATCCACGCTCATTGATGTTATCTATGGTCGACATTAAAATGCTCCAATCAGATAGATCAATCAAAACCAACTGCCTACAAAAAAAATTGTATTGTTTTCACTGGGAATGGTTGTTTTTCTTTTTTCGTGTTCTGTATTGGTCGAATTTTTCTTTTGTATTTCTCTTACTAAGGCTTCTTTGTTAAATACTTACCGCATATAAAACCATGCACAAGGGCTACCTTCAATGGTTTTCTATTGCTCAATTAGGTATAAAGAATAATATTAAGTTCAATTTTACGTCTTTGTTTCATTGTATTAGTTGTTCCATATTCTATGTAAACATACTAGAATATTATTGATACGTATGCTGTAGAGTGATTGAAATAAAGAAATTATTATTATTATTATATATTAATTATTATCTTTATGATTTTAGAAGAACGAACTTACATACAAAACATCTGATTTAAACAAAAATTAACATGGTTTATGAAAGTTAATGAAAACTATTGTGTTTCACCTGTCATTGTATTGGAATGTTAATGAAAGCACTTTGAGTTCTGCTGAATCGCCGGTTACATGAAAATTGTTTTTGTAGATAACTGTTGTTGGAAGATATGGTATGTCCACCACTCGATGTAGAATTCCAATTGGATTTTTCTATGGACACATCGTCATAGTCCCCGATGAAATTCCTAGTGATGTGAGCAGTTATGTTAAAGCTGCTACTCCCACTGAATTGGCTAAACACTTTTCAACTCTATCAAAATTGTTCGAAGACATAAGTTGCCGATACAGTATCTCTTGTTCTAAATTGAAGGAAGCACTTCAAGGATTTATCGTAGCCGATGTGAAGAATGCTTCTCATCTTTTGAGCTACATGAATATTATGAAGGAAAAGAACTCTAATGTATCTTTGGAGCATAACAAAGTATTCCAAGCTTATAGGGTAAGTTAAAAAGAAATATACCATGATCTATAAAATATAATAACTTAATTTTTTGCAGGAAGCCATAACCTATCAACGTCAACTGAATACAGTTAGACATATTATGAATAGAATAGAAGGAAATGTTCATATGAGCGAACCTGTAAAGGACTTAGCCAACGTCTGCACTGATAAGTTACGAACAATAGCAGAAGGACTTCTTGAGATTCTCCTGTCTGTTGACTATTTGAACGAAATAGATGTAGATATTTGTCAGGAACTCTTTAAAGGTCTGTGCGTTTCACAGACGCCGCGACTTCAATTTTTGGCTGCGATATATTTGAAAAATACTGCTGGTAAACGAGATTATTGGGGAAATTTCTTGGCTGATACTCTTTCACAGATGTTTTCTACATCATATATCCAAACTTTTCCTCAGGATAGAGTTTTCATTCTCTTAGCGTATTTGAGTAAACGGAGTCCTTACAGAAGTTCTGTGTTAGATGCGGCTCTCAGAGTAACTCATCAGTGCTTAAGTAATTTGAATGACAACCGTAAGTCTCTGCTTGCAATATCGATAGATTTACCGCTGCTCTCTTGGTTACTGATGTATCTCTCATTACAACTGGATATGAATAAAAAATGTATAAAATCGATCGCAAGATGGGATTGGGTATTTGGAGAGATGGTTGGCAAAGCCACTGTCGAGAATACTAAAACAAGGTTACACAAGAAGGCGCTCAAGAAACAGATATGTACATTGGATCCAACAAGTAAAATTGTAAGTAATATTAGTGTTGAGAACTCAGTTTAAGATATTTAACGCCATTTTCAATTTGAGATTTCTTCTTCTGTTCAAAGTTGTATTGGAATGGAATGGAATGGAATTTTTCTTCATTTCAGATAACCTGCTTACAATGGATAATTTTATAAACAGATGAAATTAAATGACGTCAATGAAAATACAAACTTACACATAATATTCTAACATTGAATAAGGTTCTAGCTTATTGAGAACTCCCTTATCTTTTTTTCGAATAATTTTAACCTTGAGATATTATTTAACTCTAGTGGCAGATTATTGAAAATTCTAATACACATATACGATGGATGTTTTCCGTCAATGCGAATCGGTGTACTGGATAGTGAAGGTTTTTCGATCTAGTTGGATAATCGTGACTCTTTGTATGACTCTCAAACTTTCCTCTATTCTTAAAAAAGAATACTCAACATTCATATAAATACACAGCATATATGGTGAAAATCCCGTTTTTCCTAAATATGCCTCTGCAAGAACCAAGGAACTGCATATGAAACATTATTCTTAGCACCCTTTTCTGAACTGAAAAAAGATATTTTACATTTGAGCTCGTGTCCCAAAAAATTATTCCGTATCAGAATAGACTCGAAGTTTGAAAAATACATAACTTTAATACTTTCCATAGGGATATATCTAGCTAGAGTTCTTATACCATACCCTATTTAGCTCAACTTCTTAGATAAATATTCAATCCATAAATGTATTTATATAAATTCCTAAAACTCTTGAAAATTAATGTTTGCCATCCATATCATTGAAGTCTGTTCTTTCTTTTTAGAAGCTTTAGTACTGAATAACATGGTGGTAGTTTTATTCTCATTTACGATGAGTTTATTTTTACATACATAACCACTGCCTAATATCTGTGAAAATTTTCGCACTGACGCATCGTTCACGAATACCACAAACAATATCGGACCAAGTACACTGCCTTGAGAGACGCCATGCTGGCAGTCTAAAATATTCGATTTTGTCTTTACCCCATCCCTTGTGATAACCATTCTTTCACAACGATCTGTTAGAAAAGAGGTGAAACAACTCGAAGCATTTCCTCTTATACCCAACTTTTCAAGCTTTTCCAGCATATACCCCCTAGACAGACAATCATAGGCTCTAGTGAGATCTATAAAAAGACCAAGTGCCAACTTATCTTCCTCTATTTACTGTATGATTGCATCAGTGAACTGATACAGTGCAGTATTTGTTTACTTGTCTATCAGCCATGCTGAAAAGAGCCAAAAAGATCGCTTTTGGTAAGAAAAAGTCTGTCACACATTGCCAACTCGAAAATTTTGAAGAAACTTGGTAACAGACTTATCGGCCTATAATTTTCCATTTTTGATGGGTCACCTTTCTCAAAAAGTGGTTTGATAACCGCTAGTTTTAACTGGTCTGGAAGAATACTACACTCAAAATAACAATTAATGATATATATCCTTGATCTGATTTCCACAAAATTTAATTATGCTTGTTGGAACTTCATCATCTCCGCTGCTGAAATTATTTTTAATTTTAGAAATTATGTCAACAACTTCATTTGCTGGAACTGAAGCAAGAAACATAGACTTTCTATTATTGACACCATCATATGAAAAAGGCAAATCGTCTAAAGATTTCAATAATTCTGGTATAAATTCTGTCAAAAAGTATTATATTCATTTCCAACATCAAACGAATCGCCCCAATCTCACAATTGTCTGATTTTGTGGCAGTTCCTCGTAACTCACTGCATATTGACCACCTGGTCTTATTCTTGTTATCTGACCTACTAATTTTATCTTCATAATTTCGTTTTTCAGCATTGTACATAAGATATGACTTATTTTTATTTTTCAACATTAATAGAATATCTAGTTCGTTTTACTGTCAGATACTTCTTTACAATCATAATAGTTTTTGCCAGTATTAAGGAAAACATTCATGAAAAATGGACAAAAAATCATTGAGAAATGCATGCCACTGAGAATTCCCATCCGTTTTTTTTAACCTCAAGCACAGATTCCCAACTCTGTTCTTTTAATTTATTATTAAACAGACATTTTGCCGATTCTGAATAGATCCTACAATATGTTGGTACTTTTCTGGAAACAGAGTCCAAGTGCAAACTCAATTTTCGACCAGTATGATCAGATAAACAGTATTGAGAACCTCTGCCATATATGTGTCACACTTTATGTTTGTGAAAATATTATCAAGACAACTACTTCTGGATTCAGTAATTCTAGTAGCTTCGAAAATTGAGGGTAAAATATTATTTTTTATTTCGAATCCTTGAAATAATCTGCTGTGAATCCTTCATATCTAACACTGAACCTAACTCTGAATAAGTTTGTATCATTTTCCGGAGATTTTTCAAATGGAAAAAAATATTTTTATATAACTCAAAACATCAACTGACTTATTTAAATTTTGTCTGTTTTAAGTATCCTTCAGTAGGTGAGGTTTATGTTATACAGGGCGCGGCAACGAAAACGAAATAGACTGTAAAAGTATTTAATTTTGGACTAAATGCAAATACATATTGATGTTTATCTGGAGAGGACATCTTTCACTAATGCTCATCTATGATATCACCCCTTATACTAGAAGTGCTTATCTTCAATTTTTCTAATGAGAAAAATTGGTTGAGTGATACCCTATTTGAATTTTTGAATTCCACCACTGATTTTTCCTTTTCACAGTTTTCTCAACTTTCTACCTTACTGTGTATGAGTTTTTGAATTTGCTCATATTTTCTGAGAAACTGAGTGAACTGCAGAAAACGAGACACCAGTTGTAAAATTTTCATTCTACAAACCATGTTTATTCAAAATATCATCCTTTGACAAGAGGGTACTTACTCCTTAGATCTTTGAATAAGGAAACAAATAGATTCTAACCTGCTCAGAAATTTCAACTGATATCATAATGCATGTTCGTAAGTATCTCTTATGAGTAAGATTTTTGCTTGCCTTGCTGCCAAAAATTTGAATTTTTAAAAAATCTCATAAATAAGTATGAAAGTGTGAGACAAGTGATTCTATTTCTTCAGTAAGAAATGCAACAAATTTGTCATTATTGTATTTTTTCATATTGCATACTTTCGGATCATAATATCCAAATTAAGATATGTTCAGCATTCAGGACCTAATTTTTCTCCCTGAAAATTATCAACTTAAGGGGCACATTCATCATTTTGGTTTATTCTATTGCAGAAAGGGAATTGTTTTATAGCATTAATAGTTGAGCTAATACTGCAATCAACTTCACGAATATAAATATGTCAGTTGTGAAAATCTCCAGAAACTGGATGTTCTATATCTTCCGTAGATATACAGGGTGCTTCAATGAAAACTAAACAGAGGCTATATCTACCAAGATATTCATTTCTGATCAAAACGCAAAAACAGGTCAATTTTTGTTTCAAGGGGACATCTTTTGGGGTACAAAGCTGGCCTGAAATACCAACCCCCTAAACGGGGGTTCCAATCCTTGAACATTTTGAATAGGGAAGATGGGTCAAGTGCTGACTCAAAAGAAAGGTGGTATCTTTATCTACATCGCATTGAACGAATTTCCATTTTTAATTGAAAACTGTAAAAGATACAGGATGAGCAACTGAAAGATAGGAAGACTATTTCCTAAGACTATTCAAGTTGCAGTGAGGTAAAATGGAACAGGTCCATGTTGATCAATGGCAGTCATCATCGAGTACCTAGAGCAGGGATGACCACCCTTGAAAATTTGGAAGAGGGTAGAAGATACAGAGTGAGCTACTGAAAAATAGAGGAAACTATCTATCGCCCTGAGCTATTCAAGTATTAGTGCAAAAGAATGGAACAGATTCATTCCAGATCAAAGGCTGTCATCTTTGATCTAAATGAATCTATTCGAGTTTTCCGCACTAATACTCCCAATAGTCTTGGGGCGATAGTCTTCTCTATTTTTCAGTGGCTCACTCTGTATCTTCTACAGTTTTCGATCAAAAATGAAAATTCTTTCACGGGAATGCAGACAAAGATAAGACCTTTCATTCGAGTTATCACTCGACCCATCTACCCTCTTCCAAATTTTCAAGGGTTGTCACCCCTGCTCCAGGGGTTGAAATTCGAGATAAGAAGGTACTTGATGATGACTGCCATTGATCAGCATGGATCTGTTCCATTTTACCTCACTGAAACTTTAAAAGTCTCAGGAAATAGTCTTCCCTATCTTTCAGGTGCTTACCCGTATCTTTCACAGTTTTCAATTAAAATGGAAATTCGTTCAAGGCGATGTAGACAAAGATACCACCTTTCTTTTGAGTCATCACTGACCCATCTTCCCTATACAAAATGTTCATGATTGCAACCCCGCTTAGGGGTTGATATTTCAGGCAAGTATTGTACCCCAAAAGATATCCTCCTTGAATCAAAAATTGACCTGTTTTTGCGTTTTGATCAGAAATGAATATCTTGGTAGATATAGCCTCTGTTTAGTTTTCGTTGATGCAGCCTGTAGATCCCTCATGTGGTCAGATTAGAAAATAACAGTAACGAAGACAACCTCTGTGAGAAGCTATGAGTCATGTTGTCTTTAGTTCAAATTTGAGGTGTAAGCACTCCTATTGAAAAATTAAATTTGATGAACATAGTTTGTCGAAAATACCCATTTCCAAATGAAGATTGAATTGATATTTTTGGCATCTATCCGGAACATAAGAACCTTCAAGGAAGTTTTTAAGTGTTTTTCGTTGAACAATCTTGCAGTTATTGACTGTTTCAAGCCTTTCGGGGTAACCCTTTATCTTTTTTACTCAAAAATCAGTAAACTGGATGAAATCTCAAGAAAAAGCATGAAAGAGATATACTGAGAGCTAAAAACATGCGAATGACTATTTTATACAGAAATCGGATAATTTGTCGCGAGCAAGCTGGCATGTAATAAATCAGAACTCAAAGCTTAAGTCTAGTACCAGGTAACTTCGGATCGGATAGAACTCCATGTTTTATAGTAAAGACACGTCGCCAAGCATTCTGGTTGGTCCACTCAAGTATTTGATAGATAAGTCTTTGGAGACAGGACTTTTTCCGATTCCACTGGATGCCGCTATAGTTGTTGCTGTTTTTAAAAAGAACGACCGTCATTTGGTCAAAAATTATGGCCCCGTTGTAGGGCAAAGTTTTCTCAAAAATTTTTGAAAAAGCTTTTTGCAGTAGACTTGTTTCTTTCTTACTAAAATAAGGTATTCTGAAAGGAAATCAATTCGGTTTTCGCAAGGGACGCTGTACAGTTGATGCAGTTTTCTGTCTACAACAAGATTGTTGATGCTATTGATCAAAATGAGAAGTCCGCGGGTCTGTTCTTTGACATATCTCGCGCGTTCGACACCATTAATCATAAACTCTTGCTAGAAAAACTTTTTAAATATGGTATAAAGGGCCGCTCCTGGTCCTGGCTACAATGGTAAATGGTGAGGTGGATGGTAAATTTTCTACTTCTGGCTTCTTGGCTGTTTCATCTGGAGTGCAACAGGGAAGTATGCTTGGATTATATTCAATTCATTCATTAATGACATTGTCGATTCGAAGATTGAGAAACAGGTCCGTACTTTATATGCAGATGATTCATCCGCGATGCTGGGTGGAAGCTCGGTTTCGGAGTTCTCTAAGTCGGCAAATGCATGTGTTGAGGAGATTTCGGACTGGTGTTCGAAGAATGGAGTGGTTGTCAATCATTACAAGACGGATCTGTATTTTTCAAAGAAAGCCTGATTTCAGTCTTTTTGTTCGCGCAAACTCTGAAATTTTGAGACAAAAAAATGATTTGAAATTTCTTGGGTTGCGGCTGCATGCTTCAATGTACTGGCTATCCCACGTCGATAATGTGTGTAAACAACTGTCCACTAGATTTTTTCAGATGCAAAGCCTTCGGGGAGTGTGTTCTTTCCCAATTTTGAAAATGTTCTTCTATGGCTGTGTCGAGTCATTACTGTCATATGGCACAATATACTGGAGAAACTGTGTACACGTTGAGAGGGTATTCATTATGCAAAAAAAGATTGTAAGGGCTATGCTCGGGCTGTCAGGAAGAACACCGTGTCGCGATCATTTCAGAAATAATAGTCTACTAACAGTGGCAAGTATATATATTATAATACATTCGCAAACATAGACTATGCTTCACAGCAAATAGTTCCCAATTAATGTGCATTAAGATCTGTAATGAGCTGCCGAGATCAATTCTTTTAGGACCCTTGCCGCGTTTCAGGAAGTAGGTCAAGGAATTACTTATTGAAAGAGCCTTATACTCTATAAAGAGATTTCCTATGATTTTTAATTCTGTTTTTTTTTTCTATAAATGTGTTATTGAGTATGTATATGGAAGAAATGTTTATTCTTTTTTTTTGTCTGTTTTTAGCTGATTTAGTATGTAAGTTTTTGACAATATCCTATACTTATTGTAATTAAGTCTATGGAAATAAACTACTCTATCTATATCTATTTATGCATATGATACTTGTGGTCGAATTCACAAATTCCTTCCGTTGCCGTTGGATAGTGATGAGCGCGCGATTACCCACGTGAAACTTTGAAGATTCGAAATTCGTTTCTGCGATTTCTCCACCATCTTCTAAATAACACCAGAAACAAGACGAGATATTTAGGTTCCGCTTCCTTTCTACTTCAGAAACTGTTTCATTTCCTACCTGAAGGAAACTTGTAATTTTTAAAATGTGAAGTTCTCCTTGGAGGAATCTAGTTTTGAGGCCGAAATCCACGACGCACGCCTCATTCATAAGGTTTTCATTTATTATTCTAAGAATTTGATTTTCCATAGACACTCTTAACAATAATCGACATACGTTTTGCCGCTATTGAATACTTTTGCAATTATTGAGTTTGTTTCGATTTCGTTGCCGCACTTCGCATATTCGTTAACATTCAAATGTAACATCTAGATATTTTGTTTTCTGGGTAATTCTAGCATTAAGCACCAAAATAAATCGTGGTTTTTAAAGTATTTTTGTTATATTTCTTTGTATTTAAGTTTCTTATTTTTTTATCAATAGATCTCTAGTAGTGCTAAATATACATTAAAATTGAAGTTGATTGATCAGAAATTTCAGCCACTAATTCACAAGGTTGGCGTGCCTATTCCCATAAGCACAAAAAACGGCCCCGAGTTGTTTATGAAAATGCTGAACTCTGTCAACACGATGAAGATGCAAAACAACGAAAATGCCAATAAGAAACTGAAAGAGGGAAATAGCAGTTCAGAACCGAGTACCGAAAAAAATTCTCCCAAAAGGGCTCCGCTAATAGTAGACGCAAAGCATTGCAAAGTTGTTGCAAGAGGTCTACTTAAATTGGTTCTATCCATGGACCACTCCAGTAGTGCTGATATGTTGCTCTTATCATTCAAGGTAAATTTATGGAATTTATTTGGAATTTTTTCTGTGCAATGTCAATAAAAATCGATGGAGACATTCAAATTAGTATAATAACCTCAAAAGTGATACACTTCAAGGTAATTAAATTCTGTTTCAATATTGTGAGTTTAGAAAAAGATAATTTGCACTTTGAAATGATGCTCTGTACTTGAATATTCAAAATTTCCTGTTATGTAGTATAGTGGAAAGCTCTTCAATAGTGTTCAATTTGGATGGATCATATCTGTACCTATTTAGTGAAAATAGCCATTGCATTAAGTCCCATGTATCATATTAACTAGTATAATATTAAATGGAAACTTCGTTTCATCCTGTTGGCGTTTCTTTCAAACTCGAGAATCATTCTATAGAGAATGTTATTTATTTTGTTCAATGAGGATATTTTTTAGTTGTTTTTATATTAATTTTACCTTTTCTGGAATATATTAAAATACAATTGAAATCAAAATAATTATGCTCATAAAATGTGTATACAAAAGGATAAAACTCATTAATACAGTGGAATTTCAATTTTTTAATTTTTCACTTGTTTGCATATGATATATGCTAGAACAATACCTAGTTTTGTAGTGTTTATATCCTAAACATCTATTTTCAGGTAATAGCACGACTTTCTTGTCTGGTTAAAATCAGATTAGGCACATTGATGAACGAAGCGCAATTGTTAAATCTGGTTAATTTCTGTCTTTCGTCAAAAATACCTTGGGCTCCTCATGCTTTGGCATGTCTTCTGGAAGACATATTAGATTTATCACCTCCTCAGTCAAGAGAAGACGTTGAAATGGAAACAGAATCTGCTGCATCAACTAGTTGGGATCCAGCAAATGGTAATTTTTATTAACGAAATAGTAGTAGTAGAATTGATTTAGAAATTTTTCTTTTAGAATACGAAAATGACAACGGAATATTATCTGATCATATTTTCGTCGATCCCCTGATTCCAGCAAAAGTTGTCACAAATAGCAAAAATAATCAGTTACCGTCAGTGTATGAATCAGACTCTTCAGAATTGGAGGAATTGGTTGAGGAAGTATTCGGTAAAGAACAACAAAATCACCACAAGAAACTGCCTGTAAAACCGACAGTTTCAAGTTCAAGCACTTTGAATTCATGCGCAGTCGATTCAAGATTAGACTTGGGTGTCGAGATGTTCTCAGAAATATCTCTAAGAAAAATTTTAACCCAAAATAATCAAGTTTTAGTTCAAAATATAACATCGGCCGGTTTCACGCCAGAGAAGGAAGAAGGCTTGTTGCCTTGGAACGAGCAGATCGAACCTTTTCAGTCTAGAACACCATCTAGTAATCACAAAATGCTGAGGGAATGTTTTCAGTCTCTATTCCAAGGATTGGATCGACAAACTCCGGAAAGCATAGAGCACATACTTCAATTGTGGTTGACTTTAAACTGCGTTTCGAAAGGCGATAAGTTCGACCCATCTACGATTCCTTCTATTCCTCTCAGTCCTGAATCAATACATTCGCTTATAATGGTATTAGCTTATACACCGGGATTGTCACTTGTCACTTGGTGTATTGCATTACAAACTCTCACTTTGATTTGCAATACCAACACCAACTCTGGAAATAATTCACCGCAAGTTCAATGGGGAGATGTTGGGATGGCATCAAAGATTGTGGAACATCCAGATTTTGTTCAGTTTCTACTAAGGTTACTTTCTGGGAATGGAGTAGTCTATTCAGAAAAGGGACTGGTGAGTAAATCATTCAATACAACAAACAATAAACAATGCATGTCATCATAGATCATATTATTTAAAAAAATACAATTGAAACGGATTTTGATATAGACAAACTATTATAATTTCGGCTTTATACCCGTCAGTGGTAGAATAATAAAAGGCCATATTTTGATTTATTATCTCTTCATAATTTTACATTCTACTCTCATGACTCATTATTTTGGTTTAGAGTTCATAGTAACCAATTAATTATATTACCAAAGCTCATGTCTATGCTTTATTTCTTAAATTATAATTGACAAATTTATGAAATACCTGGTGGTTAACCAAACGGCTAGAGCACTTCCTAATACGAGTATGATTTAGATGTTAAATGGGTAGTTGAAGGTTCAATGCCTATAATTTATGAAAAATTGTTGTCAATTCTGGCTAGAAATGATCTAGGCAATTACGTCACTTCACATCTTTTTTATTTTCTTCATGGAGCTCTTGGCTCAAATGAAGTCGGCTTCAAGCAGGTCCTTTCTCATCATGTGTGTTCAGATATTCCATCTGGCTGTCGCCACTAGTCTGATAAGTCTTTTGATATATTTTATGATGTTTTCTTTGTCTGTACCTACAGTCTTGAGAAATCTCACAAAGGTTAGGTTCAAGTGATTTGGGACCCATGTAATTGTTTATTTATTTATTTATTATTTATTCATATAACTGTCATATGCACAATAAACTTTTAAACTAAGTTGAAACATAAATTTATGTCATTATTAATTTCTAACAAGTAGTAATCTAATATGGGCCTTGAAACAAGGAAATGAAATACTGAACAATTCAAGACTGACACCAAGATTATTGACCAAAGACACCGTGCGATTTAGATATGTATTCGAGCCATAATTATACCTGCGAAGTTTTGGACGGAATAACGGAGTGTTTCGAGTGACTCCTAAGGGTAGAATGAAATCAATCAGTTTCAACAGATTCTGGCAACAAACCAAACCATTCACTATCTTGAAAAAGAAACATAAATCGAAAATTTTTCTCCTCATTTAAAGAGGATTTAGGCCATATGTAACACGCAGGATATCGAGGTCTACAGTCCGACGATGGCACCTGAAGAATAAATATCTCAAAAATTTACGATAACCTTCTCTAAACATTGTATATCACAAGAATAAAAAGGAGACCATATGCAGGTTCCATATTCTAAGTTAGATCTTACTAACAAACAATACAACAGTTTAAAGGTATCAGCAGAAAATCCCACTGAATGTCGAACAATGAACCCCAGCATCCAGTAAGCCTTAGATGCTATTATTCTCATATGCTCCTTAAAATTCAACTGAACATCAAGTGTTATGCCCAAATCTCGGATACAGTTTACACGCGACAGCTCCACACCATCCAGAAAGTAACTGCCGTATTGGAACGTTAGAAGGTAATAGCTTGACACTTGTCAAAGTTCAGATACAGTGAATTAACATGAGTCCAACACAGCAGAGTTGCAAGGCATGTAAATCTGTAACATCTCTCTTAACATGATATAATTTCATATCATCCGCGAATAACAAAAATCCGGAACCCAAGGCATCCCTGATGTCATTAATAAACAAATTAAACAACAAAGGGCCAAGGTGGGAGCCCTGAGGTACACCAGAAGTAACAGAAATAGCTTTAGAGCTAAAATGTCCGTATTTTACAATCTGCGATCGATTACACAAAAAAGAAGAAATCCAGGTATATCAAGGGCGCCCATCTTGGCTATTAGCAAGTTGTCATAATGTCGTCCCAAGCCAGCCTTCTTATATTTTCCTGAGCACACTGAGCAATGCCATGACTTTTCATTGTTACCTTCTAAATCCCTGCACCATATTTTGGAGTCATCTGTGTACATCATATTCCCAAGTTGAGTAAGTAGGGTTTCTTGGATCCATACAGCTCTACCAAAGATGACTGTCTAGAAAGGACGCTCGAAGCTCATCTCTGGTACGATATCGTTAGCCCGCATACGCATACTTTCACTACAACAGAACTGATGCTCAAATGGCCCCTCTAGAGGTAGTTCCAGTATCCTGATCTTGTCTGTATGCACATATTACTTGATCTGCAACAAATATAATGAAAGGCGACAACTTGAAAATGTGTATAAGGCATTAGTAAGGCTACTAGATATGGTATTTGTAATACAAATGAACTCCAGTCTCAGCAGAGAGTCCAACCGACTTTTTGCAGTTGTTTAGTTTACATTCTTGGATCATTAAACCACTGCAGCAGACATAATATAACAGTCCTAAAGGTTACGATTTCTCTACTGCCCTCCTAGATGCAAACAAGCAAACCTAGTCAAGAACGACACCCAAATACTTGGACTTGCTGGTTTGCACACTTCATTCAGATGAATTTGTTCCTACATCACCCCAAGATCGACATTGTGTCGATTATAGAAATCATTTAGTACTAGCTTTTCTTTCGAAACTACATTTCAATTCTACTCATTTACTTGAGTATTTATAGATACACAATATTTTTTGTTTTTTCCATCTAGTGCACACACGAATAAATCAAAATAAAACTGTCAACGAGGCTTGCAAATTCAGTGAGATAAACGAAAAAAAATGAGCAATTGAACTCGATTCAACTCCTGATAAAATATAAATATAAATAATGCATGTGAATATATTGAGTGCATTGAATGTTCATAACCATAACTGTCCTTTGTAACTGATTGGTGACTTGTCACCCTTGTGAAAATTCAACAGGTTTATGATTCCACCACAGTCGACCTGCAAGTGTGTAGGAAACATGGGTCCACCTGTTAGTATTTCTAGAGGTTATGTCGAGAGCTCCCTTTTGAAAACTTGAGGTGATTAGTCATGAAAATCTCATTTCAGCGTATGACCGTCCTGTTGCAAGATACATCACAGTTGCGGTCAGCCTTTCATGAGCAGAAATGGTTGGACTTAAAATGGTGTATTTTTTCTCAATCGCGTAACTTTTCAAAGGAGAATGAAATAAGTTCATCCATTCATATTTTTCTTTTTTAACCAGTCTACACCACATATTTGGAGGCTTTTCGTTCTGAATTCATAGCGAATAATAAACTAAGCACACCAATAGCGTAATCTTTCGACATTTTGAACCAACGGTAAATGGTAGGTGTGGATCCTTTTGCCTTTCATGATGGACGGCAGGTGGAAGTGTCGTTTCTCCATGTAGATGTGTACATGTTTTTAGGAATACAAATTATTCTACGTCTCGCACGCAGATGAAATGTTTGTAATGCAAAAATCGCGGTAAAAATGAAACGTTTGCATTATATCTTGGTTTTTTGAAACGACACGCGCGCTACTTATCGTAGGATGACTGTACTTTAAACCTTCGGGATGTGTACTTAACAACTTCCTAAAGTTTCATGACGATAAATGGTGTAGGAAGGCTTAGATGACCGACATCCAGTCAGTATCCCAATTCATGGAATATAATATCCATTGATTCATTACATTTATGTAAAATACTAATTAAAATTCATTTTTTTTCAATTTTATAAAAATCACTATGGCTACTGAACCATTTCATTTACCTAGATTGATTTATTTTAAAATGATGAATTCATTCTTTTTAAGGCTGGACCATCATTGTGTAGGGCATTACATGATCTACTAGTCAGGCTTCAGATGAGGTGCGATATCGTCAGCCCAGTCAGTAAAATGGGTGGTATATTTAAAACTCTGCTCCTAAAGTTGATTTACCAGTTGATTCAACCATCTGGTCCGATTGCTTCCAGACAGGGACCTCTAGATGCTCAGTGCAAAATTATTCAGTCCATGCTACATTTAGACTTTGGAAACGCAGATTTGGGCATTGCAATGAGTATTTTAGAAAGTACTGGTAAGTTTTGATTTTATATCCTTATGAACCCATACATTAAGATTTTTGTTACTTACGTATTTTTTCCAGGGGGTTTGGTGCACACATATGTAACAAATGCTGACCGAGTAAGATGTAACTATTCTGGAGAACTCAATAGTGCTACATTCCGGCACTTATACTCAACCGTATTGGGAACTGACAGTATTAAACAGGATAGACCAGTTTCATGTGAATTTCTTCTTATAACATTACTGAAATTGTTGGGGAAATTGGTCAAAACACCATTTCCCAATGAAGGTGATAATTCCGTGAGTATAGTTTCCATTTTATAAATTTGATTACTAATATCTATCTGTCATTGTAGGAAGCTATGGATACTGAACCTCCTGCAATAATATCGCAAACAGACGAAAGTAAAGCCGAGCAAATCCAGCAAGATTCAGTGAGAAATTCTCAAGTGCCTTGTTTAGCAGATATTGTTCTGCAACATCATCCCAGCATTATTAGGTTATGTTCCTCTCTGGCTGCATGCAAGTCATCATCCCTGTGTATGCTAGCCTGTATATCGCAAAAGGTATCTATCATTGTTTGTTTTGAGTATTTGTCACCGGGACATACAGTAACAGTGAATGTTATATGATGAAAACATTAAAAGCACACAAGTATAGTATAACACTGATTATAGTCCAGTCAAAATAGACATTTGACCTAGCCAAAATTCGCATAGAGCTGAAAATTTGCAGAGACGTTAAATACATCATTATAAATGAAATGTCAAAAATCCCCTTCGATCCTACTTCTGCAAAAAATTTTATTGAAGGTCAAACATGCAAAATTTAGGTTTTTTCCATTTTTCTTCAAAACGGTAAGTTTTATCGTAAAAATAAATCAGACAAAAATTGTAGATCATATTATTCTCTACAAAAATGGTTCAGTCACTTTTTCTCTTACAACTCACCATTCGTGAGATATCGCGGTTTTAACTATTAGAAAATTCATATTTTACATAATATGCACACGTTTCCGCACCACCTATGAGGTAATGTACTTGGTGCATTTTTTTTAACGTGGTTTCCCCAGTAAGTATACTCCACGATCTATTGTAATAAAAAAAGCTCGATCAGATCATATCCTATTGATTAAAAGAATGGTAATATTGCTAATAATTAAAGTGGAATAGGCTTTTTTTTCTAAATATTTTTATATTAGATAACTGTCTAATTCTACGTCGACAATTATTTCTTCGTCTTCATTTTCTTCTTGTAGAATTTCTATTCGCTGTTCTAAGAAAAGGGATGCTTCAACTGTGTCTTCATTAATATCATAATTATTTTCATCTGTCATATTTTCTTCAATATTGGAGCAAGTCTGACCCTGATAGTTGATGCATACTGGCGAACAAAATAATCCCACTTTCCGACAGCCACAATTCTTACTACAATCCGTCTTGCAGTTACAAAAAATAGTATTAAGCAGTTTTTCTGGAGCAGGCGGGAGTAGAGTTTGAATTGGCTCCAAATAATTGTCTGTTAATTTCCAACCCCATTCTTCTGGGTCCAACTCATTGCCTAGCCACACTTGAACTTGATAATACACACGATACAAGTGTTGAAAGGCAGAAGCAGATGTTGGAGGCAGACAAGACAACTGTACTGTTTTATTGTTCCAAGCAGATTTTACAAACCTCAAATATCTATATTTGTCTATGGAATCAATTTTTTTTGGGGCACCATACATTGCAAGAAGGAAATGAATTCCATTTGTAACGATGTCGTGTGGAGAAGAACCAATCTTTGTAAATACTTCTGCGCAATCAATTAAATCATTACGTTTTTCAAACAATTTAAATACTGCTATTTTACCTCTTTTAAAAAAGCTGATGTAGTATCGCAACCAGTTATTGCATGTAAAAATAAAATATGAGCTTGACATTTCGGATATGCAGTCAGACTTTGTGATGAATATATTGTTTATTGTACTTGAGCTTTCCCAGGTTTCAAAAAGTAAATAATTTCATCATTTGGAGTCCGTGCAGTCAGTAATATCAACAAATCAACATCTTCTCCAACAACGACTGTTGTATTTGAACTTTTCCATTGTTGCTGGTGGCAAAATATGCGGTGGACGATGCAGAACTGCTGCTGCCTCATACATTATAGTATCATTATATGATGCACATAATCCGAAAGAGGAAAAAATCTGTATAAGACGTTTTGATCCAAATCGCCGATGAAAAAAAACTGATAAACCCAATTGCAATCTTGATTTGAAAGACCTAGGCCGAACAGCAGTCATTATACAGTGGCTGATAGTTGTACATATTAATTTCAAATGATCTACTTTAAATCGTCGGTTTTTTAAAATTACTTGCTCCAAAAAATAAGTCAAGGACTCCGGTATATCGCTGTCAATATTTTCAAACATTCGACTTGGCGGGGGATAATTATCATTATCAATCACTACAGATTGAATATCCTCTCGAATAATTGCTGCAGCAGCTTTCAGTATTCTGAATCGTTCGTCGTTTGCATTTTGTTTCTTGTTTTCATAACAAGCTTTATTAAGAATATCGATTGTCAATAAAACAGATAATTGTTAAACTCCCTTTTTCTCAGTTATAATAATTTTATCACCATACTTCAATTTTAATCTTCTTTTAATTGTTTTATTATCTACAGTTGGATTTTTGCCAATGTCTTTTAATTCTTGCAATGAAAATTGACAATCATCATTATTTTCAATGTATTGAAATATTTCCTCCATCGCCAAGTTCACTGAATCATCTTCGGGACGACCGACTTTATACCCCGTAGTGGGCCTCAGTAAGATATTATAACAATTATTGTGGTACTTAGCTTCAGCAGCAACTAAGTCAAATTCATACTCAATGCGGGCTATAACAGCTTTTGCTACGTCATCAGAACGAGTCCGAGCTACCTTTAAAAGGGAATCTTTAAATTCAAGTGTAGATACATTATATATTTTACGACGAACATTCTGCGCTTTCTTTTTTTCATCTTCTTCATTTTTTTCATCGCCGCAAAATTAGTATTCTATAGTATTCTAGTATGAGGCGGACTTATCGAGGATGTACCTTGTTCTATCTCACGCTGTCTTTTAGCTGCAACAAAACTACTCTTTCGAGTGTACATTTTACGACAATGCACGTGGACTGTCACAGATTGCTTGTCTTTCAAGTATTCAAAAAACATATCATTTCTTTCAACACTTGCATCAATCAAAGTCTTCATTCCACGATCAACAACAATAACTTCACTTCCTTTCAAAGGTTTATCACAAATAAAACAAACTTCTGACATCTTGTTAAAATTATTTAACAGCACAAATTAAAATTGAAAATATTACAAATAAGCGCGTCTGCTCACTGCAAAGTAATTTTCGAAACTAACAGTATATACTAAGTTATTTCGTTTACTTCCTTCAAAAATAGGCAGGTATACGACCCGTCACGCTCGTACAATGACGTAGCTAGCAGATGTTGCTCAAGGTTACCGCCGAAGGGAATTAGGGACTAACAGTATAGTCTCTTATATTAAAATACTCATTCAATTTATACAAGTTTTTTGTGTAACTAACACAAACCAATAGTTTGAATAGTATTGAACGTCCGGTGACGTGTACAGGCTGCATTGAAGTGCATATTATGTAAAATATGAATTTTCTAATAGTTAAAACCGCGATATCTCACGAATGGTGAGTTGTAAGAGAAAAAGTGACTGAACCATTTTTGTAGAGAATAAAATGATCTACAATTTTTGTCTGATTTATTTTTACGATAAAACTTACCGTTTTGGAGAAAAATGGAAAAAACCTAAATTTTGCATGTTTGACCTTCAATAAAATTTTTTGCAGAAGTAGGATCGAAGGGGATTTTTGACATTTCATTTATAATGATGTATTTAACGTCTTTGCAAATTTTCAGCTCTATGCGAATTTTGGCTAACTTATGACTTTTTTTTGTCTATTTTGACTGGACTATTAACAAAGTTTAAACTACGTCGAGCCATATATACTTTGTTTTGTATATTTTTCAATCTAGGAATGTACACATGTAATACAAATGAATTTCAGAGAAAAATGGATTAGTTCTCAAAAAAAAAATATATATATGAACTAAACATTAATGATTTTCTGAAATATTTGACTTCCAGCTAGTCTCTTTCGATTGTTTAGCTAACATTCTTGACTTCATCTATCCTAAAAACATTTTTCGAGTTTTGATGCAAACCAAAAAAAATGCAACTATTGAAACCACTATCACGCTGTCTTTTCCTAAACTTTCAACTTTTCTTCAAATTCTTTATCTTCTATTAACTCCCAGATTTGGGGTTACACGAAACCGCGGTCTTAAATTTTTATAAGACTCAATTTGATACGGATAAGCGAAAGAAATACTTCATAAGTGATATATGCTCACATAGTTCAGTTCAACAATTTCCGAAAAGACCATTTTATTTTTTGTTAATGATTTTTATTCTCCCAACTGTACCATCATTGAAACCAAAAGAAGAGAATTTAGTAAATCCACTTAATTAGTACAAGTTTTTTCATATTAACAGTGTGCTTCAGTACTAGAAGAAGAACCTGTTATTGAATAGAACTCCGTTCAGTCTCGTTTAGAATCAACCGACGAAAAACTCAACTAATCTCTTAGTTGAATATCCCCATAAGCGAATTCATATCATTACAACAAATCATTTTCATCAAAACAACTTTAAAATAGTTCACCCCGTTTTCGAAAATGGCATATTTTACTTTCATGAAGCACCAAATCCCATCCTAACCAGTTTTTTTGGCGAATTCAAATTTCGTACCAAATTCTTTAAACATTTTCGAGTTTACAAATGTTGCGTAACTTCAACGAAACTAAATCATCATCGTCATCAACACTAAATTAGCTTGAAAAAGATTGTTGTGGATCTTAAATATATAGATCTGTGTATATCGGACTTTCGATATGGAGATAAATTTGGCTTATATCTTTTTCTTGGAGTAACACAAAAATAGCGCTCCGAAATTTAATTTTTGGCTTAGTTCATATCATAGGACTCCTATTGGCGTAATATATGATCCTTCATTCCAAAATCTCCCATATAATTTTTTGTCTTGATGGTAATTCATATACATTTATCACTACAATACAATATGTGAACTTGATCATGTTAATGGATTTAAACAAAATCGCATTTTCATATTGATGATTGGTACACAAAACATGTTCATCTTCAAAATATCTGTTGCTTGATCATTGTTGACTAGTGTTATCATAAATAATTGTATTGGTCAGCAAATGAGTTAAAATTTTTCACTTCTCATTATTAATATTTTGAAATATTAACATAATGTATATACTGATTTCCTAACAATTCGGTAGAAATACCTGAAATGAGAGATTATTCAAAATGCAGTACAACCAAATGCTTTGTATG
The DNA here is from genome assembly GCA_013387265.2 of Cryptolaemus montrouzieri. Lineage (NCBI taxonomy): Eukaryota > Metazoa > Arthropoda > Insecta > Coleoptera > Coccinellidae > Cryptolaemus > Cryptolaemus montrouzieri. Next base: position 124,972,354 of record JABFTP020000185.1, read on the forward strand.
ATTATATAAGAGTCTCTTCATCAATATGAAGCAATTTTGATATTGATTAGAAGGTCTTTGATTTCAATATATACTCCACTGCTTTTTTCCTTTTCAGAACGCATTCGTCTCTAACTTTAGTGAACCTAATACACTAGCCGATGGTGTGTTCCATGTACTGATTTCTTTAGCTAAGAGTGCCTCGAAAAAAGAATTGATAATGCAGCCATTGCTAATGTTTTTATCCCAAACACCACAATTGAGTGAACCTCTACTGTGGTTCATATTGCAAGTCTTAGATAATGAAGAAATCATTAGAAGTTTCTTTAACGCAGGTAAGGCTGCAGTTCATAAACATTTGTATATTTACTTGATTTAATATCGAAAACATATATTTATACAGTTGCCTCAACTGTTAGCATGTGTGTAGTCTTTCTGTATCACCATTAACAATTCAGTTTGCAGTAGATGTAAGAAATTCTGTAGCTGTTCTGCTTTTTTACTTTTGATTTTTTTTGTATTCTACAAAATTATTAGCGCAGTTTATTCTCTTACACTTAACATTGATTTCAGGTGGATTATCAATATTAGGTATGAGTTTTGTGATGAATAGTAATACACCCAATACAATATCCAAGATGGGAACAATTTCGACAGTTATGCAGTATTTCAATAAGACCAATAAACCTGTGGAGTGTAATTTCGCCTCCACCTCTTCATCCAAAAAATCGACCATGGATGAACAGCTTGAAAATAGATTGTCATTAGTGAATTTTGCGCCTTGCAGTAGTATAAGGTAACTATAGAAAATGTTTCATTTCTTGAGAAAGCAATTTTGTGAATTAATGGAAAATATTGTAACAAATATTTGAAATATTACATTCTTTTTTTTTCTAGATGTAATTCTACAACTGCCCAGCCTGCCGATATTCTAATACAAGGTGGCACAACAACACACAGAAGAGCGCGAACTCCGCAATGGTCCTACCATTTTTATCCAGAAGAAGTGTATACTGAATTAGTAATGAATCTTCCTAGCGCTATATTGTTGAAACAAGTACATTTGCAACCACATTCTATTGCTCTAAGTACTTGCCCTTCGGCTATAGGTTTAGAGGTAATAAATAAATAAACCTTTTGTAGAACTTTTAATTCATAATTGCTTTTCAGATTTCTGCTAGTGGCCCTTCTCGTTTAGTTCCTGTATGTCCTCCTATGGCCACAAGTGGAATGTCTTACATACAACTAGAACTACCAACTCCTGAAGTTGTCAACTGTGTTCTTATCAGATTGTATAAGCCAAGGACAGCTAATAATATTAGTTTATCGCAAATACGCCTACTGGGTTATCCAGCTTTCAGTGGAAAATTGCCATCCTTCGTTGTAGACGATGAGCAACATTGCAAGCATAGCTTAGGTATGTAGTAATCTCAGATTCATATTATTAATATATAGGATCTTTCCACTCCAAATCGTCGGAACTGACCTCATGCTAGAATAATGTTTAAAGAACGCTTATCTCCCAAGATCAGAAATATAATTCTAGTAATTCTTTCGGACGCACATCGTTTCGAAATTTTGCCCGTGAATGAGGATTTCATACACCTTCAAGAATCATCTGCCCCATCCCTTTGCGCTATCCCAATCCCCCTGATTTCCTGTGAGTTTATCATTTGAGTATTTAACATTTTCACCACTTACATATCGAAACAATCCAGTAGGCGTCAAAATACAAACTAAAGAAACTAATAAACGTGGATGTCCACCCGGTAATTCTACTATAAAATTCGCTTCAAAGATTTCCAATACACCACCAGCCAATAGCACTGCACATCTGTCTAAATCATCAAACAGCTGCTGACATGCTTAGAAACCATGTTTGCTTATATGTTTCACTACTTAATTGATCGCATTGTTTTCGACTTTTATACTTATAATGGCTTACCGTGGTGTGTAAGTCTTGCGTCTCCTCACACATCACCATTCCAAATTCACGGTTTCCTAATCGCGGCTTGATTGAAACATAATTATTCCCCGCCAATGAAGAGTTTTTATTTATATTTATAATTTATTTTTGCTGTAATGATTCTAATAATTTTCGAATATTTCCTTCACTTTACTTCTTGCAGAATTTCATTTTAAGACCACAAGAATGATTAATTAATTTTAATTTGATACCCTTCGTGATCCAGAGAAAATGCAGATAAATTTCCTTTTTTTTTCGTGTTACTCTGTAGCTTTTGATTGCTTTACATAAGTCACAATATGCAGTAAAATGCGACATAAGCTGGCATATTTTCCACTTACGTTGATTAGAAAATTATTTTTTTCATAGATCGAAAGTATTCCAAGTCAGAGTATCTATCTGGTATCAATTTCAAGTCAATACCTTTAGGCGTTTCTTAAAAAAATGAACGTTCATTATAGCAAAATATTTTTTTTCGTGATGTAACTTCAAATTTGGTATCAACTTCAAATCAATACCTATATCTATTATTGAGAAAAATCTTTGACAGTTTTATGGATGTGAAAGTACAATTTTCAATGATGTATCAGCAAAAATATAAAACTATTGAAGTAGAGATATTCAGTATTGTATTATTGATAACCAGGTTTGAATTTGAACTATAACTTCTATATTTCATTGATGTATAAACATTTTGCATGCAATATTTGCTTCATATAATGAAATATGCATTTGGCTTATGTATTCTTTCCCTTTTGTAGGTTGGATAAGACTTCTACATCATTGTTTTACTGTACCTACTGACCAAAGCCTAGTTCAAGAAATGGTTGCTTGTTGCGCCGAAGTACCGGATTTGCTCACAACCACATGTGGGCTTCTTTTGGTTCCATCTCATATTTTGCCAGATTACCTACCGTGCCTCGAAAAAGTTTTAAGAGCACTCAGTTTACATAACCTAGAATGCAGCATGATCACTATGAAAGTCCTTTTGGAAAGTAAATGTAGCAGTATTGATTTATTGAATGCCTCAGAGAGTATATGGCAAGATCGCCTTCTGGTTAATAATAATGGCTACCAATCAGCGTGCGAGTTATTGTACCAGATTTGTGAACATCAGGTGAGAGCATTTGTTTTTTCAATGTTTCATTTATCTATTTGATTTCGAGATTTTCATAAATATTAATGATTGTAAAAGAAAAGTAATTGAGTAAAAAAATATTAAATTTCAACAGTGGTCTATTTAAACTACCGCGGTTTGAAAACAAATGGAAAAGACTCATGCATTCATAATTGAATTGTTAGTATAAATATTGATTTGATGTCATTGGAATACCATTCTCCTTATTGTCTCTCTCACATCAAAACATCACTTCAAAAACGGCTATCACTTTTTGAAGTGATGTTTTGACAATATTCAGCAAAAAACACTAAAATTTCTTTGCTGATGAATGAAGGTTTCAGTTATGGTATTATATGACAATACTTGTTTTCTGGAAATTCAATTCATCTTCAAATACAGGGTGCTTCAACGAAAACTAAACAGAGGCTATATCTACCAAGATATTCATTTCTGATCAAGACACAAAAACAGGTCAATTTTTGTTTCAAGGGGACATCTTTTGGGGTACAAAACTTGCCTGAAATATCAACCCCGTAAGCGGGGGTTGCAATCCTTGAACATTTTGAATAGGGAAGATGGGTCGAGTGATGACTCAAAAGAAAGGTGGTATCTTTGTCTACATTGCCTTGAACGAATTTCCATTTTTAATTGAAAACTGTAAAAGATACAGGGTACGCAACTGAAAGATAGGGAAGACTATTTTCCTGAGACTATTCAAGTTTCAGTGAGGTAAAATGGAACAGATCCATGCTGATCAATGGCAGTCATCATCAGGTACCTAGAGCAGGGGTGACCACCTTTGAAAATTTGGAAGAGGGTAGAAGATACAGAGTGAGCTACTGAAAAATAGAGGAAACTATCTATCGCCCTGAGCTATTCAAGTATTAGTGCACAAAAAATGGAAGAGATTCATTCCAGATCAAAGGCTGTCATCTTTGATCTAAATGAATCTATTCGAGTTTTCCGCACTAATACCCCCAATAGTCTTGGGGCGATAGTCTTCTCTATTTTTCAGTGGCTCACTCTGTATCTTCTACAGTTTTCAATCAAAAATGAAAATTCTTTCACGAGAATGCAGACAAAGATAATACCTTTCTTTCGAGTTATCACTCGACCCATCTACCCTCTTCCAAATTTTCAAGGGTTGTCACCCCTGCTCCAGGGGTTGAAATTCGAGATGAGGATGGTACTTGATGATGACTGCGATTGATCAGCATGGATCTGTTCCATTTTACCTCACTGAAACTTTAAGAGTCTCAGGGAAATAGTCTTCCCTATCTTTCAGTTGCTCACCCTGTATCTTTTACAGTTTTCAAATAAAAATGGAAATTCGTTCAAGGCAATGTAGCCAAAGATACCACCCTTCCTTTGAGTCATCACTCGACCCATTTTCCCTATTCAAAATGTTCAAGGATTGCAACCCCCACTTAGGGGGTTGATATTTCAGGCAAGTATTGTACCCCAAAAGATATCCCCTTTGAAACAAAAATTGACCTGTTTTTGCCTTTTAATCAGAAATGAATATCTTGGTAGATATAGCCTGTATTTCTGATACTAGAAAGTATTATTCCCAAATTGTTGAATAAAGAGGAAATCATGTTAGTTTTCAATAGTTTCTGATAAAGGAATGATTAAATATTTGCCATTATATTCCATCTTAAAATGATTTATGTTGTGAGATAATTTCTTACCTATAACCTTTCTTCGTTTCGATAGTTTCTCTTCCAGAGTAAACAAAATTCTTGTACCTTTTTTAGAGAAAAGAATGAAGATGTTAATAATAAAATTAAACTATGTATTATACTATCTATATACTATAAAATGTGGATTGCAATTTCGGTCTCTTGACCATCTTCAGCTGACAACAAGTATTGAATTAAAGTTGAAAATACATACTTATATAAACAGTTAGATACAAAATTAATAAGGGTGCAAACAAGAGGTAATAAACTAATTATGATAAAAGCAGGTATTATTTAAAGGTTTCAAATATAAGCCGGTCCCTACGGGTCCTTCAGAAGATTATCTCTATGGGAGGTTTCTTGCAGTTTGAAAATTTCGATAGATTCCAAGAAATCTAGCTTTCGTCCTTTAGGTATTCTGTGAATAATTTGAAGTTCATCTATGGGTGAAAATGATGACCATTCTCGATACATGTGAAGCAAAAGTAGATTCTTCTGTTCTCTGGTTATTGTAATCTGATTGATGCTCTTCATATCTCGTTTTGAATGAACAACCAGTGTGACCTATATAGACGCCTTCACAATCCATTTAGGACAACTTGCAAACCCATGTACTGGAGTAAACTGGAGTTTACAAGTCCTGCATGGATTGTGAACCATAAATTTTGGATGCATAGACTATATTTAGTTCTTAACTTGCTAAAAGGCTGGTTTTTTGCTGTAGTAGCACATTTCAAATAGTTAATTGACACCGACGTTATTACGTGATAGTTTGCGACGATAGAACGACCAGTTTGACTTATATAGATGCCTTCACAATCCATACAGGACAACTTGTAAACTCCAGTATTGTCAAATTTATCAGTTTTATCTTTACTATTAAAAAATTCCTGGAAGAGTTTCATGGGGGTCTTGAAAGCTACTTTTTTATTGTTTTGAAATGACATTTGCAATCTTTTCGCTGATAGGGCCAAAATATGTTAATGAAATATATTTATCTGTATTAGTTGATTCTGTCGTGGGTAAATATTATGATATGCTATTTATGCTATTATGTTTTCTTCGGATCATTCCGTTTTTTATTTTTGAGGGATAACCATTGTTCTTAGCTATTTGTTTAATAGTTGACTTTTCCCTGGACATATTTTCTTCAAATAGTGGCAGAGAGAAAGCCCTATGAATCATTGAAATAAATGCAGCGTATTTATGAGATTTTGGGTGTGTTGAGTGATAAGGGATGCAAATATCAGTAAAGGTGGGTTTTCCATATATATTAAAACTTAGTGTGTTATTTATATGAGTGATTGTTAGGTCTAAAATTATTGATGTTGATATTATTGATTATAGACTTCTCTCTATTTTGAATTTAATTTTGGGAAGAATGCTATTGATGATATTGATCTAGTTGTCTATCTGTTCCTATGAAACACGCTAGTATATCGTCTAAATATCTATACCAAAAATGTACTAATTTTCATTCGGAGAAATTGAATCTGATTTCTTCAATATACGCCATGAACATGTCAGGGCTCAATGATGATCTCATCGGTACACCGTGAGGTTTTTCATTGAATTTGTTATTAAATTTGAAATAATTCTATTGATGAAGGCACAACTTGAGCAAAAGCATGAAATGATTTTGTACAATCGAATTAACGTGTGATTTGTTCAAGATGTCTGAGACCAATGGAAGACATTCGTCTCATCGATGTTGGAAAACATGTTATCTACATCCAAACTGATTAAATATGATTCGATTGGGGTTTGACCCTATTTCAATTTTTGTGTTAATTGAACTGAGTTTTTTATAGAATATTTAGGTGTGAAATTTGTTAAACTTTTGAATACAAGATTTAATTCTTTTGCTAATTTATATACTGGGTTGTTCATGAATGATACTACTGGACGTATTGATTTTTAACGCCGTAAAGTTTTGGATCTTCGGAATTCATTTTATGAAAGAATTGACTGGTGAGTTAGTATTTTCGGTGAAATTTCTTTTAGAGCTGTTCGTAATGTTTTTGGATATCTATGGTTCTATCTTTGGGTATTTCACTTATGTTCTCTTTTAAAGAAAGTTAGTGATTTTATATATATATATATATATATATATATATATATATATATATATATATATATATATATATATATATATATATATAATGACTATGGCGTTAAATTTGTCTGCTTTGGTTAAAACTAAATAGTTGCTTTGAATTTTTGTTTTAAATTTGTTACGGTATCTGTGATTTTTTGGTTTTTTGTAAGAATGTTGGCAATTTTGAATTATGTTAAATGAGGCTCATCAAGTTGTTTTAGAGCAATTGTGGATTCCGCGGCCAAGATTTCTTTCATGTTTTTGGATGGGATGTGGGAGTTGTGCCCTTTCTCTAACAAACTAATTTCAGAAGTAGATAAATCAACATCGGAATAGTTTATAACTCTACTACTGGATGATCTTAGGGATGCGGTATTCTGAATATTATCTGAAATTTTCGTAAAACGTGAATTTTGTGCTTCTAGGGTTCTTAATTTCTTGGATTGATTTTTAAATTTTTCGTGAATAAGGTTGCTAATGTCATTGCGCACCTTGTCATCATACAAATCGAATTCTATTGGACGAAGTTTAAAAGTTAACTCTGAATGAATTACTTCAATATAATGTTGAATAACGTCTCGTTTGGTGAATGTAAATTAGGCCTCTTTCATCCAGAGGGTTTCTGCTATTTTGACTGCTTTCTTCGAAGATATTGATTAAGATCTTGTTCTGATGTTGATATATTTTTCTTCCAATTATATTTTTCGTTCAATAAATCTCTTGTGATAGTATAATACATGTTTTTTTTAATTTTCCTATTATCACCATGATTAACTATCAGTAGTAACGGCGATGTCAATTAACTATTTGAAATGTGCTAGAACAGCAAAAGAAACCAGCCTTTATAACAAGTTAAGAACTAAATATAGTCTATGCAACAAAAAAATATATGGTCACAATCCATACAGGACAACTTGTAAACTCCAGTTTACTCCACTACTGGAATTTACAAGTTGTCCTGTATAGATTGTAAAGGCGTCTATATAGGTCAGACTGGTCGTTCATTCAAAACCAAATATAAAAAGCATCAATCAGATTACAATAACCAGAGAACAGACGAATCTACTTTTGCTTCACATTGTATCGAGAATGGCTATCATTTTCCACCCATAGATGAACTTCAAATTATTCACAGAATACCTAAAGGACGAAAGTAAGATTTCTTGGAATCCATCGAAATTTTCAAACTGCAAGAAACCTCCCATAGAGATAATCTTCTGAAGGATCAGTATGGACTGGCTTATATTTGAAATCTCTAAATAATACCTGCTTTTATCATAATTAGTTTATTACCTCTTGTTTGCACCCTTATTAATTTTATATCTACCTGTTTATATCTATATATTTTCAATACTTGTTGTCAGCTGAAGGTGGTCGAAAGACCAAAATTGCAATCCTGATTTTCAATAAAATCTCTTGTGATAGTATAATACATAGTTTCAATTTCTTATCATCATCATGATTAACTATCACGTAGTAACGGCGGAATCAATTAACTAAAACAATGAAGATGAAGGAATTATTGAAAAAGCAGTAGAAACATAGTTATGTTTGAAGATTAAAACAAACAAATATTTTATATTTTTCAGGATGCGGATACTCCCTATAGAGTGTCCACGATGTTAGATTGGCTTCAGACTGTTGCAAGAAATGCCTTATCTACTGGAATAATTCACGAGTGTAATCCTGCCTATGTTTCATGTGTTGCTTCGATCTTGTGGTATGCAAATGCGAACCAAGCTGCTATAAATTATAACTTGAAGTCGATGATCACTACTGATCTTTTCGAATGCGTTTATAACCTTAAAATTCATTTTGAACACAATATGAGTCTGAAGTATTCCCTTGATTCTTTGATATGTTCCATATGTTCGTTAAAACCAGAGTTTTATCCAATTCTACTTCAAAACATAGGCATTTTGGTGCCTAACTTGTCAACTGATCATGGTGCGTCGATTTCTGACGATCGAAAAGGTAGTAATAGTATGACTGATGATAACAAAGAATCCTTTGTAAGAGAATCTGAATGGTATGATCACTTAGTCATCGGAAAACTAGCTCAGCTGACGTTATCCAATGAACAATTAGAAACAGTTGCATTAGTAAGTAGATCACCAACCTCAGTTCAACTGCTTCTGGATTCAAGGTTACCAAAGATGCTCAATAGTGCTATATTGGAATTCTGCACTAGTAACGAGGATAACGATGTACCCATGGCAAAATTAGAGAAAGTAACTGCTATTTTGAAATTTTTCACGGATGTTTCAGACGAGAAACTCATGAGAAATTGGTTAGGATCTGCTGATGGATCTTCCTTCTGGCTTCACTTATTACAGTGGCTTTGCAAGAAAACTTCAATGAGAAAATACAGTTTAGAATCCGAAACACATGTCCACTTAGAAGAAATGTGTATTAAGTTTTTGTCGAAATGTTGTTTGTGCCATCCTTCAAACCAAAATCGTTTGGCGAAAGTTTTATGCGAAGTTATCTCCTTACAAACGAACGGAATATCAGGGTTTATGCGCAGGTTAGTTCTGCAATTATTATTGGAAAACGAAAAAATTCCAGTGAATATAACGGCTGACGAGACTCTGTATAAAAGTGTTAAGACATCACAGATACTTTTGCCGACACATCCAGCTTTCAAACAGACATATAAGAGAGTTTTATTATATTTAAGTACGAATACAACTCTCTCTGATATTTTAGAAGAACATATTTACTTCAACCCTCACAAGATAGAAAGTAATTCTGTTAGTAAAAAAGTGCAGATTGGAAATGTTAGAAAGGAATTGATGAAAGGTCTCTTCACTGAAGATTCCGACTTAACAGTTGCAGCTGGTGTGCTTGCAAAAGACAAACGTGCCAAAGATAACAAGAATTTATTCATTACAAGTACACCAGTCAAGAAAAAAAGATATGCTTCTGACTATTCAGGTGGAGACCTTATTGGAGGCAGAGTTATTAAATGTGAAGCTTATTCTGATCAGCCACTACCATTGAGTTTAAATTTGGGACAACTCCTGAAATTGATTGAAAGCAATAAAATGACAACCGATTGGCCGTGTATTCATCTGACTGTCGCCCACAGTAAAAGTAAGTTTTTATCTACACTAATATTATAAAAAAGAAAATTCGCGTGTTTCTATGTTGTATCTCTGAAACTACCGAATTTTAAATATGAATATATTGCTTGTCCAATTGCTCTATATTTTATCTTGGAATACTGTTTCATTGTAAAATCAAAATATTAATGGATAAAGGTCGAAGAAAAAAGCGCCGCTTAGTTTATTGGCATGCGATGACAAAATGCTAGGACAAAATTGAAAATAACTTTCTACAAAAGCATCTCATCAATATATCTAGAAAAGTCGAAGTTAGAATATAACTTATTTTTAAGTAGTACAACGTTATTTATATCGCAAATTATGAAGTGTGTTTCAAGTTTACGTATTAATAATAAAGCATTGTCTAGTTGAAGATGACACTCAGAAAGATAGAGAAAGTGTGTTATATGTTCTTCTAATAATCAAATTATTTTTATTTATTTTGCTATCAGAATGAAGTTCTATTTTAAAAAGTATTGTAACTCATTCTTTTATTGGTAAAATGTATTGTATACACAAAACAGCTTGATTCAGTTGCTACACTCCAATTTTGGGTAGGTCTTTTCATTTGGAAATCTCTGTATTACCTTTCATTCTATGCTAGAAAATTTTATGTTTCTCACACATAATTTCATGCAGACCAATTATCATAAAATTTACATAGGAGCTTTATGTATATGATTATTTCGATAAAGTTTACAATTCGTGAATAAACATTTTTGAATACTAGTGGACTGGATCAACGTTCTGTCCAAATTTCAATGAATTAGATTCTCCATTTTTCTTAACTGAGTTATTCAGGAAGCTTAACAACAATACAAAAGAATCAAAAATATCTCGTTTCTTTGGTTGGCTATGATTGAGGGTGGATGTAAAAAGTATAAATTTTACGGCTTGTAGTAGGTTTTTTTTTGGAGTAAGGATCAAGAGAACAGAACTTATCGTTTTTAATCAGCCGACGTTTCGACACCTTTATTGGTTTTTTTCAGAGCAACTTTAATGAAAAAACAACATGGTTCAAATATAAACCCTCTCAGTGGTATTCTCAACAGCAACAACAAAAAATGTATATTTATATATAAAATAAATTACATGGGTACGAAAAACATGAGATCTAAGAACAGTTAAAATGAATATTGATTAAAATTACTTACATTTAATACAAGTTCCCAGTCTGAAAACTGATAAACATCGACAAAACATTACGTAAATGGAAAATTCATAATTTGAAATCGAAACAACACACGCAGTCTGAAATTCGCAACGATACTGAAAAGAAATGAATGAATTCGAAAATCATATGTCAACTGTAGGCATGAAAGCAATATGGTAGAACACGTCAAGTAGGTACCAAAAAGGATTAAATTGTATTTCATTTCGTTTTTAATTTTTCAATAATGTTAAAATAAGAACGGCTGAGAAGATCGATGTCAGATCGTCTGTTTACGGCCCTACCCTCATTCTTTTTTATCTCGAGCAATTCTTAAAAAATTCGTTCACCATAGAAATTCTGCTTTCCCAAGATTTTTGCATTTTCAAAGTTGAAATTGTGTCCTCGATTTATTTCATGTTCAACCAAAGCGGTGGAATGTGGTCTATTCCGAAAATTTTGCAGTCTGCTTTGTGTTCTTTCAATCTTTTTGTGAATATCTACCAGTTTGACCTATGTAGCAAGCCTCACAGGACAAACAGGGAATTTCATATAAAACATTTGATTGTTGTTCAATCGGTACCTTTGCTTTGGTTTTTGTAAAAAGTAGAAATTACAGAATATTCTCACTTTTCAGACAAATTTTCATGTTGCCCTGTTTCTGGAAAGAATTTTTTGTATTCTCTCAGATAGACCTCTCACATATGGAATTTTGTAGAACTTAGTTTGATTGTTGCTATTAATAGATTCGGGTTTCAAAGTTGGTCTTGAATATCTATGGATTAACTTCTTTATGAGGGAAATAGGGTAATTATTTTTTATTAGAATTTTTTAATGTACTTGAGATTGTTATCTCTGTACGTTTCACTCGATAAGTTGATCGCTATGTGTATGAGATTTTGAACATTGAGTTTCTGTTTGAGTAGATGCTCGGATCGAAAACTGAGGAATCTCTCTGAGAATGTAGGTTTATGATAGTTAGTCAGTATATTACAGTTCTCTTTCCTAATGACGAGGACATCGAGGAATTGTATCTGCATCTCACTGCAGCAACTGAAGTCTTTCATTAAAAGAATTAAAAATTTGAAGAACTCTATATTTGGTATTTTGTGGAATTTCAAATGTCAGCCACATACCTACAAAAAAATGGTGGTGAAAAAGACAAAAGTTTCAAACACTGTTCCTGTAGTCTGTTCTTATTTTGATCCAAAAAAAAAGCCTACTGCATCTTCAGTGGATCATAACCTCTAGACTTAATTTACAGTTTGTGCTAATTTTCCCACTTTTCTTTCGTGAATTTCCCCAAATTTTCTCGTTATTGAATAATTTTCCGAGATAATATGAACAGAATCAACCAAATATCGGGGTGCATATAGAATTCATAATGTTTGCAATTTGTTTTGAGTTTGCTAATTTCTTTCGATTTTTTTTCCCAACTTTTCCACCAACATAATGTTTGACATATGGTAGTAATGAAGCTTTTTATCGTTTGAATCGTGATTTATGGAGTTATGGTCATGAATTCAGTATCAAGTCCTCATTTCCTATTTTCATTTTCTCGCCAGCTTTCCCACTCGAACGAAGATTTTAGAACAAAAAATAGCCAAATAAATTGATGCGCTTACAAATTAACATTTCATTTCATTTCCTTTCAAATAGTTTCTGAAACAGTATGTGTAGTTCGAAAATTTAATAAATGCGTTGAGCTATGTTATCAAAACGTTCCTTATTCGACAACATATCTTTCAATGCATATTTACATTACTCTTTAGATTCGGAAGAAAAGCATCAAAACGGTAGCAGTAGTAGTAGCAACAGTGGCGGCAGCAATAATGAACCTAACAACTCATTAACTAAACACCAGTCTTATAGCAGTGCCTTACAAGTATTTAGTTCAATGGGAGGATTGGCTCTCCTTGCTCAGCACTTACCAACAGTTTATCCGGAAACTGTCAGGCCACCACCTACCGAAAAAATGGCGACTGAGCAGTCAGACTCAGAATGGATCAAAGTAGAAGGTAAGAAATTCATAAATCTTGCATAAATTGAGACTAGAAATACATATTATCATTAATATTTTTGAATGAAATGAAACGAAATTAAAGTTCAGCTTATCTAAAAAAAATCCAAACAACTTCTCCACTATTGTAAAATTTATTTATTTATAAGTATTGTTTACGCTTTCGACTTCGCCGTTTTCCTAGGGCTATGAACATCAATAATAGTAAATGTTTGTTTTCACGATGCCAGCTGAAAGACAATTGTCGGTGACTAGTTTCTCAGGGCAGTTATGGGAATGTCAATTCTTAGCACAGCCGAACGAAAATCGATTCACACAATGAAAGTATTTGCACAGCAGTTGATCACAAAAAATGGCCGATTATATAGCGCAAAGTTTTTATTTCGCTTAGCTATACCAAAGCCTTGTGTGTTTAAATTTTCAGCGTGGCTTCGACAAACTTTCAAAAGACTGTCAACCCAAATGAAACAAATTACATGCAAATAATGAACGAATATATCTACAATGGGGATGGGTTTTTTGAATTTGTATCCGAGATTATAGTTCTTGGTGTTTGAGAAACTTATTCTAATAATACTTATGAAATTAATGAATTACATTTGATAAAATAGAAGGATTGAATAATTACATTGTTTGTTACTTACAAATCATGTACTTGCGTTTCATGTGATTTTTATAGAATTAGTTGCCAGAATCCCCAACGATTAAATATTTTCTTTTCATATTTATTATTATTTTATGATCTGATTTTGAAGAAATCATAGATTGCGACGATATCTACGAGGATGAAACTGTGGGATCCGGTTCGCCGTCTAAGACGTCAGGAATGGTGTCTAATGTACCTCCGCATTCGTTGACTGCCTTCGGACTATTTCTTAGGCTTCCAGGCTACGCCGAAATACTACTTAAAGATATGAAGGAGGCGCTTTGCCTTCTTAGGTTGGTTTTGGGTGTGACGGATGATGGAGAAGGTGAGTCATTATTATTCATTAATCACTTCAAGGTACATGAAAAAGCTTCAGAAGTTCTATGTATGTAACCTGATATGACGCGATTGTTTTTGTTTAATGAAATAAGCATATGTGGTTGAAAACAATTCAAAAGTCACGAGTTTCAACACTTTCATATTTATTGAAAGAGAAAATGGAAAGCAACTGTTTTCCTACTTGGTTCATATTCGGCAGTGAACATAAAATAGGAAATAACAATAAACAATAATAATTTTGCATCTTACAGTTTTCATTAAGAGTAAAATAACATAACATCATATTGCATGAAGGAATTTCTGTAGTCAAACAAATACCGACTGTACATTTTAGACACCCGACATGTAATGTACCATTACATTCGAATCTTTTACACTATTATCTAGTAGTCCATATGGACAAATGTTTTATATAACCGAACATCCCTAGACGGCTTGATAGCAATAGACTATCTGAATCACTCTGCTTCAATAGCATTCTCCGAATCAAATAATGGCCACCCACGTTCGCCAACTCGTTGGTTTTTCAGTTTGGCATAAACTTTCAGCTACTAAGGACATTTTGCTACGAACAGTGATAGTTCTGAGTAATCCAAACTTTTCCTTATTGCCAAACATACATTGTCTGTAAGCATATCGATCATATCAAAAATTTGAGATGGTAAAACTTCTTTCAACTAATATGAATCCTCCAATGACATAGATGAGCATCTAATCAGTCCACTCCATCAATATGTACTTCGCTGCCAAAATGTTCATATCACTCATAGGTAATTGCCATGCAACCGCAGAAAATGTAGTCAATGGGTTCCGTCGTCTCCATTGCACATTATTCATGTTCTCGTTTCCAACTTGCCCATTTTGTTGAGATGGTATCTCAGTGGGCAGTGTTAAGAGGACAGTAATAGTCCGCGGTTCATCCCTAAATCTACGAGATGTATAGTCTTCTTTCGCGAATAATCGATACATTTTTTTCGCTTGGAACTGAATTTCCCTCAATGTTTTGTTAAGTTCTTCTTACCGTTTCAATTCTTGTCGTCTGTGTATTTTGTTCAAACCGCAGAAGAGTGCAGAACCTATAAGTAGCAGCTGATCTAATTCGCCCATCAGCTATTTCCTTACCCTCTATACCTTTGTATCCAGTTATCGACTAGAGGGAAAGTTTCTTCCCTTCAACAACTCGCTTTAGTGATTTTTGACATTTCCAGGCCGAGTCATTCTGATATCTATTCAGTTCGGAGCTTTCATCGCCGCCTGGCTATCTACCAGTATATAAATCTATGCATCTTTGAGTTTCCTTTGTAGACCCTCTTGGCAGCTGTTTCTGGTTGCACGATTGTTTGAGATGCTCGCGCATATTCCCTCATTCTTTGTTTTGGATCTAACACATGGAGGATATTTGTCCCTATTGACTTATTTTTAGGAATGAAAGTCATACTTGATATTATATCTGATTTTAATATGAATTGCGGAACTATATAACTCAGAACCCTTCCTTTCAAATCATGAGATAGTATTTTTTTTGCCTGAAGCCGTAATACTGCCATTGAATCCTTCTTTTTCACTTTTATCTGAATGTTAAAGAGATTCAGGATCACTTGTTATACCCACACACGCTAGACGTTGCAGTTTCTGCAGCTTGTTTAGTTTAATAACTTCTGCTGCCTGTATCCATCAGATGAACGATACAAATATGACGTGGGTTTCATAGTCACAGTATATAACCAATAGATTATTCTACGCCTCTTGAATTAGGTTCATTATGATCTCATTATGCTTCCATTTAATGATGACAATAGGTCATTAGCATAACATTGTGCGTTATAACCACCGTTGTTCGGTTTTTTCTGAAGTTCATCAACCACTATTTACTATATTAGAGGCGATAGGATACCTTCTGGTCATTCTATCACTGCTTATACCAATATTTTAGTCTCCTAAGGTGTCCATCATGATAGGTGCGTTTTCCCTATTCCTTTGATGGTGATTCACACCTTTGCTGTAGGCGCCATTACTACTGAAAGTATATATATTATCATCAATTTATAGATTCGCATGGTTGATATGCAAACTGTTTATTTCGAAGTAAAATGTTATTTCTCAAATTATTGTCTATCATGGTCTCCATTTAATTAATTTGAGGAGGTTAACCTCATCAATTCATATGATTTAGACTCATCTACAAAATTATTGTAGTACCAGGTTATTATAGAAACATGTGTATGATCCACAGTAGTTACTTCTTCAGTATTTTCTCCTCTTCCTCTTTTTCTCAATACTTTTTCATCTGAAACCTTCTAGTTTGGAATATGGTTAACTTTTATTATGCTTAGTGGTAAAACAATTTTCTCATATAGGTAGTGACTTGTACTAGAGGCAAATGTCAGATTGTATAGAATCCTGAGCTCATCCAGAACTGACGCTAAGCACATAATTCATGTATTCCCAGTTAGATGAAACTTACCTTTTATAAATCTTTTGATGTTGTTTTTGACTGTGTATTTGGTAGCTTTATTTTTCAAAAGTCTGAATGAGCACTGTGGGTCTCACCCTGTTCTTCAACAAAATACGTTTGAGAGTTCTTTACATTTTAACATCTGTCCTTCCATTTTGAACAACCATAGAATAATGGTAGCAAAAACATTGCTCGTTGACTAACTTTAATATTCCTTAGGTGGCGATATATTTCAATCTCCAGTTGCCAATTCTCTACCTACACTGCCTTTCGAAGTTCTGAGGAAATTGTATGACTCCACAAAATTGAACACAGATGATGGAAGGTTATTGAGAAGGATAAGCATAAATAGTGGCGTCGTTCATTTGTTACTGGCTTGCTTAGGTATATTCACACATATGACTCCTAACAGTGATAAAGAAGGAGGGAAAGATGGTACCAAAGAAGAAAGGGCACAATTGTATTGGGCTAAAGGTAGGTTCATGAACTGCTTTCATCATAATGTTGAAACTCAAATTTACTGTGTTCATTATTAAACATTTGAAAAGGATGTTGCATTTATTAAATGAAAATTCTTGGTTCTATATACAATATTATTTCAGATTAAGATATTAGGTCGAATGTGCCTTAAAAATTTGGTCCAAATAGTATCATATCATTTTGCATTAATTGTAACGTTCTTTAAGGACTATATTTTTAATATTATATTTACTTAAGTAAATGAAAATTCAATCTCCCCAACTAAACGTATATTTCTTATCGAACTGTACATCACCGTGGTCAAGCTGAGAAGAGCACGAGAGCAGCCGCGATACCTTATTCAAGTAGTTTATGTACAATGTTACCGGTTCTCATTATATATCTTAATACTAAATTATTTACAATAGTATTCATATCTTACATTAATAATTTTATGGCCCATTTGATTTTCAAATCTTTTCACAAAGTTCTAAGATTTCCTGTTTGTTAACAAGGATAGCAAATTTCGAGGAAATCATATAAAGCTATCTGAACCTAAAGTTCCCATATTTTTCCGAATCTGCAAGAAGAACAAAAAGTAGATTTTTTCAGGACCCCAAGAAACTTGAATTATCTCACTACAGCTTCGAACCATGGTGTTGAATCATTCAACTCTGAAAAGACTATTAAAGACCATGGTGAATTTAAAGAATAGATACATAATTCTGCTCAGAGTTATACTATCATACTTCAATTATTTCAAAGTATCGTACTCTAATTTCAACCTTGACCCCATATGAATAAATACATAACCCAAATTCTTTCTTTAATACTACCACACATGAGCATCAAACTATAAAATTTCTTCTGGAACTAGGAACTGTTGCTATAGGATATGATAATATCAGAATGACTTATATACGTTGTATCACACCGGGGATAGCCCTATTTTACGCGATTTGGTAAACAATGTAATTCTAACCAACACCCTTTCTGACATCATAAAAATTACAAAGGTTATCTCAATTCATAAGAGCGGGTCGTACATGAGGATGGAGAATTACAGACGAATATTGGTGATTTCTTTCTCAAAAGTGGTTGAGAAAGTTATTAAAGAAAGATTGCTGATAAACATTAAAAATTTTGAATTAATCGATGAAAACAAGTATGGTTTCTTGGAGGATAGCCAGCACACCCTGTGTGCTGTTACTGACTTGATTAATTTTGTTACGAGAGGAACTAGATAAACAAATATTTTTCTGTATTTGTATAAACCTTCGATGTTGTTTACCGCGAACTACTTTTGAGAATACTTCACTTGATGGGAATTAGAGGAAAAATACTGAAAATTTTGAAATATTATTTGAGCCAAAGATTGCATTTTAACATTGAATACCATATATAGTGAGGGGAAGTACTTGTGGCATGCCCCAGGGTTCTATTTTGGGGCCACTTCATATATGCTATACGTTTTAAATCTTGAAATCGCAAATTTAATGGCAAAATATTTCACATTGACAAGATTTTATTATACAGCAGAAGTGATCTTAAATCACTCTAGCAATCAATCTTATAAAGTATAATGTTTGGCTGGTACAGAACAAACTCAAGATGAATATGAACAAGACAAGCTGTATGTTATTCAACATAAAAGGAGACATGATTGAGCTGAAGATCGGTAATAATATACTCCATACAGTTACAAGTACTAAATATTTAGGTATAGTAATAGATGATAAATTGGGCTGGCAGGATCACTACGAACATCTGCGTGACAAAATCATTCCAATGATTGGAGCAATTTACCGCTATCTTTAATATCTTGAAAGAACTCATGTACAAAATATATAATGCATATTTCGAAAAGAAAATATCAGAATTCTTATTTCAATTTGGGAAACTGTTCAAAGCCATTGTATGAAGAAATGCAGAGATTTCAAAATATATTGCTGAAATTTCTATTTAATTTATTAGCTCTAAAATCTTTGCAAAAGCTAGAGTACAAATATATAAAGTCTCGAAGAGAAAACAAAATTAATACTAACTTAATAAGACGTCAAGACATCCATGCATATAACATGAGGAACGTGAAAACTTGTATTTAGAACCAGTGAGAACTGTAATTGGTTATAATGACCCTATAGACCAATGTATGGTAACATTTAATCAACTACCAGCCGAGATTAAGTTCAAAACTACAACTAGTGTGTTCGAAAATTGAAACCCTCTTATTTTGTATCAGATCTAACATGGCTTAACTTCAAGAACAGCTGTGCTGATATGAAGTTTCCATATAATTTATTCCTACTTTGTAAGACTTTTTTGGGAAGCCTATAGCAAATCTGCTCTGCGTTATTTGGTGGTTAGAATTATGTTAGTTAAGATAATGTATATTTATATGTATATATAAGTATTTTTGTTTATTTGAGGAAATAAAGAAATTATAATTGAATTAATTGTGGAATTTAAATTAAGACTTTTACATATTATATAATCATCCTCTGAAATGTTGTAAAAAGTCATTACAGAAAATGAGTATTAAGAGTTAATTCAAATTCTTAAATCTCAATGTTATATTAAATTCAGAAGTGAACCTTTTGAAACTAATTCCATGAAGATTTAAAGTTTTACCAAATGATTCACTCATGTTTTCTAGTTTCCTACATTCACCCCATTGGAAAATGAATTATTATGTTGCACACTTCAATCATTTTTCTTGTACTGGATGAAAATATTTTGGTTAATTTTTAAGGTACGGGCTATGGAACTGGCTCTACTCAGCAGAGTTGGAATGTGGAACAGGCGCTGTTGAAGCAGCGCAGTGAAGAAGAGCATGTAACAATTCTGCTTCAGGTTCTAGCAAGTTACATAAACCCTAATGGAGAAGCTGCAGACGAACTGGCTGAAGATGTGCTTCCTCCAACATTCCATGATTTACTCACAAATAGTTGCCTACTTCCTGCCCTTAGTTCTTACCTCAGAAACGATTCAGGTAATGAAAATAAATATTTATATATTAAATCACTTGAAATTTCTTTTGGTGAAAAACCCATTGTTGAACACAACATTGGAATTTTCTCCACTTTTAGTTATCCCCAAAATTATTTTTGGTTCAAATTAAATTTTATATAATTGAACATAAAATCAAAATTAATTGTTGATCAACAATATTTTGTATTTGTTGATTCAATAAGATATTGAATCTGTGATTTATGATTTCTAGTAATAAAAAAATTGTTAGCTTTTTTTGAGTGATTATTATTTAGTGAATATGAATAAGAAGCATTGTTGAGTAATATTAATGATTTATTATTTTATGGAAATTCATTTTCAGCAAAGATCAATTTAAATATATTTTATACTTTCCACAATTATATTTTTATGAAGACAACCGCTTTCGACCGTCAGGTCATTTTCAAGTGGTCAAGGAAATGAACTCACTTATATAGATCCTAGCCTAATTTGATATTAAATACTGGAGAGGTATTAATGTCTAGCTGGCTATTAAGGTTGATTTCACTTAGGTTTTTACAAAGTTTATAGATTTCCAAACATTTCTACAGATTCATTTTCTTTCCTTTGTCGCAATTACGAAGAATTTTGATATTATCTAAGGTTATTGAATGTTGTATGGTTTTCATATGTACGTATTGAAGAATTATTGTCAGATGATGAATGTTCTCTTTTGATGCTTTTCTCTACTATGGATCATTAGAGATCACTCTCTGAAGTGGTCTGAATTATAATTCAATGCTAAACCAAAAACAGGAAAATCAAAAAATGAGTTTACAAAATGGCTTGCAATGAGTGCACGGTAGCTTATGTTATGACCTGACCGTCGAAACCGGTGGTGTTCATAAAAATAAAATTGCGGAAAGTATGAAATATATTTTATTTCACCTTTGTTAAGAAGCATTGTATTGTCAGTATATTAACAAAAATGTTTAGTCTTATTTTTAGTTGGACAATGAGCTTTGTAAATCAGAGAATTCTTTCTTTATTCAAACTTTACTTTCACTACTCCTTATTATTTTATTTCAACTCTGTTTTATTAGGAAATAATTATCAGGAAATAAATAATAGAACTTCAAATTCAACATTCAATCTATTAGAATATATGAAATATTGAAAATATCAATGTACTATAATTATTTTCAGTTTTGGATATGGCTCGGCACATCCCACTTTATAAAGCTGCACTACAATTACTAAGGGCTATAGCCGTTAGTTCGCAGTTAGTGGATTTACTCCTACCTCAGAAAAATAGGGGAAATCATCCCTCAATTAGTTTGCTCCTAAAAAATATGAAGAGCTGTGTGGATACATATGCTGCTAAATTGAGGTGAGTAAACTAAAAGTAAATTCATCATCGAAAGAGTCATTGAAGATAAAAGTTGTGAAAGTTTCCCCAGATATCCAATAAGATGTTTTGGAATAAATATTCTCTTCTGCTGTGCTAGAAAAAAATGCCAATCATCAAAATTCATCGCATTCAAATAATTCATGAGAACACTACAATTTTAGATTCCCTATTTTATAAAAAATAAGTTTTACGGACGTGATTATTGGTAACTTGTACTGGTAATTTCAAGCATCTCTCTCATTTGAACGCTCGCGCATCATCCCCTTAGTTTTTGCCTTTCAAATTTTGCGCCTGAAAAAAAACAAGTAACTTAAGGAAAAAATAGCTTTATTGTCTTTCAAAGTATTCTCCATGTAGATCGATACACTTCTGCATGCGCTTAAACCAATTTTCGAAACACTTTTGCCACTCCGAATGAGATATCTCCAAAACATAGTATTGGAAGGTTTCAACTGCCTCTTCTGATGTACGCAAACCAAAAGAAGTCGTTAGGTGCCAAATTGGTACTATAAGGTGAATGGCCCATGAATTCAATGTTTTGAGTGTTCCAATGCTCCATCTTATGCGCTGATGTGTGTGAGCTTGCATTGTCATGATAATAATTTTAGTTCTTCGATTTCATTTCCTGAACTAATCACTTGTGGCAAATAAATGGTTGTTTCTTCTTCTTCTTGTACCATGTGCACTGCACGTTGGCAAACACTCGTTCATTTCCAATCATATCTTGGTGAGGGTCGGAATAATGTTGCTGCGTCCGAAATATTGCACCAGTTTCTGAGCCAGGAGTGTTGTTTTCGACCTGGACCCTTTCTCCCTCGATTTTACCTTGCAATATTAATTTGTGAATCTGGTATTTATCCCCCCTTAGCATATGGCCCAAATACGATATTTTTCTCTGCTTCACGATGTCTAAGAGTTGTCTGTCTATTCCTGCTCTTCGTAAAACTTCTTCATTGGTAACATGCTTTGTTCAGGGTATCCGTAGCAGACGCCGAATTGTCTACATTTCGAAGGCTTCTATTCGGTTTAAGGTTCTAGTTTTGAGTGACCAAGTTTCAGCACCATACAGCATAATAGGCCAAACATAGCATCGAATCACTCGAATTCGGGTGTTCAAAGACATATCTCTGTTAAGAAGGAGGTTCCTTAGTTTGTTAAAGGTTGTTTTTGCTCAGCCAATTCTACACTTCATTAAGAGTGACGCCCAGATATATGATCTCTGTTATTTGCTCTATGACTTGTCTACTGATATTGGGAGGTGCACAATTTTGATTATTTCTACAGACCATCATAATTTTTGTTTTGGTAGTGTTTATCTTCAACCCTAGCTGTTCTTCATGCTGGTTAATTTTATTCAATAAAAGCTGAAGATCTTCCAAGTTGCTGGTGAAAATAACGGTATCATCTGCATACCGGATGTTGTTCAAGAGATGTCTATTTATTTTTATTCCCCGTGTTTCGTTTTCTAGTGCCCTCTGAAATATTTTCTCCGCATAAATGTTGAATAATATAGGTGACAGAATACATCCCTGCCTAACCCCCTTCAAAATCTCTAAGGTTTCTGTTGTTGTGTCTCTATTAATGCGAATGTCAGCTGACTGGTGCCAACACAGTTGTCCAATTATTCTGATATATTTCTCATCTATATCCATTTCCTGTAAAATTTCCATCATCGGTTCATGCTTAACGTTATCAAATGCTCTCTCATAGTCTATGAAGCACATAAATTCTTTGGTCATAACACTTTTGTACTAGCAATTTCATCGAAAACAAGGCTTCTCTGGTACTTCATGGTCCTTCAGTGAACCCAAACTGTGTGTTTTTTCACACTTTTTGTAAATTCTTGAGTGCACTATTTGTAGAAATGCTTTAAGTGCATGGTTCATAAGACTTATGAGTCTATAATCTTTACAGAATTGACCGTTCTACGTTACTCTAATGCTATGGTGGCGATATGTCCGGTTTTCCTGAAAAAGGCGACAGGCGACCATTTGCTTGCGAAGTGCGAAAGACCCATATTGTCGATTGCTTGAACATGCTTGAGAATTTGATTGATCCTCTCATATAAGTTATCATCGAAGGAGATACAAATTTATCTGAACATAACGATATGTATGAACATGATGGATCACCTCCGCATTATACAGCTGCTGTGTGTGTTATTAAGTAGGTCAGAGAGCCGCTGTAGAATGCCCGGCTAGATCGCCCGGTGTAACGCCTCTAAATTTCTTCTTTTGGGACTATGTCAAGTCAGGAAGACTACGTTACGCCACCTGAATTATTGGAAGAACTACGAAAAAGAATAGTTCAAGCATGTCAGCAGGTAACAACACAAATGTTGCAAAATGTTAGGCAATCCTTCAAATCTCGAAGTAAATAGAGGCCACTTAGAACATTTGCGATAGGAATGTACCACGATTATAAAACTGAAAACTCAATGATTCGCTTCATTTCATAATCATAATATTTTCATGAGAATCATAGAAGTCCAAGCAGTGTTACCTTCTAATTAATGGCATTTCAAAATTGAGACTCAGATAACGTTTGTAATGAGTTATCACACAACGCCTTTCTCATTATAAAAATTTTAGAGGTCGTAGGGGGTAGTGGTTACGTAAATCTTTAAATAAGTAAGAAAAATTCTTCGGCTCCAACCAAATCGATTTAGATCGAATGATTTCTTAAAACAGAGATCGAACGAATTTATGAAAACATGAAATTTTGCAAAACAGTTATCGATTTCAATTCGTTATATATCATCTTAAAAGGTAAATAGTATGAAGAATGGAATAAGTTTTTCAAAAAGGTAACACACGAACCATTTTCCCTTTAAAATATTTGGAGTGTAAGTTGTCAGGGATTGATAGGAGGAAAACAAAACATTTTTCAGAAAAACAATTATCGATATCAATTCGTTATATATTATCCTAAAAGGTAAATAGTATGAAGAATGGAATAACCTTTTCAAAAATTATCACACGAACCATTTTCCCTTTTAAAAAAATTGGAGTGGCATTGTCAGGGGTAGGGGGTTTATAGGAGAAAAACAAAACAGTACAGTTTCTGTAGAAACTAGAAACTGTACCCCTTCAATCGAAAATCGACCAGTTTCAGAAAATTCACAGAATAATCAAACTATCTTAGTTATTCAGGGTGTATAACTGTATAACGCTTTGAAATTAATGAAATTTACATTATTCATTGAACACATATACCAGTCAAATTTGAAATTTTCAGCTTGTAATTGATTTCGATAAGAGATTGTTATAGTATCATCGTCATATGTGATGAGACGTAGATATGTCATTACACTTGTCGAAAATGACAAATAAATAATAGAGAAAGAAGATGCAAACTGCTCAGTGAATAATAAAACTAATCTGTCATCTAAAAAAAGATAATGCAACGTTTTTTTGTAACTAATAACTCATTGGTTTTTTTCGATCATCATACCGGCATTTGTTAGAATCGGCAAAAGCCTACTTCTATAGAAACCAGAGGCAAGGTCAGAAGTGTTATTCTCCACTATGATAACACCAGGCCTTATACAGAGGTTGTTGTTTTTTTGCATAACATTGTTCAAGACATGTGTAAAGAATTATCGTTTATATTTAATTCAACCTCGTAATTCAAATCCAGGCAAATTCTTTTAAACTTCTACCAATTCAAATAGTTCTTGACGAACAACTGCATATATGAAATTGAAATGATTATCCACAAAATTATAACGTTTTATATTTGGCTCACCTCATAATTATGATTCAGATAAATTTGTATTATGTCTCAATATGATAAACAAGCGAATTTATCGCTATATGTGTAAACACATGGAAGACCTTAAGTCAGAGTGCAATATTCAACCTTACGTGAAAAAATATACCTCTATCTTCGCGTGTTTATCGGGTATTGAGATATGAGGTACATCTGGTTTAACAACCAATCTGGAGCGTTGGCTGATTTTGACCACATCATCGAGCACGCACATTGTGATATACTCTTTACCTTCATTGTATATGTATACATATATACCGGGTGGGGCAACTAAAACGGAAAAGGCTCAATAACTACTAAACTATTCGTTTCTGGACAAAAAGCAGAAACAGGTCAATTTTTGTCTGAAGGAGACATCTTTTAACACACGTTGATTTCATTTTGCATCAACCCCCGAAGCAGGGGTGCACAAAACACAATTTTTTGAATAGGGAAGATAGGTCGAGTGATACCTCATCGGAAAGCTCTGTTGATTCTCAACACAACTATGTGATAATTTTTGATTTTTGACATCTTCGGGAAAATATACAGGCTGGTTCGTCAAAAGACCAGTTATTTTCAGTGATTGCAAAATCTGTCAATTTCGAATGAACATTCACCGAAATACTGTTGTATTTTGGGGAAAAATATTTTTAAGCACTACTACTACACCCCCTCAGATGACGGTGTCAACCCCTCATGTCTTCGAATTGATTAGTTAGTCCGAGTTATAGCTCATTGGATAGGTATTTAGAATTATCTGATTACAATGAACGAATTTTTAAATCCGATAACATTTCAATGAGGATACAGGGTAGATCATGGAGAAATTCATACACAGTATAAGAGCCTCTTCACAAAGAAACGATGATCGCTCTGTCTCATTGGTTGAATCGCAACAAACGTTCCCCGTCGCTGGACTGATGGAACACAGACGTGTGAAGACAACCACTATGGTAATGGCCCGCACGCCTTACGACCGCATACGCAACCGATCGTCGTATGTGAAAAGCCTCTAACAGCACGGTATCCAAGGTTGAAATAAAACGAACTCAAGTAAAGTTCTCGTTACAGAAAAATATTCATCCGAAATCATTTGTGTAATGCAGATTTCTCAACAAATGCGGCAGTTATTGTTTTTTTTTCATATTGCTGGTATCTGATGAATGAAATTCGAATTAGTTTGTTTATCTAGCTGCGTTTCACACTCACGGGTTGCATCCATACCCGTATAATGGTTTATTCAATAGCTGAAAGAGTAGAAATTATTGAAATTTTTTTCAGCAATAATACTTGTGAAAATAGGATAGCTGCTATTTTCAATGAACGCCATGACGACATACATGTAAGTGCCAAGTACATTTTGATGTTGGTGGAAAAATTTAGAGAAGAGAGCATGTCCAAAGACCCATACGAAGTGAGGAAACGAAAACTGCGTTGCTTGGGCAAAAAGTGATTGATCCCAATCTGAGTACAAGAAAATTGGAGAGTGAAAATGGTGTGAGTCGAAGAACTATTGGACGAGTTTTCAAAAAATAAAAATTCCATCCGTACAAAATGAAGATGGTCCAGGAATTGAATGAGGATGACTTCGACCAGAGAGTGTAATTCTGTGAAATAATAAGTGAGCGAATCGCAAACAATTCCCACTTTCTCTACAATATTTCCTTCTCGGATGAATGTAATTTTTTTTGAATGGCACTGTAAATCTTCATAACTGCCGGTTCTGGTCGGACTCTAATCCCAGAATCTTTCGTGGAGTACATACCCAATATCCTGAAAATAGAATGTTTGGGTTGGCATCTATGGGAATCGTCTGATTGGGCCATTTTTCTTACCAGGAAATTTGACAGGAGAAATGTATCTCCAACTACTTGAAGAACTAATCAATCCGGCCATAACTGAAATTTTGGAAAAAGATTCTAGCTATTTAGAAGAGGATGTTGTGTTTCAGCAGTATGGTGCCACCCTGCATTTTGCAGTTCCTGTTCCACAATATCTAGATCAAGAATTTACTGATCGATGGATCGGAAGAAAAGGCCCTACAGAATGGCCCACACGTTCTCTCGACTTGTCACCATTGGATTTTTTTATGAAGCCACTTAAAGAGCCAAATTTATAAAACTGATCCAGCAGATTTGGTGGATTTACGACAACGGATTATAGTCGAGTGTAATCGTGTAACACCAGAAATGCTACGTGATGTCCGGAAACGTTTCGAGCGAACTCTGTATTTGTGTTTGGTTAGGTTCGATTGATACCGAGTTGACCTATAAAATGTATCAGGTATAATAAATTCGATTGTTTTTTCAATTTTTCCCTACTCACCAACATGTAGATAATTCTATGAATAAGCTCTATTATTTAAAAACCAAACAAACGTGTACTGAATCTCCATCCAAAATCAGCAGAGCTCGCAAACACTGTATCGCCCTCTATTAATTCAACCTGTATCTTCATCACAATGCTGATGAAGCAAAAATTTTGTCTACAATATTCTAGAAATTCTAAAATCTTTCTAACGAGTTATTACTCAAACTAACTGATCAATTCGAAGACTTGAGGGATTGACATCCTCATCTGAGGGGGTGTAGTGGAAGCACCACTGCTTAAAGATATTTTTCTCCAAAATAACAGTATTTCTGTGAATGTTCATTCGACATCGACAGATTTTGCAATAAGTGAAAATAACTCGTCCTTTAACGAACCAGCCTGTATCTTCTTCTGAATATGTTAAAACTCAAAAATTACTACGCATTAATGTTGAGACTCAAAAAAGCTTTCCAATAAGGTATCACTCGAACTATTTTCCCTATTCAAAAAATTGAGTTTTGTGCACCTCTGCTTAAGGGGTTGATGTAAAATAAAATCACCATGTGTTAAAAGATGTCCCCCTTCAGACAAAAATTGACCTGTTCTGCTTTTTGTCCAGAAACGAATAGTTTAGCAGTTATTGAGTCTTTATCGATTTAGTTGTCCCACCCGGTATGTACTCAATACGTACCAACAAATTGATACGAGAAGGTGGCGGTCTAGCTTGTTGTGGTGAATGAGTTTGCAACACTGACTCGGTCGAACGAGTCCGAAACTGCAGTATGTTGCACCTATTCATTACATCGAACTAGATTTGTACCACTACTATGTAGCCCTGACTCACGATGATATTGAAGAGTGCATTTTACGGAGGGTTGAATATTGCTCGCTGAGTAAAAGTCTTAAATTTGTATTAGTTAAAATGGATTGTGACGAACAACTGTATATAACAATTGAAATAAATTATCCACAGATTGAATACAAAAGGTAATTCCAAATCGAAAACGAAACTCGTCGATCAGCTGGAAGATGTGGAACAAGGTGAAGGACTAGCAACTCTGATGCCTGACATTCAAGACTCTGCGAACTTAGTTTCCAGAGTCACCAGTGGCCTGATAGACTCGGATCACGAGGGAGAAGGAGACAATTCTTTAGAAAAAACGGCTGTCGCTTCATTGGAGGAGAAATATCTAACCATTATGAAAAAATTACAGTTTGGTGAGTAATTACTGTTTGAGTTAAATACAAATTGAATACTTCTGAATCTTCTTTCTCAATTGGGAACTTAAAAAGAGTTATATGTTCAAAACATCTTTTTTATGAGATATAGGAAGAAGGAATTATAACACCAATCATGAGAAAGACTTTTGCATTCTACCTTTCTGACTAGATTAAATTGGAAATGTAAATGAGTCCTATGATTACTAATGTTTGCTAATGCATGCTTCGAAGCAGTGCGCCTAGGCAACTGTTTAACATTTCATGTCTTTTCAAACCTGGAGTTCTCAATGATGAACCAGTTTCTTCCAAACATTGCACCTAATTCAATTGGTAATTTATTCTGCCACTTCATTGTCATTGCAACTAAATTGGTTATCATCCGACAGTCAATGTGTAGCATCTGCCGCGATCGGTCGTCTATCACAGCGTTTATCGGAAAATTATTTCAAAGTGTTTTATTTCGCACTACATCAATATAAAACCAGCCATGAATTCTTCAAGTGATGGTGATTACTCCGAAATGGAAATTAATGATAATGGAGAATGGAGAAAAGTTCAACACAAAAGGAAAGAGATAAAAACCCAACTCGCCAACTCAACAACACCTAAAAACAAGCATTTCCATCTGCAAGAAACACTGAATCAACACAAGTCGCTTATCAGGATTATCATCCAGATAATTATCAAACAACTGGGAATTCCAACGATGTCATACATGTGCCCCCACAATTAATTCAAAACATAAACACTGCCAGAGTAAACAAAGTCACATGTAGCGATAAAGAAGAATATGGCCCATTTAAAGGATTTCCATCCAATAAAAGTACAACTCAAAACACTAAAGAAACCAGAACAACATCCCAAACAATTAATAAACACAAGCCAAACATAATAATTAATCAAAACATTAACTTGAATGAACAACGTAAGAATAATAACCAAATAAAATCAACAAATATTAATTTCTCTTTGAAGATGAAGGAATTCAAAACACGGAATATGCCAACCTTTATTATGTTATGGTGAACAGTGAGGAAGTAAAAGACAGGATCCAAATGGCCGACCTATGGAATACAAAAATTCAACAAACACCGATGTTATACTGAAAACTAAATTAGGTATCTACTCAAATCCAATAACAACAAAGAAAAACTGAAAGAAATCCTTGAAGACCTACAAAATCATAACAAAATACTTTCTTATAAAGAAACAAAACAGAGAAATCTCCAGAAAGAGAAAGTGGAACCCAAGCAAACATACTCTGTAGTTATTTCAGGTATGGAAAAAATATTACCGATGAAGAACTCAGTAAATTCCTACAAGATAATGGCCTGGATCACAGATACTGCATAAGAATAATATCACGTCAATTCCATACCCTACAGGCTACATAATGTGATTACAGGATGTGTGAGAACATTCAAGAATTACTGAACAACGGATTATTCTACAAAAATCGGCATTATCCGGTATATCCGAGCAACCCTCCTGAACCAACTCCAATTCCATGCAACATCTGCCTTAAATTTGACCACACAACAGAGAAATGCAGTAATACACCGCTATGTACGAAATGTCAAGGACCACACAAAACATCTATGTGCAAATCGAAAGAACCACCCAAGTGCTCATCATGCGGCGACGAAAACCATCAGGCTTGGTCCTTAAAATGCCCAAGACACCCAAAAAACCAATAGAGGAATCCCAAATGTTAATATAAAGCCTCTCAACAAGAAATCGAAAGACATTGAAGAATCCTCCAAGAAACAAAAGAGAATACATTCCTCAGTTACTATACACGACGTTATAATAAACACTTATATCAGAAAATTAAACAAACCAAAGAATATAAACAGAGAAGAACTATTACAAAAACTGAAGCGACGATTTATCAATGAATACAATGTAGACACAACAGCAGTATTTGCTGGGAACAGAATATACATACTTATGTTTGACATGGAAGACCCTGAAGCAGATTCTCCAACAGAACCAGTCCACAACCAAATCAACAGGCAAATTCAACTCTAAAATTAGGTTATTATACAACAATATAAACAGCTATATTCCTAAGAAACACTTGATCAATCATTATATAGAACACAACAACATAAAATGCGCAATGTTTGTAGAGACGAAAATCAGAGAAGACCAGGTGATCGAGTACCAAGACTGGAATATACTTAATCACATTGGAGAGAAAGACGAGAGAGTTAGAGGAGGAAGCCTGGTAAAATGTCACCCCAGCCTGAAGATGGGAAAAGCCAACCCCCCATCAGTAAATAATCGTAAAAATGAAACCCTTCACTTCACTATACCATTCAAAGAAGAGAAACTACATATTTTCCTTGTATATATCCATCCACATTCAAAATAGAAGAAACCATATTCACAAAAGCCTTGCAGTACAGGTATGCAATAATTATTGGAGATTTCAATGTGAACAAGGTGAAAAAAGACAAATAAACAATTTCATCCAAAACAGCAACTTCATTCAAGTACCAACCATGCCCACATTCTTGATGGATAACAACCCAGATAGCACACCAGACATCATATTGCACACTTCCAACTTAAAAAATAATGTGACAGAAATTAAACTCATCCCGGACTTGGGGTCAGATCACTTGGCAATGATGATAGAATTAGATATAGAAAAACCTATACAGCAGGAACAAGAGAGCTTCACTTATAATTTCAACAGGTGCGACATAAAAAAGGTGAATGAAGCATTGGAAGAATACATCGAACTAAACAAAGATAAAGCAATCAATGAAGAACTTATAGAATCATTTAACGAAAAGTTGTCCAATACTATCAAAGCCAATACGCCCACTATTAGTCATACACATTACCTTCATGAACTACCACCTTATATAATAAAACTGATCAAGAACAAAAGGAAAATATACAGAGAATACTGCAGGAATATAAGTCCTAACTTAAAACAGAAAATAAATGAGTACAACAAAACGTCCAAAAATGATTCTCCAATACAGAGAACACACATGGATAAGGGCTTGTAATAAAATAAATGAATCTAAAGGAGATCATTCTATCAAGAAACCAAAAACTTTCAAAATATAAACACTATAATAAAATTCCCACCCTAATAGAGAATGGAAGATCTTACTCGGAAGATGGAGAAAAGTAGAAGTGTTTGCAAAACACTACGAAAATGCCTTCAATTACGACAATGACGATAACTTTGATAAAACCCACGAGAGGAGAGTTAATCAGTGGTATGAAAAATTCTTCTCAGCTTCCAAGAAAATTCCATCAGGAAAAATAAAATTGACAGAGAGACCTATTTTCAAATAGTAAACAGCTCCAAAAACAGTGCCCCAGGTGTCGATTACATACCTTGGAAAATAGTTAAAAAACTCAGTGATAGAATACATGAACACCTTATAAGTATCTATGAATATTGCCTCAATCAAGAAATATTCCCAAAAATATGGAAGAAAGGATGTATAATAACAGTACCTAAAGCGAACATAGACCACTCAAAATCAAAAAACTACAGACCGATAACCCTCCTGCCAGTTTTGGGGAAAATTTATGAAAAAATAATAAGGATGAAATTAATTGAAAATCTGCAAGATCAACTTCCCATCTTTCAATTCGGCTTCCAAAATCAGAAATCTACAACACATCCACTGACTATATTGATATCAAACACGCAAAACGCCACATTGAAGAATTTTAAAACATCGGCAATTAGTCTAGATATAAATAAAGCCTTTGACAGTGTGTGGCACAAAGGTCTTTTATTCAAACTAAACTCGATGAAAACTCCCAGATATTTACTAAATATTATAAGTCATTGCAAAATCATAATTTTTGTACCACAACAAGGGACACCACAGGGCTCACCACTTTCACCGCTACTATACAACCTCTACTGTGCGGACATATTTAATCAAAGCCAAATTCAATATGTGTTACAGTATGCGGATGACACTCTTTTGATATCGCACGAGAAGAACTTAACGAAATGTATAGAACAACTTCAAGAACTAATGGGGAAGATAGAAGTGTGGTTCCGTACTTGGAGATTGAAGCCGAATCCAACAAAATCTCAGTTCATAATCTTCAATCATAGAATATCAAGTAGCTCTCCAACAATATCCATATGTAACGAGCAAAAAAATCCACAGCAGGCAATAAAATACCTTGGAGTCTATGTAGACAATAAAATGAATTTCAATCTGCACACAAGTCAAATGAAGAAAAAAACAACATCCCGAGCAAAACACTTCTCGAAGCTAGTTATTGGAAACCAAGGCTTATCAGTGGAGAATGCAGCCAAAATCTACAAGACCATATGCAGACCAATCTTGGAGTATGCCCACCCAATTTTGATCAATTGCAGGAACCCAGCAGTCCAAAATATACAAAAAGCAGAAAGAATAGCACTGAGGACCATATCAAGAATTAGACATCCACGCAACAGACTGCACAATCCTCCCAATGTATTACTATACGAAAAAACTATGATTCAACCTATTTCAGACAGATTTCAAAATTAAATTCAAAATTCTACGGCAGATTGGAGGTATGGCAGATGTCATCAAGCTGTACCATGAGGACCCCAACAACAACAACCCAACAAGGAAGTATCCATCAAAATCACTACTCCAAAAACTCAGGGAGGAATATAGAAGTAATAGATAACTTAAGCATACTTTACATAAACAGTTTTTTTTTGTTAAATAATGATATTTAATTTACTGAGCTGAAGGACCGAAGGTCGATGGCTCTTGTTGTATGTGTATGACAATAAATGACAGTCTCTCTCTCTCTCTCTGGTTATCATCAACTGCACCAAAACTAACATGCTTACTCACCAGGAAAACCTACCAATACCGCTTTTCATTCAATGGCAGTGCGTATGGAATAACTGCTAAAGAGGAAAAAAAACTACTATTTCAAAATTGGTTTTCTAAGCTTTCATCCATGAGAAATGATTTTCTCAATAGAGAAAAGGAAACTACCCACCTTAAAACCAGCAAAACAACAAGCTAAATTTTAATATCGGAGGTGAAATAACTCAATATCACCTTTGACAGCAAATTCACATAAAAGTCTCATCTAGACAGAGGATCAGAAGGATCTGTTCTCGACTCAAACAGCCTACTTCAACATTACAGAGACTATACTTCAAATATCTTTTGAGGCATCTGTTTGACATGTTATTTATACAAATCAAAAACATAGCTCTAGGTAGAAATCAGTTTTGGCACTCCATATCTAAAAAATTTGTTGGCAAGAATATCTTATGTGAATAATCTACACAATCAATTTTCTTTTGACTTTTCCTTTGTTTCCAGGTTCATATGAAATGATCACAGAACTTCCAGAAGGAGGCATGAAGTTTGTCATATCACACCATTTTGAAAGCAATGCCAAATCAACTAGCGAACAATCACACCCAGCCCGTGTCAAGAGGATAGCACAAGAAACAGTCACATTATCTAGTAGCCTACCGTTAAGTTATAGTAGCTCCGTCTTTGTTAGGTACGACACTTCTAGATTAGACGTCATGAAAGTGCTCATCACAGGACCTTCTGACACTCCGTATGCTAATGGGTGTTTCGAATTAGACGTATTCTTTCCACAAGACTACCCCATATCGCCCATGATGATCAACTTGGAGACCACAGGGCACCATAGTGTTAGGTTTAATCCAAATTTATATAATGATGGAAAGGTGTGCCTATCAGTTCTCAATACTTGGCATGGCAGACCCGAGGAGAAATGGAATGTACAAACGTCTAGTTTTTTGCAAGTTTTAGTTTCAATTCAAAGTTTGATTCTAGTACCCGAACCATACTTTAACGAACCAGGTTATGAAAGATCTAGAGGCACTCCTGCGGGAAACCAAAGCAGTAGGGAGTACAACGCAACAGTATGTCAAGCCACTGTCAGATGGGCTATGTTAGAACAGATTTTGAATCCTTGTCCTTGTTTCAAAGATATTATTTTAACACATTTTTATTTGAAACGGTTTGAAATCATAGAACAAGTTGATAGCTGGGTTAAAGATTTTGAGAGTGATGCATCAGAGAAGAAAGTCTCTAGGACTAGTAAGCGGTCAACTTCATACAGTTTAGAGCAATTCAAAAAAGTCGCACAACAATTAAAGGACCAGTTGATGAAAATAAAGCCTCCTTCATGTTTAGAGGAAGAAGATGAGGGCGAGTGTGCTACAACTCCAACTAATAGTGTTCCAGCTGAAAAAGTCGAAACAATAGAAAATCAAAACAGTGAACTTGATAATGACATAGAAATGGAGAAAATGGTAAATGATATGTGCGAGTGACATCATTTCCTTAAATTTCTTTGCATTTATTGTTTTTCTATAAAAAATAACATCTGTTTTCTTTATTATATTCTGAATAAATTTTTAATTCCTGTTTAAATATTTTATATTTATATGTATGTATTTATTTATTAAGACTGGATGAATGCATTTGTGTTGGAATAAATTTTGTTACCATTTTTCTTTTGTGTCATGAAAGGTTCGTAAGTTTGCCGTGAGTCGTTGTGTATTATGCAACAACTCTTTAAAATGAATTTGTAAATGTTTTCAAATATATGAACATATAATGTTAAGATGAAATGTGATTTAAAATAAAATTAATTTCGTTTTACCTTTAATTTCTTTCAATTTTTATTCATGTTCCAATTTTCAAGAAATGATTCTTCCATAGATGTGAATTCTCATACAAACTTTTTCATGATGTACTCAAAATATGATTTCATAATTTAATATCGTATTTAGATATTGAACCAAATATTAGATATCATGCGAAAAATGGAAAAGAGAATTGGAAATATGGAGAGAATATATACATCAAAAATTCTCATTTAGGTTCAAGAAAATAAACTGAATCTTCCTGGTAAAACGTCTAAATGCCTATTTACTTTAAAGAGCATTCTCTTAGTATTGCTCGTAATCGTTCCTAATCAGGTTGACGACAAACATATTTGTTTGTCATTGGAATCATAAGCGTCATTTCGTCATCTTCATTTCCTACAAATTCTAACTAAAGAATCATTAATATTTTATGGAGATTTTATATTCTGTCTTCTCTACGCTGCAATCAAGATAGCTCTTCAAATAAAATACATTGAATAATATGAGTAGTGACAGTGACAGTCAGGTTCATAAAAATAACTTAATAACACTGGCCAACAAAAAAATTTTTGTGGATGTAACATAAAGCTGAATAGAATATGTTAGAAAAGACGTATCCAAATACAAAATGAGAAAAAAGTTGTAACACTTAAGTTTTCACATTTATAGAACCACAATTAATGTTACAATATCTAAAATGTATGGGAAAAAGGTAATCATATTGTTTACACTGACCACTGTCGAGCATTCAGTACAGAGTCGAACAAATGTTTCCCGAAAGTATTCGAATTGTAGTCAGTGTTGCCAATTTATCTCACGTCGGAAATTTGATTACCTATCGTTGAGAATGAAATATCGAATGATAATATACAGGGTGCTTCAACGAAAACTAAACAGAGGCTATATCTACCAAGATATTCATTTCTGATCAAAAGGCAAAAACAGGTCAATTTTTGTTTCAAGGGGGACATCTTTTGGGGTACAATACTTGCCTGAAATATCAACACCCTAAGCGGGGGTTGCAATCCTTCAATATTTTGAATAGGGAAGATGGGTCGAGTGATGACTCAAAAGAAAGGTGGTATCTTTGTCTATATTGCCTTGAACGAATTTCCATTTTTAATTGAAAACTGTAAAAGATACAGGGTGAGCAACTGAAAGATGGGGAAGACTATTCAAGGTTCAGTGAGGTAAAATGGAACAGATGCATGCTGATCAATGGCAGTCATCATCAAGTACCATCCTCATCTAGAATTTCAACCCCTGGAGCAGGGGTGACAACCCTTGAAAATTTGGAAGAGGGTAGATGGGTCGAGTGATAACTCGAAAGAAAGGTCTTATCTTTGTCTGCATTTCCGTAAAAGAATTTTCATTTTCGATTGAAAACTGTAGAAGATACAGAGTGAGCCACTGAAAAATAAAGAAGCTGGAGCTTGAAAAAACTACTGGTATAATGGGATACCCTGTTTTATGGAGTTTGACGAGGGAGTAAAGTTTTGGTGATTGCGGGTTGTCAATGAAAAGTTTACATTTTTGATTGGTAGGTATTATACACTTGGCATACTCTAAAGCGTTTCTTACTATGGATTGAAATTTATTAGTTGGATCTATATCCATCGATTTTCATCAAGTAACGACCTCCTCAATCAAATTAATTATTAGTTATTATAAAGTTACACTAGTATTAACTTCCTCGGGTTAGCTGAGAAAATTTCTAACCCTTTCTGTTCAATACTTTTCCTATTAGCTTTGACGAATTTTCGGTGTACACTCATTAAGCATAACGCACTCAGTCTTTTCTCACTCATAGTGCTTCTTACCCATGTCTTAACTCTCCTTAGTGCACTAAAAGACCGTTCTATAGAAGCAGTAGTTGACGGCAAAGCTATCAAAATTTATAAGGCCTGATTGATGGATAGAAAATATCAGTTTCCTTCAAAAGGTCAATTACTTCGAGCTCCTTCAAGTTGTTCTCATTCATATTCTTGTCACTCCACAAATTAAACTACAGATCCAATTCTGTGACAACATTTGATAAATGGTAGAACTTTATGAAAAATTTCGCTATCTGTTGAACTTCCGTGATGCTCATTTTTAGCATATGATATGGATGGAGTTTTGTTAGTGCTAAAGCAGGGATGTTGTCTTCAGAAAATCGTATATTGAGTGAAGTTGTTATTGAGTCAAGGTAAGGTATGATGAGTGATCGCCTCCAGTACTCGTTGTCTGTCTGCGATGGGGGGTTACTTCTGTGCTGTTGTAATTGTGCCTGGCGCGGTACAGAAATTTCAATGATTACCACTTCAGCAATGGTTTGAGCATTTTCAAGCAATTCTTCAGATATCCTTTCAACATCGTCGCGATCCTTTTGAATGGCAGCCAAGATTTGAAGATTTCTTTTATATGGTCTCTTACCATGATGAGGTCAATAGATTTCGCTTGAAGAGCGTTAGCTACAGGTTCCAGAAGGGCAGAATATTTCACAATTATCACACACGACTTTGTTAAAGCCGCATGAAGTTAGTAAGCAGATTTTCTTGTCCTACAGTTTCCAACTACAGCTATTTTCTTCCAAAGATTTAACCACTTCTGGGAAATATTAAGAGAGTTTCCTTATGCTCTTATATTTCTCAGACCATCTTGTCTCAAACAGTCTCGATAGATTAGGTGTCGAGCCTTTGCGAGCTGGCGATTCCCTAAAGAAACTTATAGTAATCCTTGATTGTTGCTATTGTGTTTCTAATCTTTCTTCGAGCTCCTTCAAGTTGTTCTCATTCATATTCTTGTCACTCCACAAATTAAACTACAGATCCAATTCTGCGACAACATCTGATAAATGGTAGAACTTTATGAAAAATTTCGCTATCTGTTGAACTTCCGTGATGCTCACTTTCAGCATATGATATGGATGGAGTTTTGTTAGTGCTAAAACAGGGATGTTGTCTCTAGAAGCTTTTTGAATTCGCAGACTGATCCAGTCCAAGATCCCTTACCCAAAAATCTTTCGAAAAAACCTTCTAAATTTCCATTTAAGAACCAACAAGCGAGAAACTAGATGAAGTACTATTACCCTTGAAAACAACTTTAGAAAGTCCAGAATTTATCATAAATTACCTACAGTTCAAAAGTCTAATGGAAAACTCCATATCACCATACCCTAGGAAAGTAGCACTGAATTACGTTGAAGATCCAGTAGAATTAGCTAATTTCACGAGCGACGATCTATATCCTCTGTTGAGAGACAAAGCAGCTAAAAGCCGTTTCACACGAATTACAAGGAAACTTAAATTACAGAATAACTGTCTCATTAGTCCGGTTGAATCCGAAGTAGAATTATATTAACAGCTCAGGAAATGTAACAGGGGAACCATACTATCTAGTATATGATTCAATAAACGAGTGAAAAAACTTGAGGAAAAAACTCGTTTTCCTGTCGCTATTGCACTAGCAATATCTTGTCTACTTATGTTGTGTTAGTGTCGTGTGTACATAAAGAGTACCAAAGATTTTTCTGCTTAGCCGCTTCATTCTCTCTTGCATTCCATGATTACCAAACGAAGACAAGGATGAAAGGAAGGGGGTTTGGGACAGGAATCTGTAACAACGGAAAAAGCAAACCAGCAGAAAAATATTTCAACAATCATACTTCTTATATGTCTAAACAAATTTAAGAAAAGATTTTACATAAGAAGCAATGACATGAAAAGGACTAAGGAGATAATAAAAAAATACATAACCTGCGATATTTCCTCAAATTCCATCTCTGTTTGACCGAGAGAGCCCCGATGGCCTGGTTCAGTCTTCCAAGTGATGCCGATTATGATCTATAGATGTTTTAGAATCTTTATGGACCCGATATTCTGGGTTGACATCGCCCATATATTACTTCTTCGTGGAACTTGTTCAATTTAAAGAAAAATTTGCTAAAAAAATGTTGACAGTCGTTCGAAAAATATGACATTCGTCATATAATAAAATAATACAATGGAATATCAACGGACTAAACACACATTTTGAGTTTCTAAAGAAGTTAATTTCTGACGAAACACCTTCTGTCATCTGTACACAGGAGACGAATTTCTAAGACACGAACTGTACAAATATAAGAAACTTCAAATCTATTTTCAAAAATAGAACGAACTACTTAACGTGAATGACTCGATGAGCGCGGAAGAAATATTACCAAATACCGATCTAGAAGCTATCGCGGTATCAACTGTAGTTCTATCTAGGAAAACATGCATATGTAATGTATATTTTTCTCACTCAAAAAGAACTAGAAGACCTATCAAATAGGCTCCCCAAAACCATTCATACTAGTCGGTGATTTCAATAGCCACAACCCACTATGGGGATCAAAAAAGACCGATGTGAGAGGCAAAATGATTGAAAAAGTTATTAGAGACCAAGACATCTCATTGATGAACTCTGAAATACCAACACACCTGAATGCATCATCCGGTACTTTTAGTTCGATAGACTTATCCATATGCACTCCTAGCCTTGCAGATTCTCTCGATTGAAAAACAGCAGAAGATACCTACGATAGTTATCATTTTCCTATACTAATATCCGCAATAAATCATGGCCCTCAAGAAATTTATATACCTCGATGGGAATTCTGCGGCTTCTGAAACTATACCACAGACTACACAAAATTCAGATAGAAGAAATCTACCATGGTGGAATGAAGCATGCGGAAATGCCATTGAAGAATCAAAATGCGCATTTAATAAGCTGAAGCGAAATAACACATATGAAAATCAACTAGACTACAGAATCAAAATAGCAATTTCCAGGCGCATAATTAAAAACAGCATAAGATCCAGTTGGATCGAGTACATGAAATCTGACCCTAGAAGTAGCACTCCAGTCAAAGAAATGTGGGACAAAATAAGTTCTCCAAACACCTCGAAAGAAGCTGTCAAAATTGCATCTTTGGACAAGCCAAATAACACATATACATCGTATCCAGTTGAAATGACAAACATATTAGCATATCATATACTAAAAATTCGAGCGACGATTATTTCGACGAAGAATGTGCCACATACAAAAAAACAATTCTGGTATTCCTTCAATACATGACGAAGAATAAGCTTCACCCTTATGTGACCTCAACAAAGAATTCACTTCATCTGAGCTCCTTGAAACAGTTAATTCTAGCAAAAACAGAAGTGCTGGACCGGACAACATTCTCAACATATTCATCAGAAAATTACCCGCCACTAGTCTTCAATATCTCCTTGATTTTAATA
Organism: Cryptolaemus montrouzieri; assembly: GCA_013387265.2. Taxonomy (NCBI): domain Eukaryota; kingdom Metazoa; phylum Arthropoda; class Insecta; order Coleoptera; family Coccinellidae; genus Cryptolaemus; species Cryptolaemus montrouzieri. The sequence goes on from JABFTP020000185.1 coordinate 125,012,923, forward strand.
ACTGTTTGTGGACCAGAAAACTTTTTCCTGCAAAATGGCATGAGGCAATTGTAATACCGTTACCCCAACCCGGCAAAAATGTACACTCCAAAGAAAGCTATAGACCAATAGCACTCACATGCTGCATGTGTAAATTATTGGAAAAAATTATCAATAACAGACTGAAATGGTATTTAGAAAGCAACAATATTTTGTCTCCCTCCTTTGAGAGAAAAGTTCTAAGGCGAATCTATGGGGCAGTGAAAGTCAACGGCGTGTGGCGACGATGATTCAACCACGAAATCTACGAAATATACCGGTAACCAGATATCATAAAGGTGATTAAAATCGGAGGTTGAGATGGACGGGTCACGTGCTAATAATGGCTGAACCCGATCCAACCAAAGCGGCACTATTAAGCAGGCCAGTTGGGAAGCGTAAACGAGGACGACCTAAGATCCTGTTTCTGGACAACGTCGAAGAGGATGTTGGGAGTGAGAGGTTGGCGGCGCAGGACGTTGGATAGGTACGACTGGAGATGCGTACTGAGGACGGCTTTGGCCCACCAAGGGCTGTAATGCCAGAAAAAAAATTAGAACCTAGTGAATTGCTTAATTACATTATATCCTAATCATCACAACCCGAAACCAACATCATAAGGTACTTATCATTGTACTAGCGTAATTATTCGTTCCTATGGTAACTAAGAGTTAACACATGTCACTTTTTTTAATTTCTTTGGGTCTGGGATGGAATAGTGAATAATTCTGTTCGTGCATGTCCCCCTTTAAAAACCAGGTATTTCCATCATGCGAACCGAATCACGAATTGAGGAGAATTGATTCAGTCAGTCAGAGGTACTAGTGTGCAAAAGACCAGACATGTAATTAGTGGAGGCCCCAGTATAAATATAGGATCATCTTTTGGATTAACATACTTTTCCAGTTGTAGGAGATTCTAGGTAAAGTGTTACTTTTTTGCATTAATTAATCAAATTTCTGAATCTGACCGGTAGGTATTCAACAATGTGGAAGTATCAACCTACATTTTGAATGTACTCTTCGAGCATAACTTTATTACTAAGAAGGAGAACAATGTTATTTCATCAGTTTCTGAGATAACATGAAACCGTAGAAAGATTCATACTGCCTGTTTCAAGATCCTGATTTCGTGAAACAAATTCCCTGCTATAGGTTATACAAAAAAGCAATTTAATTTATTTAATATGTATTTATATTTGTTCCACAAAAAGCAGAAATATCTGATTTATATGTGACGAGAAAATTTCTGATGAATGGAAAATGAAGAATTCACTATTCTATTAAATAGTCTCGAGTCTTATGATTATAGTTTTTTCTCCGGAAAATAAATACCTACAATACAGTGTATTCTGTAGTGAGGAATACCACTCCACACTTTTCTTTTAATGTTTGAACTTCTTATTGAAGAACTAAGCATAAGAAGGGCCTAGAACTATTTTAGAAGAAACAAAATATAACATTTAATGCACGAGAGAGAGAGAGCCTAAAAATGTTCGAACATAACCAAATTCGTCAAGCTGGTAAGGTTCAATTTTCATTTAACTTTCACCTTAGTTGTCTTATGCAGTCTTATTTTTTTCCTGATAAGCTCTGCAACTCCATGGGAGGTAATTTGAAAAAAGTAGACAGATGTGTTTAACATTGGACGAATCACAATAGATATACCAAATTTCACGTGAAGTAAATTATGAATTTCATTCCATTCTTAAGACCATCCCTGTAGGATTAGAATTAGTATACAATATTATCAAGTAATTATAATTTTTCATTTCGTCATATTTCCAAGGTTAATGTTGCTACAACCTCAAACCACAATTTTGTAACGTCTGAGTGTTGATAAGCTTGCATTAAAATGTTATCTGTTATGTTGTGATTGCCGTTTTGTATGATCTCATATGATCACACAGTAGTTTACTTCTACTTCTTCATTTCTTTTTACTATGTACTTGGCTGCATTGGCCATCTATACAGGTATCTATCCTTTTGCTGCTTTTACACAGGGACCTACAGCTTATAGTAGATTCCGAACCACTCTCCTAGACCGTGCAATGATAACTGCCACCACAGGGATTACAAGTTATCTGGCCTTCGGAAGTCTATGCCTCTTTAGGCGACCCTTTCCAAGTATCACTTTTTTGTTCAAGGACAACATCCATAACTTGAACCCAGATTCGAACCAGGCACCTCTTCATAGCAGTTCCAATATGCTTGCGCACTAACCGTGCAGCTACCGATGCGGTTAACTGTTTTATGCAAGTTTCTTTTCTTTGCTTGACCTTGAGGAAATGCATGTCATAGAATCATATTCTCCAGGGTACTTTTCTTGTTACGGGAACACAAGGCCTAAATGGCGTTTGATCCATATAAGCTTCCACACACGTCTGATAAATTTATCAATGCTGCTGTTTAATTCTCCATGTTGCACCATCGGTGAAGTCGGCAATCCAGTGGATTCCGATCCTGTCTAGGTGATAACGCAGGTGTTCAACAGATTAGACCAAGATCTGAGCAGATCCGAAGTGAGCTTCTTCATTCCTACTTTTTCGAATTTCTGTTTTCTGGCATTCATTTTCAAGATTAAAGTGTATGTTTTGTCAACCATTCACCCAGTCCATGCGTATACTATCATAAAAAATACGCAGAGAGATTCCGGTCCTATATCGATGCCTCCAAACCATTTCTAGCCGATTCATCCGCTTTTTCACTAATTGCATGGCTTGTGTGTCCGTGGATCGACCCAACAGTAACACTTTTTTGTCTCTATGTTAGGAAGTAGAACCATTTTTATTGAATCACACTAAAAATTGAGCAATCACTTCACCAAAACTATATTATTGAAATCATCATCTGAATCTTACCTTACATACTTTTCCTTTTATACACACCCTATTCCTACTACCCGAGGGCTCCAACATCCATTGGTCGATCGCGCTAGTAGTGGGATTACTTAATCTAAGAAATTGTAGAATATACTGAACGGAATCTGAGGTTCTAATTGAGCTTTCGTTTATCCATCATACATCTATTGGCAATCTTTCAACTCATTTCATACTTTGATTTTTTCCAACGAATTAGTTTTGTTTTTTGGATGAGAGATATCTGCACAATTTTGTGTTGATGTTTTTGAAAATTGTAATCCTTGTGTACATTGCTAAAGTAATGTAGAAAGAGAAACGAATTTCATATTTTGTTCTTCAGGTTGAAGAAGAGTTAACATTCGACCACCTTGTTGATAAACTCATCAGCCAAACTATCTTTATAACTATTCAAGGAAGCTGAATTTTTTATAAGGGTTTTTCTTTCTCATGCCTATCTCGATTTTTCAAGATCAATAGATAAAGATATAAGGAAACGAATGCGTTGGAAAAAAGTGACCAACATGAATAAGTCGTGAAGACAAATCAAAAGAACAATTAGAACCTAATTAAAAGAACATGAAGCACATTTGAAATGCGGATGTAAGGAAATGTTAAGTGTTGCTCAACATGCTTTTGGATCAAGATCATCGTATAGATTTCAAGAATGCAGAATTGTTAAGAAATAATAAAAACGTGAATACTCGGCGCATTTGTAGATATCCTATAATAAAGTGCAAACATTCATTAAATACGGATAGAGGACCGATTCCATTCAGTGTACTCTAACATTTTATTAGATTAGATAATACCACTACTAGCGCTTTTCACCAATCAGGAAGAGGGTTTGTTGAGTAGGCCGAGTGGTGGAGTTGGCTTAGTATTGAAGAGGGAGATATGTATTCAGTGCATTCTCATCTCCTGATGCTAATTTAGCAAAATGATCTCCAGCGTTAAGTAATATAGTCTTGGTGTAGTGGTTATTCAGTGTTTTAATGTATTTCAATTAACTTTTTTGTCATAAAATTTTATATTTTTTAATTCTTATTATATTTCATTATAATAATATACAATTACATTTTGATATGTTTTGGGTGAATGTCAGTCCCTTATTTTATTTAGGAAATGTAAATAGTTGCAAAAAATCTTATGTACTAAGAAAATTACACGTTCGTAATAAGAGGGATTCTTTTAGGGCTCTTTCACTAAACAAATATTAATCAATCGCAGTAAATCCGAATCAACTGAACGTAAATCTGATTTTCGTCAAGTTCCTGCTAAATCAGGTTCGATCTGCCCAGAATCAATGTGACAGGTGATTCGGCATGTCATGATCTTTTCCTGTGTGTCAGTCATGAATTAGCCTAGGCGTCAGCCGTCGTCATCTTGAAGGTCGAATTTTTAATATTGGACGTTCAAAACAACAGTATGATTTGTGATAACATTGTTAGAAATCATTTCTGAAGTTGCAAAATTCCGATTTCGGACTCTTTCAATTTATGTCACTTATTCACAGTCTGCTTTTTCGTGAACGTCAAATGCAACTGAGAGAGCAGGTAAAAACGAGAGGGAAAATAAGTTGACTTCTTTTGATTCGGTTGGTGTTTAGACAAGATACTCACTAATCAGATTCGGATGATTCGGATTTGATAAGAACGAGCCAGGATCGCTCGGTGGGAGGAGATCCTTAGTTGAATTTGTTAACTATATTTCGAGGAATAACAAAAGCATAACTTCATCAATAAATATCGAGAAGTTTATAGCCGAAGATATAGCACACAGAGATTGAAACACAAAAATACAATATGCTGGAAATTTTCATTCGTTTCCAATTATCTTTAAGAGACGCAGTTTGTTTGATATTACCATACTCTCGTTCATAGCCTGTGGTTTTTCTAGAATTATAACGGTCGGATAAATTGCGAAAACAAAATTCCCTTGTTCATAAAATATGATTTGATATAAGAGGTCATGAGAATCTTCATGTTTGTTACTCTTTCACCAAATGTACGAGGTTCGAAGAAAAATGCTTGAAATTCTTTGATCTTGTTAATGTTGTTGATGCAGTTCTCTGTAACAAATATTTGGTACCACTCAACATTGAATCAATTGAAACTGAACAATACATTATTTGGCAGTTTTTTCTCTAATATACACCAGAAGGGAAAAAGATTTTAAAACTGAAAAACTGCAGCTATTGTAATGTGGTGAATATAATTGTCATTTTCTAACTGGTCATAGTGGCAAATAGAAACTTTTATCTTAGAAAATACAACTTCGACAAATGAGGAATCAAAAATTAACTTCAATAATGGTTACCAAGAATTTTGGCAGTAAAAATCTTTTTAGGCACTGTACTTTAAATTACAATCAATTGTTCAATGATTTTTGATAGCACTCTTTCAGCTCGTCCAACAGGATAAGACTGGGATAAATGAAATAAGTTATTAAGATTATGAGATGAAGTATGATGGACGAACTAGAAGATTTATTGAAACCAAATTGAAAGAACATGAAGCACATTCCAAATACAGACGTAGAGAAAAATCTAGCGTTACCCAACAAGACCATATAAAAGATTTTAAGAATGTAAAATTGATGAAATTTTAAAAACGCCAGTACACTGAACGCTTTTGAAAGTATCCATATAATGAAATGCAAACATCCTCTAAATAAGGACATAGGTCCGATTCCGTTCAGTATACTCAACAGTTTGTTAGATCAGATACGCCCACTAAAAGCGCGTCTGAGCAATCAGGACGTAATCGTCTAGTAGCAGGAATAGTATGAATGATGGAGCCATGTAGAATTACATTTGGTGTACTATCTTCTCCTGATGATGCCAACTTAGTTGGTGTAAGACGCATCGTGTTTTGGGATCAAGTTTTGGTGAAGTGGTGTGCACTATTTCAGCGTCTCGAATATAAATAAAAACATTCATCAATATAATTAAATATACGTTTCAACTGCTCCCAGCGAAACATTTTTCTTTCATCCTTCGTTTCGAACTCGGAAATAGGACAGGAATCATATCATATATCTCGAATATAATATAATTTGTCTATATTACACGTCTGAATATTATGGAATCGTGGATGTACTTGAAGTTATCAATCAATTTATGTTCACTTACCTTGTTCACTTTCCGACAGGAAACTTATTTCTGTCAAGATAATATTCAATGTCTCTATGAGTTACTAACCCCATTAAATATGGGTACTAGATAAACTCACAAAAGCTTTAGCAGATGTGTTATGTTTCCATTTTATTTCAATATGTTTTTCTTTTTTTATGTAGCTATTTTCGACGATGGCTTCAGGATGCTGGATAGGAATGGCAACAAAGTTAGAAATGGCGTGGATATGGACCAGGAAAAAGGTGTTGAATGCGGATAATCCCTATGCACCGTAAGCATTCAAACTCCAGTTAGTAATAGTATTTGATCCTTCAGAAAAGAAGCGCATGTCAAAAATTCGCGGAAACTAGTCACAGCCGTGTCTAGTATCAAGCCATGCTTACAAATACGGCAACGTTGCATTCATCGCTTCGAGTTGTTCGGTTCGGAAATATGACATTGAAATCTAGTAATCATTTTACAATTTCTGAAAGGTTTCTGAAAACAGATCAGATCATGAAAGCCAAAACTGTTTATTCGTAATAGTTTCTGAGTTTTTACTGTTTTAACATCAGACAAAGATTCTCAACTCATAACAGTACACGTTTCATACAACAGCATAGTGTGTTATAGCGTTAAACATGTCGAATTTTATGCCTGGAAACTACGATTTGCGGATAGCATTGGTTTTCTGTTATCATTTAAAGAAAACTGCTGGTGAATCGCATCGAATGCTTGTCGAAGCTTACGGTGGGCATGCTCTTGGTAAACCACAGTGCTTTGAGTGGCTAAAAAATTGAAACAGGCGATTTTGACTTGAGAAACGAAGAACGAGGAAAACCACCGAAAAGTTTGTAGACAAAGAGTTGCAAGCATTGTTGGATGAGGATGATGCTCGAACTCGGAAACAACTTGCGGATCAATTAAATGTGAGACGAAAAGCCGTCTCCATACGTTTGAAAGCCATGCGACATATGCAGAAAGTGGAAAAATGGGTTCCACATGAACTGAATGAAAGACAGCAGGAAAATCGGAAAACCATTTGCAAAATGCTGCTCGCCAGGTACAAAGAAAGTCATTTCTCCATCGAATTGTGACTGGCGATGAAGAGTGGATATATTTTGAAAATCCCAAACGTAAAAGATCATGGGTAACTCCAGGCGAACCAGCAACATATAATGAACAGTTCGATATATTCTATTCCATATACCTGTATCATTTCAATAATTCTTTTCCACTGAGGACTCAAAATACAATATGAAAAAAATAACAGTTCATGAGTGAACTCTACTATGAAAAAATCGAGTGAAAATTCGCGAAATTGGAATCATCTTCAGAAACGCTATACAGAACTGAAAACTACATACAATAATGAGCGCAAACCGGTTAACTGAGAGGGTAAAAAGAGACTACTACCAAAAAGAAAATAATGGGATCTGACAGAGGCTCCCACGCAAAGGTAAGTTAGCAGGTAATAAATGAACTGAATGGTACGGGACATAAAGGACTCGACTTTATTTCTCTTATAAATGTTGGCATTGAAGTAGTGGAGCCTCATGGGGTGGCGAACACTCTTGGTTCATATTTTAGGTATGCACCACTAGGAAGTATAGCGCAAATGGGTTGCACAGGTGAGGCCGACGAGCTTGGTGCTGACGCGGAGTTTAGTGGAAGTTTTTCGTCGAGGAGTATTCGGAGTTAGAAATCGGAAAATAATTAAATCCAAAATAAAAAATGAAATGACTGCTGGACCAGACGATATTCCAACAGCTATTTTCAAACGGTCGGCTCTAGTAATGCTTGCAGTATTAACGTTTTTGATAAATAGTTCATTGAGCACTGGAATATTTCCTTCTGCTCTCAAGCTCAGTCCTATTAAGCCAACTCATAAGAATGATAAAAATATGCAAAAATAATAGCAATGTCCTGTTCGATTTCAAAGCTCTATGAGTATGTCATGTTGGATCGATTGATGAAATATTTAAGAGCTAAAAATATTCTTGCCGATAGCCAGTACGGTTTCAGGGAGCGGCGATCGACCCAAATGGCACTGGAGGTATTTTATAATAAGATAGTAGAAATGATGGAGGATGGCATCCGACCTGCAGGGATCTTTTGTGATCTCTGCCGGGCGTTTGACTGCGTCCATCACCGCAGACTTCTCAGTAAACTTTACAATTTTGGTATTAGGGGTGTGCTTATGATTGGTTCGGGTTCTATTTAGGTGAAAGATCTCAATATGTCGAGGTCAGGGTATGTGCCCTAGTGGTTCTATCTTGAATGCTAAATCGGGGTGGTTGATGTGTCGGTTGGAGTACCACAGGGCTCCGTTTTTGGCCCTGTGTTGATCATCCTTTACGTCAACGACTTGTCAACGCATTTGAAAGATTACTTTCTAACAATTTACGCAGATGGCACGTCGGCCGTGGTACCTGATGAGAAAGCTGCTAACGATGTGCTCCGAAAAAACAGCTGTATTTGAATGTTGAAAAGACTAGGACGTCTTTCCAACATTCAAATACAACTGTTTTTTCGAAACCACTCAGCCAAATCTCGGAGCAGATCGTTAGCAGCTTTCTCATCGGGTACCACGGCCGTTTTCATTCTCATCAGAAGGGGACCACAATCAATAGATACCAGCATAAATGGTGAACCCATAAATCGTTGTGAGAATATCCGCATTTTGGGTGTTCATATTAAATATTATGTTCTCGGTGGAGTGGAGTAGATCATAAATCTGCAACAGAAAAGAGTAGGCTAGCGTATGTAGCTCTGAAATACTTGTCTTAACCTGAAAAGAATCACACGTCACACCTTCAACTACCATCCGACTCGATCTTCTGAAGGGAACGCTACTAATCCAACACGCACTGGTCTGCCAAAAGTCGGTTTACGCTATATCAATTGATGAGTTACAAATGTTCCTGAAACATATTCAGCTTTAGTTTCAGCTGTTGGATTTTTCTTCCATATAGCATTTTTGGCAGTTTTAGGGAACCAAGGCTTCAGTGCTTCTATTTTTTCGTGGAGGGTAAATACGAGAAAAACTTGTGCAGCTCGTCCCAGCTGGCTCGGTTATAATGTCATATCTTCCTGGAAGGTGTTGGATCTTTATTGCCTGGGTGTAAGAAGTTACCATCAGCAGAAACGATGTTGTGGTGTGCCTAAGGGTTCTGAGACGGAAATCATCTGAAATGATCTGAAACAAGAAAGAGATGGAGAGTATTGGAAATCGGTTATATTGTCATGAATCCTTATCAAATTTTGATTTGGTGATAACTAGGAATCACTTTTTTTCTTTCCAATTATGTTCGAAACGCTTTCTTGAAAAATTTGAATTCACAATTTTAATGTATTTAGTAGCAACCCCAATTGGAAATTGAAGTTCTTTTTATTATTCAAGTTTTCGCTTCTTACCAATCGAAACGATCAAGCAGGAGCCAAAACACATTACTAAAGAAATAGAAATATATTATTGGTGTTAACCTTGAAATTCCCCAATAAAATCCGATAACTCACTGATATATATCGCCGATCGATATCACTGAGTTGCACATCTATCAGAATCATATTTATTCACAGGCATCCTTGTCGTTTATTTAATTTAATTTACGAATGAGGATTTTTTCATCTTAATTAAATGATTTCTCTTTTATGTAACAACAAATTCACAGTTTTCGGATTTTTCCTTTTTCTTTTACTTTGAGACATTGCTATTACCATAACTTCATGATTTCAGTACAAAAGAAATGATCAATCATTTTCAACGTGATATACTTACGCGTTCCTAAGAAAATTAGTTCATAACCGCAATATTTTTTGTTCTGTAACAACAAATCTCGTGACAAATTCCATGATTTTGCGTAAATCTCATAGGTTTTGTGCATTTGCGAATGCAGCAGACATAAACAGTCGACTTTTCCGGTTGATCTGATTCGAAACATTTTCACAAATCCAAGATATTAAAGGCTTGAGTATCTGGTATCAATCTCAAAAACCTCTACGCGTTTTGTCAGAAGGTCGATATCCACCAAAGAAATTGGTGTGAAGATGTCCTTGCTGACTTCTGCTAAGAAGTCCAAAAAGTATGAATCTAGCTCTAGTACTCTATAGGCCCACCATTTGCCCTCATAACAATTTAGCATGCTGCTGATACAATTTCTTGGAAATCTCTCGACATTAAACAATATTCTGTGAAGAGAACGTTTCGAGTTCCTTCAAGGCGAGTGACAGATGTTCAAGTAATGGAAAATGCAATTTCATATGCGGCCAAATTTGCTAGATCGGATTTAGATCTAGTTATCGTGGTGGCTTAAGCATCCGAGAAGCAATATTATGATTCAAAATGGCATATCCAACAGAACTTCGTTAGCAGCTCTGTGCAGGCCTTCATCATTAAACCACCCAAAACCAAAACCACATTCCCACCAAATGTACCCGAGTCTATATTCTTCTCAACATAGCGCTCTCTTTGTCTTCTCCAACACAAGATACGTCCATCAATCTGATGCAAGGTTAAGTTAGATTAATCAGAGAAGAACCATCTTGTAGTATTGAGCATAAGCCCTCTTATGTTCGACAGAGGTCCAACGGCGTGATCTCCTAGGTCTGAGATTATACTCTGCAATTTTGTATGCACTGTTCGATGGTAAATTATCATCCTCGTTGCAGCTCTCAAAGCTTTATTCATCTGAGTTGCATCAATAAAGGGTTTCGCTTTTGAGAAGTTTGTTTTCCACTTCTCCAATTGTTGTGCATACGAACAACTCCATATAACTGTCATCTCCCAAGAGCGGCATTTTGCGAATTTCCATGATGAACACACTGAAATCAATCGTTAATGCACAACTGAGATTCCACCATAACACAAGTATTTGAAGTATGAATATGAACCAGATGCAATGTTTTGTAAACAGTGGTCGAGATGATCATTGATCAATTGCAGGCCTCAAAGGTGCCAATCTGCAATAAGTAGGTTACTTTTCAAATTTTGCGCCTCCGGCACTTACTGTTGTAAATGAGTTCCTTCAAAATGAAGTAAGCAACTATGGAATTATTTCAGTCATTCGAAATTTGTTTCTAATCGACTCGTTCAAAGTCGGATTGTACTGACATAATTGCTCATAACTCAAAAACCATTCTCTGGATTTCCATGATTACCACCTCTAAATGATCTAATCTTTCTGAATTCAATGATAGGTTTTACATGTCAAATAATGTAATCATATACAATCTGAGTGAATCGGTGGATACTAATTTAAATGCGAGAATTGATCATGATATTTCCACAGTAGTTGAAGTTTTATCTTCAGCCAGTATAACCCGTGGTGACATCGCCAAGGTTGTGGAATTGGACAAGAGAGGCCCCAAAAATAGGCCAACTGTGGTGATACTGACCTGCCGTGACAACGTCATGAAAGTGCTCAAAAATAGTTTCAAGATCAAGAATGCCTTTAAAGATAGAAACATTTCTATATCAGATAACCGCACAGATTTGGAGCGCACATTCCACAATGAAATCCGGGACCAGCTTCAGGAGCGCTTACAAGCAGGCGAGAAAAATTTGATTGTCAGGCACACTAAGGGAGTTCTTAGTATCGTTAAATCTGTTCCACAAAACTAGTTTCACCTCCTTGTAATCAACCAGTAAATGTGCTCCTTCTGACTTAACGGTTTATTACGAACATGTAGGTGGCATAAGAACTGAACTCAGAGATGTTTCACTCTGGTTACAATGCTGCAGCTATGACAGTAATACTGACAGAAGGTTGGCTCAGTGCAGACATCTTGGATTCTGATACTTGTCCACCAGATTTCATAGTCTTTAGAATGGATAGAAATAGCAATTCGAGCTCGAAAATCAGAGGTGGAAGTGTGATCATGTTCATCAGATCATCGCTCATTGCAAAGGTGCTCTGTCATAATTATCAGACAGTCGAACATTTGTTTCTTTTGGTTTCTAACGGATGTGGGGTAGTTTATCATCGGTGGCGTCTATTTGCCTCCCAATTCTACAGTAGAGGACTACGATTCACATGGTTTGGTCATCGAGGAGTTCGCCTTGTCACATCCTAATGTAGCAATGTATGTGTGTGGTGACTACAATGTACCGACGGCGTGTTGGTTAACTGACAAGTTTGTGTTGGACCGGAATGACAATCGAGTAAGGGGTTAGATTTCGGTGAATTTCGTCGGTCTTTCGCAGGTTAATCGCGTCACGAATACAAGAAATGTTCTGCTGGATCTCTTCTTCACCCAGGATGATTCCATCGGGGTTGAGCCATCCTCTGATCTGTTACAGGAGATGGTATTCATCACAAGGCGATTCAGTTTAATATATCCGTAAGTTAAAAAGCCTGTGCGTTCGCCGGCACGGGTAGAACGTTTCAACTTCAAAAAGATAATTATAGGGTCTTACTGAGTTTATCTTGTGACTGGACCTTTAACTTGGAAGATATAAACTTTCTGTGTCAAAATTTTACAGTAATATCTACGAGGGCTGAACATTTTATTCCTCAAAAATTACAAATATTTCAAAATGTCCGGTATGGTTCAATAGAGAGTTGATTAAACTTACACAAATGAAGAAAAGGGCTCATAGGAAATTCAGAACTTCTGGCGCAAATGCAGATCACACGGAATTTAGTGAATTGCGTCACAGTTGTAAGAATCTTGGTAGTTCGCTTTACAGTGATTACTTGAGAAACATCAAACATAGCGTTCCCACTGACCCACTCAACTTCTTGAATTTTATTAATTCAAAGAGGAAGAACTGTGAGTTGCCTAGCACAATGGATCTTGATGGTGTCTCTGCCTCCGATGGAAATAGTATATATAGTTGAGCTGTTTGCAAACTTTTTTTCGGAAGTGTATAGTTGTGAGGTTGTTTTCCGCCTCAAATTGAATATGAGCATACATTATTATCTGGTATAAAGCCCAAATTATCCGCTGGTCCTGATGGAGTACCAGTTCTTGTTTTAAAAATTTCTTGAGCACACTTTCTTCACCGATTTGTACGTTGTTTAATATTTCGCTAAACGCTGGCAACTTTCCTTCCTTGTGGAAGCAGTGTTTTGTGATCCCTATTTTAAATCCGGCAGCAAGTCTAATAGAAAAAATTACAGAGGTATAGCGGTGCAATCTACCATTCCGAAAATACTGGACAGTTTGGTTTGTAGTTTTTGTTCTGGAAGTGTTGTTTGAATCAATGAGCAGCACGGTTTTAGAAGGACGTTCCACTGTTACCAACTTAATACTCTTTGTTAATGAGAAAGTTGAATGCTTCGAGTCGGGCTACCAGCTTGATGCAATATACACTGATTTCAGAAAAGCTTTTGATAGGGTCAACCTTAATATTCTAATTGCTAAGCTTGAGGCCGTTGGCATCTCAAGCTCGCTCCTTCGGTGGTTCCGAAGTTTCCTTTACGGCCGTTCACAGATCGTTAGATATCAGCGATTTTATTCCAGATATCCATTCGTGGATCTTCTGATGCCTCTGCATTACAGGAGGAATTGATTAAATTCTTTAAATGGTATGTTTCAACTTTTTGGGTCCCAATATTGATAAGTGTGGCATCATGTCTTTTTGTAGATCACGCACTCCTCTAGTGTTTAATTACATGTTAAATGATTATAAACTTAAAAAGTTGGAATATGTGCGAGACCTAGGTATCATTCTTGACCCTAAGTTGAACTTGAAGGAGCATTTTCGTAGTATCACTGAGAGGGCATGCCAGATACTTGGTTTTATCACCCGGATTGTAACTGAGTTTTCCTCTTCTCTCTTCTCTACTGTTCCTAATCAGATCTAATTTAGAATATGGGTCGTGTATTTGGTCGCCTCACTATTCGTGCGATATCAAGGACTTAGAAAGGGTTCAGCGAAAATTTATACGATACCTATGTTCTAACGATAATAATAATAATAATAATAGCGACGGAAGCAGCGTGATATCGAGTAGGGATACTGCAACACAAAACCAAGTGGGAAATAACATCAACACCTCCCAACCGACTCTTGATGTTTCAACGGCGGCGCAAGCCATTATGCCTACGACCACGAGAGCCGAACTCCCTAGGAAACGCATGAAGTGGACTCCAGAAATGAATACCTTCATTATGCGTTCCTATTACAAGATTACAAACTTGGAATCGGAAATGACAGCATACAGCTACGCGTTACATCTTGCGTTCATAGAAAAATATCCTGAATTAAAGCACATATCCGAGCAGAGAATTTCGGATCAACGAAGAACAATCGTTAAAAACAGGCTACTTTCTTCAGGAATGCTACAAAGCTTACGAGAAGAGGTCATAATGGAACTCAGAAGTGAAAGTGATACTCATAACGGAGTCGATGAAAGTGTTACAGATAACATCGAAGCCACGGAAACGAATATTAAGATGGAACGCCCTCCTGAGCCGAATCAGCAGAACGAATATATCTATTTAGCAAGATCAGAACTCAACAGAGCAATAATTGAATTCAGTGGTAGTAACCCAACTAAAAGACCTAAACTGTCCAAACTCAAGACGAACAAGAACACCAATATCATTCTAGCAATCGTAAACTCAGTGTTTGAAGAATATATCGACCAGAACACCTTGGAGAAGATTCTCACTTTTATTTACTGTGGAGCAGTAGCGGTTCTTCGACTTCACAAACAACAAATCTCCACAACTCTGATTCAAGCTGAGCCAAAAAGCGTCAGAAAACCACCATGGCAAAAACGACTGGAGAAGGATATAGATAATATTAGAGCAGAAATCGGTCGCCTCACAGAATTCCTGAGAAACAGAAAACCCTCAAGGCGCTGGTACGAACACAAAACACCCTGATCACAAACAACACATCGACGTGTATATGGACACTTTGAAACAGAAACTCCAAGCAAAAGTAAAGAGGCTTTCAAGATACGTCAAGTGTACTGAAAGGAAACACCAAAACCAAAGGTTCCTCCAAAACGCCGCCAATTTTCATAAGGGAAATAACAAAACTGCGACCAACAATAACAGAGAAGTACCTGACGCACAGTGCTTGACCGACTATTGGTCATCACTATGGTCGAACCCCAAAGAACACAATAGAGATGCGAAATGGATCACGAATGAAAAAGAACGCCTCGATATCAGACATATGGACTTCGATGGAATAACGGAGGAAGAAATCTCAACAGTAGTTCGAGCGACCAACAATTGGAAGGCCACAGGTATAGATAATATCCACAACTACTGGTACAAGAAGTTTGATAAGCTCCATGGAGCCCTAGCGAAACAGCTCACGTATGTTCTTCAACATCCCAAGAGAACACCCACTTTCCTAACTCAAGGCTTAGCATATATGCTACCTAAGAGCGATAGAACACAGGATCCGTCTCAATATAGGCCAATCACTTGCCTGCCAACACTCTACAAAATACTCACCTCATGCATATCCAATCGAATAAACCAACACCTTGACGAAAACAATATATTAGCAGAGGAGCAGAAAGGATGCAGAAAGAAACACCACGGGTGCAAGGAACAACTCATCATCGATTCTGTGATAATGAAACAGGCACACTTAGGGCATCGGAATGTTCATTCAGCTTTTCTCGATTATCTGAAGGCATTCGATAGTACCGCCCATTCTTGGCTTGTTGAAGTATTGCAGATATACAAAATTCACCCAGCCCTGGTAGAGTTCTTGAAGACAACAATGACACTGGCGCACGTCTCTGCAGGTCAACATGAACAATAAATCAATTAAAACCGACGAGATACCCATACGTCGTGGAATTTTTCAAGGAGACTCTTTGAGTCCACTATGGTTCTGTTTAGCAAAGAGCCCATTGTCCTCAATGCTCAATAGAACAGGATACGGATTTAAGATAAAAGCAGAAAGGAATTATCATACAATCTCCCACCTGCTGTATATGGATGACATCAAATTATATGCTTCGAACAAGAAGCAATTGGATGATTTGCTGAAAACTGTCAGTGAGTTCTCGGCAGATGTTCATATGAAATTCGGGATTGAAAAATGTAAGACCCTGAACATTCAAAGAGGGAAAGTCATAGATGGTGAAACACAACTTCCAAACGGTGATATTATACAGTGCATGAGAGATGGCGAAACATACAAATATCTGGGATACCAACAAGCCAGATTGCTAGACCAAAAACAATCAAAGGAGAAGATTCGTTCAGAATACAGTCCGCGTCTGAAGTCTGTGCTGAAATCGATGTTGAACTCGGGGAATCTAGTCAAGGCAATTAACACCTACGCCATTCCAGTGTTGCTTTACTCATTTGGAATAATCAGATGGACTAAGACAGAACTGGATGATATTCAAAGGCAGACCCGAACGATGCTGACAAAGTACAACAATCATCATCCAAAATCGTCTGTGATACGAACAACTTTGAAGCGGAAAGAAGGAGGACGCGGATTAATAGATGTTGTCAATTTACACACCGAACAGATGAAAAATCTCAGAGAACTCTTCTCTGCAAAAGCTTTCACTTCTGACCTCCATAGAGTGGTATCGTTGGCTGATAGGGGATATAAACCACTAAATCTTGCTACCAGAGATGACCTGCTGAATCTACCGTTCCTATCAGATACTGAAAAACAAGAGCAATGGTCAAGAAAGGAATTGCATGGACGAGATCACCATGAGAATATTCAACCCCACATCGACAAAGAAGCCTCCAACATATGGTTGATGAAAGGAGAATTATTCGCAGAAACAGAGGATTCCTTATGGCCATCCAAGACCAAGTGATCGCTACAAACAATTACAAAAATTTATAACGAAGGACGGAACATTACAAACAGATAAGTGCAGAAAATGCCATATAAGATCGGAGACTATACAGCATATTACGTCCGGATGCGAACAACTTGCCAATACGGACTATCTTCACAGGCATAATCAAGTGTGCAACATTATCCACCAGAAACTTGCACACAAGTACGGACTTCTGAATACCTTCCAGCCATATTACAAGTATCAGCCGGCGCCCGTATCGGAAAATGACTCTATCAGATTATACTACGATAGGCCTGTTATCACTGACAGAATGGTGACGAATAATAGGCCGGACATAGTGGTGTATGATAAGAGAGCCAGAACAGCAATGCTGGTGGATGTCGCCATACCGAATAATAACAACGTGCTGAACAAGTTCCAGGAGAAAAAGTCCAAATACACAGACCTTGCTATTGAGATCAAGCAGATGTGGCACCTCGATAAAATAAATATTGTTCCTGTCATCGTATCCTCGACTGGTTTAATACCCGAAACTTTGCATGATAGCCTTAAGAAATTAGAATTGCATAAGAATACCTATATAGAATTGCAAAAAGCTGTAATTCTTAATACATGTAGGATAGTTAGAAATTTATGTCAAGTATATTGTGATCGAGCCTATTCCTTTGGTTGCTAAATCTGGGAAAGGTAAATTATATCCAGCTAACAGCTGAGATAGTGCATAAGTCCATGATAATAATAATGAGTGGCTCGCTCTGTATCTTCTACAGTTTCAATCAAAAATGAAAATTCTTTCACGGGAATGCAGACAAAGATAATACCTTTCTTTCGAGTTATCACTCGATCCATCTACCCTCTTCCAAATTTTCAAGGGTTGTCACCCCTGCTCCAGGGGTTGAAATTCGAGATGAGGATGGTACTTGATGATGACTGCCATTGATCAGCATGGATCTGTTCCATTTTACCTCACTGAAACTTGAATAGTCTCAGGGAAATAGTCTTCCCTATCTTTCAGTTGCTCACCCTGTATCTTTTACAGTTTTCAATTAAAAATGGAAATTCGTTCAAGGCAATGTAGACAAAGATACCACCTTTCTTTTGAGTCATCACTCGACCCATCTTTCTTATTCAAAATGTTCAAGGATTGCAACCCCGCTTAGGGGGTTGATATTTCAGGCAAGTATTGTACCCCAAAAGATGTCCCCTTGAAACAAAAATTGACCTGTTTTTGCGTTTTGATCAGAAATGAATATCTTGGTAGATATAGCCTCTGTTTAGTTTTCGTTGAAGCACCCTGTATACTTGTTACGGATAACTTAAGGGTTATCCTATACAGTTAGAATTCTCAAAATATCGATCTTTTTCATTTTGTTTTCTTAATGTACATATATTTAAGAATACACACAGAAATGCCTAGATCAACAAAAATGTTTTCGCGTGTTTCGTAGACTATGAAAAGGCATTTGATAACGTGTAACACGACAAACTGATATATCTCTTAAAACACATACGGATGGAGGATATCAGAATTATTTAAAACTTTTACTGGGATCAGTCAGCTCACATACAAGTTGGACACAGAGCATCTCCAGACATAGAAATCAGCAAAGGAGTCAGTCAAGGATGTATATTATCACCCTTCTTTTTAACTTGTATTTTGAGTTCATATTCCAGGAGGCTTTGGAGGACATAGAAATTGGAATAAAGGTTAAAGGCAAACCGATTAACAATGTAAAATATGCTGATGATACGGTACTCCTTGCAGACAATGAGAAAGACCTGTTACTAAATAGAGTAAATAACCTCAGCCAGAATCATGGTCTTAATATAAACATCAGAAAAGCCAAACTTTTGGTAATCAGCAAAGCTAGAATTGAGAATGTAGGAGTGCGTCTTGGAAACCAGAATATAGAAAGAGTTAGTCGATTGAAGTACTTGGGCTGTTGGCTTAACGAAGAATGAAATTCTGGTATGGAAATCAAAACAGGAATAGAAATCGCCAGGAACACGTTCTTCAAAATGAAAGCGTCGCTATGCAACCGGGATTTGAGCATAGCAACCCCGCTTACGGCGGGCCTGGAGAACTGCACAATGTTATATCCAGTCCACCCTTTTGTGCGATGTTGTACGATGGACGTTAAAAACTCGAACAATGTCAAGACTTGATTCATTTGAAATGTGGCTATATAGAAGGATTTTGAGAGTTCCGTGGGTAGAAAATGTAACAAATGCTGAGGTGCTCAAAAGAATGGGAAAAGAACAAGAACTTATAACCACGATAAAGAAAAGAAAAGCAGCATACTTCGGCCACATTTTTAGAAACAGCAAATACAACTTGTTGCAATTAATCATTGAGGGAAAAATAGAAGGCAAACGAGATATTGTCGAAAAAGATTCTCGTGGCTTAAAAACTTGAGCGACTGGGTCAATATTAGACACGCCGGCACACTTATACATATGACTCGTGATAGAGAAGCATTCCAGATGATGGTCTCTAACATCCATTGAGGAGAAGGCACACCATGAAGAAGAAAGTGCAAGGCCGGAGCGGCCGCGTCTACCTAGAACGCTGACCCTTTTATGAACCTACCTATTGTAAATGCTCCTTCTAATGTATTTAGATGCGTAAAGCAACAGTGCGTTAGTGTTTTTTTATACCTGAAATTTAAATTTTAATTTTTACATCCCCAAACTGGAAAATATCCAGAAGTGGTAGTCAGTATAAGCAGCTAAGCCAAGCAGTAAAGTTGTGAGTTCGTTCATATTTTTTCTATAATTTTTTCGTGAAAATGAAGTATTCCAGATAAATGAGAAAATCTCTTAACATACGTAAGACAAAAACAAAAAGCTCAAAATGTTTTTAATCCAAAAACAGCTGAAACGGATGAAAGTAGTTTCAGTGCCTGGGCAAAACATTTAAAGAACAAGAGAAAATCTTAGTTCCGCTTCTGTTGAGTATCGCATTTTAAATTTTATAACAGTGTTTGCTGCAATTTCTAAATATGTGAAATGTAAGATCTGTGACGGAAATGTTAAGTTTCAAACTGCTTCTAGCCGGCTCGGTGGCGTATGGGATATGATGCTCGTCTCCTACGCAGAGTTACCTGGGTTCAATCCCCACAAAGTCGGTGCTATTTTTCGGATTCTAAGAATCGCTTGAGTATCCATCTTTCGGAGGAGATGTAAAGCCGTCGGTCCTGTCTAACAGAGATGTGTTGGACATTAAAGATCCCTTCCCTCGACACGAGAGGGTCCGGCAAAATTACCGGGTTAGTGAGGTGACAGAATTCCTGGCGTGTCATTGGCCGAAAGGCGGAAATGGAGCACGTTAAAGGAATAACAAACAAACAAACAAACTGCTTCTGAACGAGTACTTGGTTTCAAAATTGTTTTGCTGTGTGATATGTGTGCAGATCGTAACATAAATTCTAGTCCTTTTGTCGCGCACTCTTATGAAATAAATCGACGATGTCTATTTGTCATGAGAGTCCTCGGATTAGGGTTAAGAGGTGCAGCAAAATTTTGTGGATTAATGGATATGCGAGCTTTTATATCGCAGCCCCCTTAATAATGAATAATATTCACTCCAGTGTGAAAACAGCCACCGAAAAACTTCTTCAACATGCTTGAACTGAAGAACAAAATTTGACTTCCGAACATCAAGGTGATGAACATTCGACAGAATTAACTGTATCTGGCTAGATCTAAGATTCTAATTGTCGTTTCAAATCCTTTGTGTATCCTATCTTTGTGTTTTTAAACTTCAAACCGTAGCTATATTCTGTATGTGTATGAAGATCAAAATCGCCTTGACGAACCCCTTAGCGTTATGTATCCCTGTTTATCCTTTGAGTACTTATTCATCATCTAGTTTTATTCATGATAGGTAGTGTTTAGCTTTCGGGAAGACTGATCGATCGTTGTATAATCGAACGGTTCATTTTATTGAAAAGTAAATGCCAAATATTTCTTGTTGGCCATTTCGGTCTCCCTGTGGAGGCCACTTCGATTATAAAAAAACTATATCTGGCAATGGCACATGGAAAAAACGGGGTTTACTTCCTTGTACGGTGTGACATAATTGATCGGATACTATTCTGCTAAAATCATAGATATTTTTTTGAATTTGGGAGGCTTTTACTTGGTAAAATTCCATTATCAATAATAAAAACAAGTACTGTGTTTTAAGGAATTTCACTTAATAATTGCGATTCGTAACGCGTTTCACTACACCGTAGCTTCTTCAGACGAATGATTATGCAGAAAAATGTAAATGAGAATATAACTATAAATGTTCTTGAGTAATTAAAAGCTTATTGGTCGCCTCCTCCTAAGTGGTTATTTATGTCAGGTATATCCAATAAAATTAAGGAATAGATTGCTCCCCGAAAAGATTCAATAGAGGTGAAGGGCTTAAATCGACTTGTTCATTGATGAGTCTACCTGAGTGTTTGTATTTATTTATTTCTAAAGTTTCCCAAAGATCTACCTTCCAATATTTATTATCTGTATGCAAAATTTCAAACTGTGGGAGATGATTCGCGTAATTTGAATCTGATTTTTATTTGAAAAACTGCGTTTATGTTCCGATATTCTAATATTAAAATTTCTATGTGTTCTACCAATGTAGAAATTATCACAGTCATTGCAATTCAATCTATAAACACCTGATTTATTGTTTTTACCTGGTTTGGTTTTATTATTTTTTATATATTTGCCTAAATTATTATTAGTTTGGAAAGCTATGTTGAAATTATTGCTACTTAAGAATGATTTCAGTTTCTCACTTGTAATGCCAACGTAGGTTAAGGTGTTGAATTTTTGTTTCAATTTATCGACAGGGTAAACTTCATTCAATGCGATTCTACTTTGTTTTTATTTAAAATATTATTTATTAGTTTGGGATTGTAACCATTATTTTTGGCTATTTGTTTAATCAAATTTAGTTCTTTGTTGAAATTTTCTGGTGATAGCGGGATGTTAATCAATCTATGAATAAAACTATTGAATGCTGACATTTTATGTTGATATGGATGACACGACGAGTTATGTATTATAATATCTGTATGTGACGGCTTATGGTAAATTGCGAAAACATGTTTTCCATTTTCATTCGAAATTGTTACGTCTAAGAAATTTATCGAATTATTGCTTTCTATTTCGGTTGTGAATGCAATTTTTGGAAGTAATGAATTTATATGATTTTCGAAAATTTTCAACTGTCTATCTGTTCCTGTGAAGCAAATAATGATATCGTCTACATAGCGATACCAGTATAAACAATATTTACTGAGTGGATGATTATGAATTAATTTCTCTAAGTTATTCATGAAAATTTCTGCTAACAAAGGACTCAACGGATTGCCCATAATGAAGCCGTCTTCAATAGTATAATATTTGTAATTGAAATGGAAATAATTTTGATCCAAACAAATTTTAATAATGAAAGAATATCTGATTTAATGATAGTATCGATATGATTCCTTTCTAATAATTCTTCAACTAAGTAATACGTATCTTTTGGAGGAATGTTGGGAAATAGATTCTTAACATCGAAAGAAATAAGTTTGGAATTAGGTGGTATAGTGGTATCTTTGATATTGACAATAAGTTCGTATGAATTTTTGACCGAAAATTCAGATTTAAAATTGCAATGTTTTATTAGCAAGTCGTTGAGGAATTTTGAAAATTTGAACGAAGGTGCCGTTACATAAGAAACAACAGGTCTAATAGGGTAATTAGGTTTATGAAGTTTTATCAACGAATATAATTCGGGGATTGTGGATTGGAGTTAAAGAATTTATATTTTCTTGGTCTGTAATTAATGATTTTGCTGTCGAAATTATGTTTTAACAACTTTCTGAAATTTTGCGGTAGGATCCTTAGTTGATGTTATATAGTTTCCGGCTGTTAAGAATTCTTCAGTTTTAGAAATATAATCGGTTTTACTAATCGCAATGACGGTGTTACCTTTATCTGCTTTAGTGAACACTAAATCGTTCTTGGTACTATTTTCACCAATTGTTTTATTATCTTATAATCGGAATTGCAATGAGGTGATAATTTCGAAAAGTCTTCTTTGATGATTTTCGCTGTTTGCTGTTTATAACTTAGAGAAATTAATTCATAATCATCCACTCAGTAAATATTGTTTATACTGGTATCGCTATGTAGACGATATCATTATTTGCTTCACAGGAACAGATAGACAGTTGAAAATTTTCGAAAATCAAATAAATTCATTACATCCAAAAATTGCATTCACAACCGAAATAGAAAGCAATAATTCGATAAATTTCTTAGACGTAACAATTTCGAATGAAAATGGAAAACATGTTTTCGCAATTTACCATAAGCCGTCACATACAGATATTATAATACATAACTCGTCGTGTCATCCATATCAACATAAAATGTCAGCATTCAATAGTTTTATTCATAGATTGATTAACATCCCGCTATCACCAGAAAATTTCGACAAAGAACTAAATTTGATTAAACAAATAGCCAAAAATAATGGTTACAATCCCAAACTAATAAATAATATTTTAAATAAAAACAAAGTAGAATCGCATTGAATGAAGTTTACCCTGTCGATAAATTGAAACAAAAATTCAACACCTTAACCTACGTTGGCATTACAAGTGAGAAACTGAAATCATTCTTAAGTAGCAATAATTTCAACATAGCTTTCCAAACTAATAATAATTTAGGCAAATATATAAAAATAATAAAACCAAACCAGGTAAAAACAATAAATCAGGTGTTTATAGATTGAATTGCAATGACTGTGATAATTTCTACATTGGTAGAACACATAGAAATTTTAATATTAGAATTTCGGAACATAAACGCAGTTTTCAAATAAAAATCAGATTCAAATTACGCGAATCATCTCTTAGAAAATAATCATTCTTTCGACCCACAGTTTGAAATTTTGCATACAGATAATAAATATTGGAAGGTAGATCTTTGGGAAACTTTAGAAATAAATAAATACAAACACTCAGGTAGACTCATCAATGAACAAGTCGATTTAAGCCCTTCACCTCTATTGAATCTTTTCGAGGAGCAATCTATTCCTTAATTTTATTGGATATACCTGTCATAAATAACCACTTAGGAGGAGGCGACCAATAAGCTTTTAATTACTCAAGAACATTTATAGTTATATTCTCATTTACATTTTTCTGCATAATCATTCGTCTGAAGAAGCTACGGTGTAGTGAAACGCGTTACGAATCGCAATTATTAAGTAAAATTCCTTAAAACACAGTACTTGTTTTTTATTATAGATATTTTTGCAAAAAGTGCCTACTACAAACTGCGTGAAACTTGAAAGAAGAAACTCGATACCGAACAATATGATGAATGGTACACAGAATATGAAAATACACACAATACCCACAAAATTGTCGCATCACCCTACTTTTACGACAATACTATATAAACTTTAGGTTGGTCATTCAAGAGTCGCTTGGTAACTTTCAGAAGTGTAAAATAAGAAGATATCATTCAAAAGAGATGGGTTTGTGATGGAAACTATCAACAATTTTCGAGTTAATGAAAAATTAAGAAGTTCTACCATCTTCAAACATTCGCGAAGAGACTAATCAACTAGCATCGATTGGTTACTAATCATCAAAATCGAGTGTTACCTCCCGGGCCCTAAATACTGCCAGTATACGTCTCGGAAGCCCTCAAACAAATTTACTGAGTTCCAAATTTCAGGAAACAGATTTTCTAGTTGTTGGAGTATTCTACAAGGCATCCTACGTTGCTGAATTTGCCACCCCATGTTGTCCCAAATATGTTCTATTGTATTCAAGTCGAGACTTCTGGCTGGCCATCTTGAAATATCAATTTCAGCATTTTGAGGAAATTCTGTAAGTACTCTTGCTGCATGAGGTCGATCATTATCATACATATAAATGAAGTTTTTGCCAATCAATGGGCCAAAGGGTACAACATGGAATTCAAGGATATCTGCGATATAAAGACCATGGAAAGAAATGCCTCCCCACACCATTACTGAGCCCCCTCCGAAGTTTTCGGTTTGCCGGATATTGCATTGCTGATACCGTTCCCCAGGTCGTCTGTATACAGGCATGCGTCTATCATTTGATACTAGACAGAACCTGGACTCGTCGAAAAAGAGAACATTCGACCATTCTGGAAAACCCCAATTTGCATGTTCCCTCGCAAACTGAAGTCTTGCAACTTGATGCTCTCTGGTGAGACGTAGGCCGGTAGAAGCCACCCTTGGTCTGATATCGTCTTCTCTGAGCCTGTTCCTAACAGTTTGCAATGAAATATGCACATTTCTGGAAAGTGCAAGTTCATTCTGTAGCATTCTAGCCGTACAGTGCCAAACGCTTCGAGCAGTTAAACGAAGCCAACGATCATCAGCTGGTGTTGTTATCCGATTACTTCCCTGTCCGGCCTTTCTTCCATATTCCCTGTTTCGTGGTACCGATTAATTGCTCTTGAAATAGTGCTCATTCTTGTTTCAGAAGTGTTTGAGATCATATGGGCACAAATGTTACTACATAGATAAGATTTTTTCCCCTCATATGTACAAAAACATATGTTGACAAAGAAACTGCGATCGAGCTGCTCAATCGATTGTGGAATTCAGAATACCAGCTGATGCGACAATTTTTGTGGTGTGTGTACTTGCACTACAAATCATTATGGTTCTTCTGGGAAAATGGAAGTCGATTCAGTCGTCGAAATGTTCCAACATTCATTGCAAAAACTTGAGTCATGTACAAAAATTACATCGGAGACGGTGACTTCACTTGCACTTTACGGTGATTAAGTTGTGAAAAAGAACGTATTGGACACGTACAAAAACGAATGCGCACGCAACTCCGAGATTGTGTCAAAAAATGTTGAAACAGTTGAAAACAAAAAGGAAAAAATACGAAAAAACTCTCGGTGGAAAAGGCAAACTTACTGGACAGATGATCGAGAAGTTGACAGTTTATTATGGCTTAGCAATAAGGAGAAATTGGCATTCCTTTGAATAATGCTATCTGGGCCACATATTATCATTATTGTTCACTCACGAAAAACGTTAGCACAACAAGTGCTCATGGTGCAGCTGGCAGAGGGCTGCAGCTGCTAATCAATTATCCACTTTCAAACATGATTATGAGCCATTACCAGAAGAAGAAGATGTTGCATTCGTAACCCGCACCTACGATTCGGCCGGCATCTCATTAACGAAACTTTTGATTTTGTCTTCTAAAGATAAATTCTTATCTTGGTTGGTCTATCCCTATAGACGAGAGAGTAGACTTAAATCCACAAAAGATAGTCTAGAGGGCCGATCCAATCGATTTTAGCGGCGCTTAAGCATGATATGAATTGACAATGTTGATACCACATGCCAACCAAGTCCGATCCTTCCATTCTGGACAAAAAATTGCTTCATCGGCTGTAAGGTTCTGGTCATCATAGTCGAAAAGTAGGTACGGTCCAATAAATCGCTTCAAACATTGATTTTGTGGAGAAGAGTTAGCTGCTGTTTTAACAGCCTCTGGTTATTCTTTGGGCCAGATTCAGTTACTTATTATTTGTATCCATTGAGTCAGAAATGACTCTCGTCGCTGAAGACAATTTTTCGATAAAAAGCGAATCCACGTCCAGCTAGTACTTAGCGTATTCACTGAAAAGACGACAAATTGGTGATAAGCTACCTTGCCTGAGTAGTAATAGCTTCATTACTTCAGCGCAAGGTTTTAAGTAAAATGTTTCAGGAGATCGAATAATTCATACAAAATTGCTGCGGTCTGCGATGTATGGACATGTCGCGATCTTCGTTACTACTGACGGTTACAACAGTATTTATTTTCAATACGAACTATACGAATATGGGTTGATGGCCAATAGAGTGAAACTTATACAAAATTCGGTCACAACGGCTTGAATAGCTTGCTCGGTGCGTCGATTTTGACTACCTTGAAATGGTTCTCAATTTGTCCCCAGATAGCTCAGAATTTCTATAAATTCTGTAACCACCTATGTGTAGTTTAAGCTGTCGATCTAGCCAATTTATCAGTAATCATTACGTTACCTAAAGAGATAAATATAAACTTTGTTACATTTTGAAAAGCTCTCAGTTAGAGGAAGAGTAATATATGAGGAGTTCCATTCAAAAGAAGAAAATTACCCCAATTTCTCAAAAAATATGATTCTTGGAAAAACCTGAGTACGACACTGGATTCTACATCAAAATACTTCTAAATAACGTTTCCCAATATACACACGTGGCAAAATGTAAGGATTTCATGAAAATTCTCTCTCTAATTTCCAAACACCATTTGCCATGATGCCATGGTATTTATTTATTAAAACAGCTGGCTCGGTGGCGTAGAGGATATGATGCTCGCCCTGCGCAGAGTTACCTGGGTTCAATCCCCACAAAGTCAGTGCGATTTTTGTTCTTTTGTGGTGCCTATCCGGTCCGGATGTTGGCGATCATTATGGCGATTTCGATCTTGTCCTGTTGTTGATACTGAGAACCATGTCCTGAGATTCTTGAGCCAGGAGATCCTTTGTCTGCCAGGCCCGCGTTTACCTGCGATCTTCCCTTGTAGTATCCTTTGCAGCAGCCCATATCTTCCTTCATTTCTCATTATATGACCCAGATATTCAAGTTTACGCGTCTTTATCGTGGTTATTAATTCAGGGTCTTTCTCCATTCTTCGGCAGACTTCTTCGTTAGAGACATGATCTATCCACGGAATTTTTAGAATCCTATGGTAAAGCCACATTTCAAAGTCTGCAAGATTTTTGGTAGTTGCCTCTGTTAGGGTCCATGATTCCACGCCGTAAAGTAAGACAGAAAAAACGTAGCACCTGAGAAGTCGTATTTTTGTGGTTAAAGTTAGAGATCGGCTCTTAAGCACTGAGCTCATTTTAAAGAACTCTTCCTTTCTCTATCCTGCAATGGATCTCCTGCGAATGATCCCATTGGCCATTAAGTACAGTGCCCAGGTATGTGTATTTTGTCACTCTCTCGATTTGTTGTTGGTAGAGTATTAGATGCTCGTGTGGGATTTGATTTTTGCAGATCACTATGTATTTTGTCGTGTTGACATTAATATCTAGACCGCACTCCATGCTGACTTCTAGCACACGTGTCATCAGTTGTTGTAATCCACTCACACTATCTGCCATAATTACTCTATCGTCAGCTTACCGAATGTTGTTCAGTATTTTACTGGCGTTTATTCCGGCGTTCACGTCCTCAAGAGCTTTCCTGAAAATGTGTTCCGAGTACACATTGAATAATAGTGGGAAAAGCACGCATTCTTGTCTTACGCCTCGGGAAATACTTATCGCCGTTGACTGTTCTTCGTCTATGATTATATACGCTGACTGTCCCCAATATAGTTGTGATATTATGGCCAGATCTTTTCCGTCGATACCTATGCCCAAAATTTCGATTAATTTGTGATGTTGTACTCGGTCGAAAGCCTTACTATAGTCCACAAAGCAAGCATATACATCGCAGTTAACACCTCTGCACCTCTGGAACAGCACCTGAATAATAAATAGGGCTTCTCCAGTGCCTAATGCATCCCAAAATCCAAACTAAGGCTCCGACATGAATTCTTCACAGATCCTGTATATTCTTTTGTGTATAATTTTAGGAAAAGCTTTAACAGATCGCTGAAATAGAAAAAAATAGAAACAGAAATAGTTCGATAGTCTTCACATTTCTTTGAACCAAGTTTCTTAGGTATTACGACGAACTCTGATAATTAACCATTACTTAGGTATTTCTCCAGTTTTGTGGTTGTGGTTGAACTGGTTTGTGATTTTTGCGATTGCAGAGTCGTCTAAAAGTTTGAGGAACTCAGATCTAATGTTATCTGGCCTGGGAGCCTTCCTTCTTTTATTTGTCATACTGCTGCTCTTACCTCTTCATATTTTGGAGGGCCCTGATCTATCCAATATCTGTGGCTGCTGTGGTCTTACGTCCTGGGGTAGTTCTGTGATATATGTCTCCTAGACCTTTATTTTGTCTTGTTTATCTATGACATGCAGCCGTTTGTTTAATTCTTTTATGGATGTAAAACTGTCATATTTAAGCTGCAGAGCTTCTATTTCTTGGCAATCTTCTTGGAGTTTTCTTTCTTTGGCTTCTCTGATATTCCTTTGTATTTGTCTATGTATTATGAAGTATTGAAGTATCTTTCGCAAGTCTTCTTTGTTCCATCATTTGTAGGATTTCGTTTGTCATCCACATTTTCTTTTGATGTTTTGATCTGGTTTTAAATATTTGTCGCTTGCACTATTAACTATGCTGCTCAACCTTTCTTGTTCGGAACACACCTTTTAACTGCTATTTTCTTTTTGCATTTGGTCAGCTAAGTAGTTTCTTACTTCTGCTTTGGCGCTCAGATTTTTAGCTTCTGCGTGTCATACCTGTTTTTTCTTTGTCTTTTCTTCACTGTTTTTAATTTTAGTTTTAATGTACCAACGATTTTTCGAATTCTGGGAATTGTGTCCATCTTGAGCAGGAAATGTAAAGTTGTCGGTCCTGTCTAACAGAGATGTGTTGGACATTAAAGATCCCTTCCTCGACACGAGAGGTGTTCGGCAAAATCCCGAGTTAGTGAGGTGGCAGAATTCCCGGCGTGTCATTGGCCGAAAGGCGGAAATAGAGCACATTAAAGGAATAACAAACAAACATATTTATTAAGACAATATAACACCCATATCTTATCCGGGGTTAGAATCCAGACCATCTGCGCCGGGAGCCAATCTATCAACTGACTTACGCACGGAGGCGACTAGCACAGTTTTCATATAGTTTAGAAATTTAATTTCTTTGAATTTTTCGTACACCCACGACGGAAATGTGTGTTTCTCAATTTTTGTACTAGTGAGATACCCTAATATGGAAAAGCATCAGTGTTGAGGAAATGGACAGAGCAGTTAGAATGCTTGAGTATGGGAAAACACAGATAGAAGTTGTACAAACGATGGGTAGTAGCCAAAACGTTATCTAGCGATTGATGGATCGGTATAGAAAAACAGGAAGGTAAGTGAACGTCAAGACTGGTTACAACAGTTGCGCTCGACTGTCCTCTTCAAAAAATTGCGTAATCAGCTGAATCTAACTGAAAACCTGAATATTGTGAAAAGAAGAACTGTGGGTAGGTTGCATTAAACCAATCTTCAATCCAGAAGACCTTGGAGGTCAGAATCATGTGAAATGGGGACCTGAACACTGGTTCAATGTTTTATTTTCGATGAATCCCGATGTGGATTGCACTCACATTCTCGACGAGAGCGATTGTGGAAACAACCGAGTAATGTTCAAAGGCTTGAAGAAATCCAAAAACTATGCAACTACAGATGAGATGTTTGGTGGAATCCTTTTAATTTCATTACTGATCTCGTTGGGTTAACAACTCTCTACATGTAAACTTCAATGTTCTTCAACCCTTTGTGCTATATTATGCGGCAGCAATTAGGAAAACTTATTCATGCCTGATAATCCCTTCCTCACACTACAGCTGCTTTCATTCAAAGGAGCATATCTGAAATCAATATTTAACCTTGATCTGCTCAGTTGCATGACATGAAGAATAAGCAACAATTGTTTGCTGAAGTTCAATGGACTTTGCACATTGTTCCCAAAAATCTTTCAGTGACTTGATTTCAAACATGCCTAGGTGTTGATCTTTAATCAATTCACGAGGAGGTCATGTTCTTCATGAGGTCACCTTAGAATTCGTTCAATATGATTTTCTCTTTCAATATTTTTCAAAGAGAAGTAATAAAATTTACATTTTCATTCAATATTTTTCCGGAAGAAAGGCATCCGATTTTAGTTATTGATGCTGAGTTATACGTGTTATATTTTGATTTATCGTTCACAGTAATTTTTCGATTATTCAATACTGGTAGTTGAATAACGAACCAAGCGAAATCCTTCCATTTCTGCTATGTGCTGATTTATTTTACTAGCCGAGAATGTGTGGAAAATAATAAATTTCCAAAATCATCCTGAAGCCCACAAAGTATAAAGGAAACATGTATGTTACATCTTCGATTTCTTCACAAAGTATATCAGTGTCTCACTCACTACCGAGGAGCTCCTCAAAACCTATGAAAATTGTGCCCCATTGGTATCTGTACATGCATCAATTATATTTTAATCATAGGTTTATTTTAACCACTCCTTTTTTGTTGTACTTAGCATTGATCCGCCGCAAAAAGCAGTTTTGATGAAAAAAGCCAGCGTGTTACTAACTAAAGCAACTGAGGAGGATGGAAAGCGGAACTACATCAAGGCTGTACCATTATACGAGGAAGGACTAGAACATCTCCTATACGTAATGAATTGTAGGTTAGAGATCTTAAACAACCACTTCCATTAACTTTCTTCAATTTACAGATGAAGTAAAAGAGGAACAAATTAAGGAATGCATTAAACGAAAGGCTGATATGTATTCAAAAAGAGTCGAAAAGATCAAGAATTACTTTGAAACAGTGAATTCTACTGAACATGGAGAACCAACGAGATCGGAAGAAACGGATGAAAAGAACAAGACAGTGCGGCATGCAGTTGGACTAAAAGAAGGACATATAAAACCAATTGAAGATGTCAACTTCCCTAAGCAAACGTAAGTTGAACGAATTCATTATAAGCGTCAAATTAATATTCTTTCTCTAACTTGGCTTCAAAAAATGAAAATCGTCACACGTACGACGATGAATTGATGTCAAGTAAATATGAAACAGTCACTCACTTTTTTTTTAGGGATATACACTTGGTTAGGCGATGCTGGAGACGTTTGATAATTTTTTAAATAGTCTTTCCCAAGGTCCTCGAAACTACTTCCACCAAGTTCTATTTTCATGTTCGGAAACAAATAGAAAACACCGGTAGCCAAGTCTGGAGAATATAGTGGATGTGGTAGCAATTCATAACGTAATTGCAGTCAAGTAGGTTGTTTTACAGGCGAAGGAATGAGCAGGGCATTGTTGGGTTTAACCAGGATTTTCCTATGGTCAAGATGTAGCCGGTTTGTTTTGATTTCCTCGTTCCGTTTGTCTTACAATGATGCGTAGTACTCTCCATTTATGGATTCGGGGAAAATCAATGAAGATGATCGCCTGTGCGTCCCAGAAGAAGATGGCCATCACCTTGTCGACCGATGGAACTATTCTTGATCTGCCTCCACTCACTGTTTGAATTGCTGCTTTGTTTCGAATCTATAAAAATGAATCAACATTTCATCAACCGTAATAAAATGGCGCAGAAACTTAACATTTTGTTTTCGTTCAAAGAACTGGAAAAAACCATGGAAAAATTTCATGTTTCACGTTTTTGGCCAATTGTCAACAAAGGTCACACCCATCTTTCCGATGTTTTGCTCATGTACAAATACTCATGCAAGGTGTTAAAAACTCGTTCATATGAGATGATTACAGTCTTCCCTATATCTTTTTACTTCACTCGGCGATCGTTTAACACACAATCATGAACTTTCGTGATCATTTCAACAAGTTCAACAGTTAATACGTTCCTACCAAATACATCACCGGGACCGGTCGGTATTTACGAAGAGATTTGTGTGTGTTGTTTTCGCTGTTAGTAAAGATATACAGAGCAGGTATTGCTCTGAAACACATTCCTGTGTGCTGGAAAACGGCAAGGAAAGTGCTTATTCCAAAAACGAGGAGACCAAACCATACTTTGGTAAAGGAGTTCAGGCATATCAGCTTAACGTCACTCGTTCTCAAATCTCTTTAGAAACTGGTTGATAGATTTTTTCAAGATAAGGTGTTGATCACTACTCATGTGCACCCTAATCAACACGCGTACACTGCTGGACTATCTAAAGATACAGCATTGCACTGGACTGTTCGTATTATTGAACAGCAGTTGGATAAAGAAGAATTTTGTGTGGCGACGTTTCTGGACGTCGAGGGAGCTTTTAACTACACCCCGTCGATCTTGGTTCGGTGGGATACGGAGGGGCTTAATGTCCCGACTTCTCTTACGGAATAGCCCATTGAGCTGTTGGGAACGGTTGGAGAATCACCTCGACATTCGGAAATCACTCCGTCACAAGAATGGTGATACGAGGCTGTCCGAAGGGCGGTGTGGTGCCGCCGACTGGCTGGCGCATTGTGGAAATGGTCTGTTGCTGGCGCTGAACGGGGCGGAGAGCACGTTCAACTTACGCAAACGACTTCGTCATTCTTAACAAAGGAAATGTATCAATAAATTGCAGATTGCTTTGAAAGAGTGGAACGTATAGAACCCAAACTAACATCTTTGTGCGCCAAATTTCATCCAAATACATTCAGCCTTTTTTTTGTGTTTGGTAACAAGCGTACAAAGTTTCACATTTATATAGCTTATAGCTGTCAAAAACCATATCAGAGCAGTCACAATAAAAGCACTGGAAAATTTCAATTACGAAAAGACCTAGAAGTGTCTGGTATTCACATACCACATTTAAATCTGGTAATTCTGGTGACTCCCAGTGGTGAACTGGAAAACTTCGAATCTGGAATTGGTGTGTTTCTTACCTTTGTTAGTACATAATATACATATATTAGTACCATATATAGAGGCACAAAAATAGCTCTAACCGCTCCAGACCAACCTAAAGCAATCTAGGACGTAATACGTAAAGAAACCAATCCTCCAAAACGTGAAACATCTATGGATTTGATTCCCACTGTTTCTGAATTCAATGATTTTTTCGTGAAATGGTCACACCAAAAATAATGATGTATCGGGCGATCAGCCAAATGGAAACAATCTTGAAAACACGAAACCAATTTACTTATTCGACTGTTCAGTCACAGAAATTAAAGGATTAATTGCTTCATTAAAGCCGAAGTCATCTGAAGATATATACGTGATGTCCAATGTAATAATAAAGAAATTTGAAGATGAGCTTGCACTCCCTTGACATTATTGATTAATAAATGTTTCAAAGACGAATATTTTCCCAATGAGGTCAAGCTCGCAAAAATCATTCAGGTGCATAAAAAGGTGAAAAACTGAATGTGATAATTGTAGGCCAATTACTCTGTTGTCAGTGATGTCCAAATTTTTCGAAATGGCTATTAGAGACCGAATGGTTAACTTTGTTGAAATAGAGAATCTGTTCAACAATGGACAGCATGGACAGAAGAAACAGAAGTAACACTTCTGCGATTCAGGGTGCCCTCGATATAATAATGAATGCTTTGGATAAGGATGACAAAGTTTCAATGGTGAATTTCGATTTAGGCAAGGCTTTTGATAGCCTGTCGCATGATATACTTCTGAACAAGCTCAAGCTCTGTGGTTTTCGTGGCAAAATACACAATTTATTGAGGTCATACCTGATTGGAAGGCAGCAGATTGTACAGGTTGGAGATGAAAAATCAGACATTCTTGAATTGAAGTGTAGGGTCCCCAAGGGTCCATCCTTGGCCTTCTCCTTTTCTGATTCTAATCAATGATATTGTCATACCAGGTGGAAATGCTTAAATGTATAATAAGTTGCCTGAAAATATCAGAAACCAGAAGCAAAATCAATTCAATAAAAACTGAAGAATTTCCTCTTGAGCAGGTTTTTTATTCACATGAAGAATTCATGCACTCAAGTTTTAATGTATAAAATTTTAAGTATGTATACATAGCTTGTCGAATTATCTGTTGTACTTACGTGTGACGTGTCATGTAATCTTTCATGACAAATATATTTATTCAATTCTATAAGTAAAATGCTTAGCACAAAAAAAATTTAAAAACTCCGAAACGGCGAGAAGTGCCATGCCCCAGAAATCATAAAATCCGAAAACACATTTTATTCTTTTTTTTTCTATTTTATCCATCATTTTATGTCATTGTTTTTTTTTTGTTCAACTTAGCCTTGATTTCATGACATTATCACTTTTGCTGAAAGAGGGCATCCATTCAGTTGTTAAAGCAGTCGAAGAAGATCGAAATGGAAACTATGTTACGGCTGTAACCTTATACGAACAAGGATTAGAATATTTTCTTTACGTCATGAATTGTAGGTTATGTGGCCCCTCTTTCAGCCACTATAATTAATTTCTTCAATTTATAGATGAATTGCATCAAAAAAAAACTAAAGAAATCATGAGGCGAAAGGCTGCCTCGTATTTAGTGAGGGTAGAAATCATCAAGAATTATCTCGAAAAAATGAAATACACTGAACATGGAGAAGCTTCAAACTCAAAGGTGACAAACGAAAAAGAGAATTCAGAGATGCCATCCAAAGATAATGTTATAGGACCTGAAACAATACACGCCAAATCAATTGAAGATGAACGTGAAGAACCATTACAAGAAAAAGAGACGAACAAAATTAAGAAAACGGAAGAATTGTTTGAAGTCAGTTTTTGTAACTCTCCGTAAGTTGAACTCATGATTCCAATTAATTTTCAGTAAGTTTACTACAACCGCAAGTACTTTTCAGGAAATGTGATTAATAACGTATTAATACACACATGTATGTAGGAATATTTAGTATTACCTAGTTCGTTATTGAACTATTGGCATTGAGGATAAAATATCTGTTAACAATAAATCAAATTATAATTTGTATGAATCAGCAACTATTACAAAATCCGGTTATCCCTTTTTCAGAGAAACAATTAATTCATCTTTTGAAATGTAATCAATTTTTCTTGAAATAATATTGAAACAGAAAATCCCATTAAACATATTCTAAGGTAACCTTAGTAAAGAATTAGACCTCCGCATGTATTGAATAAAGTCATTGGGAGGTTCTTTGGAAATAGTTGAAGAAACTTTGCATTCAGAGAGTAGGTAAACAAAACAAGATCAGTTCTGCAATTGAAAAAGATTCCACCCCAAATCTTCACTGTATCTCCTTTATAACTGTGTACTTCCTCGACGTCTTTAAGCCTTTGAACATAATGAGGTTATATCCATAGTTCCACTCGCCTGCAATTAGCGTGCAGTCCCAACCAAAATTCGTCTAAGTGCAGCTGCTGTAACACCATGTTTACCTCTATGTTATTCCCCCACACCAGGGGTGCTCAAACTTGAACTGCTGGCGATCTACCTCAATATTTTCAGACTACTTACGATCGACTCTGAGAGTATGTGTGATACAGGGTTGTCTTACATACACGATACACCATACCTACCTACCTACCTAGATAGGGTGTATCGTAACACATATAGATATTAGCTTTCCGCACAAGATACATTATTTTAATCAAGGTTTGGGTTAGGTTTAGTTAGGTTCTTCTCTATAATATCAATGAAAAAACTCATAGTTATTCAAAATTGCGAGTTTATTGGTTGTTACAAAACAAAAAAGTTACATATGGTGTTAAACTTAACTAAGGAGTGACCCTAGATGTTGAAGCGTGGCACTGCATGTCCTCAGCATACTTTTCATAAGATAGAACGTAACCACTGAGTGCTAATCGCAAGCATGATGACATATAATCGTCAGTTAGTAGATTGCGATATTTTGACTTAATTATCTTCAATTCAGAAAATGCAGACTCGCACAAGTAAGTTGACCCAAACATTGCAGTCAGTTGAAGGGAGATTTGCCTTAGATTCGGATATTTATCTCCAGATATAAAACGCCAGAAATTTGTATAAGATGCTGAAGCTTTGAGATGTATATCTGATTTTCAACAGAACATAAGTTCATATTAAACTGACTTTCTATTTCAGTAGCTAATTCCTCAATGTTTTTACATGAAAAAGGATATCTCATAAATTATGCTATATTTATCCTATTTACTGCAATCATAAAAACGTATTTCGAATTGTCCCAAAATATTTCATAATTCAGCAGGAATCCCTGCTTTCAAAGACGGAAAATGTTTCAGTTCCTTTCTTTTCAGTTGATCTATCATGAGTTGCAATTTACTTTTGAATGCGTTTACTGCGCTAATCATCTCAATAACAGTTTTTCCTTTACCTTGAAGCTCAAAGTTGATGGTGTTTAATTGCATTGTGATGTCAGTCAAAAATGCCAAATCAGTCAGGCATTTTTCATTTTTCAACATCTGAGTGTCATCACTTTTTTCGTCTAGAAAAGCTGTTATTTCGGGCAATAATTCTTGAAACCTTTCTAGGAATTTTCTGCGACTCAATCACCTGACGTCCGTGTGAAGAACTAAATCAGTGTGTTCAGCTGACTCCCTATCTTCCAACTGCAACTTAAAGAACCGCCGTTGCAAGCTACGTGCACGGATGAAATTCACAATTTTTGTTGCAATGCCCATAATTTCCTCCGTGTATAAAACTTTTGAACACAAAACTTGTTGATGTATAATGCAATGGAATAAAAATAATAAAGGGAAATTTTCATTAGCTCGACACAATCCCACAAAACCGTTTTTGTTTCCAGTCATTGCTGGTGCTCCATCGGTTGTAATGCACACTAATTTATATAATGGTAGCTTGTAGTTTTTTACAACATTGAGGGAAAACGTCATATATATCTTCGCCGCGGGTCTTCCCCTTCAGAGGAATGATTATCAAAAATTCTTCCTTAGCCAACATGTCATTGATTACCATCCGAATAAAAATACATAGCTGGGCAGTGTCTGTCATATGAGTGGATTCGTCGAACTGTAAAGAGAAGTATGTACATTTCATGATATCATGTTTTAATTTATTTGCCATGTCCTGACTCATGACTTCAATACGCCTTGTGACAGTCGGACGAGATAACTGAAGTTCTCTAATAGCAGACATGATTTCTGTTTCATTTTTAAAATCTCCAAATAAAGTCTCACCCGCTTCAATAAATGCTTCCTTCACAACCGATCCTTCTTCGAATGGTTTCTTGTGTTTCGCCAATATATGAATTATTTTGAATGGCGCGATCGTAGCAGCTTTTGATTGTTTGGCTGGTCTTGTGAACATGGTTTGTTCTTCTTTCAAACAAGACATCAAATCACGTACTTTTCGTTCTGTTAATTTACTCTGTTGCGGAAAATCCTTTTCTTGGTTTCATGAACCGTTTTATGATGCCTCTCTAGGTTACCACGCTTAGACATTGCAACTGACGCACGACAAATAAGACAAATACACTTATCCTTCACCATACAAAAGAAAAAGTCTTCCTCCCAATCGTTATTTAAATGATACGTTTTAGATTTCTTCGCTGCACTTATTCTGTACTATTTAATAATAAACTTTTTATCGACGTAGTATTGCCTTCAAGTTACAATTCAGAATGACTCCAATTCCTGAAGGCGCAACATTTACATCGGCGTGAATGAAAGTCTCGAATGTTCCCGACAAACGCGCCGCCCGAAATTTCTAGAAAAGCGGCAAGAATAAAAAACGCGGCTTTTCTTTGACAAGCACCGCGCGTTGCTTTGATAAAGCTGCCTTTTACCGCTAGCAGAGTGTTATTTTATTACGTAATGAATTTTTGTAATTTAGTTACCTACTTATTAAACATTTTTTTCTTTTCGAGATCTACTCTAAAAGCACGATCGCGATCGAACGTTTGAGCACTCCTGTCCTACACTCTCTGTTTCCCTATACCGGGCCATTATTTGTGAAATAATTATTTGATCATCGTTTGTGAAATTTTTTTTGTGTGTATATTATAATATAATAATATAAGGAGGTTTCAATATAGGTGGTTACTTTGTGTGAGCCTGGAAACCCACAATGCCTCAAATTTTCGAAATCAAGTGATTAGCTACGTTTTATGAAGGGGAAGTATTAAGAACTGAAAATATAGAAAATTTGAAGAATAATTATAACGGTATGAATATCGGTTATCAATCAAATATACTGACATTCTTCTGAAAAGTACTTGCAAATTCAATAAAAAGTTGTTTAAATACTTAATCACACTGATTCCAACCTAATAGTTTTTTTTTATTTCTTAACTTGTTTCTTTCAGAATGGAAATCATTCTTCAGGAGTTGGAATGTCCCATTTGCGGAGATTATCTGAAAATTCCAATCAAACTATGTGCAACAGGCCATAGTGTTTGTGGAAAATGCTGCGAGAAACTTGATCGATGTGCCTTATGCCATAAAGAATATACTGATTCGCGCAACTTTGCTTTTGAAAGTCTCGTTCTAAAATTGGAATATCCTTGCTTCTACAAGAAGGCTGGTTGTAATCAGCTGTTATCATATGCTGACAGGGAAGCTCATGAGAAAACATGCAGATTTGGATGTGTTCAAGAAAATTAGGCAGGATTTATACTGTACAAATTTCTTAATGGGATCAAAATGATTAGAATTGCATTTTGAACATTTAATGAGGAGGATGCCCAACTTTTAGATTCTTCATTACCAATCAATTATAAATTCAAACTGAGAAATATTAATTGTATTATTTTGTTCAATCTCGTATATTTTTAGAAATAAAACAAGAAACATACTTGCCTAACAGATCATCTATATTATATTCCTAGATTCAATATATTCTGTCAAAAAGTAACGGAAATTGGTCAATGAAACACAAAATTCATTTTTCATTCAAATTTATTGAATCGTCTTCAAAATAGACTAGTTCCGAAATAATACAATCACGCCAATGTATAATCCAATAATCAAAATATTTTTCAACCTCTTTTTTTCGGAATCGTCTTCAGTTCTCGCAGCGAATCTTCTTTTTTCTTTTATGTCTTCTATCGTTTCAAAACGGGTACCTCGAAGTGGTAAGTTGAGTTCACAATGGTAGCCATTTACCGTCTGACCTGCTGGCAAGAACTCCGAGTGCACAAACCGCGATAATCAAAGAAAACAGTCAACATTACTTTGACTTCTGATCGTCTTTGACGTTTTGACGTGTTTTTTTTGTTATGGTCAGTTAGAAGGCGCCATTCTGAAGCTTGTTGACTGATTTACATGCCAAACTCAAGAACCCATGTCTTATCACCAGTTACAATGCGTTTTATGAATGTGGGGTCTGAAACGACTCGCTCTAGCATGTTTTCAGCGACCGTTACGTAAGACACAGAAATTTCATTGCCTATCTCCCTCACATTGAAATAACGATTTTCAATTCAACTTCAGCTGAAGATGTCGAAGGCCGACCAGGCAAATCTTCCACCACATATAGGCCGCTTTTGAATGCACTGTACCACTCATATACACGTGTCTTTGATAGAGTCGATTCACCGTAAGCGTCTTGTAACATTTTTAGCACACGAAATTTCATTTGCATGACAAAATTTGAGATGAATTCTTTGTTCGATATTTACATGAATTGTAAAAATCGAAAAACACGCTGTGAGAACTGAAAAATTCGAGCACTGTAAGCAAACTAAATGACAGATTGCGTTCAAACTCTGTGTCTGTTGTGGCAACTTGGCAACAACAAAAATTTTGGCAATCGTTTTAAGCAGATTTTTTAAATAATATATTCCCGGTACTTTTTGACAGAATGTAAAACTCTTTCATCCTTTTTTTCTCCCAAAAAGAAACTGGTTGTCATGAATATTCAGAACTTATTGAAGGA
Source organism: Cryptolaemus montrouzieri (assembly GCA_013387265.2). Lineage (NCBI taxonomy): Eukaryota > Metazoa > Arthropoda > Insecta > Coleoptera > Coccinellidae > Cryptolaemus > Cryptolaemus montrouzieri. The sequence goes on from JABFTP020000185.1 coordinate 125,053,158, forward strand.
AACTTAGACAAGCAGAAAGCGAACGATGTTCTCATCGTGATCACTGATGTTTCTCTTCCAATGAACCAGCCTCTTAGCATTTAAGCATTTACAGAATAGGCAAAACCCCTTTCGAAGATGTGAATAAACCTCGTGCAGTAAAAGTAATTTTCAACGACACAAACAAGGCCCGCAAGATACTTAAAAACAAAAATAAAGCAGGCAACACACCAGCTATGCGGAAAATTCGCATACGGGATGACAAAACCCCGAACCAAATGAATTATCTGAACGATGTTCGAGCTGATTTGTAGAAGAGGTCTAAAGAGGGAGAAAACAATTTAACCATTAAATATATCAAAGGTATTCCACAGATCATAAGTTTAGATAACCCGCCAGACATCCTCACAGAGTGGAGTATCCGGTACACAAACATAGCTAGCATTCCTGCAAAATTTAACGAACTGAGCACCTATTTGGAAGATGAAAAACCCGCATGCTTATTTTTGACCGAAACCTGGCTACAAAACCACACTGCGAAATCATTATTCGAAGTTAAAAACTACTCTATATATCGTTCAAATCGACAAACAGGAAGGACATGCGCATATCAAAAATATCAGGTGACACAGGTGGACTTTCCCTGTGGTACTATTGATAGCTTATTCATATTTATATCGTAGAAATAAGTTGAGTTCCATTTTTTGTGTATGTACAAATGACCTTCCACCTCTAATACTGACGATAACATCCTTCTTGAAAAAATATCAGAGCTCTCTAAACTAACGAATCTTATACTTTAGGGTAACTTCAACTTCCCGAATTTAACATAACCTGCGACCTATATCAAGAACACCGTTTTTCAAACTCCCTATTCAACTCAAATCTATCTCAGCTCATAGCTCATCCCACACGTTTCAGACAAAACCAAGTTTCTTCTCTGCTCGATCTACTCATCACGAATGACCCTTTACTTTTTTCAGAAATAACCTACGACCCCCCTATCGGAAAATCCGATCATTGCATAATAAGCACAATACTTCAGTACTTTTCTTCTTCAATTCCTGTAATTCAAAGAAAGATCATAAATACCACTAATATCCCCCGTGTCTGCTCGGATTTGAGCGAATTAGTTTGGACGGATATATTCTCTGCCCCAGATGACGTTGATTCAATGTGGCACTCTTTTCTTACCCTGACAAAGTCTATGATATCCAAAAATATAGAATCAAAGATTGTTAAATTCAACTCCAAGAAACCATGGATACAGGGTGAAGTTCGAACGCATATAAGAACTAAAAAGAATCTTTGGCGTAAATACTTGAAGTAACGCAGAACTGAAGATTATAATACCTTTAGACAAACATCGAACAATCTTTTTAAGGTTCTTAGAAAATCCAGAGAACAATATGAACGTAGCCTCTGCTCCGGGGAAAGAAAAGGACTGTTCAAGTACATTCGTGGGCCTTTGAATAGCATGGTCAGAATACCTCTTCTCCGCAAACCAGATGGAGGTATATGTGAATCTAATCTAACTGCCAATATTTAAGCTGAAACATTCGGATCATTGTTTACTCAAGATTCTGCGTACACACAATTTCCACCTATGCTCTCCCCAAGAAATCAGAATAGCATACAAAGTATTAATTTTTCGCCCAACTACCCTCTGCTTGAAAAAATGCAACAATTACGGCTATATATAAAAAAGGGGAAAACTGAACAGCGAAAACTATAGGCTGATAGGCCTATAATAGCCTTGTTTCTATAGTGTCCAAAATCATGGAATCGATTGTACGGGAGAAACTCATTGAATTCTTGATGCGTGAAAAACTGATTCCCGAGGAGCAACATGATTTTGTTCCTGGAAAATCAATAACCAATCTCTTATGATGCCTAGACGACTGGACAAAACTTCTCGACGCTAATTTTCCAATTGACGTAATTTACCTCGACCTGGCAAAGGCATTCGACCGAGTTGCGCGCAAACTATTGCTACACAAACTTGAACACTGTGGAGTGAGGAGCAATCTTCTCAATTGGATAAAGGATTTCTTAACAAATCGATTTTTCAGAGTGAGGGGGGCAGTGTGATGTTTTGGGGTGGCATTATGCTCTGAGGCAAAATAGATTTGATTTCGTTTCCTGCGAGTGTAACGGCTAGAAATTACGTGGACCTAGTGCTGGAGCTCATAGTGAGACTGGCGAGGCATCCAAGGTGAAAATTTCAAAATATTATCCCAAAGGAGGTTGAAAACCTAATCCAAAGCATGTCTAGAGAGATTCAGGCTTTTATCAGGGCAAGAGGAGGTAATATGCTCCATAATCTTAACTCCATTGAACGAGGTAATTAATGCATGTTTGGCAGAGAGGGTATTCCCAGATGAAATTCGAAGGAATTACTCCTATATATAAAGATGGGGATAGAAACAACTGTGGCAATTTTAGACCAATTTCTATCCTACCAGTTTTTTCTAAGGTGTTTGAAGAGCTTCTAAGGAGAAGATTGGTGAAGCTCCTAAGTGTCTCCTAAGTTCTGGTACCAGCTCAACACGGGTTTAGAGCAAATAGGTCTACCACTACCGCAATAGCAGATCTCGTTGAGGGAATTGCAGAGGCGATGGAGAATTACCACGATGCGCAGATATCTGCCTTTGACTTGAGTAAGGCTTTTGATACTATTGTCAGATCCCTTCTACTGAAGAAGCTTGAATACTATGGAGTCAGAGGTAAAGCCCTAGACATTTTCGAGTCCTACCTATCGAATAGGAAACAAGTTGTAATATGGAAAAATATTCAATCATGCGAGTTGAAGGTCGATATGGGCGTCCCACAAGGCTCAATACCTGGGCCGATTTTATTCATAATTTTCATGAATGACGTAACGTCTAACATACCTTATGATGTTATGAGTATCTACGCTGATGATGTAAGTCTGCTAAATGTGGTTAACGAGTCTACAGAACTCGATAAGGAAAGATCAGTCTCTCAAGAAGCGGTGAAGGCATGGTTTTCATCGAATGGTCTCAAACTAAATCTTGAAAAGACTCAAAAATTGGATTTTAGCACTGTCTCAAATAAAAAGAAAAACATAAAGCGGGAATTACCGTCGACTCTCAGCTTTCATAGAAACCTCATGTGGATGGAATGATACAGAGACTCTCAGTAGCGATTTTTACAATTAGAAGAATGAAAGCAATTGTTTCAGTTCAAGCAAGTAGAATGACATATTTCGCGAATTTCCATGTAATAGCAACATATGGCATAATGGTTTGGGGATATAGTCCGGAGCTGAAGCGCATTCAAATAAAACAAAAAAGTGCATTAAGAGCAATTTATGGAGCGCCTAGATCACAAAGTTGTCGTCCCCTCTTTAAAGAGCTTAGAATTCTTACCATTACCTCAGTCTTCATACTTAAGGCTTTCAAATATACGCACTCAAACCAAACAAAATTCACAGGTCTAGTATGCACTAATACAACACAAGAACCAGAAACAATCTTCATACTCAGTACCATAGAATTAATAGGACTCAACTAGCAACAAATCATCTTTTTGTAAAATTATATAATCATCTACCGCTACAAATTTGAATTTTACCTTCGAGACGTTTCATTACCAAAGTTAGAGCCCACCTCCTAAGATGCATCATATATTTCGTTGAGGAGTTCATGAATCGAAGCTTCCTGTCTTGAGCCTATCATATTTTTTCGTCTTTTTATTTTTACAATAATTTTCGTGTTTTCATTAGTTTCATAGAGATATTGAATATCTTAGAAGTTTTTATTTCATTAGTTTCTTATTTTTACTTCATGACATTCCTTGTGAATCATTGATGGAAATAAAACTACTGATACTGAATTCAAGCTACTGAGGTCGAGAAAAAAACACCTACTCCGTGGGAAAACAATTTTCAATTTTTTTCTACATGCGGAAAGTCTCTTATTTTCTTTGATTTGTTTCTTTCTTGAAATAAACCTTAATTTATTTCTTTTTCAATTGAAATATCTCAAAAGGATTAATTCTACTAATCCTTTAAAATTTTCAAAATCCCTGAGGTAATATTCAAAATATTGTTTTATTAATGACTCAGAAAATCTTAGAGATTGATTCCGCCAATATAATTTCAATCTCTTGAGATCTTTGAAATGAATTATGAACTTTTTTTTTTTTTTTTTGTGCCGAGGGGGAATCCTACATTGGACACCATGCTCTCGGGTTCCATCGAGCCATGGTAGTGTCGGACTCTTACCGACTAAACCCCCTCCAGAGCTAGCTCTCTCGTACACAATGTGTTCGTGAGTTAGCGTCCCACCCTATTCCTGAAAAAAAAAGTCCCTCCACCATTGTTGAGAACTCATTTCAGTGTGTCATCCAGGAAAATTATCACAAAAATCAATTAAAGATTATTACTGTTCCAGTAAAAATAATGAAATTTAATTCAAAGCTGTTATAATTTTTGAAAAATTTGAATCGTGAAGAAAGGCTACATCGCTAAAAAATTTGAAAAGGTAATACTCCTGCAAAATCGAATCAAATCGAAAAAATATACAGTCAATTTGGAAATATGATTAAATCAAAAAAGATACTGTTCAGCTATACAAATTAAAAATTCTGCGAAAGTATTGCAGTTTCTGAACTTATTTCTCCAGATGGATTCGTGTATATATGAATTCTCGTCCTGGTCATCTATCGGTTCCGCATTATTCATCAAATACTGCTTGCAAACTTCTCTGCAAAAACGGCACCAGTCCACTATGGCATGAGTGCTCCCAGTTCCCAGGTCCGCTTCATGGGCAATATCTATTTGTGTCCTGTCTCTCGACCAACCATACAAAATCATAAGTATCTGGTCCAGGCTTAAACGACTCCCCGAAAAAAAAGATCCACTTCTAATACTCGCTGTTTTTTTACAGATTCTGCATCTCCATTCATACCCATCCTTTATAGCGGACCTTTTTACGAAAGACATATCAATCTGGCACACTTCGCAATGAAAACTATTCCGCAGCAGTCGCCTCTTCGCAAGCCATTGGATGGTTTCTAGAGACGTCTGAAAAATAAGGTCTCTGGACCTGATTATACTTTCTCGAACTTGATCATTCTGCAAGATTTCCTGAACTTCCACAATAATTGATCTAGCCATGATAAATCCTAAAAACTAGAAAATTAACAAATTCAAATTCCAAATCACTTGAATAATTCCGCTAGTCTAGCAAATAACTGAAGAGTGAGACGACCGAGCGGGATCAAACAATTCTTCTTCTTTCTCTCGTTAATTGTCTCAGCTGCTGAACTATGTGGACAGACTCTCGTTGATACAATCGGTCTCCCCGAGAAAGGAGCCTTGCTTTGCAATACTCGGTTAGGATAACCATAGTCTTTATCAACTCTTATCAGTATCAACTGATTTTTGTCGCTCTTATGGAATCCTTGTCCCTATCACACTTATTTCAATTGTCACTTTCAAGTTTTTCTTATTTTCGAACGCACCCTTCTTGATAGTTGTTCCGATTACCGGTAGTTCGATTACACGGAGGTTCTGTTATATTAATAGGTTTGTTCCAACAGAGAATCAAAGACCTGTTTCTGATGCGTTCCTGACATTTCTCATACAGTAACAGTGCGCAGGCGTAAATATTCATCCATTTCAAACAAGTAAGGAATTCCTCTTGGAACACACGGATTCTGTGACAAGAATAAACATTGAGTAAAGAAATCGGCTTGTAGTATAGATATTTTTCGTTTTCATTAAATTACTATAAACTGAGCATTATCCATTAGGGGAACTATTTCTTCTAAATAATTCCAGTAGATCTTCCAGAATCACTTATCTCAGATTCATCATCTGAAGATTATGAAATATCGCTCATTTCGACGCCAATAAAATTTCAAAAAATTATCACTAACCAAACCCCAAAATTACAACACAATAGTCAATAAACAAGTTTATCACTCTTTCCGAAGAAAAATTCAACCACAGAATTAATTTAACTTGTTGCACTGCTCCTTGCGCAGGTTTGCGACACTTGATTTGCTTTTCGTCAGCAAACTCGTCTGACCGTCATAATTTAGTCCGAAGATTCAGTTGGAACACCCATTTCATAGTTTGAGCCGAGTTTGAGAAATGCCAGAAATGCTCTTGGAACGTAGTTTAACACACTGCGCACAATCATGATATTCCGTGACTGTTTCTGATCGCTGTAGGAACAATCCTTATATATGTTTTTTTTTAAACTATAGGATCAGGATCTGGATCATTTTCGTTTTTGGCATCAATGATATTTCAACAGGTTATTTTATTACATAGGATGGTAATTATTTAGTATAGCGTCGATAGTTAAAATTCACTGAATAGGTGTTTAATTACTAATTTTGGGTCCCAGAATCCAAATCTGAAATCATTTTGTCCCGGAAGGCTATCGTTTAGGAAAAAAATACCAAATTTTCCTTGAAAGTCAGCTTGTCTATGTCATTCAAACTCTATATTTGGTTCATTAAAATGCCTTGTTACTATTACAATGGATAATATATACATACATGTACCATTAGTTAGTAATTCTACGCTCAAATATACATTAATTTCTCATTAAAATGATTTTGAATTCGATTGTTTATTTTCAAGACAGTTAACCCGCCATATTTACAATGATTTCATGTTACATGTGATAACTGAGACCGAAATTCTAATGAGAATATTTCCAAACCTAACCTAAAACCTAACTTATTCAATTCAAAATTATAAATTTAAATTAGGTTTGAGGTTCGGTTAGGTTAGTTAGGCTTGATTCCAGAATATGTTTTGATTATAACCATTGCCTGCCAATGGTATTAATTACCGGGATTTATATTTTTTCATGAAATCAGTTTAATTGCATGAACAGATATACGGGCAACTTGTCGGGGTTCTGGATAGCGTTCAGCGTATAAAATTGCTGATGCTGTAGAGTTTTTTCGGCATCCGCCATAAATGAGTAGCATATCTACTTTTTCATTCTGTGTGTACAGCATTTTGTCTGTTTTTCTGCCGTGAAAATTCAAAAACTCTGAACAATTTTTACCAACTCACCGATTCAGAACAACACAATCTTATCTTATGACATTTAAAATTGAATACAAAAAATTCTATGATCTGTGATCTATCTGTGATGGGATTTCAATGCATTTCCAAAGCACTTCAGATAATGAGTTGAAAAACGAGTATTATACTATATCCAGGATTACGAATGGAAATTTTCAACGAAAAATTATCAATTTGGTATCAAAATATTCGTAAAAATATTCTGCGTATTATAGTGCTAATGAGCTTCTATTATACCTTGCGGAAATGAGATTTTTTTTAAAGAAACAATGTTTGGAATGTTACGAAGCCAATAACAGAAGGAATTCTACAGTTTCAGTGATGAATCCAAATGTACTCGATTTCGGTCGATAAATCACGCAGTTTTTTTGTCGTCATAGCCACCTTGACTTGAAAACAAATTTATCAAAAAAAAATTAAAACTTCGGCAAATTCGTCTTAAAATATGCTGAATGTATGACCAAGAGAGTTTGATTCCATTTCTCAAAAAATATACTGGGTGAGCCATTTGAAAATCGAAACTTTGGCTAATTTCCTTTGAAATCGGAAACGTTTCATATAAACTTTCAGTGCCATTCAAGTTGAAATAAATTTTTAATTGAGTTCAGAAAATTTCATTGAAATATATTGGACAGAAAAAAAGTTATAGGGCGAGCCTGTTTCCAGTATATATATATATATATATATATATATATATATATATATATATATATATATATATATATATATATATATATATATTATCGTTTCTTAGTATTTTCAAACTGACATTATCGTATGCACCAATGATATTAGCAAAGAGAGCCATAAGAATTTGCCTATTAGTGAAAGACAAATTTATATGAGTAACTAGCTGAGATATGCTAAGTACCGTGACCTTTTCGAAAGCCATACTGTGTATGGGGAATTTTGTCATAGAATTCTAACCACCTCTCTAACCGGAATTTTAACATTCTCTCAAACGTTTTCATCACAGAACAGACCCTAATTTGGGAGTTTTTTGTTTAAAATATTATTTATTAGTTTGGGATTGTAACCATAAATAATATTTTAAATAAAAAACAAAGTAGAATCGCATTGAATGAAGTTTACCCTGTCGATAAATTGAAACAAGAATTCAACACCTTAACCTACGTTGGCATTACAAGTGAGAAACTGAAATCATTCTTAAGTAGCAATAATTTCAACATAGCTTTCCAAACTAATAATAATTTAGGCAAGTATATAAAAATAATAAAACCAAACCAGATAAAAACAATAAATCAGGTGTTTATAGATTGAATTGCAATGACTGTGATAATTTTTACATTGGTAGAACACATAGAAATTTTAATATTAGAATATCGGAACATAAACGCAGTTTTTCAAATAAAAAATCAGATTCAAATTACGCGAATCATCTCTTAGAAAATAATCACTCTTTCGACCCACAGTTTGAAATTTTGCATACAGATAATAAATATTGGAAGGTAGATTTTTGGGAAACTTTAGAAATCAATAAATACAAACACTCAGGTAGACTCATCAATGAACAAGTCGATTTAAGCCCTTCACCTCTATTGAATCTCTTCGGGGAGCAATCTATTCCTTAATTTTATTGGATATACCTGTGATAAATAACCACTTAAGAAGAAGCAACCCAATAAGCTTTGAATTACTCAAGAACATTTCTATTCATATTCTAATTCTTATTTCTGTACATTCATTCGTCTGAAGAAGCTACGGTGTAGTGAAACGCGTTACGAATTATGAAGTAAAATTCCTTAAAACACTGTACTTGTTTTTTATTATATCGAAAGCATTAACTGATAAGAAGCTAGAACACAGAAATTTGTATGCACTCAAACATGATCTGAATGAAATTTTAATTCTATTGCGGCAATTTTTTTCAATAGACAGAATATTATTAGTTATTGTAACGTCATTTCTGAAAATCAATTTTCCGATCGACATAGCGTGAAGGTTGCCTATATTCTTATCACTACTCTCAACGTAAACAATAAAGGGACTCACATCTGATAAATCATATCTTGAATTCTTTTCTGTCACAATTTTATTTACCGAAGCATTTGAATTAACATTTTTCTCAGAAATTTTCGGATTTTCTTGCTGAACATGCTGAGAAGTTTCGACATGGAAAGAACTCACCGAATTTTCTCCTACAGATTAATATTTTCATCTTCATAATCTTCATCGAGGGTCGTTTTAAGAGCATCAGAAATCACTTTTGAGTCACCACCCCCTTTATCAGGGGGTTCCGACTAGGCTGATATAACCGATAAAAATTGTATAAGGTTTCATGTATTTCGCTAGATAATTCACTCGATTTGAAAGTAAACAAAAGGTAAGAAACACCACCTGTTCGATACAGAATCTGGATGGCGAATGAATTTTATACTTATATAGTTCGTTTACACTCTGTAAATCCTTTGTTTGTGAAACGAGTAAATTATCTCATCTTTTATTTAATTTTTCAACGATTAAAAATATTCATTACAATGAACAGGTAAGTCTCAACTAATTTCATTTAAAAAGATATCTATATTTTGAAATATATTTAACAGTAATATTAGTGGAAACAAACAGAAAAAGATGGTAATGGGTTAAATTTCATTTCTGAAATTTATTTCTTTATTATAAGTCAGGCATTTATTTTTTGGCAGATCAAACGAGAAAAACAAAACAGCTAATGATGAAGTTACAAATCGGATGGAAAAGCAATCACTTGTTTCTTCCGCGGATAGAGACGTTTCTTCTTCAAATGAAGCAGAAAAGACGAAAAAACTGTTGAATAAGAAAAAGTACATTCAAAATTACAGCGCCCAATGGGAAGTAGACTTTTTGTGGTGTAGAAAAGGATGCAATTCTAATTTTCCGAAATCGAACTCATTTAAAAAGATAAGGAAAGGGCGAATTACATAAAAAGATTTTCAAACTGAAATCTCAAGTAATCCCAATTGATCATGTTCTTAAACAAACGATTTGTAAAAATAAAGATTAAATCAGGAAAGGGAACCTTAAATTAGCTGTATTTGTAGCAGAGCACGATCTTTCATTCGAAATAGTTCTGGTGTAAAGGTTAAAGAAATGATAGACAGTCAACAAGAACTTGGGAGTAGTGAAGTACATAATTTTCGGCTTAATTGTTTAAATTTTTATATTGAATTAGCATCTCAAATTCGAACAAGATTTCCATATGGGAACGTGCTTTATGAGCAGTTAACGTGGTTGGATCCAAAACGTATTTTCCTGATAATGAAGCTCCTTCAATTATACCTTTGGTAAAGAAATTTCCTAATATGATAAATGAAAATCAGTTCGAAGACATTAACATAGAGTGGAGATCCTTGTCAGAAATGAGAACTTATTTTGAAAAAATGAGATAGTTGACATGGAGGAGTTTATCCGGGAATTAGATGGTTCCAAAGATATTCTTGGAGAAAAACTGTTTCCGAATTTATCAAAATTTTTGAAAAATTTAATATGTTTACCTCATGGAAGTGCGGCAGCTGAACGCGTTTCTTCGACATTAAATTTAATAAAAAGAAAAATACGAAATTCCTTAGATGTTAGTATGTGCCATAACTTACTCTTGACCAAAGAATTTATACGCAACACATCCCGTTGGGAATTGCAACCAAGAGATGTTGAAGATGAAAAATGTAAATCTTTTTTAATTAGGCAATTAGAATAATTATCGAGATATTTTTTCGTTTAATATTTTTATATAATATACCATTTCAATTTTTTCCTTAGAAATATTTGCTTAGTTTAGTTTAGTATTAAATATATAACTTGTTTTCTAGGAAATCACTTTTTCAATTTGTATTTTATATGAAATTTCATTTTTATCAATTGATTTTTAAATGAAATCTTTTATTTTTCCTCTCTGTTGCATTTTCTGAACAAGAACAATATTGAAATAAAAGACATTTAACATCTCCAATAATTATTTCTGCTAGTTTCCAATAGGTGGCGCATATTTAGTACAATCAAAGATAATTTTTATATACACAGCAAAGTTGATTTACTTCTATACTCAGTCTTTATACACAGTCAATGGTGCAATTTAGTATTTAGCACAGAACAGACCCTAAACTACACAGAACAGACCCTAATGTTTGATGTAATTAGGGTCTGTTCTGTGCTAAACTAGGTCTGTTCTGTGGTATTTAATGCAGGTTAGGGTTAGGATGTAATTTTAGTACCTTCGGGAAATCTGATGCTGCAGTACTTGATAAGGATGTCTGCAGGAACTGTTTTGACAAAAGCAATCGAGTTAATAACTAAAGCAACTGAAGAGGACAAAAACAAAAATTATAAAGAAGCTTTACAATTATATGAACGAGGATTGGAATATTTTATCTATTCTCTTAAATGTAGGTTTGGGTTTTTTCTTTTGCTGTCAGTTATATTTGTTTTTTCATTTCAAGTTGAATCACAAGAAGAGAAAGCTAAAGAAATTATTAGGGCAAGATGTGCACAGTATTTAGACAGGGCAGAAATGCTAAAAAAAGCTCTCAAAGAAAATGATTTGAATGAACATGAGAAATCTAAAAAACAACAGACAGGAGAAACTCATGATGCTAAGATGCAGTTCAAAAAAAACCCAACAGAATGTGAAAAAACTAATGCTGTATCTGTTGAAGGCAGTGATAATAGCAAGTATGTATATATAATAGAGCTGTAAAAGTAACGAAATGTTGGATACCCGTATGTATTCCTTACTCTATAAAAGAGTACTAGTTACAAAAGTATCATTACTCAATACTTGATTGTGTAACACAAATTCACAAAAGTAAAAACAAACTTCAATATGTTGATCATGGATATGGGACCCGATCTTGTTCACAGGCAAAGGTCAAAACCCTTTTCTTTTCGAGAACTATATCTCAACGTTCTTTCGATTTTAATGCCTATAGAATGTATAATTTCCTTCCACTAAACATAAGAATTGTACCCAATATAAATAGTTTCAAAAGAAAGGTCAATTGTTTTCTCAGAATGAAAGATAGAAATGACATCCATTGTTTGTTTTGATCCATATAAAATTTTTTTTTTTTTATTGATTTGTATTTCGTTGATCATAGCATACCTTTTGTGTTTCTCTGTTTGTAGTTGCGTAACCACGCACTGACTTAGCCTTAGTGGGTAATCCTTTTTGTGTTTTGTTCATTCGTCATGGTCATAATTTGTGTTTTTTTTTATAGTTTGTAATGGGAGGGGGGTTTTCACATTGTGATTATGATTGAGTGAATATAAATTATTATTATTATTATTATACTTCAGTTACTTTGGATCATATCGAAGAGTGAGTGCGAAATCGACAATATGTACAAATAATTTCTAATATGGCAGATTAGTGCATTGGATTTAAACCCCATTTATAAAGTTTAACTTTTTTATAGAAATTGCTACTTGAAAATCTATACTCATACACTATACTATACATTAACAATACTGTTACATCATATCGTTAGTTGTATTGCTTCCATATTCATTATATTATTATTATGACTTTGAATAAGAACAAATGGATATGCTTCAAAGTGTATAATAATGAAAATAAATGTTTATTCTTTTGAACATAACAATTGAGTATAGGAACTAGAATTTAAATTGACAAAACAATATAAAATTACAAACAGAATTTCTCATTTTCACGTAGATACAGTACATTAACTAATTCCGTTTTTCAAAATTAAAAATTACATCATGACCTGGATATTTCAATGTATCAATAATCCAAAAGGTAGTTTTTAAAAACAAAACAATAACAAAAACAAACAATAGTCAGTAGAATCATAAAACCAAAAACATGATATTCGTTGAATTGAGCTATATAACAGATAGGTTGTCAAAACTACTTACCTAGTAAGAAAAGTTGATAGTTATATATTATGATTTATTATTCTTTTAATTTAAAAATGTTGAAACGCCAAACACATTCACAATCAAAGCAATATTTTTCTTAAATTTGTAAGAAGAAATGAAATAAATCAAAAAAATGCAACTGATCGTATTAATCTAATTCCAAATAATACGCAGTTGCATTTTTCGAATCAACAAACATTCTATTCGAACGAGAGTAACGATATCTAGTCCATTTTACATCCTATTTGTTTCGAGAGTTCGTATATCGTATAATTAGTATGATCGATACAATCATACTGGATATACAAAAGTAACTAGTAAATAGATATATTCGAAAGTAACGGTTTGGTAATTCGCATCTGGCGATCTACCCCTTACTCAGTAACGAATACATAAGGTTTGCCACAGCTCTAATATATAATGTAAAGTGATTTTGATAAAGTAAGAACTTCCTCACACAAATTATTATTATTGTTTCTAGGATGGAAAAGCTTCTTATTGAGTTGGAGTGCCCTATTTGCACAGATTATCTCACAGTTCCAATTAGGCAATGCGCTACAGGTCATAGTGTTTGTGGAAAATGTTTTGAAAAGCTTGACCGATGTGCTTTATGTCGAAAGGAGTTCACCAATTCACGAAATATTACGCTTGAAAGTTTAGCCATGAAAATGGAATATCCTTGCATCAATAAGGATGCTGGTTGCTCAGAACTGTTGTCCTATGATGATAGGGAGAAACATGAGCACATATGTAGCTTTGGAATATTTCAAACACGATGCCTTATGAGGGGTTGTACATTTATTGGTGATATAGCTTCATTAAAGTCTCATTGGCTTGCTAAAAAAATGAGTAGTAAAATGTTTCTAGAAGTAAGCTCTACTCGTACTAAGCTTAAAGAAAATTCTTTCTATGTAAATCTAGCAGAATCATTTGGACAACTCTTTTGGTTCAAAAGTAAAACTTTGAATAATACTTTGTATTTTGCAATGCAATTGATTGGTAAGCCTGAAGTAGCTCAACAGTATTACTTTGAAGTAGAAATAAATCTGTTTGGGTCATCTGAAAAGAAAATAATTCTTACTGATTCTTGCAAAAGTATTGAATTAACTGATAATGAATTATTTCAAGAAGACATTTGTTGTAATATAGGGTTTAAAAGTATTGCTCATGCCTTAGTTGATGGATTTTTGAAATATACCCTAAGAATGAGTAAAAAACAACCATGAGATGGCACAGAAATTGAAATCGAAGGCTTGAGCTTAAAGAAGCAAACTATACATATTCATATTTTTGTAAAATTTTATTATGCTTTATAAGGACCATTCAAGTATTAGATAATATGAAATTTAATAATTTTTATCCTTTTGTTCTCACTTGTCAGCAAAAAAGTAAGCAAAGCACTACATTTCTTCCATGCCTACTTAAACTATGATATAATTATATTTTCTTAAATCTGTTCAGTCTTTCATCTTTTTTCCCAAGTATCTATAAAGGTTATATTGCGTTAAATATTTATTCCAGTGAATTATTAGTATTTTATTCAAAAATTATATTCTCCACTTATAAACGAAATTAATTTATTTTGTTGCATCAGATAACTTCATAAGCTCTAATTGTCATAATTAAAATATCCAATAATACTGAATTTTTCCTTTCAGTTCAATATTGAGTCCTTTTGACATTTAGATCTGTCTGAATATGAAGAAATTATAAACCATTAAACCAGTCGCAAATGCCATCAATGTTGAAACACGTTTAATTTTGAACTCATCAAAAAAATTTTTGAGAAGTGAATAGCGAGCTCGGTAATTAATATACTTTGGTTCTTTTCAATTCAATCATAAAAGTGGAAGAGCAAGTAAGCAATAAAAATTATATCTGCAAGTCCCTTAACTCTAATCGTACCGGGATTAAATATATATCTATTGGTAATCCTGCATTTTACGCTGACCGCCATAGCGCATCGTCTACCGAGTCGACGAGAAATGTTTCCAAACGATTTGAATTTCAAGCCAGTGATGCCACGATTTATCTCACGTCGGGGATTTGACTACCTATCGTTGAAAATGAAATAGCAAAGGATAAGATATACGATTGAAGTGAAACCGATAGCAAAACACTCGTGAACATGTTTTTTTCTGTTCATGTCAAGCCTAATACAAAGAAAAATTTCGGCTCGTCCACTGCAATCTATTCTAAAAAGTAAATGAAGGTATGTATTTAGTATAGTGTCGATAGTCAAAATTCATGGAAAAAGTTTACTTACTAATGTTGGTTCTCAGAATACAAATCTGAAACCATTTTGCCCCGGAAGGCTATCGTTTAGGAAAAAAACAACATTTCCTTGAAAGTTCTCTTGTCTATATCATTCAAACTATAATTGCTTCATTAAAATGCCTTGTTACTATCACAATGGATAAAATATACACATGTACCATTAATCAGTAATTCTACGCTCAAATATACATTAATTTCTTATAAAAATTGTTTTTAACTAGAATGTTGATTTTCTAGACAATTAACCCGCCATATTTACAATGATTTCATGTTACGTGTTATACGACGTACGGCTCAAAACGCAAGAAAGAGATGAAATCTACCTCTCTCGTTTATCACAGAGAGAAATTCAAATGGGAATATTTCCAAAACTAACCTAATTTTACCAAAAACCTAACCTACTAACCTATTCAATTCAAAATTATAAATTTAAATTAGGTTTGAGGTTAGGTTAGGTTTGGTTTGAAAAAATTTCCATTAGAATATCCCTCTTTGTTATGACGGGAGATGGCGAGTACGTCACTATTGACGGGTTCAAGTCACGTAGGTCTTGAACTGTAAATGTGTGAAATTGTTGCCTAATATGAAGAATTGATGGGCAATCATATCTGCAAAGTAAATATGGCGGGTTAACTGTCAAGAAAATAAACATTTGAATGGAAAAGAATTTTAATAGGAAATTAATGTATATTTGAGCGTAGAATTACTAATTAATGGTACATGTGTGTATATATTGTAATAGTAACAAGGCATTTCAATGAAGCAATTGTAGAGTTTGAATGACATAGACAAGAGGACTTTCAAGGAAATTTTGTTTTTTTTCCTAAACGATAGCCTTCCGAGGCAAAATGAATTCAGATTTGGATTCTGGGACCCAAAATTAATATGGAAACACTTTGTCAGTGAATTTTGATTATCAACACTGTACTAAATAATTACCCCGGGATCAAACATTTATTCTCTCATTCGAACGTGAGATTGAAATGAACACCAGGAAAGGGATCTAGCAACACTGTCAGAAATTTAAATCGTTCGGAAACATTTCTCGTCGACTCGGTACACGATGCGCGATGGCGGTCAGCGTAAAATGCAGGATCACCAAATGGTATTCTTCCAGGTATAGTATCTATTTGCATTTCTTCTCGTATAGTTCTGTAAGATCTTCGAAAATAAACGAGATATGACTGCAATGTAATTTAATATCCGAAAAAAGAGCAAATATATAAAAAAACATTGAACACAGAATGATATTAATAATTGCCAACATAACATAACAAAATAACATTCTTCTTCTTTCCTATCCAAATATACTACATATCCTTCACAAATTTAAACGTATAAGAGATTTTATTTGCCTTCTAGGGCGATTATTCACATCTGACGGTACAACGGGTAAGTTAACATCAACTTTCGTATCATTAGTTTTACAGTCTTCTAACTCCTCTTAACTAATGCTTAACTCCCTGTTACATACGTCACTACAACTATCAATTAATTCTTTATTTACTTCAATATTGTCTTCTTTTTCTCAGTAAATAACGATTCCCTTATCTCTATTGCTGTTACATGTAACACTCAAAGAATTGGACAGAAAACCTTCAACTTCACTACTTTCTCTTAAACTACTAACATTTTCCGTTACAGCTTTATCTCGTATTACTGGATCCATATGTCTCTTGGATATAAAAAAAAGGTATAATTACTCGATAACCCCACATGATTACCCCATCATCAATAGACAACTCATTTTTCTTACTTGCGAATGATTGAAACCTATCCTCTACTTTCTCCGGAAATCCATATCGTATGAAATTAAAAATTTGACCTAAATTTTATCTTTTCTAGTTTCTGAACGCAATTTTAGCATGTCGATAGAAACCAAATTTTCCATAAAATTGAAATAATCCCCTTTTTCCGAAGAAGCCTCAATTTTTCTATTGGTAACCTACTCAACACATCTGCATGAACATTATCTATCCCTTTTATATATTTAAATTTGTTGTTGAACCATGCCAAAATTACTATCCTTGAAAAATTCGCATTTCTTCAAGTTAAGTTTGAATCTGGCGTTATCTAATTTCCTCAAAACCTCTTCTAAATTATTGATATGTTCTTCATCGGTTTCACCTGTAATAACATCATCTATATAGTTTACCGTACTCTTACATCCCTGTAGCGCCTTCTCAACCACACTTTGAAAAATGGAACAAGCGGGTTTAGTTCCATAAGGTACTCGTAATCTTAGAACCTTAAAAATTCCATAAGGTGTACTCCACGTTTTGGGTATTGCTATCTCATACTCAGCATCTCATCGTCCTCAATTTCAATCTGTAGAGTACCAAGCACTAAGCTGATCATATCTGACCCATTTTGGAAAATGTGATGGAATCTGTACGAAGCCATTCTTGCCACTCCTTCTGATCACCAGCTGAAGAGGAGCAAGGCCCAGTATCAGTTCTATGACCACAAAAAGTATAGAATGAAATACACCAGTGAACATTACGGAGGCAGTCCTCTACAATTTAGAGAACTTGGGTTGGGATGGTCTTTTTAGGCGGCATTTCCCCCTAGCAATACCGCCATAAGTGATACGTGGTCTGAACACCATCACGTAAAGCAAATGAAATTGTTTTGGTTTGAGATCCCATTCCTTTGCACAAGTTATTCCACATGCTAATAGGGAATGTCTATCCTGATATCCTGAACGAAACTGTAAGTCCTAACAAAAATCTTAGGACTGTTTCCGAATTTGTAATGAACCAAATTGATGTGACTCATGAACATTAATAAAAAATCTCCGAACTATGAGACTCACGATTCCTACGAATGCTATTTGTTGAACTGCGCAGGCATACATTATGAAAATTGCGCGAATTTTTTTGGAGCAGTATCTGCTAACAAAGCTATAATACCATAGAGTATTTCTAAATTTAGCAACATTGGATTATCGCTGCTCTTATTCTTACTGCTCAGTTTTCAATGTTTTCATAGAATATAGTCTTACTTTCTGTGACTAGTAGGATGGTAGAATTAAAGAAAGACTCAAAGACAAAGTGAAGAATTCACAAGAAATTAGAAGAGAAATGCCTTCCTTCAAATCAAACACTCGATTCCTAGCCAGGTCAGGTGAATTTTCTAATTGAACATAAGGTGTAAACAAGGAAAATCAATGTTATCTGGTAAACTCATTCAATTCTGTGCAAAGATAAAAATTTCTAATAATGTATTTTGTCAGTTCATACCATGAATGAAGTTGAAGTGTTTCCTCAAGATCCAGTGATATCTACGAATGGAATATGCAGTTTTTGTGGCCGACATGATATGAAAATTATGGGCATTTATTCTGAAGAAGGCCTTCAAAATGATCTTCCAGAAAAAATCAAATTATATCTTCCAATCAAGACGTCAAATTTCCAAGATATACAAATGAATTCATGCTGGGACTGTGTTTCCATTATACTTTCTTGGCATAAGTTTGTGCAAAAGGTGCTGGAAACCACCCATTTATTGGATAGTAGCTTACGTGAGAAACACAGACTGACTTCTGACGATGCCGCAATTATCAAGGAAGGGTGAGTAGAATTTGATAACAAACTTCCATTTAATAATTTCTATTCAGATGTTGATACAGGTTTTTTATTCTTAAAAACACTTCTAAGTTTCAAAATTCTTTCATCGATGCATGATCCATGCATTTTGAGAATATTTGTTGAGATCAAACAGCTGTCTTAATTTATATCACGTCATGAGTTAATAGTGATATAATTATCCAAACTACTATTCTCATTTTCATGTCCATCACCAAGATCATGTGATAAACATATCATGTTAAGATAAAGATAGAGGCAGAAGAAATTGGCCTCACTATTAATCAGGATGAGGATCGTACACCATACATTCAAGAGGTGTACAGAAAAGTAAGGATTTCAAGAAAAAGAAAACTATAAATTCGCATGGTTTGATGAAAGTGGCAAAATTTTTCTATGGAAAACTGAAACTAGTAAAATCATTGAAATTAATTCAGAAGATAAATTGAATAAAATACAAAAAGAAATAAACTGAATATAACACAACATATACGAAAGGAACACTACACAAACTTAATATACTATACATTAATATACAATCGTTAAAAAGCAAAGGCAAAATGGATAATTTACAAACATATTTGAAGGAACATAACTATCCGAATTTCTAATACTAACAGAAACATGGCTAAAACAAGAGGAAACCAAATACTTCAGTATATATGGCTGTTGTGATGTGTTTAAATGTTGAACTTCAAGGGTGGCAATTTATATAAAGAAGGATATAGAGTATGAAGAAATAAATATAGAAGATTGCAATATGTCTGCCATCAAAATCAAAAAGCTTAAGTACAAGATTATAGTAATCTATAGAGCCCCACAAATTAACCCAGAAGATTTCTTCGATAATCTTGATGAAATCCTTGGAAGATACAAAAATCCAATCATCATAGGTGACATAAAGTTGAATATTCTCGATGTTATTAAAAAGATAACGAACTACAAAGAAATTATTGAACTCAATCACTACCATATACAAAAGCTAATACAGAAGAAAAATATAGCGTGAAGAAACAAACAAAATGGATCTATAATCGATCATGTGATAGGTCCGAAAGAACTACAGTGCAAAATAAATGCTAAAGATATTGCGATCTCTGATCATAAAATGTTATATGTGACTCTTGATATTAACTCTGAAACTGAAACAAAGAAGGATAGTGAGACCACAACGAAAATTAAAAAAATGTCCTACTTTGTAGGCTACAAAAAGTTTTATAAATTTGTTGAAGAAAAAATTGAAAACTCCGAAATAACTTGCCTAGACGATATATGTAACATAATAAAACAAGCTGAAAATCTTAGCAGATCAACAAAACAATATACGATCAAAAACAACATACAACGGATGAAAAACAGAATCTGTTACAACCTGAAAAAACGCGACAAAGCCGACAAAGAATTAGAAAATAAATTCAAAAAGCTCAAGAATGGGTACACAAAAATTGAAAACTGCTGACAACAACACCAGAAAAATATGGAAATTTCTGAATGAATTCATGAACAAGAACAAAAAAAAAACCTACATATAAACATCCCGAAAATACATTTTGAAAACAACACTGACAAAGACATTGCAAACACGCTAAATGATTACTTCACAAATATCGCATGATTCCTACAAGGCCAAAATATTATTATGAACACATTCGATGAAATAAGCAAGAATTCCACAATGTATATGATGAAAGTATCTGAAAAAGAACTTCTTGCAATCATAAATTCCTTGAAAAATGATTCATCACCAGCCCCAGATAATATAACGGTCAAAGATATAAAATGAATCATAAAAACCCATTGCTAATAACACTTAATGAACATCTTTGAGTAGGCACTTTTCCAGACTCGTGTAAAATCTCTAAGATAATTCCTATCTACAAGAAAGGATGTAGAAAACATCCAGGCAATTATGGACCAATATGCTTGACATCAATATTTTCGAAAATATTCGAAAGAATTTTTCTGCGAATTCCTACAATTTTCTTCTACTCAATATGGATTCCAGGAGAAGAGGTCAACCTTGGGAGCTGCTATGGATGTGATACAGCTACTGATCGACTACTTAGAAGACGGTCATCTTGCAGTTGCTCTGTTCATCGACTTACATAAAGCATTTGACACAGTAAAACATGACATACTACTGAAGAAACTCGAAAATATTTACAGAGCCGAACAAGTATATACAAATTTGGGCCACTGTGTTGAAATAGTGATATCTTCGATTGATAGGTGAGTTGAAGAAAACATCCGTAACAGCTCCAACGACATAAAAAGTGGCATTGCCTCTGCCAGCGAGCCTGGGTACCAAAAACATCAGCCTGTTAAGCAGAAACGAACAACAGATGGAGTTATTCAGAAGTCCATACAAAAACATGCAGCACAAATATTTCCTTCTAATTTGAAGCTCCAACACAGAAAAACGATCGGTTAACAGAAAACCTGGCATTCCTCGGATAGGATATACTCCATCTTGTTTGTATGCCAGGTACCTTAGGAAGGTTCTTTGGACGCTTTCAATGCAATTTCATATTTCACATAGTATGGATCCCTGAGAACAGCAGTGTTCCGGAAGCTCTTGGAATTCCTCAGAAAACCCAACATTTTCTTGCTAGCAGAACAACATCACCTATATGGTCCCGGAACGACCATTTCGAGTCGAGAAGCACCCGAGATCACGAGAACAGAAAACACGTGTATAACATAGGCCCAGCTCACACACTCATGAGGTCATTTCATCACAGATAGAAAACAATGCACAGTTCTGAATGGAGAGATGAGCGAGCTGAAGGAAGTCAACACTGGTATTCCACAAGGAACAGTATTAGGACCAATCCTATACTTTATATACGTGGAAAACTCCATGGTGGGTCTCGGTGCTGAGCACCTCATGCGGATGATACTGTTTTGTTGTATAATGGAACAAACAAAGCAGAATTAGAAACATCGATCAATCAAGACTTGGAGACATTCAACAAGTGGCTAAAAGCAAACGGACTGATAATAAGTGAAGACAAGACTGTATACATGTGCCTCAACAGGAAAAAACATATTCTCTGGACATTAAGATTAACAAAATACAATTAAAAAAAGTGCAATGTTATAAATACTTAGGCTTGATTATTGAGGAGAAACTCTCATGGAATGAACATATTGATTCTATTTATAGAAAAATTAGAGCCCTCATATGTGCCTTCAGACAGATGACCTTCTACTTACCACCCTCGAAATGCAAAAAATTGATATATTTTGCACATGTTCAATCGATATTCTCATACCTTATAACAGTGTGGTCAAATACCCACAAATTTAATCTAAAAAGAGTTCAAAGATTACAAAACAAAGTCATCAAAGCAATATATAATCTACCTTATTCAACACCTACAATTTACCTATATAGGAATTTTAACTTTTAAAGATAGAAAAATTAAAAATCTAGAACACCTCAAACTTGCTTTCAAAATCAGAAACAATCTTATAAAGTCCGGCTCCTCTATTCAGACTATTTCCTCCATACATAAATATAAAACAAGAACTACTAACAATTTAATTCAGAAAAAGAACAAATCTTGGAGTTAAATCTCCGGTATACCAAAACATTCATTACTACAATCTTTTACCCAATAATTTTAAACAAATCACTTGATCAGAACATTTTCCAAATCTATCAAAAAGTACCTAACTGCTATGTGTTGATGTTGTTTATATGATACTAAATTGACTCCGCTCACACAAACTATTATTGCTACTATTATTGTTACACTAATAAATGAACTTAGATGTACTCTGTGTTAACAGCACTATATGCTGATTTACAGTTTTATATATGAATAAATAAATGAATGTTAAGTTTCGCAAGTATGATTTTTTATCACAGGGAAAAGGATTTGATTTCATCAAGGAAAAGATACATACATTTGGAGCGAATGAAAATTTATGTATTAATCATTGTTATTGTTTTAATTTAAAAGAGTTTAGTTCTGGTTTAATTAAATCAATACTGTTAATGCTTTCAGACATTTCAATATAACTCTTGATTATTTCCATTTACTCATCATTCATGAATTTTGAATCCAGTCCTCTGCTCACTTTAATCCTCAAGGGTCTAAACTTCACAACTACAGAATATCTCAAGGCCCCTCTAAATTAAAACTTGTCGGTAAAATAATATTATTTCATTAAAAAAATTAAAGCGTGTAATCCATTTCTCATAATAACATTTCTTCGCAAGATCGTCTCTCATTGGCCTCTGATATTTGGATAATTGACACATCCGTCGATTGCAACAACTAAAAATGAATAATAGTTATGAAAATCATTGTTATATATTACATACAATTATGGACTTTGAGGAATAACACCCCCCGACAAAATAAAACCTTGTTTGACCTTATTGTCTATTGTTAAATTCTCAAAGTTGGGTTTTGCCTTAATATAATTGGTTATTGTATTTTCCGTTACATAAGGCTTTATTCTGCTAACAAAGAACCATGCTTTCTTCTCCACTCCAGCAAAATCAACCTGCTTTTGATTCTCATCCGTCTTCCAGTGCCCAATCTTAATCTTGTGATACGGTATCAAACTGAAGGTGTTTTTTTGTTAATGATGATGGTGACTTCTGGGAGCATGGCAGTGCTCTTGACAAGTCGAACGTAAAGTACAACCATACCATCCAGCTACTAAAGATACTGAGGATGCAGAAGGTGGAGAATCAGAAACTAAGTATGACAGTGCAAATATTGGAAGGGCAGATTAATGCATATGAGCAGAAAGACAGGGAAAATAATTTATGTCATCATAGATTTTAGGAATCAGCTTAACGCAAATCCTAAGCTAATTATCATAAACACAGTGAAAAAAATGAATTGGAAAGAATTGCACAACATTATCTACAAATAAAGAGGGACTTATTTTGGTCAAGCTTATCAATAAGTGACACAAAGTTGATCTCATTTCTTGTATTGAAGGAAATGATTGTGGACTAGAAGGAAACAAATCTATATTTTTAAATGAAGATGTGACTCAATAAGTAATAATCCTTGAGAGAGCTTGAGGACTGAAGAAGAATGAGGCACTTAAATCGGTTTACACTATCGACAAATCTGTATCACACAATGATTCTGAGTTACCAAAGTTAAGTACATTCAAGCTCTTGATTACAAAGCAAAAAATACTCCCCAAATAGGGGTTGAAAAGTTTCTATGGGATTTCCCTTAGTGTTGTAGTCTAAGACAGAAAAAATGTATGTAAGAACTTGATTGAAAAGAAGAGTTTCACAATTTTTACAGAAACCACTATCAAATGCGAAACAAGAGTCAAAATGTTGTATGGAATTCGTACATCAAAATTGCTTACATACGAAATAAAATTAATGTAGCCTTTTTATTAAAACTGTGTGAGTGTCCAAAATGGCAGACATATTTGTATTAGACAAAAACTAATTCATTAATCCACACTAATATTTAAATCGCTAAAGGTATCCTTAAAAAAACAGGGAAACCATTAAATATTTCCTGCGTAAATACTTTAAGCATGCGTCACTCCGAATCCGATCGCGGCGAATCAAATACGCGTCAGACGGTGTGAATTACTTTATATTTCTTATTTAAAATTTATTACACTTTTAACATACAATTACATGTGTTAATTTGTGCCTAATTGCAAGTTGAGAGCGCAGTGACTGGGTTTCAGACAGGATAATGTCTGCTATTCTCTAATAGAAGTTTGATGTTTCATCAAGCAGAAAGTTCCATGATATAATTGGCAGTATTATAGAAGGTTGTATTTAATCATAGGTCTTCTGAGACTAATACAGCTTCTGCATACGAAAATATTGAATTCCAATTTACTCTCAGTAACAAATGTTCTCAAAGATAAATGTGGAGAAATTGATTCAAAACTATTGAAAAATTGAAAACTCAGATTAGTAAATTCTCGTTTACTTTCAGGGATGTTCCTCTTCAAAATTCTTCAACTCAGTATGCCTGTCCAAGTATCTACAATAAAAATTGCCAGAATGGAACAACTCAAAATAATCTACAATTGGATTCAGAGCAAAGTGAAGAAAAAGAGAAAGAAAGTGATAACTACTTAGATACTGATATGGACATTCCAAATTATAATGTTGAAATTGAGAATGAGCAAGAAATACAAAATTCTCCAGAACAAAATCCTGAGGAAATAACCTACGTCTGTCACTTTTGCCCAGAAATATTTCCTTCAGAGGAAGAAGTACTAAATCATACAAATTTGACACATCCTGATGTTGGTAGCGATGACGTGACTGAGAGTAAAAGCAACAATAAACCCAAGCGCATGCGCACAAAAATTGATCCAAAAGTCATTAATGCAGCCAAAGTTGTTGTGGACGATCGAGTGTATTATAACTGCAAGGAATGTGGGAAAAGCTTACTTTCCCCTTATACCTTTGTTTGGCACATGCGTATTCATACTGGGGAAAGACCGTTTTGTTGCGACCTATGCGGGAAGAAATTCCGGGTGTCTCAGGGTTTGGTTAGACATTTAAAAGAAACACATGAAAGAATCAAAAATTTTCCCTGTGATCTCTGTGGTAGAATGTTTGCATCAAAGAGAAATGTGGAAGAACATAGAAGAATACATACAAATGAGCGGCCATATATTTGCGCCCTCTGTGGCAAAGCTTTCAAACAGAAAGCTTCTCTATTCGTTCATAATCGCACACATTCTGATACTTTCCCTATAAATGCGAGTATTGTAATCAAGGTTTTCGTAGCAAACCTCCGTTATTAATTCATGTTACAAAGCATACCGGTCAAAAACCTTATCCTTGTGATGTTTGTGGGCGGTGTTTTAGAATTAAATATGAACTGAAAAGACATAGACTTGTACATTCAGAGGAAAAACCGTTTTGTTGTTCGTTTTGTGGCTTGAAATTCAAGCAGAAGAGGTACTTGAGAAATCATTTTAAAGCTAATCATTTAAGTAATATATCAATATCAGGAAGTTTATCTGTGTTATAATCATTTCTAAATAATTTTAATTAAATTGTATTATAATTGGGTTTAAGTAAATAAAATTGTGAATGTATTGCTTTTAAATATAAAAGGATGAATATAATAAGTGACTCATATAAATGTTATGCGTATTGTAGGTTCAAATCCTTTGATAAGATAGATATCTATTTTTGGTGCAATCTTTCCATTATTATATGAAATTATTTATTTTGTAAGGGAAAGTGATAATCATATCATCAATTATGAAGAGAATTCGATTTGCTAGCAAATAGAGAGGCCCAGGGAATTGTACACTAAAAATGCGACATCACATAATTTTAGATGAACTGAACTTAAATTAAAATCGTGAGTCTTAGTTGTACTAATGACAGTGCTTGGTTGAAGAAACAACCGTAGTCTGAAGGGGCAAGGGGGTCACAATCGTTTGTGTTTGTCATTTTCTTTTTTCATTTGAAATTAGGAATATGGCATGATTGAGCTTTCAAGTATTCATTATCATGAAATAATATGAATGTAGGTAATAATTAAATGAAGGAGAGTGCCAGTCTGGTTTCATATCCTAGAAATTATGCGTTAACATAAGACTAGACTCCTCTTATATTTCTGGTAAATGCTTACTATTGTATGTGATATGAAATAAATCTGTGATACTGTCTTGACGGAATGATTAATTAAGGTGACTAAAACTGGCAAGAATTTTAACTACAAAAATGTAAGTAGGTTCGACTAGTTAGCATTACTTCGAAGAAGATTGATTTGAACATTCTGTTTCAATATGCGCTCCAAACATAGGTTTCTGCTGAGATGATTAATTGTAAGCTTCTAGAATCGAATATGAATTTTCTTAGGACCAATATCGATCCTTCTGTTTGTCAACACTACCGTTGAGGTAAAATGTTGGTTCACCTGAGAACAGAATATTTGAGGCAAAGTTTTCCTCGCGATTACAATCTTCGATCGAAACCATTCTCTAATTTTAATACTAGACCCACTCCGTATGAATGGTATTTTTCTTTGTTGTATAGGCGTTTGATTTATTACAGTTTTGAATGCAATCATTCGTAGATCAACAATTTCCGTCCTTTTCACTGAGCGACATTATGTGCGTAAGAGGATTGTCCCTAACTTTCGAAATAAATGATTCATGAAACTGATGTTATATTTTGCTTATCACGATTTTCTAAGCCTACTGCAACGATATTGAAGTTTTTTTTAATGTGTCGTCAACACATCATTTTGAATGCATTATTGATTCTTTTTTGTTTAATTTAGGCTTAGGATAATTCTCAGATTTGAACGGCTTGTTTTTGAAATGGGACTGCTCAATCGCACCAAAATCTAATAGCATATTGAGTGAAATAAGAGTTCCCAATTGTGTATCACATACTAGATATTGCCATTTGGAAACATTTTTGATAACGTTTTATTTTTGAAGGTTGAAAATAAAACAAACATTTACGCTCGAGCGTTTCTCATAACCTAACCTAACCCAATTGTTAGGAATAATCCATTCTTTTTTCCATACACTATACTCCGTCAGCTTATATTAGTCATCAATAAATCAACAATATCAGCGACTCAATTTTGTTATTATTTATCTTAAATTAGCTGACCCTATTTGCCCTGTCAATTTCTACAAAAATAGTTTTAGGAAAGATTCATATTAATCAAGATTCAATGTTAAGACTAGGCTGCAGAGCATCCACATTGTAAAAAAATTGTTTTTACTAAAATCATGTACAGTATAAGCTCTTTATTCGCAGGTTATATGTTCCGTAAATATACCGCGAATACAGAAACTGTGAATATGGAATGGTAATTTATAGGGGATACGTTCCTAGGTGACAAAATAGATATATAAAAAAGTTAATTGAAGGTTTTGACCATATTGATTAACTATTATCTACAGGCTTAGGCAATGATTTAAAAAATTCTGTTATTTCAATAACAAACGGATGTGAGAACGTTAGAAATTCCAACACTTGGAGACATCTTTGTTGTTCGTATCTTTCTCGAAGTCCGGTAGCGGGTTCACCGTCTCGGTCTATAAAGGGCAACTCCCGTACGTATGTACGGGGTGCGTCCTTTCTGGAATCGATAGGGTACCCCGATGTAGCTTGATAGGATGCTGAGAAGCGATATGCGACACTGATGAGCTCCTAATAAGGGCGAAACTGCAGTCTGCCACTTCGTTTCTCGGCATCCCGCTTAGTAGCACTATTGTGGCTCTTGGGAGGCTGCTAGCATGTCGGGCAGTTTTGGGAACTAGCTCTTGTCAGGAAAGATTATTCATTGATCTACGAATTTTGAATAATTCTTTTTGTCTCAAGTTTACATATGTAGACTCCTCGAGAAGTTTGTCGCGGAAGATATTTGTCTTCATATATATATATATATATATATATATATATATATATATATATATATATATATATATATATATATATATATATATATATATATATATATATATATATATATATATATATATATATATAAAATAAAATAAAAATATATCATTTTCATTACTTATTTGAATTGATTTGTTGTCAAAATATAATATTTTGAATTAACCGATTTCAAATATTTGGAATCAAATATTGTTATAAAATAAGTTCGTTTTCTTATTTGAACAGTGAGTTGCAATGAATGTGGTGATATTTAAAACTGGATTCCAATACATTCAATTTGAAGGAATAAGTAGATAAAAGTTTGTAGTTAATCACATTTTGATGATAACAGGGCATTAATATGTGCTCAATGCAATTCAATGATTAGAAGTTATAGAGGAAATTAATTCAAGACTATTGGACCAGTTTAACAATTATCGCAGCTGATGTAAATATATAGAATAAAATATTTTTTCGAGATTGAAGTTAAGGTGTTGATCTATTTTTTACTGCATTAGGTTAGATTTCATTAGGATTCTATTTGTTTCAATTTTAATTTCATGAAAAAAAATGTTTACCTACACCCACAAATAATACCCAAGTAAAATGTAATTTCGTGTCAAGTATAAATACATGAAGATGAATTATTTCGTTTTCCAGATCACGTTGTTGTTGGTATCAATAGTTTAAATTTTTGCAAATTTACGAAAAAATACAGAAGTAAAAAGAATTGTATATACTGTCACCCATTACGGAGCATTTCATACTACAACTAAGTTTTAGACTTGCTAGTTCCTTGATAGAGAAAAAATCAGTAATTTCTGTATTACTTGACGCATAATAATTTACTCATGGGCATTAGCAATATATAGTGCCAGTTTATTAACGGACCATAGTTACTCTTAGTTCAGATTGGGATGCAATTCGTTGTTTTAATGTGGATAACCAGTAACATCATTTGTCGTGCCTGAACGGTCATTCAATCATGGAGTGAGCACAAAGAGGAAGACTGCTGGCTGTTCATCATTTTCCTATGAATCGAATTCAGTTCAGGAAATGTTCTTTGTAAAAATAATTCCAAAGAATAGTTGGACTCACATATGTATATGCACCTTGAGAGATATGCATTACATTGACTGACGCTGAATCGAAAATAGATTTGTCATATTGATTTTAAACTTTCTGAATAGGCCCTATCTCTCAGTTGAACGAGATTTAGGAGTCTGGGAGACTCACTCTTGACCTTGGTCAAATCTGACTGGGGTCAGCTTTGGCTATAATTAGACGATATTGTCGTGCGAAAATGCAAGAATTTTGTGCCACATTAAAAATAATTATCTTCATTTATCAACATAATACTGAAAATGCAAAGAATAATAATAAACTGTTATTTTCAGATCTTGCAAAGGTGTTGGTAATATACAAATACTTGGAAAATTTCCTAATCAAGCTACAGAAGATCTTCAAAAAGTCGAAACATGTCAGGTAATAGTAAATAAAATTGAAAATGGATCACAACAGATTTCCAATGAAAAACAAATCGAAAACGAAAATTATACAGGTCTAGAAGAGCCCTTATCAGATTCGGAAGAACTAAACGCTAAAATTGTGGATGAAATCACATTTGAAAACAACTTCGAGCACAAGAAATTTGTTGGGGTTCGTCGAAAGAAGAATGAAGTTCAAGACAATTTTTTTTGTGATGCATGTGATAAAGGTTTCACGAGAAAATTCGATATGCAGAGACATAGAAAATTCAAGCATCCAGAGTTGGAAGCTATTGAATCATATCCTCAGAAGAAGGATCGTGAATTGTTGAATACATGTAAAATTATAGAAAATGATAAAATTATTTTCAAATGTGATCTATGCAATCGGCGGTTTAATAAATCTTACAACCTTACAAGACATAGATCTATTCATATAGGATTAAAGCCTTTTGTTTGTCACATATGTGGTAAATGTTTTCGTTTGTATAGTTCCTTTAGGAAGCATATCAAGCAATTTCATGAAGGCGTGAAGAATTTCAAATGTGAAATGTGTCAAAGAGAATTTGGAACTAAAGAATCTAGAGACGAGCACATGAACACTCACACTGATCTTAGACCATTTTCCTGCGATATCTGCAAAAAGTCGTTCAGGCAGAAATCTTCATTGTACATTCACAAACTTTACCATTCTAATACTTTCAAATTCGAATGTTCGTTATGTGATAAAAAATTTAGACGCTCCCAAGAATTGATGTTACATAATCGACAGCATACAGGTCATAAGCCTTACCCTTGCGACGTATGTGGGGCTGAATACAGACGGAATGAAGATCTGAAAAAACACAAAAAGATTCATTTGAGGAGCAGCAAGGAATGGATATGCCAAGATTGTCAATGTACCTTTAGCCAGGAAAGGTATTTAAAGATGCATAGAAAGATACATATGTGAAAAATCTTCGACTTATGTAAAGGATAAGCTAGGGCGTACAGAATGATATATTCATGAAATCAGTCATAAAATCTCTATTTATTATTCATTGATAATTTTAAACACTTCATCTTGCGATATATACTTCGATTCATTACTAGTTGAAATTATTAAGCAACTTGATACAAAACAATAAAATCATTAAATATTTCTCAAAACCGGACAAAATTCATTTTGTACGTCCTAGGCGGTAGAGTGAAACGTGTGGCATACCAAATTTGTACTGAAATAGAATCATCACATAAAGACTTCATATGTAAAACGCTTCGTTTTTTTCCAAAATTGAATCCGAACTAGAGGTTATTGCAATAAATATATCATCATCTACGTTTCTTTCTATACTTGGAATGGAAGGAAATCATTCTTATTGCCCAAACTGAAGTCCAGAGCTTGTAAAACCTCTCTTGTTTTTTGGAATTGGTGAAATAGCGGATTTTGTTTTTGAACTGTATTATCAACTGTATTTATGTCGAATTCTTACGAAGAACTCGGGCTGTTACTGTAGATGTCATATTATATATATATATTATTTATATATATATATTCTTTTGAAAAAGAGAGGATTTACAAAAATTCGAATAATTGTAATTACAATAAATGCTTATATCTATAATTTTGGTGTGTGTCAGAAAAAAACACAAGTATGAGCTCAGGAAAATGTAACAGGGGAACCATACTTTCTTGCGTATGATTCAATAAACGAGTGAAAAAACCTGCGGAAAAAACTCGTTTCCCTGTCGCTATTGCACTAGCAATAGCTTGTCTGTTTATGTTGTACATCAAGAGTACCAAAGATTTTTCTGTTTACCAGCTTCAATTCTCATCTTGCACTCCATGATTTCCAGACGAAGACAAGGGTGAAAGGAAGAGGGTTTGGGACAGGAATCTGTAACAATGGAAAAAGAAAACCAGCAGAAAAATATTTCAACAATCATACCTGACTCTTATATGTCTAAACACACTTGAATTTAAAAAAGATTTTACATAGCAAGTAAGGCCATAAAAAGGACTAAGGAGATAATCAAAAAGTACATAACTGCGATATTTCCTCTTTCGCGGAGATGTTCTTCCGTCGTAGTATGAGTCTGCTGAAACATAATCACTTCCTTGTTATTGCTTGCCAATTTTTAAGTATAATCGTAAAATCCCTTTTATATTCAAGCTCAACAAAACAATTCTCTCTCTGTTTGACCAAGAGAGCCTCGATGGCTAGGTTCGGTCCTCTAAGTGATGGCGATTATGATCTATAGATGTTCTAGAATCATTATGTAATGTGGGTTGACATCTCCCATATATTATTTCTTCGTGGTTCTTGTTTAATTTGAAGAAAATTCGCGAAAAAATGTTGACAGTCGTTTCAAAAATATGAAAAATTATATGTCATATAACTGTTGTACAAGGGTAGTATAAATTTGTACTCTTAGGGTACTACAAATTATAGAAGTGCTTTAAACTAGGACAACCACAATGGCCATAGAGCCAGTACTTTTCAGCCAGTAGTTAACTCTAACTGCAACTACATTTCAATGAAAGCTATTTGACGTTTTTGATACATTTTATTTTAAATGTAGTTAAAATTCAGTTTTATTTCTCGATATACGTAGTTGAAAAGTATTTAACTACTCGTTACATTTGCTCTGAAGAAAAGGGACCAAATACGAAAGATAACTGAGTATATAGAACATATTTGAATGATAACTATTTTATCCATCCACAGAAATGGAATCTATATGATTTATTAGTACTCTACACTTCCATACACACAGATTATAATATACAATATACAGTGACTGGCGTGAGTTGCTACATCTTGGTTCACACACCTAGTGAAAAGTCGTTCAACATAGAGACGACGGGAGACTGACATTATTTTTTTAACATCCTTCATATGGACACAGTACAATCTTAATAAAATTAACTTGTTATTATTGATAACAGACTTATTATACTAAACATTAGTTTTTATAAACTAGTCTGAAAAGTATAAAATTTTACTTTATCATGAAGTTTTGTTCGTTTCAGTATTGTAATGGCTTGAGTGTTGTTTAAAAGCTGAACGTTCCATGTTGGTATCGCGAAGTAGGAATAATTGTAAATCATTACATCGTCTGATGGAACTTCGTTGGTCACAACGATAAACATCTCATTGTCTGTTGGTTTGACGCTCTTTGGTACATCCACAAACCTAAATTCCAATCCAAAACCTTTTATTATAGACTAGCAGGTTGAGTTTCGATTCTCCTCGAATCAAATACATTTGACGGACTTTGTGCCGTATTTGCCGTGTTTTCTCTCGCTTAGTCTTTCATCTAGATATAGACCTAGATATTTTGCTGTTTCGGCTTGCAGTATGTACCATTCAATGACAAGAACGTATTTGATGTATCATGTATATTACACGTGCAGGTCTGGCTACGTTTAATTTGATTTTCCAATACCTCGGCCATTTTCTGGTTATTCCAACCTATACTTTTTTTGGTTGCTTTTTCTTGGATGGTACTCTTGGCCATTACGACAGTGTTATCAGCGAATGTGTCGTTGACTGTGTCTCCTGTTATATCAGCAGTATAGAGAAGATGTTGATATTGGATGAAATGAATACATCTTTAAGTAGGTTCTTGCAGGCAAATATAATGTGAGTAGCTGACAAGTAAGTTAATAGGTAACTTTTGTATTTTAAATGAAATAAAACTAAAGTATTTAGATTTTCACTATATTTAATATAGTGAAAATCTAAATACTTTACTTTTATTTCATTGAAAATATGTATATCGATTTTCATCAAGTAACGACCTCCTCAATCAAATTAGGTAACTTTTGAGACATCCACTATGGAACCTAAACTGAAAGTCCGGAATATCAGCAGAAACGTAAATTGAAAGAGGTTAGCATTACTATCGTCTTGGGAAGATTTCGTCTATTCCAAAAGCTTTCTTCGATAGGTGTGATCATTTTGAAAGGTTCTTCTGGTTGGAACTGTATGTTGAATTGAGCGTTGACATATTATCATTCGGTTAGAAATCTGATGTAAGGTATTGGAAATAGCTAGCATCAGAAGCTTAGTAAGTTGTATCTTCTTACTTCAACAAGGTTCCATAAAAAAAAATAAATTTGATATTAGAGTAACGTTGATATTATTTGTTGGGATTCACTTACGGAATATGGATTTTGCAGGTTTAAGCTCTTCTACTATCGATATTTCAGGTTTGTGTTCTTTCATCTTGTACACTTCATAACCTTTGCAGTGTAAGGTTGTGCACACAATTTGTACTTGCATAAGGGCTTAGTGTGGAATGTTTTCCGATCTGTAAGTGCTTCAATTCTCCATCCACTGTCATATTACTTTGATATTCTTCATTGTTTTCTTTCATTTCATTATCTATGTAGTATATTGAATACTTCGTGGATTTTCCCCGATTTTGCATTTTTTCTCGCTATGTTACTAATACTGACCACTCTATTTTTATGTCTTTCGACATACATTTGGATTTCTCTCTAATCGATGTTCGAATGCAAGTCTCTGGCAACCAATCAATGAAGCTTTTAACGTTTCAGTTCTGAAGTATGGTACTCTAACAACTATTACGGTTGTACTGTTTTGTAGTCGTAATAAAAGTCTGCAAGAATTAATCCCAAACAAATCCTTTATGGTTGAAGTTGGTGATAGAAAGTCCTTTAGTTTTAACAGTTGACAAGAATCTAATCAAATGAGTTAACAATTTGAGCCCGTAAATGTTGAAAATTTGAGGAACTCTGGATGATAATATTAGATATGGATAATTCAGCAAACATCCTAATTAATAAATTAATTATTAACTCTTGCGTGGCCGATTGCACCAGTTCATGAGTTATCTCAAAATTTCACCATGACGCAACAAAAAGCTACGTTCCAAGTGAGATGCCTAGCACGCGTATACTAGAATTCAGAGAACAGAGATTATCTTATTATAAAAATGAAATATGTATAGTAAGAATCGTGAAATATACAAGTCTTCAACACTGGTGTACTGCATTCTAAGGGTAACTTGATCAACACATTTTGCGCAGTGAACTGAATTAGAGTCATAATGCCTTGTTTATTTGCTGTATCACCAACAAACAACAAGAATTTAATAAAAAGAGCATACTCGACGTTATTAATAAAATTATTGAACAAGACAAGACAGTCCCAACCCTGTATATACGAGATGACATTTCAACTCTTAGGACAATTTCATACCAATATTATAAATATGAAAGTTTGCCTGTTACGTTTCCACAACTAAGTCATTGAAGGAGAAGGAAAAATGTTTCAGAATTTTTGGAAACCAGAAATAACTGACAAAAAATTAATTTAAGATAATTTTCACAGCAAATTTTCCAAAATTTCCCCTCCCTCTCGTACACATATCCTCTAGCGAACTGCCAGATGGACAACTGATTATCTAATAACATCCGGTTGCTTACGAATAAAATCGCAACCTCCCTGAGAACTTTAGATTAAGTTCTCCCGGTTAACTATCTCTTGACCATTTATGAGGACCCCCTCTTTCAACCCAATGTAATGGAAACACATTATTTAGGTGGTCTACCACAGCATTCGAAGACGCATGTTGATCACAGAACAACAAGATGCGAATATGAATAGCCATACCATAAAAATCGTGAAGAGTGCGGAAAGCTTGGGGGTAATATTTGATGAAGATCTGAATTTTACTGCTCATGCTAACAAAATATGTCAGACGTCTTATTACAAATCAAAATCTTTGTATCGATACAAGCATATGCTCCCATTGGAGATAAAGCTGAAACTGGTGAGGACGCTTATCATGCCTAAAATTGAGTATTGTGCTCCCGTTTATTATTATTTTTTGACATAGATAGGAATAAATTGAGAAAGTTGCAGAATTGTTGTTTGCGATTTTCACACTGTATTACCTGACACGGCCATATAACACCACATTACATGAAATTGAATGTATTGCCTATGGAAAAACATAACTTTTCTACACTGTATTCTTGTACAAGCTATTGAAGTCGAAAATTCCATGTTACCTATACTCTACCATTAGGAAGAGGTCAGATGAACGAGGTGTTCCTCTTAGAAGAGATACCCTTGTGATTCCAATGCATGTAACATAACAAGTATGAGGGCTGCTTTTTGTATACAGGACCAGTTTTCCTTAACAGGGTGTTTTCTATATTAAATTTGAATGAAAAAGAATTTCAAACTGAATTGAGAAAGGTTATCGATGTTTGATTCGTCCCACTGTTTTTCACTTATTGTTTGTTAAATATTTTTTTGCTATTTTGATGTTAGGCAGGATGAGTGGAAGATCAGGAAACTGAACTTGTCCACTTGTGTCCCTTCTATGTAAAGGTTAGTTTGTAAGTAAGTTACAGTACTAGTATGTTTGGGCACAATGAATGATATTATTATTTATTATCGTGGACTCATGCACTATCTCAGCTGTTAGCTGGATATAATTTACCTTTCCCAGATTCAGCAATCAAAGGGAATAGGCTCGATTACAAT
This sequence comes from Cryptolaemus montrouzieri, assembly GCA_013387265.2. Lineage (NCBI taxonomy): Eukaryota > Metazoa > Arthropoda > Insecta > Coleoptera > Coccinellidae > Cryptolaemus > Cryptolaemus montrouzieri. The sequence continues at coordinate 125,089,328 of JABFTP020000185.1, forward strand.
ATACTTGACATAAATTTCCTAACTATCCTCATGTATTAAGAATTACAGCTTTTTGCATTTCTATATAGGTATTCTTATGCAATTCTAATTTCTTAAGGCTATCATGCAAAGTTTTGGGTATTAACCCAGTCGAGGATACGATGACAGGAACAATATCTATTTTCTCGAGGTGCCACATCTGCTTGATCTCAGTAGCAAGGTCTGTGTATTTGGACTTTTTCTCCTGGAAATTGTTCAGCACGTTGTTATTATTCGGTATGGCGACATCCACCAGCATTGCTGTTCTGGCTCTCTTATCATACACCACTATGTCCGGCCTATTATTCGTCACCATTCTGTCAGTGATAACAGGCCTATCGTAGTATAATCTGATAGTCATTTTCCAATAGGGGCGCCGGTTGATACTTGTAATATGGCTGGAAGGTATTCAGAAGTCCGTACTTGTGTTCAAGTTTCTGATGGATAATCTTGCACACTTGATTATGCCTGTGAAGATAGTCCGTATTGGCCAGTTGTTCGCATCCGGACGTAATATGCTGTATAGTCTCCGATCTTATATGGCATTTTCTACACTTATCTGTTTGTAATGTTCCGTCCTTCATAATAATTTTTATAGTTGTTTGTAGCTTTCTTGACCATTGCTCTTGTTTTTCAGTATCTGATAGGAATGGTAGATTCAGCAGGTCACCTCTGGTAGCAAGATTTAGAGGTGTATATCCCTTATCTGCCAACGATACCACTCTTTGGGGGTCAGAAGTGAGAGCTTTTGCTGGGAAGAATTCTCTGAGATTTTTTATCTGTTCGGTGTGTAAATTGACTACATCTATTAATCCGCGTCCTCCTTCTTTCCGCTTCAAAGTTGTTGTTCGTATTACAGACGATTTTGGATGATGGTTGTTGTACTTTGTTAGCATCGTTCGGGCCTGCCTTTGAATATCATCCAGTTCTGTCTTAGTCCATCTGATTATTCCAAATGAGTAAAGCAACACTGGAATGGCGTAGGTGTTAATTGCCTTGACTAGATTTCCCGAGTTCAACATTGATTTCAGCACAGTCTTCAGACGTTGACTGTATTCTGAACGAATCTTCTCCTTTGATTGTTTTTGGTCTAGCAATCTGGCTTGTTGGTATTCCAGATATTTGTATGTTTCGCCATTCCTCATGCACTGTATAATATCACCGTTTGGAAGTTGTGTTTCACCATCTATAACTTTCCCTCTTTGAATGTTCAGGGTCTTACATTTTTCAATCCCGAATTTCATATGAACATCTGCCGAGAACTCAGTGACAGTTTTCAGCAAATCATCCAATTGTTTCTTGTTCGAAGCATATAACTTGATGTCATCCATATACAGCAGGTGGGAGAATGTATGATAATTCCTATCTGTTTTATCCTAAATCCGTATCCTGTTCTATTGAGCATTGAGGACAATGGGTTCATAGCTAAACAGAACCATAGTGGACTCAAAGAGTCTCCTTGAAAAATTCCACGACGTATGGGTATCTCGTCGGTTTTAATTCATTTATTATTCATGTTGACCTGCAGAGACGTGCGCCAGTGTGTCATTGTTGTCTTCAAGAACTCTACCAGGGCTGAGTGAATTTTGTATATCTGCAATACTTCAACAAGCCAAGAATGGGCGGTACTATCGAATGCCTTCAGATAATCGAGAAAAGCTGAATGAACATTCCGATGCCCTACGTGTGCCTGTTTCATTATAACAGAATCGATGATGAGTTGTTCCTTGCACCCGTGGTGTTTCTTTCTGCATCCTTTCTGCTCCTCTGCTAATATATTGTTGTCTATTATTATTATTTATTATCGTGGACTTATGCACTATCTCAGCCGTTAGCTGGATATAACTTACCTTTCCCAGATTCAGCCATCAAAGGGAATAGGCTCGATTAAAATATACTTGACATAAATTTCCTAACTATCCTACATGTATTAAGAATTACAGCTTTTTGCATTTCTATATAGGTATTCTTATGCAATTCTAATTTCTTAAGGTTATCATGCAAAGTTTTGGGTATTAACCCAGTGGAGGATACGATGACAGGAACAATATCTATTTTCTCGAGGTGCCACATCTGTTTGATCTCAATAGCAAGGTCTGTGTATTTGGACTTTTTCTCCTGGAACTTATTCAGCACGTTGTTATTATTCGGTATGGCGACATCCACCAGCATTGCTGTTTTGGCTCTCTTATCATACACCACTATGTCCGGCCTATTATTCGTCACCATTCTGTCAGTGATAACAGGCCTATCGTAGTATAATCTGATAGAGTCATTTTCCAATACGGGCGCCGGTTGATACTTGTAATATGGCTGGAAGGTATTCAGTAGTCCGTACTTGTGTGCAAGTTTCTGATGGATAATGTTGCACACTTGATTATGCCTGTGAAGATAGTCCGTATTGGTCAGTTGTTCGCATCCGGACGTAATATGCTGTATAGTCTCCGATCTTATATGGCATTTTCTGCACCTATCTGTTTGTAATGTTCCGTCCTTCAAAATAAATTTTTTGTAGTTGTTTGTAGCGATCACTTGGTCTTGGATGGCCATAAGGAATCCCTCTGTTCCCGCGAATAATTCTCCTTTCATCAACCATTTGTTGGAGGCTTCTTTGTCGATGTGTGGTTGATTAATCTTATGGTGATGTCGTCCATGCAATTCCTTTCTTGATCATTGCTCTTGTTTTTCAGTATCTGATAGGAATGGTAGATTCAGCAGGTCATCTCTGGTAGCAAGATTTAGAGGTGTTTATCCCTTATCAGCCAACGATACCACTCTATGTAGGTCAGAAGTGAGATCTTTTGCTGAGAAGAATTCTCTGAGATTTTTTATCTGTTCGGTGTGTAAATTGACTACATCTATTAATCCGCGTCCTCCTTCTTTCCGCTTCAAAGTTGTTCGTATCATAGACGATTTTGGATGATGGTTGTTGTCGGGTCTGCGTTTGAATATCATCCAGTTCTGTCTTAGTCCATCTGATTATTCCAAATGAGTAAAGCAATATTATTATTATTATTATAATAATTATTATTCGTGAAATGATTACGTGCACCCTCATGCTAAAAGTACATTCTTCTTCTGTCGATATCAGCATTGTCAACAAGATCGGATAGATGTCTTCTTAAAAATTAGATAACTGTTTCCATTCAAGTGGCCGGGATGGAAAATGCCCAATTAGGGTGTTATTATAAACACCGCACCGAACGTTGACAGAAAATCGTACTTGGGGTGGTATTATCGAGTAAGGATTTTGCCTCCTCAGTGAACAAAGGTCTTTAAATAAGTGTGCAGTTTCTCAATACCCAGAGGCAAACTTGCATTCTTGCTAGTTCATCTCCTGGATGTAGCACCTGGACCGGCTGGAAGGGGTAGGGATGCATTTGTCCTTTTTTTCAGGGCTCCTCATACTTTACTTTGACTCAAATTCAATGTACTTGCAACTCGTTTTGTACTTATGCTTGGATTATCCTCTACAATTTCAATGATATCTTTGTTCTATCTAGCGATCGCCTGGACAGGTCGTTCTCTTCTTGGAGCCAATGGCAACCTTACAGTTTCTCTTAAAGAACCCTTTCGAGAATTTAGTGATGTGGAACAAGCCGTCGTGGATATCGCTGTCGATATTCTCTGACTGCTGCCCGAGAGTTACAGCGACAAAACCTATACACCATCATATCAGCATAGTAATTGTTCGTAAAATGAGGCATTATAAATAGAATTTGATGATAATGTAAAACTCAGTTGGAAAATTCACGAACTGCATAAGTATATCATCGAGATTTAATTCTGTGTTCCACAGATCTGTCAATATTTATTCTGGGCTCCTCCGATTTTCTATGGTTAACAGTGATTCACAGAGCCAATTATGAGTCAAAATTTTGACAGATATGTGGAACACAGAACCTTAAGTGTTTGGACTATTTTTGTGGGGTTATCTGAAGAATTATATCTATGGTCAAGAGATAGTTCACCGGGAGTACTACTCCCTATAATTGAGGAAGGTTGCGATTTTATTCGTAACCAACCGAATGTTATTAGAAAATCAGTTGGGCATCTGGCAGTTCACTCGAGATTATGTGTACGAGAGGTAGGGAAATTTTGAAAACTTCTGAAGATTTTTTTATTTTTTAGTTATTTAGTGTTGTTCTCGAATGAATTTTTCATTTTATTTTGAGTTTTATGGACGTGAAATATTCTTCGATTGATGTCTCTTAAATGATGAATTAATTATCTTCTAAATATTAATCGAAATGCCTCTTAGGGATTGGTTGTGTCGTCAAGCACTGCTTTAATTGACAGCAACTCTTACATAGAAAAGATTGTTGTGATATTTCCAGGGATTGAAAAACTTCCTGAGAGATGACATAGACGCACACTGTATTTTTTCAATGAAAAAACTGAAGAATAATTTTCGGAATACGCCCTGTAATTCTTTAACGAATTTATTCTGTGGGGAGAGGATTAGCTGAAGCATCCCCAGAACAAAAGCGATAAATATCCAATGCAGAAGTGTTAGTTGAAAGGTGATCGCAAGGTTTTTCCAAAAGAAAAAATGAGCTATCCTCATAATCGTACCTTAACAAAAGTTAGAAGAAATGCGATAGTTTTTGCATTAGGGTTATTTTCTAGAGCAATCCTTACTGATTAAGCAAGAGTCATGTACAGAATGTTTGATTATTTCAGGAAAAAAATATTTTTTCTGTCCGGCCCTGGCATTTGATTTTCGTCTACAAACTGTATTGTTAATATCAGCCATGTTATTTGTGGTCCAAATTACGGAGAAATCGGTCCATATGTTCAAGAGTTATCGCGATTGAAAAATTCAAACCAAATCCATAAACCAGCCTGTATATCGAAAACGACTAACGTTACCTTATATTCTAAGTGCTGTACTTAAAATACAGTTATGTTATGTACGATCTCTCGTGAATCACCTTGTATGTGCATCAGAGTCATCAGAAAATCATACAAGGTGTTACATAATAGTGTGTCACAACTTCAGCTGGTAAATCTACTTGCAATTTTAAGAAAAAAAGTTCATATAAACATACGTTCGCAAGAGCTTCGTTACGGAGCTACAGGGTGTTGAAATTACCTGAAAAAATTGTTTTTTTCTTCAAAACTCCTGCAGTTTTTGAGATATTCAGCCCTAATTTGGAATGCAAGCTATTTTTTACGGCCTCCATAATTACACGTCCTAGATTTCAACTGAAATTCACAAGGTGTTTTCTTTTCCGATGCCATGTCTTCTTTTGCCCTTTCTAACATTTTGCAGTATACCACTGATCAGTGTACAATCAATTTTCGTCATCTTCGTTCAATTCAGAAACTTTTTAACACCTGTAATTTTTCGTATCGCCGACTGTTCTCGATGTGGGAAAAATGGCTAATTTCTTTAACGCCGAATTGGCTGATATCCACTACATGTACGGTCTGGCTGACGGAAATACAACAGAAGCTAGGCGATTATATCAGGTGCGCTTTTCAAATCGAGTAACACCAGACAGGCGAACATTTTCAAATATCCACAGAAGGTTGAGGGAAACTGGTACTTTTACTGCAAATAATCATTTAAAAGGTGCAACTCAAACTATGAGAACTCCAGATATTGAGGAAGCAGTTTTGAGTTGTATTGATTTGAATCCTCATGTGAGTACAAGAAAAATTGGAAATCAGTTGAATATTTCACATGTTCTAGTTTGGAGGATTCTCCACGACTTTTTATTGTACCCGTTTCATATTCAACGCGTCCAAACTCTACTTCCTGGAGATTTTCCTTCAAGACTGAATTTCTGCCGATGGTTCTTAGATAAAATTAGAGAAAATGCTCATTTTGATAGTGAAATAATGTTCACAGACGAAGCTAACTTTTCGAGAATTGTTATCACAAATTTTCACAATAATCATTACTGGGCTGAGGAAAACCCCCATTTGATTGAAGAATCTCATCATCAAGAACAATTCTCACTAAATGTCTGGGTCGGAATAATTGGAAATTATTTCGGTTCCGCTTATCGGCAATTTCTTGTGGAGGATGTGCCACTTTTGGTGAGAAACATAATGTGGTTCATGCATGACAGGGCACCAGCACATTTCAGTCGAGAAGCTAGGGAATTCTTGAATAATACATTCAACAACCGATGGATAGGTCGGGGTGAGCCAGAACCATGACCTCCTAGGTCCCCAGACTTAAATAGTTTAGACTTTTTCTCATGTAAATATCTCAAAGGTTTAGTTTATACCACTCCAGTGAACGCTGTAGAAGACGTGAGAAATCGAATAATAACCTCTTGTGACACGATAAGAAATACCCCAGAAATATTTCAAAGAGTGCGTGATAATATGCGAAGGACAGAGGCTTGTATTCTAGCAGGCGGAGGACACTTCCAGCAATTTATTTAGTTTCTAATTGTTCTTTTTTTAGTTTGATATTGAATAGGTATAAGTTGAGTCTCAGAAGACGAGCTATCAAAATAAAAGCAAATTTTGGGCATACCTAGCGAGTATTTCTATTATATTTTTTATTTAGCGAATAAAATACAATTCAAATAATTCAAATTCGATAATTTTTACTCGAAAACGTTTGGAGATATGTATGTATGTGTATAAATGTAATGTAAATGTGTATGTGATAAAAATTTACACGCTCCCAAGAATTGATGTTACATAATCGACAGCATACAGGTCATAAGCCTTACCCTTGCGACGTATGTGGGGCTGAATACAGACGGAATGAAGATCTGAAAAAACACAAAAAGATTCATTTGAGGAGCAGCAAGGAATGGATATGCCAAGATTGTCAATGTACCTTTAGCCAGGAAAGGTATTTAAAGATGCATAGAAAGATACATATGTGAAAAATCTTCGACTTATGTAAAGGATAAGCTAGGGGCGTACAGAATGATATATTCATGAAATCAGTCATAAAATCTCTATTTATTATTCATTGATAATTTTAAACACTTCATCTTGCGATATATACTTCGATTCATTACTAGTTGAAATTATTAAGCAACTTGATACAAAACAATAAAATCATTAAATATTTCTCAAAACCGGACAAAATTCATTTTGTACGTCCTAGGCGGTAGAGTGAAACGTGTGGCATACCAAATTTGTACTGAAATAGAATCATCACATAAAGACTTCATATGTAAAACGCTTCGTTTTTTTCCAAAAATTGAATCCGAACTAGAGGTTATTGCAATAAATATATCATCATCTACGTTTCTTTCTATACTTGGAATGGAAGGAAATCATTCTTATTGCCCAAACTGAAGTCCAGAGCTTGTAAAACCTCTCTTGTTTTTTGGAATTGGTGAAATAGCGGATTTTGTTTTTGAACTGTATTATCAACTGTATTTATGTCGAATTCTTACGAAGAACTCAGGCTGTTACTGTAGATGTCATATATATATATATATATATATATATATATATATATATATATATATATATATATATATATATATATATATATATATATTCTTTGAAAAAGAGAGGATTTACAAAAATTCGAATAATTGTAATTACAATAAATGCTTATATCTATAATTTTGGTGTGTGTCAGAAAAAACACAAGTATGAGCTCAGGAAAATGTAACAGGGAACCATACTTTCTTGCGTATGATTCAATAAACGAGTGAAAAACCTGCGGAAAAAACTCGTTTCCCTGCCGCTATTGCACTAGCAATAGCTTGTCTGTTTATGTTGTACATCAAGAGTACCAAAGATTTTTCTGTTTACCAGCTTCAATTCTCATCTTGCACTCCATGATTTCCAGACGAAGACAAGGGTGAAAGGAAGAGGGTTTGGGACAGGAATCTGTAACAATGGAAAAAGAAAACCAGCAGAAAAATATTTCAACAATCATACCTGACTCTTATATGTCTAAACACACTTGAATTTAAAAAAGATTTTACATAGCAAGTAAGGCCATAAAAAGGACTAAGGAGATAATCAAAAAGTACATAACCTGCGATATTTCCTCTTTCGCGGAGATGTTCTTCCGTCGTAGTATAAGTCTGCTGAAACATTATCACTTCCTTTTTATTGCTTGCCAATTTTTAAGTATAATCGCAAAATCCCTTCTATATTCAAGCTCAACAAAACAATTCTCTCTCTGTTTGACCAAGAGAGCCTCGATGGCTAGGTTCGGTCCTCTAAGTGATGGCGATTATGATCTATAGATGTTCTAGAATCATTATGTAATGTGGGTTGACATCTCCCATATATTATTTCTTCGTGGTTCTTGTTTAATTTGAAGAAAAATTCGCGAAAAAATGTTGACAGTCGTTTCAAAAATATGAAAAATTATATGTCATATAACTGTTGTACAAGGGTAGTATAAATTTGTACTCTTAGGGTACTACAAATTATAGAAGTGCTTTAAACTAGGACAACCACAATCGCCATAGAGCCAGTACTTTTCAGCCAGTAGTTAACTCTAACTGCAACTACATTTCAATGAAAGCTATTTGACGTTTTTTGATACATTTTATTTTAAATGTAGTTAAAATTCAGTTTTATTTCTCGATATACGTAGTTGAAAAGTATTTAACTACTCGTTACATTTGCTCTGAAGAAAAGGGACCAAATACGAAAGATAACTGAGTATATAGAACATATTTGAATGATAACTATTTTATCCATCCACAGAAATGGAATCTATATGATTTATTAGTACTCTACACTTCCATACACACAGATTATAATATACAATATACAGTGACTGGCGTGAGTTGCTACATCTTGGTTTACACACCTAGTGAAAAGTCGTTCAACATAGAGACGACGGGAGACTGACATTATTTTTTTAACATCCTTCATATGGACACAGTACAATCTTAATAAAATTAACTTGTTATTATTGATAACAGACTTATTATACTAAACATTAGTTTTTATAAACTAGTCTGAAAAGTATAAAATTTTTACTTTATCATGAAGTTTTGTTCGTTTCAGTATTGTAATGGCTTGAGTGTTGTTTAAAAGCTGAACGTTCCATGTTGGTATCGCGAAGTAGGAATAATTGTAAATCATTACATCGTCTGATGGTACTTCGTTGGCCACAACGATAAACATCTCATTGTCTGTTGGTTTGACGCTATTTGGTACATCCACAAACCTAAATTCCAATCCAAAACGTTTTATTATAGACTAGCAGGTTGAGTTTCGATTCTCCTCGAATCAAATACATTTGACGGACTTTGTGTCGTATTTGCCATGTTTTCTCTCGCTTAGTCTTTCATCTAGATATAGACCTAGATATTTTGCTGTTTCGGCTTGCAGTATGTACCATTCAATGACAAGAACGCATTTGATGTATCATGTATATTACACGTGCAAGTCTGGCTACGTATAATTTGATTTTCCAATACCTCGGCCATTTTCTGGTTATTCCAACCTATACTTTTTTTGGTTGCTTTTTCCTGGATGGTACTCTTGGCCATTACGACAGTGTTATCAGCGAATGTGTCGTTGACTGTGTCTCCTGTTATATCAGCAGTATAGAGAAGATGTTGATATTGGATGAAACGAATACATCTTCAAGTAGGTTCTTGCGGGCAAATATAATGTTAGTAGCTGACAAGTAAGTTAACAGGTAACTTTTGTATTTTAAATGAAATAAAACTAAAGTATTTAGATTTTCACTATATCTAATATAGTGAAAATCTAAATACTTTAGTTTTATTTCATTAAAATATGTATATCGATTTTCATCAAGTAACGACCTCCTCAATCAAATTAGGTAACTTTTGAGACATCCACTATGGAACCTAAACTGAAAGTCCCGAATATCAGCAGAAACGTAAATTGAAAGAGGTTAGCATTACTATCGTCTTGGGAAGATTTCGTTTATTCCAAAAACTTTCTTCGATAGGTGTGATCATTTTGAAAGGTACTTCTGGTTGGAACTGTATGTTGAATTGAGCGTTGACATATTATCATTCGGTTAGAAATCTGATGTAAGGTATTGGAAATACCTAGCATCAGAAGCTTAGTAAGTTGTATCTTCTTACTTTAACAAGGTTCCATAAAAAAGAATAAATTTGATATTAGAGTAACGTTGATATTATTTGTTGGGATTCACTTACGGAATATGGATTTTGCAGGTTTAAGCTCTTCTACTATCGATATTTCAGGTTTGTGTTCTTTCATCTTGTACACTTCATAACCTTTGCAGTGTAAGGTTGTGCACACAATTTGTACTTGCATAAGGGCTTAGTGTGGAATGTTTTTCGATCTTTAAGTGCTTCAATTCTCCATCCACTGTCATATTACTTTGATATTCTTCTTCATTGTTTTCTTTCATTTCATTATCTATGTAGTATATTGAATACTTCGTGGATTTTCTCCGATTTTCCATTTTTTCTCGCTATGTTACTAATCCTGTCCACTCTATTTGTATGTCTTTCGACATACATTTGGATTTCTCTCTAATCGATGTTCGAATGCAAGTCTCTGGCAACCAATCAATGAAGCCATAATGCCTTGTTTATTTGCTGTATCACCAACAAACAACAAGAATTTAATAAAAAGAGCATAATCGACGTTATTAATAAAATTATTGAACAAGACAAGACAGTCCCAACCCTGTATATACGAGATGACATTCCAACTCTTAGGACAATTTCATACCAATATTATAAATATGAAAGTTTGCCTGCTACGCTTCCACAACAAATTCATTGAAGGAGAAGGAAAAATGTTTCAGAATTTTTGGAAACCAGAAATAACTGACAAAAAATTAATTTAAGATAATTTTCACAGCAAATTTTCCAAAATTCCCCTCCTCTCGTACACATATCCTCTAGCGAACTGCCAGATGGACAACTGATTATCTAATAACATCCGGTTGCTTACGAATAAAATCGCAACCTCCCTGAGAACTTTAGATTAAGTTCTCCCGGTTAACTATCTCTTGTACATTTATGAGGACCCCCTCTTTCAACCCAATGTAACGGAAACACATTATTTAGGTGGTCTACCACATCATTCGAAGACGCATGTTGATCACAGAACAACAAGATGTGAATATGAATAGCCATACCATAAAAATCGTGAAGAGTGCGGAAAGCTTGGGGGTAATATTTGATGAAGATCTGAATTTTACTGCTCATGCTAACAAAATATGTCAGATGTCTTATTACAAACCAAAATCTCTGTATCGATACAAGCATATGCTCCCATTGGAGAATAAGCTGAAACTGGTGAGGACGCTTATCATGCCTAAAATTGAGTATTGTGCTCCCGTTTATTATTATTTTTTGACATCGAAAATAGGAATAAATTGAGAAAGTTGCAGAATTGTTGTTTGCGATTTTCACACTGTATTACCTGACACGGCCATATAACACCACATTACATGAAATTGAATGTATTGCCTATGGAAAAACATAACTTTTCTACACTGTATTCTTGTACAAGCTATTGAAGTCGAAAATTCCATGTTACCTATACACTACCATTAGGAAGAGGTCAGATGAACGAGGTGTTCCTCTTAGAAGAGATACCTTTGTGATTCCAATGCATGTAACATAAAAGTATGAGGGCTGCTTTTTGTATACAGGACCAGTTTTCCTTAACAGGGTGTTTTCTATATTAAATTTGAATGAAAAAGAATTTCAAACTGAATTGAGAAGGGTTATCGATGTTTGATTCGTCCCACTGTTTTTCACTTATTGTTTGTTAAATATTTTTTTTTGCTATTTTGATGTTAGGCAGGATGAGTGGAAGATCAGGAAACTGAACTTGTCCACTTGTGTCCCTTCTATGTAGAGGTTTGTAAGTAAGTTACTGTACTAGTATGTTTAGGCACAATGAATGATATTATTATTTATTATCGTGGACTTATGCACTATCTCAGCTGTTAGCTGGATATAATTTACCTTTCCCAGATTCAGCAATCAAAGGAAATAGGCTCGATTACAATATACTTGACATAAATTTCCTAACTATCCTCTTCTATTAAGAATTACAGCTTTTTGCATTTCTATATAGGTATTCTTATGCAATTCTAATTTCTTAAGGCTATCATGCAAAGTTTTGGGTATTAACCCAGTCGAGGATACGATGACAGGAACAATATCTATTTTCTCGAGGTGCCACATCTGCTTGATCTCAATAGCAAGGTCTGTGTGTTTGGACTTTTTCTCCTGGAACTTGTTCAGCACGTTGCTATTATTCGGTATGGCGACATCCACCAGCATTGCTGTTCTGGCTCTCTTATCATACACCACTATGTCCGGCCTATTATTCGTCACCATTCTGTCAGTGATAACAGGCCTATCGTAGTATAATCTGATAGTCATTTTCGAATAGGGGCGCCGGTTGATACTTGTAATATGGCTGGAAGGTATTCAGAAGTCCGTACTTGTGTTCAAGTTTCTGATGGATAATCTTGCACACTTGATTATGCCTGTGAAGATAGTCCGTATTGGCCAGTTGTTCGCATCCGGACGTAATATGCTGTATAGTCTCCGATCTTATATGGCATTTTCTACACTTATCTGTTTGTAATGTTCCGTCCTTCATAATAAATTTTTTATAGTTGTTTGTAGCGATCACTTGGTCTTGGATTGCCATAAGGAATCCTTCTGTTTCCGCGAATAATTCTCCTTTCATCAACCATTTGTTGGAGGCTTCTTTGTCGATGTGTGGTTGATTAATCTCATGGTGATGTCGTCCATGCAATTCCTTTCTTGACCATTGCTCTTGTTTTTCAGTATCTGATAGGAATCGTAGATTCAGCAGGTCACCTCTGGTAGCAAGATTTAGAGGTGTATATCCCTTATCTGCCAACGATACCACTCTATGGAGGTCAGAAGTGAGAGCTTTTGCTGAGAAGAATTCTCTGAGATTTTTTATCTGTTCGGTGTGTAAATTGACTACATCTATAAATCCGCGTCCTCCTTCTTTCCGCTTCAAAGTTGTTCGTATCACAGACGATTTTGGATGATGGTTGTTGTACTTTGTTAGCATCGTTCGGGTCTGCCTTTGAATATCATCCAGTTCTGTCTTAGTCCATCTGATTATTCCAACTGTGTAAAGCAACACTGGAATGGCGTAGGTGTTAATTGCCTTGACTAGATTTCCCGAGTTCAACATTGATTTCAGCACATTCTTCAGACATTGACTGTATTCTGAACGAATCTTCTCCTTTGATTGTTTTTGGTCTAGCAATCTGGCTTGTTGGTATCCCAGATATTTTTATGTTTCGCCATTCCTCATGCACTGTATAATATCACCGTTTGGAAGTTGTGTTTCACCATCTATAACTTTCCCTCTTTGAATGTTCAGGGTCTTACATTTTTCAATCCCGAATTTCATATGAACATCTGCCGAGAACTCAGTGACAGTTTTCAGCAAATCATCCAATTGCTCCTTGTTTGAAGCATATAACTTGATGTCATCCATATACACCAGGTGGGAGAATGTATGATAATTCCTATCTGTTTTTATCCTAAATCCGTATCCTGTTCTATTGAGCATTGAGGACAATGGGTTCATAGCTAAACAGAACCATAGTGGACTCAAAGAGTCTCCTTGAAAAATTCCACGACGTATGGGTATCTCGTCGGTTTAAATTGATTTATTGTTCATGTTGACCTGCAGAGACGTGCGCCAGTGTGTCATTGTTGTCTTCAAGAACTCTACCAGGGCTGAGTGAATTTTGTATATCTGCAATACTTCAACAAGCCAAGAATGGGCGGTACTATCGAATGCCTTCAGATAATCGAGAAAAGCTGAATGAACATTCCGATGCCCTACGTGTGCCTGTTTCATTATAACAGAATCGATGATGAGTTGTTTCTTGCACCCGTGGTGTTTCTTTCTGCATCCTTTCTGCTCCTCTGCTAATATATTGTTGTCTATTATTATTATTTATTATCGTGGACTTATGCACTATCTCAGCCGTTAGCTGGATATAGCTTACCTTTCCCAGATTCAGCCATCAAAGGGAATAGGCTCGATTAAAATATACTTGACATAAATTTCCTAACTATCCTACATGTATTGAGAATTACAGCTTTTTGCATTTCTATATAGGTATTCTTATGCAATTCTAATTTCTTAAGGTTATCATGCAAAGTTTTGGGTATTAGCCCAGTGGAGGATACGATGACAGGAACAATATCTATTTTTTCGAGGTGCCACATTTGTTTGATCTCAATAGCAAGGTCTGTGTATTTGGACTTTTCCCTGGAACTTATTTAGCACGTTGTTATTATTCGGTATGGCGACATCCACCAGCATTGCTGTTTTGGCTCTCTTATCATACACCACTATGTCCGGCCTATTATTCGTCACCATTCTGTCAGTGATAATAGGCCTATCGTAGTATAATCTGATAGAGTCATTTTCCAATACGGGCGCCGGTTGATACTTGTAATATGGCTGGAACGTATTCAGAAGTCCGTACTTGTGTGCAAGTTTCTGATGGATAATGTTGCACACTTGATTATGCCTGTGAAGATAGTCCGTATTGGTCAGTTGTTCGCATCCGGACGTAATATGCTGTATAGTCTCCGATCTTATATGGCATTTTCTGCACCTATCTGTTTGTAATGTTCCGTGCTTCAAAATAAATTTTTTGTAGTTGTTTGTAGCGATCACTTGGTCTTGGATGGCCATAAGGAATCCCTCTGTTCCTGCGAATAATTCTCCTTTCATCAACCATTTGTTGGAGGCTTCTTTGTCGATGTGTGGTTGATTAATCTTATGGTGATGTCGTCCATGCAATTCCTTTCTTGACCATTGCTCTTGTTTTTCAGTATCTGATAGGAATGGTAGATTCAGCAGGTCATCTCTGGTAGCAAGATTTAGAGGTGTATATCCCTTATCAGCCAACGATACCACTCTATGTAGGTCAGAAGTGAGAGCTTTTGCTGAGAAGAATTCTCTGAGATTTTTCATCTGTTCGGTGTGTAAATTGACTACATCTATTAATCTGCGTCCTCCTTCTTTCCGCTTCAAAGTTGGTCGTATCATAGACGATTTTGGATGATGGTTGTTGTCGGGTCTGCGTTTGAATATCATCCAGTTCTGTCTTAGTCCATCTGATTATTCCAAATGAGTAAAGCAATATTATTATTATTATTATAATAATTATTATTCGTGAAATGATTACGTGCACCCTCATGCTAAAAGTACATTCCTCTTCTGTCGATATCAGCATTGTCAACAAGATCGGATAGATGGCTTCTTAAAAAATTAGATAACTGTTTCCATTCAAGTGGCCGGGATGGAAAATGCCCAATTAGGGTGTTATTATAAACACCGCACCGAACGTTGACAGAAAATCGTACTTGGGGTGGTATTATCGAGTGAGGATTTTGCCTCCTCAGTGAACAAAGGTCTTTAAATAAGTGTGCAGTTTCTCAATACCCAGAGGCAAACTTGCATTCTTGCTAGTTCATCTCCTGGATGTAGCACCTGGACCGGCTGGAAGGGGTAGGGATGCATTTGTCCTTTTTTCAGGGCTCCTCATACTTTACTTTGACTCAAATTCAATGTACTTGCAACCCGTTTTGTACTTATGCTTGGATTATCCTCTACAATTTCAATGATATCTTTGTTCTATCTAGCGATCGCCTGGACAGGTCGTTCTCTTCTTGGAGCCAATGGCAACCTTACAGTTTCTCTTAAAGAACCCTTTCGAAAATTCAGTGATGTGGAACAAGCCGTCGTGGATATCGCTGTCGATATTCTCTGACTGCTGCCCGAGAGTTACAGCGACAAAACCTATACACCATCATATCAGCATAGTAATTGTTCGTAAAATGAGGCATTATAAATAGAATTTGATGATAATGTAAAACTCAGTTGGAAAATTCACGAACTGCATAAGTATATCATCGAGATTTAATTCTGTGTTCCACAGATCTGTCAATACTGATTCTGGGCTCCTCCAATTTTCTATGGTTAACAGTGATTCACAGAGCCAATTATGAGTCAAAATTTTGACAGATATGTGGAACACAGAACCTTAAGTGTTTGGACTATTTTTTGTGGGGTTATCTGAAGAATTATATCTATGGTCAAGAGATAGTTAACCGGGAGTACTACTCCCTATAATTGAGGAAGGTTGCGATTTTATTCGTAACCAACCGAATGTTATTAGAAAATCAGTTGGGCATCTGGCAGTTCACTCGAGATTATGTGTACGAGAGGTAGGGGAAATTTTTGAAAACTTGTGAAGATTTTTTTATTTTTTTGTTAGTTATTTAGTGTTGTTCTCGAATGAATTTTTCATTTTTATTTTGAGTTTTTATGGACGTGAAATATTCTTCGATTGATGTCTCTTAAATGATGAATTAATTATCTTCTAAATATTAATCGAAATGCCTCTTAGGGATTGGTTGTGTCGTCAAGCACTGCTTTAATTGACAGCAACTCTTACATAGAAAAGATTGTTGTGATATTTCCAGGGGATTGAAAAACTTCCTGAGAGATGACATAGACGCACACTGTATTTTTTCAATGAAAAAACTGAAGAATAATTTTCGGAATACGCCGTGTAATTCTTTAACGAATTTATTCTGTGGGGAGAGGATTAGCTGAAGCATCCCCAGAACAAAAGCGATAAATATCCAATGCAGAAGTGTTAGTTGAAAGGTGATAGCAAGGTTTTTCCAAAAGAAAAAATGAGTTATCCTCATAATCGTACCTTAACAAAAAGTTAGAAGAAATGCGATAGTTTTTGCATTAGGGTTATTTTCTAGAGCAATCCTTACTGATTTAGCAAGAGTTCTCGAAAGGTCATGTACAGAATGTTTGATTATTTCGGGAAAAAATATTTTTTCTGTCCGGCCCTGGCATTTGATTTTCGTCTACAAACAGTATTGTTAATATCAGCCATGTTATTTGTGGTCCAAATTACGGAGAAATCGGTCCATACGTTCAAGAGTTATCGCGATTGAAAAATTCAAACCAAATCCATAAACCAGCCTGTATATCGAAAACGACTAACGTTACCTTATTTTATGTTATGTACGATCACTCGTGAATCACCTTGTATGTGCATCAGAATCATCAGAAAATCATAAAAGGTGTTACATAACAGTGTGTCACAACTTCAGGTGGTAAATCTACTTGCAATTTTAAGAAAAAAAGTTCATATAAACATAGATTCGCAAGAGCTTCGTTACGGAGCTACAGGGTGTTGAAATTTCCTGAAAAAATTGGTTTTTCTTCAAAACTCCTGCAGTTTTTGAGATATTCAGCCCTAATTTGGAATGCAAGCTATTTTTTACGGCCTCCATAATTACACGTCCTAGATTTCAACTGAAATTCACAAGGTGTTTTCTTTTCCGATGCCATGTCTTCTTTTGCCCTTTCAAACATTTTGCAGTATACCACTGATCAGCGTACAATCAATTTTCGTCATCTTCGTTCAATTTAGAAACTTTTTTAACACTTGTAATTTTTTCGTATCTCCGACTTTTCTCGAGCAAAAAATTATTAAACGATTGTATGCATTCGCTGAATTGAAAGCACTTCTAAAAATGACTAGTAGGCTTTGATTTTTTCTCATTTATTTATTTATTTTAACAGCTACTAAAGTTGAACCAGTATCTGCTCGAATTATTCATTAAATTAACGATTGGTTTTACGACTTTTAAAGTTATTGCTGTGGGAAAAAATGGCTAATTTCTTTAACGCCGAATTGGCTGATATCCACTACATGTACGGTCTGGCTGACGGAAATACAACAGAAGCTAGGCAATTATATCAGGTGCGCTTTTCAAATCGAGTAACACCAGATAGGCGAACATTTTCAAATATCCACAGAAGGTTCAGGGAAACAGGTACTTTTACTGCAAATAATCATTTAAAAGGTGCAACTCAAACTATGAGAACTCCAGATATTGAGGAAGCAGTTTTGAGTTGTATTAAATTGAATCCTCATGTGAGTACAAGAAAAATTGGAAATCAGTTGAATATTTCACATGTTCTAGTTTGGAGGATTCTCCACGACTTTTTATTGTACCCGTTTTATATTCAACGCGTCCAAACTCTACTTCCTGAAGATTTTCCTTGAAGACTGAATTTCTGCCGATGGTTCTTAGATAAAATTATTGAGAATGCTCATTTTGATAGTGAAATAATGTTCACAGACGAAGCTAACTTTTCGAGAATTGTTATCACAAATTTTCACAATAATCATTACTGGGCTGAGGAAAACCCCCATTTGATTGAAGAATCTCATCATCAAGAACAATTCTCACTAAATGTCTGGGTCGGAATAATTGGAAATTATTTCGGTTCCGCTTATCGGCAATTTCTTGTGGAGGATGTGCCACTTTTGGTGAGAAACATAATGTGGTTCATGCATGACAGGGCACCAGCACATTTCAGTCGAGAAGCTAGGGAATTCTTGAATAATACATTCAACAACCGATGGATAGGTCGGGGTGAGCCAGAACCATGACCTCCTAGGTCCCCAGAGTTAAATAGTTTAGACTTTTTCTCATGTAAATATCTCAAAGGTTTAGTTTATACCACTCCAGTGAACGCTGTAGAAGACGTGAGAAATCGAATAATAACCTCTTGTGACACGATAAGAAATACCCCAGAAATATTTCAAAGAGTGCGTGATAATATGCGAAGGACAGAGGCTTGTATTCTAGCAGGCGGAGGACACTTCCAGCAATTTATTTAGTTTCTAATTGTTCTTTTTAGTTTGATATTGAATAGGTATAAGTTGAGTCTCAGAAGACGAGCTATCAAAATAAAAGCAAATTTTGGGCATACCTAGCGAGTATTTCTATTATATTTTTTATTTAGCGAATAAAATACAATTCAAATAATTCAAATTCGATAATTTTTTACTCGAAAACGTTTGGAGATACGAAAAAATTACAATTTCAACACCCTGTAGCTCCGTAACGAAGTTTTTTCGGACTTATGTTCATGTGAACTTTTTTTCTCAAAATTGCACGTAGATTTACCCCCTCAAGTTGTGACATACTATTATATAACACCCTGTAGAAACTTTGACGGAAAAACCAGAAAATTGGAAATAGGCCATTCGCCCCTAGCAATCTATATTTCAGGCACTGAAGCTTTTCAGACGTCAAATAAAATAGAATAATTCAAATCAGACTAAAAAGGGACCAATCTTAGGTTTCAATCAGTATCGAAGCTATAGCTTTATATGCTTATGGAAAGATCAATCAAAGGAAATATTTGGTTATGAATTCAAGAACGTATTGATATTGAAATATTATAGTTTTCACAAGCGCGGGGTGGGAAAGAGATGGCTATCTTGTGCAGCTAAATTAATTTGAAGGAAAATTATGCTAGCTGGCTTGAATCTGAGAATGTGAAGCATATAACTCGACTTTATTCAATCTGCACATCTTGGCATCCAATCCACTTGGAAAGCCCAAAGTTAGGGATGTTCAATATTAGAAAAATATCGATACAAAAGTATGGATGTACGATAAACATCGATATAACTAAAACATCAATGTTTTCGGTAGAATCCTTAACACTACTTCAATTCAAGAATAGCAGCAAGCAGGAAATATTTAATCTCGTGCAATTTATCCACTTTGTTCATAAAAACCTAAAAAGTAGGAAATAAAACAGTGAGTACATTCATGGTAGGTACCTACTTTATTGGGTTATGATTTTGCTAAAGTTAGTGGACAAAGAAATGACAATGCAGTACAGAATAAAGATTTGCTATACCTGATACTTCGTTTCCGATGTTTCATAATAAACAAAATTAATAGCAAATTACATTCGCATCCACTCCACAAGTTCACTTACAACATTCAACAATTGAACTTGATGGTATAGGTAACACATGCAATGCACGCTAGATGGTCCTAAAGAATATATTGACGTTTCGATATTTTATTCTCATAACATAGATGTGTCGATGATATCGAAGTCAAAACATCGATGTTTATTCACCAACGATGAGTATTGATCATCCCTACCCAAAGTTCGATGGCCAAGGGCGGCCTTTGTCGTGATCCCACTACCACAGAACATACCTAATTAATCTTTTCTCTGCGCATTATGTAGAGGCACTGCGGTAACACGGTTCCTCTGGTGAGATAGCCAATAAAATTTTCATCGAAGCTGGCACACATTGGTTGATAAGTTAATCTTATTAGTTGGCACTTTGTGCGGGGCTTTAAATATTTTTCAGATAGGACAGTGGCCCCTTTACTCTTTTTAGTTAGTTTTAACATCTACAAAAATGAATAACTGAAATTTTGTCCGAAAAAATTGAAACTCTTTTCATGATTTGATTTATTTATTTTTCATAATAATGATACCTCATTATTCATTAACTCTTCTTTCTTAAATTCACTGATTCAATGAAATCTTTCATTTTTCAGCTTCCATTTCTTTTTTGAGTTGACTTAATTTGGTCAAATATAGATCTCTCCAATCCCTTCTTTTCTGAAGTTTATCCAAAGGTATACTGGATTCCAACTGCTCAGCGATTTTGGAAACAAGCGGTCCTTCAAATTTCGGAATTGGTTTGAAGTCTTGACATACACTGTGCATTGAATTTGCATATCTGTCACAGTAATTTCTGAAGCCCTCGGCGTTCAAATGAGTAGTTTCTAGTGTTCCTAAGACTGCGTACCTCATTCCAAGACCATCACTCATGACTTTATCGATATCGTGCACGTCCAAAATCCCATCGTTGACAAGGTTCCAGGTTTCGTTCAGAATGGCGTATCTGAATAAGAAAAAAAAATTAGATTGTGTTAGTAGGGGAGACAGGTACACAGTGGGACGAAGTACACAGTGAGACATTATTTATATTTTGCGCTATTTTGTAGCTAGCTTAATCACATGGTACACCCACAATGCTGTTCAGTGTGGATATGAACTATACTGAAGGCAGAGGCAGTTGAGTGAAAAGAACGCACGCTGTGCAAAAGTATGTACTTTAGTCTTGTTAAGGTTTTTTTTCAGAAATTTTTTTAAGTATTTATGGACTTATCTTTTTGGAATATTAGGCAGCCCTTAATATACAAAATTAAATGTGGTTGTAGGCGTTTGGATGAATGGTGCAATTAGTTTAAAGGCACAAATTTTAAGATGTCGGGTGGTACACTTCGGGACACCTGTTCGTAGTCCACAGTGGGATGTCACAATTAACTTCCTCAAGAAAGGAAACAAACAGTACACATTTCCTTCTGTTAAAGATGAGGGAACTATTGATCCGTGTCATGTCAGGAAAATGCTACCAGATCGAGCTGTCCGCAGAGGACATTACAACTTTAACTGTTTGTTTCCGCAAAACTTAAGTTATGTTTAGATCTTAAAATTACAAACACATTGTATAATTATGCACTTACTATTTATTTCACTTATTTAATTAATAACATAAACAAAAAAGTACTGATTGTATACTTTTATTGCTATTTTAGGTCAACATTAAGCACAAAAAAATCAGTTGGCTTATGCTTTGTTTCAAGGTCCCCCATTGTCATAAAGTTCTGAAAAATTTAGGCAAATTATGAGTTTTGCCAAAATTTTTCAAAACATCGCAAACATTTTATAAAACTCCTGAGCGACAGTTATTACTGGTAGAAACATGCGTGTTGAGACTCTAAGGTAGCGGGACGTGGGGGAAGGGTATTTCAGCGAAATACCCCTTCCCCGCGCCTTTATAGCCAAACGCCGATGGAGTGACATTTAGTAATTTCGCGCGCTTACAGCAGTTCATCTGTTTGCCATTCATTTATTTGAGGCATCAAATTGTATTAGTTTATCTTTAACTGGGATTTTGACGTATATTGTGAGTAGTGATTTTCATATTTTATGCTTGTAGTTTAATTCCTGACTGTAATATTAGAGTATTTATTATCTGTATTGTTTGCAGAAATATGTCTCAAATTAAAACACGAAAAATAACGAGCTGACCTGTCTTTGGTTTGTCGCAAAAGTTACCAGCATCGCAATTAGCAACTTATAACGATGTTATGAAGAATTATGTGTTCATAAAACATGAGTTGAAGCCTGATAAAACAACAAAAGAGCCAACAGTTCATGAAATATCTGAAAGATTGTCTCACGAAGTTATAAAAATATGGCAAAAATCGTCGCTGCCTACTGTGAGTATAAAAAGAGTTTTACAACTGAGTCGTGCCTACCACAACAAATATAGAAGCTTAATGAAACCATATCTTGGCCGTCAAACTAATGTTAAATACCAAGAAAAGATTAATACATTTATATCAGAGTCCCATAGACTGTTTGATATTAGCAGTTGCAAATGCAAAGTTATATGTGATTGTAACTGTGTAAAAGGTAGTCGTGTTCCCAAGGAGGAAGCAAGTTTCTTAATTGACCGAAGAACAGACAGAAAAATGATGATCGGCGGTATCGATGTGATTGCAACTGTGAAAAATAAGAAGAAACAAGAAAGAAAAGAAAAAAGTTTATCGCGGAACAGAGAGTTAAACTATTTTGACAAACCTTGTTGTTCCCGTTCTTTGACCGATGATTCTTCAATCGAAAGCAGCAGTTCATGCGCTAGCTCACCCGTATTATCTTCTAGTCCTTACCATGAAAACTCAGTCAAACTGAAAGGTTCAACACCTCAGAAAAAAAAGAGGTTAAACTTATCATCATTAGCCCTTGCCTGTGATCGTACTGGAATATCCGATAGAGCCGCTGCTATTATAGCTTCTTCTGTCTTAAAAGATGTTGGCATTATCTCCTGAACGATCCAAGTCGTGTCATTGATCGTTCAAAGTTGCGCCATGAAAGAAATAAGGTCAGATTAACTTTACAAGAAACGGACTGCAATAAAATGCTTCTCGGTTTATATTTTGATGGCAGGAAAGATAAGACTTTGGTTCGTATTGAGAAAGAAGGGAAATTTTACAGAAAACGACAGACAGAAGATCATTATGTCAATTTATCAGAACCAGGAAGCAACTATTTCGGGCATGTCACTTGTGAGTCCGGGACTGCTAAAGGCATTAAAGACACTTTAATATCTCACTTGAAATCTAAGTCAGTAAAGCTGAGTGAAATAGCTGTTGTTGGCTGCGATGGAACAGTAGTCAATACAGGTTTTAAAGGTGGCGTTATTCGTTTGATGGAAGAAGAGCTAAACAGAGCATTACAGTGGTTTATCTGCCAGTTGCATTCCAATGAATTACCACTGCGACATTTGTTATTACAGTTAGATGGAAAAACTACAGGGCCGAAATGATTTTCAGGTGCCATTGAATCTCAATTACAAAATTGTCAAACAATGTCGATAGTCGCATTCTCCGTTATACCCACAATATTACCTGAAATTACTAGGACAGAGCTGAGTACCGACCAAAAGTATCTATACGATACTATGACCACTATCAGTACTGGTATATTTACTGATTTAGCTAATATAGAACCTGGACTCCTTAACCATTTTAAATGGCTAACAACAGCTAATCGAATTCTAAGGTTGTATGCCACAAAAACTGACCCTGAAGAAAAATTAGTGGTATTAGCCACGTACGTAATGAAAGTTTATGAACCGATGTGGTTTAAAATAAGATGCAATTCATCGTGCATCGATGGGGCTAAGCACCTTTGCCAAACTATTAATCTTAGACGCTATTTGAACTCCGATATGAAGGCTATCATTGACAAAGTAATCCAACGAAATGGATATTTCGATGCTAAAGACTATACTGACATTATTTTGTGGCGTGACTGTGAAATAACTGAGCCACCTCTAACTTCAAGTTTGTCTGATGAAGCCTTGAAGGAAATTGTAAAAATGGTCTCGGCACATGTCAGGATATTAAAGATTTTCCATGCCACACCCAAGCCGTGGAGCGCTGCATTAAGTTGGTGACAGAAGTATCGCGCGCAGTTTGTGGGGAAAACAAACGAGATGGTTTTATTAGAGCAAGATTACTATCTCGTCAACGTATGCCTAGTTTCAACACAAAGAATCAATTCAATATTTAAACTGTATTTTTAGTGTTTCTGGATATTTCTTGTAATAGATATTTAAAACATAAAAAATGTTTTTCGTTTGTTTTTCATCTCTGCTGGGGCACCTCAGAACGTTAAGATAATTGTGTGCTATTTTCTATGTTTGTTTTGTATATAACAAGGCAACTTTTCTTCGCTATGCCGTTTAAAAAAAATATTTTTTAAAATTTCATGTATTTTCGCTCCACCCTAGTGTACACCCCTGGTACACAGTGGGACACTATTCATGATTTAAAAATAAATTAAATAACATACAAATGTATTTGAATAAAGCAAAGTTGTATGCTTCTGGTAGTAGCCAGATAAGTTATTGTAAGTACAAAATCAAAAATGAAAACTTATAATCAAAATTCTTAAACTACCATTGAAATACAAAAAACTAGTCCCACTGTGTACATGTCTCCCCTATGCAAGAACGACAAATGTACAAGATATTAACCAGCAGTAATTTAGTTGTTGATGGAAGTGAAAAAGTCCAACGCATGAAACGGCTACTGTGTAGCAAAGTTCGACTTTATTCATCAAGTTCTCCTTCACGAGTGATACAATCGATTGTGCGCTTTTCTAACAATTTGATAGCATCTTTGCAATGATTTGTCGAGACCCTTCAGTTTCGGCAATCACCTTCCAGCTGTTCCTTCTGTGGTCGCCTCGATCAGCTTTCACTCTTCCCTTCTATTTCCGGAACTGGACTATAAACGAATAGGGATCTTGCCTTCAGAAACTATTATTAACAATTCTCCTAAACCTTGCTAAAGCCTTTTTACAAATACAAAATTCCATTGACAGTTTCATTTGTAGAATTCGGAAACGAGTTTCGTCTCTCTTTTTGGTCTATAAGACACTAGATCTATAATAAAAAAAAACAAGTACTGTGTTTTAAGAATTCTACTTAATAATTGCGATTCGTAACGCGTTTCACTACACCGTAGCTTCTTCAGACGAATGAATGTACAGGAAATAATTGAGAATATAAATATAAATGTTCTCGAGTAATTACTTATTGGGTTGCTTCTTCTTAAGTTGTTATTTATGACAGGTATATCCAATAAAATTAAGGAATAGATTGCTCCCCGAAGAGATTCAATGGAGGTGAAGGGCTTAAATCGACTTGTTCATTGATGAGTTTACCTGAGTGTTTGTATTTATTCATTTATAAAGTTTCCCAAAGATATACCTTCCAATATTTATTACCTATATGCAAAATTTCAAACTGTGGGTCCAAAGAGTGATTATTTTTAAGAGATGATTCGCGTAATTTGAATCTGATTTTTATTTGAAAAACTGCGTTTATGTTCCGATATTCTAATATTAAAATTTCTATGTGTTCTAACAATGTAGAAATTATCACAGTCATTGCAATTCAATCTATAAACACCTGATTTATCGTTTTTACCTGATTTGGTTTTATTATTTTTATATATTTGCCTAAATTATTATTAGTTTGGAAAGCTATGTTGAAATTATTGCTACTCAAGAATGATTTCAGTTTCTCACTTGTAATGCCAACGTAGGTTAAGGTGTTGAACTTTTGTTTCAATTTATCGACAGGGTAAACTTCATTCAATGCGATTCTACTTTGTTTTTATTTGAAAATTATTTATTAGTTTGGGATTGTAACCCATGTATACCATATATATTTACCATAAGCCGTCACATACAGATATTATAATACATAACTCGTCGTGTCATCCGTATCAACATAAAATGTCAGCATTCAATAGTTTCATTCATAGATTGATTAACATCCCGTTATCGCCAGAAAATTTCAACAAAGAATTAAATTTGATTAAACAAATAGCCAAAAATAATGGTTATAATCCCAAACTAATAAATAATTTTTAAATAAAAACAAAGTAGAATCGCATTGAATGAAGTTTACCCTGTCGATAAATTGAAACAAAATTCAACACCTTAACCTACGTTGGCATTCCAAGTGAGAAACTGAAATCATTCTTGAGTAGCAATAATTTCAACATAGCTTTCCAAACTAATAATAATTTAGGCAAATATATAAAAAATAATAAAACCAAATCAGGTAAAAACAATAAATCAGGTGTTTATAGATTGAATTACAATGACTGTGATAATTTCTACATTGGTAGAACACATAGAAATTTTAATATTAGAATATCGGAACATAAACGCAGTTTTTCAAATAAAAATCAGATTCAAATTACGCGAATCATCTCTTAAAAATAATCACTCTTTGGACCCACAGTTTGAAATTTTGCATACAGATAATAAATATTGGAAGGTAGATCTTTGGGAAACTTTAGAAATAAATAAATACAAACACTCAGGTAAACTCATCAATGAACAAGTCGATTTAAGCCCTTCACCTCTATTGAATCTCTTCGGGGAACATTTTATTCCTTAATTTTATTGGATATACCTATCATAAATAACCACTTAAGAAGAAGCAACCCAATCAGTAATTACTCGAGAACATTTATATTTATATTCTCATTTATTTTCTGTACATTCATTCGTCTGAAGAAGCTACGGTGTAGTGAAACGCGTTACGAATCGCAATTATTAAGTAAAATTCCTTAAAACACAGTACTTGTTTGTTTTTATTATTGATAATGGAATTTTACCAAGTAAAAGCCTCCCAAATTCAAACACTAGATCTAACCTAACCTAAGTAAGGATGTGTAGGAATAATTCTGTTTTATAAACTTCCATATTTTTTCATTTTCTTTCATTTTGTATTCTGTTTATCTTATGAATTTTGTTAATACTTTACTGTTCAAATAAATAATACTTTACTGTTCAAATTCCTAATGATCTTATGTCCACCATTTCAAAAAAGGAGTTGATCCTTATAAATTAAATAATGCTTCAAAAGTTTCACTGTAGAAGAAGAAACAGAAAAGTACTTTGCTATTATGCTACCTACTGAATTCTATTGAGGGCAAATCCAGGCACTTCTCTTGATAGTGAGACGGGACTTTGACCAATTTCTTCCATGATAGCTCTGGTTTTCTTGCTAACTTCAGGATTAGTCCATGGGGCGGGTACAATTTCAACTAATGGCACATAGTATGGTGGATTCACAGGATGTGCAACAACAATATTCGCTCTAAAAAAGAATAAAACTATAATGAACAAAAGATAAATAAAAACTGTAGGTTAGTTATTACTCAGTAATTTTTGACTCATTGAATCTAACAAAAACTGATATTTTTATAGCCGATTTTCGGCTTCTTGAGCGACATCTATCTTTCTTAAATTTTCCCCTAATAAATGTTTTGCCCAATTATGATAAATATTCATTAATATTTCAGATCTAAAAAGTACAGCGAAATCACTCCGATTTTGCGGTTATATCTAACAGCTAACAATTTTGGATAAGCTTGCAAATTAGAATGAGTTAAAATAGCCCATTGCATGATAGCCAACAGCTTATTTTCATTGTCGAGCAATATATCGCAAATAATTAAAAATTCAAGAAGATGGAAACAATACCTGTCTAATAACCAATAATAATAAATATTCATTACATCTGATTGAATTGCAACAATACAGTTGTGGCACTTATTGACGATCATGATGAATGTCTCATTTCACATAATTGAATTGCAACAATACAGTTGTGGCACTCATTGACGATCATGATGAATGTCTCATTTCACATGTGGTTCAGAAAATCCAAAAAGATTGATGCCATTTTTGAGTTGGCTTTATCATTGGATTTTACCTCTTCGAAAATGAGGGTGAATGTTTTTATTGGTCGATATCGCGACATGACCTCTACTTTCCTAAAGTAAATGATACTGATGTGGACGACATGTGGTTTCAACAAGATAATGCCACATGCGATACATCATGCTAAACAATTCGAGTATATTAGTGAATTCCATGAATTGCGTGTTCGATGTTGATCTGTGAATCTACTAACATTGCTGACTTGTGCACATACATTAGCGATTCAATCGAATCCCAAAAAAAAATCCAGTGGTTAAAATTAAAATACAAGGCGGAATTCGCGAACAACTTGAAGATAAAGAACACTTTGAATTTGACGCCATTTTTGAACTGTCAACATAGAACTGTCATTGCATGGTGATTTGACAAGTGAAAACTAGGAGACTTTCAATCATGGAAAGATTTACTCTCACTCGTCGAAATAGTAAAAATTCACTACAAAACTATTCTACACAGTTCAAAAAGTTCGTACTGTGTTTGGTCATCATCAAGCACCTACTCGCCCATCTGTAGTGGATTTAAACTGCAAATTTGAACGTTGCGGACAAGTTAGGGATGTGCAGCGTTGAATACGTGTTCATCCGGCCAGACCAGCTGAAAATATCAATTTCGCGATGACCACAGGAATTGGGCATTTCCTTAACCACTTTGCAACCTATTTTTGGTCGGGAGGTGTCATCGGGCCACAATTTTTGAAAATTAGGCTGGCGCAACTGTTGTAGTGAATGGAAACTGTTACAGAAGCGATGCTGACTGACTTTTTCTGGCCCCAAGATGATCTTGGCTTGCAGGGCGTTTATTTTCAACAGCATGGCAGTACGTGCTACACAGCTGGTGAAACAGTGGCTCTATTGCAACAACAATTTCTTGAACGTGTGGTCTCTAGCAATGGAAACGTGAATTGGCCCTCTAGATCATGCGATTCAACACCAATAGACTTTTTTCTTTGGGGCAACGTCAAAGATAAGGTCTACGCCAATGCTCCAGCAACGATTGAAGCACTCAAATATAACATTCGAGCTGTTTTTCGCGAAATACCACCACAATTATGCGAAAATGTGACGAAAAATTATCTACAAAGAATGACCATTTGTAAAAAGGCCTGAAGTGGACATTTGCTAGATGTCGTGTTTCATTATTAACCTCAGAATTTGTACATTAAAATGAAAATATCAACACTTCACAAAAAAATGGCGTTTTATTAGGAATTGTGAATGAAACCTGCCGATGGAAGACCCTTCATTTACATTGATCGGACTAATGATTTTTATTAAAGTGATGAGGGACTTATAATGGGAAACAACTTAAGCTCTTTCTCAACAGAAATCTTCATCGATAATATAGAAAAAATAATTCATAAGCACCCGCTTAGTAAACATTTCCTATGTTGGTATCGATATGTTGTGTGTTTCAAAGAAACAAACGGACAGTTCACTGTATTCGAAAATTCACTTCTGAAATAGAACAGAACAATTCGATCAATTTCCTAGACCTAACAATAATAAGATCAAATAAGAAACACCAGTTTTCAATTCATCATAAGCCTTCTCATACATACATACATACATACATTCGTTATACATCGGCACCTCCTTACCAACATAAAGTTGCAGCATTTAATAGCTATATACATAGATTCTTAAGTACACCGATGTCTAATGATAATTATTTCAAAGAATTGATATTGATAAAACAGATCGCAATAAATTGGTTATAATGCAAATTTAGTTAGCAGCGTATTAATGAAAATGGAGAAATTGGAAAAGCGTGCTGTCATCAAATACTTTTATTTGAAGGGGTTAACGCCGAAGGAAATTAAAGAAGAAATTGATTCAACACTGGGGACATCCTCCCCATCATATTTAACCGTTAAGCAGTGGGTTTCCGAGTTTAAAATGGATCGTGTGAGCATCTCTGATGAGCCACGCTCAGAACGCCCCGTTGAGATCACAACTCCAGATATGATCGAAAAAATTCATAAAATAGTGCTGGAAGACCACAGATCAAAAGTGCGTGAAATAGCTCAGACCTGTAAGATGTCATATGAAAAATATTTTGCACCAACATTTGCATATGGAAAAGCTCTGTGCAAGATGGGTGCTGCGTTTACTAAAAATTGATTGATTCGAAAAACCATTTGGCGCTGTATAAGCATAATCCAAGCGAATTTCGCGTCGATTTGTTACTATTGACGAAACTTGGGTCCACCACTACACTCCTGAAACCAAACAACAGTCTAAACAGTGAATTGGAACAGGGGAACTAACTCCAAAGAAGGCAAAAACAATTTTATCGGCAAACAAGGTTATGGCTACTGTTTTTTGGGATGCAAGGGGTATTATATACATTAATTTCCTTGAAAAGGGTAAAACTATCACTGGGCAATACTACGCAGGCTGATTGCAACGTTTTAGCCACGAGGTGCAAATTTAACGACCCCATTTGGCGAAGAAAAAAAATTTGTTTCATCACGATAACGCACCAGCGCATTCTTCGCACGTTGCTACGGCTAAAATCTATCATCAGAAGTTCGAATTGATGCCGCACCCTCCCCACTCTCCAGACCTAGCCCCGAGTGACTATTATCTGTTTCGTAACCTCAAAACATGGCTTGGCGGTAAGAGATTTGCGGGCAATGAAGAAGTAATCGAAGTTGTGAATGGGTATTTTGAGGAACTTGACGAATCAGCCTATAGAGATGGCATTATTAGACTAGAACAGCGCTATGAGAAATATATCAGTCTCAAAGGAGAAATGAAAAAAAAATTCTTGAAAACATTGTGTTTCTTGGTCAGGCCGGAAACTTATTAATCCATCCTCGTATATCCAATCGGTGAACACAAAGACAAGAAATTCAATAGTTTAATATACAGGAATATCCACCGGGACCGTCCGTTAAAAACTTTTTTAAGCGATTTCCAATTGGAGTGAAATATTTTCGAAGTGATACCATTTCCGGTTATACCGGAAGTGGGTCATCACTTTGTTATTTCAAATGGCAATCTACCTTTTTTATTATACATCTAGAACCGACATTTGAGCAAG
The DNA here is from genome assembly GCA_013387265.2 of Cryptolaemus montrouzieri. NCBI lineage: Eukaryota > Metazoa > Arthropoda > Insecta > Coleoptera > Coccinellidae > Cryptolaemus > Cryptolaemus montrouzieri. The sequence continues at coordinate 125,120,084 of JABFTP020000185.1, forward strand.
GCATAAAATACCCAAGTTGTTGGCACTTATCTGTCAAAAGTTTTGACAGATTTGATTATTTTTGTTATAAACTCGATTTTTGAGGAACATTTAAAAAAATTGTAGCTCGGACATCTTTTGCACTACAGACACAAATTTTGCTTGGCTGGATAGAAGAAGGATCAAGGAATTTTTTTAAGCAATCTACACATGTCAAATGTTTATTGCGTTGTTTTGTATGATTTTTTCAATTTGGTCTTTTTCAAACAGCAATAATAATAAATGGCACGTGCCAATTTTTATATCGGCATCAGATGAAGCGTCAAATTTCAGATAGAATTGTATAAGCATGTACTATACCCATCTCATATAGTTCCGAAATAATTTGGGTTATATTAGATTTTGATGATTTTGCAAGAACTAATAGAGAATGCTTTGAAATATTTGAATCAAGTAGCTGAACTGGCTACGCTCACCTGACAGGTGCCTAAAATTAATGTACTTGTCACTTCGTTCATTCGAATTTGATATTTCAACAAGAATTGTCGTTATTTCAGATTGAAAATATCCAAAAATACAACACATTTGGAATAAAACCACTGGTTATTCAAACGAAAATATATTTAATCTTTTTAATTCATTTTAGAATGTCAAAAGTAGTGGGTAGAAATTGCACGCAATTCAGTAACCAATTTCTAAATTTACCGTCTATGAGTAAAATAAAATTTCGAAGCATTAGAAGCAATTTTCTACAATTCGGATGAATAAAATTGTCGGAACTAAGCGAAAACCAATCATCGAAGATAATTACATTAATACGAATAAATCATAGGAGAAAACTAATTTACGATCTGAATAAATGTTCAATATGGGCCCCATTTTGTTCGATACACTTGACAGCTCGTATACGAACATGATGAGTTGCCCTCCTAGTTTTCTCAGGATCAATATTACGAAAAGCATTATGAATGCGCTCTAGTAACTCTTCTTTAGTTCTTACAGGAATAAGATACACTTCACTCTTGATTTTGCCCCATAAATAAAAATGAAGGGGCGTCAGGTCCGGAGAACGCGGAGGCCATAAATTTGGTCCTTGATTACCCCACCATCTATCCTCGAACATTTCTGTTAGCTGCCGATCTACAGCTCGTGTCTTATGTGCTGGTGCACCATCCATTTGGTAATAGCAATCCCTCAGAATGTAATCGGGATAATTGATCTAAAAAATTTGATAATGTTCCCTTCAAAATTTCTAGGTATCTTTGCCCATTCAGATTTTCCTCATAAATGTGATAAGCCAACAAATCATTCATTAAAATTACAAAAACGTTCACGCTGAATTTATTTTGGAAATCAATGACCTCAATGAAATGTGGATTTTCTGTGGCCCACAAAATGTCGATTTCTCCTGTTGGTTATTCCACTTTCATTGAACTTGGCTTCATCAGACCATATAATTTTTTGCAGAATTGTCTCATCCTCTTGAAGCCGAATTAATAAATTTTCACAGAAATTTAGCCGCTTGGGAAGGTCAGTTGGTTTCAATTTTTGTAGTCTGATAAAAGAATACGGGTGCATGTTATGTTTCTTAAGGATCCTTTGAATGGAAGTATAACTCAATCCAATATCCATTGATGCTGACTTAATGGACGCATGTGGATTGGCACGAAAATACTCTAGCGCATTAATTTGATTGTTGTCGTCCTCGAAAATTGGTTTTCTTCTAGTTTCTACGTATTTTGTTCCTCCAAATTGCAGATAATTGCTTCTAATCCTTCGAAATTTTGTTTTACTCATAGGCGCCAAATTTGGAAATTGGTTATTGAATTGCCTGCAAGTTCTATCCACCACTTTTTGACATTCGCCATGAATTAAAAAGAGATTAAACATATCCTCGTTTGAATAATCAGCCATTTTATTATCAATCTGGTGTTTTTAAAAATTTTCACTTCAAATTACCAACAATTCTTGTTGAAATATCAAATTCGAATGAACGAAGTGACAAGTCCATTAATTTTAGGCACCTGTCAGGTGAGCGTAGCCAGTTCAGCTTCTTGATTCAAATATTTCAAAGCATTCTCTGTTAGTTCTTGCAAAATCATCAAAATTCAATATATTCCCAAATTATTTCGGAACTATAAGAGATGGGTATAGTACATGCTGATACAATTCCATCTGAAATTTGACGCTTCATCTGATGGCGATATAAAAATTGGCAGGTGCCATTTGAAAAAATTGAGTTATTGCTGTTTGAAAAAGGCCAAATTGAAAAAATTATACAAAACAACGCAATAAACATTTGACATGTGTACACTGCTTGAAAAATTCCTTGATCCTTCTTCTATCCACCCAAGGAAAAATTGTGTCTGTAGTGAAAAAGATCTACGAGCTACAATTTTTTTAAATGTTCCTCAAAAATCGAGTTTATAACAAAAATAACTAAATCTGTCAAAAGTGTTGACAGATAAGTGCCAACAACTTGGGTATTTTATGCCTTGCTCAAATGTCGGTTCTAGATGTATAATAAAAAAGGTAGATTGCCATTTGAAATAACAAAGTGATGACCCACTTCCGGTATAACCGGAAATGGTATCACTTCGAAAATATTTCACTCCAATTGGAAATCGCTAGTTATTGCCGCATATAAAATTTCAGCTTGATACTGTTATTGGAACTCAAAAGTTTTTAATGGACGGTCAATATCCCTGTATATAGGCAATATTGGCAGTAATATGAAATTCCTTCTAAAAATTAAAATTTAAATAAAGCGTTCAAAACATCAACAAATTTAGGTTCATTTATCAGGAATTATAGATCTCAATAAATAAAGAAAATAAATCAGGTGTTTATAGATTGGATTGTGCAGATTGCAATTGTTTTACTTAGGTAGAACAGGAAGAAATTTTAATGTTAGAATCTCTGAACATAAACGCAGTTTCATCAATGGAAAAACCGATTCAAATTATTCAAATCATCTTAGGGAAAATAGTCATTCTTTCAATTCAGAATTGAAAATCCTACATTCTGAGGATAGAGGTATAAAACTCTACCTTCTGGAAGTACTTGAAATTAACAGATTTAGCGGAAATTCTTGATGATCAGTTAGAAATAAATAACTCACCCTTATTAAACTTGTTTCCTAAACACTAGTTTAGATAATAAAGTTGTCGAGGCACTCACTTGTTTTTCAAATGGTCGCTGAACAGTGAAGGCAGAAACGTGGAAGTTGAACTGGAAAGGATGGTTTTATTATCAACCAAATCGTCAACATTCTTGAACACTTTTCTCTTCAATTCCAGATTTTCAGGTACACATTCTTGAATCAAAACTGCTCCTTTTACTGCATCTTCTAACTTGGTTGTTCCTGGAAAAATAGGCAACCTTGAATTTCTCCACTGAATATTATTGTCATTTTTGAATTGGAATTTTTAGATGACATCAGTAAGTAATTGATCGATGAAGCCTGAACTACGTGATAGTTGATATTCATTATGAATAATAAAATAAAACAAGTTACTATGTTTTAACTATCACTAATTTATTGATGTAAAGAATGACAAAATTTTACATTGGTTGGACCGGTTTCGGACATACGTCCATTATCAACAACAAGCTAATGAAAACTGAATACTCATGTACAATACAGGAATTACCATCAATAAAATGCTAGTAGAGGTCACAGTAACTTGAATAATGGTGATTGGTAGGTAATTAAGTCTACCTGGTCGTTAAGGAACTTAACCCTTTCTACCCTAGATGCCTTGAAAATTTCCATTGAGTCAAAAAAATTGAGTTCATAAGATTTATCACAGGAATAAAGAATTTTTAGCTGTTGAAGTTCTGGAAAAGGATGACATTCATTCAGACAATGTGCAGATAAAGCTGAATCATATTTCTGATGTAGGAATGACCGGAAATGTTCTTTGTATCTAGCCTTGAAAGAGCGTCCTGTTTGACCTATATAAAAGAATTGCACTCAGAACATGTTAATTGGTATACTCCTGATTTTTCGAATTTATCGGTTTTATCTTTTGTGTTGAAAAGCAAAAGTTTCTGAAAATTCATTAGTACTCACGCGAGCAGAAAAGTCGAATGCTATAATTGTTATTCCAAAAGTACAATATGAGGAAAAAATGGAAGATTTCATTAATAAAGAAGCGCTTACACTCGTTCATAAAGACTCAACACCACTTATACAGAAACAACTTAGATCAGCCGCTAATGATATGCAATCACTTTTTACTAGCTTCGAGAGAAACAGATGGATTAAAATGAATCCTAGAATTCTTAGATTATATAGTCTCATTAAAACACATGAAGAAAATAACCCCATTCGTCCAGAGGTGTCATATATCAATAGTCCAACACAAATACTTGCTAAGCAACTAAATACCAAATTCAAATCAATTTCAGATTGTCAGTCACAATATAGTATAAAAAATTCATTAGAATTATCGAATAAAATAAATAATTTCCTCATGCCACCAACCGCAAAATTAATTTCATTAGATGTAGATAATATGTTTTCGAATATACCTGCAACAGAATGTGTCCCCTTAATATCAAGTATTCTAGAGGCAAGAAATCTCAACGTGGTCTGCAAAGATGAGTTAATTTCTCTGTTTGATTTATGCTTGACCCAAAATTATTTTCAGTTCAATAATAAGATATATTCACAAAATAATGGTTTAGCTATGGGTTCACCCCTCAGTCCCCTTCTATCTGAAATTTTCATGTCTAATTTGGAAAACACTAAAATTATGACGTCACCTTTGACGAAAAGGCATATTTTATTTTGGTACCGATATGTTGATGACATTTTAGCCTGTTTCATTGGAACGAATAGACAACTAGAAATCTTCCTGAATTTCATTAATAACATTCATCCTAAAATTAAGTTCAAAGTAGAAACAGAAGTCGATAGTAAAATCAATTTCTTAGATCTAACAATTACCCGGGAGAATAATAACCGTTTATCAATTAATATCTTCAGAAAACCATCGTACACGGATAATGTCATACCCATAGATTCATTTCACCCGTATTCTCAAAAAATAGCAGCCTTCAAATCCATGATTCACAGAGCGATTTCTTTGCCTTTATCGGACATGGACCGAAAATCAGAATTTAACACCATTATGTTAATAGCAGAGAACAACGGCTTCGATATAAAAGCAATAGAGAGTTTAATTAATCGAAAAATACGCAACAACACATTCAACATGATATATCCCCAATCCAAGAGAGAAAAGCCCGAAAAATTTATGTCTCTAACATATTTTGGGAAGACGTCAGAACAGGTTGCTAGAGTTTTGTCTGATAGTAAAAAAGTTCATATTGCATTCAAACCAGTAAGCAAATTGTCAGGCCTGCTTTTCAACACAAAAGATAAAACCGATAAATTCGAAAAAACAGGAGTATACCAATTAACATGTTCTGAGTGCAATTCCCTTTTATATAGGTCAAACAGGACGCTCTTTCAAGGCTAGATACAAAGAACATTTCCGGTCATTCCTATATCAGAAATATAATTCAGCTTTATCTGCACATTGTCTGAATGAATTTCATCCTTTTCCAGAACTTCAACAGCTAAAAATTCTTCATTCCTGTGATAAATCTTATAAACTCAATTTCTTTGAATCGATGCAAATTTTCAAGGCATCTAGGGTAGAAAGGGTTAAGCTCCTTAACGACCAGGTAGACTTAATTACCTACCAATCACCATTATTCAAGTTACTGTGACCTCTACTAGCATTTTATTGATGGTAATTCCTGTATTGTACATGAGTATTCAGTTTTCATTAGCTTGTTGTTGATGATGGACGTATGTCCGAAACCGGTCCAACCAATGTAAAAATTTTGTCATTCTTTACATCAATAAATTAGTGATAGTCAAAACATAGTAACTTGTTTTATTTTATTATTCATTATATATTATATTAAGTTTTCCTAGCGACAGGTTATAATGATAATAAAAAATAAACTATGTATTATACTATCACAAGAGATTTATTGAAAATCAGGATTTCAATTTCGGTCTCTCGACCATCTTCAGCTGGCAAATACATAAACAGGTAGATACAAAATTAATGAGGGTGCAAACAAGAGATCATAAACGAATTATGATAAAAGCAGGTATTATTTAAATACAGGGTGTTACATAATAGTATGTCACAACTTGAGGGGGTAAATCTACGTGCAATTTTAAGAAAAAAAGGTTCATATAAACATAGGTCCGCAAAAGCTTCGTTACGGAGCTACAGGGTGTGGACATTTCCGGAAAAAATTGGTTTTTTCTTCGAAACTCATGCAGTTTTTGAAATATTCAGCCCAAATTTGGAATGCATCCTATTTTTTACAGCCTCTATCATTACACGTCCTAGATTTTAACTGAAATTCACAAGGTGTTTTCTTTTCCGAGGTCTTCTTTTGCCCTTTCAAAATTTTTTGCAGTACGCCACTGATCAGCGTACAATCGATTTTCGTCATCTTCGTTCAATTTAGAAACTTTTTTAACGGTTGTAATTTTTTCGTATCACCGACCGTTCTCGAGCAAAAAATTATGAAACGATTGTATGCATTCGCTGAATTGAAAGCACTTCTAATTAAAAAAAATGACTAGTAGGCTTTGATTTTTTTCATTTTTATTTATTTTGACAGTTGCTAAAGTTGAACCAGTGTCTGCTCGAATTGTTTATCAAATTAACGATTAGTTTTAAGACTTTTGAAGTTAAAGCTGTGAGAAAAAAATGGCTGATTTTACTAAAGCCGAATTGGCTGATATCTACTACATGTACGGTCTGGCTCACGGAAACACAACAGACGCTAGGCGATTATATCAGGTGCGCTTTCTAAATCGAGTAACACCAGACAGGCGAACATTTTCAAATATCCACAGAAGGTTGAGGAAAACTGGTACTTTTACTACAAATAATCATTTAAAAGGTGCAACTCAAACTATGAGAACTCCAGATATTGAGGAAGCGATTTTGAATTGTATTGAATTGAATCCTCATGTGAGTACAAGAATAATTGGAAATCAGTTGAATATTTCACATGTTCTAGTTTGGAGGATTCTCCACGACTTTTTATTGTACCCGTTTTATATTCAACGCGTCCAAACTCTACTTCCTGAAGATTTTCCTTGAAGACTGAATTTCTGCCGATGGTTCTTAGATAAAATTATTGAGAATGCTCATTTTGATAGTGAAATAATGTTCACAGACGAAGCTAACTTTTCGAGAACTGCTTTCACAAATTTTCACAATAATCATTATTGGGCTGAGGAAATCCCCCATTTGATTGAAGAATCTCATCATCAAGAACAATTCTCACCAAATGTCTGGGTCGGAATAATTGGAAATTATTTGATTGGGCCATTTTTGTTGCTAACAGACTGAACGGTCCCGCTCATCGGCAATTTTTTGAGGAGTTACCTTTATTGCTCGAGGATGTGCCACTTTTGGTGAGAAACATAATGTGGTTCATGCATGACGGGGCACCAGCACATTTCAGTGGGGAAACTAGGGAATTCTTGAATAATACATTCAACAACTGATGGATAGTTAGGGGTGGGCCAGAACCATGGCCTCCTAGGTCCTCAGACTTAAATAGTGTAGAGTTTTTTCTTATGGGGATATCTCAAAAATTTAGTTTATACCACTCTAGTGAACACTGTAGAAGAATTGAGAAATCGAATAATAACATCTTGTGACACGATAAAAAGTACCCCAGGAATATTTCAAAGAGTGCGTGATAATATGCGAAGAAGGACAGAGGCCTTCTTGCAGGTGGAGGACACTTCCTGCAATTCATTTAGTTTTCAATTGTTCTTTTTTTAGTTTGATATTGAATGAGTATAAATTGAGTCTCAGAAGACGAGCTATCAAAATAAAAACATATTTTGTGCATACCTATCGAGTACTTCTATTATTTTTTTCATTTAGCGAATAACATACGATTCAAATAATTCAAATTCAATAATTTTTCACTCGAAAACGGTTGGAGATAACAAAATTTTACAAGTGTCAAAAAAGTCTATAAATTGAACGCCGAAAATTGATTGTACGCTGATCAGTGGTGTTCAGCAAAAAAGTTTGAGAGGGCAAAAAAGACATGGCCTCGGAAAAGAAAGCACCTTGTGAATTTCAGTTAAAATCTAAGACGTGTAATGATGGAGGCTGTAAAAAATAGCTTGCATTCCAAATTTGGGCTGAATATCTCAAAAACTGCATGAGTTTCGAAGGAAAAACCAATTTTTTCCGGAAATTTCAACACCCTGTAGCTCCGTAACGAAGCTTTTGCGGACCTATGTTTATATGAACTTTTTTTTCCTAAAATTGCACGTAGATCTACCCACTCATACTATTATGTAACACCATGTTTATCAAATTTAGACAAATAATCCGGGCTGAACTAGTCGTTCAGAAGATTATCTATATGGGGAGTTCCTTGGAGTTTGAAAATTTCGATAGATTCTAAGAAATCTAACGTCCGTCCGTTAGGTATTCAGTGAATAGTTTAATCTTGATCTATGGGTGGAAAATGAAGGCCATTTTCGATACAATGTGAAGCGATTGTAGATTCGTCGGTTCTCTGGTTATTATAATCTGATTGATGCTCTTTGTACATACTTTTGAATGAACGACCAGTCTTACCTATATAGACGCCTTCTTGATTCATACAGGACCATTTGTAAACTCCATTATTGTCATGTCTATCACTTTTTTCCTTACTATTGAGAAATTCTTCGTAGAGTTTCATGTGGGTTTTAAAAGCTTCTTTCTTATGCTGTTTTAAATGACATTTGCAATCTTTTCAGTGATAGGACCAAAATATGATAATGAAATGTATTTATCTATGTAAGTTGATTCTATACGTGGATAAATATTATGATATGTTATTTGTGTTTGTTTCTTTCTGATCATTCCGTTTATTTTATCTGAGGGATAACCATTGTTCCTAGCTATCTCTTTAATAGGTGACACTTCCCTGGACATATTTTCTACGGATAATGGTAAAGAGGAAACGCTATGAAACATTGAATTAAACGCAGCGTATTTATGAGATTTAGGGTGTGTTGAGTCATAAGGGATACAAATGCAAGTGAAGGACGGTTTTGAATTGTATCAAAACTCAGTGTGTTATTTTCATCAGTGATTATTATAGTTAGGTCGAAAAAGTGAATCTGATTATCGACTTCTTTCGCTATTTTGAATTTAATTTTGGGATGAATGGTATTGATGTAAGTTAAAAATTGATTTATTGATCTAGCGGTTCCTATAAAACATGCTAGTATACAGGTATATTCACCGGGACCGTCCGTTAAAAACTTTTTGAGTTCCAATAACAGTATCAAGCTGAAATTTTATACGCGGCAAAAACTAGCGATTTCCAATTGAAGTGAAATATTTTCGAAGTGATACCATTTCCGGTTATACCGGAAGTGGGTCATCACTTTGTTATTTCAAATGGCAATCTACCTTTTTTATTAAACATCTAGAAACGACATTTGAGCAAAGCATAAAATACCCACGTTGTTGGAACTTATCTGTCGAAACTTTTGACAGATTTAATTATTTTTGTTATAAACTCGATTTTTGAGGAACATTTAAAAAAATTGTAGCTCGTAGATCTTTTGCACTACAGACACAATTTTTGCTTGGGTGGATAGAAGAAGGATCAAGGAACTTTTTAAGCAGTCTACACATGTCAAATGTTTATTGCGTTGTTTTGTATGATTTTTTCAATTTGGCCTTTTTCAAACAGCAATAACTCAATTTTTTCAAATGGCACGTGCCAATTTTTATATCGCCATCAGATGAAGCGTCAAATTTCAGATGGAATTGTATCAGCATGTACTATTCCCATCTCTTATAGTTCCGAAATAATTTGGGAATACATTGAATTTTGATGATTTTGCAAGAACTAACAGAGAATGCTTTGAAATATTTGAATCAAGTAACTGAACTGGCTACGCTCACCTGACAGGTGCCTAAAATTAATGTACTTGTCACTTCGTTCATTCGAATTTGATATTTCAACAAGAATTGTTGGTAATTTGAAGTAAAATTTTTGAAAAACACCAGATTGATAATAAAATGGCTGATTATTCAAACGAGGATATGTTTAATCTCTTTTTAATTCATGGCGAATGTCAAAATGTGGTGGATAGAACTTGCAGGCAATTCAATAACCAATCTACAAATTTGGCGCCTATGAGTAAAACAAAATTTTCGAAGGATTAGAAGCAATTTTCTGCAATTTGGAGGAACAAAATACATAGAAACTAGAAGAAAACCAATTCTCGAGGACGACGACAGTCTGATGAAGCCAAGTTCAATGAAAGTGGAATAACCAACAGGAGAAATAGACATTTTTGGGCCACAGAAAATCCACATTTCATTGAGGTTATTGAATTCTTAAATAAATTCAGCGTGAACGTTTTCGCAATTTTAATGAATGAGTAGTAAGTAAAAGTATATTTTTTGCACTGCGCACTGCGCAAATGGCCATCGACCTTGGGTCCTTCAGCCTTTTAATGAATGATTTGTTGGCTTATCACATTTGTGAGGAAAATCTTAATGGACAAAGTTACCTGGAAATTTTGAGAGGAAGATTAGCAAATTTTTTAGATGGATTACCCCTTAACATTCTGAGGGATTGCTATCACCAAATGGATGGTGCACCAGCACATAAAACACGAGCTGTAGATCGGCAGCTAACAGAAATGTTCGAGGATAGATGGTGGGGTAATCAAGGACCAAATTTATGGCCTCCGCGTTCTCCAGACCTGACGCCCCTTGATTTTTATTTATGGGGCAAAATCAAGAGTGAAGCGTATCTTATTCCTGTAAGAAGTAAAGAAGAGTTACTAGAGCGCATTCATAATGCTTTTCGTAATATTGATCCTGAGGAAACTAGGAGGGCAACTCATCATTTTCGTATACGAGCTGTCAAGTGTATCGAGCAAAATGGGGCCCATATTGAACATTTATTCAGATCGTGAATTAGTTTTCTCCAATGATGTTTGCTATCATTTATTCGTATTAATATAATTGTCTTCGATGTTTTCGCTTAGTTCATTTATTCGTCCGAATTGTAGAAAATTGCTTCTAATGGAAATTTTATTTTACTGATAGACGGTAAATTTGCCTGCAATTTCTACCCACTACTTTTTGACATTCTAAAATGAATTAAAAAGATTAAATATATTTTCGTTTGAATAACCAGTGGTTTTATTCCAAATGTGTTGTATTTTTTGGATATTTTCAATCTGAAATAACGACAATTCTTGTTGAAATATCAAATTCGAATGAACGAATTGACAAGTACATTAATTTTAGGCACCTGTCAGGAGAGCGTAGCCAGTTCAGCTACTTGATTCAAATATTTCAAAGCATTCTCTGTTAGTTCTTGCAAAATCAACAAAATTCAATATATTCCCAAATTATGTCGGAACTATAAGAGATGGGTATAGTACATGTTTATACAATGCCATCTGAAATTTGACGCTTCATCTGATGACGATATAAAAATTGGCACGTGCAATTTGAAAAAATTGAGTTATTGCTGTTTGAAAAAGGCCAAAAAATATTTCACTCTAATTGGAAATCGCTAGTTATGGCCGCGTATAAAATTTCAGCTTGATATTGTAATTGTAACTTAAAAAGTTGTTAATGGTCGGTCCCGGTGGATATCCCTGTATAGCCTACATATCTATACCAAAATTGTACTAATTTTGATTTCGAGGAATTAAATATGATATCTTCAATATATGCCATGAAAGTGTCAGCTAATGACTACTGTTGGGCTCAATGGAGATCCCAACAGTAGACCGTGAGGTCGCTCATAAAATTTGTTATTAAATTTGAAATTAATTTGTTGTACGTGATAAACGTGTGATTTGTTTAATATGTCTGAGGCTAATGGAAGGCATTCGTCTCCTGGGACGTTCGAAAACATGTTATCTACATCCAAACTAATTAAATATGATTTGATTGGGGTTTCAATAAATCTCTCGTGATATTATAATACATAGTTTGATCTCTTATTATCATCATGATTAACTATCTCGTAGCGGAATCAATTAACTATTACGAGTTATAAGTAAAGTTACACTTAAACTTGTTTTGCTGAAATATCAGACATAAATTTATACTAATGCAAAAATATGATATTCTAAGGGTAAAGTTGGTGGTTTTAATGGAGACGTTTCAATTAAACATTCCGTTTTGGAAATTATTGTGAAGATGTCATAATGAGTGCTAATCCCAAGCACGATGACATATGATCGTCAGTCAGTCGATCGCGATTTTGAATTAATTATCTTATCTAAGAAAATGCATACTCCCACAAGTAAGTTGACCCAAACATTGCCATCAGTTGAAAGGCGATTTGCCTTAGATTCGGATATTTATATTCAGATATAAAACATCAAAAATTTGTATCAGATACTGTAGCTTTGATATGTATATCTGATATAATCTGCACCAACTCATTTTCAACAGAACATGAGTTCATATTAAACTGATTTGCTATTTCAGTAGCTAATTCCTCAATGTTTTTACATGAAAAAGGATATCTCATAAATGATGCTATATTTGCCAATTTACTGCAATCATAAAAACGTTTTTTAACTTTTTAACATATGACTGTCATCACCTCTTTCGTCTTCCAACTGCAACTTAAAGAGCCACCGTTGCAAGCTTTGTGCACGGATGGAAATCACAATTTTTGTTGCAATGCACATAATTTCCTCCGTGTTTAAAGTGCACAAAACTAGTTGATGTATAATGCAATGGAATGAAAAAAATAAAGGTGAATCTTCATTAGCTCGACACAATGCCACAAAACCGTTTTTGTTTTCAGTCATTGCTGGTGCTCCATCGGTTGTAATGCACACTAATTTATATATTGGTAGCTTGTAGTTTTTTACAAAATTGAAAAATGTCAAATATATCTTCAGTACGGGTCTTCTCCTTCAGAGGAATGATTGTCAAAAATTCTTCCTTAGCCAACATGTCATTGAATACCATCCGAATAAAGATACACAGCTGGTCAGTGACATGATTTCTGTTTTATTTTTAAAATCTCCAAACAAAGTCTCACCCACTTCAATGAATGCTTCCTTTACAACCGATCCATCTTCGAATGGTTTCTTGTGTTTCGCCAATATATGAGATATTTTAAATGACGCGATCGTAGCAGCTTTTGATTGTTTGGCTGGTCTTGTGAACATGGTTTGTTCTTTTTCAAACAAGTTTTTTTTCATAGTTTTTATGAACCATTTTATGATGCATCTCTAAGTTACCACGCTAAGGTATTGAAACTGACGCACGACAAATAAGACGAATGCACTTATCATTCACCATATAAAAGAAAAATTTTTCCTCCCAATCGTTATTAAAATGATACGTTTTAGATTTCTTCGCTGCATTCATTTTGTACTATTTAATAATAAACTTTGTATCGACGTAGTTTTGCCTTCAAGTTAAAATTCAGAATGACTCCAATTCCTGCAGGCGCAACATTTATATCTGCGTGAATGAAAGTCTCGAATGTTTCCGTCAAACGCGCCGCCCAAAATTTCTAGAAAAGCGGCAAGAATAAAAAACGCGACTTTTCTTTGGCAAGTACCGCACGTTCCTTTGATAAAGCCGCCCGTTGACGCTAGCAGAGTGTTATTTTATTACGAAATAAATTTTTGTTGTTTAGTTACCTACTTATTAAAATTTTTTTCATTCTCGAGATCTACTCAAAAAGCACTCGCGATCGACTGGTCAATCGCGACCCACTGTTACAAGATTAATACAAGATGCATTGATAATTTTTTTTCCTACCAGATGCAGTTCCATTGAACAAATTTATATTTTTTTATTATGATGCTAAACTTATATGGTAAAGACAGGACATAACTTAAATATTTTATGAAAATGTAGTTCACATCACATGCTTGGCTCATGAAGTAAACGAGCTCCCTGTATTCAGTTATATAAAGGAACATTCCTCAATCTGCAGCTACCACCACAACCAGTGTTGACCCGATGGGGAAGGTGGCTCAGTGCGGTAGTTTTTTTACGCTGAAAATTTCGAAGACACCAAAAAAATCATCTACGAAATATCAGATTCTTCCTCCTCTGTAGTAAGATCAAAAACTTTGTTAGGAAATGAAGAAGTGCATAGAAGTCTTGTATTCATCAAACAATACTATAGTATCATTCCTCATTCAATTTTATCTTTAGAAAAAAAGCCACCTGCCTTTAACCGATTCTGCAGGAATAATTGAAAATTTTAAAAATGGATGCGAAGAAGTAAGATGTGAAATTGGCAAAATTGTGTTCAGCAAATTGAAGACGGTTTTATAAAATAATGAAGATATTGAAGAAATTCGAAGGTTTGGAAAATTTTCCAAGGAAATTTCAACTTCGAATCCAAATTCACGGAAAACGTGCTTACAACATTAAAACATGCTATCGTTTCCAAATATCGAATTTAACTGAGATACCCAAATACTGTAGTAAATTACATTAATCTACCGATATAATAAGTCAATTTATCTAATCATTTTTATGTTTAAAACTGGCGTCACAATAATTATTTGATTTGTTTGTCATTATTTCAAACAGAATGTGAGCATGTGATATTAGGATGAATAATTTTGAGAAAGTATAACAATTCAAAATATTTGACTCCAATACCCTGTCCTCCAAAATTGTTCTCGTAATCAACACTATTATTAACACGTGCCTATGAGGGCTACAGTGCAATAGCGACCGAAATATGGTGTAAGATTTGCCTCGCTCTAGTCGGCCATCAACATTTTCAACCGAAGTTAATATCGATAAAGTGAAGGAAATGGTAATTGAAAATCGCCATTAAAGTTTGAGAGAGATTGGCAATGAACTTTCCGTGTTCCACGAATCAATTCGTACCATTTTAAACGATTGTTTCGGCATGAAACGCGTTGCTGCTAGACTAGTTCCAAAAGGCCTGAATTTTCTTAAAAAATTGAATAGCGTTAAACATGGTAGCCGAGTCAATTCCGATCCCACATTAACAAAACGTATTGTAACTGGTGATGGTACAAGGGTTTATAAGTTTGACATGCAAACCAGTCAACAAGCTTTGGAATGGCGCCTTCCAACTGAACCGAAACCGAAAAAACCACGTCAAAGTCGATTAAAAATCAAAGTAATGTTGACTGTTCTCTTTGATTATGTTTGCATTCGGAAATCTTGCCAGAAGATCAGACTCCGCTATACCAGTCCCAAGCCTGGGGTCCCATCGCAGATGGGAAAGGAGGAGGGGGAAGAGTACCAACCTCGTAAAAAAAAACAGGGTTCATCTGGTCCGGATGATAGCACCCTGTTAGGGCTCCTGCCAGGATACGGCAAACCTGCTGCCTTGTAGGTTAGATGTTGGCTCATCAAAGGCTAAAGGAGAACTACCTTGATTAAAAAAGTTCTGGTCCTCCAGGTTGGGGGTTCTGTCAATAGACCAGCTCCCCATTACTCGTAAAAAATAACAAACTGCTACAAAACCCAACAAAAAGCCTCGGAACCAAAAAATATCCAGAGGACAACAACCCAAGCCACGAAATAGGAAAATGATATTTGGAACATGGAACGTACAAGGATTGAAAGGAAGAATTGAACAAGTCAGCAAAAGATTAGAACACATGAAAATAGACATAGCTGTACCTACAGAAACAAAAAGGAAGGGACATGGTGTTGAAAAAATGTCAGACTACATACACGTATACAGTGGGATACGAAGGATAAAAGAGCTTGCAGGGGTCTCTATCATTATAAATATAAAACTCGAGAAGAGCATAACAAACTACAAACCTCAGTATTCATGGAAATAAAACGACTATTGTCTGCATATATGGTCCTAATGAAGATGCTCTGAACGAGGAGAAAGACGAGTTCTTTGATCAACTGAATGACGCACTATCGAAAATTGGACAACACAGAGAAATTATACTCCTGGTTGACTTTAATGCCAGAGTTGGACGTAGAGAAAAAGATCAAATAGTAGGAAAGTAAGGAGAGGAAATATTCAATAACAGTGACCAAAGGGTGTAAGAGATTTGCCAACAACATAAACTGAAGATTTTAAATGGTTTCTTCCAGCATAAAGAAATACATAAATACACATGGCATCAAGATACTAGAGACTAAAAACGATAATCGACTATGTGATCGTGAAACAAACCACAAAGCTGATTGTAGAAGACACAAGGGTACAAAGGGGTATAGTATGTGGCTCGGACCATTATCTCCTCTTAGCAAAAACCGTGATGCCATTTAACTTCTGTAGAAGAACAATGGGGAACACTGAGGAAGACAAATTGTACCAGAGAATATATAGTCTCGACAGTTTACTGGACTCAAGTACGAAACAACTTCATCAGAAATTGAACGACGAGTTCCTAACAGAAAACACAGAAATACTGTACAGGCACATATCTGAAGCTCTGCACTCTGCGGCACTAGAAGCTTTAGGAGAAAAGAAAATACCAAAAAAGAAGACAAACGACACAATAACCTGGGATAAAAATTTGAAAGACCAGCAGAAAGACAAAGATAAAGCTTATAAAAAATGGTTGAGCATAAACAACGCACAGGACAAATTAGCTTATAAGGAGAAACTCACTAATTGTAAGAATATGATCAACAAAAACAAAAATGAAACATGGGACAGGAAATGCTCTTAGATAGACTGTTATATTGGGGACTCCAAATCAACCGAGGCGTGGAAATTTATCAAATCTCTGAAAACAAACACAATAAATAAAATCACTCATTTCTACTGAATTGGAACCATCTGTAATAGACTTTTTTCCTTTGAACGACCGCGTCATGGTTCTTAAGCTTGCAACAACTCATCGTGTTTTGAATGTCATTCAATGTTACGCTCCAACAAATGACGAATCGGACGACGAAGTTGAGGAATTTTATGCCAGCCTGGAGAAAGCAATGAAATTAACAAAGAAGGGTGAAATAACAATCGTGCTTGGGGACTTTAACGCTAAAGTAGGAGCAAGAGCTGAAGGCAACATCACTGGCCACTTTGTACTCGGTGTAAGAAACGAAAGGGGTGATCGACTTGTGCAGTTCTGTACTGAACACAACTTATCAATCACCAATACTTTTTCAAATTACATCCCCGACGGCTGTATACATGGAGATCTCCAGCTGACAGAGAAGATCATTTGATTTCATTCTCATCAGATCCGAATTGCGAAAATTTGTGAAATCTACCAAAACATTTCCTGGCGCTGACGTTTCCAGTGATCACAACCCGGTTGTAATGAACCTACAAATGCACCGTTTTATACCAGTTAAGCGGCCAGAAAAATGAAACATATCAACGTGAACAGCTTAGACGATAGTGAAATAAGGGCAAAAGTAAGTCAACGACTTGAAGAAAGACTGAAAGCTGCTGAAACATCTGAAACAACTGACGTTGAGCGCCAGTGGAGTGCTTTGAGAGAAGCGCTTACAGTCACCCAAGAAACCGACATAGGACTAACCAGCACAAAAAGAAAACAACCTTGGATGACTGACGAAATTCTTCAAATGATGCACGATAGAAGAGAACTGAAAACAAAAAACATCGAACGATATAGAGAACTGAACAAAATAATTCGACGAAAATGTAGGGAGGCCAAAGAGCAATGGCTAATTAACCAATGCACAGAAATTGAAAATCTCCAAAAAAAGCATGATCTATTCAACATGCACAAAAAGATCAGGGAGATAACAGGAAGACAACACAAAGCTAACAGTGGAATGTTAAAGGGGGCCAACAACGAGTTACTGATCGGGGTCGAAGAAAAGCTGAAACGATGGAAGGACTATATTGAAGAACTTTTTGGGGAAGATCGAACGGAAAGCCCGCAACCTGAAGAATTTAATGAAACTAGTCCTTGCATAACATCGGAAGAAGTTATACGAGCAATAAAGCTTCAAAAAAATGGTAAAGCTATTGGCCCCGACGGAATCTATGCAGAGACGCTTAAGCTAATGACACAGCAAGAAGGGGCTGGCCTTAAGCTCTTAACAGCACTGTTTAATAACATCTATAGAGCCGGTAAAATCCCAGCAGACTGGCTCAAATCTGTGTTTGTCACCCTGCCCAAAAAGACCAATGCGACAAATTGTGATGACTACAGAATGATTAGCCTAATGTCGCATGTTCTGAAAACCTTTCTACGAATTATACATACTCGAATCTACACCAAATGCGAGCGAGAAATCGATCCAGTTCAGTTCGGTTTCAGAAATGGCCTAGGAACGCGTGAGGCTCTCTTTTCTCTTAATGTACTCACCCAAAGATGTAGAGACATAAATGTCGATGTTTACGCCTGCTTTGTTGACTATCGGAAGGCTTTTGACTGCGTTTCACATAAAAAAATGGCGGAAATTCTAAAAAATACCGGGGTTGATGCAGAAGACTTACGCATTATTACAAACCTTTATTGGCACCAAACTGCACAAGTGAGAGTTAATGGGCTAACATCTGAACAGGTAGCAATACGGAAAGGTGTACGTCAAGGCTGTGTGCTGTCGCCTCTATTGTTTAACATTTACTCAGAAGCAATATTCAAAGAAGCACTTGAAAACATAGACACAGGCATTAGAATAAATGGAAATATCCGCTACGCAGACGACACCGTGGTACTAGCTAACAACCTTCAAAACTTGCAGAGAGCCATGAACCTTATTGTAGAGCATAGCCAACGCTTTGGACTATCTGTTAACGTTAACAAAACTAAAAGTATGGTGTTTTCTAAGCAAGCAGTGGAGGCTGTAATACGCATTAACAACCAACCTGTGGAACAAGTGCATTCGTTTCGGTATTTAGGAGCCACGGTGAACGACCAAAGTGACCCGAAAATAGAGATCAAATCTCGAATCGAACAAGCCCGTAAAACTTTCGTTGGCATGAGAGACCTTTTCGTCAACCGCGGACTTAATCTTCAGCTTCGTATGCGACTACTTCGTTGTTATGTTTTTCCTGTCCTTACTTATGGATGTGAAAGTTGGACTTTTAATCCAGAAATGGAGAGACGCATAGACGCTTTCGAAATGTATCTATACCGTAGAATATTGCGTATCTCTTGGATGGAAAGACGGACAAACATCGACGTCCTAAATACGATGGGAAAATCACGAGAGTTGATGAGAACCATCAAAGAAAGAAAGCTCCAGTACATCGGGCACATCATGCGCGGCAAAAAATATGAGATCCTTCGCCTGATTATTGAGGGGAAAGTCCAAGGAAAAAGATCAGTTGGACGACGCCAGAACTCATGGCTGAAAGATCTACGGAGGTGGTTTGGAAGAACGTCCACTGAAATTTTTAGAGCTGCAGTGTCGAAAACAATTATTGCCAATTGGATCGCCAACCTTCGTTTGGAGACGGCGTCATAAGAAGAAGAAATAAAATCAATATACAGCCCATACAATTAGAAGAATGGAAGGAACACTATTCAAAAGAACTAACAGAAAACAGAGAAGAATACCTCACAAACTCACCGAGGCCTTATCAAGTGGAAGGAGCATACATTGAACTAGACAGCGCCATGATAGAACAAACCATTACATCAATGAAAAATAGAAGAGCGTGTGGACCAGAGGGAATACCTGCGGACTTGTTAAAAAACGGAACGGAAAAACTAATAAACTATTTGAAAGAACTTTTTTCTCGAGTAATAAATGGCGACAAAATCCCATATATTTGGAAGGAAGCGTAGATAACACCAATTCATAAGAAGTGAAACCGACAAAGTTGCTCTGATTATAGATGTATCTCGGTCACAAGTACCTTTAGCCGACTCTACGGGAAAATATTACGTAACATCTTACAGGGGGAATTTGGACTATGAGAAATTGAACAGCCTGTTTCGGGCTGGTCGCTCTTGCACCGACCACATTTTTAGTATCGTACAGATAAATGAGAAAAAGGTAGCAACAAATGGTGAATTACATTTACTGTTCGTTGACTTAACAAAAGCATATGACACGGTCCTGTCCAAAAGCTATGGCAGGTATTAGAAAGATCTCCAATAAAAAACACTCTCATCAAAGCGATAAAACAACTCTATCATCAACCAACCTCTAGAATTAAACTGGGTACTAGAATCTCACATCCTTTCGAAGTTACAAAAGGCTTAAGACAGGGGTATTGCCTTACCCCAACATTGTTTAAAATATTATTAAATGAAGCCTTCAAACAATAGAGAAGATTTTGATGGGACTGTCCTCAAACGAAGACTCCACGCTGTACACCCTACATTTTGCAGATGATCAAGTGGTCATTCACAGGACAAAGACGACTTGGAATACATGACCCGCAAATTATTCCAGGAATACAAGGACTGGGGACTAACTGTGAATCTAAACAAAACTAAATATCTTTGTATAGGAGGAAATAAAGAAGACTTACAACTGGAAGGAGGTGAAAAGATAGAGGCATGCGAGGAATATATTCATTTGGGGACAAAGATTAAAACAGCGGGCGCACAGAGGAAATAAGGGAAAGAATAATTAGAGGAAAGAAGGTTATAGGGTGCCTAAATTCAATACTATGGTCAAAGAACATATCGAAGGAAAGAAAACATCTTCTGTATAGCTCCATATTTCAGAGTATTGCACTGTATGGGTGTGAGACATGGCAACTGAATAAGACATTAGAACAAAGATTACTTGCGCAAGAAATAGATTTTTGGCGAAGAGCTGCAGGAAAATCAAGACTCGAAAGAATAAATAACACCAGGATAAGAGAAATGTTGAGCGTAGATACGACAATAATAGATGAAGTTGAAAGGAGGCAACTGGTATGGCACGGTCATGTAGACCGTATGACCAACAAACGCATTCCCAAACAAACTTTGCAATGGACACCAACACAGACAAGGAAAAGAAGACCAAAAACAACCTGGATAGCAGGAATAAGAAAAGCTATGTCAGAGAGAAATTTACAACCGGGAGACTGGGAAAATAGAAGAGGCTGGAAGTTGCGGACCGGAAGGCGGAAGACGCTATAACATCGGTTATATATATATATATATATATATATATATATATATATATATATATATATATATATATATATAAACTATATAATATGTTCAAAGAAAAAATTCCCCAATTGCTGTATTTCAGAACAAAGCATTGCGAATCAAAGACGGTATATTGAACATAGAAACTTTATATCTGAATCAGAATTAAAATCAATTAAAAACAACGTTCAACAAGAAGAACATTTAAATTTTGTAGTTTCAGATGAAAACCTAGTCCCATTCATGAAAAGCATCGAAAATAAATCAGAAAATTCATCTAAAAATAATGATAACAAAGATATAGAAAATTTATTTCTCAATCAAATGAATTTATTTGAAAATATTGACCCAACTTTAAGACCTAAACTTCCTAAAATTCATTATTCAAAGAAAATTTTCGATTGTATAAACGTGCTTAATGAGAATATTCTTCCAAAGCAACTTGTTAAAGTAATGAATATCTATACACTTCATCTGATTATATATTGTGCCGCTATTACAGTAGTTAAACATTCTGGATACAAATTAGAAAATTTTGGATCTAATTATAATATCAAGAAAAAACCTTCATGGCAAAAAAGGTTAGAAGGTAAAATTTCTTCTATCAGATGTGATTTAGGAAGATTGACTCAATATTCTAGAGGTAATCGATCAAAAAAACTTATGGCACATATTGGAAAAATATTCCTCAAAATAAAACCCATAAAAATAATGAGATAAGTAATGGACAATTGATAGAATACATCGATACTTTAAAACAAAAACTTTCAGTATACTCTATTAGACTACGTGAATATAAAATAAATTCAGATAGAAAATTCCAAAACAAACTATTCAAAAATAATGAAAAACATTTTTACAAATTTATTTCAGGTTCAAATGAAAATATTTCTGGAAATGGAGTTCCTAAAATTGATATTTTAACTGATTATTGGTCTTCAATTTGGGCAGTGCCAAGGCAACATAATTCAATGCAAGTTGGATTTTAAATGAAAGGTCTCGATTTTCTAAAATAGAATGCATGCAATTTGAAAAATTTTCAAACGAAGATATAACATCAGTTATTAAACACACAAAAATTGGAAATCTCCAGGTGTTGATGGTATTCATAACTTTTGGTTCAAGAAATTCTCTTGCGTTCATGAAAAATTGGCTGAATATTTTCATTTATAATAAAGAACCCTCAGCTACTCCTTTATTTTTCACACAAGGAATTACTTATTTAAAACCGAAAAGTGATAATACTATTGATCCGTCTCAATATAGACCAATTACTTGCCTTCCAACAATATATAAAATTCTAACTGCATGTATTACCCAAAAATTTATGCACATTTGGAGAATTATAATATTCTTTCCGAACATCAAAAGGATGTAGAAAAAAACACCTTGGTACTAAAGAGCAACTTGTAATTGATTCTGTTGCTTTGAATCAAGCTCAAACTAAGAAGAAATATTCATACAGCCTTCATTGATTACCAAAAGGCTTTTGACAGTTCTCCCATTCATGGCTTCAAGAAATTTTGGAAATTTATAAAATTGATAAGACACTTCGTCATTTTCTTGAATTCGTAATGAAAAATTGGAGAACCAATCTTCATTTAAATATTTCAAAACAATCGTTAAAATCCGAAGTAATTCCAATCAAAAGAGGCATTTTTCAAGGTGATTCTTTAAGTGCTCTTTGGTTTTGTCTTTGCCTCAATCCATTATCTCATGAATTAAATGCTACTAGTTTCGGCTTCAAAATAAAGAGTTTATTAACTGAATTCAAATTAAGTCACTTAATTTATTTAGATGATATTAAATTATATGCCGGAACCAGATCTCATTTAAAAAGTCTACTTGAGATTACTTTCAACTATTCAATGATATTCATATGAAATTTGGGCTTCCAAAATGTAAAAATCTTTCTATTGAAAAAGGAAAGATCACCTCTGATTATATAAAGATTTCCAATATCGAAATCGAGCCAATGTATCAAGGAGATACATATAAATATCTTGGATTTTGTCAAGAGAAGACAATTAACCATAGCAGCACTAAAGAAATTATTAGAAGTTCATATTACAAAAGACTAAAATTATCATCAAGAGTTATTTAACTAGTAAAAACCTTTTCAGAGCTATCAACTCCTATGCTGTTCCTATTCTTACATCTTCTTTTGGAATTATTAAATGGTCTAAAACTGATCTAAATGAATTACAATGTCAAATGAGGAAAATGCTCTGTAAATATCATAAGCACCACCCAAAGTCAGCTGTTCAGAGAGTTACACTACCTAGACATCTTGGAGGTCGTGGATTAATTGATTTGAATAATCTTCATAGTAAACAGATTTTTCATCTACGTTCCCATTTTCATGATAAACAGAGAACGTCTAAATTACATGATATTGTTGTTGCTTCAGATTATAATCTTACACCTCTGAACTTGACAATGCAAAAGGTAGATTTTGATATATTTGATGATAATTCTAAAAGAGAAAGTTGGATGCAGAAGGAATTACACGGAAAGCACCTAAAGAATTGAAAATGATTATATTGATGAAACTGCATCGAATAAATGGTTAATATCTGGAGAATTGTTTGCTGAAACAGAAGGCTTGGCAATTGCGATCCAGGACCAGGTTGTTTTACAAGGAATTATAGAAACATATCATCAAACAAAATATAGATGATTCTTGCCGTAGATGTTTCTGTTCTTCAGAAACAGTTTTTCATATATTATCATCTTGCTCAGTCCTTGCTTCAACAGATTATTTAGAAAGACATAATGCTGTCGCTAATATTATTCACTTCAATCTAGGAATTAAACATGACCTAATTCCCAAAAGTAAAAAATTTCAAAAATATGAACCTGAGATTATTTGTGAAAATGACAAATATAAACTTTATTTTGATAAAACAATTCTGTGCAACAGAGCTGTAAAACACAATAGACCAGATATCGTTCTTAATGATAAACAGAATCAAATAACATATATAATTGATATTGCTATACCCGACACACATAATATACAAAATAAATACAATGAAAAAAATTTCAAAATAATATATATATATATATATATATATATATATATATATATATATATATATATATATATATATATATTATGCGGCGTTTGGGATAGCAAATTCGTCGAAAAAGCCATATTTAGGGAAAGAAAACATGGATTTTTGCACCACAATAATGCATAATCAGGGCCCCCGCAACCATATGTGCAAAGTGTGCAATGCACACGGGCGCCGTCCTTTAGGAGCGCCAAAACCCAGGGTCCAAAAAAAATATTAAAATAAAAGTTGAGAAATTAAATAGGATTAGGTATAAATACACACGAAATTTTATTAGTATATCATCCAGTTACTGCCGATTCCTATGTTGCGAGAACATGTCAGGCGGCAGTTTCTTGATTTTTCCTGTTCAGACATGAATAACGCCTGGAGCGCTATAAAAGCGATGCATCGCCACATGCGTTTTTAAATCAGTTAGTTCACTGGACTGCGCGACAAGTGAATAAAAACTAGTAATCCTATTAATTTTTACATATAAAGTTATTTTTATTTTGTCAAGTGTGGTGTTGTGTTGTGTAATATTTTGTTTACTACTTTTTTCTTTAAATTAAGTGCCGAATACCTGGTGACTGCAATTTCAACGGCTTGATTCTTTATAAAATGGTAAGTGTTTCCTACTTTATACTATCAACATTAACCCTTTATAGGATATAGGTTATAATTAATTTTTTTAGCCGAATATCTTTTATTAATTGAAATGTCATGTACGAGTTTGAAAAAGTAACTGGTTTTATCCATAACTCGCTTAGTTATTGATCTTTTAAAAACCATTTTGTAGGTTTTTTAAGAGCTATAAGATCAATTTAGTTTAATATCTTTTTGTCTTTATTTTTGAAGGATTTAAGCTGAAAGGGCTCGAACAAATTGCTTTTTACTCAAATATGCAAACTTTAATGGGCCATATCTTACTTAATAATAATCTAACGCATCCACATGGTGCTTATTATTGTGGTTACTTTAGAAGTTAATTCCTAATTTCCCATGAGTACTAATTATTTATTTGTTTTTTCAGGATAAAAGAAAGAGACCTTCAGGTGCGAAGTTTCGCGAGCAAAAAAAACTGAGACTACAAGAAAGGGGAAAAATGGTTGGATCTTTGAAGCATTTCTTGCAAAACAATAGAGATTCCACGGATACTATCGATGTTGGTGCGACCGAATCGTCCGAATCTCAAGATTCTAAATCCGTAATATCAATAACCGTGATTGGACAATCTGAAATTTCAACAGTAACATCAGGTCCTGCAACAAGTGGCAGCAGTTGTAGCAGCAAAACAGCTTCTACTGATGCAGAGCCTGATGAAGCGATGACACCATCCTCGTCTACAGCACTTGAACAATCCACTTCAGGTAATTCAGCTTGTGTAAAAAGTTCGGTAATGTCAGCTACCGAAATACCTGCTGCAAGTGACACTTTTGATGAAGGCTGTAATGAGGCTAGTATCGATATAATTTCGTCCGACCCCGGTTTGTGGCCCGAAAGAATCACCAATGAGATGGCTAGAATATTGGTTAAACGTGGTCCGCCCTTGATAGACATCAGTTTTAGCTTTCCTGGTAATAAAGATAAGAGAAAGTTTTCGTGCAAATACTTTGAAAGAAATCTAGCAAATGAAGAAAAAGTCGAAAGGGCTTGGCTTATTTACTCTATTTCTAAAGATTCTGTATTTTGTTTTTGTTGTAAGTTGTTTTGTAAATGTAAAACTCCCAACGCTTTTTGTGATACAAATGGAGTATCTGATTGGCAACACTTGTCTTTGCTAATTAACAGACACGAAACGTCAATTTTACACAAAATTTATATAAAATAAATAAAAAAAATTTAAAAAAAGTGTTGGAGACATCTATGACTGTTAATGCTCATCATCTGCGGATTTTAGAAGCGGAAACAAAAATTTGGTGAGACGTGCTGGAAAGAATTATTGCAATTGTTAAGTATTTATCTACACAATGCTTGGTATTTCGAGGTTCTTCTCAATTGCTTTTCGAACATGATAATGGAAATTTTCTAAAAGCTGTTGAGATGATTGCCTCTTTTGATTCAGTTAGCCGAGTGTATAACTCCCAAAAAAAATCTGTTAAAATGACTCATTATTTAGGCATGCAAATACAGAATGAAATAATTGAATTATTGTCGTCCAAAGTAAGAAATAATATTTTAGAAATGGTTTGCAGTTCAAAATATTTTTCAATAATGTGAGTTTGTACACCAGACACTAGTCATACTGAGCAAATTAGTCTTGTTCTGAGTTATGTTTTCCTTAACACCACTTCAAAAAAGGTTGAAGTTAAGGAAAGTTTTATTGCGTTTAATCCAATACTGGACTCTATAGGAGAAGCGATTTATACATTTGTGATAGAAAACTTGAAAAAATTGAATTTAGAATTAAAACACATTAGGGAACAAGGTTATGATAATGGGACAAATATGAAGGGAAAACATGTTGGGCTTCAAAAACGCATTCTTGATGCGAATTCGAAAGCCCTTTTGTACCTTGTGCGGTTCATACTTTGAACTTAACAGTAAATGACGCTTCTAAGGTGTCAGGTGCTACAATAAACTTTTTAATCTTGTGCAAGAGTTATATAATTTTTTTTCGTCATCCACAAAAAGGTGGTATGTTTCGGGAAAAAATGTTCCTGGGTTAAGTTTAAAGCCTCTAAGTGAACCAAGATGGTCCAGCAGAATTGACGCAATAGAGCCCCTTAAAGTTTATTTAATTAAGGCTTGCGAAACTCTTCTACACGTGGCTAAAGAAAATTCCTTTCACATCGATGCAAGACATAAAGCGAGTTCCCTCTTAACGTCTGTACAAAATTTTCAATTTATTTGTGGTTATAATTATGTTTGTTGAGGACTGTATATCTTAAACATTAACTCATTAATGATTTAAGTAGTTTATCGTTCTTGATTGGAAATTACAAACATGAAAAATATGTTCTTAATACCTCAACTTTACGATTAATTTTCATTTGAAATATCTAATATGTACCTTTAATGCATTCGAACTGCTGCTTAGCACTGAGTTTTCCTCGTAGTATGCCTTTTTGTTCCAAAGATGTCAGTTGAATTTCAATATCTTTGAGCGCAGTCTCTATTTGTTTCGGTTCGATATCGTATATGTAGCATTTATATCCTACACTAGCAAAGAGCATTGCCCAGGATCGCCCTATTAGCCCACTGAAATAGAAAAAGAAAGCAATTGATTGTTAATTATACAAGTGCGAATTTTAAATGGAATGAATTCAGTGAATGTCAGGTAATACTCTTCATGAAGTTTCACAAGATACCTCAATTTTTATCAGTTATGTTTAGCAGGTTATTCTGTTCTTCTTGGATCATAAAAGGGATAAAAATCTAACCCCCAACTTTTTTTATAGCACAATATGTCATGTTACTCCTCCGTGGGAAGGTCTCTTGAAGGGATGTTCGATGATGAAAAATTGAACTGTTTCTCACGTTTCGTAATATTTCTGGTGAGATTTGTCTAATTTCGTGTATTATATGTCCCTTAAGAACTTAAATGGGGTCAGGTTTATTCTTAAAAACCCTTGATTTCAGATATCCCCAAAACAAAAAATTAATGAAGTAAGATCTGATGATCTTGTTGGCCACAATTGGTATTCTACTTGAAATTCAATTGTTAAGAAAATTATCATCCAGAAATCAGCGCATATTTAGGGCATAGTGTGAAGGCGCCAAATTTTGTTGAAACCAAATTCTCTCGTTGGGTAAATCTGGGTCTGTCTGGTTGAACCTATAACATGGTCACGCGATAACTTTCTCTGGATATTGAGTATGACTTTCCATAATCCAGTATCGACAGTTTTGCCGATTAACCTTTTAATTTCAATGTAAAGGTAGAATCATCCGAGAAAGCATCCATTCCCAGCTTACGATTGATTCGCAAAATTCCACTTGCCGATTTGAATCATCCTCAAGTAACTGCTGTACAAATTGCATTTAATAACGAGGTTTCTTTGATCCTCAAATAAGTTTTAATGACGTAGGTAGTAAACATTATGGTCACGAGCGATTGCGGGGCCGAAGTTATTGAATTTTTCTGAATATTCAGTATAGTGTCGTAGTTCATAATGAATTCTAGGTACATGACCAAATTACCAGTATTGTGCCCCAATTTTGATTGGTATTGAGGGTAAATTTGGATACGTTAGCCGAACAACCGCAAATTCAGTCCTGGTTCTGTGGCCATAATAAATTATGATCACAATTTCAATTTTATTTGATTCGGTTAGATGCATTAATCAGAATATGATACATTCTCCACGGAGATATACGATCAAAATGAACGACACTAAGCTATCGAATTATTTACCTGAAATGAAAAAAGGTACCACATATCTATAAAAAAGGTTTTTTTGTCATAGACAAAAAGATGTTAATTTTCGAGTAGTACAGTGCCAAGTATTAATCTCAAGGGAAATTATTTGAATTATTCAGTCATTAATTCTTCAGTTCTGGTTCTGTGGCCATAACAAAGTATGATCACAATTTGAATTTTATTTGATTCGGTTAGATGCATTAATCAGAATATGATACATTCTCTATAGAGATATACGATCAAAATTAACGATAATAAGCTATCGAATTATTTACCTGAAATGAAAAAAGTGCCACATATCAAAAAAAAGGAGCTTCAAATTCAAGTTTTTGTCATAGACAAAACGATGTTAATTTTCGAGTAGTTCAGTGCCAAGTAGTAATCTCAAGGCAGATTATTTGAATTATTTAGTCATTAATTTGATTTTCATTTAATTTTTGGAATTATACCATACATTTGTAAGATAATATGGGAAAATAGATGTATTACACGTGAGACTTTCCAACGAGATGTAAAATGATACGTCATACCATTAAGAAAAAGAGGTTGTTTCCACCCCTTTATTAACAATAAATTGAATTTTCAGAAGTATTTTCCGAACCATGTATATATATATATATATATATATATATATATATATATATATATATATATATATATATATATATATATATATATATATATATATATATATAGAGGCTATATCTACCAAGATATTCTGATCAAAACGCAAAAACAGGTCAATTTTGTTTCAAGGGGGACATCTTTTGGGGTACAAAACTTTCCTGAAATATCAACCCCTTTAGCGGGGGTTGCAATCCTTGAACATTTTGAATAGAAAAGATGGGTCGAGTGATGACTCAAAAGAAAGGTGGTATCTTTGTCTACATTGCCTAGAACGAATTTCCATTTTTAATTGAAAATTGTAAAAGATACAGGGTCAGCAACTGAAAGATAGGGAAGACTATTTCCCTGAGACTATTCAAGTTTCAGTGAAGTAAAATGGAATAAATCCACGCTGATCAATCAACCCCTAGAGCAGGGGTGATCACCCTTGAAAATTTGGAAGAGGGTAGATGGGTCGAGTGATACCTCGAAAGAAAGGTATTATCTTTGTCTGCATCCCCGTGAACGAATTTTCATTTTTGATTGAAAACTGTAGAAGAAACAGAGTGAGCTACTGAAAAATAGAGGAGGCTATCATAGCCCTAGCTATTCAAGTATTAGTGCAAAAAATGGAATAGAGTCATTCCAGAACAATGGCTGTCATCTTTGATCTAAATGAATCTATTCAAGTTTTTCGCACTAATACTCCAATAGTCTTGGGGAGATAGTCTTCTCTATTTTTCAGTGGCTCACTCTGTATCTTCTACAGTTTTCAATCAAAAATGAAAATTCTTTCACAGGAATGCAGACAAAGATAAAACCTTTCTTTCGGGTTATCACTCGACCCGAGATCAAGCAGATGTGGCACCTCGATAATATAGATATTGTTCCTGTCATCGTATCTTCGACTGGTTTAATACCCGAAACTTTGCATGATAGCCTTAAGAAATTATAATTGCATAAGAATACCTATATAGAAATGCAAAAAGCTGTAATTCTTAATACATGTAGGATAGTTAGGAAATTTATGTCAAGTATATTGTAATCGAGCCTATTCCCTTTGATTGCTAAATCTGGGAAAGGTAAATTATATCCAGCTAACAGCTGAGATAGTGCATAAGTCCACGATAATAATAATGAGTGGCTCGCTCTGTATCTTCTACAGTTTCAATCAAAAATGAAAATTCGTTCACGGGGATGCAGACAAAGATAATACCTTCTTTTAGAGTTATCACTCGATCCATCTACCCTCTTCCAAATTTTCAAGGGTTGTCACCCCTGCTCCAGGGGTTGAAATTCGAGATGAGGATGGTACTTGATGATGACTGCCATTGATCAGCATGGATCTGTTCCATTTTACTTCACTGAAACTTGAATAGTCTCAGGGAAACAGTCTTCCCTGTCTTTCAGTTGCTCACCCTGTATCTGTTACAGTTTTCAATTGAAAATGGAAATTCGTTCAAGGCAATGTAGACAAAGATACCACATTTATTTTGAGTCACTCGACCCATCTTCCCTATTCAAAATGTTCAAGGATTGCAACCCCCGCTTAGGGGGTTCATATTTCAAGCAAGTGTTTTACCCCAAAAGATGTCCCCCTTGAAACAAAAATTGACCTGTTTTTGCGTTTTGATCAGAAAAGAATATCTTGGTAGATATAGCCTCTGTTTAGTTTTCGTTGAAGCAGCCTGTATATGTATCTAGATATTACTATTATTTATTTAAGTCAAATATTCAATTTCTATATTTCATATTCACTTCAAATTTTATAATTTCATTATTTCATGTTCATTCAGAATCTTTTTGCCTGCTCGACAAATTTGCAGATATCTTTTCTGTTTCATGGTTATTATTAGTGTGTTGTCTAGAGTCTGTTCAATATCTCCGTAATGCCTTGAACGTCACGATAAGTCAGGTATGTAGACCTGACACATTTTCTAAATTGAAATTAACTAAAAATTATTCTCGTATCGGTCCAAGACGTGTGAAGTTTCAGCAATTCATAAAACCGTATTCATATAACCAAGACAAACATAATATAGTTTAATAAATTCTTAAATCTAACTAAATCTTAATAGGTGATCTACAGTGAAATGCAATATATTCTTTCGAACCTCAACAAATATCTTAACTACTTCGGCCTACCTACTAGCATAAGGTATAATTGAAAAAACCAAAGTAATCGAAAATATCAATGAGTGCGATTCGTCATTCGATTTCAGGCGAAAAGTTTCTTTTACTATGAGTGATAATTTCTGTCTTTAATGACATTCAAAGGGATGATTAAACGAGACTTATTTGTTTTGAACGAGCATCGACTATAAGTGAAACTTAGTTTGACCACTTGGAGACGCTACTGGTTTCTGAAACTAACAATATAGAACATGTTTGTAAGTGGCCTTTGAAATGTTGACAAAGTAAATTTTGGTATTCTTAAGTTTTTAATAATATTGCCCAAGGGTCGGGTACTTAACTGAGATACGGAAATAATAAAGAGACAAAAATTGTATTTTTAGCCTACTCCAAAAAAAAATATGAAAATTGGGAAATCAGTGGCTCGCAATTTTTTCATGAAAATAATTGGTCGTTATAAGGACAGCATCGAATTCAATAAGTAAAAATTTAATTTTGGATAGATTAGGCTACTTTAATACTTCTATCCAATTTAAACAAGATCTTCTGAAAGATTATTAGCATGTAACGAAATATGATTAGGATATTGATCTACTATATAATGAGAAGGAAGAATTTCTACAAAACATGACGCAAATGCATCACTACTTCTTACCCATTCGCAACATCAAGGCACCTACTCGTATCAATTCGTTGGAACGTATCAACTGAACTGTGCTTGCTCGATGCAATGATCAAAAGCAGATAACGTTCCAGTACTTGATTGGATGGTAAATCTAAAACGTTAGCTGATTCTGATCACTGTATCGAGCAGGCACAGTGTGCCACCAGTTGCGGTAAGTACTAGTCTGGCTTCTTGATGTTCTCTTCATTTGATCTATTCTTTTTCTTATCGGTATCCCGTTGGCTCTGATAGTCTTCTGTGTCGGTAACATTCACAATTGAAAAAGAATCAAACAGACAGTTGTCATATCTGGATCACCTCGTAACAAAGTCACAAAGCGGACATTTACAAATCTCAGTATACAGAAAATCAACCCACACAAATAGATACTTACATGCCACATCACACCATCATCCACCACAATTAAAATCAGTGGTCAAAACGCACATAAGCAGATTGGTAGCACTCACAGATGACAGAAACAGAGAAGAAGAGTTATCTACAATAACCAACGCTCTTGAAAATAATGGATATAACAAAAACACAATAAAAGCAGCTATAAGGGACACTCTCACTGGGCGAAACACGATATGCACAGAAGAACAAAAGAACACGACTGTTTTACCATATATCAAAGGAGTAACAGATAAAATAGGAAGAACATTGAGTAAATACAAAATTAGAACGGCATACAAAAAATACTTAATTATCGGAAAAATTCTCAGAAACCCGAAAGACAACATTCCTTTAGAAAATCAGGGAGTTTACTCTATACCATGCGGAGATTGTGACGAGATATACATCGGCCAAACTAATAGACGAATAAAAGAAAGAATAGAGGAACATAAAAGAGCACTAAAAATAATTCCATTTCGTCCGCCATCTATCTACATAAATTACATACAGGTCATACAATAGATTTCGATAACTCAGAACCAAACAGCACCACACAACAACTTAAGAAACGTCTTATCAGAGAAGCAGTGGAAATTGAAAAAGGAGGAACAATGAACAAAAGAGACGAAACCCTCAATCTATCAAAGTCTTGGAAAGTTATTTAAGTAAGAGAACCACCGACAAACCGCAGTTACGCTCGAGACATCGTCTACCGAACGCCTGAAGATGACAGGAAAAACTTGTCGAAACGTCGTCAAAATGGACCACGGAATAAAACCGTAACACATCGAATCATAGATACTTCCGTGAAAATTTAAGATATATATATATATATATATATATATATATATATATATATATATATATATATATATATATATATATATATATATATATATATATATATACACTAAAGAATTGAAAAATGATTATATTGATGAAATTGCATCGAATAAATGGTTAGTATCTGGAGAATGGTTTGCTGAAACAGAAGGCTTGGCAATTGCGATCCAGGATCAGGTTCACATCATCAAACAAAATATAGATGATTCTTGCCGTAGATGTTTCTGTTCTTCAGAAACAGTTTTTCATATATTATCATCTTGCTCAGTCCTTGGTTCAACAGATTATTTAGAAAGACATAATGCCGTCGCTAATATTATTCACTTTAATCTAGGGATTAAACATGACTTAATTCCCAAAAGAAAAAATTTCACAAATATGAACCTGATATTATTTGTGAAAATGACAAATATAAACTTTATTTTGATAAAACAATTCTTTGCAACAGAACTGTAAAACACAATAGACCAGATATCGTTCTTAATGATAAACAGAATCAAATAACATATATAATTGATATTGCTATACCCGACACACATAATATACAAAATAAATACAATGAAAAAATTTCTAAAT
Organism: Cryptolaemus montrouzieri; assembly: GCA_013387265.2. NCBI lineage: Eukaryota > Metazoa > Arthropoda > Insecta > Coleoptera > Coccinellidae > Cryptolaemus > Cryptolaemus montrouzieri. The sequence goes on from JABFTP020000185.1 coordinate 125,153,773, forward strand.
ATATGATGCTTGGCGACGAGATTAAAAAAATGTGGAAAATGAAGAAAATATTTATTCTACCGATTATTATTTCTACAACAGGCGTTATTCCTAGAAATCTTCACAAAAGTATTGAGATTTTGGGTCTGAAGAAAAATTTGTTTGAACAGTTACAAAAGATAACAGTCATCAAATCTTGTAATATTCTTCGTAGGTTTCTTTCCGAGAATAATAATGAGGTAGAGTCATAGGTTTTCTCTTTAGTTTATACTGCTCAGAATCTCATTTCATATTTTATTTATTTGTTTATATAAATGTAATATAATTAACTGACAATTTTGTCATATTTATATTCAGAGCAGTATTCTATTCGATCGTTCACCACTTCACACAAAGGAAACTATTAATGAATAACATTCAGTGTTACTTGACTAAGGTCCGTACACTGGATTTTTCCGGGAGAAAGCCTCTGACACTACTCGTTGATACATTGATATCATTGTCTAATGATGCTATAGTATGTATATATTCTGGTAGATTGATATATTCTCATAACATTTAACGTTATCCTAATATATAATTACTCCAGGATATGTTTTGATTATAATCATTGCCTGGCAATGGTATTAATTACCGGGTGGTGGATTTATATTTTTCATGAAATCAGTTTGATTGCATGAACAGATATATGGGCAACTCGTCGGGGTAAAACCCTCTATATATATATATATATATATATATATATATATATATATATATATATATATATATATATATATATATATATATATATATATATATATGCATTTACATGATACGATCCAACGAGTTGATATGAGTAGGTGGTAATCTGGCTTGATGTTGTGAATGGGTATGCATCGCTGATGAGTTCAAACGACAACAACAACTGTAGTCTTATACATTTGGAGGTAAATTTCGCGAGTTAATAGATATAGAGAGATATCATGAAAATATCAAAAAAAAATGTTTCTTGAATGAAACAATGATGAAGGTATCTCTAGAACTATTCGGCACTATTTATAGTGCCGAGTATGCTAACATTGAAATGAAAATTTGCTCTTTACTATAAAAAGTGAGAAATGAGGTTTCAATTTGAAAACATGTTGGATGAAGTCATATCTTGAAAAAAATAAAAAACAAATTCCAGTTGACCAGTTGATTATAAAAATTGACCTCCAAGAATTTTCGCAAAAACTGAAGTAAAAAGAAATTTTGGATTTCATTCCATACTTTACACTTGCACTGTTTACAATATCTATGGAAACAAGTAATTACTGAGAATCTGCTGATAATTATTTGAATTCTATATTTTTGTTCATGTACTGTTCGTGCCTATACCATTTAAAGGTAGCATTTTGTTTTGTATAAATTATTGACAGATTGTAATAATGCTTACCTGCCTACAATACCGATTTTTTCTTGACGACTTGCCATGTTTCCAACACACTGAACCGTTCGATTATTATTTTTAACTGAAATAACATTAAATTATAAATTTTACTGTAAAATAATGTTATCGAGATAATTAGAAGATAACGATGCGAGCTCTACAAACATCACTTAATTCAATTGAGCAGAATGTAGAATGTGTTTACATCGTTACTTTCTCTGTCTTGCTCTTTAGATTTACGACAAATAGCTTCAAGGAGTCAATTCTTTCGCAATTTGACCTTAGAGCCTGAGTTATCTACAGCGAGTCGATCCGAGACTACTGAAATCTGAAATTTTAATTTATTCGTTTTTATATAACAACATATTTATTTTTAGATTTTGCACTTGCGTATACCATTTACACGATACTAGTGTATCATGAATGTATCTCTCATTAAAGAATAATTTTGAAATTGTTATCTTTATTTTAATTACTTCTAAATTCATCAACTATTCTGTCAACGCAATTAAATTTCTAATTTCATGTTGCGTAACATTAATCAATACTTGAGTCGGTGATCACATTTTTCAAATTTTTTATTGTTTTCATCAATACACACCTGTGTTTCTACGAATATTTAACCCCCTCTAACTCAGAAGAAGACAGTGTCAGCGGAAAACGATGAAACAGGTCGATTTTGTTTTGAGGATGACCATTGTTTACGCTCACTTCAAGCATGTAAGGTCAACTCTCTATCTAAAAATTCATCGTAGGGAATATGGGTCGATTTTCTATACGAATCGATAAATTCTTTTGAGTTGAATTTTCGATACAGGCAGTTCCATTTTGAATAATAATAATCATTTATTGAGGCATCAAAGAAGTACATGGTAAGAAGAAGGACTAATAATAAATTAAACAAAAAATGAACATAGTAAACATAAATTAGCAGCAGGTGGTATCCCTTTATAAGAGAAATAATTAACAAATAAATAACAATTTTAAATATAAGGGGGTGACTACAGGTAACCAATCATTTTATTACATTATCGAGGAACTCCTCAAGACAGGAACAAGCTCTCTCTAGTAGATAATTCCGGATAGCTTTCTCGAATAAGATCATGTTTTCATTTCGCACTACGGTTAGTAAGGAGTTATAAAGTTTAATACCAATGAATGTAAAATTCTTATGTTAGAGAGACAGTCTGTGTTGAGGTACTGTTAAATTATTTCTATTATGTCTACTACCATAGACATGATGAAACAAAGCAAAAGGGCAAGGTAAATATACTTAACAAACAGATTTCGGCAACTTTCATGTTGTGGAACTCCTGCCAGTTTCTTGCAGTTGTTGTTTCAAACACATTTGCAGCGCCAGTCGATAAATTTTACATGGTATGTAAGAAGTGCAGCTTCCTCACTAACAGAGATTCTGATTCTATGAATAGCCTAAATCGCAGCAGATAATAGTTTTGCCATTTCCTTTATCTGCGTTCGCCATGAGAGTGAACTATAAACTTTAAAACCAAGGAGCTTTATGGTGGTATCAACTTGTACATTTTCTGTTTAATTTCGCGTTTTTTCTAAATTTAATCGTAAATCATTAGCTTCAAACCAGCCCTTCGCATAGAGTTTTCAGTTTTATTTACTAATTCCAGTTCGATGGGGTCTTTATTCAAAATCGTTGAGTCATTAGCAGAAATGCAGACCATATGTATAGATAGATCGTTCAGTATTGAATCTTGAGGAACTCCTCAGTTCACCTCTTCTAGGGGCTCAGATAGCTGTTTCATTAGACAGACAGATACCTGTCTTGATATTATTTATGGGGTCTCTGAAAACTCAATCCTGGTTAAATGAATCGCTCTACTCATACAGTCAAAAGCCTTTTCTAGGTCAAATTCGCAAATTCAATATTTTCAAGAGCTTCAAATGAAAAATTAATAATTTTGATCATCGCGGACGTTGTAGACCTTTTCCCATACCATGTTGAAAGTTACTTGAATTTTCGGGTTTGTTTATAAATGTAATTATGCGTACTTTTAATAGAGTTTCAAAGATTTTCGAAAACAGAGGTAGAATTGAAATCAGTCGGTAATTTCCGAATTCTATTTTGTTTCTTCTTTTGTGGACTGCTATAATTCTGGCCTTTGACTTTTAGACATTTTGGGAACACCCTCTTTATATAGATGAATTAATATATATCGCTCAAAGGCGACGAAATATAGTTAATGACTTTTTAACATTAAGAATGAATGGTAGTCTGACTGATGTTAGTATTGTAGAAGGTATTTTGGCATGTTGATTCAAGAGTTTAGAAATCAACCCTCTAAACTCAGTGTCCCCAAACTTAAGAATTTCAATCGCAAAGAGTATCAGGTGACACCTTATTGGAAAGATCTCTTGATGTACGCGACATATATGAGTACTTAGTATTTTAGTATTGTCAGAGGAGATTTTTACCAACAATTAGGTGAATGGTGATGTATTTTACTACACTGTAGCTGTTTGAGAGTTCATTGTCGCAAAAGAAATTTTGATGTCTATAATTAACAGTTTCGGATTTTTCCTCTAACCATGCTATCTGGTATTGCTTCTCGCCAAACTTCATGTTTCTAGATCAACAGGAAGTACCCTCTAAGTTTTGACTTCCTTACGAGTGTCAAAATGTGCAAAAATGAAATATTTTGCTGACCCGAGAAAACAATCTTGAGATGACAAACAGACAACGAAGTTATCCTAAATTATTCAGTCTGAAAATATCGAATATGTTGTACAGGGAAGATTGAAACACTGCTTTCGATAAAATAAAGTATACTTTATACAAAAAAGAAATAATATCAATCAAATGCATACAAATAATTTGAGAGATTGTGTAAATAAATTTTTTTATAAATATTTAAAGCTCTTCTCTTCGGAACCACAATGCTGTTATTAATTGAATTCTTCTCATCTTGAAAGCTGTGTTGCAACACAGAATGCTAGCTTGTATTGGAGTTGTACACAAAAGAAACTTTTCTAAAACTACTAATGAATGAAAAATGTTTTGTTATCACTGTTAATCAAATTCTTAACTTAATTATATAATGGTAATTATTCTTTACAAATAAGATAAGAGAAAGCATGCAGTACAATGCACATAATATTCTATCGAGATAAATCATGCCCATAATTAATAATCTTTCTTTATAATTCCTAAACTTTTATATCAGTTGTGCCAGCTAATACAGTTAAATAATTATTTATTTATGGGACCTTTTTAACTGAAAATATTATGTACTTCTAGTTTGTTATCATCTTGAATCCCTAACAGGGATGTAGGGCAACACTTTAATAAAACAAAATTAAAAATTTGCTTACAAACTTAATCTTAATTGGAAGATTTCACTCTCTCCTTCTTGAATATTCTACTATAATTTCATAAACAAACATCATTCAAAAGTACACTGATAGCTTTAGATAGTATGTACTCTTCAAATACATATTTCATAATCAACAAGCAACTTCAACCCTAAAACATACAGGATATGTTTTTATGAACTGAAATCATCTTTGAATGGAATGATGAGGTGAACTTTGGAAATATATCAACTTCATTACTAACAATCCAGAAATATCACCTATATTTAGGATATATTATAATTAATACCACATCTAAAATGCTAAAAACCAAATTGATTATTAAATTTAGTTCAGCTTTCAAATAATTGCACGAAAAAGAGCATTTAAGTGTTTAATCTCAAATAATAAAGGAAATTCAAAAAAATTTCATTATGAAAATTATATTGATGTCATTAGAATTTATGAGACCTTTCAATGTTTCAATGAAATCATAAACTCTAGATAAGACTGACTTATATCATATTTCTTACATATCTTTTAATTTCATATAATTCAAACTAATCAATTCATGTACTCGGATGTGAACTTCTTATCACTAATTTCCGATCCATAAAACCACCAAATCCATATTGAAATATTTAAATCATCTGATGCTTTTATAGAAAATGAAAATAACTAGGAGTTAAAACTAATCAAATGATAGAGAGTACTATGGATAAACAAAGTAATTTGTATAAGTGTATATATCACTAGAGAGGGATATCTCAAGACTGTTAGGACTAATCAATCTACTACTTCTGCAGTAGTCGACTGACTAACATGAGATTCTCTGCTGAGAGAACTACCAGGTGATTCCGCATTTTCATTTATCAGTTTTTGCCTTTCTTGGTACATTGATACCCTTATGTTCTCAATTTGATGATATCGGCAAAGTTTTATCAGAGCAAACACTGAAAGACCCACCCAAACTGCAAAAGAACCCCATACACCAAACTGGGCTGTGCCTAATTCAATGTAAAAATGAGTGGTATTAATATGGTCTTTCTTATCGATGTCTTGACCTGCAGCCAATTCACACCTAAGAAAACATAAAATTCATTGAAATTGTCATATTTTCAATCATATTCTCATTCATAACTTGAAGCAACAGATTATCATGTATAGTAAAAACACATAAGAAATTGTGTTATCTCTAAATTAATATATCTCCAGGAGTATGAATGAAATTTATAGTTGTAATTAGAAGTTTTATGTAAATTTATATACTTACGAAGAAAATCTCTGAGTAATATTTTGACACCAAGTCATGAAGCCTAAAGTAATCATAAGTGCAGCAATAATAGTCATTGCACACAATAATATACCAGATAATACATCAATGAAGGCCGACAGAAAACTGCTATCAGTTCCTTTATGTAAAAATACAGACAATCTAAAACAGAGGAGTTATTAATTGTTCAAAAAATTATATATCATAAATACCGGTATATCTGAATTAGGGAAACCATGCACAGTAACACCCCAACGAATATTGTATAATTACAGTAACCTTGGGAAGCCCAGTTAACTTTTAATTGACCATCTCTTTCTTGCCATTGTCCGGTTGAAAATAACAAACAATGACCTCTGAAAGAAATATTTTTCATTCTATATAAGTCTCACATATTAAATTATTGAGTACCTGAATTCATCCTGATGAAAGCTCATAGGCACAACAATACATAATGATAATATAAAGGCTACAACATAGCCTGCGATTTGGCTCAATAATATTATATTTCTTAGTGCCATTCTCAAAGTTGTATCATGTTCAGTATTATATTAACAAACCAGCAGTTAATGTTCTGGCTGGATATTCTCCTTGTCAATAAAACAATAATAATCAGCTGTTTACCAGATATTTGACATGTGACATTCAGATTTGCCAACCCAAAGAAAAAAAAAGAGATATGCCCTTAGCAAGGAACACTGATGTATCATTTCTTCTCTCGTTTTGATATCGAGGTGAAACTATTTTTTTGTTTGACAGACTAAGAAATTCCGGTGGAATGAAATACTTCAAAAAAATTGAAGCTGTCGAGTTGATAAGAGGAGAAAAACATTTTTCTAATTCGACGCGTGTTTTGTTGACTAAGTTACCTTATTGCGCTCGTTATTGCAGTGTTTTTCTCTGCATGATAATTAAATTCTGAGTGGCAGTGTCGCTGTCCAGTCCCAAATGAATTGCATAATCTCCTTTCTAGTTTCAGACTTAATTTTTTATCGAAAGTCCGCTAACTTGCTTCAGATTAACGAATATGTTCTTATGAACTTAGTTCATTCCCACTAGATCCAGAAGGGCGGGATGCTCTTGCTCTCCTCGATCCTGCCTACTTTCGTCGATGGATAAGCCTGCTTATTCAAGTCTTCTGTGATTTCTTTTGCCGTCGTCTCAAATGGTACCCTTTGAGTACAACCAACTTCCCCTGTTGCTTCTTTCCAAAGGTGTGGAAGTCTGCTCCTCCTTCAAGCAGATTTTTTATGATCATCTTTTATTTCTAGTTCTAGTTGTACTTGGTTTTCATGTGCAACCAGCTTGGTCTTCGTGTAATAAATGCCACTTTCCTTGAAATCAATATTGACGTTTTTCCATGTTTTTCTCTAACGCTATTATTGTGCTGCGACTCTGTGCACCTCAGTGATTTTGCCGATTACTTCTGACTGGTCGTCGTCGTTATTATCTATCTCAAGCCCGCTTGACAACTCCTCAAAACGGTGTTTCTCCCAACGAAAATCCCATATTGGCTTCATCCTCTTGACCTTTGCCAGCTTTTAAGACCGGTTGAACTCTTTTCACGTAAGCGAAATTCTATACATACATTGTAATAAGGACGATACTATTTTAATAGAATAAATTTCATACTATAGTTCCGACATGTATCACGATATCGATTTTCAATTCAATGATGAACTGAAATTAAGAATAAACAGTACTGAAAATTTCTGAAATTCTCTCTTTCTACCTCACTTTTCATGTCCTCCACACCATATGTCTCATATCTAATGAAACAAGACGCTTTCGAAACCATCCAGCATAAAGTCATATAAATCGAGGAGCTACTTTTCAACTTTCTGTTTACGATCAAAACTTTTTGAGAAATCCTCGAGCGCTATTGGTTTGAACGGATATCTTATTATATTTTGTTATATGTCGGTGGTCATAGTGTGGCCCCACTTTCTTAGAAAACCGCAAATCAAGGTAGAAGAGCATAGAGCTCATTCGCATTATGATTCATATCATGGTTCATCTGTAATCGAATTTCGATCATGAAATTTGCAATTATGTAGGTTTTGTACTTATAAATGTGATGAAGACGGCTTAACACAAATATAAAATAATCGTCCTACCATACTCTATAACTGCACAAGCGAAACCGCGGGTTTAGGCTAGTAATGACGTAAAATGTCTGATCGAATTTGAATCTTGGTTCCCTGCTCGCCATGCGCAAACAATCTACTCGTGCTCCATATGGCTAGATTGTTCAATTATTCTTCTCCAGTTTATAAATATAAATTAGAAATGATATTCTTCTGTTGTAGGAATTTTAATTATTTGAATTGTCCTATTGCAGAATGAATGCGCGTGTACAATACTTTCATAGATACACGGTAGGCGGAATTATGAATTCACGGTAGTGGAAAGTTGCGATAAGCGGTTAGCTGTTGGCAACACTGCCATTGCACCAATACTCTTTTATTTTAGTTTCTATTCCATTTATTTTTGTTGTTTGTGTTTGTGGTGCTGTCTGGGAGACGGAAGTTTATATGTTGGATAGATTGATCTGAAATTATAAATATTCTTATCACAGAATAAGGTAAAGTTCTGCATAATTCTGAATAATTTTCAGTTGAACGGATCAAGATAAATGGAATCTTTTAGAAAAATCTAACTTGCGCCGACTATTTCGTATTAACAATCATGCATTGTGTTTTGAACAGTATTTGTAGAATGTGTATTGAACTGAACCATTATTTAATTGGTCGAACTCAATTTACAGGTTCATTTCTCACATATTTTATCTATGAGAGCTTTAACTTTGAACTAGTTCCTGGCGTTAGTAAGTTAGATTCACGAAATATTCCGGAACTCATGTTCAACTTGAAATCATATTAATGCTATGAGTATAATTATTACGCAGCTTGATATCAAAATATTTCAACTTTCTAGAGGCACTTTTTTAGTAAAATGAAGGGACGTATTCGAAATTTTTTTTGTCGATCGCTTTTCGACGGTATGAAGCACACTTGTGTTTTTTGAATTACGAACTATAGGTAATTTTAGTATCAATAGAGAGGGTTATTTTTTTAATTCCAAATATATACCACATGCCTCTTCAATTCGTTCAAAATCAGCCCCTTTCATTTAAAAATCGAAAACTCCTATACTTTGTATCATTTCAATGGCGATTATTAAAAATAGGTGTTTCACCTCGCCAGTTCATTAACTTGTTTCACTTACCTAGAAACTTCAGATTCGAAATAACATAATTCTGTAATTTCTTATTTGCTCTTACGAACCAAGAATTAAGGGATCGAATAAAGAATTGTACAATTTCCTATGTTATGTCTGGTTATATTTGGTAGTAAGCTATTTTATCTTTTATCGTTATTTTCCACACTGAAATCATTGGAAATCTACGTATTCTTCAACGAGCTGAATTCTGTGCTGCCAGCAGCACAGAAGTGTATGACAAAAATCTTCTTCCTTCTACAAATCATTATTATTGCGAAAAAATTGATCAAGTTGGCGATGAGTGGCCATTTGAAATGATACAAACTATACCTATTCACTCGAACGAAATATCGAAGATATTCACAATTCTATGGTAGAAAAGCTGAGTCAAAGATCCCATTTATTCATTTCTGTGTTAAAACAATCATCCCTTAGAACATAGATTTCTTCTTTATGACACTATTTCAACTATTCAATCTTGATATGGATTCATTCAATTCAGTGTTTGAAACAATTGCAATATTCAATCAATAGCATAGGTTCTGATTCTTCAATAATTTATGTCATAAGTTTATGTGGTTCCTCTCTATCTTCTACTTATATTTCTATCATTGTGGCTCCTCAATTCCAAAATTAAGAAACGTATGAAATGTTATATATTTAGAATGAATATGATTTGGATGCTGCGGAAGAATCTTATTTTAATAGATTCTCTGAGAGGAGGGAGCCGGATAAGTTTATTTTCAAAAGATTAAAGGACAATTTAATTGATGAAGGTTCTTTTAAATAGGATTCGAGATATCGTCACATGTCGAAAAATCAGAATTCCGGAATAACTCGAAAACTGAAATCCGTTTTCAGCAATGAGTTTTTCGAGCTCGTGAGAAGGGGGGTTCATTTTTCTCTATCTACAATATTTCACATAGCTGCCGTACAAAACATCGGATTTGGTCCACCCTGTACACTAAATTCAATTCTACATGGCTCTTTCTTATATTATACTTAACCTATCCCTGTTACCAGACACATTAGAGGAATCATCGTCTTGATTGGTTGAACGCACATGTCTAATGTAACACATTGTAGAGTACACTGAACGGAATTGGACCTTTGTCCTTGTTTAATGGATGTTTGCAATTCATTATATGGATATTTTCAAAAACGTTCAGTGTATTGATCAGTCGAACGCACGCACTATTAGCGGGCGTGTGTAATTTAAGAAACTGTAGAGTGGACTGAGCGAAATTGGACCTTTGTCCTTGTTTAGTGGAAGTTTGCATTTCATTATATGGATATTTCCAAAAGCGTTTAGAGAATTCGCATTTTAACAGTTTTTATTAATTTAACATTTTCAAAATCTATTCTGTAATCTTGATCAAAAGCATGCTGCCGTATTTTGATTATGATTTATGTCCTTTTAATCTGGTTCCAACTGTTCTTTTAGTTTGTCCAACATGAAGTATCTTCCATCGGCAGGTTTTATTTTAAATCTTCTGCCATTTCTTAATTGTCAATATAGAACTGTCATAGCATGGAGAATTTCAATCATAGAAAGATTTACACATCGAAATAGTGAAAATTCACTATAAAAACATCGAACACAGTTCGGAACGTTCGTACTGCTTTTGGTCATCAAAAAGCGGAAACGTTGCCGACAAGTTAGTGATGTGCAGCATCGAACATGTATTCATCCGACCAGATCAGCTAAAAATATCGCCGCTGTAGCTGATAGTGTGGCTGAAAAGCCAAATTTGTCAATTTCGAGACGATCACAGGAATTGGGCATTTCCCCAACTACTTTGCACCGTATATCGCATCATGATCTGCATCTCCATCCCTATAAAGTGCAGTTAACACAAGAATTGAAGCCAACTGACCACGAACTACGCCGTATATTTGCTGATTGGGCGCTGAAAATGCATAGTCGAGATCCTGCTTTTTTGAACCGAATTATTCTGAGTGAAGAGGCCAATTTTCAACTGTCTGAGTATGTCAATAAACAAAACTGCCGCATTTGAGGATTCGAAAACCCAAAAGAAATACTCGAACAGCCTCTTCTTCCAAAAAAAGTGACTGTTTTGTTCGGTTTTTGGTCGGGAGGTATCATCGGGCCACATTTTTTCGAAAACCGTTTTAGAGCGATGATAACTGTCTTTTTTTGGCTTTAAATGGATGCTCTCGGCTTGCAGGGTGTTTATTTTCAACAAAAGGGCGCTACGTGCCAAATAGCTGGTGAAACAATGGCTCTATTGCAACAATTTCCTGAATGTGTGATTTTGCGCATTGAAAACGTGAATTGACCCCCTAGTTCATGCGATTTAACACCATTAAACTTTTTTTCTTTGGGGCTGCGTCAAAGATAAGTTCTACGCCAATGCTCCAGCAACGATTGAGGCATTCAAAGTCAATATTCGAGCTGAAATACGCGAATGCCAGAATGACCAACACTCACTGAAAGGGGAAGTAGTAACTTTTGTGGCTGGCAAGGGCTGCCCACAGGGAATAGTACTATTCCCACTGTTGTGGTCCCTGCTAGTTGATGACTTTCTAGCAATAATTGGCGCACTGGATGTTTATGTACAAACATATGCTGATGATATAGTCATTCTGGCAGTCGGATATGATAGCGATGTTTCCGACAGACTTCAGGAGGCTATGTCTGCAATTCAGGGGTGGTGTAAAGGAGAGAAACTAAGCATAAACCCCTACAAAACCCTTATGGTACCATTTACCAGGAAGAGGAGGATATTTGTTTCCCCCTGACCCTGGGCGGGGTGTTTATTCCGATTGTGGAAGAAGCAAAATATCTGGGTATTACCCTGGATAGCCAACTCACGTGGAATTCGCAGCTGAAAACACAATACTCAAGGCTAGATATTCCCTATGGGCATGTTACACAACGACCTGTGGAAAATAGTGGGGTCTTGCCCCAAAGCAACTTCCGTAGCTATATGTGATGGTGGTAAGACCACGTTTTACGTAAGGCTGCTTTGCTTGGTGGGAGTGCAGTCTTAAGAAGCAATGCCAACTCAAGATCTTTAAATTACAGAGAACAGCTTGCACGATGATTACTGGAGCCTTTCGTACTACACCCACTGCGGCGATGGAACTGATATTAGGCCTTGCCTCTCTTCATCTGGTGATAAGAGGAGTGGCTAGAATGGCTTTCTACAGATTCCATCATCTTTCCCGTAATGAAGCAGTTAACTTCGGCTTTGTGCCTGGCGCCTTACAGTCTGAAATCGAGGACTTATGGTGCAGGAATGTCGCTCCACCCTTGCCAAACTAGGAGAGCGGAGCAGGCTCCGTCTAATATGGGTTCCTGGTCACTTGGGCATTGAGGTAAATGAGAAGGCGGACTCATTGGCCGCTCGAGGAACTAACCTGGAGTTCATAGGACCGGAGCCTAAGCTTGGAATTCCCCTGGAAACTGCAAGGATGGAAAACAACCGATGGCTGGACTTGAGGGTACGTGAGAATTGGATGAGCCTCCCAGCTCTCAGACACGCTCGACGTTCCATCAGTGGACCTTCCACTGCAATAGCCAAGGCCTGGCTTAAACTCTCTAGGTTGGAAATGAGAGTTTTAACTGCCATACTAACGGGGCACTGTCGCCTCAGGAAACACCTAAATAAAGGATTGATTGAGGATCCTTTATGTAGGCTATGTGAAGAAGATATAGAATGGAACATGATATGTGCGAGTGCCCAGCTGGGAACAGGGTCAGGATGGAAGAACTTAGATCTTGCAAACTGAAGCTGACTGAGCTTATTAAGCTCTCACCCACGAAATTCGTATCCTTTACGAGAAGGATGGAGCTCGTGGATGAAATTTAGGACAGAGTGTGCCACAATAGACCACTGGGTCGCAGTGGCCGGGCTGCTAGGCAGCCCTCACTCAAACAAAAATATCTACATTACATTACATTACATTCGTGGGGGTCGATTGGCTTTGCAAGCCTTTCCGAACTGCTGTGTCCATCAAGGAGACCTGTTATGATCCTCAACTCGTCCCTAGAGAGATCGATAAGCTGTTTTGTCTTCTTTGGCGAATAGTTAATGAACTTTTTCGCTTGCCTTTGATCTGGAGTTTTCCTCCATTATTCTTTTTTGCTAGATTCTTCCCATCGTTCCAGTTCATGCCGTCTGTGCGGCTTACTTAGACCGCAGAACGGTTCAAGTTCGGTGGGTGGGATTCCAGCAGCTGATTTGGCCAGTTCGTCAGCGGCTTCATTTCCTTGTATGCCTTCGCGGCCAGACACCCACCACAGGAAAAGTTATTTCTCCTCAGCAAGTTGCTTCAAGGATTGACGGCATTCCCAGACAGAGATGTTCCGATAACTGTAAGAGTTTAGAGCTTTTATCACTCCCTGACTGTCCGTTAAAATGTAAATCTTTGCCCCTTTGAGTTTCCTTCGTAGTCCCTCCTGGCAGCAAAGGTTTACAGCAAGTGTTTCTCCTTGCATGATTGTGGGAGTAGAGCCCAGAGGCACTGATGAAGAGTACTTGGGTCCATATATGCTTGCTCCTGTTCCATCAATCGTTTTTGATCCGTCCGTGTACCAAATGGAGGATTTTTGGTCTAATTGATTTGTTTTTCCCTTTACGATGGTGCGGTCTTCTATGACCACTTCGAAGGGTGTGTGAAAATCAAACTTAAGCGGCATTATATCCGATGGTTGTGATAAGATTTCTGGCGCTATGTAACCTAGAATCCCCAGGTGTCCCTTCAGATCACCAGGTAGTAGTTTTTTTTGTGTCTTGAAGCCGTAATGCCTCCATCAACGCCTCCTTTTTCAATTTTATATGAAGAGGAGGGAGATCTAGGATTACCTCCAGGGCAATAGTCGGGGTGCTTCTCATAGCATCTGTTATGCCCAAGCACGCAAGCCGCTGCAGTTTTTGCAGCTTGTTTTGCGTAGTTATTTCTGATGTTTTCGTCCACCATACTAACGATGCATATGTGACAATTGGTCTTATAACCGCTGTGTATAACCAGTAGGTCATTTTTGGCTGTAGTCCCCAGGTCTTTCCGAAGAGTCTACGGCATGCCCATAGGCACGATGTAGCCCTGGAAAGAGTTTTGTCAATGTGTAAATTCGAGTTGAGTCTCTGATCTAGGGTTAACCCTAGATATTTAGCCTGTTCCGAAAATTTCAGAGTATGTCCATTCAGAAAGGGGGACTTTAAGTTCAACTTTCTACGTCTTGTGAATGGAATTAGAATGGTTTTGTCTAGATGGATGCTGAGTTCCTCTTCAGCACACTACTCATTTACGATATTGAGGGCTTTTTGCATCAGGTTCGATAAGATTCCATCATGCTTTCCCTTAATGATGATAACTAGATCATCAGCATAGCCTTGTGCGTTGAAGCCAGCGTTGTTCAGTCTTTCTAAGAGGCCATCAACAACTACTGACCATAGTAGCGGCTATAGGACACCTCCTTGAGGGCATCCTTTCACTGCTGACACCGATATTTCGGTGTCTCCAAAAGTGGCCGTTATGATCCGGCCTTTGAGCATTTCTTTGATCCATTTGATGGTGGGTGTTTTGACACCCTTATTGTTTGCATCATTGCTAATGGATGTATAGGAGGTATTATCGAAGGCTCCTTCAATGTATCCAAATAGAACTAAGGCTATTTCTTTAGCCTCTAGTGCTCCTTCCACTTCTTTGACTAGATCGTGTAGGGCATCAATTGTAGACTTGCCCGGTTGGTAGGCAAATTGTTTTTCATGAAGTTTTATGTTGGGTGTTGTTGATGGGGAGTATTTTCGAGTCCGGGAAGTGGGTATTTAAAAGTACCCTCAACCTTCCGCCGAAGTCTTTAGAATACTCTCCTCCAGGCTCCTTAATGAGACCAAGTGCATTCGAATGGTCTTTGGCTAAAAACCTTTCGAATTCGTGCAGCTGGGGCCAGATCATTGTTCCCTTCGCAATAGAATTTCCATGATTGCCGTTTGGATTTCCTGAGTTCTTTGTTCTACTTACTTATAGCTTCTCGGTAGGCGTCCCATTCACTTGTTCTTTTCGCTCTATTGAATGCTTTTCTGGCTCTAGCTTTGAGTTGAGCAAGCTCCTTGTTACACCAAGGCGTATCCCTTGAGAAGTGTTTTTTCCTCATTGGGCAGCTCCCCTCAAATGCTAATATTAGTGTTTGGATTCGGTGAGTAGAAGCATTTTCCAGTTCTTGTACTGTGGTTATGTTATATTCGAGACCATCCAGTTCAGACTTCAACCTCTCTTCAAAGAGATCCCATTCCGCCCATTTTGGTGCTCTATATTCCACTTTTTGAATCTTATCTGAGTCAATTTCGAAACCAATCATTTGGTGGTCCGACATAGATATTTCGTCCATGACGCGCCACTTCTTAATTGATTGTAGTATAAATGGCGAGGCAAGGGTGAGATCCAGGACCTCTTTCCTAACCGCATTTATGAAAGTTGGTTTATTACCCCTATTTACAATGTCTTTGTTATTAGAACAGATATATTCTAAAAGATATTTACGTCTTTCATTGACGTCTGTACTGCCCCATACGGCGTGGTGAGCGTTCGCATCGCAGCTCAGGATCAAATGTTTGTTTTCCTTGTGTCACCAGCTTACGAGTTTTTGTACCTCTCCTGGTGGTGGGGAGGATGTTTCTCCTGGGAAGTATGCTGAGGCCATGATGATGTGCCTCTTACCCTTACCATTGGCACCTCTACTAGAGCTGTTGCTAGATCCCTAGTGATGAATTCTGTAACAGAAGCAAATTTTATATTCTTACTGAGCATTAGTGCTGCTCTTGGATTTACACACCTGCTATTGTAGACTATTTCATATGAATTAGTTGGGAGACCTCTAATTTTTCCCACCTTAATCCAGAGCTCTTGAATAAGCCCTACTCGTATTTGCCTTGTTGTGGCCAACCTGCAGAGGATGCTTGAAGCAGTCTTTGCATGATGCAGGTTGACCTGAAGGCATTCGAAGTTGTTAGCCATTTGGATGAGCTTTCCCCACCGGCAGCTGTATTGGAGTTCCCTTGGAGCGGTGTGCGCTTAGTTCCCCCCTCTAACTGCTTCGATGAGGTCGTCCCCTCCGGTTGGCTATCTATGGTTGAGGTCACGGTTGGGGCCTCTGTTTTATCGGGTTTGCTCTTGAGTCGGAACTGAATATTCCCGAATCTGTAGCTAACCCGATAGCCAGTATTCTTCAGCTTTTCAACAGATTGTATATCTGCCGAAATGGTTACTTCCCACAGGATTTTTCCTGAGAATCCTCCGTCTAGTTGCAGTGAGGTCATTTTTGGCCTCAATTAGTCCCAGGATTTTCTCGTTAGAGTAGTCCTGGCTTCCTGGTAGGTACCCTATGAGGATTTCAGGGTGAGGCAATTCTGCCTCATTTACCACTCTTAGGCTAGCACCGATCCAGGGTTTCAACTGCGACTGGATGCTTTTCAGCCACTGTGCAGTGGTCTAATCGGCGCACGTGAGTCCGAGCCATCCTGGTCTACTGTGGCGCTGAAGGAATTAAGGCTTCAGTTCCGCCTTCAATCTCTCCTCTACCACTTTATCCAAGATGAACTCCTCTAGGGACGTAACTTGGTCCCCAGTTAAGAGTTCACTCGGGAAATTTTTATGCAGGATTCCTACCTTTATTCCTGATACCGCTTGACTAAACGAAGCCTCCTGCATATTTTTTTGGAGCAACGGGTGCTTCCTTTTTGGTGCGTTTTTGGTCCCTTTTGGCGTACTGCCATCGGATCAAGCTCTTTTTGCTCCCTTATCTTGGGGATTCATTGGCTGTGAGGCTTTAATTCTACCTTTTTCTTCCGTCATCCCCATCTTTATGAGGAATTTCATCCTCATACGAGCAGCTCCGCCGAGTTTAGTCATCGGCTTCTCTTTGGGTGCTTTTGGATTTTCCCCTTCAGAGCTGCTTTCGAGTAGGGCGTTTTCAGTTTCTATGTCTGGTATTTTTTCCTGTTCCAGTTCCATAGGTTTTTCATCGCCTTTTGGATTTGGTCCTTTTGGGGCAGGACCTGCCCTTGCTTTTTTGTTTTCATTACTCATCTTGTTCCCACGAGTAACGGAGAAATAACGGTGACATGCGGCAGAGCCCCGCATTACCGCAGTAAAGCAAAATTGAAACCGGAAGGCGCCTGGTATCCGGAGTTCGCATACTATCGACTAGTCCTCCCACTAGCCATGCATCCATTACGTATGCTGTTTCACCTTGGCTTGGGGGAGTTTTTATTGTGCTCTACATGCACTTAGTCTGGGCGGTTAGGTTAGAGAGACCTATCGTTGCCGACAGGTGTGGTATGGCAGTTTGGTGAGGCTGTTAAAACCTCTCTAAAACTGGCATCGTTATACTCCGTGCAAGCCCTAAGCCACGATACGACAGCGGGGCGGAGTGGATTCTTCTTAGTTAAGTCTCCCCCAGGACCTTTCTGGCATGGGTGACCCTGCCAGTAATAAATTACGGCGGGCATAGCTCCTGGGTTTATCAACAAAGTCCCCTCACCACGACAAGGTGAGAATCCCCGAGGGGGATAAAAATATCTATCTATGATATACGCGAAATACCACCGCAATTACGCGAAAATGTAATGAAAATTCCCTACAAAGAATGATCATTTGTAAAAAGGCCCGAAGTGGAAATTGGCCAGATATCGTGTTTCATTAGTAACCTCAGAGTTTGTACTTTGCATTGGAATGAAAATATCACACATTTTCTCAAAAAAATGGCGTTTTATTAGGAATTGAAAATGAAATCTGCCGATAGAAGACCCTTTACTTCTTTTCACAATCTTCGCAACTCATTTTATTTATGCCATTCTTATTCAAAACGTTAGTTTTGTCTTTAGAGTCTCCGAGTAATATTTTCACGGTTGAGGATTTGCAGGCCAGTTTTAGAGAAAGATCATTGCTTGAGCAGTGGAATCCGGTTTACACTTTAGTACTGGACCTCCAAACTTTGAAGCCATAATATTTTTTTTCGGTAAGTTCCAAGGGCCAAAACAATTTCAATTTTTCTGCCCATCTGAGCAAACCTAGGCGTTTTGCATTTCAATTACTATTGGTTGTGTATTCAGTATATTGTGACAAGTAGGGACATCTAGTGGCGAGTAGTAATACTATGCAGGTCTGTGATGCAGGTACTATCTATTTCGGCTACCCACTAACTACTAACATGTGGCATGTTTGAGAATTTCCGCATTGGTTCGAGAAAGTTCTGGTTCTGACTAGTTTTTCGATCACTTCTAGATGGTAGTAATTGCATAGGTATAGAAAGGCTAGCGGCGCCATTGCGAGTCAGTTGGCGCGGGAAAGCGAAACTGCCTATCGTGAAATGAAGTAACACCCGTGCATAAGTAAGAGAATTTTGATTAGACTTGTTTTATGTTTGATTTATTAGTATGAGAAAGAAGCGAAAATAGACAGTGACTGCAGAACGTTCAAAGATGAATGGAATTTTCAGTGTTTTGTGATTCGAGTGCAATAATAAGGCTCTGTCTAATTTGTAATGAAACCATAGCTGTTCACAAAGAATATACGAACATACGACTCGCTTACGTGAGACAAGGTTTTCTGTGGTTTCCTTGTCATCATCGCGTTGATGCCAAATGGCGAGTAAGATAGTAAGACGGCCACAGACGCACTGCACACAGGGTAATATCCACCAAACGCTCAAAAAAACAAGGCTTTTTTCATGATTTTTTTCAAAGGACATTTAAGATGGAAGGTATATAAATAAGATATCATTGGATTAAGCAACTCTTGGAGAATAGAAAAAATTTTTTATTATTATTTTTCGTACAAAATGGCGGCTGTGCAGCGATTGCCGTGAACCGCTTTTTTAAAAAGGTCCTCCGCGGCAAGCAGTAGAAGTCGTGCCCAACTCCACCTATAACAAAAAAAAAATTTTTTCATTATCTACATGAGTGTCGCTAGTGAAGTACACATCATTATATTTTTAGAATTTTTTTTCGCAAAATGGCGACGGTTTGGAAAAAATTTTTTTTTTGACAAAAAAAATCGACTTTAATTGTTTATAACTTTTTTTGTTTTTAACCAATCGCTAAAATCGTGTGTACTTCACTAGATAATCTAATGAAGAAGCTACAGTTAAAATTTCAAGTCAATCGGATGTAAACTTTTTCAGTTCTACTGCTTGCCGATTTTGAAAACATGGTTTCGAGAAAAACGCGTTTAAAGTTTCAAAATGCTATAAATCTTAAGAATCGCAATAATATAGTCCTTAATAATTTTTTACCTTCAGTCTGCTATCCCTGCACCATAAAGTTGTCCTTCCAGGGCCTTATTTTGCTCTTCTTCCTTTTTTTGTCTGATGATGCTGCGCCTAGCCTTTTTGCGATATCGGACATACGATGCTCAGCGACTTTGACGCGATTGGCGTCCGATGCCACGCAAAACTCGTACATGTTAGGTCCAACGGTTAATCCAAGAGCATCATAAACGGCAAATAGACCCGACAAGCCTTCGTTGAAGGTAATAACGGCTACATCAGCTGCGATATCAACTATAGTCTTGCCGCTAGACATCGTTTTTGGAGCAATTGACCACACCACAGCGTTGAAGGACTCATTGCTATTTTGAGAATATGCACCCAAGCAGCGTGACAGAAGGTTATCGGAGCTGAGTTCTTTGTAAATAGGTTGTACTGCCTTAAAACATCCTCATGCATTGGACTCTTATGCTCGTATGTTGTAAGAGTACCAAGCGCTTTACTGCGCTGCCAAGAACACCAAGAGTCTACTCAATGGGACACTTCTCGTGCTGTGGATTCTCGTCCGTCGACATTTTATGATATAACGTAGACCAAATCTCATTCCGCATTTTTCGACTGAATCTGAGTTTCTCCTAATTGAAAGTCCATAGTAAATTGTGAGTTCATCTATTAATTTTCCTGTCAATTTTCCTCGTCCGCCAAGACCTTTCGTATTTTTTTTCAAATTGCGCAGCCGCGTTCCCATACGCTTTTGCACATGACCGACGCACTCTTTTTTCTCAACGATGACATCTTCATACGGTTTCGAATCTACTATAGCTTTGTACGTCTTTGAATCTCCATCGCCGATGTATTTCAAGTATTTGATATTATGAAGTTCTTCGGACCGTTTGAACATTTCTATGACGGCGTCGACTTCCATTTTTCCAGCACTACCTTCATGATTGGCATCACAACTCTCTTTGTGCGAAGAGTACACCTCCTCGTACTCAGCAGTACCTTCTTTTTTTTGCCAATATTCGCACACTTTACAGTACTTTGATTTGACACACACGTCTAATACCTTGCCAGTGTGCCAACCAATCAAAGTCACTAATCCAAACAAAGATGAAAACCCTCTTTTCCGCCAAGATCCATCACCTGACACCGTAAGACCGCCTTCTTCACCTCGTTCAATAGAACGTTCTTTCTCTTCAATAGCTGATTTTGCATAGAAATAACTTTAACAGATGAAGTGGCAGTGGCGATATTGGAAACAATCATACTGTAAGTTGTTTGAAAAACAGGCTTTGCGAGGTCCATCATCGCACAGAACTTTTTATACCGTTAATGCCTATCCCAATGACGCGCATAGCAAAATAATACGGCAATTAATCTCGTAAGCACGATCATGTATAAGAGGACAGTTAAAATGTCGGCATCACCGCAATTCGAACAAGACACAACAATTTTGAAGCCTAGTCCACGTTTGCTCGACTGCGAAAACTGCACATCACTTTTACATTTTTACACACTAGTAATTGAGAAAGAGCAGTAAATACAGCGAAAAAGTGTATGAAACAGTAGCCGAAATCCCTATCAACATCGCGATCACGGTTCAAATCAGAAGTTTTAATTTCTTCGCCGAGGTACTAACGTACTCGAATCGCCTTCGGACGCATGGCGGTTAGGCGGGTGGCGGTTACTAATTTTACTCCGGATTGTTGTGGTACATCTTGTTTTACTGCCTTTGCGGCCACTGTACAGCTTGTCACTCATAATTAAGTACTTTTTAATATAATTCACAGTTACAAAATGTAGCAAAACTCAAACTGAGAACGTACACAACGAGAACGGCTGATCGACTAAACAAAAGAAATTGTGAGTAAACACGTGCTGTACAGACGCTGTAACGGTCGAAATTTGATGCAGCGACCTCTATACTTAAAATTCAAAACACGATATCCATCATAGCTAACTTCTACTAATTTAAAAGCCGCGAAATTCAAAAAACGAGCATCGCTAAAATAAGCGAAAATGTGCTTTTCGAGCATAAAAGTTGTTCGGTAAAAATTGATTTAAACAAATTTTAAGTTTAGATCAGTACTTGAGCGTTGTAGATTTTGATTCTAGGATAGTTTTAGCATGAGTTAAGCCAATAAAAAAATTGAAAAAAAAAAAATTTGGTGGATATTACCCTTAGATTTAAGTAGGATAACTTGATAAAACTTTTTTTTTTGATGGTATGATGTGCACGTATGCACATGTCTTTAATAAAGATACAACATGGTTTGATTACCCGGTATGGCAATATGGAGGCGCCTAACCGCGATCTTCAGAGGGGGCCGTGTTACCATTTCCACAACGGTATCTCACCATAGATCGCTCTAGGCCCCTCCGAATAAGCGTGTTACCGTGTTAACCACGCTTTCTTAATCACAGACCGCCAAGTAGGCCCATCGACCAGGCGAGGCACAGAACGTACTCTGGGCCTACCTGAACCGAGGGTTTAAATATCCGTGCATTTCGGAGACTCTCTCACTTTTCTCTTCGACGACCTCTACGAATACACTTTGTCTCAGAACACCGGCTGCAGCACGCGTTGCCACGAGCCGGCTTTCCGTACCCACGCCATATTGCCAAACCGCCGTTGTTTACCAACGAACCACGTGTTTTTATTTCATTTTAAATTTACGTTCATAAAAAGTGTTTGTGTTAACCAACAGTGTTTCCATCGTGTGTGACCCCATCCCGGTAGCACTATGAATCGAAACATCTTCAAAATTACTCTAAATATACAGGAAGCTTGCGAACGGAAAAATTTGAAACTTTGAAGCGCGGACTGAAATTGCAGCAATCTTTGTTTACCAAAGCAAATGCTGAGCAAGAGTCTGCAACTCGCGCCAGCTTTCGTGTGGCTCTTGAAATTGCAAAACGTGGAAAACCATTCACCGATGGAGAAATGATAAAAGACTGCTTGATTGCAGTAGCGGAAGAAATATGCCCCGAAAAGGTAAATTTATTGGAAGGTGTCAGTTTGTCAGCAAACACCGTGAATCGGAGGGTGCAACTGTATGACAAAAATGAACATCTTGAGTGGTTTCTCTATCCTTGGATGAGTCAATGGATGTGTCAGATACTGCTCAGGTAGCTTCGATGGAAAAACTTGAAATTTATCACCACCGATGGAGGCCAAAATATGTGTGGAAAAAAATGAAGGAGTGGTCGCACTTGTGTCAAAGGCTGTAGAAAATGATGGTGGTTCAAAACCAATAGTCTTACATTGTATCATTCATCAACAGTCCTTGTGCGGAAAATGTTTGGATTTGTCTAAATTTCTTAAACCAGTCATATCAGTTGTTAACTTCATCATATCCACAGGACTGAATCACCGACAGTTCCACGAGTTTATTGAAGAGATTGGAGAAAATGACTTACCGTATCATACTGCCGTAGTTGCAGAAAAGTCCTTGAGCGTTTTTTTGAACTTCGAGCAGAGGTCAAAATTTTTTTGAATGAGAAGCATCGCCCTTGTGCCGATTTAGGAAACAGTGAATGGCTGTGGAAATTTTCTATGTTGATTTGACAAATCATGAGCGAATTAAATTGGAGATTTCAAGGAGAAAATCAACATCTCCCTGATTTATACCACCAATATCAAAACGTTCAGGCAGAAAATAATACTATTTCAATCGCAATTACGTAAAAAATGTTTCATACATTTCAAAACATGTGAAATATTTAGCCACACTAAAGAGACTGAATTTCCCGTCGATTTTGCAGTCGTAACTTTGAGTGCTTTAAAGATGAATTTCGATTCTCGTTTCTCAGACTTTGAAGTGATTGCGAATGAAATTAGGCTTTTCAAAATCCTTTTGATTCTGACGTTGAGACCCTGGCTCCGGAAGTTCAAATGGAAGTTATTGATTTACAGTGCAATGACATGTTTAAGAACAAATATCAAAATTCATCTTTATTGGAATTTTAGAAGAGTCTTCCAGTGGTACAATTTGATAATTTGCATAATTTTGCTCGTTGGTTGTTTTCTGTATTTGGAACTACGTACTTGTGTGGGAAAACGTTTTCCAAGTACACAAAGAACGTTTACAGATCTAAATTAACTGATGAGCATCTTAAATCTCTTCTTATAATCGGTACAAGTAAAATTAATCCACAACTACGAACAATTGTCGCTGGAAAATCACAATTACATAAATCTCATTAGTGTTTTTTTCATTAGTGTTGTTGCGGCAAGCCGCTGCAATTTAATTATTATTATTTCAAAAATATTTCAAGCACTAGACTACTCGTCGGATTGCGTGTTGCAGTACGCAGTAGACATTTCTGAGCAATTTTCAAAAAGTGACATTCCGATTTTGATCTTCAGCTCTCGAAGATTACGCTTATTTCGCTATTTGAGTTTTCGAATATTCTCCCAAATTTTCTCTACTTGAGATCCACAATTTGTTTTATGTTTACGGCTTGTGTAAACCGCAAAGACTATTAGTGCTATAAACTATAGAAATTCAGTGAAATTTCGCACCACAAATTCAAGAAGATTGATTCACAAGATCAGCTGAGAGTACTCTCAAGAAGTCCATCCTCAGAACAACGGTGAGTTTTCTAGTGCGAGTATTTTTTGTTTTGTCTGTTTTTACATCAATCTTTTTTAATTCAAAAGTACAGTCCACAAATTTTCTCTTAACTTAAGAGCTACCGCAACATTTTTTGGTACTTCGGACCGAAGCGCTTAGTTTTCGGTTTCACCGAATTTTCATTTGTTTGAATATTTAACATCATTTCCATTCTCAATAAAGAAGGTTGTGTAAATTATATGCAGATAATTCAATTTTAAGTCGATTTATTCCATTCATTTATCGCTGCGCCATATGTGCAGTTGTTATTCCGCATTTTTTTGTGTGACTTTTCGTTTAGTTGTTTATTTCGCTTCTTCGTTGGGAGGAACACTCATCAGCGTTCTGTAACAAGGGATCTTTCTTCATTCTCGAGTCTTAGTATTTCGCAAATATTATTCTAAATTAATAATCTTTCATATTCATTTTCTTTCATCGAAAATGTCGAACCTTAAGATGAAAAGAGCTAAAGCTTATCGTAATACAGCGATCAGTGAAATTCAGTTGTTACTAAATTTTGCAAAAGAGCGGAATCTGATATAAATCAGTACAATATTTTCAAAGCTAGATTTTCTGATATAGAAAGAATTCGTGCTGAATTTGATCATCAAAATACTACCATCGTTGATTTAATACTCCAAGATGAAAATGGTGATATAACCTTGGAAGATACCTTAAGAGAGGGTTTTTTGGCCGATTATTATTGCGTTAAAGCAATTTATGATACAATAACTTCAGAAATTAGTAAATCTGATACTGTTCCAAATTCATCTTCCTCAAGTTCAAAATTACATGCGAATGTGAGGTTACCAAAATTAGAACTCAAAAGGTTCGAGGGTGATTGCACCCAGTTTCCAACATTTATTGGCTTGTTCAATGCACTAGTCCACAATAACGCTTCTCTAAGCAAAGATGAAAAATTTCATTATTTAGTTTCTTCGCTTAGCGGACCTCCCTTGAATCTAATTCAACATTATGAATTTTCCGGAGATAACTATCAATCCGCATATGATTCTTTGGTTCAGCGGTACAAAAACAAACGATGGCTTGCTAAATGCCATTGGCGTCGCATTGAGGAACAGAGAAAATTAAATCAAACGTTCCTAACGCTTTAAGAAATTTACTTGATACTTTTCAAGAGAATATATGCGCTTTAAGAAATTTGAAGTTTCCGACAGATGAGTGGGATTTTATTCTGCTTATGATGCTTTACGATAGGTTGGATGATGAAATTGTTTCTCGATTTGAACATGCTTATGGTTCCACAGAGGTTCCAAAATATATTGATCTCACACAATTTCTTGAACGCGAGTGTATTGCTGTAGAAATGTTAGGCGACAAGAAGATCGTTAAAAGTAATTTTAATTCTCAAGTAACTGACAGTACTAGATCAAAACCAAAATAAAAAATAAAATGTCGAATTTTTTGTGAAGAACTCAAGCAGTACTAATAAAGGTGGTTTCTCCAAGTGTCCAGTTTGTAGAGGAGACCATTCAATTTTCAAATGTAGTGATTTTCTCAAAATGAAACCTTTTGAACGATATAATTTAGCACGAAAACTACATTTATGTTTCAATTGTTTGTCAGACTTACATGATATTCGTTCATGTAAATCTAAATCAACCTGCCGTAATTGCGCTTTGAAGCACCATACATTTCTACATCTCAAACAAGAGGAAGGTGTGAAACCAGAGAGTGAAAATTCGTCTGCAATCCCTGAAAATGAATCAGTGCCTCAACCACAAAGCTCAAAATTTTCTGGAGCTGGTGTTCTCAATTCTAAGAGAAAATCTTACTTCCTATTAGCTACCGCCCTTATAGACATAGCAGATTCTAACGGCGTTTATCATAAAGTCAGATGTCTTATCGATTCTGGCAGTATGACTTCTTTCATCACAAAAAAGACAGTTTCTCGTTTAGGTCTTAAAACCGAAAATATTTGTTTGGAAGTTACAGGTTTGAACTCTTCCAAATCATGTACAAGTAGCGGATTGGTTACCCTTACTTTGAAACCGGTTGATCAAGTTACACCTATATTGTTTACTAACGCTTCAATAATTAATGAAATTACAGAAAGACTGCCTACTTTGCCTGTACCTGCAAATGTAGCTGATGAATTTAAAACTTAAATCTTGCCGACAAATCCTTTTATTTTCCTGGTCAGGTTGACGTTTTACTTGGCGCTGATATGTTCGCAAAAATTCTGCTTGACGGACAGATTACTGGTTCAAATGGCATCACTGCCTTTAATTCGATTTTGGTTACATTCTTATGGGAAGTGGACCGGACTCTCCACAAAATTTTATAACGTCATTCTTTTGTGACATTAATTGTCAGGTTGGTGACAGTTTATTGCCGAATATTTTGAAAAATTTTTGGGAGATCGAATCTGTGCCTTCAGCAAGCACTCGTTCTCCCGAAGATAATTTTGTGAAAAATTGTTTGTTGACAATCATAAACGCGACTCATCAGGCAAATATGTAGTTTCTTTGCCTTTTAAATCAGATATTTCTAATTTTAACGGCATGGAAGAAATCGCTTCACGAAGATTTATTTCGTTAGAACGTAGACTTTTGAAAGATCCTCTTTATATGAACAATATTCAGCTTTCATGCGCGAGTATCTTGACTGCGGACATATGGAAGTTGTACCTGAAAATTCTATTAGCCAAAACCCATATTATTTAATTCATCATTGTGTTTTAAAACCTACCAGTGTTCACATAAAATTGCGTGTGTGTTCAACGCAAGCGCAAAAGCTCCGTCAGGATCATCTCTTAATGATAATTTGTTAACTGGTCACAAACTACAAGCGGATATAGTTTCAATTCTCTTAAAATTTCGGCTTCATTCATATGTATTGTGCGCTGATATTAAGCAGATGTACAGGATGATTTGGATTGACTCTTGTTATTACGATTTTCAAAGAATTTTTGGAGATTTTCTGTTAACGATCCTTTAAAATTTATCGTTTGAAAACGGTAACATACGGTGTTTCATCTGCACCTTTTTGTCGTTGCGGTGTTTGTCTCAGTTGGCACATGATGTAGGAAATAACTTTCCATTAGCGGCAAAAGTATTGCGAGAAGATACTTACATCGATGATGTTGTGACTGGCACCTCTTCTCTGGAGGAAGCCAAAATCTTACGAACCCAATTACTCCAATTATTTGAAAAGGCAGGATTTCAATTAAGAAAATGGTCGAGTAATAATCTCACCCTAATAGAAGATCTCCCCGAATCTATGCGCAGTATGCATCCTTTAGATTTTGGAACTGAATCAAGTTCCTCATCTTTTAAAATATTGGGATTGTTGTATAATCCCTCAAAGATATGTTCTCATTTTCTGTTGATTGTCATGACAACGCAATTTGTAGTAAAAGACAAATTTTATCACAATTAGCTCGGATATATGATCCATTAGGCTTTCTATCGCCAGTAACTTTCTTGATAAAATATCTCATTCAACGGCTCTGGATGTTCGGTTTAAATTGGGATGATGAACCCCCAAATGAAATTTTACGTGTTTGGAATCGCTTTAAATCTCAAATGCAATGCTTGTCTGAATTTTCTATTAAAAGACAACTATTAACCACTTCGCCTCTCGCTATTTTTTGAAGTACATGGTTTCTGCGATAGCTCCGAAAAGGTTATTGTGCTGTTTTATATATGAAGACTGTTTGTTCGGATGGCAATGTTTCTGTAAATTTTGTTATGTCAAAGAGTAAAGTCGCTCCTCTGAAAAAAATCTCCATACCACGATTAGAACTATGTGGTGCAGTTCTTCTCGCTAAATTGTTCGATTTTGTGCTTAGAACTTTTTCTAATAAATTAACTTTTTCAAGCATTCGCGCTTGGTCAGACTCGCAAGTGGTATTGGCTTGGCTTCGTTCACCGTCGTATAGATGGAAGAATTTTGTTGCAAATAGAGTTGCGTATATACAGGAAAAATTCCATTTGCTCACTGGAATTATGTGAACTCTGACAATAATCCCGCTGATATTGGAACCCGAGGTATTTTTCCTTCAGAAATTATTAATAATGAATTTTGGTTGAAGGGTCCAAACTTTTATCTGAATCAAACTATCAGTGTGTTTTCGATGAACCTTCTGAAACCTCAGTATCGAATGATGTGAATAGTGAGGAAAGAAAAATTTCTTTAATTACATCTACGCAAATAGAACATTTTGTGAAGAAATTTTAAAATCATTCTCCAAATTTTCAACTTCATTACGCATTTGTGCTTATGTCTTGCGATTCGTGCATAATATTTCTCATGTTAAGGAAAAGCGCCATGGTCCTCTCTCTACTGCAGAACTTCAATCTGCTATAGTAATCTTTGCGAAACATACTCAGCAATTTACATTTTCTAACGAACTTTCGATGGAAAGATTTCCAAAATTTTGAGAAAACTCAAGGTTTTCAAAGATAATGACGGTTTGCTTCGTGTAGGAGGACGACTAAAATATTCTGATCTTCCTTATAACGCAAAACATCCCATCCTTTTACCAAGAAATAGCTTATTGACCGCACATTTAATAAACCACTATCACCAAAAGTATTTCCACGTCGGACCACGCCAACTACAGTTTTGTTAACGCAACAATTTTGGATATTGTCTCCAAGGAGAGCTATCAACTCTGTATTATCAAAATGTATAAAATGTTTTAAGATGAAACCGACGGCTTATCAACGTCCTATGAGTGATCTGCCAAAATCCAGATTCTCCACAGTAAAAGCTTTCTTACATTCTGGATGTGATTATGCAGGTCCGTTTACTATAGCTCCGATGAGAAAATATCGAGGACAAAAACCTCGAAAGCGTATATTTGTATATTTGTCTGTTATTCTACCAAGGCGAACGATCTATCCTCCGAGTCATTTTTAGCCGCTCTTCAAAGATTCGTTTCTCGAAGAGGCCGTTGTACGGATCTTTACTGTGATAATGGAACTAATTTTGTGGGCGCAAATCGCGAATTAATCAAATTGTTGAATGATGCGGCTGAGCAAGAAACTATTAAATTTCATTTCAACCCGCCATCAGGAAGTCATTTTGGCGGACTTTTGAGGCAGCGGTTAAATCAGTGAAAACGCATCTTTTCAGGGTCATTGGATCGCAGATTTTAACATACGAAGAATTTTACACACTTTTGACATTGATTGAATCAATTCTCAACTCACGACCTCTCTGTGCGGTGAGTTCTGATCCAGATGACATGAATTGTTTAACGCCTGGTCATTTCTTAACATTAGAACCGCTCACTGCCATACCTGTTCCAGATATGACAAATGAACCGATGAGTCGGTTGTCTCGCTGAAACTTTTACAAAATCTCCATCAGCATTTCTGGTCGAGATGGCGAAAAGAATATCTGCACACTTTGCAGCAAAGAGGTAAATGGCTCAATCCTGCTACACCAGTTGATATTGGAAAATTGGTTCTTATAAAAGCTGATAATGTTCCTCCCAATCAGTGGCGTCTGGGTCGTATTGTTACATTCTTCAAAGGGGTGATGGAGTTTCGTGAGTGGCTGAGGTGAAAACTCGTGATGGTGTTTTACAAGTCCTCTTGTGAAGCTGTGTCCGCTACCTGATAGCGATTAATATATATTTTTTCTTTCATTAACATAAATGTTATGTGTACATATCTGCATATTAGTTTCCACAACATTCCTTTATCAATTTCATATTTTTTTCTTTCTCCTTTGATTAAAAATGTTAGAGCATTTTTGGGAGGCAGGAAATGTTGCGGCAAGCCGCTGCAATTTAATTATTATTATTTCAAAAATATTTCAAGCACTAGACTACTCGTCGGATTGCGTGTTGCAGTACGCAGTAGACATTTCTGTGCAATTTTCAAAAGTGACATTCCGATTTTGATCTTCAGCTCTCGAAGATTACGCTTATTTCGCTATTTGAGTTTTTGAATATTCTCCCAAATTTTCTCTACTTGAGATCCACAATTTGTTTTATGTTTAAGGCTTGTGTAAACCGCAAAGACTATTAGTGCTATAAACTATAGAAATTCAGTGAAATTTCGCACCACAAATTCAAGAAGATTGGATTCACAAGATCAGCTGAGAGTACTCTCAAGAAGTCCATCCTCAGAACAACGGTGAGTTTTCTAGTGCGAGTATTTTTGTTTTGTCTGTTTTTTTACATCAATCTTTTTAATTCAAAAGTACAGTCCACAAATTTTCTCTTAATTTAAGAGCTACCGCAACAAGTGTGATTGATTTCATATTAATTATTTGTTAGAATATGCTTAAGCTGAGGTTTCTGCGTGATAATTTCTGTCGTAAAGTTTTACCTTGCAAGTAAATAAAACCGAGTAATTATCATTCTGTGTTTTCATTTTCTTCCATTCAACTTATCACAGCAATAGTAATAACAGTAAAACATTGGCTGTCGTGGGTCAGATTGACGATACTAGTCTTAAGCTGTCGCAGGCTGGATTGATGGCACTGGTGCGCTGGATTTGGCTCGCGGGCCGTAGTTTGGAGTTCCCTGGGTTAGTACAATTTCAATTGAAACTCTAACGAAAGGTGTAGTATTCTTATTTTAGTGTGTTCTGATTAGAACATAACCGCATCAATGTGACTCAGAGATACGGGACATGAAACTTAGATGGACAATTATTTTTTCGATTCAGCAATCAATTGATCAGATTGAAGTATTTTAGGAAAAATTAAAAACGAAAAACATACTTCTGAAAATTACCGAGATCGGACGCAATGTTCATCTCAGCCCAAATCGATCGCAATTTTCCTCCAATATCATGTGGTACTAAATGAACGTTATCACGTAATAAAGCAATGCAGAAAAGTTAGCTACTAGAGTGCATGAGTACCAAGACTGCTTGCACGCTCCGTTGTGAGCGAAAAACTGAATGGTGTTCCTGTGAGATCGGGTGCTCCCGAAGGAGGTTTAAAAACGGCCGTATAAAAATTTTTGGAATCACATAAAAAGTTTTGTTAGCGTGAAAAAATTACCAAATTCTCTGAATACATCATTGATCAATAAAAATTCATCATTTCAATTGGTTTTCAGGTTGAGATCAACAAATGTTTCATGAACTTCTTCGATGCATTTTTGGAAAGTTGGTAACAGTTTACTGCGTGCAGCTTAGGTCATTAACCCATTAATGCCTATGATATGATATATCATATCCCAGAGACGAACGCTTTACAGGTGACGACATGTCTGAACCATCCGTTGTGTTCGATATTCGTGTAACGAATTAGCATTAGTACAAGTCTGTCTTCGATTCGGTCGGGACGGGGAAGTATAGTGCGTAAAAAAAAGTTTCTACACCCGAAGGAAGTGAGGAGAGATTTTATTTCGCTTCAACGATGCCGCTAAGGTGAGATTTAATTCATTTTTTCCTACAAAAATTGATCTCATTTTATTTCCATTACGATTACGAGCTCAGAAAGTTAATTTTTGGCAATTGTAGCACATGATATATCATATCATAGGAAGTAATGGGTTCGTTCTATTGTAGGAAACGCAAGTATAACCCAGAGGATCCTCGAGATGCCGAGGAATTATATTTTCGAATTGAGCGAAGTGGATGAAGATTATTCAAATGTAAAAAGTTGTGATCATCTCGACTTTGTGTTATTTCCACCTGAAGATGTACAAGACAGCGATAGAGATGACGGTCCAAGCGACGAAGAAGGAGATTTTGGACTAAAGGATATTGGCAAAGGAGTTCTGAGACAAACGATGGAAATATACGCCTTTGGTGGAGATAATGATACTGAAATGGTTGAGTTGAATATTCCTCAGAATAGTGATGATAATGGTACTGAAATGTTTGAGTTGAATGTTCCTCAGAATAGTGATGATGACAACTTACCTTTGACAGAGTTAGCAAAGAAATTCAAAAAGAGTACGAATACAAACGAGCACCCACCAAACGAACGACGTCAGGGTGAGCGTACAATAAAGAATAGAAAGAAGAGGAACTGGCATAATTACATTTTGAACGAACGCGAAGAGAGAACTTCTCTCGAAAAAACTCCGGCGCCCAACATAGTCAATACTATAACGGATCAAAATTTAATACCACTTGATTTATTCAAAATGTTTTTTTCTGAAACATTTGTTCAAAAAATTTGCGACGAAACACAAAGGTATGCGATCTTCAAAGGCAATCATTCGTTTTCTGTTACCACTCGAGAAATGTATATCTATTTGGGAATATAGATTTTATCTGGTTATTGCAAGTTGCCGTCCAGGAGATTTTTTTGGCAAACAAAGTCTGATACTTTCAATTCCCTAGTGAGTAACAGCATATCACGAGACCGATTTGAAGCTATACATCGTTACTTACACTTCAATGACAACAACACAATAGATTTTTTCTACGTCGTCTCATATGCTCGTTTCAAGTCTAAAAATACCATTGCTTTCTATTAACCTCATCTATCAATTATTTCCATCTTGATGAGACCAGTTGTATTGCTGTTTCGCAGGAGTGACCAACTCTAAATCCAGATTGACTTTCAATAAGTATGGAATTTGTTTCTGGATATTTCGTAAGCTGTATCTTGACATGCATTCCATAATTTTTCCGTCTTTGCATAATGTGATGTTATTAACTTTTTGAATTAGTATCAACAGTTATTGCTTTCTTCAAAGTGTCGGGTTGTGGATTGTCTGGGACAATAGCTTCTATACTCTATAAAGTAATTATTGAACAATTCAGTGTCTTTGCATAATGTGATGTTATTAACTTTGCTTTTTGTTCCCATAATGTCTTTGATGTTCTCACATTTTTCAGATATAAGTTTTTCATAGTAATTTCTCTTCTTAATTCGTATCAGGTTCACTACTTCATTTCTTTTCTCTTTATATTTATTCCACCAAATTACTGCTAAACCACTCGTTGCCTTTTTGTAACAAATATCTCGTTCATTAGCCATTTCCTTGATCTCCCCATCATACCATGCATTCTGTTTTTCTACAAATAATTTCACTTTCTTTGAAGCGTCTATATCCAATGTAACTAAACATTTGTCATAAAAGTCACTCAAAGCACTATTTTAAGAACAATTAGTCGATAACGCGAAACAGGGGAATATGGAAGAAGGGAAGAAATAGGATAACTACACCAGTTGATGATCGTTGGCTTCGTTTAACTGCACTAAGAGTTCGGCACTGTACGGCTAGAATGCTACAAAATGAACTTGCACTTTCCAGAAATGTGCATATTTCATTGCAAACTGTTAGCAACATGCTCAGAGAAAACGATATCAGACCAAGGGTGGCTTCTACCGGCCCGCGTCCCACCAGAGAGCATGGTGTTGCAAGACTTCAGTTTGCGAGGGAACATACATATTGGGGTTTTCCAGAATTGTCGAATGTTCTCTTTTCCGACGAGTCCAGGTTCTGTCTAGTATCAAATGATAGACGCATGCCTGTATACAGACGACCTGGGGGAACGGTATCAGCAATGCAATATCCGGTAAACCGAAAACTTCGGAGGGGGCTCAGTAATGATGTGGGGAGGCATTTCTTTCCATGGTCGAACTGAGTTAGTCCTAGTGAATAATGGAAGAATGACAGCGGCCAGATACATCGCAGATAAGATTTCTTCCCCTCTACAAATACAAAAACTGATTTATACCATGTCCCCAGCTCTGCTAACAGAGAGGAGGGTATGAAATTCTACCCAGTTCGTTGCTCCGGTGGTACAGATGATGGGGGAAATTTCGTAGTGATGCACGATAACGCGATACCTCAAACCGCTAGAGTAGTGGGGAAATTTCTAGATAATTCTCATATAACTCAGTTGGAATAGCCACCCTGCAGCCCGGATTTTAATCCACTTGAATACGCCTGAGACTTGGTTGGAAAAGTAATTCGAAATCAGGTCACGAATCAGAAAACCCTCGAAGAATTTCGAATTGCACTGAGCAACCAACGGCCAGGTATTCATCAGGCAAGTTTGGCCCGCGTAGTTGAAAGCATGTCTAGAACAGTCTACAGGCTGTTTTACGAGCGAACATTCCATTAAGTGAATCAATTATGTTTTTCGTTAAAGATTCTTGGTTTTCGTTTGTTTTTGACTTCTACGATTTCGCAGCAATACACGAAGGAGAAATTTGGTGATTTTTCACTCGAAAGTGTGTACCTTCAGTTGAAATGAAGATAAAAGTGTGAAACAAAACGTCTTCATTCCAGGCAATAATACACGTCGGTTGATTCAAATTTTTAGAAGTTCCGTTTCAATGCCGGTGTGTTGTCTAACGTAACTGCAATATTGATTTTCAATCTGATAACTTTATTCAATGTTCTGATAACAACATTGATTATGATTGGCATTCCAAATATAGTAATGCAGGATATTGATGTAACTAAATTTCATGAATATATGCGACCTTCGTTCAAGCCTTTGTTTGTTATGCGATCACTGGATGCATTGATAATGCTGATAATTATTAAAATCATTTTTCTTAATATAACTAATGAAAACTTCCGTCCGTAAGTCAATAATTATATGTAATCTTTCATATTTTATTGCATCATGATTACCTTTGCAATTAGGATTTGAAATATTATCTAACTGAAAACTTCTATTATTTGGTCCTTTTGGATAGAAGTTAAATAAAGCTACACTACAAAATGTAAGAATATTGCGAAAATTCTCTTTAATGCCCAAGTACCATGGGGAATGTTTTTTTTAAACACCGAAAAATGTCTAGTATCAAAATTCACCAAATTTTCGTGATAATAATAGTAATTCTTGGTCTGTTGATCCCAAATCCTCATCAAAAAATCAACATAGCTGGATTTGTTCTTCCATATACAGGCTGTTTAATTTAGATTCTTCTCGAAGTGGTTCCTGCAGATTTCTCGTGCTATGTCCACTAATTAGGTTTAGTACTTCCTGATCGAAATAAAAAATTGATTCCTACTTACTACAATATAGGCATTCACCACGAAACACATTTGCAGCATCGAGGGTACCCATCTTGGTCCAAAAATGAGTATCTCCCTAACTGTTTTTAATGACTCTTGGATATACCAATTTTGTTTGCCAAAACAATCTCCTGGACGGCAACTTGCAATAACCAGATAAAATCTATATTCCCAAATAGATATACATTTCTCGAGTGGTAACAGAAAACGAATGATTGCCTTTGAAGATCGCATACCTTTGTGTTTCGTCGCAAATTTTTTGAACAAATGTTTCAGAAAAAAACATTTTGAATAAATCAAGTGGTATTAAATTTTGATCCGTTAAAGTATTGACTATGTTGGGCGCCGGAGTTTTTCGAGAGAAGTTCTCTTCGCGTTCGTTCAAAATGTAATTATGCCAGTTCCTCTTCTTTCTATTCTTTATTGTACGCTCACCCTGACGTCGTTCGTTTGGTGGGTGCTCGTTTGTATTCGTACTTTTTTGAATTTCTTTGCTAACTCTGTTATCAAAGGTAACATGTTATCATCATCACTATTCTCAGGAATATTCAACTCAACCATTTCAGTACCATTATCCCCACCAACGGCGTATATTTCCATCGTTTGTCTCAGAACTCCTTTGCCTATATCCTTTAGTCCAGAATCTCCTTCTTCGTCGCTTGGACCGTCATCTCTATCGCTGTCTTGTACATCTTCAGGTGGAAATAACACAAAGTCGAGATGATCACAATTTTTTACATTTGAATAATCTTCATCCTCTTCGCTTAATTCGAAAATATAATTCCTCGGCATCTCGAGTATCCTCTGGGTTATACTTGCGTTTCCTGCAATAGAACGAACCCATTACTACTACCTATGATATGATATATCATGTGCTACAATTGCGTGCTCCTAGCTCAGACATATACCCAAAAATGAACTTTCTGAGCTCATAATCTGATAGAATGAACCTTCATTGTTAAAATTCCAGAATGGAAATAAAATGAGTCGCTCACTCCTGCGAAACAGCAATACAACTGGTCTTATCAAGATGGAAAGAATTGATAGATGAGGTTAATAGAAAGCAATGGTATTTTTAGACTTGAAACGAGCATATGAATGTACGAATACGATGTAGAAAAAATCTATTGTGTTGTTGTCATTGAAGTGTAAGTAACGATGTATAGCTTCAAATCGGTCTCGTGATATGCTGTTACTCACTAGGGAATTGAAAGTATCAGACTTTGTTTGCCAAAACAATCTCCTGGACAGCAACTTGCAATAACCAGATAAAATCAATATTCCCAAATAGATATACATTTCTCGAGTGGTAACAGAAAACGAATGATTGCCTTTGAAGATCGCATACCTTTGTGTTTCGTCGCAAATTTTTTGAACAAATGTTTCAGAAAAAAACATTTTGAATAAATCAAGTGGTATTAAATTTTGATCCGTTATAGTATTGACTATGTTGGGCGCCGGAGTTTTTTCGAGAGAAGTTCTCTCTTCGCGTTCGTTCAAAATGTAATTATGCCAGTTCCTCTTCTTTCTATTCTTTATTGTACGCTCACCCTGACGTCGTTCGTTTGGTGGGTGCTCGTTTGTATTCGTACTCTTTTTGAATTTCTTTGCTAACTCTGTCAAAGGTAAGTTATCATCATCACTATTCTGAGGAACATTCAACTCAAACATTTCAGTACCATTATCATCACTATTCTCAGGAATATTCAACTCAACCATTTCAGTACCATTATCCCCACCAACGGCGTATATTTCCATCGTTTGTCTCAGAACTCCTTTGCCTATATCCTTTAGTCCAGAATCTCCTTCTTCGTCGCTTGGACCGTCATCTCTATCGCTGTCTTGTACATCTTCAGGTGGAAATAACACAAAGTCGAGATGATCACAATGTTTTACATTTGAATAATCTTCATCCACTTCGCTCAATTCGAAAATATAATTCCTCGGCATCTCGAGTATCCTCTGGGTTATACTTGCGTTTCCTGCAATAGAACGAACCCATTACTACCTATGATATGATATATCATGTGCTACAATTGCGTGCTCCTAGCTCATACATATACCCAAAAATGAACTTTCTGAGCTCATAATCTGATAGAATGAACCTTAATTGTTAAAATTCCAGAATGGAAATAAAATGAGTTGGTCACTCCTGCGAA
Organism: Cryptolaemus montrouzieri; assembly: GCA_013387265.2. Classification (NCBI taxonomy): domain Eukaryota; kingdom Metazoa; phylum Arthropoda; class Insecta; order Coleoptera; family Coccinellidae; genus Cryptolaemus; species Cryptolaemus montrouzieri. Next base: position 125,190,915 of record JABFTP020000185.1, read on the forward strand.
ACAGCAATACAACTGGTCTTATCAAGATGGAAAGAATTGATAGATGAGGTTGATGAAAAGCAATGGTATTTTTAGACTTGAAACGAGCATATGAAACGATGTAGAAAAAATCTATTCTGTTGTTGTCATTGAAGTATAAGTAACGATGTATAGCTTCAAATCGGTCTCGTGATATGCTGTTACTCTAAAGTATTAGTGTATAAATCCATAATAAGCCCTCACGTTGAATACTGTCCTACCATTCTATTTTACCTAAACGAAAACGAGACAGGAATACTTCAAAAACTACAGAATAAGGCAATGAGGATTATTTTAGGTTGTAATAGACTTACAAGAATCAACTTCATGTTAGAAAGCTCACAATTTCTGAATGTTAGAGAGAGGTTACTGTTAATGAGTTATGTATTCATTTTCAAAATGGTTCAAAGGGTGTTGCCAGAGTATTTATCATCGAAATTAGTTTTTGTAAATAAGGTACATAATTATAATACCAGAACAGCAAGTAATTTGTTTATTCCAAAAACAAACAAGCAGTCTGTATCAAGGTCCTTATTCTTTGAGGCTTATCACAATATAATTTATTACCACTGTATGTACGTTCTTTGAATTTCGAACAATGTAAGGTAATTAGAAAATTAAATTAAAAAAACAGATTCGGTAACAATGTCTGTTTGATCTTTGCAATGTTTGGCGTCTTTGAATAAATTTACTGGGAAATTCGATCATTGGATACTGGCCTTATTGGCCTTCACCCGTATATGAGTATAATATGCATTATACAAATTTGTAATTAATAGCCTCTGGCTAGTTAAAATGTAAATAAATAAATGAATAAATAAAAGACGAGGCAAAATACTTTATTTTTATGTAAATTGCATTATTATATTATTTACTTTCCCACATCATTACACCTGAGACCGAGTGCGATCGGTCAAATGAGAAGGCGTATGATCGTCTAGTACCTGAACTTGTCTAGAAGTTCTTTTTTATGAAATAGGACCTTCTGTTATGTTGTGTATTTGTAGTTACCTATTCAAGTTATATGAGGTTTGATGTGATACGACATATTATTCGTCACTCAAACCATAAGTAAGGTAATTAGAAAATCAAAAAACAGATTCGGTAACAATATCTGTTTGATCTTTGCAATGTTTGGCGTCTTTGAATAAATTTACAGGGACATTCGATCATTGGATACTGGCCTTATTGGCCCTCACCTGTATTATGAGTGGTAGTTGGAATATTAGATCATTATAGACAGGCCTAATTGGCCATCACCCATATTATGAGTGGTAACTGGCCTTTTAAGGGTTTTGGTAATATGATATAATGTTTTATGAGTAAGTCATTGTCCTTATACTCCGAACTCAGAGATTTGATTTTGAAATTCTAAGGAACACGTCCTAAATCAACAACGTCCAAGCTCTAGTTCGCTGGCGTATTTTCAATCGAATTCAATAATTTGTATAGTAAATATGTTTTATGGGCCTAGATGTAAGTCTGCAACAGCCGTACGTACTCTTTTTGCTCAACTGAGCGCCGTCTGGCCAAAATATGTCAGTGACTCCGAAGATTTCCATATTCTCCACTCGATTACAATGAATAATTATTAATATTTTCGTTACAGATCAGATAAACCTTCGGCCAATTTATATAATTGAGCTAAATATAATATTGAATTATGACATTTCAAATAGATAATCAGCCTATTTATAGAAGCAAAGATGAGAGTCAATATTAAAAGTTTCTAACATTCAACTGTATCATTAAACAAAAGATTTAAATTGATATAAAATAGTTACGTTACAGTTCAATCAGAATAATTTTCTGTGTTGACAAAGTAAAGTTTCGAAACAATATTGAACTTCATTACATTTCAAATAGTTATTACGTTATTTGAATCAATGTACGATAGTTTGATTGTGTTTCAATAATGTTTCAAGAGAAAAACAAATCTTATAATCAATATTGAATAATTTGAGTACACTTCAAATAATTTTCCAAGTTATGAAAACAAATGTTATAATTCAGTATATGAAAATGAGTATTCAAATTGAATATTAGACAATTTCAGTCAAGTTTAAATAGATCATTTGCCAAGTGAAAAATATGGGATAATAATTTGGAGTTCAAGATGTGATCATTTCAACTCGCCCTCAATGCCTTCAGAAATTACGGAGCGTATATCTATTCTATTCGTGAAATCTAAATATTGAACAAATATTTTGAGAGAAGATTCAGAAAATAATTACCTGTGAGACACATTGGCAGCTATCGAGCTTCTCGAAGAGGAACAATCTGCGTCTTTCATCTTTCTAGACTTACGTACGATGTAATAACTTTAATTTAAATTCTGATTCACACGAACTGAACGAATAAAGAAAAGAAATAATAATTAACTCCAAACTTAAATTCTTTCTAGCACTAAACTTGGTTTCTCGAACCAATGGGAAAAATACAGATGCTCCCCAGGAAACCCTATCCCGGCATCGAAAGGACCACTTCGAGCCTCCGAGACCAAAACGAAGTACTCATACAGTTTATGAGAATGTAGGCTCTGGACGAACATCAACATCGTTAACATTGTGAGCACGTCTCTTTATGCGAATGGGTTGAACCACTTCGAGCACTCCGAAACCTAACCCGAGCAATCGTAGGAAAACTTCAGCCACCGAAGACGAGTGGATTCGACCACTTCAAGTCTCAGGTGTACGTCGACCACACTTCTACCTGGTAATGAGAACGGGTTTTCGACATCTAGTCAATACGATTTTGTCCTACTACTTCGAGCCTAGGAACAGAAAATCGTACCAACAGAAGTCGATTACCAATTCCCAGAAAATACAAAGATCTTTATGCGGGAGGGTTGGGCTGCTTCGAGCACTCCGAGTCGAAACGGGTCATCATCTCCCCACAGGAACGAGTGGGTTAAACCACTTCGAGCCCCAAGGAGGAACCGAAATCTAACAATTGAAGCAGCATCACTTACTGAGTAAATTCATTGAGCTTCGAAACTGAATAATCCTAACGTCGCGATCGTGAGCTTTATATATGCGTTACCCAGAAGCCCTTACACCTTTACTCCCTTCTACCCTTGGTTCTAGATTACATGTTACATGAGGCGTTTTCGAAACGCTTCGTCGCGACGCGGAGATTACTGTCTGAGAAAATACCATATAGTGTCTGCGATCGCGGTCGTGAAAGGGTGTTCAATAACCATCGGGAATAACGTCGAATTCTGTTTGCGCTCGATTTCTTTTATGAATTTGGCTGCATTCCAAAATCACAATTTTAACGATTCTTCTTAATTTTTAAGCTGCTTTAAAATACGTTGAAATTTTGAAATAAAATAATTGAATAATTCTGGAAAATTACGGTCTTACGAATTTAGTTGGATAAAAAATCAAGAAATATATGGATAGTTTTAGCAAATAAACAAAAAAACAGACACAGGTTCAGGGTTTTCCCAAATGGCAGTTTATAAATACCGCGTCGCGAGTTAATGAAATTCATAATTCATTGATTGTCGGTTTTAAGCAAAAACGCTCGCACAGGTCGATTTTTGAGTTTTAATACCTAACTCTTTATGATGAATTGTGGAGTTTACCCCAGCCACCCTTAATTTTTATTTTCAAATGGCAACCTCCATTTTGTGATTGCTCTTTTTAAAGCTCCATGAAGCTTCTAGATAACTACAAAAAATTCCAGAAGAAAACGATGTCTCTCTTAAATACAGGGTGATAAAATATCAAAATCATGCATAATATTGATGAGTATGTTATTGTGAAAAAAGTCTTGAGCACATGTTTGACCATTCGCAATTGTGTTTCAAATTAATCACGATCTGAGTTTCCAAACCCCCAACCCTAAACCAATTTTGTGAGGAAATGACGAGGCGGTGTGGCGAGAACAATGGGTATTTAAGACAGCAATCGTTTCTTGTGGTATTTTTTACACAGTTATCTAGAAGCTTTAAAGAGCATTAAAAAGAGCAATCACAAGATGGGGGTTGCCATTTTGAAATAAAAAGTTAGTATAGCTGAGGGTTAGGGGGTTGGAGGTAAACTCCTCAATTTATCATAAAAAGTTAGGTATTCAAAATCGACAATCAATGAATTTTGTCGAATTTTGAAAGTTATTGCAAGTGTCGCGTGTAGAAAGGCAATGCTTGAGAATAATCGTCCTCCAAGTTTGAATGAAATGCTAAGTCAAGGTGGAAAGATTCTCGTAGGTTATATATCTTTTAAATGTACAGAACATAATCATTAGGGGAAACTAGATGGAGGTGCATTAAACATAAATGTCGAGATATATATATATATATATATATATATATATATATATATATATATATATATATATATATATATATATATATATATATATACAGTGTGTTCCAACGAAAATTTGACCCCCTATAACTCCTAAATGAGTAACATTAGCGAAAAACACCAAGACACGTCGATTTTTGTTTCGAGGGGAGCATTTTCGAAATGATTCGAAACTTGTCAGATCAACCCCTACCCCAGCAACCCTAATTTCGAAATTCATCATAGGGAATAAGGGTCGAGTGGCACCTTACTGTAAAGGTCTGTCAATTCTCCATTCTGATTTGTCATTTTTAGAATTTTAAATTAACATACAGGGTGTCCCAACCGAGGGTAAAGTTGAATTCCTGCAAATCCCAAATACTAAATGAAATCGATTTATTTTGGCATAATGCAAGCGCAGGTTTATGCTCGGTCTAGAAAAACGACCTACACTTGTGAATTTGGAGTTGGTGCAATCAACCCCCTATTTCCAGCATCCCCAACTCAAAAATCATTCGATCGAAAATAGGTCAAGTGGCACCTCGTTGGAAAGGTATTTCAATTTTCTCTTCGAATTTGGTATTTTCGAAATTCAGAATCAGCATACAGGGTGTCCCGGAGCAGGAACACTGAAAACCCAAATAACTTTTTGAAACTGGTTCATTTCGGTATAATACGAGAACATGTTTATGTTTGATTCGAGAATAAGACTCTCTTGCGTGAATATGGAATTTTTACAATCAATCTCTTCCATTCAGCATCCCCAACTCAAAAAATCATACAAGTGATTACAGGTTGAGTGGCAAAGTTCCAGAAAGATTTTTCTATTTTCTGAATCACTGAGGCATTGGTTTCAGTTTGGCAATCGAGGTTTTCTGGCGTGAGGATCAGGATGAGGGATGATGGAGAAACTGATTGGATGCTCATCTAAACAGGAAAACGAGATTTATTGAACTTGTATTCAATTGAAAACAAAAACTAACTTGATTATTACAACAATTGTTCAAAATGACCTTCGCCCACCTCCATACAGTTATACAGACGATTTTCGAACTCTCTTCTCACATTAGCGAAAACTTCAGGAGTCAAAAGTCGGCATTCTGTGATAATCCTCATCCGCAGCTCCTCCAGGTTTTCTAGTCTTGTGGCATAAACTTTAGATTTTAGATGGCCCCACAAAAAAAATCTAGGGATTTAAATCTGGTGACCTGGCTGGCCACTCAACAGGTCCTCTTCTACCAATCCACCTTCCTGGGAAATTTTCGTCTAAATATTGGCGCACCCGAGCATCATAATGCGGAGGAGCACCGTCTTGTTGAAAACGCATTTCGTCCTCAGAAAGAGTTGGATCGTTCTGTAAAATTTCTGTCAATCTAGGATGTATGTGTTCCTCTAACAACTGTAGGTAGCCATTTCCATTCAGATTACCCTCAATAAAGAAAGGCCCAACTAGATGATTGCCAAAAATTCCTGCCCAAACGTTCAACTTCTGAGGCCTTTGCGTGTGGGCCTCTCTAAACCAATGAGGATTCTGTGTGTCCCAATATCGACAATTATGTCTATTCACTTCACCACTGAGCATAAAGGTGCTTTCATCAGAAAAACAGATGTTATTCAGAAAATTTGGATTAGCGTTTAGGTTTTCACGTAGATTTTCACAAAACTGTAAACGACGATCTGGATCATCTTCGTTTATTTCATGCACTAATTTTACCTTGTAGGGTGAAATTTGTGATGTTTCACGATTCTATGGACAGTTGTAGCTGATACACCAGTCAGACGAGATAGTTTTCTGATCGAAGTAGTATTCTCCATTTGTAGATGACCCACTACTGCCACTTCCGTTGCCTCATTTCTGACAGGACATGCCACTTCATGTTTTTGTTTGCCACCGAACCCGTAGCTAGGAATTTGTCAACCAAATATTTAACGTACTGGTGACTGACTCCTTTCTCTTTCAGGATGGTTCCTATCGAATATCCTTGCCGTTTCTTTGGCACAACTGTTATTTCGAAAATACGTCGATACAATTTCGACCCTTTCCTCAGTGGAATAAACCATTTTCAGATTAATTTCAACTGACGAACAACAACAATAATGAGGAACTGATCTGAATAATAATAATATTTCATTGCAAAATGAGAAATAACAGATGACTGCACGCCAGATGGAAATGAAAAAATGTGAACATTTTCAATGCAGAAATCAGATTTATTTCTTCGTAATTGATGCTCAACACATCGTACCCCAATACTTTTAACAGTTTCGAATTAATTTTAGTTGATAATTTCAAATGACGATATTGAATTTTTCGAAAGCGACATCCTGTATGGAGAGCCGAACTGAATGAAATGCTTTAATCATTCTGGAATTCAAAAACCTTTCAGAAGATATGCCACTTGAATTATTTGTATGATTTTCAAGTTGGGGATGCTGAATGGAAGGGGTTGATTGCAAAATTCTATAACCACACAAGAAAGTCCTATTCTCGGATCAAACATGTTCTCGTATACCGAAATGAACCAGTTTCAAAAAGTTATTTGGATTTTCAATGTTCCTGCTTCGGGACACCCTGTATGATGATTCTGAATTTCGAAAATACCAAATTCGAAGAGAAAATTGCAGTACCTTTCCAACGAGGTGCCACTTGACCTATTATCGATCGAATGATTTTTGAGTTGGGGATGCTGGAAATAGGGGTTGATTGCACCAACTCCAAATTCACAAGTGTAGGTCGTTTTTCTAGACCGAGCATAAACCTGCGCTTGCATTATGCCAAAATAAATCTATTTCATTTAGTATTTGGGATTTCCAGAATTCAACTTCACCCTTGGTTGGGACACCCTGTATGTTAATTTAAAATTCTAAAATGACAAATCAAGGTGGAGAATTGACAGACCTTTTCAGTAAGGTGCCACTCGACCCTTATTCCCTATGATGAATTTCAAAGTTAGGGTTGCTGGGGTAGGGGTTGATCTGAGAAGTTTCGAATTATTTCGAAAATGCTCCCCTCGAAACAAAAATCGACGTGTCTTGGTGTTTTTCGCTAATGTTACTCATTTCGGAGTTAGAGGGGGTCAAATTTTCGTTGGAACACACTGTATATATATATATATATATATATATATATATATATATATATATATATATATATATATATATATAGAAGAAGAATTATCAAAAAAATCCGTAGATCAATGACTAATTCTTCCTGACAAGAGCTAGTTCCCAAATCTGCCCGCCATGCACGCAACCCCCAAGAGCCACAATAGTGCAACTGAGCAGGATGCCGAGAAACGAAGCGGCAGACTGCAGTTTCGTTTTTATTAGGAGCTCATCAGTGTCGCATATCGCTTCTCAGCATCCTAACAAGCTACATCGGGGTACCCTAACGATTCCAGAAAGGACGTATCTCGTACATACCTACGAGAGTCGCCTTCTATGGACCGTGACCGAGAACCCGCTATCGGACTTCGAGAAAGATACAAACAATAACAAACAGATGTGAAAACGTTAAAAATTCCAACACATGAGGAACATCTTTCGCCGGTCCGTGAATCACATAATGCAACCAATTGTCTGGTCTCATCCGAAAAAAGAACATTTTGCCAATTCTCAATATTTCAATTTTAGTGCTCGATACACCAATTAAGTCTGTTAATTTTTTGTTGTCTGGTTAGCTCTGGAACTCTTAAGGGCCTTCTGCTGTATAAACCCCTTGAATGAAGTCTGTTGTATCGTTTCGACTGATACACTGATGCTTGTTGCTTCCAGAAATTGCCTGTGGAGTGTGGGGTGCGACGTACTAGGGTCTCTTCTTGCAATTTGGCGCAAAATGCACTCTTGTTCTTCAGAAGTGATCTTTCTGCGACTTCTTCTAGGTCTATTTTGCAGAGATAGTAGCTCCACGTATCGGGTGTAGGTTTTTGAAATCACCCCCAGTGGCCGCTATATCCCTCTGTGTCACCCCTTCTTCAACGAGAGCAATTATTCGACCCTTCTGCACATCTGATAACGTAAGGCATTTTCAATTATGATTATAGACTTTTTTTAATTTTGAAAGTCACAGTTTCAAATCTCAGTGACGACTTAGTACGATATCTCGAATATGTGGTGATAATTCAACATTTCTTAAGCTTACATTGAAAAAAAGCTGAGTTATTCTCATTTCAAAAACGCCCTTCCATTACGCACCATGCTAAGTAGTGGTTCAATGATTATGCAAAATTTGGATCGTAATCTGACAGTCCAATTAACTTATAGGTATTTCAAAGTTTCTCAGGAGCAGATTGACTGAGCCCTATCTTGCAAGAACTATATTATTGCTTGTACGCTGTTTATAACTTTTATTTAAATTTTTCTTAAATCCCCTCAATATTTTTCGTCCTTAATGAGACGTTTAAATAATTTCAGGAATATGGGTCAAGAGGAACTTGATCTTCTAGAACAACTAGAATGTCCAATTTGCACAGACTATTTCACAATACCCATCAAGCAATGTACTTCAGGACATAGTATTTGTGGAAAGTGTACTGAACGATTAGGCCAATGTTCAATTTGTCAAGCCCCGTTTACAGAAATAAGAAACTTCTCTGTAGAAGCTTTATCTTTGAAAATGATATATCCTTGCATAAATAAAAATGCAGGATGCACAGCCTTGCTTTCCTACACTGAAAGAGAACAGCATGAACTGCAATGTTGTTCTCAAGGCTTACAAACTAGTTGTCAAATGAAGGGTTGTTCATTTACTGTCACAGGGGATCCAGCTGCCGTGAAAAGTCACTGGCAAGCTAAAAAGAATAGTTGCAAAATATATGGTCCTTTCAACAAATGCACACTGAAAATTAAATCAGAATCTTATTTTGTAAACTTAGTTGAAGCCTTCAACCAATTGTTTTGGTACAAATCCAGAATATCTAACAATTTCATCAATTTTGCAATGCAATATATCGGAAAACCTGAAGATGCTCATAAATTTTTTTATCAGATAGAAATAAGGCATGAAGCTTTCGATAAGAAAAAGATAGTAATAAGTGATTATTGTAAAAGCATGATACCTGATGAAGAACTATTCAAAGAAGATATTTGCATTTCGATATACCTCCCTAGTGTGAAACAATTATTATCAAGTGATGTAATGAATGGTCTTAATTACATCCTGCGAGTGAAGAAAGTCTCTTCCGATTTGAAAAGAAAGAGAAATTATCATAATCCAAGAAGTACTAATGGCCGAAGACCGCATATCAGAGATTTGAATCGTGAATCAACGAATGAGTTTGTAGCATGGAATGGGATGGAAGAACGATTATTCACAGAAGAGGAACAGCGTAATGAATGTTGTGTTATCTTGTAGTTTTGTATTTTCATAGCCTATTATATATTTTATATACTTCCTTTATCAAATAATTCACACTATTTTTCTAGAAGTTCGATAGTAAGATTAATTCTATCACTTCACCAAATGTTTTCATTTTCCTATACAAGCAATATAATGTTACATAGTTTGAAGTATCAGTTATGTTCGTTTTATAACCCGCATATAATAAAGCAGCTGTTTATTATTTTCATTTAATTTACATAACTATGAACAAATACACAAAGGAGCCCCTTCAGGGTTTGCTATGTTGTGGTGGAGAATCATATGCTTATGCCAGCTGATTGAATAGTTCGACTTCAAGCGTCTGCAGTCATACCTTGCATACATCATAATGGGCTGATGTGTCTACTTGGGAATGTGGCATAGACACTGGTGGCTCCAAAACAAATCATGCTCCTATTTACAGGTTGGTTTCTGAGAATTCGATAAACGAAAATCTAGGTAGACAGTGCAACTTATATCAAGACAGATATGTGCCATTGCTCAGTGCGCGGAATTACAAACCTAGAATACCACCATAAGTTTATTTTTATACTCACTGACAATCAAACTGCAGTTACAGCACTCTAATCATACCGAATAACTTCTAAGTAGGAGAATTATTTGTCTTTTCACAAGACACTGCGATGTGCGTTACTATCTACATATAATCGAAATCCAGTAAGATAGTTAACTGCCGTTGGTGTGACCTAAAGATGGAACAGCAAAACATGTTCTATTTGAGTGTATTTAAAAGATTCCAGGCGATTTCAGACTCGTCGAGTACAGAAAAGACAAACTCCCGAGAAGATGCAATGATATCTACAAAAACCTATCAGACTGGATATGGCAATCTAAATTAAATACTCACACGGTGACAAAAGATCCTCTCAGAAACGACGTCAGGTTTAAGGGCCTCATAAAGGTAAAGAAATATTTACGAATAAGGTGAGTGCATACAATAAGGCCAAAGCTACAATAAGATTGTAAATTGAATGAAATATAAATATTAATCTCAAAAACTCGTATTATATTTTGAACGCAGTCTAATGAAATTACTTAAAAGTCCAACCAATAAAGATGGCGGTAGCGGTGGTTACAATATGGTGATTTTGTCAACCAGCTGTTGTAAAAAATGAGGTAAGTTATCCTACAATTTTTACTTCTTCAATGAAATATATTGTATTTCGATTTAATTGTTTCTGGCTTTATACATTATTCGTTTACATAATTGTAATGTGTCAAATATACGTTTATTTGTCACTTCGAAAATACAAATGAAGAGGTTTGGTTTGCGCGTGGTTTCAATAAGGCCATGCGAAGTATCCGGTTGGCCTTATTACAACACAAAACTTTTATGTCTATATATGCAAAATAGGGCTGTATGTCTTAATCGGCGTTATTTCTTGTGTTTTAGGTACTTGCGTGAATACAATGAGTAAACAGCAGCTCAATTCGCGGCAAATGGATGGAAGAAGATTTAGTGGCAGAAATGAAAAGTGTTGATCGCGGAATTTTGTCTGTAAATACAGATATCCAATCGTCCCTGAAGCCGACCCTGTCATCGCCTAGCGGACTGATGAGCATGACGCACTTTCGGGAGAATTCGAGAAAGATTAAAGCTTTCAGCGCGCCGTATTACGAAGAAATCAGTGTTGCCGTTTCCGGAAGGTTCTCGAACGTAGATCTGGAACAGAGCCGAAGTTACGAAAATGTTCTAGAACAATTTGTACTTGTATATAAGAAGAGAGCGCGAAGCGCAGAGAATCAAGTTTGAATAGAGCGCGAATAAGTGGACAAAGTTTTAGAGATAAATTAAGCAGTATCGTGTTATATAAATTAGTCTTTTAGTTAGTGTTATAATTGTTCTGTCAACGTATAAATAAATTAGTTAGTGTTTTTGTAAGGTTGAAGTGTTTGATTTGAACCTACAAATAATTACAAGAAACGTTACAATTGGTGTCAGGTGTGGGGTATAAGTGAATAGAAAAAAAAACTTTGTATGCCTGTTACCCGTTTGCAACAGAGAACTATGGAGACGGAAGCATTGAAATTCCTTCAGCAAGCCCTGATGGACCTCAATAAGAAAACGGACGAAAATTCAAGTAAGTTGAAGGAAACGGCGGAGGAAAACTCGAACAAACTAGAAGAAAAGATGTTGGAAAATTCGAAAGAATTGAAGAAAACAATGCAGGATGACTCAAATAAATTAGAGGAAAATTTGAACAACCTGAAAGATGATTTGAATGAGGTCAAAGGAAAAATGGATGGAAATCTGAACAAGGTTGAAGAAAAGATGGAAGAAATGGAAGGAAATTCGAATTTGGTTAGTTAGGAAAATTTGAATGAAATGAGATAGAATAGAGCAAAAGATCAACGAAAAATTGAGCGGCTTATTCGAACATCTACATGAAAAGGAAGCAAAACTAAAAAGGATGGAGTAATCATATAGAGTGAGAATGAATGAAGAGCCAATTTTGTCGGAAGTGGAACATGATGTTGAAGCTCCAAAAATGAAAATAAAACGTCCTACTTTCGACGGAAAAATTCCTTGGTCGACGTACCAGAAACCATTTGAGGCGGCAGCTACAGCCAATGGATGGAATGAGCAGGAAAAAGCAACGTCTTTGATTGTAGCTCAACGGGGAGAAGCACTGAACATTTTGCAGACAATACCATCAAGCCAGCAGGTATGCTACGATACGTTAACATCCAAGTTACAAATGAGGTACGGGGATACTCATTTACAGTAAGTATATCACGCTCAAATCAAGCATCGTAGCCAGAAATCTACATAGAGCTTGCAAGAGTTTGAGGCTGATATAGCGAGATTAGTAAGATTGGTCTACCCTACTGCACCTTCTTGGAACAATTAGCTGGTCAGACGTTCGTAAATGGCATCAGAGATGGTGAAACTCAGCAGGTCTTGAGATTGGCTAGGCCTAAAACAATTGATGATGCTCTGGCCCAAGCAATTTGGTTTGAAGCTGCAAAACAGGCATCGAATAGAGGAAGTAGCCGTGCTATAAGAAGCATCACTGAGGAGGAAGAAACTATAAAACAGGTGATTCTTCGGCTCCTGGATCAAAGAAAGAAGAACGAAATCAGATGCTGGAACTGCGATGAGATTGGTCATATTAGAGAGCAATGCAAAAAGCCTCGTAAGAATCATCGAGCAGGAACTAGCCACAAGAATGCAGATGCACTATCGCGAAGGCTCTGTCCAGTAAGCTGCAGTCACAGCTCTCGGTTGGAAGAAGAGATTAGCCTAATGAGGACAACGATTGTTGTTGAGAATTGGTTGCCAGCAGAACTAAGAAAAGAATAAGAAGCAGACCCTGAATTGGGTATAGTTCTGCAATGGAAAAGAGATAATGAACGACCTAAATGGGAAGCTTTCTCCAGGATGAGTAGAAACATCAAGGCTTATTGGGTGCAATGGGAAACACTGTTAATGGAAGATGGTCTGCTGAAGCGACGCTTGGAAAATGAATCTGGAGATGATGAGCGGCTTCAGTTAGTTGTGCCAAGAATAGAGTGAAGGCAGTTTTGGAGAAGTTACATAATGAAGCTTCAGGAAGACATTTCGGCATCAAGAAGACTCTCGAGAGGGTCCGAGTTAGATTTTATTAGGTCAATTCGAAAGCAGAGGTCCGAGATTATTACAGGAAGTGTACGACTTGCGCTTCGGTAAAGGATCTTATGGAAAAGACAAGGCCCCAATGAAACAGTACAATGTTGGAAGTCCGATGGAACGTGTTGCAGTAGATCTAGCGGGACCCTTTCCAGAAACTGATGGCGGCAACAAATACATACTAGTTGCCATGGACTATTTTATCAAGTGGGTTGAGGCTTATGCTATACGAAATCAGGAAGCCGCAACTGTCGCTGATATATTGGTGAAGGAGTTCTTTTGCCGTTTTGGAGTTCCCTTGGAGTTACATTGCGATCAAGGGAGAATTTTTGAATCGGAGCTGTTTCAAGAAACGTGAGAAATAATAGACATCAGAAAGACCAGAACAACAGCGCTTCATCCTCAATAAGATGGCATGATCGAAAGAATGAATAGAACGATGGGGAAATACCTGGCTAAAGTGGTATCGGATCATCAGCGAGATTGCGAGCAATACCTGCACCTTTTTGTAATGGCCTACAGATCTTCAGTGCAAGATTCAACAAGAAAAACGCCAGCTCGGTTATGTTAGGTCGTGAGATGAGGTTGCCATGTGATCTGGAATTCAGGTGTAAGCCTGAAGAAGATTATCACTAATCTGGAGCGAAGAATGGATTATATTCATAATAAGGTCAGACAGCACATGCAGATTGCCAGTGATAGAATGAAAAACCGCTATGATCTCAAAGCTTCTGAATGTGGATTTTCTGTAGGAGATCTCGTATGGCTTCATAACCCACAGAGAAAACGTGACTTGTCTCCAAAACTACAGCGACATTGGGAAGGTCCTTATGAAGTCATGAAAAGGACCAACGACATCGTGTATCGCATACAGAAGTTGCCGAGGGAGGAACCTAGAGTAGTCCATTTCAATCGATTAGATCCTTTTGCAGGAGAAAACAAAAATAACGAGGAGACACGTTTTATCACAGAAAAGTCGAAAAATCATGAAGTGATTGTTTTATGTTCGTTCTTCGTGTTTCAATCCTATACCTTTGAGACGAGGAAAGAAGACAGTTGAATGTTATTTCCATCAACAAGGGAGATGTAAAGCTGGAAATAAATGCCGATTCCGTCATAATGACCAAAGACTCAGTCTGTTCTGGGATAGAACAGTTTTAAGAGGGGGGGCAGTGGAACGATATTCAATCGTCCCTGAAGCCGACCCTGTCACCGCCCGGCGGACTGATGAGTATGACGCACTTTCGGGAGAATTCGAGAAAGATTTAAAGATTTAAGCGCGCCGTATTACGAAGAAATCAGTGTTGCCGTTTCCGGAAGTTCTCGAACGGAGATCTGAAACAGAGCTGATGTTACGCAAATGTTCTAGAACAATTCGTACTTGTACATAAGAGAGCGCGAAGCGCAGAGAATTAAGTTTGAATACAGAGCGTTAATAAGTGGACAAATTGTTAGAGGTAAATTAAACAGTATCAATTGTGTTATATAAATTAGTCATTTAGTTAGTGTTATAATTGTTCAGACAACGTGTGAATGAATTAGTTAGTGTTTTTGTAAGGTTGAAGTGTTTGATTTGAACCCACAAATAATTTCAAGAATTAAGAAACGTTACAATAATTTCAACGATCGGAAGCATGTGGTTCCGAATTTTTATGAAGAAGCACCCGGAGCTAGCAGAAGCAAGGCGCAAAAGATAAATCCTACGAGTGCTTAAAAGTTATACCGCTTTACTGGTGGATATTTTTTTTTAATTAAAAGAAGACATATACCGACTTGATTTCAAAAATAAACCAGAATACATCTACAATATAGATGACGAAGGATGTAGTTTCACTCTCCATCACCAAGCAACGGTTGTCGCGTCAAAAGGATCCAAAAGAGTTCGTATACTAGTAAACGAACACGGTGAAAATATTATCATTGTAGATTGTGCTAATGCAATTGGTCAAGTAATTACTCCGTATATCTTCTTTAGAGGAAAGAGAATTAATGTAGAAAGATGCCTTGCCTCGAGCATATATTCATATGGCAGAGAGGATCACAGGATTGTGTATGCAGCTAACAGTCATATCACACTACTTTGTCTTCCTGGTAACACGAAGCATGAGCTCCAGTTTATGGACTAGGCTGTCTTTAAATCCATCGAAACTTAGTGATATGGAGGAATTCTACCATGCTCGCGTAATTCTACTAATAGATCCATTACACGTGTAAGATTTGGTAAAGTTATGTCCACTATTTTGCCTAAAGCGATGTCTTTAGCGATATGTATCTTCATTCAATCCAGCTGTCATTTCTGTTTTTGCTTCCGCTCCGAGTATTCTTTCTAATACCACAGGAAATCTTGGTGTAGATATTAACATCGAGGCTGCAGTTTTAACGCATGCCCACAATTGTTGACAATCTTCCTAGAGGTAGAGCAGAGATTTGACTAAAACCACCAACATCTCATAATCACGAATGTGATATTCTTAGTGAATAATCTTATATCGTGACGTCAGCTATTAAACCTCTGCCTACAATTGTCGAAAAACTTCCTGCTACTGGCAATGAAACATTAAGTTTGCTATTGTAGGGTAGAGAACTGTAAACTAACCTAACCTAACATCATAATAATAATAATAAAAAGCTGGAACATAAAGCCATGAACAGCAATTCACAAGAAGTAAAGAAAGATCTTTTCAATGATAAAACAACTGATTAAGTCAATAAAATATCTAAAAACGAAGTCCAAAGGAAATGCTTCATTATTGTTTTATATGTCCAAGAGGTGGGGTGTTAGACATGCGCATGTGCATAAAATGTAAGCCGTACACGAAGAATGTGTTTGGCTTACTAACAATGATAAACGCATATTTTTATGTCCTAGGTGCGAATAGAGCATTTATATTTCATGTGTTTTGCTGTGATCTTATTGTAACACAGGAATTTATTGAGACCAATTAGGGTCTGTTCTGTGACTGAGAGCGAGCTTGTAATAACAGGCAATACTACTGCAGTGTGGTGACTAGTAACTGGCAGGCCACACAGCCACTCTGATGACTAAGCTTTAGTGGCGTGTGCACGTCAACGTGTCCATACGTTTTCCCACTCTTCCCTTGTTATAGGAGAAACGAACGGGTACGCTATCATAATTTCAACTGACAGGACCGCCACAATATGGAGATTTGTGATAATTATTGGAGTTTTCCCATTTATTTAAAGGGTTGTTTTATTATTATTTTAGTATTAGGCATTGAAATTTCGATACATTTAATCTAGATATAATATAAATATAGTAAAAGTTTCTTTCTTTTGCATATCATGAGAAAATTAGTGCAGATTAAAAGACATAATGTAATGATCTCCATCACATAAAAAATTCAAGGAATAGAAAATTTAATAATATTATTAAATGATCACTAATTCACCAAAATATTACATCTAAAATCTGGACGTGCGTTTGGAAAACTTTGTTATAATTGAGTATATATCTCTTATGGCAATAGATTACGTGATGGATTGTCGAATTTAGATAAGAAAAAACGAAAACTCAGTATACATCAATTAAAATGGTAATAGAAATGTGTTGTTTTTAACATTATTTTTATACTATTCTTTATGAAACAGCTATACCTTCATATCTACGAAGGTTGTTTAAAAAGGAAATACAACGTTAAATTTCCTACATTATGTATCTGTCAGATTATAAATTTTTTTCAAGGTTGGTAGAAAGTTATAGCCGTTTATTCTATTGTAGACAGTAATGAAGTCTCATTGGTTAAGTGTACTTGGCGAATACTTTCGAAGTCAATGGATCACAGAATTTGCATATGGTTTTGTTGTTAAATGGTATAAGATGCAGCACTACATGTGATGTGTTGACTGTGGCGTAGGGAAAATCAATCATGTGTAAGAGAAGTGGTACCGACTTCAAAGCGGATCGTGCAGATGATCCGCCAGGGTCACACCGTTGTATATTCATACTGAATTTAGAATGTGCTCAAAACCATATGGAATTCTGAAGGGAAGTTCAAATTTGGTTTTTGTTTGGACAGAATTCAGATTGTAGGCGAGTTTGGAAACTATCTGGTAATGTTCAAAGTTTAAGTTAAGTCCTGAAAATTCACAGCTAGAGAGGAAATGCTATGATTGTTTGGGATTGCATCTCCTCAATCACAGAACTGATCCTGTTTTGGTTAATAACTCTTTGAATGCAAACTTCTGTGGTAATCAGATCCTTCAACCCGCTGTACTACTATATGATACAGCAATTGAAGAAAACTTATTATTCATGCACGATAATAGCCTTCCCCATTCCGCAGCTGCTATAACAGATTTCTTAAATTTACATGGAATCAATATTTTACCTTGACCTGCTTAACTACCTGACCTGAATCCGATTAGCTTGGGATAGATTTTAAAGAGGCACGATATGAGGTCAACATGGTTTTCAAAATCGGCAGCAATAGTCTGATGCTCTTCAAATGACTTGGCACATTATTCTCCTCTTAACATCGCTCAATGAGTTAATTTTGAACATGCCTAGAAGGTGAAGAAGTGAAATTAATTCACGAGGAGGTTATATTCTTTATTTAGGTCACCTTAGAATACATTTAATTGAATATTGATGAAATTAGATTTTTGTTTGGAATTAGAGGCATTCGGTTTTCGTTATTTTCGTTGAATTATACATATTACACATTTATATATCATTTGTAGGTATTTTTTTAACACTCAATACCAGCCATTTAATGACGAACAAAGAAACAATGAATATCCCTAAATTTTTGCCATGTGTGTTGAGCTTAGCTTCTCACTTATCATTCTTAAACAATCAGACCTTAGAAGAACTTCGTTGCATAAGGTTACATTTCTGCTGTTTCATTTTCTTAGCACACAAGAGAAGCACAGTGGGTATGAAAAGGAGAGAATGAGTATGTGACCACATCACTTCCACTGCCACTTTTGTTGTCACGCTGTTTCTTTCGTTGGTAGTTTTTGGACGGGAGTCAAAGGACCGAAAGCAGAGAATAAAGTGTTATATATTTCTCAGTAGACTTTTATTCTCTACTTTTGCAGGTTAGGTTAGTTATGAATCGTTTACATTTAGCATTCTGAGGAATGAGCTTGAAAAAGCGCAACGCGAGTATGTAAGCACTTTACTCCCGATATTCTACTACTACCACATTTACTGCCCGATGTCGAAAGATTGACATTTGAAAGCCAATACATTGTGAATATTTTCAACGATTATACGGACTGTACACGAAACTCCCTGTTTCTGGAATGGATTATTAGTGCTTCTAGAAATAATGTTTTAGATGTAAGGCAGAAGTAAGCGGGAGCGTGGGGAACAGAGACATGGGCTGCATTTAATCACTCAATGCCCCTGGATTTAGAAATGGGTTGATACAAGAATATCCTGTCTTTGATACAAATGATACTAATACAATTCTGTATTTGATACTTTTAGTTAATACTAGTGTATCAGATACATGAAGAACTGTATTTGATACTTTTAGTTAATACTTTTGTATCAGATACACAATTGCAAAGGAGATACTGTTGAAACATAGCCAACCTATTGAACATTGTTATTTGAATGTTTTTACCTCATACGTCAAACATAAATTCATGTTAGAACAGAGTTTTACTTACTATTTAATTGTTTTATTGATTTCCATTCAATGAGGATTATAAAATTTCAAGAATATCATTTGCAGATACGAAGAATCCATATACCAACAACATAGAGGTTTTGCGATATTATCAATTTATTGTTTTCTATATGCACCGATGAAAATGATAAATGAGTGAAAGAGGATCCAAACTTATTATGTAGTTGCAATTTCAATTTTACTCTGTTACTAAGAATATTTTTTTTACTGAGATTCCCGACTTTTCGGAAGTATTGGTGTCTGAATAATAAGAACAAATCAAGGGAGAAGTTTCCCGGAATAACAAAAGCTGATTCAAGAATTTTGTCTGCCTTCAGTTCAGTTTCTCATTCCTCATGCACGGCGCCCTTGTGGACAGCACTCAGGCCCTTTAGCCCATTGTGCTTGCGGTGTTGTGTTGTTATCAGTCTCCTCGAACTATTTTCTTATAAATAAATAAAAGCTTGTTCCATGTTGCAGTACTAATGGTTTCTTAGTTATTTTGTTAGAAAATTACCAATTAAAATTTTTTGTGTGTTATTTTAGTTTTCTATATTTTCCTGTTCAATAAGCATAAATTCTTCATTTTTTTGCCACATGGTTTTAAGTTGGATAATGATCGAATTTATGGTCGTTCATGATGCAAATTTCAACAAATTTCCATATTTTTCAGGAAAAATTGATCAGCTGAAACTAAGTTTGATAGAGTATTTTTATTTCATAGGGAAATAATAACTCTAGATGCGTAACTGTAGAAGAAAAGTTCTTGCATGCTGGGCATATCGTTTTTAATAATAAAAATTATTTTCCCAAAATATAAATAATATATTTCATAAAAGAGTCGAACTATGTATCAACATAAATAGATGGATGAATCGATATATATCATGAAACTCACCATTATTGAGATAATCTTCTTGTATAAAATAAAGAGGACAAACTTTCATGAATTTGGTAATATGTTTGTTTATCAATACACAAACTTATTATCCATGATATTCTCCTTGTAAGCAATTGATGGGCCATTCCAGTTGTAACAAATTATTCATGACAATTAATCACTTTATTGGAATACCCTTTACCTCATGAATTAGATTGAGGATCACAACAGTAATAAATTGAATTAATGTCTTAAAACTGTTAGCTCTACACAAATCAGTATAAAACACTTCAGTTCAAAAACAAGAAAATGTGGGTTTATTAATGTATAATAAAATAGTTCCAAATTTATCCGCCAGATAGAGGATCGCTTATCTTGAAACGACGAACTGCTCTACATAAAACGAATAAATAATTACAAAATGAAAACACATAAATAGTTATATCTGACTTGATAATAATTACTTAAATTTTATATAAATACACATGTCGTTGGCACTCATCTATAGCAAGGCGATTTCACCAATTTCGGTCAGTATATTGTAGTATAATTATAATGGACATTAATCGTAATATAACAAGAGCAATTCAAAGCACCGATATTCTCAATCAATGATCAAATCATGATAAAGCAATTTCATCCCGGCGGAATTGTTCAAGATGTGTGTTTAATCTAAGCGAAGAATTCATAGGAGGTAACGATGATAGTTAATCAATTATTTATAAAATTAATATCATAACAGTAAGATTCAATTACAGAATAAGTTATATGAAAAAATAGTAAAACTATCGATTCGCATTACTTGTATCAATTGTAGCAGTATTTGGAACAGTTTTCACAAATCTCTTCTAAGTTGACTGAATTTTTTTTAACCTTATATTTCAGTGGTTACCGTGAAGAAAGAAGAAGATAATAAATTTTCTGTTGTGTTAGTCAAATCGGGGAATGAAAGAAAAAGAACGATTACTCTCTTTGTAATTCTGTTGTTTCGTCAGACTTCTGTGATTCATGGGGAAGTCCTTGAACGAGAACGAGAACTAAAATGAAACAAATACCACATACATCTCGTTGAAATATAAATTAGTTCAAGAAGAAGATTAATTCAAGAATATATTTACAAACAATAGAGACTGCGTGAGTAAATTGTGAACAAAGTTGTTTAGGTTATATTTTATTTGTAAGAATTTGGTTACCAGTAAAATAATTTAATTGGCAGTTTTTTTTTAACTTATTGATTTGTTTATTTTCAGAATGGAGCATCTTTTAGAGGACTTAGAATGCCCTGTTTGCACAGATTACTTAACGATTCCAATAAGACAATGTACCATAGGTCACAGTGTATGTGGAAAATGCATTACCAAACTTGGACAATGTGCCCTGTGTCGAAATGAATTCACTGAATCCCGGAACATAACTTTGGAAGGGCTGGCTTTGAAAATGAAATATCCATGTATTAACAAAGATACTGGTTGTACGGAACTATTAAGCTATAGTGACCGTGAAAAACATGAACTCCGATGCACTTTCAGAGGTATTCGTGTAAGTTGTCCTATGAAAGGTTGTGATTATGTTGGAGATGCAGCTTCAATAAAGTCACATTGGCTTACTAAGAAAACTGCTAAAATTTATAATACTTTCAATTCTGGTAGCATTAAGCTCAAAAACGATTCTTATTTTGTGAGTTTAGTATGTGCATTTGAGGAACAGTTTTGGTATAAAACCAAGACATTTAATAATACAATGTATTTTGCTATTCAGTTCATTGGAAAGCCAGAAGAGGCTAATAAGTTCAACTTTGAAGTGGAAATAACTAAAAGTAATTCATCTAAGAAGAAAATAGTACTTGGTGATTATTGTCAAAGCATCGATTTATCTGAAAGTGAACTTTTCAAAGAAGAAACATGTTGTACTATTTCATTTACAAATCTTTTACAGTTTTTGTCTAATGAATATTTGAATTACACTTTAAAGGTGTTCAAAATTGGGGGAGCTCCTAAGACTAACCAAAATTTTCATAATAATCAAAATACAGGTACAAAACCAAAACCAGTACATCATAATAAAGCTGGCAATCAAAATGTGAATAGTGGAAAGCAACATGAAGGTTTCTCAAAATCGAGAAAAGGAAATTCAGAACATAACAGTAAACCCAAAGATTATAAACAACCATCTGGCAAAAAGAAAAGTGCAAATTAACTTTCATTTGATATAATTTTACTACTCTCAAGATTATTGTATACTATCAATATTAAGTGTGTTTATATATATGAGAAAGTGGAAAATCTTTGTTTATCATATTGACAATGGTTAGGGTTCTGTATACTTTAGAATTATTCTACAATAATCAATTTGAAATAATCCTTTTATTTTGTGTTTGCTCTTTGATATTTCACTGTTATCTAACAATATATTATAATGCATTCTATACCGAGAAATAAATTTAGCTTAAAAATAATTTATTCACTCATAGATCCTTCATAGGTATTATATGATTTGTGGTCATTATTCATATATTTTTCTAAAAATGCCAATCTCCAAGTAACTTTTGCTGCAAACAATTTATTTTTGAATAGACTTTCACGACAATTAGTATTTCAAGTTTCAATTATATGAATATATTCTATACATAAAATGCAAGGGGAAATTCAGGTGTTGACTAATAAAACACTGAATATAACAAACTTGTGCTTGCACAGTATATCCATTTCCAAAATAATATAATAATATATAACGAATATAAGATATTGAATTTTCATTGACCTAATGTTATATCTATTCATCTTTAATGTATGTACATACAAAATTTTAAAATGAGGATATCCATTATGAAGATTCAATAGAGTATAACGTGTGTGCATTTAGTACAGAATCAGTCTATAATTTTGATTATATTGAAGAATTATTTATAGACGAGAGTTACTTTCAAATATACAGGATTTTCCATTACAGAGATTCATATCATGTAATTTTTGTTGGGACACCCTATGTTTCTTATCATTTTTGATCATGTTTATCCCAAATAAGGTGAGCTTCAGATCAGTATGTCTTTTGTTTTTGAATTTATCGACGTTTTATGGAAATATGACTTTTCATGTATCTATTGAAATCTCTCAGAATCTTAATTCATTCTCAAAATCTGAATATGCATGAACAATAAGTAAATGTTGTTACAGCTATACAGGGTGTTCTGTGATGGTTGTCATTTTGTTTTAGGTTAAAACCGCATTACTTTTCTTATTTCAATTGAAACATTCAGTATTTAGCCATTGCTAATGGAAGATGATTTCAATAACTAGTGAAA
Source organism: Cryptolaemus montrouzieri (assembly GCA_013387265.2). Classification (NCBI taxonomy): domain Eukaryota; kingdom Metazoa; phylum Arthropoda; class Insecta; order Coleoptera; family Coccinellidae; genus Cryptolaemus; species Cryptolaemus montrouzieri. Next base: position 125,214,035 of record JABFTP020000185.1, read on the forward strand.
TGAAATAAGTATCCTTATACCTATTTTCAATAGATTCAGAGTTGAAAATGATTTTGTATTTGATACTTGGATTTTCACATAATTTTATCAAATATTTCACTACAATTCTTAAATAAGGTCTAACTAGGAATATTACCTGAGAAAAGGATAATTTAGACACTCTATGTGCAAAGTGTCTACCTTTTACATTGATGGTCATCACAATTCGTTGCACAAAATTGTTGTTATGGAATATATCTCGAATTCTTCGAACCATATCATCCTTTGTAGTTACTGCATCTTGGTAAGTTAGTTTTTACTGCTTCTCATAAAAGTCCATGCAGTGGCATTCACATTTCAATTTCTTATGTCGTTTGAAAGATGCTCAGTCGATATTGGAAAATCTTCCCTGAGGAACGGTAGAAATACTTGTTCTATCAAAGAAATGAAGTCCGATCACATTATCAACGATCCCTTTCCGAACGTTGGGAGACTAGTGATGTTGAAAATTGTGGTTTTCTGCGACTATAGTAGTGATTCTTACGAAATGTGCATTTATTAGTAAACAAAAGATCTCAAGACATTTTCATTTTTTGTCAATTAATTTATTGGATAATCCAATTCTACCCTAAACCAACTCGACTAATTGTAGTTGAATATGCTATGGATGATACTTATTTTTCTTTAAGATTTGTGGCACAGAAAATTTTTTTATATCTAATTCCTCTACACGTGAGTTGGGATGTTTTTCCACATATATACAAATTTCTATTTTTCTTTTTTCTATCAAAACCATTTTCGTTCGTGTTTTTTTTTCTCGTAACCAACTCTTCTAGTCCACTCAAGTCGTATTTTTAAACTTTCGAAGCAGTTCAGCTGATTTCTTTTCGAATAATTCGCACATAAAGGCGGGATGCCAATAAACAATTTACTTGAATATTTCCTATGCCATATTCCATGTTCATTCTTCAGTACTATACTGGGTGATTCACGAGCGGCGCGGTGTTCTGTAGCTCGTACACTCTTGAAGATTTCATTTTTGTTCGAACGGTATTGTATTTAAAAAGTAAGAATCTACTTCAGCAATTCATTTTGCAGTAAACAGGGTGTCCCAATTTTCTATAAAAAAATCTTGGGTGGTTTTTTCAGATTGAAAAACCACTTTTTTGTTCAAGATTCAGGAGCGGCCTAAACTCTGCTATAATGTCTTTAAGTAATAAGTTCTTTTGGTGAGTAGTTTCGTCACAATATGAAATTCGAGGTGCATCTAAACTGACAATCTCCATAACGCGAGAAGAAATATTTGAGTAGAATCGAAATGTGCATCTGTTTTTCATAGTGTTTTTCTCTTATATTGTTTCTGTTCAGATCCCTTTGAGAATTTGATTGCCAAATTTGAAATGATTATGTGAACATTTTAGCATTAAATACAAAATCATTTCAATTCGAAGTCTATTGGAAATAGGTATAGGAACACCTAATCTGTTTCAATAGGTATTGAAATTGTATTTCATTTGAGGTCATTAAATACAGTGTGTTTCTTTTGAAATAAGAGAAATAATGAGGTTACAAAACAAAATTTAACATCCATCACAGAATACCCTGTTTAGTTGTATCAACGAATGCTTATGCATGGATATTAAGATTTATGAGAATAATTCAGTATCAAAATTGAGCTCCTAATACGATTCCAGTAGATTCAGGAGAACTTCGAATAAAAAGTCATATTTTCACAAAATGTCGATTAATTCGACGGGTCAGTTAAGGCATATATGGATCTAAAGATACTAACTTTATTTCGAGTTAACAAGTTCAAAAATAAGAAACATAGGGGGTCCAAAAAACATAACTTTGATATAAAATATTTGAAGATGATTTTGGTACAACAGAGAATTAGTATTTAATTTTTTTCTGTTTACTTCTTCAATATATTCAACAGGAACGAAGTTATGGGCCGATTACGCACTAAGCGGACACTCCGTATGAAGAAATTCAAGGTTATATGAACAGAACAGTTCAGATTTGAAAATCATTTAATAATTTTCATATTCAAGGTCTGACAGATGTGAAAAGGTAATTATCTAATGAATATTGAAGTATCTATCGTCATTTATTATTCATCCAAAAGTTAGCAGGAAATCATAATAATTGAGATAACATTTCAAAATGTATTGTGCAAAAGCAGGGTAATACAAGCTTAATCGATATGTGTGTTATTGATATCGAAAACACAGTTCGCTAAATTGGGGATAAGTGTAAAGAAAATCTGGTTTGGAATAGCAATATAGTAGAATTGACGATAAACTGAATAACTTTATACGTAGCCAAGTAAGATGATTAATACTAACAGATAAAGTTCAGTTGTACAGATAAACTTCAAAGATAAGAAGCGATTATTTGGCTATTTGTAAAATGATGAAATAATTATGTGGAATATCTTGTTCGATTTTCAACTCATTATTGACTCTTAAATTGGATACATTTAAGAGAGAGTTTCAAAGAATTGGAACTCAGTAACAACAAAATGATACAAAATTGGAAACGAATCATAGAATACCTATTTTAGTTTTGAATCAATTATTAAAATGAGGTAAAATATGTTATTTTATATCGAGCGTTCTACAAATATTTATTGGTTACCCATGTATCACGAAATCCTTTCCAGAGCGAACAGGGCATTTAAAAATATTTGTCGTGGTTGATTCAATTCATTTAATTCAAAACAATCTCCTTTCCGCATGTCGAATGACAATAGGAAAATGATCCACGAAGATGCCTTTCAGGATGGTGGTAGCGGGCTTTTAGATGGTATTTCCGTCCTTAATATGAAGTTCAACGGTAATTGATATTTTCATTAATTGAATAAAACAATGATGTTCAATTTTTCATTAGAATAACAAACTTATGACGCGTTACATCACACTGTGGTTTCTTCAAATGAGTAGTAGAGAATTTTTCTGTTAGTTGATGTCCAGTGGTTCCCATAGGTTCAGTTTTTATCTATTATTTTCATTATCTAATATATCAAAATTATTATTGAAAGTATAGTTTTCTTCTAGTAGATGATTTGATTGTCAAAACTGATGCTCAGATATCCTTATGTTGATATATTCAATCCAATATTTAACACGCCTTAGAGAATGCCAAATCTCTAATACCGAGCAATCAAAAATACAAGCCTTTAGTTGATAATCCACAGTCAACAAATTTTATTCTCTCGTCAAACTCCATCAAAGAGGTTATGTCATCAGACCGGGTGGCTCATATGTTACAGCACCAGCAACCAAATTCTCACTTTATCTTATAAACATCAAACAGAATTTCAGTCCAAAATTTTCAATTTAGAATTCTTCAGATCAAATAGAAAAAACTCAACATAGTGTACTACGATATAATGCTGAACTTATGTCATGGGATATAGTTAATCTTTACCCTAGTGATTTACTGAAATTGATAAACAAAGCTCTTCGGAATAATAATGGAATCCTATTATACAATCAGAACTGATGAATCTTTTAGAAGTATGTTTAGTACGAAATTATTTCAACTTCTATGATGAAATCTACTGGAGCAACATTGACTTAATAATGGGTACTCCTCTCAGTTCCTACTAGCAGAAATTTTCATTGATAACATTGAGAAATTATTCCTAATCATCCGCTGTCGCATTTATTGGTTTAGATACCTGGATGACATAATCTATTGTTTCACAGGTACAAATAGACAATTAGATTCCTTTAGTATCTTCATGAATTGAATTCACCTTAATATGAAGTTCACTTTGGAAACACAATCTGAGAATTAACTTTTTAGATTTAACTGAATCTAACGTAAGTTCGTCACTAAATATTTTCAGTTCTTAAAAAATCAACCGAGTTTGAATTTTCCTGCTTTTACCAATGTAATATATAAGGTACATCATCATTTCCTTTTCTACGAAAATGCACCCTGTACCGTGCTCCACAAGGGCCATGAGAGCGCCGAATTCAGCATTTCCAGAGGGGTTAGGCAGGGATGTACCTATCGCCCCTACTCTTTAACATAGTACTGGACTTGATAATGTGCCGAGCGACCAAAGGCAAACACGGAATAAGGTGGACAATGACCTCGTTCCTCAGGGACCTGGATTACGCCGATGATATTTGCTTGACCACTCAATTATACGAAGAAATGCGATCTATTCTCAAGGAATTGAAGAGGAAGCCCCCAAATGCGGTCTAAGCATAAATGTCGATGAAACAAAATCAATTCGCATAAACGTGACGAAGCAAGACCCTTTCCAGACCAACACAAGACAAATTGTAGACGTAGACGAATTCACATATCTGGGCAGCATAATAACAAAAGATGGAGGGGCAGAAAAGGACATAAAACAAAGACTAAGAAAAGTACAACAAGCATTTTCCCAACTGAGATCTATTTGGAACGTAAGACATATAACAAGCAAAACTAAAATAAAACTTTTCAACTCTAACATCATGACTGTACTTCTATATTGCTGTGAGACATTGAAGATGAGCAAACAATCAGCTGGCAAAATCCAGGTTTTCGTTAACAAATGCCTGCGGCTGATCCTTAATATATACTGGCCACAAACAATCCGCAACAGCGATCTTCTGCACCTAACATCCCCACTACATACACTAAGGCGACCCGATGGAAACATTGCTAGGACTTCCTTAGAATGGAACCCCCAAGGAAAACGGAGAGTAGGACGTCCCGCGAACACCTGGAGACGAACTATCCTCGAAGAACTGAAGAGCAGTGGGTATTCGCTTAACGAGACCAAAGGAACTGCTCAAGAAGATATATATATATATATATATATATATATATATATATATATATATATATATATATATATATATATATATATATATATATATATATATATATATATATATATATATATATATATATATATATATATATATATATATATATATATATATATATATATATATATATATACTTGAGACAAGAAGAACTATTCAAAATCCGTAGATCAATGAATAATCCTTCCTGACAAGAGCCAGTTCCAAAATCTGCCTGCCATGCACGCAGCCCCCAAGAGCCACAATAGTCCAACTAAGCAGGATGCCGAGGAACGAAGCGGCAGACTGCAGTTTCGCCCTTATTAGGAGCTCATCAGTGTCGCATATCGCTTCTCAGCATTCTATCAAGCTACATCGGGGTACCCTATCGATTCCAGAAAGTACGCACCTCGTACATACGTACGAGAGTCGCCCTCTATGGACCGACACGGTGAACCCGCTACCGGACTTCGAGAAAGATACGAACAATAACAAACAGATGTGAGAACGTTAAAAATTCCAACATTTGGGAGACATCTTTGGCCGCTCCGTGAATCACATCAACGGTACAAAACGAGCGAAATAATCCCGCTGAAATAGTGCTCTGGGCCTCTGTTTCCGAGATGAAACCTGCCGTCGGTAAATATTTGATGGGACAAATATCTTCCGCGATAAACTTCGCGACGAGTCTACATATGTAAACTTGAGACAAGAAGAACTATTCAAAAATCCGTAGATCAATGAATAGTTGCACTATTGTGGCTCTTGGGGGCTGCGTGCATGACAGGCAGATTTGGGAACTAGCTCTTGTCAGGAAGGATTATTCATTGATCTACGGATTTTTGAATAGTTCTTCTTGTCTCAAGTTTACATATGTAACATATGAACATTATTGCTTCATTCAATTGAAATAAAAAATTAAGTGAAAATCCAACTTTTGTTTATTTATTATTTGAAATAAATTAGCACTCTACTTACGGCCGCAAATATTCGATTATTGAAATCAAAGAATTAATAATTATGAATCATCATCACAAGCTGCATTTCACTTTTTTATAAAAACTCCGGAACTCGTTGTATTTGACATTACTTAATACTAATTGAGGCAATTATATGTTTTTATAGCGTAATATCCATATTTATTGCCTCTAACTTGATGTATCGATATTTATAGATGTTCCCTAGGCTTTATTGAGGTGTTTATTGGTCTAGATGTAGTAGGCATAACTGAAATGTATGTAGAAATCACAGATTTTGAAATTATTTTAATAACAAATAAATGAATAAAATTGAAGGGAATATGTTAATACATTACATTCCATTAATTCAATTAACTGAATAGTCAAGATGCGTGAGATTGTTTTTCTTTAGTTCATAGCTAGTGTTGTAGTTGTAGAGGTGTTGATTTTAAACACTGTTGTTTCATTGGTTATGTTGGTAGCTGTAGTTCCACTGCTTTGACTCTGATCGAATTGTATGAAGATGACCAAGTATGTTGTTACTGCACCGATTATCTGAAAAATTATTATTATTCATATGAAAATGTGATATGATATGCATTTATTTATTTGAGTTTAGTGATGGTTATGTCTAGGAGATTTAATAAATTGTTGCGTTCAGTTCCACCAGTGGAGGTTGTTCTATAATACATTTTATTTAGAAAATATAAAACCTGTCTATTCGTCTGTTTCAGTCTTAAAAACCTAAAAGAATAACCAAGAATAGTATGTTTTCGTGCTAACTTATTATTCATTATAATTTTTTAAGATTGTTTGTAAAAATATCTGCTGACAAGGGGATGAGTGGGGATACCATGGAGAGTCCTGAGTTTTGTTTGGAAATTTTGATTTGAATTGGAAATAATTTTGTGACAAGCAGGTCTCGAAAAGATTACAAAATTCATCTATAATATGGGGTGAACTATAATTCGGTTGAAGATTTCTTTTATTAGAAGCGGACATTCATCTGTTGGAATATTTGGGTACATATCTTTTATATCAAAAAAGACGAATTCAAAATTGTAATTGTTAATTGCCTAAATCTATGAGTATCTATCAGGCCTGCAGAATTTAAGTTGGTGTATTGCGGATGAAAGTTGGAGATTTCCATGAATTTGTGATTTAAGAAGCTTGCTAATTTACCTGCAGGTGTGTTGATGTAGAATACAACTGGCCTAGCAAGAGTTTTCTCTTTGTGTAGTTCGACTAAACCGTATAATTTTGGAGCTCGAGGGTTGTTCCTTTTCTTATTGAATTATTTTGTGGATTTTCTTGAGATTTCTTTCACGTCCAAAGTAGACGATGATGTCTTACATTTTTTCTTGGAGCTTGCTTTTGTCGAGGCACACTATATTATTCCTTTTATCAGCTTTCGTGAGAATTGAATCTTCATATTGTAATTTGGTTGAAATATATTTTATTGTTTCAGTGTGATTCTGTTTAGTGAGTTCTAAGATATATTGTTTTGAAGATTTCATTGAATTTGTGTTTGATGAACTGGGTAATTTACAGTGTTGGATGTTCAATTCAGTTTGAACTCGAACTTCTTATTATGAGAGGGTGAATTTAGGTCCTTTATATAGCATTATATGATTAATGATTAAATATGAATTATGATTCAATCCATGTTCGAATAATTTGTAGAAAAGTTAATGTATCTGGGGTGGAAGTGGATATTTGACTTTTCTGTGTTTGATATTGAAGGTTGAGCATTTGGCAGTGTTGCGTTCTTGATTTCTACTGATATGAGTTTTTGAAAGGATTATCATATTTTTCACCAGATGTTTTTGCGAACTTGCATTCGGATCTTGTATTCTACACAATCGAATTCGATATTGTGTAGAAGATAAAGTAATTCATCTTGGACTGGTTTCATGTAAAATTTTATGTTGTCTCGTATTTTGTGAAACCTTTCGATTTCTTCCTTTATCCACCGTAGTTAAATTTTTGGTTTGATTATGGAGATGGTTTCAGTATTGACAATAAATTTGAATTGGATTCAATTTGGCATCACTTTTCGTTTTAAGCACTCTTTTTTGAACCAAAGGTTTAGTGACACATTTCTAGGTTAGGTTGCCTTTTAAATTTTGCGCCTCTGGCACTTTTACTGTTGACAGCTCCCATCTGAAAACTGAGTCGTGTATTTTGACATATTTCAACCTACATGTATTGTTTATTTGTTCTTGTTGTTATCAATGTTCTTGGGAACTTAGCCCATTAACACAGTGGACCTACAGCTTATAGTGGATTCCGAACCACTCTCTTAGACCGTGCAATGATAAATGCCACCACAAGGATTACAAGTTATCTGGTCTTCGGAAATGTATGCCTTCTTTAGGCTACTCTTTCCAAGTATCTAAGTATCACTATGAAACATTGGTATAACGAATTTTACCTAGGTCGTGCTTCACGCAGTGATGAATTTCGTGAAGGTCGTCCAAAATCAGTTTTTCTGCCACAACCATCGATGCAGTGCGCGAAATGATACACGATGATCGCCATGTGACTTATCTTGAGATTGAGACAACTCCAAACATTAGCTCCACCATCGTACATTCAATATTGCATGAACATTTGGCTGTCAAAAAGATTTGTTCGCGTTGGAACCCACACAAATTAACCATTGCTAAATAGAAGGCTCGTTTCGTTTGGTGCAAATCTTTACAAGGGACGAATCTTGGATATATGCGAACGAGCTCGAAAGTAAACAACAATCGACAGTATGGATCTTTTAAGACGAGCCAAAATTTAACAAAAGTTGTCTGCTTTTTTCAGGAAAACCTGACATGTCACCACCATAGTATTAGAGCAACGTAGAACGACCTGATTACCAGAGAAAAATTCTCTAGAATCCCCAAACTATACGGTTTGCCGAAAATCCACAAAACCGACGTCCCGTTGAGACCCATTAGCGCAGTCAATACCGACACACAACTTAGCCCGATATCTTGCTAAATAATTACAGCCGGAAGTAGAAACGACGGAATCATATGTCAAAAATTCGAAACATTTCATAGAACTCACAAAAAATATCATTCTGGTCCCCACAGATGACAAGTCTAGACATAGTGTCTTTATACTCAAGGAAAAATTTTCATGAAGACATTGTACTCCTTTCCGAACACTGCCTGAATTCTACATATTACAATAGATTTGGATAACTCAAAACAAATCTAAGAAAAAACTAAGAAATCTAACCACACAACAACTTAAGAAACGTCTTATCAGAGAAGCAGTGGAAATTGAAAAAGTAGGAACAATGAACAAAAGAGACGAAACCCTCAACCTATCGACGGCTTGGAAGGTTATTTTACCACCTAGGAAATCGGCATCATCAACAGATAATAATGAAAGCATCCCCACCACCAGGTCCACCGACGCTCACAACGAGGACATAAAAGGAGAACCACCGACTAACCGCTATCAGTTACGCTTGAGACATCGTCTACCGAACGCCTGAAGATGACAAGGGACAACTTTTCGAAACGTCGCCAAAATCAAAATGGACCACGGAAAGTTTTTTCCCCAAGTTCAGAGTCAAATATCTGCGGAGGTGGATCATAGCTAAAAATGTTTAATAAACTGTTCACATTATTTTCGCATCCATATAGGTGGCTCATAGAAGGCAAATGTTTGAAAAAATCGTAATATAATCCAAAACATTACTCGAAAAAAGACTATTGAAACTGGATTACCTCTTTCCATTAATGTTTTGTTGATTCGTGTGATTTCTTAACTGATTGAGGTTTTCAGCTTTTATAAAACGTGCAATTTAACCTCGTATATACGTATTTTGAGTTACTACCGAAAAAAAAGCCTGGTATTCGAGGAAAGCTTTGTTTACTCGGCCAACGTTCTGTGGAGACAAAACCGTACATTAGGGATCGGTGGTTTCTTATTCATTGTGCACCTACTGATTCACTAGTTGTTCATTTAAAGGAATATTAAATGAGATAAAAACACAAGGTTTAACTTCAATCTACACTTTATTTGAAAAAATTCGACGACGTTTCGCTGACACAGCAGCTTTATCAAGAAATATTCTTGATAAAGCTGCTGTCAGCGAAACGTCGTCGAATTTTTTCAAATAAAGTGTAGATTAAAGTTAAACCTTGTGTTTTTTATCTCATTTATATCATGGATCTACATCAAGTAACGGCCTCCACAATTCAAAAATAAAGGAATATTGTCTGGCTGATTCAGTACGAGAGACATACAGAGTGTGGCTCTGAAATAAAGCCCCCTCAATAAGTGTAAACAAATTTCTGGACCAAACGCAAACATAGGGTGCGTTGCAGAACCATGTATTTTAAACATCTGAAACTTTATTTTGAAAATGCCAAAATAACAACAATTTTATTTATTGTTGTTAATGATGAGATTTTTTTCATACTCACCGAGTAGGACAGTGTGTAGTCAATCACAAAATATCCCATAGCCGAAAATTCAATCTTCTGATGTAACATTTGCAATGAATATGTTTGAACCTGCAATAATCAATAATATGCTTTTATTTGAGGTAGCCATTGGTTTAATTCAAAGTTTAGGTAGGTAATTCAGTGATAGAAATTTAAACGCAGAACTAACTAATTTTTCTCATAGCTAAGCTAAAGAAAGTCATGTAAAACTTACTCTGTCTTCTAAGGCCACGTCATAATTATCATTTCGCATTTCATGTAGGATAACAGCAGTTGCATTTGCCTGAAATGAAATAAAATTTTCAAATCACTTAAATCAAACGTATATAATCATCTCAAAACAAAAAGTTACTATATTCGAGATTTCGCAATGTGTAGATACATCGAAGAAAATTATTATTCAAGGAACAATATTCAACTTTCCGTAGAATGTTAAATATCCTCCCTTGAAGGAGCTAGTCTTCCGATCTACTCTTCATAATCACCGTCAACCGGGGCCAGAGAGCAGCGGTACAGCACGGTCAGATGTCACGAATAGGAATAATGGACTGCAGTTTCGGTCTCGTTTGACTTTGTCAGCATTGTAACACCAGGCTATACCGTTACCTACTCATCTCAATTCGTTGGAGAGAACGTAAGCATGTAAATTTCACTCTCCATCGAACCGAAACAGAGGCTACCTCATCATCGCCCCGCGAAACGGTGAAAACAAAGAGCAGATGAAACAGGAAAACGTAAAGTGGTCACACTAGTTCGATAACATACCGCCATGCGACACTCACGTATCAGACCGTGTTGTACCGCTGCTCTGTGGCCCCGGTTGACGGCGATTATGAAGAGTAGATCGGAAGACAAGCTCCTTCAAGGGAGGATATTTAACATTCTACGGAAGGTTGAATATTGTTCCTTGAATAATAATTTTCTTCAAACGTATATGTACTGATTTATCATTTGTCGATTGTCTTATGGATGATATGAATCATCAAGCATACTGTGCTGCGCGATTGAGTGTGCAATACAAAACCAAGACCAAGATTAGGCTCATTGATGAGAGACAAAACTAAAACCAAAAAAATCTTATTTCGTGTTATATTTGAAATACCCATGTAAAAATATTTGAAAGAATGGTACACATACGAGCAACATCATAAGGTTGGCAATAAAAAGTAATAACACCATTCCAAAAAAGGTGAGAACTCTTCATAGAAGTTTCTTTATATTGGCTCTTTGTAGCTCGAAAATTCAGTACAATTATATGAGAAAAACTGATTTGTGTATTGCTTCTCTGAGTGGTTGATAGTAGCTCAATTTTTGTCACGTGAAGTGACATATCTGTATTGCCTGGTTCTCTGTTTGCAGTATACAGGGTGTAACATAATAATGATACGGAGGTGAATGCTTTCGCGATTTCAAGAAAGAAAGCCCAAACAAACATGTTTTCCGTAATACAGTTTTAAGAACTACAAGTCCGAAATTTTCCACTGAACATAATTATATCAACAGTTACACAGCCACATAAAAAAATTTGCAGGAAAATCCACATTGTACAGTTAGTATGAAAGGTTGGGATCTGACTATGTCAGATACATACAAAACAACTGATGAAACAAATATCTAGGAAATAAGTTTTATTAGCGATATTAAATATATACAACTCTATAACTTGAACAATTAACTACTAAAACATATAAACCTAACATTTCAGAACCTAATAGCCTCATTACCTCGTAACACCATGACCCCATAGCCTGAAAAGATCTAGTAAATGAGGATTTTCAGCATTAAATGCATATAACTCTATAATTCGGAAGGTCAAGCTCCGAAACCTATAAATTCATAATTCTATAATCTCATGACCCAATAACCACATATTCTCATGACCACATAACTTCATAACCACATAACGCCATAAGAATATAACTATAACTACATAGCCACATTAAAAATTTGGCCTTGGAGTTTGACAATGTTTTCTGTATGTTTTGGAGTATCTGAATCCGAATTTAAGGTCGATTTAACCATGGTGCATCAGGGTTTAGCTATAACCTCAAAAGACACCATAAAATCCACTAGAGCCGCTAAACCTGATAATCCTGAACGAAGTTAAACCTAAAACTTGCTCGCCCATTAAATCGTCGACTAACTGTATAACCCTGATATCAAAGTACTAAAGTAGTAGATGGTACATAAGCAACGACCAACTCAGGAAGGAAATAGAAATCGACACACTAGAAGAAATCATCACACGACTAACAACGAAGACAACTGACCAGATGGAAGACCACGAACACAAAGAGATCAACCAAATAATAGAACTACAACCGAGGACAACAGGTAAGAGGACATCCCTAGTACAATGGAAGAGGAAACAACAGGCCAGCATAGATGCACCACAACATAAAAGAAGGAGGATAACCAACCAGTAGGAGCGCAGGACAAACCAAGGAGATTAAAATAAACGAGATGAAGAGGAAAAAGAATAGACAGACATTCGACCCTCACCAAAATTCCAGGATCACAGGGGTACTAAAGTAGCATCGCTCAATCTTTCACGGCACAAAGTTGAAGTTACATGCGTCTTGTTACCTACAATCTCGTCCCCCGTGTGTACACCTACTCGCGGCTGGCCACGGAGCGAGCTCATTATCTGACTGTTCCTATTGTTGTAATAATATCCAGGGGTAAAACAGTAAAAAGAAAATAAAAATCGTGTACATTAGCGTTACATATGTTGTAGCTTCAGTATCAACTGCAGTCGAGGACAGTAGTACTTGTAATGCCAGTAATGAACATCCACCCGAGACAATTGCTGATAAGATTGGGGTCGACCAAGAAATGGATATGGATACAGAATCGAAATCAGAGATAAATAATGAGACGTATAGTGATATCCAAAATTGATATTGCAAGCTGCGTTAAATGATCTTGTACGGAATTTAGGACTAGTAAAGGATGGTTTAGAATTTTCAGCTTCCTTTCTTAAAGAGAGAAATCTGTTGGAGCCAAAGACGAAAGTTTCTTCCTATATAAACAGAGTGATTCAATTTGAATAATATTTTCTTAAAGATGATGATCACTCTCTTATTCATTGTACAGAAATAGTAGGTGTCATTAACGAACTAATACCAAATTGTTATGATACCAAAGAGTAGAGGCTTTAGATAGACTCATCAAAGAGGAATATAAAGGCAATTTTGCTACACAATACAAATGTTTATGCTCCAGTTCCCATAGCCCATTCCATTGCTTCGGAGGAAAAATATGAGAACATGGATATTCTACAGCAAAAATTAATTACGAGATTCATAGATGGCAACTTTGCAGTGACCTTGAATTCAGATTCAGCAACTCTGAAAACATCGTCAGACTCCAAGGCCAAATGTTTTGTGTGGCTGTGTAGTTTTCACAGTTATATTATTATGGCGTTATGTGGTTATGAAGTTATGTGGTCATATGGTTATGCGGTTATTGGGTCATGCGATTATGGAGTCATAAATTTATAAGTTCTACAGCTTGACCTTTCGAATTATAGAGTTATCTGTATTTAATGCTAAAAATCCTCATTCACTAGTTCTTTTGAGGCTAAGGGATTCAGGTGTTATGAGGTTATGAGGTTATTAGGTTCTGAAATTATCGGTTTATAGGTTTTAGGAGTTAATTGTTTAAGTTATAGAGTTATATACTTTTGATATTGCTAGTATACGTATTTCCTAGGTTTTTTGAGGTTATGGCCAACCTCTGACGTGCTAGAGTTAGATCAACCTCTGATTCAGATTCAGGGACCCCAAAAACATATAGTACACATAGTCAGACCCCCAGGCCGAAAATGTTTTTTTGTGTGGCTATGTTATCTACCAAAATCTATATTACTGAACAAGCGGAACTTTTGTGACAGAGTACAGGGTGATATTTTTCGAGTCACGTACCTTGTTTGACCTCTCAATTTTTTTCTGGCGCGCCATCTGTTTCAAAAATGAAATCAGACCAACTATCTAATTCAAACACTTTTAGATATCTTACATTTTTTGTTTCTATCACTGTTTCACAAATATTACTCATTGAATATAACTAAAAGGTATCACTCCTATTGAACGCTTGAAGATATTTCTTCCACTTATAACTTCAATTGATGAGATTCTGAGCTCAAATTTGAGGATATTTTTCACATTGATATTTGTTATTCCTCAAGAAAATAGCGCCTCATTTCATGATTGCAGCAATCATTTAATTTTTCTTGTGAAAAGTGTTCGTACAAACGATTGGATGTTGAAGTCCAGTCCTGCAATAATTTTGGAAATCGGTTTTTGAATATTTTCCGAGAACTTGAGGTTTAAACTCGATACTGGGTAATTTTTTTCTTCGAATAATTGAATTTGGAAGCGGCTAAGGATATTGAGTTTTAGGAGAAGAAAATTTTCAGGGACCAACGGACAGAACGAGCCCTAATTCCAGGATCTCTGAAATGGTTCGATATCATGGTCTGATTTGGTTAACTAGGACTCGCAGTTTTACTGAAGGGTATTGAAATTCAGAATATCGATATACATGGTGAACTTAAAAATAGAAGTCCTAAAAAACTGAAATCACTGAAATTTCGTCAAATCTTACAACACAGCCTATAAATCGTAAGAGAAGAGGCAAATTCGGCAATAATAGCGCGTTTCGAGTTCACCACTTAATTCTCTATCACAACCTTGAAATATTCCTAACGAAACAACCTGTATAAGGTGTTTATAATTTGGAATAGCGTGGTATTGAAAAGTAACTTACATTCTCACATGTAACAGCACAAGCACTAACCAAAAGTTGAATTTCCATCATCTCGTCAAAAGTCCACAGTAGAGGACAGCTTATTGTAAAAAAAGTTTTCTCATGTTTTCCAGATAAAACACAATACAAATAGTATGTTTGAAATAAAATATTACATACTGAAACTGCAATAGACAATAATTGTTGAAGACCAAAAGCTTTATTCAGTATTCTCATCAGATAACACAGTTTGTGATGCAAACGACACATTACCAACATTTCCTCAGAAATCTCTCTTCTATTATTGAGATGGTTGAATATGATTTTATCCTTTGTATTTTTATCAAATATCTCCTGAAGTCCATTATTAACCCTTTCAAACCGTATGTTTAGTTGGTTTACATATGAAATGAATTGATATTTCGTCAAAGCTTTAACAGTTAAAGCTAAAAACATGGTTACTGATTGCAAAAAGTCCAAATCGATTAGAATTATCATTATTATACTTCGTAATGTGATAGAACTGAACATCAAAATCATCAATCCTTTATTATCCTTTCTTAGAATGTCATAGTTGATCTTCATGTTGAATCCAAGTAGAATTGTATCAATTTTTCCAAACCATGTCACACTTGAAGATATTTTCTTTCTCATGGAATAGTTTGTAGAAATAATAAAGAACATCAGAAGTATCATAACCGTTATTAGTATTGCGAATTTATTTTTTGCATCTGATTCGATTCGCTCTTTGTCTCGTTCCGAAAATAATGTACCAGCAGTATATGCCCCGAGAATTGTGAAAAGACTGCAGTAAAAAAGGTAATAAACGAAATCCTGTCGTGAGTGTTTCATGTTAGCGTTTTCTTCTTCATTTGTTTCCAAATTGATCGGTTTTAGACCGAAACAGTTGCAAGCAATATCAACCGATTTAATTGATTTGTATATTAAATTTGATGGATTCGACATTTTTTCGTTGAAATTAGAACTGTTTTTATTTGTCTTAGTCAGTTGCATGTTGATCAGGTAATGGAAATATAGGGCGACGTTAGTTTAGATAAAATTCTACTTAAGCTTATTGCTTTTTGATGTTATCAAAGATTTAGCTCAGACTGTTTTCAAATGACCCAAGTAATTTAATCTCAATTAGTACGAGGGTTGAAAAAGTGGAAACTAATGTAATGTACCTGATTTTGTTACACATCACCTACCAAAAAAACATTGTTACGCTCGTTTTGTACTCAAACCGATTTCATGTTTCATTCGAATACCTCAAAACTCTACACTCCATTACAGGGTGATCGAGTGGGTCATGTCTATCGTGTTTGAAAAACGCATTGACATCAAGTCCTATTGTTTTATTATGACATTTGTCATAATTTAAATACGAATGTCAAAATAATTTTGCAAATTTATTCTATAATTTAATCAAGATCCACGTAGAAATAATATATGGACGATGTCAACCCAAATTTTTGGGTCCATAATGAATCTAGAACATCTATAGTTCATAATCGGCATCACTTAGAAGACCGAACCTGGCATCGGGGCTCTCTCGGTCAAACAGAGAGGGAATTGTTTTGTTGACTTTGAAGGGATTTCCGAGGATAGATGCGATTATTCTTCAAAATTGGCAAGCAAGAACAAGGTGGAAGTGATTATGCTTCAGGAAACTCACACTGCGACGGGAGAACATCTCCGCGAAAGAGGAAATATCGAGGTTATGTACTTTTTGATTATCTCCTTAGTCCTATTTATGGCCTTGGTTGCTATGTAAAATCTTCATCATTCAATCATATTCAACTTGTACAGAGGGTATGTTGAGTGTGTTTTCTATATTACGTTCAAATTTTTTGATGTGTTTGTCGTTAATATTCATAAACCTCCTGGCGAAATCTGGCCCATCAATTTCGGAATTATTTTTCCCCACCCTGCTATCTATTGTGGTGACTTCAATTGCCATCTCAATCAATGGGGTTATACAGAAAACGACAGGAGTGGTATTTCATTAGTTGAATGGATGGAAACAAATGATTTTCAACTTGTATTCGATGCGAAGGCAAAGGGCACTTTTCATTCTGCCAGATGGAATCGCGACTATAATCCTGATCTTTGTCTGGTTTCTAACGATTCTGAATTGTTTCCTCTTCCTGTTCGTCGTAAAGTACTTTCAGATTTTCCTCACAGTCAACACAGGCCAGTTATTATTTCGATAGGTTTTCAATTTACATCTGCAGATTCATTAGAAAAACCAAGATGGAATTTCAAAAAAGCTCGTTGGAATGATTTCACTAAACAGGTAGATAGTGATTTGAGATGGGTTCCCCCCTTGGGTAGAAATTATTTCTGGTTTATAGGAGTTGTTAAAAACGCTGCTAAAAAACAGATTCCCAGAGGCTTTCGAAAGGATTATGTACCTGGGTGGTCAGGGGAATCAAATGTTTTTTATAAGGATTATCAGCAAAATCCTTCCAGAGAGAAAGCCGATGCACTCCTTAGTTCTTTGAATGATAGCAGAAAGAATGAATGGAATGAGTTGATGAATGGTATGAAGTAGTAGAAGTTCCTGGGATTTGTTGAGGAAATTAGGCAATGCTGATCCCGTTTCAAAAACTCCGTCTAATATGAATCCGAATTGTGTAGCATCTAGGCTTGTTAATGTCTCTAAAAGTGTGAAGATTAGTAGATATGACAGGAATAGAATGAAACGAATCTTACATAAAAGGAGGAGGGATGCTATCACGGTTGAGGATTTATTGAATCCTTTTGAGGAAGAAGAGCTCAAATCTGCAATAAAATCTACTAAAGTTCGTGAAGATCCAGGATTTGATGGCATTTTCCCTGAATTTTTTAAACATCTAGGAAATAACGCTGAAAAGTGGTTACTATCCTTTTACAATGACATACTCAGCTCAGGTAGTATTCCCGTTGAATTTAGAAAGGCTAAAGTTATTGCCATTCTCAAACCTGGAAAAATCCAGAACTTCCTAGTAGTTATCGACCTATCAGCTTACTTTCTGTTTCTTTCAAAATTTTAGAAAGACTTCTTTATCAGAGGTTAGAACCAATCATTGACAGAGCTCTGTTCACTTCTCAGGGAGGTTTTCGAAAAAACTGGAATTGTTCTGATCAGGTTTTAGGTTTATCCACTTTCATTGAGACAGGATTTCAGAGTAAACTTAAAATAGGCGCTGTATTTGTAGATCTCTCTTCGGCATATGACACAGATTGGAACGATGGTTTAGTTTATAGACTCTTTGAAGTAGTTCAATGTGGAAAAATTGTAAAGTTGATTGAAAATATGTTATCTGATAGAAGACTTCGAGTTTTTATCGGTGAGAAAAGCAGTAGATTTTACACTCTCAATGATGGCCTACATCAGGGATCTGTTCTGGCACCTCTTCTCTTCAATTTATATATGTCTGACATCCCTGAAACTTCCTCTACAAAGTTCATTTATGCTGATGATATTGCTTTGGTTTTTCGACACTATGACTTCGAAATAATTGAGCAAACACTGACTTCCGATTTAGAAATTCTGAACATTTTCTTCAAAAAATAGCGTTTATGTCCAAATCCCTCAAAAACTGAGATTCCTTGTTTTCATCTGAATAATCATGAGAAGGATAGGCAACTAAGAGTATTCTTCAATCAATCACTATTAATTCATAATTTCACTCCAACATATCCTGGTGTAAAGCTTGATCGTTCTTTGACTTTCAAATTTCATATTGATAAATTATGTCAGAAGTTGAATACAAGAAACAATATACTAGCTGGATCTAATTGGGGCGCCGGAGTCTTTACTTTGCGAACTACTGCTTTAGCTTTAGTATATTCAGCAGCAGAATATTGCTGTCAGGTGTGGTTGAATAGTGCTCATGTCAATAAGATTGATTCTCAGTTGAACTGTTCTATGAGAGTTATAAGTGGATGTATCAGTTCAACTGCTACCCCATGCCTTCCGGTTATTTGTAATATAGTTCCTTCCCATATTCGCAGGAAATTAGCTCTTAAATCTTCTTGGGATAAGTATCACCCATTTCCAATAATACACGATTTTCAAAATCCACCTAACCTGAGATTGAAATCTAGGAAACCTATTTGGTCGATTGACTTTTTGCGTACACGGGTGAAGGCTGTTGATCTTTGGAAAACTGAATGGCAGGAAATTGATGTTTTTAATAAAGTTCTCATAGAGGATCCTCCCAAAAGGGTTGCAGGTTTCGATATAAGTAGGAAAAATTGGTGTACATTAAATCGTCTCAGGACAGAAAAAGAAGAAGAAAGTCCGGCAAGTGAATGTGGCGCAGCTGAAGAAACAATAAGATATTTAGTCCTCGATTGTTCTATTTACCATTTAACGGGTGGTTTTCAAGAAATTCATTCCGTTTCAGATAATTTCATCAACTGGGTAGAGAACTTTAGGTCTATTTAGGAGATTAGTTTTTGCTCCCCCTTAGTGTTTTTTTTCCATGGTTTATGTTGATAAGGCAAGGGCTACACCCATGTAGGGCTTCATTCCCAAAAGGTGTATGAGATGTTCCCTGTTGAAAAACAGAGGAGCATTAGTTAAGTTCTTAGATTCAAGTGAGTTTAGACATATAGGAGTTAGGTATGTTTTGATGAAATTTTTTTCTGCTAGTTTTCTTTTTACATTGTTACAGATTTTTCCAGTCCCAATCCCCCTTCCTTTTCACCCTTGTCTTCTGGAAATCATGGAGTGCAAGATGACAATGAGAGAATGAAGCTGCTAAGCAGAAAAATTTTTGGTACTCTTTTTGTACACACGACACTAACACAACATAAACAGACAAGCTATTGCTAGTGCAATAGCGACAGGGATACGAGTTTTATTTTCACAGGTTTTTTCACTCGTTTACTGAATCATACGCAATATAGTATGGTTCCCCTGTTTACACTTTAGGGGCTATCGTAGGAGACATGATGCGAGTTTAAATGCCTAATTGAGGAACGGGAATGGTCTGTTTTTTCTGCTGGTATTCTGATTATCCGCTTGTTTTTTACGATTGTGTTTTTCTGACACACACAAAATTATAGCTATAAGCATTTATTGTAAATACAATTATTCGAATTTTGTAAATCCTCTGTTTTCAATATATATATATATATATATATATATATATATATATATATATATATATATATATATATATATATATATATATATATATATATATATATCAAGTTGAAGAAAATGCCGAAGAAGCTTATAAAATATAAAAATATATTTGCTTGCTGATAATGAGGTAACTTTGAATGCTTTTTACAAGTGGTATGAGTGATTCAAGGATGGAAATGAGTCAATAAAACCGAGGAATGGCTAAGACCTAAAAACAGATGAAAAAGTGCAAAAAGTGGCCAAACTTATTAATTCAAACAGGAGAATGGCTATTTGGGTTTTACTGAATAACTTAACATCTCGAACTGGAAGAAAGAGACCTGAAAAATGACCATGAGCTTTCGTCTTCATCACGATAATACTCCGGCCACAAGTCGCTTTTGATTCGAGAGTTTTTGGCCGATTAACGTCGAAACGTTTTAAGAACAGAAAACAGAAAAATCTATTAACAGTAGAAGCTCCTTATTCGTGCTTTCTACATTCGCGTTTTCACCATTCGCGGATGAAAAAAATACTACCCAATTCCTATATTCGAGGAACTAATCGGTACATCGGTACCTACATTCGTATTAATAAATAGGATTTGGTATCTTTTGTAAACGCGTCGTTAAATGGACTAATAAAAAAGTAAAATTTATTACTACCACGCCTAAAGCAGGGGTGCTCAAACTTGAACTGCTGGCGATCTACCTCAACATTTTAAGACTACTTACGATCGACTCTGAGAGGCTGCAAGTATGTGTGATGCAGAGTTGTCGTATATACACGATACACCCTATCTACCTAACTACCTAGGTAGGGTGTACCGAAGCATATATAGATATTAGCTTTCCGCACAATATACATTATTTTAGTCAAGGTTTGGGTTAGGTTTAGTTAGGTTCTTCTCTATAATATTAATGAAAAAACTCATAGTTATTCATAATTGCGAGTTTATTGGTTGTTACAAAACAAAAGAGTTACATATGGTGTTGAACTCAACCAAGGAGTGACTTTAGATGTTGAAGCGTGGCACTGCATGTCCTCAGCATACTTTTCATAAGATGTTACGTAACCACTGAGTGCTAATCGCAAGCATGATGACATATAATTGTCAGTTAGTCGATTGCGATATTTTGACCTAATTATCTTCATTTCAGAAAATGCAGACGTCATACATTGCTGTCAATTGAAGGGCGATTTGCCTTAGATTCGGATATTTATCTTCGATTTAAAACACCAGATTTGTATCAGATGCTGTAGCTTTGAGATGTATATCTGATATATTCTGCACCAACTCATTTTCAACATGAGTTCGTATTAAACTGACTTGCTATTTCAGTAGCTAATTCCTCAATGTTCTTACATGAAAAAGGATAACTCATAAATGTTGCTATATTTGCCAATTTACTGCAATCATATAAACGCATTTCGAATTGTCCCAAAATATTTGATAACTCAGCCTCTACGTATTATAATTCAACTGAGGAATTCTTGCTTTCAAAGACTGAAAATGTTTCAGATCTTTTCTTTTCAGTTGATCTATCATAAGTTGCAATTTACTTTTGAATGCATTTACTGCGCTAATCATCTCAATAATAGTTTTTCCTTTACCTTGAAGCTCCAAGTCAATAGTGTTTAAGTGCATTGTAATGTCATTCAAAAATTCCAAATCAGTCAGCCATTTTTCGTTCTTCAACATCTGAGTGTCATCACATCTTTCGTCTAGAAAAGCTGTTATATCGGGCAATAATTCTCGAAACCTTTCTAGGAATTTTCCGCGACTCAACCACCTGACGTCCGCGTGAAGAACTAAATCAGCGTGTTCAGCTGATTCCCTATCTTTCAACTACAACTTAAAGAGCCGCCGTTGCAAGCTACGTGCACGGATGGAATTCACATTTTTGTTGCAATGCCTATAATTTCCTCTGTGTTTAAAATTTTTGAACACAAAACTTGTTGATGTATAATGCAATGCAATGAAAGGTCTTCCCCTTCAGAGAAATTATTGTCGAAAAATACAGCTGGGAAGTGTCTGTCATATCGGTGGATTCGTCGAGATCTAAAGAAAAATATGTACATTTCATGATATCATGATTTAGTTTATCTGTCATGTTCTGACTCATGACTTCAATACGCCTTGTGACAGTCGGACTAGATAACTGAAGTTCTCTAATAGCAGACATGATATCTATTTCATGCTTAAAATCTCCAAATGAAGTCTCACCAGCTTCAATAAATGCTTTCTTCACAACCGATCCATCTTCGAATGGTTTCTTGTGTTTCGCCAATATATGAGATATTTTAAATGACGCGATCGTAGTAGCTTTTGATTATTTGGCTGGTCTTGTGGACATGGTTTATTCTTTTTTCAAACAATATATCAAATCACGTACTTTTCGTTTCCTTAATTCACTGTGTGGCGGAAAATCATTTTCACAGTTTTTATGAACCCTTTTATGATGCCTCTCTAAGTTACCACGCTTAGGTATTGCAACTGACGCACGACAAATAAGACAAATGCACTTATCCTCCACCATACAAAAGAAAAATTATTCCTCCCAATCGTTATTGAAATGATACGTTTTAGATCTGCACTCATTTTGTACTACTTAATAATGAACTTTGTAACGACGTGGTATTGCCTTCAAGCTACAATTCAGAATGACTTCGATTCCTGCAGGAGCAAGATTGAATATGAATATGAATGTTCCCGTCAAACGCGCCGCCCGAAATTTCTAGCAAAGCGGCACGAATAAAAAACGCGGCTTTTTTTCGACAAGTACCGCTTGTTCCTTTGATAAATCCGCCTTTTGCCTTTTCTTTTCGAGATCTACTCAAAAAGCACTCGCGATCGACCGTTTGAGCACCCCTGGCCTAAAGTATGTTTCTAAATTATGTCCTCCTACATTGGGTCTGCCTTTCCTTTGACATAAGCTGTCTTCACCGCGGACGGAGTTTTTAAGAATGTAAACAAACAAAATGTTTATGTTATTACTCAATGTATGAAGAATATTACTAAATGCCGCTTATTAGCCGTTCCGTCCTTTGATGAAAGCCACTTTGCGTTTCTGTTGTTTCATTTTTCCATTCGTTACAAAAACTGTGATCGAGTAATACCTCTCTACCGTTGTCTTCCAAATTTATAATGTCGTCTAATAAAATTGAAAATGAGTTTCGATACGAAAAAAATCAGTATCACCGCTTGTAGTGAAAATAGAAATGCTTGATCATTTACGCCATACAGAGTAGTTTGCTGCCATATCACGCTCGTTTAATGTTAACGAATCGATAAAAAAACCGAAGAAAAAATAAGGTCGTCTATAACTTCAATTTCACTGTCAGCAGACATTGTCCGTGATCCAGCAATAGAAAAAATAAAAGTAGCGTTGTCATTATGAATCTGAGACAGCAACCAACCAAAAAAGAGTGCCTCTGAGTGGTATTATCCGGGAGAAGGCATACGTCGTTACGCACATTTTAAAAACCTAGTGGTAGTTGTTGAGAATCGGAAAGTTGGTTCAATCAATTCAATCATTGCATATCATTAAAATCGTTGTTGAAGCTGCATCTACAGACACTGCTACAGCAGAAATATATCAAGAAGAATTTGCGAACCTAGCTGCTGGTGACATTTTACCTCTCAACACGACGGCTTTACTTGAATCTATGGACCAAGAAATAATCCAGGCCTAAAGCTTTCTTACATTAGACAAATCTTCAAAGTCATATTAGGTAATATGGAATGTGATCCTGTTATAAATGCTATGGAATGCTGGAAGATATTTGACATAGCAAAATGTATCTTGAACATAGAAGAATCTGTGGAAGAACGGAATCCATACACATTGAAATCATGTTGAAAAAAACTGTGCTCTGTTCTGACTGCGGAAAATGACGAAGAATCAGTGCAAATTGAAATTCGTTTCAAACCTACTTGTTAAATTCACAGCCTATTCATTCATTCAATTTGAAAAATAATGGCATATGAGCTTAGTAAGTTTTTTATATATTTATCTATCTAACTTAGGAACGTATCCTTCTTTATAATCTCATATAAATTACCATTCCATATGCAAGGTTTTTGTATTCACGGCATGTTCACGGAACATACCCCGCGATTGAAAATCTTATACTGTAATTAAATTCTTAGGCGACCAGAGTAAAGAATATGAATACTGTAAATTTATTGATAGAAGCAGCAAAAGCTTCAGTGAGAATGAACTGATCACGTACTTGCTCTCTCTTTTTCATACCCACTTGTGTTTTAGTTGTTTGTTACCAAAATAAATCAGCGGAGTATAGAGCAACGCTATGCTATAATGATTTATCTTAAACTTAGGAGTCTCCGAATGTGAGTTTCGAAATGTTGAAACAGTTGCGTGGGGAACACTCCCTATTAAGAACCCCAAGTTTCCAATTGGAACAATTCAGTTCAAGAGAGCGAAAAACACGTTGTAGATGAACCCAGTCAGAGATGCCTTCAACTTCGAAAACTGAGGGTTTTTCTAAGATGAGACCGTCGTTTAAGAAGGGCGAGTGAGCAGTTAAACTTGAATGAACACATGGCAAATTATGAGTGGTATTTTGAGTGTATTATTGAACAACTGGTATGCTGTGATGAAAATATTACAATAAACAATGAATCAAAATATGATAATGATATGTATAATTGAGCTACAATAAAAAGTAAATGCTTCTTCGAAAAGGAAATCTCACCAAATACATTCTGTAAACAACTAGCCAAGTCTCGAAGGTGCTGCTTGTTTGTCTCTAAAAAGTAATGAAATCTAGACAAACACATGCCAAGTCTAAGATTCCTTACTGCGATTTCTTTATTATTATAGTTAATGTTGTGTGACTTGGCCGTTGAACATTTTTTATACGTTAGTGAGTAGGTAACTACCTATGTTTGTTAATCCAGATAAATGGCACATACTGGTATTGGTAATTAGACGCAAGTGTCTTATTTTAGGCTGTTGTTGATTGTGCGACACATGCATTCAGCATTGACAATGCTAACTTCTGCTATCTTCTTTTGGAGCATCAAATCGACCACCGATCTAACATAAAATAGACGTACAGACGGACTTCTATCAAAAATTAGAAGTCCGTCTGTACTGGAAATTTTTTTTTATACTGTTTGTTTCAGGCTCGCCTATACACAGGGCCCCGTGAGGGCTACTGGCGCTTGTGTGCAAAAAAGGATATTGGCGCCCCTTAAGGCATTTTGGATCATGTTTTTTTATTTTTTTTTTTAAGTAGGAGGTAGGTAGGTGCTTGAAGTAAAGCAAAAAACTGAACTTTAGAAGTAATATTTATTTGTAGACTAAAATATCAAAATAAAACAAAATCATAACAAAATAAATTCTTGTTCACATCCATTTTGATACATTGATATTTAAAGTAATGGGATACAGACACGTTGACTCGTTGTTATAAATACTAGAAAATAACCTAAAACTATAAACCACATTTTTGAGGAAAAATAAAAATATATATATATATATATATATATATATATATATATATATATATATATATATATATATATATATATATATATATATATATATATATATATATATATATATATATATATATATATATATATATATATATATATATATATATATATATATATATATATATATATATATATATATATATATATATATATATATATATATATATATATACAGTGTGTTCAACGAAAATTTGACCCCCTATAACTACGAAATGAGTAACATTAGCGAAAAACACCAAGACACGTCGATTTTTGTTTCGAGGGGAGCATTTTCGAAATAATTCGAAACTTCTCAGATCAACCCCTACCCCCAGCAACCCTAACTTTGAAATTCATCATAGGAATAAGGGTCGAGTGGCACCTTACTGAAAAGGTCTGTCAATTCTCCACCTTGATTTGTCATTTTAGAATTTTAAATTAACATACAGGGTGTCCCAACCAAGGGTGAAGTTGAATTCTGGAAATCCCAAATACTAAATGAAATAGATTTATTTTGGCATAATGCAAGCGCAGGTTTATGCTCGGTCTAGAAAAACGACCTACACTTGTGAATTTGGAGTTGGTGCAATCAACCCCTATTTCCAGCATCCCCAACTCAAAAATCATTCGATCGAAAATAGGTCAAGTGGCACCTCGTTGGAAAGGTATTTCAATTTGGTATTTTCGAAATTCTCTTCGAATTTGGTATTTTCGAAATTTTGATCCGAGAATAGGACTTTCTTGTGTGGTTATAGAATTTTTGCAATCAACCCTTCCATTCAGCAGAATCAGCATACAGGGTGTCCCATTTCATTCAGTTCGGCTCTCCATACAGGATGTCGCTTTCGAAAAATTCAATATCGTCATTTGAAATTATCAACTAAAATTAATTCGAAACTGTTAAAAGTATTGGGGTACGATGCAGGAACACTGAAAACCCAAATAACTTTATAATAAATAACTTTAATATAAATAAATCGATTTCATTTAGTATTTGGGATTTGCAGGAATTCAACTTTACCTCGGTTGGGACACCATCTACAAATGGAGAATACTACTTCGATCAGAAAACTATCTCGTCTGACTGGTGTATCAGCTACAACTGTCCATAGAATCGTGAAACATCACAAATTTCACCCCTACAAGGTAAAATTAGTGCATGAAATAAACGAAGATGATCCAGATCGTCGTTTACAGTTTTGTGAAAATCTAAGTGAAAACCTAAACGCTAATCCAAAATTTCTGAATAACATCTGTTTTTCTGATGAAAGCACCTTTATGCTCAGTGGTGAAGTGAATAGACATAATTGTCGATATTGGGACACACAGA
The DNA here is from genome assembly GCA_013387265.2 of Cryptolaemus montrouzieri. Taxonomy (NCBI): domain Eukaryota; kingdom Metazoa; phylum Arthropoda; class Insecta; order Coleoptera; family Coccinellidae; genus Cryptolaemus; species Cryptolaemus montrouzieri. The sequence goes on from JABFTP020000185.1 coordinate 125,240,948, forward strand.
ATCCTCATTGGTTTAGAGAGGCCCACACGCAAAGGCCTCAGAAGTTGAACGTTTGTGCAGGAATTTTGGCAATCATCTAGTTGGGCCTTTCTTTATTGAGGGTAATCTGAATGGAAATGGCTACCTACAGTTGTTAGAGGAACACATACATCCTAGATTGACAGAAATTTTACAGAACGATCCAACTCTTTCTGAGGACGAAATGCGTTTTCAACAAGACGGTGCTCCTCCGCATTATGATGCTCGGGTGCGCCAATATTTAGACGAAAATTTCCCAGGAAGGTGGATTGGTAGAAGAGGACCTGTTGAGTGGCCAGCCAGGTCACCAGATTTAAATCCCCTAGATTTTTTTTTGGGGCCATCTAAAATCTAAAGTTTATGCCACAAGACCAGAGGTTTTCAGTGTTCTTGCTCCGGGACACCCTGTATGCTGATTCTGAATTTCGAAAATACCAAATTCGAAGAGAAAATTGAAATACCTTTCCAACGAGGTGCCACTTGACCTATTTTCGATCGAATGATTTTGAGTTGGGGATGCTGGAAATAGGGGTTGATTGCACCAACTCCAAATTCACAAGTGTAGGTCGTTTTTCTAGACCGAGCATAAACCTGCGCTTGCATTATGCCAAAATAAATCGATTTCATTTAGTATTTGGGATTTGCAGGAATTCAACTTTACCCTCGGTTGGGACACCCTGTATGTTAATTTAAAATTCAAAAATGACAAATCAGAATGGAGAATTGACAGACCTTTACAGTAAGGTGCCACTCGACCCTTATTCCTATGATGAATTTCGAAATTAGGGTTGCTGGGGGTAGGGGTTGATCTGACAAGTTTCGAATTATTTCGAAAATGCTCCCCCTCGAAACAAAAATCGACGTGTCTTGGTGTTTTTCGCTAATGTTACTCATTTCGGAGTTATAGGGGGGGTCAAATTTTCGTTGGAACACACTGTATATATAGATATGTACTATTTTCTACTTATACTTAGATATTTTAAAAAATATGCAGATATTTCAAATAAAATACCTAGGGAACTTCGTTTTAAAATCAAAAATGATAGCTAGGTCTAGGTGCAATAGAAGAATAAAAGATAGCTATTGTAGTAGCGATATTTTTCAAGATTTTGCTGTTGCAAATTCATTAATTACATCGCTAAAATTTATACCGTCAAAAATTTCTTGTTCAATTGCTAATATTGTTAGCCTAGAGAATCTTTCTTGAATCATTGTCGATCTTAAATAATTTTTAATGATTTTTAACTTTGAAAAAGATCGCTCGCCAGAAGCTACAGATACAGGCAATGTCAAAAGAATTCTTAGTGAAATGCTTACGTTTGGAAAGGTGGAGATCAAATTGTTTTCAAATATATATTGTAAAATACTAAAGGGGTCGGTATCATCAGGTAATGAAAACAACTTTAACGCTTTAATTTCGTTAAACAGATCATTGGAGTCTATATCCTTATTATCCGGATCAGTCGCTCTTCAAGAGTAGAACAATGTTTTATCAGATCGCTGTCACTTAATTTGAATATGTCGCTAAAAAATCCGAAAATATTATCATACTCATTTAATAAGTCAAATCGGTTTTTTAGAGAGCTTATAGTTTGATCTATAATTTTTAAGAAAAAACTAATTTTAAAGGCGGTTTTTGAATCATGAGGGGTCTCATCTCCGTGTTCATAGTCGAACAGTTTTGGTTTAAATTTCCTCCTAACCGTTGGTAATGGTGGAAAGTCTTTTTCAATTTCGAGAGAGGATGCTACTTCTTTCGCTTGCACAAGAATTTCTTGAAATGATTGGTCAGATCTATATTGCTGGAAGTGATCAACTAAATTTTTTAGGTAGATTTGGCATACTTTAATATTAATTGTAGCACGCATTTGTTTGCTGACAATATTTATATGAAATAAAATGTCATGCCAAATAATAATTCAACAAATAAATTGAAAATTTTGTACAGACGTTAAGGGGGAACTCGCTTTATGTCTTGCATCAATGTGAAAGGAATCATCTTCAGCCACTTTTAGAAGACTTTCGCAAACCTCAATTAGATAAACTTTAAGGGGCTTGATTGCATCAATTCTGCTGGACCATCTTGTCTCAGTTTTAACTTAACCCGGGGACATTTTTTCTCAAAACGTATCACCTTTTTGTGGATGACGACAAAAATTATATTACTCTTGCACAAGATTAAAAAAGTTTATTGTAGCACCTGACACCTTAGAAGCGTCATTTACTGTTAAGTTCAAAGTATGAGCCGCACAAGGTATAAAAAGGGTTTTCGGATTCGCATCAAGAATGCGTTTTTGAAGCCCAACATGTTTTCCCTTCATATTTGTCCCATTATCATAACCTTGTCCAGTAAGTGTCACTTACTTGAAGAAAACCGTAACTTTAATGATAATTTCAAAATTTTACACAATGAAAATAACAGACAAAAACCCAATCTATTGGAAATTTTAGAGATCAACAAAGAAAAGAATTCAGGTAGGTTTCTCAATAGTCAATTAGATCTATATCCTTCTCCTTTACTCAATCTTTTCAATTCATAAAGTAAACTATTCCGATGGGTTTTCCAACATACACCTTGTACCTTTTGTAATATTAAGTAGGAAATAAGACTAATATATAAGGAATAACTCTGTTCATTAGTTTGTATCTATCTGATGAAGCCACAGTGTGGTGAAACCGGCCATAGTTTTGTTAATATAGTGAAAATCTAAATGCTATAGTTTTATATCATTGAAAATAAATAATTAGTACTCATGGAATTAACTTCTAAAGTAACCACAATAATAAGCACCATGTGGGTAGGGTAGGAAATATTTTTAAAAAGTTGACTAAGTAGCCAATAGTTTTTAACCCTTTATAGGGCAGATTATTATTAAGTAATATATGGCCGATTAAAGTTTGCATACTTGCGTAAAAACCAATTTGTTCGAGCCCTTTCAGCTCAAATCCTTTCAAAAATATATTAAACTAATTTGATCTTATAGCCCTTAAAAAACCCTACAAAATGGTTTTTTAAAAAGATCAATAGCATAAAAACTAAGCGAGTTATGGATAAAACCAATTACTTTTTTGAACTCGTACATGACATTTCAATTACCATTTTATAAAAAATCAAGGCGTTGACATTGCAGTCAGTAGGTATTCGGCACTTAATCTAAAAAGAAAAGCAGTAAACAAAAGATTACACAACACAACTCCACACTTGTCAAAATAAAAATAACTTTATATGTAAAAATTAATAGGAATACTTGTTTTTATTCACTTGTTGCACGGTCCAGTGAACTAACTGATTTAAAAACGCCTATGACGATGCATCGCTTTTATAGCGCTCCAGGCGTTATTCTTGTCTGAACAGGAAAAAATCAAGAAACTGTCGCCTGATATGTTCTCGCAACATAGGAATCGGCTGTAACTGGATGATATTCTGATGAAATTTTGAGTGTATTTATACCTAATTCTATGTAATTTCTCAATTTTCATTTTAATTTTTTTTGGACCCTGGGTTTTGGCGCCCCTAAAGGATGGCGCCCGTGTGCATTGCACACTTTACACATACGGTTGCAGGGGCCCTGCCTATATATAAATTCTATTGAAATACGCAGTTTTATCGAGCCTACAATTGACTGGTTATGCAATCAACGATTTCCAAGTGTCAATTTTCCATCGTCAATAGGTAGTGGTTCTGGGGACGCATTGGTGCAATGGTGTCATGGAGCACCGTGTTTTGTACCCTTGTGTACCTTTGAACGGCCAAGTCACACAACATTAACTATAATAATAAAGAAATCGCAGTAAGGAACCTCAGATTTGGCACGACTTTGTCTAGATTTCATTACTTTTTAGAGATAAACAAACAGCTCCATCGAGACTTAGTTTTTTACAGAATGTTTTTGGTGGGATTTCATTTCTTTTTGTAGAAACGGGGCATATTGATTTATTTTATTAGATTCTCTAATTTCAAATTTTTTTTTCTTTTTAGGAATAGTTTATTATTATAACAAGTCTTTCTGATTTTTGTACATCAGCAACAGTTTTTCGTATTGTTACGGCTCTCTTTATACAAGGCCTGAACTGCTCATGTGGCAACAGCGCTTGACGTCACATTAACAGGGTTACTTGATATTGAACTAGCACAGAGTTTATATCAGAGCATATGACTCAGTTTGGAAGGATGGTTTAGTTCATAAACTCTTTGAAGTAGTTCAATGTGGAAAAATTGTGAAGTTGATTGAAAATATGTTATCTGATAGAAGATTTCGAGTATTTATGGGTGAGAAAAGCAGTAGATTTTACACTCTAATTGATGGCCTACCTCAGAGATCTGTTCTGGCACCTCTTCTCTTCAATTTATATATGTCTGACATCCCTGAAACTTCCTCTACAAAGTTTATTTATGCTGATAATATTGGTTTGGTTTTTCGACACTATGACTTCGAAACAATTGAGCAAACACTGACTTCAGATTTAGAAATTCTGAATATTTTCTTCAAAAAATGGCGTTTATGTCCAAATCCTTTGAAAACTGAGGTTTCTTGTTTTCATCTGAATAATCATGAGAAGGATAGGCAACTAAGAGTATTCTTCAATCAATCACTATTAACTCATAATTTCACTCCAACATATCTTGGTGTACAGCTTGATTGTTCTTTGACTTTCAAATTTCATATTGATGAATTGTCAGAAGTTGAAAACAAGAAACAATATACTACATAAACTAGCTGGATCTAATTGGGGCATCAGAGTCTCTACTTTGTGAACTACTGCTTTAGCTTTAGTATATTCAGCAGCAGAATATTGCTGTCAGGTGTGGTTGAATAGTGCTCATGTCAATAAGATTGATTCTCAGTTGAACTGTCCTATGAGAGTGGATGTATCAGTTTAACTGCTACCCCATGGCTTCTGGTTATTTGTAATATTGTTCCTTCCCATATTCGTAGGAAATTAGCACTTAAACCATCTTGGGGTAAGTATCACTCATTTCCAGAAGCTTCTTCGATAATACACGATCTTCAAAATCCACCTAGCCTGAGGTTGAAATCTAGGAAACCTATTTGGTCGATTGACTTTTTGCGTACACGGGTGAAGGCTGTTGATCTTTGAAAAACTGAATGGCAGGAAGTTGATGTTTTCAATAAAGTTCTCATAGAGGATCCTTCCAAAAGAGTTGCAGGTTTTGATATAAGTAGGAACAATTGGTGTACATTAATTCGTCCCAGGACAGGACATGGTCGTTATAATAGTATGTTGTTCAAATAGAATACTGTAGAAAGTCTGGCATGTGAATGTGGCGCAGCTGAAGAAACAATAAGACATTTAGTCCTCGATTGTCCTATTTACCATTTTACGGGTGGTTTTCAAAGAATTCATTACGTTTCAGATAATTTCATTAACTGGGTAGAGAACTCAGTCTATTTAGGTGATTATGGGCTATACCCCCTAATGGTGTATGATATGTTCCCTGTTGAAAAACAACGGAGCATTTGTTAAGTTCTTTGATAAGGCTAGGACTTCTCCCCCTTAGGGCTTCATTCTAATGGTGTATGTTGATAAGACAAGGACCCACGTAGGGCTCCATTCCCAAAATGTGTATGAAATGTTCCCTGTTGAAAAACAGAGGAGCATTAGTTAAGTTCTTAGATTCAAGTGAGTTTAGACATATAAGATATAGGTATGATTCATGAAATATTTTTCTGCTGGTTTTTCTTTTTCCATTGTTACAGATTTTTCCTGTCCCAATCCCCCTTCCCTTTCACCCTTGTCTTCGTGAAGAAGTCCTGGAAATCAAGGAGTGCAAGATGACAATAAGAGAATGAAGCTGCTAAGCAGAAAAATTTTTGTACACACGACACTAACACAACATAAATAGACAAGCTATTGCTAGTGCAATAGCGACAGGGAAACGAGTTTTTTCCACAGGTTTTTTTTCACTCGTTTATAGAATCATACGCAATATAGTATAGTTCCCCTGTTACATTTCCTGTGCTCACCCTTTAGGGGCAATCGTATGAGGCATGATGCGAGTTTAGATGCCTGATTAAGGATGGGGCATGGTCAATTATTCGAACTTTGTTAATCTGCAAAATCTTTCAAAAATTTTAATCTTTTATCGCTTTCTTCAATGAAAGGTGCTTCTAGCGTATTTCTGTGTATAACATCTTTGAACGAACTCTTAACGTTCATTATGGTTCACCATTTGATGATAATACTAAAAAACTTAATTGTACCTGATTCTTCACCCAAATAATATTTTATTGCTACAAGAGTCGAATTAATTATGACGTTCAAGCGAATTTGTAAAACAGATTTGTAATTTAATTTAGAAGCTGTTTTCGATAACATATTAGATTCATTTTTATATAAGTTTCTCAAATCACTAAATTTTGCAACAACTGTTTTGTCAGATTTTTCATCTTGATAAAATTTGGAAAAACAACTCTTTTCGTTATCTTTTTGATTTATCCAGCTATTTCTGATGTTCTTAAAAATATGAACAGTATCATAAGTTAAAAAAGTTTTATGTTTATCTGGAAGTGGGTACACAAACTTGGAGGTGGAATTTATTGAGAGATTTTCAAACTACTCGATTAACTCGATTATTATCAGAAATGCTGGCTACAACTTGGACACTGCAATTTTTCAGTAACGTACAAACTTTTTGAGTCATTTCTGCCAACTCTTTTCCTGTGACGTTATGGACTGGAAAAAGAGCGACAACATCCTTAAATTTAACAAACGCTGAAGAAATTAAATATGTCGCCACTGTTTTAGCTGCAAAAGAATTTTTATTTTCTGCATGTCCTAAAATATCCCTATTTTTATAATCATATTTCTGTTCGATATATATTTCATCTAAACACCTCAAAAAAGTCTATCTTTAAAATATGAATTTGATGATTCGAATTTATAGAAATCTTTCGGTTTTTGGTAGGATGTATTGTATATAATGTATTCTCAAGAAAACAAAATAATATTGGACTTCTTAAAAGCACCTATTTTAACGAAAAGTTTGAAATTTGAAAATGACGAAATTTGGTAAAACAAAAGAAAATCCTGAACTGATATTTTCGAAATCATATGGAAGCACTTATATTTTTCAGTACCCAGAAGGTCCACTTTGGCATCGTCGCGGCATGCTCAATATTAAATTGTCTATTACGTTTTGGCCTAAGTCATTTCAAGCCCCCTGAACTGCAAATCGAAGCTCCTGTTCATGATGGAAGACGTTTTGACGCAGGAGATTTCTTTTTGGGGTGTCCCACACATGCTCGATGGGATTCAGATCTGGGGAGCAGGATGGCCACGGTAGAAGATCGATATCATTCTCTTCAAGAACATTCAAGACAACTCTTGCACGATGAGGAGAGGCATTATCTTGTTGGAAGAGTGGATTTTGACCCATTGTTTGGAGATACGGTACCACTACAGGTAAAACTATCTCATTTGCGTAAGAATTTCCCGTGAGGTTGTTCTGTATGAAAACTAGGTCAGTTCTTCCACCAAGGCGTATACCTCCCCAAAACATCACTGATCCGCCTCCCTGTCTAACAACTTCTCGAGCATGCTGGAGACGGTTTTGCTTTCCAGGTTCCCTCCATATTTGAATTCTTCCCGAACCGGGATAATAACTAAATCTAGATTCATCACTGAAGAGAACTGTGGCCCACCTCTCTTGATCCCAGTTTACGTGTTCTTGGCACCAAGTTAAACGAGCAGCGCGATTTCCATGGGTCAGTTGTGGAACTCTTAACGGACGTCTGGAGTGGAGTTGACCTTCGTGCAGTCGATTTCTCACAGTTTGGTCGGAAATTTGTACATTTTGAAGTCGTGATAGCTCTTGAGCTAATTGAGATGCTGTGGTAGTACGATCTCTTCTGGCTTGTAAAACCAAAAATCGGTCTTGGGCGACTGTAGTAATCCTGAAACGACCTGTATGGCGTTCTTCTACGCTACCTGTTTCATTGAAATGCGACCATAAACGGTTTATGACACTTGGGCTACTTCTCTGGATACTTCCGTTGTGAGCTCCCAGCTTGGAGCATGCCAACGGCTCTAACATCTCTTCTCTAGTCAAATGTCGTCTTTCCATGGTCGAATCACAAAACTTGAATCTTTTATTTGCGCTTACAACAGAAACAAAGTGCCAACTAACTGATTTCAAACATTGAATACATGAAATGGTTATAAAGCAGCGTCGCATCTGCTGCATTTTTAGTTTTTTATAAAAAAAAACTGAAATCTGTTGCGGCACTCTACATAATTTGGTGAGAAATTGATGCAGGTGTTCATTTCTTAAAAAAATCATCCATATTGATCGTTCTGGATACGATATATCGATATTCAGAAGTGTTCGCTAGACTTTTTTGAGGTGTTTATTTACAAAATAACATATTTCTCTTTGCTATTTAGCTGACTCACTCTTCCATTGAGAAAATATTCATTTTCTTCTGGCTTATTAGATGGAATTTTCAAAGAATTTGTAATTTTTTGAATTGTTTTTGGGTGGGGCAATGTTAAAATGAAATTTTCTCTCTATATAGAATAGCATGCAGTAGACTGGGTGTATATTAAAAAAGAATGCAAAATCATTTCTGGAGAATAACTCATAGACTTTTTTCCTTCAAATTCAAATTGAATTGCTCTTTTAAAATATGTATTTTGTGAAAAACATGCTCTCTGCTCTCATCGTGTTCAAGTAAATTTTGCAAGCATTCAAAAAGATTATTAATATTTTTCACCAGATTTGTAACGTTGAGTTGAAGTTCACATCCCTTAACATACTTTTATCTAATTAATATATTTTCTAATTGCGACTATTAATTTTGCCACCACCATTAAAAACCCAATCCAAATCTTCTTTAGATATACAACAGTGTTTGTACATACCTCTTTACTCAAACTATCTTGCACTTTAATACAGACAGGTACCGTTGGCATATTTTCCAGTTCAACCTGATAAAAACAAACTTTTTCACCTAAAACTTCACACTTCCACTGTTGTAAATCCAGTTTTTGCCTAAAATTGTCTAAGAACACTGTTAAGTCGTTAATAATGTCTCCACATTGTTCGATTTTCGTTCCTCTCTTTGTAAGAACATTTCCTTTCGGACAGCAGGGTCTTTCCGTACTTCTGGCAATTTCTTGCTTATATAAGAAGGTAAATTGGGAAATAATGTGGGAACTGCCCCAGGTACCAGTGCGTATCTCGATATAGAAATAACTCTTTCCTGACCTGTCGAATCCACATGCGTGTCTTCTTTTAAAATAAAATGAGGTTCAAAATGTTTTTCACAAACAACTGAGTTTTCACCAGGAGTCCAGTTTTTCTGGGAATGTTTTTCATCCAAGTATTCCTCAGCAAGTCGTCCTTTGGAAAATTAAACGCTGATACTTTTTCGTTTTGCGATTTATAATTGCTTTTACAAGCTGGCACTACACAAGTATTCAGCATGTTTAGTCTCGAAACGAAAACTAAATAGAACTAGGCAGACACCATATTAGGCACCTGATTATTCAAAACTTGAAGTGATGTTACACTCAAATGAATACGGTTCGCAATAAAAACTGTAGATTGTTTAAACAATGCTTGAAACTTCCAAAAACGAATAAAATACGAAATATCTTTAACGTGCTTCAACCAATTGTGTCTGAATGAAGATGTATCTTGGTGCGCACTCGGTACGGGCCGTCAATAGCCCTGCTAGCATTGTTGCCAATTCTCAACAGCTCCGGCCTTGTATAGAGAGGGCCGTGGTATTGCCCATTCGTTATTTCTTTTTGTAAACTTGTAAGTATGAGTATGAAAGTCAGTCTAGTCTTATCCAGAGGTTTCCCCTAATTTTATTTCTATGCGTATTAAAAGCAGAAGGGGAGGCATTCGCCCAGCATTCAGTGTGGGACGCTATAGGCTAAATTAAATTAGAAGAAGTGTCCCACGACGCTGGATTCTTGCAATAACAGTCGATTTTTTTCAGCTGAGACCAGCTGAGGGTTCTTCATCAGATACTTTAGACCTTCGATTTTTGACATCAAATGAAACGGTCCTCCCAGTTGAATATTTTTAGTGAAGGTGGTATGTCGATCTCTAATAGTTTGGTTGGGCTCTTATGTTTTCTAATCAGGGTCACCAGGTACTCCAAATCTTCGATTATCCTAGTTTCTATAGTTTTTCTTTTATGTTGCCATTAAACTCTAACTCCGTACCAATTTTTAGCTCTCTGAATTTATTGGAAGTACTAGTTCTATTCTGATGATCATGAGTGAGAAAAAGTTAGAGATGCGAAACTTTGCTTTCGCTTAACTTCGGAACTAAATTTGAATTTTGAGTATGTGATTATAGCTTACTGGATGACGAAAATTTCTGCGTTCTGGTCTAATATCCAGATGTTCTCATGGTTCCAGTAAGAAATGGTACGGCCGTTTTGCTTCGCGTTGACTCGGCAGGGGCACTGTTGTGCCCCTTATCAATAACTGAATATTCAAACTTCATCAATATTTACTACAATAATATTGTGACAGAGAAATCCCATTAAATGAATACGAAGGGGACCTCCGTAAAGAATATGACCTTCTCGTGAATTTATTGAAGCTTTACACTTCTTAAGCATACTTAAAATTATGTCATCAAGAGATTCTTGGGTGATAATGTGCCAAGTCAAATGGAACATCAAACTGTTTTAGATTTTGAAAATCTTGTATAACATTGGTTCCATGCTGACTCAAAAATAATCCGTCATAGCAGCTATAGAAAGTTTTCTCAATTGTTGCAGCATGAGGAAGTGCAGAATTGATGTTCTGCAATTGAAAAAATGTCACAGTACCTCTTCTGTAGCTATGTACTTTCTGGACTTCTTTGAACCATTAAACATTACCAAGTTTTGAAGTCCAAACCAAGATTGATCTGATGATAAAATATTGAACTATTCTTCAGTTACCCTTTCCATATCATTCTGAGCTCATTCTGTTCATCAAGCTGCGGGATTTCCTGTTGTTAGGACTGACACTATCAAGGTATATTGCCAACAGTTCATGAAATATTCAGGTAATGTATTTGATTCAACTGATTTCCCACTTTTATTGCACGATATATTGGAATTCCGACGGACAGTTTGTTGAGACAAAACCAATTTCCAGCCGATGTCAAACAAAATACCATGAAGAATTAATATGTGGTTGAATAATGTGCTAATTCATATCTATATATATATAAAAAAAAATTATTCCAGTCGTGTTAGTTACACTATTTATAACTCAAGAACGGTTGTATAGATATGGCTGAAAATTGGTGGGTAGGTAGCTTAAACCTAGGAGACGGATTCAGCAATAAAGGGAATAGGCTCGATTACAATATACTTGTAATTTCCTACCTATTCTACATGTATCAAGAATTACAAGTTTTTGCATTTCTATATAGCTATTCTTATGCAATTCTAATTTCTTAAGGCAATCATGCAAAGTTTTGCGTATCAACCGAGTCGAGGATACGATGACAGGAACAATATCTATTTTATCGAGGTGCCACATCTGCTTGATCTCAATAGCAAAGACTGTGTATTTGGACTTTTTCTCCTGGAACTTATTCAGCACGCTGTTATTATTCGGTATGGCGACATCAACCAGCATTGCTGTTCTGGCTCTCTTATCATAGACTACTGTCCGGTCTATTATTCGTCACCATTCTGTCAGTGATAACAGGCCTAACGTAGTATAATCAGATAGAGTCATTTTTCAATACGGGCGCCGGTTGATACATGTAATATGGCTGGAAGGTATTCAGAAGTCCGTACTTGTATGCAAGTTTCTGATGGATAATATTGCACACTTATTTATTCCTGTAAAGATAGTCCGTATTGGCCAGTTGTTCATACCGCTATGAGTATCATTTTCGCTTCTGAGTTCCATTATGACCTCTTCTAGTATGCTTTGCTGCGTTTATGAAGCAAGTAGCCTATTTTTAACGATTGTTTTTCGTTGATCCGAAATTCTCTGCTCGGATATGTGCTGCAATTCCGGATAGTTTTCTACGAACGCAAGATGTAACGCGTATCTGTATGCTGTCATTTCTGATTCCAAATTTGTAATCTTGTAATAGGAACGCATAAAGAAGGAATTCATTTCTGGGGTCCACTTCATGCGTTTCCTAGGGAGTCCGGCTCTCGTGGTCGCAGGCATAATGGCTTGCGCCACCGTTGAAAAATCAAGAGTCGGTTGGGTGGTATGATGTTATTTCCCACTTGCTTTGTGTTGCAGTATCCCTACTCGATATCACGCTGCTTCCGTCGCTAACCGAGGGAGACTGTGACTCACTTTCCGAACAAGACCCTCTTCCTAAATCTTGAACGCGACAAGAGGTTATGGTGGTACAATGTCGATTCACCCGTTTATTCCTTAGATTGTACATCATTGGATAAGTTGCATTTTATATACCTACTGCCAGGTTCAGCTTGGGTATCTTGGGTTCGCTAAGCCCGTACTCAGAAACAATGTTCCTGAGCCCCTGAGCGGCTATTATTATTATTTATTATCGTGGACTTACGCACTATCTCAGCTGTTAGCTGGATATAATTTACCTTTTCCAGATTCAGCAATCAAAGGGAATAGGCTCGATTACAATATACTTGACATAAATTTCCTAACTATCCTACATGTATTAGGAATTACAGATTTTTGCATTTCTATATAGGTATTCTTATGCAATTCTCATTTCTTAAGTCTATTATGCAAAGTTTTGGGTATGAACCCAGTCGAGGATACGATGACAGGAACAATATCTATTTTCTCGAGGTGCCACATCTGCTTGATCTCAATAGCAAGGTCTGTGTATTTGGACTTTTTCTTCTGGAACTTATTCAGCACGTTGTTATTATTCGGTATGGCGACATCCACCAGCATTGCTGTTCTGGCTCTCATATCATACACCACTATGTCCGGCCTATTATTCGTCACCATTCTGTCAGTGATAACAGGCCTATCGTAGTATAATCTGATAGAGTCATTTTCAAATACGGGCGCCGGTTGATACATGTAATATGGCTGGAAGGTATTCAGAAGTCCGTACTTGTATGCAAGTTTCTGATGGATAATGTGCACGCTTGATTATGCCTGTGAAGATAGTCCGTATTGGCCAGTTGTTCGCATCCAGACGTAATATGCTGTATAGTCTCCGATCTTATATGGCATTATCTGCACTTATCTGTTTGTAATGTTTCGTAGCGATTGTAGCGATCACTTGGTCTTGAATGGCCATAAGAAATCCTTCTGTTTCCGCGAATAATTCTCCTTTCATCTACCATTTGTTGGAGGCTTCATTGTCGATGTGTGGTTGATTAATCTCATGGTGATGTCGTCCATGCAATTCCTTTCTTGACCATTGCTCTTGTTTTTCAGTATCTGATAGGAACGGTAGATTCAGCAGGTCATCTCTGGTAGCAAGATTTAGGGATGTATATCCCTATCAGCCAACGATACCACTCTATGGAGGTCAGAAGTGAGCTTTTGTATAGAAGAATTCTCTGAGATTTTTTATCTGTTCGGTACGTAAATTGACAACATCTATTATTACTCGTCCTCCTTCTTTCCGCTTCAAAGTTGTTCGTATTACAGACGATTTTGGATGATGATTGTTTTACTTTGTCAGCATCATTCGGGTCTGCCTTTGAATATCTTCCAGTTCTGTCTTAGTCCATTTGATTATTCCAAATGAGTAAAGCAACACTGGAATGGCGTAGGTGTTAATTGCTTTGACTAGATTCCCCGAGTTCAACATTGATTTCAGCACAGTCTTAAGACGCTGGCTATATTCTGAACGAATCTTCTCCTTTGATTGTTTTTGGTCTAGCAATCTGGCTTGTTGGTATCCTAGATATTTGTATGTTTCGCCATCCCTCATGCACTGTATAATATCACCGTTTGGAAGTTGTGTTTCACCATCTTATACTTTCCCTCTTTGAATGTTCAGGGTCTTACATTTTTCAATCCCTAATTTCATATGATTTATTATTATTATTATTATAATTTGTTACAGTACCCCAAATTGTCAACCCATGGGGTAATATCAACTTACACAAAAATATTTTGGGGTAATGATTACAAAAGTTCCCTGACAAAACTCACTCGTACGTTAGTGTTGTGAGTACGTTTAGGTTAAAAAATGCCAATATACACGAGACAGTCGTCAGATGGGAGCTGTCAGAAGTAAAAGTGCCAGAGGCGCAAAATTTAAAAGGCAACATACGTACAGCTCGTTTACGATAAGAGCGAGAACATAAACATTAGTCAGAATCATTGAATCTCATACTTTATGGGGACAAATGAAGATTTGGTTTTACGATATTTGACGTATCTGGAGAAGATGATGTCAGATTTGGGTGGTTCACTAATGGTTTATGTTGGAATATGTTGGGGAAAAAACACAGATTTAGTTATTTATAGAGGAACAATCACTGGGCAGATGTACACTCAAACCATTGTTCAAACTAGTTCACGAAATTGCTTATAATCCGCTTCCCACAATTTCCAGATCTAAAATCAATCGAATATGCTTGGGATTTACTGGGACCAGCTCTTCGTGATTATCAGAGTTGAGCAAATAAAAATAAATTATTCACAGAATGCCAAAAATGACTTCTGCTATTACTGAATTAAAGCGTAGAAATAACAGATATTAATTAATTTCTGAATTTAAAATACCTCTTTTGAAGTTCGTCATTTTCACCATTCAGTTTCTATATCTTCTTAATTCTCAATGTATTTTGATATTACAAATCCTTAATTCGTTACTCGATATTCCGGAGCATCTAATTTTTTACCAATAAATACCAATTACGGCCAATAATGAGCTATCTATTATCACTTTCTTAAAGAAAATATTTCATTTTTCCTAATTTTCTGTGAATCTCTGGTGTTTTCTAACACAGCACTCATGGTTTTTTTTGTGAGGTCCTCGTATATTAGGTAATACACTTCATTTTTATTTCCTCAGCGCATATTGCCGAAAAAACTTTGTCATCCTTCAATAGAGACAGATTTTAATTTCAATGTCATTTAAATCATGCACATTTCAACTGCGGTATTCTGGAACTTCTCACTCGATTAGTTACGCGGCGAAGGTGATGTAGCCAGATAAAATCTCAAGATGGACAGTGATACTTCCAGTTTTATTGACACTACTTATAGTGTGGATGAAGGAATCGGTGAGTAATATAAGTCAGTAAAGCAAATTTATATATATTTTACTGTATGTGGAATCCAAATCAGATCTATAGATTTTACTGAACTGATTTCGAATAATATTGCGAAACGAAAAGCAAAATTCTTATGACTTTTCGCTACATGTCAAAAAATGCGATATTTTTTTGAAAAAAATGTTATGACATCAATATGGAACCAATCCATCTGTAGAGAAGAATATAATATACGGGAATAATATTCAATTCTCTTTGATCAGTTGTTCTTTCTTTTAGTTGACCTTGATTTCTGTGACTATGACTCATTTTATCTGTGCCTATTCGGTAACAGGTCCTGAAGCTACCTGCATGCCTAAACTGTGACAGTAATCTTGAATTCGATTTGACGTTGTCGTTTTGCACTGAACCGTGTACGGGGTGTCCCAAATTCGATGGTTATTCCAGAATTTTCGACTTTCCGGAATTTGATCAAATGATCATTTCTCTAATTGAGCTACGTAAAGAATATTTTCACATTCTTGAGGCACTTTCTTGAATAGAATTCAGGGATGCATTCGAAATTTTTACCCACGTTATATTGTACATTACCAGGGCCCCCGCAACCATATGTGCAGAGTGTGCAATGCACACGGGCGCCATCCTTTAGGGGCGCCAAAACCCAGGATCCAAAAAAAATATTAAAATAAAAGTTGAGAAATTAAATAGGATTAGGTATAAATACACACAAAATTTTACTAGTATATTATCCAGTAACTGCCGATTTCTATGTTGCGAGAACACGTCAGGCGGCAGTTTCTTGATTTTTCCTGTTCAGACATGATTAACACCTGGAGCGCTATAAAAGCGATGCATCACCACAGGCGTTTTGAAATCAGTTATTTTTATTTTGTCAAGTGTGGTATTGTGTTGTGTAATGTTTTATTTACTAATTTTTTCTTTTAATTAAGTGTCGAATAAAATGGTAAGTGTTCCTACTTTATACTATCAACATTAACCATTTATAGGATACTGGTGATAATTAATTTTTTAGCCAAATATCTTTTATTAATTGAAATGTTATGTACGAGTTTAAAAAAAACTGGTTTTATCCATAACTCGCTTAGTTTTTATGCTATTGATTGATCAAATTAGTTTAACATCTTTTTTGCCTTTATTTTTAAAAGGATTTAAGCTGAAAGGGCTCGAACAAATGATTTTTACTCAAATATGCAAACTTTAATCGGCCAAATCTTACTCAATAATAATCTGCCCTATAAAGGGTTAAAACTATTGGCTACTTAGTTAACTTTTAAGAATATTTCTTATCCTACCCACATGGTGCTTATTATTGTGGTTACTTTAGAAGTTAATTCCTGATTCCCATGAGTACTAATTATTTATTTGTTTTCTCAGGATAAAAGAAAGACACTTTCAGGTGCGAAGTTTCGCGAGCATAAAAAATTGAGACTACAGAAAAGGGGAAAAATGGTTGGATCTTTAAAGCATTTCTTGCAAAATAATCGAAATTCCACGGAGACTATCGGTGTTGGTGTGACCGAATCGTCGTAATCTCAAGATTCTAAATCCGTAATATCAATAACCGTGAGTGGACCAACTGAAATTTTAACAGTAACATCAGGTCCTGCAGCAAGTGGCAGCGGTTGTCGCAGCAAAACAGCTTCTACTGATGCAGATCCTGATGAAGCGATGGCACCATCCTCGTCTACAGCACTTGAACAATCCACTTCAGGTAATACAGCTTGTGTAAAAAGTTCGTTAATGTCAGCTACCGAAATACCTGCTGCAAGTGACACTTTCGATGAAGGCTGTAATGAGGCTAGTATCGATATAATTCCGTCCGACCCCGGTTTGTGGCCCGAAAGGATCACCAATGAGATGGCTAGAATATTGGTTAAACCTGGTCCGTTCTTGATAGACATCAGTTTCAGCTTTCCTAGTAATAAAGATAAGAGAAAGTTCTCGTGCAAATACTTTGAAAGAAATCTAGCAAATGGAGAAAAAGTAGAAATGGCTTGGCTTATTCATTCTATTTCTAAAGAATCTGTATCTTGTTTTCGTTGTAAGGTGTTTTGAAAATGTAAAACTTCTAACGCTT
Organism: Cryptolaemus montrouzieri; assembly: GCA_013387265.2. NCBI lineage: Eukaryota > Metazoa > Arthropoda > Insecta > Coleoptera > Coccinellidae > Cryptolaemus > Cryptolaemus montrouzieri. Next base: position 125,258,243 of record JABFTP020000185.1, read on the forward strand.
TTTGTGATATAAATGGAGTATCTGACTGACAACACTTGTCTTTGCTAATTAAGAGACACGAAACGTCAATTTTATACAACAGTTAAATATACACTTGGGTAAATTTAAAAAAAACTGTTGGAGACATTTATGACTGTTAATGCTCATCATATGCGGATTCTAGAAACAGAAAAAAAAATATTGGCGAGACGTGTTGGAAAGAATTATTGCGATTATTAAGTATTTATCTACACAATGCTTGGCATTTCAAGGTTCTTCTCAATTGATTTTTGGAACATGATAATGGAAATTTTCTAAAAGCTGTTGAGATGATGAAATTAAATTTAGAATTAAAACACATTAGGGGACAAGTTTATGATAATAGGACAAATATGAAGGGAAAACATGTTGGGCTTCAAAAACGCATTCTTGATGCGAATACGAAAGCCCTTTTTGTACTTGTGCGGCTCATGCTCTGAACTTAACAGTAAATGACGATTCTAAGGTGTCAGGTTTTTTAATCTTGTGCAAGAGTTATATAATTTTTTTTCGTCATCCACAAAAAGGTGGTATGTTTTGAGGAAAAATGTCCCCGGGTTAAGTTTAAAGCCTCTAAGTGAGACAAGATGGACCAGCAGAATTGACGCAATAAAGCCCCTTAAAGTTTCTTCAATTAAGGTTAGCGGAAGTCTTCTAGAAGTGGCTGTAGATAATCCTTTCACATTGATGCAAGACATAAAGCGAGTTCCCTCTTAACGTCTGTACAAAATTTTCAAATTATTTGTGGAATTATTATTTGGCATGACGTTTTATTTCATATAAATATTGTCAGCAAACAAATGAAAAGTGCTACAATTAATATTAAAGTATGCCAAACCTACCTAAAAACTTTAGCTGATCACTTCCAGCAATATAGATCTGACCAAAATCAGGTGAGAATTCCAATAAACCTCTTAGGTCTCAAATAGTTAGAAAAAGCCAAAAATTGATCCAGTAATTATAGTACCGAAAGATTAAAATCAAAACAGTGAATCAACAAAAAATATTTTGATTGATAAGGTCGATCCAACTAACATATCTGTATCGCGGGTTAAGCAGGCTTCTCAAGGTCGCCTGATTATTCATTGCGATGATCTTGAATCCCGTGATAAACTTAAGACTACAGCTGCGAACCAGATGGGTAAGGATTATGAAGTGAAATGTGGAGTGTCAATGAACCCTAAGATAAAAATTGTAAATATTAAAGAAGCTGATAATACAGATTCCTCTTCATTTCTACGTAAATTTGTTGACCAAAATTTTCCGGTCAATTTAAGAAATGATGTAAAACTGGTATGTAAGTATGCGGCAGCTAAGGGTACTGGTGGAAATAAAGGCATAAATATGGTACTTGAGATTTCAAGCTGTCAGTTTAATTACTTGAATGAAAACAATACCTTTATACAAATAGGGTGGAACAACTATAGATTTTACGAATTTGTTAGTGTTTTGCGATGTTTTAACTGCTGGAAGTTTGGTCACAAGGCAGCAGTGTGCAGATCGAGGACGGTCTGTCCACTTTGTTCTGAAAATCATAAGAAGGAGGATTGCAAGTCCAATTCATTTGAATGTACAAACTGTAAATATGCAAAGGAAGTGTTGAAATTAAAGAACATTAATCTAAACCATCACGTTTTTGATGTAAACTGTGAATCGTATAAAAGACATATTGACAAGATTAGGGGAAGAATCAATTATTCATAGCAACTAAACTGTAGAGACTTCCGGAGTCTATGTCTGTGTTCTAATGTGCAGGGTTTAACGTCGCATTTTGTCGAGTTCCGCGATATGATGTGTGATGCTCAACCAATTGTGGTAGTGGCAACTGAAACTCATGTGACAAATGATATAGCTGTTAATGAAATTTCAATTCCTAATTATAAAATGAGTATCAATTATTCGAACAGTCGACATACAGGAGGTGTTATTATATATCTCCAAAATAAAGTTACTTTCACTGAGCTGTTGAGGGTGGATGTACCGGGCAGATATTGGGGCACTGTGCTTCGGGTGAATTTGGGTAGCAAATCAATTATAATAGGTGGAATTTATAGATCTCCGAGTGGCCCGGTGCATGACTTCCTGGATTGGCTGGGGGACCTTCTCGATCTGGACTATATGAACACAAATGACGTGTATATCATGGGAGATTTCAACATCGATTTATTGAAGACTGATACGTTCTCAAAAGAGTAGTGAATATAATTCAATCAGCTGGATTCAGACAAATAGTCACCCAGGCGACTAGGATAACTGAAACTTCGAGAACTTTAATTGATTATGTGGTCACAAATAGAAAAACCTCACAACTAAGGCACGGCTATCCGAACATATCTGATCATGATATCATTGGTGTTGAAATAAATGTGGAGGTAAAAAAAGTAATTAAAATGAAACGCTATAGACAGTTGTCTTCGACTAATTTAAGTAACATCAAGCTGGATCTGTTGGGTAAAGAATGGGATTATGATAGTTCAGACATTAATAAAAAATATAAAAAATGGTTGTCTAATATTGAATGCAGTTTAAATAAGTTTGCACCTTCAAAACAGTATATAAGTAAAACAAACAGTAAACACTGGGTAGATAGAGATGTGAAGCATCTTCAGGGGATAAGAGATAGATACTTCAGAACCTTTCGCTATACTGGACGTCTGATTCATTATGAACCATATAAGAAAAAAAAGAAATGAAGTGGTCACTCTGCTGCGGCTTAAAGAGAAAATTACTATGAAAAAAGATTGATCAATGCAAAAACGATGGCAAAAAATGTGGAAAACGTTAAAACAGTTAGTAGGATCTTGTAATCGGAGTTTTGACCCGGACTCTTTGTCTGGGATGGATTCTGGCTTGTCTGTCGATGATAAACTAAATCAATATTTTGTTGACAGTATCGAAGATATTGCTGGCACAATAGCTGTTCGAAAGATTTTCATGAAAAGGATTTTGTTGAAACTAAGTGTGGCCTATCTACTTTCAGAAAGATATCCCTTAATGGGCTCCATAGCATTGTTAAGGGGTTAAGAAATTCTAAATCAGGGGATGACATCATTGATGCATTTCTGGTAAAGGGTTTGTTTGAGGTGGTTGGATACTCCCTGCTTGATATTGTTAATACTTCACTTGAAACTGCTACCTTGCCTTCTGACTGGAAGTGCAGTACTGTTGTCCCCATTTCAAAGGTGTCTAATCCAACGGTACCTGATGATTTGAGGCCAATTAATTTGCTTCCCATAGTCGACAAAATTGTTGAAATTGTGGTTCGTGAGCAGATTAGTAATTTTCTTGAAGAAAATGGGTTGATATACGTCAATCAGTCTGGATTTAGAGGTGGCCACTCATGTGAGTCAGCGTGCCAACTGGTGTTCAGTCAATGGAAAAAGATATCGATAGCGGAAAAATCATTATTAGTGTTTTTGTGGACATTAAAAGAGCTTTTGAAACAATTGACAGAGTATTGCTCATTAGAAAGTGTGAAAAAATCGGTATTAGAGGAATTGTGTTGAAATGGTTAGCATGTTTTTTGGAGGGTAGGTGTCAGAGGACTCTGATTGATGGTAATTTCTCTCAGCAGAGGAGGTAAAATATGGAGTTGCCCAGGGCAGTGTACTCGGTCCTCTTCTCTTTATTATTTACATGAACGATTTAAATAGGTACTTGGAACACTCTTTTGTGAATTTGTTCGCTGATGACACATTGATATCGGTCTCTGGGGATGACTTCGGGGAAGTAGTTGGTGTTATTAATGCGGAACTGGAAATCATGAATAACTGGATGATGTTCAATAAACTGAAACTGAATAGTAACAAAACTAAATGTATGGTACTTGGTTCTAAAGCTAATTGTAGTAAGTTTAAGAGTGAAGTTTATGTATTGAAAATTCGCGACATGGCTCTCAATTTTGTATCTGAAATTAAATATCTGGGAGTGACTATTGATCCCCAATTGAATCTGTCTCAACATGTGTCTGTCTTATGCAAAAAAATTGGGGGTTATTTTTATAGAGTGTGTAATAAACTTTCACTCTGGAGCAGAAGAATTGTATATAATTGTATGATATATCCTAGTTTCAATTATTGTGCTTCTCTTTTGAGTGTTTGTGATAAGAAAGATATTCAACAGTTACAGTTCCTTCAGAATAAGTGTATGAGATTTTTGTTAACATGTAATAGGCGCACCTCTATAAATTTTATGCTTAAAGAACTGAATTTCCTGAGCGTTCGGCAGCTTGTGACTCAATCTTGTCTGGTTCTTATTTACAAAACAGTAAACAAAAAACACCTTTGTATTTGCAAAAGTTTCTAAAACGAAGATTAGAGTCAGTGTGTTACGGGTTGCGCGGCGCTCAGGATTTTCAAATTGAGAGATATGCCTCAACTGCCATGGAAAGGTCACTTTTATTGAGGGTCTGAAAGCTTATAATACGTTGCCACTTTTGTTAAGTCATCTAGCACTGTAAGGATCTTCAAAGTTAGATTGAAGAAAATGTTTTTTGTTCTTAGAATTATCTTTTCGAAATCTTTGCTGATTTTTCATGTAATGTATGTGATTAAGTAGCAGATTGCTAAATAAATAGATATTATTATTATTATTATTACCAATTATTTCAGGAAAGAAAAAAAAAAGTAGCATCCTCTCTCGAAATTGAAGAAGACTTTCCACCATTACCAATGGTTAGGAGGAAATTAAACTAAAACTGTTTAACTATGAACATCGAGATGAGACACCTCATGATCCAAAAACCGCCTTTAAAATTAGTTTCTTCTCAAAAACTATAGATCAAACTATAAGCTCTCTAAAAACCGATTTGACTTATTAAATGAGTATGATAATATTCTCGAATTTTTACACATTCAAATTAAGTGACAGCGACCTTTTAAAACATAGTTCTATTCTTGAAGAGCAACTGACAGATCAGGATAATAAGGATATAGAATCCAATGTTTAACGAAATTAAAGCTTTAAAGTTGTTTTCATTACCTAATGATACTGACCCCTAAGTATTTTACAATATATATTTGAAAACAATTTAATCTCCACCTTTCCAAACGTAAGCATTTCACTAAAATTCTTCTTCCATCTTTTTCAAAGTTAAAAATCATTAAAAATTATTTAAGATCGACAATCATTCAAGAAAGATTGTCTGGACTAACAATATTAAAATTGAACAAGAAATTTTTGACGGTATAAATTTGTATAAATTTTAGCGATGTAATTAATGAATTTGCAATAGCAAAATCTCGGAAAATATCGCTACTACAACAGCCATATTTTATTTATTCATTTTTGATTTTAAAACCAAGTGCTCTAGGTTTTTTATTGGAAATATCTGCATATTTTTAAAATATCTAAGTATGAGTAAAAGTAGTACCTATATATATATATATATATATATATATATATATATATATATATATATATATATATATATATATATATATATATATATATATATATATATATATATATATATATATATATATATATATATATATATATATATATATATATATATATATATATATATATATATATATATATATATATATATATATATATATATATATATATATATTAAATATACAACACAGAACAAAGGAAAAAGAAAAACTGCACATTACATTACATTATACGTTATATATATATATATATATATATATATATATATATATATATATATATATATATATATATATATATATATATATATATATATATATATATATGTATGTATATTAAATATACAACACAGAACAAAGGAAAAAGAAAAACTGCACATTACATTACATTATACGTTAATATATACATTATAATTTGATGAATGATACATTTGAATGTCAAAAACATTTAATATTGATTCTTATTTTTGCTCCTATAAATGGGCCAATTATCTATTTGAAATATTATAATGCATTTATTCAGTATTTATATTTATCTCATTTTATAACTTAGCAGAACGTACTTGAACTGTAACGAATATGTTTATATTATCATTGTATCCAACTATGGGGAAGTTCTCACTCTCAAAATATTAATTCGACGTCCGATACTTTTAATCTCAATAAGGGAACTTTCCCTGTGTTTAGGTGTAATAATCGCCGTCGAAATACAACTTGTCTCATTAGTATAAAGAAATTGCTTTAGGGACGAAACGCATGTATGAGCCCACATACATTGAGGCTTGGATGTTCAGTCGGTATGAACGTTTCGAAGAATGTCTGAGTGGGTGGCATGTATGGGATATTTGTGGTACATACAGGTGTATGATTAGAGGGCATGAGTTCCCAGTTGGAAAATCCGCGATATGGGAATAGAGTATGTTTTGCAGTCAGTGGCATAATGTGGCCCGTTGGCGCTCACTTGAGCAAAAAGAATCACTTACGTCTTTACGGGCTTACATCTAGTTCCATTTATAACGTTTTAATACTTACGAATTACTGGAATTCGATCAAAAATACGCGAGCAAATTGAAGCTTGCAAGTTGTCAGCTTTGGACGTGTTTCTTAGAATTCTGTTCGGGGTATCAGGGCAATCAAATGGCGATCTACCTTTTTTATTATACATCTAGAACAGACATTTGAGCAAGGCATAAAATACCCAAGTTGTTGGCACTTATCTGTCAGAACTTTTGACAGATTTAATTATTTTTGTTATAAACTCGAACTTTGAGGAACATGTAAAAAAGTTGTAGCTCGTAGATCTTCTGCACTACAGACACAATTCTTGCTTGGGTGGATAGAAGAAGGATCAAGGAATATTTTAAGTAATATACACATGTCAAATGTTTATTGCGTTGTTTTGTATGACTTTTTCAATTTGGCCCTTTTCAAACAGCAATAACTCAATTTTTTCAAATTGCACGTGTCAATTTTTATATCGCCATCAGATGAAGCGTCAAATTTCAGATGGAATTGTTTAAGCATGTACTATACTCATCTTTTATAGTTCCGAAATAATTTGGGAATATATTGAATTTTGATGATTTTGCAAGAAATAACAGAAAATGCTTTGAAATATTTGAATCTAGTAGCTGAACTGGCGACGCTCACCTGACAGGTGCCTAAATTTAATGTACTTGTCACTTCGTTCATTTGAATCTGATTTTTCAACAAGAATTGTCGTTATTTCAGATTGAAAATATCCAAAAAATACAACACATTTGGAATAAAACCACTGGTTATTCAAACGAAAATATATTTATTCTCTTTTTAATTCATTTCAGAATGTCAAAAAGTAGTGGGTAGAAATCGCAGGCAATTCAATAACCAATTTTCAAATTTACCGTCTATGAGTAAAATAAAATTTCGAGGCGTTAGAAGCAATTTTCTACAATTCGGATGAATAAAAATTGAAGAAACTAAGCGAAAACCAATCATCGAAGATAATTACATTAATACGAATAAATGATAGCAAACATCATAGAAGAAAACTAATTTACGAGCTGAGTATATGATCAATATGGGCCCCATTTTGCTCGATACACTTGACAGCTCGTATACGAACATGATGAGTTGCCCTCCTAGTTTCCTCAGGATCAATATTACGAAAAGCATTATGAATGCGCTCTAGTAACTCTTCTTTACTTCTTACAGGAATAAGATACACTACACTCTTGATTTTGCCCAATAAATAAAAATCAAAGGGCGTCAGATCCGGAGAACGCGGAGGTCATAAATTTGGTCCTTGATTACCCCACCATCTATCCTCGAACATTTCTGTTAGCTGCCGATCGACAGCTCGTGTTTTATGTGCTGGTGCACCATCCAATTGGTAATAGTAATCCCTCAGAATGTTAAGGGGTAATCCATCTAAAAAATTTGCTAATGTTCCTCTCAAAATTTCTAGGTATCTTTGTCCATTAAGATTTTCCTCATAAATGTGATAAGCCAACAAATCATTCATTAAAATTGCAAAAACGTTCACGCTGAATTTATTTTGGAAATCAATAACCTCAAAGAAATATGGATTTTCTGTGGCCCAAAAATGTCGATTTCTTCTGTTGGTTATTCCACTTTCATTGAACTTGGCTTCATCAGACCATATAATTTTTTGCAGAATTGTCTCATCTTCTTGAAGCCGAATTAATAAATTTTCACAGAAATTTAGCAGCTTGGGAAGGTCAGTTGGTTTCAATTTTTGTAGTCTGATAAAAGAATACGGGTGCATGTTATGTTTCTTAAGGATCCTTTGAATGGAAGTATAACTCAATCCAATATCCATTGATGCTGACTTAATGGACGCATGTGTATTGGCACGAAAATACTCTAGTGTATTAATTTGATTGTCGTCGTCCTCGAGAATTGGTTTTCTTCTAGTTTCTATGTATTTTGTTCCTCCAAATTGCAGAAAATTGCTTCTAATCCTTCGAAATTTTGTTTTACTCATAGGCGCCAAATTTGGAAATTGGTTATTGAATTGCCTGCAAGTTCTATCCACCACTTTTTGACATTCGCCATGAATTAAAAAGAGATTAAACATATCCTCGTTTGAACAATCAGCCATTTTATTATCAATCTGGTGTTTTTCAAAAATTTTCACTTCAAATTACCAACAATTCTTGTTGAAATATCAAATTCGAATGAACGAAGTGACAAGTACATTAATTTTAGGCACCTGACAGGTGAGCGTATCCAGTTCAGCTACTTCATTCAAATATTTCAAAGCATTCTCTGTTAGTTCTTGCAAAATCATCAAAATTCAATATATTCCCAAATTATTTCGGAACTATAAGAGATTGGTATACTTCATGCTTATACAATTCCATCTGGAATTTGACGCTTCATCTGATGGCGATATGCAAATTGGCACGTGCAATTTGAAAAATTGAGTTATTGCTGTTTGAAAAATTGAGTTATTGCTGTTTGAAAAAGGCCAAATTGAAAAAGTCATACAAAACAACGCAATAAACATTCGACATGTTTAGATTGTTTAAAAAATTCCTTGCTCCTTCTTCTATCCACCCAAGCAAAAATTGTGTCTGTAGTGCAAAAGATCTACGAGCTACAATTTTTTTTAATCTGTCAAAAGTTTTGACAGATAAGTGCCAACAACTTGGGTATTTTATGCCTTGCTCAATGTCGGTTCTAGATGTATAATAAAAAAGATAGATTGCCATTTGAAATAACAAAGTGATGACCCACTTTCGGTATAACCGGAAATGGTAATCACTTCAATTGGAAATCGCTAGTTATGGCCGCGTATAAAATTTCAGCTTGATATTGTAATTGGAACCCAAAAAGTTTCTAACTGACGGTCCTGGTGGATATCCCTGTATAACAAACGAATATACGAATTATGGTCGGTTTACTGAAGCGAGACATCATGTGACAGATGAACTAGACTCCATACAAGCTGCCAAGACAGTGGTCAACCTAATGTACTTGCAGACATGGTAAGCATTTCAAAAAATGCGGTAAATCGCATATTGTGTTGAAATTTGAACATCAGAAGGCTGCCGCGTTTGCTCACATTCTAAGAAAAAGAGAGCCGTGTAGATGTTCCAATCGAATGATTACGGCTATTACCACCGATATTTCACAGCAAAATGGCAGAATGTTTGTGTCGTTTTATAACCACGAATCCATCATTTATATGTACATGTGTACAACTGATCGCTTTGCTTTATATTAAATTCCAATTTTTGTGAGTTTGTAGACGCCTGAAAATTGTAGTTTTTTTTGAGAGAATTTCAATCAGGTGCATGAGTGCATATTATTCTGGAGGTTGACCCTAATAGTGTATTCTCATTGAAGATATGCAGTTTTTCTTGTGCAAATCGTTCTAGAATAATCTAGAATATTACTCATCACCTTCTTCAATTCATTATCGGTGTCTCCAGGTGTGTTTTATTTTGTTTTCCACCGTCTGTTCTTATCTCCGCTCACTGGATATGTCTACATACAGCTCACGATGTAAGTCAGCGGTCGATCCTGATATTGCTCATGTATGTGACTGTTGCAGTGTTATGTTCCATGATGGGTGCTCGGCCCCGAGCGAAAGAGAGAAAAAAATTTTGAATACTCGTAGAAGAACGCTTCTCTTCTTCTGCGAAGAATGTGTTGATAGCTTTAAGCAAGTACCTAACCTGACTAAAAAGATCTCCGATATGCAGGCGCAGATTGACTCTCTCAAGGAGGAAGTCGATAGACGTGAATCAAATGTGGAAGTCATTAGTGCGAAAGTTAATGATAGAATTATTTGATCAAAAAATATTATGATATACGATCTGAAAGGGTCCTCTAAAGCGGAGGTGGCGGATAGAATCGATTATGATAGGCGAGAGGTACAGAAATTGCTGACAGGGATCGACATTAAACCTGACGAGTTGGTAAAGATTGTAAGGATAGGAAAGAAGAATGAAAGAGATGGCAAGTCTCGACCAGCCAAGGCTGTTTTCAGGGGGCCAGATACTGCTGCAATACTGAAAAATAAAAAGAAAATAGTTGAATCGTCAACTCAGAAAAGTTCTATTGATCCTGATCAAATTCCCCTTCAAAGGAAGATACTCAGTGGGCTGCGTCAGCAGATTGAAGACAAAATATCCAATGGTGAAAGAGGTTTAACCCTCAGATATGTCAATGGGGTGCCTTCAATAACTAAAGTTAAGACAAAAAACTAGATTTACCCCCATCACATGCTCTCTCAATCTACTACCAGAATGTTGGTGGTATGAAGTCCAAACTAAAGCATCTCTTTAACACCATTTCCCAACACACTTATGACATCATCGTAATAACTGCGAGTTGGCTCAGTGACTCGATATTGGATGCAGAGACCGTTCCCTCGTCATATTCAGTCTTTCGATGTGACAGAAGTGCGGTTACAAATTCAAAAGCTAGCGGCGGCGGAGTTCTTATTCTAGTTCGTCCATAGAAGCTCATGTTGTCAAGCAATCGGTAGACACTGTGGAGCACTTATTTGTACTGTTAAGCTCGGAAAAGTTCAGATTCATTATGGGCGGGACTTATATTCCTCCTAGATCAAGTGAAGCTACCTACTTCGCACACAGTCAGACAATAGAAGAGATTTCTATGGCCTATCCGGATACTAAGTTTTGCTTTTGTGGTGATTTCAATGTTCCTGAAGCATCCTGGAGGGAAATGAGTTTGTTCTTTGTGCAGAGAGTGGTGTCGCGAATTCATTGTCTGACTGCTCAAATTTTCTCAATTTGAGTTGGGTAAATAAAATTAAGAATAGTCGTGATGTTTTGTTGGATCTTGTATTTACTGTTATCGAATGTGTGAGATCTGCCCAGCAAATGAATTAATTTTTGAGAATTCCATCAATCATACGGCATTGGAAATATCTGTACCATTTGTTCTGAGTGGAGCGGTCTTGAGTTATGATCTTCAACAGTTTGAATTCGGGAATTGATATTATATCGGACTTAATTCATATCTGGCGTCTTGTGACTTGGCTTTTCAAGATCAAAAAGTGAATGAATGTATCTCCAAATTTTATAATAACCTATATAAAGGATTGTATCGATTCATCCCCTTGAAAACAATTACTCCTGGTAAGTTTCCCGTATGGTATTCCAGAAGGCTGATTGCACTCGTGCAGAGGAAGAAGTGGATACATAAACGCTATAAGCAGTATGGATCGAGATCAGATTATGCGAATTTTTGCTCATCACGCTCCCAGTGCCATAAGTTATATGAGAAATTCTATCTTAGTTACATAAAAGATATCGAAAATAAAATTGCATCTGATCCACAGTATTTCTGGAAATATCTGAGTTCGAAACGCAAAACTCTAGGTCTTCCTGCAAGAATGGAGTATGATGGAGCGTCTAGCTCAGTATGTTCGCGAAGTTTTTTTCTGGTGTCTATAGTAGTAATGTGGTGGTTCCACCTCTGTACAATTTCAATAGTACCGTTAATGCATCATCTTGTGAATTTTCTACTTCTGAGGTTTGTGAACTGTTGATGGGACTGAAGGTAAACGGGCCCGGACGGGGTTCCCTCGTACGTTTTAAAAAATTGTGCTACAACTTTGGCGAAACCTTTAACTGAAATGTTTAATAACTCTTTGAAAGGTTACTTTCCAGACTACTGGAAACAAAGCTTTGTGATACCTATCTTCAAATCTGGTGACAGATCTGTGGTTTAAAATTATAGAGGAATAGCCATACAATCAACTTTTCCTAAGTTGTTGGAATCTTTAGTTTGTAAATACTTATCGTGGAAGTTTATATCTGTGATTGTGCCTCAACAGCACGGTTTTATGAAGGACAAGTCCACTGTTTCTAATTTACTTTTATATGTTGATGCAGTGATTGAATGTTTTGAGTCGGGACACCAGATGGATGCTGTGTATACAGACAGTAAGGCGTTCGATCGCGTGAATCATAACTTACTGTTGGCTAAACCCTCGGATTTGGGAGTATCTGGTCCACTGCTGGCGTGGTTGCGCAGTTTTATTTGTGGTCGAATACAAATTGCAAAATATAAGAACTATTTCTCGAGTCCTATACCGGTAACATCTGGTGTTCCTCAAGGGTCACACTTAGGTCCCATTCTATTCAATATTTTCGTTAACGACATAGCTTCCGTTATTTCGACAAATTATTTATTATTTGCTGATGTGAAGATTTTCTCACGAATTGAATCATTGGACGATTGTGAAAGGTTATTTCACAGTTTCAGGCGTAGGCCGAGAAAAATTTTCTGTATCTAAGTCTCCGGAAATGCAATGTAATCACATGTTTTTAGAAAAAAGACGATATTTTATTTTTATTTTCATTGGACTATCGTATGGGCACTGAATTGCTTGGTAGGGTAGAGACCTTTGTATTCTCTTTTACGAAAAACTAACTTTTAAGGAGCATGTTGTAGATATATCCCGAAAAGCCTACACAAGGCTTGGATTTTTGATCAGAAACTGCGCATCTTTTTCAGGGTTTACCCTGAAGAGGATTTACTGTGCGTTAGTTCGTTCTGTAATGGAATATGCCTCCTCGGTCTGGTCACCCTTTTACGATGTCGACTCCAATACAGGGTGCTTCAACGAAAACTAAACAGAGGATATATCTACCAAGATATTCATTTCTGATCAAAACGCAAAAGCAGGTTAATTTTTGTTTCAAGAGAGACATCTTTTTGGGTACAGTACTTGCCTGAAATATCAACCCCCTAAGCGGGGGTTGCAATCCTTGAACATTTTGAATAGGGAAGATGGGTCGAGTGATGACTCAAAAGAAAAGTGGTATCTTTGTCCACATTGTCTTGAACGAATTTCCATTTTTAATTCAAAAGTGTAAAAGATACAGGGTGAGCAACTGAAAGATAGGGAAGACTATTTCCCTGAGACTATTCAAGTTTCAGTGAGGTAAAATGGAACAGATCCATGCTGATCAATGGCAGTCATCATCAAGTACCATCCTCAACTCGAATTCCAACCCGTGGAGCAGGTGTGACAACCCTTGAAAATTTGGAAGAGGGTAGATGTGTCGAGTGATAACTCGAAAGAAAGGTATTATCTTTGCCTGCATTCCCGTGAAAGAATTTTCATTTTTGATTGAAAACTGTAGAAGATACAGAGTGAGCCACTGAAAAATAGAGAAGACTATCGCCCTAAGACTATTCAAGTATAAGTGCGAAAAACTGGAATAAATTCATTTAGATCAAAGATGACAGCCTTTGATCTGGAATGAATCTGTTCCATTTTTTTGCACTAATACTTGAGTAGCTCAGGGCGATAGATAGTCCTCTATTTTCATACTCACTTTTCTTTTGAGTCAAAACTGATCCATCTTCCCTATTCAAAATGTTCAAGGATTGCAACCCCTGCTTAGGCAAGTTTTTGTACCCCAAAAGATGTGCCCTTGAAACAAAAATTGACCTGTTTTTGCGTTTTGATCAGAAACGAATATCTTGGTAGATAGAGCCTCTGTTTAGTTTTCGTTGAAGCACCCTGTATATTGGAGAAGATACAACTAACGTTTCTCAAATACTTGTTATATAGCGAAGTTTACCTTCGCCAATTGCTGGGTAGTTAATAGGTGCGATAGGTGCAGAGCTTTGTATTGGATCATTGCAGCCGCGTAGGAGGATTGGGGATTTATGTTTCCTTTTTAAAATAATAAACGGCCTTGTTGTTTGCCCTGATCTTCTGTAGTGCATTCCCTTTAACCTGCCTGGTAGACTAACAGGAAAAACTTCCTTATTCAGAGTCACTACTAGTAAAACGAATTATGCTTGTGGATCATTCTTGTATCGTACATTGTCAGTTCGAAATTCAGTCTGTTATAGCGTTAATTTTTTTTTCGAAGTCATTGGATAATTTTAGGACATCTGTTGTTCTACAGCTTGGAGAATGTTAGGAAATTGTAATTCTCAATAGAAATATTATGTCCTTATTTGTTGTCTTTTCTTTTTTATGTTCGGAATCTATTGTACTATAATTATTTAAGTGTATAATAATATTGCAAGGTGTTATTTTTTAAATGGGGGTATCCCGTATAAATTATCGACTCTACAAATACTCTTTACAAAGAAATGCATGAAGTACTTAAATAAATAAAATAAAAATAAAAATTTCACTGAAACAACTGAAAGGAAAAGACGAAGGCGAATGCCGTTCCATCTGCAAGCAAGATAATGGCGTCGGTTTTTTGGCATAGGGTGTGTTAATTTACATTGATTATCTTGATACACGAAGATATCAACGCCGAGAACTTACTGCAATTTTTAACTGATAAAATTAAGAAAGAATGGCCGCCTTCGGCTTGAAAGAAACTGTTGCGCAATCCAGATTCGTTATTGCAACAGCCAAAATGTGTCTAATTGCTTTATCATACAGTATATTCCCCAGATTTAGCACCCTTGGATCATTTTCTCTTCCTAATTTGAAAAATTGAAAAAAATTTCCAACAAAGAAGTGCAATCGGGTGTTATTGGTTATTTTTATTAGTTCGACGAATCTTATTATGAACTGGTTTTCGAACTTATTATTGAACATTACTGAGAAAAGTGTAAAGAATCGAAAGGAGGTTTGAAGAGAAATTGAAAATTTACCTCTGAGCTTTTCAAGGGCATATACACATATGTGTACATTAGGGTGGAGCGAAAATATATGAAATTTAGAAAAAATATTTTTTTTCAACGGCAGAGCGATGAAAAGTTGCCTTGTTATATACAAAACGAACATAGAAAATATCACACAATTATCTTAACGTTCTGAGGTGCCCCAGCAGGGATGAAAAACAAGCGAAAACAATTTTTTTTGTTTCAATTATTTATTACAAGAAATATCCAGAAACATTAAAAATACAGTTCAAATATTAAATCGATTCTATGAGTTAAAACTAGGCATACGTTGACGAGATAGTAATCTTGCTCTAATAAAACCATCTCGTTTGTTTTCCCCACAAACTGCACGCGATGCTTCTGTCACCAACTTAATGCAGCGATCCACGGCTTGGGTGTGGCATGGAAAATCTTTAATATCCTGACATGTGCCGAGACCATTTTTTACAATTTCCTTCAAGGTTTCATCAGACAAATTTGAAGTTAGAGGTGGCTCAGTTATGTCACAGTCACGCCACAAAATAATGTCAGTATAGTCTTTAGCATCGAAATTGAACACCGGCACCTTGAATTTTCGAAGTCCTCGAGTATTCTGTGATCTTGCTTTTATAATTCTTCGATATGCCAGATCTCGGATAACCTCTCTGTCATCGACAAGCATGGCAATGATGATATTTTCTGGATGACCGAAATATCCATTTCGTTGGATTACTTTGTCAATGATAGCCTTCATATCGGAGTTCAAATAGCGACTAAGATCAATAGTTTGCCAAAGGTGCTTAGGCCCGTCGATGCACGAGGAATTACATTTTATTGTAAACCACATCGGTTCATAAACTTTCATTACGTACGTGGCTAATACCACTAATTTTTCTTCAGGGTCAGTTTTTGTGGCATACAACCTTAGAATTCGATTAGCTGTTGTTAGCCATCTAGAATGGTTAAGGAGTTAGCTAAATCAGAAGTAAATATACCAGTACTGATAGCTGTCATAATATCGTATAGATACTTTTGGTCGGTACTCAGCTCTGTCCTAGTAATTTCAGGTAATATTGTGGGTATAACGGAGAATGCGACTATTGACATTGTTTGACAATTTTGTAATTGAGATACAATGGCACCTAAAAAGCATTTCGGCAACAAATGTCGCAGTGGTAATTCATTAGAATGCAACTGGCAGTTAAACAACTGTAATGGTCTGTTTAGCTCTTCTTCCATCAGACATATAACGCCACCTTTAAAACCTGTACTGTTACATCGCAGCCAATAACAGCTATTTCACTCAGCTTTACTGACTTTTATTTTAAGTGAGATATTAAAGTGTCTTCAATACCTTTAGAAGTCCCCGACTCACAAGTGACATGCCCGAAACATTTGCTTCCTGGTTCTAATAAAATGACATAATGATCGTTTTCTGTAGAATTTCCCTTCTTTCCCAATACGAACCAAAGTCTTATCCTTCCTGCAATCAAAATATAAACCGAGAAGCATTTTATTGCAGTCCGTTTCTTGTAAAGTTAATCTGACCTTAGTTCCTTTCACGGCGCAACTTTGAACGATCAATGACACGACTTGGATCGTTTGGGGAAATAATGCCAACATCTTTTAAGACAGAAGAAGCTATAATAGCAGCGGCTCTATCGGATATTCAGTACGATCACAGGCAAAGGCTAATGATGGTAAGTTTAACCTCTTTTTTTTCTGAGGTGGTGAACCTGTTCTGAGTTTTCATGGTAAGGACTAAAAGATAATACGGGTAAGCTAGCTCATAAACTGCTACTTTCGATTGAAGAATCATCGGTCCAATAACGGGTACAACAAGGTTTGTCAAAATAGTTTGCCTCTCTGTTCCGCGATAAACTTCTTCCTTTTCTTTTTTGTTTTTTCCTGTTTTTCACAGTTGCAATCACATCGATAACACCTAACATCATTTTTCTGTCTGTTCTTTGGTCAATTAAGAAACTTGCTTCCTCCTTGGGAACACGACTACCTTTTACACAGTTACAATCACATATAACTTTGCATTTTCAACTGCTAATATCAAACAGTCTATGGGACTCTGATATAAATGTATTAATCTTTTCTTGGTATTTAACATTAGCTTGACGGCCAAGATATGGTTTCATTAAGCTTCTATATTTGTCGTGGTAGGCACGAATCAGTATTAAAACTCTTTTTACACTCACAGTAGGCAGCGACGATTTTTGCCATATTTTTATAACTTCGTGAGCCAATCTTTCAGATATTTCATGAATTGTTGGCTCTTTTGTTGTTTTATCAGGCTTTAACTCATGTTTTATGAACAGATTCTTCATAACATTGTTATAAGTTGGTAATTGCGATGCGGGTAACTTTTGCGGCAAACCAAAGACAGGACAGCTCGTTGTTTTTCGTGTTTTAACTTGAGACATATTTCTGCAAACAATACAAATAAAAAATACTCTAATATTACAGTCAGGAATTAAACTACAAGCATAAAATATGAAAATCACTACTTACAATATACGTCACAATCCCAGTTAAAGATGAACTAATTCAACTTGATGCCTCAAATAAATGAACGGCAAACAGATGAACTGCTGTAATTACTAAATATCACTCCATCGGTGTTTGGGTAAGAAGGCGCGTCGAAGGGGTATTTCACCGAAATACCCTTCCCCTGCGTCCCGCTACCTTAGAGTCACAACACGCATGCTTCTACTAATAACTGTCGCTCAGGAGTTTCATAAAATGTTTGCGAGGTGTTGAAAAATTTTGGCAAAACTCATAATTTGCCTAAATTTTCAGAACTTCATGACGATGAGCCACCTTGAAACATATCATAAGCCAACTGATTTTTTTTGTGCTTAATGTTGACCTAAAATAGCAACTTTTTACAGGTATACCGAAGCGATGAAACATAAAACATGAAATCGCTCCACCCTAGTGTACATTTCGTATTCGAAAATGTAGAAGCACATACGCTCCGAAGCCAAACATGTGGCCATTAGAATGGGTTGTTGAATATACTAAGTAATCCGTTGCATTTTCCCGTGTGTCGGCATTGTTGTTTGTGTTTTAGTGGTGGTGTGTTGTTTGAGGTTAGTTGTCAAATCATAAGAGGTGTTTATATTGGGATTTTTGCTGAAAAATTATTGAAACAATTAGGTAGGTGATCAATTATATTCTATAGTAGGCATTGCATGTTTCAAATAAGATATTATTATGCTGTTTGCTATACTTTTTTCTGTTTGAGCGATGTACACATTTGTGGCATTTGAGCATTAGGGTATCAAATTTCTCCTGCAATGATGGAAAGAATTTCCGTGCGACTTATGTGAATTATTTTGTATTTCAGTGCAATATGAGCGGAGAGATACCAACACACTTGTTTTATGACAAAACAAAATATTAAATTCATTTTCAGCGAATGTTTCGAACCCGATTGATTCTGATTTGGAGGATATTGATATTGATGATTCCGAACAAGAAGACGAAGTGACAGAACCGCAGAAAGTACAAAAAGATTCAGATGAACACGACCCGAGTAGCGATATAAAATCAGAGAGTGATATTCTTTTGAGTGTAATAGCAGAACAACTTCAGAGTGGTAAGACGCCAAAGGAAATTTGGTTTGCGGAAAAAGATAATGAATATTCTGGAAATACCCCACAGTTCTCAGGTCGACATGAAATCAATATAGATGGTGAAACCATATTCATTATGAGATAAAAAACACAAGGTTTAACTTTAATCTACACTTTATTTGAAAAAAATTCGACGACGTTTCGCTGACACAGCAGCTTTATCAAGAATGACAAACAGAATGAAGAGTATGGTATTATAAACAAATCGTAGAACAAGTTGCATGAATAACAGGAAAATCCACACCGAGCCATTGTACAGTTAGTATGAAAGGTAATAAAACTAATTAAACAAGTTAAGTAGGGGTGAATAATTCACATCTACCTGCTCATTCAAAAGCTTGTCCGAATGTTTGTATCTATTTATTTCTAATGCTTCTAGGAGATCTAATTTTGAACTTTTCGATTTTATATGTAATATGTCAAAGTTTTCATTGAATGAATGGTTTTCTTTTATTAGGTGGTTCGAATAATTTGAATCAGATTTATTTTTATCGAAGCTACGTTTATGTTGAGATGTTCTTATGCCAAAACTCCTATAGGTCCTACCGATATAAATTTTATCACAAGAACCTCAATTGAGTTTATAGATTCCTGATTTACTTGATTTTTCAACACGAGATTTATTATTTTTAATATGTTTACCTAAGTTATTAGAAGTTTTGACAGTTATATTAAGATTTTGTTTGACGAGAAAGGATTTAATATTTGTACTTGCAAAACCGCAGAATGTTAAACTGTTGAATATTTTATAGTTTTTATGAATAGGATATACTTAATTTATTGCTTTCTGATACAGTTTTTTACGAATGATTAGATATATCATATCCGGATTATATGAATTATTAATGGCTATCTGTTTGATGATGTTTAACTCTTTATTATAATCTTCTACTGATAAAGGTAAATTGAGTAACCGATGTACCATGCTGTTTAAAGCTGCAACTTTGTGTTGAATTGGATGTAATGAGTAGTTATGTATAATTGTATCAGCATGTGTTGGTTTACGAAAGACCGAAAAACATGATTATTATTTTGTTTAGTGATTTTAAGTCCAAAAATTAATGGAATCGTTCTGTTCAATTTCTATCGTGAATTTAATGTTCAAATGGATGGAATTAATGAAATTAAGAAATAAGTCTAATTGACGAGTAGTTCAATGAAACATACTAAGATGTCGTCAACATATTTATACCAATAAAGAAATTTGGAAATGAGTGGATGTGTATGAATTTTCTGTTCAATATTATTCATAAAATCTCTACTTAAAGTGGACTCAAATGATTTCCCATGATCAAACCATTTTCACTACTGTAATAGATAAGAAAAATAATTTTGTTCAATGCAAACGTCCAACAAATTCAATATTTCTGATTTAATTATGTGGTTAACATGATTCGAATTCAACATGTTTTCGATTAATATTTTGACATCACCTGGAGGAACACTTGGGTATAAATTCTCAACATCAAACGAAATAAGTTTTGCGTTAGGTGGTAGGTTAACGTTTTTATGTTATTTATCAATTCGAAAGAATTTTTATAGAAAATTTTGATTTGAATGAACAATAATTTTAATTATATCCATAAGGTAGTGCGACTATTGCACGGCTGTTCAATGCAAACGTCCAACAGATTTAATATTTCTGATTATGTGGTTAACATGATTCGAATTCAACATGTTTTCGATTAATATTTTGACATCACCTGGAGGAACACTTGGGTTAGGTTGGGGCTGTAACGTACGTTACATGTTGAATTCGAATCATGTTAACCACATATTAAATCAGAAATATTAAATCTGTTGGACGTTTGCAATGAACAAAATTATTTTTCTTTCAACAACATCTATTACAGTAGTGAAAATGGTTTGATCATGGGAAATCCTTTGAGTCCACTTTTAGCAGAGATTTTTGTGAATAATATTGAACAGAAAATTCATAGACATCCACTCATTTTCAAATTTCTTTATTGGTATAGATATGTTGACGACATCTTAGAAAATCTTGACTTGAAAATCACTAAACAAAATAATAATCATGTTTTTCGGTCTTTCGTAAACCAACACATACTGATACAATTATACATAACTACTCATTACATCCAATTCAACACAAAGTTGCAGCTTTAAACAGCATGGTACATCGGTTACTCAATTTACCTTTATCAGTAGGAGATTATAATAAAGAGTTAAACATCATCAAACAGATAGCCATTAATAATTCATATAATCCGGATATGATAGATCTAATCATTCGTAAAAACTGTATCAGAAAGCAATAAATTAAGTATATCCTATTCATAAAGACTATAAAATATTCAACAGTTTAACATTCTGCGATTCTGCAAGTACAAATATTAAATCCTTTCTCGTCAAACAAAATCTTAATATAACTTTCAAAACTTCTAATAACTTAGGTAAACATATTAAAATAATAAATCTCGTGTTGAAAAATCAAGTAAATCAGGAATCTATAAACTTAATTGCAGTTCTTGTGATAAAATTTATATCGGTAGGACCTAAAGGAGTTTTGGCATGAGAACATCTGAACATAAACGTAGCTTCGATAAAAATAAATCTTATTCAAATTATTCAAACCCCTAATAAAAGAAAACCATTCATTCAATAAAAACTTTGACATATTACATATAAAATCAAAAGTTCAAAATAAGATCTCCTAGAAGCATTAGAAATAAATAGATACAAACATTCGGACAAGCTTTTGAATGAGCAGGTAGACGTGAATTATTCACCCCTACTTAAGTTGTTTAATTAGTTTTATTACCTTTCATACTAACTGTACAATGGCTCGGTGTGGGTTTTCCTGTTATTCATGCAACTTGTTCTACGATTTGTTTATAATACCATACTCTTCATTCTGTTTGTCATTCTTGATAAAGCTGCTGTGTCAGCGAAACGTCGTCGAATTTTTTTCAAATAAAGTGTAGATTAAAGTTAAACCTTGTGTTTTTTATCTCATTTATATCATGGATCTACATCAAGTAACGGCCTCCACAATTCAAACATATTCATTATTTTTGAATTTATTTCCAGAGGAGTTATTCAGACTTATAACAAATGAAACAATCAGATTTGCTATACAATCCGGTAAACTTCACAGTCTCTATTGAAGAGGTGAAACAGTTTTTTGTTATGAATATTGTCATGACTTATATAAAATAGCCTTCATATAGGATGTACTGGTCTACAACTCAGGGCTTAGGTTTAGACCTCATAAAAAATACAATTGAATAGGTTTGAAGATATAAAAGATATTTTCATTTTATGAATAATGAAGACATACCTCGAAATAACAAAGATAATTTCATAAAAGTTCGATCCTTGCTGGATATTTTATCTGAAACCTTCGAGGCTGGTGCCACACCCTCAGATTTTTCAGCTATCAATGAGATGATTATACCATTCAAGGGAAGGTATAAATCGCAACAATATATAAAATCTAAATCAACGAAATGAGGATTCAAAGTGTGGGTAAGAGCCACAGGTAAACGCTATGTTTCAAAATTCGAAATGAATCAATCATCAATGAAGAGGCAGATCAAGCAACCACAAATTATTTACAGACAATTTGTTCACCTTAATTCCACTAAAAGTACATCTGAAACAAAAACAAATCTACGTTGTCGGAACAGTTAGCTCTAACAGACTACTAGGTGCAAACAATAAACTCCAGGAATCAAAGACCTTATTGAAAGACAATCGTGAATCATGTTCTGTCACCTCCTCATCAAATAATATCACAGTACTGAAATGGGTTGATAATCCATATGTCCATATGATATCTTCGTTCTACGGCAAAGAACCCCAAAATATTGTGAGGAGGTGGTATCGAACAGTATCAACAGACTTAACGTTGTAAAACAATATAATCGTTTCATGGGAGGGGTGAACATGGCTGAAAAAATGATAGCGCATTACCCTCATGGACAAAAAAAACAAAAAATTTCACATGAGAATAGCGTTTCACTTCTAAATGTGTCACTTGTGAATGCCTTGATTCTTTATAGGTGCAAACAGAATCTTTCTATTTCTTTCTTGGAATTCAAGGCTTTAGTTGCTACATCAATGATTCTGACAGCTGAAAATCGAAAAAAACGTGGAACCACTTTCAGCCGGTAACGATTGTAGTGCAGTAAAGAAAAATAGGTTTTGGACGAGAGTATTGCCAGAAATCAGAACTGACGGGATTGGACATTATCCCGAGAAAAAAGAATACAAGAATCCGCCAAGATGCCATAAGAAAAATTGTAATAGGAGAACGAGGTATGCTTGCAAAAAATGCGAAGAGAGTATGTCCAGAATGTATGGAGGCTTTCCATCAATGGAAATTTATTTTTATGGGGTTATTTGTTGTTTCAGTTCGAAAATAAAACGAAATAGAAAAAAATTTTTTCATTATTTTCTCTCCCAAGGCCCCAGGCATCATATGTGTACGCATCAAAATCAGAATTTTTTTCCAAAATTTCTTTTCAACTGCGAAAAAATAACTGAAAATTGTCATTTCCGTCACAATTTTTTCAGAAGAATCAATTTTTTTCCATAGTTCGTAAAAGGTTAAGAAAAATCTCGCATTTTTATTCTCATTTCGACAATCTCTAAATCTATGATTTCCCAGTTTTCTAACCATTCGTTAAATTTTCAGCAAATGATATTGAAGAATCGAAGAAGGAGAGAGAACGAAATGAAGAAATTCTCCAGTTAAAAAGGAGAGCGTTATTCGATGAATGCAGAAATCAGTGGGGTGATATACCCCAATTCTCACTACCTGGCATGCACTTTTATTCATTCACACATTTGAAAATAAAATTTGGTTTCAATCCTAGCGAAGTGGCATATGTTTCTAAACGTATTAAATTTATATGCATTTTGAAATATACTGGGCGATTTTGGACTTTAGGAAGGAATACTATTCCTGCTAACTCTAAGGAAACAATATATGAAATATTTCTCAAAGGTGTCACTATAACAGATAAGAAGATATTGGCAGCCATAGATCAAATTCATTCAATTTTCATAGAATGGAGTGAGGAACACGAACGTTTCAGAAAGAGAAAATTTCGAGTAAGTACTAATAATATTAAGCCATGAAGGAATATTGATTTAATTAACTTGGAAGTTTTACCTCAATTGTCCAGAAAATATTCGAATTCACAGGGATCAACAATCGATAAGGATCATGCTTTAGTTCTGGGGTAAACGTGGAAATGATTATCATGTAAGCATGATACACTTAACCTGATATGCCGACGAATTCGTGATTATCGCGTCAGTTCGAAAAATACCTATCCGACTCTGTTCGATTTAGTGATTGCCACTAGAAATTCTATGATAGGTAGAACTTGACTGTGTGGAGAGATATTGCAGAAAATGTTACGCTCAGTGATCTCAGCTTTGCTGTGATTTCGGCAGATCTTAGTGGAGCAATTATTGATACTTTAAAATTTCACACTGTTGTATAAATAGGGCCCCCATGAGGGCTACTGGCGCTTGTGTGCAAAAAAGAATTTTGGCGCCCCTTAAGGCATTTTGGATCATGTTTTTTTATTTTTTTTTTAAGGTAGGAGGTAGGTAGGTAGTTGCTTGTACTAAAGCAAAAACTGAACTTTAGAAGTCATATTTATTTGTAGACTAAAATATCAAAATGAAACAAACAGAACCAAATCATAACAAAATAAATTCTTGTTCACACCCATTAAAAACATTTACAATTTACATTTTAATGGGATACAGACACGTTGACTCGTTGTTTATAAATACTAGAAAATAACCTAACAGAAATATTGCCTAATGTCTACACAAACACACATATATATATATATATATATATATATATATATATATATATATATATATATATATATATATATATATATATATATATATATATATATATATATATATATATATAGGGGTTTTACCCCGACGAGTTGCCCATATATCTGTTCATGCAATCAAACTGATTTCATGAAAAATATAAATCCACCACCCGGTAATTAATACCATTGCCAGGCAATGATTATAATTAAAACATATCCTGAAGTAATTATATATTAGGATAACGTTAAATGTTATGAGAATATATCAATCTACCAGAATATATACATACTATAGC
The DNA here is from genome assembly GCA_013387265.2 of Cryptolaemus montrouzieri. Taxonomy (NCBI): domain Eukaryota; kingdom Metazoa; phylum Arthropoda; class Insecta; order Coleoptera; family Coccinellidae; genus Cryptolaemus; species Cryptolaemus montrouzieri. Next base: position 125,283,046 of record JABFTP020000185.1, read on the forward strand.
ATCATCAGACAATGATATCAATGTACCAACGAGTAGTGTCAGAGGCTTTCTCCCCGGAAAAATCCAGTGTCAAGTAACACTGAATGTTACTCATTAATAGTTTCCTTTGTGTGAAGTATTGAACGATCGAATAGAATACTGCTCTGAATATAAATATGACAAAATTGTCAGTTAATTATATTACATTTATATAAACAAATAAATAAAATATGAAATGAGATTCTGAGCAGTATAAACTAAAGAGAAAACCTATGACTCTACCTCATTATTATTTTCGGAAAGAAACCTACGAAGAATATTACAAGATTTGATGACTGTTATCTTTTGTAACTGTTCAAACAAATTTTTCTTCAGACCCAAAATCTCAATACTTTTGTGAAGATTTCTAGGAATAACGCCTGTTGTAGAAATAATAATCGGTAGAATAAATATTTTCTTCATTTTCCACATTTTTTAATCTCGTCGCAAAGCATCATATATTTAGAAATTTTTCATTGTATTTATTTTGTATATTATGTGTGTCGGGTATAGCAATATCAATTATATATGTTATTTGATTCTGTTTATCATTAAGAACGATATCTGGTCTATTGTGTCTTACAGCTCTGTTGCAAAGAATTGTTTTATCAAAATAAAGTTTATATTTGTCATTTTCACAAATAATCTCAGGTTCATATTTGTGAAATTTTTTTCTTTTGGGAATTAGGTCATGTTTAATTCCTAGATTGAAGTGAATAATATTAGCGACGGCATTATGTCTTTCTAAATAATCTGTTGAAGCAAGGACTGAGCAAGATGATAATATATGAAAAACTGTTTCTGAAGAACAGAAACATCTACGGCAAGAATCATCTATATTTTGTTTGATGATATGTTTTCTATAATTCCTCGTGAAAACAACCTGATCCTGGATCGTAATTGCCAAGCCTTCTGTTTCAGCAAACAATTCTCCAGATACTAACCATTTATTCGATGCAATTTCATCAATATAATTATTTTTCAATTCTTTAGGTGCTTTCCGTGTAATTCCTTCTGCATCCAACTTTCTCTTTTAGAATTATCATCAAATATATCAAAATCTACCTTTTGCATTGTCAAGTTCAGAGGTGTAAGATTATAATCTGAAGCAACAACAATATCATGTAATTTAGACGTTCTCTATTTATCATGAAAATGGGAACGTAGATGAAAAATCTGTTTACTATGAAGATCAATCAAATCAATTAATCCACGACCTCCAAGATGTCTAGGTAGTGTAACTCTCTGAACAGCTGACTTTGGGTGGTGCTTATGATATTTACAGAGCATTTTCCTCGTTTGACATTGGAATTCATTTAGATCAGTTTTAGACCATTTAATAATTCAAAAGAAGATGTAAGAATAGGAACAGCATAGGAGTTGATAGCTCTGAAAAGGTTTTTACTAGTTAAATAACTCTTGATGATAATTCTAAGTCTTTTGTAATATGAACTTCTAATATTTTCTTTAGTGCTGCTATGGTTAATTGTCTTCTCTTGACAAAATCCAAGATATTTATATGTATCTCCTTGATGCATTGGCTCGATTTCGATATTGGAAATCTTTATATAATCAGAGGTGATCTTTCCTTTTCAATAGAAAGATTTTTACATTTTGGAAGCCCAAATTTCATATGAATATCATTGGAATAGTTGAAAGTAATATATATATATATATATATATATATATATATATATATATATATATATATATATATATACTTTCCGCTTATACTTTAGATATTAAGTAAATATTAATTAATATGCAGATATTTCTAATAACAAATACCTAGGGACCTTCGTTTTGAAATCAAAATGATAGCTAGGTCTAGGTGCAATAGAAAAATAAAAGATAGCTGTTGTAGTAGCGATATTTTCCGAGATTTTGCTGTTGCAAAAATTTCTTGTTCAATTGCTAATATTATTAGCCCAATCTTTTCGAATAATTGTCGATCTTAAATAATTTTTAATGATTTTTAACTTTAAAAGATCGCTCGCCAGAAGCTAGAGATACAGGCAATGTCAAAAGAATTCTTAGTGAAATGCTTACGCTTGAAAGGTGGAGATTAAATTGTTTTCAAATACATATTGTAAAATACTTAAGGGGTCAGTATCATAAGGTAATGAAAACAACTTTACCGCTTTAATTTCGTTAAACAGATCATTGTAGTCTATATTCTCATTATCCTGATCTGTCAGTCGCTCTTCAAAAATAGAATAATGTTTTAAAAGATCGCTGTCACTTAATTTGAATATGTCGATAAAAAATCCGAAAATATTATCATACTCATTCAAAAAGTCAAACCGGTTTTTCAAAGAGCTTATAGTTTGATCTATAATTTTTAAGAAAAGACTAATTTTAAAGGCGGTTTTTGGATCATGAGGGGTCTCATCTCGGTGTTCATAGTCAAACGGTTTTGGTTTAAATTTCCTCCTAACCGTTGGTAATGATCTATATTGCTGGAAGTGATCAACTAAATTTTTAGGTAGGTTTGGCATACTTTAATATTAATTGTAGCACTTTGCATTTGTTTGCTGACAATAGTTTTATGAAATAAAACGTCATATAATAATTCCACAAATAAATTAAAAATTTTGTACAGACGTTAAGAGGAACTCACTTTATGTTTTGCATCAATGTGAAAGGAATTATCTTCTGCCAGAAGACTTTCGCAAATCTTAATCAAATAAACTTTAAGGGCTTTATTGCATCAATTCTGTTGGACCATCTTGTCTCACTTAGAAGTTTAAACTTAACCCGGGGACATTTTTTCTCAAAACATACCACCTTTTTGTGGATGACGAAAAAAAATTAAATAACTCTTGCACAAGATTAAAAAAGTTTATTCTAGCACCTGGCATCTTAGAAGCGTCATTTACTGTTAAGTTCAGAGCATGAGCCGCACAAGGTACAAAAAGGGCATTCGGATTCGCATCAAGAATGCGTTTTTGAAGCCTAACATATTTTCCCTTCATATTAGTCCCATTATCATAACCTTGTCCCGTAATGTGTTTGAATTCTAAATTCAATTTTTTCAAATTTTACTATCACAAATGTATATATCCCTTCTCCTGTAGAGTCAAGTATTGGATTAAACGCAATAAAACTTTCCTTAACTTCAACCTTTTTTGAAGTGATGTTAAGGACAACATACCTCAGAACAAAACTAATTTGCTCAGTATGACTAGTGACTGGTGTACAATCTAATATTATTGAAAAATATTTTGAACTGCAAACCATTTCTAAAATATTATTTCTTACTTTGGACGACAATAATTCAATTATTTCATTTTGTATTTGCACGCCTAAATAATCAGTCATTTTAACAGATTTTTTTGGGAGTTATACACTCGGCTAACGTGCTGTCTCATCACTGAATCAAAAGAGGCAATCATCTCAACAGCTTTCAGAAAATTTCCATTATCATGTTCGAAAAGAGTTTTGAGAAGAACCTTGAAATGCCAAGCATTGTGTAGATAAATACTTAAAATCGGAATAATTCTTTCCAACACGTCTCGCCAATATTTTTTTTCCGTTTCTAAAATCCGCAGATGATAAGCATTAACAGTCATAGATGTCTCCAACATTTTTTTAAAATTTACCCAAGTGTTTATATAATCGTTGTGTAAAATTGACGTTTCGTGTCTCTTAATTAGCAAAGACAAGTGTTGCCAATCAGACACCCATTTGTATCACAAAAAGCGTTAGGATTTTTACATTTACAAAACAACTTACAATAAAAACAAAATACAGAATCTTTAGAAATAGAGTAAATAAGCCAAGCCCTTTAGACTTTTTCTCCATTTGCTAGATTTCTTTCAAAGTATTTGCAAGAAAACTTTCTCTTATTTTTATTACTAGGAAAGCTAAACCTGATATCTATAAAAGGCGGACCACGTTTAACCAATATTCCAGCCATCTCATTGGTGATCCTTTCGGGCCACAAACCGGGGTCGGACGGAATTATATCGATACTAGCCTCATTACAGCCTTCATCGAAAGTGTCACTTGCAGCAGGTATTTCGGTAGCTGACATTACCGAACTTTTTACACAAGCTGAATTACCTGAAGTGCATTGTTCAAGAGCTGTAGACGAGGATGGTGTCATCGCTTCATCGGGCTCTGCATCAGTAGAAGCTGTTTTGCTCCTACAAATTTCTCGATGGCCCACTCACGGTTATTGATATTACGGATTTAGAATCTTGAGATTCGGTCGATTCGGTCGCACCAACATCGATAGTCTCTGTGGAATCTCGATTGTTTTACAAGAAATGCTTTAAACATCCAACCATTTTTCCCCTTTCTTGTAGTCTCAGTTTCTTTTGCTCGTGAAACTTCGCACCTGAAGGTCTCTTTCTTTTATCCTGAAAAAACAAATAAATAATCAGTACTCATGGGAATTAGGAATTGACTTCTAAAGTAACCACAATAATGAGCACCATGTGGGTAGGGTAGGAAATATTCTTAAAAAGTTAACTAAGTAGCCAATAGTTTTTAACCCTTTATAGGGCAGATTATTATTGGGTAAGATATGGCCGATTAAAGTTTGCATATTTGAGTAAAAATCGTATTGCTCGAGCCCTTTCAGCTTGAATCCTTTCAATAATAAAGGCGAAAAAGATATTAAACTAATTTGATCTTATAGCCCTTAAAAGTCCCTACAAAATGGTTTTTAGAAAAATCGATAGCATAAAAACTAAGCGAGTTATGGATAAAACCAGTTACTTTTTAAACTCGTACATGACATTTCAATCAATAAAAGATATTTGGCTACAAAATTAATAATAACCAGTATCCTACAAATAGTTAATGTTGATAGTATAAAGTTGGGAACACTTACTTTTTATAAAAAATCAAACCGTTGAAATAGCAGTCAGCAGGTATTCGGCACTCAATTTAAAAATAATAGTAAACGAAATATTACACAACACAACACCACACTTGACAAAATAAAAATAACTTTATATGTAAAAATTGATAGGATTACTTGTTTTTATTCACTTGTTGCACGGTCCACTGAACTAACTGATTTTAAAACGCCTGTGGCGATGCATCATTTTTATAGCGCTCCAGGCGTTATTCATGTCTGAACAGGAAAAATCAAGAAATTTCGTGAGTATTTATACCTAATCCTATTTAATTTCTCAACTTTTATTTTGATAATTTTTTTGGACCCTGGGTTTTGGCGCCCCTAAATGATGGCGCCCGCGTGCATTGCACACTTTGCGCATAAGGTTGCGTGGGCCCTGTGTATAAAGTAATAGAGAAATCCAGCTTTTTAATTTATTTAAAATGAAAATATCGCACAGTATGCGTACTGTAACATAACCGTAGCAAATAACTTTATTATCAAATTTCAATTCGATATTGCGGCACTCTTGCTTCATTGTCTCAATTTTGTTCACTAAATCTGAATTTTCTTTTTCCAATTCATCAATTTTTTCTTTCAGTTTCGATGTTTCACTTTCGATGCAATTAAAAATGGATAAGCAAAAGTAATTGACTGTAGCCGATAAATGCTTGAAAACATACTGCCCATCCGTTTGACACCCCACATCAATATTTGAATTCCGTTGCTCGAATCCAATATGATCCCTGCCTTCGTTACAACTGAATTCTGTGAGAGAATACTGGGAAATTGATTGAACATCTTCCAGTAATCGTGGTCTCTTGGCAACTCGGGCAATCGTCTCAGTCTCGTCATTCGATAAATATGAAGTAGGGACGGCTTCGAATTTCAAATTTCGAACATTTTTTGGAAGCTCCATTAAAGATTGTCGCACTTATAAATCTTCAAAGCAGTCGGTTGTTGTAGGGTACAGATTTTAAAATAAAAAAACTTCTATTCCAGATAAATACATGTAACATCAGGTGTACCTCAGGGATCACATCTCGGCTCTCATTCAATATCTTTATCAACGATATAAAGGAGTTTATTTCACTGGATTCCTTTCATTTGCCGACGATGTCAAGTTGTATTCAGTTGTGAAGCATTCCCGTGATTCAATGTTTCAAATTGATAGTTTCTTTTGTGGGTGGAAATTAATATTCTTAAGTTAAATATCGATAAGTGCTAGCTAATTACATTTCACAAATCTAGAACGCCAAACTATTACAACTACAAACTTGGGAGCAATAATATCAAGTGGGTGGCCTATGTTCAAGATTTGGGTATCACATTAGATAACCAGTTAAATTTCAAGGAGCATATCTTGTCATCTTCGAAAGCTCTAAAAGAGCTGGGTTTTGTCCTATGTCGTTCCAGAGAGCTATCTCCAGGCACCTTGACGTTGCTCTACTTTTCACTTGTGCGATCTATATTGGAGTACGGCTCTGTTTTGTTCCTTTTCTACCTGGGAGACATCGATTTTTAAAAAGATTCAGATGAGGTTTCATTCGGCATTCAGATCTCTTATGTGGTCTCAGACCTTGATCTCGAACTGGTGAGAAACATGTTCAATCTCGATTACTGAGGGGTAGACGTCAGGCATTCGATTTCTGCTTTCTTGAGGTTGCTGAATGGTAGTGTCGAATGTTCTGATTTGTTGAGTATGGTAGAATTGATTATACCCGCAAGACGTACTAGACACACACTTTTGCTTAGGGTTGGAATGCTTAGGAAATACAGCGGTGGGTTTGGGTTTTGGTTACTTGTCGTTTACTGCATTCAAAAGGCATGCTTTTGTATGGTCCGGTCGAGATAGGTCTCAATTGGTTCAGATAAACGAGTAAATACTTTGGGTTATCTGGATGTAAATGGTTTTGTATGGTAAATGACAATCGGTTTAGGATTTAATTTTATTTTTTGTTACTTTATGCTACAGTGGGAGTTTCCCGTTTAATCATGTTTCTAATTATACTTCAGCATGATAAATAAATGAATAGTAGCGCCAACTAAGATCCAACTTACGAATTCATACGAAATAAGTGTCGTGTGTGTTTGATTCATAAAATAACGATTTTTTTTCAGAAATATGAAAAAGGAGAATTAGAATTCTTCGATCTAGATTCTGAGGATGAAGAACTCTATCTGAGCCAAGATCAGAGAGATGAATTGAGACATAAACGAGAGCGAATATTGAACCGAATGATACCTCCAAAACAGAAGAAATTGAAGAAAAAAGTAACTAGCACTTGTAAAGAAGACATGTTTGAATTTTCGAAACCTCCGTCGTTGCACCTAGATTCTGATTCGAGATAAATTTTTGTTATCAATGTCAAAAGAAATTTTGAGCCCAAAGAATAATTTTAGTTTTTATATTTACTTATTATGTTCATTAGTTTATAAGTTGTTATATATATATGATTAGAATGTTTATTACTTTACTCTTTGAAATATACAAACCATTTTTTTGAATTCACTGGAATGAATCTGATCTTTTTTTTTGGAGAAAAATTTACAGACAGGCCCTACTAGATATTCGTGGTTATGTGGGGATGGTTACTGCCGACTCGTTGAAAAGCTCCCTTCCATGCACCACAGAAACTGGCTGAAACGAGCTATAGGAAGTCCTTACCTTCGACACAGTTCTGAATTTCTTCCTAATTTGTGTTTGTATGCCTCACAATTCTATCTTCCAACCTGTACTGATTGAGCCATCGTGTCCTTCTCCTCCTTCAATTCAATAATTTACGAGAGTATCTTCAGTCCTCCTTCAAATTTTGTTAACTAATGCACATACACTGTATTATTTTCCTACACTTTGGGTTTCTTCCGAAAACTCATGTCAATTCTCTTCTGTGTATTTTCCATGTATCACTCACTTTGAACAATTAAATGTGACTTGCCGGAACTGGGACCTGAAGTAAAAGTGGGTCCGTGCATTGTTATTCGGAGCTGACTGATGATGCATTGTCTCCGGTATCTTTCAAAACAACATTTTGCGGATTTGAAGCTACGATCGGCACTGGTAAATCTTCATTATCAAGAGCAAGTCGCATGGCAGACCACGAATTCGGGTAATCCATCTTGCGCTTTGCCTTTAGTCTTTGGCAGACAAAAATATCAATCTTCTAAATCAGGTGTGCTCAAACGGTCGATCGCGAGTGTATTTTGAGTAGATCTCCAGGAGAAAAAAATTTTTAATAAGTAGGTAACTAAACTACAAAAATTTATTACGTAGTAAAATAACACTATGCTAGCGGCAAAAGGCGGTTTTATCAAAGTAACGCGCGGTACTTATCAAAGAAAAGCTGCTTTTCTAGAAATTTCGGGCGGCGCGTTTGTCGCGAACATTCGAGACTTTCATTCACGCCGATATAAAGAAGAAATCTAAAACGTATCATTTTAACAACGATTGGGAGGAAGAATTTTTCTTTTGTATGGTGAAGGATAAGTGCATTTGTTTCATTTTTCGTGCGACAGTTGCAATACCTAAGCGTGGTCACTTAGAGAGGCATCATAAAACGGTTCATAAATACTATGAAAGGAATTTTCCGCCACAGAGTGAATTAAGAAAACGAAAAGTACGTGATTTGATATCTTGTTTGAAAAAAGAAGGAACTACGCAATCAAAAGCTGCTACGATCGGGTCATTTGAAATATCGTATATATGGGCGAAACACAAGAAACCATTCGAAGATGGATCGGTTGTGAAGGAAGCATTTATTGAAGCGGGTGAGACTTTATTTGGAGATTTTAAAAATAAAACAGAAATCATGTCTGCTATCAGAGAACTTCAGTTATCACGTCCGACTGTCACAAGACGTATTGAAGTCATGACTCAGGACATGGCAGATGAACTAAAACATATTATGAAATGTACATACTTTTTTCACAGTTCGATGAATCCACCGATATGACAGACACTGCCCAGCTGTGTATTTTCATTGTATTGGATGGTATTCAATGACATGTTGGCTAAATAAGAATTTTGAAAATCATTCCTCTGAAGGGGAAGACCCGTGGTGAAGATATATATGACGTTTTCTTCAATTTTGTAAAACACTACAAGCTACCAATATGTGAATTAGTGTACATTACAACCGATGAAGCATCAGCAATGACTGGAAACAAAAACGGTTTTGTGGCATTGTGTCGAATGAAGATTTCCATTCATATTTTTCATTCCATTGAATATACATCAAGAAGTTTTGTATTCAAAAGTTTTAAACGCGGAAGAAATTATGGGCATTGCAACAAAAATTGTGAATTCCATCCGTGCACGTAGCTTGCAACGGCGGCTCTTTAAGTTGGGTCAGCTGAACACACTGATCTAGTTCTTCACACGGACGTCAGGTGGTTGAGTCGCGGAAAATTCCTTGAAAGGTTTCAATAATTATTGCCCGAAATAACAGGTTTTCTAGAAGAAAGAGGTGATGACACTCAGATGTTGAAAAACAAAAAATCGCTGACAGATTTGGCATTTTGACTGACATCACAATGCACTTAAACATTAACTTGGAGCTTCAAGGTAAAGGAAAAACTATTATTGAGATGATTAGCGCAGTAAACGCGCATTCGAAAGGATTTGCAACTTATAATAGATCAACTGAAAAGAAAGGATCTGAAACATTTTCCGTCCTTGTAAACAAGGATTCCTCAGTTGAATTATGATACGTATGAGGCTGAATTATCAAATATTTTGGGACAATTCGAAATGCGTTTTTATGATTGCAGTAAATTGGCAAATATAGCATCACTTACGAGTTATTCTTTTTCATGTAAAAACATTGAGGAATTAGCTACTGAAATAGCAAGTCAGTTTAATATGAACTCATGTCCTGTTGAAAATGAGTTGGTGCAGATTATATCAGATATACATCTCAAAGTTACAGCATCTGATACAAATTTCTGGTGTTTTGATATCTGAAGATAAATATCCGAATCTGAGGCAAATCGCCCTTCAACTGACGGCAATATTTGGGTCAACTTACTTGTGCAAGTCTGCTTTTTCTGCATTGAAGATAATTAAGTCAAAATATCGCAATCGATTAACTGACGAGCATATGTCATCATGCTTGGGATTAGCACTCAGTGGTTACGTACCATCTTATGAAAAGTATGCTGAGGACATGTAGTGCCAAGCTTCAACATCCAACGTCACTCCTCAGTTAAGTTTAACACCATATGTCACTCTTTTGTTTTGTAACAACCTATAAACTCGCAATTTTGAATAACTATGAGTTTTTTCATTGATATTATAGAGAAGAACCTAACAAACCTAACCCAAACCTTGACTAAAATAATGTATATGGTGCGGAAAGCTAATATCTATATATGCTACGGTACACTCTACCTATGTAAGTAGGTAGGTATGGTGTATCGTGTATGTACGACAACCCTGCATCACACATACTTCCAGCCTCTCAGAGTCGATCGTAAGTAGTCTAAAAATACCGAGGTAGATCGCCAGCAGTTCAAGTTTAAGCACACCTGCCTTAAATCATGTTACCAAATCCCTTAGAGAGCCACTTACCTCTCAAATATGAGTGAGGGCCATTGAGGCTTGCCTCTAAATGATCTAATATTCCAGTTAAATGTTTTAAAAAGCCAAAAATTGCAGAAAAGGAAAGTCAATATGAATCTTGCAAACATTATAACCGAGTCTGTTTTTCTTGATTTTCAGTGTGGTTGGATAGCTACCCATACAAACGATAAAATTCTTCAAGTGCATGTATTCTGTGAAAAATATAGGTTCTGAATAAATAATACATTCTCAGTGCAGTTTTCACTTAGAATCAATTATTACATATCTACAATTTTATGGAATTTCATTGTTTTGCTGGCTCTTTGATTGATGCTTTGCTCTTCACTATAGCATGTGTTTAGCTTTTAATGAAATGATTATTGATCAAAATCCTATTTACTTTTAGATAAGAATAAAAAACTTATTCACCAATCTATTTGTTTGGAGTTTACTGAATACAACACTAAATATGTATTATATCTATGAATGCATTGAAATAAAACATTTCATTTACTTCTTGTACCCATTTATTATTCTTTTCTCAAGCGATTCATTCACTCATTTGGACATCTTTCTTATAATCTGTATATCTTACAAAACAATTTACAACAAATATCAATAATCCTGTATTTATACTAAATATTCAATATCAAATAATACAAACATTTACGTCTGTATATTTACAGAAAGAATTTACAATATTACAACTGACTGTTTGAATTTGAGTCGCCAACTCCAATTTAGATAAAATACAAGAGGTTTGCTAATTTCTTAATCCAGATTCCTCGTTATCTGGCTGTTTAAAATTATTATACACGCCAATTTTCTAGATTCTACACCACACAGGAACTGTACTGCATTGAATGAGATCGCTGTACATTAGAATAGCTGTCATCTCTCTCATTCAAAATTTTTACATCAGTTCCATCTTTCTCGGCATTCTTCAGGTTGAAGGACTTGCCTCATCTCCAAGGTAATCGTTCGAAGTTTCAACTTGTTTGATATCGGGTGGAACCTAATCAACCAGGAAGTACGATTATAGGACGAGGAAATTCTTCGATTGTACATTCGTAGAAAGTCGTTAGTATCTGTTCGGTTGGCGACAGTGAACTCATGGAGGATGTGGAATCATCTGATACAATGTCTGCCATTTCTGGACATTTTGTGACAATTGCGCACAGACATTTGGACTGATGCTTTCTTTCGGAAAAACCACACAGCTCTGCTAATTTTTGACCAGAATCAACCTGAAACAATAGGAAAAAACTATTAGACTTTGATATCTTAGAATTTAATTGAAGAAAACACTAAATTAAAAACTTATATCTAGTACTATAATATAGAAAAATGATGGTTCTAACATTGGACTTTATCATAGAATATGCTGACCTGTTTTCCCAACATAAATAACCAAACTCCAAACACAAAAACCCTCAATTTCAATGGGAAATCCCTCATAGAATTTCCACAATCGCAAGGATGGTCTTTGTTTCCAAATAAAACAAACAATAATCCACAAGCGGGACTTTTTTGCACGTTCGTACGTGGATTTCCCAATCATATTGATAAAGTGCATATGATGTTTACTCTCCTAGTTGCACGTAAATCCCAAGTTCCATGCTTGTTATGAAACGAAACACGAAAGGAGGTCGCTAACGCAACCGGTATTCATTCCAATGAATGTTTCAACGAATACATCAATTATGATAATTCAATGTTACCAAGGAGGTCGTCTGGAATTGCATGATTGTCTATTAGTTATTACTATTCGCGAAAACATCATTTTCGCACGTTCACAGAAAATTCTCTTTGTCCATCCTTCCACGATCACGGAGAATTTTCATGATTTCCGCGATAATGGCGATCGATATGTTTGCATATTGGATTGTATGAACCAAATAGAATTCTTCGAAGTCCACATATCTATTTAATTTCCGGGCACGATTGATGAACGTGAGTGCGGGATGGTAGCGATCGGGGATGGATCGGAAAAACCTTATTGATGATTTACGTAGTTGATAATACATGAAATAATTTATGTTTAGCAGATAGTTTATAGGTAAAATGTTGTTGAATTATCACCACATGTTCGGGATATTGTACTAGGTCGTCACTGAGATTAAAAACTGTGAATTGAAAATTTAAAAAAGCCTATAAACATAATTGAAAATGCCTTACGTTGGATTGTCCGATGTGCACAGGGGTCGAATAATTTCTCTCGTTGAAGAAGGGGTGACACAGGGATATAGCGGCCACAATGGGGGTATCACAGGGGGTGATTTCAAAAACCTACGCCCGATACGTGGAGCTACAATCTCTACAAATAGGCCTAGAAGAAGTCGTAGGAAGATCACTTCTGAAGAACAAGACCGCTTTTGTACCAAATTGCAAGAAGAGACACTAGTGCGTCGCAACCCATACTCCAAAAGTAATTTCTGGAGGCAAAAGGCATCAGCGTATCAGTCGAAACGTCAAAGACTTCGTTCAAGAGTTTTATACAACAGACGGCCCTTAAGAGTTCCAGAACTAACCACACAACAAAAATTAACAGACTTAATTGGTGTATCGAGCACCAAAATTGGAATATTGAGAATTTGCGAAATGTTCTTTCTTCGGATGAGACCAGAATTGGTGTTCGATCAGATGACCGCCGGATTCGGGTTTTAAGGGTCGTGGAAGACCAGCTAGACTCCGAGCAGCAAGACAAATTCCGAAATACCAAGGGTCAGTGTGATGTTTTGGGTATTTATATATATATATATATATATATATATATATATATATATATATATATATATATATATATATATATATATATATATATATATATATATAACTGTTTTTACTGGGGAATCGGGGTAAAGAGACTGAAAAACTTATAATTTGCAGTGTTTTTACGCGTTTCGGCACAGGGCCATCATCAGAAAAGACATTCATCTCTGCACTATTATTATCTAAAAAAAAATCATCATTTCAGTAAAACACATAATACAATTTTTACGTTGAATGTGTAAGGTGAATAGCATTTAACCTAAGAATTGTATGATGTGTTTTACTGAAATTATGATTTTTGTTTTCGATAATAATTGTGCAGAGATGAATGTTTTCTGATGATGGCCCTGTGCCGAAACGCGTAAAAACACTCTGCAAATTATAAGTTTTTAACCTCAAACACAATTTGGATTGGCCAGCTTGCTCTCCAGACCTAAATCCTATTGAACATTTATGGAATAATCTCAAAAGGAAAATTAGATCGCACCAGGATAATCCAAGAACCCCATAACAGCACATCCAAGCCGGCACAAATGAATATCACCCCAGAGGAGATCGAAAACCTAATCAAAAGCATGCCTAGACTGCTTCAGGCTTGTATCAGGGCAAGATGAAGTAATACAAGCTACTTAGGTCGAGAAAAAAACACCTACTCCGTGAGAAAACAATTTTCAATTTCTTTACTACATGCGGAAAGTCTCTCAGTTCCTTTTGTTTTGTTCTTTCTCAAAATAAACCTTAATTTTTTCTTTTTCAATTGAAATATCTCAAAAGGATCAATTCTAACAATTCTTCAAAATTTTCAAAATCCCGGAGGTAATATTCAAAATATCTGGTGATATGATATAAATTTGGTTGTGTGTATATGTATAACTTCTCAGAACTTTTAATATAAAACAAAAATTATGGCGTATAGAAGAAAGGGTTCTAACGGGCTTTCACCAATGAAAAATCACAACCAAATATGGGCAAATGCTGAATTATACTATGGTAATTATTGAAAATATTCGTTGATACATTTTTGTTATATCTATCAGTGTAGTATTTTCAAAAAATATCGGAAAAATATAGAAAATCGATTGTTTGTGTTTTTGCTTTATTTCTTGCAAATTACAGTTTTTAGTTTGCCCAAGGCAAATAATAAAAGATATTTTTAAAATCAAGAGAGATCGAAAATATTTCGACTATCAATTTTTTTCGACAACATCTTGTTTTCATGTCTCGACAAATAGTTCTGTGATAAATTTGGACCCACAATTTTCTCAAAACATTGTTCTATCAGGATAAAAAAGTTATTTTCGATCACGTTTTCGACTTTCATTTCAGGAAGAAATCTATTACGGAAATTTACTGGATATTCTTACGATACTTCTTGAACTCGTGTGAAAATGTCAAAATGTCAGCAATTATCAAGAAATGAAAATTGAAAGAAATATTCAAGGAAAACTTTCTAAATTCAAATTTATTACAATTATTTCAAATTTGTTCCTCTACGACATTCTGCGAGAAATTCAAATATATATATATATATATATATATATATATATATATATATATATATATATATATATATATATATATATATTTACAATAAATGCTTGTATCTATAATTTTGGTGTGTGTCAGAAAAAACACAAGTGTGAGCTCAAGAAATGTAACAGGGGAACCATAATATCTTGTATATGATTCAATAAATGAGTGAAAAAACTTGAGGAAAAAAAAACTCGTTTCCCTGTCGCTGTTGCACTAGCAATAGCTTGTCTGTTTATGTTGTGTTAGTGTCGTGTGTACATACAGAGTACCAAAGATTTTTCTGCTTAGCCGCTTCATTCTCTCTTGCGTTCCATGAAGCTTTTAAGAGAGCTCTACATTGATCTTATATTCAATCCAAGAGGATTCAATGTTTCATCAATTTTTGATTATTGATATTGCAGCTATAATAGTTTACTCTTTTAAATCATTGAATGAACAGTAAAAGTTAGAAAGAATCTACAATTTATTGGAAAAACAATCTCTTTCCATTCAATTAATTAAAATCTCATATTTATAATGAGGATTAATTAAATGCAAATTAAGTCGATTGATCAAATTCAGATATTCCATTGCTAATCCTCCCTTCTATTTTTACGTTCTTAGAGAAGCAGAATATGTTGATCAAAAGCACAATTAAAATAAACAATTTATTAATAGCCCTTAACGTCTTGTTTCAACCTTGAAATATTAAGTCATAAGTACATTGACGTAATTCTCTCTTCAACCAGATGGATTCATTCCTGGTTGTATCCTGTTGGTTTACAGTTCTGCTTTATTTGCGTGACTTACAGACATAATAGGAGTCATTCTAAGATAATCTTTGTAACTACGACATATTCCTGATTACTGTGTTTGTTTTGCATTCTAAAAGAATAGTGTAGAAAATTTGAATCGAAAAGAACTTTTCGACAACGGCCATTCGGGAATTGTTATTAATTAATAACATATAGCGGTTTTTCCAAAAAACCTGTCCTATTTATTGTTAATTCCCTGAATCGACAAGTAGGTCAGTCACATTGACGCGATGACATTGACGTCATCATACACGCGAATGCCAGTAGCATTTCGCACACTTTCTCCGTATAACGAAAGCAGAGACACGGCCCGCTGGGATTTCCAAGAGCGGAATGTAGGGGATATACACTGCTGCCTTGCGTTCATCTGCGTCACCTTCAGCCTAGCAGCGTTGTAACTCTGAAACGTGATATCGAGATCCTAGATCTTGAATTCAATGAAACGAATCGCAGTGTAATGTCTCTTGAATATTGGATTGCACTTTATTAGAGCATAAAACTTGCAATTGAATAGTCTCGAGCTTTTCACCAGAAACAAGCTCCTTTAGAAACAGATATTTTTTATATTTGTAGTTTTCAACTGCTATGATTAGTTGGAATTACCTCGAGTCGTAACTGAAGAATGGGATTGCGAGATCTAACATCTTCGTCACTCACTACGCCGCTGATTGATAGCCAGAGTGACAGAGTGACTCGTTTGCAGGTCAGGTTTTCCGGTAATCTATTTTTGGATATTCAATGAATCAAATGTTTACATGCTATTTATAAATAAACCGTTTCTTTACTTCTATTGTCGCGCGGTTCAATTTGCGGTAACTTTATATAATAGTTGAATTAGGAAGTACCAACAAAAAGTATTTATAGTTTTTGCTTGAATTCCTTCGGATTCGATATTTATCACTTGTCCACGTTCGAACAGAATGCTTTTAACGAAGTTTTCTGATTGACAACAATAATGAACAGAGAATGATAACCATGTTATCATAATGTGAAAGCAATCAAGATTAATATTCATCGCATTACTTCTTTTTCATAGGTTTGCTCAACTATGAACAAGAATATGATAAATAAGTTGAATGGATTGAATATTTTAGATTTCGAACAAGATAACTCACAAGGTGGTCCAGTAAATGACATGAGAGGGATGAAGTTACTTGCAACTCCCTAATGATAGTATTCTCACGTCTGTGTTACTGGGTCTTATTTCTCAGGGGTTACAATATTAAGCATAAAAATATAAAAGAATATTTCTTCGAGTATGATCACTTTCATTGGGGATATAGCTAACTAACCCCATGAAGAGGAAAGAGGAAATGAACAGTGTTTCCTGGCAATATAACTTATTATGGTAGCTGTATGAAAGCACCAGGCTAAAGTTTCCAAAATGACAATTATAGAAACTATACTATATTTCGTATTGCATCTGTTACATTTTAGATTCTGTAGCTGTACTTTATGATTCAATGTCAATTACTGCAGACCTTATCGAGGGTAACGATATCCAAACTACAGATTCTATCTGACATAAGTGAACTGTAAAATATCAAACTGATATTGATTCTAGTTCAAAATATAATCCATTTATAACTGAATAAAAAGTCTGAAGGTTGAATATGTTTTCAGACAAGTTTTTTCTAATTGAAAAAAAATGACACTTGACAAAGAAACCTTATTCATAATGTACAACAATCGAAATTAATCTTCATAACGTCTCTGTTTTTCCGTAGGTTGATTTAATATTAAATGTTGAACAGAAATATTAACAAATTCTATTTTGAACGAAAACGTCGCTAAACATTTGGCTCTATTCAAATTAGGTATTTATTCTGCTTCATGGTTTAAGAAAGAAAGAAAGTCAAATTAATTGGTATCCTATATTGCTGCTCTTTCTAATAGATTCTCAAGAATCCAGATAAATTCATTATTGGAACAGTTTTGAACGTAGCCTGTGCAATTCTGTACTCTATGGTTTCATACTAATTACTTGCTAGGTCTATAGAGATCATAGAAATCACAGCCACAGATTGGAGATTCTGTACTGGTAAGTTAATTTGGAGATCTCGATTCTAATTCATTTAATAATTATTGGGTGACTGAACAAAAAGTAAACAGTGAAATATTGAAAGATGTAGGTATATGTACAATATAATAACAATCTTATGACGCTGATACTTTTCTGGAAAAGCACGCATACTCAATGGTAGACTAAGAATTATTGAAAATATTCAATTGCATCCCAACAAATGTAAGTATAAACAGGCACATGAGAAAATTCAATAAATATCTTTGAATGTAATTATTTTCAACCTAAATTAAATAATTATTACGTGAAAACATTTCTTGTCGAACATTTTTAATTATTTTCCTCATTACCACTCTTTCTAACAGGAAATTAAGACAAAGCCAAATTTCCGCCAACCAACACCAGCCAGCTACTGTTTGTTTTCCTAATGACATTTTCACGTGACCCCGTGTCTGGTGCGTGGCCCTAGCGCGGTTCAAGGCCCTTCGGCACAAAGGTCAATTCGATCGATAACGGTTAAATTCCACAAAACTTTACGTTGGCGGGAAACGCAGAGTAAGCGAGAAAACGTGATTCTGGCGAACAGAGTTTGTGGAATGCGATCGATTTTCCACAGAGTTTTCCGGGAAACCATTTGCCGTTCTGAATACTCAGAATCGCTATATCCAGATGAATGATTGATACTTCTGGTTAGAGTTAATTTAATTTGCAGTTGAAAATACTTAGTGGTCTGTTTTATTAACTGTTTGATGTTTCGGAGAACTATAATAGATGTAATTTTTTCAATGAGGAGAATTTGGGAAATATAGTGGGGAATTGAAATTGGACAATTAAACATTGAAATTTGGAACCAATACAATATCTAACCTAACCTAACCTTGTAGAAATCAATTTTATCTGCAAAATTGCAGTATAGTATAACTTGATTTGATTTTCATATCTGTAGCTTTGTCAATTTCGGAAATTTTGCCAATGTAATTGTAGAGAGAGTAATCAATACTACATATACAAATTATGCAATGAATTGAATCAAATTTTGAACAGGTTTAATGAAAATCGAAGGATTGAGCCTACTCGAAGAATAATGAAAAATAAAATGTAATTACCTGTATAACTGGAATATAATTCTCGTAGCAATAGGCCTGAAGTAAAACGGTTTGCATATGGGTGGTGGCATCCCCTGGACTAGTCTGGGGTAACAGACAAAAAAGGACATCTTCGGGGTTTTTCTCTAGGTAGTTTATTGCCGGTATCAGTCCGCAAACTAGACGGTTCTCGACCTTGGCGTGGTTCAATACCCCACGGACTGCACGCCCCAACTTGTTCCTGGAAAATAAAGGACAGTATTAGTATCGTTTTTGAAATAGATAAGTATATTTTTTTACACTACACATTACTCAATACATTTGTACAATGACTAATGAAATAATAACTTTTAAGCAAAATTATTGAATTAGATTTTAGTTCCAGATATCACTTTTTTATAGGTATTAAACCTAGATAGTAATCTATATACGGAAAATAAATAGGATTATGAAGCAACTGAATGAAAAATTTTACTAGCAGTTTCTCTTTTTATTTGAAACTGTTAATTTACAATTAACAATCATGATAACCTCGATTCGGCCGCTGTACTACTCATATGCACGTGTTTTTGATAAAGTAGATTCACCGTGAGTCTTCTGTAATATTTTCAGCGATTCGGCACATAACATTCCATTAGCAATACAAAATTTGGGACAAATTCTTTGTTCCATATTTTATCTATTGTAAAAATCGCAAAACGTACTTCTGAGAACTGACAACATCGTGTGAACAAAATAAATGACTGATCGCGTTCAAACTCCGCGTCAGTATAGGAAACAGCTGTGCCAACTTAGCAATAACAAAAACTTTGACAATTGTTTTGAGCAGATTTTTTTAAATAATTAATTTCCGGTACTTTTTAGGCAGAATGTACGTTAACATGATATTCAAATATGATATTAATAATTTACTTGAATAAATCTAAATCTGTAATGAATTCTTCAAATTTCTTATTTCGATTGATGAAGAATGCTGATTATGAATAACGAAAACATGAACAGAATCTAAAAAATATTTACAATGTTTATGTTGCATAAGAGGAGGGAAGAAGTTTTGTTTACTGATATCTTTACCTTTTCTGGAAATGTTTACACTCATTTTCTTTAAACATTTTCGATGGAATATTCAGATGTTTTTGTAATAAAAAATAACATTCAGTTTGATATACAGTACAACTTCACTAGTCCGGACTATCGAATTGCCCAATTTCTAAAGTGACTTGAATTTGTTTCATTTTCAGAATAGAAACAACCCAAAATCTGTTAAAGCCGAGTTTATTATAAAAATATCGAAAAGTTGAACAAAACATAGTTTCTATTACAAAACAGAATCAAATTATAGAATTTCCATTCATTATAATCTTTCCTCATAGAAAATATAGTGTACATAAACAACATTCTATTCCTTATGACGTTTAAAATATCCATCGATTTTACTTTGAACCTTTCTCGATGCTGCCATCTGAACTGATTTTTTCTTGAGCCTTTTCAGGAGCAATACGTCTTCTATAGGAAGATTATTCTGTTCGACTCAACTGATAATCAGGAAGAACGCATTGACAGTATCTGCATGTTTCACTTTTACCATACTATTTAAACCATCCTTTGACTCAGAAGATTCCTTTACGTTTTCAGTATTCCTTCCTGAAGCATCCTGTATAAGCTCTTCTTCAGTCAAATTGATTACAAACTATTTGTCTCCCACCTCCCAGTTGGTAATGTTCTCAATGGTTAAGTCATTTTCTGGATCGATGACCCTTAATGATTCGGCAATATTTTTCAAATCATTTTCACTGATTGGACGAAGTTTCTTCTGAAGCTCTGAGAGTGGAATATTTTCATCATCTGATTCTTCTACTTCTGTAGTGTCATGCCACAATGCTGTCCAACTTTTCTAATATTTTTTGAAGTAATGGCTTTCCAAGATTGGGCAAGATTGTTCACGGCATCTTTCAAACTATACTGCTTCAAAATGCTTCACCTTCATGCGAAATTATATAATTAAGAAGGTATTTTCTATACGACACTTTAATGTTTTGAATTAAATTATGATCCATTAACCTTTTCCTCAGGTGGGTGCGATGGTGCATTGTCTACCAAAAACAGAGCTTTAAAGGGCTTGTTAATCTTAGTTAAAAAATTCTTCACCTCGGGGATAAAAGATGTTTTAAACCATTCATTAAATAATGGTCTGGTCATCCACCCTTTGGTAGATGCTTTGTAGACAACTGGTAGTGAACTTTCTTTTTTGAATGCTCGTGGATTTACCGCTTTTCCCAAGACTAGTAAAGGTAATTGGTGAGTCTTTTGACAATTTTCGACCTGGTGCTGATTTTCCCCTTGATGATCCCAAGTTATGTCTGGTAAACATCTTCAAAAAAATGGTCGATTCATCAGCATTATATGTATGTTCTCTGCTTAATTCCATCTGTTCAATAACCGATAGAAATTTTTCCTCAAATGGTGTAACAGCGGAAACATCACTGGAAAGTTTTTCACCACAAACCTTCAAGAAACGATTTCCATGTCTAAGCTTGAATTTATCTAACCATCCCGAACTTGTCAGAAAACTTTTTTTCATGTGATTTGTTCATAAAACTGTTTGGCTTTTGCTCTCAATATGTCTGATGAAATTGGTACGTGTGCGTTGCGTTGTTGAAGAAACCAGTTATACAATGCGATTTCAACATCAGCATTCTCAGCTTCTTTAATAATTTTTCTTGGATAGAATAAATTCGGGAAAAGTTTAAAATAATATTCCTACTAGGGATGCACCGAGGGGCCAGCCGAGCTCTCGGCCGTGATACTCGGCATGCAGTAATTTTGCTTGGCTGAGAGCTCGGAACTCGGCTTTTTGTGAAAACCCTTGCTCGCTGCATCCCTAATTCCTACCTGTTCCTTGATACGATTTGGATATAGATCTCCTTATTGTGTCCTTGTTTTTTTTTATGACGAACACTGTTGATTTTAAAATAGTGAACTTTGCTGCTATTCGACGAGTACTCATTCCATCATCAATAAAATCTATTATTTTTGATTTCTCTGCCAGTGTGAGCGTTTGATGATTTCTCTTGGTTGGAGCTATTATGCACACCACTGGCGAGATTGAAATGCAAAATGCAACTGTAAAACGATACTCGCCATTCTTAGATAGTACAAGTACATACATAAACACCTCAAAAAAGTCTAGGGAACACTTGTGAATATCGATATATCGTATCCAGAACGATCAATATGGATGATTTTTTCTAAGAAATTAACACCTGCATCAATTTCTCACCAAATTATAAAGAGTGCCACAACAGAATTCTTATAAAAACTAAAATGCAGCAGATGCGACGCTGCTTCATAATCATTTCATGTATTCAGTGTTTGAAATCAGTTAGTTGGCACTTTGTTTCTGTTGTAAGCACAAATAAAAGATTCAAGTTTTGTGATTCGACCATGGAAAGACGACATTTGACTAGAGAAGAGATATTACGAGCCGTTGGCATGCTCCAAGCTGGGAGCTCACAACGGGAAGTATCCAGGGTTCTGGGAAGTAGCCCAAGTGTCATAAACCGTTTATGGTCGCGTTTCAATGAAACACGTAGCGTAGAAGAACGCCATACAGGTCGTTTCAGGATTACTACAGTCGCCCAAGACCGATTTTTGGTTTTACAAGCCAGAAGAGATCGTATTACCACAGCATCTCAATTAGCTCAAGAGCTATCACAAGTTCATAATGTACAAATTTCCGACCAAACTGTGAGAAATCGACTGCACGAAGGTCAACTCCACTCCAGACGTCCTTTAAGAGTTCCACAACTGACTCATGGAAATCGCGCTGCTCGTTTAGCTTGGTGCCAAGAACACGTAAACTGGGATCAAGAGAGGTGGGCCACAGTTCTCTTCAGTGATGAATCTAGATTTAGTTATCCTAGTTCGGTAAGAATTCGAATATGGAGGAACCTGGAAAGCAAAACCGTCTCCAGCATGCTCGAGGAGTTGTTAGACAGGAGGCGGATCAGTGATGTTTTGGGGAGGTATACGCCTTGGTGGAAGAACTGACCTCGTTTCCATACAGAACAACCTCACCGGAAATTGTTACACAAATGAGATAGTTCTACCTGTAGTGGTACCGTATCTCCAAACAATGGGTCAAAATCCACTCTTCCAACAAGATAATGCCCCTCCTCATCGTGCAAGAGTTGTACCCTTCTGGGTACTGAAAAATATAAGTTCTTCCATATCGTTTCGAAAATATTAGTTCAGGATTTTTTTTGTGTTTTACCAAATTTCGTCATTTTCAAATTTCAAATTTCAAATTTTTTTTTATAATAGGTGCTTTGGAGAAGTCAAATATTATTTTGTTTTCTTGAGAATACATTTTATACAATACATCCTAACAAAAACCGAAAGATTTCTATAAATTCGAATCATCAAATTCATATTTTAAAGATATTGTTAAGTGTTCCTAGACTTTTTGAGGTGTTTACATGTACAGACAGGAATTATTATTGTTATTATTGTTTGTATATAAGCCGGCGTCGCCGTGTCCGGATTATAGAGGTAAAATTCTCTCTCTAAAAGTGCCCTTATGAGTCGCGTGCCTGAGTTACTAGAGTGCCCGATATAGCCAGTTTCCGGCCTAGTGAAGTTGTACTATAGTTTGTTTTTTGTTTTGAAAGTTTTCAAGTCTATATTGAAGGTAATAAAAATTATGATTCATAATAACTATAAATAAAAATAATATTACCAATAATATACGTCTGCGCTTCCAAAAAATTCATGCGTGAAGTAACAATTAAATGTTTATTGTAATGCTTTATGTTCACCTTAAAATCGTGTAGGTATAATGTTTTCAACCTTGCCTGAGTTCAACACTCCTGAAACTTCCAGTCCGATCTTGTTCATGAACATCACTCTGATTGCATTATAATTAAACGTAATTGAAACATAAACTTTAGAGTTTGATAATATGACTCATTAATTGAGGTACGATAGTAACTTTTATTTGTTTATACAGATATCTTTCTTGGAACTGACTTTGACATATGATTGTAGGGATTAAGAAATGTGGAAAATACTCAAAATGTTATGAAATACCATGAAATCATTCTAATATACTGATATTATTAGTTGTAATGAACTGAGAATTATGTAATGGTATATTACTTTTAGAATGTTGTGTTATTTTATTTTGTTCTCATTGTGAAATACTCAACGATTTATGATTTGATTTCTCTAATAATTTTTCTTGTTAGTTTCATTGTAACGTCTATTACATTTAGGATCGCAAAATCCAGTGGCTGCTTAAACAAATTCAATGAGACACCAAGTGACCGTTACGTAAGCATGGATTAATTTTATGTTTTCCCTCAAGTATATATAAAGATAATTCATAAGAAGCTTGATAAAAAAGCATGCAAAACTGCTTGTGTCAAGAAATAGTCGACGACACTTGGCGATTCAAAAGTAAAATGGAGATGCATAAACAAAACAAGAATGAGAGTATATCAGAAACGAACAGAATGCAGCTGCATTGTTTTTTGGCGATGTCTTTCTGATACAGATACAAATTCAAAAATGTGGAACGAATCTGGGAAACATTTTACGTTACTTGATAATCAGCCGCCACTTCAATTAGGTTAGATTCACCACGAATCATTCCAATAACCATATTTTTTGTACGAAATGTTTTTTCGTAAACTCAATTCAAAAACATTTAGAATCGGCAACGACCACATGACTACTAAAATGACCATTATCACATAAATACGAATTATCACAAAAACCATGACAAAAATAGAGTGAAGACATTTTTGTTCTATGATAATTTCTTCGCTAAACACATTCGAAAAAACCTACATAACATTAAAATGTTTCAAGTTATCGTAAATTAAGCTACATCCCTAACTTTTTCGGAGCAGTTTGTTTTGCATTATAATACAGCTGATACAGTGTTCATACTGTCATTATACCCAAGAGTATGTAGTGTGAAATGTTGAAATGTGTGAAAAATTAGAAATATTTTGCAGATATTAAATAATATATTTCAACTTCCATATATCTTCATTTTTCTTCCATACTCACTGAAATATAAGTTAAAAACAACTATCAAGAATGAATAATACTTTAGCAATTAGTTTTCGAATCAACTAAACACCTTTCACTTAAAATGATTTATAAATTTCGAGTAAAATGAGTTTACTAGAGGTTCCTACTATAGTGGCTATTTGGTAACCATTTGGGATCTTCATTCAATAATATGATCTGAAAACGGTTCAGACAATGTATAAGCGCTTCAGTAATAATTACAAAAGGAAAAGTACTTAATTCCTAAATGGCCAATGGCAGATCAGAAAATGTTTGTAATTTAGAATGCATTATTGAAATATATTTTATTATATCTGTGTATCTTTTTTATCAATTTCGTTGGATAACCCTCAAATAAATCTTTTTTATCAAAAAAGTTTATTTGCAAGTAATTGCTGGACTGGAGGGGTCGAAACGAAAATGAAATGTGGAAAAATGTTTTAAAAGATGATCCGATCAAATAACAATTTATTTACAACACAATAAAACAATTATGAAATCACTTTCAGTAGTTTTTAATGGAATCGATTTGATTATATTAATGGGGATAGATAAGAAGTCAAAAATATTCTATAGTTGTCATAACTGTCAATAAATACGTAAAACTAACAGTTGTGCAAGCCACATTTTCAAAACAACATTCAAATAAAATTATTGAAGGATTATGACATTTCAATAAGGTATTATGAAATTTTGCGACAATGTTTTATTTTTCGTTATGAATACGTATTTCTCTAATTTCTCGATTCAAAACATTAATAACTTCATATTTCAATGCCTACATCAAAACATGGAAAATATCTAATTCGATAAATTACACAATCTTCAAAAGTTTTCCTCCTAGCAATCACAATAAGTCCGCAAAAACATTATGTAGTAAAATATATAAACATGAAATCAGTCAGAAAATTCCACATAATCACATCTTTGACAGAATGACTGTGAGTTTTTCAACATTTACATGTATAAACATACCTGTTGATCATTTTGCATTTCGTTTGTTCGAATTTGTCGATACACATTTTTGAATTCTTGTAGACGTTTGGAATAATCCTTAAATTAGCCACTTTCACTAGAAAACAATAGTTTCACAGAGTAAACTGCTCAAAATCACAATTTCCCCAACTTTTCACAAATGAACAATATTGTGTAATACACAGAATATTTTTCCTTGCACAGATAAACGAACTACTCGAAAAGCTTTGCAATACTATCCGTGACGTAACGCTACATTTCTGTATTTATATGAAGTCGATATTTCGGAATGGAAGGGGATTCTCTGTCAAGTTTCATTCATGGAATACCCGGCGCAGATATGATCTGAGAATTTCGTGCGTGCTCTTCTGCTTAGTCATAAACGGATGGAATAAAAAATAAAACACTTCGTCGCTGGAATTTCACAGATACGTAGACAGGATTCAACTGATCATTCTCCGGAACGAGCGCGACGATGACCTGAAAAAACCTTGTCCACTCTTGAAATTCCAGGATTGAGGTTCCGTATCCGTTAGAAAACGGTTTTTTTCGGGAATTTGTTTTTCGTTTTATCATTTTTCTGCAACAATACGAATAAATGGATTTTACATCCTGATGATACCTTTTGTAAACGTGAAAGTTGTGTACAGTTTGTTACTCAATAACGCAAAAATAGTTGAATAGATTTCAATGAAATATGACACAAAGATAGATTATTGCTTTGAAGAACACATAAGATTATCGAAAAACAAATTGCAGCAGGTATCTATTCACTTGTATTTGTCATAGAAATTACTTTGAATTTCAGAGATGCGTTCAGACCATTCTCTTCAAAATTCCGTCCCAAAGGGTTATTTATTCAAATGAGAAAGAGAGTAACAATAAAATTGGAGAACTACCTGATTATGTCATTATATCAAATTTCGATGTGAATCACGATCTGAGGAAAGCATGCTTTATAAAATGGACCAACATCAAAAAGCACCAAGATTTGTACGATCGGTCCTAAAGTGTAAGCTCACAAAGATGAGAAACCACCTTAGTGATTCTCCACGTCTAGTGAAAGAGGATTCATCAGCCCAAAGAATTCTACGCCAAAATGTCAGATTTTCTTCTGTCGAATTTAAAAGCTATTGGTAGAACCTCATTTTTTTCCAGTATCTCCGCGATGAAAATCCTGAATGCCTGCATTTGATCGTCTCGTAATGTTCGTAATATTTGGTATTTGTATTTGCTGCCTTGCGAGAGCTGGGCCTGGGATTATTAATAACGATACGAAGATTGCGATTGCGATTGTAATTTCGACGGTTTCTGTTCTGTTCATTATTAACAGGCTATCAAAGTTACGAAAATTCTTCTGTTCAGTTTACTGGCAAAAATCTCATTCCTTTTCAGAATCCCCAGGTTGTGAATCCTTAATTAATCCCTAATTTTTGTGGTTAGATAGCGTCTTCGATATTACCAAATTTATCTAAGAGAACCCATAACAAGAATTCATATCTGCGTATTCGTTGTTAGTAAAACGTATTTTCAGAATAATACAGAGAAAAGAAAGAACGATAACAATAACAAAAATTAATAATAACAATAAAACGAAAACAGCTCACGTATGTTCTTCAATATCCTAGGAAAACACCCACTTTCCCTACACAAGGCTTAACATATATTCTACCTAAGAGCGATAGAACACAAGATCCGTCTCAGTATAAGCGAATCACTTGTCTGCCTCACTCACCTCATTCATATCCAAACGAATATACCAACACCTTGATGACAACAAACTATTAGCAGAGGAGCTGAAGGGATATAGAAGGAAACACCACGGGTGCAAGGAACAACTCATCATCGATTCTGTGATAATTAAACAGGCACACGGGGGGCATCGGAATGTTCATTCAGCATTTCCCGATTAGCTGAAGGCATTCGATAGTACCGCCCATTCTTGGCTTATCGAAGTATTACAGATATACAAAATTCATCCAGTCCTCGTAGAATTCTTGAAGACAAGAATGACACACTGGCTCACGTCTCTGCAGGTCAACATGAACAATAAGTCAATTAAAACCGACGAGATACCCATACGTCGCGGAATTTTTCGAGGAGACTCTTTGAGTCCACTATGGTTCCGTTTAGCTGTGAACCCAATGCCTGATAGAACAGGATACGGATTTAAGATAAAAACAGATAAGAACTATCATACAATCTCCCACCTGCTCTATATGGATGACATCAAATTATATGCTTCGAACAAGAAGCAATTGGATGATCTGCTGAAAACTGTCAGTAAGTTCTCGGCAGATGTTTATATGTAATTCGGGATTGAAAAATGTAATACCCTGAATATTCAAAGAGGGAAAGTCATAGATGGTGAAACACAATTTCCAACGGTGATATTATATAGTGTATGAAGGATGGCGAAACGTACAAATATCTGGAATACCAACAAGCCAGATTGCTAGACCAAAAACAGTCGAAGGAGAAGATTTGTTTAAAGTACACCCAGCGTCTGTACTGTTCTGAACTCGGGGAATCAAGTTAAAGCAATTAACACCTCAAGACCAAGTCATCGCTACAAACATTTACAAAAAATTTATAATTAAGGACGGAACATTACAAACAAATAAGTGCAGAAAATGCCATATAAGACCGGAGACTATACAGCATATTACGTCTGGCTGCGAACAACTGGCCAATACAGACTATCTTCGCAGGCATAATCAAGTGTGCAACATTATGCATCAGAAACTTGCACACAAGTACGGACCTTTGAATGCCTTCTATATTACAAATATCAACCGGCGCCCATATTGGAAAATGACTCTATCAGATTATACTACGATAGGTCTGTTACCACTGACAGAACGGTGAGAAATAATAGGCCGGACATAGTGGTGTATAATAAGAGAGACAGAACAGCAAAGCTGGTGGATGTCGCCATACGGAATAATAACAACGTACTGAACAAGTTTCAGGAGAAAAAGTCCAAATACACAGACCTTGCTATTGAGATTAAGCTGATGTGGCACCTCGATAAAATAGATATCGTTCCTGTCATCATTTCTTCTACTGGGTTAATACCCAATAGTTTGCATGATAGCCTTAAGAAATTGGAATTGCATAAGTTTATTTATGTAGAAATGCAAAACGGTGTAATTCACAATACATGTAGGATAGTAACAAAATTAATGTCAAGTATATTGTAATTGAGCCTATTCCCTTTAATTGCTGAATCTGGGAGAGGTAAATTATATCCAGCTAAAAGCTGAGATAGTGCACAAGTCCAGGATTATAACTATAAGGAAAATCAAATTACTAGAGAGCTAATTGATTATTACTGTCTTTGTCCCTGTTAATTTTGACAAATAAATTTATTCAATTGTTTTCCACTATTTTAATTCTAACCTAACCTAAACTAACCCAATGGCATATTCTTCTTCCATCTTTCAATACCGCTCTATCGAAATATAAGAAAGAAACAACAAGTTCAATAGTCCACCAGCAAGCCTTAGCAGAACTTCTTAATGAACAACAATTTGAGAAAATTCTCTACACAGATACTTCAAAATCAGATAAAAATGTAGGATAGGCAATAACAGATGGTTCCGCACACATACAGAAAGCAACTCTGGCAATATGCACCGACTCCCCCTCATCCAGTCACTCTATCTGGGACATCTACACCAAACATTGAATAGTTCAAAAAATTTACACTTTATACCACTACCACCAATCCAGAAATGTGTCAATAACCCTTGTCTGGGTACCTTCACACGTCGACATTCGCGGCAACGAAGCAGCTAATAAGGCTGCTAAAGAGGCTTTCACTGAGTCCCCGAATGAAATAAAAATACAGCTTTATCAAGATTTAAAATCCACACTGCAAATACAGATTCACGAAAATTGGAAACAGCAATGGAACAGATCCAACTGCCATCTACGGACCATACACCAGACAACATTTCCGCTGTTAGGATTAAATAGAAGAACTGCCGTCGTCATCAGGAGGCTTAGAATTGGACACACCCACCTCACCCACGAATACCTTATGGCCACCGAAAATCTGTCAACACTGCCAAAACTGTCAACTTACTACCACACATATATTGACAATTTGTTCATTTTACGAAAATTCCCGCAATCATACCAAACTCATTGAAATTTTATGCTCCACCAGTGAAATATATAAATTAGCCACATTTTTGAGAATAACAAACCATATTAATGTTATTTAACTCATTTCCTAAATTGTCAATTTCTGTTTGATGTTTGTTCACGCGTCAATGGACACTGTGATGTCGAGACACGCTAATTAAATAAAAAAAAGTTCTTCACTTCATCCTTTTCTGTAAAAACAAATACGTAGATATTCATTCTTGTTTTGGATTTCCTGATGGAAATGCGGTGTTTCGTGAATATCGAAGACACTATCCAACTAGACAAATTAGAGATTTATTAAGAATTGACACCCTGGGGATGCTGAAAAGAGAATGAAATTTTGCCAAATCACCAATTTCTAATTGTTGAAAAAAATTCTTTAAACAGATGAACAACTAGACGTGGAGTAACGAATTACCATAATATCCACGTTTGAAGCACAAAAATCCTCCAGAAATTCGATTATATTAAAAATAAACATGGAAATTTTTTTAATTCTAATTCTTATCGAGTAAGGTTTCTCACACGCGTGCGTGTTTCACACAATTAAAATGCAATTTTTTTGTGAATTTCACCTCATCAGTGAAAAAAGTTCGATAAACAAGTGGGCGATTTCTTAATACCCAGCCCAAATTACTAGCTCATCTCCTAAATGTAGCACCTGAACTAGCTGGAAATGGAAGGGGTGCATTTTTTCTTTCTTCAGATCTCGCCATACTTTACTACTTAAATTCTATGTGTTATTTACTCTTCGTGTACTTATGTTCGGATTGTCCTCTACAATTTTTATGATATCGTTATGTTGTCAAGCGATTGCGTAGACAGGCGTTTCTCTTCATGGAGCCGATGACAACTTTCTAGTTTTCCCCCAAAAGACGATTAAACAAATTCACATTCAATTTATTCACAATTCCAAAATACAAATTCTTTACAAAAGATAATGTGACCTAGGCTACCTAAATAGTCTTTATGTTACAGTTTATCAAAAAAAAAACAGAATAATGTTCACACAAACTGGAACATGCTTGGTTTTCATACACAGCCAGCAAGGGGACGGAAATTCAGAAAAGAAAACTTACTACAATTGTTAGGATACCTGATGTACTAGGAAAGTGTTAGTGTAATTTAAAATGCCAAAAAAATACGAATCAACTCAAAATGCATTGAAATTACTGCAGATGAACAAATATTAATATAAGAATCTCAAGAAAGTACTTGTAGAAATTTGTGGTAATTGGAAATAATCAAATATAACTTGTTTCTATGGTTTTCGTTTTTGATGTTAATATTTTTCAATTCTAACGGAACGACTCCATAAAATTTCGGCCCATAGTGAAAATAATTACGTTGAAGGTGTGATCCCCTGAAGAAAGGGACAACTATAGATTCATTTATTTTATACCTTGTTGGATAAGGGTGCTGAACTAGTCTTTTTTCATTCTTGAATGTTCGTACTAAACATTGAAATACATATATTTGGCGCAAATTAAATCGCATGGAATCTTCGAAAGTTTTATCAGTGTTGTATAACCAATCCTTTCTCAGTGCTATTTTCAAAATTGTCTCAATATATTACCAGGTCCCAAAACTTCCCGCAAGTTGTAAAATGCATGAAACAGCCTCCTCAGTCTTCCTATGGTATACTCAGTGTGCACTTCCCATCGCAAAAGTTGATCAATATAAAGACCCAAATATTTGACGCATTCTACTCTGACAATAACCGGACAGTCGCATGGTTTCTTATTGCATTCTGTTTTATGCACACCGAGGTTAGTGATCCTTGGCTGACCTATTGCAGAGAGAGAGAAAACAAGAAATTTGTTTTTTTCGTATTAAAGCTGAGC
Organism: Cryptolaemus montrouzieri; assembly: GCA_013387265.2. NCBI lineage: Eukaryota > Metazoa > Arthropoda > Insecta > Coleoptera > Coccinellidae > Cryptolaemus > Cryptolaemus montrouzieri. Next base: position 125,314,732 of record JABFTP020000185.1, read on the forward strand.
TTACTATCAGTCAACCAGGCGAATATTGTTTTCAATCCACTTTCTGCAGCCCTACATGTTTCCTCCCAACTCTCGCCCTCAAACAATATCACCGTATCATCAGCATATGAAATAATATGTCCATTTTGAATATGTAAGTTAGGAAGCTGATTTATTTACATCAAGAAGAGGACGGGGCCAAGTGCCGTACCCTGAGGGACACCCATATTCACAACTCGTGGATCACTGAAAACTTCGCCTATTCTAAACCTTTGGCACATATCCGAAAGATAATTTTTCCAAACGTTATGTGTTTTACCTCGTATGCCCATATATTCGAGGCGCTTTAATAAGAAGGTATGGTCAACGGTATCAAAGGCTTTAGCCAGGTCTAGAAATACTGCCAAAGATTTTTCATTTTCATTCAAGGAAAACACAATATTCCTCCTCAGCTCCTCTATCGCATCCTCTGTGGATGTATGTTCCCTAAAACCGTATTGTTTCGGACTGAGTATATTGAATTCATTCATGAAGTGTAATAAACGATTTTGATATTGGCCTATAGTTAGTCATCTTTTTTTTTTCTCGTCAGACTTATACACACACACTATATATGATTCTTTCTATTCTCTTGGAACAGTACCAGTATCAAAAATCAAATTTCTGATATGTGATAAAGGTGCCACAATATATTGATGAATATTTTTCAAGGTGACGGAACTTATTTCATCAGGTTCGGATGACGAACCTGGTTTTGAAGAGTGAATGAACTGTACTACCTCATTTTCCGTTACCGGATTGAGAAATAAAGATTTTTAAATAGAACCAACTTTTGGGCGATTGAACTTTCCGGGCTTTTTCATTTTTTTGCCATTTTTTCACCAATATGCGTGAAAAATTCGTTAAACTTACATTTATTATCTTTAATTGGATGTCCTTCCTCATCAACAATATCATGGTCCAAGGGATCATGTGTGTTTTTTTTATTGTTTATCTCGTGTATTACTTTCAAATTTTTTTGTATCATTGCCCGCATTCTGTAGTTTCTTTCCGTGATACTGATTTTTCGCTTTCTTTAAAAGTTTATTTAAAGTATTTCGGTGAACTGTAAACTTATTCTTCTTTTCAGGAGTACTATTTTTTTTTCAAATTTGACTTCAATTTATCACGACGTTTTATCGAAACTATCAAACCATTCGTTATCCATGGCTTTACTTTTTTATAGGAATGTGGTCTGATAATACGAATGAAACTAGATTTTTTTATATAAGCCTTAAGTTTTTTCGTGAATATGAAGCAAGACTCTTGCGAGTCTGGTTTGTTAAAACATCCTGCCATGATTCATTCATAAGGTATTTTTGCAGTGTCAAATAAATAATTTCATTCCTTCTAATAGGTTCTTTCAGTTCAGGTATACTCTGGCTTTTTTGTTTTATAGATAGAAATGTAGAATAGTGATCACAACGACAAAACCCATACACCAACACCATATCAGCATAGCAACAGTTCGTAAAACAGGGCATTTTGAATAAATTGAAAAATTCACGAATTGGATAAGTAGATCATCGAGAATTGATTCTGTGTTCCACAGATCTGCCAATACTGATTCTGGGCTCCTTCAATTTTCTGTGGTTAACAGTCAGTGATTCACAGAGCCAATTATAAGTAAATATTTTGACAGATCTACGGAACACAGAACCTTAGTTATTGGACTATTTTTTTGTGGGGTTACCTGAAAAATTTTGTCTGGGGTGAAGAAATATTTAACCAGCAGCAGCTTTAATTGATGGTTAGTGGCTGGAATACTGAAATTTGAAATGAAAATACAGTTCCATTCATAATAACAATCAAAAATAAATACAAAAGTTCAAACTTATCGATGAAATTTGGAACAAAAGATACCAGAATCGTTGATAAGTTTAGTGATGGTCTACGAGTGGCACAGCTAATTTTCTTGGTAGTCATTTTTAAATTATTCAATGAGTTGAATAATGACATCTTTATACCTTTGAAGAAAATTAGTTCTTTTGAAATCCTTGTGTCCTACTTTGGTTCAAGGGTACAGAAATAATATAGATGTAGTCCCTGGTTAGTTAAAGTGTGCACAAAAAGTATAACTTAGTATACCTATACTGCAATTTAGTCTGAAGAGAAGTGAAAGTACTTCTTATTCGTTGTATTGATAAAAATAAGAGTTACAAAATTGGAATTCATAAAATCAAAACAAAATATCAAGGTTAAATGAAAATTATCCAAGTGTAAAAATAATTTTCAATTGTTGAACACATTTTACGACTTGAAAATTCAGTAAAATGTCCTCGGAATATCATCTCAGCATTTCCTATAAATTGTATGAGCAAGGAAAGCCCAATAGTTTAAAATGCGATGTACGGATATTTTGGATGGTTTGATTTCCGCAACCAAACAAATTAAATTAAACCAATTAAATACAGAAACCTTATTATAAACTATTCACGAGAATCAGTTTCGATGGTCATGTGTTTTATTACTATTATCCGATCCACTATCACATGTTTTTATTAAAAACGAAGTGCTTAAAAATAAAACCGCAAAATAATATTGTAATCAGTAACTATGTTTCTAAATATCACGAGCTCGAAACAAAGTCAAGGAAATTTATTTGCAAAATTTTAATATTATCAAATGATACTATGAAAACAGCTGGTTCGCTTCAGATTAGAATATAATTAAAAGTGTCAAGCTTCAATAGAATGACATGACGAACAAAAGAAGCTACCTCAATTTCTCTACCTTCTACATTTTCGAAGTCAATCAAGTGCCAGCATGTCTGTTGTTCTTGAAGTTACTTAAAAATGGTTTTTAAATCAATAAATCATAGGATTCTTATTCAGAAATATATTACAAGTGCACTCAACTTTCAGCCAGGATGTTTTTTCATGAAAAATCGAAAAATGTATAATTTTACCCTAGTCTAGTATCAATAATAAAAAACAAGTACTGTGTTTTAAGGAACTTTACTTAATAATTGCGATTCGTAACGCGTTTCACTACACCGTAGCTTCTTCAGACGAATGAATGTACAGAAAATATAAATATAAATGTTCTTGAGTAATTAAAAGCTTATTGGGTTGCTTCTTCTTAAGTGGTTATTTATGACAGGTATATCCAATAAAATTAAGGAATATATTGCTCCCCGAAGAGATTCAATAGAGGTGAAGGGCTTAAATCGACTTGTTCATTGATGAGTCTACCTGATTGTTTGTTTTTATTGATTTCTAAAGTTTCCCAAAGATCTACCTTCCAATATTTATTATCTGTATGCAAAATTTCAAACTGTGGGTCGAAACAGTGATTATTTTCTAAGAGATGATTCGCGTAATTTGAATCTGATTTTTTATTTGAAAAACTGCGTTTGTGTTTCGATATTCTAATATTAAAATTTCTGTGTTCTACCAATGTAGAAATTATCACAGTCATTGCAATTCAATCTATAAACCTGGTTTGGTTTCATTATTTTTATATATTTGCCTAAATTATTATTAGTTTGGATAGCTATGTTGAAATTATTGCTACTCAAGAATGATTTCAGTTTCTCACTGGTAGTGCCAACGTAGGTTAAGGTGTTGAATTTTTGTTTCAATTTATCGACAGGGTAAACTTCATTCAATGCGATTCTACTTTGTTTTTTATTTAAAATATTATTTATTAGTTTGGGATTGTAACCATTAATTTTGGCTCAAATTCAATTCTTTGTTGAAATTTTCTGGTGATAACGGGATGTTAATCAATCTATGAATAAAACTATTGAATGCTGACATTTTATGTTGATATGGATGACACGACGAGTTATGTATTATAATATCCGTATGTGACGGCTTATGGTAAATTGCAAAAACATGTTTTCCATTTTCATTCGAAATTGTTACGTCTAAGAAACTTATCGAATTATTGCTTTCTATTTCGGTTGTGAATCCAATTTTTGATGTAATGAATTTATATGATTTTCGAAAATTTTAACTGTCTATCTGTTCCTGTAAAGCAAATAATGATATCGTCTACATAGCGATACCAGTATAAACAATATTTACAAATCTAGTCTAGTATAGTGAATAACACGAGTATGTTCTATGCTCTCATTATGACAGTTCGAAAATCAATTCTTGCAATAACAATTCAGATAAATTATTCGAAGTCTCAAAATACAACTTTTGTGGGAATATAATATAGTGTTGTTATAACGAAACGACCATGACGTACGAAAATCTTGAAAAATTCAAAATGATTGAATGTTGTATTTCAAATAACTATGATGCGGCTGTTTCAGTAACTGTTTATTTGGATCGTTTTCCTGAGAGTCAACAACCGCATAAAAGTATATTCGATAAATTGGGGAATAACCTCATGAATAGTAGTGCATCCAACATCCCAAGGAAAATATAATATAAAATTGTCGATGGAGAAGGTACAACAATTGATGTAATAGGTAGCGTAACTGTCAACGTATCGAATTTCATCAGGCAGACTCAAATGGAAACAGGGGTATCTGAAAATCGAGCGCTGATTAAAGGAGATTCCAAGTTCGACTCGATTTCTGCAACTGGTTTCGGCAGAAAATAAAGAAAATGCGCAATTTTACCGAAACCGAAGAAGTTCACATCAGTATTGATAGAATATTAAACCCTCAAAGTGAACATGGCGGTTGGATGTAAACCCACATCACCATATCAATATTCAACGTCAGAACCGATATGGGTGCAATGTATAGAGTGCATTGAAAGATACTCGCGCATTAGTGTATGTGAATTATCTTATGAAATTTAAATAACAACATTCTCCATGGATATTTTGAAGAAATATCTATTTTCAACATGATGAAGCTTCTTCTGGTCAAACTATGGCCTCCGCCAGATGGACGAGATGGACTTTTTCCTTTGTTGATATATCAAGAATTACCAATATCCTAATTTGCAATGCATGTCGGAGTATCCTCAGGATTTGTCAATTATGCATACAGAATAATGGTAATACAGTACAACTTTACTAGTCCGGGCAGATATCGTTCCGGCGCATGCCCGGACTATCGAAATGCCCGAATTTCTGAAGCGACTTGAATTTGTTTCATTTTCAAAATAGAAACAACCGAAAATCTGTTGAAGCCGACTTCATTATGAAAATATTGAAAAGTTGAACAAAAAATAGTTTCTATTATAAAACAGAATCAAATTATAGAATTTCCATTCATTATAACCTTTCCTCATAGAAAATATAGAATTTAAATATAACCTAGCGTACATAAACAACATGCTATTCCTTATAACGTTTAAAATATAAATCGATTTTACTCTGAACCTTTCTCGATGCTGCCATCTGAACTGATTTTTCCTTGAGCCTTTTCTGGAGCAATACGTCTTCTATAGGAAGATTTTTCTGATTGATAATCGGAGAGAACGCATTGACAGTATCTGCATGTTTCACTTTTACCATACTATTTAAACCATTCTCTGAGTCAGAAGATTCCTCTACGTTTTCAGTATTCCTTCCTAAAGCATCCTGTATAAGCTCTTCTTCAGTCCAATTGATTACAAACTATTTGTCTCCCACAGCCCAGTTGGTAATGTTCTCAATGGTTAAGTCATTTTCTGCATCGATGACCCTTAATGATTCGGCAATATTTTTCAAATCAGTTACACTGATTGGACGAAGTTTCTTCTGAAGCTCTGAGAGTGGAATATTTTCATCATCTGATTCTCATCTCTTCACCTTCATGCGAAATGATATGATTAAGAAGGCATTTTCTATACGACACTTCAATGTTTTGAATTCAATTGTGATCCATAGTTTGGAGAACGGCAGTACAGTTGGTTGGCAAAAACATAACTCTGAAGTTTGGATCAGTATTAACCTCTTCCTCAGGTGGTTGCGATGGTGCATCGCCTATCAACAACAGAGCTTTAGAGGGCTTGTTAATCTAAGTTAAAAAATTCTTCACCTCGCGGATAAAAGACGTTTCAAACCATTCATTAAATAATGGTCTGGTCATCCACCCTTTCGTAGATGCTTTGTAGACAACTGGTTGTAAGCTTTCACTTTTGAATGCTCGTGGATTTGCCACTTTTCCTAAGACTAAAAAAGGTAATTGGTGAGTTCCATCCGCGTTACAGCATAGTCTTTTGACACTTTTCGGTGCTGATTTTTCCCCTTGATGAACCCAAGTTGTGTCTGGTAAACATCTCCAAAAAATGGCCGATTCATCAGCATAATACACCTGTTACTTACTTAATGCCATCTGTTCAATAACCGATAGAAATTTTTCTTTGAATGGTATCACAGCGGAAACAAATTCAACTTTTTTTTGTTCTTTTTCAGTAGGTTAGTTCTCCCACTATATCCATCTGCCACCTTCCAGTTTAAACCATTTCAATTACCCGAAACTCTTATCAATTATACATTTTTTCCACTCCTGAAAACTCCATTCAATTCAATTTAACGGCATTTTTTCGTATCCCATCTACATCAAGAAACCATCAGGACAACGGTCAAGCAGGACGCTTCATTACCAATAGGGCTGCTTATCATAGCGTTGATCCTTAAAGGCCGCTGATTGGTGATTGTAACTGGTCCGTACTGAGCTGTTTTAACTTACGTAAATGAACGATAAACATTATTGGAAGTTTACGGTTGAATTATTCGATATTTCGTCTTTATATTCATATCCTTTAATAACTTTAGCATTTGGTGAATAACTATTGATATTTCAACAATCTATTTCAAGAACATGGGACGGACGAAACCAGAATTCACAGTCAAATCCGTTTCAAAAAGTCAACTAAACAATACACGCTAAAATTTAATAAAACTATTTATTCAAAATACGAATGATTCTACTGATTTAGGTTAAGTGTCCTTTTTTGGAATTGGAAGTAGTTCTTCTGAAAATATGAAAAATTGATCAATATTTCCATATCCGGAAATGCTTCGTTTCAGAGATGCAGGATGTTGAAGTTTAGAAATGCCTTTCTTTATGAATAACTTTTCAATAATAAATAAATTTTATTTACCTTCTATAGTTTAGATGATAGGAATGAATATTCTGAATTTGTCTGTGTACTAGTTGATTTTTTGATGTCATGCTTCATTTTTCTACAGAATTTTTTGTAGTACGTTAAAACGTTTTGATTTCTTATTCAATTCCAAATTTTTTGTTTTTGTTTTTATGTTCTGTTTCTGATTTAAAAATTAATTCTATGCAAAATTGTTTCATCTCACCAGAAATTTATGTCCCAATATTGAATTTGAAGCCAACAAGGTTGACAAAAGTTTAATTACGTTGTTGGTATACAAAATTACAGATAAAATCAGAATGTCTTCATAATGTCTTCCTTTCATATTGATATATGAATATAGTATTTCATATAAAAATTTGACTATTCTTTGTTCATTTTCAGTAAGTTACTCATGCACTTTAGATTTCTAGTGACCCCATGAGAAAAAAATTGATGGAATTGAGATCGGGAATCTTGGTGACCAACTAACTATCACATCTCTCTCTACCAATCGATCTTGGAGATACACAACAAAATATTACCGATAATTCCAATCCAATGTTCACCGAAAATTACTTCTGGTGAATTTCTCGATGGAAGCGTGTGGATCATGATGGTAGAAAATATTATCTCACTTAACAATCGCGTCGTTGATAAAGAGGAAGTATTCATAAAACTTAACTTCCTCTTCAATTTTGTTGTTAAGCCCAGTATTAAACGCGATTCGGTTAGCAAAATATAGAGGATCTTTGCATCTTTTGATGATGAAATGGTTTGATTGTTTGTTTTCGCAACTATTCTGAAACTTGTACTGAATTATTGAATCTTCTTGCTACTTTTTGCAAACTATCCCTATGAATGGCGTGCATCCAATCCAAAACATCTTCTTCAATTCGTACATCCAGGCGAAGGTCACCAATTTAAACAAATTTTTCGTATGTACCCAGTTATCTGAATCTCCTGGTGAAGCGATTTTTCGCGAAATAATATAGGGTGGCTCACGAAAAACCGGAATTGTTTTCATGACCCATATCTTTCACAATGAATAAGTTAGAGCTTTTATTTTCGATTCTTTGGAATGCCAAAGGATGATGGAATACAAGAATTGTTATTCAATTTAATTATCGGTACAATTCAAAATGGACGATAGGCTCAAAGGTACACTACATTTCCAATTCGTTGGAACCTTTTTTCTTCGTGGATAATTGAATATGATCCATGAAATCAATAGCTCAATTCTTTTTCATTATTATGAGGAATTAAACATGAAAATCCATAAGGAATTGATAAAACTGTGAGGCGATTTTCGAACTTAAGTCCTCAAAATGTCCTATCATTCCGCTCAATTTGTGATACATAGAGAAAATGATGTATCTTCTGATCGGGCGGCAATTTTGAATTGAACGAAATTCTAATTGTAGGATGATATTCGTATGTTTCAACTTCTCTACTCCTAGAAGAGATACGATCGTTCTAGGATCTTGGAAGTTATGAGGTGAAATAAAAATTCCAAATTGGGCTTCGCATACGAAACTGAAATTTCCTTCGCTCCACAGTTTCATCAATTCTCTATGAATTTTCATGTTTAATCCCTTTATAATAATCAAAAAGAATTGAATTTTTGATTTAATGGATCACATTAAATATACCATGAAAAAAAACTTTCAGGTAATTGAAAATGTAGTGTACCTTTGAGCCTGTCAGCAATTTGAATTGTAACGGAAATAAAATTTGATGACAATTCTTGTATTTTATCATCCTTTCGCATTCGAAAGAATCTAAAATGAAAGCTCTAACTTAATAATTGTGGAAGTTATAGGTTATGAAAGCAATTCCGGTTTTTCGTGAACCAACCTATATTTTCAAGCATCAATCTTGTAATTTGAGCGCAAGAAAACCCACACGCTACTTTTCAGAAATATATCAGTGGGGTTTTTGATGAAAGTTTGAATTGGAAATATCGAAAATAATAATAATGAATGATAATAGCTTCTTGTTTATTGCTGCGAGATAAATTTGTTGTTGTGCGAAGAAAATGCTCAATCAGAATTGACTTGAGTCAGTGGCGTTCTACTGAAAAAAGCCTTTGGACTATTCTTGTATAAGTTCAACCTATGTCATGTAACACTACTGCTTTAGAAAATTCTGCTGGGGTCAAATTTTGTGATTCAACAGTTGTTGATCAATGTGTATTTTCTTGAAAAATGTCAATTAATTTTTTTTATTTCTCCTCATGCAAGTAAGAAGTGCGCTAAGAAAAACCATTGAATTTTGTTTTGCTGACATGTGTTAATGATTAGTTGCTTACCAAAACAGAAATTTGAAATATTGAAATGAATGCCCAATGGATCACCCGGAATTGTAAATTCAAGATCCAACACTGGTTCAAGCGAAAATATAACAGTAAAGTGTTTGTATCTATGTTATTTGATCTAGAAAGGTCATTCATTTACACGATAATTTACTCCTTTCTTCATAATTGATTATGATCTTGACCTTCCGTTTTGATGAATAAATAACCCAATCTCTTCCTCCGAATTCTGCGCGTGAAAATTCGAACCTTGATTTTTAAACGTTATTAATTTCTCAAAACTATGAAGGATAATTTCCATGAATTGCAATTTTATTATTGAAATTAAAGCCAATTTTTAATGGAACCTTGCGTTCATGTATATTTTACAATTCTAATGGATTTCTTGTTTGATCCGATTCTCCTTCATTTATATAATTTGAAGTTTTTATAATAAACTTCTTCAGCTATTTCATGATATAATTCGCAGAATATCGACTATTGCTGGAATGAAACTGTTTTCCACTGAATAATCCTCTCTCCAGATAGGAAATCTCATAACACTACACAATTTTCACAATTATTTGTGACATAGAGCGGTCTTTTCCAAACCAGTTTAGAAGATAACACAGAATAAGCTGCATAAGCTTAGGTGTAAAATTGTTTCATTTAAAAATAAATAACGGATTTTCCAATGAAAGGTTTAATTTTGATTTATAAGACAATCGTGTATTCTTTGTAAGATATTATTCGATATTTATTTCATTCGATAGAAAAACGTTTGCCATTAAAAATGATAGACAATATAAGGCTGATGGCCTCCACCTTTTTGTAGGACCATAATCTATTGATGAACGTTTCCATCACATTTCTCACATTAGCGGTTCTATTTTCATCAATAACGGCACAAATATTGTCTCAAATTGATTGAGTACATTGGCGTAAACCTTGCCTTTCACCATTTCGAGAAAAAGAGTAGTGGTTTCGCCACTTGTGTGGCACGTAGCGTTCCCTGGTTGAAAATAAACATCATTCACATCCATTCCTTCCAATTCTGGCAATAAAGATTTATTACATTATTAGATAGAGCAATTTATTAACTACAAGCTGTACCAGCTTCAGTATCCCAAAAACCGCACCAAAAAGTTACACATTGTGGATGGAGGAGTTTTACAACCATCACTTCTGGCTTTTTTGTATTTTAAATGTGACAACAATATGAAAATGTTCCCTATCGCTCAAACTAATTCTCTTATAAATTCTGGTTCATTTTATTGCATATCTATAAACCGATTAACAGAGACATGAAGCAGTTGATGGTTAGCTGCATTAAATTCTTTTGACAGATTTAATCATTTCTGTTATAAACTGGAATAGTCAAACCTGATTTTCGTGTTCTTGTACGAAGAACACTACTTTAGAGGAATATTTAAAAATAATTCCCAGTAATTTCATACGCCAGAAGAAGTGATTCCATTTCCGGTTATACCGGAATATCTCGTAGATCTCTTGAACTACAGACACAATTTTTGCTTGGGTGGATAGAAGAAAGATCAAGGAATTTTTTAAGCAGTCTACACATGTCAAATGTTTATTGCGTTGTTTTGTATGTTTTCTTCAATTTGGCCTTTTTCAAACAGCAATAACTCAATTTTTTCAAATGGCACGTGCAAATTTTTATATCACCATCAGATGAAGCGTCAAATTTCAGATGGAATTGTATCAGCATATACTATACCCATCTCTTATAGTTCCGAAATAATTTGGGAATATATTGAATTTTGATGATTTTACAAGAACTAACAGAGATTGCTCTGAAATAATTGAATGAAGTAGCTGAACTGGCTACGCTCACCTGACAGGTACCTTAAATTAATGTACTTGTCACTTCGTTCATTCGAATTTGATATTTCAACAAGAATTGTTGGTAATTTGAAATGAAAATTTTTGAAAAACACCAGATTGATAATAAAATGGCTGATTATTCAAACGAGGATATGTTTAATCTCTGGATAGAACTTGCAGGCAATTCAATAACCAATTTCCAAATTCGGCGCCTATGAATAACAAAATTTCGAAGGATTAGAAGCAATTTTCTGCAATTTGGAGGAACAAAATACATAGAAACTAGAAGAAAACCGATTCTCGAGGACGACGACAATTAAATTAATACGCTAGCGTATTTTCGTGCCAATCCACATGCGTCCATTAAGTCAGCATCAATGGATATTGGATTGAGTTATACTTCCATTCAAAGGATCCTTAAGAAACATAACATGCACCCGTATTCTTTCATCAGATTACAAAAATTAAAACCAACTGACCTTCCCAAGCGGCTAAATTTCTGTGAAAATTTATTAATTCGGCTTCAAGAAGATGAGACAATTCTGCAAAAATTATATGGTCTGATGAAGCCAAGTTCAAGGAAAATGGAATAACCAACAGGATAAATCGACATTTTTGGGCCACAGAAAATCCACATTTCATTGAGGTTATGGATTTCCAAAATAAATTCAGCGTGAACGTTTTTGCAATTTAAATGAATGATTTTTTGGCATATCACATTTATGAGGAAAATCTTAATGGACAAAGATACCTGGAAATTTTGAGAGGAACATTAGCAAATTTTTTAGATGGATTACCCCTTAACATTCTGTGGGATTGCTGTAGATCGGCAGCTAACAGAAATGTTCGAGGATAGATGGTGGGGTAATCAATTACCAAATTTATGGCCTTCGCGTTCTCTGTGAAGTGTATCTCATTCCTGTAAGAAGTAAAGAAGAGTTACTAGAGCGCATTCATAATGCTTTTCGTAATAATGATCCTGAGGAAACTAGGAGGGCAACTCATCATGTTCGTATACGAGCTGACAAGTGTATCGAGCAAAATGGGGCCCATATTGAACATTTATTCAGATCGTAAATTAGTTTTCTCCTATGATGTTTGCTATCATTTATTCGTATAAATTTAATTATCTTCGATGATTGGTTTTCGCTTAGTTCCTACAATTTTTATTCATCCGAATTGTAGAAAATTGCTTCTAATGCTTCGAAATTTTATTTTACTCATAGACGGTAAATTTGGAAATTGGTTATTGAATTGCCTGCAATTTCTACCCACTACTTTTTGACATTCTAAAATGAATTAAAAAAAGATTAAATATATTTTTGTTTGAATAACCAGTGGTTTTATTGCAAATGTGTTGTATTTTTTGGATATTTTCAATCTGAAATAACGACAATTCTTGTTGAAATATCAAATTCGAATGAACGAAGTGACAAGTACATTAATTTAAGGTACCTGTCAGGTGAGCGTAGCCAGTTCAGCTACTTCATTCAATTATTTCAGAGCAATCTCTGTTAGTTCTTGTAAAATCATCAAAATTCAATATATTCCCAAATTATTTCGGAACTATAAGAGATGGGTATAGTATATGCTGATACAATTCCATCTGAAATTTGACGCTTCATCTGATGGCGATATAAAAATTGGCACGTGCAATTTGAAAAAATTGAGTTATTGCTGTTTGAAAAAGGCCAAATTGAAAAAATCATACAAAACAACGCAATAAACATTCGACATGTGTAGATTGCTTAAAAAATTCCTTGATCCTTCTTCTATTCACCCAAGCAAAAATTGTGTCTGTAGTGCAAAAGATCTACGAGCTACATTTTTTTTAAATGTTCCTCAAAAATCGAGTTTATAACAAAAATAATTGAATCTGTCAAAAGTTTTGACAGATAAGTGCCAACAACTTGGGTATTTTATGCCTTGCTCAAATGTCGGTTCTAGATGTATAATAAAAAAGGTAGATTGCCATTTGAAATAACAAAGTGATGACCCAGTTCCGGTATAACCGGAAATGGTATCACTTCGAAAATATTTCACTTCAATTGGAAATCGCTAGTTATGGCCGCGTATAAAATTTCAGCTTGATATTGTTATTGGAACTCAAAAAGTTTTTAACGGACGGTCCCGGTGGATGTCCCTGTATATTGCATGCTAAATCAAATTGGATATTCCACCGTCTGAAATTCTTCTTAAGATATTCCTTATTTCTTATTATTATTATGTTATTATTCCTAGTGAATGATTATATGAAATAATGAGAGTTGAGGCTGAAACCGTTTTTCGTATTTCTTAGATGAATAGGTGTCAAAAGTCCTTGATATTGGAGCGAAAATTGTTCTAGAGAAAAAAAGTGGAGTGTGAATGTTTTTTGCTTGTGTCTTGGAAACTATAATTCTTACAGAAAATATTTTGGAACAAAATTAAACCTAATAAAATTTTCCACAAATTCTATGCATTCCTGTCCTAGTACTTATCTGTTAGGTTCACGGGTTTCAGTTTCAGAACTATCATCACTCCACAAGTTGTGCTTTAATCTAATTTATATTATCAGTTTTTAAATTCAATTTCATCACATTGTGGCTGCAGAAGTTTTTCAATCTTCAGATTTAGATTTTCCGTGCTTTAAATGCTACAAGATGAAATTGTTGCCTTACGCTCAAACTGAAATTTTAGTTCATTTTATTACATTTCCATAACCCGATTTGCAAAGACATGAAGCAGTTGTTAAGATTCAAATCTTTGCGCATAATTTGATGCGATGTCGTTCACGAAAGCCCTAATTCCAATAAACGATGTGGAATGGTCAAACCTAGATTTTTGTTCACACTTGCACCTACAGTTCTAGTGTTCTCGCACACAAGTTCGGTTTTCACATCACTAACTTATAGCAACAGCTCTAATTTTTCAACGAATTCCACGATAAGTGCATAACGGCGGACAAAACCACTTTTAACTTTTAACTTTTCGAACTGTTTCAGCAAAATTTTCACCATTTTTGCATATATCTTTTTTTAATGAATGAATACAAAGTTCCTACTTGTCATTAATGAAAAAATGACAGATCTTATTTTGGTAACTAGCAAAAAAGCGGGCAATTCAAAATGAAACCTCTGGTTGGAAAATTATAGTCATTTTATAAGCAATAATGGAAAAAATCCTAAACTTTTGAAAGTGGTCTTAGTTGGGAAGTTATAAGGAATATTTTTCCATTTTTCATGTTAATCTCAGAGAATATCACTGTTACATGTGTACCATTTGCATACAAAGTTAGAATTGATGAAATTCCCAAGGAAACTGATGTGTTTGAACTGTTAGCATCATAATTCCATTTTTATTATTCTTAGTAAATGATTATATGAAATATTGTGAGTTAAGGCATATGAGTCGAAACACTTTTTTTCGTATTTTTTATATGAATAAGTGTTAAAAGTTCTTGATGTTAGAGCGAAAATTGCTCGAGAGAAAAAGATGGTCGGATGTAAATGTCTCGTTTTCTGTTTTTTGCTTATGTTTTGGAAACTATGATTCTTACAGAAAATAGTTCAGAACAAAATTAAAACCACATATTCTATGCATTCTTGTCCTAGTAGTGATCTGTTAAAGTTGACAGATTTCACAACTATCATCATTCCACAAATTATGCTTTAATACAGTTCGAAAACAAATTTCACTGAAACTTGTTATAATAATAAGTCGAATTTATATTATCATCAATTAAATTCTATTCGGGCCAGTTAGAAATCGAATGGCATGGGTAAAACATTAAGGAGGTGCGTTTTGTGCTCCCGATTTTTCCTCAACCTCCTCAGCGCCACTTATCTTTCCTATAATTCACCACAAAGGTTAGACTAATAACTGAAAGCTTTACAATAATCACACAGAATATTTGCAAGTTCACGAATTGCTGGGCAACATACTGCCATCAACTGATTGGGGTTGAATAGAAGGGGCAGATGGGGATCTTTTTGCAAAACAGTACAATGTATGTATTTCAATAGTATTTGATTTAGAAAGGTCATTAAATTACACGATTTCCTACTCCTTTCTTCATAATTGATTGACCTTCCGTTTTGATGATCAAAAAACCCAATGTTCCAAAGAATTCTGCGCGTAAAAATTCGAACCTTGATTTTTAAACGTTATTAATTTCTCAAAACTATGAAGGAAAATTTCTATGAATTGCAATGTTATTATTAAAATTGAAGCCAATTTTTAATGTAACCTTGCGTTTATATTTATTTTACAAATATAATGGATTTCCTGTTTGATTAATTCATAATCTGGATTAGATCCGATTCTCCTTCATTCATAGAATTTGAATAACGACGGACAAAACCACTCTTAACTTTTCGAACTGTTTCAGAAAAGTTTTCTATAATTTTTGCACATATCTTTTTTTAATGAATGAATACAAATTTCCTACTTGTCATTAGTGGAAAAATGACAGATCTTATTTTGGTAACTAGCAAAAAAGCAGGCAATTCAAAATGAAACCTCTGGTTGGAAAATTAAAGTCCTTTTATACGCAAGAATGGAAAAAATCCTAAACTTTTGAAAGTGGTCTTAGTTGGGAAGTTATAAGGAATATTTTTCCATTTTTCGTGTTAATCTCAGAAAATACGAGTCTTACAGGTGAACCCTTTGCATACAAAATTAAAATTGATGAATTTCCTACAAAAATGATGTTTTTGAACTATGACTCATACAGGAAAAATACTTTGCAAACAAAATTAAAATTGATGAAATTCCCAACAAAAATGATGTTTTTGAACTGTGACTCATACAAGAAAAAATACTCTGCATACAAAATTGAAATTGATGAAATTCCCAACAGAAATTATGTTTTTGAACTGTTAGAATCATAATTGTGATGAATCCAAACCCTTTTTTCTTTCGTATTTCTTGGATGAATAAGTGTTAAAAGTTCTTGATGTTGGGGCGAAAATTGCTCTAGAAAAAAAAAATGGTGGGATGTAAATGTCTCCTTTTTCAGTCTTTTGCTTATGTTTTGGAAACAATGATTCTTACAGAAAATAGTTCAGAACAAAATTGAAACTTACAAAATTTACCACATATTCTATGCATTCCTGTCCTAGTAGTGATCGGTTAAGGTTTACAGATTTCACAACTATCAACACTCCGCAAATTATGCTTTAATCCAGTTTGAAAATGAATTTCACTCAAATTTGTCATGATAATAATTTATATTATTATCAATTAAATTCAATTCAAGCCAGTTAGAAATCGAATGCAATGAGTATAATATTAAAGAGTGTTGAGGGGGTGCGTGTTGTGCTCCCGATTTTCCTCAACCTCCTCAGAGCCACAGTTCACGAATTGCTGGGCAATATACTGTGCAACGATTTGTTAATCGCTGGCTATTCAGAAATATTCCTTTCTAAACTTTCATCTTATTCTTAGCCTCTTATAATTTATTATTACTAAAACTAACCCAATAAATTCCCTTATGTCTTAATTCTATCTTATCTAAAAATCAAATCAACTTTCTTATATTAAACTGTCTCTATTTAATCTTCAATATAACTCACGAAGAAATTTGTAGCAATCACTTTGTATACTTCTTACTCCGTTTATAGCAAATTGTATGGATAAATACCTGCGCTGTATCAGCTACCATTTACGAACTGTCTGCTACGTCACAGGAACAAGTTTTCTCAAAAACGTATACTTTTATAAATGTACCGGAGCTTCTTTCCAGGTAAGTATGAAGGTGATATAATTGAAGTATTTCTATGCTGATCAGACTTGTTATCTCTTAATCTACTGAACCAACAACGTATGGATATAATTATATAGAAAACTTGAACCACTTTTCCAGTGGTCCACAGTCCTCTCAATTAAATTATTGATTTCAATCAAATTTCAAGTATGTAACAATATACAAGTTATTTCAAAATTCATCAATCTACTCAATACTGTTTCTCGTTTCAGAAAGGAACATTCTCGAATCCCCACATCTGTGCTGCGTTTTTTTTATTTGGTTCTCGCAATAAATTATCATTTAAATTTCCCTAACAGCCAGCGCTACCGTGTGTTCTTTATATTGAAAAGATAATGTAAATGAAAAGTATTTTCGATTATCTTCTTTTTATCTCTCTTCATAGAACAACAGATGAAGCTAGAAGTATGATTCTACCTGATTAATACAAAATTATAAAATTATTCCAAATTATCCCCATTCAACTCTTCGCAACTGCTAGCAACTGATTGGGATTGATTAGAAGGGCAGATGGGGCTCTTTTTGCAAAATAGTACAATGCATATTTTTCAATATTATTTGATTTAGAAAGGTCATTCATTTACACGATTTTCTACTTTATTATTGATTGACCTTCCGTTTTGATGATCAAAAAACCCAATGTTCCTAAGAATTATACGCGTAAAAATTCGAATCTTGATTTTTAAACATTATTAGTTTCTCACAACTATGAAGGATAATTTCCCTGAATTGCAATTTTATTATTGAAATTGAAGCCAATTTTTAATGGAACCTTGCGTTCATGTATATTTTACAATGCTAATGGATTTCCTGTTTGATTAATTTATAATCTGTAGTAGATGCCATCCTCCTTCATTCATAGAATTTGAAGTTTTTTATAATGAACTTCTTCAACTATTTCATGAGATAATTCGTAGAGTATCGAATATTGCTAGAACGAAACTGTTTTCCACTGAATAATCCTCTCGCCAGAGGTTAAATATCATAACACAACACAATTTCCACAATTCTTTGTGGCATGGAGAGTTCTCTTCCAAACAAGTAGAGAAGATAACACAGATAAGCTGCATAAGCTTTGGTGTAAAATTGTTTTACTTAAAAATAACGGATTTTTCCATGAAAGGTTTCATTTTGATTAATAAGTCAATCGTGTACTCATTGTAAAATATCATTTGATATTTATTTCATTCGAAAGAGAAAGGTTCGCCTTTAAAAATGATACACAATATCAGGCTGATGGCCTCCACCTTTTTGTGGCATCATAATCTATTGATGAAAGTTTCCATCACATTTCACACATTAGCAGTTCTGTTTTCATCAATAACGGCACAAATATTGTCTTAAATTGATTCAATTGAGTGGGTACATTGGCGTAAACATTGCCTTTCATCATTTCGAGAAAAATAGCAGTGATTTCGCTGCTTGTGTGGCACGTAGCGTCTCCTTGTTGAAAATAAACATCGTTCATACACATTATGGATGGAGGAGTTTTACAACAATCACTTCTAGCTTTTCTGTACTTTAAATGGGACAACAATATGAAAATATTCGCTATCGCTCAAACTAATTTTTGTTATGAAATTCTGGTACATTTTATTGCTTCTCTATAAACCGATTAACAGAGACATGAAGCAGTTGATGGTAAGCTGCATTATGTTCTTGTGTCAACTGAACTTTGAAACTCTGAAGACCCAAATCTACGCACTATTTGAAGTGATCGCGTTTGAGAAATCCCTCATTCCAATAAACGACGTGGAATGGTCAAACCTGGGTTTTTGTCACACTTTCAGCTACAGGAGCAATACTCGCTAGTGTTGTACGACGATAACTAGTTCGGTTTTTACATCACTAACTTATACCAACAGCTCGAATTTTTCAACCATTTCGACGAAAAGCGCTTAACAACGGCCAAAAACACTTTTAACAATTCCAACTGTTCCAGCAAAGTTTTCATCATTCATGTAGTGAATATTAATAGAAAATTGATAAATCTTATTTTGATAACTTGCAGAAAAGCGGGTAATTCAAAATGAATCCTCTAATTGGAAAACTATAATTCCCAGTAATTTCATACGCAAGAAGGAATAATCAATGAAAAAGTAAAATGGGTCTTGATTGCTAAGATATAAGGAATATTTTTCCAGTTTTTCAGGTTTACGCGGAAAATATGACCCCCTACAGGAAAACACTGCATACAAAATTAAAATTGATGAAATTCCCAACACAAATGATGTTTTGAATTGTAGGCATCATATATTGCATGCTAAATCAAATTGGATATTCCAACGTCTGAAATTCTTCTTAAAATATTCCCTATTTCTTATTCTTAGTAAATGATTATATGAAATAATGAGAGTTGAGTCCTATGAGTCTGAAACCTTTTTTTCGTGTTTCTTAGATGAATAAGTGTCAAAAGTCCTTGATATTGGAGCAAAAATTGTTCTAGAGAAAAAAATGGTGGAGTGTGGATGCTTTTTGCTTATGTCTTAGAAACTATAATTCTTACAGAAAATAATTTGGAACAAAATTAAAGCTAAAAAATTTACCACAAATTCTATGCATTCCTGTCCTAGTACTGATCTGTTAGGTCTACGGGTTTCAGAACTATCATCACCCCACAAGTTGTGCTTTAATCCAGTTTGGCAACAAATTTCACTCAAACTTGTCATAATAATTGGAATTTATATTATCAGTAATTAAATTCAATTTCATCACATTGAGGCTGCAGAAGTTTTTCAATCTTCACTTTTGGATTTTCCGTGCTTTAAATGCGACAAGATGAAAACTGATTTTCTTGTGAAATTCTAGTTCATTTTATTACATTCCCATAACAAGCAATTTTGTGATTTGCAAAGACATGAAGCAGTTGTTGGTCAGCTGCCTTAAGTTCTTGTATAAACTGAACTTTAATGGCCTTTAGACTCAAATCTTTGCACACAATTTAATGTGATATCGTTTACGAAATCCCTAATACCAATAAACGATGTGGAATGGTCAAACCTAGATTTTTATTCACACTTGCAGCTACAGTTCTAGTGTTCTCGCACACAAGTTCGATTTTCACATCACTAACTTATACCAAGCTCTAATTTTTCAACGATTTCCACGATAAGTGCACAACGTCCGAAATTCCATTTTCATTATTCTTAGTGAATGATTATATGAAATATTGTGGATTAAGGTCTATGGATCCAAACCCTTTTTTTTCGTATTTCTTGGATGAATAAGTGTTGATGTTGGAGCGAAAATTGCTCTAGAGGAAAAAATGGTATGATTCTTACAGAAAATAGTTCACATCAAAATTAAAACCAAATATTCTGCGCATTCCTGTCCTAGTATTGATCTGTTAAGGTTTTCAGATTTCACAATTCAGCACTCCGCAGATTATGCTTTAATCCAGTTTGAAAACAAATTTCACTCAAACTTGTTATGATAATGAGTCCAATTTTAAATTTCATCAATTAAATTGAATTCAAACCAGTTAGAAATCGAATGCAATGAGTAAAATATTAAAGAGTGTAAAGGGGGTGCTCCCGATATTCCTCAACCTCCTCAAAGCCACTTATCTTTCCTATAATTCACCACAAAGGTTAGACTACTAACTGAAAGCTTCACAATAATCATACAGAATATTCGCAAGATCACAAATTGCTGGGCAACATACTGCCAGCGACTGCTTGGGGTTGAATGGAAGGGGCAGATGTGGATCTTTTTGCTGAACAGTACAATGTAGGTGTTTCAATAGTATTTGATTCAGAAAGGTCATTAACTTACTCGATTTTCTACTCCTTTCTTCATAATTGATTGACCTTCCGTTTAGAGGATCAAAAAACCCAATGTTCCTAAGAATTCTGCGCGTGAAAATTCGAACCTTGATTTCTAAATGTTATTGATTTCGCATAACTATGAATGTTAATTTCCATGAATTGCAATTTTATTATTGAAATTGAAGCTAATTTTTAATGGAACCTTGCGTTTATGTATATTTTACAATTCTAATGGTTTTCCTGTTCGATTAATTTATGATCTGGAGTAGATCCGATTCTCCTTTATTCATAGACTTTTATAATAATTGCGTCAAATCTTCGTTGCAAAGAGAGTTCTCAACCAATCAGGTTAAGGAGCTAACACAGACGAAGCTGCATAATCTTAAGTTTCAGATTGTTTCACTTCAAAATAAATAGATTTTTAAATTAGAGGTTCCATTTGGATTTATACGAACACTTGTATATATTTTGTAAAATATCATTTGGTGTTTTATTTCATTCGATAGGGAAAAGTTTGCCATTATAAATAGTAGTCTAAATCAGGCAGATTGCCTACAACTTTTTCTAGGACCATAATCTTTTAATAAAGTTTCCATCACATTTTCAAACATTTGCGGTTCTATTATCATCAATAACCTCACAAATATTGTCTTAAAGTGATTCAATTGAATGGGGTACATTGGCGTAAACCTTGCCTTTCACATAACGTCACAGGAAAAAGCCCAATGGTGTTAAATCATATAATCTTGGAGGCCAATTGTACTCATCATTTCAAAAAAAGAGTAGTGATTTCGTTACTTGTGTGGCACGTGGTGCCAACTTGTTGAAAATAAACATCCGTTCACATACATTCCTTCCAATTTTAGCAATAAAATTTATTAATCTTGGTTAGATAGAGCAATTCATTAACAGTAAGCACTACCAGGTTTATTTTCGAATGACCTCCATCTAACTTTTGGATTTCCTGTCCTTCAAATATGACAACTATATAAAATATATTCCTTATTGCTCGAAACGAGTTTCTTGTGAAATTCTGGTTCATTTTCTTTAACCCGATTGGCAGAGACAATGAGCAGTTACTGGCCAACTGCCTTAAGTTCTTATATAAACTGAACTTTGAAAGTCTCAAGACCCGAATCTTTGCGCACAATTTGATATGATGTCGTTTGCCAAATCCCTAATTCTAATAAACGACGTGGAATGATCAAATCTGGGTTTATATTCACACCTTCAGCTACAGAAGCAATATTCGCACGACGAACACGATTTCGATTCTCACATCACCAACTTATAGCAATTCGAACTTTTCAACCATTTCAACGATAAATGCTTAGCGACGACAAAAACACTTTTAACTTTTCGAACTGTTTCAGCATTTTATCATTTTCATAGTGAATATTAATAATTTCGAGGCGTTGTTGTACTTGTTATATGTGAAAAAAAGCCATCTTATTTTGATAACTAGCAAAAAAGCGGACAATTCAAAATGAAACCTCTATTTGTAAAATAATAACACCCAGTCCTTTCATACACAAGAAGGGATAATCAATGGAAAAATCCTAGATTTTTTAAATTGTTTCAATTTGGAAAATAGAGGAATATTTTTCAGTTTTTCATGTTTACCTCAGAAAATATGACTCTTACAGAAAAATATTTTGCATACATAATTAAAATTGATGAAATTCCCAACAAAAGTGATATTTTTGAACTGTGAGCATCATAAATTGAATATTTAATCAAATTGGATTTTCCAAGGTCCGAAACTCCTCTTAAGATGTTCAATTTTATATTACTCATGATAAATGATGATATTGTGAGTGAAGGCCTATGAGTCCGATACCAATTCTTCGTATTTCTTAGATTAATAAGTGTCAAACGTCCTTGATGTTGAAGCCAAAATCACTTTAGAGAAAATTTTTCTTCAGTTTTTCTTATACATCATGGAAACTATAGTTCTTACTGAAAATAGTTAACGAAATTTTCAAAAATTCTATTAATTCCTGTCCTGTTAAAGTTTATGAGTTTCACAACTATCATCACTCTGCAAATTGTGATTTAATCCAGTTCGAAACCAAATTTCATTCCAACTTGTAATAATATTGATTCGAATTTATATTATCAGTAGTTAAATTCAATTACAGCCAGTTAGTAAATCGAATGCAATGGGTGAAATATTTAAGAGTGTTAAGGGAGTGCGCTCTGTGTTTCCGATTTGCCTCAACCTCCTCAGCGCCACTTAGCCTGCCTATAATTCATCTCAATGGTCAGATCTTACTACAAACTGAAAGCTTTACAATAATCGTACAGTTTATTTGTAAGTTCAAGAATTGATGACAAACTGCCACCTACTGATTGGGGATGAATGAAAGGACAGATGGAGATCTTTCTGCAAAACAACAGAATGTATGTATTCTAATGTTATTTGATTAAGAAAGGGACCTTCCTTCTCCTTCAACAAAATCGGATTTCTCCTCACTACGCCGCATCAGATTACCAATTCTCCGCAAGGGAGAATCTTGAGCACTATTCGTACTCACAAAACTCAAATAGAACAAACTCTGTTGACTAAAACGTCTTTGAGGAACATAGAAATTCACACTTTGGAGGACATCCATTGATTCAAGAAAACCATTCAGAAGTTTGAAGATAAACAATACATCATTAAGTATTCTACGATTTTCCAAACTCAACAAATTGAAGTGTTTAAGACGTGTGACATAATTTTCCGGATTTCGTGAATTTAGTCGAAAGTTGCGCTTGAAACTAAGAAATCTCATGAACCGCTTCTGAACATCCTCCAACCGGTGGATATAGATTTTATAATGAGGATTCTATATACACGATGCAAAGTTCAGCCTGGAGCCGATAAATGCATTATACAGGGACACAAGATCTCTCTGATCATCAACGCACCTACACTGTCTGGTTATATATCCCAACATTTTATTACTCAGGTTAATAAGATGCTCAATATGGACGCTGAAAGTGAGTTTCATATCGAATATCATGCCGAGATCTCTAATTTGATGCACTCTAAATAGTTGTGTGGTAGCACTTTGATAGGGATAATTTATGACATTTTTGTTTCGAGTGAAAGATATCACGTGAAACATGGCTAAATTTAGGAACAAATTGTTATCCTTACAGAACCCATCCTGGCAGTCAAGTTCACGTTAGACACTTGAACATTTTTGATCTGATAGAAAATCTTGGGCTCATCCGCAAAGAGAAGAAACCTACAGTAGACAAAGCAATTTGAGATCTTGTTCATTTAAATCAGAAAGAGTATAGGTCCCAAATGGGATCCTTGGGGAACTCCAGAAGTGGCAAAGTGACTCAGATCTGAAACCCTCAACAACAACATACTGAGATCTATCAGATAAATAAGATGTAAACCAGGCCAGAATAGAACCACCCACGCACACCTCAGCAAGAGCTAGTACCTGATGATTAATACTCAATTTATCGAATGCCTTACTAAAGTCAGTATAGATAGTGTCTACCTGAATGCGATTATTAAGGTAACCATGCAGAAATTCTATAAAGCACATTAGATTTGCCTCAACGGATCTGCCCTTGAAAAACCCATGTTGTTCAGGTCTAATCTCTGTTTTTACTAGATGAAATAGATGAGTATGCACGAAAGACTCGAAGACTTTTTCGAATATGCAAAGTTTACTGATATGTTACCGTTTCCACAACGGTATCTCACCATACATCGCTCTAGGTCTCTGCGAATAAGCGTGTTACCGTGTTAACCACGCTTCCTTAATCACAGATCGCCTAGTAGGCCCTTCAACAGGTCTATGCACACAACGTATTGTGGGCCTACCTGGACCGAGGGTTTAAATATCCGTGCATTTCGGAGACTCCCGACACTATTTTTTCTCTTCAACGACCTCTTCGAATACACACTGTCTCAGAAAACCGGCTGCAGCACGCGTTGCCACGAGCCGGCTTTCCGTACCCACGCCATATTGCCAAACCGCCGTTGTTTACCAACGAACCACGTGGTTTTTATTTCATTTTAATTCTACGTTTACAAAGAGTGTTTGTGTTAACCATCAGTGTTTCCACGTGTGTGACCCCATCCCGGTAGCAGATAGGTCTATAGTTTTGACCAAGTTCTTATTACCCCTCTTGAAAATTGGCAGAATAGTTGCAACCTTCCCTTCTCAGGAAATATCCCCGAGAGTAGAGATTTGTTAAAATCAAGGTGAGAGGAATTTTCAGTGACGAAGCACATGCTTGTACGAAATAAGAAGGGATTGGATCAGGCCCAGCTCCCTTTCTGCCATCTTTTTAATACTTCTTCGACATCTTCGATTGAAAATTGTATACTACTCAATAAATGTGGAGAATTCACTTCTGAGCACTCATCTGAGGGACATACAACAGGAGCGGTATAAACACTTTTAAAATAATCAGCGAATAATTCGCATATATCGAGCTTCTCATTGAAGAATATTTTTATTTCTATTTTTCGTACTAACAAAACTGAAAAGCTTTCTTGGATTCACTGCCAATTCGAATTGAATTAATTGTGCATACTTTTTAAAATCCAATTTAATTAGTTCTTTAAACTTTGTGCGAAGTAGCTTGAACTCAAGAAAGTCTCCAGTGCCTCCATAAATCTTCCATCTTGTATGTATCCTGTTCATCTTAAATTTTTTTGACAGCCTGAGAATTTGGAAGATCTATGTCACCGCATTGTATATGAGTATCGTCGAATAACTCCAAATATGCTGAGCCATTTCAGAGACGGTTTTCAGTTAAGATTGTTTTATTGTATAGAAGTAAATGAGAGCAATTTGAATATTTGATTTGAAATAATTGGATTTCAATTTTTTTTATTTAAGACATGCCCAAACCAAGATATCTACCCAAAATTGGTGTAATTTGTAAAAACGGTTTTCGAAAAACGTTACATCAAAACATATTTTCTTTATATAACATCTCAAGGTGAGTGAATTAACTGGTTAATGCACGCATGCGCTAGGTTTCCTTGAAGGGTAACCTTCCAAAACGAAAATTGATTTGTTTTACCTTCTTTGCAATAATCTTGAAAACAGTAAAATAATATTCAAGATGATTCATTTGAGGTAGAATTGATTTTTTGTAAAGAGGCTTTGAAGACTTTTCAAACGAGGTATTACTCGATGTCTTTACCCAATTCAATTTCAAGAGTTTGAAGCGCTCGTTAAAACCTCAACTATACGTCTAAAAATGTCCCCCAAACAAAATCCTTCGATGTTTCTAGTCAAATTTTTCCAATCACTAAGGGATAAGAAATATACAGGGCACCTCATTTGCGATGGATTAAGATTCATTTTTGTAATATAATTTTGAATAATAAAAAGTATTCTTATCACAGGAAAAAGATAACATTATGCCGACAGCTATTGCTGAATAGTTCCACATCAGAAGTTTTCAATTGAGGTAATTTGAAGAAATATGTAGAAAACCGGAGATAGTTTTTCTAAACGGTTATGCCGAAAGTGAATTGTATAACATTCAAGATCTTGAAATGCGTAACAAAATAAATGAGCATTGGGAAATCGTATAAAATTCCTAATTATGAAAATGGAATCTATAAATGCTCGACGAAAATAAATTATTCATATGATTGCTATAAACTGGTTACACAGTTATTCCCAATTGAATAAAATGTTGGTTTTCATACGTTGAATTTCCCATCGGAAATTACATTACGTATATTCGCAGTGTTTCATTGAATTGAACAAGTACGAGGTCATACTGATAATGTTCTAACAAATATTGGATCAAAATGAATTCCAAAATAATTTCATTGAATTTTCAAACTGAAAATCATCACGAAAAAACTTTTCTCTCTATGGATAGATAATATACTCCGTTAGTCATTCGTTAAAAATGAATATCCGCTGATACGGATACGGCTACGGATCATTTGTGTCTAAATCCTCGAATACGGATGTGGACCTCAACTATTTTACTTAGTCGGTACCGGTACCCGTGACTCTGAGATGACAGTTAATGCTATGCGTTATTAATATGATATTTTTCGACATGGACAGCGCATTTTTGGGCTTCCGTACTCCGAAAGGTAAGAGTGGAACCCTTGTAAGATTACTTTGTTATTTGTCTATCCGTCACACAGTGGGAGACCCCTGATAGCTGCCATCAAATAAACTAGACCAACTGGAGAAGACGAATGTCAGTGGACCTTTATCCTTTTAAGGACAAAAGTAATTTTATTGAAGAAACTCATTTTTGATATGCGTAATAAGCATATCAAAATATTTTCCTTCAAAATTTTGCCCCATTCACTACTATGTAGTACGAATACCATTGAAATTTTAGCGAAACGGTGAGGTTTTCACTTCACCTTTACCAGGCCCGCCGCTAGCGGTTTGAACGCCGGTGTGCAATTCCTATCGTGCCGCCCCTATCTAACTACAAAACCTAGGTGTTTATGAAAATGTGAAAAAAAAATGCTGTACAGTGAAAAAATATGTTATATTAGGTTATTTTATACAAGATAGATACACTAATACGACATTAAATGAAAAAATGAAGGCAAGAAAGGTGCAGTTTATACATATTATGTAGGTAGGTATAGGTATTAAGTTATTTTACAGAAACTGCAACTTTCTTGCCTTCATGTTGGCAAAATCAGCTATTATTTTTTCGGTGTCTAGTCTATTCAGAATCTCATGTTCAATTTAAATTATTGCTAAATTACTTAGTCTTTGCAGGTGCATAGTTGATCTCAAATAGTTTTTTATTATTTTTAACTTTGAAAATGACCTTTCACCAGATGCAACTGAAACCGGCAATGTAAGTAGTATCCTTAGCGCTATTGCTGTATTCGGAAATGTTGACATTAATTCATTAGCAAAAATGTATTGCAATAGGGTTATTGTTTGTGGATCATTATACTGGTTTTCAGTTAAATGCAACTTTAAAGCATTGATTTCATTAAACATATCTATACCGTCAATATCTGCGTCACTACTTGAACTATCTTTTAGCTTCACATTCAAATCTTTACAATGTTTCATTAAATCATCTTTGGAGTAACTAAACAAGTTATTATTGGTGAAAAAGCCAACAACGTCGGTAAAAGTTTCCAACTCATCGAATCTACGTTTTAAAGAAATTAACGTTTGGTCCAGGATCCTAAAAAAAAACATCTACCTTGTATTTTGTTTTAGGGACTAGTAAGACTTCATCACTCTGTTCATACTGAAATTGAGTTGGTTTTCTTCGTGGACGAACGGTATCTATAGGCGGAAAATCTGCATCTACATTAAGTTCCCGAGCCACAGTGGTAGCTTCTTCTAACACCCTTTCGAAATGCTCATCTGTGCGATATTCGGTGAATTTATGAATCAATTTATTTAACAAATTTATGCAGATTTGTGTATTTATTGTGGGGTTTTGCATCATTTTGCTAATAGCATTAATTTCGTTTAAAATATCAAACCAAATTACAACTAAGCAAATAAATCTATAATTTTGAATATTCAAAGCAAGCGAATGTGCTTTGTGAGTTGTTGTACAATCCCATTCCGACGAATTGTTATCTGATATTTCAAGTAAAGCGTCAAATATTTTTTCGAGGTGATACCGTTAAAGGTTTGTTGCATCGATTCTGCTAGACCATCGCGTGGCACTTAATGCCTTTAGTTTTAAATCAGGTAAATGCTTGCAAATTATGGACCACCTTTTGGTAGAAGACGAAAAGAAAACGTAAATTTCTTGAATTAAGTTGAAAAAGTTGACCGTGTCGTGCGTTATATTTGCCGCATCGTTAACGACCAAATTGAGACTATGCGCCGAGCATGGAACGTAAAATGCACGATTATTCATTTCCAATATTTTTTTTTGTAATCCATTGTGTTTTCCACGCATATTAGAACCATTGTCATAACCTTGGCCACGTAAGTTTTTAATATCAAGGTTTAATTGCGAAAATAAAGCTAAAACAAAATTTAATAGTCCTTCACCTGTGGAGCTGGTTATCGGACAGATGCCAATAAAACTTTCGCATATTGTAACATTTTTAGTTTCACTGTTTAAAACAACATACCTTAGTATAACTGTAATTTGTTCTGTGTGACTTACATCTGGTGTGCAATCTAATATGATAGAGAAATATTTTGATTCTCTGACTTTGTTCAGGATATAATTTTTATGGTCGTGCCGAGTAAATCAATGATTTCATTCTGAATCTGATCTCCTAAATAGTGAGTCATGCGAGTTGAATCGAATTTCGAGGCTTGAATTCTGTGAATATGTTCCCGCATAACTGAATCAAAGGATGCTATCATTTCTATTGCTTTGAGAAAATTACCATTATCATGCTCATATAATATTTTGGACGAGCCCTAAACGCCAGACATTGATGAGATAAAATTTTATAACAGCTATGAACCTTTCCAATACATCACACCATTGTTTTTTTTTTCAGATTCTAATAGTCTCAGTTGCATTTGATTTACAGTAGTTTCATTTTTTAACATTTGATTTAGTTGGACCCAACATTTTAAATTTTCGCTATGAAAAATGCTTGTTTCGTGTGGTTTTAAGGTAGATGTCAGATGTTGCCAATCGGAAAAACCGCTTGGAGCTGACAGACTACTTACAGTTTTACTGAATATTTTACAACAAAAACAATAGACTGAATCTTTTGACGTAGAGTAAACAAGCCATTCTCTGTTAATTTTTTCTCCATTAGGAAGATTTCTAGAGTAATAACTGTTTGCAAATTTTCTTCCATCGATATTAGCAGGAAAATTGTGGTTAAACAGCTGCACGGGACCACGGCTAACCAAAATATTAACAATATCATTAGTCATACTGGCGGGCCACGAACCGGGATCATCACCACAATCTAAACAGCTACTTGATGACGATAAATTGCTTACAGGTTCTTTAGCACTACTTTCTCTTTTTTTAGTTTCACTGGAGTCTCCTTCTGAAGGACTAACATTTTTCTCTTCAGATACCTCCATAACTTCTAGATTTAAAGCTGCGCTTGTTGAAGCTACATCTACGTCAACATTCTCTTGACATTCAGAGTCCCTATTTTCTGGTTTGCTAACAAATTTCTCAAGAGATCCCACTAGTTTTTTTTCTCTGTATCTTTTTCTCGTTTTTGCCGTCGAAATTGAGCTCCTGAAATTTTTTTCCTTTTTTGCGGTTCCTGGAATTTTTTTGAAAAGGTTTAGTATACGGTTGTACAAAAGTAACTTAAATCCCAAAAGGGGGTCGATCATTCCACCCATTATTGCGAACAACCTTTACTAGGGGGTTAACACTGAAATCGCGAAAAAAAATCAGCTTTTCCATACATTTTGTATGGAATAGTTTTTTTTCGCGATTTCACCGTTGACCCTACGTAAAAGTTGTTCGTATTTATGTATAGAATGACTCCTTTCGGGATTTAAGTTACTTTTGTTACACCCTGTATAGGTATAATTTTAATATTTTTTTATAAATCTTCACTCTTAAGTTGAATAACAGAAAAAATACCCTTTAAATCACAATAATAAACACAATACTACTGCGAAAAATAAATGTTCATACCTACTGCACACAAATGTAATGGAATAACTAATTTTTTTTCGCGACTTCAGAGTTGACCCCATAGTAAAAGTTGTTCGTATTGATTAGATGGAATGTCCCCTTTTGTTACTTAAGTTACTTTTGTTACACTCTGTATTAATTTTAATACATTTTTTTAATAAATATTTACTTTAAGTTTTTTCAGTAAAATAACCTTTAAATACCTGCTGTTTATATGAATGCGCCCATATGCTGATTAATTAAACAAAGACACTTACCATAATTATGATTTTTGCGCCGACGGATAATATAAATAATTTTCTAAATTATTTTTATAGTCACACTTCGCACAAAAATATACAGAATATTATTAATTTTAAGTACCCTGGACCGTTTCCGGATCTCACATTAGAGCAATAACCAAATAATTGAAGTTTGTTGTTCACTCACATCACTTTCGCATTTGTGTTAAATAAATAAAAACAAAGAAATGAGTATATAGTTTTAAGGGGATTTCCCCTGATATCTGTGGGATTTCCCTATTTCGCATAGAGCACGATACGGATTAACTTTGTTCTCATAAATTTCAATAGATGGCGCTATGTAATGCTACGATATAAAAGAAATATTTGGGCGCCGTTCATCATATTATTTTATAAGGATAATCTTTTTAGTATTGTGAGGTGACAATGTCTGAATTTTAGTCGATGATTGTCTGATTTGCAGCCCCCCTGAAAGCGCCGCCCGCGTGCATTGCACGCCTTGCACGCCCGCTTACGGCGGGCCTGCTCGGAGAATTGGTGCTACATTGAGACTTCATCATTCCACGGTTCATAGAGTTCTCGAGCGAAATAATTTACATCCTTACCATTTGAGTAACGAATTTCTATTTTTAATTGAAAACAGTAAAAGATACAAGGTGAGCAACTGAAAGATAGGGAAGACTACTTCCCTGAGACTATTCAAGTTTCAGTGAAGTAAAATGAAACAGAATCATGCTGATCAATGGCAGTCATCATCAAGTACCATCCTCATCTCGAATTTCAACCCCTGGAGCAACCCTTGAAAATTTGAAAGAGGGTAGATGAATGATTAGAGTGATAACTAGATAGAAAGGTATTATCTTTGTCTGCATTCCCGTGAAAGAATTTTCATTTTTGATTGAAAACTGTATAAGATACAGAGTGAGCCACTTAAAATAGAGAAGACTATCGCCCCAAGACTATTGGGAGTATTAGTGTGGAAAACTCGAATAGATTCATTTAGATCAAAGATGACAGCCTTTGATCTGGAATGAATCTGTTCCATTTTTTTGCACTAATACTTGAATAGCTCTGGGCGATAGATAGTTTCCTCTATTTTTCAGTAGCTCACTTTGAATCTTTTTCCAAATTTTCAAGGGTGGTCACCCCTGCTCTAGGTACTTGATGATGACTGCCATTGATCAGCATGGATCTGTTCCATTTTACCTCACTGAAACTTGAACAGTCTCAGGGAAATATTCTTCCCTATCTTTATGTTGCTCACCCTGTATCTTTTACAGTTTTCACCTTTCTTTTGAGTCATCACTCGACCCATCTTCCCTATTCAAAATGATCAAGGATTGGAACCCCCGCTTAGGGGGTTGATATTTCAAGCAAGTTTCGTACCCCAAAAGATGTTCTCCTTGAAACAAAAATTGACCTGTTTTTGCGTTTAGATCAGAACTGAATATCTTGGTAGATATAGCCTCTGTTTAGTTTTCGTTGAAGCACTTTGTATATCTACGGAAGATATAGAACATCCAGTTTCTGGAGATTTTCACAACTGACATATTCATATTCGTGAAGTTGATTGCAGTATTAGCTCAACTAATAATGCTACAAAACAATGAAATTTTTTGAAAATTATTTTTCTTCTCTCGTTGTGATTTTCCGATTGTGATTTTGCAAATATTATGTTACTAATACTCAATTTCTGATTAACCATCGTTGGGAAACTCTGAAATTGATACAGGATGCACAGTACAAAATTTCCGATTCCGCCTTTCTTCAAGCCTCATTTTTAAAAGTTTTTCAAATGGCACACCCTGTATCTTATACTCTGTAATGATCGGTTATTTTTATACCTATCGAACGATACCCATGTTCTCTATACCTATCTTTAACGGTTTCCGAGATTTCTCAAATTTTCCGATACTTTGTGTCTCAATATTCATCTCGAATGTTTTCTTTCTATTTTGAAGAGGGGTGCATATCACTTGATAAGACGAAACAGGAGTTTGTACGATGTGCTACTCAAAACACCAGTTTTAAGTCGAAAATGATCGGTCTGCATGCACCGATGTGAAGGCGATGAAAATGAATATTTTATGGAATTCAGTTTTAAAAATGCAGTGTTCGGAGCAGTTGAAAATTGTTCAGTTCGAGCTATTTCTAATTTTCCTCCTTGTTAACTATATACCTTTTCCGGTGATAGGTATTCATAACATTTTTTTTCGAAATGTTTCTCATTTTTGCTCATATAACTATTTTCGAAAAACATTGATTATTTTAATGTAAATAAATATGCTTCGAATGAGTGAAAATGTTTGACAATGGAGAATATTATTATAAATCACGGAAAAGAAAAGATTGCATGAGAAATTGAAGCAATACATATAAATGTTACAAAAGATATTCAAAATGGCCTCCATTCTGCTCTATGTATAAATGAATTCTCCTTTCTGTGAACCCTTACTGTGAAAACTGTGGTCATTCTTGAATTGTGTGTTCTTCAATTTATTAGTGTTGACAAAGAGAAGGAAGAAAGCCTTTAGAAAATAGACTATTCCAAGGAATAACGAGTCGATATGATTCTGACCATTGGAGAATCTATGAAAAAGTGTTAGCTGAAATACTCTAGGCTGCAAAATATCCGGACCGAAGACATCCGAGAAAAGAAACATTTGAAAAATGGCTACGACAATTCCGAGCCACTGGTAGTGTGTTCGATGAAAAACACCACAGACAAAAACCAATTGTTGGAAATGAGGAAAATGAACTTACTGTTCTAGCGTATGTGAACCAAGTAAAAGTCAACGAAACATTGCTTAAGAAATAAGTCTGAGTAGACAAAGTGTGGGGAGGATATTGAAAAATCATGGTTTTCATGCATATCACATTGAAACCCATCAAGAACTGTCACAAAAAAATCACACAGCTCTACAAAAAAAATTTTTTTTATTGTTGCCCTAGATATCATCGCAAATTTTTATGTTTTCAAGTGCCCAGATTACGAATATATTCATGAAAGTTCTCAATGTGCTCATATTTTCGTGATTTTTGAATTTCTTATATTTTGAACAATTAAAAGCTTGTTAGAAGTAAAATTTAATTTTCCAGGCATGATTAGGCTTCTGCGCAACTTTTTCGCGCATACAAACATCACCTGATCCCCACTCTCAGACCCCTTGCTCCACAGTACAGCTGAGATCTCAGTTATTTGACAATATTGAAGTACATATACACGTAAATCTGGATAAAGTGTCATGGATTAATATTTTGTTTCAGTTACTGAATGTCCATTCTTATATATTTGTCTTCTAGTCTAAAATATGAGTTCGTCACTAAGAAAGTGTAAATATTGTAGTGATTTATTTTGTTATATTTGCGGTGTTTATATACCAAGAAAACCAAAAGAAATATCACAGACTTTGTCAAGGAGACTTATGTTGAATATTTTGGTTGTGGAAAAAAAGGAACGTTCTGGATTAGACTTTGGTATTCCTATGATCTGGATGGAGCCTACGAATCATTTAGATGATTGTTACTTTTGCGTAGTAGATGTTAAAGGTATCAATCGAAATCAAACGTGGAGATACCCAGACTTACAGTCTACGAAATGTCCGGTTCTACACAGTGAAAATCTCCCTCGGCCCATATACATTTCAAAAGTAATTCGCATGCCCCAGAAACAATGATGTTACCAAATTCACAGAAATCAGGACCATCTACTAGTGGAAGTGAATGGGAAGGTGAAACATCTACGCCAAAGTTATTTTCTCAAAATGAACTCAGTGATTTAATACGTGATCTCAATTTATCAAAACAAGGATCAGAACTGTTAGCCTCAAGATTGAAAGAAAAAAATTTATTGGCACCAACAGTAACAATTAAAACATACAGAACGCGAGAAAAAGAGTTATTACAATTTTTTAGTGAAAATGAAGGATTAGTGTAGTGTAATGATATCGCGAAGCTGCTTAGAGACATGGGTTTAAAAGAGTACAAATCTACTGAATGGCGCCTTTTTATTGATAGTTGCAAAAGAAGTTTAAAATGCGTCTTATTGCACAATGGAAATAAATTTGCATCAATTCCAATTGCCCATTCAACGAAACTCAAAGAAGAATATGAAAATGTAAAATTAGTTTTAGAGAAAATTAAATACTCTGAGCATCAATGGCCGATCTGTGTGGATTTAAAATGGTTAATTTTTACTTGGCCAACAAAGTGGATATACAATATACCCTTGCTTTATTTGTATGTGGGATAGTAGAGCAAAGCAACTTCATTGGGAACAAGATGTTTGGCCTGTAAGAAATTCTTTAACTGTCGGTAAAGCCAACGTGATAAGGGAGCCGCTGGTGAGCAGAGACAAAATCATACTTCCACCATTACATATTAAGTTAGGTATGATTAAGCAATTTGTAAAAGCGTTGAACAAAGACGGAAATTGTTTTAATTACATTTGCAGAAAATTTCCGATGCTTAGTATGGAAAAATTGAAAGGTGGAATATTTCATGGTCCTCAAATACGGCAATTGATGAAAGACTCAGATTTTATCAAAGTTATGACTGTTCCGGAAAGTAAAGCTTGAAAAAGTTTTTTGTTGGTTGTCGAAAATTTCCTAGCTAACCATAAAGCAGCAAATTATGAAGAAATTGTGCAAAATATGCTGACAAACTTTCAGACTTTAGGAGCAAATATGAGTATTAAGTTACACTATCTCCGCAATCATCTAGATAAATTTCCGGATAATTTAGGAAATTATAGTGAGGAACAGGGAGAGCGGTTTCATCAAGATCTAAAAGTGATGGAAGAAAGGTATCAAGGTCGATGGGATTGTCACATGATGGCAGATTACTGCTGGTCTTTGAAAAGAGATTGTCCTCTGAAAAATTATAGAAGAAAAGCTCATAGAAGGCATTTTATGGAAATATGAAATATATTTTCGACATTTTCCTCTTTATTTACTTCGATGTATCCGAATTTCTCAAAACATAACTGACATGATAAATATATCTGTTATTTTGTTTCTTGTTTTACGATTTTTATTATTTAAAATGAAAATAAAGATTTAAAAAGAAATCAGAGCAAACCCTACAAAATCATTGATAGTTTCACGAATTGTGTGCATAAAATAGACCCAAAATCATTTTCATATCGAGGGCAACAAAACCATTGTAGACCAGTGTCATGAACGACGACCCGAATTTTGTATGTGGGAGTTAGAAATTCAGAAAATAAGAATTTCCCGAATTCAATTCTATTTTATGATGAAAGTACACAATTATCATCATTACTCTGACACTAATCCACATATTTTTCGTCAATCCTACACCCAAGACAGATGGTCGGTCAATACATGGGGAGCAATTATAGGACCTCATGTAGTAGGTCCTTTTTTTTTCGTTGGATCCTAAATGGACAGATGTACCTCAATTTTCTGGTTAACGATTTACCAGAGCTGTTGGAAAATGTGCCACATGAGACAACGAATGTGGTTCGAACAGGATGGAGCCTCTGCGCACTACAGCCAACAAGTGAGAGCATTTGAATGAGAATTTTCCAGAAAAATAGATCGGAAGAGGAGGACCCTGGAATTGGCCACCGAGATCGCCAGATTTAACGTCCCTCGACTTCCTCCTGTGGGGACATGTTAAAGAGTTTGTTTATCGTACGCCACCAACTACACTAGAAGATATTAAAAATAGGATTAAGGAAGCTTTCTAGACAGTTACGCCTGGAGTGCTGTTAGGAGCAAGGGCATCTTTCGAAAGGAGAATACATTTATGTATAGAGTAAAACTGAGGCCATTTTGAACATCTTTTGTAACATTTCTATTGCTTCAATTATTCATGCAATCTTTTCTTTTCCGTAATTTATAGTATTATTCTCCAGTGTCAAACATTTTCACTCATTCGAAGCATATTTTTTCCATTAAAATAATCTGTTTCTAGAGAAATAGTTATATGAGCAAAAAAGAAATAATTTGAAAAAAAATGTTATGAATACCGTCACAAGCAAAGGTAAATAGTTTACAAGGAGGAAAATAAGAAATAGGATCGAATTAAACAATTTTCAACTTCTCCAAACGCTGTTTCGTTTCAAACTGAAGTCCATACAAAACTCATTTTCATCGCCTTCGCATCGGTCCGTGCAGAGATTTTTTGATCATTTTCGACTTATAGACTTGAAACTGGTGTCTTGAGTAGCACATCTCACAAACTCCTGTTTTGTGTTATCAAGTGACATGCACCCCTCCCTTTCGAGATGAATATTGAGACACAAAGTATTGGAAAATTCGAGAGATCTCAGAAACCGTTAAAGATAGGTATAGAAAACATGGGTATTGTTCGATAGATATAAAAATAACCGATCAATACAGAGTATAAGATACAGGGTGTGCCATTTGAAAAAAATTTAAAAATGAGGCTTCAAGAAAGGCGGAATCGGAAATTTTGTACTGTGCACCCTGAATCAATTTCAGAGTTTCCCAACGATAGTTATCCAGAAACGGAGTATTAGTAACATGATTTTTGCAAAATCATAATCGGAAAGTCACAACGAGAGAAGAAAAACAATTTTCAAAAAAGTCATCAAATTTCGAAAAATCTCAAATATTTCGAAAACCATCGAACTAAGGTATAAGGAATATCGAACAAATTCACCTTTATTTGATCTCACAAAGCTAAAATAATCAAAATATATTGGGTATTCTATTTAAAAACACAACTTTGATTTATTCATCAGAAGCGGAATACCTGTATATACGAATTTCATGTAGTGAAATATTACGTATTTTTAAAGAAGCTAAAATCAGCAAAAAGCGTAAAAATCGTGACGACGGAATTCATCCAAACTTAGATAAGAAATCAAGCGCAAACAATATTCGACATTATTCCCGATAGTTATTAAACGCTTTTTCGTATCCACGATTGCAGACACCATCTGGTATTTTCTCAAACGGCAATTCTCACGTGGCGATGAAGTAACGCGTCTCTAAATGACTTATGTAACAGGTACCTGAGTATCAGTGCAAGAGGGAGTACAGGGGTAAGCATTTCTGAGCAACATATATAAGAGCCGCGATCGCGATGTTTGGGGCAGTTTTAAAAGTTATTTAATCGTGAGTACCGTAAGTCCAGAAAAGTGGAAGACGCACTGTTCCTCTCTGTGAAGTCCGACAGGAGAAAAAAGAATTACAGTTCTCGTTGTGTTCTACAGGTGCATACTGAATTTTTCTTGAATATTTCTGTTCGCTATATAATTTTCACGAATTTTCTTGAAATATATGCTACGTAATTTCTGAATGCATTGACGGCGAGTTGAAATAATCACTTCTCAAATTTGAAATTATTTTTACACGTTTTGACTCGACAAATGATCTAATTGAACTGCACTGAAATTATCTGATATTTTTCATAGAATAATTTGAAACATTTGTTTTCATAACTTGTCAAAATCTGGACTGTACTGTACTGAATTTATTCAATATTGATTTTCACAATTGTTCTACTAACTCGACGAATTATTTGAAGTGTACTCAAATTCTTTAATATTGTTTTCAACATTAGTTTACTTAACTTGCAACATTATTGAAATGCAAAGATATGACTGTATACTCATTCCAATAACTTGGTAACTATTTGAATTTGAAATTTTATGAGGTTTAATAATTAGTTGGAACTTTTGTTTTATAACTAAGAAAATTGATTTGATTGAAATGTTACAAAACTATTCATATTAATCCAAATCTTTTGTTAACATTTGATTGTGAGAACCATTTAATATTGATCCTTATTTTTGCTTCTATAAATGGGCCAAAATCTATTTGAAATATCATGATCCATTTTTCAGTATTTATATTTATCTCATTTCATAACTTAGCCAAACGTTTTCTTGAACTGTAACGAAGATATCTATATTATTCATTGTAATCTGGTGGTAAACTGTCCAACTATGGGAAGGTCTTTTTTCGAAATATTATTGATTTGATGTCCGATACTTCTAATCTCAATAAGGGAAACTTTCCTGCATCTAGGTATAATAATCGCCTACGAATTATAACTTGTCTCATTAGTATAAAGAAATTGCTATAGGGACGATACACATGCATGAACCCACAGACATTAAGGCTTCTATTTTCAGTAGGTATGAACGTTGCGAAGAATGGTAGATACAGGTGTAAGATCAAAGGGCATAATCTCCTGGTTGGCAAATCCGCAAATATGGGAATATGGGAATAGAATATGTTTTGGAATCAATGACTTATTATGGCCTGTTGGCGCTCAGTTGGGCAAAAAGAGCACGTACGGCTTTTGTGGGCTTACATCTAGTCCCATAAAAAATATTAAGACTAAACGAATTATCGAATTAAACGAATTATCGAATTCGATTAAAAATACGCGAGCGAAATAAAGCGTGGAAATTGTCAGATTGGGATGTGGTGTTGGTGGAATGTATGTGATGTTTATCCAGAGATATAAAAAATGGTTCAGTAAAAGTATTTAATACAAAATGCAAAGGCATAGTTGTTAGCACTATTTTCAAGGCCCGCAACCATATGTGCAAAGTGTGTAATGTACACGGGCGCCATCCTTTAGGGCCGCCAAAACTCAGGGTCCACAAAAATATTAAAATAAAAGTTGAGAAATTAAATAGGATTAGGTATAAATACACACGAAATTTTATTAGTATATCATGCAGTTACTGCCAATTTCTATGTTGGGAGAACATATCAGGCGGCAGTTTCTTGAGTTTTCCTGTTCAAACATGAATAACGCCTGGAGCGCTGTAAAAGCGATGCATCGCCACAAGCGTTTTTAAATCAGTTAGCTCACTGGACCGTGCAACAAGTAAATAAAACATGAAATCCTATTAATTTTTACATATGAAGTTATTTTTATTTTGACAAGCATTAGAATGAGCTTGACAAATTTTATCACGAGAAACCACCTAAACCACAAGTAGTCATTAAACTAAAACCTGTTTTCGAAGATTTATCGAAAGACGAATCATTTATTCGTTGTTAAGGAGAAGAGATACAAAACAATAACGAATTAGTTGATTTGGACTTTTGCTCCTAAGCATCTCCATTCTGGCCCCTAGATAGTTGAAATTGCTACCTACATATCACTTATCAGGCATCGCTGATTAAGAGTTACTTAAGATTTTCATAGTTATGAGCGGGTTTGAAACTAGTGAATAAAACAAGTATTCCTATTAATTTTTACATATAAATTTATTTTTATTTTGTCAAGTATGGTGTTGAGATGTGTAATATTTTGTTTACTACTTTTTTTAAATTAAGTGCCGAATAACTGCCAACTGCAATTTCAACGGCTTGATTTTTTATAAATGGTAAGTATTCTCTACTTCATACTATCAACATTAACCCTTTATAGGATACTGGTTATAATTAATTTTTTAGCCAAATATCTTTTTATTAATTGAAATGTCATGTACGAGTTTAAAAAAGTAACTGGTTTTTTCCATAACTCGCTTAGTTTTTATGCTATTGATCTTTTAAAAAATCATTTTGAAGGATTTTTAAGGGCTTTAAGATCAAATTAGTTTAATATCTTTTTGCCTTCATTTTTGAAATAATTTGAGCTGAAAGGGCTGGAACAAATTGCTTTTTACTCAAATATGCAAACTTTAATGGGCCATATAATACTTTATAATAATCTGCCCTATAAAGGGTTAAAAACTATTGGCTACTTAGTTAACTTTTTAAGAATATTTCCTACCCCACCCACATGGTGCTCATTATTGTGGTTACTTTAAAAGTTAATTCCTAATTCTCATGAGTACTATTTATTTATTTGTTTTTTCAGGATAGAAAAAAGAGACCTTCAGGTGCGAAGTTTCGCGAGCAAAAGAAACTGACACTACAAGAAAGGGGAAAAATGGTTGGATCTTTAAAGCATTTCTTGCAAAACAATCGAGATTCCACGGAGACTATTGATGTTGGTGGGACCGAAACGTCCGAATAGCAAGATTCGAAATCCGTAATACCAATAACCGTGAGTCGACCATCTGAAATTTCAACAGTAATATTAAGTCCTGCAACAAGTGGAAGCGATTGTAGCAGCAAAACAGCTTCTACTGATTCTACAGCACTTGAACAATCTACTTCAGGTAATTCAGCTTGTGTAAAAAGTTTGGTAATGTCAGCTACCGAAATACCTGCTGCAAGTGACACTTTCGAAGAAGGCAGTAATGAGGCTAGTATCGATATAATTCCGTCCGACCCCGGTTTGTGGCCCGAAAGATTCACCAATAAGATGGCTAGAATATTGGTTAAACGTGGTCCGCCCTTAATAGACATCAGTTTCAGTCTTGTTCTGGGGTATGTTGTCCTTAACACCACTTCAGAAAATGTTGAAGTTAAGGAAAGTTTTATTGCGTTTAATCCAATACTGGACTCTACAGGAGAAGGAGTATATACATTTGTGATAGAAAATTTGAAAAGATTAAATTTAGAATTGAAACACAATAGGGAAAAGGTTATGATAATGGGACAAATATGAAGGGAAAACATGTTGGGCTTCAAAAACGCATTCTTGATGCGAAACCGAAAGCCCTTTTTGTACCTTGTGCGGCTCATACTTTTAACTTAACAGTAAATGAGCTTCTAAGGTGTCAAGTGCTACAATAGACTTTTTAAATCTTGTGCAGGAGTTATATAATTTTTTTTTGTCATCCACAAAAAGGTGGTATGTTTTGAGAAAAAATGTCCCTGGGTTAAGTTTAAAGCCTCTAAGTGAGACAAGATGGTCCAGCAGAATTGACGCAATAAAGCCCCATAAAGTTTATTTAATTAAGGTTTGCGGAAGTCTTCTACAAGCAGCTGCAGATAATTCCTTTCACATTGATGCAAGACATAAAGCGAGTTCCCTCTTAACGTCTGTACAAAATTTTCAATTTATTAGTGGAACTATTATTTGGCATGACG
The DNA here is from genome assembly GCA_013387265.2 of Cryptolaemus montrouzieri. Lineage (NCBI taxonomy): Eukaryota > Metazoa > Arthropoda > Insecta > Coleoptera > Coccinellidae > Cryptolaemus > Cryptolaemus montrouzieri. The sequence goes on from JABFTP020000185.1 coordinate 125,356,139, forward strand.
TTTTATTTCATATAAATATTGTCAGCAAACAAATGCAAAGTGCTACAATTAATATTAAAGTATGCCAAACCTACCTAAAAAATTTAGTTGATCACTTCCAGCAATATAGATCTGACCAATCATTTCAAGAAATTCTTGTTCAAGCGAAAGATGTAGCATCCTCTCTCGAAATTGAAGAAGACTTTCCACCATTACCAACGTTTAGGAGGAAATTGAAACCAAAACTGTTCGACTATGAACACCGAGATGAGACCATCATGATCCAAAAACCGCCTTAGTTTTTTCTTAAAAATTATGGATCAAACTATAAGCTCTCTAAAAAACCGATTTGACTTATTAAATGAGTACGATAATATTTTCGGATTTTTTAGCGACATATTCAAATTAAGTGACAGCAATCTTTTAAAACGTTGTTCTATTCTTGAAGAGCGACTGACAGATCAGTATAATAAGGATATAGACTCCAATGATCTGTTTAACGAAATTAGAGCGTTTAAGTTGTTTTCATTACCTGATGATACTGACCCCTTAAGTATTTTACAATATATATTTGAAAACAATTTAATCTCCACCTTTCCAAACGTAAGCATTTCACTAAGAATTCTTTTGACATTGCCTGTATCTGTAGCTTCCGTCGAGCGATCTTTTCAAAATTAAAATCATTAAAAATTATTTAAGATCGACAATGATTCAAGAAAGATTGAAGGTATAAATTTTAGCGATGTAATTAATGAATTTGTTACATCAAATATATATATATATATATATATATATATATATATATATATATATATATATATATATATATATATATATACTAGTGAAGTTCATATTACAAAAGACTAAGAATTATCATCAAGAGTTATTTAACTAGTAAAAACCTTTTCAGAGCTATCAACTCCTATGCTGTTCCTATTCTTACATCTTCTTTTGGAATTATTAAATGGTCTAAAACTGATCTAAATGAATTACAATGTCAAACGAGGAAAATGCTCTGTAATATCATAAGCACCACCCAAAGTCAGCTGTTCAGAGAGTTACACTACCTAGACATCTTGGAGGTCGTGGATTAATTGATTTGAATAATCTTCACAGTAAACAGATTTTCATCTACGTTCCCATTTTCATGATAAACAGAGAACGTCTAAATTACATGATATTGTTGTTGCTTCAGATTATAATCTTACACCTCTGAACTTGACAATGCAAAAGGTAGATTTTGATATATTTGATGATAATTCTAAAAGAGAAAGTTGGATACAGAAGGAATTACACGGAAAGCACCTAAAGAATTGAAAAATGATTATATTGATGAAATTGCATCGAATAAATGGTTAGTATCTGGAGAATTGTTTGCTGAAACAGAAGGCTTGGCAATTGCGATCCAGGACCAGGTTGTTTTCTACAAGGAATTATAGAAAACATATCATCAAACAAAATATAGATGATTCTTGCCGTAGATGTTTCTGTTCTTCAGAAACAGTTCTTCATATATTATCATCTTGCTCAGTCCTTGCTTCAACAGATTATTTAGAAAGACATAATGCCGTCGCTAATATTATTCACTTCAATCTAGGAATTAAACATGACCTAATTCCCAAAAGAAAAAATTTCAAAATATGAACCTGAGATTATTTGTGAAAATGACAAATATAAACTTTATTTTGATAAAACAATTCTGTGCAACAGAGCTGTAAAACACAATAGACCAGATATCGTTCTTATTGATAAACAGAATCAAATAACATATATAATTGATATTGCTATACCCGACACATAATATACAAAATAAATACAATGACAAAATTTCTAAATATATGATGCTTGGCGACGAAATTAAAAAATGTGGAAAATGAAGAAAATATTTATTCTACCGATTATTATTTCTACAACAGGCGTTATTCCTAGAAATCTTCACAAAAGTATTGAGATTTTGGGTCTGAAGAAAATTTGTTTGAACAGTTACAAAAGATAACAGTCATCAAATCTTGTAATATTCTTCGTAGGTTTCTTTCCGAAAATAATAATGAGGTGGAGTCATAGGTTTTCTTTAGTTTATACTGCTCAGAATCTCATTTCATATTTTATTCATTTGTTTATATAAATGTAATATAATTAACTGACAATTTTGTCATATTTATATTCAGAGCAGTATTCTAATCGATCGTTCACCACTTCACACAAAAAACTATTAATGAGTAACATTCAGTGTTACTTGACTAAGGTCCGTACACTGGATTTTTCCGGGAGAAAGCCTCTGACACTACTCGTTGGTACATTGATATCATTGTCTGATGATGCTATAGTATGTATATATTAGACATTAGACATTAGGCAATATTTCTGTTATTTGTTCCTAAAAAATGTGATTTTTAGTTGTAGGTTATTTTCTAGTATTTATAAACAAGCCAACGTGACTGTATCCCATTACTTGAGTAAATGTTTTAAATGGGTGTGAACAAGAATTTATTTTGTTATGATTTTGTTCTGCTTGTTTCATTTGATATTTTAGTCTACAAATAAATATGACTTCTAAAGTTCAAGTGTTTCCAGATCTATTGTAGTAGTATTAACATTATCACTGGCTGCTGAAGAATCAGAGTCCTCAACAAACATATAATAAGATTCTGTCTTTTCCTTCTTTTTATCAGAGTCAGTATGTTGGACTTGGGAACACTTTTCGTCTTCTTGTTTTATCTTTCTCATTTCTGAAACAAATACTTCTTTGATGTATTCTCTGTTGGCTTTTGGCACCCATTTCATTTTGAAAAAAGGAAAAGATACTGATGCTATCATGCCATCTTTTGCTTTTAGTTCTTCTAATTCATAAAATCTCTCAAAACGCCTATTAAGACTTTCTTTAATAACATATATCAATACATTACAATATGTAGGGTTACCCATTTTCAAACTGCTTAGAATTCTTTGCATTCTCATCAGTTCTGGTACAAGACATCCATAGTGCGTATCTTTGTCCCCGTCTAAACGTCTGATGCCATCATTAATAGGCTTTGAACAGCTTACATATTCAAGAAGAAATTGAATTTCAAGTTCTTTAAAAAGGGCCAATCCTAGTTACTTTAAAGTTTCATTTAGGGTAATCTTTACTGCCATTAGATCTTGAATGCAATTATAGTATGAATTCCATCTTGTTAGAAATAGAAAAGTAGGGGATTTTCCTGTTGATTCAAGATATATTTCATAGGCTTAAGGAGACCTCGAACATTCCAAACTGCTCGACATTTTGCCATAGCTATATCATAATTTTTTTTGTATTATTTACTTTAGGATCTAGCCTTATCCATATCTTGTGAAGCTATTAAATGTAATGAGTGTGTGGCACACCTTCCATGATTAGGCAGTTGCAATTCCTCAAATTCTTCAAATGACTCCGGAAATTGTCTTAGGGTTAACACCTCGTCATCATCTCCATCGTCTAGATCATCATGTATTACATCAATATTTTGGATAAGAGTTCCTTCACTTATTCCTGTATCTGAATCTTGTCCATATATTCTTAAAGCTTTGACCATATTTGATCCATTGTCCGTAATATTTTTTATTATTTTTGAGAGTTTCAAATGGAATTCAGAATGAATCTCTGCAATCAGCTCAGCTACTTCATCATAACTATGTGTTCCCTTAAATCTTCTGCAAGCCAAAGTTACACTTTTCCGTTTAAATTTATCACAATCAATCCAATGAGCCGTTACGCCCAGATAGCTTCTCTTAGATGATGACTATATATCAGCTGTGGTGCATACAAAAACAACCTTTCTCAATTGTTCTTTTGTATTTTCTATATATTCTGTGTATTGTTCTGCAATTTTTTTAATACATGTTTGTCTGCACATTATTTTCGGCGGAACACATAATTTCTGTGCACCTTCAATTAGAGCCTTAAAGGATTCATTCTCTACAATTGATAAAGGTAAAATGGTATCCAATGAAAAATTTACTTGTAACTTGTCGAAATTAACTGACTTTGGTCAGATGGCTGGAAGAGTGGATTGTTTCAATATTTTAGATGAACTGCACCCTCACCAGCATTACCAATCTTTTCTCTTCCTGTTATGTTGAATTTTGAGTTTCTTGTACTCTGCTAATATATCAACATGTTTTCTTCTCAGTAAAAGTATAATTAATAATTTGAAGCAGAGAATCTCTGCGATTATATTATTCCTGTTGACTAAAATCCTATTTATTAGCTAATCGGTTTTGAAATCGAAATAATTTCTTCAACAGAATGAAATACAATTTGAATTTTTAGTTTTACTTACTTTTAAATGGTTCAAAAAGTTGAATGTAGAATTCAAACTTCCTTTTAGTGTTTTCGCACACTTTTTGCAAGTTCCAGATATATTTAGGTCACTTCCAGGATCATTTGATATGTCTTTGAAGAAGTGTTTCAATATGAATGGAATCTTCTCGTCCCTGAAGAAATAAGAGGTTGTATATCACTTACTTATGTACTGTACCTACAATAAACATATAAAAATGAATCCCTTGGACACGGCATCATCACGCGTAAACGGCTGGCACAAACAGACACAAGCTGACAGACAGCCGGATGGACAGACGAACAAAGTGGTCCTTTAAGGGTTCCGTTTTTATTTTCTTTTAAGGTATGGTGAAAATTGAGAACGGTGCTTGATAAAATAAAGAAATTGAGTAAACTCAACGGCCACATATTTTTTTCACGACAGGACAACTTCTGTCATAAGAAGCTAGTGTAAAATAAATAATAGCTTATCGTGTGGATTGAGGGTTAGGATATAAATGTGTTATTTCAATAAAATGTAAAATCCATGAATTAAACAATAACATCGAATGGACGCGAATAATGCGATATTGTGGTTAACTAACGTTGGTCGATATCGGTTAAATTTTATTTTAGGTTAAGCTAGTAAAAATAACAATAACTAGGTACTTAACTACTTGTTGCATAGTTACGAGTTATTTATAAAAGTATTGTATTACTTACATTTTAATATATTTATATATATCCAGCAAGCGAAGAAAACTGAACAAAATCACAAAGAAAACTAATAATCAACACACGAACACGCCTTTCTCCTCAAATTTGTTTAACAATGTTTTAACAGTTGCCAACTTTTTGTTTAAATTAAACAAACAAAAGATCAAAGAAGAAATAATATATGGACGATGTCAACCCAAATTATTGGGTCCATAATGATTCTAAATTATCTATAGATCATAATCGGCATCACTTGGAATACTGAACCTGGCCATCAGGGCTCTCTCGGTCAAACAGAGAGGGAATTGTTTTGTTGACTTTGAATATTGGAGGTTTTTTGTGATTATACTTCAAAATTGGCAAGCAAGAACAAGGAAGTGATTATGTTTCAGGAGACTCAAACTGCGACGGAAGAACATCTCCGCGAAAGAGGAAATATCGCAGGTTATGTACTTTTTGATTATCTCTTTAGTCCTTTTTATGGCCTTGCTTGCTATGTAAAATCTTTTCTTAGATTTGTTTAGACATATAAGAGGTATGATTGCGGAAATATTTTTCTGCTGGTTTTCTTTCTCCATTGTTACAAATTCCTGTTCCAAACCTTCCTTGCACCCTAGTCTTCGTCTGGAAATCATGGAGTGCATTAGAGAATGAAGCAGCTAAGCAGAAAAATCTTTGGTAATCTCTATGTAAACACGACACTAACACAACATAAACAGACAAGCTATTACTAGTGCAATAGCGACAGGGAAACGAGTTTTTTCCTCAGGTTTTTCACTCATTTATTGAATCATACGCAAGATAGTATGGTTCCCCTATTACATTTCCTGAGCTCACACTTGTGTTTTTTTTTCTGACACACGCCAAAATTATAGATATAAGCATTTATTGTAAATATAATCATTCGAATTTTTGGTAAATATATATATATATATATATATATATATATATATATATATATATATATATATATATATATATATATATATATATATATATATATATATATATATAATATATATAAACAGATGCTACATCTACCAAGATATTCATTTCTGATCAAAACGAAAAAAGGTCAATTTTTGTTTCAAGGAGGGTTGCAAACCTTGAACATTTTGAATAGGGAGGATGGGTCAAGTGATGACTCAAAAGAAAGGTGGTTTCTTTGTCTACATTGCCTTGAACGAGTTTCCATTTTTAATTGAAAACTGTAAAAGATACAGGGTTAGCAACTGAAAGATAGGGAAGACTATTTCCCTGAGACTATTCAAGTTTCAGTGAGGTAAAATGGAATAGGTCCATGCTGATCAATGTCAGTCATCAACAAGTACCATCCTCATCCTCAATTTCAACCCCTGGAGCAGGGGTGACAACCCTTGAAAGTTTGGAAGAAAGTAGATGGGTCGAGTGATAACTCGAAAGAAAGGTATTATTTTTGTCTGCATTCCCGTGAAAGAATTTTAATTTTTGATTGAAAACTGTAGAAGATACAGAGTGAACCACTGAAAAATAGAAAAGACTATCGCCCCAAGACTATTGGAGTATTAGTGCGAAAAACTGGAATAGATTCATTCAGATCAAAGATGACAGGCTTTGATCTGGAATGCATCTAGTCCATTTTTTTGCACTAATACTTGAATAGCTCAGGGCGATAGATAGTCTCCTATATTTTTCAGTAGCTCACTCTCTATCTTCTACAATACAGAAAATTCTTTCACGGGGATGCAGACAAAAATAATACCTTTCTTTCGAGTTATCACTCGACCCATCTACCCTCTTCCAAATTCTCAAGGGTGGTCACCCCTGCTCTAGTGGTTGAAATTCGAGGTGAGGATGGTACTTAATGATGACTGCCATTGATCAGTATGGATCTGTTCCATCTTACTTCACTGAAAGTTGAATAGTCTCATGGAAATTATGTTCCCTATCTTTCAGTTGCTCAGCCTGTATCTCTTACAGTTTTCAATTAAAAATGGAAATTCGTTCAAGGCAATGTAGACAAAGATACCACCTTTGTTTTGAGTCATCACTTGATCCATCTTCCTATTCAAAATGTTCAAGGATTGCAACCCAGAAAATTTCAGGCAACTTTTGTACCCTTTAAAACAAAAATTGACCTGTTTTTGCGTTTTGATCAGAAATGAATACCTTGGTAGATATAGTCTCTGTCTAGTTTTCGTTGAAGCATTCTGTATATATATATATATATATATATATATATATATATATATATATATATATATATATATATATATATATAACAGTGGACTGACGCGCAAAGTTGGCATTATTCTTCTAGTTGACAATGACAACACTATGATTACGATCAGTGCGTTCATAAATCTTGGATTTAGGAATGAAAAATAGGTAAAATGAATTGAAAATGTAACAAAACTATTTTGTATTTTATAAATACTAAATATTTATATAAAGTATTTCCAATAAAATACAAAATACATTCAGAAAAAAGTATTTCAAATATAAAATAAGAATAAGTATTTTGCATTTTGTATTTGCATTTCAAATATATGTATTTCAAATAATTCACATGTCTGTGTTTGTGGTACAAACTGGTGTATTATCAGATGGTTGGCAAATCCACGAATATGGGAATAGAGTATGTTTTAAAGTCAGTGACATAATATGGCCCATTGGTGCTCAGTTGAGCAAAAAGAGCACGTACGGCTTTTCGGGCTTACATCTTAACGTAGTAATACTATACGAATTATTGAATTCCATTGAAAATGTGCGAACGAATTGAAGCTTGCAAGTTGTCCTTTTGGACCTGTTCCTTAGAATTTTAAAATCAAATCTCTCAGAGTTCAGAGTATCAGGGCAATGACCTATTCATAAAACATGATATCATATTACCAAAACATTTAGAGAGGGTTAGTTACCACTCATATTATGGTTGACGGCCGATTAGGCCTGCCTATAATAATCGACCATCCCAATTTCTACTCGTAATATGGGCGAGGACCGATTAGGTCTGTTTATAATAATCTAATGTACCAACTGCCACTCAAAATATGGGTGAGGGCAAGGGCAAATTAGGCCTGTATCTGTGATTTGATATCTCATTAAATTAATTCAAAGGCTCCAAAGAATGCAAGGATAAGAATTTAATACTAATGTTGCAAAAATCAAATAGACATTGGTACTGAATCTGTGTTTTTATTTTCCTTACCTATCATCATCAAACCTAACATAAAAAAACTTGAATTCAAATACACAACACAACTAAAAGAAAGGGGTCCTATTCCATAAAAAGAACTTCAAGGCTAGTTCAGCTACTAGACGATCACATAGCTTTCATTCGACCGACCTCATTCGGTCTCAAGTGTAATTAATTTGGGGTAGAAAATGAGATAATTCAGGTATTGCAATTTACATAATAGCGATGTATTTTGCATCGTCTTTTTTAACCGGGGTATGGGTTGTTACATTTTTTACCATTGAATACCAAATAAGGCAAATAAAAGGGTACTTTTACTTTCCCTACGAAAATATGTTAATAACCCCAACTTCTTGTACACAGTGCATAATATACGCCTCATCATGATCTATTATGGTATAATTCAAGTTTTTGGTAAAAAGCTGTGTAAGAGACGGACAAACGGGCAAGGAAGTTGATCTCTTTGGGATTCTAATCAAAGTCGAAAAACGTCATCAATCACGCAGCAAATTTCCTGATGTATACACAATAGCGTAAGCCCAGATTATTTATTTCGCCTCATTTCCTAGTCCATTAAGATATACTGTCATTTCGCCTTTAAGCATGCATGAAATGTAATCAATACGAAAGCTTTATCAATAATTCATTCACGTGAACAAGCTTGGATCATCATGTGCTTTATTACTGTTACTATCGAATTCTATTATCACATGCTATCGGAATGAATTCTACCTTCATATTCGTGTTGAAGGTATGTTTTCAAAAAAAAACCGCAGAATACCGCGCGTCTTCACATTTTGATGTATTATAAAAAAAGCAACTCTACTAATCTTCGTTATGTGCGATAACTTTTATCAAACAAATGAATACAATGTCCCATGACTTGACATCATGGGATTCTATCATGTGAAGACTACAATTATAGTGCGTTATAAAAACGGAAACGAATAGGTCAACCTGTTGAGGTTTTGAGATCACTGGCTTTCAATTATCAATAGTTATTGGCAACTACATGAGTAGTATAAATGATGATACAGGGAAAGTCAAAAAGATGGAGTATTCATTATCTTGCACCACTAAGATCTATGAATAAAAACACCTGATTGATTCAAACATAATTATTCTGCAGCAATATACCGGGTGGGTCGTAATGGAAGGGCGTTTTTGGAACGGGTAGTACACGTAACGGTGAGTGAGTAGAGGGGAGCGGCTGAGGTCATTCGACTCAGGATGAATTATCATTCAATTCATAATGGTTATCTGAAAAGAGAACACCGTGCATTCGCAGCTGAAGAGCATTTAAAATCGGGAGAGTCTGGCATTGTCGTGCAGCGGCGCTTTCGTCAGGGCTTCAATATTGATCGTAACGCTTCAGTTCCGAAACCTGAAAAATCATCAGACAGCTACAGAATTTCAGAACTACTGCATCGGCAATGAATCCGAAACCGCAAGGTCGTCCCCGTAGTGTAACGACACCAGCTTCCGTAAAAAGAGTGAGACAAGCTGTAGTTAAAAGCCGAAACGAGCTTCAGCAAATGAGTAGTCGAACTGTTCGCAGAATTTTACATCAAGACCGCCGCTTTCACCCCTATAAGCTCATGGTTGTCCAGCACCTGAATGAAGGAGATTTTGCACAACTCCAATAGTTTTCCAAGAGGATATAAATAATTATCGCTGATGAAAATGAAAATAGTGATGAGTATTGAGGTATATCTTCATTTGGGCATTTCGGTTAATAAACAGAACGGGCAGCAGAAAACCCCCGCGAACTGCATCAATTACTACATCACAGTGGGAAAATCATCGTTTGATGCGCTATGAGCCATCTAGGGGTGATTGGATAGTATTTTTTCGAGGATGAGAGAATGGCAACTGCAACTGTGAACTCTCAGCGATATGTTTTCATGCTGAAGAACTTTTTTGTCCCAGAATTGCGACGACGAAGAATGAACAGAAGAAATGTTTGGTTCCAACAGGATGGAGCATTTCTCCTGGTTATGTAATCTCTCGTTTTGGTGATGTGTTGTGGCCCCCGGTTCCGAGGACCTCACTGCTTGCGATTATTTTTTGTGGGAAAACCTAAAGACTATGATCTACGTCAATAAACCTCAAAATCAGCAAGAATTGAAAGAAGCCATCACAAGAGAAGTTAGGGCAATCAACACCAATTTGTTAGAGCGGGTGATGCAGAACTTTGAGAATCGACTACATCAATACATTGCGGCACACGGACGTCATCTGCCTGATGTTATTTTCAGAACATGGTTCTTTTCACTTTTTCTACACTAAATGGTAACATTTAAGCTTTCATTTTACGTAATTAAAAATGTTCTGTGCTTGTTAATATAAATAAAATGTTCATTTTCAATGTGCCTAGAGCTAACAGTTATGGGTAATGAGCGGATAATATGTAAATTACATATTTTCACATATTTAACATATTTTTACTGAATATTGTTTACATAAACTCGCCATTTCGCCATTTACCTAGATTCCATAGATCATGTTCCTTCGAAGTGTTGTGAATCAAACAATGGAAAGCCAGGTACCTACATTATCCATCACCTAATTTTCTAAAGAGCCAAACTCTGAAAAATCCCATTAAGACATTTGTGTCGTAAATACGAATGATTGTTTAACGATAATAAGATTAACAGCTTTACCTTTTCTTCCCATAGCAGATCTGGAGACCCGGACCCACAGAGCTATTGAGGGATCATCAAGAGAAGCAAAGTAAAAACAGAGAACTCATCTACCAACCAACATCAAAGCATTTCTAGAAGAAGAGAAACGAGCGAAGAAGAAATACTGAAGGACACTACACCCCAAAGACAAGAGAGAATTCAATGGAGTAACCAACAGAGTAAAAGAAGAACTAATGAGCTTATTCAATGAGCAGTGGGACAACAAAATAGAGCAGCAGCACTTACAGAAAAGAAGAAAAAGGAGACGACACCACACATCATACACAATGGACAAACAGCAGTAACGGATGAGAAAAAGGTGGAAATGCATCAGCACTAGAGGAACAATTTTAAACGAACGCCAGCAACGAAGACGCGAAATTCAACCAAAACGTCGGAAGGATAGCAAGAATAATCCAGGAACATACAACAGAAGACTACCGCATTGAAGAGGTTACAACAGCAGAAGTACAGCGACACATCAACCAACTGAAAACAAAGAAGCCACCAGAACTAGACGGAATCCCCAACCAGGCATTGAAGAACTTACCAGACGAAGGAGTTCATGAAATAACGGAAATAGCACGAGAAATAATGAAAACGGAGCACTACCCAGACATATGGAAAACAGCAGAGACAATATTGATACTGAAACCAGGAGAACCAAGGAAAGAAAGCCAGCAGCTACCGAACAATAAGCGTACTATCAGCAATGAGCAAGATCATCGAGATGATCATCTACACCCGACTAAAAGCGTTCGCCGAAGAAAAAGAATATTCCCGGGGCACCAATTTGGATTTAGAGGACGACAATCGACAATACACCAACTAGCTAGAATCACGGAGGACATCAAGGACAAACAGAACATATCAACACCGACAGGAACAGCATTCGACATTGAGAAAACAGTCGACGAAGTTTGGCACGAAGGATAAATCTACAAGATGAAGACCACAGAATATCCAGCGAAGCTTACAAAATCTACAAAACAGAAGATTCATAACCAGGTTACAGGACCAGTCAACTGCGAAGAGCGAAGTCTTTCTTGGAAAAATATTGTAAATTCAATATGCCGGATGAATCTACATTCAGAAAACCAAATGTATTTTCAGAAAAACAATGAATGACATTAGAGAAGCTATAGCCGAAAATCGCTTTTATGTTATGGAGGATGAAACAACAGAAAAATAGAGGAGACTATCTATCGCCCTGAGCTATTCAAGTACCCTGCTCTAGGGATTGAAATTTGAGATGTGAATGGTGTTTCGGAAGATGACAGCCTTTGATCTGGAATGAATCTGTTCCATTTTTTTGCACTAATACTTGAATAGCTCAGGGCGATTGATAGTCTCCTCTATTTTTCAGTAGCTCACTCTGTATCTTCTACAGTTTTCAATCAAAAATGAAAATTCGTCCACGGGGATGCAGACAAAGATAATACATTTCTTTCGAGGTATCACTCGTCCCATCTACCTTCTTCCAAATTTTCAGGGGTTGTCACCCCAGCTCCAAGGGTTGAAATTCGAGATGAGGATGGTACTTGATGATGACTGTCATTGATCAGCATGGATCTGTTGCATCTTACCTCACTGAAACTCGAATAGTCTCAGGAGAAATAGTCTTCCCTATCTTGCAGTTGCTCCCCCTGTATCTTTTACAGTTTTCAATTAAAAATGAAAATTCGTTCAAGGCGATGTAGACAAAGATACCACCTTTCTTTTGAGTCATCACTCGACCCATCTTTCCAATTCAAAATGTTTGAGGATTGCAACCCCCGCTTAGGGTGTTGATATTTCAGGCAAGTTTTGTACCCCAAAAGATGTCCCCCTTAAAACAAAAAGTGACATGTTTTTGCGTTTTGATCAGAAATTAATATCTTGGTAGTTATAGCCTCTGTTTAGCACCCTGTATGTCTACATAGTAGACACTTTTGAGAGTGAACTCTGTCTTCGAACAAGATTCTTAGAAGAGTTCTGAGGAAGAATTCGTAGTGAAGTTTTTCGGACACTCTTTAAGAGAAACTTCTTAGTTGGAGTTTCTATTACCTACCAGACTTTTCGTCAATACTTTGACGAGTTATACCTATCTAATTTCGACAACTAAAATCATGGTATTTCTCATCTGGAAGAGTCAGTCGTTTGGCCCAAATTTAATGAAGTCAACTTATTGGATTCGACGCAAGCAGCAGCTTCTGTCACTCTAACATCTCCTCGAAGGATTACCAAATATACCGGATGTGTGTCAACCTCCCTTGTATTGATATTTTACTGTGAGAATGCCACAGAGCATCTCTCTTGTATATATGTGCATATATTTTCTCCTATTTTCTCTGAATAATTTCTACTTTTTCATTTAAACTAAAGTAGAAGGTGTAAATACAAAATTTACTAGGTTAGTCCTAAATCAGAGATTCTTTTATTATTAAGGTTTCAATGTGAACAAAGGCAATCACCCAAGCTAACCATTAATTTTCTATGAATACCTCATTTATCTTCGTACACATTTATAATTGATAGACTCATTTCAAAAGAAATATATTTGATATAATTCCATATATCATTTATTTTTATAAATAATATTCATTGAAAATATGAAACAATATATTATTCTTGTAGTTGAAGACTTATAATTTTTCATTAAACAACCAGCTATTTAGTTTTTTGTTCATATTTTTCATAAAAATGAACTTGCGCCCTTTCTAATTATTTTGAGTGAAAATCTTCAGTTTTTCCATATATCGAAAATCAGAAAAGTCAAATTTAGTGCAATTCAAAATTCACGACCCAACGGCCATGCAAAGAGCTACCGCGCTATGCTTAGCATAATACTAAATAAAAATTATGTTACAAGACATGACGAAGTTCAGAAATATATTATGAAAATATAGTTCACATCAATACACATCAATATGCTCATGGAGATAACAGAGCAGAAAATTATTCGAGAAAATTTTCCACTATAAATAATAACTAAATAAGCAACGTGAGAAAAGTTTCTCTAAAAGCTCTCCTAAGAATACACTTCTATAAAGGAAGATTGCCAAATCTGCAGCTACCACCACAAGCAGTATTGACCCAATAGGGAACGTGGCTCAGTGCGGCAGTTCTTTCCTCTGCAAATTTCGAAGACATCAAAAAAATCATCAACGAAATATCAGATTCTTCCTCTTCTGTTGTATCATCGAAAACTTCATTAGGAAAAAAAGAAGTGCATCAAACAGAATTATAGCTTAATTCCTCATTCAATTTTATCTTTGTAAAAAAGTACCAGCCTGTAACAGATTCTGTAGGAATAATTGAAAATTTCAAAATTGAGTGCGAAACAGTTCGATGGGATATTGACAAAATTGTGTTCGCAAATTGAAAACTTAAAAAATAGTGAAAATATTGAGGAAATTGGAAATGTTTCGAGAATCATTATATTATAAAAGGTGCCAAACCATTATATTATAAAAGGTGCCAAACTTCAGGAGGTGATAGTACAAGTCATTTGCAACCAAAAATGTCGCTTAACATTTTTTCGAAAAGTTAATAATTATCGAGTTATTTTACACTTCTTCATTTTACGAAATTCTTTGCTTCTTTCTATAAAAACAAAAATATCTCTGTTATTATTACACCTACATATCATCAGAAAGAGCACTGAATTTGCTGTAAGATAGGTAAGTACTTATGGTAAAAAGTTGTATACCGGGTGTTGTAAAAGGCTAAATGAAAAAATTATGAAATGAACAAAATTAGTGATATTTTCTTGTTAGCTGTACCACTGAAAACTGGTCGGTAAGTAGCTGTTCCTTCTTGGTAAAAACTACTTTATTCATCTGACTTTCATGCGGCATATCAACTTTCGAGCTTACTATTTTTTTCCCAGCTATATCATGGATAAGAGTAGGAGTAAGAACATTAAATTCTCTAATTCTTCGATCACTGATGAGCTGGTTTCATCGGAGCCTCTAAACAACTCCACAAATGACTTTTCGATAATAATAAGCTATAAATAAGAAACATATCTGGATATTGAATGTTTAAAAAACTAGGAATAATTAATTTTCTTGGACTAGAATAAGAAATTAGAAAAGAATCGTAAAAGAATAAATCACAGAAGGCTTGTATTACTTGATTTTAAAACAAATAAAAATATTTAGAATTTGACAGGAACTGTTTATTATTATTATTATTATTATTGAAGTTATTTAAGGCTGAGGACTAGTCCTATAAAAGCCTAATAACAAAAAAATAATTTCTATAGTATTGCAAGCACAGCTTAGCCATAATTAAATATGCACGCATATATAATAACCAAATCCACTCATGTCAAAAACGAAATCTAATTAAACAAAAGAAAGTCCAATTTATTTTTGAATTCATTAACCGAATTTGAGTCCACCACATCTAGAAAACCTGTTCCAATCATCGAACACCCTACTCACAGGAAATTACTGTCTTTGTCTCGACGAAAATTTTTCTTCTTTCAGCTTCAGATGATGACCACGCAAACGAGTATCAGCACCCAAACTAAACAAACATCTCAGGTTGGCGTAATTGTGTTTAATTATACGATAGCATAAGATTAGATCTCCGCGATGTCTTCGCTGTTCGAAGGTTATGAGACCAGCTCTAGCCAATCTTTCATTATATGAGGGATGAACGACCCCAAAAGTCATACGTGTTGCACGGCGCTGGACACCTTCAAGCATGCTTTTATCCCGAGCGAGAACCGGGCACCAAACCGAGCCTGCATACTCCAAAATAGGATGCACATAAGTTTTATAAAGTGTAACCGAAATAAAGAAGGACAACTTAACGAACGATCTACGAATGAGATCAATTAAAGAATTAGCACGTTTACAAACACTTAGGACCACGTAAGGTTTGAAGTAACGGTTACTCCTAGATCTACATGTGAAGTAACTGAGCGAAGTGGATGACTGTCAATCGAGTATTGATGGGATGGATTATTGGGTCCTATATGGAGCACAACACATTTATCAACATTTAGTATTAGGAGCCAGTCGTTGCACCATCGGTTTATTGCGTCAAGATCGTCCTGGAGAATCTGCCTCTCGGTGACCGGGTTTGCATACAACTTGGTGTCGTCAGCGAAGAATGACTTGCGAGATTTAATGTGTAATGAAAGATCGCTGGCGAAAATGACAAATAAAAGTGGCCCCAGGACGGATCCCTGAGGCAATCCGCTCACAACCGGTCTTTCCAGTGAAAGAACACCACCAACCCTCACCACGAATGTTCGCTGCGACATATGATTAGTAGTCCAGAGAAGCAACTTCCCGCGAATTCCAACGATGTCCAATTTGTGAACTAATCTTCTTACTGTGACTCTGTCAAAATCCTTGGTGAAATCGAGGTAAATGACATCAGTAGGGATCCTTTGATCATAGGCATGCGTCCAATCATTAACGCAAGACAAAAGATTTGTGGTAGTTGACTTACCCTTTATGAAGCCGTGTTGTTCTGACGGAATGATAAAGTTTTTGTCAAGAACTCGGTTGTCACTTCGACTATTATGGATTCCATCACTTTTGATGCAACAGACAGAAGGCTTATTGGTCTATAGTTACATGGGTCCAGTTTATCACCTTTTTCAAATATAGGAGTGACACTTGATTTCTTCCAGTCCAGAGGAAGGCGGGAGGTCTCGAAAGATGTTCTCATAATCAAGGCCAAAGGATGAGAAAGGACGTCGGCAAACTTCTTCAAGAAAAAAGGACTGATACCATCAAGTCCTGGAGACGAATGATTTTTTAGCTTGAGTAGGTGCTTTTTTACTGTGCTGTTATTCAATGAATTAATGAATTGAAGTTTATATTTTCCTCTTTCACGATTCCATTTTCTTTTCGAAAAAAGTAAGCATGCTTAGTTTCTTAAACATTGAATATCGAGATATGTTATTAGTTTATGGCTTCGCGAATGGAAATTCCCGGGCAGCAGTGCAGGGGTATACATTGCGTTTTCCAAACAGACAGAAACCTTGCAGAAAGACATTTTTGAAGTGTTTAAGCGCTCCGGTGAAACTGATTCTTTCAGTGATTTAAGAATTAGAGAATGTGGTGGAAATGCTCACCAATGGAGACAATCACCCGCAATATTGCAGGCTGTTCGCGAGGACCCTACAACATGTACTCGGAGACAGGCCCGCCGCTAGCGGTTTGAACGCCGGTGTGCAATTCCTATCGTGCCGCCGCTATCTAACTACAAAACCTAGGTGTTTATAAAAATGTGAAAAAAATGCTGTACAGTGAAAAACTATGTTATATTAGGGTATTTTATACAAGATAGATACACTAATACGACATTAAATGAAAAATGAAGGCAAGAAAGGTGCAGTTTATACATATTATGTAGGTAGGTATAGGTATTAAGTTATTTTACAGAAACTGCACCTTTCTTGCCTTCATGTTGGCAAAATCAGCTATAATTTTTTGGTGTCTAGTCTATTTAGAATCTCATGTTCAATTGAAATTATTGCTAAATTACTTAGCCTTTGCTGGTGCATAGTTGATCTCAAATATTTTTTATTATTTTTAACTTTGAAAATGACCTTTCACCAGATGCAACTGTAACCGGCAATGTAAGTAGCATTCTTAGCGCTATTGCTGTATTCGGAAATGTTGACATTAATTCATTAGCAAAATGTATTGCAATAGGGTTATTGTTTGTGGATCATTAGACTGGTTTTCAGTTAGATGCAACTTTAAAGCATTGATTTCATTAAACATATCTATACCGTCAATATCTGCGTCACTACTTGAACTATCTTTTAGCTTCACACTCAAATCTTTACAATGTTTCATTAAATCATCTTTGGAGTAACTAAACGAGTTATTATTGGTGAAAAAGCCAAAAACGTCGGTAAAAGTTTCCAACTCATCGAATCTACGTTTTAAAGAAGTTAAGGTTTGGTCCAGGATCCTAAAAAAACATCTACCTTGTATTTTGTTTTAGGGTCTAGTAAGACTTCATCACTCTGTTCATACTGAAATTGAGTTGGTTTTCTTCGTGGACGAACGGTACCTATAGGCGGAAAATCTGCATCTACACTAAGTTCCCGAGCCACAGTGGTAGCTTCTTCTAACACCCTTTCGAAATGCTCATCTGTTCTATATTCGGTGAATTTATGAATCAATTTATTTAACAAATTTATGCAGATTTGAGTATTTATTGTGGGGTTTTGCATCATTTTGCTAATAACATTAATTTCGTTTAAAATATCAAACCAAATTACAACTAAGCAAATAAATCTATAATTTTGAATATTCAAAGCAAGCGAATGTGCTTTGTGAGTTGTTGTACAATCCCATTCCGACGAATTGTTATCTGATATTTCAAGTAAAGCGTCAAATATTTTTTCGAGGTGATACCGTAAAGGTTTTACTGCATCGATTCTGCTAGACCATCGCGTGGCACTTAATGCCTTTAGTTTTAAATCAGGTAAATGCTTGCAAATTATGGACCACCTTTTGGTAGAAGACGAAAAGAAAACGTAAATTTCTTGAATTAAGTTGAAAAAGTTGACCGTGTCGTGCGTTATATTTGCCGCATCGTTAACGACCAAATTGAGACTATGCGCCGAGCATGAAACGTAAAATGCACGATTATTCATTTCCAATATTTTTTGTAATCCATTGTGTTTTCCACGCATATTAGAACCATTGTCATAACCTTGGCCACGTAAGTTTTAATATCAAGGTTTAATTGCGAAAATAAATCTAAAACAAAATTTAATAGTCCTTCACCTGTAGAGCTGGTTATCGGACAGATGCCAATAAAACTTTCGCATATTGTAACATTTTTAGTTTCACTGTTTAAAACAACATACCTTAGTGTAACTGTAATTTTTCTGTGTGACTTACATCTGGTGTGCAATCTAATATGAGAAATATTTTATTCTCTGACTTTGTTCAGGATATAATTTTTATGGTCGTGCCGAGTAAATCAATGATTTCATTCTGAATCTGATCTCCTAAACAGTGAGTCATGCGAGTTGAATTGAATTTCGAGGCTTGAATTCTGTGAATATGTTCCCGCATAACTGAATCAAAGGATGCTATCATTCCTATTGCTTTGAAAAATTACCATTATCATGCTCATATAATATTTTGGACGAGCCCTAAACGCCAGACATTGATGAGATAAAATTTTATAACAGCTATGATTCTTTCCAATACATCACACCATTGTTTCTTTTCAGATTCTAATAGTCTCAGTTGCATTTGATTTACAGTTGTTTTATTTTTTAACATATGATTTAGTTGGACCCAACATTTTAAATTTTCGCTATGGGAAATGCTTGTTTCGTGTCGTTTTAAGGTAGATGACAGATGTTGCCAATCGGAAAAACCGCTTGGAGCTGACAGACTACTTACAGTTTTACTGAATATTTTACAACAAAAACAATAGACTGAATCTTTTGACGTAGAGTAAACAAGCCATTCTCTGTTATTTTTTCTCCATTAGGAAGATTTCTAGAGTAATAACTGTTTGCAAATTTTCTTCCATCGATATTAGCAGGAAAATTGTTGTTAAACAGCTGCACGGGACCACGGCTAACCAAAATATTAACAATATCATTAGTCATACTGGCGGGCCACGAACCGGGATCATCACCACAATCTAAACAGCTACTTGATGACGATAAATTGCTTACAGGTTCATTAGCACTACTTTCTCTTTTTTAGTTTCACTGGAGTCTCCTTCTGAAGGACTAACATTTTCTCTTCAGATACCTCCATAACTTCTAGATTTAAAGCTGCGCTTGTTGAAGCTAAATCTACGTCAACATTCTCTTGACATTCAGAGTCCCTATTTTCTGGTTTGCTAAAAATTTCTCAAGAGATCCCGCTAGTTTTTTTCTCTGTATCTTTTTCTCGTTTTTGCCGTCGAAATTGAGCTCCTGAAATTTTTTCCTTTTTGAGGTTCCTGGAATTTTTTGAAAATGTTTAGTATACGGTTGTACAAAAGTAACTTAAATCCCAAAGGGGTCGATCATTCCACCATTATTGCGAACAACCTTTACTAGGGGTCAACACTGAAATCGCGAAAAAAATCAGCTTTTCCATACATTTTGTATGGAATAGTTTTTCATGATTTCACCGTTGACCCTATAGTAAAAGTTGTTCGTATTTATGTGTAGAATGACTCCCTCGATTTAAGGATTTTTGTTACACCCTATATATGTATAACTTTAATATTTTTTTATAAATCTTCACTCTTAAGTTGTATAACAGAAAAAATACCCTTTAAATCACAATAATAATCACAATACTACTGCGAGAAAAATGTTCATACCTACTGCACACAAATGTAATGGAATAACTAATTTTTTTTCGCGACTTCAGAGTTGACCCCATAGTAAAAGTTGTTCGTATTGATTAGATGGAATGTCCCCTTTCGTTACTTAAGTTACTTTTGTTACACTCTGTATTAATTTTGATAAATTTTTTTAATAAATCTTTACTTTAAGTTTTTCAGTAAAATAACCTTTAAATTTTACATGAATACCTGCTGTTTATATGAATGTGCCCATATGCTGATTAATTAAACAAAGACACTTACCATAATTATGATTTTTCGCGCCGACGGATCTCACATTAGGGTTATAACCAAATAATTGAAGTTTGTTGTTCACTCACATCACTTTCGCATTTGTGTTAAATAAATAAAAACAAAGAAATGAGTATATAGTTTTAAGGGGATTTCCCCTGATATCTGTGGGATTTCCCTATTTCGCATAGAGCACGATACGGATTAACTTTGTTCTCATGAATTTCAATAGATGGCGCTATGTAATGCTACGATATAAAAGAAATATTTGGGCGCCGTTCATCATATTATTTTTATGAGGATAATCTTTTTAGTATTGTGAGGTGACAATGTCTGAATTTTAGTCGATGATTGTCTGATTTGCCGCCCCCCTGTATGCGCCGCCCGCGTGCATTGCACGCCTTGCACGCCCGCTTACGGCGGAGCCTGCTCGGAGAATTGGTGCTACATTGAGACTTCATCATTCCACGGTTCATAGAGTTCTCGAGCGAAATAATTTACATCCTTACCATTTGAGTAAGGTTCAAGACCTATTGCCAGTGGATAGTGAGGTGAGGTTGCAATTTTGTAGGTGGTAAATGAATAAATTATAGGAGTGGGGATCAGATAAAATTCTATGGACAGATGAGGCAACTTTTACCAAAGTTGGTATGATAAATTTGAGAAATTCCCATTTATGGGATATAGAAAATCCTCAAGGTACATTTGTGACACACTTTTAGCACGAGATTAGAGTAAATGTGTGGTTTGGTTTAAGGAGGGATCAGCTTGTCGGGCCAGTTATACTCGATCGACTCAATTCCAACGAATTTTCAAATCTATTAAATAACGAAATAATAATCGTTCTGAAAGAAATGCATGCGGCATCATCTATGGTTTCAAGTGGACGGCTGCCAGGCTCATAATTCTAGAATGGTCCAGAACTGGATGACTGGGAGATTTCGAGAGAAATGGATAGGTCGATTCGGGCCGGTGAGATAGCCAATCAGAAGCCCTGACCTTACGCCGCTTGATTTTTATGCGTGGGGCTCATTAAAGACCAATGTTTATAGAATTCCCATAAATACTCGGGAACAATTAATTGAAAGGATTCGAATCTATTGCAACGAAATGAGTCAAAAATTCATTGAACTTCAAAGAGTACTTCAAGAGTAGTCAAGAGTTTAAGAAAAACATGTGTTAAGTGCATTCAAGATAGAAGAAGACATGAACACCTTTGAAATCCATTTCGTAACAATATCATTCATTAATTTTTCAGTTCCTGTTCATGTTTCATTAAGTAATATAAGATATTTGCGTTTTCGAATTTTATGTTCTCATTACTCCTAACCATGATATTGCTAGAAAAAAAATAGTTAGCTAAAAAGTTGATATACCGTTCGAAAGCCAGTTGAATTCAGTAGTTTTTACCAAAAAAAAACAGCTACTTATTGACCAGTTTTCGGTGGTAAAGCTGAGAAGAAAATACCACGAATTTTGTTCATTTCACAATTTTTTCATTTAGCCTTTTACAACACCCGGTAGACAAGATTTTTTACCATAAGTACTTATCTATCTTAAAGTAAATTCAATGATCTTTCCGATGGTATGGTCAGATTTGATATAGCTGTAAGAATAACAGAGAATTCATGTTTTCATTGAAAGAAGTGAAGAATTTCGTAAAATCAAGAAGTGTTAAATAACTCCATAATTATCAACTTTGCGAAAAATGTTACGGGACATTTTTTGTTGCAAATGACTTGTACTATCATCTCCTGAAGTTTGGCAACTTTTATAATAGACACCCTGTATAAACATTATATAAGTGATGAGCGTCATAATTTCGCTTCAGAAAACTCTGAGAAGAATTTTGTTATTAATTCGTTTCATAATAAAGAATACAATATTCTCAACTTTGATGAATAAACTAATCAACTATTAGTAAAGAGCTATTGTCATTGTTGTTCTTACAAAATCCTTCAAATGATATGTACACTTTACATATTTTCCAAAAGTTCTTAGATATTTTCGAAGAATCATTATATATATATATATATATATATATATATATATATATATATATATATATATATATATATATATATATATATGTACATTGTGATTCAATTCTAATTGGCTATTAAGGGTGATGAAATTTTGGTTTTACAAAGTTTGTTAATTTCAAAACCTCTCAACAGATTCATTGTTATCCCTTCAATACGTTTGTAGAGGAATTTTAAATTATCTAACGTGATTATTTGATTTGTAGATTTAATTTGTTCGAAAACTGCGGATTTTTTATCTGAGGAGTGAGGTTCTTTGAATCTTGATTCAAAATTTTGACCTGGTTGTATTTTTAATAAAAAAAGCAACTCCCTTATCTTCGTTATGTGCGATAACTTTTATCAAACAAATGTCCCATGACTTGACATCATAGGATTAAATCATGTGAAGACTAAAATTATAGTGCTTTATAAAAACAGTGTTAAGTAGGTCAACCTGTTGAGGTTTTGAAATCATTGGCTTTTAATTATCAATAGGAATTATTAAAACAACATGAAAACTCATATCGAAATATCTTGACGTATGTCTTGGCAACTATATTAGTAGCATAAATGATAATACACGGTTAGTCAAAGTATGGAGTATTCAATAATTTTCACCACAAAATTCATGAATAAGAACATCACGTATATTGATTTAACCATGATGCAATATACTTGTTCTTAGTCAAGTTTTCATTCCTCCTTTCTTCAACAGTTTGATTCAAATTATACCATTTATACAATAGGGATTATACCTGGAGATTGCACTTCACAATCCAGGATTAGGCAAGGCGTTGTTGCATTTTTTATCTCTTACAGACAAAATGTAATAGTTGAACTGATAGAAGAAATGTGTCCTGGTATTAAAGGACACAGATAAAAAACTGAAATGATTAGCTACGCAGAAGATTTAGTACTTACAGCGGAGAAGAATTAACAGACGTACTAGTCTTGATTGAAAACATACTGAAAAGAGATTCCAATATGAAGATTAATGAGAATAAAATCAAGATGTTCAAGTGTGCAATGCACACGGGCGCCATCCTTTAGGGGCGCCAAAACCCAGGGTCCAAAAAAATATTAAAATAAAAGTTGAGAAATTAAATAGGATTAGGTATAAATACACACGAAATTTTATTAGTACATCATCCAGTTACTGCCGATTCCTATGTTGCGAGAACATGTCAGGCGGCAGTTTCTTGATTTTCCTGTTCAGACATGAATAACGCCTGGAGCGCTATAAAAGCGATGCATCGCCACAGGCGTTTTTAAATCAGTTAGTTCACTGGACCGTGCAACAAGTAAATAAAAACATGAAATCCTATTAATTTTTACATATGAAGTTATTTTTATTTTGACAAGCATTAGAATGAGCTTGACAAATTTTATCACGAGAAACCACCTAAACCACAAGTAGTCATTAAACTAAAACCTGTTTTCGAAGATTTATCGAAAGACGAATCATTAATTCGTTGTTAAGGAGAAGAGATACAGAACAATAACGAATCTTTGAATTTGTTGATTTGGACTTTTGCTCCTAAGCATCTTCATTCTGGCCCCAAGATAGTTGAAATTGCTACCTACATATCACTTATCAGGCATCGCTGATTAAGAGTTACTTGAGATTTTCATAGTTATGAGCGGGTTTGAAACTTTGAACGCATTTTTCTCAAAACTATGTTTTTCAAACTTTCCTACCTCGTATCTCAAAAACATGTAAACGCATGGAATGAATTATTATTGATCAAAAATTTCGATTTTTTTCATACCAGAAAACGAAAAAAAATGCCAAATTCGCAAATTTACTTTCAAATGTTTACCAAAAGTCCAATTTTCAGTAAATTCTTTTGATAATAGTCCATTCCTTGCATTTGGGCTTCAGATTAAAAAACCGCTAATTTATTTTTGTTTCAGATAAGCCAATCAGCCGGAATCGTGGAGAAAGTGCGGGCTCATTTTTAAAAATATATTTATATTGTTGAAATATATACAGGGTGCTTCAACGAAAACTAAACAGAGGATATATCTTCCAAGATATGCATTTCTGATCAAAACGCAAAAACAGGTCAATTTTTGTTTTAAGGGGGATATCTTTTGGGGTACAAAACTTGCCTGAAATATCAACCCCCTAAGCGGGGGTTGCAATCCTTGAACATTTTGAATGAGGAAGATGGGTCGAGTGATGACTCAAAAGAAAGGTGGTATCTTTGTCTACATTGCCTTGAACGAAATTACATTTTTAATTGAAAACTGTAAAAGATACAGGGTGAGCAACTGAAAGATAGGGAAGACTATTTCCCTGAGACCATTTAAGTTTCAGTGAAGTATAATGGAACAGATCCATGCTGATCAATGGCAGTCATTATCAAGTACCATACTCATCTCGAATTTCAACCCATGGAGCAGGGGTGACCACCCTTGAAAATTTGGAAAAGGGTAGATGGGTCAAGTGATATCTCGAAAGAAAGGTGTTATCTTTGTCTGCATCCCCGTGAACGAATTTTCATTTTTGATTGAAAACTGTGGAAGATACAGAGTGAGTGAGAGAAGGCAATCGAAATCCTTTACTTGAAAGGTATCACTGGATCGAAATATTACCCCTGCTCTAGGGGTTGAAATTCGAGATGAAGGTGATTTCCGAAGATGACAGCTTTTGATTCAAAATGAATCTATTCTAGTTTTTTGCACTAATACTCCAATAGCCTAGGGGCGATAGTCTTCTCTATTTTTCAGTGGCTCACTCTGTATCTTCTACAATTTTCTATCAAAAATGAAAATTCTTTCACGGGAATGCAGACAAAGGGTCGAGTGCATCTACTGTCTTCCAAATTTTCAAGGGTTGTCACCCCTGCTCCAGGGGTTGAAATTCGAGATGAGGATGGTACTTGATGATGACTGCCATTGATCAGCATGGATCTGTTCCATTTTACCTCACTGAAACTTGAATAGTCCCAGGGGATATAGTCTTCCCTATCTTGCAGTTGCTCCCCCTGTATCTTTTACAGTTTTCAATTAAAAATGAAAATTCGTTGAAGGCAATGTAGACAAAGATACCACCTTTCTTTTGAGTCATCACTCGACCCATCTTCCCTATTCAAAATGTTCAAGGATTGCAACCCCCGCTTAGGGGGTTGATATTTCAGACAAGTTTTGTACCCCAAAAGATGTCCTCCTTGAAACAAAAATTGACCTGTTTTTGCGTTTTGATCAGAAATGAATATCTTGGTAGATATAGCCTCTGTTTAATTTTCGTTGAAGCACCCTGTATATTAATAAATGATAATAAACTTGAAGCTCTAGCTATTTACTGGTCGTAAAAAATACTAAAGAATCCCTGAATAAGAGGCCGTCACATGGGATGACCCCCATAATTCAATCCTCGATCAATCATTCAGACGCCGTAGCTTGAATGTTCTTCACGCTATAGAAGCATTTGCTATTGAAACTCGTTCCGCGTGGACCTGTGGTCAATTTTCTGAAAGACAATATTAAGAAAACGTTATATTTTTACATGAACAATGGAATATATTACATTTAAAACTAAATAAAGTATAAAACCGAAGTTTCGTTCTAAAAATGCTGGGAAAATTTATTATTTTCATTAAACAGGAAAATTCCGAACTAAAATGCACTGATAGAATTTCAATATTTCAAATTTATCATTTTTGTAGGCCACTTATTATTAACACTTATGTTTTTTCCGGATATGTCCGGACATATGACAATAAAATTCGATGTTTTCTCCGTGTGCATCTTCTCATGAGAAATAGAATGAAAGTAATAAAGTGAGAGCTGCAAGAAACCAACATATATTGATAACAGTAACTGTTTCTCAATGAAAGGGGACCTGGGCAAGGACGATCTGGAGCAACAACTGCGATCTATGACCGTTATTTAAGAATTCTTCGTTGAGACAACGGTTCGCTACTGCCACGCACCTCCAAATGCAATTTAGCACTGAAACTATACGACATTATCCCAGGGGATTTTGTTGGAGACCTAGTGTTGCAGCTCAAGTCCTAGATCTAACCTTTGCACATCAAAGAGTTGGATTGAATTTTGTCAGAAAATTGGACTCACCAGTGGCACGCGTATGGGCACAACTCAGGTTATTCTCAAAGAAAATACTGAGACGCTACTGATTTTTAAAGAAATGTAAAATATTTTTCAATTTTCCAATTATTTTTCAAGAAGAGAGCTTTCTCGACATATTTTTGTATGACGAAGTTTTTGAGTAAAAAAATTTTGAAAAGAATCAGAAAAGAAAGTCCATAAATTTCATTGTACGACACGTAGTCTTCGATTAAAAGAACCATCGTGAGGTATTTCTTTTTATCATTAAATAAACTATGGTTGAAAATCAAAAGTTTAATTCAAAGGCAGAACAAAGACTTCTGAGTATCTCCAATAAATCTTAAAAATTGCCTCCTCCAGGTCGGATGTAAGATTGCAGTCTTCTCCTCATTGATGGACGAATCCTTTCAAAAATACCAGGATCTGTTCTTATCGAGTTGTGCCAAGCGATAACTGTATTTCTCAACATTTGGGACGGGGGTAGTGTAAACCAAAGATGACCCCACTGCAACAAAATCGTGGGGGTTCAAGTCTGGGGACCATGAAGGCCAAAATTGAGGTCCAGCTCGATCAATCCAGCGATTGCCAAACTCTTGACTTAGGAAATCACAGGCTAGCTGACTAAAATGGGAAGGTGCGCCATCGTGCATAAACCACATCGTTTGTCTTACTACCAAAGGTACATCCTCCAAAAATTCTGGAAGCGTGTGTTCCAAAAAGTGGTGGCACACCTCCCGTGTAAGTCTCCGAGATAAAAATACTGGTCCAATTAGGCAATGACCCACAATGCCGAAAACCAAACATTCAACGAGAACTGATGTTAAAATCGATTTTCATATATTTGATGTGGATTTTCTTCACACAACATATGATTATCATGAAAATTCCTTATAAAATTTTTTGAAAAACTTTCTTGATCATGGAGCAGGATCAGCATAAGAAATTGACGAATTTGAGTTACCTTTATTGCTCGAGGATGTGCCACTTTTGGTGGGAAACATATTGTGGTTCATGCATGACAGGGCACAGCACATTTTAGTGGAGAAGCTAGGGAATTCTTGAATAATACATTCAACAACCGATGGATAGGTCGGAGTGGGCCATAACCATGGCCTTAAATAGTTTAGACATTATCTTATGGGGATATCTCAAAAGTTTAGTTTATACCACTCCATTGAACACTGTAGAAGAATTGAGAAATCGAATAATAACCTCTTGTGACACTATAAGAAATACCCCAAGAATATTTCAGTGCGTGATAATATGCGAAGAAGGACAGAAGCCTGTATTCTTGCAGGTAGAGGACACTTCCAGCAATGTATTTAGTTTTTAATTGTTCTTTCTTTTAGTTTGATATTGAATAAGTATAACTTGAGTTTGAGAAGACGAGCTATCAAAATAAAAGCAAATTTTGGGCATACCTATCGAGTATTTCTATAATTTTTTTTATTAGGCGAAAAACATACAATTTAAAAATTTTATTTATTTATTGGCCCAAAGTATTACATAATTACATGCAAATACTCCACAGAGATTAATAAAATTCTATGCGAGGTGAGGCATGAAAACTACAGAAAAATAAGACTAAAGAATCAACCATAACTAAAACTAAAACAATTAATTAACTGAACGTACTTAAATACTGACTCAACTATCTACTTCAGACATTTTAGAAATCTAACCTATACCAATAATTTTAAATTTCATAAATTTTAAAATCATTTCCCATTTTGAAACTACAAAGTCCCTCAGACTTCAAAACCCAATTCTATCTCTCTCCTGTTACACAGATACAAATTTTTCAATATATTTTTAATCTTTTCTTATAAGAACCTGTCGTGGTTTTAGAGCCTTTAAATCACCAGGAAGATTATTAAATAGTTTAAGAGCCTTGATATAACTATCCTTGAATCGTATTGTCTTGTTTATTTTAGGTAGGATTATATTCCTATTTCTGGTTCTTGTGCCAATGAGGTATTTTTGTTTGAATGTTTCATACTGGTATTGAAGTGACTCATACGCAAAAATCTGTCTAATGTTCAGTATATTTTCAGGAGAAACAACTGATTTTCTTTAATTACTTTTAATAATTTATGCTGCAGTGACAATAACAAAGACAGACGATTGCTGTACGCACCTCCCCAAGTAATACTACCATATTTGATAATACTATTGAAAAAGCATGATAAATCAATTTTAGCGTTGCACTGGACATAAATCGAGTAGGCCTGTGAAAAACGAAAACCAAGTATTTCATTTTGTTGCCGATGCCAAAGGTACATCCTCCAAAAATTCTAGAAGCGTGTGTTCCAAAAGTGGCGGAACACCTCCTGTGTAAGTCTCCGAGATAAAAATACTGGTCCAATTAGGCAATCACTCACAATGCCGAAAACCAAACATTCAACGAGAACTGATGTTGAAATCGATTTTCATATATTTGATGTGGATTTTCTTCACACCACATATGATTATTATGAAGATTCCTTATAGAATTTTTTGAAAAACTTTCTTCATCATTGAGCAGGATCAGCATAAGAAATTGATGAATTTAAGCGGGAAACATAATGGGGTTCATGCATGACGGGGCACAGCACATTTTAGTGGAGAAGCTAGGGAATTCTTGAATAATACATTCAACAACCGATGGATAGGTCGGAGTGGGCCATAACCATGGCCTTAAATAGTTTATACATTTTCTTATGGGGATATCTCAAAAGTTTAGTTTATACCACTCCAGTGAACACTATAGAAGAATTGAGAAATCGAATAATAACCTCTTGTGACACTATAAGAAATACCCCAGGAATATTTCAAAGAGTGCGTGATAATATGCGAAGGACAGAAGCCTGTATTCTTGCAGGTAGAGGACACTTCCAGCTATTTATTTAGTTTTTAGTTGCTCTTTCTTTTAGTTTGATATTGAATAAGTATAACTTGAGTTTCAGAAGACGAGCTATCAAAATAAAAGCAAATTTTGGGCATACCTATCGAGTATTTCTATAATTTTTTTATTTAGCGAAAAACATACAATTCAAATAATTTTATTTATTTATTGGCCCAAAGTATTACATATTACATGCAAATACTCCACAGAGATTAATAAAATTCTATGCGAGGTGAGGCATGAAAACTACAGAAAAAAGACTAAAGAATCATACATAACTAAAACTAAAACAATTAATTAACTGAACGTACTTAAATACTGACTTAACTATCTACTTCAGACATTTTAGAAATCTAACCTATACCAATAATTTTAAATTTTATAAATTTTAAAATCATTTCCCATATTGAAACTACAAAGTTTTCAAGACTTCAAAACCCAATTCCATCTCTCTCCTGTTACACAGATACAAATTTTCAATATATTCTTTAATTTTTCTTATAAGAACCTGTCGTGGTTTTAGAGCCTTTAAATCATCAGGAAGATTATCAAATAGTTTAAGAGCCTTGATATAACTATCCGTGAATCGTATTGTCTTGTTTATTTTAGGTAGGATTATATTCCTATTTCTGATTCTTATGCCAATGAGGTATTTTTGTTTGAATGTTTCATACTGGTATTGAAGTGACTCATACGCAAAAATCTGTCTCATGTTCAGTATATTTTCAGGAGAAACAACTGATTTTTTTTAATTACTTTCAATAATTTATGCTGTAGTGACTCTAACAAAGACAGATAATTGCTATACGCACCTCCCCAAGTAATACTACCATATGTGATAATACTATTGAAAAAGCATGATAAATTAATGTCAGCGTTGCACTGGACATAAACTGAGTAAGCCTGTGAAGAACGAAAACCAAGTATTTCGATTTTTTGACGATGTATTCAATATGTTTATTCCATTTTAAGTTGTAGTCAAAGACAATCCCCAAATATTTACAGTGTTCAACTCTTCTCAAAGACCTACTCTCAATTTTTATATCTACCTCCCTCGGGACACTATCACAATAGTTTCCAAAAGATATGAATACAGACTTCTCAACATTCAATTACAATTTATTCAGTTTTAACCAAATGGCGACTTTCTTTTTATTCAAATTATTTTGTGTTTCTGACCATGTGCTTTCAGCTGATATAATAGCTGTGTAATCAGCATAGGATATTATAGATTCGTCGGATTGACAAGTTAACAGATCGTTTACGTAAAGAACGAACAAAAGCGGTCCCAATATTGTACCTTGAGCCACACCCATCTCAACATATTCACTATTACTTTCAGTACCATTCACTCTCACTTTTTGTTCTCTACCATTAAGATTAACTTTTCAACAAGTCGAGCACCTTTCCCCTTAGTCCCAGAAAATATAATTTGTCCAGCAGAAATTTGTGATCAACTGTATCAAAAGCTTTAGCCAAATCTAAGAAAGCTATTATGACAGATTTACTCTGATCAAGTTTTTTATATAATATACTTGTAATGAAATGTAACGCATCTTTGGTGCCCCTTCGCTAAACAAATCCGAATTTTATGTAATTATGCCGTGAGTTCCTACAAAATTATAAATTTGATCATAAACAATTTTTCAAGGATCTTCGCAATATTTGAAATTAGAGAGATTGGCCTATAATTAGTGACGCTGCTCTTGTTGCCTGATTTATGAATTGGTATTATATCAGCTCTTTTGAGTACTTCTGGCCAAACTGCCCCTCCTATACACAAATTAAAACTATGAGTTAACTCTGGTAATGTTTTCAGTGTCTTTGTATCAATCATATCAACCTCCTTTTTTAGGTTTCATGTTTTTTATTATTCAAATTCAATAATTTTTCACTCGAAAACGGTTGGAGATACAAAAAATTACAGATGTCAAAATAGTTTCTAAATTGAACGAAGATGACTGAATTGATTTTACGCTGATCAGTGGCGTACTGCAAAAAATGTTTGAAAGGGCAAAAGAAGACATGGCTCCGGAAAAGAAAACACCTTGTAGATTCTGGT
This sequence comes from Cryptolaemus montrouzieri, assembly GCA_013387265.2. Lineage (NCBI taxonomy): Eukaryota > Metazoa > Arthropoda > Insecta > Coleoptera > Coccinellidae > Cryptolaemus > Cryptolaemus montrouzieri. The sequence goes on from JABFTP020000185.1 coordinate 125,387,581, forward strand.
TAAAATTTAGGATGTGTAATGATGGAGGCTGTAAAAATGGCTTGCATTCCAAATTTGGGCTGAATGCCTCAAAAACTGCAGGAGTTTTGAAGAAAAAAACAATTTTTTCCGGAAAATTTCAATACCCTGTAGCTCCGTAACGAAGATTTTGCGGACCTTTGTTTATATGAACTGAAATGAAATTTACCCCCTCAAGTTGTGACATACTTTTATGTAACACCCTGTATATAAATATATATATATATATATATATATATATATATATATATATATATATATATATATATATATATATATATATATATATATATATATATATATATATATATATATATATATATATATATATATATTTTCCTGTTCAATATTTTTCAATGTTCAATATTTTTCAATGAAATTTTCTGAACTAAATTAAAATTTATTTCAACTTGAATGGCACTAACAGTTTATCTGAAACGTTTCCGGTTTCAAAGGAAATTAGCCAAAATCTTATTTCCGCAAGGTATAATAGAGGCTCATTAGCACTATAATACGGAGAATATTTTGATACCAAATTGATAATTTTTCGTTGAAAATTTCCATTCGTAATCCTGGACATAGTATAATACTCGTTTGTCAACTCATTATCTGAAGTGCTTTGGAAATGCATTGAAATCCTATCACAGATCATAGAATTTTTTGTATTCAATTTTAAATGTCATGAGATAAGATTGTGTTGCTTCTGAATCGGTGAGTTGGTATAAATTGTTCAGAGTTTTTGAATTTTCACGGCAGAAAAACAGACGAAATGCTGTACACACAGAATGAAAAAGTAGATATGCTACTCATTTATGGCGAATGTCGAAAAACTCTACAGCATCAGCAATTTTATATGCTGAACGCTATCCAGAACGGCAACATCCTTCAAGGCACTATTTTCCAAAACTGGAAGTGAAGTTTCGTCAGCAAACGGTTGTTGCAGATAATCAAAATTTCATAGTAAGCGAAAATTCTGAAATTGATGTATTAGCGTACATTAATTTTTTTTTTGTACGGCATCTACCAGAGAACTAGGGATAAGTCATCAGAGTGTTTGGAGAATTCTTAAGAAGCATAAATTTCGCTCGTTCAAATACAATCTTCATCAACACCTTTATGAAAATGATAATGGCCAAAGATTAGAATATTGCAACCAGTTTCTTCAAAAGATGGAAATGGATCCAAGGTATCCTTATAAAATTTTATATTCGGATGAATTCCGATTTACTAACAACGGAATGATCAATAGAAACAATACGCGCTATTGGGCCCACGAAAACGAGCATTTGGTACGTGAGGGTAATTTCCAGGAGCGATTTGGGTTTAATGTATGGATGGCAATGGTAGGGCGACATCTCATAGGTCCAATTATTTCTGATGGACCATTAACAGGGGAAAGATATTTAGGATTTTTACAAAACGAAATAAGCGATCTGATTGATGGTTTACCACTGGCTGTTGCTAATAACTTAATTTTCCAACAAGATGGACCACCAGCGCACAACTGCAGGGAAGTTGTTCAATACCTAAATAATAATTTAAATGAAAGGTGGATAGGCACCAACGGCCCGACAAGATGGCCAGCTCGATCGCTCGACTTGTCCCCATTAGATTTTTTTTTGTGGGCCCATGTGAAAAATCGTGTTTATAGAACTGCTTCAGAAAATCGAGAGGATTTAGAGAATAGAGTTCGGGGAGCAATAAATGAAATTTTTCCAAATCCAATGGATAATGTAGTACGGGCTACCATTATTTATGTGTTTTGTTAAATTTTTATTCATCTGGAATGTACGATGATGAGTATGTGCGCCATGCCAAAATAAAGCTAAGGTTTTGCGTTTATGCTTTGTGTGCATTACAATTTTAGAACCAGTCGTCATAGCCACCTAGACTTGAGAATAAATTTATCATGAATGATTTAAAAATTCGGAAAATACATCTTTAAATATACTGAATGAATAGCCAAAGAGAGTTTCAATCGATTTCTCAAAAAATATACTGGGTGAGCCATTTAAAATTGAAACTTTGGCTCATAGGATAGGAAAGAGTTTTAGGGCGAGCCTCTTTCCAGTTACACCCGGTATATATATATATATATATATATATATATATATATATATATATATATATATATATATATATATATATATATATATATAAATGTTACATACTGGTAACTAACTTGTCTTTCTGGATGATTAACAGTGAATATTCTTGCCGTTGCATTAACACAACTTTTATTCTGAAAATTATCTTTTCGAATTGATCATTTTACAGACTAAATCGATCATTGTATTGCAAGTATTAAACACAGATTGATAATTGCTGAATGAAAATTATAAAAACTAGCAAACATGGTGTTAATCTGATTAGCAGATTTTCTTTTAGTCGGGAAAACATGCGGGGAATAATCGTTATTAAATGAAAACTTTTGAAACTGGATGTTCTGGCAAATATTACCATTTCTTATGATTATAGTGTATACGGTACTTTAATATGGTTCTTTGTGAGAAATGAAAGAAAGTTTGTTTCTGTTAAAAATTTCAAGAAACGGGCAGAATATTTCCTCACATCTATGCCTTTTTTTTCACCATAATAGCGCCAAGTTTTTCCGAATCAATTGAGATCAATATTTTTTGAAACAACTGAATCACTCTGTAGTGGAAAGCTAACTTGAAAGTAATGCAATAATCGTTCATAGACTCGAATTTCTTTTCCAATGAGGTGCAACCGGACCTATTTTTGCCCATTCGTTTTCAAACCTAATGAACTTGGGAAATTCCAAATTCACAAGTTGAAATCCTTTTTTGATAGCAGTTTCTCCTGATTTTACCGAAATGAATCAGTTTTCAAAAGTATTTCGAGTTAAATAAATAATAACATTCGCTGCGGCGGGACAGCCTGTATAAAAATTTAATTTTTCAAGTTTCGAATATCTACTACTACAAGATCTTTTCGAAGAAGTGCCTCTTGACCCCTTTTCCCAATGAGGATTCTTAAGTAGGGGTATGCTAAGCCCAGGTGCCTGATTCTAATCCGGGTTCAAGTTATGGATGTTGTCCTCGAACAAAAAAGCGAAATTGGAGAGAGTCACCTAAAAAGTGCATAAACTTCCCGGACCAGAAATCTTATAAACCTTGTGGTGGCAGTTATCATTGCACGGTCTAGGAAAGTGGTTCGGAATCCACCTGTAAGAATGGGCTAAGTTCCCGAGCACATTTTAAAAGACGATACAAAACAAACAAACAAACAGTAGGGGGGTGCTGAAGGTAAGAGGTTTATTTCTCATGGTCCGAATCTACCTTTCAACCAGTGATTCCCAAAGTGGTCTATATCCACCCCCAGGGGTCTATGACAACTTGCAGGGGTCCACGTCAGAGAAAAAAAAATTGGGGGTCTATGAAATAAAAATGGGGGTCCACGATAGTGGATCTCAACACATACACTGATAGTACCTATTTGCTTACATCATACTATGTTATAATATAAAGACATACATTAATTATAAAAGTGCCTATGAAGTAAAAAATTTATTATATATGTTTATAAAATTGTGTAAGCTATAGGATGTAGGCATTCGCTTTGTGGTCGCAATACATTTTGAATTTGTAAAAACCTGCACATAATGAAATACCAGTATCATCTTGTACGAGCAATCTCAGAGCTTCGCTAACTTGCACTGACTTGTTCAATTCGTCACTCTCTAAATACGAATGTGGGACAAAAACGTTTATTCGTTTCCTGAGTCTTGAAAAGTAAAGTGCTGAGAAAATATTTGAACAAATATAAACAGGTAGTTTATTCCAAAAATTACAGTGTATCAGTGTTGTTTTGTTTGAGAGTGCTGGAGAAAAGTAAGTACATTATTTCTTATTAAATTTTAGTTTTGTACTCGTAGTAAGAAAAGATTGATAAATTATGTATATCATGACTACAGTTATTAGTGGTTTAATATCAATCATGCAGAATAAAACGAGTACTCCTCAATAATTTCTTTTGAAAGTTTTAGCAATCGGGTATTATAATCACACTGCAATATCCGTAATCTGAACTAATTGCTGCAAGGAAATGTTCAGATTATGAAATGTTTTCGGAAAAATCTAAAAAATGTATTTACTATACAGCTGGTGGTGTTTATGTCTTATTTAAATAATGTAATTTTGTCCACAGATGACTGATGCCATGTCCGAATCTAAAAAGAAATGTTGACAGTATAGTGTTGATTATTTGAAATTTGGCTGCATTCCATCATTGTTGGACACACTGTTGCCTATGTGCCTTTTATGCAACAAAGTTTTGGGCAATGACGCTATGAAACCATCCAAGCTGCAGGATCATCTGAGATGATGTCGCCCTGATAAAACGGATAGAGATTTGAAATACCTTCAAACACTCAAAGATACACTTCAGAAGAGACCCACACTGGACAGAATGTTTTACACAAACCTGCATCTGATATCATTAAAAGAATTCCCTTGAGCAATAATACTGTTGAAAGACGTATTGATAAAATGAGTTCTGATATTGAGGTTCTTGTGTAATTATTTGCAAACGACCCATTTCTCTATACAACTGGACGAGTCAACTTTACCAGGTAATACAACATTATTATTGGGATATGTTCGTTTTGTTATGAATCAAGAAATCTGCTCTTCGCTAGAACTTTGATAACCGACATTGAAGGTGAATCAATATTTCATGTTTTGAAGGATTACTTCATTGAAAAAGCAATCCCTTTATAAAATATAATATCAGTAGCTACAGATGGAGGTTATCGTGGATTTATAAACTATTTAAAACAAAATGTGTCAGGGGTGTTGGCAATACATTGCGTCATCCATCGAAAACATTCAGTTGCGAAAAATTTGAGTGTTAGATTGCATGAATCTCTTCAATTAGTCATTGATGCAGTAAACCGAATCTGAAACACTTTCATCAATTACTCCTTCACACTGAAGTACGCTGGCTGTCGAAAGGCTTATGTTTAACAAGATTTTTTGCACTTTTTGAGACTATTTTAGAATTTCTGGATACTAGAGATGAAATTTTAAAAGAAAATTTAATCAAGTGGAAAACAGGCATCGCCTATTTAACAGATTTGTTAGCAAAATATAATATGGTTGATTTGCAGTTACAAGGCGACAGTTTAAATTTGATTAAAACAAAGTCCATCTTATCAGCTTTTCTTGCCAGAGTTAAACTAATGAAGCAAAACATTGGACGGGGCGAATTTTCTCATTTCCCCAGTTTGTCACAGACAAACTGCCAGGAAGACGACGTTTCAACCTACGTTCAACATTTAAATGCCCTCTATTCAGATTTTGAACCTAGGTTTGAGGATATTTTGACCGTGATAATACCACCGTGGATAATTAATCCATATGTTGACATAAAAGAAACGAATGTACAAGAGGAACTGACTGAACTAAGTACAAACGAAGAACTTAAGATTCAGTTTAAAAACGGATATCAGCAATTCTGGCTGCAAAACAACATACCCGTTACTTATCTCGTATAATGGAATATAGCGAGGAAATTTTTAATTTCCTTTCCATCGTCAAACCTAGTGGAAAGGGGGTGCAGCGCTGTTACCAATCTCCTAACGAAAACAAGAAACAGACTGGACATCATTAGCGGAGGAGATTTAAGATTAATAATTTGATTGAGGAGGTCGTTACTTGATGAAAATCAATATACATATTTTCAATGAAATGAAACTAAAGTATTTAGATTTTCACTATATTAACAATTAACAATTAACATTATATTACTACTTCAAAAGGAGTTCAATAGTTTTCAACCTAAGAAATTCGAAAATACAACTTTAAAGTCCATTAAATCTAAGTCCGCAGCTGAAGATATCATATTCACCAAAGCAGACAAAGGTCATACAGTCGTAGCCTTAAATAAAGCAGATTATTTATTGAAAACCCAAAATTTCATTGAATCAGGTTGTTATGAAGAAATTGATAAAGATCCAACTAATAAATTTCAATCCATAGTAAAAAACGCTTTAGAGTATGCCAAGTCTATAATACCTACCAACCAAAAATATAAACTTTTCATTGACAACCCGCAATCACCAAAACTTTACTCTCTCGTATCCCATTAGACCAGTAGTTTCATATTTTCAAGCTCCAGCTGCAAAACTTTCACGCTTTCTCATTGACATCATTCGACAGTACGCTAATTTTGAACCTAAATTCTCAATAAAAAACTCTTCAGTCCTAATAAATAAAATTCAGCACACGATACTACCACCGAACGCTAAACTTATGTCATGGGATGTAGTAAATCTCTTCCCTAGTGTTCCACCTAGTGATACAGTGAAACTCATCAAGAACGCCCTTCAAATTAATAAAGTCAATCCGATAATTCAATCAGAAATTTTACACCTTTTAGAAATTTGTTTAGAACAAAATTATTTTAACTTCAATGGAGTATTATATAATAGTGAAAAAGGTTTAATCATGGGTAATCCGCTGAGCCCTCTGCTCGCTGAAATTTTCATGGATAATATTGAAAAAACTATCTAAGAACATCCGTTATTCAAACACTTTATTTATTGGTTTAGATATGTCGACGATATCATTTGTTGTTTCACTGGCACAAACAGACAATTAGAGTCATTCAAAACATTCATTAACAAAATTCACGATAATATTAAATTCACTTTAGAGATAGAAACAGAAAACTCCATTTACTTTCTGGATTTAACTATTACTAAAATTAACGGCAAACATGATTTTTCTATTTTTCATAAGCCATCGCATACAGATATTACTATTCACAGCTCATCTACACATCCTTATCCACATAAATCAGCAGCATACAATAGTATGGTACATAGACTCATTAATAGCCCAATGTCACAAAATAATTTCATAAAAGAGCTAAATATAATTGAACAAATATCAGTCAATAACGGTTACAGTCCAACTATGATTGAGAACATGATTTCACGCAAAAAATTTCAAATAGCAATCCAGGAAGTATTTCCAAATATAAAAAGTTCAGACACAAAATACAACAGCTTAACTTATATTGGCAATCCTAGTCTAAAATTAAAATCATTCCTCTCGCATTATAATTCCAATATAGCATTCCGAATTGATAATTCCTTAGGCCGACAAATCAAAAACAGCAAATCTTAAATTGATAAAAGTAATAAATCCGGTGTTTATGAACTGTCTTGCGAGGATTGTAATGAAATTTATATTGGTAGAACTTTCAGAAATTTCAAAGTTAGATTATCCGAGCACAAACGTAGTTTTAATTATCATAAATCAGATTCCCATTATTCTAATCACTTACTCTAAGAAAACCATAACTTTAATGATAATTTCAAAATTTTACACAATGAAAATAACAGACAAAAACTCAATCTATTGGAAATTTTAGAGATCAACAAAGAAAAGGATTCAGGTAGGTTACTTAATAGTCAATTAGATTTAAATCCTTCTCCTTTCCTCAATCTTTTCAATTCATAAAGTAAGCAACTCCTATGGATTTTCCAACATACCTCTTGTACTTATTGTAGTATTAAGTGGGAAATAAGACTAATATATGAGGAATAACTCTGTTCATTAGTTTATACTTCGAGAAGACCCGGATTAGCTTTAAGAATCTTGTAAAATAAATATATTAAGACCGTCGTCGTTAGGTCGACAAAATGAATTTGTAATTAAATTAATCATTTTAGGTTACATTCAGATCCTCAGATCACGGCTTAGAAGCCAAATATTGTTCACTTTTCTATCAATCAAAGAGATGTAAAGTTAAAAGTTGTAAAACTGGTACTTAAATAAAGATTATGTTAAATGAAAATGAATTAGTTTATATCTATCTGATGAAGCCACAGTGTGGTGAAACCGGTCATAGTTTTGTTAATATAGTGAAAATCTAAATACTTTAGTTTTATTTCATTGAAAATATGTATATCGATTTTCATCAAGCAACGACCTCCTCAATCAAAAAATTAAAATGTGTTTTTACTTTAAGTTTTTGACACTAAACTTCACTACAGTTAGAAATTTACAAAAAATCAAAGGTAAGTAGAGGGTCTACCCAAACCCGAAAAACATGGCAAGGGGTCTACGACACAAAGTTTGAGAACCTATGCTCTAAACGATACATTCGAATTGAAAATTGACCTACTTCAACGTTTTCTGCTAGTATCACACTTTCTAGAATTACAACGGGAGTCAAATTTTCGTTGAAATTCAGTGCATTATGTTTTTTTGAAGTGTGAAATAATTTCATTCCATGAACTTGATACAATTTGCGTTCCATGAACTCAAATATATTTATTTGGGTTTTCCATGAAGGTGAGGACGGAATATACTCAAAACGCAAGAAAGATACTTTTATCATTTCTTGAAATTCGCAGTACATCTTCCAAGGTAAAAGATACACGACAATTCTTGGAATTGCGAGAGCAAGTAACGTTTTGTTAAGTCACCGTCCGTTCTCGTCGAATCTCGCCGAACTTCAACCAGACTGCAGGTTTCTGTGTGATAAATTTGGCGCGTGAAAACCCGATTTTTATTATAGATTGTTGGGTAAATTTGCTGAATTGTAGTTGATATTTCTGTCACAGATATAACAGTAACGAGTGTGCTTTAATATTAGTGTTAAATTTCCGTGAATCTTCCTGACAAAATAATATTCCGCGCAGGGCCGTGCCATAGATTTTTTCATTTATGTAAATCAATTTATCTTTCTAAACAGGCATATCCACCGGAACCGTCCGTTAAAAACTTTCTAAGTTCCAATTACAATATCAAGCTGAAATTTTATACGCGGCCTTAACTAACGATTTCCAATTGGAGTGAAATATTTTCGTAGTAATACCGTTTCCGGTTATACCGGAAGTGGGTCATCACTTTGTTATTTCAAAAGGCAATCTACCTTTTTTATTATACATCTAGAACCGACATTTGAGCAAGGCATACAATGCCCAAGTTGTTGGCATTTATCTGTCAAAACTTTTGACAGATTCAATATTATTTTTGTTATAAACTAGATTTTTGAGGAATATTTAAGAAAATTGTAGCTCGTAGATCTTTTGCACTACAGACACAATTTTTGCTTGGGTGGATAGAAGAAGGATCAAGGAATTTTTTAAACAATCTACACATGTCAAATGTTTATTGCATTGTTTTGTATGATTTTTTCAATTTGGCCTTTTTCAAACAGCAATAACTCAATTTTCTCAAATTGCACGTGCCAATTTTTAAATCGCCATCAGATGAAGCGTCAAATTTCAGATTGAATTGTATAAGCATGTACTATACCCATCTCTTTTAGTTCCGAAATAATTTGGGACTATTGAATTTTGATGATTTTGTAAGAACTAACAGAGAATGCTTTGAAATATTTGAATCAAGTAGCTGAACTGGCTACGCTCACCTGACAGGTGCCTAAAATTAATGTATGTGTTTATCTCAAATTATATATATATATATATATATATATATATATATATATATATATATATATATATATATATATATATATATATATATATATATATATATATATATATATATATATATATATATATATATATATATATATATATATATATATATATATATATATATATATATATATATATATATATATATATATATATATATATATATATATATATATATATATATATATATATATATAACCTCAATGGGGTTTCACCCCGACGAGTTGCCCATATATCTGTTCATGAAATCGAACTGATTTCCTGAAAAATATAAATCCACCACCTCGTAATTAATACCATTGCCAGGCAATGATTATAATCAAAACATATCCTGGAATAATTATATATTAGGATAATGTTAAATGTTATGAGAATATATCAATCTACCAGAATGTACAATGTACCAACGAGTAGTGTCAGAGGCTTTCTCCCCGGAAAAATCCAGTGTACGGACCTTATCAAGTAACACTGAATGTTACTCATTAATAGTTTCCTTTGTGTGAAGTGGTGAACGATCGAATAGAATACTGCTCTGAATATAAATATGACAAAATTGTCAGTTAATTATATTACATTTATATAAACAAATAAATGAAATATGAAATGAGATTCTGAGCAGTATAAACTAAAGAGAAAACCTATGACTCTACCTCATTATTTTTTCGGAAAGAAACCTACGAAGAATATTACAAGATTTGATGACTGTTATCTTTTGTAACTGTTCAAACAAATTTTCTTCAGACCCAAAATCTCAATACTTTTGTGAAGTTTCCTAGGAATAACACCTGTTGTGGAAATAATAATCGGTAGAATAAAAATTTTTTCATTTTCCACATTTTTTAATCTTGTCGCCAAGCATCATATATTTAGAAATTTTTTCATTGTATTTATTTTGTATATTATGTGTGTCGGGTATAGCAATATCAATTATATATGTTATTTGATTCTGTTAATCAGTAAGAATGATATCTGGTCTATTGTATTTTACAGCTCTGTTGCAAAGAACTGTTTTATCAAAATAAAGTTTATATTTGTCATTTTCCCAAATAATCTCAGGTTCATATTCGTGAAATATATATATATATATATATATATATATATATATATATATATATATATATATATATATATATATATATATATATTTTGAAAATATATATCTTTTGAAAAAGAGAGGATTTACAAAAATTCGAACAATTGTATTTACAATTAATGCTTATATCTATAATTTTGGTGTGTGTCGGAAAAACCCCAAGTGTGAGCTCAGAAAAATGTAACAGGGGGACCATACTATCTTGCGTATTATTCAATAAACGAGTGAAAAAACCTGAGGAAAAAAACTCGTTTCCCTGTCGCTATTGCACTAGCAATAGCTTGTCTGTTTATGTTGTGTTAGTGTCGTGTGTACATAAAGAGTACCAAAGATTTTTCTGCTTAGCAGCTTCAATTCTCATCTTGCTCTCCATGATTTCGACGTAGACAAGGATGAAAGGAAGGGGGTTTGGGACAGGAATCTGTAACAATTTCAACAATCATACCTGACTTTTTCGTGTCTTAACATACTTGAGTTTAAGAAGATATTGTACATAGCAAGCAAGGCCATAAAAAGGACTAAGGAGATAATCAAAAAGTACATAACCTGGGATATTTCCTCTTTCGCGGAGATGTTCTTCCGTCGCAGTGTGAGTCTCCTGAAACATAATCACTTCCTTGTTCTTGCTTGCCAATTTTGAAGTATAATCGAAAAATCACTTCAATATTCAAACTCAACAAAACAATTCCTTCTCTGTTTGACCGAGAGAGCCCCGATGGCTTGGTTCAGTCTTCTAAGTGATGCCGATTATGGTCTATAGATGTTTTAGAATCATTATGGACCCAATAATCTGGGTTGACATCGCCCATATATTATTTCTTCGTGGTTCTTGTTTAATTTTTTTATATAATAAGTACCAACATGAAACACGTGCATTTACCGGAAAATTGTCCGAGAAATCCGAAACAAATGTTGTTAAAATCTATAAATAATATACACCATTTAAGTTTTTGTCATAAATTAAATATTAAGATTGGTTTTAGTACATAAAACATTAAAGCTAAAACGGTGTTGAAAATTTCGCACCCGTATTTGATATGGATTTTCGACCAGATAATTTAATTTGTAAGAAGTCTGTGTCGTCTTGAATGTGAGAATGCATCTATTATATTAATGAGAATTTGTAGGGGTGGGAATTATTTTTATCCAAAATTTTATTGACATGCTATCCCCAAATTTGCAACAACAGCACGTACAGAATTTAAAACCTATCATTTTAATGAAGATTGAGAGGAAGAATTTTACTTTTGTATGGTGAAGGATAAGTGCATTTGTCTTATTAGTCGTGCGTCAGTTACAATACCTAAGTGTGGCAACTTAGAAAGGTATCATAGAACGGTTCATAAAAACTATGAAAAGGATTTTGCGCCACAGAGTGAATTAAGAAAACGAAAAGTACATGATTTGGAATCTTGTTTGAAAATATTCGAAAATGGATCGGTTGTGAAGGAAGCATTTATTGAAGCAGGTGGGACTTTATTTGGAGATTTTAAAAATAAAACAGAAATCATGTCTGCTATTAGAGAACTTCAGTTATCTCGTCCTACTGTCACAAGGCGTATTGAAGTCATGAGTCAGGACATGACAGAGAAACTAAAACATGCTATCATGAAATATATATACTTTTCTTTACAGTTCGACGAATCCACTAATATGACAGACACTGCCCAGCTGTGTATTTTTATTCGGATGATATTCAATGACATGTTGGCTAAGGAAGACGTCCTTTGAAGAAGAAGATATATAACGTTTTATTCAATTTTGTCAAAAACTACAAGCCGCAACAACAACTACAAGTGTGCCTTACAACATCTTTTCTAGACGAAAGAGGTGATGACACTCAGATGTGGAAAAACGAAAAATAGCTGACTGATTTGGCATTTTTGACTGACTTCACATATTTTTCGAACGACTGTCAAAATTTTTTCGCAAATTTTTCTCAAAATTAAACAAGTTCCACGAAGAAATAATATATGAGCGATGTCAACCCAGATTATTGGGTCCATAATGATTCTAAAACATCTATAGATCATAATTGGCATCACTTGGAAGACTGAACCTGGCCATCAGGGTTCTCTCGGTCAAACAGAGTTGGAATTTGAGGAAATATCGCAGGTTATGTATCTTTTTAATTATCTCCCTAGTTCTTTTCATGACCTTGCTTGCTATGTAAAATCTTTTCTCAGATTTGTTTAGACATATAAGAAGTATGGTTGTTGAAATATTTTTCTGCTGGTTTTCTTTTTCCATTGTCACAGATTCCTGTCCCAAACCCCCTTTCTTTCACCCTTGTCTTCGTTTGGAAATCATGGAATGCAAGAGAGAATGAAGCGGCTAAGCAGAAAAATCTTTGGTACTCTTTTTGTACACACGACACTAACACAACATAAACAGACAACCTATTAATAGTGCAATAGCGACAGGGAAACGAGTTTTTTCCTCAGGTTTTTCCACTCGTTTATTGAATCATATGCAAGGTAGTTTGGTTCCCCTGTTACATTTCCTGAGCTCACACTTGTGCTTTTTCTGACACACACCAAAATTATAGATATAAGCATTTATTGTAAATACAATAATTCAAATTTTTGTGAATCCTTTCTCTTCAAAAGAATATATATAACTTGCTGGATCAAGGTAAAGGAAAAACCATTATTGAGATGGTTGGCGCAGTGAACGCATTCAAAAGTAAATTGCAACTTATGATAGAAAAGAAAGGATCTGAAACATTTTCCGTCTTTGAAAGCAAGGATTCCTCAGTTGAATTATAATACGTATGAGGCTGAATTATCAAATATTTTGGGACAATTCGAAATGCGTTTTTATGATTGCAGTAAGTTGGCAAATTTAGCATCATTTATGAGTTAACATTTTCATGTAAAAATATTGAGCAATTAGCTTCTGAAATAGCAAGTCAGTTAAAGATCCGAATTAAAGGCAAATATCCCTTCAACTGACAGCAATGTTTGGGTCAACTTACTTGTGCGAGTCTGCATTTTCTGAAATATAGATAATAAAGTCAAAATATCGCAATCGACTAATTGACGATCATATGTCATCATGCTTGCGATTAGCACTCAGTGGTTACGTACCATCTTATGAAAAGTATGCTGAGGACATGCAGTGCCACGCTTCAACGTCCAAAGTCACTCCTCAGTTAAGTTCAACACCATATGTAACTCTTTTGTTTTGTAACAACCAATAAACTCGCAATTCTGAATAACTATAAGTTTTTTCATAGATATTATAGAGAAGAACCTGACTTAACCTAACCCAAACTTTGACTAAAATAATGTATATTGTGCGGAAAGCTTATATCTATATATGCTACGGACACCCTACCTAGGTGTGTAGGTAGCTAGGGTGTATCGTGTATATGCGACAACCCTGCATCACACATACTTGCAGCCTCTCAGAGTCGATCGTAAGTAGTCTAAAAATGTTGAGGTAGATCGCTAGCAGTTCAAGTTTGAGCACTCCTGCACTATGGTTTCAATTCAATGATTCATAAAGCATTCTCCATTTCCGTATCCATAACAGATGGAAATCAATATCATTAAGAAAATTGCATCAAATAATAATTCAATTCATTTTTCTTATATGTAATGTTATATAATCATTACTTGCTTTTATAGTCCAGTTAGTTAGCTTCTCTAATGCACATTTTGGTTGAATGTGCCTTGCGTATTTTTGAAGGTTAATGTCAATAGAAAAAAATGACATACATGCCAAATCATAGAAATTTATACATATTGCTAACGACATCTACTGGTAAAACCGGCAAACTTCAACTAACACCCCTGGTAAAATAGGTATAGTTAGCACATTCTTTCCCACAACTATTATCTCTAGACACTTGAAAATTACGTAACTGTGGTAGCCGTCGAGTGTATTAAAAATAAACATTGTGGAAATCAGACAAAAATTTCAGTTGATTTATATAAAAAAAATATTAGCCTTGTCTCAGAAACGCGTGAAGGTATCAAGTTCAGTTTGATACGAAATACTCACAGCTGTAAGAAAATCAAAGATTTCAGTCCACGCGAACGGAAAGTTAGGCCTTTTTTTGCAGATTAGAAATAACCAACCTCAGTTTTAGTAAAATACAGCTGTAAGGCTTAAATATCACTCAAATTAATTCGACTCCAAAGAGTGGTAGAAAAATATTCTCCTCAAATTCATCAACGATTTCAATATTGAATGGCGGCACAAAGGATGTATAATGAAAATGATTTTCAATTCGCAAAATAAGTATTAAATATTTTCTCTTTATTTGGGATCCAAAATTCCGAACTGCAAAAAAAACTCAATTCGAATCTTCTCTAAAATGAAAGAACTGTATTTCCCAACCGTCATGAAGCTATCGGAATCGAATTGAGAGAAATATAATTTCCAAATCCTCAGGTTCGAACAGATTCATTTGAGTTACAAGTTACAAAATCAACCTTGCAATTTTTTTATTTCAATGCTCATGCCGTCCCTTTACAGTCGAGCCAGATGCGGCTCATTATGTATTACTGCGTTGTCCGAACACTAGAATTCGGTACACAAGTCAAAATCATGCACATTCGTTTCCTCGAATTTAAAAACCAAAATATCCAAGGAGTTGGAAAGGATTTGTAATGAACTCCTGGGATTTACGTAACTATTTATACTCTAATAGTCATAATTTTTAAGTCAGCGTATTCGCGGACGTTATTCTGTCCAAATTTCCAATAGATTTTCCCAGTTTTCTTCAGATGCTCTATTTTTTCAATTAGTAATATGTTAAGTTTTTCGTTATTTGTGTTAATTTCCCGCTTTTCTTCGTAATTGTCCTGCATTATTTAATTCTTAAAACTTTTTCATGATCGTAAGGCATAAAACAGAAAAACATCAATCCTATTCGGGAACTGTTTCAAAAATATCCAATCTATTCCCATACTTCTTTTCCGGTGTTGATTTACGGCTTTTACCTCATAGCATTTTTCGATGTAGTCACCCATTGAAATCGACAACACACCCTTAACGACTGTTCCAGCGGTTTTCCCTTTGAAAATAACTAATTTGTTATCTGAGTGTTTTTCAATTTTTATTTATGTCCAATAAACAATTTCAAAACACTAATTTTATTTATTATTAAGTCGTTAAGTATCGTCATTGAAAATAATTCCACATAATACAAGGGCCTCGCAAAAAGACTTTCTTTTGTAATTTACTAAATTTTTGGACAAAAATTTATAGGATAAGTAAAGTAAAACGAAATGAGACACTTTTGTCACTTTTCCACAATTTATTCAATTATCACGACCGGTTTCGACCCTACTGTCATTTTCAAGTGAATAACAATATAATACATGAGTAGGCAAGTACAAGGACAGAATGAAATTTATCCGAAATATTGAGTAGTGGGCATCCATTATGCTCTAGTTGGATGTTGAGGGTAATAAATTGTGGGTTTTTACATAGTTTGTTAATCTCCGAACTTTCCAACAAATTCATCTCTCTCCCTTTGTTACATTTATGAAGGATTCTAAGATTGTTCAATGATATCGAGTGGTTAATTGATTTTATGTGTTCAAATATTGGCAAATTTTTATCTGAGGAAATATGTTCCTTGAATATAGCTTCAAAACTTCTCCCTCTTTGACCGACATAGCTACCTGAGATTCATTGCATTTGATTTGATTGAATTTATCGTTCGTTTGTTTGGCATTGAATAATGATCTGCTTAAGTTGGGGTCGCTTGAGAATGAAGTAGTTATGTTCAATTTGGAAAAGTAGTTACTGATTTTGTTAGAGGGTTCGTTGGTGTATCTGAGATTAGTGTATCTTTTTCGGGGTTTCTATGATGCTATATAGTAATTGAGAGGTAATACGTTGTTATTTGCGTTCAATGATTGTTTGAATTGTGGAGGCCGTTACTTGATGTAGATCCATGATATAAATGAGATAAAAACACAAGGTTTAACTTTGATCTACACTTTATTTGAAAAAATTCGACGACGTTTCGCTGACACAGCAGCTTTATCAAGAATGAAAAATAGAATGAAGAGTATGGTATTATAAACAAATCGTAGAACAAGTTGGATGAATAACAGGAAAATCCACACCGAGCCATTGTACAGTTAGTATGAAAGGTAATAAAAACTAATTGAACAAGTTAAGTAGGGGTGAGTAATTCAAATCTACCTGTTCATTCAAAAGCTTGTCCGAATGTTTGTATCTATTTATTTCTAATGCTTCTAGGAGATCTAATTTTGAACTTTTTGATTTTATATGTAATATGTCAAAGTTTTATTGAATGAATGGTTTTCTTTTATTAGGTGGTTTGAATAATTTGAATCAGATTTATTTTTGTCGAAGCTACGTTTATATTTTAATATGTTTACCTAAGTTATTAGAAGTTTTGAATTATTATAAGAGTGCGACAATTTCAATTTCAATTGATTTCAATTTACAGCCCCAGCCGTGAAATTGTCGCACTACCTTATAGATATTATTAAAATTATTGTTATTCAAATCAAAAATTTTCTATAAAAATTTCATTCGAATTGATAAATAACATAAAAACGTTAACCTACCACCTAACGCAAAACTTATTTCGTTTGATGTTGAGAATTTATACCCAAGTGTTCTCCAGGTGATGTCAGAATATTAATCGAAAACATGTTGAATTCGAATCATGTTAACCACATAATCAAATCAGAAATATTGAATCTGTTGGACGTTTGCATTGAACAAAATTATTTTTCTTCAACAACATCTATTACAGTAGTGAAAATGGTTTGATCATGGAAACTTTTTGAGTCCACTTTTTAGCAGAGATTTTATGAATAATATTGAACAGAAAATTCATAACATCCACTCATTTCCAAATTTCTTTATTGGTATAGATATGTTGACGACATCTTAGTATGTTTCATTGAACTACTCGTCAATTAGACTTATTTGTTAATTTCATTAATTCCATCCATTTGAACATTAAATTCACGATAGAAATTGAACAGAACGATTCCATAAATTTTTGGACTTAAAATCACAAAACAAAATAATAATCATGTTTTTTCGGTCTTTCGTAAACCAACACATACTGATACAATTATACATAACTACTCCTTACATCCCATTCAACACAAAGTTGCAGCTTTGAACAGCATGGTACATCGGTTACTCAATTTACCTTTATCAGTAGAAGATTATAATAAAGAGTTAAACATCATCAAACAGATAGCCATTAATAATTCATATAATCCGGATATGATAGACCTAATCATTCGTAAAAACTCTATCAAAAGCAATCAATGAAGTATATCCTATTCATAAAGACTATAAAATATTCAACAGTTTAACATTCTGCGGTTCTGCAAGTACAAATATTAAATCCTTTCTCGTCAAACAAAATCTTAATATAGCTTTCAAAACTTCTAATAACTTAGGTAAACATATTAAAAATAATAAATCTCGTGTTGAAAAATCAAGTAAATCAGGAATCTATAAACTCAATTGCGGTTCTTGTGATAAAATTTATATCGGTAGGACCTATAGGAGTTTTGGCATAAGAACATCTGAACATAAACGTAGCTTCGACAAAAATAAATCTGATTCAAATTATTCAAACCACCTAATAAAAGAAACCATTCATTCAATAAAACTTTGACATATTACATATAAAATCAAAAGTTCAAAATTAGATCTCCTAGAAGCATTAGAAATAAATAGATACAAACATTCGGACAAGCTTTTGAATGAACAGGTAGATTTGAATTACTCACCCCTACTTAACTTGTTCAATTAGTTTTTATTACCTTTCATACTAACTGTATTTTTATCTCATTCAATGATTGTATTTAGAAAATGTGGTGGTGTGTTGTTATTTGAGGCAATTTTTCTGATGATATTAAGTTCAGTTTAAACTTTTTTGTCGAAAGGGGAACAGAGTAAACTCTATGAATCATGGAGTTATATGCAGCTAGTTTGTGGCTTAAATGACTGAACGAGTCCATTGGAATCGATGCGTCTGTGAATGTTTCCTTTCTGTAAATTTTGTAAGTGAGTTGGTTATTTGAATTTGTAATGGTAAAGTCGAGGAAATTAATTGAGTTATTATTTTCTAATTCAGAAGTGAAGCTGATGCGACAATGTATTTTATTCAGAAAATTTAAAAATTGCTGTGAATTTGTCTGTTTGAACCACGAAAACCAACCAAAATGTCATCTACATATCTGTACCAGAAAGTAATGTGTTTTTTAGCGAAATCTGGGTTTAATATTGAGTTTTTCTCTGAATTATTCATGAAAATGTCAGCTAGTAGAGGGCTAAGAGGTGAACTCATTGGAAAACCTGAATTTTGTTTAAAGAATTTAGATTGAAATTGAAAGTAACTTTGAGATAGGCATATTTGAAGAAGATTGCTAAATTCATTAGTGATATATGGCGGTGTGTGAGACTCGGATAAGATATCTGTAACAAGGGGAAGACACTCATTCGTTGGAATGTTCGGTTACATATTTTTGACATCGAAAGAGATTAACTTAATATCTTGGGAAATTGTGAGATTTGAAAGTTTATGTATGAGATCTACAGAATTAGAGATAGTGTATTGTGCTTGAAAATTCGAGAGGTCTAGAAATTTTTGATTCAACAATTTTGCTAGTTTACCTGATGGTGTGTTTATATATGACACTACAGGTCTTGCAGATTTTTCTTCCCTATGTAGTTTAATCAATCCGTACATTTGTGAAGCTCGAACATTCATTGGAATCAGTTTCCTCTTCTCCCATTCTGTGTGTACTAGGTGTTCTGACAAACTTAGCTGTTCTTTGATTTCTTTTGTGAAAAGTTTGGTTGGATCTTTTGGTATTTCGGTGATATCCATTGTTTTCAGTACATCCTGCATCTTTTCTTTGTATAGGTCTTTATTGAGGCATACTATACTATTGCCTCTGTCAGCTTTAGTCATTATGAAAACTTTGGCTTGGATTTTGCTTGATATGGACTTTATTATTTTCAACTGATTCTGATTGTTAGTTTTTATGTCAGATTTTCTGATAATTTCTGTAAGTTTGTGTTTATAGCGGCTTGGGTTGGTGATGATATCTTTATGTTTTTGGATGGCCAGCTTTGCTAGCACTCCGGTTATTTCCTTGTCTGTTTTGGATTTGCCGGGGTGAATTTTGGTCCTTTGTTCAGCAGATCCGTTCGAACTTCATCAAAGAATTTGTTCGATAGATTTATGAATCTAGGATAAAAAGTGATATCTGATCGTTCGATAACATCTGTTTGGATCATAGGTTGCTGAGGCTTCTGTTTTTCTTTTTTGTTTTCTAAGGTTGAAAGTTTTTTATGCAGGTTTTCGTAATTTTCTTTTGAAATCTCACTTATTTTCATATTAATTTTATATTCAAGGCACTCAAATTCAATATTATGTAAAATATAAAATAATTCGTCCTGAACTGATTTGATGTGAAGTTTTATATTATAACGTAACTAACATTTTTAATTCCTTCCTTGAGCTAGAGAAGTTCCATTTTTGGTTTAATTTTAGAGGTTGTTTCATTATTAATACACATTTTGAACTTGATATAGTTAGGAATCACTTTGCGCGTCAGACACTCTTTGTTGAACCACAAATTCACACTCTGTTGTATTTCATCTGTAGTCGATAGTACATGTTCACCAATTCTGCTCGACCAGCTGTTCTAATTGATAGTATTGATGATTTATTTATTTTATGGAAATTCATTTTTAAAGTAAAACGAAATGAGACACTTTTGGCACTTTTGTACAGTTTATTCAATAATCTAACTCAATCGGTCGTGATTATTGAATAAATGGTGGAAAAGTGACAAAGGTGTCTCATTTCGTTTTATTTCAAAATTAATTTCCATAAAATAAATGAATCATCAATACTATCAATATATAGGATCATAAGAGAAAAGGAAGTAAAAATGAATTAATCAAATATGGCCTTCATATATAGTACTACAGTGCATTCAAGAATTAATTTTTTCTTTTTCTTTAACATTTGCTCGAAGTAGAAGTGAATTATTGGTGAAAGATTCAAAGAATACGAGCAGATAATAAGTGCGCTAGAGTAACGGATCAATACCCTCCATGCGGAACTGATTCGGATAAATAGGAATCAGAGAAAAAGAACCTGATTATACGTGGAGTCAACTCGGAGGATTCCACTGCTGAGGAGGCAGTTTTGAACGTTATCAATGATTCCGTGAAGATTAAATAGTGGCGACATTTGTGACTCGTTCAAATTAGGTCAGGAGGAGAAATGCCCCATTCTAGTGGAATTGTCTTCTTACAAAAAGAAGACTATATTATAAAGTACGCCTTCAAACTGAAGGGATCGAGAATCTTCATATCTCCAGACCTCTGCCCCGAAAATAGAGAACAAAAATACTCGTCAATCACTTAAAGGAAGCCAAATCTAGGGGAAAGAGAGCTCAAATTGAAGGCAAACAGTTAATAGTTGAAGGGAAGGTATTTTCTATAGAAGAACTTAAGAACTCAGAAAATACGGAAACTAAACCAAAAGGAGAGGAAAGTATTTCTGAGACCCTGAATAGAGAGATAACATTACCAATGACTCGATCTGCTTGAAAGAAATAGTATTGTATTTCATAATGGATGATTATATAAGACAACTCGAGCCTATAACTTATAACGTCCTGTTGTGATGCATCTTTTAAGTTATTTCATATTAATATTAGAAGTCTCTTGAAGAACTTAGATGAGCTAGATATCAATTGAATAACAAGTTTGACTGCATAGTAATGACGGAGACTTTTATATTGGAGAACAAAAACCTTCTCAGACTCGATGGATACTCTTCTTTTTATTTATGCTGTCTATATCGCTCGCAAAACGATATTCACTTCCCTAGAATGTTTCAGTATCTAGGTGATAAGGTGGATTGGATTCAGACACATCCTCCGGCAGCTGAGGTCATTGTACTGGGTGACTTCAACGTTCACAACATTAACTGGCTCTGCCACTCCAATAGAACAGATGAAGCGGGAAGACAGGCTGAAGCATTCGCAATCAGCCATAATCTAACGCAGCTAGTCGACGAACCGACAAGAATACCTGATCACCCAACCGACTTCCCGAACACCTCGGATCTCTTTTTGATTTCAGATCCAGATGATTTTGGAGTGGAGGTCTCAGCACCTCTAGGCAACTCAGACCACAACCTTATATCTGCTACTGGAACCATTGTGCTGCCGCTAAACCAAGAACCTAAACCACCCAGACGCATTTGGCACTATAACTATGCTGATTGGGATGAGCTGCGTGAATTCTTTTCGTGCTTAACATTCAGTGATGTTTGCCTTCAAATCCTGACATCAATGTGTGCACTGAATCACAGAAATCATTCATGCAGTAATGAATCTCTACATCCCTAATTCCATGAAAAGAACAACAGCACAAAAGCCATGATTCAACAAATACTGCGAAAGGGCCTCTGCAGCCAAGAGCAGAGCCTACAAGTCATGGAAGATGAATCCAATAGAGGAAACAAGAACACCCTTCGTACCAATACGGAACGTATGCAACCTGACAACTGCAAGAGCAAATACCAATTTCAACAAAGGGGTAACTTATAAACTCCTTGAACAGGCAAGCGGGACTAGACATTTCTGATCTATGGCGAAGACTGTCAATGCCAATTTCTGCAAATCTGTGTTTTCGCCTCTTGTTAAAGAAGACCCAAGTATGTATCATCTCCGAAAGAGAAAGCCGATCTCTTTGCTCTCTTGTTCTCAAAGAATTCTGTGCTAGATTTATCTAACGCAATACCACTGAACATTCCACCTACAAGTTCTTCCATGGCAGAAATCAAGTTCAGAGTCCGCACTGTGAGACGGGTTCTCGAGCAGCTGAACTGCAAGAAGGCAGTTGGTCTAGACGAAATACCGCCAATCGTCCTGAGAAAGTGTGCTCCCGAACTGGCACCCATTCTTAACCGTCTGTTTCAGATTTCTTATGAAAGCCAGACTTTTCCAGCAGCTGGAAAAGAGCGGGAATTCAACCGATCCCAAAGAAAGGAAAGAACTTCTTACCCCAAAACTACCTTCCTGTTGCACTTCTTTCCATTATGTCCAAAGTGATGGAGAGAGTCATGAATGATAAACTCATCAAATATCTTGAGTTGCAGGGAATTATTAACGACCGTCAGTATGGTTTTCGCAGGCAACGATAGACAGGAGATCTGCTCGCCTACGTCACTCATGTTCGTACATCAACGATGGAAAAACATGAAAAATCTAGAGCAATAGACCTCGACATCTCTGAAGCCTTCGATATGGTTTCGCATGCAGCTTTGTTGAATAAACTTGCTGCATATGGGCTTCCTGGTTGCATAAGTAGCTTTCTTCCAAATAAATCAATACAATTTGTGGTCGACGGTATAACATCTGATTGTTTCCGGTTGCGAGCAGGATTACCTCAGGGATCAATTCTTTCGCCAACCTTGTTTCTGTTGCAGATAAACGATCTTCTGTCATCTACAGGAAACAAGATCTTCGGTTTTGCAGACGATTGTACTCTAGTTTCGTCTTTTAGTAGTCTGCGGCCGATTACAGCTGCGGAATCTCAGCGTCAGAGATGTCAACAAATCAATAACTTGAACTCTGACTTACAGAGGATACCTGAGTTGGCTCAGTTGAAACTGGTGAGCTTCAACGCGAGCAAGACGCAAACAAATACGTTCTTTAGAAAGGTCCCCGCTGGAGAACCTCCACTAATGATGCAAGGCCAACATATTGCCTGCAAAGATTCGATGCACCTTCTTGAAATAACGGTTTTGATGGCATGAACATGTATTAGCAATAGCTAAGTCGGCATCAGCTAAAATTAATTTTTTCAAAGCCAAGCACTACTTCATCCCAGCTGCTGCTTCTATATAAAGCGCAAATTCGACCTGCTTATAGTTCCCATGTATGGGGATCTGCGCCCAAACATTCGTTGCGGATGTTGGATAGTGTGCAAAAACGGGCTGTGCACCTGATCGACCACCCGGAGATCACTCGTGATCTCCAACCGCTGGCTTTCAGAAGCGGGAAAACTCATGTTTTGCCGCAACACTAGGCTGGCAAGGAGTTCTCTTCATATGGCGGTACATTTAACGCCCCCTCGAACCCGAACCTCTATCTATAAGAATTCCTTTGTTTACAGGGCCGGTAAGCTGTGGAACTCGCTTCCGTCCAACATCTTCCCAACATCCTACAATTTGGCCTTCTTCAAGAAGCGAGTAAACAGACACCTCAATTTTTCCCAGGCGCCCAATTATGTGATATAGGTTAGATGTAATATAGGTTAGGTTCGGTTCGCCTATTCCTAGGAAGCGCGCATAAAAAAAATACCTTGAGGAAGACAAATAGAGGTAATACAAGAGGATGGTGTTTTGCCAAGACCAAGAATATTTAGGAAATCATTGTAATCTCATTTTAGTAAGACCGTCGTCGCTAGGACGACAAATTGAATGTACTCATTTATTTATTGAGTGTAATTTTGATCCTTCAGATCACGGCTTAGATACCAATATTGTGATCATATTCATTTTTCATAGAGATGTCAAGATAAAAATTTGTTAAGGAGCTTCTTCTAAGGCTCGCTGCCAGTCTTTATCACTTAATATTAACAATAAAAACCGAGTACTGTGTTTTAAGGAATTTTACTTAATAATTGCGATTCGTAACGCGTTTCACTACACCGTAGCTTCTTCAGACGAATGAATATACAGAAAAATATAAATGAGAATATAACTATAAATGTTCTTGAGTAATTAAAAGCTTATTGGGTTGCTTCTTCTCAAGTGGTTATTTATGACAGGTATATCCAATAAAATTAAGGAATAGATTGCTCCCCGAAGAGATTCAATAGAGGTGAAGGGCTTAAATCGACTTGTTCATTGATGAGTCTACCTGAGTGTTTGTATTTATTGATTTCTAAGGTTTCCCAAAGATCTCCTTCCAATATTTATTATCTGTATGCAAAATTTCAAACTGTGGGTCGAAAGAATGATTATTTTCTAAGAGATGATTCGCGTAATTTGAATCTGATTTTTTATTTGAAAAACTGCGTTTATGTTCCGATATTCTAATATTAAAATTTCTATGTGTTCTACCAATGTAGAAATTATCACAGTCATTGCAATTCAGTCTATACACACCTGATTTATTGTTTTTACCTGGTTTGGTTTTATTATTTTTATATATTTGCCTAAATTATTATTAGTTTGGAAAGCTATGTTGAATTATTGCTACTTAAGAATGATTTCAGTTTCTCACTTATAATGCCAACGTAGGTTAAGGTGTTGAATTTTTGTTTCAATTTATCGACAGGGTAAACTTCATTCAATGCGATTCTACTTTGTTTTTATTTAAAATATTATTTATTAGTTTGGGACTGTAACCATTATTTTTGGCTATTTGTTTAATCAAATTTAATTCTTTGTTGAAATTTTCTGGTGATAACGGGATGTTAATCAATCTATGAATAAAACTATTGAATGCTGACATTTTATGTTGATATGGATGACACGACGAGTTATGTATTATAATATCTTTATGTGACGGCTTATGGTAAATTGCGAAAACATGTTTTCCATTTTCGAACCGACAAGAATACCTGATCACCCAACCGACTTCCCGAACACCTCGGATCTCTTTTTGATTTCAGATCCAGATGATTTTGGAGTGGGGGTCTCAGCACCTCTAGGCAACTCAAACCACAACCTTATATCTGCTACTGGAACCATTGTGCTGCCGCTAAACCAAGAACCTAAACCACCCAGACGCATTTGGCACTATAACTATGCTGATTGGGATGAGCTGCGTGAATTCTTTTCGTGCTTAACATTCAGTGATGTTTGCCTTCAAATCCTGACATCAATGTGTGCACTGAATCACAGAAATCATTCATGCAGTAATGAATCTCTACATCCCTAATTCCATGAAAAGAACAACAGCACAAAAGCCATGATTCAACAAATACTGAGAAAGGGCCTCTGCAGCCAAGAGCAGAGCCTACAAGTCATGGAAGATGAATCAATAGAGGAAACAAGAACACCCTTCGTACCAATACGGAACGTATGCAACCTGACAACTGCAAGAGCAAATACCAATTTCAACAAAGGGTAACTTATAAACTCCTTGAACAGGCAAGCGGGACTAGACATTTCTGATCTATGGCGAAGACTGTCAATGCCAATTTCTGCAAATCTGTGTTTTCGCCTCTTGTTAAAGAAGACCCAAGTATGTATCATCTCCGAAAGAGAAAGCCGATCTCTCTGCTCTCTTGTTCTCAAAGAATTCTGTGCTAAATTTATCTAACGCAATACCACTGAACATTCCACCTACAAGTTCTTCCATGGCAGAAATCAAGTTCAGAGTCCGCACTGTGAGACGGGTTCTCGAGCAGCTGAACTGCAAGAAGGCAGTTGGTCTAGACGAAATACCGCCAATCGTCCTGAGAAAGTTTGCTCCCGAACTGGCACCCATTCTTAACCGTCTGTTTCAGATTTCTTATGAAAGCCAGACTTTTCCAGCAGCTGGAAAAGAGCGGGAATTCAACCGATCCCAAAGAAAGGAAAGAACTTCTTACCTCAAAACTACCTTCCTGTTGCACTTCTTTCCATTATGTCCAAAGTGATGGAGAGAGTCATGAATGATAAACTCATCAAATATCTTGAGTTGCAGGGAATTATTAACGACCGTCAGTATGGTTTTCGCAAGCAACGATAGACAGGAGATCTGCTCGCCTACGTCACTCATGTTCGTACATCAACGATGGAAAACATGAAAAATCTAGAGCAATAGACCTCGACATCTCTGAAGCCTTCGATATGGTTTCGCATGCAGCTTTGTTGAATAAACTTGCTGCATATGGGCTTCCTGGTTGCATAAGTAGCTTTCTTCCAAATAAATCAATACAATTTGTGGTCGACGGTATAACATCTGATTGTTTCCGGTTGCGAGCAGGATTACCTCAGGGATCAATTCTTTCGCCAACCTTGTTTCTGTTGCAGATAAACGATCTTCTGTCATCTACAGGAAACAAGATCTTCGGTTTTGCAGACGATTGTACTCTAGTTTCGTCTTTTAGTAGTCTGCGGCCGATTACAGCTGCGGAATCTCAGCGTCAGAGATGTCAACAAATCAATAACTTGAACTCTGACTTACAGAGGATACCTGAGTTGGGTCAGTTGAAACTGGTGAGCTTCAACGCGAGCAAGACGCAAACAAATACGTTCTTTAGAAAGGTCCCCGCTGGAGAACCTCCACTAATGATGCAAGGCCAACATATTGCCTGCAAAGATTCGATGCACCTTCTTGAAATAACGGTTTTGATGGCATGAACATGTATTAGCAATAGCTAAGTCGGCATCAGCTAAAATTAATTTTTTCAAAGCCAAGCACTACTTCATCCCAGCTGCTGCTTCTATATAAAGCGCAAATTCGACCTGCTTATAGTTCCCATGTATGGGATCTGCGCCCAAACATTCGTTGCGGATGTTGGATAGTGTGCAAAACGGGCTGTGCACCTGATCGACCACCCGGAGATCACTCGTGATCTCCAACCGCTGGCTTTCAGAAGCGGGAAAACTCATGTTTTGCCGCAACACTAGGCTGGCAAGGAGTTCTCTTCATATGGCGGTACATTTAACGCCCCCTCGAACCCGAACCTCTATCTATAAGAATTCCTTTGTTTACAGGGCCGGTAAGCTGTGGAACTCGCTTCCGTCCAACATCTTCCCAACATCCTACAATTTGGCCTTCTTCAAGAAGCGAGTAAACAGACACCTCAATTTTTCCCAGGCGCCCAATTATGTGATATAGGTTAGATGTAATATAGGTTAGGTTCGGTTCGCCTATTCCTAGGAAGCGCGCATAAAAAAAATACCTTGAGGAAGACAAATAGAGGTAATACAAGAGGATGGTGTTTTGCCAAGACCAAGAATATTTAGGAAATCATTGTAATCTCATTTTGTAAGACCGTCGTCGCTAGGACGACAAATTGAATGTACTCATTTATTTATTGAGTGTAATTTTGATCCTTCAGATCACGGCTTAGATACCAATATTGTGATCATATTCATTTTTCATAGAGATGTCAAGATAAAAATTTGTTAAGGAGCTTCTTCTAAGGCTCGCTGCCAGTCTTTATCACTTAATATTAACAATAAAAACCGAGTACTGTGTTTTAAGGAATTTTACTTAATAATTGCGATTCGTAACGCGTTTCACTACACCGTAGCTTCTTCAGACGAATGAATATACAGAAAAATATAAATGAGAATATAACTATAAATGTTCTTGAGTAATTAAAAGCTTATTGGGTTGCTTCTTCTCAAGTGGTTATTTATGACAGGTATATCCAATAAAATTAAGGAATAGATTGCTCCCCGAAGAGATTCAATAGAGGTGAAGGGCTTAAATCGACTTGTTCATTGATGAGTCTACCTGAGTGTTTGTATTTATTGATTTCTAAGGTTTCCCAAAGATCTCCTTCCAATATTTATTATCTGTATGCAAAATTTCAAACTGTGGGTCGAAAGAATGATTATTTTCTAAGAGATGATTCGCGTAATTTGAATCTGATTTTTATTTGAAAACTGCGTTTATGTTCCGATATTCTAATATTAAAATTTCTATGTGTTCTACCAATGTAGAAATTATCACAGTCATTGCAATTCAGTCTATACACACCTGATTTATTGTTTTTACCTGGTTTGGTTTTATTATTTTTTATATATTTGCCTAAATTATTATTAGTTTGGAAAGCTATGTTGAATTATTGCTACTTAAGAATGATTTCAGTTTCTCACTTATAATGCCAACGTAGGTTAAGGTGTTGAATTTTGTTTCAATTTATCGACAGGGTAAACTTCATTCAATGCGATTCTACTTTGTTTTTTATTTAAAATATTATTTATTAGTTTGGGACTGTAACCATTATTTTTGGCTATTTGTTTAATCAAATTTAATTCTTTGTTGAAATTTTCTGGTGATAACGGGATGTTAATCAATCTATGAATAAAACTATTGAATGCTGACATTTTATGTTGATATGGATGACACGACGAGTTATGTATTATAATATCTTTATGTGACGGCTTATGGTAAATTGCGAAAACATGTTTTCCATTTTCATTCGAAATTGTTACGTCTAAGAAATTTATCGAATTATTGCTTTCTGTTTCGGTTGTGAATGCAATTTTGGGATGTTATGAATTTATATGATTTTCGAAAATTTTCAACTCTCTATCTGTTCCTGTGAAGCAAATAATGATATCGTCTACATAGCGATACCAGTATAAACAATATTTACTGAGTGGATGATTATGAATTGATTTCTCTGAGTTATTCATGAAAATTTCTGCTAACAAAGGACTTAACGGATTGCCCATAATCAAGCCGTCTTCAATAGTATAATTTTTGTTACTGAAATGGAAATAATTTTGATCTAAACAAATTTTAATAATGAAAGAATATCTGATTTAATGATAGTATTAACATGATTCTTTTCTAATAATTCTTCAACTAAGTTATACGTATCTTTCGGAGGAATGTTGGGAAATAGATTCTTAACATCGAAAGAAATGAGTTTGGAATTAGGTGGTATAGTGGTATCTTTGATATTGGCAATAAGTTCGTATGAATTTTTGACCGAAAATTTAGATTTAAAATTGCAATGTTTTATTAGCAAGTCGTTGAAGAATTTTAATTTAATATTAACCCTAGTGCTCAGAATATAATTTGAGAGCTGCTGAAGAGAACCCATAAAATTTCATAGTTTGAAGGTTTCACTCCTGAAGGCAGATTAATAACTATGTAACTGTTGTTCAGGATAAGGTATATATTCGCCTTACAAACCGATATCAGATAGATAAAGTTAAATATGGAGCACTTCTGATTCGTTACTACTTTGGAAAATGAAAAATAAACAGTGAATTATATCTGCGATCTCTATGGTTATATGTCAACATTCTATCACTTGCCAAAATTGTTGTACCAGCATAAGAATTCAGAAAATCGAAATGAACGTTGCATCTAGCTTCTGTCAAGCTCAAACAGTTTTAGTTTGCGGTAACTCAAACGAAAAAGCCGATTCCGGCGAGTGTTCTTACACCTAAACAAAACACTTAACTCAATTATATACGAACATATCAAGAAAGGAACGTAAAATACGGAAACCTGAAGGTAAAAAGTAAAACTCGAAGAAGGCGATTTCTAAGACGTAATGACAAATCTACGCGCCCGTGCCTTTCATTCAAAAAAAGAATCATCAATCAATATAAAAAATTGTTGAATTTTCATTCACGATGACAAAGTCATAACTTTCCTTTATTATTACGTAAAATTATTTTCAGTTAAATTATAAGAACAAAGAAAAATTATATTAACCAATGGTCGATTATAATTAACATAGATTTGAATCATTTCAGCTGAATAAGTTGTCTCCCTACGCCATTCGAAAGTTAACCATCGGATATCCTTTGGTTCCCAATCCAGAAATTTTATAAATTGATCCATGAATGGGTGGTTCCAACCCATCTCCTTGAAAAGCGTTTCTACCAGTGGTAACATATAATTCATCCAAATTTTTACCGCCCCATGCCATCGAAGTCACCTGAAATGTGAAAGGTGAATCTTCAATAAATACATCAAAGAAATAATCAATCAATCAATCAAATTCTATAGTTAGAATGATGATGATGATGATTATACGGAGCACGAAAATTCACTGCGCACAAAAAGTTAAAATACTCAAACATTTTCTTAAAGAAAGCGAATGAAGCTCTTCATCCTGTATACAGGGTGTTAGATAATAGTATGTCACAACTTGAAGAAGTAAATCTACGTGCAATTTTAAGAAAAAAACTTATATAAACATAGGTCCGCAAAAGCTTCGTTACGGAACTACAGGATGTTGCAAATTTCGGAAAAAATTGATTTTTTTCTTCAAAACTACTGCAGTTTTTGCGATATTTAGCCCAAATTTGTAAAGCAAGCTATTTTTTAAAACCTCCAGCATTACATTTCAACGGAAATTCGCAAGGTGTTTTCTTTTCCGAGGCCATGTCTCCTTTTGCCCTTTCAAACTTTTTGCAGTACGCCACTGATCAGCGTACAATCAATTTAGTCATCTTCGTTCAATTTAGAAACTTTTTTGACACTTGTAATTTTTTCGTACCTCCAACCGTTTTCGATTGAAAGATTATTGAATTTGAATTATTTGAATTATATGTTATTCGTTAAATAAAAAAAATAATAAAAATACTGGATAGGTATGCCCAAAATTTCTGAAAAATTACATTCTCTAAATTCATATTAATTTCTTCATTGTTATACAAAAAGTTACAATATGGATAATCGACATACTCTTTGAATTTACAACTTAATAAATTTTCATTTGGTAATCGCGATAGTGCATCCGCCATTTTTTCCCTTACAAGTTTAAATTTTTTCAAGAAAAGGTACTAATGGAATTTTAAAACTCCAAATATGATGGCTAATTCCTCTCTCCCAATTTGAGAATACCTCTCTTCACTTACGGACAATGATCTCGAAGCATATGCAATTGGTCGATCTACTCCAGAGGGAAAAATATATCTAAACACTGCCCCAACGCCAAAACGGCTCGAATCAACAATGAGTCTGATTTCTAAATCTGGATTGAAGTGTACCAACACTTCAAAGGATACTAAAGCTGCCTTCACTTTTTCGAATGCGTTAGTACACTCATTTGACCATTCCCATTTCGAGTCCTTCTTCAAAAGATGATATAATGGAGGTAATATCGTTGAAATTTTTCTCACAAATTTCCCATAATAACTAACCATTCCCAAAAAAGATTTGAGTTCACTTACTTTTCTGGGTACTTGAACTTGCTTAATTGCAGCTGCTTAAGACTGAAGACTAGTATAAAGACCATTTTTATCTATCAAGAAACCCAAATATTCAATAGAATTTTGAAAAAAATTACATTTCGACAAACTCAGCGTCAGCATTTTGCAAAATTCTCACCTATACTCTCAATCTATTCATATTCTCTTCTTCTTCTCTACCCCTGATACGGATATCATATGAAAACACCATTACTGCCTCTATACTCAGCAAAGATTCCATGAGTTTCTAAAACTTTGCTGGTGCTGAAGCAATACCATAAGCTAAACGGTTATACCTGAATAATCCCTTAGGTCAGGAGTGCTCAAACTTGAACTGCTGGCGGTCTACCTCAATATTTTTAGACTACTTACGATCGACTCTGAGAGGCTGCATGTATGTGTCATGCGGGGTTGTCGTACATACACGATACACCCTACCTACCTACCTATCTAGGTAGGGTGTACCGTAGCATATCTAGATATTAGCTTTCCGCACAATATACATTATTTAAGTTAAGGTTTGGGTTGGGTTTATTAGTTGTTATAAAACAAAAGAGTTACATATGGTGTTAAACTTAACTAAGGACTGACTTTGGATGTTGAAACGTGGCACTGCATGTTCTCAGCATACTTTTCATAAGATGGTACATAACCACTCAGTGCTTATCGTGAGCATGATGACATATGATCGTCAGTTGGTCGATTGCGATATTTTGATTTAATTATTTTCATTTCAGAAAATGCAGACTCGAACAAGTAAGTTGACCCAAACGTTGCCGTCAGTTGAAGGGCGATTTGCCTTAGATTCGGATATTTATCTTCAGATATAAAACACCAGAAATTTGTATCAGATGCTTTAACTTTGAGATGTATATCTGATATAATCTGCACCAACTCATTTTCAACAGAACATGAGTTCATATTTAACTGACTTTCTATTTCAGTAGCTGATTCCTCAATGCTTTTACATGAAAAAGGATAACTCATAAATGATGCTATATTTGCCGATTTACTGCAATCATAAGAACGCATTTAGAATTGTCCCAAATTATTTGATAATTCAGCCTCATACGTGTCATAATACATCTGAGGAATCCTTACTTTCAAAGACGGATAAGGTTTCAGATCCTTTCTTTTCAGTTGATCTATCATAGGTTGCAATTTATTTTTGAATGCGTTTACTGCGCTCATCATCTTAATAATAGTTTTTCCTTTACCTTGAAGCTCCAAATTAATGGTGTTTAAGTGCATTGTCATGTCAGTAAAAAATGCCAAATCAGTTAGCCATTTTTCGTTTTTCAACATCCGAGTGTCATCAGCTCTTTCGACTAGAGAAGCTGTTATTTTGGGCGATAATTCTTGAAACCTTTCTAGGAACTTTCCACGACTCAACCACCTGACGTCCGTGTGAAGAACTAAATCAGTGTGTTACGCTGACTCCTCATCTTCCAACTGCAACTTAAAGAGACGTCGTTGCAAGCTACGTGCACGGATGGAATTCCAATTTTTGTTGCAATGCCCATAATTTCCTTCGTGTTTAAATTTTTTGAACACAAAACTTATTGATGTATATTCAATGGAATGAAAGAAATGAAGGGAAATCGTCATTAGCTCGACACAATGCCACAAAACCGTTCTTATTACCAGTCATTGCTGGTGCTCCATCAATTGTAATGCACACTAATTTATATATTGGTAGCTTATAGTTTTTTACAAAATTGAAGAAAACATCTATATATCTTCGCCCTTCAATGGAATGATTGCCAAAAATTCTTTCTTAGCCAACATGTCATTGAATACCATCCGAATGAAAATACACAACTGGGCAGTGTCAGTCATATCGGTGGATTCGTCGAACTGTAAAGAAAAGTATGTACATTTCATGATATCATGTTTTAGTTTACCTGCCATGTTCTGACTCATGACGTCTTGTGACAGTCGAACGAGATAACTGAAGTTCTCTAATAGCAGACATTTCCATTTTATTTTTAGAACCTCCAAATACCCGCTTCAATAAATGCTTCCTTCACAACCGATCCATCTTCGAATGGTTTCTTGTGTTTCGCCAATATATGAGATATTTTAAATGACTCGATCGTAGCAGCTTTTGATTGTTTGGCTGGTCTTGTGAACATGGTTTGTTCTTTTTTCAAACAAGATATCAATCACGTACTTTTCGTTCTCTCAATTCACTCTGTGGCGGAAAATTCTTCTCATAGTTTTTATGAACCTTCTCTAAGTTACCACGCTTAGGTATTGCAACTGACGCACGACAAATGAGACAAATGCACCTATGCTTCACCATACAAAAGAACAATTCTTCCTCCCAATCGTCATTAAAATGGTACGTTTTAGATTTCTTCGCTGCACTCAATTTGTACTATTTAATAATAAACTTTGTATCGACGTAGTATTGCCTTCAAGTTACAATTCAGAATGACTCCAATTTCTACAGGCGCAACATTTATATCGGCGTGAACAAAAGTCTTAAATGTTCCCGTCAAACGCGCCGCCCGAAATTTCTAGAAAAGCGGCAAGAATAAAAAACGCGGCTTTTCTTTAACAAGTACCGCGCGTTCCTTTGATAAAACCGCCTTTTGCCGCTAGCAGAGTGTTATTTTAGTACGTAATGAATTTTTGTAGTTTAGTTAACTACTTATTAAAAATTTTTTCTTCTCGAGATCTACTCAAGAAGCATCGACCGTTTGAGCACCCCTGGCATAGATCATCTCGTATTCATATGTTGATCTGTGTGGCAACAAGTTCTCGATTATATTATTTGCATAATTTGCAAATTTTGGTGGTATTTTCAAGTTCTATATCAAATACACTCGATTTTTCACTCATAATCTTATTCAAACAATAACTTTCTCGAAGATTATTATTACGATGTTTACATTTACATCTGGCACTGACGCTGTTTTGAAATTCATGATGTTTGATTCAATTACGAAATATTCATTCCATATATAGTTATGAAAAAAAATACATGAAAAGCACATAAGAGTCAAGTGTTTCAAAATAAATATTCAAAATCAAGAGTGATAATGATTTAATTCTATTA
This sequence comes from Cryptolaemus montrouzieri, assembly GCA_013387265.2. Lineage (NCBI taxonomy): Eukaryota > Metazoa > Arthropoda > Insecta > Coleoptera > Coccinellidae > Cryptolaemus > Cryptolaemus montrouzieri. Next base: position 125,422,124 of record JABFTP020000185.1, read on the forward strand.
TTAAAAATGATTCCAGCATTATTACATTCAGTGATAGTCGTGGAAAAAATGATATTTCAACGTATCTTAACATTCTTTGAATAAACTTGAATTTTGAATTTTGTGCGTTGATTTCTTGGCGCAATGTTTCGAAGTTTCAATTCATATTATTCTCATGTTTCATGTCTGCTCGATCGTCTTGTTATTTTAATCATCAGTACTTATTTGATTTTAACAAGATGGAGAATTTTTGCTTCACATTGAACGAATTAGTAATATGTTCTAGGATGGTTTAATTGTGTCAAGGAAATATTTTTTTTTTATTTCTAAAAAATAAATATATAATAATAATGTCTCAAACAGCAGTATTCCGAGTTTTCAAATGTGCATATGATTTTCTATTTAAGTGATGAACATGCATCCATAAAAAGAATTTTTCGTCAGTCAGAGATCCTGCTTCAGGATAAAAAATGGCAATTGAGTTTCCTACTGTAGTATGTAAATGTATCGTTAATAGTTTTATGCGATATGCGACGTTTTAGAGACACGGATACCAGTTTTGCACCGAACAGACGAAGGGGTTGGTCAAAACAAAGAATCATTCCTACAAACCACGAATGTCCCCTATCACCAGTTAAAATATTTCCCTCTCCTAATGAATCACCCACAATAGAGGTGTTCACAAAAATCTAGTACTTGTCTTAATTAACTTATTCACTTAATACCTGTCCAATTAAAATGTATAAGGTTGAATAGATGCGTACCTGCTTCGCTGGTAGTTCTATAGTGGTGAGCAAGGTCTCTGGTTCTTTGGAATTTATCTTGATAATCTTATTTCCCAGGAAACTAGCTATCCACAAATTTTCATCTTCATCAATAACCATGCCATCTGGATATCCTTCTAAATTATGTTTGTCATAGGAGAAAAACACTGTTCTATTGGCTAAAAACATGATGAAATTTCATGAGAATTCTTCACCATTAATGAAGGTATGTATGAATCATATTTCCACATGTTGTGGTTTTGAGATATACGAGATCTGTTCAAAAAATACCGCAAATTTTGTTTTTTCGAAAAGTATTTATTTATTAATTCCGTCCGCTCCAAACTAAGTCTCTTCGGATATAATACATTTATGCCAATGTTTTTTTCCAATCCATTTGCACTTAAAATATTTTTTGCCATCTTGTTCATCTTCTTCAATGCCGTCTTTATATCCCCAATCGTGGCGAGATGTCGACCTTTCATGGATCTCTTTGGTTCTGGTGAAAGTAAAAAGTCACTGGGGGCCAGGTCGGAGTAAAACGGTGGCAACGGAATCGAGCACAAGCAATGAGGATGTGATATCATGGCGCAAGGGCCAATTTTTGTTCTTTCGCAAATCGGGGCGTTTCTGGCGGATTGCTTTTCGCAAATTACCGATAACTTACAGGTCATATTCCTCATTTACTGTCCTTCTCTGTGGCAAGAACTCATGATGCATCACGCCCCTGCAATCAAACAAGCAAAACCTTAACATTCCAATAAATTGTTTTTTATCCTCATGTCTTGGGAGAAGGCGTTGCCTGGTGCCACCGAAGATGATTTAATTTGTGTGTTCACTCGCTTCTTGAAGTTGGCCAAATTGTGAGTTAACGAAAAGATGTTCAACGAATGCGAGTGCCACAGCACAGTAGTCCTGTGGATAAATAATATTTCATAGAGAGACGTACGTGGCATTGCTAGTTGAACCTGGTAACTCTTTGGAACTGGATTCATTAAGGAGCGAAGCCCTTCAGTTTTTCAGAGCATTTGCCATGGCACCAACTGTGAAAAAAAGAAACATAAGCAACCTGCCACCTATATGAGAGAGACTGGAGAACACACATATAATACATTTATTCCAGTGCTTTTGCAATCCTAGTTCCATTTAAAAAAAATCATGTTTTGTGATCTTGTTCATCTTTTTCTTCGGCGCCGTCTTTATCTCCCCAATTGAGGCGAGGTTTCGTCCTTTTATGGTAATCTTTACTTTTGGTAACAGAAAAGAAGTCACAGGGGCCAAGTAATACGGTCACGTTCTCCAGACGTTCAGTCTTGGCTCATTCGGAATGAGTCCGCGTACTTAATTTTGTTTTTCACGCAAGTTTAATACATTGTTTGATGCTTTTTTAAGAAAAGGCATAAATAAAATGTGTAAGTACCTACATTACGACAAAAGAATCGAAAATCAAATATACTCAGCCCGCATAAATTCAAAAATTGCATTACTTTTTGATGAGGTCTCGCATCTATTGAAACTTACTGATGTTTCCAGTTGCGATGTCGAAATCAAAGCGTTCAACGATCTTTTTGAGAGAATCAACGTGGAAGAAAACTTTATTATCTTTACTCCACGCAAGTCCATTCGAACAAGTTACTTCGCCTCCATGATCTTTGGCCATATCTTTCGCCAAACTGAAAATTGAACCTAATTTTTCAGCTACCCCTGCTAGTTTATGAACTGTGCTACCTGCAATAGAATTCGCGTAGTATGTGTTAGTTAGCAAAGAAGGTGTGAAATTAATTGAAATTACGTTTTGAAGAAAATGAACCTGATTAAAGTAAAAAGTTATGTTAGGAAATTAATCAATTAGTTATCTAACCTTTTTCTAATCGAATAAAACAATGATGTTCAAATTTTCACTATACTGACAAACTTCATCAGATGAGTAGAACATTTAAAAGAATGATTTGCCTTATACCATATATTACTTTGGTGAAAGCAGAATTCTTTCGTTATGATAGTCTTGTGAGATAGTGGATTAGCGTTGTGCAACATCCATGAGTTTTCTTTCCACAAATCTGGCCTTTTTCGACGAATTCGCTCTCAAACGCCGCATAACGCTCAGGTATTATACTTTATTTACCGTCTGACCTTCTCGCAAGAATTCAGAGTGCACAACACCACTATATTCAAAGAAAACAGTCAACATTATCTTGACATTTGATCGACGTTTCGGTTCAGTTGAAAAACGCCATTCCGAAGCTTGTTGATCTCATAAACCCATGTCTCATCATCAGCTATAATGCGTTTTATAAGTGTGGGATCGGAATTGAGTCGTTCTAGTATTTCTTCAACGACCTTTACGCAATTCAATTTTTGAAGAGAACTCTTTTGGAACTAGTCGAGCGACAACGTTCAAATAACAACAAAGAACTTGAAACTGACTGGAGACAGTATAATATACTTGAACCATGAGCTTACAAGACAGAATCAGTTACTGTTCAAATTAACTCGCGATAAGAAGAGAGAATTGCAATATAAGTTTGCCTGGTTCGCACAGGGAAAAATATTTTTACGCAAAACTGAAGATAGTAAAATAATACAAGTGAGAGATGAAGCTACTCTTCAAAATCTAGAACAAAAAAACTGAACAAATTCAAAATACTATATCTAATTATAAGGAGCATGCGAAAAAAAATTGATGAACTGAAAACTATCATTAGTCGGAAAGTACCTGATGTCATAATATTGGTTGAAACATGGTTAAAGGAGGAATTAACAGAACTATTTCAAATAAAAAATTATAGAAGTGTTCACTCATGTAGATCTACAAAAAGTGGTGGTGGCTCAGCTATCTATGTGAGGAAAAATTTAGACTTTACAGTATCATTATGTGAAATGGTAGAAAAATGAACAATTTCGTGAAAATAACGCTGAAGGATTCTAATGCCAGCTTTTGTGCAATATACAGACAGAATAAAAGTGATATAGACACATTTTTTCGTTTCTTGAACAAAAATTTTCAAGACTAAAAATCTAGTTATAGTTGGAGACATAAATTTAGATTTACTGAGCAAAAATAAACAAAAAGTTATAGACTACAAAACGTATTGAAAAGTAATAATATTAGTATAATAAATAAAATCAACAAACAAAGTATAAACAGAATAAATAGAAAAGGAGAAGACACTATAATAGATCATGTACTAACAAATCGAAATCATAACGGATTTTCTGAAATTATCCTCAAAGATACTCCTCTAAAAAGTCACTGATTAAGAAGTATAAACAAACAAAAACGGACTACAACAAACTAAAAGAATTATTGGATATGGAACTGAAAGAGAAAAGTACAACAAGTTTCAAAGAGCTCCAAGAGATAATCATAAAACTTCTCTCCGAGACTACCATAGTAACAACAAAAAAATATGCATCGACAGAGAAAGAGGGATGGATGACTCGAATTATATATGAAAAATAAAACAAATTCTATAAAAGCATGGTGAAGAACAGAGACTCACATTATCTCAAACAACAATTCAAAATACAGGATAGGGACACCAAAAAATGTATTAAAGAGGCAAAAAGAGAATTCTTCAAAAATCAACTACAAAGTGCAGAGGGTAACAGTAAAAAACTGTGGTCAATCATAAAAAATCTTGAGAACGAAGAACATCTACAAGCGAATGATATTCGAGAACTTGAAAGTGAAGATGGAACTGTCACAACTTGTCGAAAACAGATCTCAACTATACTGAATAACCATTTTGTCACTGTAGGAGCAAACCTAGCAAAGAAAATTAATAGCCACAATCCCGGTAGACTAGAAGAGAGAAGTGACGAATCTCCTCCATCAGCAATGATGTACTTGCGGCCAACAACATCCAAAGAGGTCGTGAAAATCATAAATAAACTGAAAACAAATGCTGCAGCAGGATATGATAAAGTTAAACCGAAACTAGTCAAAGAAATAAAGAACATAATAGCTCCAATAATAGCTAGGTTGGTGAACTCTCACTTTCGAGAGGAAGTTTTCCGGATGAGCTAAAATTGCTAGAATAACTCCAGTGCACAAAAGGAAATGAAAATGTCCGAATAACTATAGACCAATCGCGAACCTGACAGTTTTCAGCAAGATTTTGAGACAATCCTGCATGACAGATTATCAGCACACATACTAAATATGAATATACTCAGCAAGTCTCAGCATGGGTTTCAAAGGCGCAGAAGTACAAAACTGCGATGACACATATACTCAATTTTATACAAACAAAATGGACCAGGGAAAATGTGTTACTGCTTTAATTTTGGACTTTCAAAAAGCTTTTGACACGGTTGATCCGAGTGTTTTGTTGCGTAAGTTGGAACAAATGGGTTTGGCAGGAAGTTCACTTGATATTTTTGCTTCTTACTTGAAGAATAGGAAGCAATTCACCAAGGTTGAGGATGAAGTGAGTGAATGTAAAACATATATTACGGAGTGCCGCAGGGATCAATTTTGGGCCCTTATCTATATTTACTATACATAAATGATCTTGAGAGGCAACAACTATGTGGGAAGGTTATGATATATGCTGATGACACAGCTTTTTCTATGTGAATGAAGATGATAAGGTGACTCAAAAACAGATGCAAAGAGATCTTGTCAGGTTGATGGAATGGACGAAGATAAACAAGCTAACCCTGAATAGTGAAAAGTGCCATATTATAAACTTCGAGAATAAATCGAAAAACATAATATAAACATATATCTAAATAACAACAAAATTCTTGAACAATACACTATTAAATATCTCGGCCTCACGTTAGACAAGAATATGAAATGGACTCCTCACATCAGGCAGCTTGTCAAGAATCTTTCCTATTACAGGATTAGCTCACAAAATTTCGGACGTCCTACCTATGAAAGAGAAGAAAAGGGTGTATGAAGCTTACATTAAAAGTAAGTTAACTTATTTGATATCTTTTTGGGCAACAGGAAACGTAATAGAAATGAAAAAACTGCAACGAAGTCAAAATAAAATTATTAAGGTCCTGTATTAAATTCCTCAATGACACCTACGAAGGAAGTATATAAACGAACAAACATTTTGACCATAGAAGAACTGAGGCAGCTTTAAACTATGAAATTGGTGAGAAAATTTCTCGACAATGAAATACAAGATGATGATTTTATTTTAACAACTAGATCTGAAGTACATGACCACGCAACCAGAAGAAATGAAGAACTGAATTATTAAGCGCACAGAACCAAGGTGGGGGAAAGACGCATACTATCTGAGGGTGTCAGACTCTACAACAAGCTTTCCCGTGAAGTGAAGGAGATAACGCACACAAAATTTAAAAAAAAATTGCAAGAACACTTGATACAAATTCGAATGTAAATCTGATCATAAAATAATCTTATATTTTGTAACTATATCTGTCAAAACCTGAAAGGGTTATTTAGATATTATTTTTCAATAAAAAAAAATAATCATTTAAAATGGCACGAATTGATTCATTGCCTACCTCTCTCAAACTTAAATGAGGATTTTCAATTACCAATTCCTTCACTTTATAGTTAACTTCAATTCACTAATACAGCAACCTTGGGTGAGGAGAGGCGTGGTTGGGGGCCTGGCGGCCTGCGATAAAAATGTTTTCTACTGTAAGGATGGCCTGATCCCTAGAAAATGCATACTCACTTCTAAAAGTATTAGAACTCACATATTACCAAATTTCTGTTTCAGAGACCTGGTAGCAGTTAGAATCGATGGAAAAGGATACACAAATATTACCTTTGTGGTATGCTCAGCAAACTTTCCCTACGACACACAAACATTACCTCCAACAGAAGAACTACAGGAATTGGTGAACTACTGTAAAATACAAGACTGGCCACTCATCGTTGGGTGTGATGCCAACGCTCACCACACTCTATGGGGAAGCTAAGGCAGTAACATCAGAGGAGGAAATCTGGTCGAATATCTCTACAGTACAAACCTAACACTTCTAAACGAAGGAAATGAACCAACTTTCGGCACATCGAATAGGAAAGAAGTCCTGGACTTGACTTTATGCAGTGAGCAATTCACCTAAAAAATTCGAAATTGAAGAGTGTCAACAGAAGTACGCGCAAGTATACCGAGATAACGACCAGAACCCCAAAAAAACCGATTGGGACCGATATCAGGAATAATTATCGGAAATGGTGGGACCTTCAATTAAGACACTGAAAAACATCAAGGATCTGGCAACTGCCGTTGAGAAACTGCAAACCAGTATCACCTTGGCGTACTACAACAGTTGCCCTATACAATACAATAGAGGCAAGAAGAAAACCTTATGGTGCACAGCAGAACTCACTGCCCAAAGGATGAAAAGCAGATGCCTCCTAAATAAAACGATGCTCATTAGCACAAAAAGCGATTGGGACAATTACGAGGAAGCCCAGAGAGCATGCAAAGGATTGATCAAAAAATCCAAAAAAGAAGCATGGAATTCCTACTGCGAGGAAATAGAGGGTGTACCGGAGGCAAACCATCTTTGTCGCATCCTCTCCGCAGCGGGACCGACAGACATCCAAAGTCTTGATACACCGAAAGGAGTAAAAACACAGACGAAGGATGAAACACTGAGGCACCTGCCGGAAGTCCACTTTCCGGGTTTCATCATCAACAACACAGAAATCCAGAAATCCATGCTGACAAAGCAAACTGGAACACAGCCTCAATGGTAGTTACAGTAGAAAAGGTTCGATGGGCAGTAACTACCTTTCAACCATATAAAGCACTAGGAGCTGATGGTATATACCCTGCACACTTAATAAAAGGTATGGACCAAATTGTTATGCACTTAATCCACATCTTCAGATCCTGCCTAGTTTTGGGATACATTCCGGACCCCTGGAAAAGAGTTCTGGTTGTCTTCATTCCCAAGCCGGGCAAGATCGTACACAAAATCGCCAAAGATTTCAGACCAATCAGCCTCACTTCCTTCCTACTGAAGACTATGGAGAGACTGGTAGAAAGATATCTCAGGGAGAACACCCTAGTGGAGCTCCCCCTACATATCACTCAACATGCCTACGAGCAAGGTAGATCAGTCGACTCAGCACTACACTCCGTAGCAGGGTATATCGAGAAAGGACTGGAAAAAGGCGAAGATACTCTAGGAATATTCCAAGATATAGAGGGAGCTTTCGACAATACACTATACAAATCAATGGATAAAGTAATCGCATCCACATAGCAAGGCGGATGGCCGATGGTGGGCACTTTGCGGTGGGTTATGCCGACGACCTCGTCCTCCTTGTTCGTGGGAAAAACCTCAGCACCATATGTGAAGTTGCGCAGAACGCTCTGCGAATGACTGAACAATAGTGCAGAGACTTGACTGTAAATCCTTACAAAACAGACATGATTATATTCACTCGAAAAAGGAAACTACCGCCCTTCAAGGCACCCATTCTTTTCAACGAGGAACTAACACTAGTGAAACAAGTGAAATACCTAGGTGTGATGCTTGATGCCAAACTAAATTGGGACAATCCCATCGAAAGCAGGCGCAAAAAGCCCAAAACACACTCTGGGCGTGCCGGAGACTATTCGACTCCAGATGAGGACTTAAACCAAAGATAATATACTGGCTATACACAACAGTGATAAAACCGCTCCTGACCTATGCCGCCATCGTATGATGGTCTTCACTGGAAAAAGGGATAAAACGGAACAAGATCCATAAGATCCAAAGGCAAGCATTTCTGGCAGTCACGGGAGCTTTGAGATCTGCACCCACGGCCTCCATGGAGTGTCTTCTGGGCATCTCTCCACTACATATAGTGGTGGAGGATGTGGCCATGAGGGCCTCTTTGAGACTGTGGGAGGGAGGTATGTGAAGGGGCAGAAATCCAATCTTTGGACACTTCGCATCCCTTAACAAAATCAGAGAACTCTTACCTGACCTCCTCACAAGAGGAGATCAAACAAGAGCCACCTACTGATTTGAGGAACCCTACAAAGTAGTTATTCCACCAAAACAAATTTGGACCACACCCACACACCACAAGGCCCCACCTGGTTTACAGATGGGTCCAAAACCGGGGCGGGTACAGGCATCGGCGTTCACGGCCCTAGGGTAAACATTATGATTGCGCTGGGAGACAACGCCACCGTAACACACGCAGAAATATTTGCTATTCTCCGGTGCGGACAGGAAAACCTACATAGGAACTATACAGACGCATACATCTACATATGCTCTGATAGCCAAAACGCACTTAGATATATTAAAGATACGAAGGTTACATCCGAACTGGTTGACGAGTGCAGAACAGCAGAACTCAGTACTATAAACAGAGTCATTCTGATTTGGTGCCCAGCCCATCAGAGCATCGAAGGAAGCGAGATAGCAGACAGCCTCGCTAAAAAGGCAACAGCTGTCAGGCCGTTGGGACCAGAACCAATTCTGACCATCCCATGGACCCATGTGCTCTCTTCCAAAACTGGACCACCGCCGAGGCCCAAAACGACAGGGCAGGCATCTCGGGACTGAGACAGTCAGAAAGGCTCATAAAAGGGCCGCAATCAAGGAAGAGGGTACATGAACTGCGGTCTCTCGAAAAAAAGTCTGTTGGGATGGTAGTTGGCCTATTGACGAGACACCAACTCAAAAAACATCTACACATCATGAAACTATCGGAATTCACACTATGTCGTGGTTGCCTAGAAAATGACGAAACAACAGAACACATACTCTTCGAATATCCCGCCCATAAGGAAACCATTCTGAACACCTTGGGCACTTAAACACCTAGCGCCCGGATGATCCAGGCGGCCACCTACAACAGCCTTGCAAGCTTTATCAGGAAGTTTTTGCAAGACAAATAACAACTCAACAACACACGGCAAGCACAATGGGCCAAACGGCCTGAGTGCTGCCCATATGGGCACCGTGCAGAAAGAAGAAGAACTTCAATTGAAGATGTTGATGGCCGACCAAATCGAGGCAAATCTTCCACCACATCTCGACCACTGTTCAATGCACTGTACCACCCATATGCACGTGTTTTAGATAACGTCGATTCACCGTAATCCTTCTGTAACATTTTCAGCGATTCGGCATACGAAATTCCATTTGCAATACAAAATTTGACAAAATCGAGCACTGTAAACAAACTAAATGACAGGTCGCGTTCAAACTCTGCGTCAGCATAGAAAACAGTTGTGCCAATTTAGAATTTCGACAATCGTTTCAAGCCGAGTATTTTAGGGTCATAGAACCATGCGTGTTTGGAGAGGTGGGTTATCGATTATTGATACAGACAATCTGTTGGAAATGATCTAAAGGCACTGGAGGATATCCTTGAATCAATATTACAAATAAAGCGATGACGCCGTGAATTGAAGACTATGTCATTGAAAACGAATGTAGCTTTATAATGAAGTGCACCTTCGTGCTGAAATTCAGCTCAGAAGTTCTACAGGGCGATGTATTAATATGTTAACACTTACCCCAGTTATGGGGGCTAGTATGACCAAGGTAGCTGAATGTTTGGAATGATTATTTTATACGTCTTTTTCTTAGAACTTATTAGCGGAAAATAAGCTAGTTGCGCAAGAGATTATTGATAAAAAAATAAATTGCAGATATGTAGCAAAATAATGTGACTACTATTATCTTTCTCTTTATAATTTTGTGAAAAAAAAATACAGGTACCATAGTAGAAATGCGTTACAAAAGAAACGGGCTAGTGTTAAATGCTGAAGAAGACGCAATCATATCAGAGTATTTGTTAAAGTGTGCTAATATTTATTTTGGGTTGCTGCCCACTGCTATGAACAAGTTGGCACTTTACTTTTTTCATTCGCATATTAATTACTCTCCTTTTTATTCATGTACTTACCTACAGTTCTATTACTCTTATCTTATACTTTTAAACGATAACTAAACACCTATACAGGGTGTTACATAATAGTATGTAACAACTTCAGGTGGTTAATCTACGTGAAATTTTAAGAAAAAAGTTTATATAAACATAGGTTCGCAAAAGCTTCGTTACGGAGCTACAGGGTGTTGAAATTTCCGGAAAATTTTTTTTTCTTCTAAATTCGTGCAGTTTTTGAGATATTCAGCCCAAATTTGAAATGCAAGCTATATTTTACAGCTTCCATCATAACATGTCCTAGATTTAAACTGAAATTTACAAGGTGTTTACTTTTCCAAGGTCATGTCTCCTTTTGCCCTTTCAAACTTTTTTGCAGTACGCCACTGATCAGCGTACAATCAATTTTCGTCATCTTTTCGATCTTTTGACACTTGTAATTTTTTCGTATCTCCAACCGTTTTCGTGTGAAAATTATTGAATGTTATTCGCTAAAAAAATAATAATTGAAATAATCGATAGGTATGACCGAAATTTGCTTTTATTTTGATAGCTCGTCTTCTGAAACTCAGCTTATAATTATTCAATATCAAACTCAACCGACTCTTCAGGCCTTTTTATGAAAACAATCCTATCTAACCCATAACCTACATCTGTACCTAATCCTTCACATATGACTGCTCATATTTCAGATGAGTCTTACAAATACCCTCCGATCGGTGTTTCGCCCTCGTAAGAGTATTCCTGTGAGATATCAACATTTTTGTTCCAGACTCACAGAGGTCTATAGCCTCTATATAGGAAGGATTTGCGTTAGATGGGAAGATTGAGGTCAACATGCTTTCACTGAGGTTAGGGTGAAATCTTTGAAATAAATCCCGATTGAGGATAATATCATGATGTACTTCATTTCGGTACAATTTCTGACTCATGTTCTAATGTTTTCTGTGGCGAAATACTTGAAGTTTCTGCTCTAATTCTTCGCAATGTCCCCACTACTATATCAAATTGCTCTCAATCTTTCTTCCTAAGCCAGGAAATTGTACCGAAATGAAGTACATCACGATATTATCCTTCAATCAGGATTTATTTCAAAGAATTCGAAAAACTTAAAAAGAATAATAAAAAACTAATGAATTGCTGGAAGTGTCCTCCACCTGCAAGAATACAGGCCTCTGTCCTTCTTCGCATATTATCACTCACTCTTTGGAATATTCCTGGGGGATTTCTTATCGTGCCACAAGAGGTTATGATTCGATTTCTCAATTCTTCTACAGTGTTCACGGGAGTGGTATAAACTAAACTTTTGAGATATCCCCATAAGAAGAAGTCTAAACTATTTAAGTCTGGGGACCTAGGGGGCTATGGTTCTGGCCCACCTCGACCTATCCATCGGTTGTTGAATTTAATATTCAAGAATTCGCTAGCTAGCTTCTCCTCTGAAATGTGCTGGTGCCCTGCCATGCATGAACCACATTATGTTTCTCACCAAAAGTGGCACATCCACGAGCAATAAAGGTAACTCCTCAAGAAATTGCCGATAAGCGGAATGTTTAGTCTGTTAGGGAAAAAATGGCCCAATCAAATAATTTATAATTATTCTGACTCAGACATTCAGTGAGAATTGTTCTTGATGATGAGATTCTTCAATCAAATGAGGTTTTCCCTCATCCCAATAATGATTATTATGAAAATTTGTGATAGCAGTTCTCGAAAAGTTAGCTTCGTCTGTGAACATTATTTCACTATCAAGATGAGCATTTTCTCTAATTTTATCTAAGAACCATCGGCAAAAATTCAGTCTTGAAGGAAAATCTCGAGGAAGTAGAGTTTGGACGCGTTGAATATGAAACGGGTACAATAAAAAGTCGTGGAGAACTCTCTAAACTAGAAACATGTGCAATATTCAACTGATTTCCAATTTTTCTTGTACTCACATGAAAACTGCTTCTTCAATATCTCATAGTTTCAGTTGCAGCTTTAAAATGATTATTTGCAGTAAAAGTACCAGTTTCCCTCAACCTTCTGTGGACATTTGAAAATGTTCACCTGTCTGGTGTTACTCGATTTGGGAAGCGCACCTGATATAATCGCCTAGCTTCTGTTGTGTTTCCGTCAGCCAGACCGTACATGTAATGGATATCAGCCAATTCAGCGTTAGTAAAAATAGCCATTTTTTCTTACAGCAATAACTTCAAAAGTCTTAACACTAATCGTTAATTGAATAAACAATTCGAGCAGATACCGGTTCAACTTTAGCAACTGTCAAAATAAATAAATGAATGAAAAAAATAGAAACGTACTAGTCATTTTTTTAATTAGAAGTGCTTTCAGTTCACCGAATGCATACAATCGTTCAATAACTTTTTGCTCGGCAATCGTTTTGAAAAAAACGAATTTTTCCGGAAATTTCAACACCCTGTAGCTCCGTAACGAGGCTTTTGCGGACCTATGTTTATATTAACTTTTTTTCTTCAATTTGCACGTAGATTTACCCCCTCAAGTTGTGACTTACTATTATGTAACACCCTGTATATAATGTATTTCTTTATAGGTGTCCCACTGTTCAAAAGCCGCAAATAATTGTTGCAAGAAAAGGCATTAGGTAACAAACGGTGTTACGAACTCAATACCTTGTATTTATCTTCCTTCATCTGCGATATGAAGATATGTTCATAAGAAACGGGCCGCCATGAAGTATAGGCGTTCGCAACTAATCAGGATGGATGGAAAAGAGTTTGTAAAATGGATCATTTTATTCATCACGTGAATCCCTCAAAAGAGAATCCCGTTTTCCTCTCATTAGATAACCATACCTCGCATGTTAATGCAAAAGTGGCAACCAAGGCCATGAAGAACAATCTTGTTTTGTTGTCATCTCTGCCGCATTGTTCTCATCACTTACAGCCCCTTTATGTTGGGGTTTATGAGCCACTCGAAAATTGTATGAACAGTGCACGTCCTTCATGGATGGCCAGTAATCCCGAAAACAATGTCAATATAAGACCTCCAAGGAATTGTTAAAGAAGCTTGGCGGCTTTAAATCCAATTTTAAAAAGCCTGGTGTCTGACCCTGCAACGAAGATAGTTTTCGAGAATCTCTGTGCCTCAGAGAACAAAACCAGTCACTAGTCTCTGAACCACGTGTTAATAATGATATTAATATTGATGATCTGTCACCAAATTTGGAAAACCCTGAAGTTTTAAATGATGTCCTAATTTAGATATAGCTGGACCGTCAGGCATGCTAGTGATTTTGCAATTGAAATCCTAAGATTTATGACAAAAGCTTGCCACGAGTTTCATTCAATAACACGCGCTGAGAAATCTGCTATTCTCACTGACACTCCGGAAAAAAATTCTCTAGAGGAAGAACATAATGTTAGAAAAATGGAAAAAAGAAAAACGACGACAAATATCCAGAACAACAAAAACAAAAAAGATGAGGTAAAGGACGAAGAAAAGGGTAAATGAAAGTGATGAAAGACGAAGAAAGAAAAGATATTTAATGGAAGCACTAGCTTTAACCATGATGATGATGATTATTCTTGTATAATTTGCGCTGCTTCCTCTGAAGAAGATAGATCAGGTGGTGAATGGATCCAATGTGTCTCTTGCAAAGACAGGTCCCTAGCAGGAAGTACCAAAGGTGATATTACATAGTTTTTTTGTTTAAATTGTAATTCAGATGATGAATACGAATACATACATTTTCTGTTTGCCGGCTCGGTGGCGTAGGGGATATGATGCTCGTCTCCTGCGCAAAGTTACCTGGGTTCAACCCCACAAAGTATGTGCGATTTTTCGGATTCTGGGAATCGCTTGAGTATCCATCTTTCGGAGGAGATGTAAAGCCGTCGGTCCTGTCTAACAGAGATGTGTTGGACATTAAAGATCCCTTTCCTCGACACGAGAGGGGTTTGGCAAAATTCCCGGGTTAGTGAGGTGACAGAATTCCCCGGTGTGTCTTTAGCCGAAAGGCAGAAATAGAGCACGTTGAAGGAAAAACAAACAAACAAACAAAATTATGACCTGGTCAAGACTGATTAATAGTTATTTAGATATGATTTACTCTTAAATGTTAATATTTCAAGTTATTTTGTGTTTTCGCTTATGTTAAGATATTTTGTTATTTTATTATCATCTATTTAAAAGAAAACTTGTTCCATGCAAGGCTGTATTAGTTTCACTTTTATTAATAAATAAATTTCTCGTACATAAATTTACTTTTTGCATATCAGTCAACAAAAGATATGTTAATTGTTATTTCTACTGACCCACACCACTTACTTCTTACCCGAAACGTGATTTAACAGTTAACATTGTTTCTATTATGTTTGTTGCAAGATAATTACATAATAACTGAATGATTAGAGCATCATGTATCCTAAACATCAAGTCTAACTATCAAATAATTTGTAGGTTAGAACCTAAATATATATAGATATATAGATATATAGATATATAGATATATAGATATATAGATATATAGATATATAGATATATATATATATATATATATAGATATATAGATATATATATATATAGATATATATATATATATATATATATATATATATATATATATATATATATATATATATATATATATATATATATATATATATATATATATATATATATATATATATATATATATATATATATATATATATATATATATATATATATATATATACATATATAAGAAAACTTAACACCTCGATTTTCCAGTTTTAAAATAAAAATATGGAGAATCGCTCGAACCCGTCAATTTTTGATTCAAGGGGAACAACTTTTCCGATTTTTTCATCCCCGTAATTTCAATTCCTTAACGCTGGTGCATGGGAAGCTTATGTTGAAATTACCTTGAGGTATGCAATATTTTTTTTATTCGTTAATTTTTGTTCGAAAAAGTAGACAGACCATGAGTTTGATTCATCTTAGTCTCTCGTTAGTCTATTGTGAATTTTCAGGAACGTTGACAAAACAACTGTGCCAAAGCGTTTGTAAATTTGTAGTAGGATTAAAATGGTGTATTCCGTAGAAGAAAGAGTGGACATGATAAAATTATCTTTTAGAAATAACGACTCTGCGCGATTAACAGCGGCTTTATTTAACGAACGACATCCTGAAAAGTTCAGTCGGCAACAAGAAAAGGATGTATGAAATAGACGAAACGAGGGAAGTGGCTTTAAGGATGAAACATAAGTTTCAGGAACTGAATGAGGATGATTTTGATCGCCGACTCATGTTCTGTGAAGTGGTCAGTGAAATTATTAACTATAATCCAAACTACTAGCTCAGTGTCTGTTTTTCGGATGAGTATTTATTTTACCTTAACGGCACTGTAAACAGACATTACTGTCGGTACTGGTCAGATGAAAATTCAAGATTATTTCGAGAATAGCATACTCAGCATCCCCTAAAGTGAAATGTTTGGGCGGGTATTTATGAAAATCATATCATCGGCCTTTTTTTATACCCGGTAATATCAGTGGCCAAATTTATTTAGGACTATTACAGAACGCTATTCATCCAGCCCTGGTGCAAGTATTGGAGAATGAAGAAGACCATGAAACGATCATTTTCCAACAATATAGCGCACCACCTCATTTCGTTCAAACTGTGCGTCAGTTCTTAGATGAAAATTTTCCTCAGGCCTTGATTGGAAGAAGGGGACATATTGAGTGGCCACCCAGACCACATAATCAGGCGCCACTGGACTTTTCTCTATGGCGTAACTTGAAATCTAAGATTTACGCTACCCAACCTGAGTCACTAGATGATTTGCGATTTCGGATCATTAACCATTATTGTCAAATTGAACCAGAAATGTTCAGTTATGTACGTGAACGATTTGAGCAAAACTCATTATACTGCATGGAAGTGAATGGTGCCACTTTTCAGCAGCTAATAAACTAATCACAAAAGTAAGTAGTCTTCCACTTTTTTAGCTGCCATTTTGTTAACGATGAAAATTTTGAAGCGAAAACTTAGGGTCAGATAATACTCAATAAGATCTTCAAAATAAGGTAGCGCAACATCCCTCATCCGTATACAAAATCAGAGGTTTATGCTCACCCCTGTTAGGGGATTGAAGTTACGGGGATGAAAAAATCGGAAAAGTTGTTCCACCTCGAATCAAAAATCAACGGGTCCGAGCGATTCCCCATATTTTTATTTTAAAACCGGAAAATCGAGGTGTTAAGTTTTACTTTGGACCACCCTATATACATATATATATATATTTTTTTTCTTAATTGTCGCCCCGGTCTCTCCTATATGACTTATTGATCAATTCTTTTGATATGGTTTATACTTCAGTAATTCTCATTAAGATTCATCAATAGTCAAGAAATATTCTTTTTACAGCCATTTTGCTGGACAAATACTTATCAGAAATCGAACTTTTCATCTAATGCTATATTTGAATTTAGGAGGCTTTTACTTGGTAAAATTCCATTATCAATAATAAAAAACAAGTACTGTGTTTTAAGGAATTTTACTGAATAATTGCGATTCGTAACGCGTTTCACTACACCGTAGCTTCTTCAGACGAATGAATATACAGAAAAATATAAATGAGAATATAACTATAAATGTTCTTGAGTAATTAAAAGCTTATTGGGTTGCTTCTTCTTAAGTGGTTATTTATGACAGGTATATCCAATAAAATTAAGGAATAGATTGCTCCCCGAAGAGATTCAATAGGATGAAGGGCTTAAATCGACTTGTTCATTGATGAATCTACCTGAGTGTTTGTATTTATTGATTTCTAAAGTTTCCCAAAGATCTACCTTCCAATATTTATTATCTGTATGCAAAATTTCAAACTGTGGGTCGAAAGAATGATTATTTTCTAAGAGATGATTCGCGTAATTTGAATCTGATTTTTATTTGAAAAACTGCGGTTATGTTCCGATATTCTAATTTTATAATTTCTATGTGTTCTACCAATGTAGAAATTATCACAGTCATTGCAATTCAATCTATAAACACCTGATTTATTGTTTTACCTGGTTTGGTTTTATTATTTTTATATATTTGCCTAAATTATGATTAGTTTGAAAGCTATGTTGAAATTATTGCTACTTAAGAATGATTTCAGTTTCTCACTTGTAATGCCAACGTAGGTTAAGGTGTTGAATTTTTGTTTCAATTTATCGACAGGGTAAACTTCATTCAATGCGCTTCTACTTCGTTTTTTATTTAAAATATTATTTATTAGTTTGGGATTGTAACCATTATTTTTGGCTATTTGTTCAATCAAATTTAGTTTTTGTTGAAATTTTCTGGTGATAACGGGATGTTAATCAATCTTTGAATAAAGTTATTGAATGCTGACATTTTATGTTGATATGGATATGGACACGACGAGTTATGTATTATAATATCTGTATGTGACGGCTTACGGTAAATTGCGAAAACATGTTTTCCATTTTCATTCGAAATTGTTACGTCTAAGAAATTTATCGAATTATTGCTTTCTATTTCGGTTGTGAATGCAATTTTTGGATGTAATGAATTTATATGATTTTCGAAAATTTTCAACTGTCTATCTGTTCCTGTGAAGCAAATAATGATATCGTCTACATAGCGATACCGGTATAAACAATATTTACTGAGTGGATGATTATGAATTAATTTCTCTTAGTTATTCATGAATATTGCTGCTAACAAACACTCAGGTAGACTCATCAATGAACAAGTCGATTTAAGCCCTTCACCTCTATTGAATCTTTTCGGGGAGCAATCTATTCCTTAATTTGATTGGATATACCTGTCATAAATAACCACTTAAGAAGAAGCAACCCAATAAGCTTTTAATTACTCAAGAACATTTATAGTTATATTCTCATTTATATTTTTCTGTATTTCATTCGTCTGAAGAAGCTACGGTGTAGTGAAACGCGTTACGAATCGCAATTATTAAGTAAAATTCCTTAAAACACAGTACTTGTTTTTTATTATCTAATGCCATATTTTCGATTACAAATGTGGCATAGATACTAAAGATTTCATAAGAAAAATATAGAATATAGTGAAAATTTACCAGTCCACAACCTTCCAGAAGCATCGCATTTTCCATCGTTTAGTCTATATTCTGGGGAATGGCCAATTCATGCAGTTTTTCAATTTTTTCAACCTTGTCACTCTCCCCATCCCACATAACTACTGAGATATTCTTTTCAAATCCCAAAACGAATTTCATTTTTTCTCCTTCTACTGGTATGATGAAAGAAGGATATGTGTCTGAAATAAATGAGACAAATACGTGTTAAATTTTATAGATAATCAAGTATTATGTGAGTAAAAATCAAGTAATGTTTAATTCTTCCTTCTCCCTCTTATTAGGAAGAGTAAGCCATACTCTTACTCCCCCTCCTATGGTTCCGTCAACACAGGATTTTTCAGCCACCCTGTATATTTACTATCCGGTCGTGATTGAAAAAGTTTGCAGAAACATATCGAATGATTTTTTTTGGAGAACATCTTTTGACTTGTATTTGTGGCTTTAACGTGCATCTACCTAAGAGGGGGCGTTTGAACCTCAAACTCTAACCTTCAAAATTTGAATTTTGGCAAAGGGGTAGAGCTATACCTCATTTGAAAGTCTCTTTCTCTCAATGGTGGATGAAAAAACGAAATTTAACGAATCATTTTTTCTCAGAAGATCATTTTTTATCTCAAACGAGACACATTGAACTTTTTGGCTATTTTAATAAATATTGAAAAAAATGAAAACAAATCAATATTTGTTATGAAGGGAAACCTCTCGAGGGTAGTTAGCGCCTGCATATTTACCAGCCTATCGAGATAAATTTCGCCGTTTTAATTATCAGGAATAAATAGGTCCAACTGAGCGGTCCCCCAAAACTCATTTTCGGATATTGAGTGTAGGTTTCTCGGAAACATCGCTTCAAAATCTACAGTTATGCCGATTAATCGGAATGAAAAAGTGCATTCGTTAGAAAATCAAACATTGTACAAGAATGTCTTGTTGTTGATAAGCTTGACCATAATTTCACAAACGTTTTTTTTTTCATTCAATTCATGTACGGATGGAACTTATATTCATGTAAAATTCGAAAAACATTAGATTGGCTAACACCGGAAAGTGCAGAAATTTATTGTGCATTACCTGCTGCTTTATCATTCACAATTCCAATGAGCGCCTCTTTTTTATCCGTTACTGACTCTTCTCAATAAAGTTTGATATCTATTCTTTTACGTGCTTATGGCGAACTTGATGTTCAATATGGTACTGTTTAAATAACCTTGCAACCTCACGAGTACAACTTTGGTTTTCGTAAAAAGGCTTACAAGCTCTACTCGTTATTGCAATGTGTACACCACAATTATTTTTAGAATTTTTGCCACATCATCAAAGTACTTACTCAATAATCGATTTACAATGCATCAAATAATAAAACAAAATTATTATAAACAAACTCCTTGCTTCTAACAACAAAAAATTAAGTCAAAACAAATCTTTACATTTATTTTTTGGAAGATTTTTCTTATCAAATGAAACAATAATATATTTTTAAGATTGATGTAGTTTGTGAAAAGGGCTTTCAAAATACATTACAACAAAGCCTACTTTCCTTATCGTCTACAACATCAAGGTGAGTAAATTCACTAGTTAATGCGCGCAAGCGCTAACTACCCTCGAAAGATTTTCCTTCAAACCAAAAATTGATTTTTCTCTCTTTTTTCAATAATCTTGAAAATAGTCAAAATATTCCACGTTAAAATTACTTTTCACATACACCGTTGTCAATGAGGTATGACTCGAAAGCTTTTCCCTATCAATTTTGGGGGGTTGGAAGCACCCCCTCTTAGAGGGTTGAAGCATCAAAAAAACATCAAATGATGTCCCCCAAATAAAATTATTATATATTATCACTACGGGATAAGAAATTTATAGATGGAAGTAACTCAATAATTGATAAAGCGAAAGCGATTAGAGGACGCAGTTCTATCGCAGCCTAAAGCAAAGGCAGATCTCCTTGCCAAAAAGGTTTTGCACAATTCTGTTTTAGATACATCAAATGAAGTGTCATTAAGCATTCCACATGTTCAATGGAATATGTCTGAATAAAAATTCAGAGTAAGCGTTCTTCAAAAGCTGAACTGTAAGAAAGCAGTGGCTCGTGATGGAACACCAATAACTGTTTTTGAAGTTAGCATCTGTTTCACATTTCGTATGAGAGTCAGACGTTTCCGGAGTGTTGGAAGGTTGCGAGAGTACAACCGATGTCAAATGAAGGAAAGAAATGCCTACCCCAAAATTAACGTCCAACCGCATTGTTGGAATAAGACATTTAGTCCTCGATTGTCCTATTTACCATTTTACGGGTGGTTCTCAAGAAATTCATTCCGTTCCAGATAATTTCATTAACTGGGTAGAGAACTTTAAGTCTATTTAGGAGATTAGTTTTTGCTCCCCCTATTGTTTTTTTCCATGGTGTATGTTGATAAAGCAAGGGCTACACCCATGTAGGGCTTCATTCCCAAAAAGTGTATGAGATGTTACCTGTTGAAAAACAGCATTAGACATTAAACATATAAAAGTTAATTACGTCTTGATGAAGTATTTTTCTGCTGTTTTTCTTTTTCCATTGTTACAGATTTTTCCAGTCCCAATCCCCCTTCCTTTTCACCCCTGTCTTCGTGAAGAAGTCCTGGAAATCATGGAGTGCAAGATGACAATGAGAGAATGAAGCTGCTAAGCAAAAAAGCAAAAAAATTTTTGGTACTCTTTTTGTACACACGACACTAACATACCATAAACAGACAAGCTATTGCTAGTGCAATAGCGACAGGGAAACGAGTTTTTTCCACAGGTTTTTTCACTCGTTTACTGAATCATACGCAAGATAGTATGGTTCCCCTGTTACGTTTCCTGTGCTCACACTTTAGGGGCAATCGTAGGAGGCATGATGCGAGTTTAGATGCCTGATTAAGGAACGGACATCGTCTGTTTTTTCTGCTGGTATTCTATTTCTTCGCTTGTTTTTTACGATTGTTTTTTTTCTGACACACGCCGAAATTATAGCTATAAGCATTTATTGTAAATACAATTATTCGAAATTTTGTAAATCCTCTCTGTTCCTGGGTAAGTTGAATTTTTTACGGCCTAAGTCACTATCGACAAAATTGGCCAAGTTGTTGTCTGCTAAAGACCGAGTTCTTGTGAGCGACGCGAAATCGACTGCCTTGGATTATCCTGGGCGAAGCGCGAGATATATATATATATATATATATATATATATATATATATATATATATATATATATATATATATATATATATATATATATATATATATATATATATATATATATATATATATATATATATATATATATATATATATATGGGGTTTTACCCCGACGAGTTGCCTATATATCTGTTCATGCAATCAAACTGATTTCATGAAAAATATAAATCCACCACCCGGTAATTAATACCATTGCCAGACAATGATTTTAATCAAAACATATCCTGGAATAATTATATATTAGGATAACGTTAAATGTTATGAGAATATGTCAATCTACCAGAATATATACATACTATAGCATCATCAGACAATGATATCAATGTACCAACGAGTAGTGTCAGAGGCTTTCTCCCCGGAAAAATCCAGTGTACGGACCTTAGTCAAGTAACACTGCATGTTACTCATTAATAGTTTCCTTTGTGTGAAGTGGTGAACGATCGAATAGAATACTGCTCTGAATATAAATATGACAAAATTGTCAGTTAATTATATTACATTTATATAAACAAATAAATAAAATATGAAATGAGATTCTGAGCAGTATAAACTAAAGAGAAAACCTATTACTCTACCTCATTATTTTTTCGGAAAGAAACCTAAGAAGAATATTTCAAGATTTGATGACTGTTATCTTTTGTAACTGTGCAAACAAATTTTTCTTCAGACCCAAAATCTCAATACTTTTGTGAAGATTTCTAGGAATAACACCTGTTGTGGAAATAATAATCGGTAGAATAAATATTTTCTTCATTTTCCACATTTTTTAATCTCGTCGCAAAGCATCATATATTTAGAAATTTTTCATTGTATTCATTTTGTATATTATGTGTCGGGTATAGCAATATCAATTATATATGTTATTTGATTCTGTTTATCATTAAGAATGATATCTGGTCTATTGTGTTTTACAGCTCTGTTGCAAAGAATTGTTTTATCAAAATAAAGTTTATATTTGTCATTTTCACAAATAATCTCAGGTTCATATTTGTGAAATTTTTTTCGTTTGGGAATTAGGTCATGTTTAATTCCTAGATTAAAATGAATAATATTAGCGACGGCATTATGTCTTTCTAAATAATCTGTTGAAGTAAGGACTGAGCAAGATGATAATATATGAAAAACTGTTTCTGAAGAACAGAAACATCTACGGCAAGAATCATCTATATTTTGTTTGATGATGTGTTTTCTATAATTCCTCGTGAAAACAACCTGATCCTGGATCGCAATTGCCAAGCCTTCTGTTTCAGCAAACAATTCTCCAAATACTAACCATTTATTCGATGCGATTTCATAAATATAATCATTTTTCAATTCTTTAGGGTGCTTTCCGTGTAATTCCTTCTGCATCCAACTTTCTCTTTTAGAATTATCATCAAATATCCTACCTATTGCATTGTCAAGTTCAGAGGTGTAAGATTATAATCTGAAGCAACAACAATATCATGTAATTAAGACGTTCTCTGTTTATCATGGAAATGGGAACGTAGATGAAAAATCTGTTTACCATGAAGATTATTCAAATCAGTTAATCCACGACCTCCAAGATGTCTAGGTAGTGTAACTCTCTGAACAGCTGACTTTGGGTGGTGCTTATGATATTTACAGAGCATTTTCCTCGTTTGGACATTGTAATTCATTTAGATCAGTTTTAGACCATTTAATAATTCCAAAAGAAGATGTAAGAATAGGAACTGCATAGGAGTTGATAGCTCTGAAAAGGTTTTTACTAGTTAAATGACTCTTGATGATAATTCTAAGTCTTTTGTAATATGAACTTCTAATATTTTCTTTAGTGCTGCTATGGTTAATTGTCTTCTGTTGACAAAATCCAAGATATTTATATGTATCTCCTTGATGCATTGGCTCGATTTCGATATTGGAAATCTTTGTATAATCAGAGGTGATCTTTCCTTTTTCAATAGAAAGATTTTTACATTTTGGAAGCCCAAACATATGAATATCATTGGAATAGTTGAAAGTAATCTCAAGTAGACTTTTAAATGAGATCTGGTTCCGGCATATAATTTAATATCATCTAAATAAATTAAGTGACTTAATTTGAATTAGTATATATATATATATATATATATATATATATATATATATATATATATATATATATATATATATATATATATATATAGATTAGCCAGCAGGTTGTACTTCATAAAAGGTCTTTCAATAGGGATCTTGTTGAAGCTATATCAATCAAATTAGTTGTCATTCATTCAGCCTGTTTTGCCAAATCACCATGGACGAATACAGCATTCAACAACACATATAATAATAAAGTTGTTTTATGAAAATAGGTGATCTGTTCGGGCAACGTACCGCGCGCTTCGCCCAGGATAAACCAAGACAGTCGATTTCGCGTCGCTCACAAGAACTCGGTCTTTAGCAGACAACAACATAGCCAATTTTGTCAATAGTGACTTAGGCCGTAAAAAATTCAACTTACCCAGGAACTGAAGGTAAAGTACCATAGACAACGACCTGTGTTTGCTGAATGGACTCTGGAACAGTTGGCAACTGACCCTAGTTTTTATGAAAAAAATCATCTTGAGGCCCATTTCTGGATTGATTGATTTCTGAGCGTCCAATGCACCTGAAAAGGTTACTATTCGGTGTGGATTTTGGGCTGGCGGAGTCATCGGTCCATATTTCTTTGAGAACGACGTTGGTCAGGCCATCACTGTCAACAGCAAACGCTATAGGTCGATAATTACCAACTTCTTTTGGCCTGAATTGGATGATCTGGACACTAACGACATGTGGCTCCAACAAGATGGTGCTATGTGCCACACAGCTCTTGGCACATTGGATACTCTGCACAAGCGATTTGAAGGCATGGTCATCTCACGTGAAGGTGATGTGAACTGGCCACCGAAATCGTGCGATTTGACCCCGTCAGACTTTTTCTTGTGGGGTTTTATAAAGTCGCAGGTCTATGCAGATTAGAGTGGGACAAAAAAAACGAATATTTTGTTTTCGCTTAGTACTCAGAAAAATAGATTCCTAAACGTCTCTAAGGATTTCTCTCCAAGTATGAGCTCTTAATTGTAACGGGAAGGTCCTCCGCCTTACACTTTTCTATTGACTAACTACTTGAATCGCTTCATAGATTTCGTAAGAAATTGAATGTTTTACAAAAAAAGCCTCTTACGATCTTTCCGTGAACATTAACATTTGAAAGATATGAGCGGTTGAAGTTTGATTATTTGAAGGTAATTTTTTCTTTTCTTATGAATTTTAAAACTCAAAAAATCATTATGAATTATGAAACTCTTAGTTTTGTAGGAAATTTAGTGCTCTACAAAAATGGTTTCTTATAATTTTTGATTAAGTTAAGCTTTTACGAGATATTCATCGTAAAACATCAATGCCATTCAATTATTCCAGTTTTTGATCAATGATTCGAAAAATTTCAATTGAATTCATGAGTTTTGGGGAAATTCACACAAATTTGAGTTTCTATTATCGAACTCCTATAGAAGTTTTATGTTCAAAAATTTATTTGAATGTTTTTATTGTAATAATACTTTTTCAATTTTATCTTTAATAATTCAAAATCTCAATCGTGTTTTTACTTATTTCTATGACGTTTGTTCAGTGCGTATTTTAAACTTTCTTCAAAAAATATACATGAAAATATATAAACACCTCAAAAAATCCAGGAACACTTACCAATATCTTTAAAATATGCATTTGATGATTCGAATTTATAGAAGTCTTTTGGTTTTGTTAGGATGTATTGTATATAATGTTTTCTCAAGAAAACAAAATAATATTTGACTTCTTCAAAGCATCTATTATAAAAAAATTTGAAATTTGAAAATGACGAAATTTGGTAAAACACAAAAAAAAAATCCTGAACTAATATTTTCGAAACGATATGGAAGCACTTATATTTTTCAGTATCCAGATGGTCCACCTCTGTTATTAATGACATTTTGCCATCGTCGCGGCATGCTCAATATTAAATTGTATATTACATTTTGGCCTAAGTCATTCCAAGCCCCCTGCTAATCGAAGCTCCTGTTCATGATGAAAGACGTTTTGACGCAGAAGATTTCTTTTTAGGGTGTCCCACACATACTCGATGGGATTCAGATCTGGGGAGCAGGATGGCCACGGTAGAAGATCGATATCATTCTCTTCAAGAACGTTCAAGATAACTCTTGCACGATGAGGAGGGGCATTATATTGTTGGAAGAGTGGACTTTGACCCATTGTTTTACCACTACAGGTAAAACTATCTCGTTTGCGTAAGAATTTCCCGTGGGGTTGTTCTGTATGAAAACGAGGTCAGTTCTTCCACCAAGGCGTATACCTCCCCAAAACATCACTGTTCCGCCTCCCTGTCTAACAACTTCTCGAGCATGCTGGAGACGGTTTTGTTTTCCAGGTTCCCTCCGTATTCGAATTATTCCCGAATTAGGATAATAACTAAATCTCGATTCATCACTGAAGAGAACTGTGGCCCATCTCTTTTGATCCCAGTTTACGTGTTCTTGGCACCAAGCTGAACGAGCAGCGCGATTTCCATGGGTCAGTTGTGGAACTCTTAAAGGACGTCTGGAGTGGAGTTGACCTTCGTGCAGTCGATTTTTCACAGTTTGGTCGGAAATTTGTACATTATGAACTCGTGATTGCTCTTGAGCTAATTGGGATGCTGTGGTAGTACGATCTCTTCTGGCTTGTAAAACCAAAAATCGGTCTTGGGCGACTGTAGTAATCCTGAAACGACCTGTATGGCGTTCTTCTACGCTACCTGTTTCATTGAAATGCGACCATAAACGGTTTATGCCACTTGGGCTACTTCCCAGAACCCTGGATACTTCCTGTTGTGAGCTCCCAGCTTGGAGCATGCCAACGGCTCGTAACATCTCTTCTCTAGTCAAATGTCGTCTTTCCATGATCGAATCTTTTATTTGTGCTCACAACAGAAACAAAGTGCCAACTAACTGATTTCAAACACTGAATACATGAAATGATTATAAAGCAGCGTCGCATCTGCTGCATTTTTAGTTTTTTATGAAAAAAAACTGAAATCTGTTGCGGCACTCTACATAATTTGGTGAGAAATTGATACAGGTGTTCATTTCTTTAAAAAAAATCATCCATATTGAGCGTTCTGGATACGATATATCGATATTCAGAAGTGTTCCCTAGACTTTTGAGGTATATATATATATATATATATATATATATATATATATATATATATATATATATATATATATATATATATATATATATATATTCATCATAAATAAGTTATTCATCAACCAACAATGAATAAAGAAATCCGTTTTATCGGTATACCTATACACATCTAACCTAACCCCTACATGCTCATGACTGACAAAATCAATTTAACTGTTCATAACATTTTTCTGTTCCTAAAACTGAAATTTCCCAAAACTTATAAATTCAACTAAAATTTTCCAATTATTGATCAAAACTGGAAACATTAATAGGCATTGATGTTTGACGATGAATATCTCATAAACGGTTAACTTAATGGAAAAATTATAAGAGACCATTTTCGTAGAGCAGTACATTTTCCACAAAACTATGAAACTATGAATTTCGTGATTCATAATGATTTTTTTTCATTGAGTTATAAAATTCACAAAAAAAGAAAAATTAAATAAATATAATAAGTAAATAATCAAACTTCAACCGCCAATATCTTAAAACGGTTAGGTTCACGAAATAATCTTAAGAGGCTAATTTGTAGGACAATCAATTTCCTACGAAATAAATAAAACGATATATTTTTTCAAGTAGTTGAAAGCAAGATATCAATTTTTTGTATGTGATAATAAGACAATAATAGAAAACTGTAAGGCGGAGGTCCTATCCGTTACAATTAAGAGTTAATACTTGAAGAGACTTTCTTAGAGGTATCAAGGAACCTATTTTTCACAGTAGCAAGCGAAAATAAATATTCATTTCTTTTTGACCCATCCTAATGCGGATAAGCCACAAATCACAACGGCCTTCAAACTCAACATAACCCAAGCCATTACCGCCTCGGTAGCTGCACGGTTAGTGCGCAAGCATATTGGAACTGCTTAGTCGAGGCTCCTGGTTCGAATCCAGGGTCAGGTTATGGATATTGTCCTTGAACAAAAAAGTACTGAATTTGAAAGAGTGTCCTAAAAAAGGCATAAACTTCCGTAGACCAGATAACTTGTAATCCTTGTGGTGGCAGTTATCATTGCACGGTCTAGGAGAGTGGTTCGGTATCCACTATAAGCTGTAGGTCCACTGTGTAAATGGGTTAAGTACCCGAGCACATTGTTAAAAGATGCAAGCAAGCAAAATAACCCAAGCACTCGGTCAAATTTAGCTTGATTTATGTGGCAGAGTCACGAGTTGGACATTTGGGATGCGCTCCACCCAGAGAAATTGTGGCGGACATTTGTATGACGTTATATTCCATACATAATGGCATCGATAGGTCTTTAAAATGAATAAAATATTTCGATGATATCTCACACACACTTTGTTTTATTTAAATATAAATATAGGAAGCATTCAATCAAAGACACAATATACAGGGTGCTTCAACGAAAACTAAACAGAGGCTATGTCTACCAAGATATTCATTTCTGATCAGAAAAAACTTGTCAAAAGGGGACATTTTTGTTTCAAGGAATTTGGAAGATGGGTAGTGATGACAAGTTTCACACCGTGAGGTAAAATGGAACAGATCCATGCCTGATCAATGGCAGTCATCATCAATGTACCAAGTACCATCCTCATCTCGAATTTCAACCCCTGGAGCAGGGGTGACAACCCTTGAAAATTTGGAAGAAGGTAGATGGGTCTAGTGATACCTCGAAAGAAATGTATTATCTTTGTCTGCATCCCCGTGAACGAATTTTCATTTTTGATTGAAAACTGTAGAAGATACAGAGTGAGCTACTGTTTCGAAAATTTCGAATATAACTCGAAATTTTTTAATGTGTTATGTTTATATATCAATATCTTACCAAAATACGCTTTATAAACAGAATTAGTTGCTGGTACATATCTATTGATGGTTTTAGAGACTACATCTACGAAATAGAGGCATTGTCTAGAAATATCCCAGTGAGGTCCTTCTCCAAAAACGACATCTTCGCAAATCCTTTCAATTTTAGGCTCCATAATTCCTGAAATATATCATAAGAAATAATAATGCATATATATATATATATTGAGAATTCATGATATTATTGAGAGAAGAGTATAAAAACTTGAGCCTGTAACTGCGATTTTCTTGCTAGAAGAAGAAACTGTGGTTTATATTTTAATCTCCAGTTGTTGAATTGTTGTGAGTTTGAGAATGTTTTTGTTTAGGGTTTCTCCTCAATTTAAGGTATACATCATTTGCAAACAAGCCTCAAAAGGGCTTCTGCAGATTATCTTACTTTGATGTTGGGTGGATTATGTACTTATTATGTTAATGTTAAAACGAGTTGAGATTATTTGTATGAATATTTCTTAATCTTGTATTTGTTATTTCGCACATTAAAGCACTATTATATACACAACCAAATTTATAT
Source organism: Cryptolaemus montrouzieri (assembly GCA_013387265.2). Lineage (NCBI taxonomy): Eukaryota > Metazoa > Arthropoda > Insecta > Coleoptera > Coccinellidae > Cryptolaemus > Cryptolaemus montrouzieri. Next base: position 125,451,566 of record JABFTP020000185.1, read on the forward strand.
GGAATCACTGGGTATTTCACATTATTGATTGTTTTCAACCATGGATCTTTGACTACTTGTGAAGAATGAAGTTTTTTTGTTGTAAAGAAACTGGATAGTATGATAAGAAATGTTGAAGTTTCACCACATGTTCGGGATATTGTACTCAGTTGTCACTGAGATTTGAAACTGTGAATTTCGAAATTTAAAAAACCTATAATAATAATTGAAAATGCCTTACGTTGCATTGTCCGATGTGCAGAGGGCTCTCGTTGAACAAGAGGTGACACAGTGGATATAACGGTCACAATGGGGATATCACAGGGGGTGATTTCAAAACATACGCTCGATACGTGAAGCTAAAATCTCTGCAATATATGCCTAGAACAAGTCGTAGGAAGATCACTTCTGAAGAACAAGACCGCTTTTTGAGCCAAATTACAAGAAGAGACCTTGGTGCGACGCACTTTATACTCCAAAGGCAATTTCTGGAAGCAACAGGCATCAGTGTATCAGTCGAACGATACGTCAAAGAGTTCGTTCAGGGGGGTTATACAACCCTTAAGAGTTTCAAAGCTAACCAGAAAACAAAAAAATAACAGACTTAATTGGTGTATCGGGCACCAAAATTGGAATATTGAGTATTGGCGAAATGTTCTTTTTTCGGATGAGACCAGAAATGGTGTTCGATCAGATGACTGCCGGATTCGGGTTTTGAGGGGTCGTGGAAGACAAGTTAGACTTCAAGCAGCATAATAAATTCCGAAATACAAGGAGGCAGTGTGATGTTTTGTGGTGGCATTATGCTGGGAGGCAAAACGGATTTGATTTCATTTCCTGCGAGTGTAACGGCTAGAAATTGCGTGGACCTAGTGCTGAAGCTTATAGTGAGACTCTGACGAGGTGCTCACGATGAGAATTTCACTTTCATGCAAGATAATTCTCCTCCGCATACCAGCGACATTATCTTGAAACAGAGGGAATCACTATTTTGGACTGGCTATTTTGGTCTCCAGACCTAAATCCTATTGAAATTTTATGGGATAATCTAAAGAGGAAAATTAGATCGAACCAGGATAATCCAAGAACTCCACAACAGCTTATCCAAGCCGCCACAGAAGAGTGGCAGAATATCGCACCAGTGGAGGTCGAAAACCTAATCCAAGGCATGACGGATTCAGGCTTGTATCAGGGCAAAGGAGGTAATACAAGCTACTGAGGTCGAGAAAAAAATACCTACTCCGTGAAAAACAATTTTCGATTTTTCAAATGTATATATATTTTTTTACTACATGCGGAAAGAGTCTTTTATTTGTTTCTTTCTTAAAATATGCCCTAATTTTTTTCTTTTTCCCATTGAAATAGCTCAAAAAGTATCAATTCAATGTGTATATATATATATATATATATATATATATATATATATATATATATATATATATATATATATATATATATATATATATATATAAAATTTGAGACAAGACGAATTATTCAAAAATCCGTAGATCAATGAATAATCCCTCCTGACAAGAGCTTGTTTCCAAATCTGCCCGCCATGCACGCAGCCACCAAGCGCCACAATAGTGCAACCAAGCAGGATGCCGAGAAACGAAGCGGCAGACTGCAGTTTCGCCCTTATTAGGAGCTCATCAGTGTCGCATATCGCTTCTCAGCATCCTATCAAGCTACATCGGGGTACCCTATCAATTCCAGAAAGGACGCACCTCGTACATACGTACGAGAGTCGCCCTCTATGGACCGACACGGCGAACCCGCTACCGGACTTCGAGAAAGATACCAACAGTAACAAACAGATGTGGAAACGTTAAAAATTCCAAACATTTGGGAGACATCTTTCGGTAGAAAACGAGCGAAATAATCCCGCTGGAATAGTGCTCTGCTTCCGAGATAAACCTCCCGTCGGTAAATATTTGGTCAAATATCTTCCGCGATAAACTTCGCGTGGAGTCTATATATGTAAATTTGAGACATCCTGCTTGGTTGCGCTATTGTGGCGCTTGGGGGCTGCGTGCATGGCGGGCAGATTTGGAAACTAGCTCTTGTCAGGAGGGATTATTTCATTGATCTACGGATTTTTGAATAATTCGTCTTGTCTCAAATTTACATATATAGACTCCACGCGAAGTTTATCGCAGAGGATATTTATATATATATATATATATATATATATATATATATATATATATATATATATATATATATATATATTCAACGATAACTAAACAGAGGCTATATCTACCAAGATATTCATTTCTGATCTGAAATATCAACCCCGGGGTAATCTTGAACATTTTATATAAGATGATCAGTGATAAAGAAAGGTGGTATTTGTCTACATATATATTTGAGTTGATATATATATACATTTCATTTCGAATTTCAAGGAAAATAAAAAAATGAGAATGAGTCTCTGAACGAAAATTGAGCAGGGTGACAATGAAAATGGATAGACTGATTCGAAGGTATTATCTTGAAGTGCATTCTGAAAAGAATTTCATTTGTGAATTTTGTTGAAGATACAGAGTGAGCCACTGAAAAGATAAGACTATCGCCCCAAGACTATTGAGTATTATTGCGAAAAACTGGAATAGATTAATTTAGATCAAAGATGACAAGATGATTTGATCTGGAATGAATCTGTTCCATTTTTTCGCACTAATACTTGAATAGCTCAGGGCGATAGATAGTCTCCTCTTTTTTTCAGTAGCTCACTCTGTATCTTCTACAGTTTTCAATCAAAAATGAAAATTCGTTCACGGGGATGCGGACAAAGATAATACCTTTCTTTCGAGGTATCACTCGAGCCATCTACCCTCTTCCAAATTTTCAAGAGTGGTCACCCCTGCTCTAGGAGTTGAAATTCGAGATGAGGATGGTACTTCATGATGACTGCCATTGATTAGCATGGATCTGTTCCATTTTACTTCACTGAAACTTGAATAGTCTCAGGGAAATAGTCTTTCCTATCTTTTAGTTGCTCACCCTGTATCTTTTACAGTTTTCAATTAAAAATAGAAATTCGTTCGAGGCGGTGTATACAAAGATACCACCTTTCTTTTGAGTCATCACTCGACCCATCTTCCCTATTCAAAATGTTCAAGGATTGCAACCCCCGCTTAGGGGGTTGATATTTCAGGCAAGTATTGTACCCCAAAAGATATCCCCCTTGAAACAAAAATTGACCTGTTTTTTCGTTTTGATCAGAAATGAAGATCTTGGTAGATATAGCCTCTGTTTAGTTTTCGTTGAAGCACCCTTTATATATAGTGTACTAGCATTGAAAATCATTGAACTATAAAGTGTTTGTTAAATTTAAAGTGGAAGGTTAGGTAGTGTTATTTGATTAAAATATTGAATTAAGCAATTATTGAATAAAGCTGGCAGAGGAAAAAACGGTAAGTTTTATCATAAAATTAGAAATTAGATCAAGGGAAAATTTCAGATCAGATAATCTATATATATATATATATATATATATATATATATATATATATATATATATATATATATATATATATATATATATATATAAAATTCAATTGCTGTTCGTTAATCTCGCTAAAACTCGGGAACGGCTGAACGGATTTATCTTATTTTGGTCCTGAAATGTTCGTGAATGTCTAGGGAAGGTTTGAAATGTGAGGAAAATTCGAATAACTACCGGGAAAATCATGAAAAAGGGCTATTTTTATGGTTTTCCGGCAGTTATTTGAACTCTATTGCTATTAAATAAAGTTCATATTAAATTATAATTACTCACTATTGTCTAAGCAATGTAGGTGTGTTCATAACGTTAAAGAGTCAATTTGCAATTCAAGTTCAATGATATCTATCATAATATATCATATATTAGTCTTCGCGTGCGCGTTAGATGATCAAGTGTCGCGTTCCGAATCTAAACAAACGTGAATCGCTAACGCGACAAAATTGCATAGTCACAAAATGTAATAGATCATTATTAGTACTGATTTTCAATTTGTTCGCGAAACTTAATTTTAGCTAACTTCAGTTGTTAAAGATTGATATATCTTAAATTTTGTAACAAATTAAATTTCTGAACACAACCATAATATTCGATATTAGATTGTCAATCCTGTTGCACTTCAGAACACGGAAAAAAGTATTACGATATCTATGAGTTCATCCTTTTATTTTTGTGGGTGAAGATTACCGCTACGTGCGCGAAAACTTTCTTCACCTTCGTCATCCTTTGCGATAGTGACATTCCAAGTAATGTGCACTTTTTTGTTGATATTCTGTGATAGGGACACTTTACTGCTAAGTAAAGAAATCTTCTTACTTTTATTAATTACAATTTACGATGCCGAGGAGAAGAAGACCTGACTTAGATCGTCGCAGTCAATCAAATGTGCGAAGAGCTAACTCACGTGCTAACCGCGCTGATGACCAGAGACAGATTAAGAAAATATTCGTATTGCTATGCCAGAATTGCGTTATTTAGTGAGTAACAAAGAAGTAGATAGGCTCAGAATGTAACGAGTTCGTGCACATCAAACACAACAACAGCAAGCACAACATAATGAAATTGGACGAATCCGCAGACGCAGTGCTCCTGTGATTCTTGAACGAGCTGCATTCCACTATGATTCAGCAATTAATTATTGTGCCGACGAATCGTTAACAATTGGGGAAATGATAATAATTTGTAAATATTGTAAGCCTCATAATGGGGCCGCAACCAAAGAAGAGTGTATATGAACTATTGTCCCTCGATAAAAAGTCTTTTGGGATGGTAGTTGGCCTATTAACGGGACATCAACTCAACAAACACCTACACGTCATGAGACTATCAAAAACCACACGGTACCGTGGTTGCCTAGAAAATGACGAAACAACGGAACACATACTCTTTGAATGTCCCGCTCATAAGCTGACCAGATTGAACACCTTGGGCACTGAAACACTCAGCGATCGGATGAGCCAGGAGGCCAGCCACAACAGTCTTGCAAACTTCATCAAAAAGTTTATCCAAGAGAAAAAACAAAAAAAAACAACACGGCAAGCACAATTCGCTAAACGGCCTGAGTGCTGCCCATAAAGGAAGAAGAAGAAATAAATGGTGAATCTACAGGCAAAGTAATATATTCACAATTGATCCCACCACCAGATCCTTTACGCCCTTTACTATCTCGGATTGGAAATTAATCTAAGCATTTCTTGGCCAACATTCAGAAATATAACAACTGTTTTCAGATTACATCGATTGGGGCTACACATATTATATAGAACTATTTCATGCCCACTTTCTAGGTATTATAACATAATATTTTCTTTTAATATTCAAGTTTGTATTGAAATATATATCGGAAATAATTATTGGACAAATCTTTAAAAATTACAGATACAAGGACAAATTTATCACTTACTGGGGGCGCTGTTGATACGCGTTGTGCTCACAATCCAACAATGTAGTGGACCATTGTACAAGAATCACGAATGTTTCATCATCAGAACAACAATTTAGTAAACATGTTCAAAATATTTTGATTGAAGGTCGTTACTTGATGAAAATCGATATACATATTTTCAATGAAATAAAACTATGGTATTTAGATTTTCACTCTATTAACAATCTAATCTAAATACCATAGTTTTATTTTATTGAAAATATGTATATCGATTTTGTTCAAGTAACGACCTCCTCAATCATATTATTGAAAGAAGCTAATAAAAGCTTTTTGGTCATTTGGTATTGAAGCTAATTCTAAGATGTGCGACCAACGCACAAAATATCTGGTTCCTGTCCAGTTGTTTGAAGAACGAAGTATTTCCGAAATATATAAAACTGAAGACACATATTATCAGCCCCGCAGCCCGAAATCGAGTACTACCAAGCAGGAAGAAATAGTTGAGGTTAGACATCAAGTTTCAATACAGCCAACGAGACAACTACAACATCTTTTTAAAGGTAATCCATTCGGAGTTGCTTCATAGATTTGCATTCAGTAGAATTTGATATTTTAGATTCCGTAACAATATTCAAAGTTCATTCATTAATTCACAAAAAGTATAACATTCAGTTGCGAAAATTAAGTAAATTGAGTAATAAACCTGAAACTTCAAAAATCAAGTCCAAATTTTCCGATCACCAATTATATGATAGGTTCAGTAATCTTTCAGATGCTAATTTTTCCGAAGATGAAGTTTCACTTCTAGAAAAGGGTTTTAAACACAATTTAGAGTCAAATGACGCTCGTCCCCATTTCGATCTGCTACGAATTGAAACCGAAATAGCCCTAAATTATTCATCGTAAGCCAAACACCCAAAACACTCTTCAGCGTTATGAGTTCAATAGTTTTCAACCTAAGAAATTCGAAAATACAACTTTAAAGTCCATGAGATCTAAGTCCGCATCTGAAGATATCAAATTCACCAAAGCAGACAAAGGCCATACAGTCATAGCCTTAAATAAAGCAGATTATTTATTGAAAACCCGAAATTTCATTGAATCAGCTAGTTATGAAAAAATTGATAAAGATCCAACTAATAAATTTCAATCCATAGTAAAAAACGCTTTAAAGTATCCCAAGTCTATAATACCTACCAACCAAAAATATAAACTTTTCATTGACAACCCGCAACCACCAAAACTATACTCCATCGTAAAACTCCATAAAACAGGACATCCCATTAGACCAGTAGTTTCATATTTTTAAGCTTCAGCTGCAAAGTTTTCACGCTTTCTCATAGACATCATTCAACAGTACGCTAATTTTGAACCTAAATTCTCAACAAAAAACTCTTCAGTCCTAATAAATAAAATACGATACTACCACCGAACGCTAAACTTATGTCATGGGATGTAGTGAATCTCTTCCCTAGTGTTCCACCTAGTGATACAGTGAAACTCATCAACAACGCCCTTTAAATTAATAAAGTCAATCCGGTAATTCAATCAGAAATCTTACAAAATTATTTTAACTTTAAATGAGTATTACATAATAGTAAAACTGGTTTAATTATGGGTAATCCTCTGAGCCCTCTACTCGCTGAAATTTTCATGGATAATATTGAAAAAGTATCCAAGTACATCCGTTATTCAAATATTTATTTATTGCTTTAGATATGTCGACTATATCATTTGTTGTTTCACTGACACAAACAGCCAATTCAAAACATTAATTAACAAAATTCACGATAATATTAAATTCACGTTAGAGATAAAACCAGAAAACTCCATTAACTTTCTAGATTTAATTATTACTGAAATTAACGGCAAACATGATTTTTCTATCTTTCATAAGCCATCGCTTACAGCTATTACTATTCACAGCTCATCTACACATCCTTATTCACATAAATTAGCTGCTTACAATAGTATGGTACATAGACTCATTAATATCCCATGTCACAAAATAATTTTATAAAAGAGCAAAATATAATTAAACAAAAAGCAGTCAATAACGGTTACAGTCCTAGTATGATTGAGAACATGATTTCACGCAAAAATTTCAAAAAGCAATTCAGGAAGTATTTCCAAGTATAAAAGTTCTAACACAAAATACAACTTAACTTAAATAGGTAATCCTAGTCTAAAATTGAAATCATTTCTCTCGCATTATAATTTCAATATAGCATTTCGAACTGATAATTCTTTAGGCCGACATATCAAAAACAGCAAATCTAAAATTGATAATGGTAATAAATTGGGTGTTTATAAACTGTCTTGAAGGGATTGTAATAAAATTTATATTGGTAGAACTTTCAGGAATTTCAAAGTTAGATTATCCCAGCACAAACGTAGTTTTAATTATCATACATCAGATTCCCATTATTCTAATCACTTACTCCATAACCATAACCTTAATGATAATTTCAAAATTTTACACCATGAAAATAATAGACAATAACTCAATCAATGGAAAATTTTAGAGTTCCACAAAGAAAAAAATTCAGGTAGGTTACTTAATAGTCAATTAGATCTAAATCCTTCTCCTTTACTCAATCTTTTCAATTCATAAAATAAGCAACTCCGATGGGTTTTCCAACATACCCTTGTACTTGTACCTATTGTAATATTAAGTAGGAAATAAAACATATATAAGGAATAACTCTATTCATTAGTTTGTATCTATCTGCCACAGTGTGGTGAAACCGGTCATAGTTTTGTTAATATAGTGAAAATCTAAATACCATAGTTTTATTTCATTGAAAATATGTTCAAAATATCATTGATCTTATTGATTACGGATTTCTTCTGTTTGCTTTAAGTTAATTCAATACAAAAGTTTGAGTCTTTTATTTATCGATTGAGGTAGTACGATGTCGCGTCAGCTAGTTGTCTATAAAAATTGTCGCAATACTTTTTGCGCTACCTTTTCAGAGATATAAGATTTCATCAATCTATGACAGTTCCTATCAGTTAAAAAAATCGTGCAAATATTCACATAAACTAAATTTCGGTTCATTTCAATGTTGAATGAAAAGTTTACTACTAAAAATATATTGATGAAACAAGCTAACAATGATGTTGATGTACATTCTGTCAAAAAAGTACTGGGAATTACTGGATGAAACACAAAATATTTATTTTTCATCCAAATTTATTGTATCGCCTGCGAAGTAGGCTCCTTCCGAGATAATACATTTACGCCAACGAATCATCCAATCAACAAAAAAAAATTTTGAAACGCTTTTTCCGGAAACGACTTCAGTTCTCGCCTCGAATTTTCTTTCATATCTTCTATCGATTCAAAACGGGTACCTTGAAGTGGTAATTTGAGTTTTGAAAAGAGAAAAAGAGAAAGTCGGCCAGAGCCATATCAGGTAAATGCGGTGGTCGTTTAATGGTTTTTGTTGAATTTTTATCCCGAAATTCATTCATCAGACATCAGAGCCATATTCAACTGCAACACGCCAACCATCGCAGCTGGGGACTTGAATGCTAAGGATTTGGACTGGAACTGCAGAAAAACCAACAGAAGCGGAAAGATACTGAAGACAATCACAGAGAGGAACAACATCATCGCAATAGGTCCAAGGGAACCAACACACCTGCACGCTGCCACAGGAACCATGGACATATTGGACATCACACTCATGAAGAACGTAACATGGAACTACGAGATAGAATCGTCAATGGATCTCTCTTCGGACAACTCCCCCGTCATCCTGACATTGGAACCACCCCAGAGAAGACCAACAACAATAGACGAAAGATCACAAACTGGTCGAAATTCAACTAAACGAGGACCATCCACATAAAGACTCCACAGCATATAGAAGAAACCATAGCAGACCTGGAGACCCAGATACACAGAGCTATTGAGGGATCATCAAGAGAAGCAAAGGAAAAACAGAGAATTCATCTACCAGCCAACATCAAAGCACTTCTAGAAGAAAATAAACGAGCGAAGAAGAAATACCGAATAACAATACACTCCGAATACAAGAGAGAACCAAGCGGACTAAGCAACAGAGTAAAAGAAGAACTAAGGAGCTTATTCAATGAGCAGTAGGACAGCAAAATAGAGCAACTGAGCACAGAGGACTAATCACTATGGATAATGGCAGCAGCACTGACAGGAAATAAGAAAAAGACGACGACACCACACATCAAACACAATGAACAAACAGCAGTAACGGATAAGGAAAAAGTGGAAATATTCGCATCAGCACTAGAGGAACAATTTTAAACGAACGCCAGCAAACGGAGATGCGGATTCAACCAAAACGTCGAAATGATAGGAATAAGAATCCAGGAACATACAGCAGAGGACTACCGCATTGAAGAGATTACAACAGTAGAAGTACAGGGACCCATCAATCAATTGAAAACAAGGAAGGTACCAGGACTAGACGAAATTCCCAACCAGGCATTGAAGCACTTACCAGACGAAGGAATTCAAGAAATAACAGAAATGGCACCAGCGACAATGAAAACGGAGCACTTCCCTGACATATGGAAAACAGCGGAGACCATCTTGATACTGAAACCAGGAAACCAAGGACCGAAGCCAGCAGCTACCGACCGATGAGCCTACTACCAGCAATGAACAAGATCATCGAGAGAATCATCTACACCCGACTAATAGCGTTCGCCGAAGAAAAAGGAATACACCCGGAGCACCAATTTGGATATAAAGGACGACATTAGACGACACACCAACTACGTAGAATCACGGAGGACATCAAGGACAAACAGAACATATCAACACCAACAGGAACAGCATTTTTGGACATTGAGAAAGCATTCGACAAAGTTTGGCACGAAGGACTAATCTAGAAGATGAAGACCATAGGATACCCAGCAAAGCTTACCAACATCACGATGTCGTATCTACAAAACAGAAGATTCATAATCAGGATACAGGACCATAAATCAACAGCAAAGATGATAGGAGCCGGCGTACCCCAAGGATCAGTACTAGGACCACTACTATTCAACATATACATCGCAGACATACCGAAGATGAAGCACTCGAAGATGGCGCAGTTCGCAGACGACTCAGCAATATACGCATCCCACAGGAAGAAAGCAGCAGTGAGGAAATGGATACAAAAAGTTATCAACCATCTAACCAGTTATTTTAGAAGATGGAGGATCAAGGTCAACCCGAAGAAGACAGTAGCAATGTACATCGAACACAAGAAGAGAAGACACGCGGAAACACCAGAGGAAACCACCATAGAAGGAGAATAAATCGAATGGAAGAAGGGAGCAAAATATCTCGGCATAATTCTGGACGACCAACTGAACTACAAGAGGCACATCGAGGAAACTACAAGGAAAACTAAAGTAATACACGGAAAACTATACCCCCTACTCAACGGAAGAAGCAAACTCACATTGGAGAACAAAATCAAGATAATCAAGTCAATAATCATCCCAGGAATAAAATACGCAGGACCAATTTGGCATCTAGGAGACAGATTCGAAAAGAGGAAACTACAAGCAGCACTCAACAAGATCATCAGGACAGCAACAAACGCCCCATGGTAAATAAGCAACGACCAACTCAGGAAGGAAATGGAAATCGACACACCAGAAGAAATCATCACACGATTAGCAACGAAGACAACCGACCAGATGGAAGACCAAGAAAATAAGGAGATCAACCAAATAATGGAACTACAACCGAGGATAACAGGAAAGAGGGCATCACTAGTACAATGGATGATGAAACAACAGGCCAGAATAGATGCACCAAAACATAAATGAAGGAGGATAACCAACTAGTACGACCCCAGGACAAACCAAGGAGATGTAACATAAGCGAGATGAAGAGGAAAAAGGATAGTCATTCGCCCCTCACCAAAATTCAAGGATCACAGAGACGATATTCGCTTTATCGATATTAACTTCAGTTGAAGATGTTGATGGCCGCCCAGAGCGCGGCAAATCTTCCACTATATCTCGGCCGCTATCGAAAGTACTCATATGCACGTGTTTTTGATGAAGTCGATTCACAGTAAGCTTTCTGTATAATTTTCAGCGATTCCGCACATGACATTCCATTTGCAATACAAAATTTTAGACTAATTCTTTGTTCGATAATTTTATCCATTGTAAAAATCGCGAAGCACACTTGTGCAAACTGACAAAATCGAGTACTGTAAATAAACTAAATGACAGATCGCGTTCAAAATCAGCGTCAGTATAGAAAACAGTTGTGCCAACTTAGCAACGACAAAAATTTTGACAATCGTTTTAAATAATCAAGTCCCGATACTTTTTTGCCAGAATGTACAGGGTGGACCAAATTCGATGTTTTAGTACGGCACATATGTGATATATCGTAGATAGAAAAAAATGATCCCCCTCCTTCCGAGCTCGATTTTCGAAAAAGATTCATTGATGAAAACGGATTTCAGCTATCTTCTTAAGTTTTCGAGTTATTCTTGCATTCCGAATTCTTTGGGATTTCTCATTTGTCTTAATCCAAACCGCTCACTGAAATGTTTGTCTGATCAAAAAGTACAACAGAAATGGAATTGATTTATTCAGTGGTTTATGGATTTCAATCAACTCAACATCAAACTATCCCGGTATCATAAAATTGTGGATAGGATAGTTTGTTCATGCGCCGCTTATTTAATTGATAATTATGCCAAATGATTTGGGTTTAATTCAAAAAAAGTGCCCAAGGCCATATTTGAAAATCCCCCTGTATATTCTGAAAAAATAACAAAAAAGAAATACAATTTAATTAAATGAGATAAAAAACACAAGGTTTAACTTTAATCTACACTTTATTTGAAAAAATTCGACGACGTTTCGCTGACACAGCAGCTTTATCAAGAATGAAAAACAGAATGAAGAGTATGGTATTATAAACAAATCGTAGAACAAGTTGGATGAATAACAGGAAAATCCACACCGAGCCATTGTACAGTTAGTATGAAAGGTAATAACTAATTGAACAAATTAAGTAGGGGTGAATAATTCACATCTACCTGTTCATTCAAAAGCTTGTCCGAATGTTTGTATCTATTTATTTCTAATGCTTCTAGGAGATCTAATTTTGAACTTTTTGATTTTATATGTAATATGTCAAAGTTTTTATTGAATGAATGGTTTTCTTTTATTAGGTGGTTTGAATAATTTGAATCAGATTTATTTTATCGAAGCTACGTTTATGTTCAGATGTTCTTATGCCAAAACTCCTATAGGTCCTACCGATATAAATTTTATCACAAGAACCGCAATTGGGTTTATAGATTCCTGATTTACTTGATTTTTCAACACGAGATTTATTATTTTAATATGTTTACCTAAGTTATTAGAAGTTTTGAAAGTTATATTAAGATTTTGTTTGACGAGAAAGGATTTAATATTTGTACTTGCAGAACCGCAGAATGTTAAACTGTTGAATATTTTATAGTCTTTATGAATAGGATATACTTCATTTATTGCTTTCTGATACAGTTTTTACGAATGATTAGATCTATCATATCCGGATTATATGAATTATTAATGGCTATCTGTTTGATGATGTTTAACTCTTTATTATAATCTTCTACTGATAAAGGTAAATTGAGTAACCGATGTACCATGCTGTTTAAAGCTGCAACTTTGTGTTGAATTGGATGTAATGAGTAGTTATGTATAATTGTATCAGTATGTGTTGGTTTACGAAAGACCGAAAAAACATGATTATTATTTTGTTTAGTGATTTTTAAGTCCAAAAAATTAATGGAATCGTTCTGTTCAATTTCTATCGTGAATTTAATGTTCAAATGGATGGAATTAATGAAATTAAGAAATAAGTCTAATTGACGAGTAGTTCCAATGAAACATACTAAGATGTCGTCAACATATCTATACCAATAAAGAAATTTGGAACTGAGTGGATGTGTATGAATTTTCTGTTCAATATTATTCATGAAAATCTCTGCTAAAAGTGGACTCAAAGGATTTCCCATGATCAAACCATTTTCACTACTGTAATAGATGTTGTTGAAAGAAAAATAATTTTGTTCAATGCAAACGTCCAACAGATTCAATATTTCTGATTTAATTATGTGGTTAACATGATTCGAATTCAACATGTTTTCGATTAATATTTTGACATCATCTGGAGGAACACTTGGGTATAAATTCTCAACATCAAACGAAATAAGTTTTGCGTTAGGTGGTAGATTAACGTTTTTATGTTATTTATCAATTCGAAAGAATTTTTTATAGAAAATTTTGATTTGAATGAACATTAATTTTAATGATATCTATAAGGTAGTGCGACAATTTCACGGCTGGGGCTGTAACGTAAGATACGACTGGTCTAACGGGGTTATTTACTTTATGCAATTTAATGAGTGAATACAGTTGAGGTGGTTGAGGGTTTGGTAAAATCAATTTGTATTTATCTATTGCTTTAATTAAAGATTTTGCGTCATTTATTGCAATTTTAATATTTTTCTGGAATTTAATAGTTGGATCTTTGTTTAAAATTGTATAGTTTCCGGACGAAATGAAATTTAGAGTTTTAAATAGGTAGTCATTTTATTTAACGCAATAACAGTATTACCCTTATCTGCTTTTGTAAAAATAACTTCATTTAGTTGAGATTTTTGTTTGATGGCCTTTAAAATATTTTGTTCTTTACTCGGTTTAAAGTCAGCTAATGATTCATTTTCTATAATGTTAGATGCTAAATATTTGAGGTGAGTGTTATTAAGAATATTTTTCAGAGAAATTTCAGTATCTATGCCAAGTTCCTTCAAATCAGATTTTATCTTGTTTGATTTAATATTGTGTTTGAAACCTTTCTCCAAGAGATTTGTTTCATCAGTTGTGAAATTAGTACCAGAAAGGTTAACGAATCTATCAAAAATTGATGGTCAGAAAATTTAGTTTTACGTGGAGTAGGTTTTGGTTTTCGTTACACGAGAAACTTTAATTTGCAGTATTGGATGGTATATTCATTATGTACTATTGATCTTTTTCTGACCATCAATTTTTGATAGATTCGTTAACCTTCTGATACTAATTTCACAACTGATGAAACAAATCTCTTGGAGAAAGGTTTGAAACACAATATTAAATCAAACAAGATAAAATCTGATTTAGAGGAACTTGGCATAGATACTGAAATTTCTCTGAAAAATATTCTTAATAACACTCACCTTAAATATTTAGCATCTAACATTATAAAAATGAATCTTTAGCTGACTTTAAACCGAGTAAAGAACAAAATATTTTAAAGGCCATCAAACAAAAATCTCAACTAAATGAAGTTTTTTTACAAAAGCAGATAAGGGTAATACTGTTATTGTGTTACATAAAATGACTACCTATTTAAAACTCTAAATTTCATTTCGTCCGAAACTATACAATTTTAAACAAAGATCCAACTATTAAATTCCAGAAAATATTAAAATTGCAATAAATGACGCAAAATCTTTAATTAAAGCAATAGATAAATACAAATTAATTTTATCAAACCTCAACCACCTCAACTGTATTCACTCATTAAATTGCATAAAGTAAATAACCCCTGTTAGACCAATCGTATCTTACGTTACAGCCCCAGCCGTGAAATTGTCGCACTACCTTATAGATATCATTAAAAATTATTGTTCATTCAAATCAAAATTTTCTATAAAAAATTCTTTCGAATTGATAAATAACATAAAAACGTTAACCTACCACCTAACGCAAAACTTATTCCGTTTGATGTTGAGAATTTATACCCAAGTGTTCCTCCAGGTGATGTCAAAATATTAATCGAAAACATGTTGAATTCGAATCATGTTAACCACATAATTAAATCAGAAATGTTGAATCTGTTGACGTTTGCATTGAACAAAATTATATTTCTTTCAACAACATCTATTACAGTAGTGAAAATGGTTTGATCATGGGAAATCCTTTGAGTCCACTTTTAGCAGAGATTTTCATGAATAATATTGAACAGAAAATTCATACACATCCACTCATTTCCAAATT
This sequence comes from Cryptolaemus montrouzieri, assembly GCA_013387265.2. NCBI lineage: Eukaryota > Metazoa > Arthropoda > Insecta > Coleoptera > Coccinellidae > Cryptolaemus > Cryptolaemus montrouzieri. The sequence continues at coordinate 125,466,979 of JABFTP020000185.1, forward strand.
TCTTTATTGGTATAGATATGTTGACGACATCTTAGTATGTTTCATTGAACTACTCGTCAATTAGACTTATTTCTTAATTTCATTAATTCCATCCATTTGAACATTAAATTCACGATAGAAATTGAACAGAACGATTCCATTAATTTTGGACTTAAAAATCACTAAACAAAATAATAATCATGTTTTTTCGGTCTTTCGTAAACCAACACATACTGATACAATTATACATAACTACTCATTACATCCAATTCAACACAAAGTTGCAGCTTTAAACAGCATGGTACATCGGTTACTCAATTTACCTTTATCAGTAGAAGATTATAACAAAGAGTTAAACATCATCAAACAGATAGCCATTAATAATTCATATAATCCGGATATGCTAGATCAAATCATTCGTAAAAACTGTATCAGAAAGCAATAAATGAAGTATATCCTATTCATAAAGACTATAAAATATTCAACAGTTTAACATTCTGCGGTTCTGCAAGTACAAATATTAAATCCTTTCTCGTCAAACAAAATCTTAATATAACTTTCAAAACTTCTAATAACTTAGGTAAACATATTAAAATAATAAATCTCGTGTTGAAAAATCAAGTAAATCAGAATCTATAAACTCAATTGCGGTTCTTGTGATAAAATTTATATCGGTAGGACCTACAGGAGTTTTGGCATAAGAACATCTGAACATAAACGTAGCTTCGATAAAATAAATCTGATTCAAATTATTCAAACCACCTAATAAAAGAAAACCATTCATTCAATAAAACTTTGACATATTACATATAAAATCAAAAGTTCAAAATTAGATCTCCTAGAAGCATTAGAAATAAATAGATACAAACATTCGGACAAGCTTTTGAATGAACAGGTAGATGTGAATTATTCACCCCTACTTAACTTGTTTAATTAGTTTTATTACCTTTATAGTAACTGTACAATGGCTCGGTGTGCATTTTCCTGTTATTCATCCAACTTGTTCTACGATTTGTTTATAATACCATACTCTTCATTCTGTTTTTCATTCTTGATAAAGCTGCTGTGTCAGCGAAACGTCGTCGAATTTTTTCAAATAAAGTGTAGATTAAAGTTAAACCTTGTGTTTTTTATCTCATTTATATCATGGATCTACATCAAGTAACGGCCTCCACAATTCAAAAAAAAAAACAATTTAATTACCTTATAAGTGAAAGTATATCTAGCAGAATAATATGTAGAATTACACTCCCGCTCCGCTTGGACGACACTATGAGAATATTAGCGTTTCAAAGGAACTAGTACGAGAGTACTTTCAGCAATTACTCAACCAAAGGCGTACCCAGCGAGGGGCAGACTGGGGCAGCTGCCCTCCCCGGATTAATCTGGCACAATAAACGAGGTTTTGTGAAGAAATCGGAATGAACGGTTCAAAGTAAAATTCACACCATAAGTAGAAACAAGAAAATCTTTTTACCAACTTCATGCGGCTTTAACAAAGTCGTCATGTGTTATAGCATTTGTGATAATTGCGAAATACTCTGCCCTCCTGGATCCTGTAGCTAATGCTCTTCAAGCGAAATCTATTGACCTTATCATGGTAAGAAATTATATAAAACAAATCTTGGCTGCCATTCTAAAGGATCGCGAAGATGTTGAAACGATATCTAAAGATTTGCTTGAAAATGCTCAAACCATTGCTGAAGCTGTAATCATTAAAATGTCTGTACCGCGCCAGGCACCATTACAACAATACAGAAGTAACTCCCCATCGCAGACAGACAACGAGTACTGGAGGCGGTCACTCATCATACCTCACCTCGACTCAATAACAACTTCACTCATATGACAAAAATATGAATGAGAACAACTTAAAGGAGCTCGAAGTAATTGACCTTTTGAAGGAAACTGATATTTTCTATCCATCAATCAGGCTCGCCTTATCAATTTTGATAGCTTTGCCGTCAACTACTGCTTCTATAGAACGGTCTTTTAGTACACTAAGGAGAGTTAAGACATGGCTAAGAAGCACTATGAGTGAGGAAAGACTGAGTGCGTTATGTTTAATGAGTGTACACCGAAAATTCGTCAAAATTCGTCAAAACTAATAGGAAAAGTACTGAACAGAAAGTGTTAGAAAAATTCTCCGCTAACCCGAGGAGGTAATTACTAGTGTAACTTTATAATAACTAATAATTATAAAACTCTCTTTATCTATCTCAGGCTCCATTCATCAAAATAGTGAGTGACTGCCGTGTGCGTGAAATGTGTTTATTGTCAAATTTGAGTTTTGAAAAAATATATTAATTAATATGTGTCTCCCGCCCCCGAACCCCCCTCAGATTTCCACGCTTAATTTTCGACTAATTTTCATTACAATCATGTGCCCGCCCCCCTCTTGCTGAACTTCTGGGTACGCCCTTGGGACATAACGCCTGCTCTATGCTAATGGTTCATTAGTATTTAACCAAACAGAATATTCTAGTTTCATATTTTAAGGGTGAGAAGATCAGCTAGACTTCCACAGTTGAAGCTGTTGATATTCGAATGCAAAATTTCTACCAGAAAATAGTTGAAGAATATAGAAAAATTTTGTCGTCAATTATTCATTCCATACTATTTTGCGGTACCCACGATACACCTCTTAGAGGCAAAGAAGGGGATGAAGGAGTTTTCTTCGATCTTCTACATTTAACAATTGATAGTGGTGAAGAGACATTGGAACATCATTTAGAGAAATATCGTAAAAATACCTCCTATTTATCACCCAAAATCCAAAACGAACTTATAATCTTATGTGGTGAAGTAATCAAAGATAGTATTATTACAGATGTGAAACGAGCCAGAGCTTTCGCTATCATGGCTGACGAAACAGCAGATATAGCTGGAAAAGAGCAGCTTTCTATTAGTTTGCGATTTTATGATGGCATCTAAAAGATAATCCGTGAAGAATTTATGGGTTTCGTAGAACTGAAAAGTCAAGATGCCTCATCGATAGCAGAAGCAATTGACAACAACATCGTCAACCATAATCCTCCGAAGAAAAATTGTGTCGGATTTGGTTTCGATGCCTGTTCTACAATAGCTGGCAAGGAGGGCAGAGTGCAGGCAATTCTCAGGAGAAAGTGTTCTCGATCATCGTTGATCCACTGCTCAAGCCACAGACTGAATCTCGTAGTAAATGATACTAACAAAATACCGGAGATTAGAAACACAATAGCAACAATCAAGGATTACTATAAGTTTCTTCAGGGAATCGCCAGCTCGCAAAGGCTCGACACCTAATCTATCGAGACTGTTTGAGACAAGATGGTCTGAGAAATATAAGAGCATAAGGAAACTTTTTTAAGATTTCCCAGAAGTGGTTTAATCTTTGGAAAAAAATACCTGTAGTTGGAAACTGTAGGACAAGAAAATCTGCTTACTAACTTCATACGGCTTCAACAAAGTCGTTATGTGTGATAATTGCGAAATATTCTGCCCTTCTGGATCCTATAGCTAACGCTCTTCAAGCGAAATCTATTGACCTCATCATGGTAAGAGACCATATAAAAGAAATCTTCAAATCTTAGCTGCCATTCAAGAGGATCGCGACGATGTTGAAAGGATATCTGAAGAATTGCTTGAAAATGCTCAAACCATTGCTGAAGCGGTAATCATTGAAATTTCTGTACCGCGCCAGGCACAATTACAACAGCACAGAAGTAACCCCCCATCGCAGACAGACAACGAGTACTGGAGGCGATCACTCATCATACCTTACCTTGACTCAATAACAACTTCACTCAATATACGATTTTCTGAAGACAACATCCCTGCTTTAGCACTAACAAAACTCCATCCATATCATATGCTAAAAATGAGCATCACGGAAGTTCAACAGATAGCGAAATTTTTCATAAAGTTCTACCATTTATCAAATGTTATCGCAGAATTGGATCTGTAGTTTAATTTGTGGAGTGACAGAATATGAATGAGAACAACTTGAAGGAGCTCGAAGTAATTGACCTTTTGAAGGAAACTGATATTTTCTATCCATCAATCAGACCTTATAAATTTTGATAGCTTTGCCGTCAACTACTGCTTCTATAGAACGGTCTTTTAGTGCACTAAGGAGAGTTAAGACATGGCTAAGAAGCACTATGAGTGAGGAAAGACTGAGTGCGTTATGCTTAATGAGTGTACACCGAAAATTCGTCAAAGCTAATAGGAAAAGTATTGAACAGAAAGTGTTACAAAAATTCTCAGCTCATCCGAGGAAGTTTTTACTAGTGTAACTTTATAATAACCAATAATTATAAAACTCTCATCATCCATCTCAGCCTAAATTCATCAAGATAGTAAGTGACTGCCGTGTGCGTGAAATGTGTTTATTGTCAAATTTGAGTTTTGAAAAAACATATTATATATACTTAATATGTGTTAATTGATTAAGACCTAATGAAGTTCCATTTGAAGAAAAGTTTTGGTGAGTTGATGCTATAAATTTTATCTTGTATTGTGAAGCAACTATTATTTAATGAGTTTCTATGTAAATCTGTTCTTTTGTGTGAGAATACTTCCACTGAATTTCTGATAGATCAAATGAAATATGATAATAGGAATAATTTTCACTCGACAGAAATGAGTTTAACCTTCTTGATTCAAAGATTTTCGACTGCGGCGCCTTATACGGGGTCTCTCTTATCAGGAGGTAATTATGACAGCTGACAGGTGAAACTTTTTCTGAGAAATGTTCTTACAAAATTTGTAATTAGGTTAGGTGTCAATTAAGTTGAAAGTGAAAGTCCAAATCATATAATTACTTTCTAGGGTCATGTATCACAACCCAAAAAAAGTGAAACCCTTATAGCAGGGGTGCTCAAACTCGAACTGCTGGCGATCTACCTCAACATTTTTAGGTTACTTATGATCGACTCTGAGAGGCTACAAGTATGTATGCTCAGGGTTGTCGTACATACACGATACACCCTACCTACCTACCTATCTAGGTATGGTGTTCCGTAGCGTATAAAGATATTAGCTTTCCGCACAATATACATTATTTTGGTTAAGGTTTGATTTAGGTTTAGTTAGATTCTTCTCTATAATATCAATGGAAAAACTCATAGTTATTCAAAATTGCGAGTTTATTGGTTGTTATAAAACAAAAGAGTTACACATCTACCTACCTACCTACCTACCTACCTACCTACCTACCTACCTACCTACCTACCTACCTACCTACCTACCTACCTACCTACCTACCTACCTACCTTGAGGTTTTCGTTGTAAACTCATAAATTGTGCAGATAATGATACTTTCAAGTATAAATCTTCAATCAAATATTGAATTCGGTAATATTTTTATGCCTTTTAGCAATTTGAAGCAGGTTACCAAAAAGGTTTCGCTCAACCTATTTTTCCTTCTCAATAAATTGAGGGTAACATGTCTATTGATTATTCGTATTCACATTAGTGACAATCAGAAAGCTAGAGACCAGGAGAGCAAACTGCTTCGATGGGAGATAGGTCATTCTAGCACTCCATGCATTGCGCATTGAACGAAATTCGATTTTCTGAGCATCGTTCCAGTGTTCCGATGTTACCCTAGTGGGTAATCTAGAGCTGGGGTGCTCAAACTTGAACTGCTGGCGATCTTCCTCAATATTTTTAGACTACTTACGATCGACTCTGAGAGGCTGGAAGTATGTGTGATGCAGGGTTGTCGTACATACACGATACACCATACCTACCTACTTACATAGGTAGGATGTACCGTAGCATATATAGTTATTAGCTTTCCGCAAAATATACATTATTCAGTCAAGGTTTGGGTTGGGTTTAGTTAGGTTCTTCTCTATAATATCAATGAAAAAACTCATAGGTATTCAAAATTGCGAGTTTATTGGTTGTTTCAAAAGGAAAGAGTTACATATGGTGTTAAACTTAACTAAAGAGTGACTTTGGATGTTGAAGCGAGGCACTGCATGTCCTCAGCATACTTTCCATAAGAATGTACGTAACCACTAAGTGCTAATCGCAAGCATGATGACATATAATCGTCAGTTAGTAGATTGCGATATTTTCACTCAATTTTCTTCATTTCAGAAAATGCAGACTCGCACAAGTAGGTTGACGCAAACTTTGGCGTCAGTTGAAGGCCGATTTGCCTTAGATTCGGATATTTGTCTTCAGATATGAAACACCAGAAATTTGTATCAGATGCTGTAGCTTTGAGATGTATATATGATATAATCTGCACCAACTCATTCTCAACAGAACATAAGTTCATATTAAACTGACAATATACTCTTGAATGCGTTTACTGCGCTAATCATCTCAATAATAGTTTTTCCTTCACCTTGAAGCTCCAAGTTAATGGTGTTTAAGTGCATTGTGATGTCAGTCAAAAATGCCAAATCAGTCAGCCATTTTTCGTTTTTCAACATCTGAGTGTCATCATCTCTTTCGTCTAGAAAAGCTGTTATTTCGACAATAGTTTTTGAAACGTTTCTAGGAATTTTCCGTGACTCAGCCACCTGACGTCCGTGTGAAGAACTAAATCAATGTGTTCAGCTAACTCTTCCAACTGCAATTAGAAAAGCCGCCGCTGCAAGCTACGTGCACGGATGGAATTCGCAATTTTTATTGCTATACACATAATTTCTTCCGTGTTTAAAACTTTTGAACCCAAAGTTGTTGATTTAAAATGCAATGGAATGAAAATATGAAGGGAAATCTTCATTAGGTCGACACAATGCCAAAAAAATCGTTTTTGTTTCTAGTCATTGCTGGTGCTTCATCGGTTGTAATGCATACTAATTTATATATTGTTATATATTGGTAGCTTGTAGTTTTTTACAAAATTGAAGAAAACGTCATATATATCTTCGTCACGGGTCTTTCCCTTCAGAGGAATGATTGTCAAAAATTCTTCCTTAGCCAACATGTCATTGAATACCATCCGAATAAAAATACAGCTGGCCATATCGGTGAATTCGTCGAACTGTAAAGAAAAGTATGTATATTTCATGATATCATGTTATAATTTATCTGCCATGTTCTGACTCATGACTTCAATACGCCTTGTGACAGTCGGACGAGATAACTGAAGTTCTCTGATAGCAGACACAATTTCTGTTTTATTTTTAAAATCTCCAAATAAAGTCTCACCCGCTTCAATGAATGCTTCCTTCACAACCGATCCATCTTCGAATGATTTCTTGTGTTTCGCCAATATATGAGATATTTTAAATGACGCGAGCGTAGCAGCTTTCGATTGTTTGGCTGGTCTTGTGAACATGGTTTGTTCTTTTTTCAAACAAGATATCAAATCACGTACTTTTCATTTTCTTAATTCACTATGTGGCGGAAAATCCTTTTCATAGTTTTTACGAACCGTTTTATGATGCCTCTCTATGTTACCACGCTTAGGTATTGCAACTGAGGCGCGACAAATAAGACAAATGCACTTATCCTTCACCATACAAAATAAAATTCTTCCTCCCAATCGTTATTGAAATTATACGTTTTAGGTTTCTTCGCTGCACTCGTTTTGTACTATTTAATAATAAACTTTGTATCGACGTAGTATTGCCTTCAAGTTACAATTCAGAATGACTCCAATTTCTGCAGGCGCAACATTTATCTCGGCGTGAACGAAAGTCTCGAATGTTCCCGTCAAGAGCGCAGCTCGAAATATCTAGAAAAGCGGCAAGAATAAAAAAGGCAGCTTTTCTTTGACAAGTACCGCATGTTCCTTTGATAAAGCCGCCTTTTGCTGCTAGCAGAGTGTTATTTTATTACGTAATAAATTTTTGTAGTTTTGTTACCTACTTATTAAAAATTTTTCCTTCTCGAGATCTACTCAAAAAGCATACGCGATCGACCGTTTGAGCACCCCTGATTTATAGGATCACTTCGTTTTGCGTATCTTCTCGGGAAAAGGTATAGGTATAGAGTTGAAATTCAAACCGAAAATTCAATTCAGATAGCTCTTGAAGTATTCAGAGGAGTAAACTTCTAAGTCGAATGAATCAAAAAATACGGCCGCTCATGTTGCATTTCAAGAAATATTTGGACACTGGAAAACCATTGAAGCCAATGGCTTCAATGCAGCTTGGCTTTCCGTAATAATTTTTTTGTCATACTTGTCAATCCCCACGTAAAAAGTAAGCATAGGTCAATGGCGAATATTTCTGCTTGAAAAATAGTCGCCAGCCCACCAAGACTGATAGACTCTTCCTTGGCAGCACCTCGACCATATACACCAGCTCCAACACCTTTGGCAGTCTGGAGCCGCCTGGGAAGCAGCAAAAACTCTCAAGTAGACGGACCTTAGGGATAGGCCATTCCTGTCCACCAGGAATGACTATCTGAAATGGCAGATTCATGTTGCTTTTGGGTATTGCAATGTCAGACTTCTTGCTAAGCACCTCATTGTCCTCTATCTCAGCCTGTAAAACTCCAGTCACGAAGCTGACTCGTTGTCCTATTATGGGAAAGGTGATGGAATCTGTAGGTTGTCATTCTTGATGGCTCCTCCAATAACCAGGTGAAGAGGTGCAAGGCCCAGTATCAGTTCCATGAATGCAGTAATTATAGAGCGAAATGATCCAGTGATCATCTGGCAGACCATCCTCGGCAATTTAGAGAGCTTTAGTTGAGATTGCTGTTTAAGACTACACTCCCACTATGCAATGCAGCCATATGTGATAGTTACACAAATGCTTTGGGGTAAGTCCTCATTTCTTTACACATGTTATTTGACATGCCCATGTCTAGCCTTGAGTATTATGTTTTCCAGATGCGAATTTCACGTAAGCTTACTATCCAAATATTTTGCAACCGGAATGAACACTCCAATGTGGATCTGGCATGATACGAATATCTTCATTTTCCTAGTAAATGGCACTATATGTGTTTTTGGGGTCCTATACTAAGACTTTCACCCTCACATCACCACTTGATAGCTGAACTAGCCTCCTGAAGTCTGTTGAAGATATCGTCGTCATCTTCACCAACCAGAATGACTATATCATCAGCGTTCGCTTGTACGTAAACGTCCAGTGTGACGATAATTCTCAGTAGGTCATCAACCAGTAGAAACAACAGCAAAGGATAGGACTCCTGGTCGAGGGCCAACCCTACCGGCTACAAAACTTCCCCTTCCAGGGAAGCGTTGATCACTCTGACATTTAATATGTTGCTAATCCATTCCGCAATAATAATTCTCACACCTCTGGCTCTTGCAACCCCACATGATGAACTAGTGTGGGCCACATAAAAAACACTCTGGTGCCTTTCATATCGCATTCTGCTGCATATTTTAACACTCACAAGGAAATCAAAATCTGAAGAGAACTTGAAACATGAACTTTCGCGAGAAGCAATGTGTTATGGCTAGATATAAGAAAAACAAAATTGCAGATTTATCTCTTTAATCATGCAAAAAAAATTCTGTTTTAATGAACATATTCCCATTTTTTAGTGAACGCGTGAATGTATCGAGTTGAGATTGATACCAGGTACTCAAGTCTCCGTTTCGTATTCAAGCAACACAACCGAGAAATACAGCTGTTTATGTAGTATTCTGCTGCATATTTTGACACTCACAAGAAATCTAAAGTTATATTTTTCGTTTACTCAGAATCATTAATTTGGCAAGAAGCAATGTCTTATATCCCACAAGAACGGAGAAATACGAGAACTAGAGATTTGTAGTAACATAAAAAATGCAATAATGAACTTATTCCCATTCTCTCAGGAACGCATAGGAGTGTCTACTCGAAATTAACCAATAACACAAATCTGCAAAAAAAAGTTGAGAGCTGTTTTGGGTTTTTTGTGTAATTCTTATGTTTTTGGGTGTGCTGAATTCGAAAATGACTTTCATTTTGTTCTAGCACGTCACGTTTTCTGACAATGTAGGTGTCTATGCTAAACAAGTTATTATCTTAAAATAAAACATAATTTTTTTTTGAATAAATTAATTTATAATTGCGTATCAAAACTTTTTTTTTCATCTAAAATACATTAATTAGTGAGCACTAAACACATTTCTTTTCCCAGTGAGACTCCTTTTGGTACATTTTCGCTTGTGGGAAGCATCTGGAAGGTCTCTTTCAAGCGTCCAACAGTAAGTAGTCTGCCATCATTGAGACGCTCCATCTTCCCTGGTATCTTTTTTCCATCTCCTTAATATCTTGGTGAAATCGTTCACCTTGCTCTTCACTCACGACTCCAAAATTTTCTGGAAAATAGTCGAGATGGGAATGAAGAAAATGTACTTTTGAACTCATTAAGCAACCTAAAGCTTGAAATGCTTTTAACATTCTTTTGACGGTTTGTTTGTAGTTAGGGTCTTTGCTATTGCCTAAAAATTTTATTATGACTTCCTTAAAGGCAATCCACCCTTCTCTTTGAGGATCCGTCATGGTTGTGAGTTGTGAGTTGTGATCAGCCATAAGCCGTCTAATATCTGGTCCAACGAAAACACCTTCCTTCAACTTTGCCTCCGAGAGGCCAGGAAACTTTGATATTAAGTATTTGAAGAAATTTCCATCTCTTGGAAGTGACTTTACAAATTGCTTCATCAATCCCAGCTTTATGTAAAGCGGTGGTAAAAGAACTTTATGAGGAGGCACCAAAGTTTCATGCAGGACATTCTTTTCGCCAACTTTAAGCTCCCTCGCAGGCCAACACTTTTTGGTCCAGTGATTTGTTCGGTCTCTACTATCCGATAGACACAAAAAGCAAGGGAATTTGGTAAGCCCAGATTGCTGTCCGAGCGCCATGCCCAAGATTTTGAAATCACCGCACACTTGCCAACCATAGTCTTTATATTTTAATTTACAAAAATCAATTCCAAGTTCTTGTAGGTTTCTTTGAGGTGTACGGAATGGCCGACAGGAATGGAAACATAGAAACCGCCGTTGTGAAGCAAAACTGCTGTAAGGTTTCTTTTTGAAGAATCTATAAAAATACGCCACTCTTCTGGGTCGTATGAGATCTTAATTGTATTCATCAAACCTTCAATATTGGTGCAATAAACCAACTCGTCCTCTTGGGTAAAGTAGGAAGTAAACTGCTTTTCACGATATCTAAACCAGGAGGAAGACACTTCCAGCAAAATAAGTTCCTGCTTTTGAGCCTTGATCCAAGCAACTCAGCAGCGTAATGTCTCTTACCAAATCATTAAGCTCGCCTTGGACTTCTGTCATCTTCAAATTCAAAAGTTGACTGGTCATCGGGTGTAGGTACAGCACCATCTTCGTCAGAACTTGGAACCTCTTCCAAGGTAGCAGGGACCTTGGGCACTGGTATTTCGGTCCCATGAGGGATGGGACGAACAGCTGAATGCAGATTGGGGTATGAAATTGATTGCTTCCGTTTTGAAATATACCCTTTCACATTACACGAATAAAAGTAACAATCATCACTATGGTTCTTTTGCTCGCGCCATACCATAGGAATCGCAAATCGGAAAGCTTTTTTCTTGCCCTTAAACCAATTTCGAAGGTCTTCAATACATCGTTTGCAGACTTTATGAGGTGCCCATACTTTATTCTGATCTCCAAGTTTGAAGCCAAAATACGCGAAGTATTTTTTTTTACAAAGTCCGTAATGTTAACTTGTTGCTTTAATGTCATATATTCTCCACAAATGTAACAGAAACTATCCGAAGAGTTCATACACTTCCGCACAGACGACATTGCACTGTATTGAACCAAGATCTATAAAACAATGATGAGTTAACACGTAATTGTCCCACGCCACTTCTACACTATCGGAGCGCGCACGTTCAGGTTACAACATGTTTATACTTGTTAATGTAGGTCAAACAGGGTGTTCCTTATTTAGAAATTAATGATAGTTATGTCCTGTAAACATTTTAAAACAGTAATCAAAATAAAATTATACCTATCATTTATAATACAAGTTAATCTCTTATTAGCCCAAAAAATCCGTTTTTTGTAATAAAATTTTGCGTTTTGTAAAATAACCTTACGTTCTGGAATTTTTTGAGTATATTTTTTGTTTTCAGAACACCTAAATACATAGAAATCAGTTGAAAATATCCAGACAGCATTTTTGTTGCAGACCTGTGTATTTCATGTTGCCCTAAAATCATGGAAGCAGCAAAGGTTCTTTTTTTTAATTCTGAACTCTTGGGAAGAGGTGATGCGTGTCATGCCACAGTTGTAGCCACCTAAGATGATTTCTCGCATCTTGAACAGGGGCCAACTGATTATCGGTAGGATGTTCGATCTTCTAAGGAGTCCCACAGCAAACTAACCCTGTTGCCAGAATAAATTTATATATAAAGAGATACGTGGCATTGCTGATGAGTGGGTTTCGCAATCCTGGCTTTCCGCAACCCGTTGCCTTTGAGGAATCGCTCGAGATTACGTGCGATCTCCGGATGGTCCATGAGGCATACTTCTCTCTTCTGGACACTATACAATAGATGTAATGAATGTTTGGATGCGGAACACACATGATAACAATATTCCAGACCAGGTCACACATGCGCTTTGTATAAAAGCATCAGCTGAGATTGCGTGAAGTACTTCTTAGCCCTGAAAAGAAAAGTGAGTTTAGCAGAAGCATATTTGGCAAGGGCTGATACATGATCATGCCAGCAAACTTCGGTCTTTACTGTGATTCCGAATAGATGCTTGTTAGTTTCTGAGGAAATTCTAAGTCCTTGCATGATTGAAGGAAGTTCTCCTCTAGTGACATTTCTGTAGAACCTTGTTGATTGCGTCTCTTTCGCGTTAAAATTGGCTAAGTTGAACCGGCCTCACTCTGATATCTTCTAAAAGTTGGTGTCTTTGTCGGTGTGACTCCTCAACTGTTATATGAAACTGACTATAAAATGAGGACATCAGGGTACAGGCATCCGCAAACCCTAATATTCTGTTTTCGGTGGAGTGGAGCAGATCATTAATCTGCAACAGAAAAAGATTTGGAGCCCTGGTGTACTCCTGCATTAGCCTGAAAATATTGACTCGTTACACCATCAAGTAGCACCTGAATCGATCTACTGAAGGGAAAGCTACTAATCCAACCATGCAATTTTTCGGCATAGGTACACAAATGCGTAACGTATGCAAGGAGGTACCCAGTTGATCGTTTTCTACGGAAACCGTATTATCATTCTCTGATGATACCCGGTAACTCGAGATATTAAATGATCGTTTATCACTCTCTCCATGAATTTCGACATAATGGGCAACAATGCGGTAGGACAGTAACTTTGGGGTGGGCATTTCTTCACTTTTTTTGTAATCGATTGTATTCTCGCAACTTTCCAACACTTCCGAAACGTCTGGTTCTCATACGAAAAAACCCAGTAGTATCTTATAGTTAAGTTGTTGAACAACGCGTCCTATCGTACGCATTCTGAAGTTTACTTCAGATATATTCCACTATATATAAACACCTCAAAAAAGTCTAGGGAACACTTACCAATATCTTTAAAATATGAATTTGATGATTCGAATTTATTGAAATCTTTCGGTTTTTGTTAGGATGTATTGTATATAATGTATTCTCAATTTGACTTCTCCAAAGCACTTATTATAAAAAATTTGAAATTTGAAATGGCGAAATTTGGTAAAATGAACTAATATTTTCGAAACGATATGGAAGCACTTATTTTTTCAGTAATTGTTATTAATGACACTTTGGCATCGTCGCGGCATGCTCAATATTGAATTGTTTATTACATTTTGCCATTCCATTCCAAGCCCCTGAACTGCTAATCGAAGCTCCTGTTCATGATGGAAGACGTTTTGACGCAGGAGATTTTTAGGGTGTCCCACACATGTTCGATGGGATTCAGATCTGGCGAGCAGGATGGCCACGGTAGAAGATCGATATCATTCTCTTCAAGAACGTTCAAGACAACTCTTGCACGATGTGGAGGGGCATTATCTTGTTGGAAGAGTGGATTTTGACCCATTGTTTGGAGATACGGTACCACTACAGGTGAAACTATCTCATTTGCTTAAGAATTTCCCGTGAGGTTGTTCTGTATGAAAACGAGGTCAGTTCTTCCACCAAGGCGTATACCTCCCCAAAACATCACTGATCCGCCTCTCTGTCTAACAACTTCTCGAGCATGCTGGAGACGGTTTTGCTTTCCAGGTTCAATCCATATTCGAATTCTTCCCGAATCGGGATAATAACTAAATCTAGATTCATCACTGAAGAGAACGGTGACCCACCTCTCTTGATCCCAGTTTACGTGTTCTTGGCACCAAGCTAAATGAGCAGCGCGATTTCCATGGGTCAGTTGTGGAACTCTTAAAGGACGTCTGGAGTGGAGTTGACCTTCTTGCAGTCGATTTCTCACAGTTTGGTCGGAAATTTGTATATTATGAACTCGTGATAGCTCTTGAGCTAATTGAGATGCTGTGGTAGTACGATCTCTTCTGGCTTGTAAAACCAAAAATCGGTCTTGGGCGACTGTAGTAATCCTGAAACGACCTGTATAGCGTTCTTCTACGCTACCTGTTTCATTGAAACGCGACCATAAACGGTTTATGACACTTGGGCTACTTCCCAGAACCCTGGATACTTCCCGTTGTGAGCTCCCAGCTTCGAGCATGCCAACGGCTCGTAACATCTCTTCTCTAGTCAAATGTCGTCTTTCCATGGTCGAATCACACAATTTGAATCTTTTATTTGTGCTTACAATAGAAACAAAGTGCCAACTAGCTGATTTCAAACACTGAATACATGAAATGATTATAAAGCAGCGTCGCATCTGCTGCATTTTTAGTTTTTTATAAAAAAACTGAAATCTGTTGCGGCACTCTACATAATTTGGTGAGAAATTGATGCAGGTGTTCATTTCTTTAAAAAATCATCCATATTGATCGTTCTGGATACGATATATCGTATATATTAGACATTTTTGAGGTGTTTTTTACAGTGTTCCTAGAGAAAATATTCATTTTCTTCTGGCTTATTGGAATTTTCAAAGAATTTGTTTATATATATATATATATATATATATATATATATATATATATATATATATATATATATATATATATATATATATATATATATATATATATATATATATATATATATATATATATATATATATATATATATATATATATATATATATATATATATATTCTTTTGAAAAGAGAGGATTTACAAAATTTGAATAATTGTATTTACAATAAATGCTTATATCTATAATTTTGGTGTGTGTCAGAAAAAAGTGAGGTCAGGAAATGTGACAAAGGAACCATACTATCTTGCATATGATTCAATAAACGAGTGAAAAACCCGAGGAAAAAAAACTCGTTTCCCTGTCGCTATTGCACTAGCAATAGCTTGTCTGTTTATGTTGTGTTAGTGTCGTGTGTTCATAAAGAGTACCAAAGATTTTTCTTTTCAGCCGCTTCATTCTCTCTTGTATTCCATGATTTCCAAACGAAGACAAGGGTGAAAGGAAGGGGTTTGGGACAGGAATCTGTAATAACAGAAAAAGAAGAACGAGCACAAAAATATTTCAACAATCATACTTCTTATATGTCTAAACAAATCTGAGAAAAGATTTTACATAGCAAGCAAGGTCATGAAAAGGACTAAAGGGGATAATAAAAAAAATACATAACCTGCGATATTTCCTCAAATTCCTCTCTGTTTGACCGAGAGAGCCCCGATGGACAGGTTCAGTCTTCCAAGTGATGCCGATTATGATCTATAGATGTTTTAGAATCATTATGGACCCAATAATTTAGTTTGACATCACCCATATATTATGTCTTCGTGGAACTTGTTAAATTTAAAGAAAAAGTTGCGAAAAAATTTGGACAGTCGTTTGAAAAATATAACAAATGTCATTCATTCCACTGAACATAAGGTATGCTAGGTGGCACTGCGTTTGATGTACCTAAACCAGAATTTTGCGTAAACATTTTTGCAAAGAGGTCCGCCTTTGCTTTAGGTGATGATGCGATAGATCTGTCATCTCTAATGAAAAGCACAACTAAAAGGAAGATCCGAAATCGTAAAATTGTTGTTACATACCAGAAAAATTCATATTATTGTAATCAGAAATTCTAAATTGTGAGGGGAGACAATGTTTCAAATTCTGAGGCGATTGAGGAGATTTGCAAAGTAAGAAATGATGAATATAATAATCGAAAGATATGAAATAAATTACGTGTTAAAACAATCAAAAAGCACGGTTTTTGGCTATGTCAGCACATAAAGATAATTTAGACAGATGTGTAGCTCAGCGATATCGATTGGCAGTATATATCAAAGATCTGCGTGTTATCGGATTTCCTCATTACCCTTTCTTCACCCATGTCTCATATAGGAGTAGAAAGAATTACTCTAGGTGTTCTTTTTTTATACATTTGCATCCGACGGAAGGTTGAATTCATAAGGAAAAGTCTATCGGTGACGATACAGGCTTTCTGCATTCAACAATACATGAGTGATCCATCTAGCTGGAAAACTACCTCGCTTTAGATTTTCGGGTTAAGTGATTGATTGATTCAGGAGTTTACCTGGTATTATTCAACCAGGAAGCTCTGAGAGATATGTGGTTCCAGTTTGCCAGTTTAACTGAACACACTGTTATTGACTTAATTTACTTAAGACTAACGTGGTCGATTATTTGGCTCTCCGAAATACACACACCACAAAAATTGTCGCATCACTTGGTATTTTGAATTCCACAATCGATTAAGCAGCTCGATCGCAGTTTCTTTGTAAAAATATGTTTTTGGACATATGAGGGAGAAAAAATCTTATCTATGTAGTAACATTTGTTTCCATATGATCTCAAACACGTCTGATACAAGAATGAGTTTATTTGACTATCAGTATTCATTCAATTTCGCTTCAGTTTTCACGCTGAATTAATGCAAGTTTTCTGTGTTTCTTGTTGATTTTCGAATCTTTGAATTTATTGTAATGGCTGCTGAACGTCCTGGATGCTATTTGAGTGATCATGAAGGGGTAAGAATTGTAACACTTCTAGAGGAGGGGCGAACTTGTTGAATGTTAACGAAAGCACTATTTCAAGAGCAATTTATCGGTACCACGAAACAGGTGAATATGGAAGAAGGGCAGGACAGGGAAGAAATCGGATAACAACACCAGTTGATGATCGTTGGCTTCGTTTAACTACACTAAGAGTTCGGCACTATACGGCTAGAATGCTACAAAATGAACTTGCACTTTCCAGAAATGTGCATATTTCATTGTAAACTGTTAGGAACAGGCTCCGAGAAGACGATATCACACCAAGGGTGGCTTCCACCGGCCCGCGTCTCACCAGAGAGCATCGAGTTGCAAGACTTCAGTTTGCGAGGGAGCATGCGAATTGGGATATTCCAGAAAGTTCGAATGTTCTCTTTTCCGACGAGTCCAGGTTCTGTCTAGTATCAAATGATAGACGCATGCCTGTATACAGACGACCTGGGGAACGGTATCAGCAATGCAATATCCGGCATACCGAAAACTTCGGATGGGGCTCAGTAATGATGTGGGGAGGCATTTCTTTCCAAGGTCGAACTGAGTTAGTCCTAGTGAATAATGAAAGAATGACAGCGGCCAGATACATCGCAGATATCCTTGAACCCCATGTTGTACCCTTTGGCCCATTGATTGGCGAAAACTTCATTTATATGCATGATAATGCTCGGCCTCATGCAGCTAGAGTAGTTACAGAATTTCTGCAAAATGCCGAAATTGATATTTTAAGATGGTCAGCTAGAAGTCCCGACTTGAATCCCTAAGAACATGTTTGGGACAACATGGGGTGGCAAATTCAGCAACGTAGGATGCCTTGTAGAACACTTCAACAACTAGAAAATCTGCTTCCTGAAATTTGGAACTCAGTGACTCAAGATTACATCCAAAATTTGTTTGAGGGGCTTCCGAGACGTATACTGGCAGTGATTAGGGCCCGGGAAGGAAACACTGGATTTTGAAAATGATTAGTCTCTTCGCGAATGTTTGAAGATGGTAGAATTTTTAAATTTTTCATTAACTCGAGAATTGTTGATATTTTCCATCATAAACTCATCTCTTCTGAATGATATGTTTATATTTTACACATCTGAAAATTACCAAACGACTCTTGAATGACCAACCTAAAAGTTTATATAGTATTGTCGTAAAAGTAGGGTGATGCGACAATGTTTGTGGGGAGTGTATAATAATCGAAAGGTATGAAATAAATTACGTGTTGAGACAATCAAACAAGCACGGTTTTTGCCTATGTCATAATCACATAAAGATAATTTAGACAGATGTGCAACTCAGCGATATCGATTGGCAGTATATATCAAAGATCTGCGTGTTATCGGATTTCATGAGAGAATTACCCTTTCTTCACCCATGTCTTATATAAGTGTAGAAAGAATTGCTCTAGGTGTTCTTTTTTTGTACATTTGCATCCGATGGAAGGTTGAATTCATAAGGAAAAGTCTATCGGTGACAAATCATCTTACATGTGATTCATTCTGCTTTTAACAATACATGAGTGATTCATCTTGCTGGAAAATTACTTCGCTTTAAATTTTCGGGTTGAGTGGATAATAATGAAGGAGCAGTGACAACTTTATCAGCGTCCCTACACTTAAACCATCGCGATTTGGATAAGTTTTTTCAAAGGGAACTAAAGGCATTTATGTCCACATGATTCAAAAGTTTTACCTGGTATTATTCAACCAGGAAGCTCTGAGAGATATGTGGTTCCAGTTTGCCAGTTCAACTGAACACACTGTTACTGACTTAATTTACTTAAGACTAACGTGGTCGATTATTCGGTTCTCCGAAATATTTTGTCTAAAACAATCATAATAAAACCTTGTCTCGCCTGGAGAACACCAGTATCGTTAGCATACATCCCTATATGCCAGGAAAAGAGTAGAGAGAAGTGTCTCAATGTCCGAAATCCGATGTTTTTATTCTTGCAGACATATGTAAATATTCCAACAATATCACAATTACGTTCTTCAGATTATTTACCACGGTAAGGCTTTGAGAAACATTTAAAGTACTCCCAAAATTATTTTCCAATTTTTTTTTACTACCCACGCCACGCCGCCACTGGTCCGAATATGCAAAATGATATCGTTCATTGCATCAAATTTAATAATGTGGTCAAGGCCATTTCAAACTTTCTGAGTAGAAGATAAAATACATGCTCATTACATATCTCTACCCTGATCGTGTTATACACATTTTAAATATTCAGCTATATTTCATATTATTTGCAACTCATTATGATGTAGGGCTTCGACTTGAATTAATTGAAAAATGTAGGTTCTTAATATTTTAGTATCGCTAAATGATAACCTTCAAAGTGAGTACAGCGCCTGAAACAATTTTCTGTTATATTAAAAATCAATTCGAAATTTAATTTTTCAGTATTTACTGACCTCCGCAACATTGAAGACCACAAAAATGTTTATATGATTTTTCAGAAACAAACTTGCCAAGTTTACGTCATATAAGATAAGCCAGCGAAACACTCTCAATTCAACGTTGCATTAAGATTTTGATTAAGAAAATAGGGTTCCGGGAGTTGGGTTTTTTATTTCGAAAAAATTGTTCTCTCTAAGAAACTTTTTTGGCAATTTCTGACTTATTGATAGTTCATGAATTAATTACGGAACACTAAATAAGTTCTTTCGTTTTTTTCTTTTTATCAGTTTATGTATGAAAAAGGTTGAGAAAATATTGACAGTTTGTTGGATTCATTATTCAAAAATTTAGGGGTTTGCATCCACGAATTAGTTCAAGAAGCATCCCCGATTGGAGATAGATGTTTTCACTTTCAATTCAACTTTATTTGAGGTTTTCGTTGTAAACTCATAAATTGTGCAGATAATGATACTTTCAAGTATAAATCTTCAATCAAATTTCGAATTCGGTAATATTTTTAAGCCATTCAGCAATTTGAAGCAGGTTACCAAAAAGGTATCGCTCAACCTATTTATCCTTCTCAATAAATTGAGGGTAACATGTCCATTGATTATTCGTATTCACATAAGTGACGACCAGAAAGCTAGAGACCAGGAGAGCAAACTGCTTCGATGGGAGATAGGTCATTCTAGCACTCCATGCATTGCGCATTGAACGACATTCGATTTACCCTAGTGGGTAATATAGAGCTGGGGTGCTCAAACTTGAACTGCTAGCGATCTTCCTCAATATTTTTAGACTACTTACGATCGACTCTGAGAGGCTGGAAGTTTGTGTGATGCAGGGTGGTCGTACATACACGATACACCATACCTACATAGGTAGGGTGTACCGTAGCATATATAGATATTAGCTTTCCGCACCATATACATTATTTAAGTCAAGGTTTGGGTTAGGTTTGTTAGGTTCTTCTCTATAATATCAATGAAAAAACTCATAGTTATTCAAAATTGCGAGTTTATAGGTTGTTACAAAACAAAAGAGTGACATATGGTGTTAAACTTAGCTAAGAAGTGACTCTGGATATTGAAGCGTGGCTCTGCATGTCCTCAGCATACTTTTCATAAGATGATCCGTAACCACTCAGTCCTAATCGTCAGTTAGTCCATTGCGATATTTTGACTTAATTATCTTCATTTCAGAAAATGCAGACTCGCACAAGACCCAAAGACTGCGTCAGTTGAAGGGCGATTTGCCTCTGATTCGGATATTTATCTTCAGATCTTCACTATGAGTGATCGGTATTTTAGAAGATGGCAAGTCAGGATACTTGATTTTACTTTTTGTTTTAATTGTAATACCTTTTGTAACAGTATGACAAAAATAACAATCAGATAAGTGGTTCGTTGGTTCCGTCCAAATCATAGGGATTGCAAAGGCATAGATCGAGATCTTTTCGCCCATCCCACACATGTAACACAACAGATGTGTGAAACAAGCGCTTTGTCTTGTTGTCCGATGGCAAAACCATATAACTTAGTTTCTAATGGTATCAAATTCCTTCGCTGAGTTTTGAAAATAATGTCACCACAAATGTAACAGAACTTGTCAGGATTATTTTTACACTTTCTTGACATTATTTAAGAATCACTTCACTCTAAAAACAGAACCAACCACTGCGCTCTTCCGATAAACAAATTCCCTAAATGCGAAAGTGAAACAAAAACGGTTAATTTTTGATTTGGTGGGTAGTAGCTGTAGCCCAAAAACTAGATCTGATGGAATCAAAATAAATATGGTTATAAAGTGAGGCTAGGTAGGTAATTTAAAATTAGCCAGCACTTTTCTTGTTACAAAATTTTGTTGACCAGTGATATCAATGAAAAAACTCAGTCATTCAAAATTGCGAGTTTATTGGTTGTTACAAAACAAAGGAGCAGTTCTTTTCGAACAGCCGATGTGTCTAGACATAGTGCATAGGTGTTGATAATGTGTTTCGATATCGTGTGTGTTTATAAACTGGATGCATGGTATCGTACAATTCATTCATAACAAGCAAATTCACCGTAAAATAGAACTGTCGCATTATTGCAACAGTTTTAAGGTTCACTTTTCTGCATTATATTGATGGCGGGTGCGGGTGCATCTTGCTAACAGCCCCAAAATGAATTGATCCAATATGACCAGGTCTCAGATGCCAAGGTTTCTATATTCACTTTTACCCCTGAGAACACATATGCAACAATAATTGAGCAAAATTATATGCCAAGTAAAGAGCAAGGAATTATTTTGGAAAGAATCAAAGACACAAGCCTTGATCTGTACATTAGAGATGTTGGTGGCATAGTAAAGCCAAAAAATATGATATCAGCATCTCTAAGTTGTAACATGCGCATAAGCATCTTCCTATCAAGTAAGCAAATTGTAGAAGACTTTATATCCAACCACAGCTCCGTACATTTCGAGAGAGACAAAAAGTTACAATTTCAAATATTCCACCCTTTATTCCTAACAGTTACATTGAGCGATTCTTCGATTTTATAAAAGTATAAAAGGTATCAGCTATAACAACGATGAAAACTAGTATAAAAGACGATGCTTATAGTCATGTGACGTGTCATAGTCAAGTATTCATGAAAGAAGACGCTATTAAAAATTACCAAATGTAGTCAGAATTGAGTCCGACGATTCTATCAACTCGATTTTCTTCTCCACCGATAATATTATGAAATGCTTTAAATATGGGTCTGTAGGTTAGGTTAGGTTGCATCGTTATAGACTGCTCAGAACCTACTCAGGAACCATGCGCTACTTACATCTCTGAAATAAAATGCTGAATATACCTATATAAATACATTTTTACACCCTGGGAAATTGAATGATAACAAGAGACCCAGATCACCCAGCGACAGGGCCCCCGCAACCATATGTGCAAAGTGTGCAATGCACACGGGCGCCATCCTTTAGGGGCGCCAAAACCCAGGGTCCAAATGAAATATTAAAATAAAAATTGAGAAATTAAATAGGATTAGGTATAAATACATACGAAATTTTATTAGTATATCATCCAGTTACTGCCGATTCCTTTGTTGCGAGAACATGTCAGGCGGCAGTTGTTTGATTTTTCCTGTTCAGACATGAATAACGCCTGGAGCGCTATAAAAGCGATGCACGCCACAGGTGTTTTTGAATCAGTTAGTTCACTGGACCGTGCAATAAGTGAATAAAAACAAGTAATCCCATTAATTTTTACATATACAGTTATTTTTATTTTGTCAAGTATGGTGTTGTGTTGTGTAATATTTTGTTTACTACTTTTTTTATTTAAGTGCCGAATACCTGCTGACAGCAATTTCAACGGCTTGATTTTTTATAAAATAGTAAGTGTTCTCTACTTTATACTATCAACATTAACCCTTTATAGGATACTGGTTATAATTAATTTTTTCAGCCAAATATCTTTTTATTAATTGAAATGTCATGTACGAGTTTAACAAAGTTTTTATCCATAACTCGCTTAGTTTTTATGCCACTGATCTTTTGAAAAACCATTTTGTAGGTTTTTTAAGGGCTATAAGATCAAATTAATTTGATATATCTTTTGCCTTTATTTTTGAAAGGATTTAAGCTGAAAGGGCTCGAACAAATTGCTTTTTACTCAAATATGCAAACTTTAATCGGCCATATCTTAATAATAATCTGCCCTATAAAGGGTTAAAACTATTGGCTACTTACTTGACTTTTCAAGAATATTTGCTACACTACCCACATGGTGCTCATTATTGTGGTCACTTTAGAAGTTAATTCCTAATTCCCATGAGTACTAATTATTTATTTGTTTTTCAGGATAAAAAAAGAGACGTTTAGGTGCGAAGTTTCACGAGCAAAAAAAACTGAGACTACAAGAAAG
Organism: Cryptolaemus montrouzieri; assembly: GCA_013387265.2. Classification (NCBI taxonomy): domain Eukaryota; kingdom Metazoa; phylum Arthropoda; class Insecta; order Coleoptera; family Coccinellidae; genus Cryptolaemus; species Cryptolaemus montrouzieri. The sequence continues at coordinate 125,490,272 of JABFTP020000185.1, forward strand.
GGGAAAATGGTTGGATCTTTAAAGCATTTCTTGCAAAACAAACGAAATTCCACGGAGACTATCGATGTTGGTGCGACCGAATCGTCCGAGTCTCAAGATTCTAAATCCGTAATATCAATAACCGTGAGTGGACTATCTGAAATTTCAATAGTAACATCAGGTCCTGCAACAAGTGGTAGCGGTTGTTGTTGCAAAACAGCTTCTACTGATGCAGAGCCCGATGAAGCGATGACACCATCATCGTCTACAGCACTTGAACAATCCACTTCAGGTAATTCAGCTTGTATAAAAAGTTCGGTAATGTCAGCTACCGAAATACCTGCTTCAAGTGACACTTTCGATGAAGGCCGGTTTGTGGCCCGAAAGAATCACCAATGAGATGGCTAGAATATTGGTTAAACGTCCTTGATAGACATCAGTTTTAACTTTCCTAGTAATAAAGATAAGAGAAAACATTCGTGCAAATACTTTGAAAGAAATCTAGCAAATGGAGAAAATGTCGAAAGGGCTTGGCTTATTTACTCTATTTCTAAAGATTCTGTATTTTGTTTTTGTTGTAAGTTGTTTTGTAAATGTACAACTCCTAACGCTTTTTGTGATACAAATGGAGTATCTGATTGGCAACACTTGTCTTTTCTAATTAAAGGATACGAAACGTCAATTTTACACAACAGTTATATAAACACTTGGTAAATTAAAAAAATGTTGTAGATATCTATGACTGTCAATGCTCATCATCTGCGGATTTTAGAAACGGAAAAAATATATTGGCGAGAAGTGTTGGAAAGAATTATTGCGATTGTTAAGTATTTATCTACAGAATGCTTGGCATTTCAAGGTTCTTCTCAATTGCTTTTCGAACATGATAATGGAAATTTTCTAAAAGCTGTTGAGATGATTGCCTCTTTGGATTCAGTGATGAGACAGCACGTTAACCGAGTGTATAACTCCCAAAAAAAATCTGTTAAAATAACTTTTATTTAGGCGTGCAAATACAGAATGAAATAATTGAATTATTGTGGTCCAAAGTAAAAATAATATTTTAGAAATGGTTCTCAGTTCAAAATATTTTTCAATAATATTATATTGTACACCAGACAATAGTCGTACTGAGCAAATTAGTCTTGTTCTGAGGTATGTTGTCCTTAACACCACTTCAAAAAGGTTGAAATTAAGGAAAGTTTTATTGCGTTTAATCCAATACTGCACTCTACAGGAGAAGGGATATATACATTTGTGATAGAAATTTGAATTAAAAACATTAGGGGACGAGATTATGATAATGTGCAAGAGTTATACAACTTTTTTTCGTCATCCACAAAAAGGTGGTATGTTTTGAGAAAAATGTCCCTGGTTAAGTTTAAAGCCTCTAAGTGAGACAAGATGGTCCAGCAGAATTGACGCAATAAAGCCCTTAAAGTTTATTTAATTAAGGTTTGCGAAAGTTTTCTAGATGTGGTTGAAGATAATTCCTTTCACATTGATGCAAGACATAAAGCTAGTTCCTCTTAGCGTCTGTACAAAATTTTCAATTTATTTGTGGAATTATTATTTGGCATGACGTTTTATTTCATATAAATATTGTCAGCAAACAAATGCAAAGTGCTACAATTATTATTAGAGTATGCCAAACCTACCTAAAAAAATTAGTTGATCACCGCCTTTAAAATTAGTTTTTCCTTAAAATTATAGATCAAACTATAAGCTCTCTAAAAACCGATTTCACTTATTAAATAAGTATGATGATATTTTAGGATTTTGTAGCGACATATTCAAATTAAGTGACAGCGATCTTCTAACACATTGTTCTATTCTTGAAGAGCGACTGACAGATCAGTATAATAAGGATATAGACTCCAATGATCTGTTCAACGAAATTAAAGCGTTAAAGTTGTTTTCATTACCTGATGATACTGACCCCTAATTTTAAAATATATATTTGAAAACAATTTAATCTCCACCTTTCCAAACGTAATTCACTAAGAATTCTTTTGACATTGCCTGTATCTGTAGCTTCTGGCGAGCGAGTTAAAATCATTAAAATTATTTAAGATCGACAATGATTAAAGAAAGATTGTCTGGGCTAACAATATTAGCAATTGAACAAGAAATTTTGGCGGTATGAATTTTAGCGATGTAATTAATGCATTTTCAACAGCAAAATCTCGGAAAATATCGCTACTACAATATCTTTTATTTTTCTATTGCACCTAGACCTAGCTATCATTTTTGATTTTAAAACGAAGTTCCTAGGAATTTGTTATTAGAAATAACTGCATATTTTTTAAATTATATATATATATATATATATATATATATATATATATATATATATATATATATATATATATATATATATATATATATATATATATATATATATGTGAAATTAAAACAAGGGAGCAGGTTATTCTGAAATGCATCATGGAAGTTTTACAGTCGCAGGAATTTTATAACAGTTTGCTTTATATAGGTTTAACAAAACAGAGGTATGATCTATCCACCAAGTTTTTGATAACATCTTACTTATATTCAAACCTCTAAAAGCGTTTTGGCATATATTATCTATATGCAAGGACGATTTCAATTTCTTATGGAAAGTCACCCCTAAGTATTCAAAATGGTTAACCCATGGGATATCACTATCACCCAGCTGAAGGAGAGGCAAATTGTCAGAGTTATTGTTTAACCTATGAAACTAGATGGCTTTGGATTTTTCGGGAGATAACTAAAGTTTTTTTCGAAAGTCCATTGTTCCAGGTTGCTCAATGCTCTTTTTATTCTTTGAAAAGCCATATTAAACGAGCTGCCTGTGGCTATGATTACTATATCATCAGCATATTTTAGGAGCTTAGTGCCAGTATACGACAGTATGTTTGTTAAGTTATGGCTATATATATATATATATATATATATATATATATATATATATATATATATATATATATATATATATATATATATATATATATATATATATATATATATATATATATATATATATATATATATATATATATATATATATATATATATAAAATATATAGATAAATTAATATTACAAAATATTATAGCAGACTTAGAATTATCATCAAGAGTTATTTAACTAGTAAAAACCTTTTCAGAGCTATCAACTCCTATGCTGTTCCTATTCTTACATCTTCTTTTGGAATTATTAAATGGTCTAAAACTGATCTAAATGAATTACAATGTCAAACGAGGAAAATGCTCTGTAAATATCATAAGCACCACCCAAAGTCAGCTGTTCAGAGAGTTACACTACCTAGACATCTTGGAGGTCGTGGATTAATTGATTTGAATAATCTTCATAGTAAACAGATTTTTCATCTACGTTCCCATTTTCATGATAAACAGAGAACGTCTAAATTACATGATATTGTTGTTGCTTCAGATTATAATCTTACACCTCTGGACTTGACAATGCAAAAGGTAGATTTTGATATATTTGATGATAATTCTAAAAGAGAAAGTTGGATGCAGAAGGAATTACACGGAAAGCAACCTAAAGAATAGAAAAATGATTATATTGATGAAATTGCATCGAATAAATGGTTAGTATCTGGAGAATTGTTTGCTGAAACAGAAGGCTTGGCAATTGCGATCCAGGATCAGGTTGTTTTCACGAGGAATTATAGAAAACACATCATCAAACAAAATATAGATGATTCTTGTCGTAGATGTTTCTGTTCTTCAGAAACAGTTTTTCATATATTATCATCTTGCTCAGAACAGATTATTTAGAAAGACATAATGCCGTCGCTAATATTATTCACTTTAATCTAGGAATTAAACATGACCTAATTCCCAAAAGAAAAAATTTCACAAATATGAACCTGAGATTATTTGTGAAAATGACAAATATAAACTTTATTTTGATAAAACAATTCTTTGCAACAGAGCTGTAAAACACAATAGACCAGATATCGTTCTTAATGATAAACAGAATCAAATAACATATATAATTGATATTGCTATACCCGATACACATAATATACAAAATAAATACAATGAAAAAATTTCTAAATATATGATGCTTGGCGACGAGATTAAAAAATGTGGAAAATGAAGAAAATATTTATTCTACCGATTATTATTTCTACAACAGGAGTTATTCCTAGAAATCTTCACAAAAGTATTGAGATTTTGGGTCTGAAGAAAATTTGTTTGAACAGTTACAAAAGATAACAGTCATCAAATCTTGTAATATTCTTCGTAGGTTTCTTTCCGAAAATAATAATGAGGTAGAGTCATAGGTTTTCTTTTTAGTTTATACTGCTCAGAATCTCATTTCATATTTCATTTATTTGTTTATATAAATGTAATATAATTAACTGACAATTTTGTCATATTTATATTCAGAGCAGTATTCTATTCGATCGTTCACCACTTCACACAAAGGAAACTATTAATGAGTAACATTCAGTGTTACTTGACTAAGGTCCGTACACTGGATTTTTCCGGGGAGAAAGCCTCTGACACTACTCGTTGGTACATTAATATCATTGTCTGATGATGCTATAGTATGTATATATTCTGGTAGATTGAACAGATATATGGGCAACTCGTTGGGGTAAAACCCTTTCTTATATATATATATATATATATATATATATATATATATATATATATATATATATATATATATATATATATATATATATATATATATATATATATATATATATATATATATATATATATATATATATAGAATCGGGCTCAGTGGAGAGCCTTGTGCAAGTCCTATACTGGCATTACCAGGACCTATCAATCTTTTGGAATAAGGTTCAATGATATATAGCTTTCGATTATTTTTTTGAGATTTAATTAGTTCGATAATATTTACAGGGATGTGGAAACTAGCTAGGTCTTCATCCAGGATGTCAAATGTAACGTTATCATATGCTGATTTAATATCACCGAACATGACCAATACTGCTTCACCCTTATCAAAAGATTCCTCTATGGATGATAATAAATCGACTACAGGTGACTTTCCATTGTAGCGTTTTGACGCTCTTTTCAAGCGTCATGTGACCTACTTTTCTATGAAATCATGACGCTCCCATGACAAGGGGTTTTCAGCGTCAAAATATGTCATTTGTTACTTATTTTAGGTTAAAACACTCAATTCATGTATATAAAGTTTATTTTTCATTGATTTGGTATCATTTCTGGAATCTTTGGTTCGAGTATCGAAAACTAATATGGCACAATAACTGGATGACTATAACTGTCACTTGCCTCTTCTAGCGTCTGACGCTATAAAGTTTAGAAATCCCAACTTTCTAGCGTCAACGATGAAAATCACTGACCATCCGAATCAGCGTCAAAACGCTCTAATGAAAAGCAGCCTTAAGGCATCAACCACCGATTAACCCTTCCTAAAGCCAAACTGTAATTCTGTCTTTGGAGTATAGCGTTCGGTAATAGATTCAATTTTTCGGGCCACTGTGGATTCAAAAATTTTAATAATGCATTCAGAGAGAGGCCTACAATTATCACCATTATTGGGGGATTTACCTTGCTTACAGATGGAAATATTACGGTTTCTTTGATTAATGGATTCACGTCAGGATTCTCGATCAGTCTGTTGAATAGGTCTAATAATTTAACTTTTGCAATGGTTGGAAGTTTTTTCATCATAGACACAGTGTAGTTCATAAGAAAATCATGACACTCTGTCTGAAAGTACCAGATTCTGTGTTTGACATAGAATAGAGATTTTGTTTTGTTTGGCACATTTGAATTATAATTTTACCCGTGTTATGTTATCCAATTTTTTTGTTTTTCATTTCAAATGAGAAATATATTTACCTCCTTCTTCAGTTAGAACACAAAATATTAGTACTTGGAACTAGTAGCTGAGTAGCTGATAATGCCTCCGCCCAAGAAATGCCAGGGAAAAGAAGCTCTTCAGAGAATAAACTATTTATATCAAGTGAGTATGCAACTATAATATTTGTATAGTTAGTTCCCAATATAAGTATTGTACCTAAGTTTCTCATGTTTAAGGCTGCAAATGAATTGATGGCTATAAATTCAGCGAACATTCACCTATCTCGAGCTTGTTCTAATCTTATGATACAGGTTTCAAAGAAATGTGTTCAACGAATGTAAGAATAGAATTATGGAAGCACTGGTACTCTCTATTAAAACTATTCATTTTCAGTGATGTTGACATTAAAAGAAAGATATGCAAAGCTTGTAAAACAATACTAGTGCCAGGAATTAGTTGCAAAATTAGAATAAAGAAAAAAGAGTGAAGTGGAAATGCTTAACATGTGATAACATGAAGATATTCAATTGTGAACAAAATAAAATTGTTTGGAGTCAGAAAGAAGAAAGTATTGTTGAAATAATAGACTATGGTGAGAGTTGACATGTAATAAAGTGAATGTATACTTATCAATTATGGATATTTTAAGTATTCATTTCAAATACATCACTATTTTCAAGATTTAGTTATTTAGGATAGCACACAAAATGCATAGATTAATCAGTAGTTCGAAGTCATTGTGTAAATTCTAATTTCATGCAAAACTTTTACTCCAAATGAACTTCAATTTCGAGTGCATGAAATTAGAACTTACACAATGACTTCGAACTACTGATTAATATATATATATATATATTAGGGTGCTTCATAATTGGGAAAAATTTTTTTTCTTCATATCCCACCTGAAAACTTGAAAAATTTTGAACATAATGCGAGCCCTTAATTATAATTTTAACCCACTGCTAATCGCTTTTGAATTTTATCCGTTCAAATAACATTAATAAATGCTTTTTTATACGTTTTTCATTCCGCCCACCCAGAAAAAAAATATATTCGAATTTTGACGTATGGATTCTTGTTAGAGATATGATTTGCTACAAAAAAGCCCATTGTGTTGAGTTTGTAACTCTGACAGGTTCGGCGAAAAATGTCTTTTGTGCTGAATTTTCCTAAAAATAGCAGTAAATCGTATTTATCCGCTCAAGTATGGAAGATAGAAGAAATATGTATATGACAAATTTATAGGGGGACTTACGCCCTACAATTTTGTCATTAGATATATTCTCGTAGCTTTCGTGGTTTAGCAGTTTAAGCCTCCTAAAACATAAATTGAATATCTAACATGAATAATTTACCTATGAAAAGTGTATAAAACTTTTTTGGATAAAATGAATTCCTAAAAACAGTAATAGCTAAAAATTACTGATTTAAAAATTTTTGCTGCGATAAAATTTCAAAAACTACAATGAAAAACAAATTTCTCAACCTAGATTCAGAAAATCAGTTGTTACTGGCGTCAATAATATATTTTATCGTTAATTTTATGCTTTAAGAGGCTTCAACTGCTAAACCACGAAAGCTAGGAGAATATATCTCATGACAAAATTGTAGGGCGTAAGCCCCCATATAAATTTGTCATGTACATTTTTCTTTTATCTTCGATAATAAAGCAGATAAATACGATTTACTGCTATTTTTACGAAAATTCAACTCAAAAGACATTTTTCGCCGAACCTGTCAGAGTTACAAACTCGACACAATGGGTTTTTTTGTAGCAAATCATATCTCTAACAAGAATCCATCCGTCAAAATTTCGATTATATTTTTTTCTGGGTGAGCGGAACGAAAACGTATAAAAAGCATTTATTGATGTTATTTAAATGGGTAAAAATTTTTCCCAATTATATATATATATATATATATATATATATATATATATATATATATATATATATATATATATATATATATATATATATATTTGAGTATTATGTATGCCTTTGGAGTCGACAACTGAGTTGCTGAGTATAGATACAAAGCATATTGCCAATTTACAAATACCCACTGTTTAATGCCAAAAATGGGGACGAGCCCTAGAATGTATCCAACATGTCGCGTCATTTTGCCCGATAATGACCTTTAGAGCTTATCTGGATAGACATTATGCTATGGCCAGAATATAGAATTAAACAATGGCAATACAACTAGGGCTGCTGAACACCCCACTCAGATGCTATCAATATCATCCTAAGAACTTGTTGAAAAATGAGAAATCCAAACTATACTAGAACAGTAAATAGAAACTAACTGCCCAATTACACATAATAGACCGGACATAACTATTCCACGAAAAAGAAAAAAAGGCCTTAGTTTTGGATGTAACTGTGCCAGCCAATGATAACATCTCCAAGGCGTACATTGAGAAAATAGATTACCAGGATCTGATTTTGGAAATCAAACAAATTTATGTCTTCAAGAGTGTAGTATTTCTTACCAATCATAACATCTATCGATGGCTTGGTTGAGAAGCATTTGCCTGACAACACCAATAGGAAGCAGCTGAATACCTTTATAGTGGTAACACCTCAGAAGGGTACAACTGGAATTGTCAAAAGATTCCTCAACTAGGATGTATGAGCACCTTGGGAAGAAATCTCCCAGTCTCATGTATTAGCTAAATCTCTAAAAACTAACAGTTATGAGACAGAATGTGCTAATGCTGATCTATATTATTTTTATTTTGTAGATTAATGATATGATTTTAAGCATTCAGTTGTTACTTCATACTCTCTTTTGCAACAAAATTTTATATTCTAAAATTCAAATCATAGAAAGTTTTTGCTAAAATAGCATTTTATGAATATTAATCATCCGAAATGATTTGAAATCATCAATATTTGATTTAATTGGGATTCGGGTAATTAAAGATCAGATAGTTCCTCCTTTGACTAAACTCATCAACTATAGCGTAGAATCAGGGATTTTTCCAAGCGTATTCAAAATAGGTGTAATAAAGCCTCTTTTTAAAAAAGGGGATAGGGAAGATGTCATAAATTATAGACCTATAACCCTTATTTCTAGTTTAGCTAAAGTCTTGGAAAAAATTATAAAAAAACGAATTGTCGCATATTTCGATAGCTTGAATATGATGTTGAAACAGCATTCAGTTTCAGACAGAAAAAAATCTACCAGGGACCATTAACGAAAAAGTTAAATGAAGCTCTGGATGAGTCTAGTCCATGCATCTGCATTTTCGTCGATCAAAGCTTTTGACACTGTGTGTCATAGATTGTTGCTTGAAAATATTCGTGCCTGTGGATTTCGCGTAGCGGCTTTCAATCTCATTGAAAGTTACATCACGGGTCGGAAGCAGTGTGTCCGGGTCGATGATTATAAGAGTGGTTTCAGGGATGTTGTCCACAGTGCACAGTCCTCGGTCCGCTTTCGTTTTTTATCTATATAAACGATCTATTGATCTCTGAAACACTATTATGGGGATAATACAACAATATTCATTAAATCTTATAACTGAAATGATCTTAAATGCAGACCTGAAGAAACATTGAACAAAGTAAAGAAGTGGTTTGTTTTCAATCTAAGTTAATGTTGAAAAAACAAAGTTTGTTCCCTTATCATGCTACTACGTTAACAGACCGATTGAAAATACAATCCGTTTACTCTATTCGTTATCTGGGCATGATTATCGACAAGCATCTTCGCTGGAATATACACACAGAAAATGTAAATAAATTGAGGAGTCTTCTGCTCAAGTTTTGGTATTTTTCGGAATTTTTGAATCTGAAGATTTTATATTATGCCCTAGTTCAGTCACATCGGACCTATGGGATTAAAGCATGGGACGGATGCTCATTTGACTAATTTAAAAACAATTCAGAAATGGATATTGAGAATTATTCTTAGGCAAAAGGTGACATATCCTAGTACTGGTGAGGTATTTGAAACCAGTGAACCCCTTGATGTAAGAAAACTTTTTTTTTCAAAACTTTTTGAATCATTACAAGACTGGGTCCACTGTCACATATCCAGATCATTTGTACAATACACACTTCAAAGGTATTATAACTGAAAACATATAAATCAATTTATTTATTATTTGATTCATAGGCTGTATGATGAGTGCCTGTTGGGATCGGAAGCACTTTTGTTTTTAGGAGATATCGTGTCTTCATGATTAGTTGCTGATGCTCTCTAACCAAGAGGTACAAAGCATCTTAGATGTGAAGCTTTATATTCCTGCAGGAATCTAGAGTGTTATTTTGAGAGATACGATTTCTTTTTGTGGCTCAACATGCACCTCATAAAAAAAGGGCTCCAATTCTTGTATATTTGTTTACCCTGCCCTTGGCTTTGTTCTCATGGGATAGGATAGGATAAGATAACAGAAGATTATATTGTTTTTCAATTCAAAATTTGTAAGAGACTTGAGGTGATTAAATTATTATTATTATTATCTAATGTAGTCACATTGATTGATTTTTCAATAGAATACAGAATAGATCCATTTTAATGATAAATACTACATGTATTCATCCTTATAGTGAACTGAATTAGTTATTCCCTATAAAAAGAATTCAAGACAGTCATCTTACAATTTATTCAGAAACAAGTTGTAATAAATTATAAAAATGATTCGATTTCTATCTCAACAGCAGAACAGGGATTGGTTAATTCAAACTTATTTAGAACATTGGGGTGAATAACACCAATCTTTCCAATGGTTTTTCCATTCAAACAAATTTCTGCAGAACGTCCTGGAAAGAAGATAGGATCATCTGACTTTTTCAAGTAATATCCTTTTTCAGTACTACTGCTTCCCCTTGGCACTTCTAAAACCATCATTGCTCTATCTAGTATTCCATGAACTATTTCAAAGCCGGCGTTTTTGTTGCAATTGACAGCACACAATCTTCTTTCATTTCTTGCACCTACTTCTGCTGTTTCATCTCTTAGTACAACATCCGAAACTTCAAAAATTTTTAAAGGTAAAGGCATTTTCTTGTTAGCAGCAATGGTTTTCAAAATACCTGGTAACAAAGTAGTTCGACAAACTTGAAATTCTAAAGTTTTTGGGTTAGAGATATGTACAGCCAGTACCTTTTCATAACCTAATTTAGATGATATATCATCCTCAGAACATAAAGAGAATGTTAGGGCTTCTGTAAAACCTGCTTGTGCAATGATGTCTCTTAGTAAATCTGATAGCTTATTTATAGGAAATTGACTTCCAATAGTGTTTGTATCAGGTAATGCTCTATTTATATTATTATAGCCATAAGCAATTGCTACATCTTCATAAATGTCACATGGATGGATAACATCATGTCTAGTAGGTGGTATCTCAACTTCTAGTTCTGTATCATTTTTTAATTTAGAAGTTAGAGACATTTTTGAAAGGAGAGCTTCCATACTTATTCCAGATTGGTTTATGCCGATAATATTATTTACCTTTTCAACAATTATATTTTCTTTTCTATAAACAAGCTGAGGATACATATGGCAAGCTCCATCAGCATAAATTACTTCACAATATTCTGCTGTATACTTATTTTTACAATACTGACTAAACATACATACAACTGTATCCAAAACAATATTAGCCTTGGTCAAATCAGTGGCTGTTATTTCAATAAAAACATTTTTAGTATTCAAAGTAATCTTCGAATGGTTACTATTTATTATTGGAGGTAAACTCAAAACAACTCCCTTTTTATCAGTGATCACAGGATAAACTGGACTATCCTTGATAATGTGCAAATACTGTTTCAACTGAACATGTGAAGAATACAGCTCCATTACTTCAGCTGCATTCAATTCTTTATCATGGTTCAGAGGAACAAATTTAATATCTTCAGGGCGCTTAGCATCGTAAATGAATGGTGGTTGTATGGTATCAAGATCGTGGGTTCCTATGGAAACCAGTGTTCGTTTTCGGCAAATGTTCTGATGAAGTTTGTCTTGTAAATCAATAAAGCTATCATAGCTCTCTTTGGTAAAATACAAATTTTTCAAAACTGCAGCCACTATATACGGTCGAATTTTGGCAGTATCAGGCAATACTTTCATTTGAATAATGCTTCCTTCTGCTGGTTTTAATGCTTTGAAAACTGGGGGCGAAATCTGGCCTAAAAATATTTGAAGGCCTAAAACTAATCCTTCCAAGCAGAGTAAATCGTAACGATTTGCAGGAATGTCTATTCTATAAATGATTTCTTCGGATTCGTCTATTTTCGAATCTACTTTACCCAGTTCTTTGTTCGCCATACGTTTTTCACTTGTGACTTCATCGAGTTCCAGTCCGAACTGGAAACATAGTTTTTCGAATTCTTCATCGGTATAAGTTTTACCGAGGGCTTTGAATAGAGAATCTCGTTTAATTCCAATTGTAGGCATTTTAGGCGAAATTCATTCAGTCTATAAATCAAAATAAGGTTAACTCACAGAACAATTTTTAAATAAGTTAAGACCACAGAGGTTATATCTATTACTCATTTCTAATAAAGAAAAATGCTTTTCTAAGCTTCTTGCAACGTCTGTGTATTCATTTATAACCAGGGTCCGGAGTAACCACAGACAGAATAGTGTAAGAGGATGCCTTTTGTGCGCGGTAGATATTCGGAGAAACGGGGATTCAGTCTTATCGGATGATGACAATCATGTGTTCAGCTGAATCTCCGAATCAGCCAATAAGGACGAATACTAGCTTCCCCCAATCTCCACCGTACAAAAGGTAACTTGAAGAGACTGAGTGAGTACTTGACTGAAATAACTTTCAGCGTTCATAAAATATCGCATAATAAATATTTGAATGTGTAGTCGGAACATGGAATAACCAACCAATTAATTTTGTTCAATTGCTTCCATTGAATAATCTGTTTAGTTGAAGCAAAATACTTCGGACCAGTTTTAATTGACAATTCAAACTATAGTGCAATCGAATGACATTTATGAATTGAACTGATTTTAAGAATCTTTGGGTTGATAGTTGCTGAATTACCAATGACAAACTGTATATTGGGGTTGTACTACGATTGAAAAGCAGACATTTAACATGCAAATTTCATAACCAGAAAATTTTGTTTTTAATTTTAGTTATCAGGAAATTTTCTTATCTAACTCATCTTGATTCAGGCACAACCTTCATAGATTTAAAGGCTTGAAATTCCATTAAACCTTATCTTCGTTCGTAACTCTCGGCCTAAGGTATATTTGCCATGTCTTTGGAAGCCCTAGTGTATTGTAATTTGTGTTAAATATTGTGAAGAACAAAAATATTGATTGAATTATAATTCTATAAAACTCAATTGCTTATTAATAGTCCAAGATACGTCAAAATATGGGTCAAATTGAAGCTTGAGTAGATGGCCAAAGTTCCCGTGGACGTAGTTCAGAATGAATTAATGAACCTCTGTCTGTGTGCTAGTGTAGCACAGAACATTTGGATTCATTTTGTGATATAACCTAACCAAAACGTTTCGAATTGAAAACTCGAAGTAGTATTCAAAATTAAAAAAATGCTAAATCGATGGCAATTCTCGAATGTTTTAATTCATAATAAATCCTTTCGCAAATTCTGCAGTATTCATCTTCGGAAATATTCAACCATTCCTGCTACGAAACCTATTGAAAATAACGTTTCTAAGAACTACATTGACGAGTTAGAAGGACTCTCTACAGTTTTGTCTAAAAAGAGAACGAAGTTACCACAAAAATCACCATTAGTTAAGAATTTGTTTCTGGGAAATTTGGACACAGATTTACTTACTTACCCACAATTACAGAAAGAAGATGTAGATGAATTAGAAAGTGTAATCAGTGTTCTGTATAAAGCTTTGGATCATCAAAATTCTCCCAAAAGTTTGCACGATTTTCTACAGCAATTGAAGAATTTAAGATGCTTAGGCCTACAATGCCCAGTAGATGTTGGTGGTAGAGGTTTGAATCAATCTGAACAGTGTAAATATAATGAAGTATTACTGAACAATAAATATAAATTCAATTTGCTTAATAATGAATTGTGTATATTTGCTTTGTTGAAGTATGGGACAGATGATCAAAAAACCAAATATTTGCAGAAATTACTTGATGGTAGTATTTTATCAACTGTTTGTCTTAGTGAAAATTTCCAGGGAAATACTGAAGATGAGTTCAAAACTATTGCCAGTATATCTGAAAATTCAAAAACTTGTACCTTAAATGGGAAAAAAATGCAAGTTGTAAATGGAAATGGAGCAGATTTATATATCGTTTTTGCTCAGATGGATGACTCTGTAAAAGGCTCATTACATGAGTTAGATTTAACTGCATTTTTGGTAGATAGTAATCTACCAGGAATAACAATAGAAAAGAATCAGGTGAAAGATATAAATATGGATGAAATTTCCAACATTACGTTCAAAAATACTCCTGTACCTATGGAAAATGTTCTTGGAATAGTAAGAAATGGCAGAGAAATATTATCTGCTATTTTACCAGAATATCATCTTAACTCTAGTGTAATAAGTTTGAATATTTTAAAACAAATGTCCCACTATATGGCAAAAATTTATTAAACAAAGGGAGCCTCACGCAAGAGATTTTCAAAACAGAAGCTGTAGTTTCTAAGGTGGGAGAAATTGTAACATATTCTTATATAGTAGAAAGTATGATATATCTAACATCAGGACTTATGAGTACTTTTGAAGATCAGGATTGTGAACTTGAGTCTCTAATTACTAAAGTCTACTCAAGTGAATTAGCTTTAAAATCAACAGAAATAGGCTTTAGTTTATTAGGTATCTCATCCATCAATTCTGAGCATTTTTGTCAAAAATTACATCAAGAAGCTTTATCAAATTTTTGTTTATATGAACATGAAAATATGATGAGAATTCTAATTGCTTTATTTGGATTACAATACTCAGGAAAACAAATTGGTGAGACTGTCAAGAAATTAAGGAATCCCTTTTTCAATGGTCCTTTTGTTCTGAAGAAACTGTGGCAGAATAGGAAGCTTCATAAGGATGATCCAAAACTTACAATAGGATTGAAGAACCATCTACATCCCTCCTGTCAAGAGGCAGCAAATTTGATCGAGTATAGTATTCTAAGATTAATGTTGGCAACTGAAACTCTCTTTGGTAGACATGGTATTGATATACTAAACAATCATTGTCAGTTAAGAAGGTTGGCTAATGTGGCTATACAAATTTACGCCATGATCGCATGTGTGACTAGAGCTTCTAGGTCGTATTGTATTGGGTTACAGCATAGCGATCTGGAAATATTAATATCTAAAGTGATTTGTAAAAATGGCACTGATTTAGTGAAGAAAAATGTTTCTGAGATTCTATATGAATACGATAATGCAGATAGAATGTGGGGTGTGCTAACAGATAATTTGTATAAGAGTAAAAATTATTATTTTGCTCATCCATTAGCTAGAAACTTTTAATAAATTATTGTTAGTAGATTAATCCTGAATTTTTAATATTTCTATTATCCATTGATGTAAAGGTTTTAATGGAAACTCGGTGATTATGCAGTGAAGGCTCTCAGATAGTGTAATACATTATAATTGTAGACGCAAAGAACACAGATTATTTCAGTTTGGAAAACAATTATCCAAGTTTTGGAACTCCTAGTGGAAGAATTGAATAGATATAGGACCCATTCAAGTTTTTCAGTAATTTTCCTCCATCTTGCCAGCAGAATTCAGCAGAAGCTCGTACATAGAAGCATGTGAACAATACAAATCTTTAAAATTGCTGAACATTCTTTTTGTTTTTGTGCATAGACAATTACAGTTTCCATATATGTTCAAATCAGCATCTACTTTTGGAAGAAAATCAGAAGAGCTGTATAGAAAAAAATTATGGTGTGATCACTTTTCTAAGGTTTACAATGAAGTTAATCCCACTTTCGTTCCTTACGACGTAAATTATGTTACCACTTCGATCTTGAGTGAGTTGTCGATAACCGTTAATGACGTAATGAATAAAATTAATAATTTATCCCCTAGGAAATCTTCAGGACCTGATGGTCTCAGCCCTCTTTTTTTGAAGCTATGTGCTTCAATATGCAGTTTATTTAACTTATCACTAACTAACGGGGATTTCCCTGATGAGTGGAAGTCAAGTTTCATAACGCCGATCTGGAGATAAGTAATGTTTGGACCAATTAGTATAATGCTTGGCTTGTACAAAATAAACTTAAACTTAACACATCGAAAACGAATTATATATTACTTATGCAAAAAAATAAACATGAGGAAGTTATTGAGTTAAAGATTGGTGACTGTACCATTAAAAGAGTGGACAGTTCTAAATACTTAGGTATTACAATTGATGAAAAGCTGAACTGGAACGCGCACTATGAAGATCTTTGCAATAAAATTATACCTATGATTGGAGCAATATTTCGCTACCGTCAATACCTTGATGAATCTAAATACAGGATTTATAACGCCTACTTTGTTGCTAAGATAAGATATTCGATAACAATCTGGGGAAATTGCTCAGATACCTTATTCAGTAAATTTCAGAGGCTACAAAATAAATTCTTGAAAGTATTGTTCAATTTAAATTACAGAAATCCCTCATGTGAACTATATAATAGATTAAAACTTCTACCTTTAAAGTCCCTGCTGCAATTTAAGCAGTGTAAACAAATTTATAAAGTAACAAGATCAAATCATAAACTGAATACGTTTCTATTGAAAAATTCTCAAATACGCGGTTATGATACCAAGTCCAGCCAAAATCTTCACTTACACTTATGTCCAATGAGGACCCAGGTTGGTCTGAACAATCCTATAAAAAAGTGTTGGTAAACTTATAATAGTTTACCAGAAGAGATCAACGACAGTAAAACTCTCAAACAATTCATAAAAAACTGAAGGAATTCTTGATGAACCACAGGCAACTTAATGCAGAATCCAACTCCTGAAACAGCATTGCTGAAATGGAGTATTTGCCTAAGAAAGATTGTATGACTAGCTCAATAGTTAGTGATTTATTCCCTATTGAGTTACATTAGTTAAGGCATAAATATTCGTAGTTTGTACTTTTTTCTATTTTGGTTAATAATACCTAAGATATTTAAGAGTATAGTTCTAGATAAGGTCAATTTTTCCATTAGTCAAATTATTTGTGGACAACAGCACGGATTTATGAAGAGAAGATCTACCATGACTAATATGATTTTATATGTACAATATATTTATGATGAGTTACAGAAGGGTGACCAGGTCGATGGTTGTTACACTGACATAATCAAGGCCTTCGATCAGGTGAACCACCTAATAATGGATTGTGTTATCGAGTCTGCGGGTTTCATGGGCAGTCTTCTCAAGTGCCTGAAAAGTTATTACAGGGGGCGTACCCCAATTGTCAAAATTAAGAACTTCAAATCATTCATTATTACTGTTTCCTCTGGTGTGCCCCAAGGAAGTCATTTAGGACCCATTCTTTTTCTGCTTTACATTAACGGAGTTCACAGTGTTGGCCGTTATTCGAGAGTATTGATATTTGTTGATGATCTCAAATTGTTCAAATCAGTTTCCACCCTGGCCGATGCTATTCAGCTTCAAGCTGATCCAGCTTCTGTGGTACAGTAGTTTTCGGATCATATGCTCACAGTTAATATAAGAAAGTGCGTATGTATTTCTTTTCATCGTAAGAATGATCGTGTGATCTTCGACTACTCTATCAATGGTATCAATGTTGAAAGGTCTGCTTGCGTTAAAGATCTTGGAATTTTTTTAGACTATCGGCTAACTTTTAAAAATCATTTTAACTATATCATTGGTAGGTTGTTGAGGATGATTGTATATTGAATTTCTCCATAGCTGCAATTAAACCTCAAAATGTTACCTGTCATTGTCAATCTACAAATAGAAATCATTGAAGTGTAAAAATCGGTAGTTCCCCGAATATAAACACAAAGTTAATAATTTTTTCCAATATCTTCAAGGACTTGCATAGAGGAGATTTTTAGTTTATAATCCCTTGAGTATACTGCTGAAATACGTTGCACTAAAATAATATTTTTTTCAGTTGGATTGAGAGATCCTCAAATGCCAGCTGGCTTGAATCAATTGCAATAGGCTCTGATTTATCAAATTAACAACTACTTCTGTTATGGTCTCAAAATAATGCAGCCCCCAACCAAGTTTATACTGCGATATTTATTGGTTCTGGGGGTAGTGCTGTTTTACTTGCTCCTTGTTATCTCAATCTTACCATCCTATATATCCCTTGTCTATGATGAACACTTTCAGAGCAGCTTTTATCATTATTAGCAGTTAGATCAGAGCACCAATTCTAGAACCATTTTTTGTTATTCAGTTATAGAAAAATCACTATAATTTGAAAAGGAATTTAATCGTCGGATATATATATATAAGCATGAGAACTCACTTATTTGCTACCACTAGACTTTATTTTTTGGGTTCTATTGAAGATTTACTGTACATGAAAACCAGTCACAATTTGGGAGAGTTGAAACATATTTTCAGGGAATGCCTTACTTCTGTTAACAATATTCATATTTTCAATGCCTGGCTAAGTATTTCTTGGCAAAATTATTCATGCATTGCAAACAATGGCCACACTTTTAAAATACCTGTGATAAATTTAATTCCAGTAGAACTTTCTTTTTAAGCTTTTGTATGAAGGTTTTTTGTTTTTGTTCGAGAAAAGTTATTGATCTTATTTGGTATTATTATATACTTCCTTTACATGCATCTTCTTGTAGATTTTGAATGGAACATTTCCAATGCAACAACCATAGACCCATATTGATGTTACTCAGATACCTAAGGAATGAAACTTTCGAATTTCAGAAAAAGTAATTTTCATATTAAACTGTAGACGGAATCACAGACTCATGAAGAACAAAAGTGATTGTCAACCTCTAAGGTCATGATAATTTTTGTTTTAAATTAATTAAACCATAAAAACAACCATGGTCTTGGACAATACCTAATAAATCTGCAGTTTTCAAACATAAAACAACATGAAATATTGATGGACATATACAGAATGACTGCACTTATATATTTTTCAAAACTCCGATGGCTGATAATATAGATACCAGTGACTGCTATATTACCATATATTAACAGTGTAGAAATATGTTTACTTGAAAACCAGTTTCATTTGGGTAATATTTCCTTGGAAGTATTTGTTCTATTTCTGATGAGTACATCTCTGATCACTTCATATTTGACTGGATTGAAGCTTAGTACATAGTAAAATTAAACAAAAAATTGGTATGAACAATATTGTCTTTAATATTGGTCTTAACTATATATAATTCTACAAAAATATAATATTATTAGTTATAAATATTCAACCAAATCTGAATTTGAATAAAATGTAACTATGAGCTACCACATACTATTTTCTTATTTTGTATTATTATATGTACTACTCATAAATATGTCCATTATTTTCTAAGTCAACTCAAATCAAAAAATCTTTAATTTCAAAATAAAAGAGTAACTGATTAGAACATTTCTTAAAGAAAGTAAGTCAAGAATAGTACTACTCACTTTCACTATCATCTGTATAAAATACTACATATGCAGGGTAAAACTCTGAATCTTCAAATTTAACAAAAACTTTCTTCGATTTTGACCTGGTTGTATCAAAACCTTTACTTGGAAGGATCATATCTTTTGAACCAATTTGGGATTTACAAATTAAAACCTTTGTAACAACTAAAGCTTTTTCAATTTCTTTGCAAAACTGATGGCTAAATGATGGTTCAGGAGTGAACGATACACCGTAACCATATTTGTGACCTCTTGATTGTCCACTCAATCTCCAGTTGAAATTATTAGAGCAAATTTCGTCCACATTATCTGGATCCGTAGCATGATACATTATTCTTTCTTCGCAAAACCCAAAAACTGCTTTCCTCTTCTGTTTTTTCAATTTATATTGACGTTCAAGGTATTTGTTTGTGTTCTTATAAATTTCACTAATTGAAATATCATAGTCATTTGAAATGGGTCCAGCAATTTTCTCGAATTTTCTTCCAG
Source organism: Cryptolaemus montrouzieri (assembly GCA_013387265.2). Classification (NCBI taxonomy): domain Eukaryota; kingdom Metazoa; phylum Arthropoda; class Insecta; order Coleoptera; family Coccinellidae; genus Cryptolaemus; species Cryptolaemus montrouzieri. Next base: position 125,510,116 of record JABFTP020000185.1, read on the forward strand.
TGAGTTCTTTCCAAATAAATGAATCTTCTTCTTCCTCGTGAGGATGTCTCACCCAAGATGGTTTATTTTCCGATTTATTATAGTAAATCAAGACTGGTTTAGATTTGGGAAAATAGTTCTTGTTGTATTTATTGCTTGCTGATATTCCCATTCGCTTGAAAGCATTGTCTAGGTCTTCTACTCCACGAGAATAACTCATTTTCAATGTTTCAACTAATTAGAAATCAAAATCACGTATATAAGTTTTACTTTTTGTAGAATCTGGAAATTTTGTCGGCCTTGAAACTACTGCGGGTGCAAAAACGAAACGGAAGGATGATAAATACCTTATCATGCAACTAAGTTTACTATTTATACAAGTTCTCAATCATAAATATTGAAGTAATCGTTTCGGAGAGATAAAGTTCACTTATGTTAGGGGAAAACTCAGAACCACAGAACAAGATAGGGTAGAGAAAGATACCAAAATCGCCACGGTAGCTGCACGATTAGTGCGCAAGCATATTGGAACTGCTTAGTCGAGGCACCTGGTTGGAATCCGGGATCAGGTCATGGACGTTCTCCTTGAACAAAAAAGTGCTGAATTTGAAAGAGTCGCCTAAAGAGGGCTTGAACTTCTGACGACCAGATAACATATAATCCTTGTGATGGCAGTTATCATTGCACGGTCTAGGAGAGTGGTTCGGAATCCACTATAAACTGTAGATCCAGCTGTGTAAATGGGCTAAGTTCCCAAGCACATTGTTAAAAGATGCAAGCAAGCAATCAAAAAGAAAGAGACCAAATATGACATAAAATATATATGCTCATAAACCTATTTGAAAGAGGTAATCACTTTAGGATGTACATCACTCAATGCACAGAACTATACAAAGAGCAACATTCAAATTGCAGTGTCCGCTTCAACACAACTAGGACAACTAAATAAAAAAAAGTAAATATTTGGCGTATCGGAACAGGTAAATATAATGTTTCAGCATTATAATTCTCGAAGGATATTTGCTCTATATGAATTTTATGATAAGCAACATTTGGTATAAGATGAAATTCGAAAAAATAAAACTAAAATGAAATGTTCAGCCAAAATAATTTTTTTGCTGTAATATTAATTTTATATTTTGATTCAATTTATGTGAGAAAATATCAAATCATATTTCTCCTTTCTACGAATTTGAAATTAGAGTAATTCATCTCCGATGAAATAATTTCATTACAATCTACAGCAAGTACACCATACTCGTGGTATTGATCTATAATAATTATGGTATAAACTTTAATAGATTTGACCAACAGTTTCAAAATAATTGTTGTAAAATGACTTTAGTTAGTGTAACTATCATTATATAGAAAGTATTACGTCACTAAAAATAAGCTAACATGCCTATTATACTATTTCTCTATCTTTACATGTCAATTATCAAATGACAGATAGATGTAACATCAGAAGTAAACAGTACTTAACCGCAAACTGTATATTTTGGTTAGTAATGACAAATTATCTACTGTACTGTAGTACATTCTAGTTTATGGCAACGACATGAGTGTAATAAAACAATCGTGAAGAATGGATTGGCTTTTCTTGACTATATTAATTTGTGTCCCACATATATCTTCAGCTTGGGATTCTGAACAGTTGGAAGTGTTTGATGTAGTTGAAGAAGTACCAGAGAATTTTTATAATCTCCTTAATATCTCACAAGTAAGAATCTATCTTTTAACAGGTTTTGACGTTGTAAGAAACATATTTTTTTGAATTTGAAGGATTCTACTCATGACCAAATCAAATCAGCCTTCAGAAAACTTTCGTTGAAGCTGCATCCTGACAAAAATGTGGATCGAGACACTTCTGTTGAATTTAGAAATTTAGTTAGCGTTTATGATGTTTTGAAAACGCCTGCAAAAAGAAAATATTATGATGAAATTCTGAAAAATGGATTACCAAATTGGAGGAGTGCTGTATACTACTACCGGTATGTCAGAAAAATGGGCATGACTGAAGTTTTCATCATTCTCTTTACAATAATTACTATTGGACAGTACTTGGTGAATTGGGCAGCTTATTTAGAGAAAAGATATGAATTGGTGAGTTTGCTATATTTCATATGCTAATAAGTACACTGTTTATTTGTGAGCATCTTCATTTTCATATTTACCAAAGCAGAAGTTAATGTTTGTTTATAAATTAAAAATCATAAATAATAGGTAAGGGGTGAGCTTACATTGATGACATTCTTATGTTAATCTGAAATACTTCTGAATTACATTTATTTCTGCAAGGTTCTTATCTCAATCTGCAAGTTAGAGATATTAATTGTGAGGTTTGATCCAACACAGACATAAATTAGTTCAGAACAAATTGATTCCGAACTAGTGAACATGTTCCAACTTTCTTTGAATTATTTCAGAACCGATTTTGGAACGGTGAAATCAATTCTTGATTCTAGGGAGAAATTGATAATGAAAATGATTGCGAGTATCTACACTGCGAATATTATTTTCAGATTCCATTACATCTGGTTAGCTTATCATTATTTGCTTTACAGGAACAGATAGACAGTTAAAAATTTTCGAAAATCATATAAATTCATTACATCCAAAAATTGGATTCACAACCGAAATAGAAAGCAATAATTCGATAAATTTCTTAGACGTAACAATTTAGAATGAAAATGGAAAACATGCTTTGCAATTTACCATAAGCCGTCACATACAGATATTATAATACATAACTCGTCGTGTCATCCGTATCAACATAAAATGTCAGCATTCAATAGTTTTATTCATAGATTGATTAACATCCCTTATCACCAGAAAATTTCAACAAAGAATTAAATTTGATTAAACAAATAGCCAAAAATAATGGTTACAATCCCAAACTAATAAATAATATTTTAAATGAAAAACAAAGTAGAATCGCATTGAATGAAGTTTACCCTGTTGATAAATTGGAACAAAAATTCAACACCTTAACCTCGTTGGCATTACAAGTGAGAAACTGAAATCATTCTTGAGTAGCAATAATTTCAACATAGCTTTCCAAACTAATAATAATTTAGGCAAATATATAAAAATAATAAAACCAAACCAGGTAAAAACAATAAATCAGGTGTTTATAGATTGAATTGCAATGATTGTGATAATTTCTACATTGGTAAACACATAGAAATTTTAATATTAGAATATCGGAACATAAACGCAGTTTTTCTTCTTATTTTGCATACAGATAATATATATTGGAAGGTAGATTTTTGGCAAACTTTAGAAATCAACAAATACAAACACTCATGTAGACTCATCAATGAACAAGTCGATTTAAGCCCTTCATTGAATCTCTTCGGGGAGCAATCTATTCCTTAATTTTATTGGATATACCTGTCATAAATAACCACTTAAGAAGAATCAACCCAATAAGCTTTTAATTACATAAGAACATTTATATTTATATTCTCATTCTTATTTTCTGTACATTCATTCGTCTGAAGAAGCTACAGCGTAGTGAAACGCGTTACGAATCATAATTATTAAGTAAAATTCCAAAAAAACATTACTTGTTTTTATTATTGATAATGGAATTTTATCAAGTAAAAGCCTCCCAAATTCAAATGCTATTTGTATTTCTCACCATGATTTTTTGCTTCCATAGTTATGTTATTTAATCTTTTTTATTATAGGAAGGCCCTGAGTTAATGCAACCGTGAATATTTATATGGTTGTATTTGTCTAAAAATTTTAAAATTCTTATAGTTTGTCGTAAGAAATTTTGGAATGAGTTTTCATTCACCCAGTGAACTTTGCGAAATATAAAATGTTTAGATGAATAGAGTTAATTGCAATTTCCAATTTAATTAATTGATTAATAGATCCAAATTTTTTAAAGTGTATCTTTTGCTTGTACTGAACTTGATGGGTTGTTATATTTCAAAAATTCATAGCCTTAAACTTAGGAACAATAAATAAATTACGATTTATTTTCATTAAAAGTGAGGAATATTAACAAAAGAGATCGTGTTAATAAAGAGATAGATTTTCAGTTGAAGGAGCATTCATGTTAAAATCATGTGAAAGTTAAACTAAAAGTTGCAAAATATCCAGGTAACTTTAAAATGAATTATGACTTTTCTTCTTTCATTAGTTTTTGTTTACTTGTTTGTGATAGATAATATTGATTGCTTGGAACATTGCTGAATATGTGTATATTGTTTCAACGAAATAAATTCCCTGGGGTATTGTCCTAAGGGCTTACTCCAAGGAAAAATACGTAAAAAAATATTGAATTATTCGTTTTATCTGTTTGAAGTGTTTTAATGTATTTCTCAAACATTTCGAGAGGAAAAAGAGAAGTGCGGTAACAGGAATAGTTTTGCTTGCTATCATAAGCTGAGATGCGTTATTAATTCAGAGTGGGCGCTATTCGTATGAGGTAAACACTCTGTGTTCCAACGAAAATTTAACTCCTCTAACTCTGGAAAGAATGACTCTAGCTAGAAACACTAAAACAGGTCAAATTTTAATCGGAAGCCTTTGAGTTCATATCAAAAAAGGGATTCTCACATATGAATTTGCATTTTGTGGAACCAACCCCCTACCTGTGACTGATTTGAAAATCATATGGGCTAAAATAGTTCGAGTTGTACCTAATCGGAAACGTACTGAACGATTGTTGTATTACTTTCAGGTTGGCATTTATAAGGAATGCGGCTGCAATGCACAGACCGCTGCCAGGCTTTATCGGGAATTATATACAAATGAAGAACGATATCCAGATCGAGTAATCATATAGATACACCGGGCGCGCTCAATGTTCGCAAGACTGGCGGCAGCATTTCAGTTCGAGCGATCGAAGTGTTACAGGGATGTCGAGGAATTCATCGTATTTTGAAAGGCGAACGGTATCATCGTTTATTGTGTACAGAGATTGATACCACTGGACTTTTTAGTCAGAGTTGAATTCAGTAGAAGAATATTAGTTAAAAATCGTGAGGATCCGAATATGGATACATTCATGAATGATACACAGAAATTTTCCCCTTCAATACCCGAAGACAGATCTCAAGTCTACGTCAGAATCAACTTATCTACTGGCATAATAAATCGACGCATAATTGATCCATTCGAACTGCAGGAAAGGTTGAATGGTGACAGCTTTTGATGTTTTTCTAAAATTGCTGTACTTTAAGTAATATTTTATATAGTAAGTATTTAGAAAATGTTGAACGGAGTATCGATAGCGATCTTCAGCAGTTTTGGAGGTAATTCGCTCACTGAAGGAGGATAATGATCTACCAAATCAATTGCAGCTAGATGGTGTCTCTGGTTCGGATAATCAGGCGACGGTTAATCTTCTTGCTGATTTTTTCTCCGAAGTATATAGTAATGAAAAGTTGGTTTCTACAAGATTTGAGTTTGCTAATATCATTCACCCGTCGTCCATCAGATTCTCTCCTAGAAAGATTTTTGAGGTCGTCTGTGGTGCGAAGCCAAAGTTGAGTTGTGGACCAGATGGGATCCCCTGTTTCTTTTTGAAACAGTATGTTAGTGTATTGTCTGAGCCTATTAGTAGACTCTTCAATATATCTCTCAATATGGGACAGTTTCCGTTAGTTTGGTAGCAAAGCTTTTTCGTCCCCATTTTCAAATCAGGACAGAATTAAGATGTGAGAAATTACAGAGAAGTCGCTATACAATCAACCATTCCTAAACTACTGGATAGCTTGGAAATGCAATGAAGCATTAATAAGCGAGCAGCATGGTTTTAGAAGGGGACGTTCACATTTTATAAATTGAGGATATTGTGGATTCGTTTGAACGAGGCTTTCAGTTGGATTCAGTGTATACAGATTTTTCGAAAGCATTCGATCGGGTTAACCTTAATCTATTGATTGGTAAATTAGAAGCATTTGGAATTTCAGGGGCGCTTCTGGCATGGCTAAGAAGTTTTTTGTACGGAAGATCACTGATTGTGAAATATTTATTAATCATTGTCAAGTCTATTTTTTCTGTGAGGTTTATGAGGTTCTTGCTATTCGCTGATGACATGAAGATTTTTTTGGCAGTTCGAAATCACTCTGACGCTGCAATTTTGCAGGCTCAGATTGACCGCTTCGCAGAATTGACCTTTGAGAACGCTTTGGGCTTGGCTGTGGAGAAGTGCCAAGTTATGAGCTTTCACAGATCAAGTTCTCCTCTATTAAGGGAATACAGCCAGACTTTAAAGAGAGTGTCCACTGTGCGGGATCTTGGTATTATCCTTGACTTTGGGGCATTACGGCCAAGGCCTTCCGAATGCTTGGTTTCGTGGTCAGAAACGGTAGGGATTTCTCAGTTGAGACAATGAAGACATTATACTGTTCGTTGGTCTGATCTAACTTGGAGTACGGTTCATATTATTTTTGTGATGTGAATGATTTAGAGAAGGTTCTAAGTAAGTTTTCGCGGTATATATCTTACAGGTCACAAATAAATGTTGGAGAGCAGGGTCTTGATATTGTGCGGAGTTCATTCGGTCTCGATACTTTGAAGAATAGAGGAATTGTATTGGACTTGTGTTTATTTTATAAGATTTTGAATGAACATGTTGATTGTTCGGAATTATTATGATCGATTAATCGGAAGGTTAACTAGGTTTACACCTTTATTTCGTTGCAAACTATGTAGACATAATTACAGTACTAATTTTTTCCTATATCGCGTTGTTTTTCTTTTGTTTTGGAAGGAGTTGGAAATTTTTTCGTTTTCTATTCACAGTTTTAGGACTAATGTAAGAAATTTGTTAGGGCAATTTTAATGATTAGTTTACCTTGTACTGTTAGCTACAGGGCCTGTTATAATTTGTAAATCTTTATTGTATTATTTATTTCAAATGAGGGTTTTCCGTATAATGTACACAAATTTGATATATTCTTTTGTGTATAATAAATCATTATTATTATTATTAAAATGATTTAACCAAATTGAAAGAATATATACCGCTCAATATTTCCTGCGTGGTATCTACAAGATATTTGTTTGGCCCATTTTTCGCTTTCTGTACGGGATTTTTTAAATACCGAATTTCTTGAAAGATGTATTGGGTGCCTTGAATTAATTTGTTTTTCTGTTAGTGTGGTTCACTAACAATAGGTTATATTCAACGCCGATTCAGATTTTAACTGAATTCTGAGAAAAGTTCGGGGTTCGGACTGTTGTCTGAACCCCGAACTAAGTATTTATTATGTACACCAAAGTATCGTTCTTATGGCCGAATTTAATTGCCCTAAGACATTAAGACATTAAGACCACCTCTTGGAATTTGTTTTTATGTTTATTGTGTTGTGTAATACATAGAAACATTAAAATGCATAGAAATTAAGCTGCGGGCAAACCACAGTTCTAAATAAATAATGCATATCTTACAAATATATGTACTACACAACATAAAAACAAATACTAAGAGGTGGCCTTAATGTCTTAGTTAGGGCATTTAACTTTGACCATAAGAACGATTCTTTGTTATACATAAAAATACTTAGTAATAAAATAATAATAACTAAGTACTAAGAAAAAACTTGAGAACAAATAATTAATGATAAGTAAAATTTAAAGTGAGTAGTAATTTCTAGTCGACTGAGAGATTAGAAATCTGCCTTTTCAACATAAATCATTGGCAGAAACTAGTTAATCTTTTAATCTTTGTAAATTTTTGGACCCTTGGATTTCCCCCATGTAAAAGCTATAGCTACGTCCATGATTTCGATACTCAACACTCCTCATAGTGCCACAAAAGACCACTGGGTCGCAGTGGTAGTCAGCCCACATTTCTGTCATATATCATAGTGTTCTAAAATTTCTCACAACATGAGATCGAGATCATTCGACCTGCTGTTTATACTACTTAATCTTCTGTGAGATAACCACAAAATCATCAGTTGATAAAATTATTAAAGAGTGATCAAGATTTTTCAGTATTTTATTTTATTATAAAACATCATCTGAAGCTTTTTCTTGGTATTCATTCTGAAAATATTAACTTTACAGGAGCAGACGAAGAAGAAGAAAAGTAAGAAACTAGACAGAGATAAAGTTGAAATTATTGAATTAGAGAAACCTTCCGTATATGATACTTTGCCAATTCAAATACCTCGCTTGTTATGGTTCATTATTACATCTCTACCTCATGCCCTTATTGCTCTCAAATCAATGCTCAGTCATCAAATTCAAGAGACAATTAAGAAACCGATAGTAGAAGAGCCACCTCCAGAAGTTCCTAAGGTGAAAACAGTACGTAAGAGAAACAAGGGATTTGCCATACCAGAAGGTATGTTTCATTACATTTCACTTTCTAGTATCAATGTAACAGGTTTTTCATTTATATTATTATGAAAAGAAAAGCTGCTAGTTCAAACTGCTTTTGAACTGAGTTCAGTCTCAATATCAATCCAATGAGTTAATAACAATGATTATCTAGCTAGACGTCGATCTAAGTTAGTAAATAGTTTGTTGCTTATACTTATGAGCTACAAATTTTATATATTAGATCAATTCTCAGTTTTGGAATTCTTGCAATTTCTGACAACATAGATAGGTACAATGAAGTAATATACTGCTGACTTTGCTCAGACAAATACATACTGTCAAAAAAGTACCGGGAATTGATTATTTCGAAAATTTGTTTAAAACGATTGTAAAATATTTTGTTGTTGCTAAGTTGGCACAACTGTTTTCTATACTGACGCGGAGTTTGAACGCGATATGTCATTTAGTTTGTTCACAGTGCTCAATTTTGTCAATTCTCACAAGTGTGTTTTGCGATTTTTAAAATGGGTGAAAATATCGAAAAAAAGTCTGTGTCAAATTTTGTATTGCAAATGGAATTCCGTGTGCCGAATCGCTGAAAATGTTACAGAAGGTTTACGGTGGGTTGACTTTATCAAAAACCGGTTCATATGAATGGCACAGTGCATTCAACAACGGCCGAGATGTGGTGGAAGATTTGCCTCGCTCTGGTCGGCCATCAACATCTTCAACTGAGGTTAACATCGATAAAATGAAGGAAATGGTAATTGAAAATCGTCATTTAAGTTTGAGAGAGATAGGCAATGAACTTTTTGTATCTCACGGATCAATTCGTACCCTTTTAAACGATTTTTTGGGCATGAAACGCGTTGCCGCTCGACTAGTTCCAAAAGACCTGAATCTTCTTCAAAAGGTAAATCGCGTAGAGGTCGCTGGAGATATGCTACAACGAGTCAATTCCGTCCCCACAGGTCTCCCTAAACTTCCCCTCTGGATCCGTCACTTAATTCACTCGATGAGCGTTTGCTCTGCTGGCAAACACGACATTTTAGTGTGACAATTCCGACAAACTAATGAACTAAAGGGCTCACAGACTTAGTCCACAAAGTGATCTACCGTTGATTTATTTTGATTAGGATATTGAAAGGGAGTCGGTGAACCTTTGCTCATAATGAAAAAAATTATCATGCTCTATAGATGATAATAGAATAGAACCATAATAAGTGTCATCAGGGTTATGTGGAATATATAGAGAATAAATAAAATTTTTCCGGATTATCCGATTATTTAACATCAAATTATCCTGTTTGAATTCAAATTCAATACCGTCAAAATCTGAGAACTCGATTTCTTCGAAAGTAATACATTTTTTATCAATTATTGCTACCCTTCCATAACCGACCTTCGTTTCCTTACTAACTGTATTATATTCAGAACTACTGATTCCCTAATCAGGCAAATTTCTATATCATTGTCACTTATATAAATTTCAAAGCAACCCTTGTTAGATAATGGATAACGGGTATTCCATCGTAAAATATTAATTTAATGATCCACTCAAAAATTCTTTCAATTTTGATTTGATCAATTCCTGATTTGAAACATCTTCAACATTCGACAAAAAATAACTGAAATCTTTCAGAAAATGAAATAATAACCTTACAAACGATGTTGGTGAGCACTGATATTTTTGAAAAAATCGAAATTTGAGGACGAATTCGAGGAATCCGGTTCTCCCCTCTTCACGCAAGCACCGTTACATAAAGGAGACAGAAGATTTTATAATTACAGAGTGTTTTCTTATAACTTCGAAATTCGATAGAATTTTCTGTTGAGAAGACTTCATAAAAGGGAAACTGTTATGATAATTAGAAGAATTATTTTCAGTTATTTCATTACTATACTTGATACAATGAAAAGAGAGAGTGTAAACAAAACAAACGCACGAGGCCTGAACGTGATGTCACACAGGGTTGAATCCAGGGACTGGCTTCCATTTGATCACGAAATTGAACTCTGAATTAAGTAATGGACATCAATGATGTAGAATTTCATTCTAAAATGAAGTATTCACGCAATAGTTTTGGATATGACTGATTGAATTATTATAAAAAAAAACAGGCAATGTAATACGCAAATGATGTTGTAGGTATATTTTCTGATAGTAGAACATTATTGAAACATATATATTACAAGAGTTACATAAAAAAAGGCATCAAGGATTATCATCGTCATTATCAGATTCAGACGATGAAATTGAATCATTCTCGAGATTGACAATAATAATATCCAGTTGTTCGTCTATTATGTGATCTAATTGCCACATTCTCGGTTCGACCTTCTCTACGACATGCTTAATGCAGTTTTGCCACTTAACAGCATCAATCCTTTCAATGGATTCGGCGAAAAGCTTCTTCATGTCTTGGAATTTGAATGATGTGTTCTCAGATGCCACATAATTCTTCATCTCAGTCCAAACCAGTTCGATGGGATTGAGCTCGCAATTATAGGGCGGGAGTCGCAACACGATTTTATTTTGGTTTCGAGCCATTTCATCTACTACATATTTATTATACGCTGGTTTGTGGGTTTTGACTATTCGAAGAAGCTCTGCTTTAATCAAATCATCCCCGAAAGCAATATTTTTGAACGTAGCCATTCTTGAATAGTGGCTTTTCTACTGGCAGATGTCGGGAGTTTTTCTGTGCGTCTAGAATGATAAGACGCATTGTCCAAAACGATGACACATCCGTCTTCCAATTTCGGTAAAGTATTTTCAAACCATTCTTCGAAGTTGGGTCCATCCATTTCTTCGTGGTAGTCACCAGATTTCTTCGATTCGAATGACCACAGTGCGTCGGGAACGAATCCAGTATCACTTCCAATATTGCAAACGATGAGTCTCTTGCCTTCACCTGCAAAGACATAAAAATGATTTCTATTAATGATTGCATGTGTCTATTTTTTCTAACTTAATCATGTGGAATCTCATAATTCAAGAAAATACTTAATTTTGATAATTAGAGAATTGAGTTAAATCACCGATAAACCTTTTGACGACAGGTAGGTGGTACACAGCCTACTTAAGTTAATTTACAGTAGCAATAGAGATAAAGAAAAACTCAGAAGTAGCAACAGACCCTTAATAAGATCCCATCTATTCGTCCAAATTGAATTATCCTATTGCTGTTGTAAATATAGATTGAAAACATGATATAGAACGTCCTTGAAAGAAAGCGGCATGCTAACAATTCGAAACAGGATTGTTGTGGTACCAGGTACTGGATAATGAACAGTATGTATGGGTTTTACCCTATAGCATAATTTGCAAGGAATAACAGGAATATTTTCATAAAGGGTATTCGAAAACCTTCATTCTGCAGTTAGTTTTAGGTAAAAATTATGGTTTCAAAAATATGATGAAATACCTGATGACGTGCCTATTGTTGATACAGAGTAAGCATGATTCAAATCAAGATTTGAATCAGAATAAAAATCAAATAAGTTTATCAAGAAATTAGCGATTTCAATCAAAAACGAACCAACAGAACTTGTGTATCATTTGAAAATCATGAATATTATATAATATTATACATGAATTAATCATGCATAATATAACTACCACTCACCTGTGGGATTATTCAATCCAGTCGATAAACCTTCTTGGAAAGCCTGTCTGGCTGTTTTGACCGATGCATCTACCCAAACACTTGATTTAGTGTGCCCAGCATTCACCCACGTTTCATCCAGGTAATAGATTTTTCTATTCTCTTCGCAGTAGTTATTAATTTGTTTAAGATAGTCTCTCCTCCACAAGACTATTTCCTCTTTCTCCAATAGTAAACCATTCCTCCCCCTCTTCTGGAATCTGAAGTCCATTTTTTTTAATATTTTACGGAATGTTGTTCTTTTAAAATTTGGCAGATCAACATCACTGTTCACTTCATTCAATATTTTATCTATTGTAGGTTATTCATTTCTATGAAAAAACTGATGCACTTTCCTACTAATCAGATGTTTGTCGAAATCAGTAACACTATCCGCAATTTTCACTCTTTTCGGGTACGTCCTCGGTTGTGAAAAAGAATGATTCTCCTTATCCTCCTTTATGAGTCTGTAAACACTAGTTGTACTAACTCCCACAATATTTGCCACTTGTTCGACGATTTCGTTGATAGGTGCAGAATCTATTTGCATTTGTCTATTATAGACGTTGAAAATGATCTGTTTTTCATTCAAAGTAAAATGACCTTTCTTAGGCCGCTTTTTCGGAAAATAATTTTCAACAGTACTTTCATCTGCAGTATCCGTAGACGACATTATACACACAATATTTTCACTTTTCAACACTTGATCAATAACACTTCCAAAACAATAATGAAAATTTAATTTTCTATCCGATGGACCGAGACCGTACCTGTACAGACTGCTAACATTCAGATCCCACCCCCTAAACATGATTCGGCCAATTACAGAGCTACTAAATCTTCTGGCGTCTGCTGTATTTGTTTTGACGTGGTCTCTCTTTCGGTTGCCTAGAGTATAGAGATTGACGACACTTTATTCGCAAAATTCCCTTTAGTTAATTTCACTGCATCTCTATATGACAAATTATTTGTACCCATTTCCTCTTTAATTTTCTTTCTCACTCATTTCCTTCAGTGCCCTGGTGGGATTGGGCACTAGAGGAGTGTGATTGTTTGTTGTGCTTGCGTGTTGTAATGCTTTTCTAATGGTTTTCTTCATGGAAAATTTTGAGATTCACTTTATTTTGAATAAATGTAATATAATTTTCTAACAATTTCCTGTATTCTAAGCAGTATAAGTTATTATACATAACACAAAAAATTGAGTAGATTTTACTGACATTTGTTGGTATATTGATATTATTGGTTGGTAATGATATACTTGTGTATATTTTGATAGATTAGTTTATTTATTTTATTATTTATGCTATCCTAATATAGTAACAACCTCCAGGATATATTGTATCTAATTCATTGCCTGACTATATCAGTATTGATAACAAGTTGGTGGATATATATTCTTTCATGCGCTTCGATTGTATGTACAGATATATGGACAGTTCGTAGGGGTAAAACCCCTTCAAATAAATAATAACACCTCGATTTTCCGGTTTTAAAATGAGAATATGGAGAATCGCTCGGACCCGTCGATTTCTGATTCGAGGGGCAACAACTTTTCCGATTTTCTCATCCCCGTAACTTCAATTCCTTAATGGGGGTGAGCACAACCTCCTGATTTTGAATAGGGATGAGGGGTGTTGCGATACTTCATTTTGAAGATCTTATTGAGTAATATCTGCCCCTTAATTTTCGCTTCAAAATTTTCATCGTTAAAGAAATGGCAGCTAAAAAAGTGGAAGACTACTTACTTTTGTGATTAGTGCTAAAAAATGGGCACAATTCACTTCCATGCAGTAAAGAACGCTTATGTATGGCTAGCTTATGTTGAATTTACCTCGAGGTATGCAATGTTTTTATTTATTTGTTAATTTTTTGTTCGAAAACGTAGACAGATCATGTGTTTGATTTACCTTAATCCCTCGTTAGTCTATCGTGAATTTTCAGGAACGTTGAAACTGTGCCGAAGCGATTGTAAATTTGTAGTAGGAATAAAATGGTGTATTCCGTAGAAGAAAGGGTGGAAATGATGAAATTAATTATTAGAAATAACGACTCCGCGCGATTAAAAGCGGCTTTATTTAACGAACGACATCCTGAAAAAAATGTATCCGCTGTTTACGTTGTGCAACTGGTTGCTAAATTTGACGCTACTGGTTCAGTCGGCAACAAAAAAGGTTGTATGAAGGAGACGAAGCGAGGGAAGTGACTATCTTAGGTCACGTAGCGATGGATCCTCCCCTTAGTACTAGGAAATTGTCCAATGTGTCTGGTGTTTCACGCACACCAATCATGAGAATATTAAGAAAACATAAGTTTTATCCTTTTAAGATACGATTGGTTCAGGAACTGAATGAGGATGATTTTGATCGCCGACTCATGTTCTGTGAAGTGGTCAGTGAAATTATTAACAATAATCCAAACTACATGTTCAATATCTGTTTTTCGGATGAGTGTTCATTCTACCTTAACGGCACTGTAAACAGGCATAACTGTCGGTACTGGTCAGATGAAAACCCAAGATTATTTCGAGAAGAGCATACGCAGCATCCCCAAAAGTTAAATGTTTGGGAGGGTATTTATGGAAATCACATCATCGGCCCTTTTTTTATCCGGTAATATGACTGGCGAAATTTATTTAGAACTAATACAGAACGCTATTTATCCAGCCCTCGTGCAAGTATTGGAAAATGAAGAAGACCCTGAAACGATCATTTTTCATCAAGACGACGCACCACCTCATTTCGTTCAACCTGTGCGTCAGTTCTTAGATGAAAATTTTCCTCAGGCCTAGATTGGAAGAAGGGGACATATTGAGTGGCCACCCAGATCACCTGATCTGGCGCCACTGAACTTTTTTCCTCTATGAGGTCACCTGAAATCTGAGATTTCGCTACCTAACCTGAGTCACTGGATTATTTGCGAATTCGGATCATTAATGAATGCCGTCAAATCGAACCAGAAATGTTGAGTAATGTACATGAACGATTTGAGCAAAACTGCATGGAAGTGAATGCTGCCCATTTCAGCATATATATATATATATATATATATATATATATATATATATATATATATATATATATATATATATATATATATATATATATATATATATATATATATACTCGATTTTTGAGAAACATTTAAAAAAATTGTAGCTCGTAGATCTTTTGCACTACAGACACAATTTTTGCTTGGGTGGATAGAAGAAGGATCAAGGAATTTTTTAAGCAGTCTACACATGTCAAATGTTTATTGCGTTGTTTTGTATGATATTTTCAATTTGGCCTTTTTCAAACAGCAATAACTCAATTTCTTCAAGTGGCACGTGGCAATTTTTATATCACCATCAGATGAAGTGTCAAATTTGAGTTGGAATTGTATCAGCATGTACTATACCCATCTCTTATAGTTCAGAAATAATTTGGGAATATATTGAATTTTGATGATTTTGTAAGAACTAACAGAGAATGCTTTGAAATATTTGAATCAAGAAGCTGAACTGGCTACGCTCACCTGACAGGTGCCTAAAATTAATGTACTTGTCACTTCGTTCATTCGAATTTGATTTTTCAACAAGAATTGTTGGTAATTTGAAGTGAAAATTTTTGAAAAACACCAGATTGATAATAAAATGGCTGATTATTCGAACGAGGATATGTTTAATCTCTTTTTAATTCATGGCGAATGTCAAAAAGTGGTGGATAGAACTTGCAGGCAATTCAATAACCAATTTCCAAATTTGGCGCCTATAAATAAAACAAAATTTCGAAGGATAAGAAGCAATTTTCTGCAATTTGGAGGAACAAAATACATAGAAACTAGAAGAAAACCAATTCTCGAGGACGACGACAATCAAATTAATACGCTAGCTTATTTTCGTGCCAATCCACATGCGTCCATTAAGTCAGCATCAATGGATATTGGATTGAGTTATACTTCCATTCAAAGGATCCTTAAGAATCATAAAATGCACCCGTATTATTTTATCAGACTACAAAAATTGAAACCAACGGACCTTCCCAAGCGGCTAAATTTTTGTGAAAATTTATTAATTCAAGAAGATGAGACAATTCTGCAAAAAATTATATGGTCTGATGAAGCCAAGTTCAATGAAAGTGGAATAACCAACAGGAGAAATCGACATTTTTGGGCCGCAGAAAATCCACATTTCATTGAGGTTATTGATTTCCAAAATAAATTCAGCGTGAACGTTTTTGCAATTTTAATGAATGATTTGTTGGCATATCACATTTATGAGCAAAATCTTAATGGACAAAGATACCTGGAAATTTTGAGAGGAACATTAGTAAATTTTTTAGATGGATTACCCCTTAACATTCTGAGGGATTGCTATTACCAAATGGATGGTGCAACAGCACATAAAACGCAAGCTGTAGATCGGCAGCTAACAGAAATGTTCGAGGATAGATGGTGGGGTATTCAAGAACCAAATTTATGGCCTCCGCGTTCTCCGGACCTGACGCCCCCTGATTTTTATTTATGGGGCAAAATCAAGGGTGAAGTGTATCTTATTCCTGTAAGTAAAGAAGAGTTACTAGAGCGCATTCATAATGCTTTTCGTAATATTGATCCTGAGGAAACTAGGAGGGCAACTCATCATGTTCGTATACGAGCTGTCAAGTGTATCGAGCAAAATGGGGCCCATATGGAACATTTATTCAGATCGTAAATTAGTTTTCTCCTATGATGCTTGCTATCATTTATTCGTATTAATGTAATTATCTTCGATGATTGGTTTTCGCTTAGTTCCTACAATTTTTATTCATCCGAATTGTAGAAAATTGCTTCTAATGCTTCGAAATTTTATTTTACTCATAAACGGTAAATTCGAAATTGGTTACTGAATTGCCTGCAATTTCTACCCACTACTTTTTGACATTCTAAAATGAATTGAAAAAGATTAAATATATTCTTATCGTTTGAATAACCAGTGGTTTTATTCCAAATATGTTGTATTTTTGGATATTTTCAATCTGAAATAACGACAATTCTTGTTGAAATATCAAATTCGAATGAACGAACTATAAGAGATGGGTATAGTACATGCTTATACAATAACATCTGAAATTTGACGCTTCACCTGATGGCGATATAAAATTGGCACGTGCAATTTGAAAAAATTGAGTTATTGCTATTTGAAAAAGGCCAAATTGAAAAAATCATACAAAACAACGCAATAAACATTTGACATGTGTAGATTGCTTAAAAAATTCCTTGATCCTTCTTCTATCCACCCAAGCAAAAATTGTGTCTGTAGTGCAAAAGATCTACGAGCTACAATTTTTTAAATGTTCCTCAAAAATCGAGTTTATAACAAAATAATTAAATCTGTCAAAATTTTTGACAGATAAGTGCCAACTACTTGGGTATTTTATGCCTTGCTCAAATGTCGGTTCTAGATGTATAATACAAAAGGTAGATTGCCATTTGAAATAACAGTGATAACCCATTTCCGGTATAACCGGAAATGGTATCACTCGAAAATATTTCACTCCTATTGGAAATCGCTAGTAATGGCCGCGTATAAAATTTCAGCTAAAGTTTTTAACGGACGGTCGGTGGATATCCTGTATATATATATATATATATATATATATATATATATATATATATATATATATATATATATATATATATATATATATATATATATATATTATTTGTGTATACATAAATTGGTCTCTATGCCTAATGTAAGACTTTTATTTCAGGCGCGAATTTTGAAACAACTTATAACCCAAAAACAAATCAAGACTCTTCCTTCAACGCCCCACCAGTAAGTGGAGGACTTTGGACTGACGATGATTTATCAGAATTGATACGATTGGTCAAAAAATATCCTGGAGGTTCCAGTAATCGTTGGGAAATCATAGGTGAAGCCCTTGGCCGTTCAGTTCCTGAAGTTACATATATGGCCGCCAAAGTTAAAGAAAATGGCTATAGACTACCCAATGAGGAGGAAAAACCTGTCGAATCTGTGATAGTTAAACTAAAGACAAAAAAAGACCCTCTTCTACCTGAAGAATTGAAAGAGGTGCAAAATTGGAGTCAAGAACAGCAGAAGGCGTTAGAAGATGCACTTTCCAAATACCCGAAAGGTTGTAATGATCGATGGGATAGGATAGCAGAACATGTAACAAACAAAACCAAGGTAAAACATTTTTTAGCATGTATATTGCAAGTATTTTGAATGCAGACTATGATTTATAGTATTATGGGTTAATATTGAAATTGCAAAGTAAACTTCATATTATCAACTTTTTTCAAAAATTACATTTGTGTATTGAATAATTCTGAAGTTGCCATTTCTTAAAGAAAAAATATGATTTTTGGCTGATGTAGATTCTACAGTAGGTGGCCATATTATTAGTGACAGTTCCCAGATTTCTGCATTTTGAAGATCAACTGGATTTCTCAAAGCAATGATTGGTTATTGTTCTTTCATGTATTTTTATTTGTATCTGCATTATATTAGATTCATAAAAACAAACATGTAGGACAAATCATTTATTATTCTGCATAAAATAAAGTAGTAACAAAAATCTAATGAAATACATTTTAATATTCAGACGTGCCTTCCTTTGCAGTAAACTGTAATGAGAACTTTAATGCCTCGGGGAATGATCTCTACAAAAGCCTTTGTATTTCCGTGGAGTTTGGAGTTGCATTGCTATTCTCTGAAAAGAGTTTCAATCAACTGGCGCTCAGTAGTGATCACTCTTTTTGCAATCGCCCGATTGGTGAACTCCCAAATGTTTTCTATGAAGTTCATGTTTGACAATTTGAAATGCACTAACACTATTGGCTTTGTGACACAATGCTAAATCCTGCATGAAAATGAAATGATCAGCATCAGAGAACAATACATTAAGCTGGGGTAGCAACTGGGTCTCTAGTTCTAGCTTGTACTGATCCTGTTTGAAGTCTGTAGAGTCGCTTTATGTCTTTAGCTGAGATAACAGACAATACCATAACACTTATCAGGTGTTTAACCTTCTCCACAAGGCAATCTTCATCAAATTGTTCTCTAAGGTGTCAACTGACACAAAACTTTTATTAACCAAAATTTGGAACATTAACTCGTCGGAAAAATAACTGTAAAATAGAAATTAATGAAAGAAAATCGTTGATGATTCATCATCAACATTGTTCGAAAACGTTATATTTGTACAAGTCCATTCTGTTACCTGACTCATTGGAGTCGTTTCTTTCTCTCATAGCGTTATTGAGACGTGGGTTTTTGGTAGAACGGCTCATCAGATTCTCTTCAGCCAAACGCCTCTGAATTGTTGTTTCATAATTTCTAAACCCTCGCCGTAGTCAGACATACAACACTCTGTCTATCCTTTTCCTATTACATTTTCCATCACAGTCAGATTTTAAAGATTTTTATGGTCTATTTAATTTTAATACAGTTGAAACAGATTTCGAACCTTTTGCAACAGTTGATATAGCTCTTTGGGCGTATGTGCAGTACCATAAATATCTTTGGATTTTTCTTCAGTTTCATGTAGAAATGTCTGAAGTCTTGCCTATACTAAAAAGATGCTAATTTGAGGATTCCAAGTCGGAGTGTGAACATAAATTTGATTCAGAGATGGAATATACTTGAAGTTTGGTAAAAAAAAGGCATTCCTTACCGTTTGATTATTACAGCAATAAAAACTATCGAAAATTTGTTGTATCATAAATTATAGATATAACCGGACACGTCTGTTATCTTGTCTTCAATTATCTGTGTATTCTACATGAAAAATATGCGCAAAAATTTCATTTTTTTTTCATAGGGGTTGTAATTGGTGGGTGCTATTAAATTTGTCAAGTTTCGTCAGTGGTTTTGTCGCTGAAGTGGTGAAAAATCAGAAGAAAGACTTACAATCCTAAGATTTCCGATTCGAAGGAATTTCGCAGGTAACATCTGTGCCGTGCCTGGTCTCATTATTGTTCTTGTTGTGAGAATCAATAAGATAAGAAGTGATGGATTCCAAATGTATCAAGTGTAAAATAAAAACTTCTTACAAATGTGATGGATGCAATAATTATTTCTGTAAATCGTGTGCACGACTAACTGCGTCAGAGGTTGCAGTATTGGAGCTCAAAACTAAGCGAGTTTTACTTTACCACTGCGAAGACTGTCAGGGATTCAAAACCCTGAATTTGTTGAAGAACACTATACAGGATAAGAATGAGATCATTCAGATCAAAGACAGAATTATTGCCATGCTCGAGGAAAGAATTGCATCATTACAGGAAGAAAAGCAGAACGTCTTTAATTCTAAACCTTTGTGGAATTCTAGGATGGAAACTTTTGATGAAAAACTTAAGCAGACACCTACAGTGTGCCATAAACTCATTATTTCCCCAACGAGTGAACAGGAGCGTTTGAAGACAAAGGAGGATTTTCGTCCAATCAAATTAGCTGGAGTTATGAATTGTAAAAATGGTTCAATAATTGGTTGATCCAATCAAATTAGCAGTTGGCGTTGATAGAGTTATGAATGGTAAAATGGTTCAATAATTGTACAGTGTGGATCAAGAAAAAGCATGCGCCAATTAGAACAATTATTATCAAGAAACGTAAACCCCGTGGCTTACTGACAATGTGAAATTACTCATCTCTCTCAGCGATAAAGCTTTAAATAACTTTAAAAATCGAGACTCCTAAAGATTTTGATTATTATAAACAGTTGCGAAATTTCACTAATACAGCCATCAGAAATGAAAAGCGTGGTTACCTTCGTACCTTCGTTTTAAAACTGGGGCCAATACGAATCGTATATGGAAACATTCACGAGAGTTCTCAATAGGAGTGCGACAGAAGGGTTTAATTCCTGAACCTATCAGTGACGTGAACGAAATAAGTAAATATTTTTCCAGTGTTTTTGCTGACAATCCTGTTCCAAGCTTGAAACTTTTGAATAAGTACGGTAATGGTAGGCTGAGGGATTCTATATCATTTCAAGTGTCAATGGTTACTGAAAGTCAGGTTTATGATGTTTTGTTTTAACTTCCATTAAGTCTGCCTCGGTGGGTTCAGATGGTATAAGTGTCAAGATGCTTTTGTTGTGTTCACCTTTTATCCTGAAGTTTATATGTCACATAATAAATTATTGTATCGAGAAGTCAGTTTATCCAAAGTCATGGAAAATGGCTCATGTCATTCCGATTCCAAAAGTACGCGATCCTAAGGATTACAGGGATCTCCGACCTATAAGTATATTGAGTGTATTGTCCAAAATTTTTGAAAAACTTGTCGCTGTCCAAATAAAAGCGTATTTGGAGTCGGAGAGTATTTTGCCTGATATCCAGTCGGGTTTCAGGGGGGGTCATAGCTGTACCACTGCTCTGCTCGCAGTGGTGGATGACATCATAAAGGCTGTAGACGATAATGAACTTTTGTTGCTCGTCCTACTGGATTATTCGAAGGCTTTCGATAAAATTAATCGCGATTTGTTGTTGGCAATCTTTCTTTATATTGGTTTCACTGAAAATACGGTTTTATTGTTTGAAAACTATTTGACTGGCAGAACACAAAGAGTTTTGTACGGAAAAACTAAGTCTGATCCTATAGAGATCCCATGTGGAGTTCTGCAGGGATCCATTCTCGGACCGATATTTTTTATTATCTATACCTATCAGCTCATGTGTTGTTTAATTTTCTGCTCGGCTCATTTATATGCTGACGACTCACAGCTCTATTCACAGTTTTCGCGCGACTCACTTGATGAAGCTCTAGAAAAAATTAATATAGATTTGGATAACATCTTTAAGTTGTCGGAGAGTATGTGTCTAAGCATTAATCCAAAAACTGTAGTTATGCTATTTGGAAGGAAGGTCATGAGAGAGGCATGTAAAGATCTAATTAAGATATCTGTGAATGGCGCAGTTCTTCCTCTGACTAGCGAGTGTCGTAATTTGGGTTTGATTATGGATAGCGATTTGAGGTTTGATTCTCACATAAACTTGCTACTTAAAAGAGCTTTCGTGAATATCAAATTGATTTATGGTTGCAAAGAATTTCTGAAGCGCTGGTGTTGTCTCACCTCAATTATTGCGATACCGTATATGGCCCATGCCTGACAAAACAGAATGTGGCCCGAGTTCAGAAAACTCAAAACTGGTGTGTTCGAATTGTTTTCAACCTTAGACGCACAGATCGCACGTCCTGCAGACTGCAGCAATTGGGTTGATTGAACATGGCGAATCGAAGAAGGGTGCATGTGCTGAGTCTGTTTAACATGATTTTGAATGAGAAGAAACCCTCCTATCTGCACCGACGAATCAAATATAGAACAGATGTTCATAGCATCAACGTCAGGTTCAGACATAAACTTGCCATACCGCGTTATCGTGCTTCCATGTTTCAGCGTTGCTTTTCTTATATAATTGTAGATGAAATCAATAAAATACCGAGTAGTCTTTTAGGTTTGAGTTTGGATGCATTTAAGAGGAGGGTGAGGCATTGGCTTTTTGAGAGCCAGTTAAATGAGGTGTAGTCTTTCCTTGTTTCCTAATTTTTTTTTTCACCAAGAAGAAAAGATCTTTTATATATGGAGTGCATGAATTAATTTTGATTTATTTTAGTGTTTAATTCTTGTTTTCAAGATGAATAGTTGATAAGATTAGTGATAAATATCTCTTACATAACGATGTTTCCGTACAATTGTGGGTACACTTGTCTAGTATTTGTTTCTATTTTATTCAGGTTGGATTAATCAGCTATGCTGTATCCTACCTTTTGTATCTTCCAATGTACAGTAACACTCACTCATAATAAGTTTAAGGCCTTTAATGTAATTGATAGTTATAATTATTATTTCTGTACAGCTATTATTATTATTATTATTATTAAAATGAATTTCGAAAAACCTCAATACCACAAATCGTTCTTTTCGACTACTGATTATTGAATAAGAAGAAACAGTACCTAACTCATAAAATGACGCAAGTTTGCAGTGTTGCCAATTGTCTGAACAATAATGATGATAACAGTAGCAATATCAAATGAGACAACACTTTTAAAGCCACTTTGTTTACTGAAACAGTTATTTTGAACGAGAAATTACATAATATAAGTACTGGTCCTAATAATATGGACATTACTGTGTTTGAATTTTTCGTTAGTTTTGCACTATGAAACAATTTTCAGAGGATTTCTTTTCGAAAATACAGAAATTGAAACAATAAGTTAATTAGATTATATGAAGACATCAAATGTTATAAATTAGTTGATATCTTTTCATAGCTTGCAAAAACCTGATTAAAGTTTCAAAGTAACATATACAAAATTATTATAAATATAAATAAGTTATATCTAAATTTATTTTTGTTTCAGGACGAATGTATGTTAAGATTCAGATACCTTGCCGAAATTTTGAAGAAACAAAAGGAAAAACAGAAAGAGGAAAATAAAGAAGTTGCAGAAAAAGACTCTTGATCAACTCCATTTTATTTATTTAAAGAAGTATTAATTACAGTTGAGATTTGTACAAGAAAATTTACTCAGGGTAACAAACCCAATATTTTGAATGTTATTTAATTTGGTTGTATTGGTTCATTAAATAAATACATTTTGTTCTAGTTTTGTTTATATATATCACACAATCATTCTTTTGTAATTTCCTTCCTCATAAATTTGAAAACTGTTTCACTACCTTCCCTACATTTCTCTAATGCTAGTTTATAATTTTCTGTTTTGAAGGTACCTTCAGTATGTGAAACTATTACATTCTTTTTCACACTATCAAAGACGAATACAAAAATAGCATCTATGTCTTCTTTAACTTCAGGTGTTCTCAAATGGAGATCACCATTATTTGTAAGGAAGCAGGTCATTGCAGCAAACATGAATCTCATGTCTATACCAGAATCTAAGCAGGCCAGGCAAGCAGCATTGATAGCACAAGATATGAGCTGTAAGATGATAGTAGAAATTATTCGAAAATATTAAAGCAAAGCAAAAAATGATAAACTAACTGAAAATCAATTTTTCTATGCTCTGTTTTTTTAATAGATTAGGCTATCTAATGGATTTATTTATTAAGGAAGAGAGTACAGTTTCTGATTCATATAAAATTATTTCAAATGTCGAATGTTTTGATCCGAATTTTTTTCAATTCATTAAAAAATATGAGAAATTGTAACACTTCTTTTGGCGCCCATGTTTTTGTTTCTCTTAATAATAATAATAAATGTTATTTATTGTAAAATAAAATTACAATTGTATTTTACAAAAGGCTATCGACTGTAGTCCTTCAGCCCATGATAACTATTACTTTTATAAATATAATAGATTATAATGTCTTCTCTGGAAATCTTGGTTTGCTGTGTTGTTCCTGTCGAGGGATGCAAAATTACCGTAGAAGCTGTAAGTTTTCTGGTCTTTTTGTGAATTTGTCGAGTAGGTACTGGTATCGTTGTTGAATTGGTTTGATGTCTGTGTTTTTGTAGAGTAGTGTTTGGTGGATTGTAGAGTTGGTTGGATGGGTGTCTGATCTTGGTAAGCCTTCGTAGAGCTGTTGTTTCAGCAGTTCTCATTCTGTTTAAGGCTGGATTTCTGCAGTTGAGTAGCAAGTTTATTGAACCAGTTTGAAGTTTTAATTGTTTGAGATTGTAGTTGTTCTATTGTCTTTTGCAAATTAGAAGAATAACTGATAATGGCTGTGTCGTCGGCGTACAACGTATATGTCTGAACAGTATATGTTATACAAGGTTGGTGATAAGGGCGAGCCTTGCGGAAGACCTTGTTGGGGAGCGAAAGTTTGAAGAGAGCGTGTTAAGATATTTTAATGCAAAGTTTTTCGGTTCTCCAGCATACTCCGATTATTTTGATTAAATATAAGGGACAGTCCAGTAGAAATAGCTTAAACAGTAGTTCTGCATGCCAGATGCTGTCAAAGGCTTTATTTATATCTACGAACAGCGCTGCACTCCTTCCTCCTTCAATGTGATGGCTTGAATATTGCTAACAAGAATGACAAGAGGGTGTATTGTGGAGCTACCATTTCTGAAGCCGAATTGATATTTGGGAATCTCATTACCTATAGCAGAGATTAATCGTATTAATGTAATTTTTTCGAAGTTTGTTCCTAAATTGGACAGCAAAGTGATAGGTCTATAGTTGCTTACTCTTGATTGATCGGTGTTCTTTGAAATTACTATTATGGTACCTCGTTTCCAATCTTTTGGGGAGTAGTTATTTCTCAAGCAGTATTCGTAAGTCCTGATGATAAATATGTTGATTTGTTGATCCAATTTTTTTATTATACTTTTGGTAATATTGTCGTGTCCGAGAGTTAAATTTTTACCTTTGTTTATAACGACGTAATATTCTTTCTCTTCAATTTTGTGGTTTTCAGTATTTATTGCTCGCTCTGAAAATTTATGTTTCCATCCTTCGATTCTGTTAAAGTGTAGTTTGTCGAAATTTGGGTTTTCTTCTATTTTGTAGGCTTGTTGGAAGTGCTTGGTGAATATTTCTAGTTTTTCCTAGATAGTTTCGTGAGTTTTGCCGTTTTCAGCTATAGAATGTTTCTTTTATTAAACATAATATACATCACTTGGAAGAGCGGAATCACCGATTTTTACAATTTAACGATTTCTGTTTTGTACATCGGAAGTGATAGGTAAAAATTTCTATTTTGTCTGTGTTATCAGTTTGGGGGAATTATTCTATGAACCAGAATTAATTTTAACACTGACAACATATATTTCAATTTTCAAATGTACCTAAACATTAACTAAATCCGCTTCCTGTCATTTAAAATATTCAGAATAAGCAAATCTGTTTACTAGCTCTACTGTAGTTTCTCGATTCATTTGAAAAGCTCCATGAATTGTTCCACCAAATATGGAATTATTTCCCCAAATTACGCCATAGTTTTAGACACTTCGAAAAAGATTTAGTATTATCATTTCCATGTCTTCATCACTTGAGGTGAAATTTTCTGACATAATAACACGAACAGTACCTATATCTTCTCAAATAGTTCAGAAACTGCACTTCACAAAACGTTCAAAATAACTAACTAACCGTGTGAAATGTCAATTATTAGAACGGAATTGTTAATTCTAACAAAATTCTCGAAACTGCTAGAAGCAATTCCAAACTGATTATCAACAGAATTGATTGACCAGTGAACGCGAGACCGTTATTGAAAATCCCCGCATTGCGTAACCCGCGAAAGCATTTTTTGAATCTGCGCAAGCGCACAGTTCGGAATTACACTCGAACAAATCTATTGCTTCCTAGGTTTTATTACTTGTTTCAATAGCAAGAAACTTGTATGTAGGTATAACTGAACTGCATTACTTGAGAAATGACAATTGAAAAGAACGATGTTGTTTATTAGCTATCATAATTTCAGTTGGTTCTTGGTAGATTTCTTTATGTCTCAAGTAGATATTTTGAGAATGTAATCAATTTATAAAATTTTACGTTGTTATTTCATTTTTTTTGAAGAATTTATATATTTTCAGTGAAAAAATTGACCCGCAATGTGAAATGTTGAGGATAGAAGATTGGCAATACTCAAAGTAGCCCTCAGAGAATTCAACTGATATAATTCTGTACGACCATTAATACAAACAGGAGTTTGTATTAATGGGACTCAACTAATAACTCACTACACAATTTTTATTGTTTTGCCCAAATGAACAAGAAAACTCATTTGGCTAATAATTTGAAAGTAATCTAAGAAATCAACTGAGATTCTCTGCTAGAGTAATTTTGAGCTTATTACCATGCATATGGAATAGAATATAAGGTACTAAGTAATGTAAAGCTGGTGAAAAACTGATGACTCAATTCTTTCGGTTATGTTCTTAAGTAGTGTCTATACTAGATAGATCCATATTAAGTTTACACTAAAACTAGTAATAGTGGAATGGCAAATTTATTGAGTAAATAATCAAATGAAACACATTACTAATGCTGATAGAATAGTGTCAAAACTATGTCTCGTATACTTTTTAATATCATAAGTTACCAGTGACAAATTCCGGAAGGAGTGTTTAAGATGTCTGGTACCCCCTTCCCAAAATATCTAAGTTCACGAGAAATTTTATACTTGAGGATTATGTAATATAGGAAGTTACCTTCTATTTGGTATTTGGACTCCAACCGAGTTAGAGATGATGATTTATGGAAATAATATTACTACTCACCTGTCCATTATCATGCATTTCTTGCAAGGTGATGACAACAGATGCTCTCGGAAAGAGAGAAGCAGCTAATGCAGTTTCACATGTGTTTTTTAAAATGGCTTCATAAAATCTATCTTGAACACCTATTGAAATACAAGTAATTAAAATGCACAAAATTCTCTAAATTATCTTACATGGTAATCCAGCTTTCGGTCTGTAATTCATTTCTATGTAAGCTCGGTCTGTTAATACTTTGGCCATTTTACATTCTACAGGACCATATACACCAGCTAACACTGTACTTTCCCTAAAAAAATTGGATGTGCAAATACCTGACAAATATACATTCAGAATAAGACGCACCTTCACAGTAAATTACTGAGCCAGTCGGTCGAGTTAATATATCGAATTGGCAGCGAAGATCCAAGTTTTTCTCTACTGTTTCAGAAACCTCCATAATTGTTGAAACGAAATTATGGATTACCTAGGTCAAAAATGTGTAGTGTAGATTAATCTGTTGTTTATTTGGAACTATGTTGTGGTTTTATTCGAGTTTTCTAACACTCTGTTTTTACATTTATGGTTTAAAATTTATAGGTTATCTCGTTTCTTATTTCTATGACTCGACACAGAATTACATCCATATGCAGCCTACATAATACATATAAACAAAATTAAAGTGGATCGCTGAACATGGTTAGAATATTGAGACTTGAGGAGCTGACGATTTGATAATTTTCTTTTGCGTTTTTAATTTTTTTGATTTCTTACATTGGTAGATGCAATGAAAGTGCAAGGTTGCATTCTGATATGTTGCGATGCTGATTGCTTTTCCAGTTGTTAGGGGGTAACATTTTCTCTTTTTTTATATTTTTCTTCGGTTGGTATGTATGTGTATTTTTGAAAAGGAAAATAAGTAGATAAAGGTGTTGAATATTCTTATTATATGAAATATAAGACTTCTTATTCCTATTTTATGGTATTTACATTTTAGAAACATTTATTAGGATATATGTGTGCTATTGGTTAATTTCATATTGTAACCTTTAGTTCTTTTATCCTTTCAAGTCAAACCTTATCAAAAGTGAATAGGGTAGTACAAAAATTGAAGTTGGCAGCATTCAACGTTTCTCGATTTGTTATATTGTCGTTAATAATATTGTTATTAAACTTCCTCTTTTAAAACTATGGTCATTAAATTCGAGTTTTATTAATTTAAAAAATGTTGGCGTGCTGTTCAATGGCTATGAGTGGGGGAGTATATTTATCTAAATGCAGTAGAAATTAAATCAAGATCGTGCCCAACAATGGTTACAACAACAAAATTCAAATGAACATTTTAGTTTGGGACTATGTTAAGAAGTGAAGAAGATGGTATAGCGAAAAAGCCAAATTTTACAAGGCGTTCCGAACTTGCTGCGTGCGATAGGGTAAGTGTTGTCAGTTGTGCAAATAAAAATGAAATTTTTACCACAAGCGGCTCGACAATTTAGTGAAATAATCTGAAAAATGTTTTAATCATACATATCTAGTCATTATTCTTCGAATGACTAAATCTGTTCGTCTTTATAATCATATACCATCATAAACCATTAGGGAGCACCCTTAAATGGAACCGTTCTTTACAGAACTGTTGTTGATAACTCCTCTGTAAATATCGAACACCAATTGGTGCGTTGTGTTTCATGTGAAGTTTTTCTCACTCGGGAAGCACTCAGATAGAGATTGGGATTAATTCTTAGGATAATGTAGCGATCGTTTGGAGACGGTGACTTCTAGATCCAGGACAACTGTATTTGTTCCCAACAGCCGATTCTCAGCCTACTTATCGCACTCTGGTTAAAACCAACTTCTGCCGCAATATCTACCTACCAACCTGAGCATTCTAATTGTCCGATTTGCGTTTGCTTACTGTAATTTACTTGTTTCTTCCATTTTGATTTATTTAACCGTAGTTCGTACCGTTGAATAACTGATGACAAATTAATCGTAATATTTTGAAAGTCTTAGGCGACTTGAAATAAATTTCATACAGAAAAAGCTGCTTA
The DNA here is from genome assembly GCA_013387265.2 of Cryptolaemus montrouzieri. Classification (NCBI taxonomy): domain Eukaryota; kingdom Metazoa; phylum Arthropoda; class Insecta; order Coleoptera; family Coccinellidae; genus Cryptolaemus; species Cryptolaemus montrouzieri. The sequence continues at coordinate 125,539,250 of JABFTP020000185.1, forward strand.
TTTGCACTTCTTGCATTCGCGGATAAAAAAAAATGCGACCCTATCCCTATATTCGCGGACTGTGACTCGCTCACAGTTGTACTTCTGATTGTTTACTTTCTGAAACGTGTGAATTTTCAAGCGAATTATTCTCGTATTCATTTCGTTCAAATATTTAATCGGTTATGTCGGCCGAAACGGAACACCCTGCTAAGGGGGATGGCGTGGTTATTTTGGACTCCAACGTTATTTCCAATGCCTTTAAAATGGTTCTTGATGAGGATTATGAAAAAGAAACTGATATCTCTATAGCCAAAAATCCGGTGAGTTCTTTCCTTGTTGATCCTGCTTTGCCTGCTTCTACAGAAAATTTGTAACTTGTAATGCCAACGTAGGTTAAGGTGTTGAACTTTGTTTCAATTTATCGACAGGGTAAACTTCATTCAATGCGATTCTACTTTGTTTTTATTTGAAATATTATTTATTAGTTTGGGATTGTAACAATTATTTTTGGCTATTTGTTTAATCAAATTTAATTCTCTGTTGAAATTTTTTGGTGATAACGGGATGTTAATCAATCTATGAATAAAACTATTGAATGCTGACATTTTATGTTGATACGGATGACACGACGAGACAGGTATTATAATACCTGTATGTGACGGCTTATGGTAAATTGCGAAAACATGTTTTCCATTTTCATTCGAAATTGTTACGTCTAAGAAATTTATCGAATTATTACTTTCTATTTCGGTTGTGAATCCAATTTTGGATGTAATGAATTTATATGATTTTCGAAAATTCTTAACTGTCTATCTGTTCCAGTGTAGCAAATAATGATATCGTCTACATAGCGATACCAGTATAAACAATATTTACTGAGTGGATGATTATGAATTAATTTCTCTAAATTATTCATGAATATTTCTGCTAACAAAGGACTTAACGGATTGCCCATAATCAAGCCGTCTTCAGGTAGATCTTTGGGAAACTTTAGAAATCAATAAATACAAATACTCAGTTAGATTCATCAATGAACAAGTCGATTTAAGCCCTTCACCTCTATTGAATCTCTTCGGGGAGCAATCTATTCCTTAATTTTATTGGATATACCTGTCATAAATAACCACTTAAGAAAAAGCAACCCAATAAGCTTTTAATTACTCAAGAACATTTATATTTATATTCTCATTCTTATTTTCTGTACATTCATTCGTCTGAAGAAGCTACGGTGTAGTGGAACGCGTTACGAATCGCAATTATTAAGTAAAATTCCTTGAAACACAGTACTTGTTTTTATTATTGATAATGGAATTTTACCAAGTAAAAGCCTCCCAAATTCAAATGTAATCTAATGCTTTGGATGCTTATATCCCTCAATTTTTAATTCGTAGGCAGGGAGTAATAAGATCGGTTGATTTAGATATTTCTGATGATGAACTGAAAGCTTGTATTGAACCTGTCATGGAAGTACTTTCAAAATTGTAGAGGTCAAAAGGATGTCAAGAAAAGTTCATAAGCATGACAGTCCTCCTTGTTTTCTTCCTACTACAAGTGTACTTTCAAAGGGCAATCAACATTGCCTAGTAAGGTTGCTATTTTCAACTGCGTTCGTGATGTTTATCTATTTGTACAGAGAGTTGTCCAATGCAGGAACTGTTTAAGATTTGGTCACGTCGACAGCATGTATCAAAGTGAAATCCGTTGTTCTAAATGCGGTGGTAATCATTCTATCAAAAATTGTGACGCTGAGAACACTAATTGTATTCATTGTAAAGGAAAACATTCATCTAATGATTGTCCTGCTTATGTTAATCAACGGAAAATTAAAGAAAAAATGGCAGCTGATAATTTGCCATATAGGGATGCAGCAAAAATTACTGAAGACAGTTTTGCGAACATTGTGTCGTCAATTCCTAGTGTCGAAAAAACTGAAAGCAGGGTCCCCAGTTATCATAATAGTTTTCCTACAATTAAGACTACTAAACGGAAAATTTTGACGAGTCAACCGAATGCCGAGGTAAAAAGAAAACACTCTGAAATTATAAAACCTGTTCCTTCTTTTTCGGGTAACGGCGTTTGCTTGAAAAATTGGGAATCAGAGTCTGCAAGTATTTCAGCAAATTCTGATATGTCAGAAATATCTTTCCTTACTAATGTCTTATGCAAGGTTATTATTTCATTTTGAAAAGATTTCAGTGGTTCTTTGTCAAAGACGTTTCAAATCAGGAATTAATCAAGTCGAAATTGAAAGAAATTTTGAATGGATACTAAAATAAAAATTTTACAATGGAATGCCCATTCTTCACGGCAAACAAGGGATGCTTTGAACTTTATACAGGGATATCCACCGGGACCGTCCGTTGAAAACTTTTAAGTTCCAATTACAATAACAAGCTGAAATTTTATTCGCGGCCATAACTAACGATTTCCAATTGGAGTGAAATATTTTCGAAGTGATACCATTTCCGGTTATAACGGAAGTGGGTCATCACTTTGTTATTTCAAATGGCAATCTACCTTTTTTATTATACATCTAGAACCGACATTTGAGCAAGGCATAAAATACCCAAGTTGTTGGCATTTATCTGTCAAAACTTTTGACAGATTCAATTATTTTTGTTATAAACTCGATTTTTGAGGAACATTTAGAAGAATTGTAGCTCGAAGATCTTTTGCGCTACAGACACAATTTTAGCTTGGGTGGCTAGAAGAAGGATCAAGGAATTTTTAAGCAATCTACACATGTCAAATGTTTATTGCGTTGTTTTGTATGATTTTTCAATTTGGCCTTTTTCAAACAGCAATAACTCAATTTTTCAAATTGCACGTGCCAATTTTTATATCGCCATCAGATGAAGCGTCAAATTTCAGATGAATTGTATAAGCAATAAGCAAGTTTTATTAGTTTTAGGATTTAACCAATTATTTCTAATACATTTAAGTATGTGAACTGAGTCGAATAAAAAAAGAGTGGTCGTTTATTTTCCGATGGTTGAGGATAAACTAGACTCAGTTTTTTCTTCGGGGAAAAAGTTATTCATGGCTTTACTATTAATAGCATTATTGTCACTAATAACACAAAATACTCTGTAACCTATATCTTCAAGTTTTGAAACGATTATTTTATATAGTCAAAAGTGTATCACTTTTAATTGTCGATGTGGGAATATATGAATAACTTCTTTGAATTTTGATGTCACACAAGTTATCATGAAAGTATAGGCAGGCTCGCCGCTAGCGGTTTGAACGCCGGTGTGCAATTCCTATCGTGCCGCCCCTATCTAACTACAAAACCTAGGTGTTTATAAAAATGTGAAAAAAAATGCTGTACAGTGAAAAACTATGTTATATTAGGTTATTTTATACAAGATAGATACACTAATACGACATTAAATGAAAAAATGAAGGCAAGAAAGGTGCAGTTTATACATATTATGTAGGTAGGTATAGGTATTAAGTTATTTTACAGAAACTGCACCTTTCTTGCCTTCATGTTGGCAAAATCAGCTATAATTTTTTTGGTGTCTAGTCTATTTAGAATCTCATGTTCAATTGAAATTATTGCTAAATTACTTAGTCTTTGCTGGTGCATAGTTGATCTCAAATAGTTTTTTATTATTTTTAACTTTGAAAATGACCTTTCACCAGATGCAACTGAAACCGGCAATGTAAGTAGTATCCTTAGCGCTATTGCTGTATTCGGAAATGTTGACATTAATTCATTAGCAAAAATGTATTGCAATAGGGTTTGTGAATCATTAGACTGGTTTTCAGTTAAATGCAACTTTAAAGCATTGATTTCATTAAACATATCTATACCGTCAATATCTGCGTCACTACTTGAACTATCTTTTAGCTTCACATTCAAATCTTTACAATGTTTCATTAAATCATCTTTGGAGTAACTAAACAAGTTATTATTGGTGAAAAAGCCAAAAACGTCGGTAAAAGTTTCCAACTCATCGAATCTACGTTTTAAAGAAGTTAAGGTTTGGTCCAGGATCCTAAAAAAAACATCTACCTTGTATTTTGTTTTAGGGTCTCGTAAGACTTCATCACTCTGTTCATAATGAAATTGAGTTGGTTTCTTCGTGGACGAACGGTATCTATAGGCGGAAAATCTGCATCTACATTAAGTTCCCGAGCCACAGTGGTAGCTTCTTCTAACACCCTTTCGAAATGCTCATTTGTGCGATATTCGGTGAATTTATGAATCAATTTATTTAACAAATTTATGCAGATTTGAGTATTTATTGTGGGGTTTTGCATCATTTTGCTAATAGCATTAATTTCGTTTAAAATATCAAACCAAATTACAACTAAGCAAATAAATCTATAATTTTGAATATTCAAAGCAAGCGAATGTGCTTTGTGAGTTGATGTACAATCCCATTCCGACGAATTGTTATCTGATATTTCAAGTAAAGCGTCAAATATTTTTTCGAGGTGATACCGTAAAGGTTTGACTGCATCGATTCTGCTAGACCATCGCGTGGCACTTAATGCCTTTAGTTTTAAATCAGGTAAATGCTTGCAAATTATGGACCACCTTTTGGTAGAAGACGAAAAGAAAATGTAAATTTCCCGAATTAAGTTGAAAAGTTGACCGTGTCGTGCGTTATATTTGCCGCATCGTTAACGACCAAATTGAGACTATGCGCCAAGCATGGAACGTAAAATGCACGATTATTCATTTGCAATATTTTTTGTAATCCATTGTGTTTTCCACGCATATTAGAACCATTGTCATAACCTTGGCCATGTAAGTTTTTAATATCAAGGTTTAATTGCGAAAATAAATCTAAAACAAAATTTAATAGTCCTTCACCTGTGGAGCTGGTTATCGGACAGATGCCAATAAAACTTTCGCATATTGTAACATTTTTAGTTTCACTGTTTAAAACAACATACCTTAGTATAACTGTAATTTGTTCTGTGTGACTTACATCTGGTGTGCAATCTAATATGATACAGAAATATTTTGATTCTCTGACTTTGTTCAGGATATAATTTTTATGGTCGTGCCGAGTAAATCAATGATTTCATTCTGAATCTGATCTCCTAAATAGTGAGTCATGCGAGTTGAATCGAATTTCGAGGCTTGAATTCTGTGAATATGTTCCCGCATAACTGAATCTAAGGATGCTATCATTTCTATTGCTTTGAGAAAATTACCATTATCATGCTCATATAATATTTTGGACGAGCCCCTAAACGCCAGACATTGATGAGATAAAAATTTTATAACAGCTATGATCCTTTCCAATACATCACACCATTGTTTTTTTTCAGATTCTAATAGTCTCAGTTGCATTTGATTTACAGTAGTTTTATTTTTTAACATATGATTTAGTTGGACCCAACATTTTAAATTTTCGCTATGGGAAATGCTTGTTTCGTGTCGTTTTAAGGTAGATGACAGATGTTGCCAATCGGAAAAACCGCTTGGAGCTGACAGACTACTTACAGTTTTACTGAATATTTTACAACAAGAACAATAGACTGAATCTTTTGACGTAGAGTAAACAAGCCATTCTCTGTTAATTTTTTCTCCATTAGGAATATTTCTAGAGTAATAACTGTTTGCAAATTTTCTTCCATCGATATTAGCAGGAAAATTGTGGTTAAACAGCTGCACGGGACCACGGCTAACCAAAATATTAACAATATCATTAGTCATACTGGCGGGCCACGAACCGGGATCATCACCACAATCTAAACAGCTACTTGATGACGATAAATGGCTTACAGGTTCTTTAGCACTACTTTCTCTTTTTTTAGTTTCACTGGAGTCTCCTTCTGAAGGACTAACATTTTTCTCTTCAGATACCTCCATAACTTCTAGATTTAAAGCTGCGCTTGTTGAAGCTACATCTACGTCAACATTCTCTTGACATTCAGAGTTCCTATTTTCTGGTTTGCTAAAAAATTTCTCAAGAGATCCCGCTAGTTTTTTTTCTCTGTATCTTTTTCTCGTTTTTGCCGTCGAAATTGAGCTCCTGAAATTTTTTTCCTTTTTTGCGGTTCCTGGAATTTTTTTGAAAAAGTTTAGTATACGGTTGTACAAAAGTAACTTAAATCCCAAAAGGGGGTCGATCATTCCACCCATTATTGCGAACAACCTTTACTAGGGGGTCAACACTGAAATCGCGAAAAAAAATCAGCTTTTCCATACATTTTGTATGGAATAGTTATTTTTTTTCGCGATTTCACCGTTGACCCTATAGTAAAAGTTGTTCGTATTTATGTGTAGAATGACTCCCTTTCGGGATTTAAGTTACTTTTGTTACACCCTGTATAGGTATAATTTTAATATTTTTTTATAAATCTTCACTCTTAAGTTGTATAACAGAAAAAAATACCCTTTAAATCACAATAATAATCACAATACTACTGCGAAAAAAAAATGTTCATACCTACTGCACACAAATGTAATGGAATAACTAATTTTTTTTTCGCGACTTCAGAGTTGACCCCATAGTAAAAGTTGTTCGTATTGATTAGATGGAATGTCCCCCTTTCGTTACTTAAGTTACTTTTGTTACACTCTGTATTAATTTTAATACATTTTTTAAGAAATAACTTAAATAAATAACCTTTAAATACCTGCTGTTTATATGAATGCGCCCATATGCTGATTAATTAAACAAAGACACTTACCATAATTATGATTTTTGTGCCGACGGATAATATAAATAATTTTCTAAATTATTTTTATAGTCACACTTCGCACAAAAATATACAGAATATTATTAATTTTAAGTACCCTGGACCGTTTCCGGATCTCACATTAGGGCTATAACCAAATAATTGAAGTTTGTTGTTCACTCACATCACTTTCGCATTTGTGTTAAATAAATAAAAACAAAGAAATGAGTATATAGTTTTAAGGATTTCCCTGATATCTGTGGGATTTCCTATTTTGCATAGAGCACGATACGGATTAACTTTGTTCTCATGAATTTCAATAGATGGCGCTATGTAATGCTACGATATAAAAGAAATATTAGGGCGCCGTTCATCATATTATTTTTATAAGGATAATCTTTTTAGTATTGTGAGGTGGCAATGTCTGAATTTTAGTCGATGATTATCTGATTTGCCGCCCCCTGAATGCGCCGCCCGCGTGCATTGCACGCCTTGCACGCCCGCTTACGGTGGGCCTGTCAGTATGTGAAGTCCCCACAATTTTTCCACCTTTGAAATCTAAATAGGGTTGAATGTGAATTTCGTCTATAAGCAGCATGATATTTTTTCGTGTTCTTCTTAAAGTTTGAGAATATTACGTGCGTAGGAACGGAAAACATTTCTATCTTCGTTAGTTGGATCTGTTAAAAAGTATTACAAATGTTATTTAAAGTGGATGGATGTGGCAGAATCAAACAATCTGAGTGTCGTAAAATTTATAAGCATGTGAGCTTATAGTAAGCATAATAGAAGACAAAATTAGAGTGTTAGTTGAGTAGCGATATCTTTCTTTTGGTGTTATTATTAGTTTAATTTGTTCGGAAAGGAATTTGAAACAATTACTTTTCATTAAGTTTTCGCCATCTATAGAGTCCAAAATAGTTGTCAAATGATTAACTATACGTTTCAAATTTTCATCGTTATCATTGGGCTTTGGGGAACTCTTCAACGATTCTGTTTCAAAATCTAATACCTGTAAGCAATTTTTAACATTTTAAGTTGTTAATGTCGCATGGTGCACTCACTCCTTTGATTTTCACAAAAATTTCCTGACTTTGAAAATATGTTTCCATTTTTGAATTAGAATTGATAACAATACCATAGGTTGTTGTGGGGCCTGGAGTATAATCTAATCGAAAAAAAGTAACTTTCTCTGTTTCAATAACTTTGAGCCACTTAGGATTGTGCGGCATTTGATCTAGAACTACTAAAAGTTTATCGAAAGTATCAAAGGAAATGAGATCTTTGCTGAGTGCATATTCAGCTCTACTTTCATGAATAGATTTGAGCAGGTTCTGATTTAATAAGTTTCTCTTCCTCCCTTCACGATTTTCATGTGGTTTTGATAAATATGTGGGGCAATTCGGAAAAATAGCTGGTACTGCCCTTCTTTCGAGTGAACACGTTTTACTGGCACAGTAGAGAACTTACCAGTTTCTTTATCAATTTTGTATTATCCTGATTAAGCCATCTGTTTGGAAATGTAATTCACATACCTTACTGTACTTCGACGGTTCAAAATGAGCTCGGGGAATAGATTTCAACCATTTACCTTTCAAACTGATATCTTCCGGAAAGGAAAATACCGCCACTTTCGGTGCATCTGCATAACCGTAGTTTCCTGAACAACCAGGAACACAACACCTGAACGGCATAATATCTCAAAGACACTTACACTCTCACAATAAAAATATCAAAAAATTTAGGTTTATAAACGAAAAGTTTAACTGTACACTAATACGCCTTTTCTAACCTCACTCACAATTCATCTCACTGAAATTGATACACTATACTGTATCATGTCTCATAAATGCATTACTACATAAATTAAGCACAAGAAACACTTATTTTCCGATGAAGTACAGAAAACAAAAGACATGCACCGGCTTTTCGATTACACTGTGCCATCTGCTCTGCTTTCGTGTCGTATGCTTGTTATGACTACTAGAGATGTGTGACGTCATGATACATCACAGCGCTCAGGCCTTATTATTACGGCGGTAACGGTGGTACTGTGCATTCAACATCGGCTGAGATATGGTGGAAGATTTGACTCACTCTGGGCGGCCATCTTCAACTGATATCTATAAAGTGAAGAAAATGGTAATCAAAAATCGTTATTTAAGTTTGAAAGAGATAGACAATGTGCTTTAGGAATCAATTCGTACCATTTCGAACGATTGCTTAGGCATGAAATGCATTGCGGCTCGATTAGTTCCAAAAGACATGCTAGAGTGAGTCAATTCCAACCTCCCATTCATAAAACGCATTGTAACTGGTGATGAGACATGTGTTTATGAGTTTGACATGCCAACCATTCAACAATCTTCGGAATGGCCACCCAACTGAACCGAAACCGAAAAACTACCTGAAAGTCTATCAGAAGTCAAGGTAATGTTGACTATTTTTTTTTTATTATCGCTGTGTTGTGCACTCGGAATCCTATCCAGAAGGTCAGACGGTAAATGAAGAATATTACCTGAGCTTTACGCGGCTATTCAGAGAACAAATTCGTGGAAAAAGGTCAAAATTGTGTAAAGAAAACACATGAATTTTGCATCATCTCACAAAGCTATTATTGGGAATGAATTTCTGATCGAAAACTGAACAAGTACCATCGAACAACCACCGTATTCACTTGATATGGCTCCGGCTGACTTTTTTCTCTTTCCATAACTTAAATAACCATTTCGAGGTACCCGATTTGAATCGATAGAAAACATCAAAGAGAATCCGCGGCGAGTACTGCAATCGATTCCGGAAAAAGCCTTTGAAAAACGTTTTGATGATTGGATTATTCGTTGACGTAAATGTATTATTTCGGAAGGGGCCTACTTTGAAGGCGATACAATAAATTTGGATAAAAAACAAATATTTTGTGTTCCATTGACCAATTCCTAGTCCTTTTTCGACAGAATGTATAGGTGAGGTTACATAATGTTTTCGGGAGGTTTAAACCGTCTGGCAAAAGTTACAGCCGAGGTGAAGTGTCTGGCTGTATGAATTATCAATTGCTGGCATATCCTTCAGAATTCACATAAAAATCAACTCTGACAATTGAAAAGAATAGGTTTAATTTTTATCGTACCTGGTACCTCGAAAGGGACCAACATGTCAAGCTGGCAATGCATTCCCTAAGAGTGCTATTAACACTACTTTGACCAATATTAGTCAACACATTTTCGCAAGCGTTTTCTAAGGAAATGCGAGTATTGCTGATGTAGTTATTGACCCTGCAAAAATAGAGAGTGTTCTTGTTAAACTCAAGTCTTCATCTGCACCTAGTCCAGATGGATTTTCAGCCTCGTTATTGAAGTCATGAGCCACATCTGTCAGTGCTCCTCTTAGTAAAATCATGGAACTTTCACTGTCATCTGGTGTTCTCCCCACTTCGTGGTTAAGAGCTTCTGTAACGCCTATTTTTAAAAGGGGTGATAAGTACGATCCTTCGAACTATAGACCTATCAGTCTTACTTCTATGGCCCTTAAAACTTTCAAAAGAATTATTTCTGAAGAGCTGCTCAAATTCATAATAACCAATTCTGACCAACAGCATGGTTTTGTGCCGGCTCGATCTATAATCACCAACTTGCTTCAATGGCTCAATGATTGGACCCAGTACCTTGATAAAAGAATTCCTGTAGATCTTGTTTATTTGGATTTTACCCTTGCCTTTGATAAGGTTCCCGGGAAGCGCCTTTTACATAAACTTGAACATTTTGGCGTTCGAGGTCCATTATTACGTTGGGTAGAAGCATTTCTAACTGATAGGCAATTCGCTGTTAGGGTGAGTACTGATACATCTTCTCTTCAGCCAGTTCTTAGTGGTGTTCCCTAAGGGTCCGTTTTGGGCCCTCTTGTGTTTGTATTGTACGTCTCTGACATTCCCAGCTTGTAGGTCTCCCAAAGTGCAGCCTTCGCAGACGACATTAAATTATTCCACAGATCCCAATAATACTCTTCAAGAGGAGCTCAAAGTCATGGAAGCTTGGTGTACTGATTGGATGTTGCCTCTCAACATTGCCAATTTCAGCGTGTTGCACCTCGGCTTGAATAACCCTGAGCGTCAATATGTCATTGCTAGTAGTGTAGTTGAGAGCTGTTGTTCACATATTGACTTGGGTGTTGTTTTCAGTAGTGACCTTTCCTGGATATCTCATGTAATGTATACAACTAGTAAGGCCAAACGAAGCTTATTTCTCATTAACAAATGCTTCAGGAACTGTCATTTTTCGACCATATCTTCCCTCTACAAAACTTATGTCCGGCCGATTTTAGAATTTGCTGATTCTGTATGGCATCCGTGGTGGATCGGTGACTCCCAAATTCTCGAATCAGTGCAGAGACTCGCCACTCGAAAACCCTTTGGTCGTCAAAGGCCAAGCTATCAAGATCGCCTTTCACTGATGAACCTCTCATCTTTCGCGGATCGCAGACTTCGTGGGGACTTGATTACTGTCTACAGAGCTCTTCATGGTTTTTTCGATATCGATATGTCTCATCTCTTCTCTTTGAATTCAAATTACCTCTGAGGACACAATCTCAAACTAGCAAGAGAAAGATTTTTCACGAGACGCCGGGAAAACTTCTTGAGTAACAGAGTCTTCAGCTGCTGGACTAGCCTGAACTCAGATGTAGTGAACGCTCCTTCCATCAACGCCTTCAAAAATCGATTTGACAGCTGGAGAAGCAATGGATTCCTCCAACGTTGTTCTTTTTCTATTTTTCTAGTACTTAATTTAAATTTAATTAATTTACCATGTAATATTTTAAGCTCGTTTTCGATATCTTTAATTTAATTTTGAGTTATATAGGATTTATATTCTCAACTCTGTATTCTTTTATAATAATGATAATACACACCACAAAATTGTCGCATCACCTGGTATTCTGAATTCCACAATCGATTAAGCAGCTCGATCGCAATTTCTTTGTCAACATATGTTTTTGGACATATGATGGAAAAAAAATCTTAATTTGCTTGAGGAGGTCGTTACTTGATGAAAATCGATATACATATTTTCAATGAAATAAAAATTAAAGTATTTAGATTTTCACGATATTAACAAAACTATGACCAGCCACAGTGTGGTGAAACCGGTCATAGTTTTGTTAATATAGTGAAAATCTAAATACTTTAGTTTTATTTCATTGAAGATAGAAAAAATCTTATCTATGTAGTAACATTTGTTTTCATACGATCTCAAACACGTATGAAACAAGAATGAGTTCATTTGACTATCAGTATTCATTCAGTTTTCACGCTAAATTAATGCAAGTTTTCTGTGCTTCTTGTTGATTTTCGAATCTTTGAATTTATTGTAATGGCTGCTGAACGTCCTGGACGCTATTTGAGTGATCATGAAGTGGTAAGAATTGTAACACTTCTAGAGGAGAGACGAGGTCAACGTTACGTGGCTAACTTGTTGGATGTTAACCAAAGTACTATTTCAAGAGCAATTAATCGGTACTACGAAACAGGGGAATATGGAAGAAGGGCCGGACAGGGAAGAAATCGGATAACAACACCAGTTAATGATCGTTGGCTTCGTTTAATTGCAATAAGAGTTCGGCACTGTACGGCTAGAATGGTACAAAATGAACTTGCACTTACCAGAAATATGCATATTTCATTCTAAACTGTTAGTAACAGGCTCAAAGAAGACGATATCAGACCAAGGGTGGCTTCTACTGGCCAGCGTCTCACCAGAGAGCATCAAGTTGCAAGGCTTCAGTTTGCGTTGGAACATGCAAATTGGGGTATTCCAGAATGGTCGAATGTTCTCTTTTCCGACGAGTCCAGGATCTGTCTAGTATTAAATTATATACGCATGCCTGTATACAGACGACCTGGGGAACGGTATCAGCAATGCAATATCTGGTAAACCGAAAACTTCGGAGGGGGCTCAGTAATGATGTGGGGAGGCATTTCTTTCCAAGGTCAAACTGAGTTAGTCCTAGTGAATAATGAAAGAATGACAGCGGCCAGATACATCGCAGATATCCTTGAACCCCATGTTGTACCCTTTGGCCCATTGATTGGCGAAAACTTCATTTATATGCATGATAATGCTCGGCCTCATGCAGCTAGAGTAGTTACAGAATTTCTGCAAAATGCCGAAATTGATATTTTAAGATGGTCAGCTAGAAGTCCCGACTTGAATCCCTAAGAACATGTTTGGGACAACATGGGGTGGCAAATTCAGCAACGTAGGATGCCTTGTAGAACACTTCAACAACTAGAAAATCTGCTTCCTGAAATTTGGAACTCAGTGACTCAAGAGTACATCCAAAATTTGTTTGAGGGGCTTCTGAGACGTATACTGGCAGTAATTAGGGCCCGAAGGAAACACTGATTTTGAAAATGATTAATCTCTTCGCGAATGTTTGAAGATGGTAGAATTTTTAAATTTTTCATTAACTCGAGAATTGTTGATATTTTCCATCATAAACTCATCTCTTTTGAATGATATCTTTTTATTTTACACTTCTGAAAATTACCAAACGACTCTTGAATGACCAACCTAAAAGTTTATATAGTATTGTCAATAAAAGTAGGGTGATGCGACAATTTTTGTGGGGAATGTATAATAATCGAAAGGTATGAAATAAATTACGTGTTGAAACAATCAAACAAGCACGGTTTTTGCTTATGTCATAATCACATGAAGATAATTTAGACAGATGTGCAACTCAGCGATATCGATTGCAGTATATATCAAAGATCTGCGTGTTATCGGATTTCATGAGAGAATTACCCTTTCTTCACCCATGTCTTATATAGGAGTAGAAAGAATTACTCTAGGTGTTTTTTTTTTGTACATTTGCATCCAACGGAAGGTTGAATTCATAAGGAAAAGTCTATCGGTGACAAATCATCTTACATGTGATTCATTCTGCTTTTAACAATACATGAGTGATTCATCTTGCTGGAAAATTACTAGAAGTCCCGACTTGAACCCCATAGAAAATATTTGGGACAACATGGGGTGGCAATGTAGGATGCCTTGTAGAACACTCCAAAAACTAGAAAATCTGCTTCCTGAAATTTGGAACTCGGTGACTCAAGAGTACATCCAAAATTTGTTTGAGGGGCTTCCGGGACGTATACTGGCAGTAATTAGGACCCGGGGAGGAAACACTCGATTTTGAAAATGATTAGTAACCATTCGATACTAGTTGATTGGTCTCTTCGCGAATGTTTGAAGATGGTAGAATTTTATAATTTTTCATCAACTCGAAAACTGTTGATATTTTCCATCATAAACTCATCTCTTTTGAATGATATCTTTTTATTTTACCAAGCGACTATTGAATGATCAACCTAAAAGTTTATATAGTATTGTCGTAGAAGTAGGGTGATTCGACAATTTTTGTGGGAGTGTAATAATGCATTTCATTTTTGTAAAAATAAATAACGCCTGGCGGCCCTGGGATCTTGTACTATGAAGGCCGAAGTGCATTGGCTGAGGCAGCTCTAAGCATTTCCGTGTCCGAACACACATTACCTGTATTTTTCTTTCAATGCTGATTTTCGAGCTTGCTCTGCCCATCCCTACTGCTCGTTCCCCATTGGTGAAAATACGAAACACGAAGAACATGTAAAGTTAAATGAAAATAATTTACATTCCACCTTCTACATTGTGAGTTATTTTGTTGCTCGTATAAATGTATTTTCATAAGAGTTAATTAAGAACTGGCGTTGAGTCTGGCAGTAGTCTTCATTAACTGTTGACCACTGTATTTCTTATTACGCCCCTGACTTTGATCCAGTTTGTATCTGGCGGAGGTCTGTCTCCAGCTCACCCCGCCTGATTTCTTTTCAATTCTGGGAAGTTTTTGCGAAACTTTGTTTCCTGCAGAGGAAGTGCTCGAAATTATAATAGAGATCTTATACTTTTTCAACGCTTTGTGCAGAGCGACTACGACCAATACGAGCTGAGTTATGGATCTGAATAAATTCAGTCTCGTATCTGTCTTTTTACAAGTCCGCGCCGTTGATATTTATGCAATCGAGCGGACGGAGCGAATACAGATTGATCTGAATTGGTAATTAGCGATTCTATTGCTTCGTACCTTATTTTCCGGCATCGTAGATTTTTGTAAGCCGTATAGGGTCGGATGAACTATCTCTTGCGTTAAGGTGCAACGGAGTGGAATCTTTCTTTTTGTTGTAGACTTTTGTAAGTAGCCTGAGTCTGTTTTAGAATTACCTGGGGTTTTTCATTCTAAAATATGAAAATTTCATATGCATAAGCGTTGAAATTGATAGTGTTTGCTCATTGATTTGCCCTGATTCTTCTTCTAGCTGTAGCATTGTTCATACTGCAAAAGGGGTGCTTGTTTCAATTAAAGTCATCAATATTGTAACGTTTCTTAGTTCTTGAAATTATTGGTGAGTTCAAATTAAACACTTCAACGTTACAAAAACACCAACTAATTTATTTACACGTAAACTAACAATTAAAACACTACACTAAACGATTAACTTCAATAACTAATTTATATAACACAATCTATACGGCTTAATTTATTTCAAACACTTTGTCCGCTTATTCGCACTCTTTATTCAAACTGAATTCCCGCGCTTCGCGGTGTCTCTTCTTTTATACAAGCACGGATGACTCGCGTAATTTCGGCTGTGTTCCAAATCTTCGTTCGAGAGCCTCCTCTAAACACTAACTCTAACACTGGTTTCTCAGTAATTCGGCGCGCTGAAACTTTTAGATCTGGAACATTTAGATCTTTCTTTCGGCTTCAGGGACGATTGGATATCGTAACAATATTTTCAATAAGATAAGTATATTAGCAGATATACTTATCTAAGAAGTATAAAAGCTTACTGATCTTACATACAAAGGAATATTTTTCACAATCTGATAGCGTCTCCACAAAATAGTAAAGTACAATTTGAAATAAAATGCTTGAAAGGAAAAGTGTATGCATCCACCCAGATGATCTAGAATGAGATTCAAACGAAGCAATGCGATTATTTAACTACACAGAACTTGCTATTGAGATCAAGCAGATGTGGCACCTCGATAGAATAGATATCGTTCTTGTCATCATTTCTTTGACTGGGTTATTACCCGAAAGTTTGCATGATAGCCTTAAGAAATTAGAATTGCATAGGAATACCTATATAGGAATGCGAAAAGCTGTTATTCTCAATACATGTAGAATAGTAAGAAAATTTATATAGAGTATATTGTAATCGAGCTAACAGCTGAGATAGTGCACAAGTTCACGATAATAATAATCAGAATAATGGTGACGAATAATAGGCCGGACATAGTGGTGTATGATAAGAGAGCCAGAACAGCAATGCTGGTGGATGTCGCCATACCGAATAATAACAACCTGCTGATCAAGTTCCAGGAGAAAAAGTCCAAATACACCGACCTTGCTATTGAGATCAAGCAGATGTGGCACCTCGATCAAATAGATATTGTTCCTGTCATCGTATCCTCGACTGAGTTAATATGCAAAACTTTGCATGATAGCCTTAAGAAATTAGAATTGCATAATAATACCTATATAGAAATGCAAAAAGCTGTATTTTTTAATACATGTAGGATAGTTAGGAAATTTATGCCAAGTATATTGTAATCGAGCCTATTCCCTTTGATTGCTAGATCTGGGAAAGGTAAATTATATCCAGCTAACAGCTGAGATAGTGCATAAGTCCACGATGATAAATAATAATAAGATGAACCCCAAAGAACCCCAAAGAACACAATAGAGATGCGAAATGGATCACGCCCACTTTCCTTACACAAGGCTTAACATATATGCTACCTAAGAGCGATAGAATACAGGATCCGTCTCAATATAGGCCAATCACTTGCCTCCTAACACTCTACAAAATACTCACATCATGCATATCCAATCGAATATACCAACACCTTGACGACAACAATATATTAGCAGAGGAGCAGAAAGGATGCAGAAAGAAACACCACGGGTGCAAGGAACAACTCATCATCGATTCTGTGATAATGAAACAGGCCCACGTAGGGCATCGGAATGTTCATTCAGCTTTTATCGATCATCTGAAGGCATTCGATAGGACCGCCCATTCCTGGCTTGTTGAAGTAAGGCCGATTCACCCAGCCCTGGTAGAGTTCTTGAAGACAACAATGACACACTGGCGCACGTCTCTGCCGGTCAACATGAACAATAAATCAATTAAAACCGACGAGATACCCATACGTCTGGAATTTTTCAAGTAGAGTCTTTGAGTTCACTATGGTTCTGTTTAGCTATGAACCCATTGTCCTCAATGCTCAATAGAACAGGATACGGATTTAGGATAAAAACAGATAGGAAATATTATACAGTCTCCCACCTGCTGTATATGGAAGACATCAAATTATATGCTTCGAACAAGAGGGAATTGGATGATTCGCTGAAAACTGTCAGTGAGTTCTCGGCTGATGTTCATATGGAATTCGGGATTGAAAAATGTAAGACCCTGAACATTCAAAGAGGGAAAGTCATAGATGGTGAAACACAACTTATAAACAGTGATATCATACAGTGCATGAGGGATGGCGAAACATACAAATATCTGGGACACAATCAAAGGAGAAGATTCGTTCAGAATACAGTCAGTGTCTGAAGACTGTGCTGAAATCAATGTTGAACTTCGGGAATCTAGTCAAGGCAATTAACACCTACGCCATTCCAGTGTTGCTTTACTCATTTGGAATAATCAGATGGACTAAAACTAAGACCAAAATCGTCTGTGATAAGAACAACTTTGAAGCGGAAAGAAGGAGGACGCGAATTAATAGATGTTGTCAATTTACACACCGAACTGATAAAAAATCTCGGAGAATTCTTCTCAGCAAAAGCTCTCACTTCTGACCTCCATAGAGTGGTATCGTTGGCTGAGAAGGGATATACACCTCTAAATCTTGCTACCAGAGATGACCTGCTGAATCTACCGTTCCTATCAGTTACTGAAAAACAAGAGCAATGGTCAAGAAATGAATTGCATGGACGACATCACCATGAGATTCATCAACCACACATCGACAAAGAAGCCTCCAACAAATGGTTGATGAAAGGAGAATTATTCGCGGAAATAGAGGGATTCCTTATGGCCATCCAAGACCAAGTGATCGCTACAAACAACTACAAAAAATTTATTATGAAGGACGGAACATTACAAACAGATAGATGCAGAAAATGCCATATAAGATCGGAGACTATACAGCATATTACGTCCGGATGCAAACAACTGTCCAATACGGACTATCTCCACAGGCATGATCAAGTGTGCAACATTATCCACCAGAAACTTGCACACAAGTATGGACTTCTGAATACCTTCCAGCCATATTACAAGTATCAACCGGCGCCCATATTGGAAAATGACTCTATCAGATTATACTACGATAGGCCTGTTATCACTGACAGAATGGTGATGAATAATAGGCCGGACATAGTGGTGTATGATAAGAGAGCCAGAACAGCAATGCTGGTGGATGTCGCCATACCGAATAATAACAACGTGCTGAACAAGTTCCAGGAGAAAAAGTCCAAATACACATTGAAAAACAAGAGCAATGGTCAAGAAAAGAATTGCATGGACGACATCACCATGAGATTAATCAACCACACATCGACAAGGAAGCTTCCAACAAATGGTTGATGAAAGGAGAATTATTCGCGGAAACAGTAGGATTCCTCCTGGTCATTCAAGACCAAGTCATCGCTAAGAACAACTACAAAAGTTGCATGATAACCATAAAAAATTAGAATTGCATGAGAATACTTATATAGAAATGCAAAAAGCTGTAATTCTCATTACATGTAGGATAGTGAGTAAATTTATGTCAAGTATATTGTAATCGAGCCTACTACTTTGTTCAACAATTTATTTTATCAACAACTCTAAACATAGATTTATCTTGTCGAATTCAAGCAGCCTATTTCATTCAGTTATTAATCATATGACATACGAAAATATGATTTAGAGCAACTTATGCGAAACTGAATAAAACATTCAATTTTGCATATTTCTCTGTATTCCCTCAGATGGAAATCAACTAATCCAGTCCCGAAATGAATAATGTTTAGATGAAACCGGTGATTCTCAGCTAGCAAATTTACCCTGGCGATAAATCAAGCTGCCCCAGCCTTGATTTGTCATATCTGCATTTGGTCCTATCGCCAACGATGTTGTATTGTGCTATACATTTAACAAGTAGGTCATTGAGATAAAAAGTTATCTTTTGGCACATTGAATTTTGTTGTTATCTCTATTCAGAGTTATCATAGTCTATTTTCTTGTTCGAAATAAATATGAAGAAATACCTTTTTCAATTGGTTTCGCCGCTGAACGCTAACGTGTTTAATTCTTTAGGTTGAGTTCTTGAGAGGGGTATTGTTCAAACCATTGCAACCTTCAAACAATAAGAGAAAGTAGGATTTATATTAGCATTGGAATAACCCGCTTCAACCCTTTTACAAGGGTACCTGAAGCGTGGGATATTTCCCAATATCATAACTTCAAAGCACATGAACAGTGCAACATCTTAAATATTCAATTTGTAACTCACTCAAAGCAATCGTATAACATTAAACAACATATTACAATCAAACAGTGTTTTAATCAAATAAGTCATACGAACAACAAATCAAGTAAACAGGTATTCAGTAAACAATATTATTATTATTATTATTATTTATTGAAGTGTGCTTGTGCACTATCCCATATTACATTTACCTTTCCCAGGATCAGAAATCAAAGGGAATAGGCTGGATTACTATATACTTGACGTAAGATTTCTTCTACTATGAATTATAGCTGTTTGAAATTCTCTATAGGTATTCTTATGCACTACTAATTTTGCCAGGCTATCATGTAAACTCTTGGGTATTAACTCAGTCGTGGAAATGATGACAGGAACGATACCTATTTCATCGAGATGCCATATCTGCTTGATCTCAAGAGCAAGGTCTGTGTAGGTTTTTCTCTTGAAATTTTGTTATTATTAGATATGACAGGCAATGCTTTTTCGGCTCTCTAGTCTTACGCTACTATATCTGGCGTATTATTCGTTATTATTAAATCTATGATAACATGCCTATCTATCATAGTATAATCAGAAAGAGTAGTTTTCCAATAATGGAGATGGTTGATACTTGTAATATGATGACTAGAGGGATGTTCGATTATTATATAATATATTTTATAGTTGGAGTGCCGCCCCTATCGAAAATTTTACATCAAAAATTTATCGATTGAAATAGATAAGACTTTTATAACGACCACTCGACACCTATTCTCTATAATTATTTTGTAGATGGGTGATGGTGAGGTAGTGTATGGTTCATGTATATATATATATATATATATATATATATATATATATATATATATATATATATATATATATATATATATATATATATATATATATATATATATATATATATATATATATATATATATATATATATATATATATATATATATATATATATATATATATATATATATATATATATGCTATTTAATCCAAATAAATAGGGTTTCAGGGATGTTCGATTATTATATAATATATTTTATAGTTGGAACACCGAAAATTTTACATCAAAAATTTATCGATATCGAAAATATTTACATCATTTATCGATTGAAATAGATAAGACTTTTATAACGACCACTCGACACCTATTCTCTATAATTATTTTGTAGATGGGTGATGGTGAGGTAGTTGGTTATATATATATATATATATATATATATATATATATATATATATATATATATATATATATATATATATATATATATATATATATATATATATATATATATATATATATATATATATATATATATATATATATATATATATATATATATATATATATATATATATATATATATATATATATACCCCGACGAGTTGCCCATATATCTGTTCATGCAATCAAACTGATTTCATGAAAAATATAAATCCACCACCCGGTAATTAATACCATTGCCAGGCAATGATTATAATCAAAACATATCCTGGAATAATTATATATTAGGATAACGTTAAATGTTATGAGAATATATCAATCTACCAGAATAAATACATATTATAGCATCATCAGACAATGATATCAATGTACAAACGAGTAGTGTCAGAGGCTTTCTCCCCGGAAAAATCCAGTGTACGGACCTTAGTCAAGTAACACTGAATGTTACTCATTAATAGTTTCCTTTGTGTGAAGTGGTGAACGATCGAATAGAATACTGCTCTGAATAATAATATGACAGTTAATTATATTACATTTATATAAACAAATAAATAAAATATGAAATGAGATTCTGAGCAGTATAAACTAAAGAGAAAACCTATGACTCTACCTCATTATTATTTTCGGAAAGAAACCTACGAAGAATATTACAAGATTTGGTGACTGTTCAAGCAAATTTTCTTCAGACCCAAAATCTCAATACTTTTGTGAAGATTCCTAGAATAACACCTGTTGTGGAAATAATAACTCCATAGAATAAAATTTTTTTCATTTTCCACATTTTTCTAATCTCGTCGAAAAGCATTATATATTTAAAAATTTTTTCATTGTATTTATTTTGTATATTATGTTTGTCGGGTATAGCAATATCAATTATATATGTTATTTGATTCTGTTTATCAGTATGAATGATATCTGGATAATTGTGTTTTACAGCTCTGTTCCAAAGAATTGTTTTATCAAAATGAAGTTTATATTTGTCATTTTCACAAATAATCTCAGGTTCATATTTGTGAAATTTTTTTTCTTTTGGGAATTAGGTCAGGTTTAATTCCTAGATTGAAATGAATAATATTAGCGACGGCACTATGTCTTTCTAGATAATCTGTTGAAGCAAGGACTGAGCAAGATGATAATATATGAAAAACTGTTTCTGAAGAACAGAAACATCTACGGCAAGAATCATCTATATTTTGTTTGATGATGTGTTTTCTATAATTTCTCGTGAAAACAACCTGATCCTGGATCGCAATTGCCAAGCCTTCTGTTTCAGCAAACAATTCTCCAGAAAGTAACCATTTATTCGATGCGATTTCATCAATATAATCATCAATTCTTTAGGGTGCTTTCCGTGTAATTCCTTCTGCATTCAACTTTCTCATTCAGAACTATCATCAAATATATCAAAATCTACCTTTTGCATTGTCAAGTTCAGAGGTGTAAGATTATAATCTGAAGCAACAACAATATCATGTAATTTAGACGTTCTCTGTTTAACATGAAAATGGTAACGTAGATGAAAAACCTGTTTACTATGAAGATTATTCAAATCAGTTACTCCACGACCTCCAAGATGTAAGAACAGGAACTGCATAGGAGTTGATAGCTCTGAAAAGGTTTTTACTAGTTAAATGACTCTTGATGATAATTCTAAGTCTTTTGTAATATGAACTTCTAATATTTTCTTTAGTGCTGCTATGGTTAATTGTCTTATCTTGACCAAATCCAAGATATTTATATATATATATATATATATATATATATATATATATATATATATATATATATATATATATATATATATATATATATCTTGGATAAGTAATCGAGTTTGTGTATCACAGTAATTTAGCCAAACTGATAACTAAAGAGCGGATTATATGAAACTTACATCTTTTTACATATTCTACATGTTTTGCCAAATTTGAACAAAGAACCATATTTTACGTTACGTTACATATTTTCGTCATATACTTAGATTCCATAAATTATGTCCCTTCCAAGGGTTGTGAATGAAACAATTGAAAGTGAGGTACCTTCATTATGTATCACCTAATATTCTGAAAAGCTAAACGGTGAAAAAACTCACTAGAACATTTGTGTCGTAAAAACGAATGATTGTTAAACTGTAATTCCATTACCTGCCATAACTTTTTGAATCATTCGGTGTTAAAATCAAGTAGTGTAAAGAAAGTCTGAAAATTCCGAAAGTGAAGTTTAAGGCGAAATGGATCGAACCATATCCAGATATGGCCATGGATGGAGAAAGTTTATCTTGCAAAGCATGTTCGAAAATCGAAGTCCTTGCCCCTTTATAAGTAAGTACATGTCCTTATATAAGTATGTAAAAGAATGCTCTTCATTATATCTCTCTTCTTTCTCTCTTATCCTTAATTGTGAAGGTGAAAAGCCCTTTTAATTGCAACGGTTAGTTTTCAAGGCCTAGTTTATTGGTATATATAGCATAAAATTTTTAAAGTTGATGAAAAAGCCTTCTAATAATTTGAATTTATTGTTTCAGATTAAAGCTGATTAGCATGTAGGAAGGGTCAAACATGTTTAGAATATTGCAAGATTAAGGAACGAAGGAAAATGACAGCAATCACTCAAACAATTTGTCTCTCATAAAAATGGGACGAATAATTAAAAACAGTTATATGAAGATTTGTGCAGAGCATTAGGTGTTTCAAATATTTCATTGAAAAAATTCAGAAACGATAATCTGAAATCTTTCTTGGAAAAAAATAGTAAATTCAGTATCGCCGACGAATCTACATTATGAAAAACAAGCATCGGATGTATTTTAGAACAATAAAGAATGAAGCTATAGGCGAAAATCACTTTTATGTTATTGTGGACGAAATAACAGATGCTTGTGGAACATCACATCCTTAGCTCATGGCGTTAACAGAGAAGCAGAAGAAGAAAGATTGCCTACTCTGTAGCTTACACCACAACCACTATTGACCCGATGCGGAACATGGCTCAAAGCAGCATTTTCAACGAGAACCCAGATTCTTCCTCTTCTGTAGTGTCATCGAAAACTTTATGAGGAAATAAATAAGTGCATAGAAGTACGGGTCGACAAGAACATCTATGCGGGTGAAATAGACCTTCCTCTTGTTGCGCGTTAACTTTACCGGTCACGTGGTCAAGAGCTCAATTCTCAATGAACCTTTGAAGCTTTAAGAAGAGCCAAGTGAGCAGAACCGAATCTTGCGAATTTCATTTCAATATATCTAAGTTTTGGTGACGATGGAGTTCGTTTCCAATTGGAAAGGAAAAAAATTGAGTGAGCAATCCAGGGAAATATTTGCGAATGTCATTAATTTCATGAAACGAGAAGGGATGCAGATTGAATCTGTAGTTTCTTTGAAAAAGGTTCAAGAACGTGTAGCAGTCCCAACAGGAATAGGTTTGCGAACTGTTTTACAACTCCCGATTAAAAGAGGAGAAAATCAGCGAAGAAAACATGATGACTTCGATAGAGCTCTGCTTCGTAGGTTTGTCGTCAATTCTTACATCGTCGATAAAATCGTACTCAAACTACGTTTGAATTATTTAATAAGCAGCAAACGATACCGCCAAGAAAAGATACCAATAATTTACATGGACGAAACATATATTCATTCATCCCATATACACAAGAAGGCTTGGAGTGACGAGACAAACGACGGCCTACGTCAGCCTGTTTCAAAAGGAGCCAGACTGATAATTTTGAACGCCGGTAGTGTCCAATTGTAAAACCGGTGATTATCACGATGGTATAAATTTTGCAAAAAACGAAAAATGGTTAAGAGAAAAACTTATTCCAAATTTACCACCAAAATGTGGGTTAGTTATCGATAACGCCTCATATCACAATCTACAAACAGAACAACACCCGACCATGGCTTCCCGAAAAGAAGAAATGAAAGAGTGGCTGCAACTTCGAAATATTGCCTTCGCAGTTGGTATGCTCAAAGCAGAACTTTATTACTAATTAATCTGCACAAACCCAGATATAAAACGTATGTTATCGACAAACTCCTGAATGATCAGGGCCACAATGTACTGAGATTACCCCCATATCATCCTGACTTAAACCCGATTGAAAAAGTTTGGCCAGCCATGAAAGTTTATGTAGCTGACAGGAATGTTGATTTCTCAATGAAAAATTGGGAAAAACTGTGTGGTGAGTTTTTCTCTTCCTTTTCTCCAGATCAGTGGGAATCATTATGCGACAATTAGAAGAAAATTGAACAATCTTTAATGGAGCAAGAACCTATGCTGGATAATGTTATCGACAGTTTCATAATTACTTTGCAAGCAGACACTAATGACAGCAACAGCGATTCTTCTAGTTCTCATGAAGAACTATCTGACAGAAAATTTTTGATTGAATTGTTTGCAAAAATTATCTAGAATTTTTACCAATTTTAATGAATTTGTATTATTAAACTGACAACCAGGTAAATCCGAACCTAACCTAATCTCACGAGAGCACAATACGATTTTACCTCTTAAAATTTCCGTTTTCTTTGTTATGTCGTTAATCCTATATACCATCGAGCCATCGAGGTAGCACAAAGTTACTAGGTACTTAGGAAAACATAGGTACTAATCCTTTGCCTCAAATCCCTAATGAATATCAACCTTCAATTACTATATTTCATCGTATTGTACAGATTCCAGGTATTCTTGATAATTTGAATTATAAGGACGTAACATGGCGGTCGATACGGTACTCTCGTAATTAATGAGAAAAAGAAATGTTCAATACAGTGTAATGGTGGCTGCATAAAAAGTGCGTTAAAATATCTTCGGAACAATTGGAGTTCGCGAAAAAAAAACTAACAGCAAAAATTCAAGTGCGAAAAATGCATTGTAGAAAGTGAGGTTAAAAGACCAATCTGAAATTCGTGAAGTCTCTTCAATAACCACTACTAAAGACGAAAAAACGAAAAAATTATAGATATCAACAACCTTATTAAAAATCATGAAAGAATGCATCAATGCATGACCTTACGAATTGAAAGACAACGTTCATGAATCGAAGGAAGAAGTAAACATACTGAGGGAGAGCAACAATGAATTGGTCGAGATGCTCACTGAAATATCAAATGCATCGTCTTTAGTCCAATAAGTAAGCGATATTGAAAATCAACTTTCGTTAGAGGTCAATTACCCCATTGTCGAGACTTTTCACGTACTGGAGACATCCAATGCAAACGTAATTCGAAGGGATGTAAAAGCCAATCCGAACGCACAAAAAACATCAGGGAAATGATGGCAAGTGCAGAACAAGAGATATAGTAGAAACAAGCAAATAGAAAATGAAAATAAATGTGAGAATCCAACTACGACACTGGTCACAGTTGTTGAGATTGCGATCCAAAGTGATGCAGCATTTGGATCGGGAGCCGTGAAGGGTTCTAAAACACAAATGGAAAATAGACTTCCATCCAAAAACCAAAAGGAAGCTAAGAATTGGTACGGCCGATATCCTCTCAGAAGGAACATCGAGAGGATTCTGCGGTGTGGACAGAAGGTTATAGATAAATATTCAGATGTAAAAGTCAGGTCTCTGTTGACATGATAGAGAAATACATTATGGATAAACCCTCATTTAAGGAGACTGAAATATCACTGTGGGAATTATTTAGATCAAACAACCACAAGCAGTTTGTCCTTGCTGCTCCTATGCACTAAAAAGATGAGCTCTATGACACAGCGTTCTGGCCTGCAAATGTGGCTATACGGAGATTTAGGATGGACTTATATAAAAAAAATTCGGAAGCCTTGGTATTTTAGGAAAAGGCCCCAGGCTAAATCAAAGCATTTCATAAATGACAAGGCGGTGAATGTTGGCTACGAGGACATGAACTTCCAAGAAGTGACCTAAAAAGAAAAGTCTTTCATTCTCCTAAATCTTAATGTTCAAAGTATAACAAACAAGAGGGGTTTATTGAGTGAGTTTTTGTTGCAAGAAAGCATAGGAATAACCTATATAACAGAGCATGGCTTGCCGCAGGTAACACTAATACTTCGAATTCAAGAGGTTATGAGGTTGCTCGATGTAACACCCGAACTAACTCCACACATGGAGGTGTCATGATTCTTACAGCAGTAGGCACCACTTTTGAAACTGTAAACATGATTGAGAAACCTTCAGTTCATAGACACATAGAAATGCGCGCAATATCAATCCCTGCATTAACCTCCTGTGTGCTGGTTACATATCGCCCGTCTACTGGGAGTATTGATTGGTTCATTGATCAGCTAGATGCTGCGCTTGCGGTTATTACTGAAACATCCATGAAACACATCATACTAACAGGCCACTCAAATATAGATATGATGACTGAGTCCACAACAAAGAAAAATCTATTGGACTTGACACAATCCTAGAGGTTCTTCCACATGTATCGACAACATATTTACTAATGTGGATAGGAAAACCTACAGTAAAAGAACGATGAATCCACATATCTCCGACTATGAAGCACAATTGGTGACTTTTCCCGGAATCATCATACCGCAATGTAGATACCATCAGAGACTTGCGTGAGTCTAATATTATAAGGTTCATACAGACTGGAGCTGCAGTCGAAAGATATACATAGTTGACGATGAGAAGGTAATTCTACTAAAAAATCAAGTAAATGCTGCTTACACAATAGTCAGGTCAGAAATGATGAAACATCTTGGCAGATCCTTAAAATTCTTAAGACTCAACTTAGATTTGCGATTGACAAGGCCATAAGAAACGAGAATCTCTAGCGAATAACTGAATCGGATAATAAAACTAGGATGGTGTGGAAAATAATAAATGAGAACATAAAACCGGAGAAATACTCTGAAGAGAATTCTAGCATTGATGCAGAATCTTTGAATGAAGAATTCTCATTGATCGCTAAAAGCCTTGCACCAGAAGCTGCCATTAATTTGGATAAGTCCAGAAGGATTTTTAATGATGTCCCTGTTTTTTGCTTTTTGAGGCAACAGAGGACGAAATAATAGCTGGGGTATCAATGATGAAACCCAAAACTTTCAGAGATATCTATGGCTTTAGCGTCATTCTCTTGAAGAGAATTATCACCACCATTGTGTCACCATTATGCGTACTAGTGAATCAGTGCATTGAACAAGGTATATTTCCTAAAGAACTAGAATTAGCTAAGGTAATACCTGTGTACAAGAAAGGTGATAAAAATGTATGGTCGAACAACAGACCAATTGCTATATTGCCTGTAATCTCTAAAATTTTTGAAGCCCTATTGAAAAAAAGACTGGCAGCCTACTTGGAAACAAAGTTCTTGCTATCAGATTAACAGTACGGATTTAGGAGAGGCAGATCCACAGTCTCTGCGCCGACGCAACTAGTCGATTCGATAACGCAAGCAATAGAGAAGAGGAATATGCAGAGTTAAGATGCTGCAATCTGGGTAAAGCTTTCGATCTAGTAGTGAGGCAGATCCTGACTGAGAAGCAGGGACATCTGGGCATAAGAGGAAGGGTATTGAGTGTATTCGAGTCCTATTTGAAAGATAGATAGCAGGTGGTTCATTGGAAGGATCAACTATCTTCCCCAGTCCAAGTCAAACGAGGAGTTCCGCAAGGCTCTATTTTGGGACCTATTTGTTTATTTTATATATGAACGACCTGTCACACTACATCAATGTAGGAGAGATTTGTATCTTCGCTGATGACACGAGTATACTGAACAGATCCCACTCCAAGGAGGAAGCAAAAAATAGCTCTGAGGTATCGATCAGGAGGGCGGGAAAATGGTTTTGCAGCAAATGGCCTTAACCTCAATGAGGAGAAAATCCAAAACATCACAATAAGTACACATCCCACAATTACTAAGCCGGAGAAGAATGGAATTAAATTTTTGGGTTTTATACTAGATGACTCCCTCTCCTGGGGTCTGCATGTCGATTCCATCAGTGGAAGATGGTCCTCTGCAATATATTCCATCCTTACAAAAAATACACCATCGATGACAGAGCCCCACTTATCACATATCTGCAATTTTTCATAGTGTAGCCACCTACGTCATAATGCTTTGAGGGGCCTCGTCGGAGGCCCAACGTGTCTTGCTTCTACAGAAGAGAGTGATAAAGACAATAGTGGGTGCTCCTCAGATCCAAAGCTGCAGAGGTATTTTCAAACAGTTATGCATACTTACCATTCCATCCCAATTTATATTAACAATCACATACATAGGCATCAACACAATAATGAGTCCCACAACAATGTCCATGACTATTTTACAAGGCATAGAAGAAATCTAATACTGCCTTAGGATTTGCTTGCAAGGTCGCAGCGTG
Source organism: Cryptolaemus montrouzieri (assembly GCA_013387265.2). Taxonomy (NCBI): domain Eukaryota; kingdom Metazoa; phylum Arthropoda; class Insecta; order Coleoptera; family Coccinellidae; genus Cryptolaemus; species Cryptolaemus montrouzieri. The sequence goes on from JABFTP020000185.1 coordinate 125,567,998, forward strand.
GTTACGAGTATTTGGACATGCGACTTTTCAACTTTTTGCCCAGGCAAGTGAGGCAGCTCGGAATACACCCATTTAAGAAGAAATTACTCCTTGAAAATACCATTTATGGTCCACAAGAATTCATAGGTCTATTAAAATGATACTTCAAATGTTATCTGTTCACTGTTGGTTGTATATGTTAGTTGAAATTTTAATGTAACCAATCTGTATATTTGTTTATATTTTATATTTATTTGTTTGTTTGTTTATTCATTTATTTATTGACATCCTTGTAATATTTGAAGGCAAATAAACCTATTCTATTCTAAGGAGATAATAATAGTATTTAGTATGAAGGTTCAGTGAGAAAAACCCCTGCCTCGAAAATTTCCTGTAGTCTAACTGGTGATGAGTCTGTGACTCTCTTCTTTTAATAGAAATCAAAATAATGGAGTACCTTGAAATGCCATATGCCTAAGAGGGATAATTTTCTCAAAAAGCCCTTAAGCCGACCCTGATAGCTATTTGACATTTCATTGCAGAACGCATTATTCATCTTACCCCCTCCACTTGCTATCTCTTTTGTTCTTCGCGCATTTACAGGAATCTCAACCGCACAGATATTCTTGTCGACTTGTATTGTATTCATCGAACGAAATTATAGCTTAATTCGTCGTTCAATTTCATTTTTGGAAAAATGTTCCGGCCTTCAACCGATTCTGTAGGAATAATTGAAAATTTTAAAAAGGACTGCGAAAAAGTAAAATGTGAAATTGTCAAATTTGTATTCGGAAAATTGAAAATGGTTTTAGAAAATAATGGTTTTGAAGTTTTGAAGAAACTCGAAACGTTTCGAAAAATTCGAATTCAGAAACCAAATTTTCCGAAAAGGTGCTGCCAAAACTAAAACATGCTACTATTACCTCAGTAGGTGTAGAACGAAGTTTTTCTTTATATAAACATGTTTAGCGATAAGCGTCATAATTTCACATTCAGAAAATTTTGAAATACATTCAGTTATTAATTAGTTTTATAATCAAGAATAGAATAATCTTAAGTTTGATGAATACATTTTTAGTTAAGAATTCTTGTTGTTATTGTTGTGCTCAAAAAACCCCTTCAAACAATATATGTTCGTTTACAAACGGAAATATTACTATTTAAGCTTGTGTACTTACATCGAAGTTTTAATTTTGCTGGATTTCGATGAGCAGAAGACACCGTTTAACGCGCATAACGGCGTCAATTTTCGGCAAATTACTACTATTTCCTATGATAAATCCCGTTTCCATGGCGAATCAATATTCGTTTCATTAGATATAACTAACAACACCTATATCAACTCGAGAAAATTATTTCAAATGAAAAAATATCAATTACTTGTTTTGTTCTATGAAACTGTCAAAAACAATGTTTAGCACGACGTGACGTAGCTATCTCTGATTGGTGTTCTCCGGTAAATGACTGAATATCTAATTTAGCCGAATTTAATAACTGAAAATATAGATATCCTTATTTATTTTGATGTTTATTTTTATTTTTTATAACTTCAATGTCGTTATTCATCATTAAAAACTATAATACATTATATTTATTCTTAGTGAGCATAAGCCTATTGTAGTAGTCGTTCTATGCTGTAACATTTAACTGATCTGTCAGCGCTATTGTGAGCATTTTCTTGTCTTATGAACAAGGGCGGTATCATCAATACTGAACAAGTTTTCCTCTATGAACTTATTTGAACGAGTACAATCCTCACTTCTTATGTTTAATTAGTCTTATTTTCCCGTTAGTTGCCAATGTTGTAGCACGTACGAACTCGATCACTGGATTTTAATTTTCTTCATACACTTCCTATCTCTCATTCAAATAATCAACAAACCTCTAACCGTTTACATTCAAAGTTATACGTTTCCCTTGGGTATACTTTTTGCCAACGTTTAGATACCATCTGCACCCATTCAACCCTTCCGCGCGACCTCATCTGGCATGGGACCCAGTATCTGTCGAATGGATCAGTTGTTCAATCTTCCTCCGGAATTTACAGAGTGATGATCTGCAGCCCCAGGCCAGGAGGATATGACGACGGCGTCATCAGTTGCGTGCAAGTTTCCATGACGACGCCAGCCGCCCCCACCGCCTTTCGGACAGTGACAAATGACAGACAAAGGGTGACTGGGATACTCGTTTTACATATGCAGAGACACTCATTTGTCTACTCACCCTAGGACGGTTTTTATTCGCTTTCGTCGTGCGCCCCTGGCCGACATCGGATCGGTTTAACCCTTGTTGTGTCGCTAGCGTTTCGGAATGGATTGTTTTATTTTTATCTGAATGTTTATAGACCTGAGAGATTTTGGGTTCATTGCGACCCGTTGTGTTATGGCTCTACAAGCAGTCACTTGGCACGTAATAAGTTTCTTTTCATCTATATATTTTCCTCGAAATTCTTTCTCTGATTCGGTCTCGAAGTTTGCCCGAAGGGTAAGCTATAGGAATTGGTCATAAGAATCTCATTTATTTCAATGAAGGGAGTAAGAACCTCAAATAGAGCGTCTTTCCTTAAAATAAATATGTCACATAATTTGCATTGATTCTAAAAACACTTGTTGCTTATGAAAATATTGGTTCAAGCTTTTGTCAACATTTTCGATGTCACTAATGAAATTAACCCTCTATTACTCCAATAAGAAGAATGAATCTACTCTTCAATTCAGGATTCCATGTCAAATTATTCTTTAAGTCCGCCTTTCCACGAACCCAAGAAACTATTCCAAGTGTGTTAGCCCACATGATCTTGATGACCAATAAACATTACCATTATTGCAATTATATTTCTCTCAGGAAAAATTCTGCTCCCAATAAAACAAAATTAGGTGCTGCTCCCACCCAGTCGAAACCACTCATCTCCTAGGTCAGTGTTTCTCAACATTTTCAACGGCACAATTCCCTTAGCAAAATTTTCGTGACCTCTACCATCTGCTTATCAGCAATTTTGGTAAAAGTTTGAAAGGGTTTGTAATGAACTCGAGAACAAGTCCCTCAAATTTCCTCTCCCAAATGTGTCCAATCAACTATTGCAGAAATTGCGAAGAACAATGTTTATCCCTCAAATATGATCAGAAATGATCAGAAAGAAACAAATAGCACATCATAATATTTACCCACGTATAGAATCAATTAATACAGATAAATGTATTTCATCAACATATTTTGACCTCTTTCAGCGAAAAGATAGCAAATGTCATTTCAAAACAGCATAAATAGTAGCTTTCAAAACTCTCCAAAGAATTTTTCAAAAGTAAAGATAAAACTGATAGATTTGACGATACTGGAGTTTGAGAGAGCAAATTCGTTGAAAAAGGCCAGATAAGTGGAAACTCTTGGATTTTACCCCACGATAATATACCATTTCACTAGTATATCATTGTAAATGAATTTCTGACCAAAAACTCAACAAATACCATCGAACAACCACCGTTTTCACCTGATATGGCTCCTGCCGACTTTCTTCCTTTTTGCAAAACTCCAATTAACACTTCTAGGTACCAGTTTAGAATCGATAGAAAACATATTTTGTGTTTCTTTGACTAATTCCTGGTACTTTTTCCACACAATGTATTTGCTTAATTATATTCAATTCAATATTCTGCAACTAATCTAAGAATATGGCTAAAAATGCTGAAGTTCAAAATTGATAAAGATGAAATGACAGTTACGCATTGTGATTTCTGCATGTGATAGTTTGATATATCGAAAAACACATTTACAATTTTTTTGAAATTGTTAGATTCAATGAATTGAATTATAATTTTCTATTTCAGTGGTAAATTTGATTGCTTCGTTAAATGTTAGGGTGTACCTAAATATTGGATGACCATGTATCATATTTTCTATTATATTAATAATAATAATAATCACTTTGAAGCAGAAACTCCAAGCAAAAGCAAAGAGGCTCTCAAGATACATCAAGTGTATGAAAGGAAACATCAAAACCAAAGGTTCCTCCAAAGCGCGGCCAATTTTCATAAGGGAAATAACAAAACTACGAATAACAAGAACAGAGAAGTACCTGACACACAGTGCTTGACCCATTGGTCATCGTTATGGTCGAACCCCAAAAAATACAATGAAGATGCTGTATGGATCACGAATGAAAAACAACGCCTTGATATTAATCATATGGACTTCCAAGAAATAACGGAGGAAGAAATCGCAACAGTAGTTAGAACGACCAAAAATTGGAAGGCCACAGGTGTAGATAAAATCCATAACTTCTGGTACAAGAAGTTTAATAAGCTCCATGAAGCAAGGAACAACTCATCATCGATTCTGTTATAATGAAACAGGCACACGTAGGGCATCGGAATGTTTATTCAACTTTTCTCGATTATCTGAAGGCATTCGATAATACTGCCCATTCCTGGCTTGTTGAAGTAAGGCCGATTCACCCAGCCCTGGTAGAGTTCTTGAAGACAACAATGACACACTGGCGCACGTCTCTGCCGGTCAACATGAACAATAAGTCAATTAAAACCGACGAGATACCCATACGGCGTGGAATTATTCAAGGAGACTCTTTGAGTCCACTATGGTTCTGTTCGGCTATGAGCCCATTGTCTTCAATCCTCAATAGAACAGGTTACAGATTAAGGATAACAGCAGATAGAAACTGTCACACTATCTCCCACCTGCTATATATGGATGACATCAAATTATATGCTTCGAACAAAAAGCAGGTGGATGATCTGCTGAGAGTTGTCAGTAAGTTTTCGGCATATGTTCATATGAAATTCGAGATTGAGAAATGTAAAACCCTGAACATTCAAAGAGGGAAAGTCATAGATGGTGAAACATAACTCCCAAATGGTGATATTATACAGTGTACGAAAGATGGCTAAACGTACAAATATCTGGGATACCAACAAGCCAGATTGCTAGATCAAAAACAGTCAAAGGAGAAGATTCGTTCAGAGCACAGTCAGCGTCTGAAGACTGTGCTGAAGTCCATGTTGAACTCGGGGAATCTAGCCAAAGCAATTAACACCTACGCCATTCCAGTGTTGCTTTACTCATTTGGAATAATCAGATGGACTAAGACAGAACTGGATGGTATTCAAAGGCAAACCTAAACGATGCTGACAAAGTACAATAATCACCATCCAAAATCTTCTGTGATAAGAACACTTAAGCCGAAAGAAGGAGGACGCGGATTGATAGATGTTGTCAACTTACATACCGAACAGATAAAAATCTCAGAGAATTCTTCTCAGCAAAAGCTCGCACTTCTGACCTCCACATAGTAGTCTCGTTAGCTGATAAGGAATATACACCTCTAAATCTTACTACTAGTGATGACCTGCTGAATCTACCGATCCTATCAGATACTGAAAAATAAGAGCAATGGTCAAGAAAGCATGGACGACATGAGATTAATCAACCACACATCGACAAAGAAGCTTCCAACAAAAGTCTCACATATCTTCGTAATGGAATCCAGCTGCATTATCAATTACGTTGCATAATCCATAAATGAATACCGTATCTGCATATTCTTGATTTGAAAATAGAAAAGGAATTATCTGTCAGCTGGTAATATAGTTTTGCAGCAAAAATCGAACGATTAGCAACAATAAAGATTTATTACATAAGAAGAGGGATTCAAATGATATTAACACTGGGAGAAAAACAAAAGTGCTAGAATAAGTAACTGACATTTCGTATTTATTATGTGACCATTAAATTTCGAAACATTTGTTCCTAGATGAGAGGTCTTACACGTTTATGGTTACTACATTATGGAAAGACAAAAACATAAAAATAGAGAATTATTTATATTGTTGTGATATGAAAATTTGATAAAATGAGATAAAAAACACAAGGTTTAACTTTAATCTACACTTTATTTGAAGAAATTCGACGACGTTTCGCTGACACAGCAGCTTTATCAAGAATGAAAAACAGAATGAAGAGTATGGTATTATAAACAAATCGTAGAACAAGTTGGATGAATAACAGGAAAATCCACACCGAGCCATTGTACAGTTAGTATGAAAGGTAATAAAAACTAATTAAACAAGTTAAGTAGGGGTGAATAATTCACATCTTCCTGTACATTCAAAAGCTTGTCCGAATGTTTGTATCTATTTATTTCTAATGCTTCTAGGAGATCTAATTTTGAACTTTTTGATTTTATATGTAATATGTCAAAGTTTTTATTGAAAGAATGGTTTTCTTTTATTAGGTGGTTTGAATAATTTGAATCAGATTTATTTTTATCGAAGCTACGTTTATGTTCAGATGTTCTTATGCCAAAACTCCTATAGGTCCTACCGATATAAATTTTATCACAAGAACCGCAATTGAGTTAAACTAACCCCGTTAGACCAGTCGTATCTTACGTTACAGCCCCAGTCGTGAAATTGTCGCACTACCTTATAGATATCATTAAAAATTATTGTTCATTCAAATCAAAATTTTCTATAAAAATTTTTCGAATTGATAAATAACATAAAAAACGTTAACCTACCACCTAACGCAAAACTTATTTCGTTTGATGTTGAGAATTTATACCCAAGTGTTCCTCCAGGTGATGTCAAAATATTAATCGAAAACATGTTGAATTCGATTCATGTTAACCACATAATTAACACATTAAATTCACGATAGAAATTGAACAGAACGATTCCATAAATTTTTGGACTTAAAATCACTAAACAAAATAATAATCATGTTTTTCGGTCTTTCGTAAACCAACACATACTGATACAATTATACATAACTACTCATTACATCCAATTCAACACAAAGTTGCAGCTTTAAACAGCATGGTACATCGGTTACTCAATTTACCTTTATCAGTAGAAGATTATAATAAAGAGTTAAACATCATCAAACAGATAGCCATTAATAATTCATATAATCCGGATATGATAGATCTAATCATTCGTAAAAACTCTATCAGAAGGCAATAAATGAAGTATATCCTATTCATAAAGACTATAAAATATTCAACAGTTTAACATGCTGCGGTTCTGCAAGTACAAATATTAAATCCTTTCTCGTCAAAAAAATCTTAATATAACTTTCAAAACTTCTAATAACTTAGGTAAACATATTAAAAATAATAAATCTCGTGTTGAAAAATCAAGTAAATCCGGAATCTATAAACTCAATTGCGGTTCTTGTGATAAAATTTATATCGGTAGGACCTATAGGAGTTTTGGCATAAGAACATCTGAACATAAACGTAGCTTCGATAAAAATAAATCTGATTCAAATTATTCAAACCACCTAATAAAAGAAAACCGTTCTTTCAATAAAAACTTTGACATATTACATATAAAATCAAAAGTTCAAAATTATATCTCCTAGAAGCATTAGAAATAAATAGATACAAACATTCGGACAAGCTTTTGAATGAACAGGTAGATGTGAATTATTCACCCTACTTAACTTGTTTAATTAGTTTTATTACCTTTCATACTAACTGTACAATGGCTCGGTGTGGATTTTCCTGTTATTCATCCAACTTGTTCTACGATTTGTTTATAATACCATACTCTTCATTCTGTTTTTCATTCTTGATAAAGCTGCTGTGTCAGCGAAACGTCGTCGAATTTTTTCAAATAAAGTGTAGATTAAAGTTAAACCTTGTGTTTTTTATCTCATTTATATCATGGATCTACATCAAGTAACGGCCTCCACAATTCAAATGAAAATTTGATAGTTATCATCATCCATGAAAGCTCGCTGCCAATGAAATCAATGTGAAAAGAAAGGAGTGACCTATTTTTCGATGGAGGTTTTTACGGAATATCTGGCATGTCAAATAATACTCTGCTCGTATCTCCACACCGTTCTCAATTTATTTTCTACATTTTGTCAACTTTATTCGTCAAATATTTAATGATCGGTGAATGATATCGATTTATGAGCAAGAACCGAATTTCATGAAACAAATTAAAGTATTCAAATTGTCATTTCACAAGTCGTTTTAACTGAAATCAAACATATTTCATCAAATGTAATTGTATCAATTTTTTTAACTTTAATTCAGACTTTAATCGCCTAGTATTCAGAATTGTTTCTGAGGATTGGACTGAAAACTAACATTATTCCAAAATGAATATTTTTTTAATAAAATACCTTAGGTGTGATAGAAATGTTTTGATGGCATATTGAAAGAGCTACCTTTACTTGTTCTGATGATGTATTTAGAACTTAGCTTAAGTGATATACAGGGTGTTGGTTTATCATCTATTGATAAAATTGAATTTCTACAGTCCCGCCCTGTACGAGAAAACAAATTATCTCTGCGAATAGTTGGTCTAGTAGGTGACTGACAATCCTGAAATTTTCATTCAAATCGGAGCATGATGACTGGAATATTTAGCCAGTTCACGCTAAACAGCCTGTATATGCGAAGTGGAGTCGCGTAAGTCAACAAGATGTATTATTCCTACACACCAGGAATGTTGCCTACCACCACCGAAAATATTTCCCTCTTCTCCGGAATCACCCTGTATAGAAATACATATTAGAAATTAACATTGGGTACTAATGCATAATTGAGAACTACTTAAAATCCCAAATTCTGGGAAATAACATAAATCATTCGGGTCGTTGAGTAAAATTTGATTATTATCTGTATTATGTTTGGCTTTGAATATTTCTAAGGATTCAAGATAAATGAGTTTTATACCTTTTTGTGTTTGATGAGAAAATATCGTTGTTTTCTATGCAATGTTGTGGCAGGCTGAAATCTGTTTTGTTTTTAGAAAAATGTGAATAAAGTTCCTTATTATCTAATTCTAAACAACCTGCCAAATTTATGTTGAATGAGATGAGGGGAACCAGAAGGAATGCAAATGATTCACAGAGCTTTCACATTACCTCTTTCCATTACAAATCTCAATAAAGAAATTTCATTAGTTAAAAACATCGCAAAAATAACTGATATTCTCCCTCGATGAAAGACAAACTTGGGTCTAAAAAAACAGTATTTATCCTCAAAACAGTTCTGAAGTCACCCACATCAATATTCCTCATTAACCCTAGATCACTAACCTTATTTTACAACGTTTATCACTAACCTTCGTCATCTCGACTACGCCGTATAACAGGGAGGCTTCTAAAGGTTTATGGAATAAAATATTTATATGTGTTTAACTTATTTATTACAAAAATCATTAGTTAACATGTTTATAAGTTTTTCATTTACTAAAATCACATTTTAATCACTTTGACAGTCTTTGAATTGAGATAAGACTTTTTACTCATTTGAACATTTTTGTTATTTTAATGCTTAAATCTTACTAACTAGAAAAAAAACACTTGAAAAAAATATTAAAATATCGAAATTGATAATAAAATCAACGAAAGAAAGAAGCATTTTAGATGAAAACTATTAATTAATACATTTGTGACAAATATCAAATTTGTTTTCGACGACTCATGGTGGCTGGAACGGTGCACACAGGGCCCCTAAACAAAAAACACACAGAGGTCGACGGAGATCAGCCTGAATCTGAAATGCGTGCGACGACTCAAAGTTTATACTACTTTTTTGGGATCGCGTCGTCGTCGAAGGTTAGTGATCTAAAGCAGGAGTGCTCAAACGGTCGATCTTTTTGAGTAGATCTCGAGAAGAAAATTTTTTAATAATTATGTAACTAAACTACAAAAAATTATTACGTAATAAAATAACACTCTGCTAGCGGGAAAAGGCGGCTTTATCAAAGGAACGCGCCTGCAGGAATTGGAGTCATTCTGAATTATAACTGGAAGGAAATACTACGTCGATACAAAGTTTATTATTAAATAGTACAAAATGAGAGCAGCGAAGAAATCTAAAAAGTATCATTTGAGAACGATTGGGAGGAAGAATTTTTCTTTTGAACGGTGAAGGATAGGCGCATTTGTCTTATTTGTCGTGCGTCAGTTGCAATACCTAAGCGTGGTAACTTAGAAAGGCATCATAACATGGTTCCTAAAAACTATGAAAAGGATTTTCCATCACAGAGTGAATAAAAAAACGAAAAGTACGTGATTTGATATCTTGTTTGAAAAAAGGACAAACTATGTTCACAAGACCAGCAAAACAATCAAAAGCTGCTACGATCGCGTGATTTAAAATATCTCATATATTAGCAAAACACAAGACCCCATTCGAAAATGGATCCGTTGTGAAGAAAGCATTTATCGAAGCGGGTGATGCTTTATTTGGAGATTTTAAAAATGAAACAGAAATCACGTCTGCTATTAGAGAACTTCACAACCACAAGGCGTATTGAAGACATGAGTCAGGATATGGCAGATAACCTAAAACGTGATATCATGAACTGTACAAACTTTTCTTAACAATTCGACGAATCCACTGATATGACAGACACTGCCCAGCTGTGTATTTTTATTCGGATGGTATTCAATGACATGTTGGCTGAGGAAGAATTTTTGACAATCCTCTGAAGGGGAGGACCCGTGGCGAAATATATATGACGTTTTCTTCAATTTTGTAAAAAAATACAAACTACCAATATATAAATTAGTGTGCATCGCAACCGATGGAGCACCAGCAATGATTGGAAACAAAAACGGTTTTCTGGCATTGTGTCGAGCTAATGAGGATTTCCCTTAATTTTTTTCATTCCATTGCATTATACATTAACAAGTTTTGTGTTCAAAAGTTTCAAACACGGAGGAAATTATGGGCATTGCAACAAAAATTGTGATTTCCATCCGTGCACGTAGCTTGCAACGGCGGCTCTTTAAGTTGCAGTTGGAAGATAGGAAGTCATTTGAACACACTGATTCAGTTCTTTGCACAGATGTCAGGTGGTTGAGTCGCGGAAAATTCTTAGAATGGTTTCAAGAATTATTTCCTGAAAGAACAGCTTTTCTAGACGAAAGAGTGAATGGCACTTGGATGTTGAAAAACGAAAAATGGCTGACTGATTTGGCATTTTTGATTGACATCACAATGCACTTAAACACCATTAAGTTGGAGCTTCAAGGTAGAGGAAAAACTATGATTGAGATGATTAGCGCAGTAAACGCATTCAAAAGTAAATTGCACCTTATGATAGATCAACTGAAAACAAAGGATCTGAAACATTTTCCGTCTTTGAAAGCAAGGATTCCTCAGTTATGATAAGTATGAGGCTGAATTATCAAATATTTTGGGACAATTCGAAATGCGTTTTTATGATTGCAGTGAATTGGCAAATATAGCATCATTTATGAGTTTTCCTGTTTCATGTAAAAACATTGATGAATTAGCTACTGAAATAGCAAGTCAGTTCAATATGATCTCATGTTCTGTTGAAAATGAAAATGAAATCGCCCTTCAACTGACGGTAATGTTTGGGTCAACTTTCTTTTGCGAGTCTGAATATTCTGAAATGAAGATGATTAAGTCAAAATATCGCAATCGACTAACTGACGATCATATGTCATCAAGCTTGCGATTAGAACTCAGTGGTTACGTACCATCTTATAAAAAGTATGCTGAGGATATGCACTGCCACGCTTCAACATCAAAAGTCACTCCTTAGTAAAGTTTAACGCCATATGTAACTCTTTTGTTTTGTAACTACCAATAAACTCGCAATTTTGAATAACTATGAGTGTTTTCATTGATGTTATAGAGAAGAACCTAACTAAACCTAACCCAAATCTTGACTAAAGTAATGTTTATTGTACGGAAAGCTAATATCTATATATGCTACGGAACATCCTACCTAGATAGGTAGGTAGGTAAGGTGTATCGTGTATATACGACAACCAGGCATCACACATACTTGCAGCCTCTCAGAGTCGATCGTAAGTAATCTAAAAATATTGAAGTAGATCTCCAGCAGTTCAAGTTTGAGCACCCCTGATCTAGGGTTAAGCTATTTTGGGCCGATTTCGAGAAAAATCGCGAATAACATCCAAATCCCCAATGTAACATTAGCGTACAAATCCACAACCAAACTATCAAATATATTTTTCAATGCCAAAATGAATCTCAAAAGTTAGATAATTCAGGAGTACATTAACTAACATTTCCCAATTTTAATGGAATTCATATTGGTCGAACAGGCTACAGCTTACCATTTTGCCTCATGTTTAGATATCTGAAATAAAAACATCTATTCAATTCAAGATTCCCTTTCAGCCACATCAATTTAGTTGGGAAAATAATCAATAATGATAGTGACTTATAACAAACATATTGAAAAATTCAGTTCACACATGTAGACCTAAACAAGGATACGAGGGATGTCTTTTATGCATTGCATGCTGGGAGAATGACTGTCAGTACTAAAAAGAAGTATGATTTGTTAAAATAATACCAGAATTTCTATTCTATGCGTGCTGTGTTAGTCACAACAAACTGTTTAAGTTGACAAGTTAGTTGAATAGTGGAATCAAACCGTGAGCATTTTCGCGCAATAATTTCGAACAATTTTCAAGGACAATCATTTCAACAAGAATGTATCGCCGTGTTAGTTTCTGGTTTGGAAATAAAAGGGTGTTCCAAGGGGAAGAAAAACCAATAAAAGTCTGGCTGAAGTGCCTCCAAAATGATGGTCGCAACGTTTGTTTCAAAAACTGGTCATGTAGCCATAATTCCTTCACAAGATCGACGAACAGTTACTGCAGATTGGTACACAACCATTCGTTTAAGGCAACTCGTTAGTAAGCTTCAAGAAACTAACCCCGAACGACAAATCATCCGAAGAATAATTGAAGTCCCAACGAAGTTTATACTTTTCCCATAATCAAGAACGGTCTGCGTGTTCAAAGAATTCAGTCTTCAGAAAAAGTTGTCAATGACTTCCAAAACGCCATTTTGAATGTAGCAGGAAACGTTTAGCGTAATTGCTTCCAGAATTGGTTCGAACGAATGCAGAAGTTTATTAACCTTCGCAGAGAATACTTCGAAATACAAAAAAGTCTGTGAAAAGCTGTCAATTGTTTAATTCTAGCTCTATATGCAAAGTTTAAAAGACCCTCGTACGACGCGAGCGGAGCCGCAGGTTTGAGCTAATACGTATGACACAAAAAGTGTGATTTTGATTGGATGCTGCGTACGTTCAGTTCAGTTTTTGATGAAGTCGATTCACGGTAAGCCTTCTGTAACATTTTCACCGATTCAGTACGAGAAATTTGCAATATAAAATTTAAGACAAATTCTTTGTTCCATATTATATCCATTGTGAAAATCGCGAAACACACTTGTGAAAACTGATAAAATGGAGCACAGTAAACAATCAAAACTACAGATCGCGTTCAAAGTCTGCGTCAGTATAGACGCAGCTTGACGCACTTGAGCCAACTTATCAATAATCAATAACCAACATTTCTACAATCTTTTCAAGCAGATTTTTTGAATAATCAATTTCGGGTATTTTTTTGACAGATTTATTGTTGATATTTTCACATATTTTATCAAATTTTGCACTGAAATTTTCAAACCTAGTGTAATAAGAAACAATTTCTCAGAAAAGTGTGTTCAAAATTTCTCTTCGTATTGAGATTGTCCGGAGCAATATTATGAAATGCATCTCGAACTTTTTGCATCATATCATCACTTGTATTAATTTCATCCCCATAAACTTTAGTTTCAATTGCACCATGAATGAGAGTTATTGGACGTTAAATATGGGCACCTTGGAGGCTACTTAATATTATTAACCTATCGATTTTCCCTGAGCATAGTGTTCAATTCGTTTCGAGTATTAATGAAATAATTAACGCGTAATTTCTTATGGCATTCGGTAGGTTATCCTAGTCATGTTTATCTTTTCTAATTTTAACTCCAAATTTAGGGCGCCTAGTAAACTTGATGCTCGTTTATTACTTTTTAGAACTGGAATTCCATAATTTGATTGAGGAGATCGTTACTTGATGAAAATCGATATTCATATTTTCAATGAAATAAAACTATGGTATTTAAATTTTCACTCTATTAACACAACTGTGACCTGTTTCACCACACTGTGGCTTCATCAGATAGATAGAAACTAATGAACAGAGTTATTCCTTATATATTAGTCTTATTTCCTACTTATTATTATATTAGGTACAAGTATAAAGGGTGTGGTGAGTATTATATAAGGAATAACTCTGTTCATTAGTTCGTATCTATCTGATGAAGCCACAGTGTGGTGAAACCGGTCATAGTTGTAGTTAGTATAGTGAAAATCTAAATACCATAGTTTTATTTCATTGAAAATATGTTTATCGATTTTCATCAAGTAACGACCTCCTCAATCAAATTATTGAAAGAAGCTGAGACAAGTTATTTGGTCATTTGGTATTTCAAGCTAATTCTAAGAGGTAAGACCAACACACAAAATATCTGGTTCCTATCCAGTTGTTTGAGGAACGAAATATTTCGAAATATATATATATATATATATATATATATATATATATATATATATATATATATATATATATATATATATATATATATATATATATATATATATATATATATATATATATATATATATATATATATATATATATATATATATATATATATATATATATATATATATATATATATATATATATATATATATATATATATATATATATATATTTATATATATACGAGTTTACCCATATATATCTATCTGTTCATGCAATCAAACTGATTTCATGAAAAATATAAATCCACCACCCGGTAATTAATACCATTGCCAGGCAATGATTATAATCAAAACATATCCTGGAATAATTATATATTAGGATAACGTTAAATGTTATGAGAATATATCAATCTACCAGAATATATACATACTATAACATCATCAGACAATGATATCAATGTACCAACGAGTAGTGTCAGATGCTTTCTCCCCGGAAAAATCCAGTGTACGGACCTTAGTCAAGTAACACTGAATGTTACTCGTTAATAGTTTCCTTTGTGTGAAGTGGTGAACGATCGAATAGAATACTGCTCTGAATATAAATATGACAAAATTGTCAGTTAATTATATTACATTTATATAAACAAATAAATAAAATATGAAATGAGATTCTGAGCAGTATAAACTAAAGAGAAAACCTATGACTCTACCTCATTATTATTTTCGGAAAGAAACCTACGAAGAATATTACAAGATTTGATGACTGTTATCTTTTGTAACTGTTCAAACAAATTTTTCTTCAGACCCAAAATCTCAATACTTTTGTGAAGATTTCTAGGAATAACACCTGTTGTGGAAATAATAATCGGTAGAATAAATATTTTCTTAATTTTCCACATTTTTTAATCTCGTCGCCAAGCATCATATATTTAGAAATTTTTCATTGTATTTATTTTGTATATTATGTGTGTCGGGTATAGCAATATCAATTATATATGTTATTTGATTCTGTTTATCATTAAGAATGATATCTGGTCTATTGTGTTTTACAGCTCTGTTGCAAAGAATTGTTTTATCAAAATGAAGTTTATATTTGTCATTTTCACAAATAATCTCAGGTTCATATTTGTGAAATTTTTTTCTTTTGGGAATTAGGTCATGTTTAATTCCTAGATTAAAATGAATAATATTAGCGACGGCACTATGTCTTTCTAAATAATCTGTTGAAGCAAGGACTGAGCAAGATGATAATATATGAAAAACTGTTTCTGAAGAACAGAAACATCTACGGCAAGAATCATCTATATTTTGTTTGATGATGTGTTTTCTATAATTCCTCGTGAAAACAACCTGATCCTGGATCGCAATTGCCAAGCCTTCTGTTTCAGCAAACAATTCTCCAGGAAGTAACCATTTATTCGATGCGATTTCATGAATATAATCATTTTTCAATTCTTTAGGGTGCTTTCCGTGTAATTCCTTCTGCATCCAACTTTCTCTTTTAGAATTATCATCAAATATATCAAAATCTATCTTTTGCATTGTCAAGTTCAGAGGTGTAAGATTATAATCTGAAGCAGCAACAATATCATGTAATTTAGACGTTCTCTGTTTATCATGAAAATGGGAACGTAGATGAAAAATCTGTTTACTATGAAGATTATTCAAATCAGTTAATCCACGACCTCCAAGATGTCTAGGTAGTGTAACTCTCTGAACAGCTGACTTTGGGTGGTGCTTATGATATTTACAGAGCATTTTCCTCGTTTGATATTGTAATTCATTTAGATCAGTTTTAGACCATTTAATAATTCCAAAAGAAGATGTAAGAATAGGAACTGCATAGGAGTTGATAGCTCTGAAAAAGGTTTTACTAGTTAAATGACTCTTGATGATAATTCTAAGTCTTTTGTAATATGAACTTCTAATATTTTCTTTAGTGCTGCTATGGTTAATTGTCTTCTCTTGACAAAATCCAAGATATTTATATGTATCTCCTTGATGCATTGGCTCGATTTCGATATTGGAAATCTTTATATAATCAGAGGTGATCTTTCCTTTTTCAATAGAAAGATTTTTACATTTTGGAAGCCCAAATTTCATATGAATATCATTGGAATAGTTGAAAGTAATCTCAAGTAGACTTTTTAAATGTGATCTGGTTCCGGCATATAATTCAATATCATCTAAATAAATTAAGTGACTTAATTTGAATTCAGTTGATAGACTCTTTATTTTGAAGCCGAAACTAGTAGCATTTAATTCATGAGATAATGGATTAAGGCAAAGACAAAACCAAAGAGCACTTAAAGAATCACCTTGAAAAATGCCTCTTTTGATTGGAATTACTTCGGATTTTAACGATTGTTTTGAGATATTTAAATGAAGATTGGTTCTCCAATTTTTCATTACAAATTCAAGAAAAAGACACTTCGTCTTATCAATTTTATAAATTTCCAAAATTTCTTGAAGCCATGAATGGGGAGAACTATCAAAAGCCTTTTGGCAATCAATGAAGGCTGTATGAATATTTCTCTTCTTAGTTTGAGCTTGATTCAAAGCAACAGAATCAATTACATAATTATATATATATATATATATATATATATATATATATATATATATATATATATATATATATATTATATATATATCCTTTTGAAAAGAGAGGATTTACAAATTTTGAATAATTGTATCTACAATAAATACTTATATCTAAAATTTTGGTGTGTGTCAGAAAAAACACAAGTGTGAGCTCAGAAAATGTAACAGGGGAACCATACTATCTTGTATATGATTCAATAAACGAGTGAAAAAACCTGAGGAAAAAACTCGTTTCCCTGTCGCTATTGCAATAGCTTGTCTGTTTATGTTGTGTTAGTGTCATGTGTACATAAAGAGTACCAAAGATTTTTCTGCTTAGCCGCTTCATTCTCTCTAGCATTCCATGATTTCCAAACGAAGACAAGGTTGAAAGGAAGGGAGTTTGGGACAGGAATCTGTAAAAATGGAAAAAGAAAACCAGCAGAAAAATATTTCAACAATCATACTTCTTATATGTCTAAACAAATCTAAGAAAAGATTTTACATATTTCAACAATCATACTTTTTATATGTCCAAACAAATCTAAGAAAAGATTTTACATAGCTAGTAAGGTCATGAAAAGGACTAAGGAGATAATATAAAAACACATAACCTGCGATATTTCCTCAAATTCCACCTCTGTTTGACCGAGAGAGCCCCGATGGCCAGGTTCAGTCTTTCAAGTGATGCCAATTATGATCTATAGATGTTTTAGAATCATTATGGACCCAACGATCTGGGTTGACATCGCCCATATATTATTTCTTCGTGGAACTTGTTTAATTTAAAGAAAAATTTGCGAAAAAATTTTGACAGTCGTTCAAAAATATAACAAATGTCATATAAAACTCAAGGTACATAATATCAGCCCCGCAGCCCGAAATGGAGTATTGCAAGGCAAGAAGAAATGTTTGAAGTCAGACATCAAGTTTCAATACAGCCAACGAGACAACTACAAAATCTTTTCGAAGGTAATCCATTCGAAGTTGCTTCATAGATTGCATTCAGTGGAATTTGACATTTTAGATTCCGTAACAAGATTCAAAGTTCATTCATCAATTCACAACAAGTATAAAATTCAGTTGCGAAAACTAAATAAATTATTGAATAATAAACCTGAAACTTCAAAAATCAAGTCTAAATTTCCGATTAGCAATTTTATGATATGTTCAGTAATCTTTCAGATGCTAATTTTTCACTTCAAGAAAAGGGTTTTGAACACAATTTAGAGTCAAAAAACGCTCGTCTCCATTTCGATCTGCTGGGAATTGAAACCGAAATAGCCCTAAATTATTCATCGCAAGCCAAACAACTAAAACACACTTCAACGTTGCTACTTCAAAAAGAGTTCAATAGTTTTCAACCTAAAAAATTCGAAAATACAACTTTAAAGTCCATTAAATCTAACTCCGTCGAAGATATCATATTCACCAGAGCAGACAAAGGCCATACAGTCATAGCCTTAAATAAAGCAGATTATTTATCGAAAACCCAAAATTTCATTGAATCAGGTAGTCATGAAAAAATTGATAAATATCCCACTAATAAATTTCAATCCATACTAAAAAACGCTTTAAAGTATGCCAAGTCTATAATACCTACCAACCAAAAACATCAACTTTTCATTAATAGTTAATAACCGACAATCACCAAAATTCTACTCCCTTGTCAAACTCCATAAAACATGGCATCCCATTAGACTAGTAGTTTCATATTTTCAAGCTCCAGCTGCAAAACTTTCACGATTTCTCATAAGCATCATTCAACAGTACGCTAATTTTGAACCTAAATTCTCAATAAAAAACTCTTCAGTCCTAATAAATAAAATTCGCTCACGATACTACCACCGAATGCTAAACTAATGTCATGCTATGTAGTAAATCTCTTCTCTAGTGTTCCAGATAATGATTCAGTGAAACTCATCAACAATGCTCTTCAAATTAATAAAGTCAATCCGGTTATTCAATCAGAAATCTTACACCTTTTAGAAATTTGTTTAGAACAAAATTATTTTAACTTCAATGAGTAATATATAACAGTAAAAAGGTTTATTCATGGGTAATCCTCTGAGCTCTCTACACGCTGAAATTTTAATGGATAATATTGAAGAAACTATCCAAGAACATCGTTATTAATATTTCATTTATTGGTTTAAATATGTCGACGATATAATTTGTTGTTTCACTGGCACAAACAGACAATTAGAGTCATTCAAAACATTCATTAACAAAATTCACGATAATATTAAATTCACGTTAGAGATAGAAACAGAAAACTCCATTAACTTTCTGGATTTAACTATTACTAAAATTAACGGCAAACATAATTTTTCTATTTTTCATAAGCCATCGCATAGAGATATTACTATTCACAGCTCATCTACACATCCTTATCCACATAAATTAGCTGCTTACAATAGTATGGTACATAGACTCATTAATATCCCAATGACACAAAATAATTTTATAAAAGAGCAAAATATAATTAAACAAATAGCAGTCAATAACGGTTACAGTCCTAGTATGATTGAGAACATGATTTCACGCAAAAAATTTCAAAAAGCAATCCAGGAAGTATTTCCAAGTATAAAAAGTTTTCACAAAAAAAATACAACTGTCTGAGATACTTAAATTCACAATCGATAACAATATCATACTCGAAAACCCGCATGGCTTCCTACCGGTTCGGTCTGTGATCACTAATCTGCTCAGATGTCTCCATGACTGGACCACTGCGCTCGATTCAGGGACTTCCATTGACGTAATTTATTTAGATTTCGCCAAAGCGTTCGATAAAGTCCAACGTAGACGTCTTCTCTCTGGAACACTTCGATATTCGCGGTGGTGTCCTTTCCTGGGTTGCCTCGTTTCTCTCTAACCGTGAGTTTTATATGAGCGTTGGTAACTCTCTTTCTGCTCCCAAACCAGTTTCAAGCGGAGTTCCGCAAGGATCCGTGTTGGGACCCTTGCTATTTTTGATTTATACGGCTGATTTACCTAGTCTACTCACCTCTAAATCTTCCATGTACGCAGATGACACAAAGATTTACGCTTATCCACTACAAAAACATCATACTTTACAACAGGATCTCGCAATTATTCAGGGTTGGTGTGAGGCATGGTTGATACCTCTTAATCCCGAGAAATGTGTCATCCTACATATTCGTAGGAAAAATCCCAAAATTCGCAACAGCATCAACGGAACGACCATCGCATCATGCAAAAACCATATTGATTCAGGAGTTACAATATCAGAGGATCTCAGCTGGTCTAACCACATCCATTCCGTATGGACAAGAGCTTCAAGAACGTCGTATCTTATGGAGAAAGTATTTGGGAAATGCAGCATCTATACCTGTCGCATCCTTTTCACCACTTACATCAGACCAATTTTGGAATTCGCCGGACCTGTCTGGGATTTTCATCTGCTTGGCAATATGAACTCGCTGGAATCTATTCAACGGAGAGTTTCGAGAATGCCCTTCGGAGTTGTTCGCCCTTCATAGGAGGATCGTCTTCGTCTTCTGAATCTCCCACTATTTGCCGATCGACGACTTCCTGGTAACCGCATAGTCACATATAGGGCACGCAACAATCTGTTTGGAGTAGACCCTTCAACCATGTTTCGTCTAAATAACAGCACACGTCTTCGAGGTCATGACTTCAAGTTATACAGAGAAAAAATTCGATGTACCGCCAGAGAGCACTTCTTATCGAACTGAATAATTTACTCATGCCCGATGGAATAGTTAACAGTTCAAGTATTAGTATGTTCAAAAATACCTTTGATCGATGGTCTACGTGGAACAATACATAGACTTTCTAGTGGTTAATTGTGGTTGAATTTTATGATTCTTTTCTTTCTCATCTTTCACTCACTGATGTATTGCAATCAATTGTATATTTGTGATTTGAACCATATAGTTTTACCTTGGCTTTTGTTAATGTTCAATAGCAGATTAACTTATATTGGTAATCCTATACAGTCTGAAAATAAAATCATTCCTCTCGCATTATAATTTCAATATAGCATTCCGAACTGATAATTCTTTAGACCGACATATCAAAAATGCAAACCTAAAATTGATAAAGGTAATAAATCCGTATAATCTTCTACTGATAAAGGTAAATTGAGTAACCGATGTACCATGCTGTTTAAAGCTGCAACTTTGTGTTGAATTGGATGTAATGAGTAGTTATGTATAATTGTATCAGTATGTGTTGGTTTACGAAAGACCGAAAAACATGATTATTATTTTGTTTAGTGATTTTAAGTCCAAAAATTAATGGAATCGTTCTGTTCAATTTCTATCGTGAATTTAATGTTCAAATGGATGGAATTGATGAAATTAAGAAATAAGTCTAATTGACGAGTAGTTCCAATGAAACATACTAAGATGTCGTCAACATATCTATACCAATAAAGAAATTTGGAAATGAGTGGATGTGTATGAATTTTCTGTTCAATATTATTCATAAAAATCTCTGCTAAAAGTGGACTCAAAGGATTTCCCATGATCAAACCATTTTCACTTCTGTAATAGATGTTGTTGAAAGAAAAATAATTTTGTTCAATGCAAACGTCCAACAGATCCAATATTTCTGATTTAATTATGTGGTTAACATGATTCGAATTCAACATGTTTTCGATTAATATTTTGACATCACCTGGAGGAACACTTGGGTATAAATTCTCAACATCAAACGAAATAAGTTTTGCGTTAGGTGGTAGGTTAACCTTTTTTATGTTATTTATCAATTCGAAAGAATTTTTTATAGAAAATTTTGATTTGAATGAACAATAATTTTTAATGATATCTATAAGGTAGTGCGACAATTTCACGGCTAGGCCTGTAACGTAAGATACGACTGGTCTAACGGGGTTATTTACTTTATGCAATTTAATGAGTGAATACAGTTGAGGTGGTTGAGGGTTTGGTAAAATTAATTTGTATTTATCTATTGCTTTAATTAAAGATTTTGCGTCATTTATTGCAATTTCTAATCATTCGTAAAAACTGTATCAGAAAGCAATAAATGAAGTATATCCTATTCATAAAGACTATAAAATATTCAACAGTTTAACATTCTGCGGTTCTGCAAGTTGTTTATAAACTGTCTTGCGGGGATTGTAATAAAATTTATATTGGTAAAACTTTCAGAAATTTCAGAGTTAGATTATCCGAGCACAAACGTAGTTTTAATTATCATAAATCAGATTCCCATTATTCTAATCACTTACTCGAAGAAAACCATAACTTTAATGATAATTTCAAAATTTTACATAATGAAAATAATAGACAAAAACTCAATCTATGGGAAATTTTAGAGATTAACTAAGAAAAGCATTCAGGTTGGTTACTTAATACTCAATTAGATTACATCCTTCTCCATTACTTAATCTTTCAATTCATAAAGTAAGCCATTCCGATGGGTTTCCACCATACCCTTTGTACTTGTACCTAATGTAATAATAAGTAGGAAATAAGAATAATATATAAGAAATAACTCTGTTCATTAGTTTGTATCTATCTGATGAAGCCACAGTGTGGTGAAACCGGTCATAGTTGCGTTAATATAGTGAAAATCTAAATATCATAGTTTTATTTAATTGAAAAAACTGAAATTCCAATTCCAGAAGTCACTCTGCATATTTTACGCAATGTTGCTCGAAAAATTTTTAACATCAAGATCCCATGCTCATTCCATTGTTTCCTAGCTCGTTTTCCAGCCACCGAAATTTTAGAATTAATCAGTCATCATCAGATGGGGTGTCCATCCATCCGAGATTCTTCAATTACCCTTTGTCAGCAAGGAGCACACTATACATATTCATATAATTGTAATCGCATCATGCATGTGTCATTTGAGCACTGTAACTACATTTCCTGGCCATTGTCGGCGGGTTATCGCGACCCTCTCCGGCTCTCCCAACTTAATAATTCCAAATTCCCCCCATCAACTTTTAATGCAGCATCGTTCCACCCATGCAAACTTTATGCACACTTCACAACACGTCAGAAAATTAGATTCATAGAGCTCTGTTGCCCGGTTGTCTTCATTCGATAATTGCCCGAAATTGGGGTGGGGAAAATTCGGTTTTTGTTGACGTAAGGTGTTTTCTCGAGAAAGGGAGGGTCGTTGAATGATGAATTCTTGTTAAAAATTAATTTGAGAATTGGAATTAATGGATAATGTTGAATTCCCCTCCGTTAGAATCTTGATCTCCGTGTCTTAAGTGAACTCTTCGTCAAGTTTTGAACCCAGTAGGTCAAGTAACAAATAAGTGTTTGATAAATCATAAAACTGAAAATTTACTGTATCTATGCACTTGGAGATATTGGAAATCCATGATTTGAATTAAGTCAACTAAATGACATCATCAGAGTCCCACATTTCCACATGTGGTGTATTTTGGGGAAATTCGATGGTGAGTGATAGGGTGTTCATTCTGCAGAGGAGATGTCTTAGGAGCTTACTGGGATTGAACCCAAGAGAAAGCTGCAGGGAGCACTTTGTGACCCAGTTTCTCACTCTCCCCGGCCTCTTTGTTATTGAGTGCTGTCTCTTTGTGAAAAGAAACCTACACCTGTTCACTGCATCTGGCACGGAACATCAATACACTACACGTTACAGAGACAACCTAACAACCTATAGGCACAACTACACATATCTGCAGAAGAATGTAGTGTTCATGTCCATTCAACTCTATAATAAAATTCCTGTGAGATTGCGAATTCTGCCACTTTCAGCATTCAAACGAAATGTTAAACAAAAACTTTGGAGAAGGCTTATTATGCAGTTCAGGATTTCTTAGACGACTCATTTAGTAATTGACTTTATTGTATTTACTGTTTTTTATGTAATGTGTTGTTTCATGCTTTCATTGATACATTGTTTTTGTTTCTCCTCGTGTTTTTGACACTTTCACTGTACCTATATGTACCAAATAGAACAAATAAAATTATCTTTCTATCTATCTATCTCACCAAAAGTGGCACATCCTCGAGCAATAAAGGTAACTCCTCCTGGAAAAATTGCCGATAAGCGGGACCGTTCAGTCTGTTAGGCAAAAAAAATGGCCCAATCAAATAATTTCCAATTATTCTGAACCAGACATTTAGTGAGAATTGTTGTTGGTGATGGGATTCTTCAATCAAATGGGAGTTTTCCCCCATGTGATAGCAGATCTCGAAAAGTTAGCTTCGTCTATGAAGATTATTTCACTATCAAAATGAGAATTTTCTCTAATTTTATCTAAGAACCATCGGCAGAAATTCAGTATTGAAGGTCAAGTTTGAACGCATTGAATATGAAAAGGGTACAATAAAATGTCGTGGAGAATCCTCCAAACTAGAACATGTGAAATATTCAACTGATTTCCAATTTTTCTTGTACTCACATGAGGATTCAAATCAATACAATTCAAAATTGCTTCAACTTGGTGCAAATTGGTGCAACTCAAACTATGAGAACTCCAGAAAATGGAGTTCTCATAGTTTGAGTTGCACCTTTTGAATGATAATTATCAGTAAAAGTACCAGTTTCCTCAACCTTCTGTGGATATTTGAAAATGTTCGCCTGTCTGGTGTTACTCGATTTGGAAAACGCACCTGATATAATCGCCTAGCTCCTGTTGTGTTTCCGTCAGCCAAACATGTAATGGATATCAGCCAATTCGGCGTTAGTAAAATTAGCCATTTTTTCTTATAGCAATAACTTCAAAAGTTTTAAAACTAATCGTTAATTTAATAAACAATTCGAGCAGACACTGGTTCAACTTCAGCAACTGCCAAAATAAATAAATAAATGAAAAAAATCAAAGCCTACTAGTCATGTTTTTAATTAGAAGTGCTTTCAATTCAGCGAATGCATACAATCGTTTAATAATTTTTTGCTCGAGAATGGTTGGAGAAGCGAAAAAATTACAAGTGTCAAAAAAGTTTCTAAATTGAACGGAGATGACGAAAATTGATTGTACTCTGATCAGTGGCGTACTGCAAAAAGTTTGAAAGTCAAAAGAAGACATGGCTCCGGAAAAGAAAACACCTTGTATATTCGGGTTGAAATTTAGGACGTGTAATGATGGAGGCTATAAAAATAACTTGCATTGCAAATTTAGGCTGAATACCTTAAAAACTGCAGGAGTTTTGGAGAAAAAAACAATTTTTTTCGGAAATTTCAACACTCTGTAGCTCCGTAACGAAGCTGTTGTTGAGTGAATCTCAACACAAAAGTAGGTTTTGTGAGATCGAAGCACCAGTATAGTTCTTTAATTGTTTATTA
Source organism: Cryptolaemus montrouzieri (assembly GCA_013387265.2). Classification (NCBI taxonomy): domain Eukaryota; kingdom Metazoa; phylum Arthropoda; class Insecta; order Coleoptera; family Coccinellidae; genus Cryptolaemus; species Cryptolaemus montrouzieri. The sequence goes on from JABFTP020000185.1 coordinate 125,593,215, forward strand.
ACAGTACTATACAACTTTAGTTACTCCGAGAGTATTTGTGCCCACTGCTTGGTATGACACAATACTAAGGTTATAATTATGGATCTGTATGATCACAAGTACAAAGAATTCTCTTGATGGTTCAAGAGACAAACTGTTACTGATGTTTATGGAAAACTGAATGATATTGCTATAATTACTCCAAGAGTATTTGTGCCCACTGTTTAGTACGACACAATACTTAGGTTATGATTATTGATCTGTATCATCAATATTGAAAGATAGCGCTTGATGGTTCAAGAGACAAACTGTTACTCGTGTTTGTGAATAGCTGAATGTTTATGCTATAATTACTCCAAGAGTATTTGTGCCAACTGCTTGGTATGACATAATATTTAGGTTATAATTATTGATCTCTATGATCAATATTGAAAGATAGCTCTTGATGGTTCAAGAGACAAACTATTACTCGTGTTTGTAAATAGCTGAATGTTTATGCTATAATTACTCCAAGAGTATTTGTGCCAACTGCTTGGTATGACACAATATTTAGGTTATAATTATTGATCTGTATGATCAATATTGAAAGATAGCGCTGGATGGTTCAAAAGACAAAATGTTACTGGTGGTTAATAATGCTTTACAACTGGTCAGTTGAAGTTAATTTTATGGCTTGCATTGACCTCGTAAAAACAACTACCCAAACAGGTCATGGTGTAGCTGTAAAAACCCTCAATTTAATATCTCTTAAGACGGGTCAGAACATACTAGAAAAACGGGACAAATACATCAATAAAAGGAATATTTGAATTTGCAAGAAAGTCTAATGGTTATAGTTATGTCCTGAAGAACACATTTACTGCTTTACGCAGGGTAGTACCTTTCTAGTAACAGACTATACCTCTAAAATAACTATTTACAAAGGAATATGAGCTGATTGAAAGTAATAGAAAAATCCTATGATTCACAAGCGGCGAAGCATTGCTATACAGGGTTGTACTTAGAACAAAAATATACACTAACATATACATATAAATAACCTATTCTAATTTATATATTTTTACAATAAAAACAATGTTGTTCAATTTTCAACAGCTTTTGCAGACCTATGTTTTATGAACTTTTTTCTTAAAATTGTACGTAGATTCACCCCCTCAAGTTGTGACAGACTATTATGTAACACCCTGAATATCATAACTTGGTGTGTTATTTTTATGAGTCATTGTAAAATACAAAAAAGCGAAATCGATACTCAGATTCACATTTTTGAGCTTACAATCACTCATAAAAATAACACACTCAGTTTTGATATATATCGAAAACCCACCTTTACTGATATTTGCATCCCTTATTACTCAACACACCGAAAATCTCATAAATACACTCCGTTTAATTCAATGATTCGTAGGGCTTTCTCTCTGCCATTATCCTCAGAAAATATGTCCAGGGAAGTGTCACCTATTAAAGAAATAGCTAAGAATAATGGTTATCCCTCAAATATAAACGGAATGATCAGAAAAAAACAAACACAACTAGCATATCATAATATTTACTCAAGTATAGAATCAACTAATACAGATAAATATATTTCATTAACATATTTTGGCCCTATCAGGGAAAATATTGCAAATGTCATTTCAGAACAGAATAAAAAGGTAGCTTCCTAGACCCACATGAAAATGTCCAAAGAATTTTTTAATAATAAAGATAAAACTGATAAATTTGACAATACTCGAGTTTACAAGTTGTCGTGTATAGATTGTGAAGGCGTCTATATAGGTCAGACTGGTCGTTCATACAAAACTAGATACAAAGAGCATCAATAAGATAACATTAACCAGAGAACTCGCTTCACATTGTATCAAAAGTAGTCATCAACGACCAGTATAGCCCGGCTTATTCGTCGCTATTTGATACCTTTAAATAATACCTGCATTAATTTGATTGAGGAGGTCGTTACTTGATGAAAATTGATAAACATATTTTCAATGAAATAAAACTAAAGTATTTATATTTTCACTATATTAACAAAACTATGACTGGTTTCACCACACTGTGGCTTCATCAGATAGATACAAACTAATGAACAGAGTTATCTAGGTAACGATCAGTAGGCTATTTTTCTTATAAGTTATTTGGAATTGGTGAAATTGAGCCAGTTTTTTTTCAAAAGATCTTCATTTATACATTCAGTCGACGTTTCGGCACAATATTTTGCCTTCTTCAGGACTCTAAATGAATTTTACTATCAGAAAATAAAATTTTTCTTCTTTAAGAAAAGTTAAGCAACAGAACATATATGTGTATAAATCAAACAGACTCTCCTCTATCGAAAACCGAATTGTTAGACATTACACACTCACAAGCTCGAACAAATTGAAAACACTATGAAATGTATATATAAAAACTGCCATAAAATACAATGAATAAATAAATAGGATAAAATTTTCTTTTAGAAATAAAAAAACTAGGTAATCACAAGGTATATACAGATCTCCTACGTAATAATAAAACGAAAGATACATATCTAGATAATTCAAGGGCTGCTTAGTCTTACTGAACGGTAACAGAGAACACGGAGAAGATGCGTTCTCCTTTCTCGAAATCGAACTGATATTCGGGAGCAGTTGGCAAAACATCGAATATGTGCGGTCTGATTTTATTATTATTTTTACGTTGTCATAATCTACTAAGGAAACGATTGATACACACGGCATATCAAAACGAAAAATGGTGATTTCAACTTCAAGAATTGATTCTCCTTATAAGATTGAAATATGAATTACTAAGACCTTCTGTATCCTGTTTTCTGTTGACACTGTTTTTATGTTTTTGTATGAGTATCATTTCCTTAATGAGTCTTTTTTTATAATGAGATTTTCTATCCAGAACCATTGCATTTTCAAAATCGAATGCATGATTCATAGATATCGCATGCTCTGCCAGAGCGGTTTTACCTGTTGAATTTCCACGGTTTGCTGAGTTTATACTTTGTTTGTGTTCTGAAATACTTGTACTTAGATATCTTCCCGTTGGCCCTATATAAACTCCCTCACATTGTTCGCATGGAATTCCATATATTACGTTACTTTCTAAATGTGGTGCGGTTCTTTCCTCCAATCTAGTGAAATATTTATGTAACGTGTTTTGATTTTTAAAAGCGATAGTAACGTCATTTGAATTCAAGATCTTCGCAATTTTCTCATATAAATTCTGTACATACCGAATTTTGCAATATATCCTTTTGTTCTCACATAAGTTTGTTTTGTCAATTTCATTTGCTCACTGAGTAATTTATTCATAAGTTTTACTGGATACCATTTTTCACGGGATACGACTTAATGAGACTTATATTTTTTTCATGAAAAACGGTATCAGAGAAATTGAAGGCACTGTGTTTTAGATTATTTATAATATTTACTTTATGCTTGAAAGAGTTGTGTGAATTGAAATTCAAAAATCTCTCAGAAAAGGGTGTTTTATGGTACCAATCTGTGAGCAAGCAATTATTCTCCGTTCTTATGATTCGAAGATCCGAGAAGGATATACTATTATTTTCCTCTACTTCAACAGTGAACTGTATCTTTGGATGGAAAGAATTAAAACCGTCAATATATTTTCTTTTTCTGACATGGGTATACATGTAAGAATATCGTCAACAAATCTCTTAGAGAACGGAACCGTTCAATTTGTCTGATACAGTTTTTCATTAAAAAAATAGTCTCATTAAGTCGTATGTCGTGAAATATGGGTATCCAGTAAAACTCATAAATAAATTACTCAGGAGAGCAAATGAAACTGACAAAACAAACTTATGTCAGAACAAAAGGATATATTGCAAAATTCGGTATGTACAGAATTTATCTGAGAAAATTGCGAAGATCTTAAATTCAAATGACGTTACTATCGCTTTTAAAAGTCAAAACACGTTACATAAATATTTCACTAGATTGAAGGAAAGAACCGCACCACATTTAGAAAGTAACGTAATATATGGAATTCCATGCGAACAATGTGAGGGAGTTTATATAGGGCAAACGGGAAGATATCTAAGTACAAATATTTCAGAACACAAACGAAGTATAAATTCAGCAAACCGTGGAAATTCAACAGGTAAAACCGCTCTGGCAGAGCATGCGATATTTATGAATCATGCATTCGATTTTGAAAATGCAATGGTTCTGGATAGAGAATCTCATTATAAAAGAAGACTCATTAAGGAAATGATACACATACAAAAACATACAAACAGTGTCAACAGAAAACAGGATACAGAAGGTCTTAGTAATTCATATTTCAATTTTATGAGGAGAATCAATTCTTGAAGTTGAAATCACCATTTTTCGTTTTGAAATGCCGTGTGTATCAATCGTTTCCTTAGTAGATTATGACAACGTAAAAATAATAATAAAATCAGACCGCACATATTCGATGTTTTGCCAACTGCTCCCGAATATCAGTTCGATTTCGAGAGTGGAGAACGCATCTTCACCGTGTTCTTTGTTAATGTTCAGTAAGACTAAGCAGCCTTTGAATTATCTAGATATGTATCTTTCGTTTTATTATTACGTAGGAGATCTGTATATCCCTTGTGAGTACCTATTTTTTTTTTATTTCTAAAAGAAAATTTTATCCTATTTATTTATTTATTGTATTTTATGGCAGTTTTTAATATATCCATTTCATAATGTTTTCAATTTGTTCGAGCTTGTGAGTGTTTCGTGTAATGTCTAACAATTCGGTTTTTGATAGAGGAGAGTCTGTTTAATTTATTCACATATATGTTCTGTTGCTTCACTTTTCTTAAAGAAGAAAAATTTTATTTTCTGATAGTAAAATTCATTTTAGGGTCCTGAAGAAGGCAAAATATTGTGCCGAAACGTCGACTGAATGTATAAATAAAGAGCTTTGAAAAAAACTGGCTGAATTCCACCAATTCGAAATAACTTATAAGAAAAATAGCCAACTAATCAATACCTAGATAACTCTGTTCATTAGTTTGTATCTATCTGATTAAGCCACAGTGTGGTGAAATCGGTCATAGTTTTGTTAATATAGTGAAAATCTAAATACTTTAGTTTCATTTCATTGAAAATATAATACCTGCTTTCAGTATAAATAGTTTGTTACCTTTTGTTTGCACCCTTATTAATTTTGTATCTACATGTTTATGTATGTATGTATTTCAAACTTTAGTTCAATACTTGCTTGAGCTGAAGATGGTCGAGAGACCGAAATTGTAATCTTGTTTTTCAATAAATCTCTTGTGATAGTATAATATACAGTTTAATTCATTATTATCATTAGAATTTAATAGTTTATTTAATTGGATTTACTTCAAATACCAGCTTCATCTATTCAATATCATTGAACCATTGATCTGAAAACAAAACCAGAAATAATGCATTTTTCTGTAAACGTGTAATACGATGAATAAAATGTAGGAGAAAGAAAATGTTTCAGGTAAATTAAAGATATTCGGATGTTGGACAGTAAGAGACAGATTTTAGATAGAAACATCGATTTCCAAGCCCACCCCTTCGCTCTTATCGTAATATATCGCTCCTTTATAAAGATTAGATCATATGTGGAATAAGGGGCACACGTATAAGAGCACTCTGATAGGGGTGTGTTTCGGCTTTCACGATTTCAGAAATGTGCATCAGTCAAAGCACGGTCCATTACGCTGGCCTAAGCGATAGCGGCTAATGGCTGAAAACCGGAGATGAATGGCCGCCAGAAATGGCCCTAGAAAGGCCTTATTCCTGCTCCTTTCTCTGGACCGCTGCTTCGTTCAGAGTAAACCGAGCGCCCAGACCTGATGACTGCATGGTAATTCCGACGAGTGAACCTATTTATTTATATCGGAAGCTCGGATCGGATCGAATTCGAATTTTGCCAAATTCGGGAAGATTTAGGGGCTGGGAAAGAACGGGAAAGTAAGATTTATTGCGCCGGTTTCGTTTCCTTGGAGTACATGGTGAAAAGTACGAAAAAATGCATTTTTACGTTTGCTTGAGTTGAGTGAGTTTAGGGTTACAATGAATTATTGTATAATGGAACGTTCCATTTGGCAAGGAATAATCGAATTTTCCACGTTTGCCGATCTTGAAGATTTAAAGAGTCTCGAGTGGACTCGATCTCATTATAAAAATTTATGGACACTCTAATGATAAAAATGTCTGAGTTCGAGAATATGAATTTCTTTTCACTCTTCACAGAACTCTACATTGCGCCAAGAAATAATACCACTAAATCGAAAATTCAAATTTATTCCTCAAGAAGTTCAGACAATTCGAATTAAAGAAGAATCCGGAAATTACTAAGGAGTCAATTAGATCTGAATGCGTCACCATTACTCAATATTTTTAGTTGTTAAAAGAAGCAACCCTGTTTGAATTTGCCTCTTCTTCAGCTAAGTATCTGCTCTTACCAATGTAATAAATAAGGCACATCATTATTCACAGTCCCACACACGTAGGAAAAATTGTCGAGAATATTGGGAGTATGACCAGATACAAACAGAGAAAGTATTTGGAGTAGAGGAGATAGAAAGGACGTATGTCCGAAGATCGGCTAAGTACAATCAGCATTAAGATTTTCAGGTATAAATTTGAAGGGTTAATATTGGGTTTGTTTCCCTAATATTCAAATGTTGAGTAGTTGATAATTATCTTAGTCCACGGTAGGAGACTAAGATGAATAAAATTGTAGAAGATCTTAATCTGCGATGAAAGACTAAGATTCAGTAATAATTTGGGCAGAGTGACTGACGACTTGAATGAAATGTAGATATATTGTGATCGTTTATTGTACAATTTATGTTTACTTATTTACTCATTATTGCATGACGTAATAGATTGATGTCGCTGCTCCGAGTTCCGCGCGTGGTTCGTATGCACGGGAAATCCATCAGACGCTAGCTTGCAGAATTTCATTCCAAATTTCCCGTCACGCGTCAAATTGTTGATTAGGCGACTCGTGGAGTATTTTCACCTTATGTTGGTTCAAGTGGATGAGCTTTTAAGAGTGAAACCAACAGATGGACACGAATTGAGATGGGAACTAGCCATTTGATTTGATGGCCTTTACTTCATATCTGAGGAAGCGACAGTGTGGTGAAACGCGTCATGAGTTTGTCAATATAGTGAAAATTTGAACATTATAGTTTCATTGAATTAAAAAAATTTATATCCATTTTCATCAAGTAACAACCTCCTCTTAGCCGGCTCGATGGCGTATGGCTGATGCTCTTCTCCTGCGCAGAGTTACCTGGGTTCAATCCCCACAAAGTCGGTGCGATTTTTCGGATTCTGGGAATCGCTTGAGTAACCATCTTTCGGGGGAGATGTAAGGCCGTCGGTCCTGTCTAACAGAGATGTGTTGGACATTAAAGATCCCTTCCCTCTACACGAGAGGGGTTCGGCAAAATTCCGGGGTTAGTGAGGTGACAGAATTCCCTGGCGTGTCATTGGCCGAAAGGCGGAAATAGAGCACGTTAAAGGAATAACAAAGAAACTACATCCTCAATCAAATTATTTAATTTATATCCATTGCATATATATATATATATATATATATATATATATATATATATATATATATATATATATATATATATATATATATATATATATATAATATATATATATATATATATATATATATATATATATATATATATATATAAAAGTCTAGGAACACTTACCAATATCTTTAAAATATGAATTTGATGATTCGAACTTCTCTACAGCACCTATTATAAAAAAAAATTGAAATTTGAAAATGACGAAATTTGGTAAAACACATAAAAAAATCCTGAACTAATATTTTCGAAACGATATGAAAGCACTTATATGTTTCAGTACCCAGAAGGTCCACCCCTGTTATTAATGACTTTGGCATCGTCGCGACATGCTCAATATTAAATTGTCTATTACATTTTGGCCTAAGTCATTCCAAGCCCCCTGAACTGCTAATCGAAGCTCCTGTTCATGATGGAAGACGTTTTGACGCAGGAGATTTCTTTTTAGGGTGTTCCACACATGCTCAATGGGATTCAGATCTGGGGAGCAGGATGGCCACGGTAGAAGATCGATATCATTCTCTTCAAGAACGTTCAAGACAACTCTTGCACGATGAGGAGGGGCTTTATCTTGTTGGAAGAGTGGATTTTGACCCATTGTTTGGAGATACGGTACCACTACAGGTAAAACTATCTCATTTGCGTAAGAATTTCCCGTGAGGTTGTTCTGTATGAAAACGAGGTCAGTTCTTCCACCAAGGCGTATACCTCCCCAAAACATCACTGATCCGCCTCCCTGTTTAACAACTTCTCGAGCATGCTGGAGACGATTATGCTTTCCAGGTTCCCTCCATATTCGAATTCTTTCAGAATCGGAATAATTACTAAATCTAGATTCATCACTGAAGAGAACTGTGGCCCACGTCTCCTGATCCCAGTTTACGTGTTCTTGGCACCAAGCTAAACGAGCAGCGCGATTTCCATGGGTCAGTTGTGGAACTTTTAAAGGACGTCTGGAGTGGAATATATTCATTGTAAATACAATTATTCAAATCTTTGTAAATCGTCTCTTTTCAAAAGAATATATATATATATATATATATATATATATATATATATATATATATATATATATATATATATATATATATATATATATATATATATATATATATATATATATATATATATATATATATATATATATATATATATATATATATATATATATATATATAAAGTAAATCTAAGGGTTCTGACATTTCTACTTGTTCTGTCTATTCTTCGAACAACAAAAGTTTTGATGACTGTTTTCAAAATCATGTAGAATCACCTTGTTCCTCTAATATTATCATAACTTCATCACCTAATTCAGATCTTCACAAAATTAATAAAAAATAAAACGCATGAAATGGACGTATGAAATGAATAAATTCATTATGTTTTGTTATTACAAAATAACAAATAATGGAACAAATAAAAAAGGGTATATGTCTAAACTATATAATATGTTCAAAGAAAATTCCCAATTGCTGTATTTCAGAACAAAGCATTGCGAATCAAAGACGGTATATTGAAAATAGAAACTTTATATCTGAATCAGAATTAAAATCAATTAAAACAACATTCAACAAGAAGAACATTTAAATTTTGAAGTTTCAGATGAAAACCTAGTCCCATTCATGAAAAGCATCGAAAATAAATCAGAAAATTCATCTAAAAATAATGATAACAAAGATATAGAAAATTTATTTCTCAATCAAATGAATTTATTTGAAAATATTGACCCAACTTTAAGACCTAAAATTCCTAAAATTCATTATTCAAAGAAAATTTTGATTGTATAAACGAGCTTAATGAGAATATTCTTCCAAAGCAACTTGTTAAAGTAATGAATATCTATACACTTCATCTGATTGTATATTGTGCCGCTATTACAGTAGTTAAACATTCTGGATACAAATTAGAAAATTTTGGATCTAATTATAATATCAAGAAAAAACCTTCATGGCAAAAAAGGTTAGAAGGTAAAATTTCTTCTATCAGATGTGATTTATGAAGATTGACTCAATATTCCAGAGGTAATCGATCAAAAAACTTATGGCACATATTGGAAAAATATTCCTCAAATATAAAACCCATAAAAATAATGAGATAAGTAATGGACAATTGATAGAATACATCGATACTTTAAAACAAAAACTTTCAGTATACTCCATTAGACTACGTGAATATAAAACAAATTCAGATAGAAAATTCCAAAACAAACTATTCAAAAATAATGAAAACATTTTTACAAATTTATTTCAGGTTCAAATGAAAATATTTCTGGAAATGGAGTTCCTAAAATTGATATTTTAACTGATTATTGGTCTTCAATTTGGGCAGTGCAAGGCAACACAATTCCAATGCAAGTTGGATTTTAAATGAAAGGTCTCGATTTTCTAAAAAGAATGCATGCAATTTGAAAAATTTTCAAACGAAGATATAACATCAGTTATTAAACACACAAAAATTGGAAATCTCCAGGTGTTGATGGTATTCATAACTTTTGGTTCAAGAAATTCTCTTGCGTTCATGAAAAATTGGCTGAATATTTTCATTTATAATAAAGAACCCTCAGCTACTCCTTTATTTTTCACACAAGGAATTACTTATTTAAAACCGAAAAGTGATAATAATATTGATCCGTCTCAATATAGACCAATTACTTGCCTTCCAACAATATATAAAATTCTAACTGCATGTATTACCCAAAAATTTATGCACATTTGGAGAATTATAATATTCTTTCCGAACATCAAAAGGATGTAGAAAAAACACCTTGGTACTAAAGAGCAACTTGTAATTGATTCTGTTGCTTTGAATCAAGCTCAAACTAAGAAGAGAAATATTCATACAGCCTTCATTGATTACCAAAAGGCTTTTGATAGTTCTCCCCATTCATGGCTTCAAGAAATTTTGAAATTTATAAAATTGATAAGACACTTCGTCATTTTCTTGAATTTGTAATGAAAATTGGAGAACCAATCTTCATTTAAATATTTCAAAACAATCGTTAAAATCCGAAGTAATTCCAATCAAAAGAGGCATTTTTCAAGGTGATTCTTTAAGTGCTCTTTGGTTTTGTCTTTGCCTCAATCCATTATCTCATGAATTAAATGCTACTAGTTTCGGCTTCAAAATAAAGAGTTTATTAACTGAATTCAAATTAAGTCACTTAATTTATTTAGATGATATTAAATTATATGCCGGAACCAGATCTCATTTAAAAAGTCTACTTGAGATTACTTTCAACTATTCCAATGATATTCATATGAAATTTGGGCTTCCAAAATGTAAAAATCTTTCTATTGAAAAGGAAAGATCACCTCTGATTATATAAAGATTTCCAATATCGAAATCGAGCCAATGCATCAAGGAGATACATATAAATATCTTGGATTTTGTCAAGAGAAGACAATAAACCATAGCAGCACTAAAGAAAATATTAGAAGTTCATATTACAAAAGACTTAGAATTATCATCAAGAGTTATTTAACTAGTAAAAACCTTTTCAGAGCTATCAACTCCTATGCCGTTCCTATTCTTACATCTTCTTTTGGAATTATTAAATGGTCTAAAACTGATCTAAATGAGTTACAATGTCAAACGAGGAAAATGCTCTGTAAATATCATAAGCACCACCCAAAGTCAGCTGTTCAGAGAGTTACACTACCTAGACATCTTGGAGGTCGTGGATTAATTGATTTGAATAATCTTCATAGTAAACAGATTTTTCATCTACGTTCCCATTTTCATAATAAACAGAGAACGTCTAAATTACATGATATTGTTGTTGCTTCAGATTATAATCTTACACCTCTGAACTTGACAATGCAAAAGGTAGATTTTGATATATTTGATGATAATTCTAAAGAGAAAGTTGGATGCAGAAGGAATTACACGGAAAACACCTAAAGAATTGAAAAATGATTATATTGATGAAATTGCATCGAATAAATGGTTAGTATCTGGAGAATTGTTTGCTGAAACAGAAGGCTTGGCAATTGCGATCCAGGACCAGGTTGTTTTCACAAGGAATTATAGAAAACATATCATCAAACAAAATATAGATGATTCTTGCCGTATATATATATATATATATATATATATATATATATATTAAACATGACCTAATTCCAAAAGAAAAAATTTCAAAAATATGAACCTGAGATTATTTGTGAAAATGACAAATATAAACTTTATTTTGATAAAACAATATCGTTCTTATGATAAACAGAATATATATATATATATATATATATATATATATATATATATATATATATATATATATATATATATATATATATATATATATATATATATATATATTTCTTTCCGAAAATAATAATATAGGTTTTCTCTTTAGTTTATACTGCTCAGAATCTCATTTCATATTTTATTTATTTGTTTATATAGATCCACAATTTATATTCAGGTTTCTATTCGATCGTTCAACTTCACACAAAGGAAACTAATCATTCAGTGTTACTTGACTTCCGTACACTATTTTTCCGGGAGAAATTCTGACACTACTCGTTGGTACGTTTCGCTGACACAGGTAGATTGATATATTCTCAGCTTTATCAAGAATGAATGGTAAATAGAATATCTATCTATTCTTTTGAAAAGAGACGATTTACAAAGATTTGAATAATTGTATTTACAATGAATGCTTATATCTATATTTTGGTGTGTGTCAGAAAAAATACAACTGTGAGCTCAGAAAATGTAACAAGGGAACCATACTATCTTGTATATGATTCAATAAACGAGTGAAAAAACCTGAGGAAAAATCTCGTTTCCCTGTCGCTATTGCACTAGCAAGAGTTTGTCTGTTTATGTTGTGTTAGTGTCGTGTGTACATAAAGAGTACCAAAGATTTTTTTGCTTAGCCGCTTCATTCTCTCTTGCATTCCATGATTTCCAAACGAAGACAAGGGTGAAAGGAAGGGGATTTGGGACAAGAATATGTAACAATTGAAAAAGATAAATATTTCAACAATCATACTTCGGCGAGTCATTGGCCGAAAGGCGGAAATAGAGCACGTTAAAGGAATAACAAACAAACAAACATTTAATTTGAGATACCCTGTACACTGACGGCCAGTTGAGAGTAAGTAGCGTTTTTTGCGTATTTTTTGTTAATTTCCTCGACAAACGTTTTCAGAAGTATATGGAAAAAATTGTAAAATTCCAAAGAAGATTTGAACCATTAAAAATCATCCAAAAATTTACTCAATTTCTCAACCGTTCATTTTGAGCTGGTGGCAACTGTTTTTATTCATGTCATACAAAAAAACAGCAATCATTCACCTGCATGAAAGTGAACTGAGGAGTTGACGCCTCAATGGTTGGTAACATATGATAGAGAATAATGTGACTATAATTTACCGAATCTATTCTCATGCCTTGTTCTATATAAATGATATTTGATTGAAAGTTCCTCGAAATACCGGCAGAGACCATTACATGCCTGGAAAATTTTTGTCTTTCCCTCTGAAAACGAATTAAAGGCACATTCCTCTTGATTTCATTCGTCGGAACACAAATTCTGTCATTCTGGCTGTTTTTTGGTGGCGCAACACTGAAAATTTTTTCGTCTGTGAACCAGATATTTTCAATTTGTCTACGTGTTCTTAATCTATTTAATAAATTTTTGCATCGTTTGAATCTGCGCTCTTTGACAGCTTGAGCCAATTGAAAATTATAGTGCCTCCGAAAATACTTGATATCCAAATCGTGTCGTATTATTCTTCTCACAGAGGTTTTTGAGATTTGGCATCTCTCAGGCATTTGGGAAACAGTCAAGCTGGTTCCTGGAGTTTTGATAGGGCTGACTGCTAATGCAAAATTCGCTCAATGTTATCCTGAAATTGTCAATTGAGTTTGTAATACAAAAAATGTAGAGTTGATGCTTGAAACAGATTATGAAAAAGGCGAGTACCTGTGTTCTAACAGTTCTAGCTGCACCAGCACCTGGTCTTCTTCCTAATGACCCTGTTGTCCGAAATTTTTCCTCAAGATCAAACATTGTACTTCTTCCGTAATTAGGGGTGGAAATTGGCGTAATATTTGGCTAGCCGTATAGCCACGCACAAATAAACATTCAATAAAAAGCTTATACTCATTCACCATTGTTAACAATTTCAAACGTCAAAAACAAGCAACACCAAGATAAAATTAGAGTTCAAACCAGATGTCGGCTAAAACTCGATGACATTTCATTATTTTTTGTTTATCATAGAGTTAATGCATGCAGTCTATGTTCAGAGGTTTCACAACGGGAGGTGCATATGATGGTGAAGAAGAAAAACATTATTGACGACAATTCGCACAATTCTGAATCAATATTCGAGTTCGACCCCTCAAAATGATGGGTAAGGTGCAATCTAGTACTTGGATTACGCAGTTGATTCATTACGACCACGAAAAATTTTTAAATGCGCGGGGAAAACTGTTAATATTTGAGGAAGTCGGCCATTCTGAATTCGAACGGAAATCAAATTTCAGGTTGGTTTTAGTAAAATATGGTTCTTTGTCTTCTTAGAACATCCATGAAAAATACAACAACTTCAGGTGTGCCAACGCCATGGGGTGAAAAAAATATTTCGATTTCAGCTGAAAATCAGATTGAAAAAAATTCTTCACGATATTTTTTCCAATTCTTAGAATATTTTTGAGATCAATATGTCAAGTTATTCAGAAAATACTGAATTATCGACTGTATGCCCTATTTAAATTTTTTAGTGAAAAAAAAAGGTTCCAGCGATCTTGAAATATTGCTCATTTTCGAATGAGTCAGCCATATTGGATTTCCCTGGAAGTGAAATTTCGATACAATTTCTGGAAAACCTAGACCTTTGGCTTTCCAATGAAGCAAGAACGAATGAGGTAGCTCTAAAATTGCGAAAGTTACAATGGATAAAATAATTGTCCGGTTTTCTCTGGGGCACCCTATACAGGGTGCTTCAACGAAAACTAAACAGAGGCTATATCTACCAAGATATTCATTTCTGATCGAATCACAAAAACAAGTCAATTTTTGTTTCAAGGAGTGATGACTCAAAAGAAAGGTGGTATCTTTGTCCACATTGCCTTGAACGAATATCCATTTTTAATTGAAAACTGTAAAATATACAGGGTGAGCAACTGAAAGATAGGGAAGACTATATCCCTGAGACTATTCAAGTTTAAGTGTGATAAAATGGAACAGATCCATGCTGATCAATAGCAGTCATCATCAAGTACCATCCTCATCTCGAATTTCAACCCCTGGAGCGGGGGTGACAACCCTTGAAAATTTGGAAGATGGTAGATGGGGCGAGCGATAAATCGAAAGAAAGGTTTTATCTTTGTCTGCATTCCCGTGAAAGAATTTTCATTTTTGATTGAAAAATGTAGAAGATACAGAGTGGGCCACTGAAAAATAAAGAAGACTATCGCCCCAAGACTATTGGAGTATTACTGCGAAAAACTGGAATAGATTCATTTAGATTAAAGATGACAGCCTGGAATGAATCTGTTCCATTTTTTTGCTCTAATACTTGAATAGCTGAGGGCGATAGATAGTCGCCTCTATTTTTCTGTAGCTCGCTCTGTATCTTCTACAGTTTTCAATCAAAAATGAAAATTCGTTCACTGGGATGCAGACAAAGATAATACCTAAGGATTGAAATTCGAGATGAGGATGGTACTTGATGATGACTGCCATTGATCAGCATGGATCTGTTCCATTTTACTTCACTGAAACTTGAATAGTCTCAGGGAAATAGTCTTTCCTATCTTTCAGTTGCTCACCCTGTATCTTTTACAGTTTTCAATTAAAAATGGATATTCGTTCAAGGCAATGTAGACAAAGATACCATCTTTCTGTTGAGTCATCACTCGACCCATCTTCCCTATTCAAAATGTTCAAGGATTGCAACCCCCGTTTAGGGGGTTGATATTTCAGGCAAGTTTTGTACCCCAAAAGATGTCCCCCTTGAAAACAAAATTGACCTGTTTTTGCGTTTTGATCAGAAATGAATATCTTGGTAGATATAGCCTCTGTTTAGTTTTCGTTGAAGCACCCTGTATATGAATCAATAAATTGTTGAATATTGTTGAATTAAAAAAAAATGGGTTTCATTCCATATGGTATTTGGAAATTAGAGAGAATTTTGATAATATCCTTATATTCTTTTTAGTTGTATATGCATCAACGCAAAATTTTTGAGTGCATTTTCATCTAGTTTAGTGATAACGTTCATGGTCCCAAAATCCTTAACATTGAAGTGTTTTTCCAAGTAATGACAAATTTTTTTCACTCTCAGAAGAACTCACATTGTAATGAACGTGTCGTCGATATGAATACAATTTTATGAATGGATTTCATAGTGGTTTATATCCCCATTCTTTCACCCATTTCTCAAACAAAAATTACCAACTTTTTTCGGACATCTTGTATGCTAGTATGTTCAATTACTTGTAGTTTTTACGTGTTGATCACTTCATCTGTGACTCTATTAATTTCCTGTCTCATAATTAATGTTCGTGATATCAAAAAGTTGGGATGAAATGAAAATTCATTATGGAAGTAGAACACTTTCCCTTCTTTTTTCCTCCTTCATCTGCCGTTATTTTCAATTTCAGAAAGCCATTACATAAAATATATGCGAAGACGAAAGCCCCTCTCCTAAATGCGGACTTTTTGGTCGGATCTCCTCAGGAAATGCCATTGGTCATCCGGTATATCGGCCTCGGGGGTCCGTTGACATGTCCAACGTAGGCCTACGATGCGGAAATTGTGTCCAGTGCTGCTCTCTAACTTCCTGTTCCGTTCCTTGCCGGCCTCTCTCCTCTCTGATTCATTACCCTTATCACAAACCCGCGTTAAATATCTTTCCCTTCTAGTCGACCCCGGTGTTGTCCCTTTTCCCGCATAGGATCTTCTTGAATACCGATAAATTTTTCGCTTGAGAAAATGTCGATGGATTTTCTGAACATGGGATTTTTGAAAAAACAATCGAAAGGAATATTTTTTCGTTCTGTCTATCTTGAGATATAAAGAAATAAAATTTGCGAATTCTCTATAGAAAATATCGTTTCAACATTGTTATATCATTGAAGTACAGGGTGGCCCAAATTGCTTGATTCTACCCACTTCCAGAGGAGGCAGTTCAAAACGGTCGTCAAGACATTTGTCACTTACTGTTCCATGATTTCTGGGTCAAAGGTATTATCTCCATTGATATCGGTCTGATATGGTACAGCATTAAGACAAACTAGTACATTATACCGGCCACAAGTTGCTGCAACCCCACTTTCCTGCATCCACATCTTGAGCCACAATCAATCTTGCAGTTATAGAATATTGTGTTGAGTAATTCATTTGGGGCAGGTGGTAGAGTTGTCGTGATAGGTTCCAGGAATGAGTTTCGCATTGTCCAACTCCATTCTTGGATCTCCAAATCATGACCTAACCAAATATGACTTTGCTTATATACACGATTGAAATGTTGGAGAGTTGCACTACTTATTGTTAAAATATTTGATAATTGCAAAGGTTTATTCAGCTTTGTAGACTTGACGTACAGTGCATAACGAAGATGATCGGTACCGTCCACAGATTTTGGAACATTATAAACTGCTAATAAGGTTTGCGTTCCCCTTTCGAATACTCTTTGAAGCGTACAGTTTTCTTCATCAAATGCTGCAGCAAGTTCAACGTTTTTCTTTCCTTTTTTAAAGAGCGCAGAAGTCATATCGCAGTCACTTTATGCGTGCAAAAACAAAATGTGAGGTTTAGAATGATTATATTTCTCGGAACTTTTGGAGGAGTATATTTCAGTTTTCACATTTGCTTTGCAAATTATTTTAAAGAAAACTTCTTGTTCATAAGATAGTGTACGCCCAATTGAAATGACAAGCAAATCTATATCTTCACCTATTTAACAATTGAAAACTATAGGAATAGAGTGTTACACAATTGATGAATTTTGGAATAAATGAAAAACAGATACAATGTAATAGTTAATAAGAAATGACAATAATATATATTCATCAATAATAAATAAACTTTATAAAGTGTATTTTCGATAAGGTGAAACTCGAACTGCGTGCCATTTGACCACTATCTCAAAAACGGTTTAGGGTATGAAAGAATGTTTTAGTCAAAAGTTGTGAATAATTTAATTCTCTATAACAGGGGTGCTCAAACTTGAACTGCTGGTGATCTACCTCAATATTTTTAGACTACTTACGATTGACTCTGAGTGACTGCTAGTATGTGTGATGCAGGATTGTTGTACATACACGATACACCCTACCTATCTACCAACCTAGGTAGGGTGTAGCGTAGCATATATAACTTTCCGCACAATATACATTACTTTAGTCAAGGTTTAGGTTAGGTTTAGTTAGGTTCTTCTCTATAATATCAATGAAAAACTCATAGTTATTCAAAATTGCGAGTTTATTGGTTGTTACAAAACAAAAGAGTTTTATATGGTGTTAAACTTAACTAAAGAGTGACTTTGGATTTTGAAGCGTAGGACTGCATGTCCTCAGCATACTTTTCATAAGATGGTACATAACCACTGAGTGCTAATCGCAAGCATGTTGACATGCGACTTAATTATCTTGATTTCAGAAATTGCAAACTCGCACAAGTAAATTGACCCAAACATTGTAGTCAGTTGAAGGGCGATTTGCCTTAGATTCGTATATTTACCTTCAGATATAAAACACCAGAAATTTCTATCAGATGATGTAGCTATGAGATATATATCTGATATAATCTGCACCAACTCATTTTCAACAGAACATGAGTTCATATTAAACTGAATTGCTATTTCAGTAGCTAATTCCTCAATGTTTTTACATGAAAAAGGATAACTCATAAATGATGCTATATTTGCCAATTTACTGCAATCATAAAAACGCATTTCAATTGTTCCAAAATATTTGATAATTCAGCCACATACGTATCATATTCAACTGAGGAATCCTTGCTTTCAAAGACGGAAAATGTATCAGATCCTTTCTTTTCAGTTGATCTATCATAAGTTGCAATTTACTCTTGAATGCATTTACTGCGCTAATCATCTCAATAATAGTTTTTCCTTTACCTTGAAGCTCCAAGTTAATGATGTTGAAGTGCATTGTGATGTCAGTCAAAAATGCCAAATGAGTCAGCAATTTTTCGTTTTTCAACATCTGAGTGTCATCACCTCTTTCGTCTAGAAAATCTGTTATTTCGGGCAATAATTCTTGAAACCATTCTAGGAATTTTCCGCGACTCAAACACCTGACGACCGTGTGAAGAAATGAATCAGCGTATTCAGCTGACTCCCTATCGTCCAACTGCAACTTAAAAAGCCACCGTTGCAAGCTACGTGGACGGATGGAATTCACAATTTTTGTTGCAATGCTCATAATTTCCTCCGTGTTTGAAACTTTTGAACCCAAAACTTGTTGATGTATAATGCATTGGAATGAAAAAAAATGAAGGGAAATCATTAGCTCGACACAATGCAACAAAACCCTTTTGTTTTCATTTTTGGTGCTCCATCGGTTGTAATGCACACTACTTAATTATTGGTAGCTTGTAGTTCTTTACAAAATTGAAGAAAAGGTCATATATATCTTCGCCACGGGTCTTCCCCTTCAGAGGAATAATTGACAAAATTTCTTTCTTAGCCAACATGTCATTGAATACCATCCGAATAAAAATACACATATAGGCAGTGTCTGTCATATCGGTGGATTCGTCGAAATGTAAAGAAAAGTATGTACATTTCATGATATCATGTTCTAGTTTATCTGCCATGTCCTGACTCATGACTTCTATACGCCTTGTGAAAGTCGGACGTGATAACTGAAGTTCTCTAATAGCAGACATGATTTCTGTTTCATTTTTAAAATCTCCAAATAAAGTCTCACCCGCTTCAATAAATACTTCCTTCACAACTGATTCATTTTCGAATGTTTTCTTGTGTTTCGCCATTGTATGAGATATTTTAAATGACGCGATATTAGCAGCTTTTGATTGTTTGGCTGGTCTTGTGGACATGGTTTGTTCTTTTTTCAAACAAGATATCAAATCACGTACTCTTCATTTTCTTAATTCACCCTGTGGCGGAAAATCCTTTTCGTTGTTTTTATGAACCGTTTTATGATGCCTCTCCAAGTTACCATGCTCAGGGATTGCAACTGACGCACGACAAATAAGACAAATGCACTTATCCTTCACCATACAAAAGAAAATTTCTTCCTCCCAATCGTTATTAAAATGATACGTTTCAGATTCCTTCGCTACACTCATTTTGTACTATTTAATAATAAACTTTGTTTCGACTTAGTATTGCCTTCAAGTTACAATTCAGAATGACTCCAATTTCTGCAGGCGCAACATTTATATCGGCGTTAACGAAAGTCTCGAAATTTCTAGAAAAGCTTCTTTGATAAAGCCGCCTTCGCCACTAGCAGAGTGTTATTTTATTACGTAAGAAATTTTTGAAGTTTGGTTACCTACTTATTAAAAATTTATTTCTTCCCAAGATCTACCCAAAAAGCACTCGCGTTCGACCGTTTGAGCACCCCTGTTCTAAAGTATTCATTTTATTTAGTGGATGTTAAAATATCCTGTAACGTTTTATCCATCATATAGCGGTTATTTTTATGTGAAACCTAAAGTCGCTGGTATCCGCAGTAATATAAGCAGATGTGCCATAATTAAAGTTGATTTTTGTCAATAATTCATAAATTTCTGTGGTTTAGTTACCTACTTATTCTACTCAAAAAGCACTCGCCATCGACTGGTCGATCGGGATCGAACGTTTGTACACACAGAATTCTGGAAACTATCACTGAAACGAACTGAAAATTTCGATTGATGCAACACATCATGTTATCGATTCTGCATGATACCGAATGGATAGTTCATGAACGAAACAAGCTAGACTTATGTGTCAGGTGTTTTTGTAATTGAAATAACAAGTGTTATCGAATCAGTTGTCCAAATATAGGATGTTCTATATTAAATTTTTTTCCCAAATATGACTTACTTTTCCCTAATGTGACCGGTTTTTGTCAAATGTGACCTTTTGAACCCGAAAGTGACTTTGAATCCTGAATTTTACTTGACTATATTGTACCAGTCACCAATGCGAGATATCGGTGCAACAAATTCTCATTGGAAGTATTTTCTATATTTGTTTCATTGTTTGTTTCGAGTAGATGAACATATTTTGAGTTTATATAGAAGTGTATAGGCAAGGCATCTTTGATGTTCAAGACTCTGCTGATTTGTTTATTTGTTAGAAGCGATTTCTCATGAGTAAAGAAATACTCTTTCTGTTAATTTTATAATCGATGAACTGCAAATAAACTTTATTATTATTATTATTATCGTGGACTAATGTACTATCTCAGCTGTTAGCTGGACATAATTTACCTCTCCCAGATTCAGAAATCAACGGGAATAGGCTCGATTACAATATACTTGTCATAAATCCTAACTATCCTACATGTATTAAGAATTACAGCTTATTGCATTTCTATATAGGTATTCTGATGCAATTCTAATTCCTTAAAGCTATCATGCAAACTTTTGGGTATTAATCCAGTCGAGGATACGATGACAGGAATAATATCTATTTTATCGAGGTGCCACATCTGCTTGATCTCAATAGCAAGGTCTGTGTATTTTGACTTTTTCTCCTGGAACTTGTTCAGCACGTTGTTATTATTCGGTAGGACGACATCCACCAGCATTGCTTTTCTGGCTCTCTTATCATACACCAATATGTCCGATCTATTATTCGTCACCATTCTGTCAGTGATAACAGGCCTTTTGTAGTATAATCTGATAGAGTCATTTTCCAATACGGGCGCCGGTTGATACTTGTAATATTTCTGGAAGGTTTTCAGAAGTCCGTACTTGTGTGCAAGTTTCCGATTTATAATGTTGCACACTTGATTATGCCTGTGAAGATAATCCGTATTGGCCAGTTGTTCGCAGCCGGACGTAATATGCTGTATAGTCTCTGATCTTATATGGCATTTTCTGCACTCATCTGTTTGTAATGTTCCATCCTTAATGATAAATTTTTTGTAGTTGTTTGTAGCAATCACTTGGTCTTGAACGGCCATAAGGAATCCTTCTGTTTTCGCGAATAATTCTCCTTTCATCAACCATTTGTTGGAGGCTTCTTTGTTGATGTGTGGTTGATTAATCTCATGGTGATGTCGTCCATGCAATTCCTTTCTTGACCATTGCTCTTGTTTTTCAGTATCTGATAGGAACGATAGATTCAGCAGGTCTTCTCTAATAGTAAAATTTAGAGGTGTATATCCCTTATCAGCCAACGATACCACTCTATAGAGGTCAGAAGTGAGAGCTTTTGCAGAGAAGAATTCTCTGAGATTTTTTAACTGTTCGGTGTGTAAATTGACAACATCTATTAATCCGCGTCCGCCTTCTTTCCGCTTCAAAGTTATTTCACAGACGATTTTGGATGATGATTGTTGTACTTTATCAGCATCGTTCGGTTCTGCCTTTGAATATCATCCAGTTCTGTTTTAGTCCATCTGATTATTCCAAATGAGTAAAGCAACACTGGAATGGCGTAAGTGTTAATTGCCTTGACTAGATTCCCCGAGTTCAACATTGATTTCAGAACAGTCTTCAGACGCTGACTGTATTCTGAACGAATCTTCTGCTCTGATTGTTTTTGGTCTAGCAATTTGGCTTGTTGGTATCCTAGATATTTGTATGTTTCGCCATCCCTCATGCACTGTATAATATCACTGTTTGGAAGTTTTGTTTCACCATCTATGACTTTCCCTCTTTGAATGTTCAGGGTCTTAAATTTTTTAATCCCGAATTTCATATGAACATCTGCCGAGAACTTACTGGCAGTTTTCAGCAAATCATCCAATTGCTTCTTGTTCGAAGCATATAATTTGATGTCATCCATATACAGCAGATGGGGGACTGTATGACAATTCCTATCTGTTTTCATCTTAAATCCGTATCCTGTTCTATTGAGCATTGAGGCCAATGGGTTCATAGCTAAACAGAACCATAAAGGACTCAAAGACTCTCCTGGAAAAATTCCACGACGTATGGGTATCTCGTCAGTTTTAATTGATTTATTGTTCATGTTGACCTGCATAATTATTATTATTATTGTTTATTATCGTGGACTTATGCACTATATCAGCTGTTAGCTGGATATAATTCACCTTTCCCAGATTCAGCAATGAAAGGGAATAGGCTCGATTACAATATACTTGACATAAATTTCGTAACTATCCTACATGTATTAACAGTTACAGCTTTTTGCATTTCTATATAGGTATTCTTATGCAATTCTAATTTTTTAAGGTTATCATGCAAAGTTTTGGGTATTAACACAGTCGACGATACGATGACAGGAACAATATCTATTTTCTCGAGGTGCCACATCTGCTTGATCTCAATAGCAAGGTCTGTGTATTTGGACTTTTTCTCCTGGAACTTGTTCAGCATGTTGTTATTATTCGGTACGGCGACATCCACCAGCATTGCTGTTTTGGCTCTCTTATCATACACCACTATGTCCGGCCTATTATTCGTCACCATTCTGTCAGTGATAACAGGCCTATCGTAGTGTAATCTGATAGAGTCATTTTCCAATACGGGCGCCGGTAGATACTTGTAATATGGCTGGGAGATATTCAGAAGTCCGTACTTGTGTGCAAGTAATGGATAATGTTGCACACTTGATTATGTCTGTGAAGATAGTCCGTATTGGCCAGTTGTTCGCATACGGACGTAATAAGCTGTATAGTCTCCGATCTTATTTGGCATTTTCTGCACTTATCTGTTTGTAATGTTCCGTCCTTCATAATAAATTTCTTGTAGTTGTTTGTAGCGATCACTTGGTCTTGGATAGCCACAAGGAATCCCTCTATTTCCGCGAATAATTCTCTTTTCATCAACTATTAGTTGGAGGCTTCTGTCGATATGTGGTTGATTAATCTCATGATGATGTCGTCCATGCAATTCCTTTCTAGACCATTGCTCTTGTTTTTAAGTATCTGATAGGAACGGTAGATTCAGCAGGTCATCTCTGGTAGCCAGATTTAGAGGTGTATATCCCTTATCAGCCAACGATACCACTCTATGGAGGTCAGAAGTGAGAGCTTTTGCAGAGAAGAAATCTCTGAGATTTTTTATCTGTTCGATATGTAAATTGTCAACATCTATTAATCCACGTCCTCCTTCTTTCCGCTTCAAAGTTGTTCGTATCACAGACGATTTTGGATGATGGTTGTTGTACTTTGTTAGCATCGTTCGGGTCTGCCTTTGAATATCATCCAGTTCTATCTTAGTCCATCTGATTATTCCAAATGAGTAAAGCAACACTGGAATGGCGTAGGTGTTGATTGCCTTGACTAGATTCCCCGAGTTCAACATTGATTTCAGCACAGTCTTCAGACGCTGACTGTATTCTGAACGAATCTTCTCCTTTGACTGTTTTTGGTCTAGCAATCTGGCTTGTTGGTATCCTAGATATTTGTACGTTACGCCATCCCTCATGCACTGTATAATATCACCGTTTGGATGTTGTGTTTTACCATCTATGACTTTCCCTCTTTGAATGTCCAGGGTCTTACATTCCCGTATTTCATATGAACATCTGACGAGAACTTACTGACAGTTTTCAGCAGATCATCCAATTGCTTCTTGTTCGAAGCATATAATATGATTTCATCCTTATACAGCTGGTGGGAGATTGTATGACAGTTCCTATCTGTTTCTGTCCTAAATCCGTATATCCTGTTCTATTGAGCATTGGGGACAACGGGTTCATAACTAAACACAACCATAGTCGACTCAAAGAGTCTCCTTGAAAAATTCCAAGTTATGGGTATCTCGTCGGTTTTAATTGACTTATTGTTCAGGTTAACCTGCGGAGACGTGCGCCAGTGTGTCATTGTTATCTTCAAGAATTCTACTAGGGCTAGATGAATTTTGTATATCTGCAATATACCAGAAGCCAAGAATGGGCGGTACTATGAAATGCCTTCAGATATTCGAAAAAAGTAGAATGAGTTGTTCCTTGCATTCATTGTGTTTCTTTCTGAATCTTTTCTGCTCCTCAGCTTATATATTGTTGCCGTCAAGGTGTTGGTATATTCGATTGGATATGCATGATGTGAGTATTTTGTAGAGTGTTGGCAGGCAAGTGATTGGCCTATATTGAGACGGATCCTGTGTTCTATCGCTCTTAGGTAGCATATATGTTAAGCCTTGTGTTAGGAAAGTGGGTGTTTTGCTGGGATGTTAAAGGACATACGCGAGCTGTTTCGCTAGAGCTCCATGGAGCTTATCAAACTTCTTGTACCTGAAGTTGTGGATATTATCTACACCTGTGGCTTTCCAATTGTTGGTCGCTCTAACTACTGTTGTGATTTTTTCCTCCGTTATTCCTTCGAAGTCCATATGTTTGATATCAAGGAGTTGTTTTTCATTCGTGATCCATTCCGCATCATTATTGTGTTCTTTGAGGTTCGACCATAGTGATGACCAATAATCGGTCAAGCGCTGTGCGTCAGGTACTTCTATGTTATTGTTGGTCGCAGTTTTGTTATTTCCCTTATGAAAATTGGCCGCGCTTTGGAGGAACCTTTGGTTCTTTTTTAATTATTATTATATTATTATTATTATAAATAACAATATTGTTTCACATTGAAACATTGAGGAGAAAATATCTTAGAAATAGAGTTTTGGACCAGCTGAATCAACTAGCAAAATTTCAGAATGATAGCATTATTAGTTCTCCATAAACGTCTAATAGGCCACTCAACTTTGGATACCCGGTATAATATCAACCATAATAATGAGGATGAATAAACAGAAATACTTACTTCTCCGTTAAAACAGACAAGTCGGCCTGCTATAAATGAGCACTGCTCCCAAAATGCGAATCAGTACTAAAATTAGTGTTTTGATTTGTCGTACGTTTCTTTATCTCCTCACACCCCTCACCTTATCGTCCCCCGTTCGCGAAATATAGCTTTGTTTGAACCGTACACCCTTTCAATCATATCCAGCCTACCATACCTACTAATAAAAATAAGGGTAAAATACGAAATTGTCGCCTTTTGTTCCATTTTAAGATGCCCCAATAATTTTCCGTGATAAAATTTGCATATGTGATATTCGATATTCTGTTGTTTTAAAAAGTGTTAACCATAGTGGTTGAAGTGGAGATTACATATTTTGACCTACCACATACCGGCATTTAACAAAATAATTCTAACATAACACAGTATTCGAAACGATTAAACCCTTCATATACATAAACGGTTCACTTAACATTTATTCAGTTTTATCAAAATATTTTCTTCCCTTGTGCGGGTCTGCGACGGGGACAATGGGCTCGGGGGCTTTGCAAATACGCAGGGAAGGGCTTTGCGAGACCCAGCACGCCACCGGGCTTTAATTATAGAGAAACGAGTGCCCCTTTAATGCGGCGTATCTCGTGTGCGCGATTAAGGGCCTGTCAAAAACAGAGAAATTCATTTTTTCGCTTTCGTTCTTTAATTCCTTTTTTATCAGCTAAGCGGCATTCATCTGCTGTCCTCGCCCACTTCCCGCGTTTCTACCCCAGTTTTTTTTTCTACCGAACGGGAACAAGAATGCAGATTTTTTGATTAAATGTTTTCTAGATGAATTTTCCGAACGTTGGAACTGCTGCATTCGCAGAGGAAAATGGGAAAAGGGGGGCGGCTACAATGTTCGGGATATTGTGATTATGCGGGACATGAGTAGTGTATGGTGTTATCGGATTCCGATTCTATCTGAATGAATACTTATTTTCCAATTGGAACTGTTTACGTTTTCAACAACAATAACACCTATTTAGGAAAAGAAATGTTAAGAATGTTCTGTATTAAGGTTCAGATTAAGAATATATAATATCAAAATATTAAAAAATCCTCGAGTAGGTATCGCGCATCTGAGATTCCGTAGAAGAAATCAGTCCTCGAAATGATTATTTATAATATTTACGTATTTGGTATCAATTTGAATCGAAATTGGAAAATCGTTCTCTTACTTGAATATTCATCGTTTTCATCACTTTCATATAGAAACAGTAAAGTATGTGTCAAAATATACAGGGAAATCCACTGGGACCGTCCGTTAAAAACTTTTTGAGTTCCAAATACAATATCAAGCTGAAATTTTATACGCGGCCATAACTAGCGATTTCCAATTGAAGTGAAATATTTTCGCTTTGTTATTTCAAATGGCAATCTACCTTTTTTATTATACATCTAGAACCGACATTTGACCAAGGCATAAAATACCCAACTTGTTGGCACTCAATTATTTTTGTTATAAACTCGATTTTTGAGGAGCATTTAAAAAAATTGTAGCTCGTAGATGTTTTGCACTACAGACACAATTTTTGCTTGGGTGGATAGAAGAAGGATCAAGGAATTTTTTAAGTAGTCTACACATGTCAAATGTTTATTGAATGTTTTGTATGTTTTTTTTCAATTTGGGCTTTTTCAAACAGTAAAAACTCAATTTTTTCAAATGGCACGTGCCAATTTTTATATTGCCATCAGATGAAGCGTCAAATTTCAGATGGAATTGTATAAGCATGTTCTATACCCATCTCTTATAGTTCCGAAATAATTCGGGAATATATTGAATTTTGATGATTCTGCAAGAACTAACAGAGAATGCTTTGAAATATTTGAATCAAGTAGCTGAACTGGCTACGCTCACCTGACAGGTGCCTAACATTAATGTACTTGTCACTTCGTTCATTCGAATGCGATATTTTGACAAGAATTGTTGGTAATTTGAAGTGAAAATTTTTGAAAAACACCAGATTGATAATAAAATGGCTGATTATTCAATCGAGGATATGTTTAATCTCTTTAATTCATGGCGAATGTCAAAAGTGGTGGACAGAACTTGCAGGCAATTCAATAACCAATTTCCAAATTTGGCGCCTATGAATAAAACAAAATTTCGAAGGATTAGAAGCAATTTTCTGCAATTTGGAGGAACAAAATACATAGAAACTAGTAGAAAACCAATTCTCGAGGACGACGACAATAAAATTAATACGCTAGCGTGCCAATCCACATGCGTCCATTGAGTCAGCATCAATGGATATTGGCTTGAGTTATACTTCCTTCAAAGGATCATTAAGAAACATAATATGTACCCGTATTCTTTTATCAGACTACAAAATTGAAACCACCTGACCTTCCCAAGCGGCTGAATTTCTGTGAAAATTTATTAATTCGGCTTCAAGAAGATGAGACAATTCTGCGAAAATTATATGGTCATTGAAGTTCAATGAAAGTGAAATAACCAACAGGAGAAATCGACATTTTGGGCCACAGAAAATCCACATTTCATTGAGGTTATTGGTTTCAAAATAAATTCAGCGTGAACGTTTTTGCAATTTCAATGAATGATTTGTTGGCTTATCACATTTATGAGGAAAATCTTAATGGACAAAGATACCTGGAAATTTTGAGAGGAACATTAGCAAATTTTTAGATGGATTACCCTTTATATTCTGAGGATTGCTATTACCAAATGGATGGTGCACCAGCATATAAAATACGAGCTGTAGATCGGCAGCTAACAGAAATGTTCGAGGATAGATGGTGGGGTAATCAAGGACCAAATTTATGGCCTCCGCGTTCTCCGGACCTGACGCTCCCTGATTTTTATTTATGGGGCAAAATCAAGGGTGAAGTGTATCTTATTCCTGTAAGTAAAGAAGAGTTACTAGAGCGCATTCATAATGCCTTTCGTGATATTGATCCTGAGGAAACTAGGAGGGCAACTCATCATGTTCGTATACGAGCTGTCAAGTGTATCGAGCAAAATGGGGCCCATATTGAACATTTATTCAGATCGTAAATTAGTTTTCTCCTATGATGTTTGCTATCATTTATTCGTATTAATGTAATTATCTTCGATGATTGGTTTTCGCTTAGTTCCTACCATTTTTATTCATCCGAATTGTAGAAAATTGCTTCTAATGCTTCGAAATTTTATTTTACTCATAGACGGTTAATTTGGAAATTGGTTATTGAATTGCCTGCAATTTCTACCCACTAATTTTTGACATTCTAAAATGAATTGAAAAAGATTAAATATATTTTCGTTGAATAACTAGTGGTTTTATTCCAAATGTGTTGTATTTTTTGGATATTTTCAATCTGAAATAACGACAATTCTTGTTGAAATATCAAATTCGAATGAACGAAGTGGCAAGTACATTAATTTTAGGCACCTGTCAGGTTAGCGTAGCCAGTTCAGCTACTTGATTCAAATATTTCAAAGCATTCTCTGTTAGTTCTTGCAAAATCATCAAAATTCAATATATTCCCAAATTATTTCGGAACTATAAGAGAAGGGTATAGTACATGCTTATACAATTCCATCTGAAATTTGACGCTTCATCTGATGGCGATATAAAAATTGGCACGTGCAATTTGAAAAAATTGAGTTATTGCTGTTTGAAAAAGGCCAAATTGAAAAAAATCATACAAAACAACGCAATGAACATTGACATGTGTAGATTGCTTAAAAAATTCCTTGATCCTTCTTCTATCCACCCAAGCGAAAATCGTGTCTATAGTGCAAAAGATCTACGAGCTACAATTTTCTTTAAATGTTCCTCAAAAATCGAGTTTATAACAAAAATAATTAAATCTGTCAAAAGTTTTGACAGATAAGTGTCAACAGCTTGGGTATTTTATGCCTTGCTCAAATGTCGGTTCTAGATGTATAATAAAAAAGGTAGATTGCCAATTGAAATTGTATCACTTCGAAAATATTTCACTTCAATTGGAAATCGCTAGTTATGGCCGCGTATAAAATTTCAGCTTGATATTGTAACTGGAACTCAAAAAGTTTTTAACGGACGGTCACGGTGGATATCCCTGTATAATCAACCACCAACTACCAAGAAATAAAACCAATATTTAAGTATATAGTATATACACACAAATTCATATAGAATCACTCGGTATTTCACATTACCAATTATTTTTTACCATGGATCTTTGACTACTTTTGAAGAATTAGGTTTTTTGTTGTGAAGAAACTGGATAGTATGATAAGAAATGTTGAATTATCACCACATGTTCGGGATTTTGTACTCAGTCGGCACTGAGATTTGAAACTGTAAATTTCAAAATTCAAAAAAGCCTATAATCATATTGAAAATGCCTTACGTTGTACTGTCCCATGTGCAGAGGGGTCGAATAATTTCTCTCGTTGAAGAAGTGGTGACACAGAGAGATATAGCGGCCCCAATGGTGGTATCACAAGGGGTGATTTCAAAAACCTACGCCCGATAAGTGGAGCTACAATATCTGCAAAATAGGCCTAGAAGAAGTCGTAGGAAGATCACTTCTGAAGAACAAGACAGCTTTTTGTGCCAAATTGCAAGAAGAGACCCTATTGCGTCGCACCCCATACTCCAAAGACAATTTCTGGAAGCAACAGGCTTCAGTGTATCGGTCGAAACGATACGTCAAAGAATTTGTTCAAAGGGTTTATACAGCAGAAGGCCCCTAAGAGTTCCAGAGCTAACTAGACCACAAAAAATTAACAGACTTAATTGGTGTATATTGAAAAGTGGAAAAACACCGGGTCTAGACGATATTAGGGGAGAAACTTTAAAGGAAATTGCCCATCTCATTTCAGAACCATTTGTAAATATGATAAATAAATGCATTTGTATGGGTGAGTTTCCTTCTGTTTTTAAAACCGCAGTTGTGAGGCCAATTTTCAAGTCTGGTGATGGCGCCCTGCCATCCAACTATAGACCTATATCTTTAATATCAACGCTCGCAAAAATTTTTGAAGAATTTGAAAGAAACGTATTGTGGAGTTCCTGGATAAATACCGAATACTTTTCGACAAGCAATTTTGGTTCAGGAAGGGAAAATCTACAGAGGATGCCTTGTCGAGTCTTCTGTCGAAGGTTTATGGAGCACTGGATGGTGGAGTTCCTGTACTTTGTACATTTATAGATCTAAGTAAGGCTTTCGACGCCGTCTCCCACGTCGGTCCGCTCCAAACACTAGAGAATATCGGGCTCAGAATAAATACACTCAAATTGATGAAAATCAATTTAGAAAAAAGGTAGCAGATCGTCGTGATCGACGGTGTGGACAGTTCAAAGCAACCTGTTGAGTATGGTGTACCACAGGGCACTGCGTTGGGCCCAATTTTATTTTTCATTTTTATGAATGACTTGTTTTACTTACCCGCATGTGGTGACTTATTCTCTTTCCCGGACGACACGGTGGTGTTTTATAGGGCTAATTCATGGCATCATTGAAACTGAAAGCAGAGAATGACTTCAGGATGATCCTCGACTTTTTCCGGTGTAATTTGCTTGCCTTCAGTGCACAAAAACAACTTATCTGCCTTTCACTGGTTATGTTTCCAATTTGGCCCCATTCATTGAGAATAGTAGATTTTGAGATTTCGAGGGTTTGACAATTTGAAAAGTAGATTTTCAGATTCCGAGAGTTTGAGAATTTTGAATTTTTACTTTTTGCGAAGTTCGAATAGCTTAGAGATATGAAAGAATTCGGTTAGAGGGTTTTGAATTTGCGAAATTCAGAGTTTAGAGAGAGATTGGCGTACGTAGAACAGAGATAAAGAGAGATACACAATACAGAGTAAAAAGAAAAAATGTTTTAAACGACGCACAGAAAAACTGACGTCTTCTCCATCTGTTGAAATTTCTGGAACTTGTTGCTTAGATTTTCTGGAACATGTTGTTTGAATTTTCTGGATTTTGTTACTAGAATTTTCTGGAACTTGTTGTTTGAATTTTCTGGATCTTGTTACTTTCATTTTTGTTGTTTGAATTTTCTGGATCTTGTCACTTGGATTTTCTGGAACTTGTTGTTTGAATTTTTGTTGTTTGAATTTTCTGGATCTTGTTACTTGGATTTTCTGGAACTTGTTGTTTGAATTTTCTGGATCTTGTTACTTGGATTTTCTGGAACTTGTTGTTTGAATTTTCTGGATCTTGTCACTTGGATTTTCTGGAACTTGTTGTTTGAATTTTTGTTGTTTGAATTTTCTGGATCTTGTTACTTGAATTTTCTGGAACTTGTTGTTTGAATTTTCTGGAACTTGTTGTTTGAATTTTCTGGATCTTGTTACTTGGATTTTCTGGAACTTGTTGTTTGAATTTTCTGGATCTTGTTACTTGGATTTTCTGGAACTAGTTGTTTGAATTTTCTGGATCTTGTTACTAGGATTTTCTGGAACTTATTGTTTGAATTTTCTGGATCTTGTTACTTTCATTTCTGGAACTAGTTGTTTGGATTTACTGGAAATTGTTACCTCGATTTTCTGAATTTCGTTGCTTTGAGTACCTACTCAGAGCACACGTAACCACATACGTAAAGTTATTCAAATGTGGAACAAAATTTCGGAATATACTGTATTGAATTTCGGGACTGGTGGGTTTCTGTTGTATTTTTCCTAATATTTAGCAACAGAATAAGATCTCTCACTTCTGACACTAGTTTGTAATGGGTCGGGTTTCAATCAGTCAAATTCTTTTTGTTAAATACAAAAGTTTAATACAGTTAAACACTTTAATTTCCACACTACACTACTTTTGATCAAAGGAGAGTATGTATATTTGTAAGTCGTGGTTATGAAAACTACCCTGAACTTGAACTGAACTTGACTGTAGAATGAACGTTGAAAGAATGAGATCTGAATGTAACAATGACCTATATATACCACTGACTGAATTGACTTGGACAAAGTATCTTTTGAAATACAGATGGTTCACGCAAAGTGTGTGGTCACAGGCGTATTATAATTTATGGTTTAGTTGACAAGAAATCTCTAGTTTTTGAAAGTTCCGGATTTTATTTTTCCCTTATTCTAAGAAGTACAGCATTAAAATATTCTGAGTGGCTTGATTTTACAAGTTATGCCAAGTAATATAATGACCCGGACTAATTCAATGAAAGACAGATTACTGTTCATTACATAAAAATAATAATAATAATAATAACCCCTCAGGGGCTCAGGAACATTGTTTCTGAGTACGGGCTTAGCGAACCCGAGGTAACCAAGCTGAACCTGGCAGTAGGTATAAAATGCAACTTATCCTATGATGTAAAATCTAAGGAATAAACGGGTGAATCGACATTGTACCACCATAACCTCTTGTCGCGTTCAAGATTTAGGAAGAGGGTCTTGTTCGGAAAGTGAGTCACAGTCTCCCTCGGTTAGCGACGGAAGCAGCTTGATATCGAGTAGGGATACTGCAACACAAAACCAAGTGGGAAATAACATCAACACCTCCCAACCGACTCTTGATGTTTCAACGGCAGCGCAAGCTATTATGCCTACGACCACGAGAGCCGGACTCCCTAGGAAACGCATGAAGTGGACTCCAGAAATGAATACCTTCATTATGCGTTCCTATTACAAGATTACAAACTTGGAATCGGAAATGACAGCATACAGATACGCGTTACATCTTGCGTTCATAGAAAAATATCCTGAATTACAGCACATATCCGAGCAGAGAATTTCGGATCAACGAAGAACAATCGTTAAAAACAGGCTACTTTCTTCAGAAACGCTGCAAAGCTTACGAGAAGAGGTCATAATGGAACTCAG
This sequence comes from Cryptolaemus montrouzieri, assembly GCA_013387265.2. NCBI lineage: Eukaryota > Metazoa > Arthropoda > Insecta > Coleoptera > Coccinellidae > Cryptolaemus > Cryptolaemus montrouzieri. The sequence continues at coordinate 125,626,457 of JABFTP020000185.1, forward strand.
AAGCGAAAATGATACTCATAACGGTATACCTCAGAACTCAACAGAGCAATAACTGAATTCAGTGGTAGTAACCCAACTAGAAGACCTAAACTGCCCAAACTCAAGACGAGCAAGAACACCAATATCATCCTAGCAAGCGTAAACTCAGTGTTTGAAGAATATACCGACCAGAACACCTTGGAGAAGATTCACACTTTGATTTACTGTGGAGCAGTAGCGGTTCTTCGACTACACAAACAACAAATCTCCACAACTCTGATTCGATCTGAGCCAAAAAGCGTCAGAAAACCACCATGGCAAAAACGACTGGAGAAGGATATTGACAATATTAGAGCTGAGATCGGTCGCCTCACAGAATTCCTGAGAAACAAAAAGCCCTCAAGGCGCTTGAAATCCCATATACGCAAAATTTATAGGAAAATTGGTACGAACACAAAACACCCTGATCACAAACAACACATCGAGGTGTATATGGACACTTTTGAAACAGAAACTCCAAGCAAAAGCAAAGAGGCTCTCAAGATACATCAAGTGTACTGAAAGGAAACACCAAAACCAAAGGTTCCTCCAAAACGCAGCCAATTTTCATAAGGGAAATAACAAAACTGCGACCAACAATAACAGAGAAGTACCTGACGCACTGTGCTTGACCGATTATTGGTCATCACTATGGTCGAACCCAAAGAACACAATAATGATGCAGAATGGATCACGAATGAAAAAGAACGCCTCGATATCAAACATATGGACTTTGAAGGAATAACGGAGGAAGAAATCACAACAGTAGTTCGAGCTACCAATAATTGGAAGGCCACAGGTATAGATAATATCCACAACTACTGGTACAAGAAGTTTGATAAGCTCCATGGAGCCCTAGCGAAACAGCTCACGTATGTTCTTCAACATCCAAAGAAAACACCCTCTTTCCTAACGCAAGGCTTAACATATATGCTACCTAAGAGCGATAGAACACAGGATCCGTCTCAATATAGGCCAATCACTTGCCTGCCAACTCTCTACAAAATATTCACCTCATGCATATCCAATCGAATATACCAACACCTTGACGACAACAATATATTAGCAGAGGAGCAGAAAGGATGCAGAAAACAACACCACGGGTGCAAGGAACAACTCATCATCGATTCTCTGATAATGAAACAGGCACACGTAGGGTATCGGAAAGTTCATTCAGCTTTTCTCGACTATCTGAAGGCATTCGATAGTACCGCCCATTCTTGGCTTGTTGAAGTATTGCAGATATACAAAATTCACCCAGCCCTGGTAGAGTTCTTGAAGACAACAATGACACACTGGCGCACGTCTCTGCAGGTCAACATGAACAATAAATCAATTAAAAGCGACGAGATACCCATACGTCGTGGAATTTTTCAAGGAGAGGTTTTGAGTCCACTATGGTTCTGTTTAGCAATGAACCCATTATCCTCAATGCTCAATAGAACAGGATACGGATTTAGGATGAAAGCAGAAAGGAATTATCATACAATCTCCCACCTGGTGTGTATGGATGACATCAAATTATATGCTTCGAACAAGAAGCAATTGGATGATTTGCTGAAAACTGTCAGTGAGTTCTCGGCAGATGTTCATATGAAATTCGGGATTGAAAAATGTAAGACCCTGAACATTCAAAGGGGGAAAGTCATAGATGGTGAAACACAACTTCCAAACGGTGATATTATACAGTGCATGAAGAATGGCGAAACATACAAATATCTAGGATACCAACAAGCCAGATTGCTAGACCAAAAACAATCAAAGGAGAAGATTCGTTCAGAATACACTCAGCGTCTGAAGTCTGTGCTGAAATCGATGTTGAACTCGGGGAATCTAGTCAAGGCAATTAACACCTACGCCATTCCAGTGTTGCTTTACCCATTTGGAATAATCAGATGGACTAAGACAGAACTGGATGATATTCAAAGGCAGACCCGAACGATGCTGACAAAGTATAACAATCATCATCCAAAATCGTCTGCGATACGAACAACTTTGAAGCGGAAAGAAGGAGGACGCGGATTAATAGATGTTGTCAATTTACACACCGAACAGTTAAAAAATCTCAGAGGATTCTTCTCTGCAAAAGCTCTCACTTCTGACCCCCATAGAGTGGTATTGTTGGCTGATAGGGGATATACACCACTAAATCTTGCTACCAGAGATGACCTGCTGAATCTACCGTTCCTATCAGATACTGAAAAACAAGAGCAATGGTCAAGAAAGGAATTGCATCGACATCACCATGAGATTAATCAACCACACATCGACAAAGAAGCCTCCAACAAATGGTTGATGAAAGGAGAATTGTTCGCAGAAACAGAGGGATTCCTTATGGCCATCCAAGAACAAGTGATCGCTACAAACAATTACAAAAAATTTAATTTATAATGAAGGACGGAATATTACAAACAGATAAGTGCAGAAAATGCCATATAAGATCGGAGACTATACAGCATATTACGTCCGGATGCGAAGAACTGGCCAATACGGAGAATCTTCACAGGCATAATCAAGTGTGCAACATTATCCACCAGAATCTTGCACACAAGTTCGGACTTTTGAACACCTTGCAGTCATATTACAAGTATCAGCCGGCGCCCGTATTGGAAAATGACTCTATCAGATTATACTACGATAGGCCTGTTATCACTGACAGAATGGTGACGAATAATAGGCCGGACATAGTGGTGTATAATAAGAGAGTCAGAACAACAATGCTGGTGGATGTCGCCATACCGAATAATAACAACGTGCTGAACAAGTTCCAGGAGAAAAAGTCCAAATACACAGACCTTGCTATTGAGATAAAGCAGATGTGGCACCTCGACAAAATAGATATTGTTCCTGTCATCGTATCCTCCACTGGGTTAATACTCAAAACTTTGCATGATAGCCTTAAGAAATTGGAATTGCATAAGAATACCTATATAGAAATGCAAAAAGCTGTAATTCTTAATACATGTAGGATAGTTAGGAAATTTATGTCAAGTTTATTGTAATCGAGTCGATTCCCTTTGATTGCTGAATCTGGGAAAGGTAAATTTTATCCAGCTAACAGCTGAGATAGTGCATAAGTCCACGATAATAAATAATAATAAGTTTTTTCCTTTCCCAATTACAAATAGAACCCAATTACAAGAAAATAATTTTAATATTTATATAACAAATAAACAACTTGAAGCGTAATCAACAAGAAGAAAAAATTGAAGAAAATGCTATGGCATAAAATAAAATAGAAAAAAAATACTCATGGCGTGAGTAAAACTGAAAATTTGAAAAATAGAAAAGTATGCAATACCTCAGATGCGCTCTAGAGAACATTGTCCAGATATACACTACTGATAGTGGTAAACGAATAGAAATTAATATCACACAATCTCGAGATGGAATTATAAGTTGTACACATAAATAATATTGGAGATTTTGTGAGTTTGTTCTGGGCGTGGTCAGGAAAAACAGACGCCGATCTCTTGAGGTCGGCCTCGGAACTGAAATTTTCAGCTGAGCTAAAATAGAGGGACAATCCGAACGATTATTCAGGAGATTAAACAAAAATTTTAAGGCCAGAAAGCCTCTTCTAATGAACCTACTCAAGAGTGATCATACCCTCTTACAGGGTAGGCACCATCTTCTCGCCAGACAAGGTATTTGAAAAATCTTCTCTGAATTGCCTCCAAATGATAATCATGACAATAATAGATGGGAAGCCAAATAATCACCACATACTCCAACAAAATCCTAACAATAATCTCAAAAAGACGAATTAAAATATTTGATTCCGTAAAGTGCTTTCCATTTCGAATTATGAACCCATATAATTTCGAGGCGGATTTAAATAAATAGTTGATATGAGGAACAAAAGTGAATTTTTGGTCGAATATAAGACCAAGATCTTTTATATCAGTGGAACGTTTCAATACACCATTGTTTATAATAAAATCAGAAAAAAGGATGTTTTTCTTGCGAGAGTAAGTAACGACAGTGCACTTAGATACATTCAAGTCCAAACGATTAATCACACACCTGTTTGACACGGAACTTATGACCTCCTGCAAGACCTCACAATCGCGTTATGACGTTATCTTCAGATATATTCTCAGATCATCCCCATACATCAATTTGGGTATATTGATTATGTCCATGAGATCATCAATGAACATTATGAAGAACAATGGACCAAGATTGGATCCCTGCAGGACACCTGAAGTAGCAACAAATTCGCGGGAGCGAAAACTTTCGAGCTGTACGAACTGTCGGCGGCCGACCAAGTAAGACTCCAAAAGAGCATCTAAGGCTTCCGAGAAACCGAATCTGGACTTCAGTTTCCACAGCAATATACGATGATTCACTTTATCGAATTCTTTTTGAAAATCTGTGTAAATAACGTCAACTTGACCGGAACAGTCCAAAATTTCGAGTATATACTGTGATAACACTACCAATTTTCTGATACAGAATCTCCCAGACATGCTGCTCATCATGAATCCTCCCCCTGATCGCATGAAATATAGCGTTGTATAAAATAATCTCGAGAAGTTATGAGAAATCGGATAGAATCGCGTTGGGCCTATAGTTACCTATGATGGTAGAATCTCGTTTCTTCAAAATGGGAACAATCTTAGCTACCTTCCATGTCGTGGGGTAAAATCCACTCTTCAAGACAATATTGAAAATATGATATAAAGGATTTGCAAAGACACGTATACAGTCCTTAACAACAAAACTGGGTATACCATCTGGACCAGCGGTAGGCTTGCTAGATAGTATTCCCGCAGTGGAGATTATATCTTCCACAGAAATTGCATTCAGATTGATGAATTCAGTACCAAGAACTTCGCCATCATCAACTAATACATCTCCATTATATCCATCATAGACACCACCAAAGTACTCCGCGAAAGCACCAACAATGTCTTCAGGTATCTCATATGTCCTCCCATCATCTCTCATCTGTCCTGGCCGTTTTCTGATTTAATGAATGACCAGAAGTCATAAGGATTACTGGAAATTCGCTCTTCGGATGTTCATAAGCTGTGTTCATTTTAGATTTCACAATACTCCTCAAAGACTTGAATTTATTGTAGTGAAACTCAGACCTATGCTTTTTATAACTATTAAAGGCTTTTTCTTTAATTAAAATACTTTCAATTAAATACTAGGTATACCATGCTGGAAAACGGCGCTTGCGTCTGGACTTGAGAGGTACTGTTTTTAGAAAATTTTTTGAAGAATGGAGTAGAACTCTCCACAAGCCTCATCAGGATCGTCCGTCACTTCCATAACTGTTAACCAATGGGCACTGAGGATCATATCATACATCACAGTAAAATTTGCTTTTCTGAAATTGAACTCCTTCCAAACCCAGTAGATAGGTGGTCTGAGTCCGAAGTGATAATGTAGATTTGTTCTTCGTTTAATTCCTATAGCAAATCATAGGCGTACCATAGAATTGAAGAAGTGATAGGTGGCGTATAACAGAGTACAGATACATTAAATTTTACCTACACGTATTCCTTAGAAAAAAATCTTGACAAACAGACGGACAACGTGATCCTATATGAGGGTTCCTTTATTCCATTTAGGATACTTTACCCTAAAAGGAAATCAAGTGGCCGACTAGTAACGAGGACGAGCTTATTCGATAGAACATCTCTATTTCAATTTTTATTTTAATTAATTTGTAATTAATTATAATAACGGCGAATGAGATACGAACGAATAGATCCATATTCATCCAGAAATAATCTCGGAATAACCAGGGGAAAACGATATGCTGACACGGCTATACGCTAAAATCTCATAATCAAGGTGTCTGCTGCTAACAAGGTTGGCGTTTTAAACAGAGACGTCACGTCCAACAGACATTTGATTGACACCTTACTACGCTATTATTTGTTATGCGTCGGACGTGTCCACCCAATCTTGAATTATTCGAATAAGGATGATCGTCGAGCGGTGCAGTTATGTTTTTGAATTGTCCACTCTCTGAATTTCATAGATGTTTTGCGGTCAGAAAGGAACTTCATCTTTAACACTGAGAAAACTGAAAGGGTATTTGATTTAATGAATCATCATTTTAAAAAGGAAGATGCATCAATTTAGCTGGATATCCTAGGATAATGAAAAACTTTGCTTCGTTATTGTATGACGACCATTCTTTATGCGATTGTCAAGTAGAGATTAGAGAAAGGATAGACTTCTAGCCTGGTATTTAAGAAGAAATAATATTCAAGACTTTCCTTTGGATAACAATATCCAACCTTCCGTACAATGTTGAATATCCTTCCTTGAAGGAGAAGATTTTCCAATCTACCCTTCATGATCATCTGTACCAGGGATGTTATGAATAGGAGTAAAAGAGTGCAGTCTCGTTTGACCTCGTCAGTATCGCACACCCATTCACAACACCAGGACAGGTTGCCACCTGAACATCTCAATCAGTTGGGATGCATCAACTACAAGTATATGTAGTGGCACCATACAACGAGCTGACATAGGCTACTATCGAGATTGAATATTGTTCCTTGAATATAGTCTTCAATTTGGTTACACATATATCGAGAAACTTGGCAACTTATTACTGTTGAGATATGAGGAAATAATAATTTGAATAATTTCTATGATATACTTCAAAGTTCACTACTGAGGGAATTGTTCATAAGTTTCTAAGTGTATCAAAAACAAACCGGTTAATACAGCAATGCAAGATGGCGTCGTCTGATGAACACGGACTCGATCGACGCTCCGCGAATATCATCAAAAATTGCGATATTAGCGAAAAAGTATGTAATGATTGTGGTAGAAAAGTGATTGATTTTATGCAGTGTATCAAATGTGATGAATATTTCCATCCCTCGTGCCTGGTACGGGCTGCAAACAAGAAATCAAGTTCCTGTCGCCACGACTCAGTGAAAACACGGGATGAGATCGAGACGGAGGACATTTCCGACGACATTCGAGTGGAGAATAAATTGTTGAAAATGCAGGTGAAATATTTGACTACTTTGCTAGAAGAAGTGCAATGCAAGAATAGAATACTTATTGACAATAATCAACTTCTGTTAGAAAAAATCAAAAATCATGAAAACAATGAAAGTAAACAAAGCAGCAAGCGCAAAAAAAGACTAGATGAACACAGAAAAAAACCCTCCAAGTCAATCTGACAAAGACATAGGAATTGATGGAGATGGAACGATTATGCCACACAGAACACAACAATCCGTGTTGCGGAACACTGAAGGTGATGTATCGCCAGCAGTGTCTACAGTCTCGGTTGTAGGTCATAGTGACGGTAGGCCAATTGAAATAAGAAGAATGGTATGATTTGATTGTTTCCAAAATTGAACAATGAAAAATGGGCAATCTGTATAATTTTGCTAATATGCGCTTCCATTCTTACAAAAGTTTTGGTTTAGAAAAATTTTAGGTGGCGCGATGAAGATCTTTTGATTATCCTAAGAAATACAGGAAGAATTTGAAAAAATAGAAGCATATTACAAAATCTCGAAATTCCAAAACCGTTGGACCTAGGTATAGCAATTTCATAATAATGTAAAAAATAGACCATTCTATTTAAAAACATAACTTAGATATAAATATTTGAAAGATCTACCCTAATATATTCAAAGAATGTATAGAAATGTCGAACAAATACGCAATGAATGGACACTCGGTATACAGGGTGTTTTATAATAGATTGTCACAACTGCAGAGTGGAATGGCAAGAAAAAAAGTTTATATAAACGAAGGTCCGCAAAAGCATCGTTACGAAGCTGCAGGGTATTGAAATTTCCGAAAAAAATTGTTTTTTCTCTTCAAAACTCCTGCAGTTCTTGAGATATTCAGCCCAAATTTGGAATGCAAGCCATTTTTTACAGCCTCCATCATTACACGTCTTAGATTTCAACTGAAATTCATAAGGTGTTTTCTTTTCCGAAGCCATGTCTCCTTTTGCCCTTTCAAAAATGTTTTCAGTACGCCACTGATCAGCGTGTAATCAATTTTCGTCACCTCCGTTCAATTTAGAAACTTTTTTGACATTTGTAAATTTTTCGTATCTTCAACCGTTTTCGAGTGAAAAATAATTGAACTTGAATTATTTGAATTGTATGTTATTCGCTAAATAAAAAAGAAATAATAGAAATACTCGATAGGTATGCCCAAAATTTGCTTTTATTTTGAAAGGTCGTCTTCTGAGACTCAACTTATACTTAAAAAAAAGAACAATTCAAAACTAAATAAATTGGTGGAAGTGTTTTCCACCAGCAAGAATACAGGCCTCTGTCCTTCTTCGCATATTATCACGCACTCTTTGAAATATTCCTGGGGTATTTCTTATCGTGTCACAAGAGGTTATTATTCGATTTCTCAATTCTTCTACAGTGTTCACTGGAGTGGTATAAACTAAACTTTTGAGATATCCCCATGAGAAAAAGTCTGAACTATGTAATTCTGGGGACCTAGGAGGCCATTGTTCTGGCCCACCCCTACCTATCCATCGGTCGTTGAATGTATTATTCAAGAATTCCCTAGCTTCTCCACTAAAATGTGCTGGTGCTCCGTCATGCATGAACAACATTATGTTTCTCACTAAAAGTGGCACATCCTCGAGCAATAAAGGTAACTCCTCCTCAAGAAATTGCCGATAATCGGGACCGTTTAGTCTGTAAGGCAAAAAAATGGCCCACTAAAATAATTTCCGATTATTCAGATATTTAGTGAGAATTGTTCGTGATAATTAGATTCTTCAATCAAATGGGGGTTTTCCTCAGCCCCATAATGATTATTGTGACAATTTGTGATAGCAGTTCTCGAAAAGTTTGCTTCGTCTGTGAACATTATTTCACTATCAAAATGAGCATTTTCTCTAATTTTATCTAAAAACCATCGGCAGAAATTCAGTCTTGAAGGAAAATCTCGAGGAAGTAGAGTTTGGACGCGTTGAATATGAAACGGGTACAATAAAAAGTCGTGGAGAATACTTGGAGAAATATTTCAATTCTACTGGAACTAAGAAATCTAAATAATGAAGTTTAATGAGATTCGATTAAAGAAAGGCTAGTTGAAGAAAATTACAATTGACACTATCTATTAATACCTATGCCTAGCTAGATCAGAGTCCCTTAATCTCAGTGTGTGAGATCTTCTTCTAGAACCTAGGTCTTAGATATAACCTTAGAAATAATACTCATCGCTTCAATCAACTAGCTTCATTACAAGATAAATATCAAAATCACAGTATCTGATTAATAACACTGTGCTAGTTCAAAATTCTAACACGCGGGAGACATACCTAGTAAACCTCTATCGGGTACGCTGAATCCAGTGGTAACCACCGTTTTTGAAAGTTAGCTCTTGTTTAGGAGATATTCGCCTTTGAAGTTAGCTGATTTTAGTAGGGTTCGTCGCTTATGACTTCATTACATTATATGCTTGTAATTCCCAAACCGTTCGAAATATCGCTTTACTGTCTTCGGCAAAGATTTAGCTATTGTCATGGCCAACAACTTTTCTGAATTTACCAACATAGAAAAACCTCATTCGAACACCGTTTCTTAACTAAATGTCCAAAAAACTCCATTTCTTTGCCATTTTTTCGTTAATTTTCGTCTAAATAATAGAAAATCAAGGGAATTTCGCTTTAAAATCTCAAAATATGAAAAGAAAACACATTTTCTATAGTTAAATCGAAAAGTTTAAACGCACAATCAAGATTTTAACTCAAATTTTTATTCCAATTCCAACAATTTTCAACAAATAAACATATAAATTCATGTTCATTCTTCTTCTTCTCCATCTTCATCTTGCTGTGAATTCCAGCAAATGTCTCCTAATAGAGAATCAAGTTTTTTCCACTATACCAGTGCTCAAGCCTAGCCGTCACCTGATGAAACCGTTCACCATGCTCATCTGATTCACATGGTGATTGTTCGGCAAACTTGTCTGCATGGTAATGTAAAAAATGAATTTTCAGAGACATTTTTACACCGATGTTACGGAAAGCAACGAGCATTTTTTCAATGTGTATGCGCCAGTTTTCGTCACGATGAATTCCAAGTACATTTTCGATGACTCCTTTGACGCAATCCCAAGCAACGAGCTGCAAATTCGATAATCTGTTTTTAAATTGTTGGTCTCTCATCAAGCGTCGAATATCAGGTCCATTGAGTATGCCTGTAATAAAATAATTCGAAAAAATATGTGTTAAATATTGAATAAGTTAGGTTGATTGGTACGTATATAGTTTTACACAAACCTTCTTTTATTTTCATTCCACTCAATCTTGGGAAAATTCGCTTCAACTCATTGAATGCATTGCCTTCAGGATCTAGGGCCTTGATGAAATTTTTAACAATCCCAAGCTTGATATGCAGAGGTGGAAGCAACACTTTTTCCATAGGTACAAGTGGAATTTCAACGACGTTTTCTCGACGCAATCTGAACCCTTGTCTCATAGGCCAGCTTTTATTGGCATATTGGCCGCCGGCATATCGAGTATCCCATAAACATATAAAACACATGTTTTTCGTATATCCCGTCTGCATTCCTCTCAAAAGAGTTATCACCTTCAAATCTGCACAAATCTTCCAACGATGGTCTTCATATTTCACCAAATCAAGGATTTTTTTCAATGATTCGTAATTTTCTTTCGTTTTTGTGCTGATGGCTATCGGGACACTGTTTTTTGAGTTTGTGACATGAAGCAAAACCGCCTCGAGACTACTTTTGGACGAATCAATGAAAAGACGCCAGTCTTCTGGTTTATACTCATACGCATTTTTAATACCAATTCCTTGATATCAGTGCAGTACGCGAATGAATTGTCTTCGATGGATTTGAATAAAGCAGTGAACTGTCTATGACGGCCAATTGCTCCATATACTTTCACATCAGTTGCTAAGACATTCTTTTTTTTTCAATTCCTGAGTAAAAATAATGGACGAATAATTTTATCCAGATCTTTTTGAGAAAATTCGGAATGATTACATTGTGGAGATACATTTGATGGTACATAAACCGATGCAGACGTTTCGCCAATGATATCAAAAGTAGATTGAATGTACTCTTCTGTCGAACTGGGTCTTTTCGGTATTGGTATGGATTCCGAATGTGGTAACGGTAACTGAATAAACCGAGTTCCTCTGAGTTCAACATTACGTTTTTTAGCTCTGTTCAATCCGACAATTTCATTAACACAAGCAAAACAGTCATCTGGATTATGTTCTTGAGGATTTGTTCAAATTACTGGAATGCCAAAATGCATAGATTGGAATTCACCTGTAATAAAAATAGCTTCAATTGATATAATTTTGAAATAAATGATAAATCATTTCATTTCACCTCTTTTCCATCCACTCAATCTTATGACACAACCAGTACAAACGATTTTTGGAGCCCAGTTCACATCTTTGATTACATTTTGGTTGAAATATTGTGTGTACGATTCAGCAATTTCTTCAGAAATTGAACGCTTGCTTGTCATTATAGTAAACTTTCCACAAATGTAGCAAAATTTATTGAATTTACTGCACCAATTCATTTTTGATATTTTTACCAAATATATAACTTGTGTAAACAAAGACACTTCAACAAGAAATGTCAAATTAAGAAATATCAGAACTAAGACTATGAAAAATGGCACTCTAGCAAAATACGTAGTAACATCAGTGACAATACTAATAAATACGTATTAACTGAGAAACTTGAGGTAAAATCATGATTGTGCGTTTAAATTTTTTGATTTAACTATAGGAAATGTGTTTTCTTTCCTTATTTTGAGATTTTAGAGCGAAATTCCCTTGATTTTTCTATTATTTAGACGAAAATTAACGAAAAAATGGCAAAGAAATGGAGTTTTTTGGACATTTTGCTAAAAAAAGGTGTTTGAATAAGGTTTTTCTCTGTTGGTAAATTCAGAAAAGTTGTTGTCCATGACAATAGCTAAAACTTTGCCGCAGACATTAAAGCGATATTTCGAACGGTTTGGGAATTACAAGCATATAATGTACTGAAGTCATAAGCGACGAACTCTACTAAAATCAGCTAAGTTCAAAGGCGAATATCTCCTAAACAAGAGCTAACTTTCAAAAACGGTGGTTACCACTGGATTCAGCGTACCCGATATAGGTTTACTAGGTATGTCTCCGCGTGTTAGAATTTTGAAGTGTCATTTTCACGCACTGTGTAATTTACTAACTCTAATCAAGGTAACTGATACAAAAAAAATAACTTTCGAAAATCGGACTGTTACAGCGTGTAATGATGGAGGCTGCAAAAAGTAGCTTATATTTCAAAATTGGGGTGAATATCTGAAAAACTGCAGGAGTTTTGAAGAAAAACTCATTTTTTTATGGAAATTTCAACACCCTGTAGCTCCGTAACGAAGTTTTGCGGACCTATGTTTATATGAACTTTTTTTCTTAAAATTGCACGTAGATTTACCCCCTCAAGTTGTGACATACTATTATGTAACACACTGTATGTAATTGTTACATGGAAATGTTTAATTCAATTCTTATTGATTTGAATTATAAATTTTCACTTCAGACAATTAAGAAAAGTTTTTTCTTTTGGTTCTTTCATTTCTTGTGATATATTGTTGATAAGAAATCTGTTTAGAGTAGTGTAGTCGCAATGAATGACATTAAGGAAACCATATGTACGAATATATTCAACATTTGATCCATTTTCCAGACGGCATCCATATCATCTAAGATTTATTGAGGGAATTTCCAGGAAATGATGTAGTGTTGTTCGAAGTGGTGTTCAGAAATATGTGAGTACAGAAGGAGCCGAAGCCTTTCGAATACAAATCAATGGATGGAAGTTTTCCAATCCATTTCCCGGCGTCCCCGGAGGCCCAGTCGAGAAAACACTCCGCTGTATTAAGGTACACACCTGTAGTGAACTCCGAGACTGCATGACTGAGCTAAAAAATTCCCTCGATCTGTTCTGTTTCGCTGGAAACAAAATATAAATTCCTAGCAAAGTGAAATTCGATTAAGTTTTCCGAACGGGGAGGATTTAAATTTGAACGCCTGAATGAATTTCGTTGCTGGAATGTCCGATGGAAAAAATTCTGAAGTGGTTTCGATCGATTGAACAAAAAAGTCTTTGCCTTGGAAGGCATCTCTAGAATTATTACTTAAGTGAAGTCTGAGGTATTTTATTCGAATTGAAGTAATGTAGTGTTACTTCCAATTTTCTATGCCCTATTTCTGTCGAAACGACAATGAAGATATTACGTAATATATAATGGAAAGTAATAGTTGGAAACTATAGAAACATCTCAAGCAGATTAATCGACAAACTTCCATCCAAATCATTTTGTTTCAAACTCAAAAATTTGTTAGATCTCGTCGCACATTGTCAGTTATTCTGTAGTAAGTAATAAAAAACAAGTACTGTGTTTTAAGGAATTTTACTTAATAATTGCGATTCGTAACGCGTTTCATTACAACATAGCTTCTTCAGACGAATGAATGTACAGAAAATATAAATGAGAATATAACTATAACTGTTCTTGAGTAATTAAAACCTTATTGGGTTGCTTATTCTTAAGTGGTTATTTATGACGGGTATATCCAATAAAATGAAGGAAAAGATTGCACCCCGAAGAGATTCAATAGAGGTGAAGGGCTTAAATCGACTTGTTCATTGATGAGTCTACCTGAGTGTTTGTATTTATTTCTAGAGTTTCCCAAAGATCTACGTTTCAATATTTATTATCTGGATGCAAAATTTCAAACTGTGGGTGGAAAGAGTGATTTTCTAACAGATGATTCGCGTAATTTGAATCTGAATTTTTTATTTGAAAAACTGCGTTCATGTTCCGATATTCTAATATTAAAATTTCTGACATATCAGAATTTGCTGAAATACTTGCAGACTCTGATCCCCCCCTCTGATTCTTTTTACCTCGGCATTCGGTTGACTCGTCAAAATTTTCTGTTTAGTAGTCTTAATTGTAGGAAAACTATTATGATAACTGGGGACCCTGCTTTCAGTTTTTTCGACACTAGGAATTGACGACACAATGTTCGCAAAACTGTCTTCAGTAATTTTTGCTGCATCCCTATATGGCACATTATCAGCTGCCATTTTTTCTTTAATTTTCCGTTGATTAACATAAGCAGGACAATTTTTATCATCAGATGAATGTTTTCCTTTACAATGAATACAATTAGTTTTCTCAGCGTCACAATTTTTGATAGAATGATTACCACCGCATTTAGAACAACGGATTTCACTTCGATACATGCTGTCGACGTGACCAAATCTTAAACTGTTCCTGCATTGGACAACTCTCTGTACAAATAGATAAACATCACGAACGCAGTTGAAAATAGCAACCTTACTAGGCAATGATTGTCCTTGGAATGTTACAAGTACACTTGTAGTAGGAAGAAAACAAGGGGACTGTCATGCTTATGAACTTTTCTTGACATCCTTTTGACCTCTAGAATTTTGAAAGTACTTCCCATGACAGGTTCAATACAAGCTTTCAGTTCATCTTCAGAAATATCTGAATCAACCGATCTTATAACTCCCTGCCTACGAATTAAAAATTGAGGGATATAGGCATCCAAAGCATTAGATAACATTTGAATTTGGGAGGCTTTTACTTGGTAAAATTCCATTATCAATAATGAAAAACAAGTACTGTGTTTTAAGGAATTTTACTTAATAATTGCGATTCGTAACGCGTTTCACTACACCCTAGCTTCTTCAGACGAATGAAGCTTATTGGGTTGCTTCTTCTTAAGTGGTTATTTATGACAGGTACATCCAATGAAATTAAGGAATAGATTGCTCCCCGAAGAGATTCAATAGAGGTGAAGGGCTTAAATCGACTGGTTCATTGATGAATCTACCTGAGTGTTTGTATTTATTGATTTCTAAAGTTTCCCAAAGATCTACCTTCCAATATTTATTATCTGTATGCAAAATTTCAAACTGTGGGTCGAAAGTGTGATTATTTTCTAAAAGATGATTCGCGTAATTTGAATCTGATTTTTTATTTGAAAAACTGCGTTTATGTTCCGATATTCTAATATTAAAATTTCTATGTGTTCTACCAATGTAGAAATTATCACAGTCATTGCAATTCAATCTATAAACACCTGATTTATTGTTTTTATCTGATTGGGTTTTATTATTTTTTATATATTTGCCTAAACTGTTATTAGTTTGGAAAGCTGTGTTGAAATAATTGTTACTCAAGAATGATTTCAGTTTCTCACTTGTAATGCCAACGTAGGTTAAGGTGTTGAATTTTTGTTCCAATTTATCGATAGGGTAAACTTCATGCAATGCGATTCTACTTTGTTTTTTATTTAAGGAGTAAAGATACCTTATGCAAATTTATTCTGTAGGGTCTTGTGAGTGCGTTATCAGTGAATTTTCGTTAATTGGTTGTTCATGGAACGTAACAGGTTGAGCCTGATGAATTATTTCAATCTATGACGCTATCTCAAGTAAGTTTTAGCTATCCTGAAATAGGACAATAACTTAGAGTTTTTCATACAATGAATGATCATGTGAAACAACCTGGACACGGCAAAAAAAACACTGTAGGCTATCACTGGTCGCTTCATTCGACTATTTGCTTTAAGACAACGCCTTACCACAACTAGAGGTATTCAGTATTTGGGAATGAATTCTTTTTAAAGAAAGTAACTGCATTCTGTATTCGAATACTTTTTTCAGGAAGTCACTGTATTCAGTACTCATTTTCAGTATTCATGATTACAATTCAGTACCCGTGATTACAAAATGTACTCATGAGTACAGTTTGTAACCATGAGAATAACCGTACCATCCCTCCCACGAAAAAGTTCGCCGAATGCACCGACGTGAATTGTCGAGTATTTACAACGTTGGCAGTCGCCAGTAGCCTCAAGAATTCATTGAAAGTGGTTGGCGTTGCCTTCCGCAATTTTCCCCCCACGAATGATGATTGTTTCGACTTCAATGAAGACTATTTCAGAGAAAATTCCCGTTCCGTCAGATCTCCTGTTCAAAATACAACACAAGTACAGTATTTTGAAGTACTTTAGATATCAAAACAAATAATGTGGTCATACCAATTGTTATGGAAATCTTATGAGTTCTCCAGATACCTCTAACATACCATAGTCCAAAGCCACCCTGTACGAGGGTATAAACTAGCGACTTGATGACTTTGCCTGGAATTTTTCAAGCATTTCCATTTTTTCTCTATGGTGTTCATTCTTTTTTCTTTCCTTATCGTCATGTATGAAGAGAAGAACCTCTGCTATATTCAACTTCTTTGGATTTGCTTTGTCAGTGGGGTAAATCCCCAGCTTTCCTCCACTGAATTCTCTCATTTGTCTAAGCCCATTCCTTCCTATTTTAGTATAGTTATTCCATGAGTATTTTCCACAAATTGGACTAATTGGAAATTTTCAAAAACAAAGAAAAATGTGGCCACAAATATTGTCATTTCAGAGCAGACTTATCTTCTCAGTCCAAGAATGTGTATACATATAAGGATGAAATAAAAAAAAATTAAAGACAAGATGACAGTGTAAGTCCTGAAGTCATGATGGATATTATAAACAGAATTATTAATGTTATGCCAGTACCATCCACATAAAAAAAAATATGTGCCACTTTGTTAAGCATCTACTTCCAACTCAAATCCAACGAAAATGAATTTAGCAGAGGTTTTTCTCTTCATACATGACAATAAGGAAAGAACACCTCCATTCAAACAGAACCTCACAAACGGCCAATAACATTTTTTCGAACGAATCTTTACCCTGTATAGACCACGCATTTTATAGAAGAGATATACTCCGCCCATACCCTGGTTGTAGGGCTTTACCAAAGTTGGTTGGTCCACATAAATATGCGCTCTTTCTTTTTTTGACCATCGTTTGCGACTGCCTTTAGTGAAACATACATCACCTTTAGTAACATTAGTTGCCATGACCACTTGGCTGTTATCATGCCAACGAACAAGGACTATATCATCATTGTTATCATGACTGCCTCTGTCAGATTTTTCAAAATCTGGTGCATCTTCTATTCTGTCTGATCTCATCGTACCGCTACAATTGATGCTATTCTGTTTTGAATTTTGCAGAATAGGAATTGAATTGAAGAAGTTATCCAGATACACGGTGCTTCCTGGAGGTACCCTAAGCACAACTTTTCTGTTACAGTGGACCCTAATGTTTTTACTTCTACTTTATCGCTAGCACTACAGTAGGGGCTGAATTTCAAAAGATAACCCACAGATGTAGTGAGACACCAATATCTGTAATGGATAGGTTTTGACTTGATGAACTGTTTCATGCTGTGGTGACCATAATATGGTTCCATTGCCTCGTCTAACGAAAAGGATCCTCCCATGGGTTGGAATAATGAATGAGAAACATTGTTCACCTGATCTATGAAAGAATGTTTTTTGTAAACCTTATTGGTGGGGTCTATGATAGCATTATCGTTAAAATGCACGTAGTTCTCAAATCTGTTCCTAGACATGCTGTTACTAACAAGTGGATTGAAGCAGTCAGCTTTTGTTTCCCACATCATTCCTCGATATGGCACCTTGTTATAACCAGACGATATCAGTATCCCGAAGTATTTATGCATCTCTTGAGGGTATACATCGAAATCGTGATTTCCTGAAATTAGCATACCGTCTGGTTTCCTGACAAACAAAATGAATAAACTCATCGTCGAAAAATAACCTGAACACATCAATCAGTTTTCATCCCTGATTCTATCAATAATTGCTGTTTCGGGAATTTTATCTATAGTTATTCTCTCTGCCCACTTCCTTCCATTTCTTTTTAACTTGTCGTTGCTTCTTTTTTTTCGGACTCAACAGTTCCGCCAAGGGTATTTCGTCTTCAGAACTAAATGAATCAGTAGTAACGTTTCTACTGCCAGGACCGATGAGTGCTTGCTTCTCGCCCTTCAAGATGCATGTGACATCCATCTTCTGCTTCAAAACTCCCTTTCCTATGTCACCAATTCTGCACGTCTCATCATCTTCACTTGGACGGTCATCTTGATCACTGTCTGCTCCATCTTATGGTGGGAATAGTGTGGATGAAGTTCCTCCAACTCATCCACTTGATCGAAACATTCGTCATCCGAGCTCAATTGTTCCAAGAAGTTCAATAGTTCTTCAGCATCTTTTGGATCAGAGAAATTATAAAATTTCTTCCCAAAAATAAAAATGGAGATATAAAACACACGTAAGTATCTTACATCAAAATTTGATAGAAATATTTGCAAAGCTTTTTGGAGGTGTATAGTATTCCATTTTGCAGATTTTTAACTTCATTATCTAGCGGTATTGAGAAACTCTCTTCTAATAAACTAAACATTTAAAGAAGATAAACTTACCTTAGGGTCATTTTTTTGGCGTCGAATGACACAACTAAATGCAACTCACTAAAATGTTCAACTTTAATGACCAATAGGACTTTTATGATATTTTCTTCAAGTTATATACTTCTGTCAGCCAGATAAACTCAAATAACAGCTGCTACTGCTCTTTAATAAGTACAGTACAATTTTACTAGTCCGGGCAGATATCGTTCCGGCGCATGCCCGGACTATCGAAATGACCGAATTTCTGAAGTGACTTGAATTTGTTTCATTTTCAAAGTAGAAACAACCCAAAATCTGTTAAATCCGAGTTTATTATAAAAATATCGAAAAGTTGAACAGAAAATAGTTTCTATTATAAAGCAGAATCAAATTATAGAATTTCCATTCATTACAATCTTTCCTCATAGAAAATATAGAATTTAAATATAAGCTAGAGTACATAAACAACATGCTATTTCTTATGACGTTTAAATTATCCATCGATTTTACTCTGAACCTTTCTCGATGCTGCCATCTGAACTGATTTTTCCTTGAGCCTTTTCAGGAGCAATACGTCTTCTATAGGAAGATTATTCTCTTCGGCCCAACTGATAATCAGGGAGAACGTATTGACATCTGCATGTTTCACTTTTACCATACTCTGAGTCGGAAGATTCCTCTACGTTTTCAATATTCCTTCCTAAAGCTTCCTGTATAAGCTCTTCTTCAGTCAAATCGATAATAAACTCTTTGTCTCCCGCATCTCAGTTGGTAATGTTCTCTATGGTTAAGTCATTTTCTGGATCGATGACCATCAATGATTCGGCAATATTTTTCAAATCATTTTCACTGATTGGACGAGTTTCTTCTGAAACTCTGAGAGTGGAATATTTTCATCATCTGATTCTTCTACTTCTGTAGTGTCATGCCTCAATGCTGTCTTTTTCTAATATTTTTTGAAGTAAAGGCTTTCCAAGATTGGGCAAGATTGTTCACGGCATCTTTCAAACTATACTGCTTCAAAATGCTTCACCTTCATGCGAAATTATATAATTAAGAAGGTATTTTCTATACGACACTTTAATGTTTTGAATTAAATTATGATCCATTAACCTTTTCCTCAGGTGGGTGCGATGGTGCATTGTCTACCAAAAACAGAGCTTTGAAGGGCTTGTTAATCTTAGTTGAAAAATTCTTCACCTCGGGGATAAAAGATGTTTTAAACCATTCTTTAAATAATGGTCTGGTCATCCACCCTTTGGTAGATGCTTTGTAGACAACTGGTAGTGAACTTTCTTTTTTGAATGCTCGTGGATTTACCGCTTTTCCCAAGACTAGTAAAGGTAATTGGTGAGTCTTTTGATAGTTTTCGACCTGGTGCTGATTTTCCCCTTGATGATCCCAAGTTATGTTTGGTTAACATCTTCAGAAAAATGGTCGATTCATCAGAATTATACGTATATTCTCTGCTTAATTCCATCTGTTCAATAACCGATAGAAATTTTTCCTTAAATGGTATAACAGCGGAAACATCACTGGAAAGTTTTTCACCACAAACCTTCAAGAAACGAATTCCATGTCTAAGCTTGAATTTATCTAACCATCCCGAACTTGTCAGAAAACTTTTTTTCATGTGATTTGTTCATAAAACTGTTTGGCTTTTGCTCTCAATATGTCTGACGAAATTGGTACGTGTGCGTTGCGTTGTTGAAGAAACCTGTTATACAATGCGATTTCAACATCAGGATTCTCAGCTCCTTTAATAATTTTTCTTGGATAGAATAAATTCGGGAAATGTTTAAAATAATATTCCTACTAGGGATGCACCGAGGGGCCAGCTGAGCTTTCGGCCGTGATACTCGGCATGCAGTAATTTTGCTTGGCTGAGAGCTCGGTAGTCGGGTGAAAACCCTTGCTCGCTGCATCCCAAATTCCTACCTGTTCCTTGATACGATTTGGATATAGATCTCCTTATTTTGTCCTCGTTCTTTTTTAGGTCGAACACTGTTGATTTTAAAATAGTGAACTTTGCTGCTATTCGACGAGTACTCATTCCATCATCAATAAAATCTGTTATTTTTTATTTCTCTGCCAGTGTCAGCGTATTATGATTTAGATTGAAGTGCAAAATGCAACTGTAGAACGATACTCGCCACTCTTAGATAGTACAAGTACATACATACATGTACAGACAGGAAAATTATTATTGTTTGTATATCAGCCGGTGTCGACGTGCCCGGATTATAAAGGTAATATTCTCCCGAATGAGTTGCGTGCCCGAATTACTTGAGTGCCCGTTATAGTGAAGTTGTACTGTATAAACATAATTTGAATTGTGGAGGCCGTTACTTGATGTAGATCCATGATATAAATGAGATAAAAACACAAGGTTTAACTTTAATCTACACTTTATTTGAAAAATTCGACGACGTTTCGCTGACACAGCAGCTTTATCAAGAATGAAAAACAGAATGAAGAGTATGATAATCATTTGAGTCCACTTTTAGCAGAGATTTTATGAATAATATTGAACAGAAAATTCATACACATCCACTCATTTCCAAATTTCTTTATTGGTATAGATATATTGACGACATCTCAGTATGTTTCATTGGAACTACTCGTCAATTAGACTTATTTCTTAATTTCATTAATTCCATCCATTTGAACATTAAATTCACGATAGAAATTGAACAGAACGATTCCATTAATTTTTGGACTTAAAATCACTAAACAAAATAATAATCATGTTTTTCGGTCTTTCGTAAACCAACACATACTGATACAATTATACATAACTACTCATTACATCCAATTCAACACAAAGTTGCAGCTTTAAACAGCATGGTACATCGGTTACTCAATTTACCTTTATCAGTAGAAGATTATAATAAAGAGTTAAACATCATCAAACAGATAGCCATTAATAATTCATATAATCCGGATATGATAGATCTAATCATTCGTAAAAACTGTATCAGAAAGCAATAAATGAAGTATATCCTATTCATAAAGACTATAAAATATTCAACAGTTTAACATTCTGCGGTTCTGCAAGTACAAATATTAAATCCTTTCTCGTCAAACAAAATCTTAATATAACTTTCAAAACTTCTAATAACTTAGGTAAACATATTAAAAATAATAAATCTCGTAATGAAAAATCAAGTAAATCAGGAATCTATAAACTCAATTGCGGTTCTTGTGATAAAATTTATATCGGTAGGACCTATAGGAGTTTTGGCATAAGAACTTCTGAACATAAACGTAGCTTCGATAAAAATAAATCTGATTCAAATTATTCAAACCACCTAATAAAAGAAAACCATTCATTCAATAAAAACTTTGACGTATTACATATAAAATCAAAAGTTCAAAATTAGATCTCCTAGAAGCATTACAAATAAATAGATACAAACATTCGGACAAGCTTTTGAATGAACAGATAGATGTGAATTACTCACCCCTACTTAACTTGTTTAATTAGTTTTTATTACCTTTTATACTAACTGAACAATGGCTCGGTGGATTTTCCTGTTATTCATCCAACTAGTTCTACGATTTATTTATAATACCATACTCTTCATTCTGTTTTTCATTCTTGATAAAGCTGCTGTGTCAGCGAAACGTCGTCGAATTTTTTCAAATAAAGTGTAGATTAAAGTTAAACCTTGTGTTTTTTATCTCATTTGTATGAACATAACCTCAAATAAACTTTTGATTATTTTATTGTAGGTTTTGAAGAAATATTGTTACGATACACGAAGGAATAATGTTTTACAAGACCCTTTACAGTTAGGTGTGTCCGAGCTAAGGTCAAAACTGAGGTGTAAAACATAATTTTCCAGTCTTGTAGAGTAAATAACTAATCACCAGGTAGAAGAAGACTCAATTCATAATACCCAAGGAAAACAGAATTTGGCAGAAATAATTTTTGTTTGACGAAATAATAAACAAAAAAAACGAAGGATTGTTAGAATTGATCCTTTTAAGATATTTCAATTGAAAAAGAAATAAATTAAGGTTTATTTTGAGAAAGAAACAAATGAAAAAAATTTTAGATCAGTTGGTACGGCTTGTATTTGTCCTGAATTAGATATTAGTAGGAGTAGAAGTCTTCCTTCGTATACCTCAATTTTCACCGCAGAATGTTACGCTAAAAACAATGTTTTCAAAACAACAATAGAGTTCATATGGATTCCATCACCCAGGGAATATGTAAAAACGAGAAAATGGATCAACTTGCAAAAAAAGCTACTGAACTACCCAGCAACGACATACAATACCTCATTCCCTATCAATTTTATTTCAAAAATTTTTTTAAAGTTCAAAAAAATCCATGGTTTTTTAGGAAAAACCTAGGAAAGAGTTTAATTGTCGTGATAAACCGATGCCGTTCGGGACACATTAATTTGAATGAATCTTTATTTTCGAAAAATGTCATAGACAGTCCCATGTGTAATTGTGGACACGAGTTTCAACTTTGAATCATAAAGTGTTCCAATGTTCCCTTCACGATAATGAAAGGAACAATGTTATCTGAAAATTGTTAGACATAGGGCTGTTTTTACCTTTGGACATCAAGTGAGAATTGTCTTTAATTTCTTAGATGAGTGTAATATACACTTGTGATTACATGTATTTTTAAAATTGTCACTCTTACCATAGGATAAAATGTAATTTATTGCTGTACTTTTTAATGTTAAGGTTAATAACCCTTGAAGGGTTCTATAGCTCTAAAAAAACCTAAAACAATGAGATTAACGCCGTATGATATATCATACGCTGGCCTTGAATGGGTTAAAAAGATTGACCAAAATAAGTTTGAATCAAAGATGCGACGCGCTTATAAAGGCCCAAGGCGGAAATACCCAGTATCGATGGCTTGGAATGTCTTGTTTTTGATCGTTCAACAATGGTTGTTTGATCAGATCCTTCTCCAGAATTAGTTCTGTAATTTTTTTCATTGAATTCTTTCTGAGACCTCAATCATGTTATGATAGAAAAACAGGAAACAAAAATGTTTTCATATAATTTGACAGAATGTAAATGTAGTGTAACTGTAATGGAATATTATTTCATTACAATATAAAAATAAATATTTTCAAACAACTATTTTCCAGCAACAACCGAATTCTTTCAAGAATGTTTATATTTCGACACCATTATTTAAAAGCATATTATTCTCAAATATCTTTCAAGGACGATATAACAATAGGATAATTAATATGAAAAAATCGAAGTTCATTATAGCTATTGTTGCCTTCATCAAAGAATAAAAGTTAACTGAAGATCATCCATAAATTTAAGCCGAATCAGACCGTTAAAGAGGTTCTCAAAACCGCAAACCAATTTTCATCTCACGCATGCAACAAAGTCGCAAGAGTTCCTGGAACAGGAGCTGTTCAATTGGTTATTGAAAGTTACGACGTATTTGATTTATCGTATTCTCCATTTTGTCAGCTTATTGGTAATAGAAAGAATTCCATTTTATCCAACAAAGTTGTAAATAATGAATAATAAAAAAGAAAACGAGGCAGATCTTATCACAACTTCGACATTAAAACTTTTGACGTGTTTATTGCATCTTGGAAGTTTCGAGGCGGGATATTATACCTCTCTCAAATTGTAAGATACGAAGTTCAATGGTCAAAGTACGAGGGAAATTTAAAAAAAAAGAGGATATTGAATGGAACATTTTCAGGTAGGTTCATTACAAAACAGCAAACGAAAAATGGTTGATCCTTAATATTCTGCACAACTTATCAATTCGGAAAATTGAAGAAAAAAAACTAAAACCTGTAAGAAACTTGTATGGTTATAATGTTGTGTATTTCAATAATATTTATATACCGTAAGGTTCCCTAACATTGACAGAAATGAAAATTTAAAATGAATTATTTCAAATTTAATTTGTTCGAGTGAAATGGTATGATAATGATTATAGAGCTTCACCAACAATTGATAGGATCTCTCTATGATTTTCAATTTCGATACTTTTATTTTGATTCATTTAAAAGAATTGAGGGTGGTTAAAATTATGGACCAAGAATGAAAACTTTGATTGAACATTTTTCAAAGGCTTTTTCCGGAAATGCCGAGAATTCTCTTTTATGTCTCCTATCGGTTCAAAACGGGTACCTCGAAGTGGTTATTTGAGTTTAGGAAAAAGAAAAAAGCCTGTTGGAGCCATATCAGGTGAATACGGTGGTTAATCGATGGTATTTATTGAGTTTTTGGTCAGAAATTCATTCACAATGATAGCATTGTGGGATGGTCCATTATCGTGGTGCAAAATCCATAAGTTTTCTTTCCGCAAATCTGGCCTTTTTCGACGAATTTGCTTTCTCAAACGTCGCATAACGCTCAGGTATATTCTTTATTTATTTTATTATCAATTATATATTATATTTTATATTTCACTGCTATAATCGAAGAGAACAGTCAACATTACCTTGACTTTTATCGACTTTGGTGTGTTTTCTTCGGTTTCGGTTTAGTTGGAAGGAGCCATTCAGAAGCTGCAACTGGTTTGCATGTCAAACTCAAAAACCCATATTTCATAACCAGTTACAATGCGTTTCGTGAAAGTGGAACTCGTTCTAGCATGTCTTTAGCGATCTTTACGCGATTCTAGTTTTGAAGAAAAGTCAGGTCTTTTGGAACTGCCCGAACAATCTTTAAAAATGGTATGAAACACAGAAAGTTCATTGCCTATCTCTCTCAAAATTAAACGAAGATTTTCAATTACCCTTTCCTTCACTTTATCGATATTAACTTCTTTTGAATTTGGGAGGCTTTTACCCCGTAAAATTCCATTATCAATAATGAAAAAACAAGTAATGTTTTTTAGGAATTTTACTTAATAATAGTGATTCGTAACGCGTTTCACTACACCGTAGCTTCTTCAGACGAATGAATGTACAGAAAATAAGAATGAGAATATAAATACAAATGTTCTTAAGTAATTAGAAGCTTATTGGGTTGCTCCTTCTAAAGTGATTATTGATGACAGGTATATCCAATAAAATTAAGGAATAGATTGCTCCCTGAAGAGATTCAATAGAGGTGAAGGGCTTAAATCGACTAGTTCATGGATCAGTCTACCTGAGTGTTTGTGTTTGTTGATTTCCAAAGTTTCCCAAAGATCTACCTTCCAATATTTATTATCTGTAAGCAAAATTTCAAACAGTAGGTCGAAAGAGTGACCATTTTCTAGGAGACGATTCGCGTAATTTGAATATGATTTTTATTTGAAAACTGCGTTTATGTTCCGATATTCTAATATTAAAATTTCTATGTGTTCTACCAATGTAGAAATTATATCAGTCATTCCAATTCAATCTATAAACACCGGATTTATTGTTTTTATCTGATTTGGTTTTATTATTTTCTATATTTTTGCCTAAACTATTATTAGTTTGAAAGCTATGTTGAAATTATTGCTACTCAAGAATTATTTCAGTTTCTCACTTGTAATGCCAATGTAGGTTAAGGTGTTGAATTTTGTTTCAATTTATCGACAGGTAAACTTCATGCAATGCGATTCTACTTTTTTTTTATTTAAAATATTATTTAATTATTTGTTGAAATTTTCTGGTGATAACGGATGTTAATCAATCTATGAATGAAACTGTTGAATGCTGACATTTTATGTTGATACGGATGACACGACGAATTACGTATTATAATATCTGTATGTGACGGCTTATGGTAAACTGCGAAAACATGTTTTCCATTTTCATTGGAATATGTTACGTCTAAGAAATTTATTGAATTATTGCTTTCTATTTCGGTTGTGAATCCAATTTTCCTGTTCCTGTGAAGCAAATAATGATATCGTCTACATAGCGATACCAGTATAAACAATATTTACTGAGTGGATGATTATGAATTAATTTCTCTACATTATTCATGAATATTTCTGCTAACAAAAGACTTAACTGATTGTCCATAATCAAGCCGTCTTCAATAGTATAATATTTGTTATTGAAATGGAAATGATTTTGATCTAAACAAATTTGTAATAATGAAAAATATCTGATTTAATGATCGTATTGACATGATTCTTTTCTAATAATTCTTCAACTAAGTACTAGGTATCTTTTGGAGGAATGTTGGGAAATAGATTCTTCATCGAAAGAAATGAGTTTGAATTAGGTGGTATAATGGTATCTTTGATATTGGCAATTATTTCGTATGAATTTCTGACCGAAAATTTAGATTTAAAATTGCAATGTTCTATTAGCAATCGCTAAGGAATTTGAAAGTTTGAAAGAAGGTGCCGTTACATAAACAACAGGTCTAATAGGGTAATTAAGTTTATGAAGTTTATCAAGAATATAATTCAGAGATTGTGGATTGGAGTTAATTAATTTATATTTTCGTGGTCTGTAACTAATGATTTTGCTGTCGAAATAACCTCTTTCTGAAATTTAGCGGTAGGATCCTTAGTTGATATTATATAGTTTCCGGCTGTTGAGAATTCTTCAGTTTTTAAATACAATCGGTTTTACTAATCGCGATGACGGTGTTACCTTCATCTGCTTTAGTGAATACTAAATCGTTCTTGGTACTATTTTCACGAATTGTTTTATTATTTTATAATCGGAATTGCAATGGGTGATAATTTCGAAAAGTCTTCTTTGATGATTTTGCTGTTTGATGTTTGGCTAAAATATTATCTTTGGTTTTTGAGAATGATTTCGAGTCTATGCCTAACTGTTCAAAATCAGTTTACTATGTTTTGGATATAAATTATATTCGAATCCTTTTCTAATAGACCTTTTTGTGGTTGTGTAAAATCGGTATCAGTTAAATTAGTTAATCTGTCAAAAAATTTATGGTCTGAAAATTTATCAGTTGAAGTTTTAGGTGGAGAAATTTTGAATTTGAGTGAATTTTTTGTTGTTGCTGAAACTTTTTAAAGTCAACGCATATGGATCAAAGAGGATATGAAGATCCTGTACAACAGGCGGGACGTTGCCAACATATATTTGAAGATAATCCATACAGAATTATTATTTACGATGTCAAAATTTTAATTCATAAAAAAATTTTGAAAATTTTAATTCATAAAAATTTTCAGCAACGACAAAAAAGTTAAATTCACTTAAATTCAAAATTTCTCCACCCTTACCTTCAACTGATAAATTTTCAGACCATATATTTTTTGACAGATTCACTAATTTAACTGATACCGATTTCACACAACCACAAAAAATTTTCAAACATAATTTACATCCAAAACATACTAGAACTAATTTTGAACAGTTAGGCTTAGACTCCGAAATCATTCTCATAAACTCCAAAGATAATATTTTAGCCAAACATCAAACAGCAAAAATCATCAACGAAGACTTTTCGAAATTATCACCTCATTGCAATTCCGATTATAAAATAGTAAAAACAATTCGTGAAAATAGTACCAAGAACGATTTAGTATTCACTAAAGCAGATAAAGGTAACACCGTCATCGCGATTAGTAAAACCGATTATATTTCAAAAACTGAAGAATTCTCAACAGCCAGAAACTATATAATATCAACTAAGGATCCTACCGCTAAATTTCAGAAAGAGGTTAAAAACGTTATTTCGACATCAAAATCATTAATTAAAGATCACGAAAAATATAAAATAATTAACTCCAATCCACAATACCCCGAATTATATTCTTTAATAAAACTTCATGGACCTAATTACCCTATTAGAACTGTTGTTTCTTATGTAACGGCACCATCTTTCAAACTTTCAAAATTCCTTAACGACTTGCTAATAAAACATTGCAATTTTAAATCTAAATTTTCGGTCAAAAATTCATACGAACTAATTCCCAATATCAAAGATGCCATTATACCACCTAATTCCAAACTCATTTCTTTCGATGTTGAGAATCTATTTCCCAACATTATTCCGAAAGATACGTACTTCTTAGTTGAAGAATTATTAGAAAACAATCATGTCAATACGATCATTAAATCAGATATTCTTTCATTATTACAAATTTGTTTAGATCAAAATCATTTCCATTTCAATAACAAATATTATACTGTTGAAGACGGCTTGATTATGGGCAATCCGTTAAGTCCTTTGTTAGAAGAAATATTAATGAATAATTTGGAGAAATTGATTGATAATCATTCACTTAGTAAATATTGTTTATACTGGAATCGCTATATACACGATATAATTATTTGCTTCACAAGAACAGATAGACAGTCAAAATTTTCGACACTCATATAGATTCATTACACCCAAAAATTGATTCACAACCGAAATAGAAAGCAATAATTCAATAAATTTCTCAGACGTAACAATTTCCAATGAAAATGGAAAACATGTTTTCGCAATTTACCATAAGCCGTCACATACAGATATTATAATACATAATTCGTCGTGTCATCCGTATCAACATAAAATGTCAGCATTCAACAGTTTTATTCATAGATTGATTAACATCCCGTTATTGCCAGAATTTTTCAACAAATTATCAAATTTGATTAAACAAATTGCCAAAAATAATGGTTACAATCCCAAACTAATAAATAATATTTTAAATAAAAACAAAGTAGAATCGCATTGAATGAAGCTTACCCTTTCGATAAATTGACACAAAATTCAACACCTTAACCTACATTGGCATAACAAGTGAGAACTGAAATCATTCTTTAGTAGCAATAATTTCAACATAGCTTTCCAAACTAATAGTAGTTTAGGCAAATATATAGAAAATAATAAAACCAACTCAGATAAAAACAATAAATCCGGTGTTTATAGATTGAATTGCAATGACTGTGATAAGATTCAAATTACGCGAATCATCTCCTAGAAAATAGTCACTCTTTCGACCCACAGTTTGAAATTTTGCATACAGATAATAAATATTGGAAGGTAGATCTTTGGGAAACTTTAGAAATCAACAAACACAAACACACTGGCGGACTCATCAATGAACAAGTCGATTTAAGCCCTTTACCTCTATTGAATCTCTTCAGGAAGCAATCTATTCCTTAATTTTATTGGATATGCCTGTCATCAATAACCATTTAAGAAGGAGCAACCCAATAAGCTTTTAATTACTTAAGAACATTTGTATTTATATTCTCATTCTTATTTTCTGTACATTCATTCGTCTGAAGAAGCTACGGTGTAGTGGAACGCGTAACGAATCACTATTTTTAAGTAAAATTCCCAAAAACGCATTACAAGTTTTTTATTTTTGATATTAACTTCGTTTGAAGATGTTGATAGTCGACTAGAGCGAGGCTAATCTTCCACCACATCTCGGTCGCACTGTACCACTCATATGCACGTTCTTTTGATAGAGTCGATTCACCGTGAGCCTTCTATAACATTTTCAACAATTCGTCGAACGAAATTCCATCAGCCCTTCGTTCGATATTATTATCCATTATAACTCGCGAAAACACGTGTGAGAACTGACAAAATCGAGCAATGTAAACAAACTAAATGACAGATCGCGTTCAAACTCCGTGTCAGTATAGAAAACAGTTGCTACTTAGCAACAACAAAAACTTTGAAATCTTTTTGAGCAGATTTTTTAAATAATCAATT
Organism: Cryptolaemus montrouzieri; assembly: GCA_013387265.2. Classification (NCBI taxonomy): domain Eukaryota; kingdom Metazoa; phylum Arthropoda; class Insecta; order Coleoptera; family Coccinellidae; genus Cryptolaemus; species Cryptolaemus montrouzieri. Next base: position 125,656,403 of record JABFTP020000185.1, read on the forward strand.
TCCGATACTTTTTTGACAGAATGTACAAGAATAGGCCCAAGGCTTGAGGTTTCACATTCAACTGTTTCCAGAATGATCCGGAGGAACAGGGAGACTGGTAGTCATGAAAGGAGACGGGCAAGGAGCTTTAACTGCAGTTCATGGAAGAACCCCATGGGAATTTACCATGGAAGATGTCAATTTGTTTATTGTTGTTTGGCTGGGAAAAAATTCGATTCTCAGATGAGTCGAGAATTTGTCTGTTTCATTGCGATCGACGTTCTCTAATGTAGTGACAACGAAATGAGAAATATGCCCAGTGCAACTTTTCATCCGCCTATGGTTTTGGTGGGGGTTCGATAATGATGTGGGGAGGAATTTTTTTGAAGGCACGCACTGATCTAGTCATCATAAATAATGGTCCCCTGAATGCTCAGAGGTACGTTACACACATTTCAGAAGAACACACTTGCGGCAAACTTCAAGAACTTCTTGACTATGTAGATAACGCCAGACCTTACTAAGCTCACATCATAAGAAAGTACCTTCATGATCATGAAATCACTTCAATGGAGTGGCCTGCACGAAATCCAGACCTCAATTCCATCGAACATGTTTGGAACATTCTCAATATAAAATTAAGAAGCCAGCCAGCTATCGTGAATGGTGGATTACTGAAAAAATAATTCTTCAACATATCTCTCCCTCTTTCTGAATGAATTTGAATTCTTCATTTTGTGTTTTGAATTTTTGGCGCAGTCGACAAGAATATCTGTGCGGTTGAGATTCTTATAACATGCGCGTACAACAAAAGAGATAGCAAGCGGAGCAAGTAAGATGAATAATACGTTCTGCAATGAAATGTCAAATAGCTATCAGGGTCTGCTTAAGGGCTTTTTGAGAAAATTATCCTTCTTAGGCATATGGCATTTCGAGGTACTCGATCATTTTAATTTTTATTGCAAAGAAGTGTCACAGACTCATCACCACTTGAACTAGAGGAAATTTTCGAGGCAGGGGTTTTTCTAACTGAACCTTCATAATAGGTACTATTTTTTCTCCTTATAATTCAAATTTTCAAGAATACCTGGAATCTGTACGATAGGATGAAATATATCCTATTAATTGAAGGTTGATATTCAATAGGATTCGAGGCAAAGCATTAGTAACTATGTTTTCCTAAGTACCTAGTATCTTGGTGATACCTCGATAGGTTTATATAGAATTAACGACATAATAAAGAAAATGGAAATTTTAACGACGAATGATTCGGATTTACCTGGTTGTCAGTTTAATAATACAAATTCATTAAAAATGGTGAAAACTCTATTTATCTAGATAATTTTTACGAACAATTCGAATATGAAACACAAAATGAGTTAAATAACGAAAAATGAAAGATTTCCTAGGTCAGATAGTTCTTCATTAGAACTAGAAGACAGCTGTTGCTGTCATTATCGTCTGCTAGCAAAGTAATTATGAAATTGTCGAAAACGTCATCTAGCATAGGTTCTTGCTCTATAAAAGATTGTTCAATTTTCTGCGTATTGTCCCATAATGTTTCCCACTGATCTGGAGAAAACGAAGAAAATAACTCACCACACAGTTTTTCCACATTTCTCATTGAGAAATCAACATTCCTGTCAGCTACATACACTTTCATGGCTGCCCAAACTTTATCAATCGAGTTTAAGTCAGCATGATATGGGGTAAGTCTAAGTACATTTTGACCCTGATCACTCAGTAGTTTGTCAATAGCATACGCTTTATATCTGGGTTTGTGCAATTTAATTAGATTATAAAGTTTCTATATTTCGACGTGTGTCACACGTTTTGGTGATAAATTTGAAATAAGTTTTTATCTCAACCATTTTTCGTAGTTTGTGAAATTTGTGATAATTACCGGTTTTACAATTGGACTTGAAGGCCAAATAGGCGTTTCGTACGAATCCACATTCACTACATGCGTTCAAAATTATCAGTCTTGGTCCTTTTGAAACAGGCTGACGTAGGCGGTCGTTTGTCTCGTCACTTCCAGCCTTCTTGTGTGTATGGGAGGAATAAATAAACACCTCAAAAAAGTCTAGGGAACACTTACCAATATCTTCAAAATATGAATTTGATGATTCGAATTTATAGAAATCTTTCGGTTTTTGTTAGGATGTATTGTATATTATGTATTCTCAAAAAAACAAAATAATATTTGACTTCTCCAAAGCACCTATTAAAAAAAATCAAATTTGGAAATGACGAAATTTGGTAAAACACAAAAAAAAAGCTGAACTAATATGTTCGAAACGATATGGAAGCACTCATATTTTTCAGTACCCAGAAGGTCCACCTCTGTTATTAATGACACTTTGGCATCGTCGTGGCATGCTCAATATTAAATAGTCTATTACATTTTGGCCTAAGTCATTCCAAGCCCCCTGAACTGCTAATCGGAGCTCCTGTTCATGATGGAAGACGTTTTGACGCAAGAGATTTCTTTTTAGGGTGTCCTACACATGCTCGATGGGATTCAGATGTGGGGAGCAGGATGGCCACGGTAGAAAATCGATATCATTCTCTTCTAGAACGTTCAAGACAACTCTTGCACGATGAGGAGGGGCATTATCATGTTGGAAGAGTGGATTTTGACCCATTGTTTGGAGATACGGTACCACTACAGGTAAAACTATCTCATTTGCGTAAGAATTTATCGTGAAGTTGTTTTGTATGAAAACGAGGTCAGTTTTTCACCAAGGCGTATACCTCCCCAAAGCATCACTGATCCGCCTCCCTGTCTAACAATTTCTCGAGCATGCTGGAGACGGTTTTGCTTTCCAGGTTCCCTTCATATTCGAATTCTTCCCGAATCGGGATAATAACTAAATCTAGATTCATCACTGAAGAGAACTTTGGCTCACGTCTCTTGATCCCAGTTTACGTGTTCTTGGCACCAAGCTAAACGAGCAGCGCGATTTCCATGGAACTCTTTAAGGACGTCTGGAGTGGAGTTGACCTTCGTGCAGTCGATTTCTCACAGTTTGGTCGGAAATTTGTACATTATGAACTCGTGATAGCTCTTGTGCTAATTGAGATGCTGTGGTAGTACGATCTCTTCTGGCTTGTAAAACCAAAAATCGGTCTTTGGCGACTGTAGTAAACAGTTTATGACACTTGGGCTACCAGAATCCTGGATACTTCCCGTTGTGAGTTCCCAGCTTGGAGCATGCAAAATGCTCGTAACATCTCTTCTCTAGGCAAATATCGTCTTTTCATGGTCGAATCACAAAACTTGAATCTTTTATTTGTGCTTACAACAGAAACGAAGTGCCAACTAACTGGTTTCAAACACTGAATACATGAAATGATTATAAAGCAGCGTCGCATCTGCTGCATTTTTAGTTTTTCATAAAAAAAACTGAAATCTGTTGCGGCACTCAACATAATTTGGTGAGAAATTGATGCAGGTGTTCATTAAAAAAAAATCATCCATATTGATCGTTCTGGATACGATATATCGATATTCAGAAGTGTTCTCTAGACTTTTTTGAGGTGTTTAAGTTTCGTCCATGTAAATTTTTGGTCTCTTTTCTTAATCTAACCTAACCTGTCCTCATATGATCTTGTAACATTATTTAGCATGTCTGGTGTTTCTGATCGAAATGCTTAAATATATTCTCTCTTTCCTTTCGTTTGCTGATGTCGGCAAGGTTCGAATTACAATTTTCTTTACATACCCTCATAGGTAAAAGTCAAGGCAGCTTAGATCAGGCGATATTACGAGCCAATTTTGGAATCCACTCTGCCGATTCATTTATTTGGAAATGGTGTGCATGAAATTCAGCACCTAAGCAGTGCACCTGGTGCAGAGCGCGGGGTTCGCAGATTTCGCATTATGGCATGGTTCGCGGTTTGCGTGTCTTTCGCAGGGTTCGCGACTTCGCGAGTTCACGCAGTTCGTGACGTTCCCAAGATTCGCGACGTACGTGGCGTCCTCGGCTTTCGCGACGTTCGCGGCGTTCACGGCTTTCGCGGTCTTAATCCAACGGAACCCCATTCCTCTCAAAACTTTTCGAATGCTCTCTCGTGATCTTGCATATTCATTCTCATCGACGAACTTTTGATGGATTCGCTTTAATATGGCTACGATTTCATCGTCGGCATAAGAATTGACGACGAACATACAGAGCAGAGCTCTATCGAAGTCATCAAAATCTGTTTTCTTCGCTGATTTCTTCTCTTTTTATCGGGAGTTGAAAAATAGTTATTTTCGTCATTTTCAAACTTCTTGATTTTGCTCGAAATTTCTGCACAGTTCTCGAACATACTCTTGTTGCGACTGCTACATGTTCTTGAACCTTTTCCACAGAAGTTATAGGTTGATTCTACATTCCTTCTCGTTTCATGAAATTATTGACATTCGCAAATATTTCCCTGGATTGCTCACTTAATTTTTTTCCTTTCCAATTGGAAACGAACTCCATCCTCACCAAATGAAATACTGAAATGAATTTTGCAAGATTCGATCCTGTTCGCTTTGATCTTCTTAAATCTTCAAAGGTTGAGAATTGAGCTGTTGGCCACGTGACCGGCAAAGTTAACGCGCAACAACGGGAAGTGCCATTTCACCCGCACAGATGTTCTTGTCGACCCGTAATTTAGGACACTTTATTCCTTCGAAATATAAATATTTCCATCGAGGAGACAAATTAATGGCTTCGGCAGAAATCGTTCTTGATTCTTAAATATCTCCGTCTTGGATCTGCGAGGAGAAATTTTTACTTTACGAATTCATTTCCGAAAATCGTGTACTTTAAATCGATGAGATTTTAGATATTTATGCTCGCAATGAACCTGAGCCAAAATCGTGTGAGTGTATTCGTGTCGTAGAACATAACTTGAGCTCAGACATAATTTTAAATCAAAATTTTTCATCAGATGATACCGAATCCAACCCTGAGATTGAATTTTTCTTTAGATCATTATCCATGTAGTTACAATTCTGAAAAAAAAAATAGTAAAATCTGAAATGAGATAGGTATACTTCTCTCTTGAATTGCTTATCTAAAAAATCGTCTCTATTATACGCAGCAACTATTGGTGGAGTGGCTGTGGTACTTTGGCTAGATAATAGTGAAGTTCATCGAGATATTGCTACTTATACTAACAAAAACCCACCTTGTATATCATTTTTTATAGCAATCGTTGCATAAATGTCATGTGCTGATTTATTGGTCTCACCGTGTACGGTTAGACCACGAGTGGAATTTCACCTTTTCTTTGAGGGTTTAATCAAACAAATTATTAGAAAGGTGAAAGTAAAAGTTTTATGGCCACCTTTTCAATTAAGCTGACATAAAAATAAAAGTAGTAGTAAAACTATTTGGTACAAACTATTTTAAACTTTTATGTGATCCTTAAAATATAATAAAAAGCTCTCTCCTCGCAGCCCATGGGACACGGACATTAAAATACCTTGTCAAAATTAGACAATGATTTTCGTTCTGAAGTTATTTGAATTTTACGGCCGGTGTGACAGAATGAAAATGACGGGTTTAATGATAAAAATGTGTTTCGAAATTTTCTCACGGAATAACACCTACCGTCTTTCACGAAAGTCTTGGGAAAAAGTTTTTTCATGCATAGTTCCCGCAATTCCTGGAAGATCTAGTTGCCGTGATCAACAGATGTCATTTATGATCTATATTGAGTATTCCTTCTGTCAAAAGTCTTAATAAGTTCGCTAAAATGGCTTACAAACTAGAACTTCGAAGAAGTAAATACCTCAGAAAAGTCTAGAGAACACTTCTGAATATCGATATATCGTATCCAGAACGATCAATATGGATGATTTTTTCAAAGAAATGAACACCTGCATCAATTTCTCACCAAATAATGTTGAGTGCCGCAACAGATTTCAGTTTTTTTTTATAAAAAACTAAAAATGCAGCAGATGCGACGCTGCTTTATAATCATATCATGTATTCAGTGTTTGAAATCAGTTAGTTGGCACTTTGTTTCTGTTGTAAGTACAAATAAAAATTTAAGTTTTGTGATTCGACCATGGAAAGACGACATGTGACTAGAGAAGAAATGTTACGAGCCGTTGGCATGCTCCAAGCTGGGAGCTCACAACGGGAAGTATCCAGGGTTCTGGGAAGTAGCCCAAGTGTCATAAACCATTTATGGTCGCGTTTCAATCGAACAGGTAACGTAGAAGAACGCCATACAGGTCGTTTCAGGGTTACTACAGTCGCCCAAGATCGCTTTTTGGTTTTACAAGCCAGAAGAGATCGTACCACCACAGCATCTCAATTAGCTCAAGAGCTATCACGAGTTCATAATGTACAAATTTCCGACCAAACTGTGAGAAATCGACTGCACGAAGGTCAACTCCACTCCAGACGTCCTTTAAGAGTTTCACAACTGACCCATGGAAATCGCGCTGCTCGTTTAGCTTGGTGCCATGAACACGTAAACTGGGATGAAGAGACGTGGGCCACAGTTCTCTTCAGTGATTAATCTTGATTTAGTTATTATCCCGTTTCGGGAAGAATTCGAATATGGAGGGAACCTGGAAAGCAAAACCGTCTCCAGCATGCTCGAGAAGTTGTTAGACACGGAGTCGGATCAGTGATGTTTTGGAAGAACTGACCTCGTTTTCATACAGAACAACAACATGAAATTCTTACGTAAATGAGACAGTTTCACCTGTAGTGGTACCGTATCTCCAAACAATGGGTCAAAATCCACTCTTCCAACATGATAATGCCCCTCCTCATCGTGCAAGAATTGACTTGAACGTTCTTGAAGAGAATGATATCGATCTTCTACCGTGGCCATCCTGCTCCCCAGATCTGAATCCCATCGAGCATGTGTGGGACACCCTAAAAAGAAATCTCCTGCGTCAAAACGTCTTCCATCATGAACAGGAGCTCCGATTAGCAGTTCAGGGGGCTTGGAATGACTTAGGCCAAAATGTAATAGACAATTTAATATTGAGCATGCCGCGACGATGCCAAAGTGTCATTAATAACAGAGGTGGACCTTCTGGGTACTGAAAAATATAAGTGCTTCCATATAGTTTCGAAAATATTAGTTCAGGATTTTTTTTGTGTTTTACCAAATTTCGTCATTTTCAAATTTCATATTTTTTTTATAATAGCTGCTTTTGAGAAGTCAAATATTATTTTGTTTTCTTGAGAATACATTATATACAATACATCCTAACAAAAACCGAAAGATTTTTATAAATTCGAATCATCAAATTCATATTTTAAAGATATTGGTAAGTATTCCCTAGACTTTTTTGAGGTGTTTATTTACAATCTAGTTGGGCGAGTTCCTAAGCGTGAAATCATCAACATTTTTCGTGGTCAGCACATTTCTAAGACAACTATTTATCGGGTAATAATTGAATGTAAGCAAGGAATACCATGCTTGAATTTGCCAAAAAGTGGTCGACCGAAGGCTCTGAATGAAATCCGTAGAGACACAGTAGGAACATCGTTACGAAAATTATCCAGAAGACTTCGTACTTCTAGGCATTAACTGATTATGCTTTCACTATGAACGAACATACTACTGACAGTTTCTTAATATTTGATCGAATACTTGTAAAGACGGCTGTGACCTCAAAGGCCATCTAGTTGATATTAGTCTCACCTTGTCTTTCTTATCGCATTTAGATACAGATTTCTTATTAAGAATTCATAGAAATGAAATGAATCAGTTTTGTGTGATTTCCACAATGTTTATTTTCAATATACACGACTGGTTTCGACAGTTATGTCATTTTCAAACGTCTAGAGTTAACGAGCAAGAATATGCTAAATCTACCTACTTCAAATGTTGAGTTCAGGGGAGCGATTTAATTCTTGTAGACCAAGGGTGCTCAAACTTGAACTGCTGGCGATCTACCTCAATATTTTTTGACTACTTATGATTGACTCTGAGAGGCTGCATGTATGTGCGATGCAGGGTTGTCGTACATACACGATACACCCTATCTACCTAACTACCTAGGTAGGGTGTACCGTAGCATATATAGATATTAGCTTTCCGCACAATATACATTATTTTAGTCAAGGTTTGGGTGAGGTTTAGTGAGGTTCTTTTCTATAATATCAATGAAAAAACTCATAGTTATTCAAAATTGCGAGTTTATTGCTTGTTACAAAACAAAATAATTACATATGGTGTTAAACTTAACTAAGGAGTGACTTTGGATGTTGAACCGTGGCACTGCATGTCCTCAGCATACTTTTCATAAGATGGTACGTAACCACTGAGTGCTAATCGCAAGCATGATGAAATATGATCGTCATTTGAAGCTACAAGTTAATGATGTTCAAGTGCATTGTGATGTCAGTCAAAAATACCAAATCAGTCAACTATTTTTCTTTTATCAACATCTGAGTGTCACCACCTCTTTCGTCTAGAAAAGCTAGTATTTCGGGTAATAATTCTTGAAACATTTCTCGAAATTTCTCCGCGACTCAATCACCTGACGTCCGTTTGGAGAACTAAATCAGTATGTTCAGCTGACAGCCGCCGTTGCAAGCTAGGTGTACGGATGGAATTCACAATTTTTGTTGCTATGCCCATAATTTTCTCCATGTTTAAAACTTTTGAACACAAAACTTGTTGATGTATAATGCAAAGGAATGAAAAAACATGAAGGGAAATCTTCATTAGCTCGACACAATGCCACAAAACCGTTTTTGTTTTCAGTCATTTTTGGTGCTCCATCGGTTTTAATGTACACAAATTTATATATTGGTGGCTTGTAGTTTTTTACAAAATTGAAGAAAACGTCATATATATCTTCGCCACGAGTCTTGCCCTTAGAGGAATGATTTTCAAAAATTCTTCCTTAGCCAACATATGATTGAATACCATCCGAATGAAAATACACAGCTGGGCATTTTCTGTCATATCGGTGGATTTGTCGAACTAAAAGAAGTGTATATCAATTTCATGATATCATGTTTTAGTTTATCTGCCATATCCTGACTCATAACTTAAATACGCCTTGTGACAGTCGGACAAGATAACTCTTTAATAGCAGACATGATTTCTGTTTTATTTTCAAAATCTCCTAATAAAGTCTCGCTTCAATAAATGCTTCCTTCACAACCGATCCATCTTCAATTGGTTCTTTTTTCAAACAAGATATCAAATCACGTAGTTCTTAATTCACTCTGTGGCGGAAAATCTTTTCATAGTTTTCATGAACCGTTTTATGATGCCTGTCTAAGTAACCACGCTAAGGTATTGCAACTGACGCACGACAAATAAGACAAATGCACTTATCCTTCACCATACAAAAAAAAATTCTTCCACCCATTCGTTATTGAAATGATACGTTTTAGATTTCTTCGCTGCACTCATTTTGTACATTTTAATAATAAACTTTATATCGTAGTAGTATTGCCTTCAAGTTACAATTCAGAATGACTCAAATTCCTTTAGGCGCAACATTTATATCGACGTGAACGATAGTCTCGAAAGTTTGATAAAGCCGCCTTTTGCCGCTAGCAGAGTGTTATTTTATTACATGATACATTTTTGTAGTTCAGTTACCTACTTTTGAAAGTTCTGGAGATCTACTCAAAAAGCACGCGCGATCGACCGTTTGAGCACCCCCGTTGTAGACTATTGAGTGTGGTGAATTTTGGGTTTCCACATAGTTTGTTAATTTCCAAACTTTCATTCATTGCCATCCCTTTATGCATTATATAGCACAAAAACATATTACCTTTTGGTACAGATACAAAGATGATATTCTTGTGGGATATCAAGGCTCAAACAGACGAATAGATCCGTTTTTACATTTCCTAAATAAAATGCATAATGAAATAACTTTCACGGCTGAAACTGAACGCAACAATTCAATAAGTTTCCTAGACATAACCATCAATACACTCAATAATAATTTCACCTATAACATATATAGAAAAGAAACATTTAGAGGCTCAACAATCCCAAATCACATAAATTAGGCGCTTATAATTCGATGATTTATAGGCCCTTTTACCCTATAACAGACTTTAATACGGAAATCATTATCATAAATGAAAGGATTATTTATATGTAAGGCCGAAATGTGTAATTACATATATATGTAATGATTCCTCAAATGGTTAATTGATTCCACCGTTACTACGTGATAGTTAATCATGACGATGATAAGAAATTAAAACTATTAACGTAGTCTGTTAGAGATAGGGCACAAATTCAACCCCAACATCTCATCCAAAAACTTGAAAGAAACCTTGGCCGCCGAATCCACAATTGCACTTAAACAACTAGATGTGATATCATTCAGAATTGCCGATATCCTAACAGAAAATCACCAACTAACAAACGCCATAGTCATTTTACCGAAATCATTATATATAGGGTGTCCGTGAATTGCGTGCACAACATTATACCACAGATTCTTCAGCTCGAAATAAGTCGATTTAGGCCAACTTACCTATATGAAAAGTTTCTTCGTTTAGCCGCTAGAGGTCGCCAAATCCAAAGATTTTTTAAATTATTTTTCAAATAATTCGAGAACGACTCGATATATAGAAACCATATTTGGTATGCGTAGTCGGGTGCTTTATTCAGGTTTTTTAGTGATCCACTCAATGACCTTGACGGTTTACAAGTATCCCTAATAACTCGAACGTGTTTTTGATCAACCATAATTTTTCAACTGTGCGTTTGAGCAAAACTGTTTTAGATATTGAGTAGCTAGACTAATTGTCACTCATTTGTCTCCTGAAAAATTTTGATATGATGAGCGGTTGATTCATAAAAAACAGTTTTTCAATTTCATGATTCCATTTCTTCAACCACCTAGCAAGTCGAAAATATCACATATTGACCATGTTGGCTTTGGATTTGTTTCTGTAGTCTGGCAGATTGTTATTTTATTATGCTTGACAACCTCTTGTTGAGAAAATGATGTTTTCTAGGTTGCTAAATCGGAGCAAACAAATAGGAAATTCAATTTTCAGTAGTACAGAAAGTTTTTCACAATGACTATCTAAAAATATGAAGACAGGTTGGCCAGTTGGAAACTAAATAAGAAAAAACAAATCACTTCAGAATAACGATTAATTAGTTTACACCCAAAATTTCATTCAACTATAGTAAATGTTCAAAAATTCCACCATTTTGCTCATACAGGAGTAAATCCTCTTCAAGAAATTAAATTGGACCTTTGGCATTACTTCAGGGTCATTTTTGAAGGTGTTGACCGCATATAAAATTCTCATATGTAACTCTTCTCGGTGTCAATTGAAGAAGAGTAAACTCTATATTTTAAAGCACCCCAAAGAAAGTAGCAGCTAGGTATCAAGTCGGGAGATCGTGCTGGCCAACTTGCAGGAGCATCAGCTCCCCTTCCGATACAACGATTAGCATACTGTGCATGTAAGACATCGCGAAGTGAAGTGAGAAGATGCATCATCTTTCATAAACCACAATTCTGCACGCAGTAATACTGGAATATCGTCCAACAAATCCAGCAAAGTTTCTTGCAGAAAATTCAAATATGCCTCTCCGTTTAATCGATCTGGAATTTTCCTACTGAAGTGGAGATCCTGAGTTCACTTCTCTTGGATAAATCGGCAGAAAGTTAGGCGATTCTCAGGATCGTTGGAAAGTAATTCCTGAACTTTCTGAATGTGATAAGGATGAAATAATTGTTCCTTCAAGGCATCATGAATCATTGTTTCAAGAACGACTAAATGCAAACCTAAACGCCGCGTGCTTAGTTGTGGGTTTTCCTGAACCATGTCCAAAATTTGTTCTTTGCGTTCTACCGTCCTTACTGTTCGTTGTCGTCCTCGATTCAAATTCCTGGGCTTGAATCAACCATTATCACGGAGGCGCCTCTCCAGATTTCCAAACGTTTAGTGGTTCGGCACTATGTGATCTGGAAATCTTTCAGCATATACTGTCGCGCTTTCACGTCCATTGCCTTGACAAATTCCGTACACTATAACCAAATCAACCATTTCAGAGTACTATACATCTCCGTGCCTAATAGTGATAAAAAAATCACCAAAATACTCAGTTAAGAACGTAAGGAACACTGTTGTGTCAACAATTGATTGTGAAGAAGCCTAATAAATGACAATCTGCCAGACCACAGAAATAAATCCAAAGCCAACATGGCCAAATGTGATATTTTTGACTTGCTAGGTGGTTGAAGAAATGAAATCATGAAATTAAAACACTGCTTTTTGTGATTGAACCGCTCATCATATCAAAATTTCTCAAGAGACAAAAAAGTTTGATAATTAGCTTACCTACTCAATGTCTAAAACAGTTTTGCCCAAACGCAGACAGTTGAAAATTATGGTTGATTAAAAACACGTTCGAGTTTTTAACGACACTTGCAAAACATCAAGGTCATTGAGTAGATCATAAAAAACGTGAATAACGCTCCCGATTACCCATACCAAATATGGTTTCTATCGATCCAGTCGTTCTTGAATTATCTGAAAAATAAGAAAAGAAATCTTTGGATTTGGCGACCTCTAGCGACCAAACAAAAAACCTTTTCATATAGATAAGTTGGCCTAAATCGACTTATTTCGAGCTGAAGAATCTGTGGTAAAACATTGTACACGTAATTCACACCCTGTATATCAAAAAATCATAGACTCTCTTCAAAAAGAGAACATAAGTAAAAAGATAGAACCATAGATATCCAAAAAACACTAAGAACAGCTTCAAAAGAAATTATATACCGATAATACTAACAAAACCAGTCGATCTTTTCATAAATATGAATCCCGGACCTCCAATCGTTTATGGCCCCATAAAAGATCACAAAGACAATGCCCCAATACGTCCAGTATTATCATTCATGAATAGTCCAGTATTTAAATTGGCACAAGAATTGAATATTGTATTCAAAAATTCAACAAATTTCACACCTAAATATTCTATGAAAACTCAATTCAATCAACACAAAAATTGAAACAGATTCAAACCCCAATCAAATCATATTTAATCAGTTTGGATGTAGATAACATGATTTCCAACATCCCAGAACACGAATGCCTTCCATTGGTCTCAGACATCCTAAAGTAATCACACGTTGATCCAGTTTTTCAAGATGATTTCATGTTTTTGCTCAACAGAATTATCTCACATTCAATAATAAATTCTACGAACAACCTCACGGTCTACCGATGGGATCACCATTGAGCCCTTTACTAGCTGACATTTTCATGGCGTATATTGAAGAAATCATATTCAATTCCTCCAAATCAAAATTAGTAAATTTTTGGTATAGATATGTAGACGATATACTTGCATGTTTCATAGGAACCGCTAGACAACTAGATCAACTATAGAGAGAGAAGTCGATAATCAGATTTACTTTTTAGACCAAACAATCACTCATATAAATAACACACTAAGTTTTGATATACATCGAAAACCCACCTTTACTGATATTTGCATCCCTTATGCCTCAACGCACCCAAAATCTCATAAATACGCTTCATTTAATTCAATAATTCATAGGGCTTTCTCTGTGCCATTAACCGAAGAAAATATGTCTAGGGAAGTGTAATAAACAGAATGTTTCGAAAAAACAAACACTAATAGCATATCATAATATTTACCCACGTATAGAATCAACTAATACAGATAAATATATTTCATTAACATATTTTGGCCCTATCAGCGAAAATATTGCAAAATGTCATTTCAAAACAGAATAAAAAAGTAGGTGTCAAGACCCACATGAAACTTTCTCAGGAATTTTTTAATAGTAGAGATAAAACTGATAAATTTGACAATACTGGAGTTAATAAGTTGTCCTGTATGGATTGTGAAGTCGTCTATATAGGTCAAACTGGTCGTTCATCCAAAACGAGTTATAAGGAGCATCAGTCAGATTACAATATCCAGAGAACAGACGAATCTACTTTTGCTTCACATTGTATCGAAATCTGAGTGTTGTTTGTAACTTTCTAAGCAAGATAAAAAAGATTTTTTGCATCCATATGTGACCATGGATGAAACATGGATGCAACACGACACGTCAGAATCCAAAAGAGAATCTGCTGAGTGCAGTGTAAAGATGAACGTCGGGAAGCGTCCAAAAACTTAACAATCGACTGGCAAGGTTATGACGTCTGTATATTGGGATACGTCTAGAATAGGGGAAACATTGTTTCATCAAGACAATGCACCGATCCACAAATCGGTAAAACCGATTTGTAGTTATTATTGATGTACCCACCCTATTCTCCAGATTTGGCACCCATCATCCATGTGTTACGATAAAAATAAACGTCACTAAGCTATCAAATTAATTACCTCTAAAAAAAATTCCAAATGATAAACGTAATGAAAAATAATTATTTCAAATTGAAGTTTTTTGCCAAAGAGGATATGATTATGTTTATTTTCAACCAGTACACTGCAAAAAAGTAATCTCAAGGCGATTAATGCATTTATTTTTATTTATCTCTAACATTTACGTTTTTGGAATTTATAATGTAAAATTATGTAATAATGTTGAAAAAGAATAGATTGTAATATTTGTTTTGCAGAGACCAACGAGGTCTAATAATAAAAGTTGCGGTTGTTTCTACTTTTTCATTATCCAAAAAACGAATGTAAGACAAACTCATTAAAATTGAAAATCAACGTGTCTTCTGGATTTTCAAAGCAACTATTGCCAGATCTGAATTCATTCCATTTAGAGTCTACATTCTACATTATCTTGGCAAAATGATTATCAAGAATTTGGGACTCTGTATCAAATTTCATTGAATTTGTCCTTGAAATGACTTTGAAATGCGGTTCTGGCATAGATGTCTAGATTAAGATAAACACTCATAAATCGAACTGACTTTTGTGAATTATTTCATAAGAAATGGGGAGGGATTTCATCAAAACACAGTTTATATAAGTACACAAGATGTAGCATTTAATGCTCACGTTTCATCTGTGCAGTTTTTCAGAGACCAACGAGGTCTAATAATAAAATTTGCGGTTGTTTCCTACTCTTTCATTATCCAAAAAACGAATTTACATGTGACAAATTCATTAAAATTGAAAATCAACGTGTCTTTTGGATTTTCAAAGCAACTATCGCCCAACCTGAATTCATTCCATTTAGAGTCTACATTTTGCATTATCTTGGCAAAATGATTATCAAGAATTTGGGACTTTGTATCAAATTTCATTAAATTTGTCCTTGAAATGACCTTAAAATGCGAGATCTGGCATAGATGTCTAGATTAAGATATACTCTTATAAATCGAACTGACTTTTGTGAATTATATCATAGGAAATGGGGGTAGGGATTTCATTAAAACACAGTTTATATAAGTACACAAGATGTAGCATTTAATGCTCACGTTTCAAAAAAACACTATACAGAGGACACGGCGTTACCAAATTACTTTAGAAGGTATCTCGTCCCACAATCGTTTATAATAATATATATAATATATTTATATATTCTTATGAAAAAGCAGAACACAATAAAGTTGCCTCTGATACATAACATAGAGGTACGATATTCTTTCACTGATCTGTATTGATTTTTAATTTCGTATACATTGGATAAGGCGAAAATTTTCATGATGGAAAATCACTTGGAAACGAACAGCCAACATTCTTCACGGAGGTGAATTAATTGTATTTACAAAAACAAGATGGCGGATCTGGGGTAACCAAATGGTCACAAACTGAATGAATATAGGGATAACATATTGAAGAATAGAATTATGATTGAGGGACTTGAAACGATATCAAAATATTCTCAAATTATATCGAATTAATAAAATTGATTTACAGTCAACAATTTCTATGATAACTTGTGAATTTATACATAATAAGAAAACTTCCCCAAGTCCGCTTAACAAAGGTAACGAAAATATGTGGAATGAACTTGATAATACAGTATCGACCATCCTATGTACTTATGTTAAAAACATGTTTTTCAAATCATCACAAAATATTGACGGGTTTCACAATATATACAATAAGGGCACACATACTAAATATTATTGCACTAAATACAATTTCATAATTAATAATTACATTTTAATATTTAACAAAACTAGATTCACAATGTAAGGTGAAGATACCCAAATTGTTTACGAATGGATGGGAGATACTGTATGAGTTGGTTTCAAATTCAAGATGTAACACAACGGAAAGAGAGTGTCACCCTCCTGCTACCCTTACTGATAAGTTACATTAATATTTGTTATAACATCACTAAAGTCGTATACAAAGAGTAAGAGTTGTTAGGGAGGGAGATACTTTCCGAAGGACGCAGGACTAGCTAACAACAACAACAAGAGTCCTTACGCCCCAGTCCCCAAAGTAACTAATCACTACAGGTACAACAAAATCATCGTCAGGTTGGCTCTATGGTATTCCTACTTAACCTAACTGATTCCATTAGAATTTTGTACGAGAGCACTGATCCTTTCAATGAAAGCACAGGAAATAATTGTCAAATAATTTTCACTGAGATTTGAAAATAAAGAGAATTTTTCTTTGCTTTTATTGAAATGAACATCTTCGGTATACAAACGTGAGATTCATACATGAAAACGTGGACCACCTGAGTGATTTTGCAAAAACTTTCTGTATACTTTTGTATTATTATTTTTTAGGAGTCGTAAAGGTTCTAGTTTCTTAGTTACGTATATCGTTTCGTATATCTTCTTCGGGACAGGGAGACTTCTTCAGCTCTTTTTCATCATCAAATAGCAAAAAAATCACAACAAATAACAACTAGTAATTTACAACAGCACAACCTTCGATTATTTCATGCGTGCCGTACTTTTTCGCAGACATTTTTTTTAAGAAACGTGATATTGCGGCGGAATAAGTGACAGAAATGAGGAAGTGTATTGGTTGAAGGGGGAAAAGAAGGCTGATCGTCGTAAATAGATAATAAGGATTGGGGACTTACAGTGAAAAAAACCGAAAGAAACCAAATTGGGATAGTTCTCACAGATCGAAGCAAAAAAACGGCGACAATTTCAATTCAGTACCAAAATTAACAGCGATCAATGACGATACTATTTAGGCGGAATATTATTCTCAAAATGACAAAAAAAGAATGCTCCCAATTCGGTTTGTTGGGATGAGGACGTTTTGAAGGATTAGAAGAGGGGGTGTAAGGTAACACATCAAGGATTCCTAAACTACGAGACCACTTTACACGGTTGCGTTTTCGTCCCTTCATGCGGTGCGACACGCGACAGATCGTTCGCGTTCACTTCAAATTCTATTTTATGTACAGTAGTTAGCACACAATTAAGTCTAATACTTTTATACAAGTCCTTCCCGTAAACTAGATACTGGGGCACTACATTTACACTTTGTACAGAGAATAATCACATTTAAGAGTTGCATATTTCTATGTCCATAGTCGTTGTGACGCGCAAAGGAATATCTGAAACAAAAGAAAATATATTAGTCCATTGACACAAAAGTATCTAATAATAATAGTAATAATATCCAATTTGAAAATCTTTCAGTTCATGGGACATATTTTTGAAGGTTTTATTACTCCCAAAAGTAAACCATGCACTAAACTCTAAGATCTTTTCAACGATAAAATCGACAATTTAGAGAAGTCAGCTGCGTACCAACTAACTTGTTGTTCTTTCATATAGGATTTGCCAAACATTGCGTCGAAAAACCAAATCTTTCCATGTGAGGATACTCGAATTCAGTGATGAATTGAAACTCAATTTTTTAGAATTGATGGAGATTTCAAAAACATCTACAGTTGAAAAGGATAAGAAAGAAAACTTTTTTGTCATTTGTACGAGGATGTCTTTAAAATTTTGAGTATTGAACTAGAATGAAACAATTGATAGCTTTTAGAGATTATTGTTTTTCGAAGTATTTTCCGTGGAGATTTATACACTTCTGCATTCGTTCGAACCAATTCTGAAAGCAGTTATTCCACTCGCTTTATTCAAAATGGCCTTTTGGAAAACATCAACAGCTTCTTCTGAGAACTAAAATCTTTGACCACGAGGTACGTTCTTGATTGATTTAGGATTTGACTCAGTTCCGTACTGTACGCAGGATGATGTAACGTTTCAATGTTTTCTGACATTAAATATTCGTTTGTTTTTCGGTTTTTTTGCGAACTTGCGTTTATTTGGTGAACACTTCGGCCACGGATGACTTTCGTTGTTTTTTCGTCTCCTTGGAACACCCAAACAGAAGATTGGCTTTTATTTTCTGGCTCGTATGAATAAATCAAAAATTTATCACCACTGATGTAAACGCTTTCAAAAGTGAGAACTTTTTTGACATCAGTTCATCTTTGCAGCTTTCTCTTCTTCGCTATCTAACGGGAAACTAAACTGCTTTTTTGAGTAGGCCGTGATGTCATAGTGACACCGTGACACCATAATTTTTGATAATGAATACTGCAATTCAAAATGTAAATATTTTTTTATAATACTTTTAAGATATAATGAATGTGTTGCCACCAGTGATGTCTATTAAGTTCTGCATATGGAGCTTTATTGTTTTTCTGCCGGAAGATGAATACACTTCTGCATTCGGTTGTTCTAATTCTGGATTCTGCTACTACAATGGCCTTTTGGAAAGCATCGACAGCTTCTTCTCAAGAAAAGTAAAAAATCGTTGGGACTTAGGTCTGGACTGTAAGCAGGATGATGTAGCAATTCGATGTTTTCTTGCGTTGAATATTCAATTGTTTTTTCGGCCTGCCAACTTGCATTGTCTTGGTGATCGATGATTCGTCGTTCGAGCTTGGTTTCTCTAAGTTTACTATCGAGTTGCGGTAAACAAATGGTTCTGTAGCAATCGGCAGTAACTATTTATTGATCTTGTAAAGGAATTGTGGCTTCATGACTTGTTTTGAAACAAACTTCCGAACATCTTTTTGGAGACACTTCGGTCACCAATAACTTTTATGGGTTTTTCTTTCTCTTGGAAGACAGAAACCGGAGATTGGCGCTCATTTTCTAGCTTGTATGAATAAATACAAGATTCATCACCACTAACAATGTTGTAAACGCTTTTAAACTCTCCGAAGTTAAAACGTTCCAGAGTTTCTTGACACGAATTCACACTTATAGCTTCCTGTTTTTGGATCAACAGATAGAATATCCAATGGGAAACTAATTTTTGCACACATGATTCTTCGTGCAAAACTTTTTGTATTTGGGGTCTGTGTAATCCGCAATGATACCTCAATCTCTCGATATGTTTAATGCCGATTTTTCAGGATAATATTACGCATAGTATTCACATTTTTTTTAAGTGACTACTGCTTTTCGTGTAAGGCCCTTGGATCGTCGCCTTTGCGTTTAAATTCTCCATATCAACAAAAAAATGTTGACTGGTGTGTTGCTTCAATGCCGAAAACAGAAACCAACTCGCCGGGATATTCTTGTTGAGATAATTGTTTTTTAAAATTGTGAAAAATTGTTGCGTGAAAATGCTCACGGTTAAATTCCATTTTTGAACCAACTTGTCAGTTTTGACAGTTTGTTGTGGCTGGAACCCAGCAGGTATTGAACTGAAATTTTGCATGTTTGTTTGTTTGTTATTCCTTCAACGTGCTCCATTTCCGCCTTTCGGCCAATGACACGCCGGGGAATTCTGTCACCTCACTAACTCCTCTCGTGTCGAGGGAAGGGATCTTTAATGTCCAACACATCTCTGTTAGACAGGACCGACGTCTTTGCATCTCCTCCGAAAGATGGATACTCAAGCGCTTCCCAGAATCCGAAAAATCGCACCGACTTTGTGGGGATTGAACCCAGGTAACTCTGCGCAGGAGACGAGCATCATATCCCCTACGCCACCGAGCCGGCGAAATTTTGGATTCATATCAACAAATCATAGAGGTTCATTTTTAGAACAGACAGTTGATTAATGCTATCCTCTATGTCTCAGCATGCAACAAATACATAGAGTTTCTTCAAGTTATTGTAAGTTCCTACTATTATTTGATTCATTGTTAACCTAGGAACATAAAATTTAGCGAGAAACTATATCTTACAGCACAGTAACAGGAGACAATCCGACAATTAAGAAGTTTTTCTTTTCGATAATAAACTTAATCGCCTTTTCTTAGAAACGTGAACTTAACGAGTTCAGGTTAATACCAGGTTTAGAAGTGAAAAATCAAATCAACATAACCGGAATATAGGTACGGCCGTTTATGTGGTATTCTGCTTCCTATTTTGATACTCGCAAGGAAATAGAAACTTACAGTGTTGACTTAGAAACATGAAATTAGGCGAAAAGCAGGAAAAACTCTGAAAATTGAAAATTTTTTTGCTCTGATAAAGTGACTCGCACTTCAATACCTGAGTTTTGCATTTCAATCACAAAATAACAAAAATTATTCGTAATGATTTTGCTGAGGTTGCCTGCAACTTCACTGAAGAAAATTTCAGTGAAACAAACAGTTTTCCTAGATCAATTTGAGAACATTGTTGATTCTTCGTCACTGCAACGTTAGCCGTTCATTGACAAATTTATTTGTGGAATGGGTACATGGCAAGGCACATGTAGCTAAATCAGGAGAGTTCGATGAATAAATGGAGATCAAAATTCTGTCTTGGGCAAAAAAGTTCAGTCACGAAAGTTGCCAGCTTCCATTTTTACGAATACAGGAAAGCAAACGCCAATATAACATCAAGATGAAACATTTCTAGTTGATTAATCAATATAAACACAGAATGGTCTGTGTTCAAATGAAACAAATTCCCTGTGTTATTTCATTTACATTTGTCATATTTTTAAAACGACTGTCAGCATTTTTTCGCAAATTTTTCTTTAAATTAAACAAGAACGACGATTGGGTTCATAATGATTCTTGAACATCTATAGATCATAATCGGCATCACTTGGAAGACTGAACTTGGCCATCGGGCTCTCTCGGTCAAACAGAGAGGGAATTGTGTTGTTGAGTTTGAATATTGAAGGGATTTTTTTTGAGTCAAGTATGATTGTTAAAATATTTTTCTGCTGGTTTTCTTTTTCATTGTTACAGATTTCTGTCCCAAACCCCCTTCTTTTCACCCTTGTCTTCGTTTGGAAATCATGGAGTGCAAGATGAGAATTGAAGCTGCTAAGCAGAAAAATCTTTGGTACTCTTTATGTACACACGACACTAACACAACATAAACAGACAAGATATTGCTAGTGCAAAAGCGACAGGAAACGAGTTTTTCCTCAGGTTTTTTAACACGTTTATTGTATCATATACAAGATAGTATGGTTCCCTGTTACATTTTCCTGAGCTCACACTTGTGTTTTTCTGACACACACCAAAATTATAGATATAAGCATTTATTGTAAATACAATTAACAATTATTCGAATTTTTGTAAATCCTCTCTTCTTCAAAAGATATATATATATATATATATATATATATATATATATATATATATATATATATATATATATATATATATATATATATATATATATATATATATATATATATATATATATATATATATATATATATATATATATATATATATATATCACAAAATTATATATAGCACAAAATTTTTTCCTTCGTTTACTCGTCCAGTCATTCTGAGATACTGAATTCAAAGCAGTTTTTCATTATCTGTCAATATGTGAGAAAAGAAGCGCTGTCACATCGCGATGATCTAAATTTTTTAATATATTCCATTTCACCCTTGTCTTCGTTTGGAAATCATGGAATGCAAGAGAGAATGAAGCAGCTAAGCAGAAAATTCTTTGGTACTCTTTATGTACACACGACACTAACACAACATAAACAGACAAGCTATTGCTAGTGCAATAGCGACAGGGAAACGAGTTTTTTTCCTCAGGTTTTTTCAGTCGTTTATTGAATCATACACAAGATAGTATAGTTCCTCTGTTACATTTCCTGAGCACACACTCGTGATTATTCGGACACACACCAAAATTATGAATATAAGCATTCATTGTAAATACAATTTTTCAAAGTTTTGCAAATCCTCTCTTTTCAAAAGAATCAGCAATAGCTAAGTCGGCATCAACTAAACTTAGTTTTCTTTTCAGAGCCAAGCGATACATCACGTCATCTCAGCTGTTGCTTCTATGTAAGGCGCAGATTCAACCTGCTTTGGAATATTGTGTTAATTTTTTGTCAGGTCACATAATAACCCTGTCATAAAATCCCAAACATGCTAGTTATGTTGAGTATAACTCAATTCAACCGATTGTTTAACGGCTCAATCTTTTGCGAGTTGAAATAGACCTCTGACAGCCAGTCTCCTGATGTTTCCTAATATTAGTCAACAATGTCGGAGCTAGTGCAAGCACCTTTTCAGCAGTTCTTTTCGAATGTTCACCGGGAAGCACGATATTCGTAAATGAATATCAACCTAATTATTACTTTTCCTATGTATTTGATTCACTTGTCATAAGGTTTTTTGCACTTAAATTTCGAAACTTTCTGGTTTCTTGAAAATTCATTGTAACTTATCTTCTGCATTGTTGTATATTTTTATGCATTGTTTTTATTTCATTGAGACAAAAGTATTAAATATTATTTGTTCTTGTGATTTGATAAGGCATTTATCTCTATGCATTCTATGAATTCGTTGTTTATTGGTAGTTTATTAGCGATAGTATTTATACATCAATAGTGTTATTTCAGATCATTTGATGTAATATGTAACAATGGAAATCCTCCGCTCTAACCATATGGTCATACTTTTCCATAGTTTTCATATATCAGTAAAATGATATCAAAGACTGGAGGTATGGAGGAAGAATCTATCATATGGTCTGGGACTTGATTTTCGTTAAGAAGATACATGATTTCAAAAAAAGAAAAATGGACTGAAAACTTTGAAAACGTATTTCTGAAAACTTTTTGCTCCGATAAATCATATTAAATTGTGTTTTCCTTTTGCTTCTGTTTTCGAGACTACTTGACTATAAAATGGATAAAGGCAAAAAGTATATCGGTTTGCTTTTGTGAAGAATCAAAATAAGAAAAATCGATCGTTCCACTACATTCATCGATAACTACATTCGCGTAGATTCTAACTCAATTAGATTTTTTCCCGATAAAATGTTCTCGAAAAATAGATAGTGAGTCTAGGAGGAAACATTTTTCGAGACTCTACTGGCTTATAACTTCGAAACTATTAAATATTGATCGATGAAAATTTATATAAAGTAACTCAAAATAGATTCAATGAAATGAAAAAACCTGATCCCCTTATTTCATTATTCTAATAAAAGAAAACCTTTTTCCCAAGAGTCACAGTGGTTAGTTAAGATCGGTCGTTTCTTGAAGAGCAATCGTGTTCAGCTTTCAAAAAGCTTTAGGAGGTAACTGTTATATTGGAGATTGCAGATACAGTACAACCTTTCTAATCCGCACATCCAGTAATACGAACTACGAAATTTTGAAATCACCTACCTCTAAAATCCGCACAATTTATTTCTTACCTCTATAATCCGAACGCCGTCAATAATTTCATCGATTGAAAGTGTCTGATATCCGTACTAATCATGTCGCGTCGAAATAAAACGTTAACATTGCAGCAAAAATGCGAAATTTTGAAAGAATTAGATAATGGAAAAGGAGTTTCTGAATTGGCCAGAATACACTCAAATGGAAAATCTACAGTATGAGATATAAAGAAGAAAAGAAAATCAATTGAGAATTTTATATCTTCTTCTGATTCTGGTCCTGGGAAACGGCGTACGCTCAGAACTAGTGAAAATCCGAATCTTGAAAATGCTCTATACACTTGGTTCTTACAAGAACGATCTCGACTACACCTTTATCTGGTGATCTCATATGTGAGAAAGAAAGATTTTTTTACACCAGTATAACCGTATTACATTCATGCCATGCCCTAATGCATCAGTATTTCATAAAATGAAATTGTTGATCATCGGAAAAGCCAACAGACTACGAGCATTCAAGAACTGCGTCAATTTGCCTGTTTATTATAATGGTCAAAGAAACTAGAGAACTCATTCTATGAATGGTTCCACAAACAATTTATTCCTGATGTTAAAAATAAAATGAACGAGCTGAAATTGTCACAAAAAGCTCTGCTCTTATTAGATAATGCTCCTGTACATCCAAGAGAAGAGGAATTAATCAGTAAGGACCGAAATATTCAGGTCATGTTTCTACCTCCTAATTGTACTCCATTATTACAACCAATGGATCAACATGTAATACAGAATGTGAAATTGCATTATCGAACATCTTTGCTGCTGAATATTGTGGGACAAGAAGACAATAACATTTCGCAGTTACTGAAGCAATTGGACCACAAACATGTGGTGTTTTCTCTTGAAAGGACCTGTAGATCTGTGTCCCAAGAGTTAATTCAGAAATCATGGAAGAATTTATGGCCCACAAAAGCTGATGATTATGACGCAAGTGGCCTTTTGCCTCTTTCACGGTTGAGAGAAAAAATTTTGCTACAGAAAGAAGAGAAAAATCGCGATCTACGCATGATGACAGATATGCTAACAAATGTATTTAATCAAGATTTAACAACCTAAGACATTGAAAAATAGGTTGTAGGAGATAATGAGGATTATCTCTTTGAAGCTGAAATAATCAACAACATAAAAAGTGACGAGGATACAGAAGAACTTGAAAAAGCCCTCTTGTCTTTCAACAAATGTTTGGAATGGTGCACAGAAAATGATATCCCTCAGCACCAAATATTATTATTGAATAAATTGAGAGCGGAAGCTGCAGATTCTCGTCTTCGTTCGTTAAAACAGAGAACGATCCAAGACTTCTTCAGAACCTAAAAAATGATCTGTGAAATGTATCACTTCCTTAAGAATATGTAGTTATATTTTCATCTTCTGTGAATCACAATAATTTTGAGTTTTTCAATGAATATTTTACGTTTTTCAATAAATATTTGACGTTTTCGATAAATATTTCACGTTTTTCAATGAATATTTCACGTTTTTCAGACCTGTCTTTTCTTTACTATTTTATTTCAATTACCTCGATAATCCGAATATTTCAGTAATCCGAACAAGCCCTGGTCCCATATGATTCGGATTAGAGAGGTTGTACTGTAATTTAATAAAAATGACTTGGCAATTAAAGGATGGAATAAACAAATTTTCAAATTTAATAACTTCATTTCCGCAATGGCTATCGATTAAAATGTTTACGTATGTAAAGGGTACTCTAAATACTGATCTTAAAACTTCGAAAGAATTGCAGGCGATTTTTTTAACGTACCTATAGATTCTAAAAACTAACGCTTCATATTTTTTCATTCTCTTCATCGTCGAATCAAAGTCGAATCATTCATTTTGATGTGTGAACTACCATGATTTTTTAATTTTGATGAATGGAAAACTTTGAAGTTCAGAAGAACATATTTTTGAGTTTTTAAATGTTATTAAGCGTTAACTTCATCTGTTTCAAAATTTCTCAGAATATAATCACCTCAAATTTATGAAAAATAACCTAGCAAGTTGTAGAACACAAGGATATCTAAATGAAATACAATTAAAGAAGAATACATTTTTCCATAATTGAGCATCCAAATAAATAGCTAAAGTTTTAAATATCATATGAAAAAAGTGATTTAATATTTCGGAAATTCTCATGATTTTTAATAACCCTCGTATGTATTAATAGATTCTTTTAATAGTCGACAAAATATAAAATGAAACCTTTATTATTAGTAACTGAATACAATTTTGATAATTAATATTAAAAGTATATAAAACTAATTACAGATAAACCTAAAAATTAAATAATAAAGAAACAATGTTGAATAACATTAAATAATTCAGTCTGTTTTTACAGGTAACTGAAGATTAAAAGTAGACAAACAAGAGTTACTAAATGAAAAAGACATCAATAATTGGAACGGACAAGTTGGTTTTGCGAAGTGACAGTGACATGACAGATTTCGAGTATTCCTTCACGAGCTTCACGTCAAATTTTATAGGAACTGTTACCTACCTCACAGATGGTGTCCATAGTACTCTGCGGGGTAATGTGCGTACTGGTTGTGGAAGGCGGGATCACCAGGCGGTCGGTGCATCATCTGCTGTCCATCCATCATGTAGCCCATGGTGCCGTCAGGACTATAAGCGCCGCTCGGACCTGCATGAGGGGAAAAGACTGAGAATTAGTGGTGTAACAAGCTGCCCTGGGACTGAGGCTTTTGGTGGACGAGTATTTGAACTTTCAAAATACAAAAAAGTAATGTAAATGTTGTTATATTTCATATATATTAGTCTGGATATTTTTCAACTCAATATTGGCTCTGGGAGTTATGAAGATTTAATAAGATTTTATGCAATTGAAAATTACGCATCGTTCCATACTTAAGGTAGAGTTCCGTAGATGGCAGAACGAGAAAGTGAATAATTTATAGTAAAATATGTGTATACAAACTTCCTGAACACGAAAATAATATTCGTTTTTTCGAAATGTACCGTTTTTGAAAAAACGAGAAATTAATTTCGAATAAAGTTACTTTTTTACTAGCATTTATCTGCATATAAAAATGGTACACTTAAGGTTGTTTGAAGCAATTCTTCAAAAGATTTAATTTCTTATATTATATGAATTTAACTATTATTGCCAGATTGTAATAATTGTTCAAAATTTCAAAGAATTTTTAGTGGAATATTGAATTTGAAAAACTATTATTTTTAATTTTTGAGTAAGTAATATGATTTTGTTTCACAATATCGAATTCATTTACAAATTTACAAAGCAAAAGAAGATGATTAGGTATATTAGGTTAGCTTAGGTAAGGAGGTATCAAAAGCAAGATTAGCAGGGCCGCGGACCTAATAAAAGGGTTCATGACCGATTACGGGCTGGAGATTGCGGTTCGAAAGACCAGGATGGGATTATTGAAGGGACCGATGTCAGCGCGCGGAATAACACTGTGGAGGCAGGAATTTATAACGAGAAACGGGGTCAACTACCTAGAGATAGTCCTTGACAAGGGTCCAGATGAAGTATTTCACCAAAGAGTCGGCAAAACCGGAGACGATGAGTGCAAGACGTGTGGCGTGTTGGATAGGGTGCAACACATGGTGTCAAGCTGCAGTAAATGGGTCACTGGAAAAGGAAAGCTAAAGGACATCTTTGGTGGTGTCATGGAGGACCGTGACGAGCAGAAATGGACGGAGAGTTTCAGTGTGATAACCAACGCGATGGAAAGGAAGGAGATAAAGGACCGAGAACATCAGAAGGAGAATGTATCGTAGATCATATTCTCCTCGTAGCAATGGAAAGGCCATATCGGCCTAGTTAGTTCTGCGATGGGCAGAGAGAGGAAAGTTAGGTTTAGTGGGTGTAAGTCCCACACTCCTCGCAGGTTGTTAGGTTAGGTTGCGCTTTGCTATAGAACATGGTTGTGTCAGGTTAGCTTGAGAGATTTAACAGTTCCAAACTATCACCCAAAATCACAGGTTAGAGTATTTACTCAAAATGTGCTCCATCCAACAATTTTTTATTTCAGACAAATTTTACAATCTGACAACTCTGATAAATTATTGATATACCTATTAATTCCTAACAGAATTCACCGAGTTCTGTGAAAACTTAAGGATGGACGACTATTTGTTTACATAATTTTTATGAGTGGAATAAATGACCAATACTTTCAATATTTTGTTATTGGAATATATTGTTTTCAAATTTTTTATTCTCATACGACTTAAAATTGATATTCTTTTAATTAACTCAAATAAACGTAACTAAACCTTTTTTATCGATATGTGTTCGTTTAAATGTACCTTCATTACACATCTGTACGAAAACATTTGAGAATTTTTTTTAATGAACGGTTAATTCGCCGAAAAAACGATTATCATTTTCGACTTCAAGTTAGTGTTCTGCCGTATACGGAACCGCTACCCAAATTTATAAGACTTTCTTTGGTATGCCATGTCTCGTAGATCGATGTTTTTCTTTATTCGACTTCTAGGTGTCATTCGTATATGTATGTTGTGAAAAGCCTTTTAGAATTCGATTACAGTCTTAAATGAGTTTTGTACCACAGTGACGGCATATAGCATTCAATTCGTTCTTCTTCTGTAGATGTTAAGTAAATAAAATTTTCGATCACAAACATTAAATTAATCATTGTCTCGCGTTTCTTGAACATTTGTTAACAATTAAATCTACATTTCTATGGCAAGTTTTTGATTGCAGTGTCGAAATATCAACATATTCGATACTCCGTCTTTCACGCTGCACCGCCATTCTATGGTCCTACCGATGCAGAAACGATAGAAAACAGAAAAATACAGAACGAACCGGCCGTGGCCGAGAGCATAGAGTTACACAGGGATGCCTTCATATCACAGAGTTCAATCTCATCGCACCACGGCCAGATCTCTGCTTGAAGTTGCTTCGGTACAGCTCGCTTCGCTCTCATCTCATCTGATCTCCCCTCGCCCTTGCCTGTCATCCGACAATTGCACGACTCGGTGATGGATAGGTTCACGGTCTTTTCTATAGCTTTCGATATATCTTTTAGAAGCCGAGACCGAGGAGGACGATGCCAGCCCCAACTTCCACTTTTGGAATCGATAAAAGGCGAAATACACTCTCAACACTGCCAAAAAATGCCGCGGACGAATGATATTCGCGACTTAAGGATTCGAATTTCGAATAATTGCGAAAAATGAGATAATAAATCAATTTGTTTTGGGAGTTAGTTTTTTCCTGAGGGAGAAAAGTTCCACTTCAACCCATGTTCAATAGACATAATTCGTATAGTGAATAATTCTGTTTCTTTCTTCAATCAACCGAAAACGCGCTAACTATTTATTTGGGATTGCTTCAAGAAACATAAAGGCTTGAGCACGTTTTCATTAAGAAAACATCCGTTGAATCCGCGAAAACCGTGTGCGATACCGGTTATCAAATAATCATGACGCGAATTTTCTGGAACAAAAAACGCCGTCACTGGAACGGCCGGGCGTCGATAACCGATCAACAAGACTTTCCACTTACAAGTTATGGAAGCATCGGACGAGGCGGTCTCTGGGAACGGCCCGTATCACAAGAACAACGTTAAGCTTTAATGGAAATCACAATTCATTAAAAAAATTAGATAACTCCGATACATAATGCGATTGATTTATTCGAAACTGGGCACGGCTATCTCGAGAGTATGCGAGAGCGTAGAGATAGCGCGGCAACAATGAGAGCGCGAGCCGCAGATGTGTGACTGGTAGAGCTCATTTCCAAGAAGAAAAAAAAGGGAAAACGAGGACTGACGCGAGTTCCTTGTTTGTACGATTGCCATGTTCGCAGCCGCCATTTTTGCGGATAAAAATTCGACCGGACTGAATTTTATACCTTTGCACTCATTATTCATAACGATCTGGTTATGAATACTTATTGCCACACATGTGTGATACTCGATTTGGAATTAAAGTTTTTATGATTTTAAGAATCATTCCTTGTAATTTCACCCTAACTTCAATCTTTGAGAAACATCATTACCAGGTGAGATGAAAAGTTCGTAGGCCTTCATAGTAAAACACATTTTTTGGTAAAATTCAATTTTTGCATTCAATAGTCACCTTCGAGGGAGATACACCGATAGTAGCGATCAGAGATGTTTTCGATGCCGAAGATGAGATTTCTCTTTAATTTCAAAATTGGCTTTAGTTTCGGTGATTACCCATTCATTAGTTCTGAATTTTCTTTCAGCAGAATTCTTTTCGAGTCTGAAAACAGAAAAAATTCGCTGGGGGAAAGATCTGGTGAATAAGGTGGATGGGGAAGTAATTCGAAGCCTAATTCGTACACTTTGGCATTGTTTTGATTGATTAGTAGCAGGGTGCATTGACTTGATGAAACAGCATTCTCTTTTTTTCTCAAATGGGACCGTTTCTTCGTGATTTCGTTTTGAAGGTAATCGATGAATATGATACCCTACATCCTTGAAAACAAATGCTATCACCTTGCCAGCAGACTGCTACGTTTCTGCATGCTTTGGATGCAGTTCACCTCGGCTGATTGTCGATTGCTTTCTGAAATGTAGTAATGAATCCATATTTCATCCATTCTGATGCATCGGCGAAAATAAAACCATCAATTTCATTGGATATCTTCAGGGTCTCAGCTGCCTTGATCAATTTCATTTTTCGATTATTCAAAACAATTTTGTGTACTTTGTTTATGTTTTCATCATGACAGCTCGTTTAAACTTTGCAAATCACTTTTCCACCGTTGATTTTCCTAGCGCAGAGTCCGAATAATGTTTATCAAGCTATTACATTACATTCGTGGGGGTCGATTGGCTTTGCAAGCCTTTCCGAACTGCGACCAAATTGATCTTTTGTTCGTAATCCTTCTTATTCATTTCCCTGTAGGTCTAGATCCCTTACAAAATTAAGAATCTCCCTGGGAGCTTTCGCTTTTAATTCGTGCGGCTCTAGTTTGTCGCTACCGAAGTGTATATATCTTTGACGGACAGTTGCGATGCAACTGCAAAGAATATGTTCGGCAGTTCCATCGCCCTCTTTACACATTCTGCATGTTGCCGTTTCCGATTTGCCCATTTTATTGGGATGGTATCTCAGTGGGCAGTGTCCAGTAAGGAGGGCTGTTATGATCCTCAACTCGTCCCTTGAGAGCAAGAAGCTGTTTTGTCTTGTTTGGCGAATAGTCAATGAACTTTTTCGCTTGCCTTTGTTCTGGGGTTTCCTCCAGTATTCTTTTTTGATAGATTCTTCCCATCGTTCCAGTTCCTGTCGTCTGTGCGGCTTGCTTAGACCGCATAACGGTTCAGGTCCAGTGGGTGGGATTCCAGCAGCTGGTTTGGCCAGTTCGTCAGCGGCTTCATTTTCTTGTATGCCTTCGTGGTCAGGCACCCACCACAGGAAAAGTTTGTTCCCCTCAGCAAGTTGCTTCAAGGATTAACGGCATTCCCAGACACAGATGCTCCGATAACTGTAAGAGTTTAGAGCTTTTATCACTGCCTGACTGTCCGTTAAAATGTAAATCTTTGCCCCTTTGAGTTTCCTTCGTAGCCCCTCCTGGCAGCAAAGGTTTACAGCAAGTGTTTTGTCTGGATGGATGCTGAGTCCCTCTTCAGCACACCATTCATTTACGATGTTAAGGGCTTTTTGCATCAGGTTCGATAAGATTCCATCATGCTTTCCCCTAAAGATGACAACTAGATCATCAGCATAGCCTTGTGCGTTGAAGCGAGCGTTGTTCAGTCTTTCTAAGAGGCCATCAACAACTACTGACTATAGTAGCGGCGAAAGAACACCTCCTTGAGGGCATCCTTTCATTGCTGACACCGATATTTCGGTGTCTCCAAAAGTGGCCGTTATGATCCGGCCTTTGAGCATTTCTTTGATCCATTTGATGGTGGGTGTTATGGTTTTAACATAAAAGACCAATGTTTAATCAACACACGAAATTCCTCTTTTATCCATTTTTCCCACAATAACAAAAGTTGATGCACTTTACTCGCGAACCAAAGGTCGGAAAGCTAAAAACTTTTTACTCTTGTCCAGTTAAGGTTAACACCAACTCAAAATCATGTGGATTTGACCTTAGTAACGTCATCTGTGTATCAGCCTAGGAACTTTTTGGCCTACCTGGTAATAAACAGGTATGTAGACTTAAATTCACCCTCTTTGATTAATCTCAGTAATTGATCAAAATAATGTTTAGTTCTTTGACAAAATAACAGTATGGTGGTATATGTGACTAGTTCATAATTGAGTTAATATAATGAAAAACAATTATATCAAATCTAATCTTTTTTCGATCTAATTGGCCATAGAGTTTTCGAAAAGGACAAAACTTCAGAGAAACTATTAAAGTATGAAATCACATCGCCTCTGTAGGGGTAAAACAAGTAAAAATCTTAAATAAGAAAACTACAATCTTCTCAGCGAAACAGATACAAAAAGAACCAACTCTCGGAGTCGTTATTTTTCTTGTAATCTCCCAAAAGTTACGTTGAAACAAGAAAACTGAATTCTTTTGTTTTCCCCCTCAACCCTTTGTTTTCCTTCCGAAGTGGACTAAAACAAATCCTCCCCCCATTGTGGCATCCGCAAGATTGAAAAACATCCCTTAATGACCATTTTCGGTACATCACTCTGTAATTTTCGTAATTTCATTCGGAATTATGATCTCCCCTCCGCCGGGAAACCCTTTATTCCAATTACTAGTAATACAACGATTAATCATTCCCCTGAGGAACATCCCCAGAGCGAACTGATGTAAATACACTATATTACAAACAAGGTTGGCCCGATGTTGCTTTAGTTCCGCGCGCCGTATTCCGTAGCTTTCTTTGAGAAATATATTGCACTGTCATCTGCGTGACATTAGGACAAACAAGGAACACAGGAGAATCGACAATCGATATCATAATTACGGAAAAAAAGGGGTTAGTTACGAAATTGGGGGGTCGACTTACCTGCCCTATTCGACTGATCTATCATAGGTTGAACTATTCTCCGCCTGGCGTTGATGAACCTGGAAAAAACACATTTTGTTCAATATTAGGAGAAGAAAACTGCAAACTGACTATAGTAAATCATAAAACTATTACTATTATATTATATCGAATTATTTATAATTATATCTTTGAGCTTCGTTTCTTGTTGCATTTTTAATTATGTATAGTCTGTTCACGTTAAGTTTAAAGTGACGTCATCAACCAGTTTTCTCGGATGTTGCCAATGTTTACCAAAATTCCTATTCCGTGCGACTGTAAAGTATGGAATAAAATTCCTAATTTCTTTATTTTTGATTTTCGTGCAAAACGATCAGTCTGGTTGATTTTTATATTCAACTCGAAATTATTTGGAAGAAAAAATATTTTTTCTTTTGTAATTATGATATGACGTCAACGCCCATTTTTTCAAAATTACAACCCTTATTATTTCATCATTATTCTACAGAGATTATTTGTCTGACTGTTTTGATACCATAGTAGGTGTCTGAGATGCGTATTTTTTGAAATATAGGCTGTTTCATTCAATTGGTAGTGGTATGAATTTTTCTCAGAATGAATTCGATTGTCACTTCGACTTTTTTCTTGAGAAAACTTTGTCTGATGTCAATTCAAGGCATATGAAATTAATTAGCGACCTTTCTTTCCCGAAAATAAAATTTCTCAATAATCATTCATATCAATACCTCTTGAATGGAGCACCTGTATATCGAAAACTACGCATTTCAGACCCCTAGTGTGTGATTTCAAAATAGTCAGAAAAATAATCTCTGTACCTTTCAAAGAACGTAAGAAAAAAAAATTTTTCGGCCAAAAAATTTCGAGCTGAAAATAAAAATCGACCTGATGATCATAATGTATCTTCTGAATACTAGTACTTACTTGTAAATGCAACATATAAGGCATAATTCAATTCAATTGTGTTCAACTTTGTTTAATATAAAACAGGAAAAGAAGAGATTTTCATTATGCACTTTGTTCAATAAAGATTTGAGCATTGGCCATCTCATTGAATTTGAAATACAATGGAAATGAATAAGGTTTTAGAGAAAATCAGGTTTTGAATAAGTCCAAAATTTAAATCAAAACGTTACTTTTTGACTGATAAGAAATTATTTTATGAAATAATAATTATTTTCGAAATATTTCAATCTTTCAACAGAAAATAGAATTTAGTCTACTTGGCACTTATAGATTCAAATAAGAATCACAGGTAAAACTATCTAATAACAGAAATCAACAAAATCATTTAGCTAATGATAATTTTACAAGGGAAAGGTTGAATAGTTAAAATTAATTGAACAATTAATATTCCATTTCATTCTGAAAGTTCGTCTTAAAATGTTTCACTGTCACTGTCATTCTCGTCCATATTTATTATCAAAGGGGAACATCTTCAAGATTAAAATGAAGCTCGCGTTTCCACCAATATTGAATTTCTTTTTCTGTATGCTCAATAGTTTAACTATTTATTTTTATATTTTTGATTTTATAATGGTTCAAATTTTATCAAAATTTCTAGGAAAACACTTCAATCCAATCTCAATCAGCACAAGAAAGCGAACTAAAATAAACAATAAAAATACGTCAACGCCGCATTTCAATGCCAACTCTCATAACCAAATGTCACTAGCAGTTCCTTTGCACGAGACTAGTTATTTTGTTCTTGTCCATTGCAATCTTTTCAAACCAGACATCACTAGTTATGACGTTACTTTAAACTTAATGTGAAAAGATTATAGTCGAATAAAACTCGACGAAGCTGAGCCGAAATTTCTATGAGCATGCGCATAAGTCATCATCTAATATGGCTAGCACGTTCAAGTCGTAGTAGTCGTAGGAATTCTTGTAATCATAGTGAAATGACTCTCTCCTCAATCATGATCGAAATCCTGGCCAGTTTAATTCGACAAAACGAAATTTCGGAATGGTTTGATGAATCAACTCGTCAATATCATAGAGAAAAATATAAAACCAAATATCGCAACAGCGCAAAAAACAACAACTAACGTAAAACAGAAAGACGAGTGGATAAATTGGGAAAACTACAAAAATCGAAATGAAAGTCCAATCAAAAAGTAACATACCGTCGTACTGTCCACATTATCGACAAACGTTATCAGTTGCGAAATATCAATTTGGCGCTCGTAACCTGTCAGAATTAGACAGCTGGATGGCTAGCAGCAAACGGCGGCCGAAATGAAATTTGTTTTTATATTCATGAAATCAAGTCCGAGCTACTATTGATCATTTAGTTCAGTGATTCGCTAACCGTGAACGTTATTTATTCACTCATCGAATCAACTGCGATGCAGAGCTTCGCCATTTTGCTGCTTCTAATTCGTACATAAATCCGAATTTCGCGGGTGCATGCCGAAAAACGGGCGGAGTGCACCAAACGACCAGGTCCGGACATGCAATTAGCAATAACGAAATAATTGACTAAAATATCAAATATTAAATGGAATTTCCATAACCACGCTATCTATAGACGGTCACCTCCAATATTACCTATTATCGATGTTGTTTATTATCTTCATTTAGGTAAACTTTCACGACTCTTATGATATGGTGTTTCAATTGCTTTATTCTAACTTTTGAGAAAGGCATATCTTTATTAGTGTATCCTTCAGTATGATTTAGTCAAATATCCGAAATGCTCTCAAAGATTTTTTTGCATCAAAAATTATTCGATTCTATTCGAAATCGACCATCAGAAGTAAAATTGAAAATCGACTATTTCCATGAGGATTAACTTGTTTTTTTTAAACTATAAAATCGGCTGCAATTCGAACTGCATTCAACTTTAGGCACGGTCCTGAACGCAGCCCGTGATATATGCTGTACATTAACTGAATGGCGTCGGAAACGCTTCCAATCGGTCGATGGAAAACCCAATCATTTCCGGTGTCGGAGCGAATTAGTCCGCGCGCGATTTTGACGAACATTGACAGTTTCGCTACTCTCTGCTGCCAGTGCTGCCAACTGAGCATTCACATTCCGGGCGGTTGGTACGGATGCGAAACAAATATAGTTATTATCGGATATTTGTGGGTAACGTTACATCTGCCCGGTGTATTATTTCAACTGGCTCTTCGCGATGACCTTCATCTGTTAAATCCGAAAGTGGCGCAGTCGAAATGGATATTACATGTCATCGGGAATATTCAAAATAATTTCTGAGGGAAGGTTGAACGAATAATTAAGTTCAGTAAGTACGCACGGGCAAAATGAAATGAACCTTGCAACAATTAATGAACAGCATGTGTAGAGAAATAGTTACTGGAATAGTTCAATTAATATTATGGTAAACTGAGCTGCCGGAAAAAGAAGAATACTAAATATCTTCCTCGGCCAAAAAACCCTAAACTTTCTACCTTGAGGAAATAAAAATTAATGGCTATATTCTAGAGATACACACATGTTTTAATATTGTAAGCCAAATTATTATATTGCGCCTTTTGTTCGTGTATTTCAATGACAACTCTCCTTATTTGATTTTGAAAAGATATGACGATAATGTCTTATTGACATCATTATGCATTATTTTTGTGAATATATAGACGATTTTACATTATACATGAACGCTTCGTCTTCGACAGACAAGTTCCCAAAAATAATATTCGTTTTATAATTTTTGAGATATAAGCCTCGAATTCAAAATTTTGGTCACCTTATGTCATTTTATGATTTTGATTCTGTTTGGAAATTCTTGTTATCTACATTTTTCTGAACTGTGCCCGTTTTCAATAAAAAACATTAATACATTTTTTTACTCAATCTACGAAACAACTACTAAAATTTCAACTTTGCCTGGTTTCATTAATATCTGAGTAACAAATAACAATAAACCGAATATCTTTAAATTGAATGTTCAAAATGTTACCCATTTCACCTCTGAGAAAAATTTTTATCTATCCGATTATTTACATTTCTACAGGACATCTAAGTTGAAACCTTTCATATTAGTTATGTCTTCCCATATATTAGCATTTAAAATATTATGAAAATAATTCACCATTGACCTGTTTCGTGAACACTCTATACAAGGTTGAGATGGAAAGAATGCCTCCTGTTCTTCTTCAAAACTTAATTTAAATTTTTTAAAGATACGAAAAACTTTTTGGCGCTTGTTTTAGGATTGCTTCTTGATTTGTGAATTGGAAAGTTTCGCAGAAACGAAAAAGAATAAAAAATAATATCGAAAAAACATAATAAAACAACACGTTCCAGTCTTGAAACTAGATGTGTCAAAATTAAAAAAAAACAATTTTGGATGTCTTGAAGAAATTTTCTTCATTATTTGCAATAAGCCATAATCGAAAATTGGTCGCGTTTCGAAGACTGATCTCAAGCATTTATTCGTGAATTTAATTGAATTCACTGATATTTGTCAAACATTCATAAAAATAGGTTAAGTTGACTCTTGATGAAAATGGTCAATTACAACGAAATATAATCGACATAAAATTTCAAATAGATTCAGAATAATGTATTTACAAACATTCAGTGGCGTACTGCAAAAAAGTTCAGGGGAACGAAATGGTAGACAACCCAAAAAAAAATTTGCAAAAATAATTGAGGAAAAACGAGAATTTTTCTGAATTTCGCAAATCAAACATTCAATTGTTTATTTTCAATTCATTGTTATTCCTCAATTGAATATTCATAAAAATAGGTTAAGATGATTTTTTAATGAAAACACAGTTATGAGGAAAATCGATCAGACTTAAAAGTTTCCAAATAGATTCAGAATACAAATAATGTCATTGCAGACATTCAGTGGCGCACTGTTAAAAAGTTCGGGGAAAAGAAAGGGTAGATAACCCAAAAATTATTAAGGAAAAACGAAATTTTTCTGAAGCTTGACGATCCTGTAGCTCAAAAACAAAACGCAAAATAATGCGTTATATCGACTATTAATGTCCTGGTATAAAAAAGTAGACCCCTCTGTATACCTACATCCAGTTTAATAAATCTCAGCTTGAAACAAAGATGATGCGATGCTATCAAATTTATTTTCTGTCTGATAAAGTATGAAAGAGAAGAATTTAGAACCAATGAAAGCGGTTAAATTCCAATTGCTTATCTGTGAAACATTTCATTTCCGAAAGAGACAAATGTATCGAAAGATAATCTTCGAACCAACCGATTATGGCGAAAAATCATTAGGGGGAAGAAACAACAACAAATCGAAAAAGCTCCAATTACGCGTCTTCGGTGACCTCGAAAAAACGTAACGAAACGTCAAAATGATAAAGTATTACGACTATATACATCAAAAATCGATGTAGCGCACTTCCGTCTCTTTTATGAATAATACAGGGAACGATGCAACTGTAATAGTCGCCGTGGGAAGCGCACCCTAATGGATAGGGGAAACTGATCCTACAAAATTCCTAGTAATTTTGTTTATGTGTGACGCGCAGGCAGGGAAAGCTCGTCGGAGAAAGCGGGATAATCGAAATATGGCCCGAGCGCGACACTGGGGCCGCCGCAAGTTGCTGCCGCTCCATTTTCATCAAGAAATTGCATCCCTTTACACCTCGGAAAAGAGAAAATTACTTTATAAAGTAATACGGACGCGCGAGACTTTCCTGCTAGATCTCCCAGAAGACGTTTATAATTTCATTTGATTTTATAAATATAATACTCACGCGAAATGTAGGAAAAGATTAATAACGCCGAGGCTGAGACGAATATTACCCCCTGAATATTGCACTCTCCTCGAAAACGACGATTCTTTCATTTTCGTTTGACGTTACGCCTCAATCTTATTCTTGATAATGGGCACATACCTTGCGAGTTCTATAAGTCATTTGGTGGTTATTCCACGTTTAAAAACGCCTATTACTGATTTCAAATTGTTAGTCGGGTTGAATTTCATTTTCAATATTCAGAATATCCTTTCGAAAAATAGAAAGTTCTTTTATGTACGAGTTACGCAAGAAACTTAATCACAAGGAACATTTCCACCGAACACATGAAAGGAAATATCATAACAAAACATTGTTACCAACTACAAACGAAATCTTTGAATTTCCCGAGCAAAACTAAACTAAAAGGTGTCTTTGTAGTTGTTTCGAAATAACATCACAACTTGGCGATAAAGACCAAATACATATCCCACTTCATGATTCAAAGGAACTAACAGGCTCAATGAATACGTTCTTATTGTAGTATTCTGCTTTGTTCAAAGGTTTCGAATAGAACATGAGGTTTACATTACCTATGTATAAAGTTGTAACAACGTTTTAAATTTGCTTTTGCGGCATATTACTCTAGAGTCCATATTTTTTGGCTGTGTTGACTGAAAAGTTTGATTCTTTACAACACCAAGAGGTTGCAAACTTGACTATATGCTATCAATTTCATCTCGACACCTTTACGCGTTTCTGAGAAACGTCGATTAGGATCATTATTACATTATTTTAGAACGACTGTCGAAATTTTTTCGCAAATGTTTGTTTGAATTAAACAAGATCCAAGCAGAAATAATATATGGGCGATGTCAACCCAGATTATTGGGTCCATAGTGATTCTAAAACATATATAGATCATAATCGGCATCACTTGGAAAACTGAACGTGGTCATCGGGGCTTTCTCGGTAAAACAGAGAGGAAATTGTTTTGTTGACTTTGAATATTGAAGGATTTTTTACGATTATACTTCGAAATTGGCAAGCAAAAACAAGGAGGAAATATCGCTGCTTATGTACTTTTTGATTATCTCTTTAGTCCCTTTTATGGCCT
The DNA here is from genome assembly GCA_013387265.2 of Cryptolaemus montrouzieri. Lineage (NCBI taxonomy): Eukaryota > Metazoa > Arthropoda > Insecta > Coleoptera > Coccinellidae > Cryptolaemus > Cryptolaemus montrouzieri. The sequence continues at coordinate 125,695,626 of JABFTP020000185.1, forward strand.
TGCTTGCTATGTAAAATCTTTTCTTAGATTTGTTTAGACATATAAGAGGTATGATTGTTGAAATATTTTTCTGCTGGTTTTTTTCCATTGTTAACAGATTCCTGTCCCAAACCTTCTTTTCACCCTTGTCTTCGTCTAGATCATGGAGTGCAAGAGATAATGAAGCGGCTAAGCACAAAAATCTTTGGTACTGTTTATGTACACAGGACACTAACACAACATAAACAGACAAGCTATTGCTAGTGCAATAGCGACAGGGAAACGAGTTTTTCACTGGTTCATTGAATATACAATTATTAGAATTTTTGTAAATCCTCTCTTTTCAAAAGAATATAAATATATATATATATATATATATATATATATATATATATATATATATATATATATATATATATATATATATATATATTTATATATAAAACAAAAATAAAATTTTTCGTGTTGCAACTACAAACTCACAGTTTCACCAGTTTTCGGTTAATACAATAATATACATTCTGTCGAAAAAGTCAAAATTTCTGTTGTTGCTAAGTTCGCAACTAATAAGTTTGTTTACAGTGCCCGATTTTGCCAGTTCTCACAAGTGTGTTTTGCGATTTTGACGATGGATAAAAATATCAAACAAAGAATGTCCCAAATTTTGTATTGCAAATGGAATTTCGTGTACCGAATCACTGAAAATGTAACTTACGGTGGATCGACTTTATCAAAAACAGCGCATTCAACAGTGGTGGAAGATTTGCCTAGGTCTGGTCGACCACCAACGTTTTCAACATCGATTAAGTAAAGGAAATGGTAATTGGAAATCGAGTAAGACATTGGTTCTCGCCGAATTTCATGTTTCTTAGTCATCTTTCCAATTCTCACATACGGCTGCGAATCTTGGTCCCTTCGAATGAGCGAAAGAAGAAAAATCGACGCGACAGAAATGATGTGTTGGAGAAAGATGCTTAACATCCCATGGACACAACACCGAACGAATACATCGATTCTAAAGCAACTCCGCATAAAACAAAGACTTTCGAGTGCAATTCAACTCAAAATATTGAGATACTTCGGACACATCATGAGAAGAGGACCAGAGAATTTGGAAAAAATCATTATTCAGGGGAAAGTAGATGGAAAGAGAGGAAGAGGAAGGTCCCAACACGATGGATGGATCAAATTACAGAAACAACAGGCCGACCCATGCATTCTCTAGTTGTAATGGCACAGGATAGAAAGGAATGGAAAACTTTCATTGATGACATTTCATTAGTCGCTACATCCTCAGGAGAGGATAAAGAATGAAGAGAGAGAGAGTCACGAGAAGTAACCTATTCGTTTTGACTACCTTGCGAGTGTCAAAATATGTTGCCAAATGCGACATAAACCTATCTTTCTACTGCGTTGAATTAGGAGTTTGATTTCACAGCTTTTAGAGGCTTCCAAGAGACAGATCAAGTGACCTGAGCTTCATATCGTTGGAGCTGCCAGCAATCGACTGTAGATGTTTTAAGATGAAAGGAAAATGAGCGCGGATATTACATGACATGGTATGATCATCGAGAATTTGCAATCATTTTAAAGGAGCGCAAGTTCACATTAACAAAGATGGCGATCATACATTGCTAAAGCACGTTTGTAGCACCAACAGAGCAGTGATGACTGACAAGTCATAACAAATGTAAATTAATGACAGTGCCACATGTCCTCCACTGCGATAGAATGAACGGTCCATTGCGCAAAAGGAACTGCTTAGGCGCCATTGAACAATCTTCCGTTAGCAACGCAATGCATAGTCGAAGACTAAGCAGACGAATACGTCCAGGGTATTCGTCAATTTGATCAGTGCTGCTTAGTCAATCTGGAGGATGTGGCAGTAAATATGGCAACTTCATCTAGATGGATAGTCTTGGCATTGTCATTGCTACTCTTCTCGTTTGGGAAGTTGAAACAAATGAAAATACCTATTACGGCATATAGACAAAAGAACAACGATAAATGTTTGTTGGCATAAACCTTTGGCAATTAAAATCCAAATTCGTCAATCTATATAGATCAAGTTACTTGAAGGTACAAATCTTTCAACATTTTAGGTATTCGACTCTCAAGACAGTAGCATCAAATAATTCCCGGTTTCAATATCTTGCTCTTCGAACTATCTTATTCATATAATTGAATGAACAAGTATACAAAATGGCGCCGAAACCCTACCATCTCTCACAAGTCATGTATCATACATAATGGGTATAAAAGTAGGCATAAAAGACTTGTTGTTCCATCGAATTTCGTATATTGTTGTTTAAAAAGCACGGAAGCTCGCCCTCTGGCGGGACGAGGGAGGTTCTCATATATATAATACGTAAACGCAGTACGAAACAGACCAATATTTTCTGCGCAATTTGTTTCCGCGAACATTAATCACGGAAAGCGAGGCAAGACGCATAGTGGCAGCTCGAGCGACAAGTTATGCACGGTCTCCGAGCAAGGATTAAAGAAGGGTAGCGTAGTTCGGTACACAGACACGACACACATGTGGCGCGAGAATAAAGAAAACAGTAATTGCAGATCTCTGGCTCGACTGTGTCTTTATGGACGGGGGCGGCTATAAATTTCAGCTTTAATATCTCTCGGCACATAAACGCCCCCGGGGTCGCAAGCTGACGCTGATGATGGAGTCCGTGTTGACCCGCGCGGAGGCTGCGCCATCTGCAACCAATTACTAACGACATAATTACTGCAAGGTCCCGCTCTTTGCCAATTTTCGGTGGCACGTATCGAACAAATCATAGGACGTCACGATGACCATAGAGCCGGAACACATAGCTATCGAGACGCGCATAGAAATGGCCCTTGAGTAGGCAGTGTTCACCCCAACTTCTTTCCGTATTTCTGTGGTTCCGTAGTAATTACGAAAAAATGTAAATTTAGCCAACACAATTAATATAACTGATTACCATAATTACTCCATTCGTCAATGCGCTACTTAGCAATAGATTCTTTATTTCCAAAGCTGACAATTGTCGGACCTGCTCGTCAGAGCAAGAGAAGAATGACACACAATACCCATGTAGTTTCAAATACTCGTTAATAAGAACTTCTGAGTTGAAAAACAAAACATAAAATATCAACTTGAGGTCAATATAATTCTAACTTCCTCTCATAAAACCCTAATCAATTCTAAGATTGATACTAGTATTCTCTCCACTCCTATAAATGTAGAGTTTAGTCCTGACGGCGAGCAATCACCGGCAATATGTATTTGCCGAATATAACTCTTCCGTACTGTACATTTATACCTTACGTAAACGAATACAAATATTGTTTGATGAATTTTGCGCTTAGATTCTCCGATCATTCGACGTGATAACTTTAGTATTTAGTACATGAAGTATATGAACAATTTCTACGATGTCCATTGATAAATAACAGGAAATTAGAACAATGGATGGCCCAAATCAGAACATTTATTCAAAATACGAATGAATATAAGGATGTGAAATGAGTAATGGTATATATATATATATATATATATATATATATATATATATATATATATATATATATATATATATATATATATATATGTGGCTTAGAGCATTTAAGTGAAGAAGCCAAGTGTGAAGAAAATTACGAGCAGATTCAACGAATGAAATGAACTTTATTCGGCAGAAATTGATATTCAAGAACAAATGGACATCGCACATAGGTAGAATGTTGCTAAAAATAACTACAAAGTTATTGAAAGCAGATTTGTAAGAATTATAAATGCAATGCTGTTTTGTGGAATATTCGAGCTCGCACTTAGAGGACACGATGAAACAAAACAGTCTGATAATCCAAAAATATTTCACAGCATATCTTGACAGAACTATAAACGAGCATTTACAAACGGCAACTTTTTTCGAAGGAATTGAAGAAATTCAAAACCGCACGCTAAGCTGCTTTTTTGAGATTCATGTAGAAATTATTTCAGAGAAAATAAATGGTAGGAAAAGTTCGGAAGAAACACCGGACTTTTCTTCCAAAATTGTAACCAGTCATCGTATTTCCATATATTTGAAATAGTAAATCAGTTAAACGTTTGTGGACATTTTCACAAGGATTTTACGCGAATTTTAATTTTATATGAACAGTTTTTTTATTGTGTATTGACTTCCTCATTATTTAAATCGAAATTTTAATATGGGATAATTGATGAGGTTTTATTTTTCAATACATAGCGTTGGCAACGGACGTTTGCTCGGTGGCGCCCAAGTAATTAGTATATGTTAATGAACTGTTGATTTCAATACAACGGAGGATGTGGTTGCAAGTTTACACTTGTTTGCGATTTATCTTCCTTATTTCTCTGGTTGGCGTCACCGGACGAACTCTATTTGATCAAGGCCAAAGTCGTCATAAATCAACTATTTTGTGGTAAAAATTCAATTGACGAGGCTTTTACGTGATAGAAATCCATTTTCACAAATACTAGTAAACGATGATTCCTACTAAAATATATTATTAAATGCTCGACGCGCTTCGATACACAATATCTTTGTCAAGAGCGAATGAATACTACAAATATATCTTACTAACAAATTTTTATATATATTAAAGAGGCAATCCACTCAGAGCTATCCGCACTTGAACTAATGTTTAAGAAATAAATTTAATAAGGGTGAGTTATTTATGTCTACCTGTTCATTAAGAATTTCCGGTGAATACCTAAATCTGTTAATTTCAAGTACTTCCAGAAGGTTGAGTTTTATACCTCTATTCTCTATTCCTATATTGGTATCGATATGTCGATGACGTTGTTGTGTGTTCCACAGAAACAAACAGACAGTTCACTGTATTCGAAAATTTCATCAACAACCTGCACTCAAAAATAAAATTCTCTTAGGAAATGGAACAGAACAATTCGATCAATTTTCTAGACTTAACAATAACAAGATTAAATAATAAACACCTGTTCTCAATTTATCATAAGCCTTCTCATACAGATATCACAATTCATTATACATCGGCACATTCTTACCAACATAAAGTTGTAACATTTAATAACTATATACATAGACTCTTGAACACACCGATGTCTAATGATAATTATTTCAAAGAATTGAATTTGATAAAACAGATCGCAATAAATAATGGTTATGATTTGAAATTTTAGTTAGCAGCATATTATATAAGAAAAAACAAAAATTAGCTTTACAACATATATATCCAATCGGTGAACACCAAGACAAGAAATTTAATAGTTTAACATATATAGGCAATATTAGCAATAATGTGAAATTCCTTCTTAAAAATTCAAATTTAAATATAGCGTTCAAAACATCAACAAATTTAGGTTCATTTATCAGGAATTATAAATCTCCAATTAATAAAGAAAAGAAATCAGGTGTTTATAGATTGTATTGTGCAGATTGCAATTGTTTTTATATAGGTAGAACAGGAAGAAATTTTAATGTTAGAATCTCTGAACATAAACGCAGTTTCATCAATGGAAAAACCGGTTCAAATTATTCAAATCATCTTAGGGAAAATAGCCACTACTTCAATTCCGAATTTAAAATCCTACATTCTGAGAATAGAGGTATAAAACTCAACCTTCTGGAAGTACTTGAAATTAACAGATTTAGGTATTCACCGGAAATTCTTAATGATCAGAACAAATGGTACTTATTCGTTATCCTGAGGTAAGATTCCTGATACCGTCGAAAACGAGTAATTTTCCTTGAGTATGTTGGCCATAAGTTCAAAATCTACTGAACCTAAAAGCGTTCAACAATAGATCCTGTGACTCTGACGAGTCTCAGTTAGCTTCAGAAAATCACAGAATTTTCTTAAAACTTGACGAACAATTCAGTTTCCTCGTGAAACAATCAACGCAATAGCACAGCAGACTGCAGTTCCGCTCTTCAGCAATTTTCCACAGCGAACAACGAACAAATCATCGGACGTCACGGTGACCATAGTTCGCGGGGGCGCCAAAGTAGCACGAAGCGGCCCCTTTTATTTGCGCGGCCGCGACATGCATAGAAATCGCCGTTGAGCAGGCAATATCTGGCCCGACCGGACGAATCCCTACCAATTTCTTCAGATTTCAGGAAATTGTGAGATCGGAGGTCGCATGAGGAATAGACAAATAGGGGCGATTAAAGCGAGTGGAGAGTTGCAATACTCCAGCCGGATTGCAACGCTACGAAAAGTGATTTATTCCACACATTCACATATTTCTATGATAATCATAGAATAAATGGAAGTTTCGAGCATCGAACATTACACGGTCGAGTCACTGAGCTTCGCCACAATGAAAACGGATACGTCTGAAAGCCTACTGGCAGGCTTATTCGAAAAAGCGATGTTAGCTTATCGATTGGAGCAGGGTTAAGCAAACCAAACAACGGCATTAGGGAGTAAAACGATTTTTGCTCATTGTTTTCGTCAACCCTTCCGCAGTGTAAGGTTTCACGGAATGCGGCCCATTACCGTGGAGAGGGGCGTAATCTTGCCTAATGATTCCCTCTTTCCCTTTGCCGCCGATCGCCACGGAACACTTGTCAGGAATTCCCGATCGTTGTCCAGCGCCTCGCTCCGGCAAATAAATGTTATTCCATTCGCAATTATCGTTTCCGCATTAGGGTGGATGAGAAATCGCTGATCGTTCGTTTCACCCTTTTCTTCGAGCTCTCTCCACTATGCTCTCCGCTATCGGCGGACAGATTAGACGGCAAGGGTTGGACGCAAAAACAATTACATTAGAGAGCGGGTGCGTATGTGTACACCGTATTATTAAGAGTTGTTTATTGATGGGAATCAGATGTCGCCGAAATCGCACGCGTGCACTCTCCCAGGGCGACCCTCGCGTCGAAAATTACTGAACTCCTTCAGTTCAATGGTTATCTGAACTGCTCTGCTATTGTTCGCAAATATACTCACACGATAGTTATAGGCCAAAGTGATAATCTCTGTGCCTTTAACATTTACTGGAGGGAAATCAAAGGGAAAAATATAATTGTAGTATTTCGAGTAATTTATTGAGAATGAACAACAAGACTGAGAGAGTTGTGTTTGGTGTAAGAGCTGTTGAGGCTAAAAGTGTTCTTTTTTTGGGTGTTCATTTGGATTCGCGTCTTACTTGGGAGGTTCATTGTGATGTGCTTGCTAAAGAAATTGCAAGAATGCATTTCTCTTGCGAAGTTTGACATGCTCTTTGTCTAAGAGGGGACTGAGAACTGCCTATTTTGCCCTTATTGAGACACATTTGAGATATAGTATCCTGGTGTGGGGAAATTGCAGGGAGTTTGATCGGGTTTTTCGAATACAACGACGAGCTGTGAGAATTGTTGGAGTAGGCTATAATAGAGATTGTTGTAAAAATTCTTTCAGGGAACTGAATATACTGACTCACTAGCTTGTTTGTACTTGACTGTCTATGCTCATAAAAACCAACAATTAGTAACTTTAAATAGCCAGTTGCTTTCCTTTAGTACCAGAGGCAAAGATAATGTAAGAATCCCATTTTATAGGTTGAGGATGTCGCAGAATGGACCAAACTTTCTGTGTTACAAATTATATAATGTTTTACCTGTTTGTATGCGTAGACTTTCTGTGGCATCATTTAAAAATAAAATCAAGAAATTTTAATTATAGAATGTTTGCATAAGACTTTTCAGAATTGAAAACCTGAACTCTCTTTGCTGTGTTTGCTTTAGAAGTGGTATCAGGTAGTGATATTTTTCAGAGCGGATGCTCGGTGTTTCCTACGTTGAATAGAATTTCTGATAGGTTAATGGATAGCTGCTTCATTGTCCATCTGAAGAAACCGTAAAATGAATAATTGTTCAATCGATTCTAAATAAAATAAAACCTCGAAACGGGTGTTAAATATACATTAATTATGAATAATTATTGTAAACCTAAAGCTTACTATGCATAATTGATGATACAAATCTAAGACTAGACATAATAATTTGGTCTGACTAGTGAAAATCTCAGGGACCCTTCAGAATCCAATTTTATTTGATTCAGACAAGGAAGGTTTTGATCAGAAAATAGCAAAATGCTGTTTGAAAGATTTCTAGAAAAGGTTCAATGAACGAGCAACGCCGACAAAATTCCCATATTGGAAAATGGGAGAAAATGTTTGCTAACAAACTTACCTAGAAAATAAAGAACATTTTCCATTAAATATTTTCAATCCTACAAAATTAATATCATATTAAACTTAACCATAGTTGTCATAATTTCTGTACATTCATTCGTGTGAAGAAGCCTAAGTTACGAATCACAATTATTCAGTAAAATTCCTCCAAAAAAATATATTACTAGTTTTGTGTTATTGGATCACTAGGACAATAAAGGATAATTTCGCGAAAGCAAAAATTACTGAAATGCCTTTTATATACGGGGGTGCAAATGCAAATTCCTTCTGCACAAGCGTATGATAAACATAGATCTCTTTTTTATCCAAAATTCTATTTTTGGACGAAGCTTGTTTCTCATGAGATCCAATTCAAAAGTTTCATAACATGCATGTATGCACTCAAGATAATCCATATTAACTTTGGAAAGAAACTCGATAAACATTCAGCTAGGCCACATTTACTACCTCTAATATTAACTAGTGAGTCACAATTATATTTTTAATTTCTTCAAACTAGAATATTTATCTCTGCGAACTAGAAGAGACAGTCTTACATATTCAGCACACTTAAATGTGCAAGAGTATCTAAATCTTATCTCAGATGCTGGATAAAGGGAAGGTGTCCCCATTTTTGGCCGCCCCGATCCCCAGATTTGCATCACTATTCCGTTACAGGATAACGGAAACCTGAGAAATTGCATGAGTGCATAGTGTAACGTTTTTTCAACCATTTTTGGAATGCGATTGATCAGTACAAAATGAAACTGTGTTTGAAAGTAGCCAAATAGATTATTTTTCTATAATAAATTTATTTTCAACCAAATATTTATAAATATTAATGTCTCTTACAGTTTCATATTTGTTTCGAAACAATTGTAACTATGAGTGGAGAACGCAGTAAACATAAACTTTCTCCATTTCAGAATTTCAAATTATGAAAAGAAATTGAACTCAAAGTTCCACTACTTTACAATCTCTTATTCTATTTCAAATCAACAGATTTCGATACCTCAGCTTGAAAATCAGTAACTTAGAAATCCGACAAATTAAGGTCGATATAAATTTTTTAATGATGCAAGAACACACGTTCTCAAAGGTGAACTGTTTGACACGTTATCATTCCACAAATCTCCTGGTTAATCCCTGGAAGCATTAGCGCCCCTTACGTAGGCAGGGTGACAAATGGCGCGAAAGGGGGCAGAGTGCTATGAAACAATTATACCGCACCGTGTGCACATCGTGCATGTACACATGGAATATACGTATTATTAAGAGTTGTTTATTGATGAGAATCAGATGTCGCTGAATTCTGCACGAGTACAGTTCTTTACGGGCGCGCAGCGCGCGAGAAGTTATGGATGTGCCCAATTACATCTTAAAAGCTGTGCTCCATTAATTTTCACAGCTGCTGCCTCTTAATTGGGATCCACGCGCTCGATAATAAACGGAACCTATAGCACGTAATTCTCTCTCTCACCGACGCCGCGGTGCCGGCTTGCAAAACTAGGCATGATTAGGTGAGACATTGCGCCCCTAGAGCCCGCCTGCGACTACTATGTGTGTGTAATAGTTGCCAAAATAACTTATTGAAACAAGGCAGCGGTAGAGCTCATTCCGTTGAAATATTACCTTCACGTGATGTGGCACCTCCAAGTTCCCGCAGTTCCGAACAAAACTACCAACATTAAGTCCCACAGTGAATGCTGATCATCCAGTTAATAATAGTTCATTCAAAACTCGAATGAGAATTACACGTTATGAAAATGCTGATTATATGTAATTGGTGGGGGAGTTTTTCAATGGAGAAAATGAAATGAAGACATAAATAGACTATGTAATGTGACTATGAGAGCAGAGAAAAGAATTGCGATAGCCTCAGCCCACAGCTTATAATCTACATAATAATAACAAAAAAATACAAAATAACGTCTTATGCATGTTACTATTACTATTAATGATGTTGGCATTCTCTTGTTAGTACTAAATGATGATATAATGACGAGGAGAGACACCGTGAAAGATTCTAACTTATTTCGATGCATAGATGATGTGAGAAGGGGGTAAATCAAATCCTCGACAATTTCAATGGGAGCAACAACTTTTTCCAGTAAAATCTCTGCCAGAGACAGAGTCTAAGAATGCCATTGGAGTTTGCTGGTACGAACGAGTTTTAGCTGCTATTTTTATATGAAGCACAGCTTCGACCAGGTGTGGAACACTGTCCATAGCTTTGCCTTCAAACATTGTTGAACAATGTCCCAAAGAGAATAGTGAATTTTGATTATATGGAAAATTCTGAAACGATCCCATTTTTTAGAAAAGCACTAGAATGTGAGGAGGAAGGTGAACATATTTCAAGTCTGAAAGACATTAGGCGTAGAGTTCCGCAAGGCTTCAAGCTTGGTCCACTCCTATTTATCGTATTCATTAATGATATTTTCAAGAAGTCTGATCATCGTCAATCCACGAGTTGGCTGCTCTCTGTAACAATGGCACGAAAACAATGCATAATTACTGTAGTGCAAATGGCTTGGTCCTAAACGAATCTAATACAGTTTTCTACTTCTTAAATTGACTCAAGTCTACGCGTTGTGGTCGAGAGCAATTGTATTCGGCAAAGCAATAGCATAAAATTTCTATCCATCTGGATTCTGACTTGAGGTGGAACACTCAGATTGATTCTCTCCTGAAAAAAAATTCTTCTAAAGGTTTGTTGGTTTGGAGACTGCGGAACTTCGTTAGCAGGAAGGTTATGCTTTCTTTTTACCATGCTTATATTGGATCGTTGATAAATTATGGTAATGAGCTGGGGAAACTCTGTCAGAGTGAATGAAGTTTTAGTTTTGCAAAAAAGAAGATTTGTTTCAAGCCATATACGCATCCACGTGGAGAATTACTCAGAGAGCTCGGAATATTGACCGTGGTATCGGTGTATATTTTGAATTGTCTTATGTATGTCTTTAATCATCGAGAAAAGTTTTCGAGTTCGGGTGATATTTTAGAAAAAGCGATCAAGTACCCTGATACGCTGAGACTGCCCAATCACAGGCTGACACTTGCTTCAAGAGGGCCTAACCATGAGCATTAAGCACTTCAATCACCTTTCCTTGCCTTTTGAAATAAAAAAATGGCAAGAACAGACAAATTTTTAAGAATAGAGTTGGGGAGATTTTACTCGAAAATGTATTTTACAGTGCAGATGAATTTTTGGAATTTAATTTTTCAGTCTTCTATGTTGGAATAATGGTAATGTTAATATCAGATCACGTTGTATGTATTTTTTTTAGTATGTAGGTTAGATTAGGTTAGATCTGATTTTTTTAATTGAACAACAAGTAACAATGTTGCTGTGAAATAAATATCAATGTTGTTGTGATGACATATTCCATGTAGTGCTTACTGTCGGTGAATAAAGTGTATATTATTATTATTCTTATATATATATATATATATATATATATATATATATATATATATATATATATATATACTAAATGTTTCCACCAATAGCGGCCCATGAAGAAACAACAAATAGGGATCAATAGTCACAAATCGAAAACAATATGGATGGAAATTTCTCTAAAATTCTCAACCATATCTTTCATCATATTTAGCGAAACTCGAAAACCTAGAACGGTAGAATGGACCAAATGATGAATCTGCTACTGTTTTTGTATGATGGACAACTTAGACCGGTTTGAAGCATTATTGTCCAAAACATTATCGAAGTGTCCAGAAAAGGATTTTATTACCATGAAAACCAAAAGTGATTTTCAATCTCTCGCTCTAAGCAGACAAGTTTCATACAATCTTTTACGGATTATTCCATGAAATTATCAGCCACAAGTTTCATCACATTCAACGATAATTGAAAACCTAGAATGGTTATTTTGACAGATTTTCAAGTCTTCAGAAAAACCTTGTAGTATTTCATGACAAGCTTTGACGAACGAAAAAATTTGTATAAATTTCTAAATTATGAAATGATATTCCCTGAACAGATAGTTCACAGATTTGAACAGTCATCGTCAGGAAGAACAAATAAGATAGATGTAGCTATTGCGGATCTATCTGACGATAACCTTGATAAAGGAATCTGAACATTAGCTAATCGTATAATTTCGAAACATAACCACGTTGAATTTATAAGAACGAATTTCTATATGAAATAACCTTCTGATCTCTACCTTGGTGAAAAATTGACTAGTGAAAGATGAAAAATTCCCATTAAGAACATTCTGGAATCATTATCGATAACTCCCGTGCGGAGAGAAATATGTATACCGTTCGGTAAATCGAATATGATATAAATTTGAGAGCGTGCATGATCTCAAACCTTCTCATTTCCGAGTTGGAAATCTTCCGAAAGAAATACGAGCGAAAAGAACCGAGGCGAATGTCGGCAATAAATCAAAAACTAATTTAACAAAAATATCCATTAAAATATCAATACACAAAACTCGCGTTAGATAAAACATATGGTTTCGGGTACGGCAGAAGACGCCATCATAGTCAATTGTTCTGTTGGCAATTTAGCCGTATTTCAGCCCCAGCCCCGGTCGTCGCCTCCCCCCCGGCCCCCAGCTCACCGAGAGCGGCGGCGGAGTTCTGTTTTTCAGGAGCCCTGCCGGAGATCCAACGCCGGCGGCGCGCAGATAAGAGAATTGCACTGTCAAGCCGGAATGATATATTTGACCAACATTTCCATACACCAGGGCTTGCATGAGGATTTCCAATGAAGCGTACGTGCGTAATCTCTCCGATTCGAATTAACGCGGGAGTAGGCCCACAGACCCTTGCCGGCTTAGGTTATCAGGCCCGCTACACCTGACAATATATTCGGGTGGGGTAGATGACCCAACCGGGCCGGGCCCCCCTTGCCAAATCTCATTAATTATAACTTTGAATTACGTTTTTCCTTCTCTCGTTTTTCGATTTCGCATTCCCTTCGTTTTTCTTCTTGTGAAAAAATAAAACCGTATGCCGCATAGGCCGGAAAACAGGCCAGCCCCGTTTCTCCTGACGTTGAATATTAATTTTCGTAAAACGGCTCATTCATCCCAAAAATACAAATTTTTTAGCGTCAGCTGTATCCATATAGACTGTGACTGAGATTCGTTCGAAAAGTAAATGCAATTGTGAAGGTGAAGATCCTAATTTGAAATGTTGAATATAGTCTTGGTAGAATCTAATAACCTCATGTCATACGTAGGTTGCCTCCAAAATTTTGCGCCTCTGGCACTTTTACTGGTGACAGCTCTCATCCGACAACTGCGTCGTGTATTTTGACATTTTTCAACTTAAACGTACTTACATTACTTTGACATGAAAAATTCAACTTGGACAAAATATGGAACATTTTTGTGCAATGATTTTTTACGAAAAACTAAACTGACAACAGTGCTGCAAATGCAGTGCGCCGAATGATACACGATGATCGCCATATTGACATTGGCTGTCAAAAAGTTTTGTTTGCGTTGGATTCCACACAACTTAACGTACGGGGGCCTTTGATGACGAGCCAAACCCAGAAAAAAAGTTGTTCGTGCACGAAGCAAATGGCCGCCTATTTTTTCAGGAAAACCAGACATGTTTCCACCATAGCATTAAAGCAACGTAGAATTGTTAAATCTAAATGGTATACAATCATTGCTTTGCTGCAAGTGTTCGATGAATAGGGGAAATCAAATCGAAAAACTAACATTATTCTGCAGGATGTCAGCAAGTTCACACATCTGCACATACGATGGAGTATTTGAACACCCAAAATATTGAATGAATTGTCATCCACCTTATAATCTCGATTTTGTACCTAACGACTTCCTTTTGTTTGCGCACATCAAGAAAAAAATGCGTGGGCAACGATTTTCGAAGGCAGAAGAGGAGTTGAAACCCCATTCGGGGTGACAAACGTGTTTTTTTTGTCAGGCGCAAAATTTAAAAGGCAACCTAGGTATAACCGGAGTATACGTACGGAGATTGTACGCCGTGTGTACGAAGCGATCTAAAGAAAATGAACAAATATGAGAGAATTGTTCACGGTAATTATTTGTTTGTAATTTTTTTGCAAAAAGCGACACTATTATCCTGCCCCACCGATCGTTTAAACCAAACCACGCTTCTGTTTTTCTGATTAAAGAATCACGCTTTGCTCACACCAAAGACGAGATAAAATGTGAACCAGTGAAGAAGTTGAACGCTATAGTGAATATTAGAAGTGCCCAAGATTGTGAAACCTAAAAGAAATCACTTCACAAGAAACAAAATTTTCAACATTTTTAAACTAACCTCGTATATGAAAACAATATATTTTCGCTAATAGCCTGAGAAGGAGGCAATCAACTTCTACTCTGACCTAAAAGGGAAACGTGTAGTCATTCTGAGAAAAATTAAGAAACGCAGAACAATTCTAACCAAACAATGATCCTTTATAGAAGGCCCGCTCGTGAATAATTTGTATGACAGTATAAATGATGGGTGTTGTGTACATTAGGCGATTGCAACATGTGGAGTATTTGAAATATGTATTCATCGTGCAGCAAGTGCCTAGGCAGGTGAAAAGTGCAAGTCACCATTGCTGGCGGAGCACAGCTAGGGTCATGTATCGATTGTGAGAATTTCACAGCTTGAACATTTTTTTAGACTACTGCACAGTGGCGTGTGCTAATCCCTTTGAGTCAATGACTTAATTTGATGTTTTTTCAGAAGACAAAAAAATTCATTAATCATCAAATGATCTATCTTGCCAGTTAATTCTACTAAAGATTGGATTGAATGTTGTGTCTACATTTTTGATTTCTAAAGGTCTCTCCTTGTATACATTCAAAGACAAGATGCTTACTTCTCTCGTTTTTCGATTTCGCATTGGTATTAATTCTAGTGAAATGACTAAATTAAACAAAATTAAATATAAAAATCATCAAAGATCAAGTTACTCTATTCACATAGACTATTAGTTTCAATTCGCGGCTGCACTCAAGTGATAGAAGAGCCAGCTATGTAGAGTTGGTGTCAAGTCGTCTTTATCATGTTGTATGAGCACATATTTGCAAGTACAAAACTGAATAACTACAAACCAATAGTGTAGGCTTCCTAAAAATTGTTGATTGTGAGCAAAAAATCTAACAGTGGTATTATTATCTATGTATTATTCTCGGTAATTCCGTTCGGTTTGAGTAAACAGTTTTTATAGTAGATTTGTTCTTAACGAAGCGTTGATAATGTGGACTACAGAAAAATATAAAATGTTGATCGCCTTATACAATATAAACAATAAAAACCATGGAAAAAGCAATCACAACATTTCTGTACACAGTAAATGTTGAGAAATACCATATGTGGATTAATTTTGAAGTACCACTTTTCCCCTGGAAGATGTTTTTCTTCTCAATACTAGTAGTTCAACTGATCAACGTTGTCTAAATTAACCTATCTCCTCTATTCCTATAAGGAAATTTGAGGTCCCTGGGTGATTGACAGCGAGTTATATTTGCTACCAG
Source organism: Cryptolaemus montrouzieri (assembly GCA_013387265.2). Taxonomy (NCBI): domain Eukaryota; kingdom Metazoa; phylum Arthropoda; class Insecta; order Coleoptera; family Coccinellidae; genus Cryptolaemus; species Cryptolaemus montrouzieri. The sequence goes on from JABFTP020000185.1 coordinate 125,711,247, forward strand.
AAATTCGATTGAACCACGTGTAGTGATACTGTTTAGGTGTTTCGTAGTATAGTAGCCTTGTGTGTTTCTTTTAAACATCAACGGTGTTCAATATCTTACAGAGTAAGACATGATTGCTTTCACATAACGTCGCCGCTTTCTTGAAACCGTAACTTTACCGACTGCGCATACAAGAAGTACACGGCAGAAAACATCTTGCAAGCGTCATGTAGTACTGTAATTTTCAAACTCAACTGAATGATATTGATCATTTGACGATGAACTCGAAAAGAAAACCATGCCTAAAACCTAACTCGGTGATAAATTATTATCATATATGAGGTACTTTTCCAAGTCTTTGCACGTGGTTCTTATGGAACGCCGAAATATATTACACACAATCATATTTATGCATGAAATGTAACAACGGTTTGAAATTTAGGTTGGATTTAAATATATCATAAACTTGCATCCGACAGACGAGTCGAAATAAGGGCAATACTCAACTCAACTATACGACAGTATCAGGGTTTTGTACCACTAATAATTAGATCTTCAAAGAGAATGAATCTGCAGACATTTATCAAGAAAGGGAGAAGTTATCTAGCGAGGAAATTCCGATATGATGGAATGATCAAACTAGGGAATTTGATAACTACATGAGTCAATTTTGAAAGATCCACGAGCCAACTCGATTTAATGTATTATATTTTTGGTTAAGAATTTATCGGTATCACCCCGTATTCTATGATTTGGACTGCGTTTCATGAGGTCAAATCGGGAGGGTGGGATTTGGACGCCACTGTCAGGTATCGATACAGTATCGCATTGCATTGCGGGCACCGTACCCCGGCTGTCTTTCTAATTCCTGTACATGAAAAAGGCGAGTCCTAGCCACCTGATCCATTAGCCGAACGGGGCGAGACATCGGTATCGGGGGCGCACCACGCCGCCTCCGTTAACGCCCGTATTTTGCTCATTCCGGAAGCCACCGAAAGATTCGGTAATTACATTTGCGAGCGTGGAATGTAAGCGAGCTATGCAGATCACATTTTAATGCAATTCCATCCATTATCCTGGCAGGGCCATTAACACCAGCATGATGCAATTTGGATTGTATAGAACTGCCACTGCCGTATTCGGAAAGCTATCTGGCTCCATTCTCTTCCCGGGCACAAAAGCACCCGTTGGTTATCGTTAGACAAGACGCGAGTACCAACCAGTGAAACCGACATGTTGCCAACAATGGAATATTTGAGGGAGCTCGTGCGAGACACCCTACCGACGAAAGTATTTCGAAATTAAACAGAACGTTCGATAACAATGATATTCAAAGTAACCCTATTCCATGTTAAAAACGAATCAAAACACAAATTAAGCATATTTAATCTAAGTTGTAAGCCTTTTGGTTCCTTCGAGAAAACGACTAACAATGACCAAAACGGATTGTTAATCATTTTAATAATCTGCAGTACATGGTTTGTTTCAGGAAGTTTTAATTCCTCGGAACGAAGAAACTTTAATCAATCTTACCAAGGACGAAAGATAAGATCTATTCAAATTGCTATAATATTTCAGTAACTTTAGGTGAAAACCAAAAACTATCGAGAGCCTACTGTCAATAAATTCTCATCTCTCCATTATTCAGTTGAGGAAGTGCTAAAACGAATAGCAGAAAAACCAACATAGACATTCGAAACAATAAAATATAAGATATATTTCGAAAAAGAGAGAAAACTCACAACCCATCACGAGAAAATAATAGTGAAAAAACGGAGAGAACGTCTCGGAGACAACGGGGGCGCACCAGTCGTCAATACATCACATGTTCGGGGATTAGGAAAGCGCCTTTTCCGCCCCGTGTGATACGTGCTTTATAAGGGCCTGTGTTCGCTGGGAACCGTAGTGGAAAAGAACACATAAATAACGCCCAACCTGCCGTGTCGCCATCCCGAATCCCTCAGGAAAAGAGCGCGAAAAAACCTGCTTCGGAAAACTCTACGGCAAAATGAAAAATTCCCCCATCCGGGATATTTTATAAATACGTTAAAATAAGGAGAAAATACATATCTGAGATGAAGGGCGTACGGTTTTCAATTTGTGCGTTCACTACGAGATGGATATCAGATACCGGATGCAGTAATGAGGAAAACCGTAATTGTTCGGAGAATACGCGAAAACCCATCGCTGCGGAATCTGTTCAAAATTGAAAACCGACATATCTTTTCTTCCCTCCTTTGAGAATTTCAGAACATTAAAGCTCTTTGCAGCGGATACGAACCGAATACGTTCGAGATAACGAACTCTAAAGTGAAAACGTAGTTTTTTTCATACTTTTAGGCGAAAGATAATAGTCTCGAGTCTCGAATGAAATAAAGAAAGGTCATCTAATAAATCTCTTGTCGATAATTGTTTTTACTGCTTTAATGTTGATGGGCAATTATCAATAAAGAATTTCAAAGAACAGAAAGTTTTCGAGAACACCATAATCTGGTGTTCGAACACAACGTTTCGAAAGTGATCTTCAAGCCGTTTAGGAAAATGAACGGAATACAGTGGCAGACAACCAACATCAAAAATTAACAAGAACGGTGAAAAAAATTAAGAGAATGTTAACAAAAAATTATGAATTATTGACAGTAGTTAGCGGCTCAATATCTCATGTATTTATTACATCAATTGAACTTGCTGATTCGTCAATGGCATATACACCTGTGTTCAAAAAACTTAGTTTTCAATGAAAATTATGGGTGAAGATTACGAATTCCATAGGTTACTAACGGTTCGACTACTAGAAGATCGCAAAATGTACATTTAATAGCGGACGTGAGACAAAACGATTAACTTCATAGATAAATATTCCATATATGATCTAACATCTTCCGAATGCTGCTGATCTACTACCACCTGTTTGATATACTCAATAATAAAAGATTATGCAAAAACCGAAGATGATTCTGATGGTCCTACCAAACGTAATGCTGGAAAACTGTTTCAGGGGATTATAGAGAAGTAGCCTCAGTGCGATTCAGAATAAATTTTCATTCTCAATTTTGTAAACAAATTTCGAAACTTGCGTTCCGTCAAGGTGGCATATTCGTCATAAATCTACATATTCATTAAATTGAGAATCATAAATGGTTCAAACTTGCATAATATAAAATGAAGAACATATTGTATAACAATAACGTTCAAATTATCATAATATTCAAAAAATTCTAATATTTCTACGACTATAAATTATAAATATCGAAAAAAATTAGAATATTTCTAATAAAATGACGCAGATGCATATTCATGAAAAATATGCATAATTTTTATTCTATGACAATTCAAAGGTTAGGTCACAGAATTATGTAATCCTTGAATACGAGGTGTAGCTGTTAAATAGAGAGACAGTGAGTGATACAGAAGAAGTGCGCATGCGTGTTATAATAGAACAACGAATTGTAAAATTTCACATGAAACCGCTAATGAAACTTATAATTTATTGCAATAAATGTATGGCAATAAATTTTCATTGCACGCAATTCAATATGATGTTCTGGAAATTTCGTAATAGCAAACAAATTCACAGTTTTCCATTTTTTCCTATATTCGTGTTAAGAAGCATTGTTTCTTGCTAAATTTCATGCTTCTAGGTCAAGGGGAAGTAAAAGTACCCTATAATTCTCGATCCCCTCATCAGTGTCAAAATATGCAGCAGACATAAAAGGCCACATTTTCGAGTTGCATTGACAGAAACGTTTGATTTGACATTGCTTCTCAACAAATTCATGTCTCAACGGGAAGTATTATTTATAGATTGTGATTCTCTTGGGAGTGTGATAATATGTCGCAAAAGTAAGGACCGTATCTTTCGTTGCTTCAAAAGAAAAGACAGATAATCAGAGAAAAATGTTGTCAGACAGTCAGATAAACAGATGGACAACGAAGCGATCTTATAAGGGTTCCTTTTCCTTTGGGATACGGGACCATCAAAAAGACACAAATGGTGAAGTCAATGTAAGTCAAGGGTTCTCCACCTAGATAATGGTACAGACCATCCAGTTTGATCGCCGAATTTTGCGCCGTAAGACTTTTATCTTTTAAGTGTGTTTCAAAAGGAACAAAATTCAAACCACTGAAGCTGTGCAGAAGAGAGCAACACCAAAAGCTTGAAAAATCAGCACTGCTTCGCACAATGCAAGATTCGTAAGAACCATTGTGAAAGGGCAATTAAAGATGATAAGTTAATATGAAATTAAAATTAATTGTTTCACAGCTTCAGTCATATCATTTTTCTTTGGTTTACTTTAATCCAAGAAAACAAACTGGAAGTACCAAATTTAGGATAAATTAAAATGAAGCATCTTTTACATCCCCTGCCAGATGTTGAGAAGACATAAGTTTTAATCACACTGAGAAGAGGTTATCCCAAAATAGTGGCATCGTCTCTGCAGAAAATTATTTCACAATTGATGAATTATCAAATCATTTACCATGAAGAAGTTGGTTCTATAGCTTATTATTAATGAAGATCTGCAAATTCCTTACCCACAGATATACGGATGGACATGGAATAACAAATCATGCATCGAAAAGTTCCGAATCGATCTTAGCCTCAGCATCCGAATTGTTGGAACTGGTTAGGTTAGATCTCGCTTAATCTGGTACGACACGATCCAAAGTGAAATCAACAAATAATGATAACCTAACCATTGATGGAATTCGAAATCATCTTGATGAATGATTAGGGATAACCAACTTAAATTACTCGACCGGATGTTTTCGTGATAACAATGGGAATTGATTACAGCAGTTTTAAATGGACCATAAAAGGTTCGAATATAATGACGTAACCAAAAACAGGACCGCTTTTACATGACGATTATCTTTTCGAACCAAAGTACCAGATAGTAAAGGAATTAGACATACGCCGTCGTAATGCCTCATAGTCATTTACCTAATTAGAAAGTGTGTTCCTTAATAGACAATAACCCCACGTGGAAGGTATTACGAAGCACCACTATCGCAGATAAACCCTTGTGATTCACGTATGAGAGCAACTGGATGAGAGAGCCGTAAGGGCAACGGGAAGCGTAGACGCCAGTTGTTATTGTTCTAACGGTCCCTATTTTCATTTCCTGGTACAATAGTTCATTAAAAAGGTGTTTCAAAGGCTATTTGGTAAGCTATTAGGTGGCCCGATATTACTCCTCCGAGAGTCGTTCGCCGCCGGCATCATCCGACGACAATGAAACTCACTCGTAAATTGCCGCCCGGATCAAGCGGGGACGGCGTACGGTCGTCGGACCGGGGAAGATTGCAGCGACGATGTCTTCCCGCGACCGAACATCCGACAAAACTGATAACGGCCCCCTGCGAGAATCAAGCCCGGAATGACAATTAATCAGGAAGTCGTATTAACGCAGGTGAAATCTCCGGCGTTTTTACCATTGCAACGGAAGAGAATCGGAGATGGCGAAGCCAGACGTCGGCATCAGGGACTTTTTAATGCGACTTTGTGGGATGGCTAAAAACGGCAGGAAAACGGGGGAAATCAACCTCACATACAGATACCGCCAATTTCAACTGAATTGTCATATTACATCGCGTAAATACGCAAATTTTTATGACTTCGATGTGAATGATACATCTTGTATTTCAATACAAAATGAAGTATCAGGTGTAGTGATTAGAGCTTACGATTGTAAGCAAAGGATTAAAAGTCAAATACTACATAGGATTGAACAAATATATCATTGACCTTAACTAAAATGTTTGTAGTAAAGGGTAATTCTTTAGCCCTTTGGCTTTTGAGGTTATTCTTTATGACATATCACGCATGTGCCAAAGTTAAAAATGCTCAGTTCGACTAGACATTTCAATATGAATAAATTTAAGCTCGAACAACGTTTGCAAATTATAGAAATATACTATCAAAATTCGTGCTATGTAAAAACAGAGTTTCGCAAGTTACGTCCATTTCATGATCGTTATAATCGACCCCACCAATCAGGCTACTCAAGTCATTGTGACCAAATTTCTCACCTGTTTCACATTATTGGATATCAATTCACCAATCCGTATCCGTAGAGTGCGCACCGAGGAGAATATTGCTGCTGTATCCGCCATTGTAAATGAAAATCGTGATATGTCCATCCACCGCCGACCGCAGCAAATGGGTATCTGCATTGAAGATTTTACGCAAAGATCTCGGTCTAAAGCCATACAAAATACAGTTGTTGCCATGGCTAATACCAGGCGACCTACCAGAACACTTGTCTTTCCGGTCTTTTTGGTGAAAAGCTGGCTGAAGATCCGCCTTTTTATCGAGAAATTCTTTTGAGCGACAAGGCACATTTTTGGCTGAAGGGACACGTAATATGATTCGAAGAGCAGTTCAGCAGCTGCCAATGCATCCCGAAAATAGCCCTGTTGTGAACCGCCAGCATCATTGGCTGTACTTCCTCGAAGACGATGCAGGTCGCTACGTTAGGGTCAACGTAACAAGGTTGCCTTCGTAACTATGAACGTTTTTTTGCCAAATTTGAAGAATTAGACTGGGTTGACATGTGGTTTCAACAGGACAGTGCCGTATGCCACACTGCAGGCGATATCATCAAATGATTGAAATGCAGGTTCGATGCACAAATAACCTCACGTTTTAGAGCGAATAGCTGCCACGATCGTGCTATTTTACTCTCATATATAGGAGCAAGGGAACCATGAACAAAAACACACGTTTTGAGATATGAAAACATTTTCAAATACATTATTTTGTTTGGTGTTTCCACAGTTTTTGCATACATTGATTTAAATGGCATACAGTTTTCACTATTAACGGATAGCTTCTATGTAAAATATTTCGTTAACTAACTAATTAACATACGAAAACGCCGCTTCCCATTTACAGGGTGGAATGGAATAACTCAATATCCTCGAAAATTGAATCTACGGGCGGGTATAATTGAAAGATATCTATTTAGTCCATTATCTCTAAGAAAAAAATTCAAACGTTATTAGGTGATAGGTCGAAGAAAGCAAATTTAATGGCCACCGTGATTACCCGATATGAGTCTTATTTGGGGATATTTAAAATATGTAATATTGTCAGGCTAATTTTAGACATTTGCTGTTTCTATAGCAAAAATTTGAATATTTCCATTATACAACTTCAGTTTTCATTAATAATTATTCTTAGTGCAACATTGAATGATGGAATGGTATATTTACCAAACACTATATTACTGATTAATATCATTTTGTAAATGTAAAAATATGCGGGGTGACTCACTGAAAATCTGCCGGCGACATGGTATCTCAAATCAGGTGATAGGTGATCATGGTGATCTAACCTAACCGGTATTAAATTGCAATATTGCAGTCAAATTTTTATTTTTCTGTTGGATTTTTGCTTTTGACGGCGTACTCAATATCAACAATCATTATTTTAGGAATTATTCATTAGGTGAAAAAAGATGTAAAACCTTCTGAAATCGAATAAACAGTCTAAGAGATGAAAATTGTGAGTTACTCTTACCGGTATCTATCAACAAAATGAAAACAATCACTTCTGGAACGCGCGGATTTATGTGGTAACAGAAACACAAATTCAGAGATTTCTTCGAATATGACGTATGAGCAGGGTTTGAATGGATCGTATTCAACAAAAAGTGGAACCGACGCATTAGAAGGACCCGAACACTCACCCCATAGCGCGGATTTATCGCCCCGCAACTTTCATTTGTTCGGCGCGCAATTGACTTCTAAAGCGACATCTTTCATTCTACGTTGACATTTCAGAGACATATTACGGAAGAATGAGGTCATATTCAACTTCTCACAGTTCTAAAAATAAACTCTTTGACAGAATTCCCACCGAATTACGTCGAAAACACGAAAAAAAACATAACCTAAAACCTCTGAATGTGAAATGCGGGGTATCACAGGATATTCGAATGAATTCGAGCGACATATCGAATGCCCGATTTCTTCGATTTACCGCGTCAGCTGACCAGAAACCAGAGAGATGTCCGCAAGTATCAGATAATGCAGAAAAAAAATCAAACAGAGAAAATAAACGAACCCGGAGTTTCTACCGGACGAGTTCCTTTGAATATGTGACCCTGAGGCATTTTAATTTAGACCATTAAAACGAGTTAATGAAGTATTATGGGACGTGGAGAACAATCAACTGAAAAAAGGGTATCCATTAGCATTTTTATTCTTGTAGAAAACGATCCTGTTTGAATACCATCCATTGTTTTTTTTCTGTCTCTTTACCCCTGGATGACCGTTTTTTTCATTTTTCGATCGCATTAATCGACTGTTTTGTGTTTTCGCCGTCGACTAGATTCGGATTATTCAAATTACGTACCGGCGGGGGATGTGCATGGTATTCGATGAATCCGTGTATCATTTACGTGTTATGCAGGAGGAGAAACATCGGCTTTCGTCCAGTTCACATTTTCAAAAGTCACCGACAAAAATTAACAAACATATTTATTTCAGTAATTCTGTACAACACATGGCATATGAATAAACAGAAAGAAATTTTATGTATTGGAATTTATATCCTATTCATAAATAAAAGTACTTTATGTACGAGGCTGGATTGATAAGTTTCCGGACTCACGAAGAGATGGCGACAATAGGCCTACTTCGGAGGTGGCTTTCTACAGTATCATCCTTAGATAGCTTGTAGGTATAGTTTCAGAACGATCGCCATGTTAGTTTACGTTTGAGAGAACGCTGATCAAGACGCCTCTGTGTTGTTTGTGGAAATGGAAAAATTGAGCGTGCTGTCATCAAATACTTTCATTTGAAGAGGTTAACGCCGAAGGAAATCAAAGAACACACAACACTGGGGACATCCTCCACATCATATTTAACCGTTAAGCAGTGGGTTTCCGCTCAGGACGCGTCGTTTGGAACACAACTCCAAATATAATCGAAAAAATTCATAAAATACTGCTGGAAGACCGCAGATCAAAAGTGCGTGGATAGCTGAGACCTGTAAGATGTCATATGAACGTGTGCAAAATATTTTGCAGCAACATTTGCATATGGAAAAGCTCTGTGCAAGATGGGTGCCGCGTTTACTAAATGTTGATTCGAAAAACCATTTCTACCGCCAATTTGGCGCTGTATAAGCATAATCCAAGCGAATTTTTGTCGATTCGTTACTGTTGACGAAACTTGGGTTCACCACTACATTCCTGAAACCAAACAACAGTCGAAACAGTGGATTGGAACAGGGGAATCAACTCCAAATAAGGCAAAAACAATTTTATCGGTAAACAAGGTTATGACTACTGTTTTTTGGAATGCAAGAGGTGTTATATACATTGATTACCTTGGAAAGGGTAAACCTATTACTGGTCAATACTACGCAGACTTATTGCAACGTTTGAGTCACGAGGTGCAAATTAAACGACCCCATTTGGCGAAGAAAAAATTTTGTTTCATCACGATAACGCACCAGCGCATTCTTCGCACGTTGCCATGGCTTAAATCTATGATCTGAAGTTCAAATTGATGCAATACCCTCCCTACTCTCCAGACCTAGCCCCGAGTGACTTTCATCTGTTTTCTAACCTCAAAACGGTAAGAGATTTGCGAAAATGAAGAAGTAATCGAAGCTGTCAAAGGGTATTTTGAGGAAGTTGACGAATCAGCCTATAGAGATGGCATTACTAGACTTAAACACCGCTATGAGAAATGTATCCCTTAAAGGAGATTATGTTGAGAAATGAAAAAAAATTCTTAAAAACGTTGTTTTTCTTGGTCAGGCCGGAAACTTATCAATCCATCCTCGTATGATAGAGAATCACGCCCCGCGATTTGGCCGAATTCTTATTTGTTGCGTTTGTAATGGACAGGAAAAGGTTTAAAGCAGTGAAATTTGATGTGTTTAAACATTCAACTGATTTCAGTTCATAGTTCAATTCGAAATAAGCACTGTCGAGGATCCTGAACAGCAAGTGGAGGCAAATCCAAAGAGAATGTCTCGGCTACAGCTTGACGTGGTCAAAACAGAAAGCCAAATTTGCAACTCAAAGACGTTTGGCCTTCAGATGAGTCGAAACGAAATTGTGAGGTAGATTCCACGTCTGAATTCGAAGCTAAAATTTCAAAGGGGAAATTTGAAGGAGAAAATTTCGGTAGATATGCCTCAAATTCAAGTTCGCACTTTTCGGTGCAACATACATTTTCAGGCTTTCAACAAAATCTGAATTAAGATTTATTTGGACTACACGGAAAACCCAAAAATAATGTGTACTCAATGCCAGGTATTTCTAGTTGCACATATATGACTATGGTAATTGATAGTACGATTAGTATTAATTCATAATCTGTTTCCTATTTAAAATGTCATTATTGTAAACACTATTATTTAGAAGCTTCGTCTGATATAGTCAAGTAAACAATTGAACAGGAATTATCAAAATCTACTGAAAAAATGGACATTGTAAGAAAAAAATCCATTCTGCGCTCAACGTATATTTCATGGCTACAAAGTCACCCGCTGAGAGAGCTATTGGATAAATTGTTGAAAATTTATATTTGGCTATAATAACTTAAAATATATAAGAAATTGATGCATACTGATTATTTGAAGAATTTGCTTGTTAGACGTCTAATCAAAATAAAATTGCAATTTTTTAAAGAATTCTTTTTCAGTATCAGAGACAATTTTCACTTCAAAGCTTCATTAATGAGCAAAATTGTGACCTTCAAGTTAATGAAAACCTAGGTGGGGTATATTTTACGCAAAGAGGTTGGCATTAGACCTTTTTTCTAATTATGCTTCAAACTCCGTTAGAGTGAAAATAGATTTGAAACAATATTAACTAAGTTATATGGTCTGAATGTCATTCTATGGATATATATGTGATTTCACATATGGCGCAACATGCCACAGAGCAGATGAAACAACAACTTTATGGAACCTGCTTCAATTATATTGGCCGAACTATTCCTATAAAGATAGTAAAAATCATACATTATTTGATTGGATGATTATTACATGGTACTCAGTTGATAGTAGTGGAATTGGGGGTTTTAAGAATGTTTGAATACCGCATATTTCCCATGATCCCTCGTACAAAATGAGTCTGTCGAATAATAGGCGATTACCATCACGTTATATCTTCGAGAAGTTGAGCGGGATACACCAGGGGATTCGTCGTCCGATCTTCCAGATTTTCGGCAGGAATTCATCGTATCGGTTCGGAGGGGAACGTACGGAATTCCTTAATCGCGCCAGATTGATTGGAATTTTTGCGGCGCGGAAGATTCGATTGAAAAAATTCGTTTTCAGACACGGGAACGGATTGATTAATAGCAGTAATTACCGATCAGCTTTCTGCGCTAATTAGATTTGGGCCCCTGCCGCCTCGCAACGAGATTAGGGCTGAAAATGGCGCACGTCGGTGCGCTGGCGCACGCGTTAATTGTCATCGATTTTTATAATGCCATTATGTCGGTACACAATTTATCACGTTAGTCGCCCGCGCCATCGAATATTCACTCGCAATTCCGGCGGCAAACGGCACTATAGATCGGTCCGAATCCATTAAGGGCCATCCCGCAGTGTCTCGACGGTCATTTTAGCCTGTTTATGAGCCTGAGGAGAGCGATTACTGTCTGCTCTTCGAGGAAATGGCCACCGCATACGTGCTTCACTTGTCTCTGACTCTCGCTCGTCGTTCCGCTCGTTTGAGTAGGTGCTCACTCGAACTAATTACGCTTCTGGTCTAGGATTTGCTTGAGACGTCAGATTTTTCATTACCGCCAACACCGAACAGTAATTCTTCAACTCTGCCGAACGAACTGTATGCTCACTTCTGGTTTTCAGATGAACTAAATTGATACAACAAAATTCGGAGCGAAGACCATCATAACACTAAAGGATGAATATTAAAGATAAATCTAAACTTCAATAACTATTGAATTATGTAAAGAACCTCTCATGTACTACCAACGCTTGACGCTATCCTGCGACACATACCTGAACTTGAAAGATAAAAACCGTACTACATAAGTGTATTTATAAAATTCGCGGATCATCTTTGTGACTTATTGTCTGGCTGTTTGCTCATACTTCTTTATACTGTCCAGTTTCATTCGACACATCGTTCATCTTGTTCGAGTTGAATTAAGGGTATCAAATTAAAAATCATGAAAAGCACTTACCAGTTATTAACTTGTAGTATTGTAAGACCCGTATCTTGCGCTAATTGTTTCTTCTGGTCCTCCGAAGGGTACGGATGCTGCAACAATAAATAAAAAACTCAATGAAGTCAATCAACGATAAAAACAACAAGATATAATTGGTCTCATATATACGAGGTTAGTTCAAAAAGTGCATTCGACATTTTATATATATTTTTTATGGTTAATTCAATTTGTAATACGTTCACAATGTGGGATTAACGAATATGGCAGTACAACATATATTGTCCTGAACTAAACAGATATAAATCAAGTTTTCTCTTATTTAACTGATATATTTTCCGCTTCTCTGACGATTGACATTACAATAATCTGTAAATGCTTTTTTCAAATTATCAAACAAGACCTCAACCACTGGGGGTCGCCTTCCCAATGAAACTAAATAACACATCAGGGAAGACAGATCAGGAAAAAACTGCGAAACTATAAATCATTCGGTGCGGATGGGGCAATTCAAATCGTCGTTTGGGGGTGTAGTGTAGCCAACTTGTGAGGTGTAAAGATTGTGCGGCCCGAAACACGTGATTATTCATGTCTTTCGTGACCGGGCAGGCAGAGGGCGTGCCGATCGTGACGTGCAGTCGAGGAACCATAATCGTCGCTGTTCTAATAATCGCCCAATAGGCACTGAAAACGTCGAGTAAGGAATCGACGTAATAAGGGTTATTTGCTAGTCGAAACGTGCCGATGTGACGACTATCAAAAGGTGCACATCTTGCAATTGTTGCATCAAAAACGCGAACGATGAGTCTAATGATACGTCTGCATTCAACGCACAGAAGGGGTGTGAATTCGTGGAGAATGGGAAAAAGTGTATATTTATACCAATAAGTATATGTTAAATAACTACAGAACAACCGAAGAATAACCAAAGCAAATAGCAGTTGCATTACACATCTACAGAGCTAAAGAAGCTGACGTAATAAAATTTTTATTTACGTCCGAAAATGAAATTTTAGTGAAGAAGAACAGTAGTAGTTCTTTTGTCATTGATATTTTCAGAAGTTTGCAATACAACTGCACGTAGAGAAATTAAAAAAAATATATTGTGTGTTGAAGAAAAAACCGGCTTAGTATTAACATCTTGTCCACGCAAATCTACTGATGGAATAACTGAACTTGGAAATTAGAAATTCAGCAATCAAGAAAGAGTGATTCTGTGTTGACAGTTTATTTCAACTCAATCCACATTCAGCAGTAACAGACTTAGATTAGAAGAATTTCAGTAATTATCTGAAATAATTTAAATTGTCCACTAAAATTCGTTGTTACCATAGCTGGAATGGTAAATTTTAAATTTAGGAAATTAGAAAGATCTAACCTGTGTTAGTAAATTATGTTTTCCAATTTGATAAGAAGGTTCAGAGAATTATGTCTTTCAGAATGGTATTGAGTTGCAAAGAATTCGAGATTATTTTCGACGTGTTATAAAAACATTCGTGAAGGAATATTAACAGTGATATGAAATATTTGAACTTGTCCACAAAAATTCGCTGTTGGTGCAGTCGAAACCGGTAAATTTTAAGGAAGCAGAAATAGTGGATATGCCATGTTGAAATCCTATCGTTCCATCGGATAATAAAGCTCAAAGACTAAAGGAAATATTTTCAATTTTAGAGCTATCTATGCTTTACCGCAGAACAGGTTTATTGGAGATAGAGCTGGTAATTTTTCACATCAGAAATAGACTTTAATTTGATAATAAGTAACAAAGAATTTAAGAAAGTATTTTCGATTTCAGAGTCTATGTTAAAAAACATTGGTAGAGAAGTGTTTATAGTGATATGAAATATATGAACTTGTCCACAAAAATTCGCTGTTGACGCAACTGGAAATTTTGAGAATTGAATCTGCGGCTTTGAAATCGTATTAATCCATCGGATGATGAGCTTCAAAAATTCAAGGAAATATTTTCAATTTCAGAGCTATTTATATTAAACTGTAGACTGTAGAAGATATTATTTCATAGTTTCAAAGAGTTCAAGGAAATATTTTCAATACACGATAAGTTGTAAGAATAAATGTGGAGGTATGTATTTTGAAATATTTGAACTTGTTCACTAAAATCCGAATCTGGTGAATTTTGAGTAAGCAAAAGAAGTGAATCTGTGTTATCGAAATGGAGTTTCAAAGATTCATAAATTTATTTTCATTATAGAGCTATCTATGCTAAACTACACAACATGTCTGAATTAGATAGAAAATTTGAAATATTTGAACTTGTCCACAGAAATCTGTTGCTGTTGCAGCTGAAGCTGGTAAATTTCAAGTGAGCAAAGGGAGTGAATTTGTGCTCAAGAAATGGAATTCCAGAGCTTCAAAAATTCAAGGAATTCCTTTCATTTTAGACCTTCTATACAGTGTTGCAAAGCATGTCTCCTAATTCGATATGTTCCAAAGAATTTAAGGGAATATTTTCAATTTTAAGCTTTACATGCTAAACTGTAAGAAGTATTTGTGAAGGAATGTTGATAGTGATTTAAAATATTTGAACATGTCCACAGAAACGGCTGTTGATGCAATTGGTAAGAGAGTAAGTTGAAAGACTGAATATGTGAAGTTATAAGCTTTCAATCAGAAAGAAGGAATGTAGATTGATTACGTCTAAATTGCATTACTTCATTTGATAATAATAACAATAATGATTTTGACCATAATGATATTATACAGTGCATGGGAGATGGCGAAACATACAAATATCTGGGATACCAACAAGCCAGATTATTAGACCAAAAACAATCAAAGGAGAAGATTCGTTCAGAATACAGTCAGCGTTTGAAGTCTGTGCTGAAATCGATGTTGAACTCGGGGAATCTAGTCAAGGCAATTAACACCTACGCCATTCCAGTGTTGCTTTACTCATTTGGAATAATCAGATGGACTAAGACGGAGCTGGATGATATTCAAAGGCAGACCCGAACGATGCTGACAAAGTACAACAATCATCATCCAAAATCGTCTGTGATACGAACAACTTTGAAGCGGAAAGAAGGAGGACGCGGATTAATAGATGTTGGCAATTCACACACCGAACAGATAAGAAATCTCAGAGAATTCTTCTCTGCAAAAGCTCTCACTTCTGACCTCCATAGAGTAGTATCGTTGGCTGATAAGGGGTATACACCTCTGAATCTTGCTACCAGAGATGACCTGCTGAATCTACCGTACCTATCAGATACTGAAAAACAAGAGCAATGGTCAAGAAAGGAATTGCATGGACGACATCACCATGAGATTAATCAACCACACATCGACAAAGAAGCCTCCAACAAATGGTTGATGAAAGGAGAATTATTCGCAGAAACAGAGGGATTCCTTATGGCCATCCAAGACCAAGTGATCGCTACAAACAATTACAAAAAATTCATAATGAAGGACGGAACATTACAAACAGATAAGTGCAGAAAATGCCATATAAGATCGGAGACTATACAGCATATTACGTCCGGATGCGAACAACTGGCCAACACGGAGTATCTTCACAGGCATAATCAAGTGTGCAACATAATCCACCAGAAACTTGCACACAAGTACGGACTTCTGAACACCTTCCAGTCATATTACAAGTATCAGCCGGCGCCCGTATTGGAAAATGACTCTATCAGATTATACTACGATAGGCCTGTTATCACTGACAGAATGGTGACGAATAATAGGCCGGACATAGTGGTGTATGATAAGAGAGCCAGAACAGCAATGCTGGTGGATGTCGCCATACCGAATAATAACAACGTGCTGAACAAGTTCCAGGAGAAAAAGTCCAAATACACAGACCTTGCTATTGAGATCAAGCAGATGTGGCACCTGGATAAAATAGATATTGTTCCTGTCATCGTATCCTCGACTGGTTTAATACCGAAAACTTTGCATGATAGCCTTAAGAAATTAGAATTGCATAAGAATACCTATATAGAAATGCAAAAAGCTGTAATTCTTAACACATGTAGGATAGTTAGGAAATTTATGTCAAGTATATTGTAATCGAGCCTATTCCTTTGATTGCTAAATCTGGGAAAGGTAAATTATATCCAGCTACTAGCTGAGATAGTGCATAAGTCCACGATAATAAATTTTGGCCATATCACATGGATGTGATAGATATAAGATGAATAATGAGATCTCATAGAATCTGAGAAAATGTTTCCGATTTCAGAGACATCTATACTGTAGGTTTTAGCAATGGCAATAGCGATTGGCAAAGTTTAACTTTGAATCAGCAGATGGCAGTGAACTTTCGAATACATCAAGTCGAAAATAACGAATCTGTGTCAACAATAACGTTGAAACTCAGGCGTTTCATTTGACAACAAGCTCCAAGCTTGTGAAAATGAAAAAGGACGTTTTTTATACCCCAAAACAGCTAGATATCCGCAAGTGTATCGTGGCGTCAGTTGGATTCACACCGGCATAATTGTGTATGCTACAGAACGGAGCTGAACCTTAAAATGCATGAATTCGGACCAGAGTTATCACTAGGCCGTTCTGGATTCGTGTAAAAGGGCCGCCATGCTTATCCTATAGCTATGTACCCCGTTCGTACTGTCGCGAGGGCGATCATTTATAACGAAAGCGCTCCGGCATTTTCGTGTTTCTCTCATTTCGCCGAGACGAGAAACATTCTTTGTTTCGCTGCTTTCGTCTCCCTGGGTACGTTTTGTTCGTGGCAATTATAATACCGCAACGAGCATCCTTCCTGCGAAACATCCGTCCATAAGAGGCTCGGATTCACTGTCGGAGGACGGCAATTTTCCAAGTAATCTCGAGAAGGAATTATCTGATCTGAAATCGCGATAAATGCAAGACAATTTTCCAGTTTGCATATTCAAAACGACTCGGTGTGATTCCTCACAGGCAAGAATTCATTCGGTAGTGGCGAGTAACCCTGCAAATACCCCTAGCGCGCACCGCCGAGGCGAGCATTGAAGATGAATGGCGTTGCCTTATTTATTGCCATTTGCAATTCGGATCGGTTGTTCTCATCAGTTTCCGAGGCAATCAAGAGCTGCATTGTATATCTTCGGACGGTTAGACGGCTGGGCTAAGGCGGAATCGCTACAAAGACTTTCGAATTGATATTTATAACGAATCGATGAGACGGGTTACTGAATTCGCGATATTTCGTCCATATCGTCTGCATTTCCTATAAGCAATATTTAAGACGTTGACATGAATGATTTCATATGAATATGTACAGCATGTCCAATTTGGGGGTGCCACCAGGAGCATCTCTGTTATTATTTAAGATAGAGAGATGGGGTTTTCACGACCCTTGGCTACTTTTTCGAGACAAATTCATAGAGCTAATCAGAATTATTCTAACTTCAGTGGTTTTTGAGTTATTCGCGAATCTTGAAAATTTCCGGATTTCTTTTTTTCCCGATATCTCGGTTCTTATAGAAGATAATTGAAATCTGTTTTTACGTTTCTGAAACGGTTTTCTGAGTAGATTCCAGTGACGTACTCGAAGTTTTTTTTTTCATTAATTATGACAGATATGACATAAAGTTGCATTTTTTTAAATACGAACATAGTTTTTTTTTTGGCATATTCCGATTGCCTTGTTTTTTCCTTTTCAAAAATATATAACATGATGACAAAATTTCCATAATCATAATTGGAAAGATTTGCTTCCATTTTGGCGAAGAACTTCCTGTTTGGTTGAATTCTTTGAGGAAATCTATTGGAGAGTGTCAGTCAGGTATTTAATATTGATTAGAATTACTACTTCTATTTCCATTGTCGAACTTACCTATTCAAATATTCTTCTGATGCACGGACTGCGTTACAGTGACACTGAAAGTAGACCTTCAGCATATCAACTTTTTCGAAATTTTCGTATCTTTTATTTTGTTCCATAGTGTGAATTGCAGAAATTAACTAAACAATCCAAATTCAACAACGAACACTAATTTTACGAATTCAAATAGACACGAAGCCAATATATCCACAGATAATGAATAATAATAATTATTGGTCGTTCTATGGTTTCTAATGAACGTGCATAGATGAAGACTTCTGTGTTCACAGAGAGCATTCAGACATAGAAGATATAATCCGAAGATGCACTTTATGTTCACAACATGATGGAAATCAGTTCGAGCAATATATGTAAATCATTATGAGAAGTAAATTTGAGTAAATTAATAGGTGCCTATTATTATTCTCATGTAGGTATTTCTCAGAGAACTCTAGAAACTAAACGACAATCTCAAAAATAAAATAAAAAGCGGAAATTGCGGATGTCATAAATAACGATGGAATCTTAGGAGCAGCCTAGCTCCATTATTTCGGTCAAGAAGACTTTGCATTGTTTTGATCGTTTTCATCGAATAACTACAAATGTTCTATGGTTCGTCCGCTCACGTGTGTTCCTTCGCCCAGCCATTAGGGGTAAATCATTATTCCGTTATTTTCTTCAAATTGGGTGGAAATTTTGTCATCATGTTATATATTTTGAAAAGGAAAAAAGGCAATCGGAATATGCCAAAAAAACTATGTTCGTATTTAAAAAATGCAACTTTATGTCATATCTGTCATAATTAATGAAAAAAAAAACTTCGAGTACGTCACTGGAATCTACTCAAAAAACCGTTTTAGAAACGTAAAAACAGATTTCAATTATCTTCTATAAGAACCGAGATATCGGGAAAAAAAGAAATCCGGAAATTTTCAAGATTCGCGAATAACTCAAAAACCACTGAAGTTAGAATAATTCTGATTAGCTCTATGAATTTGTCTCGAAAAAGTAGCCAAGGGTCGTGAAAACCCCATCTCTCTATCTTAAATAATAACAGAGATGCTCCTGGTGGCACTCCCAAAATGGGACATACTGTACAACATCTGTTCAGTTGTCAGTTGAATTTCGTAAAATATTAGTAATTTCCATTTTGATAGTTAGATCAATAGAACAGCAGAGATTAACAGTAGTACATTTGTGCTTTTCCAATTCTATATGAAAATAAATTTGCTTATTTTTTTGATATGAGGTATCTAACTCGCTAATCTTCATAACTTTAATGTCAGCACTAGTAATTTCGTTTTTTCCCAACACAGGATTTAATTGTATTTTTTTCACCCAACTTAACACAAGCCGTATAATTTTGATATGCTTTGAGAGCTCATATAGCAAGGCTTGTGTGGGAAAAATTCCAATTAATTAGACGCAGTGATTTTCGGTTGGTGCCCTTTTGATTATGGAGAGCAATAAGCAGCATTTTCGACATATCACACTGTTTTACTACAGAAAGGGTGAAAATGCTGTTCAAGCCAGAAAGAAATTGACCGATGTGTATGGAGAAAGTGTGTTGACAGTTCAAAAAGATGCACCACGTTCAGGAAGGCCAGTTAAAGTTGATAAAGGAATTAGTTGATCCGAACCGAATAATAACAACACCTTAGATCGGTTTGAGATTAGATGTATCAAATTCTGCAATTTATGACCACTTGAAAGGGCTGGGATTATCCTCGAAGCTCAATGTATGGGTTTTCTATGTTCTCACAGAGAGAAATCTTCCGTTTTTGAAGCGCATCATCACTGAGGACGAAAAATGAGTTGTATACAACAACGACAAACGCAAGAGGTCATGGAGCAAAAAAGATGAACCGGCTCAAATCATTTGTAAGGCCGATATTTACCAAAAAAAGTTAATGCTGTCTGTTTGGTGGGATTTTAAGGGAATCGTTTATTTTGAGTTCTCACCAGATAATACAACGATTAATTCAGAAGTCTACTGTCATCAGCTGGACAACAGATAAGGCCAGAACTAATCAACAGGAGAAGTGGAGTGTTTCACCAAGACAACGCGAAACCTCACACAGTTTGGTCACTCGCCAAAAGCTTTTACAGCTTGCATAGGATACAATGCCTCACCCACCATATTCTCCAGACCTGGCACCATCGGAGTATTATTTGTTCCGGTAACTCCAAAATTTTTAGACGGTAAAATCTTCAAATCAGTAGGTTGTTTATTATACGAAAAAAATGTCTTTCATTTCCAGGAAAAAAACGAAAAGTACTTGTTTATTAAGAACCTTATATATTTTAACAAAACATTCAAACCAAATTTGCAAATGCTCTCAGTTAAATGCTCTCAGTTATTCATTCAAACGGATGGTTATAGAAATGGGAAAGGAAAACTGTAAATTACTCGTGACATACTGCAATTCTGGTATTAAACATAGTTCGCTAACAATAAGTGCATAAATATAATCAATAGAGTCAAGCAACCAGATACCAATGAAGTTGGTATCTGGTATCTGAATCGATGACCGCTACAATGTTTTTTGCTACTGAATACATTGATCCTTGCAACTTACAGTATTAATCGAAAAAACATAGGATTTCCACCTTTTCCAGTAAAACTGGATGGATTATGTCTCTCAGATCGTGGGTTTAACATCATACACACAAGCTTTCAGATACGCCCATAAGAAAAGAAGAAATACAACTGAACGAGTTTGGAGAACGAGGCGGCCACGGAACACCAATGAACCTCGAAATGATACGACCAGAAAACACGGTGCACTGTGCTAAAAAATGTGAAAAGTGACAATGCTAATTTTTCACAAGTTCATATTCGTCATAAAATTTAAACACGTGAAAAATGCAAGTTCTGAGGTAATAATTTCTCATACTCATTCGTTCGGATTGTAACTTCATTAATTAATATTAACTACCGTTTATTTTGCATCCCTAAGATAACCATA
The DNA here is from genome assembly GCA_013387265.2 of Cryptolaemus montrouzieri. Lineage (NCBI taxonomy): Eukaryota > Metazoa > Arthropoda > Insecta > Coleoptera > Coccinellidae > Cryptolaemus > Cryptolaemus montrouzieri. The sequence goes on from JABFTP020000185.1 coordinate 125,732,154, forward strand.
GAACAAATAAATTTTCAATCTTGAAAATTTCTATATAAGGTTGATCATCATGGTAAATAATTCAATAGAAAATTATGAGAATTGACAGACTTGACATTGAAGTATTTGTCTGTTGAAACTTGATCTAAAAAGCTTTCATACCTTTCTAACAGACCGCTAGTTCCAGTTCACGAACCAAATTTACAAATATATTTGCGAAGGATGCAGAAATACGTGATCATTAATCTACGGTTTCTCTAAAATCCTTTAGCAGCAGCGACATCTACACGTGATTATTTCAAATATTCTGCATGAACGTAATAGAAAAAATTCTAATTCATGGCCATTGTGATTCATGGTGAAATAATCTTAACCCCAATTTTCTACTTTCACGAGGTCGGCATGAAATGAAGAGTATCTTAACGTGAAGATGGCAGCACTCGTCAATGAAAGCAATAGAAGCTGGACCACTAAAGTACTAAATGATTATCAAGTTGTAAAAATAGCAGAGGTTAGGAATATGTCATCTGGGCTGATGGCTACGGTATCTTTCGTTCAAAGGGAAAAACCCTTTCGGCTGAACCTAGAGGTAAAGGTAAATTTCGTTTTCCAATGTGGGGAATCAGTTTAGCAAAACTATATTGATTTGCGAGTTATCTAACCTTTGTGATTTAGACTGGATAAAAAGAAACATTTTCAAGCATGAAATGAGGATACAACAGCATCACCTTGTAATTTGAATGAAATTTAGAAATGGGACCATCGCTGAAAATAGTAAGTAGTAGACTCAAAAGTCACAAATTTCGAGAAAAAATGTCTCGTATCTAGATTGAAAGCTTCTCGAATCACCCTCGTATTAATCAAAATAAATCAGGATTCAATTATTTTGCGTACAGTCATATCGTAAGGATAGAATAGTCTTGGCAACGATAACCAAAGATGGAGGAGGTGGGGCCCTGGCAATCGCAATATCGAAAAACCAAAACAGGAGCTTTAGCGGCGTAAGAGCTTTTTGAAAGATGGCTAAAACTATTCATCCTTTTCGTATCACACCTCCGAAGAGCCCCTGGGGGACCCATAACCCCATTTTTGTGTATCTCACGGGCTGCATAACCCTTATATGATTACTTCTAGGAAGGGACGTCGTGATGGTTCCGGCGTTGGGAAATCTCCAGCAGCCGCATGCATATAGTGATTTTTATTATTACACTGGGATTCCGTAACGGCCCTCCTTTGGCGCATGCAGCATCTTTCGCCATTATTTGCGTATTCGCGCGAGGGCATGTGTAACGGGTAGAAAATTGAAGAGGGTGCGGAGGAACGGAATTCGATCACCTAGCACACACATACACACACGCAGCTCGGGCTGATTTCAATGCACCCCGGGGGTGAACATATCACCTCCGCCATTCCAGATTTACGGTCACAATCGTATCGAACCAGCCCGATCCGAATTGCAGATAGCAATAAATAAGAAACCGCCATCCGTCTTCGGGAGCTGTAGGGGTCCGTGCTTCAGGAAAGACCCATTTAAAATACTTTTAATGAATCTCCTTGCGATCCGAGTCGTTACTGTAATGTTCTGCCGCTATTCGTTCGGAACCGTCCTGTTTCAACGTGAACTTTCACGAAAAATCTACTAAACGAATATTGTTATTTCATACTGATAGATGTCTAGAATACAGGGTGATTCTAGAAAACATTTAATTTTTATGTTATTTGTAACCTTCAATACCCGTCTCATCTATCGCTACAACCTTCCATGCAATTCTCTGATCAGCTCCGTCACAATTTATAGATGAAGAATGAGAGGATTAAGGTGACATTTTCACCTCTGGTCCGAAATGCCGAGAAAATATGCTTTGAAGATTCAAATATGAATCAGGTGCAATTTACACACAGATTGAATCATAATAGATGTTTCTCTAGTTTTTTTTTTGAATGAAATTGATTTAGAGTAGATATTCATCTATCGACATCAAATTTGACATCTTTCTATTCCCGTCTTCTCAACTAACGATATCTGGCATAGAATGTATGAAACCTCGATTATTCGACGTAAGGCAAGCGCGTGACAATTTCTTACAGACGGAATGACCTCCCAATTTCCCGTGGCCCAACGAAATAAACCATCGGAGAAGAAAATAGGGACGAATATTGTGTAATACGTTTCTACAAATCCTGCTGGATTTCCGTAAGCGAGACACATGTTGACGTCGAGGCTCCCTGACGGATAAACCGGGATAACCATACCGGAAATACAGCCCCAGATATGTTCAATTCGGAAGTGGAATTCTGTTGCGGAAAGACCAGTTTTCGATACCCCGCTATCGGAGGTCGCCATACTCGAAATACGTCGCCCCGTTGGAATGGAAGCGATTTCCCGACTTATTAACTTGAATCCTCAATTTTTCTTTGAAATTCGATCATGAAAAATTGAAATACAGAGTGCACATTCATTATTGGAGATTTGGAATTTTTTCAATTTTCTTTAATGCTTTTGTGAATGATTATACCAGCAAACAGATTGGGAAGAGATATTTTCATGATGTCCCTAGCTTAGTTCAATGAAAAAAGTATTTTCCGTTCATTGCAGCAAGAAGCCATATCCCCAAGAAACTGCAGACTTATTGTTGTGTTTCTTCAATATCAAAACGATACTTAAATCTAGTTACATAGTTAGTTATATCCTAGCACCAGTTGTTTCCGATTGCAATTATTCAATTTTACATTAATACGAAATGGTATTCATATTCCAGTTCCTGTTCAATATATCTTTTCATAATAACAGTATATTCACTCCTATTCGATACAACAATTTGGCGACGAGCTAAAAACGAAACTATCAAGAAATTCAGTAAAAGTGTGAACTGTCTGCAAAAGCTAGTGTTAAGATCCAAATTCAAATATTCAAACAATTCAAGTTCGCAGATCTTCAAGAATGGACGCAAAACAATTTCAACTACTTCTGAAAACTATGAATGAGCAACAGAAAATTCTATTAGATGTTTTTTCCAAACAATTTCAAATGCAACGTCAAAAATCAGATTATTATGTGAATATTACACCTTTCGAAAAATTCGAATCAAGAAAAGAAAAATTCACATTTTATTTGGAGAGATTTGAAAATTGTCTAATGAAGAGCATTGTAAACGCTGAGATGAAAGCACAATTATTTTGTACGTCAATTGGTTCAGCACACTATAATAATTTGCTGTGTTGCTTGGTCCGGAAAAGTCAGTGAAAGCGTTGAATTATGATGAATCAGTGAAAAATTTTCGTACAAGGCTCATTCCATTGAAATGACCACAACATTATTTTCCAAATATTCATCAGAAGGAAAATCACAGCATATCAGACTTTGTGGCGTCATTACAAAAAGATATTAGTGATTGTGACTTTCATATTACTTGTGGCTGCAACAAGCAAGTTTCCTGCTCGGAAATATTTTTGAGAGCTCAATTCATTCGAGGGTTGAAAGATAATTGAATCCGGGAACATTTGCTTCAATCAAACGTGACCAGTTTTGACGAACTCTTCAATAAAGCAGTAGCACTAGAAGCTTCGAGAATTGAAAGTAGGGAGATTTCAAATCAACAAAATACCTCCAAAAGTTCCAGTTCATCCTTGGGATGTTCCAGATGAAAATTGGGAAAGAGTACATATTGATTATGCTGGCCCATTAAATGGTGGAGGCAAAAATTCGAAAGAAAAAAGAGACATTTTGAAAAGTTATACATCGCTACTTACAATGTCAGAACTCTCAGATCAGAGAGTCATCTCGAAAGAATGGAGGAGGGACTACTGAACATAAAATGGGATATCTTGGGCATTAGCGAGACGAGATTGAAGGGCGAACTCGCTACAACCTTAAAATCAGGACATTTGCTGTATCAAAATAACACAGAGAGCAATAGATAACGCAAGAATGGGCAGTAGATATTCAAATCTCATCAAATACATATACGAAAACGCCACAATCCAAATAACGATAGACGAAGAAACAACATCAAAAGAAATTCCCGTGAAAAGAGGCATACGACAGGGAGACACGATCTCTCCAAAATTATTTACATTGGCTCTGGAGGACGTGTTCAAGGGTTTGAAGCGGGAAACGCGAGGCATAAATATAGATGGTGTACGTCTGAACCATCTTCGATTTGCGGACGACATAGTTCTTATAAGTGATGATGCCGAAGATCTTTGCACGATGCTGGAAGAACTATATGAGGCTGCCTTGACCTATGGACTCGAGATGAACCTGGGTGAAACGAAAGTTATGAGTCCAGAAATTTAAGAATCAGTATCGGTAACCACGAAATCGAAAATGTTACAGAATACATTTATCTAGGGCATAAAATCGTACAAGGCAGGGAAAATCAAACCTATGAAATATCGAGAAGAATTGGACTAGGCTGCATTTGAAAAACATTTGAGACATGTCTTATGCCAGTCCTCACATACGGTCTTGAGACAATAACTCACCCGCGCATACGCCAACAAACTCCAGGTGACACAACGAGCAATGGAGAGATCGATGCTTGGCGTTATTTTGCGAGATGAGATCAACGATGGTGGGATGATATCCAGAAAACAGCCGGAAAAAATCGGGTTCAGATTGCCTTAAATAGACAGAGATGGAAAGATTTGGAAGAGGCCTTTGTCCAAGAGTGGATATCCACAAGCTGAAGAGAGAGATATTAAATGGAGATCATTTTTTGCTTTGTATAGATGCGAGATCGAAATGGCCTGAAATTAAAGTTATTTCGGAAGCTCCTGCAATGCGTATTACCTTTCAAGAACAAATATTTAATGAGAGCTCGATACCCGATTGATGTTTCACAAAAACACTCACATCAACTCACTGAAAAGAGTGTTCCATAACAACTGCGCTATCAAAATAACCGAAATTTTGGTGAGTAACTGTCAAGAGATGAACAATGAAAATTCACCAGCACTTATTTACGACTGCTGCCATCTTCACGTAGAGGTCGGAAACTTTTCAGACCATCCTCGTATGATATATAAAAATCAATATTTCAAATGTCTAATGATCATTTCAGTTAAATTCTAGCCATTTTCATGTTTTCCCATGCAAAAAACTGAAGGAAAAGCCCCATTCGTCCATTATATCTCATTATTCGACATGATTATCCTTAAAACCAACCAGTCTCCGTTTCTGGTCGTTTAACAATAAAATTACCATTTAATGGGTTTATTGTTACGTGCCAGTTCCTAACCAAAAATTAGAAGAATTAGTCCTATAATAATATCTTTTATGTTAGCCTAATAACAGTTATTTGATGTGAAAATTTCGACTTTCATTAAAACATGTAATTAGACGGTCTCCAGTGTAAGTAAGCTTTATTGAATAATTCAATGAGCAATTTTTTGAGTTTCATTTTGATGAGGCGTAGTGATTCGATGCATGTCTAATGGTTTGTAATTACCTATACACCACTGCGAATTATTTTCCTATGTTTCTCATGATTTTAATTCAAGACGCTATGCAAACGATATGATACGAAACATCATTGACTAGACGAGAGCTGTCAAATGTTATTCGTTGTAAGATGACGTATTTCCATACTGCTTTTCACTATTTCATGTTCAAAAATAATAATTACAAGAATGCTGATATCTACATTCATCATTTCAAGATTCAAACTGTCAGAAGTAGAAAAATGTAGTTGGCAATCTTGTTTCAAATGAATACTATTTTATTCTTGAATTCACGACTCTGGTGAGTATAAAATTTTACATAAATGGTAATGAAAATTTTATCGAGACCACCGTGACTACTTATGAATGAAATCGATACTTATCGAAAGTTGGATCAATTAATTCTAATGAAAAGAAAATTAATTTTCGATTTTTATGATCTCAGAGATTCATCAGTTGGTGGCATAGCAGGCCTTTATCTTGAAATCTCAGAATAATCAACGGACATCAGCATTTCAAATTTTATCACGAATGAGTTATGTATATAAATAAAAATGAAATGCTATTCGGTCATAAGATCGATTTGGCTATTTTATGCTTCAAAATTTCCGTAATATTCCGATTTAGGATTAACAACAAATACTGGAAAAGTTTTATTATCAAATTCTTATTTCGTTTTATTCCTTGTGGTGGAGAAGTTCTCATCACAAAATTCAGGACAATGACAAAAGCAATCGCAGATTTCTCTGTAAAAATTCTGATTTTTATTTGGACGTTAATTTCTGTTCATTAGTTTCAGAAAATCGGAAAATCCGACAAACTGCATGATTATAATTTCTGTATTACTATCTATCAAAATTGACATCAGTACAACATTTTGTCTGTTATTTTTTCAGTTTTGTTTCGTAAAGCGTCCTTATCAATTAACAACGAAAGGAGAATTAGTTGCTTGTTATTCGTACTAGCCTGAAAAAGAATTGGATATAGAAGTTGGTAACTATAGTCCTGAATAATTGATAATGAATGACATAATGAAATAATTTCAATAGTTTTGCGATTAAATCCAAAAATGAAGATTACAAATAAGGTTAAGAGAAAAAAGACGCCCCAAACACAGAGTGGTTGCAAATAAAGACATCAAAATGATTATTTCCACGTGTGTGCCACAATTGCTGTATATTATGGAAGGTTCTTATATAGCAGTGTGTAAATCACGAAAACACATCCACTTGAACGAATCAAAAGTGTTATCTTGTTACTACTTCGCTTAAAGAAGGAATAAGCAGCAGAGTACAATTTGATAATTTTTAACTGGGAATCAGTATTATGGATAACAAGACAAAAATATTCCACTTCTTTCAAATGAAGATAAACTTGCATCGTATCTATATTCACTTCAATTTCGTCTTCCATACTTATTAATTCTCCGTGAAAAAAACAATAACAAGAACAGCGGGTAGGTACCTAATCTGTCATAATTTTCGCTAATGGCATCCATTATGATTCTATGAAGATTGTTCTGTGATTTTCAATAGTATTCCATCACAAAGCTCACTTGACGATTCATTAGAATCTTTTGTTACATTTTGAGTCACCCCCGTACACTATTTATTCAAATAGGGTGAGTATTGTTTCAACATTAGCCAAAGTTGGAGAAACTGCTCTGCAAATCACTAAAACATATGTTATAAATTTCAAATGAAAGGAAAATTATCAATATATTATCATATTATTCAATGAAACGACTTAAATTTTCCAATAGTATTAATCAGTGAAATTATCTAAACACACGTTGCACCGTGATTTAGATGCCCAGTTTTGACATAACATTAATGGTAGGTGCTGTTTGCCACAATTATTATTGTCACGAAACGGCTATTTTTATATTACATTTCCATTCATTTGAATACTTCAGTGCGGCTGTCGGTGAAGGTGTTTTATCAGTATCGATAAGCGCTATTCTTATTCAAATGACGGTCCGACATTTGTTATATTACGGTAAAAAATTATCGTTGATCTGCCATGTTAATCGGGAATTTGCTCGTTAACAAATTCGAAAAATAGGAAGTGAAGATAAATAGCGAACTTCATTAGTGTTTTTCATTAATGATAATTGATTTTTAATCGTTAGTATTTCTACAAATTTAACTCCTGAAAATCAAATTTTTTCAAACATTAAAAGAATGTTTTTGAAAATGTTGTTTCTTACTTAATATTCAGAACATATGATTTACATGAAGCATCCGCTTAAGATTAGTTTCCATTTAGTAAATGGTATCTAATTTATATTTCTTTCGGAGCGAATAGATACGTGGACCGTTCGATAAGTTACTGACTTTTTGTCTGACGTTTTTTCAATTTTTCATTTCGTACAAATAATGAGTTTTCTCATGAACCTTGGAATATGAATTCGTCTCAGTGATGACTATCCGAATCTCTTACAACCAATCCATCTCTTCATGTTTGGAAGCGGGAAATAGTCGCAGCGAGCTAAATCTGAAGATGGATAACAGGTCATAACTCAGTTTATGAATGACCACAAAAGTATACATATGTGCATTGTTTCGATGCCAAATTTCGTCGTTTTTGCTTCAAATCAATAATTGATTTGTTTAAAAGCTCTCTCTCTCTCTTTTTCAGATAATCTCCCAGAACTGTGACAATGACCTTGTTGGCTGGCCCACAGTCCAACATGAATTTTATTGTAGATTTCTGGTGTCACCTGTGATAGTACCATCAAAAAGGAGTGCATCACTTCTCAATCACAGTGTGTAGTTTCCATTGTATTCATCAAGCCTTCTCTTGATTTCGGTGATGGTTCTTTCGTGAGAAAAATGCTTAGATACGAAAAATTTTTTACATTTTCTGTCAAAATTCTAGATGCTGCCAATAGCTACAAAACACAAAGTAAATGATGCAAATTATGCAGCTTGCTCGAAAACTCACAGTACTCAATTGAAAGATAATAGTCAAACATAGCAGTGAAGTTTCAGAGCGGGAAATTCAAAAAAATCATTGATTTATCAAACCGCCCTCGTACATTTGATAAGCATTCATAGTTGATTATTTGCAGGAATATGTTGGGCGAAAATTGAATGTCATAACATTGAATATATTTATAATAAAATGAAAATTAATAAATAATAAGCATACTCCATTTTATACCTAAATTTATATGAAAAGTATATTTAATACCGAATGTTCATTCAAATAATATACATACATGTACATATACCGTCCATTTAGTGCTTACTCGATCCATGACTTTGTTCCTGTTGCATATATTGAAGAATCGTTTTCAAACATACAGGGTGTTCCTATGTTACCTATATTTCTGAATATGTTAACCCGAAATAAAGTGAGTTTTTCCAGATCAGTATATTTTATTAAATCGTTTTGTGAAATTATGCCTTTTTTCGAACATTTCTTGTATTCATCGTAATCGTGTTAGGAACGAATTTTAATACTGTATTATTCTCATAATCCTGAATATCCCAGAACAATCATGAATTATTGATACATTCGAACAAGGTGTTCTGCGGTGGATTTTGTTTAGGTTCAAACTTCATTGCTTTCCTTTTTTCAAATGGAACACCCTATATTTAGTGCCAGGAAATGAAAAACAATTCTGATATCTGTTGAAATGTATTAGGTATTTCTATACCGATTTTAGAATCGAAATTGAAAATGATTCTGTATTTTATGCTTGAATTTCAACATAATTTTTGCCTAAACTTCTCAAATAACCACGAGCCATTTCCGAAAGAGGGTAACTTACACACACTATAAAAAAAATTGTTTCTATCTTTTCTTGGAAAAATTTTAATGCATAGAACAATTTTTCTTCTCGTTATTAAGATTCTCAAAGATAATATTATGGAATGCATCGCGAATTATTTACATCATATCATCCATTGTGATAATTGATATAAACCATCCAGTATTTAAAGAAATTATTCTAGGAGAGAATAAAAATTTATCCCAAACTGCAAGATAATCCATATTTATATTCAATTTGTACTGAAAAGGCACGAAAATCATCTGTTTCACTTTTGCTCCTATACAGATTTGCTATATGTCACCTTCCTAATTAATTTCCACTATAGACACCAGAGGAGTTTTTAAATCTCATGAATTTTCATTAGTTACTAATATATATCGCATCTATCCTATTAAACAGTTGCTGTTTCGAATGACAGTAATAGCATTTTACGAAAATCAATAGATCAGATTTAGTGCGTATGGAATCGTCAAATATTCCATGTACTTCTAAGATATCAGTTAACTTTTTTCGCTGCATTGCACAAAGCAAATCGCTGACATGATCCGGGAAAAAACTCTCATAATGCGTTCAAAGTACGTATTTTGGGGACGCTTATCGATTCGTATCTGAACTGGACACATCAGTAGGGCAGATAGAGGTCCGGCCGCGTTCCCCACGCAATATCTGACGGTACAGGATTAGCGCATAGGGTTTAATGAGTCGTGCAAGTAATCCGGGATCAGAGAACGATACTTGCGATAGGTTGATGTACCGCTCAAATATTCATGGGTCGTCTATGTTCAATACTCTATGGATCGCAGTCTTTAGCTTACGCTCGGGTCGCATTATGCATTATAGATCTCGCTCGGTGGTCAAGTAGCCGATTCTCCTGGGACCACAGAGAGCAGAAGACGCGGCGGCGTTATCTACGGGTTCTGGGCCTCAGCGCCAATTGCGGATCGCCATCCTTTAATTCTAGCTGACAGGTGGACGGGTTCGCTACTAGTTGAATTTCCTCGGGGAGTCACTTGGACCGACTTATATCTCACCGTCGATACCGTCTTCAGATGGAGAGTCTCTCGGCGCCATTTTTAGAATGAGGTACGGGTTTCGCCTCCGTCGTGACGACTTATGAATATTCATTACAATGATTATAAGACAAATTATGAGAATCTATTAAATTTTCAGAACTTTGAGAAAAAATATTGTAAATTGCATAAAAAATCAGAGTACCATATTTTTGTGGGGCATTATATGTCTTCGGGATCGATCTTCGCCATTTTCAGGCAGCCGAACCTGTCCGCTGTTGGTTCTTCTTTGTTCGCGAATCGCCGTTTTGCATACCGGTTTGGCTATAAACGAAAATAAGAATAACACGCATTTATCCGGATTTACATTATAGGCAGAGGTGTAGTTTCAGAATTATTTTTTTTTTCTCCTTTTTTTTCGTGAACCCGAGAGGCCGGCTGAACCGACTTGACCAAACGACCGCTTGGGGCGGGAAGGTATCTCGTTGTGCGCCGAACATTGTTTTTGATATTTAATGCTCATGACATGACAGTACCTCGGGATCGTACGTTTTTCCCACGGCTTCGAAAAATACGATATTGGTAGGTGTGGTGACCGAAATAACGCGTAAGATTCATTAATTCGGCAATAATCGCGAATTCATCAATCTTTGGATTAATATTCCTTTTAAGGAGGCTTTAAGAAATATAAGATTAAGTTATTCATCGGTTCTATGTTCTCAGTGACAGGTGTCACTCACAGTGACATTATGTCACTGACAACCAGAAGTTTCAAACTGAGAAAGGATGTTTTAGATAATTGAACATTTAACTTGAATTTTATAATTTCGGATCAACATCAGTAGATAATTCAAGAAAACCCAGATACAATTGATATAGTTCAAATAATGTATTAGTTTCTTATTGAAAAGTATATTTCTTCTGTCAAATTTTAACCATAGAAAATCTACTGATTAAATCATGTTCTATTTTATTTTGGACTATGCATTGTATGAAATGACGTCGTTCAATTCCCACCTACTCATATACCTGTCTTAAAGAATCTTGCATATCCTTTTCCTAATCAAACATGCAATAAGAGCATGATTGTCGAATATAATTTTCCAACCCATTAAATTGTGAAGAGTTTTGCTAGACAAAATTGTCAAGATAAGTGAATTCAAAATTATATAAATCATCCCCAGTTGAATTTTAGAAATTTCAGTAATAACCGAATTCCGTACATAAACACCTCAAAAAGTCTAGGAACCAATATCTTTAAAATATGAATTTGATGATTCGAATTTATAGAAATCTTTCGGTTTTTGTTAGGATGTATTGTATAGAATGTATTCTCAAGAAAACAAAATAAAATTTGACTTCTCCAAAGCACCTATTATAAAAAAAATTTAAATTTGAAAATGACGAAATTTGGTAAAACACAAGAAAAAATCCTGAACTAATATTTTCGAAACGATATGGAAGCACTTATATGTTTCAGTATCAGAAGGTCCGCCTCTGTTATTAATAACACTTTGGCATCGTCGCGGCATGCTCAATATTAAATTGTCTATTACATTTTGGCCCGTCATTCCAAGCCCCTGAACTGCTAATCGAAGCTCCTGTTCATGATGGACGACATTTTGACGCAGGAGATTTCTTTTGGGGTGTCCCACACATGCTCGATGGGATTCAGATCTGGGGAGCAGGATGGCCACGGTTGAAGATCGATATCATTCTCTTCAAGAACGTTCAAGACAACTCTTGCACGATGAGGAGGGGCATTATCTTGTTGGAAGAGTGGATTTTGACCCATTGTTTGGAGATACGGTACCACTACAGGTAAAACTATCTCATTTGCGTAAGAATTTCCCGTGAGGTTGTTCTATATGAAAACGAGGTCAGTTCTTCCACCAAGGCGTATACCTCCGCAAAACATCACTGATCCGCCTCCCTGTCTAACAACTTCTCGAGCATGCTGGAGACGGTTTTGCTTTCCAGGTTCCCTCCATATTCGAATTCTTCCCGAATCGGGATAATAACTAAATCTAGATTCATCACTGAAGAGAACTGTGGCACCAAGCTAAACGAGCAGCGCTATTTCCATGGGTCAGTTGTGGAACTCTTAAAGGACGTCTGGAGTGGAGTTGACCTTCGTGCAGTCGATTTCTCACAGTTTGGTCGGAAATTTGTACATTATGAACTCGTGATAGCTCTTGAGCTAATTGAGATGCTGTGGTAGTACGATCTCTTCTGGCTTGTAAAACCAAAAATCGGTCTTGGGCGACTGTAGTAATCCTGAAACGACCTGTATGGCGTTCTTCTACGCTACCTGTTTCATTGAAACGCGACTATAAACGGTTTATGACACTTGGGCTACTTCTCAGAACCCTGGATACTTCCCGTTGTGAGCTCCCAGCTTGGAGCATGCCAACGGCTCGTAACATCTCTTCTCTATTCAAATGTCGTCGTCGAATTTTATTTTATTTGTGGTTTTTTCAAACACTGAATAAAAATGATTATAAAGCAGCGTCACATCTGCTGCATTTCTAGTTTTATGAAATCTGTTTAAGGCATAATTTGGTGAGAAATGGATGCAGGTGTTCATTTCTTAGAAAAAATCATCGATATTGATCGTTCTGGATACGATATATCGATATTCAGAAGTGTTCCCTAGACTTTTTGAGGTGTTTACATCTTAAACAAATTATATTAAATTATAAATACTGTAACTGTAACCGTAAATCTTTCGAAAACTAGGCTTCAATTGAAAATTGATTGGAAAAATTTGTGTCTAACTTCCATTATCATTATTATAATTTTTATTGAAGGTTATATCTTTTACAAGTATTAATGTATGTAATTGATACATAAGAAATTTATTACCATTCATAATATTTTACGACATTTTATTGTAATTTGTTTTGAAATATGGGACTACAGTACAACAAGTGGGTGATTCTACTGAGTATGAGAATGGTCTGAAAAATATCCCTTACTCAAAGATGGAGTACTCGACAATAAGAGCTTGGGAATTAGCTTGTGCGTATTTTTGTTTCGATGCTGTGTACAAAAATTCTATCATTATTTACCATTGTGAAATTTTGGCAATCAAATATGAAATTGTTGATTCCAAATTTGAGTTAAATAGAACCACTGACGAGAAAAACCGCAAAAGTTGGATGTCACTTGCTTATGTTAGTAGCAAGAAAGAGTTGGAATGACCCTTCAAAAAATGTTCAGAATTATGAATTTCATTTAGAAAGGATTTCAAATCCCTTTCCATATTTTGATGCAAATTGGATATTGATATTCTTCAAATTCCTCCTCTATAATCCGGGCACGTCGACGCCGGCTGATATACAAACAATAATAATTTTCCTGTCTGTATGTATGTACTTGTACTATCTAACAGTAGCGAGTATCGTTCTACATTTGCATTTTGCATTTCAATCTCGCCGGTGGTGTGCATAATGGGTCCAACCAAGAGAAATCATAAAACGCTCACACTGGCAGAGAAATCGAAAATAATAGATTTTATTGATGATGGAATGAGTACTCGTCAACAGGTAGGAATTAGGGATGCACCGAGCAAGGGTTTTCACAAAAAGCCGAGTATCGAGCTCTCGGCCAAACAAAATTACTGCATGCCGAGTATCACGGCCGAGAGCTTGGTTGGCCCAACCGGATTATTAGAGTAGCTGAGAATCCTGATTTTGAAATCGCATTGTATAACTGGTTTCTTCAACAAAGCAACGCACACGTACCAATTTCGTCAGACATATTGAGAGCAAAAGCCAAACAGTTTTATGAACAAATCACAGGAAAAAAGGTTTTCTGGCAAGTTTGGGATGGTTAGATAAATTCAAGCTTAGACATGGAATTAGTTTCTTGAAGGTTTGTGGTGAAAAACTTTCCAGTGATGTTTCCGCTGAGATACCATTTGAGGAAAAATTTCTATCGGTTGTTGAACAGATGGAATTAAGCAAAAACGAGGTATAATGCTGATGAATCGGCTATTTTTGGGAGATGTTTACCAGACACAACTTTGGTTCATCAAGAGGAAAAATCAGCACCAGGTCGAAAAGTGTCAAAACACCGCTTAACATTCATGCCATGCTGCAACGCGGCTGGAATTCACCAATTACCTTTACTAGTCTTGGGAAATAAGCAAATCCACGAGCATTCGAAAACGAAAGTTCACTACCACTTGTCTACAAAGTATCTACCAAAGGGTGGATGACCAGACCATTATTTGTTTGAAACATTTTTTATCCCCGAGGTGAAGAATTTTTTAACTAAGATTAACTAGCCCTGTAAAGCTCTGTTGTTGGTAAACAATGCACCATCGCGCCCACCTGAGTAAGAGGTTAATACTGATCCAAACTTCAGAGTTATGTTTTTGCCACCCAACCTATGGATCAGAATTCAATTCAAAACATTAAAGTGTCGTATAGAGAATGCCTTCTTAATCATATCATTTCGCATGAAGGTGAAGTGATAACTTCCATTTTGAAGCAGTATAATTTGAAAGATGCCGTGAACAATCTTGCCGAATCTTGGAAAGCCATTACTTCAAAAAATATTAGAAAAAGTTGGACAGCATTGTGGCATGACACTACAGAAGTAGAAGAATCAGATGATGGAAATATTCCACTTTTGGAGCTTCAGAAGAAACTTCGTCTAATCAGTGAAAATGATTTGAAAAATATTGCCGAATCGGCTGTGGGAGACAAAGAGTTTGATATTGATTTGACTGAAGAAGAGCTTATACAGGATGCTTTAGGAAGGAATATTGAAAACGTAGAGGAATCTTCTGACTCAGAGGATGGTTTAAATAGTATGATGAAAGTGAAATATGCAGATACTGTCGATGCGTTCTCCCTGATTATCAGTTCGAACAGAAGAATCTTCCTATAAAAGACGTATTGCTCCTGAAAAGGCTCAAGGAAAAATCAGTTGAGATGGCAGCATCGAGAAAGGTTCAGAGTGAAATTGATGGATATTTTAAACGTCATAAGGAATAGCATGTTGTTTACGGACACTAGTTTATATTCAAATTCTATATTTTCTATGAGGAAAGATTATAATGAATGTGGAAATTCTATAGCGATATCTGCCCGGATATTATATTTTAATTGAGAATTACAACTTGCTAACATTCTCCAAGTTCTAGAGCAACAGATGTCCTAAAATTATCCAATGACTTCGAAAAAAAATTGACGATATCACAGACTGAATTTCGAACTGACAATGTGCGATACAAGAATGATCCACAAGCATAATTCGTTTTACTAGTAGTGACTCTGAATAAGGGAGTTTTTCTTGTTAGTCTACCAGGCAGGTTAAGGGAATGCACTACAGAAGATCAGGGCAGTCAACAAGGCCGGACTAGTGAAGTTGTACTGTATAATAACTGAAAATACTTCCAAGCTCTTTGTCTCACTTAGTTCAAATCTAGTTTTACTGAAGTTTCAACATTTAAATGAACCGTCACTCCCTCATTTACCGCCAATTAGAAATGAGTTTTATAAATAATTTCAAAGATGAATACTTTTTACTTTTTCTCCAGACATGTATCATTTTATATATGTTTCTTTTATTATGCAAATACCGTTCTCGTTTAGAACTGCACTTACCGTTAAATGCTGAAATAACCACGCTCTGAGTATATTCGTCGCTACCTTTGGAAATATACCCCGCTTTTTTTGATTTTTCTTTCCGTTCGTGTCATCGTCTTCCTCGCCAGTGCCTTCACCGCTGCCGATACTCGCGTTGCTGGCATCACCTGAAACAACAAGAGGAAATCAGATTTTTTGTCCAAAAGAAAATTTCAATGGTTGAATACTATCAACCGCGTCATGGTATCAAATAATTTTTTCAAGTTCAAAAGTATTGTTCGAGTCTTGCAGGCGATGCCCAACATGCGAGCAAGTCGAAAAGAACTCCTCCTGTTCTTCCCTGAGCACTGTAACAACAATTCCGCAGTGAGGATCAACGAGTCCATTGAATCTCATTTGGATCAACAAACAAAACGTTTTATTCTTACCAAGCTCTCGAAAGTAGTTCAATGAAAAAACCGAAAGGGCTTTTAAAATCTCTCATAATACACAAACAATTGACTGGAATTGATATATTCATTGGTTGTGTATTGAAAAACGCGACCCATCAAACGCACGAACAGATAAAACAACGAAAGGGGGACGGTTGGCTTTAGAAATTCTCTCTCATTGACTAAAAACCGCGTGTGTTTGTTTTTCTGGTAATGACTGCAATTCGCCATCGTTCAGCAAACAACAGCGGCAGTAGTCGTGAAAGTCCTAGGTCACCCCTAATCTTATTTCTTCCCCTTTCTGTTTGCGTGTGAGTCATTAAACCCCTCTCTCGTCGAACTCACCCTCCTTTCTGCATACAACACTGTATTACATCGAGGGTCATTATGACACCCGCAACATTGCGTATAATAATTAGATGACCGAATCCACTTTATTCCCAGCATCCGTGGGATCGACACATCTAAAGTACGAAACTTTAGCCTGTGGCTTTTTCTTTCCGATTAAAGCTGAAATCTTCAAAACGATGAACATACTTACCTGGATAGGGATTAGTATATTTGCTAACGAAAAAAAAATTCGCATTATATAGTTCCTAGAAGTTATATATAATTCCCATAAGACATTATATTTAATTCATAGAGATTATATATAATTCTGAGAATGTTTTGTTTAGCAGAAGTGTTTATATTATGGTATTATATATAATTCCCAAAAATACGTCTAACATTGTTGAGAAATAAGTTTGCATGCAAGTATTCTAGGAATTATATGTTATAGTATATAATAAACATTTTATAAAATTCCTATTTGCATTATATATTGTATACAGTGTGTTACATACTAGTACGTCACAACTTGAGGGGGTCAATCTACGTACAATTTTAAGAGAAAAAGCTCATATAAACATAGGTCCGCAAAAGCTTCGTTACGGAGCTACAGGGTGTTGAAATTGGTTTTTCTTCAAAACTCCTGCAGTTTTCGAGATATTCAGCCTAAATTTGGAATGCAAGCTATTTTTTATAGCCTTCATCATAACACGTCCTAAATTTTTACTAGAATCTACAAGGTGTTTTCTTTTCCGGAGCCATGTCTTCTTTTGCCCTTTCAAACTTTTTTGCAGTACGCCACTGATCAGCGTACAATCAATTGTCTTCATCTTCGTTCAATTTAGAAACTTTTTTGACACTTCTCGAGCAAAAATTATTAAACGATTGTATGCATTTGCAGAATTCAAAGCACTTCTAATTGAAAAAATGACTAGTACTTTTTTTATTTAACAATTGCTAAACTTGAACTAATGTCTGCTCGAATTGTTTATTAAATTAAAGATTAGTTTATAATAATTGGCTGATATCCATTACATGTACGGTAAACACAACAGAAGCTAGGCGATTATATCAAATGAAAGGAAAAAAAGACATGGCTCCGGAAAAGAAAACACCTTGTAGATTCTAGTTGAAATTTAGGACGTGTAATGATGGAGGCTGTAAAAATAGTTTGCATTCCAAATTTGTGCTGAATATCTCAAAAACTGCAGGAGTTTTGAAGAAAGAACCAATTATTTCCGGAAACTTCAACACACTGTAGCTCCGTAACGAAGCTTTTGTGAACCTATGTTTCATGAACGTTTTTTCTTAAAATTGCACGTAGATTTACCACCTCAAGTTATGACATACTATTATGTAACACCCTGTATTGCCGGGAATGTGTATACTACGGAATTATATATAAAAAATTATGAGCTTCTCATGAAATGGCTTTTATTATTCATATTCTAGAAATTATAATGTAATGTATATATTAGCGAAAACTAATATATTACGATATTATATAAAAGAAGTCAAGAAATGGATTTGATTATACTTATTCAGATAATTCCATATTAATGTACATATTAAGCTATCTATAATTTCAAGGAGACGTATATAATGCTCAAAATATTTGGTTACGTAACAAGCTTTGAAATTGAACAAATAAATAGTATATTCTACTTCTGGAAATGGGTATACTTTTACTGGGCCATTATATATAATTTGTAAAAATAGTCTTGAATGCCTAAGAATCTCAAGAAATTAGTTCAATTACATGTTGTTAAATTTTTTTGCGAAACATAATGATATATAATGAATTCAGTTCATATCTCAGAGATTAATATATAAAATGGTTCCATTGATCTCCTTTTTCATAAAGATGTAGGTTGATATTTGGTTCAACGTTTAGAAATAATTTCCATATCATGTTTAACGTTCTATATTTTGACTTGCTATAGGTTTAAAGTGAGGTTAGAAAGAATAATCTCATTAGTGTGTGCGTTCACAATCGATTGAATAACCTATATGTTGAATTGAATTAGGATTGTTTTTGAATATGATGCTTATTTTCTGGGAATGATGGGATTGATGGATTCATGTTTTTAATCAGCAATTCATTTTGAGATAGATTCTTGGCATAATAAAACAGTTATATCAAATAAACGGCGATCCAAACACATAATTTATACGAAGTAGATTTGGTTGACAGAATGACAGAAAAACTCGGGAAACCGCTATCGTTTTGGTAGAAATTGGTTTTAATTTTTTTATAGCGAATGTTGAACTTCGTCCATTTAGTGGTGGTATCATTAGTCGAACCGTTGAAAGAAATTCATGGTTATGTTGGCAAATTTCCTTGCTGCCACCATGATGTTTTCTACTGAAATATCGAACTTATGGTAAATAGACTTTATTCAACTTCATTATTTTGAAACGAACAGTTATAGAAGACGTTCAAGTTTGTTAATATACTCTAAGAGTGACGTCACAGATTGTTTGATTAATTCGAATTATAAATTATGTTTGAGGCTGTTGAGCGGAGATATATCTTTCCAGTTGATGAAACACAGAAAAGGTTCTGCCCTTAGAATCTGCTATAATTGCTTGTCATTTCTTTCAGCAGTCGATACAACTATGGAATTCAATCCTAGACCGGACCTTATCAATTTCGCAATCTTTTCTGCCGCTCGATTGATTTAATGGCTTCATTTGTACAAACGGGGCCCGAGTATACCATAATATGTAGTATTTCATTTAATTAGAATACCTTGACAACGGGAATACCAGATTTAACGGTTGCCTGGTCGAAAAAACAGCGTACTGAAGAGAGAAATTCTCGACGTGGTATAAATTAATGGTTGGAAGTGGGTAGGTGTTTGAGGCAAATACAAGTACAACTCACCTAATCAACATATGTTCTAATTATTTCTATTTGTTGTAGTTTCATAAAACATTATCGTTAAATTATGTATCTGGAACTCCACGCAAGCACAGCTACATGAAGTATCGATTTAGAATTAACGAGAAAAGAGAATTTTCAATTCTAATTGACTTGCAAGGAGTGCATACAATGAGACTTCTATTTGAATAACATACCCTTTGGAAAATGTCAGACTATGAAAGGTAGATTGACGTAGATTAGAGAAGTTCATTTCATTTCTGTATATATCGACTGTTCCGTGTTCCAGACTATAGTTCCTACAATTGTTGATCGATTTCAGAGAAACAAAAATCGAATTACATCTTGAATATTCTAGCGGTCTGAAAAATTTTCATTGATCTGTCAAGGTCAACTTCAGGAAATACCGAAATATGACCTTGACTTGTACTTAATGGTAACACCAGAGTTTAACTTTTTTTCGATTACTTATTCAGTTTTGAGTACCTTGTTCTAAAAAGGCTCACTTAAAACGCATTAGTCAGCAATTATTAATGAGAAATTATGACAGCTTAGGTATCTACGCGCTAATTTTTGTTATTGTTTCGTTTCGAGCCTGGAAGACGAATACAGACATGAAACAAGCCTATTTTCAACCTAGCAGAATTAGTGTCGAACATTTCGACTCTATCGGGAACGTTTTCCAGATCCTGATCAACCAGGGCGCCGCAAGTTTTGTAAACTTGAAAAAATTATGCAAATACGATTCGTTATCGCAGTTTACTCAATCTGATTTACGAAAACATAAATGTTTCTCAAAAAGTTCAAGCTCTTGAAGAACATGGTAGGGTTAGACGCCTCGAGTTTTCAATTTTTTCA
This sequence comes from Cryptolaemus montrouzieri, assembly GCA_013387265.2. Taxonomy (NCBI): domain Eukaryota; kingdom Metazoa; phylum Arthropoda; class Insecta; order Coleoptera; family Coccinellidae; genus Cryptolaemus; species Cryptolaemus montrouzieri. The sequence continues at coordinate 125,752,469 of JABFTP020000185.1, forward strand.
CTGATAGAATGCATTAAGATTTTTCTCTTTGCAAAAGCATCATTTGGTCTGATGAGTGTACTTTTCACGACATTCGTCATTTCAATAGAAATAATTTTGGACAACCGCCAGTCTAGAAATTTCTCCAGATACAGTTCGAAGTGCCGTATTGTATATTTCCGTTTTTCTGAAACTGATGTCTGTACTATCTTTTTTTGTGTATCGTAAGCTTGCAGCGCTCTGGTCCATCACGATCTGGAAATCGTTCCTGATAGAGTCGAAAAGCTCGAGCACTATTTCTGTTACGTTGTAAATAAACTTGCATCATGTCTGTATTCAGTTCATTTTCGCCTTCCGTACTTATTAATCCTCCTTGAAAAAACTCGACACGAAACAATAAGAAGAATCAGCGTATAGGTACATAATCTGTTATAATTTCTCATTAATAATTGTGAATGATATACATTAAAATTCCACGAAGATTGCCCTGTAATTTTCAAAGATATTCCGCCACAGAGCTCACATCACGATTAATTAGAATTTCTGCTAAGTTTCGAGTCTTTCTTCACCCAAAATACGAAATAATGGGAGTTATATAAAATGAAATAAGTACCAAAACATTTTTTTGGACAGAAAAATGTTACCACGAACTCAAACAGTTGCCCATTCTACATCGATGAATTGGAAATGTGGGTTTTCTATCGAAAATTTTCGATTTTTTCTTTTTTTCTCGGAAAATATAAATTTTCAAGTCCAAGGGAAGGTCAACTTTCGGTATTTGCGGAAGTGACAGACAATGAAAATGTTTAGGCTGAATATCATACATGATGCAATTCGTTTTTTGTTTCATTTAAATCGATCCATAATTGTAAGAGCTATTGCTTGGGGCAACATCGATATATCACCTATTTGATTATTCACGATCATTTTGTTATTTTAAAAGAATTTGGTCATGGTAGCCCGAATAATTCTTCTTGCTGAAGTTTAAAGGTATGACAGGAATTAATAATTGATAACGATAGCAGAAATGTTGTATAAATTACCATTCTGAATATTGTAGCAACCATTAAAAACATTAAAATAAAAAACACAAAATAAACAGGAATAGAATAGCAACCATAAATTTACATATTCATTTTTTTGGCGTGTCTTTGTTGTTATTTGCGGGTGTTAATTAAAGTGACGAGGTCACAACACTTCCATCTGTTTTTCTTTAAAGCTTTTTTGTGTCTCGATACGTCATCGTGCTGTGATATCGACATTTCTATTTAACCTGGCTGTTTCATAAATCAACCGTCTCTCGTTCCAGAAGAAAAATATTCTGGAGCAAGACATTGAAATACCTCACTAATTGGTGGTTCTGGTGCTGAATTAAAGATTTTTTCATCCCGCCCGTCTCCGCGACGGCGTGTATTTCAGAAACGAGTTCATTATGGTACACGTGTTTATTATAAAATCTTCCAGGCGTAGAGTGAATATCCCGACGTTACTGGAAATGATCCAACTTGACAAATTAAAATAATGTTTGTCGTGCAAAAACATAAAATGGATCATTAAAGAAGTCGCTCGTATGACTGCCATGGAGTTTTACTGATTCTACTAAATTTATGTGCTAGCATCGGAGTGGCTTAGTCAAAATAGATGAGTAATATTGAACGAAAAATAAACGACTACCTTTCAGCTTTGACAGATTGTTGAAAACTAGAAGACAGGTGCCGAATAGACGGTCAAAGTCGACGACGATACCTTAATACCTTCATTTATATTTCGACCATTGTTTTTGTTTTACAATACTGGAAGTCTGCGAATAGCGCGCTGCATCTTTCTTTATAACATCTTGATGTAGGATGCATCGCTTGATAACTCGGTGACAGGCAACTGTAAACAAAGTAGAATGTGCTCCAAATGCTTGACAGTCGTTTGTTTATATTGTGTCTAACTTTACTTGTGAATAAATGATTTGGAAAAAGCTTTTAGTTTCGAACAACTGTTCTATTGAATAACTTAGTCTGGGGAAACCGGAATGTTTGTTTATAAAAAAATACTTTTGCATGAAGGTCAACACTCCCGTAATAAATCAACTCAAAGAGATAATACAGAAGATTTCTGGAGATACGGAAATTGTTGAATGAATCTGTAATGAGCTTGATTTTTCAAGCGAATAGTTTCGCAAAAATACTCGATGTTTAAATAATCCAAAAGGATAATTAATTTTAAAATAACGAAAAGATCATCGAAGTAGATCTTTAGAACACCCATACTCATAGGGTTCAAAGTTATTAAAATAAAACTGAAGTTTTCGGATTTTCCAGCTAAGAAAGAAGACCATACACATGTTTTACAGAATGCATCTTTACTCGCGAATAGAAAGGTATATGAAACATCAAAACTTAATAACAGAGTTTCAATTTTTTACTCTGGTATCTGATTCAACCAACAAAATCAGTACCTATAAGACAAGTAGAATTGAATATCAACTAATTAGTTCTTAAAAATAGGAGTTTATGATATATATTGCCAAAGCACACCTTCAGCATCTTAAGACATCCACCAACGACTATTGAGCAACACGAGCTAAAAGAAAGGAGAGAAAACATTTTCTTCTTCCTGCTCTTACTACCAACGAATAAATTTAGAATTTGGAGGAGTTATTTGCTACATTTTCACTCATTTGTCAAAATATATCAAAAGGATGAGATTTCCAGATTTTTTGGTACTTATAACTGCACATATTTGGCCAATGTAATTCTTTCTGTTTTACATTTCGTCAATTTAGTCGTAATAGAAGCCATTGTTGGTCTTCCCTTCTTTCGAATTCAAATTCAAAATTCTATTTATCCAAATTGAAAGCCATAATTGCATTCAGAGCTTATAACTTATTTTGTCCATACAAGACTACAATAATTTCTTCATAAGTCAAACTGATAATTCTTTCGAAATAAGAATGAAACTTCATTCACTGAAAATAAACAAGATTCAATATTAGTTTTCCACTGCATCCATAATGGTCACTCTTTCTCTAGAATCGATAACTTGAAAATCCTATACATTGCTGATTCATGTAAATCCCAATTTTCTGATGTATTCAAAAATTACTCTAGCGATAGTTTGTGAATTGTATACCTACTAATGTTTTTTCCAAAATCAAAAGAAGGTCTTTTATAATTACCATGTCACATACAGTTTTAAAGTTATTCTTATCTTGAAAACAAATTTCTAACCTCTCTATTGCTAATAGACAAGTGACGTTATGCTTTGGTAGCTTAGAATATAATTGTCGCAGGACACAGAATATTAATTTTCTATACTCTCTGAGAAAGGCAAATATTGTCGAGGTAAAAATTAGAATTGAGTGATATAAAGAGAACCAACGATTCAAAATCGTTGAAATTTTCAAATTAATGAAAACACTGATTATTTGTATAGATTACAAATCATCACTCACCGTTAAAGAATAACCACGCAGATACAATCATAATGGTAAAATAATAAGCCGTCTAATCTCACAAATTTCCCATACTAATGGAAATGACTCATTGTATTTCTCTGCCGAAAATGATTACACATTTTTCATCAACAATGAATAAAATTAAATACAGAGAGAAAAAAACTTGAATTTATAAGAAGGAATAGATCGAAAGAATAAATTATAACCTCATTCGTGCAAATAGAAATAAAGCTATTCTATGGTGGCACAGATTATAATTCTGGGACATATACACAGAATGTTAAAGAAGGAAAATGATTCAGGAACATTTTGTTCTATGGGAATGACAGATAACTGTTCAGCATAAATTAAAATTGACCAATAACCGATTTTATTGAAATATTCAAAAAGTTATTAATTAGAAGCAGCCAGATCTTTTTGTTAATGTACTCAAGATTATCGCTCACTTCTGAAGAATAACCACACAGATATGATCATAATGGCAAAATAATAAGCCTCAAACTTTCCCATACTAATTAAAACTACTCCATTGTACTTCTTTATCGAATAGGGTTCTGTAATTTCGATATTTTATCCATGAATAAAATGTAAAAGGCCAATAGAAGAAGAAATTAAATTTACAGGAAGAAGAAGATTGAAGGAATAAAGTGCTCACTTTGTAGAGCGTCATAAATAGAAAGATTATCATTATTGACTATCTAGGAATCTCAAAACACCATGTAACTTGAAATCTAAAATTCCGGACGCGAGCTAGCGGACCTTGGGTAATATGGATGATTATTATAAAAATACTCGGCAGATAAAATCTCTGAAATTAGTAATTACACTTAGAAAAAAATTCTGAACGACTTGAACGCACTCGGATGTATGCCCGTGATCGTGATATAAGTTATTATAATTTATGTAAATTCTATAATGATGTGCGTTATAGCTTTAATGTAACCATTGCCCATGGTGAAGAGCCATCAGAAAATTTCATACACCATTTTAATCCTACGGAATGTGGTCCCTGCAGATGATTGGAATTTTACAAAAGATCTTGATACTTTTATGAATAGTGCCACATCAGCCAATGAGTGAGTGACGTTACCCATCATTAGTCCATGGATGGACGCTTGATCTCGCCCACTAAGACCCCGCAGCTATTTCCCAACATTACATTATTCTTTGTTTGTTACCTACATGCCTGCCCTGAAATATCGACTTTATATGAGTCGAAAATGGTTTCGGTATTGATGAAATAGGCATTCATTTGTGAAGATCGTGAGCACTATTGTTGGACTTAGTTCTAATTTACATATGCATGCTTAACTAAAGCGAGGCGTCAAGCCTCTTTCAGACAATCAAGAAGAAACGTTAATTCGAATATTTGATAGATCAGGCCGAATGATGATAGAAATCTATACTTGAGTTTGATAGAATAAAACACTGTTATATTTTTACTAATTATTCATTTGCGTAAGAAGACGAGTATTTTCTTTAGGTACTTATACATACGTGTAAGACAATATTATTGAGCAATATTTAGGTTTGTGCAATATAATTAATTGATATTGTGTAAACAATATTGATAGGTTGCGCAATATATTGTACGAAATCAAAGCTTTTGAAAATATATAACGGGGAATATTGTCGTCTGTTGGCAACATTGCGTAATATCCTGATAATGAGTTGAACCAATTGGTCAAGCAAATGTCATGGGTAATACGAGTCAAGTAACTGTTCGTTAATCTGTAAAAAGTTGAGAAAACCATTGAAGTAGTGTTCCGTGGGGTTACTTCTACCTATCAATAAGCCACTGTTCGAGCAACGCCGTCCTTTTGATGGCTACAGCCATCAACACACAACAGAGTTCAATATCACTCAACATGACTTCTAAAATTCTGGTGGGCATTGAATTTCGTCATTTGTCTCCTCATTGTGCCAAATTTACGATTCAAGTTTTTCCAATAAAAATTCACAAATAAAAACAAAAACTTGCAGAGAAAAATATTGAATTATAAAGTTAGACAAAAAATATATCGATCAGTTTTTTACATCTGTGGAAATATATGAGTGAACTTTTTATAATTTGCTATTTGCAATATGAATGAAGCTCACAGTAAACCAAAAGAATAAGATACCGTAAAGGCTTACTTTGCTCCGCTTTTAAAAGTTAATTTTGAAAATGGCGAAAAAATACTTGAGGTTATGATAAGTCTTGACATATATAAAGTGGAGATACCTGAGGAGCTCTTGCTGAAGTCAAATATGCTTGAAAATTTAACGAATAATTTTTTTTCTCTATGAAAAATAGAGGAAAGTCATACGAGGGGTGGGGTTACTTTGCACCAGTTCACTAAATCCGCTAAAACTCTATAATATTGGAATATGGGGTAAAGTAATGCACGTTATTTCATCAATAGTAATGCAATACTGACATAGGGAAACGAAAACCCAAATATTTTTATTTACTACAACTTTATTGCTGAAAAATCAATAATTTTCGTTCTATTAAGTAATGCACAGTCTAATCAGACCAAAGAGACATGAAGAACATATGAGTAAATGGAAAAACCTTGAAAAAAAAGATAATTTTTTCAAATTTTAATAGATATTTGTGTCCAACTAGGTAACTGAGAAAATTCCTCGTTTCGAAATTAGCTCATCATCTAAAAAATGATTCCTCGCAACACTTTTCAAAAACTCGTTCTCTTTTTGTTGTTCCGCACATATCCCATGAAAATCAATATCATTAAATGAGTAATCATCTAAACTTTTTCTGCATTCCTAACAGCAGCAAAATGCGACTGTCGTTCTCTTTGCTGTTGATCTCTGCATTCTCTATCTCTTCAATATAAATCTCATCATTGCCGATGTCTTAATTTTCTGTATCTTCATTTTTACTCAGAGGATTTGATACACATACACTTTTTCCATCAACAACATCCATTTTTGTTTTACGATTCCCTTGGGTTTTCGTGATTTCAGGTCTCTTTTTGGCAAAAGCTTCTTAAAATAAACTTTCAACTTCCTCTTGATTGTTGGAACATATAGCGATGAGTTTCAGCACTTTATTCATATCCAGTGTAAAGATCCCACACTTTCTGAACCTTGCTTTTGAATTTGCAGCAATATTTGGCTGAACAATATTCAACATTTTCGACGGTACAGGTGGAAATTCTTGCTTTTGTATGTTGGTACTACGTATGTCTTCATTGGTATCTTGCCACTTTCTTTTGAGGGGTCGAAAAAGCGCCACATCGAGAGGTTGTGTTAAGTGGGTACGATTGAGTGGTAGGCATGAGACTTATCTGGTTTTCTTTGCTCAATTGAATGGAATGCACGGTCAAATTCGAAGAAAGGTTATCGCATAAAAGAACTTTTCTACCCTCTAATTTCTTCAGTCATGGAATCATTTTGGTTTCAAGCCATTCAGTAAGAGTCTGAGCATCAAATCATTCTTAGCTGGTTGAATTGTATCGTCACCCCTTTGGTCCATTTTCGGTCCAAGTTGTCCACATTTTGGAAGCTCGATAAACTACATAAGGGGCAGGAGTTCGCCAGCTGCGTTTCCAGCAAACATAACCGAAACTGAGGATTTTGATGTATTACGGATTATTTCTGGATATTTGCACCCACTTTTCACTAAAACTTTTTTTCCCTGGATCCTCAGTGTCTTGTCACAATTCCATATTGGTCGAAGGAATGTCTTTTAACCCTTCAACCAAATTCTCGAAAAAGCTTCTTAATATTGACTCATCTAGGAGTGTGTTTTACTTTTTCCGCGAATAGCTGGGATAACTCACGATGCATCTGTATGAAACCTTTCATCCAGTCACAACCAGGCAAATTATCTATGAAAATTTTAACGTTCCTTTCGGAACGACTCAGGTAGACATTTTTAATGTGTTTCAATTCTCTGACATTCATCGGAAACCCGAAATTTCCCACTAAGATAATACAATCGACGAAAAGATTTTCCTCTTTTCGAGTGAATACGGGCTGCTGTCCGGGCGCTTTTCGGTGTTTTCCCTTCAGTTTATCAAAAATGGTTCTCCTGGGAATTTTATATTTTTCTGCGGCCCTTCTATGAGAAATTGAACTCCTTCGAATTTCACTCAAACAAGCTTCTAATGTTCCTCTGGAGTAGTCTGCATCTTTTCTAGCTCCTAACTATTTTTTGTAAGTTTAAGCCATTTCTTCAAGAAGAGAAACACGGTTTACCATTTCCAATGCCAATTGGACTTTTTAGTTAGGTTATGTCAAGAAAAGAAAATGAAATTACTTGTTATGAATTTTATAATGGCATTCCCTGTGCAAGAGGTGCACAAGAAATTTGGTAAAGAACTTACTTTTAAACCGCTGATAGTTTCTTCCAAACTCGGCAAATTTTCAGAGCGTCAAATCGTCTGGAATTTGGTGTACAACCTCCGCTTGGATTGTAAGTGGGGGGTAGATTCAAACGATGGTTCTCTTTAGGAATTAGGAAGGGTAATAGTCAACCTTTGAAAAGTGAAAAACATTTCGTGTTGTCTAAGCCTAATGAATGAGAATAGTTAACTGAAACTTTTTTCGCCAATAGCGTAAAGTAACCCCTTGTGAAGCAAAGTAACCCCACTTTAAGGTATAATAATAAGAATAAGTTACGGGATAGTAAAAAGCTTTTTTTTGTTTTTGTTGATTCAATAACAATAAATATTCAACTTTCATCACATTTACTGGAAAATGATGTTACCTGTTAATTTTAATTGAACCCTTTATTTAAAATGGTTCAGTGATATGTACGACAGATGTATCTAACATATAATTGACGTGGCAGTAGCTTCCAAGAACCTTCAATGTATTTATCTATTTTCGAGATGCAATTACCTTTTTCTTTTATGAGTACCAGCATGACTCTAGCATGAATGGACCTCACCTTGTAACCGAGAAAAATCAACAAAACTAATTATTAATATTCGAAATAATGATATGTTGTGCAATTAATCGATGAAGTAAGTACATATCGCAGATGATATCGAAATAAAATGATAGTCGTGTATTAAAGTTGGTTTATTAGATTTGCCATTTATATGTGCTGCGCTAACGTCTTGATTATTACATTATAGAGAATACTTATTCATTTGCGATTATTTACGAACGCAAACGCTCGACAGGTTTGCTGGTAATGCAATATTTGAAATTATCTAGCTCTACATCTTTGCGGTTCCGATAATGGAGTGAAGGTGTTATAGGTAAGACTAGATATGTATGTTTAATATGAATTAGATATTCAAACGCGATGTGTTTAACAGGAGATATATGAACAACGATATTTACATATGCACTAACAGTCAAGGTACTTGAAGTGTCGGATCGACTTAAACTTGATGATTATTGAGAAATATTATGCTATGCACAACACCACGGCTTTCATGTTATTTTGTGTCAATGGCAAAAAAAAGTACCGAAAAATTACCTCATTTTCTACATTCACTATTCTCTTTTCTTCTTCGACCTTCAACTAAGGAAGGGAACCAGCCAAAAACTCAGCAACACGAATTCCATGAAATGGTAGAACAAAACAAATAGGAAGAGAAAGGAAACTATTCTAGATACGGTGCCAGCAAATGGGAGTAAACGCAATATAGATTTCGTCATGCAAATCATTGCTGGACAGTTGTTCAAAATGACACATCTGCACGTAGAAGCATGTCACTCTTAATTGAAGCCGTTGGAGTTCAACGCACGCCACTGGAGAAGTTAGTCTTATTGCGTGTGGGAACCTGCACTATAAGGCTTGTTGGCTTTGAGATACATCAACATCCGTAACAAGCCCTGGAAAAAAGATGTCTCTCCGGTTCTCCGATATATTAACTAAAATTAACATACTGCAAGCAGCCGACATCTAGCACGATAAGTAATGGTTCATTTTTTCAGCAAATCGAATTTGTATCGATTCGAATGTCATCAGGTGAATTAAGGCGATACATATTAAATTAACGGCTACGGGTGTCCTCCGAACGGAATCCATTTCGATACTCGTAATTAGGTTCGCCAAATATGCACGCGGCTTATCGAAGATCGCTAGAAACGAACGACTGTTGCAGTTCCTTTATCGCTTCGGCCTCGTCAGACTTCGAAACGAAAATTACATGTACAACACTCCCTATATTAAAAAAAACACTTCACTTTTTCTAGATTTCCCAAATTAAAGGATGTTCAAACGGCGTGATTTTAATTTAATTTCAATTTTTTCAGTATTGTTGGATATAGAGCAGGGGCGGCTCGTGAGCTCAGAGAGCGTCGTAATGCTTCACGTTGAAATAATTTCCCGATGAACACGAGTTGTTTTGAATTTTCTCTTTCGTTCTTTGAAAAAAGTTTTCATTTGTGAAGGTTCTTTGAATATTCTTTCAAGTTCAGCTGATTCACATTCCTGGCTTATTAAATTCTTTTTTTGCCTCAACATATTATAGCATTTATATTTTTTGGAAGTACGAACCTGTACTTAACCTTTCTGTTGTTATATTTAGCAATGTTATGTCAATATGCACTATACAATTGTTCTTGGATACTAATGTCCCTCAACAAAGTGAATTTCGTTTCATTAATTGAATTCTGTTCAACTTTTTCACTTAAATGTACTAGTCATTTATGGATTGGACATTCAATTCTCGTTTAAGCTGACCATGGTTTTGAAAATATAGAAACCCGCAAATTTTCTTTGTATTTTCTTGAAGTATCCACACTTAATCATTTAATATTCACGATGTTATAAGACACGAGTACAAAGACGAATGATCAGATAACCTAAACGCAAACTCTATCAATGTTGGTTTACGTTAAGTATTTTGCACAGTACTTTACTTCGCACGATTTATATTCGCCAATTACCGCTGATTGGTCCCCTCTATAATAAGACCTGTCTACTGGTTGAGACGTAGATAGGGTTTCAGAAAACCAGAAAGTATTCGAAAGAATTGAATTGAATTGCCAGAAGTGGAGAGAATGTTATTTGTAAAATTGATTAGAGTATTACGAAATGACACTGGTATTATGCTGGCTTGAGATCACTATTTTTTCCTTGAGTTTTTCTAGGATTATACAACAATTGCTGCAGCTAATGATATAAAATTCAGACGTGTTTTAGTGAGCTTGGCGATAAATTGCTATCACAAAAGGTGGATCTGCGAAATGAAAGGTACCCAGGTTTGCCAGAATTGTGCAGATAAAAATTGTATCATAGGATCAAGATACCGAATAGTGTATTGCATAAAAGCTACGAAAATTAATAAAAGCGTAAACATAAGTATATTATATAAGAGGGGGTAACTTTGAAGAGGACAAAAAAGATATCGATGTGTAAATCAATATTTTTTGAAAAAAGTAAAAACTCGTCCCATTTGTAACATGATGCGATAAATAAAAAGAATATCGACAATAATCGACTTTATTCTATCAATTGCAGTATCATAGAGTTTTTCGGCACGAGACCGATTATTTGCTTTTTCAGCTACAAAAGCGCGTTTAAACTTGGCATCAAAGTTAACGCTCCCCTCAAGTGCGGAACCGGCGAAAAAGAAAATTTAATTTTCCTGAAAGACCAGACTGTCGATTTGACTCGCAAAAACGCCAGACTGCAAATCCCGTGAAGAATTGTCGATTTTATCCGATAGAAAGAACTTTTGCAGCTTAGGTGACACCCATCAGTTTTTACGTCTTTGTTCGGTTGGCACAACCAACTCGGGTCGGAAATGGACATCTCTAAAGAGATTAACAGCATTCGTTCTATCCGTGACACGTCGAAAGATCCCCGATTTCTTTTGAAATTTCGTTGACCGTCGACGCTTTGTTTGATTTTCTCGAAATTTATATTCTTTCTTTCCTGAAATCTGTTTAGACACTTTGGCCGCACAGCACTTTGAATGAATGGACTTTAAAAGGTACCGGTGCTAGTTTGGCTAATCGCTTTAGGTTGCGTTTGGATTGAAGTGATCAACAATTGATAGATACATAATCAGCACACCCTATTTATATTCACGAGGAATTCAGTTATTGTCAATGCAAGGATGATAAAGTTTATGTTTCAAATACGCTGTGTATGTAACGCCGGTGGTCGTATGATTTGTGTGACATCAGATGCAAGTAAACAGGTTATTAAAACAGAGCAGCTGAAGTGCTCGCACAAAATGTGAGTCCACCATAAAATTCAACGAAAGTTATCAGAAAACTTCAGAAATAGTTCAAAGATGGAATATAACAACCAGAAAATCAACCAATCACAGGGCGTTCCTATCAATATATATCGAATTTTTTTGTGTAATTTGCAGAAATATTCGAATTTCAGTTCAAAATTATGTGTTTTTCGACGCTATTATTATTGATAAAAAAAGCCTTAAATTTTCGTCTGTTTGTAATTTTATCAAGGGGGTTACCACAGAATCCACTTGCACCGGTTTTTGTTCTTGTACCTTTTTTCTTCGACATTAAGAATGAACAGCATTTTCAATTAAAAATTTTCAATAACTGGCTCAACTAGCCTTGGTATGCTATACCAAGCAAGGGAAAGCGAATGAGACAATAAGAAAAAAATCGTCATCTAATATATTCAGGACATGGTTTTGGGTTGCTTCTTTGTATGAAGTAACTTGCTTCCTTGCAGTTGTCTGACCTTATAAAGAATGGCATTGATAAGCTTGAGCTCAACTTGACATTAAAGCCGTGATAGCGGTGTCTTAGAACACTAAGAAGGATACTAACTTAAGATGTTGGGCGATCTCCAGATTTATTTGGTCTCCTTGTGGTAACGAACCACATAGGACAGCGGATACTCAATTTATTTCGGAAAGCGAAGACAGATTATACATTTATGCTGATCTGTCAGGGTCTACCACATCCAGGGATAAAGCAGAGGCTCCAGTATCCAGTCTCAGTGATAGAATAATCTAAACTGATGACGACTATATATTGCCAATTGTACAAGAAGCAAAGAATGCATTCCTTTCATTAACGGCATATCCTGCACTCACTAGGAACACAGCAGGAACTAGTCATTCTGCGAAATACAACAACTATTGGTGTGCAAAATTTAGATATGATCGTTGCAACAGTCATTCTACCCTTTAATGGAGCATCTGGCGATAATGTTATATTTATCGATCATAATGCATTGAGTTTTTGACAGATAGTCTGAACGATCAAGAAATGAAGAAAACAAATCATGAAGCTTTGCAATAATCTATCCAGTCTACCAAAGAACTCGGGATTCAACCGAATCAATGTTGTTTATCGTTCAAACTAAATTTCTTAAAAATTCTCACTGTTTACCGCAAGCCAGATAATTATCATTAACTCAATTTGACAAAATAATCGAAGAACTACTCTTGTATAAGAGTGAGAGCTATACGATTCAGCGGGCCGGAAAAATTTTGAATTTCACGTCGACTCCCGTTCCGTCGATAAAAAAGCGAATTTAACCTCTAATTTCCAATATTAACTCTGACGCCTGAAAGGATGCCGCAATTTACATAACGTCGCAACGAATTTCCTACCACCAAACTGATTTATAAATCTGTGGTTACCTCGAAACACTAGCGCCACGGCATAAAATCTATTTTATCCCGTTATAAAAAGACGGCGGGGTGAGAGAGGATAAGCGAGGGCGAACAGAACTTGTCTAGATTTATCGTTCTGAGACCTCTATCCTTTATAAATCCATCATTTGAGCTCTCGGCCACCCCATCATATACACGGTGAATACTTATTATCTATTTTACACCACTTTTCAGCCCCTCGCCATAAAGACTCTTTCATTGAAAGATGCACGAAAGAAAAACCGCATTTTTCTGACAGGAATTCCAATGTCACCGATACCGAACGATTTCCTGTCGAATGGATTGAAAGAGTATAAGCTGCATCATCAGGCTATGATAATAGTTAAGAATTCACGATCAAACAGGTTTCAAGGAGCTAGAAACGACCAACTTGGATAGCAAATCTGTTGCCATATTGGAGATGTACGTCAAATTGGCGGTTGTGGGAAACAGTTGGTTGAACAGTTGAAGATTCAAAACTTGTTGACAGTTGAAAATAAGTTTGACGTCGTGGCTCTTTTGCCACGACGACAATTTGCAATCATCCAACAAATATGATTTGCAATTAAAATTGGATGAAAGACTACATACAGAGTTGATGTCTGTGGAAACCGTAATAATTACCAAGTAGCTCGTATGTAAACCCTTTAATCTAAGAGATTTCCGAAACTCAATCGATCAAACAGGTATCTTCATTTCTATTTGGTCGATTAGACGGTCGTCAAGGAAATTCAATTAAATACAATGCAGTGGCTTTACCAGAGACTTGTCGTGCCACTGCAACCTACAAAGGGAATTTCCTGAATTTACTCACGATAATGCAACTTCATAGTAATATTGCAATTCCCGCTAAACATGCGAAAGAAATAACAGTTTGCATTCTTATTCGGCTTTATTTGTCTATACCGAACTCGAAATATTCCATAGTCATGAAAACGTCGGTGGCGAATTCAGAATTTCACCATTCAAGCTTTAGTCATAAAGTTTCATAATTTTCATAGTCAGCAATAAATTTTCATGTAATATTATAATGGGAATTTTATTCATGAAAAAATACATTCTATTTTCTATATAAATACTCTAGAATTTTCAAGGAACGGCTTTAAGAATCACAATTACGGATACCTACACATTAATGCGTACACGATCATAGATCATGAACGATAGTATGCTTATAATCGCCTACAATGAAGGGTAGTTCAAATTGCTTATGAGATGTTAGCTATGGATGTTATTATTCATCATGACAGGTACACATTTAAAAGAAAATGATCCATCTAATAAGTAATAACAACGTCCAGTAGAAAAAATGGGAAAACCGAAAGACCAGTACCTAAAGGTACGTTTCCACTGAATCGCCATAGGTTGAGTATCAAAGCCGAATAAAGTCGGTTCACATGAAAGGAAAAGCCGATCTGCAAAGTTTTGTAGATCAGATTATTATATTTGCAAGTGTTTTCTTTTTGAGATTTCAATGTCACTGGTTGAAAAAAGGAGTGAATTGCAGACAAGGTGATAAACATCTGAAAATGTGTAGAGGTTACCTTGTTTAAGCATTTCTTCAATTACGGAAAATAAAGATAAGAGGAATTAAAAAACACTGGAAATTGGCATATGGTTTATATGAAAACATTCGTTGTAATTGGTTGTCAATCTGATGAATTTTACGAATCCTGTACTGTTTGAACTCGTTCTATAAGCCTGTTGCGTTCTCCAGAGCTAGAACTTCGATTAGATCATTTGTATAGTATATTTTCTCTGCTTTTTTGGCTAGATATCAGCCGAAAAGAGGTATTAAGAAGGATTGGTATGTTCCAAGCTGGATGTATCCATGGTTCTAGAAGATTACTATTCCTACACAAGACTAATTTATGATTTCACAAGATCAGATCATACCACAGCAACCCAATTGGTTCAAGAGCTGCCTCGACTGACCCTCCTCATTTAGCTTGGAGCCGGGAATACGTAAACTGGGATCAAGAGAGATAAGCTACGATTCAGATTCTGCCCCGATTTGACAAGAACTCGAGTATGGGGAACATCTGAAAACGTAAACGGTTTCCGCCATGCCCGAGAAATTCTTAGGCAGAAAGGCGGATCAGTGTTTTGGGGAGGCATAGGTCTTGGTGGACCTCATTTTCACACGCAAAAACCTGTCGAAAATTCTTACATGAATGAGATTGTTCTACCAATAGTGGTACTGAACTCCGAACAATAGGATCTTGCACATTCTCCAACAAGATTTTACTACTTCTCATTGTGCAATAGTATCTCGAAATGCATTGGAAAATAACAATGTCTAAAAAATCCATAGAAGGAAATCTAGAGAAGCAAAACTTCTTCAACATTAACAAGAGTTTCGCTTGGTAGTGCAAAAGAGTTGGGAACGAGTTAAGCCAAGACATCGATAATTCAATCAAAACCAAGACGTGGCTAAAGTGTCATCAATAAGAATGGTTGGCCTTATAGATGTTCTGATATCTTTCTAGTTTTTCTGGTGTCCTAAAACACTGAATCTTTTGATTGCTTGACTTAGAAGTTTGAATTTGCTTAGTAGAGTATATGATTATTGATTTTAACGTGGTACCTCAACTATTTCTGAGAAAAAGGGCCTCGACTGATAAATAGCCTGAACAACGAAGTGATGCTTCTTTCCTTTAAAAGTAGATATGGAATCTTAGAAACCAAAAAGAAGTGAACGCAATTAATTTAAATTAAAGATTTATTGTTACGGGATCAGGTAAACAGTAATGAGAAAACTATGAAATGCCACAAGACATTAAGTATTCTTAAAACAAATGGATATGGTACATACCGATCGGCATATAAATATTCAGCCCCCAAGAATACCCTTTTGGATTGCCTCTCCATCGTCAGCTAATGATTTTCCAATCTTAGTCGGACCCAAATAGAAGATCAAGACTTAAAGGTCTAACGAAATAAGTAAGAGTTATTTAAATATCGAACTATAGGATCTTTGTGGGGTAACATTGTAGGTTCTTTTGTCTGTAACTGCCGATGGCTGGTCGATGCAATGGCTGGGGCCGCAGGTTCGTTAAGATAATTACGCGGAACGAAGCGCACAATGCCCGACGAAGTCCCGGAGAGAGAAAGAAACAGAGACGGTCGTATGCCGGCAGATAAGTTTTGATTAATCGTCTTGTGTCTCTGGATGATCCTCGGGACTGGTTTGCCGATGTATGAGAACAGATAAGAAATCGAATTTTTCGTGATTGCCACATTGTCTTTCATATTATCTGCATCCAGCGACGAGGGGAAAGAAAGGTTGGATTTCGAAGAAGAGTAGAAATATTTTTATAGTGGCATAAAGTATAATATGATCACAGAATTGAATTGTGGCTATACGCCCGTATCTACTTATTTATTGTGTAATATCATCTCATTTCCGAATAATGATACTTATGAATGAGGTATTTCAACGTCGATACACAATTCCCTGAGCAGTTGAAGCCGTCGGCTTAGATATTCCATGGCATTAATTCGTGATTCCGTAATCGATTTGTTACATGAACAAAATTCAATCTGACAGGAGGAAAATTGCCTGATTTTCCAGAGTAATCCTAGATTAGTATTGGTTGAATGATTTTCAAATTGACTTTGAATATTTAGGTAAAATACTCGGTCATAGAAAGAAATGCATCATTCTTTGATGTTTTGATTTCTTTCCAGTGTACTACTTGCAGAAGTTGCAGAATACTAAAGTTTTTCAAAATTTGGAATATAGTATAAGATTGCAAACTTCAATTATTTTTTTCGAGATTTCATGGATTTTTTAGCTATATAGTACGATTTAAATCTCATGAAACGTTTCTGTACATCATCGTATGATACTCGTTGAGCCACCCATGCTAAATTGCATTCGATGCTGGATATTACCCCAAACGTCAAAACAATTCGCGGTGCCATTGACATGAATACAAGTTATATAGCATTTTTCCAAATAACAGTGTGACGCCATGAGCGCCGCACGGAAAAGGGGGGTGGAGGAGCCACCGTATACACCGAGCTTGTAATTAGGGAAGGGCTGACTCTCCTTCGAAATGAAATTTTTGGGGAGCACCGCACACGGTTGAGTGATGAACTCCGTTTCCTAGGTAACAATTACTTCTCTGTTCTTTCCACGTGACGTTCCATGGGAACCAATTACGGAGCCTCGTGTGATAGATAGTCCAATCAGAAAGGATGCTTGCCTTCTTCAGGTCACCTGTGAGGGTCAGCATCAAATTGCACTGGATTCTTTTTGGCGTTTCATCATGCTTTATGCCACGGTTTCATTCTCACGTTTGGCCGTTTGAAGACGTGGGGAACAATACGATGTGTGAGGCTATAATTAACGGCGATGGACCTTTTCTTGGTTTATTAAATTACAAGTAGGAGTTACAAAGGAAGAATGCACATTTTGAAGCGCACCAAGACATTAATTGTTGCTTTTTAGACAATGACTGCGAAACGGGAAATTCCGAATGGCGAATTCAGCTATTATAGTAATATGATAAATTCTGTACTTCTGTATACAGTTCGCAAAATATACAGTAACAAAGAGAGTTATTGCGGGACTGTTGAATAATTTACCTTTACACCTAATCGTACGTAAACAATGCAAAACAATTCATCATCCAATTCAAACATTTAACGGATTTGAAAGATTCTTCTGTTCTGAACTATACCCAAAGCTCATAACATATTTCCTCAGATTTAAAGTACATTTAGTTATACACTGTGCATAAGAAGTTAGGGACATCAGGAATTATGAGCTGTTGAGATGTTAGAGCATTAATGATGTTGTATTGTATTATTTTTGTGCCTCATATTGTTGTTTTTTTTAAAGCTCTTCGCTACAAACAGACAGAAAACGTTAGGCAGTTGACACAGGTACCTGCACATCATGAACTCAAAGTCACCAGGAAAACATCGACGCCCTTATGCGGAGTATGTCAGAAATATTAGAGTAAGAGGTAGAACTACGCGATATGAATCAACTTCTCAAGATTTAGTTTTGCTTTGTTACTTTTTATTCTTGATACTTCACCTTATTTAATTTCCATATTATAAATCCTCAAACTTAATACTTTGAAACAGTCTCATCTATGACCAACAAAAATCGAATAGGGACACTCTTTCTAGTTCATAATAATGTAGAGTTCGGTAGTGCATTTGACTCAACGAACAATTATCAGGACATAGATTTATTATGAGTTCGAAAGTAGTCTCTGTGTCTCTGTTGTCAAATGACGGCAAAAATGTACAGTATAATATCCATCCGAAGGTGATTAAAGATTTGTGAGATATATCTCTTATAAGTTGTATGAAAATAAATATGGTGAGTAGGTGAATACCAAATTTCGGATAAACATGGATAATAATACGATACGACTTAATAATTCAATTTTGAGAGTGACAGATCAACTTCTTAGTTGCGTTTGACACTTAAATTACCATTTGTTCAAACTGAATTCGTGAAAGGAACGACCACAGTGATTAAATGCGTTCCACAAATCATGATATTTCGGACGACGATCTATTTCTTATGATAATAAAACATGTGGAAGGCGCAGGTATAGGCCGGTCATAACAAAAAATAGAACCAGAACCAGAAATGAAATGAACCGTGTTGATCTTTAATTATGAATCCCCAAAAACGACGGCAGGTAACCGAAATCGAAATGAATTCCCAGATTTGGAGAATAATTAAAAATCAGATTTCAGGTAGATTTAATTTCAACCTTTCTCCCGTAATAACGGGTCTAAAATTCTGTGATGCCATATCAAAGGACGCCCGACTCGATGCGGAAAAAATAAATAAAATTTCGAATGTGCTGACAAGAACATATGTGAACAAATGTCGACTTGATCGTAGGGGAATATCAAATACAGATTAAGTCGCCTTATGGAGACCGTCATGAATTTTCAATGCGACGGTTCCATCTCGGAATGTTAAGAGGTTATGTATGAGGTGTGTTCTATTCATTCGACGATGATGATTTTCATTCTTTGATTACGACAATTGTAAGCGAGTAAAGGTTGTAAGTACTGTATCTCAATAGCTTCTTACGGATATCGTTTTCTACTTTCGTTTCACAATAAAATAGATAGTCATGGTCGTGTTGATATGTGAATATAATGGTAGGTACAAGTAAAATGTTTTGAATATAATAACGTGAAACTCTTTAAATAACTATTTTTCAGATGTAAGTAAAATGGTTGCAAAATTTTCTTCCGAATCAATAACAGCGAATTCTTTCAATAATTCAAAGCTAATTTTTTTTTGTTTGATCATATTCCTCTAACGAAGCTATGAGAGTCTTACTTTAAAATAGTAACATAACTCATGAAATCATCGTAAAATTAAATAATCTGACAATCCGTTAATCTTGAAACGCTATATGGACGGATAAATTTCATTAAGAAATTGTACCCTTCACGTCTAATCAAATTTTGCATATATTGGACTATGAGATGTGACGTAGAACACCTATGCGATATACTCACTCCCGAACCCGTACGAGAGAGCGAACAAGACAGCACATGGAGTGAAGTAAGGCGTTCGCAGTGATCGCGTAGACGTCAAGTAAGGTAAGAGGAGCCTAGTAATGCACCACCCAGAAAGTTCGCCATTCAGCCACGACGCGCCACTCAAATCGCGTCGCGCGTGCGCTTCGTATAACCATGGCTGCGAGGCGGGAATGTGGTTATCACCATGACAACCGCAGCGTAGTCCCCTCTCTAGGCATACGCGGCTGGCGAACGGTTGTTTGTGAAAGAGGCAAGTTCTAAATCGTGGGCTTATCGTTTCAGTTGGCGTGAGTACTCACCAGGACTGCCGAGGAAGACGGATGAGTAGAGGACGCCTCTCCTTGCCGCGTCACTAGCTGCCCTGGCATCTGGAGGCGATGACCACTCTCGTCGCGGACACCATTTCCCTGCAACCGAGGAATGTATCAATATTCAACCTACTCTATGGCCACTGGCCATAAAATCATGCTAAACAGACTAAATGTCATTACTTAAATTGATAACTACCAGTGATTTCATCAACAGTTTAATAATCAACATAAGGATCTTGACGATCAACAGAATCTCTTGAACCCTTCTTTTCTGGAATTGTATCTGAATTCTCATTTGAAACTCAAGATAGATCTGTGTTCATCATTACTTGAGAAGATCAGAAAAGGATTAAAAATGGTGATTTATACTTTCTACGTCTAAAATAGGGGTATGTTATATAGCAAAATACCTTATACACCTAACTACAATTTTCAACATTAATTGCTATGAACATATATGGGCGATAATCATTTGTTATACCGCTGAAAGAAATTTGAATCGCACGCAGAAAAGTGAGATATCTCCATTCGACATGAAAGAATAATCAAGTGTGTTCTAATCCAGTCAAAGCATTTGTTTTTTCCAGATATCCTGTACGATGTATATCAGACCCTTACGAGTTCATTAGATGGCCCTCTGTCACTGAGACGGCACAGTCTTATACCCTAGCAATAAAAATCGCAAATTTCCGGAAGAGGTGACAAAAAGGAAAGTAATATTACTTTTAGAGGCCACCCGTTGAGCGAGAATAAGCCGTAATCCCCGTAACGGGCGGTAATGAAAGTGGGACATCATCTGGAGCACCGTTAGAGCAGAGTATGGACCAAAGAGAACCCCCCTTTATTGCCAGTCTGGAGCTATTGACCGTACGCGAAAGCGTCATCTGTTTGCCATCGATTACAGTTTGCCCGCACGGTCGCTCTGTCACTGTCATCACTATTTCCGTACCTGTCGGAATGTTGTGTTTAGCATGAAACGTAAAAATGTCACGTGGTTGTTTGACTACTACTGTGAGCTTGATGTGTAGGTAAATGTTTGTTTTCGGACTATGAGGAGAATTTATTTTGTTATCGCTTGAAGTCTAAGTTGTATTTGATAATCCAAAAACCTCTTACGATCTTCGAAAGAGGAAAAATCTTAGTTTTGTACTGTTGTTGCTTATATATTGCATCTTTGTTGGATATTCCAGATTGTTACATCAGTATAAATGACATCAATGATTGCTATGTGTTTGTTCCAACTAAACCAAAAATACAGTGCAGCTATTAAATAAAAGGTTGTTACCGTGATGTCTTTGATTTTAAATATATACATATTCTTATTCTTTGATATACAACCTTCATACGAATGTTCAAAACAGTGCTTCAAGTCTTCTGTAACCTGTATGATGTTTGTTGCTATGCTAGCTTACAAGACGTGTTGCTTTCAACCTTGACCTAAGGAAACAGATAGAGCTAGTTCAGAAAATAAGAGAACGGTCGAATATTTATATGAAACCAGGCGAGCAACGTCTCAACAAAGACTGACGAGTTTCGGGTATGCAAGAATATCAAGAATCCAATGTAACCTAGATTGGATTAGGATAGGTACTGCTTGGTGGTTGAGCCTTCAGAAACCAGTGAAGGGTATAATACTGCACATATCAGTGAAATTAATTTGAAGTTATTTACCTCGCTGTATAATCGGAGCTTCAAAACGCATTGCTTTTGAATTACCCACTAAACGCTAGTTGTAGATGATAATACCATACTCATGATTATCGTCGACTAGAGCTTTAGGTAGACTTAATGATTTACGAACTGTAGAATATTTGTGGTCTTGCGAAACAGTTCTGGATACCTCAAATGAGAGGAGAAATGATGTGTTTTGGATCGATTATCTATTGGATATGTTTGGACTCACATCAATGAGAACTTCTTGTAACTATCTTCTAGAAAAGATTAAATGAATAAAAGTTTCCATGCATAATTTTATACATAAGAATACTGGAGAACTCTGGAGGAACAGTAATGAAGCAGCAAACATTTCTATCGAAACATCAAGAAGAGTTGACTAGAAATAAGTTAGCCAAAGGCCATTTGAAATATAATTATATATAAAAAGAAACCTAGTGATTGTCGTTGGTTATGAATATAAACGTGTTGTCTTAGATATAAAATAATTATTATAGTATAATAAAAAATAGATAAATGAATACATAATAACAGAAGAGTCAAAACAGGATCAAGCATCAAACATGACAAAACTATCGTTATTAATTGTGATTTCAAGTTTATTCCTCTTGGAAATATAAACCCTAATAGTGAATAATTTCATCAAATAAAAGGAACGACAAAGCCCTTCTTTATGATATCAATTACACAGATAGTTGAAAATAGTAATAAAAACCCAATTACTATCATTATTTGTATGTCATACATAATATGTGTTGTCGTTCCAAATATATTTCGCCTGCCAGAGATTATACTATGATTTTTAATGACCCGCATACCAGCCCGCGCCCATTCATTATTCAGTGATCAAAAACAAGGACGCATTTGGACACGGAGCGCAAGTTCGACATCAGTAGATAACCAAAATTACAAAAAGTTGCGTGTGTGCACCTTTAACACGAAATTGACCAGGTAAATCAAACTCGATAAATTACGAAAGAAGTAAAAAGAATTGCGTTTTTGTTCGTCGAACATAATGCCTGATTTGTGTCATTTGTGTTCATAATTAATACAGGTACCGATGTGAACCAGAAAATTAATGAAACATTATTAAAAGAACACGATAAATAAAAACGAACAGGTATTTATAAACAGTGAATAAATAAATGATTTGAATTAATCGAAACGACAGACCATTTTAGGTAATCGCGTATATTCCAGATCTGTATAATTGTTAATGGTGTCGATAAAAACTGCCTCGGTCGTCGTCCAATGATTCCAAACTCGTAGTAGACAACTCTATACCGCTCTGTGTTCTTGATTTTATGTTATGACATTGATTTTGCATTCTCGCCAAGTGTTCTTATCTTCATTTTGAGTAGAAGAATGATATTGTTCAAACCAAGATTGTGTAACTCAAACTTTGGTAATTTTATAGTGTAGGCAGCCCAAAAGGGGAGCATGATATAACCTTGATAATGGAATTTCATTATGACATAATTGTTTGAAAAAAATTTACCATCAGAGGATCTAAAATCATAATTGAAATCAGCCCAACTTACTAGCCAGAGAGGCCAATTTTTTTCTCTACTTTTTACAATATCTTCAACAGGTGAACAGCTCAAATGTTACCTTCAACGATCTTCCAACTGTCCTTTACGGCAGTTGTAGGGAGTAGGTGTGGGAATGTTAATGTCCAGTCCAGTTGCACTGAAACCTCTTCACACGGCAATTGGCGACGAAAAATGGCGGAGTGATTGGGGGTAACGCTTATGATGTTTGTCGAAGATTCATCGCTGAGTCTTGCATAGTATTAGAGGAAGAGTTAAATAAAGAGCTTACAAAGACATAGTAATGTCGCATCGTGCCATCTACATCAACCCCATGAACGTTAAAGCTTTCAGCAATTGCAAGTAGCTGATTCCAAATTCGAGTTGTCTGTCTATTTAGGAGCCATAATTTACACGGCGCCAATTGTCGCGACAACTCTGCTTCACAAACGTGAACGTCGCAGAGTCCAGGCCAATTTTTGTCAGTCTTCCGATAATTGCCTTTTAGCTGGCATGGTGTGGACAAGCCTGAACCATATGATTTTAATGATATTAAATCACTTTTCGCCTATTATATCAACCGAAACGATTTGGAGTTAGCTGAGAATAGAACTTTTTTTTGTGATTGTAGAAAACATGATGGCTTATTGTTAGGTATGACAACTAAGTAATAAGACTATTTTTTTGCGCATTTACCTGTAATTCTCCAACGATACAGCCTACACTACTCTTTATCAATGGAGGCAATCACGATCTTCGATCATTTGGTTTCTAGTTGATTTGGGTATTGTAACTGCGTGTTGGTACCGTTCATCACGAAAATGCTACGTGCTATTGTATGTTGTAAGCTTTTATCGTCGAAAGTCATTTTTACGCATGGATATTCTATGACTTCTTCCTATTCCCTGTTCTTGAACAAGTTTTCAGGAAGAGAGAATTCGGGAGAGTCATAAAATCGGACAAACTGCAAAAATCACAATTTTTGTATGCACTCTCTATCTGAATTGACAATATGCGATTGATTAATGAGATTCGTAGAAGAATATGGTTTATGGAATAAAAAGTTAAAAAAAGCCACTCAATTTGAAAAGGTTAACTGCTTGGAGAATGTTGAGGATATAGGTGGCAGACAAGCTCATACTTTAATAATTGATATTAATTATTCAGGATTCCAAATTAATATTTCAACCCAAAACTTCAAAATTCATATGGAAAATAGAAAACACATAAGCCCACGACGACACATTGCGATGGCACCACCGGAGAAGAGGACTAGACGAACCTCAACCAATGTTATGAGAACGACCACACATCATCATGCGTTGAAATCAAAAGTCCATCAGAAAAAACTGCTTTGGCGTCACCGCAAAATTATACACTGCCACCGCTATGTGTTGTAGCCGGATAACAAATTCACGCTTAAAAATGAAAGTGCTTTTTATATCTATATATTTTCATTATTATATAAGAAGCAAAACAGATCTGCCACCACTCGCAATGAGTAGTAAGTAGATTATTTAGATCCTCATGAAGAATATTAACCAAAAGGTGAGGTGTTAAGTTTATTAGCTTATGAAGTGTGGCAGAAACCGGTCTATGAACACGAAGATGTTGTTTTAACATATCCCTGGTGCGTTTAACCGGGATGCTATTCGGAGGTTTCAGAGGAAGCTGTTGACAGTTCATTCCATGTTTTCCTACTGCTTCTATGGCAATGGCAGCTCGAAGTGAAAGATGAACATTATCACCGTAAATTAGGTTAAATCTAATTTTTTGCTACCACTTGTCTAGTTCAGACACATAAGCAAAGATCATCACAAAAATCGGCGAACATTCGCGTGAGGAATTCTTCTTAACAAACGGTGTGTGTGTATGTTACAGAACCAGTTTCAAAAAACAGATCATAAAGGTGAAGACTCTTCTACCTCGAATCATGCCAATAACCATTTTTTCTGTTCATCGTTCGATTCAACCCCAGACATAGTGGAACACGAGGTACAAAATGATTTTTCGCTAATCTCGATTCAAAACCGCTCATAATAGCTAACGACAGTATATAAATGCAAATTATCACAAAAATAGATGATAAAAACGGAGTAAATTTATATTTTTATTCCATTCCTCATTTAATATGCTTCAAAGAAATTCGCATAACACATGGAGTATGTAGTATTATTTAAAGTATATGCTCAATTTATTTGAAACAGTTTATTTCAAATTGCGAGTTTTGCGGATGATGAAGGAAAATTGAAAAGCCATTTCTATAAGTGGCATATCGCGTCGATAAAAACAATGTTCACTGCAGTAAACGCCAAGCGGACCATTTTTAATCGTGTTTTTCACGAAATGGGTGTTTCAAGTCATCAACCACTCAAGTAATTAAACCATGAAAAATTATTTTCCTAATGAAATTTATGTATTCAAGGCCAATACCATTAGTATACCTAGCCAGTTGTAATGGAAAAATCGATTTGAATGAGTTGAACTGTACATAATATCATCAGTATTGCAGTAACAGTCTAATGTCCCGTTTAATACGAATGGAATGGGATGTCATGTTCCCTTGCTCGAAGCTATTACAAGAAGGAATATCCATCTCCTAACGCAGACTGTTTCCATCTTTTTCCATTCCGCTTTTATCTATCTCTACTCCTCGTACATCCTTCTATGCCATTTATAATTTTAAATCAAAGGCAATAATAAAATAAATACCTTTCGGAGATGGCAAAAAATTTTCAATAAGGTGGTAAAACAATGGACATTTTATGTGTAAATTAGCTTTCATGAAAAAAATTGTCGTAAATATGATTTATGATTGTATAAACAAGAAAATCGATATCGTCGTCGAATGTTGGAACACAAGCGAAAATAATGTCACATATATAGGTACGATTTGTCAAACGAATGGAGCAGCTATATTTAAAGTTGAAAATGTCAGTTTATATATTTATAGAAAAATGACATTTTGCTGGTAAATACATTTTGTATTCCTTGAATTTACGTCAATCTCTAACATTAAATTTCAATTATAAGAGTTTATGCGACAACTTTATTATGCTTTATGGACTTTTAGCAGAAATTATTTCAAATTAAAGTGATATTTTTATTCAAGAAAAATTGACAGTGATAGAAAACAAATATTATTTTTCATGAGAACCTAAAAATCAGAAAACTCAATAGCTTCAGAGTATCAAAATTATATTTAAATATTTTACGAGCACACAGAGGATTTCAAATGTTATTAACAAATTGAGATGGAACAAAATAGGTATTCAGTTTTTCGCAAACAAGTAAGAAAGTAACAGTGATTTAGAAATTATCAAAAAGATTCTTAAAGAGGAAAAATTTCCGAAAAAAAGTCTACTGCAATTTTCTCTTAATTTAACGTTGAATATAGTAAGGTTTTCATGGTATACTAGGTGGCCTAGTTATTTGAGAAAATGCTCATACTTATGTAATTAACAGTTTGAAACAATTATTCCAGTAAATCAAATTGCTTCGAAAGTGTTGTCCAGTTTGTAACTGATATTATTATTGTTTAGATAAATAGCAACAGTAGAAACGCGCGTCATTTTGTCAATTATGTGATGTGTCTTCTCATTCGGTTATCAGTAATCGAAAATATCACTTTGTTTATTGCTATATTTGGAAACTATTTCTTAATTAATCGAAAGGTAAGAAATGCTTTTATTACTATACTATGTTGATTGAAATTTTGTTAACACTCAGTTGATAACCTCGAATTCGAATCTTTTCAAACACTTATTGCAATTCACATCATCTGAAACAGCTATAGCCACTATTGCGGGAGGTTTCATTTGTCAACCGTATTAAAATAAAGACAATGAAGTACTTTTTTCTTCTTATTTATTTATTTATTAACGGTATGAACCTTGAAATTAGAATATAAGCAAAAAGGCACAAAAACAATATGCATGAATTGAAATCAGTAGGAAAAATAATTGAATGAATCTTCGACTTCAATTCAGCAGGCGAAAGGCTGAAACACCAGTCTGCATTAAGGTACTTATAACCTAATTGTAGCAAACGGGAAACAGGTCAGTTGGCATAATCATTTGTCGGATGAAGAGGTTCACTGAAGAGAGGTCCACCCCTAGTAATCCTCCCAGGAACATGAAGACCAATCTGATACAACAAATCGGGACAATCCACCTCACCATCAAGACATCTACAGATGAAGAGAAGATCCAGCACAATTCTTCTTTCGGATAGCTTTCTTATGTTCACTTCAGCCCTGACAAATGTTGCAAAAAGCTGTATCTTAGGGAAAGACATTTTATACGATATATAAAGAATAAGTTTGTTCTGGACCATCTCTTTCGAATGCTCCAAATTAAAAGGTGACCAGATAGTCGAGGCGTACTCAAGAATAGGCCTGCAATAACAATTTCAAAATGTAACAGCTTGTAAACATAGCTGTGTTACGCCTAATAAAGCCCAGGATTTTGAAGGCTCGGTTTACAATTGTGTCGAAATGAAACTTGAAAGTAACTCGTGAATCGATCAACACCCTGAGATCTCTAACAACGTTAACCCTTCTGAGTTTGGTACTATTGATGGTGCAATCAAAATTAATTGCACTATCTAACTTACATGGAGAAATGCACTGGCATTTGTCCAAACTGATCTCCAAGCCATTTCTGACAAACCAGTCAGAATGGTCAATGACAGAACCAATATCATCAATGAAAAGTTAAAAGAAAAGTGGGTCCAAGTGGCTGCCCTGTGGAACACCAGAAGTTACAGAAATAATTGATGATTTAAAACCTTTCATTTCGACAACTTGCGTCCTATGCCTATAGTAACTTTTAACCCAATTGAAAAGTTGTCCCACAAAACCAGCCGACTCCACTTTTATATCTAAAAGGACAAATTCGATCAAAAGCCTTGATAAGATCCGTAAAGGCAGCATCAAACTGATCTAACCCCTCACTCAACTCACCAAGTAAGAACTGAACAAATAGAACCAAATTGTAACTGTCGATCGGCCCTAATAAAGCCATGTTGTTGGTCAATAAGAATTTGCTTCAGTTCTTCAGAAAATAGTAGGTTCTGGGACACTTTGGTTATTAACAATTTCCCAACTTATTGAAAAATGGATCAACAAAATGTTGTCCTATGGGATTTCATTCATTGAAGTGCTCAAATTACACCCTACTGCATAAGAGCAGAATGATATGATACATGGTGGGCTGAAAAGTTCGTAGCCTAACATAGTAAAACACATTTTTTTAAGTAAAATTCAATTTTTTTATTCACCTTCGAGGGAGATACAGCGATGGTAGCGATCAGTAATTTTTCGATGCCATTTTTATGATGAGATTTCTCTATAACTTCAAGATAGGCTTCATTTTCAGTTACCTGGTCATTAGCATTTTTTTTCCAGGGAGCAATCTTTTCAAGTCTAAAAACAGAAAAAAGTTGCTGGGGCAAGATCTGGTGAATAAGATGGATAGGAAAGTGATTCGAAGCCTAATTCGTACAATTTACCAATTGTTTTGATTGATTTGTGGCAAGGTGCTTTGTCTTGATGAAATAGCACTTTCTTTTCTTTCAAATCGGGCCGTTTCTTCGTGGTTTGGTTCTTCAATTGATCCAATAACTCAATCTGGTAGTCGCTGTTTATTGTCTGGCCCGAATCGATGAATATAAAACTCTGCGCATCCCAGAAAACATAACCTTATCAGCTGACTGCTGCGTTTTATCTCGCTTTGAATACAGTTCACCTCGTTCAGTCCACTCGGCTGACTGTCGATTGCTTTCTGGAGTATAGTAATGAATCCATGTTTCATCCATTGTGATGTATCGACGAAAAACACTCGGCTTTATTATCTTCAAACAGTGCTCAGAATCATAGACTTGATGTTTTTGATCAAGAACCAATAAGCGCGGCACCTATTTGGCACACAGTTTGTGCACTAGTTAAGGTTAGTGCTTACTGAAAATCATGTGGATTTGGCCCTAGTATCGCCATCAGTATATCAGCCGACGAACTTTTCAGCCACCGGGTAAATGTCTGATAAGTTCTACTAACAAAGTGCTCCTTTATTTTATTTTCGGAAGAAGAAGGAAATTATCACGGAAGGAAAAACAATAAGAATGATTTAATGGAGATTGAAGTGATGCTCGATAATCTCCGAAAATCAAAGAAACTTGACAATGTCGCAATGTAATTACGATAAATTCTAATATGTTTGGGATAACTTTCTTCAACGAACACTAGGTATATTGAACATTCAATTTATATTTGTATAGTTCTATCCACACCCACGCATTCCAAGACGTTTTTTTCTCAAAAATAAATTACATCCTGACATTCTTTTCCACAAAAGGGGCATTATTATCTCAACACAAAATCTGGCGAGACCACTATAAATTTTGAAACAAGGGTTGTCTGTAACTGGCGATGTCAATACACAACAAATCATTTCTCAAAAGGTAGCTATAGCAGATCAGGGGTGGCGGATACCCAACACTCTAGTCCACTTGAAGTGAAGAGGGAAGATAAGTGGAACATCCAAGGGATGGGGACGCATATTCGAGTTGGCGAAAGACATGCCACAGAACGAACCTAAAATGCCAAGAAAAAGTTAGAAAAAATGTTTTTATCACGTGAAAGTATGAGAGATTTCGCTGTTTTCATGAAAAATTTAAAGGTACATAAAGTGTGTGACAAACATCCACACTCCATTTTATCTTATTTCAATTTATTGTTAAGTACAGGCGAAATAAAAATACAATAACGATAAATCTGGCAAGGTTGTAAGCTGTAATATTATTTTCAGACTAGCTCCTTAAAAACGTAATTCGGGAGATATAAAATTTGAAATATTCCTCAAGATATATGTTTGTGTATCGCGTGTCGGGATCGAGGTCGGCCAAAGCCTTCTTCCATGATTTACGTACGGAACGTGGTCGCGTTGTCCTAGGTCTTGATGTCGTCCGGGGAATTTTACGGAAAGCAGGACCGAATCTAGATCAAAAAAATAATAAATATGAACATAAATATGATCGATTAATAGGTACGTACATATACATTGGAATTCTTATTCCTTTTTAATTTATTGATTTTTTCTCTACAAAATATATATTGCAGCTGAGCAATCAATAATTCATGTGAAATTTAGTGAATATTAAATATTTAATATTAGATATATAGAATAGTTATAGAGAGAATCAGTTCAACTAGAATAAATTTCTTACACTGCTTCAAAACCCATTCTGCATTGTTTGCATAGGAGAGCAACAGTTTAACGTTTTAAGTTTCTTAATGGCACGCTCATTCTCGAACGCAGCCCAATATCGTCTTTCAGTATACTCGAACCTAACCTCGGCTGCTATATTCTGTGGTCACTACAAAACATTCATAGAAGAGAAACAACAGGGACTATTGATTATATTTTCAATGTTAAAGGCAACTTTTGCTCTGATATACTCGCGATGTGTGTATTTTTCATGAAGCTTAATCAACAGTCATTTGCCTCGATCCGATTCTGCGTCCGGTTAAGGCGTATCCGACGGTCAATTACCGATCGCGAACGAAATCATGACTTGTAATTAATTAGTTCAGTCCCTGGTAATTAGCCACGAGAAAAATGTCATTTCGCGCGGATTGAGACGGTACTTCGAGATCGGGAGTTTTTTGACACTTTGTCATCTCAAGGAACCAGTTGTCGGAGAGCGTCACTCGGATTGATATTATTTTGATTAAGATATATGATATTTTATTAATATTTATATCGCAACCGTAAAAGTTGAGACGCTAGAATTATCTGTTGATTGGAGTGGAACTCGAAATAAGTGTTTATTAGGCACTGAGAGTTGATTTTATGTGAAAATTGATAATTTTGCAGATTTCTTTGAGTTCTATTACTCTGATCGTTTGAAGTTGTCGAGTTAATTGAAAAATCACCATAGAAAACCAGTTCTTAATCACGTGTGTCCAAGATACTGATATTTACCTGTTTCCAACTTTGGGAAAATATCTATGGATTTCACCATAGTTACTGATACCTTGGAGCATGGCACTATAGTACTATGTAGGTACTATGCTATCAATATATTCAGTATTATAAATATTAGAATTTCAATATGAAAAACACCGTTTTCTTTGAGTCGACGGTAGTATTTGAATGAAATATTATTCACTAAAGCAATCATAATCTGTTAACACCAAGCTAATCAACTACAGACAACTACATATATATATATATATATATATATATATATATATATATATATATATATATATATATATATATATATTTTTTTTTTTTTTCGTCGGCAATGCAGGAAGTGTTTCAAAAGTTGAAAGGCTTCTTGCGATTTTCGTTTCAGTGTTTCTTAATATCCTGTACTAATGGAATAGGGTGA
The DNA here is from genome assembly GCA_013387265.2 of Cryptolaemus montrouzieri. Classification (NCBI taxonomy): domain Eukaryota; kingdom Metazoa; phylum Arthropoda; class Insecta; order Coleoptera; family Coccinellidae; genus Cryptolaemus; species Cryptolaemus montrouzieri. The sequence goes on from JABFTP020000185.1 coordinate 125,783,895, forward strand.
TTCTTTGGCTAATTTTAAGACTAAGGTTTCTAAAAACTTGAAATTTCGAAATTTTTTTCTATAGATTCTGCAATTTTTGGCATATCTGCCTCAAATTTAGACGTAAGGTTGAACAAATATGGGTTACAGGATCGTTCTTGAGGAACTGTCAACAGAATTTACAGGGTAAAATTTGTTTAGGAGTCATGATCCATTTTCTCGCCTGAACTTAATTGACATGCGTCGTTGGTGGGTTCTAAATCGAAATACTTTTTTTCCTTTTATTTGATGAAAAACTAAAAATCGATTTATTGTAATTAGCTAGCTAGAACTAAGTTTTATGAAATGGTGTCTAGATTGCATAATTTGGATATTTATTGATTTTGACAGGGACATCCAGTATAGTCAATTCCTATTATTTCCAAACGATTCAGAAGTTGTTTTAATAACTTATGTGACTTGGTTTTGTATGTGATTTTTGCGGTAGAACCCTGTATTGTGATATTTGGCCTTTTTGGTTTTTGATATCTTATTGAATTGAAATCAAAAATATTTTCAGAAAATCATGAGAATTTCATGCTTTTTATAACCCATTTACTAGTCGAATTATCAATTTATTTGAAAAAAGAGGTTCAAGGGGGTGTCAGAAAAGTGGAGATACAATGTAAGCGATCTTTCATAAGATAATCTTTATTTGATAGGTGAATATATTGCTTCAACACATGGAATGTTGATAAGTCGATGTTCACAATAAGTTTAACTCAATGAATCAATGGCATAACGTATTCACCAAAAGTTCGAAGGGCAAATAAGGTCCGAACAACACAGTAGATGAAGTCCTTGAACAATACAAAATATCTGTTTAAAATGGATAGAGAAATCGGAGTTTAGATCTCTGAATAGCTGCTGGTGATGCTGGAATAGTAGTAAGTGTTAAATATCAGTTAAGTAATTGAATTCTATTGACGTGAAATGAATGAAGCGTTTACAACACCTCATTTAGTTGAATGTTTTATAGGAACAACAATTTAATAATAATAATAATATTTATCTTGGTTCTATGAATACAATAAAATATGCAGGACAAGCCAGAAAAATTAGTCTACAGAAAAAAACGCGAAAATCAAAAGCTTACAAATAATAATGATAGTTCCGAATGGACGATGTAAATGGCAAAAGTGATATTTCGATTACGAATAATAAAAATGAAACAAATCATAGCTTTCATTCAAAAAAAAAATTGTCGACTTGGGGGACAATACGGTTATAATAAGAGGCCGGATGTTTCGTCAAAAAACAAAAATCGTTTGTACAAAAACGTCAGGAAAACTTGTAAATGATCAGAGTTATTCCGCCCAGCGTCGAACGAAACTTAAATAGCGAAAATGTTGATGGAAAAGCATCGTTTGGTCAGACTGTTCGCTACGAAATGGTTTTTCTTCTTCGCGTATTAACTCCTCACTTTCTGTCCTCGGCCTATGAAAAGCCCATTTTCCCATCAAAGAGAACATTGATCCTAGTGCGCCGTGTGGAGCGAAGGGTCAGTAGGATTGCGCTGTGAACGAAGGGGTATAGAGAGCAATAGACAGATCCACGTAGAATTTTGATTTACGAATGAAATCGACTTCAGATGCACGTCTTGGGGGCAAATGCGAACCAATGAGAAATGCGGACGGCGAAGCCGAAGCCCTCCCTCGCAAAGTGAGACGACGGCGTTGCTGCTGGGAAACGAGTTGAAAACTGACCCCGTGCTACACGATACCCCACAGTTAGATTAATATGCGAGCTAAAACGGATAAAAGAATCGAGATAGGAGAATGAAATTGCGAAAAAGTTAATAAGTAGAAGATTATTCTTGAAAGAATCGTTCGCGAATTTCTTTCTTTATTCGGAAAGTTTTAATGTTTTTCACTTCATGGAATATGAAGGGAAAGTTCGAGATTCAATGTAATATTATTCATTTGGGGACAGGGAGGGTAGCACCCCGTTGCATTATGATCTTGAGAATGGATTTCTTCGGTTATCAACACAATATTTTGCGTGAAAGATTCTTTTAATAATAAATCTTGATCATAAATACACTTACTTTGAACTTGTTAGTCTTTTCTAGAGTAGTCGAAAGAATGCACGTTTTGTATATTTATCTGTTGTTGCCAGTATAAAAAGAATGGAATTTTTAAGTTGTGCTTGAAAATTAATCTTCAATAGCAACAGATGTCATTTCCGAAGATTTTGATTCACTGCCTAGTTCAAGGTAGCCGGAGTGGTACCTATTTATAAGAAAGGTGATATCGATCAGTGCGGTATCAATATTGTCCTTCACATCAAAAGTTTTCGAAACACTGATTAAAACAAGGTTTCTAGACTACATTGAACAAAAACTCATTTCATAAGAGCCAGCATGGATTCCGAAGAAAAAATCTACGATGACAGGAATGATTGAGCGCATAAGCTCCATTTTTGATGCGTGCGATAGTAGCGGGAAGGTGATTCTTGCTTGCTTAGAGGCATTTGATTGTATGGACCATAAGAAACTGTTGGCCAAGTTAAGGTACTATGGAATTAGAGGCCCCACATTGAAACTTTTTTCATCGTATTTATCAGAAGGCAGGGTTTTAAAGGGTGAAGTCTAGGATTCGGTTTTGGGCCCCATCTCATTTGTTGTACATTGATGATAGATGGTAGATGAAAGTGTGGAGGAGCGCTGATTGATGCCAAAGTATGGTCAGAGGTAAGCAACTTATATCTCAATGTTGGTAAGACTCAAAAACTACTTTTAACACTGAAAAATTCGAGCAAAACTGATAATTTGAAGTTGCTAGGCTTCACATTGGACAGAGCTGTATCATGGACGGATCAGATTGATTCACTATACAAAAAATAATAAACGGCTATTTACATAATACGTACTACGCGCCCTTTCAAAGTGTTGAGAGCTACGGTTACTCTTTCGGTGAACGCAGAGCGGGTTTTTCTGCTGCAGAAAAGAGCTATTAAAGTGTTAGTAGGATTACCCTGGACAATTAACTTCAAAGAATATTTTGAGAACTATAAAATTCCCACCGTCCCGTGTTGTTACATTTTAGCCTGCTTTTTGTATTTTCACGGAAACAAGAAAATTATTTGAAATATTCAGATACACATGGCCATAACACTAGAGTTCGGGAGAGCTTTGTCCTGTCTGAACAAAACACAAAGCTCTTTTGCCTACAATGCAGCCAAGTTCTAAAACCGACTACAAAAATCGGTAAGAGGACCTGACAGTGCCTTCTGCAGTATAGAGGAGTGTTTGGAGTATTCCTTCTGACCATGAGAGAATGATGGGATATTGGGATTTTTATGTTTTTCAGCCTTTGAAAGAGAAATACTTGAAGGTACGATGTGATAATTGACATTATATTCTAAGATTAAGATATGTGCCCTCTCAAATTTGAAGCCAAACTTAGGCATGTTGTAGATGTATTGTAATGTTTTTATTGATTTTACCTAGTATGAAATGATTATGGACTCGTCATGTGAACTTTGATGGTAAATAAAGATCTACCTATCTATCTATTTGAGACGTCAAGGTTTAAGTTATGTCGTAGAAATCCTAACAAGATTCTGTATAAAATTAAACATTTTTTTATTTACAATGGTGAAGAAACAAGTAGGTATCAGAAATGAACCAATAATAATTTGAACAGCTTCTTCGGTGGACTGTAAGGTTTCACTACCAGGAATATATTGAATGCTGACTCTGAATAAAAGTGGGAACATGAAACTGAAAAATCACTCTCAAGTAATCTAGTGTGGTCATCCCATTATGCAAGAAGTTTATGGTTATAGTTAGATTTTTGATAGGTATAGTTCTAGACGCCGTGCGCGTCTAGCAAACTGACGAAAATGACCAGAATAGTGATAATTACATTCTACGAGAACTGCCGCAGTTATGTATGGTCTGACCGCCACTATACTTTACAGTGGCATTCAAGGTGCCAAAATTTCAAGGGAAGTTCTATTGGACACATTGGACAATCCTATTTGGTTTTTATATTATTCTAATGCAAGTTATTAATAGAAACTTTTTTCGGAATTTTTTTTGATATGACCCTCACTTCAGGAATCGGAAAGAGAGGTTGAAAATGTGCAAATTGCCATATCTCCGGTAATAACCAAGTTGCATCTGTGCGATTTTCATATTATACTTAGGCTTATTATTATCAAAGACCAAGTATTTTTTCGATTAGATTTTACTTTTGTAGCTGAAAGTATCTCATCCGGAGCACTAAATATTGTTTAATATTTTCTTGTGTAATAATCTTCGATATCTTAGTTATATAATTTTCAGAAGATCAATTTAACAAAGATTTCAAGTTTTATATTTTGAAATATCGATATCGTGTATGTCATTTATTAATGCTTCAATGATTCAATGAAGTGAATTTTCTTCAGAAAAGAGTTCGTTTCCTTTCCTTGTTGCCAATGTCTGAATAGTGCATAAAACTTTTCATAATTGTAATTTCAGGTGGAATATTTTCAAGTTCAGTATCTAATGCCACCGAGTTTTCACTCATAATCTCATTTAAACAATAACTTTTTCAAAGATAATCATTATGATGTAAATATTTATAACTGGCACTGACGGTGTTTTGAAATTCATGGCAATCAATGATGTTTGGTTCAGTCACGGAATATTCATTCCGTATCTGGTTAAAGAATAAAAATACATGAAAAGCACATAAGCGTCAAGTCTTTTACAATAAATATTGAAAATCAAGTGTGAGAATTCTATTATTGAAAATGATTTCAGAATTATTACATTCAGTGATGGTTGTGGAGAAAAGTATTGCAGAGCAATCTAAGATTGAAAAAGGTTTACCACCAGAGTGTGTTATATCTGGAAGTGTAACAAAATTGATATTAATTAATAAATAACGTTTTTTCAAGAAGATGATTTACATTGAAAATTAAGCCTTTTTCTCTCAATAAACCTATACGAACCGAAGCAATATAAAAGCCAGTGAATAAGTCAAAAGAAACAACACTATTTTCAACAATCTGTACCTCCTCGCGTTCGCTATTTCCAGCATTTCCAATCTCGATTACCGGTAATGTTCGAAGGCGTGATCAACTCATTCTTGGCTTATCGATTTGGTGTTAAACGAAATCAACTGTCGGGGGATTAGAGGTGGGAAATATGAGCTGGAATTGATGGAAAACGTGACCCTTATGCAACTGCTCATTATGTTAGAATCAATCGCGACTGGAAAGATTTAATGGAAATGAAAAAGCGATTGAAACGGCGACTTAACTCCCATCTTGAAAACGGAATGGCCGACAGTAATTTATCCTTGTGGAACGTTTTTGTTGATGGATATTGAATTCGAGATTTCTCGTTTTAATTATTTACGATTGATATGAACGCGACTCACGTTTTCGAAACTTTGTAGCAATCATATATTGGGTACTTTGTGCAGGAAAAACATAAAAACAACTAAATAATATTTTGTTGATTGGTGTACAGATACTTTAAATAACAATTTGTCTCCAACATCACAGAAAATGTAAGGCCTTAATTTGTTTGCACGCTATTTTTTATACCGCCACTAGTGATTGATTTCGTATTTACAGGGAGATTTTATGGCAATTATATCACTCTTATGTTATAATATTGGATAGCCCATATACTCATGAATACAGCCAACTTTCGTGGAATGTGGTTTTTTCTCAAATTAGTAGTTTGAACTTGCAAACAGAAGGCAATTGAAATGAAACTCAAATTGCTCCCGTTTGCGCTAAATCAAATATTCGCACGTTGTTTTATAAACGTTAGATTTTAGAAGTCTCTAAAGAAAGAAGTCTAAACTTGTTATATTTTACAGAATATTCAACTACACTTGGCCATTAAGAGTCCCGTTGATAAAAACGTGTTCGAAAACGCTGTTTCCAATGCTCGGCCATACATTTGATTATTGAGGAACCTGCGTATGTACCTTTCTATGTAGATGAGAGTTTTCATCGGTTCAATATCATATATTCTAACCGTTAACAAAACTATTCAAAAAGGAAGTGTCCCCATCGCTAAATATATATATTTTATGAAATTCGGATTTTAATTGATCATGTTATTCAATCAAATTTTTTTTTTCTGTCGTTAACATGATATATTTTATAGGGATGGAACTTATAAAGATTAGTCACCTGGCCGTAGGCGAATCACAAAGACTTGTTGCTTCACACAGTTGTCGTAAAGAAGTGGTGGAATTCATGGCAATAGCAGCATGTTGTGCTATTGTTGAAGGATTTATTTTATGGAAACCCATTTTAATATGAATAAAATGAAACACTTTTGTCTGAATTTCACAATCTTTATTTTTAATACATAAGACCGTTTAGATAGTTGTCATTTTCAAGAGCTAACAGTCATGAAAAAGATATCTATTGTGTAAATGTTTAATAGGGAGTGATTCAATTCTAGTTGACTTTTGAGAGTGCTAATGTGATTTGTAGATTCAATATGTTCAAAATCTGCGGATTTTTTATCTGAGGAGAGATGTTATTTGAATCTAGATTTTATAACATTCAATTCTTTATATTCCAGTCTGATTCAATTTATTAGGTTTTTGTTTGGCATCGAATAATAATCTGCTCATGTTGGGACCACTAGAAAAGTAGGTTGTTAAATTAAATTTGGAAATTTAATTGCTGATGTTATTAGATAGGGGGCCAATGTCAGTTAGACATGCGTCTGGTGTTTCTATGAAGGAATATGGTAATTGAGAAATTTATTTTTGTTCTTTGCGTTTAATAATACAGCTTATTTGGGAGACAATATTATTATTTGATGCAACTTTCTTAATGGTATTGATTTCTCTAAGTCTGTTGAGAATAGGGGAATGGAAAACGTTCTTTGAATCATTGAACTATTAGCGGCTAATTTAAGTGTAATCTGGTTGGGACTGTTGAATCTGTAAATGTTTCTTTTCTTTTTATGTTGTAGGTTAGATTTCTATTGAGTTTATTGGGGTTATGTCAAGGGAATTTATTAAATTGTTGCGTTCAATTTCAGCAGTGAAGGTTATTTTATTATGAGTTTTATTTAAAAAAAATAAAAATTGGTCTGTTAGTCTTTTGAGCCTTGAAAACCCACATGAATATCATCAATGTATCTGTACCAAAAAATAATATGTCTTTATGCTAAATTATGATTCATTATAGATTTTCAAAGTTGTTCATGAAAATATCTGCTAATAATGGGTTGAGTGGAATCTCATTTCGTTTGAAAAATTTTGATTCAAATTGGAAAAAATCTTTTAGAGAACTATTACGACAAAGTTATTCCCCAGAACGAGTCATAAAGTAGCCCCCAAAATGGAAGCTGATGTTTTTTTGCAATATTTGGGGCATCTAAGGTAGACAGTTTAAAAAAATTACCCGGTATATACGAAACCAATCAATAATAATGATATCAAAAATAGGATCGAAACAAATTGAGCTCCTTAAATTTTTTTTGAAGTTGTTATTTAAAAATGACAGACAGTTTTCGAAAAATCACCCTCTATGTGGAAATAAATAATAATTGAAACATTTTTTAAGGCGATTTGATTCTTTTCAAATTACTTTTTCATTTTGCAACTATTAGTTTTGATTAAAAATTGGAATATTCTGTAATAAGTAGTTGATAGTTTTTTGCAGTGTTGTAGTGCAGAAACTCAACAACAATCAGATATTTTCCAGAAATCTGTACGTTTTCCAAACGAAGAATATTCGTTTTCAAGTGACCCCCGTATCTCATTCATGCTTTCATTTGCTTTGTCTCGTATGAGCTATCCGACACAACAGCATCACGTTTAATAGAGGCTGTAAAACAACTTGGTTGTAAATTTATTAATCCATTTTCATATTACAGTTTTAGAGGTTTATGTTTTATACTGTGATAACGAAATCAGCTAGATGTTGAATTATTAGGTGTTTAGCGATAAATTCAAACCAATCTCGCCATTGCGCGATTAGCTTTTAATTGTTCCTATTTTAACGATTCCACACCATTTTATGTTTCTCGATTAGCGATAAGAGAAGGCGTGATCGACTTCAATCGTACACTGGACGACAAAAGACATGGAAACGCCTTTCACTAAAGTAGAAGATTTACACAATTGTTTCTGTACTTTTTGTGATCTGACAGGCAGGAAATGTTTATAATCAATCCCTTAATTTTCTATTCTTAGAGAAATTTCGTAGTTACGTAATAATTTTTTCCGTTTCAATCTATTTCTGAACTATTTCTTCTTCAAACAATGAGTATTGTTGGCGGTCGATAGATATGTTTACATTATTTTCAGTTGGAATGTTAACATGAAATGCTCAGCTTTTTCAGTTTATAAATTCGATGAGAACTGATGTAAACATTGCGTTTTACGCCAGAACACTACGAAAATGTGATCTAGAGGTGCGAAAATACGTGAAATATTCCAGAAGCGAAGTGACGAAGTATGACTTTACAATTGTACATAATATAAAATACTTCATTTAGCTAATTGAAGTGTAACAAGGACATAACTAAATTTTGAATGAAATCTCTACGAATTCTGTGATAGCTGCATTTTCAATTTCCTCCCAAGTCGTAGCAGGTAAACGTTAGTTATATGATCCCATACACAATCCATCCGATTCAGATTCGTGCTTTCTGGTAATCATTCCACAATGAGATGCAAGTAAACGTTATTTCACATTTTTATTAGATGATCGCATATATATTTTATGGGATTCAGATCCATGCTTTCTGATGGTCATTGCTTAGATGGTATACCTATAGATAATCGCGCATCTACCTAGGCACCTGCATGAACTCTGTGCAAGAGCCTAAAACAGATGAAATCCTTGCTGATGAACTGTAAGGAGCAAATATTCCTTCTGGCCTTTGTTATACTCGCTAACAAGCATATGGATGTTCAAGACTATTTCTAGATGAAGACAACTTGTTTCCAGGCCAATCTTGATAGTTTCGAGAAGAACGTAATCTGGCATGGCAACTTTATATTATTTAGCAAGCTAGGGACAGTGCCTGCTCTGCTACTCTTTAATCTAGGGTCACTTAAGAGTCTACTATTTCATAAGAAATTGTGACATTGCAGACGAGTTATTTTTCATCAGAGCTAGTCACATTCCAGTGACGTCGACGGCTCTTGCCAGGCTTGGCTATTAGGACCCGCTCGATCGAAATGGGAAGATTTGGCATCAATGAGTTTGATTATTGGCGTGTTGAAGGAAAAAAGTGATTATATTTTATAATTAGCATAGACCCTTGATCAGAAGTATTCAACATATATAAACAGATAATGTAACCAAAGACCAACTCCATGTGAGGAGGAATATTATTATTATTATTATTAGTAACTGTTTGAGGCTAAGGATGAATCCTATGAAACCTTGACTCAAAAGAAACGTAAGGTAAAACACCAGTGAAAATAATATAGGTGAGAGGTAAGAGCGAGAAAAAAACTAAAAATTGGGTAAGATTAAGGTTATGAGCTAACATAAATTGGTCCATTTTGTTCTTGAACTCGTTAACAGAGAGAGACTCGACGGCTTCGCTAGGAAAGTTGTACCAGGGAGAAAAAATGCGGTTGACCAGAATATGTTGCCGTAGCCTTGTGTCGAATTTCTCCTTTTTGAGTTTGAGATAATGGCCGCATGCGGGAAGACACTATGAGGTCACCTCGAAGTCGACTGTTTTCAAAACTTTGTAATTTAGCTCTATCCAATCTCTCGAAGTATGTTGGACGAACACTTCCACTCGCGTGGCCCTACGTTGGACGCTCTCCAGCAAGATGCCGTCACGCACAAGTACCGGACACCACACTGTACCGGCGAACTCCAAAATCGGATGGACATAAGTTTTGTAAAGATTCACCGAGGTGTCAAACGAGAGATGCAAGAAGAGAAGAGAATACAAGAGAGTATTAGCGCGTTTGCATATACCGATAATATGCTCCGACTAGGATAAGTCCGACGTTACAGTCACGCCCAGGTCCTCATGCGATGACAGATAACGTAAGGTAAAGTTATCGATGTTATAGCGATGGCAATGGATTATTAGAACCTATGTATAGCACAACACATTTTTCAACGTTCAACGTTAACAACCAGTCAGTTCATCACTGGTGTATCGAGTTCAGGTCGTTCTGTAAAAGCTGCCTGTCTCTTTATTTGTAATGCTATCCCAACATAAAACAACAAAGGTCCGAGAATCGACCCTTGGGGAATACCGCTAGTTGCGTATCTTTCTTGCGAGTAAGAGCCACCAACCCTGACTGTGAAAGTTCTGCCTGAGGTAATCCTCAATCCAAAGAAGGAGCCTACCACGAATCCCAACGCTATCCAGCAGAAGCAACAGTCTTTTCACCGTCACCCTGTCAAACGCCTTGGCAAAATCAAGGCATATGACGTCCGTTCGAATTTTTTGTCAAGTGCAACAGATTTTGTTTTACTCGATTATCTTCTTAGTTATGTATGGTCCTGCTTCTTACGTTTAAAACTTTCCTTTCAAATATATTTGAGATAGGCCAGATTTTTTCTTCCTTTTCTCTTGAATCATAAAAAAGGTTAGCTTCACTTATTCCCTTTCTGAACTTCCATCTTAAGGCTATGGGCGGCTTAGTGTGCTTCAATGTTTATTTATTTTAGTGTGCTTATCTCTGATCGTTTCACATCAAAATTTGAGTTTATGACATACTCAATGTAGTCTTTTAATTTTAAGCAAATAAATAAATCATATAACTTATTGAGGAATAACCGTGCTTAACAAATAAGATGAAACTAAGGTTTGCATTACCATGTTGAGTTAAATTTCTTTGTCGATTCATTTTATAATTTTTGAGCTCAAAAAGAAACAGTTCATAATTTTAATTTCAAAAGAAAATTATCGTCAAGTTATTACACAGTATTGTTCATTTATATAATAATGAAATATGCAGAGCCTACTATTAAAATATTCGATATACATCGAAATTGACAAGAGACAAATAAATTATTCATTCTTTTTATTTTTATTTTTCAGTGTATTTTACAATATGTTTTCTTTTAATGTTGTAAGTTTTGGCAGGGAATGATAATTTCGGACAGTTTTAGAGGAAAATTCGGTGCATAAATCTGAATTTTTGTAATCACTCTCCAATATAACCTGAAAATTCGCTTTATTTAGTTGTCTCGATTTGTTTTTTAAGCTTCATCAATAACTAAATTGAAACAAAATAAAACTGGAAGATCTGGAGGAAACCATGAGCAAGGTTTCTGTGATTTTCCCTCTTTCTATATTATTTTTCTTGAATATGAGATCCTTTACATGGAAAATATGTATTTTTAAGAAGTAATAAAAAAACTAGTTCTTGACATTTCTTTCGTTTCTTACGATCTTTGCCTTGAATGATTGAAATTTAATGAAACATATTTAGGTTTCCTGATATGCCTCCCGATGTCTCATAAAGCAAATATGAAGAATGATGTATCGGCGTTACGCCGTAAAACAAAACGACAACACAAAATGCACATCGAAATATGCAAATATCATTCGTCCCCGCGTTCCTTCGAAGGGTTGGATTCGAAGTGGAATCTTTGCTTGATTTAGTAATGTTTGCGAGATGGCAAGATGATTCGAAACGGTAAATTTTATCGCTATGGCCATTTAGAAGATTGCAGGCAAGATGGCGAGTCGCCGCCGGCGGGATGAAACACGGGGCGGCGGGAGAATTGGGGCGGCGCAGGCGCCCCGGGCGAATCTATTTCCGAGATGGCCCTCCTCTCAATTTTGATGGACATCAGAACGACCGCGCCCTCATTTCCGGAAACAAATCGCGTCTTTATCACCTCGTCATCGCGATTCTAATATAAAAATATCAAACTACAGTTTTATGCCGTTTTTAGCATCTCCTTCGGTCCCGACGAACAGCTATAAAAATGAACTTCTATTAGATCTTTACTATCCTCTTACTTGATTTTTAAGGGTTCCACTCGGTTCGTAAAATTAATTTTATCATTCCCTTCGACGCCCCGTATTTTCTCTCATTCTTTTAGTTTGTATCCAAGTGTTTGTTTTACCTTTTATTTGTTTGAATGTGGCTTGTGCTACGATTCATCTAATCGATTTTTTCTTTATAGTTTCTACGCGTATAATGTAATATTTCGTATATAATGCCAACTAGAAAGGGAAAAAGAATTTGATTTAAATTTACAAAAGAATAATGAATAATTTTATTTACTCCTATGAACTTATTCTCTATGACATTCCGTCTTCATTTGACAGATAAAAATACAAACTTACCTAAGGTATAACAGTTTATATATGATCTCCACAATGGGATCCACCCTAGACAAATGCAAAGAAATATTATCTAAATCACATGGCCGGAAATAAATTGATTAATGACAATCCTATCAAAATTTAGCTATTCAATTGGACTGGAAAGTTTAAATCTATTGATTTCAAGGATTCACAAAAATCAACATCAAGTTCTTCAATAGATAAAAGCAAAATTTCGATCCAAATAATGATTTCTCAATTAAACGATTCGCGTTTAGTAATATCCAATGATTCTAATATTGAAATTACTCAAAGTTCTACAGATATATTTCGTATCAAAACGGCCGCAGTTAGGTTTGTATACTTAAGATTTCTCTACCTGATTTCTTCCACTTTTATTATTTTTGTTTGGGTATTATTATTATTCGAAATGAAATGTGTAATAGGAAATTTTGCAGGTAGTTTTCTAAAGCTACTATATCTATCTTTATCTTCAGATTTTGGGTTTACTGATTCTACTGGAAATCAGTAATAATATCGGGGTCGTAACCATTGGTAAGATCTATTATTTTTATAATATGTATAATTATGTACATAAAACAAAAATCTTTGTTGAAATTATCTCAAAATAAAAGGACATTTAACTATCAGTTTGCAACACTTCATCTTGGGAAAATCAGCTTACATTTTAACCATTTTCTGCAAGAGCTTCAATTAAACAACCAAGAATAATTTAAACCAAACACAAAAGTAATTAAAATAAAATAGATGAAGAAAGAGTATAGACGCAGCAGCGGTAGTATTAAAATACATATTGATAGAACTTAAAAATTTCAATGAACATTATCGTAGTTATCGATTAATAACAATTAATGGTCAATTTTAGAAGGAATAGTTGGCCGACGTATTTGAGAATGCAACGACGAAGTAATAGAATGTTTAGACAATTTATATTATACTGAATTTGTTCGAAAAGTTACAAATATTTTCGTTATCAAAAATCATTTATCCATTTTATTTATCATTCAAAATTCATTTAAACATTAATTGAAATTTCCTTCTCGCTATTTATCGTTCAGTTTTTTGTAGAAACTTTATCATTTCAAGACGAACGAAAAAGTCATGTTTTGGGTCACATAACTTTTTATTATTATCACTAGAAATCTTACTTTTGATTAATATACTTTTATTGCCTCTTCCATAGTTTTTGAAATTTTGTCGAAACACTTATCTGAACATTTAGAAACCCCTACGAGATTCATAACCAATTGAATTAATCGAGATACTTTGCCATTAGTAGAAATAATGAACATGCAACAGCAGATGAATAAGAAGACAATCAAGATATTTCTCTGATAATAGCGTCAATAGCATGTAATTTCAACGTAAAGTTCCATGCGTTAACTTCCTTGAATCCATTTGTTTGTTTAACTTTTCCTTTTCTAAATGGAACGATTTCAGTATAATAAACATAGCTTCAATAAATGGCCAAATGGGTTCTTGTTTATTAGCACTTAACAGTGAACTAGGGCAACATTTAAATATACTATTCATTGCATCACCGAGATATAAACAGTATCTGAAATATTTTAAGTTCTTTACTGAACATTTCCTTATTAATTTCTCGTAAAGAAAGTATTGTCCGCGTCAAATCGGCAGAACAAGTCGATCCACAATGTTCAGAAACAGAAAAGAGCATTTCTAGCGCCCATAACATAAAATCTTGAATTTGGTTAGACTGTAATTGTAGTCCCGTTACAGTTCAGTTTTATGCGATTTGTAAATATGTTATAAGAGAACAATTTATGACAAAGGTGTTGAATATGTGGTTCCAATATGTACTAAATCAGATTGCACGAGGCTTTTTGCGGTGGAAGGACTGTATTGCGAGAATTGTCAATACGAGGCTGGATTGATAAGATGGCACCACCAGGCCTACTCCGTGGGTGGCTCTATGCATTACCATACTTAGATAGCTTGTAGGTATAGTTTCAGCCCAATCGCCATGTTAGTCTACGTTTGAGAGCACGCTGAACAAGACGCCTCTGTGTTGTTTGTGAAAACGGAAAATTGGAAAGAGTGCTGTCATCAAATACTTTTATTTGAAGGGTAAACTCGAAGGAAATTAAAGAAGGGATTGATTCAACACTGCGGAAATTCTCCCCATCATATTCATCCGTCTCTCAGAACGCCCCGTTGAGATCACAACTCAGATATGATCGAAGGAAATTCATGAAATAGTGCTGGAAGACTGCAGATCAAATGTGCAAGATATTTTACACCAACAGTTGCATTTGGAAAAGTTCTGTGCAAAATGGGTGCCGCGTTTACTAAATGTTGATTCGAAAACCATTTCTACCGCCAATTTGGCGCTGTATAAGCATAATCCAAGCGAATGATTGCGTCGATTCGTTACTGTTGACGAAACTTGGGTCCACCACTACACCCCTGAAACCAAACAAGTCTCAGCAGTGGATTGGAACAGGGAAACCAACTCTAAGAAGGCAAAAACAATTTTATCGGCTAACAAGGTTATGGGTACTGTTTTTTGGGATGCAAGAGGTATTATATACATTGATTGCCTTGAAAAGGGTAAAACTATCACTGGTCAATACCACGCGGACTTATTGAAACGTTTTAGCCACGAGGTGCAAATTGAACGACCTCATTTGGCGAAGAAAAAATTGTGTTTCATCACGATAACGCACCAGCGCATTCTCCGCACGTTGCCATGGCTAAAATCTATGATCTGAAGTTCGAATTGATGCCGCACCCTCCCTACTCTCCAGATCTAGCCCCGAGTGACTATTATCTGTTTCCTAACCTCAAAACATGGTTTGGCGGTGAGAGATTTAAGGGCAATGATGAAGTAATCGAAGCTGTAAATGGGTATTTTGAGGAACTTGACGAATCAGCCTATAGAGATGGCATTACTAGACTAGAACACCGCTATGAGAAATGTATCAGCCTTAAAGAAGATTAAGTTAAGAAATAAAAAAAAATTCTTGAAAACGTTGTTTTTCTTGGTCAGCCGGAAACTTATCAATCCATCCTCGTATATTACAGTTGCTTACAAATTCACAGAACTGTAAAGCAAAGAGATTACAAATTTTTCTTGAAAGAAAGAGCAGTCGACTCGATCCATTATTATCCCCAACAAAAGACTTCGCCGCGTTGACATTTTCTTTTCCAATTGTGAAGGTACAATAATCGCCTAGCAACAATGCGAATTTCCACAAAGTCTGTTCAGTTGTTGAATGGAAATCCGACCGCTTAAAACCGTTGTCGTCGCAATCCCAGTCTTAAAACAATAAAGCGAAGCTACCATCAAAACGATCAAACTACGTCACTTTGGGGTAAACTTTCTATCCTTTATATCGCCCCCCGGATCGAAACTTATGAAAGGTAATGGACTATTCTACCATTCTACCGGTGCAAGTAGCAGTGAACATGAAAAGTTGCGAGATCATCTTGCATAATATTGAGTTGAATTGATTTGTATGCGGCATGAAGGAAAAGCTTGATTAGACCACTGATTGAAAATCAAAACACATTGGTTGTCGATAGGTTATATCACCGAAAATGAAACTTCTTTACTACGACCTAGTAAATCTTCTGACATTATCATTCAAATAAAAATATAGAACATAAGAAATAATATGCCTGAAAAGATTGTGCTTGACAATGAACCTCAGATTCATTAAAGGAAATAGCTCACATTCACGGAAAATAGATATATTGTTGGTACGAAGATGTTTTGTGAGCGATAATATCTATACATCGCAGTTTAATAATGTCCATATCTATGAAAACAAATTATTTCCATGTAAACATCTTTAATCTATTTTTATTGTAACAAAGACCTTTATGTCGACAATTATTTCATTCTCAGCCACACAGTTAACTCGATAGCACAAGTATTATATGGGTAAACTTAAAAGAATTTAAAAGAAAGCAAGAAACAAAAAAATAGATAACGGCTTAGGAATTAGGTTTCTATTAGACACTTCGCTACTTTCATCACATCTTCGAATTCTGGTTTTGGTCTTAATCTTTGATACATATTTCAATCAAGGATTCTTTTCGCTTATAACAGTTGTAGGACTACAAATGTGAAATGAAAGCTTTCTTCAAAACGTTTGACTGAATTGGAAATTTACGCATTCACCAAGGACTGATAAGATACAATAATTCAATAGGTCTATTCCAATATCCTGACCAAGATTAAGGATTCATTCTTGACACAAACCTCATATTTGTGTACCTAAAACTACATATCACCTGATGTCATCGTTACGAGGCAGAAGTGTTCTGCAGAATTTAGCAATTCGACATATTTTTTATTTTCAATAGGATCTCATTAATTTTCGTAGGTTTCATTATTGCAATAAATGATTTATGTAGTTCGTATAGAATTATTAGTATTCAATTAGCAAAGCTATGATAAACCACAAAGTTACTATCGAATTTGTTTGTTTTCAGACTGCACTAAAATTAATAATACTTTCAAAAGCAAAACTAAAATTAATAAAAACTTTCATACTTTCAAAAAATAAGTATTTCATTATATTTCTAAATGAAGAGGTAATAAAAGACAAAAATCCTACGCTTTCTAGTAATTATTTTTTACGTTCATTTTAAAATCTGAGAACACGTTAATGAACGATCAAATCACTTCTATAAAGTTCTCAATTTATTGAGTGCATCCTCAACTGCAATTAATATTTTCAAAATACGAGTAACTACCTAACCGATGAAAAAATCAATAAGCATTAATGGCCCCGCAAAAGATAGATTAAGATACCATCAAGTACAATTTGAGAAAAGAGTCATAATGTTGAAGGAAATCTATATAAATCAATCAAATCAAAAATTAATGATATGGTAATCAACGATAAATTATGTTATATAAATACCTTAATAAATTGTTGTGATCGTGAGTGTTGACTAATGTTGATTAGTAATTAAAAACGACTAAAATATTGAATGATAATAAGTTCTAGATAAGTACAATGATTTTCGAGTTATAGTGTGGCAAATCAGTTGTCGAGTTTTTTGTAGGAATCCTAGTTGATTGTCTGTGATGATAAAGGTAATGGGAGAATTAGAGTGAAAGGTAGTAATTTTACTCAATTTTTTTTCAATCTTCCTTTAACTATCCTTTGTACATTCTATGACCCCCTATGAAAAGTTGCGTTTGCTGGTCGTTGTACCGGCATTCGAATTACTACAAGAGGCGGATTATTTTGCCAGGAAAGCCACCAAGACGGCTCTAAGGTACAGGACACAATCAACACCTGGATAAGAAAGCTACATGCTGACAGGTGGATACTCACTCCAGGTCATAGACAAGCCAAACTTCTGCTGGAAAAACTCAGCAAGAGGTTCCCTACAAATGCTCTTGGATTGAGCAGTGAAAAACTACACCGTAACGGGCCTAATAACCGAGGCTAACCAATCTACACACAATAGGCATTTATCGTGAAGAACCTATATGTAGACTATGCAAGGAAGAGTAAGAAAAAGCCTATCACATTGTAAACGAATGCGAAGAACTAACCTGGAAAAGACGAACAATTTTAGGAAACAAAGAAACCTTAAAAGAATTAAGCGTTAGGGACCTGATTAATCGAATTGTAAAGCTTGTTAAAGAGATAGCAAAATACAAATGCTGCCTTCAAACTGATCCATTTGGTCGTATTTGTAGAAGGACTACTCAAACTGGTAGACGGTTCAACGAAAGGTAAATTGCTCCGAACATGTTCAATGCTGTTCATAGCTAACGAATGTGTTGTTGCATTCTTTGAATTCAGTCGGGTATTGTCATCAACTAAAATGAAATCTGTTCTGCTGCATTTGTTCTCTACTATCCTTCATACTTCTATCAGAGTGATCATAAGCAAAATTTCGACACGTCTATAGAAAAGGAAGTTCCCCATTGATTTAGGGTTTATTTTCGTTTCTCTTCGGCCCATTGTTGTCAAAGTACACAGTCACACTCGTCTTCTTGCCCTTCAACCAAATATATCTAACCATCCTCTCACAGCTTGGTCAGATATAATTGTTCTTGTTGCGTTTGGTTATTGATATGTGATACTGAAACGTATCATTTGTCCTTGACGTTATTTGCAGAGGCTTAACTTTTCTGTAACAATTCCAGGCTCTACTCGCCACAGTCTATCAACCCTTCGGTGATGTCATAGACAATTTGGCTTAGTAGAAAGGGTTTCAAATGTCTTCGAGGTTCAACGAGAAAGTATGAAGTCCCAAACTTGACAAATTCGAGTAAGCGTTTCATTATTTCAATGGTCGACCTCATAATTAAATTATGATCATTATCACTTGTTGAGCTCTGCACTGAAAACTATAAAATAATGGGATGCCTACAACAGGACCTTGAGTTATACCGCTACTTAATGAATTATCATAGCATTTTTTTGCACGAAGCGATTTCATTCTGGAAACGTGAAATTTCAATACTGTCATAAATACCCATTTAAAAATAAAAGCATTAGAATATATTAGAATTGCCAATGACATTAGGTGAACGGTTTGAAAACGCATAAATCAATGCTTGATAATCGCACTGAAAAACTTAATTTATCGTTTCTGCCGCAACTGTGATGAGAAGTTAATTACAGGCTCTGAAATTATAGATTTAATTAATAGTGGCATAAACATCGATGCAAAATCGTGTACGTCTATCAGATTTGATTCCGTGTCGTACATAAAAAAACGCACGCTAATGGAGTGTGTAAATGGATAATTTTTCGAATTTTATAGGAAGATGGCACATAACAATCCATAAAACTCGGTCTGCATTTATATGATAGGTGAATGATGTCCCCAACAGATTTTTGTTGGGTTGTAAAAATCAGCTGATCAGATAAGTATTCAGCCGAGCATAATAAAAACATTTGAGGTTCTGTAATAGCCTACATAAAGTGACGTTTAGATGTGGGTACATTTCCGAGCGCTCCGACAGCGGCAGACAGCTCGACAGTTCTGACAGCCGGTTGGGAAGTCCGTAAGCCGAGATCTCCGACACCGACTACTCCATGATTGATCGTCTCGATGAGCGGACTCTGAATTGCATTCGTTTTTTAAAAGTAGGGCAATGTTGCTTCAAGAACGAACGTGATTTTTGCTTCAAATTGAGCGCAAAAAATGCTTCACGGGCATTAATTCACTTTCTAAAGAATAATATTGTCTGAAAATAAACTGGTGTCTTCAATAAATTGCGTAAATGTTTGGTACATATGATACGTCAATACAGATTGTTTACTTTCATAACCTAACCTAACTTTTGCATTTATATACTGTAATATTAATTTTAGTTTCAAATTTTAGCTATTAAGCTATACTCTTTTACTGGCAGACAATTTGATACATTTGAATATGCCAATTAATAGAAAATTTCTTGGAGAGAAGTTTTCTTGAAATTTTAGCAACTGACTTTAATTTTAGAGAAGTAGATGTGGGAACATACGAAATGTTTTCATAGTTTTTGAGGATACTTATATTATAATATTATTTTAATTTTCGAAGATTAGTTGTTGAAACAATTATCGTCTAATATCTTAAGGATTTTACTTACTAGTATATTTAGTGTCAAACAGAATTACTGACAAATATTCATTGATATTTATGTCATAAACTTAATAAATTTCAAGACGAACAAGAAATTATATACAAGTTTCTCATATTATCCACTATAAACAAAGAGTAAAGCGAAATACCAGAGAAATTTCAAACACCGCAATTGACAACAATATGCGAAAATGTTTGCAATTCACTAATTCAAAAATATTTTCAGTAGTACCTGTAATCTGATCGTTCGCAGCTGATCCGCGTGTCAGCTAAACAACACAGCCTTTGACTAATCATAGCGTTTGACATCGACGACACACTTTCCCGGCCTCGGCATTCGGCCATCAATCCGTTTGACAGGAACGGAATTTCACTCCGTCCACAGAGACCTTGAGTTGCTCCATGTCGAAATGCTCGACAGTTTTGCGGCAAAAAGGCTATGTTGGGGAAAATCAATAACGCTCCACGTCATAGGCAGTCCCGCGCACACGATGGGCTGACACCAGATATGTTCTTCCTTCCTTTAAAGAAAACAATACACCGCCGGAGTTTTTGCAGTTACAAGACTACGCCTTTCGGGAAAAGCTTTCCGCGAATAGTTCCATTTTTGAAAGGGGCGAAACCGGCAGAAGAAAACTAAGGTTCTTATCCAAATACTATCGATTTTATAGTGTTTGCAAAAATATTGCATCTTCTTCATGAGAATGATTTCAAGCTAATAGAAATATCTGATATTTCCTTCTACAGGATGGTCATATTTCGATGTTTTAGTTCGGCATTCCTATTAAATATAATAGTGAAAATAAGATCACAATTTGGGATGTTTTTGAGAAAAACAATGTTCCAAACTAACTATAGTATCATTTCCGAGTATATTAGAAAATTTTCGAAATTTCTTTATGTTTGTCTATGCCTGGATATCTCTTTGGTAATGAAAGATTTTTTGAGTAAAAATTTATACAGAACTTCCAAATAATCCTAGAACTAATGGATATAATGTGCATTTTCACTTTGTATACTACGTAACCACGTGCTATACGCCTTGGTTAGGTTATCTGGGCCAAAAGAAGTGTTCAACGAATGACTTATGCGCAGTGGCAAAATGCACATTCCTTGATATTTTTGAGCTGACCTAGTGACGCTACTGGTTTCCAAAATGAGAAAAAAATATGTTTAATTTAAGTGGCCTTTGAATTGTTGTCATACTAATTTGGCAGTTTTGATTTTATTATACTGTCTAAGGGACCAACAATAAAGTGGTTTTAATCTCGAAGACGGTACGAAAAAAACATGGTATATAAATATTGAAAAAGCCAGTGGCGTACAATTTCCTCAACGAAATTATTGGTTAGGGCGACTTCAAGACCGTGATTGGTTTTGTATAAGTTTGAGTCTTAAATCAGCCTCTTGACTCATAGTATGAAATTTCATTATTTTTAGGATATCTACACAGAGATTCAAAAAATTGAAAATGAAAAGAAAACATTTCTGAATATAAACTTTTTACGTTAAATTAAATGACGAATCGTTCACAACAAGATTTTGAATTACTTCAGAGACACCCTGTGTATAAAAGGAAGAAGAAAAAAACAAACAAATACCCAGAATATGAAATATTTCAATTGGAGCGACAGGTATTCATTGCAAACAATTACATATGTACTATAATCATTTCATTGATTTTTCTATTTCTCTAAATATTTTTCCAATGAAACTATTATTATAAAATATTCCAATTTGAGACAGAAAGAAGAGGTTCTCTTAAATCTTCTGGGAGTTTTTGCTTGTTTATATACATCATTTTCAATATATCCCAAATAGGAAAAAACTGCTATTGATATATCAGGTAGCTGGTCGACTTATTTGTCCTCTAGTTCTGATCCCGTTCATATCAAAGTGGAAATTCCAAGAATTTTGGTCATTTTTGGAGTTCCGTACACCCAAAGAAAAAAGGGCTTCCAATATAGGATCACCTAGTCTGCCTAGACCCTTCTCTGGAACAGGTTCCATTGATACTGATCTCTTAAGAGTTTTGGAAAATCAAACTTGTAAGAAGAAAAGCAATGTCTTTTACTACGCCTACAGAAAGATTCGAAAACTCAAAAAATGAACTTACATGGAATCTTCGCAGCGCGAGTGATGTTTACATCTGGCGAATTTTTCGCTAGATATTTATTGATGCAAGCACAATAAAAACGGAATATAATATTTACTATCAGCCTTATATGAATTTTTCTTTCTTTCAGATGAGAAAACGTACCCAAATAAACGAAAAATAAAAAATAAAAATAACCCAAATTTGTTCTGTAACAGATAGCGGTCATTATATTATCCTTAAAAAGCGTGAAAATAATTTGTATTAACTTTTGTAATAACAGAGATATCGATCCTGAAAAAATTCCAGAAATTTCAAAATTTTCGAATCACTCGACAATTTAGATCTGATCTTATAATTTTGTGTAGAAATCATTTTCGTATTTTGTTTTGTACAATATTTGAATTTTATTTATGTTACATGTTTTGTTTTTATTCAGATGCTTCACTGTTCTAATATTCTTAATTATTAATGCAATTAATGTAATATGTTCACTGTACCTATGTATACCATACTGAACTACTAAAATTTCTATCTGTTCTATCTATCGTAAAGCATTTACTCAAATTGTCGGATATCAGTAAGAAAGTGTTGGTTGTACAAGAAAAACACAAGCAATCTTTTTTATGTAGATTCATTATCCCAAAAAATTTCAAAATATTCTCCCAAATGGTACACTGAAGGGCTCTTTGAATTTACATCTCTTGTTGATAATAGCTGGGAAAGATTGATTTCGGATACTCAGCTCTTTCAATATCACTCTCAAAGTTCTAAGATCTGATTGGACATGACCCTTCCAATGGTGTGTAACAATTTCAAGTACCCAATTTGCGCAAATGCTTGTAATTTTTTCCTAACAGCCCCATTGATCCGCAGATTGGTAGATACCTTAAGAGCGTTATTAATTCTTTCTGGAGTATTGTGACACCAATGTTTAGGTCCCCAGCGCACGTCAGCTCCGATCTACCGCCGATCCACCGCAAATAGATTACGTGATCCCATCTTATTCATATCCAGCCAGTATTCCTGACACGTCTCCTTCCGATGTAAGAATTGCAACACGTTACTGTTTCTACTTTGTTCGCCGTGTCCTCGGTCCTCTGCACTGTTATATTTAAGACTATTTCGGAATTCCATTAATGCGAATGGGGAAATAAACAAATGATCCCCAACTACTGCATCTCGAACGTGTTTTGAAAATTTAAGGAAGGTGTAATGGAAAGGGGAAATTTATTTCCATCATTTGAAATAGTTCTTCGTTTAAGGCGACCGATGCAACAAACATGAATATTCTGTTAATAAAGGAGAACCTATCGAAGACTTGAAGATTCCAATCTTCAATTGCATCAGCGATCCTTACAATTTCGTTCGTTTTGCCATTTATGTTATACATATATAGCAATTGCAGCTTTGCAACTACCAGATTGCACATGGTCATTGCCGACAGTTTTTTTACTTATTTAATCTTTCGATTTTGTCTGGCGTCCCTCAGGAGGTTGTATATGTAATAAATTTTATTGTTGCCCTGGATATCATCGCAAATTTTTATGTTTTCAAGTGCCCAAATTACGAATATATTCATGAAAGTTCTCAATGTGCTCGTATTTTCATGATTTTTGCATTTCTTATATTTTGAACAATTATAAGCTTGTTAGAAATAAAATTTAATTTTCCAGTCATGATTAGGCTTCTGCGCAACTTTTTCGCGCATACAAACATCACCTGATCCCCACTCTCAGACCCCTTGCTCCACAGAACAGCTGAGATCTCAGTTATTTGACAATATTGAAGTACATATACACGTAAATCTGGATAAAGTGTCATGGATTAATATTTTGTTTCAATTACTGAATGTCCATTCTTATATATTTGTCTTCTAGTCTAAAATATGAGTTCGTCACGAAGAAAGTGTAAATATTGTAGTGATTTATTTTGTTATATTTGCGGTGTTTATATACCAAAAAACAAAAAGAAATATCACAGACTTTGTCAAGGAGACTTATGTTGAATATTTTGGTTTCAAAATGGACAAATTAGGTAAACCATGGGTTCCTAATAAAGTTTGTAAGTCCTGTGTTGAGTCTTTACGGTTGTGGAAAAAGATGAACGTTCTGGATTAGACTTTGGTATTCCTATGATCTGGATGGAGCCTACGAATCATTTAGATGATTGTTACTTTTGCGTAGTAGATGTTAAAGGTTTTAATCGAAATCAAACGTGGAGATACCCAGACTTACAGTCTACGAAATGTCCGGTTCTACACAGTGAAAATCTCCCTCGGCCCATATACATTTCAAAAATAATTCGCATGCCCTCAGAAACAATGATGTTACCAAATTCACAGAAATCGGGACCATCTACTAGTGGAAGTGAATGGGAAGGTGAAACATCTACGCCAAAGTTATTTTCTCAAAATGAACTCAGTGATTTAATACGTGATCTCAATTTATTAAAACAAGGATCAGAACTGTTAGCCTCAAGATTGAAAGAAAAAAATTTATTGGCACCAACAGTAACAATTACAACATACAGAACGCGAGAAAGAGTTATTACAATTTTTTAGTGAAAATGAAGGATTAGTGTATTGTAATGATATCGCGAAGCTGCTTATAGACATGGGTTTAAAAGAGTACAAATCTACTGAATGGCGCCTTTTCATTGATAGTTGCAAAAGAAGTTTAAGATGCGTCTTATTGCACAATGGAAATAAATTTGCATCAATTCCAATTGCCCATTCAACGAAACTCAAAGAAGAATATGAAAATGTAAAATTAGTTTTAGAGAAAATTAAATACTCTGAGCATCAATGGCCGATCTGTGTGGATTTAAAATGGTTAATTTTTACTTGGCCAACAAAGTGGATATACAAAATACCCTTGCTTTATTTGTATGTGGGATAGTAGAGCAAAGCAACTTCATTGGGAACAAGATGTTTGGCCTGTAAGAAATTCTTTAACTGTCGGTAAAGCCAACGTAATGAGGGAGCCGCTGGTGAGCAGAGACAAAATCATACTTCCACCATTACATATTAAGTTAGGTATGATTAAGCAATTTGTAAAAGCGTTGAACAAAGACGGAAATTGTTTTAATTACATTTGCAGAAAATTTCCGAAGCTTAGTATGGAAAAATTGAAAGGTGGAATATTTGATGGTCCTCAAATACGGCAATTGATGAAAGACTCAGATTTTATCAAAGTTATGACTGTTCCGGAAAGTAAAGCTTGGAAAAGTTTTGTGTTGGTTGTCGAAAATTTCCTAGGTAACCATAAAGCAGCAAATTATGAAGAAATTGTGCAAAATATGCTGACAAACTTTCAGACTTTAGGAGCAAATATGAGTATTAAGTTACACTATCTCCGCAATCATCTAGATAAATTTCCGGATAATTTAGGAAATTTTAGTGAGGAACAGGAGAGCGGTTTCATCAAGATCTAAAAGTGATGGAAGAAAGGTATCAAGGTCGATGGGATTGTCACATGATGGCAGATTACTGCTGGTCTTTGAAAAGAGATTGTCCCCTGAAAAATTATAGAAGAAAAGCTCTTAAAAGGCGTTTTATGGAAATATGAAATATATTTTCGACATTTTCCTCTTTATTTACTTCGATGTATCCGATTTTCTCAAAACATAACTGACATTATAAATATATCTGTTATTTTGTTTCTTGTTTTACGATTTTTGTTATGTAAAATGAAAATAAAGATTTAAAAAGAAATCAGAGCAAATCCTACA
Organism: Cryptolaemus montrouzieri; assembly: GCA_013387265.2. Lineage (NCBI taxonomy): Eukaryota > Metazoa > Arthropoda > Insecta > Coleoptera > Coccinellidae > Cryptolaemus > Cryptolaemus montrouzieri. The sequence goes on from JABFTP020000185.1 coordinate 125,809,571, forward strand.
AAATCATTGATAGTTTCACGAATTGTGTGTATAAATAGACCTAAAATCATTTTCATATCTAGGGCAACAAAACCATTGTAGACCAGTGAAATAAGCCTTAATCAGTTTAGCAAGTTGAGTTGCAATTCTGTGAAATAAAATCTGCTGGAGAAAGACAGTGCTCCGAAATTCTTTGAATCCAGTAACTTCAGTATGTGTAAAGCGGAGTAGCCGGAAGCATTGGGCACTCTTTTCAAGTTCAAATTTAGCATAACTCGTGTACAATTGTTTCTGACTGATTCCGTCATTATCCTGGCGCGCCTTAATTGATTTGATTGTCTGATGACAATTACAAGCGAGAAAGATATTTTCATTTACCTCGTCAAACACTCAAAACTGCATAAAAGGCAGTCCATTTAGAACAACTGAGAATGATAATAGAAAACTACTAAACATTTAATATAATAATGTTCGTGGATGAATAAAGTAATTATGGAAAGTAAAAATTGACATCTGCTACTGCAAGCGAAGGCATAAATGGCAATAATAACACAATCAAAATAAATTGACATATTAATCCATGCCGGCAGCAACAGATCCAGGCGTTATAAAGTTTTTTAAATTTATTAGCAAAACGACCATAAACTTTAATGATATCCCGGTGGTCCTCTTCCTCTTTGAAAGGGACGCCTCCATAGCATTGCTCCCGCTGGTAGACTCAGCCAGCCAAGTCATCATCCAGGCCGTAAAAATATTTATTAGTGTGTTGTGGCTGGTGGGTAGAATTCGGGGTGCGTGTCATTGTTTTCGGAGTGCATTAAAATCTGTTTAGAGACAGCAGGCACATTAGGGGAACGACGCGAGTCCTTAGGGATACGGTTAACAGGTGTATTGCATGTCCTGGCGGTTATTTTCCTCTTGTCCATTAAATATATGCCAGTTGGCGACGGGTGCTTTTCGAGAGATCGATCAATGACAAAATAATAGGACGTCGTGGAAAAATTGAAATATCTGTTATTTATTTCAACATTTTATGTTATAACAGGACCGGAATAACTATTCGAGGTTCTCATTATTATCCAACTAAAATAATACGGACCGACGTAAAACCTCCCAAAATTATCAACAGAAACAAGAGAGTCGTATAGAAGAAAAAGTTTGTCCTTTAATACCTATAAAATTCGTGAAATTGAAAACAAAATGTTGAATGACTTTTTATACTTTCGCTGTATTTTATACGAATGAAAGTTCCGCAACTTGCTACTTGCTGTAAATGTAGGTCAGAACAAACCAAAAAAGTGCTTCTTGAAATTGAAAGAAGTCGAAAATTTTTGAGATATACACACAACCAATGGAATCATTCGGTATTTTCCATTATTGATTGTTTTTAACCATGGATCTTTGACTACTTGTGTAGAATAAAGTTTTTTGTTGTAAAAAACTGGATAATATGATGAGAAATGTTGAATTATCACCACATTTTCGGGATATTGTACACAGTCGTCACTGAGATTTGAAACTATGATTTCCGAAATTTAAAAAAGCCTATAATAATAATTGAAAATGCCTTACGTTGGATTGTCCGATGTGCAGAGAGGTCGAATAATTTCTCTCATTGAAGGAGTGTCACAGAGGAATATAGCGGCCACAATGGGGGTATCACAGTGGATGATTTCAAAAACCTACGCTCGATACGTGGAGCTACAATCTCTGCAAAGTAGGCCTAGAAGAAGTCGTAGGAAGATCACTCCATAAGAACAAGACCGCTTTTTGTTATAAATTGCAAGAAGAGACCCTAGTGCGTCGCACCCCATACTACAAAGGCAATTTCTGGAAGCAACAGGCATCAGTGTATCAGTCGAAATAATACGACTTCGTTCAAGGGGTTCATACAGCAGACGGCCCTAAAGCCAGAACTAACCAGACATTATAAAATTAACAAACTTAATTGATGTATCGAGCACCAAAATTGGAATATTGGAATATAGAGAATTGGCGAAATGTTCTTTCTTCGGATGATACCAGAATGGCTGTTCAATTAGATGGCCGCCGGATTCGGGTTTTAAGGGGTAGTGGAAGACAAGCTAGACTCCGACCAGAAAGACAATTCCGAGATACCAAGGCGGCAGTGATATCTTGGGGTGGCGTTTTGCTGGGAAGCAAAACAGATTTGATTCCGTTTTCTGCGAGTGTAACGGCTAGAAATTACGTGGACCAAGTGCTGGAGCCCATAGTGAGACTCTGGTGAGGTGCTCACAGTGAGAATTTCACTTTTACGCAAGATAATGCTCCTTCGCTTACCAGCAACCTCGCGCGACATTATCTTCAAACAGAGGGGATCGCTATTTTGGACTGGCCAGCTTGCTCTCTAGACCTAAATCCTATTGAACATTCATGGGATAATCTCTAAAGGAAAATTAGATCACGCCAGGATAATCCAAGAATCCCACAACAGCTCGTCCAACCCGCCACAGAAGAATGGCAGAATATCACCTCATCGGAGATAGAAAACCTAATACAAAGCATGCCTAGACGGATTCAGGCTTGTATCAGGGCAAGAGGAGGTTATACAAGCTACTGAGTTCGAGAAAAAACCCTACTCCGTGAGAAAACAATTTTCAATTTATTTACTCCATGCGGAAAGCGTCTCTTATTTCCTCTTATTTGTTTCTTTCTTAAAATGAACATTTATTTATTTCCTTTTTCAATTGAAATATCTCAAAAAGGATGAATTCTAATAATCCTTCGAAATTTTCAAATTCCTTGAGGTGAATATCGGGCGTTTCCATATAAATTTGGTGGTGTGTACAATGGTTGCCTTTTAAATTTTATGCCTGACAAAAAAACAAGTAAAAAATATCTTTATTATTTTTCATAGTATTCACCATGAAGACCGGATACACTTCTGTTTGCGCTTAAACCAATTGTCGAAACAGAATGAGATAGATATATCTCATTCTGTTTCTGAAGGTATCAAACATAGTTTTGGAAGGTTTTAATAGCCTCTTTTGCCGTCGTACTTGATGTGTGCAAACATAAATACGTTGTTAGGTGCCAAATCGGGAATTCAATGTTTTGGGTGTTCAAATAAACGTATTCACGTGTTAATTCCATTTTTTGTCCAAGTTGAATTTTTCAAATGACTATAAACAAAACTCACTCGTATGTTAAAGTGTTGAAGGTACGATTAGGTTGAAAAATGTCAACATACAAGACCCAGTTGCCGGATGGGAGCTGTCAACAGTAAAAGTGCCAGAGGTGCAAAATTAAAAAGGCAACCTACTTATCTATTTCCCGAAAAAAAGATGATTTCGAAAATTAAATGTCGTAACTTCACAGATTGTCCTGGAAAAACCTTTGAGATTAAGATTTATCTGTACGAGTTTTATTTGCAAATATAGTTTAATTTCTGAAAGAATGTAATTAGAGAATCACTGCAATAAAGATAATATTATCGACTTCTTTATGTGATTAAATCGTTGCTCTACTGAAAAAATTCCCAAACTTTTCCTGATTTTCTTTCATTTGTATAAGTAGTCTCCAGTTCATTTCATTGTATTCTCCCGTTTGATTTCTTATACATCTAAAGGTGTAAATTTGATCAGATAATACAACTGCTGCATAATAGAATTCTGTTTGTTTTTTTATGAAAATGAGACTGTATATTTATTTTGATTTGCATGTAGATTGATCATATCTGCCAAATAGCGATCACATTTGTGTGGTAATATTATGCTCGAGCGACAGAATTGGAATAATATTTTCTAAATATTTCAATCGCGTTGAAGATCTTTGAATCGGTTCTAGTTCATCGAATTATGTAAATATATTGTTCAAAAAAATCCGAAATTCAAGTGTTGTATCCTGGATGACTTAAACATGGAAGATTCCGGATTATGCTCCATCCCTGAATATGAATGAATAATTCTTGAGAAAATGAAAACATAGTCCTTGTAGTGTTTCCTTCTCAAACTATTCTATTTCGTTTCAAATTATTGTCAAAATCTAAGAGATAATATCTATCTTGAGATTCCTTTATACTACCTGATCAGTACACCACTAACTATTTCTATTACGATTGACTGATTATTTGTTCTTTTTCTTACAGACTTGTCATAAAATATCGCTTTCGAGTGAAAATATAATTTTATAAACAGTATTATTCTGAACAATGTATTGCATTAAAATGACGAATAAATCAATAATTCTTAAGTACATACGATAAAATTTGTTCAAATTCAAAGTAATCGTTAGTATATTGAAAAACTTGGATCATATTTGTAAGGTAAGTGTATATTGTAGCTTTAATTCATTCAGTAGTAACTATATTCATTATTTAGTGATGGATTTATATTTTTCATAAAAATCACTCTGATTGCATGAACAGATTCTTCCCTATAAATCGCGAATTTCATATGGGTGTAATATTGTTATATTGACGTGACGTGAACAATTATTTATGCCATTAATTTCCGATGTAGATGCCGGAAAAATCCAACCCCCAGGTTTACGAGATGGGGACGCCCAAATTTATTACCCCTTAAGGTGTTAAAAAGTGGATATTCATAACGTTATGCAACAGAATGGGAGCTGATCACGATAAACTGCTCTCGTGAATGAAAAAAGGGCTATATTGCGAGGGACCGGGATGTTCTTGGTTAGAAAATGAAGAAGCACGCTTGAAAGAAACAAGGAAAAGCAATAACAGGTAAGTTATTTGGAATTGGTGGAATTCAGCCAGTTTTTTTTCAAAGATCTTTATTTATATATTCAGTCGACGTTTCGGCACAATATTTTGCCTTATGCAGGACTCTAAAATGATTTTAACTATCAGAAAATAAAAGATAAGATTTTCTTCTTTAAGAAAAGATAAATGATTCTCTATCAGAACCATTGCATTATGAATGCTACAGAACATATATGTGTATAAATTAAATAGACTCTCCTTTATCGAAAACCGAGTTGTTAGACATTACATGAAACACTCATGTTTTGCCATGCTCGAACAAACTGAAAACACTATGAAATGTATATATAAAAACTGGCATAAAATACAATGTGTTTTCAATTTGTTAGAGCTTGTGTGTGTTTCTGTAATGTCAACAATTCGGTTTTCGATAGAGGAGAGGCTGTTTAATTTATACACTTATATGTTCTGTTGCTTCACTTTTCTTAAAGAAGAAAAATTTATTTCCTGGTAGTAAAATTCATTTTAGAGTCCTGAAGAAGGCAAAATATTGTGCCGAAACGTCGACTGAATGTATAAATGAAGATCTTTGAAAAAAACTGGCTGAATTCCACCAATTCGAAATAACTTATAAGAAAAATAGCCAACTAATCATTACCTAGATAACAGGTAAGGTTTATACCTGAGAATTTTCACGCGAATTGTATTTCATTTTCTCAGAAACTAATAATTTCAACATGTATTTTAGTAATAACTTGAATCAGACTAATCTACATCGATATTTGTGTTTGATCGAACCTCGATTATCAATACTTTCGAGATACCCCTCGTACATTTACATTTTGTATTCGACAGTATTCGATGTTGGTAAGTTTCCCGTCCGCCTGTGCCTTCTTCTGATCCCATCTCATTAGCATTCTATATCTGTAACTTGGATATTTCGAGTTAATTATAGTTACTTGAATCACGTCGCTGAATTATCTGGGTTGAACGGTTTTAAAGTGCTTTTAGACACCGAATAATGATTTCGAAGATGGAGGAGAGTTGTAGAATTTATTTCGACCCTGATTTTTCAGCACTGCTATATCAGCTTAAAGAAAGTGTTGACTTGGGAAATAAATGTGAAACATGTGGTGTAGAAAAACTTTTGAAAAAATATAACTGAATTTACAGTAATTTTCATTCTACCTAATGTGGACCATTCCAGTAGAGGCATCGACTGATTATATTAAAATTTCATAGGATTTCCATTTATTTTAAAACTGAGGTTACTGTGGTGAATTGAGTAGTTTTAATGCGAATTGTTGCTTATTTATCAGTACTTCAATGATCGAAAAGTAGAAATACTTTCCAAATAAAATACAAGTTGTACATTAATCTTCGAAATTTATCTCCTTCGCCAATATTGGAAGCAATTCTTATACTCGATTTATGCAGAGACCTTGAGAGTTTCTTTAATGCCGATTTCAACTTCTCAATCGAGTTGAAACGATCACCACGTAATATCTTTTGAGTGACGAAAATAGCCAGAAATCAGACAGAACCAAATCAGGAGTGTTGAGCGGTTATTGATAGATACGAATGGAAGAAGTCACAAACAACAGAAGCTATGTGAAACGACGTATAATCGTGTTGTACAGCTTCTAAAACATTTTTATAGTACATCAACTCAAAACTCCGAATTCATTATGACATCACTGGTAAAGAGTTCCATTGTTTTCGTTTTTGTTGCACAGCACAAAAAATAGTGAAATAAATGGTATGAAAGATTTCATTTCCTGGCGCTGAAAACCAACCTCGTTAACCTTCAAACGCATATCAATAAACTATGTCATTCAATCTTGGACTGTTTATATCTCGATATCCAGGTGGTTTTCAACATATATATATGGCATCAGATTCTTTTCTTGTATGGGTTGAAAGAATAAAATCCATTCAGTAACTGTTACGATATTTTTCTGCTGCTTTTCTTTTCAATTCTCAAATTTCTGTCCAATATCCTACATCCACCAAAGTTCTGGTTAAAATGAAGAATGAAACATTTACAGTTAAATTCCGTAAAAAATTATTTTAGATACTTTACTGACTATAGAGGTTGTACACAATTTCATTAAATTAAGATTACGAATGAAGAAGATTCAATTTTGAGAGTTTATTAGAAATTTTCGCTATTTTATGTGCTGGTAAGAGATTGAAATATACTTTTCTAGGTCACATTCCGAAACAAACCAAACTTCATAACTAGATAAGATACTTCAGTCAAGAAATTTAACACACCTGTCACTAAATGTTGTGCCAACATAAAAAATAAAACATTCCGTAGTAAGTCCTATTTTTGGTAACAGAAATTTAAAATCGAAATTATAATGCTAATAAACCTAAACTACATCTCCTTTTTGGTATGACGAAAACAAAAACCAAATATAATTCATCCAATATAATCATCCTAAATGTTATGTTGTAAGTGTGTAGAATTAGCAGAAGTTGCAAACGGACAAATATTTAACCTAGCACCGGGAAGCATTTACATGGGTATATTTTGTTTGGGTACATTAAAATAAATAAAACCGGGATATAAACCGATGAAAACACGGAGCGGTGTTCGTCTATTCTGCAAGCTAACAACATCGATAATATGTCGGAAGGTACAGATACATGAGAAAACAAGTTCCTACGAACTGAATGCATGGATAAATCTTTTTTATTGGAAAAACCTGAATCTTGTTTTCTCTCTTTTCACTCCCATGTGATAATACTTTGTAAACAATACTATTTCAGTTACAAAAAAAATTAATTTCTCATGTTACTCCATAAAAATTGTTAGATGGAGACACAATTTGGAGTTAGTTAGTTTCTATAATTTCGAATCAATGAAAAAGTTGATTTTTAATTCAAAGCAAGGGCATTACGCCAGATATTGGAAAAATGCTCCACACAGACAAATGGTAGCGGATTAGATTGCTTTTTAAATACGAATGATGTGAATACTCTGGTTGTCCAAAGTAGACAGTACTTTGCATGAAGTACTACGTATTATGCATGAACATTTGTCCATGAGAAACCCGGATTTGCTCAAAATCGATCAAGAATACCACGTGGACGATTCCGAGCCCTCTATGGAGCTTTTTAATTGCAATAGTGAAGATTTTTTCATGTGGTAAATGATAGAGGAAACGTAGATCTAATATTTCATTACAGAGGAAAATTGGCAACCAGCTGAGTGTATACTGAATAGACAAAGCCGATTGAATGACCAAAAATGAAAAATATCAGCTGATCAAGTTTGGGCTCTTGTATTTGGGGATGCCATTCTATTAATAAAGGCAAAATTACAACAGCACTTTGAATGACTACATACACCTCTTATTCACCAAATCTACTTCCCAGCGATAACGACTTGATCGCAAACCTAAAATGGATGCTTTAGGAAAGAGTTTTAGCTCTAATGACTATGTTGAAGTTTAGAGACATACTTCTGTTTACAAATTGCCTCAAAAGAGCAAGTTATAGTAACAAGCTGAGGTCAATGCCATCGTTTAATGTGTTCAGGAAAGCTGTCTCTAGAACGCCATGCTGCGGCTATTTCGCTGATTGCCAAGTTTCTCTTAAAACTGAATCATCTAACCCAAGTTATGCAAAGCATGCAAGAAATGGATCAGAGGTATGATTGTGATATGGAAACTAGTACGCACAGAGGACAATAAATGGTGAACAAATATAACCTTAAAGCTTGGTAATCAATGCTGACAAACAGAAGCTTGAAAAATTTGGAATGAGACATTCTAAAGAACTCCTTGGTATCAATTGCACCTGTATGGCCATCTACAAAAAGTACAGATCGTCCAAGAACACCATAATATGTCAGTTGAGTGCTCTGGCATTTGAAAGATCTCGCCAGGTAAAAATAAGGTAAACATCGAGAAAGATTTGAAAGGAACAATCAGACGGGCAGGGTTATCCAGATTAGTGATCTAAACACATATACTGCCCAAAAGGACGACATAATTTGGGATCTCTTGGAGTGTAAAAAAAATTGAGCCCAGTTCAAGATCAAATATGTTAAATAATAAATAAAAATTATCAAAATATAAATTAAAGAAATATTTGTGAAAAACGAATACAAGTAGTCTTTTCTATGCAATAATGAAGGAACTACACAGTACGGAATGTGTCTAAACCCATATCGAGCATAAAAGAGTAACACGGTGTTTAAACAATATCATTTTATGCATTCGTCCCAATTAATTGTATTTATGTTGCATAAATGTATCCGGAACTAGCGAACACTACAATTGATGTTAAACCAGTTGCACGGAGAATGATTACATCAGAACACAAACTTGTTACATTTTATTTTTAATATATTCTTTTCACGACAAAGTCCTCCGTATCTATTTTTAATGTATCCGATTCAGACACTTGTCAGCCACAGTCAGTCGAACCCCTCGAACAAAAAATAAGTATTTATGGATCTTTCGTGATCAACAAGGGAATCGCCAAGCGGTTGAAAATGAAATTTCATCGAAAATAATGGTGACTAACGGTCTATAAAAGCAGAGGAAAGTATTCGAGGGCGTCCAGGTGTAAAAGAGTTTTGCAAGTCATCCTCTAATGCAGCCTTAAAATATTTTTCCTCCTCGAAAAAGTTTAATGCTCTATTTTATGTCTCGTGGGGTTGGGGGCCGGGTTCTACATAGAACTTCGATCTTTCAATAAATGTAGTTGTTTTTCAGTCCAGTGGAATATTTCAGGGACGAAAATACAAGGATACCATTTTACTCTGAAAGTTTCATGATTGACCAGCATGTGGCGTTGCAATTCATCCTTTGTTTTTGATTCGTTTTCACATAACCTCCAAATCTGAGTTTCACGTCGATTTTTGTAAATTTAAAAATTGCAGTGATATTTCATCAGAAATACTCGTTTATGTGTAGCACGAAACCATCAAGAATGTCCGAAAGTGTTTCCGAGGAAAACCAAGGAAAATATAAAGAAAATGTTTTCTGAAAGAACAACCAAGAAAACAATATTTACTTTTGAATCATACCTAATTACAACAGATTTATTTCAAGAAATCTATTATAAGCATTCGCACACACAACCAAATTTATATGGAATCACTTGGTATTTCACATTATTGATTGTTTTTAACTACTTGCGATAAATGAAGTTTTTTGTTGTGAAAAAACTGGATAGTATGATAAGAAATGTTGAATTATCACCACATGTTCGGGATATTGCACTCAGTCGTCACTGAGATTTGAAACTGTGAATTTCAAAATTTAAAAAAGCCTATAATCATAATTGAAAAATCCTTACGTTGGATTGTCCGATGTGCAGAGGGGTCGTATAATTGATCTCGTTGAAGAAGGGGTGACACAGAGGGATGAAGCGGCCACAATGGGCGTATTACAGGAGGTGATTTCAAAAACTTACGCCCGCTACGTGGAACTACAATCTCTGCAAAATAGGCTTAGAAGAAGTCGTAGGAAGATCACTTCTGAAGAACAAGACCGTTTTTTTGTGGCAAATTGCAAAATGATACCCTAGTGCGTCGCACCCCATACTCCAAAGGCAATTTCTGGAAGCAACAGGAATCAGTGTATCAGTCGAAACCATACGTCAAAGACTTCGTTCAAGGAGTATATACAGCAGAAGGCCCTTAAGAGTTCTAAAGCTAACCAGACAACAAAAAATTAACAGACTTAATTGGTGCATCAAGCACCAAAATTGGAATATTGAGAATTGGCGAAATGTTCTTTTTTCGGATGAGACCAGAATTGGTGTTCTATCAGATGACTGCCGGATTCGGGTTTTAAGGGTCGTGGAAGACAAGCTAGACTCCGAGCAGCAAGACAAATTCCGAAATACCAAGGGGGCAGTGTGACGTTTTGCTCCTCATTATCTTGAAACAGAAGGAATCGCTATTTTAGACTGGCCAGCTTGCGCTCCAGAGCGAAATCCTATTGAATATTCATGGGATAATCTCAAAAAGAAAATTAGATCGCGCCAGGATAATCCAAGAACCCCACAACAGCTCATCCAAGCCGCCACAGAAGAGTGGCAGAATATAATAATAATAATCATGAAGACAAGGAAGAAAATAAATTACAAATCATTTCATTATCACAGGGTCGAGTTCAGAGAGTTGCCATGGGCACACTCTGCTCTTCCACTAAAACCCTGATGCAAAAAAAAGTTATAATATTACCTATTATTAAGCGAACCCAACTACAAAATTAGAAAAAGGAAATGATTATGACGGAACTGCAATCAGTTCCGGCGCACACACTGTTTTTTGAATAAGATCGTCCAAGCACGAGACTCAAACGAGGCAACAGATGAAGACCTGAAGTAATCAGCTATGAATTCAGTATAGAGTTTAGAGATGCCGAACGGGAAAGATCTTTCGAAAATGACAATTCTGTGCATAGGAGGAAAAATGAGACCTCTACTTCAGGTATTTAGACTATGAACATCAGATCTAAAAGTGATTTTCAGGTGCAAATAGGAAGGCTTCCTAGTAATCATTATTTTGTGATATAAAATCAACGCTGCTGAGTGAAATCGATTGGTCATATTGAGCCACTTTGCTCCCACCAACTTGTGACTTCGGTCAAATTTCCGTAACCCATAAATGAAACGCAAACAGGAGTTTTGAATCTTCTGAATAGTGTACATTTTTTGTTGATCAAGGCAAGAATAATAAACTTGCGAGCAATAATTGAAACTGGATAGAACAAGGGTATTGCACAAGGATATCTTCAATTTTAGAGGCAGTGATTGTCTATGTGGATACAGAAGACGTAGAATACTCACAGATTTACGAATACAATTGGCAATTTGTGCACGATATCTAAATGAATTATCTATATTGAGACTTTACACATACTTCCCACCGATAGATGGCCTCATGATATCTCCCAAATGATAACACGTTACTTCATTGCCGAATAGAATAGCTTTGGTCTTGATAGGGTTAATGTTTAGTCAATGTAGCGTCATTGTTTCAAGTAGCGTTTAAAGCTGAGTATAAAGCACAAAGAGCAGAGGGCCTAAAATGCTACCCTGGGGTACACCAGCAGTAACATACAAATAATTAGATAGACTGTAGCAGATCGTTGTTTGTTGGGTTCTGTTGGACAGATAATTCTTGACGAGATTTGTTGCACCTCCAGAAAAGCCAACGAAGGACACAATCGCTACAAGTATATCATGATAGATGGTATCAAATGCTCTGGAATAGTCTAATAAGACCATTATAGTTATACAGCCGAGATCAGTAGCTGTCAGAATGCCATCAGTGATCTTTAGTAAACTAGTTGTGCAACTATGACCTGCCCTGAAACCTGATTGAACCTCATCACCCCAGAGGAGATCGAAAACCTAATCCAAAGCATGCCTAGACGGATTAAGGATTGTATCAGGGCAAGAGGGGGTAATACAAGCTACTGAGGTCGAGAAAGTCTCTTATTTTCTTTGATTTTTTCTTTCTTGAAATAAACCTTAATTTATTTAACCATCCTCCGAAATTTACAAAATCCCTGAGGTAATATTCAAATCATCGGGTGATTCCATACAAATTTGGTTGTGTGTGAATCAGTTTATTTATTCAACAACGAAATCAAATTCAAGCTGAGCATGAAGAATTAAAACCTAATAGAAAAAAACGTAAAGTGATTCCATCATTACAAGAGAAATTATGAACGCTTTTTGGTACTCCATCAATTACTATAATTACGAAACACAAATTCAATTATGTAGAAAACGAAATAAAATCAGTTAACATCGTGTTCCCGGATAATTATGTTGATTACGAAATTTTCAACAATACCATCCCGTATTTCAACTAATCCATTAATGAATATGACATGAATATGAACCCTTAACAATTGGACCAATTATTTTTATTCTAGCCGGATTCGGCTACTACATTGTTATAAACAAATCCCAGGAAGTAGTTGTGATGATACAGTGAGTTCCCATAATTAGGGATGAATTACGAGAATAATTATCTAACTATAATTTACTACAAAAGTTCATCAATTATTGTCCCTGATACAGCCGAACAGGAACAAGAACTGTTTGAAATCTAATTGTTTTCCAACTTTGATAGATTAAAATAGTCGAACATTCACTTGCCAGTCAGAGCCATCTTCATCCAAAAAATGAATGAATACAAACATTTATTTCCATAGAAATATCGAAATGTTGGGTTCAGGTTGATCTCTAAATTAATTAATTTCAATGTTCTCGACATTTCCACGTGATGTGATACAACTATGATTTGATCCCCGTTCTGATTACCTAAATAATAAATTTTGCTAAGGGTTGTAGGGTTTCAAACTTGTAATTCGCAATTTTCAAATTACCCTGTTACTAATTTATTAGATTCACTTCTGATTTTCCAATTTAGCTCCCCTAATTTCGCATTCCCTTTCCCAAAGGAACCCCGCCTGACATCGATCGTCTAAACTAATAGTCGAAATCAACGAATTATAACATATACATACATAGTTTTCAGAACTAGTTGAAATTACATAACTTTATTTCGGAAAAAAGGAATAACTTAATCATAACAAAATAATTCAAACAAATAATAAAATCACGATCTTAATTAGTATTGGTACAAATACCTGTTCTTCATAATGATACGATCTTGCTCCGGTAGAAATTTCCACTTACCCATGCCATCTGAAACAAAAAAAATTCAATCAATAAAGTGAAATATTCTCAGATTAACTGTGATCGCTATCATGAAAAGTTGGTTAACTTTTTGTAACCTGAATTAGATGCTAATTATTATATTTAAAACTTCTAGGCTAATCCAATTTGCTTTTTTGAAATCTTTATCAAATTTTATAACTGCATCAGTTGTTGTTTGTCTCCAAAAAATATAATACATTCTGTCAAAAAAATACCCGGAATTAGTCGATGAAACACAAATCTTGACTATGACGTCAAGCAGATTTTTTAAATTATCAATTTCCCGTAAACAAAATGAACAAAAATTTAGCAACGATAAATTGCAACATTGGAGAAATCATTTCAAAACTGCTCTGGAAGGTATAGATACTCTAGAGGGAACGGTGGAAAATATAAGTACCACCCTGCAGGATGAAGAACTACAAGCACCTTCCATAGATGAAGTCAAAAGATAGATAAATAAACTAAATAACAACAGTTCGGCAGGACCGGATGGTATCAAAGCCTATGGAAAAAATGCCCAATGAATATGGGGATGGCTTCATTTGTCCAATATACAAGAATGGGGATAAGCTAGAGTGTAAGAAGTCAAACATCTTAGCAGAACGACTTTGCACATACACTAAAACTGTAATTGGGGTATATCAGTGTGGATTCCAAAAGGCAGATCAACCACAGACCAAATCCACTGTATTAGACAATTACTTGAGAAAACCAGAGAGTATTACATTGATACTTATCATCTCTTTATAGACTTCAGGACAGCGTACGACAGTATAAATAGAGAAGAATTATATCAAGCAATGTTTGAGTTGGGAATCCCCAAAAAATTGGCTAACCTCATAAAAATGTCATTAAACAGAGTAATGTTGGGATCGGAGCTATCAGATGCTTTTTATACTGATAAGGGATTTAAACAAGGAGACTCCCTCTCATGCCATTTATTTAACATAGCCCTAGAGAAAGCAATTAGAGACTTTGGTATTCAAAAAAGAACACAATTTTTACTAAATCGGTACAAATGCTAGTAGTGAATTTGAGATCATGCTGCAGTATTTCATCGTGTGTGTTTCACAATAATGGCTATTTTTATTTCGAAATAAATAAGCGAAATTTCTTCACACACGCTGAAAGACAAGTCCATCTAAATTATTCCACGAAATTCTATTAAATATCATATCTAATTCTCAATATCTCTTTCAGCTAGATAATATAAACATCAACTATGTGCGGGACGTAAAATCAGAGATGCGGTAGTAAAACCGACCCAACAAATATACCGCTGTTGCCTATTTACCATACTTATTGTTCTTGCTGAATTATTCGAATCATAAATTTCCAGTTACCGGGATAAATTACCACAGACTCAGATAATAATCGTTTCACCATACACCCAAGTTATTTCGGGATATCTGAAAATAACACCAACTGCACTTGTCGAAAACTTTTCGTTTTGAGGGATTATTTCGGTCTAGTTTTAGATATGGCCAAAGAAAATATCTACTTCGATTAGGGACGAGTGTTCCGAAACGAAATACTACTTCTTAAACAGGACGAGAGTCTTCAAGATAGATTACTTTTGGTGTAGTATTGTTTGTTTTTCCTTTAACGTGCTCTATTTCTGCCTTTCGGCTAATGACACGCCGAGTCATTCCCTCTCGTGTCGAGGGAAGGGATCTTTAATGTCCAACACATGTCCGTTAGACAGGACCGACGGCTTTACATCTCCTCCGAAAGATGGACACTCAAGCAATTCCCAGAATTCTAAAAATCGCACCGATTTTGTGGGGATTGAACCCAGGTAACTCTGCGCAGGAGACGAGCATCATAGCCTCTACACCACCGAGCCGGCTTTTTGGTGTAGTATAATCCCAAATTGAAAATAAAATAACGAATATATAATCATTCTGAAATTTGAAGATTAATTAAACATGAAAAACTGGAATCATGTCTGAAAAGAAAAGTGATTTGATGGAGAAAAAAGATGCTACACAGACTTGTTTTTTAAAAATATTAAGATATTGGATCCTCAAATCTGAAAAATTCATTCATTCAGCGTTATTACTAATTGAGAGAATGAAATATTTTCGGAATAATTCAGCTTTCTACCATTACGGACGAACGAATGTCTTCTTCGGCTGAGATCATATTGATCGGTTTTCATAAATTCAATCTTCTTCGAACAATGATCGGTGCCAGACGATTTGTTCGTCGGGTAGCCAGATAATTTTACGATTCAATTTGCTCATTGTTTTATTGGAAAATGAAATGGGACACAAGCAATAGTTATTAATTATTGATTGCATATATTATGCAAATTTCGCGTAGAACTAATTAACGCTCGTTTCTGAAAGCTTTATGATTATAGCAGAGAGCCAGAAGTTAATATGTGTAAAGTCTCTTGAATATAATGTGTTCAAATTTCTTCCCCGACAAATTTCATTACTAATTTTATGGCCTTTGCACCCATTTGTGTTACAACTCATTTATTTTTTACTTCTGTTGTCTTTGAGCTAAAATACCGCAGCTGTAGTTTTCATTTATTTTCGTTAATTAGGTTACCACACTTATTTAAATTCGCGCCCATATTCATGTCTTCTGTTAAATCTTCACCTTCCGTTATTAGCACTTGTGGAAGGTAAAGCTAATTTTGCTACCAGAATTGAGCAACTTTAAGTGGCTGACTGAAAAAGAAGGTCCACTCCTGTTTATTATTATTGAACTTTCAGAGGATAATTATGAAGTCATAAGAGATGGAACTTTGGGAATACAAGAGACTGAACCATCTAGTTAAATTTTTCAGTGTATAAGAAAGATTGACAGATAACAAACTAGCAAGGTACCATAAACAAAACCTAGGATATCGTTTTCAAAACTAGGAAGACCTGAAAATAAATGGTTATTGATAAGATCCAAATTTCTGATTTGTATCACTAATATTGGCAATACTGAAGTCATCAATAGTACTGATCGTACAAGGACTAATTATGACAAGATCATATATTACTTGAATAGATTTGGGCAAAGAAACAGCATTATTGGAGTTATTTGCCCATGATACATGAGAGCCTGATAGCTGACAACATTTGACAATCACAAATAATATTAAAAGCCTCTCTAGAGTCTACAGATTATTGGAACCTCTGGTCATCGTCGTTTCTTTCCTTTCAAATACTCTTCAGACCCAATATTAAGAGGTTCCACTTAATGATTTTCATGACACTGATTTTAGACAACCTAATAGGTGCCTTGTTTGAAGTGCAGAAGGAAAACATGAAATGAACTTTGGACTATAATATTCAAATTTTTTTTTCTGCTAGCAATGATCTGGAAACCTGATCAAAATATGGAAGACTTGCGATCTGCTGTTCCTTTTGACCAGCTTTATTGATTTCTGCTAGATCATTGAAAGATTTTTTACTCGAACTTTATTGCTCTTTTCATTTTTTTTTATATCAGATTAGATTATAGTGAAGAGCATATAGGGTAGGTTAGGTTTGACTATCACATCTATTGGGCAACCCAGAGCACCAGACACATATCAGTTCCGCAGAGAACCATGCGATTTGTGTGGTAGCCAACCGGAATATATCCTTTGGTTTTAAGAACTATGAGTTGAAGTTGTCTCCATCTGCTAGGCCGAGATTTTTGAGATGATAGCATACGAGCGTACCCACAACCATTAACAATCTTCAGTTCTTTCTTGTTCTTGAATGACAGAACTGTTTTGGTCCAGCTTACTGAGTGCATAAGGAAATTTCTTTCCAAGCCTATATCTACTTTTCTCTTGTATTCCCAATGTTTTTTCAAGATCCTTTGTGCCAATGGTCATTATGGCTTTGGACCGAAGAAAGTGGATTTATCCCCTTTTTCGCCAGTTGGTTAGCCATTTCCATGTATTCTGGTGTGGCAAGAAATCTACATGAGATTTACCTTGTTATTTGCACCAAAGAAGTTAAGGGGATAGCATACATTACCATAAGCTTCAAATTGAACTCATTGGAATCGAAAGCTAGTCAGGTTGCTTTGTGGTCTAGTTGAGAATACTCAAGTATCTAGGATTCATGTTATTTAATTCCTTTTCAATCTTGATTGTCTATTAGGCTGCTTCACTCTCAAGAAATGCAGCATGGCAGCAGTAGGGTAGAATCTAGATGTCCTTGTTATTGTGGGAGAAGCTACGGTTTTAAACTTTTATAGTATACCAAGAAGGAAAAATAATAGGTATTTCTAGGTTAGGTTAGGTTAGAAGCTGGCCTGATTTTGCTGTTATGTACCGTTAGAAGTATAATTTATAATATTCTTTATCTTCACTTGATAGAAAATGGCGAGATGCGAGACCCACTGATTTACCTATATGTTCACAAAAGAAAACCTTTGCGATTCAATTGAAACTTTCTTACTCTAGGGTACTTGAACTTTTGTACTTTTTGTATACTAAGCGTATGCTACCCATTTTTTTCAATGGGATACAAATACCTCATACTTAAATCTCTTTTTCTACAGTTTTAACCAGTGGCAACAAACGTTTCCGAAGGAGAATTCCTCCAAAAAGTCGACTCGTTAATTCGATAAAAAAAATTGAAATGTCAAGCTACGTCCCGCAATCATTACGACCAAAAAATGCGGGAATACCTTCTCCATTCGTATGCCTGCGTTCAATTACTAAAAATTCCGGTGCCATACTTTGAATATCTCGACGGACGGATAGTACGCGATAGCGTGTTGATTTTTTTCTATGGTTTCCATATAAACTCGTACGTATGCTAGCGTAGTTCATTCGAAAATGGCGCGGCACGGTAAGAGGTTGTCTATGGGCGATAATCATTGAGTTTCGAGCGATCACCGAGAAGAAAAAACCGTTTGCACGGACACGATCGGCGTTAATTGTAAATACGAGCCACATCATCTTCACGTATCGCTTTATTTTCATTTCTCGCGCCGGTCGCGGGCGACAAACGCATTTTTGAAATAGCCTTTGGAAGTCGCGGCTTGGCGACGTTGTTTTCACGTTGAAAGCGATCAGCGGTTCTCAAACGGTTGATCGCTTCGTGTTATGGAACTTTGAGGTATAATAATTACTTATGGTCTGTATAGAATTGTTTAATATATCAGAATGTTGCTTCATTCAAAACTCATTAATTTTACGTATATAATTATCTTTTCATTATAAATTAGACAGTGAAAAGTTCAGAAGTTTTTCATGTGACGGTCTGAATTTCCTTAAATATCACTTATTTTATGCTTACGCCAGAAAAATTAATTGGAGAAAATGAAAATTCAGATTGAAACACGAAATAGAATTTTCTCATTTTAACGTTTGTTTTGCCAAAATTCCACTTTTTCCAAGATCAAACAATAAAGTTGAAACTAGTCTAGAAATTGATGAAATAAATTACATTACGAAAACTATAATAATCTCTTCGATTTTACGAAACACTAAAGTTCTTTAAATTTGACTAACTAGCGACATTTGGCACACGCACTACGCCGTTTGAGAGTCAGTGATATATCGTCGATCTGCAGGAATGTCGACATCGTCCGTCTTTCTCTTGCGAGACCAGTTCCTGCGGCACAAATAGAAAAATTAAATGCCTCGGGTGATAGGAACGCCATTGCGGCCTACACTCTTACCCCGATGAAGGTTTCGACATCTGGAGATGACATGTTTTAATTAAAAAAACCCACTTTTTTCGTGGGAAATCTTCATTTAGGAACAAGCTCCGAGGAGACCGATTTCGGTTTTCAGGGACGATGGATTTATCCTTTTTTGGGCTCCCACGACACTAATTTTCAAACATATTCGGAGATATTTACATTCGACTCAAACAAATAGATAATGGAAATGGATATTTCCAATCTTGAACAGTTAGGGAGAATCGAATAAAAAATTGGAATTGCTTTGATTTACTTTCATAACTAATAATGAAGAAACAATTATTCAAATACGAATATATTTTTAATTAAGAGAATTGAAAAAAACTGGGTAAAACACGATGGCGTAAGAAAGACCGTTATCTATTTCCTTTTTCAACAATCTGAGAAGATTAAAAATTGACTATTTGTGTAGCATCTTCAAGGCATATAAAAAGTCAGTTCTTCTCTCGAGTATGTTTCAATTTTCTTCTGAAAACTCCTCTTCAGAACATATATTTACATTATATGTGGCTTAAGTAGCAGTTTGAACGGAAATCAGAAGTGGAATATTATTTTAATATTTGAGTATTCAACATATTCACCACTCACACATCGAAGCAATGAAGTAGGCGCCATCTGTTGCTCATCTGTTCAAATCTTCCATATGTGCTGACATCGGCGTTGCTTGTTTAGTTGTTTTTTCTTTCAACTCGTAATTAATTCATAATTTCGATTATTATACTTATACAGAGTGCTTCAACGAAAACTAAACAGAGGCTATATCTACCAAGATATTCATTTCTGATCAAAACGCAAAAACAGGTCAATTTTTGTTTTAAAGGGGACATCTTTTGGGGTACAAAACTTGCCTGAAATATCAATCCCCTAAGCGGGGGTTGCAATCTTGAACATTTTGAATAGGGAAGATGGATCGAGTGATGACTCAAAAAAAGGTGGTATCTTTGTTTACATTGCCTTGAACGAATTTCCATTTTTTGAATTGAAAACTGTAAAAGATGGAAGACTATTTCCTGAGACTATTCAAGTTTCAGTGAGGTAAAATGGAACAGATCCATGCTGATCAATGGCAGTCATCATCAAGTACCATCCTGATCTCGAATTTCAACCCCTGGAGCATTGGTGACAACCCTTGAATATTTGGAAGAAGGTATATGGATCGAGTGGAAAGAAAGGTATTATCTTTGTCTGCCTTCCCGTCAAATAATTTTCATTTTTGATTGAAAACTATAGAAGATACAGAGTGAGCCACTGAAAAATAGAGGAGACTATCGCCTCAAGACTATTCGAGTATTAGTGCGAAAAACTGGAATAGATTCATTTTGGATCAAAAGCTGTCATCTTCCGAAATCACCCTCATCTCGAGTTTCAATCCCTAGAGCAGGGGTAATATTTCGATCCAGTGATACCTCAGGGCGATAGATAGTCTCCTCTATTTTTCAGTAGCTCACTCTGTATCTTCTACAGTTTTCAATCAAAAATGAAAATTCGTACACTTGGATGCAGACAAAGATAATACCTTACTTTCAAGGTATCACTCGACCCATCTACCCACTTCCAAATTTTCAAGGGTTGTCACCCCTGCTCCAGGGGTTGAAATTCGAGATGAGGATGGTACTTGATGACGACTGCTATTGATCAGCATGGATCTGTTCCATTTTACCTCACTGAAACTTGAATAGTCTCAGGGAAATAGTCTTCCCTATCTTTCAGTTGCTCACCCTGTATCTTTTACAGTTTTCAAGTAAAAATGGAAATTCGTTCAAGGCAATGTAGACAAAGATACCACCTTTCTTTTGAGTCATCACTCGACCCATCTTCCCTATTCAAAATGTTCAGGGATTGCAACCCCCGCTTAGGGGGTTGATATTTCACGCTTAGGGCAAGTTTTGTATCCCAGAAGATGTCCTCCTTGAAACAAAAATTGACCTGTTTTTGCGTTTTGATCAGAAATGAATATCTTGGTAGATATAGCCTCTGTTTAGTTTTCGTTGAAGCACCCTGTATTTGAAACATTATTATAGTGAATAAGGATTTTTGGATTACAATTAAATTATTTTTGTGTAATGTAATTACAAATTAACGTTTTTTTCTATTTTTTCCTTTACTTGTACTTCAAACATTGTTTCTAGCAGTTTTATAATTTGGAAAAGAAAATAAAATTATTAATTAATTTCAATATAATAAGCGTTCCTTTTTGGTAATGCAGCAACACATTTACAACTTTCGTATTTTTGTTTTTTGAGATATAAGACATTGATGCTCGTGCACGATTCTAAATAAGCGGGGAATAACCTGATTTTTTTCATAGATCAAAAAGATTGTAGATCTGTTTATCTGGATCATTCTCAATCTCAACTCGTTATTTTTACGTGTTCGTCAGAAAAAGCGAATAAGCTTTGGGTAAAAAAAAAAATTTTTTGTAATGTAATAATTTACATTTCTCAAATTTTTTGCTGTATTCGTGCTAAAAGACATTGCTCCTTGAAAAATTTTATTCAGGGAACAATAAACAATAAGTACTTGTACACCTATTGGCGCCTTCCAAAGAATTGACAGGAGCTACTATCAGCACTAACGGGAAATAATGAAAACGAAGGGTAAATCGAACAGAAAACTTTAACAAACCATACAAGTTCGACTAACTACCGCAACGCTACACAGTATCTGCAAGATCCGATATTTCGAAAGCTAACGCTCTTGCATTTGTCTGGCTGTTGAACAGATGTACATCATATCTCAACAATGATAAAATGCGAAATTTATCGCTATAAGTGTAAACACATTGAAAACTTTTATTTAGGGAACAATATACAACTTTCTGTCGAATGTTAAAGTATCCCTTCCTGAGGGAATTGGTTTTGTGATCGACCCTTCATAATCATCGTTACTCAAGGCCACACAGTACTGGTACCATCTCGGATGTCATGAATAGGAGCAACATACTACAGTTTCGGTATCTTTTGACCTCGTCAGTATTGCAGAGTGGATTGGAAAATCAGAAAATGGAGAGAAATTTAACATTCTGCGGAAGATTGAATATTCTTCCCTGAATGAAAGTATTAAAATGATAATCACACGGATAGTGTAAACTTCCATATACACTATTCCTTGTTTCAATCGAAGATATTTCCTCTCTAAGAGACCTGGGACACCAGAGGAATAAAAAAATTTCCTAAGTTTGCCATTCAACACTGAAACTTGCACATGTGAATCCTTACTTAGAGATGTTTCACCTGATACCTCTCACGATTCATATTTTTTCTTCAACCGAAACATAGAAGCCTTTGATTTTCAACCAACAAGTTTGACTATTTCTATAGCTCAATTCTCACCTTCATCAGCTCCACAGTTAAATCTGTATCCATATTCGAGATTTCTATAGAAACTAGTTTGGGAAAATTCGATGAGACTGTTTTATTTCGCCATTCGATAAGATCCACGCGGCATCGGATAGACGTGGGTGACCAATTTTACGAGGATACTTTCGAGAGATCGCTTTTGATCGATTAAATAATATAAAAAACAAAGAGCCACAAAAATAAAATACATCTACGTATAAATTTACATACCTTCTTCTCCAGCGATCTTATCTCCGACTGTCGCGCTGGATTGACAAGAGGATTCTTTTTTCCAGGAATCAATTTGACAAAACGAATATAGCTTGTAGTTTTTTCGACTCGACGTCGACTCATCTACATATATCGAATAAGGATGTGCTAGCGTATGTGTTTACGTTATTTGGTTCCAACGCATCGCCGAGTTACAAGATCAACGAACTTAGCCATCGATTATTTTGGATTCTTTTCAACGCGAACGGGCGTGCTTCAAACGTATTGTCGTCTTGTATTAAAATACTAGCTCGGGTTATTTCTACTCATTTGAATCCATTCCAATTTATCTCGTTCTCTCGTTATGTATGACGGGCGAAG
Source organism: Cryptolaemus montrouzieri (assembly GCA_013387265.2). Lineage (NCBI taxonomy): Eukaryota > Metazoa > Arthropoda > Insecta > Coleoptera > Coccinellidae > Cryptolaemus > Cryptolaemus montrouzieri. Next base: position 125,832,530 of record JABFTP020000185.1, read on the forward strand.
ATCCGAGATGGTTTACCCACTGACGAAATCGAAACGAATTGGGTTTTGCCAATTTGCAAAAATTGGATCAATTAAGTGTGTCCGAGTTTGTGACCTAATATTCCGACGTTAATCTGTCAACTTTGATTGTCTTCAAAAAAAGTTCGTGATATAAACAATGAAATCGAAACAATAAATGAAGAAAAATTATTCAAGATGCGAAGTTGGAGGTTAATTATGGATGAACTGGAAGGGACTACATCCTACAATTTCATTACACTACGAATCGTTTCAAATAATACAGGGATCAATGGACGATCAATTTACTTCATCACCAAGCAGGTTGTTCTATGGTTTCAACAAATATTTTGTTGGGTGTTTGCGCATTTTGGTCACAACAAAAAAGGGCAAGTTTGCTTCTGACGTTCTCAACTTTGCTGTTATCAATTTTTTCTTCAATATGGTAGCCCGCTGAAATTTTAAAGTTTTGATCTTCTCTAACCATTTGACTGACTCTGTATCACAATTGCCATCCTGCCCACAGACGTGCAACTTCTCCTCTAACATGGTAAGTCCCCAACAAAGTTGTCAACTAAGTTTGTAATCTGTAGGTCTCCTTATCCCTTTTCAATGAGTTGAGATTAGATAGCGCGATACTAAAATTGGTTAGGTAATGCTTTCATTCCTTAAAACCTACTAGGACATGTTTTAGCCAACAGTGCAGCAGTCATGTATGATAGTGCCACAAAGATCCACTTGGGCTTTATTCCCAGGTTTTTTTGAGTGATCCAAATATAACGTGATATGATACAGAATTGTTATTTCATCAAAGAAAGAGATAATTGCTATTATCCAACATAACTTACATAGACCCCCCCCTATCTTATAACATTAGCAATTATCTTTGCAAACTCATAACTGTTGGCTCTACACACTTGAAAATGATGTAACTGTCGAAACTGGTCGTGTTTCTTGAAAATAAAGATTGTGGAAATCACACAAAAGTAAACTCAACAATACCATTGATCAAATTTATCCCCTTTCATCCATCAAGCTTGTGATCTAACCTAACCTAACTAAAGTTAGGGTCAACGGAAGGAAATTCTCAACAGAAATTCCATGTTGGAAAAGGCGTCCACCTCTCGTGAACTAATCAATTAGAAAATTGTATGAAATGACTTATCATTCCAATCTAGTAATTACTTGCTGGAGATCTTCGACACCTTCAACTCTTCCTCATCGCCATATTTCATAACGGTCGTACTTTGTCGCGTTGCACAAATCAACGTTACAATTGCCAATGTTGTCGTTACGGCGTGCCATTCAATTATCTCTAATATGTTTTTCGAATAACGCATCTAGCGATGAAATTTTACAATTACATAAATTCGTTTTATTTCTCAATTTATTTTACGTTCCGCAATAAAGACAGGACGGTTAAGCTACCATAAATGATCTATTGTTTCCCCATCAAATAATCACATCATAACATACTTCATTGGTTGTATTAACGCTAATAATTACATCGGTAATCTTACACGAGTTTATTATGGTCGTTTGCTTCTGCATCTTGGGAAAAAGAACTATATGAGTGAATGCCATTTTTTGAAAACAAAATTAAAATATGCACATTTCATTTTGTTTTGATTCCACATTAACTTTAACCATAGTATATATAAATACTATGAATTTAACCTTCAAATAATGCTCCATGATTTTCAATGCAATGTAATATCTTTTTCTTTTGGATGTCAGCAACGTAGATTTCTCGAAATTGTAGCTTTGGTGGTTTTGAGCTTCTCATCCATTATCCTAAACTATTCTAGTCAAGTCTGTAAAAATTCAATTGATCTTGCCTGTGGTGAATTTTCTTCGTTGATGAAGAATTTATGTTAGCTGTAACTCAATAGTCTATTATCGACTCCATCCACAAACTCCATCTCTCTTGTAGGTTAGAAGCTAGTGAATGAGAGCTAATTATACTCTTTCAGTTCTGGTTTGTAAGATCTAAATTTTTCAAGCCCGATCCTGTGCTTGGCCAGTCATTCACAAATGACGTATAAGGCGATCCTAGTTTATTTAGCTGATGCCCGAGGCTACAACCTATCATAGTAGTTGAAACTCTTAAGCCTAGCTCTGATAATTTGAGTCAAACCTTAACTGCATCGAAAGGTTCACTGATAGCAAGTCTCTGAGAGCTGTTACCCTTGAAGTCTGCAAAGCTATGCAGAGCCCAGGTTCGGTTTAATTTGCACTAAGGGGTTCACCAAAAACACTCCTGATGTACCGCGGAAACAGCAACCTCGGAAATAAAGCTCAATATCAATTTTCTCTCAGAAAACTTTCAATTCTTCATTTCACTCTAACTTCGCTATGTGATCCTTTATGTTAGCAGTGCAGAAACAGTCATTATACTTCACTTTGAATTTGAAAAAGTGAAGTATTCTTCATCATTCCTAAACAGTGGCTATATTAAGAAAATACGTCTTAAAATCCCGAAACATCTTGGAATTTTTGAATTTTTTGCGGTTGAGTAATAGTAAACATTGAACCCTCTATTCTTATTCAACATTTCAATTTATTTTGGGAGGAAGTTATTCAAAGGTGAAACACGAAATTTGTTGTCTAAATCACGTTGACTTGAGTTTGTTCCCAATCAACATAATCTTTTATCGCTCGATAAGTAGGCATGTAACAAATTTGAAACTCCCCTTATATAATGTAGGTCTACGTCTTTCCGATTTTAACGTAAATTATTGCATTTTTTGTACCCACTTTGAATTAGGCGCAAAAACGCTATCTGATATATGACCTTCCCTTGTGACGTCATGTTTGAGTAAGTATTGAATTGTGTCAATGCTTAACGGAGAAATTCAACACCTAGTAACTTCTTCATGTTTCGAATAAGAAAAAAGTGATAGGCTAAAACTAGCACAGCGTAACCAAACTCTGATGTATTCACTATGATTTTGATAGATCCGCAACTCAAAATGTTAGTTTGAGAGGAAATATATAACTGATTGATTTTTGTATACAAAGTTTATCGATTGCTTCAGACGAATCTCAACTGAAAACATTTTAGTATGAATTTGCATTGATTGTTTTATTTAGTTTAGTTAGTTAACCTCAACTTCATTTATATGTAAAGCTAGTTGATTGCTTCAGATAAATAAACAATTTTTTGAGGATATGTTTGTTTTTGTCTTCCTCATCATACTTTATCAATTTGACAACTTATTATCCTTTCCGGAAATCAATATTTGAAAGAAAGAAATAGAAGAATAAGAAGAACAAACAGTTGAGAAAGTTAGATGGGGTTCTTGAAGAAAGTAAGAAGAAAAAAGAAGTACTTTTTACAAAATATAACGTACTTACAAAAACGTTTTCACACAGCGGAAGCCAGATGAACAAGTCTTCATTTCATGCAACAGAATTTGCCAAAATCAATGTATTAATTATTGGCAAAATGAAACTATTTTGCCTAATAAATCTTTAATTCATCGTTTGGGTTCTCGGATCTTTTGTTTTCATCACAAAACTAATGATAAACAACAAATTTAGTAATTAAATGCTGCAGATATCAATCGAAACATCAAAACGACACGAAGTTTCAAGACACAGATTAATGGTTGATCAATCTTAATTACACTAAAATTTGGTCATTTTTTGAATACTTCTAACATATCTTCTCACAATTTCGCGCCTAGGTAGGTAGGCATCTAAAATATTTAGTGTTCAATAAATTTTATGGAAATCAATCTTGTTAGACCGGCAGAAGTTCTTACATTCGTAATTACAATATCTATGACGCTTCAATTCAATAATAATAAAAACAAGTACTGTGTTTTAAGAATTTTACTTAATAATTGCGATTCGTAACGCGTTTCACTACACCGTAGCTTCTTTAGACGAATGAATATACAGAAAAATATAATATATATATATATATATATATATATATATATATATATATATATATATATATATATATATATATATATATATATTATATTATATATTATATATATATAAATATATTTATATTTACATTTATATTTTTCTGTATTCGTCTGAAGAAGCTACGGTGTAGTGAAACGCGTTACGAATCGCAATTATTAAGTAAAATTCTTAAACACAGTACTTGTTTTTTATTATTGATAATGGAATTTACCAAGTAAAGCCTCCCAAATTCAAAAAAAAAAAAAACTTCAATTCAATCGTCAACTTGATGTGAAATGTTTTTCCTATATAAAGCTCAGCTGATTCTTTTTTTCAAAATTTTTCTTAACATTATACATTCCATTTTGAATTCGATTAATAAAAAGAATTTAACAAATAAGTAGAGATTTACCACACAGTAATTTCCGTTGCGTAAAAAACAACCCGGATTAATGTGCATTTGTGCAAATTGTAATCCCATTTGATGCAATTTTCATTATTCCGCTCAGGTAATTCATCAGCAACCTTACAAATGTTTGAAACCAACGGAGCAAATTAAAAATCATTACCTGGATTAATGGAAATTAAATTATACGATGTAAAATGGATGAGAAAATTTTTCAGGCGCTTCTACTATTCCGGTCGTTTTACAATGCGCGGATACCTCCACTTAAGACCATGAAGAAATTGCGAATATTTCCGAATACAGTTAGACGGAATCGTTCAATATTCACCGGGAACGTTATAACAGCATTTGTAGATTACCTTATTAGATGCATGGAGCTGACGAGATGGTTGAAAGACAATTTCATTAAATTACACAGAGACTTCCGTAAACTCAGCTATTGATATTCATCCGACCTGCATGCCTTGTACAGTGTGTCTCATCAAGCCTGACCATATACAGTCTCGAGAAAAGCAATGAAAACTCTTATTTGAATTCTGTAGATACATATTATTTGAATTTGGGAGGCTTTTATGCTTGATTATGGGCAATCCGTTAAGTCCTTTGTTAGCAGAAATATTCATGAATAACTTAGAGAAATTAATTCATAATCATCCACTCAGTAAATATTGTTTATACTGGTATCGCTATGTAGACGATATCATTATTTGCTTACAGGAACAGATAGACAGTTAAAATTTTCGAAAATCATATAAATTCATTACATCCAAAAATTGGATTCACAACCGAAATAGAAAGCAATAATTCGATAAATTTCTTAGACGTAACAATTTCGAATGAAAATGGAAAACATGTTTTCGCAATTTACCATAAGCCGTCACATACAGATATTATAATACATAACTCGTCGTGTCATCCATATCAACATAAAATGTCAGCATTCAATAGTTTTATTCATAGATTGATTAACATCCCGTTATCACCAGAAAATTTCAACAAAGAATTAAGTTTGATTAAACAAATAGCCAAAAATAATGGTTACAATCCCAAACTAATAAATAATATTTTAAATAAAAAACAAAGTAGAATCGCATTGAATGAAGTTTACCCTGTCGATAAATTGAAACAAAAATTCAACACCTTAACCTACGTTGGCATTACAAGTGAGAAACTGAAATCATTCTTGAGTAGCAATAATTTCAACATAGCTTTCCAAACTAATAATAATTTAGGCAAATATATAAAAATAATAAAACCAAACCAGGTAAAAACAATAAATCAGGTGTTTATAGATTGAATTGCAATGACTGTGATAACTTCTACATTGGTAGAACACAGAAATTTTAATATTAGAATATCGGAACACAAACGCAGTTTTTCAAATAAAAAATCAGATTCAAATTACGCGAATCATCTCTTAGAAAATAATCACTCTTTCGACCCACAGTTTGAAATTTTGCATACAGATAATAAATATTGTAAGGTAGATCTTTGGGAAACTTTAGAAATCAATAAATACAAACACTCAGGTAAACTCATCAATGAACAAGTCGATTTAAGCCCTTCACCTCTATTGAATCTCTTCGGGGAGCAATCTATTCCTTAATTTTATTGGATATACCTGTCATAAATAACCACTTAAGAAGAAGCAACCCAATAAGCTTTTAATTACTCAAGAACATTTATATTTATATTTTCTGTACATTCATTCGTCTGAAGAAGCTACGGTGTAGTGAAACGCGTTACGAATCGCAATTATTAAGTAAAGTTCCTTAAAACACAGTACTTGTTTTTATTATAGATACATATTACACCAGAAAAACGTACTGTACTGCTTCTAAAAGGAAGGCGATTGGGGGTGGGAGAATTCAATACAATATATACAATAATAATTGTTTTGCGCTCTGAGACAAATACATTCGAAATGAGAACTTGCAGGGCTTCAGTTTCGACTATTGAGTATAAATAGAATATCCCAACAATCAGAACAAGCAAAGTTTATCACTATATGTGTTGGAACCAGTTCTTTCAGAGATCGATATTCATCATTCTACGGAAGGTTGAATGTTGTTTCCTGAATGAAAGTCTTCAATGTGTTTACACATATAGTCATGAATTTCGCATGTTATTGTTGAAATATGGTGTAAACCTGGTCAACAACCAGGCAAGTACTTGTTAATTTTTCGACAGATCGCATCTTCCAGACACAGTGTGTAGCGTTGTGTAGGATAGTCAGATTGGTATGGCTACTTGAGTATTCTGTTTGATCTACTCTTTGTTTTCATCATTTTCCGGTGGTGCTGATAGTAGCCTCTAAGTTTATTCGTTGGAGGTCGCCAATTGTATATGTATACATATATATGTACTTGATGCGCTCTGATGGAATGCGATGAGTAGGTGGTAGTTTGACCTGGTGTTGTGAATTGGTGTAAAATACTAACTACGTCAAACGAAACCGAAACTACATTCTATTGTTCCTATTAATTACATCCGACCGGACTGTACCACTACTTTGTGGCGCTAGTTGACGATGGTTATGAAGAGTGGATCGGAAAGCCAGCTTCTTCAGGAGGGGTATTTAACATTCTACGGAAGGTAGAATATATTGTTCCCTGAAGATAAAACTTCTAAGTAACAATAGTATACAGCTTGCTGGAGTGTGAAAAGCTGAAAGTATATAACTAAATTTCATTCAGACGTTCCTATCGACGAATCTCTTCCCGAAACGAACCGGAGAAAAATTATTCCTTCGGGCGTAGACCGTATTTCGTGTACATGAGCCTAATTCAAAATTATAGGAGCTGTTCCTCATTGTGTAACGTTCTTACTATTGACGAAAAGCGGCATAAATTACCCGGGGTTTGCGTGTTTCTAGAATCCATCCCCCACTTTGCAAGGGCTGGACAGGGTGTGATCGCAATAACTGAGCATTATGGACTCGAAACATGCATCCAAGCTAACACAGCGCCAAGGGAAGGTGCAAATATCCAAAGTAATCCTCTGATAATAACGTCTCTGTTGGAATTATTCGGATCATAAGGGTAGCTACCCCCGGACCAGCGGCGGATCCTCAGGGATGAGCGCGAGCTGTATTAATGAGATATGGACAAGTTATTGCCATATTTAGATAAAGGATTACTATGTGGGGTCACATACGCTGAAAAGTTTCATAGCAATCTCGTGGGTCATACTTCCTTTTAAGTATGTACCAGATCATCTCCTGAACAACCGAATGGAACATGTGAAATTTTCCATTTATATCCCCATATCTAAATCTAACCTAAGAAACGACACGAATACTTTTTTTAATGAATTAACTAGAAGAATATTTTCGTTTCGAGTCACGAAATCTGGAAATTCAAGTAATAAAGTTTCAAGAATGAGCAGACATGTTTATTCATTCGTGAAAAACTTGCAAAAACATTCTAGAACATCAATAGGTATTTTGAAGCTCGTTTTGGCGCTCCACCACTGATTATTCAGCTCATAAGGGTGTACGCGATTGTTATGTGTTGATCAAGAAGGAACAACCGGCCATTATGGGGTAATTGCGGGGAGGCTATTGCTTTTTTAACCAAATAACCAGGGCGAGAACCGAGCGAAGATTACATCTCGTCGACTAGATTATTTTCAAGAACAATGTCGACGAGTCCCTCTTTACGCCTGCCCCATTCCCGTTCTAAACGATCGACAGACAATTTCCCTCCCTTTTCAAAAGAAAATTGTTATCGCGACCTGTTAACTCCTCATGCGCCACACTGAATATCAATGGAGGAAATTAAAGAATGGAAATAATACCCCCAAGAACTTTTCAACTCACTCCAAAGGAAATTATGGATTCACCTTGTGCCGCGAGGGAAGATAATCTCATCAGTTATAACGACATTTGAAAAAATTTTAACGATTTTCAGTAGTGTGCAATTTGAATTGATAAGCTGCAGAAACTGTTATCTATCTTTGATGTTGTGAAGGTTCAATTGCAACACCGTTCAATTATACAACACAATAATTGAAATAAATTCGTGAAGTTTTCCGAAAAGGAAGAAACTATTTATGTAGATGATGTCGTTAGTTGTAAAGACAGGTGATGAAAAATTAATGGGGTGACAGTGCAATGCACTGAAGTAGCCTAGATGGAGAGTATTGAGGGACATTTGAAAAATAATTGTTTTACGTGCACTTTACATAAAATTAAGAAATAAAGAGCAGACAACGAAACAGATGAAATGAATTATAACTTATATAAGTGTAAATGATCTCTTCGGTTATAACGATATTTGAAAAAATAATAATTAGCACATGAGCTTTACATGAAATCAACAAATTTTCGGCAAACGAGCTATGAAAATGAAAGAAATTATGATTCCTTCTTTATGGTTTTGTAGCACAATGCATTGATATTATCAGGCTGTAGAAGTTTTCAATTTATATCTGCGATTATCTGCAGTGAATTTTTATGAAATGTGTATAAAGTTTTAATATCCTGAATCATAATTGGAACATATCTTACACTTACATGCATTTTGCATCGTCAACAAATTAAGACAAAGAAATTATGGTTTCATTTTCCAAGACATGGCGATTCCATCTGTTGCAAAGAAATGTTTATGATTTCTTCGGTTATAACGACATTCCCAGAAGAATAGATGATTTCATATCAATTTTTTTCCTGTGAATTTTTAAGTAAAGGTTTTACTGTTAAATACAATGTTCAACCTTGATTAACACTTACTTGCGTTTCACACAACACAAGCTATTCAACTGAAAGATATTATACTTCCACTTTGTGTGCCAAGGAAATGAGCCCGTCGGTTATAACGACATCTGAAAAAATTTTAATGGATTTGCATTATTGGGCATTAAAATTTCACGCTGTAGAAGTTCCCAAGTCTATCTGTAATCTTTTTCGGTGGATTTGTTAAATTGAAAACTTTACTTTTTGATACTAAATCCAACCTTGAAGCATAATTGAAACAAATCTGACATTTACATGCAATTTACACGAAATTAACAAAGTAAGGACAAACAAGCTATTGAATCTTTCGAAAAAGGATAACTTTGGACTTGGTCGTTGGTATCGATGATTAGTTTGAGTAATACATGCTTTTAAAAGCTGAATACGATATTAACTGCAATGTTCAATTAGCATAGTAATATGTAATTCCAATTAACAATTGCGTATTTTATGCTGAGACGTTTCTCTTGTAGATGTTTATCAATTTCGCGCATTTTTACACCGTTTTCGCTTTTATGTCTGACATAAACGTTGTTCACAGCATGTTAATATGATAAGAACGTACTGAATACGAAAACGACGAATACAGAGAATTTATTGAACTTGAATAAGGGCAGGTTATTATTGAAGTCTGATGGATCTTCCAATTATAACCTTTTTACATGTCGCAATGGCCCTGCCGATGCGTGGCCATGAGACACAGTGGAATACAACAACTTGTACATTATATCTGATAACACAACAGCTACAGAAGTCTATGAAACATCTACTTAAATATCATCAATTGAAATTTTAACGTAGAAGTTAATAAAACTCTATCATTCCCTGTCTTTTACCATTTCAAACAGGGCCTATCTCTCACAAAGACCGCAGAAAAACAAACACCGATATTCGATCTAAAGAAAAGAGCATCACATTTTACGAACTATAAAATTGTCGCGCCCACAAAGGGATCAAAGATTCGTTAGTTATTTATCCAACTTTTATGATCAACTGGATGTTTGTATTATTTCAGGTTGCCTAACTGCAAGGACGAGAGCTTTTATGAGCTGCTTTTCGTGGTGAAAGCCGCAAACACCGGAACAGTCGCAGCGTATTGACAAGTACCATCTTGTAGTTTCGCATTATCGAAGATAAATCATAGGTCTGAGACATGAATCAGTCGGATAAGATTTTGTGAAATGCTTCGATAGAAATAATGTTCTAATTGATTAGAACATATTTAAATATTCCTGCAAGAGAAGATTCTAATTGAATCGTTACATTGAATGAAGACGTCATTTGCGAGGCGTAGGGAGAAGCACCGCCATTTTGAGGCAGTTTTCCAGCATCACATAAGTTTCGTTTAGTATATCGACAATTGCTTGAAATTTTGATCTTCAGATTAGGTCAGAGAGATTCATTCACGGTTTTGTTGAAAATTATTTAGCGTTTAAAGAATACAGTTGTCGGATTGTATCTGTAGTGCAGTTAACTCCCTTAGTCTTAAAGACACGAATAAATTATTCAACAACTTGCTTTCACAAAGGCCACGGCTAGTAGATGGTTATGTTTATGAGTAAAAAGGTCTTAAGCTGAAGACGAACGAATTAACACTACACGTGGTAGTTTTAACTGCTTATTGGCAAAAGACGGGGGGCACGCTTGTGGTCGTTGAGAGTCAGACCCTTTTTCCCGAAGCTACTAACAGCGACCAAATCCTTTGGATGAGCCACGTCGAGGTACCACTTCGGTGATGAGATCGAGGTGAAAATCCATCCCGACAGCAGTGAAGGGAAAGGAAGGATTCCTTGCCAGGTGGAGGTACATCTGGTACACGAATGGCTCGGAGATCACAGAGGGATCAGGTAGTGGAAATTACTGTCGGATTTCTACCTCTCATTAGATAAACATACAACAGTTTTACAGTCGGAGATCATGGTGAAACTTGTCCTGTGCTCAAAGGCTGGCAGAACTGAGTACAACTCAGTCCCAGTCCAGCTGGGAGTCCATATTACTTTTAAGGTGGTCTGGGCGACTGACCTGTTTAGGAGCTAAGGACGCTCTAATAGAACCAGCGGCCGTCGTAGGGATCTCGGCCCGTGTTTAAGGCAAGACTGGGGGGACTGGCTAGCGGAACAATATAGAGACATCTGGTTGGATGCTCGAAGTAGTCGCCAGTCCAAAGCAATGCTGGGTACATCATCTAGTAAAATCTGGACAAGATTGTAGGCAGTTGAAGTAATACACGGCTTCTGGCAAATTTATATATCATATGTGCAATATAGGACTGGAGATAAATCCAAAGTGCAAGTGGTGTGGAATTGGGGATCACAAATTCGTTTGATCACACAACAGAGTGGAAACAGAGTGGAAATGCTGAATGCGAACGATCTGCCGACGATACCCCTTCGCTCTATTAGAGACTTCTTTATAAGGATTGATCAGGGAATGTAGTTAAAAGGAAGGGAATGTAGAGCCATAGACCATGACGAACCCCTTGATATAATCTCTTCTATAAGTTAACCATTTGGTTTTTGTAGTAGGAATTTTAATTATTAACACTAGACATTCATTTTTTTATGAAGGTGAACTTTTATTTGCAAACTTCTAGTCGAATTGGGAAAACCTATTCTAGCGATGAATTTTTGCAGACCCTTCAGATTTTCTGTTCAAAAGAACAGTTCAGTAGGACCATCAATCGGTCTGACAGTTCATTGTGAATTAGGATGCACGCCCGGGACATCAACCCTTATAGTCGAAACGTGCATAAGGAATCGGGTGAAAAAAGAGACAGTCGAGGGTACACTGTAAATAAGTAAAGTGTTTGATGGGTCCGTGTCACCGAGCGGGCCGAACAAAAATTGCGAGAGCTTGACAGTGACACGAGGTCCCGCGCGCCCCCATCAAATATTGACTCGGGAAGGAGGTGGCGTGCCATACATTTTTAATTAGTCCCCGGTGACGTAAAACGGACGATTATGCAAATTTCGGTGTCAGCGCGCTGCCGTACCGACCGAAATCAAATTTTCCGCTACATTGATTCAGAATGCGAATGAGGAAACACAGAATGGCTTCGATGTTGTTAAATTGAACATACATCTAGATACCTGAGAGTGCTCAAGGCCATTTTCTGGAAATTAGTGGGGGGGTTTAATTGACGTGAAAAGTAATTTTTATTTATGCAATAGCAGGAATAATTTCCTTGCAATAATCGTTATTAGAAAGATAATTTGTTGAAGAAACTACTTCGACTTGTAGAATCTAGATTGTATTTGGAAAAAAATGTAAGGAATTGAGATTCCAAGTTATTAAAATCTACAATCGACAGACCAATCGCAACCATAGTCTGGAGATTTTTCTTCATACTTCTACACGTATCGATAATAATCCGTTTTGGTATTCCGCACCCGAAACACTTCCTTGACCATCTACAAATTGGATTTTCTTTCGGACCAAGAGGCGGGCGCCGCCGCCTCCCTTGCACTTATTGATTTATCCCCGGTCGAACTCTCTTATTATGCGGCAGCATTAGACCCGAGTGCTTTTAGCGCTTAAAATATGAGAAAAGTTATAAGTAAGTATAATGCGGACTGATAGATTCGAATCCACGATCATTGAATTGGGCCGACGATTTAATGCCGCCCGCGCTCTCCGCCGAGCAGCCTTTCAGTTTTCTATCGGATAACGACCGTATAGTCCCAGAATTCCAAATTTTCATTAAAGATAGTTGATATGTGGAAATCTTCCTCTGTGACTAAAAGTTCTTTTTCTTTGCGACCATAAGAATCACTTAGACGAACATCTTTGAAGTAACCATTAAACTTTCTTCTAGAAACATATTCGGAGAATGGCGAGAAAGCAAGAAAGTCAGATTTTGATTAAGATATAAGGGATTCGAAACCTTCCCGGTGAAAGATGAAAAAGCCGTTGTTGCAACGAGTTGGAAGTGTCTATAGGCCTTCAGAGCTTTCCTGGTGCTCTTTCACGCGTCAATAATGATGGTATTTCGTATTCCAGGCGAGCTATACTTTCTTGACCATTTACAAATTGGATTCCCTTTTTAGGGGGAGCACAGGAAGTCAGTGCAGTTAGCCTACGCGCTTTGTGGGAAAAAGTATGGAAAATGCTAACATAAGCACGAAAAGAATATTATTCACACTTTAAAAAAGGTTAGCATTTGAATCACCATAGGTATGTATATTTGAATTGGTTTAGCATAACAAAAATTCAAACTCATTCACAAAAAAGTTTAGACATGTTGAACAATTATTTTTCCAGTAATCCACCATCATTACGCAATGCTTGAGAATAATCCAAATAAAAATGTTACTTATAGGAATTTGAATAAAACAAATAATGAAACATGTAAAACTGTTGAAAAAATCACCTGTTAATGATTTTTCGACAGATCGCATCTTCCAGACACAGTGTGTAGCGTTGTGTAGGATAGTCGGATTGGTATGGCTTCTTGAGTTTTCTGTTTGATCTACTCTTTGTTTTCATCATTTTCCGGTGGCGCTGATAGTAGCTTCTAAGTTTGTTTGTTATAGGGCGCCAATTGTATATGTATACATATAAACACCTACAAAAAAGTCTAGGGAACACTTACCAATATCTTTTAAATATGAATTTGATGATTCGAATTTATAGAAATCTTTCGGTTTTTGTTGGGATGTATTGTATAAAATGTATTCTCAAGAAAACGAAATAATATTTGACTTCTCCAAAGCACCTATTATAAAAAAAAATTGAAATTTGAAAATGACGAAATTTGGTAAAACACAAAAAAAAAATCCTGAACTAATATTTTCGATACGATATGGAAGCACTTATATTTTTCAGTACCCAGAAGGACCACCTCTGTTATTAATGACACTTTGGCATCGTCGCGGCATGCTCAATATTAAATTGTCTATTATATTTGGTCTAAGTCATTCCAAGCCCCCTGAACTGCTAATCGAAGCTCCTATTCATGATGGAAGACGTTTTGACGTAGGAGATTTCTTTTTAGGGTGTCCCACACATGCTCGGTGAGATTCAGATCTGGGGAGCAGGATGGCCACGGTAGAAGATCGATTTCATTCTCTTCAAGAACATTCAAGACAACTCTTGCCCGATGAGGAGGGGCATTATCTTGTTGGCAGAGTGGATTTTGACCCATTGTTTGGAGATACGGTACAACTACAGGTAAAACTATCTCATTTGCGTAAGAATTTCCAGTGAGGTTGTTCTGTATGAAAACGAGGTCAGTTCTTCCACCAAGGCGTATACCTGTCAAACAACTTCTCGAGCATGCTGGAGACGGTTTTGCTTTCCAGGTTCCCTCCATATTCGAATTCTTCCCGAAACGGGATAATAACTAAATCTAGATTCATCACTGAAGAGAATTGTGGCCCACCTCTCTTGATCCCAGTTTACGTGTTCTTAGCACCAAGCTAAACGAGCAGCGCGATTTCCATGGGTCAGTTGTGGAAGTCTCAAAGGACGTCTGGAGTGGAGTTGACCTTGGTGCAGTCGATCGAAATTCACGCAATAGTTACCCTATACAGGATACTTCAACGAAAATTAAACAGAGGCTATATCTACCAAGATATTCATCTCTGATCGAAACGCAAAAACAGGTATTTTTGTTTCGAGGGGGTCATGTTTTGGGGTACAAAACTTGCCTGAAATATCAAACCCCCTAAACGGAGGTTGCAATCCTTGAACATTTTGAATAGGGAAGATGGGTCGAGTGATGACTCAAAAGAAAGGTGGTATCTTTGTCTACATTGCCTTGAACTAATTTCCATTTTTAATTCAAAACTGTAAAAAATACAGGGTGAGCAACTGAGAGGTAGGGAAGACTATTTCCCTGCGACTATTCAAGTTCTAGTGAAGTAAAATGGATCCATGCTGATCAATGGCAGTCATCATCAAGTACCATCCTCATCTCGAATTTCAACCCCTAGAGCAAGGGTGACCACCCTTGAAAATTTGGAAGAAGGTAGATGGGTCGAGTGATACCTCGAAAGAAAGGTATTATCTTTGTCTGCATCCTCGTGAACGAATTTTCATTTTTGATTGAAAACTGTAGAAGATACAGAGTGAGCTACTAAAAAATAGAGGATGGCTGGTTTCATAGATTTTTTCTTCTCTCATCCTCTAAACCTCACGAGATAAAAAATATCGGTATTTTACAGAAGGGTGATAATAATTAGAAATAAAAGGAAAAACGTTTTAGAATTACAATCTACTAAGACATGCACAACGAGTTTGCTGCGTTGAATTCAGAAAGCAATCTACAATACCACCCTTATAAGTAAGAAATTCTCTTGCGAGTATATTTAGGAATCGAAAATAGAAATGCATAAACTCATGCAAATGACATAGCTTCTTTTTCAAACGTATCGTCGAATTTTCAATCTCATCCCGCGATGCATACATTTACATTTCAATTTCTTGGTGGTCTAATGACATTTCTTGCACGAGTGGCGAAAAGCGGTTTGCATGCACGCGATAATAACAGAGGAGCTTAATGTGCAAAAGGGTCTCTGATTAATTGCATAACAACTGAAATTTGTCAGCGGGTGACAAATGGACTTTGATTTACGCCTTATTTTCCTGATTTCTCGTTAGCCAGATCTGTAATCAACCAATCAATATAAAATTATTCCGAAAGAATTAATTTTTCATAATGTGTATGAGAAGTACGAATTAGAGATACACTTTTTGCAATTCGTAATGGAGCTGTACAACTTTCATACAATCATCAATTCAAACAAGAATCGATAAACATTTTCGATCTGAAATCTCTTCTTTTTCTTATTATTCAACGGAAACGTCTGAGATGTGAAAAGTCTATCCCATGACGAGAGGCTTGCGTTTCAAGAGACTGTTTTATTAAGGTAACTGGTGTCGAATGTGTAATGCGCTATAAACTTTATATCCTAGTCGTTACCCGGTCTTAACCGCAAATCCTGAGCACCGTATAGTCTCTTTTACTGTTCGGGCAATAAGATAACTCCGCAATGACCTTTCGAATGGCCCATATGGAGTCGTCGACTACCCCCCAACTAGTTTGACGATCGTCTAAACTGATTGCACACTCAAACAAGTTCCCCTTTTAATATCTTACATTATTAATTCTAATGCTATTTTTATCGACTTCGGCGAAATAAAACCCATTTTTTATAATTCGACGGTTTAAGGAGCAGAATCGTTTTTATTGATAATTTCGCGCCAGAAAGATGATACTTCGTTTGGGAAATGGGGAATTCTCTCCTTTTAACGACAGATTTGATGCGACAATGTCTGGTGTGTTTTCTTTTTCCTTCTTGCAACCTTAACCTTTTCGTTCTTGTATTATGAAGGAGATTAATTCTTTTAATCTTCGCAAGAACAATATCTCTTTATCATATATTTGAAGCTTATTCATTTTGTTAGATGAAAAGAGCAATAGCAAGAAACATGGGTATTTATAATTATTCTGGGAAAAGGAATTGGTGGAAAGCAATGCTTACAAATAAGTTGAAAGTATAGATAAAATATGAAATGATATAGAAAAGAAAATAATGAATATAAAAAAGAATTTTTCTTTATATGGATTATATAGGACATGTGTTTCAAATAGAAAGTATTGCTAGAAACACTATTTTGAAGTATACGTTAAAATTGCGGGCAAATCATGAATATCTAATGGTGACTTCATACATAAAAATATGACAATTAATATAAGAATCGAAGATTTTCTTCATATAAATTTAACAGGAAGCTATAAATTTTTCAGACAAAACGAATAGATGTGAAGGCATTGTTCGAAAATAATTTGTGGGAGTTTAACTGGACACAGACATTTTGAAACATACATAAGAATTTCTCATATGGATTAGGTATTTATTTAGAGAAAAGAATTGATAGAAAACATACTATTCAAGAATGAGTTCTAACCGTGAGTTTATAGATCAAAATTCAAAAACAGACAGAAAAAATATGGCTTACTAAGCCAATGAATGAATGAATTTTTCGATAAAAAATGAAGAGAAATCATTCCTATGTTAAGACTGGAATAACAATAATGTTAAATTCACAGGTAAAAATTCAAGAATAAACACAATAATTTCACTATACTGGGTGATTCTCCTGAGGCGCGGTGCTCTGTAGCTCGTACACTCTTGAAGATTTCATTTTTGTTCGAACGGTATTGTATTTGGAAAGTAAGAATCTACTTAAGCAATTTATTTTGAAGTAAAAAGGGTGTCCCAATTTTCTATAAAAAATCTTGAGAGCTTTTTTCAGATTGAAACACCACTTTTTTGTTGAAGATTCAAGAGCGTCCTAAACTCTGCTATAATGTCCTTAAGTTATAAGTTTTTTTGGTGAGTAGTTTCGTCACAATATTTTTTTCCGTAAAAATTCATGAAAATAGGCTCTCACATAATCGCATGCTCCTTCGGCCAGAGAGGATGAATACTTTTTTCCTTTCGTTTTCTTATTGCCCAAGGATAGCTTTATTGATGGATTGAAATGTTTTATCCTCATTTTATACAGGAGTGACTCAAAAAAATTATTGAATACTGTAATTTTAAAAATATCATAACTTGATTCTTTCAAATGGATCATCCTATATTCCATTATTCATGCCAATGCATTAAATATTGTGCCATATTTTTGCAGAAGTAACCTTATCTTTATCTTCGACCATTTTCGAAAAATAAAATATACTAAAATAATAAAATCAGAGGTTGCGAAAGAAGAGTTTATTAGTACATATCATTATATTTGATCAGAGAAATGGAGATATTTTAAGGTAATCGTGTATGAAACAAGTAATAGATTTGTCTTTGGTAAGATGATTTACAAGGTGTTGACCTATTTCGATAAGTGTTCGAAATGTTGCCCGTTTCTTTGTAGACACAACTCAATCCTTCTGAGGAAAGACCGTTGAACTCTCGACAACTTTTGCGGATTAACTGACTGAAAGGCGTCGAATATTCTCTGTCATATCCAACTATGTTGTAGAAGGAATCTGGTAAACGATGCCCTTAATATAACCCCACAAGAAAAAATCTAGACTTGTAAGGTCCACCACGTCCTATCCATTTGTTTGGAAATACATGATTCGAATGCTCCCTAACATGATGTGAGTAATGTGCCGGTGCTCCATCCTGTTGAAACCACATATGCTCTGGTACATCGGCAAGTAACATTGGTAGATGATTTTGCAGAAAATCTGAATACATTTCACTATTGAGGTGCCCGTCGAAAAAGTGCGGCCCAATTAGATATCCATCTATAGTAATAGCGGCCCATACATTCTATTTGTGATCTATTTGTCTCATGAGGTGTGGATTTTCCGTGGCTAAATCTATTTGGATTTTCCGCTACTTTGTCACTTGCCCAATTGCAAAGATTGATTCGATTTTCATAGTCTTGATTGTTCAGTTCCTGGTGCAGCTGTACATGATATGCATGAAATTTATTCACTTTCAAGATCCTCTGGACGGAAGTTTGACTTTTATCTCTTAACTGAGAAATCTCTCTTAGGCTTTTATATGGGTTCTCTGTCGCTGTCAATAAAACTGATAACGGGTTGTCTTCAGCTGTAGCAGTTTTTGGTTTTTCATGTTTTTTGTAAGCCATATTACCCGTTTCGATAAATCTAACTGGAAGTTTTTCGAAGCATCTTGCATCAGGATGCCTCTTATCAGGAATCCTTTGTGCATAAATTCTACTTGCCAACAAAGAATTTCTATCACACTCACCAAGAATAAAAATCATATCAACCTTTTTTTCTTCATAGCAGTCAATTGAGAAAATTGGGTTCAAACCTCACTTTAACAATGTTTAATAACGAAACATTGATAAGTTCATCATGTAAAATGCAGAATATGATATGTCCGGACACCTGACAGAAGGCACAAATAAATAAATTTCAACACGTACCTCGATTTACGTTTCATCATCTTGATTTTATCATTCGTTAAAAGAATTATCTTGTTTAGGTTTAATTTTTTACTACTTGAATCATTATAGAAAAAAAACTTCTGTGCGAATAATGATGCATGTTGATGAGTTTGATATGGTTTGTAGAATTTTCATAGAAAATTTTTATAAATAATCGAATATTTCGAAAATGATCGAAGATAAAGATATGGTTACTTCTACAAAAATATAGCACAATATTTTATGCGTTGACATGAATAATAAAATACAGGATGTTCCATTTGAAAGAAATCTAGATATATTTTAAAATTACAATATTCAATAATTTTTTTGAGTCACTCCTGTATAAAATGAGGATAATCTATTTCAATTCATCAATAAAGCTATCCTTGGGCAATAAGAAAACGAAAGGAAAAAAGTATTCATCCTCTATGGCCGAAGGAGCATGCGATGATGTGAGAGCCTATTTTCATGAATTTTTACGGAAAAAAAATATTGTGACGAAACTACTCACCAAAAATACTTATTACTTAAAGACATTATAGCACCCAAGATTTTTTCATAGAAAATTGGGACACCCTGTTTACTGCAAAATAAATTGCTGAAGTAGATTCTTACTTTCTAAATACAATACCGTTCGAACAAAATGAAAACTTCAAGAGTGTACGAGCTACAGAGCATCGCGCCACTGGTGAATCACCCAGTATATGGGTAAGAAAGAAAATTCTGTTTAAATTTTTACTATATTCACAAACATATGACGCGATTCTCCAAACTGTGGCTCCATCAGATAAGTACTTACCTCATGAAGTCAGTGTGGTGGGACGCATTATAAGTTTGTGAATATTGTGAAAACTTGAACAGCACTGTTCAATTCAATTTAAAAAATGTATAGCAATTTTCATCAAGTAACGAAATCCTCAACCAACAATAAATCACAAGAATGGATTACGAAACTAAGGTTTATACATATAAAATTTAAAGATGAACATTAGGATAAGTTTTTTCAAAGAAAATTATCTGAAATATTCAATTTTTACGTTATATATTTCAATTAACATCGCCAAGATCAAGTTACCATCGGGAGGCATAACAAAAGGAGACGATAAGGTTTATTCGAACTCCCAACTATCCCATCAGAACGCTGATAACTTTGAGAAGGCTAAAGCCCCCGGACAAACTTTGAATTTCAAATTGGCTGGTAGGGGCTGGGGCGGCGATGTATTTTTAAGGATTTTAAATTAGAAAAAACCCTCCGAAGCGGCATTGTGAAGTGTTAATTCCCGGTTAATGGAAAATGATATTGAACTGGGGTGCTCATGGATTTTTTAAGGTAAATTGGTGTTTCTTGAGACTGAAAGCGATAGTGGTTTTTTATCCGACGATACATTTCTTGAGAATTTCATGGAAGTTGAAGCGAGTTTGGTACTGATTCCATAAGCAAACTTATTCAAGTGCCAGATTCGCGCATTCAGGTTGTCGTGCTACTTTATCCACTTAACCTGGTTTCAAAGGGATGCTTAACGTTTTCCTCATACTATTTTACTTCTTCCCTTATTGATATTGAAAAATGTTAAGCTAGAAATAATATCCAAATTTTTCTTTGATGCTCTCTGTCCAACTTTTAAATTAACCACGTAAACTCGACTTGTGATAGTACACCCTTTAATAAATCGTCTTTTGTCATCGGTATCTGATGGAGGAGGCGTCGCTTTTCGAGTTTAATTAGCCGAGGTGCCGGTGGACCTTGGCGTCTTAGCTGGAGAAATGATAACAACTTTCAAGTATCGGATGCGACAAAGGAAAAGCGGCGTGACGCTGGCACAAAGAACGTCTTGCGGTTTGACGCTTGTTTCCCCCATTCCGGAGCGTTGTCTACAAATACGGTGTAATAATGGGAATTCTATAGTTATTTGTTTCGCAGAAGCACCCCTTCGTTTCCGCACTGATTTTCCGGAAGAATTGAGAGGGACGTTAGCTTCCATATACTGGGAGAATGTTGATCTTAAAATTTACACGAAAGTTTTGTTAGGTAATACTCGTCTTGAATCCGAATGGATAAAATTGTTATTACTCGTTTATATTGTTTGTTTTGAAATAACTGGAATTTTTTTAATAGTTTGGAGTTTTGGTAGGTTCGAGTTTCTCAAATTATTCTGAATTCGCTGTTAATTTTTCCTGGGAACCAAGTAGGCCATTCATATTGTCAATGCCAATAGAAAGTGCACATGATGATTATAATTTTTACAGTTTATCAAATTATTTGAATTTCATCTATAACCTACATTTATTTTTTTTTATTTTTGAGAAATTGTCAGAGATTGTTGTGAGTTTAGACATATAAGAGTCAGGTATGATTGTTGAAATTTTTTCCTGGTTTTTTTCCATTGTTACAGATTCCTGTCCCAAACCCCCTTCCTTTCACTCTTGTCTTCGTCTGGAAATCATGGAGTGTAAGATGAGAATGAGAGAATGAAGCTGCTAAGCAGAAAAATCTTTGGTACTCTTCATGTACACACGACACTAACACAACATAAACAGAGAAGCTATTGCTTGTCTATTTATGGGAAACGAGTTTTTTCCTCAGGTTTTTTCACTCGTTTATTGAAAGATACGCAAGATAGTATGGTTCCCCTGTTACATTTCCTGAGCTCACACTCGTGTTTTTCTGACACACGCCAAAATTATAGATATAAGCATTTATTGTAAATACAATTATTCATTTGAATTTGGGAGGCTTTTACTTGGTAAAATTCCATTATCAATGATAAAAAACAAGTACTGTGTTTTAAGGAATTTTACTTAATAATTGCGATTCGTAACGCGTTTCACTACACCGTAGCTTCTTCAGACGAATGAATATACAGAAAAATATAAATGAGAATATAACTATAAATGTTCTTGAGTAATTAAAAGCTTATTGGGTTGCTTCTTCTTAAGTGGTTATTTATGACAGGTATATCCAATAAAATTAAGGAATAGATTGCTCCCCGAAAAGATTCAATAGAGGTGAAGGGCTTAAATCGACTTGTTCATTGATGAGTCTACCTGAGTGTTTGTATTTATTGATTTCTAAAGTTTCCCAAAGATCTACCTTCCAATATTTATTATCTGTATGCAAAATTTCAAACTGTGGGTCGAAAGAATGATTATTTTCTAAGAGATGATTCGCGTAATTTGAATCTGATTTTTTATTTGAAAAACTGCGTTTATGTTCCGATATTCTTATATTAAAATTTCTATGTGTTCTACCAATGTAGAAATTATCACAGTCATTGCAATTCAATCGATAAACACCTGATTTATTGTTTTTACCTGGTTTCGTTTTATTATTTTTATATATTTGCCTAAATTATTATTAGTTTGGAAAGCTATGTTGAAATTATTACTACTTAAGAATGATTTTAGTTTCCACTTGTAATGCCAACGTAGGTTAAGGTGTTGAATTTTGTTTCAATTTATCGACAGGGTAAACTTCATTCAATGCGATTCTACTTTGTTTTTATTTAAAATATTATTTATTAGTTTGGGATTGTAACCATTATTTTTGGCTATTTGTTTAATCAAATTTAGTTCTTTGTTGAAATTTTCTGGTGATAACGGGATGTTAATCAATCTATGAATAAAACTATTGAATGCTGACATTTTATGTTGATATGGATGACACGACGAGTTATGTATTATAATATCTGTATGTGACGGCTTATGGTAAATTGCGAAAACATGTTTTCCATTTTCATTCGAAATTGTTATGTCTAAGAAATTTATCGAATTATTGCTTTCTATTTCGGTTGTGAATGCAATTTTTGGATGTAATGAATTTATATGATTTTCGAAAATTTTCAACTGTCTATCTGTTCCTTTGAAGCAAATAATGATATGGTCTACATAGCGATACCAGTATAAACAATATTTACTGAGTGGATAATTATGAATTAATTTCTCTAAGTTATTCATGAATATTTCTGCTAACAAAGGACTTAACGGATTGCCCATAATCAAGCCGTCTTCAATAGTATAATATTTGTTATTAAAATGGAAATGGATCTAAACAAATTTATAATAATGAAAGAATATCTGATTCAGTGATAGTATTGACATGATTCTTTTCTAATAATTCTTCAACTAAGTAATACATATCTTTCGGAGGAATGTTGGGAAATAGATTCTTAACATCGAAAGAAATGAGTTTGGAATTAGGTGGTATAGTAGTATTGTAGTAGCAATAATTTCAACATAGCTTTCCAAACTAATAATAATTTAGGCAAATATATAAAAATAATAAAACCAAACCAGGTAAAAACAATAAATCAGGTGTTTATCGATTGAATTGCAATGACTGTGATAATTTCTACATTGGTAGAACACATAGAAATTTTAATATTAGAATATCGGAACATAAACGCAGTTTTTCAAATAAAAAATCAGATTCAAATTACGCGAATCATCTCTTAGAAAATAATCATTCTTTCGACCCACAGTTTGAAATTTTGCATACAGATAATAAATATTGGAAGGTAGATCTTTGGGAAACTTTAGAAATCAATAAATACAAACACTCAGGTAGACTCATCAATGAACAAGTCGATTTAAGCCCTTCACCTCTATTGAATCTTTTCGGGGAGCAATCTATTCCTTAATTTTATTGGATATACCTGTCATAAATAACCACTTAAGAAGAAGCAACCCAATAAGCTTTTAATTACTCAAGAACATTTATAGTTATATTCTCATTTATATTTTTCTGTATATTCATTCGTCTGAAGAAGCTACGGTGTAGTGAAACGCGTTACGAATCGCAATTATTAAGTAAAATATGATATTTGCAGTTGGTCTGAATTTATCGATTTTTCTTTATAGGTATCCCAATTTTTCTGAAAAATTTTATGGGACTATAACGAGCAGTAGGAAAAGAGAATTAATCTAAAATGTTATTTTTATTGTAAGTTATGATAGAAATTGCAATTTCCCAAAATTCTTTACGAAATTTTTTTCGATAATCGAATTTTTTGTTTCCGTTGAATTTTTTCGAAATTAAGAGTTTTTGGATATATCGCTTTTATGAAGAAAAAGGTTTTCGAAAATAACATGCAACATTTCAGCAGATTGTGCTATCACGGTAAGAAGAATTGAGACAATTTTATTAATTTGGAGTTCAGAAAAGGTCTTGTTACAGTTTTTTCGGCCAACTTAGTATTCATTTTTCGATTATGGACGCTTTTGTTTCTCTAGAAGTATTAGTTCAATATGTCGATATTTATGATGTAAGTGCGCAATTTTTCTGTTGAATGAACATGACGATAAATTCAAAACCTTTCCACTTCTATTCCGACTTGTTTGTTTAGATTTCCAGTTCAGATTGAAGGGAAGGTAAGTGGGGAACTAAACTAAAGTAATTTTGAATTTTCCATCAATATCCTGATAGTAAATTTCCAATTTTATTAATTAAATCTCATCTTAGTTTAGCTAGTACCTATCTGCAGTTTGAACATTTCCTCGTGAACTTTTCACAACCTTCGAGAGGGATCCTTAGGCTTAAACTGTCAGAAACATTCCGCAACCTGACGCTGTCATTTCCGACGTTAAACCGACAAAGTCTGGTTGAGGGAAGGGACGCCGCAATGCCGAGATACGTACAAATCTGGAGTGAGCCCTACGTACTATTCTGAACACTTTCGAATTGTTACTTTAGGCGTTTTCCACGCCGATCCTCATTCCGGGAAACTGCCGTTTCATTCCACCGTGTTTACCGAGACGAATACTATCATTTGATGCTTGAGAAAATTTAAAACGACTTGTTTTTACACTGGTATTTCTTTCGGAATATTATCGAACGTTTAGTTTCCTTTATGACGCCAAAAATTGAATGATCAATACCTCTTTACGCTATAAGAGAGTTTTTGATGTTTTTTGGATATAAATGTATCTCTTGACACAATGTCCGGGGATGTGAAATCATTCTTATTCAGCCTAAACAAGTTCTGAATTGCTTGAATACATTTTCACAAATTCACTGAAAAATTTGAAGTACTAACGATTTTTTGTAATTTTTTTCATTTTATAGCTATATAATCATTGTATTTAAAAATATTAGAAAAAATACATTAGTACTTCAAATTAAAATATCATTTGAAGAAATTAGGTGGTTTCAAAATTATCCTCTCGAAACACTAAGCTCTACCATGGCGTCGCTATATCGTTACGACCTCTCAACAACATTGTTTGATTAGCGTGATTTAAGAAAAATATACTACAAGTTATTCTCATGTGTCGAAATATTAGGTCCGCAACAAAGTTCTCGCTGTTTTTTTATGAAAATACAACTTTATTGTGAAAAATGATTACAAATGAATCATTCAAAATATTGCCCATCGCTAGTTACAACTTTTTTCTTGCATGGCTCGAATACCGTGACGATGGAAGTATTCGTCTTATGAGACTATCCACGAATCAAGCCATTTTTCGAGCTCTTCATATGAGCGGATCTGCTGATCAGCCGGACCTTGTGCCACAAGTAACAATCGGATGGTGCAATATCTGGAAAATTTGGCGGGTGGGTTAGGTTTGGCAACGTGCTGTAGAATTACTTTTTCATGTATGCTTTACTCAATCGCATCAATTGAGTTCGATACCGTTCCCCAGTGAGGTTTCGTTCGGTTTCAACAGCTCAAAATAAATAACAACGATTTGGTCCCACAAAATACACAGCATAACTTTCGCAGCGTGAATATTCCGCCGAGACGATGACGTAGAAGCATGACTGGGCTGCCCCGAGAGTTTTTTCTTTGGATTGCTGTAATGAATCCATTTTTCATCACTAAACTAACCTAACCAAAACATCACAATAACTAATTGCGTACTAATAAAAAAAAATACGAAAACAATGGCTTCAACTTGCTAGGAGTGATTAACCACTGATACAGAAGAATGTCTATTGTAGTCAAGATTATATTGATAAAATTCTATATATAGTCAGTCAAATTACAGAAATATGTCTTTAACTAAAAGATGTACATACTTATAGGTAATGGTCAACAACGTACATTGTTATTTAAGATAATGCCAGGGAAAACTTTATGAATATCTCTGAATGGATTCATTGTCTTAAATGCGGAAGAAAACACATTGCTTACCAACTAAATTGCACTTTCAACCGTATAGAAATCGCACATCTCACATAAGTATACCTATTAAAAGAGAAAAGAAAAATATACCAGATCAAAATTTTGTACTTCAGAGATGTGAAAATACCTATGCCTAGAGCTCGGGTCTATTTTTTGGTTCTCACTATCCTTTAGACCATTTTAAGTTAACCTTTTTCAGTTGTAGTGAATTAACTGAAAAAATGGAGGTGAATAAAATGATTGTCGAAATGAAGATATTCGTGACACAACTACACGAAATATTTAGACACAACAAGAAATTTAATGCATCTTAGCATAGTTAGCCAGTAATTGCTATGGTACATGGTAAAATTTTTTAGTATATGTTATAATTCACGTTTTTATACCTACATTACTTCGATAAATTAATATTTCCTATTATATTAATTAATGAATTTTTATATTTGATTACGCACCTGAAGCCATGTGCAATAGATTCGCAGGCTTTCCCTGAACCCCAAATTCAGTATTGAAGATTTGATAATTCCAATGAATTTTAATCTGAATGAATTGATATCAGTCCATTACAACATTCAAAAAGGCCTGTATATCTATAATACAACGTGCTTCAACGAAAACTAAACCGAGGCTATATCTACCAAGATATTCATTTCTGACAAAACGCAAAAACAGGTCAATTTTTGTTTCAAGGGGGACATCTTTTGAGGTACAAAACTTGCCTGAAATATCAACTCCCTAAGCGGGGGTTGCACTCTTTGAACATTTTGAATAGGGACGACGGGTCGAGTGATAGCTCGAAAGAAAGGTATTATTTTTGTCTGCATCCCCGTGAACGAATTTTCATTTTTGATTGAAAACTGTAGAAGATACAGAGTGAGCCACTGAAAAATAGAGAAGACTATCGCCCCAAGACTATTGGAGTATTAGTGCGAAAATCTGGAATAGTTTTGACCAGAAATGAATATCTTGGTAGATATAGCCTCTGTTTAGTTTTCGTTAAAGCACCCTGTATAACGGAATTTATTCTTTTAGCTGCAGAAATCATTCTTTCTAACGTTCATTCTTCAATTTGAACAATAAAATACCATTTGAATTTGGGAGGCTTTATTTGGTAAAATTCCATTATCAATAATAAAAAACAAGTAATGTGTTTTTAGGAATTTTACTTAATAATTGTGATTCTTAACGCGTTTCACTACACCGTAGCTTCTTCAGACGAATGAATGTACAGAAAATGAGAATGAGGATATAAATACAAATGTTCTTAAGTAATTAAAAGCTTATTGGGTTGCTCCTTTTAAGTGGTTATGATGACAGGTATATCAATAAAATTGGATCTTATTTTCTGTACATTAATTTGTCTGTAAAAGCTACGGTGTAGTGAATCACAATTATTGAGTAAAATTCCTAAAACACATTACTTAATTTTTATTATTAATAAAATACCAATTTTTGTTTCTCTTGTTCTTTTAGATTATTTTAAGTTAACCTATATTAATTGTGATGTTGAATTAATGAGTAAATAAGGTCGATGGAATAATCATTGAAACGAAGATATATGTGACACAATATAAAAGAAGTGTAATAATGTATTGAAATAGTTCACTACTTTTTCATAAATTTATCAGGATGATAACAACGAACCGTTCACGAAAATCTTATGGTTTCAGTCAAATGTCAGAATATTTTGATGGTGGTGAAACTGTTATATTTTATTAATTTATTTGAAAATATAATAATAACTAGTGAAATAATGTGTTTTGTTTTGTTATATAACATACACTAACGATAAATCATAACGTATATTTAGTTTTGTTGAGCAAGGAACACAAAAAATTTTATACTACAGTTAAAGATATTATTGTGAAATGGTGAGACTAAATTGAATCTAAAATATAATGTATCTTATTAAAGTTTATAGGAGAGTATAATTGCTGAGCTGAATATTATGGTAATGCTATTTTATACTATTTTTAATATGATTTTCATTAGATGAATATTTTTCCTGAATTATTTAATAAAATTTTGATTCTATTCCACTTATTGAAAAAATGGATCATCACAATAAACTTGAACCTTAGCATGTTTTGTATGATATTAATGCATTACAACGTTCAAGAAAGACCTGTGTATCTATTATAAAATGCAATTTGTTCTTTTAGCATAACCACAAATTCACGGAAAATATTTCCTCTTAAGGATGAAAACATCCCCTTATAGAAAACTTAAATCATACTCTATAACGTTTCCACTATATGTATGTATTCCACGAATGCCTTCAGCTGTATGCAGAATATATCGTCTTAATATTTAATGTTCCCAAAGGGCGACGCGGAGAGAAATATTTGCAAAAATTGATAATGGGGAGAGAGGTATTTTAGAGCCGTTTCTGTGAGTGTTCGAAACCACATGGGTCTATTAACTCGAAAGTAGAAGCGTTCCTAAGCGGCACGCACTTCGAAATTCTTCGAAATAGAACGCGCACACACACACCACATGTGTGCAGCGCGGAAGAACGTACAACCGCCTTTCCCATCAAATTGAAAGGAACGTGAATCTTTTATGAGTTCTCAAGTTATGGTGGCAGGACCGCAAGGGTAGTTATGGAAGCACTTGCGGCCGCGCATAAATCAAACTTACAAGCGTACCAGCTCATTTAGGCTTTATTTATTTACGTTTTATGAAATATTCAAGCTGGGCGGAGGGGGCAGCCCGTTTAAGAAAACCACGATTATTGAGGTTACATTCGATGCCAAACGATACGATTTAGGCATGAATAATCGAATGCTCGGCGGTTGTAGCTTGGAAACGTATAATGAAATGCCCACTAGTTGAATTTAAAAATTCATCGACGTAAATATGTTTCATATCATATATGTATCATCAGAAAATACAAGAATTTTGTTTTTCTACATGTTGAAACTCGTAACCCCTATGAATATTTATTTTGGACGCTTGATAGAGGATGAGTCAGTTATATTTTTACCACCATTTTTTTTTAATCATTCTTCCTTGGTTTTGTAACATTCACTTAACAACTAAGCTTCTGTTCTCTCAAGAATATGAAGCAAAGGCGTTGTTTATTCTATCAGTTTCCCTTTTAACTTCTTCTAAACCTCGCAACAGAATTTGGTAAGGTTTTCATAATCAATCAGAAAACTTCATCTCGTAGGTGTTTTCGTATATCGTTTAATACATTCATGAATATTGCAGTAGAGAAAAGATGAAGATTTATAATATCTGGTAGCTGCTTTGTTAACACTGGCTGCACTTTATAAGAACTATAATGTACTAAGCAGTTGTATAACCTAAAAAGGTCTATAAAAATCACTTGAGGATAACGCAAAGTAACCATTTTTCTATCGCACATTACTGAAAAATAATGGGTTATTACTAAACGTATTTCGCGCAAAAGAGTAGTAGTCCTTATCCAATTGTATACGTTGTGTATTTATTGTAAACAAAATTCCATTTACAGAATATTTAAAGATTTCTACACCGAGTTTCATGCTCTTCTGCGTAATCTTTTGGACAATCGTGTGATAAATACAAATCTCATTTAGCTGTAGAGTCGTTTCACAATTTGCTATTTCAGCGATAAGAGGATATATAAGATAATTGAATTATATGTATAGTCATTGGCAGCACGGCTACATGAATGTGGTTGATGATATTGTTGGCTCCGTCGATTGTGCTATAATCGCGGAATTTGTTGTCTCAGATTTTGCGAAATCTTTCGACATAGTTGATCAACATTTACTAATGTGCAAAATTGAAGTATTTTGGTTTCAATGTGACCGAGTCTTTGAACAATCGTTCCCAGATAGTAATTATTCACAATAACTGGCAGAATGGCATCTTGATGCCATTCTTCCGACGTCTGAGGTGCTGCAGGGATCTGTGCTGGGATCCGAATATTTTACACTGCAGAAATTTTAGGTAGAAATTGATTCCTGTAAAGCTCGTGCTTTTGCAGACGATAGTTAACTTTTTCTCAGCTTTGTTTTATACAGTGCTGCGGAATTTATCAATGCAGATTTGTCGAAATAATTGAGTATTCTGATGCACATGTTAAGTAATAGTGAGTACGATCTTATAAAGTTCACTACGGAATCCAGTAAAAAACTTATTGACTCAGACTCTGTTGTTGGTATATTGGAAAATCGAAATCTTATCTTGAGGGCATTATATATGAATGCTACTATTCTCAACTTCAAATTTAGAAAACAATTAAATGAGGATTAGTGCTACCTATTTTAAATTATACTTTCATTGTTGTGTTCCTCACATGAACAAACTAGCGCAAAATTGACCTGAAAGCATGTTGTGGATTGTTCTGGGCGTTTGCAGAAATATGATCATGTTCCTACCAGAATTCAAAGAGTGAAATAACTGACGAGTCATCACTCACCTTCCCTCATTAGTACATTCGAGTGAACTCTTGTGAGAAATTAATATCAAGGAGTGCAATATCAACCTCGGAAATTAATTGAAAATTGAAAATGAATGAATTTGCTCTGGTTCCATAATTGATCAGTTTCGTAAATGTGTCTCTTCTCTCTTCTTCCCATTCGATTTTGTCCATTTTGCTTTTATGTTATGTGATGGTTTTATATTCCATTCAGGCACTTTTCTTTATTTTTGTCTCCTTTTTCACGGTTAACTTGAATGGGTACTATTTTGAGTATTATTCTGTGAAGTGCCAACAAGATGAATTGTTCACAAATAAAGACCTTAACTATTATTATTATTATATTGAGAAAGGTGCTCATAGTAACTCTTTCATTTGGTGAACTAACGCACCCTTTATTTCACTAAGAATAAAAATATTATTAGGAAACAGTACACGTTGGGGCACAAAACATTATTTGACGTTCTCAACAAGAACCTATGATTGTGTCTAACCTATTATCTAGTTTGATGTATTCTTAAAACTCTTTGAGGTCGAATAATAGATTTGACGTATTTCTCAACAATGTAGTAATACTTATATAAACAGATACAATATGTTAACTATGTATATTTCTTATGCTTCTCCAATCAATTGGTAATATCAAAGAACCAATCCTATTATAATATCAACTTAATACATCTCTGCATACGTTTCAACAAGTATCGATCATTATCAATAATAATAAGCTTTGTAAATAGTGCACATACAAATAAGGCATTTAATTCAACTATCAAGAACGTATCAAAAACGAAATTGCTGTGGATCAGTGTAATTTCAGCAACTGAATAGAGGATACCAGTTATCAAGCTGCTGGTTGTGATGGTTGTGAAAACGATGATTATAATGCGCGCTTGCAGTGAGGAAACATGATTATATTTTTGGATACACCAAATTGATTGTAATAGAATATGCATTCGGAAGCTACTCTTAATATCTATAAATTTGAAACGTGTATAACCTCTCCTTTCATTTTCTTTTTTCAGGTTTTTCATCATCGAATAATATCAGTGGTTAAAAGACACTTTATGATTAGAAACCTCATATTGGGCATTACGATTACACTCATTGAAAAAAACGGAATAAATAACAATTTAGTGGTTTTCATTCGACATTTTATGCCTCCACATTTTCGTTTATTCTAGAATAGGAAGCTTAACCACTTATCGATCATATAGGTATGAATTGATGCATGCTCTTTTATTTAAATGAATTTATCATATTTATCATGATAGGAAATCTGTTAATTATTCAAGGCCCTGCATGTATCAATTCGAAGAGTTTCTTCGTTCTTGATTTATTCATTGTCAAACTTTTTCTACGAGGCGAATTCTTGTTTACCAAAAATGGATCTGATATTTTCAATGAACACTAATTTTCATAAATAAACTTCCTGCAGTGTGTGTAAAATTGACATCTAATAGTGAATCAATTCAATGATAATAAAATAGGCAATAATAATAAAATAGACAAAAAACCCTGCAGAAATTGAAATAACCTATTATTAATGTCACTATTGAAATCCTTTTATTTTCAATACAAAATACTTCGCCAGAAAAGTAACGAAATCTAAAGTAAATATATTCATTTGCTCTCCCAATCTATTAGTTGTGTTCCATTTGCGGTTGTTTCAAAAACTTGAGCCGCAAAGGTGGCATCGGCGAGAAACACAGGGACCGGTAGTTTGTCTATTTGTTATCAGAGCATCTGGCGAGTTCCTCGGGGACTTCTGATAAAAACAAATGACGTCGACGACGTCGCCATCCCAATGGAAATGACTTCAGCTACGCCACAGTTACTTATTCATTTCACGAAACGAACTTTTAAATTGTGTAATTTAACGAACACGCTCTTCTTTTATTTCCTTGAGAAGGGTCGGCAGGGTCGGAAAAAGGTGCCGGGAAAAGAAGAGGGGATGACATCTGAAACGCGGGTAAAACAAAACTAATAATTGCCGAACTGCTCGTTCATGCGTGCATAAATTATGAGGCCAAGTCTGTGAAATCTGATGAATAGGTTTAGAATGTGAAGAGAGTATAAAGACTTTATTCCGCCGACTTATTTCTAACTTTGAAGCTAAAATTTTAATTTGATTGAAACCATATTTTCGGATAAACACAAGTAACAACATAAACTTACAGAGGCAATATCAATTTGAATAACCTAATACGACTCAACAGACTTTCGCAAACTTTTTACCACCTAAGGTCGATATACTAGAGAATTAAAGCAAATGTCATCAACGTAGACGTAAAGCTCTAACGCAAACGTAAGAATCTGGTTACGTAGTGACATAAGGAATGGCTGTATTTTCAATTAAAGCATAAATTCATCCGTTAGCCGTTACGTAGGGACATTTCCTTCTTCCTAACCTCAAATCAGTGTTCTGCTCAAATTATTCCAAAACTTCAATTAGGCTAATTATGAAAGATATATTGGATTTAGGTCTTTTAATTGGTGACGAAAATGATGACGATATAGAAGATGCCTTTGTGCTACATGTATTAAACAACAATGAAAATTTAGGGAATCGTCGGGATTTATCCCTGATATACAAATGTGATGAATATAAAGAGTAAAATGTCTGAGCTGAGTGAAACTTGATATGTTCACTCACTTGTATTGCATTTTTTCATCATTAGCCATAAACTTATTCACTAAATTTTTAATTCTTTCTCTCAGTGTTCTAACACAAATATTCTTGCCTGTAATTTGTAATACATTAACCCTTATGGTGTCCCGTCTCTTGGAATCTTCATAGGGGTTTTGCCCAAGAATCTCTCTGGCCATGTGTAAATCATTATCTTTCGTGAAATGAACCCTATTATTACACATAATTATACTACAAATTCTTTATCGAAAGATTGAGCGTTTTGTTTTGATAAACCATAACCTAGAAATGTCAGCCCGTCGTTAAATAAGCCTATATGTTTGCATATACAACGTACGCAGCAAAGCATAGGTTTACGTCGGACGAAACGTAGGAACGCAGAAAAAATCGTACTGCGCATGCTTAGCTGTAATTTCTTACGGTTACTTTTGCGCATGATGCACTGCTTTAATTCTTACTGAATGTATTAAAGAACCAGTGGTTCAACGGTAATCAAATAAAGGATCTCCTACGAGGAGCAACGTTTCATTCCGGATCTAGATCAACAAGAACTCTGTTGTAATGTTTTTAGAGAATTTCCACACTCAGTATCCGATTCAGTACTTCTCAAATATACCTAACAGAAGTACTTTAAGCAGGTTTTTGTCCAATTCGAAATATAAATTGAAACAGTATGAACAAATATCATAGTTCACAACTTTGAAGTAAATAAACCATGTGAAAATATACGGTGTTGAAGATTTTGCATTAAATCCTGAGATAAATTAGATTATTTCTGAAAGTTCCCCTTCCCTTCCTTAATGACCTCGTTCTGGGCTGGAGCCGCCTCTGGCCGTATTTCTCCTTTGGTCGATTGTCCTGGGCGCGGGTACATTTCATTTCGTCGCGTTAGACAAAGTACTCGTCGGAGGGAATAAATCGGCAACTTTAATTAAGATATTGGGCAGCGAAGAGATATTCTTTTGTTTCGGCGAGACCGTGGAGCGATTCATCATGGGTCTCGTGCACGCTATCGCTAATGAACATTTTAAATTTGCTGTTGGAGCAGATAAGGCGTCGTACTTTTATCGGGAGGGCCCCCCCGTTCCCTCCTGTTCGAACGGGAACCGAGCGCCACCGCTCCCACAGGGACCTTTCTTAATTAGCATTTCTCGAATGACCATGGCGATGAAATTATTTTTCTATTGTCGTATTTCGTACAGACATAGATACGATAACCACAGATTATTTTTCATTTACTCGATTGAAACATAACGTACCTACAAATTTGGTTGATATAGATAATTGCTAAATACTATATTTTAGTTTCGAGGTTAGAGAGTTGACAGTTAGATAAAACAAACGATTCTATAAATGAAGATGAGATAACTAATTTTTCAATTTCATATTACTGAAAGTAAATTTTGTGAGAATCGATATTATTGATGTACATAGGATATGCTCCTTTCATGTGAGTGACAACATCTTATGAATACCTGTCATGTATATGAATTTCTCAAGGAGGAACATAATACGTTGTATTTGAAATGTCTGTCCTATCATTATTTCAAAAATTATGAATTACACAATTATAAATCTTGACTAGAAAATTTCAACAAAACCCATACTGATGTCAAAAGACATTCATGAATATCACTGAACAAAATAATTGCATAGATTTTTTCATTTCATCTATGTCACCGTTAATAAAGGGATATTGTTGAAAACATTGGTTCAATTATGCTTCTATTGTTGTAATAACCCAATTTCAAAACGAAATACCATTTCGAAGACAGATTTCGAAAAGAACAGTGCATGCAACTCGGCAATTATCCTCGCCGTAACAACTTGATTGATATTAGACGTATACGTTGACATAAAAATTACACATTTTAATGAGTTCTCTGATAATCGCTAATTCAATATAAAAAGTGAACAAAGGGTACCTTGCGGTTGCATGCCTTGCGCTCAGCATAATTCATATGGTATCTTTGATCCAGGAAACTAGCAATTTGGCTTGTTCAGATCAAAAGGCTTCATTGCTGCATATATTCTAGTTTCAAATGCTTTTTTTGTTCCGTAGAATGAAGTACTAGATCTTTTTGTATCTCATGATAGGTTTTCCTTCACGCGATCTTCAATGGAGTTTTAAAATTTCAAATACTGATATAAGTGATCATTGGACTGACTAAATTTTGAAGTATGTACAACCTTTTTCTTTTAGAGGATGCTATTAAAGCACGTGGTCAAATTTGAAGCGGCATTTCTTCGAGTAATTTTAAGACGAAGAGTTTATATAGACAAAGATCTTGTAATGCTTTCTCCTTAATATATGAGGTGTTGAATATAAAAATGATAGCTTCGTTATAAATATCGCAATAGCGTTTTAGCCGATTTTGCTGAAATTTAAATTGATACAAATATACAGTGAACTTTCGGAAGATCCTCAGTGTTATAGATAAAAAATAATAAAATTATGCGACCTTTACTCTTCAGAATGTTTGTATTGCTTTAAGACCGAGTAACTCAAAACTTTTTTTTTGGGTATTTTCGAATCTCGCTTCGTTTCTAAAATGAATATGAAATCCACCTCATTGGCTGCCCCTGGAATATCATAACAAAAATTGAGCTATGAAAAATGATTTTTTTCGACCCCATATTGTAAAGGGTGAAAGCCGGGCCTTTGTTCATTAGAATTTTTCGTGTTGAAACTATTTGAAGAACTCCTTCTCAATTTCTTCCATGTACGTAAACAAAATCTTGCATATGAATGATAAATACAAGAATGATACAAGCTTTCGTTAGTTACATGCTAAAATGGGAAATATATTGCAATTTTCTAGGAATATTTCGATTATGAAGACAGCACCCCTAGAGGATGAAACAGGTTGATTCAAGATAAAATTGCGAAGAAATAAATTCATGTTCTGTGTTTGCGTGCCTTGTTCGGGATAATTCGAATAGGATCTCCGGTCCGGGAGATTATTCCAGAACGGAACTTGCGGAAATATCGAGACAAAAGTTGACGAGGCGGAAAGAATGAAAACCGAAGTCTTGTGGCGGTGCAGCGAACCGTGAGCCCACCGAATTCGGAAGAAGCGACGCAAGAATACGGCCCCATTATTCCGTTATCGAGGCACCCAACTTGTTACAAAGTCTATTTTAATCATTTAAATGAGAATTTACCAAACTGCCGCCGAGGAACGTGTTCTGGGCTGTTCTTCATATGGGGGAAAAGCTCCCCGAAATGTTATGGCTGTCGTTTATTTTTGGGATTTGCCGAACGGGAAGTAATTCCACACATTCGCGGGAAACTTGCCGTCGAAATTGTTCGAGTGCGAAAGTATTTCGTATGGTATAAAGTGCAAATCTGGCCAATTCCACTCATGAACGCGCCCGGAATGATGAGAGTTTTAGAATTAAACAATGGCCTTTAATTGTTACTTGGAATTTTGACTGTTCTTAAGGCTTATCAAAATGTTTGAAGAATTTAACGATTTTCAGAAGATTTGAACGAAACAGGTGTTTCGTTTGGCCACTAAGACTTTGCAATTCGACTACTTTTCTTTTTTATTTGATAATTTGCATATTCATCGAATATGCTGATGAAAGAATGTGGATTTATTTTTCATTCAGCTGCATATTCCTATGCAGTGATAAATATTGGCCAGATACAACTGCCAACATAATAAGCATTTACTGAAATGGGCTATTAAACTTTTGATTTGAAATTCTAGCTACTTTAAATTCTTTTCGCAAATGAAAGAGCGTATTGGCAATGTCGCCTCGTACTCATATTTCATTGATGTTAAAATATCATAAATCACTGTTAATAGGTTAGGAAAAGGCGCTTCAACGAATGACAAAAAAGACAATAGCAAAACCATTGATAGCATTAAAACAACAACAATCCATTGAACTGATTTCTGATTTAAAATAGTCTGAATCAGATAAAACGCAATTGAGCATTTCCATGAATCCTTGAAGAATATTGGGCTGTAGTTTCTAAATGTTTTATGTTTTTCTTACAATCTTACTAACTAAATTATGGATAACATTGGTCTTTCAGTTCGATGAAAACTTTTTATTCTGAAAATAAAAGCGTAAGTTAGTGTCGGTTTTGTTTCCCGTTTCGCGCGAACAGAACCGTCAACTTCAAGACGGTAGACGGCGAATGGCGGGCGTGATTCACACACAAGTGTAAAATTGGCTTCACATGAACATTCACACTTTTGAAATGATTATGTCTTATTTCTGTGATTGCAAGTCACGTAGAATAGAAAGTATATTTTGCGGTCTCCGTTAATTCATTTCTTGTTTTCGTCCAGATGAAGTCATTAACAAGATTCAATGATAATCATCTTGAATAAAACATTATGAAGAATTTTTCTACCTTGAATAATAATCAAATCGCATGTGTAGAATGCTTATTTTTAGAATGCACACGTTTTCAATGGACAAAGGATTTCTTCGTTCAATAAATCCAGACGATTTAAACAAACAATAACAATACATTGAAATGAATCCTGATAACAGAAATTTAGGGTTGATGAGACAAAAATTATGTATATTCGAAAGCAATCCAATAACGTTTGATTCACCTTTGTTCTTTTTTGCTATTGATGATATTTCTCACAAAACTCTTCCACCACTGAAATTTTTCATTCAATTTTTTCTTCGATACATGTCGACGCCATTCGCGCCAACCTTGACATTTTTCGGGAGCGCCAAGGTTTCTTTCGCGATTGTCGCCTGATTTTTCAACAACATCCTTATGCAAATCTATTGACGGATTACGCCACATAATTCTCATGGGACGAACGGTGAAAGCAAAAGTTTTATTTATTCAAAACAGGCAATTCGGATGAGAAATGCAAATCGCCGCTCAAATTGGGATATTTTAAATACGAAATCTTGGCATTTCAGGTTTGAGGTTATTGCGGTTTAGTAGGTTGCTCGATATATTCTGTTTATTCTCTGATTTTGAATATATTATCCTTCTACATAATGAGTTCATAGAATTGCTTTTCGCGTGTGGCTAGAAATTAATATACACATTAAAAATTAGAATTTCGTGGTTTAAAATTAGAGGATGATTATCTATGATCTGATTTCTCAGTTTTTGGACTGAACAGTAGCAATCAAATGTAACTACCACCTTGTAATTAGAAAATATATTTCTCGTTTGGCATTAACAAGTATTGGGAGCAAAGTATTTGAAGAATAACAAATTTATTTAATGCGTGGAGCACACATACCAAACACTACGAAGAGCGGTGCATTTGCTTTGAAGTTTACAAATCACGATTGAATTATTTGTTACCAACACTCACATATCGTTTCTAATTAATGTTTAATTGATACGTCCTTTGAATGTTTGATGTTAAGTATAGTAACTGTACCTACTATTTATTATTATTTTCTGAATCCTCCGATAGAATAAAATACGAATCAAGAAAATACAGGGTCATCAATTTCCTTCAATCTGAACCAGTTGTATAGAAATTAATAAAAAAAGTAGGTTAGGTTACTTCGAATTTGTAATATTCCATATCGACTTGACGAATTTAGAATCATAAGACATTATTATTTCACATATTTGACATTTAGTTCACCAGATTCGGCATAAAATAGTTGAAGTACACGCAAGAAATGTTTCGTCGACGACGACGAAGAAATATTTCTCAACGTGCGCATTTTCGAAAATATTTCGGGATATTTCAGAAATGATTCGAGGAAAAAATGTTACGAATCTGAAGAGAATTCCAAAGTTTGTCTCTCAGATGTCTCCCAGTTCGAGACAATAACTTAAATTAACATGACGTCCGGTCCTTCTCGAACAAGAAATAGATGGACCAGATGGAAATTAAGATAAAAAAAGGCACGGAGACCGCAAACGAGACAGTATAAAAACAACAAAACACCGATCGAAATCCCGTGTCAATCTTTATCGTGCCCCGATCGGAATCTGTGGGAAATGAGAATATTCTCTTAGAGATTCCGAAAATTTCGGACGCGTATCTCACCAGGTAAAATATCGAAAGTGAAATGAAAAATCATAGATCAAGAAATATACAGTATGGTTATCAAATTTGCTGTTCCAATGAGATTTCTAAGAAATAATAATTTCTGTGTTGCAAATGTATACATTCTATATGAAAATAACAATACTGAATACTGAATTCAAGAAGATAACGGAATCTTTATTAGTCAGGAAGGTTTTTTTCAAAACAGAGTAAAATAAAAACTTGGACTAATGATAAATGATAATGATTCCCATACAGGGTGCTTCAACGAAAACTAAACACAGGCTATATCTACCAAGATATTCAGATCAGATATATCTGATCAAAACGCAGAAACAGGTCAATTTTTGTTTCGAGGGGACATCTTTTGGGGTACAATACTTGCCTGAAATATCAACCCCCTAAGAGGGGGTTGCAATCCTTGAACATTTTGAATAGGGAAGATGGGTCGAGTGATGACTCAAAAGAAAGGTGGTATTTTCGTCTACATCGCCTTGAACAAATTTCCATTTTTAATTGAAAACTAAAAAATACAGGGTGAGCAACTGAAAAATAGGAAAGACTATTTCCTTGAGACTATTCAAGTTTCAGTGAGAAAAAATGGAACAAATCCATGCTGATCGATGGCAGTCATCTGCAAGTACCATCCTCATCTCGAATTTCAACCCCTGGAGTAGGAGTGACAAACCTCGAAAATTTGGAAGAGGGTAGATGAGTCGATTGATACCTCGAAAGAACGGTATTATCTTTGTCTGCATTCCCGTGAAAGAATTTTCAGTTTTGATTGAAAACTGTAGAAGATACAGGGTGAGCCACTGAAAAATAGAAAAGGCTATCGCCCCAAGACTATTGGAGTATTAGTGCGAAAAACTGAAATAGATTCATTTAGATCAAAGATCACAGCCTTTGATCTGGAATGAATCTGTTCCATTTTTTTGCACTAATACTTGAATAGCTCAGGGCGATAGATAGTCTCCTCTATTTTTCAGTAGCTCACTCTGTATCTTCTACAGTTTTCAATCAAAAATGAAAATTCGTTCACGGGGATGCAGACAAAGATAATACCTTTCTTTCGAGGTATCACTCGACCCATCTACCCTCTTCCAAAATTTCAAGGGTTGTCACCCCTGCTCTAGGGGTTGAAACTCGAGATGAGGATGGTACTTGATGATGACTGCCATCGATCAGCATGGATTTGTTTCATTTTACCTCACTGAAACTTGAATAGTCTCAGGGAAATAGTCTTCCCTATTTTTCACTCGACCCATCTTCCCTATTCAAAATGTTTAAGGATTGCAACCCCCTCTTAGGGGTTTATATTTCAGGCAAGTTTTGTACCCCAAAAGATGTCCCCCTTGAAACAAAAATTGACCTGTTTTTGCGTTTTGATCAGAAATGAATATCTTGGTAGATATATCCTCTGTTTAGTTTTCGTTGAAGCACCCTGTATAGGCCCGCTGAAATTCTTTGCTTCGCTTTCGTTTTTACCTGGTAACGCAATTACGCCAATCAACACAAGAAAAGCACCAAACATCTAATCGATAGCGTCCCGCGAAGTTTTTTAATCCCGCCGCGTTTCCGATAAGATAAATGAAAGAAGAAAAAGCATGTTAGCGTAATTATAACAGAATTTGATACTGTTGAATAAATAGAGGCCACGGCCGTTATCTGAAATTCAGACCCAGCGCTGGGGCGCTCCGGTCGACTAATGGAAGTCATTTAAATGGAAGATCGCATCCTCCGTGGCAGTGACTTTGCTAATAGCTTACGGAATGGAATGGAAAACAACTTTGATGATGAAGCATCGCGAAAACACCCTATTCTCGCCCCCGAATAGGACGAGATAACAGGAGTCGAGCCCCGAGAGAGGTTGCGACTTCCCAATTTTTTCAATTGGTAAAGTTATTCATTAAATCCAATGGATGAAGGAGGGTTGGAGATCGAGACCAAGATAAAACGATCGGTACGTTTTATCATACTTTATTCCAATTGTGTGCAAAAGAATGAACTCGTACACTCTGCGACCGAGTTGATCTCCTACTTCTATATTTCTTCTGAAATTATCTAATACAGGGTAGGCAACTTTAATAGTCGATAGGATGTTAAGTTTCCAAAACAAATAGTTTTTCGTTAATAACTTAGCAATTTTCTAGATATTGGTCTCAAACTTGAAACATAGGGCTTTTAATCCTACACGATTAGATATTCAACAGGATAGTATTTCTCTCATGGCATCCCCTCTTCACTCTGCTCGGAGTTTTTGCGATACTATAGAATGCCTCGAACAATATAATTTAATTTCAGATTGGGTATTTGTATCTTCGCTGTCTATGTAACGGTGTGATTGAAAGGGTGCATGTAAGGATAGACTGTTATGTTTCTTTTTGATAATTTTATAGCCATGGAAATTAACCCAGAGCACCATGGCGCTTTTCGAAAATGCGCCAATGATCGTAATGGTGATTGGTTGGTGGCAGCTCAACGGTTATATCGTGACGAATGCACTGAAAGGCAATACCATTAGAAAATTGATTAAAAGAATTGAGAATACCGGTTCAAGTGTGAAAGTTTACAGGTCGTTCACGATGTGTTCAAATCGAACAAAGGATTCAAGAAGTAGAGTTTTGGTGTATCAAAATCCGTATGAATTAGTTCGCAAAACGCAGTAAAGGGCTTGACATAAAAAGATTTACAGCTTACAGCCTACAAGATTCTGCTTGTTCAGAAACTGTACGTTACTGAGTTTCCTGTCCGGCTGAATTTTGCACATGAAATCAAAATTTCTTCGAGTGTTGAGGAAAGATGGCAGACATGTTTCTTATCTGCAATCTGTGTTGAGTCTACATGCAGTAGATGCACAGGTGGGACTAGAATTTGTAGATGCATTCGTCATTCCATAGAAGATAATGAAAATTGTCTTCTTACTATGGATTTTACTGTGAACGCACGAGTAACTTAATAATGAGCACCTTCTTGGATGCTTTTTTCTCAAGAACTGGAATGGAAAAAAATACCGCTTAACGTGAGAGGAATCGCTTGGTTTTAATTGGATGGATGTTCAGGATATCACACTGAAATTCTAGAAATTAGTCAAATGAAAATTTCTATTAGAGTTGAAATGGACGAGGAGGGTAGGTCCCGTGACCTGCACGTTCCACAGATCAAACTCTATTAGATTTTTTCCTTCAAGGATACATTGAAGATAATGTTTACAGATTCTCTCTAGAAACGAGAGAAGAACTAGCACAAGGAACTCAAAATACTTGTAATGATATATGAAACACAGTATTTGCCAGCTAAAGTTTGTGTCATTCAAGGGTTTCATCAAGTCAAACTGGAAAATCAAAGGTTCCATTTTACTTGATTTTACAACCCAAAAGCGCTACTCTACATCGAGCTGCTTGAAAGCTTGATACTTGTGAGGGCCGTACCCGTATAGATGCAATAGAAGTAGGTAGTATCACTAGTCATACAGAATTTTTCAATTGACTGCGACACATTGGGATTTCAACGCTGTGTTCGATCTAGTCAATTTCGTTTCGCAGCGCAATAAGTAGATACAGACACCCCCGAATTTGGTTAATTCAGAGGAAAAAAGGAAGAAATCAACCAGCAGTGATTTCAGATATGTGAAGAATTTCTTTTTTCAACACTCAACAAAACATTGATGTCGCCTATAACCCACAATTGATTTCTAGATAATATAGAATAGATTCAAACGAAATGACTCTATCAGTGGATTTTTGTATCTCTATTCCTTAGTAAAAAATATAAAACTGAAAGAAATTTATGTAGTGTCGTCACCTAGCGACCAGAATTGTAAGATAATAATCTAGAACCCTTTCGACGAATGAGTGAATCCGCGAACCGAGAGTCGAGGTAGTCCCGTGACTCGTATATAAAAAAAGTATATAAATATATAAAAATATCTTGCTTCAAAAACAACTACCAACTATCTGATGAAGTTAGAATGTAGTATCGCTTATTCTTATTCTTTTTGACTTAAGTTTCAATGTAGGTATTCCTTTTAATTTCAGAAAAATATAATTCAGTTGTTTTTATGTCCACAGAAGTTTATTTCAGTTGTTTCATTAAACATTCATTTGTTTTTGTTCTGTATTTGCGTTTTCTTCAACAGCTTCATGAATTCCTCTCAAATTCTTACGCTGAATTTCATTCAAACATTTGCCGATCAAATATTCAGTATTAGTTAAACCTTAATCCTTGCTCTTATTGAATATGAGAGGAACTTCAATGTTTGATTGCATTTGTGTTCTGATTCAAGTTTTGAGATTCAAGAAGCTTGAATTTTCTTGATTTCAAGTCAAGTCTAGCATATTGACTTTCAAGTGAAGCCGTCAATCCTCAGTTCATTCTTAGAAAAATATCATTGAAGTTAAGAGACGCTGAAATTTTCATAGTTAATTCATAAACTGAATGAAAGAATATTGTTGTTGCTTTCTATTGAAAACAGTCAGTTACTATAAACATCCTAGACATATAAAAGTTCCTCAACACATTATGAAATCTGGTGGAATTCGGTATCGTACTGCCGAAAGTTGTGGGGCAGAAAAGGGACAAGATGAGTCAAAAAAAGCATCACCCTCTAGATTTTCATAATAATATTCAATACCGAATCCTTTAAGACCTACGTAAAATTTATCAATAAAATATTTTGTTGAGCATCCGTGTAACAAAAAAGAAGCCTTATTTATTGACTGTCAATGTGTTGTTACGAAAAAAAAGGGAACACCTGTATATAAAGTACTTATGTTAAGTGAGATGGAATTTTTTCTTATCTTTAAATCCCCGTGGTTAAAAGGTTCAAAGTATTTCTCTTTCAGAGATACGCAAAACCAAATTTATATGGAAATGTCGCGCTAGGTTGCTGGTATGCGGAGGAGCATTATCTCGCATAAAAGTGAAATTCTAACCGTCGGCACCTCTCCAGTCTCTATATAGGCTCCAGCACTAGGTCCACGTAATATCTAGCCGTTACACTAACAGGAAACGAAATCAAATCTGTTTTTCCTCCCAGCATAATGCCATCCCAAAACATCACAGCTGCCCCCTTGGTATTTCGGAATTTGTCTTGCTGCTCGGAGTCTAGCCTGTATTTCACGAACCCTTAAAACCCCAATCTGGCAGTCATCTGATCGAACATCAATTCTGGTCTCATCCGAAAAAAGAACATTTCGCCAATTCTCAATATTCCAATTTTGGTGCTCGATACACCAATTGAGGTTAGCTCTGGAACTCTTAAGGGCCTTTTGCTGTATAAACCCCTTGAACGAAGTCTTTGATGTATCGTTTCGACTGATACACTGATGCCTGTTGCTTTCAGAAGTTGACTTTGGAGTATGGGGTGCGACGCACTAGGTTCTCTTCTTGCAATTTGGCATAAAAAGCGGTCTTGTTATGCAGAAGTGATCTTCCCACGACTTCTTCTAG
The DNA here is from genome assembly GCA_013387265.2 of Cryptolaemus montrouzieri. Lineage (NCBI taxonomy): Eukaryota > Metazoa > Arthropoda > Insecta > Coleoptera > Coccinellidae > Cryptolaemus > Cryptolaemus montrouzieri. The sequence goes on from JABFTP020000185.1 coordinate 125,877,136, forward strand.
GCCTATTTTGCAGAGATTGTAGCTCCACGTATCGGGCGTAGGTTTTTGAAATCACCTCTGTGATACCCCCATTGTGGCCGCTATACTCCTCTGTGTCATCCCATCTTCAACGAGAGCAATTATTCGACCCCTCTGCACATCGGACAATCCAACGTCAGGCATTTTCTCAGTGACGACTGAAAACAAGATCCCGAACATGTGGTGATAATTCAACATTTCTTATCATACTACCCAGTTTTTTGACAACAAAGAACTTCATTCTTCACAAGTAGTCAAAGATCCATGTTTAAAAACAATTTATAGTGTCAAATACCGAGTGATTCCATATAAATTCGGATTTGTGTACATAGCAAGCTGCTCTCTCGTTTGACTGAAACGTGGAAGGAACCCCGCATAGATGTGTCAACGTGCATCCAGAACCGCGCCGATCGTATAATAAAAACGACAGCGGTGACACGACTCCGAGAGTACAGAGCACACCGATGCCAATCGTAAAGTCTCATTAGTCGACACTGAATTAAACTAATGTCGCCACAATGTGTAATTGTGTATACGGCATGGCACCTATGTCCCCGTAATGCAACTCCGATATCCAAATATATCTGTCGCATAAATCTGAATTTATAACGTTTCGCATTAACGTACGTCAGCGCGTAATCGTAACTAATACCCCCCTTTTTTGATTTTCGCGAAATTCGAAATCACGTCGCGACCGGGATGGTAGCGAACCGTAATATATGTTCATTTGCGAATCGCATGACGCCCGTATAGTTTCATGTCAATTGCGACGTGCTGAAACCACCGGAGGACAGCCGCTCGGCGACGGCGGCAGATACCTCGCGTGGACTCATTGCGCTAGGTACGAAATGCTAATTTGGAAAAACAATATACGTTTTCACATTATTGTACTTTTCAGTATTTCGAAATAAATCACTGATGTTTATTATTGATTCTAAAACAATATTAAACCTCAAAATATATAACCCCCTCGGCAAGGATAAGGCAACGATATGAAAGATCCGTTTCTGTGGTATTCACACAACCAAATTTATATGGAATCACCCGATATTTTGAATATTACCTCAGGAATTTTGGAAATTTCGAAGGATTATTAGAATTGATCCTTTTTGATATATTTCAGTTGAAGAAAGAAATAAATGAAGGTTTATCTTAAGAAAGGAACAAATAAAAGAAAATAAGAGACTCTTTCCGCATGTGGTAAAAAAATTGAGAATTGTTTTCTCACGGAGTAGTTGTTTTTTTCTCGACCTCAGTAGCTTGTATTACCTCCTATTGCCCTGATACAAGCCTGAATTTGTCTAGGCATGCTTTGGATTTGGTTTTCGATCTCCTCTGGGGGTGATATTCTGCCACTCTTCTGTGGCGGCTTGGATGAGCTGTTGTGGGGTTCTTGGATTATCATGGCGCGATCTAATTTCTCTTTTGACATTATCTTCATTCTTCATTCTTCACAAGTAGTCAAAGATCCATGGTTAAAAACAATCAATAATGTGAAATAACGGGTGATTCCATATAGATTTGGTTGTGTGTTGTTTCCTTATTGTATCCGAAAATTGGAGAAATGAAGCGACTTAATTGAAAACAACCTCCGGTTTTTAGACCGTCAAAAATCGACTATTTTTGTTTTAGCTTATTTCTACAAATTTGCATTCAGCAACTTGCTACCTTCTGAAAATGTACGCTTCTTTGATATTGAAAGAATACGAAAATCATTTGGAATATAATAAATCTTAGACAACCGAATATGGGTCCATTTTCTTCATAAAGAATTGTACTGTCACGGTAAAAAAATGACCTTGAAATAAACAGTTTTTGTAGCGTACGTTTTTTATATTTCTTCTTTCTCGATAATGATAGCTACGGAAATCCATTTTACTCGAATTTGAGGAGCTTCAGGGGAGAAATATTTTTCTTTTAAACTAGTGTAGAAGAAATCGATTTCCGTAACAGCCATCATCGAGAAAGGAATGGAATTATTCCATGAAAACGTGAACGAAAAATATTTGTTCATTTCAAGGTCATTTTCAGACACATAGAATACATAAAATCGTCACATATCATTTAAATTGCAATAGTACAATTCTTGGATGAAAAGATGAATCCTATTCGTTTCTCCAAAACAATTTGTTGAGATTTGACAGATGATTAAAAAAATCATTATTTGGAAAAATTTATAACATGAAAACAATTTTTCAATTCCATAAAATGTAAAATGTTTGTTCACCCTGTTCTACATTTTCAGCATGTAATAAGTTATGAAACGTTAACTTGCCAAAAATACAGTTCAAATGAAAACGTCGAATTTCGATTGTTTTCCATATATGGTCTATTGAGTGAATTATAAGGAACAAATATACGCGCAGGGCTGGCCCCGTTTAAGTTATCTTACACTACAAGTAATGAGTGCATTAAATGTGAAACGGTTACCCTATCGTAGAAATGAACATTTTTTGTTGAAAATTGAAAATGAAATTCGCCAAAGAACAAGATTGGCATAGCTGAAATCCAGAGTGTACTTCCTGGACGAAAATTCTGCCCAATAACAGTTTCTCCAACGCCTATTGAGTAAGCGTTTTTTCACTTGAATATCCAGAAATACGCATCAACATTATTTCGATGACTTAATCCCTGTTACCTCATAAAAATTCTGTCTACGTATCGATCTATACAATCGTCCTCCGGAATAGCTCTCGACACTTGGAGACCACTCCAGTCTATCTTTTTCGAGTGCTGATTGAACCTGTCGCTATCGTTTTCGAGTAAGATCTGCGCTTGAAAGAAGCGGCCGATAACGTTCCAGATTTGAGAACCTGATATTGTCAGCCCTAAATCGTTCCATAGAAATATGAGGGGGCCATTTAGAATTATTATCAATCTGACGTGAGTTTCCCGCAACTTTCGTCCATACCAAATTGGAAATGCATATCTACTTTCTCGACGAAGACCCACGGAGATAACTCTAAGAAAGTTCCTCATGTATGTGCTAGCTTCTTGAGATATCGTAAGACGACGCGACGCCTATATACGGAACTTCATAACATATTCACTGTCAAATTACAGACCAATTCCAATTAATGCGTTCCGTGAAAGCCATTTCCAGGCAAGATTTCCCCTTTTTCGAAATCAATTATGGATTATATGGAAGCAAATTGAAGTAGCAAACTGTCACGAATTTGTTGTTAAGCACCAATTCATACTAAGTAATGAAACTAGCAGCAGTGGCAACCGCATTTACCATTAAAATTACTGGTGTAATCGAAAAACGGGAACTAATGAAGAGTTTGTGCTTCTTCTCTATTTACATTAGTGCCGATAAGGCGTCGCCTAATGACTAAATCGATAATTGTTCATTTCGTTAGTATGTGGACGTACCGGGGCGAGTCGAGAAGAGCTGCTGAACCTTGGTTCTGTCTAACGGTAATAACAATGCTTATTAAAAGTATTCAATGAAACGAAGAAAATGGGATAAGAACTAAAATGCTTAATTAATTCTGAAGAGATTAGTTCTTGTGTTATGGTTACCATCGTCGACAACGGGACGATTCTTCAATGTTAAATTTCTCTAACTCGATTCATTCGCAGATTTACTGAACTAGAAATGGGGAAACTCTCTGATCTATACTGTGTGATTATTTTAAATAGGCCTGATTTTTCTTTTGACAGTTAATAATCGTAGAACTAGAAAAATTGCAAGCGACTTCAAGTTATGTTGAGAAAACAGTGAAATATATTCTCATAATCGACACGGTTCCGGTTATACCGGATACACTAACGTTGTTAGTTCAGATGGTATGATGTGTGATTTTTTTAAGAGGAATATATTCTTTGCATTCTTAATATATATATATATATATATATATATATATATATATATATATATATATATATATATATATATATATATATATATATATATATTTGCACAATCAGCAGTGTAAAAATGGTTAATGGGAAATATCAAACCTTTCGAGTTGTCTACAATAGAGATCGGGTTTCAGAATGCCTAAAATGGTCTGTTTAAAACTCATTCATGTTTACTTCGAACATTAGATTTTGCTTTCAAAATTGACTCATTGCCTACCTTGACAAAGCTGAGGAAATTATTTTTCCATATTCCGTAATTTGCATATTTAATGAAGCAAACTATAAATTCGCACAAAATCATAATAATCATCAAATGGATGAAGCTTCACCTCATGGCACAAGACCACTAATTTCAAAATTAAGAAGCCGGTACTAGAACAAATGGTGGGAAATAATGGTCCATGGCTCGGGTCACCCCAACACCCCAATTTAACACCTCCGGATTTTTTTTGGGGTCGGATGAAAGAAGACCGACCTGGAAGATCCAGAGAATCAACATTTCCATGAACTCTCTTGATCTCCATGAAATACAAATAGGCGCTAACGTGAACAAATTTACTAGCGTTTGCATCAAAATGGTTTATAATTTGATATTCTTGTTAAGTTTTTCAGGAATTTTTTAATGATGAAAATTGAATATTTTCTAGAGACAGATAAATGGTTTTTGATTTTTGAAATAAACATGAATAACTGAATGAATTAAGCATAGGCAAACTAATGATGAAAAAAAAGGTGTTGTAAATCTGTGTATACACACTAACTACACTAATATAATAATTTGTACATGTAACTAAGTATGCTGTTATATGCTTGATAGTGATAGTACGTTACTACAATATTGGTTGCTTGAGATGTTATTGTACTGAGTGTTGAAGAGACAATGCCAGTTTTCTCGGCCATTCTGTCCGAGATAGGATTTTATGATCCGTTCACATCTGGTTAGGCGTATAAACCCAGCTCCGATATGAACCGGGGTGAAACCATTACCACCGTAAAAATAAGGCCTGAGCGCTGTGACGTATCATGACGTCACACATCTCTAGTAGTCATAACAAGCATGCGAAACGATAGCACAGATTAATCGAGAAGCCGGTGTATGTACTTTTGTTTTCTGTATTTCATCCGAAAATAAGTGTTCCTAGTGCTTAATTCATGTACTAATTAATTTATAAGACATCAGGACACAGTATAGTGCTGTGTGTTTACCGAATAATTCGCGTCAATTATAAATATAATTATATTTCTGTGAGGTCAATTGTGAGTGAGGTTAGAGAAGGCGTATTAGTGTACAGTTAAACTTTATTATAAACCTAAATTTTTTTGATATTTTTATTGTGAGAGTATTAGTCTTTGAGATATTATGCCGTTCAAATGTTGTGTTCCTGATTGTTCAGGAAACTACGGTTATGCAGATGCACAGAAAGTGGCGGTATTTTCCTTTCCGGAAGATATCCGTTCGAAAGGTAAATTGTTGAAATCAGCAAAGATCTCATTTCCTTTGATAGTTTGGACAAAACTTTTAGTAGTTCTAGATCAAATGCCGCACAATCCTAAGTGGCTTAAAGTTATAGAAACAGAGAAGATTACTTTTTTTCGATTAGATTATACTCCAGGCCCCACAACAACCTATGGTATTGTTATCGATTCTGATTTAAAAATGGAAACATATTTTTACGGTCAGGAAATTTTTGTGAATATTAAAGGAGTGAGTACACCATGCGACATTAACAACTTAAAAATGTTAACAACTTGCTTGGAGGTACTAGATTCTGAAACAGAATCGTTGAAGCTCAATGATAACGATGAAACGTATAGTTAATCATTTGACAACTATTTTGGACTCTATAGATGGCGAAAACTTAGGGAAAAGTAATTGTTTCAATCTATTAGTTGCAACTACCTCCACAGCAACATTGTCCCGTTTCTAATGATAAATGCAATTAACGAATAACAAATAAGTCTAAACGAAATTTCTACGTGTCAAGGTTATACAACCGGCGTCGCGCTGGCCTTTATTATTCTATAAGCCTATAATGCTGTTTCGTTACTGGCGTTTTATATCAATTCAGGAACTTAATTCCAACAAAATCTGCCTATTTTCCTGATGGTTTTAAGCACAAAGTATGTCTATATGTAACAGTTACTAATTGAAAGGAAAACCTTTTCGCTAGTCCACGTATTATGTGCTACATGCTACTCTGTAATATGTAAAAGTTAGAGGTAAGGGGGCAACCTTCGTCGTTAAATAGGCATTATGCTATTAATTTGATCTTGAACCTGATAAAACTTTCCTTAACGCAGCATGTGCACAGTAGTTATCAGGTGCGTCCAGCTGCATCAAACCCGCATATTATCAATTTAAAACGTATCATAATATTTGCATGCACGTCAAGATTTTCGCCCTTCCCGCAACCGGCCAGCAGAAGGAATGAATCACAACGACAAATATGCTAAAAATCCGACCCGTTTGCATAATGCAAAACGTTCAGTTTGTCTGCTTCATTTCAATAATCTACATTCGTATGAAAATGCGGAAACGGCGTAAATTATCACTTTTTATCGATTCCCATTTGAAGACTTAATTCTTTTAGTCGTTTTCTCGGTATCCCGTGGTCTGGATAATTTGATATTCGTCCATATTTTTGCATGACTCGAAGTAATTATGTCAAGTTGTGCTCTGCAGGTGTTTAGATATGTGACGATAATTCATTTTAATGTTTGAGCACTTAGTTTCACATAACTGACAGGGTAGAATTTCAGGTTGTGGTATCGACGAGTTCACGAAATTTATAGCGGATCGGATTTCGTGGAGGGTTTGTAAATTTGTATCATCAACGATCGACAAGATTATCTCCGGTTTAGTTCATCTATTTTAATTACTCAAATATTCAATAAAAGTTGTACGTACAACATTGTAGCGATCGCCAATATCATCACTAGTTTCGAAAAATCAAGTTTACTTATTCGATGTTACGTTCACGTTCAGAAGAAACTGACAGTTCGTAAATGACACATGCCCAAAATCTAGGAATTGTTGATTATTGTTGAATATTTCATATTCCTAATAATTTATGTCCTACTCCAAACTATGTTGGATTATGTTAAATAATGTTCGTAATATTTATTCAAGATCTAGAAATAGTTTCGCAAAAAAATATAATGAATTGACATAAAAACTAAATGCTGAGTATTGGAAGGAGTTTTAAAGTTACCATAAAAGCACCAGGTGGCCATGTCTCATATGAAATCGTTTTTCTCTTCCTCAAATCAACTGAAAATGTTCCACAATTAATTTTGCTCGCATTTTTCAAGTAGCATTTTGTTGTTGTAATCTTGTGAATCACTTGATTAGTAATTTGATTGAGGAGGTCGTTACTTGATGAAAATCGATATACATATTTTCAATGGAATAAGTATTTATATTCTCACTATATTAACAAAACTATGACCGGTTTCACCACACTGTGGCTTCATCAGATAGATACACAAACTAATGACAGAGTTATTCCTTATATATCCGGTCATAGTTTTGTTAATATAGTGAAAATCTAAATACTTTAGTTTTATTTTATTGAAAAGAGAGGTTGAAAATTAAATTAAAAAAAAGAAAATTTAATAACAAAATTCTTCCATACTGAAAGACTTAAATTATGTCTTTATAATTTGCAGTTATTTGACGGGAAAATGTTATTTTATAAGATCAGAATCGAAAATGAACCAGTAGAATAACGTAAACCCATTCTTTCTTGTTTCCATGAATGAAATTCCACAAGATATTTAAGAAGCAGCCACAGAAACTAAATATGTGATTTATTAATAGGTGTGAAGAAAACCAAGAAAACCAGTAAACATTCAATCCAAATTTGGCAGAAATAATTTTTTGTTGGACGAAATAATGAACAAAAAAAAAACGAATGATTGTTAGAATTGATCCTTTTTAAGATGTTTCAATTGAAAAAAGAAATAAGTTAAGGTTTATTTTGAGAAAGAAACAAAAAAAAAATAAGAGACTCTTTCCTCATGTATTGAAGAATTGAAAATTGTTTTCTTAAGGAGTAGATGTTCTTTCTCGACCTCAGTAGCTTGTATTACCTCCTCTTGCCCTGATACAAGCCTGAATCCGTCTAGGCATGCTTTGGATTAAGTTTCCGACCTCCTCTGGCGTGATATTCTGTCACTCTTCTGTAGCGGCTTGGATGAACTGTTGTGAGGTTAGATTATCCTGGCGCGATCTAATATTCCTTTTGAGATTATCCTATAAATGCTCAATAGGATTTAGGTCTGGAGAGCAAGCTGGTCACTTCAACATAGCGATTCCCTCTGTTTCAAGATATTTTCGCGCGAGGTTGCTGGTATGCAGAGGAGCATTATCTTGTTTAAAAGTGAAATTCTCACCGTGGGCACTACGCCAGAGTCTCCCACCCCAAAACATCACACTGCCCCTCGGTATTTCGGAATTTGTCTTGCTACTCGGTGTATAGCTTGTCTTCCACGACCCCTTCAAACCCGAGTCCGGTAGTCATCTGATCGAACACCAATTCTGGTCTCTTGCGAAAAAAGAACATTTCGCCAATTCTCAACATTCCAATGAATGCCTTTGGAGTATAGGGTCCGACGCACTAGGGTCTTTTCTTGCAATTTGGCAAAAAAAGCGGTCTTGTTCTTCAGAAGTGATCTTCCTACGACTTCTTCTAGGCTAATTTTGCAGAGATTGTAGCTCCACGTATCGGGCGTAGGGATTTGAAATCACCCACTGTGATACCCCCATCGTGGCCGCTATATCCGTATGTAACGCCTTCTTCAACGAGAGTAATTATTCGACCCCTCTGCACATCGGACAATCCAACGTAAGGCATTTTCTATTATGATTGAGGTTTTCTTAAATTTTGAAATTCGCAGTTTCAAATCTCCGAGTAAAATATCCCGAATATGTGGTGATAGTTCAACATTTCTTACCATAGTATCCAGTTTTTTTACAACAAAAAAATACCGAGTGATTCCATATAAATGTGGTTGTGTGTTCACAACTAAATTCTATTCGCTAGTGAGAACGCTTGGAAAGTACTAAAGAAAGTACGTTGGATATTTGTTTTATTTTAGCGTTCAGAACATTATTGAAAGACCCTCGTAGCATAAGTACTTCATAGATTTCAGGCAATTGAGTTGAAAATATTATGTAAGCCATATTCATACAGTTTATTGTTGAAGAAATGAAATTCATTGTCTTTAAAACCCATGCACAAAAGAAACGAAATAAATCCAGTAATCCATTCAGAATAATGTCTCTGAAAATTGCATAAATCAAAATTATCTCAATTTCAACGTGGTGAACTACATGAGTGATGAGAGCTTGATTACGGGTAATACGCTAAATCCCTTAGTAACTTCAATCTTCAAGGATAATTTGGGGAATCATGACCATCCTCTGCGTGAAGTTATTATATTAATATACCTTCGTTAATGAAATATTGTTGTTTCTCAGGTTTGAACCATAAATTAAACGTCTTTCAGACGCATTTGAATATCCCGGATTCTGAAGCCCGTTCTACACTCGCGATTTCTGTGAGACAAATATGACCGTTTTGACTTGGAATGTTAAAGGTTAATTTTGCGCGAACCCTCTGTAGCGGGACAAAAAACCGACATCGATCAGAAAATGCTATGGTCTTTGAGGGACTCTTGACGCAAACAAATGTGCATCACTGTCGTTTTTGACTTGGTTTGGTAGGAATTAGTCTCTTGAAAGTGTCTATCATTATGTTCGAGGTACATCAGGTGTTACTACGTTTTTACGTTTGTAGATCCCTGCATTGGGTTGAGAGGCTACAAGTAGGTACCTCATAAATTAGACTTGAATCAAAATTGATCAACTAGAATTGATAAATTTCTTCCCCTCGAACAATTCGTTCGGAAAAAAGCAGAATATACAACTTACACATAATAGCGTTTTCATACATGTATTTACTTATATAATGAGAAAAAAATCTTACCTGTATCCGAGGCGTCAAGACTCTGTTGCGATGCAGGTGGTTGTGATAGTGGTCCCGGTGTACCCGGTGACCTCACGTCGTCGTTGACCGGACCCCCATACGACAGGGACGACGACGGCGGCCTCTGTAATCAGAAATAATACTTGGGTATAAATGATGACATCATATCACTCAAGTGGATAGGAAAGGATGGTCAAAGGATATGGACAGCATGTGAAAGGAATTGCAGATTATGAATTCTCGAAAATGCAAAAAGCTCCTGAATATAATACGACAGCAGTTATTACTTAAAAAGAATTATACGAAAACTAATCGATTAATGACGGATATAAATGATTGAATTTTTATTGGTTATTTTTATCCGCCTCTATCTGTTATGATGTTTAAATTCAAAATGCGCTTTAATTTTTTGAATTGTACTATGCCATTATCGGAACGTTGCGATTTCACATCGATATGTTCAATTTTGCGTACACGAGGATGATTTTAAAATGTCATGTTTCCGAACCAATAGTCGTTAAATTGCTTCTATTGGATACATTGCCTCCGCATTACAACAATTTACCCTGATGAAAAGCTTCACGTCGAAATTGAGCACTGACGACCGTTAAAATGCCATCTAAAATAATATGAATAAATCGTTATTCTGTCCCATAAAACGCCACAGAGATTTATTTCGACCAACGGATTTTTATTACAATTATGAAGCTGAACGTTGAAAAATTCCGTGACGGGTATCTTTCAGTATAGAATTGAAAAATAAACTACAAACGGATAACCAAAATTTACTTGGATAGTCGAATAATTTTTGAGCACATCGAAGGACATCAAGTGAGTAAAAAATCGATCCGAGACGAATACGGCTTCGAATTCGTTGTTGAATATTCTGATACGTTGACGTTCCTTGACCCACAACCTTCATTTTTTCCGCTGTGCGTACCAGACGATCTGCCATATGGATTTTGTTATCGACAAGCCATTAAGGTAGCTCCACCTTTCTTTATCTCCTAATATTAGGTACAAAATTATATACAGAGTGTCCCGCCGCCCGGAGTTTTCAGTAGAAATACTTTAGGAATGGATCGAATTAGTCTACATAGATAGGGATTTTTTTAATTAGAAAATTATCAACATTCTACCCTTTCCGGTTATAACTGAAATAACCCTCACCTCATTCATTTCCATGGTAAACCTCTCGATTAAGATTTTCGTGTTCAAATTTCAACATTTTTTAGTATACAGGGTGTCTACTACAAAAGGTGCCAAACTTCAGGAGGTGATAGTACAAGTCATTTGCAACAACCTATAACATTTTTTTGAAAAGTTGATAATTATCGAGTAATTTAACACTCTTTGATTTTACGAAATTTTTGCTTCTGTCTATAAAAACAAGAATTTTAAGTACTTGTTAATTTCACGAAATGATTCTAAGATGATAAGATTTGGATTTTTAAGAAACGAATCAATAAATTCAACAATTTTACATTCGTGTAACCCATTCTTGTAATTTCAACAATTATTTTGAATAATGATAATTTGAAAACATATTTGGTACTTTCGACATTTGCTAATATAAAAATGTAAAATCGAAGCTAGAGGGCTTCTTCCTCTGAAACTAGAATATTCTAGTTGGCGGAAACATCACCGAAAACGCCTGTAGAAAAATTTTCATAAAGTACATTCGATTCGTTCCTATGACATTTCTATCGAAAACAACCAGTGGACGCTCTGTATGTAGCGATTTCTAAATAAAAATTAAAACGTCCAACTTTTATGTCGACTATAAAGTAATTGATAATCAGATTGTACCATTAAATTCATGAAGCGCTGCTATTAAAAATTCATGCAATTCCTTTAACCATAAGGCTGACGTAATATCTTTAAGTGTTAGATTTAGAAATTTGAGATCATCGTTAATTATCTAACATAATTACGGTTCCATCCTAAAAGGAGAAATGGACTTTCACAGAACATTTTTACAAAAATGTTTTTAAACAGCCATTTTTCATGATGGTACTGTATTTCAAATGAATATGGATATCTTTATTATTACTTATGATTACTCTATTATAAACATGAGATCTCATTATTTTTTATTACACTTCCGTTTTGTTAGAATGATTAAATGATGGTACCAATTAGAGTGGTTGAATTAATTTTTTTCAAATATTTATTGAAGATTAAGATGTCTAAAATTGAAAATTGCTCGCCTTTCGATAATATTTATCCCAATTATCATTGATACTTTTTCTTATCACATCTCAAATTAAATAAAGCAAAAATTAATTCTGAGCGGTTATAATATTCTACGTATTAAACATTAATTACTGTACCTCTCAAAATATGTGCCGATTCTGAAGAGACAAAAAGAACTCATAAGGACATAAATTTCTGGAAGCGATGAGACCAGGACAGATTATAACCTGGAGGTTGAGTACAATATTGCCTATCACAATGCAAAATCACAATTTGTGGCTTTAGTATCACATTTTCGAGGCACTTCCATATGCAATGAGGTTTCATTATCATTCATATTCGGATCCAACATACATCTAAAGAATCAAGTACTCGCGTAACTTTAAACGATGTTTCCAAACCAAAGACTTCAGAATATTAAAAACGATGTAATTGACTGAGTAGTGAAAATAAAGAGGTATCCATTGCGATATTGTACCTTTAGTAGGGTTGAAAAGAACTAGATTGTGGGTAGAAGTCAAGCATTCTGAAAGATTGCTGTGTTTCCGCCTTCTTCCAAAATGAAGATTGTGATGTCATAACAGTGAACTATCTTTTCCTTGACATCCTTGGATTCTTGAACTTATCGAGATTTAGTTTTCGTAGAAAGTACTGTACCAGTTATACCAATACCCAAAATGCAAGCATAGCACTCGTTTCAAAAACTGCTTTCACAGAAACGGTTTGCAAATAACTTACATATCGGGTTTGTCAACACGGTTAATGCTTACGGAATATCCTGGGAACTATATTTGAAATTCTAGAATTTAATGAAACTATAGTCAACAAGTCGACTTGGCATAATGATTCAATAAAGTATGATTATCCAAAATTTTCAGGAAAAAAGGCTATTCAGTTAAAACTTGACCAGAGCTTCGTAAATGGTGTACGTTATCGATGAATAGTAACGGATTTCTGAGGTTCAATTGTATGAAATCTAATCGAAAAACATATTTTTTCAGTAAGACGTTTGCTGGACAAACCACCAAATTATTGGAAATTCTGATGAATTAGCGATTTCAAGAAATGGCAATGTCAACCGGCCGTTCAGATTATTTCTTGTAGTTCTACGTAAAATCATCGATATATGCAAATAAGCCACAAATAATTCATGACCTACAATCGAACATCGAACACTGCATTAATAAAATTAGTGATGATCTATTGACCAAGGTCACCAAAAATTGGCTTCATTCAATCTTGCAAAGGAAATGCAAGAGGACATTTGAATCATTTGTATCGAAATTGTAATAGAATGTGGTTCAAAATATAAAAGAAACTTGGCTATCATCTGAAATATTTTGTTAGAATATTAAGAAAATATTTGCAAAATATTATCCAACAATATTTGTATTGAACAGTTCACTTGATGATTTCAGAAGGTACCAACGACCACACTTCATAAGCGAAGAAATTAGGCAAAAACTCATACCAATTTGAATCTGATGTAATAAACATATTTGTGTTCACAAAAGAGAGGCAATGATCGAAATGTGAAAAACTCAAGTTGCTCCGGAACATTATTTTACTCATATAGGAAGCTGTGAAAAAGTTTAGGTAATGTACTTCTGGCCATTCGAGAAAACCCACTCATTCGAATGCAAGCTATAAAACAGTCGTAAAGGCAGGAATCGATATACAGACCATAAACCCTTATAATCTTCACAATAGCTTCGCGGCCGTGTTTTGTGGAACTCGAACATGTTCTCTGTATCTTGAAAAAATAATGCCTTCTCAACCGAATATCCCCATTTCTCAACCTTTTATGAACCTTCGAACAAGATGATTTTCACGTTGTGCTGCTAACTTTTTTCGAGAACAAAATTGATTCCTAAAGTTTTTTTCGTAGTTTTAACCGTAGGGATTTATAAAGTAACGCTTATGAATTAAACGGTAGCAGATCGGTGCACATTTGGATTTTTGTAAGTTTAGTTACCTTGTATAATCCATAAGATGAAGTAAAGCTTCAGAAAACACCTAAATTTAGGTATTATAGAATAATAGCTACAATGTTTGATCACTCAACTAGTACAACACTTTAAGATTGATTAAAAACTCATTGAAAATGATAATGAACATTTCGATTATATTGAAGATGCACTTTTATGATGACAATGATGTCTAGTTCGACATTTTGAAGTGAAAACTTGATTTGGCGACTGTACGGACGTATTTTAATATTATTAAACCGAGGATTATAATTGTCTATTTCTTAGACTAAAATATCAAAATATCTTTGTGAAAAACACAAATCACAGGTGTTTTCGTTAATTCTTTTCAGAAAATCACGTAATTTAGGTTATAAACTTTCTTGGTGGATTTATGTATGACAATGACCATAACACGGTCAGTTTTTGTCTGGCCAGCCAAAGGTTGCTTAATGATTCTGAGTCACGACTCCTCCCGTTAGCTACGCCACTGCAAATAGCTGAAAATTCTACAAGCCTCCCAATTTTGAGTAGATTTCGTAAGGAATACTACCTATTGCAGTCATCCTCTTGTTGGTATCAATTTTGGATCCACGATAACTGTCGTAGTTATGATCTGAATGCCACCAGACTTAGTAACATTCAAGGTGCGAAAATCTCTGCTGGAATTGCAATTCGGCATAATCGGCCCAAGGTTTTGTTTGAAAACTTTTTTGATAGGCCCTGTATCTCCCGAATCGGGAAGAAGGGTTTGGGAATTTTCAAATCGCCATAACTCCGGTAACAACCAAGATGCATCTGTGCAATATTCATATTATCCTCAGGCATGTTATATATACTTTTGTTCAATAAGCTTTAAGATTCCATCCTTAACTTCCAGAACGGAGTAGAGAGGTTGAAATTTTCAAATGACCATATCTCCGGTAATAACCAAGATCAACCTATGCGGTTTCCATATTATCCCTTAGCTTATTATTGTCGAATGTTTTTATTGAAAATTCTTTGATACAACCCTCAACTACCGAATCGGGAAAATTTCAAATCGCCATATCTCCGATAATAATCTAGATACACCACGTAACCTAACTTAAGCAAGAAACACCTTTCATGATTTCGTATTATCCTTAGGAGTATTATTTTAAACGTTCTTTGTTTCAAAATTTTGCTCTTCTTGGTTTCTAAGCTTATAAAAGTTGAATTATTTACAAAAGTCTGGAATACGAAATTTAGGTTCTGCTGAAAAGCATTTTTTTGGCTCTCCCTATGGTTGAGCACTTTTTTTTTGTATTCTATTTGTCTATTATGCCAAATGAAAAAATATTCTCTCAACAAATCGAAGCATTTTTCGATGGATACAAACTATTTTGAGAAAAAAAGAAGTGAGGATTAATTCAAATTCATTCATCAACCAATACGCTTTGTTTAACGTAAAAATTACTAAAAATTATAGTGAAACAATATAAAAAACTTCAATCTATCAGATGCAAAGCTGCAAAATATACATTGGCCGTTAGTTCTACCTCTAATTGCTTAATAATAATATGAAATAACCGGCGCAACACTCGGTGAATACTACCGCGTCGTAATTATCCTCACTAGGATATTGTTGCCCATTTAATCATGGTTCATTAAATTCGTGCCATATGGAAAATCAATTATTTAACACAAAATTCACTGTGTGTGTTTTATTAAACTTAACAAGGTGTGTGAAAAAGTGTATACAATGCGCGTTAAACATACAGCGGTGCGTGATAACCGGAACGACCGTTTGCGAGCCACATCCGTCGTATTGACATGTGCCGCCTAAACTTATGACGTATGCATTTCGTGAATTATCGAAATCGGCGCTTTCGTACTTTGAACGGAAACACGCGAATTCGGAGAGATTTTCGGAGACAAAACGACAGTAACAAGAATATCTATTTAGTTAAAAACTGACAATTTTTGGTTAATTACGATTATAGCCTTAGGCAAGAACCAATTGCAACCAGCAGAAAATATTTTGGATGATCTCCTACAAAACGAAGAATATTTCACTTTCTATCAAATCTTGTTGGAGGTTTATGCACTAACATACAAATTGGATAAAACAACATCAAAGAGATCAGCGAAATAACGCGTTTTCGATTGCCATTTTAATTTTAAATGTCAAAAATTAGTAGCTCCTTAGTTTTGACTACCACGTGTTGATGGAAGTACCAAATTGTTAGAACAAATTATATGGTAGCCATTCTAACCTAATGCAGTCGTAGCAGATCGGTTTGGCGCAGATGCAACTACACTAATTGGAACACCACAACTCTGCTCCAAGCATACTCTATTCATAGATCAAGAATTTTGTAGACCATGAATAGAGGAGAGCAAGAATGAAGGAAATATTAGAGTAAAAGTTACGGACAGACGAAAATCATTGAAAAAGAATAACCAAAAAGTTGATTAGCAATCACGTTACGTGGCCATACACTCTTAAAGCAAACCTCGTTCAAAAGTACAGAAATACTTTCTATTCCTCAAGCACACGTTTTTCAAATTCTAATTGTAATTAAATATAAATTGTGTTTTCGTAGAGTATAAATAAACGTTCAACACCATATTGAAAATTGAATTTTAGGAAACACCCTATAGATCCTACATATTTTTCAATGTCTGGTTCAGAGTGTTGAGCATCGAATTATGTAATTAAGTTACCATCAGGGGATCCGTTTATTTTTGGAATGTTTTTTCCGTAACGAATCTTAGGTTACGGATTCTGAGAAGGGTTCGAAATACCAGATGTGCCACCCAATATCCCTGTCAATTCTAAAGAAAGAACTATCTGTTCCCGGCCAGATTTCCTTTCTCTTTATCTCATTCATATTCGAAATTTCTAACTGGTGACGGAGAAATAAGAACCGATTCATCTGAATCTTGGCTTGAAGGAAAGGCAATTCTTTACGAGGTAAAGAGTTACTGTACCGCTAAAAATGAAGGAAGAAAAGAAGTTGTTATTTCAGTGCAAGGATGATGTATATTCAACGTCAACGTTAATGAATCATTCGAAATATATTGCCCTTTATATATTCTTTCTTCTCTGTGACATATTTCACGTGTTATGCGCACACTGGGACCCGTTCCAACTATGTACCATTTTTTTCCGCTGTACTAGCACTTAGGAATCATACTCTAACACTTCCCACGTAGCGATTCTGAATTGCACCATTGTCGAAATGTACGAGGTCACATTAAAAAGTAATTTTTCTGAAGGGTAGCCTCAAATTACCTGTTATCAATTTTTATTTCGCAACGAGTATTGAATTTGTTTACTATTTCCTTTTTCATAAATTACTGATCGAAATAGTATATCACTTTAAAAAACGATTGCGCTACAGCTACCATGGAATCTTATAAAGCATTACATCTTCATACGCATTGTTCATGTTCTCTGTATAGAGAAAATTTACTGATGAGACCGAAATTTCCTCTAATTTGCAACAACAGATAGGAATCGGATATTTGTCGAAATTGGGTGAACACTCATGTATTGCACACTACAAGAAATAACATTCAACGTATTGATCCTAAATACGTATGAATGATATATTGCATTCTTGGTTTCACAGTGTCTTTTTATTATTCAGAGCTTGTCACAAGGAAGTACAATATGACGCTTCAAATAGACATACAGTGAAATTCCCCTTTCTCGGAAGTGTCAAATTTTCATATATCCCGCGTCCTTACGGACGATGTCGTCTCCATAGCCTGCCAAAAGTGACGTGTCTGATGGCCCATGGGACGAAGAGTACCGAATACCAACATGATCTCGTTCTCTTTTCTCTTTTATTATTTAACTGCTGTTTGCACGAAAACCGCGGGTATCAAGTTATCGAATTCGACAATGAAAGTGCCGCGTCTTGTCATCTCGTCGGATAAGATGATGCAGGGCGCGGAGTGGTTCGGAATTAATTCAATTCACCGTCAGATGTCACTTTTGGACACTACGGATGAGTGATTGTCGAACTTACATGAATCGAGTAATTGATGTTTAAAGGCATAAGCGAACAAAAATTTATAGAGGCTGTATGGATTTAGCCGTTACTATTAGGTGGTTAAGAACGATTAAAACCCAAATGGAACTTTTATTATGTTTTACTACCAACAAACTAATTAATGAAATAAATAGATCACTGTTACTCTCGTGACATGAGATAATATAAATAGGTTAGTTATTAGGAATTAGGTATGCAGCATGAATAGGAGTTATCATTTGACTACATCGAAAATTTGGGATTTACAATGATCAGTCCGGTCTTGTCGTTCATTATCTAAAAGTTGTCATTAAAATGTGATTTCGGAACTGAATCTAAGTGAGTTTTCTATCATTTGGGGTATGTAGAAAAAAAATAATGAATTTGTAAAATTATTATAACTAATTTTTGAGTGAGTAATATGATTTTGATTTGCAATAATTATTTACAAAATAAAAGATGTGTTGCGCTTTGGTGTACAACATGGTTAGGTAGGTTAGGTTAGATTAGGTATATTAGGTTAGGTCAGATAATTTATCAAATCTAGAAAAAGTGTCCATTTTCGACGCAATGGTTGGATAATGTTGATTCTTATTTAATTTCAAAGAATGAAGTTTGATGTTCCTTATATCTAATTTTGAAGGAACGCCCACTATTATCTATGGAGAAATTGAAGTCTGGACGAAATAGCTTAAAACTCCTGATTCATTTAAATTCTCTGAAGCATTTTCAGTATTTAGAAAGAGTGATGACAATTTATTCAGAGGTCTGAATGCAATTCTAGATTTCAATTTGGTTATTCATTTCACTTATCTGTCCAAAATGTATTAAAATGAAAATTTTTTCGGATTGGTTGGTACTTAAAACTAGAACTACAGTTCTAATGGTGTTTTAATTTATTTTTTCGAGATTTTTCAACAATTAAGGTAACGAAAATGCTCTGTGGATGATATGATATGATATGAATTATATGCCGAAATTTTAGATGAGAGGTTGGAATCTTTGGGAAAAGATATATCTGTGCTAGTGATTTTCTAAAGATGTTGAAGTCGAGTTTGATATTCGAGTGGAAAATGGTTCTATCTTACAGCTGAGATTCGGAAATCACAAAAACACTATTTCAGACATGATTTCTTATATTTTAACTAAGCCTAGTTGTTATATATAAATTAACCCAAGCCCACCACAACTATATGGTCTAATAAAACCCACAAAAACTTGTATGATCCGCCAAGTTGATTCATTTGTTAATAGTGCCACTTACAAGTTGGAAAATTAAATAATTAAATATGACATTTAAAAGAATCACAAACTTTACTGAAATCTACACCGTACATATATTTCCTTTTATTTTAGATTATGACTCTTGCCAAATTTGATGAATTTAAGTAAACGTGAAATACCCTAAAATTTTTATTCCATTGCGGCAGAATGCCACATGAACAGCCGTGTTTTCTGCTTGTGGTAACCTGTGAGTATTAATTTTTTTCTTAGATTTAAGGGATTGCGTATCTGAGTATCACATATCAATCTGAAAATCTTTACGTGTTCCTTGAAAAGAAGACTTAAGAGGTTTAAATTTTTCGCTACTCCAAAAGATTGCTGACCTGAATATCTGGTATCAATTTCACCTTTATTCCTACAAGTATTCCAGAGAAAAATGTCTTCAGAGACAAGACGGACAACAAGGTGATAATTCTATAAGGGTTTCGTTTTTCCTTCGGAGTACGGATTAATTTGAAAATTAATAATCATACTTCTTCGTTATCATTGAAATGGGTAACGATTGAAGTTATTTTTCAAAAACAAACGTTAATCAAATTGTAAACTGAAAAGTCTCTCCGAAAGTAATATAATTAGACCAACATATTTTTTATGCCACTAATGATTAGCAGGATATCATTTCGAGTGTAGTTGATGCATGTACAACAATATCATTGGTATCGGAGCTGGTTATTAGTAGAAATTGGTTCTAATTCAAATATTATGCGGGATATAACCCATTCATCATTCAGCTTCGCTTTAGGGTTACCGAAATGATATAAAGCGATATTATACGGATTGTTCAGCATGATTTCCATCAAAACATGATATTCTACGAGAGATTCTGAAGCGAATCAGGATTCAATATTTGTTAATAACTTGACAGTTCACATTCCACCATATGATTAGCAACCAATTGAATTGAAATAGATAAAACAGAATATTGATTCATCAGAAGTGCACTGAAAAGCTCATTATATAACTTATACCATAATGATAACTAATTATTTTGATATAATAAAACTTATACCATAAAAGTAGCATAAATAATTATGTTTTGAATGGAACATAAAATTATTTCTTCTCTATGCTCTCTGATTGTTATGTGGCATCAAATTTCGATTTTAAATGACCTCATGAAAAAAACGAAATTCAAATCAAGAGACCTCGTGAAGACGATGTAAACAATTTTGAAAATCCTCCGTACAAGCACGATATCGAAGAAATTCTTTTCTGAAAACTTATAAGTAACTATCTCAAAATGCAATAAGACATTAAACTCACAATTCCAGTTCGAAACCGTTCAAATCAACGGAAATTATGTTAAGAACGTTATAGAACTCGTAAAATAGAAAAGTACTAAGACATATTCCACATCAGACACCAGCCAGACGGTTTTACGAGAAGCGCAGTCACATTTGTTGAAAAATGTGCCGGCCGAATCTTCGAGCACCAAGCGTAAACATGCTGAGCTTCATAAGGACCATAAAAAAGATTACGATCTTACAATAACCGTAACTGTGTACCAGTCATACTCTGTTGCAGATTTCTAATTTACTTTACGAGTTAATTGTTGTGTCAAATTAACCGAGGCCATTATCTGTTTTACGCCGTTCTGGCTACCTCCGAGATGATTTTATATTGAAAAAGAAATTACTGCTTTTAAGACAACCCGATATGTTTTATTTTCCGGATGTGTATTTATTCAAAATTTAGACATACTCGAAAACTAGTAACACCTTCCGATTCAAAAGTTCTGAGGTTTACCAAATGAATAATTTGTTTTCTTGTTGGCAAACCTGATTTCCACGATGAGAGCACTAATTGTTAATGAGTTATGCTAATTGATTATTCAATTGTTAATATGAGTTCTAAGAAGCATTAAATTTCCCCAAACGTTGAGAAATTCATTTGGTGACAGTACCACGTCCTCTACTAGTGTTCATGACTGGTGAGACAAAGGTGAGAAGAAACAGAAAAACCTACTGAAATTATGAAATTTTCCACTCGGTAAAAAAGACTAGAAACAATCTTATTATAGTGTTGGAATAAATGTAGCACGTCTGTGGGAAATTTACTCTGAACGGTTGGTCTAAAGGTTGAAACGAGCTTTAAAACTTCTGATTTTAGGTGCGCGTATATTGCCAATCTCGTGTAGAAGTTGATAACAAAGTTGACAACTTGAGTAGTGAACTTTTCTATTGTTCGACGGTGCGTTTTGATTCGCGATTTATTTCATTCAAGTGCAAGTATTTTAGTCCTGAAAGTGGTAATAAGGAAACGCGAATACCTCAATTTATACCGGTATTTTATTATATGAACACATGTCGTGGTGAATGAAAGATCATTTGGTCGTTCAAGCAAACAATGTTTGAGCAGATTGAATGCGACGAAGGTTCAATTTGAACCTTCCAACGAAATTAACTACATCAGATTATCACCTACCCAAGTCACTAGAGTTTGAAGTTTTTCGAATTTTACTTTCAAAAGCGCATATATATATATATATATATATATATATAATGTATATGGAATCACCCGATATTTGAATATTACCTCAGGGGTTTTGGAAATTTTGAAGGATTGTTAAAATTGATCCTTTTGAGATATTTCAATTGCAAAAGAAATAAATTAAGGTTTATTTTAAGAAAGAAACAAAAAGAAAAGAAAATGAGATACTTTCCGCATGTAGTAAAGAAATTGAAAATTGTTTTCTTGTTTTCTCACGGAGTAGATGTTTGTTCTCGCCTCAGTAGCTTGTTTTACTTCCTCTTGCCCTGATACAAGCCTGAATCCGTCTAGGCATGCTTTGGATTAGGTTTTCGACCTCCTCTGGGGTGATATTATTCGAATATTTATTTCCAATAATTGTCTAACACCGATGGTTGTATAATTCGTCAATAGCAGAGAATAAAACAGAACAAAAACGAAAATGAAACATCTAACAGAATAACATTGAAATAACAGCACACATCGCATATAATTAAAATTTTCTCATTAAGCATTTAGGAACCCATTTATGGTGTAGGGCTCGATATCACGGATATATCCTGCAACTCTTCTGTGGCGGCTTGGATGAGCTGTTGTGGGGTGCTTGGATTATCCTGGCGCGATCTAATTTTCCTTTTGAGATTATCCCATTAATGTTCAATAGGATTTAGGTTTGGACAGCAAGCTGGCCAGTCCATAATAGCGATTCCCTCTGTTTCAAGATAAAATCGCTCGAGGTTGCTGGTATGCGGATGAGCATTATCTCAAAATCAAATCTGCTTTGCTTCCAAGCATAATGCCACCCCAAAACATCACACTGCCCCTTTATTATTTCGAAATTTGTCTTGCTGCTCGGAGTCTAGCTTGTCTTCCACGACCCCTTCAAACCCGAATCCGGAGGTCATCTGATCGAACACCAGTTCTGGTCTCATCCGAAAAAAGAACATTTCGCCAATTCTCAATATTCGAATTTTGGTGCTCGATACACCAATTAAGTCTGTTAATTTTTCGTTGTCTGGTTAGCTCTGGAACTCTTAAGGGTCTTCTGCTGTATAAACCCCTTGAACGAAGCCTTTGACGTATCGTTTCGACAGATACACTGATGCTTGTTGTTTCCAGAAGTCTTTTTTGTATTTTGCAGAAATTGTAGGTCCACGTATCGGGCGTAGGTTTTTGAAATCACCCCTTGTGATACCCCTCTGTGTCACCCCTTCTTCAACGAGAGCAATTATTCGACTCCTCTGCACACCTGACAATCCAACCTAAGGCATTTTCAATTACGAATATAGGCTTTTTAAATTTTGAAATTGATAGTTTCAAATCTCAGTGACGACTGGGTACAATATCCCTAACATGTGGTGATAATTTAACATTTTTTATCATACTATCCAGTTTTTTTTACAACGAAAAAACTTCATTCTTCACAAGTAGTCAAAGATCCATGGTTAAAACAATCTTCTTCTTCTTCTTCACCGTGTAGAAGGCGTAGCGCCTGTTCAGTTCCGGTTTCCCTGCAGCAGTTCTTGTGAAGTTGATTGCCAACTGTCCCGCCATCGTTTTGGTGGTCGTCCAACGGGTCTTCTTCCATGTGGTATGTTGTTATATACGATTTTGGCTATTCTATCTGTGGTCATTCTGTTTATATGCTGGTTCCATTCTCTTCTTCTTTTTCTTACCCATCTCACAATATCGTCTGTTTCACATTTTTCCCTTATGTCGGTATTTCTTTGTCTGTCATACAATGTGTAACCGGTTATAGTTCTTAGCATTTTCATTTCTGTTGTTCTTAGTATCCTCTTTGTTACCGACGTTTCCGCTCTTGTTTCTGCCCCGTATGTCATAATTGGTCGCACACATGTTTTGTAGATTCTGGATTTGCATGGTATACTGAGGTGTTTATTTCTCCAAATTAGTTGTTTAAGATGTCCCGATACTGCAGCTGCTTTGTTCACTTGTCTCCTTACTTCATCTTCAAGGTATCCTGTGCTTGTTATTTTGCACCCTAAGTATTCGAATGACATGACTTGGTCTATAGTGGCGTTGTCTATTGTTAACTTGCAGCGCAGAGGTTCCTTAGCTATGGTCATGCATTTTGTCTTACTTGTTGAGATTTCCATATTGAAATTTTTGCGCGTTCGCTAAAGGCGTATAAGATTCTTTGTAGGTCGTCTTCTGATTTTGCAATGAGTACGGCGTCATCGGCATAGCATAAGATGTTAATTTTGTAGGTTCCCATGAGGTATCCTAGTCCCAAGTTTTTAACGGTCTCTACAAGTTGGTCCATAACAGTATTAAATAGTAGAGGGCTAAGACTATCACCTTGGCGGATGCCCGACGTTGTTCTGAAATGCTGCGTTAGGGTGTGGTTTGTTCGTATTTGCGTTGTTGTATTAGTGTTCAGATCTTTTATGAATCTTATATATTTTTTGGGTACCTCTTTGTTTTCCAGTATCTTGATTACATCCTTCAGTTGGACTCTGTCGAAGGCCTTCGTTAAGTCTATGAAACGAAGATATGCTTCTTTTCCATTCTTCTGGTATTTTTCCGTGTTGAATTATGATGTTAAACAGTTTTGTGTACTCTTCTCTCATGGCTTCTCTGATCATCTCATTTGTTATCTTATCTTCATTTGGAGCTATTTTTAAGTTTACTTATTGCCATAGCTACTTGCTCTTTCGTGATTGTTACCGGTTCATTTATAATGTCGTTTTCTAAGTCTTCTTCTGGGGGTTCTTCTTCATATTCTGATTCGGTGTAAAGATTTTTGAAGTATTTTTCCCATGTTTCGTTTGTGATTGTTTTCAGTTGTATAGTTTCATTGGTGTCCTTTTTCATACCCATTAATAATTTCCAAATTCGTTTTGCGCTCCGTATATATCCGCTTAAAACAATCAATAATGTGAAATACCCAGTGATTCCATATGAATTTGGTTGTGTGCATATATTGCGCTTTTGAAAGTGAAATTCGAAAAACTTTAAGCTAAAGTGACTTGGGTACGTTATAATCTGATGTAGTTAATTTCGTTGGAGCAATAATTTCAACTTTGGTGGCATTCAATCTGCTCAAACATTGTTTGCTTAAACGACCAAATGATCTTTCACTCAACCACGACCAGTGTTCACAGCACATTCATTCCTACATTTGTTCCCGTTGCATGTTGAGACTTTCACGAACGGTGAAATGTCCATAACGAATTACCAATCTCAACAAAATAAATGGTGACCAGCAAAATGTTGATACACGTTACATGCTGGTACGTCCTCATCGGAAACGAGAAAAATCCAAGTCACATTCGTTGATCGTATTATGCCCAATTTATTAGAAGATGAGCGGAAGTTGTCGAACCCATTAGTAGTGTACGTTTGACGTATGGTGCCTGCATGGTTAAACGATCATAGGGATCACGGTCAGAAAATTAACACCCGCACGGTGCCGAGTCCTACACTCTCGGTCTACATATCAGGAAATTAAATAAATCTGGCCCGAAGTCGACGACCTTGTCGGTTAGTACAGTTTCGAAATCGGATCACCGAGATGATGGGGTTGTCGTAGGAGCTCGTGATTCAATCTGCATACACGAGCATTAACTTGAAGTGGCCAATTGGCATTTGCGTGGGGACGCGCGTCCTCTTATCCCCTGGGAACGGCTAATTCGTAATTCGGCTGATGTGTAGATTAGATTTGTTACAAGCGGCGATAGCTACTCACTCCCCCATACATGACTTATCCATTTTCTAGCATTTAGTTAAAAGTCAATTAGCCGCGTTAGAAGGGTAGGAAACATACATGCAGAGTCACTTTATCCAATCTACTCTAATGTCATTTCGAAATACTTTTATGCATATCATATCGACATGTCTGCCTCTCGCCTGTCTCCGATTCTAACGGGCAATATATTATACACGATTTGAACCGAGGCACAGCTTTCAGATGGACGGATGATCCCAACTATCTAATTCGATAGAGCGATGACGGCTGAAACCGCAATATAATAATTTTAACGGAGTCCGATTGTATATGCACTTATAAGAATCTCTTATCAATAGAGAGAAATAGTGAAACTCTCTCTAAGTTATCATAAATATTCATTTTAGCTTTACATGTGGAAGGCACACTCTGGGACAATTTAGTTATCAGTGATAGTTAAACCAGAAAGTATGATTGATTCAGTAATGAATTATTATTAAATTTAAAATTTTGTTGTTGGAAAGTCAAAAAATATCTTTTAAGTTTAGGAAATGCTTCATTGTCCAATTTTAATAACATTTTCAGCTAAATCTTCGTTCATTATACGAGGAAGCTCAACTGTGGTTTAATAAATTTATGTTGGTACTCATGTTTCAGCAATACCGTCAACGTTATAGCGATTGTATAGCGGCTTAGTTCATTTTCGACAATTGGTGTTGAGCCGAAAGTGATCAAATACTTCAGCCCATAATTAGAATATTAGCAGTGGTTTTCAAGGAATCTAATATGCATAAAAGACCATTTACGAAAGGTATCGACATATCGAAAAGAGCCGCGAAGACAACAATAAGACGAATTATTGAATGCGCTTACATAACTGGGACAACGTCCTGAAAAATCGCTGAATTTCCATTAGAGACGTTGCAGAAGACTCAGTACATAAGATAATCCCTAAAGTATTCTACGTGTTGTAGCAAAATTCAGACCAAATATGCTGAATTTGGACTATTTCGATTTCATCCAGGAATATCTGGATGAATTGAAAAGAGGATCATACTAAAAAACGAAACTTGAATCTGGATAATGCACTGAAATCAAGGTTCGACATCCTGAATGCTTTTGGACGATATCAGCTGAAGGGATTATTGTCTGGCGACAATTGTCTCAGACAATTGGGAAAGTCAATTACACTCGAGCTCATCAAAATTCTCACATGGTGAAAATATTGGAACGGCAATTGATGACGCAAAATAGCTCAGTTTGCCGGGTTGAATAAGAAGGGCAAGAAAATAGCTGAACTAATAGGCATTTGTTATTATTTTAATTATTTTGAATGTCAAATATTTTATCCCTATTTAGTTTAATATTTGTTATTTGACTATGCGAGTTGGTAACCTTTCTTTTGGCGTTCATATTTTTGATTCTGCAGATGAACCAACCATCACTTGGGAGACCATACATTACAAGCCTCTAGATCGAAGAGAGGATATTGTGTTATTGGGTTTGACCATTGAAAGTACACACAACGAAATTTATATGGAATCACCCGATATTTTGAATATCACCTCAGGGATTTTGGAAATTGAATTGATGCTTCTTGAGATATTTCAATTTAAAGAAGAAATAAATCGAGGTTTATTTTAAGAAAGAAATAAATAAAAGAAAATGAGAGACTCTTTCTGCATATTTTTTTTCGACCTCAGTAGCTTGTATTACCTCCTCTTGCCCTGATATAAGCCTGAATCCGTCTAGGCATGCCTTGGATTAGCTTTTCGACCTCCTCTGGGGTGATATTCTGCCACTCTTCTGTGGCGGCTTGGATGAGCTGGTGTGGGGTTCTTGGATTATCATGGCGCGGTCTGTATTTCCTTTTGAGATTATCTCATAAATGTTCAATAGGATTTAGGTCTGGAGAGCAAGCTGGCCACTCCAACATAGCGATTCCTTCTGTTCCAAGATAATGTCGCGCGAGGTTGCTGCTATGCGGAGGAGCATTATCTTGCATAAAAGTGGGCACCTGGCCAGAGTCCCACTATGAGATCCACAACTAGGTCCACGTAATTTCTAGTCGTTACACTCGCAGGAAACGAAATAAAATATGTTTTGCCTCCCAGCATAATGCCACCCCAAAATATCACACTGCCCCCTTGGTATTTCTGAATTTGTCTCGCTGCTCGGAGTTTAGCCTGTCTTCCACGACCCCTTAAAACCCGAATCTGGCGGTTATCTGATCAAACACCAATTCTGGTCTCATGCGAAAAAAGAACGCAAATTCCCTATATTCCAATTTGGGTGCTCGATACACCAATTAAGGCTGTCAAGTTAATGTTATCTGGTTAGCTCTGGAACTCTTAAGGGCCTTCTGCTGTATAAACCCCTTGAACGAAGTCTTTGTCGTATCGTTTCGACTTTTGCTTTCAGAAATTGCCTTTGGAGTATGGGGTGTGTCGGACTAGGATCTCTTCTTGCAATTTGACACAAAAAGCGGTCTTGTTCTTCAGAAGTAATCTTCCTACGACTGCTTCTAGGCGTATTTTGCAGAGATTGTAGCTCCACATATCGGGCGTAGCTTTTTGAAATTATCCCCTGTGATATCCCCATTGTGGCCGCCACATCCCTCTGTATCACCCCTTCTTCAACGAGAACAATTATTCGACCCCTCTGCACATCGGATAATCCAACGTAAGGTTAGGTTAGGTTAGGCTTTCTTAAATTTCGAAATTCACAGTTTAAAATCTCAGTGACGACTGAGTACAACATCCCGAACATGTGATGATAATTCAACCATAAAAACAACAAAAAACTTCATTCTTTACAAGTATTCAAAGATACATGGTTAAAAACAATCAATAATGTGAAATGCCGAGTAATTCCATATAAATTTGGTTGTGTATTTCGAAGGAGCAAAGAGATAATGTTACCAATTTACTAAGAATCCATTGGGTGGAATACTTCAATCATGGGTCAACTCCGTCAGTAGGGAATATAAACTATTATAAACTATTTGATAATCTTCTCAGCCTTTTATGTGGTTATCCTTGCTATGGTAAGAATTGCTCTTTTGTTTTTCTTCTTTTCTCTCGATATATCAGATTACTTGTGGTTCACTCGGTTCTTCTTATTTCTCCTGGTCTTCACTTTACGTGGCAAATGTGGAAGGTTAAGCGAAATGAAAAAAATTATATTAAACTTTAATTCATTCAATAATATTAAATTCAAATAATTTTTAGAGTTTCAAATATCAATATTGTTGGGTAAGTTAACCTTCCATCGTGTTTAAAAACTCTTCATAATTTGATATGCTATGAAAGCATATTTTTGGGTTCTCTAATTATTTATCAACAGACACAGTTTGCTCATTACCCTTGACATAGTCATCAGCCGTCAATATAAATTTACTTTTTGATTTTCAGTTAAATGAAATATGTGAGAAAAATTTATATAAAAATCATAACGCTGCATGACATTGTAGAGAACAATTACAGGGAAACATTTAGCGTCAAGGTACCTTGCTTTGATCTTCATACACCAACAGAAAAGGGTATAGGTCGTTTCTCAAAAAGCTCAACTTCATATTTAGATCGTCAATTCAGTTGAAAACCATAGCTTACCAGTAAAAATTACGGTTAAACGACAAAAATTAACACCACACACAACAGTCTCGACCGATTCGAGCCGAATTGACGTCGAACAAACCAAATATACAGACCTACAACGTTCACAAGACGCCGTGATTCACGGTGGTGGAGGGCGTCGATGGGACGAGCACGTTGCCCACAAACAACTCTTGTGATAACTGAATTTCAGGCCAACTGTCAGGGCAATTGTCTCGCTAATTGTCAAAAACAAAATGGAATCATACCAAACATTCACGTGTAATTTTCCGTTAGAAATGAGTAGAAAATTAGATGACCTTGGTTTTGCTCCTCTCCACAAAGTGGCCTCTTACGATACCCCATCGTACTCTTTATAATATGGAAGCTGATCGCTTATGCTAGACATAGCCTGATTATACTGTTTACAAACAGTGCGACGATGTGAACTGCATGGGAATACTTTTCAGTCAGGCGACAAACGAGAATCAAGAGACTGGGGTAAAACGTAGAACGGTTGTCGCTTCGATTGCGATTCTGTCCACATCATCTAAACAACCTTCTCGGACTTTCCGTCGCACCGGCTCGATGGTACCATATGGTTGCAACTTTGTACGGAACTAGTAGTCGTGGTTATAATTTAACTAAATGATGTAGCTATAAAGTTTCAGTTGAATGCATACCATTCAAACATTTTATCGATTCATTGGATGTTAGCTTCAGATATATAAATTGTTTCTCGAAAACTAGTCTTCATAGATGATTTTCACTGGATACTTGATGGATTTTTCTGATATTCTAGTTCTTTAAAATACTACACGTCGATTTAAATTGTACCAACTGCATTCGTTAGTTTCATTTAGTCCTGTCAAATTTTGTCTCTGGTTTCAGAGATGGCGGAAAATAAGCAAAGATTCTATGATTGGAATTTATTGAAACGTTTGTGTTTATTGACGCAGGACCAAAGACTAAGACAAATAGGTACTTAATCTAACCTAACCTAAATCAAATATTAATTGATCGTATGAACGCTAATTAAAACTTGAAATTGCAAATTTGAGTTATGCCGTTCGAGAATAAAATTTTGTGATTCAGATTGTTTGTTTGTTATTCGTTTAACGTGCTCTATTTCCGCCTTTCGGCCAATGACACGCCGGGGAAATTTTGCGGAACCCCTCTCGTTTCGAGGGAAGGGATCTTCAATGTCCAACACATCTCTGTTAGCCAGGACCGACGGCTTTACATCTCCTCCGAAAGCGATTCCCAGAATCCGAAAAATCGCACCGACTTTGTGGAGATTGAACCCAGGTAACTCTGCGTAGGAGACGAGCATCATATCCCATACGTCACCGAGCCGGCTTGTGATTCAGATTCAATTTGTCACAAGCATAGAGTTCTCGAGGTATTAACGCAAGAAAGAGAAAGAGAGATAGAGAACGAAACTCGGCCAAATAGACATTGACATAAATTTAAGGTGATTCAAATAGGCGAGTGTATATCATCCAATCGATTTCGAATCACGTAACACACAACAAGAATAATTTTTTAATATTCAAAGGCATCCTTTGAGCCTCATTACGATCTTGAATTTGTAAGCGTGGCAGAGCGGCATGTTCCGACAATAAATTACGATTAATATTCATGGTTTGGGTTCAATTAAATTTCTTCAAAGAGCTCCTCACTTAATAATTCAATACGCCGTAGTAAAATACTCGGGGACTCAGACTAAATATTCAAATTAGAGCGTAGTTTCAACGTACAAATTATAATCTCGGATTTTATATATTACGATAATTTTATAGATGTTAATTTTTAATGTTACCGTTTCGACTTAATTGAATAACAAAATTCAGATACTACAAACAGACTGGTAGTTCTGGTTGAAATTTATTTACGACCAGATTAGGACTTACCAAGCAATTAAGGTAAAAATACCAATAAATGTAAATCCTGACTGGGTTAGATTTATGAGCCGCGGAGCCTGTTATTAATTATTTTCACACAATACTTAATTTGCAAACACCAACTTACTACAGGAAAATTGTATAAATTGCCTTCCAAACGCTGAAATTCGGTCAACTGATGAAATTTTCCGCATTCAATTAACAAACACTTATATATCAAGTTGTAGCATAATGATTTGGTAAGGGCGAAGTGCCTAATGAGCAAAGGGTGTCCAAAATGATTCAATTATGAATATTTTACTTGAAATTATTGAAACAGTCTAATCTACAAGTTAAAAATGGTTGGAAATAGTGATTTTGCCCTAAAAATAATAAAAAACAAGTACTGTGTTTTAAGGAATTTTACTTAATAATTGCGATTCGTAACGCGTTTTATTACACCGTAGCTTCTTCAGACGAATGAATCTACAGAAAATATAAATATAAATGTTCTTGACTAATTAAAAGCTTATTGGGTTGCTTCTTCTTAAGTGATTATTTATGACAGGTATATCCAATAAAATTAAGGAATAGATTGCTCCCCAAGAGATTCGATAGAGGTGAAGGCCTTAAATCGACTTTTTCATTGATGAGTCTTCCTGAGTGTTTGTATTTATTGATTTTAAAGTTTCCCAAAGATCTACCTTCCAATATTTATTATCTGTATGCAAAATTTCAAATTGTGGGTCGAAAGAGTGATTATATTCTGAGAGATGATTCGCGTAATTTGAATCTGATTTTTTATTTGAAAAACTGCGTTCCGATATTCTAATATTAAAATTTCTATGTGTTCTACCTGATTTATTGTTTTTACCTGGTTTGGTTTTATTATTTTTCATATATTTGCCTAAATTATTATTAGTTTGGAAAGCTATGTTGAAATTATTGCTACTCAAGAATGATTTCAGTTTCTCACTTGTAATGCCAACGTAGGTTAAGGTGTTGAATTTTTGTTTCAATTTATCGACAGGGTAAACTTCATTCAATGCGATTTTACTTTGTTTTTTATTTAAAATATTATTTATTAGTTTAGGATTGTAACCATTATTTTTGGCTATTTGTTTAATCAAATTTAATTCTTTGTTGAAATTTTCTAGTGATAACGGAATGTTAATCAATCTATGAATAAATCTATGAATGAACTATTTTATGTTGATATGGATGACACGACGAGTTATGTATTATAATATCTGTATGTGACGGCTTATGGTAAATTGCGAAAACATGTTTTCCATTTTCATTCGAAATTGTTACGTCTAAGAAATTTATCGAATTATTGCTTTCTATTTCGGTTGTGAATCCAATTTTTGGATGTGATGAATTTATATGATTTTCGAAAATTTTTAACTGTCTATCTGTTCCTGTGAAGCAAATAATGATATCGTCTACATAGCGATACCAGTATAAACAATATTTAATGAGTGAATGATTATGAATCAATTTCTCTAAATTCATGAATATTTCTGCTAACAAAGGACTTAACGGATTGCCCATAATCAAGCCGTCTTCAATAGTATAATAATAACTAAAAATATGTGATGATGCCTTGAAAATGTATCGAGAGCGTTTATTAGCACATAAAAATTGAAAAGTTATCAACAATTAAAAATAAAAATGGTATTTAATTCTTTGCCAATATCTCAGAGAATATTATTAAGAAAAAGATTCTTAAAGAACAGTCAATTTCAATAAAACTGGTAACTCCGGAAACTCTATCTTCGTTATTATACAAACGTAAAGCGAAGGCTTTCAGTGTTAAATTGAAATATCAAACAAGGTATATCGTTTCAATTGAAAATATCCTCCTCCTTTCAATTTTCTTCAATATATCAAAAGTTAATAATATTTGTGATAACTGAATACTTTGTTTTCATCTTTAAACTGATTATAACGTTTGCATTTTTTACGTGCTAATATACGCTTCCGGTACAGTTTTTCAGGAATCATTATTTTTACCATTTGTACATTGTCGACTAGACTAAAACATACAGGGGTGAAGATCGTTTCATTGAATTGTTTCAGAATTGGAAACATTGAACGTGAGCTTTGTATCCGAACATTTTAGAGAAAGACAGTGTTTGTTGGGTGCACTCCTGTGAAAATAAGCTTTCTCTATTGGTCACAACTTATCTGGTTTTGTTAATCATTCAAATGCTGTCAATAGCTGGAAAAGTTTTTCTCCGTGGAAATCTAAGATGACAAATGCTATACATCTCTTCGTATAGGAATAAATTGAGAGAAACTTGTTGATTCCGAATAAATTATAAATATTCAAATATTCAAAATCACCCAAATTCCCATTCAGATTCTTGCTAGGCATTTCTGAGAATTAAAACCTCCTCCAGGACATTGAAAGAGATATATTGGCCGGACAAAAGGAATTTGTTGTTTATTCATTAGATTGTCGCCGGAACGAGTTGTTAATTAAAAAGTGGAGAGAACGGAGTGAAAAAGATTCCGTTCCACACGTCACAAAAGGCAAGAGAAAGGAGAGTGGTCCGTAGAATTTTATTAACTAGGAGCGGCAATGCAATTCACCGGGTATATGGGGAACAAACGAACCAGCAGCCACCAAATTGAGAACATCTGGTGCTGACATTCAAACAAAAACGATAAACGCCGTCCGGGCCGGTCAAACTCGCCTGCTAAAGACATCTCCTTATACACGCACTCGCACGAGGGGACTTCGAGAATAGGGAACCAGGCCCCGGCCTGCTGCGATGCGGGGGTGATTCTTTTTCCGCCGCGTTTTTGCGCCACGGTACTTTCACATTCACTACAACATCCTATCGGGTTACTCCTTTTATTCGTGAAGGTAACCTCGCAATGGGTATACCGCAAGGTTATTGGGGGAGGTTTTGTTTGTCGAAGGGAAAAGCGTTACTTCCAGGTAACCGTGAAGGGGTTCCACAGAAAAGCCATACACTTCGCATGGAGGATGAATGATTCACGTGTAAGAAAACAATAATTATTTGAAATTAGGCGAATTCCTTTTAGGAAATTCCAGAAGAAACTTCGGAGAATAAAAATATGTATACTTTGAAAATTAAATATAAAACTGAAAATTTAGACTACGAAATGTCTACCCTTATTCTGTTATAGGAAAACGTTAATTACATTATTTGACATTCATCATAAATACCAACCGTATTTGAAATTATATTTAGTACCTTTATCCGAGCTTTCGTAGCACGAAGTTCTTTATTTATGTATAAGATATCGACTAATTATTCTCAAATTTTCCATTAGGAAAAAATTCAAACTATTCAATGCGAGAATGAATTTCAATAAACCCTGTTTCAGGAAATACTTGCACCCTATGAAGAATGTAGCTACCAGTATTTTAATTCCATCATCTTTCCTGGGAATGGGTGAAATCTGTTGTTGTTATTCTATTAGAACATTTTTTATTAGATATAATTAGACCATGAAATAATTATATTTTGGTGCTCCGTTCAAATAGAAAACTCTTTTTTCTCTTGTACGAGGGATGTCTTATAAGTTTCGCATACAGAGTTAGAATGAAAGCTTTGAAAGATTATCGTTTTCCGAAGTTTGCTCCGCAAAGATTAATACTCTTGCATTCATTCCAACGAATTTTGAAAATTGTAGAAAATTATTGCGCAAAACTGCCCACAATTGCAGTTCTCAATTAATCTGTCAACTTTGAAATTTTGTCGTAACTAAGACACAGGAAGGATAGAGCTGAAATTTCAGATTTATATTAACAAAACATAGAGGTTAGGTTAGTTTTTTTTTGCCTTTCGGCTAATGACACGTTGGGGAATTCTGTCATCTCACTAACCTGGAAATTTTGCCGAACCCCTCTAGTATCGAGGGAAAGGATCTTTAGTTTCCAACACATCTCTGTTAAACAGAACCGACGGCTTTGAACTCCTTCGAAAGATGGACACTCAAGCGATTCCCAAAATCTGAAAAATCGCACAGCCTTTGTGGGGATTAAACCCAGATAACTCTGCGCAGGGGACGAGCATCATATCCTCTACGCCACCGAGCCGGCTTATTATTATTGAAAAGTATTGTTATTTTTGTCTGGGATATGGTGAGTTTTTGGTAGTTTATCGAAAAAACATGTGATCAAAATAATCCTATTAAAATAAATCGAATAATACTGAAATCCTTATGAACGACAG
Organism: Cryptolaemus montrouzieri; assembly: GCA_013387265.2. Classification (NCBI taxonomy): domain Eukaryota; kingdom Metazoa; phylum Arthropoda; class Insecta; order Coleoptera; family Coccinellidae; genus Cryptolaemus; species Cryptolaemus montrouzieri. Next base: position 125,912,309 of record JABFTP020000185.1, read on the forward strand.
CACAGCAGCCTATTTCAATTTCGCTGATATCGTATTGTGGAAATTTGGTTGCAGGTGAGTATATTTTTTTTCTCCAAAAATATGCGGGACATACATTCTGTCAAAAAAGTACCGGGAAGTGAATATTTAAAAATCTGCTTAAAACGATTGTCAAAATTTTTGTTTTGGTTGGGTTAGCACAACTGTCTCCTATACTGACGAGGAGTTTGAACGCGGTCTGTCATTTAGTTTGTTTATAGTGCTTGATTTGCCAGTTAGCACAAATTTTTTGCGATAATAAACATCAAACAAAGAATTTGTTTCAAATTTTATATTGCAAATAGAATTTCGTGTGCCAAATTGCTGAAATTGTTACAGAAGGTTCACGGTGAATCGACCTTATCAAAAACAAGTGCATATAATTGGTACAGTGCATTCAACAACGACCGAGATGTGGTGGAAGATTAGCCTCGCTCTGGTCGGCCATCAACATCTTCACCTAAAAATAACATCGATAAAATGGAAAAAATGGTAATTGAAAACCGTCATTTAAGTTTGAGGGAGAAAGGCAATGAACTTTCTGTGTTTCATCAATTCGTACCATTTTAAACGATTGTATAGGCATGAAACGCTTTGCTAACTTAGAAACTCTTGTTGAATTGAACGTCACACGTTCTTAAGGAAAAAGTTTTTGACAAATCTTTCTCAAGCTGAGCAAAAACAGGCTGAAGTAGGTCCGTGTACTAAAGGAACACCCTGTATCGATCCTAAAATACAGAACAGCAGCTGCCGATTATATCTGGAAAAATAACGTAACAGCATTCTTCCTGAATACTCATGAGACAGCTCCTTTGTCATGCAACTTGTGTTCTGGAAAGCGAAAACACAGAAGGGTTGCTAAGAGTTTCATCTTCTTCATTCGAAAATCTCTTCTGGACTTTCAACTTTGATAACTGTTCAAGGTGAGGCGTTCAATGTCGAGAAAAATGATGCGCTTGCCGTGCACTTCGCAATCGAATTAGCCACTTTTATTTATGGCTAGCAACGACTGGAGCAAGCAGAGTAGCACCAGCAGGAGCGGGACAATCCTGGTGTTACCCGGTCGGTCGGGCTTATCGCAGACAGCAGGATAATTAAATTTGTCGGAATGATTTATCGCCCACAGTGCGCCGTTCTCCTTCGCTACGACCGACGCCTTCGCAGCACTTCCGGCTTCCCGTTGACTCTATCCTATCCGAAGCCAGAATCTCTGAGCGCCTGATGTATGACTCTCCTGGCCCATCGCAATGCAACACCTGACGCTAGAATCGATAACGGCCATTAGCTATTCATAAATTTCGGGAGAACGTGCCGCGGGGAGATAAGGAGACTGCTTGGGAGACGCTTCGTTGGGACCGAGGCCGCAAGAAGAAGAAGGGTTGCCACAAACGACATCACGGTGTGCTAACATTATTCACGGTATAAACATCTGCGCTAGTCTCGGTACATTACAATTGGTTACCTACTCGACTGCGGTGGGGAAGTACGCAAATTAGTGCCATTGTTGGACTGGGGTTGCTAATTTGTTGGCGAGTTTACCAATAAACCGCAACTGGTAATAATTGATAATATAATATACAATTGGCGAGGGTTGAATCCACAAAATTCTTAGCGAACTTTTCCAGAAATTATAAAATAAAAAAGTTGTTGAGAGTTTTCAAATTCGCAGAAATATTTCATAAGAAACCTTACTCCATACAAACGGAATACCGTATAATTCGAGTTACTATAGAAGTGCCTTGAACGACGGGTCGAACAATAACAATCTATTTCATTTAGAGGAGAAAAAAGATTGATTTTGCAAAGTAAGTGAGGGAAACAGCCGAAACGGCGTCCTTAAGTTCGAAGGCACTATTTCATTTTAATGGTCCCCACGGCCCTGGATTCCATTAAACTGTTTCTCCTGTAAAGTTTACTTTTGCCACTGGGACCATTAGTTTGATGCAGCAGGAAACAATCCGACCAAAGGACTGGGATTGATAGATGAAGCCGGCGTCTTAGCCATTTCCGTCTGCTTACTCGGCATCACATAATTCAAGGGTCCGTACCGTATTAAACCAGAATTCGAAAACATTCTTTCTCCCGGGAACGTTAAGGGATGAATGGGTAGCGGAATGTAATAAAGGCTTTGTTGCAATGCAGCAGATTTCGAATAAAGTAGTCGTTATTACCCGTCCGATATCTATTTGGGTTTTCGTAATGCCATAACATTTTCATCAATTGCCAATTACCCACATTAGATACGGGGATCTTGAAGAAGCTTCTTCAGAACGATCGTTTGTTCAAAACATCGCATTTCCAACAAAGGAACTATTGTGTTCAGCGATTGTTTACTTTGACAATATACACTATTTTCGCATGAAATGTTTTGCAAAGAAAAATTATTAGTTTACTCTTGATTTTCTTTTGAAGGAGAAAGATGTGTTGAAATTATTTTCAATTTCTCTCAGGAATAGACAGAGCCTGAGTGGCGCCTCAAAATAATTAGAAGGTCAATTCAATTACATGTTGAATTTTCGACAATTTTGCGATAATATAAATAATAATAATAAATAAAAATACCTTAGCTCAGCGTCCATATATATATATATATATATATATATATATATATATATATATATATATATATATATATATATATATATATATATATATATTTAAATAAGTAATTCCTTGTGTGAAAAATAAAGGAGTAGCTGAGAGATTCTTTATTATAAATGAAAAATATTCAGCCAATTTTTCATGAACGCAAGAGAATTTCTTGAACCAAAAGTTATGAATACCATCAACACCTGGAGATTTCCAATTTTTTGTGTGTTTAATAACTGATGTTATATCTTCGTTTGAAAATTTTTCAAATTGCATGCATTCTATTTCAGAAAATCGAGACCTTTCATTTAAAATCCAACTTGCATTGGAATTGTGTTGCCTTGGCACTGCCCAAATTGAAGACCAATAATCAGTTAGAATATCAATTTTAGGAACTCCATTTCCAGAAATATTTTCATTTGAACCTGAAATAAATTTGTAAAAATGTTTTTCATTATTTTTGAATAGTTTGTTTTGGAATTTTCTATCTGAATTTATTTTATATTCACGTAGTCTAATGGAGTATACTGAAAGTTTTTGTTTTAAAGTATCGATGTATTCTATCAGTTGTCCATTACTTATCTCATTATTTTTATGGGTTTTATATTTGAGGAATATTTTACCAATATGTGCCATAAGTTTTTTGATCGATTACTCTGGAATAATGAGTCAATCTTCCTAAATCACATCTGATTATAATTAGATCCAAAATTTTCTAATTTGTATCCAGAATGTTTAACTACTGTAATAGCGGCACAATATATAATCAGATGAAGTGTATAAATATTCATTACTTTAACAAGTTGCTTTGGAAGAATATTCTCATTAAGCTCGTTTATACAATCGAAACGTTTCTTTGAATAATGAATTTTAGGAAGTTTAGGTCTTATAGTTGGGTCAATATTTTCAAATAAATTCATTTGATTGAGAAATAAATTTTCTATATCTTTGTTATCAATATTTTAAGATGAATTTTCTGATTTATTTTCGATGCTTTTCATGAATGGGACTAGGTTTTCATCTGAAATTTCAGAATTTAAATGTTCTTCTTTTTGAATGTTGTTTTTAATTGATTTTAATTCTGATTCAGATAAAAGTTTCTATTTTCAATATACCGTCTTTGATTCTCAATGCTTTGTTCTGAAATACAGCAATTAGGGAATTTTTCTTTGAACATATTATATAGTTTAGACATGTACCCTTTTTATTTGTTCCATTATTTGTTATTTTGTAATAACAAAACATAATGAATTTATTCATTTCATAAGTCCATTTCATTCGTTTTATTTTTTATTAGATTTGTGAAGATCTGAATTGGGCAATGAAGTTATGATAAGATTAGAGGAACAAGGTGATTCTACATAATTATGAAAACAGTCATCAAATCTTTTGTTGTTTGAAGAATAGACAGAACAAGTAGAAATGTCAGATCCCTTAGATTTACTTCGTGTATGATATGAATGTATAGTTTTAAAATATTATTCATACCTTCATTTAAGTTGTTTACCTTATCATCATATTCATAATCAACGGGCCCAGAAATAATTTTCTTTGCAACGTTACCTGAATCAGATGATCTGAAAGTGTGAGAATCAGATGGTCCTGCATCTAAACGATCTTGAGTGCAGATTTTGTTCTTCTCCAAGAAATATCTATTATATGAATCGCAAGGATATTTAGGAGGATTATATTCATCATCAGAGTCATATTCATATGAAGAATTCATTTTTTGGAATTCGAAAATTTGACAGTTGTCAATAATATATTTTATAAAACGTTTTCCTGAAAAATTAATTAATAAAGGTAGGAAATTTAAGTGTACTTACTGTTAATAACTTAAAAAATACTTATCTGAAAAATAGAACTAATTTAAATATCTAAAACTTTTCAAAATTCAAAATTTTAGCAGTGATGTTCATTTATGGAATAATTGTCACGTCGTGACAATATATATATATATATATATATATATATATATATATATATATATATATATATATATATATATATATATATATATTGATTTTCTAAGGAAACACCGTATTTGCAAGTGAAGAATACAAATTCTTTTCGAAGATTGCAAAGAGATACTAGGTAGGTTAGTTGAGTAAATATTATAGCTCTAAAGGGCGCTTGTCTTATGGATGAAAATAATATATTAGCTCATTAGAGTTGATGAACCTTGAAATAGAAAATTCAGCTCCATTTTGGTTGATTGAAATCTTTCCTAAACCTTTTCAACTAACGTTATAATCTTATTTCGAAGTTCGATTTCAAATAACCTGGAAATCATAGTTACCTTTGATTATTCATTTTTTTCAAAGTTGTAGTGTCCGATGTTAGTTTTCAGGTCATCAGTTACTTGTAGCTTATTTGCCGTTGAACCACGTAGCTTATTTGCCGTTAAATCAGATCTTATTGGTGGCCAGTTCATGATGCCACTTCTTGAGTTTCGGTACTATCTTAAGTTGCGGCACATTCTTGTTGGGAAAACCCTTTGAATTGATCGATAATGCACACCAGTTACTGTTTCCGTCTCTACGCCATCATTAAGAAGAAACAAGGACCGATTATGTCACCATATCATAATCTACATCATGCAGTAATTGTTTGAGGATGAAACAGTTTCTGTCTAGTTCCTTGCAGATTACTTTCGCGCCAGTAATGACAACTACGTCAACTAGGGTCAATTTCAAACCCAATCAGCTTATCCAAGCGGCTTCAACGCTAAATTTAGCAAAAACTTGGCCATGTGTTCATCTTTGGAAAGCCAAATTCTTAAGAATGTCAATTGGCAAACCGATTTTCATCTTCTGCAATTTCTGGCTCTCACACTGTCAATATACCTATAATTCTTGCGTTTCTTTGACTTCTTGGCGGTTTTGTATCGTAGAAGGTAGACAATAATTTGGACTATAATCTTCATGAAGCTCACAAAAAATAGCAATAACAGAACAATTTCCTGTAAGACTTATAAAAGATAACTAAAAATTACTAAAGCGTGTATCTTGCTCTGAGAATCAATGACAGCAACTAATTTTGAATATGGTTGCCATGACGCATAGAACTCAACCGACACTACTCATACTCGACAAACCAGACACTATCCTACCACATGATAAAAATGAGGCCATTCCTGAAGGATCTGTCAAACATGGACAGACGCAGTATTACCTTGGACCCAGAGCTGCCAGGTCTAATCATGCGATAATGAAGATCACAACAAAAAAAAGAGAAGGGGAAACCTTAGTATCAGAATGGGCAATCAATACCATTCTTGTGAAGACATCGCGGATATTCTAGGCTCACACGGGATTGTCATTAAGCACAAACAGAAGCTTCTCTGAACACCAACCATCCACCATGTTGGGTGAAGAGTCCCGAACAATGCAAGGGCAACATCGAAGCGACCAGTTAAAGAGATTACTAGGCAATACACCCTAGGACCTCCTAGTCCTAATTTACTATCGAGACAAGCAAGAACAAGAATGATCAAAGTTCATACCTTAGGAAAGTTCAAAACACTACGGGAAGAATCGGAAGCTGTAGGTTAGGCTACTGATGGACTATCCCAACGTAAAATTAGCAGAAAATCATGTGTCGATCCCAAGATGTGAATTAAAATTCATGGAAGGCATACTATCGGGATACTGCCCACATAAAAAACCCCTTCATGCCATAGAAAGCAGCGACATTACTCTATGTAGAAGGTGCACGTTCTGCTAGAATGCGAATGGAAAATTTTTACTACTATCAGAATATATCCTCTCTGAATTGAACGAAGATGACGAAAATTGATTGTACGCTGATCAGTGGCGTACTGCAAAAAGTTTGAAAGGGAAAAAGGAGACTTGGCCTCGGAAAAGAAAACACCTTGCGAATTTCAGTTAAAATCTAGGACGTGAAATGATGTAGGCTGTTAAAAATAGCTTGCATTCCAAATTTGGGCTGAATATCTCAAAAACTGCAGGAGTTTTGGAGAAAAAACCAATTTTTGCCGGAAATTTCAACACCCTGTAGCTCCGTAACGAAGCTTTTGCGGACCTATGTTTATATGATCTTTTTCTCTTAAAATTGCACGTAGATTAACCTCCTCAAGTTGTGACATACTATTATATAACACCCTGTATACTTCTTTGCCCAGCAAATAATACATCACTACTTGAGCGGCCAGCCATTCTTCCCTTATGTTGAAATTGGGGATTTGGAAGATACTCAAGATATCAAAAGATTTGTGTGTTGTGTTGTTGTATCTACCAGATCGCCGAATGAATGTGAATGTTGAGAGAAAAAATAGATAAATTGACTAATTGCTTGTTTTCATAAATTCATAGAAATATCTTTATCATATTCAAACATTCAAATTTCATATGAATAACCAGTAGCATCCGTGAAATTCATCATGAGTTACGACGTTGGTTAAATAGGTAGATGTACCATGAAGAAACACACTTATCATAACAGAATCTTGTTGAATCGCGTCTCTGTTGATCGCCTCATATTTCGTCCGCCGAGATATTCCATATTTACGTCCCTAATGAATGTAAATCAACTTATATCTCGGCCTCTGGCAAAAAGTCTGACGCGACGTCATCTAATGAAGTCCGTTTTTCGAAAAACACGTCCGAACAACGAATGCCACTCCAACACGGGGGAATTTTAACAGGAATCGAGCAAACTTATAATTATGAAATTTCTTACGCTATGCGGTATTTAATTCGCACGAGTTTTTCTCAGGTGTCGCCAACGACTTCATTATATGGGTATGGCGTGCCGAGAGGGAGAGAACTACGCTCTAATTGAAGTTTATCATCCGTTTATGTTTCCTCATCGTGGTACGATGATTCAGACTGACGTACGATGACAGAATTATAAAGGTAAGTCATCAGCGAACATGTCGACTCTTCGAAATTTTGGAGTAGACGACGGCAGTGTCTAGCTAATAATAGACGGCAAGAACTACTGATCAGGGACGGACCCCTAGGAAATCCGACCAAATAAAATAGGAGAACTTGATTGATTGAGATAATTTTCTAGATAAATTTTCAGTGTGTTCTGACCAGTTGAAGGCGCTGTCCAGATGAAAACCTAGTAGTTTGATTGTTCCTGGCTCTGATGATTTTTTAGTTGCGAAGATCAACTGTTGTGTTTTATTTTTGTTCTGCTTAAGGCTGCTGAGTCTTCCATTCTCTCTGTTCATCAGACTAAACATATCCTTGTTTATGCTTATTATTGTTGAATCGTCAGCGTACATACACAAATTTGTTGGGCCAAGCAAGATCATTTATATAAACACAGAATAGCAGGGGGCCAAGAATTGACCCTTGTGGTACACCAATTGACACCTCTTCCGCGCTAGATCTATGGTTCTTCCACACAACAACCTATCGTCGATCTTCAAGGCATGATTTGAAAATTTCGTAGGCTCTGCCTCTTACTCCACAGAAATCCAATTTGTCTAAAAGTATGTTATGGTTGGCACAGTCGAAAGCCTTGCTCATGATAATGAAACGTCGCTTTTATGTTCAAAGGACTTAAGAATACCTTCGATTATGTTCAAGTGCTGTAACAGTAGACTTTCCGTTTCGGAACACGTGCTGGGAAGAAGTGAGTACTTGATGTTTTCCAGGAAGTTTACCAGTCTTATTTTCAAGAGACTCTCCAAGATCTTCGAGAATACAGGTAATATGGATATTGGCCTGTGATTATCGCACTGATTTACATCATCCTGCTTGAAGATTGGGACCACCTTTGCCAGTTCAAGGCGTTTTGGGAACACTCCTTCTATGAAACATTTATTCATCACCATACTCAGAGGCTCACCGAGTAAGTGTATAGTGGCTTTCAGTAGTTTCACAGACATTCCATAAATATCTTTAGTATTCGAAGGCTTGAAATTCTTAACTATATTTACTATCTCTTTAGCATCGGTGAAGTGCAGAGCCGTTGTGTGTGGCGCAATCTTTTCATTTGGAGTTGACTCTTTCAATAAATTGCCTGAGCATTCTGTGGATGCTGAAATATCAAGTTTTTCAGTTATGTTTGTGAAAAATTCTCTTCTGCAAATAATGTGGTATCAATGCTTTTCTCGCGTTTACCAATTTATCGAACATATAGCTTGGCTATTATTTTCTGCATTGTTCAGCAGTTCTAAATCTCTCTGCCTTACTGAGTTCTCTAGATGCTGTTTATATTTCGTTTTAAGCTCTTCGTAAAAACTTCTTGAGACTTGATCTTCCTTAATCAATGATACAGTGCGCGCTGCGTCTAATTTTATCGTCTCAGTATCGGTTTTGTTTTTGCGAATTGTTTTATTAACATTTATCTTTCTTTCAGGATAACAGTATTCAACATAGTAGTACTGTGTTATGGAACCAATTGTAGCCATCCTCAGCTTCAAGTCTTTTCAGATGTCTTCAGTGGACCCTGTTGATAAGGTCAAAACAGGTTCATGTTCGAGACCGAGAAGATGCGGGTAAATGTGAATTCATTGTTTTCAGGTTTTTCTGTTATTATGTTGAGTAATTGAACACTGTGGTCAGAGAAGTGAGGATTAAGTGTGACACCCTCACTATCAGAAAGTTCATAATTTACAAAAATATTGTCTACGCAATATGCAGAAGACGTCGAAGGCTCTTCAAATATATGACACAGATTGTAAGTATCCATAATCTCAAGTAGTCTTGATCTATGATTTGAATTTTGCAGGAAATCAACATTGAAATCTCCAGCCAAGGTTACATTTTTAATGGGAAGGTTGCATATATGGTTCAGTGCAGCATCAATTTGTGCTAAGAAAATGTCGAAGTCTCCTTTCGGAGGACGGAGGCTTAGTTAACCTAAATGAAGCTGTTATACCCGAAACATGTTAAGGATTTTCTAGATTTCCTTTTCGAGGAGTAATATAGGTATGAATATAAATATATAAAATGTGGTCCAACTAATAACAAGAATTGAATAAATCACTTCATAACGGCAAGATCATAAAGAAGATTAACAACTAAAGAATCAGCATAAACAAGCAAGTATACACTAGCGTAATCAGCAGAGCAATATATTAATACAGGTGTTCCACAAGGAACTATTTTCGGTTCCTTCTTAATTTTTCTATATACTAATGATCTTTCAACTAACATAGAAGCGAAATTAAACTTTCATTCATGTTAGGAAGTAGATTATGACAGACATATTTCCCAAGTATATAGATTTATAAACAAAAATTAAAAGATTAAAAAAACTGTAAGTATGTGAGTAGACAAAAATATTAGTATTAGATGATCTTTATAGAATTTATATTAAATGCAAAAGCCGCATACGTTGACATTTCCGTAAATCCGTTTTGTAGCTGGTTAAAATATTCCTAAATAAACAAAAAGATTTTTCATCAGTAACTGATTACCTGCGGAATAAATCCGCGCAAGTTGTACCTTTACTTGCATACATTCCCACTGTCGCGGATTTAAAAAACAACCAGCAAATATTCCAGTGATTCGCAACGAGCCTCGAACAATTTCCAGATACATCTCATACATTTGCAATCGATGCCCGAGCTGTTATTGTAAGTTCCAGTGCAACAACTAGCCGGTTGCGCATTCGGATTCCGTGAGGAATTGAAACTCTTCAAATTCTACGAGAAGGCCAGCGGCAGATTGATGAATATTTCGAGCCCTAATAAGTTTAACTTCGCGTTTTTGGCAACTGAAAGACTTATCGATCAGTAGTATCTGCATGAAATATATCGATTTGATTTGAAGAGTACCGAGAAGTAGATTGAAAGTGGCGTTTTGAATGTTAACCAACGTTATTGAAATTCAAAATCAATAAGCATCTATATTATACCATTTCATAATAAAAAATTACCATGTCCAGCTAAGACATGAATTTTTCTCTTCAATTAGCTTAATTCGATAAAATATAAAAAAAATATTGATTGTGTAGGTCATCCGTATTACAAATGTGGAATTTTCGTGTTGGTAGACAATCTACTTTCTGTTTTTATTGATTTATCGATGCGTTAAGAAGTGGTACGCGGAAAGGAATATTGTGGTATCCGCAGATTGGAAATACTAAAAGGGAACATCTTTCAGGAGTTAAAAACTATATGGTATAAAATGAACAGCTGTAAGAAACGTAGAGATCTTCTCACATACTCCAATAAGCCACTGGCTATAGCCTACTTGTAAATATTCACCAATGACCACTACTAACCTACTGTTTGCGAGAGCATGGACGTGGATGTCCATAAACACCATTACGGACAAACAACCAAGCCTGCACTGAATACATTGCTATCCAATAAATGCACCTCGCTCATTGTGCAAGAATATCGTTTAACCCTTCCCGGACAGGAAGGCAAGTCGTTTTAGCTGATGTAGGTTGCGGACTTCTCCAGCAAAGGAGGCAATGAGAATGTTAAACATACTGGCTATCCGGGAGGCTGTTTCCGGATTGCACGGCTGAAAATTAAGCTGCTTTGGATGATCCAGACACACTTGGTTTGCCATCAGTGAACCTTTCGTTGGGAAAGTCAAGTATTGCCTTAAATTCTCGAAGCTAAACCAATTACTTGCAACTCCCATAATAATAGAAGTGACCTTGATGAGTTAGAATTGATTCAGCATCCTTAACATAGATTATGCTTGGAGGATGAGAATCAATGAAACACAACTTGGATCTGAAGCATCCAGTAAGTTAGTGACCTTCATAAGAAATAGGGTGTTTGTGGATGAAATCTAAAGGGCTACAATAGATCACTGGGTTATAGTGGCGGGACAGTCATTTTTTCTCAATCCTAATTAGTATTCTATTGTATATTCAAGTCTAAAAGAAAATTATATTTCATTAAGAATAGATGAGTTGTTCTGGAGATGTTCCAAAGGGTAGCTTTGTTTCCAGAAATATATGTTTCTCAGAGAAACATTACGTTGACGGAACGTTCCTGTTAGATGATGGTTCAACTGACAACGCCACAACCCATGTGTTTGTTGCAAATGCCTTTGCAACAACTTGGCTCTTCTCAAGAAACGAATATTCTGGCAACTTCAAACATTTTGAGACGCTACTCTGAAAGTTCTGAAGGTTTTTGATGAATTAGTATGGTTCTGCGTTTTGGCAGGTATGGAATCTATCAAGAGAAAATGAACGAATTGCTCCTTCCATAGTTCATACATAACTCTTCTTGTTGGGATTCTGCATCATATCTTACATTAGATTTCATTGGCTGAACGAATGACATTTGAAGAATTGATTATAAGTTGAACCTAAGAATACTCAATTTTATCGTTAATAATTAAACTTGTTATTTAACACGACAGAACAGTTGCAGATGTCGAGTAACATTTTTTCATCTTGCTTCTTTGTCATATCATGTAGAAAAATCATAAAAACTCTGTAAGAGTAAACCAGCACGTTGAAACTGAAGTGAATGAAGTTTCTCAGACAATGGGAAGAAATTTCGAAAATTCGGTCATTTATGCAGCCGATCTACTTCATCAATATATCTCAATCCGCCACTGTACTGTTGGTATGCTACAAGTGACTGAAAGGCCTGGGTTATATATCGCGAGGCGCTCAAAATGAGAATACCTCTAACACGAACGGCACTAGGATGCCAATGGCAGCATCCGACGCATGTGTTGTCGTCTGAGCTTGGTATAATTAACGCGGTATTTATAGTGCAAGGGCAACGATCAAGTCTTCTGCCTTCTGTTTCAACGGAGCGGGCCAGGAACTTCACCAAGAGGCAATTCGGTTACATGGACGAGGTGCTGAAAAACTCTCTCACTCTCCGAAGAATTCGTACTACAAATCAATGTGTAGAATACAAAATATTTGTTGAATGGTTTATGTAATGAACATTTATTCTATCTGAAGGGATGATAGAAAATAAAGTCAGTCCTAGATGGCTATGAATTGCGAAACACTTGCTTACTTAACCTAACATATTGATACATGCCATTGTTGAAAGAACTATTCTGAAGTAAACCTGTCTCCGCACAACTAAATGAATTATATCATTAATTATTAATTATTGGAAACATAAATCTTGTGATTAATATTCTTCTACAGAGAAACGAGAGTTGAAGGCAGGCCATACTAAAATCCCCAAAAAACAAAATGTGAAGCTATCAATCTTTCCGAATAAAATAGAACCTGAACTATAGTTTAATGAAATCAAAGAAGTTCATCCACATTTGTAAGGATATTTTTAATATGCCTCCAAAAAATAGTTGACAATAGTCGACTTTAGATAAGTTAGGACACTTTGAAGTATTTCTTGAATATTCGAAACACAGAAATTGAAACTTTTTGACGGAACACTGAAATGATCCAAGTACTTGTTCTTGGGTAGTGCATATCTGAAATGAAATGTCATTTGATAACAAATTTTGAATTCTGAAATTAGCAAATAGTAATAAATTACTAGTAATAGTCAGAAAAACAATCGAAATAAATAAGTATGCCTCGTACTGAAAACTGGCACTTTTATAACGGAAAAAATCGATTTCGAGATAAAAATCCCTCTCGACATTGTCACCAGGCCGGGAGTCAAAAATAACCGACATCAAACTTCCCGAAAACGGCATCCCTTTCGTCTTTCCGTCCTTGATACAATTTGCATCGCCCGGAATCACTTAGCCGGTTTCCGACGGCGGGCGTCCCTACGCGGTGCTTCGTAGCGCCGGTTTTATTGGAGCATTATCATTTTATTGACTTCAAATAGCTTGTAAAACGCAGAGAAGTGAGTTTAGAGGAGCGACGCGGAAGCGGATCCCCCGAAACAGCCTAATTCAGGAGACAGTGATGGCATGTAATCGCCGACGGAGCCTTCCCGCCAGCAAACAGGTGGATTTGTTCAATTTATTGCGCAACTGATTTTTAGATGCACACCCGGAGACGACGTCCATAAACAATACGCCAATAAATATGCATATGTCGGTAACCGCGCTGCTCGCATGCTCTTCTAGGCGCGTCTTTTGCTGGATGGTTTTCCTTGTTTTTGCGTTTATTGCTTGCGTTGTTTTTGCTTTTGAAATGTTCATATAATTGTTTAAAATGACAATCTTCTTATTGCTGCATTTCTTGAAATTAGTTTGTTGCGTCTTGAAATGCCTGATACTGGCAACATATTTAGTGAGTCTCTGTTTATTTTGATTTGTAGTCTACATATTTTGGAACGAAAATGTTTACAGCGTTACTGTGAACGGATTATGGCATGTATTCTCATCAATAAAGCAAAAGTGGTCAAATTATTGAACATAGTGTAGTTTTAACAATACTTCCGAAGAAATCCAACAGATGGCTCACCCTTCCAAAGTATAAAAGCTCCTAGCGAGGATGAGGGAAGTTATTACATTTATTTCCACGGTCTGGGATTTCGAATCAATTTATCGTAAAACATCTAAGACGGAAGCGATGTGAGACGCCAGTCCTGAGTGTATTAGATCATTTCGTGATGTTATTTGCAAAAAGCGAAAGGAAGGGGGACCCAAGAGCAGGGAGTTTTGCTGGTAATTGGTGTCAATTTGGACTGACGCATCGTGATGCGAGAGAGGGATTGAGTTACACCCCCTAAGCAAGCTGCGGTCACCCTCTCTCCTCCAATCGCCGATTGAATAAAGCGCGATAAACAGTGCAATATGCATCTCTATCGGATCTGCGTGTAGAATCGTCGGCGTACGTTCTTGTGCCAGGGCTCTGAAAGCCACCCTCATTATTTTGGGAGACCAGACGCTCAGGGTAATAGTAGAGGCTTAAATTTTTCTCTCAGCGAATTACGACTTTAAACCTTATACGTCTAATTAAACTTCATTGTTAGTCGACCCCAATTTGGCGTTGGTCGTTACGCGAAAAATAACGCGCTATTTTGAACGGATTCTTGTTTTGCGGCCCCGTCGAAATATTAAACGCTTTTCATCCTTAAATACATCTGAGCAATAAGTTGAACAAAATGAAATAAATTAGTTTTAGCTGCATTTCATGGAAAATCAGAAAGATTATCAACAAATGTTTGAATGAAACAGTTTTTATTATTTTCAGGATATCGGAGCTAATTCAATTGAATATGTAGGAATTAAGCTTTTGGTAAAAGGGAGTTTAATTGAAAAAAATGAAAACTTACGACATCCGGCGTACTCGCCCCATCCGTGTGTGAGGTAGAGTCCGCGTTACTCCTCGTTCCCCCATCTCCATTCGTTGATCCCGTTAGCTCGGGGGGTTTACCCCCATCCCGCTCGTCTATCACTAAATCTATGGGCATTTTTCCTTTTAAACAACTTATATATCGATGGCAGAAATTGTCACACAGCTCGTGTACCTGGAAAAGAAAGAAAATTGAGGTTATCTGTCAAAACGCAATGTCACACTGTCAGAGCAAACAAATCCAATTTGCATATATAACTGTGAATATCCCACTTCTATTATGGAAACTCCTTTCCACATATACTGAAACACTATACTGAATAATTATGATTTTCCTCGATATGACGAAGAGGGAAATGGTATATATGACAATTAGAGAAATGGTATATGACGTTTGAGGTTAATGGATTCTTAATTGATTCCTTGACATTTGCAATCCTAAGTGAAATGCTTCCTAACGTCAAAATTGTTATGGAATTTCGATGTTATTTTACTAAAAATGAATATTTGAGATAGTATTGTATTGTGATGGCCATGCATGGCCCCCTTTTCAATATTCGAATTAGTTTGCCATTGCGATAAGCGTAGTATCGCGAAGGAAGGTAACCTGAAAGATCATTGAATTTTGGGATATTAATCAGCTTGAAGATTCAAACTACTTGAAAGCTTGAGTCAGGCCACAGTTGCAATAAGACATTGAACTTCCTCTTATATTACATAAGAGCGAAAATAAAGGTTCAAATAATACCGAATATTTGATCGGGAGATATTTAAATAAAATTCAACGTGAGAATCTGAAAAAATTCGTCCAGTTATTGAAGCAACACGAATACAGGTCAAGAACAAGAGTGAAAGTGAAACATATATTGTCAAATAATATTGACATAACATCACAAAAACAATATAAGTAAATTTTCTATAAAACAACTGAAATAAGCTTCTGTGAAAATAAAACAACTGAATTGAACTGAAATGAAATAAAAGTAATACCTACATGAAACTTAGGTCAAAAAGAAAAAGAATAAGCGGAACTACATTCCCACTTCATTATATAGTTGATAGTTCGCTATTTTTGAACCAACAGTTGAGATAATAATAATATAATGTGTATAAGTGTATTATGGCACCGGAAAAGAAATTCGTTGCTATTGGACGGCTGCTCCAAGCCGTTTTCAAAAGTTTAGGAAATTTAAGTATGTTATTTACCTCCCATTGATACTTTTTCATATAAAAAATTGTATTTAAAAAAATTGTCACGGTATGGTATAAATAAATAGAATTATTTTTGCGGAAAACTATACAAATATTGTATGTGCATTTCCTTGAAGCGGCAGGACAGATAATTTGGAACATTTCCACCATATCCGAACAAAGGATGTTGTTGGTCTCATTTTCAGCGTGGAGGGGTATGTATAATTGGGAGGATTGGAGAGTCGGGATCAATAACACGGCTAGAGACATCGTCTAAACGTACGGTGGTTTCGATTTCGAGCCGGGCCGGGACCCACAGGCCCGTCTCTCAGATTTCCCGTACATAAGAGGCCGCGGCGGCATGTAAAAATATGGAAATTGCGCGGCAGAATGCAGTCTGATCGGTTGATCGCCGACAGGATGGCCACAGCGCATCGCTTTGCATTCGCAGACACATTTAAATTGCTAAAAGGGAACACTATCAAATGGTTTATCTCTCTCTTATACGATATTATAATCTTGTTGCAAGACAAATGCAAGAACCGGTTCTCCCAGACGGAGTCTTAGCCGGCCATCTTGAAGCCGAACGCAGTTCAACATGCAAACTAGCCAATATTGCCGCGGGTAGGACACTATGATCAAACTGCCTCCCTTTGAACGGACGCCCATTAAATCTTATCTTTACGGGAGATTTTAATTGACGTACTATGTATTCACTCTATTCTCTTATTCCGTTTTATCTACGGATGGAAATCGATCTGTTAGACTCATACTTGGTACTGTAATTAATACGTTGCGTTTCTTGAGCATCGAGAAAAAAGAACATGAACATTACAACTACAAGTATCAGAAAAACGCGAGGATTTCCATTTGAAACAGGTCATTCTATCTAATCTCACAGTCATTATACGTAGAAGAACGTTTTTCTTTCAAAAATCGAAATTGCATGAGTGCATATGCTATCTATCTAATAATCTGAATTCAGTGAAGCAGGTAGTGGAATTTTCATCAGGAACTAGTGTTAAGCAAGTACGTATTGTACGATGAATAAATTTATCAGAAAATAGTGATATAATCTTGCAGGCGCTATAAGATGAAAATACTTTTCACAATATAAATTGTTATAAAATGTATACAAACCATTATTATGAATAATGCCTTGAGAACAATAAGGTGAAAATAGTGGTTTATGCAATGAAAAACCGAGAACAGAAAATAGTGACATAGTCTTCAAAGGTATGGTAATCAATTGAAATAATCTCACTAGATTATCATGTTGTACAAAATGCATATTTTTCGGTAGAAAGTAGTGAAATAGTCTTTCTTTCAATTCTTAGAAAATGGTGACCAAGATGTATCTCATCGAAGAGAAAAAAAGCAGAAAACAGTGATACAGAAATGATGGCAATATAACAGTAAGTATTAGCTAACGTATGGTAGAGACCAACTCGTGTTGATGTCATACTACTGTGTACAAAAAGTGGGGTGACATTTGAATTTCAACTGCGCGCGCAAATGGATTTGGGACAGTGCTCTTATTTTTAGGTTGGTAGGAATGTCTTTTGATATCTGTGCCAAAGTTCACATTGAAATATTCATTAGTGTTTGAGATAAGCTTCGTTTTTTAAACTCCTAGAAGTGAATGATTCATTGAGCATGGTGCAAAAAGCCTTTGGTGATGAGGCTGAGTCGAAAAAAAAAATGTTTACAAGTGGTATAAATGGTTTCCAAAAGGTCGAGAACGCGTAGAAGACGAAGCGCACGTCCAGAAAATCAAAGATCTGGTGATTGTCGTTCGTTGAAATAGAAATTTAAAGATCTTGCTGATCATGTTGGCATTTCAAAAGGATCAGTCAATAACATTTCGAAGGATGCCTCAGACGCGTCAGATCTCAATTGGTACCGAGACAATTCTTGGTTTTGCACCACGATAATACGTCCACTGCACTAATTATTTGCCACCATGTGACTTCTGGTTTTCAGCAAACTCAAAATCCCGCTCCGGAGACACCATTTCGAGTCAATTAGACGGTACTTCATCAGAGAGAGAAAAAGAAGAGAGAGAGAGAAGGACAGCTGACGGCCATCCCGATAATCGATTTTAACAACTGTTTTGAAGATTGGAACATCCAATGACATAAATGCATGGTATCTGGAGCAGATCACTTTGAAGGCGAAAACTTGATTTAAAAGAAAGGTGATTTTACTTCTTGGATAAAGCAGTATATACGGGGTTGGTCCCAGAAGTACAGGGTTTAACAGAGAAAACACTAATAATAGTGACAGTCATATGAGTATTGAGATATATATATATATCTTTCGAAAAGAGAGGATTTACAAAAATTTGAATAATTGTATTTACAATAAATGCTTATATATATAATTTTGATGTGTGTCAGAAAAAACACAAGTGTGAGCTCAGGAAATGTAACAGGGGAACCATACTATCTTGTATATGATTCAATAAACGAGTGAAAAAACCCTGAGGAAAAAACTCGTTTCCCTGTCGCTATTGCACTAGCAATAGCTTGTCTGTTTATGTTGTGTTAGTGTCGTGTGTACATAAAGAGTACAAAAGATTTTTCTGCTTAGCCGCTTCATTCTCTCTTGCATTCCATGATTTCCAAACGAAGACAAGGGTAAAAGGAAGGGGGTTTGGGACAGGAATCTGTAACAATGGAAAAAGAAAACCAGCAGAAAAATATTTCAACAATCATACTTCTTATATGTGTAAACAAATCTAAGAAAAGATTTTATATAGGAAGCAAGGTCATGAAAAGGACTGAGGAGATAAAAAAATACATAACCTGCGATATTTCCTCAAATTCCATCTCTGTTTGACCGAGAGAGCCCCGATGGCAAGGTTCAGTCTTCCAAGTGATGCCGATTATGATCTATAGATGTTTTAGAATCATTATGGACCCAATAATCTGGGTTGACATCACCCATATATTATTTTTTCGTGGAACTTGTTCAATTTAAAGGAAAATTTGCGGAAAAATTTTGACAGTCGTTCGAAAAATATGACATTTGTCATATATGAGAGAAAACAACAAAAAACAAAAATAGTGCATAGTCACGAATGTCAAATGGCTGGGAAATATAATATATTTCGTTTACGAAGAAAATATGCTCACTAAATTATCATATTGTACCAACAGTAGGAAATAGGAAATGGTAGCACTATAGGATGAAAAATATTCTATCGAATGGTGACAGTCATCTAATCTAAGTGATCTACATCATATATACGAATGATTTGTAGGTACTAGTTGCAGATTTACTAGTTCAGTTTGCTGATGATACGAACGTGATAATTAGTGGAGATGATACCGAGGACCTCAAAATAAAAACTTCAAATGATCTGAAAATTCTGGAACAATACTTTTTTTCCTTTGACAGAAACAGTGAGGCAATCTCGATTAACCATAATGACAACATCATTGAGTCAGTGAGTGACATACGCTTTTTGGGTGTAACCATTGACTCCAGACTTGACTGGACCTGCCACATACAGCGCCTCACAGGTTCAATTCCAGGATATTCTTATGCACTCCGCTTGATCAGCTCATTGGTGTATCATGCTAATGTAGAATCCCGCATGACATATGGGATTATTTTTTGGGGGAATTCCGGGGAGGCATCGAATATTCAAACTACAAAAGAAGTGCTTAAGATCTATTCTTAACCTGGGATTTAGAGACAACTGCAAAGATCACTTCATCAATCACAAACTCCTAACTCTGCCATGTATATTCATATATGATGTTTTAACGTTTGTTAAGAATAATATCGAACTTTTAGAAAGGAGAGAACATGGTTATGTGACAAGGTATAGAATGAATTTAAGAACTATCAGATATAACAGAGCATATCTCCAGAAAAATGTAAACTATACCATCATGAAAATTTTCAATAAATTACCTTTACATATTAGGAACGAACACACAAAAGTATTTAAAAGATGTATTCAGACACTTTTGATAAGAAAAGCTTTCTATAGCCTCCAGGAATTTTTCGACTAGAAAGAAATCTATTTTCATATAAGTAAAAACCACAAATACGGGTATTTTTTGCAGTTTTGTCTGTGTACTTCTTTTGTTTTTCAAGATCCCTATCCTAGCCTTAAATTGTTCGTATTGTGGTGTCCTTTGTACGCGTTTGACATTTTCTACGCCCAAAAGGCACATTTTTGTTATAGCAAAATTTTGAACTAATAAGCTATCTAGATGACAAACTATTTCATATGGTTGGTGCAAAACCATACGAAATAATGTCAAGCAAGTTTGAAGTTTTCTAAAGTTGCAAGAAATTAGCGACCTGAGTATTGGTATCAATTTCAACACTATATCTGCACGTGTTCCTACCAGACAGACTGACAACGAAGTGATCCTAAAAGGGTTCCCTTTCCTCTTGCAGTACGGAACCACAAAAATTATGAGTATGTAGTAACTACAGATACTAAGCAATTTAGTTGAATCATTTTTCAGCAAAGATTAGCGACATAGTCATGAAAGCATAACGAGATGAAATATTTCTTAACACATCGTGATCGTAGTGGGATGCAGCATAAATTAACTTAGTCAATTGTCAGATGAGACAAAAACTAAGGGAATATATGTAAAATAAATCAGAATCAAAGCACTTTGGTATAAATAGTTCAAGTTGCTCAATGGTAATGTGTTTATCATGAAAACAAATGTTTGAGAATCTTTATTTCTCAGTTGGTTATGATGGCTGTATTATTAGATCACCTTAAGCAATCATCTTATTATTATTCCCGAACAAATTACTAAAATTACTATGAATAATTCTCCCAGTAGGTATGTGATCATCTAAGAAACTTGCTTTAACTCCTAACTCCTTGAGGCAGGAGATATTATAAAGGTATTTTCAAGAAAATGGAAAAATGTGAGATGTGCTGATATAATTTCTCATCATCAATCATCAGGATGAATTATGTGCAGCCATGAAAAGAATTCTCGCTTATTTAATCTGATCTCGATTTGGTCCGGCAGATGTGGGAGTTGCGTTTTCCACCACCGAGAATATTAAGACGACTAAGACAGCTGAGTGGGTAAATACAAGTAGATTTTGTTTGTAAAAACTTCACTAGCCATAACAGGAACTGTTGGCGTGACGCAAAAACCTCAAATTCGCAATCTGAGCACAAGGAAATGAAAAAACAACCATTCCAGGATCATTCGAATTCGTCGCGATAACCCTGGCGGCAATAAAATGCATAAAATTTGTCGAAATACCGGGTATTCCGGAACGGAGAGTCTGTTATCGATCTAAATGGCAGAATTTACCAACCGTAATCTCCGAGAGCGAAAAATTCCGAAGGAAAATTCCCCACGGAGAACGTGCTGCGGTCCCAAACGCAAATATCCTAATGGTTTCTTTCCAGTTACTATCTCGGAGGTTCATAGGAATGCAAGCGAAGCAAATCCGACCCGCGTCGACCTTTCATATCAAAAACGTGAATTTGGCCGATTTGATGGGTTAAACGGCCCTTTTGATATCTTACAATGAATTATTCAATTAAGTTGTATAGGGGCATCCGAAAATCCGATATGCAAGAATTTAAATTCGTCTATAACAATTCGGGTAATAGACATTTATTCGGTATAAATGCAAAACCTTCGATTGATGACTAGAAAATTGGACGCAAATCTGAAGCACAGAAAATATATTTTCTTCGCAAAATTCCGACACTCCGAAAAATAAGCAGAAGCAGAATTGTTTTATTAATGCATGCAAGATTATGCATGATGAAGCAAGACTTCACTTTTTTCACAAAAATATAAAATTTACATTACTTAATTGATTAATTTAAATATCAAATGAATATCAAACACATAATATTTGTTTTTATTAGCCTTGTAACTGTGACCTATGACGTTCATTGAATTAATTGGGAACTTTAACATTTTGCGGGTGGCACAACCATCAAAATATTATTTATTATTTCATATTTTTGAAGGAAAAGATATAATAATGATTTCAATTGAAAAGTCAAAATCAATTTCCATAAACTGAACAAAAACGGCTTATATACAAATATGATTCTAAAAACTTATAATAATAATGAAAATCTATGAACATAACGATGTTAGATTTATCAGCACATTTTAAACAAAAAGTATTTATATAAAGATCCGATCACACTCAACTAGCCAAAGGAGCCAAACCTTGTCCAAGAGATCTGCTGGCACTTTCGAATGCAAATCCACCTAAACAAACGTCCCATCATAATTACCTTTCATCAACTGCTTCAAATATTTGAAGTCAATTTTCCCCTAGTGCAAAAACTAACCTCAAATATCTCATATCATCCTTTCTCGGTTCATAAAGAGACAACGAATATTAACCAATGACTCACTCAATATTGTCAAATATCTAAATCGTTCTAAGCGATTAAACATTTTTCAGATGCAGAAAGATATAATCATACAGTTTTGCCGCCAGTCAAGGAAAAACCACTCACATCACAAAGCTTTCATAATCAACTTCCATGAACATAATATTGTCTAAATATTTGTCAACAGTTTTTATACCAAAACTTCTTGCACAAATTATAATCAATCTTCATGAACCAAATAATGTTACATGAAATCACACACAAAAATCTAACAAGCCAGACATTGTTTTCGGTATTTGTCAACAGTTTTCGAATGCAGAAGGATATAATTAAACCAACTAAGCGCTCTCACAGATTTGTTAAAAGCAAAGAAAAACCAACAATAATTAGTTCCCATGAACATAACACTATTTCAAATATTTATCTACAATTTCTAAATCAGAGCCCCTCGTACAAAAATATAATCTTAATAAACTATCATGAACCTTAAGTTAAGTTAAGTTTTAGACAAAAAACAGAAAGCGCAAATATGGTATCAATGCCAAAAACATGACTTTTTTATCTACATTTACAAGATTACCTGAACTGATACGAGGGTCTTGATAGTTTGGTTGAAAAACCTTATGATATAATAAAAAATGATACACTTAGTTCCATTAAAATAGGTTCGAAAGTTTTCGCACAATAATTTCGCAATCCAAATCTTTAAAAAATACTTATGTTCAAATTGTTGCACATGAAAATTGTACAAATGCTTTTTGAAAAATTAAAATCGGTCGATTAAAACGGCCACAACAAAATGTATATAACAATATAAACAAATACAATTTTTCAAGCAATTGCATTCAATTTCATTTTGTATATACTTCATGAGAAAATAGTTTCTCATTTTAATCCATATTTCATCACGAAATAACGATATCGGATAAAAACACCTAATTTTTATAGATAATGGGTAAATGCAGTTACACATTGAACGATTATATCTCATTTTTGTGTGCAACAACCTTCTTTTAAATTTTGGACTGAAAAATTATTGTTCGAAAACTATAGAACCGATTTTGATGCAACTTAGTGTATCGTTTTTTAACCAAAATATCAGTCTTCAGATCACTTTAAATAATCTTGAAAATGAAGATGAAAAAGTGATTTTTTTTCAAATAGACAAAACAAATACGCACTCCATAAACTATCAATAACCAAATACTTTTGAACAGTTTTCAAACGAAAACCATTTGCACAAATATCTAATTATAACTTTCATAATTTAAAAATGTCTTAAGAGATTTACTGATAATTTTCAATTAATAATTATTATGTTTCATGAAGTTGACACCTATTTTATTGTTTCAATAATTTTAGATAACTCCTTACACAAAAACCTAATTCACAATAAACCTTCAAGTATGGGAAGAGTTTCAAAAGAAAAGCAAGAAACACTGTCTCCAAGATTTGTTGAATGTTCGGATGAAAAATCATCTACACAAAGCTAATCAAAATCTGAACAAACACAACAACATTTTGGACTTCTATTATCAGTTTTTCAATGAAAAATCACCTGCACAAACATTTGATTGGAATTAATTTCCATAACTAACACAAATTCAAATTATGTTTACAGTTTTCATCATAATCAATTTCTACGAATTCATTCACTAATAGTTGTCAAAACTGTATTCATATCCACTTTCCATGATTTTATCATCAATTCAGAGATTGGTCCACAGTTTTAAGATGTTTATCAAACATTTAAAAATATTCACCTACACATATACTAATCAAACAGATAAGAATCAATGAAAAATTGGACAAAAACGCAGCATTACCAAACGCCTTGGGTGACTGGAATTAATAATCCAGGGTCTTATATATGGTAGAATTTTGTTTGTTTATTTTAAGAAACGACAAATTTCCTACTAAACTCAACAATTAAAATAATTGATAAGAATTTCAATGAAATCAGATGAAAATGTCCAAGTTTCGGAGACATACAAGGAGGTATACAGACTCCAAATTACCAATTCCGCCTTCGACTTTCCAACGAATACAAAGCTCCCTCACATTCCTTAACTCTAATGGCCTATGAAGAATTTTCGTTGTAATATTAAACCCAGTTAGTAAATCTTAAAAATCTTGTCTATTTACATCGATATTTATGAGATGTTCTTCCATTCTTCGTGCCCGAAGATGTTCGTCTCTGCCTCATTATCTAACTGTTAGATCTTCAACATCTACATATTAATTACACACCCGGAGCTGGTTAGCGGATAGAAGTTATTGTAAATGGCTGTCCTCGATGTGTCAATGATAATATAAGCGTAATCTTCAGAATTTTCAGTTATAATCCACGGATTATATTTCATTCAAAATAAATTAATTTCAGAATCGTATATTTGGAAGAAATTATACAACACATCAGTATTGATTTCCATATTTAGTTGTTTGACTTATTCGTGGAATATTCCAATTCCTCTGTCTCTGTCACGAGAAGGTTATGAATATGTCACGAATCATTTACTGCAAATTTTGAAACATAGCACTCTATTATGATGCATCCATGGATTTTCTGGTGATATCATTAAAGCTTCAGATGTGTCTTTGTACGTCCACGGACTTCTCCAACTGGTGCCCCATTACTTCCTATCGATATCTACAAAATAATTGTTTACGAAGGTGATGGTTTCCTTATTTTACGAAAATTTCAAACATCTGAGCGTAATTGCCTTGTTAAGACAGATTTTTTCGGCTAATATGGCCGGTTTTAGAGTTTCTGGCTTCATGTTGTCAAGTAAGAATACACCAGTTATAGGTGTTTCTGTCATAAGATAATAAATTAAGATAACTACATGACTATCGTGAAACAGTTTTTGCTTTTATGTGCTTCAGGGACATAAACGTCAGTGAACGTACAGTCAACGTCATCTAGCTTCACTTGCCCAAAATTTCACGGTCATTAATGACCGTAATTTCCAAACATAGTATCCAATTCATGGGGATGTATTGCCTTTCAAAAATATATACTCGGTTCCTTCCTACTTTCACAACAACATTCACTCACTGGGATGATTCTCAATCAACGTTGGGACCAAGAAATAGCTGAAATTTAAGTGGGTGCGTTTCAAAAGATGTGCAGCACATTCCCTAGCTTTCATTAACCGCTATCTTCAAGAAAAAGTACGATATTTTCCAGATCAACCCCGTACTATAGATGTCTTTTAAGTTCTACATGAGCTAAAATGAAAAAATTGACAGCTCTTAAAGACTCTTCTGTTTTTCGAAGTACTCTCCGAGAAGACTAATACACTTCGCATTCGTTCAAACCAATTCTGGAAGCAGTTAATCCAATCGCAGGCATCAAAAGCTTCTTTTGAAGACTGAAACCTTTGACCACGCAGTCCGTTCTTGATTTTGGGCAAAGTAAAAAGGAAATCATAGGGACTTAGGTCCGGACTGTATACAAGATGATACAACAATACCATGTCGTCTCGTTTTAAGTATTCAACTGTTTTCTGGGCTGTGTGTCAACTTGCATTGTCTTGATGAAGGATGATTAGCCATTCAGGGTTGGTTTCTCAAAGCTTACTAACGACTTGCGGTGAACAAAAATGCTGTGCCAATCGACACTAACTGTTCTTAGATCTTATAAAGGAATTGTTGCAACATGACCTGATTTTGAAACCAACGTTGCGACCATCTTTTCGGAGACACTTCGGCCACACATGACTTTTGTAGATTTTTCTTCACCTTGAAACACCCAAACAGGAGATTGGTGCTTATTTTCTGGCTCGTATGAATAAATCCAAGATTCATATTCATAACGGTACATATCAAACGAACAAATAAGACGAGAAGTCAATATTCAGACGCTAGAAGAAACGATAATCAAGAAGGCAGAAAACTTCTTAGAAAAAATAGCGAATCACAATAACGAACAAATAAGAAAGATTGTTCAAACAAAGATAAGAAAAACAGACAAGCACATTTCACTGCTACAGTGGAAAAGAGGACAGGAGGACGAAGAAAAACAAAACAAAAGAAGGAGGATAACAGAGTTATCTTCACTCGATCCGAAACCTCAAAGAGAGGCTGGTGACCCAAGACCATAAGTAGGTAAGAGTAAAACTTCTGAAAATGAGACAATAAAAAGAAAACAGTAGAAAAAAGACGAAAGAAAGACGAATAGGCGATAGGAAAGACTTTTCCGGACCTCGTCAAAATTAAAGAGACCACAGACATAACGATGTGCTGTCTGCCAAAAACTACGGCTTGATCGTGCAATTTCTATGAGTGGTTTATGCACAATATTGGTTCTCGTAGAATTGCTGAGCGCACACAGTGCATATAACCTCTACGCAATAATTCAATTGATCGTTTCACAGTGTAATAGGAAGTTAGGATGCAATACTCCACAAAAATGGATGAATCGAATGAATCACTATTCAAGGGGTCCAACTTCATGAATAAAGTTGCAATTCACTTAAGAATTAAGTTTACTATGAAATCAAATCATTTGAAGAAGAGTCAAGCTAGCTTTGGTTTTCTGTTTACTTTACATTGTTTAAAAGAAAGAGTTCAACTTCCAAATTTGTCCTCATTTCAACGAATTACCGAATGCAAGATTAAGTTAAACCTTAAAGTAATCCCGAAACATATTAATGAAAAATTGTATATTGAACCTTCGTTCCAACATTGAATTGGAATCGAAAGAGAAAGGAAACACTTGAAATTTACTAGATAGGTTAACGTTAACATCGCGTCATCATTCTGACGATGAGAAATCCAGGTAAGAGGATGTTTGTCATTCAATCGAATCTTAACGAGGCAGACGAGATTCTTTCGAGAGTGTATAATATTTGCAATCGTAACCGAGTCAAACAACAGTAACTGTTGAAAGAGGTCACAATTTTATATTCATTTATATTCATTCGACTAAATGTCAGGTATTTCCGCAATTCCATTTGATAGCTTATAGTCAGTCTGAGGAGAAATTTGCCCTCGGTCTAGAGGAGTAAAATTAGGTTTACGGCCAGTTTTATCGCCATTTAAAGTTCGTGGATGATCGCGTCTACGTTGTCTACGATCTCATATTGTTCGGTGCCACTAGATGGCGCTCTAATTCATTCATAAACGACGCCGCACGTCGTTAGAAGTAGTTTCTAGTCTGAATACATCTAAAACTGAAGTTTTACGATAATTGAAATATGAGAGATAACCTTAATCTAGAGGCTATTAAATGAAACTTTTATGATATTCAACATAGCTGGAGTTTCATCAAAATTCGATGAAGAGCTAAAGCTTTCGATATTTTTATTTTTTTTGAAC
This sequence comes from Cryptolaemus montrouzieri, assembly GCA_013387265.2. Lineage (NCBI taxonomy): Eukaryota > Metazoa > Arthropoda > Insecta > Coleoptera > Coccinellidae > Cryptolaemus > Cryptolaemus montrouzieri. The sequence continues at coordinate 125,939,934 of JABFTP020000185.1, forward strand.
CATCCTTTTTTCCTCTTATCTGCGATATGAAAATATACACGAGGATTGGTCGTATTAAAAGTTTTAATGCAAACACAAAATAAGAAAGAACTAGACGGGGAGAAAAGAGAAAAATTCAATAAATATACTCACTTTTTCCAATTCTAAGAGATGAAACCGAAGCACTTGTATAGCTTGTACCATCTGAAACAAAACAGGGAATAATTAAAGTAGAGATAACATGGACGCTACTTGCAACAATAACCATAAACTATTAAATCACCGCCTTCCGGACCAAATTAGCGGTTGGTTGTGTCTTATCGGTTAGGCGTAGGTGGACAATCACAATAGAAGGACGGGCGGCTCCACAACAACAGAAAATTACATGTAATAGCGGAATTCCAGCTCGAGAACCGACACCGAAACTTTAGCCCATCTCCCTTTCTCCCTACTTCATTTCAGAGTATACTCCGTTCACTCTCCCTCTCGAGCGAAGGGAAGCAATCAGGAAAAAACTAATTTGTTTCGAATCAGAGATAATTCGAGTAAGTACCGATTGTTTTACTCCTCCTCCTCGTTTCGACGAATTACTTTGTATAGTTTTATTTCTTTGCCTTCCATTCCCTTCGCTGACAATATACTGTTCGCCATTAAGACCATCCTGTTTTCCAATAAATTCGTTGGAAGATTGGAAAATCTTTGTTAGAATTAATAGTCACACACTCGATAAAAATTCATGACAATCTTACAATTTAATTCATGAGTTATGTTTATTAGTCCTATTTTTATAATTTTGAATATTTCTCATTCTGATCTTCGATGAAATACTAAAACAGCTCTTTAACATCCCTTATACTTCAGCAACAAAGAATGATTTACTCGAAACGAACCAACTTCGTGAAAACGATTCCATCTTAAAGAAATCTTTACATTTTCAATGAAATATTGCATAACAGTCACGAAAACGTAAAAGATCAAACCTACATCTGCGATTTTGAATTTCCATCGCCCCGAATTGCTAATATTCCAGAATTTTCGTCGTGGGAATGTGCATAAAATTATTCCTTCCAGCCAAATGGGACCAGACGAAGGATATACCCCCCAGTCAAAATTCGCGGAACTCTGAATTGAGCTCTTGTACCAATTTTGCCCGATTATTTGCATTCAATTAGTTAGAAATGGCGTAAAAGATTAAACGAAACAGAGGACGAACGGCCCATTAAATTGGAACATACTAAGTTGTTAAAACTGCCGTTACGGCCGGGTTGAGCGAGTTGGCTAAAAAGTAATGACAAACTGTTTTTCGACCGAACCGTTTTAGTGTTTTGTAGAGTTTAGCGAGCACACCGTCCATAATTGATTTTTGCGCTGGGGCCGGACCACGTCCGGCCTTAAAGCGGGTCAGAGCTGCATCCAGGCGGGATTTTCGGAAGAGAAAAACTTTTTCAGGGCATTTTAATTTCATTTTCATTCATATTTGAGGTATAAATACTCTTTCTGTTCATCCGTTAGTGCACACTTATTAAAAGAATCTGAGGTCAACGAAAATAGTCGGATAAAGCAAAAATTCCAGATTAATTATATACAACCTACAACCCTTTGCTATGCTAACTCAAGTTGTGATTGCATTCTTGATTAATTGCATCCTCTTCCTTTCAGAACCTGGCATACTTGATTTTTTGTTTGAAAAAGGGTGTTACGTTATAGAATTCTTGTGAATAAACTTTCCACAAATGATGCATAGGATTAAGATCTGGTGCCTGAGTAGGTAAAGTAATGAAGCAAAATATTTATAGCATTCTCTCGTAAGAACTTCCAGACAGTCACGATAGTATGGGGCGAGCATTATTAGGATAAACATGAAATTTTGAAAAATGGTTAAATAATCACTCCCTATAGTTTATAGCATTTGTAAATCTCTCTAGCAAAACGAGATCGGTTCTTCCGCCAACATTTATACCACACCTGACCATCATGATACCTTCTTGGTAGATTTCGAACTTTTTGAGCATTTCTTCAAGGTTGTCTCAATCTGGATTAGTCATTTAACTAACTCAGAGGTCCAGTGTTCAATACCATTTCTAGCCCAAAATACTCTTTCTAAATATTAAATCTCACAAATATTGCTCTGGTACGGCCAGTACCAGTTTGTTGTTAATCCTTAAACGACTCATATTGAACTTATTACTTTCTAAAGCATTTGCGCCAACTATTTGTGAACCAGTACTGCATAATCTCTTTTTTATTTTACGAAAAAAAAGTTCTCGGCGAAGTCAGTAAGATTCAAGTACACTGATCAAATCAAAACTGATTCAACGAAGAGAAAAGGAAGATAACTAACTCTTTCCTGTGTTTTTTGCATGAGGAATTCATTGGCGTTTCCGAGTTATTTGCAAATTTTGAAAATTCTCAGAATAAGTAAATTTTCGAACGCCGTGATCCCTTCATTATAACAGAAGATAATATATTCACATAATGGTTGTAGCTTGATGGAAAACAATTTAATAATTCATCTGAATTGTTATTGCAAGTATTAATTTTCGAGCTATCATAAATTTAGGTCTTCAAGAAGTCAAGCAGCTTGAAAATTTTTCGAAAATCTTGACTTGACCTGAAATTCAAGATTTTGAATTGGTAAATCAACCCAAAAGCTTTATTTGACATCAAGCTTTTGCAAGCTGCTTGAAAGCTTGGAACTTGTAAGAGCATAAAGTTAAGTTTACTTGTTAATCCTTTGTTGCAGTACTCGTATAGGTGCCATAAAAGTAGGTAGTCAAATAGAATTTTTCAATTGCCTGAGACACCATAGAATCTCAAAAAACGTACTAAACGTTCGATCTAGTAAATTCGTTCTGCAGCGCAACAAGTAGTTACAAAAAGCTCCGCGAGGGAATTTGGTTAACTTAAAGAAAGAAACCAGCAGCCATTTCAGAAATGTAAAGAATTTCTATATTCTACAACAACACTCAACAAAATATTGATGTCGCCCAAAACCTATAATAGATTTAATATTATATAGAGTAGATTCAAATGAAATGATTCTTTTTAGTATCATTCGTTAAAAACTAACTATCCCTATATAGAAAACTGAAAAGAAATTTATGTAGTGTTGTCACCTAACGATGTAATTATAATCTATCGATTATGGTTTACTACATTTGGCGGTATTTGGCAGAACGATACCTTGTTGATAATAGGAATTTTCGAGCTCTTCAAAATAGTTTGCCGTTCCATTTTACTTCATTTTTTGAGCCATTATTTCAGTGTCGGAAAAGAAAATAATCCGAGAGATGTTAAAAGAAAGTGTAGTAACTAGAAAATGTTAGCTCTTTCTGACGTATGTGCAAAGCACATACGCTTTCACGTCTAAACACTGAGTAGATGCGACAAATATACTTAACAGAACGAGAACATAACCTAACAATTACTTTTCGCGCATTTTAACATGTTGAGTGTGAAACGTAACTTCATTCATGTTTTAAGTTTTGGGTAGAGGGAAATTTGAAAGACAACATACGTCAATTTCTCTTGACACTTTTATGTATTCCATTAAGGAAAAAATATCGATAGTATCAAATTATTGTTTCAGTATTTCATCAAAGAAATTATTCAGTAAAATTAGAAAAATATATTACTTGCACGTGAACAGATCTGAAAATCTCTATTGATTATCAAGTCTTTGGTCTTAGAAAATTCGTGAATATCTCAGTTCGATCGAGAATGTACATAACGTATCTTCTATATGGCAATACACACAACCAAATTTATATGTAATAACTCGGTATTTTACATTATTGATTGTTTGTAACCATGGATTTTATACTACTTGTTAAGAATGGAGTTTTTGTTGTAAGAAAACTGGATAGTATAATAAGAAATGTTAAATTATTACCACATGTTCGGGATATAGTACTCAGTCGTCAATGAGATTTGAAACTGTGAATTTCACAATTTAAAAGAGCCTATAATCATAATTCAAAATCGTCGAATAATTGCTCTCGTTGAAGAAGGGGTGACAACAGAGGGATATAACGACCACAATGGGGGTATCACAGGGAGTGATTTCAAAAACCTATCCCCGATACGTGAAGCTACAATTTCTACAAAATAGGTCTCGAAGAAGTCGTAGGAAGATCACTTCTGAAGAACAAGACCGCTTTTTGTGCCAAATTGCAAGAAAACCCCTAATGCGTCACACCCCATACTCCAAAGGCAATTTCTGGAAGCAACTGTCATGAAAGACTTTGTTTAAGGGGTTTATGCAGCAGAAGGCCCTCAGTTCCAGAACTAACCAAACAACAAAAATTATCAGTCTTAAACCAGCAACCTCGGGCGTCATTATCTTGAAACAGAGGGCATCGCTATTTTGGACTGGCCAGCTTGCTCTTCAGACCTAAATCCTATTGAACATGTATAGGATAATCTTTAAAGGAAAATTAGATCACGCCAGGATAATCCAAGAACCCTACAACAGCTCATCCAAGCCGACACAGAAGAATGTCAGAATATCACCTCATAGGAGATAGAAAACCTAATACAAAGCATGCCTAGACGGATTCAGGCTTGTATCAGGGCAATAGGAGGTAATACAAGTTACTAAGGTCGAAAAAACACCTACTACGTGAGAAATTAATTTTCAATTTTTTACTAAATGCGGAAAGTCGCTTATTTTCTTTTATTTGTTTCTTTCTTGAAATAAATTGAAATATCCCAAAAAGGAATCAATTCTAACAATCCTTCGAAATTTCCAAAATCCTTGAGGTAATATTCAAAACATCGAGTGATTCCATATAAATTTGTTTGTGTGTATAGCAAACACAGCTTGGAATCTCAATCCATATTCGTATAAATACAATACATAATTTGTTTTAAATATTCATCGTACGTAATAATGGCAGTAATAAATTCGATCATCTATCTCTTCATTACACAAAAAAATATTAATTCAATTACGTGCACTGTTGCTTGACTGAGATCTGCACAGAGGATTTTCAAGGAAGAAAGCCTCTGGCACTACACTTCAGTACATTGATATCAATGGCTGATAATGTTACAGTTTGTTATAATCTGATTCATTCCAGGATATATGACAATAATTTTTTCCTGATAATGGCATGGTTTTGAATTTTTGCAGAGAATATAAGAAATTCGCCTAGCACTTGAATAATCGTCGTTCTTGCAATATGCACGATATATACTCGACTAAGGCTCCATTTTTACTGAATAATCTGCATCTAAATCAAACGACGCTAATCCTTCCACACTACCCCACTACTTCACACTTTATATACAGAAATGTGTTTATAAAAACTTCCTTCATAAAGATAAACCGTTTTTTAGAAACGCATTCACATATTCTCATACAAATTACTGCGAAAACATATTCGTTTGAAACGACCTCGGTTTTAGTGATGCAATTCATTAGTAAACAGCATCGAAAGAGTATTTACTATTCATTGTATAGTTTCTTACTGTGTATCATAAACTGTCTTCTAGGTTACTATTTTAGGTATATCAGTTAATAGGATCACGAATTATATTTCAGATTAATTCTGATCCGCCACTGCCATTGAATTTCGTCGCTAAAACTCGATGCTCTAACGTGTTCCACGCACTGAACCGGCCACGCATACCCGGGGTGGTCCATTCAAATTCGATGGTACACTTCGCAACAATCGACACGGTTTTCAATTGCAATATCTGTGAAATTGGTACCAGGTCATCAGATTCCAAAACGTGCGTACCGGGGCTCCGTTTTTATAGGGACGAGCTCATACGATCATAAATCTAATTGGATATCCAAATATTTATGTTGACTGGCTAATAAATCACAGAAACTATTAACTTGTTACTACTTGAAGCCGAGGGCATCGGAGGGAACTTCAAGAGTGGTGTGTGTGGCGGATAAAGAACGATCGTGAAACGTGACACCATTGTGAGATGTGATTTCTTCATAGTCGTGATTTATTTCGCGAAATTGCTACATTTTATGCGCTATCGTCGAGTGTGATCGCTTGCCTATTAGCCTATTGACAGTTATCCTTTCGAAATGGGGTAATTTTCTCTACTTTGTTGTGATATCTTGCAATCATAGAGAAGGATACTTGTGGATAGATAATGGCCTTCAATATTTTTCTAGTCGATACACAGATAAACTCGAATCAAGCCTGGGAAAGAACAAAATAGACATTGTCTACTATTACTCTGAAAACATACATTCCTATTATCCATGCTGTTAACTTATTTCCCAAAGGTCGAATCAAATATTTTTTAAAGTGATTCTTGGACACGAAAAAAGAGAAGCTAGAGATGAACATCCGATTTAAGTGTCAATATAAGAAAAATGAATATGCTTGAATAGCTACTTTTTTATGAAAACCCTAAGCCAGATCCTTGGACAACGCTATACTTGTCAACATTTTTTAAATTCTCACACCTTTCATATAACAAATTCTTGATAAATACGAAGACTTTTTCCTTGAAGAAGATCGAAGAAGCACAAAGCTTTCTAATAATGTTACAAATTCAAAACAAAACCAATCAATCCCATTATGAAATTTCTGTTTGAATCTTTTTTTGAAGATAATCCAAAATATTCTTATGACATGTGACTTCTGTAAATTAACTGCGTTTTAATTTCTCCAGCACTAAATCGCAGACGAATTTATCGAATCGAAAAGTTCTAGCCCCCACTCGATACAATGCCTCAAAATTTATGACGATTCCACGGACTGTCCCATGAATATTTTAAAGGTTTTTAATTGGCGTAGCGGGTGGTCAATTGAATGTTTTAATAAGCTTTTCCAAACGTTATACTAAATCCTGCATCTATGTCCATTCTGTCATTTCATATTTATAAATACCGGACACGTGGTTGGCATACAGACTTCGACGAGCTGCTTCAAAAACGTCATTGGCATTAAATTAGAGTGCAATTTAAAAGTTGGGGATACGTTCTTCTAAAACGGGAGGAAGATGGCTCGAGGGGAATACGAACGGGCAATAAATCGAACGTAGGTTCATCAATCAGAAATCGAATTAAATGGTGGTCAGATGGATTTTCAAAACTTCGGGATGGATAAGCCTTAAATGGAAGACAAAGAGAGTGGAAATAATTTTAATAGCACTATTCATAGAATCTATTGGAAAGGAAAAAAGAACTTGTTCCTTTTTTGCAACGTTCGTTATTTATTTTCTTATTTCAAACGAAAATCCTCACTTTACTGGTGTACTCTATAATGAAGAGACTACTTCATAACAGATGGCGCTATACGACATTGTTTAACATGAGAGCAGGTAGCAGAGAATTGAACTCTTACTTCTCGTTTTTTTAATAACTGTACCAAATTAACGAAATCTATTAATTGTATGTCTGACAGGTGAGAAGTAATACCTCAATATACAAAATTACTGCACCTAACATTTCACACTTCAGTGACCATCCAACATTGGCTTCATCCGAAATTATTTCTCAAGGGTCCATGCATTTTCGGAATACATTAAAGAACACAATGAATTTTTATTACACGTTACCTCGTGGCAGTTCTCGCGAAGAATTAAATTATTATCATTATGTTAAACTAGTTGTAAGCCATTGTTACGAGACATTAACCGACGTTTTATTTGCAGATCGAATCAGCGGTTTTTTTTGGGAGGAATATTTTGTACGTACAACATTGTTTCAAAGATTATATCGGAGAGGGAGAACTATGGCACGGCTGTTTGGCTAAATTATATGATTTGGAAATGACATTCCTATCTGAAATAGTATGAGAAGTTCAATTCCAGTATAAGTTGTCATTTTGACAACGTATATTGCACAATTGGTGATTACAATGGTTTTCAGTCAAATTTTCAGAAATTTTGATATATTGTAGTTTTCGGTTCACGTATTAAAACGATAAAAAACAAGTACTGTGTTTTAAGGAATTTTACTTGATAATTGCGATTCGTAACGCGTTTCACTACACCGTAGCTTCTTCAGACGAATGATTATGCAGAAAAATGTAAATGAGAATATAACTATAAATGTTCTTGAGTAATTAAAAGCTTATTGGTTGATTCCTCCTAAGTGGTTATTTATGACAGGTATATATTCAATAAAATTAAGGAATAGATTGCTCCCCGAAAAGATTCAATAGAGGTGAAGGGCTTAAATCGACTTGTTCATTGATGAGTCTACCTGAGTGTTTGTATTTATTTATTTCTAAAGTTTCCCAAAGATCTACCTTCCAATATTTATTATCTGTATGCAAAATTTCAAACTGTGGGTCGAAAGAATGATTATTTTCTAAGAGATGATTCGCGTAATTTGAATCTGATTTTTATTTGAAAAACTGCGTTTATGTTCCGATATTCTAATATTAAAATTTCTATGTGTTCTACCAATGTAGAAATTATCACAGTCATTGCAATTCAATCTATAAACACCTGATTTATTGTTTTTACCTGGTTTGGTTTTATTATTTTTATATATTTGCCTAAATTATTATTAGTTTGGAAAGCTATGTTGAAATTATTTCTACTTAAGAATGATTTCAGTTTCTCACTTGTAATGCCAACGTAGGTTAAGGTGTTGAATTTTTGTTTCAATTTATCGACAGGGTAAACTTCATTCAATGCGATTCTACTTTGTTTTTATTTAAAATATTATTTATTAGTTTGGGATTGTAACCATTATTTTTGGCTATTTGTTTAATCAAATTTAGTTCTTTGTTGAAATTTTCTGGTGATAGCGGGATGTTAATCAATCTATGAATAAAACTATTGAATGCTGACATTTTATGTTGATATGGATGACACGACGAGTTATGTATTATAATATCTGTATGTGACGGCTTATGGTAAATTGCGAAAACATGTTTTCCATTTTCATTCGAAATTGTTACGTCTAAGAAATTTATCGAATTATTGCTTTCTATTTCGGTTGTGAATGCAATTTTTGGATGTAATGAATTAATATGATTTTCGAAAATTTTCAACTGTCTATTATAGTTATATTCTCATTTACATTTTTCTGCATAATCATTCGTCTGAAGAAGCTACGGTGTAGTGAAACGCGTTACGAATCGCAATTATTAAGTAAAATTCCTTAAAACACAGTACTTGTTTTTTATTATTGATAATGGAATTTTACCAAGTAAAAGCCTCCCAAATTCAAATATTAAAATGATTTTTAACATAATGGAGTAACTATTTTTTAGGATACAGGTTGTCGATGTGTTAGCAATATTTCTGAATTTTCACCTTTTCAACCTTGTGTTTTGTAGGGTAATCAGCTGGTTCTTGCAAATCTAGACTCTGGTCAATCTGTTCCAGAAAAAAATTATATACAGAGGCAGCAGAAGTCTACTTTGACTTTTCTCGGGTTCTCGAAAACTTTTATTGTTGATAAAAGTGCAAAATCATAATTCTAGCGAAAGCGTTAGAGACAATTAGGAATACAACAAAGGGTCTATTCAGTCATACATCATCATCGAAAGGTTAGATTAGGTTAGATTCATTTCTCGAAAACGTTGCATTTTTGGGATTAACTTTGAACATAATGGCAACGGTGATTACAGAGAAAGACAATTATGCTAACAAAAGGCATGTGAAAACATTCAAAGACAATGGTGTTTTAATATGTATATTACCACAAGACGTCATGGTTTATACAAACTTTCTTTTGATTTCCTGAAAACTGCTGAAAAATGAAGGAAAAACGTTTACGTCGCTTGCGTCAGACTGCGATACTCTAAAACGCCTCGACTTTCTGCTCCTGTTTTCATTATCTGAATTCGATGAAACAAAAAAAGAATGGCATATCAGATAAAAATTCGCGTTATTTGCGCATCTAGGATTTTGCGACATCTAATTGCCTATCGAATTCAAACCGACTTCTACAAGGAACCCCAACCTCAACACCGTATTATTCATAATATAACTCGAAAATTGGTTAATATTTGTTAATGCTTATTTTATATAAGAGATTTTGTTTTTATATCATTTCTAGGAGTTAATTGAACAGTTATCTGATATTGTATCTTAAGTAATCTTTGTACTGAATTAAGTTTGAGACACCACTAGTGTGTGAAAGGTCCTGACTAAATCCTCCCAAAGGCAGGAGGATGGAAAACTTTAGAACAAATACAGACTGTCAGAAAATTTGAACAAAGTGTAAATATCATTTTTGTACGCATTTTCGGTGAAACGTGACTCTTAGTTATCTTTTTTTTTAGTTCTGTTAGATCATTTTCAGTAATGGAAATAATTTCAATGAAAACGAAGACTTCCGAAAATATTTGGAAACACGTCTGTCACTTCAGCTTATACTAAAAATATTTTATTTTCACGAAAAAATCCTGATATGAATTTAGGCAGGACCTTCTTAATTGTAAGAAATACTTCAAAGAAATACTGTACAATATCAAGTGATTAACCTGTTGAATCTGTAAGAAGCGGAAAGAGAAATTAACATGATGAAGCAAAGTATGCCAACAGTAATAGCGACATCGAAAAAAGCGAATGAGAAAATTTTATATGAAAGAGAATTTAAATTTTCATTAAGACTCGATATTATGTTTAATATAAGGTTCTACTCTATACTTATCCGCACACTAGGCTGTCCACTGGGTGGAGCATCGAACAGCGGTGGCTGCTACCGAGATTGCCCATTGCCTCTTATTACAGCACAAAATATCAGAAGAAAATTGAACAATATACTCTATAAATTTATCGTCTTTTTATTTCCTACTAATGAGGTTTGTGAGTATTAGCCGGTTGACTATAAGTCAAGTCGTAATGAGTTGCCGTTTATTATATTACTTTATCTTGTACCTGATTCGAATATTAAGCCATCCGTACTGAAGGACATGATTTGAATTAATTCCTTCAATCATTGTATGAAAAAACATCCGTATTGCTCCCTTAAAAACACGACAACGGAAAAAATTGCAAATGATATCCGATTTATACATTAAACTTTTATGAGGAATTATTACTATTTTGTCATATCTCTATATATCCTTCTCGTTTATTGTTCAAAAGAAGCTTCTGAAATTTTGTATAGGACTAGCAATCTCTCGTTTTTATTAAGCTGTACAAAAATCTACAGAAAAATTTCAAATGCGATTGATTTTCTTGAGTCAAATTAAGTAAAAAGCTTAAAAAGTTTCAAACGAAAATACTAACCAATACGTCAACTTAAACATAAACGAAATTCTTTGAACAAGAATAAATAAAGAATAGAAGACATTGCAATATTACTTAGTATGTTTCTGATGATGCCTACACTATTTGAACCATAGCATGGAATGTCAAGCCGTATGCCGGTACATTAAGTACCATGAAAATTATTACTTCTATACAGGGTGTTTCATTAACAATTGAAAATATTTTAACTGTGGAATCCTAGGCTCAAAATATTAATATTTAACCCAACTCACCTTGATTAAATGTGTCTCCTTACTCAGATGCAGGATGTCGAAGTTTCGTAAAAAAATTGAGTTTTTCTGTTAATATTCCTATGATTTTCTGTTCGATTCAGTTGAAAATCGGTAGTGATATTCAATGTAACAAGAAGCTAATTTGGCTTCCGTTGGTTTCAACTTATCGACTCCAGTGGCGCCGCGGAGGGCAGGTCAACCAAAACTTTCGGAGAAAAAACAGCACGCCACTGATTTTTTTCAATTTTCATATTTTTTCAAATTGATCTACTCAAAATACAACTTTTCGGTTCGGTGAGTTTTTACGTATCTGTTTTTTTTTTTCGAGATATTAAATAAAAACCACTCTCTAATCTCTCCGTAATACTAAGTACAGAACCCTAAAACTTGAATTACCGGCACACTTTTGACCAAGACCAAGAAACAAAAATTGTTTACAATTGTTCAAGGTACTACATATCTCAAAATCGTTAACCGTTACACTAAATCAGTACTAACTGTGCGGGGTCACTTATTTATATTTATTCAGACTCTATGGAACTGGATGGAATTGAGGCCAGGTTACAGAGTGGTTTTTATTTTATATTTCGAAAACTAAAATAGATACGTAAAATACTCACAAAACGTGAAAGTTGTATGTTCAGCAGATCAATATGAAAATTGAAGAAAAAAATCAGTGGTGTGCTGTTTTGTTGATAAGTTGAAAAAAATAAAAGTCAAATTAGCCTCTTGTTACATTGAATAGCACTACCGATTTTCAACTGAATCGAACAGAAGATCATCGAATTATTAACAAAAAACCAATTGTTTCACGAAATTTGACAACCTGCATCTCAGTTAGGAGATACATTTCATCAACATGAATTGGGTTAAATATTAATGTTCTGTGCCCAGGATTCCACAGTTAAAATATTTCCAATTGATAATGAAACACCCTGTATATAACATGTCTACAATGTCTACATTCATGATACAAATTAACAAAGCAAGTTTTTAGAAATGACATGCTTATATAACATATCTTTCACAATGTTTTTGAACGAAGTTTGTTTTCTTCCTTGCTCAATTTTCGATGGAAGACAAAATGGTTAGATATTTTAGATATATGTGACAGTCAGTGGGTTGTTTGGCAATCTTAGAGTTGCCTTACTGTTGCCCCCGAAACGAACCATGACGTAGAAGTTCATTAAATCATTTAGAATATACACTGACACGAGTAGTAATCCAGTTCTCTAAACAGCTCTCTCAGTATGGCAAGAAACCAACACTATGGACCATTCTTTTCAGTACAATTAGAACTTCAGTGATCTACTAGAGTTACCCCAAAGTAAATATGCATGGCAAAACCAACAAACTAGATGAAGTCTTTACACAAGATAGCATTTCGAAGAAAATTTCTGACGTAGAATGTCGATCTGGACGTTCCATTTTAAATCACCCAAAGAACATGAAATTTTCGCTTTTATGGGCACACAAGTTCACACCTCCACACGCAAGCTCGAATCGACTTTACCACTCGGAAACTTAATCAGATTGGTTTTGGAGTTGCTGGGAACCACATCATTTTTACAACAGTAACCATTCTTTTTTTCTGTAGTACTGTTACATACAGTGACTACATTGAGAGTAGTTTTCCCGGTTACCATCTCAGTTGCGAAGGTAAGGGTGGTCAAAAATATTATTGATAATAATAAAAATAAGGAGACCCAGATTACATCCCTGCGAGACGCCACGGTAGATGCTCCTGCGGCCTGAAAAGAAGTCCTCGCCCTTACCTCTGAAGACCTGAAAACTGGTCGAATGTTTTATTCTCAGATGATTCCGCCTTGGAGTGCACTCTAATTTTAGTTGAGTGCGACTAAGGAGAAAACCTCGTAAGTCCAGGAAGTACACACCAGAAGAGGAGGTACTGTAAAGGTATTGGGTCGGAGAACTAATCTTGCTTTCCACACGTCCAGTTTCGACAGTTACGTCATGTTTAAATATCTGGAGCTACCAGTTGTTAGTACTATATCTATTTCAAATGTTGAGTTATGGGGAGTGTTTCAATTCCAGTTGACTTTTGAGAGTGCTGAATTCTAGGGTTTTACAAATTGTGTTGATTTCGAAAACTTTCCACCAGATTCATTGTAATTCCTTTATTGCATTTGAGGAGAAGTTTTAGATTGTCAAAATATGATGTGTAGATGTAATATGTTCAAAACCTGCGGATTTGTTATCCGTGGAGAGATGTTCTTTGAATCCAGATTCAAAATTTTGACCTGTTTATCCTACGAAAACTGTTTGGCATTCATTTCATTCAATTCTTTATATTCCAGAGTGTGTATTGAAAGTAAACATTGTGGAAATCAGACAAGTCATTTTATTCATATATAAAACTTATAATCAGCTTTTCAGATATCAATGTTGAAGAAAATGTTGCACTTCAACATAATACTAGTTCTCCTAATTTCAAAGAATTTCGAGAAAGGTTTAAATTCAATTTTCAATATGTTGAAGATCTTCCGAAAGCAAGGTGAATACTTTGGTTACAGATAAAAATTCACACACAATTTAACCATTAATTTTCCTAAGTAGGCAATATAGTATCATATTCGTAATTGCTCGCTTATCATAAATTCCCATTATATTTCGATATTTTTTCAACTTCCAACTCTAGCAACTTGCCTATCTAATTTTGAACCATTAATTTTGAAATATGTTTCCACCAACAACATAAAAAAGATAAAACGCGTAATTTCTGTAATTTCAAAAATCGTTACTTTGTGCTTTTTCAACGGTTAACTACACCTACTTCCTACGGGGTGGATCAAACAACGAACGGTACCCGATTCCATATTTTAATTTTCAGAAATTTCCTCTCGTGACGCGCGTGATAAATGACTTTAATATGTCGGTATGTGCGTCCGACGAAACATTTATTTCGATAAAACACACAAATAGCAACACCGAAGCGGCGTGTTGAAGTTTTTATTATTCTATTTACAGAAGAAATGGCCAAGATTGATATTCAAAGTATTTATATTGCCAGCATTTTGAAAAGCTGAAAAACAAATGTAAACTGTCAGAATTTTATAACCGCGATTTCGGGAGAAGGCTACGTTTAGATTTCTGGAACACTCAGTTACGCGTCTCAACAGTTTCGAATTGCACGAAGTATGTGTACAGGGTGTGGTTAGATTTCAAAACGATTAGACTATTTTTGAGCGGGAACATACTTCGTTCTCGATCGGCAATAAAGATGAAATGCTGAATTTTTTCCCGAAATACTTAAGTTCGGACCCAATATATTGTCCGAGAAGACTTGTTTACGACACAAGGTCACTCCTAAATGATCCGTCGAGCAACCAGTCGAGTCATTCTTTTACTGGTAATATCTTCACAACGTTGTCAGTCTCAGGAGAAGGTCAACGAAAGAAAAACTATAGTCATTCGTGAAATATAAACGTTTCTTTGTTGACGCACCATCTATATTATTGTATCTCCTATATATACTAAAAATCAGTTAGAAACAGTTGAATTATAATGTACAGGGTGCATCAAATTGCTGAATTGAGCGATTTCTCTAAGGGATGCTGTGCTAGATTGTTAAAAACGTGAACTGAAGAAATGTATTTTGATATCTCTTTCTGTGATATCGCAGATGATTGCATTCGATAGATTTAAAAAATTATCGTAGCTCATTTATTTTTGAATAGTTTTCGAAGCGCTTAGAACTTTCTATCAATGAGATTAATTTGAGACCAAATATGTCATCTTGAATTTTTCGTTAATCTTCAGAAGAAAATTTTCTATACACCATAATGCAAAAAATAAAAACTCGGAACATATATGACGTTTGTGATAATCGAATAGATATACGAAGTCATTTTTGCAACTCTCGTTACTGGATCTATTTAAGAAGTTATAACCGATCACACTTATTTGTTTTTCTTTTAAACGCTATCGGTCTCATTTTCAATGCAGATTATACGCGACTTTGAAATGTTGATACAAAAATATCAAACGTAAGTGTTACAATCAATAAACTCCCAGACCAGCGCGAATGGAAGTCATGTACTAAGGAAAATTAAATTATGGAATATATCGATCGATTTTCTTTTAACACATTACCTTATTCCATTCATAACGCTTCAACAAAATATGCTCCCCCTTGGGAACTAGAAATAAACAGTTTACCTACGAGTTATAACCACATCACTAGCTTTCAATATACACCGTTACTAGGGGGTTGCTTTGAACTCAGATAAGTGTGCTCTGTAAGTGAGAAGTGCCTTTATTACATAATGTAGAAATTGTAGTTCACGTCTATTCATATTTGTATTCGTTTTCTGTTCCCCCGACGTGAGCAGACGCACAAGGGGTAGCAACATGTTTAGTTTGGATTTTGCGAATGGATAGTGTTTATTTTTGGAATTTCCGGTTCTGATGTTTGGGCCCCTAAATTAGAGAGAATGTTTTGAATGTGATGTTGATGTATTCATAGGTTTCTTAAATAAATTTGTCGCAGGGTGTTCAATTCATTGCTGTGTTTAGTTGAAATATTCTTAGAATACTTCTTCAATACGTTGGTGAGAGAAGTTCTAGATAATCAAGATAAAATGTGGGAAAATTCCACGGATGTAATAAAAGATCTTTGTTATCGTACATTTCGTTAGTTTAACTTTTGCGTTATTTTATAGAGGAAGTTGATAAAGCAACCAAACTGAATGCCGGGCAGATATCTGAGAGTAACTAACACCTATCCGAATTTATCTACCTAAAGTTATGAAAGATAGGAGATACTTACCAATGAGTCTACTTCAGGATCTGCTATATAATAAGGTTTTTCTTGACGTATCTGAAAAAGAAAACAAAATTAACTTCAGTGTATTCAACTGTTTTTTCATTTGTTGTTCAAATTGTGTCTGGAAATCTGTTTTGAATATTTAGTTATTTCAACATTGAAAAAGATTGAACGCGTTTTAATCGGGATGAATTATTTTCTAAAAGAATGGGATCAGAATTTATGCACTAAATTATGATCGAGAATGAGAGTTTCAAGTCGTGGTAAATCAGCATTCTCAACTTTAGTTTTCCTTTTATATGGAACGCACACGTCAAAGGACGACGTCATTTAGGCCCCATGCAGTGTATTATCAAATATCGAGTGGATTCATAGAGACATTGGATCAAATAACAATTCAATTGCCACAGCAAATTCAAGATAATTTTTCAACATACACACAACCAAATTTATGTGGAATCACCCGATATTTTGAATATTACCTCAGGGATTTTGGAAATTTCGAAGGACTGTTAGAATTGATCCTTTTTGAGATATTTCAATTTATTTTAAGAAAGAAACAAATAAAAGAAAATAAGACTCTTTCCGCATGTAGTAAAAAAATTGAAAATTGTTTTCTCACGGAGTAGGTGTTTTTTTTCGACCTCAGTAGCTTGTATTACCTCCTCTTGCCCTCATACAAGCCTGAATCCGTATCTAGGCATGCTTTGGATGAGGTTTCGACCTCCTCTGAGGTGATATTCTACCATTCTTCCGTGGCGGCTTGGATGAGCTGTTGTGGGGTTCTTGGATTATCCTGGTGCGATCTAATTTTTCTTTTGAGATTATCCCATAAATGTTCAGTAGTATTCACGTCTGGAGAGCAAGTTGGCCAGTCCAAAATAGCGATTCCCTCTGTTTCAAGATAATGTCGTGCAAGTCACTGGTATGCAGTGGAGCTTTATCTTGCATAAAAATGAAATTCTGGCCGTGGGCACCTTGCCAGAGCCCACTATGGGATCCAGTACTAGGTCCACGAAATTTCTAGCCGTTACACTAGTAGGAACCGAAATCAAATCTGTTTTGCCTTCCAGCATAATACCACTCCAAAACATCGCACTGCCTCCTTGATATTTCGCAATTTGTCTTGATGCTCGGAGTCTAGCTTGTCTTCCACGACCTCTTAAAACCCGAATCCAGCAGTCATCTGTTCGAACACCCATTCTGGTCTCATCCGTAGAAAGAACATTTCCCCAATTCTCAATATTCCAATTTTGGTTCTCGATACACTTATTAAGTCTGTTAGTTGTCTGATTAGCTCTGGAACGTTTAAGGGCCTTCTGCTGTATAAATCCCTTGAACGAAGTCTTTGACGTATCGTTTCGACTGATATACTGATGTCTGTTGCTTCCAGAAAGTATGGGGTGCGACGCACTAGGGTCTCTTCTTGTAATTTTGCACAAAAAGCGGTCTTGTTCTTCAGAAGTGATCTTCCTACGACTTCTAGGCTTATGTTGCAGAGATTGTAGCTCCACGTATCGGGCGTAGGTTCTTGAAATCACCCCCTGTGATACCCATATTGTGGCCGCTATATCCCTCTGTGTCGCCCCTTCTTCAACGAGAGCAATAATTCGACCCCTCTGCACATCAGACAATCCAACGTAAGGCATTTTAAATTACGATTATAGGAGTTTTTAAAGTACAATATCCCGAACATGTAGTGATAATTCAACATTTCTTACCAGACTAGCCAGTTTTTTACAACAAAAAACTTCATTCTTCACAAGTAGTTAAAGATCCATGGTTAAAAACAATCAATAATGTGAAATACCGAGTGATTCCATATAAATTTGGTTGTGTGTATGTCATAACGCTTCACCTTCGATATAGATGAGTCTAATCTGTCTAATTGCCACGAAAAATCTGGAATAACCAGCTTGATCGAAAGAAGAATCTTGCCGCAGCCGAGAAAGCGCAAAAACCAGTAAACAATTATCTTCGAAACTAGTTGATACGGAAAATTTGAAATGTCTTCATACCAAAGAATGTCCACTTCTTACTATGAAGATACCCATTAATCAAATTGCCCCAAGCTGGTTATAACTTTCGTTGAGTTGCAGTTGAACTGCAGTCTCCTGACACTCAATTCAAGAAAGATTTTGAAATGACTTACGTAATTTGTTCAACAAAAATGCAATTTGAATTTGAATTCGGTGCATGAAGAATGTGTTGAAATAAATTTTAGATTTTCCTCTAGATCTTTCTGATATCGTTAGTTGGAAAGTGTATACTATAATTATGATTTTGTAGATTTTTCAAACTTATTTTGTATTCAATCTGAATGTTTTTCAATTAAAAACTTTTCTAGGATCATGAATATCAAAATAAAAAGAATTATCCAATTGCCATTCATTATGTGAGTTATAATGTTAAGCAAAAGCGACAATAAAACTTTTGCGGTTCGACCTGATTCTTTTTTCGTTCCTCATTTATTAGTCTTCAAAAATTTTCTGATATAATAAGAGGTAGCCAGATCAGTTTTGCTGATATGCTTACCAAGTAACAGCATTTCATTTTTGTGAAATAGATAAGTTTACGTAATTGAAAATTTCGATGAAAATACTTTCGACTCGAAATATCTTAATTGGCGTAATATCGAAATTAGTAAATAGTGAAAATTGTAATAGTAAATAGCGTTTTGCTAAAGGTGAATATTATTACCCATTGAATAAACTGCCCTGATTAAATGCAGGTAATAATCATACAAATTTAGGAAATTTTCCTAATGGCATTATATAAAATGTACCCATTAAACAATCTGCACAGGTTTAAATACAGCTATCAAATGTTATTCAACCAGAATTGATGGTTTCCTGCGAAACACATCATCTGGTGACAGTTAATCGAACGTCCAGACAGTTTATTTTATTAAAGCTACCTTTTGTCTCTGCAGTTTTGGTTATACCTGCATTTAGTCTTTTAGAAAATAAGTATAATCTAGATGACAACTAAAATTACATAGGTCCAGTTGCTATTAAGTTGTCGTCATGGCCGCCTGCGTTGTCGCTCCTCTCACACCTTCCCTAATAAAACGGGCTTACCGAAGCTCTAAGGAAATAGCTATAATTATAATAAAAACTGGATAAAAAGCGGTTGAGGCACGTGGACCAGGGGCGGGTACGACCTCTGTGTAATTACACCTTACCATCTCCTGGCTCAATCAGTATTTTTCGGGTCTGGCTCCCGCGCTTTACCCACCAGCCTGTGTCGGATGAGATTTCAGAAATATCGCAAAAATTCCGATACATTATTCATAGGACGAGAAAACGGGTTTTTAATGTGCGATTTATATCGCGGTCTAATACAGGTACTGATATTCATTCAAGAAACTGCCTCTTGAAAAAACTCATACGCGTTCTCGTGTTGTCAGCCGAACGGTACTTAAATTTGGATAAACACGGTGAACCAGATAATTTTCCTTTCTTTTGAAACCTGACTAAATTATTTTGAACCTGTTGCGTAGGTACCATTTAGATCTACTTATCTTAATGGACCATTTATATCTCTTTAAAAAACACTTTCGATATATTTTGATATTGAATCTTACCTTTCTTCGAAACAAATGAAATGTAGATGGCGCACTGAATTTTTCTGGTTATTCTGTCATTTATGAAGTGGGAAATGACACGACCGTTGAAATTATTGAATAAATTCACAAATATCGACTCTATCAGAAAATTACAAGAACTGATTGTACTATACTCTTATATTTTTTTTTCAAGGACTAGCTGGCAATAGTAAGAAGTGAGGCGATTGTTCAATGTTTCCAAAAGTATCATTTCCAGGCTCTTAACGATACTTCAAGAAACGACGAGCAGGTAGATCGTAGAACAGTGTCTCAAGATCAGCAAGTACCTTCATCACTTTGGAAAGAGTCATCAATATGTTTCTCTTACTCAAGAACATAAACGTGCAATATTCGAATGGACAGTAGCCGCCTTCGTGTATGGACAAATTTAATTTGTCACAGATATGAGGTACAATTATGATTTTGGGAGGAATTTACTACTATGGAAACCTGATCTCTACCTATGCGAAAACGCCTTGAATTCAGTTATTAATGAACGTGACATAATCAACAATTTTCTACCATGGTGCATTGGTGATGATTTTCTTTTTGTCAAGGAAAATGTCAGACCTCATAGATCCCATCTGAAAATTCAAGAAATTTTCCGTCCACCCCTAGTTCCAAAGTCACCCCACCCCACCTTAATTGAATCAAGCATTCATGCTGGAATCAATATCAACCGAGGCCAGGAATTTTGCAACAGCTTTTAGAGCTTTCAAGGATATTATGGGCAGATTTGCAGCAAGATCGAATTAATCATTCGATGGAAGGCACGCAGAAGCTTTTTCAAACTGTCGTAGAGATTCGAGGAGGACATACAAATTATCAAAAATGGAAAACAAAGGTTTGGTTAATTTGACCGTTTCGAATATTTCGCTTTCTTCATCTTTTATTTAATATTTACAGTTAGTATAAGAATTCGCTAATTTTCTTGGAGCTGTTTATTTATATATTATAATAAATTACAAAATATTTCTGTTATAATAGGTAGATATCTCTTAGAATATAACAATAGAGATTTTCCTAAGTCCTATGAATATTATAAATGCGAAAGTTCGTATATTCAGAACTTTGTCACTCAATAACGGCTGAACACATTTTGATAAACTGAGACACACAGATAGTTTAAGTTATTTGTTGATACAAAGCCACACATCGATCACAGAGCCTTACCAACGTACGTTCCTCCAGTGACGCCAAACCAATACATTTTTGTCTAATCGACTGTTGATTTGGTCGCTCACATATCTAACATAACTTAACATTGGTTGTGGTTTGTCTGACCTATTTTTCCGGTGGCGGCAGCGCAAAATCGTCCATTCAACCGCTATGTATGGTTGAAACCATGAATGAAGAACACAAGACTACATTTTTAGAGGCTAAAGTTGTTATATGCGAATTTTCGGGTCTTAAGAAATAGAAATTTATATATTTAGAAATATGGGTTTCAGAATTTTTGGGAAACCACTGCTGAAGGTTCGAAATAAGGGTTAGAAGGTTTGCAATAGAATCCTCCCAGTATTGAACTTTGAGACATGAATTGTAATTAAAATCTTGATTATATAGGAAAAAAATAGTGTTTGAGATTAGTTGCAAAAATCCCTCTGTGCGTAATAGGGGATGATATGTTGTCTGGAAATTCCTCCAATTTCAAACTAAGGGTTATGAAATTTGTATTTTATATTTTAACTACAAAGAAGTATACCTTTTAGGAAGTGGAGTATGAGAACTGGTGACTTGATATAAAATCTGAACTAACTTCATAAACGCTAAAGTTTAAAAAATTATTGAAATATTGCGTAATGTCGTCGTCGATGCGAGGGAGCGAAGCGGATTTAGGTTAGGTTACGTCAGTAAATTATAAATATATTTTTTTGCTCTTGTATGTATACCTACATAATGTATTTGATAAAGACAGGACACGACAAATATATTCTCACATTTTCCACCAGACAAATGATTGGAAATATTCAATTCAGTTATTGTTGTTCTGAAAACATAACCATGAATTATGTTATTATGATTGAGAAAAGTTTTATCTGGATTTTCTGATTTTGAAATTAGCCTCAATTTTTGTGTGCTATTTGTAGGTTCTTAACGAATTTTGAATTAGGTTCTAGAATTTATACAGAAACTATTTTCAGTTTCTTATCTCCATAAAAATTAATTAGGCAAATAAATCCGAGCAATTACATAATTTTTTCTCGTATTTATTAGTATAGAACAAGCTGTTCAGTTTTCAAAACAGGATATGTATTGGATAGGTTCCGCATTTTGATTCGAGCAGACTTATTACGAAAAATGAACTTGAAATGGAAAATTTCATAAATCTGGATACGTCTTTTTCTCAGTAGATAATGTGGTTAACATAGTAATATCTGAAATTGATTTTCATGTTTAGGTGTACTTTAAGACTAGTGATAAAAATGAAATAAAAACTTGTCTCCACTCTCTATAAATTCTTCAATTTATTAATTTTAAAAATTGTATTCACATCTGCCACATCTCCGACAGCTTCCAATATTCGACGGGCAGTTTAAATTAACTCGGGGGACGACGCTACCTTTTTTACTCATTTCTCTAGCAGACAATGTTGCCCGACCAAATACTAAAGTGGCGTTGACCGTTCGTCGGTTGCATGCTCTCTACCACCTTGAAGTTTCGCGTGCGTAATTACACCTCGGTGGCAGATGAAACTTGTAGATGTTGCTGAACTGATGGCATTCACCAAACTTCGAAACAGTAGGGAACTACAAACGAGGCTCTTCCTTTCCGTCCGGTTAAACTAAGCCTCTAATAACGGACTTTATTCACAGTGGACCCCAGTAAATCGAATGGTTAATATCCAGTTCAACTTTTCAACGTATGATTTGTGGATGACTGTCCCAACAGGAATCAAAGCATTAGGAAAAGTATCTAGGGAATCATAGTTGATAATATAGAAAATACATCGTTGAAATATTTTCTTAAAGAAGGTGAAAGTACGTCTTGTTTCGCTATATTCGTTTTTTTAATAAAAAACTAGCTGACCCGGCAAACTCTGTTCCGCCTCTGTTGCGGCAATAAATAAGCAGATTTTCTTATTATTTCTGTATTTTAGTACATAGGTTGCTCTTTACTTAAGTACCTTGTGGTACACGACATTTTTTGTTTTATTATCAGGAGAAAAACAAACAACGGAGATGTGAACATGCCACATATAATTGACCATGGAAGTTCTAGGTTCAAACCACAAACTTTTGAGGACTGGCCTTGTGATTTGTTGATGGACATGGCAAATGCAAGACGGATTGAAGTCTGTTGAATTCAAATGGAGTTTAAACGCGATCTATCATTTGGATTGTTCACAGTGCTCGATTTTGTCAGTTCTAACAAGTGTGTTTTGCGATTTTTACAATGGATGAAAATATCGAACATAGAATTTGTCCCAAATTTTGTATTGCAAATGGAATTTCGTGTGCTGAATCGCTGAAAATGTTACAGAAGGTTTATGGTAGATCGACTTTAATCAAAAACACGTGTATATGATTGGTACAGTGCATTCAACAGCTGCCGAGATGAGGTGGAAGATTTGCCTCGCCCTGGTCGGTCATCAACATCTTTAGCTGTTGACGTTGTTAACATCGATAAAGTGAAGGAAATGGTAATTGAAAATCGTCATTTGAGTCTTACGAATCATTTATCAATATTCAAAAACATCCTATTAACTTTACACCAGCACTCAAGTCGAGCCAAATCATCCTGAAGCATCTGAGCATCCTCTGCAGATGAAATGGAACGATACAGTTTCAGATCATCCGCAAATAAAAGAAACTTGCTATGCAAAAACACTGGAATCATATCATTTATGAAGAGGATGAATAATAGTGGCCCGAAGTGGGATCCATGGGGAACCTCAGAGCTAACAGGAATAAAGTAAGAAGTGAAACCCCGGTACCTGACAGATCGCATCCTATTCAGTCTATGCAATTTATCTAAAAGTAAGTTGTGGTTGACCTTTTCAAATGCTTTCGAGAAATCTGTATAAATCGCATCAACCTACACCCTGTCATCCATGGAACTAGTAATGTCATTAACATAAAGAAGCAAATTTGTTAAAGTTTACTTTTGGGGAAATCATGTTGTTCATTTATAACCGTAGACATACATTTTCAGGTGAGATAATTACAAACGAGATTATCGAAAAGTTTGGGGATGACAGATTGTATACGGTTATAGTTTTTCACATCAGACTTATCACCAGACTTCTATATAGGTACCACAAAGTTATTTTTCCAATAAGATGGAAAATTACCCGTTCGGAGAGAATTGTTGAAAATATCTGTTAATAATGGACCGGTAAGAGAGAAAATACATTTTTGCAAAATTATGGATGGCACAATATCTGGTCCTACTGTGAATTTACTGTGAATATTTTGTATCCCCTCAAATACTTCAGCTGGGCGCAAAGTCAGGTTAACAATGTCTACTGTATTGGCAATGTCAAAATTCGGCAACACTATGTTCGAGCGCATACACTTCGGAAAAGAAATCAGCAAACATGTCAGCCACCTCCACGCCCTCAGATGATTATTTGCCTCGAAAATGCATGGCTGGAGGAAGTTGGTCAGGCTTTTTCAAGTCCAGAAATAGCGGGGATCAGACTTTAATCTACGGTCGATACCTTTCAGATACTCCACATCTTACACAAAACTGATATGACTACATTCACGCCTCAAGTCGCTAAAACTTAGATAGTCTTGAAAATTATTCGATGCTTTATACTTTCTATGCATCTTCTTTTTCTTGTGGATCTTACTAATGAGTTCCTTAGTGAACCAGTGTGAGGATAATGATTAGATTCTTCCTTGGCGTAGATGTATTATTTCGGAAGTGGCCTACTTTGAAGGCGATACAATAAATTTGTATAAAAAATAAGCATTTTGTATTTCACCAATTTCCGGTACATTTTTGTAAGGATGTGTATAACATTGGAACGTTATCGAAAATTCATACATTTTTCAAATAAAAGTCGTTACATTCTATATGAATTAATGATAATAAGTTAAACGTTGTTTTGTATTCGTATCTATACGACGAATCCTCGAAAATACGACTATTTAGGTCAACATACCCAGCGGGTGACATTGATTTTCAATGGATCACGTATACATACAAACTCTCGGTTCAACTCTGCCAGCAGATAGTCGTTTGAATTATGAAACCAGCACTCCCAGCTTTATGCGGAAAACTTGTATCTACAAATGTAACAAAACTAGTCGGAGTTTTTGGATGTGGCAAATTAAAACCACATGTGCTTCGTCTGGCTGGCCATGTTTACCCGACGTATTCGTTAACATTAATTTTCTCTCAGTTAACGTGCCAACATTAGGGGCAATCACTCTTAAAAAGCTCACAGAAAATTAATGGACGCCTTCGGAATGAACTATCCTGAAGTGCTAACTTAATAAATTGTACTTTTTATGCACAGTTTATCAGCGCAGACGGAATAATATTTCAGGATACCGGAGACATATAATCTGAATCAAGTATCAGTATACTTGCCACCTTGTTTCTCATTGAGAGAAAACACTGTTGAATTTATATTTTTAAACCAAAATTCACAACTTCTTTGGAAAAGTTACCAAATGGTTCATTTTTCTTTCAAAGAAGTCGCATATATACATAATTCATAAAAAAATGTTTTAACAATAAAAGTCCTAAAATTCTTCGTGTTCCGCCTATGCCTGCGTTTATTTTTACAGAATAATTTGTATTTCCAACCAACTTATTTCAAAATTAGCGCATTCTTTTACTGATAAACGCGTAGATAATATAAAATAACTTTCTTAACCTCGTAATTCGTTTCAATGTGGCACCCCTAGAATTTTTCAATGAATATAACTCAAAAACCGTTATTTTTTTATGCGCACTTCCCAGGAATAGGCGAACCTGTTACACCACATGAGTGGTCGCCTGGAAAGAATTGAGGTGTCTGTTTACACGCTTCTTGAAGAGGGCCAAATTGTAGGATTTTGGGAAGATGTTGGACGGAAGCTCACCGGCTGTTTTCGAAGGATCGTTAAATGTACCGCCATATGATGAGAACTCCTTGCCAGCCTAGTGTTGCGGCAAAACATGAATTTTCCCGAAACAAGGTCTTTCAGCTCCTTGGAGCATCTTCCGTGGAAGTATCTGTAAAACAGAGAAAGGTCAGCAACTTGTCTTCTGGGAGCAAGCGGTTGGAGATCGCGGGTGATCTCCGGGTGGTGGATGAGGCCCACAGCCCGTTTTTGCACACTATCCAACATCCGCAACTAATTCTTGGGCGCAGATCCCCATACATGGGAACAATATTCCAAAGCAGGTCGAATCTGCGGCTTATATAGAAGCAACAGCTGAGATGACGTGAAATATCGCTTGGCTCTGAAAAGAAAACTAAGTTTGGCTGATGCCGACGTAGCTATTGCTGATACATGTTGTTCCGAGATGGTGCATCGAATCTTTGGATGCAATTTGTTGGCCTTGCATTATTAGAGAAAGTTCTCCAGCGGGGACCTCTAGAAAACGTAATTGCTTGCGTCTTGCTCGCGTTGAAGCTCACCAGGTTCAACTGACCCCACTCAGATATCCTCTGTAAGTCAGAGTTTAAGTTTTTAATTTGTTGACATCTCTGACGATTAGACTCCGCAGCTGTAATCGCCCGCAGACTACTGAAAGACGAATCCAGGGTAAAATGGTCTGCAAAACCGAAGATCTTGTTCCCTGTAGATGACAGAAGATCGTTTATCTGCAACAGAAACAAGGTTGGCGCAAGAATGGATCCCTGAGGTACTCCTGCTTGCAACTGGAAACAATCTGATGCTATACCGTCGACCACAACTTGTATTATTGTTATTATTATTATTATTTAATATAAATTAGAGTTGAGGCGTGATGCCTATATAACTCGAAAATCATAATATACATTATGTCTAACAGGTTTCAAAGCAGTGAAAACAAAGTAATACAAAATGACTTAAAAAATAGGCTAGGCTATTCTAATCTGATGAAAACAAAATAAAAAGATTCTCAAAAGCAAGTAGATCAAGCATTCAACCTACCTACAGAAAACTCAAATGAAATACAATAACTGCTTATCAAAAACATGTTGTAGGTACTTAGAAATCTTCAGTTGCCTGTTTCAGATAATATCCATGAATCATAGGCATTCTTGGAAGCATTGACAGAAGTAGAAGAAATAACATGTGGTGGTAGATCATTCCATGCCGTAAAGATACGATTGGAAAGAAAATTCTGTCTTGAGGTGGATTTGAAGTTTTCTAGATATAATATTAATAATATTGATCTATTCGAGAGAAATTTTTGATTTCTATCAATTCATGAATTTTCTTTCCACAAATCTGGCTTTTTTCGACAAATATGCTCTTTCACACGCCGCATGACGCTCAGGTAATATTCTGATTTACCGTCTGACCTTCTGGCAAGAATTGTGAGTGCACAACACAGCAAAAATCAAAGAAAATAGTCAACATTACCTTGACTTTTGATCGACTTTGACGAAGTTTTTCCGGTTTCGGTTCAGTTGTAAGGCGCCATTCCGAAGTTTGTTGACTGGTTTGAATATCAAACTCATAAACACATGTCTCATCACTAGTTACAATGAGTTTCATAAATGTGGATCGGAATGGAATCGTTCTAGTGTAACTTCAGCGACCTTTACGAAGTTTGTTGACTGGTTTGAATGTCAAACTCATAAACCCATGTCTCATCACCAGTTACAATGGGTTTTATGAATGTGAGTTGGAATGGACTCGTTCTACTGTAAGTTCAGCGACCTAACGAGATTAAATTTGGAGGAAAATTCAGGTCATTTAAAACTAGCGAGCGGCAACGCGTTTCATGCTCAAACAATCGTTTAAAAAGGTACGAGTTTATTCGTGAGACGCAAAATGTTCGTAGCCTATCTCCCTTAAACTTAAATGATGGTTTTTAATTACCATTTCTTTCATTTTTTCGATGTTAACTTCAGTTGAAAATGTTGATGGCCGATCCAAGCGAGGCAAAACTGTTAAATGCACTGTACGACTCATATGCACTTGTTTTTGATAAAGTCGATTTACCGTAAGCCGAAATTTCATTTGCAATACAAAATTTGAGATAAATTCTTTGTTCGATATCTTTATCCATTGTGAAAATTGCAAAAAACACTTGTGAGCACTGTAAACAACCTAAATGACAGATGGCGTTCAAACTCCGCGTCAATATAGAAAACAGTTGTACCAACTTATCAACAACAAAAATTTTGACAATCAATACTCGGACTTATTTTGACGGAATGTACATAAATTGAAATCACTTGTAATTCATTAAATTCTTATCAATTAGTAGCTATAAGTTTTTACAATCAAGTTTCCTGGTGTAACCGATTAGTGATGTGTCGTTTAGCAAATAATTCATTAAGTAAAAATCCCAGATTATTGTTTATACTGCCATTAAGAATGTTTACTGAACAGTAAATCATAAGCCTCCACATTTTGCTTATCAAAACCTATATTTGACAAGATTAAGAATGAAGCAACTAACTATATAAGGTCTATAAAACTTCCTACTGTTGCAGTACCTTAACAACAATATCATGATATCATTTTGAACACATCGAAGATTAGGAGTATGTCTCATAGTACTAGCATAATCAGACTGCTATAGAACTATGAAATGGAAACATCTTTATAAATTAATTACATATATGAAATATTCATAAATATTAATATAATATCAAGGTGTCTTTGTATTAATTTTATTACTTAATGAATCAATTAACGTATTAATAGTCAATTCTTATTGAATAATTTCAGTTCGTATTAACATCGTCATCCCATTACTTTACTTTATATATTAAAATATTCATAAAAAATCTCAGTCTCAGAAAGCATCCAGAAAAAATCGTTCAAGCACCGGAAATTACAACGCTGCCGTCGAGTTAATATTCAGCCGAGGTATCACCTCAACCTAATCCTTGAAACAATTCAAAATTGCGCATGATTAGTCCTCTTATTGAATTTAATTTCGTTCTCTTTAATTAAATCCCAAGCACGATTATGAGGATCCATGTAAAGTGGAGCCGAGCAGCAATTAACTTGTAAATGGCAACGTTGCATCTCTAGCTGCGGCCGTTTTTGTTCGAAGTTCAGGATGTCGGGTCCAGGTATACAGGTGAGGATTGTGAATAGAATGCAGGCAAGCGCCTTTTGTACCAGTTTCGAGCCTAACAGAGAGAACGTTTCCTTTATAACAGGGCTATCACATATTTGTTCTGTTCCAGAAAACTTGGACGTATTCGAAGGCGATAAGAAGAGAAGTTGGTCTCGAATCTGGTTCCTTTCTTTTATGAAATTCTCACGAGCAGTGACTAAAACATACATTGAAGAGACCTTGAGAAAGAACCAATTTCGAACTATAATACAGAAATGTGGAATACACAAACATACGTATTCCTACGAGACGCCTTCGAAGGCTAATTAACAAAAATAAGTCTTTTATCAACGAAGAAGATTGTTTCGAGCTCAGTGATTCGACAGGGACAATATTATGTAGATATAACAATTTAGATATTATTATATAATAATTTAGACATTTAACTGCTTTATGAAAGTTAAAAAAGTGGCCGCTAGTTTAAGTACAGCATTTTATATCAGATTATATATCAATTCCGAATTACAAATTATTTTCTGTTTTGATTCTAAAGAACATTTTTGATATGAAAACGAAATATTCAACATTAGTTGTCAAGAAAAACTCACGTACATTTCGCATGTATGAAACAAAGACTTCTATAAAAACTGGGAAACCATTATGGTTCAATTCCACTGAAAACTCTCTCACTAAAAATTCACCGGTCATGATCTATTTAAATAATGAATATTCAAAATTCATGTGAGAAAATCAAGATTACGAAAGAAAATAAAAGTTAGGTTATTCATAGATTATTAATCGAGAAAGACACAGCATAAGCTTCTGTGGATAATTGTCATATACGTTTCACAGAGTGTCATCATTGAAAGACACAGAATCCGAATGATAACATTGAATGAAGAAGAATCGTTCTCTGTATTTCTGTAACATACATAGACATAGAAATGAAATTATGAAATACATAGTTTCATTTGAATGCAGTACATGTCAAAAATAATCAAATGCAACGATATAAAATGCAGAAAAATAGATATAAATAAACATCCGATTTTTGTTCGGTGAATGACATGCACTACCACTGGTTAAAAATATAACTTTAAATACTTTATATGACAGTCGCTAATGAATATAAACCAGCTCGTGTGTATATCATAATCGAGCAATGTTAATTCAGTTGAATAAATAGCATGTTTGTTACAAGAACGACAGAGTTTATCGCCGAATCGCTAGTAAACAAATTCAGTGTGTTTTGTTGTTAGATACTTGAATTAATTTACAGAAATCTCTCTTTAGATAGTATCGCTCCACGATTATTTATTAGTGACATTCAAATCGTTTATCATTTTTATTTGGTGAATTATATAATTATATCTCACCGACTCCAAAGATAAATACATAATAAATCAGGAATTGTATTGGAAATGACAAATTTGATTCGAATCTACGACGACCTGCCTTCTTGATCTGAATTATTTCCAATTTTATTGTATGAAAAAATAATTGTAATCGCCTTGTTTTGATTTTAAAAGTAGGAGAAAGATTAACTGTCATTAATATTCAGTGTTCCTGTTTATGTTACTTCTTCATTATACATATATCGAACTTCATTAAATTGATATCAAATAAATCAAAAACAGCTATTAATTTCCCATAAATAATTAATTGGAAGCATCTAGTTATCTTTATCAGACCGTTATTGTATGAATGAATTCGATTTTTACAACATTTCGTTATCGTCTGTTAACCTTGTCAGGTCGTGTTTTTGATTTCGCTTCCTCTTCTCCAAAGCCTTCTAGCTTTCTGATGTTTTTTCTCAAATCATACTAAGGATGTAAACAATATTATTAAACCTAACATAATTAACTTTTTACCAAATTGAAGTTATATTAAAATTTAATAAACATCCTGTCAAAAATATTACCGGGAATTGATTAATTGAAAAATCTACTTCAAACGATTGTCAAAATTTTTGTTGTTGCTAAGTTGGTACAACTGTTTTCTATACTGACGCAGAGTTTGAACGCGATCTGTCATTCACTTTGTTCACAGTGCTCGATTTTGTAAGTTCTTACAAGTGTGTTTTGCGATTTTTACAATAGATGAAAATATTGAACAAAGAATTTGTCTCCAAATTTGTGTTGCTAAAGGAATTTCGTGTGCCGAATGCTGAAAATGTTGCAGAAGGCTTACGGTGAATCGATATTATCAAAAACACGTGCATATGAGTGGAACAGCGGCCGGGATGTTGTGGAAGATTTGCCTCGCTCTGGTCGGTCATCAACATAGCTGTTAATGTTGTTAACATCGATAAAGTGAAAGAAATGGTAATTTAAAATCGTCATTTAAGTTTGAGAGAGATAGGCAATGAACTTTCTGTGTCTCACGAATCAATTCGTACCACTTCAAACGATTGGTAGCAATGAAACGCGTTGCCGCACGACTAGTTCCAAAACCTGTATTTTTTTCAAAAATTGAATTGCGTAGAGGTCGTTGAAATCATGCTAGGACGAGTCAATTCGATCACATATTCATAAAAAGCATTGTAACTGGTGATGAGACATGGATTTTTGAGTTGGGCATACAAACCAGTCAACAAGGTTAGTTTACCATCTCACAAGGCTATCATTGTGAATGAATTTCTGACCAAAAACTCAACAAATACTATCGAACAACCACCGTATTCACCTGATATGGCTTCGGCCGACTTTTGTCTTTTTCCAAACTCCAACACTTTTGATGATTGTATAATTCGTTGGCATAAATATATTATTTCGGAAGGGGCCTACTTTGGAGGCGATGCAATAAATTTAGATGAGGAATAAATATTTTGTGTTTCATTGACCAATACCTGATAATTTTTGACAGAATCTATTCCTCATTAAAATTTTATTTTGATCCGAAAATGAACTATTTTGATTGGACATAAAATATATAGATGCTATGGATATTACGTTTTTAGCTTATTTCACAAGGAGAAAATGGAAAATTCTCAAAATTATACAATAATTATTTATATATTAAGTAATGATGCTGATTCCGCACAAATTTCAAAAACTAATATTGCAAGTA
This sequence comes from Cryptolaemus montrouzieri, assembly GCA_013387265.2. NCBI lineage: Eukaryota > Metazoa > Arthropoda > Insecta > Coleoptera > Coccinellidae > Cryptolaemus > Cryptolaemus montrouzieri. Next base: position 125,971,975 of record JABFTP020000185.1, read on the forward strand.
TATTGCTCAGCATTGATGAAAAATGAATTTGAAAATATTTCATTCAGAAATATAAATAGTTATTGATTATACAAGGAAAAAAAGGGTATTAGATTTTAGATCGACGTTGGGCGGCAAAGAACAGAGACCTAAAAGCTCTAATCATTCAATGATTAGAAGTACATAAAATATCAACCTTCACCTGTATCTATATATGTTACCGAGACAAAAGTACCCAGATTTTTTCCGGCGAAAAAAGTTATTTCATACAAAGTTATGTCATAGAAGAAAAATTTCGTAATGAATGAAAATCTTAGGAGCTCGGCAGTCGTATTCGAGCAGAAACAATTCTTTTCAACAGTTGCAACTCAGGAAGATGATATTTATGATCGCATGCAACACAAAGCTGGCTAATGGGAAATTAAGTGAAACATAAAAAAACACCTTTTCTGCTCAAATTTAAATTGACGATAATAATAAGGTTACATGATGATGATGTTAAACGTACAACGTTTTACATGGTAGTAAGCTCCTGCACACCTGTGGATCAGCCACGAACAGCTTAGTCAAGATATTAAATGTTCGCATTTTTTATACGTTCACCAAAATTGAATTAAACTCCAGGTTAAAAAGTTAAAGGGAAGAGACCCGAGTCCGAATAAACTGAATCGACAGCTGCCGGATTTTATGACCTTATTTCAAAGGTCATAAACGTATACAAACAACATTTTGTTGACGTTAGCAGATGATAAGATCGCATTTTCAAATTCGTCGCCCCATCATCTTTAAATTCCCATCTCTCTCTGACGTATTGTTATTGAATGTAAGAATACAAATGTACAAATATACACAAAATAGGCGGACAAGAGAACGTCGATTTTCTGCAGCTTTGTATCAATGCTTGGGAATCATCTGTAAGATTGTAAATAATTGAGGTTAGGTAAAACATAAAAAAAATTACATTCTCACACGTGTAGAATAATTCTCGTTAGTTAGTTGACAAAAAAAGTAAAAACTGAAAATTGATTTCATAATATTATTCCCCATAAAAATTTTATTGTAACAGGTTAGTTTGTTGATAATCGACAGATATTATTTATCTTCCAAAGCTTTTATTGACTCAACGTCGATATTAAATCTCGATTAGATTAATATCACCTCAATATATTCTCTCGAATCAACATCATCTATAAATTCCATGAATTCGAATTAGAAGTTTCTGTACTATAAAGTGGATTCACTCAATATTGATGTTTTTTTTTTATTCGATCCGGAGATAGTTGATGCGTTGACTTGAATAAATAGAAACTTAAATGTGACATTTGAATATACCCATAAAAAAACGTATAAATGAGTAACGTGTGGGAGAGCCTGGTTGAAACACAGAAGAGGTTCTAATTTTCCATAAAATATAAGTTATAGTTCTTTACAACCTTTATAAATTATTTTACAAGCCCGCTATAAATTATACTGCATTGTGAGAACGGCAGGTGACTCGACTAGGGCACTAAGACGATATCGAACAAGAACGTTGAAGTTACTTCTACACGGCAGGGTTCCAGTCGTTTCATATAACAGAAAAAAAAAGGAGAAAGTCATTACCTGAGTTCTAGGCCCGTTACTTGTTGAAATTTTAAATTCCTCCTTAGTCCGATATATAAAAGGAGATATGATAGCTGCTTATTAATAATTCTAGATTATAAAAATATTGAGAACAATTAAAACTACGCCTGGCTTGAGGATACGTCAACTTCATATGATCTCAGAAAATATCTCACAAGAGTTTCAATCTCAATGAATTTGGAAGTTATTAGCGACTTACTTAACGTGCCAAAGGGTCACAGTTGTACCAGACAAATCCACAAATCCTCATACAAGTACACAAGAATATCTGTGTGGTTGAGATTCTTACAACATGCGTAAGAACAAAAGAGATAGCAAGCGGAGGAAGTAAGATGAATAATACGTTCTGCAATGAAATGTCAAATAGGTATCAGGTTCGGCGTAAGGGCTTTTTGAGAAAATTATCCCTTTTAGGCATATGGCTTTTCAAGGTATTCGATCATTTTAATTTCTATTAAAAAGGTGTCACAGACTCATTACCAGTTAGACTACAGGAAATTTTCAAGGCGGGGGTTTTTCTAACTAAACCTTCATAATAAGTACTATTGTTTTCTCCTTATAATTCAAATTTTCAAGAATAACTGGAATCTGTACAACAGGATGAAATATAGTAATTGAAGGTTGATATTCAATAGGGATTTGAGGCGAAGGATTAGTACCTATGTACCTAGTATCTTGGTCAATTTTCTACGTATTGTCGCATAATGTATTCCACTGATCTGGGGAAGAGAAAAACTCACCACACAGTTTTTCCACATTTTTTCATTGAGAAATGAACATTCCTGTCAGCTACATAAACTGTCATCTCAGCTTGCTTCTGTATAAGGCGCAGATTCGACTTGCTTTGGAATATTGTTCCCATGTATGGGGATCTGCGCCCAAGCATTAGTTGCGGATGTTGAATAGTGTATAAAAACGGGCTGTGCGCCTCATCGACCACCCGGAGATCACCCGCGAAAAACTGTTATTTTCGCCATCTTCAATCTTCTTCATTTCGCTCGAATTTTTTGCAGAGTTCGCAAAACTACTCCTGTTGCGACAGCTACATGTACTTGAACCTTTTCTAAAGAAATTACAGGTTCATTCTGGATCCCTTCTGGTTTCATGAAATTAATGACATTCGCAACTATTTCCCTGGATTGCCTACTCAATTTTTTCCTTTCAAATTGGAAAGGAACGTCATCACCACCAAACTTAGAAATATTGAAATGAAATTTGCAAGATTTGGTCCTGTTCGCTTGGCTCTTCTTAAAGCTTCAAGGGTTCATTGAGAACTGAGCTCTTGGTCACGTGACCCGCAAGTTAACGCGCAACAAGGGGAGGGACCATTTCACCCGCAAAGATGTTCTTGTCGACTCGTACCAATTCATCGAGATGAAGCTGCATTCAATGGGATCGCTTCCGAATTGCAAAAAAACGATTATAGGACGCGCAACGGATTGGTCACCGAAAATTGGGTTTGTCAGGTGGGTGATATGTCAAGAGATGGATGAGGGAGAGAATTCAGTTGGATGCTCCTAAAGCTGACTAGGGATTTAGGTACAAACATCGCTATTTTCCAGAAAAGCAAAACCGGAAAACAAAAATTAAGTTCGATATAAAACAGTTAGTTAGATCTCCACCAGATTGAGATTTATCTAAAATTGTAACTCGCCGTTTAAAACCAGAATTAGAAACTCAAGCATTTACTCTAAAAGTAATTGGATACGTGATGATCCACACACATTTTTCTGTTTCTCATAGGCTCTATTTAGTAGTAAAATATCGATAACAAAAATGGCATAAGGGATATACGACGAGTGGAAGAAGAAATTATCAATTCAGTTTCCATGCACTCGACAATTACAATTTGTACGGGCACCGAAATGCATAAGATTTAAATATCATTTACCACATCTTGAAGAATTGTCTTGGAGGGACCACGATGAAACTTCAAATAACGAAATCAAGCGAGTTGCTTAGTTTTCAAAGGAACAATCCAAATTAATTATTAGCATTGTATGCTGGATGTTAATCGAAAAGCTAAAGAAAAAAATGGATGATTATATTGCTATCACTGCAAAACTACGTAAAAATTCAAATTATTTTCAATGTTGCGCTATAATAATGATGCAAAGCCAGTAAAAATACTCTGGAATTCCGTGAATCTTTGTGGTCAAGATCAGTAATGGAAAATTCTCTAAAAGAAGAACAAATGGAGAATGTTCTCGATTATGAGACTCTTCTAGAAACGGAGTAACAAATCAATCATAAAATCAGTTACTGTCACTTCAACCTCAAGAGAAACATATCAAATTTTTGAAACACACAAGGAGTTTCCATGTGAAAGCCAGCAAAATCATCTGATTAACTCTCGGCTCAGGGTGGAAAATTAAATGAATATCTGTTACGCAGAAAAACGAAACAGGGAAAACAGGGAAACACAGAATGAAATATTCCTATTATATACTTCTTCTTTAAAGAATATTCTCAGCGAGAATATCCTTGTTATCGAGAATATGATTCTAAGAATAGTCTCGTCTCGCATCACTAGTCATTATGCCGTTTTAATATCACAGAAATAAATGACACACAAAATAAACTCATTGCACTGAGGTATGATGAGGCATCAATCATGAGCGGAGTATTTAATGGGTACACATTAACACCAATCAAATCAATTTCATTAAGAGCAGCGCAACGTCAGTTAATACATCAATTTAAATATTCTCTCAATTCAATTTGCTCTTTTTCGTAATCGTATTTTTCTATAACGATTATTTGTTTAGTGTTAATAACCCCAGAAAAATGGAATCTTAGTATTTTTAAACTCAGTAAGTAAAAACTATTTATTTCACTAATATGAAACCTATCTTTTCTTTCTAACTCGATACAATTTCTTAGTCGGCCTGAACTGAAGGAGATATGTTGAATTTATAAAAATACATTGCATGTATAGTGATTGAAAAGTTCCGAGAAAACGAAGTGGATTGAAAACCGATATTTTGCGATTAAACCCTTTATATTCTTTTTTGGTGAAGAAATATTTTTGACTATTGAAGATAGAGAGAATTGACAAAAATTATTCGAATGAATGGAGTGAAGTTTTTTTTGACGTTGTAACAAAAGAGGACAGTGTGACTAATGCTAACATTGAGGTTATTCCCTTTATAAAACACTCATAAAACCCTATCATATATTGATAATAACTGAATACTTCGTCGAAAACATTTTACCCGCTCAGCTGGTGAATACCTAATCCAATTGAAAAGGTACAATAATAGTTAAATGAGGTATAGAAGGGAATGTGTATTCATTAAAAGAATGCATGTTACATCTTTTCTGTCCCTCCGAACAGGCATCCATGGGTACCATATGGTTTAGACGGCGATTTTTGTCGAACTTACTGGTGCGAGGAGATGATTCCTTTGTTAGTATACTGCTCTTTTCGACGATGATCCCTGCTATGCAGCCTGATTTACATTGAGCCACCCTTCCGACATGTTGGGGGTTTCCAACAACAATTGCATCAATAAAATTAATTCCGAATTTCGTGTACAATAAAAAGCGCCTCGAGGTAATATCCTAAAGCGTCTATATGGACGAGATAATCTCAAGATGTCTCTTACAAATATTTGTAGTTTCGGTTTATTTTTATTTTGTACATCTAAAAAAAACAAGCCCACATTTAGAAATGTGGATTAAGTACATTTAGAAAAACATCTTCAACTGGGTAGTTATTATACAGTCGTCTTTAGGGTTTTCTATCACAAAGGAAAAAGGCATCCTTACAGGATCACTTCGTCGTCCGTCTATCGTCTGTCTATGTGTATGTCAAGACTCTTTTCTCAGGAACACGTGTAGGTATGGAGATGAAATTAGTACCAAATACTCAGGTTTCTTGCAACTGTGAAAAATAATAAACTTTCAAGTCGACGCAATCCAAAGATATGACCGTATGTGTTGCCTCTTTCATTAACGCATTTTATGTTTACATAGAAGTATGAAATTTGGCGAGAAGAAGTGCCTTAGATACAGATATAAGAAAAAATCCGAAAACTGTACATTTTTAGTTACATCACGATAGAATTTTCTTTTCCTACAATCAACGTATTCAACTTTTTCTAAGAAACGCGTAGTGGATTGAAATTGACATCAGATATTCAAATCTGCAACACCTTCGGTTGGAAGAAAACTGAATTATTTAATCAACTGAAAAAACAGCTTCCACGTCGCTTTCTTCTGCATATTTTGACTGTCGCAAAATCAAAAGCTGTAGGAACTATCGTTTACTCATGAAATTTTGGAAGAAACAATGTCGTTTTACCGAAGCGAAAGGAGAAATAGATTTATAGTTGTATCACAAACAAATTGCCAAAATGAACTTATTGCACGATAGCGTAGGCATACAAAGTTGAAATCAACTAATTACTGTTGTTGCACAAAGCAAAAAAAAGGGAAAAAATTATTGAAAACCGTTAATTCGAAATTGGGATTTGGAAGGAGACGAAATGAATGGATACAACTGTAGCAGGTATAATAATCGATAAATTACGAGTTGAAACAATTAAATCAACACAGTTTTTACGAATGTCAGCAGATATTCGATAGGTCAGACAAATGTGCGGTGCTATTGATTGGCGGTATATCAGTATCGGAAGCTATCAGAGAATTTCAGGGTTGAACAAATAATATTTAACAATTTCTCTAGTAAGTAAGTCCTACTTTCACAAGACTGATTTTTAAAGTAACTGTTCACAAATCCACTGCTATGATTATTACGAGTTGCAGATATAAATATTTTTAGTAATTTCGAAAAAAAATTCAATAGTCACTCAAATATTCAGTGATTTTTTCGTTCATTGAATATTGTCTACCAAATTCAACACCTCGACATCAACCCAAATCAAACAGTATTCGTAAAGTAAATGAATACTAGAAGGCAACGAACCCAAAACTACATAACTTGTTATTTCTACCAAATGCATAATTGGGATTAAATTAAAGGAAGACACAACCAAAATAAATCTTATACTCATTAATCAAACAAAACCGGTGCTCAAACTCATTGAAATTGCGTGTGAATAAAACCACACATGATTTCACAATGTTCATTCATGCTTGCTACCTAATTGTATATTTTAAATTAATTGCCTTCAACCTGAAAATTTAATTTACTTTATCCGTACGAATTGGAAATAAATTTTATTTTTAGGATATTCAATTTCTTGGGTTGGTCGCTACAAGTCCTCCTCGGCTATACATCGCAGGTGGCACACTCTGTTCCACGGCGTTAAACCTCTACCTACCTCTGAATTTGTTCTATGTTTAAAATGCGTGTTCTTCGCCTATATAAAAAAGAACTGGGGGGACCAAACCAACCGAACGCTGTTGTAATTTTAGAATCACATTTCACAGTTGAATTATGTTCTCGATTTCAATGCGTTCCTCATTTTTTGTACACCTACTAATTCTCCACTAGAAGGAACGCTGTGGTCTAAAATGAGATCTTTCGAGAAATAAATGGAAAAATTCATTTATTTGGGGATTTATTGGATTAAATTCTATTTCTGCGTATACCACATTAGAACATCTCGTAATAATAATTCGTTCATTCGTCATCACATTGGTTGTATTTTTTTTAATCTTCATGTGATGTTCAGTTTTGTCATTCCAAATGCGAAAAAATTCATTAAATTTTATCGTAGTAGGAAAAAGACGATGTCTTCGTGAACGGAGTGCACTAAATGCTAATAATATACCATAATCTATGATTTGTTCAGCAATCCAGGGAGGCTCTAGAATAAGGTATCAATAATTCGGGATCGGATAGATTCCATGAAAATAATGCCATAACTTCATATTCAATTTTTTTAGGATCCACCCATGCTGAAATATTTACCCCCAATGTTTCCAGTTTCTTTCAACAGATTTCAAGGAATTTGTGGAAATATCCATAACAAAACTATAATGCAGTGTTTTCCAGTTACGTTTCAAATCACTATTTCCAAATCTGATGAAATCCCAGATTTATATTTTACCGATACAAAAGTACTGTAATTAGTTTGAGAACAAATGAACCGTTTACGGGAAAAACGGCCTCAAAGAGGCTGAATCTATGCGAGAATTGGAAAGCTCTCTCTGACAAAGCATATATTTTGTTCAATTAATGAATTATTCAATTCAGTTCATTAAATTTTTGAATTAATAAGATGGAATATACGTTCGAAAATTGTGCATCTAATGTTTAGTCTAGCATCCGGTGATACACCCGTTAAAAGACTTTATACTGAGTGATTCTTAAGCAGAATGTTGAATAATCTAACTTGTGAATGAGATCGCCAATTAAACATAAACGGGTAAGTTGTCTATTATAGAAGTCGTATTCTATTTTAGGAATATTTCAGGGTTATATACAGTATTTTTATCTTCAAATCGATTATTTTGCTTACTTTTATTCCAGAAAAGTTCAAAATCTATGCAGCAATTTGATATTAGGAGCTAATACCATAAACATTAGGAGAAGTTCACTTCTTGTTCATTTCAGCGTATCATAAATGGGGTTATATTTGATAATGGGATTTCCAGTTATACATAAAAGTGGCAGATGGAAGCTATTAGATCCCGAGTAATATATAAAGAATAATTGACATACTTTTCATAAAAAAATTTAAAATTTTGAGCATAAACGGGTTAAAAGATTCAATACTCAAAAATCATTGAGAATCCAGAATACTTGAATTCATCCAACTACCTTCAAATCAATCAAATAAATATTATAAGTAGGTACGTGATTTCTTTATCTTAGTCATTTCTGCGAGAATGAAAATACAATGAGATAACTACAAGATTCACTATTGGTCAATGTCTGACTAAATATTGGATAGTGGTAATGCCGTAGGTCGATCGCAACAAGACCGATAGAATTCTCATATCGAATTGTGATCGATCGTAAGATACGATGCACAAGTAACGCCGATACAATGGGACCGCTAATGCGGGCAAAAAGCGAAATAAAAATCGGCCAACAGTATGCCGCGGAATTAATTCGACTGTATGGTTTTTGTCGACGCGACTTTGTCGTTTTCCATGTAAGGACACAGTGTGTACGGGCAGTCGTTGTCCACAGACGCGAGGTCGAATAGCTCACACGTCTAAACTGGGATGCCAATCGCTTCTTGTTGTCGTTCATCGTCACCTTTTAATTACTGCCGATAGTAAATTAGTCCGAGAGACCGACAGACATATGCCTACTGAGACATGCCATTACTCTCGACCACCTTGTCACACATCGGAATTATTTAACGCGTCTTTTGCAACACCTAGACTTAGATTTAAGTCGACAAGTAAACCACTGATATACTATTACATTTTCTGTGATATATTGACAACGGTAGATAAATACAGGCTTACTCAGTACTATCAATATTATATTGTCTGTGAATTTAACAAGTTCTAGACAAAATATTTCTGTTAATTCGAGTGATTTTTTTTAAGTAATTATAATTTTTGTATATGTACCATTTTGGGCAAAAACATTTTTACCAAATATACACATCTTACCGACTCAATGTCAAGTCACCAAACCTTCTGCAACATTCTGAACGTTTCCACCAACAAAATTTAATGGCACTTCTGTGCACAACAAAATCACTTCTAGTTGTTTAGAAAGCACAAACGTAATTATGTGATGAATGATGACATTGACAGAAGTCAATAACAGTAATACCAATACAAAAATAAAAAGTGTGCATGAATCTGCTAGCCTGAAGAGTTTAAGATACAAATTATCCTCATTCTTTGTTTACAGGTAATCAAAGTATATCCTTGGTGGTTATGAACTTCCTGACCATCATTAAGTGTTTAACATTTCCAAGCTTTCTCAATACGATAACAAACAAGTTCAAAATTCATGATTCCCATGTTGGTGGAATTTCTCAAACGATTACATCTCAGAAATCTGCTTTGTATTTCAGTGGTGGCTCGGGTACGAGCAGTAGGTTGATCTGAATTTTGCTAGTTTGTCCATAGCTAATGTATGAACGACTTTTGAAGACTATTAAGTCTCCAAATCATTCTCGACAACTACTTGTGATGAGAAAACCAATTAATCGAGATTGCTCATGGCTTTCAAGATTACGATATAAGAAATGAAAATTCACATCTAAAGAAAGACGTAAGAAAAAAGTTTACTTAAATCTGCACATGATCTCAAAACAAATATATTTCCTTAAAAATAATAATGAGCATTGTTTATTTCATGTGATATGGCGATATGGCAGTAGATTTTTTTCAGTCACAACTTTTAGCCAAGGAAAACGACAATTCAATAGAAGAATATCTTTTACATGTGCATTGAGTGAATTAATTAAATACAAGGAAATTTTGTTATTTGTTTTATCCGATTCGAGGAATATCGATAATTATAATTGCGCCAAGATCCTCAGGCCTTAACAGATCATGCCCCCCGGTACTAGGAGAAATAATCGCTTCACAGTAACTTTGTACGCCAGTACATGACGTGAGCAAAGATAGTTCTATGATTACAAACCGACCTCTTCTTATTTTTTCCGGCGAAGTTTATCTAAGTTCACTTAATCGAACGAGAGAAAAACGGGAGTTCATTATAAGCGGCAACGAATGCAAAGACTGTTATAAATCAAGTAAATATCAATAACATCCAGATGGTTATTGTACGGTTTACAAACTCAATATTCTGTACGATATCGTTGACTTATTTCGACGAAAGTTCATCGTGCATCAATGATAATACTTTGAATAATGTGAAATTTTGGCAACACCGAAAATAACATTTGACGTCAACATCGTATACTGGAAAGTTAGGTTAGATTTCAATTGGCGGAATGTCATAATTATTATAACTTCCTCAATGTATGTATGATTTCAATAATTTTCAAGGAAAATGGTTTATTAAATATTTCTATACAGTTTAGTTCAACCACCTGGACGATTTTCGAACGTTTCAGTTTGATCAACCGCAATGAACACCATTGAAAATATTCTATTATGTATTTGCGCGATATGCCAGTTTTGGAATGGACAAAAGCGCGCAGAATATTCAGTTTCAGTTCTGGGAATTTTTTTTACTCGAATTGTTATTGTGGGACTCTTTTCGACCTTGGAGAAAGTCAGCATTTGTGCTTTTGTTAAGTTTGGGATGTAACTGCCAACTACCTGCTTCTTTTGACTTTATAGCTTCGAAAGCGTAACCCAGTGGGACTTCCATCCTTTTGCCATGTTTGAAATACAATAAAAGTAAACCAATGCGATATTTGGTCCCAGAACTGTGCATAGTTAACAAGTCTTAAGATTGCACTTCAATCTTGGATTGATAATAGTTAATAATAGGGTAAATTCGTTAGAGAGGACCATAGTTTTTTTAAAGTGAGATAAAATATTTATGTTATTATGGAATCTTTATTTCTAAAATATTCAGCTATAATGTTTTTTAAAAATCAACGAAAGCTATAGATTTTTATGGTAATAACAAGAAATAAAATGCATTTCTCAATAAAACTTAGTTGGCCATCTCTCCTGGCACATCAGGGGGAGTTGGCCTAAGTAGTACGGGAGAGATGACCACTGCTACATTTGCCTTTTCCCATATTTTCATTTTTCTCAACATCAATTTTTTCTTTTTACCACATTCGGAACATATATTGTCGAATTCGGTACAATTTTCATGCACCCACATGTGACAAATAAAACATTGTAGCCAATCTTCTGTAAGTTGTTTTTCATAATAATTTTGGCCACATCCCAAGCACTTATCTGCTTCATTCTCTTTACCATCTTCATATGAAGCATCACATAATATTCTTGGTCCATCACCATCTTCATCGGAGCTACTCATTGTAATTTGCCTAACCGCTCTACGTTTTCGAATATTGCTGGGTTCATCAGTCTATTTATTTCTCTTTGATATTAGTTTCATTATTTTCTTTTAGCTTAACTCTACGCTTACTTTTTTCAGATATTTTCTTCTTCCTTGCTTCTTCTCATTGTTATATGCTCATTGGAAGTTTACGTTTACGGGCCTCTGTTAACTTTTGTGGAATAGGAGACATTTCTTTTAGAATTTGAGGAGTCCTTTCTTTGCTACTATTTGATGTACACTTTGATGTACCGGCCATAGGTTCATTTTCCATAATTTGTTGCACTTCGAGTGGTTCAGATGACAATGTATTAGTTATAGTTGGAGTAGCTAAACGACGAGGCCAGTTAGGCGCAGCTGAGGATTCAAGGAAAGCATAATCCGGTATTACCTCTGGATCAAAAGGCACAACCCCGCATGCCCTAAATCCAGAAATGGCATTTTCGGTAGAAGCAGCCTTACCCCAGGCCTGATTCAGCAGAGAACCAAATGTCTGTCTTGTGATTCGGCGACCTGCATTTTGATTTAACCAAAGCCGACATTGTTCGTAAAAATGATATTTCAAAATATTTGAATACTGCATTCTAACTAACGAATTTACCCTAATAATAGCTGAAATAGAATATGCCTTTAATGAAAAAATTGTGCAACTAGTGGAAAATATTTCTGAGAAACTTTGGAAATAGATAATATCTTCTCCAAGTTTTTTAACAAACTATTTCGAATACAAACAGTAAGATTTACAATGTATCAAACTGTTTGTCTTTAATGTTCTGGTCAAATCGGGACCTTCACAAATGAATGACCCAATATATCATTGAAATATCAAACTCGAAAAAAACCTTATCAAATATAGTCTACAAACGCCAAGTTCAGCAATCGTAAATTGATATTTTTTCGTGTCACTAATATATAATGCGACGACGTTTATGTTTTTATCAGTAAAAAATATTGAGGCAATTATTCGCTTCCTCATAAATGATTGAGAAGACCTGGACTTGTCTCATAAATACGTCACCATGTAAATTAATTTAAAGTTTTAATTATGTTCGGTGCACGCACTGAAATTTTCGAATCCCATTTCATCCGTTTTTGTTCCATTCAAAAGCTACCAACAGTACCGCATAACGAGACTGAACTAGTTTATATGCTTTTGTGCGCTTCAATTTGGCTTTATGCTTTACATTATAAATTAATGATATAAAGCAATACAATCATATGTTGGGAAACGAAGAATCTTTGTCTCAGTTGAATATGAATTTTACATAAGTTACCATTCAATAGACTTTTTTGAATTTTGGTATGAATTTGGTTTATCAAAACTGAAATTTCATCCTGCGGCAGAATTGAATCCACTCAAGTCATTACAAGTTCGAATAATGCAAATTGGCAAAAATTCCGCACAGTTGTTGTGACGCCTTGCAACAGGAAGTACCAAATAATTTCTGCTTCCTTTGCGAGCATCGAAATATGCAATGAAATGCGACATACGGCTATACGTTGCCTTAGGTAAAAGTAACTTACGGAAAAAATGACTATATTGTTTTTCGAAGTATTCGCCATGAAGATCGATACACTTTTGTATGAGCTCAAACCAATTTTCGAAACACTTTCGTTACTCCGAATGAGATACCTCCAAAACATGGTTTTGGAATGCTTCATCTGTCTCTTCTGCCGTCGAAAAAAGTGGCCCACAGAGTTTTTCTTCATGTGCGCAAAGTCATTAGGAGCCAAATCGGAACTATAAGGCCGATGGCTCTTTAATTCAATATTTTGGGTGTTCAAATACTCCATCGTATGGGCTGATGGGTGTGAGCTAGGTGCAACAACTTTGGTTTGATTGGCTCGTCTTGAAAGACATACTGTCGATTGCTGTTCAGTTTCGGGCTCGTATGCATATATCCAAGAATTTCTTTGCACCAAATGACACGAGCAATGATTAAATTGTGTGGGATTCAACGCGAACAAATCTTTTCGAGATGTGGTGGACAATTGGCCATCTTCAACTGAAGTTAACATCGATGAGATGAAGGAAATGGTAATTGAAAATCGTCTTTTAACTTTAAGAAAAATAGGCAATGAACTTCCTGGGTCTCACGAATTAATTCGTACCATTTTGAGCGATTGTTTGGGCATGAAACGCGTTGGGGCTCAACTAGTTCCGAAAGACCTGAAGTTTCTTCAAAATTTGAATCGCGTAAAGGTCGACTAGTCAACAAGATTCGGATTGGCGTCTTCCAAATGAACCGACACCGAAAAACCACTATCAAGTTAATGTTGACTGTTTTCTTTTATTATCGCAGTGTTGTGCACTCGAAATTCTTGCCAGAAGATCAGATGGTAGATAAAGCGTTACAGAGAGAAAATTCGTTGAAAAAGGCCAGATTTGTTTAAAGAAAACTCATGGACTTTACACCGCGATAAAGTACCATCTCACAAGGCTATCATTGTGAATGAATTTCTGAGCAAAAACTCAACAAATATTATCGAGTAACCACCGTATTCACCAGATATGTCTCCGGCCGACTTTCTTCAATTTCCAAAACTGAAATTACCACTTCGAGGTACCTGCTTTGAATCGATAGAAGACATAAAAATGAATTTGCAGTGAGAACTACAGTTGATTCAGGAAAAAGCGTTTCAAAAATGATTTGATGATTGGATTAGTCATTGGCGTGAATTGTATTATTTCGGAGGAGGCCTGCTTTGAGACGATAAAAAAATTCGATAAAAAATAAATATTTTGTGTTTCATTGACTAATTTCCGGTACTTTTTCGACAGAATGTATAATTCCAATCACGTATAATAGAAATAAACGTTTGGAAGCCGGCTCGGTGGCGTAGGGATACGATGCTCGTCTTCTGCGCAGAGTTACCTGGATTCAATCCCCACAAAGTCGGTGCGATTTTTCGGATTCTGGGAATCGCTTGAGTGTCCATCTTTCGAAGGAGATGTAAATCTGTCGGTCCTGTCTAACAGAGGTGTGTTGGACATTAAAGATGCCTTCCCTCGACACGAGAGGGTTTCCGCAAAATTCCCGGGTTAGTGAGGTGACAGAATTCTCCGGTGTGTCATTAGCCGAAAGGCAGAAATAGAGTACGTTAAAGGAAAACTAACAAACCAACGTTTGGAAATATTTTGAACGCTGGAATATGCAATTTGATTTAGCATACAAACTCAGAAGCTGGAGAATGGGTGCTAAGGGAGAAATTCCATTTTGTTTAAGAATCTCCTAATGAAAATAAAAAAAATGTTTTATTACAGAAGACATGTAAAATTGTGTCAAAGATAACCCGGGAAGTTATTCAAATTCGTTTGACACTGCATAGAAACTGGAATTCTCATTATTCAAATCGTCAGAAGACCTTCTAATCTGTTTATGAATTCGCTCGGACAATTATGAATTAATTAAAATCCTATAATTTCGCCGATGGAGCGCCGATAAGTGAAAAATTGAATATAACATTAATTGATGAAACAATTTCAAACAACGTTTTGAATAATGATGCAAATATTTATGTTTATTCGCCGTTATTACAACAATAAATTATCATTATTTGGGAACATGTCGATCGGACCGGAATGATTTATAGAATTCGTAATTCATTTTTCCCCGAAACATCGTCGATGACAACGCCTCTAAACGATTCCCAGAGCGTTGTAGCCCGGGTTAAGGATGGCAGCATTTGACAGGAGATCATTTTTAATTGGATGCCTATTGACTCGGAACCTATAATTTAGAAACGTCGAAGTACCTGAGCACAGATGTTGTAATCTATGGTTTTGGAATTCTTGCAATATTTGAAATAATACCGATATAACATGATGACAGGAAATAATTCTTTTCTGGCAGTTCTGACTCTGACAGATATCTCGGAATGCTTCCTATCTTCTGAATTCTCGTAATCATAAAATATAAGTCATTCGGAGAAAAATGAATTCTTCTTCAAGAAAACCGTTTTTCAACAGCAATGGTTCAACTTAACAGAATATCGTAGTATGACCGGACAGATTACATTTTTTTCTGAACTAACCTACCTATATACACAGGGTTTATCACATCATCGGCCCTTTTTTTATACCCCGTAATATCACTGGCCGAATTTATTTCTAACTAGTATAGAAGGCCATTTATCCAGCGCTCGTGCAAGTATTGGAGAATGAAGAAGACCATGAAACGATCATTTTTCAACAAGATGGCGCACCACCTCATTTAGTTCAACCTGTGCGTCAGTTTTTAGATGAAAATTTTCCTCAGGCCTGTATTGGAAGAAGGAGACATATTGAGAGGCCACCCAGATCACTTGATCTGGCGCCACTGGACTTTTTTCTATAAGGTCACCAGAAATCTATGATTTAGACTACCCAACCTGAATCAATGGATTATTTGCGAATTCGGATCATTAATGGATGCCGTCAAAATAACGTGAACGATTTGAGCAAAACTTATTTTACTGTATGGAAGTGAATGTTGCCCATTTTCAGCACTTGATAGACTAATGACAAAAGTAATTAGTCTTTCACTATTTTAGCTGCCTTTCTGTTAACGATGAAAATTTTGAAGCGAAAATTTAGGGTCAGATAGTACTCGATAAGATCTTCAAAATAAGGTATCGCAACACAACCTCGACCCTATTCAAAGTCAGGGAGTTGTGCTCACCCCCGTTAAGGAATTGAAGTTACGGGGATGAAAAAATCGGAAAAGTTGTTCCCCCGCGAATCAGAAATCGACGGGTCACAATAGACCCCTGGGTCTCAGTGGCCGGGCTGCTAGACAGCCGTCACTCATAATCTATCTATCTATCTATCCACACATCGTCTCTCTTAGAGACAGGCGAAAGTCTCGGGCCACAGTCCACAGATATTGAACAGGAGCTGATAGCCTCTTGTTTTCATGAAAGGTTGTAATGCACCAGGATAGTCGAATATGCCTATGGTGTGACATGGAGAATGAAATATTCTATTCGAGTGTCAAAACCTGCCATTCAAAAGATTCTACGCTCTAGGTCTGGCAGATAAAAAGAGAAGAACATCAGAGAAGATCCCCTAGGCATCATCAGACTAGTAGGGAAAGCCAGACAGAACATCTGAACATACACACAGTCATAAAGTGTCAGTAGAAACAGCTTCAAATTTTCATGTTTCATTCTCCCATGATTCATGTAACGACCGAAGAAAAATTCGGGTTGAATGTATTGCGTTCGAGAAACTTTAACCACTTTGTATTCCTTTTACAGTAACTTAATCTTTTCGAGAATTTACGAGGCGCAGTTCCATTTTCTGCAGACTTTTTAGTACACTATTATCACATTTTTAGCGTCTCGAACTATGTCAATGTCAACGTCATTCTTTGCGCCATAAAATAGAAATGAGAAATTTATATATACCTCAATTTATATACGTGGCTGATTGCGAATTCCTCGCGACGAAAAAAATGGGAATCGCCTAGAAATCCAATTTTATTGTGATTGTTACAAGTAACAATGGCGTAACTTCTTAAGCGACGTAAGCGATCGACTAATAACGCCATGTACCGTGGTATAGGCTGCCAATTTAGAACTGAGACAATTCAAAGTAATTTTCAATACGCCTAATTGTTGGAATGATTAATGGACAACGCCAATATCGTCGAGAAAATTGTAGTTATACACGGGTCTGCAGGGAAACCGATAAAAAAGTATGGCATATTTACCCAACACAAAGGTGTGTAGGCCATTCCGTCTCGAAACCAGGGATGGATTCACCACTTGCGGACTTGAATACGATCAAGCCTTTATAGAGAACTATTAATGATTATACACACTACCATTTTCTGATTTCAGGAAGAAGATAATAGTTGCTGAGAGCTGATTATTGAGTAACTGCATTGTCATGATGAAATAATATATTTTTTTTAATTTGTTTTTACCTCGAGAAGTAATTGTTATTTTCATTGATCCTTCATTAGAACCAATAGAAATTTTCAGAGCGTTTAGAATCGAAGGGATAAGCTCCTTGATGATCAAGTAGATTAAAAGACATATACATCACCATTCCTTAAATTTCTATAATTTCCCACCACTGTATAATTCATATCACCGGTTACTTTTTCTTTATAGCATCTAATAATGTAATTTATATTACTAAAGACGAACACCAATCAAAATTGTTGAGATATTATTTGTTTCATTACCAAAATTCAGTCTTCATAAACTTATTCGGCGATTAAATTTCACTTGCAATCTTCGCGATTACTTGCTCTCCTCGTTCGTCTGGACTGTGCTTCAAGAGTATAGTTGACCAAAACTCCACTAATTTCTTTTCAAGCGCAACTTTTGGTATCTACAAACTGTACACCGACCTAGCATAAAGCTTCACAATATTATGGACACGCTGCAATCTCAGTAGTATCAGAATTCCTTCCTCTTCTATTCATAGAATCATATGAAGATCTTCCGATTTGATATATCCAGAAAAATTAACTCATAAGGCCAATACGGATCTGTCCCTGTCGTTCCCATCGATTGTACTCGACCGAGCGGCAAATGCTGGTCGAAGAATGCGTAGAAATATGCAACTTTGCAGCTAATCGAAGGATAAAATGCTCTGTCGTGCACAAAGAAACTTAAAAAATGTATTTGCGGCAATTTCACATAATATGAGCAATAATAAAGGGATATGCGCTCGACTAGACCAGCACAGAAGAAATTTCAAACCATCCGTTCAATAATCCATAAGATATATTCGAATATTAAACAGATTGCTCATAAATCAGTCAAACTTGACTGATGAATATAAAAATATGATTTAGCCCGAATAGAAATTATTGCAAATATTTTTTATACATACTTCAAGAAAGTGATTGTTAGGTCAGATCATTTTTCGGTATATATTAGCAAAAACGTTCTATATGGCGAATGGACTAGGTGAGACGCCATAATGGTGTTTTTTGCAAGAAATAAGGGTGCGGTATTGTCACGCTATTTATACGCAAGGTTTTCCCAAAAATACGGTAATTTTAGTCGAATGGTTTCGTGCACAAGGCTAATATCATCTACTTATTCATCATTGATCGTACTACCATTGTACTAAGAAATCATAAAGAATAACACCTTGTAGCATTCGCGGCGTGAAAGCCCATGAATGTCGCGAAACACAAGTGTAGATGGTTTCGCCATTTCGCTTTGCTATCATACAGTACTACAGCAACCGTAACCGAAACTTCGTCGGTCTTTCTGCCAAAGACCCGAGAGAAAGTGAGAACGAAACCGTGAACGACACAGGTCAACTTTTTTCAATCAAATACCCATATTCAGTAATCCTTCCAAGAACATGAAGACCCATCTGATACAACAAATCGGGACAATCCACCTCGCCATCAAGACATCTACAGAGAAAGAGAAGATCCAGCACAATCCTTCTTCCCAATAGCTTTCTTATGTTCACTTCAGCCCTGACAAATTTTGCAGAAAACTCTGTCCTAGGGATAGACATTTTATACGATGTATAAAGAACTTTGTTCTGGACCGCCACAATCTCATTCGAATGCTCCAAATAGACCAGAGAGTCGAAGCGTACTCAAGAAAAGGCCTTGTAAACATAGCTGTGTTACGCCTAATAAAGCCCAAGGTTTTGAAGTCTCGGTTTACAATTGTGTCGAAATGAAACTTGAAAGTAACTGATGAATCGATGGACACCTCTCTGACAACATTAACCCTTTTGAGTTTGGTACTATTTATAGTGCAATCAAAATTAATTACACTATCTAACTTACAAAGAAAAATGCACTAGCATTTATCCCAACTGACCTCCAAGCCATTTCTGACAAACCACTCAGATACAGCATCCAAATCTGCCTGAAGCGACAATGCATCAGTGATGTTATTGATACTTATATCATATCAAAGGTAAGAGCGCTAAAGACATTCACTTTGCATGAAATCTGTCGACTCCCCTATGTTTTTGGCACCTAGCATTGGGCTGGGTCTTGATTTCAACGTCATACCCATTTTTCGTCAATTATGTTGATTCTTTTGAATTGCTATCAACTTCAAAGTGCAATTCGACAACTTGGAACTAATTTTAGTGTGCCATCTGTTTGAGAAGAATCATCAGAAACAGTAGAGCTAGCAACACATTTTCAGACATGGATGTACGTCATCATTTTAGTCACTTTTGATGTTACCGTTGAACATTCATTTTGTGTTCAATCGTCATCTACAACATCCATAACCTTTTTCGTAACATCTACACTCGTAAACGCTTCTTTTAAGAGGCTACAGACAACCGAATTGGTTGTCAACTTAGTTGCTCATACAACACCTCCATGTTGGAGAAGCTGTTGCACGACCGTAGGAAGGTTTTGGGGAAAACATACACGGTCTATTGTACATTATCCCTAGAGAGCTAAGAGTATATTCTTAATAAACTTGCCCTGAAAAATTGAACAGCTGCATTCCTGACCCCACACCTAGTACGAAGAAATGAACACCACACCACAGAAAGGTTTAAGGAAAGTAGAGGTCCCCCGGTATTCAAGATTCGCATATTAGCGACTGACTAACATGTCGGCCATTCATCCTAGGTGCATCTTTCAGGCTTTATCTTAATAGGAAGAAATTCGCTTTTGCATCGACATATTCAATCGGGATAGTTCCCATCCATAATAGTCAGGATCTAGACTTTCCAGTGGCGACCACGATAAAGTAGAGAACTATGACGCAGTAATCCAAGCGTAAGAATGCCGATACCCGTTTCGGAGCAGCAAATCACTTGATTTCCATATAGTGAAAACTATGAAGCAAACCAACTGAAAACAAGCTTGACAAATAAGTTAGTCCCCTGTAGGTCTTCTTACACAACGTACCTCTACCTTTGTCAACATTCATATTGCGGAAATACGAGGCTGGATTGATAATTCTCCGGCCTGACCAAGAGATGGCGCCACTAGACCTACTTCGGAGGTGGCTTTCTACAGTACCATACTTAGATAACTTGTAGGTATAGTTTTAGCCCGATCGCCAAATTAGTTTAAGTTTGAGAGCACGCTGGACAAGACGCTTCTGTGTTGTTGAAAGAAGAGATTGATTCAACACTGGGGACGTCCTCCCTATCATATGCAACCGTTAAGCAGTGGGTTTCCTAGTTTAAAATCGGTCGTGTGAGCACCTCTGATGAGCCACGCTCAGGACACCCCGTTGAGATCACGACTCCAGATATGATCGAAAAATTCATAAAATAGTGCTGGAAGACCGCAGATCAAAAGTGCGTGAGATAGCTGAGACCTGTATGTCATATGAACGTGTGCAAAATATTTTGCACCAATATTTGCATGTGGAAAAGCTCTGTGCAAGATGGGTGCCGCGTTTACTAAAAATTGATTCGAAAAACCATTTCTACCGCTAATTTGGCGCTGTATAAGCATAATCCAAGCGAATTCTTGCGTCGATTCGTTACTGTTGACGAAACTTGGGTCCGCCACTACACTCCTGAAACCAAACAACACTCTAAACAGTGGATTGGAACATGGAAACCAACTCCAAAGAAGGCAAAAATAATTTTATCGGCAAAAAAGGCTATGGCTACTATTTTTTGGGATGCAAGAGGTATTATATACATTGATTACCTTGAAAAGGGTAAAACTATGATTGGTCAATACTACGCAGACTTATTGCAACGTTTTAGCCACGAGGTGGAAATTAAAAGACCTCATTTGGCGAAGAAAAAAATTTGGTTTCATCACGATAACGCACCAGCGCATTCTTCGCACGTTGCCATGTCTAAAATGATCTGAAGTTCGAATTGATGCCGCACCCTCCATACTCTCCAGACCTAGCCGCGAGTGACTATTATCTGTTTCCTAACCTCAAAACATGGCTGGCGGTAAGAGATATGCGGGCAATGAAGAAGTAATCGAAGCTGTAAATGGGTATTTTGAGGAACTTGACGAGCCTATAGCGATGGTATTACTAGACTAGAACACCGCTATGAGAATGTATCAGCCTTAAAGAGAGATTATGTTAAGAAATAAAAAAAATCTTAAAAACGTTGTTTTTCTTGGTCAGGCAGGAAACTTATCAATCCATCCTCGTATATCTTAATGAATTTACTTTTAAACATGAAAATATGGTCCAATCAAAAGGAAACGTGTCAGCCGATTTTTGTGTGCTCTGTATGAAGGAAAAGGAAATATTTAAATAAAGATCGTCGGATCTGTTTATTTGATTCCAAACCAACTTCACAAATTCTTTTAAATCTAAATTGTTGAGAAGCACAGATCGCATTTTTCTAAGTATTTCAAAGCGTGTAAAAATTTCAACAGCACTTAATAAACCGTTAGAAAAACGTTCAATTACCCTTTCCTAATATCTGTATTTAGTTATAAATTACAGGCGGGAGATTTATCATCTCGAAACCCCCGTCGTAAATCATTGGGTTAGGCCCTTTGGTGCAACTACAGCAGTCCAAACATATTGCGTGAAGAGAGAACGATATTGCCCCGACTTCATATTTTTTACAATTTCGACCTCGACGAGAGCTCAGGTAAAGAGTTCCACTTTAACCGGCCTCAAATTCATTCTCTCTCGCTGTCATTTCTAATAAATCCTCAGGTTTCTATCGCATCGTCAGTTCTTTTCATTAGGGATCCTATCCGTGGAACGAAATGAATAAAATTATTCATGAAAATGTAAATCGACATGTTGATAAAATTTGTATCGCGTGCATCGATCGGAGATACAGGACTGCTTACATATCGGCGTGAATACAACGGCCGAAAAAGTTTCAAAAGAAACGTTACGACGGCCAAGAGAATGTATGCATGTCCGGCTATGATTATTTCTACACAGTCACGCTTTACTTTTTGATCGACAAGTATATTTCCAAGAAGGCTTTTTTATTGAAACGTTACGCATATCATGATGAAACTGAAAAGATATTTAACTGTGTAAAGCGGAGGGACTACTCTTAAAGAGGTTTCGAATTTTCCTATGATTTCAAGTTCCACAATGCCATAAATCTGGAGCTGCGCCCCCGCCATAGCAGGCAGAACACACAACGTTAAGATTCTCTTCTTGAAGCAACTCACGACATTTTTGACCACCTATAACTTCGTTGTGGTAAAAGATAAAAGCCTGAATTTTCAGTAAACAAAAGGAATTATCTATGAGGAAACCCTGCCATATACTTCACCAGAAGGGAGCAAATAACGATCAATAGACTTAGAAATGGACATATACACGAACAGCTATAAAATAAAGAAGAAAAACCTAACTGCGAAGCATGTCAACGAGAATTGAATGTGAAAAATATTCTCCTAGGTTGCCAAGAGTACCATGTGATTCGCCAACATCTAGGACTAAATAGAACCCTGAAATCCTTACTAGGAAACACAGCTGGATGCAAGAAGGTCTTGACCTTCCTGCGAGAAAGCCATCTATATAACAAGATCTGATCTTTTTGAAATTCATTTATAATTTGTTACTTTTTTTCCTGCAATACATATTGTAGAATGAAGTATTTGATAACAGTACCACAAAAATTGTATTATATACCACTGTATCGCAATGCATAGATAATAATACTCGAAAGAGGCATGCGACTATAAATAAACGAAACAAAAAAAAGAAAGGAATTACTCAAAATAGTGATATACCGAAATTACTTATAATAAAACCTTATAATTTAAAAATTATGCCAGACGAAGTTCTCACCGATCATTTAAATTCTGTGGCACTTGTAGCAGATAGAGGTGCTTCAAATTTTGAATTAATTATTGTTTAGCCTATACAGGGTGCTTCAACGAAAACTAAATAGAGG
This sequence comes from Cryptolaemus montrouzieri, assembly GCA_013387265.2. NCBI lineage: Eukaryota > Metazoa > Arthropoda > Insecta > Coleoptera > Coccinellidae > Cryptolaemus > Cryptolaemus montrouzieri. The sequence goes on from JABFTP020000185.1 coordinate 125,995,248, forward strand.
CTATATCTAGCAAGATATTCATTTCTGATCAAAACGCAAAAACAGGTAACTTTTTGTTTCAATGGGGACATCTTTTGGGGTACGAAACTTGCTTGAAATATCAACCCCTACGCAGGGGTTGCAATCCTTGAACATTTTGAATAGGGAAGATGGGTCGAGTGATGACTCAAGAGAAAGGTATGTTTGTCTACATCGCCTTGAACGAATTTCCATTTTTAATTGAAAACTGTAAAAGATCCACGGTGAGCAACTGAAAGATAGGGAAGACTATTTCCCTGAGATTATTCAAGTTTCAGTGAAGTAAAATGGAACAGATCCATTCTGATCAATGGCAGTCATCATCAAGTACCATCCTCATCTCGAATTTCAACCCCTAGAACAGGGGTGACCACCCTTGAGGATTAGGAAGAGGGTAGATGGGTCGAGTGATACCTCGAAAGAAACTTATTATCTTTGTCTGCATCCCCGTGAGCGAATTTTCATTTTTGATTGAAAACTGAAGAAGATACAGAGTAAGCTACTGAAAAATAGAGGAGACTGTCTATCGCCCAGAGCTATTCAAGTATTAGTGCAAAAAAATGGAACAGATTCATTTCAGATCAAAGGCTGTCATCTTTGATCTAAATGAATCTATTCCAGTTTTTCGCACTTATACTCTAATAGTCTTGGGGCGATAGTCTTCTCTATTCTTCAGTGGCTCACTCTGTATCTTCTACAGTTTTCAATCAAAAATGAAAATTCTTTCACGGGAATGCAGACAAAGATAATACCTTTCTTTCGAGTAATCACTCGACCCATCTACCCTCTTCCAAATTTTCAAGGGTTGTCACCCCTGCTCCAGGGGTTGAAATGATGAGGATGGTACTTGATGATGACTGCCATTGATCAGCATGGATCTGTTTCATTTTACCTCACTGAAACTTGAATAGTCTCAGGGAAATAGTCTTCCTTATCTTTCAGTTGCTCACCCTGTACCTTTTACAGTGTTCAATTAAAAATGGAAAATCGTTCAAGGCAATGTAGACAAAGATACGACCTTTCTTTTGAGTCATCACTCGACCCATCTTCCCTATTCAAAATGTTCAAGGATTTCAACCCCGCTTATGGGGTTGTTATTTCAGGCAAGTATTGTACCCCAAAAAATGTCCCCCTTGAAACAAACATTGACCTGTTTTTGCGTTTTGATCAGAAATGAATATCTTGGTAGATATAGCCTCTGTTTAGTTTTCGTTGAAGCACCCTGTATAATCTAAACCGATGATGAATAAATTCTTATTCTCTCACCCACTGTCTAAAAACATAACTATGAGATGTGAAAATGGCTTGGAGGAAAAGATTATATTGTAAGACTGCCAAACGGTCGCTTTGAATGTTGGTAAATAATTGGATAACAATTTATGAAAAATTTTTTTGAATAGGTGTTTTCATGAAAAGTAACTTCGGTGAAAGAACTGCGTTGGGAGACTATCATTTTTACATTTTATATTTTGATTGGATCCCATTTTTTTGTAAGTTTAATTTTCACAGTAAATGGTTTATTTGTAGTATTATTACTAGATTTTACTTAGGTGAAATAAGAAAGACATAGGTGAGAGTGGGTACCTAAATTTATATAATTTGTATTTTGAGTAGAGAATTAGTTCACCACACCATCGTTTTTCTAATTCAGTAGTTAAACTTTACCATTTCAATGATAATAAGGAACTGAACTAGCAGCTTTAAGTTAACGTGAACATTAACCATTATTATTGATTTTATGAGAAATATTTTATTTAAATACTAGTTTCAACGCACAAAAGGGTGTGTTTTATAATGAAACATAATATTTAATTAAAATCATTCCAAATATACCGTAAACAAATGTAAATTTGTGAAGAATAAATTTTCAAAAAGGTAACCGAAATTACGGGGTGTTTTCCTTCGATTTTAGGTTAGATTCTGAATTCGAAATTTGAAGTTTATGTTTCCGGAAGAACTACTTTCAAATGATCAAAGAACTTCTTCTGGTGATAGTTCATAAATTATTAGGTATATAGTTTGTAATTTGGAAATATGGCTAATTTTAAGTCATTTTGTTACGGAAAATTGGGGCTTGTTGCTTTGTCTACAAGTTACAGGGCTTTGAGAAAAGGATACTACTATGTATTCCGCTGATTTGGCGGGGGATTTCAGCAGTGAAAGTTATCGTCTCTGCTTGGATTTCGTTAAGTTTCAGAAGACAATAAATTTCGATAATTCTGTTCTAATATCATCAACATGATTTGTTATGAAAGATATGGCCAGCTAAAGAGCGTTCTCCTTTCTCAGCGAGACTCAATAAACCTAAAACGGTTATACCTATATAACGTAAACATAAATGTTTCCATAGTTAAGCCATTATCAATACCGAATGGACGTAGACCGAAACAATCATGTCTAAAATGACGTAGATAATGTACGAGTATTACCACGAATAGAATTTAACTTTGTTCCTCCCACAAGATTGTGATATTCCTCGTTGGTGGGCGGGTAACCTGTGGTCATTATGTCGGATCAAACTGCTCGAAGGTTAGCTGTATTAACCTTTTGAAATGATTCGACTACAACCGGTAGATGTTGTAGGTGTTGCCCAGATTTGGTTTGTATCGTTTTTATAAATCAAAAATGTAGGCCAAAATATATAAAGCATCAATTTCGGATGCTATAAGGTGATAATGCACTATGTATTAGTGGTCTCAATTCGTTGGGTGATATATAACGACACTTCCCCACGAAATCATAACAATTCTCCCCTTGTAGTATAACTTGAATCAATTGTTATGAAAGGACAAAATACAAACAAAAAAAAATACTGGTACTGGAAGGGAATTGAAACTGGTTCAACTCCGAAAGCTTCTGTGTTTCTACGCACGATTCCAATAGCAAAGTGTGACAATGGTTGAAGTATGATTATTGATTAACATATTTTTTCAAGAAGTCATAGGGGAACGTTTAGATACATTCACATATTAAAATAATCGAGGGCACAACAGTAAATCTGAATTTTCCTGAAAATATAACGTAATCGTTTTTTTCAGCAACTAAGTGAGCGAAAAACTGGAATAGATTCATTTAGATCAAAGATGACAGCCATTGATCTGGAATAAATCTGTTCCATTTTTTTGCACTAATACTTGGATAGCTCAGGGCGATAGATACTCTCCTCTATTTTTCAGTAGCTCACTCTGTATCTTCCACAGTTTTCAATCAAAAATGAAAATTCGTTCACGGGGATGCAGACAAAGATAATACTTTTCTTTCGAGTAATCACTCGACCCATCTACCCTCTTCCAAATTTTCAAGGGTTGTCACCCCTGCTCCAGGGGTTGAAATTCGAGATGAGGATGGTACTTGATGATGACTGCCATTGATCAGCATGGATCTGTTCTATTATACTTCACTGAAACTTGAATAGTCTCAGGGAAATAGTCTTCCTTATCTTTCAGTTGCTCACCCTGTATCTTTTACAGTTTTCAAGTAAAAATGGAAATTCGTTCAAGGCAATGTAGACAAAGATACCACCTTTCTTTTGAGTCATCACTCGACCCATCTTTCCTATTCAAAATGTTCTAGTTGCAACCCCGCTTAGATTTCAACCCCAAAGATATCCTTGAAACAAAAATTAATATCTTGGGGATTGTTTATTTTCGTTGAAGCACCCTGTATAAAACTGAGGATAATTTTTATTAAACCATTTTCTGTTTTCAAACAGTGAGTAAGGAAAGTCGTAAATATAAGTTTGATTTTAATCATTACTAAATTAGAAATTAGATACTCTGTACTGTAAATTTTTGGAACTCTTATGAACAGAAATCAGCAAAAATCGTTAACCCACGTGACGAGAGTGGGATACCTAATTATTGTCCACGTAGTTGTTCTGATTTCTGATGTACTTCGGAAGGTTCTTCGTGATTTTCATGTTATATTTCAATTGATATTATTGGTTACAGTATTATTTGCTGAAAATTCTTCCTTATTTATGCTGTAAATATCTCGGTTGAGGACAACCTATCGTCTTTTTACCCTACTTAAAAAAATTACTTACCACTGAAACAATATAAATATAAATTATTTGTGGAAAAAATGGATCCTAAATTAGATGTAAGATGCCATAAAAACAAATTTAAGAAAAATTCCAAGCCTCACAATGCAGTCTTATCATCTCAAAAATTATGACTCGGTTATTTTAATTAGTATCTATGAAAGAACATATTCAACAATTTTTTCATGAATGGTTAATTATTCATCTACCAATATTCATGTGATTTCATCAGGGTCAGACATTCTCAATTCTATAATAAGTATAATGACATTTGTAATCAATTGTGAAAACTTATTCAGATTGGGTGTCCTTTTTCAGACGGAAAAAGATTCGCGACTTCTTGATCAAAATGGCAAAAAATGCCATGAAACAACCACCAGTCGATCAGATTCAGCGCCCTGTAACTTCTTTATGTTTGATAAGATCAATAAAGAGATATTCTAATTCTACATAGCCATATTATCAATTGATGTAATGGTTACTATTTAATAATGAATTCTTAATAAAGTGTATGTTAATGTTAAACAAGTAATGTCAAAACGATTAATTTAACGTTTTACAGTTATCTTAATGATCAGTCTTATCGAACAGTAACATTTCTCTCAGCGCTCATTAGACAAAAAAAGTGCCGCAATATCAAATTCAAAAATAGACCAACCAAAGAATGTAATCCCACGTCGGAATAATAATTAAAAATTTCGATATCCTCACAAGGTATTTAACGGAGCTCACCTACTAAGATTAATCAATCCGATATGTCGATCATTTCAACATTCTTGTCGTTCACGTTACGAAACCTCTATCGAATCACGATTCTGTTAGTTTGAAATTGAGTCATCTCGATTGATCCAAGACGTATCTCAATCTTCTCTACTTTATTACGAAACAGATCAAAACACAGAGCTTTACATTCAAGAATTGAATTATGACAGCTACATTTACCTGAGTCACAGATTATGAATCAGAAGGGGACACAGAGCGGGATTAGTCTGAACACAGAGGAGACCCAAGTCATGAACAATTACCACAATGGCCGCCTCCTAGGTGGAGATTAACAGCCAGGAATTGCTCATTTCGTCGGGAACGCAGCGGGAGATGCCCCGGCATAGAATAACCGAACGAGCCACTCCACCGACCAAAAAATTACCAACAATAACACCGCGCCGTTATCAGAGTTGCATCTCTTGTACAAAAGAAAAATCGGAGGGACGAGTACAATGCGCTGCATGTAAATTCTGGAGTAACTCCGAAGGAAGCACAATAGAATACATCCCCATATTAAGAGAATTACACCGTGCAGTTCCATTCTTAATGCTTGGTGTTTTTTGTTGATCCGATAAATTTTATGGAATTATAAAGTTCTTTTGTATCTTATGAAAGATAATTTTAGTTTACGTTCTAATGAAAAATTATTTGTAGAAAATTAGAAACAGAATTACATAGTTTCAATATTTTATGAAAGAATAATATAATAAATCAATGGCTACATCTGGTTAAACTTAAAATCATACATGTTTCGAAAAATCGTTTATCGCGGTCTATATTTACGATAAGTAGTCAGTTGCAACATGATAATTTGCAAAAAATATGGCAAAAACAAAAATTGTCCATTTTCGAACGTTTTAATATATTCCGAAAAGTGAAACACTAGTCGACATAAAAAAAGCTAGTAGATAGTTGTTGTTTATACCTACAACTTCAATATTTTTCTCATGTTTTTATTTCACCAATTTTTCTATTAAACAACCACTGAAAAAAACATTAAAATAATCGACTCGTATATGAATGAGTCTTGGTATAAGAAAAAACAACTGAGATACTACATAAAATAGGGAACCTGCAAGTGGAGATTTACGGCGTTGCATTAAAAAGCTCGGAAAGAAGGAGCCTGGAAAGACCAGACATTGTAGCAAACTGAAGATCATCATAAATCATTAGAACAACCCCGCACGTGGTTGTTAAGAGAGGTCCACTAGGCCAATAATTAAAACCGTTATTAAATTCCCACAAAACCAGAAAGGAACGTTAATTATCATGCGTTTTCGAATCGTTGATAGGAATTTCTTCCAGATCCACACGTTTCAGCTTCGTCTCGTATGACCCCCCAATAAATAACGAGGATTTTGAGACATAACAATGTAGTATCTATCGCTCTGTTTGCCTCCGGTGATGAATCTGAATAGATTAGCTTTATGAGTCGTTATGGGTTCATTGAAAAAGAAAAATGAGATCTTTATGACTGGGACATTTTTGAAAAGCACCGGGCACTCTTCTTGATTTACGACCGTCATTACCCATGATTATATTACACACATGAATACGGAGGAACGAGGTACTTACCGATAGATAGAAAATACACTTTTAAATTAGTTAAGACTAGATACACAAATGGAAACGTTGGAAGACGTAAAAGCGTAGTTTTTCCAGTGAACCATTGAACTATTTATGTTTCTCCCTGTTGATAATTTAAAGAAAAAATCCATTTTATATACTATGCTTTTTTTGTAAGTCCTTTTGTCAAACAAATTAATAACTTATTGGCTCACGATAAGAGGTCCTTCATTAAAAAATGAGCAATTATAATGTCACATGTTTAATGCAGCCAAAATTGGGATAAAATTTTAATCTGTAGTATCAAACAGTGGGGTGATTATATATTAAGTGTTCCCAGAAAAATTGAGGTATAGCTCCACAATTGTTGATCGATTTCAATTAAACAAAAATCGTATCTTGAATGATATACTAACAAGATGAAACATCAGGAAAAGCTGTAAGATAACCTTTACAGCTTTTCAAATGGTAACCCCATATTTTTAATTGTTTGGTTATCAATTTTGAGTAACTACAAAACTATAATTCAAAACGATGTATTTTCCGAGAAAAAAGAAATCATCGGCAAATTTCGGGACAGAACGCAGAATTGGTGACTGCTTGAGTTTGTGATAAAACTTCTCTATTATAAAAGGTGTTTATTAATATTAATTCCGTTTGGATAACTCACATTTTTTCGTATTTTGGGTAAAATTTCTAATGAATCATGTAGTAAGATCTGTGGTAGAATACTCTTGAAAATCAAATAGCAATCTTCTTAGAATCATAATGAATGTCATTCGCAATTTTGACAATTATGATTAAGTACCGCTAATTTTCGTTTTGTGTTTTTCACGGAGAATTAATAATTATGGAAAACGAAAATCACTTGAATACAAACATGATGCCAGTTTATTTTCATTCGAACAGGCAGGGGTGAGGGGTTTTTATGCATATCTGTGAGGAGGACAATACAAAAGTTTTTTTCTGTAATTCAAATTTTTGTTTTTAAAAAAATGTGACTCGTATATACCTGATAATAGAAAATTGCAAATATCAAAACGTACATGTGAATATTTGTGAAGCAGTAGGTTTTGAAATTGGCATTCACAAATTATTTGAACAAGTTTGTTCTGCAGCAAAGATTGTCGGTTGTAGATTTCATATTTCGCATGCTCCGTATATATTTGAAGAATTGTTTGGAACCAGCAGGTGACAAGTGACTACGATTCAATTGATTAATATAACGTTGTGACCTTCGTTTAGTTATTCAAGAAATTAATAAAAATTAATCTTCGATAATTTCAGATGTGTATCCTCTTTGGTCAATCTCGAATATTTCCAAGAGACATCACGATTTTTTATGCGGCGATGATGATAAGCCAACCAGGGTCCTAATGTGATCTGTCAATATCGAAATTTGTCTTTCTGTCCGTGATATATTCCTACTTGAGATCGGACAAACGGGTCATTTATTAGAAACGAGAGGTCTGGATGTTGAGTTGAGATAAGCAAAGCAAGATTAATACCTTTTCCAAATCCGTTAATAGTATTACTAGAAACGGCATGGGGCAGGGATTTCAGATAGTTTCACAGGTCTTAGTGTCACACTGTTAACGATTTAAATGATTGAGAGGATATCTCCGAATTTTAAATATTACTCATCAGAAAGAAATTTCTATCAAGAGAATATTGCGATAGGAATTTCAAATGTCATGTAAAATATATGTTGTTTGAGGATTCCTTCTCCGAAAAATGAATAAAATCTGAATGTATCTCTTTTTAATTTTGAAGTTATTAATTGCAATAATTAACTAACGAACCAAGAACGAAATAAATATCCCTGGATTTGTGCTAAGTGTATTATCTTGAAAACGGAATACTTAATATTGGATAAATTCACATTATCTATAATGGGTGGAATCATTTTACGAACAAAATTCAGAAGTGCGAGTAACATTTTTATCAAGAGCTCACATACAGATTTTCAAGAACAAATGCCTTGAGTTTTTTGGTCTGCAGAAGAAACAAGATTTGTTTAGTCTTCATCCCTAGAATAACACTTACAGATGTGCTTTTACTAAGTAAACAAAATAACAGCGTGTCAAATCAATAGTCATTCTAAATTTAGTCTTATTTTTCTTTCGACATAAGTGTCCATTACTTCCTGTTCGAAATACTCTTAACAAAGTGATTAGGATTAGTTGAATTTGTATTAGTAATACATACTTGATTATATGTGAAATATTTTATGGACCATCATTTTATGGTAATCGCGTACGAAATATATCTTTGAAAGGTTATAATTTAACATAACTGAACAAGATATGGAACTCAAAAGAAACCATTGTTATATTTAGCAGTATTTCCCACGTTCATTTACAGGTTGGTGTTTTCTATAGACAAATCGTTATTTGTTATGTTATGTCCCAAATGAATAAAATCTAATTAATTTTTACTGTGTTTTACACCTATTTCTCCTTTTAGTTCTCGGAACAATCTCAAAGACGAATTAGTTATCAAGAGGTCTTTGATCTTTCCATCGATTCGTTTCATTGTTTCTTCTGAGATTTTCTCTGTATATTACTTCCTTTTATAGAATCTGTGAAGAATGAAAAACAGGAGTGAGAGAAGATCAAGGAGTAAGGACACATAAGGAGAAGAGAAGGAAGAAAAGAAAAAATAAAAACCAAAAAGGATAGGAGAAAGGTATAGAGATTGGGAGTGAAAAAAAGAAAATAGCGCCATTGAAGGAGAGATTCGAAGATGTTTGGAATGAAATATCAACGACATAGCCGTCAAATCTGACGTTTTCTACATTTCAGAATGAGTGTCAATTTGCATTTTTCTAGTTTTGGATTACCATCGCAGCAAAAACAAGGGGGTTGTCCAGGAATCGAGCTCCGTTCAATTGGAGCATTTTAATTTTCGCCGTTTCTGGTTGTCCAGCCGTGAGGGAAGCACCCTTGTAAGGGATGATGCGATTTTGACTTTATAATTAGTTTTACCCTACCGCAGTTCAGTTGTTCGAATGCACCAGTCGGAATAAATCGGGGGTATGAATCTGAATGTTCGCTTTAACGAATTATAATGGAGGAATAAATAAATATAGTTAGGCAAATTTACACGTTCAGCCGTTAAGCGTTGACGACGGGGGAGAAGGTAGGGCTTTAGTAGGGTGGCATCGTGAATAGTTCACGTTCAAATAGTGTCCCATATCAATGTTGCAAAGGGTGATTCGAAATCTTTAATACTTTTTTTTTGATTTCAGTAACAATATTCTTTTATATTTCGCATATTTAAAAACGGGGCGAAAATATGTATTCAAATATTCATATATTTGTATTAATACAACATATACAGAGTGTCCGCTGAAATTTCCAGTAGAAATAACCCAGGAATTGTTTAAATAAACTATATGAAAATTTGTGTACGGGGGTTCTCGGAGATGTTCGAACTAAAATATTTCAACACTTCCAGTTCTAGCGAAATGCAGCCTTTTGGTGTTTTTATTCAAGATTATGATTCCCCATCCTATTTTAAGAAATTTACTTACTGCTGGAGTTCTAGTTTAAATTTCAATCTCTTCGAGAAATAATGAATTATTTTAGGAAGTTCACCCACAAGTAGAATTTCCAAATTTATGAAATTATTACAACGAATAATTTATCCCGAATTTTCTGCTACTTTTTGGTTTAATATTTGTTAATTAAATATGAAAGATGGATATCCTTTTATAGGGCTCATACGTTTTCTGCTTCTTTAGTTAAATTTAATTACCAGCACTAAGAAAAAGATCAGCATCTTGAAAAGGAAAATTTCTTCGTTCTGTGTATACTTGCTTCATACGTTAAGTATTCTTTTATCAATTTCAGTTGTTCTTCTTTTTTATTTTTCAGATTGCTGTCGTCCTACTATCAATCGAAGATCTAGTTAGAATGAAGAATGAAGTGTGAACACTAATTCTCATTACACTTCTTATTCACAACTTACTCACAGACTAGCTGTTACTGAAGTATCATCGACAGGGGAAACAATGCTTTTCTTAGGGTATTTCTCCGTGTTCTCTTGAATAATATGAACGTTATGTATGGTTCACTAGTTTGTTCTCATTTTCCTGAACTTACACTTTAAAGGCGATCATAGGAGGCTTGGAGTATTGAATGTTTATCCGTTATACATACTGTGCTTTATCCCAATCGTGTTTTGACATTATGGCATTGTACATATAGTTCTCCATTTTTTCATATCTTCCACTGTTGTAATAGAACTGTTATACACAATGTTCTTGATATATTTCCAGAAAACAATAACCCATAGGAGTCAACTTTGGCAAATGAGGAGGCTAAAATGGAATCTCGCATTGGCAAACCTCCATTTTGCAATATTTCCACTACATGATGTGAAACCTATCATATTCAGGACAATCTGAAACCTATCGTATAACGACTTTGATGGTGGGATTTAAATTCTAAACAGGGCTTATAGAATGTGGAAACATATCATGTTCCTTCAAAATTTTATATTCCTTCTGCTTGTACTGAGACATCTGCTGCAGAAATACCAGAATGAAATTTGATTGTTTTTGTCATCTAATACTGAATCAGTCCTAAAAATACTAGCGAATAAAGATCCAACAATGTACTATCTGTTTAGGTTTTGACGAACAAGAATTCGGGACGGGCGCACTTCATTCGGGAATCGTTTATCGAAAACTTTGCAAGTTCCAGTTGAGTTCTTGACATTGGCCATGATATAATATTTGAAAATGATTAATCTGTGTAATTAATTCATGCTATTTCAAAACTTATTTCAAACCATTAATATCAGTTATAATAATAGAATGAAAATCTAATTTATTTCTTGTGGAATGGCCAAAACGAAGTACTCGAAAATTGTGAAATTTATTATAAGAATACAGCCAAATGAAAATGATTTTGAATTGAATGGGATATCATGATCAGGAATACAAAATGAGGGTTTACCTGTGAAATAAGAAAGTTGAGGTTTTATGTTTGGACGTTCACAACAGCATCCGGGAAACCCGTAAGCAAATTTTCATAAAGCTAATTCGATTCATTCTTTAGATCTTTCTACTGACAGGACACCCTGAATGAATACAAAGAAAATGAAGACTTTTGTCTGATTTCTACAATGTTCATTTTCAATATACACAACCGGCTTCGACAATTACGTCATTTTCAAGTGTGTAGAACTACCCGTTGTGAACTATTGTTGTTGTTGAATAGTGAAGACTGATTCAATTCTAGTTGACTTTTGAGAGTGGTGTGAGAAGTTGGTTAATTTGATGTACTATACTCAGACAATCTCAATAAGCCAATTTTGAAGAATATTTTCCAACTCCATCTTGTGATCAAGCACTTTTTTCTTATTTGATTAGTAGAGGTTGATTTAATAAACAAATTCCTCTACAGCAATCGTAGCATAAAAAAATACGCAATTCCATCTTGAAGAAACTCGCGATTAAACATTGAAGCAACACCTCCAGAAACGAACGTTTGGAAGCCTTTGTTCGAGAACTCATTAAACGAGAAAAATGAAGTCTTCGAACGGCATATTCGCCCATTAATGTAGAAACGACCTTTTTAATGTATGAGCTTTCTCGGGCGAACAAACGAAATAAATTTTGACACCTATATATTTTACCGCGAGATCCTATTAACATGTAGCGGTAACAAAACTTATTTAACGAAAACAAACTTGTAGGGAAGTTACATAGTTTGTGAAATACGTTTTTGGAGTTTAGGTTTCTCGAGCCAATTAGGTAGCAAACGAATTTGTTCGGTGTGTTCTGTTCTTAATGGTGTGTGTCTGGTAAGCACCAATTGGATAGCAATGTTCCATTTAGCGAAGTAAATGTCATGTTCGATGCATTTCGTAGTAATAATCGTACTATAGAAAGTTTCATCAAAATTTGAATTTTCGAATTTATTTGAATGTGATTGCTGAATATCAACGATTGCAGTTAGTCTCAATAAAGAGAAACTGAAGTATCAAATAACATATTATTAGCTACCTGCCTTACACATATTTTCAATCTTACTTTTTCATGATTCATGGTTTTGTTTAACGTAATTTTAAACATTTTCTGATATACTTGAAGATAACACCTTTTTGTCTGCTAATGCCATTACATGACCCTTAATGGATGTTGTTTATTTTCATGAAAATGAGATCCGAACGAATGCATTTGATTTTTATGTAGATTAATAGTATCTACGATTCCCCGATCGTCTTAATTGCGTGGTAAGGCGATCTTTCGAGTTGTAGGACTATGTTGTCTAAATCTTATTACTGATAGTTATATTTGTCGTTCAAAACCAGTTTGAGTCCAACAAATATTGCCGGAATAATGTAACAAATGGTCGGGCGAACGAATTGGATGCCTTGACATTTTTTCCTCTTGAATTGAACACTGGCTTTATTTTTCATTTATTGAATCTGACCTCTGGTGTAGTGGAAATATTTATAATTAGTTTGATTATTGAAAATAATACTATTTCGTCAGCCATATTTTTTCAATATCAAACACTAATATCAGAAACAACTCAAACAAGAGGAACAATAATTACTATAACGCACGAAGAATGTAATGAATTTTTAAGATCGAAGATCTTTTAATTATTTGATAATTGGACACGATATAGGTTAGGTTAGGAATAAGAAGTTTCTAGAAATTAATATAGGACTGAACAAAACTATTTAATACATTCATAATTCGCAGGAAGTCTGATTTAGAAGAAATATTTTTACCGGCCTTTTTATAAATTGAGTTTATTAACATCTGAAGTATATATACTGCTAATTTATAAAAAACTCCCTCATTTTCCGTTTTCAAGTGTCTGTGGCCAGCTGATATTCATTTCAAAGAAAGATAAAACAAAATAAGTGACAACAAATAAAAATATCAAGAGTAAGAATCAAGATTATGGAACAAATATTCGAACAATTAACAGATCGAAAACAAATATGCACATAGTAACAATCAACGATTTGAAATACATGGAAATTATAGTTAAGCGTTAGCTGTTACTATGCAACAAAAAATGTGTATTTTGAGTAAAACCAGAGATTTCAAAGATTAATCCCATGTATTGCTTTTCTTCTCTTGCAAGGCTTTTTTTCTTTTGCTCACAGGTTTTTATCTAAATTTTGTTTACACATTGCATTAAATTTCGTACAAATCAAAGTGTACAATGGTTCAACAGACTACTAGATCATGAATCAATTATATTCCTCATTCAACAATCACCAGGAAATTTCAGTAATCTCAACTCTTCTCGACTTTCCACCGATTGCTTTCACTTTTTTTGAATGCTTTGGGATTTCTTGATTTTTCCCTGACTATCCAAAGTGTGAAGACTCTAATGTAAGGATATTATGGAATTCTCTTTTCACTTTCCAACACTATATGATCCATTTTTTATGAATTAGGAGATTTTAATCATTTTTTTAATTTTTTAAAACGCGAGTCTTCTTATTATCATTTCAGCAAAGAGATCGCTATTGGTTGTTTCTTTGAGTTTTTCATACACCCAAGACAGAAATTCGTTCTTCTTAATTATTTTAGCAGTGGAATAACCTAACAAAACTGTTGCAGAGGCATCATTGAAGTGTTGATGAAATGAACGGCGGTGTTAAGATGCTTGAGAGTGCAATGCAGACAAACGTTGCACAAACAATGGGCGCTTAGTCAAAACGTTATTGACGATTGATGGTCCAGTAAAGAGAAATAGAAACTGATAGAGAATAACAACGAGGTAAACAGGTCATGTTACAACAGTTTTACAGGACCGCTGCTTCAACAAACCGCCACTAAAACGTCTAATGAATTGCGTAATCAGCTGAATTTGTCAAGAAAAACTGATAGTAATAGATTGTATGAAGTCAGTTTCCTCTTCTGAACACCTAAGAAGAGGAAATCGCGCATCTCGATTAAAATGGGCTCAAAATAAATGGGGACATGAAGACTGTTCCAATGTTATGTTATCAAATGAATCTAGGTTTTGATTGTACACAGGTTCTAGGCGAGTCAACTGGGGGGACAACCTGGTGATGTTCAAAGGCTTAGTGAAGTCCAGGAAGTACACAGCAACAGTGGAGGTACTGTGATGGTTTGATCTGAAATCTTTTACAATTTCAGAACTGTTAAATGTGAAATTGTACGTTAAGATTCTTTAACCCACTGTGCTACCATAAACTGTTGCTATTAGGGATTTCTATTAATGTATGATATTGCCCCCTTCTTACACTGCAGCTGTCAAGAAGGATCTCTTAACTGTATATTGGACCAATGTTTTATCTTAGCCCGCTCAATCGTTTGGCTCGAATTTCCTTGAACATAGCTGAGTTTTATTGCAGAGGCTTTATACAAAGCTGACGCGATTTTTAGAATCGGTAATAATTAGTTGCTACTTAAGGTGTGATTAAGTATTATTGAAACTTTGAAACTGAAAAAAAGCATATTAAATATTATTATACGGGTTTATTTTCTTCCTTTCATGTATAGCTAAAATCAATGATCAAATTATTGGAAGTTTCTTCACGAATCACGAATTCCGCTAAACATTTTAAACCATACTGTATAGTTTCTCGAAGCAATAACACTTTGAATAATTTAGTCGAGTTGTATCGCAACAGTAGAATTTGTTCTGGCGGTAAACTACTACGATTATCCCCGTCACATTTGCCTTACGAGAACAAGGTTGTAAATAAATATAGCATACCACAATGCTAACTAGTTAGCGGGTCTGAGCATAGGTAACGTGATCAAATAAAATGTTATCGCTCTTTTTTGGCACAATATGTGCGCTTAGGATAGTTCATAATCATATAGTTTTCGGTTTTATCAGCCCTCACCGATAAGCTGTACAAATCGCGATTACGGCCCTAGGTCCTGCTATATTAACACTAGATTTCGGTGAATAAATTCGATAGTGTTCAGCACGCAAAATTAATGGTAAAATGATAATAACACAAAATCGAATATTTTATTTTAGAAATTTTGAGGCACTTGTGGGCCATGGACGTTCGGAGGCACTCCAAACCAAAATCCGCTGATCAACCATAACGTATCTTGTTAGGTTTTCAGTAAGGGATATAAGCGGTTACGGCAAAGGAATCTGCATAAGTATGAACAATACTTGTAGCGGTTTCAGTTCACAGATAGGCTTTTGTATAACATCTCATGATCACAACGCTTAGATTGTGAACCAAAAAGCGATAAAAATATATTTTATATTTTGGTTGATTGTTTCCACAAGCACTAGTTTAATATACTGGTTCTTAAATTTGAATTTTCTAATTAAATAATACAGTTATGTTAAAATTTTCATTATATTGTAAAACTTATGTAGTGTTTCACTGCACTGTGGTTTCATCAGTTTCATTTAAAACGATGAAGTGCCTCATATTATACAAAAACTAGGTACTTAGCTCAATAGGAGGAAAATCAAAACAGGGTTGCATCTTTGAAGAACTGTAAAGATTAAGTGATGGTGACGAACCTAGGTCTAATTGAATATTAAGGAAATTTCCGGGTTTTTCTATTTATTGCAATACTTCCCACAGGTTCAGTTTCTCTACCCTAAGTTCCACCTTAGAATCCATTGAAATTGATTAACCGAGCTCAAAAAAATAATAATTTGAATCCCATTATACAATCAATACTTCTGAATATTTTTAAGTATGATTAGAACAAAATTATTTTAACTTAAATTAAATTTACATGAATAAAAACGGCTAAATGATGGACAATCTTTTCAGTCCTTTACTAGAAGAAATTTTCATGGATACCATTGAGAAAATAATATACAATTATCCGTTGTCGCTGTAACAAATCAACATTCAACCAAAATTGGCCACAGACATAATTTTTCTATTTTCCGTAAACCATAATATACAGATATTACCATGCACGATTCTTCCGCACATCCCCATCAACTTAAAATAGCTGTTTATAACAATATGATACATAGATTCACCACGATACCAATTTTGAAAATGAAGAAGGAGCTCAATATCATGATATAATATGATATATACCGCGAGATCCTATGAACATGTAGTGATAACAAAACTTATTTAACGAAAACAAACTTGTAGGGAAGTTATATAGTTAGTGAAATACGTTTTTGGAGTTTCGGTTTCGGCAATTGCTCGAGCTAATTATGTAGCACACGAATTTGTTCGGTGTGTTCTGTTCTTAATGGAGTGTGTCTAGTAAGCACCAATTGGGTAACACTATTTCCTTTAGTGAAGTAAATGTCATGTTCGATACATTTCGTATTATAGAAATAGTTACATCAAAATTTGAATTTTCGAATTGATTTCAATCTGATTGCTGAATAGCTACAATTGTAATTATTTTCAATGAAGTGAAACTGAAAGTATCAAATAACAACATATATTATTAAATGAGATAAAAAACACAAGGTTTAACTTTAATCTACACTTTATTTGAAAAAATTCGACGACGTTTCGCTGACACAGCAGCTTTATCAAGAATGACAAACAGATTGAAGAGTATGGTATTATAAACAAATCGTAGAACAAGTTGGATGAATAACAGGAAAATCCACACCGAGCCATTGTACAGTTAGTATGAAAGGTAATAAAAACTAATTAAACAAGTTAAGTAGGGGTGAATAATTCACATCTACCTGCTCATTCAAAAGCTTGTCCGAATGTTTGTATCTATTTATTTCTAATGCTTCTAGGAGATCTAATTTTAAACTTTTTGATTTTATATGTAATATGTCAAAGTTTTTATTGAATGTATGGTTTTCTTTTATTAAGTGGTTTGAATAATTTGAATCAGATTTATTTTTATCGAAGCTACGTTTATGTTCAGATGTTCTTATGCCAAAACTCCTATAGGTCCTACCAATATAAATTTTATCACAAGAACCGCAATTGAGTTTATAGATTCCTGATTTACTTGATTTTTCAACACGAGATTTATTATTTTTAATATGTTTACCTAAGTTATTAGAAGTTTTGAAAGTTATATTAAGATTTTGTTTGACGAGAAAGGATTTGTACTTGCAGAACCGCAGAATGTTAAACTGTTGAATATTTTATAGTCTTTATGAATAGGATATACTTCATTTATTGCTTTCTGATACAGGTTTTACGAATGATTAGATCTATCATATTCGGATTATATGAATTATTAATGGCTATCTGTTTGATGATATTTAACTCTTTATTATAATCTTGTACTGATAAAGGTAAATTGAGTAACCGATGTACCATGCTGTTTAAAGCTGCAACTTTGTGTTGAATTGGATGTAATGAGTAGTTTTGTATAATTGTATCAGTATGTGTTGGTTTACGAAAGACCGAAAAAACATGATTATTATTTCGTTTAGTGATTTTCAAGTCCAAAAATTAATGGAATCGTTCTGTTCAATTTCTATCGTGAATTTAATGTTCAAATGGATGGAATTAATGAAATTAAGAAATGAGTCTTATTGACGAATAGTTCCAATGAAACATACTAAGATGTCGTCAACATATCTATACCAATAAAGAAATTTGGAAATGAGTGGATGTGTATGAATGAAAAACATACATATATTATTAGCTATGTGCCTTACACATATTTTCCATCTAACTTTTCATGATTCATGGTTTTGTTTAACGTAATTTATAACATTTTCTGATAAACTTGAGGATAACACCTTTTTGTCAGCTAATGCCATTACACGACACATAATGGATGTTGTTTATTTTCATGAAAATGAGATCGTAACGAATTCATTTGATTTTTATGCAGATTAATAGTATCTACGATTCCTCGATCACCTTAATTGCGTGGTAAGGCGATCTTTCGAGTTGTAGGACTGTGTTGTCTAAATCTTATTGCTGATAGTTATATTTGTCGTTCGAAACCAGTTTGAGTCCATCAAATATTGCCGGAATAATGTAACAAATGGTCGGGCAGACGAATTTGATGCCTTGACATTTTTTCCTCTTGAGTTGAACACTGGCTTTATTTTTCATTTATTGAATCTGAACTGTGGTGTAGTGGAAATATTCATAATTAATTTGATTATTGAAAATAATACTTTTTCATCAGCCATATTTTTTCAATATCAAACATACTAATATCAGAAACAACTTAAACAAGAGAAACAATAATTACTATAACGCACGAAGAATGTAATGAATTTTTAAAATCGAAGATCTTTTAACTATCCAATTATTGAACACGATATAGGAATCAGAAATTTCTAGAAATTAATATAGAATTGAACAAAACTATGTAATACATTCATAATTCTCAAGAAGTCTGATTTAGAAGGAAGTTTCCGTGGCCAGCTTATATTCATTTTAAAGAGAGATAAAATAAAATATGTGACAAAAATAAAAATAAAGAATCGAAATTATGGAACAAATATTCATTAAGAAACAATTAACAGATCGAAAACAAATATGCACATAGTACAATCAACGATTTAAAATACATAGTAAACTATAGTTAAGCGTAAGTAGTTACTATGCAACACAAGAATGTGTGTTTTGAGTAAAATCAGAGATTTCAAAGATTATGAATACCATATATAGCTTTTCTTTCTAAAGAAGGAGCTCGGTATTATAATATAATATGATATATAATATAAAATAACGGTAAATGGTGGTAATAATTCTATGATTGACAGTATACTTTCTCGTAAACAATTTCAACAAACAATCCAGAAGTTTTTTCTAGTGTCAAAGAGACCAATCAAAAATATAATATATTAACTTATATTGGTGAACTCAGTCTAGATTTGAAATTATTCTTTTCATCTCATAACGGATAACTGTCTAGGCAAATATATTAAAAATTGTAAATCTAAAATTCATAAAGAAAACAAATCAAAACTCTTTTGAGGACGTTTGAATGAACCCCTAGAAGAAAACTATACTTTTGATAATAATTTTATTTTTTACATAATGAAAATAATAGATTGAAACTGAACCTATGGAAAGCATTAGATTAATTAACATAAAAATTACGGAAATCTACTTAATAGTCAATTAGACATAGGCCGTCACATACAGATATTATAATACATAACTCGTCGTGTCATCCGTATCAACATAAACTGTCAGCATTCAACAGTTTTATTCGTAGATGGATCAACATCCCGTTATCACCAGAAAATTTCAACAAAGAATTAAATTTGATTAAACAAATAGCCAAAAATAATGGTTACAATCCCAAACTAATAAATATATAATAATAAAATAAACAAAGTAGAATCGCATTGAATGAAGTTTACCCTGTCGATAAATTGAAAAAAATTCAACACCTTAACCTACGTTGGCATTACAAGTGAGAAACTGAAATCATTCTTGAGTAGCAATAATTTTAACATAGCTTTCAAAACTAATAATAATTTAGGCAAATCTATTAAATATATAAAAATAATAAAACGAAATCAGGTAAAAACAATAAATCAGGTGTTTATAGATTGAATTGCAATGACTGTGATAATTTCTACATTGGTAGAACACATAGAAATTTTAATATTAGAATATCGGAACATAAACGCAGTTTTTCAAATAAAAATCAGATTCAAATTACGCGAATCATCTCTTAGAAAATAATCAGTCTTTCGACCTATCGTTTGAAATTTTGCATACAGATAATAAATATTGGAAGGTAGATCTTTGGGAAACTTTAGAAATCAACAAATACAAACACTCAAGTAGACTCATCAATGAATAAGTCGATGTAAGCCCTTCACCTCCATTGAATTTTTTCGGGGAGCAGTCTATTCCTTAATTTTATTGGATATACCTGTCATAAATAACCACTTAAGAAGAATCAACCCAATAAGCTTTTAATTACTTAAGAACATTTATATTTATATTCTGATTCTTATTTTCTGTACATTCATTCGTCTGAAGAAGCTACGGTGTAGTGAAATGCGTTATGAATCACAATTATTAAGTAAAATTCCAAAAACACATTACTTGTTTTTATTATAAATTGTACACATTAATAAATCTTTCTAGTTCTTAAAAGAAGCAACCCTGTTTGTATTTTCGTCCTATTGAGTTAGTACCTACTTTTACATAAATATAATGCTAATCTGATGAAGCCACAGTCTGGTGAAACGCGTCATAAGTTTGTTAATATAGTAAAAATTTGAACATCATTGTTATATTCAATCAAAAATGTATATTAATTTTCATCAAGTAACGACCTCCTCAATCCAATTACTGTATAAAACTCGTGAAATTATGAGCGATAGCTTCTTGGGTTCGGAATGAATCTAGAATAATGTATAATGATGTTTGATTAGCACATAAGAAAATCAAAAGTTATTAATAGATGAAAAAAGAGATATTCAGTTTCTAGCAACGAATTCAAACAGAATTAAAAAGAAATTATCGAGAATATGAAATTTTCCATGAAAGTCTTAACTTCCGAAATTATATCTTTGTTATTTATAATCTTAATTTGATGTTAATTATAAAGCTCCGAGCAGCGTTTTTGTGGTCTTCAATGTAAACGAAGGTCCGCTGCACATAGCGTTAAATTAAGATTATAAATAAGAAAGTTTTGGAACATTTTCATCGGAAGTTCTGGCTCTATAAGAAAGTATTAGATGATTCCAGAATTATTAACAGATTCACAACTGTTTGCTCATTTTTTCGTTTTAACTTGTAATCAATACAGTTTCAAAAAATTACAAATTCATTGTGGTTTCCCTCATATCTTCAGGAGCCTTATCAAACATAAATACCTATTTTAACTTGTGAACTAGGCTATAAAGGAAACACCAAAAACGCACCAAACGAACTATAATTTCAGCATTCCACAAAGTAATTATAAAAATTAATTCGTAAAAACACGCACATGGCCAATTTGGAACGGAAGAAGTTGGGAGTTCCGGTTGAACGATTCCACAAGAACGTTTCAAGCTAACTAGATCTTAATTTGACAACGAAATAGAATAAAAAATCTCTGAAGATTTTTATATGCCGAAACATTTTGATCTGTGAATCACAGACGGAATTTTTCAATGGGGAAAATGTAACGTGATTCTCTACTTACTTGTTTTGAAAAGACTGCTATATCTTCATTGAATGACTCTGAGGAACATACATCTCCACCTGCCACACCGGGTTCTCTGGGTGTACAGGTTGCCAGTTCACATTTTTCGAAAATTAAAGCGAGGAGGGGAAATAAGGGATGCCTGAAACAAAATATCAATTAAATAAGGTAATTAATACAAACAACGATGTGAAATATTTATTTAAAACCATCAAAAGTTTTTTCGAAAATTTTCGATACGTTAAAAGGGCTAAACGTTTAGATCAATGGTGTTAAGTTCTGCCTATCATAAATCGTTTGCAATATTTGTTCCCAACATTATGTCCTTCAACTTCGAAGAAAAGTAATGCTGTAACATGCAATGGTGGTCTCTTTTAAACGTGAAAGCCACGGCTATATGTCCCATGAAATAAATCATTGTACTGACAAGGCAGTTTCAAGAAAATTGTCATGAAGGCGTCTTCTGGGAAGTTGTCAAACTCTGCGGGGTGCCGTCTTTAAATCCGAAATTTGGCAGGCAGGTAGCTTTCTGTGCGCAGGTAACAGTAAAACCAATTGTCAGAGAATTCAATGCCCAAGTCCGATGGACTTTCTTTTGTAGCTTTAGGGAGATAATAGTTAACTTTTAAATGTACATTTTTACACGGGTCATCGGTCCATAATTGGTTTCGAATTTTACAACCCTTTCCTAATTCGTTATTTCCTAACTGTCATTTCATATCCGTGTTGACACAAAGTACGCACGTATGAAATCTATTCTTTATAATTTAACAATCTAAGCCAACCACACAATAAATACGAGGACTTCTATCACCGAACTAATGTTTTTGTTGCTTGAATTTTACTCAAGAGATGGCACAAAGAATTTGCTGATGGGGAATGAAAAACAAATGAGTTATTTATTACACGGTCTAGCTCGACATTGTAATAACAACCAACAGATCTATAATATAAAATTTTTTGGTGTATAAGACACAAAAATTCGTTCTCATCTATGAAGTAAAAAAAACGACGAATTGATATTGACAAACATATTGAAATACAGGGTTTCCGCGTTAAAGGGCACATTAGAAGTAGGGAATGAATTTCACTTTTTGAAATAAGAATAAATAGATACTGCCCTAAAATTCTCAATTGTTTTTAGAGCGGTACCACTTTCGGTTATACCAAACTATAACTTTGCTATTTGTTAATTTTTTCAATAGGGGCATTCCTTTTCAAGCATCTTTTATTGAAATTTAGAGTTTTATTTCTGAGGATACCGTACTTTCTGATGATATTTTATATACAGGCTGCTGAAAGTCAACTCAGGAAAACAAAGTGGTCAAAAAACGTTTCTTCAAATTTGAGTATTTTTTTCACTTTATTAAAACCGTAGTCTTGATTGGTATTGTTTTCCTAACAAACAGCTCATTTTCATTAATTCGCAGTTTTAACAAAAACCTGCATTTCCTTCGTTAGGCCGTGGAATCAATTAGAGTCGATTTAATTCCACCACCACCACACCAGTTTCGATACTATGCACTAATTTTATTTGTGCATAGTTTTTTGTTATATGAAATAACAAAAAATACTCAAACGAGGATTTTATCAATTTTTTCATCATTCACCGCCAATGTCAACAGATAATAGTCGAAAAGTACCCGAATTTACGACCAATATGCAGAAAGGAATTTAGAATATTTTAATCAAATTTTGTCACTTGTGAAATACAGAAAACTGAAATGAGTAGCGACATAAACCATGAAACAAAATTCATAACGAAATATAAAATGTTAAAGAAACCGTAAACATAAACATATCTTACTCAACAAATAACTATACACAAGCACAATAAGTGTTCTTGCTGTTTTAAATAATGTCCAAACGTCAAACTCAGGTCGAAATTCATAAAACCTTACATATAACAAAGTGACCATAGAAACTAGCACTGGAATCAGATCCACTCTATCTGTTTCTATGTTGCAGGGCCTAATAATTTAATTTTTTGAAGGGACTACAGGTTTTTTGATAAAATCGCGAATAAAATGTAAACAAGCAATTTTAGGTTTGATAACCTAATACCAATCAATACTAAGTTAAAATGAGGTTCTAATAAAATGAAAAAAACGGGTACTCGTGACAGAAAAAACGTATTTTCAACAATTAGTTTTATTGAATTGAAAAGTGATTTTGCAGCAACCTTACTGAAATCTGAGTCAATTTTTTGGGCGAAAAAGAAAATTTTGATACAACAAATCATAGCTCAATGGTGGTTAATTTTAGATAGGACAAATTTTAACGAAAGATGTTTGGCAGTGGATGCTGGTTAATAAAAAATTAAAAGATTCACCATGACATTTGAAATAGCAAAGTTGTAGTCGATATTCAGTACAGCCGAAAGTGGTACCACTTTGTAAAAGAAATGCTAATTGTAGAACAGTGTCCATTTACTTTAATCCAAAAATTTGCAATTGATCGCCGCCACAACAAATAAAAAGGAATCGTCTCAAAAATAAACTTTTGAAGAACTAATTCAAGAAAAGAGCACATATCAATTTTTTTTATATGACATTTGTCATATTTTCAGAACGACTGTCAAATTTTTTTCGCAAATTTTTCTTTAAATTAAACAAGATCCACGAAGAAATAATATATGGGCGATGTCAACCTAAATTATTGGGTCTATAATGATTCTAAAACATCTATAGATCATAATCGGCATCACTTAGAAGACTGAACAGTCAAACAGAGAGGGAATTGTTCTGTTGAGTTTGAATATTGAAGGGTTTTTGCCATTAACTTCAAAATTGGCAAGTAAGAACAAGGAAGTGATTATGTTTCAGGAGACTCACACTGCGACGGAAGAACATCTCCGCGAAAGTGGAAATATCGCAGGTTATGTACTTTTTGATTATCTCCTAAGTCCTTTTTATGGCCTTGCTTGCTATGTAAAATCTTTTCTTAGATTTGTTCACACATGTAAGAGGTATGATTGTTGAAATATTTTTCTTCTGGTTTTCTCCTTCCATTATTACAGATTCCTGTCCCAAACCTTCCTTTCGCCCTTGTCTTCGTCTGCAAATTATGGAGTGCAAGAGAGAATGAAGCGGCTAAGCAGAAAAATCTTTGGTACTCTTTATGTACACACGACACTAACACAACATAAGCAGACAAGCTAATGCTAGTGCAATAGCGACAGGGAAACGAGTTTTTTCATCAGGTTTTTCACTAGTTTATTGAATCATATGCAAGATAGTATTGTTCCCTGTTACATTTCCTGAGCTTACACTTGTGTATTTTCTGACACACACCAAAATTATAGATAAAAGCATTTATTGTAAATACAATTATTCGAATATTTGTAAATCCTCTCTTTTCAAAGGATATATATATATATATATATATATATATATATATATATATATATATATATATATATATATATATATATATATATATGGTGTACCACATAGGATACCTGGAAATTCTGTCGACATTTATTTGTAATTAATTATACTACTTAACACTTCCACGAGGCAATAAAGTGGCGATAAATTATAAAGTAAAACAGCAGAAATCACTCGATGACACCTTTATCAAGACATTGAAAGTAAAGTTTTTTCAAGTCTTAATACTGACTTCGCGATTTGGACTCAGATGTTCAATACGGTTTGTACTTCGCCGAGCTTTCCCATTGCATTTTGTCAAACTCCAACCGTGAGACAAACGTCCTATTCAATTCATGGGGAAGCTATCGCCCAGATTCCCCGATAATATTATCCTTGCCTACGCATCCCCGCTCTGAACTCCTATCCTGGAATGCACTAAGGAATTATTAGGGACCCGTGGAGTATGAAATTGGCAATGTTGTATAAAGTCTTAGTCGACGGCTTTATGTCTGAGAAAATTCTTGATTCATGTGGAAGAACTTTTCAGTAGATGGGTTCTTTCTTCCACTTACTAGCCACCCCTGAAATTAGGGGAGGCAAATCACCACTGTGAAATGTGGCTCGGGGACTATAAGAGGTTATTAAAAGTGATTTTCCGACTCATATCGCTGCAGTAAATGGAAGGTAGGTACTTCAATTGGAAATAATAGATAACTCATAAAGTATATTTACAACCATGTATAAATAATTAGTTTGGCATATACACTCTTTAGGCGAACGCTTAGAGTTACTCTTTATTAGATACAAAATTCACTACATTGATATTTTCAGGAAATCTATTTTATAGAATGAAAATGAAAGTTTGAAGTGCGCCAGAAACGTTGATTCTGCAATGGCTCTATTTATATGACCTAAGTGACGTTACATGCAAGTTAACAAGTTAATAAAACAGTGCAGCTGAATAGAATTGTTCTCAAATTTATTGAATAGAATGCATGAATACATGTTTTGTTTCTGTTTGTAACAAAATAATTCCAAAAACCAGAAAATGTGGCTTCATTTCAACTCGAAGAGACTCTGCTGAACAAACACTCAGTGATAAATATCAACACATTTTGTGTATCGATAACGTCATTATTATTGCACGTGCTGTGATGATTTTTTTTCCTTATCTAAATAATGTGAAACAACAATAATAAAACGGGAAATACAGATGATTGATTTTCAATAATCGTTATCACAAGCTAGTGTCAACGCGATCAACATATCTGATGTTTCTAAACGATCATACATAAAATTTTGTGAATCTATAACTGCTACCCGTTTGATATTTCAAATCTCAGACGATCATTATTCTTATAGGAAAATGCTATCATAAAAGCATCTATTTATTCATTATCATCTCGCGCAAAATTTCTGTATACAGTACAACCTCTCTAATCCGAAACATATGGGACCAGGGCTTGTTCGGATTACTGAAATATTCGGATTATCGAGGTAATTGAAATGAAATAGTAAAGAAAATACAGGGCTGAAAACCGTGAAATATTCATTGAAAAACGAAAATATTTATCGAAAACGTGAAATATCTATTGAAAAACGTAAGATATTCATTGAAATACTCAAAATTATTATGATTCAAAGAAAAACATGAAAATATAACTACATATTCTTAAGAAAGTGATACATTACACAGATCTTTTTTAGGTTCTGAAAAAGTCTTGGATCGTTTTCTGTTTTAACGAACGAAGATGAGAATTTGCAGCCTCTCTCAATTTATTCAATATGCTGAGGGATATCATTTTCTGTGCACCATTCCAAACATTTGTTGAAACACAAGAGAGCTTCTTTATGTTTCACTGAATTCATGGTGACATCGCCTTCTTCAAGTTCTTCTGTATACTCGTCAATTTCTAAGTTGTTGATTATTTCACGTTCAGAGAGATAATTCTCATTATCTCCTACAACATATCTTCAATGCGTTCAGTTGTTAATTCTTGACCAGATACATTTGTTAGCACATCTGTCATCATGCGTAGATCACGATTTTCCTCTTCTTTCTCTAGCAAAATTTTTTCTCTCAACCGTGAAAGAGGCAACAGGTCACCCGCGTCATAATCATCATCTTTTGTGGGCCATAAATTCTTCCATGATTTCTGAATTAATTCTTGGGACGAGATGACCAGGCCCTTTCAATAGAAAACACCACAGGTTTGAGGTCCAATTGCTTAGTAACTGCGAAAAGTTATTGTCTTCTGGTCCCACAATATTCAGTAGCAAAGATTTTCGATAATGCAATTTTACATTCTGTATTACATGTTGATCCATTGGTTGTAATAATGGAGTACAATTGGGAGGTAGAAACATGACCTGAATATTTCGGTCCTCACTGATTAATTCCTCTTCTCTTGGATGTCCAGGAGCATTATCTAATGAGAGCGGAGCTTTTTGTGGCAATTTCAGCTCGTTCATTCTATTTTTAACATCAGGAATAAATTGTTTGTGGAACCATTCATCAAAAAGTTCTCTAGCTAACCTCCCTTTTCTTTGACCTTTATAATAAACAGGCAAATTGGAGCAGTTCTTGAATTCTCGGGGTTTGTTGGCTTTTCAAATGACCAACAATTTCATTTCATGAGATACTGATGCATTAGAGCATGGCATGAATGTAATAATGTTCTTACTCATCTTTCGACCTGGAGCTGAATTTTCAGCAGCATTGGCTAGTGTTTTGTTTGGAAGAATTCGCCAAAATAACCCGCTTTCATCTGCGTTGTAAACTAGATCTGGCACTAGATCCATCTCCTGTATTTTTTGAAGAAATTTATTTTTAAATGGTTCTACCGCACTAACGTCTGAGGACAATTTTTCTCCTGATATGGTAAGTTGTCGAATTCCATGTCTTTTTTTGAATTTTTCCAACCATCCTTGACTTGCCTTGAAATCATATCTACCTGTTATACTGGTGTAAAAAAATCTTGCTTTCTCACATATGGGATCACCAGATAAAGGTGTATGTCAAGATCGTTCTTGTAAGAACCAAGTGTATAGAGCATTTTCAACATTCGGATTTTCACTAGTTCTGAGCGTACGCCGTTTCCCAGGACCAGAATCAGAAGAAGATATAAAATTCTCAATTGATTTCCTTTTTTTATTTCTATCGCATACTGTAGATTTTCCAATTGAGTGTATTCTGGCCAATTCAGAAACACTCTATCCATTATCTAATTCTTTCAAAATTTCGCATTTTTGCAGCAATGTTAACGTTTCGTTGTTCAAATTACTGGATGTGCGGATTAGAGTGTGTTCGGACAAGTAAAACAGAAACCTTCAAATGGTAGACAAAAAGTTGATAGTATAAAACCTGCCGAGCACGAATCTGCCTGAGCTTTTTCTTGAAACCGTCCGATTTGAGACATATTATGGAATAGGACAGCCTATTGAAGAAATCAACAGCATGAAAATTAAAACCTATCTGTGATTTGCCGAGTCAAAAGAAATCTTTTCTTATATGAAATTTCTTTCTTGTGTTTAACACATCACAGTTTATTTAAAAAAATGCAAAGTTGCTGTGGACATACACTAGACACTCAAGTACATAAAGAGAGGAAAGGTAAGTATGCCAAGCCGCCTGAAGGTGCTCCTACAGCAATCCCTGTAGCCCAGACGCCCCAACACTCTGACAGCCCTCCTCTGGAGAAGAGTAATTCACGCCCAGAACAACTACCCCACACTACCACACAATATCTAAGGGAAGACTCGATCAACGCAAAATAAACCATCCTCAGAATCACTAGAAAAACAGATGAAGCCAGATGTCTAAGAACATATACATTCTTACTTATCTTAGCATCCAAAAAACAGACTTTACTGTCTCGAGCAAATTCCGTGGCAAGACCAGAAGTATCCCTCAAACTCAGCAACAGTTTCTGAGTTTTAGCACCATTTATTGCCAACCCGTTCACAGAAAACCAGAACAACGCCCTTTCATGTAAGCTGTCCGACAAATGCTTCAGACGCCATATATCTTTAGATCGATTTAGATTAGATAGGAGAGTGTCCGCATCATCAATAAAATCAGGGAAGTCATTAATGAAAATAAAAAATAAAATAGGACCCGTGATAGAACTCCAGTCATGACCTTCACTCTATCAGAGTACTCACCATTTGAAAACACAACCTGATATCAATCAGTTGAAAATGATTTAAAGAGATCACAACTCCTACCCAAACCGTACCTTTCCAACTTCCACATCAGCTTATGATGGACACAATCAAAAGCTCTGGTTAAATCCAGAATATTCCGCCTGAAGCCAAACTGGCTCCTTGAGAAGAGATCATTATTTTCAAAATATCCTCTTGATTGATCACACATAAGCCTCTCTATCAACTTTGAAAAAACTAGAACCAGGGATATAGGACGATAATTTTCAATATTCTCTACATCTCCCTTCTTGTGAGTCAGAAAAACGCTCGATACCTTCAAACATTCCGGAAATACTCAACTTCGTATACAATTGTTAATCAATGTTGTTAACGGATTAATGATTGGGTTAACACAGCGCTTCAATAAGTTAACTGATAAGCCATTTTTTAATGATTTGATGGCATCTCTCACCTCTCACCTTGTGAGACCTCAGAAAATTCAAAATTGAACTCTGAAGAAATACTTTTATCAAATATGTTCTTAAAATCAGTATTAAAATAAGGAATATTCCGAGAAATAACATCTGTAATAGAGGCAAAATGCTCACTAAATTTCTCCGGCCGAAGTGTAACTGAACTTTGAATTTTTACTTCTAAGTTGATTGACTATTTTCTAAGAAGCCTTTGTTCGATGAGCTATAATACGATCATTGTAATCAATTTTTGCTTTGTTAATCTCGTTGCGGTAAATGAACCGCAACCTCTTATGCAAGGACTTAAGATCTTCCGACTTATATATCTCATAAATGTCAGAAACCAGATGTAGCCGATTTCTCATCTCCCGGAGACCATCAGTGAACCAATCACCCCCAGCACGGCTCTCCCTCACCCTTGTGACCTCTCAGGGAATGAAGATGAAAAAGAATCAATAAATTTATCCTGAAATATATTGAATACACTAAGGCAGTCTAGTCTTTTATGCCTGACAAAATCCCAATTCATTCCAGTCAGTAAGACATGCATACTGTTGAAACCTGCCTGAGAAAGTGGCCTAAGCTTAATCGTAGAATGCTTGGGAGCACCAACAGAGAGATCCACGCCAAACTCCTGTGCATGATGGTCAGAAAATTCTGATTTCACAACACAAGCATGTTCATGACTACTCAAGAAGTTGACAAATATATTATCGAGGCAAACAAGTTACAGAGTGCTGCACACTCTTTACCAACTTTGTTGAATCTCCACAAACAATAATCTCATCTGATGAATTAAATCTATCTAAATTCTAAAAGAACAGAAATATTTCAAATCAGTCGGACAACTGCATAATTTTTAAGGAAACAATCTGTTCAGATCTACTTCGTGTCATGTAAAAGAAATATGATTGCTTCTGCTATGAATTAATATATTTTTATTTCTGTCACATTGATGACAAAACTTACTTAATTAAGGCATATGGATAATATTTATTTATGGCAAGCATTCATATCGAACATTATTTACTCAATATCTCGTAACTACCTGTTTTGATAGCAATTTAATGCTAATCGTAGATAAATAATAAAGTATTGAATGTAGTTTTTTTCAACGCAATAAAGTATGGGACGAACGGATACATTCAGATTATATTCCATAACACATCTTTTATAGAAACTGTCTCGCATCGAAGAGAACTACATACACGATCTCTGAGTTCAATTACACATTCAGGACGGGCTTTTTCAATAATGCTATAATAACAAGTTTCATCAAAACAACAGGTATTCCAGAAACTGTTTATTATCTTTTTCCAATATTTCCACATTGAAGTTTAGACGTCAAAACGCAATCTGTCACTTTTTCGAAATGTCAAAATTTAACACTAGATTGAATTTGTTAAGTCAATTCGGTCCTGTACGTGTACTACATCGAACATTATGAATAGTATTTCTTATGTGAATGGCTTTCTAACAAATCATTCTATGAACGTATTCATAAAATGAATAAATGTTGCAATTCATTTGTGTCAGGCATCTCTCGATTATCCGAGGGTCAATGATTCGCGCTATCTATGTCCCTCTTGACTCTATGACCATGCTTAATTGTTTGGTGGTACGCCGGTCGTTTGTTTTCTTTATTCTGCGGTTAGAAACGTTTGCTGGCAATTGTTGCTTTGTATCATTGATGAAATCTGTGGATCCGCTATTAAGTTCATTTTAATTGATGAATGTTTGGTTATGAAAGCTCTTAATGAAAGATATAGGCTAGAATGGGATGATGTAGACTACGATTCTATACCTGGTATGACATCACAAATAATCTCTCTATTTTTAAACATTACCATTATAACAAATTCGAACAAATATCTAAAGATTTCAGTTTAATGAATCAAAAGTATATTTGAATAAAACCACAATGAGTGAGTTGCGTTTCGTCACTCTGTGGATTCGTCAGATCCTGAATTGATGATATAATAGTGTCAAATTCATCATCTTTACATCTAAAGAAAATAATTTGCAACAAGTTGACGCTCTCTAAACTGTTCAACCGCACAGTACTTGAAGACAAAAAGACAGAAAGTATTTTTCTTTATATATCTTGGTAAGTAGTACCACCACAGCGTGACAATATTTTTATTTCATTTAAGGGATTCGTATCTTTGAAAAAAGGAAAGACTGACAGACGGACAGCTAAGTGTCAATCAAGAATCTTTTCTCCGGAACACATGTAGATATAAAATTGAAATTGATATCGGATACTTAGGTCAGTAGTGTCTTGGAGACGTGGAAAATATTGCCAGTTTTCAAATTGGTTTCTGCAAATTGATTGTATATTCTGTACCTTGTGTTTAATTTTCTTCAAATTCGACTTATTATTTGTTGACATTGACCATGAATAATTAATAAATTCATGATATCCTCATTTGAGTATTTATTTGCCATTCTATATAACAAAAATGATATACACAAACAAAATTAGTGTTACTGCTATTTTCAAATAATTTCCAAACTTCAAACTGGGGTCAAGATTCTTAGAACCATACATAGAATATGGTCGAACATAGAAACTGGCATCGGAATTTGATCTACCCTGTCTGTTTTTATGTTAAAAGGCCTAGAGATAAAAGTTATAATCTTACTCAAATCTGGGTTATGTTTTCGGTCACTATAATTCGGAAAATTTTGATGAGAAAAATCATAGTTCCATGGTAGTTAATTTTAGACAGAACAACCCTTAACAAAGTAGGAAATCTCTCTTTTATTTTTGAAGCATGGAATACCCCCTTTCTCGATCTTCTGGACAATAACCATAATCGTTATTGGCTGCTGTACATCATCCATACTTCTCCCGGATTCGAACCAGGGACCATCTGCTCCATAACCCAGACACATAAAAAATTTTTTGTTAGTAGGCGAATCAGACCTGTCTTGTTTTTTGCCAGATAAAGATAATTTCTGAACGAAATTGGGATATCAATCTCGGAAACTTTAATGAAATAAACTATATTCAGATATTTCGATAAGATAAAATTAATGACTTATCCTCTAGATAATTTTAGCACATTTTCCTGTTCAGAATATTTGTATTGCAGATCTTATTCATCTCATACTGTGAGGGTTTACTTAAATATTTCATCTCCTTATCAGCGAATCTCTATGGTCGCAAAGTTTGTCCGATCCTTTCGCAAAGCTGAGCCCTAAAGTCGTTTAGAAAGTCAAAACAAGTTTGACAGAAAAATTCCATAAATTCAACAACTTTGTACCTGCGTTTCTATAATTAGTATCGGTAGAGATTAAATTTCTGGTTTTACTCTTTTCCGTACCAAAATTTTGATTTCAAGTAGTAGAAAGAATTATTGTTACTACTGCTTGTCCACATTTCAATTTAGGTGAGTTCGGTTCTGAAGCAATATCAAAATATTTTTGAATTTAATCACAAGTTTGTTGTTAGTATATAATGATTATAAAATGGATAAGCTTTCAGTGATACTATTTAAATTAAAAATGTCTTGAAAAAATTGAAGAATTAGACGACTTTTATTTACCAAAACACTTATTTTGAATATTTCTTCGCTTTTGAAATATTCACAAATCTAAGCCCTTTTATTCCTACCAGGAAATACGTTTTCCATTCATCTCTATTAACTTCACCACAACTTCTCAGTTTTTTTAGAATTGCAAACAACACACTTCCAATTAAGCAACCAATCATCAACAGCACGCGGTTTCGTGGTTTTGCGGTTTGACAGGCCAACGTATTTCTTGAAACGTCCTTTCAGGCAATGACAGATCTTATGGGATCTTTCGTCGAAAGAAACAGATGGCCTCTCACTAAAATAATTTCCTACAGGAACATCATGTCAAGGTATTGTTAGACTCGACGAATATAAAAACAGAAAAACATTTACCAGCCGATTGTTAAGTTGATAACCTCGTGACCCCCCTTCAATCGATAGGCACATTTGTCAATAATATTCTTTATCTGTCTTGTTCGGAATAATTCATGAATAGATAGAAGGTTTACAACTGTACCACACTATTTCACAAATAAATATTTACACAAAATATTAGGTCAGTTATCACTCTGTTTGCTGACATATGTCGAATGTGTTTAACGCTGTTTTACACTGAATATTGTTGCAAAGCAGTGAAGAATATTTCGGAAGCCTCTACGGAAATACAACACGTTTTTTTATGAATAACAAACGCAAACAGTGGAAAGAACAGTTGAAAATAATACGACTATTACCTAAAATTTACTGAACGTCAACTCTTTACAGAACTCAACATCACACATATGGAAAAAAGATTATTCATTATCTGAACTAACATAACATCGATTCTATGACTGAGATCATCAGGTGTTTTGTTGTTTTAACAAATTTATCGAAATTAATACGAACTATATTGAGAGAGAGAAAGCAATATGAAATTACTGAAGAATTAAATTTTTCATTATTTTTATCTTGAATTTTAACAGTAAACTAAGTATATTTTATTCTGTCATAGATGGGAACTGTCAAAACAATTTTTCACATTTATAATTCACACAACGTTTTTCAGAAAATAAACAATTTTTGTAATAACCTGTTCCTTTTGAAAGTGATACAATAATGAATTGAAAGATATTGTCACAGTTGGGATACGGTGCCAATTTCGAAGACAATAAATCATTTATGGTGATGATATTTGAAGGATCCCAATTCCAAATGTGACTTTTGAAACTGATTCAGTTTTGGAAGTATATATATATATATATATATATATATATATATATATATATATATATATATATATATATATATATATATATATATATATATATATATATATATCAGCGGATAGAGAAAAATAAAGTTGATAAGCTTTCGGTTTCAAATGAATTCTTTTCCTATATGATCCAAATAAATCGGGCGAAGAATGTAAACTTTGAAATTTAAAATAGTTCATTTTGCACGTGTTATGCTAGCAAATGTTAGTGTTGCCAACTTCTGTAACAAAAACATCTAAGATATCCAAACAAACACGAAATCAAACTGCCAGCAGACCACTTAAAATTCACTAGAAGATTTTACGGTTACCTTGCCAAAGCAATTTATACATTTGTTGTAGTTAAAAAAACGTTTGATATAAGAAATTCTCAAAAAGATGAAATTTTAAACTTGCTTAACCTTAACTTTCTACTTGTTATAAATTCACTCCTGGGGGAATTCTTTTCTTGAAGCACTTCACAAAAATATTTGTGAAAATGTCTTTAAAATAATTGAATATTTTCGGTTTTCCTCAAATATTTGTTTCCAATTTTCCTTACTTGATAAAATTACTGTTACGGCATTCATCTGTTGGCTAACTCAACTTGCGAGAAAATGAAAATAAGTCGAATTTCTGAGTTTTTTCGGATAAACTTCAGAAAGTTATACACCGATCAATAGAAAGTGGATAGACGCTTTTAACTCCTACAACCTTATAATTTAATATTTTTCTCTGCGAGATTTAGTTTTTTTCAAGTTGCGATATTTTTTATTTCATGAATTTTTCGGTAATGAAGGGAATCGGAGATCCACTGAAAGAAAAACGATATCTTCTATCCAACCCTATCGTGTTGTGTTAAGAGTTTCATGAAATAATACTATATTGGGCCGATACCTTGATAAGACTTTTATGTAAATATATATACGATATGAAAACAGTACATGTACAAGTTTTAAAAAATTGACTTGAACCTGTTTACGGTTTTTTCATTTTCATGAGTAACAAATTACGTCAAGATGATCAAAGAACATTTAGCAGATCGTACAAAGATGGAATCAACTGTTGAATTGATAATAAATTTTCTTTATTGATATAGTTGTCCTGTTCTTCTGGCGTTATTGAAAAATTGTGAAATATTTACCTGGGAGGCCATATATAGTTCCGATTACTTTTTTGTGAGTTCTGACCATAATATGTTTCAAAGTTGAATTGAAAGACGAAAGAAATCGCGACGAGCAACCATATTTGTCATATGAGCCAACATTCCAATCCGTGAGAAATACATCAATTGATAGCAGTAATCCAAGCCTGTTTTATCCTCGTTAGTTTTTCGATCATAATGATGGGTTTATTTCGACAATGCAGAAGGTAAAATTTAAAAATAAGTACAGAAAACTAAACTTTATATCAACCACTATAACTATTCTCTCATCGTAAAGTACGAGGGAGACTCGAAAATATGTTCACATCATTGTCTACATAAAGCTACATTCGAAATTAACTTACCCATATATTGCGTCTTTGTCTCTCTTGCCAACATCGGGTACCGCACCACCCATGACATGATTTGCAGCGGGATTGACATGGTTCGCGTGATACGGGTGCATCGCATGGTTCAAATGGGGCGAATGGTGGAGTCCCTGTAATCCGGGCCTATGAGCAACGTGGGGTTCGTACAGGGCTCCTGCCGCAGCACCGTCCATGTATCCTGGATGGATTCCATCATCGTACTGAAAATGGAAGAATAAATTTTTGAGAATAACATACAAACATTTCAACTTCTGATTTTATTACTCTATATCTATGCCGATATATATTTTCGTTCTATTCATATTTTTTATATTATCATTATCATATTGATTATTGTTTCTTTTCACTTTTCAAGAACAAATTTACTTTCTGTATATATTCATATTTCTTGTTTTCTTTCTATCAACTATATATTTTATTAATCAACTTAATGTTGAAGATATTGACTCGATGCTATTCTGCAGAATACTTGGGGTTGGTGTGGCTACATTCACCAGCGAATAATATTTCTTTCAACATGAATTTTGCCTTAGAATAAAGGGAGATATAATATACTGTGCCTAGAATGAATCCAAACATATGATAGTAGTAAACGATTCTAGAAAAAAACTAGCATCTCTAACGAACGGTTGCTGAAAATTATCTCAAATGGGTTAGATCTTAGACTCTAACGCTTGCTGCCAGAAGCGCAAACTCAACATTTTCAGACACTCATCACTTTACTGCTTTGAAACGACAAAATTGAAATTCGTAGACTCCTTCGTTCTTTTTAAGATGTCCAATTCCTTTAGGTCACCTCTATCAACCCTAACCTAACTAAGCAGTTAATTTGTGCCAAATCATTAACTGATATTCAAATTCGCTATTAATAATTTATTGAACTTAGTCAAATAAATGAGTAGTATGAATATAGATAGTGATACTTCGCAGGACATTGCAACAATGGAAAAGAACCGAAAAAATTTTTAATCACTCAAAAGATATGGGAAAATATTTAGATAATGTCTTGAAGGCTTAATTTTCGGAGACTGAAGCCATCTGATCTACGATCAGAATAACAATAATAAAGTCCAGTACAAGACACTAATTGCTTGTTTTAAGCATCGGGCAATTGGTGAAAAAGCTAAAAGAACCAGAACATTTGGTAAGGACGATGTACTAAAATTTTTGGATGAAACTTCAATTGAAGTGCATTCAATGAAAAGTTATTCTTACTGTGAAAACTTGTGAAAATTAAGGTTAGTAATGTAGATGTAGAATGTACAGTTTATCTTGAATTTATGATGAAAAAAATATCCTTACGCCCCGATGATAAAACACCGCACATCAATTTTTCTTTAAGATGTTTCAACCGAAAATATACTAAGCAAGTAGTTTGGATGAATTCAAATGGAACAACGCAAAATGATATAGCCAAACATTTAAAACTGCCAACTCCTGAATTGGTTTACTGGCTAGTGTATGTAGAACATCGGCAAGTCTTCTTTTTAATACCGGTGGCGATATTTAACAGTTGAAGCGGCATAGGGGATGCAAGAGATACATTGTACGAGGGTGAATTAACGTTACAAGACAACAACAACGAAACAAGAACCCACTTTTCTCTACTGGGTGTCGTTTACTTCTCAACATAATCTCCCTTTAGGGCTTTAGGTATGCTTAGGCAATTCTGGAGGTTTTTTGATTGCCTCTGTGTAGTAGTATCCCTGAAATAGGCCTACGTTTCGATAATGGCCTCCGTTGTGTGTAGTTACTTCACAGGTCGTCTTAGGTGGATGCATGTTCATCTCAAGTGATGGAGAAAAATTCCCACAGTACTAATCAAGACATCTTCTGGTTTTCGTGATGGGTTTCTTGCCTAAAGTAATGCTTTAACGATTTCAACACAGGAGCAACTCATCCGGTTTCTTCGGTTGTCAAAACAATACTAATTAACATATCAATATAATATTTCATATTGGCACTTTCAAGATATTGTATTGTCTAAACACATTACACTTGTGTACTAGATCACTACTTATCAATTCGCCCTCGTATACAGGCTGCTTCTCAAACATAAAACTAAAATTCAGAAGATAATTATTTAGGCTATGAACATTTGTCGTACAAAAACGTCAAATTATAAATCCAAATTGGCACCAACATGTCGAATCTGACATAGAGATGTCCAGTTCAACACCAAGACATCCATTTGAGCTGTGGATGCTCACACTGTTCGAATTGCTGATCTTGCTCTGGTCCTTTCTACAGTTGAGTACTGTTGTTGTATCTAGTTAGATAGTGCTGATGTGATTGATAGTCAATTAAATTATGCAGTGACAATCACAAAAGGTGCCATTATCTCAACTCCAATTCGCTCTGGTAGCTAAAGGTTACATAGAATATCTGAAAAATTATGCTATCTGTGAAGGTTCTTACCGTCAGGCATTGTAATAAAAATTTCACTATGAAA
Source organism: Cryptolaemus montrouzieri (assembly GCA_013387265.2). Taxonomy (NCBI): domain Eukaryota; kingdom Metazoa; phylum Arthropoda; class Insecta; order Coleoptera; family Coccinellidae; genus Cryptolaemus; species Cryptolaemus montrouzieri. The sequence goes on from JABFTP020000185.1 coordinate 126,033,424, forward strand.
TGCATGTAAATAAAAGTTAATTGATTTATTATAAAGCAAAAGATAATATTTGCACGTCTAATTAATTTTGCTGTTACTATTGTTATTAAATTTTCTAATATATTAAAATAAGTTTTCGAAGTATTGGTTTTGGTTCAGTTGTTTCTATCGCAGAATTCCTATGCCAAATTCGAGCGCTAATAAGGGATATCTTTCTCTTGAGGCATAAGCAGCTATTAGCCCAAAATATTGTTAGATACAGTTATAAACTTGTTACACCATCCATATCAGCGGAATGACTGTGGTTCTAAGAAAAAAGTACATTGAAAGAACCTTAAAAATCGAAACTCGAAATTACAAGTTATAGATCGAGATTAAAGATGGCGACCACCTTTAATCCTTGAAATTGCATATGGCACAGTTGAATCGCAGTGTAAATGCACACCGGTTTGAGCCCACGCATTGCTGCGAACCGTATCAGATGTGCCAACAGAGGAAGAAAAATATTAAAATCGCCTCAATTTATTATCTTGTCCCGGAGGATTATAATTGTCACTCCGTGAACTTTATATGAAAGTTGAATATAAGCTTGTCTCCTTTTTTGCGGGTTCCCACCACGAGTTTATATTTTTCCTTACCTTCGTTATACAAATTGCTTCTCGGTCGAGCCTTGCTTTCGCTTCTCTCCCCGACTCACGTCGGATTCTGGGCATAACGTATGCGTGGATATATTATAATGATGACGAAAAAAAGTTGCAAAGTTACAAGTTATGGTTTGTGAGCCAGCGTGTTTCCATTGAGGTGGTTCTAGTTTCTCCATTTCGTATTTTTTCTTGTTACGAATGGATTACTTGGACAGTTCGCTTACGCGTTCAAGACTTAGCATTTTATGTTCGAAAATTCTTTTTTTTCAAGTTATTCAGTATACAATAAGCAGGTATACGTTTTTCAATTCATAAACAACGAATATCAAGTTATATACATATCACCATATATATTTTGGCTATATTCACCTTCGAATTATTTCATAATAGTACATTTAGAAAATGGTATGAACTGAAAAAAAAATTTCTGATGGTGCCTGGAGAGAGAGGAAAATACGAACTCAAAAGATTGAAACGAGCACCACACGAGTTTGAATAGATAAAACTGACGTCTTTACTGCTGAATAATTTGATAAAAATGTCTATTTGAAGACTTAAATAGAATCTATTTCATCATTTTCCTTAAGAAAGAAAGCAACAATCTCTGCAAATGACCAGTGGCACTAAAAATTCATCTTCAGTCTTTCCATTAATCACTCTCTGGAGTACAGAGGGTTTGTTACACTTCCTTAATGGTGCCCAAAGAAATTTGAATTTTGGTTGACTTCTAGAAGACCACTATGGAAAACATTGGCTAAAGCCAATTCCAAACAACATTAAACTTATAAGTAGAGATTCAGGTCATAAGTGAACATCAAATATCTCTCTGCAAGTAGCTCCTTGGATCATTTTCTTTATCTGTAGAAGAGAGAAGAATCGGAAACCTGATGGGTAACTGACAAGAAACCATCTTCAAGCATGCCAATCAATGCCAGAAAACAAAAACTAAGAACAACGTATTGCAAAAAACCATCTTCAAGCATGCCAATCAATGTCACATGTAATATACTTTCATTGATTATTATAAAAGAAAGGAATGGACTTTAGATCCTCTTACACTTTAATCAAACAGGATAGTCAGAAAAGATCATATGGAAAAGATTCCATACTCTTCACACTGGTGGGAATAGCCAGATATACATCTGAATATTGACACGGTGACAAAAGATCGACATAATTTAGGCTTGAAGAATTGAAATCAAGACGTGAAAACTATGTTCCACTTTTTTCTCCAATAACCCATATTTATTGACAGTGTAGGTACATACAGTACCTGGAAAAGGCAACTACCAATCTTACAAACAAGAAATCTATCACTTTTAGGGTAAATATAAGTTACTATATCGAATTTGTTCCATATCTCAGGCAAATAAATTAAATGAACCCTAAGAATCAAAACGATGATGTTGATTGAGTTATAAATGCGAATATACGTGAACGAGCATCTTTAATTTTTGAAACTGCTTATAGTAGACATTATCGACATTCAGAGAATATGAATAGAATATTTTCAATGAAGAAAACAACAAGTGACTTTGGTAGACATTTTTTTTGAAGTACTGGTTAAATCATAATTTATCTTACACACTTGCCAAAATTGCCATTGATTTCCAAACAATTTGGAATGAAGATCAGTTTTGTTGTTATGAATTTGAATATAATTCAACTATATATTAATTCATTTGTTTGCACTTCTTTACACACTCTGTTCACATTATCGGTTCGGCGTAGAGGTAGTTGTATGATATGGTTAGAAATTCTGTTTTTTCAAATTTTTGGTACACTCAGAACAGAAATTCGTTCTTTTGCAGACATTTTAATACTGAGGTACTCTAATTAAACGCTTGAGGTGCATCATTAGGTGTTTATGAAATGAACAGAGCAGTAAGTATACTTCAGAGTGGGGTAATACAGGCGTAAATTGCACTAATGATGGGCACTAGAGAAATAAGGAGTGCAAGGGAATGTCATGGAGGTATGCATCGTATACATTTGCATAGGACAGCTTTCTTCAACAAACCACCTGCTAGAATCCCATTAAAACTGTATAACCCATAACCTGAATATTTCAATAGCTGTTGACAGTAGGAATCATATAAAGTCCATCTTCATCCAAAAGAAACCTTTGAGGTTAGGTTAGATAGATAATGTTGAGATGGATAAAAAGTCTCAATAACCTAAGAAGTTGTATAAAAGTTAGTTTGAAAATGGTTTTCCGATTTCCCAAGCGTTGGAAATGTTGGTAACGACATTTGGTAACAATATTACGTCTCGAGGAAGTGTTTTTGATTGGTGAGAACGAAAAAGACAAACCAGAGTTATGTTGAAAAATTTTCCCCTATTCACCGGATTTTGCTGCGTTTAATATCTGGATGTTCCCGAAATTCAAAAAAACATTTTATGGCCATCGTTTCCATCGATTATGGAACTCAAGGGTATTCCAAAAGTCGACTATAACAAACGTTTCAAAAGTTAGAAGAAGCGTTGGTTAAAGTGTCTTGGTGTCGGTGAAGAGTTCATTGAAGGAGATGAAATAAACTTTGAAGAATGATACACCATTTTTATTTTATCAAAAAACTTTTACTGCTTTTTGATCACAGATGTATCTAAGGTAGAAAGTCCCAGTCATATTAAAATTGTCTTTACGAGCTTCACCTAGATCAATAAAATATTCGTAACTACATAGAAACATACCTAGGCGATGTTTTGACGTTCATTTGTTTTTATTATCATTTCCACGTTTCCTCCCGTGTTCTTAAAGAGATTTCACATGAAGATGTTATCGGCTAAGTACTCTCTCGGTAATAAATTACAAGGAACTGTGCATTTGCTAATAAACAGTCATATTCGTCTAGAAAAGGCATAAAAGAAGGCGGTTTTCTGAACAGTGATGTACCTCGTTATGAAATTTATAATAATTGCAAGGTATAAATATCACATTAAAACAGTATTCTATTCAGGAGATTACTAATTGAATGTTTTCCAGAGGACGTCAGCATAAACATGCACACGCGTAATTTTCAGCGATCTCTCAAATTTTCCAATTCTTATACTTTCCAGTCGTAGTAAAAATATTTTATGAAATATTAACGATTCATAAAGCTCTAATAAGCATTCTATGTTTGATATTACCACAGTCAAGCCTGCGCTCAATTTGTAATCAGGTAATTATACAGTTACAATAACAATTTTTATAACATTTTATATTCTTCACTTAATACACTTGAGCTCGAGATAAGAAAAATCATATTTTTAATGGAACCAAAACTCAATAAATGCAATAGCAATTTTCTTTGAATCACTGATAAAAATGAGTTAGTTTGAGAAATCATTGAGATGGTAATTATTTCGGTAACGAAGTATTTTTGGTAAATAATAAACAATATTTATGATTCTTTCATTCACTATTTCTTTTAAGAGGGCAGAATTGTCAGTGTAGATTAGATTGAAATGGAAGACTTATATTTTACCAATCAATGTTCGTCAAATTCAAATGGTTTTCTGAATAAGTTAAAGTATACAAAAAAAATTTGTTTATAGTTTGAATAACAGAGGCTAAACGATTTCCATAAACAAAAGCACCCTGTCGGCTTTGTTGGATTGCAAATCGTTTTATGTTGAAAATATCGAGAAACCATCTTGTGTCAACATTCAAATTAAGGCATGAATAAAAATATGTGGTTTTTGGCATGATTCGTTAAGAGGCGACCGAATTTCGAGTGTCGCAGTATTTATTCCTGATTTGTAGCAACTGGTTTTGTATCAAAAAGACATCGCAAAGGCTACACTAGAGAAACCACTGCAGCAGAAGACCATTTATACGTGTGCTTCAAGAGAACCTATAGTACGTAAGTTGCCTTTTAAATTTTGCGCCTGATAAAAAAACAAGTAACTTAGGGGCAAAAATAGCTTTATTGTTCTTCAAAGTATTTTCCATGAAGATCGATACACTTTTTTTATGAGCTTAAACCAATTTTCAAAGCATTTTTGCCACTCCGAATAAGATACCTTCAAAACATGGTTTTGAAGTCTTCAACTGAGCGTGAACAGAAAGAAGTCGTTAGGTGCCAAATCGGGATTATAAGGTGGATGGCCCATTAATTCAATGCTCTGGGTGTTCCCACACTATTTTATTAATTTAACGATTAGTTTCTAGACTTTTGAAGTTATTGTTGTAAGAAAAAATGGCTAATTTTACTAACGCCGAATTGGCTGATATCCATTACATGAACACACCAGATAGGCGAACATTCTCAAATATCCACAGAAGGTTGAGGGAGACTGGTGCTTTTACTGCAAATAATCATTTAAAAGGTGCAATTCAAACTATGAGAACTCCAGATACTAAGGAAGCAGTTTTGAATTGTATTGATTTGAATCCTCATGTGAGTACAAGAAAAATGAGAAATCAGTTGAATTTTTCACATGTTCTAGTTTGGATGATTCTCCACGACTTTTTATTGTACCCGTTTCATATTCAACGCTTCCAAGCTCCACTTCCTCGAGATTTTCCTTCAAGACTGAATTTTTACATAAAATTAGAGAAAATGCTCATTTTGATAATGAAATAATGTTCACAGACGAAGCTAACTTTTCGAGAACTGCTATCACAAATTTTCACTGAGCTGAGGAAAACCCCATTTGATTGAAGAATCTCATCATCAAGAACAATTCTCACTACATGTCTGGGTCGGAATAATTGGAAATGATTCGATTGGGCCATTTTTTTGCCTAACAGACTAAACGGTCTCGCTTATCGGTAATTTCTTGAGGAGGAGTTACCTTTATTGCTCGAGGATGTACCACTTTTGGTGAGAAACATAATTTGGTTCATGCATGACGAGGCACCAGCACATTTTAGAGTAGAAGCTAGGGAATCCTTGAATAATATATTCAACAACCGGTAGATAGGTCGGGGTGGGCCAGAACCATGGCCTCCCAGGTCCCCAGACTAAAATAGTTTAGAGTTTTTTTATGGGGATATGTCAAAATTTTTGTTTATACCACTCCAGTGAACACTGTAGAACAATTGAGAAATCGAATAATAACCTCTTCTGACACGATAAGAAATACCCCAGGAATATTTCAAAGAGTGCGTGATAATATGCGAAGAAGAGGCCTGTATTCTTGCAGGTGAAGGACACTTCACATTTATTTAGTTTTTAATTGTTCTTTTTTTAGTTTGATATTGAATAAGTATAAGTTGAGCCTCAGAAGACGAGCTATCAAAATAAAAGCAAATTTTGGGCATACCTATCGAGTATTTCTATTATTTTTTTTTTATTTAGCGAATAACATACAATTCAAATAATTCAAATCCAATAATTTTTTACTCGAAAACGGTTGGAGTTACAAAAAAATTACAGGTGTCAAAAAAGTTTCTAAATTGAACGAAGATGACGAAAATTGATTGTGCGCTGATCAGTGGCGTACTGCAAAAAAGTTTGAAAGGGAAAAAGGAAACATGGCCTCGGCAAAGAAAACACCTTGTGAACTTCAGTTGTTAAAATCTAGGACGTTTAATGATGGGGGCTGTAAAAAAAAGCTTGCATTCCAAATTTCGGCTGAATATCTCAAAAACTGCAGGAGTTTTGAAGAAAAAACCAATTTTTCCCTGTAGCTTCGTAATGAAGCTTTTGCGGACCTATGTTTATATAAACTTTTTTTCTTAAAATTGCACGTAGATTAACCCCCTAAAGTTGTGACATACTATTATGTAACACCCAGTTTCGAAAAATGAACCAATAACCGACTCTAGGAAAGATCGAGGTGTCGTGAATTTTACGCGATTTAGACGGCAATAATTTTTGTGACGCTACTTTTGCTGCTTCTACTATCTTTGGTGGAGTTAGAGAAAACTCGGAATCAGAAATTTTTCCTTTTTAAAATTCAAAATATACCAACATAAAAAATTCGAAATTTTTAAATCAAATCACAGAATTCAACTGATAGAAGTTTGTTTACTAAGAAGGTTCCTTTAGCAACGAAGAATTAATTGTAGCTAGAACAGCCTATTAGTTTCAAACTTCGAATTTGACAGAAAATTTCTGACTTTGATATATATGTATAATATTCCATTGTCGTTTTTCCCTTCAGAAAAAATTTGTGTATTATTGCTGTTAAAAATATTATAATTTAGCTCTCGGTTTTTGCCACCCTCCACTCCGTCGAGAAACCATACAATTCGGGCACAAATTTAATAATTTATTTTCCATGTATTATAAGTAACTATTTCTGACAAAATTGATTCACAAGCACATGAAATTTTTAAATAAATCTATGTTTCTGTGTTCTTACTTTCAATAATGAACATTTACTTTTTCTATTATGTTGAAGTCTTGAGAAACATGATCCCTGAACGCATATGCACTTTTATGCCAGCTTCATAGGGTGAATATTATTTTCAGGGGGATTGGCATTCCATTCTATTCATAAGGGTGGCAGTTTTGCTTGTGGGTTGTGTGGCATCTGCTGATTGGAAGTATTCCATAACGTCACTAACATCATCTGTTAAATTCCATATGAATTTAAAAGAGGGATGGTGTGAAAGTAATTTTGAAGTCATCGCTAACTTTGGAATTTATTTATAGTTCTAACGTAGATTTTCCGCATTTTGTAATTTATTAAACTTCAATATTAAGAAACTCCTGGGAACTCAGTAATTATCTGCATTTGTTTTTGGAATTATTAAATTTCAATATGAAGAAACATATTTAGAAATCAGTTTGAAGAATGATGGAATGAATTCAAAATTTTAAGAAAATTCGTATTTTCTTCTTATGGATATGTTAAACGTTCAACAAGTTTGATACAATTCAAATGATATATATCTGAAACTTGAAAATAATGTTTTTCATTCATTATTTAGTCTACAGCTATAAATAATAAGCAGGAGCACGTTCGACATCTTAAGATTACGTGAAGTTTTTCAAGTTTCTCTAATGGAATTGTTGATGGGGTCTAACCAAATATTTATGAGTATAAATCACGATTTGTATATTGTAGTATTGACTCTTTAGGAGCCAATCAGACATGAGCTATTAATCATTTCACCCTAACCAACGCGACAAAGTGCATTTTATCAGTTTGAAGCCCATTCCCTGTCCGATGCGAGGGAACATTTGAATAGAAAATAAATAAAATAATACGTCTTTGGGAACCGGCAACGTTCTACCCTTGAAAACTGGAACAGTGAAAATATCATTCGACACCAATATACTTATATTCTTCCCTTCATTCAAACATTCGTTATACTAGATTTCAGTAAAAGCCTTCTTCAACATCCTTTAAGCTTCGAAATAAGTCAGACGTGCAAAATCGGTTGAGAAACGATATGAGTACAATTTTTAATGAATTTTCGAAACAAAGCATTATTATTATAAAAATCAACTAATCTGGTTCGCTCATCAACCAAAAACACACCAAATGATATTATCTTGCAATGCCTTGGAGTCTTGGAGTCTTGAAATTTGACACAAACGTCAGTTAAAGATAAGCTAATAAAAAAATGCATAAATTGAAATTCTTACTTCTTTTATAACAGTAGCGTTTACTCATAATAAGAGAATCAAAACTTATTTTCGAAATAATTTTAATGGAATTATCTTATAAAGAAATGTTATTGATTTCACTTCACCAACACTTAATCTCTGCTACTAATCATAGCTCCACCCAAGCACTATCTTTCAAATGTTGAACAATTGCAGTTCCATAAATATGAAATGAGAAAAATTTAGACAACATTGAGAACTGCTTTTCAATCAAGTATAAAATAACTTAATTTATATTATCTGATCAAATTGAGCATTGTTGTCTAATTTTTCAAATTACTACATAATAATCTTTAAAAAGGAATTTCTATTTTCAACGAGAAACCGGAATGAACCCACTCCGAACTCGAGATAATTAGCATAAGAATTTTATTAGTTCGTATCTGGAAATATATACTTAATAATGAAAATTCCTTGGCGGATTATAATGCACGAACGGTTTTTTAAAAGTTATTCCACACGACGTTATATATGGACGAAGGAATTTCAAGCTGAATTTACACAAATCCTACACAAAGACCGCGAGATAATATTATTCACAGAGATATAGATGGGGAATCGTCGGATCATGGGACGTTGAATATATTTATTCACTTTGATATCATTTTTTTGTTTCAACCAAAAGATCTCTTGATGGAAATTATATTATAAATTATGATAGAGATTCAAGAACTGCGATTTGATAGGGCTTTGAAGATAAACGTTCAATTGTCTTGTTTGCCAATAAGAGAATAATATTTAATTACGTGACTTACGTTGAAAACACAACAGTAAAAAATATTCAGCGATTAACGAAACGTAAACAACAGAATTCAAATAACAGCCGTTCATTGATATCGCATAGACTTTCCTATGATAAATGTTCGGTTTTCAAAAAATTGTCTATATGGAAACCAAAATGAGTTAATATGTTAGGTTAGAATAATCACAGAATAATAAATTAACATATTACAGAGTATTAATCATTCTCTATGTTATTGGCCTGACAGTTAAATATTTCGGCAAGTAAGTGAAAACTTTGAGATATATAAATCTGAATAATTTTCAATCTGAATACATAAAAGAGATTAAATATGAAATAAATAAATTCATATTGCTATATTACATTGAACGCTTCAAGCAATTAATCAAATTTTAGAAGTTTCATAATATTTCTTGGTGAAACGTGGGCATGCGATAATCCGAGACACAATTGCATGAAAGTGCATTTTCACCCTACATTATCCATTAAATGAATCAAACAAACAACTGGCACTAAAGTTTTGGATAAGTGCAATGTTAATGTTGCAGAAGTAGAAGTATAGACAATGAAAAGATTTATTTGGAATAAAATGACAATTGAAGTACATATAATAATTTTTCAATAGAAAAACTCAAAGGAAGCACAAAATAAAAAGGAATAAGAAAATTTTTATGTCAACTTATTTCTATATTTAAATGAGGCTGTGATAAAAAGATAGTAACCTTTTTTAGGTGAAATTGGGCTTATTCAAATTGTTTTCTGTGAGTGTTGATAAACCTTTTACTGATATATGTAGCATGTTTCATCAGTTGTTATGGAGTTTGCCTCCGATTTTTAACATAAATGAAAAATTCAGCATAGAAGTTGCATTGAATTTTGTTTCCAAAATGGCTATTCATAATCTTGAAGATATTAGGAAAGGCATTTGGTGACGAGTATTGCAGAGTGGTAAGCTAAAAATGAGCAGAAACCACGAAACAGGTCATAGCAAGTAAAAAATTAAGGTTATGTTAACAGTTTTCTTCAACAGTTGCGGTGTGACCAACTATGAAGTCCTTCCGCTCGATTAAAATGTCAATAAGGATATTATTTGACTGAAGGAATTATCTCTTGATTTTTATCACAAATATTCAGTTCTCCTTTCATTAATTCTCTGAAGATATGCAGGTGCTTTCAACGAATAAAAATTTGGATATTTGCAAACATTGATAGCATTTGTCAGTTAAAAAACTTCAAGAAAGTTTTAGCAGAAGACATGTTTATTTCATATTTTTTTTCAAATGAAATGTTCCATTGCAAATGTGAATTATATATTATCTCATCTCAATTCTTCAACACGAACTAACATAGTCATCCATAACCTAATGCAAATCATGAAATCGAGAGGCTGGGTAAATTAAACTTCAAAGAAAAAGATCATTATTCTGTGTCCCACACTCTGATACACTTCGTTGTTTTATATTTTTCTGTGATTTCAAGAAGATATCAATGAAAATGTTAAATTTTCATCAACGCATTTAGCAATTTAACCGTTCACAAATCATTTCGGTGATTTCCTTTACACATCAGAGAAACCAAAGATATAAATGGACTTGACTCCGTTCCAAATATAAAAGTGGAGGCAACTTAGAACGTGAGCTCTCGAGCTCGAGTCTCGATAAAAACTTGAAATATCCAAAGATGAAGATGCTCTAGAATTATTATCGTTCGGTCCGTCGGAAGATGAACAGATGAACTGGATGAATTTCAAATTATTCAACATCGGTAAAAAGTTCCGAGAAATCTTTATACAGGCTTTCAGCCGACGGAATCAATTCATCCACTTGAAAATATAACCGAGCAAATGACTTCTTACTTTCAATTTCTTTACGCGACCTGTTTGTCTATTCTACGTATAAAAATGAAGGCATTAATATTATATTGATCGCTCCATGGAACCTGATTGGGCCCACAGGTCTAGCAATCTTTCATTTCTACTAACGAAGTATTATTCTCTGTGTATTTATTAATATGAAAAGCATTCAATATTACAGAGGAACTAAAATGGATAATAATAAATGAGCTTAACAATAGCTTTCCGGAACAAAATACACAACGAAATCGTTCCTTCATAAACAAAGAGAAATTTGAAATATGAATATTACACTGACAATCTCAACGGAACAAATGTCTTTTATGAAAAGCAATTATAAGACGGCATTCTATGATAAATTATTTCAGTAAATGCATTTTGGTTCAATGAAATGGAAAATAATGGCGATAATTCTATGGAAAGCTGCTGTGATTGAATTTGAATGGATGATTCTCCTTTATTTAAAATTTGAGCATATTTGTGGAATTGATGATTACATCAAATATACATTTTATGAATGATACGAAACGTTCATAACAAATGTCAAATTAATTTTATAATTTTTCGTCAACCATAGAAGACTGCAAACCAATGAACTACATATTATTAGGTATGTTAACTGGAAAGCAACTGCTCGTTTCGCAGAAGATAGAATTATGTATGGATCTGTCTAACCTCATTCTAAAATTATTTTAACAAATTTCATGTGGAGTGATAAAAATTCGTAATACTTCAACATAAGTATATATAGTATATATTGATATATGATTCAAGTTTCATGCATTCCACTTTTACTCATTTCAAACAAATTGATCATTTATATTCATCCAGTTTCATCAAATAAAATTTTAATAATTTATTCTTTTGAATTAATCATTTCAAGTAATGCGACTCATGTTTAAAATTTTGTAGTTGCCTTGAGGAGACTTGTAATAAAAATTCCCCAAACAGAAACCTTCACTATTGAATAATTTCCGAGCAGTTTTTCAAATTTGTAGGTTACATGATTGTTTTGTTGATGACATTCATGTAATCCCTACGATTCGAATACATTTTTTCAAATTAACCTGTAACTTAATCGTAAGGGGCAGATGGCGGTAGAAGGAATGGACTCAATGATTAGCAATTATTGGTTTTTCATAATGTGGGATTCAAATGAGCTTTTTCTACATTATTTCCTTTACGGAATTAATTCTTTTAATTTCTCTGTGTTTATTTTGAAATGAAATAATGTATTCTTCAAATTGAATTGTCACTTCCTATTATTAGCTGAGGAGGTTGAGATATCTTGGCGTCCTTCCGACGGACAGATTGACCATTTGATATAAAATACTTTTTTGAACAGAATCTGAAACGGAAACCATAAAACCCGGTAAACAAAATATCAAGAAATTATTTTGTACCTAGATTTGGCTGTAACCGTTTAAAATAAAATAATCAATGGAATAAACACTCACGGCCACAATCACTGTAATTGAACTTAAAACATGCATTTTCAGCATTCCGATGATTTGAAATCAAAAAATATAATTTTAATGCATATTTACGTTTTTCTGAAGCACGTCCATGATGATTTCGTTCAGTCTTTATTGTCGGTAGTTTAATTCTAATTACACCTAAAAAGGAATCCTTATAGTATACTTGATGTTTAAATCCAAAATGACGACACGCAGTAACACACCCTTCTCCACACACCACATTTTGACACTGGCACTTTATGGAAGAGTACAACATAAACTTTTTACAGCTGTCGTAAAGAAGGTATATAAACAGGCTATTTGAACTGGGAAATGGTAACGCTCAATTAAAATATGTGGCGTATGTGATTTGTAGAGTACCAATTTTCTTTTTTTCAAAAAGTAGTTCTTAAACTTAATTTACAAACTTTTATTCCTTATTTATTATTCTTTCCCCACCTTGATAATCTCCACCAAGTTGATACAGGAATTCAATATTCTCATAATTAAGCATTTGAGACTTGAACAATCACGATATAAAACTAAACTTCAAACCACCAATCCAAAAAGAAGAAGTTCTTATTCTTTATTTCCATAAAATTTATGAGACGAATTCTATGAAATAAGTCATCAAATATTTATTAAAAGTACTGATTATGATTCTATGGTTATAAAGGTTAGATTCCAGATATTAGATATGAATGTGAACTATTTAAGAAAGCCATTGAGCCTATATTTCACATAAAAGTATCACGTATTCTTCAGCAGTTTCTGGGGACAAATTCGATTATAGAAGTATAATTTCAGAACTCTCGTTGAAAAAAAAATACCTCTGTACAAAATTTCACCGTCGGTCCGACATTGTTCGTTACCTGAAGCTGATGGCCATATGCCCAAGAAGTTTTTATGATTTTATTCAGAACCAATCAAAATTTGAATTTGACAGGTACTCTAACGATTTTTAATTCTACACCTCAGGCTGTAAGAACAAGTATCCAACGCCGCTTAGGTTATAGTTTTAAGTTAAACTCTTCCATGAATTTCCTTAGGCGGAAGAGATATTTTCAATTCAAATTCTTGCAAATGAATTTGAGTTTTATTCAGCTTCATTAAAATATTTCTTAATCTCACGTGTGTCCTGCAGATGTTTGAGTTATTCTATAAAGTAGGCAAAGAAAGCATCAATACATTAACGTTGGAACGTAGATATTTTCTACATAATAATATTCATTTCGCACACAACTACTTTATTTCCTACACGCATATTTAAGCGGGTACACGCAATGAAAAAACGGTATCTAGATCCAGCAGTCTAAAACAAATTTTTATGCATATTCAACATGCTTCCAACCACGAAAATGAGATTCAAAAAAACTATTTATGGCCAAACCACACCCGTCGGAATAATAGAATGAATGAAACTTTGATTTCCAAACTGAAATAAAGTGGACATAAAAGAATAACCTCCAAAACACAAGATAACAGAAAAAACCTCTTCATTAATGAAATAGGTATGCCACTATAATATACGTCTAGTTTTATCCGTTATGACGAGATTTGAATACACGAATTCAGCTGAAGTGAAAACCTGTTAGTTAAACTGTCGCTATAAAATCTTTTATAGCTTGAGAGACGCGTTGAATGACTTATTGTATGACCGGTCTAATCTTGGAATAATGATAGCCGTTGTCTCTAATTCTGATACCTACAAAGATGGGGGAGACAAATGGTGCAAATGAGTTTGACTCTTTGGAAACAAGAAATATTTGCAAGAATTGCTGAAAATGTTATACATTATAATAATCACATAACATTCGAAGCGAATAAGAAATAAGATAAATGAATATGTCGTTCACAATATATTTAATGCTACTTCGGCAAACATTGATTGTATTATGTAGAAAACATTCCAGAGTGAACATCCGTCGGAAGCCATTTTTTTGATAGTATGCATGTATCTTTATTCGAGATGAAGAGCAGTGTTTCTGCTTATCACATGAATCAAGTATAATAATTATGTATTATTTTGTTAACACAATTATTCAAAATCAGCATTATGAATATACCAAGTCTCATTAAAATTCTTCACACAAGTCGAAATTATAAAGATTAATTCCAAGATACCAACATGGATATTTAATTACAAATAACTTAGGGTCTGCAGGATACAATTCTTCTATAACCGACGGGCCTGGTCCTACACAAGTCAGGTTAATAAAGGAAAGACTTGTGGTTGAGAGTTGCATTCCATTCTTAAAATTCTTCGGTTGAATTTCGAGAATCACGATGACTCGTCATCTTGACTTGACGTTTCATACTATGTAATCAGGTAAAGATATCTACCTTTAGCCAAAGTGTCTATTCATTGGATTTAAAAGAAATTAGAGGACTTTGTTGAAAACTTAGACGTAATTGCGAGAAAAAATCATCTCAGCAGTCTCGAACACGTTTGCTGTATATTCTAACCGACTGATGTTATGAAAAATTGAAACGAAGAAAACGATAAAAGAAGACGTAGTGTGTCGACAATAATATATGTTTAAGGCATAACTATGGAAGACTATAATTTGGATAAACATATCTTACTGAAGTGAAATAATTTTCAAATTATTGTATTACTTACTGGAAGAGATAAATAGAGGAGACGCTAATAAGTATTAAAAAGAATCACAGGAATTGAATCATATATGTACATCAAAAACTATTTTCCGGAGAATCTTTCTTCATAATTTAATACTGAACTAAAATTATTTGGGAATAACTATATTCTGAAGAAGGCTATATCACTGGGAAAACCATTGGCCGCCAAAGAAAAATCACTGTCAAATTTGACAACATCTCTGAAAGAGGTCGTTAATGACATTTAGAAATGTCTGTAAGTGATATACAGTAAGCTGGGAGGTCAAGTTCAGACATGAAGCGGGTTGAGTTTGACATTTTGATTAATGAGTTATGTGCATCATGTCCAGCCGGTAAGTAGGTTGCAATAAACTAACCTCAAAACAGTGTGATGGTAGTTCGCGGCTATTTCTACCTCACTATACCTACAGTAACATTCATATTGCAACACAGATGGTTCGCGGGCATTTGTTCTTCCTTTATATTAGAATATACTAGACTTGTTGACTCGTAGCTTATTCAGAATTAATATAAAAACTAGATTATCACACATATGTTTAGAATTAGCGACTTCTCTTCGTGGGAATGGAATTGCAGGTTATTACGGATATGTGGTAATAGCCTCCGGCGGAAAGGTCAACATTGTTCGGTTAGGTCGCAATTTGTTGAATCATTTGACAACAGTGAGAATATCAAGGTGGTTATGGCGCAAAAACAAATTAAACTTTAGCGTGGTGTGTGTTTTGAGCGGAGGCTCGCGTGTCGTCGTTCCGTGGTGGTTAGCGTACCCGTGGCTGAGCCATGTACTGCACCCTTCCCGAACCAGAGTTAAAAATCACTTTTTAGTCACTGTTCGCACTGCACTGGTCACTGTCACTGCACTTAACACTGCGTTAGGCGGATGCCCCGCGTGTTTCGCTGAAGAAGGCCCTCACCGCCGCGTGCATGGGGTTGTTGCGATCGTTGAAAAAGCTGTCGTGTGTAGTCCTATTCGTCCTACCTGTCCGAAGCGCGTGCGGAGGTCCTGCGCGGTCCGCAGTCGTCTGCCAACTGTCAATCACACCGTACGGCGGGGGAAGAGTGGGGCTAAAATGAATGATCTGTCTGTTTTGACTCCGCCCATCTACCAATGGCGGCGAGTGAACCGCACGCGCGCGCTCTCTCGGAAAAGCCGGACATTTCACAATCGAGAGGCGTACAAAACTTCTTTCCGACTTGTTGGGATAGCGCCTGAGCGTTATGCTCCGTGGTTCTCTCCTTGTTTATGACTTTTTTGACATATGAATGTTGAGTTCATTAAACGACATCATATGATTTTTTGGAAGCAGCAAACATATGACTTGGATAAAATGAATATTTCTCTCAATGCAAAATTATTCATGGCTGTTCGCTGCGAAATTGAAAAATAATCAATAAACTTATATAAAACTTCCTTAGTAAACATGTATGGCTAACATGAACATAACGCTGATGAAATTTAGCTTCCTTTCCGACATGAAAGGTTACTCGAAAAATCTGCGTTCTGAGCTCATTGTAAATTTTGAATTATCGTTCTTGTTGAATAATCCATTATAATAAATGGATTTAAAAAATTCTAAATAGGTAAGTAGATAGTAGGAATTTTTATTTTTCAGACATAATCTTGAATGTAAAGAGCAAAATTTCTTTTCGCAGGTATAAAACGATTTTTCTAAGAAACTCGGATTATCTTGAAATATTCTAATCAAATTAATTCAACACGTTTCTTTCAATTTGATCAAATTCGTCATTTTGTAATCAGTTACATTTAAATTGAATTTATACGATTGAAATTTAATTGACCTGTATCGCTCAACAAAATTCTAAACGTGAAATAAGTAGAAAAGAGTTTGAGTCTTTTTCTGTTTCTCGAAATTAATGAATGATGGAATATTTAATTTTTCAACCGACGCGACGGTTCTAAATTATGTCTCGCAAAGTTCAGACGATTTATGTCTACTGAGATACTTTCTGTTTCGTACAGTAAACTATCAAATCTCTTTTAGCTATAGTGTTGTTTCTTATGCCGCTAATTTGGCAAAACGCCGATATATTGAGGCAGTTAAAACTCAGCGATTGATATTGAATATGAAATTGAACATGATATAAAGTAGGTAGTTCTAATTTGGTTAATTAACGTACCTTCATTTTAGTTAGAAAAAAAAGTTGTCAGAAAAGAACACACATGAGGGCTTATCGAATTTAACTTATTGGTCCTTCTAATTAAGAAGTTTTGGAGCATTTCGTCGTCAAAATGTGGAGAGTTCACCTTTTTTCAACAATGTCGCTATTCTTCGAGGAGTATAATTATCATATTCATATTAGGTCTCGAAATTACATATCAATGAGAACAGACGTTTGTCTAGTAGCGCCAAAGTAATACATTTTTTCGTAATGGACTGTGGATTTCAAAGCCATGGAGAGTTTATGGTTTCTTCATTAACTTTGTTGCGGTTCTGGTCTCCATTACGTCTCTGGTGGCGTCACCGGACGAACGTCCGTTGGTAATGTCGAGCCCTTAGGGTTAGCTTTGACGACACCTTCATTTGCTGCAATGCCAATCTTCAACCGAATTCGTAGTGAAATATATTTCATTCATATCTTATCATTCTATAATCGTTACTGGACCAAATATTCATAGAAGTTTTCTAGGACTTCTTGGTTCAGTGTATTTTTCATTATGTTTAACCATGAATCGTTTATAGGTGGATCTCGTAATTGTATAAATGATGCTTTCTGTATTTGAAAAATGTTACCAATCCAAGTTCTTGTATTTTTCTCCATACCGTTTGTTGAAAATGAAAGTTGTGTTACTTCTGGGAAAAACTTTTGAAAGTCCATCATTGAAGTATTTTAGAAATCGGTATGCTGTTTTCTCGGTCTGAAATTTGGTATTCTTTGAAACAATATCGTGAAACGTCGTTTATGACTCACTTCTTGTGATTGGATAACATATAGCTGGTACAGCACATGTTTTGTTTGAATCACGTGGACTGTATAAAGCTGATCAAAATCTATGCTGAAACTTTTTGATATAATATCAATGAACAACTTACTATTTGTGTAGGGAATTCGCTTCCAATTCTTGCAGAAACAATTATTCTCTCCTCCTGCTCATCCACAACTGGAATTCTTCGGTAGGATGATGAATCCTAAAGCTGTAGGTATTTATTTGTAGAATCAACTTTTGAAGGATCAAAACTCGCATCTTTAAACAAAGAATTCGATTGCAGCATTTTAAGCTGACATAAATATTTGACTATAAATTTGAAGAACATGAACAAGTTCATCAAGGTCTCGCTTTTTGAATTTTTAGAACCACACTTTTACATCATTTTTTCGCCATGTTGGAGTATATAAGCACACCGGCATCCCGCCGGCAATTTCCAGATTAAATTTTTCTGGAATGGATCGAATGAACTTTGTGAATATTGAAAGTAAGGTCAGAGATTTCACATTTCTGTATTAGGAAATGAATTAATTTCCAAATTATCATAATTGGTCATTCTAATTGCTTAAAATGATTGTTAATGGCACTGCTTGCACGATTGAAGACTTGTTAAATCTTTCTATTATTTTTGCAGAACATCTAAGTAAATATTTCCATCTTAGAATCATTTTATGAAAGTTACGATTGAGTTAATGAAGATCCTCAAAAACTAAAAAGTTTTGTCGTTGCTTTTATCAGAATGTAATGATAGGTTATCTCCAACCGAAAATAAAGTTATTTTTAAAGTAACAAAGTTTCTTATGAAATCTATTTATTATAACAAATGATCAAAATATTTTCGATTATATTTATGTATTCTTCCTAGAAACTCCTCCTGGGTTGCATCAGAAATTTATTGCTCGAAAATGTTTCTTACTCTGCTTCTCGTATCTTTCTCTGTTGTCAGTGGATTGTCGTATACATATATATTCCCAAATAAAACAATCCATAGGTGTCAAGTCTACCAAATAAACGAGGAGGCCAAAGATTGAGCCTTGCATTTGCAAACCACCTTTTAACAATCTTTACAAAACAGAACAGATGCTTCTCGGGGAATGAACAGTTAATTTACGACACCTCAAAATATTGTAACACACATATGGATTTTCATCTGTCTGAAGAAACAAAAATATTTTTGCTTTGTCCGATCAACAAATTATTTAGGAAAAGCTCGTCCCTTCGTGTGAAACTAAAATTTTTTCACAGTAATTCATTCTTCGAAGTAAATACGCGGGTTTTACATTCTGAACAAGGCATATGGAATAGAGAAACATTTCCTGTTTTTTCAAAATTGTATGATTTCGGAATGTGTGAATTTATCTCTGTTTGTCGTACTCAAGCATTTGGAAATTAAGCAATGAATGTCACAATTGAAATTTGATTGTCATCGTCATCTAATACTAGTTTAGGCTATTGAATTTTAGGTAAAATGATCTAATTATTGAGATTCTTCCGAATAAGACTTCGAGACCGTCGCCGTTTATGCGGAAAACGTTCTGCAAAACTTTCGCGAGTTCTTGTGACATTCATCATAAATGATCAGAAGAGCTTTCCTTCGTGTAATAAATTCTTTCCATTTCCACAATTTATTGAATAATTATTATTATTATACACAATTATGTTAAATCGGAACTGAAATTAAACTTTTGACATTTGTTAACATAGAAATTTACATGTTACATGTTTTTCAATGCGCATACGTTTCTAAGAACATTTCATCTTGTATATAACCGAAATAATTTAGGATTTTCTTATAATAATGTTTCATAAAGACCTTAAATACTTTGGAAAGAACTTTCATTTTGTTTTGAAATAACCTATATTTGCATTTAGACAAAACATAATGGAAAAACTTTGATATATTTTGGGAATAAGTCTACCTCCTTGTGTTGTTCATTTCTTTAAAATATACTCATATCCGTCGATTTCCATTGCTGGACGTAATAGTCTTTGAAATTTGTAAAGGCTTTTTTGAAGAGAACATTTTTCATTCTGTTCATTACTGGACGAAGCAGTAATTGAAATTTGTGAGGTTTTCATCGTTGGTCACATTTTTCGTTAGGTTCATATGCTTATCATTCATTTGTGGATTCGGTGAATATAGCAACACAGCACACATTGGAATATGATCTTAGATCTCCGTTTTTTCTTCGGAAAGAAATACTAATCCAACTTTTTTTACATTTCCCCATCATGATTACTTCCTAAAAATATTTTGTAATGCTTTTGAGAGCTTTCTTGAAGTCGATATACAGTTTTCTCGGGATATTCTTTGCAAGATAGAAGATTTTTGATGGAGTTACGTTTTCAAGAAGGAGTTTCCTTGAACAAAATGGAAATAATTCTGTGATTTTCTTGTTATAATTGGATTTAATAAGAAACTTAGTTTCTTCGGAAAGAATAACTAATCCAAGTTTTTGTACATTTCCCCATTATGAGTACTTTTGTAATGCTTTTGAGAGCTTTATTGAAGTCGATATGCAGTTTTCTTGGGATAAAATTGGCATTCTTTGCATAATCGAAGATTTTCGGTGGGCATACGTTCCCAAGAAGGATTTTCCTTGAACAAAACGGAAATAGTTCTGAGGTTTTCTTGTTATAATTTGATTTAGTGTTTTGAATAACAACAAACTAATTAATGAATCACCATTACCGCAGATTGGAATTATTTTTTCATAAATGCATTCTCATTGAATTTGGAGAAACCAGATAGTTGGGGTCTACATAAATCAGTCTGGTCATTTAATATCTATCATGTGTCATTAAAAAGCAATTAAAAAATTTCAAAAAATTCTATGTAACTGAGTTTTCTACTTTTTGGGCAAAGATGTAGGATTCTCAAGTTATTAAGACTAGAGAGAGTGACAATTTTAGATGTAGTAATGAAGTTTGATGTTCTTTATATCTGTTTATGAAGGAACAACTAGTCTGGCTTGTAAAAAATTATCGCAATCTGTACATGATAATTTATAAACTCCTGATTTATTTAAATTCTATGTAGGATTTTTGGCGTTATATTAGAGTGATGATAATTTTTTTGAGGTCTGAATGCAATTATGCATTCCAATTTGAATAAATTACTCTAAGTTTTATTTGAATTAAATTACTACCTTCGACAAAATTTACACTGCGGTAAAAAATTAGGGTGTGATAAGCGTAAGCTTGCTGACACACATTATAGTAGCTACCGATAATTCTGCGGTGGCACCAGCAGAGAAGTGGTCTTCGCGAACCGCAACCAATGTAAACTTATGGTATCGAGCACACATCATCCGTTGTGTGGAAATCGAATGTATATGAGATAAAATGATTTACTTTTCCGTCAACACAAAATCATCCGGTGATACCTTTATGTGTGGTCGCTGGTATGGATTTTCCCATTATGATTACTTCCTAAAAATATTTTATAATACTTTTGAGAGCTTTCTTGAAGTCGATATGCAGTTTTCTCGGGATATTCTTTGAAAGATCGAAGATTTTTGATGGACTTCGTTCCCAAGAAGGAGTTTCCTTGAACAAAACGGAAATAATTCTGTAATTTTCTTGTTATAATTTGATTCAATAAGAAACTTAGTTATTTCATAGAGATTCATTTTTTGTTTCGAAAAAACTATTTTTACATTTTGACAAAGGACAATGAAGAAAAGTTTTTGTTGTTTCTAATAACCGATTACATTTTTCCAAAATCTTGGTTTTCTTCAAAGAGTTTTTATTGATTCAACTAATTATTGCCTTTTCAGTCATTATTTTGAACAATTAATTTCAACAATTATGATAATTCGGAAATAACCTTCGATATTTTCTAAGATAGAAGCTTTTCAATGTGCTTTTATCAATAGTATCAACTTTTTCCTACTTGTCAGTGAAATTTTCAAAATCGCTTGAAGATTTGAAAAGGATATGCTACTCCAAAATCACTCAAAATGAGTCTGGTATTCAAAATGAAGCTTTACCATTACAATAAGGGCTACTATCGGTAAAACCGGAAAAGGTGGAATCTTTATAATATTCTTGTATGCCAGAACAAACTCCGAATAACTCTATTGACAAATTTCTTAAAACTCGTTTCATCCATATCCGATATTTCTTCTCGAAACTCCCGGTAAGTGATGGTGCATTCCAAATAAAAATCAACAGTTTCACTAAATTATTCTAAGTAATATAATGATGAATATTTCATATTCATCGTATTAGAAATGCTAAGTAATCTCAGCTATCTTAGGACATGTGGATTTTTTGGAATTACAAGAGATATTCATAAGATAATATCTCAGTATAAAAAGGAGAATAGAGGCCTACATTTCTCAAAATTTAAGTCAATCAAGTTCAATTATATGTTCATTTAACTCTAGCAAAAAGCATTTCGGGGCTATTAATTCCTATGCAGTTTCTATTCTTGCGTCCTATTTGTATTATTAAATGGTCTAAGATCGATCTGAATGAGCTTTAATATCAAACAAGGGAATCTTGCTAATTTTATCATATGCCTCTGAATTTGATAAAACGACAAGCTCATTTTGATTTCAAGGAAAATAAATTTGAAAAAGAAAGTTGGTTGCCGAAAAACTTTCGGAAGAGTTCAAAATAAATAGACATATCTGTAATCGCTTCGAATAAATGGTGAATAGTAAAGACTTTTACCTGAAATAGAAGGCCTTATAATTGCTGCCCAAGATCAAATTGTTATTACAAGAAATTATGAAAACCACATAATCAAATGAAATATTGATGATTGTTGCCGTAGGTGATTTTCTTCTCCAGACATTCTTTTATATATTATTATCAAGATCAAGATCTTCAAATTATTTGGATTAACATAATACCCTTGCAAATATTATTTATTCTATTTAAGCCTTAAAATATGACATCATTTTCAAGAGACAGAAGAACTACCAACAAGATTCTGGCAAAGTTTGTGAAATGGTTAAATATCATTTTGTTAGGGTAGAACAATTCTTTGTAATGTAGAAATATATCTCAATAAGCCAGATATCGTAGTAAATGATAAATTAAAACAAATTACATGCATTTTAATACCCGATACACATAATATACAAAGTAAGTATAACGAACAAATCTTTAATTATATAAAACTAGCCGACGAGATGAACAATACGTGTAACATAAAAAATATAAATTTTGCCCAATAATATTTCTCCAAATGGTGTTATTCTAAGAATCCTTTTTAAAAATAATTAAATATTAGGTCTGAAGACGAATTTATATGAACAGCTATAGAAAAAGGATCAAATATTGCAATATTCATGGTAGAGTTCTTTCCGAAAAAATTGATGAGGTTGAGTCATAAGTTTTCTCTACGGTAAATACTGCTTAGAAGCTTTTTTCATATTTTGCATATGTTTATATAAAATACAATTTACTGAGTATGCTATCATATGTGTTCTTGGCAATACTTCATTCTATCTTCAATCACTTCAAATACAAGAATAATAATGGAAATACATTCAGTGTTACTTGGGTAAGGTCGGTGCACTGGATTTTTCCTGGGAAAAAGCGTCAGGCACTACTCGTTGGTACACTGATATTATTGGCTGATAGTTTGCGATAGATTTCTATATTTTCACAACAATTAAGTTCATCCTTATATAACATTCAAGGATATATTGTAATTGTAGTCGTTGCATAGCTGTGGTATTAATTACCTTGTGATGGATTTATATTTTTTCAAAGAATAGCTTTGATTATATAAACAAACATATGGGCAATTCTTTGTAGTAAAACTCTTCAATTAATATCCCAAAAAATCGAAACACTGTTCAGTTCCACCACGATTGGACGAAACTCAAGGTGTCATCTTTCACGAAATGAGAAAATAATCATAGTAAATGTCAGTTACGATGGTTTAAGCTATCAAAATAGTTGATTACAGACGGTTAAAATTCATTACTGTGTGCGCAAAAATGTCAGGAATAGGAAAGACGACGATATATTGAAAATCTCAAAGGATTCAAACGGTTATTGATGAAAGATTTGAAAAGACACATACTGGATTCAGACGTTACAAATGGGTAGTTAATGGTTAAAACACGATTGGAATTTTTACTACGTTTTGAATGCCAACAGATAAATTAATGCATCATTGTTACCGCAGTTTAGACCTCTCGTTCATCGTCGGACAATATGAAACTAATTACAATGGTATTCAAAAATTTATTCTTACTGAATTTAAACAAACTTTGGGAATAAGTCTACTTTGTTGTGTGGTTCATTTCTTTAAAATAGACTCATATCCATCAATTTCCATTGCTGGACGAAATAGTCATTGAAATTTGTAAAGGCTTTTTCGATGAGATCCTTTTTCTTTCTGTTCATTGCTGGACGAAGTAGTAATTGAAATTTGTATGGTTTTCTTCGTTGAGCAAATTTTTCGTTATGTTCATTGGCTTATCATTCATGTGTGGATTCGGTGAATATACCAAAACAACACACATTGGAATATGATCTTAGATCTCCGTTTTTTCTTCGGAAAGAAATACTAATCCAAGTTTTTTTACATTTCCCCATCATGATTACCTCCTAAAAATATTTTGTAATGCTTTTGAGACCTTTCTTGAAGTCGATATGCAGTTTTCTCGGGATATTCTTTGCAAGATCGAAGATTTTTGATGGAGTTACGATTTCAAGAAGGAGTTTCTTTGAACAAAATGGAAATAATTCTGTGATTTTCTTGTGATAATTTGATTTAATAAGAAACTTAGTTTCTTCATAGAGATTCATTTTTGTTTAGAAATAACCTATTTTTACATTTCGACAAAAGACAATGAAGAAAAGTTTTGTTGTTTCTAATAACCTATTACATTTTTCCAAAATCTCATTTTGTTTTGGGAATAAATCTACTTGTATGTAAGTTTCATAAAATAACTGGAAGGCGATAAGATCTTGATTTTCTTCAAAGATTTTTTATTGGTTTAACTAATTATTGCCTTTTCAGTCATTATTTTAAACAATTAATTTCAACAATTATGATAATTCGAAAATAACCTTCGATATTTTCTAAGATAGAAGCTTTTCAATGTGCTTTTATCAATGGTATCTACTTTTTCCTACTTGTCAGTGAAATTTTCAAAATGATAAATCGCTTGAAGATTTGAAAAGGATATGCTACTCCAAAATCACTCAAAATTGAATCTGGTATTTAAAATGATGCTTCACTAATACAATAAGGGATACTATCGGTAAAACCGGAAAAGGTGGAATCTTAATAATATTCTTGTACGCCAGAACAAATTCCGAATAACTCTATTGACAAATTTCTTAAAACTCGTTTCATCCATATCCGATATTTCTTCTGGAAACTCCTGGTAAGTGATGGTGCATGCCAAGTAAAAATCAACAGTTTTACTGAATTATTCTAAGTAATATAATGATCAATATTTCATATACATCGTATTAAAAATGCTAAGTTAATTGCAGTACTCACTTAAAATAAGTAATATCAAGCTTTTTCAGGACATGTGGTTTTTTAGAATTACAAGATATGTTCATAAGATAATATCTCAGTATAAAAAGGAGAATGGAGGCCTACATTTCTCAAAATTTAAGTCAATAAAGTTCAATTATATGTTCATTTAACTCTAGCAAAAAGCTATTCGGGCTATTAATTCCTATGCAGATTCAATTCTAGCTTCCTATTGGTATTATTAAATGGTCTAAGACCGATCTGAATGAACTTCAATATCAAACAAGAGAAATCCTGCTAATTTTATCCTATGCTTTTGAATTTGATAAAATGATAGGCTCATTTTGATTTCAAGGAAAATAAATTTAAAAAAGAAAGTGGGTTGCCGAAAAACTTTCCGAAGAGTTCAAAATAAATAGACATATCTGTAATCGCTTCGAATAAATGGTGAATAGTAAAGACTATTACCTGAAACAGAAGGCCTTATAATTGCTGCCCAAGATCAAATTGTTATTACAAGAAATTATGAAAACCACATAATCAAATGAAATATTGATGATTGTTGCCGTAGGTGATTTTCTTCTCCAGACATTCTTTTATATATTATTATCAAGATCAAGATCTTCAAATTATTTGGATTAACATAATACCCTTGCAAATATTATTTATTCTATTTAAGCCTTAAAATATGACATCATTTTCAAGAGACAGAAGAACTACGAATATGATTCTGGCAAAGTTTGTGAAATGGTTAAATATCATTTTGTTAGGGTAGAACAATTCTTTGGAATGTAGAAATATATCTCAATAAGCCAGATATCGTAGTTAATGATAAATTGAAACAAATTACATGCATAAAGAACATTTTAATACCCGATACACATAATATACAAAGTAAGTATAACGAACAAATCTTTAATTATATAAAACTAGCCGACGAGATGAACAATAGGTTTAACATAAAAAATATATTTTTGCCCAATAATATTTCTACAAATGGTGTTATTCTAAGAATACTTTTTAAATAAAAATTAAATATTAGGTCTGAAGACGAATTTATATGAACAACTATAGAAAAGGATCAAATATTGCAATATTCATGATAGAGTTCTTTCCGAAAAAATTGATGAGGTTGAGTCATAAGTTTTCTCTACGGTAAATACTGCTTAGAAGCTTTTTCATATTTTGCATATGTTTATATAAAATACAATTTACTGAGTATGCTATCATATGTGTTCTTGGCAATACTTCATTCTATCATCTATCACTTGAAAAAACAAGAATAATAATGAAATTGCATTCAGTGTTACTTGAGTAAGGTCGGTGCACTAGATTTTTCCCGGACAAAAGCGTCTGACACTACTCGTTGGTATATTGATATTATTGGCTGATAATTTGTGATAGATTTCTATATTTCCACAACAATTAAGTTCATCCTGAGAACATTCTAGGATATATTGTAATTGTAGTCGTTGCATAGCTGTGATATGAATTACCGGTTGATGGATTTATACTTTGTCAGAGAATCGCTTTAATTATATAAACAAACATATGAGCAATTCGTCGTAGTAAAACTCTTCAATTAATATCCCAAAAAATCGAAACATTGTTCAGTTTCATCACGATTGGACGAAATTCAAGGTGTCATCTTTCACGAAATAAGCAAATAATTATAGTAAATGTGAGTTAAGATGGTTTAAGCTGTCAAAATAGTTGATCTACAGACGGTTAAAATTCATGACTGTGTGCGCAAAAATGTCAGGAATGGGAAAGACGACGATATATTGAATATTCAATGAAAATCTAATAGGATTCGAACGGTTATTGGTGAAAGATTTGAAAAGACACAGACTGGATTTAGACGTTACGAATGATTAAAACACGAATGGAATTTTTACTATGTTTTAAATAGGAACAGATAAATTAATGCATCATTGTTACCGCAGTTTCGAACAATATGAAACTAAGTATAAAGTACCATTTTTCATAAATTGAAAAGCAATTAACAAATTTCAAAAATTCTTTGTAACTGAGTTTTCTACTTTTTGGGCAAAGATGTAGGATTCTCAAATTATTAAGACTAGAGAGAGTAACAATTTTGGATGTAGTGATGAAGTTTGATGTTCTTTATAGCTGTTTATGAAGGAACGACTAGTCTGGCTTGTAAAGAAATTATTGCAATCTGTACATGATAATTTATAAACTCCCGATTTATTTGAATTCAATGCAGGATTTTCAGCGTTATATTAGTGTGATGATAATTTTTTTGAGGTCTGAATGCAAATTTGCATTCCAATTAGAATAAATTATCCAAGAATATTCTGTAAGTTTTATTTGAATTGACAAAATTTACACTGCGGTAAAAAATTAGGGTGTGACAACTGTAACCTTGTTGCCACACATTATAGTAGCAACCGATAATTCTGCGGTGGCACCAGCAGAGAAGTGGACTTCGCGAACCGCAACCATAGTAAACTTATGGGAGCGAGCACACATCATCCGTTGTGTGGAAATCGAATGTCCATGAGATAAAATGATTTACTTTTCCGTCAACACAAAATCATCCGGTGCTACCTTTATGTGTGGTCGCTGGTATGGAAGAAGAAATAGTGTGTTGGAGAAAGAGTTATTCGAGAGCAATTAAAAAGTCGAGATGAACAAAAACATATTTTTCAAATTGTAATTTGAATTTACTATTGTATGTATGTGGTTGAATAATGTTTGATCCATTTTGAATTAGTTATTTTCATTATCTTGTGTAGTCTTTGTTCAAATAGATTCACTTTAGAAAATGTCTGAACGTTTCATCTTTCAAAGTTTGGAAAATTTGTGAATAGTTTTTGAAATTGAAAAAGTGTCGATTCTGAACAAAGTGAACTCTTAATAAGAGAACAATGACGAATCGATAATGAAGTATGAACACAAAGTGTCGATTCCTACACTGTGAGGAAAATTAAAAAAGATATAGCGATTCTAGTCATAAAGCAGTACACATGAGGACTAGTTAAACGTAACAATATGAATCAAATTTTGTAATGTTACACGAATTGTTATTGGGCCTTGTGAACGAGAAGTTATGACTGTTTCCAGCTTATTGCCTGGATCGATGTACTTGCAACGTTTTGGCGTTGAAACGAGAAGACCGCATTTCTTTTCGTAAAACTTCCTCTCTTCGTGTAGTAGAATCATCAGTTCATTGAACATGGGTGAACTACGGCGACTTGTTTATATGACTAGTCCTGGTTGCCATCAAACGAATTTATTGTGAGGTATTTTTTCATATTAAATAGTCATTGAAATTAATAAAGGCTTCTACGATGAGAACATTTTTCATTTTGTTCATTGATGGACGAAGTAGTATATAAAATTTGTAAGGGTTTCTTCGTTGGGCATATTTTACCTATACACACACATTGAAATGTGATCTCCTTTTTCCTCAGAAAGAATTATCTACCCAAGTTTTTGTACATTTTCCCATTATGATTATGAAAACATTTTGAAATGCTTTTGAGAACTTTTTTGAAGTCAACATGCACTTTTCTCGGAATAAAGTTGGTATTCTTTGCAAAATCGAAGAAGGACACACGTTCCTAAGAAGTATTTACCTCGAACAAAACGGAAATAATTCTGAGATTTTCTTATGATGTGATTTCATGAGAAACATAGTTACTTTAGAAAGAACATCAATTTTTGTTTCGACATAACCTATTTTCACATTTTGACAAAATACTAAGTAGAAAAACATTAGAAATATCTCATTAAGTTTTTGGAATAAATCTACTTGTATGTGAATTTCACAAAATAAGTCGAAGGTGTTAAGATTTTGATTTTCCCAAAGATTTTCTATTGGTTTAACTAATTATTGCCACTCAAGCCATAATTTTAAACAATTATTTTGAACAATTATGATATTTTGGAAATACATGCTGTTAAAAAAGTAAAAGGAAGTGATTATTCAAAAAATCGGCTTAAAACGATCGTTACATTTTTGTTGTTGGTAAATTGGAACAACTGTTTTCTTCCACTGACGTGGACTATGAATTTAATATTTCATTTAGTTTGTTTGAAATTTTGTCAGTTCTCACATGTGTGTTTCGCGATTCTTATAATGGATAAAATATCGAATAAAGACTTTGTCTCAAATTTTTTTATTCCAAATGGAATTTCGTCTGCCGAATAGCTGAAACTGTTACAGAAGGCTTATGGTGAATTGACTTTATCAAAACACGTGCATATTAGTGGAACTGTGCATTCAAAAGCGGCGATATGTGGTGAAAGATTTGCCTCGCTCCGGTCGGCCATCAACATCTTCAACTGAAGTTAACATCGATGATGTAAAGGAAATGGTAATTGAAAACCATCGTACAAGTTTGAGGGAGATAGACAATGAACTTTCTGTATCTCACGAATCAATTCGTATCATTTTAAACGATTGTTTCGGCATGAAACGGGTTGCCGCTCGACTAGTTCCAAAAGACCTGAATTTTCTTTAAAATTGTATCGTGAACAGGTCGTTGAAGGCATGCTAGAACAAGTCAATGGGTTTATGAGTTTGACATACAAACCAGTCAACAAATTTCGCCTTCCAACTATACCGAAACCGAAAAAACCACGTTAGTCAAGGTAATGTAGATTGTTTTCTTCGATTATTGCGGTGTTGTGTACTCGGAATTCTAGCCAAAAGGTCAGATGGTAAATAAAGAATATTACCTGATAGTCCATTGAAATGTTACAATTTAAATGCCGAATATTGCATTTTTTAGAGGACGCAATTTTATTTTTGGGATTTTGGGGCGGTTCAATAGAAGCTTAACCCCAAGTTTGTGGGGTTGCCGCACTTGTCCTGAGGCCGCCATCTTGAAAAAAGTGGTGCAAATACAACAAATTTATGATGACATAATTTGTAGCAAATTGCTTTGCCTACAAATAAACACCTCAAAAAAGTCTAGGGAACACTTACCAATATATTTAAAATATGAATTTGATGATTCGAATTTATAGAAATCTTTCGGTTCTTGTTAGGATGTATTGTATATAATGTATTATTGTATTAATGTAATAAAATAATATTTGACTTCTCCAAAGCACCTATTATAAAAAAAATTGAAATTTGAAAATGACGAAATTTGGTGAAACGCAAAAAAAAAATCCTGAACTAATATTTTCGAAACGATATGGAAGCACTCATATTTTTCAGTACCCAGAAGGTCAACCTCTGTTAATAATGACACTTTGGCATCGTCGCGGCATGCTCAATATTAAATTGGCTATTACATTTTGGCCTAAGTCATTCCAAGCCCCCTGAACTGCTAATCGAAGCTCCTGTTCATGGTGGAAGACGTTTTGACGCAGGAGATTTCTTTTTAGGGTGTCCCACACATGCTCGATGGGATTCAGATCTGGGCAGCAGGATGGCCACAGTAGAAGATCGATATCATTCTCTTCAAGAACATTCAAGACAACTCTTGCACGATGAGGAGGGGCATTATCTTGTTGGAAGAGTGGATTTTGACCCATTGTTTGGAGATACGGTATCACTACAGGCAAAACTATCTCATTTGTGTGAGAATTTCCCGTGAGGTTGTTCTGTATGAAAATGAGTTCAGTTCTTCCACCAAGGCGTATACTTCCCCAAAACATCACTGATCCGCCTCCCTGTCTAACAACTTCTCGAGCATGCTGGAGACGGTTTTGCTTTCCAGGTTCCCTCCATATTCGAATTCTTCTCGAATCGGTATAATAACTAAATCTAGATTCATCACTGAAGAGAACTGTGGCCCACCTCTCTTGATCCCAGTTTACGTGTTCTTGGCACCAAGCTAAACGAGCAGCGCGATTTCCATGGGACAGTTGTGGAACTCTTAAAGGACGTCTGGAGTGGAGTTGACCTTCGTGCAGTCGATTTCTCACAGTTTGGTCGGAAATTTGTACATTATGAACTCGTGATAGCTCTTGAGCTAATTGAGATGCTGTGCTAGTACGATTTCTTCTGGTAAAACCAAAAATCGGTCTCGGGCGACTGTAGTTATCCTGAAACGACTTGTATGGCGTTCTTCTACGCTACCTGATTCATTGCAACGCGACCATAAACGGTTTATGACACTTGGGCTACTTCCCAGACCCCTGGATGCTTCCCGTTGTGAGCTCCCAGCTTGGAGCACGCCAACGGCTCGTAACATCTCTTCTCTAGTCAAATGTCGTCTTTCCATGGTCGAATCACAAAACTTGAATCTTTTGTTTGTGCTTACAACTGAAACAAAGTGCCAACTAACTGATTTCAAACACTGAATACATGAAATGATTATAAAGCAGCGTCACATCTACTGCATTTTTAGTTTTCATGAAAAAAAAATGAAATCTGTTGCGGCACTCTACATAATTTGGTGAGAAATTGATGCAGGTGTTCATTTCTTAAGAAAAATCATCCATATTGATCGTTCTGGATACGAGATATCGATATTCAGAAGTGTTCCCTAGACTTTTTTGAGGTGTTTATGCTCTCCTAACTTTTTGTCCTCAATTAAAAATTGAAGAAGTTATTAATAAAAAAGTGAGAATATTTCTATAAAAATTTGAGTTTTTGGTGTATAACTTTTTTTACCTCAGACCAATCTTATAGATGGTCTTTCGAGGTAAATGTTTCTTTTCAATTTTTTTTGATTTCATTCATTTAAAACGCTGTTACAGCGCTCCAAAGTTGACCCGGTTCGTCAATGCTCATGAGAATCCGGTCTAAACAAAATGTTCAACTTAGTTTTATGATGGTTTTTTTTTATTGTATATACATTCTCAAAAATTTTTGTTAAGTTCCTAACTACAACTCTACTTATTTTTTGCAAACTGTTTTTCTTACTATAGAACTTACCAAATTATTGCTTCTTATAGTAATTTCTAAGAGGAGTGTACATTTTCGAGAATGCTGAATCAGATGCAGATTCAATCATCGTCTCTGCTGCGCTTAATGCATTCCAATCTCATGATTCTGTGATTATTGTGGCAGAGGACATTGACATTCTTGTATTGCTCACAGCATTAGGTAGAACACAACCCAACATTTACTTTTAAAACCTTCAAAAGGCGCACTCCTAATCAGTTATATAGCCCTTCAAGTTTTATATATGGAGATCTTATAGCACGTATTGTCCGGGAACGTTTCGAGCAAAATCTGTACATGTGTTTGGAAGTTAGCGGCGAACACTTTGAACATTAGTTCGATTGATTCCCAGTTGACCTATGAAATGTATTAGCTATAATAAATTCAATTGTTTTTTTCCAATTCTTCAATTTTCAATTTTTCCCTACTCACCAACATGTAGGTAATTCTATGAATAAGCTCTATCATTTGAAAACCAAAGAAACGTGTTCTGAATCTCCATCCAAAATCAGCAGACTTTGCAAACACTGTATCGCTCTCTATTGATTCACCCTGTATCTTCATCGCAACGCAGATGAAGCAAAAATTTTGTCTACAACATTCTAGAAATTCTAAAACCTTTTTAATTGGTTATTACTCAAACTAACTGATCAATTCGAAGATTTGAGGGGTTGACACCTTCATCGGAGGGGGTGTATTGGAAGCACCACTGCTTGAAAATATTTTCCTCCAAAATACAACAGTATTTCAGTGAATGTTCATTCGAAAGCGACAGTTTTTGCAATCACTGAAAATAACTCGTCTTTTGACGAATCAGCCTGTATCTTCTTTCGAATATGTCAAAACTCAAAAACTATAACACATTTGTATTGAGAACCAAAAGAGCTTTCCAATGAGGTATCACTCGACCTATCTTCCCTATTAAAAAATTGAGTTTTGTGCACCCCTGCTTAGGTTAGGTTAGATTTAAAATAAAACCACCGTGTGTTAAAAGATGTCCCCCTTCAGACAAACATTGACGTGTTTCTGCTTTATGTGCAGTAACGAATAGCTTAGCAGTTATTGAGTCATTTTGGTTTTAGTTGCCCCACCCGATATGAGGCAACGTCAGAAGTCTACTTTACAAAAAAAACTCTCATTAAATATGGGGGTTTTAAAGCACCGAGAGCAAAAGTTACAATAAACAAGACGATGAATAAGTTACAATGAAAATTTTAGCACCTGTTACTGGGAATCCCTCAATTTCATGGTGGTAACCTGAAGCAGGTGGTGCAATCCAGTATCTGAAGAATTCAATTTCTACAACCAGAGGATTATTAGCGATGGTTAGAATTTCGCCTATGGTATCCGAAAAAATCAAGAGAAATCTTCGAGTGCTAGCAGTATATGATGATGAATTTCAACTGCAATAATGAACATTCCTGGTTGATGAAAATTTCCTTTTGGTTTTTATGTTTGCGGCGCGTTAATGAACCGCCTTGTTTATTAAATTCTATAACATCTCAACCGCCTTGAAAATCTTTGCAGGGAACTTTTTTGATATGATGAATGAGAACATAGTCTAGGGTTTTTAGGAAGAAATCCTCTTGGCTCAAAGAAGGTTGGTATATTTCCAGCATTCCCCACATCGGACAACAAATGTCTCAGAACTTTTGAATCAATCTTTTGGTGATAACAAGATGGGAACGAGAGTACCAGTGTGATGGCCAACTCGTTCACCAGATTCAACCCATTGGATCCCGTTTGATCATTTCTTTGGGGCTATGTCAAGAATATATTCAAATGAAACACCGATAATTATAAAGAAGAGTTAAACAAAAAATTGTTTAGCTTCAGTGACCAATATTCAAATTCAAAATTCTGGGCGTTGCAATTCTTGCAGTTTGAATAATGGAAATACTTTTGCGTATTCAAAATGATATGATGAATAACCTTAGTTTGTTGTTATTACTTGGCCTCATTGTTGAGAGCATATAACTGAAACATTAGGGATGTTTTGT
The DNA here is from genome assembly GCA_013387265.2 of Cryptolaemus montrouzieri. NCBI lineage: Eukaryota > Metazoa > Arthropoda > Insecta > Coleoptera > Coccinellidae > Cryptolaemus > Cryptolaemus montrouzieri. The sequence goes on from JABFTP020000185.1 coordinate 126,067,568, forward strand.
ATAAATTCGCATTAGCTTTGTAGATGACACCACATAATGTTCAAATGATTTTCATTTCTCGAAATTTTCACACTTTTGTAGAAATTTGTCAAATATATATATATATATATATATATATATATATATATATATATATATATATATATATATATATATATATATATATATATATATTGAAAAGTACACTTCTTATTTGTCCCTAAATCACTTATGAGTTACAAGTTTATCTTATAATTCGAAAAACATTCAGAAGGATAAATTCATGAATAAGTTCCAGAATCTTATTCTCAAAAGTGCCTGTAGAAGGTCAAAATAGTTTCACCTAACTTTGATAGCACCCAAGATATTGGCATATGCGAAATTCTGAAAAATCGAAAAATCCGGAATAACTCGATAACAAAAGAAGATAACTCCGATCTGTTTACTTCCCATTTGAGCGTTTCCAAGTAGGTTTTAACGGGTTTGGCAACGGGAGGCCGAGCGTTGTCATGCTGTAGAATTACTTTTTCGTGTCTCTGCTCGTATTGTGGCCGTTCCCCATTGATGGTTTCGTTCGGTTTCAACAGCTCATAATGAATAACACCGACTTGGTCCCACCAAATACACAGCATAATTTTCGCAGCGTGAATATTCGGCCGAAACGATGACGTAGAAGCGTGACCGAGCAGTTCCCAAAATTTTTTTTTTGGATTGCTGTAATGAATCCATTTTTCATCACCCGTTATGATGCGATGAAGAAAACCCTTCCTTTTTTGCCGGTGGAGCAGTTGTTCACAGACGAAAAAACGACGGTCAACGTCTCTTGGCTCCAAATCATAAGGAACCCAAGTTCCTTGCTTTTGAATCATTTCTAACGCATGCAATCGCTTGGAAATGGCCTGGCGGGTAACTCCTAAGACTGAAGCAAACTCTTCTTGCGTTTGGCACGGATCCTCATCGAGCAATGCCTCGAATTTAGCGTCTTCGAAGATTTTTGGCCTTCCTTCACGGGCACGGTCGTCCACATCGAAATCACCGTTTTTGAAGCGACAGAACCAATCCCGGCACGTTGTTTCAATTAGAGCACCATCTCCGTAAACTTTTTGGAGAATGAAAGAAGAAAATCAACACTTCCCGCGAATGACGATTATTTGGCACAAAATCATACATTTTCTCACAACTAAAAGTATATGACGCAAAAACAAAATCACTAATGTGTCATAGTGGTTTGTTTACCATATGTCTAAGCTTTGTTCAAGACGTTTTTGATATGTAAAATTGACAACTTACTGCTGGAGCCATCTATTGACAAACAGCGAGAACTTAGTTGCGCACCTAATACATTTTGATACTTGACCAATAAACGAGACTACTTTCTATCTTTGGTTCAAAAATTTTACCCAACATCTTCATCTTCAAAAATTTCCCTATTTCACATCTAGTTTGCTCAATTATTCTTATATATTTACTTTCAAGATCAATGATGCAGAGATAACTATTTACAAAGTTTCATTTCTAGCCTAAAGTTATAATTTGAATAAGTTCTAGTCCCCAATTCTGATGATGAACTGTTACATGAAACTTTCGTCTGCGGAAGTGGAAAATTTAAATTGTCATGAATTAGAGGAAACTCGAATAATAGGTGTAATATATAAATTCCGAAAACTTTCCGACAAAGCGGGTAAAGAGTTAGTTCTATGCAATTTAAAGTATTCGCTCACTCTTGATATAAAATTGTATTAAACCAGTGACGAGATAAACTAAGTTAATTACGCCGCCTAGCGTCAGGGTTGAAGGGTGTAAGATTAAAAGGGGCGAGTTAAAGGAAGAGGAAGGGTCCACGTCCGATTTTCCGCCGCATAAATCAGATTTACAATTAAATACCTAAGCATTGTAGTGGGTGTTCTGTATGAATAAGCCTGAGTGTTCGACGTCGAAACAATAAAGCTGTGGGACGACATTTATCTCTTTTTTCGGATTAGAAACAATGGTTGTTCTTATTTTTTGGCTCCTATGATTGAGGTATTTGAATTAGGTGAAATGTTTACTGAAATAACTACATTATTTAAAATACATTTAAAAACATGTGAAGTCGTCAGGAACGTAGTTATTCATTCATCAACTCCGAATGTGTCCGAAAAGTAAGGTGTCTCAGCATTTATTTAGAAATTCTTTCTTTTTCTTCAAAATCAATTTCATCTACTTCAAAGTAATCCAGATAAAATGCACTCATGTCAACGGATTTTCCAATCTTCAAAACAGTTGTTAAAGTCGATTTTCTGGATGGGTTTCAGCTCTCTCTTCGATGCGGCTTGTATCTCTTCTATTAACTCAAAGCGGTGTCCACGGAGCGGTCTTCTGAGTTTTCTGGACAACAAGAAGTCACCCGGTGCCAATTCAGGTGAATACGGCGGTCGTGGAACAATATCGGTCGAGTTTTTGGCGAAATGGTCACGGAAAATCAATGCAGTGTGAGACAGTGCATTATCGTGGTGCAAAAATCAAGAATTGTCTCGCCATAAATTTGGCCCTTTAGGCAAATAGCTTCGAGACAAATAATATTCTTTGTTGAGGGCTCGGCCCCGTGGAAGGAACTCAAAAACACATCATACATCAAATCTTTGATTTTTTGGACATAAGCTTCGTCGGTCGAGGTGGATGGTCGACCGGGACGCCCTTCGTCTTCTACGAGGTCTGGTTATTAAATAACGAGACTGGTTACGAAAAAGAGTTTTAATATAAAAATTATTCTACATTCGAATGCTCCCCTTCAATATACTCCCCTTCCCTCACCACACACCTTTCCATACGTTTTTTCCATTGATAGAAGCAGTGCTGGAAGTCTTCTTTGGTGAGGGCCTTTAGAAGATCTGCCGTTTTTGCTTAACCGCTTCCATTGACTCGAATCAGGTCCCTTTCAAAGCATATTTTATCTTCGGAAACAAAAAAAAGTCGCACGGTGCCAAATCTGGTGAGTACGGCGCGTGTTTGAGCACTAGAGTGCACTTATTAGCCAAATACTACTTCACAGGTTGCACGTTATGGGCAGGTTTTTGGCACCAACTTCGCACAGACTTTTGTCATGTGTAATTCCTGGTGTAAAATTTTTGTAACCGTTTCTTTATTGAGATTTACAGCCTTGGCTATCATCCGGATTCTCATTCGACAATCTGCACGCACAATTTGATTGACTTTGGTCACTGTTTCCGGAGTTGAAACAGTGACAGGCTGACCTGGGCGCTGGACATCTTCAGTGCTGTCTCGACCCTCACACGTTTTATCCCCGTAGGTCTCAATCAGAGTTTTATTCAATTTAACGAGAAATTTGAGATTGATACGTTGCTTCTGGTTTTTGTTACACATGGTTCTCGGCACGAGAAAAAAAAATACGTTCGTTTCGAACCGGTACTGCACAAATACTATAATAGTAACGAAAACGTGTTTTGGTACGTGCATAGACAAGATATCTAGATACCTAACGCACTACTCGTTCTTTTCCCAACTACTCTAGGGTGCCCTCTAGGGGCACAGTCTGGTTATGTAATAGCCAGACCTCGTACACTCGTAGACTTTTTTAGAACTCTTTATACCACTTGTAAAAATTTTTTCGACATAACCTCATCACCAAAGCCTCTCAGTATCATCCCCAATGAATCAGCAGCAGAAAATTCATTCCGCAAACTAAATTTAATGCAATTTTTTTGCTAAACAAATGCAGACATTAGAGAAATCGAGAAATTCCCTTCTAGGAGCTTACAAAATGAAGCGTATATCAAACACTAATGAATATATTAATGCGAACCTTGGCACATATATCAAAGACACCCCTAAGAACATTGGCCCATATCCATTTGTGCGCGCAGTTCAAATTCAAATGTCACACTCTTTTTGGACACAGTAGTATATCGAAATAAATTCTGTATTTTTTTACTTTTGAGGTTCCTTTGGAAAAGGGGAACCCTAATAAGATCATTTCGTTGTCCATCTGCTTGTTTCAAGCAATATAAGCGAATAGTAAATAATAGTAAACAAACGCAACTTTACATTATTTAAAACAAGCTGACTCGGTGAACTCTGTTCCACCTTGAAGGCAATAAATAAGCAGATTTTGTAATTTATTTAATTTTTTTCAGAAATAATACAAAAAAAAATTAAGTACCTACATTAATCATTCAATATTATTTCTGTATTTTAGTACATAGTTTGCTCTTCATTTAAGTACCTTGTGATACACGACATTTTTTGTTTTATTATCAGGCGCAAAAATAAACAACGCAGAGGGTCTTCCGACCCGTGAACATGCCACATATAATTGACTATGCGAAAAACATGGATGTTCTAGATTCAAACCACAAACTTTTAAGGATTGGCCTTGTGATTTGTTGATGGTCATGGTAAATGCAAGACGGATCGGAAATTGAAGTCTTTTAAATTCAAACGTCATATCAGCTTTGAATTTTCCTTTCAGTATCGTTGAGTAAATTACGTTGTTCATCAATTTTCAAAACCACCAAACGGTTACTTGTTAGGGCCTTAAATGTTCATCGAAAGATGTACCCCCAACAAAAACATTCTATATGTTTCGGCAAAGTTTTCCAATCACTACAGGATAAGAAATATACAGGGTGGCTCGTCTGAGATGGAATACATGTATCTTGTCACTATCGCTTTAGCTCAAATCGGCGGCAATCTCAATTTAGTGATTTGAGAAATATAATCATAAGAAGGAATTTTATTATCAACTAGCTGACCGGCGATCATCGAATTAGTGAATCTACAGTATGCAGCGATATGAAGCAAGTCGGTAAGTGAAAGATATTCCCAAAGCAGGACGCCCTAAGTCTGCCACCGACGAAAAAACAAAGTTGGACATTTTCCTGGCAATTGAGGAAAATCCTCAGGTTCCTACAAATAAACTAGCCTTGAATCATGATATTTCTCAGAGGTCAGTTTATGGATACTGAAAACAGAAAAACGGAAAACATATGGGTCCATGAGCTTACTGAAAACGATCCTGACCGTAGAGTACAAGTTTCAGAGACCATCATGGAAATGATTATGGCGAATCCAAATTTTTTGAATAGAATCGTATTCTCGGATGAAGCTACGTTCTGCCTCAACGGTACAGTTGCCGTATTTGGTCGAGAGACAACCCACATTGGATGAGAGAGATTCATACACAACATCCGTTTGGGCCGGTGACCACATAATTGGTCCATTTTCTATAGAAGGGAATTTAAATGGAGAGCGATATTTGGAATTATTAAGAAATGAAATTGTGCCAGTCTTAACAGCTTCTTTTCCAAATTTAAATAATCCGTTAACCATAGCTGATATTGTATGGTTCGAACAAGATGGAGCTCCCCCACACTTTGCGGTAGATGTTCGTAATTGTCTGGATGAAGTTTCTGCAGAAAGATGTATCCGTAGAAGAGGTTCTATCGAGTGGCCCCCGTGGTCACCTGATCTATCGCCTCTGGACTTATTTTTATGGGGCCACTTGAAATATCGAGTTTATAGAGAACGACCTGCCAATCTAGATGAGTTAAGGCGTCGCATAACAGCGAAAACACAGCACGGAATGGTTATCTGCTAGTACCGCCTGTCATATAGAATAGAAAAAAAAAACCGCCTAACTACATCACTAAATTCAACATTGAATCTTTACAAAATGAAAGTACTAAGAATCTATACCAAACACGACTTGAGGAAAAGATCAACCTTAACCTATAGAAATCAATTTCATACCCATGGAACACAATTTTTTCTACGAAGAAACAGAAAATGACATTATCAAAATTCTCTTAGAAAGTTCAGTGATCGTTTAGGTTATTGCCAGGGGTGAATGGAACTTATTTTCAACACTTGATATAGTTTCAATAAATAAATTTCTCCCGTTCGGCAAAAATCAAAACTTCAACAAATACTTGACAATAATTGTCAACCTGTCACGTTGATTATGAATTGGAGAGTAATTTGATTTAGGTGATAATAATTATTGTCATTTTCCAAGATTGTTTTTAGGCAAGTTTTTTCCTCTGAATCTATCAATAAATAAACATATAGGGTGTTATATTTGAAATGTTGTGGTCCGGCTACACCGGAAACACTATTGAGCACAAAATATTAACACTGAATTCTTTATGCTTCACAATGTAGGAATACCAAAAAAATCGCTCAGTAAATAACTGAGATAATTAGCTGTTCCGGTACTTTTGTCTAACACTGTATAAATACTTACAAATCTTAATTCAACAAGACAATCTAAAAACACGATCCTGTTGCCAGCTCAGAGCGCCTTTCTCATCAAAGAAGTTGGTGAACCTTTCCCTTATTTTGAGATCATCCGCATTTGCGAGACCCCCTGGTCCTGCTAACTGCATTATATTGTTCGGTAATTCCACATTGGGATCATATTCGAAAAATTGTTTATTACTTTTCTCCATATATGCATCTCTTAGTAAATTGTGGAGGCAACATGTTGCCATGACTAGCTTATCGCACAATTCTGGATTTATCGCAATTGGAGTGTAATATATTCGAAAAATTTGGCACAACTGACCAAATGCATTTTCTGTGACTCGTCGAGCTCTACATACTCTATAATTATAAATAGTTTTCCTTCTGTCAGATTTAGCAAATATCTTTCTATTTCATTAGATGTCTATGTAATCTGAAAGCTTCATCACCTACTACCACGTATAGTAGCCTGGTGTTTTAATTTGGTAAGAAGTGTCTGCTGGAAATAATTTTCCAGAGTACACTACTTTGCCCAATTTTGAACTAGAAATTATAGAACCATCTCCCTCTTTCCCATGAGCACCGATATCCACAGATATAAATTTACACTTTGCATCTACCATTGCGAACAGCACTATAGAAAAATAATCTTTGTAGTTAAAAAAAAGGGATCCACCAAAAGATATATGACAAAGTAGGTGTGTCTGAAGAACAACAGGGATTCCGACCAAATAGATCAACAACGGATGCAATTTTTATATTGCGGCAACTGGTGGAGAAGTCCATAGAGTTTGACAAACCGATGTTTATATGTTTTATAGATTTGGAAAAGGCATTCGACAGAATTCGAATGAACGATGTGATCACTATCCTTAGAAATAAAAACTTAAGCAATAAATACATTAATATAATCAAAGAACTAAATAACTCTAATAAGACAAAAGTAAAAACTACACAGGGACTTACAAGCGAGATCAAAATTAACGCAGGCATTAGACAAGGTGACAGCCTCAGCCCATGTCTATTTAATTTAATCATGGATGAAATAATAGCAGGTGTTAACCAAATGAACCAAGGCTATAGGATGGGTAACAAAACAACTGTGCTACGCAGATGATGCTTTACTAATAGCCGAAAATGAGGACGACCTACAACGCCTACTACAAAAGTTCAAAGTAACAGCAGAAAAATATAACATGGTAATATCAAAACAGAAAACCCAATCGATGTTAATAGCGAAAGATCCAATTAGATGCAAACTAGTAGTGAACGACCATATAATAGAGCAAGTTTCACACTTTAAATACCTAGGAGTAGAAGTATCGAGCGATAGGCAACTATTACAAGAAGCAAAACAGCAGACAATGAAAGCATCGAGAATATCTGGCTTCCTGAGAGATGTAATCTGGCGGAATAAGTACATAAGCACAGAAAGCAAAGTCCGAATCTATAAAACCTGTGTGAGATCCGTGATGACATATGCGGTTGAGACAAGAGCTGAGACAACAAAAACAAAACAACTAATAAGGACAATAGAGATGAGAACACTAAGAGCTATAAGAGGTATTACAAGCAGAGATAGAATAAGGAATGAGGATACGCTAAGGGAGCAAGGTGTCCAGGATGTGGTGAGGTGGACAAGAGCACGTCGACGCCTATAGAGAGATCACGTAGACAGAATGGGCCCCGAACGTATGGCGAAGTGGGCAAAAACACAAAAACCCAACACTAGAAGACCCATAGGAAAGCCGAAAAGCGATGGCATGAGTTCTGGAGCTCCGGTTAACAGCAGGGGCTGTAACAGAAAAACAGGACATCGTCCTATTTAAAGAAGAAGAAGAAGAAGAAGAAGAAGGATCCACCAAAATGCTGATATGTTTAACATCAATCCCTGAAACACAATTTCGAAAGTTTCATTCATTATAAAATCCCGATGCTTTCTCTTTCATGTTTATCTTATTTTGTGGTGGTAGAAATATAGACGTCACATTGCTTCTGTTGTTTCTCAAACAATAATTGAAATGTAGCTGGGTGAGATACGAAAAGAAAAGGCGAGGGATCAGAATGTTTCTCCTGTAGCCATAATCCTGAAACACAAATTATAAATTAGAACCCATCAAATGATTTTAACTCCTATCAGATAGCTAATGCATTTACCTAAATAACAACTATGCGCTTTTATTAAAATTAAATTTTTTTTCAAGCAGACGAATGCAATGGAGACAATTACATAAAACATAAACGAAACTTAAAATCAGACACAGGCCCTTATTCCGGCATTTAAAATTTTTGGAAATTTCAAAATCTGTAAAAGGGTAAGCATTTGTTTATATAAAATAAAAACTTATAACTTTTTGGCGTTTCTAACCTATTATTTATCACTTTCAGTCGCATTCAAAATTTTGAGGATCCAGATGGAAATGAAACAAGTCAGCGTCCTAGTGATATTTCTGAAGAAGTCGCTGTTTCGGATGCTCATGATGAAATTGAATCGTAGCCGGCCTCACCTGCCGAATTCACGAATGTTCTTGCTAAGAGGATGAAACTAAATTCTCAAAATAGCCGCTCGTTGATTCATTCCCGAAGTCCTACTCCAAATACTCCTTCAGCAAAACGTAATATGCTTTATAGTTTGGACGAACGATCTAATGAGCGCATGCGATTAGTATCCCAACTGGTGAATGAGAAGAATTAGGAAGACGATGTCGACTTATTTATGACAAGCATTGCTCTTACAATAAAGAAACTACCTCCCAATTTAATATCACAAGCAAAATTACAAATACTAGAGGAGAAGGTGCTAATGTGACCCCCCCCCCAACTCTGTTTCTTAGGCCTCAGGTAAAAAATACAAGACTAAGAAGTATAGGAAACACGTTAAAGTCGTCTTTATTAACTAACATATACATGTCTTTCAATGAACTAAAAGGAATTAAAATAGAAAAATATAAAACACATGTATAATAAAAATTATCAAATTTGGCAATTTGAGATCAGGTGAGGATTATATGGCCCGAGGGGCCATATTAAATGTATGAGCGTAATCACAACCGAAAGGCAAAAATCGCAGATATAATATTCGCCTTCAGGACCTGCACAGGCTGTATGAGCCCATAAATTGCAACTCTGGCACTGTATCCACTCTTCCCCACGTCTGTTGTTAGAATAACTAATTTCACAAAACATGCAGTTCGTAGCTGCGCTTTCCTGGGTCCTATCTGGATATTGACTGTCGTCATTCTCCGAATCTGTTTCTACGACTACATCACTTTCAGAGCTACTACTGGATGATGACGGGCTTTGTTGCTGCTGCTTGTTCCAGCTTGACTACATCCGGTACTGTGCCCACGCCCACGTCCACTACTTCCTCCACGAGTTTCTGCTGAGCGCAAAGATTCACTTAATTCGTTCTTGTATGGAGAGGATGTGATTGCTTTTGCTGTGTTAGCCTTTCTTCTAAGATTCTTCTTCTTATGACGCCGTTTCTAAACGAAGGTTGGCGATCCAATTGGCAATAATTGTTTTCGACACTGCAGCTCTAAAAATTTCAGTGGACGTTCTTCCAAACCACCTCCGTAGATCTTTCAGCCATGAGTTCTGGCGTCGTCCAACTGATCTTTTTCCTTGGACATTCCCCTCAATAATCAGGCGAAGGATCTCATATTTTTTGCCGCGCATGATGTGCCCGTACAGCTTTCTCTCTTTGATGGTTCTCATCAACTCTCGTGATTTTCCCATTGTATTTAGGACGTCGATGTTTGTCCGTCTTTCCATCCAAGAGATACGCAATATTCTACGATATATATACATTTCGAAAGCGTCTATGCGTCTCTCCATTTCTGGATTAAAAGTCCAACTTTCACATCCATAAGTAAGGACAGGAAAAACATAACAACGAAGTAGTCGCATACGAAGCTGAAGATTAAGTCCGCGGTTGACGAAAAGGTCTCTCATGCCAACGAAAGTTTTACGGGCTTGTTCGATTCGAGATTAGATCTCTATTGTCGGGTCACTTTGGTCGTTCACCGTGGCTCTTAAATACCGAAACGAATGCACTTGTTCCACAGGTTGGTTGTTAATGCGTATTACAGCCTCCACTGCTTGCTTAGAAAACACCATACTTTTAGTTTTGTTAACGTTAACAGATAGTCCAAAGCGTTGGCTATGCTCTACAATAAGGTTCATGGCTCTCTGCAAGTTTTGAAGGTTGTTAGCTAGTACCACGGTGTCGTCTGCGTAGCGGATATTACTAAGTAGTTTTCCATTTATTCTAATGCCTGTGTCTATGTTTTCAAGTGCTTCTTTGAATATTGCTTCTGAGTAAATGTTAAACAATAGAGGCGACAGCACACAGCCTTGACGTACACCTTTCCGTATTGCTACCTGTTCAGATGTTAGCCCATTAACTCTCACTTGTGCAGTTTGGTGCCAATAAAGGTTTGTAATAATGCGTAAGTCTTCTGCATCAACCACGGTATTTTTTAGAGTTTCCGCCATTTTTTTATGTGAAACGCAGTCAAAAGCCTTCCGATAGTCAACAAAGCAGGCGTAAACATCGACATTCATGTCTCTACATCTTTGGGTGAGTACATTAAGAGAAAAGAGAGCCTCACGCGTTCCTAGGACATTTCTGAAACCGAACTGAACTGGATCGATTTCTCGCTCGCATTTGGTGTAGATTCGAGTATGTATAATTCGTAGAAAGGTTTTCAGAACATGCGACATTAGGCTAATCATTCTGTAGTCATCACAATTTGTCGCATTGGTCTTTTTGGGCAGGGTGACAAACACAGATTTGAGCCAGTCTGCTGGGATTTTACCGGCTCTATAGATGTTATTAAACAGTGCTGTAAAGAGCTTAAGGCCAGCCCCTTCTTGCTGTGTCTGCATAGATTCTAAGATTAGAAGTTTGAATCTCATCTCCGGGGATGGGCTGAATGTCCTCGGGCAGAACCAAACAAGCTTGCGACTCTTGTGCTGCAGCATACCCACCTGACGCATCTTGATCAGCAACAGGACTTGTATGGCGATTAGAAGGGTTTTGTTGGGGGGCGAGATTGTTATTCATTATTTGATGTTTCCATCAGAAAATAGACTTCTGTAAAAACTCGCGGATTGAATGGTTAAATAACCGTCGCACGAAAACCATTTACAGCAATTTCCCCTGTGGTGCTGTTGAGATATGCCCGAACAAAAAGCTCAGCAATATCGTAAGGCTTCAGCGTTCTTTCAGAACGTAGAAGAAACTTACGAATCTCCTCACTGTAGTGACTCTTAACTGCGCCCATAAAATTCTTATCTAACAGCTGTAGCTTCTGAGTCCTATGAGGTGGGACTGATAATTGTGACGTGATTTTCTCGCGCCAGTTCTATTAATTCTAAATTGCGAGTGTGACTATAATGTCCATCAAAAATAAGCAATACGGGAGAAACCTCGCTGGATTTTGTTTTTTCAATAAAATGTCTAAACCAGTCAGTGAATAAATTTGATTGGATTCAAGCAGATCCAGGTGGCGCAGCTTTCATTAAAATATCAGTAGAGTTTTTTCTAGGAAATATCATCATTGGTGGCACAAACATACCAGTAGCACTCATGCAGCAAACAAGAGTACATAGTGACCCGAATTCTGCAGCAGGCAAGGCCCCAATCTGTTTCTTCCCTTTTCCACCTACAATCTGTGGTATTTTAGATTGAACAATTGTCAACTCAGTCTCGTCTGCGTAAAAAATCTTGTCAGGGGGATAATTCTTATTTTTCATTTCAGTTTCCAATATATCGAAAAATTCTATGACTGACTGCTTCACGGTTGAAACCTTGAGCACGTGCGTAGGAAGTCCCCATTGGTCTGCGTAATGATAAAGAGTTCTTATGACGCTTCAAAAAGTGATCCAACCAAGCACGCCCAGCTACTTCATTTCTAAAATTATTTTCGATGTTGTTTCGTGAAGCTGACTGATAAGCCATTCGTCCCACATCCATTCTTGTCAGTCCATAATATTTCTACTGCATAAACAAAATATATTCCACTTTTTTCCAGCTCAGGTGGTAGTATAAGTTTTCTTCCGACAGGTTTATGCACAAGCAACTCTAACTTTTCTTGAGAATCACAAACCTTTTCAGTATAGATCTTGGTACACAAAATATTTTTACAGCCTTTTTATACCCTTTTGTCTTTGTCTTCACAGTTTCAATTGCCTTTTTCATTTGGTCAGGATCCCAAGTTTTTCTTTTCTTTACAGATGGAGATATCAAAGTTTGCTGGGGCATCTGTAGCAAAAGATTAAAAAGAATTCCTTCTTCTTCTGCCAACTTTATTTTAGGCGAAACCGCCTGTTTATTCTTCGGTCGTTTGTCTGTTACGGAATGTTCAAGTTGTCACTCCACCTTTTTCGTGGTCGTCCCACGCTTCTGCGCCCCAGTGGAGATCTATCACGGGCGATTTTCACTATTCTTCTGTCATCCATTCTGTTTATATGGTCATTCCACTCCTGTTTTCTGTTCAATACCCAGTTGTTGATGTTGTCCACCTTGCACATGTTTCTAATATTCTCCTCCTCTCTCTGTTGAGCAGTGTTTTCCTGGCTATCCTGCGAAGTACCTTCATTTCGGTTGTCTCCAGTAGTCACCTGGTTTTCGTTGTTTCTGGTCTAGTTTCTGCAGTGTATGTCATAATGGGCCTTACAGTTGCTTTGTAGATTCGTGCCTTGGCTTCAATTCCGATATGCTCATTGCGCCGTATTGTGTCATTCAGACATCCTGCTACTCTTGTTACCTTTGTTGCTTGCTCCTTACCTCTCCTCCTATCTCCGTAGCCCGAAATCTCTATGCCGAGATATTTAAATTTCATTTCCTGCTGGATAGATTTACCATCAACCTCAAGCTTGCATCTCAATGGTGTTTTCGATGTAGTCATGCATTTTGTTTTAGAGGCAGAAATTATCATATTAAACGATTTGGCGGTACGGTTGAACTGGTGTAGGAGGCGCTGTAAATCGTCTTCATTTTCTGCAATCAACACAGCGTCATCGGCGTAACACAGGATAGTTATCTCTTTGTTCCCCATTTTGTAGCCCTCATTCCTCTTACTTTTTGATTATCTCGTCCATGATGATGTTGAACAGAAGGGGGCTTAACGAATCTCCTTGACGAATACCACTTCTCACTGGTATCTGTGTGGTAAGCTCCGCGTCTAATCTTGCCTGGATCTTGTTCGCAGTATATATATTTTCGATAGTCTTTATTATATTACGTGGGATTTGCCTGTTGTAGAGCAGATGTATAATGTCTGATAATTGGACCCGGTCGAAAGCTTTGAGAAAGTCAACAAAACACATAAATGCTGGCTTATTATATTCTATCGACTTTTCTGTTACTTGTCTTATGAGAAATACGGCGTCGGTGCAAGATCTTCCAGATCTGAATCCTTGTTGTTCATCAGCGAAAGAGGTGAGGCTATTTATTTTGTTTGTTATACACTTCGTAGTAAGTTTCAGCGGGGTGCTCAACAGATTTATTCCTCTATAATTCGAAGGTACTTTCTTGTCTCCTTTCTTAAACATAAGAATAGTAGTGCTTGTACGCCATTCATCTGGGATCCTGTGATGGTAAAGGATTTTTTGAATTAAAATTGTCAACTCTTGAGTAAGACGTTGTCCGCCATACTTGAGTAGTTCGTTGCTAATTCCGTCCTGTCCGGCACTTTTCTTATTCTTTAATTTTTGTAGGGCTAACTGTACGTCATCCACATTCATCTCAGCATCTTCGCTCACTATTATTTACGGTGTACTTAGGTCTTCTTCTGTATCCTCTGTCGAATATAGATCAGTTAGGTACTCGATCCAGGTCTCGCTGGTTATATGCTTTGTTTCAACCAACTCATTTATTTCTTTCCGTTGTGATCGGATTAGTCTCCATATTTGTTTTTGTAGCCCGTAGAAGTCATTCTCCATGCTTTTGGAATAAGTTTCCCAGTACTGGTTTTAATTGAACGTACTAACGTTGTGGTCTCGTTTCGGATTTTTGATATTCATTGTACGATTCTGGTGTTCTTAATGTTCGATATGTGAGGTAAGCATGTTTCTTTTCCCTGCACTTTTCTGCAACTTCCATACGGAACCACGGAGTTCTCTTTCTGTTCTTCTTACTGTTATTTGATATCCTAGTGCCCAGTGCTTCGTATGCAGCAGTGAGTATGTTTTTATCTTTTCTCAGCTGCGTTTGACATCATCTTCCTCTGTTATCGGGTTTTCCTCGATTTTCCCATTTAGCCTGTTCTTGTAGAGTTCTTCTATGGTTGGGTCCCGTAATGATTCAACGCTTATTTTACGTGTTTTTACAGTTGGTTTAGTATTCTTTTGCAGCATGAATTTGATTCTAAGTTTCCCTAACAGTAGACTATGGTCGCTGCCCACATTAGCAGAGTTTAGTGTTCTGACCTCTAATATTTGTGATGGGTGAAAATTTCCATTTGTCACAATATAGTCAATTGTTGATTTCTGACCCCTAGTATTTGCGAATGTATATTTGTACTGTTCTTCATGTTCGAAAAATGTGTTATTGATTCGCAACTCGTTGAAAGTGCAGACACTGATCATTAATTCTCCGTTATCGTTTAACACGTTTTCGTTGAATCTTTGTTTAATTCCTGGTACTATATCATTACCGATACGGGCATTAAAATCCCCAAGGATAATCATCGGCTGATCGCATGGTAAGGAGTCAATTGTATTCTGAAGTTGTTCAAAGAAAGACTCTCTCTCAGCTTTCGGTTTACTGTCTTCGGGAGCATAAATTGACAATATGTTTAACCTTTCTGTTTTCATTTTGACAACTAAAATTCTAGACGATATATAGTCACATTCTTGTATACAGTCTCGGTACCTCGTGTGGATCACTAGGGCAACACCCTCCTTTGCTCTGTCATGCTTCTGTACTCCACTATAGATCACTGTGTGTTGAGCATGTTGTATCTGGCCCTTGTCTTTCTTCTTGGTTTCTTGTAGAGCGCAGATATCTATTTTGTTATCGTTAAGTTCTTTCAGTATTTCCGAATCCCTGTTGTTAAGTGACTTTATGTTCCAAGTATGAACAAGAATGATATGATATATTTGCGTCATTCATCCTATATCGCCCTCCGGGTCCATAATACAAAGGGGGCCAAATTGCATGTATCGAATAATATATAAACAAACCATATTAGAGATATTAATAAGAAGTTTTTTTATAATTACCTTTAAAATCCGACAGGAAAACGTTCACCGAACACAATGTACAAATTACAAGAGCTAAGGTTCGGTATTACCGAAAAAAATTAATAAAATGCTACAGTACATTTAGAAGTTTGGCAGTTTCGCATTTCGACTTGATCGAATGAAAAAATTACGTAACGCCTTCGTCTGAAATTTTAGGATACTAAGTGACACATACACAAGAGCTACGCGTTTGCACAAAAATTGACTAGATGGCGTACTTCTAAATTATAAATATCGAAGAAGGCCATTATACCTGCAGGAGCCACATTCCACCTTCTCCTCTAACTCTTGTTACGAATCTCCAAGAATCTTCCAATAGGTGTGGTAGCACCTCCAGCACCTTATGATAATAGTTATGAATATACTTTACATCAATTATAAATAAAAATGTTACAAATTATCAATAATTAATTTATCACAAAATTTGCCTATGTATAAAAATTTTTCTTACCTTAAGGTTAAGGCTAATTTCTCCTTTTGAGAAATTGAGATTTTTACCTTATTTGTGGATTGCTTCTTCAAATCATCATGGATAAGACTTAAAACAAAATCAAACTGGTTTCTATTAAGTCTAAAGAAACCCCGAAATGTTTCATCGTCAGCATTAAGGTGGCTTTCAATAAGTATTTCACACTATCTTTCGTCTGTTCTGGATTTATATAACACGTTGGTTTCAATTCTTGTAGAGGGCAATAAGAGCAAAATATCAGCTTCTTCTTCATCTTCTAATAAAAGCATTGCAGCCACCGTTTCTGTATCCATTTTTACAGCACTATGCACTTCTGGAAGAAAGAAACGACTACTCAAAACTTAGCGGCCGTCGGATGCAAACAGAACACGCGAACGTAACGGCTGGCCGTTACTGCCAGACGTCGCGGCGGGCTGCGAACGCCGGACGTCGATAGGAAATCACATCTATAGCCGCGAGTATAGGAATTAAGTCGCATTTTTTTTATCCTAGTGAAAACGCGAATCACTATTAAAATACCTGATACTTCGAAACTGTAGCCTCTTAAAATAACTATGAAATTTTAGAATAGTATTACGTATTCGGAAATGAAAGCATACTTTACATACATATTAGTTTCCTTCCTGAAATGATCCAAGTTATTGCTTCAATAAATTAACAAAGTTGAGGATCGCCTGTATGTACCGGTTGAGGAATTAAATACATCAGAAATAATACGTTCTATACAAAAAATGAATCTAAGTGGTTATCATACGTGGTAATTGACTTCAATCCGTATGTGATTGGTCGCAGTGATTTATCAAAGTAAACAAGTTGCTTACAATCATAAAAAGTTCATAAAATCCTTACACGGCAAAACCTGTGTCAACAAGGTGTTAATTTATAATTTTATTATCTTATCTATATGCGAATATAATGAGATGGATTGATGTTTAACAATTTTCATCCACATATTTCATAATAACTTTATCATAAAATTTGTTTGAATTTATAAGAGAAACTGCCTCTTCCAACTGAATATATTTGAAATCGTTGTAGAACGAGATGATCTGTACAATAAATTCTTTCCATATACGTGTCCCCCAAGCTCTATGACAATTTTTGATCTTTTTAGATATTTAGCTTTAAAAATTTGAGTTTTTCAGGTCCGGAAACCACAATTTTCAACATATGACAGCTATTGTGTGGTGTTACCATAGATGGAATTAAATATAAATCTTGTTGTATAGAAGGTGAAATTCATAGAAATATATCATATATATATATATATATATATATATATATATATATATATATATATATATATATATATATATATATATATATATATATATATATATATATATAACGAGTTGCCCATATATATATATATATATATATATATAATTAATACCATTGCCAGGCAATGATTATAATCAAAACATATCCTGGAGTAATTATATATTAGGATAACGTTAAATGTTATGAGAATATATCAATCTACCAGAATATATACATACTATAGCATCATCAGACAATGATATCAATGTACCAACGAGTAGTGTCAGAGGCTTTCTCCCGGAAAAATCCAGTGTACGGACCTTAGTCAAGTAACACTGAATGTTACTCATTAATAGTTTCCTTTGTGTGAAGTGGTGAACGATCGAATAGAATACTGCTCTGAATATAAATATGACAAAATTGTCAGTTAATTATATTACATTTATATAAACAAATAAATAAAATATGAAATTAGATTCTGAGCAGTATAAACTAAAGAGAAAACCTATGACTCTACCTCATTATTATTTTCGGAAAGAAACCTACGAAGAATATTACAAGATTTGATGACTGTTATCTTTTGTAACTGTTCAAACAAATTTTTCTTCAGACCCAAAATCTCAATACTTTTGTGAAGATTTCTAGGAATAACGCCTGTTGTAGAAATAATAATCGGTAGAATAAATATTTTCTTCATTTTCCACATTTTTTAATCTCGTCGCCAAGCATCATATATTTAGAAATTTTTTCATTGTATTTATTCTGTATATTATGTATGTCGGGTATAGCAATATCCATTATATATGTTATTTGATTCTGTTTATCATTAAGAACGATATCTGGTCTATTGTGTTTAACAGCTCTGTTGCAAAGAATTGTTTTATCAAAATAAAGTTTATATTTGTCATTTTCACAAATAATCTCAGGTTCATATTTGTGAAATTTTTTCTTTTGGGAATTAGGTCATGTTTAATTCCTAGATTTAAGTGAATATTATTAGCAACGGCATTATGTCTTTCTAAATAATCTGTTGAAGCAAGGACTGAGCAAGATGATAATATATGAAAAACTGTTTCTGAAGAACAGAAACATCTACGGCAAGAATCATCTATATTTTGTTTGATGATGTGTTTTCTATAATTCCTCGTGAAAACAACCTGATCCTGGATCGCAATTGTCAAGCCTTCTGTTTCAGCAAACAATTCTCCAGATACTAACCATTTATTCGATACAATTTCATCAATATAATCATTTTTCAATTCTTTAGGGTGCTTTCCGTGTAATTCCTTCTGCATCCAACTTCCTCTTTTAGAATTATCATCAAATATATCAAAATCTACCTTTTGCATTGTCAAGTTCAGAGGTGTAAGATTATAATCTGAAGCAACAACAATATCATGTAATTTAGACGTTCTCTGTTTATCATGAAAATGGGAACGTAGATGAAAAATCTGTTTACTATGAAGATTATTCAAATCAATTAATCCACGACCTCCAAGATGTCTAGGTAGTGTAACTCTCTGAACAGCTGACTTTGGGTGGTGCTTATGATATTTACAGAGCATTTTCCTCGTTTGACATTGTAATTCATTTAGATCAGTTTTAGACCATTTAATAATTCCAAAAGAAGATGTAAGAATAGGAACAGCATAGGAGTTGATATTATATCTAAAATTTTGGTATGTGTCAGAAAAACACAAGTGTGAGCTCAGGAAAAAGTAATAGGGGAACCATACTATCTCGTGTATGATTCAATAAACGAGTAAAAAAACCTGAGGAAAAAACTCGTTTCCCTGTCGTCATTGCACTAGCAATAGCTTGTCTGTTTATGTTGTGTTAGTGTCGTGTGTACATAAAGAGTACCAAAGATTTTTCTGCTTAGCAGCTTCAATTATCATCTTGCACTCCATGATTTCCAGAAAAAAACAAAGGTGAAAGGAAGGGGGTTTGGGACAGGAATCTGTTACAATGAAAAAATAAAACCAGCAGAAAAATATTTCAACAGTCATACCTGACTCTTATATGTCTAAACACACTTGAATTTAATAAAAGATTTTACATAACAAGCAAGGCCATAATAAGGACTAAGGAGATAATCAAAAAGTACATAACCTGCGAAATTTCCTCTTTCGCGGAGATGTTCTTCCGTCGCAGTGTGAGTATCTTGAAACATAATCACTTCCTTGTTCTTGCTTGCCAATTTTGAAGTATAATCGCAAAATCCCTTCAATATTCCAACTCAACAAAACAATTCCCTCTCTGTTTAACAGAGAGAGCCTGATGGCTAGATTATTAAGAATGTTGACTTACTTTCGATAGATAATTATTGTTTTGAAACCGTAGGTTCTTTGAATTTAAAATGCATTCCATCGTTGGAGAAGGATGTGCACATATGGTAAATGTTTATGGTTTTTGCGATGGTAAAGCAACTAGAGAATACTAACATTCAAGAGCGATTTTGTGGTGATGAGATATATATTCATTATAACTATTTCGACCGAAAACGTCGAAAAATAATCTTGAATTGACATTATGTTCAAAAAGTAGAAAAATTTTTTAAAGAAAATATTACGATACAAGCTCTTTACCCGAGGTATACCGGGTGTAACTGAAAATAGGGCCACCCTTGTAACTTTTTTTCTATTTGGAATATTTTGATGAAATTTGGGAATCGGTTAAAAGACAACATTTTGAATTTTGACATTAATATGTTTGACAATTCGTTTCCGGTTATGCCGGAAACGATACCCAGTTTCGATTTTCAAATGGGACACCCTGTACTTTTGTGCTTATTTTAATTGTTCATCTAATCCTTTTAACATATTTTTGAAAGAAAAACAAAACACAATCTATTTCTGCTTTAGCAATTTTCATATTTCCTTCATGGACTTGGAAAAATCTTTTGATAGGGTGCCTAAACGAAGATTGGATTGGATATAGAAACTTAGCAAGTAGAAGTATCAGAAGGGGCATATGCGGAATAATATAATGATAATGGCCAGCAATGAAAAAGATCTTCAGAAAAACTTGGAACAGAGATTTAGAGAAGAGTGGTATGAAAATCAACAAAAAAAACTAAGGTAATGGAGATTGGAACAGAAAAGGAAAACATAAATATACAGATGGAGGATACAAAAATAGAACAAGTGGAAAAATATGAGTACTTAGGAGTTGAACTTGAAGAATCAGGAAAGCAAGATGCTGAAATCAATGATGGGATCGAAAAGCAGCAACAATTTCATAAATAAGAAATAAGGGTCAAGAACCACAAAAATGAAAGTATCCACATCTATCTATAGGCCAATACTGACATTTGGATGTCAGTCATGGGTTCTAGATAAAAACCAAAAAAGTAAACTTCAAGCTGTCGAAATGAAATATCTGAGGAGGGTAAGGGGAGTCACAAAGGGAGATAAGCTAAAGAACATTGACATACGAAAGGAATTAGGAATTGAATCAACTTTGAAATTCATAGAGAAAAGGCAGCTCAACTGGTGGTGACATCTTCAGAGAATGGATAAGACACGGCAAATCAAACGTATATGGGAGACAAAGACTAACGGAAAGATGAAAAGAGATAGACCACGACAAACATGGGATGGAATAATAGCGGAAATATTGGTACAACAGGGCAAAAATTGGATAGAGGATAAAACAATCGCAAGACAGAAGATTGAATGGAGAAATTTCATATATGAACAATTTTGTTGACATATCGAATTTTCATGAAATGTTAATATATTGTAGATCCTACACCATTTCAGACGGTAAAAGGATTTTGATAATATATATATATATATATATATATATATATATATATATATATATATATATATATATATATATATATTTATATATATATATATATATATTTCGTTCTAGAAGGCCATGGACAGTGACAATTGGCTTAGCTCAACATCTCCTATCACGAAAATACAACATTGTATCTAAAAATTTGACTACTCATTTTTTACATGGTTTCAAAAAGTTAATAACAAAAGGGCGAATAGCGAAAACGAAATGATAATAATAAATGTTTAAAAATACCACCATTCTCACGAACACAACATCGCACACTATTGATGGTTCATCTCACAACATTATTTAACTGTTGGGCTGTAATGCCTGCAATAGCCTGTCTCAAACGGTAATCCAATTCTTGTTGGGTTCTAACAGGTGTTTGGTAAATACCATTCTTCAAATGGCCCCACAGGAAGAAATCTAGTGGACTCAAATCTGGCAATCTAGCTGGCCATCTTATGGTACCATTTGTACCTATCCATATTTCGGGAAAAATTTACTCGAGATACCAGGAGACCTCAATTGGGTTGTGAGGAGGTGCAGCATCTTGTCGAAAATATATTTCATTCAAAACAGCTAATGGCAACTCGTCCAATTCATCTTGTAATTGGGTCCTCAAAAATTCCAAGTATCTTTCCCCTGTCAATGAACTTTCCAAAAGTTATAGCAGCTATTAATCTTCCCATCATCCCCATCCAGACATTGAACCCAAAACGTTCTTGGAAGTTTCCATCTTGATATTTTGTTGCGACTAGTACCTGGTATTTTGCCTATTAAACATCTCATTGTTCGTGAAACGTGATTGGTCACTGAATAAAACGTTTGTGGGATATTGTGAATCACCCTCCATTTTCCTAAGGTACTCTTCACAGTACTGGAGTAGACTAACACTATCGTTAACATACAAGTGTTGGTGTAGTTAAATGAGCGGTACTTTTGTTTTTTCAAAATTCTCCATGCGCTTTGGTGGCCAATTTCAAGCTCCTCGGTAATTTCCGCTGTTGATGTGGTTGGATTAATATCAACAAATGTCGATACGTCTGTTGCACCTCACGAAATTTTCGTTCAACTTTAGAGAAATAGGTTCTATTCCCAATGATATTTTTATGATCGCAGAATATTATAAATATGAACAAAAATTTTGCATTGCCAACGTCGTTATTGTTATTAGTGAACGGGGAAACTCTGCAAAAATTGCCTAGGTATGTTCCACTAGAACTCCGGAACCGTTAAGAATAGGGTGACGTGGGGGTATAAAAAAAATTAAAAAATACTGCTTCTGTAATACCGGGTGGCCCGAGATGGTTGCCTCAGAAGAAAACCTACTTTTTGAGGAAAAACTGAAATTCAAAACTTTGACACCCCATAAAAAATTAGCAATTACATTTTTAGATAAAATCTTGTGTTTCCGTGATAGCAGATGTTGAGTTAAGCCAATTGTCACTGTTCATAGCCTTCTAGAACGAAAGATTAAAATTGCATAAATAAAAATTGTGTTTTGTTTTTCTTTCAGAAATATGTCAGAAGGTCGTAGGATGAGATGAACAATTAAAATAAGCAAAAAAATACAGGGTGTCCCATTTGAAAATCGAAAGTTGGTATGGTTTCCGGCATAACCGAAAACTAGGTTTGCAAATTCTTCTGGATATCTTTTGCCGCAGCAGTGTCCGCATATGCAGCTATGCAATGATTGTAGAACCTTAAACTTATTGAACCAATATTATGATGCTCATATCCTCCACTACTACAACTTCCCCCTGGTCCCTTAAAAAAGCGCAAAGGCATTTTGCTTTGTGATATGGATGCAAACAACTCTCCAAAGCGTAAACGATCAACCATTTCTATTTTCTCTTCGAGCGGTAACACTGATTCTCTTCTGTATCGAAACTCGTTATTTAATCTTTCTAGGCGACATTTTAAATTAGGAATACAACGGTAGACACGATCACGAATTTTGTAACGAATAGAAAAATGAAACAACAAAATCGGAAAGCTGCTGTTATCAAAGGATTCAACAACATACTCCACGGTTAGAGTAATAAGGTCGCTTTACTTAAACATTTTCTTCGTTTACATACTCAAAAACATCGACCGCTGCGAAGGCGGCTTATATCAAAGGAAAAGCCGAACCAATGCAGCGGCGATATCTTTCAAAAATATACTTTAGGCGTAGTAGTAATAAGGTCTATTTTACTTTTTCATTAGACAATACCAAATTTAATTTATTAATATATATATGTGTTTACGATGTACCGATTAGATCCGCGATTAAAGAAATCTTTTTTGTATTTTTTCATCCGCGAATAGTGAAAACGCGAATGTAGGAAGCGTGAATGAGGAGCTTTTGCTTATAATAAAACGAATGAATAAAATCATATTAACCATTACAAGAGTTGCTCAAAGTGATCGTCTCCAACTTGATGCATAGCTCACTTCTACAGATAAGTTACGGCAGAACAGTAGGATGGAAATTTTCATTTCTAATTCTTTCGGCGTCATCGTTTATCTGTTCAAGCAACTGCTTGAAGTGTGTAATCTCTATATAGTAGACGAGTTGTTTCTTGTGTTCCCATCCATAGAAGTCAAAAATAGGTTGAGATACAGTGACCATGGCGACCAAGCAATTGGACCTCTCCTACCTAATTGTAAAATATTATTCAGTCATTCAACAACTATTCTTGCTTCATATAAAGGTGCTGCGTGATGTTGATGATACATATTCTAAATGAAATTTACTGGAACATCATCTTGAACTTGAAAACGTGCTTTGTAGAGAATTTCGATGTAATGGCATTCAATCCGTTTTTAAAAGTATGTATAGGTAAGAAGCTATTATTATAAATGCCACTCCCAAACGATAATATTGAATCTTCTTTGAAAACATCTTTGCCTAACCCCATTTGTATACTTCAGGGCTCAAAGATGATCATTATGGAAATTATTTATATAATCTCATGCGAAGCATGATTCATCAGAACTATAAAATATTGGAAATGAAATCTGGATCTTGAGCCTGTAGCTGCAGAATTCAACTGCAAAATTTGTATAGATTCTGCCCCTGCATTTAATACCTGCATATACGATTGCACTGGGAGACAACGTCACCGTAATACACGAAGAAATATTTGCTATTCTCCGATGCGTACAGGAAAACCTACATAGGAAGTATAGAGACGCATATGCTACATATGCTCTGAATGCCAAAACTCCCTTAGATATCTCAAAGATACGAAGATTACATCCAAACTGGTTGACAAACGCAGAACAGTATTTCGACAACTCAGTGCTACAAACAGAGTCACTCTGATTTGGTGCCCAGCCCATTAGAGAATCGAAGGAAACGAGATAGCAGACAGCTTCGCTAAAAAGGTAACAGCTGTAAGGCCGATGGGACCAGAACCAATTATGACCTTCCCATGGACCCATGTGCTCTCTTTCTTTCAAAACTGGACCACCACCGAGGCCCAAAACTACTGGGCAGACATCTCGGAACTGGGACAGTCAAAGAGGCTCATAAAAAGGCCGCAATCGAAGAAGAGGGTACATGAACTACTGTCCCTCGAAAAAAATTTTGTTGGGTTGGTAGTGGACCTTTTAACGGGACATCAACACAACAAACATCTACACATCATGAAACGTCGGAAACCACACAATGTGGTTGCCTAGAAAATGACGAAGCAACGGAACACATACTCTTCGAATGTCCCGCTCATAAGGAAACCAGACTGAACACCTTGAGCACTGAAACACCCAGCGCCCGGATGATCCAGGAGGCCACCTGCAACAGTCTTGCAAGCTTCATCAAGAAGTTTTTCCAAGTCAAATAATCACTCAACATTACACGGCAAGCACAATGGGCCAAACGGCCTGAGTGTTGCCCATATGGGCGCCGTGCAGAAAGAAGAACAGTTTGGGATTGCGGGTACATTGGTATACGGAGGAACTGAGGGTGCTGAGGGACTGACTTGAATTAGAAACTGAGTTATACAATAGATACAAGAGTGAAGACCTAAAGCTCCTGAGAAATAGACTACGTTTAAAATATAGGTTTGAAATAAATAAAGCGAGAATTCAGGCAAATGACCAGGCAATTTTGAGATCTGATAATCGGCCCAAAACAATGTGGGGTATTATAAATTCAAAACGAAATGTCAGAAAAAAAACCATGATACCAAAATCAACCTCCATGAGTATAGTGAATTTTTTGCATCTGCTGTTGGTCGTGTGGTTGAGACAGTTCCAACTAGTAATATTTCATCTAATAATCTTCTTTTGAAGGAAATTCGATATAACTTGAATCTTTCTTTCAATGAAGATAGTCCTATCATGGTGCGAGACATTAAAATTCACTGAAAAATAGTATATCTAGAGATTACTACGGTCTATCAGTGATGTTCCTAAAGAGAAATGTTGACAAAATTATCAATCCACTTACTTATTTGATTAACAGATGCATCAGGGCTGGGGTTTTTCCTGATTGCCTCAAAATTTTAAAAGTTATTCCTTTATATAAAAAAGGTGTTGCCAATGATTTTTCAAACTAAAGGGGGATCGCTTTAGTGCCTATTTTCTCCAAAGTACTTGAAAGGATTCTGAGTGATCAGATTGCTCTTATTCTCTTATTTTCAAAGTAAAAACTTGTTTTCACCGAACCAATTTATCTTTAGAAAAACAGAAGCACAACAGATGCAATAATTGACTTTGTCTCATATTTTCAATGAAATAAAAAAAGTATTTAGATTTTCACTATATTAACAGAACCATGACCGGTTTCACCACACTGTGGCTTCATCAGATAGATACAAACTAATGAACAGAGTTATTCCTTATATATTAGTCTTATTTCCTACTTAATATTACAATAGGTACGAGAGTTATGTTGGAAAAACCCATCGGAGTTGCTTACTTTATGAATTATAAAGATTGAGGAAAGGAGAAGGATTTAGATCTAATTGACTATTAAGTAACCTACCTGAATTCTTTTCTTTGTTGATCTCTAAAATTTCCAATAGATTGAGTTTTTGTCTGTTATTTTCATTGTGTAAAATTTTGAAATTATCATTAAAGTTATGGTTTACTTCGAGTAAGTGATTTTGTCTCAACTACAATGAGATGTTTTGAACTAGGAATGTACTCTCTTAGCCTTTTTTTGGATTTAACGAAGCCTTCGACTGTATCTGTCATGCAGCTCTCTTGGTGAAACTTGGTCGTTATGGGTTTAGCAAGGCGAGTATCTGCCTTGTATGATCCTTCTTGGAGAACAGGTATCAATATGCTCATGCTCAAGGTAATTGGTCCGATAGAAAACCAGTTAATGTAGGAGTACCACAGGGCTCAATCTTAGACCCCTTGCTATTTTAAATATTCATTAATGATTTGCCTGACTATATGACTAGTTATCGGAGTATATTGTTCGCTGATGATACCACGGTTTCCGTTGCCTGTGACGATCTTGATGAGGCTGGTTAGCTGTTTGAGAGAGCTCGGTCGAAGGCCGCTAGTTGGTTTTCGGAGAATCGGTTGGGTGTGAATGATGAGGAGACGGAAAGAATGATTTTCAGTCTGAGACATACAGAGTCATCCAGTGCTAAGTTTTTAGGCATTCATCTTGATACAAGGCTCACCTGGAGAGTTCATATAGATCACCTTGCCAATAAATTGAGTAAGAATATCTTTGTCTTGAAGTGTCTCAAACCTACAGTTTCTTCTAACGTTCTGAAAACTGCATACTTTGCGCTCTGTGAAGCACATCTTAGATATGGACTTTTAGCTTGGGGTCTGGGAGGTGAACTTGAGAGGATTTTCAGATTGCAGCGTCGAGCTGTAAGACTAATTGCCGGTAATGGGTATAGGGATTGTTGCAAACACTATTTCAAAAGCCTTACGATTCTAACATTACCTAATATTTTCATAAAGGTTGCTTTACGTAGCAGTATCCATTGTCACAATACTTGTAACAAAGATGCACTCTGTGTACCGTTTTTCCGATTACGTAAGTTGCAGAATGGTCCCGATTTTCTCGCCTTAAGTTTTATACAAATTACCTACTTCAGTTAGGTTATTTTCTAAATCAATGTTCAACAAGAAATTTGAAAACCTTTTATTAAATAACGTTTCGTAAAACTTTTATGACTTTTTAATTTATCTCCAAATTGTTCTCTAGATTTTTGACTTTTTACACAATGGTTCTCTATGATGTTTACATTCTTTAAATTTATTTGTTTTCTGTTCTTTTTTGACATGTGCACATACTGTTTTAATTATTGTATGAGGCATGAATAAATGAATCTGAAATCTGAATCATATTCTTCAATACTGAAGGAATACATTTTCAATTCGAGGAATTTATGGTTTCAAAACAACGTGAGAAATGTTCTGTCATTTACTTATTCAAAGTAACTCTATGGTTAGAATGCCATTTTCTGTACAACGAGAAATGTATTTCGTTCCATGTATGGTAGCACCACAGAATCGCTCTCGTATGTTCAAAACTGTGATTTCTGGATCCGTGAGGATAAAAGTTTCGAAATTGAATATCTCCGAATTTGAAAAGATTAGGACCGTGCTGTTTTCATTAATTTGTCTTATCTCTTCTTCAGAAATCATCTCTTAAAGATTGTCATATAGCTTAGGGGACACTCTGTATAGTGAATACTTTGTTAATCAATTACATTTGCTAACTTATTTCCAAAATCACCCTAAAGATAGATGATCAATTACAATAATTCTATATCATTAATAATTGGTTACAACAGCAACCGATTCCAATTGAAGTTCGAGGGTCTTATGCTTAGTGAAGTGCATGATTTAATAAAAAATGTAATTTATACCCACAATAAACTGTTGGTGATTGTCTTACGCACATAATTTGTAATTTAAATTCCTTTTATAGTCCTAATAGCCCCATAAAATTAAAATGGAGAACAGGTACAATACTTTCGGTACGATAGGTAAAACGCAGATTTTATCTGCATTTTTATCTAATTATTAACTTATACATAATTAATCTCAAGTCGTATTACATAATTTTATGCAAAAACAGGAAACTTAATCCTACATATGCGTGCGTTTCTTGCTAAAATATTTCAAGAATATGGGGATTTGCATAAAATGAAATTGCAGGAAGTCATTTTCTACCGCCGCATGTAAACTTATCAGAAATTTTCAGTGCTAGGTTATGAAGATCAATCTCTCTACTTTTATTTGAAGAGCCTGTTCACAGTTGTAAAGCAACGACTTAACGATGTACAGATCATATAAAATGTAATTTTTTTATTACCATGCACATCCACTCTTGATCGAAGACATCTTCGTACAAGTCTACGCATATTTTACTCATATCTTTAAAAATCTTATCTGTAAAAGAAATTATTAACATGAGGCATCAAATTGATATAAAAGTGATTCAAACAGAACAATCATCACACTTCAATGACAATCGTAGGAGGC
The DNA here is from genome assembly GCA_013387265.2 of Cryptolaemus montrouzieri. Taxonomy (NCBI): domain Eukaryota; kingdom Metazoa; phylum Arthropoda; class Insecta; order Coleoptera; family Coccinellidae; genus Cryptolaemus; species Cryptolaemus montrouzieri. The sequence continues at coordinate 126,096,018 of JABFTP020000185.1, forward strand.
TTGGTCTGTTTTTAATGTTTGTCGATTCTACATACTATACTTTCCTCCGATCATGTTTTTGAGTCATGTCAACACTGGGTGTTTAAGAAAGACACGGCAATATTTGATGAGGTGATTAATGAAGTTATCTCATGAAAAAAGTTCATATAAACATAGGTCCGTAAATATTTCGTTACCGATTTGAAGGGTATTGAAGATTAATCGAAATATGCAGCTAAATTTGAATTTTTCGTAAACCGCTTGAGATATCGGGGTAAAATTTTGGGGGTGTCGAAAAATTTCATGGAACTCACAAGTTCAATCTACTAGCTTTATTAGAAGATAAATATCAAAATCACAGTATTTGATTAATAATTTACTAACTCTAATCAAGGTAACTGATACAAAAAATAACTTAACTAAAATGATTAACCACTAACCATAAAAGGAGTCTCAGACTAGATGAATTCAAATTACATATTACAAATTCTCAATTCAAAATAATCTGAGCTTTTCAACAAATCAATGATAGAGCTCAGTCAACAATTAACGAAGATAGAAAAGAATAATTTGATCACTAAGAGAAACACTTAGCTCTTTAGGAATGAGATTAATTCCCACTTCAATCTACTAGCTTTATTAGAAAATAAATATCAAAATCACAGTGTTTGATTAATAGTTTACTAACTCTAATCAAGGTAACTGATACAAAAAAAAACTTAACTAAAATGATTAACCACTAACAATAAAAGGATGATTGTCATTTGAAAAGAAGAATGATTTACATCAGTTTTCTGGTATTCCTGTATCGTACAGCTTACAGGTTACTTGATTGGCTGAAAATTGTTCGCAAGGTGACTGCCCTAGGTGGCAAGACTAGTTCCCTTAAAGACGTGGTTACCCCAGTCGTCAAATATTAAGGTTTGACATAAAGATGAAAACTCAAATATCTTGACGGAGAAAAAAAATCTATAACAATACCATATTTCTCGAATATATATTTTTGAACTGAACAGAATGAACTTGACTTACTCTTGGAATAGCAGATATCGATCTAGGTTAATTTCACGAAAGAAAATTCGAAATCTCCCCACTCGCTAATTGAATTGGTTGTCGAGGAAATCCGGCAAAATTACCGACTACTTATAACGCCTCAGACGATTGGAATTTATCCAGAAAATCAAAGAATACTTAATTTCTTTTACTGAAAATTTTTCACTCCAATCGCTACAACACAGCTCCAATAAAAGAAGAAACGATTCCGAAGATTTCGAAATGGAAAAGAAATAATCTAATGAGTTCCGAACTTATATAGACTCGGTTCTATAAAAAAACGATTGATATTCAAAAAAAAAATAATAAAAAGCGAAAATTTTTCTCTCCACAACAATAAAGTGGAAACGAAACATAGAATGAGTTACTGTTTTCCGTTCTCCCACAGAAACGAGAAAACGATCTTGTTTCAAGTACTGACTTCACAATTAACCGGTGAACAACCAAGATCAGCAGCGACACCTTACGGATATAACTATAATTTTCATTGGATATCATTAGCTGTAGATTCCTGATTCGAATTTCAAACTGAATATTTAACTTGATGAAATGAGATTGAATTATTAATAAAATTATGAAAACTGAGTTTAAAAGGTATAAATGATTAATTCGAGAAATCGGACTGTTACAGAGTGTTTTACTTGAAAAATAATTATTTTTGAAAAATTAGTGTCTTAGTTTTTCTTCGGGAATAATCTGCGTTATGCCCCTACGCTGGTGTGCCCAAAATATTGTTTCGCGTTGAAAATTATGCTTCTTTGAAAGTTTTCGGCAACCCCAAAATTTTACCGCAATATCTCAACTTCCAATTTAACTGCATCTTTCCATTAAACTTCAACACCCTGTAAGTCGGTAACGAAGTATTTGCAGAATTATTTTTATGTGAACTTTTTTCATGAAGTGACTTCAGCAATCACATCCTCAAATATTGCCGTGTCTTTTTCATGAAATTTTACAAGAAACGCCGATTTTCATTTTCACTTTTGTTTTGCATACAATTTTGTTTTTTTAATGATAATAAAGTTGATTAAGTTGTTAACCGAACCTTTGGCGTTGTATCACATTAAAAATCTTATTTTATATATTTGAAATTAAGTGAAACTCTTTCTGAAAAAACAATCACCATTGTTGAGGATCAGTCGTCCGAAATATTTGAAGAGGAAGAAATCATAATTTTGAACAAATATTTGGTTTTTGCATTACCTCCTGATGACAGTTAAACAAATACAGGGATATCCACCGGGACCGACCGTTAAAAACTTTTTGAGTTCCAATTACAATATCAAGTTGAAATTTTATACGCGGCCATAACTAGCGATTTCCAATTGGAGTGAAATATTTTCGAAGTGATACCATTTCCAGTTATACCGGAAGTGGGTCATCACTTTGTTATTTCAAATGGCAATCTACCTTTTTTATTATACATCTAGAACCGACATTTGAGCAAGGCATAAAATACCTAAGTTGTTGGCACTTATCTGTCGAAACTTTTGACAGATTTAATTATTTGTTATAAACTCGATTTTTGAGGAACATTTAAAAAAATTGTAGCTCGTAGATCTTTTGCTCTACAGACACAATTTTTGCTTGGGTGGATAGAAGAAGGATCAAGGAATTTTTTAGGCAGTCTAAGCATGTCAATAGTTTATTGCGTTGCTTTGTATGATTTACATGCCAATTTTTATATCGCCATCAGATGAAGCGTCGAATTTCAGATGGAATTGTATCAGCATGTACTATACCCATCTCTTATAGTTCCGAAATAATTTGGGAATATATGGAATTTTGATGATTTTGCAAGAACTAACAGAGAATGCTTTGAAATATTTGAATCAAGTAGCTGAACTGGCTACTCTCACCTGACAGGTGCCTAAAATTAATGTACTTGTCACTTCGTTCATTTGTAGTGAAAATTTTTGAAAAACACCAGATTGATAATAAAATGGCTGATTATTCAAACGAGGATATGTTTAATCTCTTTTTAATTCATGGCGAATGTCAAAAAGTGGTGGATAGAACTTCCAGGCCATTCAATAACCAATTTCCAAATTTGGCGCCTATGAGTAAAACAAATTTCGAAGGATTAGAAGTAATTTTCTGCAATTTGGAGGAACAAAATACATGGAAACTAGAAGAAAACCAATTCTTGAGGACGACGACAATCAAATTAATACGCTAGCGTATTTTCGTGCCAATCCACATGCGTCCATTAGGTCAGCATCAATGGATATTAGATTGAGTTATACTTCCATTCAAAGGATCCTTAAGAAACATAACATGCACCCGTATTCTTTTATCAGACTACAAAAATTGAAACCAACTGACCTTTCTAAGCGGCTAACTTTCTGTGAAAATTTATTAATTCGGCTTCAAGAAGATGAGACAATTCTGCAAAAAATTATATGGTCTGATGAAGCTAAGTTCAATGAAAGTGGAATAACCAACAGGAGAAATCGACATTTTTGGGCCACAGAAAATCCACATTTCATTGAGGTTATTGATTTCCAAAATAAATTCAGCGTGAACATTTTTGCAATTTTAATGAATGATTTGTTGGCGTATCACATTTATGGGGAAAATCGTAATGGACAAAGATACCTGGAAATTTTTAGAGGAACATTAGCAAATTTTTTAGATTGATTACCCCTTAACATTCTGAGGGATTGCTATTATTAAATGGATGGTGCACCAGCACATAAAACACGAACTGTAGATCGGCAGCTAACAGAAATGTTCGAGGATAGATGGCGGGGTAATCAAGGACCAAATTTATGGCCTCCGCGTTCTCCGGACCTGACGACATCTTTTGGGGTAAAAACTTGCCTGAAATATCAACCCCCTAAGCGGGGGTTGCAATCCTTGAACATTTTGAATAGTGAAGATGGGTCGAGTGATGATTCAAAAGAAAGGTGGTATCTTTGTCTACATTGCCTAAAACGGAATTTCCATTTTTATTTGATAACTGTGAAAGATACAGGGTGAGCAACTGAAAGATAGGGGAGACTATTTCCCTGAGACTATTCAAGTTTCAGTGAAGTAAAATGGAACAGATCCATGCTGATCAATGGCAGTCATCATCAAGTACCATCCTCATCTCGAATTTCAACCCCTAGAGCTGGGGTGACCACCCCAGGGGTAGATGGGTCGAGTGATACCTCGAAAGAAAGGTATTATCTTTGTCTGCATCCCCGTGAACGAATTTTTATTTTTGATTGAAAACTGTAGAAGATACAGAGTGAGCTACTCTAACTCCTATGGAACTCAATGAGAATAGAACTATTGCGAGTACTATTGACGGCAATGGAAATCCTTTACTTCAAAGGTATCACTGGATCGAAATATTACCTCTGCTCTAGGGGTTGAAATTCGAGATGAGGGTGATTTCGAAAGATGACAGCCTTTCGATCTAAAATGAATCTATGCCAGTTTTTTGCACTAATACTCCAATAGTCTTGGGGCGATAGTTTTCTCTATTTTTCAGTGGCTCACTCTGTATCTTCTACAGTTTTCGATCAAAAATGAAAATTCTGTCACGGGAATGCAGAAAAAGATAATACCTTTCTTTCGAGTTATCACTCGACCCATCTACCCTCTTCCAAATTTTCAAGGGTTGTTACCCCTGCTCCAGGGGTTGAAATTCGAGATGAGGATGGTCCTTGATGATGACTGTCATTGATCAGCATGGATCTGTTCCATTTTACCTTACTGAAACTTGAATAGTCTCAGGGAAATAGCCTTCCCTATCTTTCAGTTGCTCTCCCTGTATCTTTTACCGTTTTCAATTAAAAATATAAATTAGTTCAAGGAAATGTAGACAAAGATAACACCTTCCTTTTGTGTCTTCACTCGACCCATCTTGCCCATTCAAAATGTTCGAGGATTGCAACCCCTGCTTAGGGGTTGATATTTCAAACAAGTTTTGTGTCCTAAAAGATGTCCCCTTGAAACAAAAATTGACCTATTTTTGCGTTTTGATCAGAAATGAATATCTTGGTAGATATATCATCTGTTTAGTTTTCGTTGAAGCTCCCTATATAGATATTAGCTTTCCGCACAGTATACATTATTTCAGTCAAGGTTTGGGTTAGGTTTAGTTAGGTTATTCTCTATAATATCAATGAAAGAACTCATAGTTATTCAAAATTGGGAGTTTATTGCTGTTACAAAACAAAAGATTTACATATGGTGTTAAACTTAACTAAGAAGTGACTTTGGATGTTGAAGCGTAGCACTGCATGTCCTCAGCCTACTTTTCATAAGATGGTACACAACCACTGAGTGTTAATCGCAAGCCTGATGTTGTATGATCGCCAGTTAGTCGATTGCGATGATTTGACTTAATCATCTTCATTTCAGAAAATCCAAATACTCGAATAAGTAAGTTGACCCAAACATTGCCGTCAGTTGAAGGGCGATTTGCCTTAAATTAGGATATTTATCTTCAGATATAAAACACCAGAAATTTGTATCAGATGCTTTGAGATGTATCTCTGATATAATCTGCACCAACTCATTTTCAACAGAACATGAGTTCATATTGAACTGACTTGCTATTTGAGTAGCTAATTTCTCAATGTAAAGGATAACTCATAACTGATGCTTCATTTTCCAATTTACTGCAATCATAAAAATGCATTTTTTGTGAAAAGCACAACAAACATTTGCCCAATTGAGATCTATTTGGAACGCAAAACATATAACAGCCAAAACTAAAGTAAAACTTTTCATTTCTAATGAAGAGACTGTACTTCTATATGGCTGTGAGACATGGAAGATGAGCAAACAATCAGCTGGCAAAATACAGGTTTTCGTTATTGAATGCCTTCGGCGTATTCTTAATATATACTGGTCACAAAGAATCCGCAACGCCCGTCTTCTGCATCTAACTGAGCAGCTAGAAGTCCAGAAGGAGATCCGCAGTGGAAAGTGTGGATGGATCGGGCATACACTAAGACGACCCGATGGAAACATTGCTAGGGCAGCCTTAAAATGGAACCCCCAAGGGTATATATATATATATATATATATATATATATATATATATATATATATATATATATATATATATATATATATATATATATATATATTATAGGAAAAACTATTATTGAGATCCTTTCTTTTCAGTTGATCTATCATAAGTTGCAATTTACTTTTGAATGCGTTTACTGCTCTAATCATCTCAATAATAGTTTTTCCTTTATCTTGAAGCTCCAAGTTAATGGTCTTTTAGTGCATTGTGATGTTAATAAAAAATGCCAAATCAGTCAGCTATTTTTCCTTTCTGAGTGTCATTACCTCTTTCTTCTAGAAGAGCTGTTATTTCGGGCAATAATTCTTGAAACCTTTCTAGGAATTTTCCGCGACTCAATCACCTGATGTCCGTGTGAAAAACTAAATCAGCTGAGTCACCATTCCTCCAATTGCATCTTAAAGAGCCGCCGTTGCAAGCTACTTGCACGGATGGAATTCACAATTTTTGTTGCATTTTCCATAATTTCCTCGGTGTTGAAAACTTTTGTACACAAAACTTGTTGATGTATAATGTAATGGAATGAAAAAAATGAAGGGAAACCTTAATTAGCTCGACACAATGCCATGAAACCGTTTGTGTTTCCAGTCATTGCTGATGCTCCATCAGTTGTAATGCACACTAATTTATATATTGGTAGCTTGTAGTGTTTTACAAAATTGAAGAAAAGTGATATATATCTTCGCAAGGGGTCTTGCCCTTCCGAGGAATGATTGTCAAAAATTCTTCCTTAGCCAACATGTCATTGAATACCATCCGAATGAAAATATACAGCTAGGCAATGTCTGTCATATCGGTGGATTCGTCGAACTGTGAAGAAAAGTATGAACATTTCATGATATCATGTTTCAGTTTATTTGTCCTGACTCATGATTTCAATACGCCTTGTGACAGTCGGACGAGATAACTGAAGTTCTCTAATAGCAGACATGGTTTCTGTTCTATTTTTAAAATCTCCAAATAAAGTCTCAGCCACGTCAATAAGTGCTTCCTTCACAACCGATCCATCTTCGAATGGTTTCTTGTGTTTCGGCAATATATGAGATATTTTAAATGACGCGATCCTAGCAGCTTTTGACTGTTTGGCTGGTCTTGTGAACATGGTTTGTTGACTCCAATTCCTGCAGGCGCACTATTTACATCGGCGTTAACGAAAGTCACGAATATTCCCGTCAAACGCTCCGCCCGAAATTTCTAAAAAAGCGGTAAGAATAAAAAACCCGACTATTCTCTGACCAGTACCGCGCGTTCCTTTGATAACGCCGCCTTTTGCCGCTAGCAGAGTGTTATTTTATTACGTAATAAATTTTTGTAGTTTGGTTACCTACTTATTAAAATTTTTTTCTTTTCGAGATCTACTCAAAAAGCACTCGCGATCGACCGTTTGAGCTCCCCTGTTCTAAGGAGTTACCATAAGAACCGTAGACAAAATGCTTCTCGATCATTTCCGAATTTGAATAAACCTCTATCCTTATGAAAATGCACAAAAAAAAATTTTACAACTATCGCTTTATATCAGCAAAAATCAACGAGTGTGAATTATCAATAATTATTTTGAGTTCGTAATTAGAAATGAATATGACAGCCGCCTACTAGACAAATTAATTACAGTACCTACAAATATTATAGTTCCACTGTACATATCATATTAATTACTTGTCGACGCGAAAACGGTGGCAGTTCTAAGAAAATGCAAGGAACTGAAAGATTTTTAATTGAAAGATTCATTGTAATTTTTTTTAATTATTGGAGGAGTACTAAAAGATGTTTAGGGGAGAAATAACACCTGACCTCATAAAAAAGGACCCCCTGTAGATTTTCATAACTGCTTCAGCAGTTATCAATTTCCTAGACCTAACAATAACAAGATCAAATGATGAACACCAGTTTTCAATTTATCATAAGCCTTCTCATACAGATATCACAATTCATTATACATCGACACATCGTTACCAACATAAACTTGCAGCATTTAATAGCTATATACATAGACTCTTGAGCACATCGATGTCTAATGATAATTATTTAAAAAATTGAATTCGATAAAACAGATCGCAATAAATAATGGTTATGATGCAAATTTAGTTAGCAGCATATTATATAAGAAAAACAAAAATTAGTTTTACAACATATATATCCAATCGGTGAACACCAAGACAAGAAATTCAATAGTTTAATATATATAGGCAATATAAGCAATAATGTGAAATCCTTCTTAAGAATTCAAATTTAAATAAAACGTTCAAAACATCAACAAATTTATGTTCATTTATCAGGAATTATAAATCTCCAATTAATGAAGAAAATAAATCAGGTGTTTATAGATTGGATTGTGTTGATTGCAATTGTTTTTATATAGGTTGAACAGGAAGAAATTTCAATGTTAGAATCTCTGAAAATAAAAGCAGTTTCATCAATGGAAAAACCGATACAAATTATTCAAATCATCTTAGGGAAAATGGTCACTCTTTCAATTCAGAATTTAAAATCCTACATTCTGAGAATAGAAGTATAAAACTCAACCTTCTGGAAGTACTTGAAATTGACATATCTAGGTATTCACCGGAAATTCTATATGATCAGGTAGACATAAATAACTCTTATTTAATTTATTTCCTAAACATTAGTTTATGTACGGATAGCTCTGAGTGAATTGCCTCTTTAGTATATATAAAAATTTGTTAGTAAGATATATTTGTAGTATTCATTGGCTCTTGACAAAGATACTGTGTATTAAAACGCCTCGAGCATTTAATAATATATTTTAGTAGAAATCATCGTTTACTTGTATTACTCTGTACTAACCGTTTAGGTATGATGTTACTTACTTAGTGTAATATTTTCATTGTTTCGCATGATTTTTCGAACAGTCTCCTTCATACAAACGACAACCACTAACATAACAGAAAAAACCTAATAGGTGACGCGGTTCTGAAGTTATGAGCGTACATACTTTTTGCAACTGATTTTTATTTGTTGATTAGTTGAAAAATTTTCGAAGCACCCTCGTACTTCTATAAAGAATTTCAAAGTTAAAATTAAATAAATACTCGACTTGGTTCTATCTTTGCCTAAATACCATCAACCTTCCAAATACTTAATCAAAATGAAATATAATTAAAGAAATGGAATTGGGCGTGACATATTTTTAAGTCGAAGTACTTCCATGTCGAAATTAAAGTGAGGACCTGCAGCTATTTCGGATTCCATTTCATTATTCTTTTTGGGGTCTCTCACGATATCAGATAAGCGTTGCGAATATGGCCTCGAATGGAAATCAATCATGAGGGTTATTCGAATGTAGCCAGGTAGATGTTGGATTCTTTCAACGATTCTTGATCGCACTTTTGTATTTTTCTTGGAAGAGAAGTTCGCAAAGTCATATGACAAACCATTCAGTAAGAGAGAAACCAAAAACATATAAGAAATGCAGCAAAAAATATCACAGTTTTATTGGTGTTAAGATGGGGATAGCTATCAGAAATTGATTTATATAAGTACTTCATTTATAATAATTAATTAATTCTAGATAAAATAACTACCGATCGAGAGCATGACTTCAGGATTTATCAGGGCCCCAGTGAGGGGTTCTGAGTAGATAGGTAGGTGCTTGAAGTAAAGCAAAAAACTGACCTTTAGAAGTCATATTACTTTCTACTTATACATGGATATTTTGAAAAATATGCAGATATTTCTAATAACAAATACCTAGGGAACTTCGTTTTGAAATCAAAAATGATAATTAGGTCTAGGTGCAATAGAAAAATAAAATTACATCGGTAAAATTTATACCGTCGAAAATTTCTTGTTCAATTGCTAATATTGTTAGCCCAGACAATCTTTCTTGAATCATTGTCGATCTTAAATAATTTTTAATGATTTTTAACTTAAAGATCGCTCGCCAGAAGCTAGAGATACAGGCAATGTCATAAGAATTCTTAGTGAAATGCTTACGTTTGGAAAGGTGGAGATTAAATTGTTTTCAAATATATATTGTAAAATACTTAAGGGGTCAGTATCATCAGGTAATGAAAACAACTTTAACGCTTTAATATCGTTAAACAGATCATTGGAGTCTAAATCCTTATTATCCTGATCTGTCAGTCACTCTTCAAGAATAGAACAATGTTTTGAAAGATCGTTGTCACTTAATTTGAATATGTCGCTAAAAATCCGAAAATATTTTCATACTCATTTAATGAGTCAAATCGGTTTTTCTTGAGAGCTTATAGTTTGATCTATAATTTTTAAGAAAAACTAATTTTAAAGGCGGTTTTTGGATCATGAGGGTCTCATCTCGGTATTCAACAGTTTTGGTTTAAATTTCCTCCTAACCGTTGGTAATGGTGGAAAGTCTTCTTCTTTCGAGAGAGGATGCTACTTCTATCGCTTGCACAAGAATTTCTTGAAATGTTTGGTCAGATCTATATTGCTGGAAGTGATCAACTAAATTTTTAGGTAGGTTTAGCATACTCTAATATTAATTGTAGTACTATGCTGACAATATTTATATGAAATAAAACGTCATGCCAAATAATAATTCCACAAATAAATTGAAAATTTTGTACAGACGTTAAGAGGGAACTCGCTTTATGTCTTGCATCAATGTGAAAGGAATTATCTTCAGCCACTTCTAGAAAACTTTCGCAAACCTTGATTAAATAAACTTTAAGGGGCTTTATTGCGTCAATTCTGCTGGACCATCTTGTCTCACTTAGAGGCTTTAAACTTAACTCGAGGACATTTTTTCTCAAAACATACCACCTTTTTCTGGATGACGAAAAAAAATATATAACTCTTGCACAAGATTAAAAAAGTTTATTGTAGCACCTGACACCTTAGAAGCGTTATTTACTGTTAAGTTCAAAGTATAAGCAGCACAAGGTACAAAAAGGGCTTTCGGATTCGCATCAAGATGGCGTTTTTGAAGCCCAACATGTTCATATTTGACCCATTATCATAACCTTTTCCCCTAATGTGTTTCAATTCTAAATTTAATTTTTTTAAATTTTCTATCACTAATGTATATCCTTCTCCTGTAGAGTCCAGTATTGGATTAAACGCAATAAAACTTTCCTTAACTTCAACCTTTTTGAAGTGGTGTTAAAGACACACATACCTCAGAACAAGACTATTTTGCTCAGTATGACTAGTGTCTGGTGTACAAACTAACATTATTGAAAAATATTTTGAACTGCGAACCATTTCTAAAATATTATATCTTACTTTGGACGACAATAACTCAATCACTTCATTCTGTATTTGCACGCCTAAATAATGAGTCATTTTAACTGATTTTTTTGGGAGTTATACACTCGGCTAACGTGCTGTCTCATCACTGAATCAAAAGAGGCAATCATCTCAAGAACTTTTAGAAAATTTTCTTTATCATGTTGGAAGCAATTGAGAAGAACCTTGAAATGCCAAGCATTGTGTAGATAAATATTTAACAATCGCAATAATTTTTTCCAACACGTCTCGCCAATATTTTTTCCGTTTCTAAAATCCGCAGATGATGAGCATTAACAGTCATAGATGTCTCCAACATTTTTTTTAAATTTACCCAAGTGTTTATATAACTGTTGTGTAAAGTTGACGTTTCGTGTCTCTCAATTAGCAAATACAAATGTTGCCAATCAGATACTCCATTTGTATCACAAAAAGCGTTAGGAGTTTTATATTTACAAAACAACTTACAACAAAAACAAAATACAGAATCTTTAGAAATAGAGTAAAATAAGCCAAGCCCTTTAGATTTCTGTCAAAGTATTTGCACGAAAACTTTCTCTTATCTTTATTACTAAAAAAGCTGAATGTCTATCAAGGGCGGACCACGGTTAACCAATATTCTAGCCATCTGATTGGTGATTCTTTCGGGCCACAAACCGGAGTCGGACGGAATTATATCGATAATAGCCTCATTACAGCCTTCATCGAAAGTGTCACTTGCAGCAGGCATTTCGGTAGCTGACATTACCAAACTTTTTACACAAGCTGAATTACCTGAAGAGGATTGTTCGAGTACTGTAGACGAGGATGGTGTCATCGCTTCATCAGTAGAAGCTGTTTTGCTGCTACAACCGCTGCCACTTATTGCAGGACCTGATGTTACTGTTGAATTTCAGATGGTCTACCCACGGTTATTGATATTACGGATTTAGAATCTTGAGATTCGGACGATTCGGTCGCACCAACATCGATAGTCTCCGTGGAATCTCGATTGTTTTGCAAGAAATGCTTAAAAGATCTAACCATTTACCCCTTTCTTGTAGTCTCAGTTTCTTTGGCTCGCGAAACTTCGCACCTGGAGGTCTCTTTCTTTTATCCTGAAAAAACAAATAAAATAATTAGTACTCATGATATTTGAGTTGGTTCGGAGCATCTAAAATCAGCCCCATACCTAAAAATTCATCAAAGGAAAATAGGATGAGTGGCATATCTTAGGAAAGGTCTTTTAATTCTCTTTTCAAAAATAGTATCTTTATAATCATTTTATATCATACAGACAGTTTAAACCGAATAAAAATTTGTATTTCAACGAAAATTTGACAACCTCCTTCTACCTCCTTACAAACGATTCTCGAATTCTCTTCTAACATTTTGAAGAACTTTGTGTCGAAAGTCTGCATTTGGAGACGATTATTCTACGCAGCTCTTCCAAGTTTTCAGATTGTGTAGCATGAACTTTCGATTTAAGATAACCCCATAAGAAGAAATCTAAAGGACTCAAATGAGGTGACCTGGTTGGCCACTCAATTGTTCCTCTTCTGAAATTTGTGTCCAAATATTCTCGCCCATGAATATCGAAGTGTGCAGAAGCACCATCACGCTTGACATGTTTCTCATTCCCTGAAAGAGTTTCACCATTTTCATCATACCAAATTTTTGAATTAGAGAATTAAAAGAGCTTTGCAGAGATATGTTACTCGGCTCACTTTACCTATAATGAATTTAGGTTTGATTAGTTTGATAAACAGAATACCTGCGATCTGTATTGAGGCACTCTATTTGTACCCAGAATTAAGAAGAAAAACAAGGAAAAGAAGAAGAATATAATTATGAGGAAGCAGAAGTAGTAAAAAATTATGAATAAAACTAATAAATTTCCCACTTTCTTTTAAATTTACACCTTTTCTCATGATTCTCAACCCTAGCTTATATATTTTTTATTCAATGGTTTCAGAGCTAAACAGAATCACAAAAAACCCTTGTGATAAGCCCACCGGAGAAACCACGTCAAAGAAAACGCGAAGTATGGGGTGAACCGAATTTGATGTTATTTGATAACGGCAGTTATGTGAGATATTGTAGATAGAGAAAAACTCATCGGTGGAAACGGATTTCAGGTATCCTCTCTAGTTTTCGAGTTTTTTTGGACCTCTGGATTTTTGGAAATTTCGATATGTGACGATATCTCGAATTGAAGAATATCACTCTACAAGACCTTCTTAAGTAGAATGCAGGGACGTATTAGAAAATTCTTTTTGCTGATCGGTTATATGAACTCCTTCAACTAATGCCTTTGTCAAGTTTATTCAATTTTGCACCCGTCTTCTCCAACTCAGCATGAATCTCGAAAAAACTTCTTGATCAAGATTGTTCCAACATTCTGTAATTTTTTGCCTAGCTCCTCACAATTATTGAAAATAATACCATTTTTATACACCATTTCTTCCAAATGACTCCACAGAAAATAGTTGTACGCATTAAGTTCGGGACTATTTGGGGGCCATTGTTCTGGTTCGATGATATCGTCTACGCGTTGTCCTCGATAATCCATAGTATAGTGACTGGTATGACATCTGGCTCCATCCTAAAATCAATTGAAATATATTTCATTCAGATACATCTAATTTGGGACACCCTGTACATTGACGGCCAGTTGAGAGTAAGTAGCGTTTTTCTGTGATATAGTACTGATTGTTAATTTCTTTGACAAACGTTTTCAGAAGAATATGAAAAATTGAAAGTGAACTGAAGATTTGAACCAATCAAAAGTTGATAACATATAATCGAGACAGTTATGTTTCAGGTACTTTTCATGTCATCTAAAACTTAATCATTGTTCTGCATGAAAGTGATATTTGAGTTAACGTTCCTCGAAATAGTTGCTAACATATGATCGACATTATGTGACAAAATTTTCCGAATCTAATCTTATGCTTATATATTATAGGCACATGATATTTGATTTAAAGTTCCTCGAAACACCGGCTGAGACCATTACATGCCTGTTTTTGCTGAAGCAACACTGCAAACGAATTAAAGGCATTGAAACAGATTTCATTCAATTTGAACACAAATTCTAAATCTATTTAGTAAATTTCTGCTTCGCTCGAATCTGCGCTCTTTGACAGCTTGAGTCAATTAAAAATTATAGTGCCTCCGAAAATACTTGAGACCCAAATCGTGTCTTATCATTCTTCTCACAGAGGTTTTTGGGATTTGGCATCTCTGAGACATTTGGGAAACAATCAATAATATTTGCCTAGTAGTATAGCCACGCACAAATAAACATTAAATGAAACGCTTATCCTCTTTAAAACCATTGTCAAAACTCAAAAACAAGGATAAAATCTTTAAAGCAGATGTCGTCTAAAACTCGATGGCAGATCATAGAGTTAATGCATGCAGTCTATGTTCAGAGGTTTCAAACGGGAGGTGCATATGATGGTGTAAAAGAGAAACATTATTGTCGACAATTGGCACAATTCTGAATCAATATACAAGTTCAAGCCCTCAAAATGATGGGAAAGGTTCAATCAAATTGAATTACGCCATTGCGCGGAAAAATTGTTAATTATTGAAGTGAAAAAGGTTGGTTTAGTAAAACTGGTTCTTCGTCTTCCTAGAACATCCACGAAAAACACAACTTCAGGAATGCCAACGAAAATCGACTGAATGCCCCACTCGAATATCGCTCATTTTCGAATGAGTCAGCAATATTGGATTTCACCGGATGTGAAATTTCAATACAATATCTGAAAAACCTAGTTCTACGGCTTTCCAAAGAAACTAGAACGAATGATCTAGCTCTAAAATTATGAAAGTTATAACGGACAAAAAGTTGTCCGGTTTTTTCTGGGGCACCCTTTATATATATATATATATATATATATATATATATATATATATATATATATATATATATATATATATATATACGCGGCCATATATTATACCGGAAGCGGGTTATTGTTATTTCAAATAATCTACATTTTTATTATACATCTAGAACCGACATTTGAGCAAGGCATAAAAAAATGTTGTTGGCACTTATCGGTCCAAACTTTTGACAGATTTAATTATTTTAGTTATAAACTCGATTTTTGAGGAACATTTAAAAAAATTGTAGGTCGCAAATCTTTTGCACCAAAGACACAATTTTTGCTTGGGTGGATAGAAGAAGGATCAAGAAATTTTTTAAGCAGTCTACACATGTCAAACGTTCATTGCGTTGTTTTGTATGATTTTTTCAATTTGGCCTTTTTCAAACAGCAATAACTGAATTTTTTCAAATGGCACGTGCCAATTTTTATATCACCATCAGATGAAGCGTCAAATTTCAGATGGAATTGTATAAGCATGTACTATACCCATCTCTTATATTTCCGAAATAATTTTGAAATATATTGAATTTTGATGATTTTGCAAGAACTTACAGAGAATGCTTTGAAATATTTGAATCAAGTAGCTGAACTGGCTACGCTCACCTGACAGGTGCCTAAAATTAATGTACTTGTCACTTCGTTCATTCGAATTTGATATTTCAACAAGAATTGTCGTTATTTCAGATTGAAAATATCCAAAAAATACAACACATTTGGAATAAAACCACTGGTTATTCAAACGAAAATATATTTAATCATTTCTTAATTCATTTTAGAATGTCAAAAAGTAGTGGGTAGAAATTGCAGCAATTCAATAACCAACTTCCAAATTCACCGTCTATGAGTAAAATGAAATTTCGAAGCATTAGAAGCAATTTTCTACAATTCGGATGAATTAAAATTGTAGGAACTAAGCGAAAACCAATCATCGAAGATAATCACATTAATACGAATAAATGATAGCAAACATGTTAAGAGGTAATCCATCTAAAAAATTTGCTAATGTTCCTCTCAAAATTTCCAGGTATCTTTTTCCATTAAGATTTTCCTCATAAATGTGATAAGCCAACAAATCATTCACTAAAATAGCAAAATTTTACGCTGAATTTATTTTGGAAATCAATAACCTCAATGAAATGCGGATTTTCTGTGGCCCAAAAATGTCGATTTCTCCTGTTGGTTATTCCACTTTCATTGAACGTGGCTTCATCAGACCATATAATTTTTTGCAGAATTAATAAATTTTCACAGAAATTTAGCCGCTTGGAAAGGTTAGTTGGTTTCAATTTTTGTAGTCTGATAAAAGAATATGGAAGTATAACTCAATCCAATATCCATTGATGCTGACTTAATGGACGCATGTGGATTGGCACGAAAATACGGTAGCGTAATAATTTGATTGTCGTCGTCCTCGAGAATTGGTTTTCTTCTAGTTTCCATGTATTTTGTTCCTCCAAATTGTAGAAAATTGCTTCTAATCCTTCGAAATTTTGTTTTACTCATAGGCGCCAAATGTGGAAATTGGTTATTGAATTGCCTGCAAGTTATATCCACCACTTTTTGACATTCACCATGAATTAAAAAGATATTAAACATATCCTCGTTTGAATAATCAGCCATTTTATTATCAATCTGGTGTTTTTCAAAAATTTTCACTTCAAATTACCAACAATTCTTGTTGAAATATCAAATTCGAATGAACGAAGTGACAAGTAAATTAATTTTAGGCAGCTGTCAGGTGAGCGTAGCCAGTTCAGCTACTTGATTCAAATATTTCAAAGCATTCTCTGTTAGTTCTTGCAAAATCATCAAAATTCAATATATTCCCAAATTATTTCGGAACAATAAGAGATGGGTATAGTACATGCTGATACAATTCTATCTGAAATTTGACGCTTCATCTGATGGCGATATAAAAATTGGCACGTGCAATTTGAAAAAATTCAGTTATTGCTATTTGAAAAAGGCCAAATTGAAAAAATCATACAAAACAACGCAATGAAAATGGGATGTCAAATCTAGCCATTTCACAGGTTCCCTAGTAACTATCCTGAGATAACTGAAATTCCAGTCTAGCAGTTGGTTAGTTTCTGGTGTAGCGGTGCTGAAAATATATATTTTCTCTTTGCCCTAATGGCAATTCATGAAAATATCCTTTCACTATATTCTCATCTGTTACGATGGTAAATTTTACCATTAAGGTTGCCGTAAAAAATAGTGTATGCAAATACACGATTATCTAACAAAGCCGCATCACCCTTGGTGTTGAATGTTCAACTCTCGATTGGGATTGACATACAACCAACAGTGCTCATTTTGTCTATTGAATATTCCGTCACTTGTAATGCGACTTTCATTGGTCCATATAACGTCGTTGAAATTTAAGTCGTCCTTGGTTATCACTAGGCTGGAGGGCCCTTGACAGAATCGTCTCTATCTTCAATTCCATATCTTTCGCTCGGTTGTGCTTCGAAAGAACCTCCAGTAATTGCATTGTACTTTAGTCTTTTGAGAATAGACTTATGCGGCTGTCTCCTCACAGGGAGTCTATTGAAATAAGATTTTTCCGCAGCATCCGAATCATACCAACTCTGTATAGGATATTCCTACATCTCATACTTTTCATAATATTGGAATGAAGAGCCATAAAGATTGAATTATAAGTAGAAATTTACGAAGCAGATAGAGAAGAACATCATAAACTTATGACATAAACAATTATTTTCACAGAATTAATGCTATTGATTGAATATTGCAATTGAATAAATCTACATCAATAAGATTGAATAGTTGAAATACAATAGTGAATATCTGCAAAAATTCAGTGAATAGATTGGAATTTTGGTTTTTCAATAAAACAGGCTGATGTTGAACGAACAGATGAGGCATATAAACACCTCAAAAAAGTCTAGGGAACACTTACCAATATCTTTAAATTATGAATTTGAGAGATTTGACTTCTCCAAAGCAGCTATTATGAAAAAAAATTTGAAACTTGAAAATGACGAAATTTGGTAAAACACAACAAAAAATCCTGAACTAATATTTTTGAAACGATATGGAAGCATTTATATTTGTCAGTACCCAGAAGGTCCACCTCTGTTATTAAGTCATTTCAAGCCCCCTGAACTGCTAATCGAAGCTCCTGTTCATGATGGGAGACGTTTTGACGCAGGAGATTTCTTTTTAGGGTGGCCCACACATGCTCGATGGGATTCAGATCTGGGGAGCAGGATGGCCACGGTAGAAGATCGATATCATTCTCTTCAAGAACGTTCAAGACAACTCTTGCACGATGAGGAGGGGCATTATCTTGTTGGAAGAGTGGATTTTGACCCATTGTTTGGAGATACGGTACCACTACAGATAAAACCATCTTATTTGCGTAAGAATTTCCCGTGAGGTTGTTCTGTATGAAAACGAGGTCAGTTCTTCCACCAAGGCGTAAAACTCCCCAAAACATCACTGATCCTCCTCCCGTCTAACAACTTCTCGAGCATGCTGGAGACGGTTTCTCTTTCCAGGTTCCCTCCATATTCGAATACTTCCCGAATCGGGATAATAACTAAATCTAGCTTCATCACTGAAGAGAGCTGTGGGGGAATCTCTCTTGATCCCAGTTTATGTGTTCCATGGGTCAATTGTGGAACTTTTAAAGGACGTCTGGAGTGGAGTTGACCTTCGTGCAGTCGATTTCTCACAGTTTGGTCGGAAATTTGTACATTATGAACTTGTGATAGCTCTTGAGCTAATTGAGAGATGCTGTGGTAGTACGATCTCTTCTGGCTTGTAAAACCAAAAATCGGTCTTGGGCGACTGTAGTAATCCTGAAACGATCTGTATGGCGTTCTTCTACGCTACCTATTTCATTGAAACGCGGCCATAAACGGTTTATGGCACTTGAGCTACTTCCCAGAATCTTGGATACTTCCCGTTGTGAGTTCCCAGGTTGGAGCATGCCAACGGCTCGTAACATCTCTTCTGTAGTCAAATGTCGTCTTTCCATGGTCGAATCACAAAACTTGAATCTTTTATTTGTGCTTACAACAGAAACAAGTGCCAACTAACTGATTTCAAACACTGAATACATGAAATGATTATAAAGCAGCGTCGCATCTGCTGCATTTTTAGTTTTTTTATAAAACAAAAGTGAAATCTGATGCGACACTTCATAATTTGGTGAGAAATTGATGCAGGTGTTCATTTCTTAAAAAAAATCATCCATTTAAATCGTTCTGGATACGATATATCGATATTCAGAAGTGTTCCCTACACTCTTTAGAGGTGTTTAGTATATATTTGTGAAGAAAAAGAATAATCCTATTGATTATTGATATCACATGATATAATAATGATATCACAATCATCTATTGTTCGTATTTGAAAAAATACAATTTGCCTTCATAGCTCAGAAACCGATCGGCAAAAAAATTTCAGATACGTCCCTTCATTCTACTCAAAAAAGTTGCTGTGAAAAGATACATATTTCTTACCTAACTTCAATAGGATTCGAGATATCGCCATATGTAGAAATCTCGAAAACTCCAGAATTTCGGATTAACTCGAAAACTATAGAAGAAAGCTCGAATCGGTTTTCGATTTCTCGAAAAATCGAGCTCGTGAGAAGGGTAGCGTTTTCCTCTATATACAATATATCACATTGCTACTGTGCTAAAACATCGAATTTGGTCAACGCTGTACACATGGAAACGTGTGCATTTAATGACGATGGTCAATATTTTGAATCGGTGGGTTTTAAAAAAAATATGGAGACATTTCTTTATAATCATGTAATCTACAATTTTCCTCGGAACTAATTTTATGATCATCGTTTTTCTGAAAAAGAGCGAAAAATCTTTTTTCCTGACTATTGACCCAGAGTGAATTTTTTTCAAGAATCGTTTCGATGATGGACGTTTTAGATTTCATTCATGATGGTGTTTTGAACAATCCTACCAACTGAGCTGGGTGCGAATTTTTGTTCCTTCGGATGTCGAAATTGACTGGATTATAAATCAAGAATTACCAGTTTTCCAATATGCGGAACAAACTTATCAAATTATTTTATTATCATCGGTCTCTAAAGAGCTTGTTCTTTATGTTTTGAAGTCGATGATAGTTAAGATTTAAGATTCTCAAACAAACAAGCAAAAATAAAGAAACAAACAGAGACGAAGCTGCAGCCATTTGTTCCTCTCTGAAATTATCGATTATATTGTAACTATTGCAATACCTGCGCCACAATATACAAATCGAATTTAATAAATTCGATACATGAAAAAACAATGTCGGCTTGAGACTTCTTAAAACTCCAGAGAAATTAATGCCAAAATCGTATGGCTTTTGGGGATTAGATCAAGCGATGGTATATTGTGCTTACTCGATATTTCAAGCAGAAATTACTGATATAGATGTCCTGTATTTTTAATTTCATGAATAAATTCCTGAGGCTTATCAATGAAATTGATAGAAATAATTTTCTTTCCAATTACCATTATATTTTCACCAATATAGCACGATAAACTCTTTAGAGTTATATACTGAATAACTTATCATACAGGTATGCATTCTTATCAAGCTAAATTTTTGCCATTTCAGTAATGCATAATATATTATAGCTATTACAAACACCTCAGATAACTCGATAATCTTGTGTGGCAACCTTGTTAATGCAAACATGTAATTACACATTTTTCTTTTAATATTCCTACAATTTATTATGCCTTCCAAGTTTATTTAAATCCTTTTGATATATTTTGAGTCTAAAATAGTATATTAGGAGAAATATTCATAACACTCTTGGAATTATCGCAATTGACGATAACGTGTATAGGTTAGTAGTTTATCCATAAAATTATGAAATAAAATATTTTCTTAAAGTGTAAACACATACGTGGTCGTCTCCGTGGCGCAGTGGTGAGAAGTCCCTTCTGTGACACGGCAGGTCGCCGGTTCGATTCCGGCAAAGGCCTGGGTGTTGTGTTTGTCCCTTATCTGATTTACACAAATTACTCTGTTGGAATAATGTCGTAAAGGACAAATCCATGGCCTATAAGGTCAAGAAAGAACGGACGTGGGAAAGCATGTCCACATCCCTCCTTCCTTAAAAAAACACACGTGGCAAAACTGTGGAAATATTTGGTATTTCTTGAATTGTTATTTAGATTCTGATATTGTGTGATATAGAGATTGCTGTAAACAATAAATCGTAGTACGATATTTATAATTCAGCAACAATAACAAAACCCTGGTGCACCCCTTCCAGCAAAAAACTATTTGGAAATCCAAATTTTGTCATTTTTTTGTTGAAATACTATTGAAACAAAAAATTGCATTGAGAAAATTTTGAGGATAATAATAATAATAATAACAGAGCCATATTTGAAGTATCAACCGGCGCCCGTATTGGAAAATGACTCTATCAGATTATACTACGATAGGCCTGTTATCACTGACAGAATGGTGACGAATAATAGGCCGGACATAGTGGTGTATGATAAGAGAGCCAGAACAGCAATGCTGGTGGATATCGCCATATCGAATAATAACAACGTGCTGAACAAGTTCCAGGAGAAAAAGTTCAAATACACACACCTTGCTGTTGAGATCAAGCAGATGTGGCACCTCGATAAAATAGATATCGTTCCTGTCATCATTTCTTCGACTGGGTTAATACCCAAAAGTTTGCATGATAGCCTTAAGAAATTAGAATTACATAAGAATACTTACATAGAAATGCAAAAAGCTGTAATTCTTAATACATGTAGCATAGTGAGAAAATTTATGTCAAACATATTGTAATCGTACCTATTTCCTTTGGTTGCTGAATCTGGGAAAGGTAAATTATATCCAGCTAAAAGCTGAGATAGTGCACAAGTCCACGATAATAAATAACAGAGAAGTACCTGACGCACAGTGTTTGACCAATTATTGGTCACCGTTATGGTCGAACCCCAAAAAACACAATAAAGATGCGGAATGGATAACGAATGAAAAACAACGCCTTGATATCAATCATATGGACTTTGAAGAAATAACAGAGGATAAAATCGCAACAGTAGTTAGAGCGACCAACAATTGGAAGGCCACAGGTATAGATAATATCCATAACTTCTGGTACAAGAAGTTTAATAAGCTCCATGAAACTCCAGCTCACGTATGTTCTTCAACATCCCAGGAAAACACCCACTTTCCTTACACAAAACTTTACATATATGCTATCTAAGAGCGATAGAACACAAGATCCGTCTCAGTATAGGCCGATCACTTGTCTGCCTACGCTCTAAACAATACTCACCTCATGCCTATCCAATCGAATATACCAACAACTTGATGACAACAATATATTAGCTGAGGAGCAGAAGGGATCCAGAAAGAAACAAAACGGGTGTAAGGAACAACTCATCATCAATGATAATGAAACAGACACACGGAGGGCATCGGAATGTTCATTCGCTTTTCTCGTTTATCTGAAGGCATTCGATAGTACCGCCCATTCTTGGCTTGTCGAGGCATGACATATATACAAAATTCATCCAGTCCTGGTAGAATACTTGAAGACAACAATGACACACTGGCGCACTTTACTGCAGGTCAACATGAACAATAAGTCAGTTAAAACCGACGCGATACCCATACGTCGTGGAATTTTTCAAGGAGACTCTTTGAGTACACTATGGTTCTGTTTGGGTATGAACCCATTGTCTTCAATGCTCAGTAGAACAGGATACGGATTTAGGATAAAAGCAGATAGAAAGTATCACAAAATCTCAAACCTGCTATATATGGATGACATCAAATTATATGCTTCGAATAAAAAGCAATTGGAGGATCTGCTGAGAGTTGTCAGTAAGTTTTCGGCAGATGTTCATACGAAATTTGGGATTGAAAAATGTAAAATCCTGAACATTCAAAGAGGGAAAATCATAGATGGTGAAACACAACTCCCAAATGAAGATATTATACAGTGTATGAAAGATGGCGAAACGTACAAATATCTTTGATACCAAAAGCCAGATTGCTAGACCAACAACAGTCGAAGGAGAAGATTCGTTCAGAGTACAGTCAGCGTCTGAAGACTGTGCTGAAGTCATTGTTGAACTCGAGGAATCTAGTCAAAGCAATTAACGCCTACGCCATTCCAGTGTTGCTTTACTCATTTGGCATAATCAGATGAACTAAGACAGAACTGGATGATATTCAAAGGCAAACCCGAACGATGCTGACAAAGTACAATAATCACCACTTTTGACCTCCACAGAGTAGTATTGTTGGCTGATAAAAGATATACACCTCTAAATCTTGCTATCAGCGATGACCTTCTGAATCTATCGTTATCAGATACTGAAACACAAGAGCAATGATCAAGAAAAAAATGCATGGACGACATCACCATGAGGTTCGTAAACCACAAATCGACAAAGAAGCTTCCAACAAATGGTTGATAGAAGGAGAACTATTCGCGGAAACTGAAGGATTCCTTATGGCCATTCAAGATCAAGTCATCGCTACCAACAACTACAACAAATTTATAATTAAGGACGGAACATTACAAACAGATAAGTGCAGAAAATGCCATATAAGATCGGAGACTACACAGCATATTACATCCGGATGCGAACAACTGGCCAATACGGATTATCTCCACAGGCATAATCAAGTATGTAACATTATCCACCATCTTGCACACAAGTACGGACTTCTGAATGCTTTCCAGCCATATTACAAGTATCAACCGGCGCCCGTATTGGAAAATGACTCTATCAGATTATGGAGTGGAAATATTTGGTATTTCTTGAATTGTTATTTAGATTCTGATATTGGGTGATATAGAGATTGCTGTAAACAATAAATCGTAGTACGATATTTATAATTCAGCAACAATAACAAAACCCTGGTGCACCCCTTCCAGCAAAAAACTGTTTGGAAATCAAATTTTGTCATTTTTTGTTGAAATACTATTGAAACAAAAATTGCGTTGAGAAAATTTTGAGGATAATAATAATAATAATAACAGAGCCATATTTGAAGTATCAACCGGCGCCCGTATTGGAAAATGACTCTATCAGATTATACTACGATAGGCCTGTTATCACTTACAGATAGGTGACGAATAATAGGCCGAACATAGTGGTGTATGATAAGAGAGCCAGAACAGCAATGCTGGTGGATGTCGCCTTACCGAATAATGACAACGTGCTGAACAAGTTCCAGGAGAAAAAGTCCAAATACACATACCTTGCTATTGAGATCAAGCAGATGTGGCACCTCGATAAAATAGATATTGTTCCTGTCATCGTATCCTCGACTAGGTTAATACCCAAAAGTTTGCATGATAGCCTTAAGGAATTAGAATTGCATAAGAATACCTATATAGAAATGCAAAAAGCTGTAATTCTTAATACATGTAGGATAGTTAGGAAATTTATGTCAAGTATACTGTAATCGAGCCTATTCCCTTTGATTGCTAAATCTGGGAAAGGTAAATTATATCCAGCTGACAGCTGAGATAGTGCACGATAATAAATATATTTATTATACCGTGTAGGACAACTAACACGAAAAAGACTCAATTTTGGTCTGAAGTGGGACATCTTTTAACATACGGTGATTCTATTTTTACATCAACCCCCTAAGCAGAGGTGCTCAAAAATCAATTTTTTGAATAGTGAAGATAAGTCGATTGATACCTCAATGGAGAGCTCTTTTGATTCTCAACACAAATCTGAAATAATTTTTCAGTTTCGACATATTCGGAAGAAGATACAGGCTGATTCGTCAAAAGACGAGTTATTTGCAGTGATTGAAAAATCTGTTGATTCCGAATGAACATTCACCGAAATACTGTTGTATTTTTGGGGAAAATATCTTTAAGCAGTGGTGCTTCCACTACACCACCTCAAAAACCCCCAAATCTTTGAATTGATCAGTTAGTTTGAGTAATAACTCATTAGAAAGGTTTTGGAATTTCTAGAGTATTGTAGACAAAAGTTTTGCTTCATCTGCATTGTGATGAAGATACAGGGTGAATTAATAGAGAGCGATACAGTGTTTGCGATATCTGCTGATTTCGGAAGGAGATTCAGTACACGTTTGTTTGGTTTTCAAATAATAGAGCTTATTCATAATTAACTACATGTTGGTGAGTAGGGAAAAATTGAGAAAGAAAACAATTTAATTTATTATACCTAATACATTTTATAGGTCAACTGGGACTCAATCGAACTAATGTTCAAAGTGTTCGCCGCCAATTTCCAAACGCAAATACAGAATTTGCTCGGAACGTTCCCGGACATTACTTAGCATTTCAGGGATTATACGATTACACTCGACTACAATTCACTGACACATTTCACCAACATACCGTATATTTATTATGTATCTGTTGTTATAAATGCTATAAGATACGAAAAATTCATATGCATGAATTAAGTAAGATATGAAGGGTAGTCAAATGACTCGAAACTGAGGTTGAAATTACCTATTTAAGAAGTCAATATGTGTAATTCTTTTCTGAATCGATAAATTACAAAACAGATGGGATATATTCTTCAACGTGCGTTTTTGACAGGTTATAGACTTTTCTGTATACATTCTTCACTTAATTTTCGAAAAGTCATTCAGTATAATATAAATATGAAAAGTTATTCACATTATGCAATGTATCCATCTACCTGTTTTTATAACTGTTATAAGCAACAAAAAATTCATAATTATGAGTTTAGTGATGTACGAGGGGGCGTTGAATAATTTCTGACTAGCTACATTTTACCTATTTTTGAAGCAAATATCTGTTATTGTTTCTGAATTGAAATGAATCAAGAAAGTCAGAACCAAGATCATTCAAGAGGAAGCATGCTCATGGTGATTCGAATATTCAAATAAAGAAAATCTAAATCGAACCGCCAAATATAGTTCAATATGTCTTGCTTCGAATAATCCACACAGATACATACAGTACAAATAAGATCCATAAACTGAAGAATTTCATTCTGTAAGTTTTCATAAACAAGTAGAAATTTTTATATGACTCTGATGTTACTGTCAAGTTAAATTAAATTCAGTAATATTTTGATTGTTCTGTGTATAATACCTATCAAAATGAATTCGGAAAAATACAGGAGAATTGATAAAAGATTGAATTTTATGCTTCAGGCATATAATTATTTGCTTCTCTTAATTATTTCAATTTTCTCAGTTGTCAATTATAAGCTTCTTGTTCTAAGAAAAGCGTTTGCTTGAAATTTGTCGCCATCTTGAAAATTTGGAATTAGTTTTTCGTTCTCTGTTATTTGTACTAATTATTTCACTGATTAGGATGCTAAAAACTGCCAGAATATTTTTTTGGCGATATTGAAAACCCTTTTCATATGCTCGTTGTTTTGAATTATTATTTGCGTTCTTGATAATTGAATTTCTATACCTAAAGTGAAATTGAACGATTTGATTTTTGAATATATGCTGAAACCATTTATTTTCATCTTATGTCAGCTCAAATAGAGAAAGTTGGGAATATAAAGTTGATTGTATATTTTCGAACTAGAAATAGTGAATAGCTTCGAAATTTGTGTGGAAGATGATCCGGAATCCATAAAATAATCCTCGAAGCTGCCTTTATACAACAATGTATGAGGCAATATATGAGGGTTTTCAATATAACATAAAGATCAATTGAGTATGAATGGCAGGGATATAATTAGGCGTTTAGTATATATAGAGTTGGATATGAAAGAGCCTTCTGTATATTACGTGTTTGGTATATTAGGCGTAAAGTATATAAGTAACTAAGTATAAGTAAATGAGATAAAACACACGGTTTAACTTTAATCTACACTTTATTTGAAAAAATTCAAAAAATTCGACGACGTTTCGCTGACACAGCAGCTTTATCAAGAATGACAAACAGAATGAAGAGTATGGTATTATAAACAAATCGTAGAACAAGTTGGATGAATAACAGGAAAAACCCACACCGAGCTATTGTACAGTTAGTATGAAAGGTAATTTGAAACTAATTAAAGTAGTTAAGTAGGGGTGAATAATTCACATCTACCTGCTCATTCAAAAGCTTGTCCGAATGTTTGTATCTATTTATTTCTAATGCTTCTAGAAGATCTAATTTTAAACTTTTTGATTTTATATGTAATATGTCAAAGTTTTATTGAATTAATGGTCTTCTTTTATTAAGTGGTTTGAATAATTTGAATCAGATTTATTTTTATCGAAGCTACGTTTATGTTCAGATGTTCTTATGCCAAAAGGTCCATACCGATATAAATTTCATCACAAGAACCGCAATTGAGTTTATAGATTCCTGATTTACTTGATTTTTCAACACGAGATTTATTATTTTTAATATGTTTACCTAAGTTATCAGAAGTTTTGAAAATTATATTAAGATTTCGTTTGACGAGAAAGGATTTAATATTTGTACTTGCAGAACCGCTGAATGTTGAACTGTTGAATATTTTATAGTCTTTATGAATAGGATATACTTCATTTATTGCTTTCTGATACAGTTTTTCACGAATGATTAGATCTATCATGTCCGGATTATATGAATTATTAATGGCTATCTGTTTGATGATGTTTAACTCTTTATTATAATCATCTACTGATAAAGGTAAATTGAGTAACCGATGTACCATGCTGTTTAAAGCTGCAACTTTGTGTTGAATTGGATGTAATGAGTAGTTATGTATAATTGTATCAGTATGTGTTGGTTTACGAAAGACCGAAAAAACATGATTATTATTTCGTTTAGTGATTTTCAAGTCCAAAAAATTAATGGAATCGTTCTGTTCAATTTCTATCGTGAATTTAATGTTCAAACGGATGGAATTAATGAAATTAAGAAATAAGTCTAATTGACGAGTAGTTCCAATGAAACATACTAAGATGTCGTCAACATATCTATACTAATAAAGAAATTTGGAAATGAGTGGATGTGTATGAATTTTTGCTGTGTCAGCGAAACGTCGTCGAATTTTTTCAAATAAAGTGTAGATTAAAGTTAAACCTTGTGTTTTTATCTCATTTATATCATGGATCTACATCAAGTAACGGACTCCACAATTCAAAAAATAAGTATAAGTAACTCATCAAGCGTTGGATATATAAATACAAGTTCAATGGGTGAACTAATTAACCCTAGATGTGAATATTGTCTTGGAGACTCGTACTCACATATTTATCGATATTCAATATAACGAATGTTACTATATAAAAACTATTTTAAATAATTAGCTATTTCATCCGACGCCCCCTCTGCCCTATTTCGCGTATGCACCGCACAGTATACACAAGGGCGGCTCGGCCCTGATAGAACCTCTGTAACTATGTACTTCACGCACTTCTTTAAGCCTTGAACATAACCGAGTTGTCACCTCAGTCGCATTCGCCTTGAGTCCGAGTACAATTCATACAAAGATTCATCTTATCAATAAGTTTTCATCTCCTCGTTTCTCATAATTTTGATCTCATTATTATCGAGCTTCAAGGTTTCCTTTTGTTAGGGGTTGGCAATGTCTTCTGGAGTGAAGATTTAAAACCCAAACAGTTTCGCAAAATAAGCAGAGTTGTGGCTTGCAAAAGAGTGACCCTTTGAAGAACAGCGTGGAATTGGCATATCTCGATCATGGTGCTTGCTTGCAACTCGACGTGGTTTATTTCTAACTTATACTGAATACTATGTGATTTATTTGATATTGAAATGCTTTTCAAGATGGTGGCAATCGAATGTCTATCTATCTAACCTAACCCACTCTTTAGCAGGTAGTTGAGAGTTGATAAGAGTGTTTCTTCTAGCTGAACAGAGATTTTTTAATAAAAATAAGCCAACTAAAATAAGATGCAGAATTACCTTTTGTATGTCCTCAATCGAATAAAAATGGATTGCAATTTTAATCTCGAGAACAGGAAAATATTCTTGATTGCAAAATCTAATGAATACTATCTATCGGTAGTATTTGTTGCGTTTTTGGATTTGAGCGAAGGGAAACAACCCCATAAACTGTATTGTGAAAACGTTCACATATATTTTTACTCTGCCCATCCGCATTCAAGCTCTGATTTAATGTGATAGCAACTATCCTTTCGTGGAGGACCGCTGTAATGTTTTTATCGAAACCGGCTACCCCAAAAGTCGGGAACTAATTTCCATTTCATCCTACATCGTCTCTATTCTGCTTTCTCAATTTACATGGGGTTGTTTTAGAATGCAAAGGCGGTTGCGCCATATATAAAGCTGGGAAAATATTATTAATTCTATTTTTATCGCTTTTAGAGTCTCTCCTCCGTTGTACGCGCGTAATTTGGGATCTAATTATTAATATTGCCGGTCGTTCATGAGAGAATGGTTGCTTTAATGTTATTTTGATTCGTTTCGTCCAAGATAATGATATATTTCGAAATGAAAGATGATGGTTTCATAGTGAACTCCTGGTATTAGAACTATAACAGTTTTATTCGCGCTTATGTAATTGAAGTTGAAATTAATAACTTAATTAGAATCTAGTTGATATTTCCTAACGCCTGAAAAAACGAAATTGTGTGGAATTTTTGTTAGGAGTTCCAGCCTTTAGAATGTAATTTTCAATATCATTATGACAGATAGCGAGGTACGAGTATTCAATCTTGATAATAGCTTCTTTCTTGTTACCAAATCTTTTTCCTGCAAGTACGGGGGAGTTTATAATTTTGTGGACTGTCTTTCGAGACATTTATTACTATATCTAACATATGTCAGATTTAGAATGTTAGAATCATTTGGTTTTTCATAGAAGTGAAAAGAGTAAAAACTTCGATATACGAAATTTCTTCTTGTGTACAAGTATTGATGAAAATGAAAAATGAAAATCAAGCTTTTGAAAGTATATGTGTCGACGAGTTGATTGCGGTGAAAGCCTCTAATCTCTTTTTCCGCAGTTTTATTTAATTTCTACTAAATGATGCTTGTATTCAACGTACAGATAAGCTCAAATAGGTATATAAGAATTTCATTGTTGAATTATATTTATTTAGGTAGATTTCTTAAGAAATACTAACTAATTCTGCGGGGATTGCTATTGGGCAGAATCGGCCTAAAATAGGGGTGTCATTTATTTTATACGATTCTTAGGCAAGTGGTTATCAAAAACCTTGCTTCCCGAATCGGGAAGGAGTTGAAAATTTTCAAATCGCCACATCCTGGTAATAATCAAGATATACCTATGTGGTTTTTAAATAATCGAAAGGCATATTAATATATTTATTATTATATTTATATAAATTGTTCACTAAGGTCATTAGCAAAAGATTGGAGAGAAAATTCTACTTTTACCAGCCAGTCGAGCAGGCACACTTCCGATCAGGTTTTGGAACAAACGATCATCTCCTAACATTGAAAATATTGATAGAGAAGATGTTTGAGTACAATAGACCTTTGATGCTCATTTTCATCATTTAGTGGAAATATCGCAGGTTATGTATTTTTTGATTATCTCCTTAGTCCTTTTTATGGCCTTGCTTGCTATATAAAATCTTTTCTTAGATTTGTTTAGACATATAAGAGGTTTGATTGTTGAAATATTTTTCTGCTGGTTTTCTTTTTCCATTGTTACAGATTCTTGTCCCAAACCTTCCTTTCACCCTTGCCTTCGTCTGGAAATCATGGAGTGCAAGAGAGAATGAAGCTGCTAAGCAGAAAAATCTTTGGTACTCTTTATGTACACCGATATAAACAAACAAGCTATTGCTAGTGCAATAGTGACAGGGAAACGAGTTTTTTCCTCAGGTTTTTTCACTCGTTTATTGAATCATATGCAAGATTGTATGGTTTCCCTGTTACATTTCTTGAGCTTGTGTTTTTCCTGACATACGCCAAAATTATAGATATAAACATTCACTGTAAACACAATTATTCGAATTTTCCTAAATCCTCTCTTTTCAAAAGAATATATATATATATATATATATATATATATATATATATATATATATATATATATATATATATATATATATATATATATATATATATATATATATATATATATATACAGGATGCTTCAACGAAAACTATACAGAGGCTAGGGAAGATGGGTAGAGTGATGATTCAAAAGAAAGGTGGTATCTTTGTCTCTTTGTCTACATTGTCTTGAACGAATTTTCATTTTCAATTGAAAACTGTAAAAGATACAGGGTGAGCAACTGAAAGATAGGAAGACTATTTCCTCAGACTATTCAAGTTTCAGTGAGGTAAAATGGAACAGATCCATGCTGATCAATGGCAGTCATCATCAAGTACCATCCTCATCTCGAATATCAACCCCTGGAGCAGGGGACAACTCTTGAAAATTTGGAAGATGGTAGATGGGTCGAGTGATACCTCGAAAAAAGGTATTATCTTTGTCTGCATCCTCGTGAACGAATTTTCATTTTGATTGAAAACTGTAGAAGATACAGAGTGAGCTACTGAAAATAGAGGAGACTATCTATCGCCCTGAGGTATCAGATCGAAATATTACCCCTGCTCTAGGGGTTGAAATTCGAGATGAGGGTGATTTTCGAAGATGACAGCATTTGATCTAAAATTAATCTATTCCAGTTTTTCGCACCAATACTCCAATAGTCTTGGGGCGATAGTCTTCTCTACTTTTCAGAGGCTCACTCAGTATCTTCTACAGTTTTCAATCGCGAATGAAAATTCTTTCACGAGAATGCAGACAAAGATAATACCTTTCTTTCGAGTTAACACTCGACCCATCTACCCTCTCTCAAATTTTCAAGGGTAATCTAACCCCTGCTCCTGGGTTTGAAATTCGAAATGAGGATGATACTTTATGATGACTGCCATTGATCAGCATGGTTCTGTTCCATTTTACCTCACTGAAACTTGAATAGTCTCAGGGAAATAGTCTTTCCTATCTTTCAGTTGCTCACCCTGTATCTCTTACAGTTTTCAATTGAAAATGAAAATTCGTTCAAGACAATGTAGACAAAGATACCACCTTTCTTTTGAGTCATCACTCGACCCATCTTCCCTATTCAAAATGTTCAAGGATTGCAACCCCGCTTAGGGGGTTGATATTTCAGGCAAGTTTTGTACCCCAAAAGATGTCCCCCTGAAACAAAAATTGACCTGTTTTTGCGTTTTGATCAGAAATGAATATCTTGGTAGATATAGCCTCTGTTTAGTTTTCGTTGAAGCACCCTGTATAATCTGAACCGATGATGAATCAATCCTTATTCTCTCACCCACTGTCTAAAAACATAACTATGAGATGTAAAAATGGCTTGGAGGAAAAGATTATATTGTAAGACTGCCAGACGGTCGCTTTGAATGTTGGTAAATAATTGGATAACAATTTATGAAAAATTTTTTGAATAGGTGTTTTCATGAAAAGTAACTTCGATGAAAGAACTGCGTTGGGAGACTATCATTTTTACATTTTATATTTTGATTGGATCCCATTTCTTTTTAGTAAGTTTAATTCTCACAGTAAATGGTTTATTTTTGTTTAGTTTTTGAAGCACCCTGAATATATATATATATATATATATATATATATATATATATATATATATATATATATATATATATATATATATATATATATATATATAATCTATATTATATACAAATAAACCATTTATATATATATATATATATATATATATATATATATATATATATATATATATATATATATATATATATATATATATATATATATTGACTTTCAAAAAGCTTTTGACACGATCGATCGAGGTGTTCACAATGTGAACACTTGTTCCCTGTATAACATCTACAACTCAACTGCAAGCATAACACTTCACAAAGATAATAACACGGTCCGAATAGAAAGAGGTGTTCAACTTGTCTTCTAAACTCTTCACTGCAGTGCTCGAATACGGTTTTAAATAACTCAACTGGGAAAACAAGGGAATTGACATGGACGGGACAAAATTGAACAACCTACGGTTTGCAGACGACATTGTACTCATTACGGATAATTTACAGGAGGCTGGTGTGATGATAAAAGAACTGAATGGAAAGATGGTAAAAGTAGGGTTCTGTATGAACAAACAAAAAACGAAAATCATGACGAACCTAGTACTTGGAGGAACCATTACTCTAGACAGCGACGTCATTGAAGAGGTTAGCGAGTACAAGTACTTAGGGCACGAATTGAGAACATTCAGACAATCAGACACAATTTAACGAATGTGTTCTACCGGTAGTGACATACGAAGCGAAAACTCACACATTGACCAGAAATACTGTTGACAAATTGAAGGTAATCCAACGGAAAATGGAGAGGGCCATGCTGGGAGTAAATCTTCAAGATAGGGTGAGAAACACAGGGATAAGGCTAAGAACAAAAGTTGACGACGTCATAGAACGAATTACATCGCTAAAATGGAAATGGGAGATGGTCTATAAAAATATTGAACTGGCGACCAAGAAGAGATGAAAGAAGTAAAGGAAGACCCCCAACTCGCTGGAGCGATGACTTTAAAAACTCGCCGGTCATTGGATGAGAGAATCCCAAGATAGGACACATTTTATGCGCTTAATGAAGGCCTACGTCCAGCAGTGGACACAGCAGGCTGGATGATGATGATGATGATTTTGATGAGGCATATTATCCAAGAAGTTTTTTGATACGACCCTTAACTTTCTAATCGGGAGGGAGGACATTTTCAAATCGCCATAGCTGTAATATTAACTAATATAAGACTATACGGTTTTTATGTTATTCTTAGGCATGTAATCATCAAAAATTTTTGTTTGAAAAAGTTTAGATATTGCGCTTACCTTCCGAACCGGGGAGGAAAAGTTGAAAATTTTCAAGTTGCCATATCTCTAGTAATAACCCAGGATACAGCTATGCAGCTTTTATATTATAATGGAAGCCTTTGCTCAATAAGTTTTGAATTCAACCCTTGATTTCCGAAACGGAGTGGAGGGGGGTTGAAATTTTCAAATCGCCATATCTCTGATAATAACCTTGATAAACCTATGCCTATAAACCTATCGATCAGTATATTATTGTCAAAATCTTTTATCTGAAGAATTTTTTTATACAATATTTAACTTCTGAATGGGGACGAAGAGGTTGAATATTTTCGAATCGCCATATCTCCGATAATAACCAAGATACTTCTATGCGAATTTCATATTATCCGTATTATTGAAACAGACTGTTGTTCAAAAAGTTTTCTTGTGTAAACCACAAAAGTAAAATAATTTACCAAAGTCTATACCGGATGTAACTGAAACTAGGGCCACTCCTGTAACTTATATTCTATTTGGAATATTTTGATGAAATTTGGGAATCGGATAGAAGACAACATTTTGAATTTGATAACATTAATATGTTTGACATTTCATTTCCGGTTATTCCGGAAACGATACAAACTTTCGATTTTCAAATAGGACACCCTGAATGTTTTCGCATATTTTAATTGTTCATCTCATCCTACGACCTTTTGACATATTTTTGAAAGAAAAACAAGGTTGGGGAAAGAATAAGTCCTTCAGTTTCGGACTATCATATTTCACGATATCCACAGGATTTCTAACAAATATATGTAGTATCAGATTTCGTTTTTTTTTGATTTGAGACTTTCAAACTACAATATAACTGAGATAATGTTTTTCTTCTTAATTTTCACGTAACTACCATCCTATGAATGGTAAACATAATGATTCTGATTTCATTTTTGCACGCCAAATACTTACATACTGGCTAGACTCGGTTTTTCCTCAAGTATTTTCCCCCTGTCCTCCTTTTCCCTTTCATTCGAATAAATAAACAAATAAATCATAAAGTTTGCACGCAATTTTCTCTTTGAAATTATCTTATACTTTATTTAAGTGACTTTGTACATCAAATAATTTTTAGTTCATCATTAATTTACTTTGTTACGATTTTTAAACTGCCAAACAAAGAAAATTAAAAAAAAATTCTTTGGACAGAGCCTACAGGCAAAAGTAGATTTTGTTTTCAAGTCTGGGGAATCAGCTTCACGAGACTATACCGGGAGTAACCGAAACTAGGGCCACCCCTGTAACTCTTGTTCAATTTGGAATATTTTGATGAAATTTGGGAATGGGATAGAAGACAACATTTTCAATTCGATAACATTAATGTGTTTCACATTTCGTTTCAAATGGGACACCCTGTATATTTTGCTTATTTTAATTATTCATTTCTCCCTACGACCTTTTGACATATTTTTGAAAGAAAATCAAAACACAATCTTTTTTTTGCAATTTTCATCTTCCGTTCTAGAAGGCCATGAACAGTGACAATTGGCTTAGCTCAACATCTCCTAACACGAATATACAAGATTGATTCTAAAAATTTAATTGCTCATTTTTTACGGGGTGTCAAATTTAATAACAGAAGGGCGAACAGCGAAAACGTAATAATTATAATGAATGTTCAAAAATATCACCATTCTCACGAACACAACATCGCACAGGAATGATGGTTACAATCACAACATTATTTAACTGTTAGGCTGTAATGTTTGCAATAGCCTGCCTCAAACGGTTCTCCAATTCTTATTGAGTTCTAACAGGTGTTTGGTAAACCTCATTCTTCAAATGGTCCCACAGAAAGAAATCTAGTAGACTCAAATCTGGCGATCTAGCTGGCCATCTTATGGCACCATTTGTACCTATCCATTTTTCGGGAAAATTTTCGTCGAGACACCGCGAGACCTCCCTTGTGTTGTGAGGAGGTGCACCATCTTGTTAAAAATATATTTCATTCACAACAGCAAATGGCAACTCGTCCAATTCATCTTGTATTTGGGTCCTCAAAAATTCCAAATATCTCTCCATTGTCAATGAACCTTCAAAAATCATAGGCCCTATTAAATATCCTCCCATCATCCCCATCTAGACATTGAACCCAAAACGTTCTTAGAAATTTCCATCTTGATATCTATGCTCATTTTGTTGCGACCAATACCTGGTATTTTGCCTATTAAACATCCCATTGTTCGTGAAATGTGATTCATCACTGAATAAAATCTTTATGGGATATTCTGGATCACCATCCATTTTCCTAAGGTACTCTTCACAGTACAGGAGTCGCCTAACACTATCGTTAAGATACAGGTGTTGGTGTAATTGGTACTTATATGAGGTTCATTAGTTTGTATCTATCTGATGAAGCCACAGTGTGGTGAAACCGGTCATAGTTTTGTTAATATAGTGAAAATCTATATACTTTAGTTTTATTTCATTGAAGAAAAAAATCATGTTCTTTATCCTATAGTCTACTAGTGATACAGTGAAACTCATCAAGAACGCCCAAATTAATAAAGTCAATCCGATAATTCAATTAGAAATCTTATACCTTTTAGAAATTTGTTTAGAACAAAATTATTTTAACCTCAATGGAGTATTATATAATAGTAAAAAGGCTTAATAATGGGTAATCCTCTAAGCCCTCTGCTCGCTGAAATTTTCATGGATAATATTGAAAAACTATCCAAGAACATCCGTTATTCAAACACTTTATTTATTGGTTTAGATACGTCGACGATATCATTTGTTGTTTCACTGGCATAAACAGACAATTAGAGTCATTCAAAACATTCATTCATTAACAAAATTCACGATAATATTAAATTTACGTTAGAGATAGAAACAGAAAACTCCATTAACTTTCTGGATTTAACTATTACTAAAATCAACGGCAAACATCATTTTTCTATTTTTCATAAGCCATCGCATACTGATATTACTATTCACAGCTCATCTACACATCCTTATCCACATAAATTAGCAGCTTACAATAGTATGGTACATAGACCCATTAGTATCCCAATGTCACAAAATAATTTCATAAAAAGCTAAATATAATTAAACAAACAGCAGTCAATAACGGTTACAGTCCAACTATGATTGAGAACATGATTTCACGCAAAAAATTTCAAAAAGCAATCCAGGAAGTATTTCCAAGTATAAAAAGTTCTAACACAAAATACAACAGCTTATCTTATATTAGTAATCCTAGTCTAATATTGAAATCATTCCTCTCGCATTATAATTTCAATATAGCATTCCGAACTGATAATTCTTTAGACCGACATTTCAAAAACTGCAAATCTCAAATTGATAAAAGTAATAAATCTGGTGTTTATAAACTGTCTTGCGGGGATTGTAATAAAGTTTATATTGGTAGTACTTTCAGAAATTTTAAAGTAAGATTATCCGAGCACAAACGTAGTTTTAATTATCATAAATCAGATTCTCATTATTCTAATCACTTACTCGAAAAAAACCATAACGTTAATGATAATTTCAAAATTTTACACAATGAAAATAACAGACAAAAACTCCATCTATTTAGAGATCAACAGAGAAAAGAATTCAGATAGGTTACTTAATAGTCAATTAATTAAATAAATAAATCCTTCTCCTTTACTCAATCTTTTCAATTCATAAAGTAAACAACTCCAATGGGTTTTCCAACATACCTCTTGTATCTATTGTAATATTAAGTAGGAAATAAGACCAATTAGAAGGAATAACTCTGTTCATTAGTTTGTATCTATCTGATGAAGCCACAGTGTGGTGAAACTGGTCATAGTTTTGTTAATATAGTGAAAATCTAAATAGCATAGTTTTATTTCATTGAAAATATGTATATCGATTTTCATCAAGTAACGACCTCCTCAATTGAATTAAAAAGATATTGTTGATTCAAACGCAAATACTCTATCCATAATTCCTATAACCTAATAGATAAAATATCAGATAAACATCTTACTCATGCCGCTAAATTAGTTTCTTCTTTTGATGTCAACGAATTAATTCCTCCTAAAGAACCAAATTTGTATTATAGAAAAGAGTATGGAATTTCATAACTTGAACCCTTAATTCAATAAGAAAAATTGTTGATGTTAGATATGCGTGTAAAACAAAATTACTTTGTTTTTGTTTTTGCCGTGGGCAGTTTACTCAGCCCCCTATTAGCAGACATTTTCATGGATAACTACAATACCCATTAACCGCGATGGACATTCAAATGAACAATACGACGTTTCATAATGTTCAACAAAAAATGCCAGCTTTCCACAGAATGATACACAGATTATTAAATGTGCTATCATCTTTAGATAAACTTGATAAAGCACTTCATATTATTGAACAGATAGCTCTCAATAATGGTACAACCCAAATATTAGAACTTTTTTGAAATCTAACCGAACACTTCCAAACACATCAAAAATAATAAGAGTAAAATAGATGAAGGGAAGAAATCAGGTGTATACATAATTAACTTCGGTAGTTGTAGTAAGTTGTATATAATTACGCGAACCACAAAATTGAAGAAAATCCTGATTTTAAACAAAATTTCAAAATTTTAGATTCGTTAAATGAAAAACTAGATATTAGGCTTTGGAAATCCTTCGACTGAATAGGTATAATCTTTTCAACATATTATTGAATGACCAAGTAGATTTTGACAATAGTTCCCTTTTATTTAATTTTTTTCCGGCAGAGTGATCATTTGAAATAGATTTTCATTAAGAAACGCCCACTAGGATTCAATTTTTTTGAAGATTTTATTTGTCAACAGTCCTCATGTCTGCATGCTTTGATTTTTTGATTACTCATTCTACAAGTTTATTAAATGATGTATAATTTTACGCATCCAGTTGAATCATTCATTTTACTCTTCGCAAATAAGGCAAAGGGTATAGCTTACTTTATGCGGATATATGAAACTGGAGTAAACATAGGCGGCATGATTCATGCTTGCGTTTTTCTGTTCAACTCCTCTCGTGTTACGCTATCATGCTCGAGATTGTCTTCCATTACATGTGGGTGAAGAGTGGGTTCATTATTTAATCAACTCTGAGTGGCAGAGTCAAGTCGGTATATCAAATTTTAGTAATAGCCCACTGGCTTTCATCATGGACAATCATCTTTTCAACGAGATTATAAGAAGATAATTGCTCGATATTTACTACATATTGGAAGTAATTTCAACAGTGACATTGAATTAACCTCAAAATATGTTGAATTGTTTTATCGGTAATTTTTAAACTTTGATTATTCACGCTAAAGATAGGCGTGATTCAGCTACGACAATCCTGTCTTCTTAATGAATTGTCTTTTATTTTAATTCAAGTCATTTAAAACTTTTAGTTAGCCATAATGTATTGAACAATTTGAAATGAAATGAGGATAATTAGAAATTAAAATATGTATTATACTATCACAACGGATTTATTGGGATTTATTGAAAGAGTTCTACGAAGAACTGGAAGAAATATTAACAGGAATAGGTCAGAACAGGCAGATAATGTTGGGACATCATCGCCAAAGAACTTGATTTCAACGCGAAAACAGAACGGCAGTTGAACAGCAAACAGTTGTGGGACCACACGGAGAAGACCAAGTGAAAGGCAACGGTCAAAGATTGATACATCTATGTGAAACCTATAATCTCACAATCAGTAATGGTTAACCCTCTATCTGTGTCACGCCACTGGTTAACAATCTGATGCGCATAATCTGGCTATGCTGCGAGCGTTCTTCGGATACTTCATTATAGGTTTTTCTTCTTTGCAGACCTTCAAGCGAATTAGTTGAACTTGAAAATTCTCCTAAATGGCAGTTAAAATAATTAAATTACATTACAATTACAAAATTCATATCTTTATCTTATATACTATGTAGTGACCTAAATCAAAATATAAACACCTCAAAAAAGTCTAGGGAACACTTACCAATATCTTTAAAATATGAATTTGATGATTCGAATTTATAGAAATCTTGCGGTTTTTGTTAGGATGTACTGTATATAATGTATTCTCAAGAAAACAAAATAATATTTGACTTCTCCAAAGCACCTATTATAAAAAAAAATTTGAAATTTGAAAAAGACGAAATTTGGTAAAACACAAAAAAAATCCTGGAAGCACTTATATTTTTCAGTACCCAGAAGGTTCACCTCTGTTATTAATGACACTTTGGCATCGTCGCGGCATGCCAATATTAAATTGTCTGTTACATTTTGGCCTAAGTCATTCCAAGCCCCCTGAACTGCTAATCGAAGCTCCTGTTCATGATGGAAGACGTTTTGACGCAGGAGATTTCTTTTTAGGGTGTCCCACACATGCTCGATGGGATTCAGTTCTGGGGAGCAGGATAGCCACGGTAGAAGATCGATATCATTCTCTTCAAGAACGTTCAAGACAACTCTTGCACGATGAGGAGGGGCATTATCTTGTTGGAAGAGTGGATTTTGACCCATTGTTTGGAGATACGGTACCACTACAGGTAAAACTATCTCATTTGCGTAGGAATTTCCCGTGGATTGTTTTGTATGAAAACGAGGTTAGTTCTTCTACCAAGGCGTATACCTCCCCAAAACATCACTGATCCGCCTCCTTGTCTAAGAACTTCTCGAGCATGCTGGAGACGGTTTTGCTTTCCAGGTTCCCTCCATATTCGAAGTCTTCCCGAATCGGGATAATAACTAAATCTAGATTCATCACTGAAGAGAACTGTGGCCCACCTCTCTTGATCCCAGTTTACGTGTTCTTGGCACCAAGCTAAACGAGCAGCGCGATTTCCATGGGTCAGTTGTGGAACTCTTAAAGAACGTCTGGAGTGGAGTTGAACTTCGTGCAGTCGATTTCTCACAGTTTGGTCGGAAATTTATACGTTATGAACTCGTGAAGGCTCTTGAGCTGATTGAGAGTGGTAGTACGATCTCTTCTGGATTGTAAAACCAAAAATCGGTCTTGTACGACTGCAGTTATCCTGAAACGCCCTGTATGGCGTTTTTCTACGCTACCTGTTTCATTGAAACGCGACCATAAACGGTTTATGACACTTGGGCTACTTCCCAGAACCCTGGATACTTCCCGTTGTGAGCTCCCAGCTTGGAGCATGCCAACGGCTCGTAACATCTCTTCTCTAGTCAAATGTCGTCTTTCCATGGCCGAATAACAAAACTTGAATCTTTTATTTGTGCTTACAACAGAAACAAAGTGCCAACCAACTGATTTCAAACACTGAATACATGAAGTGATTATAAAGCGGCGTCGCATCTGCTGCATTCTTAGTTTTATATAAAAAAAACTGAAATCTGTTGCGGCACTCTACATAATTTGGTGAGAAATTGATGCAGGTGTTCATTTCTTAAAAAAATCATCCATATTGATCGTTCTGGAAACGATATATCGATATTCAGAAGTGTTCCCTAGACTTTTTTGAGGTGTTTAAATATATTTCATTAACATATTTTGGCCCTATCAGCGACAAGATTGCAAGTTTCATTTCAAAACAGAATAAAAAATTAGCTTTCAAGACCCACATGAAACCCTCCCAGGAATTTTTTAATAGTAAAGATAAACTGATGAATTTGACAATACTGGATTTACAAGTTGTCATGTATGGATTATGAAGGCGTCTGTATAGGTCAAACTGGTTGTAAATTCAGAACTAGATACAAAGAGCATCAATCAAATTACAATAACCAGACAACAGACCAATCTACTCCTGCTTCACATTGTATCGATAATGGCCATCATTTTCCACCCATAGATGAACTTCGAATTATCCACAGAATACCTAAAGGACGAGGGTTAGATTTCTTGGAATCCATCGACATTTTCAAACAGCAACAAACCCTCATAGAGATAATCTTCTGAACGACCAGTATGGCGCGGCTTATTCGTCCCTGTTTGAAATCTTTAAATAATACCTGATTTTATTATAATAAGTTTATAACCTCTTGTTTACACCCTTATTAATTTCGTATCTACCTGTTTAAATTTGTATGTATTTTCAACTTCAGTTCAATACTTATTGTCAGCTTAAGATGGTCGAGTGACCGAAATTGTAATCCTGATTTTCAATAAATCTCTTATGATAGTATAACACATAGTTTAATTTTCTTATTATCAGAAGCAGATTTGGCAATGGCTGGTACATAATCATTCCAGCAAGGCCCGGTATTGACTGTGTAGTGAATAGATGCATGGTCTTTCCTGAGGAAATTCGATGTCCTTGTATGATCATAAGAGGTTCTCCAGAAGGTACTTTTCTAACGTCGATGATTGACATAATTTAAAATATCACTTAGCTACTGACAATTTCATACTTTCGGTGTTACTTATATCTACACTTCTATATATGTATATGATCAGGTGAACTCGTTAGATTTGGGATGCTATTTATGGAGTTCAGAGCAAGGAGAAGCTGATCTAGATGCCATTCTTTGACTTTACTTTTCTAATATAACTTCCTGAAACTATTGGATGGACGATACTGAAAAGAGAGTACCCGGACTGCTTCTAGAACTAGACAAGGCAGATGACGTACAAGAAAGAAGAGAGAGAAATATGGAGAAAGGTCGTAAACTTTTTTGTCGACCCTAGTAGATATGGCTTCTCATACCTCATTAGTTATGTACAAGTTCCTACATTTGAGTAATGCTAGCAATGATCTACCAAAAGCACTATGCTCA
The DNA here is from genome assembly GCA_013387265.2 of Cryptolaemus montrouzieri. Taxonomy (NCBI): domain Eukaryota; kingdom Metazoa; phylum Arthropoda; class Insecta; order Coleoptera; family Coccinellidae; genus Cryptolaemus; species Cryptolaemus montrouzieri. Next base: position 126,138,686 of record JABFTP020000185.1, read on the forward strand.
CCATAACTTTCAACACGCATTCGCAACATTTAAAAAAAATCAATGCTACTTGTCAGTTATTGTTTCTGAGAACACAATTCAAACTTATTACAAAAGGTCTTATAGCAAGGAATTTGTTTTGCTGTGAGTTGAAAATATTTGTCAAATGCCTAAAATAATTTCTACAACTCATGTAGCCTATTTTAATATGTTTCCAATTCTTGTTAATGCCAAAAATGATCAACAAAAAAAAGGAAGGAAACGCATATACTTTAAGCAGCAAAAATAACTGTGTGCTTTTTAAGCGACTTCTAGGCAATGCTATAGATAGGCATTTTCTCTTATTTTAGTCTACACACGAGTCAACAGAAGTGATAGTTAAAATATATAGCTATGGAAGAATTATATAATTTGTACCCAAAGTAGTGAGAAATGTTAAATATATCTTGTTAAGTTTATACAGGTGTGGGAAAATGTCAAGTTATTCTAAAATTTATATATGAAGCTACTTAAGTCAATAGTAAAGCAGTAGCAATGGAGTAGAAGTAAATTTATTACCTTACCGTCGTGATAAATTCTGAAATAAATTAAAAATCCACGAAAACAAATTAAGAGAAGTGTGTTCAGAAAAATTGTGCAGGTATAAATTATTATTTTTAAATTATGGTTGCTATAACTCGTAGAATGGTAAGAAATGAAGTTAATTCGTATGAATCGGTGTACTTTACAGGTCATTGATAATATGGCGCTCTGAATTATTACTTTGAAAAAACTTATGAATGGTAATAATTGACAACATATTATATGCCTAAGAGAATAAATCATGATACTTCAAAATTCCTGTGGTAACCACACTTATTTGTTAATGATGGAGATCATTTAAAAGTTCATTCATTTACACTGATGAAAATACGAGGTGGAATCAAATATGTTTGATACTATATGGATTAAGAGGTATTATGAATGAGATTCTGAAGTCGTGTCTGGAAGACAGACATCAATCTGTCGAATAGAAAGGCTGTTTGACTCAACTAGAGATGGTTGATACCGGAGTACCACAGGGTCTACACTCGGCCCGATCCTATTTATTCTATACATTAATGATCCACACCAAAATATAAACTCGAACAAAATATGTATATTCGCTGGTGATACCACCATTTTGAATAGGAATAGCAGTAGACAGCAGTTGGAAATTAAATCAGAAAATTCATTGATAGATGTTCGATACTGGTTTGAAGCAAATGATCTTCGCGTCAATTTTGAAGAGACACAGTATCAACTAGAAGACTTTTACTAGTCGATGACGCCTTAAAACTCATAGATTTTTTTGTTGATAGTTCACTATCATGGCAAACTCTTGTCGTGCAGATGGAGAAACGCTTGTCTTCGGCAAATTATGCTATTCGTAGAATACGTTCATTCAAGGGAATTAACCCTGTTACCCGACCCAAAATCGTTGAGATACACCAAAGAGGTCCTCCAAAGCGTAGAGCAAGTCAACAGAACTATCTTCAATAAGCTTAATAAAACTGCTCCTATCAACGATATAGTCGACTTAATATTCTATAGAGCAATATCGGTATGTGAACTCTACGATGTGAAAGTAACAGAGGTAGTAAACCAGCCGATCCCCAAAGACGATAAAGAAGACGATAGGGGTGATGCATACTTACCTGAACACACCAAATCCTTCCAAGAAGCTCCAGAAGTCTGTAAAGAATGCTCTTTCCGCGTGTCGTTCTAAAGAGAAGGTACGCAACTCCTGGGATAGGGCCAGGATCGCTTGCGATAACCTGAAACAAAAAGTGGAGGCCCTAGGTAATAGAATGCACATATACGATGTAAAAACTAAGCGGTACAGAAACAACAAGCTTTACACCAACAATCAGAAGCAATTCTACAGACAGCTAGATGAACCAATTTCGAAAGCGCTTCAGCTGGATCCAGAAGCCATGCATCAGTTCTGGAGCGGAGTGTGGTTTGAAGAGAACCCACATAATGAAAAAGCGTACTGGATTCAGGAAGTACGCGCAAACATCTTTGCAACATAGGACGGGAGAGATCGGTGTACGGAAAGAGGATGTCCCGAGGATTCTCAGGGGAACTAACAACTGGGCATCAGCAGACCCTGACCGTATATATAATTACTGGTGGAAATATTTTATCTCAGTCCACCCACATTCGTTTCAGCAGTCGCTCCACAATCCTGAAACTTTACCTGAATACTTGACCCTCCGGATAACTTACATGATCCCTAAAGAAGAGGGCACACAAGGCCCAAAGAAGTATCGGCCTATCACCTGCTTGCCGACAGTCTATAAAATTCTCACAGGAACACTCACTCTCTACATGAATAAATACATCTAGGCAAATCACATACTTGAGAATTTATGGAATATCTGAGCCTATAATTGGTCTCTTGAAACATCTGATGAAAACCTGGAGAACTTCACTGAAGATCCAAACTGCCAAAGGTGAGATTAACACTCCAGAAATCAAAATCAGTCGGGGAATGTTTAAGGGAGACACTTTGAACGCTCTATGCTTCTGCCTTGCACTTAATCCACTTAGCATCATGTTTAACAACACGATTAACAGTTATGTCATGGACAGGGAAAGAAACATCCTTATAAGCCATCAATTGTATGACCTGAAGCTTTACGCCGGCTACTCTGAGCAGCTTAGAAGACAGCTTGAGACCGTAGTAGCTTTCAGTGAAGCGGTCAACATGGAGCTTGGAGTTGATAAGTGCGCAACTGTAAATATCAGGAGAAAAATAATAGAAGAAGGTGGAGGAGGTGCCACTCTGATGAACAACACGATCATCCCGTCCCTTGGACACGAGATGGCCTACAAATATTTGAGTGTCCAGCAAGCCCTGGAAATCAAAACATCGGAGATGAAGGCGAGCCTGCAGGAGAAGCTATATTCTAGGGGACTCAATCGAGTCAAGACCAAGTTGAATTCAAAATCTCTTTCAAGCCATCAATGCTTGGGCATATTCCTTTGGAGTGCTGAAATGGTCTATCACGGACCTGAGGAATATGAATAAGAGAATCAGGGGTATCCTCACGAAGCATGCCATCCACCATCCACATGCATCTATCAACAGGTTGTAAACAGGAGTAAATGATAAGGAGAAGTGGCAAATTTCTCGATACATTCATCCTGTTGGTAGCATTTTTAGTGTTTTAGAGTTTACCATGGAAGCACCTGTAAAAAGAGAAAGATCAGTAATCTACCACCTTTGAACGAGATCTTGGCGATACCCAATAGATGTAATGAATGTTTGAGTGTGGAGTCCCACACATAAAAACTGTATCCAAGACATAAAAACCTTATTCCAGACATGAGAACCGTATTCCAGACATAGAGTTGTTCAAGCATGCCTAGGAGTCATTTATACGAAAAGGATAAATTATAGCTCATCGATATGTTTCAAACTTTTCAATCCCGAATTGCCGAAGCTATGGTAGCCACTCATAGTGCCATTTGCATTTTCTATCTTTGGACAAGTTATCGTGAAACTGGTAGTGTAAGAGGGAGACATGCTGGATGATCATGACTCACAATACCAGCAATGGAGCATTCTGTATAATGTACTGTCGAAGAAATCGTATATCAACTGCTACAGAATTGAATATCTACCTTCAGTAGACACATGGGCTGAGGGTTTCGTGGCAAACCATCTATAGAAGATGTGGAGAAGCCAATTTATTCTTTGCCCTTACATAAGGGCAAAGGAGCTTTTCGTCTCCTTGAGAAAATGAACAGTGGGCTTATATACATGCAGATCTCCAGGAGATAGACTGAGGCTCGCAAATATGAAAGATTCACAATTACATTCTTCTAGATGTTGTTCGTGGGGCAGAAAATTTTGACTCAAATTTCATATTTATGCATGATAATGCTCGTCCTCACATCGCAGTAGTATCAAGGAATTCTATTGAGAAGAATAATATCAATGACCTAGATCGGCCGGTGCCATTGTCCATCTAAGTTTCATTGAACTTGCATGGGATAGTCTCCAACAAAGAGTTTTATACTTTCGAAACAAGTGTTCGAAGCCTAATAAGATAGATTTTTTCATTATCCACTCTTAAGAAGAGGCACTGCTTCAAGAGTTTTAATATGTGTATTCATTGCATCTTGAAGAGGACCCAATTGTAAGTTATTGGAAAGATGTTCGACGGATACCACAGTACACTATCTCTATAAACAAAAGAATTTTTATAGATAGAGGTAGGTGGTTTTGCTAGTTGGACACTGGTCACAGTTTTTCGCAACCCTTACCTTTCTTCGAAACTGAGTTTTTTCTGGAATCAAGCCTTTCAGTTTCGAAGAGCACTTACCATGGAAGTACCTGTAAAAAGCGAAAGATCAGCAATCCGCCGCATTTGAACGAGAGGTTGGAGATCATCTTTGATCTCCGGTTGGTCGATGAGGTGAACTGCTCTCTTCTGGACACTATATAATAGATGTAATGAATGTTTGGGTGTGAAGTCCCACACATGGGAACAGTATTCCAGACAAGGTTGTACATGTGCTTTGTATATAGGCATCAGCTTTGAAGGCGGGAAGTACTGCTTAGCCTTGAAAAGAAAACTGAGTTAAGCAGAAGTACATTTAGCAATGGCTGACACATTGTCATATCAGCAAACTCCGGTGTTGACTGTGATGCCGAGGAAACTAGATGTCCTTGCATGATTGAAGGAGGATCTCTAGCAGCGCTGAGGAACGTTGTTCTCGATAAAATTGACCAAATCTGAATTCAGTAACATACTTTGGTGGTATCTCTGTGGGTGTGACTTTTCAGCAGTTTTATGACGTATAATAGAAAATGAGGAAACCAGGGTACAGTCGTCGGCAAACCCAAACATTCTGTTTTCGGTGCAGTGGAGCAGATCATTAATCTGCAACAGAAGAATAGTTGGTGAGAGTATATTTGTACCCTCCTGCGTTAACGTGAAAAGATTTACTAGTTTCACTATCTACTACCATCTGAATAGATTTGCCGAGAAAATGGAATAACATTCCTCGGTAGGAATTATATCATTTGATTTTGAGCATAGAGAAAAGATACAGTTCTGTCACTCGAGCTATAGGTGGACATATTCCATATTAGTTTGATTCATAGTGAACCTGAAACCGGTAAATTGATTTTCAGTTAGTAAAGTTTTCGTGATTTTTCATTCTATTCATTCAATGATTTATTTTATTGGAAAATTCTTTCTTTTCTTCAATTTTCCAATATCTGAAATCTTCCAATTCTATGAATAAAGAAACTATTGTTTAATTCCTGATAATTTTTTTCGAATTATCTAACCTGAATTTAAATTTAATCCAAATATTCTTAGATTATGGGCATGTGTGTATACTAAAATCTATAAATCCAAAATTGATGAAGAAATCAGATCATGTTTTTATGAGCTTCCGTGTGGAAGATGTAATTGAATTTATACCGATAGAATCTTAGGAGATAGATTGAAAGTGAAGCTATGTCAAGCAAAAGAAATCAACAAACAGAAAAATTCCGTTTGGATTCCTTCAGATTAACTTACGTATCCACTTTTACCAATGTACAAGTCAAGCCAAGAAAGCTTTCGATGAGAACCTTGTGACTTCCAAAGATCGCAAGAAGCTCTTCAAATATTTACGTTCATCGCTCAGCTCTTAAGTTTCCATACCTATCTACTGTGCGCTGGTAGCGCGGAGTATATTTGCCGACGTCTTTGCTGATTCCTATTCTGTTGAACCCGATGGTCCAATTCCACGAGTCCGATTGCCCTGTGCACTTCAATCGCTGGAATCAATCGAGTTTTCTGAGGAGGAAGTGCTGAGCCATCTAGCTTCGCTTGACGTTTCTACCTCTCCAGACATCGACAATGTATCTGCGAGACTGCTCAAGAGATGCGCCCCTGCATTGAGTTATCCATTAACCAAAATCTTGGCTTTGTCGTTCACGACCTCTACATTACCTACCGTTTGGGAGACAGCTAGAATAACCCCAATATTCAATAATGGAGATCGACTTTCTGCTCTTAATTATAGTCCAATAAGCCTCCTACCTATTGTATCCAAGATTGCAGAGAAGATTGTCTGCAAACGAGTGCTAGCATTCATGCAGGATAATGAAGTAATACCTGCCAGCCAACATGGGTTCCTTCCGGGTAGGTCAATTGTTACTTGCCTTCTGAGGTCGTGGACGACTGAACAAAAGCAATCGACCGTGATGAACCTATAGACATATTATACTTGGATTTAGCAAGAGCTTTTGATCGTGTTCCTCTGCTGCACAAACTAGATCATCTGGGGATCAGGGGTGGTCTGCTGGAATGGATAAGGGCTTTTCTTAGCGATCGTCAATTCTCAGTTGGAGTAGGCTCCTCCGTTTCATCCACCAAATCTGATACTAGCGAAGTCCCTCAGGGCTCAGTTTTGGGACCTTTTCTCTGCTCACGCATCGTACGCTGATCTAAACTTTTACGCCAATGTTTTGACGTCGTCGTTGCAACTTCAAAAAGACCTTGATAATATATGTGAGTGGTCTCGAGAATGACTTCTTGCCCTAAATATAAGCAAATGCAAGGTGTTACATCTGGACAAGAATAACCTCCGGTACCGGTACTATATGGATGGTTTGAGCATTCAGTCCACGCAATCACAAAATTACCTCGGTGTCATCATTTCTGAGGTGCTATCGTGGTTGGCTCACGTCAGCCATGTTGTATCGAAGGCGAACCGGATATGCTATCTCGTACGCAAATCTTTCACCAGATGCTCCATCAGCACGTGCAAGTTACTGTACACGTCTTACGTTCGACCTATCCTTGAGCACGGTGGTCCTGTTTGGCACCCAACCTTGGTTCGAGATAATAACTTCTTCGAGTCTGTCCAGAGAAAAATGACAAGACTTCCTTTTGGTTTCATGTTCCATTCTCTGAGCGTCTGGAGCTCTGATTACCACCTATTGTGCAGAACGATTTGGGACGGACCTTAGCGATCTCTTTCGCATCAACAGAAGCCATCTTCGCGATCACTCACTGAAACTGTATCGGGAGGACTTCAAAACTACCCCTCGTGAGCTCTTTATATGCAACCGCGTCTTCCATAAATGGAACTCTTTACCAGAAACTGTGGTGCGCGCTTCATCAGTGAACTCATTTAAAAATCTTGGTGCCTCCTTTTCATTTTCACTTTTTTGTTATCTCGCATTCTATCCATGTCATCATTTATCTTTCCTGTTTCATTATTTTCTTCAATTCATCTCAATTTTCTCGTTGGTTAAATTAGGCATTATTGTTAATATTATTTTTACCCTGTTTACTTCTCTTTTCTGTGAAATCCATATTAATTACAGATTCTTGGACTCTTACTCTTACCTTTGTTAAATGAATAAATAAATAAAAATAAATAAATGATACCATTGATATACAGGGTGCTTCAACGAAAACTAAACAGAGGCTATATCTATCAAGATATTCATTTCTGATCAAAACGCAAAAACAGGTCAATTTTTGTTTCAAGAGGACATCTGTTGGGGTACAAAACTTGCCTGAAATATCAACCCCTAAGCTAATATTGCAATCCTTGAACATTTTGAATAGGAAAGATGGCTCGAGTGATAACTCAAATGAAAGGTGGTATTTTTGTCTATATCGCCTTGAACGAATTTCTATTTTTATTGAAAACTGTAAAAGATACAGGGTGAGCAACTGAAAGATAGGGAAGATTATTTCCCTGAGACTATTCAAGTTTCAGTGAAGTAAAATGGAACAGATCCATGCTGATCAATGGCAGTCATCAAGTACCATCCTCATCTCGAATTTCAACCCCTAGAGCCGGGGTGACCACCTTTGAAAATTTGGAAGGGGGTAGATGGGTCGAGTGATACCTCGAAAGAAAGGTATTATCTTTGTCTGCATCCCCGTGAACGAATTTTCATTTTTGATTGAAAACTGTAGAAGGTACAGAGTGAGCTACTGAAATTTTCAGAGGGTGTCACCCCTGCTCTAGGGGTTGAAATTCAAGATGAGGATGGTACTTGATGATGACTGCCATTGATCAGCATGGATCTGTTCCACTTTGCTTCACTGAAACTTGAATAGTCTCAGGGAAATAGTCTTTCCTATCTTTCAGTTGCTCACCCTGTATCTTTTACAGTTTTCAATTAAAAATGGAAATTCGTTCAAGAAAATGTAGACAAAGATACCACCTTTCTTTTGAGCTATCACTCGATCCATCTTCCCTATTCAAAATGTTCAAGGATTGCAACCCCCGCTTAGGGGGTTGATATTTCAGGCAAGTTTTGTACCCCAAGAGAAGTTCCCTTTGAAACAAAAATTGACTTCTTTTTGCGTTTTGATCAGAAATGAATATCTTGGTAGATATAGCCTCTGTTTAGTTTTCGTTGAAGCACCCTGTATAAAATGCATGTTTAATTTTGAATCGTCAACTTATCTGATGAAGTCACAGTTTGTTGAAACGAAGTCAAATTTTTGAATAAAGTGGAAATTTGAACAGCGTTGTGTTATTAAATTGAAAAATTTATATCTTCGCGTAACGACCTCCTCAATCAAACTTTTTATTCATTGAGATATTCAATCAATTTTGAGTTTTACATCTCGGAAAGCATAAATCTTTGTGAACGTTTATATCAACGTGACGTCATTTACTGAAACATTTTGATAATTGGACAAAATTGAAGTATACCACGACTAAAAAGAATATTACTAAACTTTTGTTTAATAAGAACTATTCCTTTAACGAGAATTGAGATGTTTCGATACTTTCGCTCAACCTTTATATTATTCAACTTCAATAAATATATCCATTATCGACAAGAAAAAATATCATTATTTCTATCATTAATCAAACAAGATAACACTTTCAAGTTTCAAACAATATTTCCCCAATAATTTCTTTTACGGCTGCATGTTACGTTTTAGTCTTTATCGACTTGGACAAGAATTATGTTAGATACTAATGGATTAACTTTCTGAGGAAAGCATAAAAATTAATCCTAATGTTCGCTCCCCTTATTCATCTCCATCTGCCCTAATTTTAAATTTTAGATTAAGAATAACAACAATAAGGGTGTGTCAATGTTTTACAATGGTATCAATGATTTATTACAGGGGATAAGCCCACATTTTTGCACCTGCAGTGTAGGATACTTTTCATACACAAATCGAATTGATCATTGTAATTTACACAAATATATGAGTGTTCACCTGCCTTGCCCTGACCTTCCTTAGAGTTTTCGTGGATTTGCGAAACAGATTAACAAACATACCAAAATGAAAAAGTGATTGATAAGAACTTTCGTCGAACTTGTTGTACTGTTTGTCCGATTTGAGAACTATCCGTTCATTTGTTCATAATCGATAGACTTGGATGGAGGTACAAAACCACACTCAATAAATGAATTTCGATGTTGATTATTAGTTGAGAAAACTTTTCTAACTGAGATAAAGCAGATTTGCTAATCCACTTCGGATATTCATCAGCATAACATGCTTTACTGAAATCGGTATATTTGACATCTATGCTAAATACTATTCGAAACAATATTATATTCGCTCTTTTGATGTTTATACTGGGTGATTCACCAGTGGCGCGGTGCTCTGTAGCTCTAAACTCTTGAAGATTTCATTTTTGTTCGAACAGTATTGTATTTAAAAAGTAAGAATCTACTTCAGCAATTTATTTTGCAGTAAACAGGGTGTCCCAATTTTCTATAAAAAATCTTGGGTGCTTTTCTCAGATTGGAAGACCACTTTTTTGATCAAGATTCAGGAGCGGCCTAAACTCTTCTATAATACCTTTAAGTAATAATTAGTTTCGTCACAATTTTTTTTTTCGTAGAAATTCATGAAAATAGGCTCTCACATCATCGCATGCTCCTTCGGCCAGAGAGGATGACTACTTTTTTCCTTTCGTTTTCTTATTGCCCAAGGATAGCTTTATTGATGAATTGAAATAGATTATCCTCATTTTATACAGGGGTGACTCAAAAAATTATTGAATATTGTAATTTAAAAAAATATCATATCTTGATTTTTCAAATGGAACACCCTGTATTTTATTATTCATGTCAACGCATAAAATATTGTGCTATATTTTTGTGAAAGTAACCTTATCATTATCTTCGATCATTTTCGAAATATTCAATTATTTGTAAATCTTTTTTACAAGATAATTCTTTTAACGAATGATAAAATCAAGATGATTAAAACGTAAATCGAGGTATGTGTTAACATTTTTTTATTTGTGCCTTCTGTCAGGTGTCCGGACATATCATATTCTACGTTTTACATGGTGAACTTTATTATGTTATTAAACATTGTTAAAGTGAGGTTTGAACCCAATTTTCTCAATTGACTGCCATGGAGTTCTCCGAAGAATAAATGGTAGATATGATTTTTATTCTGGGTGCAAGATGCTTTGAAAAATTCTAGTTAGATTTATCGAAACGGGTAATATCGCTTACAAAAATAATGAAAACTAAAACTGCTACAGCTGAAGATAACCAGTTATCAGTTATGAACAATCTAACAATTGGGCAAGAGACAAAGTAGCGGAAAATCCAAATATGTTTACCAGAGTTGTTTTCTCGGACGAGGTAACTTTCCACAAGAATGGGCTTGTTAACAGGCACAACTTTCATTATTACGCCATGGAAAATCCACACCTCATGAGACAAAACGATTACCGGCATCGTTGGTCCTTGATTGTATGGGCCGCTATAGTAGATGGATATCTAATTGGGCCGCACTTTTTCGACGGGCATCTCAATAGTGAAATTTATTCATATTTTCTGCAAAATCATCTACCAATGTTACTTGCTGATGCGCCAGAGCATATAAGACAAGATTTGTGGTTTCCACAGGATGGAGCGCCGGCACATTACTCACATCAGGTTAGGGAGCATTTGAATCATGTATTTCCAAACAAATGGATAGGACATGGTGGTCCTGTTAGATGGTCAGCTATGTCTCTGGACCTTACAAGTCTAGATTTTTTCTTGTGGGGTTATATTAAGGGCATCGTTTACCAGATTCCTTCTACAACTCAGTTGGATATGAGACAGAGAGTAGTCAACGGTCTTTCCTCAGAAGGATTGAGTTGTGTCTACAAAGAAAAGGGCAACATTTCGAACACTTATTGAAATAGTTCAACACCTTGTAGATCATCTCACCAAAAACCAATCTATTACGTATTTCATACACGACTACCTTAAAAAATCAGTTGGATATGAGACAGACAGTAGTCAACGGTCTTTCCTCAGAAGGATTGAGTTGTATCTTCAAAGAAAAGGGCAACATTTCGAACACTTATTGAAATAGTTCAACACCTTGTAGATCATCTCACCAAAAACCAATCTATTACGTATTTGATACACGACTACCTTAAAAAATCTCCATTTCTCTGATCAAGTATTATAATTTATACAAATAAACTTTTTTCGCAACCTCTGATTTTATTATTTTAGTTTATTTTTTTTCATTTCGAAAATGGTCAAAGATAAATGTAAGGTTACTTCTGCAAAAATATGGCACAATATTTTATGCGTTGACACGAATAATAAAACACAGGATGTTTCATTTGAAAAAACAAGATATGATATTTTTGAAATTACAATATTCAATAATTTTTTTGAATCACTCCTGTATAAAATGAGGATAATCTATTTCAATTCATCAATAAAGCTATCCTTGGGCAATAAAAGAACGAAAGGAAAAAGTATTCATCCTCTCTGGCCGAAGGAGCATGCGATATTGTGAGAGCCTATTTTCATGAATTTTTACGAAAAGAAAAATATTGTGACGAAACTACTCACCAAAAAACTTATTACTTAAAGACATTATAGCAGAGTTTAGGACGCTCTTGAATCTTAAAAAATGAGTGGTCTTCCAATCTGAAAAACCTCCCAAAATTTTTTTACATAAAATTGGGACACCCTGTTTACTTCAAAATAAATTGCTGAAGTAGATTTTTACTTTCTGAATACAATACCGTTTGAACAAAAATGAAATCTTCAAGAGTGTACGAGCCACAGAGCACCGCGCAACTGGTGAATCACCCAGTATGTGCCCTCGAACATACTTCACCATTTTGTCAATAATGTGCATAAAAATTCGTCGAATGGACTATTCTACAGGATGTTTGAACTGAGGACTACGAAAAATGTGATGTTCATTTGATTTCTGAAATTTTGTTTTTTCTTTATCGTTTGAAAAATATTTTTTACTAGACCTTTTCATTATGTTTCTTTCTTGTAATATTGTTTTTTAGTGTAACTCTACATCACGCGTCCACTGCAGGGTTAAGATTCAAATGAAATCCTGCTCGATAGGATTGAAGTCGGGACTATGTGTGGGCCATTCTATGGAAATGATTGTGTTATATTGAAGGTAGTTCCTAAACATATGAGCTGGGTGAGGTCTGGCGTTACCATGCATAAACAAAAAGTTTTCATCTGCTTGCCGCAAATAATAAAACATGTTTTTCTAAAATGTCTGTAACGCACCTCCAAGCATTTAGGGTTCCATTATTTACGATAGCCAGATCAGTGCGGGTGTTTCCCCCCACACCATTATGGTTCCTCCACCAAAATCATAGATAGGTAAGAAGTTGCACTGGCCATATATCTCATTTCGATGTCCGTTCGGTAGAGAACGTCAATCGCAAACAAAACTCTGTCCTAGTTGTAACGTGCTAAAATCACGTCACAGCTATTTGAATTTAAAACATCTAATTCCAATCAACCCTCCATCTATGCTCAACAGTTACGCTACTGTCTATCACTTGTCATCATCGAACCACATTTCGACAGTACAACCTAACTTTCACTTTTCACTTTCCCTCTTTCTGCTGCCGACTTTCAAACTGATGAGTTCAAGTTGAAAATCATTTTTGATTGTATTTGTAATAATTAAATTCTCTAAAAGTTCTGTAGTGAAAATTAGAGCTATATCTATACCTTAACTATTGGGTAGTGACCTATATCACAAATATAGGTCGTAGGTGGACCCTAGAGGTCGAAATATAATTTCCATCTGAAACCCTGAAATCTAGATAAATCCTAGCTGAGGAGCTCTGAAGTTAAAATAGAGGTTTCACTCCATACGCAGCACTAAAAATACAAGAGACTTTTGGAACTTGAACTTACATAGACGACCTCTACCTCATCTATTTCTTCAAGATCAACGATCTCTGAATCGTCTGTTTCTTCAGGAACAATGATTTGTTGATTATCACCAAGATAAGTGAAATTAATTGTATATAGAAAAGAAGCATTCGTTTGTGAAAAATCAGATTGCAACGCTATAACTTTTACTGATAATTCTAATGTTTAATTAAATATCTAAGTAGAACAATCTTGACTTTCTCTTACAAGATCTCAGGGACAAATTTCTTTGAATTAGAGTCTCATTTCTCTATTTTTCTCTGTGCTTATCCAGTGGGGTAGTAACGTTTCATAGTCAACTTCTTTCCAATTGAAATGTTTCCTGGCAAAATTCAATAGAGCTGCAACACGAGGCCGTAAACCGAATTTCCTGAGTCGTTGTCGCATCGCTTCAGCGCTAAAATTTACTCCTATATTCTGTCTTAAACACACTTGAAGGTGCCTAGCATTAATAACTGTTGTTTCAACAAGGAAATTCTTAAATCCCATCTAAAACATTCTGTAAAAACTAGCCAAGTCAATTTTGTTTACACGTAATGTTATATCTTTGTTAAGCGAGATAATAGCCTATAGTGGTATTGGTAATGAGACGAAAGTGTCTTATTTTAGGCAGTTGTTGATTGTGCATTGACAATGCTGACTTCTGCTCCCTTCTTTTTGGAGTGTCGAATCGGCCACCGATCTAACATAAAATAGACGTATAGACGGACTTCTATCAATGATTAGAAGTCCGTTTGTACTGGAAGTATTTCTTTATACTGTTTATTTCAGGCTCGCCTATACATAAGTATTATGGAAATGCGCAGTTTTATCAAGCCTACAATTGACTGGTTATTCAGTCAATTTCCAAGTGGCAATTTTCCATCGTCAATAGGTAGCGATCCTGGGGACAGATTATTGCAATAGTGTCATAGGCACCTGGTTTTGTACCCTTGTGTACCTTTCACACAACATTAACTATAATAATAAAGAAATCGCTGTGAGGAAAATTAGACTTGGCACGATTTTGTTTAGATTCCACTACTTTTTAGAGATAAACAAGCAGCTCCATCGAGACTTAGCTAGTTTTTTACAGAATGTTTTTGTTGGGATTTGACTTTTTCTTGTAGAAACGTGGGCATATTGATTAATTTTATTAGATATTCTTATTTTACATTTTTTTTCTTTATAAAAGTAGTTTTTTTCTGTAAACTTGTAAGTATAAGTATAAAATCCACTCTAGTCTTATCCAGAGTTTTCCTCTAATTTTATTTATATGCGTATTAAGAGCCGAAGGGGAGGCATTCGCCCAGTAGTGACTGTGGAACGCTATAGGCTAGATTAAATTAGAAGATGTGTCCCACTACGTTGGATTTTTGCAATAACAGTCGACTTTTTTTCAGCTGAGACCAGCTGAGGGTTCTTCCTCAGGTACTTCAGACCTTCGATTTTTGACATCAAATGAAGCGGCCCACCAAGTTGAATCTTTTTTGTAAAGGCGGTATGTCGATCTCTTATAGGTTGGTTGGGCTCTTGTGTTTTCTAATCAGGGTCACCAGGTACTCCAGATCTTCAAATATCCTAGTTTTTATAGTTTTTCCTTTATGTTCCTATTAAACCCTAACTCTGTACCAAATTTCAGCTCTCTGAATTTATGGGAAGTACTAGTTCTATTCTGATGATCATAAGTGAGTGAGTGAGTGAGTGTCATAAATGCGAAACTTTGCTTGCGCTCAACTGCGGAAGTAAATGACCTAAAGACTTGAAATTTTGGATTTCAAGTATGTGATTACAGCTTACTGGATGACGAAAATTTCTATGTTCTGGTCTTATCTAGAGGTTCTCAAATATGGTCCTGAAAATGCGAATTGGTTCCAATAAAGAATGCTACGACAGTGTCTGCTTCGCGCTCGACTTGGCGGGGGCACGGTCATGAACACCTCAAAAAAGTCTAGGGAACACTTCTGAATATCGATATATCGTATCCAGAACGATCAATTTGGATGATTTTTTTTAAGAAATGAACACCTGCATCAATTTCTCACCAAATTATGTAGAGTACCGCAACAGATTTCAGTTTTTTTTATGAAAAACTAAAAATGCAGCAGATTTGAAGCTGCTTTATAATCATTTCATGTATTCAGTGTTTGAAATCAGTTAGTTGGCACTTTGTTTCTGTTAAGCACAAATAAAAGATTCAAGTTTTGTGATTCGACCATGGAAAGACGACATTTGACTAGAGAAGAGATGTTACGAGCCGTTGGCATGCTCCAAGCTGGGAGCTCACAGTGGGAAGTAGCTCAAGTGTCATAAACCGTTAATGGTCGCGTTTCAATGAAACAGGTAGTGTAGAAGAACGCCATACAGGTCGTTTCAGGATTACTACAGTTCGCAAGACCGATTTTTGGTTTTACAAGCCAGAAGAGATCGTACTACCACATCATCTCAATTAGCTCAAGAGCTATCACGAGTTCATAATGTACAAATTTCCGACCAAACTGTGAGAAATCGACTGCACGAAGGTCAACTCCACTCCAGACTTCCTTTAAGAGTTCCACAACTGACACATGGAAATCGCGGTGCTCGTTTAGATTGGAGCCAAGAACACGTAAACTGGGATCAAGAGAGGTGGGCCACAGTTCTCTTCAGTGATGAATCTAGATTTAGTTATTATCCCGATTCGTGAAGAATTCGAATATGGATGGAACCTGGAAAGCAAAACCGTCTCCAGCATGCTCGAGAAGTTGTTAGACAGGGCGGCGGATCAGTGATGTTTTGGGTATGTATACGCCTTGGTGGAAGAACTGACCTCGTTTTCATACAGAACAACCTCAAGGGAAATTCTTACGCAAATGAGATAGCTTTACCTGTAGTGGTACCGTATCTCCAAACAATGGGTCAAAATCCACTCTTCCAACAAGATAATGCCCCTCCTCATCGTGCAAGAGTTGTCTTGAACGTTCTTGAAGAGAATGATATCGATCTTCTACCGTGGCCATCCTGCTCCCCAGATCTGAATCCCATCGAGCATGTGTGAGACACCCTAAAAAGGAATCTCCTGCGTCAAAACGTCTTCCATCATGAACAAGAGCCTCGATTAGCAGTTCAGGGGGCTTGGAATGACTTAGGCCAGAATGTAATAGACAATTTAATATTGAGCATGTCGCGACGATGCCAAAGTATCAATAATAACAGAGGTGGACCTTCTGGGTACTGAAAGATATAAGTGCTTCCATATCGTTTCGAAAATATTAGTTCAGGATTTTTTTTTGTGTTTCACCAAATTTCATCATTTTCAAATTTCAAATTTTTTTTATAATAAGTGCTTTGAAGAAGTCAAATATTTTTTGTTTTCTTGAGAATACATTATATACAATACATCCTAACCAAAACCGATAGATTTCTATAAATTCGAATC
The DNA here is from genome assembly GCA_013387265.2 of Cryptolaemus montrouzieri. Lineage (NCBI taxonomy): Eukaryota > Metazoa > Arthropoda > Insecta > Coleoptera > Coccinellidae > Cryptolaemus > Cryptolaemus montrouzieri. The sequence continues at coordinate 126,155,257 of JABFTP020000185.1, forward strand.
ATCAAATTCATATTTTAAAGATATTGGTAAGTGTTCCCTAGACTTTTTTGAGGTGTTTACATCACCGTTGTTGCTCAAGGTCGTCTTTGCCCAGGTCTCCCTTCTTTACTAATAGTCTTTCTGTACTGCAGTCCAAACCAGGTCATACAACACCACTTATTCTTCTTTTCAATCAAAATTTTCAAACAGAACAAACGTTACTCGCAAAACTTGATCATCAACTGCTGTTATCAATATGTGGTGGTTTCTTTCAAAATCTCAATTTATTTCTTTCAATTTATTCGTCATGAGAGGAATATGTACCACAAGAAAAAATTCGAATTTTGTTGGCATATATCCGGACATATCTAGAAGAAAAAACTTGTGGTAATAATAAGTTGCCTTCCCAAAAGAAATTTGATATATTGAAATTATGTGTCAATTTATTGGCACAGTGTAGTGCAGGATTTCCACGGTTCGAGGCAACAACGTTGCATAGAGCTGATGAACTGGTTAGAAAGGGATCGGAAGCACCACTAGTAAGACGAGAACAATTTTTTGTGAGGGGAATTTGTTTTTCTGCGTACCACTGGGTTTGATATGGTTTTGCCTCTGATAGTGTAGAAGTCAGCGATTGCTATGCAATTCCGACAAAGAAACCTCCTCCATGGTTTAATTCATACTGAAATCGCCTTTCATAGCAATACTGCAAGTACATAGTACGGCTCTACTTCTTGACGTTTCTCGTTCGCAAGGTGTCCTCCCTATCCTTTTGGTCTTCAACACAGACGACGCAGAGCGGCTCACAGCCGTCTAGTTTCCCACATTTCGTAGCATAAGACAGTTTTTTTCGGGCATGCGGATATCTCCGACCACTGTCATTGCTATCATGCGCTTCCGCTCCGAACACACAGTTGTACAGGGTAGGGCGTAATGGAAGGGCGTTTTTGAAATGAGAATAACTCAGCTGTTTTTCAATGCAGAACATTTTGAATTACGTAAAATGAAATCTTAAATGTAACCATTTAGTGAAGAAAAAGTGAAAAAAATCATGTTCTGAATTTGACATCAGGCAGATGACGTCCATGTTCCGCAATGCATTGGTGTAGTCGATTCTCAAAGTTCTGTATCACTCTCTCTAACAAATCGGTGTCGATTGCCCTAACTTCTCTTGTGATGGCTTTTTCAACTCTTGCAGATTTCGAGGTTTATCGACGTACCTCTGCCCTGAGGTTTCCTGGCAAAACATAATCACAAGCAGTGAGATCCGGGGAACGAGGGGGCCACGGCACATCACCAATCTTGAGGCTCCGGCCTTATGTGTCGTAGCACCATCCTGTTGGAACCAAACATTTCTTCTGTTCATTCTTTGTCGTCGCAATTCTGGGATAAAAAAGTTCTCTAGCATGAAAACATATCGCTCAGAGTTTACAGTTACGGTTGCCCTTCGCTCATCCTCGAAAAATACGTTCCAATAACCCCAAGATGGCTCATAGCGCACCAAACGGTGACTTTCTCACTGTGAAGTGGGGATTAATGAAGTTTGCGAGGGTTTTCTGCTGCCCAATATCGGCAGTTTTGTTTATTAACCGAACCGCTCAAATGAAAATGAGCCTCATCACTCATCATTATTACTGGTTCATTTTCATCAGTAATAATCATTTGCATTCTCTCGGCAAACTGCTGGCGTTGTGCAAAATATCCTTCATTCAGGAACTGGACAACCATGAGCTTATAGGCGCGAAAGCGGAGGTCTTGGTGTAAAATGCTGAGAACAGTTCGACTACTCATTTGGAGTGCTGCAGCTCGTTATCGCTCCCTGAGATATAAATTACAGCTTTTCTCACTCTTTCAACGGAAGTTGGTGTCCTAACACTTCGGAGACGATCTTGAGGATTCGGATTTATTGCCGATGCAAGCGTTCTGAAATTCTGTACCTATCGGATGATTGTGTCACGTTTCGGAACTGAAGCGTTACGACCAATGTTGAAGCGCTGGCGAAAGCCCTGCTGCACGAAAATGACAGACTGTCCCGATATTAAATACTCTTCAACTGCAAACGTACAGTGCTCTTTTGTCCAAATAACTATTGTGAACTGAATGGTTACCCCTCCTAAGTCGAGTGACCTCAGCCGCTCCCCTCTTCTCACTCACAGTTACGTGTACTACCCGTTCCAAAAACGCTCTTCCATTACGCTCTACCCTGTAGATGATGTGAACTAAAAATTTGTATTTGCATCATGAAGAAAAAAAAGATAAAATGAAAATATGCACCTTTGTCTAAGAAACGCGTTTAGCTAGAGAATTGATATTAATATGAATCGGTGAAAAAATCAATGTCAACGTAAACGGAAACTACCGCTGTTCATGTCATATTAAAAAAAGAAGTCGGTCAATTGATTATTCCTGTTGTCTAAAAGTCAAGAAATTCTGCAAGAAGCAGTTTCTTAGAGCACGAGTGAAGGAAAAAACTCGAAAATTGTTAATTTGCAGCTACATGACATACAAAACCTTTCATTTTTATCAATTCAAAATTCCTCATTCGCATAGGAAATATAGTTCCAAATTAAACTGTGTCAGGAAACTGTGAATTTGAATAATGATTTGTGAAGGTAGGCAAGAATTGCATAACACAATATAAAAATAAATTGAAAGCCTTGCGATAAATTATGAGTTGAAATAATCAAACGAACACGGTTTTCATGAATGTCTGCTGATATTTGACGATTTAGAGGAAAGGTTAGTGCCCGAGACCTTTTCGCACTTGAAATTTGTTTTTATTATAAAACCTTCTTTACTGGTACTTAGGGTAATCTTTATTATTGAAGGGAGCCATATTTTGAAGACGTCCATTGAAACTGAATAAATTCAGAAAAATAAAAAATTTGACATGTTCGAATGTTTTTATAAAACCTGAACACAAGCTAATTACTAGAGATAGTCCAAATTTTTTCAGATGCCATATAATAAATTTTACATTTTAACGGGTTTGAGTGATTTATATTAATAAAATGTTCGTTTCTAAATGTTCGATTAGCTGACAAAAAAAATTCAACTAGCAAAACTCCTCTTAATGATGATCAGTATTTATATTTATCTTCAAGGCATGTTAAGTCGCAAGTCGAAGCTACTCAAACAATAAGAATCAATTTCAAAGAATCAATTATCCATTCACAAACACAGTACCGATTTAACGGCTAATCCTTCTTTCAAATGCCGAAAGAAGTCGAACTCCGCGTCAGTAAGAACGTCATTTTTCCTTGACGGGCTACGGCGCGAAGTATCACTTGTTTATGTCAAAAGTTGAGTGTTTGAAAGATTTATTCGGTCGCTCAATCATTTTTCATGAAGCTCGAAGAAGAGCGTCGTCCAGGAACGAGTCTGATTGACAGTGACGAGGAGGAAAGTAGATGCTGGATGTGCCACCCTGTGGTCTGAGAGCGAGTTTGGCATCGTATCCACAGATTATCGTGTATCTGTCACGGATGGGTTTTATGCTATATAGTCCCTTGGTCGGATAGGAACACAGAAATGTAAGATACGAAGAGATGTATTGCTATGTTTGTATAGACATTTGGTGCAATCTAGACATAATCCCTGCAAATGTTATTTGTGTACCGATAAATCTTAAAATACAGTATGTTTCTCTTTAATGCGATCACCTTTTCTTCTTTTAATCTGAAATTAATAATTACAGATTAACTTAAAATTATTTTGATAAATAATTCATTGTGAAGTCGTCCCTTGGTTACAGTAAATTGAAGAAATAAATAAGTGCTATATTTTTATACCTTTTCTGAGAAAATGTGGTAGGTTAAGTCCATATTCTGAAATTTTCAAATGTACGAAATATTCGAGAAATATCATTTCCACAGATTTTCCTCCACATGAATAATTTTAATCAGTACTCTTTTAGACAATATTTCACAGAATTAGATGGTGACAAAAGATTTTTATCTCTCTTGGCTTTTTGAATACAGGGTGGTTTACGAGTGATCGTATATAGCTTAACTGTATTTAGAGTAAATTTAGGGGATTTCGAATCGGCAATACAACGTAATGCTATTCGTTTTCGATATGCCATGGATTAGTGTCGGATTTTTTCAATCGCAATAACTCTTGAACGAATAGACCTATTTCCTCGCAATTTCGTACCACTCAGTGAGGACAGTCCTATCAGGGGAAGTGAATCTACCCCTGCCCCTTCCGTAGATTCCAGAAGTTTTCTGACCCGGAAAGCTACTATCTGTAAGGGCCCCTTGCTTAGGGTTACGAGTGAAGCCCACAACAGTAGGAGTCTTCTGGCGGAGGTGGCAACCTAAGTCTTCAGGGGTAAAATAAAGACAGGGGCAGATGGGGCTCTGAAGCTGTAGTGAAAGCAACCTATCTAGAGGAGCAAACCTCGACAACAAACCCTGGCTCTCCAGGTTGGGGGTTGACTCAACAGGCTAGCAACCTGCTATTCATAAAAAGATTCATTATGCTAAAAATTTCAACAAATCGCCTCGGAATCAGGATGGATCAAAATTACGTCAAACGCTAAGGAAACGGACTTTGAGAATGGGTACATGGAATATACAGGGGATTAGAAACAAAAAAAAAGATGTGTTCGAGGAATTGAAATCAAGAAAAATGGACATATGCGTATTAACGGAAACGAAAATGAAAGGAAGAGGCAATGAAGAGATAGTGGAGTTAGAAAGGATCTGAGAGCAAAGAAAGGGGTTTCTATAGCTATACACAAAAATTTTAAAAAAAGTATCAAAAGGTGGTAAGAGATCGATGAGCAAATCATAATGTTGGAAATCAACAAAAATGGCAAAAATATAGTCATAGTGGGAGTGTATGCTCCAAGTAATGATGCTGATGCTGAAACAAGAGATTCTTTCTACATTCCACTAGACAATGTTTTATCCAAAGGCAGGAGAGATAAGGAGGTAATCTTGATGGGAGATTTCAATGGGAGAGTCAAAGTCGAAGAAAACAATGCAGTTGTAGGAAAATTTGACGAAACAACAACAAATGATAATGGAATGCTTTTGAGATACCTGTGTGAAAGTTTGTCCCTAAAAGAAACGAATGGTTTCTTTCAACACCAGGATAGACATAAATTCACGTGGAGACAGCCAACAAGAAGACTACAGTCTATAATTGACTGCGTTATACAACGTCAAAATTCAAAATTAAAAACAACGGACGAGAGGGTATACCGAGGCTCAGAGTGCGGGTCAGATCATTATCTGCTGATGGCAAAGGTAATTGTAAATTTTAGAAAAAAAAACTTGAAAGATCTTGAACAAGACAGTGACATTAGAAAGCCTGACACTATGGCATTCAACTTAGACAGCCTGAAAGATGAATCATGCCAATTTCTGTAGAAATGCAGATTGGCAAACAAACTTCAATATGTTCGAACAGAAGTTGGAGCCAATGAAATTTATGAAGCGATGTATACAAGAGGCGACCATGGAAACCATAAGAGAAAGGAAAAGAATTGGAAAGAATGGTGGTCAGAAAGTCTAGATAAAATGGTGAAAAATAAGAAAAAGAACACAGGGGGAAGAAGACATACTAGAATATGCATACAGGAATATAAACGTCAAAAAAGAAGTTATGAAAAGTTAAACTGAAAGTTGGGAGAAGAAATGCAAGGAACTAGAACAAAAAATGGGATTTACGAGAGTATCAGAGGCCTGGAAAACTATAAGAAATTTAAGGAACGAAGGAAAGCAGTCAAATCACATTTCATTGATAACCTTAGACGAATGGAAAAGCTACTACTCAAAATTGTTCAAAGAACACAGGAAAGAATATGAAAGAATTAATTTCGATTTGAATGAAGCTAGTGAAAGATATGTGGAGGATGTACCAGTAGTAGAAATAAGAGGGATTTTAGCTGAAATGAAGAACAGAAGCGTCACGGGGCCTGTAAACATTTTACTTGAACTAGTTAAGAATGGACCCAACATCCTACTTGAGATCCTTGCAAATATTTTCAACAAATGCATGATACAAGGAGATGATATTCCACAAGAATGGAATGTTGCTTATATTACTCCGATATTTAAGAAGGAAGATAAAAAAGCTTGTGAAAATTATCGAGGAATAAGTGTAACTAGTTCGGTTCGGAGGTTGTTCGGTGAAATTCTAAAGAGAAGAATAGAAAAAGAGATTCAAAATATTGAAGAACAAGCAGGATTTCGTGCGGTTAGATCCTGCATGGACAATATCTTTGTTCTGCAACAAATCATAGAAAAACGCAAGGCGAAAGACTTGCTTTCCTTTCTTTTTTTTGTTGACCTAGAAAAAGCATACGACACGGTACCCTGGAATCAACTTTTTAAAACATTGACGATGATCGGCATGAATAGGTTGTATGTTCGCTCTGTCTGGAATGTGTACTGTAATTCGGAAAGCGTCATTAAAATAGGAAATATGATCTCCACAACGTTTTCTATTACGAAGGGTCTTAGGCAGGGTTGTTGTTTATCCCCAACACTATTTAAGGTCTATGTTCATTCATGGAGAAGGCATATCTCTGAAATGAGAATAAAAATGGGTAACTCTTGCCTGACAACTCTTTTTACGCAGATGATCAGGCGATTATGAGCACTGTTGAAGCTGACATGTGTAGGAAACTAAAGGATGAAGATAAAAACTGGGGACTAACAATAAATCTGAGGAAGACAATGTATTTAGTTATTAGTTATCGGTGGAACGACGAATGATCTTGAATTGCAAAGAAACAAAGAAATTGAAGAATGTGAACAATATAAATATTTAGGAAGTATCATAACGCAAGAAGGAACATCCAATAAAGACAATCAGAACAGAGGTTATAGTCGCATCAGATTAGACATACAACTGAAGTTAAACTTTACAAAGCTATCTGGAACCGATTTTGGCATATGGTTCAGAATGTTGGCAACTTACAGGAAAAACAACAGGCTCATCGACACTGTGGAAATGGATTTCATGACAAGAGCATGTCGGATCTCCAGGTTGCAACACATAAGAAATGAAGAAGGAAGGCGCAAGCACACCGAGTCTACAGCAGCACAGATAGAATTGAAGCCAGACAGTTAATAGGTACGGACACGTCAAGAGAATGGGGAATAAGCGATGGCTCAAAAGAGCCTGTACCAAACAGTAAAAAAAACAGTAAAACCAGCAACAATCGTTTCAAGGATACAGAAAACTATGGAAGACCGAGCACTTGGTGAAAATGACTGGTTAGACCGAGAAAAATTGCGATCGAAATGCGGGAAGTGGCAAAGGCTGTAGGACTCCTGTATATATATATATATATATATATATATATATATATATATATATATATATATATATATATATATATATATATATATATATATATATATATATATATATATAATAACATGACTGATGTTAACAATACTATTTGTAGACAAAAGTCTAATTCCAGGGCAGGACTGAAAAATGAAATTTTTCCTTGAAATAACATTCAGAAATAAGTATATTCTTGCTGATAGGATCGTGTGCAAGAATTCTCGAAAAGTCATGCATAGAGTGTTCGTTCAGATTTCTTTTTTTTTTTCATGTGTGCTTCCCAGAAATAGGCGAACCCGTTACACCACATGAGTGGGCACATGGGAAGAGTTGAGGTTGAGTTAGTCTGTTTACTAGCTTCTTGAAAAGGGCAAAATTATAGGATGTTGGGAAGATGTTGGACGGAAGCGAGTTCCACAGCTCACCGACCCTGTACGCAAAGGAATTCCTATAGAGAGAGGTTCGAGGGGTCGATAAATGTACCGCCATATGATGAGAACTCCTTGCTCGCCTAGTGTTGCGGTAAAACAGAATTTTTCTGGAACAAGGTCTTTCAGCTCCTTGGAGCATCTTCCGTGGAAGTATCTGTGAAACAGAGAGAGGTCTGCAATTTGTCTTCTGAGGGCCAGTGGTTCTAGATAGCGGGTGATCTCCGAAGAGGCGCACAGAGCGTTTCTGCACACTATCCAACAACCTCAACGAATGTTTGGGCGCAGATCCCCATACATGGGAACAATATTCCAAAGCAGGTCGAATCTGCGCCCTATAAAGAAGCAACAGCTAAGATGACGTGAAGTAGCGCTTGGCTCTGAAAAGAAAACTAAGCTTAGCTGATGCAGACTGAGCTATTGCTGATACATGTTCATGCCAGCAAAACCCGGAGCTGAACGTTATTCGGAGTAGGTGCTTCAAATCATTGAAAGCAATTTGTTGGCCTTGCATCGTTAGAGGAGGTTCTCCAACGGGGACCTTTATAGAAAACGTACTTGCTTGCGTCTTGCTTGCGTTGAAGCTCACCAGGTTCAACAGACCCCACTCCGATATCCTCTGTAGGTCAGAGTCAGAGATCTCTGACGCCGATATTCCGCAGCTGTAATCGGCCGCAGACTACTGAAATACGAAGCCAGGGTACAATCGTCTACAAAACCAAAAATTTTGTTCTCTGTAGATGACAGAATATCGTTTATCTGCAACAGAAACAAGGTTGGCAAAAGAATGGATCCCTGAGGTACTCCTGCTTGCAATAGGAAACAATCAGATGTTATACCGTCGACCACAACTTTTTTGATATATTTGAAAGAAAGCTACTTATCTAACCCCGCAATTTTTCGGGAAGCCCATATGCAGCAAGTTTATTCAACAAGGCTGCATGCCAAGCCCTATAGAAGGCTTAAGAGATGTCGAGTGCTATTGCTCTAGATTCCCCATCGTTGATGTGCAAACATAAATGACGTAGGTGAACAGATCTCCTGTCGATCTTTGCCTGCTAAAAAACCATACTGACGGTCGTTAATAATTCCCTGAAACTCAAGATGGGCGGTAGTTTTGGGGTAAGGACTTCTTTCCTTTCTTTGGGATCGGTTGAATTCTCGCTATTTTCCAGCTGCTCGGAAAAGTCTGGCTCTCAAAAGAAATCTGAAACAGACGGTAAAGAATGGGTGCTAGTTCGGGAGTACACTTTTTCAGGACGATTGGTGGTATCTTGGAGTTTAGCTGCTCGAGAACCCGTCTCACAATGCGGCCTCTGAACTTGATTTGTGCCATGTAGGAATTTGTAGGTTTAATGTTCGGTGGTACTGCGTCACATAAATCTAGCACAGAATTCTTGGAGAACAAGAGAGCAAAGGGATCGGCTTTATCTTTCGGAGATGATGCTATACTTCCGTCTTCTCTAACAAGAGGCAGAAACGCAGAATTGCAGAAATTGCCATAGACCAGAACTGTCTAGTCCCACTTGACTTCAAACAGTTTTTAGATACCCCTCGTTGAAATTGGCCTTTGCTCTTGCAGTTGTTAGGTTGCATACGGTCCGTATTCGTATGAAGTTTGTTCTTGTTACCTTTGTCGGATTTATCTTCCATGACTTGTAAGCTCTGTGCTTGGCTGCTAAGCTCTTTCGCAATCTTTGTTGAACCATGGCTTTTGTGCTGTTGTTCTTTTCATGGAATGAGGGATGTAGAGATCTATTCCTGCATGAATGATTCTGTTGCAAATTCAGTGCACACATTGATGTGAGGATTTGAAAGGCAAACATCACTGAATGGAAAGCACGGAAAGAATTCAGGCAGCTCATCCCAGTTAGCACGTTTAGATTAGAACGGTTATAATGCCAAATACGTTTGGGTAGTTTAGGTTCTTGGTTTAACGGCAGCTCAATTGTTCCAGTAGCAGATATAAGGTTGTGGTCTGAGTTGCCTAGCGGTGCTGAAAGCTTCACTCCAAAATCATTTGGGTCTGTAATCAAAAAAAGATTCAAGGTGTTCGGGAAGTCGGTTAGGTGATCTCGTATTCTTGTCGGTTCGTCGACTAGCTGTGTTAGATTATGGCTGATTGCGAAAGTTTCAGCCTGTCTTCCGCTTCATCTGATCTATTAGAGTGGCGGAGGCAGTTGATGTTGTGCACGTTGAACAATGACCTCATCTGCCAGATCCTGTATCTGAATCAAATCCACCTCATCACCTAGATACTGAAACAGTCTAAAGAACTGAATATCGTTTGGTGAGCGATATAGACAGCAAAAGAACAGTGTTTTATTCTGCAAACTGATTTTAAACCACGCAAGGTCGAAAACGTCGTCCTCCATCGTGTCCTCTCTCTGGCATGCAACATTCGATCTGGCGAAAACACAGAGGCCGCAATTAAATCTTAATCTGGTATGTAACTCATTATCATTAAAACGTAAATACGTTGTATTGATTGTTTGACTTATATGGGTTTCGGTTAGGACCAGCACATGGGGTTGTGCGTTTTGCAGATGCTGGTGGACTGCATCGACGTTCACGTCGTTGTGCTCCAGTCCTCTGATGTTGCAGAACTCTATTAAGAGTTTCTTTTCTTCTAGAACTGAATGAATTAGTGAATTTGCCGGAGGAGTGCTCGACTTACTGGAACCCTTCGAGGTAGTCCTCCCGGAGATCCGAATGGGAGACTATTTCAACTCTGGATGATTTTGTCCATCATGCGTCGTTGCCAACCCTTCCCACTCTGGAAACCGGATCATCCGCCAGATCCTGAAACTCAGTCACACAGGTGATCAATTCATGGGACCTATAGCTGGATGTGGTGGTATCACACCGGGAGAGAGGGATGCGACCGCCTACCACCTGTGCCACCAATTATTGATACGGAATCAGAATCTCCGATCAAGATCTCTTCAATTGTTTTCTGAAATTCTCCACATTTCTATTTAATAACTGTAAAAAACAGATAAATTGGTAGCGTGGGAGCCGCGCAGACACAAACATGTGCATACCTGCGTCCTGGTAAGTGACGTAGTGCCGAATATCAAGCATGCGCCACGACAAGCGATATTATGAGAATACTTGAATTGGCGGCTGCTCACGATGCTACGTTTGGCGCGGCTCCCTCCATACCAGTTAAGGGTCAAGGATATAACAAAGGATGATCAAGCAGACCTAACCTAACCTAACCTAACCGAAATATTAAAAATATAAAAATAGCATTCACCGTCGATTAGGTTAGATTAGGGTACTCCCAAGAAATGAGTAGAGGCGTTCCCACCATTATTACTGTGGTAACGGTAGAGACCATTTTAAATCTGTTGTACTTTATTTCTCATTTAATTTAGGATAATGTACAAAATAAATAGTTCGTCAGATATTTTTTGTTAACAACTTTTCAGTGAGGTGAAACATGACACATCATGCTATTTGGAAAAAAAAACTTGGGTTTCGTTCACACTCTCTTCATGACCCAAGATGAACATTACACGCTTAACTGAAAATAAAAATCAACGTATTAGGTGAAATTTAATAAAGAGATTGCCTTTACACTTTGTAAAACCAAAAAGTGGCGAAAGGGGATCGCTATCTGATATTTATCCTATTCTATACAGGGTGTAACATAATAGTATGTCAAAACTTGAGGACGTAAATCTACGTGCAATTTTGAGAAAAAAAGGTTATATAAACATAGGTCCGCAAAAGCTTCGTTACGGACCTACAAGGTGTTGAAATTTCCGGAAAAAAAATTTTTTTCTTCAAAACTCGTGCAGTTTTTGAGATATTCAGCCCAAATGTGGAATGCAAGCTATTTTTTACAGCCTCCATCATTACACGTTATAGATTTTAACAGAAAATCACAAGGTGTTTTCTTTTCGAGGCCATGTCTCCTTTTACCCCTCGAACTTTTTGCAGTACGCCACTGATCAGTGTCCAATCAATTTTCGTCATTTTGTTCAATTTAGAAACTTGTAATTTTTCGTATCTCCAACCGTTTTCGAGTGAAAAATTATAGAGAATAGAAATAATAGGATGGCCAAAATTTGCTTTTATTTTGATAGCTCCTTATCTGAGACTCAACTTATACTCATTCAATATCAAACTAAAAAAAGAACATTTAAAAACTAAATAAATTGCTGAAAGTGTCCTCCACCTGCAAGAATACAGGCCTATGTCCTTCTTCGCATATTATCACACACTCTTCGTTCGTGATAATATGCGAATATCCTGGGGTATTTCTTATCGTGTCACAAGAGGTTATTATTCGATTTTCAATTCTTCTATAGTTTTCACTGAAGTGGTATAAACTAAACTTTTGAGATATCCACATAAGAGAAAGTCTAAACTATTTAAGTCTGGGAACCTAGGAGGCCATGGTTCTGGCCCACCCCGACCTATTAATCGGTTGTTGAATGTATTATTCAGAGAATTCCTAGGTTCTCCACTAAAATGTGCTGGTGCTCTGTCATGCATGAACCACATTATGTTTCGCATGAAAAATGGCACATCCACGAGTAATAAAGGTAACTTCTCTTCCAGGAATTACCTATAAGCGGGACTGTTTAGTCTGTCGGGCAAATAAAATGGCCCAATCAAATAATTACCAATTATTCCAACACAGACATTTAGTGAGAATCGTTCTTGATGATGAGATTCTCCAATCAAATGGGGGTTTTCCTCAGCCCTATAATGATTATTGTGAAAATTTGTGATAGCAGTTCTCGAAAAGTTAGCTTCGTCTGTGAACATAATTTCAATATCAAAATGAGCATTTTCTCTAATTTTATCTAAGAACCATCGGCAGGAATTCAGTCTTGAAGGAAAATCTCGAGAAAGTAGAGTTTGGACGCGTTGAATATGAAACGGTTACGATAAAAAGTCATGGAGAATCCTCCAAACTAGAATATGTGAAATATTCAACTAATTTCCAATTTTTCGTGAACTCACACGAGGATTTCAATCAATACAATTCAAAACTGCTTCCCTAATATCTGGAGTTCTCATAGTTTGAGTTGCACCTTTTAAATGACTATTTGCAGTAAAAGTACTAGTTTCCCTCAACTTTCTGTGGATATTTAAAAATGTTCGCCTGAATAGTATTACTCGATTTGAAAAACGTACCTGATATAATTGCCTAGCTTCTGTTGTGTGTTCATCAGCCAGACCGTACATGTATTGGATATCAGCCAATTCGGCGTTAGTAAAATTAGCCATTTTTTCTTACAGCAATAACTTCATAAGTCTTAAAACTAATCATTAATTAAATAAACAATTCGAGCAGACACTAGTTCAACTTAAGCAACTGTCAAAATAAGTATATAAATGAAAAATTCAAAGGCTACTAGTCATCTTTTTCAATTAGAAGTGCCTTTAATACAACGAATGCATACAATCGTTTAATAATTTTTTGCTCGAGAACGGTCGGAGATATGAAAAAATTACAGGTGTCAAAAAAGCTTCTAAACTGAACGAAGATGATGAAAATTGATTGTACGCTGATCAGTGGCGTACTGCAAAAAAGTTTGAAAGGCAAAAGTAGACTTGGCTCCGGAAAAGAAAACACCTTGTAGATTGTAGTTAAAATTTAGGACGTGTAGAGATGGAGGCTGTATAAAATATCTTGAATTCCAAATTTGGGCTGATTGTCTCAAAAACTGCAGGAGTTTTGAAAAAAAAACAATTTTTTCTGGAAATTTCAACACCCTGTAGCTCCGTAACGAAGCTTTCGCGGACCTATATTTATATGAACGTTTTTCTTAAAATTGCACGTAGATTTATCCGCTCAAGTTGTGACCTTCTATTATGTAACACCCTGTATAGAATAAGATAAATATCAGATATTCAGCAAATATTACCAATATTCTCCAGTTGAACAATATTGAATAAATCTAGTAATAAATAAAATACCTGAACAGGTATGAACAAAATCAAAGTCCTGATAATAACCATGAAGAGAAAACTTTTATCTTAAGCTTATTTATACTAATACTAATTCATTATGATAATATATACCTGATTTATCAGTGTTTAAAATTTTATTGAAAGAACCGAAGAACACGTTTAAGTTGATGAAGATCACTATCAATTAATGTAATTCCATTACCGAAGTCAAATCGAAAATGAAAAAGAACTTAATTCAATACCAAATAAGCTCAAATTAGAAATATGAACTTTGAGGAAAAATATTCGATGCGTTCGGCGATACAATGAGAGCCATAAATAATGTGCCTGTTCTTATCTGACGCGCACAATCATAGTGTCCCTCTAGATCCCAATTAGTACAAAGCTCGATTGTACGAACTGCTGGCTGGTTATTTATCATCCAGTCGAAAAAGACTGAATCCCGTATGTTGAGGACGATGCTTTCTTGGTCTTGTGAAGCAATTGGGCGGATTGATACCGGAAGGAACAATGAACATAAAAAAAATAAATTCTAGAAAATCGCAAAAACAATTTGAAATATCATGCAAATGATTGTTCGGGAATAGAAAGTTGAAAACATTTTATAAGAATTTTTTTAATTGCTCCATCTAGAAAAAGAGGATGTTTAATTTTACTGAAAGAAATGCTAGTATGATTATTGAATTGTTGAATTAGTGTTTGTTTCATAGCTCTGAAACTGTACATTGTACGGTTCAGAGATCGTGAATATACAGGGTGTTACATAATAGTATGTCACAACTTGAGGGGTGAATCTACGTGCAATTTTAAGAAAAAATGTTCATATGAACAGAGCTCCGCAAAAGCTTCGTTACGGAGCTAAAGGGTGTTGAAATTTTCGGGAAACATTGGTATTTTCTTCAAAACTCCTGCTGTGTTTGAGATATTCAGCACAAATTAGGAATTCAAGCTATTTTTTACAGCCTCCATCATAACACGTCCTAAACTTTAACTACAATCTTCATGGTGTTTTCTTTTCAAGAGCCATGTCTTCTTTTGACCTTTTAAACTTTTTGCAGTACGCCACTGATCACTGATTTTCGTTCAGTTTAGAAACTTTTTTGACAACTGTAATTTTTTCGAATCTTCAACCGTTCTCGAGCAAAAAATTATTAAACGATTATATGCATTCGCTGAATTGAAAGCACTTCTAATTAAAAAAAATGACTAGTAGGCTTTGATTTTCTTCATTAATTTATTTAATTTGACAGTTGCTAAAATTGAACCAGTGTCTGCTCGAATTGTTTATTAAATTAACGATTATTTTTAAGACGTTTGAAGTTATTGCTGTAAGAAAAAATGGCTAATTTTACTAACACCGAATTGGCTGATATCCATTCCATGTACGATCTGGCTGACGGAAACACAATAGAAGCTAGCCGAATATATCAGGTGCGCTTTCTAAATCGCGTAACACCAAACAGGCGAAATTTTCAAATATCCACAGAAGGTTAAGGGAAACTGGTACTTTTACTACAAATGATCATTTAAAAGGTGCAACTCAAGCTATGAGAACTCCAGATATTAAGGAAGCAGTTTTGGATTGTATTGATTTGAATCCTCATGTGAGTACAAGGAAAATTAAAAATCAGTTGAATATTTCACATATTCTAGTTTGGAGGATTATCCACCACTTTTTATTGTACCCGTTTCATATTCAACGCATCCAAACTCTACTTCCTCGACATGCTCCTTCAAGACTGAATATCTGCCGATTGTTCTTAGATAAAATTAGAGAAAATGCTCATTTTGATATTGAAATAATGTTCACAGACGAAGCCTTCTTTTCTAGAACTGCTGTCACAAAATTTCACAATAATCATCATTAGGCTGAGAAAAACTCCCATTTGATTAAAGAATCTCATCATCAAGAACAATTCTCACTAAATGTCTGGGTCGGATTAGTTGGAAATAATTGAGCTGCTCATCGGCAATTTCTTGAGGAGGAATTACCTTTATTGCTCGAGGATGTGCCACTTTCGGTGAGAAACATGACGGGGCAATCGCACATTTTAGTGGAGAAGCTAGGGAATTATTGAATAATACATTCATTAAACGATGGAGATGTCGGGGTGGGCCAGAACCATGGCCTCCCTGGTCCCAGACATAAATAGTTCAGACTTTTTCTTATGGGGATATCAAACATTCAGTTCATACTACTCCAGTGAAAACTGTAGAAGAATTTAGAAATTGAATAATAACCTCTTCTATTTCAAAGAAATACGTGATAATATGCGAAGAAGGACAGAAGCCTGTATTCTTGCAGCAAGAGAGCACTTCTAGCAATTTATTCAATTGTTCTCTTTTTTAGTTTGATATTGAATAAGTATAAGTTGAGTCTCAGACGACGAGCTATCAAAATAAAAGCAAATTTAGGGCATACTTATCCAGTATTTCTATTATTTTTTTTATTTAGCGACTAACATACAATTCAAATAATTCAAATTCAATAATTTTTCCACTCGAAAACGGTTGAAGATACGAAAAAATTACAGGTATCAAAAAGTTTTTGAATTGAACGAAGCTGGCGAAAATTGATTGTACGCTGATCAGTGGCGTACTGCAAAAAAGAGACATGGTCTCTGAAAAGAAAACACCTTGTTAATTTGATTTAAAATCTAGAACGTGTGATGATGAAGGCTGTAAAAAATAGCTTGCATTCCAAATTTGGGCTGAGTATCTCATAAACTGCAGGAATTTTGAAAAAAGAACCAATTTTTTCCGGAAATTTCAACACCCTGAAGCTCCGTAACGAAGCTTTTGCGGACCTATGTTTATATGAACTTTTTTCTTAAAATTGCACGTAGATTTACCACCTCAAGTTGTGACATACTATTATATAACACCCTGTAGAATGGTAATTATAGGGGATACGTTCTAAGGTGCATAATGAAAAAGAAATATATAAAAATCAATTTAATTGAAGTTTTTGATCATATTGATTAATTATTATCTTCAGGTTTAGGTAATTGTTTGAAGAGTTTTGAAATTTTTCTTGCTTGGCAGTTTTTAAGGGCCCCTTCAATTCAGACGAATATTCAGCAGGGGCATTAGCAGGTTTTCATTGCTTGTCGAAACCTTGTCTTCAATAGGCTGTGAAGTTAACATTTCCTTCAAGTAGGTTTCAGTCAAATTTTCATCTTGCGATCCAACCAACTCCTGAATGTCACTTGATACAATCTGTTCGAAATCAGCTTGTCCTATTCCAGTACAATTTAGGCTATTTTTGCTGTTGAAATTTGAATTTGCATAGATTATTCGTCATTTTTCGCAGTAAGAACAGGCCACAGCTCTTTCAAGCATGATTTCAATGTGTAGAAGAAGAATTTTTCACACAAATTATTCAGAGACACAAATGAGTCACCAATATGTTGAATTTTCACGTGCAGTGATAGTGAAGCAATTGAGGTGAAAGATACTATAGAAACTGTTCAAAATAAACCCCTCCCAATATATACAATGGTATAAACCAAGGGTGCTCTAACTTGAACTGCTGGCGATCTACATCAATATTTTCAGACTACTTACGATCGACTCTGAGAGGCTGCAAGTATGTGTGATGCAGGGTTGTCGTACATACACGATACACCCTACCTACCTACCTAGGTAGGGTGTACCGTAGCATATATAGATATTAGCTTTTCACA
Organism: Cryptolaemus montrouzieri; assembly: GCA_013387265.2. NCBI lineage: Eukaryota > Metazoa > Arthropoda > Insecta > Coleoptera > Coccinellidae > Cryptolaemus > Cryptolaemus montrouzieri. Next base: position 126,172,592 of record JABFTP020000185.1, read on the forward strand.
CAATATACATTATTTCGGTCAAGGTTTGGGTTAGGTTTAGTTAGGTTCTTCTTCATTATATCAATGAAAAAACTAATAGTTATTCAAAATTGCGACTTTATTGGTTGTTACAAAACAAAAGAGTTATATATGGTGTTAAATTTAACAAAGGGGTGCCATTGGATGTTGAAGCGTGACACTGCATGTCCTCAGCATACTTTTCATAAGATGGTACGTAACCACTGATTGCTAATCGCGAGCATGATGACATATGATCGTCAGTTAGTCGATTGCGATATTTTGACTCAGAAATCTTCATTTCAGAAAATGCAGACTCGCACAAGTAAGTTGACCCAAACATTGCCGTCATTTGAAGGGCGATTTGCCTTAGATTTGGATATTTATCTTCAGATATAAAACACCAGAAATTTGTATCAGATGCTGTAGCTTTGAGATGTATATCTGATATAATCTGCACCAACTCATTTTCAACAGAACATGAGTTCATATTAAACTGACTTGCTATTTCAGTAGCTAATTCCTCAATGTTATTACACGAAAAAGGATAACTCATAAATGATGCTATATTTGCCAATTTACTGAAATCATAAATACGCATTGCGAATTGTCCCAAGATATTTGATAATTCAGCCTCATACGTTTCTTAATTGAACTGAGGAATGCTTGCTTTCAAAGACGGAATATGTTTCAGATCCTTTCTTTTTCAGTTGATCTATCATAAGTTGCAATTTACTTTTGAATGCGTTTACTGCACTAATCATCTCAATAAGAGTTTTTCCTTTACCTTGAAGCTCCAAGTTAATGGTGTTTAAATGCATTGTGATGTCAGTCAAAAGCGCCAAATCAGTCAGTCATTTTTCGTTTTTCAACAACTGAGTGTCATCACCTCTTTCGTCTAGTAAAGCTGTTATTTCGGGCAATAATTCTTGAAACCTTTCTAGGAATTTTCCACGACTCAACCACTTGTCCGTATGAACTAAATCAGTGTGTTCAGCTGACTCCCTATCTTCCAACTGCAACTTAAAGAGCCGCTGTTGCAAGCTACGTGCACGGATGGAATTCACAATTTTTGTTGCAATGCACATAATTTCCTTCGTGTTTAAAACGTTTGAACACAAAACTTGTTGTTGTATAATGCAATGGAATGCAGAAAAATGAAGGGAAATCTTCATTAGCTCGACACAATGCCACAAAACCGTTTTTGTTTCCAGTCAGTGCTGGTGCTCCATCGGTTGTAATGCACACTAATTTATATATTGGTAGCTTGTAGTTTTTTACAAAATTGAAGAAAACCTCAAATATATCTTCAGAGAAATGATTGTCAAAAATTCTTCCTTAGCCAACATGTTATTGAATACCATCCGAATAAAAATACAGAGCTGGGCAGTGTCTGTCATATCGGTGGATTCGTCGAACTGTAAAGAAAAGTACGTATATTTCATGATATCATGTTTTAGTTTATCTGCCATGTCCTGACTCATGACTTCAATACGCCTTGTGAGAGTCGGACGAGATAACTGAAGTTCTCTAATATCAGACATGATTTCTGTTTTATTTTTAAAATCTCCAAATAAAGTCTCACCCGCTTCAATAAATGCTTCCTTCACAACTGATCCATCTTCGAATGGTTTCTTGTGTTTCGCCACTATATGAGATATTTCAAATGACGCGATCATAGCAGCTTTTGATTGTTACGCTGGTCTTGTGAACATGGTTTCTGCTCTTTTCAAATAAGATATCAAATCACGTACCTTACGTTTTCGTAATTCACTCTGTGGCGGAAAATCCTTTTCATAGTTTTTATGAACCGTTTTATGATGCCTCTCTTAGTTATCACGCTTAGGTATTGCATCTAACGCACGACAAATAAGACAAATGCACCTATCCTCCACCATTATAAAGAAAAATTCTTCCTCCCAATCGTTATTAAAATGATACGTTTTAGATTTCTTTGCTGCACTCATTTTGTACTATTCAATAATAAACTTTGTATCGACGTAGTATTGATGTCTTTCTTTACCATCTGCCGACAGTTTTTGGTCTCAATAACGAAGCAAATTGAAGAATACCGTCAAATGAATCTAAATCAATCGTCCCGACGTATCTAAATACCAAACAGAAATAATATCTCGTTTGGCACACCTTGTATAGACATCTTACACAAAGTATGGACCAAATTCGTTCAGGGCATCAGGAGACCTTTCTAATGAGGTGCCACATGATTGGATTGAAATTCTCAAATTTGAGAATTTTAAGAGTAGGGGGTTGATCTCTATACTTTTGAATCAAGATGCTGAAACACTTTCTTCAAAACCGGCAACAATCTGTAATCAAAATACATCGGGTTCTAAGGTTTGTTCAAGTATATGATAACATATATTTTTGTAGTTAGAGTTGATAGAATTTCGAATGATATGATAAGTGAAAAACCTTTCTAACGACTCGACCCATACTCCTAATGATTATTTTGTAGATGAGTGATTGTGGGGGTTGAAGGTTGTTTTTCTATCCTCAAAATCGACATAAGCAATGGTTTCCTTCAAAACAAAGATCGTCCTGTTTCAGCAACACTTTGTATGACAGTATTCAATTCATCTTCTTAAGAGTGTGACAAGTTGCTTCTACTAAAGAGAGTTTATTTTTCTTGTTCACTAATTGAAATTCTTTAGATGATATATCATTTTTCGATATATTCAGAATTTGTAACTCCAGTTCCTGTTAATTAATTGTATTTATTTATTTCTAATATCTAAGGGGAAAACTTGAACGATGATATGTAATGTAAAAAATTGCCCACAACATTTTCCATAAACGTAATCGGAAGAAAATTTATATGGCGTTATTTCCGCAACTATAGAACTCTTTCGAAACAAATTAACTTCCTATTAATTCATTCAAACATTTGTAATGGCTTTTGTCAGCCAGAAATATCTCGAACTCTGGTTGCGCCCATAATTCAACAACTGAAAGACGTTGTTTTCGTAGAGCGTCCTTAATTTCTCGAAAAAATCGGTAGACGTCGTATGCCAGTTCAATTATTATTTTGTTTTCACGGACAGCATCCTAGCGGTGCAATAAATTTCCCCGTGTTACAAAACAAACCAAAGCAACAATAGGCCGTATGAGTGACACAAATAACCCTGGAAAATAGCAGAAAGACGGTCCATACCGAGGCCTATCTTAGAATACGGAGAGACGAGTGATTTATGCCATATGCTCCTTAAGAAAGGCTCAAGCATCTATTTTTTGTCCCTATTCGAAAGTGTCAAACCATAAATCGTGGCGGACAAAGGTCTGGCTATTGAGAGCGAGCTTATTTCGTTCTCCGTGAGCGGAGTAGATGGAGCAGGATGGAACTGTACGGCCGCTCCGCACCCCTTCAAATGGAACACTCCGAACTCTGAAATATTGGAAGGTTTTTCTTCTACAGAATTCTAATTACACGGACTTCTTATATGTTGGACATAAATACGAAACCGAGACTGTGAAAACAATGTTTCTTTGCGCAACTACTGAAGGTGATTTATGTTATTACTTTCTATTGAAAAATAAAGGTTTTCCAAAGGCAAAAGTACTATTTTGAAAATATTTCCCCAGGAGTTAGAACAATCTCTAATCTGAGTAAAAGGAAATTAATTATGCTTATGTTTTCAATTTCCATTTATTTTCTGAATATGTGAACTAAATAAGAATCTAGTTCACAAGTTCAATTCAATGTTTATTCTTGATTAAGTTATTAAAATTATTAGTGACAGCAAATTGGATTTGAAATGACGTCTGCAAAAAGTATTCAAAGATTTGTTAGCACATAAAAATATCGAAAGTGATTAAAAAAGGTATTCAAGTTTTCGGAAATGATCTAAAACTACTAATAATTTTACCACTATCCAGAAAAGATTCAAAGAGACCAGTATATTTCCTATCAAAAGTCCCAACTCATGAAATTTTATCACTATTGTTCATAATTTTAGTTTAGCGTTGAATATTCATTTCGAGCAACCCTCACTCACATGGCCTCCTGGAGTGAGCACAGCACATAACAACATTTTCAAGTTGAAATATTTATTGAAAATCTTCAGAAAATTTGGATTCTTGAAAGAATTAAGTCCCATTGGAAAAAAAATTTAATTTTTCTAATTTTCTTCTCCATTGAAATGAAATGATTAAATAATTGATAAATAAAAGAAAATTTGATTTTCTCTTACGTAACATACAGAATGTCCCAACGAAAATTAACCCCTCAGTTAGGCAGTGTCAGCGGAAAACGCTGAAACAGGAAGATTTCTGTTTCGAGGTTATTATTATTATTCATGTTAACATTGTGTATGTCGAATTAACCCCTTCGCCTACCTACATAGGAAAGATATGATTATCTATATGAATACATAAATTTTAGATTTTCTAAACAGGTGGTTCAACCACAAAAAAATATTATTGTATACCAATCGAAGTACCTTTTGAATCTATTTTGAATACAGTACAGCTTGATATCATTCTAATAAAAAAGGTGTTTCAGTATATTTACTGGAAAGTGAAGGATCAACCCTCACTCTCACCCATACTTATAATTTCAATCGCAAAGAGTATTATTTGCCACCTCGTCGGAAAGTTCTCTTGATGCTCTGATTTGAATTTGAGTATATTGGGTCGATTAATTCGAATTCAAATATTGTATTCGATGAAAAAATACAACTAAAAAGGTGTAATCAACAGAAAACGAAGTAGAAATTATTGCTATTCACTTTCAGAATAACAATTGTTCCAAAAAATGGCTAGAAAAATTGATCTACAATATGTTCAACTGTCCAAATTGTCCCCGTTCCACCTTCATGTGATGGTATAAAGCCAGGGGTGCTCAAACGGTCGATCGACTGGTCGATCGCGAGTGCTTTTTGAGTAGATCTCGAGAATAAAAAATTTTAATAAATAGGTAACTAAACTACAAAAATTTATTACGTAATAAAATAACACTCTGCTAGCGGCAAAAGGCGGCTTTATCAAAGGAACGCGCGGTACTTGTCAAAGAAAAGCCGCGTTTTTTACTCTAGCCGCTTTTCTAGACATTTCGGGCGGCGCGTTTGACGGGAACATTCGAGACTTTCGTTCACGCCGATATAAATGTTGCGCCTGCAGGAATTGGAGTAATTCTGAATTGTAACTTGAAGGCAATACTACGTCGATACAAAGTTTATTATTAAATAGTACAAAACGAGTACAGCGAAGAAATCTAAAACGTATCATTTTAATAACGATTGGGAAGAAGAAGTTTTTTTTGTATGGTAAAGGATAAGTGCATGTGTCTTATTTGTCGTGCGTCAGTTGCAATACCTAAGCGTAGTAACTTAGAGAAGCATCATAAAACGGTCCATAAAAACTATGAAAAGGATTTTCCGCCACAGAATGAATTAAGAAAACGAAAAGTACGTGATTAGTTAACTTGTTTGAAAAAAGAACAAATCATGTTCACAACACCAGCCGAACGATCAAAAGCTGCTACGATCGCGTCATTTAAAATATCTCATATATTGGCGAAACACAAGAATTCAAAGATGGATCGGTTCTGAAGGAAGCATTCATTGAAGTGAGTGAGACTTTATTTGGAGATTTCAAAAATAAAACAGAAATCATGTCTGCTATTAGAGAACTTCAGTTATCTCGTCCGACTGTCTCAAGGCATATTGAAGTCATGAGTCGTTATTCAATGACATGTTGGCTAAGGAAGAATTTCTGACAATTATTCCTCTGAAGGGGAAGACCCGTGGCGAAGATATATATGACGTTTTCTTCAATTTTGTAAGATACTACAAGCTACCAATATATGAATTAGTGTGCATTACAACCGATGGAGCACCACTAATGATTGGGTCATTTTTCCTGCTTAATAGACTGAACGCTCCCGCTTAGCGGCAATTTCTTGAGGAGGAGATTAGCTTTATTGCTCGAGGATGTGCCACTTTTGGTGAGAAGCATAATGTGGTTCATGCATGACGGGGCATTAGCACATTAGTGGAGAAGCTAGGGAATTCTTGAATAATACATTCAACAACCGATGGATAGGTCGGGGTGGGCCAGAACCATGCCCTCTTAGGTCCCCAGACTTAAATAGTTTAGACGTCTTCTAATGGGGATATCTCAAAAGTTTAGTTTATACCACTCCAGTGAACACTGTAGAAGAATTGAGAAATCGAATAGTAACCTCTTGTGACACGATGAGAAATACTCCAGGAATATTTCGAAGAGTGCGTGATAATATGCGACATAGGCCAGAGTATTCTTGCAGCCGGAGGACACTTCCAGCAATTTATTCAGTTTTTAATTGTTCTTTTTTCAGTTTGATATTGAATAAATATAAGTTGAGTCTCAGAAGACGAGCTTTCAAAATAAAAGAAAATTTTGGGCATACTTATCGAGTATTTCTATAATTTTCTTTTATTCAGCGAATAACATACAATTCAAATAATTCAAATTCAATAATTTTCCACTCGAAAACGGTTGAAGATACTTAAAAATTACAAATGTCAAAAAAGTTTCTAAATTGAACGAAGATGACGAAAACTGATAATACGCTGATCAGTGGCGTACTGCAAAAAAGTTTGAAAGGGCAAAATGAGACATGGCCACGGAAAAGAAAACACCTTGTGAATTTTTGTTAAAATCTAGGACGTGTAATAATGGAGGCTGTAAAAAATAGCTTGCATTCCAAATTTGGGCTGAATATCTCAAAAACTGCAGGAGTTTCGAAGGAAAAACAACAATTTTTGCAGGAAATTTCAACGCCCTGTAGCTCCGCAACGAAGCTTTTGCGGACCTTTGTTTATATAAACTTTTTTTCTTAAAATTGCACGTATATTTACCCCCTCAAGTTGTAACATACTATTATGTAATACCCTGTATTTGTTGAGTTGAGACGTTTCATATTCCAATTTTTTCCAAAATTCACTGTGAGCATTCACTATTTAAGGCTGGAAAATCAATACTAAACAAAATAGCGTCTTCAAAATTGAAATATATGCTTTAAAGACTGGGTTTTTATTCTATTAAGGTACCAGGTTTGTTTAAGACAGAATTTAATGCTGAAAGGAAAATCCAAGTGAAGATGCTTCAAACAATTTGAGGGCTAATATTTATTAACACGGAAATTTTTCTAGTATTGGACTCAGGGTTGTTTTTGAAGTTATGTACAAATGATTTCGACATTCTACAAGTACTTTTACACAAAGAATTTGCGTTTTTTGAAAATGAACCATAGGCGATTTCGTTGAATAGAGTTTTTCCCCGTTTCAAAATACTTCCATGGACACTTTTTTCAGCAGCAGTTCATTAATCATTTCTTGCAATGACAAATCACATAAATTATTTTATGTTTTTTCATCAAGTTATTACTTTTGTGTGAATATAGTATCGTTTGAAATAACGAAGCGACTATGTTGTACGAAAATTTTGAAAAATTCAATATGGTAGAATGTTATATTTAAAATAATTAAAATATGAATGCTGCAGAAGCTGCTTATTTGGATCGTTTTCCTTAAGAATAGTACCACATAAAAACACAGTATATAATTTGAAGGAAAACCATGGTACATTAGACTTTGAAGTAGTTGATGCAGAAGATACAAACAACAATTGATGAAATAGGTAGTGTACCTGCCAATTTATCGATTTCAAAATGAAAACTGGTTTCTGCTAAAATATGAAGAAATTCCACAGTTTTTCTGAAGAATAACTTAGACTCATGAAGTTGACATCAGCAGTGATTGAATATTCAATCATCTGAATGAACATACTCCTCTAGGATGAGGTCGATATCATGTGCATTGGATAATCGCGTGTTAGCGCATCTGTTTTTTGATGAAAACCTTCGTGGTGAATTATATCTGAAAATTGTAAATAACAACATTAGCGATGGATATTTTGAAGAATTGCCTTTTGGTGAAAAAAGAAATATCTATTTTCAATATAATAGAGCTCCTTATCAAACTATGTTATGTGATAAATTTACTCGTTCGGGGACATATCAAGGGTCTGTTATATAGAAGTCAGTCGAAATATTGAAGAGTTGAAGCAAAAGTGCAGACATTGCATGTCGGAGTCTTCTCAGGTTTTATGAATTATGCAAACAGAATAATTTCAATACATTGATTATTTCCATTAAATTTCATTTCATAAAATAGAATATCTCGTTGATTTTCAATTTGAAAATGACGATTGCAATTTTAATATAGCATGATCGCTTCCTTATTATAAACGATACTATTTTCACACAAAAGTTGCAACTTGATGAAAAACATTGAATAATTCATCTGAATTGTCTTTACAAGCATTGTCGTAATGAAAGCACGAGACAAACTTAACTAATTTACTATTCTGGATGTAAAAATCGAGTGCACATTTGATGTGTTTTTGAAAAGGATTTATTCAACGATATCAACGTTACGTTATGTTTCATGTTTAAGAAACGTAAGTTCGCATTATAGGTCAAAAAACGCTGGACAAATAAAAATTGCGGACGTTGATCGATTCTATGTAGAAAAGTGTTGAATGTCAAAATCATTCTTACATAACTTAAAAAAAATTGAGGAATATTTTCAAAATTTCCAAATAACTCGAAAATGACGAAAACTAACTTGAATCTGTTTGCATCCCTCATGCAAAAGATCTCAGGGAGGGATGGTCATTTTCCTGTATTCACAATATTTCACATAGCTGCAGTATTAAAACGTCGAAATCTGTGCACTCTCCACAGATGTCTTGTATCTTTTGCATTTCCATTCGAAACACTACACATAAAATGCATGTCTAGCATTGCAGAATTCCCATAAATTTCCATTGTAACGAGAATATAACATGTGCTTGAAAAACTCAATCACTCTTTGCTACTCCCAATTAATGTTGACACAATTCATGATTTGAAATATCATATGTCAAAATCAATAAATCTCCAAATTATGCCATAGCCTACTTGAGACCATTAAAAAAAAATTGGATTTATATAGCAGATTACAGGCAACTATTATTTTTAATTAATTTCTCGATAAGGGTCGAAAATACGAGAGAACTTTGAGAGGACAAAAGGATTCTAGATAAAATGAAAACATGATTTGTGATTTGTAAAAAAAGAGGGAAAATGAGGCATAACAGCTGACAAATATCACTTTGCAGCTGTAGATTCTGATGACAATTTGACATTTACATTCATGTAATTTTTATTGGCTAAAAAACGTTCCAAAACCCTGTATATCTGTAACGAAGCGTTTGTATACCTAAGTTGATCAGAAACTTTTGTTATAAAATCAACCAAAAAGTCACTCTATTCTCCGTTAATATATGATATTTAGGAATACCCTGCAGTATCAAACTCATGGTACTTCAATGATTGAAGATAGTATAAAACTAAAGTTTTATTCAAATCTCTGCTCATGAACTTGAAAGGAATTGATATGATTTGTAAATTTTCGTAACGCGTTTCACTACACCGTAGCTTCTTCAGACGAATGAATGTACAGAAAATATAAATGAGAATATAAATATAAATGTTCTTGAGTAATTAAAAGCTTATTGGGTTGCTTCTTCTTAAGTGGTTATTTATGACAGGTATATCCAATAAAATTAAGGAATAGATTGCTCCCCGAAGAGATTCAATAAAGGTGAAGGGCTTAAATCGACTTGTTCATTGATGAGCTTACCTGAGTGTTTGTATTTATTGATTTCTAAAGTTTCCCAAAGATCTACCTTCCAATATTTATTATCTGTATGCAAAATTTCAAACTGTGGGTCGAAAGAGTGATTATTTTCTAAGAGATGATTCGCGTAATTTGAATCTGATTTTTTATTTGAAAAACTGCGTTTATGTTCCGTTATTCTAATATTAAAATTTCTACGTGTTCTACCAATGTAGAAATTATCACAGTTATTGCAATTCAATCTATAAACACCTGATTTATTGTTTTTACCTGATTTGGTTTCATTATTTTTATATATTTGCCTAAATTATTATTAGTTTGGAAAGCTATGTTGAAATTATTGCTACTCAAGAATGATTTCAGTTTCTCACTTGTAATGCCAACGTAGGTTAAGGTGTTGAATTTTTGTTTCAATTTATCGACAGGGTAAACTTCATTCAATGCGATTCTACTTTGTTTTTATTTAGAATATTATTTATTAGTTTGGGATTGTAGCCATTATTTTTGGCTATTTGTTTAATCAAGTTTAATTTTTTTTGAAGTTTTCTGGTGGTAACGGGATGTTAATCAATCTATGAATAAAACTATTGAATGCTGACATTTTATGTTGATACGGATGACACGACGAGTTATGTATTATAATATCTGTATGTGACTTATGGTAAATTCGAAAACATGTTTTCCATTTTCATTCGAAATTGTTACGTCTAGGAAATTTATCGAATTATTGCTTTCTATTCCGGTTGTGAATCCAATTTTGGGATGTAATGAATTTATATGATTTTCGGAAATTTTAACTGTCTATCTGTTTCTGTGAAGCAAATAATGATATCGTCTACATAGCGATACCAGTATAAACAATATTTACTGAGTGGATGATTATGAATTATTTTCTCTAAATTATTCATGAAGATTTCTGCTAACAAAGGACTTAACGGATTGCCCATCAGCAAAGAATTAAATTTGATTAAACAAATAGCCAAAAATAATGGTTACAAACTAAAAAATAATATTTTAAATAAAAACAAAGTGAAATCGCATTGAATGAAGTTTACCCTGACGATAAATTGAAACAAAAATTCAACACCTTAACCTACGTTGGCATTACAAGTGAGAAGCTGAAATCATTCTTGAGTAGCAATAATATCATTATAGCTTTCCAAACTAATAATAATTTAGGCAAATATATAAAAATAATAAAACCAAATCAGGTAAAAACAATAAATCAGGTGTTTATAGATTGAATTGCAATGACTGTGATAATTTCTACATTGGTAGAACACGTAGAAATTTTAATATTAGAATATCGGAACATAAACGCAGTTTTTCAAATAAAAAATCAGATTCAAATTACGCGAATCATCTCTTAGAAAATAATCACTCTTTCGACCCACAGTTTGAAATTTTGCATACAGATAATAAATATTGGAAGGTAGATCTTTGGGAAATCAATAAATACAAACACTCAGGTAAACTCATCAATGAAAAAGTCGATTTAAGCCCTTCACCTTTATTGAATCTCTTCGGGGAGCAATCTATTCCTTAATTTCATTGGATATACCTGTCATAAATAACCACTTAAGAAGAAGCAACCCAATAAGCTGTTAATTACTCAAGAACATTCATATTTATATTCTCATTTATATTTTCTGTACATTCATTCGTCTGAAGAAGCTACGGTGTAGTGAAACGCGTTACGAATCGCAATTATTAAGTAAAATTTCTTAAAACACAGTACTTGTTTTTTTATTATTGATAATGGAATTTTACCAAGTAAAAGCCTCCCAAATTCAATAATTTTTGATTCAAATATTCTTTAATAATCCCCATTCGATCCCTTTGTACAAAAAACAAGCAGTTCTTTTCATTTCTATTCTGAGTGTGCTACAAATGGTATTGTCATGGAACAGTGTCAAACTCTATCTAACATTCACCATCTACGCTGTCTTGAACTTGTGAGTTCGGCAAAGATCTTGTTTTAGTCAGGACACTTTGAACTTTCAAAGCACAATTTGTACCCAGATAAATTCTCACTCCAAATAAATGAATTTTTCATTATCTTGAACTCGATAACATTATTAATAAGTCCAAAGTTCACAATTCGACCTTCCAATATCAATAAAAAATTCAATAGAAAATTTCACCACGATGTCTGTCCTAAATGCTCTATCGACGTAACACGCATTAGAAATGAATATTTAAAATACAAAACTGGAAAGGGAAGCTCAGGAAAATTGATTCTAGAGTGAATTTTCTATAATTCACTAGAGACAAAATGTAACGTTTTCCTGACAAGTGCATTTAACGTTTTCCTGAAACATAAAACATTCATAACGTGGTATTGTAGTTGTAATTTTGGTAGGTAATCTAATTTTAGTGCAAGTAATTTCTGAATTCCTGTTTTAATATTTATTTCATTAATAAAGACTAAATAGCAGCCGTTTGCATTTTCTATTTATTCTATTTTTGAATGAAATATTACATGGGATGGTATCCAAAAACACCTATTTCTGTCATTCTGAATATAGGGAAGCTAATCTTGATTACCTAATCGCGTAGTAAACGTGGTGTGAATCAAAAATATACGGGAGATTATTCAAGATGATTTAAATAAATACATTCCTATCTCATTTCCATAAGACAACGGATATCTGATATACAAAGCGCCATAGTAATTTTGAATGAATTATCTTCGAATCTATCAGAATTCATCATTCGCATTTTTATTTCCATGGATTTTTCTTTTGGAAATTTTTATTCACAAATTTTGATGGCACATAGCCATGCATTGTACTGTCCCAATTAATTTGAAGATTGAAGAAAAGATTGAATATACAGAAATGTACATATACCACTGACAGGGTATATTCTCGAGCCAATACTTTTTAATTGTACAGGGTGGGCAAATTTCGATGTATTTGTACGGCAGCTATGTGAAATATTGCGGATAGAAAAAAATGAACCCTCTTCTCGCGATCTTATTTTCAGCGACTAGTTTAGAGGTGCCAAAATTTTTCTGATATCTCTTTCAGTTCTGGACAAAATTTCTCGAATTATGTGAAAATTGTTCATCGCGGATATCCTCGATCATCATCAAAGTTACATAAGAATATGCTTGACATTTTACAGTGGAAATTGTTTTTTAGCTCAGCGATTTCCGAGTTATAATGCAAAAATGATCTCTCTTGCACTTGAATATTCAAGGCCTATGAGAGAAGCACAATCGTCTTGAGGGATTTCTGATCAGTAAGTGTAACACTTTGTGAATGCTGCTATTTGTAGGGAGATTGCGTTGGAAGGTTATCATACATATACTACTTATGGTCGACCGAACCTGCAGCAAGGTAGTGTTGCTGTTTTCTCAAGAGATGAGGACTTCACTGCACTTGATCGTATAAATGTTTGAGTGTGGAACTTCATTGTGAGGTTAGTGCTGTGCGTCTGAATTCACGCAATATGACAATTTTGTGTTTTATCGTTCTCCGAAAGAAGATTTCAAACTGTTTTTGGATACACTTGAAAGGGTGTTGTGCTCTTTAAGAATATTTTGTAATGTTATGCTATGTGGTGATTTCAATGTCCGTTTTAATATTGGAGATAGGGAAGCAGAATCATTGTGTGACTTGCTCAGCTCACATGGATTAAGACAAATAATCTTCGAACCTAACCGTGGAAAAAACTGCTTAGACAATATTTTTCTAAATTTTGGTACCTCGTCTGAAAATGTGCATGTCCATTCTTGTGATTTCTCAGATCATAGCGCTCAGCAGGTGACCGTAGATGTGCTAGATAGAATAGTGACAAGGGAAGTTCATAAGGTACGTCCCTTAACTGAAAATGGCTTCAATACTTTCCATTCTGAACACCTCAAAATAGTCTAGGGAACACTTACCAATATCTTTAAAATATGAATTTGATGATTCGAATTTATACAAATATTTGGGTTTTGTTAGGATGTATTGTATATAATGTATTCTCAAGAAGACAAAATAATATTCACCTATTATAAAAAAGAATGAAATTTGAAAATATTGAGTATCTTCAGTGAAGAAAGCCTTCGTTACCTCCTCTTTAAGACGTATTTACTAAGAGTTATTCAGGATCGTCGACTAATAATGGTAATGAACTTCTCATCAGACAGATTGTCCGAATAATAAATGAATTTTTTAGGTATGTCTCCTCGTCTTACAGCAAAGCAACATGAAAAATTGTCTTATTTATGACCATGTACAAACTACATCTTCATAAACATACTCTCACATATTCACATCAGTAAGTTTTATTCGAAATATTCTTGTACCATCCAAACACAAAAACTTCGAACGAAAACGTATAACGTTACTAACATCACTTGCCACAGAAAGAGAGAAATGAGGATATCGATTTCGCACGAAGCGATTCCCAGAATCCATGGCAGGTAGAGAACTCGGGCTCAAAAGGGTGCAAGTTTCACTCAATTTATGTTTCTTCAATTTTAATCCATCAAATTCTTGCTGGCTCGCCTCGGGTTGGATTTGGTATCATTGAAAACAATCCTTTACGCCGAAATAACTTTCTTCAGCTATCCCGGATATTTCAACAATGCTTTTGTCTTGATATTCATCATAAATATCTAGAATGAAAAACCACCATTCATTATGGTTTTTTTTATTATATAAGGATGTTTGTGTATATTTTTTGCTGTTTTTTGTCCGCTTTGATTATATGAGAATTGAGAATAATAAAATAATTTGAATTGCAGGTAGTACGGAATTAGTGAAATGCACAGAATTGATTTCATAATTCTTCACTAAGATAAGTGAAGAGAAGAGCTCGGACATACAGTGTGGCACAAAACTTTTCCCCCAAGGTGGAGTATAAAAGTTGAAAATCATAAATGAATGCTAACTCGTTTACATCGTTTAGGTCAGGTTAGTTTTTTCCGTCTCTGTACGATAATTTCAACAATAATTAAGATCGTTTGAAAACTCGATTAAACTTGCCGTCCAAATACACACATGGCAACAATGTGAAGATATCTGGTATTCTTGGTTCATAATTTCACTTAATGTAGAGGTTAATCGACAGAACTGTAGATTTGGGATACGATACAAGTCTCATGTTTTTCGAGATACATTCTTTGAAAAAGTAACTGTAATTGATTGTTAAAAAAATCTGCTTGAAACTATTGTCGAAATTTTTGTTGTTGCTGAGTTGGCACAACTGTTTTCTATACTGACGTGGAGTTTGAACGCAATCTGTCATTTATTTTGTTCACAGTGCTCGATTTTGTCCGTTCTCACAAGTGTGCTTTGCGATTTTTACAATGGATAAAATCAAAATCATTTATTGGTCCAATAGATCACATAAAAGGATATAGGACAAGAAGAAAATAATAAACCACAAGCTAGACTCAGAGGAGATGGGAGGATTCAAATTATTTATGAAATAATATTTCAAAAGCGCCAATGCGTTTAAACTATAGATAAATAAGTTTGTTCAACATTGATCCTCGTTGTGACTACAAACGCATAAAGTTCACAAACTATCAAGATGACAAACTACGTTACTCTCAATCGTACTGAAAAACCATAAAAAATAGTAAGTGAAAAGTATTTAAAAGAATGATTCAAAATGAATGAGCCAACCGACATGAAACCTGTGAAATATTGTATCACAATAAGGAAGATAATGAAGAAATTAGAGTGTCAACTTCTAATTTAAGGCACACGAACATATAGAAAATTGACGAATTTTCCAGGTAAACAGTAGTTTAAGAATAGTAATAAAATAGGACGGTTGTATAGAGCACCCTGTATATGAAATTGTCAGAATCTCACGAAATATCAACTGCATACAGTAGCATAAGAATAGTAATAAAACAGCAGGATTATATAGTGCACCCTGTATAAATTGACACAACACTTATTCAAATATGGTACCAATATTCATAGGTTAATGCAAGCCAAAAATCATAAAAACAAAAAAATGGCACATAAATGACCCCTTTTGAAGAAGGAATTATTTTCACAAACCTTCAGATTTATACACAAAATTTATAGAACATCTCTACTACTACGCTTCCTTACTTGCAGTTAATAACTTGCTCATTACGGGCTAAATTCTACTTGAAATTGTATCAAATTTATTTAAAATATGAAATTTAGAAGAAAATTATCAAGGTTATAGTTAAGTAAATATCCAGGACTACTATGAAAATAATTGCATCATGATAACTGTCAAAATATATCCAAGACCAAAAGTTTATAGGTGAATATGGTTTTCGTTCAATTACTCTAGGTTTGTAGGTATATAATCAGGTTTATATTTATATATGAAATAATATCAATCACTGTCGAGGTCAATATAAAGAAACGAGAATTATCTTACTCCACTCCTTGATGTCTATGTAGAATTGAGGTGGGTACCCCAAGAAACCTGAGGGTAGCAGATCGGTGTTGAACTAGATCACCTCCAACAGTCTGCGCCAATGGAATTGAGTTATGGATGTAACTCACATAGAATACTGCACCACAAGGCCACTGTAGACTACAGGTGTTAAATTTGAGACCCTCCTAACAAAAGGTGAATAAAGAAGAGTGTAGAGGATGTCTTCTCAAGTAACGTTGACTCATGAACGACTAACATGAGATGGAAACCAAGAAGTTGAACGTATACTTATTAAGGTTGACGTAGCTATCCTTGGAGAGCTTGATGAATATTTGGAGATTGCAGGTTGTAGACTGTAGGTTTATTTCAAGCTCCAGTGTAAGCTTCAAATAGAAATGGAGATCTTCGTAATACTATTCAAGTAGGAATATGTAGCTCCAGGACTCAGGTAGAAATGCTTCAAAGCTTGTAGTAGAGTAAATCAAGGAAACACTCGAAGTACACCTCCTAACGTAAGTGAAAAGAGGAGAAGACAGGGAATACGAAGAATTTGAAGACCCTGCTAGGAAAGAAAATACTACTATAACAGGTGCATTTCTTGAGGAGGCGTTAATATTCGAGAACAAGTTCGCAAAAAGACTTACTCAGATGAAGGGCGGTCTTGATGAACGAATTCTGGAGCCTCGTGTTCGATGATTCTCGAAGAGTTGAAATTATTTCTTCCACAGTAAAACCAACTCAAGAGAAATAATTATCTGAATCCCAATTTAATGGCAATTTACTATCACTTCAACCAAAATTAACAAGTAAATTATAAAATGCACCGATTGACACGAATCCCTGAAAGGAAATGAAAATTCGACGTCGCCACAAGATGGCAACTCCCCTCAAAGGAAATTAAGAAAAAATTAAGGCAGTTTTCCACCGAGACATTGACAACCGTGGTATGAAAGACTACCCCAAAATAAATTTTATTTTGAATTGTTCGCTGAATATTTTGCAATATTTTGCAAATGGAATTGCATAGGGTGACCGTGAACCGCAACCAAAGTTATACCAAGTGATGAAATAATATTTAGAAGTTCACAGAAAAACTTCCCAACATGAAATGATATCACAGATGAATCCTCAAGCTCTGGACATAGTGTACACAGTGTATTTATCCACCGCAT
Source organism: Cryptolaemus montrouzieri (assembly GCA_013387265.2). Taxonomy (NCBI): domain Eukaryota; kingdom Metazoa; phylum Arthropoda; class Insecta; order Coleoptera; family Coccinellidae; genus Cryptolaemus; species Cryptolaemus montrouzieri. The sequence continues at coordinate 126,189,813 of JABFTP020000185.1, forward strand.
ATAGTATTGACGGTAGATACTCTCAGCGCCATCTATACGGCATCACTTGGAAGACTGAACCTGGCCATCGCGGCTGTCTCGGTCAAACAGAGAGAGAATTGTTTTGATGACTTTGAATATTGAAGGGTTTTTTGCGATTATACTTCAAAATTGGCAAGCAAGAACAAGGAAGTGATTATGTTTCTGAAGACTCACACTGCGACGGAAGAACATCTCCGCGAAAGAGGAAATATCGCAGGTTATGTACTTTTTGATTATTTCCTTAGTCCTTTTTATGGCCTTGCTTGCTATGTCAAATCTTTTCTTAGATTTGTTTAGACATACAAGAGGTATGATTGTTGAAATATTTTTCTGCTGGTTTTCTTTTTCCATTGTTACAGATTCCTGTCCCAAATCTTCCTTTCACCATTGTCTTCGTCTGGAAATTATGGGGCTAAGCAGAAAAATCATTGGTACTCTTTATGTACACACTTCACTAACACAACATAAACAGACAAGCTATTGCTTGTGCAATAGCGACAGGGAAACGAGTTTTTTTCCTGAGGTTTTTTCTCTCGTTCATTGAATCATATGCAAGATAGTATGGTTCCCCTGTTACATTTCCTGAGCTCACACTTGTGTTTTTTTTTTGACACACACCAAAATTATAGATACAAGCATTTATTGCAAATACAATTATTCGAATTTTTGTAAATGCTTTATATATATATATATATATATATATATATATATATATATATATATATATATATATATATATATATATATATATATATATATATATATATATATATATATATATATATATATATATATATATATATATATATATATATATATATATATGTATATATGTAAACTTGAGACGAAAAGAATTATTCAAAAATCCGTAGATCAATGAATAATCCTTCCTGACAAGAGCTAGTTTCCAAATCTGCCTGCCATGCACGCAGCCCCCAAGGGCCACAATAGTGCAACTAAGCAGGATGCCGAGAAACGACGCGGCAAACTGCAGTTTCGCCCTTATTATGAGCTCATCAGTGTCGCATATCGCTTCTCAGCATCTTATCAAGCTACATCGGGGTACCCTATCGATTCCAGAAAGGATGCACCTTGTACATACGTATGAGAGTCGCCCTCTATGGACCGATACGGCGAACCCGCTACCGGACTTCGAGAAAGATACGAACAATAACAGACAGATGTGGAAACGTTAAAAATTCCAAACATTTGAGAGACATCTTTTGCCGTGCCGTGAATCACATCAATAGTAGAAAACGAGCGAAATAATCCCGCTGGAAAAGTGCTCTCAGCCTCTGTTTCCGAGATAAAACCTCTCGTCGGTAAATATTTGATGGGACAAATATCTTCCGCGATAAACTTCGCGAGGAGTCTACATATGTAAACTTGAGACAAGGAAAATTATTCAAAAATCCGTAGATCAATGAATAATCCTTCCTAACAAGAGCTAGTTTCCAAATCTGCCTGCCATGCACGTAGCCCCCAAGAGCCACAATAGTGCAACTAAGCAGGATGCCGAGAAACTGCAGTTTCGCCCTTATTAGAAGCTCATCAGTATCACATATCGCTTCCCAGCATCCTATCAAGCTACATCGGGGTATTCTATCGATTCCAGAAAAGACGAACCTCGTACATACGTATGAGAGTCGCCCTCTATGGACCGACACGGCAAACCCGCTACCGGGCTTCGAGAAAGATACGATTTACGGATTTTTGAATAATTCTTCTCGTCTCAAGTTTACATATGTAGACTCTTCGCGAAGTTTATCGCGGAAGATATATTTGTCCCATCATATATATATATATATATATATATATATCTTCCGCGATAAACTTCGAGGAGTCTACATATGTAAACTTGAGACAAGAAGAATAATTCAAAAGTCCGTAGATCAATGAATAATCCTTCCTGACAAGAGGTAGTTTCAAATCTATATATATATATATATATATATATATATATATATATATATATATATATATATATATATATATATATATATATATATATATATATATATCCCCAGTACGACGAACCTAGTAAAATTATGAATTTGAAAGAAAATTGAAAGTTCTCACCCCATTTATCACTGCAACAGCATACATCACGGATGTAAGTTTCAAAATAGCATGAAATAATACGAAAACTTTAACGAGTCTATTCAGGATATTGCAGTCCATTTCCACGAAAGTATCAGAGCACCAATTTTCATCCAGAAGATGGACTGGGTTATTCGCAATCATATTAACGACGCCTAAGGAGAATAACTATGAGAATCGACATGAATATAGTCTGGAATAATTTTGACTCAACTGGAATGAGGTGTTGTTCGTAGTTGTAGGTGATATAACAGTTTATTTATTTCTTGAGTTATAGATATTATAAGTGAGGAAAATAAGGCTCAATAAATGAGATAATTTAAGGAGTTATTGAATATTTGTGGCAGAGCCATTTGGTAACGTTACAAACCTTGATCTTGCTAGGAATAACCAGAGGTCGAATTGAGTGGTCAACAAAATTCATTTCCAAACATGGAATATTGAGTTTTTCCAAATACATGAGGATTTATATTTCTTGTTTTCTTCAGAAATGAGAAAAAATTGCAAATCATATAAAACAATAAAACTCTCTAAGATTGTTATGATTTATGAAAACCTTTAAAAAGACGTTACAACCAACCCTGTTTACTTATCGTCTAAAATCTCAAGATAAATAAATTTATAGATTCATGCACACAGGCGTTAACTACCCTTCGAAATGCAAATTGAGTTAGTTTCCCCTTTTTCAATAATTTTGAAAATTGCCAAAATATTCAAAGTGGCTCATTTGATATAAAAAATGAATTTTTGCTAAAAAGATTCGCCGTTGTGAAGAGGACTTGGAGATTTCAAATGAGATAACCCTCGAACCGTTTCCCATATTCAATTTCGAGGGGTTGAAGCGTCACCTTTTAGGAGGTTGCTTTTTAAAGACTCAATTATACCTCAAAAGATGTCCTTCAACTAAAATCATTCGACTTGTTTCGGCAAAATTTGCAAATCAATACAGAATACGAACTATACAGAGTGACTCGTTTGAGGTGGATATATCTAACCACTATTTAGGATAATTGAAATTCTTGAATTGTCTATATTGATTCATTTGATAAGCTACGCATATATATCGAAATTATATTCCGCCATAAATATCTCGACATTGTCAGTTATTAAGAAAATTTCAGCTTTATACAAGTTATTGCATTATTTATATCTCCAACAACCGGACTCGGAACAAGTTGATGCTGATTGAGAAAGCACCAATAATCGCAATCCACGCATTCCATTCTCTTCAATATTCTCTTTATTCTCGTTTGCGTATAGAAAAAGGTTCCTAAGTGTCTGCTGAATCCCCAGGTGTCCTGTAAAATACATAATGATACGAATCCCATAAATTATTATGATTTAATGATTTATATGTGATTTTAAACTGAAAATTGGAAGATTCCTAACATTCAAGAAACTCTCTTTCATTATTCAGGTAAAAAACCTACCAGTTAACAATAAAATGATACCCTTCGGAAGGAAGATATATATTTAATATAAAAAGTGTTAGCCGCAAATCGTTAGGGAATATCTGAGATTCCAGAGAAATTGATACGTTGTTTCGTTACACTTAAATATAATTTTATGTCATCGATTTTGTTATGTAGCAACCTACTGAAATATATAAAGGCTTAATTTCTTAAAATTTTAGGATTGCATAAATTGACACTTGTTGGTTTGACTTAATTCAAGAAATCATTTACTGATATTTGGTCACTCTGTATCATTTGCAGGAAGTAACAATTTTATTATTCATACAAGAATTTTTTCCATTGTTTATAATTCTGATATTAGCTTTGTACAATACTAGAATCAATATGGTCAGGAGATACTTCGCCTACTGACAGAAGTGATTAGTTAAAAAAAATTATCACAATGTCACAGATCCAAGCTTCCTCTGAATCAGGGGTTCCCAAAATTTTTGTACCACTCCCCCCTCAGGTTATTTGGAGAACCCCACGCCCCCCTTTGTACGTGTAAGGAAAATTAAAACAAGTATTACATGAAAAACGATTATAATTACTGATACAAATTTTAACATTGTAACACAGATACATTTTCAATTTAAAGAAGGTAAAACAATAGGTCTACCTACTTAGAAAAACAAAACATAAAATGCAAATTAGTGAGATGGATGCGCTTGCATGTTCTGTATAAATTGACAGATCCTAGGTAGAGTTTCAGACACAGCACAGCGTGGGTCACTTTCGACATCAAGTTTGTTGCGGTACTTGGTTTTGATCGCCACAAGAGTTGAAAACGCTTTTACGCACATGTATGTTGTTGAAAATGGCAAGTACATCTGAACAGCTTTCTCTGAAACACTGGGGTAAACTTTAAAGTACTATAACCAAAATGAGATCTTGTCCATTTTTTTCAAAATCGTATCTTGCAGCAGAGTCTTTTTTTATTTCTATTCCCACCTCTTGCAACTCTTCTGGCAGTAACTGTATGTCCATGTTGAACGGGTCGGTTAATAGTTTGTAGAACTCCTCTGTCAAGTTATGAAAGTACCTGCTAAACTCCTCCTTGGGGTTCGTCAAATGGTCATTTATCAAGTTTTTCAAAAGCGGTCCTTCGAAAACGTCCTCAAAACATGCTTCTTCTGAGACTGACACTATTTCGTTGAAACTTGAATAGTTGCTGGGGTTCATTGACACTTTACGTATTGAAAGTTGTAGTTTCTCAACGTACATCTTGATGGCACCCCAATGTGTTACTAAACAAACACGATATATCGTATCCAGAACGATCAATATGGACGATTTTTTTAAGAAATGAACACCTGCATCAATTTCTCACCAAATTTTGTAGAGTGCCGCAACAGATTTCATTTTTTTTTCATGAAAACTAAAAATGCAGTAGATGTGACGCTGCTTTATAATCATTTCATGTATTCAGTGTTTTAAATCAGTTAGTTGGCACTTTGTTTCAGTTGTAAGCACAAACAAAAGATTCAAGTTTTGTGATTCGACCATGGAAAGACGACATTTGACTAGAGAAGAGATGTTACGAGCCGTTGGCATGCTCCAAGCTGGGAGCTCACAACGAGAAGTATCCAGGGTTCTGGGAAGCAGCCCAAGTGTCATAAACCGTTTATGGTCGCATTTCAATGAAACAGGTAGCGTAGAAGAACGCCATACAGGATTACTACAGTCGCCCAAGACCGAATTTTGGTTTTACAATCCAGAACAGATCGTACTACCATAGCATCTCAATTAGCTCAAGAGCTATCACGAGTTCATAATGTACAAATTTCCGACCAATCTGTGAGAAATCGACTGCACGAAGGTCAACTCCACTCCAGACGTCCTTTAACAGTTCCACAACTGACCCATGGAAATCGCGCTGCTCGTTTAGCTTGGCGCCAAGAACACGTAAACTGGGATCACGAGAGGTGGGCCACACTTCTCTTCAGTGACGAATCTAGATTTAGTTATTATCCTGATTCGGGAAGAATTCGAATATGGAACCTGGAAAGCAAAACCGTCTCCAGCATGCTCGAGAAGTTGTTAGACAGGGAGGCGGATCAGTGATGTTTTGGGGAGGTATACGCCTTGGTGGAAGAACTGACCTCGTTTTCATACAGAACAACCTCACGGGAAATTCTTACGCAAATGAGATAGTTTTACCTGTAGTGGTACCGTATCTCCAAACAATGGGTCAAAATCCACTCTTCCAAAAAGATAATGCCCCTCCTCATCGTGCAAGAGTTGTCATGAACGTTCTTGAAGAGAATGATATCGATCTTCTACCGCGGCCATGACGCTCCCCAGATCTGAATCCCATCGAGCATGTGTGGGACACCCTAAAAAGAAATCTCCTGCGTCAAAACGTCTTCCATCATGAACAGGAGGTTCGATTAGCAGTTCAGGGGGCTTGGAATGACTTAGGCCAAAATGTAATAGACAATTTAATATTGAGCATGCCGCGACGATGCCAAAGTGTCATTAATAACAGAGGTGGACCTTCTGGGTACTGAAAAATATAAGTGCTTCCATATCGTTTCGAAAATATTAGTTCAGGTTTTTTTGTGTTTTACCAAATTTCGTCATTTTCAAATTTCAATTTTTTTAATGATAGGTGCTTTGGAGAAGTCAAATACTATTTTGTTTTCTTTAGAATACATTATATACAATACATCCCAACAAAAACCGAAGGAATTTCTATGAATTCGAATCATCAAATTCATATTTTAAAGATATTGGTAAGTGTCCTTTGAGGAGTTTATATTAGGATAACTTTAAATTTTATGAGAAAATATCAATCTACCAGAATATATACAAACTATAGCATCATCAGACAATGACATCAATGTACCAACGAGTAGTGTCAGAGGCTTTCTCCCGGAAAAATCTAGTGTTCGGACCTTAGTCAAGTAACACTGAATGTAAATCATTCATAGTTTTCTTTGTGTGAAGTAATGAACGATCGAATAGAATACTGCTCTGAATAGAAATATGATAAAATTGTCAGCTAAATATATTACATTTATATTATATTCTGAGCAGAATAAACTAAAGAGAAAACCTATGACTCTACCTCATTATATTTTTCGGAAAGAAACCTACGAAGAATATTACAAGATTTGATGATGACTGTTATCTTCTGTAACTGTTCAAACAAATTTTCTTCAGACCCGAAATCTCAATATTTTTGTGAAGATTCCTAGGAATAACACCTGTTATAGAAACAATAATCTGTTGATATATATATATATATATATATATATATATATATATATATATATATATATATATATATATATATATATATATATATATATATATATATATATAAACATAATGAAAATACACAAATGAAGTTGGCTGTTCAAGTACACTCTACTAATAATTGAAAAAGGATCGCAGTTTATATCACATAGGGTAGAGATAGAATTATAAGTATTGCACATGAATGACACCGGAGACTGCAGGACTATATTAATTCTAGGTATTTTAAGTGAAAACATCTCACCGCCTCTAGATCACAATCTCGCCTCTGCAAACCATAAGATAGCTAACAAAGGGGGACAATCTAGTTTATTATGTAGTAAACTGAATAAAAACTTCAAAGCGAGAAAGCCCGTTCTAGTTTTGATAGTGGTTACCCCAAATTTAGCCAAGAGTGAGTCGTGATCACACCCTCTCATTGGATAGATTCCATCCTCTCTCCAAGCAAGGTACTTAACAAAATTTCTCTGTATGGCCTCCAGATGATATGAATAAATGGGATGCCAAATAATCGACCCATATTCAAGCTTGCTTTTGACAAGGCTTTGAAAAAGGCGGATAAGAGTAAAAGAATTTGTGAATTGTTTACCGTTACGTATTATGAAACCATTGAGTTTGGAAGCAGATGAGGAAAGATTATTAACGTGTGGTATAAAAGTGAGCTTTTGGTCAAATATGACACCAAGGTCTTTAATTTCACAGGAGCGCCTCAAAACCTTTTCGTTCATTTTATACTCAAAAATTTGCGTATTTTTTTTCTACTTAAGCTCACCACACTGCAATTAGAGACATTAAGATCCACACGATTGCTCAGGCACCAGTCAGATACAAAATTGATGTCTCTCACAGTCACGTGCGTTACCCACCTCCACGAAAAATTTCAAGTGATCAGCGTACATCAATTTAAAGATATCAATTATCTCCAGGAGATCATTTATGAACATAATAAATAAGGACCGAGATTAGAACACCAGAGGAAGCCTCAAACTCACACGAACGAAAACTTTCCAGTTGAACAAACTGCTGCCGACCGACAAGATAAGATTTTACAAGAGCTACAAGCGCATCCAAAAGTCCAAATGGGGACCTCAACTTATGCAGAAGTATACGATGATTTACCCTATCAAACGCTTTCTGGAAATCTGTATGGATAACATCGACCTGGCCTGCACGATCCAAAACTTCACGTATGTGTTGTGAAAAAACGACTAAATTACTAGTGCTCGACTAACCGGACATAAAACCGTGTTGTTCAATGTTTATTCTAACTCAAATCGAGGAATAAATACAGTTGTACAGAATAATTTCTAACAGTTTTGAAAAATTACGTAAAATATCAGTAGGCCTATAATTACCAACAAGTTCTTAAGATCCGGGAAATTCACAGAAAAATCAATCCAGCCGAGTCCTTCAGGGTAGTTCGTTTTCATTGGAACGCGCTGTATATACCATTTTATTCGTTACAAATCCTCTGAAAGATTATCCCTTCATTACAAATCAATAAATTAATTGTAGGATGAAATGTTTTCACATCTTCTGTAGAAAACTTGAACTCTTCAAACATAATCTTTGATTGATTCTTGTTCTGATTGAATAAAATAAATATAAATAATTGAAATGCCTGTCACTAAATTGAAAGGAAATTGTTATTAATGATGTTAGTTTGAAATGGACATCATAATGAAATGCGAGTAAGTTCGAGCACGAGGCGTGAGCCGAGAAAATTAACAAACATAGAAATTTCATTATACTATATCAAACCAGTATCGTTCAAAATTTAATTTATGAAAGCTCGAATACTAAAATATAAGATTTATGTGAATAATAATCATTTAATTAAAATTTGAAGTTGAAAATTTAGTAATAGGATCCAGGTTTCCAATTAATCGATGTTATAGCGCTTCAAAAATGTTTTCCACGGACAAAACAACCCTCTTCGCTTTGTGCTATCTCTCCATCCGAAATATCTTTAAAGTTACGATATTATACTAAACTGAAATCCATAACGCTTGAATTAAAATAAAATAGAACACGTTGAACTCAAATTCAGAAAAAATATTGCATGATACATGTTGGGACAGACTCGCCTGTTACGACAGGTTTCCCAAATATCTCAATGTTAACCAGAAAATTTTGCAGATTTCTTGAACCTAATAATTGATGATACAATATTATAGGGATCTAAATGTGTTGGCCGTGCTACTATGTTTCAGAAGGAACAAAATTCCGTTCAGATTGGAGCATGCCAAATATTTTCAGTTTGTTCAGGCTACTACGTTTTAAAAATCAGGTCGATGCCCCTCGATAGCGTTCCACACTTATAACTAAAGAGCGGATTGTATGTATCGATTGGATTCAGATACATCATCATCAGAATAGGTGGCAGGCGGCCTCACCCCCGTCGCCCGGTGTGATATCACCACATCCAGCTATAGGTCCCGCGAATTGATCACCTGTGTGACTAAGTTTCGGGATCTGGCGGATGGTCCGGTTTCCAGGGTGTGAAGGATTGGCAACGAAGCATGATGAGCTCTTATGGAACAAAATCATCCGGAGTTAAAGTTGTCCCCCAATCGGATCTCTGGGGTTCATGATGTGGGTAAGTCGACCACTCCTTCGGCGAATTTACTAATTCATTCACGTTCTAGATAAAAAAGCAACTCTTGATAGAATTCTGCAATATCAGAGGACTGGAGCACAACAACTTGAATGTTGATGCAGACCAGCATCTGCAAAACGAACAACCCCATGTGCTGGCCCTAACAGAAACCCACAGGTATGCGAATTATATTTTAACGATCATTCCTTCTTACGACACAAATATCCTAATGGGTTTTTTCACAGTTTAGCTCTTTAGAAGATTAGGTGATCGATAATGTAAATACCTGGCTTTCAATTGATTGATTCACAACCCTTGGAAGGAACATGCTCTATGAAATCGAGGCGAATGACGAAAATATGTAAAAATATATAAAAATATGTAATAATACCGTGAAATATGGATCCTAGTTCAAATCTGGTAAAAGTGTAAAGTATGTAAAAATATGTAATTTACATAGAATCCGCTCTTTACTTAAAACCGTTTCTCGCACATTTCAAGACTCTTTCTTCAACATTTTTCTAACGTTTGGGGAAAATACTTTACGTCTATTGTTTTTTCAATGATTTGCTTTTTCAGGTAATATTCCTGAAGATTTTAGAAAGCCAAAGTTAGCGGCATTGTAAGACCAGGTAAAAATTCAGGAAATCCGTATACTAACTTCTGTTTCATTCAAAATATTAGAGAAATTTCTATATAAAAATTGGTACCGATTATTGACGAAGATTTGTCTCATTCGCAAGAAACAACTACAACTGTTCAGATCGAGTTCTTAATTTAACAAGGTTTATTGAATCTAGAAGTCAGGGTAAATTGAAAGCAGGAATTGTATTCTTGGATTCTTCAGCTGTATATGATACAGTGAGGAAAGATTGTCTGATTGAATAACTATAAGGTTGTCCACTGTGGTACAACTATAAAGCTGATCGATGCTATATTATCTGGTAGAAGGCTTCGTGTTTTCACGAAATGAATGGAATAAAGTTTTTTCTATTAAGCTCCTCATACATATTCAAAAAGTTTCTGCTTTTGGTCTCAGAAGAAAGATTCGTTGTACCTTGAATTGATTAAGAACAGGTCATGGCCGTTGTATTGGTCTGCTCTTTAAGTGGAATTTAGTAGATAGTCCAAATTGGCAGCGTGGTGAAACTGAGGAAATTATAAGTCATTTAGACTGTATTATATCTCGATATCAAAATCGTTTGCTGCATTGTATATGGTATCTGATTCTTCTCTTGTTTGGGATGAGACATTTTAATCCATTTAGTATTACTGACATCACGTTTTTTTGCTATTTTTCTGTTTATCAGATTTCTGAAAAACTCATCATCTCACATCCACCAAACGAGTTTTGGTCAAAATGAAGAATGAAAATACACAATCATTCTGTTTCCACTTTTTATTCGTAACATCCTTATAGACTATCTTTTACTGATGATCAGCGATGGACGAGGCAGAATTTTTATTAGATTTTTTCTCTTTGTTTTCGTAAAATCATATAAAAATTTACGTAAGATTCACTTGTATTTCCGCATTTTCAGCTTATACTGTGGAAGATCGATCGTGGAAGGCTCATAGTGTTTTAAATGATTATTCATTTCATTTACTGTGCTTCTAACATCAAAATTTGACATTGAACAATTAAGATATTCTCTCTTCTTTCATTCAAACAAATGATTGAATAACTGTGTCTGAGACTTTCACCTTTTTCGATATGATAACAACAATATAACCTTCAAAAACAGATTTTCGTTATTGACTGATTTCCGAATTCAATCATTTAATGGATTGTTTCGCTGTCAGTAAATACATTCGGCGACTTTAGCTTTAATAAATTTTCAATAATCGATCTTGGGAGAAATGTTTTAATTAGTTTTTGGTTTCCTTTATTTTTTCATTTTACGGAGGAACCTGAATATTTTTAAGGTTTAATTTCGGAAGAAGTTGCGTTCATGAAAAATTGGCTGAATATTTTTCATTTACAATAAAGAACCCTTAGCTACTCCTTTATTTTTCACACAAGGAATTACTTATTTAAAACCGAAAAGTGATAATACTTTTGATCCGTCTCAATATAGACCAATTACTTGCCTTCCAACAATATATAAAATTCTAACTGCATGTATTACCCAAAAATTTATGCACATTTGGAGAATTATAATATTCTTTCCGAACAACAAAAAGGATGTAGAAAAAAACACCTTGGTACTAAAGAGCAACTTGTAATTGATTCTGTTGCTTTGAATCAAACTCAAACTAAGAAGAGAAATATTCATACAGCCTTCATTGATTACCAAAAGGCTTTTGATAGTTCTCCCCATTCATGGCTTCAAGAAATTTTGGAAATTTATAAAATTGATAAGACAACCAAGAACCAATCTTCATTTAAATATCTCAAAACAATCGTTAAAATCCGAAGTAATTCCAATCAAAAGAGGCATTTTTCAAGGTGATTCTTTAAGTGCTCTTTGGTTTTGTCTTTGCCTTAATCCATTATCTCATGAATTAAATGCTACTAGTTTCGGCTTCAAAATTAAAGAGTCTATCAACTGAATTCAAATTAAGTCACTTAATTTATTTAGATGATATTAAATTATATGCCGGAACCAGATCACATTTAAAAGTCTACTTGATATTACTTTCACCTATTCCAGTGATATTCATATGAAATTTGGGCTTCAAAATGTAAAAATCTTTCTATTGAAAAAGGAAAGATCACCTCTGATTATATAAAGATTTCCAATATCGAAATCGAGCCAATGCATCAAGATATATATATATATATATATATATATATATATATATATATATATATATATATATATATATATATATATATATATATATATATATATATATATATATATATATATATATATATATATATATATATATATATATATATATATATATATATATATATATTCAACACAAGTGTGAGCTCAGGAAATGTAACAGGGAACCATACTATCTTGTATATGATTCAATAAACGAGTGAAAAAAACCTGAGGAAAAAACTCGTTTTCCTGTCGCTATTGCACTAGCAATAGCTTGTCTGTTTATGTTGTGTTAGTGCCGCGTGTACCTAAAGAGTACCAAAGATTTTTCTGCTTAGCCGCTTCATTCTCTCTAGCATTCCATGATTTCCAAAGACAAGGGTGAAGGGAAGGGGGTTTGGGCAAAAATCTTTAACAATGGAAAAGGAAAAACCAGCAGATAAATATTTCAACAATCATACTTCTTCTATGTCTAAACAAATCTAAGAAAAGATTATAGATAGCAAGCAAGGTCATAAAAAAGGACTAAGGAGATAATAAAAAAATACATAACCTGCGATATTTCCTCAAATTCCCTCTCTGTTTGACCGAGAGAGCTCCGATAGCCAGGTTCAGTCTTCCAAGAGATGCCGATTATGATCTATAGATGTTTCAGAATCATTATGGACTCAATAATTTGTGTTGACATCGCCCATATAATATTTCTTCGTGAAACTTGTTCAATTTGAAGAAAAATTTGCGAAAAAATTCTGAAAAATATGACAAATGTCCTAGAAAAAAAGAGTGTATTTTCGTCTTGCCAAACACCTAACTCCTGTAGAGTCATCTCTTTCGAAAGGAATCCACCATTGGCAGGAAAACTTGTAGTCATCTTTTTCTTTCTTATCCTCATACTGTAATGCTGGTTCTAGACATTCAGAATTTTTCAATTTGTTTCATCTAGTTATTTGATCGAGAGCATTGTGTCTCATTTCAGTAAAATAAAATCTCAATTAATTCAAGTAGTTCTTTACCTTTTGGAATATAGTTTCCATATAAAGATTTTAGAATCGACAGTTGTCAAGATTTTATAGTTCATTTTATTTATAGAAAGTTTATAATTCATTGTATTGGCTTCATTATGATTCAATCCGAGTTTCTCTGCTTGGGATTTGAGACAAAATGGTTCATATCATTCAATTTGTTGCTATTTGACAATTTATTGAATCTTCAACTATCTCTTCCCACTTGAGCTAATTGAAAGTTGATGTCTGGTTAGTCACCAGATGATAACAATAAACTGTGGTATAGTTGAGTGACAACTTGGGTATATATCTACGATCCAGAAACAGAGCAGCAATCAATGGAATAATGACTATCCAAGGCGAAGTGAAAGCTGGAAAAGTTTCTAGAGGACTATGCTCCTGCCCACAATCGTAACCAAAAATATTATTATAGCCTTTATTCATCAGGCTTCCTCCGTCTAACTATCACCTCTTTCTTCAATTAAAAAACAGTTTCGAAGGTCCTCTAACGAAGAGGTGATAGAAGCTTCAGAGGCCTGGATAACAGAACCAGATGAAGACGTCTTCTAGTACTAGAGACATTGCAGGTTTGTAGCAATAAATTTATTCAATTAAGACAAATTGGATGACCAATAAAATATTTTGAATCATTAATCAATTGAAAAATACACTAAAATTATAATGAATAAGATATTTCCACTTTTATCCCATTATCAAAAACTAGGAGAGAATGAAATAATCCAATGTAATTTTTACCTAAGGAACAGATGAGAGAAGTGATGTGAAACGGAAATCAAGCAGGTCGTTATATAATTTCTACAATATTCACCTATAAATATAATATCTTGCTTCTGTAATATGAATGTAAGATTTGGTTGCGAAATCTCAGAAATGATTTTGTCTTATATTACTTATTATTCATTTCAATTATACAATGATCTGAAAGAAGAAACAATTAGAAATCTATATGGAGTATCGATTTTTATGCTCACCTACTCGAATATTGATAGAATGACCAGTTTTACCTATATCAAAAGCAGGACAATTACAATATGATTTATAAACATGATTCTTTCACTTGTAACAAGTCGATCTTTGAACATAGATTTTCAAATTCGTACATATTATGTTGATTTTATACTGTTTTAATATAAACACCTCATAAAAGTCTAGGGAACACTTACCAATATCTTTAAAATATGAATTTGATGATTCGAATTTATATGAATCTTGCGGTTTTGTTAGGATGTATTGTATATAATGTATTCTCAAAAAAATAATATTTGACTTCTCCAAAGCACCTGTTATAAAAAAATTGAAATTTGAAAATGACGAAATTTGGTAAAACACAAAAAAAAGTCCTGAACTAATATTTTCGAAACGATATGGAAGCACTTATATTTTGCAGTACCCAGAAGGTCCACCTCTGTTATTAATGACACTTTGGCATCGTCGCGGCATGCTCAATATTAAATTGTCTATTACATTTTAGCCTAAGTAATTCCAAGCCCCCTGAACTGCTAATCGAACCTCCTGTTCATGATGGAAGAAGTTTTGACGCAGGAGATTTCTTTTTAGGGTGTCCTACACATGCTCGATGGGATTCAGATCTGGGGAGCAGGATGGCCACGGTATAAGATCGATATCATTCTCTTCAAGAACGTTCAAGACAACTCTTGCACGATGAGGAGGGGCATTATCTTGTTGGAAGAGTGGATTTTGACCCATTGTTTGGAGATACGGTACCACTACAGGTAAAGCTATCTCATTTGCGTAAGAATTTCCCTTGAGGTTGTTCTGTATGAAAACGAGGTTAGTTCTTCCACCAAGGCGTATACCTCCCCAAAACATCACTGATCCGCCTCCTTGTCTAACAACTTCTCGAGCATGCTGGAGACAGTTTTGCTTTCCAATTTCCTCCATATTCGAATTCTTCCCGAATCGGGATGATAACTAAATCTAGATTCATTACTGAAGAGAACTGTGCCCCACCTCTCTTGATCTCAGTTTACGTGTTCTTGGCACCAGGCTAAACGAACAGCTCGATTTCCATGGGTCAGTTGTGGAACTCTTAAAGGACGTCTGGAGTGGAGTTGACCTTCGTGCAGTCGATTTCTCACAGTTTGGTCGGAAATTTGTACATTATGAACTCATGATATCTCTTGAGCTAATTGAGATGCTGTGGTAGTACGATCTCTTCTGGCTTGTAAAACCAGGTCTTGGGCGACTGTAGTAATCCTGAAACGACCTGTATGGCGTTCTTTTACGCTACCTGTTTCATTGAAACGGGACCATAAACGGTTTATGACACTTGGACTACTTCCCAGAACCCTGGATACTTCCCGTTGTGAGTTCCCAGCTTGGAGCATGCCAACGGCTCGTAACATCCCTTTCTAATCAAATGTCGTCTTTCCATGGTCGATTCACAAAACTTGAATCTTTTATTTGTGCTTATAACAGAAACAAAGTGCCAACTAACTGATATCAAACACTGAATACATGAAATGATTATAAAGCAGCGTCGCATCTGCTGCACTTTTAGTTTTTTATAAAAAAAACTGAAATCTGTTGCGGCACTCTACATAATTTGGTGAGAAATTGATGCAGGTGTTCATTTCTTAAAAAAACATCCATATTGATCGTTCTGGATACGATATATCGATATTCAGAAGTGTTCCATAGACTTTTTTGAGGTGTTTATGACAATTCAGTACTCATTTGTGAGATAACATAAATGCTGTGATATTTCATTGTTTCGTGAACCCCATGGAGGAAAATCGAGGATAAGAATAAGCTGTGTAGTTTTTAGCTATTTATTTGTTTATGATGTTATCGTCTACATTTATCGAAAACCAGCATTTTTTGATACATTTGTGCAAAGATTACTCACGGTTTCCTTCTCACAAAAATTTCGAAAAAGAATTGGAATTTTGGAAAAGATAGCGTCAACTTACGGATACGACAATAACATCATAGACCAGTTACCAGCTGAGAAACAACACTAATTATTAGTATCTTCGATTTATGCCAGTCTTCAGCTTCTGAAGCAATAAATTATGACATCATTAATTATATCTCACAAATAATGACTAAATTATGTGAAAAACTTATATGAAACATCATAAAATCGACACAACATATACGAGTAAGAAGACTTTGTTCAATCATGGTCAATAATAAAGCTCGATTGGATACAGGTGAAAAACGCAGTGTAAATCAATTATTTTTATTGATTCATCTGGTTTTTGTACCTATTTATCAAACTAGTTCATTCATCAATATAATAGTAGACGCGCATAAAAAATCAATAATTCATAATAAATTAACAACTGTTTTTGCAGAACATTGTATAAACGAAAATCATTTCTTACATTTAACAAAAACCGAAATTTAACTTCAGGTAAAAAAGCAAGAGATTAGATTTATTAGAATTAGGGAAACATTTCATCAGCTCACAAACATAATCTACCAATAACTATCGATCAGCTTGGTTTTCGTTTGTCCCCATTTCTGTCATCTGTTCTTAGCTAGAAATGACATTGTCATATTTTAATTTTTACATATATGATATGAATGGGAGAAAACCCTCATATGCCAAACCTACTATTCCTTCTATTTTATAAAACTTAAGCCTAGTGTTTCCATCAACTGATTAATTATTTATTAATCAAAAATATTTCACCAAGTTATTACCGACACTTATATGTATTATCGTAAGTAATACCACAAGAGCTCAGATTTGGCCGGATATTTTTCTATGCCCGTTTTCGAATATCGAAGTAATCGAGTAATTTTGCCGAGCTCGTCGAGTTGAATTACCGAAAAGTAAGTATGAGAAAACGATCTTAGTAAAATATCCTGCCAAATCTGAGCTCGAGTGGTATTTGCTGAGAAAATTCCGCGAATGACGAAACGTGCAAAATGAACTTTATTGAGAAATCATAAAGCATTCATTACAAACATGTTTATTTATTATTGGAATGAGCAGCTATTGAAAATGCAATTACTATATACAATTTTTTCACTCCGGGTCGATTCTATATGGGACGATGCCTGAGGAATTATGGAAAATTCAGCATTCGCAGAAATTCACTGACACCTGCCTCAGATAGGTTCGAAACATCACTGGATCTATGAGAATGATTTGTGATCTTTTTATTTTTCGTATCCAGTCCAAATTTCTCTGCTGAAATTTTTGTCCATTTGGATATTTCATTTATTCCCAAAGGCATATTTCTGTACCAACCCTTAGAAGTACTGTTTTTCCAAAATTGATTGGGAGCCAGAAATAATCTATCACTTGTAAGATGATCGAGTCTTTTCGACAATATCTTATGAAACAATCTCACAGGACATAAATCTGGGTTTTCCTTATTTTTTATTAGCGAGTTACTATCACAGCATTTTTTTGAGCCGCCTTGGCAAGTTTTCGAGAATACTGGGTTATATTCAATACGACCAGTCACTTCTCTGTTATTAAATTTCTCATCTTTGAAAAAGTATACCTTGCAAGTTGCTGCTTCACCGCCACGTCATGCTAATTCATAAGCAACAATATGGAAGAAATTTTTCAATAAACCTATTGGGGCATTTTCGTCCCAGTACAGAGCCATGCTATCAATTTCAGTTCTTGCTAATGCAACGGAACTTTCTTTGAGCATTTCCACATCCCATTGTAACATCTTCCTTTTAGAATTGCGAGCTTCACGAGCCTTTCTAAATACTGAATCGATAAAGGGGTTGAAACTCATGTTGAATTTTTAGAAATACATATTCTGCATCATTTTCGCAGTTGTGTTCCACATTGTTTTGACAACGTATTCTTTATAATCTTGTCAATTCATTTGTTTCATATTGAAACCCCAATTCATAAGAATTTCTGCAATATCTTCAATAAAATGCTGTATATCCAAATCGAACGTTCGATCCTTGCAGAATATACTGAATTGATTCCAAATCGAGCTGTGCGGTTTCTTGTATTTTTGGGGATAGAATTCTATATAGAACTATTTATTTCTGCTTCACTGGTGCTTCCAAAACGAGACATTTTATTTTGTATCGGCAGAAACTTTACAACAGGTACTAAAATGGCTGTTCTTGACAGTTTCAAAATCGTGTTATTTGTTGTGAATGTTGCGTTGCTATGGAAACGCAAGGATTCTCTATGGGCAAATTTATCCATCAATATCCTACCTTCCTTCCTATTTCTATGCAATTTATCCGATATCAAACTCGAATTTCTGTGTTCTTAAACGTGCATTTTGACACATGAGTGGAATAGTCAAAAATATTTTGAATTTTCTTTGCTTTTATAGTTGACTAATAGTTTGTAAGGATTCACGAATTGACTTGAAAATCAAACTGCTTGACTTGTCATGAAATCAAGTCCAGCTCAAGTCAAGCTTTTTTTCACAAAAGCTTGATAATTCAAGCTTCTTCAATCGCAAAACTTCATCAGACCACAGTTGCAATAAAACATTGAACTTTCTCTTATATTCAATAAGAGCAACAAAGGTTTAAATATTACTGAATATTTTATCGGGAAATATTTGAACGAAATTCTACGTAAGAGTCTGAAAATAATTCATAAAATTGTTGTAGAAAACACAAATGCAGGGCAAGACAAGAGTGAAAGTGAAATGTATATTTTCAATTAAAACACACCCATAACTTCACAAAAACAACATAAATAAATTTTTTATAAAACAACTGAACTAAAATTCTATGAAGATAAAAGAAATACCCACATTGAAACTTAAGTCAAAAAGAATAAGAATAAACGAAACTACATTCCCACTTTATCGGATAGTTGATAGTTTGCTGTTTTTCAACCAAGAGTTAAGACACATCAACTTTCTAACTGATTTGTTACCCAATCTGTTTCGATTCTTGGTAATAGTTACCACAGCTCTAAAGAACTGCCTCTCTAAGAGAGCCGAACATTTTCAGCACTAAACGTGTATTTCATCTTCTTAGCTTCCTCTTTTAGTGAGATCTGCCGTACTGGTATAATGATAGTGTTATAACAGCAACAGTATATTCACCGGAAATGGATTAAGAAACACTGTGATCTTCGAATTTTGTTGAGGGTCGAATGACTTCATCTCGCTTATGTTACATCTCCTTGGTTTGTCCTGGGGTCCTACTGGTTGGTTATCCTCCTTCATTTATGTTTCCTCTTCCATTGTACTATGGATATGCTCTTTCCTGTTGTCCTCGGTTGTAGTTCCATTTTTTGGTTGATCTCTTTATTTTCGTGGTTTTCCATCTAGTCGGTTGTCTTCGTTCGTGTGTCGATTTCCATTTCCTTCCTGAGTTGGTCGTTGCTTATGTACCATGGGGCGTTTGTTGCTGTCCTGATGATCTTATTGAGTGCTGCTTGTAGTTTCCTCTTCTCGAATCTGCCCTCTAGATGCCAAATTTGTCCTGCGTATGTTATTCCTGGGATGAATATTGACTTGATTATCTTGATTTTGTTCTCCAATGTGAGTTTGCTTCTTCCGTTGAGTAGGGGGTATAGTTTTCCGTGTATTGCTTTAGTTTTCCTTGTTGTGTCCTTGATGTGCCTCTTGTAGTTCAGTTGGTCGTCCAGAAATATGCCGAGATATTTTCTTCTTCCATTCGATTTGTTGTCCTTCTATGGTGATTTCCTTTGGTGTTCTTGGTGTCTCTTCTTATTGTGGTCGATGTACATTGCTACTGTCTTCTTCGAGTTGACCTTGATCCTCCATCTTCCAAAATAATTGGTAAGTTTGTCGATATCTTCTTGTAGCCATTACCTCACACCTGCTTTGTTCCTGTGGGTTCCATGTTCGGTATGTCTGCGATGTATATGTTGAATATTAGTGGTCCTAGTACTGATCCTTGGGGTACGCCGGCTCCTATCCTCTTTGTTGTTGACTTCTGTTCCTGTATCCTGGTTATGAAACTTTTGTTTTGTAGATACGACATCGTGATGTTGGTAAGCTTCGCTGGGTATCCTGTTGTCCTCATCTTGTAGATTAGTCCTTCGTGCCATACTTTGTCGAATGCTTTCTCAATATCCATAAATGCTGCTTCTGTCAGTGTTCATATGTTCTGTTTGTCCTTGATGTCCTCCGTGGTTCTAGTCAGTCGGTGTATTGTCGAATGTCATCCTCGTAATCCAAATTGGTGCTCATGGAGTATTCCTTTTTCTTCGGCGAACGCTTCTAGTCGGGTGTAGATGATCCTCTCGAAGATCTTGCTCATTGCTGGTAGTAGGCTTATCGGTCGATAGCTGCTGGCTTCTGTCCTTGGTTTTACAGGTTTCAGTATCAAGATGGTCTCCACTGTGGAGTAAGAAAGGGAAAGCATTTCTTTTTATATACGAATTTCGGGTAAGTCCCTGAACTTTCTCGCTATTCGGGGAGCCACCGCTCAAACTCAATTCTCGAGGATTCACTCATTGTCCGTAAATGTACTGCTGAATATCGCCAAATGAGGTCAACTTTAATCTATAAATTATTATACTTACATTTCTCGCCCCTAGGTGACGACACTACATAAATTTCTTTCTGTTATCTATATATTTTTACAAGGAATATTGAGTTTTTAACGAATGATACAAAAAACCTCTGAAAGAATTGTTTCATTTGAATCTATTCTATCTTTTATAGAAATCCATTATAGGTCGTAGGTGACATCAATATTCTGTTGAGTATTGTTGTTAAATACAGAAATTCTTTCTCTTGTTTCTTTGAATTAACCAAATTTCCTCGCGTTTGTATCTACTTGTTGCGCTGCGAAACGAATTGACTACTACGTTCTGAAATCCCAGCGTAATGCAGCCAATTAAAAACTTCTGTATGACTAGTGATACAGTTACATCTATTACACCTCAGCGCGTGCAGCAACAAGCGATTAGTAAGTGAACTCAACTTTATGCTCTCACAAGCTTTTGTGTTGCAAAATCGAGTCAAACCAAACCTTTGATTTTTCAGAAGCTTGAATTTCAAGCTTTCCGAAGAATTCCATACCTGCTTGAGCTAATGAAACCCTAATAATTTGTCAATCAGTCCTTATATTCATATGTCTTTATAGCTTAGCTCGAAAAAGGATCGATATTGGCAACATATTATTACCAACTATTAAAAATGCAATAGAGAACAAACTTTCAAAATACCCTTTTATGGCTACATCAAATATAACAGAAGTAATCAATTTTCTATCCCAAATATATAAATTTGAATCCGGCTCTGGCAATGTGTGCTTCCATTTCGTGAACGTGATAGGAACCTTGGTTTCATTAATATTTATGAGTGCGTTGCAGACATGAGCACGAATACATTGTCAATGTTTTCGCAAAATATTTGCGAAATTAATAATAAATCAACATAATCATTTATAATATCGGACGAATTTGCATCCGACCGAAGTGGCTTTGCAATTCTGATCTAGAGCAAATTTGGTATGTCATGATGAATGCTCGCATAATATTTACACTGTTAGTAGATTTTATTCACAAGAACATGGTGTACTCCATTTCGAAAATTAATTCGCGGGAAACCTGCTATCCAAATAGAGGATTTTGAAATTGAATGAAACAATGATTTTGAATATTTAAGATATTTGATACAGACTTGGGAAGAGTAATTTACTGAAATTTCTCGAGTGATTTCTTATACAGTAAAAGTCCCCCATTCGCGTTTTCACTATTCGCGGATGCACAGCCCCCGCAATCATATGTGCAAAGTGTGCAATGCACACGGGCGCCATACTTTAGGGGTGCCAAAACCCAGGGTCCAAAAAAAAATTAAAATAAAAGTTGAGAAATTAAATAGGATTAGGTTTAATACACACGAAATTTTATTAGTATATCTTCCACTTACTGCCGATTCCTATGTTGCGAGAACATGTCAGACGGCAGTTTCCTTATTTTTCCTGTTCAGACATGAATAACGCTATAAAAGCGATGCATCGCCACAGGCGTTTTTAAATCAGTTAGTTCACTGGACCGTGCAACAAGTTAATAAAAACAAGTAATCCTATTAATTTTTACATATAAAGTTATTTTTATTTTGTCAAGTGTGGTGTTGTGTAGAGTAATATTTTGTTTATTACTTTTTTTTTAATTAAGTGCCGAATACCTGCTGACTGCATTTTCAACGGCTTGATTTTTTATAAAATGGTAAGTGTTCCCTACTTTATACTATCAACATTAACCCTTCATAGGATACTGGTTATAATTGATTTTTTTGCCAAATATCTTTTTATTAATTGAAACGTCATGTACGAGTTTAAAAAACTAACTGGTTTTATCCATAACTCGCTTAGTTTTTATGCTATTGTTCTTTTTAAAAAACCATTTTGTAGGGCTCCAACCAATTGCTTTTTACTCAAATATGCAAACTTTAATCGACCATATCTTACTTAATAATAATCGGCCCTATGAAGGGTTAAAAATTATTGGCTACTTAGTTAACTTTTTAAGAATATTTCCTACCCTACCCACATGGTGCTTATTATTGTGGTTACTTTAGAAGTTAATTCCTAATTCCCATGAGTACTGATTTTTTATTTGTTTTTTCAGGATAAAGGAAAGAGACCTTCAGGTGCGAAGTTTCTCGAGCAAAAGAAACTGAGACTACAAGAAAGGAGAAAATGGTTGGATCTTTGAAGCATTTCTTGCAAAATAATCGAGATTCCACGGAGACTATCGATGTTGGTGCGACCGAATCGTCCAAATCGTAAGATTCTGAATCGGTAATATCAATAACCGTGAGTGGACCATCTAAAATTTCAACAGTACCATCAGCTCCTGCAACAAGTGGCAGCGGTTGTAGCAGCAAAACAGCTTCTACTGATGCAGAGCCCGATGAAGCAATGACACCATCCTCGTCTACAGCACTTGAACAATCCACTTCAGGTAATTCAGCTTGTGTAAAAAGTTCGGACACTTTCGATGAAGGCTGTAATGAGGCTATTATCGATATAATTCCGTCCGACCCCGGTTTGTGGCCCGAAAGAATCACCAATGAGATGGATTGAATATTGGTTAAACGTAGTCCGCCCTTGATAGACATCAGTTTTAGCTTTCCTAGTTATAAAGATAAGAGAAAGTTTTCGTGCAAATACTTTAAAAGAAATCTAGCAAATGGGGAAAAAGTCGAAAGGGCTTGGCTTTTTTACTCTATTTCTAAAGATTCTGTATTTTGTTTTTGTTGTAAGTTGTTTTGTAAATGTAAAACTCCTAACGCTTTTTGTAATACAAATGGAGTATCCGATTGGCAACATTTGTATTTGCTAATTAAGAGACACGAAACGTCAACTTTATACAACACTTATATAAACACTTGGGTAAATTTTAAAAAAATGTTGGAGACATCTATGACTGTTAATGCTCATCATCTGCGGATTTTAGAAACGGAAAAAAATATTGTCGAGACGTGTTGCAAAGAATTATTGCGATTGTTGAGTATTTATCTACACAATGCTTGGCATTTCAAGGTTCTTCTCAATTGCTTTTCAAACATGATAATGGAAATTTTCTAGAAGCTGTTGAGATGATTGCCTCTTTTGATTCAGTGATGATACAGCACGATAGCCGAGTGTATAACTCCCAAAAAAAGCTGTTAAAATGACTCATTATTTAATTGTGCAAATACAGAATAAAATAATTGAATTATTGTCGTCCAAAATAAGAAATAATATTTTAGAAATGGTTCGCAGTTCAAAATATTTTTCAATAATATTAGATTGTACACCAGACACTAGTCATACTGAGCAGATTAGTCTTGTTCGGAGGTATGTTGTCCTTAACACCACTTTAAAAATGATTGAAGTTAAGGAAAGTTTTATTGCGTTTGATCGAATACTGGACTCTACAGGAGAAGGGATATATACATTTGTGATTTGAAAAAAACTAAATTTAGAATTAAAACACATTAGAGGACAAGGTTATGATAATGGGACAAATATGAAGGGAAAACATGTTGGGCTTCAAAAACGCATTCTTGATGGCAATCCGAAAGCCCTTTTTGTACCTTGTCATACTTTGAACTTAACAGTAAATGACGCTTCGAAGGTGTCAGGTGCTACAATAAACTTTTCTAATCTCAAAACTCAACTCAAAACTCAAAAGGTGGTATGTTTTGAGAAAAATATCCCCGGGTTAAGTTTAAAGCCTCTATGTGAGACAACATGGTCCAGCAGAATTGACGCAATAAAGCCCCTTAAAGTTTATTTAATAAAGGTTTGCGAAAGTCTTTTAGAAGGGGCTGAAGATAATTCCTTTCACATTGATGCAAGACATAAAGCGAATTCCCTCTTAACGTCTGTACAAAATTTTCAATTTATTTGTGGAATTATTATTTGGCATGACGTTTTATTTCATATAAATATTGTCAGCAAACAAATGCAAAGTGCAACAATTAATATTAAAGTATGCCAAACCTACCTAAAAAATTTAGTTGATCACTTCCATCAATATAGATCTGACCAATCATTTCAAGAAATTCTTGTGCAAACAAAAGAAGTAGCATCCTCTCTCGAAATTGAAGAAGACTTTCCACCATTACCAACGGTTAAGAGGAAATTTAAACCAAAACTGTTTGACTATGAACACCGAGATGAGACCCCTCATAATCCAAAAACCGCCTTCAAAATTAATTTTTTCTTAAAAATTATAGATCAAACTATAAGCTCTCTAATAGTTTCGGATTTTAAGCGACATATCCTAATTAAGTGACAGAGATCTTTTAAAACATTGTTCTATTCTTGAAGAGCGACTGAAAGATCAGGATAATAAGGATATAGACTCCAATGATCTGTTTAACGAAATTAAAGCGTTAAAGTTGTTTTCATTACCTTATGATACTGACTCCTTAAGTATTTCACAATATATATTTGAAAACAATTTTATCTCGACCTTTCCAAAGGTAAGCATTTCACTAAGAATTCTTTTGACATTGCATGTATGTGTAGCTTCTGGCGAGCGATCTTTTTCAAAGTTAAAAATCATTAAAAACTATTTAAGAACGACAATGATTCAAGACAAGCTAACAATATTAGCAATTGAACAAGAAATTTTCGACGGTATCAATTTTAGCGATGTAATAAATGAATTAGCAACAGCAGAATCTCGGAAAATATCGCTACTACAATAGCTATCTTTTATTTTTCTATTGCACCTAGACCTATTTATCATTTTTCATTTTAAAACGAAGTTCCTATATATATATATATATATATATATATATATATATATATATATATATATATATATATATATAAATAGAATTAATTCTGTTATGATTTTGCTCTGTTTGTTTATTTTAGTCTACAAATAAATATGACTTCTAATGTTCAGTTTTTTGCTTAACTTCAAGCACCTTTTCCTTTGACCTACCTTCTAGACGTTCTGTCATTTGGTGAAAGACCTTCGAAAAAATTAGTGTTCTTCTTAAAGTGAAAATAGAAATGCTTGGAAATAATTGCTTAACAGCAATAGAAAACAAGGAAGTGACGTTGTCGTTTACGATCAAAACCGCAACCAAAAATGAGTGGCCATGAGTGGTCATGAATCTTATTATCCATGAGATGGCAAAACGCCTGGTGGTGATTGAGGTAGTGGAGGATTTCAAGCATCGAAGGGATGGTTCAATAAATTGAAGTTGTGACAATCATTGGATAGCACTAAAATCCTTAGGGAATGGATCTGCAGACACTGCTGCAGCAGAAAGATATGCAGAAGAATATTCAAATCTAGTACCTGCTTTGGAAAGAAATGCCGAACAAAACATTCCTTTTCGAAAGCGAAAAGTCCGCCCTAGATTGAAGGCAGCAAGGAATAGAGTTACACTGCTGCTATGTTCTAATGCAGGGGTGCTCAAACTCGAACTGCTGGCGATCTACCTCAATATTTTTAGACTACTTACGATCGACTCTGAGAGGCTGCAAATATGTGTGATGCAGAGTTGTCGTACATTCACGATACACCCTACCTACCTACTTACCTAGGTAGGGTGTACCGTAGAATATATTGATATAAGATTTCCGCACAATATACATTATTTTAGTCAAGGTTTGGGTTAGGTTTAGTTAGATTCTTCTCTATAATATCAATGAAAAAACTCATAGTTATTCAGAATGGTGAGTTTATTGGTTGTTACAAAACAAAAGAGTTACATATGGTGTTAAACTTAACTTAGGAGTGACTTTGGATGTTGAAGCGTGGTACTGCATGTCCTCAGCATACTTTTCATAAGATGATACGTAACCACTAAATGCTACTCGCAAGCGTAATAACATATGATTGTTAGTTAGTCGATTGTGATATTTTGACATGATTATTATCTTCATTTCAGAAAATGCAGACTCACACAAGTGAGTTGACCCAAACATTGCCGTCAGTTGAAGGGCGATTTGCCTTAGATTCGGATATTTAGTTTCAGATATAAATCACCAGAAATTTGTATCCGATGCTTTGAGATGTATATCTGATATAATCTGCACCAACTCATTTCCAACAGAACATGAGTTCATATTAAACTGACCTGCTATTTGAGTAGCTGATTCCTCAATGTTTTTACGTGAGAAAGGATAACTCATAAATGATGCAATATTTGCCAATTTACTGCAATCATAAAAATGTATTTCGAATAGTCCCAAAATATTTAATAATTCAGCTTCATACGTATCATCATTTAACTGATGAATCCTTCCTCACAAAGACAGAAAATGTTTCAGATTCTTGCTTTTCAGTTGATCTATCATAAGTTGCAATTTACTGTTGAATGTGTTAACTGCGCTTATCATCTCCATATTAGTTTTTCCTTTACCTTGAAGCTCCAAGTTGATGGTGTTTAAGTGCATTGTGATGTCAGTCAAAAATGCCAAATCAGTCAGCCATTTTTCGTTTTTCAACATCTGAGTATCATCACCTCTTTCATCTAGAAAAGCTGTATTTTCGGGCAATAATACTTGAAACCTTTCTAGGAATTTTCCGCGACTCAACCACCTGACCTCCGTGTGAAGAACTAGATCAGTGTGTTCAGCTGACTCCCTATCTTGCAACTGCAACTTAAGAGGCCCCGTTGCAAGCTACGTGCACAGATGGAATACAAAATTTTTGTTGCAATGCCCATAATTTTCTCCGTGTTTAAAACTTTTGAACACAGAACTTGCTGATGTATAATGCAATGGAATGAAAAAAATGAAGGGAAATCTTCATTAGCTCGACACAATGCTACAAAACCGTTTTTGTTTCCAGTCATTGCTGGTGCTCCATTGATTGTAATGCACACTAATTTATATATTGAGGAAAACGTCATTTATATCTTCGCCATGGGTCTTCCCCTTCAGAGGAATGATTGTCAAAAATTCTTCCTTAGCCAACATGTCATTGAATACCATCCGAATAAAAATACAGAGCTGGGCAGTGTCTGTCATATCGGTGGATTCGTCGAACTGTAAAGAAAAGTATGTACATTTCATGATATCATGTTTTAGTTTTTCTGGCATGTCCTGACTCATGACTTCAATACGCCTTCTGACAGTCGGACGAGATAACTGAAGCTTTCTAATAGCAGACATGATTTCTGTTTTTTTAGAATCTGTGAATAAAGTTTCACCCGCTTCAATAAATGCTTCCTTCACAACCGATCCATCTTCGAATGCTTTCTTATGTTTCGTCAATATAAGCGATATTTTAAATGACGCGATCGTAACAGCTTTTGATTGTTTGGCTGGTCTTGTGAACATAGTTTGTTCTTTTTTCAAACAAGATATCTAATCACGTACTTTTCGTTTTCTTAATTCACTTTGTGGCGGAAAATCCTTTTCATAGTTTTTATGAATCGTTTTATGATGCCTCTCCAAGTTACCACGCTTAGGTATTGCAACTGACGCACAACAAATGAGACAAGTGCACTTATACAAAAGAAAAATTCTTCCTCCCAATCGTTTTTGAAAAGATACGTTTTAAATTTCTTCGGTGCACTCATTTTGTACTATTTAATAATAAACTTTGTATCGACGTAGTATTGCCTTCAAGTTACAATTCAGAATGACTCCAATTCCTGCAGACGCAACATTTCTATCGACGTGACCGAGAGTCTCAAATGTTCCCGTCAAACGCGCCGCCAGAAATTTCTAGAAAAGCGGCAGGAATAAAAAACGCGGCTTTTCTTTGACAAGTACTGCGCGTTCCTTTGATAAAGCCATCTTTCCTAATAAATTATTTTAGTTCCCGAGATCTACTCAAAAGCACTCGCGATCGACCGTTTGAGCCCCCCTGGTCTAAGGAATGTTGTAATTTTCTCTTGCTCAGCAGTTTTTGAATGCTCCTTCAATTCAAACTGATATTCAGCAGTGCCATTAGCAATTTGTATCTTGAAATGAGACTTCGTCCCATAGACGGATCAATTTTCATGAAGAAATCACAAAGCTCATTTTGCGTTCTTAAACCTTCAGAAAGATTTATCAAATTAAATGTCACGTTTCTAGTGCTTGTTGAAGCGTTGTCTTCAATAGGCTTTGCATTCAACATTTCCTCCAACTCGGTTTCAGACAAATCTTCATCTTGCGATTCAAGGAGCTCCTGAATGTCACTTGATTCTATCTCGTCTTATTCCATTCGCGATTTCGGCAATCAATGTCTATGGGTTCAGTTCTACAACTGTTTTTTTATGTTCAAGATACATTTTTTCGAACTTCTTCAGCATTCCATAACATTTATATCAGGATCACATTCAATATTATCTAAAATGATTTTGGAGGTTCTTCTGATGTAAAAGGGCTCAACGGCCTAGATTATTTTTTGGTCAATCGGTTGAAGCAAAAAAGTCGTGTTGGAAGGTAACAATTTCACTTTTATTTTTGGATGCATAGTAGTTCGCGAGGATGATCTGGTGCATTGCTGAAAACTAGAACAAATTCAAAGTCTAAATTCATTTTTTGATAAGTTGCAACTTCTGAAAAAAAAATTCCGGAATCAGTCGCGTTAGATGACGTTTGTAACTATGCTTTCATTATTTTGTTTCGATTTTTTAAAGCAAACAGGGTGCTCAAACCGTCGATCGTGCTTTTTGAGTAGATTTCTAGAAGAAAAAAAAATTTTAATAAGTAGGTAACTAAACTGCAAACATTTATTGTGTAATAAAATAACAGTCTGCTAACGGTAAAAGGCGGCTTTATCAAAGGAACGCGCGGTACTTGTCAAAGAACGGGACTTTCGTTCACATGGATATAAATGTGGCGCCTGCGGGAATTGGATCCATTCTGAATTGTAACTAGAAGGCAATACTACATCGATACAACGTTTATTATTGAAAAATTCAAAATGAGTGCAGCGAAAAAATCTAAAACGTATAATTTTAATAACGATTGGGAGGAAGAATTTTTCTTTTGTATGGTAAAGGATAAGTGCATTTGTCTTATTTGTCGTGCGTCAGTTGCAATACTAGTAGGTAGGTAGGGTGTATCGTGTATCGTGTATGTACGACAACCCTGTATCACACATACTTGCAGCCTCTCAGAGTCGATCGTAAGTAGTCTAGAAATATTGAGGTAGATCGCCAGCAGTTTGAGCACCCCTGATCTAGAGCATTCGACCAGTAGTTAACATTTTGTAGGAGATCGTTGATCGACCTGGCATGAAACCGTGTTGTTTCTCGTAAATAACTTTTTCAGACATCAAGAAGCTCAGCATTTTATCTGGAATTAACGACTCCATGACTTTGCTAACGATAGGCACCAGACTGATGGGCCCGTAGTTTTCGCTGTTGAGTATCACCTTTTTTGAAAATTACCGTTACAGCCGGTCTTTCTTTCAGGCATTACGTTTTTACGTTTTAATGGGTATGAATTACATACGAGATTAAGGTTTAAAGGGGGCATCTGTGTTTTTGCCAGATCGAATGATGCATGACAAAGAGAAAACACGATGGAGGAAGACGCTTTCGACCTTGCGTGGTTTAAAATCTGTTTGCAGGATAAAACGCTGTTCGTATGCTGTCTATATCGCTCGCCAAACGATATTCACTTCCCTAGACTCTTTCAGTATCTAGGTGATAGGGTGGATTGGATTCAGACACATTATCCGGCAGCTGAGGTCATTGTACCGGGGGACTTCAACGTTTACAACACCAACTGGCTCCGCCACTCCATTAGAACAGATGAAGCGACAAGACCGGCTCAAACTTTCGCAATCAGCCATAATCTAAGGTAGCTAGACGACCAACCGACAAGAATACCTGATCACCCAACCGACTTCCCGAACACCTTGGATCTCTTTTTGATTTCAGATCCAGTTGATTTTGGAGTGGAGGTCTCAGCACCGCTAGGCAACTCAGACCACAACCTTATTTCTGCTACTGGAACCATTGTGCTGCTGCTAAACCAAGAACCTAAACCACCTAGACGAAATTGGCATTATAACCGTGCTATTTGGGATGAGCTGCGTGAATTCTTTTCGTGCTTCCCATTCAGTGATGTTTGCCTTTCAGATCCTGACATCAATGTGTGCACTGAATCTGTTACAGAAATCATTCATGCAGGAATATCTCTACATCCCTCATTCCATGAAAAAAACAACAGCACAAAAGCCGTGTTTCAACAAAGACTGCGACAGAGCCTCTGCAGCCAAGAGCAGAGCTCACAAGTGATGGAAGATAAATCCAACAGAGGAAACAAAAATAACCTTCGTACGAATATGGAACGTATGCAACCTGACAACTGCAAGAGTAATGGCCAATTTCAACGAAGGGGTAACTAATAAACTCCTTGAACAGGCAAGCGGGACCAGACAATTTTGGTCTATGGCGAAGACTGTCAGTGCCAATTTCGGCAAATCTGCGTTTCCGCCTCTTGTTAGAGAAGACGGAAGTATAGCATCATCTCCGAAAGAGAAAGCCGATCTCTTTGCTTTCTCGTTCTCGAAGAATTCGGTGCTAGATTAATCTAACACAATACCACCGAACATTCCACCTACAAACTCTTATATGGCAGAAATCAAGTTCAGAGTCCGCACTGTGAGACTGGCTTTCGAGCAGCTGAACTACAAGATGGCAGTTGGTCTAGACGAAATACCGCCAATTGTCCTGATAAAGTGTGCTCCCGAATTGGCACCCATTCTTAACCGTCTGTTTCAGATTTCCTATGAAAATCATACTTTTCCGAACAGCTGGAATATAGCGAGAATTCAACCGATCCCAAAGAAAGGAAAGAAGTCCTTACCCCAATACTACCGCCCTGTTGCACTTCTTCCTATTATGTCCAAAGTGATGGATACAGTCATAAATGATGAACTCATCAAATATCTTGAGGGAATTATAAACGACCGTCAGAATGGTTTTCGCAGGCAAAGATCGACAGGAGATCTGCTCACTATGTCACTCATGGTTGTACATGGGGAATCTAGAACAATAGCCCTCGACATCTCTAAAGCCTTCGAAAGGGTTTGGCATGCAGCCTTGTTGAATAAACTTACTGCACATGGGCTTCCCGAAAATTTGCTGGGTTGGATGGGTAGTTTTTTTTTCATATAGATCAATACAAGTTCTGGTCAACGATTGTTTCCAGTTGCAAGCAACAGTACCTCAAGGATCCATTCTTTCGCCAACCTTGTTTCTGTTGCAGATAAATGATCTTCTGTCATCTACAGAGAATAAGATCTTCGGTTTTGCAGACGATTGTACCCTGGTTTCGTCTTTCAGTAGTTTGCGGCCAATTACAGCTGCGGAATCTCTGCGACAGAGATGTCAACGAATTAATAATTTAAACTCTGACTTACAGAGGATATCTGAGTGGGGTCAGTTGAACCTGGTGAGCTTCAATGCTAGCAAGGCGTAAGCAACTACGTTTTCTAGTAAGGTCCCTGCTGGAGAACCTCCTCTAACGATGCAAGGCCAACCAATTGCATCCAAAGATTCGATGCACTATGCCGGAATATCGTTCAACTCCGGGTTTTGCTGGCATGAACATTTAACAGCAATAGCTAAATCGGCATCATATTATTTTTCTCTCATATTAGTTTTCTTCAGAGCCAAGCGATCTCAGCTGTTCCTTCTATATAAGGCACAGATTCGACCTGCTTTGGAATATTGTTTCCAATGTAGGGGAGTTGCGCCCAAACATTGGTTGCGGATGTTGGATAGTGTGCTATAACGTGCTGTGCGCCTAATTTCCCACCCGGAGATCACTGCTTAGCCTTGAAAAGAAAACTGAGTTTAGTAGAAGCAGATTTTGCAATGGCTGACACATATTCATACCAGTAAACTCCGGTGTTGATTGTGATGCCGGGTAGATCTATGTTTGTTCTAAGGTTTCGAAGTCCTTACATGATTCATTAAATGGAAAGATCTCAAGCGATCACAGAAACAAGTATTAAAGTGCGTCCGATGCTATTTGACTGCGGTCATAGAGTATATACAAACTTTGGCAGCAAGGCATTATTGTTACCAAAAATTTGATTATCTAACATGTATTACTACTGTTTCGTTGATTGTATTCTTTCAACGTTAACGTTACGCAATTCCAGTTGCCACTCACTAGGCTTTGCGAACAATTCAAACGTCTAGTTGCTTTATTTTGGTCAAACCTTTTCGTTTCCGTCGCACAATCTAGTTTAGTTACTCCAGTTTTGATCGTCTCCGTGGAATGAAGACTTATATTTGTTAAATAAGGCTCAAAATGATAAACCAAAAGATTGATAGGTGCTCTATATAGCTACATCTTCAAAATCAATTAATACTAATCACATGTATTAATGTTTCTTATTAAATTGTTGATCATTGTAATTGAAATTAGTGATAGAATTGCCATTTTGTGCTTATCTATAATCTTGAATATATGATATTTTTATGATGAAAACATAGAAATATGTTAGTAGATATATATGAGGAGGCACTACATCCATCATTTTATTGTATAATTAGACTCGAGTAGTCATGACAATGAATTAAAACTACAACATATGACCTGAAGCACATGCTTGTCTTGAGCCGACCCTGAAGTATTTAAATATTTGCTATTATTGCAACGTATTTTATTTATACACTTCATTATGCCGGACGTAATGATGAAAATATCCATTTTAAATCAATAACAAGATTCTGCAATGAATATTAATTATTTTTTAAAGGAGTATGCAATAATTTCAACAGGTACTATGTATTTTTGTTATAGCTATTTAATTCGACGTGTCTGGGCACGCATCGTTTCCATCATTCTGTCGGCCTCAACATGTTTCTTTAAATATTCAATAATAACAAGCACAATTATCCCATTATTTCCAATAATATACCCATTAGGTTTTTTGATTGAATTCTTATAGATTGCGGAATGCATATTGAACGAAATACTTTCATACTAACTTCATAAATGTGAAGGTAACTCTTCCTGTTCATGTATTACACTTTCAGTGCTAAACCGATGAACGGATTTTGATGAAATTTGGTATTTGAAGTTTTTCTTAAAAATTTCATCCCTAAAGTGAACAATAAGGGTTCAGAGTTTCATACTTAATATGACTCTTAAACTAGTGAACAAAAAAAATGTATCTGAGATCTCAATTATGGAATGTGGAATATGAGAGTAAAGAGTTTTGGAAAAACGCATCTGGGGGTGCAATTTGCCCACTATGATTATTTTCTAACTCCATATATGAAAAAATGTCCAGCTGCTCATCAATTTTCCAACTCTGTGAAAGTGGAATGAGCAGTTAATGGCTATTTTGAGCTCGACAGTTCTCATTATAAGCAAGGTATCGGGCATATTAAACATCGCTGGAAACAGTGAGGTGAAAGAAGATTATGTTGAAAAATAGAGATATCTTTTCAAAATTTTTGTCTTTTTGTGAAAGGTTTTTGAAATATATCGTTTCTCTTTAGATGCTAAAAGGTTCCAAATTAACATCAGGTTCCACATTATCACTCCTTCCTCTACCAAAGCATTCACAAACCAACTTGCTTATTGTCAAGAATTATACGGTGTTCAGTTCAAACATCTAAATCATAGGTTCCCAAAATGTTTTGTGTCGTAGACCCCTTGCCATGTTTTTCGGGTTTGGGTAGACCCCCTACTTACTTACCTGATATTGATATTTTGTAAATTTCTAACTGTAGTGAAATTTAGTATCCAAAACTTAATGTAAAAACGCATGTTAATTTATACATTTATTAATTAAAACTAGTCGAAATAAAATTTTGTAATTGTTATACGGGATATCCACCGGGACCGTCCGTTAAAAACTTCCAAGTTCCAATTACAATATCAAGCTAAAATTTTATACGCGGCCATAACTAGCGATTTGCAATTGAAGTGAAATATTTTCGAAGTGATACCATTTCCGGTTATACCGGAAGTGAAGCATCACTTTGTTATTTCAAATGGCAATCTACCTTTTTTATTATACATCTAGAACCGACATTTGAGGAAGGCATAAAATACCCAAGTTGTTGGCACTTATCTGTCAAAACTTTTGACAGAATTAATTATTTTTGTTATAAACTCGATTTTTGAGGAACATTTAAAAAAATTGTAGCTCGTAGATCTTTTGCACTACAGACACAATTGTTGCTTGGGTGGATAGAAGAAGGATCAAGGAACTTTTAAGCAGTCTCTACATGTCAAATGTTTATTGCGTTGTTTTGTATGATTTTTCACTTTGGCCTTTTCAAACAGCAATAACTCAATTTTTTCAAATGGCACGTGCCAATTTTTATATCGCCATCAGATGAAGCGTCAAATTTCAGATGGAATTGTATCAGCATGTACTATACCCATCTCTTATAGTTCCGAAATAATTTGGGACTATATTGAATTTTGATGATTTTGCAAGAACTAACAGAGAATGCTTTGAAATATTTGAATCAAGTAGCTGAACTGGCTACGCTCACCTGACAGGTGCCTAAAATTAATGTACTTGTCACTTCGTTCATTCGAATATGATATTTCAACAAGAATTGTTGGTAATTAGAAGTGAAAATTTTTGAAAAACACCAGATTGATAATAAAATGACTATGATTATTCAAACGAAGATATGTTTAATCTCTTTTTAATTCATGGCGAATGTCAAAAAGTGGTGGATAGAACTTGCAGGCAATTCAATAACCAATTTCCAAATTTGGCGCCTATGAGTAAAACAAAATTTGGAAGGATTAAAAACAATTTTCTACATCGAAATTTTATTTTACTCATAGACGGTAAATTTGAAATTGGTTATTGAATTGCCTGCAATTCCTACCCACTACTTTTGACGTTTAAAATGAATTAAAAAAGATTAAATATATTTTCGTTTGAATAATCAGTGGTTTTATTCCAAATGTGTTGTATTTTTGGATATTTTCAATTTGAAATAACGACAATTCTTGTTGAAATATCAAATTCGAATGAACGAGGTGACAAGTACATTAATTTTAGGCACTTGTCAGGTGAGCATAGCCAGTTCAGCTACTTGATTCAAATATTTCAAAGCATTCTCTGTTAATTTTGCAAAATCATCAAAATTCAATATATTCCCAAATTATTTCGAACTATAAGAGATGTGTATAGTACATGCTGATACAATTCCATCTGAAATTTGACGCTTCATTTGATGGCAATATAAAATTGGCGCGTGCAATTTAAAAAAATTGAGTTATTGCTGTTTGAAAAAGGCCAAATTGAAAAAATCATACAAAACAACGCAATAAACATTTGACATGTGTAGATTGCTTAAAAAATTCCTTGATCCTTCTTCTATCCACCCAAGCAACAATTGTGTCTGTAGTGCAAAAGATCTACGAGCTACAATTTTTTAAATGTTCCTCAAAAATCGAGTTTATAACAGAAATAATTATAATTAAATCTGTCAAAAGTTTTGACAGATAAGTGCCGACAACTTGGGTATTTTATGCCTTGCTCAAATGTCGGTTCTAGATGTATAATAAAAAGGTGGATTTCCATTTGAAATAACAAAGTGATGACCCAATTCTGGTATAACCGGTATCACTTTGAAAATATTTCACTACAATTGGAAATCGCTAGTTATGGCCGCGTATAAAATTCCAGCTTGAGATTGTTATTGGAACTTAAAAAGTTTTTAACGGACGGTCCCGGTGGATATATAAAATATACGTAACATAAAATAAACTAAGCAACAAGTAAATATTTTTAGTGAGAAGGATGAACATGATGCTTCAATAATAAATCATCAACATTTGGCGTCAATTTTGTGAGGGTTAATCTTAAATCTCCTCGGCTGATGATGTCCAGTCTGTTTCTTTTATTCGTTACGAGATAGGTAACAGCGCTGAACCCCCTTTCCACTAGGTATGACGATGGAAAGGAAATTAAAAATTTCCTCGCTATATTCCATTATACGAGATAAGTAACGGGTATGTTGTTTTGCAGCCAGAATTGCTGATATCCGTTTTAAACTGAATCTTAAGTTCTTCGTTTGTACTTAGTTTAGTCAGTTCCTCTTGTATTATGACATTCGTTTCTTCTATGTCACCATGTGGATTAATTATCCACGTTGGTATTATCATGGTCAAAACATCCTCAAAACTAGGTTCGGAATCTGAATAGAGGGCATACAAATGTTGAACGTAGGTTGCAACGTCGTCTTCCTGACAGTTTGTCTGGGACAAACTGGGGATTGAGAAAATTCGCCGCGTCCAATATTTTGCTTCATTAGTTTAACTCTGGCAAGACACGCTGATAAGATGGACTTTGTTTCAATCAAATTCAAACTGTCGACTTGTAACTGCAAATTAAACATATTAAATTTTGCAAACAAATCTGTTAAATAGGCGATGTCTGCATCAAAATGAATTTTAATATGAAATTCTAGAATAGTCTCATGCAATCTTGTCAAACATAAGCTCAAATACTTTTCGCATTTTCTTCACTAAATAACCGTATTCAACGTCGAATGGATAACATCAATGACTAATTGAAGAGATTCATGCAATCTAACACTCAAAATTTTCGCAACTAAATGTTGTCGATGGATTGTATTGTAACACCCTTTTTTTAAATAGCTTATAAATCCACGATAACGTCCAACCATTTCCATCTGTAGCTACTGATCATATGATAGTTGACTTTTCAATGAAGTAATCCTTCAAAACATGAAATATTGATTCACCTTTAGTGTCGGTTATTAAAGCTCTTGCGAAGAGCAGTTACTCGTAGATTTCTTGATTCATAACAAAACGAACATATGCCAATAATAATGCTGCATTGCCAGGTAGAGTTGACTCGTCCAGTTGTATACAGAAATGGGTCGTTTGCAAATAATTACACAAGAAGCTTTCAATATCAGAACTTATTTTATCAATACGTCTTTCAACGTATCATTGCTCAAGGGAATTCTTTTAATGATATCAGATGCAGATTTGTGTAAAATGTTTTCAAAACCTCTTCAACGGCTGGCAAAATTAACTTCTCTCCGATAGTATGCGGTTTTCCGGATTTTGAGTAGCGAGATATTGTAAGACGCCCGCAAACCATCATCGTTTCTTTGTGTCGTCGAAGCGAACATTCTGTCCAGTGTGGGTTTCTTCTGAAGTGTATCTTTGAGTGTTTGAAAGTATTTCAAATCTCTATCTGTTTTATCAGGGCGACATCTTCTCAGATGATCCTGTAGCTTAGATGGTTTCATAGCATCGTTGCCCAAAACTTTGTTGCATAAAAGGCACATAGGCAATTGTTTGTGCGACAATGATGGAATGAAGCAAAACTTCAAATAATCAACACTGTACAGTCTATATTTCTTTCTAGATCCGGACATGGCATCAGTCATCTGTGGATAAAATTACAATATTTAAATAAGACATAAACACCAGCAGCTGTATATTAAAAATGTTTTTTAAATTTTTCCGAAAATATTCTACAATCCGAACATCCCCTTCCAGCAATTAGTTCGGATTACGGAGATTGCACTGTAATTATAATACCCGACTGCTTGAACTTTCAAAAAGAAATTATTGAGGAGTACTCGTGTAATTCTGCATGATTGAATATTAAACTACTAATAACTGAAGTCATGATTGGCATAATTTATTAATCTTTTCTAACTGCGAGTACAAAACTTGAATTTAATAAGAAATAATGTGCTTACTTTTCTCCTTCACTCTCAAACAAAATAACACTGATTCACTGTAATTTGTATGATAAACTACCTGTTTATATTTTTATAAATATTTTCTTAGCACTTTACTTTTCAAGATTCAGGAAACGAATAAACGTATTTGTCAAACATTCGTATTTAGAGACTGACGAATTGAACAAGTCAGTGCAAGCTCTGAGACTGCTCGAACAAGATGATGCTCGTATTTCATTATGTGCAGGTTTTAGCACAAGCTCCAAATGTATTGCGACTACAAAGCGAATGCCTATATCCTACAACTTACACAATTTTATAAACATATATACAATAAATTTTTTCTACTTCGTAAATAATTTTATAAATAATGTATATGTCTTTATATTATAATATAGTATGATGTAAGTAAATAGGTACTATCCACTATCGTGGACCCCCATTTTTCATTTCATAGACCCCAAGAATCAATATAACATATAACAGAAATTTTTTTTGGGTGAAATATTTCCAGAACTTATACCTGGGAGATAATGATAACGCTGACGTAGACCCAACAAGGAGATACCAGAATAATGGAGAGAAAGCATAACAATACCCATATACAAAAAAGGCGTGAAGACAAGCTTGCAAGTTATCATAGACCCTGGGGTCGATATAGATCACTTTGGGAATCACTGATCTAAATCAATGAGTTTAGTTTCGATTTACACCATACTCCATTCGATTTCATTGTCTTGAAATTCACGTTGGTTAATAATTATGATTATTGATTTCTTTCATAGTAGATATGATTAGATTTATATCTCGGTAGGTATTGAAGAAAAATATCGAATCTACTATTTGGATATTCGACTTTCGAAGAAATCTGGTAAACATAGATCGCAGCTATCTTCTTTTGTTTTCTCGATTTTTCCGGGATTTCGGTATATGCCAATGTCTCGGTCGCTATCAAAATTGGGCGAAAACCATTTTGACATTCTGCAGTTGTAGAATGTCAGTTCAATTACGAAGCAATTGTTCAAAATCGGTTAGAAATTCAGTTTTTTGAATTTTTGGTGTACTCAAGAATTTATTCTCTTCATGTTGATGAAATGAACGGGGCATGCTTGAGGGTGGGACAACATAGACAGACGCTGCACAAACAAAAAGAAGCATTCAAAGCTTTATTTCGTTACAGATGGCTCAGTATATAGAAACATTGAGTGCAAGGAAACATGGAGGTGGCCATGCGTAATAAGCTGTATCAAAAGCATATCCATGGCAATGGGTTTTATCAAGCCAATATTCACTCCAGAAGACCTTGCAAGTATCAGTCTCTGATGAGACCAGTGCGACTGTGAAGACAACCCCGTAATGTTCAAAGACATCGAGAAGTTCACCACAGAAGAGACCCTAATAAGAAGGTCGACTTACCGACCAAAACATTCAACAGCCCCTCATTACCCCTTACCTATCTATCTAGTACTCCCATAATAGATATAGATGGCACTAATTTAACCACGTCAAGTGTCAAACTCTGTCGATCAAACTTCAATCGCCAATAAATAAATTGTCAAATGTCTGTCAATGTCAAAATTTTCAGTTTCCCGCTAAAGCCTTTTATTTCTGCGGTTTGTGTTTCCAAAATCATTTTCTTTTCAGGTGTTTCCGTTGCTGGTGTCTTGGACTCATGTTTAGTAATTCTCTTGAAAATTGATGGTAAGCAAATTGAATTTGTGAAGTTTTAGCCGATATTTTGTGCAGCTTGAGCTTTGTTTGATTCTACGGTAGCTAAATTGGATTATATCCAATTCTTATCGGTTTTCTTCTTAATTTTGAGGTTCACCCCTTTGGCGTGCGGCGGAAAAGGACTATACCATACAAGAGGACCCCCGTGAACGGCGAGGAAATAAAAGTAGCCGAGGAAGCCTTTTTTCGAGCTCTGAAAAGATAAGTTAATTTGAATTATATAAATTTTCTTGAGGCTCCCAACTTTCGAATTTGTCAGGATGACTTCGTTAGGGGGCGAAGTGCCCCAACAACAACACACTTTTATAACATTCAAGGAATTGTGTGATAATAAGTCTAAGTTAACGTATCCTTCAGTAAAAGTTTCTCAATTCTTAGAAGACATTCACAATAAACTTTACTTTTTCCTGAATAGTCAGGGGCATCAGGCAAATCTTGCTGTCACATTCAAAGATATTTACAAGTATCATTTTTCTCAATTCGATTTTTGTCAATTACATTCTGTGAAAGATGAAATTTTTGAAATGGTTACTTGTCTTCTAATTTTTAAATTCATTAAGGATAAAAAGAAGGAAACTGTTTCTTCTGGGACTGAAAGCAAATCCAAAAGGTTCAGAAGCAAGTAGGGTTCAATTATAGGTGTTTATTGTGATTTTAAAGAGTGGGTTATCCTCACCTACTATGTGCGTGTTATTTATTTACCATCGATCTTATACAGTTGGTGGTACTATACATGTTGTTTTGTCTGGGCTTCTATACCCTTTTATAATTTACAAACATGTTTTCTAGTCTAGTGATGTTATTCATTTTCCTCCATGCACCTTTTACACTAATAGGGAAAGAAATTGATCTGTGACAAAATAATTGAATTTTTGGGTCCTTTACACCCTACATTCCGTTTGTTTTCTATAATTCATGTTTCTTCTGTTATATACACATTGTTATTATTAATTCACATTTCTGAGTTCTTTTTACTCAGAGTATATATTGTTTTTTTTGTTACAATGAGCTTCCAAGATTAGTAATGGAATTGCCTATTTTTACCATATTCAACAATTTTGAGTGATGTCAAACTGCCATGAAGATGACAGTGAAGGCAGTTTACCCCCCAACGGGGGACCACTGGTATCAATGGAGGACCAATATTATGGCTGACAAAAATATTCAGAATTTCTTTTTATTTTGAATATTAGAATGTACCTGTTTTCTGTGATATGTGATTTATATTTTTGATTTATATGTGTTAAGAATTTATTTTATTTTTGGAAATGTTTTCTGTATATATGGTTTAAGACATTTTCGTTATTTTAAAATGAAATTGTTATTGTGAAAAAATACTCATCATTTTCTCAATTTTGGAATAGTCTAATTGAGGCAGAAATGATCTGCATCGATTAGACTAGTTCATATACCCCATTTCAGTCAAGTTAATTTCGATTGTGGGAAATCTAGAATTCAAAAACGGCGCCTTTCGGTTTAGTTTCCCATAATGGCACGTGTAGCGCTAGATTCTATGCAGCGACGGCCATATTGTTTCCTATGTCGGAGCACTGAGTTTATACTTCTCATTAGGGTCTGTTCTGTGAAGTTCACACAGTCACGGAGGAACAACTAAGAAGGTTTGAGGTGGAATCCTTTCCAATCGCAGCATTTATCTCGTGTTGGTTAACAGATTTCAGATTGCAAAATTCTACGATTATACTATTTTTTATCTATCATATGCTCTAGCAATCAGGGAAATCATTCAATAAATGCATGATAATGCCCCTTCTCATCTGCAGCTGCTACAGATTCCGTAGATCTGTATTTTTGATTAGTTTTCCTTTCTAGAAGTAGAGGGATCCTGTTTTTGTAATGGTTGCTGATAGTACCAGTAGTTAAATAACGAAACAATAATTACTAAATTTTCCTACATTCTAGCCATGTATCTATTTGTTCAGGAGACTGGTTTGTGAATATGATTTCAGTCTGAAATTTTGGAACCTGTTATATTTACTCCGGAACAGAGTATAATTTAAAATTATGAATTCGAATTAAATTCCAAGAAAGTTCTTGACGTTTGTCCATCATAATTAGATATCAAGCTGGTATTTCTAGGTTTAAGAATCCAATTCTTAACAGTATTTAATTGAAATAATTTATGACGGCTGTCAAAAAATTCCACAACTAGATATCTATAAATAATTCTTTATGAAAATGTTTGAATTCATTTTGACATTATTTTTCAATCTGAACTCATTAAAGTTCATGAAATTCATTTCAGACATATTTGATGAAATCATGGAAAAATCTAAACTCGGCACCAAATATTAATGTTTTGTATTATAGCATTAACGAATTTATCTTAGTGATACATACCTGAACATTTCTGGGTTCAAGGATGAAGGTCTCTAAAAGTTCAACTACTGATTACAAAAATTATGAAATCATTCTTCAATTAAGTTGTTCGTGATTAATTTGCATTTTAAAATAATTTTTTGTTACTAGACGAACTATATTGATTCGATTACTTAGACAACCAACAAGTTTTTGCCCTATGATATATGTTTCCAGAAATTATCAAATGTTTTTCATTCCGTGTACATACCATACCTGATTGGCAAGTCCGGTTAAAAAATGAAAACTGTACCGCCTCGAATGAGTCGTTTTTTGCATTTACTATCCTACTCTATCAGCTAATTAATGCATTGATTGGACGCCATACAGCACTTTTTCGATTCCAATATCTCTTTATCTTTATTGATACTTTACGAACATTGCTCTATTTTTATTCTTGATGAATGCTATTGGGAGCCTTGGCCCATCGGAGGGATGTTGATTTGTTGAATTTTAACGTGTTCGTACATCCACCGATGATGCTGAACGCTTTGGACGTCCAGATGATGTAGTTACTCCAGAAATGATCATGAAATGGAATTGGGTGAGATATTACAAGATTCTGATGGCAATTTTTTGCATTTTGTCCATAAGAAGTGGTAGCCGCTTTACTCACACAAGACCAGAAACAGCAATATATTGATGATTCGAAGTTCTGTTGGCTCGAGAGAAATACACAAAGAACATGAACATTCCTGATGATGCCAAATTAATTGGAGGAGCGCGCGTCGTATAACGAGATGAAGTTTTGGTAAAATGTTATACAGTGTGATATGATATATATATATATATATATATATATATATATATATATATATATATATATATATATATATATATATATATATATATATATATAGGATATCCACCGTTAAATACTTTTTGAGTTTCAATTACAATATGAAGCTGAAATTTTATACGCGGCCATAACTAGCAATTTGCAATTGAAGTGAAATATTTTCGAAGTGATACCATTTCCAATTATACCGGAAGTGGGTCATCACTTTGTTATTTCAAATGGCAAACTACCTTTTTTATTATACATCTAGAACCGACATTTGAGCAAGGCATAAAATACCCAAGTTGTTGGCACTTATCTGTCAAAACTTTTGACAGATTTAATTATTTTTGTTATAAACTCGATTTTTGAGGAACATTTAAAAAAATTGTAGCTCGTAGATCTTTTGCACTACAGACACAATTTTTGCTTGAGTGGATAGAAGAAGGATCAAGGAATTTTGTAAGCAGTCTACAAATGTCAAATGTTTATTGCGTTGTTTTGTATGATTTTTTCAATTTGGCCTTTTTCAAACAGCAATAACTCAATTTTTTCAAATTGCGTGTGCCAATTTTTATATCGCCATCAGATGAAGCGTCAAATTTCAGATGGAATTGTATCAGCATAATTTGGGAATATATTGAATTTTGATGAATTTGCAAGAACTAACAGAGAATTCTTTGAAATATTTGAATCAAGTAGCTGAACTGGCTGCGCTCACCTGACAGGTGCCTCAAATTAATGTACTTGTCACTTCGTTCATTCGAATTTGATATTTCAACAAGAATTGTAGGTAATTTGAAGTGAAAATTTTTGAAAAACTCTAGATTGATAATAAAATGGCTGATTATTCAAACGAGGATATGTTAAATCTCTTTTTAATTCATGGCGAATGTCAAAAAGTGGTGGATAGAATTTGCAGGTAATTCAATAACCAATTTCCAAATTTACCGTCTATGAGTAAAACAAAATTTCGAAGGATTAGAAGCAATTTTCTACAATTTG
The DNA here is from genome assembly GCA_013387265.2 of Cryptolaemus montrouzieri. NCBI lineage: Eukaryota > Metazoa > Arthropoda > Insecta > Coleoptera > Coccinellidae > Cryptolaemus > Cryptolaemus montrouzieri. The sequence goes on from JABFTP020000185.1 coordinate 126,233,968, forward strand.
GAGGAACAAAATACATAGAAACTAGAAGAAAACCAATTCTCGAGGACGACGACAATCAAATTAATACGCTAGCGTATTTTCGTGCCAATCCACATGCGTCCATTAAGTCAGCATCAATGGATATTGGATTGAGTTATACTTCCATTCCAAGAATCCTTAAGAAACATAACATGCACCCATATTCTTTTATTAGACTACAAAAATTGAAACCAACTGACCTTCCCAAGCGGCTAAATTTCTGTGAAAATTTATTAATTCGGCTTCAAGAAGATGAGATAATTCTGCAAAAAATTATATGGCCTCATGTAGCCAAGCTCAATGAAAGTGGAATAACCGACAGGAGAAATCGACACTTTTGGCCACAGAAAATCCACATTTCATTGAGGTTATTGATTTCCAAAATAAATTCAGCGTGAACGTTTTTGCAATTTTAATGAATGATTTGTTGGCTTATCACATTTATGAGAAAAATCTTAATGGACAAAGATACCTGGAAATTTTGAGAGGAACATTAGCAAATTTTTTAGATGGATTACCCTTAACATTCTGAGGGATTGCTATTACAAATGGATGGTGCACCAGCATATAAAACACGAGCTGTAGATCGGCAGCTAACAGAAATGTTCGAGGATAGATGGTGGGGTAATCATTATGGCGTCCGCGTTCTCCGGACCTGAATTTTTATTTATGGGGCAAAATGGAAGTTATCTTATTCCTGTAAGAAGTGAAGAAGAGTTACTAGAGCGCATTCATAATGCCTTTCGTAATATTGATCTTGAGGAAACTAGGAGGGCAACTCATCATGTTCGTATACGAGCTGTCAAGTGTATCGAGCAAAATGGGGCCCATATTGAACATTTATTCAGATCGTAAATCAGTTTTCTCCTAGTTGTTTGCTATCATTTATTCGTATTAATGTAATTATCTTCGATGACGAACAAGATCTTTTCAGTCAGTATATGACAAATTTAGATGTAGGCCTGCAACAATTTGGCGATAGTCATTCTTAACTTTCAAATTCGAATGAACGAAGAGGCGTCATGCGTCTCATGCCACAGATTCTTGTGGTCGCCCAAGATGATTTGATGCGTTGCTGTTTGAAAAAGGCCAAATTGAAAAATCACTCGCTTATTGCAAAAATTGTGTAATTATCGGAAAGTTGTTCGATGGAAGCGATTTCCCACATAACCGCACAAAATATTTCTAGCTCAGTAAACAAAAGAACTTTATCCCTGTATAGAACTCAGTTGAACAGGCGAACAAGATCTTTTCAGTCAGTAGTAGCCAATTGGACAGTCTGCTGATGATTTGATGCGTGCGTTCACTCGCTTATTGAAATTATCGGAAAGTTGTTCGAGCCAAAACAAAAAAAAAGAACTTTTATAGAGAGTGGAGTAGCCAATACGTCTGCTGATGAGTTTTTCGTTGCTAGTTGAACCGTCCATTGATGAGAGTTTTCACGAGCCTGGTTTTTCTTTGAAACTGGATCCTTTCTGGAACCAAGCCTTTCAGTTCTTCAAAGCATTTACCATGAAATTGCCTGTAGAAAAGAGAAACTCCAGCAACCTACCGTCTTTGAGTATGAGGCGCACCGCCGTCTTCTGGGCACTATCCAATGGATGTAATGAATGTCTAGGTGCGGAGCCACATACATGGGAATACTATCCCACACCGAGTCACACCTGTGTTTTGTATAAAATCATAAGCTGTGATGGTGTGAAGTACTGCTCAGCCCTGAAAAGAAAACTGAGATTAGCAGAAGCTTACTCCGTTGTTGACCATGATGCCGAGTGTATGCGTATTCTTTTCTGGGAAAATTCGATGTACTTGCATGATTAAAGGAGATTCTCCAGCAGTAACTTTTCTGGAGAACGATGTTGGTCGCGTCTTGTTCGCGTTAAATGTTCAACTGACCCCATACCTATACCGTGAATTGCGTGTACAACCTTATACCATAGATTCTTCGAATTAAGTCGATTTGGGCCAACTTACTTATATAAAAAGTTTCTTCGTTTGGTCGCTAGAGGTCGCCAAATCCAAAGATTTATTTTCTTATTTTTCAAATAATTCGAGAACGACTCTATCGATAGAAATGGTATGCGAATCGGGTGCGTTATTCACGTTGTTTAGTGATCCACTCAATGATCTTGACGTTTTACAAGTGTCCCTAAAAACACTAACGTGTTTTTAATCAACCATAATTTTTCAACTGTCTGCGTTTGAGAAAAACTGTTTTAGACTATGAGTAGCTAGGCTAATTATCAAAATTTTTTGATAACTCTGGCACTCTTGCACAACAATGAATACAAAACAACCATATTTTTCCTCAATAAACAATCTACAGATCCTATACCAAGCCCAAAAGGTACAAAACACAATTATCTTGAATCCTTAGAAATATTCAAAGCCGAACACAATACTGATAATAATCAAGTAGTACTCAACTTATTTAAGATTTTTAAGAAGTTCTCAATTAGGCATTAGTACACAATGTTAATTTTTAATTTGTACTTCACCTGTTCTGCTAACCCATTTCTTTGTACCTATATACAGGGTGTCTACTATAAAAGGTGCCAAACTTCAGGAGGTGATAGTACAAGTCATTTGCAACCATAAATGTCGCATAACATTTTTTCGAAAAGTTGATAATTATCGAGTTGTTTAACACTTCTTGATTTTACGAAATTCTTCACTTCTTTCTATAAAAACATGAATATCTCTGTTATTCTTACAGCTACATTAAACCTGACCATACCATCAGAAAAAGAACTGAATTTGCTATAAGGTAGATTAGTCATTATGGTAAAAAATTTATTTGTATACCGGGTGTTGCAAAAGGCTAAATGAAAAAATTGTGAAATGAACAAAATTAGTAGTATTTTCTTGTTAGCTGTACTACTGAAAACTGGTCGATAAGTAGCTGTTCTTTCTCAGTAAAAACTACTATGTTCATCTGACTTTCATACGGTATATCAACTTTTGAGCTAACTATTTTTTTCCCAGCTATATCATGGATAAGAATAGGAGTAAGAACATTAAATTCTTTAATTCTTCGATCACTAATGAGCTAGTTTCATCGGAGCCTCTAAACAATTCCACAAATGACTTTTCGATAATAATAAGCGATAAATAAAAACATATCTGGATATTGAATGTTTAAGAAACTAGGAATAATTAATTTTTCTCGGATTAGAAGAAGAAAATTAGAGAAAAGAATCGTAAAAGAATAAATCACAAAAGGCTTGTATTACTTGATTTTAAAACAAATAAAAATATTTAGAATTTGACAGGAACTGTTATTCAATGAATTAATGAATTGAAGTTTACGGTTCCATTTTCTTTTTCGAAAAATGTAAACATGCCTAGTTTCTTAAACATTGAAAATATGTTATTTGTTTATGGCTTCGCCGGGCAGCGGTGCGGGGTATGCATTGCGCTTTCCAAACAGAAAAGATATTTGTTGAAGTGTTTAGCCACTCCGGTGAAACTGGTTCATTCAGTGGTTTAAGAATTATAGAAGGCGGTGGAAATGCTCAACAATGGAGACAAGCACCCACAATATTGCAGGCTGTTCGTGAGGAGAATTGGTGCTACATTGAGACTTCATCATTCCACGGTTCATAGAGTTCTCAAGCGAAATAATTTACATTCCTACCATTTGAGTAAGGTTCAAGACCGTGCCAGTAGATAGTGAGGTGAGGTTGCAATTTTGTAGGTGGTATATGAATAAATTACAGTAGTGGCGATCAGATGAAATTCTATGGACGGATGAGGCAACTTTTACCAAAATTGGTATGATAAATTTGAGAAATTCCCATATATGGGATACAGAAAATCCTCATGTCACTATTGTGTCACACACTCAGCACGAGATTAGAGTAAATGTGTGGTTGGGTTTAAGGAGGGGTCAGCTTGTCGGGCCAGTCTCAATTTCAACGAAATTACAAATCTATTAAATAACGAAATAATCGTTCTGGAAGAAATGCGTATTGCTACTCGTCAGCATCTTTGGTTTCAAATGGACCGCTGCCCAGCTCATAATTCTAGAGTTGTCCAGAACTGGACGACTAAAATATTTGGAGAGAAATGGACAGCTTGAGTCGGGCAGGTGAAATAGCCTACCAGAAACCCTGACCTTACGCCGCTTGATTTTTATGTGTGGGGCTCATTAAAGACCAATGTTTATAGAATTCCCATAAATACTCGGGAACAATTAATTGAAAGGATTCGAATCTGTTGCAACGAAAAGAGTCAAAAACACATTGAACAAGAAAAATATGCGTTAAGTGCATTCAAGATAGAGGAAGACATTTTGAACACCTTTTAAATCCCTTTCGTAACAATATCATTCATAAATTTTTTCTAAGTTTATTTCCTGTTCATGTTTCATTAAGTAATATAAGATATTTGCGTTTTCGAATTTTATGTTTTTATTTCTCCTACCCATGATATTGCTGGAAAATAAATAATTTGCTCAAAAGTTGATATACCGTTCAAAAGCCAGTGAAATGTAGTAGCTTCTACCAATAAAAACAGCTACCTATCGACCAGTTTTCGGCTGAGAAGAAAATACCACTAATTTTGTTCATTTCACAACTTTCACATTTAGCCCTTTACAACACCCGGTAGACAAGATTTTGTACCATAAGTACTCACCTATCTTGAAGCAAATTTTATGCTCTCTCCGATGGTATGATCAGATTAGATGTAACTGTAAGAATAACAGAGATATTCATGTTTTTATAGATAGTGAAGTAGTGAAGAATTTCGTAAAATCGAGAAGTGTTAATCAACTCGATGATTATTAACTTTGCGAAAAAATGTTATGGGAATTTTTTGTTGCAAATGACTTGTACTATCATCTCCTGATAGTACTTTTATAGCTCGAAATAGCTATAACGTTGAATAAACTTTTCCATTTTAAACAGCGATTTTTTTACTTTGTAATATTCGCAATCCGCGTAATGTCATTTTATCACATAGTAATAGCCTATTTCGTGCTAGGATTAAATTGAAGTTGGAAAGATTTTTTCCAAGAAATTTTTTGCATTCACCTTTCTAGACATCTTGTACGGTTTCTAAGTAGAAAGAAGTTCTAGTTTGGTCTTAATTCGATGAAGAAGAATGAGCTTAATTACAGGGATATTTTGTTCAAAAGCAATTGAGGCAATTGCTGACCTCATTTTCTATGCTATAATTATTCATTAATTTGTAGAAATTGACGAGTCATGCGAACGGTACGCGACAAATTACGCCCCAGCCAATATCCGTCGAGACCCTACAATTCACGAATTCAGCAAAATCCCATGTTCGAATAAATCGCCTATCGCGAAATCTCCGGCATCAAAAATTCCCAACCCGTTGATGCTGCCAACTTGAAAAATGTCTCCTCTTTTCGAGTTGTTCCTGAAAGTTTACGAGCCCAAAACCTCGCTATCGGGCCACAATCTCTCTTGCGTCCTACATTAACGTTATTTTTTACAATCGGACTTTATCTGATCATCGACTAATGAAAAGTTGAAAAGTTGCACCTGCTCGCATTGCTCTCTAAAGTGCATTTGCTTCTTCGATCTATCACATTCTAGGCCTATTGTGAAGGGGACACCTGCCAGGGTTACCAACTTTACCAACTGGTCCCCCGGTCGGCGATAAAAGAGAGTTTGATGTTTGTTTTATCGGGTGGAAAGTGATAATGTTAACGTGTAACGATAAGGATATGTAAATTTGAATTATTGCTGTGTTTTCAGGTCCTTCCTCACGTTTGGAATATTGCAGTCAACAAGAATTAGTAAGATAGAATTATTCGTTGTTAGTATTGAAATTAACACATAGTTAAGGAAGAGGACGTAGTTCTTACAACACACGAATATTGTGAAGAATAAAATCTACAAATTTTTAACAGTCTGTTACCCTTCTGTTCTTTACCCTAAAAATTTTCATCAATATCTTTATGAGAAGTTCATCAACGAGACTTGTTTAATAATTCGGAATCTAGATGCCCCTGGTGGAACTGGTAAGACATATGTATATAGTGGAGTAAGGAAATTGTTTGATGAACAAGGAATAAGCACCGAACTTTATTCACTCATTTTGATTTTTGCTGAAGGATGATTAATCCTAAGGTAACGAATTCTGTCCTTGAATCTAACTTATAGTTTGAGGAAATAAAGTTATCATTATTATTATCTTGGACTTATACACTTTCTTAGCTGTTAGCTGGATATAATTTATCTTTTCCAGACTCAGCAATCAAAGGAAATAGGGTCGATTACAATATACTTGACATAAATTTCCTAACTATCCTATATGTATTAATAATTACAGCTTTTTGCATTTCTATATAGGTATTCTTATGCAATTCTAATTTCTTGAGGCTATCATGCAAAGTTTAGGGTATTAATCCAGTCGAGGATACGATGACAGGAACAATATCTATTTTATCGAGGTGCCACATCTGCTTGATCTCAATAGCAAGGTCTTTGTATTTGGACTTTTTCTCCTGGAACTTGTTCAGTACGTTGTTATTATTCGGTATGGCGACATCAACCTGCATTGCTGTTCTGGCTCTCTTATCATACACCACCATGTCCGGCCTATTATTCGTGACCATTCTGTCAGTGATAACAGGCCTATCGTAGTATAATCTCATAGAGTCATTTTCCAATACGGGCGCCGGTTGATACTTGTAATATGGCTGAAAGGTATTCAGAAGTCCGTATTTGCGTGCAAGTTTCTAATGGATAATGTTGCACAGTTGATTATTCCTGTGAAGATAGTCCGTATTGGCCAGTTGTTTGCAGCCAGACGTAATATGCTGTATAGTCTCCGATCTTATATGGCATTTTCTGCACTTATCTGTTTGTAATGTTCCGTCCTTAATAATGAATTTTTTGTAGTTGTTTGTAGCGATCACTTGGTCTTGAATGGCCATAAGAAATTCTTCTGTTTCCGCGAATAATTCTCCTTTCATCAACCATTTGTTGGAGGCTTCTTTGTCGATGTGTTGTTGATTAATCTCATGATGATGTCATCCATGCAATTCTTTTCTTGCCCATTGTTTTTCAGTATCTGATAGGAACGGTAGATTCAGCAGGTCATCTCTGGTAGCAAGATTTAGAGGTGTATATCTCTTATCGGCCAACGATACCACTCTATGGAGGTCAGAAGTGAGAACTTTTGCAGAGAAGAATTCTCTGAGATTTTTTATCTGTTCGGTGTGTAAATTGACATATCTATTGATCAGCGTCCTCCTTCTTTCCGCTCCAAAGTTGTTCTTATCACAGACGTGTCCCAAATGAGTAAAGCAACACTGGAATGGCGTAGGTGTTAATTGCCTTAACTAGATTCCCCGAGCTCAACATTGATTTCAGCACAGTCTTCAGACGCTAACTGTATTCTAAACGAATCTTCTCTTTTGACTGTTTTTGGTCTAGCAATCTGGCTTGTTGGTATCCTAGATATTTGTGCGTTTCGCCATCCCTCATGCACTGTATAATATCACCGTTTGGAAGTTGTGTTTCACCATCTATGACTTTCCCTCTTTGAATGTTCACGGTCTTACGTGTTTCAATCCCGAATTTCCTATGAACATCTGCCGAGAACTTACTAACAGTTTTCAGCAGATCATCCAATTGCTTCTTGTTCGAAGCATATAATTTGATTTCATCCATATTCAGCAGGTGGGAGATTGTATGATCGTTCTGTTTTTATCCTAAATCCGTATCCTGTTCTATTGAGCATTGAGAACAATGGGTTCATAGCTAAACAGAACCATAGTGGACTCAATGAGTCTCCTTGAAAAATTCCACGACGTCTGGATATCTTGTCGGTTTTCATAGACTTATTGTTCATGTTGACCTGCAGAGACATGCGCCAGTGTGTCATTGTTGTCTTCAAGAATTCTACCAGGGCTGGATGAATTTTGTATATCTGCAATACTTCGACAAGGCAATAATGGGCGGTACTATTGAATGCCATCAGATAATCGAGAAAAGCTGAATGAACATTCCGATGCCCTAGGTGTGCCTGTTTCATTATCACAGAATCGATTATGAGTTGTTCCTTGCACCCGTGGCGTTTCTTTCTGCATTCTTTGTGCTCCTCAGCTTATATATTGTTGCCGTCAAGGTGTTGGTATATTCGGTTGGATATGCATGAGGTGAGTATTTTGTAGAGTGTTGACAGGCAAGTGATTGGCCTATATTGAGACGGATCCTGTGTTCTATCGCTCTTAGGTAGCATATATGTTAAGCCTTGTGTTAGGAAAGTGGGTGTTTTCCTGGGATGTTAAAGAACACACGTGAGCTGTTTCGCTAGGGCTCCATGTAGCTTATCAAACTTCTTGTAGCAGAAGTAGTGGATATTATCTATACTTGTCGCCTTCCAATTGTTGGTCGCTCTAAAAACTGTTGTGATTTCTTCCTCCGTTATTCCTTCGAAGTCCATATGTTTGATAGCAAGGCGTTGTTTTTCATTCGTGATCCATTCCGCATCTTTACTGTGTTCTTTGGGGTTCGACCATAGTGATGACCAATAATCGGTCAAGCACAGTGCGTCAGGTACTTCTCTGTTATTTTTGGTCGCAGTTTTGTTATTTCCCTTATCAAAAATTGGCCGCGCTTTGGAGGAACCTTTGGTTTTGATGTTTTCTTTCACTACACTTGATGTATCTTGAGAGCCGTTTTGTTTTTGCTTGGAGTTTCTGCTTCAAAGTGTCCATATACACGTCGATATGTTGTTTGTGATCAGGGTTTTTTGTGTTCCTACAAATTTTTCTATGAATTTTTCGTATATGTGATTTCAAGCGCCTTGAGGGTTTTCTGTTTCTCAGGAATTCTGTTAGGAGACCGATTTCTGCTCTAATATTATCGATATCCTTCTCCAGTCGTTTTTGCCATGGTGGTTTTCTGACGCTTTTTGGCACAGATCGAATCAGAGTTGTGGAGACTTGTTGTTTGAAAAGAACCGCTTATGCTTGCTAGGATGATATTGATGTTCTTGTTCGTCCTGAGTTTGGGCAGTTTCGGTCGTTTAGTTGGGTTACTACCACTGAATTCAGTTATTGCTCTGTTGAGTTCTGATCTTGCTAAATACATAAATTCGTTCTGCTGTTTCGGCTCAGGGGCGTTCCATGTTAATATTCGTTTCCGTGGCTTCGATTTTTTCTGTAACACTTCCATTGACTCCGGCAGGTATACCGTTATGATTGTCATTTTCGCTTATGAGTTCCATTATGACCTCTCCTCGTATGCTTTGCAGCTTTTCTGAAGAAAGTAGCCTGTTTTTAACGATTGTTCTTCGTTGATCCGAAATTCTCTGCTCGGATATGTGCTGCAATTCCGGATATTTTTCTACGAACGCAAGATGTAACGCGTATCTGTATGCTGTCATTTCCGATTCCAAGTTTGTAATCTTGTAATAGGAACGCATAATGAAGGAATTCTTTTCTCCAAATTGGAGCTAGAATTCTTGAAACTCACAAGAGTTACGAACAGAAAAGTGAAAAAGAAATCTGAATTTCAAAACATGAATCTTGAAAATGGAATGGAGGATATTTCGGCATATGTTTATGGGTATTTTTTCATGTTTTTTGAGTTTTGGAATCTTCTGTAGAAATTAATAACTGAACCTGACACACTCGGTGTAACAATGAGTAGCTTATAATATTAGATATTGGTTCTTTAAATGAATTAAGATAAGTAAGAAAATATATTATTTATTATAGTTGGTATATTTTAACTACAAAAAATTAACTATGAGATTTTCATAGAAAATGGGAAACAATAATGCGAAAAATAATAGGAAGAAAATTATTAATAAAATTGCTTATAAAAATATCACAGAAATATTAATAATTATAATAATGTGAATAAAGGCAATATTATACAAACAATAGAAAGTTATAATAGAAATAACACGTTTTTATGTATTTCAAAAGAAATGCGCCCTCTATACGTTCACTAGTATGTACGCAAGTGCACACGTGTATCCGGGTAGCTGTAAAATCAATCCCAGATCCTCAGCCTCCCTCAACTTAAAATTTATGAAAAAGCAAAAGGCCCAACGGAAAAGAATTATCGATTCTTTACTCAAACACGTTATTTCAAAATGTTTGATTCAATTAATTAATTCAAAAAACTTATCACAAGCTGTTCCAGTGGCAGGATAGAAAAAATAGGATAGAAAGGTAATATTTTGTCCGATTCTTGTAATTCTGAACAGACACAAATTTAAACTCTCTCTCCAATTTTCAACAGCAAAAACAGTTAAAAAAATGAAATACTAAAAGCTATAGTAGCTGACTTCCATTCACCTCCATACATTTTCTAATATAATATAAATATCAATCTCAGATAAGTTCAATAAAATCTGATTATATGACACGCAACCATGTGTCCCAGTTTTTATGGGCGGAATTTTTTTTATTATTGTTATTATTTCCATCTCGCAATCATCAATCTGATTTCAATGTTTTCATTTTTACGATACAATAGGACTCGTTTGTTTGAAGATGACGTCAATCAGTAGAATGTTGAAATTTTGGTCGATAGATTTTCAGTCACAGATACCGTGGCTAACAAAATACATGAAGTCACGTACAGTACGAAAAGGAGGAATTGATGTAACATAGTACTCGGCATTAATGACTAAATTTTCAAAATTGTCTGAAGTGAAATTATGACGCTTATCGCCAAAGATATGTTTATATGAAGAATAACTTCGATCTACATCTACTGAGGAATTTTTGGCAACACAAAACCTTCATTATTATCTAAAACCGTTTTCAATTTGTCGAACACAATTTTGCCAATTTCACATATAACTTTTCGGCATTCGTCTTTAAAATTTTCAATTATTCCTACAGAATCGATTAAAGGCTGGTACTTTTTTTCGAAGATAAAATTTAATGAGGAATGAAGCTTTAGCTGGATATAATGAATACAAGACTTCTTACACTTCTCTATTTCCTAATAAAGTTTTCGATAATACTACAGAGGAGGAAGAGTCTGATATTTCGTTTCGAATAATTTCTGCTACTCTGTTAACTCCATGAGACAAGCATGTTATGTTTTTGCCATATAACTTGGCTGACAAAACATTATAAATTTGTTTAATGGAACTGCATTTGGTAGGGAAAAAAATGTCAATGCATCTTGGATGAATCTTGTTACAGTTATATTTTTCGTTTTTTCTAGATGCTTAGAGGTTATTTGGAATGAATGCCCTGGAATATTTTCTTTCAGTGCTTCAATGACCAAATGAACTTTGTATCTTCCACAAGCATCAGTTATTTCGTCAACAATAACATAAAAGTGATTTTCAACTACAGCTTCTCTGATTTAATTCATTGTTTTGAAAATACATTTGACGCATGTTTTTCTTTATGTAGAATCTTCCGGGAAATTGAATTTACAATATCTTTCCAAGAAAGACTCATGATTACTGTTTTTAACCTTTTCAATATATTTGTAGCAATCAAAGCTCTTCATTGAACTCTTTCTTATTATTCGTATTTTCAATGAAATGAAACTAAAATATTTAGATTTTCACTATATTAACAAAACTATGACGGATTTCACCACACTGTTGCTTCATCAGATAGGTTTAAACTAATGAACAGAGTTATTCCTTATATATTAGTCTTATTTCCTACTTAATATTACAATAGGTACAAGAGGTATGTTGGAAAACCCATCGGAGTTGCTTACTTTATGAATTGAAAAGATTGAGTAAGGAGAAGGATTTAGATCTAATTGATTATTAAGAAACCTACCTGAATTCTTTTCTATGTTGATCTCCAAAATTTCCAATAGATTGAGTTTTGTCTGTTATTTTCATTGTGTAAAATTTTGAAATTATGATTAAAGTTATGGTTTTCTTCGAGTAAGTGATTGGAATAATGAGAATCTGATTTATGATAATTAAAACTACGTTTGTGCTCGGATAATCTCACTTTGAAATTTCTGAAAGTCCTACCAATATAAATTTTATTATAATCCCTGCAAGACAGTTTATAAACACCGGATTTATTACTTTTACCAATTTTAGATTTGCAGTTTTTGATATGTCGGCCTAAAGAATTATCAGTTCGGAATGCTATATTGAAATTATAATGCGAGAGGAATGATTTTAATTTTAGACTAGGATGACCAATATAAGTTGAGCTGTTGTATTTTGTGTTAGAACTTTTTATACTTGGAAATACTTCCTGGATTGCTTTTTGAAATTTTTTGCGTGAAATCATGTTCTCAATCATAGTTGGACTGTAACCGTTATTGACTGCTATTTGTTTAATTATATTTAGCTCTTTTATGAAATTATTTTGTGACATATGGATATTAATGAGTCTATGTACCATACTATTGTAAGCTGCTAATTTATATGGATAAGGATGTGTAGATGAGCTGTGAATAGTAATATCTGTATGCGATGGCTTATTAAAATGCGATAAAAAATCATGTTTGCCGTTAATTTTAGTAATAGTTAAATCCAGAAAGTTAATGGAGTGTTCTGTTTATATCTCTAACGTGAATTTAATATTATAGTGAATTTTGTTAACGAATGTTTTGAATGACTCTGATCGTCTGTTTGTGCCAGTGAAACAACAAATGATATCGTCGACATATCTAAACCAATAAATAAAGTGTTTGAATAACGGATGTTCTTGGATACTTTTTTCAATATTATCCATGAAAATTTAAGCGAACAGAGCGCTCAGAGGATTACCCATGATTAAACCTTTTTTACTATTATATAATACTCCATTGAAGTTAAAATAATTTTGTTCTAAACACCTTTTAGAATTTAGTGAAAATCTAAATAGTTTAGTTTTATTTTATTGAAAATATGTATATCGATTTTCATCAAGTAACGACCTTCTTAATCAAATTCTTATTATTCGTCTCATTTTTATGAGACACACATTGTTTGAGATATTTCTGGCCCTTTCCTCCGTTCCTTAATCTTGCAATACTCGAAACATGCTTGGCTGTTCTGACTTGTTGTTTAACGTGAAATTTGGTATCAGCTATAATCTAAAACAATAAATTATTAGAAGCCTTTTCATAAACAAAAAGTTTTACAAGTTCCTCTTAATATTCCACTACAATAGGCACCAATTGAAAACAAACCGTTACAATCAAAAGGGTTTTTCTCCTCCACAATTAAGGAAAACATACAAAGAAAGAAGAGAGTAATGAAGAGAATTCTTTTACCCTACTTATATAGGAAAAAAATTAAAAATATTTTTATGAATATACTGTACTTACGATTTTCGAAAATGCTCTGCGAAATAAACTTTCTCCATCCCTGGTCATCTCTGTATATGGTTCGATTCATATCGCGTTAAACTTTCGACATTTTCAAACTGTTTTTACACTACTTGATTTTAACACTAAATGATTCGAAATAATTATTAGAAAAAGCTTAAATATGCTTCTAATCCATTACCATCTATCAAGTCATTTAATTTAAAGAAAAAGGCATGGCAGGTAATGGACTTATAGTTTAAAAATCATTCCTATTTACGACACAAATGTCCTAATGGGTTTTTTCACCGTTCAGCTCTTTAGAAGATTAGGAGATGGATAATGTAGGTACCTGGCTTTCAATTTTTTGATTCACAACCCTTGGAAGGAACATTATCTATGGAGTCTAGGTAAATAGCGAAAATATATAAAGTATGCAACAATACCGAATCTTTGTTCAAATTTAGTAATAATAAGTAAAATACAGGATGCTTCAACGAAAACTAAACAGAGGCTATATCTTCCAAGATATTAATTTCTGATCAAAACGCAAAAACACGTTAACGTTACGCAATTCCAGTTGCCACTCACTAGGCTTTGCGGACAATTCAAACGTCTAGTTGCTTTATTTTGGTCAATGCTTATTGTTTCCGTCGCACATTCTGCTTTAGTTACTCCAGTTTTAATCGTCTCCGTGGAATGAAGACTTATATTCGTTAAATAAGGCTCAAAATGATAAACCAAAAGTTTGATAGGTGCTCTCCAATAGCTACATCTTCAAAATCAATTAATACTAATCACATTTATTTATGTTTCTTATTAAATGGTTGATCATTGTAATTGAAATTAGTCATAGAATTGCCATTTTTGTGCCTATCTATTATCTTGAATATGTGATATTTTTATGATGAAAACATAGAAATATGTTAGTAGATATACAGTGTGCTTCAACGAAAACTAAACAGAGGCTATATCTATCAAGATATTTATTTCTGATCAAAACGCAAAAACATGACAATTTTTGTTTCAAGAGGGACATCTTTTGGGGTACAAAACTTGCCTGAAATATCAACCCCCTAAGCGTTGGTTGCAATCCTTGAACATTTTGAATAGGGAAGATTGGTCGAGTGATGACTCAAAAGAAAGGTGGCATCTTTGTCTACATTGCCTTGAACGAATTTCCATTTTTAATTGAAAACTGTGAAAGATACAGGGTGAGCAACTGAAAGATAGGGAAGACTATTTCCCTGAGACTATTCAAGTTTCAGTGAGGTAAAATGGAACAGATCCATTCTGATCAATGGCAGTAATCATCGAGTACCATCCTCATCTCGAATTTCAACCCCTGGAGCAGGGGTGATAACCCTTGGAAATTTGGAAGAGGGTAGATGGGTCGAGTGATAACACGAAATAAAGGTATTATCTTTGTCTGCATCCCCGTGAAAGAAATTTCATTTTTGATTGAAAACTGTAGAAGATACAGAGTGAGACACTGAAAAATAGAGAAGACAATTGCCCCAAGATTATTGGAGTATAAGTGCGAAAAACTGGAATAGATTCATTTAGATCAAAGATGACAGCCTTTGATCTGGAAATATCTGTTCCATTTTCTGCACTAATACTTGAATAGCTCATTGCGATAGATAGCCTCCTCTATTTTTCAGTAGCTCACTCTGTATCTTCTACAGTTTTCAATCGAAAATAAAAATTCGTTCACGGGGATGCAGACAAAGATAATACCTTTTTCTCGAAGTATCACTCGACCCATCTACCCTCTTCCACATTTTCAAGGGTGGTCACTCCAGCTCTAGGGGTTAACATTCGAGATGAGGATGGTACTTGATGATGACTGCCATTGATCAGCATGGATCTGTTCTATTTTACTTCACTGAAACTTGAATAGTCTCAGGGAAATAGTCTTCCCTATTTTTCCGATGCTCATCCTGTATCTTTTACAGTTTTCAATTAAAAATGGAAATTCGTTCAAGGCGATATAGACAAAGATACCACTTTTCTTTTGAGTCATCACTGACCCATCCTCTCTATTCAAAATGTGCAAGGATTGCAACCCCAAAAGATGTCCTCCTTGAAACAAAAATTGACTTATTTTTGCGTTTTGTTCAGAAATGAATATCTTGGTAGATATACCCTCTGTTTAGTTTTCGTTGAAGCACCCTGTATGTAAAAATATGGTTATTCACATGTAATCCGCTCTTCACTTATCAGTTATCATTCATTACAGGATGATGAGATCAGGTAATGAATGAAAACGATTCTGTTTGTTACATGTAGTTTTCTGAAAATTCAACTGTGAAAAACAATCTTCATGTTTTGTATGTTTATCTGCATTTCTGACCAGACCACCTTCATGTTCCATGGTGAAGTCCATAGACATAATTTTCGGTATAGTAATACTCAAAATCTGCATTGGTTCAGAAAGCAAAACCCCAAACATAGTTATTTGCTGCTGTTGGAAAAATTAAAATCCCAGACCTACTGAAATTTTCGTGAAACACGCATTTCGGTGCTATTGTGTGATATTTGGATAACAATCTTCTAAAGGGATGGATCGTCAGAAGAGGAATAGATAAGTGACCAGCCAAGTCACCTGATTTGAATCCCTTAGATTTCATTTCACGCAAACTGGAAACTTAAAGGAGTAGCGGAATAGAACTTAATTAAGAATTTCGAAGTCATTTTGAGAAATTTTTATGATTATATAGTATCTAAATTTTTTGGATGTACTTCTCCTGTACATTATATGTACAGAATGAATGAAAGAATGTTCGACAAGTTTTGTTTCTACTCAGAATTTGATTCTATCATCTCTTTTTGCTTCCATCTATATCGAGTATTACCGAATCAATTGAACTGAACTTTATATCGGAGTAGAATTACTCTATTCAAAGTTAGAGATGGATAGTTGAAAAACACAGTAAACAGGGTGTTACATAATAGTATTTTACAATTTGAGAGGGTAAATCTACGTGCAACTTTAAGAAAAAAAGTTCTTATAAACATAGATCCGCAAAAGCTTCGTTACACACCTACAGGGTGTTGAAATTTCCGGAAATGTTTTTTTCTTCAAAACTCCTGCAGTTTTCGAGATATTCAGCCCAAATTTGGAATGCAAGCTATTTTTCACAGCCTCCGCTAAATTTTAACTAGAATCTACAAGGTGTTTTCTTTTCCGGAGCCATGTCTTCTTTTGCCCTTTCAAACTTTTTTGCAGTAAGCCACTGATCAGCGTACAATCAGTTTTCGTCATCTTCGTTCAATTCACAAACTTTTTTGACACTTGTAATTTTTTCGTATTTCCAATCGTTCTCGAGCAAAAAATTGTTAAACGACTGTATGCATTCGCTGAATTGAAAGCACTTCTAATTAAAAAAATGACTAGTAGGCTTTGATTTTTTTCATTTATTTATTTATTCTGACAGTTGCTAAAGTTGAACCAGTGTGTTTGCTCGAATTGTGTATTAAATTAACTATTAGTTTTAAAGCTTTTGAAGTTATTGCTGTAAGAAAAAATGGCTAATTTTACTTACGCCGAATCGGCTGATATCCGTTACATGGACCGTCTGGCTGACGGAAACACAACAGAAGTTAGGCGATTATATCAGGTGCGCTTTCCAAATCGAGTAACACCAGACAGGCGAACATTCTCAAATATCCACAAAAGGTTGAGGAAAACTGGTACTTTTACTGCAAATAATCATCTAAAGGTGCAACTCAAACTATGAGAACTTCAGATATTGAGGAAGCAGTTTTGAATGGTATAGATTTGAATCCTCATGTGAGTACAAGAAAAATTAGAAAGGAATTGAATATTTCACATGTTTTAGTTTGGAGGGTTCTTCACGGCTTTTATTGTACCCGTTTCATATTCAACGCGTCCAAGCTCTACTTCCTCGAGATTTTCCTTTAAGACTGAATTTCTGCCGATGGTACTTAGATAAAATTAGAGAAAATGCTCATTTTGATAGTGAAAAAATGTTCACAGACGAAGCTAACTTTTCGAGAACTGCTATCACAAATGTTCACAATAAACATTATTGGGCTGAGGAAAACCCCCATTTGATTGAAGAATCTCATCATCAAGAACAATTCTCACTTAATTTCTGGGTCGGAATAATTGGAAATTATTTCATTGGGCCATTTTTTTTGCCTAACAGAGTAAACGGTCCCGCTTATCGGCAATTTCTTGAGGAGGAGTTACCTTTATGGCTCGAGAATGTGCCACTTTTGGTGAGAAACATAATGTGGTTCATGCATGACGGGACACCGGCACATTTTAGTGGAGAAGCTAAGGAATTCTTGAATAATACATCCAACAACCGATGGATTCGTCGGGGTGGGCCAGAACCATGGCATCGTAGGTCCCCAGACTTAAATAGTTTAGGCTTTTTCTTACGGGGATATCTCAAAAATTTAGTTTATACCACTCCAGTGAACACTTTAGAAGAGTTGAGAAATCGCATAATAACCTCTTGTGACACCATGAGAAACACCCCAAGAATATTTCAAAGAGTGCGTGATAATATGCGAAGAAGAACAGAGGCTTGTATTCTTGTAGGTGGAGGACACAGCAATTTATTTAGTATTGAATTGTTCTTTTTTTTAGTTTGATATTGAATAAGTATGAGTTGAGTCTCAGAAGACGAGCTATCAAAATAAAAGCAAATTTTTGGTATACCTACCGAGTATTTCTATAATTTTTTTTCATTTTGCGAATAACATAGAATTCAAATAATCCAAATTCAATAATTTGTCACTCGAAAACGGTTGGAGAATGAAAAAATTACAAGTGTCAAAAAAGTTTCTAAATTGAACGAATATGACGAAAATTGATTGTACGCTGATCAGTGGCGTACTGCAAAAAAGTTTGAAAACGCAAAATGAGACATGGCCTCGGAAAAGAAAACACCTTGTGAATTTTAGTTGAAATCTAGGACGTGTAATGATGAAGGCTGTAAAAAATAGCTTGCATTCCAGATGTGGGCTGAATATTTCAAAAACTGCAGAAGTTTTGAAGAAAAAACAATTTTTTCCAGAAATTTCAACACCCTGTAGCTCCGTAACGAAGCTTTTGCGGACCTATGTTTATATGAACTTTTTTTCTTAAAGTTGCACGTAGATTTACCCCCTCAAGTTGTGAAATACTATTATGTAACACCCTGTATATGTAGATATACAAGTCTTGATCAAAGAGCAGTAGAATTTTTCAATTTCAAGCTGTGTGTAAGTGTGAGTATCATTGTTAACGCTTTTCTCACGTTGCTACACGTGATAATACCGTATTTGCGAAGCCAAATTCTGCACTCCAATTAAAGTGCAATTAAAATGACAGTGGCTTTTGGGTGAGTTACTACTATAAGAAAAGTGTTTACGAGTGGTATGAACGCGTCTAAGCGAAGACGTTAACGATGACGACTGCCCTGGACATCCTAACACATCAATAACAGATGGCGACCTCGAAAGAGTGTGTAAAATAATCCAAGACAATCGTCTGATCATTGTCAGAGTATTTGCAGAAAATTTTGATATATTATTGGCTCGGCTTATGTCAATCACATTTGGCATAAAACCTTATTTATTTCAGCAGGTTTCAAATAGTAGATGCACTATTTGTGATTCGTATTTCCTTCCACAAAGAGAAATATTATGAATTGCAAGCAATAAGAATCTTCCATTAACGTTTCAGGCAAATATATATAATTTTTACTATAAGTGTAAATTTCGATCAGCGCATCCACCAAATATATTAGCAATTGTGGATGACAACTTCCTATTATTCCTATAAGGCGAATTGAGTTGTATGAAACCCTAAGAAGTAGACTAGTTCGTATCTTCACCCGCTTTTATGTCCTTTCTCACTTCATAATCCAGTACGACACTTTCCTCTACGGCTAAAAATTGACAGGTGCGTCCGACATTTCATACTTCATTAAATAAAGATTTATAACGACCCATAAATGATATCTGTTCCATATAAAGTCGAGTGGTCCATAAAAGACTGCCATAAACTTTTACGGCGTCATATTCGAGATTGCCAAGATGTGCTTGGTTTTATTCAACTTCACAGATGATTGCTCGGTAATAAATATGAGGATATTTGTAACGAAAACAAACGAAATTGATTGTTGGTTTATTCCAAGTGGAAATAAATTTGGAGGTTCGTACATATAGGTTCTATAGAATATAGATTTTCGATGATGAATACCAATATATACAATAAAATTTCAGTAATTAAAATATATTTCGACTCAATATTTGTCGGACAGAATTCTTAGAAATTTCAGATTTCTAAAGATCATAATAATTATACATTACAATCCCAATGAATACAAATTAGACGAATTATGATAAAGTAACAACACCCGCTGCACAATTGAATGCTATATTCCATCCAAGAAAATCAGTTTATATATCTAATAATAATAATTGCATAACATTTTTGTTCGTTATTGTTATTATATTACACGAAATGTTTCGAACTCCTATCATAAGTAAATTTGAGAAAATATAGGAATTAAATACTAACTCTTTAAACACTCATTCAAAATACAAACACATACTTGCCGGCTCATCTACGTATACATATCAACTTATAAAAAATATTCGTCAAGTGAAAACCTTGAAAATTAATCATAAAATGCATACCAAATGATTTTATTCATAAATATGTTATAGAACACGAGTCGAAAAGATTCCGAGTTACAGATCATATCAAACAATGTGAATTCAAATGAGTAAATTTGAATTACGGTTTATTTTAGCTTATATTGTTCTGTTCTATCTATAAATTAAATATTATTGTTAGATTTAGACGAGAGTTGCGAACGTTCCCAGTGAAGTAACGGAGAATCGTGCAACATTCATCGAGCTGCGATGTCCGAGTGGTTAAGGAGTTTGACTCGAAATCAAATGGGCTCTGCCCGCACAGGTTCGAATCCTGTTCGCAGCGGTAAAATTTTTTGAATTTTGAAAGATCGAAAAAACATGTTCGTTGTTTTCAAGTTAACGTTTACTATATCCTGAATACTGATTAATTTGTAATAGAATATAATCATTAAAATAAATCGAATAGATTAACTTAGTTTTTAATCTTGATATTTGAAGAATACTCAATGTGGTTGTTTTTATTATTACTTACTGTGTGTGTGTGTGTGTGTGTGTGTGTGTGTGTGTGTGTGTGTGTGTGTGTGTGTGTGTGTGTGTGTGTGTGTGTGTGTGTGTGTGTGTGTGTGTATATCTGAGATAATTATATATATGTTAATTGTCATTTTTCTAACGTCTGTCAAACCAGCATTATATCTGAGATAATGATATATATGTTATTTGTCATATTTTTCTAACGTCTGTCAAAATTTTTTTCACAAATTTTTCTTTAAATTAAACAAGTTTCACGAAGAAATAATATATGGGCAATGTCAACCCAGATTATTGGGTCCATAATGATTCTAAAACATCTATAGATCATAATCAGCATCACTTGGAACCTGGCCATCGGGGCTCTCTCGGTCAAACAGAGAGGGAATTTGAGGAGATATCGCAGGTTATGCATTTTTTTATTATCTTCTTAGTCCTTCATGACCTTGCTTGCTATGTAAAATCTTTTCATAGATTTGTTTAGACATATAAGAAGTACGATTGTTAAAATATTGTTCTGCTGGTCTTCTTTTTCCATTGTTACAGATTCTTGTCCCAAACCCCCTTCCTTTCACCCTTGTCTTCGTTTGGAAATCATGGAATGCAAGAGACAATAAAGCGGCTAAGCAGAAAAATCTTTGGTACTCTTTATGTACACACGACACTAACACAACATAAACAGGCAAGCTATTGCTAGTGCAATAGCGACAGGGAAACGAGTTTTTTCCTCAGGTTTTTTCACTCGTTTATTGAACCATATACAAGATAGTATGGTTCCCCTGTTACATTTCCTGAGCTCATACTTGTGTTTTTTCTGACACCAAATTTATAGATATAAGCATTTATTGTAAATACAATTATTCATATTTTTGTAAATCCTCTATTATATATAAATATATATATATATATATATATATATATATATATATATATATATATATATATATATATATATATATATATATATATATATAATAAATCTTCCAAAAATCATTCGTTCGCATGAATTGATATATTTCATTGTTCTTGTTACTTAGAAACGTATATACGAGGGTTAATTGGTAATTGGTAAAACTGAAACAAGAACTCACTTTTCTCTAGTGGGTACCTTTTTTCTTAGCATAATCTCCCTTTAGAGCTATAAACTTGCTTAGGAGAAGCTATTGATGTCCTCTTTGTGTCAGTGTTTCCCAAGGTGCTCAAAATTCGCCTTTGTTTCCGAGATGACTTCTGAATGTTTTGAAAATAACCGTCCTTCGAACCATATTTTTATGTATGGGAACAAATTGAAATCAATAAGAGCCAGGTCTGGAGAACATGATGGATGAGTTTGCAACTCATATTGTAACTCCACCTGCTTGGCTGTTGCAATGGCGGAAGAATGGGCAGAGCCATTGTTGTTGGGAGACAATGAATTTTCTTTTTGTTTAGATGTGGCTGCATGTTTTTGATTTCCTCATTCAATTGGTCTAACTAAAGACCCTCCATCTAGGATCTTCCCTTTTTGAAGAAAATCAATTAGCATAATTCTCTCTTCGTCCCAGAAGTCGACAGCCATCACCCGGAAAAGTTTAAATCTCTTACGTTATTGGTCAATTGTCTACAAACGCGGCACACATCTAGCCGGTATCTTTCTGATGCTAAAATGGTCATGTAAGATGTTAGAGCTTGTTGTGATCATTTCCGAGTTTTTACCTCAATGGGACACCCTGGGTAGGGTAATCTTCGATGCTTGTTCTGCCGCAACGAAACTCAGTAAATCACGTATGAAGTGAAAAGTAAGATTTTATGAACACTCGTTATTTTTTTTTATTCCAACACAGAAGGAGCGAGAAACTTATCTGGTTGATTGGCTGTTGAATCAATACTAATTAACATATTAGTATGACATTTCTTGTTTCTTGTATTGTACAAACATAATATTACATATCTAGTAGTATCATCATTTCCTTCGTTATTACATGATTTATCAATTTGCTCTCGTATATAGGTAAGCGTTAAATTAGTTAACATGCCCAACTGGCGGTTTTGAAATGATAACCCTGTACTTTCTTCTTTTATTTTTAAAGAGTGTTATTGTTGTCGTGTTCTTACTTTTAAAGAGCAAGTATAAGATTCACTAGATTTCCGAATTATTTTTTTGCTTGAATAAAACAACGATGTTCAAATTTTCATTATATTGACAAGCTTATGACGCGTTTCACTACACTGTGGCTTCTTCAGATGAATAGTACATCTAAAAGGATGATGTGTCTTATACAATACATTGACAAGAGCAGATACTTAGCTCAATGTGGCGAAAATCGAAACAGGGTTGCTTCTTGAAGGACCTGAATAGATCAAGAAATATTTTCTGAAATTTTGCATAGTGCGGCCTCACTTGAAAATCAAGTCAAGCTTTTGTTCTCAGAATTCAATTCAAGTCAAACTTTTTTTTTCACAAAAGCTCGGATTTTCAAGCTTCTCGAGCCGCAACACTTGAAACCTTAAATCAGAACCCAATTGCTATAAAACATTGAACTTCCACTTATATTTAAATATTTGAATATGTTAATACTGAATATTGTATGTAATGTAATGTAAGAATCTGAGAAAAAATCATAAACTTGTTGAAGGAAATACACATACAGGATAAGAACAAGAGGCGACAGTGGAATATATATTTTCAAATAAAACATAGCATCACTAAAACAATAAATTTTCAATAAAACATCGGAAATGAACTTCGGCTAAGATAAAAACAACTGCAATAAACTTCAATGAAAATAAAAGAAACCGCTCAATCTCGATTCTCAGTGATTCACTCATTCTAGATAGATAGATTATATTATTATGATTATACAGGGTGCTTCAACGAAAACTGAACAGAGGCTATATCTACCAAGATTCATTTCTGATCAAAACGCAAAAACAGGTCAATTTTTGTTTCAATGGGGACATTTTTTGGGGTACAAAACTAGCCTGAAATATCAACCCCCTAAGCGGGGGCTGCAATCCTTGAACATTTTGAATAAGAAAGATGGGTCGAGTGATAACTCAAAAGGAAGGTGGCATCTTTATCTACATCGTCTTGAACGAATTTCCATTTTTAATTGAAAACTGTAAACGATACAGGGTGAGCAACTGAAAGATAGGGAAGACTATTTCCCTTAAACTATTCAAGTTTCAGTGAGGTAAAATGGAACAGATCCATGCTGATCAATGGCAGTCATCATCAAGTACCATCCTCATCTCGAATTTCACCCCCTAGAGCAGGGGTGACCATCCTTGAAAATTTGGTAGAGGGTAGATGGGTCGAGTGATACCTCGAAAGAAAGGTATTATCTTTGTCTGCATCCCCGTGAACGAATTTTCATTTTTGAAGGAAAACTGTAGAAGATACAGAGTGAGCTACTGAAAAATAGAGGAGACTATCTATCGCCCTGAGCTATTCAAGTATTAGTGCAAAAAAATGGAACAGATTAATTCCAGATCAAAGGCTGTCATCTTTGATCTAAATGAATCTATTCCAGTTTTTCGCTCTAATAGTCCAATAGTCTTGGGGCGATAGTCTTCTCTATTTTTCAGTGGCTCACTCTGTATCTTCTACAGTTTTCAATCAGAAATGAAAAGAAATCATGAGCCAAGCTGCAGGATGGAAACTTTAGAAATAAAAACGAGATAGGTTCAGCAATAACGTCTAAACAAGTTTAAAACACAAATAGAATATTTTTCACTAATGAACAAATCTACAAATGAATTAAATTAATAGAGAACTGTTAAAACGCGGTTTCGAACCCGCAGTGACAGTGATCTATTCATTTAATTTATGTCATCATCGGACAGTATGAAAACCAAGCACAAAGTGACATGAATAGGTAGTTATCTGGATTTGGAAAAACCTGATATTAGTTATGCAGTTAACAACTATTGAAAGGGAGTTGGTATTTGAATACATCGAAAATGGGATGTAAATAGATCAGTCTGGTCGTTCATTATCTGAAAGTTATCAAAAAGTGATTTGAAAATTTCCACTGATTCAAGGCAATTGAGTTTACTACCCTTTGAGACTATGTGTAGAAATCTTAATTTATCGATACAAGAAGAAGAGGATCCATGTTGGATGTAGTGTTTAGCTAATGTTTTTGGCATGGATACGTAAATGATATACCTACTTATTTGCGTAAAGATACACCTAGACGATTTGGTCTTTATCTCAAACTCATAAGCAGTATCCATCCGAAAATAAGATTCAAATTCGAAAAAGCGGAAAACTATCAAACATCTATTTTAGATCTATCAAAATCCCACTCAAATAGCAAAATTGGCTTCAAAACCTTTAGAAAACCTACTAGTACAGGTATATGTATTCATGAGGATTCCAACCGCCCATATTCGTATAACCTTGCACTACATGATATATTCAATATATGAAAAAAAAATTATGTGAATATTTTTATTGATGCTTCAAAAACATTGATAGAAAAAAATATAAAAATTTACCCCGTTACAGTTCGATAGAACTTAAATAGACAATTTATCTTGTTATTGATATATAAAAATAATTTACATTCGGTACACGGTATACGTTTTCATTGGAGAAACAAATTTATCGAGTTTTCTGCCACTCAGGCCAGTCCGGCATTGTAGGATCGTTGAGTTCAGGAGATTGAATGTTGGATATAGTAGGGACCTCACAACATAATAATAATAATAGTCTTCATTTCTTAATCAACCATATTAGGTACACAGAAATTATATAAAATTTTTCTATAGCAATCGAAACAAAGTTATGTGTTGCTTGACCAATTATAATTAATTCCAGTAGAATCCACGAAAGATATATTAGATACACTTGCATTTGTCGAACTGAATCAATACAATCATGTGAAGAATAGTAACGATAAAATTCTTGACTTAGTCTTGTGTAATGAAGAAATAGGCTCGAATATACATAAAAGTGCTCATCCGTTTGTAAACGAGGACACACATCATCCCACACTGGAGTTTATAGTTGCCTTGTCTAAAGAAAAGATGATGAAAAATTCGAAAATTCAAAATTTTCATTACGATTTTAGAAATGCGAATTATGAAGCTGTTAATGCCTCATTATCGCTGGTGAAGTGGGAGTTTCTGCTCAACAGCAGCTCTAAGGAATTGATGAAAATCTGGATATTTTTTATGAGAGAATCAATGACATAATCGGTTCTGTTGTTCCTAAGAAAAGAGTCACTAAGTGTTTTCCTTCATTCTTTTCGAAAGTTACTATTGCTACAATAAGAGAAAAGCAAAAATTTCATAAAAAATGGCAAATTAGTAAAAATGTCAATGATCTCAATATATTCAAACAGCTTCGTGCTCATTCGAAGGAACTTATTGAACTTGATTTGAATAAATTCACCTCTAACATTGAGCCGGAACTGCCATCGAACAGCAAATCATTCTGGAAATATGTGTCTCTGGGACGGGGCGGCTCTAAACTATCTAATGAAATGAGGTATGGGGATATTTCTTCATCAGATGGAAAAGAGATATGCAATCTTTTTGTCCGTTATTTCGAGAGTGTATATGTTCCTGTAAGTCAGCAGCGTAGTCGTAGTGTAACTTAAAAACTGCAATAATGATGTACTATCAAATATTCACATAGAAGAGGAAGAGGTTCGAGAGGTCCTCTTATCCCTTGACATGTCGAAGGGTTCAGGTCCAGACAGCATTCCACCAATTTTTCTCAAAAATTGCGCTCACAAATTAAGTAAACCACTGCATATTTTGTTCAATCAGTCTCTGATTAATGGTGTATTTCCAAAAAAGTGGAAGGAGTCCGCCGTTGTCCCAATTTTCAAAAGTGGAGATAAAAATGATATTTCTAATTGTAGACCCATTAACAAGCTTTCGATCATTGCTAAAGTATTTGAACGTATAATTTGTAAGTATCTTTTCTCTCATGTGAAAAATTTCATTAATCCCACAACAGCGCGGATTTTTTAAGGGTAGGACTCTGGAAACTAATTTGATCGTTTATAGTGAGTACCTGCAGAGTGCAATGGATTCTCAAATTCAGACTGATGCTACTTACACAGATTTTTCTAAAGCCTTCGACAAAATAAGTTTCGATATTCTCATTTTTAGACTAGCCGAAGCAGGTGTAAGTGGTTGGTTGCTTGAGTGGATCCAATCGTATCTACTGAATAGGTCACATTTCGTTAGTTTAAATGGTATTAAATCTGAATCTTTCATTAGTACTTCTGGGGTACCGCAGGGAACTCATCTCGGTCCTCTTCTTTTCTTAATTTATATAAATGACATAGATAAATGTTTCCGGCATTCCAGATTCTTGCTCTATGCAGACGATCTGAAAGTTTTAAGATCTATCACATGCTGAAGGGACTGCCTTGATCTTCAACTAGATTTGAATAACTTGGTTGAGTACTGTAGAGAAAACCAATTATTTTTGAATTTAAATAAATGTTTCACGATAACTTTTACTAGAAACCATTCCCCTATCACTTTTCAGTACTCAATTGGAAATTCATTGCTGCGACGTGTGTCCACAGCTTTTGATCTGGGTGTCACTTTCGATTCGAAGTTGCTCTTTGATGCACACATAGATCGCATAGCAAATAGTTCAAGTCGAATGATGGGTTATATTTTCAGGAAAAGTAAGGAATTTAAATATGTAAAATCACTTATCACTTTATATTATGCTTACATCTACAGTAAATTAAATTTTGCCTCATGTATTTGGAACCCTCGTTATGATTGTTATTCCAACCGACTTGAACGCATTCAGAATAGATTCATACGGTTCATATGCTTCAAAACTAACTTTGTTATCCTGAACCACGACTACGCTCCTGCCCGTAAATATTTCAATTTATTGTCATTTGAAAATCGTAGAACTATATCTGATATTTTGGTTTTGTTTAAAATATTGAACTGCGTATTTCAGGTACCTGAGATCTTGCACATGGTTACTTTTGATGTTCCTATGAAATCATTGAGGCACCACGACCTCTTCTCTATAACTTTTAGAAAAACTAATAGTTCCAGAACTCCCCTATCGATAGGATGCTACGTGTCTGCAACACGCATAGGAGTATCAATTTGTTTGGGGTCACATTGGCCTCTTTGAAGAGAACATTACGCTTGCTCTTTACTGACTGATATAAATTTCATTCAATCGTTCGTTTTGTAATATTCATTTTGTATTTCTTTTTCATTCTTTCTGTGAATACAACTCACTATTAATGTCTTATATAATACTTTTTTTAGAATACTAGATTCTATGTAACTAATATTCATCTAGTGAAAGTCATTTTGGCTTCGGCTGTGGAAATTCCTTATATTGTACTTAAATAAATAAATAAATAAATAAATAAATTAAAGATTACTTTGTGTGTGGATATCTATCAGAATAGTCACAACTCACAATAAAATAAATCGCATTGTACTACTACAAACTAATTCAATAAACAACAGAATACGAACTGAACCAAAAACGAAACAAACATTTTTCTTTCTTAATGACATCCGCACAATATCAGAATGCAATATCAAATGAACGAAGTACTATACGAGAACGGCATTTTTCAGATCTATGTACCTCTAGGCACAGAGGAAATCAAAGTTTTGATCTCCCTCTTGAATTTTTCAAAGGTTTGTAATCTTTTAATCTCCGAAGGTAAAAGGTTGAAGGTGCGCGGTGCTAGATATGTGAACGATCTCTATCCTACGCTTTTTACCATTCTTGGTAATTCATAGCTGTGATCGATATATCTTGTGGCATATTTTTGGGAAATCATACTACTTATGTTACTATTTTTAAACAGGTAAGTTACGATTCTTAATAAGCACAGCTGCCTAATATCGAAGACTTTGGCTTCTTCATATAACTGGTCTGATGGAAAAGTTGAAATTTTACCGTGTATGATATTCAGGAATCTTTTTCGCAGAACCTCCAGATTCCGAAGATGTACTTTTTCTATACCACCCCACACCAAGATTCCGTAGGACAGAACCGACTGTACAAAGGCGTAATAGATGGAATTCAATTGTTCGATTGTGCAAAAGCCCTTACATAGAACAAACAGTGGCAGCAGACATCTTAACTTTCGAACTAGACCCTCAACATGGCCGTCCCATCGGAGGTGACAGTCTAATGTTACACCAAGATACTTTACGCGTTCAACCTGAGTGATCTCAACTGTTTTCCCCTCTAGATGTATCGAGAGTTAAGTAAATTCTGGTATATTGGGGACATAACTGGTGAATGACAAATAATTTGTCTTCTGAGGATTAAAGGTGAGTAGATTGCAACTGAAAAAATTTAGAAACATTCTAAAATCTTTCTCTACTTTAAATTTCAGGGATTTCCGTAAAGAAGCTCTGTAAAATACTGCCGTGTCGTCAGCAAATGAAACTATTTCACCGCATGTTGGTAAGTAAAACAAATCGTTGATGTAAATACATAACAATATCGGGTCTAAGACCGTTCCCTGTGGAACCCCATACTCCACCACTCTCTTTTTCTGAATTCGTATTGTTTGTCTGACAATATTCGGTACTTATCTAAGAACTCTATGATTCTCTTCCTTAAAATCTTTTCAAATACCTTAGCTAAAGTTGAAAGTAAGGAAATGGGTCTATAGTTACATGGCTGAGACTGATCACAGCAATTTGGAAAACCGAAGAAAACTTGCCACTTCGAATACATCTATTGATAATATATGCGAATGGTTTGGAAATTAAATGCGATACCTCCTTTCTGCCCTAATTCCATCTAGACCTGGTGACCCTCCACACTTCAAGTCTTCAATCAAACTCTGCACTTGCTCGGGACATGTATCGATTATTCCAGAAGAGTTCGCGATCCGTCTTGATTCATAAGTTTTTCTACGAGGTCTCTTAACTAGATAGCCAACTTAGCGCCAATCTCAGAAAAGTAGTAATTAAAACGCTCCACAAGCTCAAGAGGTGTTTCTGTTTCATTAGTTTTGGTCGCGGAACCGAAAAATTTCTTGTTCGTTTCATTTTTTGAATTCATGCTTTCAACACATTTCCACAATTCCTTTTCATTACCCCCATTTTTTCCTACTTCACTCCTGAAGTACTCATTTTTTCTTGTCCTTATCAATTCGATGAGCTTATTTCGAATTCCATTTTTAAATCCATATCGCCCGGATTCCTCTGAACCGTCCAGTACATCTCGTCTTTCACAGTTATTGACCTTAGCAAACCGTCTGCCATCCAAGCCTTTCGCTTAACACTCTGTTGTTTGAACCTTATGCTTCTAGTTGAAGACTGAATGTATTCCTGCAATATTCTAATAAAGTTTCTGGAGGCTTCCTCCAAAATATCTTCTATTAAATCTAAAATATCTATATTTATATCTGCTATGATTATAGAGGCATCAAATTTTCCATTATTTTCAACAAGAAATTCTTTCAGGTTATTGACGAAATCTGGCACACTTTCCGATGGTGATTTGGGACTCATAATGCGATTGCTGGCAAGAATTCATCGTATTTGGCCAAATACGGCAGTTGGATTCCCATTACCCCCATTACATCGTTCAAAAGTTGCAACTGAATTTTCAATCAAAAATCACATTACCTTGAAAATTTCACTCACCCTGCGACTACTATCTATTACCTAAGCTGCATTTGACGATGAAAGGAAACCGGCACGATGCGATTGAGGCCATCAAAAGTGTGGTTATCGACGCGTTAAAGACCATTCCAAAAACGGAGATAGAGAAGTCGTTTGACAACCGGTTGACGTTGGCGAATTTGAGTATCAATTCACAAGGCGAATACATTGATTAATAAAATAGATTTGCATCAAAATTAATACTGGTTGTTTCTATTTTCAAAAAGTTCGGTTTGTTTTTGGAATGGAGGTGTATTCTTTTTCAATTATCTGCTTCTTGAATGCTCGATAAAATGGCGGTAACTGATCCACATGGCCCTCGGGCATAATAATTAATCATGAATGTAATCTTATGACCATTTTTTCAAAAATTATATCTAGCCGAATTCCAAAAACGTTTCAAGTAACCCCGTACTACAATACGTGAAAATGCACAAATAAACACCATTAGGCAGATTACTGGCAAGAATTGGTCGTATTCGGCCAAATACGGCAGTTGGATTCTTTTGCCCCATTACATCATTCAAAAGTTGCAACTGAATTTTCAATCAAAAATCACATTGCCTTAAAAATTTCACTCTCCGTGCGACTACTATCTATTTCCTATGGTGCATTTGACGATGAAACGAAAGCGGCTTGATGCGATTGAGGCCATTAAAAGTGTGTTGACCGACGCGCTAAAGACCATTCCAAAAAAGGAGATAGATAAGTCGTTTGACAACCGGTTGACGCGGGTGAATTTGAGTATCAATGCACAAGGCGAATACATTGATTAATGAAATAGATTTGCATCAAAATTAATACTGGTTGTTTCTATTTTTAAAAAGTTCGGTTTCTTTTGGAATGGAGGTGTATTCTTGTTTAATTATCTGCTTCTTGAATGCTCGATAAAATGTCGGTAACTTATCCACATGGCCCTCGGGCATAATAATTAAACATAAATGTAATTTTATGACCATATTTTCAAAACTTATATCTAGCCGAATTCAAAAAACGTTTCAAGTAACCCCGTACTACAGTACCTAAAATGCATAAATAAACACCATTAGGCGTATTACTGGCAACAATTCATCGTATTCAGCTGAATACGGCAGCTGGATTCTTTTGCCCCATTACATCGTTCAAAAGTTGCAACTGAATTTTCTATCAAAATCACATTGCCTTGAAAATTTCACTCTCCGTGCGACTACTATCTATTTCCTATGGTGCATTTGACGATGAAACGAAAGCGGCACGATGCGATTGAGGCCATTAAAAGTGTGTTGACCGACGCGCTAAAGACTATTCCAAAAAAGGAGATAGATAAGTCGTTTGACAACCGGTTGACGCGGGTGAATTTGAGTATCAATGCACAAGGCGAATACATTGATTAATGAAATAGATTTGCATCAAAATGAATACTGGTTGTTTCTATTTTCAAAAAGTTCGGTTTCTTTTGGAATGCAGGTGTATTATTTTTTAATTATCTGCTCTTGAATGCTCGATAAAATGGCGGTAACTGATCCACATGGCCCTCGGGCATAATAATTAATCATAAATATAATCTTATGACCATTTTTTCAAAAATTATATCTAGACGAATTCCAAAAATTTTTCAAGTAACCCTGTACTATAGTACCTAAAAATGCATAAATAAACACCATTAGGCGGATTACTGGCAAGAATTCGTCGTATTCGGCCGAATACGGCAGTTGGATTCTTTTGACCCATTACATCGTTCAAAAGTTGCAACTGAATTTTCAATCAAAAATCACATTGCCTTAAAAATTTCACTCTCCGTGCGACTACTATCTATTTCCTATGGTGCATTTGACGATGAAACGAAAGCGGCACGATGCGATTGAGGCCATTAAAAGTGTGTTGACCGACGCGCTAAAGACCATTCCAAAAAAGGAGATAGATACGTCGTTTGACAACCGGTTGACGCGGGTGAATTTGAGTATCAATGCAGAAGGCAAATATTAGTTAATAAAATAGATTTGCATCAAAATTTATACTGGTTGTTTCTATTTTCAAAATGTTCGGTTTCTTTTGGAATGGAGGGTGTATTCTTTTTGATTATCTGATTCTTGAATGCTGTATAAAATTGCGGTAACTGATCTACATGGCCCTTGGACATAACAATTAATCATGAATGTAATCTTATGACCATTTTTTCAAAAATTATATCTATCCGAATTCCAAAAACGTTTCAAGTAACCCCGGACTACAATACCTGAAAATGCACAAATAAACACCATTAGGCAGATTACTGGCAAGAATTGGTCGTATTCGGCCAAATACGGCAGTTGGATTCTTTTGCCCCACTACATCGTTCAAAAGTTGCAACTGAATTTTCAATCAAAAATCACATTGCCTTGAAAATTTCACTCTCCGTGCGACTAGTATCTATTACCTAAGCTGCATTTGACGATGAAAGGAAAGCGGCACGATGCGATTGAGGCCATCAAAAGTGTGTTGACCGACGCGCTAAAGACCATTCCAAAAAAGGAGATAGATAAGTCGTTTGACAACCGGTTGACGCGGGTGAATTTGAGTATCAATGCACAAGGCGAATACATTGATTAATGAAATAGATTTGCATCAACATTAATATTGGTTGTTTCTATTTTCAAAAAGTTCGGTTTCTTTTGGAATGGGAGTGTATTCTTTTTCAATTATCTGCTTCTTGAATGCTCGATAAAATGGCGGTAACGTATCCACATGGCCCTCGGGCATAATAATTAAACATAAATGTAATCTTATGACCAAAATTTATATCTAGCGGAATTCCAAAAACGTTTCAAGGAACTCCGAACTACAGTACCTAAAAATGCATAAATAAACACCATTCAACATATTTTCCTAGGTTTCAAAAGCTCAACATATTTTCACATATAGAGGAGATTACATACTTTTATATTTAATTGATTTCTACTTAACGTACATAAATCAAATACTTCAAATAAGGCCTACACTACAAGATGAAAATCAAATAGTTCTTTGCGAATTTTATCATATAATAAAGTTCGAAACCATCGACGCTGGCTTCCCTTTAATTTGTATAATATCTTAGTTTCCAACCACAAATCTGTAACTTGCCTGGATCGGAAATAAGCATTTCAATATCAAATTTTCTGTAAAAGTGCGATATAACACAAGTCATCTAACAAAGAAACTACAACCTACTAATAATTCTTTTACAGCGAATACGTGCCAATCCTCGAATGCTCTCGTTTCCACAATAATTCACTGAGATCCGGATAAACACATTTTATCCAGAAAAAAGCGCGATATTTTTTAATATCGCCGCGAAAACATTCTCCGCATTCCGAGACACGGCGAAGGAACCCTCTCGTTGGTAAATGAGCCAGGGTTTTAAGGTGTTGATTGATGGGATACCGTCGAGATGTAGTCGGCTCGATCTTGATTCTGGGGCCGCAGAAGGAAAAGGCAGACCGGGGCCAGATCCGAGGAGACGGGCATCTGCATAAACATTTGCAGGCCTGTCAGCGCGAAAGAAGAATGGCGGCAGTATGCATATCGCCGAGGAAACAACGCCGCCGTACGTTGTTCGCATAAACGGCTACAGAGAATTTTCCAAGGGGGTGATTTGAATGTCTACCGAAGAAAAAACTTTGGGACTCTTTACTTTGTGATCACAGATCCCTTCAAGGGATAATTTTTAACTGATCAAATAACATATATTAAGTATACAGGGTGTATCACCAATGAAATGCTGTAAATCTAGGAAGTGAATATTTGCGTAATTTCAAAGGAAAAATTTGATAACATCATTTGTCGAACGCTTGGTTGTATAAAGAAATGTTAAGTTCTATGTCAGTTGACAACGAGTCAACTTTAGCAATAAGTTAACATTGAATCAATTCAAGTTCGGTTGTATAAAGCTTTGTTTACTTCTTGTTAACTAACATGAAGTTAACCAAGAGTTGACATAGAACTTCAATGACTTTTCGTTTACCAACGTGAGATTGGAACAATTATTTGGTAACAGAATGTCAATGTCATTTATTTGTCCTCTGAAAATCTCAAGTTTAGTATTCAATGGCAATTCAAAATGGCGGTAGAGAGGATAAAACGGTTGTTTGTTCTTTTTTCTTGAAAATATATTATAAATTCAGATCTGTAAATTTTACTCAGAGGGAGAAATAAATTTCGATTAGTATTGTACACAAGTAAATATGTTCTCATAAGTTTATTGCAGGTGTGCTCAAACTTGAACTACTTGTGATCAACCTCAATATTTTTAGACTACTTACGATCGACTCTGAGAGGCTGCAACTATGTGTGATGCAGGGTTGTCGTACATATACGATACACCCTACTTACCTACCTACTTACCATATATAGATATTAGCTTTTCGCACAATATACATTGATTTAGACAAGGTTTGAGTTAGGTTTTGTTAGGTTCTTCTCTATAATATCAATGAAAAAGCTCATAGTTATTCAAAATTGCGAGTTTATTGGTTCTTACAAAACAAAAGAGTCACATAAGATGTTAAACGTAACGAAGGCGTCACTTTGGATGTTGAAGCGTGCCACTGCATGTCCCCAGCAATCACTGAGTGCTAATCGCAAGCATGATGACATATGATCGTCATTTAGTCGATTGCAATATTTTGACCTAATTATCTTCATTTCAGAAAATGTAGACTCGAACAAGTAAATTGACCCAAACATTGTTGAAGAGCGATTTGCCTCAGATTCGGATTTATCTTCAGATATAAAACACCAGAAATTTGTATCAGATGCTGTAGCTTCGAGATGTATATCTAATATAATCTGCACCAACTCATTTTCAACAGAACATGAGTTCATATTAAACTGACTTGCTATTTCAGTAGCTAATTCCTCAATGTTTTTATATGACTCATACGTATCATAATTCAACTCATACGTATCATAATTCAAACTGAGGAATCCTTGCTTTCAAAGACGGAAAATGTTTCAGATCATTTCTTTTCAGTTGATCTACCATAAGCTGCAATTTACTTTTGAATGCGTTTACTACGCTAATTATCTCATTGACAGTTTTTACTTTATCTTGAAGCTCCAAGTTAGAGGTGTTTAAGTGCATTGTGATGTCAGTCAAAAATGCCAAATCAGTCAGCCGTTTTTCGTTTTTCAACATCTGAGTGTCATCACCTCTTTCGTCTAGAGAAGCTGCTATTTCGGGCAATAATTCTTGAAACCTATCTAGGAATTTTCCTCGACTCAACCACCTGACGTCCGTGTGAAGAACTAAATCAGTGTGTTCAGCTGACTCCCTATCTTCCAACTGTAACTTAAAGAGCCGCCCTTGCAAGCTACGTGCACGGATGGAATTCACAATTTTTGTTGCAATGCGCATAATTTCCCCGGTGTTTAAAACTTTTGAACACAAAACATGTTGGTGTATAATGCAATGGAATGAAAAGAATGAAGGGAAATCTTGATTAGCTCGACACAATGCTACAAAACCGTTTTTGTTTCCAGTCATTGCTGGTGCTCCATCGGTTGTAATGCACACTAATTTATATATTGGTAGCTTGTAGTTTTTACAAAATTGAAGAAAACGTCATATATATCTTCGCCACGGGTCTTCTCCTTCAGATGAATGATGGTCAAAAATTCTTCCTTATCCAACATGTCATTAAATACCATCCGAATAAAAATACACAGCTGGGTGTCTGTCATATCGGTGGATTCATCAAACTGTAAAAAAAGTATGTAAATTTCATGATATCATCTTTTAGTTTAGCTGCCATGTCCTGATTCATGACTTCAATACGTCTTGTGACAGTCGGAGGAGGTAAATAAAGTTTTCTAATAGCAGACATGATTTTTGTTTTATTTTTAAAATCTCCAAATAAAGTCTCACCCGCTTCAATAAATGCTCTCTTCACAACCGATCCATCTTTTTCTTGGTTTCTTGTGTTTCGTCAATATATGAGAAATTTTAAGTAACAGCATTTGATTGTTTGGCTGGACTTGTGAATATGGTTTATTCTTTTTTCAAATAAGATATCAAATAACGTACTTTTCGTTTTCTTAATTCACTCTGTGGCGGAAAATCCTTTTCATAGTTTTTATGAACAGTTTTATGATGCCTCTCTGAGTTACCACGCTTAGGTATTGCAATTGACATAC
This sequence comes from Cryptolaemus montrouzieri, assembly GCA_013387265.2. Classification (NCBI taxonomy): domain Eukaryota; kingdom Metazoa; phylum Arthropoda; class Insecta; order Coleoptera; family Coccinellidae; genus Cryptolaemus; species Cryptolaemus montrouzieri. The sequence goes on from JABFTP020000185.1 coordinate 126,270,126, forward strand.
GACAAATAAGACAAATGCACTTATCCTTCACCATACATAAGAATAATTCTTCCTCCCGATCGTTATTAAATTATTACGTTTTAGATTTCTTCGCTGAACCCATTTTGTAGTATTTAATAATAAACTTTGTATCGACGTAGTATTGCCTTCAAGTTACAATTTAGAATGACTCCAATTCTTTTTTTCTTCTTTTTGTAGACAAAGAGAAGGAAAATCTTCGAAAAGATGCACCCCGGAGACGGGGCCAATGTCGGATATTTACCGACTAAAACCTCCTCTTGGGGTGCCTGCCCGAAAGCTATAGTCCCCATGTAGAGAGAAAACTAGCGGAAGAAGAAGGTAAACTCGGAAGGGATGTCCGAGGGGAAGGCTGGTCGTGGAAGCCCGATGTTCTGGAACTCGTGGTGGAGTCCGGAGTTCAGCTGGGCGGATGCCCGATTCGGCTGGGCGAATGCCCTAAAACATTCGGGATCGCATCTAATTTTTCAATTTTTAGCACTGAAAAGTGCAAATTTCCTCAATCGACGGTGTGGTCCACTTCATTCAGCCGACGTCAGCGGTGGTGCACAGGCAGACGCAAAAGTGGCCGCAACGGTAATCTGTGCCAAAGTCCACTCAAGTCTTGCTGAACTGGGAGTCCAAGCCATGCTGAATAGGAATCCGCTTACGCTGGTGGACGATCTTCTCAGGAAGGCTTCCAACGAGGAGTGCATCTGCAGCGCATAAAATGGGCCTGCGCGGGTACAGATGCCTAAGTCCCGCCTCGCGATGATCTCCGCAGTCGGGTATCTGCTGGAGCTCCTGGAACGATTTCTCTGGACGACTGCTCGCTGCTGAATGTGACTCCAATTCCTGCAGGCGCAACATTTATATCGGCGTGAACGAAAGTTTCGAATGTTCCCATCAAAGGCGCAGCCCGAAATTTCTAGAAAAGCGGCAAGAATAAAAAACGCGGCTTTTCTTTGACAAATACCTCATGTTCCTTTGATAAAGCCGCCTTTTGCCGCTACCAGAGTATTATTTAATTACGTAATAAATTTTTGTAGTTCAGTTAGCTACTTTTTTTCTTCTCTAGATCTACTCGAAAAGCACTCGCGATCGATTGGTCGATCGCTATCGACCGTTTGAGCACCCCTGGGTTATTGTATTCATAACTGCTCAATTTGTGATATTGAAGAAATTTGCCACTTCTAGTTTACACGTTGATTAATTTTTTCATGATTCCTCTTCCAACATTTTTCTTTCTGCTCGATACCAAGTACTTTTAAGTGGTACAATTATATTAGTGAATGCAAGAGTACCTTTCACCCATTAACAGATAAGAAAAACAGATTAGGAGAAGATAGAGGAATCATTCAATTCAAGAATTTTCGCATGCTGTAGAGGATAAACAGGAAAGAGGTTGCTTAGGCATCAAAATTTCTCTACTTAAACTCTTAATTTTTTTATAACCAAAGGAAAGATACCTGCTTGCAGAAGTGGCAGCAGATAAAGAGGACTTCAGAAAACTGGGGAGTTGTTGTAGTCCCAAACTGAATGGCACAACTTTGTCAATTTTCATCATATTGATCCATTAACAAATGGATTTGATGACGCTGCTAACTACTTCGAAAGTAATGTGGATGTGATAAACATTTGAAATCAAAGTTAGCCTTTTAAATATTATAGTTTGTTTCAGTACCATCTCTTGAGCAAGCTGATTATCCCTTCTGTCTTCCATGCCATGAATTGAAATTTAGCATGAAATTATACTTTGAATCGCTAAGCCCGTCCCTAACCAATGCATGATAAGCCAGCCCAGTCCTAAAATCAAATATTTAAAGAGAAAAAATTCAAAAAAATTTCATTGAATTATACTTGAAAAAATTGATAGTGCATGTTTTGAATTAAAATCAAAAAAATTCTCCATAATTTATAGATTGAAATGCAGCAAAAACAATAAGAACTTTTACAATAAACGTTCATTATAGAACTTTGTTTTATAAGTGATTTTTGTTTTCAATTAGTACTAGAATTTTATTACAATTTCGGGACAAAGGGGCTTTTTTTTTCATGCGCGTATCTGTAAAACAGCGAATAGTCAGCAGCGTGGCTTCTGGAAGCCAGAGGTTGGAGTTCGCCGGTGATCTCCGGGTGGTCGATGAGGTGCACAGCCCGTTTTTGCACACTATCCAACGTAACGAATGTTTTGGCGCAAGTCCCCTATACATGGGAACAATATTCCAAAGCAGTTTTCTTTTCAGAGACAAACGAAGTATCGTTTGTCTCTGAAAAGAAAACTAAGTTTAACTGATGTGGACTTAGCTATTGCTGATACATGTTCATGCCAGCAAAACCCGAAGTTGACCGTTATTCCGAGAAGGTGCATCGAATCTTTGGAAGCCATTTGTTGACCTTGCATCACTAGAGAAGCTTCTCTAGCGGGACCTTTCTAGAAAACGTAGTTGCTTGCGTCTTGCTCGCGTTGAAACTCACCAGGTTCAACTGACCCCACACAGATATCCTCTGTAAGTCAGAGTTAAGTTATTAATTTGTTGACATCTCTGACGCTGAGATTCCGCAGCTGTAATCGGCCGCAGACTACTGAAAGACGAAATCAGGGTACAACCGAAGATCTTGTTTTCTGTAGATGACAGAAGATCCTTTATCTGCAACAGAAACAAAGTTGGCGAAAAAATGGATCCCTGAGGTACTCCTGCTTGCAACTGGAAACATTCAGATGTTATACCGTCGACTACAACTTGTATTACTCTATTTGAAAGAAAGCAACTTATCCAACCCCGCAATTTTTCGGGAATGCCATATGCTGCAAGTTTATTCAACAAGGCTGCATGCTAAACCCTATCGAAGGCTTTAGAGATGTTGAGAGCTGTTGCTCTAGATTCTCCATGCTTTTCCATCGTTGATGTACAAACATGAGTGACATAGACGAGCAGATCTCCTGTCGATCTTTGCCTGCGAAGACCATACTGACGATCGTTAATAATTCCCTGCAACTCAAGATATTTTATGAGTTCATCACATATGACTGTCTCCATCACTTTGAACATAATGGGAAGAAGTGCAACAGGGCGGAAGATTTGGGGTAAGGACTTCTTTCCTTTCTTTGGGATCGGTTGAATTCTCACTATTTTTCGTCTGCTCGAAAAAGTGTGGCTTTCATAGGAAATCTGAAACAGACGTTTAAGAATGGGTGCCAGTTCGGGAGCACACTTTCTCAGGACGATTGGCGGTATTTCGTCTAGACCAACTGCCCTTTTGCAGTTCAACTGCTCGAGAGCCCGTCTCACAGTGCGGACTCTGAACTCGATTTCTGTCGTGGAAGAATTTGTAGGTGGAATGTTCGGTGGTATTGCGTTAGATGCATCTAGCACAGAATTCTTTGAGAACAAGAGAGCAAAGAGATCGGCAGATCAGAGACTAAATTTAATAAGTCTGTGCGAACTGCTGAATTTCATTGCCTTCATTATGAAATTCTGGTTCGTCTTCGAGTAACTCATTTTATCTGTAATCATATTCGCTCATTCGATATGTTAATTTAAAATTATGTACATCATATTTTGTAAATGGATCTCTTCTTTTAGCAGTCAACCGTGCCTTGCACGGTTATATGCTTCCCAATCATTATCATTACTCAAAAATGACACGCTGAGCATAGACATTTTGTGAAAATTAAATTGTGCAATGGAGCTAACATTGGTTTGACACATGGCTATCTGATTTATTGTTAACTTCTTGTTAAGTGTTTTATTTAACCAAAATATGAATTTAACATAGAGTTAACAAATTGTTAGACTCAAACAATTTGTCAAGTAGCTTTATGTAACCTGGCCCTAGTGTTGAAACTCCAACAATTATTCAGTTTTTCCTCGATAGTAACTACAATTATCTTCCCTTGAAAATGGACATAAGAGTTATCTACTGAAATCTACATCACCGAACTAGTCAACCGAACGTTTGTGAAAATATACCGGGAGATACTTTTTACCGGTCACGCTGCTACTTTGGCCTCTGAACTGTTTTTTGGTGCGCCACTGACGTATTCTGTAAACTACATTATTTTCTTTCAGCGGAACCGAAAGGATTTCTAGCAAAGATATTTAGTATCAATAAAGACTTATCTAATTGTATGGTTTCTTTTGATTAAATGTCTAAATACTTGTTAATGATATATTCTCATGAAACCTCATTACAGTTAGGTGTATACAAATCGATTCATCCACCCACTGAATTAGCCCACTATCATTTATTTTTTGTTCTTCTTTCAGCGTCTCTAAGTGATCGCTCTTTTTCTTCAGGAGCTGCCCATCTTCGTGTCCACATCTGCCTTCTAACTTCGTTGATTCTGCCCCAGATTCCCCATCTTCCATGGTTGCCTTTGATCATATATTCTGGCGAATTCGCTAATCCGCTCTAACTGCTGATTTTCAATACTGATCACACAAGGCTGCAAAAAAAAAGGGGAGAGCTGTTTTGGGTTTTTTGTGTAATTCTTATGTTTTTGGGTGTGCTGAGTTCGAAAATGACTTTCATTTTGTCCTAGCACGTCACGTTTTCTGACAATGCTAAACAAGTTATTATCTTAAATAAAACATAATTTTTTCTTTAAATAAAGTAATTTATAATTGCGTATCAAAACTTATTTTCTTATCTAAAATACATTGATGAATGAGCACTAAACACATATCTTTTTCCCAGTGAGACACCTTTTGGTACATTTTCGCTTGTGGGAAGCATCTGGAAGGTCTCTTTTAAGCGTCCTACAGTAGTCTGCCATCATTGAGACGCTCCATCTTCCCTGGTATCTTTTTTCCATCTCCTTAATATCTTGGTGAAATCGTTCACCTTGCTCTTCACTCACGTCTCCTAAATTTCTCTGGAAAAAAGTCGAGGTGGGAATGAAGAAAATGTACTTTTAAACTCATTAAGCAACCTAAAGCTTGGAATGCTTTTAACATTCTTTTGACGATTTGTTTGTAGTAAGGGTCTTTGTTATTGCCTAAAAATTTTGTTATAACTTCTTTAAAGGCAATCCACCCTTCTCTTTGAGGATCCGTCATGGTTGTGATGAATAGTGGATCAGCCATAAGCCGTCCAATATCTGGTCCAACGAAAACATCTTCCTTCAACTTTGCCTCCGAGAGTCCAGGAAACTTTGATATGAGGTATTTGAAGCAATTTCCATCTCTTGGAAGTGACTTTACAAATTGCTTCATCAATCCCAGCTTTATGTTAAGCGGTGGTAAAAGAACTTTATGAGGAGGCACCGAAGTTTCATGCAGGACATTCTTTTCGTACGGTGTCTTACTGGATAACCATTTTTATGCAATTCAACTAAAGAATAAAGTTGAGAAGAAGAAAGAAAATTTTATTTTTTGATAGTCCCGAAGAAGGCAAAATATTGTGCCGAAACGTCGACTGAATGTATAAATAAAGATCTTTGGAAAAACACAGGCTGAATTCCACAAATTCGAAATAACTTATAAGAAAAATAGCCAACTAATCATTACATAGTAAACATAGCACACCGATGTCTAATGATAATTATGTCAAAGAATTGAATTTGATAAAACAGATCGCAATAAATAATGATGTTATGATGCAAATTTAGTTAGCAGCATATTTTATAAGAAAAAACAAAAATTAGCTTTACAACATATAAATCCAATCGGTGAACACCAAGACAAGAAATTCAATAGTTTAACATATATAGGCAATATTAGCAATAATGTGAAATCCTTCTTAAAAATTCAAATTTAAATAAAGCGTTCAAAACATCAACAAATTTAGGTTCATTCATCAGAAATTATAAATCTCCAATTAATAAAGAAAATAAATCAGGTGTTTATAGATTGGATTGTGCAGATTGCAATTGTTTGATATAGGTAGAACAGGAAGAAATTTCAATGTTAGAATCTCTGAACATAAACGCAGTTTCATCAATGGAAAAACCGATTCAAATTATATAAATCAGGGAAAACAGTCACTCTTTCAATTCAGAACTAAAATCCTACATTCTGAGAATAGAGGTATAAAACTCAACCTTCTGGAAGTACTTGAAATTAACAGATTTAGGTATTAACCGGAAATTCTTACTGATCAGGTAGACATAAATAACTCACCCTTATTGAATTTATTTCCTAAACATTAGTTCAAATATGGATAGCTCTGAGTGGATTGCCTCTTTAGTATATATAAAAATTTGTTAGTAAGATATATTCGTAGTATTCATTCGCTCTTGACAAAGATACTATGTATCGAAACGCGTCGAGCATTTAATAATATATTTTAGTAGAAATCATCGTTTACTTGTATTTGTGAAAATCTATTTCTATCACGTAAAAGCCTCGTCAATAGAATTTTTCATCATTTCTGCCTGATGTTAAGCTTCATTATCTTTGTATTTTCTGATGATACTTCTCCATTCTTTGGAGACTTTGATACTGGTCCTTTTTCCTTGTATTTTTAGTACTTTATAAAAGAACCTTCTGTAACTCTTGTAGTTTCCATATTTTGGCTAATCACATCACAAGCAAGTTGTTTTTCATCATTTCGTTCACTAATTTTCTTTTTAATAATCATATAGTTCCACAGTTTCATTACTTAAATTCGCCCTCCATTTCATTTTTTTCTTTTTACTTCCACCATCTGAAGCATTATTTGTATTTAATGAATATAGCTCAGAGATGATTTATGTAACTCTTTCTTAGATTTGTTCATTCAAATCCTTATAATGCAACAAAACTAAAACGATTCAATATGTACATCTATAACTTACAACCAACTCATTTGCATTAATTTATCGAGAACATGTCCTGATTATCTTAAACTGACTCTTGCCATAAAGTAATGACGAAAGTGCTCCAGGAAACTTTTAATAGTATTCTTGATTAATACAGGATTATCGCAGAATTTTTCACAGATATCTAATTGGTCATAATTATAATTGGATAACTTAATTCACACCAGGAAATGATTCACTTAATTGCTACGAGGCGATATAATACTTTGGGGCGAAGATGTTATGACATCTTTCTCGAATTCTAACACAACTATGATTTATATTTATTATATATTATGGTTTGTCATACAAATCCTTATAAAGTATTAGGAAGTCACGCAAATGTTAGTTATAAACATTTTGCACAATCTTTAATTTATATTCAGACATTTAACTTTTTGCGATGCATGTTCTTCTAGTTTTCTTTGGATTATTACAGATATTTATTAATATATCAGGATTATTATACAAGTACAAAGGCAAATATTTATCTTCCGGCACTTCAGGCTCGACCAAAAACAATTAGAATTCTATTTTAATTTAAGGTGGCAAAGATTTTCAGGTTTCATGTTTGACTGTCATTTGTTGAGAGAATTTGTAACCTAACCTTGCCAGGTTAGATTTCAACTGATGACTACCCCTCCATAACGAATAAAAAATTGGTTTTTCAAACCTCGAATTTTGTTAACGCGGAGCGACATACTTGTATTTGATCTTTTGACCATGCTTGACCATCTCTACAAAAATATCCTTTGTCCATCAGTTTCGTTCGACTACCCCCCTAACTAGAAAAACACGATGAAGTTGACACCGCATGTTTGAGAAAATTGACGAAATTTAACCACGGTTTGAGCGTCACCAGTTTTGTTCGCCTGTCTTCCATTGAAAAGAAATCTCACCTATTTTTTAAAAATGGATTTTTGCCAATCCGAGGTAATTTAATTGTATTTGATCGTTTGACCATATTTGACGATCTTCTGAACAATAACTTTGTAAACATTGTAAAGCCGCGGGAACAGACAACATCCCGAACGAATTGCTAAAATATGGGGGAAAGAAACTCACCGAGAAGCTGCTAACTCTTTTCAATAAAATTTTAAACACATCACAGATTCCTGAAGAATGGCGCAGCAGCATCACTATTCCTATCTTCAAAAAGGGGCAAAAGACATAATCTGAAAACTACAGCGGTATAACCCTGCTAAGTACGTCCATGAAACTGCTCACTGGCATCCTAAAAGACAAATTGGAATCACGTATCGAGAATAGAGAGGAACAGTTTGGATTTCGAACAAATAGATCAACAACGGACGCTCTCTTCATAATGAAACAACTAAAGGAGAAATCAATAGAGTTCAACAAGCCTGCTTACATCTGCTTTATAGACTTAACAAAGGCATTCGACAAAGTGCGCTTGACAGACATCCTACAAATTCTAATAAAAAGACAGTCCCCGTCCCAAATCACCAAAATAATTAAGAACTTAAACACCGGAAATGTGACAAAGATCAAGTCAGGCGAACATACTACACCTAACATAAAAACACCAGGCGGAATTAGACAGGGTGACAGCCTGAGCCCTTTCCTTTTCAACTTCTTGACGGATGAAATAATACAACAAGTCACATCCTTAGATTGGGATACAGAATGGACGACTCTAAAATATCTATGGTCTGCTATGCTGACGACGCAGCTATTATAGCAGAAACGGAGAACGATCTTCAGAGACAGCTTTTAAATTCTATCAAGTCAGTCAACAACTCAACATGGTAATTTCAATATCAAAACCTAAGCCAAGACATTCTCCAGAGAACCTGTCAGGTGTAAAGTGGTTGGAAGACAAGTCAATCGAGCAAGTCAATGTCTATAAATATCTAGGCATGGACATCTGCAGCTACCACGATCCGGCAAAGGAAGTAAGAAGTCTCATAACTAAAGCAGCAGCTCTGTCAGGGTGTCTTAGAGATGTGATATGGTCAAACCAGAACATAGGAACAGATATCAAGGTGAAGATATATAAGACTTGTATCAGACCTATCATGACTTACGGCATAGAAGCACGCGAAGACACAAACAAAACTAAAAGTATGCTACGCGCGGCCGAAATGAAAACCCTAAGAACTATCCTCGGAAAGACCAGACTGGACAGGATAAGAAACACTGACATACGAGCTCAATGCGGAATAGTAGACATAGTCAGATGGGGCAGACAAAGACGAAGAGAATGGTATGCGCACGTGCGAAGAATGCACGAAAACAGATTACCGCGCATAATGATTGAGAGCAAGCCACATGGAAAGCGCCACCAGGAAGACCCCCAAAAGGTGGCAGGAAAGCTGGCAGTCCACCTCGCAAGAAACCATCCAGAGACGGTTCATTAGCAAGCAATAGACCAATAGGTCTATTTGAAAGATTAAGAAGAAGAAGATTTTTCTTCAATGCAATAAAACTACAGTATTTAGATTTTCATTATACTAACAAAACTATGACCAGTTTCACCACACTGTGGCTTCATCAGATAGATACAAACTTATGAACAGAGTTACTCCTGTATACATTAGACTTATTTCCTACTTATTATTACAATAGGAAGTCAGAAAAGACGAGAAAAACTTGGGAGGATTGTCATGCCAACTCCTCCCAGCTGAGACCTATGAATGGAAATCATCTGGATCTGTAACAAGAAAGACATTGAGAGTATTGGAAAAATCGGATATTTTATCAGGAATCCTTGTCGGCTTAACAAGTTGAGTCAAACTACGGCTGATTGCAGAGGTCTCCGCTTGCTTTCCAACTCAGTCGCTCTTATTCGACTGTTGCAGCCAGTTGATGTTGTGGAGGTTGAAGTCTCCCATTATGTCACCTTAATTGACGGATGCTGTATTTGAATTGTATTTACCTAGTCGCCTAGGTACTGAAATAATCTAGGGTACTTATTATCGCTATAAGATCGATATAGATAACAGAGAAACATGATTTTGTTATTTGAACAGATTTTGATCTATGCCAGGTCGAAATCATCATCCTCCGACTTATCTTCCTTTGGAATGCGACATCCGATCTGGCAAAAACATAAGGCCCTTCCATAAACCGAAGCGTTCAGTGCAACTCATAACCATTGATACAGAGATAGGTGCTGTCCGTTCTCTGCATTATTTGAGTTTCCGTCAAAGCTAGGACATCAGGTTGCTTGACTAATAAGTGCTGGTGAATTGCACTCACATTCAAGTTGAGGTATCGAAGTCCTCTTATGTTGCAGAACTCAATAACGAATTGGCTCCTCGCCAATTCATTATTAACCATCATGAGCGCCCCCGAACCAATTTCCCCTCGGAGATCCGACTGGGCAACGAGTTTACCTCCGGATAATTTTGTCACAAGGGAGCTCATCATGTTTTATCTGAAAAATCCTTCCCACTCTAGAGACCAGACCATCTGCGAAGCATCCGAAGCTTAGTCAAAAACGACCAATTTACGGAGCCTATACCATGATGTGGTGGTATTACATCGGGCGATGGGAGTGGGACCTCTTTCCACTTTGGAGTATATCTTTTCGAGTTGGCAAAAAGCGACCAGTAAAAAATGAGAGTTTTCTTATGGAAGGTGGTCTACCAAAATGAAAGTTTGAAAATGTTTTTCGAAAGTTGATAGATTTTTGAAGAATAGGACAAATATTTCCAATGAAATGAAACTAAAGTAATTAGATTTTCACTATATTAACAAAACTATCACCGGTTTCACCACACTGTGGCTTCATCAGATAGATACAAACTAATGAACAGAGTTATTCCTTATATATTAGTCTTATTTCCTACTTAATATTAGTATAGGTACAAGAGGTTAGATAGCATTCCGAACTGATAATTCTTTAGGCTGACATATCAAAACTGCAAATCTAAAATTGATAAAAGTAATAAATCCGTTGTTTATAAACTGTCTTGTGGGGATTGTAATAAAATTTATATTGGTAGAACTTAAGAAATTTCAAAGTTAGATTATCCGAGCACAAACGTAGTTTTAATTATCATAAATCAGATTCTCATTATTCTAATCACTTACTCGAAGAAAACCATCATTTTTAATGATAATTTCAAAATTTTACACAATGAAAATAACAGACAAAAACTCAATCTATTGGAAATTTTAGAGATCAACAAAGGGAAGAATTCAGTTGGTTACTTAATAGTCAATTAGATCTAAATCCTCCTTTACTTAATCTTTTCAATTCATAAAGTAAGCAACTCCGATGGGTTTTCCAACATACCTCTTGTACCTATTGTAATATTAAGTAGGAAATAAGACTAATATATAAGGCATAATTCTGTTCATTATTTGTAGAAAACAATCTAAATACTTTAGTTTAATTTCTTTTGAAAATATGTATATCGATTTTCATCAAGTAACGACCTCCTCAATCAAATTATTGAATAGGAAAGAGTTTCTTTTTAATGGAAGATAGTTGAACGGGACTGTAGGTTTGAAAATCCGTAGTTAAATTTCATCTATTTTCTCAAACTTCAAGAAGTATGTCATTGCTCAGTGCGATTAGGATGGTATGAACTCAGAATGCCTCAAAAAGATGGCTATTCTTTTGCTCACTGGCATTCGAACTGCAGTTGAATATTTGAATCTACCAGATAACTTCTAGAGTAGTCCCTGATAGTAAACATATCATTATAAAAGAAGACTCATTAAGGAAATGATACACATACAAAAACATACAAACAGTGTCAACAGAAAACAGTATACAGAAGGACTTAGTAATTCTTATTTCAATCTTATAAGGATAATCAATTCTTGAAGTTGAAACCACCATTATTCGTTTTGAAATGCCGTGTGTACCAATCGATTCCTTAGTATATTATGACAACGTAAAAATAATAATAATATCAGGTATTCGATGTTTTGCCAACTGCTCCCGAATATCAGTTCGATTTCGAGAGTGGAGAACGCATCTTCACTTTGTTCTTTGTTACCGTTCAGTAAGACTAAGCAGCCTTTGGATTATCTAGATATGTATCTTTCTTTTCATTATTACGTAGAAGATCTGTATATACCTTGTGATTACCTAGTTTTTTTTATTCATTAAAGAAAGTTTTATCCTATTTATTTTTTTATTGTATTTTATGGCAGTTTTTATATATACATTTAATAGTGTTTTCAATTTGTTCGAGTTTGTAAGTGTTTCTTGTAATGTCTAACAATTCGGTTTTCAATATAACAGAACATATATGTTCTGTTGCTTCACTTTTCTTAAAGAAGAAAATTTTATTTCTGATAGTAAAATTTATTTTATAGTCCTGAAGAAGGCAAAATATTGTGCCGAAACGTCGACTGAATGTATAAATAAAGATCTTTGGAAAAAACTGGCTGAATTCCACAAATTCGAAATAACTTATAAGAAAAATAGCCAACTAATCATTACATAGTAAACATAGCCTGAAATGTTATGTTTACTACTTGAGAATAGCGCTGCTACCACTTGGGTTCTGGTCATTCAATACCAAAAGTAATTGCTTCACTAAGAATTGCCTCCAGAAGCTCTTTTTCTATTTGATCCCACTGAGTAGAAAGAAAATATAAAGAATTGCTGGTCTTACGGACATTGTGCTAATATTTATATAGAATCGGAATCCACCAGAACACCTTACTATGGCGATGATGTGACATGGTGAGTGAAACTGTTGTATCATTGGACAAAATGATCGCAAGCTCCAAATCTTGCTGATATAAAGAAGGCAACCCCAAGGAGATCCCATAGGGTAATTTGCTGTTCTCATTAGCTTAATAAATCTTTTTGATGGTAGAGAAGATTTATCAAGCACCGGTATTTAGATAACAGCTACAAGTCGTTTGGCTTAATTGCTTCCACCGTAGTTTTTGGTTTTCGTTATCCCAGTTTCAATAATATGAACCGAGGAAAAAAATATACATTGACTGGGTTTGTAAGAAATCTTGACAGTTGACTACGTTGATTCTGCCATAATGTAGTCTGTAAAAAGGACATTCAAAAGATTAAAACCAGATTGACTTATCGTCCAAAAACTCAAGTTGAGTGAATCTATTTGCAAATGCACCCAGGCGCTAACCCTTGAAGAGGTTTGCTTCCCAAACAAAACTTGATTTGTTGTCCTATCTCGCAATAATCTTGGAAATAGGTTAAATATTCAATATAATCTATCATATACCCATATATTGGTACCAATAAGTGTAGGTATCACGAAAACATTGAGACAGAAACAAGTAATTCTACCTCTATCAAGTAACCAAGAAGCAATTTAATTCAAATATCAAAATAACTAATCAAAATGACAGATGCATGCTTCGCACATGTATATGAAATATTTGTATTTTTCAAATTCTGATATTTTTTCTACCCTCCCATTATGGATCTCGCAAGAATTTATTGCATAAAAATTTTTTCAGAAACAGTATTCTATTCGCCATGAAAAAATAACAACAGAAAGTCTCAACCATTACGAAAAATATTGAAAAACAGATGTTATCAGTTACCCGAAAATGGTGTTCACTTCTCAACGTTTCTTAAAAATTGGACCCTGGACTTCTCAGACGGTAGGTGAAATCGCTAAAATCAAGCGTTCGGGATACCCTGATGAAATATGCTTAAAACTTAAAAAAAAAATCCAACACATCAATTTCATTTTGTTGAAAAAATGCACAAATAAAAACACTATTTGATGTGTCTGGGCATTTTTTCAAACACACTGCCATTCATTTATTATCGAATTCAATCCTCAGGATGACCGTGAGGGCTACTGGCGCTTGTGTGCAAAAAAGGATTTTGGCGCCCCTTAAGGCATTTTGGATCATATTTTTTTATTTTTTTTGTAAGTAGGAGGTAGGTAGGTCGGAGCTTGAAGTAAAGCAAAAAACTGAATTTTAGAAGTCATATTTATTTTAGACTAAAATATCAAAATGAAACCAATGAAACAAACAGAATAAAATCATAACAAAATAAAATTGTTCACACACATATATATATATATATATATATATATATATATATATATATATATATATATATATATATATATATATATATATATATATATATATATATATATATATATATATATATATATATATATATATATATATATATATATATATATATATATATATATATATATATATATATATATATATATATATATATATATATATATATATAGATATTTTAAAATATGCATATATTTATAATAACAAATACCTAGGGAACTTCGTTTTAAAATCAAAAATGATAGCTAGGTCTAGGTGCAATAGAAAAATAAAAGATAGCTATAGTAGTAGCGATATTTTCCGAGATTTATACCGTCAAATATTTCTTGTTCGATTGCTAATATTGTTAGCCCAGACAATCTTTCTCGAATCATTGTCGATCCCAAATAATTTTGAATTGTTTTTAACTTTGAAAAAGATCGCTCGCCAGAAGCTACAGATACAGGCAATGTCAAAAGAATTCTTAGTGAAATGCTTACGTTTGGAAAGGTGGAGATTAAATTGTTTTCAAATATAAATTGTAAAATACTTAAGGGGTCAGTGTCATCAGTAATGAAAACAACTTTAACGCTTTAATTTCGTTAAACAGATCATTGGAGTCTATATCCTTATTATCCTGATCTGTCAGTCTCTCTTCAAGAATAGAACAATGTTTTAAAAGATCGCTGTCACTTAATTTGAATCTGTCGCTAAAAAATCCGAAAATATTATCATACTCATTTAATAAGACAAATCGGTTTTTTAGAGAGCTTATAGTTTGATCTATAATTTTTAAGAAAAAACTAATTTTAAGGGCGGTTTTTGGATCATGAGGGGTCTCATCTTGGTGTTCATTGTCGAACAGTTTTGGTTTAAATTTCCTCCTAACCGTTGGTAAAAGTGGAAAGTCTTCTTCAATTTCGAGAGAGGATGCTATTTCTTTCGCTTGCACAAGAATTGCTTGAAATGATTGGTCAGATCTATATTGCTGGAAGTGATCAACTAAATTTTTTAGGTAGGTTTTGCATACTTTAATATTAATTGTAGCACTTTGCATATGTTTGCTGACAATATTTATATGAAATAAAACGTCATGCCGAATAATAATTCCACAAATAAATTGAAAATTTTGTACAGTCGTTAAGAGGGAACTCGCTTTATGTCTTGCATCAATGTGAAAGGAATTATCTTCAGTCATTTCTAGAAGACTTTCGCAAACCTTAATTAGATAAAAATTCTTCTGGACCATCTTGTCTCACTTAAAGGTCTTAAACTTAACCCGGGGAAATTTTTTCTCAAAATATACCACCTTATTGTGGATGACGAAGAAAATTAAATAACTCTTGTACAAGATAAAAAATTTATTGTAGCACCTGACACCTTAGAGGCGTCATTTACTGTTAGGTTCAAAGTATGAGCCGCACAAGATACAAAAAGGGCTTTCGAATTCGCATCAAGAATGCGTTTTTGAAGCCCAACATGTTTTCCCTTCATATTTGTCCCATTATCATAACCTTGTCCCCTAATGTGTTTTAATTCTAAATTCAATTTTTTCGAAGTTTCTATCAGAAATGTATATATCCCTTCTCCTGTAGAGTCCAGTATTGGATTAAACGCAATAGAACTTTCCTTAACTTCAACCTTTTTTGCAGTGGTGTTAAGGACAACATACCTCAGACTAATTTGTTTAGTATGACAAGTGTCTGGTGTACAATCAAATATTATTGAAAAATATTATGAACTGCGAACCATTTCTAAAATATGATTTCTTACTTTCGACGACAATAATTTAATTGTTTCATTCTGTATTTGCACGCCTAAATATTGAGTCATTTTAGCAGATTTTATTTGGGAGTTTTACACTCGGCTAACGTGCTGTCTTATCACTGAATCAAAAGAGGCAATCATCTCAACAGCTTTTAGAAAATTTTCATTATCATGTTCAAAAAAGCAATTGAGAGGAACCTTGAAATGTCAAGCATTGTTCCAACACGTCTTGCCAATATTTTTTTTCGTTTCTAAAATCCGCAGATGATGATCATTAACATTCGTAGATGTCTCCAACATTTTTTTTAAATTTACCCAAGTGTTTATATAACTGTTGTGTAAAATTTACGTTTCGTGTCTCTTAATTAGCAAAGACAAGTGTTGCCAATCAGATACTCCTTTTGTATCACAAAAAGCGTTAGGAATTTTACATTTACGAAATAACTTACAAGAAAAACAAAATACAGAATCGTTAGAAATAGAGTGAATAAGCCAAGCCCTTTAGACTTTTTCACCATTTGCTAGATTTCTTTCAAAGTATTTGCACGAAAAATTTCTTTTATTTTTATTACTAGGAAAGCTAAAGCTGATGTTCATCAAGGGTGGACCACGTTTAACCAATATTCTAGCCATCTCATCCGTGATTCTTTCGGGCCACAAACAGGGGTCGGACGGAATTATATCGATACTAGCCTCATTACAGCCTTCATCGAAAGTGTCACTTGCAGCAGGTATTTCGGTAGCTGACATTACCGAACTTTTTCTACAAGCTGAATTACCTGAAGTGGATTGTGCAAGTGCTGTAGACGAGGATGCATCAGTAGAAGCTGTTTTGCTGCTACAACCGCTGCCACTTGTTGCAGGACCTGATGTTACTGTTGAAATTTCAGATGGTTCACTCACAGTTATTGATATTACGGATTTAGAATCTTGAGATTCGGACGATTCGGTCGCACCAATATCGATAGTCTCCGTGGAATCTCAATTGTTTTGCAAGAAATGCTTTAAAGATCAAATCATTTTCTCTCTTCTTGTAATCTCAGTTTCTTTTGCTTGCGAAACTTCGCACCTAAAGGTCTCTTTCTTTTATCCTGAAAAAACAAATGAATAATTAGTACTCATGGGAATTAGGAATTAACTTCTAAAGTAACCACAATAATAAGCACCATGTGGGTAGGGTAGGAAATATTCCTAAAAAGTTAACTAAGTAGCCAATAGATTTTAACCGTTTATAGGACAGATTATTATTGAGTAAGATATGGCCGATTGAAGTTTGCATATTTGAGTAAAAAGCAAATTGTTCGAGCCCTTTCAGCTTAATTACTTTCCAAAATAAAGGCAAAAGAGATATTAAACTAATTTGATCTTATAGCCCTTGAAAAACCTACAGAATGGATTTTTAAAAGATCAATATAATAAAAACTAAGGGAGTTATGGATAAAACCAGAAATTTTTTAAACTCGTACATGATATTTCAATTAACAAAAGATATTTGGCTAAAAAAATAAAAAGATTAATTATAACCAGTATCCTATAAAGGTTAATGTTGATAGTATAACGTAGTGAACACTCACCATTTCATAAAAAATCAAGCCGTTGAAATTGCAGTCAGCAGGTATTCGGCATTTAATTTAAAAAAGAAGTAGTAAAGAACATATTACATAACCTAATACCACACTTGACAAAATAAAAATAGCTTTATGTGTATAAATTAATAGGATTACTTGTTTTTATTCACTTGTTGCACGGTTCAGTGAACTAACTGATTTAAAAACGACTGTGGCGATGCATCGCTTTTTTGGACGCCCCTAAAGGATGGCGCCCGTGTGCATTGCACACTTTGCACACATGATTGCGGGGCCCTGTCAATCCATTTAACTGATACACACTGAACTGCACGCCGAATCCTCTGAATGAAATTATACAAATTGTGGTGAAAATGAAAAGAAAACTGTCAAAGTTATAAAAGGACTATCAGTCGCAGAAAAAAGTGGTGAGCCACTCAACTATTTATTCAATCGATTTTTTAAACAAGGGATTTTTCCGAATCAACTTAAAATAGCCAAGATAGTACCCTTCTTCGAGAAGGGAGACATAAACGAGTGTAATAATTATAGGTCGATTTCGATATTGCCAATCTCCAAGGTTTTTGAATCTGCCATAAAGTTAAGACTTGTACACTACATAAACACAAAAAAATACTGAAAGAATATCAACATGGGTTTAGAGAAAGAAAATCAACTACAACATATAAATGGTAGAATATATAATAAAACCGTTTGACGACATGGCTGAGGTGATTCTCGCTTGTCTTGACCTAAGTAAAGCGTATGACTGCGTGACCACGACATTCTGCTTGATAAATTGAGCAAGGGCACCAATATTGAGACTTGGCATATCACAGCTACGAGAAAAATTTAAGATAGTAGATTTGAGAAATCTAAAATCAGAAATCAGGAATGTAGACTGAGGAGTACCTCAGGGCTCAATATTGGGTCATTTCTTGTTCACAATATACTTCAACGATTCGATGGTTCTGCAGGAACAGAATAAAAGGTCAATCAGTTGGGTGAAACAATGGTTTGGGGAGCACGAATCAACTACGAATATAAATAAGACACAAAAGGTTTTACTCACCACAAAAAGGAGCTCCAGCTCTACACTTACTGGAATTCACCCTAGATATCTTTTCAAGCTGGACTCCCCATTGACTTGTTGTGTAAAAGATTGTCAACAACAGTTTCATAGTTTAATTACTTACGGTATCATTCTCTGGGACTCAGTGTGTATTGTTTTTTACTACTTGTTTTAATTTTCATGTTTGGAAAACCTAGACTGGCGTTCCTTACAATTTCTTGAGGAAAATATGCATTACTATTATCATTGTATTGGTGATATGTTTCATATATTTTATATTGTAACGATATCCAATCGTCCCTGAAGCCGACCCTGTCACTGCCAGGCGGACTGACGCATTGCGCTGCACTTTCGAGAGAATTCCAGAAAGATATAAAAGTTCCAGTGCGCCGAATTACTGTGAAACCATTTACAGAAGGCTCTCGAACGAAGATCTGGAACAGTGCGGAAATCACGCGGATGTTCTCGAACATTCATGCTTGTATATGAGAAGAGACAGGTCGAAGCGCGACGGAATTCGGTTTGAATAAAAAGCGCGAATAAGTGACGAAGTGTGGGAAATAAATTAAGCAGTATTGATAGTGTTATATAAATTAGTTATAGAAATATTTTCAATGAAATAAAACTATGGTATTTAGATTTTCACCATATTCTAGAGACATATATGGTATATCGAATAATATGATAAAGACTTTATCAGAGAAACTTTGTCATTCCATATCAATACTGATAAATAAATGTTTCAAGGACGGATACTTCCCAAAAGAATTTAAAGTAGTAAAAGTTGTACCCTTGCACAAGAAAGGAGAAAAACAAATATACGATAACTACAGGCCGATAGCCGTCTTGCCAGTTTTATCAAAGGTTTTCAAATTGGCAATTAAAAACAGAATGGTCAAATTCCTAGAAAAATCAAAATTGTACAATGAAGCACAACATGGTTATCGAGAGAAGAGAAGTACTACTACTGCTATACAGAGTGTTATAAACACAATTATGAGAGGTTTAAACGGTGACGTTAAAGTGGTTATGATCAATTTCGACCTAGTAAAGCTTATGATAGTCTGTGTCGCGATATCTTGATGGAGAAGCTTTTTCATTAAGGTTTTCGTGGCAGAGTGTATACCTTACTCAAAAATTATTTAACGAATAGATCTCAGTTTATAACATAAGTGTTAATGACAAGTTATCAGAATCTTTCATAACAGATAGAGGTGTTCCCCAGGGTTCTATTCTGGGTCCGCTTTTATTTCTGGTATATATAAATGACATTACGGTCCCTGGGGCAGCTAGTGTTTGTCTTTATTGTGATGATACATCCACTGTAGTGATGGGGGAAGATAGTGAAGATCTTCAAGAAAATAAAGTCATCGATGAAACAAATAACTGGTTCTCAAGCAACTGAAAGTTAATGAACAAAAAACTGAGGAACTTACAATCGGACCCTTGGGAGCCATTGAATTCGATCAAATTTCTGGGAGTATGGGTGGACTGGTCGTCTCACGAGGAGGTCACCTGTTGAAAGTTAGCTAAAACAATCTTTTCTCTTAGAAAAATAAGAGATGTTAGCACATTGAAGTCAGCAAAAATTGCCTACCATGTCTATTCTCATGCTGTAATGTCCTACAGGGTGCTGGTATGGGGTCTTTCGTCGGAATCGAGTCTTCATCCTACATAAAAAGTGTTATAAGAACTATATTCAGAATTAATCATCGAGATTCTTGTAGACCAATATTTAAAAAGGAAAGGATACTTACGTTTATATATATATATATATATATATATATATATATATATATATATATATATATATATATATATATATATATATATATATATATATATAAACGAATCACTAAGACAACTTCATGCATATAAAGCAGAAATGGCCACTGGAAGTGATCTCCATACTTATAATACAAGACATAAGGAAGATATGGTTCTTCCATAGCACTAGAAAAAGTTACTCTTATGAGTACTGGGGAATCTAAATGTATATTACGTTACCAGGCCACTTCAAAGTCCTTAAGGAAAATACTTTCAATAAAAAATTGAAGATTTCTTATTAGAAAATGCCTTCTACAGTATAGAAGAGTACATGAACTTTTACAATGAATGTTGTTTGTTTTTATTATATTGTTCATCTGCGATATTTTTCTGACGTACCATGTAATTTCTTTTGATGGTGATTAAATAATATTCTATTCTACTCTATTCTATTCTATTTTATATACTTTATTTCATTGAAAATATGTGTATCGATTTTCATCAAGTACCGACCTCCTCAATCAAATTATTAGTTATAGAAGTTAATCTTTTAGTTTAGTGTTTTAGGTTTTCAGTTTACGTGTAAATAAATTAGTTGAAGTTTTTGTAACGTTGAAGTGTTTAATTAGAACCCACCAATTATTTCAAGAACTAAGAAACGTTACCAAAATTTCAAGTAATTCTGTGATTTTTCGTGAATTTTATCATTTTAATTTCAATGTCTGTTTTGAATACTATTTTTGATAATTCTTGTAAGCTGTATTGATGAAAATAAAGTTATTTACTCACTTAGGAACACATGAAGACGGCATGATACCTTATTCTTTACCATTTCTATTTCTACCAATTAGCTCTTAGTTCCACAACGCAAGCTGCGTTAATGAACTTCATTCCAATCAGTCTATAATTGAGAAATAAGAACATATATTCGGAAAAAGTTTAACCAGAGCTAGACTAAGCTGAATAAGTAAGTATTTCTACCAAACAGGTCCGAATGAAGCAACCCTACCTCTCCTGGGGTAATGACCGAAGTTAATCTGACAAATGTAAATTTTTATTAATTAAGTGATAGCAACACTGTATTTATTCCATTTAATTAATCAGAACATGAATATTTTTTATGACAGAGTTTTCATCCATATTTTTCATTCGATATGTTTTTTCTTGAGTTGGCTGAATAACATTATATCTTAATTAATGATTTAAATTTTCGAATTATTTTGTTATGGATATGTAAAATTCCCACGAACATAATAATATTTGCTGTTGCTCTTGAATATTTATCTGCGACAAAATGCTCGTGAAATGACTTCAAACCAGAAAAAGCAGTCGAATGAGTTCAAAGAATAATCAACACATCGACCGCCATAAATTACTTACGCTGTTGTGAATGTAAATTTTATAGTATTTAATGATGTAAGTTAGTAGTATATTTTAAAATAAATATTGTTGTAGTCTAGAGAAACAAATCCCAAATGCAGGTAGAAATATTGTTTAATCTGATATCTTGTAATAAAGATAAGGGTCGAAATGAAATATTCGTCTAGTATGTTTAAGAAGTTAATTTCAAGTTTTAAAGAATATGATGAACAGGCAACATATTTTTCATTCACATCGTTTAAAACCATCGTCATAAAATATTTTCCTCAGTAATCAATAGTAATGAACCTAATATTTTACGAAATTGACATAATCGTAGAATACATGAAATAATAATATCAATAATATTGCGATTTATTTGAACGATGAAGGAGAACAAAAAAGATGCAAAATGCGAAAAAATGCAAAATTTCAGGAACAAAAATAATCATTCGTGCTATTTCCTTGCAGTCCTCCACGAGAGCATACAAGACTCATCGTAATTCCATATATTGTCTATGAAAAATCGAACAGTCGTGACATCGGCTGCATTGTTGATTGTTGAAAGCTCTGGGATTTCTGATATTTCTTTCCTCAAGACTGATTTAAATATGTTCATACACTTCTTCTGATCTGCGGCTATAAGTCATACTAGCCACTTCTTTTCAAATCTTGGGTAACACAGAGCTGCAAGAGCTGCATGTTTATTAGTTTTACTCGAAATGTATGAAATTCTTTAAATCTCTTCTATACACTTTGAGGATATTTTGCACTAAGTGGTTCACAGAATTTTTGATTTGGAGTTGTCGTGACCTTGTGTAATTTTCAGTCCATGCAGAGGTAATAATATTCCGTAAAATGCCTCATCGCTCTGCAATATGTCCAAAGCTGTTGCAATTGGAGCTACGTGATCAAGTTTCTAGAGTTACAGGTGTTCTTGGAGTTTGGCGTGTAGTCGAAATTATATTATTTCATTTTTCTTTTGCTTACTGTCTTTCATATATTTTTTACATTCCTTTTCATGTTAGCGCCAAGTGTTAGATAGTTAGATGTCGTTTTACCATGACACTTATTTTCTTCACTTTGTAGGTCGGAACACTTCACTTCACTGCTACTGTGTTCTTGTATACGTCTTTGTCTATTAGAAGCTTATATTAGGTGCGGCCAAATAAATGAGAAAGAGTAAGATGCGATTCTGATTGCAATACTTCTGTTGAATTTCCAGAGTTGTTTGACGAAACAGACGCATTATTTCGACGAATCATTTTGAAGAATCACATAACGAAATCCTTCACCAGAATCATCCTTAATAGAATTTACAACAAATGCGAAGCGAACATAAGTGAGTCACAGTTTGAGTTCCGTAGCGTCCTAGGAACGAGAGAGGCTATTTTCAGTCTTCAAATGCTTATGAAACGCTGCAGGGATAAGAATATGGATGTATACATATGGTTCATTGATTCTACCAAAGCATTCGATAAAGTTTTTCATGAGCAGATACTTGAGATCCTCCAAAGAGCTGGAGTAGATGACAGAGATATCCAAGTTGTTGCAATTTTGTATTGGGGTTAGTGCTCTAGGGTGAAGCTTGGTCACTCATACACTGATGACATCGAGATCCGAAGAGGCGTTCGTCAGGGTTGTGTATTGTCTCCTCTCCTTTCAATTTATATTTTCAGGGAATTTTCAAGAAAGCATTAGAAGATACAATAGCGGGTGTATCAATAAACGGGGAGATAGTAAACAACATAAGACACGCTGACGATACGGTAATACTTGCCAGCAGCATTGAAGAAATTCAGGATCTGATGAACCCAATGCATGCAGTCACTCAGGAGTACGGTCTGGAACTCAACGCAACTAAAACTAAATGGATGGTGATAATTAAGAATAGACAACCACCTACACAGCTCTCATTTAACAACAATAATATAAAGAAGGTTGACTCATATAAATACCTAGGAACAGTCGTGGATGCTAGATGGGACCAGTCTGTCGAGATAAGGGCATGAATTGAAAAGGCTCGTGCTTGTTTCATTAAAATCAAAAAATGACTCGTCAGTAACGAATTATCGCTGTGACTGAAGATAAGAATGATACATTGCTACGTATTTCCTGTTTTACTGTATGGAGTGGAAGCCTGAACTGTGAGTGAGACGATGATGGGGAAACTCGTAGCATTTGATAGGTGGGTTCTTCAGACGAACAGTCTTGGACAGACCATGTTACCAATATGGAAATTTTACGAAGAGTCGATAAAGAAAAAGAAGTCATGAATACAATGAAAAAGCGAAAACTAAAATATCTTGGTCACCTGAGGAGGCACGACAAATATCGATTACTGCAACTGATTATAGAAGGTGAAGTTAACAGCAGAAGAGGCCCTGGAAGAAGATTGCCATGCTGATTGCCAGTGTCCGCAACGGATAGGGCACATTAAGAAGAAGACGGATCATTTCAAACATCAATACTATTCTTCATCATAATTCATGTTTGTTTTCACATTATTCAGTATAATAATATATCACAAAATGTTACAGAACTTAAAAGAAATAATGCAAACTATTTCAAAAGATAAATGAGAAAAAATTTGATTTACGTTCATTTACTACATTTGTAACGCGTTTCGACGACACTGTACCTTCATCAGTCAAAGACGAAATGAGCACTGAACTAAAGTACCGCAATAATTTACATATGATCTACAATGTTCAATTAAAAGTGAGTGAAACTACCTTAGGTAAATTCACAGAACTATTATCTAAATTACTCATCTGAAAACAAATTATTTTTAAAATCTACCTATTCATTGAATAATATGTTGGAAAGTTTATTGATTATTGATTTCGAGGGATTCCTAAAAAATTAATATCGAGTTTTCTATGAGATGCATGTATGATTTCGAAATTTTGATTCAAATTATGTGAACAACCTTCGTACGAATACGGAACGTATGCAACCAGACAACTGCAAGAGCAAAGGCCAGTTTAAACGAAGGGGTAACTAATAAACTCCTTGAGTAGGCAAGCGGGACTAGATAGTTCTGGTCTATGGCGAGGGCTGTCAGTGCCAATTTCTGCAAATCTACGTTTCCGCCTCTTGTTAGAGAAGACGGAAGTAAGCATCATCCCGAAAGAGAAAGCCGATCTCTTTGCTCTCTTGTTCTCAAAGAATTCTGTGCTAGATTCATCTAACGCAATAGAACCGAACATTCCACCTACAAATTCTTCCATGTCAGAAATGATATATAGTGTGCAAAAACGGGCTGTGCGCCTCATCGACCTCCCGCGATCTCCAACCGCTGGCAATCAGAAAACAAGTTGCTGACCTTTCTGTATTTTCAAGATACTTCCACGGAAGCTGCTCCAAGGAACTGAAAGACCTTGTTCCGGGAAAACTCATGTTTTGCCGCAACACTAGGCTGGCAAGGAGTTCTCAACATATGGCGGTACATTTAATGACCCCTCGAACCTCTGCCTATAAGAATTGTTTTGCTTACAGGGCCGGTGAGCTGGATAACTCGCTTCCGTCCAACATCTTCCCAAGATCCTACAATTTGGCCCTCTTCAAGAAGCGACTAAACAGACACCTCAATTCTTCTCACTCATGTGGTGTCACAGGTTTGCTTATTAAAATAAATATTTGTATGCCAAAAGTAGCGTGAATGATGGAACAGTAGATCACGGTCTATTTGAGAGTCAAATTCTGGTATTCAAAAGACTCCAGGATCTAAGCCCACCAGATACAGCGATCGAAATGATTAGAGAAGATCTCACATGCACCATCAAATGATTCATTAAACTGGCTGGGAAAGCCTGATGAAATAACTGAGCAAAAAGGTGACAAAAGACTCGCCCAAGATCAATATCATTCATTGTCAAGTCAAGTTTCAATGAAGCATAATTGATCATTTGTGATTTGAATTTATTTACCGTATTATCAACCGTTTTAGATACTTTCACAGACTAGCTGTTGAAGATGTATCAGTGACCAGCGAGACTGGGTTTCTCCTCAATTAGTTAATCTCATTTTCATAAATTATTCAAAAAATTACGTTTGGTCCACTCGTTTCCCCTAATTTCTATGATTTTACACTTAATGAACGATCATGGAAGGCTTAGCGAGGTTTGAATGATTATTCATTCTACATATTGTGCTTTCCTCCGATCGTATTTTGACACATCTAAATTTGATTATATGATGAAATTGAAATAGTCTTTCAATTTCTTTCTCCTTCATTGGAGTTAATAAATGAATGAATAAATCTTCATTATGTTCAGTTTCAAGAAAATCTTTATTCTAAGAATTCAGCGTTCTGTTTTTAAACAAAGTCAGTTTGATGTAATGTTAATTCAGCCCCTTTTCGCAATATGATGAAAAGTTAGTGTACAAAGATGGGAGTGACTCTTCGTAGCTAAAACTTTAAGTTGACTTGGAAACTCTAATTGTTTCAGAGTGAAAGGGTTAATAAATTAGTCTGGTAATTTTTATTGAATTTAGGGGAGGTTCTAGTTTATGCTCTTGGAAAACTGGCGAACTTTGAAAGTAACAAGTTGAAGGTACCTACTGATGAATAATAAACTTTCAATTTCACCTGCTTTCTCACGAATTTCTTTGACTTTCATTCGAAGGATAGTGCCTTTTAACATTTCTTCATTTGTGCTTATAAATACGATAGAAATTTAACGAAAGAATAGATCTTTTTATGATATACGAAATGAATTAACTATCACATAATATATGTTGCACCAAAGGAAACCAGACAATGTTTTTTTTCTTTACAACTTTCGCAATTTTAGAGCTAGATAATTCGTTCTGGCTTCATTGAAAAGCTCAAGGACTAGATTTTTCAAAAATTGTATCGAAATTCCACTTCCGGTGAAATCCAATATGGCTGACTCATTAAAAAATGAGCAATATTTCAAAATCGCTGAAACGGTTTTTTTCACTAAAAAATTTCAATGGGGCATTCAGTCGATAATTCAGTCTTTTCTGAACAATTTGATATATTGATCTTAGAAATATTCCAAGAATTGGTGAAAGAGTAGCTTGAAGAATTTTTTTCATTCTGATTTTCAGCTGAAATTGAAATATTTTTTTCACCTCATGGCGTTGGCACTCCTGAAGTTGTTGTGTTTTTCAGGGATGTTCTAAGAAGACAAAGAACCATATTTTACTAAAACTAACCGAAAATTTGATTTCCCTTCGAATTCAAAATGGCCTATTTCACTAGATTGAACCTTTCCCATCATTTTGAGGGGTCAAACTCGAATATTGATTCAGAATTATGCCAATTGTCGTCAATAATGTTTCTCTTCTTCCCATTATATGGAATTCCTGTTGTGAAACCTATGAACATAGACTACATGCATTAACTCTTTGATAAACAAAAAATAATTAAATGTAATCGAGTTTTAGACGACATCTGGTTTGAACTCCAATTTTATCTTGGAGTTGCTTGTTTTTGACGTTTAAAATTGTTAGCAATGGTTTTAACAAATGATGATAAGCGTTTCATCGAACCAGAACATTGGCTCCCAAACAGTCCCGATCTTAATCCGTGAGACTATTTTCTGTGGGGTAATTTGGAAGAAATAGTGTATAAAAATGGTATTATTCTCAATAATTGTGAGGAGCTGTGGCAAAAAATTCAAGAATGTTGGAACAATCTTGATCAAGAAGTAATTTCGGGATCCATAGAGAGCTGGAGAAGACGGGTGCAGATGGTTGTCGATGCCAAAGAAGGTCATACTCCATTCTGTTTCTGTTGTAAGCACAAATAAAAGATTCAAGTTTTGTGATTCCACTATGGAAATACGACATTTGACTAGAGAAGAGATGTTACGAGCCGTTGGCATGCTCCAAGCTGGGAGCTCACAACGGGAAGTATCCAGGGTTCTGGAAAGTAGCCCAAGTGTCATAAACCGTTTATGGTCGCGTTTCAATGAAACAGTTAGCGTAGAAGAACGCCATACAGGTCGTTTCAGGATTACTACAGTCGCCCAAGACCGATTTTTGGTTTTACAAGCCAGAAGAGATCGTACTATCACAGCATCTCAATTAGCTCAAGAGCTATCACGAGTTCATAATGTACAAATTCCCGATAAAACTGTGAGAAATCGACTGCACGAAGGTCAACTCCACTCCAGACGTCCTTTAAGAGTTCCACAACTGACCCATGGAAATCGCGCTTAGCTTGGTGCCAAGAACACGTAAACTGGGATCAAGAAAAGTGGGCCATAGTTCTCTTCAGTGATGAATCTAGATTTATTTATTATCCCGATTCGGGAAGAATTCGAATATGGTGGGAACCTGGAAAGCAAAACCGTCTCCAGCATGCTCGAGAAGTTGTTAGACAGGGAGGCGGATCAGTGATGTGTTGGGGAGGTATACGCCTTGGTGGAAGAACTGACATCGTTTGCATACAGAACAACTTCGGGGGAAATTCTTACGCAAATGAGATAGTTTTACCTATAGTGGTACCGTATCTCCAAACAATGTGTCAAAATCCACTCTTCCAACAAGATAATGCCCCTCCTTATCGTGCAAGAGTTGTCTTGAACGTTCTTGAAGAGAATGATATCGATCTTCTACCGTGGCCAACCTGCTCCCCAGATCTGATTCCCATCGAGCATGTGTGGGACACCCTAAAAAGAAATCTCCTGCGT
This sequence comes from Cryptolaemus montrouzieri, assembly GCA_013387265.2. Taxonomy (NCBI): domain Eukaryota; kingdom Metazoa; phylum Arthropoda; class Insecta; order Coleoptera; family Coccinellidae; genus Cryptolaemus; species Cryptolaemus montrouzieri. Next base: position 126,298,104 of record JABFTP020000185.1, read on the forward strand.
CAAAACGTCTTCTATCATGAACAGGAGCTTCGATTAGCAGTTCAGGGGGCTTGGAATGACTTAGGCCAAAATGTGATAGACAATTTAATATTGAGCATGCCGCGACGATGCCAAGGTGTCATTAATAACAGAGGTGGACCTTCTGGGTACTGAAAAATATAAGTGCTTCCATATCGTTTCGAAAGTATTGGTTCAAGATTTTTTTTGTGTTTTACCAAATTTCGTCATTTTCTAATTTCAAATTTTTTTTATAATAGGTGCTTTGGAGAAGTCAAAAATTATTTTGTTTTCTTGAGAATACATTATATACAATACATCCTAACAAAAACCGAAAGATTTCTATAAATTCGAATCATTAAATTCATATTTTAAAGATATTGGTAAGTGTTCCCTAGACTTTTTTGCGGTGTTTATGATGGTGAGGAAGAGAAACATTATTGACGACAATTGGCACAATTCTGAATCAATAGTCGAGTTCGACCCCTGAAAATGATGAGAAAGGTTCAATCTAATGATTGAATTACGCAGTTGATTCATTACGACCGAGCAAAATTTTTTAATGCGCGGGGAAAATTGTTAATATTTGAGGAAGTCGGCCATTTTGAATTCGAACGGAAATCAAATTTTAGGTTGGTTTCAATAAAATATGATTCTTTGTCTTCTTAGAACATCCATGAAAAACACAACAACTTTGAGAAGTGCCAACGGCATGAAGTGAAAAATATATTTCGATTTCTGCTGAAAATCAGAATGAAAAAAAATTCTTCACGCTACTTTTTTACCAATTCTTGGAATATTTTTAAGATCAATATATCAAATTGTTCTGAAAAGTCTGAATTATCGACTGAATGCCCGAGTTTATTAGTTAAAAAAATGTTTCAGCGATTTTGAGCAACACCAAGATAAAATTGGAGTTCAAACCAGATGTCGTCTAAAACTCGATTACATTTAATTATTTTTTGTTTATCAAAGAGTTAATGCATGTAGTCTATGTTCAGAGGTTTCACAACAGGAATTCCATATAATGGGAAGAAGAGAAACATTATTGACGACAATTGGCATAATTCTGAATCAATATTCGAGTTTGACCCCTCAAAATGATGGGAAAGGTTCAATCTAGTGAAATAGGCCATTTTGAATTCGAAGGGAAATCAAATTTTCGGTTAGTTTTAGTAAAATATGGTTCTTTGTCTTCTTAGAACATCCCTGAAAAACACAACAACTTCAGGAGTGCCAACGCCATGAGGTGAAAAAAATATTTCAATTTCAGCTGCAAATCAGAATGAAAAAAATTCTTCAAGCTACTCTTTCACCAATTCTTGGAATATTTCTAAGATCAATATATCAAATTGTTCAGAAAAGACTGAATTATCGACTGAATGCCCCATTGAAATTTTTTAGTGAAAAAAACCGTTTCAGCGATTTTGAAATATTGCTCATTTTCGAATGAGTCGGCCATATTGGATTTCACCGGAAGTGAAATTACAATTTCTGAGAAACCTAGTCCTTTGAGCTTCCAATAAAGCAAGAACGAATGATCTAGCTCAAAAATTGCGAAAGTTATAAAGGAAAAATTGTTGGGTTTTCTCTGGCACACCCCATACATTGTTTTAAATTTCATTTTCTGTTTTCCGATGTAATAAGTGTAGAAACTAAAATAGATCGTACATATCTGATGAACAATCATTCACATAAACATTGCGAATTGAAGAAAAGTAGCATACAAAATTTATGATACACATGTATTGAAAAGAAACATCTCTGACGACTTGAGGAAAGGGAAAAAAGATGTGATATGGTAACCATTTATATTAGCCCTCCAGTCACCGGGATTAAATTAATCAGCTTTTCTTTACGAAATGCGATCCATTACTATTCAAAAGAGTGAACTTATTGATTTATGTTTTGAAAATATTAGCGGTTCCGAAGAACTTGTCCAACATGTCCAATAGGATTGAGATCAAGAGATTGAGCAGGACACTCTGAAAGTTCCTTTTTCCTGGAAATTTCTTGGGATAAGCAAGATTTGCAGCAAGAGCTCAGTTCAGCAGCCTAACGAAATTCCAGTACACATTATGATTGTGCTTTTTCTGTAGGGATATCTTAGAGTTGATTTATTTGTTCAGATATTCTTCAAGTTTTAATCTTTCTTAATCAGAAGATAAACGAAACTGATAGTTATCAGTTAATAAAATATCGGGTATACATATCACCTGATTCAGAGGCTGGTCTTCGAAGTTACTTCCACAGTTTTTTGGATTTCAATTTCATTCGAATAGTCAATCATGTTTGAACAGTAACTGGAAAATTACATTCCGGTAAGTGTTTGGGAAATGATGAATAACTATTCAAGTTCTTTCTCATAATAGGCTTTTCGATGCTTGCAACCACTATATAAGGGAAGATGAAGGAATGCCTAGCCACAGAAAAAATAAGTTCCAAACTTTCAACACACCTACGCGCCTTAACACTCAACCATTTGATGCACATTTTAACCATTATTGAGTTCTTGTTTCACCTCCCACAACCATCTGAAACAAGGCATACAGGTTTTATGCCTTCAAAATTTGTAGCACATAGTTTATGCAAAACGGCGTTGGCAATTTCATTGGCTCCTCACAAGTGCTGATCTTTCGTCCATGTGTATAAGAATACATTTTCCGTGAATAATTTCAAGTGGGACAAACCAGTTACAGCAGCAAAGTTATAGGTGTAAAGCTGCCGTCTGTAGTACACTGACTGATCAGGAATTATTAGCATTGCCTAATTTTTTTGATCTAAAGATCTTCTGTTTCTTCCCTGATTAAATCGAAAAAAGCTTTTGTTCGTAACTTATGAATGTGGCGTTCGGTGGCGTTCGGTCATGAGCGTTTTTTTCAAATCCCCATCTTTTTCAGCCTTGAATTTTTTCCTTCAATTGAGAGCAGGTGGAACAAACATTGGTTTGAGGAAAGCCAAATCCAATATTGTAACATGTGTTGAAGACATTGCGGAAATAACTCTTTTTGACTGATATCATAGATGGGTCATCTTCAGATTCCTTACAATACTGACGCCATATTCTTGATATAGTTAAATCAGAAGGGAAATAGGTTCGGGAGTTTCTGTTTCTACAGTAGTGAGCTTCAATAGTTTTGAACTTCTCTGTAAAATTCATTATAGATCTTTCTTTAGGGACAGACTTTGATGTTTTACTATCGCCTCCTTTATTTTCATGTATCATTTGCTTATTCTCCCGAAATCTCTTAAGAACTCCAAGGACTCTACCTTTTTCAAATTCAAAACACCAAGGAAAGCCTGTTGACATACTGATGTCTGTTTTGAGGATCAATGTATCTTAACGTAATATTTTACAGAGAAGTTCTTCTTGTATTTCTGGTTATCTGTACGTCTAGGTCTCTTCATGTGCTTTGTTTGACAATATTTGATGATGAAATCATCCTTTCTTTATGAGAGTGAAAACTTTTGTGGAACTGACTTACATCTTTCATCAACAGGGTACTACATCTGTAAGATTTTGTAGCATTATGACAGATGGGGTATGTGGGAAGATCTTGAGATTTATACCTGCAAAGTTAGAAATTTTTAATCAATGTTGGAATTCGAATAACTGGGTAAATCCGTTTGAAAGCCTAATGCATGATTTTTTTCTAATGAAAGAATCTCTATAAACAGAATTTGGTCTCTTACCTTGCCTCCTTCTCCAATGAACGTTTCCATTTTTTTGGTTGAGAAACACGTTTTCTTGATGAATCCGCCGGCTCTTTGCCATACTGATGATACTAGTTTAGAACAGTTTTCTCACGTTTTTGACACCTCAATAATTGAAATTAAGACACCAGACCAAAGGTACTGACTTGGTCAATACAATCCTAATAACCATCTGAAGAATTTGCTTCCATTTGATCCTAAGTCGATTCGGATTTGTCCACTTTCGAAACTTACTCTGTATTTTGAAGGCTCTTGGATTCCTTATCTTTCCTAAACTATGTTATGGTATACCGATTGAGACTGAGATTACGGATTTAGTAGTGTGCATATCTCATTTTTGACAGAAAGTGGATTTGTTTACTTTTGAAACCAGGGGGTTCCTGTAATCGTATATAGGCAAAAATTATGATTCATCGTTTCCCTCAATATTTAGTCTTTATTTTCTGCTCGGTTCCTTATCGACTTAACATCATGCAAATCTTCGGTTAACAGTATAGTGAAATATATAGCTTTCAGATTATTCAAGGTGAAGACCGAAACCTTTGGCGTTAAATCATACATACGTTATTTTAATATACTGCATGTATAATTATTTTTGATAATAAAAAGAAGTAATGTGTTTTTGAATTTTACTTAATAATTATGATTCGTAACGCGTTTCACTACACTGTAGCTTCTTCAGACGAATGAATGTACAGAAAATAAGAATGAGAATATAAATATAAATGTTCTTGAGTGATTAAAAGCTTATTAGGTTAATTCTTTTCGAAATTATCACCTCATTGCAAATCCGATTATAAAATAATAAAAACAATTCGTGAAAATAGTACCAAGAACGATTTAGTATTCTAAAGCAGATAAAGGTAACACCGTCATCGCGATTAGTAAAACCGATTATATTTCAAAAACTGAAGAATTCTTAACAGCCGGAAACTATATAACATCAACTAAGGATCCTACCGCAAAATTTCAGAAAGAGGTTAAAAACATAATTTCGGCAGCAAAATCATTAATTACAGACCACGAAAAATATAAATTTATTAACTCCAATCCACGATCCCCCGAATTATATTCGTTGATAAAACTTCATAAACCTAATTATCCTATTAGACCTGTTGTCTCTTATGTAACGGCACCTTCTATCAAACTTTCAAAATTCCTTAACGACTAATAAAATATTGCAATTTTAAATCTAAATTTTCGGTCTAAAATTCAAACGAACTAATTGCCAATATCAAAGATACCATTATACCACCTAATTTCAAACTTCAAATTTCTTTCGATGTTAAGAATCTATTTCCCAACATTCCTCCGAAAGATACGTATTACTTAGTTGAAGAATTATTAGAAAAGAATCATGTCAATACTATCATTAAATCAGATATTCTTTCATTATTATAAATTTGTTTAGATCAAAATCATTTCCATTTCAATAACAAATATTATACTATTGAAGACGGCTTGATTATGGGCAATCCGTTAAGTCCTTTGTTAGCAGAAATATTCATGAATAATTTAGAGAAATAAATTTATAATCATCCACTCAGTAAATATTGTTTATACTGGTATCGCTACGTAGACGATATCATTATTTGCTTCACAGGAACAGATAGTTAAAAATTTTCGCAGATCATATAAATTCATTACATCCAAAAATTGGATTCACAACCGAAATAGAAAGCAATAATTCGATAAATTTCTTAGACGTAACAATTTCGAATGAGAATGGAAAACATGTTTTTGCAATTTACCATAAGCCGTCACATACAGATATTAAAATAAATAACTCGTCGTGTCATCCGTATCAACATAAAATGTCAGCATTCAATAATTTCATTCATAGATTGATTAACATCCTGTTATCACCAGAAAATTTCAACAAAGAATTAAATTTGATTCAACAAATAGCCAAAAATAATGGTTACAATCCCAAACTAATAAATAATATTTTAAATAAAAACAAAGTAAAATCGCATTGAATGAAGTTTACTCTGTCGATAAATTGAAACAAAAATTCAACACCTTAACCTACGTTGGCATTACAAGTGAGAAATTGAAATCATTCTTGAGTAGCAATAATTTCAACATAGCTTTCCAAACTAATAATAATTTAGGCAAATATATAAAAATAATAAAACCAAATCAGGTAAAAACAATAAATCAGGTGTTTATAGATTGAATTGCAATGACTGTAATAATTTCTACATTGGTAGAACACATAGAAATTTTAATATTAGAATATCGGAACATAAACGCAGTTTTTCAAATAAAAAATCTAATTACGCGAATCATCTCTTTGAAAATAATCACCCTTTCGACCCGCAGTTTGAAATTGTGAATACAGATAATAAATATTGGAAGGTAGATCCTTGGGAAATTTTAGAAATCAACAAATACAAACACTCAGGTAGACTCATCAATGAACAAGTCGATTTAAGCCCTTCACCTTCATTGAATCTCTTTGGGGAACAATCTATTCCTTAGTTTTATTGGATATACCTGTCATAAATAACCACTTAAGAAGAATCAACCAATAAGCTTTTGATTACTTAAGAACATTTATATTTATATTCTCATTCTTATTTTCTGTACATTCATTAATCTGAAGAAGCTACGGTGTAGTGAAACGCGTTACGAATCATAATTATTGAGTAAAATTCATTCCAAAAACACATTACTTGTTTTTATTATTGATAATGGAATTTTAACAAGTAAAAGCCTCCCAAATTCAAATAATTATTTCTATGAATAAACGTGAATGTCCGTACTGTATTTAATCAACACATCAATACCACAATACGGAAAGACTTGAAAATACGTACAGTTATTAATTCACTCTTACGGAAGGGTAATAAAAGAGTTTTATTCGCGAACTCATACTCGAAATTTATTTCACGATACCGTTATTACTCGAGAGATCCAATTTTCGGCAATAAACATAACTCACTGTCAATCTTTATATATGATCTTATTGCATTCTGTCATCACATTTAAACCAGAATAGGGAAATATGTGAAAATGGATACAGTTATCGATTGATTTGAGGATGGTTCTATAAATGATTTTATTTGCGAACCCATGCTTGAAAAACTGTACAGTGTGTGCAAATTTCGATGTATTTATACGGCAGCTATATGAAATATTGTAGATAGAAAAAAATGAACCCTCCTCTCTCGATCTTATTTTCAGGGAGTAGTTTAGTTGTGCCAAAATTTTTTAGATATGTGTTTCCGTTCTGGACTTATTCTAGAATTTTGTGAAAATCGTCCATCGCGGATTCCTCGATCATCATCAAAGTTACATAAGGATAAGTTTGACATTCTACTTTTTAAATTAAATACAGTGCTGTGTCAAAATTTTTTCTTAGCACAGCGGTTTTCGAGTTTCTTTTAAATACGTTTGTATTTATAAGAAATTTTACCTCTACTGGATGCAACAATTTTTTCCTTTCCAGAAATATATAACACTTGTACACAATTATTGCATTCAATACCATTTTTCAGAGAAAAACCTGAAATTTCCACAATTCAATTCATTAACATTGCTAAATCATTGAAAGCACAGATTTCAAGGATCCTTTTTAAGATCATGGTTATTTTTATGCTTTGATTTAGACCATAGCAATTAAATGTGGTCTTAGAGTTCGACAATCACTTCTACTCTGCTTAAATCGAATTACAGATGAACATTAATTTTCTTGAAATTCGAAACTTGTCAACCCGAGTAATCTACCTAACATATGAGTACATGCATAATGCTTTGGAATATTCTAGTAGAATGATTAGAAAGTTATGAGAGTAAAAACATATATTATTATGGAAAATAAGACCTATGACATTAAACTGTTCTCAAACGAAAACCAAAAACACAAACGAAAATCTTTAACAGAAACAAAAAGTCCGAACGATACAAATGTGTTGCCAATGTTTTCAATGCATAAATTACATCACCGAGAAACACTACGGCAGGCATTGTAAATATGAATATTGCTACTGCCTGAAATTCTGTTTTAACTCTTCTAAGTTGTTACTGTTCCGCTTGTAGAGTGAACCCTCAACATGACCACAAAGAAAAAATCTAGTGACGTCAAGTCAGGGGATCGAGGCGGCCATCTAACAGAACCTTTAGTTCCTATCCAATTATGTCCAAAATTCAAGTTCAGATCAGTGATGGCCCGTGTTTGGTGGGAAGGAGCACCATCGTGTAGAAAAAAATATTTGATCTTTGTGCTAACGGAAGTTGATCGAGAAATCCTTCAATGATATTATTGTTGATGATTTCTTCATAACATGCTCCATTCAAATTTTTATCAAAAATTTCAAACGTCAAAACGCAACTATCTTTCAGTGCACATCACACATTGAAATCATATCTTCCTTAATGCTTCACATCAATATGGTGTTGAGGATTGACATCGGACCACAAATGTTCATTAAGGCGACTAAATATTCCATCGGTAGTGATGAGGACTTCATCTGTTTTCGTAATTGGAATAACAAATATTATCGAACCAGTTATCAAAATACAGGATGTCCTATATTAAATAACAACATTGGTGTGCCATTAGGGTAAAAATATTTTAGAAACAGAGTTTCGGACCAGCTGAATCAATTGCCAAAATTTCAGAACGATAGCATTCTTAGTTCTCCATAAACGTCTAATATGGGATAGCCTGTATTATGTATACTGTTTTCTGCGCAATAACCTTTGTTGATGATGTGGATAATTTGAAATAAAACAAAGCTGCAGAAGCTAGAAAATGACATAAGCAGTGATTTAATTATATTGATAATAATTCTCGCAATCTTTAAATCCGTTTTCGTTATTTATTTTCAAAAGTTGGAGTTTCGTAAAATATATTACACAATCTTTCAATATCATTCATTCACAATGTATTACATTGTAGAAACTCTCGATGGGACGTTCGAAACTTATGTCAGTTACGTTACCATCAACAATCGCTTCAGAAGCATCAGAATTTATATATCACAGTTACAGTTTCAATTTCTCTCAAAGTATCTTCAACATTTCTTACGTTCAAAATATGTGATCCCTCTATATTGAGTTTTTCATTAATTTTACATATACATATACATGAGCAGATTCTATATTAAATACAAATTAAAATAGTAAACCTTTAATGAAATATTTAAAAACCAACTAGAAATATTCTATAGTAATTTTATTGGTAATTTAATTCTCATTTTACTAGTAAATGAAGTAGTACACCAAGAATGCTGATATCTCAATATAAGAAGAATTCACCAATTACTTCTGGTTAATTTTAATTAGTACATTCCCGAAATTATCGAAACAGATCTTCTCGACACATTTTCATTCGAAGATGTGCATCTCACTAATGAAGTAATGATGCAGAAGATCATTATTCAAGATGCTTTTGATGACATACCTTCTACTCTACTACATATCAGATAGCAAAAGACATGTGGAAAATGAAGAAATACCATGAATGAAGCTGAAGATACATAATGGGCGAAGATAACTTTAATTGCCAGGAAAATCACTTGAACCGTAAGGAATTTTATGAAGAAATAACTGAAAATTAGTTCGAAAAATGTTTGCTTATAAGCCTAATCGGAAAAAGATTCCAATCAAGATAATTTAAAAGAAAGTATTCAACAAAGCGGTATCACCAGAATTCTGAAAACCAGAGTATTTAAGATTTTTATATAATGAAGTTAATAATGGAACCTTTTATTTTTTGTTTTCATCAATTTTTTTCCACATCTGTTCATTCTTGTTTTCCGATTCTTTAGCTTCTTCGTAATTGCTTGGTTATTATATTGGGGTATTTCGTAAGTATGCGGACTTACTTCATATGGTGATTGCATAGTTAAATGAGGATGATTTGTTGAATGGCATTTTTCGTAGTGTCCCCGTTTTCAAGATATGCTCAAATTGAGGACATAAAATGTGGTTTGTTTTTTTGTTCGCAAAGTATTCAATTCAATTCCTTAGTTCAACAGGGGTTTTTATGTCATTACTTTTTATTCATCCGTCGTTTCTGGGAATAAGCGAAATTCGTAACCCTTTCTATTGTTTGAGAACATATAATATATAATTTTACCATGAAATAATTCTTTAATTCCCTGTTTCCATGAAAAACTTTTTTGTCTCATATTTGGACGAAAACTGCATATGTTTGAGGAAAGAAAATATCTGCAATCAAATTTTCAAGAAACTCGAAATTGGAAAAATTCATGTTCTCTAGATGTTCATAACGATTTTAATAATGAAATACTCATATATATTCTAATACAGAGGTGATCAGAAGGTCGATCGAATTTAGTTAATTTGAAGGAGAGAGGAAGGAACAGGAAATGAACCAGCTGTTATTTCAGAAAATTTCTGTATTTTACAACAACACTCAACAAAATATTGATGTCGCCTGCAAAAAAACTGATAGAAATTTATGTAGTGTCGTCACCTAGCGGCCAAAAGTGTTAGTATAATATATAATAATAATAATATCATCTATCGTTTAAGGCAGGGGTGCTCAAATGGTCGATCTCGGGTGATTTTTGAGTAGATCTCGAGAAGAAAAAAATTTTCAATAAGTAGGTGACCAAACTACGAAAATTTATTACGTAATAAAATAACACTCTACCAGCTGCAAAAGGCGGCTTTATCAAAGGAACGCGAGCTACTTGTCAAAGAGATGTCGCTTTTCTAGAAATTTCGGGCGGCACTTTTGACGGGAACATTCTAGACTTTCGTTTACGCCGATATAAATATTGCGCCCGCAGGAATTGGAGCCATTCTGAATTGTAACTTGAAGGCTTGACTTACTACGTCGATACCAAGTTTATTATTAAATAGTACAAAATGAGTGCAACTAAGAAATCTAAAACGTATTATTTCAATAACGATTAGGAGGAAGAATTTTTCTTTTCTATGGTGAAGGATAAGTGCATTTATCTTATTTGTCATGCGTCAGTTGCAATACCTAAGCGTGGTAACTGAGAGAGGCATCATAAAACCATTCATAAAAATTAAGAAAAGGATTTTCCGCCACAGAGTGAATTAAGAAAACGAAAAGTACGTGATTTGATATCTTGTTTGAAAAAATAATAAACTATGTTCACAAGACCAGCCAAACAATCTAATGCTGCTACGATCGCGACATTTAAAATATCTCATATATTGGCGAACCACAAGAAACCATTCGAACATGGATCGGTTGTGAAGGAAGCATTTATTGAAGCGGGTGAGACTTCATTTGGAGATTTCAAAATAAAACAGAAATCATGTCTGCAATTAGAGAACTTTGCAAAATTCAAAGGAGATATGTGGAAAGTAGATATACTAGGAGCGTGCTAGATCACATGCCATCCAGTTCTATTTGAAAAGGGTTATAGGGGGTTGTCCATGACCTTGAATTGACCTTTGAGAAGAAATGATGTGAAGAATAACAATAATAAGAGGAAGAAGTGTTATCGATAATAACCAGAAGGGGTTATTGAAGAAGAGTGCAGGTGGGCGTGACGTAGTAGATGTCACGTAACCAGGGGTCACCTGTAGCAGGTGTATTTTTTCCAAGAGGGGTTTGGGAGGTTGATTTTTTTGTGGGAGTTGATACCCTTGCGTGGTGGTGGTTTTTTTCGGTTGATTTTGTTGAGTCTGCGCAAGGCAGGGCTGGGCAAGGTAAAGCTGGGATGGTCTAGTTAAAAAAAGCTATGACGCAAGCTCAATTAATTTTAATTGGTTTATTGTTGTTCATGTCGGTAAAATAATGAGCATATATATGATAACCTTTAGATGTGAAAATTCAAATTGTCGAACCAAGTTAAATGAGTAAATAATCATAACCTTCGAGGTAATTTAAATAAGAAAGAGTGTGAGGACGCAAGTTCAAATTATTTCAATTGATTTGTTTATGCCTGTAAGATAATGAGCATATATGATAACCTTCGGGGTCATGTTCTAAAAAATTCGACTGGTCCTTGCCCAGCCCTGTCTTGCGCAGACACAACAAAATTAACCGAAAAAACTACCCCCAAGCAAGGGTAAACACTCCTCACAAAAAGATCAACCTCCCAAACCCATCATGAAAAAACACACCTGCGCTGATCACCTGACATCCACTACGTCACACCCACCTATACTCTTCTTCAACAACCCCTTCTGGTCATTGTCGACAACTCTTCTTCTTCTTATTGTTATTATTCTTCACGTCACTTCTCAAAGGTAAATACAAGGTCATGGACAACTCCCTATAAACCTATACAAACAGAACTGGATGGCATATGATCTAGCACGCTCCTAGTATATCTACTTTCCACATATCTCCTTTGAAATTTTATTCCCAGTTTCAAAATAAATCATGTGAACAAAAATCCTTGATCAAAAAGTTCCCGACTTTTATTAATAAAATCAAGAATACAAAGTTTTTCATCAAAATCAATATTGTCTCCTTCAAAGTATTCTCCATCGACTGCAACGCACTTATACCAGTGCTTGATCCAATTCTCAGAACACTTTCTTATATTCGATTTGAGGTATGGCCTTGAAGGCCATCTTCGACTTTTCTACTATTTCCTCCCGGCTGCTGAAACGCGTTCCCCGGAACGATTTCTTCAGTCGACCGAACAGGAAAAAGTCACAGGGAGCCAAATCAGGTAAATTTGGTGGTTGTTGGATGGTATTGGTGCTGTTTTTAGCCAAATGGTCACGAATAATGAAGGAATATTGAGACGGCGCGTTATCGTGGTGTAAAATCCATGGGTTGTTTTGCCACAATTCTGGTCGTTTTTGGCGAACAGCTTCACGCAAACGCCTCATAACGCCCAACTAATACTCCTTGTTGTTAGTTTGATCTTAAGGAAGGAATTCATGATGCACAACACCACGGTTGTCCATGAAAACCACAGTTTAACGAAGTCGGGAACTTTTTGATCAAGGTGGTATTCACTGTGGAAATTTGTTGTTTTTAGTGAAAATACCTGAAACTAAAGATAGACTTTCATCTGTTGGAATGTTGGGGTAGATGTTTTTTATATTAAAGGAAAAATGCTTGAAGTTACACTGATTTTAAGTAAGGAAATTTTTTGTATAAGGTCATAGAGATTTATAGTAGTATGTTGTGAGCGAAAGTTCGTGAGTTCTATAAACTTATGGTTCAAAAATTTGGCGAAGTTACCCGAAATAGTGTTAATGTAGGATACTATAGGCCAAGAAGATTTTTCTTCTTTATATAGCTTGATCATTCTATACATTTTGGGTGACTAAGCATAGAGTGTGCGTTAGATGGTCTGCATGTTCCAATGCTTCTTTGACTTTTTTGATAGATGATTTCGTTCGATCTGTTGGTAATTACCTGATCTTCAATATACTTTTCAATATATCTTCCATTTTGATATTGTATTGGTTTATAGTTAGGACTACTATGCAGTTGACTTTGTCTATATTTTTCATTATATGGTGTTCTTGCATCTTACTGGCTATGGAACGGACAGTTTTCGAATACTTCTTTTCGTTTGGTATTTTTAATTCTTTTCGTGATTTAATGGTCATGAAGAATAGAATAGAAGATGGTTAAGTTTTTATTTGGTCAACAGAGTAGTTATACTAAATACCCATGTTTCATTTGGGACAAATCTCTTTTCCTTTGAGAGATGCTCTTGTTGTTGTGAAAAGAAATGTTATGAATGAACCCTTAGTTTCAAGAAGAAAACCTCTTCCCGCCATTGCAATAAAATTAGGGCTTTGAAAGAATTTGTTGAGGTTCTCGACAGAAACAGTCATTTTTTTTCAGTTTATTTCACATACAGTTTCTGGTTTAAGTACTGAAGAAACTAAAGCATGGATATCTGATGGACCTCAAATACGTCAATTAATGCAAGACAACACTAATTCCGAAACTTGAATGATCTGGAAGGCTTGTGTGGAAATCTTTTGTAGTATTTGCACAAAATTCCCTCGTAAATCATAAGGCTGATAACTATGTAGAATGAGTAGAGGAAATGCTGGTTCGTTTCGAAGATTAAGGTTTTAATATGAGTATCAAATTACACATAGTATTTATAGGACAGTCTTAGGCAAACATGGAGAACAGACAAGAAATAGCAATGGGACGAAACTACTGGACTTTGCGGTAATGAATAACTTAATAATTAGTAACAGTTTCTTCGAACACAAGAATATACATAAATATACGAGACGAGTAGAAAGTAGAAACGAGAAATCGATAATAGACTACATATTGGTAGAGAAAAGCAACCTGAAAAAAATAAAACACGTTAGAGTGAGAAGAGGAGCTGAAATAGGGAGCGACCAGTAGCTTATATCAAAAAGAAAGACGATGGTAAAGAGATATCAGTAAAAAAAAAGATCGAATAAGAATCGATAAAGGCTTACAAATTCGCCAAACCATATCAAGGAAAGTAGAAAATATAGAAGATGTAACAGACAATATGAGCACAGAAGACTTATGGAAGTATTTCAAAAGCACTTTTCTAGATTCTGCTAAAGAAATATGTGGAAGCAGCAGAAAGAGAAATAACGCAAAACAAACGGCATTGTGGACAGATGCAATTATAGAAGAAGTGAAAATTGAGAAGAGAGCATGGGCAAATTATCTTAACTGTAAAACTACAGAGAAATATAAGTTATACAACAAGCAAGAAAACGAGTGAAAGATCTTGGCATCTAAAAGAAGAAAATGGGTCGAATTCGGGGAAAAATAGGAGCCGGACCAAAGCAAACCCAAAACCATTCTATAAAATAGTTAAATCACGCAGAGAGAAAAAGAACTCTGACATTTTAACATCAAGGACAAAATGGAGAAATACTCATAGATGACAGGAAAGTATTGGAAAGATCAAAATAATATTTTCAAGAGCTACTTGGGAGCGGAGGAAACGGATTAGAGGATTCGTGAAGTTTGCATACAAGAAGATAGAGACCAAGAAAAAATAACAAAACTGGAATTACAGGAAGCTCTAAAACGCTCAAAAAATGGAAAAGCCCTAGGCTATGATAAGACTACGACCGAAATGATTAAGAATATGGGAAAATATGGAGAAGACGTGCATTTGAAAATATATAATAGGGTATGGCAAGAAGAACAAATCCCGGAAGACTGGCAGATCTCAATGATAATACCAATTTACAAATCAGGTGACAAACATGAATGTAGCAACTACAGAGGATTCAGGTTATTATGCACGAAATGTATATATATATATATATATATATATATATATATATATATATATATATATATATATATATATATATATATAAGATTATAATATCTGAACTTGACAATGCAAAAGGTAGATTTTGATATATTTGATGAAAGTTCTAAAAGAGAAAGTTGGATGCAGAAGGAATTACACGGAAAACACCCTAAAGAATTGAAAAATGACTATATTGATGAAATCGCATCGAATAAATGGTTAGTATCTGGAGAATTGTTTGCTGAAACAGAAGGCTTGGCAATTGCGATCCAGGATCAGGTTGTTTTCACGAGGAATTATAGAAAACACATCATCAAACAAAATATAGATGATTCTTGCCGTAGATGTTTCAGTTCTTCAGAAACAGTTTTTCATATATTATCATCTTGCTCAGTCCTTGCTTCAACAGATTATTTAGAAGGACATAATGCCGTCGCTAATATTATTAATTTTAATCTAGGAATTAAACATGACCTAATTCCCAAAAAAAAATTTCACAAATATGAACCTGAGATTATTTGTGGAAATGACAAATATAAACTTTATTTTGATAAAACAATTCTTTGCAACAGAGCTGTAAAACACGATAGACCATATATATATATATATATATATATATATATATATATATATATATATATATATATATCTTCGTTCACGGGGATGCAGACAAAGATAATGCCTTTTTTCGAGGTTTCACTCGACCCATCTACCCTCTTCCAAATTTTCAAGGATGGTCACCCCTGCTCTAGAGGTTGAAATGAGAGATGAGGATGGTACTTGATGATGACTGCCATTGATCAGCATGGATCTGTTCCATTTTACCTCACTGAAACTTGAATAGTCCCAGGGAAATAGTCTCCCCTATCTTTCAGTTGCTCACCCTGTATCTTTTACAGTTTTCAATTGAATATGGAAATTCGTTCAAGGCAATATAGACAAAGATACTACCTTTTTTTTGAGTGATCACTCGACCCATCTTCCATATTCAAAATGTTCAAGGATTGCAACCCCCGCTTAGGGGGTTGATATTTCAGGCAAGTATTGTACCCCAAAAGATGTCCCCTTGAAACAAAAATTAACATGTTTTCGCGTTTTGATCAGAAATGAATATTTTGGTAGATATAGCCTCTGTTTAGTTTTCGTTGAAGCACCCTGTATATATATATATATATATATATATATATATATATATATATATATATATATATATATATATATATATATATATATATATATATATATATATATATATATATATATATATATATATATATATATATATATATATATATATATATATAAGATATTAATTTCTGAATATATATATATATATATATATATATATATATATATATATATATATATATATATATATATATATATATATATATACACCTAATAGTCATCTAAATGAATTATTACACAAAACGCAAATTCTTGATGTTTAATGCCAATAAAATAATTTTTTTTGTGAAAAGTGTATTTTTCATCTCGAGACCTAGAAATGGCGGAAGATATAAAAATCATGGAGATTTGATATCAAGCAAGGCAAAGCACTCATATGATGGACGACTATTGCCATAAATCTAGAAAATCACACAAAACGCAAGTTCTTGATGTTTAATGCCAATAAAAATATATTTATTTATGAAAAGTGTATTTTTTTTTATCTCGAGACCTAGAAATGACAGAAAAAACCTGAAACCTTTTGAATAATGTTATAATCAGGTCTTAGATCCCAGGCACCAAAATCGTTTTAAGCCTATGTTATAGTTTCATTTATGTTAATTTTAGTCGAGGGCATATTTTCACTGAATAGAAATTACGATTTTAACAGCCAAACTATATTCGTTGAGTAATTCTAATAAGTTATAATATAAGTTTCTGCAGAATCTGGAAAGCAGATTTATTTGAAACATAACATTTTTCGGAAATTATAAAGGCGAGAAGAGTCTGGACTCCAGCGGATTTCGGTAATGTGGCGCTCCGGAGTACATTAACAAATACCAACAAAAACCATTAAACAGTCTACCAACGACGGCTGGAATATTTGAAGAAAACGAAAATTATGTGAGTTTTCACTCATGGCTTTATGTATGTTATTTGACGGTTAACCCAAAATAAACACACCATTTTTAGAAGAAGAATCCGTTTTATCTCTTCGTTTCCCTTCTTACGTTATATGAAATGAATTCACAACTGAGCGATGTATGTTTTTGTGCTCCTTATCACCCCTATCCACTTGTGAATTGTAAACAAAACTTGGGATTCGGAGAGTGGTTCAAATTTATAACTGGAAACAACAACATCAAACAGCTAAATCTCTAGAAAGTAAAAGGGCGCCCATTCATACTTTCTGCCATAAAGAATTTTAAATTGTATTTTATATAAGACTAGTTTTTGTCTGTGTAGATGATAAATACGGGGTGTCCCATCTCATACGAGCCACTCTGTATATTTCTTATTCCGTGATGATTGGATAAATTTCCTGAATACAGTGAACGATTATTTTTGGGAGACATCTTTTGGCGTATATTTGAGGCATTAACGAGTAACGTCTGAAAAGGTGGCGCTTCTTTTCTGTCAATCGAGCTACCTTGAACATTTTGGTTATTTTCGAGATTTATGCAAATGGTAAAACAATTCGATTTTTGTTTTGAAGGAAACCTTTCGAGGGACTTTGCGCCTGCCTAATCTAACCTAACCCATTAATTTACTTACCTTGAGGTTTTGACTCAAATTTTTGAATGTACATCAATTTCGAAGAAATAGATATACATTTCTTGTTTTTGTGTACATCTATCAAATTATTCTATTTGCTCAATTTAGATTATTACATTCTCCGACTTCATTCCTCACTTTTCTTTATAATTATAAATATTAAAAACAATTCTCCTTGAAATTCAAAAGTGTAGTATCTAAAGATGAATGAGTTTTAAACTGAGGCCAGATAAACTGCCACCCTTCGAAGAACCAATGGTCAAAAAATGCTTCGTTGCCGACAGAAAGTTGAGAAAATTTTTCGAGGTATTAAACACAATCTGAATCACCAGGTGACAACGAAGTTTCAAGGTGTTTTTATACTTTTTAGATTTCGTTAGTAATCAGTGAGTAGCTGAGTAAAAGAAAAATTGGAAGAGAGTTGAATATCTATATGTATGTCTTTATATAACACTAGACTGACAATTTCGAGAAATTATGGGCAGCTTTTATTTAAATTTCAATACAAACGACGATCCAATCACTTATTCTTCAGCAGATGTGAAATTTTCAAATCTTTAGAAATATTTAATGTGACTAAATTCAAATCCCTGTTTCAAGCTGAATATTCAAAACCCTTTTAGTTGGATACTCTGTCCGCTATGAGGTAGCTACCATATTTCAAAGTTTTTGAATAGAGGAGTTTCTTCTTGTTTCTTATAATGATTTGAAATTTTTTTTGACTGTTCAACAATCAACAACCTACCATATATTCAGGTGATTTTCCTTTAGAAATATTTAATGTGACTCTTATAAAACAAGAGGAGAATAGAATTTCAAAAAACTGCATTAATGTCTTTGAACTAATTGTTAGTCATATAAGATTACTCCATTATCTATAAGTAAGACGAGAAACTTCTGATCAGCAATTCGTGAAGAAATGAAGCTCAAACACATACTATATTTATTTTCTATCTGCATGGTCTAAGATTGTAATATCAAGTTTCGAACTCAAAACTTTCCTCCAAAATTGTACATGGTAGCTAAAACTGATGATCTTTTCGTACGAAGAGATAACTGGAGTATTTTCTCTCTAAGGAATAACCTACCGGTATCGAAGTAAATATAATGAGTAATACCTCACGTACTTTCGGCTCCGATCGTCCAATATAATTTCATGGGTTTCATCAATGACCGAGAATCTCATTAAGGTGAAACGACACAATACTCAGAACTCATCCATTGCAATTGATTGTGCAGTGTCTCCGTACAATTTATTCCTTTCGTTGTATTCGGTTATGGTTTTTTACTTAAAATGTACTGTGTAATTAGAACTTTCATCCATTCTTGTTAACATTTTCTCCTGTCAATGACTGTCAAAAACATACTAAATAACGCAGCCTGCTCAGAAGTCTACTACTAGATGGCACTGGAGGCAGCAGTGAAGCATTCAAAGTTACTGTGCGGGAACAACTCTCGTATATGGCACCAGCGTTCGGATTGAAGAGTCATTTCTGTACAATCATACTTTTTCAGGGAAGAACGGACTAAGGAATTCTTGATGAATTGATGCACAGGTCCTTTTTTTATGCGTCATATGTTGAGAATTCCTTGCCAGTCTAGTATTGGGGTAAAACATGAGTTTTTCCGGAACAAGGTCCTTCAGCTCCTTGGAGCTGCTTTCGTGGGAGTATCTATATAACAGAGAAAGGTCAGCGACTTGTCTTCGGAGAGCCAGCGGTTAGAGATCGCAGGTGATCTCCGAGTGGTCGATGAGACACACAGCCCGTTTTTCACTATCCAACATCCGCAACGAATGTTTGGGCGCAGATCCTCATAAATGGGAACAATATTCCAAAGCAGGTCGAATATGCGCCTTATATAGAAGCAACAGCTGAGATGACTTGGCTCTAAAAACAACATATTTAGCTCATGCAGACTTAGCAATCGCTGATACATGTTCATGCCAGTAAAACCCGGATTTGGCCGTTATTCGGAGAAGGTGCATCGAATTTTTGAATGCAATTTGTTGGCCTTGGATCGTTAGAGGACATTCTCCAGCAGGGACCTTTCTAGAAAACGGAGTTGCTTGCTTCCTGCTCGCGTTGAAGCTCGCCAGGTTCAATTGACCCCACTCCGATATCAGTAGGTTAGAGTTTGAGTTATTAATTTGTTGACATCTCTGACACTGAGATTTCGAGGCTGTAGTCGGCCGCAGACTACTGAAAGACGAAACCAGGCAACAATCGTCTGCAAAACCGAAGATCTTGTTCTCTGTAGATGACAGAAGATCGTTTATCTGCAACAGAAATAAGGTTGACGAAGGAATGGATCCCTAAGGTACTCCTGCTTGCAACTGGAAAGAATCAGATGTTACACCGTCGACCACAACTTGTATTGATCTATTAGAAATAAAGCTACCTATCCAACTTAATGCATATGGGGAAGCCCATATGCATTAAGTTTATTCAACAAGCCTGCATGCCAAACCCTATCGAAGGCTTAAGAGATGTCGAGGGCTATTGCTCTAGATTCCCTATGCTTTTCCATCGTCCAGCTGTCGATCTTTGCCTGCGAAAACCATACTGACGGTCGTCAATAATTCCCTGCAGCTCAAGATATTTCATGAGTTTATCGTTTATGACTCCCTCCATCACTTTGGACATAATGGGAAGAAGTGCAACAGGGCGGTAGTATTAAGGTGAGGACTTCTTTTCTTTTCTTTGGGATTGGTTGAATTCTTGCTATTTTCCAGCTGTTCAGCAAAGTCTGGCTTTCATAAGAAATCTGAAGCAGACAAGCAGAATGCCTGCCAGTTCGGGAGCACACTTTCTCAGGACGATTGGCGGTATTTCATTTGGACAAACTGCCTTCTTGCAGTTCAGCTGCTCGAGAGCCCGTCTCACAGTGCGAACTTTGAACTTGATTTCTGTCATGTGAGAATTTGTAGGTGGGATGTTCGGTGGTATTGCGTAAGATGAATCTAGCACAGAATTCTTTGAGAACAAGAGAGCAAAGAGATCGGCTTTCTCTTTCGGAGATGATACTATACTTCCGTCATCTCTAACAAGAGGTGGAATCGCAAATTTGCAGGAATCGGCACTGAAGGTCTTCGCCATAGACCAGAACTGTTAAGTCCAGCTTGCCTGTTGAAGGAGTTTATTAGTAACCCCATCGTTGAAATTGTCCTTCGCTCTTGCAGCTGTTAGGTTGCATACGTTCCGTATTCGTACGAAGGTTGTTCTTGTTTCCTCTGTTGGATTTATCTGCCACGACTTGTAAGTTCTGTTCTTGGCTGCAGTAGCTCTTTCGCAGTTGAACCATGGCTTTTTATAAAATGATGAATGATTTCTGTAACAGATTCAGTGCACACATTGATGTCAGGATCTAAAACGCAAACATCACTGAATGGAAAGCAAGAAATAAATTCACGCAGCTCATCCCAATTAGCACGGTTATAATGCCAAATGCGTCTGGTGGTTTAGGTTCTTGGTTTAGCGGTAACACAATGGTTCTAATATCAGATATAATTTTGTGGCCTGAGTTGCCCATTGGTACTGATACCCCCACTCTAAAATCATCTGAATCTTAAATCAGAGAAGGATCCAAAGTGTTCGGGATGTCGGTTGATTGATCAGGTATTGTTGTCGGTTTTTCAACTAGCTGCGTTAGATTATGGCTGATTGCGAAAGTTACAGCCTGTCTTCACACTTCAACTGTTGTATTGGAGTTGCGGAGCCAGTTGACCTCAGCTGCCGGGTAATGTGAGCAATATGGACAGCATAAGAACAGTGTTTCATCCTGTAAACAGATTTTAAACCACGCAAGGTCGAAAGCGTCGTTCTTCATCGTGTCCTCTCTCTGGCATGCAACATCCGATCTGGAGAAAACACAGAGGCCCCCTTTAAACCTAAATTTCGCATGTTACTCAAACCCATTAAAACGTAAATACGTTGTGTCGGTTGTTTGACTTATTTGGGTTTCGGTTAGGGTCAGCATATGGGGTTGTGCGTTTTGCAGATGCTTGTGGACTGCATCGATATTCACGTCGCTGTGCCTCATTCCTCTGATGCTGCAGAACTCAATCAAGAGTTTGCTCTCTTTTCTACAACGTGAATGAATTAGTGGATTCGTCATAGGAGTGCTCGACTTACCCGCATTATGAACCCCTCGAGGCAGTCCATTCCGGAGATCCGAATGGGAGATTATTTTAACTCCGAATGTTTTTGTCCCAGAAGAGCTCATCATGCTTCGTTGCCAATCTTTCCCACCCTGGAAACCGGACCATCCGCCAAATCCCGAAACTTAGTCACACAGGTGACCAATTCGCGGGACCTATAGCTGGATGTGGTGGTATCATACCGGGTGACGTGGGTGAGGTCGCCTACCACCTGAAGTCCTCGGACTTACAAGCAAGCCCTGATACAATAAGTATGAATATAGGCAGATATTCCACTGTTAAAATATGTACCACATATGTGTAATCAGGAAAGTATGAATCTAGAATGCCGCGACAAGGCAACTTCCAAAGTAGGCTGGGATTGAAAGCATAGGATGTAAAGGTTGGCCAACCAAGGTAATGAAAAACTATATGAATTGGGCAGAATCAGGCCCAAAGAACCATTAGTAGGTATCTGCCTGAAAAAAGGATTGAGAAAAAAATAAACTTAAGCTTGGCTATTAATGTTGGAAGGTAGAATCTTTTGAAAACTGAGAATCTGAGTAGCTCACTTAGTAATTGCAGGAGAAGTATTGTTTGTCTTCTCCCAGAATACTGCTATTCATGTCGTCATCACCTGCATTACGTTGAAATGTTTAAGACGATGATGTGACCTGAAGCATACAGGAGTAGAACAAGTCCTATTGGAGTGGCAACCATGGCATCAAAATATTCGAGGCTCTTGGTCCACTAGGTGCACAAAAGTAAAATATCAGAATTTGAGCCTCGCGAAGTG
Source organism: Cryptolaemus montrouzieri (assembly GCA_013387265.2). Taxonomy (NCBI): domain Eukaryota; kingdom Metazoa; phylum Arthropoda; class Insecta; order Coleoptera; family Coccinellidae; genus Cryptolaemus; species Cryptolaemus montrouzieri. The sequence continues at coordinate 126,320,674 of JABFTP020000185.1, forward strand.
CAAAAAACTTCTTTAGTTCTTGAAATTCAATGAGTTACTAAGACATCGAAATTTATCCAGACTGTGTATGGAAGTTATTTACAGACATCTGAATTGGCGGAATATATTGTTCCTTGAATTTCCTTCATCTATTGTATGATTATATCGAAACTCTTCATGAAAACCACTTCCATAAAAGTTATCTACTCACTGCTGTCGTATTCAACCATCTGACACATTTCTGTCGTACAGACTGGGCTTGTATCCATTTGTATGCGACCACTTATCAATATATGCAAATGCAAATTTCTATATGTTTGTATGTTTAATTGAGACCGCCATCGAGTCGATGATGCATAAAGAGAACGGCCCGCGGTATTTGGTATTGTTTCACTTTATATCGCCTGATATCCATCCACCACGTGATCTACGACAGACGTCACGCACCGGCTTCTTATAATGGGTTTCAGCCAGTGTACTCGGCATAAAATCGCGCATATTATATGCTAATGAGAAACCGAGACTACGTACACGAAACCCTTGCATGAACCCTGTCGCCGTTATAAGCGAACATATACTACGTTGACACTGCATAATTATAAAAAAAATACATAAAATGTCTACAACTTGCTTTAATTGGAACTCGTTATGCGATCTCTCCTTCTTCGAGAGAAATTTCAATGAACCTCGGAGGGCAAGTTGTTTGCCAGACGCCATTAAGCGCGTTTGGGCGCAATTATCCTTTCCAGTCAGCCAAAAATGGAAGAGATGTTTTAACGTTATAAGCACAAAAGAACACGGCACAATTATGTATCTGAAAAAGCAACTCTCAGAGTTGAAACTAATTGCTTCATATAAATGTCGGAAATATTCGACAACGAAAAACTGCGATGTGTCAAACTGAAAAGGATATACATCAACGCCGCCTCCGGTGCCAGCACTTTTCGTGGAATGCATTTCCGGAAATGCCAGTTTCATCTTATCACTCATGATTAATAATGGAAAGTAAACAAAAACACTACATCCTATCGTACACATGACTTCTAATGAACACCATATTTTCTATTTATTCGCAAGAATTATATTAATGAAAAAAAGGGATTTTTCTCTGTTTTAAGCTATTCTCTGAAAATCAGTCCTCGAAACGTATACACTGCTCAAAATGGTCTAGGAACAACTAGATTATTTGAATATTTTTAATGAATCTGAATAATAATAGTGACGGATTGAAACTAGTCTCGCATAGGAAACCGAAAAGTTTTAACAATGCAATATTGAATGATACTAAGGAAATTATCAGAGGGTTTATGTTGGAAGAGTGCTTGGCGATGTAAGTGAGGCATTTTTCAAAGAGTTTCTGAATGACAACTGGCCTGAACAAGAATTTGAATGTTATAAACTTAACCCATTAAAGCCGAGGTTTTCTTTTTTCAGAATTTTTGAATTTTCAGGTTGAATGTGTGGCTCATTAGTTTCGAAGAACAGTAATTCGTTGAGATTTTTCAATTTTTTCTGTCAGTTTCAGCAAAAACGACGTTACCATATGGTAACGCTAGGCTTCATCGTATACATTTTATTATTTTCATAAACTTGACAAACGAATCTCTCTCTCTTGGTGCCTTCTCAGATTCTGAGGTTGGCTAATAACATGGCATATCTCCATCTATCTCTGGCAGTATGTATTAGTTCTTCTCTATTAAGTCCAGTCCAATTACGTAGGTTGCTCATCCATGAAGTTCTTCTACGTCCTCTAGCCCGTTTGCCCTCTATTTTTCCCTCTATTACAAATTGCAAGATATTGTATTTGTCATGTCTTTCGATGTGTCCAAAGTATGTCAATTTCCGCCTTTTAATTATGTTTTCTATTTCTGGTGTCCTATTCAATTTCCTTAAAACCTCTTCGTTGACTCTGTCGGTCCATGGTATTTTTAGTAGGCGACGATATGACCACATTTCAAATGCTCTAAGTCGTTTCATGGTATTTGCTTTGAGTGACCATGACTCACATCCATAGAGCAGTGTAGACCATACGTAACACTTAACAAGACGAACACGCAATGGCAAATTCAAGGAGTTGTTGCAGATCGCTCCCTTCATTTTTATTAAAGCTTGGCGGGCCTGTTCTATTCGAGACTTAACTTCTATGTCTGTATCCACGTGATCATTTATTATTCTTCCTAGATATTTTTTTGATTCACTTGTTCAATTCTAGTGTTGTTATAGTTTATGTGTATGTTTCTTTTGTCTCTGCTGATCACCATGACTTTAGTCTTTTGAGCGTTCAAGTCAAGTCCCATTTGACGAGAGCTCTGCCCACAGCGTTTAAGAGAGCTTGTAATTCTTCTTCACTTCGGGCCAAAATTACAGTATCGTCTGCATATCTTAAGTTGTTTAATATCATACCGTTGATTTTCAGACCTTCGGTTCTATTCGGTAAAGCTTCTTGCATTATTTTTTCTGAATACAGATTGAACAACAGAGGCGATAATATGCAACCTTGGCGTACTCCCCTTCTTATTTCAATATCTTCTGTATAGTCGTTGCCGATTCTAACACATGCTGTTTGTTGCCAATATAGGGTCTTTATTATATTTATGTCCTTTTTATCAAGACCTATCTGATACAGTATGTCCATTAAATATGTGTGCTCCACTCGGTCGAAAGCTTTTTGAAAGTCAATAAAACAGACATACAGATCTTGTCTCATATCTAAACATTTTTCGGCCAGAACAGTCAAACCAACAAGAGGCTCTCTAGTCCCCAAACCCGCTCGGAAACCAAATTGAGTCTCACCTACGTAATTCTCGCACTTCGATTTGATACGCTCATATATTATTCTCAAAAATATTTTTTAGACGTCGCTCATTAAACTGATTGTTCTATGTTGACAGCATTTGTTTGCATTGGCGTTTTTGGGTATGGGTACAAAAACTGATTTTTCCCAATCTTTGGGTATCTTGCCAGAGTTGTAAATGATGTTGAACAGGCTGGTAAGCATTTTAATAGCTTCATCATTCATCAGTTTTAAAAATTCGGCTCTAATGTTATCTGGACCTGCAGATTTTCCTTCCGCGCATAGTCTCACGGCTATTTCTACTTCTGCTCTCAAAATTTCGAGACCTTCTTCTACATAATTATCATTTCCATAGTTATCTGTTCTCGTACTTGAAAACAGTTCTTCTATGTATAATAAAACGAATAAAAAATACATTTTGTTCTTATAAAAAAATAATTAATGAATATGAAATTCAAAAAACAAGGAATACAAATACCTACATTGCATTTGGAACACATGGTTCGAATACTTAATGAGCAGCCTTGGCCCGCACATCTTGTCCTCTTTTTGTTCGGGTTCTCAATCACCAAGTGATTGGTTCCATCATTGCTTTGATTCCAAAACTCTGCAGATACGTTGTTGTCCCTTCGAAAATCAAGTTGCGATAGTCTCCCACCACTTTTTTTATGTAATGGCCAGGCATTTATAACCGCGACTTCAATGAACCATGTAAAAATTGACCACCACCATTTTTTAATGCGAATAGGTCTGTGCCTCCCACATGCAAATTGTATTCGCCTATCTTACATGGACGTGGAACCATTACAATTTTCTTTTGTGAAGCACTATAACATTGTACGTTCGTTATGGGGGAAATGCCATGACATGTCGAGGCAACTGTTACAATATTGTTGTCTACCCAGCGTACAACCATAATTCCCGTTTCTTTATTGACAATGTTTTTTGGCAGTTATGGGGCAGTTCTTTGGAATGCGATTATCGCGAACAGTGCCTGTGCCTTGATAACCTCTTTCTTTTAAGTGTTGAAGAAGATTGAGACCAGTCAACAAATTATCAAAATAGAGATTATAGCGCCCTTCTTTGACACCTCCCAAATCGTCTTACATTGACACAAATGGTGCTGCAGCTTTTCCGAACTCATTTTCTTATGGTAATGACCTGCGACTATTTTACCCTGCTACAGTTCACAGTTGACTAGATACCCTGATGTTGTGTTGAGAGCCCAAATTTTGTATCCGAAACGAATCGGCTTTCTACGAATGAATTGCTTGCAAGGGTGACGACCAAAATATTTTATCATACTCTCGTCATAACTAATATGCTGTTCTGGTTGGTAATGCTGTGAAAATTTTGATTTGGGAGCATCACATATGGTCTGAGTTTCCTAATTATATCATCGGGATCAGGCTTTGAATTATCCGCACAGTATACAAAGCGTATAATTTGAATGAATCTATCTCGTCGCATCGCTCCTGTGACCATAGCATTGTTCATATCTTCCTGTGAATCCCAGAAATACCCTTTACCCTAGAAGTATTGAGTAGCCGCTGACTATAAGTATCGCTAGGAAACATTTAATTTCTTCCTTAGAAATTTTGGGGTCGTAAAATTTCAGAAGAGGGCATATCGGGATGTTCCTTCAATCAAAAAATTTATCATTTCATCATCGAATATCGAAAAGTTTAATAGGCGGCAAGTCCCTATATTCTTGAAAACCGGGATCAGGAAACTCTAGATTTTTCGCTTCTAAATCTGCTTCAACCCAACTATAATTTTTCTTACATTTCGTAGATCTTGTCGATGCAGGAACATCGACGCTTGGAGCAACAATTTCCTCATCATCAGTTTCCTCAATATCACTTACGTCATTTGCAAATTTCACCTCCGCTCTTGCTATTAATTGCCGGCCAGAAAGATTACACTGTGCTAGTTCAAAATTCTAACACGCTTTGCCATTTTTTGGTTAATTTTCGTCTAAATAATAGAGAAATCAAGGAAACTTCGCTGTAAAATCTCAAAATAAGAAAAGAAAACACATTTCCTATAGTTAAATCAGAAAATTTAAACGCACAATCATGATTTTAACTAAAATTTTTATTCCAATTCCAACAATTTTCAACAAATAAACATATAAATTCATGTTCATTCTTCTTCTTCTCCATCTTCATCTTGCTGTGAATTCCAGCAAATGTCTCCTAATATAGAATCAAGTTTTTTTCCACTATACCAGTGCTCGAGCCTAGCCGTCACCTGATGAAACCGTTCACCATGATCATCTGATTCACATGGTGATTGTTCGGCAAACTTGTCTGCATGGTAATAAATGAATTTTCAGAGACATTTTTACACCGATGTTACGGAAAGCAACGAGCATATTTTCAACGTGTATGCGCCAGTTTTCGTCACGATGAATTCCAAGTACATTTTCGATGACTCCTTTGACGCAATCCCAAGCAACGAGCTGCAAATTCGACAAACTGTTTTTAAATTGTTGGTCTCTCATCAAGCGTCGAATATCAGCTCCATTGAGTATACCTGTAATAAAATATTTCGAAAAAATATGTGTTAAATATTGAATAAGTTGGTACGTATATAGCTTCACACAAACCTTCTCTTATTTTCATTCCACTCAATCTTGGGAAAATTCGCTTCAACTCATTGAATGCATTGCCTTCAGGATCTAGGGCCTTGATGAAATTTTTAAAAATCCCAAGCTTGATATGCAGAAGTGGAAGCAACACTTCTTCGATTGGCACAAGTGGAATTTCAACGACGTTTTTTCGACGCAATCTGTACCCTTGTCTCATAGGCTAGCTTTTATTGGCATATTGGTCGCCGGCATATCGAGTATCCCATAAACATATAAAACACATGTTTTTCGTATATCCCGTCTGCATTCCTCTCAAAAGAGTTATCACCTCTAAATTTGCACAAATCTTCCAACGATGGTCTTCATATTTCACCAAATCAAGGATTTTTTTCAATGATTCGTAATTTTCTTTCGTTTTTGTGCTGATGGCAATCGGGACACTGTTTTTTGAGTTTGTGACATGAAGCAAAACCGCCTTGAGACTACTTTTGGACGAATCGATGAAAAGACGCCAGTCTTCTGATTTATACTCATGATGCATTTTTAATACAAATTCCTTGATATCAGTGCAGTACGCGAATGAATTGTCTTCGATGGATTTGAATAAAGCAGTGAACTGTCTATGACGGCCGATTGCTCCACATACTTTCACATCAGGTGCTAAGACATTCTTTTTTTTCAATTCCTGAGTCAAAATAATGGACTGACGCTGCGATAATTTCAATCGACGAATAATTTTCTCCAGATCTTTTTGATAAAATTCGGCAAGATTACATTGTGGAGATACATTTGATGGTACATAAACCGATGCAGACGTTTCGCCAATAGTATCAAAAGTAGATGGAATGTGCTCTTCTGTCGGACTGGGTCTTTTCGGTATTGGAATGGATTCTGAATGTGGTAACGGCAACTGAACAAACCGAGTTCCTCTGAGTTGAACTTTTTTTTTAGCTCTGTTCAATCCGACAATTTAATTAACACAAGATAAACAGTCATCTGGATTATGTTCTTGAGGATTTGTCCAAATTACTGGAATGCCAAAAGGCATAGATTGGAATTCGCCTGTAATAAAAATAGCTTCAATTGATATAATTTTGAAAAAAATGATAAATCATTTCATTTTACCTCTTTTCCATCCACTCAATCTTATTACACAACACAACAACGATTTTTGGAGCCCAGTTCACATCTTTGATTACAGTTTGATTGAAATATTGTGTGTACGATTCAGCAATTTCTTCAGAAACGCTTGCATGTCATTATAGTAAACTTTCCACAAATGTAGCAAAATTTATTGAATTTACTGCACAAATTCATTTTTGATATTTTTATATATAACTTGTGTAAACAAGAAATGTCAAATTAAGAAATATCAGAACTAAGACTATGAAAAATGGCACACAAATACATAGCAAAATACGTAGTAACATCAGTGACAATACTAATAAATACGTATTAACAGTGACATCTGTGAGAAATTTGAGTTAAAATCATGATTGTGCGTTTAAATTTTTTAATTTTACTATTTAAATGTGTTTTCTTTTCTTATTTTAAGATTTCAAAGCAAAATTTCCTTGATTTTTCCATTATTTAGACGAAAATTAACGAAAAAATGGCAAAGAAATGGAGTTTTTTGGACATTCTGTTAAAAAACGGTGTTTGAATGAGGTTTTTGTATGTTGGTATATGCAGAAAAGTTGTTGGCCATGACAATAGCTAAAACTTTGCCGAAGACAGTAAAGCGATATTCCGAACGGTTTGGCAATTACAAGAATATAATGTACTGAAGTCATAAGCGACGAACCCTACTAAAATCAGCTAACTTCAAAGGCGAATGTCTCCTAAACAAGAGTTAACTTTCAAAAACGGTGGTTACCACTAGATTCAGCGTACCCGATATAGGTTTACTAGGTATGTCTCCCGCGTGTTAGAAGTGTCATTTTCACGTACTGTGTTATCAATCATACCCTCTTCGTCCTCATCACCGGAATCTTCGTCTGTAAGGACATCAGCTTCTGGTGGTTCAATGAAAATTGAATCAACATCCTCTGAATAGGCCAATTGTTCTTTTTATTTTTCAGTATTGCAGCAACCTTATCTGGCCCACTGAAAACAGCCTTGGCTGGTCGAGACTTGCCATCTCCTCCATTCTTCTTTCGTATCCTAACAATCTTTACCAACTCGTCAGGTTTAATGTCGATCCCTGTTAGCAATCATCATCGATTCTATCCGCCACCTCCGCTTTAGAAGACTCTTTCATATCGTATATCATAATATTTTTTGATTGGATAATTCTATCATTAACTTCCGTACTAATGACTTCTAAATTTGAAACGTTCGCACTCGATTTAAGTCTATCGACTTCCTTCTTGAGAGAATCAATCTGCGCCTGCATATCGGAGATCTCTTTAGTCAGGTTAGGTACTTGCTTAAACATCTCAAAACAAAAAGTTACTCATTGCGAGATTGTAGACATATCAAAGAAAATTATTTTTTCAAGGGACAATATTCAACCTTCCGTAGAATGTTAAATATCCTCCCTTGAAGAAGCTAGTTTTCCGATCTACTCTTCATAATCACCGCTTACCGGTGATTATGAAGAGTCCCTTGAAAAATAATTTTCTTCGATATGTCTACACATTTCGAAATCTCGCAATCAGTAACTTTTTGTTTTGAGATGTTTGTGTATGCACATAGAAATAAGGAGCGTCGGTCCTTCGACAGCCGCTTCTGTCTGATACGTGAGTGTCGCATGGAGATATGTTATCGAATTAGTGTGACCACTTAACGTTTTCTTGTTTCATCTGCTCTTTGGTTTCACCGTTTTGGGGGGCGCTGGTGAGGTAGCCTCTGTTTCGGTTCGTTGGGGGCGCAGTGATATTTATATTATTGCGTTCGCTCCAACGAATTGAGATGAGTAGGTAACGGCATGGCCTTTTGTTACGAGTGAGTAGATAATGCTGACGAGGTCAAACGAGACCGAAACTGCAGTCCATTATTCCTATTAGTGACATCTGACCGTGCTGTACCACTTCCCGGTGGCCCCGGTAAGCGGTGATTATGAAGAGTAGATCGGAAAACTAGCTCCTTCAAGGGAGGATATTTAACATTCTACTGAAGGTTGAATATTGTTCCTTGAAAAATAATTTTCTCCGATATGTCTAGACATTGCGAAATCTCGCAATGAGTAACTTTTTGTTTTGAGATGTTGAAGCAAATACCTAACCTGACTAAAAAGATCTCCGATACGCAGGCGCAGATTGACTCTCTCAAGAAGGAAGTCGATAGACTTAAATCGAATGCGAACGTTTGAAATTTGGAAGTCATTAGTACGGAAGTTGAAGTTATCAACACCTTTTTCTACGAATATTTAAAATTTTTTGCTCTCTTTCGCTCAGGGCTGAGCACCCATCATGGAACATAACACTATAACAGTCACATACATGAGCAATATCAGGATCGACCGCTGACTTACATCGTGAACAGCTGTATGTAGATATATCCAGTGAGCGGAGATAAGAACAGACGGTGGAAAACAAAATAAAACACACCTGGAGACACCGATAATGAATTGAAGAATGTGATGAGTAATATTCTAGATTATTCTGGAACGATTAGCACAAGAAAAACTGCATATCTTCAATAAAAATACACCGTTTGGGTCAACATTCTGAATAATATGCTCTCATGCACCTGATTGAAATTCTGTCAAAAAATTACAATTTTCAGGCGACTACAAACTCACAAAATTTGAAATCTAATACAAAGCCTCCGTTTCTGTTAGACACAATGAAGAATATTCGATAAGTTTTTGGTCAGAAATTCATTTACGTTGATAGCCTTGTGAGATGGTACATTATCGTGGCACAAAATCCAAATTTGCTCTATCAAACGCCGCATAGCGCTCAGGTAATGTTCTTTGTTCACCGTCTGGCCTTCCTGCAGCACAGCATCGCGATAATCAAAGAAGATAATCAATCTTACATTGACTTTTGATCGACTTTGACTTGTTTTTTCGGTTTCGGTTCAGTTTGAAGACGCATTCTGAAGCTTATTGACTGGTTTGCATGTCTAATTCATAAATCTATTGGCACGGTTAGAAATTGCCCTTAAGTACCGCAAGCGCTCCGCCACTGGTAGAAATAATTCATAGATTGATGTAGATGTTTCAACGAATGAGATCTATAAGATATTCAATTATATTTTCCAACATTATCTTGCAGATGGCATGACAATGTCCCTTTCAGCAATTATTTCCCTAAGCCTGCAAATCATAAGAGATGCGTAAGTTTTTTTTGCCTCGAAATGATAAGAATACTGGTTTGGTGAAGACGGAAATCGAAATTCATTCGAGTTAACTTCAATTGTGCTGATTTCACGACGTTGAATAATTTTGAGTACATCGCTTCATTGTGGATTAAATGTATTGTGAAAAACCATTACTGGTGTCATATTATTTGAAAATTCACAATTATCGTTTATCTAAACGTACCTTTCGTTTGTGATTTTCATCATCGGCATTGCCGGATTGCTACACACATTTCAGGCCGCACTACATCATGTAAGTTTCCGTTTTTTCACTTTTCGTATTTTTATCGTCTCAATAATTTATTGCAGAAGGATTGTTTTCTTTTCCTCCTTTAGCTCCAAATTTAAAGTTGCCTAACTGCGTTTTTATCTTTAACCCAGAGTTCACACTTACCGTTTCTTCTTTCTTCATCGTTGATACCTGAAAAATATCACGTGCCTGTAAGTTTGGCAGTTGGCTGAAAGCACATTGATCACCTGTCATCTGCATGGAGAAACCGCCCCACAGTCACCAAATGGAGTAACCAGAACATCATAAGGTCAGATTTTTCCAATTTCATTTCATCATTTTACAACTACATCTACCTGTCAAGAGTTTTGGACCACTTATTCCAAGCTTCAGTGCCGCGGAACAGCATTGTTTTGCTATTTCATCTTTACTACTTACCAATCGCTTACTCATTGCTATATTTGTTTAGATAATTACCTCAATTCATTCAGTTTTCATAATTCTTCATTAAATTTAGCTTTTATTCATTATTTCACTTGAAGAAATTTATAATCTCACAACCGCATGCTGTAAATTGCGATCTCAACATTAATAGTAACGATCATCCTACTAATAATTGTGCTTCGTAATTGAAGATCGCTATTCAACTAGTAACTAGTAGCCCCTTATAACTTTCAGTGTTAGCCATCTATAACGTTATATGGGGTCCCTTTTACTTGTTGGCTGAATAATATCGTCATAGTGAATTGTTCTTTCATTCGCTTCAATAAATTTCTGATAGTGAATAATTATTCCGTTATATATTTTCATTTTGTCGTAGCAGAAAATAATTTTCGCGATTTCATTGGTTAACTAAGTGCTAGGAAGTAAATCAAATCACGTGGCGTCCATTTGACATCCTAATAATCAATTACATTTTTACCTGGCCCAACTCTACCGAATTTCGAACTAGCGGACTATCTAGTATCTAAATTTCGTGCGATTTGGTACTCATTTTCACCAATATCTTTCATGAGAAGAAAATATTGTGACACCATGTCTCATGCATTTTATGAAAGTGGGGTCCCTTTGATACATTGTGATTCTTTTGGTGCGAGAAACAAGCTCAACATTAGCTATTCATTGCATCCAAAATGGCCACTCTTTCCCTACATTGATCTGCCTCAAAGGGTAGAATGAGTTAAAATTCTCTTTAATGGCAACTTTCAGATAAAGAATGACCAGACTTATCCATGGAAATACCAAGTTTTCGATGCATTTAAATAAGCACTTCCTTTCAATAGTTGTTAAATAAAGTTCTAATATCTAGCTTTTCCAAATCCAAATAACGACCTATTCATACAGGGTGTTTCATAATATATGCCACAACTTGAAGGGGTAAATCTACGTGCAATTTTAAGAGAAAAGGTTTACATAAACATAGGTCCGCAAAAACTTCGTTACGGAGCTACGAGGTGTTGAAATTTCGGGAAAAAATTGGTTTTTCTTCAAAACTCCTGCAGTTTTTTGAAATACTCAGCCCAAATTCGAAATGCAAGCTATTTTTCATAGCCTTCATCATTACATGTCCTAAATTTTAACTAGAATCTACAAGGTGTTGTCTTTTCTGGATCCATGTTTTCTTTTTTCCTTTCAAACTTTTTTGAAGTACGCAACTGATCAGCATAAAATCAATTTTCGTCATCCTCGTTCAATTTAGAAACTTTTTTGAGACTTGTAATTTTTTCGTATCTCCAACCGTTTTCGAGTGAAAAATTATTGAATTTGAATCATTTGAATTGTATGTTATTCGCTAAATAAAAAAAAATAGAAATACTCGGTAGGTATGCCCAAAATTTGCTTTTATTTTGATATAATCTTCGTCTTCTGAGACTCAACTTATACTTATTCAATATCAAACTAAAAAAAGAACAACTAAAAACTGAATAAATGGCTGGTCAATCACCTGCAGGAATACAGGCCTCTGTTCTTCTTCGCATATTATCACGCTCTTTTGAAATATTCTTGGGGTATTTCTTACCGTGTCACAAGAGGTTATTATTCATTTCTCAATTCTTCTACACTGTTCACTAGAGTATAAACTAAACTTTTGATATATTCCCATAAGAAAAAGTCTGAACTATTTAAGTCTGGGGACTTAGGAGGCCACGGTTCTGGAACACCCCGACCTATCCATATATTGTTGAATATATTATTCAAGGAGCTTCTCCACTTAAATATACTGGTGCCCCGTCATGCATGAACTACATTATGTTTCTCACAAAAGTGGTACATCCTCGAGCAATAAAGGTAACTCCTCCTCAAGAAATTGCCGATAAGCGGGACCGTTTAGTCTGTTAGGCAAAAAAAATGACCCAATCAAATAATTTCTAATTATTCTGACCCAGACATTTAGTGAGAATTGCTCTTGATGATGAGATTCTTCAATCAAAATGGGGTTTTCCTCAGCCCAATAATGATTATTGTGAAAATTTGTGATAGCAGTTCTCGAAAAGTTAGGTTCGTCTCTGAGCATTTTTTCACTATCAAAATGAGCATTTTCTCTAATTTTATCTAAGAACCATCAGCAGAAATTCAGTCTCGAGGAAGTAGAGTTTGGACGCGTTGAATATCCTCCAAACTAGAACATGTGAAATATTCAACTGATTTCGAATTTTTCTTGTACCCACATGAGGATTCAAATCAATATAATTCAAAACTGCTTCCTCAATATGTGGAGTTCTCATAGTTTGAGTTGCACCTTTTAAATGATTATTTGCAGTTTCCCTCAACCTTCTGTGGATATTTGAAAATGTTCGCCTGTCTGGTGTTACTCGATTTGGAAAGCGCACCTGATATAATCGCCTAGCTCATGTTGTGTTTCCGTCAGCCAGACCGAACATGTAATGGATATCATGGATTTAATAAACAATTCGAGTAGACACTGGTTCAACTTTAGCAACTGTCAAAATAAATAAATAAATCGAAAAAATCAAAGCCTACTAGTTGTTTTTTTAATTAGAAGTGCTTTCAATTCAGCGAATGCATCCAATCGTTTAATAATTTTTTGCTCGAGAACGGTTGGAGATACGAAAAAATTACAAGTTTCAGAAGTTTCCAAATTGAACGAAGATGACTAAAATTGATTGTGCGCTGATCTGTGGCCTACTACAAAAATGTTTGAAGGGGCAAAAAAACATTGCTCCAGAAAATAAAACACCTTGTTCATTCGAGTTGAAATTTAGGACGTGTAATGATGGAGGTTGTAAAAAATAGCTTGCATTCCAAATTTGGGCTGAATATCTCAAAAACTGCAGAAGTTTTGAAGAAAAATTTTCCGGAAATTTAAACAACGAAGCTTCTGCAGACCTATGTTTATATAAACTTTTTTTCTTAAAATTGCACGTAAATTTACCCCCTCAAATTGTGACATACTATTATGTAACACCCTGTATATATTTTATGTCACTCTGTACTTCATTTTCTTAACATCCGACGTCGAACGTTCAAAACCGAGGTGAGAGTGATCTATTAATTAATAATTTATTTGTAGTTAGTAAAAACAGTAAAAAAAGAACCATTTGTATTTTAATCATACTCAACTACCAAATAGTAACTGTTAAGTCTATATATGTCAAAAGGGACACTCTTAAATCGATATTTCTGTTAAGGTGAAACTTGATCTATTTTTGCTCATATAATTTTAAAGCCAGGTGCACTCAGGGAGGGTACTGATCCCACAAATTCTAAATTCACATGTAGGAATTACTTTTTCAATTATGGTCTTCGAGTTCGATTAATCAATTGATTTAACTTTCGTTGTATAATAATTTAACTTTAGGACAATGGAATATTGGGATAGAGAGTTGAAAGTACTTTCAAAAGAAGAGCTACTCGACTCTTTTTTCATATTGTGATTTTTGAGTTGTGTGTGGATAAAATCAATAATCAATTCGAGTTAATTTTCGACATCAAGAATTGAATGAATAAATTTATGAATATTCTATTCATAAAATTTCTTCAAAATTAATATTCGTAGCTTATAATGAAACGCCATCTTATATCCGAAATTAGGAAACCTAAAATCCATCTAAGAGTAGCCAATGGCATGTTAGCTCGTTAAAATTATAATCAAAATACGAGGAAGCTATCATCTTAAATTATATGGTATATGCAGATACACCGCCATGTTTTAAATTGACTAAATAAAAACGGAACCCATAAAAAGGCGCGGATCCTAAATTAAACTTCTGCCATTTACTACTCGAACATATTTGTTCGCTTTAATATACTGTTGATTAAGCACTTAATTCTATTCGTATTACATTAGTAGCACCTGTCAAATATAAACATCCTTCTGCGTCCACTTTACCGTTCAAACATTTTATCATTAAGCATCCATGTAATTACCCGATAATGCTTGTAAACTTTACATGAAGGGCTGTATAAATATCAGGTGAAAGTGAATAAATATTTTGAATTAACGGGTCCATTTATGTTCATTTTACGACACAAAATGGCGAACGCGTGGCACTTCCGTTTGCTGAAATACATTTAGAGTAGGCGGATTATGCACAACTGCTTCAAATCTTCGCAAATAAATTTTCGTTATGAGAACAGACTTTGACATTCAAGTAGATAAATAATATGTATTAACATATGTGAATGTAAAGTTGAGAGCACAAATAATTTCTACTGCATTTCCTGAAATACAAGATGTCTGAAAAATTGATACTTGTTATAAGTACGGGGTTGAACCAATAAGTCAGGTAACAATGAAAAGAGAACTCACTATGCTCTGAGTCAGGGGTGCTGAAACTTGAACTGCTGGTGATTTACCTCAATATTTTTAGACTACATACGATCGACTCTGAGAGGCTGCAAGTATGTGTGATGCAGGGTTGTCGTCAGGCTCGCCGCTAGCGGTTTGAACGCCGGTGTGCAATTCCTATCGTGCCGCCCCTATCTAACTACAAAACCTAGGTGTTTATAAAAATGTGAAAAAAAATGCTGTACAGTGAAAAACTATGTTATATTAGGTTATTTTATACAAGATAGATACACTAATACGACATTAAATGAAAAAATGAAGGCAAGAAAGGTGCAGTTTATACATATTATGTAGGTAGGTATAGGTATTAAGTTATTTTACAGAAACTGCACCTTTCTTGCCTTCATGTTGGCAAAATCAGCTATAATTTTTTTGGTGTCTAGTCTATTTAGAATCTCATGTTCAATTGAAATTATTGCTAAATTACTTAGTCTTTGCTGGTGCATAGTTGATCTCAAATAGTTTTTTATTATTTTTAACTTTGAAAATGACCTTTCACCAGATGCAACTGAAACCGGCAATGTAAGTAGTATCCTTAGCGCTATTGCTGTATTCGGAAATGTTGACATTAATTCATTAGCAAAAATGTATTGCAATAGGGTTTGTGGATCATTAGACTGGTTTTCAGTTAAATGCAACTTTAAAGCATTGATTTCATTAAACATATCTATACCGTCAATATCTGCGTCACTACTTGAACTATCTTTTAGCTTCACATTCAAATCTTTACAATGTTTCATTAAATCATCTTTGGAGTAACTAAACAAGTTATTATTGGTGAAAAAGCCAAAAACGTCGGTAAAAGTTTCAACTCATCGAATCTACGTTTTAAAGAAGTTAAGGTTTGGTCTAGGATCCTAAAAAACATCTACCTTGTATTTTGTTTTAGGGTCTAGTAAGACTTCATCACTCTGTTCATACTGAAATTGAGTTGGTTTTCTTCGTGGACGAACGGTATCTATAGGCGGAAAATCTGCATCTACATTAAGTTCCCGAGCCACAGTGGTAGCTTCTTCTAACACCCTTTCGAAATGCTCATCTGTGCGATATTCGGTGAATTTATGAATCAATTTATTTAACAAGTTTATGCAGATTTGAGTATTTATTGTGGGGTTTTGCATCTGCACTAAGCAAATAAATCTATAATTTTGAATATTCAAAGCAAGCGAATGTGCTTTGTGAGTTGTTGTACAATCCCATTCCGACGAATTGTTATCTGATATTTCAAGTAAAGCGTCAAATATGTTTTCGAGGTGATACCGTAAAGGTTTGACTGCATCGATTCTGCTAGACCATCGCGTGGCACTTAATGCCTTTAGTTTTAAATCAGGTAAATGCTTGCAAATTATGGACCACCTTTTGGTAGAAGATGAAAAGAAAACGTAAATTTCTTGAATTAAGTTGAAAAAGTTGACCGTGTCGTGCGTTATATTTGCCGCATCGTTAACGACTAAATTGAGACTATGCGCCGAGCATGGAACGTATAATGCAGGATTATTCATTTCCAATATTTTTTTGTAATCCATTGTGTTTTCCACGCATATTAGAACCATTGTCATAACCTTGGCCACGTAAGTTTTTAATATCAAGGTTTAATTGCGAAAATAAATCTAAAACAAAATTTAATAGTCCTTAACCTGTGGAGCTGGTTATCGGACAGATGCCAATAAAACTTTCGCATATTGTAACATTTTTAGTTTCACTGTTTAAAACAACATACCTTAGTATAACTGTAATTTGTTCTGTGTGACTTACATCTGGTGTGCAATCTAATATGATAGAGAAATATTTTGATTCTCTGACTTTGTTCAGGATATAATTTTTATGGTCGTGCCGAGTAAATCAATGATTTCATTCTGAATCTGATCTCCTAAATAGTGAGTCATGCGAGTTGAATCGAATTTAGAGGCTTGAATTCTGTGAATATGTTCCCGCATAACTGAATCAAAGGATGCTATCATTTCTATTGCTTTGAGAAAATTACCATTATCATGCTCATATAATATTTTGGACGAGCCCTAAACGCCAGACTTTGATGAGATAAAAATTTTATAACAGCTATGATCCTTTCCAATACATCACACTATCGTTTTTTCAGATTCTAATAGTCTCAGTTGCATTTGATTTACAGTAGTTTTATTTTTTAACATATGATTTAGTTGAACCCAACATTTTAAATTTTCGCTATGGGAAATGCTTGTTTCGTGTCGTTTTAAGGTAGATGACAGATGTTGCCAATCGGAAAAACCGCTTGGAGCTGACAGACTACTTACAGTTTTACTGAATATTTTACAACAAAAACAATAGACTGAATCTTTTGACGTAGAGTAAACAAGCCATTCTCTGTTAATTTTTTCTCCATTAGGAAGATTTCTAGAGTAATAACTATTTGCAAATTTTCTTCCATCGATATTAGCAGGAAAATTGTGGTTAAAGAGCTGCAGGGGACCACGGCTAACCAAAATATTAACAATATCATACTACTGGCGGGCCACGAACCGGGATAATCACCACAATCTAAACAGCTACTTGATGACGATAAATTGCTTACAGGTTCTTTAGCACTACTTTCTCTTTTTTTAGTTTCACTGGAGTCTCCTTCTGAAGGACTAACATTTTTCTCTTCAGATACCTCCATAACTTCTAGATTTAAAGCTGCGCTTGTTGAAGCTACATCTACGTCAACATTCTCTTGACATTCAGAGTCCCTATTTTCTGGTTTGCTAAAAAATTTCTCAAGAGATCCCGCTAGTTTTTTTTTCTCTGTATCTTTTTCTCGTTTTTGCCGTCGAAATTGAGCTCCTGAAATTTTTTTCCTTTTTTGCGGTTCCTGGAATTTTTTTGAAAAAGTTGTTGTACAAAAGTAACTTAAATCCCAAAAGGGGGTCGATCATTCCACCCATTATTGCGAACAACCTTTACTAGGGGTCAACACTGAAATCGCGAAAAAATCAGCTTTTCCATACATTTTGTATGGAATAGTTATTTTTTCGCGATTTCACCGTTGACCCTATAGTAAAAGTTGTTCATATTTATGTAGAATGACTCCTTTCGGGATTTAAGTTACTTTTGTTACACCCTGTATAGGTATAATTTTAATATTTTTTATAAATCTTCACTCTTAAGTTGTATAACAGAAAAAATACCCTTTAAATCACAATAATAATCACAATACTACTGCGAAAAAAAAAGATCATACCTACTGCACACAAATGTAATGGAATAACTAATTTTTTTTCGCGACTTCAGAGTTGACCCCATAGTAAAAGTTGTTCGTATTGATTAGATGGAATGTCCCCTTTCGTTACTTAAGTTACTTTTGTTACACTCTGTATTAATTTTAATACATTTTTTAAAAAAATCTTAACTTTAAGTTTTTCAGTAAAATAACCTTTAAATTTTACATGAATACCTGCTGTTTATATGAATGCGCCCATATGCTGATTAATTAAACAAAGACACTTACCATAATTATGATTTTTTGCGCCGACGGATAATGTAAATAATTTTCTAAATTATTTTATAGTCACACTTCACACAAAAATATACAGAATATTATTAATTTTAAGTACCCTGGACCGTTTCCGGATCTCACATTAGGGCTATAACCAAATAATTGAAGTTTGTTGTTCACTCACATCACTTTCGCATTTGTGTTAAATAAATAAAACAAAGAAATCAGTATATAGTTTTAAGGATTTCCCTGATATCTGTGGGATTTCCTATTTCGCATAGAGCACGATACGGATTAACTTTGTTCTCATGAATTTCAATAGATGGCGCTATGTAATGCTACGATATAAAAGAAATATTTTGGCGCCGTTCATCATATTATTTTTATAAGGATAATCTTTTTAGTATTGTGAGGTGACAATGTCTGAATTTTAGTCGATGATTGTCTGATTTGCCGCTCCCCTGAATGCGCCGCCCGCGTGCATTGCACGCCTTGCACGCCCGCTTACGGCGGGCCTGGTTGTCGTACATACACGAAACACCCTTTTTACCTACCTACCTACCTAGGGTGTACCGTAGCATGTATAGATATTAGCTTTCCGCACAATATACATTATTGTAGTCAAGGTTAGGGTTAGGTTTAGTTAGGTTCTTCTCTATATTATTAATGAAAAAACTTATAGTTATTCAAAATTGCAAGTTTAATAGTTGTTAAAAAACAAAAGAGTTACATATGTTGTTAAACTTAACTAAGGAGTGACTTTTGATGTTGAAACGTGGCACTGCATGTCCTCAGCAAACTTTTCATAAGATGGTACGTAACCACTAAGTGCTAATCGCAAGCATGATGACACATGATCGTCAGTGAGTCGCTTGCGATTTTTGACTTAACCCTAGATCACTAACCTTATTTTACAACGCTTATTACTAACCTTCGTCGTTTCGACTACGCCGTTTAAAGGTTTAAGGAATAAAATATCTGTATGTGTTTTACTTATTTATTACAATAATCATTTGTTAACATGTTTATAAGTTTTTATTTACTAAAATCACATTTCAATCACTTTAACAGTCCTTCAATTGAGATCAGACTTTTTACTCATTTGAACATTATTGTTTTTTAAATGCTTTAATATTATGAATTAGAAAAACAAAGACTTAAAAAAATATTAAAATATTGAAAATAAGTAATAAAATCAACAAACTAAAGAATCATTTTAGAAAAAAACTATTTATAATACATTTGTGACAAATGAAATGTCAAGTTTGTTTTCGACGACTCATGGTGGCTGGAACGGCGCACACAGGGTCCCTACACAAAAAACACAGATGTGCGCCGCGCAAGATGTTAGTCGTCTGAGATTAGCCGGAATCTGAAACGCGTGCGACGATGCACTCAAAATTTATACTACTTTTTTTGGGACCGCATCGTCGTTTCGACGAAGGTTAGTGATCTAGGGTTAATTATCTTCATTTCAGAAACTGCAAACTCGAACAAGTAAGTTGACCCAAACATTGCCGTCAGTTGAAGCGCGATTTGCCTTAGATTCGGATATTTATCTTCAGATATAAAACAACAGAAATTTGTGTCTGATGCTGTAGCTTTGAGATGCATATCTGATATAATCTGCACCAACTCATTTTCAACAGATCATGAATTCATATTGAACTGACTTGCTATTTCAGTAGCTAGTAACTCAATGATGCTATGTTTGCTAATTTACTGCAATCATAAAAACGCATTTCGTATTGTCCCGAAATATTTGATCATTCAGCCCCATACGTATCATAATTCAACTGAGGAATCCTTGTTTTCAAAGACGGAAAATGTTTCAGATCCTTTCTTTTCAGTTTATCTATCCTAACTTGCAAGTTACTTTTTAATGCGTCCACTGCGCTAATCATCTCAATAATAGTTTTTCCTTTACCTTGAAGCTCCAAGTTAATGGTGTTTAAGTGCATTGTGATGTCAGTCAAGAATGCAAACTAGTCAGCCATTTTCCGTTTTTCAACATCTGAGTGTCATCACCCCTTTCGTCTAGAAAAGCTGTTATTTCTGGAATTTTTCGCGACACAACCACCTCACGTCCGCGTGAAGAACTAAATCATTGTGTTCAGCTGACTCCCTATCTTCCAACTGCAGCTTATAGAATCGTCGTTGCAAGCTACGTGTACTGATCTTCATTAGTTTGACACAATGCCACAAAACCTTTTTTGTTTCCAGTCATTGCTGGTGCTCCATCGGTTGTAATGCACACTAATTTATATATTGGTAGCTTGTAGTTTTTTACAAAATTGAAGAAAACGTCATATATATCTTCGCCACGGGTCTTCCCCTTCAGAGGAATGATTGTCAAAAATTCTTCCTTAGCCAACATGTCATTGAATATTATCCGAATAAAAATACACAGCTGGACAGTGTTTGTCATATCGGTGGATTCGTCGAACAGTAAAGAAAAGTATGTACATTTCATGATATCATGTTTTAGTTAATCTGCCATATCCTGACTCATTACTTCAATAGGCCTTGTGACAGTCGGACGAGATAACTGAAGTTCTCTAATGTCAGACATGGTTTCTGTTTTATTTTCAAAATCTCCAAATAAAGTCTCACCCGCTTCAATAAATGCTTCCTTCACAACCGATCCATCTTCGAATGGTTTCAGATGTTTCGCCAATATATGAGATATTTTAAATTACGCGATCGTAGCAGCTTTTGATTGTTTGGCTGGTCTTGTGAACATGGTTTGTTCATTTTTCAAACGTGATATCAAATAACGTACTCTTCGTTTTGTTAATTCACTCTGTAGCGGAAAATCCTTTTCATAGTTCTTATGAACCGTTTGATGATACCTCTCTAAGTAAGCAAGCTTAGATATTGCAACTGACGCACGATAAATAAGATAAATGTACTTATCCTTCACCATACAAAAGAAAATTCTTCCTCCCAATCGTTATTAAAATGATATGTTTTATATTTCTTCGCTACACTCATTTTGTACTATTTAATAATAAACTTTGTATCGACGTAGTATTGCCTTCAAGTTCAATTCAGAATGATTTCAGTTTCTCTCAACCTTCTGTGGATATTCTGTCTGGTGTTACTCGATTTGGAAAGCGCACCTGAGATAATCGCCTAGCTTCTGTCGTGTTTCCGTCAGCCAGACCATACATGTAATCGATATCAGCCAATTCGATGTTAGTAAAATTAGCCATTTTTTCTTACAGCAATAACTTCAAAAGTCTCAAAACTTATTGCTAATTTAATAAACAATTCGAGCAGACACTGGTTCAACTTTAGCAACTGTCAAAATAAATAAATAAATGAAAAAAATCAAAGCCGACTAGTCATCCTTTTATTAGAAGTACTTTAAATTCAGCGAATGCATCCAATCGTTCAACAATTTTCAGCTCGAGAACGGTTGGAGATACGAAAAAATTACAAGTGTTTCTAAATTGAACGAAGTTGACGAAAATTGATTGAAAAAGTTTGAAATGGCAAAAAATACATGGTTCGGAGAAGAAAACACTTTGTAGATTCCAGTTAAAATTTAAGACAGCTTGCATTCCATTCCGAATTTGGGCTTAATATCTCACAAACTGCAGGAGTTTTGAAGAAAAAACCAATTTTCTCCGGAAATTTCAACACCCTGTAGCTCCGTAACGAAGCTTTTGAGTATCTATGTTTATATGAACTTTTTTCTTAAAATTGCACATAGATTTACTCCCTAAATTGTGACATACTATTATGTAAAACCCTGTATAATTTCCCTCAAAATCTGTAAGGATTTATTGTTCATAATTTTTCATTAATATTTTTCTTACTATGTTAAAAGAAGTTATTTCCCTGGACATAACTCATTCCAAATGAATTAAGTTAAGAGCTTGCAGCAGATAATTCGGCAATTTATCTGATCTAGCGGTAAAGATATTTCTCTTTCACGAAAATGAATAGGTAACAAGGGTGACAGCAAATGAAAATAGGCGTCGACCCCTTGACCCTAGCGTCCAACAGAGCGACAGGAACACCAACTCAAAAGTTAATGACGCTTATACGTCTTCCGGAGTGATATTTCGTCACTTTCTTGTCAACCCATTACCGGACCCGCTGTTTATCATTCTACAAAATGAACGACCTTTATTCTCAAACCCTGATCCGTAGATTTCTTCGAGTGGACGATTTAGAAGGTTTCTTGAAGTATTAATCACAAGGACGTCTAAACGTAATCCTAATGATGTGCACAAAGAAAACCTTATCACGTTCATTTATTAGGTCAAGTTATCAGGTTCATTCTACAGAGGATACACATTATCATTATGTTATTTATACTTAGCTGATCTCTTTTTAGCCTTAATGTTTTATTGGAATTATGCAGCTATGTTATTTAAGTTTGCTTCTTTACCGTGATCTCCTCATTTTCCCAAATTAAAAATTGAAATAGGGTTAAGGTGGAAGAGTTGCCGCACTCTGTAGTATATTAAATTTCGTGTTTTCCATATAATCAAAAAAATCAGTATACAAAGAGTAACATATATTTATCAATAAAATATAAAAAAAACAAACTTCGATAATAAAGAAAGACAAAAAAAATATTGTTTCTAATAAAATATGTAGCGCCTCCTATATGGGTAATAGATGCCTCAAGTTAGGGGATAGATGCCCCTTGCGCATATTATGAGTTTTCGTTATTTTTTTCAAAACGCTTCGGAAACTTAAGTTTCCATACATTGTGCAAGTTTCATGGAGCCACTTTTTACATTTAATGCATTCAATCCAGTCATCCTGTTTAGACGTTCTGTTATAGCTTTCTAAAAACCATAAACATCTCTCAATTATTTTTGTTTTAACTGATTTTAGTTTCGATAAGGGTTCTTCATCGCTTTCTGAGTCCTCCGTGGGGAACTTTTTCTTGTCACAGAACTGATTCTTTTTTTTTATTTTTGTTTTTGCTTGGCAGTTTTGATTGGCTCATAAATTTTTTTTTCTTGGCAATAACTTCCGGCGGAGTTAGGACCTGCGCTGACTGTTTGCGAGCAAAAAATTCTCGCAAACAGGAACAGGCCGAATTTCATGTAGGACTTTTGAAAGGCGAATTGGAATCCACTTCCTCAGACCTTTCAGCTGGATTTGGTTCGTTTTCTCTTGATGTCCCCGGTTGAGGACTAGTAGTTCTATGATCATTACTTTCGTTAGACTTAGCTGCCTGATCTTCATTGACTTGTTGTTTGGGGTTAATTTGACCTGAAGCAGCATCAGAAATGAAAAACTAGTATTCAGGTATGGCATTTGGATCCAAAGGATAAATACGTGTACTTTGGAATCCCGATGTGGCGTTTGTGGGATCAGCAGCTCGTATCCATGCTTTTCCTATAATATTCCCGCCTGGTGTCTTGATATGTTTCTGCTGGGATTATTGGTCATCCACACATTTGCTTCATGATTATAAAATGATTTTGATCGTCCAAACAATCTTCTGTCAAGGGGTTGCAAAGCATGGGTACAGTGACTGGGAAAACATAACACATTTATCTCGAGCAGTCAGTAACTTCAGCTTATGCCTTGAGCAACCTTGGTTTTCAGGTACAAAGTGTTCCCTCAACCACTTTAAAAAATATCGCTGTTTATAAAAGAAGACTTTTTATTCATATAGACAGTAAAGCTAGGTGGCAATCCATCTGAAAACTCTAGTCTTCTGTTTACACCTTCAAGAATGAGGGCTGGAGGGAGAAATACTCCTGCATTAGAACATCCGATAATGGTTATGTTCTCTCCCCTTTCTTTTCCTGTAAGTATGTGTACATCTTTGGGTCCTTTTTTTAAGCGATAACTTTTCCAGGTTTATTAATCATCTGCACTCCTATTTCACCATATTAAAAATCCGTGATGGCTGATCAATGATGACATTTTCAACTATTGCTTTTTCTAGAAGTTCAAAAAACCTAAGCTTTTCTTCTTTGTTCATGACTTGTTCTCTTGCTAGCGATAATCCTTCAGATTGTCAAATGGACAAATCTGGGTTCCTTTCCATAACTGATCGAAACCAATGAACCCGGTCTTTTTAAAGTTATGTTTCAGTTTGAGTTTTTCAGCAAAAGAATAAGCTAGCTTTTTCACAGTTTCTTTATCGGAAGCAAACCCAACAGATCACAACTTCAGTATTCGAGTCACCAGTTTTTTCAATACTCTGCCAAATATTCCTAAAACAGTAAGGATCATTTATATTTTTATAATTTTTAACGAAATATTTGCTGATTTACCTTCAGGTCCAAGGGAGCCATTATTCAATTTTAAGAGCCGCCGTCCAATGGTTCGAACTGGTATATGTGGCGATAAATACGATGCATTTTCGCACATTTTTCCACATGAATATTCAATGGGGCGTCCCCAGAATCAATTTTCAGCTGAATCAAATTTAGAACCGATAATTTTATATTGTCGGCAGCAATCTGCTGATTTGAGTTGATCAATAATCGTAGGATTTTCCAAGAAGATATGAGTAGCTTCAGCAGCATGTTTATGCCATTGGCTGCTGGCAAGGCTGGCCTTGTATTCATGAATTTTTTTTAAATTTTGGTCATGAAAGAGACCTTCACCCGTCGCACTTTTAGGAGCAAAAGTAGCACATATTACATGCACCTTTAACTTTAGCAGAATATTTCATTCGCTTGCGATTGAATTTCCGCTTAGGTTTTTCCCTGCTTCCTTCAAGTCGTGACTTTCGAGCAGTTCCCAGTAGGGTCTCAGCATTTCCGCCTTTTATTCAGGCTTCATAGAGCTACCCAGCCAGTTTCGTACATTGATTTTTGCGACCAAACCTGGTTCATCTGGTGTATCCGACTCCTTTGCTGATTCCTCCTCGCAAAATCCAACTTTTTTCGGCTTTTATTTTTTACAGTTTACAAAGCCTCTTAAGCCTTTAACGGGATTGCCAGAGCTGCGGTGAGAAGGGCATGTAGTTGCATCCTCATTTTTAAATGATTCATTGTCTTCATCGAAATGCTATTATTGTACTTGTTATTTGCTTGATTCGGCAGATCAGGTAATTTTCTTAAAATAGAATAATGAGGATTAAGGATATAAATTTTTTCAACGAGCTGCCCCCTAACTACGCCTATGTTGACCAGTTTAGCTTTTTTCTCTATTATCACTTTATTCAGGGTTAGAGAGAGATAATTCTTTTGGTACACAGTGAGTTTGTTAGTATCTTATATCTTGTTTTGATTTCTTCGTTAACGAAAGGATTTTCAAATCGTTATGTATGGTCAAGTTGAAACGTACCAGGGTGAATCTGTGATCGCACGAAGTATTTTGGATTGAAGTCTCTGTATAATTTGAATGTTTGAATTCTTCGCGCATCCCCAGAATTGAATGCCGTATGTCCATATCGGTTTAATTATGGCTTTATAAATCAGTAATTTATTTTCGAGGGACAGCTTGGATTTTCTGCCTATGAGCCAGTTCATATTTCGAATTTTCATCTGTATTTGAGTTTTCTTAGCTTGATGTGATGTTTCCAAGTAAGGCGTTGGTCCAAATGTATTCCTAGATATTTGGCTTCAGTTTTAACTGGAATCGGATTACCATCTATTACAACAGGAGGACATATGTCTCTTTTGTTGGTGAATGTGACTTGGACTGATTTCGTTTCATTGATGATAAGGCGCCATTTTCTGTACCATTTTTCCAGCTCATTCAGGTGTTCTTGGAGATTTTTGGAAGCTGTTGCTGAATTCTGATGAGATGTTAATGTTGCTATATCGTCCGCAAACGAGGCTAATGTGGTGTTCTGACTCTCTGGAATGTCAGACGTATATATAACATATAGCAAAGGTCCCAGTATACTTCCCTGTGGTACTCCGGTTTTATTTCATTTGGGCTAGATAGAGCATCACCATATTTCACTGCAAAGTATCGATCCGTCAGATATGATTTCAATATCAGATAATAAGGTTGGGGTAAAAGTTTCTTTAACTTGAAGAGCAGACCAATATGCCAAACCCTGTCAAAGCTTGCGATGAGTCTAGGAACACAGCAGTGCAGTACTTATTGTCTTCTAGACTTGTTGATATTGTGTTTATAACACGGTGTATTTGATGGGCGGCTGAGTGGTGTTCCTGAATCCTAGTTGGTGATTGGGTAGGATTTTGTATATGTCCATATCTTTCTTCAATCTCTTAAGAAGAAGTTTTAAAACAGTTTTCCCATAAGTATCTGGAGAAAAAAGGATTTCTTGAAGGATAAACCAGCGTCATATTCTTCTTTGCATATTTGACTACTTTATCTATTCACCCTACACAAATCATTATTATATTCCATAAAATGAAAAAATGACGTAACTGTATAATAACATCAACGTAAATAAAGAATCAACTCGGCATCATATTTTGCATATTCCATTTTAGTTCTAGTAACGTATTATTCATACGCCAATGTCAAATATATTAGTATCGCAGCTATAAACCTATATCCTCTGATTAGAAAATCCACTCTGCATTATTGGTATGTGCAACATTGTATCGAAATACATCTGCATAAAATTGTCATACAATAAATAAGTAAAATGCCTGTTCAGTAACATTACTAGCTAAGCTTATGGGTGCTATATCCTCCATACGCAGTTAATTGTATATTTATAAGGCTATTCAAAAATACCTGTGACAAACACAACTCAATTGCTTGTTTTCTATGCTGTATTCCAGTTTCTCTACCCAGATAATATCCTAGAATCGACATCGACTATTATCGAGCTTCTTACACAGATTCTCAGGTTGTAAAACAAGAATAACTGAAATAGTTATTGTTTCACGTTTTTAATAGAAAGCAGTTTGAATAGTTTTCAATGAAAAAAGATGTTGGACGACGATCCCTAACCATTATCACTTCTGGACTCCATTTCTATAACTCTGAATTAAAAGGAAACAGGAATTGGTTTACGATAACTTTATTTGTACTGGATGAATAAATAAATGAGTATACACAGGATGTTCCATCTCAAACATAGTGATTAGAAAAATTTGTCGAATGATTCTGTTTGGGGACATCTTTTGACGTATATTCCACGCTTTTTTGAGCTACCCTATAAGAGGGTGGCTTTAACTCCTTAAAATTGAATAGAGTAAATGTGTCGAGGGATACCTAAGAAATCTCTCCAAAACCTCTTTACAACAGTGTATGGCAAAAGTAATTTTGATGAATCTTTTTGCAAAATCGTAAATCTGTCAAATTCGATCGGTTTGAACTATCTGATCATGAAGCCTTTAATTGCCATCAAAACTTGAATTCCAGAAAGAGTACTGGACCTGACAATATTCCTTCAGTTTTCATCAGGAACACTGTTTCAAGCTTGCTTTGGCCTCTGACACGTATTTAGTAAGATTCCCTAGAAATTGGTTTCTTTCTTGAACTCTAGAAGATCAATCTTGTCTATACATAAAAATGGCGAAAAAATCTTATAATTAATTACACACCAATATGCAAGCTCAATATAATGGAAAAATGTTTTGAATCTCTTATATGCCAATACTAACTCGTTTGTGTTGAAAGCAGCTTAATTTCTGATCAGAACGGGTTCATGGCTGAGAGATCATTCGAAACAACATAATTTGCTACGTTCAGTTTTAGCATTCACATCTCGATAATCAGGTTCAAGTGGATTTCCTCTACACTGTTTTTTGGGAACCCCTCGACAAGGTTGATCATCTCATTCTGCTGCAAGAGATTTTGAATCTTGGGGTCGAGTGTGGGATTTTGAGGTGGGTCAGGGTTTTAGTATGTATCTATTTAGTCTCGTCTATTTGATGGTACTTCCGGTGTTCGTCAAGGTTCCCACTTGGGACCTATTTCATTCGACATTTATTTCAACGATATCGCCAAATGCATCAAACATAAATAATATTTATTATTTACACATGATCTCAAGCTGTTTCTACTAGTTAGGTATGAGACAGACTGCTTAGCCTTGCAGGATGACTTGGATTTGCTGTTCGTTTATTGCAAGGAGAAGCTTGAACGGTGACAAATGCCAAGTTATTTTTTCCACCCAAATGTTGTCAAACATCTATACCATATTTATACATGTTCTTTAAAAAAAGTAGATACAATCAGAGACTTAGATATTATTCTCGATTCGAAACTCATTTTCAACTTCCATATTGAACAGCTCTTTTGAATTTCTGGGATTCATCAGTAGGCGTCAAAATTATCCTCCTCCAAAAAATCCTTGATGACACTAGTAGAATTAACCTCTTGTGTCATCTGGTATCCTCAGTATGCTGTTTATATTCACCGGTTCGAAAGCAGTCAGAAATCTTTCTTAAGATTGTACGTTTACGAAAACAATATTCGTATAGTTGATCTTGACTACTACTGACGACAATATATTGTTGGAAACGGCAGCATCGTGTCTGAAAACGAGTTTACCAATCGACATAGCATGAAGTTCCCAAAATTTTTATCGAGACTTTCAACAAAAACAACGAACGGATCACAATCATATAAATCATATCCGATAAGCGTCTTTTTTGTATCACTATTATCATGAGATTCGAATGTTACAGGAATACGTTGGGATTGAGACTGAGAATCATTCATGTTCATTTCAAACGAAGGTCATCGCCAGAATCATGCCCTTCCAAGCTCAATTCAACAGCACCTGATATTATTTCATTGTTTATAACACCTCCCTCTTTATCAGGGGGTTCAGAATTAGTTGACATATAATAAAATAATATGTCGGAAATAAAGATTCAATTTACGTAAACAAAACGCGAATCGTCACCAATGCAGGGATTTATCAAAACACCTGTTCGAAACGAAATCTGGAATGCAACTGCAGAAATTTATTGATTTCCAAACACACCATTTTCTACTGTATTGGTCTAGTATAAAACCTATTCAGGATCGAAAACACAGAAAATGTTGAATTAGTTTCCGTTGATATAAAGAACATGTATCCAATTATTCCAACAGAATAATGCCCTTCGATAGTCTGAGAACTATTTACCAAAAATAAAGAGCTGCCACATGTTGCTGATGAGTTTTGTAAGTTCCTAAAAACCTGTTTATCTCAAAATTATTTTAAGTTTTAATCAATCTTAGCAACAAATATCAGGATTTCTTATAGGATCATCTCATAACCCCCTTTCAGCTGATATATTCATGGATAACATAGAAAGAACAGTGTTATTAAATAGCCACTTAGCGAAAAAACATATAATGTTCTGGTACTGATATGTAGACGGCGGTTTCGTAGGTTTCCATTGCTCATTTATAACATCTACAGAAAAGAAACCTTCACAAACTTAACTATTCTTTTTTTTTGAATTTGGGAGGTTTTTACTTGGTAAAATTCCATTCTGGTGATAACGGGATGTTAATCAATCTATGAATAAAACTATTGAATGCTGACATAATGGTTACAATCCCAAACTAATAAATAATATTTTAAATAAAAACAAAGTAGAATCGCATTGTATGAAGTTTACCCTGTCGATAAATTGAAACAAAAATTCAACACCTTAACCTACGTAGGCATTAAAAGTGAGAAACTCAAATCATTCTTGAGTAGCAATAATTTCAACATAGCTTTCCAAACTAATAATTAATTTAGGCAAATATATAAAAAATAATAAAACCAAATTAGGTAAAAACAATAAACCAGCTGTTTATAGATTGAATTGCAATGACTGTGATAATTTCTACATTAGTAATACACATAGAAATTTTAATAGTAGAATATCGGAACATAAACGCAATTTTTCGAATAAAAAATCAGATTCAAATTACGCGAATCATCTTTTAGAAAATAATCACTCTTTCGACTCATAGTTTGAAATTTTGCATACAGATAATAAATGTTGGAAGGTAGATCTTTGGGAAACTTTAGAAATCAATAAATACAAACACTCAGGTAGACTCATCAATGAACAAGTCGATTTAAGCCCTTCACCTCTATTGAATCTCTTCGGAGAGCAATCTATTCCTTAATTTTATTGGATATACCTGTCATAAATAACCACTTAAGAAGAAGCAACCCAATAAGCTTTTAATTACTCAAGAACATTTATAGTTATATTCTCATTTATATTTTTCTGTACATTCATTTGTCTGAAGAAGCTACGGTGTAGTGAAACGCGTTATGAATCGCAATTATTTAGTGAAATTCCTCAAAACACAGTACTTGTTTTTTATTATATTCTTTTTTTATTGTTTCCTGCTAGTGTAACGGCTAGAAATTACGTGGACCTAGTGCCGGAGCCCATAGTGAGACTCTGGCGATGTGGCCACGGTTAGAATTTGACTTTTATGCAAGATAATGCTCCTCCGCATACCAGCAAACTCGCGCGACATTATCTTGAAACAGAGGGAATCACTATTTTTGACTGGCCAGCTTGCTCTCCAGACCTAAATCCTATTGAACATTTATGGGATAAGCACAAAAGGAAAATTGGATCGGGCCAGGATAATCCAAGAACCCCACAACAGCTCATCCAAGCCGCCACAGAAGAGTGGCAGAATATCACCCCAGAGGAGGTCGAAAACCTAATCCAAAGCTTGCCTAGAAGGATTCAAGCTTATATCAGGTCAAGAGAAAGTAATACAAGCTACTGAGGTCGAGAAAAATACCTACTCCGTGAGAAAACAATCTTTAATTTTTTTACTACATGAGGAAAGTGTCTCTCATTTTCTTTTATTAGTTTCTTTCTTAAACAAAAAACTTTATTTCATTGTTCAATTCAAAATATCTCAAAAAGGATCAATTCTAACAATCCTTTGAAATTTCCAATATCCCTGAGGTAATATTCAAAATATCGGGTGATTCCATATAAATTTGGTTGTGTGTATTTCGCTTGATAATTCACTCGATTAAACGTAAACAAGTGGCGAGAAACACCACCTGTTCCATACAAAATCTGGAACGCGAATATTTTTCCATGCGTTAGCTCTTTAGAAAAGTGAATGAGAAAAAAGTTGTCATTCAACAAGTTCCACACACAAGATCCTACCTAGTATGTTCTTAATTTTGGAGAGGCTGAAGAAACTATGAGTGAATTAGACTTGGACTATCCTAAATCTCGATATCCAGTCTTTCGTGTTTGGGTTGAACCTTTCATTTTTAGAACATTGCCATCCCACTATCAATCGCAGATCTGGTTATAATGAAGAAGAATAAAAACGAAACTGATTCTGACTGAAGTGTGTTGTCCACACACACTTGAGACTATCAGTTTTAATGATGTATCTGAACGACTACCTGTTCTCTTAAATCAAATTAATGATTATGCATGGATAGCCCCTTTCTTCTGACTATCTCGAGCTCATAGTATACACCTTAGGTTAGTGGGAGTAGGGGCGTCAGTACATTTTTGACGATTCTTCATTCCAGATATTATACTTTTTTTCAATGTTTTTTCCACTTCATCAACATATTACATTGTGATTTAATCAATGAGATAGCATTCTAACCGTTTGTACTTTTCTCTTTTAAATGGATTCATGGACATGTTCCATTATTGGACTAGAAGTTGACAACCTTTTAAGAATGAATTTACTTTCTAGAATTTCACGGCTATGTGATAAGGGTAGTTCATGAGATTCTGCTAGGACAACATCATTTGGAGTACTGTTCATGTATCCTATACACAATTTGAACGACTTTCTCTGTAGAACATCTAAGCTTTTGCAGGTTACAGGAATTGGCATCTCCATAAAGAAAACAACCATAATCGAAAATTGACCTCACAAAACTACAATAAAAGAGAAGAGCGATATTCTGATCTGCACCCCAGTAATTGTGACAGACATATCTTAAAATTTGGATTCTTTTTACAGTTCTTTGTTTGACATAAGTATTATGATCCTGCCAAGTTAATTTTGTATCTAGATAAATACCTAAGAATTTCACAGATTTTTTGTGTTGTAAAGTATATTCACCAATCGTAAAGGCATTGGGAAGTTCAATACGTTTTTCTGTGAAAGAACACATAACCGTTTTAGAATCTGATGAACATTGACCATGCGAAAATAGAAAAGTATTGAATTCAGTCATTGTTGGAGTGAGCAGTTGAAGACACCCTGCTATACTCTGGCTGATACAGTATATAGTTATATCATCAGCAAGCTGCACCACTTTGATATTTGAGTTACTGAAAGTTTTTTCCAATCTGTGAAAATGAATTATGAATAAGATAAGGAAAGGATGCCACCTTGGGGAAGACCCTTCCAGAAAATTTTCAATTTTCTAGAACATTTTCTATTTGTATATAAATTGAAAATGAAATCAGCCGATCTAAAACTGATTCCTATATCAGTTATTTCATGTTTCAATAATGTAAAACAAACATTGTCATAAGCACGTACAATGGCAAAACGGCAAAGATAGACATTGAAATTTTTCCCTCGGTATGAGTTAGGTAGACATCGTTGATAAACTGTAAAAGATCATCGTATGTACTCACTCCTCTTCTGAAGCCATATTGAGAGCGAGGAAATTTACCATGGTATTCCATCCACCATTCCAAACGGAATTTGAGCATTACTTCAAATGTTTTCAATAAGCAGGAGCCTAAGGAAATAGGTCGATACGAATCCGCCAAGGATGGATCTTTATTGGGCTTTAGAATGGGCACTATAATATACGTCTTTCAATCTTCTGGTATGTTTCCTGTTCTCATAATGTTATTGAATATACGAAGTATAATGAGTTTTGAGCGAGTAGGTAAATTATATAACATTGAATATTGAAAGTTGTCAATAACAAGAGCCGTGTTTGAATTCGATTTCAAAGATCTCTCCAACTAATTCTCAACGAAAGGCTTAAAGAAAAAATCTTCATCATCAATTTCAGAAAGCTGTAATTCCTGTTCATATGTACAAGGCGGTGTTAATTTAGAAAAAAACTTCCTCAGACCAATCTCCTTTGAAAATTTTTTTCATATTTCCCCATACTTCTTTGATAGGCGTACTATTATTTAAGGTCGAACAGAATCTTTTCCATGAATTTCTCTTTTCATTTTAATGGTTCGTCTAGCTATAGCTTCTTTATTTTCAAGAGTTGAAGACTGTAGATATAACTGATACGCAACATTTTTATTTTTCAAGGAAATATCACAAGATTCACTCCACCAATGTTTGGAATAATTTTGATTAAATGTTTCACTATATTTCGGAATATTTATCTCTTTAGCTCCACTCAAACTTTTTCTGAATTCTTCATAACAGATTTCATCATTATTCATGATATCTGAAAGCCTGATCCAGTCTACTCTTTTCGTATTAAACAGACGTGAACGACGCCTGATTGATTCCTTAACGTGCATTGACAGATCGAACCTGATTCCGAAATGATCCGTAGCAAGATTGTCGTTTACCGTATACTAATTCAACAAAGATCTTATAGATCTAGAACGAAAAGTGATATCAAGTGCGGATTTATTTTGACCAGGGCAAGTAAGTCTGGTAGGTTAACTTCAAGTCACCTCCAATAATAGCTGATCCACTCAGTCTACGGAAAAACCGATTCCATTCATTTTCGGAAATTTTCGATTTTGGAGGGTTGTAGATAGAAATAAAAGATAATTTTGGATCATCAGACATTCTGATAAATACCCCAACACTTTCAACCCTAGCAAGTGAATTGACGAAGTTCTCGCAGAATATAGATTGTTTAACTAAAATCGCACTCCTCTTGAACTTATTGCGGTCTCTCCAGAATATTCTATAATTTGTTAATTTGAAATTTAGGTTTGGATTAAACCAAATTTCAGAAATAAGACAAGCATATATATTGTTTTTATATGCAAATAATTCGAAAGATCTCTTATTCGAAGATGATGACCGTGCTTTTGTTATCGATTAACAATATTTTTCAATTTATTCATGATAATATCTTTATTCAAGACGGATAATTTAAAAGACGAAGAATCGCTGAAATCTCTGAAAAGTGACATAAACACCTCAATTATGATATTTATAATTGAGGAAGCATCCTGTAAATCTAAATTATTTGTGAAAATTTGAGAGGTATTAGTATCATTTTTATTCAAACAAATCCTATTTCGAGACGAATAGGGGACTGGTCTTATTATTTCTGCGTGTTGCTCTTTGACCTCAACCATTGAAGGTAAGGGTAAGAGAAGGAAAATGTAGAATGTTACTCGCAGAAACATTGACGAAAGGGAACTGAGTTTCATTTCGAGAGGAAATGTTCATAGAAGTTTCCACATGTGGAGCTGTGGACAATTTATTCGCAAAACTTTCTTCTACTTGAGCGCTTCTCAGTAAGATATATTCTCAAAAGCCATTTTTTCCTTGATTGTTTTCTAAAAAAGGAGGACATTTTTCTCTATCATCAGATGAATGACTAACCTCCGCAGTGCAAACATCACGAGAATGATTTTCTCCACACTTGGGACAACATATGTTACTTCGACACATATTTTCTACATGTCCGAAACGAAGACATTTATTACATTGAATGACCCTCAGAATGAATGGAAATACTTCGCGGGTACAGCTGAAAATAGCGATCTTATCAGGTAACGATTGAACCTTAAAGGTCACTAAAATGCTAGTGGTAGGAATGAATTTCAGAGAACCATTCTCAAATATTTTTCTCGTCATTCGTCTAACGTCCATGATTTTAAAGAAATTTCTTCGTACAGATTCTATACAAGATTTCAATTCTTGGTCAGATATATCCAAGTCAATGGCTTTCACCACCCCTTGTCTTCGAATGATAAATTGAGGAATATATGCTTCGAGTTTATTTGAGATCTAAAATCATTGACCCATAAATTTTGGGTTGTCAGGAAAGATCCTGTTTATATATCAGTTTATAACTCCTTACAACAATATTCAGATAACCTCCATCGTGAAAATAAACTACATGTTTTAACAATCGATTATAACTCCTAACTCATAAAACCAAATGTATATTTTCTTAACTATGATATCAGCTGTGCCAAGGCAGATCTTATGTCGCATAGAGATGAAAGATTTTCTCCATTTTATCAGATATATACAGATGCATCCAAATGTTGGCGCAGCTGTTTAAGTGCCAATTGAAGATACCGCTTCTACTACAACTTTAAATGAAAAATATTCTAATTTCAATGGCGAACTCTATGCAATATCAATGGCACTAGATTATGTTGAAAAAAATTGTTTGAATCTTCAACAGGAAAAATTTCTTATCCTTTCAGACAGTCAAAGTGTCCTACTTTCGATAAAAATATGTATAAGTATGATTCCTCCTTTTCATTCATCCATAAAAATTTTTTTGTCATTCAAATTCTTCATGCAGAATGATATTTCTATCTGCTTTATGTGGGTTAAAGCTCATGTATAGATTATGGCCAATGAAAGAGTGGATCGAGCCGCTAAATCAGCTTCTGAAGATCGAGCTCAACTCAACAGATTTCAAACGAATTTTCATTCGCGGATGGTGTAACGAATATCAACAAAACAATAAAGGTGCCTTCTACAAAAATATCTACAAAATTCCTCCTTCAAAAGTTTGGTTCATTCCAGGGATTTCATTAGAACTTTTTGTCGATTGAGAAGTGGTCATGCCTTATGCCCCTCCTATCTAAATCGTATCGGACTAAAAGATGATCCTTTGTGTAATTGTGGGGAGATTGGTAGCCCAGATCATCTGATCTTGGGTTGTAGCAACTTTCGTCATCAGTGTTCAGAACTGAATGACTAGATCACAAAATACAAAATACATCAACTTTATAATTTAAATTTTTTATTATCACTGTAAACTTGAGCGTTCATGAAGAACTTTTTGTTTATACAAGATCAGTTGATATAAGATTCTAATTCTCGTTTTAAATCCTTTGTGTATCCTATCCTTATGTGTATTTTTAACCTTCAAACCGTGGCTTTATTCTGTATGTGTATGAAGATCAAAATCGCCTCGACGAGCCCCTTGGCGTATGTATCCCTGTTTATCCTCTGTGTACTTATTCATCATCTAGTTTTGTACATGATAGGAAGTGTTTGGTTTTCTGGAGGACTGATCGTTATATAATCGAAGAGTTCATTTCAATGAAAAGTAAATGCTTGATATTACGTGATGGCCAATGATTCATAAACCCAAGCCATTTCGGTCTCCCTATGGAGGCCATTTCGATTTAAAAAAAAATGAATTTCTTATATAACAACTCTGCTAATTCACCTGAAGGTTTATTTATATATGATACTACTGGTCTAGCGGATTTTTCTTGTTTGTGCAGTTTTATTAGTCCGTATAACCTTGGAAATTGGGCGTTTATTGGAATCAGTTTTCTTTTTCATTCTGTATGTGCTAGGTAATCTGTATGTTCGAAACCTTGTTTCATGTCTGGTATTAAGGATTCGGTCGGATCCTTGAGTATTCTCCATTATGTTTTTATCAAAATATCTGATGAACCCAAATCTAGAAAACATCTTGATCTACAAACGAAATAAGCCTATAGTTGAACGTACAATTCAAATAGTAATGGAGACTTTTGGACACAATTTTGATCTTCTCTTGGTAAAAATAAACCCATAAATACGGTATTGAAGGATTATTAAAAAGTTCGAAGTATTTCATTTAGTAATCAATCTATAGTTGAAGGAGATTGGTGTGAACAATTCTTTTCAAAATCTAACCTAACCCACGAGGTACTTATGAAGTGGAAATGAAATTACTAGCATATGATGACTCCGATTTATTATGTCAACCATTCAACATCAAAGAACTAGAAACATCCTTGAAATCAAATACGAATACTGCTCCAGGTCTGCTCTTTTTCTTTCTGTGACTCAACGAAGATTGGCGATCATAGTAGCAATTTGAACCTTGGATGTCCTTCTCCTGCGTGTTGCACGCCCCCCTCAGATTTTGCCTTGGATAATTTGTTGTAGGAACTTGTATTTTTCATTTCGCATCATAACCAAAGTACTGGAGTTTCCGTTTTTTGATTTCTGTAGGAAGCTGAACACCATTCTAGGCCGCGAGATAGCGTCCAGCCTTCTATACCATACAGCACTACTGGGAAAACTGTAACCTACTCAATTACTTGAAGAATGTAAACTAATAATGACTTTAATTAGGTAAGGTTCACACTTTGTGGTTGTCCTAGCTCAGTCGTTTAGATGGGTCGTGGATTTTAGTTCCCTTCAGGCGTCCAATGATGACAGTTCCTCCCGAATAAAATGTACACAATTTACTTAAAATTATATATTTGTTAAATATCGTAGCTTCACAAAGTTTGAGAAATAAAATTATCTTTTAAATGATGTGCTAGTACATAAAATTGATGTTGGTGACTATCCAAGAAAATGAACTTCTCCAAGAATAAATCTGTGGAACCAAATGTCGTTGTTCTTTTCAAAAATAAAATAAAGAAGTCGTTTTGTCCTCAGCAAAAATAGAGATGTTGAATTTGTCCTCTCCAAAAAGAAAGCTGTACTTTTGTCCTCTCCAAAAATAATATGGGTGTTGTTGTCCACCCCAAAAAAATAATAGTAATGATTTTTCCTCTCCGGAAAAAATAAGGGTGTTGTTGTCCTCCCCAAAAACATACATCACCATGTGCTCGTTATAAGTACAAGTGACCTCTCCTCTGCATTTATTTGAATTTTGAATGATTTTAACAAATTAAAAATGAAAAATAGCCTAGATAAATATATAGATATACATATAATAAGTAGATAAAATGGTGATTGAACACACCAGACTTGCAAATCAATTATAAAAGAAAATCTAGATATCATGATAACAAAAATATCACTTATTTTCTAGGCCATTCAAATGAAGCAGGAAAGAGGTCAACAAGTAAAAATTGATATTAATAAGCAAAAGAAATATAAGCTGAATATGAAAAGAATAAAATAAAAATTCGATATTGGGTCATGCTGAGAGGAAATAGACAAAGTAGTAAAATATTTCTATATGAAAATTAAGAATTAATAAAGTAGAAACCATAGATCCATGCTGTAAGTAAATATGACCTAAAGAGAATATAAAATTATCAAGGATGGATATTCAGAAATCTATGCACATATTGAGAATATTAATTTAAAGATGGAAATTGAAAATAATTACGTAGTTGTGCGAGGGATCTAGGTATTAATTCAATGTTTGCTCAATATTAAAAGAAAATAAAGAAATAAAGCGGATGACAATGGATTATTATTTACCCCTTTTATTTTAAAGGGTTATTAAACAATTCACAATTCACAAAATATTATGATTTCGAGTTGCTTCAACGAAGACTTCAAAGGAAATGAAAGAACTCCGATGTTCTTTCAGTTATCATTCTTCGATAGTCGCCGATGGTAGAGGGATTCTTCACGGAATCAATGGTCATAGAATTAAATTGATCTGCACTGTGTTAAACTTGCAACGTGTTAATCCAAAGGTTATTCAGTTAAACTAGTAGCGGCCACTAAGCACGCTACAAAACATAACATCGGACCATTCGCAACTTTAGATCCAAAGTGAGGTTTCTACTAGTTAGCAACTTTTGCATCTTAATGACAACTGTTCGAGCCTGTTCAATTCTACTCTGCATCTCAGGTCTCATTTCCCATTTGCTGTTGACTAGGTAGCCGAGGTATTTGAATTGCGTGCAGCGATTTGCTGACCCCTCAGTTGTAGAGCGGTAGAAATTTCTTTATTTTCGCTGATTACCATGGGTTTGGTCTTCTTATTATTCATTTTAATGTCATACTTTTCGCTGGCCGTGTTTACTCGGTCTAGCAGTAATTGTAGCCCCTCAGCTATTGTTACTATGAGCACCGTATCGTCCTTGTATCGGAGGTTATTTATTAGTTCCCCATTCCCAAAGATGCCATCCTCGACTCCTAAAGCTCAAGCCCTGCCTCACCCCGCGTTTAATCCGAATCTTCTTCGTTTCCTCATGTCGCACTGACGTTACTTGATTCTAGTACAAACTTGCAATTATATTCACATTTCGATCATCCGAAATTTTTTAGAATTTCGATGAGTAGGACATGTCTCACCCTATCAAGGGAATTTTCAAAGTCTATAAATCTGGAAAACACGTCTTCTTTCATGTTCATGCTTCCTTGAACTAATACCTGCAGACTGAAGAGTGATTCCTTGTGCCGAACCCACTACTGTGTCTAAATTGCTCGTTTGACACATGTTCATCACATTGACGATAAATTCTCCTCAGTATCACTTTTAGATATACTTTGAGAACGAGGCTCATGCGACATCGCACTTCTTTGCATTTGGCTTCTTAGTTAGGGTAATGAAATTCGGCTTAAGCCAATCTTCTGATAGCATGCCCTCCTTGTAAGCTCTATTAAACAGTCTCGTAAGGTATGTGACCGCATCGTCGTTCAAAAGCTTGAAAACCTCTCCATGAATGACATCTGGGCCTGCAGCCTTCCCATTGTTCAGTTGTCTGATTGAGTAGCGCACCACATCTTCAATTATATCGGGGCCCGTGTTTGCTTCCTCCAATCCATGGTCTTCAGCTGCTAGACATATTCTTTCCGCAAACTCTTACCATTATTGTCTTGAAGTGTTTGTATTTATCGCTCTTGTCTTTTTCTAAGATTTTTGCGTATTTTCTTGTGAAGATTAAAGAAGTCGTGACGCTCCTGCAACTGTTCAAGCTCCCTGCAGTTCTCTTCTTCCCTTGCCTGGTTTGTCCCCGTCATTTACCTTTGGATAATTCTGTGATACACACAATACTGTTCTCGATCATTCAGGCTTCTTTGTCTCAGCCCCATTAGATGAAGAATTTCGAGTGTTGTGTTGCATAATGTCCTACAAAATTCAAAGATGATACCTTTACGATTATTTAACAACTTGAGATGAAAATTGTCATAGATCTCTAGGATGATCTGTCATAAAAACTTTTGAGAGAATATTAGAATTCAGGTTGAAGTGATGGTTAGAATTCCCCATACACAATATGGTTTTCGGAAAAGTCATGGCATTTATGATAGCATATGTCAGCTAATTACTTATATAAATGTGGCTTTCACTAATAACAAATTCTTTTGGCTCTCTTTGCTGATAACATTAGTTCATATGATAATGTCAATTTGAAAAACTAAGAAACGAAATAATTGGAATAAGTATCATCTCAAGATTGGCTAATATAATAAATAACTTGTGAATAAACAGAGGTTAGTTTATGAAGT
This sequence comes from Cryptolaemus montrouzieri, assembly GCA_013387265.2. Lineage (NCBI taxonomy): Eukaryota > Metazoa > Arthropoda > Insecta > Coleoptera > Coccinellidae > Cryptolaemus > Cryptolaemus montrouzieri. Next base: position 126,360,996 of record JABFTP020000185.1, read on the forward strand.
TGAATCAAACTTTACTTGGTCTGCAATTTTGCAATCAAGGATTTCCCCGGGTGCAATCCAATCTCATCTGTTATACATTATACCGGGTGTAACTGGAAACAGGCTCGCCCCTATAACTTTTTCATGTCCAATATTTTTCAGTGAAATTTTCTGAATTTAATAAAACTTTATTTCAACTTGAATAGCACTGACAATTTAACTGAAAAATTTCCTGTTTCAAAGGAAATTAGCCAAAGTTTCGATTTTCAAATGGCTCACACTGTATATTTTCTGAGAAATCGAATCAAACTCTCTTGGTCTATATATTCAGCATATTTTAAGAAGAATTTGCCGAATTTTTAATTTTTTTTTGATAAATTTGTTTTCAAGTAAAGGTGGCTATGACGACAAAAAAACTGCGTGATTTATCGACCGAAATCAAGTACATTTGTACATTCATCACTGAAACTGTAGAATTCCTTCTGTTATTGGCTTCTAACATTCCAAACATTGTTTCTTTAAAAAATCTTATTCCGCAAGGTATAATAGAGGCTCATTAGCACTATAATACGCAGAATATTTTTACGAATATTTTGATACCAAATTGATAATTTTTCGTTGAAAATTTCCATTCGTAATCCTGGACATAGTATAATACTCGTTTTTCTACTCATTATCTGAAGTGCTTTGGAAATGCATTGAAATCCTATCACAGATAGATCACAGATCATAAAATTTTTGTATTCAATTTTAAATGTCATAAGATAAGATTGTGTTGCATCTGAATCGGTTAGTTGATATAAATTGTTCAGAGTTTTTGAATTTTCACGGCAGAAAAACAGACGAAATGAAAAAGTAGATATGCTAATCATTTATGGCGAATGCCGAAAAAACTCTACAGCATCCGCAATTTTATACGCTGAACACTATCCAGAACGGCAACATCCTTCAAGGCACTATTTTCCAAAACTGGAAGTGAAGTTTCGTCAGCAATCGGTTGTTGCAGATAATCAGAATTTCATAGTAAGCAAAAATTCTGAAACTGATGTATTAGCGTACATTAATTTGAATTGTACAGCATCTACCAGAGAAATCGCACAAGAAATAGGGATAAGTCATCAGAGTGTTTGGAGAATTCTTAAGAAGCATAAATTTCGCTCGTTCAAATACAATCTTCATCAACATCTTTATGAAAATGATAATGGCCAAAGATTAGAATAGTGCAACGAGTTTCTTCAAAAGATGGAAATGGATCCAAGGTATCCTCATAAAATTTTATATTCAGATGAATCCCGAATTACTAACAACGGAATGTTCAATAGAAACAATACGCCCTATTGGGCCCACGAAAACGAGTATTTAGAACGTGAGGGTAATTTCCAGGAGCGATTTGGGTTTAATGTATGGATGGCAATGGTAGGGCGACATCTCATAGGTCCAATCATTTTTGATGGACCATTAACAGGGGAAAGCTATTAAGGATTTTTACAAAACGAAATAAGCGATCTGATTGATGGTTTATCACTGGCTGTTGCTAATTACTTAATTTTCCAACAATAATGGAGCACCAGCAAACAACTTCAGGGAAGTTGTTCAATACCTAAATAATAATTTAAATAAAAGGTGGATAGGCACCAACGGCCCGACAAGATGGCCAGCTCGATCGCCCGACTTGTCCCCATTAGATTTTTTTTTGGGCCCATGTGAAAAATCGTGTTTATAGAACTGCTTCTGAAAATCGAGAGGATTTAGAGGATAGAGTTCGGGGAGCAATAAACCGAATTTTTCCAAATCAAATGGATAATGTAGTATGGGCTACCATTCGCCGCAATAGGCTATGTCAGGCACAGAATGTGGGCTTCTTCGAAAACCTGTTGTGAAGTTATGCTCAATTGATTTGATGACATTCCATCTATGGTCCATTTGTGTATTTTGAGTTATTTATGTGTTTCGTTGAATTTTTATTCATCTGGAATGTACGATGATGAGTATGTGCGCCATGCCAAAATAAAGCTAAGGTTTTGCGTTTATGCTTTGTGTGCATTTTAGAACCAGCTGAGTCGTCATAGCCACCTAGACTTGAGACCAAATTTATCAAGAATGATTTAAAAATTCGGCAAATACATCTTTAAGTATACTGAATGTATAGACAAAGAGAGTTTCATTCGATTTCCAAACAAATATACAGGGTGAGCCATTTAAAAATTGAAACTTTGGCACATTTCCGAAGAAACCGGAACGTTTCAGATAAACTGTCAGTGCCATCCAACTTGAAGTAAATTTTTAATCAATTTCAAAAAAATTACATTGAAAAACATTTGATAGGAAAAAAGTTTTAGGGGCGAGCCTCTTTCCAGTTACACCCGGTATATTATCTTCGCCTAGAGAAGTATTTCAATAATTCAGATGTCAAAGTTCTTCATTATGCTGATTTAGGCGCTAGATCCATATTCTTGATGTCTCATGGACATTCTCTATCACTTTCAAAATCTTTCATGAGTTCATTTAGTATTAAGCGAGTCTTTTTTCCGAATCAGGTCAGTATGGGTAATTATATTTTACAACATAAAACTTCCGTTCACTTAGGCAAAAAATTGATGTGGAAGGATCACATTCCTTATTCAAAGCAGAAAACAAAAAAAGAAAATCTAGATTTTAATAGTTAGGGAACTAAAACACCTCTTTATTATTCTACCGTTTTTTGTATGATTATATAAATATTTTCTATGGGAATGCTTCCAGTAGTGATTTAAAAATAATAGATGTTGTACAGAGAAAAACACTCAATATCTGTGTAGGTCTGGTCAGAATCACTCCAAATGACTTTGTGTTGTCTGAAGCAAGCGAAATTCCTCTTCAATTTCGTCGAGATGTCTTGGCAGGAAAATTCATTCTCAAAAGAATCTCAACTAGTTCTATTGTTTGTGTGTTACATAAGCTTTTTATTATTACCTTAACTCATGAATTCAGTCAGAAAGGATCCAGTCCTGATTTTTTTGTTGAACCTTTTGTATTATCAACTCAATATGGTAAAGCCACAACTCACACTAAATTGTAGTTTCTATTAGATGTCGTTCAATGTTTTCATCCCCCGCTATAACAGCTCAACCCCTATAGAAGAATTCATCATGTTCATCGAGAAATACTTCAAAAGATATCTTAAATATTCACAGATGCTTTGAAATCCAAAATTCACTTTCCTTTGGGGTAGCAGTTCATGATGCGATAGTTATTACGACTATTTAGGTCAGTCTTAGTAAGAACTACTCGATTTTTTACTGTGCACTCTTCGCTATCTTCATGACTCTAATCTACATTGAAAATAATCCCGATTTATTAAATTCTGCTCTACGTTTCCTGCTCTACAAAAAAACTTCCGACCTCTCTGTGTACTTTAGAAAAATCAAATAAATCTCTTCATTTTATGTGGGTGAAAGCCCATGTTGTTATTCCATCGAATCATAGACATAGTGCAACAATCAAAACGTTTACCATCTGACATCGTTTCATTTCACAAGAGCAGAGAAATGCAGAAATGGTCAACGAATTCTATCTTAATCATTAGAAAGGGTTGTATTATACAAATATACCTCTCACTGTTGTATGATATAAAAATATTGGTCAGCGTAGGGGGAGTTTGTATGTTTTATTTCGTCTGGGAAATGGCCACGCCTTAAGTTCCTTTCATCAGCATGGAATTGGTCTTTCGGATAATCCTTTATGGGAGCGCGGTGACCTAGGTGAACATCTTCTATTGTTCTGCAGCAACTTTCGATATCGGTGTGTTCTCTTTCTTTTCGAACTTTGTGGCAATCTCTTGAACTGATAATTTGATCAAAGTTGTGTTATTCTGGGTTTATCTTCTACCCGATATGTTTTACATTAATTTCCGTGACTCATGTCTTGTGTGTGTATGAAGAGTAAACTCTCCTTGATAAGTTCCTCGCGGTATTGAATCCTTGTCTAATTCCATGACGTAGTAATTTTCTTAGGTTTTTTCTTCTTCTCGTTTATATGAATACAAAGAGAGAAGAAAGGAAACGGTTGGTAGAAATGTACTATTTTTTATGATGAAAACAAATTTGTTGTTCTCTATTGGCTATTGGCTTTACTCAAGGTCATTTGGTGCCTCTTGGGCCACCACTGAATTAGAATAATAAAAAATACGTATGGAAAGCAGTGTAAATAGTAACACCAGGAGACTGAATCGGTTTCGAAGAATTCAATTTCAGAACAGGCAACTCTGAAGTTTGAGACTGATAGGCAAAAGTTGCTGCCCGACTTTTCTCCCAAGCTAAATGTCTGCGGATATGTAGAGGAATTATACTGCAGCGGACATGAAGCCACTTTTATAGTGCATAATTCAATTGTAAATCAATTCTATTCACGTCAGCATTATTAAACAAAACAAAACGATAGCAGTCAGCGCTAAAGAAAACCAGTTAACCTTTGGTGGTTAACCAGAGGTCAATGTTCATTCAGCTGAAGTGTGGATTCAAGAAGTAGCTAACTAACACTTCAATATCTATGAACCTTTCGTGAACAAAGCCTATGAGTTTGAGACTCTGGCAGTCAAGATAAATTTGGTATAATGAATTATTATTAACTTTTTGATTGAGAAAATAGATAAAATAGAGTTTTGTAGCGGTAAATTTGACTTACTTTAACGAAATTTCTTCTGGATCCTTGTAAAGTTGTAGAACTTCATGCTACCTGCAGAGATCTCTTCGGAAGATCTATATAAACACCTCAAAAAAGTCTAGGGAACACTTCTGAATATCGATATATCGTATCCAGAATGATCAATATGGATGATTTTTTTTAAGAAATCAACACCTGCATCAATTTCTCACCAAATTATGTAGAGTGCCGCTACAGATTTTAGTTTTATTTTATAAAAATCTAAAAATGCAGCAGATGCGACGCTGCTTTCTAATCATTTCATGTATTCAGTGTTTGAAATCAGTTAGTTGGCACTTTGTTTCTGTTGTAAGCACAAATAAAAGATTCAAGTTTTGTGATTCGACCATGGAAAGAAGACATTTGACTAGAGAAGAGATGTTACGAGCCGTTTGCATGCTCCAAGCTGGGAGCTCACAACGGGAAGTATCCAGGGTTCTGGGAAGTAGCTCAAGTGTCATAAACCGTTTATGGTCGCGTTTCAATGAAACAGATAGCGTAGAAGAACGCCATACAGCTCGTTTCATCATTACTACAGTCGCCCAAGACCGATTTTTGGTTTTACAAGCCAGAAGAGATCGTACTACCACAGCATCTTAATTAGCTCAAGAGCTATCAAGAGTTCATAATGTACAAATTTCCGACCAAACTGTGAGAAATCGACTGCACGAAGGTCAACTCCACTCCAGACGTCCTTTAAGAGTTCCACAACTGACCCATGGACATCGCGCTGCTCGTTTAGCTTTTTGCCAAGAACACGTAAACTGGGATCAAGAGAGATGGGCCACAGTTCTCTTCAGTGATGAATCTAGATTTAGTTATTATCTCGATTCGGGAAGAATTCGAATATGGAGGGAACCTGGAAAGCAAAACCGTCTCCAGCATGCTCGAGAAGTTGTTAGACAGGGAGGCGGATCAGTGATGTTTTGGGGAGGTATACGCCTTGGTGGAAGAACTGACCTTGTTTTCATACAGAATAACCTCACGGGAAATTCTTACGCAAATGAGTTTTACCTATAGTGGTAGAGTATCTCCAAACAATGGGTCAAAATCCACTCTTCCAACAAGAAAATGCTCCTCCTCATCGTGCAAGAGTTGTCTTGAACGTTCTTGAAGAGAATTATATGGATCTTCTACCGTGGCCATCCTGCTCCCCAGATCTGAATCCCATCCAGCATGTGTGGGACACACTAAAAAGAAATCTCCTGCGTCAAAACGTCTTCCATCATGAACAGGAGCTTCGATTAGCAGTTCAGGGGGCTTGGAATGACTTAGGCCAAAATGTAATAGACAATTTAATACTGAGAATGCCGCGACGATGCCAAAGTATCATTAATAACAGAGGTGGACCTTCTGGGTACTGAAAAATATGCTTCCATATCGTTTCGAAAATATTAGTTCAGGATTTTTTTTGTTTTACCAAATTTCGTCATTTTGTAGAAGTCAAATATTATTTTGTTTTCTTGAGAATACATTATATACAATACATCCTAACAAAAACCGAAAGATTTCTATAAATTCGAATCATCAAATTCATATTGTAAAGATATTGGTAAGTGTTCCCTAGACTTTTTTCAGGTGTTTATGAGCATTTGAATTGAATTACGTAATTGATTTTTTGTCATCTCCAAAGTTATAGATAAGATTTTTCGGTCTATCGAGCAGGTAATATAACATAAGACATAAAATTCGAAATTAATCGAGAGTTCCGAAAACTTTAAAAAAAATTATGTACCAGGAAAGCGAAGAATTTCTTCCGTAAATTCAACTTATGATAAGCTAAATCTGAAACGATAAGTACTCGATCAATTACAAATCTAGATGAATTTTATATATGCTTCAACTGTTGAAGATGGATGTTGAAAGTTTTGCAATTGAAAAATTAAGTGCAGTGGATTTGGGTAATGAGGAAAAGTTTTTTTTCTTGATCGAATCAATTGTTTTATTGTGTTTTACCAAAAACATATAGAACTCTGTTATTAAGTGTGACATTTCGAAACTTTTCCGCATTAAAAATTCCAATAAGATCATATCCATAAATCGTCACATAGGCGCTCGTTCAAGATAACTAAGTTTTTAATATGAAAATAAAATTAATGTGAAAAACTTGATTTTTCAACGCATAACTTGTAAACTGGTCAAAATTATATCCACCTTTTTTCACAGAATATTCACATATTTTCCTGAATATTCTCAATCAGGAGAATCATTATCAGTGTTAGCAATATTTAAATTGCTATTAAATACGGCTTGCGCAATTCATCGATAATGTAAGGACGAGTGCTATAAATTAAAAGAAAAAAATTAGAAATCCGACAGGTGGGGTGATCTTGGCGGCCATCTAAAAGGGGCCGTCCATTTCCATCCACTCTTGGGGAAATGTGTACTTCGCAACATAACTGTGTCGTTAACTTTTTATAAAAGAGATCTCCCTAGGATGTTGTAGCGTTGAAGTCCACTTGGTTACTATCACCCCGAAACGAAATTTCTTCTAGAGCGTCATTTGCCTGCGGAAATCTCTTCAGAAAGATGAACATTTAAAGTGAATTTGTTTCTGTTCAGTTACTATAAGTTCGTTAATATAAATGAATAATGAAGGAAAATATGCGCCATTAGACGAAATAACAGATCTGAAAACGTTCTCGATCTCTCTTCTTTTGTCCAAGTACTTTTGGCATAAACTCAAACGACACTGAACATCTCTGACATTTTCAAAATTCTATGAACTCTTTTTTCACCCATTCCAGCTGCTGCTTCAACAGCCATACAAAAAGTTGAAGCTCCTCGTTACACATGATGCCACATCAATTCCCACGTTGCCTCTATTCTCCATATTATTACTTCAACTTGTGTAAACGCATCAAAATCAAACAAATGCCCCTTAATTCTAGAAAATTTATTCCGGGGGTATTACCTTCTAGGTGTCTGAAATGAATGGAAAAACACTGGAAATGGTCACAATAAAGCTTAATAACTATCAAAGTTGACAAAATTCACTCGTCTTTTTCTAGACTAAAACTTCGACCACATGTACCGGTAGCAACAAACGATTTTGCGGTGCCGCCAGTGGAACAGACGAACCGCAACCAATATTGTCTTAGCTTGCGACCATATATAGCAGTAACAATGGATGATTTTGCAGCGGCACCACCGGGTAAGTGATCTACACAAACCGCAACCAATGTTAACTTGGGGCCACTACACATCATCAGTAGGTGGAATCAAAAGGCTATTAGAAAAAGTTATTGGCTTCGACGTCCTCGCAAAATCATTCGTTGCCACTCATATGTGTCATTGCAGGCTTATTCAACGACCACGACCACTTCGTTACAATGAAATCAATAGTCCATTAAAAGAATAGCTCTGGCATCACCGGACGAACGTTTGTTGGTAACGCTATGTATGTGTGGACGTGGACTAAATCATTCCAGTTGCCTGATTTGCTTTTGCAATTCAATTTAGTTTGTCGTTATACCTCATCATACAGATAACATGGGATAAATTATGTCTTAATAGAAGAATTTGACTTGATATTTTTCTAAAAACGCAGTAATATACCTTCGCATAATTCGTAATACACACACCACAAAAATTGTGGTATTCTGAATTCCACAATCGATTAAGCAGCTCGATCGCAGTTTCTTTGTCAACATATGTTTTTGGACATATGCGAGGAAAAAATCTTCTCTATGTAGTAACATATGTTTCCAGATGATCTCAAACACGTCTGAAACAAGAATGAGTTTATCCGTATCAGTATTCATTAAATTTCTCTTCAATTCTCACGCTGAATTAATGCAAGTTTTCTGTGTTTCTTGTTGATTTTCAAATCTTTGAATTTATTGTAATGGCTGCTGAACGTCCTGGACGCTATTTGAGTGATCATGAAGTGGTAAGAATTGTAACACTTCTAGAGGAGGGGCGAAGCCAACGTTACGTGGCTAACTTGTTGAGTAGCACTATTTCAAGAGCGATTAATGGGTACCACAAAACAGGGGAACATGGAAAAAGGTGTTGGCACTAAGAGTTCGGCACTGTACGGATAGAATGCTACAAAATGATTTTACACTTTCTAGAAATGTGCATATTTCATTGCAAACTGTTAGGATCAGGCTTAGAAAAGACGATATCCGTCCAAGGGTGGCTTCTACCACCCTTGGACGAAGCCAACGTTACGTGGTTAACTTGTTGAATGTTAACCAAAGCACTATTTCAAGAGCAATTAATCGGTACCACGAAACAGGGGAATATGAAAGAAGGGCCGGACAGGGAAGAAATCGAATAACAACACCAGTTGATGATCGTTGGCTTTGTTTAACTGCACTAAGAGTTCGGCACTGTACGACTATAATGCTACATAATGAACTTGCACTTTCCAGAAATGTGCATATTTCATTGCATACTGTCAGGAACAGCTCAGAGAAGATGATATCAGAGCAAGTGTGGCTTCTACCGTCCCGCGTCTCACCAGAGAGCATCGAGTTGCAAGACTTCAATTTACGAGGGAACGTGCAAATTGGGGTATTTCAGAATGGTCGAATGTTCTCTTTTCCGACGAGTCCGGGTTCTGTCTAGTATCAAACGATAGACGCATGCCTGTATACAGACGACCTGGGGAACGGTATCGGAAATGCAATATCCGGAAAACCAAAAACTTCAGTAATGGTGTGGGGAGGCATTTCTTTCCATGGTCGAACTGAGTTAGTCATAGTGAATAATGGAAGAATGGAAGCGGCCAGATACATCGCAGATATCCTTGAACCCCATGTTGTACCCTTTGGCCCATTGATTGGCGAAAACTTCATTTATATGCATGAAAATGCTCGGCCTCATGCAGCTAGAGTAGTTACAGAATTTCTGCAAAATGCCGAAATTGATTTTTTAAGATGGCCAGCCAGAAGTCCTGATTTGAATGCCATAGAATATGTTTGGGAAAACATGGGGTGGCAAATTCAGCAACGTAGAATGCATTGTAGAACACTCCAACAACTAGAAAATCTGCTTCCTGAAATTTGGAACTCAATGACTCAAGAGTACATACAAAATTTGTTTGAGGGGCTTCTAATAGAGGAGGAAACACTCGATAGTAACCATTCGATGCTAGTTGATTGGTCTCTTCGCCAATGTTTGAAGATGGTAAAATTTTTAATTTTTCATTAACTCGAAAATTGTTAATATTTTCCATCATAAACCCTCTCTTTGAATTATATCTTCTTATTTTACACTTCTGAAAGTTACCAAGCGACTCTTGAACGACCAACCTAAAAGTTTATATAGTACTGTCGACAATTTTTGGTGAAAGTGTATTTTTATGCACAGTGTATATTATAAGATTCAGAGAGTTTTTCGTGGTAAATTATCTGAAAAGAATACATCCCACCGCCCACCGAAACAATTCCTAAGCTATAAGAATTCTACCTTCATGCAATTCTACACAATAATTAATCAATAGAATCCAAATTATTAAAATTCAATTCGCTTTTCCAGGCGAATAGACCAAATCCATTAAGACCGTGAAAACAGCTTCATAGATATAAATTCGATCTCTTTCATTCGACTACAAGCAAACTTTCCGTAGATTTAAATACGAAAAGCACATAGATTTCAGATATTCCCGAGGAGATTCAATTTAAGTAAGTTCAAAGTTAAATTAAAGGCAGGCGCCCCGTGGAAAGAGAGATTTATTTTTATCTATTCATTGAGAATATATTGCAATAAGAAAGAATGATTCAGTGTATAGCAAAGAATTCCAATGTAATGACTTTGGAATATATTACCTCCATCCTCCGTGACTATGTTTTACTATTACTTTATTGTTGGAAATAAATAGCTATTTGGATCAGTTTGCGAATTACATCTTCATTTTTAGTCTCGAAAATGAATAGAATGAAAGAAACGAAGTATTTAATGGAAATTCGGCAGACAGTATTGTTTTTATATTGTTTCGAACCTTTGTACTTCATTGTAATCACAACAAAACATCCTCTTGAAACTTCCCATGATGCGACTGCGAGGGTAAGATTTCATCCCTCTCAATTTTTCTCTTGATAAGATAGTTTGAATCATTAATTTCTTAAATATGTACTAACAATATAGGGTTATTCTTTGGTTAATTTTATGACATCAGATTTTTATACACTTAGATCCGCGAAAAGCTTCGTTACGAATGTACAGGGTGTTGAAATTTCGATAGTGTTTTAGTTTTTTCAATAGATTTTACAATTTTCGAGATACTTACCTCAAACTTCGGAATTAAGTCGCACAATATGAGTTATATGAACGCACTTGTGAAACTGTCAACAGAAACTAATGGGTGCGATTGTTTCAGTCGTTATGTCCCATTTTTTTCCCTTGAACTTTCCTGCGGTGCGCCGCTGATAAGATCAAAATACCCTAATCGTTTTTCCAGTTTATTCAGATACTTTTTGTACACTTTCAGTTTTTTCGTGTTTCCGACCCTTATCGAGAAAAAAGTCAAAATAGATTGCCTGTAATTAACTAGATGAAACTGAGCATTTTGAAATGATCTGTAGTAGGCTATGGCATTATTTAGATATTATTGATTTTGACATTCTACTATTCACTATACAGGGATATCCTCTGGGACCGTCCGTTAAAAACTTTTTGAGTTCCAATTACAATATCAAGCTGAAATTTTTACGCGGCCATAACTAGCGATTTCCAATTGAAGTGAAATAATTTCGAAGTGTTACCATTTCCGGTTATACCGGAAGTGGGTCATCACTTTGTTATTTCAAATGACAATCTACCTTTCTTATTATACATCTAGAACCGACATTTGAGCAAGGCATAAAATACCCAAGATGTTGGCACTTATCTGTCAAAACGTTTGACAGATTTAATTATTTTTGTTATAAACTCGATTTTCGAGGAACATTTAGAAAAATTGTAGCTCGTAGATCTTTTGCACTACAGACACAATTTTTGCTTGGGTGGATAGAAGAAGGATCAAGGAATTTTTTAAGCAGTCTACACATGTCAAATATTTATTGCGTTGTTTTGTATAATTTTTTCAATTTGGCCTTTTTCAAACACCAATTACTCAATTTTTTCAAATGGCACGTGCCAATTTTTATATCGCTATCAGATGAAGCATCAAATTTCAGATGGAATTGTATCAGCATGTACTGTACCCATCTCTTATAGTGCCGAAATAATTTGGGAATATATAGAATTTTAATGATTTTGCAAGAACTAACAGGAAATGCTTTGAAATATTTGAATCAAGTAGCTGAGCTGGTTACGCTCACCTGACAGGTGCCTAAAATTAATGTACTTGTCACTTCGTTAATTCGAATTTGATATTTCAACAAGAATTGTTGGTAATTTGAAGTGAAAATTTTTGAAATACACCAGATTGATAATAAAATGGCTGATTATTCAAACGAAGATATGTTTAATCTCTTTTTAATTCATGGTGAATGTCAAAAAGTGGTGGATAGAACTTGCAGGCAATTCAATAACCAATTTCCAAATTTGGCGCCTATGAGTAAAACAAAATTTCGAAGAATTAGAAGCAATTTTCTGCAATTTGGAGGAACAAAATACATAGAAACTAGAAGAAAACCAATTCTCGAGGACGACGGCAATCAAATTAATACGCTAGCGTATTTTAGTGTCAATCCACATGCGTCCATTAAGTCAGCATCAATGGATATTGGATTGAATTATACTTCCATTCAAAGGATCCTTAAGAAACATAACATGCATCCGTATTCTTTTATCAGACTACAAAAATTGAAACCAACTGACCTTCCCAAGCGGCTAAATTTCTGTGAATATTTATTAATTCGGCTTCCAGAAGATGAGACAATTCTGTAAAAAATTATATGATCTGATGAAGCCAAGTTCAATGAAAGTGGAATAACCAACAGGAGAAATCGATAATTTTGGGCCACAGAAAATCCACATTTCATTGAGGTTATCGATTTCAAAAATAAATTCAGCGTGAACGTTTTTGCAATTATAATGAATGATTTGTTGGCTTATCACATTTATGAGGAAAATCTTAATAGAAAAAGATACCTGGAAATTTTTAGAGGAACATTAGAAAATTTTTTATATGGATTACCCCTTAACATTCTGAGGGATTGCTATTACCAAATGGATGGTGCACCGGCACATAAAACACGAGCTATAGATCGGCAGCTAACAGAAATGTTCGAGGATAGATGGTGGGGTAATCAAGGACCAAACTTATGGCCTCCGTTTTCTCCGGACCTGACTCCCCTCGATTTTTATTTATGGGGCAAAATCAACAGTGAAGTGTATCTTATTCCTGTAAGAAGTAAAGAAGAGTTACTAGAGCGCATTCATAATGCTTTTCGTAATATTGATCCTGAGGAAACTAAGAGGGCAATTCATCATGTTCGTATACGAGCTGTCAAGTGTATCGAGCAAAATGGGGCTCATATTGAACATTTATTCAGATCGTTAATTAGTTTTCTCCTATGATGTTTGCTATTATTTATTCGTATTAATGTAATTATCTTCGGTGATTGGTGTTCGCTTAGTTCCTACAATTTTTATTCATCCGAATTGTAGAAAATTGCTTCTAATGCTTCGAAATTTTATTTTACTCATAGACGGTTAATTTGGAAATTGGTTATTGAATTGCCTGCAATTTCTACCCACTACTTTTTGACATTCTAAAATGAATTAAAAAAAAATTAAATTTATTTTCGTTTGAATATCCAGTGGTTTTAATCCAAATGTGTTGTATATTTTAGATATTTTCAATTTGAAATAACGACAATTCTTGTTGAAATATCAAATTCGAATGAACGAAGTGACAAGTACATTAATTTTAGGCACCTGTCAGGTGAGCGTAACCAGTTCAGCTACTTGATTCAAATATTTCAAAGCATTCGCTGTTAGTTCTTGCGAAATCATCAAAATCCAATATATTCCCAAATTATTTCGGAACCATAAGAGATGGGTATAGTACATGCTTATACAATTCCATCTGAAATTTGACGCTTCATCTGATGGCGATATAAAAATTGGCACGTGTAATTTGAAAAAATTGAGTTATTGCTGTTTGAAGCAGACCAAATTGAAAAGAATCATACAAAACAACGCAATAAACATTTGACATGTGTAGATTGCTTAAAAATGCCTTGATCCTTCTTCTATCCACCCAAGCAAAAATTGTGTCTGTAGTGCAAAAGATCTACGAGCTACAATTTTTTTAAATGTTCCTCAAAAGTCGAGTTTATAACAAAAATAATTAAATATGTATAAAGTTTTGACAGGTAAGTGCCAACAACTTGGGTATTTTATGCCTTGCACAAATGTCGGTTCTAGATGTATAATAAAAAAGGCAGATTGCCATTTGAAATAACAAAGTGATGACCCACTTCCGGTATAACCGAAAATGGTATCACTTCGAAAATATTTCACTTCAATTGGAAATCGCTTGTTATGGCCGCGTATAAAATTTCAACTTGATATTGTAATTGGAACTTAAGAAGTTTTTAACGGACGGTCCCGGTGGATATCCCTATACACTACGGTGTCAACAAGTAAGATGATTTTGAATTTGAGCTGCATGCGCAAAATGAATTAGCCAATGCTCTTATATTTATGTTGCTAGGACAGCCTCAAATAACTGTGCCAAGGTTTCTATCAGAATATTCATTAGTGTTTGAGATACGCTTCGTTTGGTAAATTCCCAGAAGTGAATTCTTCGATTTTTATAATGTCTGCATTGGTTGAGCAAAAAATTTGCAGTTAATTTTGTTTGTGGAATGAACGTTCAGCTGCTGATTCATTCTGGATGGTGCAAAAAGCCCTTGTTATAAGTGCTATGAAGAGTTCCAACAAAGGTTGAGAATGTGGTGAAGACCAAGAGCGTCCAGGACGATCATCTCGGCCGACGAGACTCACGTCCAAAAAATTAAAACATTAGGTGCTTGTAAATCGTCGATTAACAATAAGAGATCTTGCTGATCATGTCGGCATTTCAAAAGGATCAATCAAAAGAAAAACTATATGAATTACCGGTAAGTCGACCAGACGTGTTAACAATTCCTTGAGGATCCTTATTTGCCAATAAATAGTACGGAATTTCTCTAGTAATTGTTTCCGTCGATAAAAAGAATGATACGTTCAAAGTTGGGGTTTACTGCTAGCCTATTGAGGTAGAATAAGCCAAACAACTGATGATTAATACTTTATAACACGGAAAGACTTTTGAAGCGATGAAATATTGGTTTTCTAGTTTTTCATTTGGAAAATGTGGTGTTCGAACAACAGGTGGTTCACCTGAATACTGCTGTTCTTTTTGAAAATTTCATTTTCCACAAAGCGCCTATAAATATTGAAAATGTTTGACGATCAAGTATTAATCCATTTAGATAGCTCTTAGTGAACAGATAAAATGCATTCAGCCAGAATAAAATTCGTATAAATTAAAATTGTACCGAATATTTTAAACACTTTTAAATAACACTTTATGTAATGTTGTCACAACTTTAGGGAAGTACGTCCAAAATGACATAGCGTTTTATTAATTATCAATAACTTTTATAGTATTCGTATTAGGAACATATTTTGTTCTCACAACTTTCCTTATATTAATTGGTTATTCACATCTTAAAGGTTTTCTCTGAAAAATCAACACTTACAAAAATTTGAATTGTGGAGGCCGTTACTTGATGTAGATCCATGATATAAATGAGATAAAAAACACAAGGTTTAACTTTAATCTACACTTTATTCGAAAAAATTCTACGACGTTTCGCTGACACAGCAGCTTTATCAAGAATGACAAACAGAATGAAGAGTATGGTATTATAAACAAATCGTAGAACAAGTTGGATGAATAACAGGAAAATCCACACCGAGCCATTGTACAGTTAGTATGAAAGGTAATAAAAACTAATTAAACAAGTTAAGTAGGGGTGAAAAATTCACATCTACCTGCTCATTCAAAAGCTTGTCCGAATGTTTGTATCTATTTATTTCTAATGCTTCTAGGAGATCTAATTTTGAACTTTTTAATTTTATATGTAATATGTCAAAGTTTTTATTGAATGAATGGTTTTCTTTTATTAGGTGGTTTGAATAATTTGAATCAGATTTATTTTTATCGAAGCTACGTTTATGTTCAGATGTTCTTATGCCAAAACTCCTATAGGTCCTACCGATATAAATTTTATCACAAGAACCGCAATTGAGTTTATAGATTCCTGATTTACTTGATTTTTGAACACGAGATTTATTATTTTTAATATGTTTACCTAAGTTATTAGAAGTTTTGAAAGTTATATTAAGATTTTGTTTGACGAGAAAGGATTTAATATTTGTACTTGCAGAACCGCAGAATGTTAAACTGTTGAATATTTTATAGTCTTTATGAATAGGATATACTTCATTTATTGCTTTCTGATACAGTTTCTTACGAATAATTAGATCTATCATATCCGGATTATATGAATTATTAATGGCTATCTGTTTGATGATGTTTAACTCTTTATTATAATCTTCTACTGATAAAGGTAAATTGAGTAACCGATGTACCATGCTGTTTAAAGCTGCAACTTTGTGTTGAATTGGATGTAATGAGTAGTTATGTATAATTGTATCAGTATGTGTTGGTTTACGAAAGACCGAAAAACATGATTATTATTTTGTTTAGTGATTTGCAAGTCCAAAAATTAATGGAATCGTTCTGTTCAATTTCTGTCGTGAATTTAATGTTCAAATGGATGGAATTAATGAAATTAAGAAATAAGTCTAATTGACGAGTAGTTCCAATGAAACATACTAAGATGTCGTCAACATATCTATACCAATAAAGAAATTTGGAAATGAGTGGATGTGTATGAATTTTCTGTTCAATATTATTCATAAAAATCTCTGCTAAAAGTGGACTCAAAGGATTTCCCAACACTCACATTAAATATTTAGCATCTAACATTATAAAAATGAATCATTAGCTGACTTTAAACCGAGTAAAGAACAAAATATTTTAAAGGCCATCAAACAAAAATCTCAACTAAATGAAGTTATTTTTACAAAAGCAGATGAGGGTAATTCTGTTATTTCGTTAAATAAAAATGACTACCTATTTAAAACTTTCATTTCGTCCGGAAACTATACAATTTTAAACAAAGATCCAACTATTAAATTCCAGAAAAATATTAAAATTGCAATAAATGACGCAAAATCTTTAATTAAAGCAATAGATAAATACAAATTAATTTTACCAAACCCTCAACCACCTAAACTGTATTCACTCATTAAATTGCTTAAAGTAAATAACCCCGTTAGACCAGTCGTATCTTACGTTACAGCCCCAGCCGTGAAATTGTCGCACTACCTTATAGATATCATTAAAAATTATTGTTCATTCAAATCAAAATTTTCTATAAAAAATTCTTTCGAATTGATAAATAACATAAAAAACGTTAACCTACCACCTAACGCAAAACTTATTTCGTTTGATGTTGAGAATTTATACCCAAGTGTTCCTCCAGGTGATGTCAAAATATTAATCGAAAACATGTTGAATTCGAATTATGTTAACCACATAACTAAATCAGAAATATTGAATCTGTTGGACGTTTGCATTGAACGAAATTATTTTTCTTTCAACATCTATTACAGTAGTGAAAATGGTTTGATCATGGGAAATCCTTTGGGTCCACTTTTAGCATGAATAATATTGAACAGAAAATTCATACACATCCACTCATTTCCAAATTTCTTTATTGGTATAGATATGTTGACGACATCTTAGTATGTTTCATTGGAACTACTCGTCAATTAGACTTATTTCTTAATTTCATTAATTCCATCCATTTGAACATTAAATTCACGACAGAAATTGAACAGAACGATTCCATTAATTTTTGGACTTGCAAATCACTAAACAAAATAATAATCATGTTTTTCGGTCTTTCGTAAACCAACACATACTGATACAATTATACATAACTACTCATTACATCCAATTCAACACAAAGTTGCAGCTTTAAACAGCATGGTACATCGGTTACTCAATTTACCTTTATCAGTAGAAGATTATAATAAAGAGTTAAACATCATCAAACAGATAGCCATTAATAATTCATATAATCCGGATATGATAGATCTAATCATTCGTAAGAAACTGTATCAGAAAGCAATAAATGAAGTATATCCTATTCATAAAGACTATAAAATATTCAACAGTTTAACATTCTGCGGTTCTGCAAGTACAAATATTAAATCCTTTCTCGTCAAACAAAATCTTAATATAACTTTCAAAACTTCTAATAACTTAGGTAAACATATTAAAATAATAAATCTCGTGTTGAAAAATCAAGTAAATCAGAATCTATAAACTCAATTGCGGTTCTTGTGATAAAATTTATATCGGTAGGACCTATAGGAGTTTTGGCATAAGAACATCTGAACATAAACGTAGCTTCGATAAAAATAAATCTGATTCAAATTATTCAAACCACCTAATAAAAAAAAAATTAATTCATTCAATAAAAACTTTGACATATTACATATAAAATTAAAAGTTCAAAATTAGATCTCCTAGAAGCATTAGAAATAAATAGATACAAACATTCGGACAAGCTTTTGAATGAGCAGGTAGATGTGAATTTTTCACCCCTACTTAACTTGTTTAATTAGTTATTATTACCTTTCATACTAACTGTACAATGGCTCGGTGTGGATTTTCCTGTTATTCATCCAACTTGTTCTACGATTTGTTTATAATACCATACTCTTCATTCTGGTTGTCATTCTTGATAAAGCTGCTGTGTCAGCGAAACGTCGTCGAATTTTTTCAAATAAAGTGTAGATTAAAGTTACACCTTGTGTTTTTTATCTCACTTACAAAAATACTTAATATTAAATTAAGATCAAGATAAATCCGTTTTGTCCAAACCGTATGGACAAAAATACACAAACCTTATGGATTAGATGACATACGCATCTATGTATAAAACAGATAATGACAAAAATCAATTGCACAATTCGCTAACAAATAATTTGGTACGCTTTAGCAAATCAGCACAGGCCGCTTGAACCCAACGACAGCACTGCATGAACCTTAACCACTCCTCTCCTTCTTCGCCTTCTCGATCACCTACATCTTCATCCTAGTCATTATTCATAAAAAGCGATCTAGTAACTGCCTGTCGTCTTTTGCGAGTTGGGTTTTTAGCTTCAGTTTCTCGTTTGATCCATATTTAGTGATGACGTCAGAGGAATGTTGTCATTCATTTTTTGGCTTTCGTATACTCTGTCAACTTACGAATTTACCACAGGGAACTGTAGAAATGACATTAACTGGAACTGCTAAAGAATTTGTCGGTAGAAAGGAACTTGTAGATGGTTGAGAAATGTCTGAGTCGCCAGTCAGTGTGTTATGAATATCTTTAGTAACTGCTATTGCGACTGAAGAATCCGATGGATTAGATGGTTTACAAGAATTAGTGGATGCTTTGATGAAGATTCAGGGGCCTCATTCTGTTTCTGTGTCTCGCTAGCGGCCAGGTCAATTGGCAACGATGGTTCTGATCCTGGATTGATTCTGGGTTATCAGCCGCGGAAACTATTGGCATATTTGTTATTTAAGCTGGTTCAAAAAAGTGATCTGGAAATATGTCTGGTTTAACTGGCCACAGTCCAATGCTTTTGAAACCACTGCATGCATTTTGAACAGAAGCAGTTTTTCCATAAGCTTGATTAAATGAATATCCGATCTGAAGAGCTGTCCCACTCCTCGATGATTTCTTAGCCAGACAAAAATCTCTTGGTTAAAATAAGTCGAGAGGATACATACGTGGGGTGCAATGAGGGGGAGAACAAACAATTTCGATTCTATTTTTTCTCGCAAAACTCAAAGCTTCGAACGATTTATGGCTGGCATGGCCATCGACAATAAGCAGGACTTCATCATCACGACTAGCGTTTACAAAGCTTCGAAAATGCTGGAGCCACTTAATAAATATTTCAGTAGACATCCACCCGTTTTCTTGAGCTACTCCTACCGTGCCAGTTGGTGCTTCATCTACGAGCTCGTTTTTCATATTCTTTCTCTGGAAAATCATGAAAGGAGGTACGAACGATCCTGCTGCGTTCAAGCAGAACACTTCTGTTACATTGGATCCCCGCTCAGCGTTTGTAATGGTACCTACTCGCTTTTACCAGCGGTAGCCACGATTTTTTTGAGGTCTTTGGACAGTAGACATCTCCTATGCGTCAACATTGTAGATCCAGTTTGCGTTGTATTTGTATTTGTCAATGTATTCTTGATAGTTATCAAAAACTTTTTACCTGGGGTCAATTAAAAGCTTGGGCTCTGGCTACGGAAGTACGCTCGAGTTTACGTAAAGATATGTTTTTATGGCGCCTTAAATATCCATCTAGCCACTCCTGGCCAGCTTTATCCTTATTATAACTATGCGCAAAGCAATTCTTTTCAGCCAATTCGAAAGCGAATTGTTGAACCATTGTACGCGTTAATCGAAACATGCGAATTTTAAGTAGCTTGATATGCTCAACAAATGTCTCTCGATTCCAAGGGAAAATGTTAGCTGAAATCGGCCCAAACCTTTTGCTGCAGATGGAATTATTTTATTTTGTTCCAAACTATGACGCCTTAGTGTACCTTGTGGTTCTTCAAGGTCTTAGAAGCCAGAAGTTAACCCATTTTTCTCTCCTTTACAGCTTCAACAGCTTTGTTCATCGCTTGTGGACTCCATGATTGCCTAATAGTTGTCCTCTTATAATTCCATAGCATATTGTCATCCTGTAAATTAAAGAGATTCATGTAGATTTAGATATTTTCATTATTCACTATATCTATGGGCAAAATGACACATCATGTTGTTTTGTCCATAGTGGTTGTATGTCATTTTGTACTTAGCCTCAAAAATTCAACGATTCAATGAATAATCTAATTACAGTGAGAATAATATAGTGAATTTTACACGTTCAACTCAAACACAAAATGCTTGAAATTAAGAAAACTATTAAACAGTGAAATAACCAAAGAAAACTTACCGAAAAACAAAACACTAACGACCACTATCAAATTTCTTTCTAAGCTCGAAACACAAACGTCAACATTGTGTCCGTTGTGTATTTCAAACGTCTCTCAGAAATCAAATGGTATATTTCCGTTGTAGGCGCTTCCTAATTGGCTTATTTTTGACGGTCTAAACCACGCCAATTTTTAAATATCGCCAAAGTGTCGTTTTGTCCATATATGTCATTTTGGACGAGTTTTCTGGTTGCAGATGGGAAAATTAATAATTATCCAAATAATGACACCGCCTCCTTGAAACCATTTCAGAAAATCAGTTTCATCTAGCTAATAACACTCAATAAAAACCGAAGAAAGATCGAAATTACATCACCCTGCAGATTCGTAACGAAGCGTTCGTGGATTGAAGTTTATCTGAAACTTTGTAATGAAATTAACCCAAATTAACGAAAGAATCGCCCTATTTTGTAAGTACATGATATTTAGGAACACGCTATAGGTGTTTAAATATACTAATAAACAACCGAAACGTCAATCGTATGTGTCTGGTTAGAACTGGATATGAATAAAAAATGGCAAAGAGAAGATCAAGTCGTATCTTGCTTGGTTTATGATCTAATCAACACCTGGAAAAGGGCCATGCACACCATCTACTAAAAATTAAACCGGTGAAAATTCACCGAATTTTAGTGGAAGTTACTTTTGTGGCCTCACATTTCATTTCTGCATTCATAAACATAACTAGGGCTCGTTTTCAAGACTGTTCTGTTTGAAGGCTTCTAGAATCGGGTTTCTGTTAATTTTCCGTGGTCCGCCTAGGGACCACGTTCAAGAACTTTCAACCAATGAAATATAAAGAATTCTTACTAAATAAAATGGGTGTACTATTAAACGCTGATTTCGAAAATTGACGATATACAGGGTGAATGAAAAATCTTGAAATGGATTGTGAAAAAATAAAAAAAATATTTTTATTGTATTCTCAGTTAAGTTATTGATATATGTTCTTTCATATTTATTGAAAACTTATATTTCATGAAAACATACTTCTTCACAAAGTATACAGAATAAGTATTTTTTCATTTGACAAGATTCATTGTTTCATTGTTTGAAATTATAGATTATCACGGCCTGGTGGATTTAAGACTTCTGCTTTTTAGGTGTTTTATTTCATGCGTCAGACACCTCAGCCATGAGATAGTCATAATACTTTTATAAGTATATTGAGAAAATTTTTCCTATTGATTTTATTTGTTTTCGATATTTACTTATAATAATTTTTGCTTATGTTTTCTTTCCATTTTGTGAATGCATATAGATTATTAGAATTTGTACTAATTGAATTGATATTTCAACTTGGACTAGTTGAATATAATTATTTTTTCTTGGTTGTATTAATTCGAATTCACTCTGAAATCTCGAAGGAAATTTTAAATTTGAATTAGGCGTACACAAATTTCATTTGCCGCTTTCCCATAGTAGCTATCGATAGCCATAATGCTATGACGTTTCCAGTTCATAGCATTAGTAGTGCCATTCTATACTTGGCGGATTATTCATACGCTAGATAACTTACGTTTTGTCTTATACGAAACACAAACTCGATTCTAATCGTGCATTGCATAAAATATTCTCTCAAAAAATGGCATATTAAATTTATAACGAATACTAACATTTGAAATCATGTTCCCAATCTTAAGTGGAAAAAATCTCAAAAATCCTTTCATTTTCTTCTCATACTTTTGATTTTCTCATAATATCCATTCTATCTGATCATGGTTCCAATCTGACAAGATGAAATAAGCCATCTAGATTCCAATTTCGTGAAGACAGTTGTAGGTTCCTATAATTTATTTAGGTGGAATGGGCGCCGGCGCCTGTCACGCTCTCCTCCTTTCGGTTGAACAACTTCATAATTCTAAAGTCCAAGTCATGGCTGCTGCTATCAAATACACATTTATCTTAAACTTGAGGTAGGTCGCGTGCTCTGCTATTCAGTAACAATCATTAATCCTATAGAATGGCAGATACTGCTTAAAAATAAATCTGTGCGAATACAAGTTCGTCTCAACAAGAAAACGAACACAAATCTTGGGGGGACTTGGTATAATCAAGGTTTGAGGTCAATGGAATAAATATTTTGAATAATATGTTTTATAATATATATGCTTGCTTAACTGGCTAAAATGAAAAACTGAAAGTATTTGGTCTACATATAGCAAAAACTAATTCTCTCTTCCATTTTCCTAGGTTTCTAGAATATTTTGGAGAATGTACAGGGTGTGTCCTAACTACGGTATAAATCTTCGTGGATTCCTAAGGTCATCAAAATAAGTTCCAATGAACTGATATCCGGATTTTCTGGGGTACAAAGAGTGTTGAAATTTTCGAAAAAAAAATGATTCTGCCGAATTGTTTGAAATATGGTACAGTTGTTTATAGTGATAAGGAACCTAATTAGGTTAGGTTAGATTCAAATCATTAGGTCTAGTAGCGTCCTGCAGGCATCATAGTCGATATAGGGTAAAAGATTACGCCACTGTCTTTTCAATAGTTTTATATTTTTTTTTGGCGTTTGAGCAAACAAAAATACAACCTTTTGATTCTAATGTTTTCTTCGTTCTAGTTTTGTTTTTATCTTTCATGAACATGGAAAGAATTTTCTAATATCAATTCATTGAGTCCATCATTCGAGCTGGTAATTTGATTTGAATCAATAAATGCAGTGGCAACTAAGGTGAAATATGCAATTCCATTGGCTTCAATATGTTCACAACTGTTTTCATATTCAGAAAATAATATTTCAATTTCTAAGACTTTTATGTTTATATTGATGGTATTGTAATATCAGTAAAATTTAGAAAGCAATAACTTTACTTTTTCTGAGATGATTGACATGCACTTCATCTATGTATTGGCAAATAGAGCTCGAAGAATTTGCCAGAACAGATATCCTATCAAAATTTTTCCATATACTAAAACATTTCGATTGTTATATATGAAATTAAGTGAAACTGGGAGATTTATTAAAACTACTGGTGATGGAAGGCCAGACACTGTAAGGAAGCCTGAACTAGAAAAAGCTATATTTAGTGCGATAAAATAAGATCCTTCAAATAGTATCAGGTAGATTGCACTGCAGCTTCTTATTATTCTTAAGGTGCCATCTCTGAGATCAGAGATTGGCGATCATTTGCTGGAACTCTTCTCAATTTTAGGCGAAATGACAGATTTTTTCGAATGTGAGGCTTGTCCATGCCTTGATGCTGCGGCACCAGGACGCCTCGTTTGCCTTCAATTTTTTCTTCAATTATTAGTTGAAGAAGAAAGTATCTTTCTCCGAGAAGAATATGCCCCATATATTCAATATTCCTCTTCTTAATTATTTGAAGGAGTTGGTGGTCTATCTTGATCAGATGCAGAATCTCTTCATTTGATTGTCCAAGATATTTGAAGCATACATTTAAAGCACCATATTTCAAAAACCTCCAAATTCATGGTGTTCATCTTCAAAGTCCACGCTCATAAAAGGGTGAACCGCATACACCACTTTGGAAATCTGACTCTTTTTTCAATTTTTGAATTTTTATCGCAGAGCGGTGTTTTGTATTGATGAAAGCTGTCCTCGCAGTGGAGATTCTTGTTTTAATCTCGACATCTGGGTATGTATCCATACTCATGAGGCTACCCAGATATTTGAAGTTGTCGATTCTTTGAATATCCTCCTTTCAAAATTTAATGGTGCGTCTGGTTGTTCATTTCTGTTGACTATCATGAGCTTATTTTTTCTGTGTTCAGCCTTAATCCAAATCGGTTGCATACGATATTTACTCGATTAAGTAATATTTGAAGATCTCCTCACGTCCCTGCGACAATGGCCGTGTCATCCCTATATATGATGTTGTTAATCAAATGACCATTAATTATTATTTCTTCTATGCTGTCACTCAAATCCTACCTCACGTCGTTCCTTCTTGGAATAAATTCCGGTTGTTGATTGTGAATCTTCAATTTGACTCTTTGCGACAATACATATCTCTAATCAGACATATCATTATCGTATGAGTCGATAGTTTTCAACATATCTATAAGCTGTTCATGGTTAATACAGTCATGTCTCCCACAATTTCCTTACTTATAACTTATCGGTGATAATCCCCTTATTTTCAATCACCAGATATTTTCTTGTTGTTTTTAAATATCGCGGCTGCCTCCTTCAACTTCTTGGATATGTGCAAGTCGTCATGATTATTTTGGAGTAGTTCTATCTCTTGAAATTCTTCTTTCATTCATGATTCTTTGGCTATTCTTATTTTCCTCCTCAATATGTCACTGAATTACTTATACTGGGTGGTGTTGTTCTTGAATGTTCTTCTTTCGTCTGGCAGAAGAAATATTTCTTCCGTTACCCATTTTTTCAAAGGAGTGCGCTTTTTTTTACCCATTAGATCTTCAACTGTTTCTGCAACCTCACTATTAACAAATTTCCACTGGTCTTCTATACCAATGTATTAGAAATCTTCGGCTGTGGTCTTCTCCAATCCTTGATTGAGAGACATTATTGCTTACTCTCGAACTGTTAGATCTTTGAGTCTTTCAAAAATATATTGACTTTCGGGTGGAGTTTCTGAGCTTTTTGAGACATATCTTAATGTCTGCATAAAGTAGTTTTTGTTAGTTTCTTTCTTATTAATTCTGCTATTAGTTCTGCAGCTCTGCCGCTTTCATTAACGCGTCGCCACTGGATTGAAAGAAGGATGCCCATATTCTTAATGTCAGATTTCACTTTTCTAAAAGGAGAGCAAGACCAGTGCAAGATGGTTCAATTGTGTCAAACCAACCAAAGTCCATGGGCATTGGAGGTTTGGATCTGAAATCCGCCCAAGCGGTGAGGCAGAGAGCAGAAGATCTAGGTCTATCCAAGGCTCTAGCCGAAAAACATTCTTTGAGCAAAATTTTACTTGGCTCAAAGAATAGGCAAAATACTATAGCTATAGAATGGTGACATTCAAGATTTAAAATTCATGGTCGTTATAGGTTAGGACAGTAAATCCCCCTCCTAAATCACGTATATTTTCATAGATACGAAGAACTTTAAAGCTTATCAAAATATTGGATGTGGTATCAATGATAATGAAGTTTGTTCCAATAGCAACTTAAAAATTTGGTGAAATATTCTAAACTTGTCCAGACGTGAACAAATCGATTATTGCTACATGAACCAAAGTGTGATTCATCTCCAAAAAGTGAGGAAGTATGTTGGCAGTTATTTCACCTATTATTAGGTTAATATAACGATCGTTTGTTGTTATACAACGAGGATATTCACTTTTTGACCTTTGGGCAATTGTTCATGTGACTCAGAATTGTTCGTAGCTAACTCACACTTGGATCAACACCATTCTCTTTATTGATAAGACCTTCCAAATTACCATTTACGATATCTCAATAATGTGTACACTATATGTGTAAACACATTGTCGACTTTTATCTAGGGAACTATATTCAACCTTCCGTAGAATGTTTAATATCCTTGCCTGAAGGATATCCTTTTTCTTGCGAACGAAGTATTTTAGATACATCTCTGAATCTTCTCTCAGAAGATCAAAGAATCGAACCTTGAAGTTCTTGAGGGGCCATTCTTTATTCATTCTTAAAGTGAATAATATTAAAAAACGAGAATATTGAGATCTTTAATTAATAGTTTCTCAAGTTTGGTTCGGTTTTGTATTGAGTGGACCCTGTACGAACCTTCTGGATATAACGGATATCTCTGAACTATTTTTGAGCAAGTAGCTTGTCATTCCCGCCACCTCCCACTGTCTGAGCTACGGGATGAGATGGAACAAGAAACGATGATGTCATCTATCTTTTTTATAGGTTTCCTTACATGACTGGGACGTCAGAGATTATTGCAATTGATATTGATGGTGTTTCTTCTTTCTGTCACTATTGACAGGTATTAAATAATAACTCACTTTCGTCGTTTTATTGTTCGTTTTCACTGTGGAGTGCACATTCAATGACCTCTTGTGCATCCGAGGCTGAATATTCAAGGTCTGTTGCATGCAAATTTCTCTCATTTTTTTATGAAGTTTCAAACAGTGATATTCGATATATTATCTCGTTCGGATTTTTTCACAATAGCAAATTAGAGTCACTGAAATTAAATAATAAATCTTTGTTGGCCTAAGCTGACAGATGTTTGTCCACTTTATTTCCGTCTTCTACCATACTTCTTCAATCCTGAAACTGAAGGATCGAAACAAAAATAGAATCAGCAGAATATGTCGCACTCATCGCCATCATCCAGGATACGTAAAAAATCATGATTCTTACAATTCAGCGAACTATTTTCAATGATTCTTCCCTAATTTCCTAAATACATTCAGAACCCCACGAACAAACCAACAAAGAAACTGTTTAAATAAACTACCCTCTTAGTTTAAACATATTTGTATCCCACTGAAAGTAATATCAACTTTTTACCATTACCGGTTCTACCCGAAGTAGCTCCTATTTCAATGGTCAACCCCTATTTTTCATTTACGAGGGCTGGGTATATTTGATTTTCGATTTTTTCATGGCGTTATGTTGGTATTCACATTTGCTGACAAGATCAGCCTTTTTGATTGTTTACTTAATTTTTGACAGCTATTTTGCTAGGACATGTTTTGGCATATCTTCATTTTTGTCTATTCCAAAAAATGGATAAAAGAATCCGTATCAAATTTTGTGTAAAAAACAAAATTAAGTTAACGGACGCATTCTCAATGTTGACTGCGGTATATGATGAACCTACCTTAAACCAAAGAAACGTTTAATGTGACTCAAACTGATCTCGGAGGGTCGAGAAGATGTGAACGATGAAGACCGTACCGTCTAGCACATCGATAACTGTCGAAAACTGTGATAAAGTAAAGAAAGTAGTATTATCCAATCGTCGAATCACCGTTAGATCAATTTCTGGGGAACTACACACAACCAAGTTTATATGGAATCACCCGATATTTTGAATATTACCCCAATGATTCTGGAAATTTCAAAGGATTGTTTGAATTGATTCTTTTTGAGATATTTCGATTGAAAAAAGAAATAAATTAAGGTTTAATTTAAGAAAGAAACAAATAAAAGACTCTTTCCGCATGTAGTAGAAAAATTGAATATTGTTTCCTCACGGGGTAGGTGTTCTTTTCTCGACCTCAGTAGCTTGTATTACCTCCTCTTGCTGGGGTGATATTCTGCCACTCTTCTGTTGTGGGGTTCTTGGATTATCCTGGCGCGATTTCTTTTGAGATTATCCCATAAATGTTCAATAGGATTTAGGTCTGGAGAGCAATCTGGCCTGTCCAAAATAGCGATTCCTCTGTTTCAAGATAATGTCGCGCGAGGTTGCTGGTATGCGGAGGAGAACTATTTTAAATGAAAGTGAAATTCTCACCGTGGGTACCTCGCTAGATTCTCACTATAGGCTCCAGCACTAGATCCACGTAATTTCTAGCCGTTACACTCGCAGGAAAGAAAATCAAATCTGTGTTGCCTCCCAGTATAATGCCACCCTAAAAGATCACATTGCCCCCTTGTTATTTTGGAAGTTGTCTTGCTGCTCGGAGTCTAGCTTGTCTTCCACGACCCCTCTTAACCCGAATCCGGCGGTCATCTAATCGAACACACATGCTGTTCTCTTCCGAAAAAAGAACATTTCGCCAATTCTCAATTATCCAATTTTGGTGCTAGATACACCAATTAAGACTGTTAATATTTTGTTGTCTTGTTAGCTCTGGAACTCTTAAGGGCCTTCTGCTGTATAAACCTCTTGTACGAAGTCTTTGACGTATCGTTTTGACTTATACACTGATGCCTATTGCTTCCAGAAATTGCCTTTGGAGTATGGAGTGCGACGCACTAAGGTCTCTTCTTGCAATTTGGGACAAAAAGCGGTTTTGTTCTTCAGAAGTGATCTTACGTCTTCCCCATTGTGCCCTCTATATCCCTCTGTGTCACCCCTTCTTAAAAGAGAGCAACTATTCGACCCCTCTCCACATCAGACAATCCAACGTAAGGCATTTTCAATTATGGTTATAGGCTCTTCAGATTTTGAACTTCACAGTTTCAAATCATAATGACGACTGAGTACAATATACCGAACATGTGGTGATAATAACATTTCTTATCATACTATCAAGTTTTTTTACAACAAAACACTTCATTCTTCACAAGTAGTAAAAGATCCATGGTTAAAAACAATCAATAATGTGAAATATCGATTGATTCCATATAAACTTGGTTGTGTACATATCTGTCCGTGTGAGAAACAGTTCTTTCCTAGATTTATCCCAACCACTTTCAATGGCTGCCCCTGTTATTTATTGATGGTCATGGCGAAGCAGATTTTTGGGGATACTGCATTCTATTAAATTCATATGGATTCTCTGATGGCATCAATGGTATTCTATGTATGAATACAGTTTGAACACATCAAGTGAATATGATATCCTTGACAATGTTCCGGTGAAAAACTTTTATCCGCCGTCTGGTACCGTTGCATAATTTTGGAGGTTTATTGTTTGTCAATAACATAACTGGTGAAACAATTGTCAGAAAGAGATTATGTGGCGCAGACCTTCTGGGTTAGATTATGTTAGGTTAGAAAAGGGAGGTATTTGTGGATGGTGACACAAGGCTTATTTGGAAGGTATGGCCAAATTGTTTACGATGTTGAAAATTCTTCTTTCTTCAAAAACACCATAAACATCATCAAACTAAAGTCAGAATTACTTTTTATATGAAATATGTATTGAAAAGCAACAACTAAAATAATGTGTCTGTAACATTTCACATTTTCATATGCTCAATTGTTCAAGCTTTCCTTATTTCTTGTTGAATCTAGTGAAAGCGAAGAAAATCCCCTAAACTGCTGTTCTACATTTTCATCTTCATCCCCACTTTCCAAGGAAGATTCTGACTAATATTCATAGTTTAATGTTTTCATTTCATTTGAATTGTGGAGGCCGTTACTTGATGTAGATCCATGATATAAATGAGATAAAAACACAAGGTTTAACTTTAATCTACACTATAAATAAAGTGTAGATTAAAGTTAAACCTTATGTTTTTATCTCATTTCCATTTCAACTATATGTTCAAATACCATACTAGAATATAGATCTGGATTAAAGTGTCCAATGTTCCATGGTATAATTTGTGGTGATGGATATGATCCAGAATTTTAAACTTATGGACATATGTCAAACCGATTTCACAAGTCACCATCGACTTTCGGGAAAACAATTTAACAACCGTAATTATCCACATATTCAAACGGTTCAAAATTAGTCGATAATATTTTAATTGTATTTGTGGATGCTGATTCAACGAGGGTGATTCGAAATGTATGACCGAATTGTTTCATGATGTTGAATGATTCTTCTTTCTCCATATTTAACCTTAGTGTCAACCAATTGTTTCGAATCTGGTTCGTCCAATATGATATTACTCGGATGCACTTTGCGGTAATGGTCGAATATATTACATCTTATTCCTGACCATTTGAATCCGAAGTTTATACATTTGATGTGAGGATACTATGGCAATCCAATTGGCGATGATGTACAATTTTGCCAGTACCAATAACTTTACAACCATATCGGAATATTTTGGAATGTGAGTTCATACATTCAAAAACTTTTTTTCAAGAGGGCATCTTTTCTAATTGATAACCTGAACCACATGTTCACCATTTTTCCTTAAACTATAACATGCATGACAAATGGAATGATTTTCTTTACATTTGAGGAGGGAGGTATTTGTGGATGGCGATTAAAGGCTTATGCGGAAGGTATGGCTGAATTGTCTCACGATGCTGATAATTCTTCTTTCTTCAAAAAAACATAAGCATCATCAAACTGATGTAGGAATTAATTTTCAAATGGAAATATTTAGTGAAAAGCAACAACTCTTATAAAGTGTCTGTATAATAGGAAAAATATACAATATAAAATCCATGTACTTTTTACAATTCACGGTATATAACATATCACATTTTCATATACTTAATTGTTCAAGTTTTTCCTTATTTCTTATTGAATCCAGGAGAAGTGAAGAAAATGTTGTAATCTGCATTTTACATTTTCATCTTTATCCCACTTTCAGAGGATTAATCTGAATAATATACATAGTGTATGGTTTGTATTTCAACTATACGTTCAAATACCATACTAGAATTTTGAGCTGGCTTAAATTGTCCTATACTTTCACATGGTACTACTTGTGGTAGTGGATATGACCCATAATTTGAAACGTATCGGCATTTGTCAAATTGATTCCAACAGTCACCATGGACTTTCGGGAAAATAATTTTACAACCGTAATTATCGACATATTCGAACGGTCCAAAATTAGTCGATAATATTTTGATATTATTTGTGGATGTAGATGCAACGAGGCTGATTCGGTATGGCCGAATTGTATTACGATGTTGTTAATTCTTCTTTCTTCAAAAACCGTAAACATCTTCAAACTAATGTCCGAATTACATTTCATATGGAAATATGTATTGAAAAGCAACATCTACAATGAGGTGTTTGTATAATAGAAAGAATTTACAACATAAAATCGATGTAAATTTTACAATTTTTGGTATATAACATATCACATTTTCATATACTTAATTGTTCAAGTTTTTCCTTATTTCTTGTTGAATCCAGAAAAGTGAAGAAAGTCCCTAAACTGTTGTTCTACATTTTCATCTTCATCCCCACTTTCAGAGGAAGAATCTGAATAATATTCGTAGTTTGTGATTTTTATTTCTACTATATGTTCAAATACCTTACTAGAATTTTGAGCTGGCTTAAATTGTCCTATAGTATCACATGGTACAATTTGAGGTTGTGGATATGATCCATAATTTGGAACGGATCGACTTATGTCATATCGATTACACGAGTTACCATCGACTTTCGGGAAAACAATTTTACAACCGTAATTATTCACATATTCAAACGGTTCGAAATTAGTAATAAATTAATAGTATTTGTGGATGCTGATGCAACGAGGGTGTTACGGAATGTATGACCGAATTAGTTCATGATGTTTATATTACATCTTTCTCCATGTTTAACCTAAGTTTCAACTAATCGTTTCGAATCTGGTTCGTCCAAGATAATATTACTCGGATGCACTTTGCGGTAATGGCCGAATATATTACATCTTATTCCTGACCATTCGCATCCGAAGCTTATACATTTGATGAGAAGATACTCTGGCAATCCAATTGGCGTTGATGCACCATTTTGCCAGTACCAATAATTCTACAAAAATATCCGAAATTTCTGCAATGCAAGTTCATATTTTCAAAAACTTTCTTCAAGAGAGCGTCTATTCTGAATGAAAACCTGAACCACATGTTCTGAACTTTTTTTTTGAAGCTATAACATGCATGACAAGTGGAATCATTTTCTTCACATTTGTGGAAGGGAGGTATTTGTGGATGGTGACACAAGGCTTATCCGAAAGGTAAGGCCAAATTGTTTTACGATGTTGATGATTTTTTCTTCAAAAACCATAAACATCATAAAACTGAAGTCAGAATTACGTTTCATATGGAAATATGTAGTAAAAGCAACAACTAAAATAAGTTGTTTTAATAAAAGGAAAAATATACAACTTAAAATCCATATAACTTTGACTATTGACCGTACCATATTACATTTTCATATACTCAATTGTTCAAGCTTTTCCTATTTCTTGTGGAATCCAGAGAAAGTGAAGAAAATCCCTTAATCTGCAGTTCTACAATTGCATTTTCATCTCCACTTTCAGAGGAAGAATGTGAAGAATATACATAGTTTATGGATTTTATTTCAACTACATGTTCAAATACCATACTAGAATTTTGAGCTGGCTTGAATTGTCTTATACTATCACATGGTACAATTTGTGGAGGTGGATATGATCCTTAATATGAAACGTATCAACATATGTCATATCGATTTCACGATTCACCATCGACTTTATGGAAAACAATTTTACAACCGTACAAATCGACATTTTCAAAGGGTTCAAAATCTGTGGATAATATTTTCTCAGTGTATGTGGATGCTGATTAAACGAGGGTGATTCGGAATGTATGACCGAATTGTTTCATGATGTTTATAATTTTTCTTTCACCATGTTTAATTGTTGTTTCAACCAATCGTTTCGAATTTTGTTCGTCCAATATGATATTACTCGGATGCACTTTTCGGTAATGGTCGAATATATATCATCGTATTCCTGACCATTTGTATCCGAAGTTTATACATTTGATGTGAGGATACTCTGGCAATCCAATTGGCGTTGATGCACCATTTTGTTAGTACCAATAATTCTACAACAATATCTAAAATTTCTGCAATGCAAGTTCATACATTCAAAAACAAGATAGCGTCTTTTCTGAATGGAATCCTGAACCACATGTTCTGAATTTTTTTTGTGAAGCTATAACACGCATGACAAGTGGAATCATTTGCTTCACATTTGAGGAAGGGATGTATTTGTGAATGGTGACTCAAGGCTTTTTCGGAAGGTAAGGCCAAATTGTTTTACGATGTTGATGATTCTGCTTTCTTCAAAAAAACCCTAAATATCATCAAACTAAAGTCAGAATTACTTTTCATATGGAAATATGTATTAAAAAGCAAAACTAAAATAATTTGTTTTTATAATAGGAAAAATATACAATATAAAAACCATGTAACTTTGACTATTCACGGTACCATATTACATTTTCATATACTCAATTGTTCAAGCTTTTCCTATTTCTTGTAAAATCCAGGAAAAGTGAAGAAAATCCCTAATCTGCAGTTGTACATTTTCATCTTCATCTACACTTTCAGAGGAAGAATCTGTATAATATTCATAGTTTATAGTTTTCATTTCAACTATATGTTCAAATACTATACTAGAATTTTGAGCTGGCTTAAATTGTCCTATACTATCTCATGGTACAAATTGTAGTGGTGGAAATGATTCATAATTTGGAACGTATGGAAATTTGTCATATCGATTCCACGAGTCACCATGGACTTTCGGGAAAACAATTTCACAACCGTAATTATCCACATATTCAAATGGTTCAAAATTAGTCGATAATATTTTAATAGAATTTGTGATTGGTGATACATTGAGGGTGATTCGAAATGTATGACCGAGTTGTTTCATGAAGTTTATAATTCTTCTTTCTCCATATTTAACTTCAGTGTCAACCAATCGTTTGGAATCTGGTTCGTCCAATATGATATTACTCGGAACTTTGCGGTAATGGTCGAATATATTACATCGTAATCCTGACCATTTGAATCCGAAGTTTATACATTTGATGTGAGGATACTATGGCAATCCAATTGGCGATGATGCACAATTTTGCCAGTACCAATAACTCTACAACCATATCGGAATATTTTGGAATGTGAGTTCATACATTCAAAAACTTTTTTCAAGAGGGCATCTTTTCTAATTGATATCTTGAACCACATGTTTAGCATTTTTCCTTAAACTATAACATGCTTGACAAATGGAATGATTTTTTTTACATTTGAGGAGGGAGGTATTTGTGGATGGTGACACAAGGCTTATTCGGTAGGTATGGCTGAATTGTCTCACGATGCTGATAATTCTTCTTTCTTCAAAAAGCATAAACATCATCAAACTAATGTCAGAATTAATTTTCAAATGGAAATATTTATTGAAAAGCAATAACTCTGATAAAATGTCTGTATAATAGGAAAAATTGCAATATAAAATCCATGTACTTTTACAATTCACGGTATATAACATATCACATTATCATATACTTGATTGTTTAATTTTTCCTTATTTCTTATTGAATCCAGGAGAAGTGAAGAAAATGTTGTAATCTGCATTTTACATTTTCATCTTTATCCCCACTTTCAGAGGATTAATCTGAATAATATACATAATTTATAGTTTGAATTTCAACTACATGTTCAAATACCATACTAGAATTTTGAGCTGGCTTAAATTGTCCTATACTATCACATGGTACTATTTGTGGTAGTGGATATGACCCATAATTTGAAACGTTTCGACATTTGTCAAATTGATTCCATCAGTCACCATGGACTTTCTGGAAAACAATTTTACAACCTTAATTATCGACATATTCGAACGGTTCAAAATTAGTCGATAATATTTTAATAGTATTTGTGGATGCTGATGCAACGAGGATGAATCGGAATGTATGGCCGAATTGCTTCATGATGTTTATAATTGCTCGTTCTCCATGTTTAATTGTAGTTTCAGCCAATCGTTTGGAATCTGGTTCGTCCAATATGATATTACTCGGATGCACTTTGCGGTACTGGTCGAATATATTACATATTATTCCTGACCATTTGCATCCGAAGTTTTTACCTTTGATGGGAGGATACTCTGGCAATCCAATTGGCGTTGATGCACCATTTTGCAAATACCAATAACTCTACAACCATATATAAAATTGTCGCAATGTAAGTTCATACATTCGAAAACTTTCTTCAAGAGGACGTCTTTTCTAAATGAAAACCTGAACCACATGTTCTGAATTCTTTTTTTGAAGCTATAACATGCATGACAAGTGGAATAATTTTCTTCACATTTGAGGAAGGGAGGTATTTGTGAATGGTGACTCAAGACTTATTCGGAAGGTAAGGACAATTTGTTTCACGATGGTGATGATTCCATAAACATCATCAAACTGAAGTCAGAATTACTTTTTATATGGAAATATGTATTAAAAAGCAACAATTAAAATAAGTTGTTTGTATAATAGGAAAAATATACAACATCAAATCAATGTAACTTTGATTATTCACGGTACCATATTACATTTGCATGTAGTCAATTGTTCAAGCTTTTCCGTATTTCTTGTAGAATCCAGAGAAAGTGAAGAAAATTCCCTAATCTGCAGTTCTACATTTTCATCTTCATCCCCACTTTCAGAGAAAGAATGTGAATAATATACATAGTTTATGGTTTTCATTTCAACTACATGTTCAAATACCTTACTAGAATTTTGAGCTGGCTTAAATTGTCCTATACTATCACATGGTGCCATTTGTGGTGGTGGATATGACCCATGATTTGGAACGTATCGACATATGTCATATCGATTCCACGAGTCACCATCGACTTTCGGGAAAACAATTTTACAACGGTAATTATCGATATATTCAAACGGTTCGAAATTAGTCGATAATATTTCAATGGTATTTGTGGATACTGATGCAACGAGGGTGTTACGGAATGTATGACCGTATTATTTCATGGTGTTTATAATTCTTCTTTCTCCATATTTAACCTCAGTGTGAATCAATCGTTTCAAATCTGGTTCGTCCAATATGATAGTACTCGGATGCACTTTGCGGTAATGGTCGAATATATTACATCTTATTCCTGACCATTTGCATCCGAAGTTTTTACATTTGATGTGAGGATACTCTGGCAATCCAATTGGCGTGGATGCACCATTTCGCTAGTGCCAATAACGCTACAATAATATCTGAAATTTCTGCAATGCAAGTTTATAAATTCAAAAACTTTCTTCAAGAGATCGTTTTGTCTGAATGAAAACCTGAACCACATGTTCTGAATTTTTTTAAGCTATAACATGCATGACAAGTGGAATCATTTTCTTCACATTTGAGGAAGGGAGGTATTTGTGGATGGTGACACAAGGCTTATTCAGAAGGTAAGGCCAAATTGTTTAACGATGTTTATGATTCTCCTTTCCTCTAAAAAAGCATAAACATCATCAAACTGAAGTCAGAATTACTTTTCATTTGGAAATATGTATTAACAAGCAACAACTAAAATAAGTTGTTTGTATAGTAGTGGTGGATATGATCCTTCATATGAAACGTATCGACTTATGTCATATCGATTCCACGAGTCAAAATCGACTTTCAGGAAAACAATTTTACAACCGTAAATATCGACATATTCAAACGGTTCAAAATTAGTCTATAATATTTTAATAGTATTTGTGGATGCTGATGCAACGAGGGTGATTCGGAATGTATGACCGAATTGTTGATGATGTTTATAATTCTTCTTTCACCATGTTTAATTGTTGTTTCAACCAATCGTTTGGAATCTGGTTCGTCCAATATGATATTACTCGGATGCACTTATCGGTAATGGTCTAATATATTACATGGTAGTCCTTACCATTTGCATCCGAAGTTTATACATTTGATGTTAGGATACTCTGGCAATCCTATTGGCGGTAATGCACCGTTTTACTAGTACCAATAACTCTACAACAATATCTGAAATTTTCGAAATGTAAGTTCATACATTCAGAAACTTTCTACAGGAGGGCGTCTTCTCTAAATGAAAACCTGAACCACATCTTCTGAAATGTTTTTTTAAGCTATAACATGCATGAATGATTTGCTTCACATTTGAGGAAGGGAGGTATTTGTGGATGGTGACACAGGGCTTCGGTATGGCCGAAATGTTTTACGATGTTGTTAATTCTCCTTTCCTCAAAAAAACCGTAAACATCATCAAACTTATGTCAGAATTACTTTTCATATGGAAATATGTATTGAAAAGCAACATCTAAAATAAGGTGTCTGTATAATAGAAAGAATTTACAACATAATATCGATGTAAATTTTACAATTTATGGTATATAACATATCACATTTTCATATACTTAATTGTTTAAGTTTTTCCTTATTTCTTGTTGAATCCAGAAAAGTGAAGAAAGTCGCCTAATCTGCTGTTCTACATTTTCATCTTCATCCCCACTTTCAGATGAAGAATCTGAATAATATTCGTAGTTTGTGGTTTTCATTTCAACTATATGTTCAAATACCATACTAGAATTTTGAGCTGGCTTAAATTGTACTATACTATCACATGTTACAATTTGTGGTGGTGAATATGACCCATAATTTGAAACGTATGGATTTATGTCATATCAATTCCACGAGTCACCATCGACTTTCGGGAAAACAATTTTACAACGGTTATTTTCGATATATTCAAACGGTTCAAAATTAGTCGATAATATTTTAATAGTATTTGTGGATGCTGATACAACGAGGGTGATTCTAAATGTATGACCGAATTGTTTTATGATGTTTATAATTCTTCTTTCTCCGTGTTTAACCTTAGTTTCAACCA
Organism: Cryptolaemus montrouzieri; assembly: GCA_013387265.2. NCBI lineage: Eukaryota > Metazoa > Arthropoda > Insecta > Coleoptera > Coccinellidae > Cryptolaemus > Cryptolaemus montrouzieri. The sequence goes on from JABFTP020000185.1 coordinate 126,398,845, forward strand.
ATCCTTTCGAATCTGGTTCGTCCAAGTTTATATTTCTCGGATGCACTTTGTGGTAATGGTCGAATATATATCATCGTATTCCTGACCATTTGTATCCGAAGTTTATACATTTGATGTGAGGATACTCTGGCAATCCAATTGGCGTTGATGCACCATTTTGTTAGTACCAATAACTCAACAACAATATCTGAAATTTCTGCAATGCAAGCTCATACATTAAAAACAAGATAGCGTCTTTTCTGAATGGAATCCTGAACCACATGTTCTGAATTTTTTTTCTGAACCTGTAACACGCATGACAAGTGGAATCATTTGCTTCACATTTGAGGAAGGGATGTATTTGTGAATGGTGACTCAAGGCTTATTCGGAAGGTAAGGCCAAATTGTTTTACGATGTTGATGATTCTGCTTTCTTCATAAAAAACTAAAACATCATCATGCTGATGTCAGAATTACTTCTCATATGGAAATATGTATTGAAAATCAACTACTAAAATAAGGTGTCTGCATTATAGGAAAAATATACAACATAAAATGCATGTAACTTTGACTATTCACGGTACCAAATTACATTTTCATATACTCCATTGTTCAAGCTTTTCCTTATTTCTTGTAGAATCCAGAGAATGTGAAGGATATCTCCTAATCTGCTGTTCTACATTTTCATCTTCATCCCCACTTTCAGAGGAAGAATCTGAATAATATTCTTAGTTTATAATTTTCATTTCAACTATATGTTCAAAAACCATACTAGAATTTTGAGCAGGCTTAAATTGCTCTATTTGTGGTGGTGAACGTATCGACATATATCATATCGATTACACGAGTCACCATCGACTTTCGGGAAAACAATTTTATAACCGTAATTATCCACATATTCAAACGATTTAAAATTAGTCGTTAATATTTTAATAGTATTTGTGGATGGTGATACAACGAGGGTGATTCGAAATGTATGACCGAATTGCTTCATGATGGTTATAATTCTTCTTTCTCCATGTTTAACCTTAGTTTCAACCAATTATTTCGAATCTGGTTCGTCCAATATGATATTACTCGGATGCACTTTGCGGTAATGGTCGAATATATTACATCTTATTCCTGACCATTTGAATCCGAATTTTATACATTTGATGTGAGGATACTCTGGCAATCCAATTGGCGATGATGCACCATTTTGCCAGTGCCAATAACTATACAACCATATCTGAATATTTTGGAATGTGAGTTCATACATTCAAAAACTTTTTTCAAGAGGGCATCTTTTCTAATTGATAACCTGAACCTCATGTTTAGCATTTTTTCGTTAAACTATAACATGCATGACAAAGTGAATGATTTTCTTTATATTTGAGGAGGGAGGTTTTTGTGGATGGTGATTAAAGGCTTATTCGGAAGGTATGGCTGAATTGTCTCACGATGCTGATAATTCTTCTTTCTTCAAAAAAACATAAACCTCATCAAACTGATGAAGGAATTAATTTGCAAATGAAAATATTTATTGAAAAGCAACAACTCTAATAAAGTGTCTATAATAGGAAAATATACAATATAAAATCCATGTACTTTTTACAATTCACGGTATATAACATAGTACATTTTCATATATTTAATTGTTCAAGTTTTTCCTTGTTTCTTATTGAATCCAGGAAAAGTGAAGAAAATCTTATAATCTGCATTTTTACATTTTCATCTTCATCCCCACTTTCAGAGGATTAATATGTATAATATGCATGGTTTATGGTTTGTATTTCAACTACATGTTCAAATATCATACTAGAATTTTGAGCTGGCTTAAATTGTCCTATACTATCACATGGTACTATTTGTGGTGGTGGATATGATCCATAACTTGAAACGTATCGACATTTGTCAAATGGATTCCATCAGTCACCATGGACTCTCGGGAAAACAATTTTACAACCGTAATTATCGACGTATTCGAACGGTTCAAAATTAGTCAATAATATTTTAATAGTATTTGTGGATGCTGATGAAACGAGAGTGATTCGGAATGTATGGCCGAATTGGTTCAAGATGTTCATAATTCTTCTTTCCCCATGTTTAACCATTGTTTCAACCAATCGTTTCTAATCTGGTTCGTCCACGATAATATTACTCGGATGCACTTTGCGGTGATCGCCGAATATATTACGTCGGATTCCTGACCATTTGCATCCGAAGTTTATACATTTGATGTGAGGATAATGACAATCCACTTGGCGTTGATGCACTATTTTGCCAGGGCCAATAACTCTAGAAGAGGGCATCTTTCCTAATTGATAACCTGAACCACATGTTTTGCATTTTTTCTTTAAACTATAACATGCATGACAAATGGAATGATTTTTTTTATATTTGAGGAGGGAGGTATTTGTGGATGGTGATACAAGGCTTATTTGGAAGGTATGGCCGAATTGTCTCACGAAGTTGATAATTCTTCTTTCTTCAAAAAACCATAAACATCAAACTGAAGTCTGAATTACATTTCATCCATATATATTTCCATAAATATGTATTGAAAAGCAACATCTAAAAGAGGTTGTTTGTATAATAGGAAAAATATACAACATAAAATCCATGTAACTTTGACTATTCACGGTACCATATTACATTTTCATATACTCAATTGTTCAAGCTTTTCCTTATTTCTTGTAGAATACAGAGAAACTGAAGAAAATCCTCTAATCTGCAGTTCTACATTTTCATCTTCATCTTCTCTTTCAGAGGAAGAATCTGACTAATATTCTTAGTTTATAATTTTCATTTCAACTATATGTTCAAATACCATACTAGAATTTTGAGCTGGCTTAAATTGCTCTATTTGTGGTGGTGAACGTATCGACATATGTCATATCGATTACACGAGTCACCATCGACTTTCGGGAAAACAATATTACCTCGGTTATTATCGATATATTCAAAGGGTTCAAAATTAGTCGATAATATTTTAATAGTATTTGTGGATGCTAATGCAACGAGGGGGATTCGGAATATAAGTCCGTATTATCTCATGATATTTACAATTCTTCTTTCTCCATATTCAACCTCAGTGTCAACCAATCGTTTCGAATCTGGTTCGTCCAATATGATATTACTCGGATGCACTTTGCGGTAATGGTCGAATATATTTCATCTTATTCCTGACCATTGGCATCCGAAATTTATACATTTGATGTGAGGATACTCTGGCAAACCAATTGGCGTTGATGCACCATTTTGCTAGTACCAATAACTCTACAGCAATATCTGAAATGTCTGTAATGCAAGTACATACATTCAAAACCTTTCTTCAAGAGGGCATCTTTTCTGAATGGAAACCTGAACCACATGTTCTGAAATTTTTTTTTAACCTATAACATGCATGACGAGTGGAATGGTTTTCTACACACTTGAGGAAGGGAGGTATTTGTTGATGGTGACACAAGGCTTATTTGGAAGAAATGGCAGAATTGTTTTACGATGATGATAATCCTTATTTCTTCAAAAAGACCATAAACATCATTAAACTGATACAGAATCACTTTTCACATGAAATATGTATTGAAAATCAAAAATAAAATAAGGTGTAGAAAAAATATACAAATTGAAATCCATGTACATTTTACAATTCACAGTATATAACATATCACATTTTCATATACTTAATTGTTCAAGATTTTCTTTATTTTTATTGAATCTAGGAAAAGTGAAGAAAATCCCCGTATCTGGTGTTCTACATTTCCGTCTTCATCCCCACATTAAAAAGGAGAATCTGACTAATATTCATATTTTTTCGAATACCATACTAGAATTCGGAACTGGCTTGAATGGTCTAATGGTCCATGGTATAATTTGTGGCGATGGATTTAATTCATAATTTTGAACGTATCGACATATGACACACCGATTCCACAAGTCACCATGGACTTTCGAGAAAACAATTTTACAACCGTAATTATCCACATATTCGAACGGTTCAAAATTAGTCGATAATATTTTAATAGTATTTGTGGATGGTGATAAAACGAGAATGATTCGGAATGTAAGACCGAATAGTTTCATGATGTTTATAATTCTGCATTCTCCATGTTTAACCTTAGTTTCAACCAATCGTAACGAATCTGGTTCGTCAAAGACGATATTACTCAGGATGCACTTTGCGGTAATGGTCGAATATATTACATCTTATTCCAGTCCATTTGCATCCGAAGTTTATAGATTTGATGTGAGGATAGTGACAATCCAATTGGCGTTGATGCTCCATTTTGCTAGTACCAATAACACCATATCTGAAATTTCTGCAATGCAAGTTCATACATTCAAAAACTTTCTTCAAAATTCTTTTCTGAATGAAAACCTGAACCACATATTCTGAATTTCTTCCTCAAACTATAACATGCATGACAAGTGGAATCATTTTCTTCACTTCTTTCTTCAAAAAAAACTGAAGTCAGAATTACTTTTCATATGGAAATATGTATTGAAAAGCAACAACTAAAATAAGTTGTGTGTATAATAGGAAAAACTTCGACAATTCACGGTACCATATCACATTTTCATAAACTCAATTGTTCAAGCTTTTCCTTATTTTTTGTAGAATCCAGAGAAAGTGAAGAAAATCCCCTAATCTGCTGTTCTATATCTTCATCGTCGTCCCCATTTTCAGAGGAAGAATCTGAATAGTATTCATAGTTTATGGTTTTCATTTCAACTATATGTTCAAATACCATACTGGAATTTTGAGCAGGCTTAAATTGTGCTATACTATCACATGGTACAATCTGTGGTGGTGGATATGATCCATAATTTGGAAGGTATCGACATATGTCATATCGATTCCACGAGTCACCATCGACTTTCTGGAAAACAATTTTACTACCGTAATTATCGACATATTGGAACGGTTCGAAATTAGTGGATAATATTTTAATTGTATTTGTGGATGCTGATACAACGAGAGTGACTCTAAATGTATGACCGAATTGTTTCATGATGTTGATAATTCTTCTTTCTCCATGTTTAACCTTAGTTTCAACCAATCTTTTCGAATCTGGTTCATCCAAGATGATATTACTTGGATGAACTTTGCGGTAATGGTCGAATATATCACATCTTTTTCCTGACCATTTGCATTCGGAGTTGATACACTTGATGTGAGGATACTGGCAATCCAATTGATGTTGATGAACCATTTTGCTAGTACCAATAACTCTACAACCATATCTGAAGTTTTCGCAATGTAAGTTCATACATTCGAAAACTTTTTTCAAGAAGGGCATCTTTTCTAAATGAAAACCTGAACCACATGTTTTGCATATTTTTCTGAAGCTATAACATGCATGACAGGTGGAATGATTTTCTTCACATTTTAGGAAGGGTGGATGGCTGTAGTTTCTACATCTGCAGCATTTGAGTTCCTGGTAAATGGGCCAGGAATGTTTGGAAATGAATCTCTGGAAGAAAAATTATCATATGAATATGAATATAATAACGATGAAACAAAATTTTTATTGCATCTTGAGTGACATTTTAGCTGTTAAAAACATTTTCATTGCCGGAAATATCAAAATATCAAAAGTTGACTTTCACTTTTTGAACGGTAACCTCATATTTCTATTTTTGCTCCCCATATTTTAATTGTTTTCTCATATTTCTATTTTACCTTCCATTAGTCATTCAATTTTAAGTACCTTCTCTTAGAAAAGTAATACTTAAAATGCTGTATTTTCCTAGAAAAAATTGTGGAAAAGTTTCCTCATCTAACTCACATTTCGAGTTTATGGAAGTAAATAGTAGAATGAGCGAGAATTTGTGTTTGTGATTAAATTTTTCTAGAAAGTGTTTGGTTATTATTTCAGCTGGGATAACTCTCATTATTTCATAGTTTGTGTAGAAAGAGACCTAAAACGTATATTTAGCATTAGATAACAACGAGAACTCATTTTATGGTCTGAATATAATTTTAGATTTCAATTTCGAGGGTCTATCTGCGACATTTGAATGATCTAACCAAAATATGTTGAAGGGCGAATTTTTCGGATTTGTTGGTACTTTAAATTGGATATATTTGGCTGTTAGCTATAATAATAATAATAATAATAATAATAATATAAATATTTATTCAACAGAATTATCGTAAAAACACTAGTACAATGTAATACAAAAATTCGACGAACAAGTCACAATAAGATACAAATGATTATTTACGACTAAAATTTTTACAATAGTCGTAAAACTCATTCACACAATACGGTTCACAATCTATTATCAAATTGCGAACCCTTTTCTTGAACAGATTAATCTCACCTAATATTCTGAAAGCTCTGGGTAACGCATTAAAAACCTAAGGCAAGTATATTCGGCCTGCTTTTGGGTAAGCGTCAGTCGACACTTTGGATACCGGTAAGGAAATATTTGTCTAGTGTTATTGTCCTGAACATGTTGTAAAAATAGACTTTATGCTGTTTAACAAACACTAAGCTTCTATAAATGTAAAGACCAAAAGGGTCATAAATCCTTTTGCTCTGAAAAGACCTCGACAAGAAACCCTACAACCCATTCGATAAATGATCCTCAGTGCCCACTTTTGATCCGAAAAATTCTACTCACATTCGAGCAGCAACCCCAAAAATCAAACCGTAGGCCATCAGCGACTGGAAATTAGAAAATAAACAAGTAGTAATGTTTCTTCATCAACATGATGTTTAAGGGCATTCAGTGTATAAATAACTGAGTGGAGCCTTTTACTTAGTGTCTCAATGTGATTGATCCATTTCATATTGCTATCCAAAGTAACTCCCAAAAATTTACAAGAAGAATTAATAGGTATGTCGATATCATTTATTTTGAGTGTGCAGGCTCTTTCAATTTTAGACTGATCTGTATGAAAATAACACTTTCCGATTTCCTCATATTCAACAAAATATGATTATCAACACACCATTTTTCAATCTTTTCAAATGCTACATTCGCATGAGAAGTGACAGAGATAGGCTCTTCATCTGATACAAGATAATTGGTATCATCTGCAAACATAACAAGAGAGTCGTAAACATCTCCATCAAGAGCGTTGGGAAGGTCATTTATATATATTACGAAAAGAAGTGGGCCAAGAATACTTCCTTGGGGACACCCATTACTAATTTCTGTTCAGAGGACGTAAAAATTTGATCATCTATTGTTGTAACGAGTCTCTGTTTCCGATCATTCAGGTAACTTTTCATAAGAAGTAGTTGGTTATCTCGGATGCCACAGGCTTCAAGCTTTTCCAGCAATATATCATGCTGCACGCAGTCAAAAGCCTTTGAAAAATCCAGGAATACCCCAAGTGGGATACAACCCGATTCCAAAGTCTCTGTTACTGCATGAATCAGTTCAAATATAGCAGTATCAGTACATTTCCCCGACAAAACCGTGCTGACAATGAGAAAAACTTTAAATTTCTTGAAGAACTTAATAAACCTGTTAGCTAAGATTTTTTCGAATATTTTTGAGTAATTTGTAAGCAAACTTATGGGTCGATAGTTCCCAAACTCTTCAAGATTGTCCTTCTTGTAAAGTGGTTTGACAATAGCGATTTTAAGGCGATCTGGAAAACTCCATCTACAAAAGCTCGATTCATTATGAGGGACAAAGGTTCGGAAAGAATGTGAATAGATTTTTTATTAATTTCATAGGAATATTATCATACCCACAAGATGATTTACTCTTCATTTTCATGACAGTATTGCAGATTTCACTCTCAGTTACCTCAAACATGAAGATAGATTTCTTATTTCTTCTTTTGGGAAAACATTGAGAAGGAGTTTTCGGAAATTTTTGCATAAATTCGGTGCTATATTGACAAAATAGTTGTTAAAATCTTCTACTACTTTTGAGGACTACCTGAAGGAAAAATAGCTGGCTTAGATTTCTGACATCTACCTGTGAGTTCATTGACAGTTTGCCAAGCTGCCTTTGATCTATTGTCAGAATTTCGGATCTTCATACCAATAAATGTTTGCTTACTTTTCAAAATTGCATCGTCATACTTCTTTTTCGCATTTTGGTATACACTTTTAAATTGAGGATGGAGCCGAAACACTGAATAAACCTTGTCCAAGGTGTCTTTTAATTTAAGAATTTCAGGAGTTTTTTTATAAGACTTACTGCGAGTACCAGTATTCACCCACTTTAACGGAAACAGATTCTCAAAAACTGAGCTGAAATAATCAGAAAAGGCATTCCACATCAAATTAGCATCCTCTGAAACATGACCTAAGACTTTATCCCAATTCACTCTAGAGATAATGCTAACAAATTCATTAATCTTACAATCACTCATGCACCGTGATCTGATTCTCTGGGGGGCCACTATAGAATGCTTTGTATTCAAAGTGAAAGATACTTTCTGAGCGCAATGATCCGAAAATGAGCCTCAATTACAGAGGATAATCCTCCTTCAATATTGGTTAAAATATTATCAAGACAAGTACTAGAATGGGGAGTTATTCTGGTCGGTTCATTTATAGAAATTGTCACATTATAGGACTCTAACAATGTCATGAAATTTCTTGTTACCTTACAACCACGATCCAAAGTGTCGATGTTCATGTCTCCAGCAATAATGTAGTTTACATTCTCTCTACACAAAGTATCCAAAATGGTGTAAAGCCTCTCCAGAAAAAGATCTACATCAGCGTAAGGCGCTGTATCGGGTCTATAAATTGCAACAACAATAAACTTAAAGTCATCAATGACACATTCACAGGCTGCACATTCAATAACTCTTAAAACACTCAATCGATTTAAATCTAGTCTTTCAACACTCACAATATTTTTGGAACTGTAAATAGCAACACCTCCATGATCTCCTCGCTTTCTGCAGTAACTAGATGCAAGTTGATACCCATGTAGATGGTAGGCTGTCAATTCTTCTATACTTTTCCAGTGTTCAGTGACCGCAATGATATCCGCATTCTGATCTTGACTGAATCTCTCTAATCTGTTAAGTACATTCCCAATAGAACGGAGGTTTTGATGTATCACATTCAACGACCTGGTGCTATTTAAATTAACCAGTCTATCATATCTAGAGGCTGTTATTTGATGAGGGCTTTCGAATTCTCCAATCGAAAAAAATTGTTGAAAGAAAATTCTCTAAGAATTATGCCCTGCGGCCAGAAATCTTTATTGAAAGCCTCTTTGAAGGACTCATCTGTGGGAAATCCCACACTAAAGGCTGAGTTCTGTCCTTTAGTATTCAGTTTTTTCACTTGAATTTCACTCGGGCCATTAATATCTTCAACATATTTCTTGATGTCATCCTCTGAGACTTCTTTACCAGAAATTCTTCCCACATATAACCATCGACGCCTTGTAGCGCCCTGTATGGCAGTCACCTTCCCTGTAGCTTTTTCACCATTGCAAACTAGCTGAGTGTTGATTTTCTTTGAGTTGGATTTCGATTTTCTTCTGTTATTCGAAACAGTAGACCATTCATTATTATTGTTTACGTTTTCGCTTGACGTTGACGCCGCCCTAAGCGCCGACGCAACAGCATCGGAAAGTTGAGTTGCGGTTATGTTGGCATAACTGGCAGTGGAATTTTCAGTGATTCGTTTTCTGTGGTTCTGCTCGTTGTACCGTGATCAGAGGATTCGAGTTTGTTATCACCAGAAACTGAGATGGATGATGAGCCCTTCCTTGTTCTCACCAAATTAGCAACATTTTCAAGTTTTTACCATGACGGCTTTGTTTACCTGTAGACGTTTTTTCACTGCACTCACATTTTTTCAGTTTATCACGAAGTAGTTCGTTATTTTCAATAAGAATTAAATTTTTACTCTGCGATTCACTCAACAGGGCCTGAAGATACTCAACTTGCATTTTAAGAAACTTATTCTCAATCTCAATATCCATGGGACTCGTATTTTCCTGAATTCCTGAATTGGCACTTTTAACTTCATGTTGGCAGGTCGAGGATTTCACACCGGCTTCTTTGATAAGGCAAGAAGGATGGAAAAATTCTTACACTTAAAACATTCAACAAAATCAATGACTTTGCGATTACAGTAATTATATATTATATTCAATGGTTTTCGTTTTTCCAATTTGTCAATCAAGTCACGATCAAAACCGTTGTTGTGAGCTATTGCTTTAATAGCAGAATCCTCTGTAGATCATTGAATTGTATGTCGAAATTCGATGTGAATTTGTAAGGTGGGAACAGTTGGGAATACTTATATCTGTGCTAGTAGGTTTTCCGAAGATTTCAAAGTTAATCTTGGTTTTCGAGTGGAAAATTGAAACCATTAAGACTATAGCTCAATACAACGGTTACTTGACTTATTTGACAAAATATAGAAACAAAACATTCATATATAGCTACTAGGCAAATATAGGTAATTATACACACAAGCAAATGTATATGGAATCACCCGATATTTTGAATATTACCTCAGGAATATTGGAAATTCTAAGGATTGTTAGAATAGATCCTTTTGAGATATTTCAATTGAAAAAGAAATAAATGAAGGATTATTCTAAGATAGAAACAAATGAAAGAGAATAGGTGACTCTTTCCGCATGTAGTTAAAGAATTGAATATTGTTTTCTCACAGAGTAGATATTTTTTTTCGACCTCAGTAGCTTGTATTGCCTCCTCTTGCTCTGATACTATTCTGAATCCGTCTAGGCATGCTTTGGATTAGATTTTCGACCTCCTCTGGTGTGATATTCTACCACTCTTTTGTGGATGAGCTGTTGTGGGATTAGATCAGGTCATCTGATCGAGTACCAGTCTGGTCCCATCCGAGAAGAGAACATTTCGCCAATTCTCAATATTCCAATTTTGGTGCTCCATACACCAATTAAATCTGTGAATTTTTTGTTATCTGACTAGCTCGGGAACTTTTAAGGGCCTTCGGCTGTATAACTCCTTTGAACGAATTCTTTGACGAATCGTTTCGACTGATACACTAATGCCTATCACTTCCAGAAATTGCCTCTGGAGTCTTGTTCTTCAGATGTGATCTTCCTACGACTTCTTCTAGGCCTATTTTGCAGAGACTGTAGCTCCACGTTTAGGGCGTAGGTTTTTGAAATCACCCCTGTGATACCCCCATTGTGGCCGCTATATCTCTCTGTGTCACCCCTTCTTTAACGAGAGCAATTATTCGACCTCTCTGCACATCTGACAATCAAACATATGGCATTTTCAATTATGATTATAGGCTTTTTTTAAATTTTGAAATTCACAGTTAAATTTCAGTGACGACTGAGTACAATATCCCGAACATGTAGTCATAATTCAACATTTCTTATTATACTATCCTGTTTTTTTACAACGAAAAACTTAATTCTTCACAAGTAGTCAAAGATTCATGGTTAAAACAATCGATCAATAATGTGAAATACCGAGTGATTCCATATAAATTTGGTTGAGTGTAACTATCAACAAATCCGAAAAATTATTTGTATAGATAAATGAAAATGTGGCAATCTTTTCAAATTGAAATCTTAAAGTACATTCAGACTATAAAATAAATTGTCATCCTCCTTATTCGATGGAAAAATCTTATAGAAAATTTGAATAATTCAGGATTTGTCCAGACTCCAATAATTATTACATTCGTCGTTCCTTCAAAATTAGATATAAAGAACATCAAATTTCATTCACTAAAAATGCTAAATTCAATATTAGCCAACCACTGCATCTAGAATGGCCACTCTTTTCATAGTATTGATAGAATAAATGTTCTACACATAGCATCAAAGGGTAGAAAAGTCAATTTCCTAGAATCAGTTGAAATTTTCAAATCACTTTTTAATAACAACTTTTAGGTAATGAACGTCCAGACTGATTTATGTAAATTTCAAATTTTCGATGTATTCAAATAATAACTCTTTCAAAAAAAAGTTTGTAAGTTGCATACCTCATATCTGTTTTTAGCAAATTAAAATAACAACCTAATTATATACAGGCTGTAAATGAACAAGTGCGAGAGATTTCACGGGATTTCCTCAAGTAATTTTATGCCAAAAAGTCCCGTTGAACATATGTCCGTAAAAGCTTTGTTACCCAAATACAAGGTGTTGAAATTTTCTTTTCAGTTTTATTCTCATGATTAAAAGAGTTCTTCAGATACTCAGTTGAAATTCGGTACATAGGTGTCTTTTTCAAAAGTATATAAACAGAACACAGAAACAATTGAAAATCTACAGGGTGGTACTTTTTCAGAGGTTAGGTTGGATTTCCTTTGTCCTTTCTACCCCTACAGTTTTCTTTCATTACACCCCGGCAATTTAGCAATGTTTTTTTAAAAAATGTTCAATTAATTTCAAATTTTTCGTTTTTTTACTTTTTCCGATCTTCCACAGTTTTCGTGTAATAAATTGATCAATTTTATGAGTACTATGAAAACATAATAATCGTTCGGTGGACGGCTGCCATGTTGATTTCATTTATAGACAAATCTGAATTAATTGTTAATAATTCATTTTCGTTGATATTTCGCTGATAGGCAGTCATGGCTGCAGTGATTCTTTCGAATTTCCATCAAGATTGAGGTTAATCGACTCGGTAGCTGCACGGTTAGCGCGCAAGCATATTGGAACTGCTTAGCCAAGGTGCCTAGTTCGAATACGGGTTCAAGTTATGGATGTTGTCCTTGAATAAAAAGTGAATTTAGCTAAGGAATTGCTATCGACTTTAGCCGGCTCGGTGGCGTAGGGGATACGATGCTCGTCTCCTGCGCAGAGTTACCTGGGTTCAATCCCCACAAAGTCGGTGCGATTTTTCGGATTCTGGGAATCGCTTGAGTATCCATCTTTCGGAGGGGATGTACAGCCGTCGGTCCTGTCTATCAGAGATGTGTTGGACATTGAAGATCCCTTCATTTGAGACGAGAGGGGTTCGACAAAATTTCCGGGTTAGTGAGATGACAGAATTCCCCGGCGTGTCATTAGCCGAAAGGCAAAAATAGAGCACGTTAAAGGAACAAACAAAATTGCAAATAATAATGAATGAATTTTCCTTATTCCTTATTATTATCTAACCTCTATGTTTTGTTAATTCGCAGGCTTGAGAAACCACTCTATCATTTCTTGTAGAATCATTCAAGATACTCCTGGGATCTTCAATCGGATACGAAGATCTGTATGCCGACGTCTAGACCCCTCTGTATTGGCTGATGGAGGCTATTTTCAGCACTTACTATAATCGCTTCCTTTTCAGTGTTTTCATCAAACACATATTATTGATTAATTTTTTTCACTGAAACTGTGGTAGATACGGAGAAAATGCAATTCATAAAAAAGAAAGGTACCACTCATTAGATTTTCATAATTGTTTCGGTGATCTGAATATGTAGATTTCAAAAAGGGATCTATGTAATGAATTTGAACTTAATGGCAAAGTTTGTTGTATCTGGGATTGCAGCAATTTGTCGAATTCGTCGAATATTAGATGATATTGCACATTCAGGAATGTTTTTATTTCATAATAATAAAAGCAATCAAAGAATAGGAAATTTGTAGGTTCTGAAGAATATAATAATAATCAGATTTTACTGATTGTGCAAAGGATCGCAATGGAAAATTTATCAACCAGGTGGTGAAAAATATATAGTCCCCATAAAAGTTGTCGCATCACCCTACTTTTACGACAATACTATATAAACTATATAAACTTTTAGGTTGGTCATTCAAGAGTCGCTTGGTAACTTTCAGAAGTGTAAAATAAGAAGATGTCATTCTAAAGAGATGAGTTTATGATGGAAAATATCGAGTTAATGACAAATTAAAAAAAATTCTACCATCTTCAAACATTCGCGAAGAGACCAATCAACTAGCATCGAATGGTTACTAATCATTTTCAAAATTGAGTGTTTCCTCCCCGGGCCCTAATTACTGCCAGTATAGGTCTCGGAAGCCCCTCAAACAAATTGTGGATGTACTCTTGAGTCACTGATTTCCAAATTTCAGGAAGCAGATTTTCTAGTTGTTGGAGTGTTCATCAAGGCATCTTACGGCATTTTGCAGGAAATCTGTAACTATTCTAGCTGCAGGAGGCCGAACATTATCATGCATATAAGTGAAGTTTTCGCCAATCAATGTGTCAAAGGGTACAACATGGGGTTCAAGGATCTCTGCGATGTATCTGGCCGGTGTCATTCTTCCATTATTCACTAGGACTAACTCAGTACGACCATGGAAAGAAATGCCTCCCCACACCATTACTGAGCCCCCTCCGAAGTTTTCAGTTTGCCGGATATTCCATCACTGATATCGTTCCCACGGTCGTCTGTATACAGGCATGCGTCTATCATTTGATACTAGACAGAACCTGGACTCGTCGTAAAAGAGAACATTCGACCATTCAGGAATCCCCCAATTTGCATGTTCCTTCGCAAAGTGAAGTCTTGCAACTCGATGCTCTCTGGTGAGACGCGGGCCGGTAAAAGCCACCCTTGGTCTAATATCGTCTCCTCTGAGCCTGTTCCTAACAGTTTGCAATGAAATATGCACATTTCTGGAAAGTACAAGTTCATTTTTAGCATTCTAGCCTTACAGTACCGAATTCTTAGTGCAGTTAAACGAAGACAACGATCATCAACTGGTGTTGTTATCCGATTTCTTCTCTATCCGGCCCTTCTTCCATATTCCCATGTTTCGTGATACCGATTAATTGCTCTTGAAATAGTGCTTTGGTTGACATTCAACAAGTTAGCCACGTAACGTTGTTTTCGCCCCTCCTCTAGAAGTGTTACAATTCTTACCACTTCATGATCACTCAGATAACGTTCAGGACGTTCAGCAGCCGTTACACTTAATCAAAAGATTCAAAAATCAACAAGAAACACAGAAAACTTGCATTAATTTATCGAGAAAACTGAAGAGGAATTGAGTGAATACTGATAGTCAAATAAACTCTTCTTTTTTCAGACGTGTTTGAGATCATATGGAAATAAATGTTACTACATCAATAAGATTTTTTCCCCTCATTATGTACAAAAACATATGTTGACAAAGAAACTGCGATCGAGTTGCTTAGTCGATTGTGGACTTCAGAATACCAGGTGATGCGACAATTTTTGTGGTGTGTATTTTTTAAGGTTCCTGAAATTGTAGATACTTTCCTTCAAGTTGAAAATGTCTCATATACAGGACAATCATTTCACATCACTTTTAGTTGAATGTGGGTAGACTTGATGATACTAAAACAATATGGCGATTCGAAATCATCAACGATCACTAAGGGGTATCTTGAATCTGCATCACATAAAACAGAAATAGCTAACACGTGGCAGCCAGATACATCAACGACAGTTTATGTGAGAAAAAATATAATTCGACTGTTGTATCGAATTGGAGAATGCCATGCATGTAATGCACATTTAGTAACTCTACTTTCGATATAAGGAAAATATAACTCTAGTATAGTGAATTATTCCTAAATTAAATACAGTGTGTTACATAATAGTATGTCACAACTTGAGGGGTAAATCTACCTGCAATTTTGAGAAAAAAAATCATATAAACATAGGTCCACAAAAGATTCGTTACGGAACTACAGGGTGTCGATATTTCCGGAAAAATTTGGTATTTTCTTCAAAACTTCTGCAGTTTTTGAGATATTCAGCCCAAATTTGGAATGCACATCCTCACCAACATAAAGTCGCATCATTTAATAGCTATATACATACTCTTGAACACAACGATGCCTAATGATTATTATTTCAAAGAATTGAATTTAATAAAACAGATCGCAATAAACAATAGTTATGATGCAAATCTAGCATATTACATAACAGATAACAAAAATTAGCTTTAGAACATATATATCCAATCGGTGAACACCAAGACAAGAAATTCAATACTTTAACATATATAGGCAATATTAGCAATAATGTGAAATCCTTCTTAAAAATTTAAATTTAAATATAGCGTTCAAAACATCAACAAATTTAGGATCATTTATCAGGAATTATAAATCTCCAATTAATAAAGAAAATAAATCAGGTGTATATAGATTGGATTGAACAGATTGCAATTGTTTTTATATAGGTAGAACAGGAAGAAATTTTAATGTTAGATTCTCTGAACATAAACGCAGTTTCGTCAATGGAAAAACCGATTCAAATTATTCAAATCATCTTAGGAAAAATAATCACTCTTTCAATTCAGAATTTAAAATCCTACATTCTAAGAATAGAGGTATAACTCAACTTTCTGGAAGTACTTTAAATTAACAGATTTAGGTATTCACCGGAAATTCTTAATGATCAGGTAGACATAAATAACTCACCCTTATTAAATTTATTTCCTAAACATTAGTTCAAGTACGGATAGCTTTGAGTGGATTGCCTCTTCAGTATATATAGAAATTTGTTAGTAAAATATATTTGTAGTATTCATTCGCTCTCTTGAGATACTGTGTATCGAAACGCGTCGAGCATTTAATAATATATTTTAGTAGAAATCATCGTTTACTTGTATTTGTGAAAATGGATTTCTATTAAGTAAAAGCCTCGTCAATTGGATTTCATAAGAAGTTATATTTCCTTATCTGCCCAGACAAGAAATGTCAAAGGTTTTTTCGTCACAGGAAAAATATATAATATTTTTGTTATTCGAAGAATTTTCGAAGGAAATTCAATTTAATTTTTTCGACATTTACACAGCAGGTACATAAAAACAACAGACAAAAAAAGGCTGGGATGGACATTTAATATATAAAGATTTTACGAAATATGTAGAAGTATTCAAAATGTTGAAAGCAATCTGGAAAACTATTTGAATTTTTGTACAGATTCTAGATACTAAGTTTTCAGAAAATAAGTGTGAAATTAAGAGGATCCAAAATAATAACTTTTTGATTGAAGAAATAAATGATGATGAAAATAAAATGGATGGTTCATTTTACTTATCTTCAATTTATTATAGAATGAAAAATTATGCAGGAAAAATCAGCATTTCTATTTAAAAATTTGGTTTAGAGAAGAACTGCCATTTACAACTAAATGAAGAACACTGAAGTGTATATTAGGAATATGTACTACAAATATACGAATATTAGGTAGAGGAAACATTCAGCATTTAAGCGATAATTACCTAGTGAAACAAAACTATAATATGAAAATTAACTGTATAACAATTACCTTAATTGCACTTTCGGATAAAGGCTTGGACGAGTCCATTGTAAACTTCTCAGTATACTCTACAAATCTGCACCACAAAATGCTTCAACTTTCAAAGTATCTAAACTTAACTGAAACGAGAAAGAATTTCGAAGCTATATATACCGAAGTGTAATTTGCCCTAATCCCTTGCAATGAAATTGAGCATTGTTGAAAAAGGTCTTCTTAAAACCTGAATATTGCAAGCTGAATCTTTTGTAGAAATAAGAAAAATGTAGAAAGTACAAGTAACTGTAAATGTACAAAGAGCCGACAGGATTTCGACCGTTAGACTTCATCTGGTGATTTATTGTCCTCTGGTTTGTCTACTTTGCACCTTTGTCACCAATATTCAATTCCAATAATTTCGAGAACCGTAGTACCCTGGTTAACAATTGTAGAAGCTTTCTTGAAAATTAAACAATATTCAGAGTCCCATGAATTTATCAGCACTCTCTACATCGATATGATTTTTTTCATCGTTAAAACTTGCGAATTTTTATTAACTAATCCTGAAAATTTGTTTCGGTTCTTACGTGAATATTTATAGAGCTCAATCAATCGGATAGAATTTCATGAATAGAAATTGTATATATTTTGAAAGAACACAGTGGATCAAAGAATCTACGAATATTTTTGGTGGATTCTTGACTTTGATATAATTTTTATTTTCAAACTTAACTTAACAAACTTTTATCTTGGCATCTCTGTGAAAGAATGGATATAATACAATATTGGCATAACTTCCGTTCAGTTTAGGTACTGGCGAAAATGTCATTCTGTTTTTGGCATCCCTAGGGTGTTCCTCTAGTTGGATCTGGTCTTCAGTATACATAAACTACCGCATTGCCCTTAGAAAATCCATAACACAACTTTTTACTAAGAAAAATTAAGTGAAAAATTGAAATAGTGATCTTTGGAAAACAAATGAACAAATTTATTTGTCAAAATTGACAGAGTCAAAGACTAACTAAAAATTATTTAGCTCTCTAGTAATTTGATTTGTTTTCATAGTTATTGTTGTTATTATTAATTATTGCTATTGTCATCGTTATTATTATTGTTCTCAATATTATTCTGAAAAAGCGTTTCAGTAACAACGAATACGCTGATATTCATTTTTGTTATTGATTTTCTGATGGAAATGCTGATTGTTAATATCGAAATATCGAAGACGCTATCCAAATAGAAGAATTCCAGATGCTCATGTCTTTGTTAAAACACATCAGAATTTTCATATCATTGATCTGCGTGTTAATAATGAACCAAACAGAAATTTTCGGAATTACAATCGCAGTCGCATACTTCGTATTTTTGATAAGAATTCGAGGCTCATCTTTGCCAAGGCAGCTTAATAATTACAAATGCCTAAGTGTCAAATATTACGAACATTACGAGACAACCACAAGAACGCAGATCACCGACAGCCCGTTCAATATTTTCTCCCTGAAGATGCTGAAGAAAGAATGAGATTCTGCCAGTTGCTTTTAAATTCGACTGAAGAAAACCCTAACTTTTTACATGAAATTTCTTTTTCACTAGACGTGCAGTAACGAATTTCCATAATATCCATTTGTGGGCAGACGAAAATCTTCGAAAAATTCGACCAAGATTACTCCAAAATAAAGCGGCATGACGAAAGATTTTGAAATCTTCTTCCGTAATGGGGATACATATCTACTGTTTACAACAAAACCTTTATTCCGGTAATAAACTAAAGTTTTTGGAAGTTTGAAGCCATTTTTATAATCACTTTTGAATATTGCGAGATAAGAGCTCGCCGTGTCATGACGTGATGTGTGACGTCATACTTACGTAATTGTCAAATTTGTTTACGCTACACAACAAACTGAACAAATGTTGCGTATTTCTTGTATTAAAAAGGAATTCTAAAGTTTATAAGTGGTGAGCTATACCTCAGTGCAAAAACACATCAATAACGACACCCAACAAGGTGTTTGTACATGTCCCATACAAGAAAATAATAAGAGATAAAGGGTTAAAGCAACGATGTAGACAAATTCGCCACTTTATTTCTGTGAAGATCAGTTTGATATATATATATATATATATATATATATATATATATATATATATATATATATATATATATATATATATATATATATTCTTTTGAAAAGCGAGGATTTACAAAAATGCGAATAATTGTATTTACAACTGAGTATGTATTGATAGATTTTAAACTAATGTTTGTTTGACGTGAAATAGTTGAAATGTAGAGACTATGGAATAACTAGTCATTTATTGAGGCTAAGTTTGTGTTAGTCTTGGTTATCATTCTTATTATCAATTTTAATTGTTACCTCTGCAGTTTTCAGTTGCCAAATGATATGGAAAATTATATGGAATACCATGTGATGGGGTCAGTATCACAAGTACGTATGAAACCAGGAAGTATACCCACAAAATTTACTTGCCAACCAGACAGGAAAACACAAACATCTAACACAACAGAGCAACCCTATATAGTTAAAAAGCGAAGGATGATGATTCTTGACGAGTGTGAAAAGCAATTTGAAGAAAGTACTATAGTTAAAGAGCCATCAAGTTCAAAGGAAATTGCATCTTGTAGTTCAGGTATATTTTACTAACTTATTTATTAGAATTTTGATTCAGTAATATTACATACATTGTTGGTATACTTAGGCCCGTATTACAGATTATCTTATATAGCGGCATCCCTTTGTACAAATCTTAAGAAATGATCTACATTTGAGATTCATTCTGTGATACTGCCTATAAAACTACATAGATTTTTTTGTAACCTTGTAATTTTCTATTTGTGTTCATAATTATAACATTGCACTTGAATAACAAAACATTTATTTTACAGTTCAGCAGATTGTTGAAGAAGTTCCCCAATTACCACCAAGAATGTTGGATAATGCAATTCAATTACACATATGTAAAACATTTAGAAATAAAGCTAAACAAACAAAGTTAATTTGGTAAATCAGATGACATCACCATTGAAGCCGTGTCTACATTCTGTTTCTACATCACCATGATCAATCAAGCATGATGTTAATAGTAACCCATTAAAACCAAGTATAAATGAATAACCTATGAAAGTGAAACAGAATAAACTTCTACGAGCTTAAAACGAGTCTGATTATTGCTTGGTCCTATTTGTATCTAGTGTTGAAAACAAATAAAATATACTTACAAAGAGGTTGCGAGTAACAACATCAATAAATCGATACTGGGCATATTTGATCTGTTTGCCTTAACAAAGCCTGGTTCCATTGTTATAGATAGATTCGTATTGTAGAGTCGATAAATCACAAAAACAAATCAATCGTAACGCGCAATCAATAGTAGGTGATCAAAACACAGCGCAGCTTACATAAGTATGACGTCATGCGCTGTGATTTGCGTTTCAGTCAAAATGGCCAATTGCAGTATTTTACCTCTTTATTCTATTAAAAATCTTAATAGTCCAAACTTTTTAAATTAATCTGAAACAGTTTTTTGAATTCTTTGAATGTGTATTTTCCCTAATTCCTATCCAGTGATCACCGAAATGCCAGTCCCGCTGTTGGAATACGGTTCGTTTCTGGTGTGCACGGTCATGCTGAAATATATGTTTCCTCTTTACCCTAATATCAATTCATCTAAATATCCTTCCACTATATTCTCATCTATAACATGATGGTGAAATTCGCGATTAAGGTTGTCTTAAAAAATAGTGAATGCCTATACCGTATAGCTTGGTGTTGAATCTTCAACTGTTGATGGGGATGGACATCCGACTAAAAGTGCTCATTGTGCCCTTTGAAAGTTCCGTCACTTGTAATTAGCGACTTTCTTCGATTCAAAGAATACTTCTATTGTTTCTCGAAGGTACCAGTGATATCTAACGAAGTCGTCGTTAGATATCACTAAGTTGAAGGAATTGCGATTTTTTCATCCTGTAAGGTATGAATTTATACTCCTTGAGAGCTCTTGACTTCGAAATGCCAGTTTCAATTGCTATTTGAAGGCATAAAATTCTTGGTTTGGCTGTAACTGCTCCTAAAGCGTTGACGATAACGCCTTCACTTTCTTTAATTTCGTATGTTTCGCTCCGTTGTGCTTTGAAAGAACATACAGCAATCAAATCGTCTTTCAGCCTTTTCAAAAAAAGACCTATGCGGCTGTCCCCTGTCAGAGAATGTATGGAAATAAGATTCTGTAAATAGCGATCCAACATCTCATTCTTTCAGTAATTTGAGCATTGAACAGCCATAACGATTGTGTTGTATGTAAACATTGTCGAAGCAGACAACTAAGAATGACAAACTTATGACATAAATAATTGTTCTTACACAATCAATGTTATTGATTGAATATTGAAATTGATTCAAACACAGAATTGAACGAAGCCACATTAATTAGATTTAATAGTTGAAATAGTGTTATAGCAGAAGGAATCTCTATGTCCTTCTAAGGGGCGAACTCTATTGTTTTTAATACAGACATGATTGAATTGGATCTTTGACGCAGATACACAAACCTCGTCCATAGAATTTTCAATATCTACGACAGGGGTGCTCAAACTTGAACTGCTGGCGATCTACCTCAATATGACGATCGACTCTGAAAGGCTGCAAATATGTGTGATGCAGGGTTGTCGTACATATACGATACACTCTATCTATCTACCTACTTAGGTAGGGTGTACCGTAGCATATATGGATATTAGCTTTCCGCACAATATACATTACTTTAGTCAAGGTTTTGTTTAGGTTTAGTTTGGTTGTTTTCATAATATCAATGAAAAAACTGAAAGTTATTCAAAATTGCAAGTTTATTGGTTGTTACAAAACAAAAGAGTTACATATGGTGTTAGACTTAACTAAGGAGTGACTTTGGATGTTGAAGAGAGTCACTGCATGTCCTCAGCATACTTTTCATAAGATGGTACGTAACCACTAAGTGCTAATCGGAAGCATGATGACATATGATCGTCAGTTAGTCGATTGTGATATTTTGACTTAATTATCTTCATTTCGGGCAATGCAGACTCGCACAAGTAAGTTGAAGGGCGATTTGCCTTAGATTCGGATATTTATCTTCAGATATAATACATCAGAAATTTGTATTAGATGCTGTAGCTTTGAGATGTATATCTGATATCATCAACAGATTTTCAACAGAACATGAGTTCATATCAACCTGACTTGCTATTTCAGTAGCTAATTCCTCAATGTTTTTACATGAAAAAGGATAACTCATAAATGATGCTATATATGCTATTACTGCAATCCTAAAAACACAGTTCGAATTGTACCAAAATATTTGATTATCAAGCCTCATACGTATCATAATTCAACTGAGGAATCCTTGCTTTCAAAGACGGAAAATGTTTCAGATCCTTTCTTTTCAGTTGATCTATCATAAGTTGCAATTTAATTTTGAATGCGTTCACTGCTCTAATCATCATAATAACAGTTTTTCCTTTACCTTGAAGCTTCAAGTTAACGGTGTTTAAGTGCATTGTCATGTCAGTCAAAAATGCCAAATCATTCAGATATTTGCTGACTCGCTATCTTCCAACTGCAACTTAAAGAGCTGCTGTTGCAAGCTACTTGCACAGATGGAATTCGCAATTTTTGTTGCAATGCCCATAATTTCCTCTGTGAACACAAAACATATTGATATATAATGCAATGGAATGAAAAAAAATAAGGGGAATCTTCATTTCCTCGATACAATGCCACAAAATCGTTTATGTTACTAGTCATTGCTGGTGCTCCATCGGTTGTAATACACACTAATGTATATATTGGTAGCTTGTAGTTTTTTAAAAAATTGAAGAAAACTTCATATATATCTTCGCCATGGGTATTCCCCTTCAGAGGAATGATTGTCAAAAATTCTTCAGAATAAAAATACACAGCTGGGCAGTGTCTTTCATATCGGTGGATTCGTCGAACTGTAAAGAAAAGTATGTACATTTCATGATAAGTTTTAGTTTATCTGCCATGTCCTGACTCATGACTTCAATACGCCTTGTGACAGTTGGACGAGATAACTGAAGTTCTCTAATAGCAGACATGATTTCTGTTTTATTTTTGAAATTTCCTAATAAAGTCTCGCGCGCTTCGATGAATGCTTTCATCACAACCGATCAATCTTCAAATGGTTTCTTGTGTTTCGCCAACATATAAGATATTTTAAATGACGCGATCGTAGCAGCTTTTGATTGGTTGGCTGGTCTTGTGAACATGGTTTATTCTTTTTTCAAACAAGATATCAAATCACGTACTTTTCGTTTTCCTAATTCACTCTGTGGCGGAAAATCTTTTTCATAGTTTTTATGAAACCGTTTTATGATGCCTCTCTTAGTTACCACGCTTAGATATTGCAACTCACGCACGTCAAATAAGACAAATGCACTAACCTTCACCATACAAAAGGAAAAATTCTTCCTCCCAATCGTTGTTAAAATGATGCGGTTTAGATTTCTTCGCTGCAACTGTGTATCGATGTAGTATTGCCTTCAAGTTACAATTCAGAATGACTCCAATTCCTGCAGGCGCAACATTTATATCGGCGTGAACGAAAGTCTCGAATGTTCCCGTCTAACCTACTTGGAAAGAAAAGAATAATCTTCTCTATTGTTACTAAAATCACCGGTAGTTAGTATTCGAAAAAACACAAGTTTGCTTCATAAATCAGAAACTGATCAGCAAAAAAGTTTTCGAATACGT
Organism: Cryptolaemus montrouzieri; assembly: GCA_013387265.2. Classification (NCBI taxonomy): domain Eukaryota; kingdom Metazoa; phylum Arthropoda; class Insecta; order Coleoptera; family Coccinellidae; genus Cryptolaemus; species Cryptolaemus montrouzieri. The sequence goes on from JABFTP020000185.1 coordinate 126,422,702, forward strand.
TTCTACATTCAACTTCAAGTAGTGCTCTTAGAATGTGATAATATTTTTCAACTAACTCCAATAGGATTTGAAATATCCTCGAAATCCTGAAAAATTCAGAATTCCGAAATAACTCGAAAATCAACAATATATCACATAACTGCCCTACTATAACATCGAATTCGGTCCATCCGTACAGTTTTCTATCGAAAACACACACGGTATAATATGATATATGATACGAGGGCGGTTTGATAAGTCATTGTCTTTTTGAATTTCCCGCGAAGTTACTTCAAATGCAACAGTGCTGCCATCAACTGTAATCTATCATTGGGCAATTTTTCAATTTTGAACATGCTACGTCGTGCAATTGGTGTTTGATAGCAGTTCAAAGCAGACAACCTCGTGAATTTTTACGAAAATGGAAGAAAGTGAATTTCGTGTGCTGACTAAGCATTACATTTTACGTAAGAAATCCGTCACTGAACGACTTTATAAGTACTACGGAGACTCGGCACCATCAATTTCAATGGTTAAGAAGTGGTTTACAGGGTTCCGTTGTGGTCGTACCAGCACTAGTTCAGGTCGCCTATAAGAAGTGATCACGCCGGAAATCGTCTATAAAATTCATGAAATGATATTCGACGATCGGAGAATGAAAGTGCTTGAGTTGGTCATGCTCATGCGACCGACCATGAGCGCAATCGTGTGACCACTTCAGAAGAGTATTTAGCGATGTTAAGCCGTAATCCGCCGTTTTGTTACTGTGGACGAAACATGGATCCATCACAATACGCCAGAGACCAATGAAAAATGGAAAAAGGGCCAAAGAAGACCAAGCAGAGTCTGTCTGCCAACAAGGTCATGGCTTTGAGATGCACGCGGTATCACTCACATCGATTATCTCGAGAATAGTAAAACGATCACCGGCGAATATTATTTAAAGCTTTTGAACAGATTCGACATTGCTTTGAAGCAAAAACGGCTGCATTTGGCGAAGAAGAAAATGCTGTTCCATCAAGACAATGCTAGTCTAGTCACGATTGCCAAAATCCACGAATTGGGATACGAACTGCTACCCCATCCAGCATATTTTCCAGATTTAGCCCCCTGCCACTATTTTCTGTTTCCAAACCAAAAGAAATGGCTGGGCGCTAAGAGATTAGAGTCGAATGAAGAAGTCATTACCGAAACAACCGCGTATTTTGAGAGCCTTGGGAAAACCTCTTATTTGGAGAGAATAAATGTATCGAACTAAAAACTTATGTAAAAATGAAATGTTTATTGACCGAAAAAACTTGGTTCTATCCAAAAAGTCCCTGACTTATCAAACCGCCCCCATTTATTTCGAGTTATAGTGGATTCCGTTTTGTTGAACGATGTCAATATGTCACCCTCTTCTTCTTACACCACGCTATCAATACTCTGTCCATCTCATGAACATTTAAATGAAGCCCTCCATACTTTACTAAACAATTTTCATTCCATATAAACACCATATTAGAAAAACTTAATATTCGTACTTCTTTGCAATATGTGTATTTCGTTGAAAAATCAACTGATGGATTTCATAAAATATTTCCCATCTTCGTAACTTCCTTCCATGAATTTAAATTAATTTTTATTGCTTCAAAAGAAATTGAAAAAATAACATAGTTTACTCTAACCGAAATATACATATTGCATCTTATGGTTGAATATCTATTAATTTTTGCTACAAGAAACCGCTTTGAAACATCATCTAAATAAATGCTCTTAAGGTATGAATATTAATACTTTTGCGATAAATTGAATCATGTATTCGTTGAATATATATGCTTAATTAAGAGCAACAAGTAGTATCATTAATAATCATCATTAATTTATCGTTCCTGATGATGTCCTGAATCTTGTGAATGTTTATACAACAATCGTTTCATGTTCACATATTCCTATTATATTATTATTCATAAAGTTTCAAAATGGTATATTATCTTAGATCCTTTAATTCCGTTTATATCGTGAGGGGTCACTGAAACACAAACCCACCAATCAATACTAATCAGTTCTTTGGTCTGGTTCAAGAGGCTCATGTTTAATAATTGTTGGAAACTTATTTAAAAACCTGTTATGGAATTTACGTTTAACAGTCATCAGCCAATGGAAGATACCATACTAGTATTCGAAGGTAGATGGGTGAACTTTAATGGCGTTTTCTACTCTGCGCTTATTACTTTTCATTATTATTTTAATAGCGTGCCTCATTTTGTTTTGAAGTTGATTAAAATATTATCTCACTCCGAGTTCTTGCTGGTAATCATTATAAAACCCATGATTTTGGATGATTTTTAATTAATATGAACTTGTTTCTCATTATACAAATCCCTAATCCATTCAATTGATATTCCAGCGTTTTTAGTACCAATGGAATTATATTTTAATAAGAATGGTTTCTGACATAGATGAGAACTTTGATATTCTCATCATAAAACAAGTAAGCCGAGTGTCTTAACGAAGGATGGCAACTAATGGATGCGAAACGGCAATGAAAAATATTCTAGTTTTCATAGCATACAACACTACAGGTATCGCACTGAAAGTTCAGATTTATGTTAACAATTGTTGTTGTTATAAGGTTGACACACCCAAACCCAAACCCAAAGGCTTATTGTGTTCTACTTGGGGCACTTTTTTTTGTAAAGGTTTCAAAGTCAGTTCTAACAACAATTTCAATATTCCTCGTTACTTCCAAAGCTTTTCTTTCTCTTCAAAAATTACCCATCTTTTCGGTTTAGGGTATGGCGCTCAAACATTGTAGAGAGTAAGTATACAGTGCGTTTCAGTGAAATTCCTGAATAAGGTCGAATTTTAATTTGAAGAGGAAATTTTTCATTACATGTTTCGTTCTTTTCCTATCAACTCCCTCACCCTGGCAGCTTCTACCCCAAATTTTTTAATAGGGAAAAGTGGTCGCGTGATATGTACCATTTTTGAAAGGGTGATTCTATTCTCTAGATGAACACTCAAATATTTACCTCCTAAAATAACATGTGACGAAATGAAATGTTTTCCATAAATCTGTTCGATCTTCGGTTTAAGAAAAACATTTGATCAAAACCGATTAGGTTGAATCGGAAATTTTTTTAGCTAGTTAAACATTAGAGTATCAATTAAACGTTAGCCACTAACTACCATAACGAATATCCTATCCTCAATATCAGTCTGCTTTTTGAAGTGGCAATAATTGAAAAGTTAAACTGCTTGGACTGAATTCTCATGAAAACTATCATGAAATGAAACATATTATTGAGTTTTCAACTTTTTAATCGTGGCACATTCCTATCGAAAATGTTCTATGTTTAGTTCCATTCTTTGGTATAATCGAGATTCGAATGATTGCTAAATATTCTGTAATTTTATCTGATAACGATTCGGGTGGAGCAAAGATATAGGTTATATATAATGGGGCGAATGTCCTCCGTCAGCAATACAACATAAGCGACGATCTCAAGAAAATACTAGCCAATAACTTTATGATCATAATTAGTTATCTGAAAGAAACAAACCTCTTTAATTGTATTTAGCAGAACTTACACTGTGCCAGTACCAATAACCATAGTAGTTTAGGCACTATAATGAAATAAATAAATAATCGACAATAGCATAAATCAGAATTAAACACTTCAAAAAAGTTCTTTGTTTTCAAGCAAGCATATCATACAATAGATAGGCAGAAGGTATTTTATGTACTGAAGGAGCTAAATATAGAAAAGAAATTGACAAGAATGGTGTAAATGATGCATAAAGATAAAGATTATACAGCAACAATAAATGGAAAAGTATAAAAACAATTAAGAGTGACGAGAGGGTTAATGCAAGATAAATCCCCATATAAATCTTCATTATACATAAATTTAGAGTCAGCGGTAAGGAAGAAAAAAAATTGATACTAAAGTAACCATTTGCAGTGAAGAAACAAAATATACGGTAGTGGGAAAGAAACAAGAAGACATCAACAGAAATCTCGAAATTAGAATTGATGGCACACAATATTTCTTCAATAAATTTCAAATATACGACTAGTTAGGGATAACAATAAAAATAATAGTGACGTAGAAAACGAAATATAAGAAAGGATTGCAGGAGGAATAAAAAGTATGGGTGGATTACATTTTAAAGACAAGGAATACATACATCTTGAAACACTAAAGAGAAAATCTGTAAGTTAACCATAAGACTAGTGGTACTGTACGGTAGCGAGAATAAGAAAGAAAAGAACGTTTTAGAAGTTTTGTAGAGAAAAGTACTGAGGAAGATATATGGAAGTGAAAAATGGATATTGGATGGGAAAGAAGAACGAACTAGAAGAACTTTATGGGGAACCATAAATTACGAATACAGCAAGGAGCGAAAGGAGTTTCCCCTTCCCGTAGATAGATTTTGTAAAGGTTGCGCGCGCAATGGAAAGCGTCTTCTAATGGTTAGTTCCTCAGAGCTCTCGCTGAGTGAACATCGTGAAATACACACTCTGTGCAACAATTATCTGGTATCGCAAGTGCTGAAATTCCCTATCTCAATTCGTGTCCATCGTTATCCGTTCCATTTTATACCTGAAAATCCTAATGCGGATTGTACTTTGCCGATTTTCGGGCTATGCGTCCTTTCTATCTCCCTTACTTCGAAAACTTTCTCTGTTTGTATTTGGTCATACTCTCAAATTCGTTTAGTTGGGGATAGGCCAGACTCTAAAGTTATAGCGATGCGCCTCGTTATTCAGAAACATCGCTCGATTCATCACGAAACAAATCATTTCGGTGCAAATTTGGGTCGTTTTTGAGCTGTTCACTGAAATATTCACAGAACTTTTCACGGCGATAGAAATCATCTTCAATCAACTCGTGTAGGTGTCGAATTTAATATGGATGGAATTTGTTGTAATGAAATATATGTCGGGCATACTTCAGATATTTGCGATAATATTTTCAGAGATTGTGTGTCCATCAGGGCAACTTCACCCACTTTTATTATGTTGTGTATTAATAACGCATCCACTTTGTTTGCTTGTTAACTCAAGAAATTATTTCTGCTCCAAATTTCTTTCTAGGCTATTTTCGTTAAAATTCGTGCAGTTACTTTAGCACACTTAATATTTTTGAAAATATATGTAAATCATCTTCAACTCAAACAACGTTATTTCAGGTTTTCAGAATGAACAAATGATATCAAAATGAAACATCGTTTTTACATATTAATTAAAAGGGAAAAAATCTAGCTTTTTATTAAAAGACGCACGCTCCCTGTTAGAATAAATTCAAAAGAGTGTAGTAAATTAATTAACCTTTAGAAGTCTTTCAAAGAGGTTTCACACAACAACACCTTCCTCATGATTTGCAAGCGTTAAAATGAGGAGAAAAAATAAGTTTTCTGAACCAACAGATTAGGAATTTTTCCTAACAATTATCGATTTCAATTCGTGGCATTTATTTCAGTAAGTACTTAGTAGGTAAATAATTACCTGGTCGTATATAAAATTGAAACATCAATTCCCTTCATAAAACTTTGTGATTGAAGCTGCCAGGGGTAAGGGATTGATAGGGGAGAATAAAAATGTCCCCCTGCAATCAAAATCGACTTGTTTCAGGAAATTCACAGAAAAATCAAACCAGCTGAGTTATTTAGTGTGGTTCGTTTTCATTGGAAAACACTATATGGTTTGCCTCGATAGCACTATATTGTCTGAATGAGTTGCTTCAGCGAGAAGAGATAGGTTATAATTCCTGTCACTGTACTCATTTTGTATCTACTCATTCCTTGAGCTCCTTCTAAAAGCTGTTTAACTAGGTTTATCTAGGTGTAGGTGCTTACTCAGTTTGTGTCCAGGTATATCCCTCCACCTAAAGGAATGCTCTTGCCTTGCCCAGGAGGTTAGGCTGTCTTAAACATTTTTCACTTTGATTCTGAGATCATACTCCGCGACAACAAATATTTATGAGGTATCGCTAGTCAAGCGATCAGCCGTCTCCTTTCCTGCAATTCCACTGTGTCCCGGTACCCAGTTTTATGTTTAACCTATTTCTGTTTGCCAGTTCCGTGAGTATTTGCTGATACTCCCAAACTAGTTTTGATAAATCGCTGCCCCGCTTCTGTACGAAGTGTCGTATAGTACACCTTTGGGTGTAAGTTTTTATGACATGTATTATAGTGTTGAAGACTGTTAAATGCCTTCCAAGTGGCATCGACAGTTCCAGTTCCATTTATTCAGAGAATATTCCAGTGGATTCATCCCATGTTTTGGGGCCGTTCTAGTCAGAACGGACGTTCCCAGAGTCTACTCTCTATATACCATTCATGACAGTTAAGTGACATTTCGTCTTCTATTTTTCTATTTGATATCATTGCTCATTTGTAGTTTTGGGTTCTTGATGGATGCCGTCATTACGATTTCTTTTTCTCAAGATCTTCTTCAGGCTGTTCTTGACATGTCATGCCTTATAGAGAAACGTAACGAATTATTAATTTTCAATATTATCTTACTACGTTATTCTGAAAATCGAGAAAATGTAGTCATTTTGACCGAATGTGAATTTCTAAATGACTACGTTTGCTGTGTTAAATTGATATTTCTTATGGCGACAGAATCTGAATTCGAGCAGTTTGTTCGATTATTTTCAGGAACACATCTAGATTTACCTTCAATTAGCCAAGATGCTATAAGAAAAACTGAGGAAATCAGGTTACCTAGAAGAAAACAATCTGTTGTAGACCACGACATTGAACTGAATAATCTGTTTCAAAATGGTTACCCAGCAATATTCACTGTATAATCTAATAGAAGTTGTTCAAGTTTAGAGCATTTAAATTCTTGAAAGTATTAAATTTAATCATTTGAGGTTCTATAAACATACAAATTAGTTAACCCTAAAAGTTTTGCAAAATAAATGAACATAATGAAAAACGTGACCTCTTTCATTATCTTGATAACCATTATATGATTTCATAAAATTAAATTGTTTTTGTACTTTTTGAGAACGCATATAAACGAAGAAACTTCTTAAAATTCTTCATTTGAAAAATGTGAATAGTGTCTTTTTTCTGAAATTCACATTTTCCTGATTTTTTTCCTGATCAAAATTCTGGAATTTTCTCGACTGCAATATAAAATTTATAGCTGATTTTGTTCAAGGTATTGATTATGAAAATCCAACGAGTACAAACAAATTTCGAATAACTAAAATTCATCCGTACATACTTCATCTTGGTGGAACTCTTTTCCACGTTACCATACGTAGAGATCAAGAAACGTATCTCTCAATAAGCTTGTATCCACTGTACCGAAATTAATGAAAAAAAAAATGTTTTAAAATAGCTTGGCATTTTCAAGAGAAGCTACTAGCCGAATTTTCTTGGAAAATCACGCGACATTGATCGCTTTTCATTTTCCAATTCGTTCCAGGTGATTGCGGATGTTTACGCTGTGAAATCTGCAATTTCATATACGACTAAAACTGCTAATCGGATTAAAATCCTATGATCGCCATGACCAAATTGTTCGAGTACTACCATTTTGATATTAAATGGATCAGTTTGACAAAGATACGCTTATTGATAGCTCAAAAATCATTGTAACACACACTGAATCTGAAAACAAAATGAATTTCTTTTGATGACTAAAGTTGGAATGAGAACGATTGTAATTGTACCAACTTATATTATATTTAATTAAAAATGAGAAAAATTTCATTGGAATATCTTCTATGGAAAATACCTATGATATAACGTTTATATTTTTCAGAAAACAATTATCGAAAATTGACGATAGCTATTTCAGTGAAGGCTTATAGCATTATTCTATAAACTCGAAATTTTTGACACTTCTTTGATGGTATTTGAAAAACTGTAGTCTTATAAGTAACGGAGACGGAGAATGACAATTTTCATAACTTTATTTTATTAATTTGTTCATCGAGCTCAGTGAATACAGGGTGTTAGGTATGTAGTCAATAATCTCTACAGAAGATTTATTATTTAAAAGCATGAAAAAATGCCCATGAACATATGTCCAAAAGTCCTGCATTCTCTTGTAATTTTCAAGGGATCTAACTTCAATTTGCAGAAAAGGTTATTTTTTTACTCACCAATTCATTGAATGTGTCTTGTTGTTGCAAAAATACACAGGGTGATATTTTTTCAGGGTCATGCTAATTTTGATCCCATCAAAATTATAGTGTAGTTCGTTACTGGCCTCTTCAAAAATATTCATTGAAATGGTCTTGCAATTTAAATTTTTTTCACTTGAAATTTCTTCGAAATGGCAACCGTTTTTTAGTAGAAAATGATGAGGCACGCATTGTAATTGTACTAGCTTTTATTATATTCAATTAAAATAAGAAAAAATTCATTGGAATATCTTCTACGGAAAATACCTATGATATAATGTTTCATATTTTTCAGAAAACAATTATCGAAAATTGACGTTAGCTATTTCTGTGAAGGCTTATAGCAATATTTTATAAACTCGAAATTTTTGACACTTGTTTGATGGTATTTATATAAACTATAGTCTTATAAGTAACGGAGACGGAGAATGACAATTTTTATAACTTTATTTAATTAATTTGTTCGCCGAGCGCAGTGTATACAGGGTGTTAGGTATGTAGTCAATAATCTCTACAGAAGATTTATCATTTAAAAGCATGAAAAAATGCCCATGAACATATATCCAAAAGTCCTCCATTCTCTTGTAATTTTCAAGGGATCTAACTTCAATTTGCAGAAAAGGTTATTTTTTTACTCACCAATTCATTGAATGTGTCCTGTTGTTGCAAAAATACACAGGGTGATATTTTTTCAGGGTCATGCTAATTTTGATCCCATCAAAATTATAGTGTAGTTCGTTACTGGCCTCTTCAAAACTATTCATTGAAATGGTCTTGCAATTTAAATTTTTTTCACTTGAAATTTCTTCGAAATGGCAACCGTTTTTTAGTAGAAAAATGATGAGGCACGCATTGTAATTGTACCAACTTTTATTATATTTAATTAAAAATAAGAAAAAATTTCATTGGAATATTTTCTATGGAAAATATCTATGATATAACGTTTCATATTTTTCAGAAAACAATTATCGAATATTGACGATAGCTATTTCTGTGAAGGCTTATAGCAATATTTTATAAACTCGAAATTTTTGACACTTCTTTGATGGTATTTAAAAAACTGTAGTCTTATGAGTAACGGAGACGGAGAATGACAATTTTTATAACTTTATTTAATTAATTTGTTCGCCGAGCGCCGTGTATACAGGGTGTTAGATATGTAGTCAATCATCTCTACAGAAGATTTACCATTTAAAAGCATGAAAAAATGCCCATGAACATATGTCCAAAAGTCCTCCATTCTCTTGTAATTTTCAAGGGATCTAACTACAATTTGCATAAAAGGTTATTTTTTACTCACCATTTCATTGAATGTGTCCTGTGTTGCAAAAATACACACGAAGATATTTTTTCAGAGTCGTGCTAATTTTGAGCCAATCAAAATAAGAGTGTACTTCGCCACTGGGCTCTTCAAAAATATTAATTGAAATGGTCTTGCGATTGAAATTTTTTTTTACTCGAAATTTCTTCAAAATCGCAACCATTTCTGAGTAGAAAAATGATGAGGCCCGCATTTTGCAAATCAACTGAACTGAAGTTCAATAATCCGTAATTCCGCGAGAAAAACTGTCTTCATAATATTTCACAGAATCTGGGACAATAGTCTTTTGCTGTAGTTTTCATCTCACTTAGAGTTTTAATCTGAGTATTCATTTTTTTAATGGAAATTGAAACACTCGGGTATATTTTAGCGCATTCTTAAGTTAGACAATAGTGGGTTATAAGAAATTACATACAGGGTTCTTCAACGAAAACAAAAAGAGGCTATATCTACCAAGATATTCATTTCTGATCAAAACGCAAAAACAGATCAATTTTTGTTTTAAGGGAGAAATCTTTGTATACAAAACTTGCCTGAAATATCAACCCCCTAAGCGGGGGTTGCAATCCTTGAACATTTAGAGTAGGGAAGATGGGTCGAGAGATGACTCAAAAGAAAGGTGGTATCTTTGTCTACCTTGAACGAATTTCCATTTTTAATTGAAAACTGTGAAGGAGTGAGCAACTGAAGAATAAGGACGACTATTTCCCTGAGACTATTCAAGTTTCAGTGGAGTAAAATGGAACAGATTCATGCTGATCAATGGCATTCATCATCAAGTACCATCCTCATCTCGAATTTTAACCAATAGAGTATGTGACCACTCTTGAAAATTTGGAAGAGGGTAGATGGGTCGAGTGATAATTCGAAAGAAAGGTATTATCTTTGTCTGCATTCCCGTGCGAAAAACTAGAATAGATTCATTTTCCGAAATCACCCTCATCTCGAATTTCAACCCCTAGAGCAGGGGTAATATTTCGATCCAGTGATACCTTTCAAGTAAACGATTTCGACTGCCTTCATGACTGCTCGCAATAATTCTATTCTCATTGAGTTCCGTAGGAGTTAGAGTAGCTCACTCTGTATCTTCTACAGTTTTCAATCAAAAATGAAAATTCGTTCACGGGGATGCAGACAAAGATAATACCTTTCTTTCGAGGTATCACTCGACCCATCTACCCTCGTCCAAATTTGCAAGGGGGGGTCACCCCTGCTCTAGGGGTTGAAATACGAGATGAGGATGGTACTTGATGAGCATGGATCTGTTCCATTTTACTTCACTGAAACTTGAATAGTCTCAGTGAAATAGTCTTCCCTATCTTTCAGTTGCCCACCCTGTATCTTTTACAGTTTTCAATTAAAAATGGAAATTCGTTCAAGGCGATGTAGACAAATATACCACCTTTGAGTTATCACTCGACCCATCTTCCCTATTCAAAATGTTTAAGAATTGCAACCCCCGCTCAGGGGGTTGATATTTCAGGCAAGCTTTGCACCCCAAAAGATGTTCCCTTTGAAACAAAAATTGACCTGTTTTTGCGTTTTGATCAGAAATGAATATCTTGGTAGATATAGCCTCTGTTTAGTTTTCGTTGAAGCACCCTGTATAACTATACGAAAATGAATCATTATATTCGGCATTTAATGAAAACAGAACTAATAAACGGAAAAAACCTTCTTTTTAAAAGTAACGAAGTAAGGTAAGCGTTCGAAATTACCACCATTCTCTACTACACATAGTATTAGGGGGAGATTCATTGGAGCCAACAACCGATCAAAAATGCCTGGCCTATTTCTTATTCTCTCACATTTATTCGAAATGAAAGCATGCAATTCCTGTATGTTAGCAACAGGTTAAGAGTGTACTAGGCTTTTCAAATGCTCTAGGCGAAGTAGTCATGGGGATTCAGATCGGTGGACTGTAAAGGCCAAGCTACAGGACCGCCTCTACCATTCCAGGTATTGGTATATACTTCATTCAAATAATTCCTCACTATTACTTCAAAATGCGGGGAGCGCCATCATGCATAAACCACATTCTGCTTCTATTCTCACAAGCCACATCATCGAAAACATCAACCAGTTTAGGTTAGTTTTTAAGCACGAAGTTACGGTATGCAGGAGAATTCAATCTGTTCGGCATTTGCCTCATCTGCCATCATATTTACTACCAAACATTCTTGTTGTGCACGCTTTTATCAAGGGTTTTCTTCAGGCAATACGTGATCGTTGTGGAAATTCATCATACCCTCTTCTTGAATGTGAGATCCCTAATATTAGGAAGTAAGACTTAAAAAAACCTATCGTCTGGAAGCTAGAGTTTTTTTGCAACCTACTATGTTTATAAAATTTTTTTTCATGACTGACCTGTATCTGGTGTAATGTATATGGGAATCGCCAATGATTCCAGATTGCAACTTACTTGAACGATGTGGCAAAGTTAGAATGTCAAGCCGATCAAATATGTGTTTATAACAGACTCTGTGCTTTAGGCCACTTAGAATTCTGATTACTCCACGCTGCAATCTAAAATGACTGTGTTAATACTGATGTAGGAAGCCAAATGACTCACATAGCTATTTCGTTTGAGACCGAAATCAAGATAAACTCCCAAAAAACATACCTCTTCTGCCCCACTGGTCATTGTTCGTGCCTCAAAAATAAGCTCTACGTTTTTCCTGAATCATTTATTCACATTAAACCACTTCCGAGTAGACTCTTAATTCAGACAAAACCTTGCTTCTGACTGAGATAGCAGTATTATCCGCGTAGAGGGTACATTATGATCCAAGGTTGTAATCACTGGAAATCATTTATAAAAAGCAGGAATAATATCGGTCCCTAAGAGACATCGCCTCTACTGGTTTCTTCTTGAACAATTCTCCTGCTGCGAACATAGTGTCTTGTCTACCTGAGCGGACGATACTTTTGCAGGAGTGATTATAGCCATAACCCTATAGTTTCCTCAAGTGCTTGTCATAGGAAACACAATCAGATGTCGTAATCAGGTTCAAAAAAACTGTGCAAGCCGAGCTCCATATCACAGGTTCATAGCAATTAAAGTACTAAATTCGATTTTGTCTGTAAAAAATTTTTTTTTGGTTTATATCCGTGGACTACATCCCTTCTTGTCTAAACGATACACATACACCAGGGGTGCTCAAACGGTTGATCGCGCTTTTCGAGTAGATCTAGAGAAGGAAAAAATTTTTAATAAGTAGATAACTAAACTGCGAAAATTTATTACGTAATAAAATAAGACTCTGCTAGCGGCAAAAGGCGACTTTATCAAAGGAACGCTCGGTACATGTCAAAGAAAAGCCGCGTTTTTTATTCTTGCCATTTTTCTAGAAATTTCGGACTGCGCGATTGAAGGGAACCTTCGAGATCTTCGTTCACGCCGATGTAAATGTTGCGCCTGCAGGAATTGGAATCATTCTGAATTGAACCTCCAAGGCAATACTACGTCGATACAAAGTTTATTATTAAATAGTACAAAATGAGTGCAGCGAAGAAATCTGAAACGTATCATTTTAATAACGATTGGGAGGAAGAATTTTTCTTTTGTATGGTGAATAATTGGTGCATCTGTCTTATTTGTCATGCGTCAGTTGCAATGCCATTGAGGATTATAAAACGGTTCATAAAAACTATGAGAAGGATTTTCCGCCACAGAGTGAATAAAGAAAACTACGTGAATTGATATCTTGTTTGAAAAAAGAAAAAACCATGTTCACAAGACCAGTCAAACAATCAAAAGCTGCTACGATCGCGTCATTTAAAATATCTCATATATTGGCGGAACACAAGAACCATTCGAAGATCGATCGGTTGTGGAGGAAACATTTATTAAAGCGGATGTGACTTTATTTGAAGATTTTATAAAATAAAAAAGAAATCATGTCTGCTATTAGAGAACTTCAATTATCTTGTCCGACTGTCACAAAGCGTATTGAAATCATAAGTCAGGAAATGGCAGATAAACTGAAACATGATATCATGAAATGAACATACTTTTTTTACAGTTCGACGAATCCACCGATATTGTACTGCCCAGCTGTGTATTTTCATTCGGATGAAATTCATGTTGGCTAAGGAAGAATATTTGACAATCATTCCTCTGAAGGGGAAGATCCATGGCTAAGATATATATGTTGGTTTCTTCAATTTTGTGAAAATCTACAAGCTACCAATATATAAATTAGTGTGTATCACAACCGATATAGCACCAGCAATGATTGGAAACAAAAAAGGTTTTGTGGCATTGTGTCGAGGTAATGAAGATTTCCGTTCATTTTTTTTATTTCATTGCATTATACATATGCATATATACACAAGTTTTGTGTTCAAAAGTTTTGAACACGGAGGAAATTATGGGCATTGCAACAAAAATTGTTAATTCCATCAGTGCACGTAGCTTGCAACGGTGGCTCTTAAAGTTGCAGTTGGAAGATAGGTCAACTGAACACACTGATTTAGTTCTTCACACGTGATTGAGTCGCGGAAAATTCCTACAAAGGTTTCAAGAATTATTGCTCGAAATAATAGCTTTTCTAGACGAAAGAGGTGATGCCACTCAGATGTTAAAAACGAAAAATGGCTGACTGATTTGGCATTTCTGATTGACATCACAATGCACTTAAACACCGTTAATTTGGAACTTCAAGGTAAAGGAAAAACTGTTATTGAAATGATCAGCGCAGTAAACGCATTCAAAAGTAAATGGCAACTTATGATAGATCAACTGAAAAGAAAAGATCTGAAACATTTGCCGTCTTTGAAAACAAGGATTCGTCACTGCATACCTAATATCTGGTTTTTTGAAATCCAAATGAGGACCTATTCATATATACACACAATCAAACTTATATGGAATCACTCGGTATTTCACATTATTGATTGTTTTAAACTATGGATCTTTGACTATTTGTGAAGAATGAGGTTTTTTGTTGTAAAAAAACTTAATAGTTTTATAAGAAATGTTGAATTATCACCACACGTTCAGGATATTGTTCTCAGTCGTCCCTGTGATTTGAAACTGTGAATTTCCAAATTTAAAAAAGCCTATAATCATAATCGAAAATGCCTAACGTTGGATTGTCCCATGTGCAGAGGGGTCGAATAATTGCTCTCGTTGGAGAAGGGGTGACACAATGAGATATAGCGGCCACGATGGGGGTATCATAAGGGGTGATTTCGAAAACCAACGCCCGATACGTGGAGCGACAATCTCTGCATAATAGGCCTAGGAGAAGTCATAGGAAGATCACTTCTTAAGAAGAAGACCGCTTTGTGTGCCAAATTGCAAGAAGAGACCCTAGCGCGTCCCACCCCATACTCCAAAGTCAATTTCTGGATGTAACAGGCATCTGTGTATCAGTTGAAACAACACATCAAAGACTTCGTTCAAAGGGTTTATACAGCAGGAGGCCCTTGAGAGTTCCAGAGATAACCAGTTAACAAAAAAAAATAAACAGACTCAATTGGTGTATCCAGCACCAAAATTGGAATATTGAGAATTGGCGAAATACCAAGGGGTTAGTGTGATGTATTGGGGTGGCATTATGCTGGGTAGCAGAAAAGATTTGATTTCGTTTCATGAGAGTATAACGGCTAGAAATTACGTGGACCTAGTGCTGGAGCCAATAGTGAAACTCTGGCGAGGTGCCCACGGTGAAAATTTCACTTTCATGCAAGATAATCCTCCTTCGCATATCAGCAATCTCACACGACATTATCTTGAAACAGAGGGAATCGCTATTCTGGACTAGCCAGCTTGCTCTCCAGACCTAAATCCTATCTAACATCTATGGGATAATCTCGAAAGGAAAATTAGATCGCGCCTGGATAATCCAAGAACCTCACAAAAGCTCATCCAAGCCGCCACAGAACAGTGGAAGAATATCATCCCAGAGGAGATCGAAAACCTAATCCAAAGCATGCCTAGACAGATTTAGGATTGTGTCAGGGCAAGAGGAGGTAATACAAGCTACTGAGGTCGAGAAAAAAACACCTGTCCGTGAGAAAACAATTTTCAATTTTTTTCTACATGCGTCTCTTATTTTCTTTTATTTGTTTCTTTCTTAAAATAACCTTGATTTATTTCTTTTTTCAATTGAAATATCTCAAAAAGTATCAATTCTAACAATCCTTCGAAATTTCCAAAATCCCTGAGGTAATATTCAAAATATCGTATATATAAATTTGGTTGTGTGTATGTCATGTCACTTTGTACTTGGTTTTCATACAGTAAGATGATGATCCAGATTTCGAAACCGCGGTAACAGTGATCTGTTAATTTAATTCATTTGTTGGTAGTAAAAATATTTGTGTTATAATGAAGGTGTAAATATTACAAGGGTGCAATTTTATTCAATCGTCAATTGAAGAAATTGGCAAACTTGAGTTCATTGGACCAACAAAATCCTTGCAGAATTAACTTATGTTTATTCCTTTGATGACGAGTATATCGAGATAGTTTCACTTTCAAATTTCTTACAACAAAGTCTATATCATCATCATTCAGAAATATTACACGCCGATATAAATCATAAACATCTCCATCGAACACAATCCGTGACGAAATCGTTCGACTCGGAATAAAAAAACGAACGAATATATAAACGAATGAAATGGAGACCGGCATAACAGTAACAATAATTTATTGGACATATTTCGTTACAGGGATATAAGTAAAGTACCTCAAAATAGGTGTATATCGAAAGGTGACTACGGACATATATATGTGGATTAGGGGCTGGGGGCCAGGGGCATTCTCCTAATGAAGCGAGTTCACCTTGCCTATAAATTACCAGAGACTCCATGTTACAGCGGTTTGATATGGCCAAGATAAGCACTTACATCACGACGGGGGGTGACCTCCCGCTGTTCACCTCCGTTCACTCTAATCAACTTTAAAACCGAATAAAATATACAAGGCGACCGTGCTTTGAAGGATACCATACCACAACAAGACGGGGGGCCAGGGGGACGCGGTGCGTACAAACAACACCGCCCGTGCATCGCCGCTCCGCGGGGATGGAGCGACCTTACGGGGATATATTTTACTATAAATAAATATGTGCCTTGTGTTGCCCTTTTTTGTATTTTTTCTCTGGAGCATGTTGCGAGGAAATTGTTTTAATTGTTTATTTTCTCGGTGCGAATATGAGACAACATTGTGTGAATTAAAATGCCACTCATAGCAGAAAATCTTCCCTATTTTCAATTACTTAGGATGAGTTAACATGTCGATAGTTCAATAATTGAAAACTCTTCCACCTCCATCACACCTGTTAAAATATCGCTGGAAAATTCTATAAGAGAAACTGAATTGAGCTGTGGTCGAAATCATTCAATGAAATTCAAAAGTATTTACCACCAGTATTACCCCACGGCTTTGCTGATAAACTGCAGTTTTTCGCACATAATATTAGTTTGGATTAATGAATGAGTTGTTAACTAATTCAATAAACGTGTACGCTTATTTCGTACTTTTGTCCATGACTCCAGCCTAAAACTAATTTGAACTCTTCTGAAAATTCTGAAAGTTCGAAACGAAATCCTAGACAAACCTTTCAATCCTTATTTCGTACTTTCAGAAAAAATATAAAAAAATTAGCCAATGTTGGTCCATGAAGTTCAAGAAATCTTTATTTCAAATTTCATGGAAATCCGTTCATGGGTGTAGGTGTGAACGAATTATGGACCGACAATGTAACTTTCAGCTACGCTAAGAAATTAACGCACAAAATGGAAAATACAAATTTATCCTGAAGAGGTTCAAATATGTTGAATAATTATTTTTCCAGGTATTCATCAGCCCTGAGAAATGCTTGAGAACAGTCGAAATGAAATGGTACTCATAGAAATTGAAATATAACTAATAGTGAAAAATGTAAAACTTTTGAAAAAAGGTCCCCAAAAACCAGATATTTCGACCCTTGACGAGATTACACTTATGATTCATACTCAAAATCACCTTAAAACATACTGATCAATTTCGTTTCAAAGGACCTAGCTGGATAAGATGGTGAAAAATGCCGCCAACTCGATTCTAATTCCATATGAGCCACTTTTCAGCATATATAAAATTCATTTTTCTGAAATTTTCAGCCCTCTAGGTGAGCTCGTGACCCGCCTAGAGCCTAATTGAGCTGTTTTGGTTTTCACTTTATCTCTAAGCCGCATCGGAAGCTAGCGAGCACTTCAAATAGAAAAATTGTAGCTCTCAAGAAGTTACATCTGAAAAACACTTTTCAAACAATTTTTGGCGGGAAATTTGAATTTTCAAAACTATTCTATAATTTCAAATGCGTCTACAAAAAAACTAAGACACCCGATGTCACGAAAAAATGTATATTCGACCCTGATTTTTTTCAGATTTCTTGAATTAGAGAAACGTACTTTTGAAAATGAAAAATCTTTTTTTTTCTGTTCATTTCGAAGAAAAACCAACCAATTGAAAATGAGAAAAAAAAATTGCACATTTGATACGAAGTACTTTTGCCCACAATCTCAAAGCATCTCTGTACCTCGTTAACATTGTTACTGATCCAATTTGTGAGTTCCACGAAAACGAAGAAACAATCGTTCATATTCTTTGGCAGTATTAGTTGTTTGATCAACACAGGAAAGGCATTTATTGTAAATTATGTATAGCCAGGCTTCAAGTACCTACGAAAGTTGACACTCATCAGTAAACCAAGTATTCATGTTTGCGTCGTAATGTGCAGTTTCTTGGGAAATGTAATGAAAGAAAAATATAATGACTGAAAGGGGGGAAAACATTTCTTTGGAAGAAGTTATAGAACTGTACAGATTTTTTTGAATGACTCAATAAGTTTATTTTAGTAAGGTCATCAGACAATGCAATATAACATGTAATTACATGTAATGCCGAATAAATGTCAGATGGTTTGAAGGAAATTGTAATGAAAGAATATATAACAAATGACTTAATAATATTTCAAAACTGTTAAATACATACATAAAATCATTCGAGCAGTCTTATTTCGATGGTAATAAATACTTCAGCAAATTTATATATCATGCTGAAATAAAATCTTGAATGACAAAGTATATCAAAGGAAAAAAATTATAGACTGTGTCCTCATAAAATGAGCACACTATTTTATTCAATTATTTGCTAATGAGTATTTGCCAAATCATTGATACATAAATTGGACAAAAGACAGAAAACTCACCCATAGTTCATGGTAGTCAAAGTATAAATTTATAAAATACTTAATCATAATAATCAACACAAGCAGCACACGAGGCAGACGATACATTTGTTATTGACTAACTAGATCGAGTAATGTGTTCATCACAGCACAGGGAAAAACAAAATCAAAAAAAATGAGAATCAAACAAACGGACCAGGAATTCTCTATAAGACGGAATATAATTTTGTTCATTAATATACTTTACAGAAAAAATTTAAATTTGGGTATCGATTTTCAAATTTATCGTTTTGTTCGTTCGTATTTTTGAATGAAAACTATACAGGGTGGTCCAGTTTCTATGACGGAAAATTTAGCGACTAATAGACAAGCGAAAAATAAAATATTTTCGAAAATGCTTCGTTGAAGAAATATAGGGCGTTCAAGTATGGTAAAAAAAATGAATTTATAAACTGTTGCTAAAGTACTGCAGATATTTGAAAGAAATTTTGTAGGCGTAAAGTGCTTTTCATGGAGTATGTTTTGCAATGACAATATTATTTTGATTCTACCATTGGTTTCCGTACTAACACGAAACTGAATATTTAAGAAAAAAATTGTGCCACACTATTTTTTTATAAAATAAGAATCACTTTTGATTTTTCCATTCAATTTGGAAGAAAAAAGCACCCTTTGGATTTTTTGTACTACTCACTATTTGCGAGTGAAAAATTAAAATTAAAATTTAAAGAATATTTATGTTAGTTTTTAATTCTTTGATCGAATTTCTCGAGGATTTTCGCGTGCCCAAACATGGATATTATCGTAATTCGTTACTCAGCGTCTAGTCCAAAGAATTTTGTTAAAAAATTAGAATTCTCACCTGTTCAGTTTACTGGCAAAAATCTTTTTTCAGCATCCGAAGGATGTAAATTCTTAATTACTCGTTAATTCTTCTAGTTAGCGCCTTTGATATTCTTGAGCTACCATATTTCAATCAGAAAATATACAACAAAAATTAGTATCTGCGTATTTGTTTTCACTAAAAAGAATGAAGCGAATAATTGGAATTGACAGAACCAAGCACTGAGTAAAAATTAGTTAGCTTTCTAGTGATTTGATTTTTTTATTGTTATTGTTGTAATTAATAATTATTGCTATTGTTATCGTTATTATTAGTGCTCTAAGTATCATTCTGAAAATGCGTTTAAATAACAACTAATACTCTGATATTAATTTTTTATGGATTTCTGTTGGAAATGCGGATGCTGTAGTTCATGAATATCGAAGAACGTATACAACTAGAATTATTCCACAGATACGCGTGTCTTCGTTAAAACACATCAGAATTTTCGTAACTTTGGTCAGCGTGTTCATAGGCAGCTCAGCAATTACAAATACCTAAGCTTCGCATATTACGAGACACCTACATGCACGCATAACATCTTCATTTTGAAGAATTAATGAGATTGCTAAATTTGACAGAGGAAAATCCTAACTTTTTGGAAGAATTCTTTAGACTGACGAATCCTCTTGCACTCGACGTGAAGAAACGAATTACCATAATATCCATGTCTGGGCACACGAAAATCCTTGGGCAATTCCACCAAGATCATTTCAAAATGAATTTTCGGTAAATGTTCGGTTAGGAGTTTTTGATAACAATGTTTGTGGTCCACATTGTCTACCCCCAAGATTAACCTTAGAACTATTTCTGGAGTTTCTTACGTATAACTTTCAGGACTATAGGAAGATTTACCTATTGATTTAAGATATGAAAGTTGGATACAAATGGATGGAGCCCACAAATCTCCTTCCCTACGCACTTTTAAGTACCTGTAAGGAAATGGGTAAATACCAATACGCAACTTTGGATATGATATGCATCGTGACGTGATTAATGGGATTGGACCAGTGGTTTATACACATAGATCAACGGATCTTAATCCACGGGACTTAAGGATATAAAAAAAAATCTACGCTACTCCAGTACATACAAGAGACGGCTTTGTTTAAAGAATTGAGCCAGTCTGCAATGATATGCGTCAAAATCCGAGTTGAATTTGTTTTAATTTGTTGTGGAATGCCATTAATTGCATTCGTGGTCCTTGTTGAAGTTTCATTAACATAAACATTCTTCCAATTCTAATTTAAATTTTTGACTCAAATGCTGAGTCGTATAGAGAAATCGAAAGAGTGATTTTGTCTTCCAAATCGAATAGAGGATCCAAAACTAATTTTTATTTTATGAAAAAAACAGTGGCCTACCAATTTCTTCTCTAAAAATAGTGAGTTTCGTGATAATACGTACACCACTGGTAAAATTACGAATAAATGACAACTCTCAAGTCTAGAATCTTCAGTAAACATAATATTTTGCTGCATACAGAGGGTGATTCAACAAAAATCGAACAGAATTAATAACTTAAACTTATTGATTCGTTGACGGACACCAAAAATACAAGATTCTACATCGGCAAAATTATTTGGGCAATTTCTTAGTTAAAGGACTCTGATTGGAGAGGGAGATATTTTGTTACAAGTTTCATTCTCCCCCTATCAACCCCCAGCCCCTGGATGTTTCCGCCCCAAATTATTTCATAGGCAAAGGGGGTCATGTGGTACGAATTACGAATTGTAATCGAGAATTGTTTGGGAACATTCCAGTTTTTCATGAATCTGTTCGATCTTCGTTTGTGGGAAATATTCGATCAGAATCGATTTGGTTGAATGGGAAACATTTTTGTTACTTATTCAAACGTTTTCGTATCTATCCCTTACCCCTGTCAAATTCTTCTTCAGTGATCTGTCATCCAATTTTGGATATAGGCCTCCCACAGTTCTTTCCATAGGTTTATATTTTGTGCAACTTGATTCCAGTTAATCCACCAATTCTCCTCAGGTCGTTTCCTCATCTCATTTGTGGTCGACCTCTCGCTCTTTTGCTCAACCATGGTCGCCATTGCTGTATTGTGGCGTTCTCTCTGTTGTGCTTCTGTCTCGCATTATGTCCAGCAGTGCTCCATTTGAATCTGGCGATTACGTACCTAACATCAACCATATCGAATCATACTCCTCAACCATATCGAATCTGTGTCCGTTCACTGTTAGTCTTCTATGTTCTGAGTATAAGTCATTGTTTTTGTCTTCTTCGTGCCTATGCATGCATCTGCTAATTGTAATGTCATAGCCTGTAATTCTTCAAAAGTGGTGGCAATTATTACAACATCGTTTGCATATCTCAGATGGTTTATGGCTTTCTGTTTATACATATTCCCTTTTCTCTCCAGTCCAAAGATTTGAAGGCGTTCTCCATTGCTAGGGTAAACAACTTCGATGATATATCATCTCCCTGTCGTACGCCTCTTTGGATGTTTATCGGGTTTGTGTCGTATTCCAGTTTAATTGGGGGTTTTGATAGATGTTATGAATCAGTTGCCTATACCTTGAATCAGTTCTACAGCTGTTACAGCGAAGGTCTTCTCATCATCCACAAACGATAGATATAGAGTGAGATGCTATTCATTTGCTTTAGTTAGTAAGATGTCTGTTGTACTATATACCTTTCGAAACCCGACTTGTTCAGAGGCCAATCCATCTTTGTTGTAAATCTATTCGTGATTATTTTCATAAATAGCTTCTATAGCTGGGATAGGAGCGATATGGGACGGTAGTTCTTCAAGTCACTCCTTCGTCTTTCTTGAGAAGTAGGACTACTGCGCTTTTTATCCTTTCATCAGGATTATCTCCGTAGTACAGACATTCATTGAAAAGGGGTTTGAAAGTTGGTCGAATGATTTCTTTACCTTCTTTCAGCATTTGTGTTAGTATGCCATCTGGCGCTGGTGCTATGTTGTTCTTCAGACTACTGAGAACATTCTCTATTTCTCAATCTTTTATATCACGCAGTTTTTCGGAGTTAACATTGGTGATCTTTTTTGTGTGTCATTATCTGGTTGTATCTCGGAGGTGTATAGAGCTTTATAAAATTCTTGAACGAGTGAGTGATATTTTTGAGGTCTCTTCTTCATCTCCTTGTTTATTTTTCAAAGTAGTTATGACGAGTTTTTCATTTGATGGTCTCAAGCCCTTTTTCTCCACATTCTTCTCGACTTCCTTTCTTGGTGTTTCCTCAAATCTTTTTCAACCATTTTCCTTAATTTTTATTGAGTTCCACATATTCGATCGTTCCACGTTCCCCCCCGATCGAGAGTTTGTTTCTGAGTTCCATCAGGGCTTTGGTTTCGATGTTGAGCTTATCTTTCTTGTTTTTTTTATGTTCTTCCAACTTTTTCACCTGCTTCTATAAGTTGCTTCTTCAGACGTTCACTAGTTTCATTGATTTTTTGTGTCTCTGCGGTTTTCTTCGTCTGTTCTCTGACTCCTATTTCTCTAAAATCTCTTAGTGGTGTGTTATTTTTCGGGGATTAATCGGTGCTGGTTTCAGTCATCTTTCTTGTTTGCTGTTAATTATAGCTCAGACCATTCAATGACCACTTCCTGTCTTGAAACTATTCAGTACGGACACATCTTCAAATACGTTCCTCTCATCTGTGAGTAAATCTCTATCTCGTTTTTTGTTTTCTTGTTTGGTGTAATTCATGTCCATTTCTTGTTGTTCCTTTTTTTGTGAAATGTGTTCATTGCTTATTGCGTTTTTTGCTGTAGATATTGAAAGAGTTGTTCTCCTCTATCATTCCTCAATCCAATTCCGTATTTACCCAGTCCAATATTATGGTAAGTTTTACCCTCATTTGTTCTAACGCTGTTGTCAGGTCGTCATAAAAGGATTCTAATTCTTCATCCTCACATGAACCATTGGGTGCATATAACTAAATTACTTTCATTTTTCCATTTTTTTCAATTCTAGTGTTTAGAACACACACTATCCGATACACTCCTGAATATAAGCACTCTTGTCTTGATTTCTTTTCTTATGAGAAAACCGATGCCTCCATTTGTTTCATCTTGTTTTCCTTGATAGTACAGTCTGTTGCCAGATTCCATATCTAAATACTTTTCATCCCTTCGCTTGGCTTTTGAAAGACACAGTAGATTACATTTTATCTTCGTAAGTTCTTTTTCCAGTTCAGACAGTTTTTCGTCAGTTGCCATAGATAATATATTATATTAATAT
Organism: Cryptolaemus montrouzieri; assembly: GCA_013387265.2. NCBI lineage: Eukaryota > Metazoa > Arthropoda > Insecta > Coleoptera > Coccinellidae > Cryptolaemus > Cryptolaemus montrouzieri. The sequence goes on from JABFTP020000185.1 coordinate 126,446,438, forward strand.
TATAATATTAATATAATATATTATATCTGTGTGTTAATGCATTTCTGTTAATATTTTTTGAGTTGGTGTTTGTAATGATCTGTTGCCTTCCCCAAAATCCATGAGGCAGACCGGTTTTCTGGTGTGAGATTGTGGATGATTCTTCCTACCCACCTGGGGTATATTATGTGTTCGTTTTGAGATTACATTGTTTATTTGTCGGATATGATAGGGGGTTGGCAATGAATTACCATGCTTGCCAGGCGTCTTGGTAACTCCGTAGTCTGAAGGCCAAAAGCCGCTTTTATAGCGATGCCATTCAGTGTTCCACATCAACCAGTCGAGCATCATTTTCTGTTTGCTTCTTGTGGATCGGAATATTCAGATAATAATTTTTCAGCGTACTGGATAATTAAGATGGGACCAATTGAGTGGCCAGATCACTGGAATTGAATCCTCTCCATTTGTTCATGGGAGTAGTTTAGAGCTAAAGTTTCAGGCTACATAGCCTGAGACTTTTGACGAACTGCGAAGAAGAATTGTGACAGAATGCCAACTATTAACGCATAATGTTTTTGATTGTTTGCAATTTTCTATCCAAATTGCCTCACTCCCACAAGTTCAATGTATTATAGACTCACTGGTCTTTCTGAATGACTTGTGTTAATTTTTCTTGCCGTTATTTCAGTACAACTGTTATTTTGAAAATCAATATAAAATGTCTTTTGTTGATTACACCAATTTGAAGTTATTTTTACTCATAATACAATATTTAAGTTTGAATTCATCGACCTGCCGTACCCAGCAAGCTAACAGAATGAATTTTCCAGTTTGAACACGTTTTATAGACCCCTAACCCAAAGTGTTGACCAAACTCGTTCAGACCATCAGACCTTTCCATTGAGGTTTCATATTATACATTTTGCGATTCAAATTCTCAAGTTTGGGGATGTTGAGGTTAGGAGGATGATCCGTACACTTTCAAATCAGCATGCTTAAACACGTTCTTCTATACTGATATCAATCTGTTCTACCGTTCATTTAAAACACATAGGGTTCGATCGATTGTTCAAATATCATATGTTAATATCTTTTTTAGCTCTAACGCCCTGTATTGAAAATTTAACTCAAAAAAAAATTATCGACTCTTATAGATAATCACGAGACCTTTCTAACGCTATACCACTCAAAATATATTCTTCTCATTGGTTGATCTGACAAGCTCCAAATTGGCAAGTATTCCCCTTCGAAACAAAAATCGACTTTTTTTAGGCTAACACTGCTTTCTTCTGAGCTAGAATTTCATAAAAATATTCAGATCGCAACAGACTTAATCGAAAAAAAAAACAATTTTCTTCACTTTGGGACAAGGGTAGATCCTATGAAGAAATTTAATATAACGTTGTGGCATTATGTTTACGAGACAAGATTCAGAATAATCGATACCTGGACATCTATATGATATAAATGAGATCAAAAACACAAGGTTTAACTTTAATCTACACTTTATTGGAAAAAAATTCGACGACGTTTCGCTGACACACCAGCTTTATCAAGAATGACAAACAGAATGAAGAGTATGGTATTATAAACAAATCGTAGAACAAGTTGGATGAATAACAGGAAAAACCCACACCGAGCCATTGTACAGTTAGTATGAAAGGTAATTAAAAACTAATTAAACAAGTTAAGTAGGGGTGGATAATTCACATCTACCTGCTCATTCAAAAGCTTGTCCGAATGTTTGTATCTATTTATTTCTAATGCTTCTAGGAGATCTAATTTTAAACTTTTTGATTTTATATGTAATATGTCAAAGTTTTTATTGAATCAATGCTTTTCTTTTATTAAGTGGTTTGAATAATTTGAACCAGATTTATTTTTATCGAAGCTACGTTTATGTTCAGATGTTCTTCTGCCAAAACTCCTATAGGTCCTACCGATATAAATTTTATCAAAAGAACCGCAATTGAGTTTATAGATTCCTGATAGAAGCATTACAAATAAATAGATACAAACATTCGGACAAGCTTTTGAATGAGCAGGTAGATGTAAGATCAAGTAACGGCCTCCACAATTCAAATCTATATGATGATGTATAATGTTTTCTTTCATCTCATTTTTTCCAGTTTGATACTTCAATTCATACTTGCACATTTATTCAAACATGTTACGATAAATTGAATTCCATCAGAAATATGGACGAATTTTTTATCGCCATAATTCTCATTCACATTATATATTCTATTACCTACTGATGAGATTGAGCTACGATCGTCTTATCTGCTTCAATATCTGAAGTTTTTATTAATTTGTTACTAATTAAATTGAATTGCGTAATAAATATAACTATCCGTTTTTATTCATTACATTCGTTCAGAATACGGGATGACTCTACAGGAAATTTTATCAGCAGGCGGTCCTATTTTTGAGATTTGGAAATATCTTTCTCTTGATGTTCATAAATCACTATCTAGATTTTTAATAATACATGAATGACCGTAGATAACAGTTCGAGTAATCGAGTATAGATTTATATTAATTGCTTCATTTGAATGTTTTTTTAATTAGTACTAGACTTCTAATAAAGTATTTTTAGAAGAACATACACAACATAAGCTGGTGCAATAAAGTTAAGGATACTGAGAAATTTTGAATAGACAATATCATTATCATGTTCAATCGAGTGTTTTCAGATGCTTCATGAAAACAAGCAAAAATCTATACGGACCGTATCAACTTCTAGTGAATATTAAATAAAAAATCAAGAAAGCAAAATTTTCGATAAGGTCAAATTAACCATCAGTTTTTTCGATTTAAAATTTCTATGATCGCCTCTACGACAGTTTAACAACACCTTTGCCAATCAGACCTTAGAATTTTTTTCATGCGCGCTTCTCAGAAATAGGCAAACCTGTTACACCACATGAGTAGGTGCCTGAAAAGAATTGAGGTGTCTGTTTACTCGCTTCTTGAAGAGGGCCAACTTGTAGGATGTTGAACGGAAGCGAGTTCCACAGTTCACTGGCCCTGAAAACGAAGAAATTCTTATAGAAAGAGGTTCCAGGGGTCGTTGAATGTACCGCCATATGATGAGAACTCCTTGCCAGCCTAGTGTTGCGGCAGCTCCTTAAAGCATCTTCCGTGAAAGTATCAGTAAAACAGAGAGAGGTCAGCAATTTGTCTTCTGAGAGCCAGCGGTTGGCGAATCTGTGCCTTATATAGAAGCAACAGCTGAGATGACGTGAAGTATCGCTTGGCTCTGAAAAGAAAACTAAGTTTAGCTGATGCTGACTTAGCTATTGCTGATACATGTTCATGCCAGCAGAAGTTGGAGTTGACCGTTATTTCGAAATGGTGCATCGAATCTTTGGATGCATTTTGTTGGCCTTGCATTATTAGAGGAGGTTCTCCAGCGAGGACCCTTCTAGAAAATATGGTTGCTTGCGTCTTGCTCGCGTTGAAGCTCACCAGGTTCAACTGATCCCACTCAGATAACCTCTGTCAGAGTTTAAGTTGTTAATTTGTTGACATCTCTGGAGCTGAGATTCCGCAGCTGCAATCGGCCAGACTACTGAAAGACGAAACCAGTGTACAATCGTCTGCAAAACCGAAGATCTTTTTCTCTGTAGATGACAGAAGATCGTTTATCTGCAACAGAAACAAGGTTTGCGAAAGAATGGATCTATTTGAAAGAAAGCTACTTATCCGACCCCAATTTTCGGCAAGCCCATATGCAGCAAGTGCATTCAACAAATCTGCATGCCAAACCCTAACATGAGTGAAGTAGGCGAGCAGATCTCCTGTCGATCTTTGCATGCGAAAACCGTACTGACGGTTGTTAATAATTCCCTGCAACTCAAGATATTTGATAATTTCATCATTTATGACTCTCTCCATCACTTTGGACATAATGGGAAGAAGTGCAACAGGGCGGTAGTTTTGGGGTAAGGACTTCTTTCTTTTCTTTGGGATCGGTTGAATTCTCGATATTTTCCAGGTGCTAAGAAAAGTCTGGCTTTCATAAGAAATCTGAAACAGACGGTTAAGAACAGGTGCCAGATCAGGGGCACATTTTCTCAAGAAGATTGGTGGTATTTCATTTAGACCAACTGCCTTCTTGCAGTTCAGCTGCTCGAGAGCCCGTCTCACAGTGCAGATCTGATTTCTGCTATGGAAGAATTTGTAGGTGGAATGTCCGGTGGTATTGCATTAGATGAATCTAGCACAGAATTCTTTGAGAACAACAGAGCAAAGAGATCGGGTTTCTCTTTCGGAGATGATGCTATACTTCCGCCATCTCTAACAAGAGGCGGAAACGCAGATTTGCAGAAATCGGCACTGACAGTCTTCGCCATAGACCAGAATTGTCTAGTCCAGCTTGCCTGCTCAAGGAGTTCATGAGTTCGATGACATTATTTTAGGCTAATCTGAAATACCCCCAAACTACGAGGGTCAATTATGCTATAAACTGTAGTAGAATTTTGAGGTCTTTTATAGTATTTTTGACCATTGCAAAGGCACCTCCGATCCTTTCTAGTGTTCCGTCATTTCTTTTTCTGGATATTAAATAATTTCATGCTTCAAAGAAATCATGTCGAAAACACAAACATAAATATAGGGTTCATTTTTGCCCGCAATTTTATAACAGTTACGTTTGCTGAAATGAAAAAATATATAAGCAAAAAGCTGTTTATAGGTAGTAAAATATGCATATTCGATCGCCAGAGATATTATCATCCATCATCTTTATAGTAATGTAAATATATTTATTTACAGATTCATGGACGTCAGGAAGACATTTTTCCAAACCTCAAAAATAAAACCTCCTGCTGATAAAATTTCCTGTAGGGTCAACTTGTATTCAAATCTGATGAATAGAGAACGGATCCTTATATTTATTGCATAATTTGACTTAATTGGTTACAAATTAATAAAAACTTCAGATATTGATGCAGATAATATTATTTCAGCTTAATCTCATGAGTAAATAATAGATTAAATAATTCTGATGAAAAATATGACGACAATAATAATTTGTCTTCATAAGAGTGAATCAATTATTTTGAAGATGAGGAGCAATAAAATACACTTTTTAGTCTCCCGTTAGCACCAAGTTTTCCAACGAATAGGAGGTGCCAGACATGACTTCTTGTAACTTTTTCTGTTAACGAAGCTGAATAGAATTTTGAAAGGAAAAGGTTTTGGAATCATTATCGAGCAAAAAAATGTGAATAGCTGAAGGATCGACGGTATAACATCTGATTGTTTACATTTGCAAACTGGAGTACCTCAGGGATCCATTATTTCGCCAACCTTGTTTTAGCTGCAAATAAACGATCTTCTGTCATGTACAGAGAACAAAATCTTCGGTTTTGCAGACGATTGTACCCTAGTTTCGTCTCTCAGTAGTCTGCTGCCGATTACAGCTGCGGAATATCAGCGTAAGAGGTGTCAATAAATTAATAATTTAAACTCTGACTTACAGAGGTTATCTGAGTGGGGTCAGTTGAACCTGGTGAACTTCAACGCTAGCAAGACGCAAGCAACTACGTTTTCTAGAAAGGTTCCCGCTGAAGAACCTCCTCTAATGATGCAAGGCCAACAAATTGCATCCAAAGATTCGATACACCTTTTCGGAATAATGAACATGTATCAGCAATAGCTAAGTCGGCATCAGCTAAACTTAGTTTTCTTTCCAGAGACAAGCGATACTTCACGTCATCTGAGCTGTTCCTTCTATATAATGCGCAGATTCGACCTGCTTTGGAATATTGTTCCCATGTATGGGGATCTGAGCCTATATTCGTTGCGGATATTGGATAGTGCGCAAAAACGGGCTGTGCTCCTCATCGACCACCCGGAGATCACAGATACTTCCACGAAAGATGCTTCAGAGCTTAAAGACCTATTTCCGGGAAAACTCATGTTTTGCCGCAATACTAGGCTGGCAAGGAGTTCTCATCAAATGGCGGTACATTTAACAACCCCACGAACCTCTATCTATAAGAATTCCTTTCTTTACCGGTGAGCTGTGCAACTCGCTTCCGTCCAACATCTTCCCAACATCCTACAATTTGGCCCTCTTCAAGAAGCTAGTAAACAGTCACCTAAATTCTTCCCAGGCGCCCAATCATGTGGTGTAACAGGTTCGCCCTTATTCCTGTATTCCTGGAAAGCGCGCATAAAAAAATCTGAACGATGTATCGAAAAATGCCTTCGAAGAGGGCAGCCAAGATTGTTAAGACACAATAGTACAATTGGAAACATTCTGGACCACTCTGATGATTAGGACATCTTCAATATTCTGATAAAATTCATTTGCACTTTTGATAATACCAACCCAAAGAATATGGCGTCATCTACATTTTTTTAATGGCAATATATGGCTTGTAATACTTCATTGAACAGCTTTTGTTTTATTCGGTACGTTCCACATTGTACGAATCTATGATGGCGAATTGGAGGCATTCAACTGTCACATTTTCAAACTAAATAAAACATTGATTTTCAAAATTTCACTATATTCACAAATTTAAGGCGAGTCTCACCATACTGTGTCTTCATCAGATAAGTAGTTCATTTAAAAGGATGATGTGCATTATATATTACATTGGTGAAAGCAGGTACTTAATTCAATAGGAGGAAAATCCAAGCTGGGTTGTTTCTTTTAAGAACTGAAAAGATTTAGTAATGGTGACGAATTCAGGTCTGATTGATAAATATATAAATTTTCGGAATTTTTCTCTTTATCAACTTAAATGCTTCCCAAACTCATAAACTTATGTCTCATCACCAGTTGCAAAGCGTTTTATGATTGTGGGGACGGAATTAACTTTTTCTAGCATGTTTTCAGCGACCATTACAAAAGAACTATTATTATTAATTATTATTAAATATAATAGAGGGCTGAGGAGCAAGTCCTTTAAAAGCCCAAATACAGAACAAATTCTGAGAGATACAGAAACTGAGCTGAGCGAAAAAAACAAAAGAAAAGAATTAAATACATTCTAGGCCCAAAAATTAATTCTAACAAGTATGCTTATAAAGTTAAATAACACTAATTCTGAAGTAGGTATCGGAGAGTTTCAAGAAAAATGCCCGGTCGAGACCATTTTTATAAATATTGGTCGACGACGCGTCAACCACCTTATGCCTTAAACCATTCCAGACATCGAATACCCTATTACTGAAGGAATATTGCCGTTGCGTTGTTTTGAAGAGCTCTTTTTCAATTTCATTTGATAACCTCGCAGATGGGTTTCAGAACTGAGTGTGAACAAGCCTTCTAAGTGCGCGTAGTTAAATTTAATTATTCGAAATGTGAAGATCAGATCACCCCTAAGCCTGCGCTAATTGAACGTTAAGAGATCAGCGGCACTCACACGACAAACGTGTTGCTCAGCGTTGCACACCCAACAAATCCTGATCGTATTCCATCAATGGTCGCATGTACGTTTTATAAATTTTGTTGGACGCACTAAACGAAATCTCCGCGAAAGACTGACGAATAAGATAGAGCAGCGAGTTAACCCTTTTACACACCGCACTTATGTGGTCCGACCAACACAGGTCACATTAATGATCACCCCCAAATCGACATGCGATAAATGAAAGGTTGTAGGATAGCTTAGGATTGCTTTTCCCCATATATAATACTACACATTTCTCGATGTTCAAGGGAAGCAGACAATCAATACAACATCTGCCAACGGATGAAGCACCCCGACTATTGCCCTGGCGGTAATCCTAAATCTCCCTCCTTTTCATATAAAATTGAAAAAGGAGGCGTTGATGGCGGCATTACGGCTCCAAAACACAAAAAACTATTACCTGGTGATCTGAAGGAACACCTGGGGATTCTGGGTTACATAGCGCCAGAAATCTTATCACAACCATCGGATATAATGCCGCTTAAGTTTGATTTTCACACACCCTTCGAAGTGGTCATAGAAGACCGCACCATCGTAAAGGGAAAAATAAATCAATTAGACCAAAAATCTTCCATTTGGTACACGGACGGATCAAAAACGATTGATGGAACAGGAGCAGGCATATATGGACCCAAGAACTTTTCATCAGTGCCTCTGGGCTCTACTTCCACAATCATGCAAGCAGAAAAACTTGCTGTAAACCTTTGCGGCCAGGAGGGACTACGAAGGAAACTCAAAGGGGCAAAGATTTACATTTTAACGGACAGTCAGGCAGTAATAAAAGCTCTAAACTCTTACAGTTATCGGAGCATATCTGTCTGGGAATGTCGTCAATCCTTGAAGCAACTTGCTGAGGGAACAAACTTTTCCTGTGGTGGGTGCCTGGCCACGAAGGCATACAAGGAAATGAAGCCGCTGACGAACTGGCCAAATCAGCTGCTGGAATCCCACCCACTGAACTTGAACCGTTCTGCGGTCTAAGTAAGCCGCACAGACGATAGGAACTGGAACGATGGGAAGAATCTAGCAAAAAAGAATACTGGAGGAAAACTCCAGGCCAAAGGCAAGCGAAAAAGTTCTTTGACTATTCGCCAAAGAAGACAAAATAGCTTCTCGATCTCTCTAGGGACGAGTTGAGGATCATAACAGGCCTCCTTACTGGACACTGCCCACTGAGATACCATCTCAATAAAATGGGCAAATCGGAAACGGCAACGTGCAGGATGTGTAAAGAGGGCGATGAAACTGCCGAACATATTCTTTGCAGTTGCATCGCAGCTGTCCGTCAAAGACATATACACTTCGGTAGCAACAAACTAGAGCCGCACGAAGTAAAAGCGAAAGCTCCCAGGGATATTCTTAATTTTGTAAGGGATCTAGACCTACAGGGAAATGAATAAGATGGTTCGCGAACAAAAGATCAATTTGGTCGCAGTTCAGAAAGGCTTGCAAAGCCAATCGACCCCCACGAATGTAATGTAATCTGCCAACGGAGTCGTTCTGAAGGATGCCATGCTGATGCAACGGATTCGCATAAAGATTGACATCGTCGGCATAGAAGGCATTTTTGCTCTTGATATGAAAAGTTAGATCACTCACATACAAAAAAAAAAGAGAAGGGGCCGAGCACAGAGCCCTGAGGTACACCACTAGTAACGGACCTTGGAGCAGAATATGAACTCCCAACGTTAACCACGAATCGCCTATCGGTCAGATAGCTCTCAATCCAAGCAGCAGTCTCTCTCTCACACCACAGTGATCAATCTTGTGAAGGAGCCGGCGCGTTGGTGTTCGATCAAAAGCTATTGCAAAGCCCAGGTAGATCACATCATTGGGCATTTTAGAGTCGAGGATTCGGACCAGTTATTCACACAAAACAGTAGATTGGTCGTAGTGGACTTTCTCTTAACGAACCCGTGCTGTTCTTCGGGTATGACATTATGACGATTCAGTCCGCAATGATTGATACCATTATCTTCGAAGGTAAAGAAAGTTGGCTGATAGGGCGATAATTGCAAGGGTTTAGTATATCGCCCTTTTTGTAAATGGCAGTGATGGAAGCAACCTTCCACGAAGTTAGCAAACAGGAGTATTCGAAAGAAGAAGTCTTAATCTGAGACAGTGGGTAGGAAAGGGTTCCAGCATTGTTTTTAAGTATATCAGCAGTAATTCCATCCAGTCCTGGAGATGAGGAACATTTGAGTTTAGAAATATACTTTTTCACCTTTTCGGCTGTAAACGATATATTTGATATTGTGTCCTCGACTCGAGCTGACAGCAGCTGGGGAAGGATGCTATCAGTAGGTTCATCAGTGAAAGCCTCAACAAAGGATTCAGCGAGCACCTCCGCAGACTCACCATCCGTCGAGCAGAGGCTCCTATTAGAGTGACATAGAAGGGGGGTTCCCACTTCACTTTGCAAACCAGCTCTAATGTATTTATATCGGCGTTTTTGGCTTTCAGAGCTCGCTATTGAGGTCTCATAATCACGTCTGGAAGAGGAAATGGAGTTCGTGAGATAATTCGAGAAATTGCGGATGTGTTGCATAATCAGTAGCACTCTTCGTTCTTTTATATTTCTTCCAGAGGTTTGTCTCATGACGAAGCATCTTCATGAGTTCTTCATTAGGCCAAGGTTTCAAGGGATTAGTGAGAAGAACCTCTTTTCTCGAATTCCTATCGATGCTTGAAGTGGCGGCTACAAGAAAATTCTGCCACAAAAACTAATTGAGCATCAACGCGTTTCATACTCAAACAATCGTTCAAAATGGTACGAATTGATTCCGTGAGACAAATAAAGTTCATTTCCTATCTCTCCTTAGCTTCAATGATGATTTTTAATTACCATTTCCTTCACTTTATTGATGTTAACTTAATTTGAAGATGGCCAACCAGAGCGAGGGAAATCTTCAACCACATCTAGGCCGCTGTTGAATGCACGTACCACTCATATGCACGTATTTTGATGAAGTCTGTTCAATTTTAGCCTTCTGCAACATTTTCAGCGATTCGGCACACGAAATTCCTTTAGTAATACAAAATTTGGGACGAATTCTTTGTTCGATATTTTCATCAACTGTAAAAATTGGGAAACACACACGAGAGTGAGAGTTTACAGAATCGAGCACTGTAAACCATCTAAATGACAGGTTGTTCAAATTCCGCGTCAGTATAGAAAACAACTTAGCAACAACGAAAACTTTTTTGACAGAATGTATTACGTTCTATATGTTTAGATTTACAATATGACAAGAGGATCCGATATGATTTAAGTAACGTGCTCGATCAATTTCAACAACAATTTATCTATAGAACAAAGAAAAATATTATTTTACATACAACGTAGGTACTTTTTAGCGTTTTATAAGGATGAGTACCTATTTTTTCTTATTGTATATAAGGATTACCTACTTCAGAGGGGACAAAATACTTGTTGATGCATAAATGAAGATTTTTCAAGGAAAACGAAACTTGAATCCAATTCCTGGATGAACCTCGTACCTATCTACTTACAAATGATGTAAAATCAACCGACATCGTTCCGCTACTGAAATTTTCTACATAACATAGAAATAAATAATTCTTTTTCAACTAAAATCAAATAATCATCAAAATCATCCGAATTTTGTTATAAACAAAATAATCTCGAGCCAGTTTCGGTATCTCCATTGTATCCAAAGATCAAAAAGGCTTCCCAACTTGTTCTACATTCCGAACAAACACATTATCAGATTCGAATAAAATATTCAAGGAAGATTCTATCCGAAAAGAATTCCAACAAATTCCGAGGTGCTCCGAAAAAATTGTCCCAGCAACCAGCGGGCAAAAAACGCGAACGGAATAGAAAATGCGCCAGCGAATATGTCGGCGCTTATAATTCACCCGGAAGTGGAAACTGCGTGAAAGATTTATGGTTGAGTGTTCACCTTGCTAACCGCCGCTTGAAAAATCGAGGCAGTGGCACATCTGTATGTAGCCTGGCAGCAGGTTTGAAGAAAGATTGAGTTTGATTTTTAAGACAGTTTACATCTCATTCTAGCTGACGAGGAGTGACGCTTTCAAATTGAGCAAATCATCAGTGGCAGTTTCAGAGAAAGCAACTGACGTCTCTCTATATTTATGCGTGCTTCTTTATTTTATATTCCTTTATTTTTTCAAAAGTTATTTGAGCAGGATGGATTGCGATAAAGAATATTCTATTCATTCAATGTGTTGACTTAAACTAGTAATAGACTTAAGACAGTTATATTCAGTTTCCTGTATACAAGGTGGGGAGAAAACTATTAGCAACTTTTATTTCTCTTTCTTCTTTAGAAACTGTTCATTAAATCATTGAATTTTTGTCTACCCGAAATTATCCCTCCCAGAGATTATATATATTTTCGTGGACTTGAATTATCTGTTGCTGTTACCTCCCTCCTGGAGATTCAAATGCAAGCACGAGTTTCGCTTCAAAGTTTTGAGAAATTAAGGATAAAATTGAAAATAAGATCAAATTAATTGTTATTTGGTGACATGAACTTCTCATCTCTTCGGTTGGTGCATGATACGGCCTCGAACTTGTCATTCCTCGAACCGAGGGGAATCGATTCGAATTTTTCCACTGTTTTGGATTTTATATCTATTTGTGAACTTATGCAATTCAATGGAGTTACTAATTGCTAGGAAAAGACTCTCGATTTAATTTTCTGTGATAAATTTAGAGTATCATCTTTAGTGCGATGTGATAACCCTCTAGTGCGGGAGGATGAATACTTACCATGCTTATATTGAATTCCTTCTCAATTTAAACTATAACTATTTAGAAACTCGCAAGAATACGGAGGTCTTCAGGTTCCACAAAGCTGATTGATTATATAACTATTAATCGAATCGAATCTCAGATGTACCTTGGTCAGAAATATTACCAAATGGTGATATAAACGCTGATTTGAACACCTTCTATGTCATACTCAAAAACATTATTGGAGATCATGTACCTAAAAAGTTATTGGGTGAAAAATTTCCGAGTTGCTTTTCCAGAAACACTATAAAAATCATCAATCGAAAAAACAAAATTCACAAGAAATGGAAAATTTATCAAAACTACGATGACTTCCTAAGTTTCCAACATTTGAGAAGGGAAAGTAAAGCTCGGATTTTGGCAGATTATAATAATTTCATTTTAAATATCGAAAAAGATGTCAAAACGAATCCAAAAAGAATATTCAGTATCTCTTCTTCTAAGGGACTCGATAGTAGCTTGCTTGCTTCAATGCACTATAACAACGAAACCGCTAGCAGCAACTCCTTGCGTTGATCCAGGTTCGGAACCCGCTGCTTATCTTCCATTCATTTCGTTAACTCCAAAAGAGATTGAGAAATCAATAAGAGCTCTTGATCAAAAAAAAAGGGGCTGGACCTGATGAAATACCTTCTCTTTTTGTAAAGTCTAGCCATAAATGTACACCTCTTTCTCTTTTATTTAATGCATTACTCAAAGACGGGGTTTTTCCGGATCGTTGGAAATACACGAGTGTGACACCTATTTTTAAAGGTGGAGACAAAAGCAATGTCGAAATTTACAGGCCAATTAGCAAGTTATGTATCTTCGCCAAACTGTTTGAATCATTGATCTACAAATATTTCTTTTCTCTCTCAAATTTCAAATTATGCCTGAACAGCATGGATTCTTCAAAAATAGATCAATCGAAACTAATTTATTGACATTTGTCGAGCATATTTTGAGTGCTATGAATGAAGGCTTACAAGTGGATACCGTCTACACCGACTTCGAAAAGGCCTTTGACAGAATTTGTCATAATATTCTTGGTCGGAGACATATTGCTGTACATCTGGGGTCCCCCAAGGATCCCACCTTGGTCCCCTCCTGTTTCTAATATATCTAAATAATATAAGATATATTTTTAAAAAATGTAACTTTTTACTATACGCTGACAATCTCAAAATCTATTATACCATCAGGACCTGGTCTGCTTTTTCCTGAATTTGAAAAAGTGTCAAACAATCACGTTCACTCGAAATTCGAAATCCTTGAATTTTTCTTATCAACTAGATAAGATGTTATCTATATTTTTCAGCATAATTGGAGGAATATGACCATGGTTTTTTCGGTTGGCAATATTTTGAAAAATGTACCTATATCAAACCATGAAAAAAAAAGACATGTTTCATTCAGCGAGGTATTTCTGGTAATTCGAAGACGACTTTCGTGACAAGTAACTGATGTAATCGAAAATACCTGTTAGAAAAGAAGAAAAACGAGAAGTCATATTCAATCTACTTCAATAGTAATTAGTTTCGCACTTTTACTCTCGGAATTCTGACTATAATTACTTTGATGAAGATTTTGAGATGGGTCTCGTATGAAAAGACTAAAATGCATTATTTGAAAGATGTATTGTATGAATTTCAAGGTCCTTGAGCGAAAAATCGTAATTTTTGGTATTAAATCGCGAATACGTCGGAAACAATGCATTTTAGGTATAGGGAAACCTATAACAGATCGATGCCTATTAATATTACGAGTTAAAAAAAACTTGTGTGCAAAACTAGATAGTCTAATTTGAAAAAACGGATTTTTGTACCTTTGAATGTACTACGATTTGCCACATGCTTTGGAATCACCTTGTATAGTGTGAAGCTTCTGAATGCATTGAATTCTGCTAAATGAGCCTCTTCACTCACAACGAACTAGAAATAATTGATATTGAATGATCTTTAATATATTTATGATGCCAACCAAAAATCGTAAAATTCCGATTGAAAAATTCGTATCTTCGTTTCGGTTGATTTCAGGTGGCATCGATATGAGAGAAATTGTTCGGAATTTAATTTCCACATGAAAAAAAAAAAGAAACAGACATTATGCCATTTAAAATATCAAAGATGGTGTAACAGGTGCTGCCACAGCATTGAAATTATTTCGGAACTTAGTTCTAATAACATATAACACAACAAGAAAAAATTTCTCCAATTGGTCATTCTTTTCCCCCTTTACTTTCAATGTCCTATCTCGCGTAGATACCCGGTATACATGGAAGGAACATTTGATAATTCTTCTAATTTCTTTTGCCTAGCTTCTACTATACATGGATTTTCGTATTTTCGTTTCTGACCAAGTAAGCGGACAGACGCATAAAAAAAGTCGTTTTGCTTGATAATAGAACATATACGTGGTATGTCAACTGAGTTCGCGGAAGTTGGCAATGCTGCGGCGGTTGGTAACAGCGTTCGCTACAGAGTTCATTGGTTTCATTCGAAACAGAATTCATTTCTGCGTCAGCCAAAATAAGTTTCGTGTTGATCGGTTGTATACTTCGTGTTTTATTGTCCTTTGAACATCGACCTGTTTTGACCCACCATCGTGAAGATGAGTGATTAAATAACTGAGCAAAGAATAGTGATTGAATTTTTGGTGAAACGCAGCGAAAATTCCGTGGAAATTATGAAACAGTTAACCGTATGAGTATAAGGAAGATTGTCTGAAAAATCTGCTGTCTACAATTGGGTAAAGCGGCTCAGAAGCGGCAGAGAGTCAGTGAAGGTTTATCCGCACTAGGGAGCTCCCTCCAACTGTCGAAACGCAGAAAACCTCGATCGGCTGCGCTCGCGAGACCGTCGGGTAAGCCTTAGAATGTTGGAAGACGAGTTGGTCATTAACAGGGAGACGATCCGGCAGATGCTACACGAAGATTTAGGGATGCGTAAGGTGTGTGCGAAAATGATTCCCAAAGTACTCACAGTTGAGCAGAAATAGCTCCGATTGTCCATCTGTCAAGACATGATTTCGCTAATTGACGAATATCATCACTGGTGATGAGTCGTGGGTGTTCGAATACGACCCTGAGACTAAAAGGCAGATCATGCAGTGGGTAGAGAAGGGGGGAAAGCACCCCACCCCTGCGAAAGCCAGAATGTCAAAATTGAAAGTGAAATCTTAACTCATAGCATTTTTCGATCTTAATGGAGTTGTACACCACAAATACGTTTCAGTAGGTCAGACAATCAACGCAGTATTCTACATTGAAGTTTTGAAACGTCTGAAGGCTCGTGTGTTTCGTCTACGGCCCGAATTGGCGGAGCGCGGATGGGTGCTTCATTATGACAAAGCTCCGGCACACTCGTCATTCGTAGTTCGTGGTTTTTTAACCAAAAACCGCATTCCAACACTTCCACACCTCCCTACAGTCCAGATCTGCCACCCTGTGACAGACAGACAAACAGATATGACGGAATTTCGGAAGTCCAGAGCATCACGATGTCGGTTCTGAGGGATCTATTTTCGGAAGGGTTCAGGGTATGCTTCCAACAGTGGGTTCAAAGGAGACTATTGCGAAGGAATATAAGGTATTTTCAAATATTTATGTACTTTCCGGACCGTCTGGGCACTTTTCCGCGAACTTAATGGACATACCTCGTATAATGTTAAAACATAGGTGGATATTTCTGAAGTCGCTGTAAATTTTGAATTAGGCATTCTCAAGATGATTGAACAAGTTTTGCAGCCTGCAATAAATACTATCGGTTATAGATACCATCGCAGGCTTGGTTCAAAAAAATTAAAATTCTCATGGATAATACTGACCTCTGCGATTGCATTTCTGAATGCACATGAAGTAGGAAATTGTTGTTTTTTTATTTATTTACAAATTTAGATCTATATCAATCTCTAATTGGATTATTAGTAGCTATTTGTTGGTTAGTATGGTATGTATGTTTCATATTTTTTTTAAAGTTTCGTAATTTTAAGAAAATCGAGGGTGCGTTATATGTCGGTTGTCAGAGCTTCTTGTAGGTTTCGTTATATTCTAGTTGTCCTTCGTTCGCCTTCGTAGGTAGTGCAGTTGATTAGAATGTGTTCTATGTCGAGTTTGGTAATGCAGGTATTGCAAATCGGGGGTTCTGTGTTTTGCATGATATGACCGTGAGTTAGGTTGGTATGTCCTATACGTATTCTATTTGTGATGACTTGGTATCTTCTTGCTGTCGGTGTTGTTAGTGAGTTTGTTGTAATTACGTGGGGAATTATTTTCTTTAGGTGTGTGTTCATATCGTTCCATTGTTTTTGCCATTCGTCCTTGATGATTTTTTGATATTCAGTGTTTAATGTCTGTTTTAGGTCAGATGTGATGTCTAGAGTCTAGACATGAGCTGGGTTGCGTTTTGCTGCGGCGACTGCTGCTGTGTCTGTCTTCTCGTTTCTTTCGATGCCTATATGTGATGGGACCCAAAAAGTGCCATATTTAAGTTGTGTTGGTTGTTTTTGTGTATTACTTTTTCATCATAATTTGAATAGCATTCGATGGGTACATTTCTTCGATTCCTATATATATATATATATATATATATATATATATATATATATATATATATATATATATATATATATATATATATATATATATATATATATATATATATATATATATATATATATGATGGGACAAATATCTTCCGCGAGGAGTCTACATATGTCCCCAAACTAATCAATTATTGAAGTTTGAGGACCCAAAATTGACAAATGTCCCCAAACTAACCATTTCATCCCAGAAAATGTTCCAAAGTTTACGATTTACATATATATATATATATATATATATATATATATATATATATATATATATATATATATATATATATATGATGGGACAAATATCTTCCGCGAGGAGTCTACATATGTAAACTTGAGACAAGAAGAATTATTCAAATATCCGTAGATAAATGAATAATCCTTCCTGGCAAGAGCTAGTTCCCAAATCTGCCTGCCATGCACGCAGCCCTCAAGAGCCACAATAGTGCAACTAAGCAGGATGCCGAGATACGAAGCGACAGACTGCCTTCATTAGGAGCTCATCACTGTCGCATATCGCTTCTCAGCATCCTATCAAGCTACATCGGGGTACCCTATCGATTCCAGAAAGGACGTACCTCGTACATACGTACGAGAGTCGCCCTCTATGGACCGACACGGCGAACCCGCTACCGGACTTCGAGAAAGATACGAACAATAACACACAGATGTGGAAACGTTAAAAATTACAATATTTGGGAGACATCTTTCGTCGTTCCTCGCGAAGTTTACAGTCTACATATGTAAACTTGTTTAGATATGTAGACTCCTCTCGAAGTTTATCGCGAAAGATATATGTCCCATCAAATATTTACCGACGGGAGGTTTTATCTCGGAAACAGAGGCTCAGAGCACTATTTCAGCGGGATTATTTCGCTCGTTTTCTACCGTTCACGGAACGACGAAAGATGTCTCCGAAATGTTGGAATTTTTAACGATTCCAAATCTGTTAGTTATTGTTCGTATCTTTCACGACAAGTTTACATATGTAGACTCCTCGCGAAGTTTATCGCGGAAGATATTTGTCCCATCAAATATTTACCGACGGGAGGTTTTATCTCGGAAACAAAGGCTCAGAGCTCTATTTCAGCGGGATTATTTCGCTCGATTACTACCGTTGATGTGATTCACGGAACGACGAAAGATATCTCCCAAATGTTGGAATTTTTAACGTTTCTACATCTGTTTGTTATTGTTCGTATCTTTCTCGAAGTCCGGTAGCGGGTTCGCCGTGTCGGTTCATAGTGGGCGACTTTCGTACGTATGTACGAGGTACTCCCTATCTGGAATCGATGGGGTACCCCGATGTAGCTTGATAGGATGCTGAGAAGCGATATGCGACTCTGATGAGCTCCTTATAAGGGCGAAACTGCAATCTGCCGCTTCGTTTCTCGGCATCCTGCTTAGTTGCACTATTGTGGCTCTTGGGGGCTGCGTGCATGGCAGGCAGATTTGGGAACTAGCTCTTGTCAGGAAGGATTATTCATTGATCTACGGATTTTGAATAATTCTTCTTGTCTCAAGTTTATATATATATATATATATATATATATATATATATATATATATATATATATATATATATATATATATATATATATATATATATATATATATCAATAAACGAGTGAAAAACCTGGGAAAAAACTCGTTTCCTGTCGCTATTGCACTAGCTATAGCTTGTCTGTTTATGTTTTGTTAGTCTCGTGTGTACATAAAGAGTACCAAAGATTTTTCTGCTTAACCGCTTCATTCTCTCTTGCACTCAGGTGAAAGGAAGTTTGTTTGGGACAGGAATCTGTAACAATGGAAATAGAAAACCAGCAGAAAAATATTTCAACAATTATTCCTTGCAAAGCGCTCAACGAGACCGATATCACCAGAGTATTTCTCTTCAGAGTCAATGCAGTTCTGAAGGCTTCGTATATGGCTATAGTCTCCCGTGTATATATGCTGCAATAAATGGCATTTTGAAGGTTTTGGTATCGTTTTCAGAAATGAGCGCACTGGCAACCGATGAGTTATTTTTCTAAGCGTCTGTGAATATGTGTGCTGAGTGTCTGTATTTTTCTAGGATCTCATGGTATTTGTTTTTTATGATTTGATGGTTTGTTTCGTCTTTTTTGAATTCGTGATTTTTCTATTTTCGGTATTTTTACTAACCTGGGTGGAGTATTCAATTCAATTCAATCGGAATGGATGACTTCAAAGTATCTAGGTGGAATTTTGTTTGAAATAGTTGATAAAATGCTTGATGTTTTTTGTGGTGAACTAGTCTGTCTATGAATTAGAAGATTTTTGTTTGGATTTTGCTCGTCTGATCCGATTCGCGCTGCATAACAAAGCGGGATATATTTTCTTCTTAGGAAAGGAGGATGTTCGTTTGCCAGAGTGTATAGGCTTTGTACAGGGCTTGTTCTATACTGCCCTAGTGAAAGTCGAAGGGCTTGGTTTTGGATGGAGGCTACTTTTGTTGTGTTTTCGATTTGCTGTCAATATACACTAATGATCAAAGAGTTCAAAAATACGCTAATTATTTAACGATCAATCACTGAAAATTCATTATTTCCTCTCGAAATATGGCATCATATACCCGTACTACAAATATAAGTCAATAGTTCCATCGAAATTTCAATGATTCATTTAGTTCGGATTTTAATATATTTGTTTTCTTCGAAAACTGAAAGAATTTCAGATAGATACTTACATCCAGACTCAGTGTATTCATTAACTAAATAAGATTCATGTTGAAAATTTAGAGAATCGACAAAAGTTCATTTCAGAAGTGATAAATAGTTATTGTAGGAACTCAATTTGTCGTTTTCATTTAATTATATATTTATCAGACGATGGTGGTCATAATTATAATATAAGATGCCATTTCAATATTGTATAACATTTGGCATAAAATTTTATATCTATCATTATCAATAAATCTGTGTAAAGATCCAACCAAATTCTTGTGCTTATATCGCGGGACCGAATTTACATATAGGATTAACGGATTCTAAAATCTTCGGCACCGAGTTTACTTTAGAATTTTTGACCCTCATTCTCAGACAGGAAATTTAAATAACGCAGTTTGACGCAAATTTTTCTTTCGTTCAACTTCTCAACTTATTTCTGTCTTCAGTTTTCATCCAGAAGCTTATAAAATTAATCCAGAAAATGAGGTTTTTAAATATTCATATTCGTCTTTTCTGGCATTATCTTTTATCGCATAGAAATACTTCAAAACTATATAAACGTCAAAAAAGTATATGACGAGGGTCCGAAACAAGAAAGAAGCGAGACAAATCTAAGGCGTCGGCTTATAAAAGAGACGATTCAGAATGTTTATTGATTCAAACCAATTAACTCTCAGATATGGGATCCTATTTAAAATATGAAAATATAATTAATGCAGCTGGAATGGGTTTTCTATTGCATTTCGGCCGTATAAACCTATGATTGGAATTCTTACCCAAGCTTGGGACTAATGAAGTCGAATAAAATCTCGAATTCTAATTTATCTAAGCACGATACTTTTGACGGATAAAGTTTGTTTGATGAAATGGATATTAATTATTGTTAAAATAATTTTTTATGTCAAATGAAAGAAAAACCATCTCGATATCAAACTCGAATTTGTGGTACTTGTATCAGGCTTCATCCCATTTATATCAATTACATCGATTACAATGAGGGATAAACCGAATTGCATCTTGAATGATATTCTAACAGCGCGAATTATTTTCATTGGTCTGTCAATACCGGAAACACCAGAAGTTGACCATATTCAATTCTGAGTATCTTCTGCTAAAAAAGTACTACTCAAAACGCTATATTTTCCGTGAAAGACAAATCATCGAAACATTTCTAATTCTGCATGTAATTTTTTTATATGCGCTACCCAGGAATTGGCGAACCTGTCACACCAAATGAGGCGCAGGGCACCTGGGAAGAGTTGAGGTGTCTGTTTACTCGCTTCTTGAAGAGGGCCAAATTGTAGGATATTGGGGAGATGTTGGAGGAAGCGAGATCCATAGCTCACCGGCCCTGCAAACGAAGGAATTCTCATAGAGAGAGGTTCGAAGGGTCGTTAAATGTTCTGCCATATGATGAGAACTCCTTGCCAGCCTAGTGTTGCGGCAAAACATGAGTTTTCCCGGAACAAGGTATTTCAGCTCTGAAGTCCGGCAAAATTACCGACTATTTAAAAAGCCTCAGACGATTGGAATTCATCCAGAAAATCAAAGAATACTTAATTTCTATTACTGAAAATTTTTCACTCCAATCGCTACAACACAGCTCCAATAAAATTACAAACGATTCCGAAGATTTCTAAATGGAAAAGAGAGAATCTAATAAATTCCGAACTTATATAGACTCAGTTCTATCAAAAAACTATTGATATTATGATATTAAAAAAACTAATAAAAAAAGAAATTATTCTCTTCACAACAATAAAGTGGAAACGAAACATAGAATGAGTTACTGTTTTCCGTTCTCCCACAGAAACGAGAAAACGATCTTCTCTCAAGTACTGACTTCACAATTAACCGGTGAACAACCTAGATCAATAGCAGCGACACCTTACGGATATAACTATAATTTTCATTGGGTATCATTACCTGTAGATTCCTGATTCGAATTTCAAACTGTTTGAATATTTAACTTGATGAAATGAGATTGAATTATTAATAAAATTATGAAAACGGAGTTTAAAAGATATAAATGATTAATTCCAGATATCGGACTGTTACAAATGGATCCCTGCTTGCAACTGGAAACAATCAGATGTTATACCGTCGACCGCAACTTGTATTGATCTGAAAGAAAGCTACTTATCCGACCCCGCAATTTTTCGGGAAGCCCATATGCAGCAAGTTTATTCACCAAAGCTGCATGCCAAACCCTATCGAAGGCTTAAGAGAGGTCGAGGGCTATTGCTCTAGATTCCCCATGCTTTTCCATTGTTGACGTACAAACATGTGAGTGACGTAGGCGAGCAGATCTCCTGTCGATCTTTGCCTGCGAAAACCATACTGACGTTCGTTAATAATTCCCTGCAACTCAAGATATTTGATGGTTTCATCATTTATGACTCTCTCCATCACTTTGGAGATAATGGAAAGAAGTGCAACAGGGCGGTAGTTTTATGCTAAGGTCTTCTTGCCTTTCCTTGGGATCAGTTGAATTCTCGCTATTTTCAAGCTGCACGGAAATGTCAGGCTTTCATAAGAAATCTGAAACAGACGGTTAAGAATGGGTGCCAGCTCGGGAGCACACTTTCTCAGGACGATAGACAGTACTTCGTCTAGACCCACTGCCTTCTTGCAGTTCAGCTGCTCGAGAGCCCGTCTCACAGTGCGGACTCTGAACTTGATTTCTGGGATGGAAGAATATGTAGGTGGAATGTTCGGTGGTATTGCTAGATGAATCTAGCACAGAATTTTTTGAGAATAAGAGAGGAAAAAGATCGACTTCTCTTTTGGAGATCATGCTATTCTGAAATGGCACTGACAGTCTTCGCCATAGGTCAGAATTGTCTAGTCCCACTTGCCCGTTCCAGGAGTTTATTAGTTACCCCTTCGTTGAAATTGACATTTGCTCTTGCAGTTGTCAGGTTGCATACGTTCCGTATTCGTACGAAGGTTGTTCTTGTATCCTCTGTTGGATATATCTTCCATGACTTGTAAGCTCTGCTCTTGGCTGCAGAGGCTCTTTAGCAATCTTTGTTGAACCATGGTTTTTGTGCTGTTATTTCTTTCATGAAAGTAGGGATGTAGAGATTCATTCCTGCATGAATGATTTGTGTAACAAATTCAGTGCACACATTGATGTCAGGATCTGAAAGTCAAACATCACTGAATGGGAAGCACGTAAAGAATTCACGCAGTTCATCCCAATTAGCACGGTTATAGTGCCAAATGCGTCTTGGTGGTTTACGTTCGTAGTATGAGCGACTATATAGTCGTCAATGAGATTTTCTGCAGAAATTTGTCGAACAGGTATTTCTGGGTTCACTTCTACAGTCAACAAGACATTGGCTTCACATAGACATTAGCCTTAGGATAGCTCCACGAGGAGAAGTCCAGAGGAGTTGAATCGAGCAATTCACGGATGTGAAGATAGCCTTGGAGGACCACCTCAATGCGTGCTAGGCCCCCAAAATCAAATCTTCAGAAGAGGATGACCATTCACTGTGTAGAATGTCCAGAAGACGATACCCATGCCACCCATACAAAGTGAACAAGAGGAAGTATTTTTTGTTTCAGACAAAGCGAAGACCTTCACAGACAGCTTTGAGCACCATTTCACGGTAAACTATGCAGAAACTGACCTCGACCGCGTGGAGAGAACTGAAGCAGAAGTCCGGAGATGCCTAGTCGAGAACAATAAGAAAATCATCCAACCCACCACCACGGAAGAGCTGAAAATCGTAGTCCCTCGAACGAAACTGAGAAAAGCACCTGGACCGGATGAGATCAGCAACAGAGCTAAAGAACCTCTGTGAGCGAGTTCTAGGACAGCTGGTATCAATCATCAACGCTCGTCTGCGGCACCAACACTTTCTTTGGAAAAGGAAAACATCGGATGTGATTGTCATCAGGAAACCTGGTAAGTCTGCTTCCTTTCCACAGCATTAGAGGCCCATCAGTCTCCTTCCAACGATCGACAAGGCTGTAGAGAGGATCATCCTGAAAGACCACGTTGAGGTCCACGAAATCCTCCCAGATGAGCAATTTGACTTAAGGAAAAGCCACTCCATTCAACACTTCTCCGACTGGTTGAATTCATCAGTGATGGTTTCAACTGGAACCAGTTAACTGGCATGACACTACTCGATAGCGCGAATGCGTTTGATAGGACATGCCATGGAAGTCCTCTTTTCAAGATGTTGAAGACGAACTTCTCACCTATCCTGATGCGTTTGGTCCAGTCATAGCTAAGAAACATACCTTTCGCGGTCCAGTTAGGAGATATCGGCTCTTTCACCAGGAGGATGGAAGCAAGAGTACCACAAGGATCACTACTGGCGCCGTTGCTGCTCAAAATCTACAACTCGGACCTCCCGGAGACCCCCACCCAATACGGGCTTAGCCGGCTACGCAGACGACACGGCCTTAATGGCCAGATCGACCAGATCCCCCCACTTGATAGCCAATAGACCATTAACCTGGAGGAGAGCTCGGCACTATATCTGTCCCAAAGAAGACGAAGATCCGAAGAACAGATCACGTTGAACGGCTAACCCTTCCCATGGATCAATAAGGCTAAATACCTGGGAGTCACACACAGACAGCTGACATGGCGTCAACGTGTGGACGACTGCACGAGTAAGGCAAGTAAGCCCAAGCCTTCCTCTACCACCTGATGAACAGGCGGAGCAACTTGAGTGTAACGAATATGATGACATATGTGTCAACAGTCTGAGGATATCTTATATCCGGAAGCTTCAAGTCGCACAGAACAAATAACTGAGGATAGCCGTGGATGCCTCATGGAACGTTCGAAACTCAGTTACATCGGAATCTAGAGATGCCAAGCATGGTCAACTTCATTGCAGATCGGCGGTGAAATTGCTCCAGGTTGTTGACAACCACCCGAACCCCTTGGTGAATGAATTAGAAGACTGCGATGAGGACAAACCAGGAAAATACAAGAGGCTCGAGAAGATCAGGAGTGCTCGAGAAATCTAACCGCATATTTTAGAGCGTCGCCATTAGGACGTACTTGTTAAGTATTCGTCATTTCGATCTGTCAGACCAAGCCCAATATTGTGTTATATCCATTTTTCATAAAGATGTCAAGATAAAAGTTTGTTTTGACTGGTGCTTGAGATAAAGATCATGTCAAAGTCAAATTGATAACTGTTTTGAGAGGTGACATCAAATTCTCAAACTCTCAAGTTTTCCTGAATGCATAGCTCTTCCAGTGTGATTCCCCCTCTTTAAATGGTGATTAGTGTCTCTCCAGGCTCTACAGTTATGGCGACGCATTTCGCCGTTCAAAAAATAGTCGATTCGTTGGAAAAACAAGCATTTCAAAGCAGATTTGGATGGTTATTGATAGGCTCACAAAATTGTTCGCAGAACTCTAAACGACGATCAAGATCATCTCCATTCAGCTCGTGAACAAATCCAATTTTATATGCATGGAATTTTTACTAGTGAAGAGTCTCGAGAATAATTGTCCGGCTTATTCCAGATATTTGGGACAATCTCCTGACATATTGTGTTTTCCCCTGCATGGAAACTTCTCCCAAAACCTTCAGACCTATTTCTCCGGAAGTATTGTGTTTTTATCAATAACGCATTCAGTTTCCAATGAATTTGCTCGTTATCTCAAAAACGTATTTGTATTCCGAATTTCTTCCAGGGTTATTTTCACGTAGTTGCTGTAGGACTGTTATTATTTTTGAAGAATAAACTCACAATTTCAATGCGTTTCTGCATCGTGTATACCAAATTCAACTAAATGACCGTTATCTCAGGTTATGTTAGATTTATATATATAAAATACTACCTATGTTTTAATGGAAAAAATTCAAACATTAATGAATTACCAAAAGTAACTGAATCTAGCAGGTCTGGAAAAAATTCAAATAGAGGAAGATTGATGATAGACCGACACTTTTTTTATTTTCAACCCTTGAAAGGAGATGATGTCTGACATGCTCTGACATGTTCACTAGCTTCTTGTAGGTAGCAGGCGGCCTCACCCCTGTCGCCCACATCCAGCTATAGGTCCCGTAAATTGGTCATCTGTGTGACTAAGTTTCGGGATCTGGCGGATGGTCCGACTTCCAGTGTGGGAAGGATTGGCAACGGAGCATGATGAGCTCTTCTGGGACAAAATCATCTGGAGTTAAAATAGTCTCCCTTTCGGATCTCCGGAGGGGACTGCCTCGAAGGGTTCATGATGCGGGTAAGTCGAGCACTCCTCCGGCGAATTCACTGATTCATTCACGTTCTAGGAAAGAAAGCAAACTCTTGATAGAGTTCTGCAATATCAGAGGACTTGGGCACAACAACGTGAATGTCGATGCAGTCCACCAGCATCTGCAGAACGCACAACCCCATGTGCTGGTCCTAACCGAAACCCAAATAAGTCCAACAACCGACACAACGTATTTTAATGGGTATGAGTAACATACGACATTTAGGTTTGAAGGGGACTTCTGTATTTTTCCCAGATCGGATGTTGCATGCCAGAGAGAGGATACGATAGAGGAAGACACTTTCGACCTTGCGCGGTTTCAAAATCTGTTTGCAAGATAGAACACTGTTCTTATGCTGTCTATATCGCTCGCTAAACGATATTCACTTCCCTAGACTGTTTCAGTGTCTAGGTGATAAGATGGATTAGATTTAGATACAACATCCAGCAGATGAGGCCATTGTACTGGGTGACTTCAACGTTCACAACACCAACTCCAATAGAACAGATGGAGCGGGAAGACAGGCTGAAACTTTCACAATCAGCCATAATCTAGCGCAGCTAGTCGACGAACCGACAAGAATACCTGATCACCCAACCGACTTCCCGAATAACTTGGATCTCTTCTTGATTTCAGATCCAGATAATTTCGGAATGGAGGTCTCAGCATCGCTAGGAAACTCAGACCACGACCTTATATCTGCTCTGGAACCATCGTGCTGCCGCTAAACCAATAACTTAAACCATCTAGACCCATTTGGCACTATAACCGTGCTAATTGGGATGAGCTCTTGCTTTCCATTCAGTGATATTTGCTTTTGAGATCCTGACATTAATGTGTGCACGGAATCTGTTACATAAATCATTCATGAGAAGAGCTCACAAGTCATGGGAGATAAATCCAATAGAGGAAACAAGAACAACCTTCGTACGAATACGGAACGTTTGCAACCTGACAAGAGCCAAGGCCAATTTCAACGAAGGGGAAACTAATGAACTCCATAAACAGGCAAGCGGGACTTGACAATTCTGGTCTATGGCGAAGACTGTCAGTGCTAATTTCTGCAAATCTGCGTTTTCGCCTTTTGTTAGAGAAGACGGAAGTATGGCATCATCTCCGAAAGAGAGAGCCGATCTCTTTGCTCTCTTGTTCTCAAAGAATTCTGTGCCAGATTCATCTAACGCAATACCACCGAACATTCCACCTACATATTCTTCCATGCCAGAAATCAAGTTCAGAGTCTGCACTGTGAGACGGGCTCTCGAGCAGCTGAACTGCAAGAAGGTAGTGGGTCTAGACGAAGTACTGTCTATCGTCCTGAGAAAGTGTGCTCCTGAACTGGCACCCATTCTTAATCGTCTATTTCAGATTTCTTATGGCAGCCAGACTTTACGAGCACCTGGAAAATAGCGAGAATTCAACCGATACCAAAGAAACGAAAGAAGTCCTTACCAGAAATCTACCACCATGTTGAACTTCTTCCCATTATGTCCAAAGTGATGGAGAGAGTCATAAATGATGAAACCATCAAATATCTTGAGTTGCAGGGAATTATTAAAAACCATCAGTATGGTTTTCGCAAGCAAAGATCGACAGGAGATATGCTCGCCTACGTCATTCATGTTTGTACATCAACGATGGAAAAGCATGGGGAATCTAGAGCAATAGCCCTCGACATTTCTAAAGTCTTCGATAGGGTTTGGCAAGCAGCCTTGTTGAATGAACTTGCTGCATATGGCCTTTCCGAAAACTTGCGGGGTTGGTTAAGTAGCTCCTTTTAAATAGATCAATACAAGTTGTGGTCGACGATATATCATCTGATTGTTTCCGGTTATAAGCAGGAGTACCTCAGGGATCCATTCTTTTGCCAACCTTGTTTCTACTGCAGATAAACGATCTTCTGTCATCTACAGAGAAAAAGATATTCGGTTTTGCAGACGATTGTACAGCTGCGAAATCTCAGTGTCACACCGAGATGAGTTCACAGATACAAATTCGTCCCAGTCGGCTCGGTGGTGTACAGGATATGATGCTCATTTCCTGCTCAGAGTTATCTGGGTTCAATTCTCACAAAGTCGGTGCGATTTTTCGGATTCTGGGAATCGCTTGAGTGTCGATCTTTCGGAGGTCCTGTCTAATACATCTATGTTAGACATGAAAGATCCCTTCCCTCGACAAGAGAGGGGTTCAGTAAAATTCCCGTGCTATAGAGATGACAGAATTCCACGTCTTGTCATCATCCGAAAAGGCAGAAATAGAGCACGTTAAAGAAAAAAACAAAACAAAGAAACGAACAAATCCGTCCTTCATTATATTCATATTATTTTATCAATATTGAAATATTAGTCATTTTCAATTTTTAATATTTTCTCATTATTGAAATGGCATTGCCGTTCGATTTTACACGATACTATAATAAACAACATTAATTGAATTAACCGGAGGATCACCATTCAATGCAAATTCAATAAAAATAATAATTCGCTAATTAACTGATGCATCCAAGATTGTAAATACTCATAAAATCCAAAATCGTCATTTTAACAATTCTCATACCAAGTAAGAATTACCCGTATATAAAAGTAATTATATACAAACGTAAGAAATGAACACGACAAACTCCCAGGGGACCTTATTTATAGCACCGATTAATTTTAACAAATTTCATTCCTATCGACGTAAGCATCAATGAAAATAAACAATTTTGTGACCGGTTGAAGTAAAAAGTTCATTAATTAAATTTACCACGGCTCAAGATTCAATTCTGTGATTGTGACATAAAAATTTTTCTGTGAAACTAAATTAATAATTATACGGCCATTATCGATTTTACTGAACTTTTGAATGGTCAGTAAACAGCTGGCTTGCCTGAGCTGAAATACAATCATTTGACAGGACATCTGTTCTGGCACTGATCAGATATTAATAGAATTGACAACTTGATCGGTGATTAGCTTTTATGAGCTTAAATGTGGATTTTGATACTTATTCAATTATTAATCATACAGGTGTTCCAGAATAAGGTAACTCGAGATCTGGTAGATCCCATCACAATAATGCAATAATTTCATATGAAATGTTTTCCGTAGGATGCACTTCTGCCAAGGCTGTCTTAGATATTTTATAAATAAATAATACAGATAACGGTAGTCTGTTATATGATAATTTGTTGAAATGTACCCCTGTTCCAATATTTTCAGATTTCCCTGGTAGTTCATAGTAGATTTGCACTTGAAAATGACTAAAGGGTCGAAATCGGTCGTGTAGTAATAATTAATAAGTTGACACAATTGTTTTATTTCGTTTTATGATTTGACCCTTAAGTGCATATAGTTGCCTATAGGCAAATATCATTTTTTGATTGAAAATGAATGTTTTCACATATTTAAGCTTTCACACGCATCACAATATGTGGGCATAAATCATAGACTATCAGAAGAAAAAACAATCTTTGAATTTGGCGGTAATTTATCTGTCATACGTCATTAAAATTGAGTAAGTGTAAAAGTTTCTGCATTGGAGATTCCAAGTGTTTTATTTTGCATTTCATATCAAATAAACTCATCTTCAGAGTTTCGAAAAAGAGTTATCCAGTTGAAATTAAGGAAAATTATTAACATATCATATGTTTCTCTTCGAATTTCTTTGTTGATTCATGTATTGTTTGTTTTTTTGTTGCCAAATGGGTACATTATGCGTTTGCCGTATAAGTTCATGTATGAAAATGGTAGGAATAGTTATGTGGTGCTGGTTTGGCTTTATCTATTTGTTTTTGCTTTTTAGCATGACGCGAAGGCTGTGCGATAGAGAAAATAAGATATGCTCATGGCTTTAGAAAATGGTGAAGTCTGTGAAGATGAAGAAGATATAGGTGATGAAAATGATATCTAAAATTATCCAAATACAAGATGTTTTAACTGATTTGGAACCTACCGAAAATGAAGAAGTCGACGAAGATCCTCCTCTTGTACCTGACAAAGCTGCTGAGGGCTCGTCTGTGGAACCTCAAGAATCTTCGCCCACTCCATCAGTACCGGATATTCTTGGAAGTGCAGCAGAGAACTAATTTGAAAAATACGTAATTTTCCATGGAATTGAGATCGCATTGCCTTCTTAGCGAGTACTGAGCTACCCCCAGAATTGGCGGACCTAGAAACTCCATACCAATTCTATTTCGAAATTCATAAACGACACAAAAATTGTAGATGAAACTTATTTATATATTGTCCAACAAGGTGTTACCAGTGCTCCTGTAGCTGCTACAGAAATACGGCAATATTTAGGCATTATCATACTCATGTCCATGTTACATTGCCCCAGTGTTTGATCATACTGCTCAAAATATGGCTTTACTCAAATTATTTGAACCATGACGGTAAACAGATTTAAAAAAATAAGATCTGTAATCTATTTCAACGAAAACTCAGAGCATAAACATAAAAATAAAAATCATCCTCAGCATGATCGTTTCCACAGAATAAGACCGTTGGTGGACCATCTAAACTCATCGTTTGTAAGAATTACTCCATTTGAGCACAGGGTCTCGTTAGATGAAGAAATGTGTGCTTTCAAAATAGCTCGTTTTATGAAGCAATGTCCTCCAAATAAGCCACACAAGTGGGGCTTCAAGTTATTTGTTCTATGCTCTCTGTCTGGGTATGCATAAAACTTTGAAATTCACTCTGGCAAGCAATTTTTGCTCTAGCTCCAGGTGAACCACATCTGGGAGAGATAGGAAATACCGCCATAAGATTGTGTCGTTTAGTCCCTTGGCGTGTAAACCACATAATTTACTTCGATAACTTTTACATTTCAATTCCTTTGCTGCACTACCTCGATAGTCAGCGTATTTACGCTCTGGGTACTATCCAAAGAAATCGGCTCTGTAAGAATAGTAAACTGCCAGCTCAGAAGGATTTCATGAAAAATTTTGTACCTCGGGGATCATATGAAGAGCAAGTGGCAGATTATGAAGGTGTAGACACATCTGTAACGACCTCGAAAAACAACAAACTAGTAACATTGGCATCTACATACGTAGAAGCAGAACCAGCAGAGACAGTCAATAGGTACGACAAGAAACAGAAAAAAGTAAATACTATACCTTGCCCCAAAATTACCAAGGACTATGACGCCCATATGGATTCGGGTGATTTATTGGAATGAAAAGTTTGATAAAACTTGAAATGAACTTTGAAAGGTAAGTGAACGTAGTTTAATGTTTATTTTATACACATGTAAATTTTGTTTAAGGAGAAATGACAAACTTTCAAAATTCATAAATTTAACATTTTGAGGTTATTCTAACCTAAATAATGTGATTCAAACAGAATGTTATAATAAAAAGAAGTTAAGGAGACTAACAATAATGTTTGAAAGGTAAATGAATGTAATTTGAGGATTATTTATTTATTTTAATGTATATTTTTTTCAGCATACTCAAGAATTGTACTCAGAATTTACATATTCAATTTTTCTTTCATGGATATTCTAACCTCTATGCGTTGAAAGTGTACCTGGAATTACTGGGATTCTTTAACGAATCAATTGAGACTATCTTACAAAATGATGGGATATTCTTTGAGTTGTTATTAATAACTATTGAGCTTTTTGTAAAACCATATTTTTTTCTGAGAGGAACTCGATTACGTTTTCATAAGAGGTCATTTAGAGCATGTATCATACGAATATTGTAAGCTATTCAATAAAGGGTATGTCTGTATTAAGATATTTCAAACTTAATCCCAATAAGACTGTGTCCATTTTAAATTGAAAATGCGTTTCAGTTATTTAAGAGGAAGTACGTCTCTTATTTTTGGGCTAAAAGGGATTAACATGTAGTATAAATGATAGGTATAATTTTATTTTGATTACTGTTAAAATGTTTACAACACCCTGTTTGACCTACATTAAGAAGTATAAACATGTTGTAACCTGAACGTGCTCGCTCCGATAGTGTAGAACTGGCGTGGGACAATTACGAGTTAACTCATCATTGTTTTATAGATCTTGGTTCAATACCAGTGCCCATTGTCCCTTCTACCTTGGAAGAGGTTCCAAGTTCTGACGAAGATGGTGCTGTACCTACCCGATGACGAGTCAACTTTGGAATTTGAAGATGACAGAAGTACAAAATTGTTTTCCCAAGACGAGCTTAATGATTTGGTAAGAGACTTGATTCTTCCCAAAAACGCTGACTTGCTTAGATAAAGGCTCAAGAGCAGGAACTTATTTTTGCCGGGAGTGTCTTCCTCCTGGTTCAGATATCGTGAAAAGCAGTTTACTTCCTACTTTGTCCAAGAGAACGAGTTGGTTTATTGCACCAATATTGAAGGTTTGATGAATACATTTAAGATCTCATACGACCCAGAAGAGTGGCCATAAAGCAGTTCTGTTTGACAACGGCGGTTTCTATGCTTCTATTCCAGTCGGCCATTCCGTACACCTCAAAGAAACCTACAAGAACTTGGAATTGATTCTTTGTGAATTAAAATATAAAGACCACGGTTGGCAAGTGTGCGGCGATTTCAAAATCTTGGGCATGGCGCTCGGACAGTAATCTGGGTTTACCAAATTCCCTTGCTTTTTGTGTCTATGGGATAGTAGAGACCGAACAAATCACTGGACCAAAAAGTGTTGGCCTGCGAGGGAGCTTAAAGTTGGCGAAAGGAATATCCTGCATAAATCTTTGGTGCCTCCTCATAAAGTTCTGTTACCACCGCTTGACATAAAGCTGGGATTGATGACGCAATTTGTAAAGTCACGTCCAAGAGATGGAAATTGCTTCAAATACTTAATATCAAAGTTTCCTGGCCTCTCGGAGGCAAAGTTGAAGGAAGGTGTTTTCGTTGGATCAGATATTAGACGTCTTATGGCTGATCCACTATTCATCACAACCATGACGGATCCTCAAAGAGAAAGGTGGATTGCCTTTAAGGAAGTTATAACAAAATTTTCGGGCAATAACAAAGACCCTAACTACAAACAAATCGTCAAAAATGTTGATTTTAAAAGTACATTCTCTTCATTCCCACCTCGACTATTTTCCAGAAAATTTAGGAGACGTGAATGAAGAGCAAGGTGAACGATTTCACCAAGATATTAAGGAGATGGAAAAAAGATACCAGGGAAGATGGAGCGTCTCAATGATGGCAGACTACTGTTGGACGCTTAAAAGAGACCTTCCAGATGCTTCCCACAAGCGAAAATGTACCAAAAGGAGCCTCACTGGGAAAAAGAAATGTGTTTATTTTGAGGAAAAAATTATGTTTTATTTTGAGATAATAACTTGTTTAGCATAGACAACTACATTGTCAGAAAACGTTACGTGCTAGGACAAATTAAAGTCATTTTCGAATTCAGCGCACCCAAAAACATAAGAATTACACAAAAAAACCAAAACAGCTCTCAACTTTTTTTTCGCAGACTTGTGTCATTTGTCTCTCAGCTGAATGATCATTTTGTCAGAGGTTTGAAGGTGAGTTTTTATTTTCAATGCATATGTAGTAGTTATTATTTCTTGAATACTTATTTTTAGGTTACAATCTACCTGATGAAAAGGAAGTATATACCATACCATACTAAAAAGGTTGGAAAATGAAATTCAGAATAGTATTTAATCTATCATAAGGATTCTTCTGAATACTCAGATATTCTTCTGTGTGTAATTTCAATTTGCACAAAAGGTATTTATTGTGAGTTTTTCTAATCATAACACATTGTAACTGTTCCTCAGGAAGTTTTATCGAAGCTGTTATTCCTTATTTATTTGAAATTGAAGGTTTTTATTTCATAGGTGTCTGAAATTTGTGGGAACCATGATGTTCAAATCTGAATAAGTTGCATACAAAGTTTCATTTTGTACAAACACAACTTTTAATCCAAGAGTTATGAGTCACAAGAAAGTTTGCTGGTACTTATGTGAATCTTATTTTTGGGAAAATGTAACTACTATTTGAAGAATGCTGTGTATATTTGAAAATTTTTGTTAGATGTAATATATGGTTTTGATATTTTTAATTGTGTAAAATGTGTATGTCCATCACGTGATATGAAAATATGAAAAAATTTTTATGGAATTTCTGCCTTTTCGTTTCATTTTCAATTATATTATAAAATAACGAACGACAGTCGAAATTTTTTCGGAAATTTTTCTTCAAATTAAACAAGTTCCACGAAGAAATTATATATGGGCGATGTCAACCCAAATTATTGGGTCCATAATGATTCTAAAACATCTATAGATCATAATCGGCATCACTTGGAAGACTGAACCTGGTCATCGGGGCTCTCTCGGTCAAACAGAGAGGGAATTTGAGGAAATATCGCAGGTTTTGTATTTTTTTATTATCTCCTTAGTCCTTTTCATGACCTTGCTTGCTATGTAAAATCTTTTCTTAGATTTGTGTAGACATATAAGAATTATGATTGTTGAAAGATTTTTCTGCTGTTTATCTTTTTCCATTGTTACAAATTCCTGTACCAAACCTTCTTCCTTTCATATTTGTCTTCGTTTGGAAATTATGGAATGCAAGAGAGAATGAAGCGGCTAAGCAGAAAAATCTTTGGTACTCTTTATGTACACACGACACTAACACAACATAAACAGACAAGCTATTGCTAGTGCAATAGCGACAGGGAAACGAGTTTTTTCCTCAGTTTTTTCACTCGTTTATTGAATCATATACAAGATAGTATGGTTCCCCTGTTATATTTCCTGAGGTCACACTTGTGTTTTTTCTGACACACACCAAAATTATTGATATAAGCATTTATTGTAAATACAATTATTCAAATTTTTTTTATATAAATATAAGCATTTATTGTAAATACAATCTTTGAAATTTCTGTAAATCCTCTCTTTCAAAAAGAATATATATATATAAATATATATATATATATATATATATATATATATATATATATATATATATATATATATATATATATATATATATATATATATATATATATATATATATATATATATATATATATATATATACAAAAATAATAATTGAAGATAAGTATAATTGAAGAATAGAAAATTCAAATATGAGGGCATTTTTACACAATTTATATATACTCAGTCTAGATATTTTCAATATTTCTCAGATTTAGAATATGAAACTTGGAGACATAGGCAAAAATTAGAAGACAAAGAGATATGTGGAAGAGACATGACTAGAATTCAAAGAAAAGTACTTAGCACAGTGACAGTGTGGAACATTAGTGAGAGATAATTCTAGAAAATAAAACACGTTGAAAGGATAAAATTAAGAATAAAATAGCAATTAGTAATAGGAAATTAACAGTTACGAAAAACAGTTGTTTCGCGACTAATATATCGTCAACACCATTGTATTGTTTATGAAGGTTCATAACGTAATTTACAAATTTGTGGATGTTTACATCTCATTTCTGCTTTTCATAAGAACACATCAATTCAGAAGATGTTTGTTGTTTCTGGTAAGCAAATTGTGTGAAATTTGTTAAATTTGAATTTATACGAAAAAGTTATGTACCTATAGGGTAATCAAATAAGGTGAAATTTATATGAATTCAGTAGTGTTCCATTATTTCATTACTAATTTCTCGGCTTTGTCTTCTGGATACTCTCGAGTAATTTTAATTTGAGAAGAACTTTCGTTTTCTATTTCATTAATATTCTTGAGAAGTAATTCTTCCTCTTGCTGTTTCAAGCTTATATTGATTATTTTTATAATTCATGAATCTCATTCCATTCTTATTCAATCTTATTTGAATCAGAACAGTTAAGTACAAATTGAAAATTTGAAACCATAGATCTGTCTATCTTTCTGAAGTAAATTTTGTAAATCATTATTTAAGTTCTTGATGGTTGAATTACTATGCCTAAAAGGGAAGGAACTATTTGGTTTTTTGAATCAGTGTTTGAACTTTTTTAATTTCATCTTATGCTAGCTCAATCAGTGGAATTTGAGATTTACAAATTGAATGTATCTCTCTGAATTGAGATAGTCAGTTGTCATAAAACGTTACTGGAAGCTGCCTTACCAAAACGATGTGAAAGGCAATATGTCAGAGAGTTTCATATAACATAAAGAACTATTGAGTGTGAATATCATTGAATAAAATGAGGCGTTCCGTATACAGGGTGTATCACATAAGGCTTTACATGGCTTGAGGGAAAGATAGACGTAACTGAGGTGACTTCGAAACACCCCCCTATTCACCCCTGAGGAGCTTCGTGTTTCACCGAAAACCAAAAAATTCGGCACACAGGATCACTTTTGCAGAATCTATCCAAAGCGGGACATAAATTTCGAAAATTTCAGGACTGGACTGTATAAATGTACAAAATTGTGTTTGGAGCGATACAACACCCTGTATAATGTTTTTTCAAGGATTTGTTCACTGGTGCTCGAAATGCACAAACAATGTGTACAAACTATGTAATAAAATCTTTTGGCAACATTGAAATGGCCTTGAATTAAATTTTTGATTTAGCAGAATGACGCAAAATTCACCTGAAAGAAAATTGTTTTCGATTTTTACAATAAATAAACGTGTTTGAAACCTGTATATGAATATATTTTAATTCAATTTCAATGCAGCAACATTTAAGACCTCAGTTTGTCTTGTTTCATCTGTGTATGGTCTTCGACTCACAATACAGGTCCAGACTATTAGTGGAATATGTGATACACCCTGTATATAGAGTTTTATATGGAAAGGAGTTCACTATATTTGGCGTTTTATTAGGAGTTTAGTTTATTTGGCGTTTTTGTATATTAGGCTTTCGTATACTAGCTGTTTTGATATAAAAGGCGGTCTCAATGGACTCACTAGTTAATAATGAAAATAAAACGAAATTATTGGATAAAATCAGAAACTTTCTATATGGGCCAAACCGGAAGACGTATCTAGACGAGATTTGAAAAACATAAAGAATCCATTTATCAAAACGAAAATTCTACTGGTTTGTCTGACCATTGTATAGATGAAAATTATTTCATAGATTTCGAGAGAATTGAACTTAAGACATTCAGCTAATAAGGGAAAAAGTTGAACATTTTAGAGATGATAGAAATCACGTCCGCTCATGGGAAAAACCTGCTAATTTGTAATGAGCAAACAGACTTCGGCCTATCTTCTATTGTGAATGCATAATATTTATGTAAAACCAATCATTTTACTTTTCAATATTGTATTATTCTTGATAATGGGCTGATAACCCGAAACATATGTCGAGTATTTTAGTTCATTTTTGTGATACCTTTGCAGAGTGTTTTATTAAATCATTTATTTAGTATGTTTCATCAAGTGTTGAGCGAGAATTCGAGGAGAATATATAAATAATATTAAATTTCTTTTTTCCGATTCCCATCTGGAAGTATACTGCCTTAGACAATTCTTATCTTAGCACTATAATTACATGAAAAACAATCCTACACAAATATATATCCTATCACTTGCATATTCATATTCCCCCAGCTCGATTGGAATGATAAGACCAAATCATTCTGTGAAAAATCAATCAAAAGTTCCAAATCAATCTCATCATCTTCGCTATGAGGCATATACCAACCCAAAATATCTCCAGCATCCCGACGAGACCGTATCAGTTCTATTTGTATTTCATTGAGGAATTGCTAGAGGCTCAGATTACGTACGATAAGTTAGTTAAAATTTAGTACGATGTGTCCGACACGCCTGGCTCTCGTAATCGGAGATCCATCTCACTGAATTAATGAAAAGGCCCGATCGCGATATCTGAACGAGCTTTTTCAAAGCACCGAGACGAGAATCGGTCAAATGAACGGACGAACAGACAGAGCGCTACGGACTTCTTTGGCATATGTAAATTACTTAAATGTATCTCGGAATAAATCTTTTGTATATTTCCTCCGGGAATCTAAAGAACGCCTTACATATTTAATTGCCTAAATAATATTCTCACAACTGACTTACCTTGGTGTATCTGTCTCTCTTTAGAAAAAGGAACAAAAAGTTAACGAGCGTTGGAATCCATTCGTGTTCATTTCTTGCCATAGTCTTTTTCTTTCTCATTACAACTGGTACTTACGTTGGCTTTTTCTGTAATAGGATTCCACAAAGGTGGATTTATCTGGTTCGTAACAATCGTTCTGGAGGAGGTGCTTGTGAAATCCATATTGCATACGAAATAACATTCTTTAAAATGGATTTACGATTTTGCGATTTCATCAGAAACTATTTGAGTTTATTAAACAGTGAATAGTTTATTGAAATTTACTACTTCAATAACTTGTACTATTCTGTCCAATTTAAATGCATCAAAAACAACAAGTACCGATACAGAAATTATGTGAATGGATTCCTCGCTTAACACTTGGTGAAACATAATGAATATATGATTGATTTCTCAGTTGGCAAAGGTTTCACAAATATTTATTAAAATACTCGACATATGTTTCGGGTTGTTAACCCATTATCAAAATTTTTCCTATGACGGGACGTAATTTCAATGAGTAAAACGAAATGAGACACTTTTGTCACTTTTCCGCAATTTATTGTCGATGCGTCTGTGAATGTTTCCTTTCTGTAAATTTATAAGTGAGTTGGTAATTTGAATTTATAATGGTTGAGTCGAGGAAATTAATTGAGTTTTTATTTTCTAATTCAGAAGTGAAGCTGATTCGCTGATGAAAGAAAATTTTCAAACTGAACTTAATCATCAGAAAAATTGCCTCAAATAACAACATACCACAACATTTTCTAAATACAATCATTAAACGCAAAGAACAACGTATTGCCTACCAAATACTATATAGCATCGTAGAAACCCCAGAAAAAAGATACACTAGTCTCAGATACACCGGCGAACTCTCTAACAAAATCAGGTAACTACTTTTCTAAATTGAACATAACTACTTCATTCCCAAGCGGCCCCAACTTAAGCAGATTATTATTCAATGCCAAACAAAAGAACGATAAATTCAAGCAATCAGGAATTTATCAAATCAAATGCAATGAATGTCAGGTAGCCTATGTCGGACAAACAGGGAGAAGTTTTGAAGCTAGATTCAAGGAACATATTTCCTCAGATAAAAATTCGCCAATATTTGAACACATAGAATCAACTAACCACTCGATATCATTGAACAATCTTAAAATCCTTCATAAATGTAACAAAGGGAGAGAGATGAATTTGTTGGAAAGTTTGGAGATTAACAAACTATGTAAAAACCCACAATTTACTACCCTCAACAGCCAACTAGAGCATAATTGATCCCCACTACTCAATATTTAAATTTCATTCTGTACTTGTCTTGACTTGCCTCTCATGTATTATATTGTTATTCACTTGAAAATGACCGTAGGGTCGAAACCGGTCGTGATTATTGAATAAATTGTGGAAAAGTGACAAAAGTGTCTCATTTCGTTTTACTTTAAAAATGAATTGCCATAAAATAAATAAATCATCAATACTATCAATTAATTTCAATAATCTTTAAGATGTCCATCCTTTTACCTTTATTACCTGGATGCATGAGTTCGATATTCTCGAAATCTATTAAATGATTTTTGGCCTGTATAGAATGTCTCACATTCACTGCAGTGTGTTTTATATATTCCGTTTTATCCAATAATTTTGTTTTATCTTTATTATTAACTGACAATGAACCCAAGTTCTTTTGTTATTATTAGATTTGAATTTGGGAGGCTTTTACTTGGTAAAATTCCATTATCAATGATAAAAAACAAGTACTGTGTTTTAAGGAATTTTACTTGATAATTGCGATTCGTAACGCGTTTCACTACACCGTAGCTTCTTCAGACGAATGAATATACAGAAAACTATATAAATGAGAATATAACTATAAATGTTCTTGAGTAATTAAAAGCTATTATTATTGGGTTGCTTTCTTCAGGCATATAAGTGGTTATTTATTTATTTTAGATTAGATTTTAGACATGTCTGATTATCTTTACCTAATCGTATTTATAAGATGTTGTCATTTCTATTGGAATGCCATTAATATTCATATTTTCGCTTAGAAAAAGATTTGTCATCAGTTGAGTTTTCGAAACATTTATCTTAGTCTTTCAAGAATTATTTTAGCCTTTTCAATGCAATCGGCACATAAAACCACATCGTCTGCAAACCTGAAATGTGTCAGTATCTCGCTGTTAATATTTATACCAAAGTCTTTCCAATCTATTTGTTCGAGAGCATATTCGATAAGCGTGGTAAACAATTTTGGAGAGATAGTATTGCCTTGGCGTACACCTCTTCCAATTGGAATCTTTGCTGTATTTTCATGAAATTCGACACTTGCAGCTGCATTTTCATAAATATGTTTCATGATGGTTGTGTACCGATAGTCTATTCTACAGTCTGCTAATGCTTCAAGCATTTTGTGTTGATTAATCGTATCAAACGCTTTCTCGTAGTCAACGAATATAAGGACTAGTGGGTTATTGTACTCAACTGATTTCTCAATGAGATTTTTACAACTTGGAGATTATTATTGTGCCGAATCCTGATCTGAATCCAGCCTGCTATCTTGGTTGGTATAACTCAAGCTTTGCGTTCAGTCTGTTTGTGAGATTTCTGGTGAACAGTTTATAATTATGAGACAATAAGCTTATTGGTCGATAGTTTTCTAGTTTCGTTATGTTACCTTTCTTGTGTATGAGTACAATAATAACATTATTCTACTGTTCTAGCGTAGTTCCCGTTTGGAGGTATTCGTTAAAAGTGTTTTCAATGCGTCTAGTAGTTTCTCTCCACCTGATTTAACTGCTTCAATCGCTATCTCATTCTCACCTGGTGACTTATTATTTTTCATTTCTATGAGTGCATTTTGTATTTCAGGAATGGTTACTTCGGGGATGTCTTTCGAGCCTTGGTTTACGACTTGTCGGATTTCATTATTATTTCTGAGCTGTGGGTGACGCCTGAACAATTCTTCATAAAAATTTTTCACTGTTGTAAGAATATCGTTTCTATTTGTGACTAGTTCGCCTTGTGCGTTCGTTAATTTACAGATATTTTTTTACCATTTGCCATTTTCCGTCTGAGAACCTTTAGACTTTTATTATCTTCAATCACCTTAGTGATCCTTTTCGAGTGGTACGCTCATCCTTTCTGACTTCTCTGGAAATCTTTTTCAGCTGCCTCAGTCTTTCATAATTTCCACCATATTCATCTGTTAAATTCTTCTCTCCTCTATATTTTGTTTCGTGTTGTCGCTCAATTTCTTCTTCCTTGCAGATCTTTTATCACAGTATTTTCGTACAGCCACTTCAATTCCCTTGAAGATACACATATTGAGCTTTTTGGTGTCAACAACGTTGTTTCGTAAATATTCCTCTCTATCTAGATGCCTTTCTATTTCTACCACCAAATCACAAGTCTATTCAAACACTGGCAAAATTTCATCGTCCTAATTCTCCAGCTCTGATTATTGGCAACTATTCAGTTACAACAATGAATATTTAGTTGAAAACTCCGAAGTATAACGATTTAGACAAGGCGCTATTAGTATATCTGGAAAATGAAAATTATCATTCTGAGAGAAATGAGATCGCACCTCATACATTATCTTCAAATTTTGGTACACCACCATTGGAATTTCTATGATGAAAAATATTGTAGAATATCGTTTCACAAACTTTGCATTGCTTATGAAACAGGTATGAAAGTACGACAAAACTAACTAACTATCATCGCCTACAAAAAACATTGAGCAGCTAGTCATCATCGTTAAGTGACAGTCATATAGTCATTGTTTTTCATATTTTGCTCACAATCAATTATTTCTAGGAATCAAACACCATTACATTAAGGTTTATCAGTAATCGTATTTCGATCGTATTTGTAATTCTGTAGTTCACGAGTTTGAACTAATCCTCATGATTCTGCCAAGTGATGTAGGTAAGAAAACTAACCTTCTGAGCCACAGCGTTTATTTAGCGCCCATTAATCAGATCTTCCTCAATGTTTTCGTCCTCTTTTTGTGAGTCTCCCTTTTATTAGAATAGATAAATAAATGTGTATGAAATGTACTTTCATATACTTGCAATAAACTAAAAGACTAACATAAAAATATTGGTAGTGAAAACACCTGTTCATCTCAATGAAAAACTGCTTATAAGTGAAATAAATTATCCCGAAAACGGTAATTTTCAGACATTATCAGAGAATTTCTAAATTGAGTCGTCAACACCGATCATCCGTATAGGTTCAGTCGGTAACGGAGTAAATTACGAAAAAAATTCCATCATGCCTTCATGCTGAAATATGGACTCACTTAACTGAGAAAGCATTTCTGATAAAAATAATGTTAATGGAATGTTCCTTAAGCACGACAAATTTATAAAATAGTCCAGAACAAAAAGTTCTTAATCGTTGGGTAATTTCTTATCGTTAAGGTACTAATCACCCGGTGGTACTAATCAACCATTCCTAATTGATGTTGAATTCGTGCCTGAAAAATATCAGACTTATTCGTTTTTTCTCCTTGAATACTGATGCGAAAAGAATGACCGGTTGTTCGAATCTTTTAATTTCAGAATGGCGGGATGCAATGATTAAAACTTGCAATCAAGGAACGATTATGAATTAATTGCTATTTAAAATTAAGCGTCGAATTTATTCACTATTTAAATTTAAAATATATCTACTTAAAATAAATTATACGCGATGCAGATAAAATCTGTTTCATGAATAATTTATGTCATCGCGGTTAGTCTGTTTGTTTTATTTTTAGGTGGATATACTCAGAACTTTTCAGATAAATCAGGATTTGTTTTTCGAAGAATGAAATCAAAATTAAAACCCAATTCTGAACGTGATATACTTTAACAACTTTTTTTTCAAGGAATGCGGACGATATTCTAAACTTGTGTTCAAGGTCAAATAGTAAATGTTCCCCTTCGTGAAATATGAATACTATCAAAACATAAAATTTATAGAATTTCAAGTCTCTAGTTATTACTGGACAAAACATCCTAAAAATATCTAAACAAAATTAACATCTAATTAATAAACAAATGCTCATAATCTAGGAATTACAGAGAGTAACAAGCAAACGTTCGTCATCTTCTATACAATGAAATAATTTTGTAGCTTTTATTCAAATTGCGGACTGTAATTTCTGAACAAAACGCGGGAAATTCGATAAATCAAACACTCGAACCAAAATCTCGAAAATTAAGTGTACAATAGACTTACCCCAAATTTTTCTTTAAATTAAAAAAGAACCACGAAGAAATAATATATGGGAGATGTCAACCCAAATTATTGGGTTCATAATGTTTCTAGAACATCTATAGATCGCATTCGGCATCACCGAGAAGACCGAACCTAGCCATCGGGGCTCTCTCGGTCAAACAGAGAGGGAATTTTTTTGTTGAGTTTAAATATTGAAGGGATTTTGCTAGATTATACTTCAAAATTGGCAAGCAAGAACAAGGAAGTGATTATGATTCAGGAGACTCATACTGCGACGGAAGAACATCTCCGTGAAAGAGGAAAATTGCAGGTTATGTACTTTTTGATTATCTCCTTAGTCCTTTTTATGGCCTTGCTTGCTATGTAAAATCTTTTCTTAGTTTCTTAGTCAGGTATGATTGGTGAAATATTTTTCTGCTGGTTTTCTTTTTCCATTGTTACAGATTCCTGTCCCAAACCCCCTTCCTTCCACCCTTGTCTTCGTCTGAAAATCATGGAGTGCAAGATGAGAATTGAAGCTGCTAAACAGAAAAATCTTTGGTACTCTTTATGAACACATGACACTAACACAACATAAACAGACAAGCTATTACTAGTGCAATAGCGACAGGGAAACGAGTTTTTTCCTCAGGTTTTTTCACTCGTTCATTGAATCATACACAAGATAGTATGGTTCCCCTGTTACATTTCCTGAGCTCTCACTTGTGTTTTTTCTGAGATCCTGTTTCAGGTAATTGATAAAGGATGGGATCAAAGGAAGTTACCTGTTTTATTGCTGGTAGGTTCCACAAATTAATTATAATGCCACTTCGAATATTTTAAATATTATAACAAATTTCAAAAACGAAACTTTTCTCCCGATTTCGATATGCACTCGAAAATACAAAAACGACTTGTCGCCGCTAAAAATGCCAATCCGAATTCTTTTACATAGAAAACAATATTTCCCGCATATGTGGGAGAAAGGAAAGCGCGTTCCTTATAAGATTTGTATGTGTCATTACATTATATACAGCATGGTCTTTCATTCACAAAGATGTTCATAATAAATTAATATATTTCAGAACGAATTTATTTTCTTTTTATTGTTGATGACTTTGGCGTCAACAAATTTGAACTTAACCATATTTGGTGATAGACCTCAGTATCATTATATTTATGAATTTATAATAATAATAATAATATTTATTGGCAGAAAAAGCTAATACATAGTAAATATATGTTTGCATGGTATGTATCCTTACTATCACACGGAAATACGCACCAAATGCATAATTTGCATAACATTGAAAAAGTTTCATCAGAATATATCATAGTAGGAACTTTTCTTGAGTATGCTTGGTAAATTATTATATTCTACAAGGCCAATTTGAAACAATTTATTTTGGCTGTATGAAGAGGTGACTTCACTTTATATATATATATATATATATATATATATATATATATATATATATATATATATATATATATATATATATATATATATATATATATATATATGTTAGAATTGTTTCTGGTTGGATAATTATAAACATCTCTCACATAAGTAATATGTTCGGATAAATGTTGAGGATACATTTGATGGATTATTTTATATATCACAACCATACTGTTAACGAATATAATTTGACG
Organism: Cryptolaemus montrouzieri; assembly: GCA_013387265.2. Classification (NCBI taxonomy): domain Eukaryota; kingdom Metazoa; phylum Arthropoda; class Insecta; order Coleoptera; family Coccinellidae; genus Cryptolaemus; species Cryptolaemus montrouzieri. The sequence goes on from JABFTP020000185.1 coordinate 126,490,966, forward strand.
CATACTAACAAATCCTGATACATTTAATATTTCCTTCACACTAGAATATCTGCTGCATCCCAAAATATATCGTAGCGCTTCATTTTGCCTCTTTTGCAACTAATCTACATCAGACTTGTTCAACAGGAAATAATGCTAGAACAAAAGTTGAAATGTGGAGCAATTATAGTTTTATACATAAGTGTTTTGGACCATGTACTAAGATGCTTTCCAATTCTGTTAAGGAAATATACTCTTTTCGACACCTTACTTGTAACTTGAGTGGCATGACAAGAAAAAGACAGATGGCTAACAACAACTATACCAAGGTGTTTACATTCATCAACCTGTTCTATAATTTCTCCATTTACAAAAATTCCTGTATTATCATAAGTATTGATTGAATTATATTTGCTCTTTATCACCATGAATTTTGTTTTTTTGTCATTTACACTCAAGCTATTCACGATATCTTGAACATTTTCTCCCACGCAATAACTCAGTGTATCATTCGCAAAAAATCGAATGCTACATTTATTAACTTTTTGAACTAAGTCATTAATATACATTATGAAAAGATTAGGACCCAAAACTGTCCCTTGAGGGACACCGAAACAAGAAGGAAGAGCCATTGAGACACTGTCACCGAATTTAGTAACATCGGAAAGATCTCTTAAATATTCTGAAAACCACCATAAAACAACCCCACAAAACCCAAACCTTTCCAACTTTCCTTGCAGAAGTAGTCTCCATATGGTTTCAAATGCCCAAAGTCCAGAAATAACACACCAATGCATTTCGCCTCCTCCAGAGCGATTTTCCAGTCGATAAGTACCGATAGAAGAGCACTTTCACATGAGTTATTCTTCCTGAAGCCTGATTGGAATTTTGTTAACACCTCATTCTGAGTTATTCTTCCTGATATTGGAATTTCGTTAACAGCTCATTCTATAATTTGATCATTTACAATCATTTGTAACAATTTTTCATAGTTCGGAAGCATATTGATTGGTCTAAATTCTTCTGGTTTTGTGGTATTGGTTTCTTTTTCAACAGGAATAATAGTAGAAAGTTTCCATTCTTAGGGAAAGTAACCATTCTCTAAGCAATTATTTATAAGATTCAAAAATCTATCACCAACAGACTCAAAAGCTAATTTCAATATTTTTGTATTAATTCCATCGACACTGCTTTTCTTATTTTTCAAGTTTTTAACTTTTTTTTCAGTTCTGCGAAATTGAGTTTTTGGAAATTCTCAAAATTATGAGGTACTCTTGGAATCATCGAATGGAACAACACAGCATGATGCCTTTAAAACCTCAAAAATATTACTATGTAGTCGATGATCAAACTGTTGGTTACAAATATAACTTGGCTGTTCATTAGTGAAAAAGTAGGATCACTGAGGTCAAGCAGCGTCGATGCTGGGAATCACGACATAAGCGAAACTATTTTGATTTTTCATTCGCTTTTACTTCATATATTAATATTTCCTTCCTCTGCGGAACATGAGCTTTCGCATGATGTTTTATATTTTATGGTTGACCTGTGATCGTTGTCAATCGTAACCATTATGTTTTGTTAAGTATTACGAAATCAGTTGTCATCATAATGATGAACTGAAAATGAAAAGTAAAGGCCAGGAAACATTATCTACAGGAAAATTCGAATATTAAGATTTTAGAGATTTAAAAATCGCTTTGCACTTCAATAATAGGTACATCAGGAAATATTATCCAATAGCACTCCACAAATTGTACTTTAATTCTGCTTTCCTATAGTCTACTTTACCACTACACAAATTTTACTTTGATTCTGCTAAATTATAGTCTAATTTTTGAAGTGAAGCTTCTTAGGCGGTGCTTTGATAATAATTGATGAAAGCATGAAAATTTTGAGTGAAATTTCAAGGACGCTTATGTTACACGAGCGAGAAGAAAATATAACTATAAAGAAAGAGATATATCCCGTTGTCAAGGCAGGTGAGAAAAAGAGAGTGACGTATACACAACGATACAAAGTGTTAAAAGCAATTTGGTAGTGTGCGCGCTGTTCGGTTTGGATAGTGCTTCCTGTCCACGAAACTGTCATATTCTGTTTCATGCTATACCAGTCAATATTTTCTTTCAGCCCTGTTCACATTTTCCGAATTATTATAAGGAAAATAAAGTTATAACGAAAACAATTTGTCATGTTTCACGTCATATAAATGTAGCTACCGCTTTTTACCATTCTACTCCCGAATAACTCCAGGATTAATATTTCATAGCTGTGGTAAAGACGGCTTCAGGACAACGCAAAATGGCTACCCCACTATACCCTACCACCAGGTGAACTGAGTCAGAGGCTTAGGCTAGTTGAACAATAACACTGGACAATACAGACAAATTTTCAAGAGTGGTTTTATTTGTTTCCTCTCAAATGAAGCATGGTGGCTACGAAACTAATACTGTTTTTTTTTCTAGTAGCAAGGTTAAACTTTATATACAGGTTAAAAATTATTACAAAAGTACGATTTTTCACACTTCAGCTGCAGTGTTAAGTAAAAAATTATTTTTATAAGATTTTGTTGAATGAGATGCCTGTGTCAGATTGCTACAAAATGATTCAATATGACCATATGATATGTTTAGGAGCTGCTACTCAACAACTAATGTGGTTTCATTAATAAGCACACCAGAATACAACAAATGTTATATATTTTTTGGGTAATGGTAATTTTTCCATTCTCATTTGACATATCGCAATTCCAAATGAAAAGAAATAAACTACCTCATCATTCGGATAGATATGGAAAAAATCAGAGTACTTTTATTTAAAAGCACTTACATCGTACGACACTAGAAATAATGGCGAGAACTGGAAACTCCCTCTCTTATGAGGGTTTAAATAAGTATAACCGACTACCAGAAAGTATTAAACATTGTGAGTGTCAAACTATATTTCGGTGGTTACTTTTAATGCATACAAAGCGTACCTGATGTATAGTCAAGTGTTATTTTATTTCATTTTGTTTGTCTTTTATTCTTTCAAATCCAAAATTTTCAATATTAAGTAGATATTGTAAATATTTGTTATCATAATAAATCTTTTTTTCAGCAATGCTGAATAAACCATATTTGAAAACAAGACCGATGAAGTTTGTAAGTCAATATTTTCTGCATAAAAACGACTCTTTAGATTTTCAATTGCTTTATCTTGAATCGAGGTAAATTGATTCTCTGTACTATGCTACCAGCTCTTTAACAGGATAGTTTTCAATTTCAATGAATAAATTTAAAATGAAAACGGAATGAGAGCGGTTATTGAAAGTATTTTAACCCCTTACCGCGAAGAACACCATAAACACCTCAAACAAGTCTAGGGAACACTTCTGAATATCGATATATCGTATCCAGAACGATCAATATGGATGATTTTTTTAAAAAAATGATCACCTGCATCAATTTCACACCAAATTATGTAGAGTGCCGCGACAGGTTTCAGTTTTTTTTATAAAAAACTAAAAGTGCAGCAAATGCGACGCTGCTTTATAATCATTTCATGTGTTCAGTGTTTGAAATCAGTTAGTTGGCACTTTGTTTCTGTTGTAAGCACAAATAAAAGATTAAAGTTTTGTGATTCGACCATGGAAAGACGACATTTGACTAGAGAAGAGATGTTACGAGTCGTTGGCATGCTTCCAGGGTTCTGGGAAGCAGCCCAAGTGTCATAAACCGTTTATGGTCGCGTTTCAATAAAACAGGTAGCATAGCAGAACGCCATACAGGTCGTTTCAAGATTACTACAGATGCCCAAGACCGAGTTTTGGTTATACAAGCCAGAAGAGATTGTACTACCACAGCATCTCAATTAGCTCAAGAGCTATCACAAGTTCATAATGAACAAATTTCCGACCAAACTGTGAGAAATCGACTGCACGAAGGTCAACTCCACTCCAGACGTCCTTTAAGAGTTCCACAACTGACCCATGAAAATCACGCTGCTCGTTTAGCTTGGTGCCAAGAACACGTGAACTGGGATCAAGAGAGGTGGGCCACAGTTCTTTTCAGTGATGAATCTAGATTTAGTAATTATCCCAATTCGGGAAGAATTCGAATATGGAGGGAACCTGGAAAGCAAAACCGTCTCTAGCATGCTCGAGAAGTTGTTAGACAGGGAGGCGGATCAGTGATGTTTTGGGGAGGTATACGCATTGGTGGAAGAACTGACCTCGTTTTCATACAGAACAACCTCACGGGAAATTCTTACACAAATGAGATAGTTTTACCTGTAGTGGTACCGTATCTCCAAACAATGGGTCAAAATCCACTCTTCCAAAAAGATAATGCCCCTCCTCGTCGTGCAAGAGTTGTCTTGAACGTTCTTGAAGAGAATGATATCGATATTCTACCGTGGCCATCCTGCTCCCCAGATCTGAATCCCATCGAGCATGTGTGGGACACCCTAAAAAGAAGTCTCTTGCGTTAAAACGTCTTCCATCATGAACAGGAGCTTCGATTAGCAGTTCGGGAGGCTTGAAATGACTTAGGCCAAAATGTAATAGGCAATTTAATATTGAGCATGCCGCTACGATGCCAAAGTGTCATTAATAACAGAGGTGGACCTTTTGGGTACTGAAAAATATAAATGCTTCCATATCGTTTCGAAAATATTAGTTCAGGATTTTTTTTGTCTGTTACCAAATTTCGTCATTTTCGAATTTCAATTTTTTTTATAATAGGTGCTTTGGAGAAGTCAAATATTATTTTGTTTTCTTCAGAATGCATTATATACAATACATCCTAACAAAAACCGAAAGATTTCTATACATTCGAATCATCAAATTCATATTTTAAAGATATTGGTAAGTGTTCCCTAGACTTTTTGAGGTGTTTATATGGTTTAGCATGTTCATTTATTCCGAAAAACTAATAAAAACGACAGATAAACACTAATAGGCTTTGTTCGTCTAATTATTAGAAATAATTAAACATAACTATCTTGTCTATGGTCAAATGTAATCAAGATATAACCTCACTTTATCGGGTTACGTGTACACGGAACTCTCAACATTTCTAAAAGAAATAAAAATTGAAAGGTGACTGTTTACACCGAAATAAAATTGTTTTGTTGTGTGTAATATCGTCAAAATTGCATGTACTGCAACAAACATTCACTTTTCATTCGATTTCACCCATTTTCTACACAAAATGTTTCGGAATCATATCTAGGGCCATACGCACTCAAGCATGGTTTTGAACTATTTACATAGTACTAGGATATTTCTTTTCAATCTCCCATGTTTCATGCTGAACTATTTCTTTCTCCCGTTGTTCCGGATGGACCATGAGCCATTTATAGGGCATAATAGGCATGCTAACCCATTTCCTGACAATGGTCTTAGTGATAATTATTAGCCTACCGATTTCGACATTAACATCCCCACATCCTCAATTCAATTTCGAATCCATGTTATTATACCCCAGACACACAATGAACTTTCAGACGAAGACGAAGATTTTTTTAGCAAATTTACAATCAACTTTAAATAAAAAGAAAAACCGTCGTTGTAAAGATAGCACCGTTATAGAAAACTGGTCAAATGAACATGTTCTTCCTTATAAACCAGATTGTTTCGTTTTCACTGGAAACACTAAACTTCCTGACGACATAAAAGAGCTAAATTCAACAGCCGATTTCTACTTATATCTATTTACCGTTGAATTGACAACAATGATATTAGAAAAATCCAATTTGAAAAACAACGTCAATAAGCAGGCACATATCACAAAAGAAACGATGGAACAGTTTTTAAAGTTATTTTTGAGTCACTTGTGAAACTACCAGTTCCAAAACTTTATTGGAATCCTGAAATAGTGCAACCCTAAGTAAATGATGTAATGACATGCAACAGATGGGAAACAATGCTTTTCTTGTATTTCAACATAACACAAAATTTATTCCAGTTGATGAAGGACAAGATAATCTGTTCAAAGTTCGTCCTTTGATAGAGAGAATTCGATAGAGCTTTTTGCTAGTTCTCAAGAAAGAATATCTGGCGATAGATGAGCAGATGATTCCTACCAAAGGTAGACACGAACTCCAACCAAACAGTAGAACCCAGCAAAGTCAGATAAACGAGGTTATAAAAATCAAGTTTCAAGTGGTGCCTGTTACTGACATAACGCAGTCGATATCAAAACACAAAAACCATAAGGCCTCTTTCGATAACTGGTACAATAGCCCCAAATTACTTGTATATCTGCCTCACAATAGTCTTTCACCTTTGGGTACCGTGAAATGAACGGAATGCCCAATGTTCAAATACCTTTCGAGAGCGAGTTGAAAACAGAAGGAAGTGGACACATGACACACTACAATTGATGGAATTCAAGTAGGCTTCGTCAGTTGGTTCGATAACAAACCTATAATTTCAACATACATCGGTAGCGAATCAATCACAAAAAAGCAAAGATATTTCCGTAAAGACAAGCAATATAAATATATAGACTGTTCTCAAGCTGTTGAAGTCTATAATCGCCTGATGGGAGGCGTGGACCTTGACACAATTTTGGGCTTCTATTAGATTCACTTGAGATCGAAGAAGTGGTGTAGAAGAATTTTTTCCATATGAGAGACTTATACATAGTAAATGCGTGGATTTTGTGGCGAAGAAACAAGAAATACTCTTCTATCATTGGCTAATTCAGTAGCTGGTTCACGTTCTACGAGCCGCCAGGGATTGTCCATTGATGTTTTCAAACCCTAGGATAACAGAGAGGAAGAAAATTAGGATAGCTTCGAAAAAACATCAGGACCTACCACTAAACTCTGTGCGGAACGACAATATCGGCAGAAAAATCGAAAAATTTGCTCAATGAAAACCTATACTAAGTGTCCCAAATGTAAAGTATTTTTATGTTACAATGACAGGAGAAATTGTCTATTTATATTCCAACCAATAAAATTTCGTATGACATTCTTCTTCATTTTATTTCTTTTGAAACAAAATTTTGAAATATATATATATATATATATATATATATATATATATATATATATATATATATATATATATATATATATATATATATATATATATATATATATATATATATATATATATATATATATATATAGGGTTTTACCCCGACGAGTTGCCCATATATCTGTTCATGCAATCAAACTGATTTCATGAAAAAATATAAATCCACCACCCGGTAATTAATACCATTGCCAGGCAATGATTATAATCAAAACATATCCTGGAATAATTATATATTAGGATAACGTTAAATGTTATGAGAATATATCAATCTACCAGAATATATACATACTATAGCATCATCAGACAATGATATCAATGTACCAACGAGTAGTGTCAGAGGCTTTCTCCCCGGAAAAATCCAGTGTACGGACCTTAGTCAAGTAACACTGAATGTTACTCATTAATTGTTTCCTTTGTGTGAAGTGGTGAACGATCGAATAGAATACTGCTCTGAATATAAATATGACAAAATTGTCAGTTAATTATATTACATTTATATAAACAAATAAATAAAATATGAAATGAGATTCTGAGCAGTATAAACTAAAGAAAACCTATGACTTTACCTCATTATTATTTTCGGAAAGAAACCTACGAAGAATATTACAAGATTTGATGACTGTTATCTTTTGTAACTGTTCAAACAAATTTTCTTCAGACCCAAAATCTCAATACTTTTGTGAAGATTTCTAGGAATAACGCCAGTTGTGGAAATAATAATCGGTAGAATAAATATTTTCTTCATTTTCCACATTTTTTAATCTCGTCGCCAAGCATCATATATTTAGAAATTTTTTCATTGTATTTATTTTGTATATTATGTGTGTCGGGTATAGCAATATCAATTATATATATATATATATATATATATATATATATATATATATATATATATAAATACTTTTGAAAAGAGAGGATTTACGAAAATTTGAATAATTGTATTTACAATAAATGTCAAGTGTGACCTCAGGAAATGTGAAATGTAACAGGGGAACCATACTATCTTGTATATGATTCAATAAACGAGTGAAAAAAACCTGAGTTTCCCTGTCGCTATTGCACTAGCAATAGCTTGTCTGTTTATGTTGTGTTAGTGTCGTGTGTACATAAAGAGTACCAAAGATTTTTCTGCTTAGTTGCTTCATTCTCTCTTGCATTCCATGATTTCCAAACGAAGACAAGAGTGAAAGGAACGGGTTTTGGGACAGGAATCTGTAGCAATGGAAAAAGAAAACCAGCAGAAAAATATTTCAGCAATCATACTTCTTATATGTCTAAACAAATCTAAGAAAATATTTTACATAGCGGGCAAGGTGAAAAGGACTAAGGAGATAATAAAAAAATACATAACCTGCGATATTTCCTCAAATCTCCTCTCTGTTTGACAGAGAGAGCCCCGATGGCCAGGTTCAGTCTTCCAAGTGATGCCGATTATGATCTATAGATGTTTTAGAATCATTGTAGACCCAATAATTTGGGTTGACATCGCCTATATATTATATTTTATTATTTCTTCGTGGAACTTGTTTAGTTTAAAGGCCAAAAATTTGACAAATTTCATATAAAACTGTATGTAACGGTGGTACCTTTCTATATTTTTAAGCTTCAATAAAAGAATTCACATAATTGTTTTTCTTACATATTTAATGTATCATAGAGTAAGGGGTTGAGACGAGAAAATCCTTCGTTATATCGGTTATGCGCTTGTAATATCAGTTACTCAATCAAATATTTCTTATAGAAGAACAATATTAAGATAAACTAAATATTCTTCGGACAGTTAATTTATAAAATAAATTCGAAGCTAGAATTAAATCTTCCCAAACCAATTTCGTCCTAAGAAAAGCCTTCTTGGAAGAGTCCAAGCATATTTTTTCATTTCACAACAATAAATATTCCCCGCATTCCAAAACGCGATCTTGATTATTTTTCCCGCAACGACACATTACTCATCCTGACTGATCGAGAATAGCATCAATGACAAGTATGTTGGTACTAATGAGGAGGATGAAAAATGTCAGTTTTCACACACCACACCTAAAAAGATATCATTACTTTCCTAATCACTTTGGAGTTTCAAAAACATCTTCTCACTTGAATATTTCATTAGGTGTGTAATAATGAAATGAGTTAAATTGATTCGAATCTATCCCAGTCTTGGTGCGAAGCGGTTTAACTGGGAACATGATGAATTAACTGTCAAGAACGTCATTTTTCTCTTTCCGTTCTACTACTTCATTTGTTTATGAATGGTATTATGATATAAGCTCGAAACCGAAACCGTTACAAATCTTGGAATACGTTTTTAATTTCGTTTTCTGCTATTCCAATGAAATGGAATTAATGTTCAGATATAGTAGATTTAATAATATTCGAGTTTATGCAACTCCTTATTAGTGCAATAGGATCGGTTCATCATTTCCTGAATATTTTTTCCGTAAAGGATAATATACGTAGTTTCTTTAAGAATGGAAATTTTAACTTAAAATTTTTATTTATTCATTGCATTTTGTGTTTGTTTAAGAGTTAAAAGCGTATGAATTACTTCTCTTTCCGAATTATATTCGGTTGATGAATGATGTAAAACTTATCTAATTGATTAAATAGTTGATTGATTTCGCCATTACTATATGATAGTTGATAATGATGATAATAAGAAATTGAACTATGTATTATTCCATCATTTATATTCAAAGCAGTATTCTTTTCGATCTTTCATCACTTCACACAAAGATAACTATGAATGAATAACATTGAGTGTTACTTGACTAAGGCCCGTACACAAGGGAGATAGCCTCTGACTCTACTCGTTGGTATATTGATGTCATTGGCTGATGATGCTATAGTTTATATATTATCTGGTAGATTGATAGATTTTCATAGTATGACAAACAGGATATGTTTTGATTATAATCATTGCCTGGCAGTGGTATAAATTACCGGGTGGTGGATTTATATTTTTCATGAAATCAGTTTGTAGGAACAGATATATGGGCAGCTTTTTTATTATATATATATATATATATATATATATATATATATATATATATATATATATATATATATATATATATATATATATATATATATAGGTGTCTACTATAGAAGGTGCCAAACTTCAGAAGGTGATAGTATAAGTCATTTGCAACAATAAATGTTCCATAACATTTTTCGAAAAGTTGATAATTATCAAGTTATTTAACACTTCTTGATTTTACGAAATTTATTGCTTCTCTCTATAAAACTAGAATATCTCTGTTACTCTAATAGCTACATCAAATCTGACCATACCATCGGAAAAGCATTGAATCTGCTATAAGATAGCTATGTACTAATGGTGAAAAAATTTTGTATACCGGGTGCTGTAAAAGGCTAAATGAAAAAATTGTGAAATGAACAAAATTAGTGGTATTTTCTTGTTAGCTGTACCACAGAAAACTGATCAATGAGTAGCTGTTTTTTTTTGGTGAAAACTACTACATTTAACTGGCTTTCAAATGGTATACCAACTTTTGAGCGAACTATTTTTTTCCCGCAATATCATGGGTAAGAATAATAAGAACATAAAATTCGAAAACGCAAATATCTCCTTTTACCTAATGAAACATGAACAGGAACTAAACTTAGGAAAAATTGATGAATGATATTTTCACGAAAGAGATTTAAAAAGTAAACCATAATAGGTGTTCAGAATGTCTTCCTCTTTCTTGAATACGCTTAACACATCTTTTTCTCAAACTATCAACTACTCTTTGAAGTTCAATGTTTTTGACTCATTTCGTTGCTATAGATTCGAATCCTTTCAATTAATTCTTCTCGAGTATTAAAGGGAATTCTATAAACATTAGTCTTTAATGAGCCCCACACATAAAAATCAAGCGGCGTAAGGTGAGGGCCTCTGGGTGGCCATCTCACCGGCCCGAATCGACCTATCCATTTTTCTCCAAATGTCTTAGCCATCCAGTTCTGAACCATTCTAGAATTATGAGCCGGGCAGCCGTCCATTTGAAACCAAAAGTGATGCCGAGTAGCTATAGGCATTTCTCCCAGAACGTTCATTATTTCGTTATTTAATAGATTGAAAAATTCGTCTGAATTGAGACGATCGGGAAGTATAACTGGCCCGACAAGCTGAGCCCTCCTTAACCCCAACCGCACACATTTACTCTAATCTCGTGCTGAAAGTGTGAGACAATAGTGCCTTGAGGATTCTCTGTATCCCATATATGGGAATTTCTCAAATTTACCATACCAACTTTGGTAAAAGTTGATAGCGAAAGCTCTGGCTCGTTTCACATCGTTACTACCTTTGATTACTTCACCACATAAGATTATCAATTCGTTTTGGATTTTGGGTGATATATAGGAGGCATTTTTACGAAATTTCTTTAAATGATGTTCCAATATCTCGTCACCACTATCAATTGTTAAATATAGAAGATCGAAGAAAACTCCTTCATCCCCTTCTTTACCTGGTATCGTGGGTACCGCAAAATTGTATGCAATAAATAGTTGACGACAAACTATTTTCTGGTAGGAATTTTTCATTCGAATATTAACAGGAACGTTTTCAAGGAAAGCCTTTGCTGAAGCGGTTAAAATTTTGTGGTACTGACTATCGAGATGTTTTTGACAGTCTTCATGAATATCTTTGAACCTCAAATGCAGTTTTACTATGAAGGATCCCAAGACTCCCTTTACAGTTCCCTTAACTAGAGGAAACAGCACACAGTGTTTGCAGAGGCACCCTTCAGGCGACTTGAATAAACTAGCCAAGGTGCATATTGATCTAACCAGGAGTAGATGAATTTCTTTTCCAACTAGTAGCATCAATAGCAAAATCATAATTTTTTTTTTGTGGAATCCAAGGGTTTTGCTATAATTTTTTCTCATTTCTGTCGTTAGCTCAGGAGCTCTCTCAACATAAAATCCAATGTCACTTTCAAAAGGGTTTTCTTGTATCTTTAGTCGTGGTGAACTCTGATCATCCGCCTGTGATGAATTTGGGAATACAATTTGATCGATTTGGTCATTTTCTCTATCATTTCCATTTCTCTTTTGTTTCATAGGGTCACTATCGAAAGAAAATTTGAGTTTAAAAAAGCAACGATTTTTTTTAAAAAACATTTTTCTGATACAAAATACTGTTATTTTTTCAGCAGCCCAGTCATTATTCAAAAAAAAACAGATGAAGACAAACAAAAATATGCATGTAACTAGTTCAAGTGAAAGCCTTATACATTATAAAAACTGTGTTGCCGATGAAATTCAATTTGGGCTTTCTACATCAACTCCCATTCAAGAAAAAGAGATATTTCGCTTATATTTCCTTAAGAATGAAACATTTAAAAACTGATATTTTTACAAAATGAAGTAATGCTCATTAATCACCTTTTTTGAAATGAGAACCTGGCTGAATTCGACGAATTTATGAGTAAGTACCGGATGTTGAAGAAACCCATGATGATAACACAAGTTCAGTTAATTTTCGTGGAATGCCGACTCTCGATTTTATTGTCTCTACTTATGGTGTGAAGTTTACTCTGAACCGTTCATTCTGATTTCTTCGCAAAACCTCGTTTATTGTGCCAGGGTAGTCCAGGGGGGGGGAAGCTGCCCCACTCTGCCCCTCGCTGGGTACGCCCTTGAAGAAGTCTGAAGAACAAGACCGTTTTTTTGTGCCAAATTGCAAGAAGAGACCCTAGTGCGTCACATCCCATACTCCAAAGGCAATTTCTGGAAGCAACAGGCATCAGTGTATCAGTCGAAACGATACGTCAAAGACTTCGTTCAAGAGGTTTATACAGCAGAAGGCCCTTAAGAGTTCCAGAGCTAACCAGACAACGAAAAATTAACAGACGATTGGTGTATCGAGCACCATAATTGGAATATTGAGAATTGGCGAAATGTTCTTTTGTCGGATGAGACCAGAATTGGAGTTCGATCAGATGACCACCCGATTCGGGTTTTAAGGAGTCGTGGAAGACAAGCTAGTCTCCGAGCTGCAAGACAAATTCTGAAATACCAAGGGGGCAGTGTGATTATTTGAGGTGGCATTATGCTGGGAGGCAAAACAGTTGTTAAAATCTCGCCAATTTTGAATGAGGTTTCCTCAAGTTGTTTTAGTGCAATTGCGGATTCCGTGGCCATAGTTTCTTTCATGTTTATGGATGAGATGTTGGGGTTGATTTTGTGACATTTCTCTAACAAACTACGTGCAGAAGTAAATAAATCAACATCGGATAGTTTATAACTCTACTACTGAGTGATCTAACGGATGCGGTATTCTGAATGTTATCTGAATTCATCAAAAAACTTGACTTTTGTGCTTATAGGGTTTATTATTATATATCACAGGAGTTTATTGAAATTCAAAACAGCATGAAAAAATTGCTTTCAAAACCCACATAAAACTGACCCAAGAATTTTTCAATACTAAAGATGAAACATAGATTTGACAATACTGGAATTTACAAGTTGTCCTGGATTGTTAAGGCGTTCATAAGGTCCGACTGGTCGTTCATTCAAAACTTGATACAAAGAACATCAATCAGATTACAATAACTAGAGAACCGTCAAATCTTCGCTTTACATTTTATCGAAAATGGTAATCATATTCCACCCATAGACCAACTTCTAGTTATTCATAAAATACCTAAGGAACGGAAGTTATATTCCTTAGAATTGATCGAAACTCCCCATAGAGATAATCTTCTGTACGACCAGAATGGCCATATTTGATATTTTAAATTATACTTATAATTTTAACATAATTCGTTTATTACCTCTTATTGGCACAGTTTTATTATTTATTTTATTTATTTATTCTAACCGGAGCCCCAACAGGAATTCCTAATAACAGGGGCTCTCTACAAAAAGTTAATTCAAAATAGTAAACATAATCGAGTTTCACTTAAAATATGAAAAATGAAAAAACCTATTAGGTATATCACAATAAGCAAAAAGGATTATCACCAGCGATGGACTAAATATAAAAATATCTTCTTCTTGAAACAAGACAAACCGATGTTGAACAAATCACCCAAGTGCCAGTTATACAGTCTCATTATTCTTAGAAAGACAAAGCTATAATAGAGAGCTGTTCGGGCCTTAGGAATGTAAAAGAGTGCCGTTCGACGGTTCGGATATTTAGACACATAAAATATTAAATAATGTATCAAGGGAAAGTTGATTTTGTTTTTCAAAATTCTATAAAGAAAGATACCATCGAAGAGCACCCTTCTTCGCTCCAAGGTAAGTATATTAAGCTTTCGTGTTACAGTGATATAATCAATATTTACTAGATCTCGATTGAAGCTATAATTAAAATTTTTCTCAATTTTATCAATATGGACATGGTAGGAGGGAGACCAAATAGGAGTGGCATATTCTAGGTGGCTTCGAACCAAGGTGAAATATAGGACTCTTAACGATACAATATTTGTGAAGTTTTTGGTAATTCTAAATAAAACCAAGCATTTTAAAGGCTTTAGAGACAATATGATCGATATGATATATAAATGATAGCTTTTCATCAAAGATAACACCTGAATCTCGAACACGATCTACCCTAGGTAAAACATGCTCTCCTAAAAAAGAAATTTCTATTATTCTTGTACTTTTCGTGAAAGTAATATGCTGGCATTTAGCGACATTGAATTTGAAGTAACGTGACGTACAGAAAGAAAATAGGCGATTCAAATCACTCTGAAACATTTGTTGGTCAGTAGTGTTGCGAATTTTCTTTAGACTTTCAAGTCATCAGCAAATAGTTCATGATAGGTATAGTGAAAGCATTCATGAATATCATTCAAATACAAGGCAAATAAGAGGGATCCCAGATGTGACCCCTGGGGGACTCCAGAAGTCACCCGAAAAGTTCCTGAAGATACTCCATGCACTTCCACGTATTGTAACATTTTACTCAAGGTAGACTCTATCCATCTGAGAAGAGAACCAGATATTCCAAAATCGGATAAAACTGATGTTAATGTTTTATGGTGAAACTTACTAAAAGCTTTGGCCATTTCTGTGTAAACTGTATCTACTTGTATACCTTCATCAAGAGCTTTCGACAAAAAATCAGTATACGGTGCCAAAGTTGTGGGCACAGACCTGCCTTTAATGAAAGCGTGTTGGTGCTGTGACTAATTTGAGCAACAAAGATAAAACAATTGTTCTGTTACGAATGACTCCAGAATTTTACCGAAATGGCTCAAAATAGATACAGGTCTGTAGTTATTAATGCGTTCCTTTTCACCGGACTTATATATCGGTTTCCGTTCATCTGGAAAAATTCTAAGTCGAAGTGATGTATTATAAATTGATTGCAGAGCTTTTCTGCACACGACCTAATAAAAATTGGAGGGATGGAATCCGGACTAGCTCTCTTGCTACAATCGAGGTTCTTAATTTTATCAACTATTTCAGATCTTTCAACGTAAACGAAACATATAGGTTATACCGAATCGAATTTACTTTGATACAGAACATGTGTGTCTGAATCCTCAAAGACTCCCGCAAAGTACCTACCAAAGGCATCAGATATAGAGTCACAATCATTGAACTCTGCCCGATCAAGTTTCATTACATGCGGAACAGTAACGCCTTTTTTCAAATCGGATATGTAAGACCAGAAAGTTTTCGGGTTACTTATGACATTTTGTTCTACATACGAAAAATAACTGTCATGATCTATCGAATCAAAATTTTACATTGTCTGCGTAATTCTTAAAAATTTGATAAATCGTGAAGGGATTTGAATTTCTTGAATCTTACGTGAAATTTTGATTTATGAGTGATTAGATCGATTGTTTCTCTAGAAAATAATGTATGTATTTCATCTTTAGTTCATTACTTGTCAGCTGAAGATGGTCGAGAGACCAAAATTGCCATCTTGAATTTCAATAAACTCGTGTGATAGTATAATAGATAGTTTAATTCCTTATTATTATCATGATTGACTATCACATAGTAACGGTGGAATTAAATAACTATTTGATTACAACATACTAGTAAACTGAACATTTGAATTAATATTATCTGTTGAAATAAATAAGAGGACGAAAATTGGCTATTTGTTAATTATTTTCAATCTAAGAAAACATGTAAACAAGTCAATTTTGGTCTTGAAATATATCTATGTCTCCAATTTCTGAATCTAAATTCATCAATTAACATTATTAACATATATCCGACGTTGATATTCCAGTACACACTTCTACTTTGAATTAGTTAAAAATTGGCTAATTTTTCTCGTCGATATTAAATTAATATTCATGAACATATTCTAATATTAAAAATTTAAATGAATATTGAATAACTGAAGATTTGATAATCTCATTCATAACTGAGAATTCCAAAATTCTGTCTGTTAATCATAATTATTTATTTGAAAAACAATTCAACATTCTAGTTCATCTCAATTAGTAGTAAGGAGTGGTTCACGTCCAATTCTAATTAAGCGGTTTGCAGCGATATTTATGATTATTGTTTTCTAATGCCTCCTAAAGGTCGAATTTCATTCCTCTATAATCTGTATGAGATATCTTGATATCTGAATTTACCAAATGTTTGTTGTCAATGAAATAAAAATAATTTAGATTTCAATTATGGCCTTTGGAATCATCAACCTATTCGAATGTTTGACTATGCTAATGTTCTGAATACCTCTTTCACCATTTCATTTAGATACTCATCTCGATCGCATTTTTATTGTTCCTGATGAATTAAGTAATTTATATTGTTTTTGTTATTTACCAGTTCTTTTCATTTAATTCAAATTTGTCTTTAGAGAGTGAAATTTTATTAGCAGGTTTAGATTGGCTTTTAAGCTGATTGAAAAATTCTACCCCGACGTTTGTCTGTCCTCACAGCACCCTCTAAAATATTTTCCCGCCTTTATTGTGAGTTTATAAATACTTTAATAATGCATACACGAAACATATAGTGAGTGTGCACGAATTTATGAGACAGCTGATTACTTCGTTCCGCAAATAAAACTTTTTCTGTTAGGCAGACTCGTTTTTAACGTGAGAAAGTAGATTAAATGTCTTTATTAAATTTTCGAGCTTATATTTTTGAAAAGGATTCCATTGTGAATTATGGTTTGGGTCGTCAATTTTTCTTAATTGATAGGATGAATTAATATTGAAACAACCTTAACCCGGGTCTATGAAAGATGATACAAAATACATGGCTCTTATGTAAATTGCAATACCTGAATTATCTTATTTCCCCCCAAACAATAATTACACCTGAGACCGAATGAGATCGGTCAAATGAAAAGCTTCATGATCGTCTAGTACCTGAAGTTGTTTTTCATGAAATAGGATCTTCTGTTGTATTGTGTTTTGAAATGAACTTTTCAAGTTCCTTTACGTGAGGTTTGATGTGCTTGGACTATACTTCGTCGCCTAAACCATAGGTAAGGAAAATAGAAAATCAAGACAGATTCTTTAACAGCGTCTATTTGACCTTTGTTCATATTGAATTCTTTTCTTTGCAACTTTTCCGTCTTTAAATGAATCTAATGCAACATTAGATCATTTAGATACAGACCTAATTGGCCCTCAACCATGTAATGAGTGGAAGTTGGGATATTTGATCATTATAGACAGACCTAATGGGCCCTCACCCATATTATGAGTGGAAGTTGGGATATAAGAATATTATAGGCCTAGCTGGCCTCCACCTATATTATGAGTGGTAGCTAACCTTCTCTAAGCGTTTTTGTTACATGATATTATGTCTTATAAATGGATAATTGCCCTGATACTCCGAACTCAGAGATTTGATTTCAAAATTCTACAGAACACGTTCTAACCTGACAATTTGCAAGCTTTATTTCGCTCGCGTATTTTCAATCGAATTCAGTAATTCGTATAGTCTTTAGTATGTTTATAGGGTTCATAATTATTCTAGAACAACAAACAGAGAGGAAATTGTTTTGGTTGAGTTTGAATATTGAAGTGATTTTGCGATTATACTTGGCATGCAAGAACAAGGTAGTGATTATGTTTTGATTATCTCCTTAGTCCTTTTTATGGACTTGATTGCTATGTAAAATCTTTTCTTAAATTCAAGTGTGTTTTAGGCATATAAGAGTCAGGTTAGGATTGGTATGACTGTTGAAATATTTTTCTGCTGTTTTTCTTTTTACATTGTTACAGATTCCTGTCCCGAACCCCTTCTTTTCACCCTTGTCTTCGTCTGGAAATCATGGAGTGCCAGATGAGAATTGAAGCTGCTAAGCAGAAAAATCTTTGGTGCTCATTATGTACACACGACACTAACACAACATAAACAGACAAGCTATTGCTAGTGCAATAGCAACAGGGAAACGAGTTTTTTTCCTCAGATTTTTTCACTCGTTTATTGAATCATACGCAAGATAGTATGGTTCCCTATCACATTTTCCTGAACTCACACTTTAGTTTTTCTGACACATACCAAAATTATAAATATAAGCATTTATTGTAAATACAATTATTCGAATTTTTGTTAATCTTCTCTTTTTCAAAAGAATATATATATGGGACTAAATGTCACCCCGCAAAAGAAATAGTGCTCTTTTTGCTCGATATTAAACTTCATTACATTTCAAATAGTTACCAAGTTTTTGAAATAAATATACAATAGTTCCAACAATGTTGCAATTAAGTAACTTGAATACACTTCAAATAACTGTGAAAATCAATAAAAATAATTTCAGTATATTCAAAGGTTTGCCAATTATAAACAGAAATGTATATAAAAATAAATGTTCAAAATGAATACAATATAAGTTCAGTGAAGTTCAAATAGATCATTTGCTAAAAAAAATGTATAAAATAATTTGGAATTTGAGAAGTGATTATTTTATCTGACCCTCAAAGCATTCAGAAATGACGTAGCATATATTTTAGGAAAATTTGTGGAATTCAAATATTGGACAGAAATTGTGAAGAAGAATTCGGCAAATAATTTCCTGTGGGACACAGCGGGAACTGTAATTCTTCTTTCCCTGTCGGGCTTTTCGCAGAGGAACAATTTGCGTCTTCCTCCCTTCTGGACTTATGTTAAGCATGATATAACGAATAACTTCAATATTAATTGTGATTCACGGGAGCTAAACGAGAAAAAAATTAACTCAAACTTAATTGCGCTAAACTTGATATCCTCGAAGCAATGAGAAAAATATGGATACTCCCAGGAAGACCCGTCTTGGTATCGGAGGAGAAAGGATTGGACCCCTTCGAGCCTCCTAGACCTAAACGAAGTTCCAAAGTTTGTGAGAACTGTAGGTTCTGGACGAATATCAATATAGTTACCATTGTGAGCACATCTCTTCATGCGAGTGGGATGAATCACTTCGAGTACTCCTAGACCTATCTCGAGCAAGCTTGGAATTACTTAACAGACCGAAAACGAGTGGATTGGACTACTTCATTCCTAAGGCGTACGCCGACCACGCTTCTTCCTGGTAATGAGAACAGGGTTCCGGCATCTCCTGTTCAATTCGATTTTGTCCTCTGTAGGCGAGTGGGTTGAACCACTTCGAGTCTCAGAATAGAAAATCGTACCAAAAGAAATCGACTACCATTTCCCAAAAATAAACTGATCTTTGTGCGAGAGGGACCACTTCGAGCACTCCGAGTTGTATTTTCAGGAACGGAACGGGTAGTCGTCTCCCTCAGAAACGAGGGGATTGTACCACTTCGACCCTCAAGGAACCGAAATATTCACAATTGAACCAGTATTACTTACTGAGTAAATTCACTGAGCTTCGAAAACTGAATAATCACAAAGTCGCGATCGCAGCGTTTGTATATGCGTGGCCCAGAAATCTGACCATACACCCGTACTCACTTCTACCCTTGGTTCTTAATTATATGTTACATAAGATATTTTCGAAACGCGTTACTTAGTTGCAACGCTGAGAAAATACCCGATGGTGTCTGCGATCGTGGCTACGAAAGGGAGTTTAATAGCTAAAGGGAATAACGTCAAATGTTGTTTGTGCTTGATTTCATATCAGACTTTGACTGTTGCTTTAAAAATAAGTAATATTTCACCACATTCAAATTTTCAAATGAAATCATTGAATAATTCTGGCAAATGACCATCCTTTCCCCCTAAGTTTGAATAGAGATGAATTCTATAAAATGGTTTAAGGGTCGATCTACACAATAGAATATTCACAATTAATAAATAAATTCAATTAGATTAAAAATCAAGAAATTACTCTTATTTTTTCATCTAATAAACAAAAAAAATAGACCCTGGTTCCGGGTCGTCTCAATATTATGTTGAAACATCCATACTCAATTATCAAGTACGAAAGTTTTTAAAGGGCATGAATACGAAGTCAAATGATCGGATATTGTAATCGCAAACTCCATCAAACAATGCTCACGTTTGTTTACGTAAGGTATCTTGGCACAGTATGGAAAATTTATGTTCGCTAGTGGCACTATACCTCATTACAGAACAATATTTGGGGGTTAATTTCGCAGATCATTTCAATATAAAAGTTTCCGAAATTTCTGAGGTTAATATTTCGAAAAATATAGGTATTTCAATAATTTCATGAATTTATATTAATAGGTCGCTTGTTTAGCCCTAACTACATTGAGAAATTATTAGGCCCATTGACGTCCTTGTTACCAACTTTCTTTTTATGATTTGTATATTTTTTGTCGGAAAAAAAGAATAAAGCTTTTGATCTCTTGTTTGTTCCTAATTCATCTTATCATTATCATTATTTTGTCTGTCGAAAAAAAATGGAAACCAAGCATTTGATAAAATGCAAAAGAGTCAATTCTTTCAATATATATATATATATATATATATATATACCGACATATATAATATATAAAATAAATACAATGAAAAAATTTCTAAATATATGATGCTTGGCGACGAGATTAAAAAATGTGGAAAATGAAGAAAATATTTATTCTACCGATTATTATTTCTACAACAGGCGTTATTCCTAGAAATCTTCACAAAAGTATTGAGATTTTGGGTCTGAAGAAAAATTTGTTTGAACAGTTACAAAAGATAACAGTCATCAAATCTTGTAATATTCTTCGTAGGTTTCTTTCCGAAAATAATAATGAGGTAGAGTCATAGGTTTTCTCTTTAGTTTATACTGCTCAGAATCTCATTTCATATTTTATTTATTTGTTTATATAAATGTAATATAATTAACTGACAATTTTGTCATATTTATATTCAGAGCAGTATTCTATTCGATCGTTCACCACTTCACACAAAGGAAACTATTAATGAGTAACATTCAGTGTTACTTGACTAAGGTCCGTACACTGGATTTTTCCGGGGAGAAAGCCTCAGACACTACTCGTTGGTACATTGATATCATTGTCTGATGATGCTATAGTATGTATGTATTCTGGTAGATTGATATATTCTCATAACATTTAACGTTATCCTAATATATAATTACTCCGGGATATGTTTTGATTATAATCATTGCCTAGCAATGGTATTAATTACCGGGTGGTGGATTTATATTTTTCATGAAATCAGTTTGATTGCATGAACAGATATATATATATATATATATATATATATATATATATATATATATATATATATATATATATATATATATATATATATATATAATAATTTAAAGGTGGCAGGCGGCCTCACCCCGTCGCCCGATGTGATACCACCACATCCAGCTATAGGTCCCGTTAATTGGTCACCTGTGTGACTAAGTTTCGGGATCTGGCGGATGTTGCAGTTTCGAGGGTGGGAAGGATTGGCAACGAAGCATGATGAGCTCTTCTAGGACAAAATTATCTGGAGTTAAAAAAGTCTCCCATTCGGATTTCCGGGGGGGACTGCCTCGAGGGGTACATGATGTGGGTAAGTGGAGCACTCCTCCGGCGAATTCACTAATTGATTCGCGTTTAGAACAGAAACCGAACTCTTGATAGACTTCTGCAATATCAGAGGACTGCGGAACAACAACGTGATTGTCGATGCAGTCCACCATCATCTACAAAACGCACAATAATGTGCTGGCCCTAACCGAAAGCCAATTAGGTCAAACAACTGACACAACATATTTACGTTTTAATGGGTAAAAGTTACATACGAGATTCAGGTTTAAAGAGGGCCTCTGTATTTTTGCCAGATCGGATGTTGCATGCCAGAGAGAGGACACGATGGAGGACGACACTTTCGGCTTTGCGTGGTTTAACATCTATTTGCAGGATAAAACACGGTTTTTATGATGTCTATATCGCTCGCCAAACGATATTCACTTCCCTAGACTATCTCAGTATCTAGGTGATAAGGTGGATTGGATTCAGACACATCATCCAGCAGCTGAGGTCATTGTACTGGGTGACTCTAACGTTCACAACACCAACTGGCTCCGCCACTCCAATAGAACAGATGAAGCGGGAAGACAGGCTGAAACTTTCGCAATCAGCCATATTCTAACGCAGTTAGTCGACGAATCGACAAGAATACCTGATCACCCAACCGACCTCCCGAACACCTTGGATCTCTTTTTGATTTCAAATCCAGATGATTTTGGAGTGGAGGTCCCAGCACCGCTAGGCAACTCAGACCACAACATTATATTTGCTGCTGGAACCATTTTTCTGCCACAAAACCGAAAACCTAAACCATCCAGATGCATTTGGCATTATAGCCGCGATAATTGGAATGAGCTGCGTGAATTATTTTCGTGCTTCCCATTCAGTGATGTTTTCTTTCAGATCCTGACATCAATGTGTGCACTGAATCTGTTACAGAGATCATTCATGCAAGAATGGATCTCCACATCTCTCATTTCATGAAATGAACAACAGCACAAAAGCCATGGTTCAACAAGACTACGAAAGAGCCTCTGCAGCCAAGAGCAGAACCTACAAGTCATGGAAGATAAATCCAACAGAGGAAACAAGAACAACCTTCGTACGAATACGGAACGTATGCAGTCTGACAACTGCAAGAGCAAGGGCCAATTTCAAGGAAAGGGTAACTAATAAATTCCTTGAACAGGCAAGCGGGACTAGACAATTCTGGTCTATGGCGAGGACTGTCAGTGCCAATTTCTGCCAATCTGTGTGTTCGCCTCTTGTTAGAGAAGACGGAAGTATAGCATCATCTCCGAAAGAGAAAGCTGATCTCTTTGCTCTCTGGTTCTCAAAGAATTCTCTGCTAGATTCATCTAACGCAATACCACCGAACATTCCACCTTCAAATTCCACCACGACAGAAAAGAAGTCCTTACCCCAAAACTATCGCCCTGTTACACTTCTTCTAATCATGTCCAATGTGATGAAGAGAGTCATAAATGATGAACTCATCAAATATCTTGAGTTGCAGGAAATTATTAACGACTATCAGTATGGTTTTCGCAGGCGAAGATCGACAGGAGATCTGCTCGCCTACGTCATTCATGTTTGAACATCAACGATGGACCGAACAAATCTCCACTGTGTTTATAATTTCATTTTCCTACGAGCCACTTTTCACCAGTTGATTTTGTCACTTAAATGTCGTAAAAGCTCTACCTACCGTTGATATTTATTAGTTGTATCCTTTTCATAGGATGATTAATATTAACAAAATAGTTATTATCTTAGTTGAAGATTTTCCCTTTCATCTTTTCATTTACTTCAACTCCTATGACGACTGTTTTTTGAAAAATATTAGTGCATTAAATGGTACACAAACCATAAAGCATATGTTTCCATTTTGAATGAATGAATTTCTGAAAATGAAAAAAATTGGTCACCTACAATACCTTTAATTGAAAGCTCTTAGCCCTACCAATTTAAAAGCTGCATAAGATTCTTTCTATTATGAAATAATCTGCTCCTTCGTATTGTACAGTAAAATATTGGCCAGCAGAGTTCAAATGTGCCACTTTCAGCTTTGTACGGTGAAAAAAATTTCAAAAATGCGGTACATCCCACACTGTTTGATAATTTGAAGTAGGATGATAGATGTTACAACCGAGTGTTTAGCGATCTACACATCTAAGCTAAATCATTGAATGAAAGGGGAAAATCAACTTCAAAGAAGGGGAAGACCGTTTCATCTACTGCCAAGATCATGGCGACGGTTATCTTGAAACAGTGATTCCTATCA
The DNA here is from genome assembly GCA_013387265.2 of Cryptolaemus montrouzieri. Classification (NCBI taxonomy): domain Eukaryota; kingdom Metazoa; phylum Arthropoda; class Insecta; order Coleoptera; family Coccinellidae; genus Cryptolaemus; species Cryptolaemus montrouzieri. The sequence goes on from JABFTP020000185.1 coordinate 126,515,096, forward strand.
ATGTCGAGTATCATGCGAACTTGCTGCAAGTTTGAGTGATGAAATCAAGAAAAAAACGGAGGCATATATCTGACCCTTCACCAGCTCACAGATCCGCTATTGCAACTGCCAACATTTTTAAGTTGAGCTTTCAATTGCTTCCTTATGCACCCTATTCACCTGGTTAAGTTAGATGGTTCGACAGTGATTGTGTCCATTAAAAAACAATAGACAAAATGAAGCTGAAATTGTGTAAAAAATTGGGATTTGATAATGTCAGTAGAGGTGAACTGTTGGAGGCAAAAACTGTATATAATAAACTGATTAAATCAAAAAATTACAGTTATCAAAAAGAATTACTGCATAGGTTGTGTCATAGTAACTCATCCAAAGAATATTGGGCAATTATTAATTCTTTCCGTAATGCTAAACACAGAATTCTGGGATGATTTCTCTACTGATGCTTGTTCTTTTCATACCGATCCGATCACTGATCAGTTTTTTTGGCGCCCGGGATCCGTGGCTAGACAGAGAGATTTCGTTTGATGAACTGCGTGCGGTATTACTCAAATGTAAAAATGCTAAATGTCCGGAAGATGACGGCATTCCCTTTGAGTATCTCAAAAATATCTCTTATAATTGGATGATGTTTTTAAATGCCCTCTTTAATAGTATCATTGATATAAGTGAAGTCCCAGAAAAATGGTGCAGTGTGATAATGATCATGGTATATAAGAAGGGAGATACAAAGGACCCAAATAATTTCCGAAGTATAGCTTTGATCAACTCTGTTGTAAAGATATTCACTACAATAATCTTAGGTCGGCTTGAAGCATGGTATGAGAAACACGCCGTTATTCCCGAATGCCAGAATGGTTTTCATAAAAACTGACGCTGCTCGGACAGTATATTCACTTCAACCTCTGTCATCCAGCATCTTCTGCGCCTTGAAAAACGGAAAGTACTCGTACTTTTTGTGGATTTCAAGCGAGCGTTCGATCTTGTTTCGCAATTTCTTTTATGGCAGGTTCTTTATGCCATCGGAATTTCTGCAAACACGATTAATATCATCAAAAATTTATATGAAAACGCTAGCTTCAGAGTCGAATCGTATGGAAATTACACGCGAAGCTTCGATATATTTCAAGAGGTACTCCAAGGGGAAACCCTGAGTCCTTTATTGTTTGCTTTGTTCATTTCGGACATCGAAAAGTTTTTTCGAGACAGGGAAATAACTGGTGTTAATATCGACGGATTGCACGATCTCATTATGCTGTTATATGCTGACGATTTAGTGTTCTTGGCTGATTCGGAGGGGAATTTACAAGAGTGTATTTTGATACTCCAGGAATATACACAAAAAATGAATCTTTCTGTGAATACTTTTAAAACCAAGGTGATGTGTTTCAGTAGAAATGGTCAGGGATGTGAATTCAACTTTGTTTATGAAGGCGTAGAATTGGAGGTGGTCAATAGATATGATTGGGGGGTTCCTTTCGTGTCCTAGTCGCTATTTCGGGAAATGGAGGAAAGTTCTTTGGTTAAGGCAAAGCAGGCTTTCGGTTCGGTGATCTCTGTTCTGTCTGGGCTGAAATCGACAGAGTGGAGCCTGAAAGCTCAGATTTTTGATTCTCTGGTGCGTAGCATTCTACTTTACGCAGCTACGGTATGGAGCTTACGGTACATCGCTATTCTTGAAAAAGCTCAGACTCTGTTCCATAAGAAACTACTACTACAGTCTAACGTCCCGGATTACTTAGTGCGTCTGGAATGTGGTGCAACAAAGGTCCGCAGTAATATATTTGCCTACACTCTAGAATTTTCAATTAAACTCCATAGAATGGAAAGCTTCAGACTCCCAAAGCTCTGCTTTCAGCGAATGCTTCGCCTTTCGAGTGATAGTAACGTCGAAGCAAGGTATAATTGGTATGTGTGGGTAAAAGAGCTTTTTGAGGCCATGGAATGTCTGCATATTTTCGAAAGTGTGAACGACATAACACTGGTATCTTCTAAGAGTTTTCTCATTGAGAAATTCAGGAATTTATGTTTTAATGAAGACATTTTGCGAGCTACTAGCTCAGGTTATTCACTGATGGCAAATCGTTTCAGTTATACGATTTCGTCAAAAGTTTATTTGAATCTATCTGTTTCTTTTGATTACACGCGGATGGTTTCCCAAATCCGTTTGTGCGACAGAAAATGTTTGAGAATATATTTTAGGGGAGTATATTATAAAATTGTGTTCGGTGAAATATGCACAGTATGTAACATGAAAAGGACTCTGACGTCTGATCATTTGTTTTTTGAATGCCCGCCATTGAGGGCAATATTCGGGAGTTTTTGTGACGCGAATAATGTCTCTGATCTGGTATGATTTTTTGAAGGTCTTTCGGAGGCCTGTCAAGTCCAGAGATTTTGTGGGCTCATACTCACTCTGCTCAAAACTAGATCTTTTATAATATATGAATGAGCCCTGTAGGTGTGTAGGAGTTCATGGAATTGTCCTTTTCGAATATTTTGATTATTGATATTGTTCCAATGAATTAATTCGACAATATTTATGTTTTTTTTTAGTTTCTGCCACATTTGCTCACATTGTTCGCTCTAGATTTCTGGCAGAATTGCTGTTTTGTATGTCAGTCGCTTATATTTCATTCGTTTAAGTTTTGTAAGTACAATGGTTGTATTATTATAGGCAATTGTATAGGCTTTCCAATTGAATTGTGTCTACTGGGGTTATCAATAATTTATTTCTTTCTGTAATGCTTGATAGGGGAATAATATATATATATATATATATATATATATATATATATATATATATATATATATATATATATATATATATATATATATATACACCTCAAAAAAGTCTAGGGAACACTTCTGAATATCGATATATCATATCCAGAACGATCAATATGGATGATTTTTTTAAAGAAATGAACACCTGCATCAATTTCTCACCAAATTATGTAGAGTACCGCAACAGATTTCAGTTGTTTTTATAAAAGACTAAAAATGCAGCAGATGCGACGCTGCTTTATAATCATTTCATGTATTCAGTGTTTGAAATCAGTTAATTGGCACTTTGTTTCTGTTGTAAGCACAAATGAAAGATTCAAGTTTTGTGATTCGACCATGGAAATACGACATTTAACTAGAGAAGAGATGTTACGAGCCGTTGGCATGCTCCAAGCTGGGAGCTCACAACGGGAAGTATCCAGGGTTCTGGGAAGTAGTCCAAGTGTCAAAAATCGTTTATGGTCACGTTTCAATGAAACAGGTAGCGTAGAAGAACGCCATACAGGTTGTTTCAGGATTACTACAGTCGCCCAAGACCGATTTTTGGTTTTACAAGCCAGAAGAGATCGTACTACCACAGCATCTCAATTAGCTGTGAGGAATCGAATGCTCGAAGGTCAACTCCACTCCAGACGTCCTTTAAGAGTTCCACAATTGACCCATGGAAATCGCGCTGCTCGTTAAGCTTGGTGCCAAGAACACGTAAACTGGGATCAAGTGAGGTGGGCCACAGTTCTCTTCACTGATGAATGTAGATTTAGTTATTATCCCGATTCGGGGAGAATTCGAATATGGAGGGAACCTGGAAAGCAAAACCGTCTCCAGCATGTTCGAGAAGTAGTTAGATAGGGAGGCGGATCAGTGATGTTTTGGGGAGGTTTACGCCTTGGTGGAAGAACTGACCTCTTTTTCATACAGAACAACCTCACGGGAAATTCTTACGCAATTGAGCATACCGCGACGATGTCGAAGTGTCATTAATAACAGAGGTGGACCTTCTGGGTACTGAAAAATATAAGTGCTTCCATATCGTTTCGGAAATGCTAGTTCAGGATTTTTTTGTGTTTTACCAAATTTCGTCATTTTCAAATTTCAAATTTTTCTTATAATAGGAGCTTTGGAGAAGTCAAATATTATTCGGTTTTCTTGAGAATACATTATATACAATAATAATAATAATAATAATAATAATAAAGTCAAATATTATTCGGTTTTCTTGAGAATACATTATATACAATACATCCTAACAAAAAGACCGAACGATGCTGACAAAGTACAACAATCATCATCCAAAATCGTCTGTGATACGAACAACTTTGAAGCGGAAAGAAGGAGGACGCGGATTAATAGATATTGTCAATTTACACACCGAACAGATAAGAAATCTCAGAGAATTCTTCTCAGCAAAGCTCTCACTTCTGACCTCCATAGAGTAGTATCGTTGGCTGATAAGGGTATACACCTCTGAATCTTGCTACCAGAGATGACCTGCTGAATCTACCGTTCCTATCAGATACTGAAAAACAAGAAAGATTTCTATAAATTCGAATCATCAAATTCATATTTTGAAGATATTAGTAAGTGTTCCTGTGATACGAACAACTAGACTCAGAGAATTTGAGGTGTTTATATATTATTATATCATGTTTTGTACACTCTTGGAGCCCGAGTGTGTTTTTTTATAACTATTTGTTTATGAAAAATGTAGAATTCCGGAAACAATTGAATTGAATTGAATTGAATTGAAGCCTCTCAGATTATTCTCATTCTCCAAATTTGGAAAAGTAGCTCGATGGTAAGAGATTTTCCAGCAAAAAAGTGCTAGAATCGGCAGTTAACGGCTGTTGGGGAGCTGGACGGTTCTTATTATAAATAGAGTATCGAGCATATTGAACCTAGCTGAAAAAAGTGTATAGAGCTTAAAGGAGATGATGTTATATAAAGACATTTTTTTTCCAAAGTATTTATTTTCTTCGTTAGACCAGATACTTCAAATTGAAGAATTTTATGACCATTCATTGTCAACCAAGTATTGGAGACTTCTTTGATAGACGAGGTTAAGCCATTAGGTTTTTGAATCAACCTCGTATAAATAGATATAGGGTTTCCTGATGTGTTGCCCATATACTCATTTATTCAGTAAAATATATTATATCCTATCGTACTCATGCATTAAGATAACGTAAAGTGTTTCGAAAATATACAAAACCTATCAAAATATATGTAAACTATAATGTTATCAACCAATGACATCAATATACGAAGGAAAAGTGTTTAATTTAATCATAAGAATTGAATAAGGCTCCGGATAGTTTAGTATTGGATCTAAATGATAACTGAGATTCTGAGTTTAACAGAACATTAGATATATTTTCACCTTTCCTCGATACGTCGAGTTGACAAATTTTTTATGACTTTAAAGCTTATCTCATTAGGTAACCAAAATATCTATTGATAGTTGTTGATTCAAGAATGAGAAGAGAAAGTCTATAACGAATACGAGGACAGTTCGATGAGTGACTTGAATTTCCTGAACAGTAACTACAAAAGTCTAATACTGTTCAACCTATAAATAGAGCACTATGAATTTATGAGCTAGCTGCGTCATTCAATTTATGTTTTATAAGAATAACATATAGACAGCCTCTGAAAATATGACGAAAATGGAAAAATGTGGCACTTAATTCTTCGAACTGCTGCTCTCACTCTGATCTTTCTTCGAATACGTTCAATAGTGCCATGTGAATAGAACTGATTCCCAATTGAAATATTCTGTGAAAATTTGAAGCAGCTAACCTAATACCCTGGTTATAACCTAAACTACTACCCTGGCTACATGTTCCCTGTAGTTCAAGGGTGCTCAAACGGTCGATCGCGAATGCTTTTTGAGTAGATCTCGAGGAAGAAAAAAATTTTTAATAAGTAGGTAACTGAACTACAAAAATTTATTACGTAATCAAATTACACTCTGCTAGCGGCAAAAGGCGGCTTTATCAAAATAATTCGCGGTACTTGTCAAAGAAAAGCCGAGTTTTTTATTCTTGCTGCTTTTCTAGAAATTTCGGGCGGTACGTTTGATGGGAACATTCCAGACTTTAATTCACGCCGATATAAATATTGCGCATGCAGAAATTGGAGTCATTTTGAATTGTAACTTGAAGGCAATACTTCGTCGATACAAAGTTTATTATTGAATAGAACAAAATGAGTGCAGCGAAAAATCTAAAACGTATCATTTTAATAACGATTGGGAGGAAGAATTTTTCTTTTGTATGGTGAAGGTTAAGTGCATTTGTCTTATTTGTCGTGGGTCAGTTGCAATACCGAAGCGTGGTAACTTAGAGAGGCATCTTAAAACGGGTTTTCCGCCATAGAGCGAATTAGGAAACGAAAAGTACAATGCTACAATCGCGTCATTTACAACATCTCATATATTGGAGAAACACAAGAAACCGTTCGAAGATGGATCGGTTGTGAAGGAAGCATTTATTGAACCGGGTGAGACTTTATTTGAAGATTTTAAAAATAAAACAGATATCATATCTGCTATTAGAGAACTTTAATGTTCTCGTACGACACAACGCGTATTGAAGTCATGAGTCAGGACATGGCAGATAAACTGAAACATGATATCATGAAGTCTACTTACTTTTCGTTACAGTTCGACGAATCCACAACTACAAATCATGTTCACAAAACCAGCCAAACAATCAAAAGCTGCTACGATCACGTCATTTAAAATATCTCATATATAGGCGAAACACAAGAAACAATTCGAAGATGGATCCGTTGTGAAAGAAGCATTTATTGAAGCTGGTGAGACTTTATTTGGAGATTTTGAAAGTAAAACAGAGATCATGTCTGCTATTAGAGAACTTCAGTTATCTCGTCCGACTGTCACAAGGCGTATCGAAGTCATGAGTCGGGACATGACAGATAAACTGAAACATTATATCTTGAAATGTATATACTTCTCTTTACAGTTTGACGAATCTACCGATATGACAGAGACGGCCCAGCTGTGTTTTTTTGTTTGGATGGTACTCAATGACATGTTGGCTACGGAATAATTTTAAACAATCATTACTCTGAAGGGAAAGACCCCTGGCGAAGATATATATGACGTTTCCTTAAATTTTGTAACAAATTACAAGTAAGCAATATATAAATTAGTGTGCATTACAACCGATGGAGCATCAGCAATGACTGGAAACAAAAACGGTTTCATAGCATTGTGTCGAGCTAATGAAGGTTTCCCTTAATTTTTTTCATTCCATTTCATTATACATCAACAAGCTATGTGTTTAAAAGTTTTAAACACTGGGGAAATTATGGCCATTGCAACAAAAATTGTAAATTCCATCCGTGCACGTAGCTTGCAACAGCGGCTCTTTAAATTGCACTTGGAAGACAGGGAGTCAGCTGAACACACTGGTCTAGTTCTTCACACGGATTTCAGGTGGTTGAGTCGCAGAAAATTCCTAGAAAGGTTTCAAGAATTATTGCCAGAAATAACAGCTTTTCTAGACAAAAGAGGTGATGACACTTAGATGTTGAAAATCGAAAAATGGTTGACTGATTTGGCATTTTTGACTGACATCACAATGCACTTAAACATCAATAACTTGGAGCTTCAAGTTAAAAGAAAAACTATTATTGAGATGATAAGTGCAGTAAATGCATTAAAAAGTAACTTGCAACTTATCAACTTATGATAGATCAACTAAAAAGAAAGGATCTGAAACATTTCCCCTCTTTGAAGGCAGGGATTCCTTTGTTGAATTATGATACGTATGAGACTGAATGAATTATCAAATATTTTGGGACAATTCGAAATGAGTTTTTATGATTGCAGTAAATTGGCAAATATAGTATCATTTATGAGTTATCCTTTTTCAGGTGAGAACATTGAGGAATTTGCTACCGACATAGCAAGTCAGTTCAATATGAACTCATGTTCTGTTGAAAATGAGTTGGTGCAGATTATATCAGATATACATCTCAAAGCTTTAATCTCAAAGCAAAGAATCTGATACAAATTTCTGGTGTTTTATATCTGAAGATAAATATCCGAATTTAAGGCAAATCGCCCTTCAACTGACGGCAATGTTTGGGTCAACTTACTTGTGCGAGTCTGCATTCTCTGAAATGAAGATAATTAAGTCAAAATATCGCAATCGACCACTGACGATCATATGTCATCATGATTGCGATTAGCACTCAATAGTTACGTACCATGTTATGAAAGTATGCTGAGGACATGCAGTGCCACGCTTCAACATCCAAAATCACTCCTTAGTTACGTTCAACACCATATGTAACTCGCAAGTTCGAATAACTATGAGTTTTTTCAATGATATTATAGAGAAGAACCTAACTAAACCTAGCCCAAATTTTGACCAAAATAATGTATATTGTGCGGAAAGCTAATATCTATATATGCGGTGGTTCACCCTAACTAGGTAGGTAGGGAGGGTGTATAGTGTATGTACGACAACCCTGCATCACACATACTTGCAGCCTCTCAGAGTCGATCGTAAGTAATCTAAAAATTTTGAGGTAGATCGCCAGCAGTTCAAGTTTGGGCACCCCTGCTGTAGTGTGTTGCAACGAAAAACGCTGAAACAAACCGATTTTGTTTCGAGCATCAACTACCAATCCCCACCATCCCCACTTTTAAAATGATTATATAGAATATGGGTTGAGTGGTACACTGTTAGAAAGATCTTTTGCTTTTTTATGTGTACTGATATTTTTGATACAGGTGTTTCAACTAAAAGTTTTTATTATTTAATATTTGAACAACCCTTAGAACATGATGTTATAATGAATGCTAATACTTATTACTATCCATATTGAAGGAACTGATTTCGCCTGTTGATTTGAAAGTGCAGGAATCAACTTTCTCATTCTCAGCATTTCCAAACTTGAGAATTCCAATCGCAAAGAGTATCTTGTAACACCTCATTAGAAAGGTCTCCTAATGCTTTGAACGAATTTGGCGAACACTTCGTGTTAGAGTTCTATACAGGGTGTTCCAACCGAGATATTCATTCTGTAAGGTAGCTGAGTACGTCGGCTCGATTGACCCCGATTCATTCGACGATATCCTTCAATTTGCTTTGTTACTGGAACCAAAAACTGCCGATGGTGTCGAAAGATTCCAATTCTAAAAGTTTAACTTTTTATTCAAAAATAAATTACAATCTGCATCACTGTTATTCAATACTCACTAGAAAAACTCGGAGTTGCTGTATTCAATTGACGAAAGAGTAAAATCGTGTCATTTTATTTCGAAATAACACAAAAGAAACAGCAAGAATATTTTACACAAATCATCCAGACAAAGAAGTGAGTCACCATTATGTCAAACCTCTGATATATATATATATATATAAAAACACAAGTGTGAGCTCAGGAAATGTATCAGCGGAACCATACTATCTTGTATATGATTCAATAAACAAGTGAAAAAACTCGTTTCCCTGTCGCTATTGAACACTAGCAATAGCTTGTCTGTTTATGTTGTGTTAGTGTCGTGTGTACATAAAGAGTACCAAAGATTTTTCTGCTTAGCCGCTTCATTCTCTCTTGCATTCCTAGATTTCCAACCGAAGACAAAGGTGAAAGGAAGGGGGTTTGGGACAGGAATCTGTAACAATGGAAAGAGAAAAACTAGCAGAAAAATATTTCAACAATCATACTTCATATATGTCTAAACAAATCTAAGAAAAGATTTTACATAGCAAGCAAGGTTATGAAAAGAACTAAGGAGATAATAAAAAAATACATAACCTGCGATATTTCCTTAAATCCCTCTCTGTTTGACCGAGAGAGCCCCGATGGTGAGGTTCAGTTTTCCAAGTGATGCTGATTATGATCCATAGATGTTTTAGAATCATTATAGACCCAATAATTTGGGTTGACATCGCCGATATATTATTTCTTCGTGGAACTTGTTTAATTTAAAGAAAAATTTGCGAAAAAATTTTGACAGTCGTTCGAAATATATGACAAATGTCATGCCTCTGATACAAAAGTTCGAGGCAACTGATTCATAGGAGAACCGGAAGCATGAAGAAGCACGATATGTAAGAAACAAAGTTGTAGAAATTGCGGTATTGGGTCATCCACAAATATACAACACTCAGTCCATTAGGAAATTATCTCATCAAACTGTAATATCAAGTACAACTATCGACAGAATAGTGAAGCATCACAAATTTCATCCCTATCAAATAAGATTGAAGTATGAACTAAATGAAAAAAATGACTCAGATATTTTGCAAAAATCTGAGCCACAATGAAAATAATTATAATCCCAGCTTTCTTCGAAATATCTGTTTCTCTGAGGAGTGTACCTTCTTACTCAATGAAGAGGTGAACCCAATTTTCCGTACAGTACAGGAAAATACATACACAATAACTGAATGTTTGGACAGGGATGTACGGGAACCGTTCTTTCTCGAGGGTAATCTCAATGAATGCAGTATTCTACAACTACTAGAAGAATTGATCTATACCAGAATTATCGAGATTCTGGAAAACTATCCCACTCAATTGCATTTCCAACAAGATGGTGCTTCCCGAATTTTGATATTCGAGTGCGAGAATATTTAAATATTAATTTTCCAGGAAAGTGGGTCGATAAGAGGAGAACAATTGAGTGGCCAGAAAGCTCACCGGAATTGAATCCACTCGATTTTTTCATGGAGTTATCTGAAATCTCAATATACGCTAAGCTGTCAGAGACAAGCCGATGTCTTGAAGAACGTAAGAAAGAAATAATTTCTTTATTGTCTTGTGTTTCGAAACTTTTTTCAAGTTCTTTTTGTATCGAATATTATGTTCGAATTTGAATTATTTGAACCGACTCGATGTACGCGGCTTGCTTACCGGATCAATTCCTTGGTCTGAACATCCTGTATAGACGCCTAACACAAGTTGTTTACCAAATTCGTTCAAAGGATCGAGAGACCTTTCCAATGAGGTACCACATGGTATTCTTCGTGATTGAAATTCATTCCTATTCTTTCAAAATAACATGATAAAACCCCTTCTTCAATACTGATAAAAAAAAAAAAATTAAAAAGAAATATTTTAAGAATATCAAATTCTAGTATTAAAGAGACCATCAATAATATTATTCATTCGGTTGAAAAGGTACCAGGAATTGATTTAAATAAACTGCTTGAAACGATTGTCAAAATTCTTATTGTTGCTAAGCTGGTACAACTGTTTTCTATACTGACGGGGAGTTTGAACGTCATTCAGTTTTTCCACAGTGCTCGATTTTGTCACAAGTGTTTCTTGCGATTTTGATAATGGATAAAAATATCGAACAAAGAAATTGTCTCAAATTTTGTATTGCAAATGGAATTCCGTGAATCGATTTCATCAAAAACATATGCATATGAGTGGTACAGTGCATTCAACAGCGGCCGAGATGTGGTGGAAGATATGTCTCGCTCTGGTCGGCCATCGCCATCTTCAATTGAAGTTAACATCGATAAAGTGAAAGAAATTGTAATTGAGAATAATCCGTTAAGTTGAGAGAGATGTGCAATGAACTTTCTGTGTGCCACGAATCAATTCGAACCATTTTAAAGGATTGGTTGGACATGAAACGCGTTGCCGCTCGATTAATTTCAAAAGACCTGAAACGAGTCAATTCCGATTCCACATTCATAAAACGCATTGTAACTCGTGATGAGACATGAGCTTATGACTTTGACATGCAAACCAGTCAACAAGTTTCGAAATGGCGCCTTCCAACTGAACTGAATCCGAAAAAAACCACGGCAAAGTAATATCACCTCAACGTTTGAGAGAACAAATTCGTCGAAAAACGCCAGATTTGTGAACAGAAAACTCTGGAATTTACACCACGATAATGCACCATCTCACATTGCTATCATTGTGAATGAATTTGTGACCAAAAACTTAACATATACTTTCAAACAACCACCGTATTCACCTGATATGGCTCCGGCAGCCTTTTTTGTTTTTTCAAAACTCAAATTACCATTTCGTACAAAAGAAACTGTAAAACAAAATATATAAATGAAGAAAATTAGATGTTCATGAATGGAAGTTGTAACAAAATGTAGAACGATAGAAGTTTTATGATAATATTGATACTTTACCTACTAAAATTATAGGTTCAAGCTGAACCTATAGAAGGAAGCATTGAAATCATTAATAAAGTTTATTACAATTGATTTCATATACAGAGTAATAAACAATGAAAAGCAGAGGCTTAATCATTCCGAAGAATGTCTCGCCTGTTCGCCTTTGAAATAGGTATATTTTGTTGTATATTTGCGTGGAATGTTTTTTTTTCTATTTAAAAGTAAATATAGTTTCACAGCGCGTAATTACGAAACAAAAAGTCACTATGTTTCTTGAATTGTTCGTCACGATAGGTTTATTTTTTTTTCACAATCGGGCGTTAGTCAAATCAGTCACAATTTAGGGTATTTAAGTCACAATTTAGGTTTTTTTTTCTCACATTATAGATATTTTTTCCTTTTTTTTTTTCTATTTTTAAGTCACCCCGCGAAATTTCTGAACTCAGTATTTAAGCTAGGCACTTTCGTTTATCCGCTGATTAATTAAGTTGTCTATGTCTGTTCTTCCGGCACAAAGAATCCAAAGTTCCACTTTCTTTTTGAAACAATTGTAGTTTTTCAAGATTCGCAAGTCTACTGGTATACGCGAATATACTCGTGGTGCCAGATATTTGCTGGATCTTTGTCCTATTCTTTTATTCGAGCGTAGTGTTTTGTAGTCTGAGTCTTTTCCCCTTGTATCATATTTATGATCAATGGGGTTTACATTCATCTTACTCGTAAATACTTGAGTTACTAGTTTCAGAGCATACAACTGTCTAATGTCAAGCATTTCTGACAAAGCAAAAATCTCTTCACTCGTAAATATACGCCCTTTACCATACATGATTTTCAGGATCCATTTCTGCAAAATATTTAGTTGTTCAACATGGCAGTCATACACTACCCCCACCCAACATTCCCATATGTTAGATGTACTTGCACGAATGCGTGATATAATATTTTCAGATGGTTTATATTCATTTCACTTTTGTAGTATTTGAAAATGCCCAGTAACCTCCGAAGTTTTTTGCCACATAACTACAGTGGTGATCCCACCTCATATGTCGGTCAAGCACAATGCCCAAAAATTTTACTGTGCCTGAAGTGGCCTCACTAATTATAGTGTCCTTGTCGATATTCAGTGCGCCTTGCTTCGGAAGATTAGCTTCGTAAGAGGTGAAAGGTAAGTATACTGATTTTTCTGCATTTAGTGTTAGTTTATGATGTTTCAACCACTTCCCTATTTCCGCGAAATCTTCTTCTGCTATTTTTTGTAGATTTTCCCATGTGCTGGCCTCATAAAGTACTGTGGTATCGTCAGCGAAACTCAAAACACTTCCATGAAGTTCCATTTGAAGAAGGTCGTTCACGTATAATATGAATAATAACGGGCCCAATGCCGTTCCCTGGGGAACGCCGTAAGTATTCTGCCTTTCATCGCTTAAAACAGTTCCAATTTTAATCATTTGATTCCTACCATTTAAATAACTTGTTAATAACTTCAATGCCACACCTCTGAATCCATATTTCTGCAACTTAGTAAGTAGTTTATCATGGGGAATGGTATCGAAGGCCTTAGATAAGTCTATAAATATGCGAAGCAGCGGTACGTTTCTATCTATGCGATCGTAAATATACGTAGTTAACTCCCTTATTGCGTCCTCAGTCGATCTGTGTTTCCTGAACCCATATTGGCTCTCCGACAATAGATTGTGTTTGTCCAGAAAGCTTACCATTCGCTGTTTAATGGTTTTCTCAAAAATTTTTGCAATATTGGAAATGAGGGTAACTGGTCTATAATTCGACATTTTAGTTCTGTCTCCATTTTTATGTAGTGGCTTGATGATGCCGTTTTTCAAACTCTCTACATCCTATACTAAAACATTCATTTATGAGATCAGAAAGTGGAGTGGATATCTCCTTTCTTATCTCTTTCAGCGTCTCAGAGCGTAACCCATCAAATCCCGGAGCTTTATTTGATTTAAGCTCAGATATTACTTTTTCAACCTCCATTGGATCAGTGAAAGATAAAAGAAAAGTTTCCCTCAAACAAAATTTATACCCTTTAATATCAGTTGGCTCTTCTATCTTATTAGCATATTCTGCGCCTATTTCACTATAGTATTCATTGAAGCTGTTTGCTATCGAGATTTTATCTCCTATCATCTCAATATCTTTTTCAGATTGGAAATTTTTTTGCAAATTTTTATTCACGTGGTTCCAGAGAGCTTTGGACTCACCACCACTTTTTTCGATACATCTGTGTAAGTATTCTCTTTTTGAGATATTTATTAGTTTCTGAAGTTTATTTTTGTAATGCATGTAATTTTCTTTCAGGTTTTCATCATTTGGATTTTTTCGGAACATCATATAGCGTTTGTTTTTCTCGTTTATTGAATGAAAAAGCCCTTTTGTGATCCACGGCCGTTTTGGGGTTTTTCTCGTATTTTTTACCACTAAATTTTTGTTTTTTTCAAGATGTTCACAAATTATTTCGTTGAAAGCTATTGTCTTTGCATTTGGACTATTTTTCATGTACATTTTTTCCCATTTTTCCATTTCTAAGTCTCGTTTGAATTTTTTATGATTGATATATGATATATATGAAGGTGATGCTGTTCCTTTCGAGTTTTTTTCCAAGTTTTTTTTTGAAAGCGGTAGGTGAATGATCAGTAATATCATAGTTTATCACGATTCCATTTAAGATTTCACCTGGGTTGGAGGGATATTTTTCCGCTACGAAAAAATGATCCAAGCAATAAACAGAAAAACTCCAGAATCCCTCTTAATATTAGGTTCGCAACAAAATTCTCGCTGTTTTTTATGAAAATACGAGTTAATTGTGAAAAATGATTACAAATGAATCATTCAAAATATTGCCTATCGCAGGCTACAACTTTTTCCCATCTTTCTGGCAGAGCTGGAATACTGTGACGGTAGAAGTGTTCGTCTTTTGAGGCTATCCACGAATCAACCCATTTTCGAGCTCTTCATGTGAAGGGAACTGCTGATCAGCCGGACCATGTGCCATCGAACGGAACAAGTAATAATCGGATGGTGCAATATATGGCGGGTGGGGTAGAACTTCCCATTTGAGCATGTCCAAGTAGGTTTTAACAGGTTTGGCCGAGCGTTGTAATGCTGTATAATTACTTTTTCGTGTCTCTGCTCGTATTGTGGCCGTTTTTCAAGCAGTGCTTTACTCAATCGCATCAATTGAGTTCGATACCGTTCCCCAGTGATGGTTTCGTTCGGTTCCAACAGCTCATGATAAATAACACCGACTTGGTCCCACCAAATACACAGCATAACTTTCGCAGCGTGAATATTCGGCCGAGGTGATGACGTAGAAGCATGAGCGGGTTGTCCACAAGATTGTTTTTTCTTTAGATTGCTGTAATGAATCCATTTGTCATCACCCGTTACGATGCGATGAAGAAAACCCTCTCTTTTTTGCCGCTGGAGCAGTTGTCTACAGGCGAAAAAACGACGCTCAACTTCTCTTGGCTTCAAATCATAAGGAACCCTGCTTTTGAATCATTCCCAACGCAAGCAATCGCTTGGAAATGACCTGATGGGTAACTCCTAAGGTTGAACAAACTCTTGTTGCGTTTGGCACGGATCCTCATGGAGCAATGCCTCTAATTCAGCGTCTTTGAAGATTTTTGGCCTTTCTTCACAGGGACGGTCGTCCACATCG
Source organism: Cryptolaemus montrouzieri (assembly GCA_013387265.2). Lineage (NCBI taxonomy): Eukaryota > Metazoa > Arthropoda > Insecta > Coleoptera > Coccinellidae > Cryptolaemus > Cryptolaemus montrouzieri. Next base: position 126,530,693 of record JABFTP020000185.1, read on the forward strand.
AAATCACCATTTTTGAAGCGACGGAACCAATCCCGGCAGGTCGTTTCACTTAGAGCACCATCTCCGTAAACTTTTTGGAGCTCTCTATGAGCTTCAACAGCGCTTTCTTCAAATGAAAGGAGAAAATCAACACTTCCCGCAAATGACGATTATTTGGCACAAAATCAGACATTTTCTCACAACTAAAAGTACATGACGCAAAAACAATACACTAATGTGTCAAGGTAGTTTATTAACCATATGTGTAAGCTTTGTTCAAGACGTTCTTGATATGTAAAAATCGACCAGCACTTACTGCTGAAGTCATCCATTGACAAACAGCGAGAACTTAGTTGCACACCTAATAGTAAATCAAACCTAAATTCGTCACCATGACTTAATCTTTTTCCGTTCCTGCAAGAAGGATTTCCCCCCTGTTGAGCTAAATACCAATGTGAAATATAAGTACATCTTCCATTTGAACTTTTTGAATGTATCTACTACTTATCTGATAAATTCACAGTGTGGTGAAGTTTGTGAATATAATGAAATTTTGAGAGGCCTTGTTTTATTAAATTAAAAAATGTATATCAAGTTTCATCAAGTGACGACCTCTTCAGTCAAATCCAAGATATAATTCTATTAAGTCTATTTTCAACGCAGCATCCTCGCCATTGTTCGGTGTGTTATTTTTTTCTTGATTGAAGTGTTTTAATTTCGATAATTACAAAAAATCATTCTTGAAATGAAAACAATTTCATTCAAGAATACTGTTTGAAAGGGATCGGTGAGACAGGGGACAAACGTGAAATAGCCAGAGCTTTCAACTCGTTTCTTTCTAGAGCGGGATCTGATTTAGCAAATATTATTAAATTGAAAAACAAAACAGAGGAAGTGAAAAACCCAAAGGATCCACTCAGTATATGCTGAATCCAACTAACGAACAAAAAATCTGTGAGGTTATCAAAGTCTTGAAACCAAATAAAGCACCAGGACTAGATGGTATCATAACTACTAATTTGAAGAGTATAGCACGTCATATTGTCGCCCCACTTACTTCGCTAGTGAATCTGTCAATAGAAACTGGGACATTTCCATCAATTCTGAAAAAGAGCTTAATTAAACCAATATGTAAAGGCAATGACAGCAAATCCCTCAATAATTATCGCCCCATTTCACTCACGTCTAGTATCTCGAAAATATTCGAAAAAGTGATAGAAAAGAGAACAAGATCTTTTTTAGAGAAGTGTAGTATCCTTAGTGATGAACAATTCGGTTTTAGGCAAGAAAAATCAACCCAGGATGCCATTTCTTATCTTACTTCTCAGATATACAAGTCCCTAGACACTTCAAAACCCTGCTTATGCATATTTGTCGACTTGGCAAAAGCATTCGACTGCGTTGACCATAAGGAGCTTCTTAGAACTTTAGAGGACTATGGAATCAGGGGACTGCCACTTCAATGGTTTGAAAGTTATATAACAGGACGGCAGCAGTGCGTTCAGGTTTAGGACTCGTTCAGTGATTTTTCAGAAGTCGAATACGGTGTTCCGCAGGGAACAATCTTGGGTCCGATTTTATTCATCATATACATGAATACTTTATTTTCAATTCCCATCAGGGGCAATCTCATATCGTTCGCTGACGATACTGCTGTTTTTCATGAAGGTTTGGCTTGGGCATCTTTGAAGGAGACTGTAGAGAACAATTTCAGACTCATTTTGGATTTCTTTGATTCAAAGTTGATGACACTGAACAGAGATAAGACCAAATTCATTCCGTTTTTTAATACTTCTGCAGCTCAGCCAACCTTTGATGTTTTAACATGTCTAGACAATGATACTTGTAATATTCAAGCTAACACATCAATTACGTATTTGGGAGTGGTAATGGAACGTCATTTGAGATGGCGAAAGCATATAGAGAAGTTGATTAAGAAACTTTGGGTGTTGGTTCCCAGGTTCAGGTTCCTTAAGAAATATTGTAGTGTCCAACTAATGCGGAGAGTATATCTGGTGTTGGTTCAGCCTCATTTGATGTACGGATTGCTGGGTTGGGGTGGAGTGACAAACTATTACCTTTATAAGCTAGAAGTCACGCAAAAGTGGATCCTAAAAATTGTTTTTGGCAGACCGTACCTATTTTCCAAAAAAAATTATGATACCACGGATCGACAAAACCATAGGACAGCGATCACATATATTTCTGGCTCCAAAAGTTGACAATTCAATCCCAGATCATATCATATTTGCACCATCAGTGTATTCAAAAAACAAATTAAAAAATGTGTAGAAGCCGCTGTGAGGTAGCAGCAAATATTGATTTGAAAAATTCATATACAGGGTGCTTCAACAAAAACTAAACAGAGGCTATATCTACCAAGATATTCATTTCTGATCAATACGCAAAAACAGATCAATTTTTGTTTCAAGGAGTTCATCGTTTGGGGTACAAAATATGCCTGAAATATAAACCCACTGAGCGGGGGTTGCAATCCTTGAACATTTTGAATAGAGAAGATGGGTCGAGTGATGACTCAAAAGAAAGGTGGTATCTTTGTCTACATTGCCTTGAACGACTTTCTATTTTTAATTGAAAACTGTAAAAGATACAGGGTGAGCAACTGAGAGATAGGGAAGACTATTTCTCTGAGACTATCCAAGTTTCAGTGGAGTAAAATGGAACAGATCCATGCTGATCAATGGCAGTCATCATCAAGTACCATCTTCATTTCGAATATCAACCCCTAGAGCAGGGGTGACCATCCTTGAAAATTTGGAAGAGGGTAGATGGGTCGAGTGATACCTCGAAAGAAAGGTATTATCTTTGTCTGCATCATTATGAACGAATTTTCATTTTTGATTGAAAACTGTTGAAGATACAGAGTGAGCTACTGAAATATTGAGGAGACTATCTATCGCCCTGAGCTATTCAAGTATTAGTGCAAAAAAATGGAACAGATTCATTCCAGGTCATCTTTGATCTAAATGAATCTATTCCAGTTTTTCGCACTAATACTCCAATAGTCTTGGGGCGATAATCTTTTCTATTTTTCAGCGACTCACTCTGAATCTTCTACAGTTTTCAATCAAAATTGAAAATTCTCTCACGGGAATGCAGACGAAGATTATACTTTTCTTTCGAGTTATCACTTGACCCATCTTCCCTCTTCCAAATTTTCAAGGGTTGTCACCCCTGCTCCAGTGGTTGAAATTCGAGATGAAGATGGTACTTGATGATGACTGCCATTGATAAGCATGGATCTGTTCCATTTCACCTCATTGAAACTTGAATAGTCTCAGGGAAATAGTCTTCCCTATCTTTCAGTTGCTCACCCTGTATCTTTTACAGTTTTCAATCAAAAATGGAAATTCGTTTGAGGCAATGTAGACAAGGATACCACCTTTCTTTTCAGTCATCACTCGACCCATCTTCCCTATTCAAAATGTTCAAGGATTGCAACCCCCGCTTAGCGGGTTAATATTTCAGGCCAGTATTGTACCCCAAAAGATGTCCCCCTCGAAACAAAAATTGACCTGTTTTTGCGTTTTGATCAGAAATGAATATTTTAGTAGATATAGCCTCTGTTAAGTTTTCGTTGAAGCACCCTGTATACATACGTAACTATAAATGGAATATAGGTTTTCTTTGCTATTGAGTTTTTGTGAGTGCTTGTTCATGGATTGTACCATTTTATCTATAGATTGACTGTCAACTCCTCATACAAGGGATTTTTTCTTATCTATTGAGAGATAACTGCTTCAAGGAAATTCTAACCCTGATATTGTTTATTGATAGAGGGATGCATGTATATGCATAATACATTTACACACTGTATCCAATGTAGTATTCTAATTTATGTTTGTGAAAATAGTAATGAACCCCCACTGTGAATTCATTAAGCAATAAACAATATTAATTATTATTATAAATGTAGTCAGAAAATAGATGGATAAAAATCTGCGAGATTTGAATCGTTCGGATGATTCAACTTCTTTAGCAGCCTTTTAATTTTCAATAACTCAAAATAACGCGAAAACGGCAAAATTTAAGTATGGGAAATTATAATATACTTCACTTTAATTTGGACAAACTATCCGAAAATGCGCTACCAATTATATGGCATAAAAAAATAAAAGAATGATATGCCACACATTTTAGGGACAACTGTGTGGCCCAAAATAATTTTAATTGCAGAGACCATTCCGAAACTCGTGATTCATTCTGTAAATCTGTCTTTTATCGTACTACGAATCATAAATGGTCTAATAAATTATTTAATACTGATTTCTTATCCGTTGATGCACAACGATGCGTTTTCTTCATGCTAGTTTTAATTATTTAAATAACAGGTATGAATTACAAAACAGCTGAAACAAGGATTCCATGATAACGTTTTTAATTCAATAATCCTGTTAATTACGCTTAATTGCAGACAATATTCTACTTTATATCACTGGGAGCTCAAAATGGCATTTTAATGTCCAGTGCGAGTATATTACTTACACCGAAGGCAGAGCGAGTATATGAAAGAGCGCCATTTATTTGATTGGAATGTTCAGTGGATTGCTGCTATTTGTTGTACTTAAGAATTTTGTGATAATTGAAATATCACCATTATATATATTTTCCTTCACTTCTTTTTCATATATATGTAGAATTTTTTTTTTCAAATTTTTATTGCGTGTACTAACGTCCTACCGGTTAATCTTTGTTATACTTCAAGTTATTTCGTCAAAGTTGGGGTTGTACTCTAAAATGGCTGCTACTGTGATAGATCAAAGATTCGTGTATCTTTTGGGTCAAAATCCCGAAAATTGTCTTTATAAAAACTATTTGAATGAATGCAAATAGAATGAGTGTTTTTCGTCAGTCTCAGTCTAACATGAAAAAGATATGGAAATAAAAAATTCAAGAACACCCCTGGAAGAAGGAGTAAGTAGTAACAGGCTTTTTTCACCGTGATCTTAAACTTTATTCACTTATTTCTTCGATTGGATTTAACCTATAAACCACGCCGCATCATGTTGCCATAGCCAGTGTCCCGTCGGTCAACGCAGTGTGCGGAAGTCTGCCCTACAAAGCAAAAACCAAGTAACTCTAAATTTCCACCTTTTCAGCAGAGTTATTTATATGATGCAAATAAGAGAGATTACGCTTATTCAAAAAGTGTTCTAACTAGAAGCTTCGAACTTGAACAATTACTACTTCTCATTTCTAGAAATTCACTGAGCGTACTAAATTCAAAATTCTTCGCGCCAAAATCAAAATGGACGCTCACTTTCAGTTACTTTTCGGATTATCACATCCGCACGAAGCTTTTACAAAACATAAAACAAGTAAGTCGAAAATTCAAGACAAAATTCAATTTACATTTGAATATTTTATTGCAGAAACACGTAACAAAGAGTTAATTTTTCAGTTATCGAACAGAACACAAAATAAACAAAAATTGAACATCAAATGAACTTTCAAATAAATATGGAAATAGGTGAAAAGATTATAAAAACTTTGTCACTATAGATCGCCCTCTTCAATTTGAGTTTCTTCCCCACAGTGGGCCATGTCGACCATGTCAGATACTGGCAGAGATTTCCAGAATAACTGTTTCTTAGCGGGCATATGGTCAGTCTCAGTGTAAAATGAAAAAGATATGGAAATAAAAAATTCATACCCCTGGAAGCAGGGGTAAGTAGTAACAGGCTTTTTTCACCGGGATCTTGAACTTTATTCATTTATTTCTTCGATTGGATTTAACCTATAAACCGCGCCGCACCATGTTGCCATAGCCAGTGTCCCGTCGGTCAACGCAGTGTGCGGAAGTCTGCCCTACAAAGCAAAAACCAAGTAACTCTAAATTTCCACCTTTTCAGCAGAGTTATTTATATGATGCAAATAAGAGAGATTACGCTTATTCAAAAAGTGTTCTAACTAGAAGCTTCGAACTTGAACAATTACTACTTCTCATTTCTAGAAATTCACTGAGCGTACTAAATTCAAAATTCTTCGCGCCAAAATCAAAATGGACGCTCACTTTCAGTTACTTTTCGGATTATCACATCCGCACGAAGCTTTACAAAACATAAAACAAGTAAGTCGAAAATTCAAGACAAAATTCAATTTACATTTGAATATTTTATTGCAGAAACACGTAACAAAGAGTTAATTTTTCAGTTATCGAACAGAACACAAAATAAACAAAAATTGAACATCAAATGAACTTTCAAATAAATATGGAAATAGGTGAAAAGATTATAAAAACTTTGTCACTATAGATCGCCCTCTTCAATTTGAGTTTCTTCCCCACAGTGGGCCATGTCGACCATGTCAGATACTGGCAGAGATTTCCAGAATAACTGTTTCTTAGCGGGCATATGGTCAGTCTCAGTGTAAAATGAAAAAGATATGGAAATAAAATTCATACCCCTGGAAGCAGGGTAAGTAGTAACAGGCTTTTTCACCGGGATCTTGAACTTTATTCATTTATTTCTTCGATTGGATTTAACCTATAAACCGCGCCGCACCATGTTGCCATAGCCGGTGTCCCGTCAGCCAACGCAGTGCCCTACAAAGCAAAAATCAAGTAACTCTAAACTTCCAACTTTTCAGCAGAGCTTTTTATATGATGCAAATGAGAGAGATTACGCTTACTCAAAAGTGTTCTGAATAGAAGCTTCGAACTTGAACATTTACTACTTCTCATTTCTAGAAATTCACTGAGCGTACTAAATTCAAAATTCTTCGCGCCAAATTCAAAATGGACGCTCACCTTCAGTTACTAGATTTCGGATTATCACATCCGCACGAAGCTTTTACAAAACATAAAACAAGTAAGTCGAAAAATTCAAGACAAAATTCAATTTACATTTCAATATTTTATTGCAGAAACACGTAACAGAGAATTAATTTTTCAGTTATCAAACAGAACACAAAATTAACAAATATTGAACATCAAATGAACTTTCAAATAAATACAGAAATAGGTGAAAAAATTATAAAAACTTTGTAACTATAGATCCCCCTCTTAAATTTGAGTTTCTTCCCCACAGTGGGCTAAGTCGTCCATGTCAGATACTGGCAGAGATTTCCAGAATAACTGTTTCTTAGCGGGCATATGGTCAGTCTCAGTGTAAAATGAAAAAGATATGGAAATAAAAAATTCATACCCCTGGAAGCAGGGTAAGTAGTAACAGGCTTTTTTCACCGGGATCTTGAACTTTATTCATTTATTTCTTCGATTGGATTTAACCTATAAACCGCGCCGCACCATGTTGCCATAGCCGGTGTCCCGTCAGCCAACGCAGTGTGCGGAAGTCTGCCCTACAAAGCAAAAATCAAGAACCTCTAAACTTCCAACTTTTCAGCAGAGCTTTTTTTATGATGCAAATGAGAGAGATTACGCTAACTCAAAAAGTGTTCTGAATAGAAGCTTCGAACTTGAACATTTACTACTTCTCAATTCTAGAAATTCACTGAGCGTACTAAATTCAAAACTCTTCGCGCCAAATTCAAAATGGACGCTCACCTTCAGTTACTAGATTTCGGATTATCACATCCGCACGAAGCTTTTACAAAACGTAAAACAAGTATGTCGAAAAATTCAAGACAAAATTCAATTTACATTTCAATATTTTATTGCAGAAACACGTAACAGAGAATTAATTTTTCAGTTATCAAACAGAACACAAAATTAACAAATATTGAACATCAAATGAACTTTCAAATAAATACAGAAATAGGTGAAAAGATTATAAAAACTTTGTAACTATAGATCGCCCTCTTCAATTTGAGTTTCTTTCCAACAGTGGGCCAAGTCGTCCATGTCAGATACAGGCAGAGATTTCCAGAACAACTGTTTCTTAGCATATGGCAGTTAGTTCATTCAAAATCTTTTTGTTTTTCTTTGTTCAGACACCGGCATGATAATTTGTTAACTGGCAACTGAAGTTTGAATTTTGGTTTTGAAAAATTTGACTTCTGAAACTCCGGTTTTGAAGTACAGTGATCTCGATTTTTTTCTGAATTGACACACCATCAGGTCACGAAGAAAAGGTACAGCAGTGTTACCATTGCTTACTGCTAAATTTTTACGGGTTTGGCAACCGTTATCGAAACAAAGAAAGTCTTCCAAATGGAGAATGAAAGGTTTATTGTACCTACTGCTTCTACTGATTACATTGACTAAATCATCGAAATCTAATATCTCCTTCGACTTATTCCACTTTTTTTCAATCAGCCCATGCACCGAGTCAGCCTTCATAAATGAATGGCCAGCTTCAAAAAACTTGAAAGTAATAGTCTCTGGTCCCCATTCTTCATTAACTAGAATACAACATGCGGTAAAGAGTGTCTAGTTTTTATTTGGTGCGGCACAATTGTCTGCCCAAAATACAATATCTTTTACATCTTTCCCAAGAGACTTCATGAAATTATAATATGCGCATACAACATCGGAGCAAGTTCTGCCCATAATAGCCTCATGCCATAGTACACAAACATTCTGTCCATGATTCCTCAAGCTCGCAAATGTAATTGATATATATTAGATGACTTATAAAAAAGGAATTCTTAGTCACCATTTCCGGAATTATTAATATCTTCTGCATATCAACTACGAAAATTTCTTTATCTTCTGGCCATTCTTCGGAACAATCTGCTTCATAATATGCTTTTCTTGTTTCAGTATACCTTCTCTTGTATATTTCATAATTTCGACCAATTTGACTGTTCGCATCATCTCCTTCATTTACGTGTTCATGGTGGACATGATTTTTTTGCAATGAACATGAAGGACCTTCATATTGTGATGGCTTAGTGAAGCCAATATTCTCCTGATGAAAAACGTTTCTGTAGGTTTCATATGAAACTTTCTTTTCAGGAGTTTTCTCATTCAAATCTTCCCACATGTTATACACCGAGATGTCGTCTGTTAGGAGCATGTTTCATGTTATAATGTGAAACTACTGGATGATAACTCTCAATATGAGCTTTGATGTTTTTATAATTTTCTTCTGAAATTTCTTTCATCTTTTCACCACGTTTAAATCATCTTTTATCTGTAACACACTGAATTTCTAGATTTTTCAGATGCTATGTTACCATAGCATCAGATGAATGTCCAATTGTGTGCAAAAACATTGTTTTGCATTCAGTTTGTGTTCTATTTGTTTTTGAGTCTTTCCCTTCTACATTCATTGTTACTTGTTGTAACGTGTTACAACAAGCTATGATGTAGATAGCTACTTATTTTTTCCCTTTCTTCTAAGATGATGGTTTATAAAAGAAAGCCAGAGCGAGCAACACAAAACCGAGAAGTGTACGAGTTAGCGGCAGCTGAAGTTTTAGAAAAACAATGCAGTAGTCGGAGAGATAGTCAGATTTTTGGTCAGCTACATAAAGAAAAAGTAGAATAAGTTTAAGATTTCGTTATGTTAAGCTTAGACAAGTATTCACTACAGAAGATGGTGAGATGGCCTGCTACCTACTCAAGTGCGCTGAAATATATTTTGGACAACTTCGTAGAAGGGAACAAGCTGACCAATACGGTGTGCAGCTTAATGCTTTAGACATTCCTCCTTCTTGGCACCAAAATAACATAGCTGGTCCTGACTGGGGCCAAAATTTTATGCGCAGAGATCCACATTCATGTTCAAAGACATCAGAAGCGACGTCTTTCGATAAGAATAGCACTAATTCATTCTTTGAAATATATCTACGACTTCTCCAAAAATACCAGTTTTATGCTTCTTGAGTATGGAACATCGATGAAACAGGGGTTACAACACTTCAAAAATTTCAAAAAAGAAAATAGTAGCTACTCGTGGCTAAGAGCAAATTGGAACTATCACATCGAATGAGAGAGGAACTCTTGCTTATGCATCTAACGCTGCTGATAATTTCATCCCACCGATGTTCGTTTTTCTCAGGCTCAATTATTCTGAAATGTTTATTCGTGGGGAGCCTCCAGATTGCATGGAAGCTGATAATTCCTCTGGGTGGATGACCAAAAAAGAAATTTTAATTTTTATGGATCATTTTATCAAACACGCAAAACGCCAAGGAAGAGCCAGTTCTGTTGCTACTTCATAAACATACAAATCAAATATATATATATATATATATATATATATATATATATATATATATATATATATATATATATATATATATATATATATATATATATATATATATATATATATATATAAATTTTGACGATCAAAATACCTTCTATCGAAAATTTGCACTCATAGACCCATATAATACTTTGGGAAAAGTGTGATATATATTTTTGAAGGGTGAAAAGTTGCTTCATACAACAATAGCAAAATGGCGTATAGTTCGTATTTATAAAAATGCATGTTGGCATTATAATTAGGAAACCACTGAACCGAAATTATTTTTTCGCATCACTTAATTGTTCCCAAATAAAGTACTTTGATGATAACCAATTTATCCGGAATGGTGGATTACACGAAAACGAAAAAGGATATCGAAAAAATGTTTCCACCACAAAATTGGTCCCTGAGAAAGGTATCGAATAAGGGCTGGATATTCATTGAAAGAAATCAAATTATTCACTCATAACAATTCATGAACGAATACTCTGTAAAAAAAAAATAAATGTTCTATACGGACGATGAAAACATTGAGATTTGTTGAATAGACATTAATTACCCACCCATAAGAAATATGAATTAGTTTATCATGAATAAAGTTAGACGGAAAATGTAAATTTCATACATAAATCTCTTACCACGTTCAATTTCTTGATGATATTTGCTAATGATGCCGACTCGACCATCCATTATACCAAGATGCGTGATAACAGACTGAATGAAATATGCCTACCATTTGCTTTAATAACTGAAAAAAAATTTGAAACACTTGCATATATAATATTTAAAATATATTTATAACCCCTTAATGAAAAAACGTTTTTTACACTTGCTTGTTCGCAAAATATGAACGTTAATAAATGAAAGTGAAATATTTTCTCATTCACTTTCATGCAGATATATATCAATGAGAATCTTAAGGTATGGGTATACGAGGCCTAGTTGAAAAGTTATATGGATAAATGATTCATTTGATCATGATAAGGAGTAAATGTGGTAATAATAATAATAATAAAGCCTCAGGGCTCAGGAACATTGTTTCTGAGTACGGGCTTAGCGAACCCGAGGTACCCAAGCTGAACCTGGCAGTAGGTATAAAATGCAATCCAATGATGTACAATCTTAGGAATAAACGGGTGAATCGACATTGTACCACCATAACCTCTTGTCGCGTTCAAGATTTAGGAAGAGGGTCTTGTTCGGAAAGTGGGTCACAGTCTCCCTCGGTTAGCGACGGAAGCAGTGTGATATCGAGTAGGGGTACTGCAACACAAAACCAAGTGGAAAATAACATCAACACCTCCCAACCGACTCTTGATGTTTCAACGGACGCGCAAGCCATTATGCCTACAACCACGAGAGCCGGACTCCCTAGGAAACGCATGAAGTGGACTCCAGAAATGAATACCTTCATTACGCGTTCCTATTACAAGATTACAAACTTGGAATCGGAAATGACAGCATACAGATACGCGTTACATCTTGCGTTTATAGAAAAATATCCTGAATTACAGCACATATCCGAGCAGAGAATTTCGGATGAACGAAGAACAATCGTTAAAAACAGGCTACTTTCTTCAGAAACGCTGCAAAGCATACGAGAAGAGGTCATACTGGAACTCAGAAGAGAAAATGATACTCATAACGGTATACCTGCTGGAGTCAATGAAAGTGTTACAGATAACATCGAAGCCACGGAAACGAATATTAACATGGAACGCCCTCCTGAGCCGAATCAGCAGAACGAATAAATATATTTAGCAAGATCAGAACTCAACAGAGCAATAACTGAATTCAGTGGTAGTAACCCAACTAAAAGACCTAAACTGCCCAAACTCAAGACGAACAAGAACACCAATATCATCCTAGCAAGCATAAACTCAGTGTTTGAAGAATACACTGACCATAACACTTTGGAGAGAATTCACACTTTGATTTACTGTGGAGCGGTAGCGGTTCTTCGACTACACAAACAACAAGTCTCCACAACTCTGATTCGATCTGAGCCAAAAAGCGTCCTAAAACCACCATGGCAAGAACGACTGGAGAAAGATATTGACAATATTAGAGCTGAGATCGGTCGCCTTGCAGAATTCCTAAGAAACAAAAAGCCCTCAAGGTGGTTGAAATCCTATATACGCAAAATTCATAGAAAAATTGGTACGAACACAAAACACCCTGATCACAAACAACATATCGACGTGTATATGGACACTTTGAAGCAGAAACAAGCAAAAGCAAAAAGGCTCTCAAGATACATCAAGTGTACTGAAAGGAAACATCAAAACCAAAGGTTCCTCCAAAGCGCGGCCAATTTTCATAAGGGAAATAACAAAACTGCGACCAACAATAACAGAGAAGTACCTGACGCACAGTGCTCGACTGATTATTGGTCACCACTATGGTCGAACCCAAAAGAACACAAAAACGATGCAGAATGGATCACGCATGAAAAACAACGCCTTGATATCAAACATATGGACTTCGAAGAAATAACGGAGGAAGAAATCACAACAGTAGTTAGAGCGACCAACAATTGGAAGGCCACAGGTATAGATAATATCCACAACTACTGGTACAAGAAGTTTGATAAGCTCCATGGAGCCCTAGCGAAACAGCTCACGTATGTTCTTCAACATCCCAAGAAAACACCCACTTTCCTAACGCAAGGCTTAACATATATGCTATCTAAGAGCGATAGAACACAGGATCCGTCTCAATATAGGCCAATCACTTGCCTGCCAACACTCTACAAAATACTCACCTCATGCATATCCAATCGAATATACCAACACCTTGACGACAACAATATATTAGCAGAGGAGCAGAAAGGATGCAGAAAGAAACACCACGGGTGCAAGGAACAACTCATCATCGATTCTGTGATAATGAAACAGGCACACGTAGGGCATTGGAATGTTCATTCAGCTTTTCTCGATTATCTGAAGGCATTCGATAGTACCGCCCATTCTTGGCTTGTTGAAGTATTGCAGATATTCAAAATTCACCCAGCCCTGGTAGAGTTCTTGAAGACAACAATGACACACTGGCGCACGTCTCTGCAGGTCAACATGAACAATAAATCAATTAAAACCGACGAGATACCCATACGTCGTGGAATTTTTCAAGGATACTCTTTGAGTCCACTATGGTTCTGTTTAGCAATGAACCCATTGTCCTCAATGCTCAATAGAACAGGATACGGATTTAGGATAAAAGCAAAAGGAATTATCATACAATCTCCCACCTGCTGTATATGGATGACATCAAATTATATGCTTCGAACAAGAAGCAATTGGATGATTTGCTGAAAACTGTCACTCGGCAGATTTCATATGTAATTCGGGATTGAAAAATGTAAGACCCGGAACATTCAAAGAGGGAAAGTCATAGATGGTGAAACACAACTTCCAAACGGTGATATTATACAGTGCATGAGAGATGGCGAAACATACAAATATCTGGGATACCAACAAGTCAGATTGCTAGACCAAAAACAATCAAAGGAGAAGATTCGTTCAGAATACAGTCAGCGTCTGAAGTCTGTGCTGAAATCGATGTTGAACTCGAGAAACCTAGTCAAGGCAATTAACACCTACGCCATTCCAGTGTTGCTTTACTCATTCGGAATAATCAGATGGACTAAGACAGAATTGGATGATATTCAAAGGCAGACCCGAACGATGCTAACAAAGTACAACAACCATCATCCAAAATCGTCTGTGATACGAACAACTTTGAAGCGGAAAGGAGGAGAACGCGGATTAATAGATGTTGTCAATATACACACCGAACAGATAAAAAATCTCAGAGAATTCTTCTCAGCAAAAGCTCTCACTTCTGACCTCCATAGAGTGGTATCGTTGGCTGATAAGCGATATACACCTCTAAATCTTGCTGCCAGAGATGACCTTCTGAATCTACCATTCCTATCAGATACTGAAAAACAAGAGCAATGGTCAAGAAAGGAATTGCGTGGACGACATCACCATGAGATTAATCAACCACACATCGACCAAGAAGCCTCCAACAAATGGTTGATGAAAGGAGAATTATTCGCGGAAACAGAGGGATACCTTATGGCCATCCAAGACCAAGTGATGGCTACAAACAACTACAAAAAATTTATTATGAAGGACGGAACATTACAAACAGATAGATGCAGAAAATGCCATATAAGATCGGAGACTATACAGCATATTACGTCCGGATGCGAACAACTGGCCAATACGGAGTATCTTCACAGGCATAATCAAGTGTGCAACATTATCCACCAGATACTTGCACACTAGTACGGACTTCTGAATACCTTCCAGCCATATTACAAGTATCAACCGGCGCCCGTATTAGAAAATGACTCAATCAAATTATACTACGATAGGCCTGTCATCACTGACAGAAGGGTGACGAATAATAGGCCGGACATAGTGATGTATGATAAGAGAGCCAGAACAGCAATGCTGGTGGATTTCGCCATACCGAATAATAACAACGTTCTGAATTAGTTCCAGGAGAAAAAGTCCAAATACACAGGCCTTGCTATTGAGATCAAGCAGATGTGGCACCTCGATAGTGTAGATATTGTTCCTCGACTGGGTTAATACCCAAAACTTTGCATGATAGCCTTAAGAAATTAGAATTGCATAAGAATACCTATATAGAAATGCAAAAAGCTGTTATTCTTAATACATGTAGGATAGTTAGGAAATTTATATCAAGTATATTGTAATCGAGCCTATTTCCTTTGATTGCTGAATCTGGGAAAGGTAAATTATATCCAGCTAACAGCTGAGATAGTGCATAAGTCCACGATAATAAATAATAATGGTAAATTAGAGAAACCCTTGGAATACACATATAAGAACAGTGGATAAGTAATCACACACTCTACGAAAAACAACATTTGAAAGTGTATGAATTACAAACATAATAATACACTATGAAAATTAATTTACACATTATTGCATCCATTTAGAACGGATTTTTCCAAGGAGGATTTAAAAGAAAGATGCTGCCTGTAAAGAGAACGACATCTATCACAGAATTTGTCCTGCCAAAAATTCTTGAAAGAGGTGATTGACAACCATAGTTTGTGCGATGGAAGTCAATATTTGAAATGCAGTTATTTCGAATACCTCTTAAAGGGACGCGTAGAGAAATTATTCTAAGATGTCTGAGCAATTTAAGTAACTGTTTATTACTTTGAAGGCAAATAAGACATGAAAATTCACGAAAAGAAGATGTGGCTGGGAGAAACTGCCAACTTGATGATTATAGCTTGTCGCGTCAAAAACAATTCTATTTCGGAAACACAATAGTTTTCCCTGTATCCTCTCATACCTATTTAAGTGGATATCATACAGAGGTGACCATACTATGATGGGACGAACATTAGAAATCTACAGGATAATAAGTGAGCGCAGATTAAAAAAATATGGATATAAAACCAAGCAATTTGTTCGCCCTAGCTACTATAGAATCGATGTGCAGCGTAAAAGATAACTTCATCTGCAAGGACCAAAAATTGGCAGTTGCCAAAAACTTCCTTCAGATCAAATAAATCGAAGAAATAATATTATTGCGCGGTTTATCTTTGGTTTTGTGCAGAAGGGGCTGGAGAAGTTTGCTGGTTGAGGAGATTCCATCGTTGATTAGACAGTTAAATCTTAACCTGATGGTGGAATTTGAAACAAGAGATGATCACATTTCCTATAGCTAAGGTCCTTTCTGTTACTCTGATAAAAATAAATGATAGCAACGTTTCTGCTACTAGAATAACCATCTCGAAACAGATCATTTAGCTTGGTTTTATTCATGATTGCTAGTCCGTAGCAAATAAACATCATATGAAGTTGTACTGCACTTTTTATGACAGCAGATAACTTCATTATTAGAAGAGAAAGGAGAAGGGCGCCAGAGAAAAAAATTATAAGAACTAAATGAGCGTTTTTCTTCATACGCTCTTCCATATAGAGTTGTAAAAAAACAATCCAATGTTGTCAAGTAGTACACCCAGTATGTTTTCTCGAGCAGTGGTTTCCTCATTCATAACTCTCACATGTTTCCGTTTTTTTTCTCATTGGAATCCCGCCGCTTCAACCTTTTTTCTATTTTACTTGGCTTTAAATACAGTAAAAGAGAAATTCGATAAATACATAGTTGTTATCACTATATTAAGTGGTAGCTCGTTACTGAGAGGTGTACAGCAACAGCACTGGTTGCGTTTAAAAACACTATCAAAAAGTACTTATTTCCAGTAATAATTTGTTGTGAAACTTTAACCAATTTCTATCAATTCCTTCAAATATTCACGGCATTTAACCATCTAACCTACACTAACCGTCAGGAAATATTTAGTACAGCGTTGATCATCAACGATAATATGCACACTGCAACAAGAAATTAACACACAAAATCGGTTCCCTATTTTATACTATTAACATTAACCCTTTATAGGATACTGTTTATAATTAATTTTTTCAGCCAAATATCTTTTTATTTATTGAAATGTCATGTACGAGTTTAAAAAAGAAACTGGATTTATCTATAACTCGCTCAGTTTTTATGCTATTGATCTTGTTAAAAAACCATTCTGTAGGGTTTTTAAGGGCTATAAGATCAAATTAGTTTAGTATCTTTTGCCTTTATTTTTGAAAGGATTTAAGCTGAAAGGGCTCGAACAAATTGCTTTTTACTCAAATATGCAAACTTTAATTGGCCATATCTTACTTAATAATAATCTGCCCTATAAAGGGTTAAAAACTACTGGCTACTTAGTTAACTTTTGAAGAAGATTTCCTACCTTACCCACATGGTGCTTATTATTGTGGTTACTTTAGAAGTTGATTCCTAATTCCCATGAGTACTAATTATTTATTTGTTTGTTCAGCATAAAAGAAAGAGACCTTCAGGTGCAAAAGAGACTACAAGAAAGGGGAAAAATGGTTGGATCTTTAAAGTCTTTCTTGCAAAACAATCGAGATTCCACGGACTCTATCCGATGTTGGTGCGACCGAATCGTCCGAATCTCAAGACTCTAAATCCGTAATATCAATAACCGTGAGTGGACCACCTGAAATTTCAACAGTAAGATCAGGTCCTGCAACAAGTGGCAGCGGTTGTAGCAGCAAAACAGCTTCTACTGATGCAGAGCCCGATGAAGCGATGTCACCATCCCTCGTCTACAGCACTAGAACAATCCACTTCAGGTAATTCAGCTTTTGTAAAAAGTTCGGTAATGTCAGCTACCGAACTTTTTTTTTGCAGCTAATTAACATGCAACTTTTGTATGTCTATACTTCCTCAATATATTCAAAAGGAACAAAGGTATTTACCAATTACGCTATGAAAAGGCCACCGGTATAATGTGTGTATCAGGTATAGTCAATACTATAATGTTTATTACTAGGTTCATTGATATACCAATGAAGATATTCTAAATGTCAAATAGCTTACCCTGAATTCTTCGTAAATTTAGTTATTATTTGGCAATCAAATATACATTGCACCAAGAAATTAACGCAAAATAGCGAAAATTCAAATTGATTCCGAAGAAGTTTAGAATGTTGAAACATTAATTTTCCAGTAATCCACCAGCACTAAGAAAAGCTTGATAATCATCGAAATGAAAATGGTACTCATAGAAAATGGAATAAAACTGATAATGGAAAATGTAAAACTTTTGGAAAAAATCAGTGTCCCCAAGAACCTGCTGATGCCAGATATGTCCACCCCTTGCAAGAATTAGTGCATGACATTTACATACTCAAAATCAATGACCTTATAGCATTTTGTTCCATTGTGCTACAAACTTCGATCAGTATGTTACGAACCTCATTTACGGTAGCTGGTTGGTTTTGCAGGCTTCATATTCTTCTATTGAAAATATTGTGGTCTGGTCTTTGTGCAAGCTATTCATCATTATTATAAAAACTATGAAAGGATTTTCCGCCACAGAGTGAATTAAGAAAACGAAAAAAAAGTGATTTGATATCTTGTTTGAAAAAAGAACAAACCATGTTCACAAGACCAGCGAAACAGTCGAAAGCTGCTACGATCACGTCATTTAAAATATGTCACATATAGGCCAAACATAAGAAACTATTCGAAGATGGATCGGTTTTGAAGGAAGCATTTATTGAAGCGGGTGAGACTTTATTTGGAGATTTTGAAAGTAAATCAGAAATCATGTCTGCTATTAGAAAACTTCAGTTATCTTGTCCACCTGTCACAAGGCGTATTGAAGTCACGTGTCAGGACAAGGCAGGTGAACTAAAACATGATATCATGAAATGTACTTACTTTTCTTTACAGTTCGACGAATCCACCGACATGACAGACCCTGCCCAGCTGTGTTTTTTTATTCGGATGGTATTCAATGATATGTTGGCTAAGGAAGAATTTTTGACAATCATTCCTCTGAAGGGGAAGACCCATGGCGAAGATATATATGACGTTTTCTTCAATTTTGTAAAAAACTTCAAGCTACCAATATATAAATTAGTGTGCATTACAACCGATGAAGCACCAGCAATCACTAGAAACAAAAACGGTTTTGTGGCATTGTGTCGAGCTAATGAAGATTTCCCTTAATTTTTTTTCATTCCATTGCATTATACATCAACAAGTTTGGTGTTCAAAAGTTTTAAACACGGAGGAATTTATGGGCATTTATAATTATAAGTAGCAGTTGGAAGATAGGGAGTCAGCTGAACACACTGATTTAGTTCTTCACTCGGACGTCAGGTGGTTAAGTCGCGGAATATTCCTAGAAAGGTTTTAAGAATTATCGCCCGAAATAACAGCTACTAGACGAAAGAAGTGATGACACTCAGATGTTGAGAAACAAAAAATGGCTGACTGATTTGGCATTTTTGACTGGCATCACAATGCACTTAAATTAAACTTGGAGCTTCAAGGTAAAGGAAAAACTATAATTTAGATGATTTGCGCAGTAAACGCATTCAAAAGTAAATTGCAACTTATGATAGATCAACTGAAAAGAAAGGATCTGAAACATTTTCCGTCTTTGAAAACAAGGATTCCTCAGTTGAATTATGATACGTATGAGGCTGAATTATCAAATATTTTGGGACAACTCGAAATGCGTTTTCATGATTGCAGTAAATTGGCAGATATAGCATCATTAATGAGCTATCCTTTTTCATGTAAAAACATTGAGGAATTAGCTACTGAAATAGCAAGTCAGTTTAATATGAACTCATGTTCTGTTGAAGATAAGTTCGTGCAGATTATATCAGATATACATCTCGAAGCTGGAGCATCTGATACAAATTTCTGGTGTTTTATATCTGAAGATAAATATCTGAATCTAAGGAAAATCGCCCTTCAACTGACGGCAATGTTTGGGAAAACTTACTTGTGCGAGTCTGCATTTTCTGAAATAAAGATAATTAAGTCAAAATATCGCAATCGACTAACTGACGATCATATGCCATCATGCGATTAGCACTCAGTGATTACGTACCATCTTATGAAAAGTATGCTGAGGACATGCAGTGCCACGCTTCAACATCCAAAGTCGCTGTTTAGTTGAGTTTAACACCATATGTAAGTATTTTGTTTTGTAACAATCGATAAACTCGCAATTTTGAATAACTATGAGTTTTTTCATTGATATTATAGAGAAGAACCTAACTAAACCTAACCCAAACCTTGACTTAAATAATGTATTTTGTGCGTAAAGCTATGGCAATATCTGTATATGCTACGGTACACCCTACCTAGGTAGGTAGGTAGGGTGTATCGTGTATGTACGACAACCCTGCATCACACATACGATCGTAAGTAGTCTAAAAATATTGAGGTAGATCGCCAGCAGTTCAAGTCTTAGCACCCCTCGTATAAGGTCATTGATTTTGAGTATGAATTCAAGATGTCATGCCGTAATCCCCGGCAGACGTGAAAATATTAAAATATTTTCCAAAAGCTCTATATTTTTCAACATTAGTTTTATTTCAATTACCATGAGAACCATATTTATTTCTATTATTCGCAAACATTCTTCAGTGGTGGTAGAATAGTGGAATAGTATATTCTGTAGCTAGGTTAGAATGAAAACATTCGATGCGAGCGGAAAACAAAACTAAAGAATTTTTTATTCTTATCGAGTGACAAAATGTATTTAAATATAAATGAATAAAAATAAATTAAATCTGAAAACTACAAAATAAGTTACTTATTGGGACATTTCATTAATATTTATATTACTAAAATTGAAAATTGGTGCATTTAACACATTTTCAGTTATATTATTATTATTTGATTATTTGATGTGAAGAACTGGAAGATGAAGGACTGTAGCTGCCGAATTAGTTCCATTAATTGATGAAACTAATTGGTTTGTAATATCAATTCGATTTTGCAGAGAAGTTTTCATGTATCCTTCTGCTCCTTGAGAAGATTTCCTGACTTCATGTATTTTTAGTATCGTAAAATCCGCACCTGCATTTACTAATGTTGTCGCCGAAATACGGAGAAAACAGAGGCAGTATATTTTCTTGGATTGTTTAGATTCAAAAATGTGACTGATTGTTCAGGCATATTACCAAGTCTATTTATTTCAATTACTTGACGTGTACATTTATTTACTTGGAAATTAATAGAAAATCTATCAGAGGGAGTATTACAAGGTCTCGAGCCCAATATTTCTTAACGATATCAAAAAAAAACACCAGTGATTGTAACCTGTCTTGGTATTTAGTTATCGCATTAGAAATTGCAATTAGCATTGTGGAACCAAATCTTTAATTTTGATGTTACAAGTAATTTCTTGTGACAAGCACCAATGACAAGGGTGACCTACAAATATAAACTGAATTTGATTAAAATTGATTTTCAAATTATAAAATTTTTCCTTTGTAGCTAATTATACCTCATCCGGGAAACTTTCTAAATATTGTTTAATACAGTCTTCTGTGACAATCTTCGACTTCTTAGCTAGAGGAGAAGGTGGTAATGTGGCCCCTGCAGGTATATTGGCCCCTTTCAATATTTATAATTAAGAAGCACGCCATCTAGTCAGTTTTTGTGTAAAGGCGTAGCTCTTGTGTATGTGTCAATTAGTATCCTAAAATTTCAGACGAGGGCGTTACGTACTTTTTTCATTCGATCAAGTCGAAACGCGGAACTGCCTAACTTCTAAATGTACTGTGAATTTCATTCATTTTTTCCGGAAATACTGAAACTTAGCTCTTGTAGTTCGTAAATTGTGTTCGGTGAACGTTTTCCTCTCGGAATTCGAAGGTATTTATAAAAAACTTCTTATAATATGGTTTGTTTATATATTCTTTGATACATGTAATGTGGCCCACTTAAATTGTTTGTATTATTGACCCAGGGGGCATATATGATGTATGACATAATTATATAACTATTTTTTTTAATCTTCTGCTACAGATGCCCCGACAAACTTTGATATCTCCATCTGTAAAGAAAATAAAAACTTGGGATCCTGACCAAATGAAAAAGGCAATTGAAGCAAAGACGATGGGGTATAAAAAGGCTGTAAACATATTTTCTGTACCAAGATCTACATTGAAAATGTTAGTGAAGGATTCTTAAGAATCGTTAGAGTTGCTTGTGCATAAACCTCTCGGAAGAAAACTTATACTACCACCTGAGCTGGAAAAAAAAGTGGAATATATTTTGTTTATAGAGTCGAAATATTATGGACTGACAAGAATGGATGTAAGACGAATGGCTTATCAGTTAGCTTTAAGAAACAACATAGAAAATGATTGTAGAAATGAAGTATCTGGGCGTGCTTGGTTGGATCACTTTTTGAAGCATCATAGGAACTCTTTATCATTACGCAGATCAATGCGGACTTCGTACGCTCGTGATCAAGGTCTTGACTGTGAAGCAGTCAAAGCAGTTTTCGATATATTGGAAACTGAAATGAAAAATAAGAATTATCCCTCTGACTGGATTTTAAACGTAGACGAGACTGGATTGACAATTGTGCAATCTAAAATGCCACAGATTGTAGGTAAAAAAGGAAGAACCAGATTGGAGTCTTCACTGCTGCTGAACGCGGGTGACTATGTACTCTTGTTTATAATAATAATAATAATTTTTATTCACTCAATCATAATCACAATGTGAATACCCCCCTCCCATTACAAACTATAAAAAAAAAACACAAATTATGACCATGACGAATGAACAAAACACATCAAGGATTACCCACTAAGGCTAAGCCAGTGCGTGGGTTTGATGCATGAGTTCTTCTGGTATGTTTGTGCCACCAATGATGATATCTCCTAGAAAAAACTTTACTGATATTTTAATGAAAGGTGCGCCACCTGGGTCGATTGAATAAGTTCATTCATCTGGTTGAATCCAATCGAATTCAGCCCATCCCCGGAGATAAGATTCGAACTTCTTATCGTGGAAGAAGGAGTACCACAGCAAAAGCAATCACATCCTTTCCATACAAGAATTAATTAAGTGAATCTTTGCGCTCAGCAGAAACTCGTGGCTGAAGTCGTGGACGTGGCCGTGGGCGCACTACCGGATGTAGTCAAGCTGGAACAAGCAGCAGAAACAAACCCCCCAAAGAGAGTCATTCAGTCATCATCCAGCAATAGCTCTGACAGTGATGTAGTCGTAGAAACAGATTTGGAGGATGACGACAGTCAATATCCAGATAGGACCCCGGAAAGCGCAGATACGAACTACATGTTTTGTGAAACTAGTTATTCTAACAACAAGACGTGGGGAAGAGTGGACACAGTGCCAGAGTTGCAGAGGCTCATACAGCCTGTGCAGGTCCTGAAGGCGAATATTATATCTGCGATTTTTCCGTTAAGTTGTGATTACGCTCATACATTTAATATGGCCCCCAGGTTGCCCTATCACCATCATCACCTGATCTCAATCAATCATAATCACAATGTGAAAACCCCCCTCCCATTACAAACTATAAAAAAAACACAAATTATGACCATGACGAATGAACAAAACACATCAAGGATTACCCATTAAGGCTAAGCCAGTGCGTGGGTACGCAACTACAAACAGAGAAACACAAAAGGTATGCTATGATCAACGAAATACAAATCAATAAAAAAAAATTTTATATGGATCAAAACAAATAAATTGCCAAATTTGATTATTTTTATAATACATATGTTTTTATTTTTCAGTTTTAATTTTGTTTATTTTATTGAAAAACATGTATATGTAAGTTAATAAAGACGACTTTAACGTGTTTCCTATACTTCTTAGTCTTGTATTTTCTTACCTGAGGCCTAAAAACGAAGTAGGTACCACATTACCAACTTCTCCTCTATCTAATTTTCGGAAGATCGTTTCAACAAAGATTTCAATTTTTTATTTTTAAAATATGGATATCATGTCTCACATTTACTATTGTTTTTAGGATTGAATAAATTTTCCATAGATTTGAGGATTTCAATTTTAAAATAAAACAAAAATAATGCAAGTGAAACATTTTCAGAGAACGACTTGGTTATCTCTTCTTGTTACCAAACTGAATAGTGCATAAAACTAAAAAATATCATATTATTTGCATAATTTGTAATTTCAGCTGGAATATTTTAAATTTCTATATCTAATGCACATTTTTCACTCCATATTTTAACAATAGCTTTTTCGAAGATAATTAATATGATGTTGACATTTACATCTGACACTGACGGTGTTTTGAAATTCATGGCAATCGATGATGTTTGGTTCAATTAAAGAATATTCATTCCGTATCTAGTTATAGAATGAAAAACACAAGAGTGTTTTAGGAAAAATATTCAAACTCAAGAGTGAAAATGTTTATATTCTATTATTGAAAATCAGAATTATTACATTCAGTGATGATCGTAGAGGACAGTAGTTCTTCAACATTTCTAAACTTCTTCCGATTCAGGGTAAGCTGTTTGACATTTAGAATATTTCTATTATTGGTATATCAATGAACCAAGTAATAAACATTATAGTATTGACTATACCTGATATACATTATAACGGTGGCCTTTTCATAGCGTAATTGGGTGAATACCTTTGTTCCTGTTGAATATATTGGGAAGTATAGACATACAAAAGTTGCATGTTAATTAGCTGCATATTCTGAAATTACTTTCAAATATTCAGAAATTCATATCAAAGTTATGTTTAATTGAATAGGATGTATAATGTTTCCACGATTTTTGAACTTTTCACATTCTATTCGTCAAACTGATATGTGGGTCCGAGAACAAGGAAGAATTTTTTTATAGCGCGTACAGGTCTACAAAATAATATAGACAAATACACGTAAACGATGACGACGCGTTTCGATACACAGTATCTTTTTCAAGAGCGAATTAATACTACAAATATATGTTACTAACATAGACTTATATATACTAAAGAGGCAATCCATTCAGAGCTATCTGTATTTCGACTTGTATTTAGGAAATAAATATAATAAGGATGAGTTATTTATGTCTACCTGATCATTAAGAATTTCCGGTGAATATCTAAATCTGTTCATTTCAAATACTTCCAGAAAGTTGAGTTTTATTCCTCTATTCTCAGAATGTAGGATTTTGAATTCTAAATTGAAAGAGTGATTATTTTCCTATGATGATTTGAATAATTTGAATCGGTTTTCCATTGATGAAACTGCGTTTATGTTCAGAGATTCTAACATTAAAATTTCTTCCTGTTCTACCTATATAAAAATACACACAATCCAATCTATAAACACCTAATTTATTTTCTTTATTAATCGGAGATTTATAATTCCTGATAAATGAACCTAAATTTGTTGATGTCTTGAACGCTATATTTAAATTTGACTTTTTAAGAAGAATTTCACATTATTGCTAATATTGCCTATATATGTTAAACTATTGAATTTCTTGTCTTGTGCTCAACGATTGGATATATTAGTTGTAAACCTAATTTTTGTTATTTCTTATATAATATGCTGCTAACTAAATTTGCATCATAACCATTATTTATTGCGATCTGTTTTATTAAATTCAATTCTTTAAAATAATTATCATTAGACATCGGTGTGCTCAAGAGTCTATGTATATTGCTATTAAATGCTGACACTTCATGTTGGTAAGGATGTGCCGATGTATAATGAATTGTGATATCTGTATGAGAAGGCTTATGATAGATTGAAACTGGTGTTTATTATTTGATCTCGTTAGCTCTAGGAAATTGATCAAATTGTTCTGTTCTATTTCAGAAGTGAATTTTATTTTCGGATGCAGGTTGTTGATGAAATTTTCGAATACAGTGAAATGTCATCGACATATCGATACGATCAATTTCCTAGACCTAACAATAACGAAATTAAATAATAAACACCAGTTTTCAATTTATTATAAGCCTTCTCATACAGATATCACAATTCATTATACATCGGCACATCCTTACCAACATAAAGTTGCAGCATTTAATATCTATATACATAGACTCTTGAGCACAGCGATGTCTAATGATAATTTTTTCAAAGAATGAATTTAATAAAACAGATCGCTTAAAATAATGTTTATAATGAAAATTTAGTTAGCAGCATATTATATGAGAAAAACAAAAATTAGCTTTACAACTTATATATCCAATCGGTGAACACAAGAAATTCAATAGTTTAACATATATAGGCAATATTAGCAATAATGTGAACTCCATTCTTAGAAATTCAAATTTAAATGTAGCGTTCAAGACCTCAACAAATTTAGGCTCATTTATCAGGAATTATAAATTTCCAATTAATGATGAAAATAAATCAGGTGTTTATAGATTGGATTGTGCAGATTGCAATTGTTTTTATATAGGTAGAACCGGAAGAAATTTTAATGTTAGAATCTCTGAACATAAACGCAGTTTCATCAATGGAAAAACCGATGCAAATTATTCAAATCATCTTAGGGAAAATAGTCACTCTTTTTTTTAAAATACTACATTCTGACAATAGAGCTATAAAACTCAACCCTCTGGAAGTACTTGAAATTAACAGATTTAGGTATTCACCGAAAATTCTTAATGATCAGGTAGACATAAATAACTCACCCTTATTAAATGTATTTCCTAAACGCTAGTTCAAATACAGATAGCTGAGTGGATTGCCTCTTTAGTATATATAAAAATTTGTTAGTAAGATATATTTGTAGTATTCATTCGCTCTTGAAAAAAACTTTATATCCGAAACGCGTCGAGCATTTAGTAATATATTTTAGTAGAAATCATAGTTTAATTGTATTTGTGAAAATGGATTTCTATCACGTAAAAGTCAGTTGAAAATAATATAACCAAGGAAAATGATGAAATATGGCCAACAACAGTATTCATTCTATCGAATATAATTTATACTGTTATTTCTGAAAACATTTACAAATCTATTTAAATTAAAATGCTTTTGATAATAATATAATATGTCAAAGACCTTGGGATATTCTTCGAACATTTCTTTCCACAAAAGAATTTGTCTGTATGTCAAGAATAACAGTATTACCAGTATCAAAATAACACGCATTCTAGAAAGAAACTAAGAAATGGCATACCTGATACATCAAGAGATAACTGGCTGAAAAACTGGTGGAAATAATTGTGTGATTGCTTTTTTTCCTTTCCATTGAATTTGGGCGTGCGGCTTGGAACGAAAGCCGTTAAATCTCTCTCCTTCACTTTATGAAATAACTTGCTAATGTGCTTCCAACATTTTTGGTTTGATTCGAATTTAATGTAAATATTTCCAGTGGCGATGTTCCCGATTCTTAATATAAATAGTGAAAATGTAAAACATTTGTATATTTACATCCTCAATCGATTAAGTAGATAATATCTATATAATGAATTTGCGTCATTAAATAATATTTGATTGAAATCAAAAGTTGGAATTGTTTTTGAGATAACTGAATGAGTGGGCAGTAGGAAAAGAATGAAGTTTTTTCGTTGAAGTTTTAGTTTTTCTTTATTATTAGTTTTATGAAAAGAGGAAGCAATCAAGTTATGGGTATAAATGTAAAGTAAAAGGAATAATGTCTATTTCGTGATAGGGCGTTCATATCTTGGTAACACTGAATAAAGCTATTATGTGAGATAACTTTATATGGCAATAAATATGGCGACCCATTTAATAGATGCATAGGTAACCATTACATTTATTATACTGAATAATAAGTACATGCCTAGATCCATCGTAAATTATAACTCCGACAATAATCATAGACATATCCTGAAAAATCCTCAAACAATTTTCTAGTTCGCCATATGTTTTTATGAATAATATTTGTATTCCTTAGTTTCAATTTGATTTCAACGAAATAAGTCACGGATGACTTGAGTATGATCGATATGAATATTTGTGGGCGTTACTTAGATTACGTAGCCTAGAGGTTAACACCTTGCCTTCTAGGCCAAACAGGCTTTGTAATTCAATAAATATCGTTCAACATGAAAAAGTTACATGGAATGAGATGCATTTCCCCTTGAATTCATAACCGGATGAGTTAATGCCAATTTTTTATTGAAATAATAGTTGAAAATGAAACGTTTCAAACCTCATTTTATCATGGATTTAAAGAAATACACACTTCTCGAAAAACTTTATTAGTTTTCGAGAATCACAATATCTTGCATATCTTGTTTCATCAAATATGGAAAAGGCGTTCTTGGAATGATATTTAATTTGAGTTTGAATCTTAGCAATATAAGTGAGAAATCCATGGAGGAGGCTGTGAAGTTGCAGGAACTGTTTCCAGTTTGGAATCTTGTAGTTATGGTTGCCTTCCAGTCTCAAGCAGGTGATTTTGAAGTGTTTATGAATAATTTCGAGGGAATTGTAATTGATGTGAAAGTTGATTTGGAGATATTTGGATCGTATTCAATGTTAATTTCAGTGTACTCACCAGATGTTGAGACTAGGTCCTGGATTGAATTACTGAACATATTTGGTTTAAATAGGACTATTTTGTATCCCACTATAGGGAGATAATTGCATTCCTAATGTTTTCTTGAACTTTTCTGAAGATACTTTTAGATCGAGAATTCTGGATGTGGGATTCTCAGAGCATAGGGCTTAGTTGGTTCGGGCGAACGATAGGAGCAATAACATTGTTCATACACTCCTCACAAAGATTGTCGCATCACCCTACTTTTACGACAATAGTAAATAAACTTTCAGGTTGGTCATTCAAGAGTCGCTTGGTTACTTTCAGAAGTGTAAAATAAGAAGATATCATTCAAAAGAGATTAGTTTATGATGGAAATTATCAACAATTTTCCAGTTAATGAAATATTAAAAAATTATACCATCTTCAAACATTCGCGAAGAGACCAATCAACTAGCATCAAATGGTTACTAATCATTCTCAAAATCGAATGTTTCCTCCCTGGGCCCTAATTACTGCCAGTATACGTCTCGGAAACCCCTCAAACAAATTTTGGATGTACTCTTGAGTCACTGAGTTTCAAATTTTAGGAAACAGATTTTCTAAATGTTGGAGTGTTCTACAAGGCATCCTACGTTGCTGAATTTGCCACCCCATGTAGTCCGAAACATGTTCTATGAGATTCAAGTCGGGACTTCTGGCTGGTCATCTTAAAATATCAATTTCGGCATTTTGCAGAAGTTCTGTAACTACTCTAGCTGCATGAAGCCGAGCATTATCATGTATATAAAGGAAGTTTTCGCCAATCAATGGGCTAAAAGGCACAACATGGGGTTCAAGGATATCTGTGATCTATATGGCCGCTGTCATTCTTCCATTATTCACTAGGACTAACTCAGTTCGACCATGGAAAGAAATGCCTCCCCATACCATTACTGAGCTCCCTCCGAAGTTTTCGGTTTGCCGGATATTGCATTGCTGATACCGTTCTCCAAGTCGACTGTATACAAGCATGCGTCTATCATTTGATACTAGACAGTACCTGGACTCGTTGGAAAAGAGAACATTCGACCGTTTTGGAATACCCCAATTTACATGTTCCCTCGGAAACTGAAGTCTTGCAACTCGATGCTCTCTGGTGAGATGCGGGCCGGTAGAAGCCACCCTAGTTGTGATATCGTCTTCTCTGAGCCTGTTCCTAACAGCTTGCAATGAAATATGCACATTTCTGGAAAGGGCAAGTACATTTTGTAGCATTCTAGCCGTACAGTGCCGAACTCTTAGTGCAGTTAAACGAAGCTTACGATCATCAACTAGTGTTGATATCCGAGTTCTTCCCTGTCTGGCCCTTCTTCCATATTCCCCTGTTTCGTGGTACCGATTCATTGCTCTTAATATAGTGCTTTGGTTAACATTCAACAAGTTAGCCACGTAAAGTTTGCTTCGCCCCTTCTCTAGAAGTGTTACAATTCTTACCACTTCATGATCACTCAAATAGCGTCCAGGATGTTCAGCAGCCATTACAATAAATACAAAGATTCGAAAATCAACAAGACACACAGAAAACTTGCATTAATTAAGCGTGAAAACTGAAGAGAAATTGAATGACTACTGATAGTCAAATAAACTCATTCTTCTTTCAGACGTGTTTGAGATCATATGAGAACAAATGTTACTACATAAATAAAATTTCTTTTCCCCTCATATGTCCAAAACCATATGTTGACAAGAAACTGCGATCGAGCTGCTTAATCGATTCTGTAATTCAGAATACCAGGTGATGCGACAATTTTTGTGGTGTGTGTAATAAGCGAAGATCACTGACATTTGCAGATTTTGAAAGGAATGCACAAAGCGGTCAATTCTGCAGATTGGAATTTTCTGGGGAGTTGAAGCATGTCAGTTGGTGAAAATCTTCAAAATTTTCAGAGAACTTCTGTGAAAGGTTTTTTGCCAAAAACAGGGATTGCTGTCAGTGAGATGGACTCCGCCATAAATTAGTATATGGGGGAACTTGAGGAGGTGAGACCTTTCCTCCAACCCCTTGAATTTCTTTTAATCGTGGCGAAAAATGATAATTTTAAAAATGAAAGGAATTTTCTTAGGCTCAAGTATTGAAATGCAAGAGGGCGGGCGAAAAACTGATCATACTAGTTGGAAATCGATTAATGTCGTAAGAAATGAAGTTGATGATTTAAGAGACTACAACCTCGATGCAGACTCATGAATTACTTCAATTCTGCTTACCAAAAAGTTTGTTGTGTCGATTTCGGAAGAATGTGATCCTATTAAACTCATGTCGGAGATTAGTTGAGAGAAAAAAGCCTTAATTAATTTGTAGAGGTCAGTTCAATAAATGTGAGAAATACTCACAAGTTACTCAAAAATTTCAGGTCAAGAGATTTTAAAGAGATACCCGTCATATCACTCAAGAAAAATATTAACACAATAATTAATCTCTTAACAACTTTAATTAATGGTTGCTAGAGAGAAAATATATTTCCTGATTGTCTGCAGTTTGCTAGAATTGTTTCCCTATTTTTAACGGTGACAAAAATGTGCCTTCCAATTTTAGGCTTATTTCCTTATTCCCCAAGTTTTCGAAGGTCTTGGCGAAGATAATGGACTAGCAAATTATGGTTTTTTGAAACGAATGAGGTTTTTGGTTACGTCTGTACGATTTCAGGTGGTGGAGAAGCAACTTGCTTTGAGGCAGGGTATCTCTCCTTCACCATTTTCCTAGATCTTACAAAGGCGTGGTACAATTTCTGGAGTAACAGTTACTGTTGGTGGTGCTGGGATGGTGAATTTTGAGGAGCTGTATGACACGGCGCTCAAATGAATTGCGCATGAATGAGGAACGAACTCAAACAATACTTTTCCCTCTTAGATGAGACCGGGGCATTACGTTTTTGGGCGTTTGTATGGATCACAAGCTTCGGTGGAGCTTGTGGATCAATTGGTTCAGAAATAGATCTTCCTGTTATGTTATCGGTCAAACAATATCTCTCCTTAATTGAAAATTTCGGTTTATTATGCTTTGTTTCATGGTCATATCAAGTATGGTATTACTCTGTGATGAAATTGCGCCAAACGTGAAAGAATATTTCGATGTCAGAGAAAGGCTATTAGGATATTTGGAGGAGGTTTATCTTATAGGGATGATTGTTAGTATTTATTAAGCCAACTTGATATTTCAGCATTTCGATGTACATACATTTTCGAATGTCTTTTATATGTACATAAAGAAGAACACAATTGTCGCTTAGGTGAAGACTATCGAAGACGCAAAAAAGTTCACTAACTATGGCTTACATTTTTTTGAGTTCCAATTGAAATATCAAGCTGAAATTTTATACGTGGCCATAACTAGCGATTTCCAATTGAAGTGAAATATTTTCCAAGTGATACCATTTCCGGTTATACCGGAAGTGGGTTATCCTTTGTTATTTTAAATAGCAATCTACCTTTTTTATTATACATCTAGAACCGACATTTGAGCAAGGCATAAAATACCCAAGTTGTTGGCACTTATCTGTCAAAACTTTTGACAAATTCAATTATTTTTGTTATAAACTCGATTTTTGAGGAACATTGTAGCTCGTAGATCTTTTGCACTACAGAGACAATTCTTGCTTGGGTGGCTAGAAGAAGGATCAAGAAATTTTTTAAGCAGTCTACACATGTCAAATGTTCATTGCGTTGTTTTGTATGATTTTTTTCCATTTGGACTTTTTCAAACAGCAATAACTGAATTTTTTCAAATTGCACGTTCCAATTTTTATATCGCCATCAGATGAAGCGTCAAATTTCAGATGGAATTGTATCAGCATGTACTATACCCATCTCTTTTAGTTCCGAAATAATTTGGGAATATATTGAATTTTGATGATTTTGCAAGAACTAACAGAGAATGCTTTGAAATATTTGAATCAAGTAGCTGAACTGGCTACGCTCACCTGACAGGTGCCTAAAATTAATGTACTTGTCACTTCGTTCATTCGAATTTGATATTTCAACAAGAATTGTTGGTAATTTGAAGTGAAAATTTTTGAAAACACCAGATTGATAATAAAATGGCTGATTATTCAAACGAGGGTATGTTTCATCTCTTTTAAATCATGGCGAATGTCGAAAAGTGGTGGATAGAACTTGCAGGCAATTCAATAACCAATTTCCAAATTTGGCGCCTATGAGTAAAACAAAATTTGAAGAATTAGAAGCAATTTTCTGCAATTTGGAGGAACAAAATACATAGAAACTAAAAGAAAACCAATTCTCGAGGACGACGACAATCAAATTAATACGCTAGCGTATCTTCGTGCCAACACACATGCGTCCATTAAGTCAGCATCAATGGATATTGGATTGAGTTATACTTCCATTCAAAGGATCCTTAAGAAACATAACATGCACCCGTATTATTTTATCAGACTACAAAAATTGAAACCAACTGACCTTCCCAAGCGGCTAAATTTCTGTGAAAATTTATTAATTCGGCTTCAAGAAGATGAGACGATTCTGCAAAAATTTATATGGTCTGATGAAGCCAAGTTCAATGAAAGTGGAATAACCAACAGGAGAAATCGACATTTTTGGACCACAGAAAATCCTTATTTCATTGAGGTTATTGATTTCCAAAATAAATTCAGCGTGAACGTTTTTGCAATTTTAATGAATGATTTGTTGGCTTATCACATTTATGAGGAAAATCTTAATGGACAAAGATACCTGGAAATTTTGAGAGGAACATTAGCAAATTTTTTAGATGGATTACCCTTAACATTCTGAGGGATTGCTATTACCAAATGGATGGTGCAACAGCACATAAAACACGAGCTGTAGATCGGCAGCTAACAGAAATGTTCGAGGATAGATGGTGGGGTAATCAAGGACCAAATTTATGGCCTCCGCGTTCTCCGGACCTGACGCCCCTTGATTTTTATTTATGGGGCAAAATCAAGAGTGAAGTGTATCTTATTCCTGTAAGAAGTAAAGAAGAGTTACTAGAGCGCATTCATAATGCTTTTCGTAATATTGATCCTGAGGAAACTAGGAGGACAACTCATCATGTTCGTATACGAGCTGTCAAGTGTATCGAGCAAAATGGGGCCCATATTGAACATTTATTCAGATCGTAAATTAGTTTTCTCCTATGATGTTTGTATATCATTTATTCGTATTAATGTATTTATCTTCGATGATTGGTTTTCGCTTAGTTCCTACAATTTTTATTCTTCCGAATTGTGGAAAATTGCTTCTAATGCTTCGAAATTTTATATTACTCATAGACGGTAAATTTGGAAATTGGTTATTGAATTGCCTGTAATTTCTACCCACTACTTTTGACATTCTAAAATGAATTAAAAAAAGATTAAATATATTTTCGTTTGAATAACCAGAGGTTTCAGTCCAAATGTGTTGTATTTTTTGGATATTTTCAATCTGATATAACGACAATACTTGTAGAAATATCAAATTCGAATGAACAAAGTGACAAGTACATTAATTTTAGGCATAAGTCAGGTGAGCGTAGCCAGTTCAGCTACTTGATTCAAATATTTCAAAGCATTCTCTGTTAGTTCTTGCAAAATCATCAAAATTCAATATATTCCCAAATTATTTCGGAACTATAAGAGATGGGTATAATACATGCTTATACAATTCCATCTGAAATTTGACGCTTCATCTGATGGCGATATAAAATTGCAATTTGAAAAATTGAGTTATTGCTGTTTGAAAAAGGCCAAATTGAAAAAATCATACAAAACAACGAAATAAACATTTGACATGTGTTGATTGCTTAGAAAATTCCTTGATTCTTCTTCTATCCATCCAAGCAAAAATTGGGTCTGTAGTGCAAAAGATCTACGATCTACAATTTTTAAATGTTCAAAAATCGAGTTTATAATAAAATAATTAAATCTGTTAAAAGTTTTGACAGATAAGTGCCAACAACTTGGGTATTTTATGCCTTGCTCAAATGTCGGTTCTAGATGTATAATAAAAAGGTAGATTGCCATTTGAAATAACAAAGTGATGACCACTTCCGGTATAACCGGAAATGGTATCACTTCGAAAATATTCATAATATAAAATTTCAGTTTAATATTGTAATTGGAACTCAAAAGTTTTTAACGGACGGTCCCGGTGGATATCCCTGTATATGTTCTTTGAAATATCCAAATATCCTTGCATAAAGCATGAATAAATTTCTGATTCTGATGTTTTTCATGCATAATAATTTTTGATTATGCCAAAATTAATTCGATGTAAAGTGGAGCACTTTTGTTAAAAGAAATTCAAAAATATGCAGAAAGAAGCAGATCTTTGTTAACCAGAAAATATAAGCAACCCGACTTAAAAAAAACTTGGAGGTAAATAATACCGATAACTTCTTTGATTTATACGAATTCCTAAATCGTGTGAAATATTATTTAGTTCCTTGAAATAACTAGCAGATGATGTTTTCAGTGATTGTAATGAACAAACTGGTGAAACGTTCAGAGTACCATTATCTAGGATCCCTGGAGTATGAACTTTATGTGTGTGATAGGGACAGACTGTAACGTGCTAAAATCACGTCACGACAATTTGAGTTAAGACACCTGATTCCAGTCAACCCTCTATATGTGTCACGCCACTGGTTAACAATCTGATGCGCATAATCCGCATATGATAAGTTCGCGTGCTACGAGCATTCTTCAGTTTAGGCGTTTCTCTCTTTGCAGACCTTCAAGCGAATTAGTTAAACTTGAAAATCCTCCTACATTGCAGTTAATTAAACTATATTAAAATTCATATCTTGTCCCTCATATATTGTGTAGTGACCTATATCAAAATATAGGTCCTAGGTGGAGACCCGTATCTAGAAAGTCCTAGGTGAGGAGTCCTAGATAGAAAGTCCTAGGTGAGAAGCCCTAGATCGACATTCCTAGGTAGAGACTTGTACGTGGTACTCAACAGCTGAAATAGAGGTTTTTCCCAAAGGCAGCAGTAAGATCAAGAACCACCAAGATGAGTCTTATTGCCTGTATTAACATATAAAGCAGTATTTGTGACACTAGGTATCATTATCATAATTTATGTAATTGATTAAATATCTAAGCAAAACTTTCTCGACTTTTCTTCCAAGATTTCAGTGACGAATATTGAATTAGAGTCTCATTGCTCATACAAACCATTAAACAAGAATATGTCAATGATTTTTCATGGTGTAGTGTCAAGTGAATTTGATATAATTAATGAACCTCATCACATATACAACTATCCAACACAATACAAAGTGTTTTGGCCGTACTAGGATATACACGTATCGTATTCGGAAAACGTGAGCATTGTTGGTTGCGTTAATACATTGGGAAATCATGTTCCTGTCATATGATATTTAAATGAAAACGCCTAAAAGCAGAGTATGTCAACTACCTACCTGCTGATGCAATATAGAGAATGGCACCAAAAGGATAGATGACAACATCTTTTCATTGAATTCATTCAGCACCTTGCTCTGTTCAAAACTCAAGGGCATATTTTATTAATATATAACGGAGCCTCTGATTGTTGGATTATACTATTATTGTTGAGGCTGCTCTTTTGTGTTTACCTTCCAACACTAACCATGAATTAGCTCTTGGATAAATCAGTTTATCGTCCATCCAACTGGGATCATAAACTACTCAAATATTAGGATCAACATCATGGCCGAAAGCATAACAATTCATGTATAAATAATATCTCAGCCTCCTGTTCCTTCAAACATACCAGTGAACCGGCTCTGTGGAGTGGAGGTTAGATCGCACGACCTCTGCGCAGAGTTGTCTGGGTTCAATCCCCACAAAGTCGGTGCGATTTTTCGGATTCTGGAAATCGCTTGTTGGACATTAAAGATCACTTCCCTCAACACGAAAGGGTTCGGCAAAATTTCAGGGTTAGTGAGGTCAGAATTCCCCGGCGTGTCATTAGACGAAAGGCAGAAATAGAGCACGTTTAAGGAAAAACAAACCAACAAACAAACAACATTTCCGTGAGAATTAATAACTTGGAAGTGCTGAGGAAAAGAGTCGTTATTTGAGAATGATAGCACAATTGAAATTGTATCATTGAACGTATGTCGGATGATGTCATTTAGAGAACTTGATTTGATTTTAAGCTTCGTCAAATTTTCATTGGAAAACAAACTTTTTTTGTGTTTGGACTGTTTGTGATATTAAACGTTCGTGAAGATGAAATTCTTGAATAGCAAATAAGAAACCTTTCCTTTCAACTTATGAGCTGGTGAGGTTGATTTAACAGGTTTCGAACCAATTCAGAAATCGGTCCCCCATCCAATTGAAAATTGACGTGTCTCAGAATTTCCGCTTCAGTCAGTCTTTCTTGATTTAGAGGGGGCGGGAAATTTTAGTTGGATTACAAATACGTTATTTTTGGACTTTCTGGGTGATATTAAATGTTCATAAAGATAATATTTCTGAATAGGGAATTAAAAGACATTTCCAAACATATGTCACTCGACTCACTTTCCCTATAATGAATTTTGACTTAAGTGCTGCTGAGGGTAGGGAGTTGATTTTAGATTCCCCGAATCAGGTCAGAAATTGGTCCTCATCCAAATTGGATTCACCATTTTTGTCCTGTGTACCCGCCGTGTCGAAAGTTCAGTTGAAAAGCAAAAACATAATGGCGGGTACACAGGACAAAATTGGTAAATTCAATGTCAATTTCTGTTGCTTTATATATTTTATCTCTTTTATTTTATTCTGTTTATTTTTTATGTTATTTGTAGATATAGTTATAAATATTCAAGCATCGTTCTTCAAATCAAATATAATAGTAATATAATCTTCATCCGTAATATTTATCCATTACCTACTTCATTTTAGTTTTAAATCATTTTATACTGTTTATATTTCTTGACTTCAAAGGTGGTTTATTGAATATGCTGGATCCAAGAAATAAATGAGTGACTTATTGTCTCAACTTTTACTAGGAGAACTAATGCAAATTTACTATATCAAGTATTAGAATCATGTGTAATTAGTACCTTCTTGATTTTCCATTTTTTTCGTGAATGATTTAAAATGGCTAAGCAAAACAGCTGTCTACTGTCCCATAGACTCAAAATCTCGTACAGTAATTTAGACGGAAAAGAAATGTTTTTTCATACATAATTCTCAGTATTGACTTTTACTGTAAATTTCAGACATTATTATAAGTACCACCCCAGGCAATGATTTCGTAACACAGTTGTGAAACAATAAGGGTCCGATTAAAATTTTTAAGTAAACTATATCAATTATTTTAGAGATCCGAATAGATTATTTTGAAGAGATACTTTATTTGTGTGTGAAATCAAACAAGGCTCTTAATTACTAAAGTAATGATAAACAAAATTGGAAAACAGTGCAAAGAAAAAGGAGCCGATATATGAGGTAAGGTACTGGAAAAGTCGATGAAAACGAAAAAGTTACTGGATTCGTAGGAATGGACAGAAAAGCGTGGTTTTTCAAAAATAGAGTGAAATCTCACGTCACTGAAGAACATGTGAAGGATTACATTATAAAAAAACAGGTTTCGAAAACCAGTGTATAGAAGTGAAAGAATTGGCTTTTGAGAAGAAAGTAGCGGATTTGAAAAGCTCTATGGTAAAAGTACCCTTCTCAAAAAAAGATGAGCTATATAAAACGGAGTTTTGGCCAGAAAATATTGGCATAAAAAGGTTTAATTTTCACATATATGAAAAGAACCGTCCTGCTTGCCAAGCTGAAAATTTTTTATAAATGAGGGTTTGGGAACAAGAAATAACCCCGAAATTCCCAAGAAACGCAATAGTTCAAACAGTACTATGAAATATGATCTATCTGTTCTTCACTATAATATTCATAGTCTTCGTAATGAAACTTTACACACAGAAGAAGAAGAATAAATTCATATAATAAGAAACCTAACCTATTGTGTTTCTCAGAGACATGGTTCCATAAGGGTAAATATGAATTTGTAAAAATACATGGGTATCAACTTGTGGCGTCCTATGAAAGAACTGTTAAGGGATGTGATTTCTCTAAAGATGTAGACATAGCAGCGTATTTTGATTACCTATTCTTGAGTCCATCATGCAGATACATCAGCAAATTTTAACAAACGACGTAATAATATGATAGATCCACCTACAATTAGCTATCAGTTGGTTGGACGCTTATAAAAAAACTGTGAATTAACAAATGTTGTAAAATTAGTAGGTAAATGGTGATTCCTTTAATAGTTTCAACGGCACTTTGAAAATAAACCTATAAAAAAATCGCGCCTAGGAGAGCACTGAATCCTAGTAGATACATATATACGTTAGTTATGAATAAGTCGAGTCTTCATTAGATTATGTTTTGGAAATTTCCAGTTTACATAACAACTTTTTAGAGTCCTTAATAATTTCTTATGATTCCAAAGAATATTAGAAAAGGAAACATGAAATCTCCATCAATACCTCCCTCATAAACTATACCGCTCCCGCAATGTGCATGTCGTGCCTTTGTCCATTATTTCGAGCCACCTAATCGTCCTGATAGGCTACCTGTTGCTTCCTTAACGAACTCACCTGATATTCTCAGATCCAAGACCCGTTTTTTCAATGTAAACACATGTAGTGAGTATGAAAGGGTTACGTCGTCTTCAACCACGCCTTTAACGCAATATGGCGTATAGTTTGATTGGTCGAACGTTGAAGCGTCCTTGACGCCTACCTGCCGCTATTCCAGTGTGATTGATGTGTGACTCCGCCTCCTTCTCTTGTCTAAAAATTCATCACATACAGGATTCGCCACACTCAGCACGTGACCCAGAATAAAAATATCACGTGCTTCGGAAACTCACGTGCTGTCTGCGGTATCGAATACGACGATGACGTCATGGGTCTATGATATATACGTGGTAAACACGGAAAATGCAGACATATTACTTTGGGTGGATATTATAAGACAATCATTGGAGGAATACTTCAAAACAGGTGTGAAGGAGATAATTAAATTAATCTTTATTATGGCTTGGTTATTGCCGCCATGTTTATTTATGCTCTAGGTCGAGAGATGAGTAACGACGTAAAGCCGTATGGATATAGGCATTGATAAATGTATTCACGTATTGATGAATATTTTACTATTTTATTATTTCAGGAAAGTTAAGAAGGCTTATACCTATCTGTATCATATAGATTTCATTTTGAAATTGTATATATTCATTGATGTACCTATCATAATAAATTATCTAAGGGGAGCAATGTCGGCTAAATATTTATCGCGCTGCCACGGGCTCACCGTTATTCTTTCGTTGAAATTGTTTATGGCGTTTCGTAGAATAATGCATGGTTTCCTTTGTTGCAGAAATTGTCTCTAACGTGATTGTGCAGACTTTACCTAATTGTTGGATAACCATACACAAAACAGTCTAATGCTGGATGTGTTGAACCACATATCTACAATACATAGTTCAGGACATGATAACGGATATTAGACAATATAGTTCTCTGTATAATTTTCGAACTTAAGAGATCTCTGCCTGTGTGCGAAACACACCATACCATAGCTTTTTTGATCAGCAGGTAGATACTTGAAGGAAATCTTCATAATCTATTAATCTATATGAAATGAATCAACTCCCACATGTATAGCAGATTATCACACGAGAATGGCAAGACCGATTCGGAATATTTCTTTTTGTTTCATATGCAACTAACAGACTCGAATAACAATTCGAAAAGTCGGAAATCGGAATAGCTTTTTGCTTAAAATCTTACAACAGCAATGAGAAGATCATTTTTCGTTAAGTCATATTTTTCGAACGACTGTCAAAATTTTTTCGCAAATTTTTCTTAAAATTAAACAAGTTCCACGCAGAAATAATATATGGGCGATGTCAACCCAGATTATTGGGTCCATAATGATTCTAAAACATCTATAGATCATAATCGGCATCACTTGGAAGACTGAACCTGGCCATCGGGGCCCTCTCGGTCAAACAGAGATGGAATTTGAGGAAATATCGCAGGTTATGTATTTTTTTTATTATCTCCTTAGTCCTTTTCATGACCTTGATTGCTATGTAAAATCTTTTCTCAGTTTTGTTTAGACATATAAAAAGTATGATTGTTGAAATATTTTTCTGCTGGTTTTTCTTTTTCCATTGTTACAGATTCCTGTCCCAAACCCCCTTTCTTTCACCCTTGTCTTCGTTTGGAAATCATGGAATGCAAGAGAGAATGAAGCGGCTAAGCAGAAAAATCTTTGGTACTCTTGTTGTACACACGACACTAACACAACATAAACAGACAAGCTATTGCTAGTGCAATAGCGACGGGGAAACGAGTTTTTTCCTCCGGTTTTTTTTTCACTCGTTTATTGAATCATATACAAGATAGTATGGTTCCCCTGTTAGATTTCCTGAGCTCACACTTGTGCTTTATATATTGTGATAGTTCTGCTGTGACATTTTTTAATATTAATAACCGAATCTGCATTGAATAATATTAATACACTCCCCACAAAAATTGTCGCATCGCCCTATTTTCACGACAATACTATATAAACTTTCAGGTTGGTCATTCAAGAGTCGCTTGGTGACTTTCAGAAGTGTAGAATAAGAAGATATCATTCTAAAGAGATGAGTTTATGATGGAAAATATTAACAATTTTCGAGTTAATGAAATATTAAAAATTCTACCACCTTCAAACATTTGCGAAGAGACCAATCAACTAGCATCGAATGGTTACTAATCATTTTCAAAATCGAGTATTTCCTCTCCGGGCCCTAATTACTGCCAGTATACGTCTCGGAAGCCCCTCAAACAAATTTTGGATGTACTCTTGAGTCACTGAGTTCCAAATTTAAGGAAGCAGATTTTCTAGTTGTTGGAATGTTCTACAAGGCATCCTACGTTGCTAAATTTGCCACCCCATGTTATCCTAAACATGTTCTATGGGATTCAAGTCGGGACTTCTAGCTGGCTATCTTAAAATATCAATTTCGGCATTTGGCAGAAATTCTGTAACTATTCTAGCTGCATGAGGCCGAGCATTATCATGCATATAAATAAAGTTTTCGCCAATCATTGGGCCAAAGGGTACAATATGAGTTTCAAGGATATCTTCATCAGGCCGCTGTCATTCTTCCATTATTCACTAGGACTAACTGAGTTTGACCATGGAAAGAAATGCCTCCCCACACCATTACTGACCCCCCACCGAAGTTTTCGGTTTGACGGATATTGCATTGCTGATACCGTTCCCCTGGTCGTCTGTATACAGGTATGCGTTTATCATTTGTTACTAGACAGAACCTGGACTCGTCGGAAAAGAGAACATTCGACCATTCTGGAATACCCCAATTTGCATGTTCCTTCGCAAACTGAAGTCGTGCAACTCGATGCTCACTGGTGAGACGCGGGCCGGTAGAAGCCACCTGGTCTGATATTGTTTTATCTGAGACTGTTCCTAACTGTTTGAAATGAAAAATGCATATTTCTGAAAAGTGCGAGTTCATTTTGTAGCATTATAGCCGTATAGCGCCGAACTCTTAGTGCACTTAAACGAAGCCAACGATCATCAACTGGTGTTGTTATCCGATTTCTTCCCTGTCCGACCCTTCTTCAATATTCCCCTGTTTCGTGATACCGATTAATTGCTCTTGAAATAGTGCTTTGGCTAACATTCAAG
This sequence comes from Cryptolaemus montrouzieri, assembly GCA_013387265.2. NCBI lineage: Eukaryota > Metazoa > Arthropoda > Insecta > Coleoptera > Coccinellidae > Cryptolaemus > Cryptolaemus montrouzieri. The sequence continues at coordinate 126,572,354 of JABFTP020000185.1, forward strand.
AAGTTAGCCACGTAACGTTGGCTTCGCCCCTCTTCTAGAAGTGTTACAATTCTTACCACTTCATGATCACTTAAATAGCGTCCAGGACGTTCAGCAGCCATTATAATGAATTCAAAGATTCGAAAATCAACAACAAACACATAAAACTTGCATTAATTTAGCATGAAAACTGAAGAGAAATTGAATGAATACTGATAGTCAAATAAACTCATTCTTGTTTCAGACGTGTTTGAGATCATATGGAAACATGTGGTATTACATAGATAAGATTTCTTCCTCTCATATGTCCAAAACATATGTTGACGAAGAAAATGCGATCGAGCTGCTTAATCGATTGTGGAATTCAGAATACCAGGTGATGCGACAATTTTTGTGGTGTGTAGAATTTCATGAGTCTGATCCATTAGCTACATCTCTGGAAAAACGCATACACTCTACCAAATAGAAACTCAGACCTTATAATTTAAAACGGACGTTTGTTTGATTAGATTCCAATCAGGTATGATGCTGAATCGAAATGGAGTTGTAAATAATTATCGTAATTCTCAAATTCATTTGACTTTGGCAGGAAAGGTCATCGCAAGTGCTCTTATTAAAAATTGGCGTGCCTATCAACCCCCACTATGAGAAGATGATAATTAATATGATCGAAGTAGAAAAGGAGAAATGTAGCTAAAGTTGCATTGTATAAGAATGACATCGGCAAATATGCTATAAGAGTTCCTACCCTTAAAGTTCTCGGGGCGATTCGTATTCGCAATGACAATCAACAAGGCATCAGGCAATCGCTACATATCTGTGGATTAAATATGGACCAACTAATTTTCTAACATGGACATCTATAGGTAGGTATGTAGCTTGATCGCCTGTCGGGAAACCGTCTATCTTATTTATATATCTAAGAAACTAGTTTTCTCAGTAGCGGATATAGGAAAACCGGATAAAGGGACGATTATCTTTCCTTCTCAAACCTAAGAACTCGGACTCTTCGAAAGAAAACGTCTGCTTTCTTGAATCATCCATTTATTCTGAACTGATTTTCATAGCAATTCAGTTTGAAATTTAACGGTCTCCTCGAATAGTGACCTGTATCCGCCTCTGTATTGAAAAGCACTTGATAATAAAAGCCAATATTTTTCTTACCATGCATTACTACACATGCAGTGTACGTCTTGTGAGTAAGCATACTATGTATATCAGTCGAAGGGAATAAATTCGACAGTAAAAAAAAGAGGCGTGTTAAAAAAAAGCTCGATTGTGTTGATTAGCATTTTTGTTTAAGTAAATTTTGAAACAAAAGCTTTCAATCACTGTGTTATGGAACATTGATCAATGCCAACTTTCTCATTTTAAATGAATGATGCTAAATTTCATTCAACTTCCAGATTATTAAAAAAATTGTGGCAGATTCGACGTGGAATGTCCTTAATCCTTTGGACATATTTTTAGTATTTTCAGATTTATTGCAATATAAACACAAAAGAATAAATTTATATGATTACAGAATATGAAAATTCGCTAAAACACACTCAACACTCAAAAACTAATATAAATGGTATTAGGCCCGGTTTTATAAAGGGGAGTTCTATGACAGTTGATAACGAGTTAACTTTAGCAATAAGTTAACATTGAATCAATTTCATTTGGGTCCTATGAACCTTTACAAGTAAACGATGATTTCTACTGAAATATATTTTAAATGCTCGAAGCGTTTCGATACACAGTATCCTTATCAAGAGCGAATTAATACTAAAAATATATCTTACTAACAAATTTTTAATAAATCAAAAATAAACCTAAAATTAAAAAATTAACAACAACTTGTCAAATCATCAATTTTTCAAAAGATTCATAAATTTAAACGAAACAACTTTCACCATTGATGAGACGGCGTTATTGGAGAAATGATTCAAACACAATATTTATCCTAAACATCATACATCGAATTTTGAACAATTAGCAATAGATACTCAAATTTGCCTCAGAAATATTGAAAACCATAGCTCCCTGAAACACCAAACTGCGTTCGTGTTCAAGAAAGAATACCTAAAAAAGCTTAATAGACCAATTAGAGATCACATATTTTGGTATCGATATGTCACAAAAGAGATGACATTATTAATAAATTTCACAGGAACAAACAGACAGTTCACTGAAATTCAAAATCCATCATTACAGATAGCGAAAACTTTAAATTGATCTTACCGAACCCTTTACCACCTCAACTTTATTCTTTAGTTAAATTGCCCAAAAATGGTTATCCAATAAGACCAGTGGTATCATTCACACATGCCCCAGCTTTCAAGATTTCCAAATGTTTAATTCATATTCTGGAAAAATTTTGTAACTTTAACCGTCTTTTTCTATTCGTAATTCAAATGGTTTGATAAGAAAAATAGAAAATATTGTCACTCCAAGTAATGCAAAGTTAGTCTCTTTTGATGTCAAGAATTTGTTTCCAAGTATACCACCGAAAGATCCGTATAATACAATCAACAATTTGTTAACACAAAATATGACGAATCCACGAATTAAATACGACATTATGGCTTTATTAGATGTTTGCATATCTCAAAATTATTTTTTATTTAACGATTGTTTTTATAAAAGTGATGAGGGCCTTATAGTAGGAAACCCCTTAAGTCCTCTTTTAGCAGAAATCTTCATGGATAACATAGAAAAAACTATTCATGAACACCCGCTTTCATTTCATTTTCATTTCATCAACAACTTGCACCAAAAAATAAAATACACTTCTGAAATAGAACAGAACAATTTGATCAATTTCCTAGATCTAACAATAAGAAGATCAAATAATAAACACCAGTTTTCAATTTATCATACGCCTTCTCATACAGATATCACAATTCATTATACATCGGCACATCCTTACCAACATAAAGTTGCAGCATTTAACAGCTATATACATGACTCTTGAACACACCGATGTCTAATGATAAATATTTCAAAGAATTGAATTTGATGAAACAGATCGCAATGAATGATGGTTGTGATGCAAATTTAGTTAGCAGCATATTACATAAGAAAAAACAAAAATTGGCTTTACAACATATATATCCAATCGGTGAACACCAAGACAAGAAATTCAATAGTTAAACATATATAGGCAATATTAGCAATAATGTGAAATCCTTCTTAAAATTCAAATTTGAATATAGCGTTCAAAACATAAACAAATTTAGGTTCATTCATCAGGAATTATAAATCAGGTGTTTATAGATTGAACTGTGCAGATTGCAATTGTTTTTATATAGGTAGCCAACATATTTTATTTTTACTACTTGAATCATTACAGAAAAAGAAAACTTCTGTGCGAATAATGATGCATGTTGATGAGTTTGATAATAATGAATTTTCATCAAAAATTTTCACAAATAATCGAATATTTCGAAAATGATCGAAGATAAAGATAAGGTTACTTCTGCAAAAATATAGCACAATATTTTATGCGTTGACATGAATAATAAAATACATTTGAAAAATCAAGATATGATATTTTGAAATAACAATATTCAATAATTTTTTGGGTCACTCCTGTATAAAATGAGTATAGTCTATATCAATTCATTAATAAAACTATTCTTGGACAATAAGAAAAAGAAAGGAAAAAGTATTCATCCTCTCTGGCCGAAGGAGAATGCGATGATGTGAGAGCCTATTTTCATGAATTTTACGGAAAAAAAAATATTGTGACGAAACTACTCACCAATAAAACTTAATAACGGAAAGACATTATAGCAGAGTTTAGGCTGCTCCTGAATCTTGAACAAAAAGTGGTCTTCCAATCTAATAAACTACCAAGATTTTTCTATAGAAAACTGGGACACCCTGTTTACTGCAAAATAAATTGCTGAAGTAGATTCTTACTTTATATATATATATATATATATATATATATATATATATATATATATATATATATATATATATATATATATATATATATATATATATATATATATTTATATATTGCCCGTATATCTGTTTATTCATATATATATATATATATATATATATATATATATATATATATATATATATATATATATATATATATATATATATATCTATCAGATATCATCAGTAATGAAAACTTCTACAAAATATTCACAAAAAAATCGTTGAAGAAGACTTTCTTCGCTTTTATGCAGTCTTACGCTCTTTTTCGTATCGAGTCAATCTATCTGAAATTTCATGCTTGTTGCGTCTTTTCATTCATCCGAAAATAATCACACTCCTTTAGAGTATGGATTAGTATAACATAACGTGACGACTTTACCCTATAGATAAAATATCTATGCAAAGAAAATCATGTGACCTAGGTGACCAGAATTATGATCCACCACGAGGTATCCTGATTTTGGCTACTTCCGTTCAAATTCTAACGAGCTAATATGCTAAAAGAAGCAAGAGTTGTAACACTCCGATTTCTCGAATTAATCATTTATATCTTTTAAACTCAGTTTTCATAATTTTATTAATAATTCAATCTCATTTCATCAAGTTAAACATTCAAACAGTTTGAAATTCGAATCAAGAATCTACAGGTAATGATACCCAATGAAAATATAGTTTCGCTTTGTTACTTGTTTTCATTTTGAAAATCAATAGTTTTCTCGTTAGAAAAGCAGTACTCATTCTATGTTTCGTTTCCAGTCTTTTACTTTTTTACTTGTTTTATTTTGAAAATTAGTTTTCATAGAACCGAGTCATTAGATTCTCTTTTTCATTTAGAAATCTTCGAAATCTTTTGTAATTTTATTGCAGCTGTTTTGTAGCGATTGGAGTGAATAATTTTCAGTAATAGAAATTAAGTATTCTTTGTTTTTCTGGATAAATTCCAATCGTCTGAGGCGTTATAAGTAGTCGGTAATTTTGCCGGATTTCCTCGACAACCTATTCAATTAGAGAGTGGAGAGATTTCGAATTTTTCTGTTATATTAACCTAGATAGATATCTGCTATTCCAAGAGAGAGTCCATTTTAAAAAATATATATTCGGGAGATATGGTATTGTTATAGATTTTTTTTTTTCACCGTCAAGATATTTTGAGTTTTCATCTTTATGCCAAACCTTGATATTTCACGACTGGGGTAAGCACGTCGTAAGGGAACTAGTCTTGCCACCTAGGGCAGTCACCTTGCGAACCATATTCAGCCAATCAAGTAACCTGTAATCTGTAAGATACAGAAATACCAGAAAACTGATGTAAAACATCAAATCCAATCATCGTGGGAATTAATCTCATTCCTAAAAAGCTAAGTGTTTCCCTTTATGTTCAAATTCTTCTATTCTATCTTCGTTAATTGTTGACTGAGATCTATCATTGAGTTGCGCTCAGATTGTTTTAAATTGATAATTTGTACTATATAGTTTGAATTCATCTCGTCTGAGACTCCTTTTATTGTTATTGGTTAATCTTTTTAGTTAAGTTTTTTTTTGTATTAGTTACCTTGATTAGAGTTAGTAATTTATTAATCAGTTACTGTGATTTCGATATTTATCTTGTAATAAAGCTAGTTGAATGAAGTGATGAGTATTATTCCTAAGGCTATATCTAGGACCTAGGTTCTAGACGAAGATCTCAAACACTGAGATTAAGGGACTCTGATCTAGCTTTACATAGGTATTAATAGGTGGTGTCATTTGTAATTTTCTTTCAACTAGCCTTCTATAATTGAATCTCATTAAACTTCATTATTTAGATTTTTTAGATAAAATTAGAAACTAAACCATTATAGAGTACATATATAATATACATATGCACTTGACCCTGACCTCAAGTTTAAGGTCAACTCTGGAAATTAAATTGAAAACTCTCGTAACCTCACAATTGTGAAGATTGAAGAAATCCATAAAATAATAAATGATAATATACTTAGGGACCGCAATATTTGGATCAGCTAATGTAAAAATATAGGCAATTATGTATCAAAAATTTGTTTCAACATTCAGTACAAACTTTAAACAATTATTTAATCTAATAAGTTTCAAACATATTTTGTAACCCATTTAACTCTTATACAAGTTATTTTTCGATAAGATCGAAATTGCTACTAGCAGACTCATTTTTGAATTGCTGATTGTGGCCTTCTTATTGACCTTGAGATATAATATACGAATATGCTTTTGAATTTAAACATTCGAACTATAATAATAGTAATAATAATAATATTGTTTATTTACCTATACAATTTTGTGTGTACGTAAGTACTCTTTCCGAACATGAGATTAGAAATGAATGTTCCTATTTAAGTTTTCGTAGTGGACCTGTAAATGAAGATTGAGGTTAAGTTCAAGGTTTCAACTTAGAAAAAATTTTTTGTTGGCATCCAACTTTTGTAGAGATCATTTTTCGAAAAAATCAATATTTAGTGAGATTTTTAGAGGTTGTGCTCTTTTGGTAACACTCTGTATATGCATATGTATATTGTTGGCGTAACTAGAATAATTTTTTAGAAAATTGCAGTAAAATTGTCCATTAAACTGTTCTGGAACATAAAACGTTAATCATTGCATTCCTTGAAAAATGCGCTTCATCCGTGTACACAATGGTTGGCCCAAAGCAAGTTTTCTTCAAGTCATTCAAGATACCATAGATAAAATTGCACACGCCGTTCAAAATCTTCTGGGAGAAGAGCCTGAAATCTTTGTACGTGGTAAAGGTATAACAAAGAACATCTTAAAATTTCCCATACTATTTTATTGCAAATATTGTATGTAAGACAGCCTCCTAAACGGCCATGGTTCGAATTGAAGCAAATCTTCCCCATGAGGTATTTTGATTGAAACTGCCAGATTCAGTCAGACGACAATTAATGCTTACGAATATTTTTCAACTTGGATGGACACGATCAGGATACCTTTCTTTATAGAACCGCAAGGCCTCTGTGGCATTGATATTTACTCGACCATATGGGAAATGCATGTGTCACCTCAAAATTGGACCTACTTATTTACAATTTTTTAATACCACAATCTGTATTAAGACTAACGAAAATTAATAACAAACTGTCACGAGAAGTCGAAAACATTATGTTCGCAACAACCAAAACATTTCCTAGAAGCGAGCACAGGTAACTTGATTTTTCAAGGTGCAATGAAATAGCTTTAATTTTATTTTCGAAAACCAAGTAAGATACCCAAATATCACAAGGGACAAAACACTACCTACAGATCTCCACTTGAACACTCACAATTGACCTTGTTGCCGCTAACCTACAACGAACAACACCTCCAAGTTTCATCAAAAGTGACAAACGCGTCTTTCAGATATATTTCCAATTTTCCATTGAAATTTTGTTCAGAAATGTGATCCTGGACTTAGGGCTTATCATTAAGTAACTCCTTATAAATGATGAATTTATTTTTCTTTTATTAAATTTAAAATTCATAATCCACAAAACAAGGCACTAAAATAGATCATAACGTAATCTTGTTCGTACATGAGAAAAACACTCGAAAGTGAAAAAAGATTTCAGATCAATTATTAAAATATTTTTTAAGGTCTTCAATTTAGGCAGATGTTATGAGAAATTTTTTGGTTAGTTAATATTGTCTTACTTCTCGAAAGAAGTGTTTAATTGACTCAATAATTTGATCAGATTTTCATATAATATAAACTAGTATGAGGAATTTTTTTTTGGGATTGTACTCACTCTGGAGATATAGCCTGCTGTCGCAAATGCCGCGAGGGGTCCTATATTCAACGTAAAATTAATATTTTAACTAAGAGAGATAGTTTTTCCGCCTATACGCACACGTTTTTTATAAATTCTAAATTATTATTGGCAAAATATTTAATACCTTTTTTGTAAAAACGTTTGCAATTTTTTGTATGCTGTTAAAATATTCATAGATAGTATGTCGGAAAAGTTTCCAAGCTTTTGCGCCCATACTAGTGGCGCGATCTGTTGAACGATACCAGTACCATGTTGCCCCATCCTGAGTATCTGAGTATCTGAGAATTTTTCCTCAGTATCGGTTCATTAGTTCTCGAGATAGACGTGTTTGCCTGAACGTGTGTTTGGTACCCAGGTACAAGCTTCGCAATGGATAAGAAATTTGAACACATGACGAGAGAAGCGACCGGCCGTCAACAGCTGTTACAGACGAAAACGAGGCTCATGTGGGCGCGCTACTGAACCAGGATTACCACATGTCTCTCAGAATGTAAGCAGACGAACTGAACATGAGTAAGGGTAGCGTAGCTTTGATTTTGGAAGAAAAAATCAACCCTAGAAAGGTCTGTTCTCGATTTGTTCCGCACTTCCTCACACACGAGCAGAAGCAGACTCGCGTGGAATGTTGTCAAGATTTTATCGAGACTTTCGAGACCACTCCAGACTTTCTAACCTCAATTATAACTATTGACGAGACTTGGTGTGCGCCAACAAAAATTACGGGTGAAGACGATGCTCATCGCTTTTTTGGACACCAAAGTTCTTATCCACCAAGGATTTGTGCCCCCAGGCGTCACCGTGAATGCTGCGTATTACGTAGAAGTGTTAAAACGTCTGAAGCGCCGGATTAATCGCGTTAGGCCCGAGTACAAGGATCCGGGATCGTGGAGTTTGCTGGTTGACAATTCGACTGCTCATTCGTCAAACAATGTGAAGCGTTTTCTCGCCGGAACTTAGATTGCACGTATCAACCACGCCCCATACTCGCCAGATCTGGTTCCAGCAGATTTTTTCCTATTTCCTAAGCTAAAAATGCACCAGAAAAGACGATTTCTTGAAGATGTACCGAGCATTCAAGCGGCTTGCACCCAGCGTCTCAGAGCGATAACTTCAGAGGAGTTCCAGAGAGCCTCCGAATCACTCGTGGAGTGCACAAAGGAGTGTATATCTAGGTAAGGGGACTATGTTGGAAGATAATTGGAATAAATTTCCTTTGAAGTAATTTTCGATTTTTCATTTCAAAAGTTCGGAAACTTTTCCGACATACTGTGTATATATTTTTCTGGACGTCAATCCGAATTCAATGAGCTATCGTTCATATTTTCATATGAATTTGAAAGATTTGAGTTTATGAACTCGATTGTTTCAAGATCAACAAGAATTTGCAACACGCCTATAACAGATTCATTTTCGTCGGCTTCTCGTTACGTGAAATTAATCACATTAGTAATTATTTGTCTATATTGCACACTTAATTTTTTGCAATTTGAATTGGCTACAAACTTTCTCTTTAAGTAAAATTAAGAACTAATGAATTAAAATTCGCCCTTTTTCGATAATGTTCATTATCATGTTCTAACTCACTTTATATACAATAGTAGAACGAGCTATCTGATCCTTACAGAAACGATTCCTATAAATCTGTGAAACTTAATGAACTTGCATGAAAAGTGCCATATAACAGCGAGCAACTACCATTTTCAATATTACAACTGCTCGAAATTCTCAATTTATATATTCCACATCAGTTTAGAACGTACCTACATAGAATCTATATTTGTATAACTAAAAAATGACTTCCGATTACCCTGAAAACGAATTAGTTTCACTACAAGTTCCGTTGAATACAAAACATTATTTAATAAATATTCAACGAAAAACTTCGGTCATCAATATTTTGATCAATTTTAAAATTCATTTGCGTCAATTGTGCCAGCTGGAACAAAAGTTTCCTCATTAACTGAACAGCTTGCAATATAACCTGCAAATTATACTTAAACTCCACCGATATTCGCGCGAAGAATGATTATCCAATCAGAAATACCCCTAAATTCATGCCTAACCTACTTAGATCTAACAATCCCATTCACATACCCATTAAGATCCCTCTGCCCTTCCGCACCCCCAAAAAACTCCCTCAAGGGCCAATATCGGTACGTCGCGTCGCCTTGCGTTCTGGGCCGCGTAGCACGGCCAGAGGCACAGCCAGCAGTGCTGGTGATTAATGACTGCTGGAAGATTGGAAGTAATTAAAGCACGGGAATAAATGGCAACGTTCCGTTTCTGCGGTTCCGGCCGAACAATACACCCATTTATATTATCCACATATCCAGCTGGCTATGTTGGGGATTGCTGGCTGCATTCGAAGGGTCAGGTTGAAGCAAAGACGAAAAATTCGATGGTCAAGCGAGGGAATTGTATCATCATGTAGATAAATCATTCCTCCTCTCCTCTTTCAACATGCTAATGATAAATATATATATATATATATATATATATATATATATATATATATATATATATATATATATATATATATATATATATATATATATATATATATATATATATATATATATATATATATATATATATATATATATATATATATATATATATATATATATATATATATATATATATATATATATATATATATATATATATATATTACTTGATGTAGATCCATGATATAAATGAAATAAAAACACAAGGTTTAACTTTAATCTACACTTTATTTGAAAAAATTCGACGACGTTTCGCTGACACACCAGCTTTATCAAGAATGAAAAATAGAATGAAGAGTATAATTATAAACAAATCGTAGAACAAGTTGGATGAATAACAGGAAAATCCACACCGAGCCATTGTACAGTTAGTATGAAAACCAATAAAAACTAATTAAACAAGTTAAGTAGGGGTAAGTAATTCAAATCTACCTGTTCATTCAAAAGCTTGTCCGAATAGTTCAAATCTATTTATTTCTAATGCTTCTAGGAGATGTAATTTTGAACTTTTGATTTTATATAATATGTCAAAGTTTTATTGAATGAATAATTAGTTTTATTACTTTACTATTACAATGGCTGGTTTGAATAATTTGAATCAGATTTATTTTATCGAAGCTACGTTTATGTTCTATTTTTCATTCTTGATTAAGCTTCGATAAAAAGCGAAACGTCGTCGAATTTTTTCAAATAAAGTGTAGATTAAAGTTAAACCTTGTGTTTTTATCTCATTTATATATCTATCTATCTATATATCTATATATATATATATATATATATATATATATATATATATATATATATATATATATATATATATATATATATATCCATTTCCGGTATAATCGGAGATGGAATCACATCGAAAATATTTCACTTCAATTGGAAATCGCTAGTTATGGATATCCTGCATATATATATATATATATATATATATATATATATATATATATATATATATATATATATATATATATATATATATATATATATATATATATATAAAATATATACATATTTTGAATTTCTTTTAACAAAAGTGCTCCACTTTACATCGAATTAATTTTGGCATAATCAAATTTTATTATGCGTGAAAAACATCAGAATCAGAAATTCATTCATGCATTATGCAAGAGTATTTGAATATTTCAAAGAACATATACAGCGATATCCACCGGGACCGTACGTTAAAACTTTTGAGTTCCAATTACACAATTTCAAGCTGAAATCTTATACGCGGCCATAACTAGCGATTCCAATTGAAGTGAATATTTTCGAAGTGATACCATTTCCGGTTATACCGGAAGTGGGTCATCACTTTGTTATTTCAAATGGAAATCTACTTTTTTATTATACATCTAGAACCGACATTTGAGCAAGGCATAAAATACCCAAGTTGTTGGCACTTATCTGTCAAATTGACAGATTTAATTATTTTGTTATAAACTCGATTTTTGAGGAACATTTAAAAAATTGTATCTCGTAGATCTTTTTACTACAGACACATTTGCTTGGGTGGATAGAAGAAGGATAAAAGAATTTTTAAGCAGTCTACACATGTCAAATGTTTATTGCGTTGTTTTGTATGATTTTTCAATTTGGCCTTTTTCAAAGAGCAATATCTCGATTTTTTAAATGGCCCGTGCCAATTTTTATATCGCCATCAGATGAAGCGTCAAATTTCAGATGGCATGTACTATACCCATCTCTTATAGTTCCGATGAACTAATTTGGGAATATATTGAATTTTGATGATTTTGCAAGAACTAACAGAGAATGCTTTGAAATATTTGAATCAAGTAGCTGAACTGGCTACGCTCACCTGACAGGTGCCTAAAATTAATGAACTTGTCACTTCGTTCATTCGAATTTGATATTTCAACAAGAATTCTTGGTGATTTGAAGTGAAAATTTTGAAAAACACCAAATTGATAATAAAGTGGCTGATTATTCAAACGAGGATATGTTTAATCTCTTTTGAATTCATGGCGAATGTCAAAAAGTGGGGAATAGAACTTGCAGGCAATTCAATAACCAATTTCCAAATTTGGCGCCTATGAGTAAAACAAAATTTCGAAGGATTAGAAGCAATTTTCTGCAATTTGGAGGAACAAAATACATAGAAACTAGAAGAAAACCAATTCTCGAGGACGACGACAATCAAATTAATACGCTAGCGTATTTTTCGTGCCAATCCACATGCGTCCATTAAGTCAGCTTCAATGGATATTGGATTGAGTTATACTTCCATTCAAAGGATCCTTAAGAAACATAACATGCACCCGTATTCTTTTATCAGACTACAAAAATTGAAACCAACTGACCTTCCCAAGCGGCTAAATTTCTGTGAAAATTTATTAATTCGGCTTCAAGAAGATGAGACAGTTCTGCAAAAAATTATATGGTCTGATGAAGCCAAATTCAATGAAAGTGGAATAACTAACAGGAGAAATCGACAGTTTTGGGCCACAGAAAATCCACATTTCATTGAGGTTATTGATTTCCAACATAAATTCAGCGTGAACGTTTTTGCAATTTTAATGAATGATTTGTTGGCTTAGCACATTTATGAGGAAAATCTTAATGGACAAAGATACCTGGAAATTTTGAGAGGAACACTAGCAAATTTTTTAGATGGATTACCCCTTAACATTCTGAGGAATTGCTATTACCAAATGGATGGTGCACCAGCACATAAAACACGAGCTGTAGAACGGCAGCTAACAGAAATGTTCGAGGATAGATGGTGGGGCAATCAAGGACCAAACGTATGGCCTCCGCGTTCTCCGGACCTGACGCCCCTTGATTTTTATTAATGGGGCAAAATCAAGAGTGAAGTGTATCTTATTCCTGTAAGAAGTAGAGAAAAGTTACTAGAGCGCATTCATAATGCTTTTTTGAGGAAACTAGGAGGGCAAGTCATCATGTTCGTATACGAGCTGTCAAGTGTATCGAGCAAAATGGGGCCCATATTGAACATTCATTCAGATCGTGAATTAGTTTTCTCCTATGATGTTTGCTATCATTTATTCGTATTAATGTAATTATCATCGATGATTGGTTTTCGCTTAGTTCCTACAATTTTTATTCATCCGAATTGTAGAAAATTGCTTGTAATGCTTCGAAATTTTATTTCACTCATAAACAGTAAATTTGGAAATTGATTATTGAATTGCCTGCAATTTTACCCACTACTTTTGACATTCTAAAATGAATTAAAAAATGTTAAATATATTTTCGTTTGAATAACCAGTGGTTTTATCCCAAATGTGTTGTATTTTTTGGAAAATTTCAATCTGAAATAACGACAATTCTTGTTGAAATATCAAATTCGAATGAACGAAGTGACAAGTACATTAATTTTAGGCACCTGTCAGGTGAGCGTAGCCAGTTCATCTACTTGATTCAAATATTTCAAAGCATTCTCTGTTTGTTCTTGCAAAATCATCAAAATTCAATATATTCCCAAATTATTTCGAAACTATAAGAGATGGGTATAGTACATGCTTATACAATTCCATCTGAAATTTGACGCTTCATCTGATGGCGATATAAAAAGTGGCACGTGCAATTTGAAAAAAATTGAGTTATTGCTGTTTGAAAAAGGCCAAATTGAAAAAATCAAACAAAACAACGCAATAAACATTTGACATGTGTAGATTGCTCAAAAAATTCCTCGATCCTTCTTCTATCCACCCAAGCAAAAATTGAGTCTGTAGTGCAAAAGATCTACGAGCTACAATTTTTTCAAATGTTCCTTAAAAATCGAGTAACAAAACTAATTAAATCTGTCAAAAGTTTTGACAGATAAGTGCCAACAACTTGGGTATTTTATGCCTTGCTCAAATGTCGGTTCTAGATGTATAATAAAAAAGGTAGATGCCATTTGAAATAACAAAGTGATGACCCACTTCCCGTATAACCGGAAATGGTATCTCTCCCATTGGAAATCGCTAGTTATGGCCGCGTATAAAATTTCAGCTTGATATTGTAATTGGAACTTAAAAGTTTTTAACGGACGTTCCCGGTGGATATCGCTGTATATATATATATATATATATATATATATATATATATATATATATATATATATATTATATATGGTTTCGACAGCACGGCAGGTACGGTCTGAAGAATTAAATTAGATAAACAGAAATATGTATACTAAAAATATCGTTGTCTCTTTGAGTTGGTTTTTCCCATTACTGGTTCATTTTTGCGAAATCTAACAAGTATAGCTTTTTACGTAAAGAACTTTTAAAAATCTAAAAATTTTATTACATTAGTAAAACACTCATCCTCTTGAAACTACTCAACCAAAGATTTATAGCTGATTACAAAAATTGATATGTTATTTATGTCATTATGTTATGTAATATTATTGTATTTTTTCAAAATTGAAAAGAAAGAAATTATGAATTTTATTCCATTCTTTTTACACTCACACTGTGTATTATGCTCCGAAATGATGAAATAACAAAGAGGAATATCCAAATTGGTAATTTACTTTTAAATAGAATAGACTTCTTATTTTAGAGCTCTCGTAATACTTCTTTTCATTAACTGAATACGTTGTTTCAGTTTACATCCTAGTGGAAGTGAATTAGAATATATTTGAATATTTATAATTTCCGCCAGACTCTCATTGGCTTGCGTTTTAGCTGAGTTTATTCCCTGCTTTGAATATTCACAGACTGCTAGGCAGGTAATTAGATTCTCCAATGAGATATTGATATGAGGGAATGGAGAAAATCATTACAACATGCCTTACGTGCTCACAAAATGAATTCGCTTATTGTGATAAGTTTCAAGATTGTTGTACGGTTTCCAAACAAAGGTTTTTATTCCATCAAGTTGAAGAATATTAATGTTTTGAATAGAAGATTTGTAACATTTGAACTTATTACGAATTTAATTAAAATATTAATTTTCATGGCATACTTTGTTGACCTTAACTATTGGTGCATGATACTTTAGATTCGGGAGTCAGGAGAAATATAAAGTTATTGATTAAGATATTTTGTGAATGTTTCATTCAGTTCACTCAGAACATGAACGTGGTTCTTCATTTTTGCATTAAATAACGACTAATTATTTCCGAATCTTAAATTCTTGATAACTTTGAATTGATTCAATTCAAATTTTGATGTTATGAATGCTAGTTCGCTTTTATACAGTGCGTTCCAATGAAAACAAACCACACTGAATAACCCGCCTGGTTTAATTTTCGGTGAAACTATTGAAACAGGTTGATTTTTGATGGGACAGGACCATTTCTTGTTTTATTTTTCGTTTTCCCCCTTATCAATTCTTTCCTAGCAGCTTCCAGCTCAAATTTTAGAATAGACAATAGTAGTTTCTAAAATTGTGATTACATTCTCTATAATAATAATAATATTAATAATAATAAGGGAAGATCGAGCCTATTCCCTTTGATTGCTGAATCTGGGAAAGGTAAATTATATCCAGCTAACAGCTGAGATAGTGCATAAGTCCACGATAATAAATAATAATAACAACGTGCTGAATAAGTTCCAGGAGAAAAAGTCCAAATACACAGACCTTGCTATTGAGGTCAAGCGGATGTGGCACCTCGATAAAATAGATATTGTTCCTGTCATCGTATCCTCGACTGAGTTAATACCCAAAACTTTGCATGATAGCCTTAAGAAATTAGAATTGCATAAGAATACCTATATAGAAATGCAAAAAGCTGTAATCCTTAATACATATAGGATAGTTAGGAAATTTTGTCAAGTATATTGTAATCGAGCCTATTCCCTTTGATTGCTGGATCTGGGAAAGGTAAATCATATCCAGCTAACAGCTGAGATAGTGCATAAGTCCACGATAATAAATAAGGGAAATAACAAAACTGCGATCAACAATAACAGAGAAGTACCTGACGCACAGTGCTTGACCGATTATTGGTCATCACTATGGTCGAACCCCAAAGAACACAATAATGATGTAGAATGGATTACACATGAAAAACAACGCCATGATATCAAACATATGGACTTCGAAGGAATAACGGAGGAAGAAATCACAACAGTAGTTAGAGCGACCCATAATTGGAAGGCCACATGTATAGATAATATCCACAACTTCTGGTACAAGAAGTTTGATAAGCTCCATGGAGCCCTAGCGAAACAGCTCACGTATGTTCCTCAACATCCCAAGAAAACACCCATTTTCCTAACACAAGGCTTAACATATATGCTACCTAAGAGCGATAGAACACAGGATCCGTCTCAATATAGGCCAATCACTTGCCTGCCAACACTCTACAAAATACTCACCTCATGCATATCCAATCGAATATACCAACACCTTGACGACAACAATATACTAGCAGAAGAGCAGAAAGGATGCAGAAAGAAACACCACGGGTGCAAGGAACAACTCATCATCGATTCTGTGATAATGAAACAGGCACACGTAGGGCATCGGAATGTTCATTCTGCTTTTCTCGATTATCTGAAGACATTCGAAAGTACCGCCCATTCTTGGTTTGTTGAAGTATTGCAGATATACAAAATTCATCCAACCCTGGTAGAATTCTTGAAGACAACAATGACACACTGATGCACGTCTCTGCAGGTCAACAGGAACAATAAGTCAATTAAAACCGACGAGATACCCATACGTCGTGGAATTTTTCAAGGCGACTCTTTGAGTCCACTATGGTTCTGTTCAGCTATGAACCCATTGTCCTCAATGCTCAATAGAACAGGCTACGGATTTAGGATAAAAACAGATAGGAGTTATCAAACAATCTCTCACCTGCTGTATATGGATGACATCAAATTATATGCTTCGAACAAAAAGCAATTGGATGATTTGCTGAAAACTGTCAGTAAGTTCTCGGCAGATGTTCATATGAAATTCGGGATTGAAAAATGTAAGACCTTGAACATACAAAGAGGGAAAGTCATTAATGGTGAAACACATTTTCCAAACGGTGATATTATACAGTGCATGCGGGATGGCAAAACATACAAATATATGGGATACCAACAAGCCAGATTCCTAGACCAAAAACAATCAAAGGAGAAGATTCGTTCAGAATACAGTCAGCGTCTAAAGTCTGTGCTGAAATCGATGTTGAACTCGGGGAATCTAGTCAAGGCAATTAACACCTACGCCATCCCAGTGTTGCTTTACTCATTTGGAATAATCAGATGGACTAAGACAGAACTGGATGATATTCAAAGGCAGACCCGAACGATGCTGACACAGTACAACAATCATCATTCAAAATCGTCTGTGATACGAACAACTTTGAAGCGGAAAAAAGGAGGAAGCGGATTAATCGATGTTGTCAATTTACACACCGAACAGATAAAAAAATCTCAGAGAATTCTTCTCTGCAAAAGCTTTCACTTTGACCTCCGTAGAGTGGTATCGTTGGCTGATAGGGGATATACACCACTAAATCTTGCTACCAGAGATGACCTGCTGAATCTACCGTTCCTATCAGATACTGAAAAACAAGAGCAATGGTCAAGAAAGGAATTGCATGGGCGACATCACCATGAGATTAATCAACCACACATCGACAAAGAAGCCTCCAACAAATGGTTGATGAAAGGAGAATTATTCGCAGAAACAGAGGGATTCCTCATGGCCATCCAAGACCAAGTGATCGCTACAAACAATTACAAAAAATTTATAATGAAGGACGGAACATTACAAACAGATAAGTGCAGAAAATGCCATATAAGATCGGAGACTATACAGCATATTACGTCCGGATGCGAACAACTGGCCAATACGGAGTATCTTCACAGGCATAATCAAGTGTGCAACATTATTCACCAGAAACTTGCACACAAGTACGGACTTCTGAATACCTTCCAGCCACATTACAAGTATCAGCCGGCGCCCGTATTGGAAAATGACTCTATCAGATTATACTACGATAGGCCTGTTATCACTGACAGAATGGTGACGAATAATAGGCCGGACATAGTGGTGTATGATAAGAGAGCCAGAACAGCAATGCTGGTGGATGTCGCCATACCGAATAATAACAACGTGCTGAATAAGTTCTAGGAGAAAAGTCCAAGTACACAGACCTTGCTATTGAGATCAAGCAGATGTGGCACCACGAGAAAATAGATATTGTTCCTGTCATCATATCCTCCACTGGGTTACTACCCAAAACTTTGCATGATAGCCTTAAGAAAGTAGAATTGCATAAGAATACCTATATAGAAATGCAAAAAGCTGTAATTCTTAATACATGTAGGATAGTTAGGAAAATTATGTCAAGTATATTGTTATCGAGCCTATTCCCTTTGATTGATCTGGGAAAGGTAAATTATTCCAGCTTACGGCTGAGATAGTACATAAGTCCACGATAATAAATTATAATGAGTCAATACTCAATAAAACAGGATACGGATTCAAGATAAAAGCAGATAGGAACAATCACACCATCTCCCCCTTGCTGTATATGGATGACATTAAATTATATGCTTCGAACAAGAAGCAATTGGATGATATGCTGAAAACTGTCAGTTCTCGGCAGATGTTCATATGAAATTCGGGATCGAAGAATGTAAGACTATGAACATCAAAGAGGGAAAGTCATAGATGGTGAAACACAAATTCCAAATGGTCAGATTGCTAGATCAAATACAGTCAAAGGAGAAGATTCGTTCAGAGTACAACAATCACCATCCAAAATCGTCTGTGATAAGAACAACTTTGAAGCGGAAAGAAGAAGGACGCGGATTAATAGATGTTGGCAGTTTACACACCGAACAGATAAAAAATCTCAGAGAATTCTTCTATACAAAAGCTCTCACTTCTGACCTCCATAGAGTGGTATTGTTTGCTGATAAGGGATATACACCTCTGAATCTTGCTACCAGGAATGACCTAGTGAATCTACCGTTTCTATCAGATACTGAAAAACAAGAGCAATGGCCAAGAAAGGAATCGCATGGACGACATCACCAAGAAATTAATCAACCGTACACCGACAAATAAGCTTTCAGCAAATGGTTGATGAAAGGAGAACTATTCGCAGAAACAGAAGGATTTCTTATGGCTATTCAAGACTAAGTCATCGATACAAACAACTTCGAAAAATTTATAATTAAGGACGGCACCTTACAAACATCCATATAACATCGGAGACTATACAGCATATTATGTCCGGATGCGAACAACTGGCCAATACGGACTATTTTCACAGGCATAATCAAGTATGTAACATTATCCTCCAGAAACTTGCACACAAGTACGGACTTCTGAATGCCTCCCAGCCATATTACAAGTATCAACCAGCGCCCGTATTGGAAAATGACTCTATGGGATTATACTACGATAGGCCTGTTATCACTGACAGAATGCTGACGAATAATAGGCCGGACATAGTGGTGTATGACAAGAGAGCCAGAGCAGCGATGCTGGTGGATGTCGCCATACCGAATAATAACAACGTGCTGAACAAGGAGAAAAGTCCAAATACACAGACCTTGGTATTGAGATCAAGCAGATGTGGCACCTCGATAAAATAGATATTGTTCCTGTCATCGTATCCTCGACTGGTTTAATACCCAAAATTTTGCATGATAGCCTTAAGAAATTAGAATTGCATAAGAATACCTATATTATGTCTGGACACTGCCCACTGAGATACCATCTCAGTAAAATGGGCAAATCGGAAACGGCAACATGCAGAATGTGTAAAGAGGGCGATGAAACTGCCGAACATATTCTTTTGTCAATTGTCCGTCAAAGACATATACAGGAGTGAAGGCTCGAAGGCTAGGATGGTTCTTAATTTTGTAAGGGTATTAGATCTACTGGGAAATGAATAAAGATATGAACAAAAGACCAACTTGGTCGCAGTTCGGAAAGGCTTGCATAGCCAAGCTATCCCTTTCGATGTAATGACAGAATCATACTCGAAGACCTAAAAACATTCGTGGAAATTTTTGAGACCAAATTGTAGGATCTATACAGGAAAAGTTGGACGGCGAAACCTATTTCAACATGCTTGAGAAATTGATTTATCCTCTCATAATAGTTGTCATGGAATGAAATCCAAATTCATCTGAACATAAAGTTATGTATAAACATGATGGAACACCGCCTCGTTCTGTTGCTGCTATACGAGACTATCTGGGCAATAGGTTCCTGATCGTTCTATAGGTAGGAAGGGCGCTATAAAATGATCACGCGATCTGACATTTCTGGATTTCTTCTTATGGGGCTACCTCAAGTCTAAAATCTCTGTTATAACTTATGTCACAAAAGTCTTGGGAAAAAGTTTTTTCATGCATAGTTCCTTTAATTCGTGGAAGATCTAGTTGCCGTAATCAACAGATGTCATTTATGATTTATATCGAGTATTCCTTCTGTCAAAAGTCTGAATAACTTCCTAAGCGTGAAATCATCAACATTTTTCGTGGTTTGAATATTTCTAAGACAACAATTTATCCGGTAATAAGTGAATGTGAACAAGGAATACCATGCTTGAATTTGCCAAAAAGTGGTCGACCGATGGCTCTGAATGAAATCCGTAGAAACAGCCTCTTAGAAAGAGCAAGAGACATGGTAGGAACAACATCATTACGAAAATTATCCAGAAGATTTCGTACTTCTCATGAGACAACAAGGCGGAATTACTGAATGCGGGATGTAAATATCGTAAAAGGAGTAAGTGTCCAAAATACACCCAGAATCAATTGGAAAATATCCCCATATGTTGCCGCGCCTTAAGAAGAATTCACTTCGCAAATGAATGAATCATAATTTTGGATGATGAAATATACTTTACAGTATCCCATTCTGAAATCAACTATAATGCTGGTTTCTATACAAATAAAATAGAAGACTGTCCAAACGAAGTAAAATTCAAAACAAAGAAAAAATTGGAGAACAAGGTTTTGGTTTGATGTGCTATTTCTGAAGCTGGGGTTTCAAGACCATATGTAGGGCATGTTAGAGGCGAAGCTGTTGATGCAAACCTATATACTGGAAGATGTCTCCAAAAATTGTTAGATTTCATCAATACCTATCACGCTGATAACGAAATAATGTTTTGGCCAGACTTGGCGTCTGCCTATTGTGCACGAGTTACGAGAGATTGGTTAGAGGCTAATAACATCCCATTTGTACTTCGCGGAGATAACCCCTCAAACGTTCTACAAGCAAGATCAATCGAAGATTTTTGGGATTTACTGACAAGGAAAGTCTATGACAATGGATGGGAAGCCCAAAACGAAGAAGGCTTGAGACTGAATCTTCCAGAAGATACGAGAAATCGATGTGGATGTCGTCCAAAGACTGATGGGAGGTGTTTGGAGAGAATTGCGCGCATTGAGCAGAACGGGTCTCTATCAATCCCTTAAATACGATTTTATAGAGTTTAGATATGAGGTGGAATCCTAATGATATAATCAATTCGATGAAGTTCTTTTCCGTAATCAATTTATCTATTCGAATTTTTTCCCAAGACTTTTGTGACATACGTTACCACCCGAATCGTTGGAAGAACTACGAGTTACGAATTACGAATTACTTGTTCAAACATGTCAATAGATAACACCACTGTTGAAAATGTTAGTTTGGCAGTCTTTCGAATCTCACTAGTACCAATGCATGAAAGTAAATGCGATAGGAATGTACCACGATTGAAAAAGTAAAAGGTTATTGATATGTTTCATTTTATTACAGATTTTCATGAGAATCATAGAAGTACAAGATGTTAATTTTCAATTAATGGCACTACAAAATTCAAGAAGCAAGTTCATAGTGACGATCAGATAACCTTCTAAATGAGTTATCACACAACCCCTTCCTCATTATGAAAATTTTCGGGATATAATAGTGAGAGCTAGGAGATGGATACGCTAAGTTTGAATCTAATGAATATTTCTCTGATTCAACCATATCGACTTCATACGAATGTTTTCCTCAAACGGAGATCGAACGGATTCGTGAAAACCTGGAATATTTCCAGGTAATTCTCGATTTTAATTCATCAATTTAGAAAATATATAATTACGAGGTCGTATAGGTAATGGAATCAGCTTTCGCACTCCTTTTCTTTATTCGAAATAGTTCAGTTCATGCTGTGTTATTATTTCATTGAGGGACACGATTGTTACGAATTAATGAATGAAATCGTCAATTTTCTAGTATAGAAAATCAGATCGAAGGTACAGGATTCTAGATGATTTATTTATTTGTGAAGAAATTGCGCTACTCGATCGATATATTAAACAAATTAAATACCTTGAATATTCATCTTCAAGCAGAAAACATATCTTCGAAACGAATGATAAGGTTCATGTTTTCTGTAGAAAACTGGAGTTGTTGAACAACAATGTAAAGCACTAATTAATATTAATCTTGTGATTGAATTAATATTCATTTAATTATAAAATACATCGTGCAGTACCTATACAGTCTCATTTATTAGTGCATTTATAATAGTGTGTAGCGAATGTATTTCATTGCTTCTTTTAATACATGAAAACATTTTTCAATAATCTTCCTCTTCATCTCTACTTATTTCTTCTTGATATACTCGCTCCACTTTTGCACCATCTCACAAGACATTGTGAATGTACAAACTCAGCTGCGGTAGGTGTAGTGAGAAGTATATTGGTGGACCTATAGAAATTTCAATATTAGAGTCAATGTTTATTATCTTAGTTTCATCAATGAAAAACAAATTCTAATTTCATTTAATTGAAGATAATCATATTTTATGATTTCATTTATCTGATGAGAAACTTGATTTTAATTTCTGGGAATCCTTGAAATCAATAGATATAAACTTGCCAACATATTATTTAATGAACAGGTAGATTTTAATAATAATTTCCTTTTACTTGATTTGTCCCTGGCTCAGTCATTTAGACAATAGTTCTGTGAATAGCCCAAAGAGGTTTTACTCATTTTCATTCCAATGTTGTAGACTAGGGGTGCTCAAACTTGAACTGCTGGCGAACATTTTTAGACTACTTACGATCGACTCTGAGAGGTTGTAAATATTTATGATGCAGAGTTGTCGTACATGCACGATACATCTTACCAACCTAACTAGGTAGGGTGTACCGTAGCATATATAGATATTAGCTTTCCGCACAAAATTCATTATTTTAGTCAAGTTTTGGATTAGGTTTAGTTAGGTTCTTCTTTATAATATCAATGAAACTCATAGTTATTCAAAATTGCGAATGTATTAGTTGTTACAAAACCAATGAGTAACATATGGTGTTAAACTTAACTAAGGAGAGACTTTGGATGTTGACGCGTGGCACTGCATGTCCTCATCATACTTTCCATAAGATGGTACGTAATCACTTAGTGCTAATCGCAAGCATGATGACATATGATCGTCTGTTAGTCGATTGCGATATTTTAACTAAATTATCTTTATTTCAGAAAATGCAGACTCGCACAAGTAAGTTGACCCAAACATTGCCGTCAGTTGAAGGGCGATTTGCCTTAGATTCGGATATTTATCTTCTGATATAAAACAACAGAAATTTGTATCAGATACTGTAGCTTTGAAATGTATATCTGATTAATCTGTACCAACTCATTTTCAACAGAACATGAGTTCATATTAAACTGACTTGCTATTTCAGTAGCTAATTCCTCAATGTTTTTACATGAAAAACGATAACTCAAAAATGATGCTATATTTGCCAATTGTCCCAAAATATTCGATAATTCAGCCTCATACGTATTTAATTCAATCGAGGAATCCTTGCTTTCAAAGACGGAAAATGTTTCAGATCCTTTCTTTTCAGTTGATCCATCATAAGTTGCAATTTACCTTTAAATGCGTTTACTGCGCTAATCATTTTAATAATAGATTTTCCTTTACCTAGAAGCTCCAAGTTAATGGTGTTTAAGTGCATTGTGATGTCAGTCAAACATGCTAAATCAGTCAGCCATTTTTCGTTTATCAACATCTGAGTGTTTTCAACTCTTTCGTCTAGAAAAGCTGTTATTTCGGGCAATAATTCTTGAAGCCTTTCTAGGAATTTTCCGCGACTCAACCACCTGACGTCCGTGTGAAGAACTGAATCAGTGTGTTCAGCTAACTCTCTATCTTCCAACTGCAACTTAAAGAGCCGCCGTTGGAAGCTACGTGCACGGATGGAATTCACAATTTTTGTTGCAATGCCCATAATTCCCTTCGTGTTTAAAACTTTTGAACACAGAACTTGTTGATGTTTAATGCTATGGAATGAAAAAATGAAGGGAAATCTTCATTAGCACGACACAATGCCACAAAACCGTTTTTGTTTCCAGTCATTGCTGGTGCTCCATCGGTTATAATTCACAATAATTTTTATATTGGTAGCTTGTAGTTTTTCACAAAATTGAAGGAAACGTCATATATATCTTCGCCACGGTCTTCCCCTTCAGAGGAATAATTGTCAAAAATTCTTCCTTAGTCAACATATCATTAAATACCATCCGAATAAAAATACACAGCTGGGCAGTGTCTGTCATATCTGTGGATTCGGCGAACTGTAAAGGAAAGTATGTACATTTCATGATATCATGTGTCAGTTTATCTGCCATAGCCTGACTCATGAATCCAATACGCCTTGTGACAGTCGGACGAGATAACTGAAGTTCTCTAATATCAGACATGATTTCTGTTTTATATTTGAAATCTCCAAATAAAGTCTCACCCGCTTCAATAAATGCTTCCTTTACAACCGATCCATTTTCGAATGGTTTCTTGTGTTTCGCCAATATATGAGATATTTCAGATGACGCGATCGTAGCAGTTTTTGATTGTTTGGCTGGTCTTGTGAACATGGTTTCTTGTTTTCTCAAATAAGATACAAATCACGTACTTTTGGTTTTCTTAATTCACCATGTGGCGGAAAATCCTTTTGATAGTTTTTATGAACCATTTTATGATGGCTCTCTAAATTACCACGCTTAGGTATTGCAACAGACGCACCACAAATGCACTTATCCTTCACCATACAAAAGAAAAATTCTTCCTCCCAATCGTTATTAAAAAGATACTTTTTAGATTTCTTCGCTGCACTCATTTTGTACTATTTGATAATAAACTATGAATCGACTCAATATTGCCTCCAAGTTACAATTCAGAATGACTCCAATTCCAGCAAGAGCGGCAAGAATCAAAAACGCGGCTTTTCTTTGACAAGTATAGCGCGTTTCTTTGATAAAGCCGCCTTTTGCCACTAGCAGAGTGTTATTTTATTACGTAATAAATTTTTGTAGTTTATTCACCTACTTATTAAAAAGTTTTTTCTTCTCGAGATCTACTGAAAAAGCATCGACCGTTTGAGCACCCTGTCGTAGACCATATATAAATTGTTGTAACTTTGTTTAATTTTCATTTTGTATATGTCTGATGAAGGTGCTTTGTCGTCAAAAATTTTATAAATTAAGTGAATAAGGGTTAATCAAATTTTCTTTTATTCATGATTCAAATCCACTTTCCAAAATTGCTTGAAGAGATTTGTACGGGAAATTCAAGAAATCAAACGGCGATAAACAAGAAAAACGAAAAACTTCCTTGTCTTATGCAATCAAAGCCACCTATGATTCAGATGCTAATTTGTATTTCAATACACACACAAATAAACACACCACAAAAATTGTCGCATCACCTGTTATTCTGAATTCCACAATCGATTAAGCAGCTCGATCGCAGTTTCTTTGTCAACATAAGTTTTTGTACATATAAGGGGAAAAAATCTTATCTATGTAGTAACATTTGTTTCCATATGATCTCAAACACGTCTGAAACAAGAATGAGTTTATTTGACTATCAGTATTCATTCAATTTCTCTTCAGTTTTCACGCTAATTAATGCAAGTTTTCTGTGTTTCTTGTTGATTTTAGAATCTTTGAATTTATTGTAATGTCTGCTGAACGTCCTGGACGCTATTTGAGTGATCATGAAGTGGTAAGAATTGTAACACTTCTAGAGGAGGGGCGAAGCCAACGTTACGTGGCTAACTTGTTGAGTAGTACTATTTCAAGAGCAATTAATGGGTACCACAAAACAGGGGAACATGGAAAAAGGTGTTGGCACTAAGAGTTCGGCACTGTACGGATAGAATGCTACAAAATGACATTACACTTTCTAGAAATGTACATATTTCATTGCAAACTGTTAGCAACAGGCTTAGAAAAGATGATATCCGTCCAAGGGTGGCTTCTACAGGCACGCGTCTCACCAGAGAGCATCGAGTTGCAAGACAGTTTGCGAAGGAACATGCAAATTGCGTTATATTAGTCCAGGTTCTGTCTAGTATCAAATGATGCCTGGGGAACGGTATCAGCAATGCAATATCCGGCAAACCGATAACTTCGAAGGGGGCTCAGTAATGGTGTGGGGAGGCATTTTTTTCCATGGTCGAACTGAGTTAGTCCTAGTGAATAATGGAAGAATGACAGCGGACAGATACATCACAGATATCTTTGAACCCCATGCTGTACCCTTCGGCCCATTGTTTGGCGAAAACTTCATTTATATACATGATAATGCTCGGCCTCATGCAGCTGGAGTAGTTACAGAATTTCTGCAAAATGCCAAAATTGATATTTTAAGATGGCCAGCCAGAAGTCCCGACTTGAACCCCATAGAACATATTTGGGACAACATGGGATGGCAAATTCAGCAACGTAAGATGCCTTGTAGAACACTACAACAACTAGAAAATCTGCTTCCTGAAATTTGGAACTCAGTGAGTCAAGAATACATCCAAAATTTGTTTGAGGGGCTTCCGAGACGTATACTGGCAGTAATTAAGGTCCGGGGAGGAAACACGATTTTGAAAATGATTCGATGCTAGTTGATTGGTCTCTTCGCGAATGTTTGAAGATAGTAGAATTCTTTAATTCTCGGAAATTGTTGATATTTTCCACCATTAACTCATCTCTTTTGAATGATATCTTCTTATTTTATACTTCTGAAAATTACCAAGCGACTCCTGAATGAAACCAGCCTAAAAGTTCATATCGTATTGTCGTAAAAGCAGGGTAATGCGACAGTTATTGTGGGGAGTGTAGTTGGACAATGTTCGCCACTGCATTCCTTTCAATTATATCAAAAACCTTCTTCTTAACTTCAATAATAATAGAATGATCGACATTTCAGAAATTCCAGAATCTCGAAAACTGAAGTTGAAAGCACAAAATGTTCTCCAATAAGTTTGTGTGTAAAAACTACGTTTTTCTAACTTCATTATTTTACCTAGTTGCCGAACAAATACATCGGAATTTGTCCACCTGTATATGTGGTTTTATTACTTTATCAACAATGTTATTTACAAATCCCAGAAAACCTTGGAATGTTTTTATATATCTTAGCGTGGGATTACCTCTGTTTGCTGTTAGGAAACGCTGCTACTGTATAAGTTACATTTCATGAACTAAACCAACAAATTACTTTATAATGATACGACTCATTGGTTAGCATCTATCTTCCAGAGATAATAAAGAAAACAACTTAAATATTAGCTCTGTTCGGCCATTTTTGATTATGCAAATAGAAAATAACAAAGATTTGGTTTGCTAATATTGTGCACTTTGTGCCCGTCTTAATTTGTTTTGCAAAGCGTTATGTGATTTACTTCTCCGTTTAATATACAATTTAGCGTCCCATTGTTTTATTTCTGGTTTGGCTATGGAATAAATTTACTCGCTTGAAATATTATCGGCGAATGCAACATTTTCTTGAGGCTTCCACTTTGAACGGGAACACGCTTTCGGAAATCTGATTGTACGTGACGAATATTTTACACAGAAAGGGCGGATTTCGATATAACAGACGACAAAGAGATCCAGCAGCTATAGCATGTTGTAAACTATGGATTTGATTTCAATTTTTCCAGATGTGAAGAGTCCCCTTTGAATTATTCAGTTTATTGGACGATGAATTCGTTATTGAAGAAAAAATAAAGATGTGAACGGTACAGACCTCTCTGACATTGTCATAAGATATTACGTTGTGTGTTTATGAATTGTAAATCCCGCTCTATTTCTATGAGCTGAAACTGAATTTGAATTATGCAGAAGAGCGATTTAAGCAACTATGAAATGATTATTTTCTAATAGCAGCATGAATTCTTAGAAAAATGATATATTTATATAAGGTGCCCTACTTGCAGTTTCTAGAAAGAATATCTCCGGAACAATTCGGAGATATTCTTGGGAACTAGAATATTAACGACATTCTACTACTTCCGATTCTATCGGAAGTAGCCCGCAACTCTCTAATCTCAATGGCAAAGCCTCATTTTCCATTTCAGCTTATGATTCCCCATTTAATTATGAAGGGATCTTCATATAACATACCCCTAGCCTTAATTCTATCATATAACTGATTATTCAGAAAATTTCACGAATAAGAAGAAGTAGATACATTCTGTCGAAAAAGTATCGAAAATTGATTATTTAAGAAACCTGCTTAAAACGATTTTCGTAATTTTCGTTGTTGCTAAATTGGCACAGCTGATTCTATACTGACGCAGAGTTTGAATGCGATCTTGCCATATACTTTGTTTACAGTGCTAGATTTTGTCAGTTCTCACAAGTGTGTTTAGTGATTTTCACAATGCATGAAAATATAAAACATAGAATTTGTCACAAATTTTGTATTGCGAATGGAATTTCGTGAGAATGGCTGAAAATGTTACAAAAGGCTTACGGTGAATCGATTTGCATGTGAGTGGTATTCAACAGCAGCCGAGAAGTGGTAGATGATTTGCCTCGCTTTGATCGGCCATCCACAGCTTCAATTGAAGTTCACATCGATAAAGTAATAATAATAATAGATAATATCCACAACTTCTGGTACAAGAAGTTTGATAAGCTCCATGGAGCCCAAGCGAAACAGCTCACATATGGTCTTCAACATCCCAAGAAAACACCCACTTTCCTAACACAAGGCTTAACATATATGCTATCTAAGAGCGATAGAACACAGGATCCGTCTCAATATAGTCCAATCACTTGCCTGCCAACACTCTACAAAATACTCACCTCATGCATATCCAATTGAATATACCAACACCTTGACGACAGCAATATAAGAGCAGAAGAGCAGAAAGGATGCAGAAAGAAACACCACGGGTGCAAGAAACAACTCATCATCGATTCTGTGATAATGAAACAGGCACACGTAGAGCATCGTAATGTTCATTCAGCTTTTCTCGATTATCTGAAGGTATTCGATAGTACCGCCCATTCTTGGCTTGTTGAAGTATTGCAGATATACAAAATTCACCCAACCCTGGTAGAATTCTTGAAGACAACAATGACACATTGGCGCACGTCTCTGCGTGTCAACATGAACAATAAGTCAATTAAAACCGACGAGATACCCATACGTCGTGGAATTCTCTTTGAGTCCACTATGGTTCTGTTTAGCTATGAACCCATTGTCCTCAATGCTCAATAGAACAGGATACGGATTTAGGATAAAAACAGATAGGAAATATTATACAATCTCCCTTCTGCTGTATATGGATGACATCAAATTATATGCTTCGAACAAGAAGCAATTGGATGATTTGCTGAAAACTGTCAGTAAGTTCTCGGCAGATGTTCATATGAAATTCGGGATTGAAAAATGTAAGACTCTGAACATTCAAAGGGGGAAAGTCAAAGATGGTGAAACACAACTTTCAAACGGTGATATTATACAGTGCATGAAGAATGGCGAAACATACAAATATCTAGGATACCAACAAGCCTGATTGCTAGACCAAAAACAATCAAAGGAGTAGATTCCTTCAGAATACAGTCAGCGTCTGAGGACTGTGCTGAAGTCAATGTTGAACTCAGGGAATCTAGTCAAGGCAATTAACACCTACGCCATTCCAGTGTTGGTTTACTCATTTGGAATAATCAGATGGACTAAGACAGAACTGTATGATATTCAAAGGCAGACCCGAACAATGCTGACAAAGTACAACAATCAATCAATCGTCTGTAATACGAACAACTTTGAAGCGGAAAGAAGGAGGACGCGGATTAATAGATGTTGTCAATTTACACACCGAACAGATAAAAAATCTCAGAGAATTCTTCTCTGCAAAAGCTCCCACTTCTGACCTCCTTAGAGTGGTATCGTTGGCTGATAGAGGATATACACCTCTAAATCTTGCTACCAGAGATGACCTGCTGAATCTACGGTTCCTATCAGATACTGACAACAAGAGCAATGGTCAAGAAAGGAATTACATGGACGACATCACCATGAGATTAATCAACCACACATCGACAAAGAAGCCTCCAACAAATGGTTGATTAAAAGAGAATTATTTGCGGAAACAGAGGGATTCCTTATGGCCATCCAAGATCAAGTGATCGCTACAAACAACTACAAAAAATTTATAATGACGGACGGAACATTACAAACAGATTAGTGCAGGAAATGCCATATAAGATCGGAGACTATACAGCATATTACGTCCTATGCGAACAACTGGCCAATACAGAGTATCTTCACAGGCATAATCAAGTGTGCAACATATCCATCAGAAACTTGCACACAAGTACGAACTTCTGAATACCTTCCAGCCATATTACAAGTATCAACCAGCGCCCGTATTGGAAAATGACTCTATCAGATTATACTACGATAGGCCTGTTATCACGGACAGAATGGTGACGAATAATAGGCCGGACATAGTGGTGTATGATAAGAGAGCCAAAACAGCAATGCTGATGTCGCCATACCGAATAATAACAACGTGCTGAACAAGTTCCAGGAGAAAAAGTCCAAATACACAGACCTTGCTATTGAGATCAACCAGATGTGGCACCTCGAGAAAATAGATATTGTTCCTGTCATCGTATCCTCGACTGGGTTAATACCCAAAACTTTGCATGATAGCCTTAAGAAATCAGAATTTCATAAGAATACCTGTATAGAAATGCAAAAAGCTGTAATTCTTAATATATGTAGGATAGTTAGGAAATATATGTCAAGTATATTGTAATCGAGCCTATTCCCTTTGATTGATGAATCTGGGAAGTGTAAATTATATCCAGCTAACAGCTGAGATAGTGCATAAGTCCACGATAATAAATAATAATACATAGTTGTGTATGATAACAGAGCCAGAACAGCAATGCTGGTGGATGTCGCCATACCGAATAATAACAACGTGCTGAACAAGGAGAAAAGTCCAAATACACAGACCTTAGTATTGAGATCAAGCAGATGTGGCACCTCGATAAAATAGATATTGTTCCTGTCATCGTATCCTCGACTGGGTTAATACCCAAAATTTTGCATGATAGCCTTAAGAAACTAGAATTGCATAAGAATACCTATATAGAAATGCAAAAAGCTGTAATTCGTAAAACATGTAGGATAGTTAGGAAATTTATGTCAAGTATATTGTAATCGAGCCGATTCCCTTTGATTGCTGAATCTGGGAAAGGTAAATTATATCCAGCTAACAGCTGAGATAGTGCATAAGTCCACGATAATAATAATAATATCAATCTTTATTTCCTCAAGAACGCCGAAACAATAAAATGATTTTCCCAAGCAAATATACAACAAAATCAGGAAAATCGCATCAAAAACATCGAAAGAAATATCATTCACAATAAAAATTCCAGCATACTATAATAACTCTTACTCGCCAAATATTCAGACAGTCTTCTTCTAAAAGTAAAACACGATTTGGACTTCTTTATGTCATCATTCAATCTGTTGTGAAGCTTTACACCCAGGTACATAGAGGATCGTCTGCTCATTCGAAGTCTAAAGTTTGGAGGGACGAGGTTGTGCTGACTTCTAGAATTGTAATGATGGTTGTCACCATTACGCATTATTTCATTTTAATTTTTAAATACTACTGTCGTCATTTCAAGTATACATATGGAAGGCAATGTAAATAAGCCCAAAGATCGAAAAGCCTCTCGACAGTAAGTAAGTTGCGAAATACTCAGTATACAACGAATCATCCTTTTTTGACAAAGGAAAACCTCTTCAGCTCCAACCGATGCCCCCAAAACAAAACCCCACATCTCAATCTGGAGGCCACCTGAGCATGATAAACAGCCCTCAACTGTGTGACAGTCAAAACTCTTCTCAAATTTCGCATAAGATAACAGACTGTACTAAGTTTGGTGGACAGGTAAGTACAATGATCTTTCCATTTTAGACTCTCATCTATCCGAAGACCTAGGAACCCCGTCGAACCAGCCCTTTCCAGTTGAGTATTATTGAGAGACACAATAACATTTATTATCTTATTTTGGTTGTGAAAGACCAAATGTGTAGACTTGAGGGCATTGATGTGCAATCTGTTTCTGCTAAACCATTGACACAGCAAGTTGGTATTTTGAATAATCATTGACTCCAGCATAGCCTCGCCATCATCAGTAATCAAGGCGGTAGCATCGTCTGCATAAAGAAAAACATCGCAACTCAGACCGCTTCCTATGTCATTTATGTACAAGAGAAACAACAATGGACCCAATATCGAGCCCTGAGGCACGCCCATATCTGTGCCAAGTAAACCCGAATTTTTTTTCCTCTCATATTACCACAAGTGTGTCTGATGGAAACAAGTTGTTGCCGGCTAGTCAAGTAACTAACCAACCACCTTGCAGCAATACCGCGAATACCACATTTCTCCGCTTTACTAGTTAAAATATGAATTACGAGATCAAAGGCCCGTCTCAAATCCCAGAAGATACCAACCGGAGATTGTCCCGACTCCAAGCCTTTCACCACACCTTCAACGAAAGTGTATATTGAATCATGTGCCCCAAGTCCCTGTCTGAAACCAAACTGACTCCTTGTTTATCAAGAAAGCTCAAGAGCCTTTCAAGGTAACAATATTCAAATATTTTTGACAAGACCGGAAACAGCGATATAGGACTATAGTTACACATCGATTCAGAATCTCCTTCTTTAAAAGGACATTTTCAATCTATCAGGAAAGTGACCTTCGTTTTACCAGTATGTATGTACGGTATGTCAAAGGTGCAGTGAGTTACCCATTAACACTTTTCAAGTATTCACTTAATTCAAAATTAACTACTTCACTTTTTTTTTTGGCACCACTTTCATACTTTTGGCTTCGTTGATTTCAGTCTACGCCCATTAAATTCTCTCAGAATTCCGTTGAGCTGTTTGCTTTTGACGTTTGATTGAGGTTGAAAGTTCGTCATTCGTGCATCCGGTCGAATTCGAATATGGTTTTTTATGAACGTTGAATTTTATATATTCCTTGGGAAATGAGAAAAGTCCTCTTTTCCATTTCAACCATCTTGTGAAGCTCATAGCTCGTGTTCCGTCAAGTACCCGGTAGCTGCAGCCCGAGTGAACATTTCGATAGTTGTGTAATATTTCTTTGGCTAAACGAACAATTCAGGCTGTAAGGCGACGTTACTTTAAATTAGCTTGTCAGGATAACCTATGCTACAGAGTACAGAGAATTGTGAATTTTGGAACACGCCGTTGAAGGAACTAATACCAGGGGTAACACTTGAGCCAAAACCTTTTCAATTGTACCTTTTCTAAATTAGTATTTTTTTCTCATTTAATTTATTAGATCTTGGAATCAATTATTTTCTGAGCACCTCTTGAATCTGTCCACCTCTGGAAGCCCTTTTGAACTCTGGAACTGGAGAAACCAATCACATAGAAGTTTGAGACCGTTTTGTCACCTCACCTTTTACCCACCCTCAGCAGCAGTAGTTAAAGCAAGAGAACCGATCCACCTGTAACCTACCGACCTCGCCTACAGTACTAGCAAACTCTACCGTCAACTTTGTGACATACGTTGTGTCTTTACCTGAAGACTTTCATGTCAAGATAAGTACCTTGGTCATTTCAATTGTTTCCATTTCCCTCTGAGTTTCAATTCTATTCAGCTCAGAAGTAATTTCCCAACCTTCAGATAATTAATTGTTCCTGAGAATTTCAGAAGTAAGCTAGTTTTCTTTTTTTTCTTATCTTTCAAGAGTTCTAGTAAAGAATTTTGACGTTGTATGGAAAGAGAGTTAAAGTTTAGAGAGCGTTCTCAGCTATAACTGTGATGATGATTTTGAATTGTTTTGCCTGTTTGAAGAACATCTCTCACCAATTATTGTATTTTAATTTATTTATTCATTTGTGGGGGTGTAAGGGGGTGTGTTGGCACAAAAGGTCTTAAAAGCCAACCCCAAGTCAACCTCACCTGCGCGTGGTGCACCCTGCTGCTTACCAACGAGGCTCTGGCGTCCGAGTTACGGCGGAATAACCGTTCAAACAGAAATAGAGGAAATGCTTTTTCAAAGACCCCTATCAACCCACAGTGGCCAGCGTGATAGGTATCGGCCAAAAACTCCTCAACTATGAAACACAAAACTCAAACAGGGCCCTCAGTCCCCGGCGGGTTTCCTTACCCCGACAACGGTAGCTGTCGGAAAAGTAGGAAACCAGAGGGTGCTAAGAATCACCGGGTTGGACCAGGCTACCATAAAAGACGAACCTTATATATTGCCACTTATAACGCAAGAACATTATTAACAGATTGTAAAATCGATGAGCTGGAAGAAGAATTGGATCGCATACACTGGGACGTTGTGGGCCTTAGTGAAGTGAGAAGGAAAGGCGAGAGTTTGATCACTTTAAGGTCCGGAAATCTACTTTATTGGAAGGGCGAAGATAATATATCTCTCGGTGGAGTCGGCTTCATTATTAATGAACGTTTGGTGAAGAATGTTGTGAAAATCGAAAGCCTGAGTACTAGAGTATGCTATGTCATCCTGAGGCTGAACGAAGGGTACAACATGAAGATAATTCAAGTATACGCGCCTACCAGTGCTCACGCAGATGAGATGGTTGAAGAAGTGTACGAAGATATTCGCCTCGCTATGAAGAGGACTCCAGCCTATTACAATTTTGTGGTTGGAGATTTCAATGCTAAGCTCGGTATGAAAGAAAATGACACCGAAGCATCCTTAGGGTGCCATGGAATTGGGGAACGGAATGAAAGAGGAACCATGCTCTTAGACTTTCTATTAGAAAACCGCTTATGTGCGATGAATTCGTTTTTCCAAAAACCTCCGCAGAGAAGATGGACATGGTCGAGCCCAGATGGTAACACCAAAAATGAAATTGACTTTATTATAGCTGACAAAAAGGAAGTTATTAAGGATGTTTCGGTCCTTAACAAATTTTCAACTGGAAGTGACCACAGAATGGTGAGGGCTAAATGTATGATCAATTTAAAACGTGAAAGGAACAAACTCGTGATGACAGGAGGGGTTAAAAATAACAAATGGGCACAGGTATCTGATGAAGCGGCATTTCGTGAAACTTTGAGTGAGAAGCTTTTGTGCAATGAAAACATGAATATCGATCAGCACAACGACAACATTACAACATCAATAAAACAAGCTATGGACAAACATTGTAGCACTTTGAACAGGAAATAGGAAAGAATCAGTGAGACAACGAAACGCATGATGAAGACCAGAAGAGAACTATTAAGCAAGGACACAGCAGACAAGAAAGAACTGAAAATACTTAACCGCGAGATATCTCGCCAACTTAGGAAGGACTCTCGACAGCACAATAAAAGCTTGGCAGTTCAAACTATAGAACAAAATAAAAGCATGAAGGTACTACGACGGACGACTTCATTGGGAAAACGTAACATTCACAAACTAATGGATCCATATGGTTCAATTATAACAAATAGAGCCGAAATAGTGAAGGTTGTCGAGGACTTTTACTCCAATTTGTATCGAAGCCTGAATCGCGAGAACGAGGAAGACACTCGCATACCTCATGTTATGAATCAGGGTTCGGAGGACCTCCCAGAAATAACAGCTGATGAGGTCCGAAAGGCACTATCAGATATGAAAAGCAACAAAGCTCCAGGGGAAGATGGAGTAGTTGCGGAGGCTTTGAAGATAGGCGGTGAAAATCTGATTCGTGAAATAACGAAACTTTTCAATAAATGTTTAGCTGAAGCAAAAGTACCAGAGTCTTGGCATAATGCTATAATAATAATTATGTACAAGAAAGGAGATCCCACAAATCTCTCGAACTATAAACATATAAGCCTTCTATCGCACTTATACAAACTCTTCACCAAAATAATAACAAAGCGCCTCACAAACAAACTGGGCACCTACCAACCTCGAGAGCAGGCCGGATTTCGGGCAACATTTGGTGTTAATGATCATCTCCAAACTCTCAAGACTTTGATTGAAAAGAGAATAGAATACAACTTGCCTCTGGTTCTCATATTCGTGGATTACGAAAAGCCTTCGATACCGTGAGTGATACAGGCGATTATCATTAAATATATATATATATATATATATATATATATATATATATATATATATATATATATATATATATATATATATATATATATATATATATATATATATATATATTAATTGCTTAAAGCGTTGGCTGACTGTAGAATAGATCATACATACACTGCCATCCTTAAATATATATATGAGCATGCCACTTCACAAGTGTGCCTTCACAATTCTACAGAAAAATTCAGGATCGGACGTGGAGTAAGACAGGGTGATACTATTTCCCGAAGTTGTTCACAAACCTATTGCAATATATGTTCAAGCAATTGGAATGGAATTAGAGAGGAGTAAATGTGGATGGTGAGCGATTAAGTCATCTTCGTTTCGCCGACGACATCGTCATTATAGCAAACAGATTAGATGATGCAAATGAGATGCTCTTGCAGTTGTCTAAGGAATCCAGTAAAATCGGATTGAAGATAAATATGTCAAAAACTAAGATGATGACCAACTTAGTACCAAGCCAACCAGTTTCCATCGATGGTGAAATTGTTGAACAAGTAACGTCATACAAATATCTGGGGCATGAGATAACTATAGGCAGGGACAACCAAACAACAGAAATAGGAAGGCGAATAAGGCTGACATGGGCTGCATTTGGAAAACTGAGAGATCTGTTCAAATCAGAGATACCGATTTGTTTGAAACGTAAAGTATACAATCAATGCGTTTTACTAGTTTTGACGTACGGTGCAGAAATCTTGACCCTAACAAAGAAATCAGCTAATGAAATATGTGTTACTCAGCGTAAGATGGAGAGAGCTATGTTAGGCATAACACTACGGGACAGAATTCCCAACCATATCATACGCCAACGAACTAGAGTCCAGGATGCTCTCGAGAGAGTTGCTAATTTAAAGTGGAACTGGGCCGGTCATCTAGCAAGAACCACGGACGGTAGATGGACAAAGCGTCTTTTGGAGTGGCGTCCCAGAGAGCTGAAGCCCACAGAAGTAGAGGACGTCCATCAGCTCGTTGGAAAGACGATATCAAGCGAGTGTGTACGAACTGGATAAATCCGGCCCAAAATCGCGAGGAATGGAGATCGTTGAGGAAGACCTATGTTCAGCAGTGGACTAGGATGGTTGACAGATGATGATGATGATGATTCATTTGTGTCGCTTGATCGTAGTATAGTTAGATTAGTCAATTTTGTGTATGTAGGTGCCTACTTGTCAAGCGTCACATTTTATTCAATATTTCGCTTCACGTCAAATTCAGTCAATTTTAAAGTTACCCTTTCTTGAGTTTTATTATCGAATTTATTATTTATTGAATTAAATTTTGCTAGTTGAATTGTGGATGTCGAGTAAATATTAGCTTCAACAAATTTGGTAGTTTCATATGATGAGTTTGAGTTGACAGGCCTTGATCTAGAAACTAACCCTTTTAGAGATAGAGAATCCCAACCTGAGTAATTGAATATTTTGAGTACCTATTTTCTGTAGGCCTTATAGAGTGACTGATACCGCTTTCTATAGGTAATCTGGTGGAAGTGTACAAACCGAAACAACACATTATACGCGTTGGTGATTCGAGTTGTTTATTTTGATAACGCATGATTCTTGAAGGGATAAAATTCATTCTCGCCTTCGGCAGACTCCCATGATTCTTCCAGTTTTATTTGATTACAAATAATTGAATAATTCGTTAGAATATGCCTTGCATTTGTTAGATATACAGAATCATGAGGAGAAACAACCGTTCCTACGCGTGACGTAAACTTGTCAGCATTTTCCTGATACATCAAAGAGAAGGCAGGCGTCATGTACTTAAGAAGCGCATATTTTTCATGTAGATTTCGTTCTCTGATAAAAATGAATGCTGATTTGTGAGTACCTTAATGGGTATATCGTGCGTGATGTAACGTGATCCTAGCAATACGGTAATATGCAAAACGTATTCAAAACTCTCAAATGTGTTAATGAATGGAATGAAGATCATAGCCTTCCGTCGGAGCACATAGTCAAAGATAAAATAAATGTTTTCAATGATCTGATGATAAAATTGGTGGGAATCTGACGAGGCATTGAAGCACTAAAATAGGCAATTGGTTCTTTGCGAAGTAAGATGGCTTTTAATGCAGTTTGGTGCGATGGATTCATGACCTCTAGAAACTTTGTGAACTAATCTTATAATGAAGAAGTCCCAAACTGCATTCGTGTGAAAGAAAAATGCATTTCTGAATTGTATTTTGAAAATCGGTAAATAATCGTGAAAGTGAATCCAAATCTGTTCTAGCGGTTGCTGAACACGAATACGTGGTCGGTGAAAGCCTGCGGAGTACCTAGTGCCCGCAGCGGGTGTTTTAACATCTTATTCTGAAGTATTATAATAACTTATCATAGAATTAGCCTATTCTCGTTACTCAGGGGATTTTCAACTCGCTAAACTCGAATACGAGGTCGGCAAAAGCCTAAGAAGTACCTGTAGTATCATCACAATTTGTCATAGAATTGGTCCGCAGTCTTTACTCTAGGGTTTTCGAGGTCGCTGAGCACGAATACGAAGTCGGCGAGTACCTGTATAATAATTTTTCAAAGAATTGGTCCACACTCGTTTCGCGGATGTTTCTGAGCTCGCTCAACACGAATGCGAGGTCAGCAAGAGCCTGCGGAGTTCCCGGTGCCTGCAGGAGGCGTTTTAACCATCTTCCTCTGGAGTATTATGATAATTTGTCATAGAATTGGCCCACACTAATTACTTGAGAGTTTCTGAGGTCGCTGAACACGAATATGAGGTCGGCCAAGGCCTGCGGAGTACCCGGTGCCAGCAGAGGGTGTTTTGGTCGTCTTTCTCTGGAGTATTATGACAATTTGTCATAGAATTGGTCCACTTCCGTTATTCGGGGATTTTCGAGGCCGCTGAACACAAATACGAGAAGGGCAAGACCTTGCGAAGGACTCGGTGCCCGCAGCGGGTGTTTTAAACGTCTTCCTCTGGATTATTATGACAATTTGTCATAGAACTGATCTGTACTAATTACTCGGGAGTTTCCGAGGTTGCTAAACACGAATATGAGGCTAGGTTAGGTTAGATTTACTAGATCGGTAAGAGCCTGCGGAGTAACCGGTACTCGCAGTGGGTGTTTTAAACTTCTTCCTCTTGAGTATTATAACAACTTGTCATGGAATTGGTCCATACTCGTTACTCCGCGGTTTTTGAAGTTTCTGAGCACGAATACGAAGTCGGCGAGAGCCGGACGGGTACCCAGTTGTCACAGCGGGTGTTTCGAACGTCCTCCCCTGCAGTTTTATATTAATTTTTCAAAGAATTGGCCCATACTCGTTCTGCGGGGATTTCTGAGTTCAGTGAAAACAAATACGAGGATAGCAAGAGCCTGCGGAGAACCCAGTGCCCGCAGCGGGTGTTTTAATTGTCCTACACTAATAACTTGAGAGTTTCCGGGGTCGCTCAACTAGAAGATGAGGTCGGCCGAGTAGTGCGGAGTACCCGGTGGCCACAGAGGGTGTTTTGGTCGTCTTTCTCTGGAGTATTATGACAATTTGTCATAGAATTGGTCCACTTCCGTCATTCGGGGATTTTCGAGGCCGCTGAACACGAATACCAGATGGGCAAAAACTTGCGAAGAACTCGGTGCCCGCAGCGGGTGTTTTAAATGTCTTCCTCTGGGGTATTATGATGATTTATCTTAGAATTGGCCCACGGTCGTTACTTAGGTCACCAAGACCTGCAGAGTACTTGGTGCTCGATACTGGTGTTTTAAACATCTTCCTCCGGAGTGTAATGACAATTTGTCATAAACTTGGCTCACACTTGGTACTCGGGGATTGTTGAGACCGGTGAATTAAAAAATCTTAACAAATAAACCTCCAACTAACGAGAGTTGGCCATTTCTATGATAAATTCTCATAATACTCCAGAGGAAGACGTTTAAAACATCCGCTGCGGCACCAGGTACACCGCTGGTTCTTGTTGTCGTCGTATTCGTATTTAGCGTCTTCGAAAATCCTCGAGTAACGAGTGTGGGCCAATTTTATTGTTAATTGTCAGAATATTTCAGAGAAGACGTCAAAATACCCTCTGTGGCTTCACGTATTCCGCGGGCTTTCGCCGAATTCGTGTTTAGCGACCCCAAAAATCCCCGAGAAACAAATTTGTATTTTTTCATGATTTTCTACTTCAAAATGAAATTCTGAAATGCATTTCTCTTATGCACAAATGGAATTTGGGATTTCTTCATGATCAGATTTCACTATGTTTCTTGAGATTTTCACGAATTCAAAGCAGAAAATTGTTTTACTGAGCAGAAAATCATTACTTAATTTCTTTAATGCCTCAACTAAATGCTGAATTCATTAATAGAGTTTTACAAATAAACTGATTAGAAATAATAGCACTTTAATTGGTCAAAATGTGAAAGACATTTTGTTCACAACGAAGGATTTTCTATTAATCTTTCGTTAATTAGATTTGTTCACAGAGCTTTAAAATTTCAAAGGACTCATCAAATTCAATTGTTTCCAGTCATTAAACTATTTACTAAGAGGTAATTGTTCAGCCCAATTAGCTGCCTGGAAATCCATCATGAGTGAAAGTCTCATTTGTATTTGTTCGGAGTTACTCCGAGTTGAATCGAAGTCTTCATATTGAAATCATTTTTTCACATGTAATATACTTAGGGAATATATCGTTCGAGTGTAAAATAACGCATAAAATTCATACTTCCTTTCATTTTGGGTTTAGTGAAAAATGCTCACCTTGGCGCACACCTGGTCAGTTATATAGCCTTTCAAGTTTTATGTGTGATACAACATCAGCAGCCTATAATATGAGGAAACTTAAAGTTTTAAAAATTATGAAGAAACATCCTGAATTAGCTGTTGGTAGTGCGCTATACCTGAGTGAGAGAGTCCATCCACCTTTGCTCACTCTTGTTGGCGAACGTTTTTTCATAGCTTTACACGGCGGTAATAAAGATGACTCATTAGACGGAATGCGATACAAACAATTTGCCAAGAGAGTGACTAAAAATTCATTTAGTTTATCATTGCTGCCCCCAACATAGGATGCAGCTCATTTTCACAGTCTCCGAGTATATCACCAGGTCCAGTTGTGGCTCGGAAGATATCAAAACCCTGACGATTCGGGCTAGAAAAAGCATGCAAACATTTGGATCCAAGCCTCCAGCACCCCTGATCTCATAAAATTACTTTTCTGCAGATGCAGAGGAAGTTGTGGAAGCATGTGTAGCTGCAGAAAAGCAGGTTCGCATTCTCTACAGTATGCCTCCATGTTCTGGCAAAACATGTAGCAACGTCATGGAAATATCAAAGTTAATGGAAGAAAATGAATTCGAAGATGAACTTCCAATTATGACTTCAATTTTAACTCCTATCATTCCCCAAACCTTCACATTCGTCTGAGCCACAGCCTGGACCATTTAAGAAAATTAGAATAGAATAGCTAGCTAATAACAGATTAAAAATATGATTATGTCATCTTGTCGATGATGTCTGTAAAGTAGGCCTACTGGGGATACCACGTAAAAAAACGCGCCTACAGACTACCTCATAAGTGGCGGGGAAAAGAGTTAGCAATGAAGTAAAATTGTAGGTAGGGATACAACAAAATTTTAAGAATGTATTTACAATAAGAAAAAGATCATGAAACTAAGTTGAACATTTTGTTTTGACCAAATTCTCATGAGCGTTGACCAACCCGGTCAGCTTTGGAGCGCTGTTACAACATTTTAAATGAATGAAATTAAAAAAATTAAAGGGAAAATTTTTCCTGAAAAGACCATCTACAAGATTAGTCCGAGGTAATTTTTTGTAAATTGTATTAAAAAGTTATAGAGCAAAAAAGAATTTTTTATTGAAATTTTTCACTTTTTTGCTTATAACTTCTTTAATTTTAGATTTAGGACAAAAAGTTAATCTCGCAAATTATTTATAGGACGTATAGTTTGCGAGATATCGCGGAAAAGGTGTTTGCACTCCTTTCTCCAAGATGGTGGACGGGAGACGATGGCGGCCAGGAGACTAAGGTGGCAACCCTACAAACTTGGAGTTGAGCTTCAATTGCTCCCCACCCCACATCTTTCAATAATTAAATTGCGTCCTCTAAAAATGCAAAGCTCATGTAACATTTAAAGGAATATAGAGAAAATGCGAAGAACGGATATGGCAAACATAATCTTCCAAATGATTCAAGAACACAGGGACAGAAAGTCCTGCGGAGAAACCCTTTCTCCGCGAACACCACTGAAATCATTTTTAATTCCAGAATTTGAAAATTCTCACTCTTGAGTTTGAATATTCATTCTAAAACACTTGACTGTTATGCGTTTTTCCTGTATTTCCATTCCATAACTAGATACGGAATGCATTATTCGTAACTGGAGCAAACATCATCAGTTGCCAAGAATTTCAAAACAGTGTCACTCTATCTAAGTAAAAAATCAATGGCATTTGATATAGAGGTCGAAAATATTCTACCTGAAATTACAAATTATGCAAATACAATAAAATGAATAGGAAATGTATTATGCACTGTTCAGAGATTGGCAACAAGAAAAGAAAACGAACTTCTTTCCTGAAAATGTTTTACTTGCATTTTGGTGATTTACTAAAAAATGGAATTCCACAACTCAATGGAAAATTGTTGTTCAATCCCTAAAGCCACAAAAAATTATCGATATCGATATTTCTAAATATAAAAATTCAAATCTTTGTTAAAGCGATGTTATGTGCGTAGGAAACCGCCGATTTTACAGAAGAAAATGTTAAACAATATTTAGAAAGAGCTCTGGTTGAGATATATTTATCTTCAAAGGTAAAAAAATATAATTTGAATAACAATTTTAATCAAATATAGGTTATATTTGTAGGTCGTCTTTGTCATTCGTATTTTCGGGGCTTGTTAAAAGAATGAACTGCAAACATTAAAATTTCCCACATTAAAGATTTGGGTACCACAATGCTATTTACAATTTCTAATACAAAGCTTAACATCCAGGACAGTTTACAATCACAGGTGATTTTTATAACAAATACAAGTAAATGATGATTTCTACTAAAATATTTTATTAAATGCTCGACGCGTTTCAATATACAGTATGTTTATCAAGAGCGAATGAATACTACAAATATATCTTACTAACAAATTTTAAATATACTAAAGAGTCAATCCACTCAGAACTATCCATACTTGAACTAATGATTAGGAAATAAATTTGATAACGGTGAGTTATTTATGCCTACCTGATCATTAAGAATTTCCGGTGAATACCTAAATCTGCTAATTTC
Source organism: Cryptolaemus montrouzieri (assembly GCA_013387265.2). Lineage (NCBI taxonomy): Eukaryota > Metazoa > Arthropoda > Insecta > Coleoptera > Coccinellidae > Cryptolaemus > Cryptolaemus montrouzieri. The sequence goes on from JABFTP020000185.1 coordinate 126,616,178, forward strand.
AAATACTTCCAGAAGGTTGAGTTTTATACCTCAATTGATGAAACTTAATAAACCTAAAATTAAAGAAATAACACCAACTTGTCAAATCATCAATTTGACAAAAAATTCATAAATTTAACCCAAACAGATTTCACCATTGATGAGACGGCGTTATTGGAGAAAGGATTCAAACAAAATATCTATCCTAAACTTCATACATCGAATTTTGAACAATAAGCAATAGATACTGAACTATGCCTCAGAAATGTTGAAAACAATAACTCCTGAAATACCAAACTGCGTCCGTGATTAAGAAAGAATACCTAAAAAGCTTAATAGACCAATTAGAGCTCACATGTTAATCAAAAATATAAATGTTAAATCAACATCGAATGACATTATTGTCACAAAAGCAGATGAAGGCAATGCAACTATAGCGATAAATAAACAAGATTATATTTCCAAAACATTTGAATTTGGGAGGCTTTTACTTGATAAAATTCCATTATCAATGATAAAAACAAGTAATGTGTTTTGGAATTTTACTTAATAATTATGATTCGTATATATGAGAATATAAATATAAATGTTCTTAAGTAATTAAAAGCTCATTGGGTTGATTCTTCTCAAGTGATTATTTATGACAGGTATATCTAATAAAAAATAAAAGGAATAGATTGCTCCCCGAAGAGATTCAATAGAGGTGAAGGTCTTAAATCGACTTGTTCTTTGATGAGTCTACCTGAGTGTTTGTATTTGTTGATTTCCAAAGTTTCCCAAAGATCTACCTTCCAATATTTATTATCTGTATGCAAAATTTCAAATTGTGGGCCGAGAGAGTGATTATTTTCTAAGAGATGATTCGCGTAATTTGAATCTGATTTTTATTTGAAAAACTGCATTTATGTTCCGATATTCTAATATTAAAACTTCTATGTGTTCTACCAATGTAGAAATTATAACAGTCATTGCAATTCAATCTATAAACACCTGATTTATTGTTTTTACCTGATTTGGTTTTATTATTTTTATATATTTGCCTAAATTATTATTAGTTTGGAAAGCTATGTTGAAATTATTGCTACTCAAGAATGATTTCAGTTTCTCATTTGTAATGCCAACGTAGGTTAAGGTGTTGAATTTTTGTTTCAATGTATCGACAGGGTAAACTTCATTCAATGCGATTCTACTTTGTTTTTTATTTAAAATATTATTTATTAGATTGGGATTCTAACCATTATTTTTGGCTATTTGTTTAATCAAATTTAATTATTTGTTGAAATTTTCTGGTGATAACGGGATGTTAATCATTCTATGAATAAAACTATTATATGTATTGTAATATCTGTATGTGACGGCTTATGGTAAATTGCGAAAACATGTTTTCCATTTTCATTCGAAATTGTTACGTCTAAGAAATGTATCGAATTATTGCTTTCTATTTCGGTTGTGAATCCAATTTTGGATGTAATGAATTTATATGATTTTCGAAAATTTTTAACTGTCTATCTGTTTCTGTAAAGCAAATAATGATATCGTCTACATAGCGATACCAGTATAAACAATATTTACTGAGTGGATGATTATGAATTAATTTCTCTGAATTATCCATTAATATTTCTGCTAACAAAGGACTTAACGGATTGTCCATAATGATATCAAAGATACCATTATACCACCTAATTCCAAACTCATTTCTTTCGATGTTAAGAATCTATTTCCCAACATTCTTCCGAAAGATACGTACTACTTAGTTGAAGAATTATTAGAAAGGATCATGTCAATACTATCATTAAATCAGCTATTCTTTCATTATTACAAATTTTTTAGATTAAAATTATTTCCATTTCAATAACAAATATTATACTATTGAAGACGGCTTAATTATGGGCAATCCGTTAAGTCCTTTGTTAGCAGAAATATTCATGAATAATTTAGAGAAATTAATTCATAATCATCATAATGCAAAAGTCTCTTTTGATGTGAAGAATTTGTTCTATCAAGTAAAAGCCTCATCAATTGATTTTTATAATATCGTAAAGATATATAAGGGCTCTGAAACCGCCTTGTAATACTCCCTCTGATAATTTTTTCATTAACTTCCAAAAATAAATGTACACGGCAAGTAATTGGAAAATTTGGTAATAATATGAGAATAAACTGCCACATTTTTGAATCTGAACAATCCAGAAGAATATACTGGCTACTGTTTCTGTCGTATTTCAGCGACAACGTACATATATGCAGGTGATATTACCCTACAAAAAAAATTGGGTCGGAAATCCTTTCAATTAGTAGAAGTGTACTTAGAAACTTTTCTGCATAATCGAATCAATATTGCAAATAAATTAGTTTCGTCAATTAATAGAACTAATTCGGAGCAACCGTCCTTCATCTTCCAGTTCTTCATGTTACACCACATATTTTCAATCTACATTAAATAATCAGTCCGTTTTGTGAAATATTACTGAAAATATGTCCAAATGTTTCAATGAATAACTCGTTTTTTCAGATTTAATTTATTTGTTTTTGATTTGTACTTTGCGATCGTGGAGAAAATACAGTTTATTACTGGTATGAATGAAAACTTCTATACTTGTGGTTCCACTAGTACCGAATTTTTCATTCTAACATAGTTACAGAATATACTATTCTCTTTCATCTCGGTATATCTATGACAGTAGGTCTATGAGTGAGTTGTGAAAAAAGAGTGTAACTAAAATTATTGTGATTACGTTTCATTCCTCTAATGAGATCTTCGATTGATGTGAGATGGAAGTATTCAAAAAAATCAGTCCTATAAGTTCTAGATACATTGGATAGAAACTGGATAACACAATATCCACTCTCTACGACGGGGAGAATCAAAATGAGTAGCCATGATCTTCCAGTTACTCTTGATGGGTACTATGTTCAACTGAAGAAGCGGAAAAATTATGGATCCAAAAGTATTTTCAATGAAAAAAAAAAAAAGTATTTAGATCTTCACTATATTAACAACTCTGACTGGTTTCACCACACTGTGGCTTCATCAGATAGACACAAACTAATGAATATCCTTATATATTAGTCTTATTTCCTACTTAATATTACAATGGGTACAAGAGGTATGTTGGAAAACCCATCGGAGTTGCTTACTTTATGGATTTAAAAGATTGAGTAAAGGAGAAGGATTTATATCTAATTGACTATTAAGTGACTAACCTACCTGAATTCTTTTCTTTGTTGATCTCTGAAATTTCCAATAGATTGAGTTTTTGTCTGTTATTTTCATTGTGTAAAATTTTGAAATTATCATCAAAGTTATGGTTTTCTTCGAGTAAGTGATTAGAATAATGGGAATCTGATTTATGATTTTTGAAACTGCGTTTGTGCTCGAATAATCTAACTCTGAAATTTCTGAAAGTTCTACCAATATGAATTTTATTAATATCCCCGCAAGACAGTTTATAAAAACTGGATTCATTACTTTTATCAATTTTAGATTTGAAGTTTTCGATATGTCGGCCTAAAGAATTATCAGTTCGGAATGCTACATTGAAATTATAATGCCAGAGGAATGATTTTAATTTTAGACTAGGATTACCAATATAAGTTAAGCTGTTGTATTTTGTGTTAGAACTTTTATACTTGGAAATACTTCCTGGATTGCTTTTTGAAATTTTTGCGTGAAATCATGTTCTCAATCATAGTTGGACTGTAACCGTCATTGACTGCTATTTGTTTAATTATATTTAGCTCTTTTGTGAAATTATTTTGTGACATTCGGATGTTAATGAGTCTATGTTCTATACTATTGTAAGCTGCTAATTTATGTGGATAAGAATGTGTAGATGAGCTGTGAATAGTAATATCTGTATGCGATGGCTTATGAAAAATAGAAAAATCATGTTTGCCGTTAATTTTAGTAATAGTTAAATCTAGAAAGTTAATGGAGTTTTCTGTTTCTATCTCTAACGTGAATGTAATATTATCGTGAATTTTGTTAATGAATGTTTTGAATGACTCTAATTGTCTGTTTGTGCCAGTGAAACAACAAATAATATTGTCGACATAACTAAACTGCTAAATGAAGTGTTTGAATAACGGATGTTCTTGGATAGTTTTTTCAATATTATCCATGAAAATTTCAGCGAGCAGAGGGCTCAGAGGATTACCCATGATTAAACCTTTTTTACTATTATATAATACTCCATTGAAGTTAAAATAATTTTGTTCTAAACAAATTTCTAAAAGGTGTAAGATTTCTGATTGAATTATCGGATTGACTTTATTAATTTGAAGGGCGTTCTTGATGAGTTTCACTGTATCACTAGGTGGAACACTAGAGAAGAGATTTACTACATCCCATGACATAAGTTTAGCGTTCGGTGGTAGTATCGTGTGCTGAATTTTATTTATTAGGACTGAAGAGTTTTTATTGAGAATTTAGGTTCAAAATTAGCGTAATGTCGAATGATGTCTATGAGAAAGCGTGAAAGTTTTGCAGCTGGAGCTTGAAAATATGAAACTACTGGTCTAATGGGATACCCTGTTTTATGGAGTTTGACGAGGAGTAAAGTTTTGGTGATTGCGGGTTGTCAATGAAAGGTTTATATTTTTGGTTGGTAGGTATTATAGACTATTCTAAAATACTCTAAAGCGTTTTTACTATGGATTGAAATTTATTAGTTGGATCTTTATCAATTTCTTCATAACAACCTGATTCAATGAAATTTTGGGTTTTCAATAAATAATCTGCTTTATTTAAGGCTATGACTATATGACTTTTGTCTGCTTTGGTGAATATGATATCTTCAGATACGGACTATAAGGTGTTTGTCTTGTGGTGAATAATTTAGGGCTATTTCGGTTTCAATTCTTACCAGATCGAAATGGAGACGAGCGTTATTTGACTATCAATTGTGTTTAAAACACTTTTCTAGAAGTGAAACTTCATATTCGGAAAAATTAGCATCTGAAAGATTACTGATCCTATCAGAAAATTGGTGATCTCAAAATTTGTACTTGATTTTTGAATTTTCAGGTTTATTACTCAATAATTTATTTAATTTTCGCAACTGCAAGATATTCTGTGTGTTGGTCACACATTTTAGAATTATCTTGAAATTCCAAATGAGCAGAAAGCTTGTCTCAGCTTTTTTCAATAATTTGATTGATGATGTCGTTACTTGATGAAAATGGATATACATATTTTCAATGAAATAAAACTAAAGTATTCAGATTTTCACTATATTAACAAAACTATGACCGGTTTCACCACACTGTGGCTTCATCAGATAGATACAAACTAATGAACAGAGTTTTTCCTATATTTTAGTCTAATTTCTTACTTAATATTACAATAGGTACAAGAGATATGTACTTTTGTTAATATTGTGAAAATCTAAATACTTTAGTTTTATTGAAAATATGTATATCGATTTACATCAAGTAACGACCTCCTCAATCAAATTATTGAAAGAAGCTGAGACAAGCTTTCTGGTCATTTGGTATTTCAAGCTAATTCTAAGATGTGCGACCAACACACAGAATATGTGGTTCCTATCCAGTTGTTTGAAGAACGAAATATATAAAATTGAAAACCCATAATATCAGCCTTGCAGCCCAAAATGGAGTACTGCAAGGCAAAAAGAAATGGTTGAAATTAGACATCAAGTTTCCTTACAGCCAACGAGACAATTACAACATCTTTTAAAGGTAATCCATTCGGAGTTGCTTCATAGATTGCATTCAGTAGAATTTGACATTTTAGATTCCGGAACAAGATTCAAAGTTCATTCATTAATTCACAAAAAGTATAAAATTCAGTTGCGAAAATTAAATAAATTACTGAGTAATAAACCTGAAACTTCAAAAATCAAGTCCAAATTTTCCGATCACCAATTTTATGAAGTTTCACTTCTAGAAAAGGATTTTAAACACAATTTAGAGTCAAATAACGCTCGTCTCCATTTCGATCTGCTAGGAATTGAAACCGAAATAGCCCTAAATTATTCACCACAAGCCAAACACCTAAAACACTCTTCAGCGTTACTACTTCAAGAAGTTTTCAATAGTTTTTTCAACCTAAGAAATTCGAAAACACAACTTTGAAGTCCATTAAGTCCGTATCTGAAATATCATATTCACCAAAGCAGACAAAGGTCATACAGTCATAGCCTTAAATAAAGCAGATTATTTATTGAAAACCCAAAATTTCATTGAATCAGGTTGTTATGAAGAAATTGACAAAGATCCAACTAATAAATTTCAATCCATAGTAAAAACGCTTTAGAATATGCCAAGTCTATAATACCTACCAACCAAAAATATAAACTTTTCATTGACAACCCGCAATCACCAAAACTTTACTCCTCGTCAAACTTCATAAAACAGGGTATCCCATTAGAATAGTAGTTTCATATTTTCAAGTTCCAGCTTCAAAACTTTCACGCTTTCTCATAGACATCATTCGACAGTACGCTAATTTTGAACCTAAATTCTCAATAAAAAGTCTTCAGTCCTGATAAATAAAATTCAGCACACGATACTACCACCGAACGCTAAACTTGTCATGGGATGTAGTAAATCTCTTCCTAGTGTTCCACCTAGTGATACAGTGAAACTCATCCACAACGCCCTTCAAATTAATAAAGTCAATCCGATAATTCAATCAGAAATCTTACACCTTTAGAAATTTGTTTAGAACAAAATTATTTTAACTTCAATGGAGTATTATATAATAGTAAAAAGGTTTAATCATGGGTAATCCTCTGAGCCTCTGCTCGCTGAAATTTTCATGGATAATATTGAAAAACTATCCAAGAACATCCGTTATTCAAACACTTTATTTATTGGTTTAGATATGTCGACGATATCATTTGTTGTTTCACTGGCACAAACAGACAATTAGAGTCATTTAAAACATTCATTAACAAAATTCACGATAATATTAAATTCACGTTAGAGATAGAAACACAAAACTCTATTAACTTTCTGGATTTAACTATTACTAAAATTAACGGCAAACATGATTTTCTATTTTCATAAGCCATCGCATACAGATATTACTATTCACAGCTCATCTACACATTCTTATCCACATAAATTAGCAGCTTACAATAGTATGGTACATAGACTCATTAATATCCCAATGTCACAAAATAATTTCATAAAAGAGCTAAATATAATTAAACAAATAGCAGTCAATAACGGTTACAGCCCAACTATGATTGAGAACATGATTTCACGCAGAAAATTTCAAAAAGCAATCCAGGAAGTATTTCCAAGTATAAAAGTTCTAACACAAAATACAACAGCTTAACTTATATAGGTAATCCTAGTCTAAAATTAAAATCATTCTTCTCGCATTATAATTTCAATATAGCATTCCGAACTGATAATTCTTTAGGCCTACATATCAAAAACTGCAAATCTAATGTTTAATAAAAGTAATAAATCTGGTGTTTATAAACTGTCTTGCGGGGATTGTAATGAAATTTATATAGGTAGAACTTTCAGAAATTTCAAAGTTAGATTATCCGAGCACAAACGTAGTTTTAATTATCAAAATCAGATTCCATTATTTTAATCACTTACTCGAAGAAAATCATAACTTTGATGAATGATAATTTCAAAATTTTACACAATGAAAATAACAGACAAAAAATCAATCTATTGGAAATTTTAGAGATCAACAAAGAAAAGAATTCAGGTAGGTTACTTAATAGTCAATTAGATCTAAATCCTTCTCCTTTACTCAATATTTTCAATTCATAAAGTAAGCAACTCCGATTGGTTTTCCAACATACCTCTTGTACCTATTGTAATATTAAGCAGGAAATACGACTAATATATAGGAATAACTCTGTTCATTAGTTTGTATCTAGTTGATGAAGCCACAGTGTGGTGAAACCGGTCATAGTTTTGTTAATATAGTGAAAATCTAAATACTTTAGTTTTATTTCATTGAAAATATGTATATCGATTTTCATCAAGTAACGACCTCCTCAATCAAATGATCCAAATGTATCCTACCTCCCTTATATTAAAACAATACATCTGAAATAATTTCATTAGTATATGTCAATGAGTATAAAGTGTTGTTCTCTTCGATGACAATCTCAATAACGAATCTGCAGAATTCTGTAGAATAAATTTTAAATAAAGCAGGTTTCTCTATGAAAGAGTTTATCTTTTCAGAATTTTGACCGAATTTCACATACTATACTTTCTCGATCAAGAGAAGTAAAAACTTGAAGTAATATTACTTCTAGAATTCAATATTTCAATATAAATGAGGACAGGTAGCTCGTGCTGGACTCCTGTTGACTCTTCCATTGAAAAGAACTCCTTTCCATAGACATAATAATAAGTTAAGAAGAAAAATGACTTATTAATAGGCATCCTGAGAAGAAAGCCATTTCACACTGTTGGGAATGAACAAGAATTTGTTTCGGAAACTGCAAGTCATTGCTGAAGCTCGAGATTAAGTATCTTCGCATGTGAAAGGTTGACTTATTCTGATGGAACCATTAGTTTAAGTGTTATCTTTATCATCGTTCAAGGGTTTCACGGTCCATCTTTCTTCATAGAAAGATGTGGTTTATGGTTATAATTATGCGACGTGAAACGTGAAACGATATTCATTTTTGCAGAGAGCTTTTAAAAGAATCTATTAGCCTTATACAAATGGAAATTACCCCACTCATTGTAGATAACAATAGATAATTAATTTTAATTTAATTAGAATACGTATCAATGCTTGTCAACATACTAGTCGTCTAGGCTTTCAATCAAATTCTGATGAAATGAAGTTTGAATAAATATGAGTTATATTACTAGTTGAAGTAATATGTACAAGGTTGGTTCAAAAATAACTTTATTCGTAAATTTCTCGTGCAGCGTTTCCTACTTGTAATTTCACGCAAGATACAATGTTCAAAATCAATATTTTGAACATTGTACCTTGCAATTTTTTTTCACTGTCAATACAGTGACCTTTAAATGATTTTCTGTATAAAAGTAACAACTATTTAAAATAACCTAACAAATCAATATAATATTCTATGATGATGTTGATATGTCAAGTAACTGGTTTCATGAAATTATCTCAAAAAAATTGGACACGAGAAAGGTCAGCAATTCAGCGAGGATAAATATACGATTGTGGTACATCTGTTTGCCTAATCGAGTCACAGAGACTAAGTGCAGGTATATAAGTGTATTGCAGAACGATGCGGTGGAAGAACAGTAAATCGCTCACTCATATCAAAAAAATTAGAGGGATAACAACAAAATCATTCCGAAACTGATGAATTTCAACGAAATCAAATGATGGTTAAATCAGGCCTCAGATTGTTATAACGGGTGTAAGAGGTGATGGTTGCGATAGCCATCCCAAATATCTAACTCACCTGCTCTTGGTGCACTCTGTTGAAAATAAACGAGGCTCTGATTGCCGAGTCACGGCAGTACAACCGTTCACGCTGAAATAGATCAGATAGTATTTTAAGAAACCCCAACCAACCCGCCAGCGTGGTATGATATCGCCAAAATCTCCTCAACATCAATCGAAACGTACATACACGGCCTTCAGTTCCTTCTGGTTTTCTGCTTATGCAACAGTTGTTTGGGTGTGAAAACCAGAGGGAGCTACGAATCACCGGGCTAGACTAGACAACCATAAAGAACGAACGCTATATGCAGAGTGTTACATAATAGTATGTCACAACTTGGAGAGGTAAATCTACGTGCAATTTTAAGTTCATATAAACATAGGTCCGCAAAAGCTTCGCTACGGAGCTACAGGGTGTTGATATTTCCGGAAAAAATTAGCTTTTTCTTCAATACTCATGCAGTTTTTGAGATATTAAGCCCATATTTGTAATGCTAGCTATTTGTTATAACCTCCATCATTACACGTCCTAAATTTTACCTACAATCTACAAGGTATTTTCTTTTCCAGAGCTATGTCTTCTCTTGCCCTTTAAAATTTTTTGCAGTACGGCACTGATCTGCGTACAATCAATTTTCGTCATATTCGTCATGTTTAGAAACTTTTTTGACACCTGTAATTTTTTCGTATCTCCGACCGTTCTCGAGAAAAAAATTATTAAGCAATTGTATGCATTCGCTGAATTGAAAACACTCCTAATTGAAAAATGACTAGTAGACTTTGATTTTTCATTTATTTATTCGTTTTGACAATTGCTAAAGTTGAACCAGTGTCTGCTCGAATTGTTCATTAGATTAACGATTAGTTTTGAGACTTTTGAAGTTATTGCTGTAAGAAAAAATAGTTAATTTTACTAACGCCGAATTGACTGATATCCATTACATGTACTGGTCTGGCTGACGGAAACACAACAGAAGCTAGGCGATTATATCAGGTGCGCTTTCCAAATCGAGTAACACCAGGCACCCGTTTCATATTCAACGCGTCCAAACTCTACTTCCTCGAGATTTTCCTTCAAGACTGAATTTCTGCCGATGGTTCTCAGATAAAAGTAGAGAAAATGCTCATTTTGATAGAGAAATAATGTTCACAGACGAAGCTTACTTTTCGAGAACTGCTATCACAAACTTTCACAATAATCATTCTTGGGCTGAGGAAAACCCCTATTTGATTGAAGAATCTCATTATCAAGAACATTTCTCACTAAATGTCTGGGTCGGAATAATTGGAAATTATTTTATTGGGCCATTTTTTTTGCTTAACAGACTAAACGGTCCCGCTTATCGGCAATGTCTTGAGGAGGAGTTACCTTTATTGCTCAAGGATGTGCCATTTTTGGTGAGAAACATAATGTGTTTCAAGCACCAGCACATTTCAGTGGAGAAGCTAAGGAATTCTTGAATAATACATTCATCAACCGATGGTTCTGGCCGGGGTGGGCCAGAACCATGGTCTCCTAGGTCCCCAGACTTAAAAAGTTTAGACTTTTTCTTATGAGCATATCTCAAAAGTCAGTTTATACCACTCCAGTGAACACTGTAGAAGAATTGAGAAATCAAATAATAACCTCTTGTGACAATATAATACTTCAGAAATACCCCAGGAATATTTCAGAGTGCGTGATAATATGCGAAGAAGAACAGAGGCCTGTATTCTTGCTGGTGGATGACAATTCCAGCAATTTATTTAGTTTTTAATTGTTCTTTTCAGTTTGATATTGAATAAGTATGAGTTGAGTCTCGTAAGACGAGTTATCAAAATAAAAGCAAATTTTGGGCATACCTATCGAGTTTTTCTACTATTTTTTTCATTTAGCTAATAACATACAATTCAAATAATGCAAATTCAATAATTTTTCACTCGAAAACGATTGGAGATACGAAAAAATTACAAGTGACAAAAAAGTTTCTAAATTCAACGAAGATGACGAAAATTGCTTGCACGCTGATCAGTGGCGTACTGCAAAAAAGTTTAAAAGGTCAAAGGAAGACATGGCTCCAGAAAAGAAAACACCTTGTAGATTCTAGTTAAAATTTAGGACGTGTGATGGAGGCTGTAAAAATAGCTTGCATTTCAAATTTGGGCTGAATATCTCAAAAACTGCAGGAGTTTTGAAGAAAAAAACATTTTTCAATTTCAACACCCTGTAGCTCCTTAACGAAACTTTTGCGGACTTATGTTTATATGAACCTTTTTTCTTAAAATTGCGCGTAGATCTACCCCCTAAAGTTATGACATACAATTATGTAACACCCTGTATATTTTCGATTAGTTTCTTTTACAATAGCGAAAGCCTCGTATATTGCCTGTTGAAATTGTTTACGACAAAGTATACTGTCGATCATACTGGAATTATAACCATTATTGACTGTTATTTGTTTTATGATATTGAGCTCTTCAAGAAATTATTTTCTGGTTTTGGTAAAGATTGTGAGTTTATGTATCATACTGTTATAAGTAGCCTTTTTATGTTGATATGGACGTACGGAAAAATTGTGAATGGTAATGTCTGTATAGAATAGTTTATGGAAAACAGAAAAATTATGTCTGTGGTTAATTTTAGTTATAGTTAAATCTGAAAAATTGATGGAATTTACAATTTCCACTTTCAAAATGAACTCTTTATACGGGAGAATTAAATTTATGAAGTTATCAAAAGTATCTTTTTGTCTATTTATACTTGTAAAACAACAGATTATGTTATGCACATAAAATAAATGTACTGTTTCGACAGCAGATGAGTATCAGTTATCTTGTTATCCATGAAAATTTCTGCTAGTAAAGGATTGCGTGAAATATCTATTATTGAGCCGTTGTTGCTCATGAGAATTACATCATTGAAGTTTAAATAACATACTACTAAATGCTCTGATTGTACAATAGGATTCGCATTAATATGCTTCGGAGCATGGTTTATAAATTTCAATGAATCATGAGGTGGAACACTAGGGTAAAGATTAATTACGTTCCAGTTCATAAGTTTTTCATTAAATCTAACCTGACCAGTGCGCCATGTTGAAGAATAATCGAGATACGTGTAGTACTTGAAAATTGAAAGTTTTGAAAATCACTCTGTTTTCAAAAACGAAGGGATTTATGAGAGCTTTGTTACCTGCATCTACTGTTTCATCAAGAAGCAGTACCATCGTGAAATCCGCATTCTTCTATATCTATTAGTTTAGAAGTTACCATTCAAGGACAACGAATTTGGGACACCTTGTTTAGCTGGAATAATATGTAAAAAATATTGTTAATCTTGAAATATCTTTCTTTCAACATGTTTGACACATTTGGGTTTCAGTTTCGGCTAAAAATACTATTTCGGTATAAATAACAATGTAAAAAAGAAACTACAAATATTTTGGTGTTAGTAGCTTCAAGGGACATTAATATGACACCTTCTGTATTCCATATAGAAGTACGTTGGCCTTCAATTTGAAACGATAGACTGCACGACCTTCATACATCAAAATAAAAAAACTGTCGGGTTTCCAGCTCAATTTCTAGACGTGAAACAAAACCCACCCTACCAATCCCATAAATTTCTCAAACCTATAAATTAAACCTTTTTATCAGATGCCATTTTTGAATTAATTTCGTTCTTCTACCACCTCAGAGAGAGACGGAACTGGTGTACGAGGTGACCTCAAACATTTCGAGCACGAATTTTTTTCGGAGTTCAGTCCCATATAATTAAAAGTAATTTGCTTCATCCGGTACGGATTAGTGTACGTATATAGGACGCATCAAGTTTTATTTAATTGTTGAAACGTCGGTATTGTCTAAATCACGTATTGTTTGCGTGCAACAATAGCAGGTTTTCATATATCCCTGTAATCAACATGTAATCGTTAATAACGTAGATTGTTACAAAACAGTGGTTACAACTTCGTACCTGCCTACTTGATATAACTTTTGACCAACACTATAATAACTGGTTGGTGATCGTAGCGTGATCTCGGTTGGAAAAATCGAATAGGCTACGTAATTTAGCAATAAAATGGCGAGAATTAAAGGTTATAAGGAATATGACACGCATCCATTTAGGCCTAGGCGTCAATTTTAATACAATCAATTTATAACGAACATAAAAATAACGTTAAATAATACTAATGATTTGCACAGGATAAGAGAAAACGAAGAAAATGAGATCTTGAATGGGATTAAACATTTATGATATACAGCATGGTTCTAATCTTCTTGAATTCAGACATATTCAGCTTCAAATATTTGATCCTTGTGAGTCCTGAAATCATAATTTTCAACATATGTTATCGATTCTATGGTGTTACCAAGGATGGAGTAAAATACACCCTTGTAACCATATTGAAATGATTTGAAGTAATGTGTTTTTGGAATTTTACTTAATAATTATGATTCGTAACGCGTTTCACTACATCGTAGCTTCTTCAGACGAATGAATATTCAGAAAATAAGAATGAGAATATAAATATAAATGTTCTTAATTAATTGAGCAATCGAGAAAGGTCAACGCATATGGATTAAAGAGGATATAAAGATCCAGTACAACAGGAGGGACGTTGCCAACATATATTTGAAGGTAATCCATACGGAATTATTGTTTAGATTGCACCCTGTTGAGTTTGATATTTTAGACTCTGAATCCAGATACGATGTCAAAATTTTAATTCATAAAAAGTTTCAGCAACAACAGAAAAAGTTAAATTCACTTAAATTCAAAACTTCTCCACCCAAACCTTCAACTGATAAATTTTCAGACCATAAATTTTTTGACAGATTCACTAATTTAACTGATACCAATTTTACACAACCGCAAAAAGATCTATTCGAAAAAGGATTCAAACATAATTTACATCCAAAACATAATAAAACTAATTTTGAACAGTTAGGCATAGACTCCGAAATCATTCTCAAAAACTCCAAAGATAATATTTTAGCCAAACATCAAACAGCAAAAATCATCAAAGAAGACTTTTCGAAATTATCACCTAATTGCAATTCCGGTTATAAGATAATAAAACAATTCGGGAAAATAGTACAAACAACGATTTAGTATTCACTAAAGCAGATAAAGGTAACACCGTCGTCGCGATTAGTAAAACCGATTATATTTCTAAAACTGAAGAATTCTTAACAGCCGGGAACTATAAAACATCAACTAAGGATCCTACCGCAAAATTTCAGAAAGTGGATAAAAACATAATTTCGACAGCAAAATCATTAATTAGAGACCACGAAAATATAAATTCATTAACTCCAATCCACAATCCCCGAATTATATTCGTTGATAAAACTTCATAAACCTAATTACCCTATCAGACCTGTTGTTTCTTATGTAACAGCGCCTTCTTTCAAACTTTCAAAATGCCTTAACGACTTGCTAATAAAACATTGCAATTTTAAATCTAAATTTTCGGTCAAAAATTCATACGAACTAATTGCCAATATCAAATATACCATTATACCACCTAATTCCAAACTCATTTCTTTCGATGTTGAGAATCTATTTCCCAACATTCCTCCGAAAAGTATGTACTACTTAGTTGAAGAATTACTAGAAAAGAATCATGTCAATACTATCATTAAATCAGATATTCTTTCATTATTACAAATTTGTTTAGATCAAAATTATTTCCATTTCAATAACAAATATTATACTAGTGAAGACGGCTTGATTATGGGCAATCCGTTAAGTCCTTTGTTAGCAGAAATATTCATGAATTTAGAAAAATTAATGCATAATCTTTCACTCAGTAAATATTGTTTATACTGGTATCGCTATGTAGACGATATCATTATTTGCTTCACAGGAACAGATAGACAATTAAAATTTTCGAAAATCATATAAATTCATTACATCCAAAAATTGGATTCACAACCGAAATAGAAAGAAATAATTCGATAAATTTCTTAGACGTAACAATTTCGAATGAAAATGGAAAACATGTTTTCGCAATTTACCATAAGCCGTCACATACAGATATTAAAATATATAACTCGTCGGGTCATCCGTATCAACATAAAATGTCAGCATTCAATAGTTTTATTCATAGATTGATTAACGTTCCGTTATGACCAGAAAATTTCAACAAAGAATTAAATTTGATTAAACAAATAGCCAAAATAATGGTTACAATCCCAAACTGATAAATAATATATATAAAAGGTAGTCAAAGATTCATGGTTAAAACAATCAATAATGTGAAATACCGGGTGATTCCATATAAATTTGGTTGTGGGTAGTATTTGAAATGCAATTTGAGATTTTCACAGTTGGAATTTCGTTAAATACAGAAAGTGCTAGAATTTTAAGCAAATTACCAGTGATTATCACTGATTAGAGGATTCTGATATTGTAATATAGCGAGAGAAATGGAGATTTATTTTCTGAACGATGTGAAAATCAAATACAGACTTTCGGATGTCCTTTGTTGAACCTTTGTAAGGACAAATTTTTACTTTCAATTGTCTCATAATTTATTTTTGTATTAATGCACTAACATTTGAAGAAAGCAATAATTCGATAAATTTCCTAGACGTAACAATTTCAATGAAAATGGAGCATGTTTTCGCAATTTACCATAAGCCGTCACATACAGATATTATAATACATAACTCGTCGTGTCATCCGTATCAACATAAAATGTCAGCATTCAATAATTTTATTCAAAGATTGATTAACATCCCGTTATCACCATAAATTTGATTAGACAAATAGCCAAAAATAATGGTAACAATCCCAAACTAATAAATAATATTTTAAATAAAAAACAAAGTAGAATCGCATTTAATGAAGTTAATATATATATATATATATATATATATATATATATATATATATATATATATATATATATATATATATATATATATATATAATAAATTGAAACAAAATTCAACACCTTAACCTACGTTGGCATTATAAGTGAGAAACTGAAATCAATCTTGAGTAGCGATAATTTCAACATAGCTTGCCAAACTAATAATAATATAGGTAAATACATAAAAATAATAAAACCAATAGAAATTTTAATATTAGAATATCGGAACATGAACGCAGTTTTTCAAATAAAAATCAGATTCAAATTACGCGAATCATCCTTAGAAAATAATCACTCTTTCGACCCACAGTTTGAAATTTTGCATACGGATAATAAATATTGAAAGGTAGATCTTTGGGAAACTTTAGGAATCAACAAATACAAACAGTCAGGTGGACTCATCAATGAACAAGTCGATTTAAGCCCTCCACCTCTATTGAATCTTTTCGGGGAGCAATCTATTCCTTAATTTTATTGGATATACCTGTCATAAATAACCGCTTAAGAAGACTCAACCCAATAAGCTTTCAATTACTCAAAAACATTTATATTTATATTCTCATTCTTATTTTCTGTACATTCATTCGTCTGAAGAAGCTACGGTGTAGTGAAACGCGTTTCGAATCATAATTATTAACTGAAATTCCAAAAACACATTACTCGTTTTATTATTGATATTGAAATGATTAACAATGAAATGCGGATTGTATATAAATTACATATTTCACAGATTTTTATCAAATTTGAACAGAGATCCATATTTCACAATGTTGTTACATATTTTCGTCATTCTGCTAGATTCCATAGATGATGTTCCTTCTAGGGTTGTGAATCAAAGAATTGAAAGTCAGGTACCTACATTATTAGATGAGGTGCATCTTCCAAAGAGCTGAACGGTGAGAAAACCCATTAGGACATTTGTGCACCTGCCACACCTTTTTCTTTAATTCAAATGACTGGAAAGGTGTTAATAGATTTCCGGGATATTTAAAGTTTTTCTAATTTTCACAAGTATTTCAAATCATTCAGTTCGTGATAATGCCGAACGTGAAGTTT
This sequence comes from Cryptolaemus montrouzieri, assembly GCA_013387265.2. Lineage (NCBI taxonomy): Eukaryota > Metazoa > Arthropoda > Insecta > Coleoptera > Coccinellidae > Cryptolaemus > Cryptolaemus montrouzieri. Next base: position 126,633,455 of record JABFTP020000185.1, read on the forward strand.
AACGCGAAATGGATCGAATCGTATTCAGAGATGATCATGGATGGAGAAAGTTCGTTTTGCAAAGTATGTTCGAAAATCGTAAGTACAGCGTATTCATAAAAATATTTTTCATTCTTTCCATATACCGGGTGTAACTGAAACTAGGGCTATTGCTCCTAATTCTTAAAAATTCCAATACATTAGGCAACGATTGATAGGTACCCGTTGCAATCAGAGGGGCTTTTCACCTCCACAATTATGGAAAACATACAAAGAAAGAAAAGAGATATAATGAAGAGTATACTCTTACCCTACTTATCCTTCATGTAACTGAAACTAGGGCCACCCCTGGAACTTTTTTCTATCTGGAATATGTGGTATAAGTAGGGTATGAGAATACTCTTCCTTATACCTCTCTTCGTTCTTTGCATATTTTCCATAATTGTGGAGGTGAAAAGCCCGTTTGATTGGAACGGTTAGCTATTAATCTAATAATTTAACTGAAGTTTTCGACCATATTAATTAATTATAAACTTCGGGGTTAGGCAGCGGTTTAAAGAACTTTGTAATTTCTTCTTGCTTGGCAGTGTTTAAAAGTCATCGTGTATTTTCCATTCTGTCTACTTGTTTCTTCATTGACTCTTTACCAGTAAAGAGTTAGAGTATTAAATACCTTATTCTTCTTAAAAGTTTCTCATATCTGAGATACGCTATTTTTGCTTGAACGTAATATAAGAGATTATTAACATTATACGTCACTGCAAGCACGTGGAAAGAAAAATTACTTATTCAACGGGAGACTGATATATAACAGCAATTTGCATATCATAGAGCTACCAATAAATACCAAACTACAATCAATCTCCCACATAAAAGTATGAAACTTGTCTTAGTGCAGTAATTTACTTTACTAACTAGATAGTGTAATAATGAAATTTATGGTTTTGAAATGTACAATATGCTTTAAATGAACGATAATATAACCATAATTATTAAACTTTGGCAGTTACTACTCCCACGAAGTAATTCAAGAAGTCATTACCTATGAATTCCTGAGATGAAGAAATTATCACCTCGTTCCGTATATTTTCCTAAGTGATGTTAATCTATCTTGATTTTATGATTAATCATAACTAATTCAACATGACTTAAATGAACAATTATAAAACTAGTAGAAATTTGAAGCATGGCAGTTATTAATAGGCAGCGTAGAGATGGAAATATACTCAGCACTTTTATTTTAATTGAAAGTAAGGTGAAGCTTATGACTATATTTTCTACACGCCACTGTTTTGGACCTATAATAATAATAATAATAATAATAAGCCTCAGGGGCTCAGGAACATTGTTTCTGAGTACGGGCTTAGCGAACCCGAGGTACCCAAGCTGAACCTGGCAGTAGGTATAAAATGCAACTTATCCAATGATGTACAATCTAAGGAATAAACGGGTGAATCGACATTGTACCACCATAACCTCTTGTCGCGTTCAAGATTTAGGAAGAGGGTCTTGTTCGGAAAGTGAGTCACAGTCTCCCTCGGTTAGCGACGGAAGCAGCGTGATATCGAGTAGGGATACTGCAACACAAAACCAAGTGGGAAATAACATCAATACCTCCCAACCGACTCTTGATGTTTCAACGGCGGCTCAAGCCATTATGCCTACGACCACGAGAACCGGACTCCTAGGAAACGCATGAAGTGGACCCCAGAGATGAATTCCTTCATTATGCGTTCCTATTACAAGATTACAAACTTGGAATCGGAAATGACAGCATACAGATACGCGTTACATCTTGCGTTCGTAGAAAAATATCCTGAATTACAGCACATATCCGAGCAGAGAATTTCGGATCAAAGAAGAACAATCGTTAAAAACAGGCTACTTTCTTCAGAAACGCTGCAAAGCATACGAGAAGGGTCATAATGGAACTTAGAAGCGAAAATGATACTCATAACGGTATACCTGCTGGAGTCAATGAAAGTGTTACAGATAACATCGAAGCCACGGAAACGAATATTAACATGGAACGCCCTCCTGAGCAGAATCAGCAGGACGAATATATCTATTCAGCAAGATCACAACTCAACAGAGCAATAACTGAATTCAGTGGTAGTAACCCAACTAAAAGACCTAAACTGCCCAAACTCAAGACGAACAAGAACACCAATATTATCCTTGCAAGAGTGAATTCAGTGTTTGAAGAATATACCGACCAGAACACCTTGGAGAAGATTCACACTTTGATTTACTGTGGAGCAGAAGCGGTTCTTCGACTTCACAAACAACAAATCTCCACAACTCTGATTCAAGCTGAGCCAAAAATCGTCAGAAAACCACCATGGCAAAAACGACTGGAGAAGGATATTGATAATATTAGAGCAGAAATCGGTCGCCTCACAGAATTCCTGAGAAACAGAAAACCCTCAAGGCGCTTGAAATCACATATACGCAAAATTTATAGGAAAATTGGTACGAACAAAAACACCCTGATCACAAACAACACATCGACGTTTATATGGACACTTTGAAACAGAAACTCCAAGCAAATGCAAAGAGGCTTTCAAGATACGTCAAGTGTACTGAAAGGAAACATCAAAACCAAAGGTTCCTCCAAAACGCAGCCAATTTTCATGAGGAAATAACAAAACTGCGACCAACAATAACAGAGAAGTATCTGACGCACAGTGCTTGACCGACTATTGGTCATCACTATGGTCGCACCCCAAAGAACACAATAGAGATGCGGAATGGATAACGAATGAAAAGAACGCCTCGATATCAGACATATGCACTTCGATGGAATAACGGAGGAAGAAATCACAATAGTAGTTCGAGCGACCAACAATTGGAAGGCCACAGGTATAGATAATATCCACAACTACTGGTACAAGAAGTTTGATAAGCTCCATGGAGCCCTAGCGAAACAGCTCACGTATGTTCTTCAACATCCCAAGAAAAGAACCACTTTCCTAACGCAAGGCTTAACATATATGCTACCTAAGAGCGATAGAACACAGGATCCGTCCCAATATAGGCCAATTACTTGTCTGCCAACACTCTACAAAATACTCACCTCATGCATATCTAATCGAATATACCTTGACGACAACAATATATTAGCAGAGGAGCAGAAAGGATGCAGAAAGAAACACCACGGGTGCAAGGAACAACTCATCATCGATTCTGTGATAATGAAACAGGCACACGTAGGGCATCGGAATGTTCATTCGGCTTTTCTCGATTATCTGAAGGCATTCGATAGTACCGCCCATTCTTGGCTTGTTGAAGTATTGCAGATATACAAAATTCATCCAGCCCTGGTAGAATTCTTGAAGACAACAATGACACACTGGCGCACGTCTCTGCAGGTCAACATGAACAATAAGTTAATTAAAACCGACGAGATACCCATACGTCGAGGAATTTTTCAAGGAGACTCTTTGAGTCCACTATGGTTCTGTTTAGCTATGAACCCATTGTCCTCAATGCTCAATAGAACAGGATACGGATTTAGGATAAAAACAGATAGGAACTATCATACAATCTCCCACCTGCTGTATATGGATGACATCAAGTTATATGCTTCGAACAAGAAGCAATTGGATGATCTGCTGAAAACTGTCAGTAAGTTCTCGGCAGATGTTCATATGAAATTCGGGATTGAAAATGTAAGGCCCTGAACATTCAAAGAGGAAAAGTCATAGATGGTGAAACACAACTTCCAAACGGTGATATTATACATTGCATGAAGGTTGGCGAAACATACAATTATCTAGGATACCAACAAGCCAGATTGCTAGACCAAAAACAATCAAAGGAGAAGATTCGTTCAGAATACCGTCAGCGTCTGAAGACTGTGCTGAAATCAATGTTGAACTCGGGGAATCTAGTCTAGGCAATTAACACCTACGACATTCCAGTGTTGCTTTACTCATTTGGAATAATCAGATGGACTAAGACAGAACTGGATGATATTAAAAGGCAGACCCGAACGATGCTAACAAAGTACAACAACCATCATCCAAAATCGTCTGTGATACGAACAACTTTGAAGCGGAAAGAAGGAGGACGCGGATTAATAGATGTTGTCAATTTACACACCGAACAGATAAAAATCTCAGAGAATTATTCTCAGCAAAAGCTCTCACTTCTGGCCTCCATAGATTGGAATCGTTGGTGATAAGGGATATACACCTCTAAATCTTGCTACCAGAGATGACCTGCTGAATCTACCGTTCCTATCAGATACTGAAAAACAAGAGCAATGGTCAAGAAAGGAATTGCATGGACGACATCACCATGAGATTAATCAACCACACATCGACAAAGAAGCCTCCAACAAATGGTTGATGAAAGGAGAATTATTCGCGGAAACAGAGGGATTCCTTATGGCCATCCAAGACCAAGTGATCGCTACAAACAACAACAAAAAATTTATTATGAAGGACGGAACATTACAAACAGATAGGTGCAGAAAATGCCATATAAGATCGGAGACTATACAGCATATTACGTCCGGATGCGAACAACTGGCCAATACGGAGTATCTTCACAGGCATAATCAAGTGTGCAACATTATCCACCAGAAACTTGCACACAAGTACGGACTTCTGAACACCTCCCAGCCATATTACAAGTATCAGATTATACTACCATAGGCCTGTTATCACTGACAGAATGGTGACGAATAATAGGCCGGACATAGTAGTGTATGATAAGAGCGCCAGAACAGCAATGCTGGTGGATGTCGCCATACCGAATAATAACAACGTACTAAATAAGTTCCAGGAGAAAAATCCAAATACACAGACCTTGCTATTGAGATCAAGCAGATGTGTCACCTCGAGAAAACAGATATTGTTCCTGCCATCCTATCCTCGACTGAGTTAATACCCAAAACTTTGCATGATAGCCTCAAAAAATCAGAATTGCATAAGAATACATATATAGAAATGCAAAAGCTGTAATTCCTAATACATGTAGGATAGTTAGGAAATTTATGTCAAGTATATTGTAATCGATCCTATTCCCTTTGATTGATGAATCTGGAAAAGGTAAATCATATCCAGCTAACATCTGAGATAGGATAAACTGTGACAATGAAACAAAGATGTAAATTGAACTTAATATTATTCTTTATACCCAATTGAGCAAAAGAAAACCATTGAAGGTAGCCCTTGCGCATGGTTTGATATGCGGTAAGTGTTTAACAAAAAGTCTTTAATAAGAGAAATTCAAAATTTAAGATTCAATTGATACAGACCACGAAAAAAGAAAACGAAGAGAAAGAAAAATAACCATTCTCAGTGAAAACAGCATTATTATTATTTTTGTAGGCGGTCGATTTTGATCGATCTATCTTATTGGAGCATTTTTAATGTCGACCATAGATAACATCAATGAGCGTGGATGCGATAGTGGCCATTTTTTAACATTTTTCTTGAACGAATTTATAGAAACTAAATTTTTTAATTCTAAAGGTAGCATATTAAATTCTAGGAAGCAAATACCTTCATGTTGCATATCGGGTTCGAAAACCATGAGAGATTAAATGATCCTCACTTCTATTGCTTACGAAATACACAAGTATTCTATTACAAAAAAGCTGGCTCAAATCCAGTAGCTCAGCTTCATGAAATAATTCGTCTGAGGGGTAAGTAGTACTTCTTCCTAATATACATTTAATGAGTCTTTTATGTAATACTTATAATTTCTTTAGGTAGCAAGTATCTACACCACCCCATACAAGGATCCCATAAACCAACAAAGACTGAACAAAGCCGAGTAGAGGACCTTCAATTGAGTCACATAACAGAATTCTCCACAGTATCTGAACAAAGGTAAGAGACCCCGTAGTTTCTCTGATACTAATAATACGTGAGAGTCCCATCGAAGATGAGAATCCAACACCACCCTGAGATATTTGACTGATCTTGTCTGTCTTGTTTGAATAATATCATTCTCCAATTGAATATTTGAATGATTGTAAGCTGGCAGTGAGGTTATATAACTCGCAAATGGTACATATACAATCTTTTCAGGAATACAAGTGAGACCCTTGTCTCTCAGAAAACTGAAGATCAATTCAAAGTCAACTTCACACTTTTCCTTGAGAGATTTCCAGGAAATATCCCGGTAAAGGGTAGCTTTTTCATCAGCAAAAGATATTATTTCCCCAGAAGTATTCAAGACATAGAGGTCATTAAAAAATACAAAACAATATTGGTCCTAAGACTGTCCTCTGAGGGACCCCACATTGAACTATTGTCTCAGAGCTTCTGACACCGTCTATCTCTACAACTTGCTCTCTTTCACTCAAATAATTTCTCATTAACTTGAGTTACCTGTAAATCCAATATTGTTTTAATGTTTTAATCAAATCACAATGACAGACGGTGTCAAAGCCTTCGGCAGGTCAATATATATACATAAGACTGAGACGCCTCCATCCATTGCCTTATAAATATTTGATAATAAGAGTGCCATTGCATCCTCGATCGATTTTTCCACTCTGAAACCGAATTGTTTAGATGAGAGTATCTTATACTTATACTTATACCGTCATAACCTGCTTATCAAATGTCAATCTTCCCATTACACATTGCACTTTCTCAGGAGGAGTCTCGACAAATTCAAGAGAATTGGATGTTCGATGAGGCTCGTAAATCTTTCTTGGCGGTTTGCGTATTCCTGACGCCATCCTGTTTCCAATATCGGTGAAATATTTGTTGAAATAATTTGCGATATCTTCTCTGTTTGTTAGGTAACTGTTATTATCTCCCAGTATGCGATCAATATTGATAGATTTTTACCCCTAATTTTTTTCAGAGTCTCCCACAAAAGTTCAGAACTACTTTTATTCTTATTTATTTGAGATTTGAAATAGTTATTATTAGTTAATTTCACTAAATTGTTGAGTCTATTCCTGTATTCCTTATGTGAATTATGCAGTTCACCTGGATTCAGAAGGATTTTCCTGTACATCTCATTTTTATGATTGATGGACTTCAATAAACCATCTGTCACCTACTCTTTTCGCTTCATGCTTTTTTTGGTATTTTTATTCTTGCAGTACAAGTTTCCACATAACCAATTACAGGCTGGCGAAGACCTTTGAATTCTCTTTCGTATCGGTACCACAATATACAAAGATCCATTTCTCCTCCTTCAGACATCCATTCAATTTCCTGAAATTAATTATGTTTTTGAACTTTTTATTGTTTGCAGGCTCCTGTGGCGCTAATGCATCAGGAAATCTAATACCAAGGAGGGTAGGACTGTGATCCGTTATATCTGCATACTATTGGGCAGAAGTCACTGAATGGAAATGAACGCTTTAAAAAAATATGGTCAATACATGTCCTTGTATTGCCCTGGGTTCTGGTATACGTGTTTATTGCTGAAACGTAGTCCTCCTCATAAAGTATATTGAGATACTCTTGTGTTATGTTATTCTCATGATCAAGGATATCTATATTGGATATCCCCAGAAGAATGGACACTTCATGGATTCCCCGACGCTGACTGGGAAACGACTTTAGGTTATCGACAAAGTCGGATGCTATTAAGCAAGGTGGTATGTACAGAGCTAGTACCTGGACGGTTCTTTTCTTGTAGATATGGATACATAGATTTATAGCATTTATCTGAGAGATTTTTATTATTTGATGTAGCCATTCAAATTTATCTTTAATAAATATTATTGTTCCGTCGTTCCTGTTTATATCTTCTACATTATAAATAGAGCTAAATCCCTTAAAACGATACAGGTCAACATTATCGAGTTGGTGCGTTTCTGTAAGTACTATACAGTCAAATTCGGTTTTTAATCTAGCCAAAGCAATACTCAATTCATCCAGATTCTTAGATATACTTCTTATATTATTGTGGAAGCCCCTCAAACCATTACCGTACATCAATCCGTCACAATCCCCCAAATCATTAATAACAAAGGCAAAATATATCATCAATATACACACAACCAATGTAATATGGAATCACCCGATATTTTGAATTTTAACTCAGGGATTTTAGAAATTTCGAAGGATTATTGGATTTGATTTTTTTGATATCTCAATTGAAAAAAGAAATAAATTAAGGTTTATTTTAAGAAAGAAACAAATAAAAGTAAATAAGGGACTCTTTTCGCATGTAGAAAAAAAATTGAAATTTGTTTTCCCCCGGAGTAGGTGTTTTTTCTCGACCTCAGTAGCTAGTATTACCTCCTCTTGCTCTGGTACAAGACTGAATCCGTCTAGCCATGCTTTGGATTAGGTTTTCGACCTCATCTGGAGTGATATTCTGCCACTCTTCTGTGGCGTTCTTGGATTATCCTGGCGCGATCTAATTTTCCTCTTGAGATTATTCCATAAATGTTCAATAGTATTTAGGTCTGGAGAGAAAGCTGGCCAGTCCAAAATAGCGATTCCCTCTGTTTCAAGATAATGTCGCGCGAGGTTGCTGGTATGCCGAGACTAAACTTGCATAAAAGTGAAATTCTCACCGTGGGCACCTCGACAGAGTCTCAATATGGGCTCCAGCACTAGAACCACTTAATTCCTAGCCGCTACACTCGCAGGAAACGCAATCAAATCCGTTTTACCTCCCAGCATAATACCACCCCCAAAAATCACATTGCCCCCCTTGGCATTTCGGAATTCGTCTTGCTGCTCGGAGTCTAGCCTATTTTCCACGACCCCTTGAAACCTGAATCCGGCGGTCATCTGATCGAACACCAATTCTTGTCTTCGAAGAAAGAACATTTCGCCAATTCTCAATTTTCCAATTCTGGTTCTCGATACACCAATTAAGTGTGTTAATTTTTTGTTGTCTGGTTAGCTCTGGAACTCGTAAGGACCTTCTGCTGTATAAACCCCTTGAACGAAGTCTTTGGCGTATCGTTTCGACTGATACACTGATGCATGTTGCTTCCAGAAATTGCCTTTTGAGCGACGCACTAGAGTCCCTTCTTGAAATTCGCTACAAAAAGCGGTCTCGTTCTTCAGGAGTGATCTTCTTACATTTTCTTCTTGGCCTATTTTGCATAGATTGTAGCTCCACGTATCGGGCGTTGGTTTTTGAAATCACCCCTGTGATACCCCCATTGTGGCCACTACATCCACTGTGTCACCCCTTCTTCAATGAGAGCAATTATTCAACCCCTCTGCACATCGGACAATCCAACGTAAGACAGTTTCAATTATGATTATAGCCTTTTTAAATTTTGAAATTCACAATTTCAAATTTCAGTGACAGCTGAGTACAATATCCCGTACATGTGGTGGTAAATCAACATTTCTCATCATACTATCCAGTTTTTTACAACAAATTTGGTTGTGTGTAGTATTTGAAATGCAATTTGAGATTTTCACAGTTGGAATTTCGTTAAATACAGAAAGTGCTAGAATTTTCAGCAAATTACCAGTGATTATCACTGATTAGAGGATTCTGATATTGTAATCTAGCGAGAGAAATGGAGATTTATTTTCTGAACGATGTGAAAATCAAATACAGACTTTCGGATGTCCTTTGTTGAACCTTTGTAAGGACAAATTTTTACTTTCAATTGTGTCATAATTTATTTTTGTATTAATCCACTAACATTTGAAGAAAGCAATAATTCGATAAATTTCCTAGACGTTACAATTTCCAATGAAAATGGAAAACATGTTTTCGCAATTTACCATAAGCCGTCACATACAGATATTATAATACATAGCTCGTCGTGTCATCCGTATCAACATAAAATGTCAGCATTCAATAATTTTATTCAAAGATTGATTAACATAAAAAATTTCAACAAAGAATTAAATTTGATTAAACAAATAGCCAAAAATAATGGTTACAGTCCCAAACTAATAAATAATATTTTAAATAAAATACAAAGTAGAATCGCATTTAATAAAGTTTACCATGTCGATGAATTGAAACAAAATTCAACACCTTAACCTACGTTGGCATTATAAGTGAGAAACTGAAATCATTCTTGAGTAGCAATAATTTCGACATAGCTTTCCAAACTAATAATAATTTAGGTAAATATATAAAAATAATAAAACCAAATCAGGTAAAAACAATAAATCAGGTGTTTATAGATTGAATTGCAATGACTGTGATAATTTCTACATTGGTAGAACACATAGAAATTTTAATATTAGAATATCGGAACATAAACGCAGTTTTTCAAATAAAAATCAGATTCAAATTACGCGAATCATCTCTTTAAAATAAACACTCTTTCGATCCACAGTTTGAAAATTTGCATACAGATAATAAATATTGGAAGGTAGATCTTTGGGAAACTTTAGAAATCAATAAATACAAACACTCAGGTAAACTCATCAATGAACAAGTCGATTTAAGCCCTTCACCTCTATTGAATCTCTTCGGGGAGCAATCTATTCCTTAATTTTATTGGATATACCTGTCATAAATAATCACTTAAGAAGAAGCAACCCAATAAGCTTTTAATTACTCAAGAACATTTATATTTATATTCTCATTTATATTTTCTGTACATTCATTCGTCTGAAGAAGGTACGGTGTAGTGAAACGCGTTAGGAATCGCAATTATTAAGTGAAATTCCTCAAAACACAGTACTTGTTTTTATTATTAATCTACTAATTCAATTTCTCATAAAACTCGTAGTGGTTTCAATAATATTAATGTGAATAATTATAATTATTATTATACAGGGTGTCTACTATAAAAAGGCCAAACTTCAGGAGGTGATAATACAATTTATTTGCAACAAAAATATCTCACAATATTTTTTCAAAGAGTTGATAATTAACAATTGATTTAACACTTCTTGATTTTATGAAATGTTTTGCTTCTCTCTATAAAACAAAAATATCTCCGTTATTCTTACAGCTACATCAAATCTGACCATACGATCGGAAAGATCATTGAATTTGCTATAATATAGGTAAGTTCTAGTGGTAAAAAAATTTGGTATACCGGGCGTTGTAAAGGGCTAAATGAACAAAATTAGTGGTATTTTCTTGTTAGCTGTACCACTGAGAAATAGTCGATATATAGCTGTTTTTATTTTGGTAAAACTACTACATTCAACTTTTGAGCTAACTTCTTTTTCCAGCAATATCATGGGTGCGCCTAAACATTTCAACAAATGTCTTTCAGCAAGGTTGATGCCATGATGTCTGTTTGGAAAGCGCAATGCATACTCCCGCACCGCTGCCCGGCAATTTCCATTCATGAAGCCATAAATAAACAACATATCTCGATATTCAATGTTTGACAAACTAGGCATGGTTTCTTTTTGTCGAAAAGAAAAATGGAACCGTAAAAGAGGAAAATATATACTTCAATTCATTATTTCATTGAATGGCAGTTCTTATCAAATTCTAAGTATTTTTATCTGTTTTAAAATCAAGTGATACAAGCCTTTTGTGATTTGTTCTTTTACGATTCTCTTCTCTAATTTCTTCTTCTAATCCGAGAAAAATCAATTAACCTAAATTCTCAAATATTCAATATCCAGATATATTATTTATTTATCGCTTATTATTATTGAAAAGTAATTTGTGGAATTGTATAGACGCTCCGGTGAAACTAGCTCATTTGCGATCGAAGAATTAAAGAACTTAATGTTCTTACTCTTACTCTTACCCATGATATTGCTGGGAAAAAATAGTAAGCTCTAAAGTTGATACACCGTTTAAAATCCAGATGAATGTAGTAGTTTTTACAAAAAAAACCACTAGTTATCAACCAGTTTTCAGTGGTTTTCACTAATTTTGTTCATTTCACAATTTTTCATTTATCCTTTTACAACACCCGGTATACAACATTTTTTACCATTAGTACTTACCTATCTTATAGCAGATTTAATACTTTTCCGATGGTATAGTCAGATTTGATATAGCTGTAAGAATAACAGAGATATTCTTGTTTTTATAGAGAGAAGCAAAAATTTCGTAAAATCAAGAAGTGTTAAATAACGCGATAATTATCAACTTTTCGAAAAAATGTTATGGGACATTTTTTGATGCTAATGACTTGTACTATCACATCCTGAAGTTTGGCACCTTTTATAGTAGACACCCTGTATACATAATAATATACTAAACGTCCCCTCAATTCGTTTTGATCCATGAAAATGTTTGTTATTATTTGGAAGGGTAAGACCGTAAAACGAAAGGTATAATTTAAATATAATCTAACACATCCAACAGCAGCCTATAACCGTCCATTCAATAGCGCAATTAGGCACTATAGCCAATGAAAAATGTGCCGTAATTGAAGCACCTGCGCAGATTGTGACTCGGGTAGGCTCATTTCTCCTTTAATTGTACACTTGCTCAAAACCCGAATGCCCGTTGCTGATTAGTAGATTGCCGTTCGAGGACGAGATGCTTCGAGTTTCATATAAATGGACTCAAGTTATTGGAGGTCCGCGCAGGATTTATGTGTGCAAACGCTTGTAAACTACTCAAAATTCAACGGCTTCCAAGTGCTTTATATAGTTAAATGAATACGCTACATACATCACATTTATCTGGACGGAAATCAGACGGAGCTATAAATAATAAAATATCAATTATGAATATCTAGAGACAATGCTGAAAGGGATCCGCCCCTTACTCAGCACCTTCGTTGTCCGGGAGCACCTCTCAACTATTGGTACCATCCTAAAGAAAAAAGTTTTTAATACACCAATTTAACTCAGAGGCTAAATGATGAATGATAAAATTAAATACGAATCAAAAATGAGTCTTGCATTGCAACATATTATTTTATCAAATTTTAGACTTTCCTTGACAAAAGAAAGTTCAGTTAGTGTATTATCTCACATAAACACCTCAAAAAAGTCTAGGGAACACTTCTGAATATCGATATATCGTATCCAGAACGATCAATATGGATGATTTTTTAAGAAATGAACACCTGCATTAACTTCTCACCAAATTATGTAGAGTGCCGCAACAGATTTCAGTTTTTTATAAAAGCAGATGCGACGCTGCTTTATAATCATTTCATGTATTCAGTGTTTGAAATCAGTTAGTTGGCACTTTGTTTCTGTTGTAAGCACAAATAAAAGATTCAAGTTTTGTGATTCGACCATGGAAAGACGACATTTGACTAGAGAAGAGATGTTACGAGCCGTTGGCATGCTCCAAGCTGGGAGCTCATAACGGGAAGTATCCAGGGTTCTGGGAAGTAGCCCAAGTGTCATAAACCGTTTATGGTCGCGTTTCAATGAAACAGGTAGCGTAGAAGAACGCCATACAGGTCGTTTCAGGATTACTACAGTCGCCCAAGACCGATTTTTGATTTCACAAGCCAGAAGAGATCGTACTACCACAGCATCTCAATTAGCTCAAGAGCTATCACGAGTTCATAATGTACAAATTTCCGACCAAACTGTGAGAAATCGACTGCACGAAGGTCAACTCCACTCCAGACGTCCAGAGTTCCACAACTGACCCATGGAAATCGCGCTGTTCGTTTAGCTTGGTGCCAAGAACACGTAAACTGGGATCAAGAGAGGTGGGCCACAGTTCTCTTCAGTGATGAATCTAGATTTAGTTATTTTCCGCTTCGGGAAGAATTCGAATATGGAGGGAACCTGGAAAGCAAAACCGTCTCCAGCATGATCGAGAAGTTGTTAGACAGGGAGGCAGATCAGTGATGTTTTGGGGAGGTATGCGCCTTGGTGGAAGAACTGACATCATTTTTATACAGACCAACCTCATAGGAAATTCTTACGCAAATGAGACAGTAGTGTAGTACGTATCTCCAAACAATGGGTCAAAATCCACTCTTTCAACAAGATAATGCCCCTCCTCATCGTGCAAGAGTTGTCTTGAACGTTCTTGAAGAGAATGATATCGATCTTTTACCGTAGCCATCCTGCTCCCCAGATCTGAATCCCATCGAGCATGTGTGGGACACCCTAAAAAGAAATCTCCTGCGTCAAAACGTCTTCCATCATGAACAGGAGCTTCGATCAGCAGTTCATGGGGTTGGAATGACTTAGGCCAAATGTAATAGACAATTTAATATTGAGCATGCCGCGACGATGCCAAAGTGGCATTAATAACAGAGGTGGGCATTCTGGGTACTGAAAAATATAAGTGCTTCCATATCGTTTCGTTAATATTAGTTCAGGATTTTTTTTTGTGTTTTACCAAATTTCGTCATCTTCAAATTTCAATCCTTTTTTATGATAGGTGCTTTGGAGAAGTCAAATATTATTTTGTTTTCTTGAGAATACATTATATACAATACATCCTAACAAAAACCGAAAGATTTCTATAAATTCGTATCATCAAATTCATATTTTAAAGATATTGGTAAGTGACTTTTTTGAGGTGTTTATTTAACTTCTATAACATATCCTGAGATTTGAGCTCTTCCTCTCGAATCGTCCTTCTTCCTTTCGTTATTATCCCAGAACGTATGTTTCATAACAAGCTTCTAACAATCGTTCACTATTCGGTTTACTTGAGAGGTAAGTAAGGGCATTTGAGTGATTTAGGTCGTGATTGTATGCGGTACATTCAGCGTCCTGGAGGGTTTTAGTCTGCATTTCTTGTGTTGTTGATGACTAGGTATGGCAATGGAGTAACTACAGCTCCCGTATGATTCTTGTATGAAAAATATTTGCTTTTCGGCGTGGTGATATTTAATCACTGATTGAACATTAAAAATCTTGTGTTAGCATATTGCATCTTGAAATAATTTGTTTCATGTTATTCAGCTGAAATTTTTTGATTTGAAAAAACCAAATCAATATCATACTCCCTGCAGGAATGACTCCAATGTAAGAATAATCTACAATAGTTTTCTCGGACAACAATGATACTACTATATGGTTTCAAGCCATTTGAACCATAAAATTAATGATTATTAATTACCATGAACTGACCAGAGCTGGAGAACGTAATATGAGACGAAAAGTCAAAGGCTTTATCAAATTTATCAAAATGAAACGATCTGCTCAGGATCGAAGTCTTATATGCCTTACAGCTCCTTGAACAGCAAAATTGGAAAGGGATATACGAGAGCAAATGAACAATTGAAATTACATCCAAGTGGACAGATTTCGTTGATTTGTTTGCTATTGAGGATATCTTATCATCGATACTTATCTTTCATACGATACTTATTTCTACATACTATTTGAAAAGACAAAATGACGTCACTTATAACGTTCATCTGAATTCGCAGAAATAATGAGATCTCATTCCGAACAGTGAAATATACCTGTTATAGACATTGTGATACTCAATGCCCATAGAATAAGATATAAATATTTCAAATTAGCCAATAAGACTGGAAGTAGGAGAAAGATGAAAAGAATTATTTATTCACACTCGCATCTACATGAACTCTTGCAGAAGGCAATAATGATCAAATCATGTGATATCCGTCCCAGATTTTTCTCAGAGAATTAAGGTAACAATTGGTACCAAGATCAATCTTTGATTAAGTTTACATACTTAACTTATGGTAATCAAGAAAAACTATTCAATAATTCGTAGCTAGTTCTTGAATCTTTGACCAAATCGGCAAGAGCCTCAACAGCTATGGAGAGCAGTTGAAAGGCATGGTACGACAAGATGCAATTTTCTCACAACCCTCTTATTACAAATCTAACCGACGACTAATAAGGAACATAAGGTTAAGAAGATATTCGCTTACCTCTGTAATTTTCGATTGAATTTGCCTATAGATAGGCTTCCATATGAATCTCGAGTAACGAAGAACGCTTCTCTCTTTGGCATATTTTATTTTCCTCGAAGTTCGACAATGAATATATGATACTCCGAAAGAATAGAAACAGTGTCAGTGTCAAATGAACTTGAGTTATAAGGTGTATTATTATAAAAATGCAGCTCTACTTCTGTGATTTATTTTCTACCTGTGCTTTGCAGTTTAGTCTACAGTTTCTAGAGAGTGCCACTACTTGTAATGATGTTGGATTCAGTTTAAATAAGGATATCACAGGTAAGATATAATTGTTTGAATACTGATGAATTTATAACAAAGATGAATATGCAGTACATGGTACAATGAACGGGTATTCAATTGATTTTGAATGACGATTTTCTTGTCCCATATCCTCACTTCAAGGACGAACATGCCAATAATGTATCCTAAGATTTCCTGAACGTACATTCCAAGAATGTTGCCTATAGATTTCTAGTACCAAAACAAGATGGATTGGATTATTTAGGAACACTTCGGTATTCGAGGTGGTGTCCTTTCCTGGATTGCCTCGTTTATCTCTAACCGTGAGTTTTGTGTGCGCGTTGGTAACTCTCTTTCTGATCCCAAACCAATTTCAAGCGGAGTCCCACAAGGACCTGTGATGGGACCTTTGCTATTTTTGAAGTATAGGACTGATTTACCTAGTCTACTCACCTCTACATCTTCCGTGTACGCAAAAGACACAAAGATTTACGCTGATCCACTACAAAACCGCCATACTTTACAACAGGATCTCACAATTATTCAGGGTTGGTGTGAGACATAGTTGATACCTCTTAATTCCGAGAAATGTGTCATCCTACATATTGGTAGGAAAAATCCGAGACTTCGCTATAGCATCAACGGAACGACCATCACATCATACAAAAATCATATCGATTTAGGAGTTACAATATCAGAAGATCTCAGCAGGCCTGACCACATCCATTCCGTATGCAGAAGAGGTTTCAGAACGTCGTATATTATGGTGAAGGTATTTGGGAAATGCAGCATCAATACCTGTCGCGTCCTTTTCACCACCTACATCAGACCAATTTTGGAATTAGCCGGACCTGTCTGGGATTCTCATCTGCTTGGCAATATAAACTCGCTGGAATCTATTCAACGGAGAGTTTCGAGAATGCTCTTCGGAGTTGTTCGCACTTCATACGAAGATCGCCTTCGTCTTCTGAATCTCCCACTGTTTGCAAATGCACGACTTCGTGGTGCCCTTATAGTCACATATAGGACACTCAACAATCTGTTTGAAGTAGACCTTTCAACCATGTTTCGTCTGAATAGAAGCACACGTCTATACAGAGAAAACCTTCGATGCCAGAGAGCACTTATCGAATTGAATATTTCACCCATGGAATAAGCTGCCCGATGAAGTCGTTAACAGTACAAGTGTTAATATGTTCAAAAATACCTTCGATCGATGGTCTACGCGGAACAATAAATAGACTTTCTAGTGGTTAATTGTGGTTGAATTTAATTATTCTTTTCTTTCTCATCCTTCACTCACTGATGTATTGCAATCAATTGCATTTTTGTAATTTGAGCCACTTGGCTTTTGTTAATGTTCAATAAAAATAATAACAAATCATGGACATATTGTATATAATAATCGGAGATTATAATATGATGAATGCAATAACTAATCAGTGAAGTACTGAGTACTGTCTTTTCCATCTACTTACCCTGAGCTATACGGAGTATAGCATCGGTAAGCAGGTGGTCGGAGGACAGAGTGAACTAACGCTCTAACGTTTAAGCCACGATCGAGCTTATTATTATATATTGAAGGGCGGTCTGTTGGATGCCCCTCTACTTCATACTGTCTTCTTTGGTAAAAGGAAACTTTGCTACAACTTTGTGTTAGTGACACGAATGGAAATCAGACAACCAATTTCCTACGGAAAGGATGGCTAGATCTCACCCTTTTGCAGATCCTTCAGGGTCTACTTTATCGAAGAATGAAGCAGAGTCTCCAGCCTCCAATTTGGTTGATAGAATTACCTGAAGATAAACGGAGTAACCCATAAAAACACATGCCAATTCTGCAAAGAGGAACTATCCTAGAACTCTAGTAAAAGCCTCTTTAGTTCCAACCAAAAGTATTAATCGAGATATCTATGCTTTTTCTGAACCTTCTCTGAATAATCTATGTTTCTGAACATTCTTATGCTCGGTGGTCCATTTGAATATGGATGGCAAGTATTAGAGAAGATAAACTTTCTCCAGAAAAGTTGGACAATTTTCAGGGTTACATAACTGACAAAGACAGGATACAAGGTCGTTCAAAAACTTATAACATGCGAAACACATACTTTTTTTCAATAAATAATATAGATTTCTGCATTTTTGTATTCGATTCTTATTGTTTTATTGTTGATTCTGCAGAACATGAGGTGGTAATATTTTTACCGGGTGCTTTAATAAGTATAAACATTTTTCATCGAATCACAGGTTTGATATATCTCTACAGTTTAGAAACGACGAAAAATAGTTATGTTTATGCATCAAAATGGTCTATTTTTTTCTGCTAGAAATTTGACATCTCTTCACATCTGTCAATATTTTACTGTTCGAGATTTCGTTAGAATAACGCCCGTAATTTCTAAATTCTGCTTTATAAAATATTTTCTCAAAGAAGGTTTTTCTAAATGAATTTGGAAAATATTTCATAATCAGGAAAAGATGAGAAACATGTTGGGTATTCCTTTTGAAAAATGTATATTCAGTATCTCACTTGTCCTTGTAAGCTAAAATCCTACATTTTCATTGTTACCTATGCTGCGTCTAGAAATTAATGCACAATTTCGATAGTGATCCCACATGGCACTTATTATTGTGGTTACTTTAGAAGTCAATTCCTAATTCCCATGAGTACTAATTATGAATTTGTTTTTCAGGATGAAAGAAAGAGAGAAAGAGATTCCACGGAGACTATCGATGTTGGTGGGACCGAATCGTCCGAATCTCAATAGTCTAAATCCGTAATATCAATAACCGTGAGTGGACCATCTGAAATTTCAACAGTAACATTAGGTCCTGCAACAAGTGGCAGCGGTTGTAGCCGCAAAACAGCTTCTACTGATGCAGAGCCCGATGAAGCGATGACACCATCCTAGTCTACAGCACTTGAACAATCCACTTCAAGTAATTCAGCTTGTGTAAAAGTTCGGTAATGTCAGCTACCGAAATACCTGCTGCAAGTGACTTTTTCGATGAAGGCTGTAATGAGGCTAGTATCGATATAAGTCCGTCCGACCCCGGTTTGTGGGCCGAAAGAATCACCAATGAGATGGCTAGAATATTGGTTAAACGTGGTCCGCCCTTGATACATATCAGCTTTAGCTTTTAGTTTTGTAAATGTAAAACTCCTAACGCTTTTTGTGATACAAATGGAGTATCTGATAGGCAACACTTGTCTTTGCTAATTAAGAGACACGAAACATCAATTTTACACAACAGTTATATAAACACTTGGGTAAATTTAAAAAAGTGTTGGACACATTTATGACTTAATGCTCATCATCTGCGGATTTTAGAAACGGAAAAAATATTCGTGAGACATGCTGGAAAGAATTATTGCGATTGTTTAGTATTTATCTAAACAATTCTTGGCATTCAAGGTTCTTCTTAATTGCTTTTCGAACATGATAATGGAAATTTTCTAAAAGCTGTTGAGATGATTGCCTCTTTTGATTCAGTGATGAGACAGCACGTCAGCCGATTGTATAACTACCAAAAAATCTGTTGAAATGACTCATTATTTAGGCGTGCAAATACAGAACGAAATGATTGAATTATTGTCGTCCAAAGTAAGAAATAATATTTTAGAAATGGTTCACAGTTCAAAATATTTTTCAATAATATTAGATTGTACACCAGAGATTAGTCATACTGAGCAAATTAGTCTTGTTCTGAGGTATGTTGTCCTCAACACCACTTCAAAAAGGTTGGAGTTAGAGAAAGTTTTATTGCGCTTAATCCAAACTGAACTCTACAAGAGAAGGGATATATACATTTGTGATAGAAAATTTGAAAAATTAAATTTAGAATTAAAACACATTAGGGACAAGGTTATGATAATGGGACAAATATGAAGGAAAACATGTTGGGTTTCAAAACCCATTCTAGATGCAAATCCGAAAGCCCTTTTACTTAACAGTAAATGACGCTTCTAAGGTGTCAGGTGCTACAATAAACTTTTTTAATCTTGTGCAAGAGTTATATAATTTTTTTTCGTCATCCACAAAAAGGTGGTATGTTTTGAGAAAAAATGTCCCCGGGTTAAGTTTAAAGCCTCTAAGTGAGACAAGATGGTCCAGCAGAATTGACGCAATAAAGCCCCTTAAAGTTTATTTAATTAAGGTTTGCGAAAGTCTTCTAGAAGTGGCTGAAGATAATTCCTTTCACATTGATGCAAGACATAAAGCGAGTTCCCTCTTAACGTCTGTACAAAATTTTCAATTTATTTGTGGAATTATTATTTGGCATGACGTTTTATTTCATATAAATATTGTCAGCAAACAAATGCAAAGTGCTACAATTAATATTAAAGTATGCCAAACCTACCTAAAAAATTTAGTTGATCACTTCCAGCAATATAGATCTGACCAATCATTTCAAGAAATTCTTGTGCAAGCGAAAGAAGTAGCATCCTCTCTCGAAATTGAAGAAGACTTTCCACCATTACCAACGGTTAGGAGGAAATTTAAACCAAAACTGTTTAACTATGAACACCGAGATGAGACCCTCATGATCCAAAAACCGCCTTTAAAATTAGTTTTTCTTAAAATTATAGATCAAACTATAAGCTCTCTAAAAACCGATTTGACTTATTAAATGAGTATGATAATATTTTGGGATATTTTAGCGACATATTTAAATTAAGTGACAGCGATCTTTTAAAGCATTGTTCTATTCTGGGATCTGCGCCTTATCGACCACCCAGACATCACCCGCCATCTCCAACCGCTGGCTCTCAGAAGACAAGTTGCTGACCTTTCTCTGTTTTACTGATACTTCCACGGAAGATGCTCCAAGGAGCTGAAAGACCTTGTTCCGGGAAAACTCATGTTTTGCCGCAACACTAGGCTGGCAAGGAGTTCTCATCATATGGCGGTACATTTGGCAACTCCTCGGACATCTCTCTATAAGAATTCCTTTGTTTGCAGGGCTGGTGAGCTGTGGAACTCGCTTCCGTCCAACATCTTCCCAAAATCCTACAATTTGGCCCTCTTCAAGAAGCGAGTAAACAGACTAACCTAACCTCAATTCTTCCCATGTGCCCACTCATGTGGTGTAACAGATTCGCCTATTCCTGGAAAGCGCGCATAAGAAAAAAATCTCAAAATTTCTTTCTTGAGGGGCAACTAATTATTAACAAATGTTCTTTTTCGGATGTGTCCAGACATATGACAAAAAATTCGATGTTTTTAATGGTGGATATGTTCCTCCCGTGAGAAATAAAGTGAAAGAAATTAATTGAGATCTTGCACAAAACCAGCACATATTGAAATCAGTAATTGTTGATCAATTTTTATGAGTAAGGTTTGTTCTCGACAATTTAATTTTCGGTAATAATGCAACGAGAATCACGAAATTTGATCCAGGAAAATATGCATTCAACATATGAATACCTTTTCTGAATAATTTAAATTTGAATTTTTGTGCGTTAATTACTTGGCGCAGTATTAAAACAATACAGGGTGCTTCAACGAAAACTAAACAGAGGCTATATATACCAAGATATTCATTTCTGATCAAAACGCAAAAACAGGTCAATTTTTTTATCAAAGAGGACATCTTTTGAGGTACAAAACTTTCCTGAAATATCAACCCCTAAGCAGGGGTTGCGATCCTTGAACATTTTGAATAGGAAGATGGGTCAGTGATGACTCAAAAGAAAGGTGGTATTTTTGTCTACATTGCCTTGAACGAATTTCCATTTTAATTGAGAACTGTAAAAGATACAGGGTGAGCAACTGAAAGATAGGAAAGACTATTTCCTGAGACTATTCTAATTTCAGTGAGGTAAAATGGAACAGATCCATGGTGATCAACGTGATCATCAAGTACCATCCTCACCTCGAATTTCAACCCCTGGAGCAGGGTGACAACCTTTGAAAATTTGGAAGAGGGTAGATGGGTCGAGTGATAACTCGAAAGAAAGGTATTATCTTTGTCTGCATTCCCGTGAAAGAATTTTCATTTTGATCGAAAACTGTAGAAGATACAGATCGAGCCACTGAAAAATAGAAGACTATCGCCACAAAACTATTGAAGTATTAGTGCGAAAAACTGGAATAGATTCATTTTAGATCAAAAGCTGTCATCTTCCGAAATCACCCTCATCTCGAATTTCAATCCCTAGAGCAGGGGTAATATTTCGATCTAGTGATACCTCAGAGCGATAGATAGTCTCCTCTATTTTTCAGTAGCTCACTCTGTATCTTCTACAGTTTTCAATCAAAAATGAAAATTCGTTCACGGGGATGCAGACAAAGATAATACCTTTCTTTCGAGGTATCACTCGACCCATCTTCCCTCTTCCAAATTTTCAAGGGTTGTCACCCCTGCTCCAGGGGTTGAAATTCGAGATGAGGATGGTACTTCATGATGACTGCCATTGATCAGCATGGATCTGTTCCATTTTACTTCACTGAAACTTGAATAGTCTCAGGGAAATAGTCTTCCTATCTTTCAGTTGCTCACCCTGTATCTTTTATAATTTTCAATTTAAAATGGAAATTCGTTCAAGGCAATGTAGACAAAGATACCACCTTACTTTTGAGATATCACTTGATCCATCTTCCCTATGCAAGTTTTGTACCCCGCTAAAATTTCAGGCAAGTGTCCCCTTGAAACAAAAATTAACTTGTTTTGCATTTTGATCAGAAATGAATATGTTGGTAGATATAGCCTCTGTTTAGTTTTCGCTGTATTATGATTCTGAGAAAAGTTTTTGATGTCTAAAAAAACTTTGGACTACTTAAAATAATGGAAATCCATTACCGAAACGTCGAACACATAGTGAAAATAGAACCAGATGTTTGGTAATATTCTTTCATAAAAGTTAATCTACAGTTATCGCGGTACTTACTCCCGGACTATTAAATGAAAACCCGAATATGCAGTTGATGCTGATGTAGTTATCATAAATATCGATTGGATGGTTCGTTGTTGGATGTTGGTTGTACGTCATTTTTAATTACCGCTGATTATTCCTGGAAGAACAAACACTGCAGACAGAAACCAGAAAGATTGGGATCTGTAGAGATTCATCATTATAGCAGTTAATTGTATTCGCAAATACCAGAACATTCACATCACTATAACATTCCAAATGAGAGAAATATATTCTTCGGAAAAGGTTTAGAGAACATATCATGGAATAATTGGTTTCTATTGAATTAATTCTTAACTTAGAAGAAGATTTATTTATTTATTTATTTATTCTTTGTTACAAAACATAGGAACCCCTACAAGATAGACCCAATTACAGGGTTCATAAAAATGATAACATAAAAATGAACACAAGTAAAACTGTCATACGTAATGAAAATTATAACTTTCATAAAAATTCAGGAGAGAAAAAAGGCTTACTGAAGACACAGAATCAAGTAAAATATCATGAAAACTAAAAACTACTACAATGAGCATGATTCAGATCTAATGAGATATGCAATAACATTTTTTTTGAAAGAAGAAAGAGGTTCATGAAAAATATCTATACTGGCAATATGCCAATTGTACAGACGCATAATTCGCAAGAAAACAGAATGCAAAAATAAACTAGTACGGGCCTTCGGAACATATAAGAGTGCATTTCGACGACTAGGATACACGGGAACATTGAAAGTGAGATAATTAACAAGCGGAAAACTAAAAGAATGATTTAAAATTCGATAAAGAAATACAGTGTCGAAAAGGACTCTCCTCTGCTCCAGGCTTAAAATTTTGTTATGACGCAAACTTGATTGATAATCATGGTTAGGACTGAATAATCTAAAGTTGAAACTTTTGACAAACTTCCTCTGGACTCGTTCAATTCTGTCAATATAACATACTTGTAGTAGTGAGGGGACCAAACAGGCACAGCATATTCCAAATTACTCCTCACCAACGAGAAATATAGCATTTTTCAAGACCTTGGATCACTGAAGCTTTTAGTAATTCTTAGAACGAAACCCAACATTTTGAAAGCCTTAGAAACTATATGATCAATATGAAACTCAAAGGACAACTTAGAATCAAGATATACCAAGATCCTTAATTTGGTTTACGCTCCCAATTACAAGCCCATCAACAGAAAAAATAACATCGAAGACATAGACATTCTTTGTAAACCTTATATGCTTACACATTATTTAATTGAAAATACCTACTTTGACAAAAAGAGAAAAGTCTGTGTAGATCACTCTGAAACCGTAAAATATCATCATAGGACCGAATAGCACTGTACACTCTAAGATCGTCGGCATATTTATATAAATATAAGATGAAGAAATATTAATGCGTTATTCAGAAAGTTTATAAATTTTACTGTATAATATGAATTCAATATAGAACCTAACCTAACCTAGTATGACGATGATAAGAAATTAGACTATGTATTATACTATCACAAGAGTTTATTGACATGCAGGATTGCAATTTCGGTCTTTCGGCCATCTTCAGCTAAACGGTTGTTTCACAACATTATTGCATGATTCAGTTCTTTCAAATTTGCACTTAGTATTTGAAGTTCTCATATTAAATATCAAAAAGTTTCTTTGGCTTTGATAGTGATAGGTGTTAGAGCTACTGTGACGTCTTCTAATGATCACAGTAAATTTGGAGAACGTATGGGAAAAACATTCTAGCCAATGATCGAGGAATTTTGAAAACAACAAGAAGAACTTCTAGGAGAAAAATAAGGAATTTTGAAAGAATGTTGTTATACACAAGGTGAATATCTAGGAGAAAAATCGAGAGTTCTTTCAAGATGGGTCGAACACTATGAAGAGCTTTTAAATGAAAAAAGTGCCCCAGTACTACGTCCCTCAACATCAACACACTAATATTGAAGACAATAATCGAGGGTTCGCCTCTTCTGGGTGAAGTACAACTTGCTATAGAGGTACCAAAAACTGACAGAGCTCCAGCGGAAGCGTAACAACGGAACTTTTGGAACACGGTGGCATAGAGCTAGACTAGGGGTTTCATTTGTCCAATACACAAAAAGAGCGATAAGATGTACTGCAAAAATTATCGAGGCATCACACTACTCCATATTGCATATATAACTTTAACATCTTCAAGTTGCAACCGAGAACTTCTTGGAAGAATACCAATGTCTATTTCGACTATCACGGGAACGAACGACCAACTAACTCTTTATACTTCGACAGATAATGAAAATATGTTCAGAACATGCAATAGACTTGTACCTACTCTTCATCGACTTCAAGCAAGCATTCAATAGGTTAAACAGAGCCAAATTGAAGGACGTCTTGGAATACTTCAACACCTCCAAGAAGTTAAGTAGGCTGGTGTTGATGAATTTGAACAAAACACATAAAAATAAATAACAACACAAGTAGGCCTTTCGAATTCGATAATTGTGTTGAACAGGGAGACGGGGTTTCAACGACTCTCTTCATATTGGTCGTCCATTTGGTTCTACAACACCTGTACCAGCAGGAAACAATCTTCAATAAATCGAATCAGTTATGTACATACGCGAGTGATGTTACCAACCTTGCAAGAACAAAACAAAAAATAACTGAAGTTTACCAACAACTAGAAAGATAAGTTCGAGATATGGGTATGAAAGTCAATGTAGAAAAAACTAAATATATGGTCTTATGAACAGCTGAGGATTAAAGGAAACTGATGGGCCCAACAATGAATGGAAGAAGAGGTACGATTTTCCAGCATGGTGGCGCAGACCCACATTTTGCATTGGATTTAAGGGCCCACCTAGCTCACCAATACCCTAATAGATGGAAGGTCGAGGAGGGACTATCGTCTGGCCTGCTAGATCGCCAGATCTTAATCCTCTAAACTACTTCATATGGGGCTATTTGAAGGAGAAGGTGTATCAAGGAGAAATCAGAACGAGGTATGAATTGATCGAGAGGATAAGACTCAACTGTGACTTGTTGCGAGAATCTCCTGACATCATTAGAAAGGCAACAACGAATATTTACAAGAGGTGTAGAGCTTGCATCGACGAAGGAGGGTCTTATATCCAGAACAAATTATGAACGTTCTCCTTGTTTATTGTTTGGTTTCATTTCTTATTCATCGTTTTGTTAGGTTATTTCTTTGGTTTTTCTGAATCAACAATTCTTGTTGATTTTCACTATGATATAAATTTATCAATATGATTCATACAGGGTGTTTTATATCCTGAAGCTCTTCGTATCAATTCATGACAATCCGAACCTCGATTTTTTTCTAAATTTGATAGTGGTTCCGACTGATACTTGGCAGAATAAGAAACTTGCCAAGTTTAATAGAATTTGATGGATTGGTGACGAAGATATGGCCGATCGAAACTTCGACGAAATTCTGAAAGCAGCCTGCTGAGAACATTCACATAAGGTGTTCCCAGATCCCCTCCATATCGGCAATCTACCACTAATTTATTTCTACTCAAAAAAAAGGGGTTGTCACATTTTTCGAACGACTGTCCTAATTTTTCCACAAATATTTCTTTAAATTAAACAAGTTCCACGAATAAATAATATATGGGCGATATTAACCCAGATTATTGGGTCCATAATAATTGTAAAACATCTATAGATCATAATCGGCATCACTTGGAAGACGGAACCTGGCCATCAAGGCTCTCTCAGTCAAGCAGAGAGGGAATTTTAGGAAATATCGCAGGTTATGTATTTTTTTATTATCTCCTTAGTCCTTTTCCCTGCTTGCTATGTAAAATCTTTTCTTAGATTTGTTTAGACATATAAGAAGTATGATTGTTGAAATACTTTTCTGCTGGTTTTCTTTTTCCATTGTTACAGATTCCTGTCCCCAACCCCTTCCTTTCACCCTTGTTTTCGTTTGGAAATCATGGAATGCAAGAGAGAATGAAGCGGCTAAGCGGAAAAATCTTTGGTACTCTTTATGTATACACAACACTAACACAACATAAACAGACAAGCTATTGCTAGTGCAATAGCGACAGGGAAACGAATTTTTCCTCGTTTTTCACTAGTTTATTGAATCATATACGAGATAGTATGGTTCCTTGTTACATTTCCTGAGCTCACACTTGTGTTTTTCTGGCACACATCAAAATTATAGATAGAAGCAATTATTGTAAATACAATTATTCAAATTTTGTAAATCCTCTCTTTCCAAAAGTATATATATATATATATATATATATATATATATACATATATGATATATTGATCTACGGATCTTCTTGTCTCAAGTTCATATATGTAGCTCCTCATGAATTTTATCATGGAAGATATTTCTACCAATATATATATATATATATATATATATATATATATATATATATATATATATATATATATATATATATATATATATATATATATATATATATATATATATATATATATATATAAAAAAAGTTTAGGAACACTTCTGAATATCCATATATCGTATCCAGAACGATCAATATGGATGATTTTTTAAAGAATTGAACACCTGCATCAATTTCTCACCAAATTATGTAGAGTGCAACAACAGATTTCAGTTTTTTTATAAAAACTAAAAATGCAGCAGATGCTATGCTGCTTTATAATAATTTCATGTATTCAGTGTTTAAAATCAGTTAGTTGGCACTTTGTTTCTGTTGTAAGCACAAATAAAAGATTCAAGTTTTGTGATTCGATCATGGAAAGACGACATTTGACTAGAGAAGAGATGTTACGAGCCGTTGGCATGCTCCAAGCTGGGAGCCCACAACGGAAGTATCCAGGGTTCTGGGAAGTAGCCCAAGTGTCATAAACCGTTTATGGTCGCGTTTCAATGAAACAAGTAGCGTAGAAGAACGCCATACAGGTCGTTTCAGGATTACTACAGTCTCCCAAGGCCGATTTTTGGTTTAATAAGCCAGAAGAGATTGTACTACCACAGCATCTCAATTAGCTCAAGTGCTATCACGAGTTCATAATGTACAAATTTCCGACCAAACTGTGAGAAATCGACTGCACAAAGGTCAGCTCCACTCCAGACGTCCTTTAAGAGTTTCACAACTGACCCATGGAAATCGCGCTGCTCGTTTAGCTTGGTGCCAAGAACACGTCAACTGGGATCAAGAGAGGTGGGCCACAGTTCTCTTCAGTGATGAATCTAGATTTAGTTATTATTCTGATTCGGGAAGAATTCGAATATGGAGGGAACCTGGAAAGCAAAACCATCCCCAGCATGCTCGAGAAGTTGTTAGACAGGGAGGCGGATTAGTGACGTTTCGGGGAGGTATACGCCTTGGTGGAACAACTGACCTCGTTTTCATACAGAACAACCTCACGGGAAATTCTTACGCAAATGAGATAGTTTAACCTGTAGTGGTACCGTATCACCAAACAATGGGTCAAAATCCACTCTTTCAACAAGATAATGCCTCTCCTCATCGTGCAAGAGTTGTCTTGAACGTTCTCGAACAGAATGATATCGATCTTCTACCGTGGCCATCCTGCTCCCCAGATCTGAATCCCATCGAGTATGTGTGGGACACCCTAAAATGAAATCTCCTGCGTCAAAACGTCTTCCATCATGAACAGGAGCTTCGATTAGCAGTTCAAGGGACTTGGAATGACTTAGGCCAAAATGTAATAGACAATTTAATATTGAGCATGCCGCGACGATGCCAAAGTGTCATTAATAACAGAGGTGGACCTTCTGGGTACTGAAAAATATAAGTGCTTCCATATCGTTTCGAAAATATTAGTTCAGGATTTTTTTTTGTTTTACCAAATTTCGTAATTTTCAAATTTCAAATTTTTTTTTATAATAGGTGCTTTGGAGTCAGATATTATTTTGTTTTCTCGAGAATACATTATATACAATACATCCTATCAAAAACCGAAAGATTTCTATAAATTCGAATCATCAAATTCATATTTTAAAGATATTGGTAAGTGTTCCCTAGACTTTTTTGAGGTGTTTATGCAGTATGCCTAAAACTTTCTCTCAGATCTTGATAGGGAATGAGGTGTATGTCGTTGCTGGGTAGTTCAGTAGCTTTTTTTGCAAGTTGATCCACTTTCTCGATTTTACTTATTCCACTTATTCCCTGTGTGAAGATATTTGTAAGTGTTCCTAGACTTTTTGAGGTGTTTATATATATATATATATATATATATATATATATATATATATATATATATATATATATATATATATATATATATATAGGGGTTTTACCCGACGAGTTGCCCATATATCTGTTCATGCAATCAAACTGATTTCATGAAAAATATAAATCCACCACCCGGTAATTAATACCATTGCCAGGCAATGATTATAATCAAAACATATCCTGGAGTAATTATATATTAGGATAACGTTAAATGTTATGAGAATATATCAATCTACCAGAATATATACATACTATAGCATCATCAGACAATGATATCAATGTACCAACGAGTAGTGTCAGAGGCTTTCTCCCGGAAAAATCCAGTGTACGGACCTTAGTCAAGTAACACTCAATGTTACTCATTAATAGTTTCCTTTGTGTGAAGTGGTGAACGATCGAATAGAATACTGCTCTGAATATAAATATGACAAAATTGTCAGTTAATTATATTACATTTATATAAACAAATAAATAAAATATGAAATGAGATTCTGAGCAGTATAAACTAAAGAAAACCTATGACTCTACCTCATTATTATTTTCGGAAAGAAACCTACGAAGAATATTACAAGATTTGATGACTGTTATCTTTTGTAACTGTTCAAACAAATTTTTCTTCAGACGCAAAATCTCAATACTTTTGTGAAGATTTCTAGGAATAACGCCTGTTGTAGAAATAATAATCGGTAGAATAAATATTTTCTTCATTTTCCACATTTTTTAATCTCGTCGCCAAGCATCATATATTTAGAAATTTTTCATTGTATTTATTTTGTATATTATGTGTCGGGTATAGCAATATCAATTATATATGTTATTTGATTCTGTTTATCATTAAAAACGATATCTGGTCTATTGTGTTTTACAGCTCTGTTGCACAGAATTGTTTTATCAAAATAAAGTTTATATTTGTCATTTTCAAATATATATATATATATATATATATATATATATATATATATATATATATATATATATATATATATATATATATATATATATATATATATATATATATATATATATATATATATATATATATATATATATATATATATATATATATCTCTTCATATTCGTGGAAAAGTTAGATAGGTTTTTTTGGAACTAAGACGTATTTTTCATGGTGTATTATAATTCTTATTTTAGTACAACAATTATGAAGAATATTTATAAATTATAAACGAATAAGCTATTGGTTTATTCTGTAAAACAAAAAAAATTCAAGCACATTTTGCGCCTAGATCACAAAGCTCTGTATTACTGTTAAGGTAATGACAGCAACCTTCGTGTACGTGAATAAAACTAATTCTATAACCATACTTAGGTGGTTCCAGTATTTTGGTTCAGAAATGAGGGTGGAATGGATGAATATAACAGTTAAAGAGACAAATGCGCGCAATTGACCTAGCCGCTGTGCATAATTAAATAATTCCATAAACTTGAATAAATAGAATAGAATAGAAGACTTTCGTTAGAGTTATTTGTCAATCAAACTTGTATTTCAATCTGAAATACGGTGTTCTGACATATTTGTTCACCCCTGAATCGGAGTTGAGATTCTTGGACATCAATTAAACACGGAATGGTCTAGTTCTATTCTCTATCATAAAAATAAAGTTAAACTATTTTATGATGCTGACAACGCCATGTTATACCATCCTTTTCGTTCCGATTGGTTCTAGATTTCATTGAAATTATTTGTCGTAAACATCTGAGAATTATCTCTGATGTTCAAAATTATAGCTTTTAGACCAATGACTACCTACTGCCTCTAATGTGAGGTTCCACCGTTTCAAAAGGAATAACCATCGACCGAAGAAATATAGAAATGGATCTGTCAATCATTCATCATCGCACCGTACCCGCCCACTATAAAAACCTTCAGGCTTTCAAAATTAACGCTAACCCTGCAATTAAGTAGACCGCAAAGTTTGTACTGTTCGTCGGAAATGACTTCTAGGAATTTCTGACAGAAGAATAACATAGATATTCGGTTATTTAACAGGTGAATCACACGCCAATTCAACGAACGAATTTGGTTAGATTTAAGTTGGTTCCTACTAATATTATAAATGTGAAAGTTTGAACGCATGGATGTTTTCAATCAATACGCAACAGAAGCTCGTCCGATTTAGATGAAATTCGGCACACAGATAGCTTATTATCATATTTAACGCAGAATACTTCTCGTCCTGTAAAAATGCTAGGTTCTGTGGGTTCAGAGACAATCCTTAAGATGTGATCCCTTACGAAATTCCTAGACAAATTAGTGAGGTCAAACGAGTACGAAACTGCTCCTAATCATTCATGAATGTAGGATTAAAATCCCCCTTCTGCAGAGATATTTAACATTTTATGAAGCTTTGAATATTGGTCCCTGAATAAAAGTCTCCATTGTATTTACATATATAGCGATGAATTTCGAATGTTATCTTTTTTGAAATATAATCTTATTCAATGCTAAAAATCCTATAGCGAATTTAAATAATTCACGGGTTCATAAGTTGACTTTTCCAGAATGCATTAATTCTTATATAGGTCAGACTGGTCATTCCTTCTAAATTAGATAAACACCTCAAAAAGTTTAGGAACACTTACCAATATCTTTAAAATATGAATTTGATGATTCGAATTTATAGAAATCTTTCGATTTTTGTTGGGATGTATTGTATATGATGTATTCTCAAGAAAACAAAATAATATTTGGAAGTCCATAATGAGGACCTGCCCCATCATGGTGGAATATAAGACCCCTCATATCAACAATTCGAGATACCGTTACCCATTAGGAGTTTCATTCAAAACATGAGGTAAAAAATGTAAAAAATATCCTACCGATGGATCTTTTATGGAATTTCATCCCCAGGTTACGAACGTTGAGCAGGTTGACGATGATAGGGGTGTAGTTTTTCTTTATGAAGAATTCTCCATACTTTCATGGGCACCATGCCCTTTTCATTTGCGATCCTTCGAGTGCTGATGCAAGGATTCTCTATTGCTCTGTTAATGACCTGGTCATCGTTATCAATATTTCTATGGCGATCACGTTTCTTCTCCGTAGATGGAAATTTCCCATGAGTTCTCGAAAACTGGTAAGTTTGACTGAAAGTCACATGGCTAGGAAGTCTTCTGTTCGGAAATCTTGTTCGGTATTCTCTAACCGCAGCTCGAGCATTGCTGTCGCAATATCCATAGACGAACAGAATATCAGCATATTCTTCATTGGAGAATTTGGACATTTCGGTTAATTAAGAAACCTAAAATTTGGTTTTTCTGAGAAAGAACGACAAACTACTATTTTTGAATTTGAAATTATTCATACTGACATAAGTCTACTGCCAGAAGATCTATGATGACAAGCATAGAACTCATAGAAACGAGTACCTATGATTGCTTCAGTGGTTCGAAACTAAAAACGGATTGAAATGCTTCTTATAAAGAATGAAAGGTTATGCATGTTTCTTCAAAAATTCACAAAGTATTGAAACGACCGAAACTGTTTTGATGCTCATACACTTAGTATAAGTTTGCTCACAAGTTCCATTATTTTAAAAATTCATCAATTTATTCAACATGCACTTGGTTTAAATTAAATAGTATACCTATTCTTTGGTGACTAAGAGATATCTAACTGCCATAGTCTAATAACGAATTTCTTCTTGAAAAGTCAGAGTTATGACAGAACGCCGAGAAATTATCATTCATTTATTAATGCTTCCAGTATTTTGATAGCCACAGTCTTCATAATATGAGCAATAAAATATTCTACTAATAGTCTGAACCTGTATTGTGAGTCGAAGACCATACACACAGCATGATCCATTTTCAATTTCGGAGGGATACAGCTTCGAAGATTTGATCCCCAACGGATCTGAAATAAAAACTCTCAACATATTATAAGAGAACGATTGTGAGGTGCTATAATACATGGAAAGAAATACGTTTCTCTGTAAACTTGAGACAAGAAGAATTACTCAAAAATCAGCTACCAATATATAAATAGGTGTGCATTACAACCGATGGAGCACCAGCAATGAAAACAGTTTTGTGGAGTTGTGTCGAGCTAATGAAGATTTCCCTTAATATTTTTCATTCCATTGCATTATACATCAACAAGTTCTGTGTTCGAGAGTTTTAAACACGGAGGAAATTATGGGCATTGCAACAAAAATTGTGAATTCCATCCGTGCGCGTAGCTTGCAACGGCGGTTCTTTGAGTTGCAGTTGGAAGATAGGGAGTCAGCTGAACACACTGATTTAGTTCTTCGCACGGACGTCAGGTGGTTGA
The DNA here is from genome assembly GCA_013387265.2 of Cryptolaemus montrouzieri. Classification (NCBI taxonomy): domain Eukaryota; kingdom Metazoa; phylum Arthropoda; class Insecta; order Coleoptera; family Coccinellidae; genus Cryptolaemus; species Cryptolaemus montrouzieri. Next base: position 126,666,791 of record JABFTP020000185.1, read on the forward strand.
GTCGCGGAAAATTCCTAGAAAGGTTTCAAGAATTATTGCCCGAAATAACAGCTTTACTAAACGAAAGAGGTGATGAGACTCAGATGTTGAAAACCGAAATATGGCTGACTGATTTGGCATTTTTGACTGACATCACAATGCACTTGAACACTATTAACTTTGAGCTTCAAGGTAAAGAAAAAACTATTATACAGATGATTAGCACAGTAAACGCACTTGAAAGTAAATTTCAACTTATGATAGATCAACTGAAAAGAATGGATCTGAAACATTTTCCGTCTTTGAAAGCAAGCATTCCTCTATTGAATTATGAAACGTATGAGGCTGAATTATCAAATATTTTGGAACAATTCGAAATGCGTTTATATGATTGCAGTAAATTGGCAAATATAGCATCATTTATGAGTTATTCTTTTTCATGTGAATACATTGAGGAATTAGCTACTGAAATAGCAACTCGGTTTAATATGAACTCATGTTCTGTTGGTGCAGATTATATCAGATATACATCTCAGAGCTACAGCATCTTATACAAATTTCTGGTGTTGTATATCTGAAGATAAATATTCGAATCTAAGCCAAATCACCTTTCAACTAATGGCTATGTTTGGGTCAACTTACTTGTAGGAGTCTGAATTTTCTGAAATGAAGATAATTAGGTCGAAATATCGCAATCGACTAACTGACGATCATATGTCATCATGCTTGCGATTAGCACTCGGTGGTTACGTACCATCTTATGAAAAGTATGCTGAGGACATGCAGTGCCACGCTTCAACATCCAAAGTCACTCCTTAGTTAAGTTTAACACCATATGTAACTCTTTTGTTTTGTAACAACCAATAAAGTCGCAATTTTGAATAACTTTGAGTTTTTTCATTGATATTATAGAGAAGAACCTAACTAAATCTAACCCAAACCTTGACTAAAATAATGTATATTGTGCGGAAATCTACTATCTAAATATGCTACGGTACACCCTACCTAGGTAGGTAGGTAGGGTGTATCGTGTATGTACGACAATCCTGTATCACACATACTTGCAGCCTCTCAGAGTCGATCGTAAGTAGTCTAAAAATATTAAGATAGATCTCCAGCAGTTCAAGTTTGAGCACCGCTGGTCTAAGGGTATAATTTTGTGATCATCGATCAATCATTAATTGTCATGCTCGATTAGTATCAATTGCTGAAAGAACCATAGTTGAAAATCTTTAACAACTGATTTTAATATTTACTGATTCGTTCAAATAAACAAGTATTCGTCAAAAAAAAAACTTCCATAGCACCTTCATTTGAAAAATAAGATATTATGGATGTCTTACATTCTGTCAAAAAAGTACCAGGTATTGATTATTTAAAAAATCTGCTTGAAACGATTGTCAAAATTATGAATGTTTCTAAGTTGTCACTATTGTTTTCTATACTGATGCGGAGTTTGAACGCAATATGTCATCTAGTTTGCTGACCGTGCTCGATTTTGTCAGTTCTCATAAGTGTGTTTATCCATTTTTCAATGGATACAAATACCGAACGACGAATTTGTCTCAAATGTTGAATTGCAAATGAAACTTGAGTGGTACAGTACATGCAACAGCGCCCGAGATGCGGAGGAAGACTTGTCTCTCTCTGGTCGGCCATTAAAGTCTTCAACTGAAGTTAACATCGATAAGGTGAAGAAAATACTAATTGAAAATCGTGATTAAAATTTGAAAGAGATAAACAATAAACTTTCTGTATCTCACGAATTCGTACCATTTTAAACGATTGTTTGGGCATGAAACGCGTTGCCGCTCGACTAGTTCTTAAAGAACTAAATTTTCATCGAAAATTCAATCACGTAAAGATCGTTGAATACATGCCATAATGAATCAATTCTGATCCCATATTCTTAAAACGCCTTGTAACTAGTGATGGGACATATTTTTATGAGTTTCACATGCGAACCGGTCAACAAGCTTCGGCTTGGCGCCTTCCAATTGTAAATGAATTTTTGACCAAAAACTCTGCAAATACCATCGAACAACCACCGTATTCACCTGATATGGCTCCGGCCGACTTTTTTTCCCAAAACTCAAATTACCACTTCGAAGTACCCGTTTTGAATTGATAGAAGAATTCGCGGCAAGAAGTGAAGTCGATTTCGGAAAAAAACTGTTTCGATGATTGGTTCATTCGTTGGCGTAAATGTATTATTTCGGAAGAGGCCTACTTTGAAGGCGATACAATAAATTTGAACTAAAAATAAATACTGTTTCATTTACCAATTCCCGGTACTTTTTCGACAGAATGTATTTCCGGATTCTCATCGAATAGTTAATAACTATTTGCACGTTTTCTTTAATCCTTCCCATACATATCGGCTCTTAAACGTGATCGAAGTTATATCATCAATGTAATACCATAGTTTCAGAATATCGTCATCGTGGGAAAGAAACTGGAAACTAGTGATACGAAGTCTTAATTTGCCGTAGATTGATTCTACATTAAGATCCAGATTAAAAAAAGAACTCTGCGTGAAACTGAATTATATGCTCTTATCTTATATGTTCATTAATTTGAATCGTTTGAGCATGATAGTATCATTATCGTTAAGTCCACCTCAATTGTCCTATTAATTTTAAATAGGTGCTACTGTATTCACAGTTTTATATTTGTTAACTTAGATGACTTTATTTTCAATTATTGGGGAGTGTGTTTTGGCCATATAAATTGTTCAAATAAATATTTTCAATTGATTGACACAATTAATAATACCAACACTGAAATTTATATAAGTGATAGGTTTTGCTAATGGCAAACGAATTTTATTTCAATCACAATTTGCTGTCATTCTCAACATAGTGCGTAAAGTCTTGAAGACATAATTACCGCAAAATTCAGTTTTATTTCCTCAAAGACAACAGAGTATTTCTAGTAATTTGTAAACAGAATATTTCGGTTAGCTATGAATACTAGGTGCTGCTCAGTAAGAATCTCAAAAGTTGAGGTTCAAAATAAATTATGAATTTGAGACAATGTAGAAGGTAGACGAATATTTTCATTTTCATTCTTGAATGTTTCTTTGAACTTATTTCCAGAGATGTGAATTATTTGTAATACATATATTTGAAATAGAAAATGTAGAATACCTATTTTTATTTTATATTCGAAATACTTTTTTCTAAATGTATTTTGTATTTTATTTGAAATACTTCATATAAATATTTAGTATTTATAAAATACCAAATAGTTTTGTTACATTTTCCATTAATTTTTTCTATTTTTCATTCTTAAATCTAAGATTACCTTATTTATGAACGCACTGATTGTCATCGTAGTGTTGTCATTGTCAACTAGATTAATAATGCCAACCAATTATATATATATATATATATATATATATATATATATATATATATATATATATATAGGGTGCTTCAACAAAATCTAAACAGAGGCTATATCTACCAAGATATTCATTTCTGATCAAAACGCAAAAACAAGTCAATTTCTGTTTCAAGGGGACATTTTTGGGGTACAATACTTGCCTGAAATATCTACCCCTAAGCGGGGATTGCAATCCTTGAACAGTTTGAATAGGAAAGATGGGTCGAGTGATAACTCAAAAGAAAGGTGGTATCTTTGTCTACATTTCTATTTTTAATTTAAAACTGTAAAAGAAACAGGGTGAACAACTGAAAGATAGGGAAGACTATTTCCCTGAGACTGTTCCAGTTTCAGTAAGGTAAAATGGAACAGATCCATGCTGATCAATGGCAGTTATCATCAAGTACCCTCCTCATCTCGAATTTCAACCCCTGGAGCAGGGATGACAACCCTTGAGAATTTGGAAGAGGGTAGATGGGTCGATTGATAACTCGAAAGAAAGGTATTATCTTTGTCTGCATTCCCGTGGAAGAATTTCCATTTTTGATTGAAAACTGTAGAAGATACAGAGGAGCCACTGAAAAATAGAGAAGACTATCGCCTCAAGACTATTGGAGTATTAGTGGAAACTGAAATAGATTCTCATTCAGATCAAAGATGACAGCCTTTGATCTGGAATGAATTTGTTCGATTTTTTTGCACTAATACTCGAATAGCTCAGGGCGATAGATAGTCTTCTCTATTATTCAGTAGCTCACTCTGTATCTTCTACAGTTTTCGATCAAAATTAAAAATTCGTTCACGGGGATGCAGACAAGCATAATACCTTTCTTTCGAGATATCACTCGACCCATCTACCCTCTTCCAAATTTTCAAGGGTGGTCACCCCTGCTCTAGGGATTGAAATTCGAGATGAGGATGATACTTGATGACGACTGCCATTGATCAGCATGGATCTGTTTCATTTTACTTCACTGAAACTTGAATAGTCTCAGGGAAATAGTCTTCCCCATCTTTCAGTTGCTCACCCTGTATCTTTTACAGTTTTCAATTAAAAAAGAAAATTGGTTCAAAGCGGTATAGATAAAGATAAAACCTTTATTCTGAGTCATCTTTCAATCCATTTTCCCTATTCAAAATGTTCAAGGATTGCAACCCCCGCTTAGGGGGTTGATATTTCAGGCAAGTTTTGTACCTCAAAAGCTGTCCCCCTTGAAACAAAAACTGACCCGTTTTTGCGTTTTGATCAGAAATGAATATCTTGGTAGATATAGCCTCTTATTAGTTGTTTCGTTGAAGCACCCTGTATATATAAATATACATGCGAGTGGATTACAACTGTCGTCGTTTCTCGCTTCTCGATTTCTACAAATTCTGGTCCACCAATCTCCTTCTTCCAAATTCCTTGACCGCAAACTTCCTCAATTTCCATTTTCCATGTTCTAGGTAGGCGTCCTATCTTCCTTCGTTCTGCTGGAGTCCAATTCCAGATCTTTTTTGGCTATCTTGTTTCTTCCACCCTCTGCAAGTGACCGTACCACTTTAGCTGTTTGCTCTTCACAGTTTTCAAGATATTTCCTTCTACATTCATTATGTCTTTAGTCCTTTCATTTCTCACGTGTTCCAATCTTGATACTCCAATGCTTCGTCTCCAAAAGTCCATCTCTAAAGCTTTCAGTCTGTCGTTTTCTCTTTGTGTGTGCTCCCACGTTTCTGCCCCACAGGTTGTGATAGTTTCAAATATTGTGTCGTAGATGAGATGCTTAGTTCTTCTTGTTAGTTTTTTGTTCCACAGCATTGAATTTAATTGACGAATCACCCTCTTTCCTTGAGCTATCTTGTTGGAGACGTCGTTTGAACTTTTTCCATTTCCCGCAAGCGTAATGCCCAGGTACTTGAAGGGTTCACTGTGCTTTATCGTTTGGCCAGATCCTATCTCCAAGTCGCTCTTACCATCAGAACATACTGTCATGTAGTCCGTTTTCCTTGTATTTAGCACTAAACCAAATTCTTCGAAATACTCCTTCAAAGTCCATAGAATATAGCTAGCATCATCCCTGTCACCAGCAATCCCTACTGGTCGTCAGTAAAAAGGAGTGTACAGAGGAAGTCATCAGCAATTGGTAGCCCCATACCATAACATCCTCTTTTCCACGCTCTCAGTGTTTCGTCAAGATATCTTTTAAATAGTAGTGGGGCTAGAGAGCAACTTCGTCGAAGCCCTTTTGACACATCAAATTCTTCTGAGAGCTTTTCTTTCATTTTAATCCTACTACTATACTAAGATAACTTAAAAGAGAAGCCTTCGCATTATCAAAGGGGTCTCTCTTCAAGATCAACTGAGTAGTTCTGTAATACGAGAAGTTTTTAAGATAACAAACTTCGTAAGATATGTAAGATCGAGATGCAGATATTGGGGAGATCATGTCAATCGAATGGACAACAATCGTCTGGTAGAGTGGGATAAAGAGAATAAACCGAATACAAAGAGACCGCCCGGCCGACCGCCAAAACGGTGGTTCAAAAGTTGGACATCAAAATCGCTAGAAGTCCCTCAAAAGCAGATAAAATAAGACACAGTCTTAATGAAAAGAAAAAGAATAAGAAGAGGGCAAAAACGGCAGAAAGGATAAGGATGAAAGTTGACTCGCAGATAGTTTATTATTTAATGAACAAAAAGCATACTTTCATTCCAGAATAATGTTCCATAAGATATGCGTATAACAAATTTCAAAAAGATTCGTTCTGTAATTAGTTTGTTTATAATCCAAAAGGAACCACCTTTTTTTAGAATCAAAAGTATCTAGTGTTAATAGAGGTAATAAACTATCGGGGTGCTAATTTTTTCAAAATCACTTCAGCCGTTTTACCGTGATAGAGTTGCAAAAAAATTAAGGAAATTCTTCTTCGAGCCTGGTTATTTCTTGACTAACCTCGTACTTTGTAATATAATTATGCCGAGTTGTTTAAATAACTATGAGTGGCAGACCGCATACTAATGATCATTAGTGCTACCGTGAGTAATTTTTTCTTAAACTCTCATTTCAATATTTAATGAATGGTTGTAAGTCTCTCGACTAAGGTATGTAAGAAAATCGAACAAAATTATTACTTGTATGTGAAATTCAAATAAGGAGTTTTCTTGGGAAAATAATACTATACTATTAATGCCAGGTATGTGTGGAATGAAAAATAGAATTATGAAGTAGTATTTTCATTCTGAAGGCGAAGTTTTGAGACAAAGTGTTATCATAGGCTACAAAGGTTGATCATTAAGTGTCAATGTAATGAAAACAAATCTTCTTCATGGTGATTCTGTTACTTTTTTTGCAAGATTTTTTTGTGATTATTGATCATTTTTTGAGGGTTTGAACGAATTTTTACTTTATATTGGGTTACATTGGAACTTAAATCCCTAGATAGCAAGGAATCCTGGAGTCATGTGCAGAAATAGCAGGTATTTTGGACAGAACCACCATCTCCAAAAATGATAGGGAAATGTTTAAATGGTGTTCTCCTGTGGGGTGGTGCAACTGATGCTCCAAATATATTTCTAAAACGAAAAAAAGCGGTGATTATATTGGCCAGAGTACAATAAACTGAGAGCCGCAAGAATTTATTTGTGAAATATCAAATATTGACCTTATCTTCATGCTATATTTGGCTCGCCTGAGTGAATGTCGCAGTGCATTCAGTACACAGGCCCAAAATCACCATCACGGTGCCCGAAACGAGAACAACCTAGTGCTGCATCCTCATAGGCTGACTCTGGGACAAAACTACCTTGTGAAGGATTATATAACGCTGTATAATGGCAGTGCGTATTCTCGATATCCGAAATTTTTAGATATACCAAGTGTAACTGAAACTATGGCCACCCCTCTACCTTTTTTTCTATTTGGAATATTTTGATGAAATTTGGGAATCAGATAGAAGACAATATTTTGAATTTGATAACGATAATGATAATAATAATAACGATACTAACTTTCGATTTTTGAATGGGACACGCTGTATTTTTTCACTAATTTTATTTGTTCATCTCATCCTACAACCTCTCGACATGTTTTTGAAAGAAAAACAATACACAATTTTTGTTTTCTGCAATTTTCATCTTCCGTTCTAGAAGGCCATGAACAGCGACAATTGGCTTAGCTCAACATCTCCTATCACGAAAATACAAGATTGTATCTAAAAATTTAATTGCTCATTTTTTACGGGGTGTCAAAGTTAATAACAAAAGAGCGAACAGCGAAAAAGAAATAATTATAATAAATTTTAAACAATACCACCATTCTCACGAACACAACATCGCACACGATTGATGGTTTCCCTCACAAGATTATTTAACTGTTGGGCAATTCTTATGCCTGCAATAGCCTGTAAACTCAAACGGTTCTCCAAAAGAAATCTAGTGGACTCAAATCTGGCGATCTAGCTGGCCATCTTATGGGACCATTTGTACCTAACCATTTTTCGGGAAAATTTTCGAAGAGATGCCGCGAGACCTCTTTTGTATTGTGAGGAGGTGCACTATCTTGTTGAAAACATATCACTCACAACAGCTAATGGCAACTCATCCAATTCATCTTGTATTTGGGTCCTCAAAAATTCCAAATATCTCGTCAATGAACCTTCAAAAGTTATAGGCCCTATTAAATATCTTCCCATCATCCCCATCCAGACATTGAACCCAAGACGTTCTTGGAAGTTTGGGGAAAAACTGAAATTTAAAACCTTGACACCCCGTAAAAAGTGAGCAATTAAATTTTTAGATACAATCTTGTATTTTCGTGATAGGAGATGTTCAGCTAAGCCAATTGTCATTAATCATGGCCTTCTAGAACGAAAGACGAAAATTGCAAAAAAAAAGATTGTGTTTTGTTTTTCTTTCAAAAATATGACAAAAGATCGTAGGATGAGATGAACAATCAAAATAAGCATAACCGGAAACGAAATGTCAAAACATATTAGTGTTATCAAATTCAAAATGTTGTGTTCTATCCTATTCCCAAATTTCATCAAAATTTTCCAAATAGAAAAAAAGGTACAGGGATGGCCCTAGATTCAGTTACATGTGGTATGTTCGGCGATTTCTGATAGCGAATGTCTGTTACTCAGTTTATGAGTTTGTCTAAATCTGTGATAGGATATCTGCATATCATTGCCAGTTCGGAAGTTTTGTTTTGACAATTCCACTCATGTGTCAAAAAGCACGTTTAAGAACACTGAACTTCGAGTTTGATATCGCATTGCATAGAAATAGAAAGGAATGCATAGAGAATCCTTGCGTTTCCATAGCAACGCAACATTGACAACAAATAGCACGGTCTTAAAACTGGCAAAAACAGCCATTTTAGTACCTGTTGTAAAGTTTCTGCCGATATAAATTAAAATGTCTCGTTTTAGAAGCACCAGTGAAGCAGAAATAAATAGTTTTATTCAAAATTCGATCCTCAAAAATACAAGAAAAACGCACAGCTCGATTATGAAACAATTCAGTATATTCTGCAAGGAACGAACGTTCGATTTGTGTATACAGCATTCTATTGAAGATATTGCAGAAATTCTTATGGATTGTGGTTTCAATATGAAATAAATGAATGGACAACATTACAAAGAATACGTTGTCAAAACAATGTGGTACACAACTGCGAAAATGATGCAGAATATGTATTTCGAAAAATTCAACATGAGTTTCAACCCCTTTACCGATTCAGCATTTAGAAAGGCTCGTGATTCTAAAAGGAAGATGTTACAAGGGGATGTGGGAAAGTGCAAAGAAAGTTCCGTTACATTAACAAGAACTGAAATTGATAGCATGGCTCTGTACTGAGACGAAAATGCCCCGATAGGTTTATGAATTAGTATGGCGTGGCGGTTAAGAAGCAACTTGCAAGGTACACTTTTTCAAAGAGGAAAAATTTAATAACGAAGAAGTGACTGGTCGTATTGAAAATAATCCAGTATTCTCGAAAACTTGCCAAGGCGGCTCGAAAAAATGCTGTGATAGTAAATGGCTAGTAAAAAATAAGGAAAACCCAGATTTATGTTCTGTGAGGTTGTCGAAAAGACCCGATTATTTCTGGCTCCCAATCAATTTTGGAAAAACAGTACAACTAAGGGTTGGTACAAAAAACTGCCTTTGAGAATAAATGAAATATCCATATGGACAAAAATTTCAGCAGAGAAAGTTGGACTTGATACGAAAAATAAAAAGATCACAAATCATTCTCATAGATCCAGTGCTGTTTCGAAACTATCTGAAGCAAGTGTCAGTGAACAAGAATTGATTAAACTAACCAGACACTCTACGGCAAGCTCTATTAAGCCCTACCTGCAACTGAACAATTAGCATCATTTGAATCTTGTTTCGAATCTTCGAAAAGCTTCTGCGAATGCTGAATCTTCCATAATCGTCCCATATAGAATTGACCCGGAGTGAAAAAATTGTATATAGTAATAGCATTTTCAATAACTGCTCATTCCAATAATAACTAAACATGTTTGTAATGAATGCTTTATGATTTTCTCGTTGAGTTTGTGTGCATTCCTCAACAAAGTTCATTTTGTACGTTTTGTCATTTGCGGAATTTTCTCAGCAAATACCACGCGAGCTTAGATTCGGCAGGATATTTTTCTAAGCTTATTTTCTCATACTTACTTTTCGGTAATTCAACTCGACCTGCTCGACAAAATCACTCGAGCTATGCTTTCATGATTTTTTCGCCCAGTTCTCGTTCAATTGCACGTAAGTATTCGAAAACGAGCACAGAAAAATATCCTGTCAAATCTGAGCTCTTGTGGTATTACTTACGACAATCATTTACCTATATGTTGTGTGTTTATGCTTGTTTATCCATATTAATAAGAATGTACCTATCCCTGAAAATTGACTACTACATGTAAATTTGATGACAAAATGAAATTTAATATATATATATATATATATATATATATATATATATATATATATATATATATATATATATATATATATATATATATATATATATATATATATATATATATATATATATATATATATATATAGTCGTAAGGCCTTTTTCGGGAATAATTCGAGGGAATAACAGTAGTTTGAACCGGGCGAAGAAGAAGCGTTGCGATGATAAATAGGGGGCCAAAGGCCCCCGCGAGTATTTTTTTTCTAAAGTAGAAAGGTCTGAGGAAGGTCTTTGCCAAATTTGGAGCCCCTAGCTCCAACGACGGAGCCCTGAGGATTTCTCGAAAGTTTTCTTCGAAACGTCGCCGTCGGCGAACGGAAAGTCGAAACGGCGAAATTTCTTCGTAATCGAAAACGTTGAAAAATGTTCTGGAATTACTAGGATTTTTTAACGAATCAATTGGAGGATCTTACAAAATGATGGGATATCCTGCGAGTTGTTATTAATAGGTATTGAGCTCTTTTGTATGATAATACAAATAATATTTTTTCTGGAAGGAACTCGATAAAGTTTTCGTTAGGTCATTTAGAGTATGTATCATATCTATATCTGTATTAAAATAATTCAAGCTGGATGTCAATATGACCGTGCCATTTCAAACTGAATTTTCTTTCAGTTTATTCAGGAGGAAGTACGTTTCTATTCTACAATTATCCAAAACTAAAAGTTAATGAGATTCAAATTGTTTATGTTCAAGTTCGAACCAAAGAAAATAGAATCTCAAATTGGCACAAAAGGTAATTATTGTGAATTCCTGCTATTCATAACTCATATTTACTATTTCTCAGGAAATTTTATCAAGGTTGTTGAATAAATGACAGGAATTGATTTGAAGTTGAAAGTTTCTCTGTTATAGGTGTCTGATAGTTGTAAACATTATGTTCAAATATGTAGAAGTTGCATATTGTACATTGTACAACCACAACTTTCAATCCAAGATTTATGAAAGTCACAGGAAACATGCTGCTGCTTATGTGAATCAAATTTTAGAAAAATTCAACTACTACTTGGAGAATGCTATGCAATTTGACAATTTTGTAATAGGTAGTAGTACTATAGGTATTTTATATAATTGTGTAAAATGAGTATGTTCATCACGTAATATGGAAATGTGAAGTTGTTTTAATGCAATTTCTTTCTTTCATTTTTATTTCATAGTATATGAATTGAAGAGAAGTAAAATTGAAGAATAGAAATTTCAATTATTAGAGGGCAAGTTTATAAGAAGCTGAATGCTCGAAACCAACTGCCAAACCGATAGTTAAGGATCTAGGAAATTAACAGTTACAAGAAACAGTTCCACTGAAACTGATATATAGTTAACATCATTGTATTGTTTATGAGGGTCCATAATGTAATTTACAAATTTTGGATCTCATTTCTGCTTTCCACAAGAACACTTCAATTCAGAAGATGTTTGTTCTTTCTGGTAAGCAAATTGTGTGAATTTTGGTCAATTTATTTTTGTATTTATACAAAATAGTTACGTATAGGGCAATCACACAAGGTGAAATTTCTATGTAGTCAGTAGAGTTCCTTTAATTGATAACTAATTTCTCGCTTTTGTCTTTTGGATACTCCCAAAAATTTTAATTTGAGAAGAACTTTTATTTTCTATTTCATTAATATACTTGAGAAGTTATTCTTCCATCTTGCTGTTTCAAGTTCATATTTGTTGTTTATTATAATTCATGAATCTTATATTCTTATCTGATCTTATACGAATCAGAACTGTTGAGTAAAAATTAAAAATTTGAAACTATAGATCTGCATATATTGATCTTTCTGTAGTATATATTTAATACTTTTGGAACTAAAAATTTGGATTGTGATTGTGAATTAATATTAGAGTTGTTGTTGATTGAATTTCTATGCCTAAAGGGTGATTGAACAATTTGTTTTGTTGAATCAATGTTGAAATGTTTTTAATTTCATCTTATGCTAGCTCAATTGGAGAGAGTTGAGATTTTCAAATTGAATGTATCCCTTTAAATTGAGATAGTAGTAACTAGTGTTGAAATTTGTGTGGTTGATGAGTCAATATCCATAAACAATACTGGAAACTGCGTTACCCTAAGGATATGAGCCAATATATGAGAGATTTCTATGTAACATAAAGAACTATTGAGTAAATATATGAATAATGAAGTGAATATAATAAGGCGTTCAGTATAGATAGTTGTATATGAAAAGGCGTTCAGTATTTTATGCGTTTAGTATATTGGCTACTTAGATATAAAAGGCGATCTTAATGGGCTCACTAGTTATTATTAAATTCACTGAAAAAAAGCCTCATTTGATGGTCTCAAAGAAACTAATCATTTGGAAAAAATGAAAAAAGGTAAAAATCTTGGAATAAATATATTGAGTTGAATTTAGATTATATTAAAAAGAAAAACGCCTTTTCGCTAGTCAAATTATTGACTAATCAAACTGCCCTTGTATGTAATTATTTTTCCCAATTCTTGCCACTGTTTAGAATTTCGCCTTATAATACGAACTAGTTTATCATTTGCTCACATTGCAGAGTGAAGTGAATGTGGTAAGAAGTTAAATATTCGACAAACTTAACCACACTGTACAAATAATAGATAATTTGTTCCAGGAGTCGAAAAGACACTAATTTGTACTTTGTGATAACAACTGATATTTTTTTGCCGATTTCTTACTTCACTGTAATGCTATTAAATGCAAAGTATCTAGTAACTCAAACATTCCACAATTATTTTAATCGCACACAAGTCATTATACTTTTCAAATTGATTACCTGTAAGGCAAAGAGCAAACTCATGGTGAGGCACAAAATCCATAGACTTCATCGTTAATTACCCCTCCTCAGTTTCACAGCAATTTTTCACGGTGTGATACCGGCCGTGTGACTCTCACACCGACCTTATATCCTGAACATGTATTCTGTACTCGGGGGACAAGCGACTCGCCGGCTCAGAACAACCCAGAGCCGGGGTCACTTTGCCTAATCTCTAGAGATCCAGCACACGCTTGATGGATGGACTTTGGACCAGGGGGAAACGTAATCGTTTTCTAATTATTTCCATCAAATATTGAAGTCACTGGCATCTTTTATTTATTAGTCATTCTCTGTTAGTGCGCGAAATTGAGATGGAGGGTTTATTATTTTTAAGGAGGGGCTTTTTATGAATTTTTTCGCAGAGAAAACCACAAGTGAATAATGTAATTAACTACTAGAAATTGTACAGAACGTCGAGTTATCCCTTCACTGCATGGAGTTTCGATAATCGAATTTATGCAAACTCATTTGCATGAAATTTCTAAATTTGGAGGAACAGTTACGGGAGTTTGATAAATTATATTTGGAAGATAATAAAGAATTATAATATCATTCAAAACAACCCCCTTACTAATTTTAAGGGGTACATTAATCTCTGATCCCCATTTTCTCAGTAATATTCCTAAAATTACTTCTATCGATTTGCAAATAACTGATGTAACATTTTTATGGGCTATTATTTTGATAAACTGCTGTTTTCTTACTCGATATTCTGCTAATTTTGATATGTGTAGCTATTAATAGGAGGCAGTGGCGTAGCTAAGGGGGGTGGCGGGGGCAGCCCGACTATGACCATCAGTTATAGTTCTTTCTACCTATAAAAATCGTAAATCTGTGGCAGAGAGCATAACCGCCACTTATAAAATTATCTAGGTAACTATAATATCGTACCACGAGCATAATAATTGATATTTAAAAAAAAATGTGCACAGTGTCAATCGATCAGGTATTTCCCCAAAATTTAATACCCCGTTCGCGCATAACCAACGCTAGTCAGGGGATTCCCTCGATATAGCGCTCATCACTTATATTCTGGATTGGGCCATTTCTTTTGTTTCCGACCGCATTCATTTCAATATTCGCTTACGTGAACGTGTGAACATCTAGTGCAAAGTGTTTGTTAATTATTAGATATTATAAACAATATATTTTGTATAAAAACCGATTTAATATAGTCGATTCTTGAAGAAAATAAACAAGGTAAGTAAAGTATTTTTGATATTACAGATAATACTTACATTTTTAATTTATTTAGTGTCTAATAACAGTATCTTAGATTATTTTGGAAAACCCTTCAATTATTTTATTCTTTTTAATTACTGTGTATTTTAAAACTATATTATTGAGCCGTCCTAAATGATAAATAGGTACCTACAGAAGGTATTTTAGACGTATTGCAGTAAATTTTTATTTTTACCCTAAGCAAGTATTACTACCTACTAAAGGTATTTATTTATTAAAATAGGTTTTGAAGGCTTTGCTGGCGTAAAAAGATTTTATTTATATTTCTACACATTTTACGGTATTACTTTAGGTAATAATGTTTAATTGTAAATAATATGCTTATTCATTATTTAATTACTTATTATTTTCCGATCTAATAGCAATGGGATTTCTTTACAAAAACGGAATACATGAAGTTTAGATTTTTGATTGAAAATAATCATAATCATATCATACAACTTCGCGTGCGTTGATTTTGCTCCGAGATGTATAGCTCGCGCACGGATATCACAATCACCGGTGGAGTATTTAACTAGTATTTTTCGAATAATACTTAACAACATATTTACACCCAGACGCAGGATTGTTAATATAAATTAACAATTCTGCGTCTGGGAAAAATGAATTTCACAAAGCTAGTTACGTAACGTGTAGGTGTTTATTTACTGTTATAATTAGTTAATGAAATCAACGTATCACTTACTAACTAAAATATTTTTTAGAATACCCAGAACGAAATATGCCTCAGGGAATTCATACTTCAAAAAGATAAAGCGGATTTCTACAGAAAAAAGCCAAAAAGGCTAAAATGGATGAAATTCAGAGCATGTCCGGTTCTCTTTTCAAATATGTCACAAAAGCAGATAGCGGCCAAAGTTCAAGTAAAGTACCCGAGTCTCCTGCTGACGAAAGTAATGATTCACATCTTGGAGACTCACATTCAGATAGCAACATCCACAATACAGCATCAATGAAGATGACCCAGGACCTTCACGAAATCAAAATTAATAATGAAAATGACGCCGTTAATGCTAGTTTCGGATATAGCATTAGCTTCGAAGAATCAGTTCAACACTTGAGATATGTTAAACATTGGAGTTTACTAGTGAACTGATAATGTTCGCATTGACATAATAAAAAAGGGCAGTGAATATGTCCAGAACAAAGAAGGACCGTTTCCTACTGTATCTCGACATGGTTCAAAGATTAAAGGTGATTCTCGTCATCTTTCACAGGAATGGTTTCATAAACAGGTGCCTAGTGTTGAAAAAATTCTACGATCATGGATGGTATTTTCTCCTATATCAAATAAACTGTACTGTTTTTGCTGTCATTTATTTGCTGTCAGTAACAAACAAACAACATATTCAACTGGATTTCAGAAGTGGTGGAAACTAAATCCTAAAGTATTGGACCATGAAACTTCATGTGAACATTTAGAAAATTTCAAAAAGTGGAAAACTTTGGAAATAAGATTAAAATCTCACACCACAATAGATGATGCAACCTTGCAATTAATGAATACGGAAAAACAGAAGTGGAAAAATCTTTTATCTAGATTATTAGATATAACATTGTTTTTGGCTAAACAAAACCTAGAATTTCGTGGACATGATTAAACCCAAGGGTCGTCTAATAAAGGTAATTTCTTAGAACTAGTTAAACTGCTGTCAAAGTATGATGCAGTACTCAAAGAACATATACTATATATATTTGGAGCAGGAAAAATCATCTAAAGTAACATATTTATCGTCAGAAATACAACATGAGTTCATAAATGTTTTAGCTAATCATGTAAAATGTCAACGAAATTAAATCGGCCAAATATTTCGGAATCATGTTTGATAGAACACCTGACGTTTCACATATCGATCAAATGATTCGTTATGTAAAAATTAATAATAGAAAATAAAAGTCAAAGAAGTATTCTTAGGATTCTTTCTTTCACATAGAAAAAAAGCAGCTGATTTAAGCGCTGAAATACTAATGAAGTTTGAAAACGATGGCTTAAATATTATGATGTGTCGTTCTCAAGGTTATGATAATGCTGTAGTTATGAGTGGTACACACGGAGGAGTGCAAGCTATTATAAAAGAAAAAAACAATAAAGCAATTTATGATGTGACTTGTGTTGCATTTTTCGGAACAGTGGAAACAATATTTAACTCTTTTCAACTTCCACAAGCCGTTGGGAAGTGCTCCTCAATCACAGCAAAGCATCTGTTAAAAGACTTCCAACAACGCGCTGGAGTGCTCATTATAGTGCAGTAAAAGTATTGGCTGAAAATTTTGATGGGATAATATCTGCAATTGAGGAACTATGTGACCAAGACGTAAATTCAGAAACTAGAGGTGCTGCACAAAATCTCAAGCCTGCTGTGTGCAATTTCTCATTTCTTTGTTTTCTTCTCTTTTGGAATGATGTGCTAAGGGAAGTGTACAATTCTCAGATTGCATTACAAAGTTTATGTGTTGATGAAATAATCATGAAACTAGAAGCACTTCGTCTATTCATTTGAGAGAAACGGTTGCATCTAGCAGAAGAGGCAATAGATTTTGCTGTATAAAAATCGGAAAAATACAACATTTCGATGGAATGACGAATTCGTCGCAAGAAACGCATGTCCGGTGAGTTAGCATCGTCCACCGATGCTGAACTTACACTTAGAGTGGAACTTCAAAAGGACATGTTAGAATGTATTGACATATTCAATATTTAACTCGAAACAAGAGTAAAGTTCATTAAAGACGTAGCTTCATTGTTTGAGGTTATGCAGTCAAAGACCTTGCTTTCAGCAAACACTGAACAGTTAAAATTTGCTATATCAAAATTTACTAACCTTTACGATGAAGTATCAGAAATAGAACTCCTTTTAGAAATACCAAGATTGAGAAGACATTCAAAAGCGGCTAATATTACTGTCTCTGATTGGGTAACACTCGACTTTTTGAAATTTATTGTGGAATAGCACAGTTTCAGCAGATTAAAATTAATTAAAAATTATTTGCGGTCTAAAATGACTGAAACCAGATTGAACAATCTTGGTATTTTAACGATAGAACATGAAGCAACACAAAATATAAATTTTGAAGACGTGATTTCGGAGTTCGCTAGTGTCAAAGCTAGAAGGAAGAAATTTTAATTTTTGAAAAACTGAATTTGTTTCACATAATATACAAATATTTGTAATAGGTACTCGTATTTTAATAAAACGTAAATGATTATAACTTTTTTTATTTTTAACAGTTTCGATTGAGTTTTAGGGTGACACCTATAAAATCTGCACCGGGTGCCCCCTATGCTAGCTACGCCACTGATAGGAGGGGTTTTTAATATAAGAAATCATGATCGTATCTTTTCAAAATCATTATCGCACAGTCTTATGCGTTCGTTTGTCACATTTTTCTAGAAAACGAAATCACTTTGTTTTTAAAAGAGAAGATTTGAAATTCATAGAAAAGTTTGATTTTTTTCATAGTTTCAGGGAATAGTAGAGTTAACTCGAGTATTTGGTTTCTAAACTCGATAACTTGTTATATTTCTATGAATAAGCAGATAGGTTCATTACCGTGAAAAAAATTTTTTCGTGATGGACTATTACAGTTTTCGGATTCTCGTAACTATGCCATGAAACATTGTTTCCAACAAAATATCAGGTTTCGTATGATGAATAAAAGAAATTTTGATTTACACTTATCTAATAATAATTTGACGCGTTTTGACGACATGGTTAGGAATAAGATGTGCAATTGGAACTTTTCTAGTAAATGTTTCAAATCATGGCTCACTTCTTAATGTAAGTGGGGCTACTATATCTGTGTTGGTCTTAAGATTTTGTGTGCACAAAATATATGATCTTACATTTTCGTTATTTGATCAGTTATAATATTTGGATTGTTTATTAAGAGCTATTTGTCCAATTATACAAAGTTCTTTATGAAAATTAACTAAATGTAAAGGACAATAAAATAATCTATGGATCGTGCTGTGGAAAGCTGCAATTTTACAGTCTCAACATGATGAAAAGACGTATTGTGAATTACGGTGCCTGTATGAGACGGTTTATGAAAAATGGAGAAATCATGTATATTAGTTAATTTGGTAATAATTAGTCGAATAAGTTAATTGATTCGTTTCGTTCAAGTTCGAAGGTTAATTTTATATTTGGATGAATTAGGATGAAACATACATACAATCAATATAAAAACGGTTTAGCCAAAACATTATTAGAAATTGTATTTAGCCATTTATGCAAAAAAATTCTGCTGAGAGGATTTGTCATAACAAGACTCCCACTCGAACGGTGAAATAAGACTCAAAAACAAAGTAATTTTGTTGCACAAAAGTATTTTTAAAATCTCCAAATAAAGTCTCACCCGCTCCAATAAATGCTTCCTTCACAACCGATCCATATTCGAATGGTTTCTTGTGTTTCGCCAATATATGAGATATTTTAAATGACGCGATCGTAGCAGCTTTTGATTGTTTCGCTAGTCTTGTGAACACGGTTTGTTTTTTTCGAACAAGATATCAAATCACGTACTTTTTATTTTTTTAATTCACTCTGTGGGGGAAAATCCTCTTCATAGTTGTTATGAACCGTTTTATGATGCCTCTCTAAGTTGCCACGCTTAAGTATTGCAACTGACGCACGACAAATAAAACAAATGCACTTATCCTTCACCATACAAAAGAAAAATTCTTCTTCCCAATTGTTATTGAAATGATACGTTTTAGATTTCTTCGCTGCACTCATTTTGTACTATTTAATAATAAACTTTGCATCGATGTAGTATTGTTACAATTCAGAATGACTCCAATTCCTGCAGACGCAAGATATATAACGAAAATCTCGAATATTCCCGTCAAACGCGCTGCTCGAAATTTCTAGAAAAGTGGCAAGAATAAAAAACGCGGCTTTTTTTTGACAAGTACCGCGCGTTCCTCTGATAAAGCCGTCTTTTGCCGCTAGCAGAGTGGCATTTTATTAGGTTTAAAATTTTTGTCGTTTAGTTACCCACTTATTGAAATTATTCTTCTTCTCGAGATCTACTCAAAAAGCATTCGCGATCGACCGTTTGAGCACCCCTGGTTTGAGGAATAATAAGAAACTTTTCAAATGATTTCTGTTTCTAGGAAGAAGAGGCATTCGTTCTTTGTTATTGTTGCTGATTCATACACCCCGCAATAACACATTCATTTATTAATTACAATAGTTTTTTCATCCCTAACTATCACTAGTTGAGTGAGGGACTAAGACATACCTACTATTACTATATTTTTGCCATGTGTGTATCAAAAAAGCAGACAAATTCTATACAAAACTCCAAACTGAAATCATTTCTTATGTTCTGAAAAATTTCATATGCAACTTCACACCTCCTATTTCATTAATTCGTTCCATTGTTCGAATATATGAATTCAATTTAAGCTGAAAAAATCCCTGTCGCCAATATATATTCGTACATATAAATATATTCGCCGCATTCTCCATATCATCATTACGATAACAGCAATTGGGGGAGAAGCCGTAACGTCGGAAAAGAGTAATAACTGTCACTTGTTTGCTCCCAACTCGAGAATTGTCGAACGGGCTACGAGCCAGGAACATAGAACCGGGAATAAAGATAGAATATTACAAGTAGCTGCAGTGGCGCGGAAAATCATATATGACACTCATATCCATGGCAACTCCGGGCCGATATGAATATTTCATAGAATACATTTTCATACTTTATTGAACGTGTCGCCTCTGATTATATACAATATACCTGTCCCGCAGACGTTTCTCCTTCCGTTTCCTGAGAGCTCTAAAGCTGACTGTCAGAGCTGCAGGGTTAATTAATGAAAAGCGGTAGATTCATTGGCAGAAATAGTGATATTTTCAGGCAGAGACCTGGAAACTAGATTTTGATTTGAGATATTATCTTGAACATGAAGTATATGCCTTTCACGATCAGTTAATGGAATGTTCAAAAAAATTCATCAAGATCTGTTCAAATATGTAAGTCTGCAATAATCGACGGTTTGTTTCAATCCAAACATGGCAAAACTATAGGAATATTATGAATTTGAACATTAATAAGCTGCATAATAATTCGTATGTTCTTCGCATTCTTTTCTCACATTCGTTTTAATTATCGGTTCAGCCCAAATGTTGTTCTTTGATGCCGATTGAAAATTTAGTTTTTTTTTTCGTACTCCCAAAACAGAAATTCTTTATTTCTCAAATTAAGGGAAGGCATCATTTAAGTTTTGATGAAATAAACAAAGCAGTTGGGATGCTTAGGGGTGGGGCAACACAGACAGAAGCTACACAATGGGCACTAGATTGAGGGTGGTATAGAGAAAAAGGCAGAGCACGAGAATGACATGGAGGTTAACATCATGTTACAAAGTTTCTCAGAACCCCTTCGTTCAACGAAACGCCGAAACCTCACTATGACGTGTAATAAATTGCGAAATCAGCAGAACCAAACGCACAACCTGAATATTTCAAGAATTGTGAAAGGTTGTATGAAGTGAATCTTCAATCCAAAAAAACCCTGACAAGAGGAAACCGCACACCTCGATTAGAAATGGCTCAAAAACAAGAGGAAGAGGATGCAAAGACTGGTACAATATTTTTTTTCAGATAAAAGTCGGTTTTCATTCGGATTCTCGGTGAGAGTGACTGTGGAGACCATCTCATAATATATATTCAATGAAATAAAACTATTTAGATTTTCACTATACTAACAAAACTATGACCGGTTTTACCACACTGTGGCTTCATCAGATAGATACAAACTAATGAACAGAGTCATTCCTTATATATTAGTCTTATTTCCTACTTAATATTACAATAGGTACAAGAGATATGTTGGAAAACCCATCGGAGTTGCTTATTTTATGAATTGAAAACATTGAGTAAAGGAGAAGGATTTAGATCTAATTGACTATTAAGTAACCTACCTGAATTCTTTTCTTTGTTGATCTCTAGAATTTCCAATAGATTGAGTTTTGTCTGTTATTTTCATTGTGTAAAATTTTGAAATTATCATTAAAGTTATGGTTTTCTTCGAGTAAGTGCTTAGAATAATGGAAATCTGATTTATGATAATTAAAACTACGTTTGTGTTCGGATAATCTAAACTAAATTCTTCTCCTCTATATATATATATATATATATATATATATATATATATATATATATATATATATATATATATATATATTCATGAACGAATTGATTCAAAATTAAAGACTTAGGGTGAATAAGTCGAATTGCTTTCGTCGATGGCGCTATCGTCTTATACAGCAATAATTATCTTTGATGAAAAAACGTTAATCAACCGCTTCAACAAAAAATCATCCAGAAGTAAATGTAGCAAAATATATTTCCAACACCATATACTTAGGACTGTTTTGAGGAGTGACCGATTCAAGTCGAAATCATTTATTAACCAGCCATCTTGCAGAGACCTGAACATTTAAGAAACATTCCTAGCCACGGGTATAATATACGGTGGATATAAGAGTACCAGATAGGAGTTCCTCCGACATTTTAATTGTAGGTATATGGAAGTTTCTTCATCCAACCAGCCTTCTACTTATTAATTTTCTTAATAAGTGTAATCTATAGTTCGAATTATACAGAAAAAATATGAAAGTATAACTTCGAAAGAGGTTAAAAAATTAAATCAGAAATAAGAGAATTCATTGATCGTTTATAGTATGTTATTATTATGAGGAAATAAAGAACAGGTTTGACGATGATCCATTTCGGATCGACGGTTCCACTGAATGCCACTGAAAGGAATTAAACACCTGCCTGAGGATGAAGAATGGGATTTGAAGAGTCAGGATTTATAATTTTAAAAAGAACGTTTACCATTTATATAAATTCTATCGGAAGTAAAAATTAATTTTCAGAAAACTTTTTGTTCAATTATCTATTGAATCTGTATTCTTTAATGTCTTTCAAAAACACTTTATTATCTACCGACGACACGCCTTTGATTAAGTTTCGTAAATAACATGATATATTCTGTAACATGCGTACACGATTCTTCTTCCGAAATTTCAGAATTATTTTTCCTGTGTGAAATCATAACCTAAAACATGAATATTATTTCAGATATGTTTACATAATGCATATAATTAGGTTAAACATAAAACTTCTGCAACATGAAGAGTTTTTATTATTGGGTAGATAATGTACAAATAGAGCTTCATAAATGAATATTGAAAAAGGGACTTATTTATTTCTTCCTCATTTTGTAACTCATGCATTTGAAATATTCTTCAGAAGAAAAGAGAAGACAAATGCGAGTAAAGATATATTTGATTTTTGAATTGTGGAGGCCGTTACATGATGTAGATCCATGATATAAATGAGATAAAAAACACAAGGTTTAACTTGAATCTACACTTTATTTGAAAAAATTCGACGACGTTACCCTGACACAGCAGCTTTATCAAGAATGACAAACAGAATGAAGAGTATGGTATTATAAACAAATCGTAGAACAAGTTGGATGAATAACAGGAAAAATCCACACCGAGCCATTGTACAGTTAGTATGAAAGGTAATTAAAAACTAATTAAACAAGTTAAGTAGGGGTGAATAATTCACATCTACCTGCTCATTCAAAAGCTTGTCCGAATGTTTGTATCCATTTATTTCTAATGCTTCTAGGAGATCTAATTTTAAACTTTTTGATTTTATATGTAATATGTCAAAGTTTTTATTGAATGAATGGTTTTCTTTTATTAAGTGGTTTGAATAATTTGAATCAGATTTATTTTATCGAAACTACGTTTATGTTTAGATGTTCTTATGCCAAAACTCCTATAGATCCTACCGATTTAAACTTTATCACAAGAACCGCAATTGAGTTTATAGATTCCTGATTTACTTGATCTTTCAACACGAGATTTATTATTTTTAATATGTTTACCTAAGTTATTAGAAGTTTTGAAAGTTATATTAAGATTTTGTTTGACGAGAAAGGATTTAATATTTGTACTTGCAGAACCGCAGAATGTTAAACTGTTGAATATTTCATAGTCTTTATGAATAGGATATACTTCATTTATTGCTTTCTGATACAGTTTTTACGAATGATTAGATCTATCATATCCGGAACATTCTATCGGTTCTGCAAGTACAAATAGTAAATCCTTTCTCGTCAAACAAAAATCTCAATATAACTTTCTTAAAACTTCTAATAACTTAGGTAAACATATTAAAAATAATAAATCTCGTGTTGAAAAATCAAGTAAATCAGGAATCTATAAACTCAATTGCGGTTCTTTGATAAAATTTATATCGGTAGGACCTATAAGAGTTTTGGCATAAGAACATCTGAACATAAACGTAGCTTCGATAAAAATAAATCTGATTCAAATTATTCAAACCACTTAATAAAAGAAAACCATTCATTCAATAAAACTTTGACATATTACATATAAAATCAAAAGTTTGAAATTAGATCTCCTAGAAGCATTAGAAATAAATAGATACAAACATTCGAACAAGCTTTGAATGAGCAGGTAGATGTGAATTATTCACCCCTACTTAACTTGTTTAATTAGTTTTTGATTACCTTTCATACTAACTGTACAATGGCTCGGTGTGGGTTTTTCCTGTTATTCATCCAACTTGTTCTACGATTTCTTTATAATACCATACTCTTCATTCTGTTTGTCATTCTTGATAAAGCTGCTGTGTCAGCGAAACGTCGTCGAATTTTTTCAAATGAAGTGTAGATTAAAGTTAAACCTTGTGTTTTTTATCTCATTTATATATTTGATTAGTTCTTCCTTTATTATTTTGCTATTAAGGTTTAATCAGTAAAAAGGAAAAAAATATGAACAATTGCAAGGAGAATTAAAATTTTATTAAACAGCAGGAACCATAACCGAAAATAGGAATGACATTCTTGAAGGTTGTTTCTTCTGTTTTGATAGTTATTGATTTGGAAAATTCGGAACAGAATCAAAAGATTGCAAAATTTGCGGACATATGAAAGCTACTACTTTCTGAGTAACTTTGATCATTATTGATGATAAGAACGTCATACTAGATTCATTCGTTTTTAGATATAGAAGTCTCGCTAATCACTTGGTACAACATTTTGACTGGATACTTGAA
Source organism: Cryptolaemus montrouzieri (assembly GCA_013387265.2). Lineage (NCBI taxonomy): Eukaryota > Metazoa > Arthropoda > Insecta > Coleoptera > Coccinellidae > Cryptolaemus > Cryptolaemus montrouzieri. The sequence continues at coordinate 126,691,294 of JABFTP020000185.1, forward strand.
CAATTAAAAGAGAGAACATTAGGCTTAAGTTTCACGAAATATAATAAATGAAAATATGGTTCGGGTTTTATCCCGAATAATTTATCAAAAACTAATAGTAAACTAATGATGTGATCCTTGAATTCCCTTCTTTTAGATTCATTTCATCTCCTTGGTTATACTGGAGTTCTACTAGTTGGTTTCCCTCATTTTCCCAAATTGTGGTGCATCCGCAATTGACTGGAGTTTCCTCTTCCAGTACTAAGGATGGCCTTTTCCTCTTGTCCTCGGTTGTAGTTCCATTATTTGGTTGATCTCGTTATTTTCGTGACCTTCCATCTGGTCAATGGTCCTCGTCGTGAGTCGTGTGATGATTTGTTCCAGTGTGTCAATTTTCATTTCCTTCCTGAGTTGTTAATGTACCATGGGACGTTTGCTGCTGCCCTGATGATTTTATTGAGTGCTGCTTGTAGTTTCTTCTTCTCGAATCGGCCATTTTGATATCAAATTTGTCCTGTGTATGTTATTCCTGCGATGATGATTGCTTCGATTCGATATTTCTCCAATTTGATTCTGCTTCTTTCGTTGAGTAGGAGGTACAGTTGTTCGCGGATTGTTCTTTTTTTCAATGTCATTTCCTCAATGTGCCCTTACAGTTCAGTTGATCGTCGAGAATTACGCTGAGATATCGAGAGGACACTATATATATATATATATATATATATATATATATATATATATATATATATATATATATATATATATATATATATATATATATATATATATATATACTCGGAGGCAAAATTAGCGGAACACTCGAAAATTTAACCAAATTCGAAGTCCGATATTTTTCCTAATTCTCAACCGATTTAGATGATTTTTTCAGCAAGTTATAGATCAACTCTTCTGCTTCGTAGAAATTATAAGAGAAAACAAAAAAAAATTTATACGGGGGCAAAACTAAAAGTGTTTTTTTGTCAAAAATTCGTAACACCCTGAGGAATTTCGTGGTCCGAGTTGAAACGTACAATATCATGGTCTGTCTAGACACATCTTCCTTTAGTAACGCCTTTCTTGTTTTATGCATTTATCCCTATTTTTACAAGAGATATCCAATTTGAAGCGAAAAGTCACAAATTTCAAGAATTTATTTTTAATCTTGCGTACGTGCATAACATCGGAGGTTAGCCAATAAATAAAATCAAAATTAGAGAAGCGGAAATCTAACGAAATGAAAATTTTTGAAATTCACTGGCCAATTTCACGCTCCGGGAGAACTCGAAGTACACTGGAAAAATCGTTGATTTTGCACATTTATTTTTGAATTTTTTTGTGTGACACTTTATAATATCATTCCTGTCCAAAATTGAGAACAGGTGTGTATCCTGGCGATACACTCGTGAAATGAAATGAACATGTTGAGAAAAATGTTCATGATGACCCACAAATAAAAAACATTTGATTTTAGTAGCGAGTATGACCCCCCCGAGCTCTTATTACAGCGCGCAAACGATTTCGCATACTCCCAATGATGTTGTCTATCATCTGTTGAGGTATGTTGTCCCACTCTTCCACCAAAGCCAATGTCAGCTCTTCAACGTTGCCTGGATTCCGTTGTCGAACCCTTCTTCCAAGAATGTCCCAAACGTGTTCGATCGGGTTTAAATCCGGTGACCGCGACGGCCAGTCCATTCGTGTGATCCCAACTTCATTGAGATATTCTATCACTATGCGCGCAGTATGAGGGCGCGCGTTATCGTGCATAAAAAGGAAATTTTCCTCTATGTAAGGAGCAAAAGGCACAACATGGGGCTCCAAGATTTCTGTTATATACCGATGGGCATTAAGTGATCCATTGCCAATAATCTCCAGTTTTGTTCGTAGTCCCAAGCATATGCCACCCCATATCATAACTGACCCTCCACCGTATTGCTCAGTTCCTGCGAAGTTCGCTTGATTGTACCGTTCTCCTCGATGCCTCCATATTCTATCTCTACCATCCACGAAATTCACACAATATCGGCTCTCATCACTAAATAAAACTTGTCTCCACTGATTGATTGTCCATGCTACATGCTCCCTAGCAAACGCCAATCTTGCTACCCGATGGGCTCTATCGAGTCTTGGTGCTCTTGCTTGCTCGTATGATCTCAGATCATCTTCATTTAATCGCTTTCTGACTGTCCTCACACTGACGTTAATGTTATCCACTGCTTGTAAAAGGTTGCGTGCCTGAACAGCAGTAAGACGAGGATTTCTTATGGTTTGATTGACGATGAAAAACGGTCATGTATAGCGCGGGTTGCCCGATTTCTTCCTTGTCCTCGCCTCCTCACGTACAATCCAGTTTCCCTGTAACGTCGGTTGATTCGATGGATAAACGACGTCGAGACACCCAACATGGTACTGACTGAGCGGTAGGTGCGCCCTTCCTCGATCAATGTTACTGCCCTTGCTACTGAGGTTGGTGGTAAATCTCTCATTCTGAATGAAAAATACCGTTTCGAATCGTAAACAGTAAAAGAATCACATACCACCGCAACCGATCGAATTTGTATCAAATCAAAGAATGGAAAACTCTCATTCTTTAAACAAGTGCAAATGTGGTCATATACAAAAAACGTGTGTTGTATTTCATATTTGATAAAAAAGGTGCACATGTGTAAATGAAATGGTTTATCAATGGTCCCAGAATTCGGTTGTGTATTTTAATACCTACCGACTGTTATCTCCTATGAATTCCTAATTTTCACCAAATTAACCAAATTGTCATCAATAACTAATGCAATTCGAACGTAAAAATCGCAAACGACAATTTCGACACGCCTGAGTGATAATAAGAAAATTCCAAAGTGATAGACGAATTTTAATGACAATTTCTTGATTCAATGGAATTTCTCCAAAATGGTGATTTTCCACTTGAAATTAAATATATTTTGCAAAAATAGAGATAAACGCATGAAACAAGAAGGGCGTTACTGTAGGAAGATGTGTCTTGACAGACCATGATATTGTACGTTTCAACACGGCCCACGAAATTCCACAGGGTGTTACGAATTTTGACAAAAAACACTTTTAGTTTTGCCCCGTATGAATTTTTTTTCAAATTTTTTGTTTTCTCTTATAATTGCTACAAAGCAGAAGAGTTGATCTATAACTTGCCGACCAAATCATCTAAATCGGTTGAGAACTAGGAAAATATCGAACTTCGAATTTGGTTAAATTTTCGAGTGTTCCGCTAATTTTGCCTCCTAGTGTATATATATATATATATATATATATATATATATATATATATATATATATATATATATATATATATATATATATATATATTATATATATATATATATATATATATAATATATATATATATATATATATATATATATATATATATATATATATATATATATATATATATATATATATATATATATATATTTATACATAAGAAACAGATGAAAGAAGTGGGGACAAAAGAAAATCAAGCTGAGCATATTGTGAGCTGATGAAAACTTCACGAATTCTGATGAATTTGATCTCTTGCTTTGTAATCTGAATGTTGGTAAGTTATTATAAATTATTGATTTATTTTGCTCTTTTACTCTGATATTTATGGAATCACTTATAAAAGGCAGGAGAATCATTACAGTATAATTTATGTACACTGGTTTTTCATCCTATCTTTCATTTTTATTTGAACTCAAAACTAGATAGAAGAAGCATCAATCAGATTACAATAACCAGAGAATCGACGTATCTACTCTCGCTTCAGATTGTATTGAAAATGATCATCATTTTGTATCCATAGATCAACTTCAAAATATTCACAAAATACCTAGAGGACAAAAGTTAGATTCATTAGAATCCATCCAAATTTTCATACTTCAACGAACTCTCCGTAGAGATAATCATCTGAACTACCAGATTGACCCGGCTGATTCGTCCATATTTGATATCTTTAAACAACTCCTTTTTGAGGAAGAAAAGTCTATTCTAATTTTGATGGAATCACCTATATGAAAAGCAGGGCAATCATTACAGTATAATTTATATTCACTCTTTTTTCCACCTATCTTTCGTTTTTTATTTGAATTCAAAACTAGATGGAAAAAGAATCAATCAGATTACAATAATCAGAGAATCGACGTATCTACTTTCGCTCCACATTGTATTGAAAATGATCATCATTTTGTATCCATAGATCAACTTCAAAATATTCACAAGATAGCTAGAGGACGAAAGTTAGATTTATTAGAATCCATCCAAATTTTCATACTTCAACGAACTCTCCATAGAGATAATCATCTGAACTACCAGAATGGCCCGGCTGATTCGTCCATATTTGATATCATTAAACAACTCCTTTTTGAGTGTAGGAAGAAAAGCTGCTGAAAGTTGCTCTAATACTAATGAACACCCACTCAATCTTCTCAGGAGAGCCAAGGAAAGGGTTGAGAATTCAATTTTCCTTAATGAAGTAGCGGAGTGTGAAAATCTTCGAATAACACAGAACTTGAAAGCAAATGACACGAAAGCTACGTATCGCATGTCAACCAACCTATTGAGGACTACATCGTGCCTATGGGCATGCCGTAGACTCTTCGGAAAGACCTGGGGACTACAGCCAAAAATAACTCATTGAAAACATCAGAAATAACTACGCAAAACAAGCTACAAAAACTACAGCGGCTTACGTGCTTGGGCATAACAGGTGCTATGAGAAGCACTCCGACTATTGCCCTGGAGGTAATCCTAAATCTCCCTCCTCTCCATATAAAATTGGAAAAGGAGGCGTTGATGGCGGCATTACGGCTCCAAGACACAAAAAAACTATTACCTGGTGATCTGAAGGGACACCTGGGGATTCTGGGTTACATAGCGCCAGAAATCTTATCACAACCATCGGATATAATGCCGCTTAAGTTTGATTTTCACACACCCTTCGAAGTGGTCATAGAAGACCGCACCATCGTAAAGGGAAAAATAAATCAATTAGACCAAAAATCCTTCATTTGGTACACGGACGGATCAAAAACGATTGATGGAACAGGAGCAGGCATATATGGACCCAAGTACTCTTCATCAGTGCCTCTGGGCTATACTCCCACAATCATGCAAGCAGAAACACTTGCTGTAAACCTTTGCTGCCAGGAAGGACTACGAAGGAAACTCAAAGGGGCAAAGATTTACATTTTAACGGACAGTCAGGCAGTAATAAAAGCTCTAAACTCTTACAGTTATCGGAGCATCTCTGTCTGGGAATGCCGTGAAGCAACTTGCTGAGAGGAACAAACTTTTCTTGTGGTGGGTGCCTGGCCACGAAGGCATACAAGGAAATGAAGCCGCTGACGAACTGGCCAAATCAGCTGCTGGAATCCCACCCACCGGACCTGAACCGTTTTGCGGTCTAAGTAGCCGCACAGACGACAGGAACTGGAACGATGGGAAGAGTCTAGCAAAAAAGAATACTGGAGGAAAACTCCAGGCCAAAGGCAAGCGAAAAAGTTCAATGACTATTCGCCAAAGAAGACAAAACAGCTTCTCGATCTCTCTAGGGACGAGTTGAGGATCATAACAGGCCTCCTTACTGGACACTGCCCACTGAGATAACATCTCAAAAAAGGGCAAATCGGAAACGGCAACATTCAGAATGTAAGAGGGCGATGAAACTGCCGAACATATTCTTTGCAGTTGCATCGCAACTGTCTGTCAAAGACACATACACTTCGGTAGCGACAAACTAGAGCCGCACGAAGTAAATGCGAAAGCTTCCAAGGAGATTCTAATTTTGTAAGGGATCTAGACCTACAGGAAATGAATAAGAAGAGTTACAAACAAAAGATCAATTTGGTCGCAGTTCGGAAAGGCTTGCAGAGCCAATCGACCCTCACGAATGTAATGTAATGTAACCTGTTGAGGAAAATTATTCCGAGCATCTTAAAACCAATCATTTTTGTGATAAAGAAATGTTTATCAGAGGGCTCTTTTCCGGATCAACTGAAAAAAGCGAAAATAGCTCCAATTTTCAATGCAGCAGACCCACAATCATCGGATAACTATCGACCCATATCAGTTCTACCTGCAATATCTAAAAGATTCGAAACAGCTCTAAAAGATAGACTTGTCAATTTATTCGAACACCAAAATATTTTTTGCGAGCAGCAGCATTGGTTCCCTAGGCAGAAATCTATATCGACTGCACTGACTCAAATCTTGAACAAAATAACGGTGGCCTTTCATGAAGGAAAAAAATGCAAACTCTCAACCTGCGGTTTGAGCAAGGCGTTTCATAGTGTATTCCATTTTGGAATACTTGGGAGGTAAGATTTTTGTGTTATACGAGGGGTTGCTTTGGATTTGATCAAGAGCTATCTGAGTAATAAATACCAGCAAGTATGCTTCCAGGGTAAATGCTCCAAGTGGCAGTCAATCAACTATAGTGTACCACAGGGATCTATCTTGGGTCCGCTGCTCTACCTCGTTTGTAACAATGATCTACCTGATGATGTGACATCATATAGTTCCGTTTTTTTTGCTGGCGATACCAGCTTTTTTAATATTGGCGCTGAAGTCGACGAAGTCAATCGGTTGTCATCGAATACACTCGCTGAGGCAAAACATTGGTTCGATACAATCAAAATGCGAATGAATGAAAACAAAACCGAAGAACTCATATTTGAAACGCGCGCTGAAGTAAATACTCACCTTTAATTTTTGGGAATAACCCTGGAACCAGATTTGAAGTTCAGTCAGCATATACCAGATCTAATCAATAAACTGTCCAGCGCCATCATCACTGTGGGGAGAATGAAACAAATTGCCAGAAAAATGAAAGCACAAACTGGCTATTTTGGCTGCTTCCACAGTTTGATATCCTATGGTGTTATATTTTAGGGAAGACATGCTGAAAGTCAAAAAATCTTTGTAAAAGAGAAATATGCTGTGCGGATACTATGCAATGCTAAAAGAACTGATGCAGGAATTTGTTTACAGAAGAAGGCATACTTACCCTACCATCACTATTCATACAATCATGCATACTTTTCATTCACGATCACGGACATAATTTTCAAAAAAATAATTTCAACCATCCATATGCAACCCGGAATGCCGATAAATTCATCATATCCTATCACAGAATTAATGCTTCACAAATCAACAGCAATGAAATTGTACAATAAGCTTTCTTGCGAATTAAAATCAATGAGCAGAGCGAACCTTCAAAAACATATAAAGCAGAAACTGGTTTCAAAATTCTACTACTGTATGGGAAAATATTTGAAGAACCAAAACTTCTGAGCTATAAATATATCAGTCATCCTTGTGGGTTCACCATAAATATGTTTGTCGAATTAATAATGTGTATAAATATATTTATATATAATATAATATATATATATATATATATATATATATATATATATATATATATATATATATATATATATATATATATATATATATATATATATATATATATATATATATATATATATATATATATATATATATATATTATATTATAATAATATTATTTTGACTATCCCATGTAACTTTTGATGGACTGTATTGTTCATAATAGTAGTGTGTGGACCTTTAGCAAAATCAAAGTGTTGTGAAGAGCTCAGACAAAAAAGTCAAAATATCCTAAGAAAATTGAACAGAAAATTTGTGAAATCTCACAGTGAGTACAAAAAGAATATTGGACATATAATATTCGAAATTTTGATACAAAATTCCAGTGAATAAAGCTGAAACGATATTTTGTTGCTCAAAAAACTCCAAAGTAAACATTATAAACAGTATGAACTGTTATCAGCACCGGCTCGGTGGCATAGGGGATATGATGCTTGTCTCCTGCGCAGAGTTACCTGAGTTCATTCCCCACAAAGTCGGTGCGATTTTTTGGATTCTGGGAATCGCTTGAGTATCCATCTTTCGGAGGAGATGTAAAGCCGTCGGTCCTGTCTAACAGAGATGTGTTGGACATTAAAGATCCCTTCCCTCGACACGAGAGGGGTTCGTCAAAATTCCCGGGTTAGTGAGGTGACAGAATTCCCCGGCGTGTCATTGGCCGAAAGGCGGAAATAGAGCACGTTAAGGAATAACAACCAAACAAACAAAACTGTTATCAGTTGAATTCAGAACCCGTCTTCACGACACCTATTTCAATCTCATCAAGTGATATCGAAATAATTGAAGCGGTCCACCCATTAACAAAACAAGCCTGACAATGTCAGCTAGTTTAACACTTCAAAACCTTTTCGAAGAAATTATAAAATCAGGAAAAGAAGTGAGTGACTCTATTGCGTCGATTGAATCAAAAATTCTCTCTGATCTTCAGTCACTGAAAAAGAGAATTGAAAGAGTGGCAAACGAAAATAAACTACTGAAACAAAAAGTGGAAACCTTAGAAAGAAGTTCGAAAAAAAATAACATCGTTATTTTTGGATTAAATAAGGATTCTGCAGAATTATCACTTGACGCTATTGGAGAATCACTGAAGTCATTGGTCGGAGTAGAAGTTAAGAAAACAGACATAAGAGATTATTGTCATCTCGGCAAGAGATGAACTCTCCCATTAAAATTGAATTCGTTTCATACTCGACAAAGAGAGAAATCCTTTCAAGAGGAATCAAACTAAAAGGAACGGGTGTTGTAATCTCTCATGACCTTACCCAGCAACCAAGGAAAGAGATCAGCATTTTGAGGAAGCACATGAAGAAAGCAAGAACAAGTGGCAAACAAATATACATCAAACGAGATCGATTAGTTATTGACAACAAACAATTCACTGTTGGAGAACTAGAAGAAAGAGAAATAGAGAGCGAGGATGATAATTTAGGAGAGAAAACAACAAAGCCAAGGGACACGAAAGAGACGACAGGTTCCAGAGGCCAAGCAGAAGGAAAAAATCAATTCAAATACAATATTAGAATTGGTGCGAAAAATTTGAAGATCGACCCAAATCTAAAATAATCTTTCGAAAAATAATTATTAGTCATAAGTTACCCAAAAACAGATATAGTACTTACATAAGTTTTTAGATCAAAGTATTGATATTACTTTTGAACTCATTTAAATTGTGTCAGTTTGGCGTTGTGTTATTGGTTCATTTATCTTCACACTATATATTAAGCATCCAAAAATTAAAATTTTTCTCTCTGAATAATGGATCTGTTTATAAGACATTTTATTCCTCATACATATGATACCCTTAAAGTTAACCCTTCATGATCTCGAAGATCACACCATTTTAAAATTCTCCAGACTAATATAAGCAGTATCGAAAAAACTTTTGAAGAACTGAAAATCTTCCTTCAAGATAGTCACGACCGCTTTCAAGTAATAGTGGCAAATAGAAAACCCAAATACTTTCAGTATTGATGGATACAAAGTTATTCATAATAAAGGTCAATCAACAAAAATGACGGGGTTTTAGTTTATATAAATGAAGATCTAGATTATACTTATGGAATTGTTTATTTGGGTGAAACAGAAGTCTTACAAGTTGATATTCAGCTTCAAACGCATTCTCTAAGAATAACCTCTATACAGAGTTAGTCAATAAGGCGAGGAACTTCTATATCTCGGAAACAATTTGAGATAGAAGCGAACTTTTCTGATTATTGTTGTATAAGTATGTATGCATTCCTTGAAATTATTTTCGTACATACAGGGTGTTCCATTTTTGCTCCAGGGACAAATATAGATTTTTTTAAAATGGCACGCCCTGTATTTTTTATTATATGCTGTTCACAATTCGGATGCTCTCTTCAACGATATATGTTTGGTGCCCAAACAACTATCGGTAGATTTTAAATTAATTAAAATATCGATAATTTCGGGAATTTGGAAGTTTCTTCAAAAACACTCAAATGCCTCATTTCGCATAATTTAAGCATGATATTTTACTTTTCTTGAGGTAAAAGTGTTGTACCTTATTATCAAATGAAGAGAAATTTTTTTTTTACCGAGTGTTCCTAGTAACCCGGCGAAAATGAAACTTTTTAAACATGAAGAACTTTTTTTTTCAAAAGTAACACCCTGGATCTTTTTCACGTGTTTTGTTCCCACTCGAATAAGCTTTACAACGATACCTTTTTTTCAAAAATCCGATGGAGATTTCCCAGAAAATTTCAAAATTAGTGTGAGCTTTAGGTATTTCTTGCAATAAACATGCTGTTGATAGAATTCAGACATTGAAATATGCAAATTTCAACACAAAATTGGATTCTTTGCTGTTCAATGAAACTTAAATATCAAAACTCTCAAGTTGTATCGAAATTTCTTCACAAGAAAGGATTCATTTGCGATTTTATCAGTTGTGCTCAGAGCTAAGTCTTCACTTAATCGGAATCACTCAGTTCGAAATCTTCGATAGATGTCCAAAAAGTCTATTGCGCTCAAAACAACCTGCATGCTATTCTCTTCATTGAGTACACGTTTAGCTCTTTCATTCTTCCTTTATCCAACTTGTGATTAAACCATAGATATAAGTATGACTTCTATGGGCATTCCACATGAAGATAGAAAATATTGTTCGATAGTCTGTGGTTTAAACCACCTCTGCCCATAGAAGACTTATTTCTATGATTTACTCACAATGCCCCAAGATTTGACAGTTTTGAATTAGATAATTCCAACGTCATATGAGTGAGTCTAAGTGAGAAATACATAATATTATTGCAACAATGAATTTTACCCAAGAAGAGTTAATTGATATAATGGATTAGTGAACCGGCATAATCTTCATTATTATCATACTTAAAATCCTCATTTCATGGGAGCTGTTGACCACCAACATTGTTGGTCTCTAAATGTCTGGGGTGGTAAAATTGATGATTAAAAGATCGGACCCTTTTTTCCAAGAACATTTGAACGGCGAACGTTATTTGAAATTTTTGCAGCATGATCTGGAGCCTTTGCTTATTAATGTTTCCCAAAACATAAAAAACAATATGTGGTTCCAACACGATGGGGCACCAGCACACTACAGCGGCAATATCCGCGATTTTTTAAATGATAGGTTTGAGGACCATTGGATAGGCCGTGTAGGTCCTGTAGGATGGCCTCCTAGGTCTCCGGACTTGAATAAATTGTTTTTTTTTGTGGGAGTATGTTAAAGAGAGGGTATATCGAGACGATCCAACAACCAGGGAAAATATGATGGAGAGAATTACAGAAGCATTTAGGAGTATAACGACGAATGTGACCGAATCATTTAACAATCGTGTTCGACAATGTATTCGTCTAAATGGGGGACATTTGGAACATCTAATTTAAGTTGAAAACTTATTGAAATAGAATTAAATTGGTGTTTATGATTTTGATTTGCATTTTTTTTTTCAGTGGATGTTTCATTCACAAGCAGTTCAATTTCGTTTCTTAATGATAATTCCGGAATATTTTGGGCAATTGTAAAAGTAATACAAGTTCAGTGAAAAGAACAGGGTCTTACATTTAGAAAAAAGTTCTTTTATCTCGAAAAATTCTATTTTCGTTGGATCACCAAGAACACTGGGTATGAAAAAACAGTTGATATCTTACTTCGATGATGAGGAACATATTTTCTTCAGAGAATAATTATTGATACTCAGATGATACGGAATAAAGATTGTGAGAAGTTCTGAAAAACCTCGATCTTTTTGATATTTTGACTTTTTGAACATTCTTTGAGATGATTTCGAACTGTGTAATTGCAATTAAGTGAAGACTTAGCTCTGAGCACAAATGATAATATCGCAAATGCATCTTTTCTTTCGAAGAAATTTCGATACACCTTGAGAGTTTTGATGTTTGAGTCTCATTGAACAGCAAAGAATCTAATTTTGTGTTGAAATTTGCATATGTCAATGTCTGAATTTTATCAACAGCATGTTTATTACAAGAAATACCCAAACCTCACACTAATTTTGAAATTTTCTGATAAATAAAAAAGTTGTAAATATGATAACAAAACACGTGAAAACACAGGGTGTTACATTTGAAAAAAAGTTTTCATGTTTGAAAATTTCATTTTGTGGGGTTACTAGGAACACTCGGTATCTAAAAAATTTTCTTCATTTGATAATAAGGAACAACAATTTATCAACAAGAATAAATCATGCGTAAAATGCGAAATGAGGCATTTGAGAAGTTTTGAAAGAACTTCCAAATAAAATCGAAATTTTAATTAATTTGAAATCTAACGGTAGTTGTTTCTACAAAACAGATATCGTTGAAATAGTATCCAAATTGTATATATGATAAAATATACAGGGCGTGCCATTAAAAAAAATCTATGTTTGTACTGGAGCAAAATGGAACACCCTGTATAAACAAGAATAAAGTTAAAAATCCACATATTTATAAAACAATAATCAGAAAAATTTTGTTTCTATCTCAAATAGTTTCCGAAATATATCTCATATCACCCGTATACATAAATAGTCTCCTGGTCATGAAAAAGGAAAATGACTTGAAATGCGGCCATCTCATATCAACAAAATTCATGGGAGTAAAACTCACTTACATCGATTCTAGATAAAACAAAATACTTACCTTTCGCTTCGTATGAAACAGGTCTTCCAAAAATGGGGAATCCACAGCTGAATTTCAACAGACATATTCCAGAAGCAGAAAATATCAAATATTTAAGAGTTATTATTGACCGAAATATGAAATGAGATAAACATATAGAACTGCTGGCCAAGAAACTGAGGGGACTCTTCAGTAAGTTCAGAATTATGAGAAGGTATCTTATATAGAAGATATGAAAGTCCTCTATTCTGCACTCGTGTAATCACAATTAAATTACGGAGTAGAGGAGTGGGGTGGTGCTTATGACTGTTACCCTAAGAAGGTTGATGTGATACAAAGATGATTTCTGAAAATAATTTACAATAAAAAACTCACCTGCTCTAGCGATGCGTTGTTCAAAATATCCAACGTCATGGACATACATCAATTGTTTACAGCACAAATAATATCCCAAATTTCGAAAAACAAAATAGAAATAAGCGCCCCCAATTTCACTAGATAGATATAAAGCCATGCAGTTCGAAAGAAAAAAATCAGAAAAAGCAATAGGACAAAGAAGTTTTGCACTTAGCACCGAAGATATTCGCATTGATTTCGAAAGAACTGAGAAGAGTAGAATATTAGAATATGAGGTTTTGAAACGACATATAAATGACATTGACATTCTGTAACCAAATATTAGTACCAACGTCATTTTGGTAAACGAAAAGTCACTGAATTTCTGTCAATTATTTGTTGACTGCATGTTAGCTAACAAACTAGGCTTCATGAAACACAACTAAGATTGAATCAATGTTAAATTATTGCTAAAGTGGAATCGTTGTCCACTGACATAGAACTTAACTTCGCTTTCTACAATTGGGCCTAATCCCTTGTCAGAATAATCTTAGAATATTTAGAAACATTATCAAGAAAGTCAAAATAGTCTGTCCAAATTCCGCTTGAAAATTGTTGCAACTAGAAATTTCATCATTCGGAAACGAAATTACATGAAATAAATTATGATATTCCTTTGATTTTATAAAATTATATAATAATTTCAAGGTAACACCAACATTTGTTTCAAGGTGTATATATAAATTGAATAGATAGCTCAAAGATACCGTTCACTTTTCAACTTCAATCTTATTTTGTCGATCATAAAGTATACTCGATGATTTCAAATGGTATACTCTGACTTATGAACCGATACAAAATGTTTGACGTGAAACACAGCCCATTCACAGCGATAAAACCCTACAATCGCATTTCACGACGCTCCAAAATGTTTGTATATAAAATTTACATGTTTTTGTAACCCTTCTTTCAAAATATTCTGTACCCTTTATCCTCAACCAAAATCCGTGAAAAGCGTATGAATGTATTCATGTCCTGACGCATTATCATAAGAGAATGGAGGTCCCTGGTGTTGTTTGTCAATTAGCTCATTGAAATCGAGCACCCTTTCAAAATAAGCGATAAAGCCTGGGATGTTGCACTGCATCGCTTGGAATAGGTAACCTCCCTTAGTAACGTGTAATGAATGTAGTAACAGAACACACGCTCTAAGCATTTCTCCGTTAATAATTGCCGATTCATATCGGCACCAACGAAAGAAGCAGCATCCAGAGGCGTGCCTATGGAATTTAAAACCTACAGTTTTAAGTGCTCTTTTTCGTTTCACTAGAAAATTTGTGAATTTCAAAGAAATAACGGAGGTGTTATGTAGGTTCATGTAATTGATAAAGATCAAATATTAATTACGGGAGATATACACTGCGCCACGAAATTAACACAATTTCAATATTTTGAATTTCTTTTTTTGATAGTTATTAACACATGTTTTTTTCGGATATTTCTGGGCATACGTCAATAAAATACGAATTTCGTTATCTCATGAGAAATGAAATGAAAGAAATGAATTGATTATTGATAACAGCGTAATATGAAAGGCATTTGATCCAACGATGACAACATTTTGTGTTGACCCCCAACAGGAATTTCCAATAACAGGGGCTCTCTACAAAAAGTTAATTCAAAATAGTAAACATAATCGATTTCCAATTAAAATATGAAAATGAAAAAACCTATTAGGTATATCATAATAAACAAAAAGGATTATCACCAGCGATGGACTAAATATAAAAATATCTTGTTCTTGAAACAAGACAAACCGATGTTGAACAAATCACCCAAGTGCCAGTTATACAGTCTCATTATTCTTAGAACGACAGAGCTATAATAGAGAGCTGTTCGGGCCTTAGGAACGTAGAAGAGTGCCGTTCGACGGTTCGGATATTTAGACACATAAAATGTTAAAAAATGTATCAAGGGAAAGTTGAATTTTTTGTTCAAAATTCTATAAAGAAAGATATCATCGAAGAGCACCCTTCTCCGCTCTAAGGTAAGTATATTAAGCTTTCGTGTAACAGTGATATAATCAATATTAATAGATCTTGATAGAACCTATAATTTAAATTTTTCAGAAATTTACGCTGCACTCTCTCAATTTTATCAATATGGACATGGTAGGAGGGAGATCAAATAGGAGTAGCATATTCTAGGTGGCTTCGAACCAAGGTGAAATATAACACTTTGAACGATACAATATTTGTGAAGTTTTTGGTAATTCTAAGAATAAAATCAAGCATTTTAAGGGCTTTAGAGACAATATGATCGATATGATATACAAATGATAGCTTTTCATCAAAGATAACACCCAAATCTCGAACACGATCTACCATAGGTATAACATGCTCTCCTAAAAAGAAAGAAATTTCTATTCTTCTTGTATTTTTGGTGAAAGTAATATGCTGGCATTTACCGACATTGAGTTTGAAGTAACGTGACGTACAGAAAGAAAATAGGCGATTCAAATCATTCTGAAACATTTGTTGGTCAGTAGTATTGCAAATTTTTTTATAGACTTTCAAATCATCAGCAAATAGTTCATGATGGGTATAGCGAAAGTATTCATGAATATCATTCAAATACAAGGCAAATAAGAGGGGTCCCGGATGTGATCCCTGCGGGAGTCCAGAAGTCACCCGAAAAGTTCCTGAACATACTCCATGTACCACGTATTGTAACCTTTTACTCAAGTAAGACTCTATCCATCTAATCAGAGAACCACATATTCCAAAATCAGATGAAACTGATGTTAATGTTTTATGGTGAAACTTATCAAAACCTTTGGCCATATCCGTATAAACTGTATCCACTTGTATACCTTCATCAAGAGCTTTCGACAAAATATCAGTATACGGTGCCAAATTTGTGAGCACAGACCTGCCTTTAATGAAACCGTGTTGGTGCTGTGGCAAATTCGAGCTACAAAGATGAAACAATTGTTCTGTTACGAATGACTCCAGAATTTTACCGAAATGGCTCAAAATAGATACAGGTCTATAGTTATTAATGCGTTCCTTTTCACCGGATTTGAATATCGGTACTATTTTTGCAAGTTTCCATTCATCTGGAAAAAATCTAAGTCGAAGTGATTTATTATAAATTAATTGCAGAGGTATTGCCAGCTTTTCTGCACACGACCTAATGAAAATTGGAGGAATGGAATCCGGACCAGCCCCCTTGCTACAATCAAGGTTCTTAATTTCATCAACTATTTCAGATCTTTCAATGTAACTGAAACATATAGATAATACCGAATCGAATTTACTTTCATACAGAACAGGTGTGTCTGAATCCTCAAAGACTCCCGCAAAATACCTACCGAAGGCCTTAGATATAGAGTCACAATCATTGAACTCTGCCTGATCAAGTTTCATTACATGCGGAACAGTAACGTCTTTTGCCAAATCGAATACGTAAGACCAGAAAGTCTTTGGGTTACTTATGACATTTTGTTGTACATACGAAAAATAACTGTCATGATCTATCTGAATCAAAATTTAACATTGCATGCGTAATTCTTAAAAAATTGATAAATCGTGAAGGGATTTAAATTCCTTGAACCTTACATGAAATTTTGATTTCTGAGTGATTAGATCGATTGTTTCTCTAGAAAACCATGAAGGCACATACTCTGCTATGATGTTATCAAGAGTAGAATAGAAAATGTCTGAACACTTATCTACATCATCACTAGATAAAAGGGTGTTCCAATCTATTCGAGTCAGCTCATACTCGTAATCTGCATTAAAGAATTTATAAAAAGAAGATTTAGGTTCTGTTCTCTTGATAAGGTTGAGCTGAATATATGCTGCCACGGCTGGGTGATTATCATCTTCAGAGACAAACGATAAGGAACTTCTTGCAACTTCGATGTTGTCCATATTCGATAAAATCAAATCTAAAACTGTATCTTTGTAATTTTTTTATACCATTAAATTGCGCTACCGAGTTGTATGAGCAAAAATCCTTGAATGCATAATACACTTCATCACTAACCAAATTGCTTACAAAGCACATATTATCATTATTGTATGACCAAGAAAAATAAGTAAGATTGAAATCACCGATCAAAAGGAACATTTCACCACCATGCGACTCTATGAAAGATGTTACCTGATTGAAATAATAAATGTATGCGTCCCGACTGGTATCAGGCGGAATACAGCACACGCACAAGTAAAGATAAGTGTTACCGGAAACATGTAGTTTCAACCAGATATCCTCGACTATTGACGTGTTGATCCATCCTGACAGAACTTCAACGTGACACTCCTTTGCCACCCCAACCAAGACACCACCACCTTCAGATTTCGAACCATTAGATTCGCACCTATCCTTACGAAAGATTGAGTATGAGTCACACATAACTTCACAAGAGTTAATTCGCCGATTAAGCTACGATTTAGTCACTGCAATTATATCAAAGTTACAATTTAATGACGATTTAAAGAACTCACTAGTCTTTGTGCGAAGACCTCTACAGTTTTGATAATAAACACTTAAATTTGATTATACAGGCGCCATCATAATGAGGAGTATTTAATATTAATAACAGTAATCTAGTCAAGCACTATTAGAGGAATATTTAGTTAGTAATTCTTCAGAACTAACATGGATGATTTTTGAAGTGCTTTCCTTTCTCATTCATATTTCACCGTCTTGCGTCCAGCAATATTTATATCCATACGTTTTGCAATATTGTTTCGCCAAATAAAAGAGTTTTTTGTTATATTGTGTTAGACTTTCATTAATAAAGATCTTGTATGTGATCTTATGAGCAATTGGGCACAGCAATTATACTGTGACTGAATCTTAAATAATTATTCATTTGTGGAAAGCAAGTGGCACTGCTTCCAGACGAACTTTTATTTTTCTTTTATGCGCACTTCTCAGAAATAGGCGAACCTGTTACAGCACATAAGTGGACGCCTGGGAAGAATTGAGGTGTCTGTTTACTCGCTTCTTGAAGAGGGCCAAATTGTAGGATGTTGGACGGAAGTAAGTTCCACAGCTCACCGGCCCTGTAAATTCTTATAGAGAGAGGTTCGAAGGGTCGTTAAATGTTCCACCATATGATGAGCACTCCTTGCAAGCCGGGTGTTGCGGCAAAACATGAGTTTTCCCGAAACGAGGTCTTTCAGCTTCTTGAAGCATCTTCCATGGAAGTATTTGTTAAACAGAGAAAGGTCAGCAACTTGTCTTCTGACAGCCAGCGATTGGAGATCGCTGGTGATCTCCGGGTGGTCGATGAGGCGCACAGCCCGTTTTTGCACACTATCCCACATCGGCAACGAATGTTTGGGAGCACATCCCCATACACGGAAACGATATTCTAAAGCAGGTCGAATCTGCTCCTTATATAGAAGCAACAACTGGGATAACGTGAAGTTTCGCTTGGCTCTGAAAAAAAGCTAAGTTTAGCTGATGCAGACTCAGATATTGCTGATACATGTTTATGCTACCGAAACTTGGAGTTGACCGTTATTCCGTGAAGGTGCATCGAATATTTGCATACAATTTGTTGGCCTTGCATCTTTAGAGGAGATTGTCCATCCATAGAAAGTTATAAAAAGGTAATTTATTCAATATAATGTTAGAGTTGCCAGCCTCTCAATCTAGAAAATTGCTCACTACAATTTATTCTCTAGAAATAAAATCAATGGACGAATATTTTATTCCTCTATGAATCCAAATTTAGTCTATAACCAGATTCACAAATATTAAGTTTGAAATAAGAAGTCGAATTCAAAATACCCAGGAAATTTACATCTTTATAGAAAGCACAATTCTGCTGTGGACTAGAATTTCCCTTCCCCGCTAGTGTTACTAGAACAAATAATATCGGCAAACGAGCATATTAGGTATATTCTCGAGCCCGTTGCTATCACAGATTTCATCTTGATGCATCATAATGCTACTCCAAATAGTGCAAAAGTTGCAAGTAACAATTTCGTGTA
The DNA here is from genome assembly GCA_013387265.2 of Cryptolaemus montrouzieri. Lineage (NCBI taxonomy): Eukaryota > Metazoa > Arthropoda > Insecta > Coleoptera > Coccinellidae > Cryptolaemus > Cryptolaemus montrouzieri. The sequence goes on from JABFTP020000185.1 coordinate 126,710,151, forward strand.
AAAAAATACCATATCCATCAACTGCCCTATGGCATCGTCTCTGATGTTGCGTTGTTTCGGAACATTCTGTGAAAAAACTAATAATCTTTTTCATTTCTTTTGCACTCACTAAGAGCAGATACGTAGTGAGCTTCTTGAAAGGCCTTAGTTCCAGTTTCTTTGAGCTTTTGTTTTTTGACATTGATTGATAAGCTTGAAGTTGACTTTTTGTCGGTTATTTACACACTTGTCTTCAAACGCTTTCAATGCAAATGTTGTTGATTCTGGCTTCATTATCAGTATTTCAGACCGAATTCTGGCCAGTTAATTCTTTTCTAGTTACCTGCATGGTTTGAGCGACCTGAAACTGATGTAATGGTTTATATGTTATACCGAGCGAGCAGTTGTAGACTAAGCTTATCCGTTATGATTTCAATGCTTCAAGTGCAACTTTACGGAGAATGAAAATAAAAATGACGTTGGCTTTCTAGATACATACTATTTTGAGTGCTCTGAGCAATGACACATATCTCAGCCTGCTAAACAGTATCTAGCGAGAGTTATGCTCATAGTTTTTTCAAAATCTCATCCGTTAATCCCAGCACCTGTAAATTGCGGTGTTTTGGAGCCATATGTGTACCGCCCTTTGTCTCCAGGTTAACTCAGCAGCGCTCTTTACCCCATTCTTCCCTAGAAGACTATCTGGAAAGAACGCTTGAAGCTGTACTCCATAACTATGAAGTCAGACGCCATAATAATGCAATTGCAGTGAGTCCTCTGGAGAACCTGTCTGCTCCAGTATGAATGTATCTTCTGGCTGGTGAAACAAAAGTAAGATGCACTCTATCCAAGTGACATTTCGTAGAGGGTTACTTCACATTAGGCCACCAAACCACATCAGCATATGATCATAGGCTAAATAGTGGCTGTGAAACTTTTTGGTGTAAGCCCTTGATTTTCCCATTGCTTTTCTGCTTGTTTACAGACAGATTTTGCCTGAAGATTCCTATAGGCACGCTTTATGTGTATGTTCTAGGTTCTTCTACAGTACGGTATCGCGAAATGTCCAAGAATATCAACTTTATTCTAAGCAATCGATGTTGTGTAATTACCATAAACGCGTGAGAATTCCATATTTCATATAAAATTTATTTGTCTTTTTCGTGTCGTCATTTGTTTTATGACCAATTGTGTAATGTGTAATGCTTTTAAAAAACCCCACAGATTCCCAGTTTTCATTTCATAATTAAGCTTTGAGGCAGGACAATATATAATTCCTTATTAATCGCTCTGTATCGTTTGTATATATCGCTCTTTTTCATTCCACTTTCGTGACGTTTTATTCGATCCTATTTATTATATGCCATATTTTCTTCTCTCTCATGTAACGTGACGAATGTTCTAAAATGCTCGTTTCCGAGTCGGTGCCTAAAACGCTTCACATCAATGCATGTGCATGCTTGTTTTTTGTTTGTTCTAAGGACCTACAATTTATAGTGACTTCGAACCACTTAGCTAGGTCTTGCAATGATAACTGCCACCTCTCATGATTATAACTTATCTGGCTTCGATGGTTATGAACTCAACCTATCAGTTTTGTATCAAACAAAATGTTATGGATATGGGATGGGATAAACACACCAACATTCATATTTCATATCTTACCTGGAATTCGAACCCGGTCCCTCGGCGTGGGAGTCAGTACATCTACGGATTCACCCACTGATAGAGATTCGGTCATGTGCATGCAGTGTTTATCTGCCAAGTGGATTAGACCCGATATTGAATGAATACAGGCGTATTCAGTGAAATATTCGAGCACCTCCATTGATATTTTTATTGTGTTTTTTTTTCTCCAACAAAAATAATTATATGGAGTACGTCATATAACAGTGAAAACATTACTCAAAGTGTTAGAATAGCAATGCTGGTGATTCACTATTTATTCCCTTATAATATAAAGAATATGAAAAGAAAATGTCAATGTAGGTATAAGATGCTCCAAATGCGAGGTGGTTTTTAATAGCGGCATTTTTTGTAATGAACATCTACGTTAAGTATGTGTACTTGCTAGAAAAACCAAACATTTTCCACTTGGATCAAATTGTTATCTAACATTACCATCATTCTCTCCTATTCAAATTGTCTTTCATGAGCTCTTGATCAAGTGTCATAGTAACGGGATGTGTATTTCTTTTCAATTTAATGGTCGATATATCGTTGATTAAATAATATCAAAACAACTGGAATGCATGCATACAAGAAATGAGTTGGAGAAAAATCTGAAAATTTTCTTAAATAATCGAGCAATTTTCATTTGTGTCCGTGTAATAACGCCATCACAAATCACCTTTGAGGTTGTTGATGTTAATGTGCATTTCTGTTAAATGAACAATTTCACAGATAGACTATAACATTGACTCTCGACAACTACTGTCTTGAATTGACACCATAAATTGCTAAGATCAGGTAGTTTCAACAAAACGATACAAAACTGATAGAGTTGTTTTTTTCATATGAGTAAAAGGGATCTCCGGATCCCCTTTCTCATCGTCGAGAATTGGTAATACTTATCAATCAAGTCATTGTATTATTTCAATGTTGATTTTTGCAGTTAACCTGAAAACAATGGTATTCAGATTTTCACTATATTAACAAAACTATGACCGGTTTCACCACACTGTGGCTTCATCAGATAGACACAAACTATTGAACTGTGTTATTCCTTATATCCTTAAGTACAAAGGGTATGGTGGAAAACCCATCGGAGTTGCTTACTTTATGAATTGAAAAAAATTGAGTGATGGAGAAGGATTTAGATCTAATTGACTATTGAGTAATCTACCTGAATTATTTTCCTTGTTAATCTCTAAAATTTCCCATAGATTGAGTTTTTGTCTATTATTTTCATTGTGTAAAATTTTGAAATTATCATTAAAGTTATGGTTATCTTCGAGTAAGTGATTAGAATAATGGGAATCTGATTTATGATAATTAAAACTACGTTTGTGCTCGGATAATCTAACTTTGAAATTTCTGAAAGTTCTACCAATATAAATTTTATTACAATCCCCGCAAGACAGTTCATAAACACTAGATTTATTACCTTTATCAATTTTAGGTTTGCAGTTTTTGATATGTCGGCCTAAACAATTATCAGTTCGGAATATTATTATTTATTATTTATAATTGAAATTATAATGCTGAAGGAATGATTTTAATTTTAGATTAGGATTACTAATATAAGTTAGGCTGTTGAATTTTGTGTTAGAACTTTTATACTTAGAAATACTTCCTGGATTGCTTTCTGAAATTTTTTGCGTGAAATCATGTTTGAATGAATGTAACCGTTATTGACTGCTATTTGATTAATTATATTTTGCTCTTTTATAAAATTATTTTGTTACATTGGGATATTAATGAGTCTATGTACCATACCATGCAAGCAGCTAATTTAAGTGGATAAGGATGTGTAGATGAGCTGTGAATAGTAATATATATATGCGATGGCTTATGAAAAATAGAAAAATTATGTTTGCCGTTAATTTTAGTAATAGTTAAATCCTGAAAGTTAATGGAGTTTTCTGTTTCCATCTCTAACTGAATTCAATATTATCGTGAATTCTGTTAATAAATGTTTTGAATGACTCTAATTGTCTGTTTGTGCCAGTGAAACAACAAATGATATCGTCGACATATCTAAACCAATGAATGCAGTATTTAAATAACGGATGTTCTTGGATAGTTTTTTCAATGTTATCCATGGACAATATGTCCATAGTTTTATTCCATTGAAAATATGTATATCGATTTTCATCAAGTAACGACCTCCTCAATCAAATAACCTGAAAACATTAAATAATTCAGAAATAAGTGGAAGATAGGTAAAGGATATTGTTCATGAAAAATGTCTAGAATTTCATCAATAATTCCAAAATTATATTGCATTGAAGGTGTTGCATTAGAAGCAAAAAAGGGCATAAGCCATTTTCAGTTGCCATTCTTCTTCTTGATTGAGTTAGAAAACAGAAAACATATACTCCCCCATACACGTTGACAAACGATTTATAAATGAAAAATATCATTTATCTTATAAACTATTCATTTAAATTAATCAATCGAATTGTATTCGAAGGCAAACATGATTTGCGAATAGAGTTATACAACATTAGGTTCAGAATTGAAAGATTCATGAACTCCGTATATTCGAGAGTAAAAATAAAATTACGAGCCGCTCATGTATTTAACTTGATGTCTTTTCCCCTTGATAATTGGCGATTCAAATATGCGATCCCGAAAAGAGCAAAGAGGGTCGAAAAAATTCACAAGGGGCGTGGGGTGGTAAAAAAGCTTTCTATTGTATTTTCTAACAATAAGACAAATTTTGGCCAAACTCGTCAAGCGGCGGTCTGGGATACGATTACAGCTCTATAGTTTTAGAGCGTTACCCTGTGAATGTCCATTGTAGAGACGCCCTCAGAACGAGTTATAGGGGTGAATACTTAAATAGAAGGAATTAAAGGAGATAAAAAATTATTTTAGTTGCAGATGCGTTTTTTTCTGTCGAAAAGACTGATATAACTGTAGACAAATATCGTAAGATAACATTATACATTTCGGTGTAAACAGGAAACTAAATCGTAAATAAATGAAATATTTTTTCATTTTCCTATCAATTACTATACTAAAATCAAGGCTCGAAATAAGTCACTTCGAGAAAAAATTGAACGCAATATATCGCTTCCCACTAGGCAGTTTTGTTAGAAGATATTCTAAATTTTATAGATGGGTCATATAAGAATTACTACATAATAATGCCAGGTGACTATAATATTAAAATGTCCAGATCAGCAACAGCTGATTGATCTTTCGGTGGCATTTGGAATGTCTCCGAATATGTGTGAGCCATCAAGAATAACACGGATACTTTCATCGACAACATATTTATTTCCGATTCTCTAAAACTGAGTATCATATCTAAGAACACTATCTATCGGGCCACCTGACCAATCACATGTGGATTTAACTTGAAAGGAATTCAATAGAAAAAACAGAAAAATCATTAAATATCGTACAACTGAGAATGACCCGAAACTATTGCGGGCCGAATTGGGGAACATAGACTGGAATCTCCGTCTGCAATCCAGCAATGCGGGAGAGGCTTTTATATCCTTCCATAATGCCCTTAAAAACATCCTAGATTTAACACTGTCCTATTACGGAAAAAATAATTTATGAAAAGAAAAATCAAAATTGTCAATCAAGAACTAGAAGCTATATACACTCTCCAGACAATGAGTACAAAAGAAAGATAAATGTAAGGAAAATTATATCAAACTATGTATAATATATAACTAGAAACCAAAATAATGAATATATCAATATATATTAGTCCATTTAGGCCAACTTACCTATATGAAAAATTCCTTCGTTAGGCCGATAGAGGTCGCCAAATTCAAAGTTTTTTTGTCTTATTTTTCAAATAATTCGAGAACGACTCGATCGATAGAAACCATATTTGGTATCCGTAATCGGGTGCAGTATTGACGTTTTTTAGTGATCCACTCAATGACCTTGACGTTTTACAAGTGTCCTAACAACTAGAACGTGTTTTCAATCAACCATAATTTTTCAAGTGTCTGCGTTTGTGTAAAACTGTTTTAAACATTGAGTAGCAAGACTAATTATCAAACTTTTTTGTTTCTTGAGAAATTTTGATATGATGAACGATTCAATCACAAAAAACAGTTTTCCAATTTCATGATTTTATTTCAACCACCTAGCAAGTCAAAAATATCACATATTGACCATGTTGGCTTTGGATTTGTTTCTGTAGTCTGACAGATTGTCATTTTATTATGCTTGACAACCTCTTGTTGACAAAATTATGTTTTCTAGGTTACTAAATCCGATTAAGCAAATAGAAATTCAATGTTCAGTACAAAAATCGAAAAATTCGGAGAAAAAACTTAATAAGTTTTTTACAATGACTATTCAAAATATGAAAACAGGTTGGCCAATTGGAAACTAAATAAGAAAAAACGAATCACTTCATAATAACGATTAATTAGTTTACATCCGAAATTTCATTCAGCTATAGTATATGTTCAAAAATTCCACTATTTGGCTTCGAGGAGTTAATTCTCTTTAAGAAATTAAATTGAACCCTTGGCATTACTTCAGGGATATTTTTGAAGGAGTTGGCCGCATTTAAAATTCTCATATGTAACTCTTCTCGGGTGTCACTTGAAGAAGAGTAAACTTCAAATTTTAAGTCACCCCAAAGAAAGAAGTCGCACGGTGTCAAGTCGGGAGATCGTGCTGGCCAACTTGCAGAAGCATCAGCTCCCCTTCCGATCCAACGATACGCATACTGTGCATGTAAGAACTCGCGAACCGCTAAAGTGAAGTGAGTTAGAACCAGTTATACTGGAATATTGCCAACAAATCCGGCAAACTTTCTTGCAAAAAATTCGAATATGCCTCTCCGTTGAATCGATCTGGAATCACTATCGGACCAATAATGAAATTGTCAATTACTGAGATCCATACGTATGTGTACTTGTAAAAGCATGTGGATTTTCGACACGGTACACGTGTTCGTTGTGAAGGTTAGTGATGCCAGACCGAGTAAAAGTACATTCGTTGGTAAAAAGAATTTTCCTACTTAAGTGAAGATCCTGCGTTCTCTTCTCTTGAATAAATCGGCAGAAAGTTAGGCGATTTTCAGGAAGTAGTTCCTGAACTTTCTGATAAGGATGAAGTAATAATTCCTTCAAGACATCATGAATCAATGTTATAGGAACGATCAACTGCAAACCGAAACGCCGCGTGATTTAGTGTGGGTTTTTCCGCAACCATGTCCAAAATTTGTTCTTCGCGTTCTACCGTCCTAACTGTTCGTTGTCGTCCTCGATCCAAATTCTTGGACTTGAAGCAACCCTTCTCGGGGAGGCGTCTCTCCAGATTACCAAACGTTTGGTGGTTCGGCACTATGTGATCTGGAAATCTTTTTTCCGAATATACTCAAAAACCAAAACAATTCTAATTTTTCAGCCCACCTAAGCAAACATAGGTGTTTTGCATTTCAATTAGTATTGATTGTGTATGCAGTATATAGTGACAAGTAGGGACATCTAGTGGCGAGTAGTAATAATATGCAGGTCTGTGATGCAGGTACTATCAATTTCGGCTACCAACTAACTACTAAAAGGTGGCATGTTTGAGAATTTCCGAATTGGTTCGAGAAAGTTCTGGTTCTGACATCTGTTTTTGATCACTCGTAGATGGTAGTAATTGCATAGGTATGAAAAGGCTATCGGCGCCTTTGCGAATCAGTTTGCATGCGAAAGGCGAAGGAAGCGAAACTGCTCATTGTGAAATAAAGTTACACCCGTGCATAAATAAGAGTATTTTGATTAGACTTGTTTCATGTTTGATTTATAAGTATGGAAAAGAAACAAAAAATAGACAGTGAATGCAGAATGTTCCTAGATAAATGGAACTTTCAGTATTTTGTGATTGGGTGCAATAATAAGGCACTATGTCTAATTTGTAATGAAACCATTGCTGTTCTCAAAGAATATAACATAATTCGTCACTATTAATCGAAACATCTTCAAAATTACTCCAAATATACTTGAAGTTTGAAGCACGGACTGAAATCGCAGCAATCTATGTTTATCAAAGCAAATGCTGAGCAAGAGTCTTCAACTCGCGTCAGCTTTCGTGTGGCTCTTGAAATTGCAAAACGTGGAAAACCATTCACCGATGGAGAAATGATAGAAGACTACTTGATCGCAATAGCAGAAGAAATATGCCCGAAAAGGTAAATTTATTGAGAGCTGTCAGTTTGTCAGCAAACTGTGTGAGTGGATTTCTCTAGCCTTGGATGAGTCAACGAATGTGTCGGATACTGCTCAGGTGTTGATTTTTATTCGTGGAGTAGATAAAAGCTATAACGAGTATGAAGAACTGCTTGATGCACAACAGATATTTTTAAGGGAGTTGAAATTTCCATTAATAAAGAGGACCTTCGATGTAAACACTTAAAATGTATCACCACCAATGGAGGCAAAAATATGTGTGGAAAAATGAAGGAATGCGCACTTGTGTCAAAGGCTGTAGAAAATGGTGGTGGTTCAAAACCATTAGTCTTACATTGTATCATCAACAGTCCTTGTGTTTGGATTTGTCTAAAGTTCTGAAACCTGTGATATCAGTTGTTAACTCCATCAGTTCCAAAGTGCTTGATCACCGACAATTCCGTGAGTTTATAGAAGACATTGGAAGGAATGACTTGCCGTATCATACTGCCGTACGCTGGCTTAGTTTCGGTAAAGTCCTTAAGCGTTTTCTTGAACTTCGTGCAGAGATCAAAATTTTTGTGAATGAGAACCATCGCCCTTGTACCGATTTAGGAAACAGTGAATGGCTGTGGAAATCAGCATTCTATGTCGATTTGACAAATCATAGGAGCGAACTAAATTTGAGCGTCTCCCTGATTTATACACCAATATCAAAACGTTCAGGCAGAAAATAATACTATTTCAATCGCAATTACGTAAAACATGGTAAAGCCACACTAGAGAATCTGAATTTCCCGTCGATTTTGCAGTCGAACCTTTGAGTGCTTTAAAGATAAATTTCGATTCTCGTTTCTCAGACTTTGATGTGATTGCGAATAAAATTAGGTTTTTTCAAAATACTTTTGATTCTGACGTTGAGATCGTGGCTCCGGAAGTCCAAATGGAAGTTAAAGATTTACAGTGCAATGAGATGTTTAAGAACATATATCAAAATTCATCTTTATTGGAAGTTTACAAAAGTTTTCCACTGGTACAATTTTGTAATTTGCATAATTTTACTCGGTTGTTTTTTGTATTCGGTACTATGTACTTGTGTGAGAAAACGTTTTCCAGGATCAAGCACACAAGGAACGTTTACAGATCTAAATTAACTGATGAGCATCTTTAATCTCTCTAACACAAGTAAAATAAATCCACAACTACGAACAATTTTCGCTTGAAAATCACAATAACATAAATCTCTCTAGTTTTTTTTATTAGTGTGATTGATTTCATATTAATTATTTGTTAGAATATGCTTAAGCTGAGATACTTAAGCTTAGGTTTCTGCATTATAATTGCTGTGTTTCAATTTTCTTCCATTCAACTTATCACAGCAATAATAACAGCAGTAAAATATTGGCTGTCGTATGCCAGATTGATAATACTAGTCTTAAGCTGTCGCTGGCGGGATTGATGGCACTGGTGGGCCGGATTTGGCCCGCGGGCCGTAGTTTGGAGACCCCTGGCCTAAAGGATACACGATAACTCCTCAAGGATAGTATTGAATTTCTAATGTCTGTGTGTAATTCAATGGTTTTTCCATTTATCATGGCTCTTGCTATTTCTATTGCGGCTTTGCTCAAACCTGCTTTTTCTGTATCCATGCCACTATGTCAGTCCACATTCAATGTCTTTTGTAGGTTTAGAGATCTCGAATTCTCTTCATATCATGTTCCTACTTGTTCTTTGAACTGTCTGTGTAGATTTTGATATTCCGTTTAGAAACGAACGAATTTGCCCATGTAGTTTGTCGAAGATGCACTGAGGTTTTCAGTATCTATGTTCTTTTTCTTTCTAAATAGCTGACCGAAAAACTGTGAAATCCTTTGACTAGACTCCCATTTAGTTGTTTGGTCGCTTTTATATTCTTCTTACGCGGTTCGAGTCCCTTCATTCAAACTCTATGAATATATTAGCTGTATGTCACACGTTTACTCCGCAAGGATAGTAATCTGTGTCTGTATACTCTTACTGTTTCACAATTTATCTTTTCTCATGTTATTTTATTGCGGCTTTGCTCAGACCTGCTTACTCTGTATCCATGACAGTGCTCTGTCTATCCATATTGGATGTCCGTTGTAGGTTTAGAGATCTCGATCATCTTCGTATCATGCTCCTACTTGATCTTTGAACGGTCTGTGTAAATTTTGATAGTCTCTTCAGAAACGGCTCAATTTGACCTGTTTGTAATCTTTGAGCATCTCAGTAATTTTTTTGTCTCGATGGTATGCCGGAAGGCTCTGAGATCTTTTGCATAGACTCGCATTTAGTTAATTTGTCGCTTTAATGTTGTTCTTACGCTGTTAATGTCCCTTTAAATATATTAGCTTGATCTTGATGTCATTTGCCTATTAGCCTAGGAGATACACGAACTCTGTAAGGAAAGTATTTACTTTCTAATGTCTGTGTGTACTCTAATGGTTTTACCATTTATCTCTGCTTATGTTGTTTTTGTTGGAGCTTTGCTCAGACTTGCTTGCTCTATATCCATGACAATGCTCTGTTCATCCATATTCGATGTCCGTTTTAGGTTTACAGATTTCAAGTGTAGTGATACATGGGTGAACGAAGACGAAACACCAGATGATGTTTTGATAACAGAGGAAGAGCTGAGAAAAAGAATACAAAAGCTAAAAAACAGGAAAGCGGCAGGAATATACAATATCCCGAACGAATTGCTAAAATATGGGGGAAAGAAACTCACCGAGAAGATGCTAACTCTTTTCAATAAAATTTTGAACACATCACAGATTCCTGAAGAATGGAGCAGCAGCATCACTATTCCTATCTTCAAAAAGGGGCAAAAGACATCATCTGAAAACTACAGGGGTATAACCCTGCTAAGTACGTCCATGAAACTGCTCACTGGCATCCTAAAAGACAAATTGGAATCACGTATCGAGAATAGAGAGGAACAGTTTGGATTTCGAACAAATAGATCAACAACGGACGCTCTCTTCATAATGAAACAACTTAAGGAGAAATCAATAGAGTTCAACAAGCCTGCTTACATCTGCTTTATAGACTTAACAAAGGCATTCGACAAAGTGCGCTTGACAGACATCCTACATATTCTTATAAAAAGACAGTCCCCGTCCCAAATCACTAATCAACTAATTAAAAACTTAAACACCGGAAATGTGACAAAGATCAAGTCAGGCGAACATACTACACCTAACATAAAAACACCAGGCGGAATTAGACAGGGTGACAGCCTGAGCCCCTTCCTTTTCAACCTCTTGATGGATGAAATATTACAACAAGTCACATCCTTAGATTTGGCATACAGAATGGGCCACTCTAAAATATCTGTGGTCTGCTATGCTGACGACGCAGCTATTATAGCAGAAACGGAGAACGATCTTCAGAGACAGCTTTTTAAATTCTATCAAGTCAGCCAACAACTCAACATGGTAATTTCAATATCAAAAACCAAAGTGTAAAGTGGTTGTGGAAGACAAGTCAATCGAGCAAGTCAATGTCTTTAAATATCAAGGCATGGACATCTGCAGCTACCACGATGCGGCGAAGGACGTAAGGATTCTCATAACTAAAGCAGCAGCTCTGTCAGGGTGTCTTAGAGATGTGATATGGTCAAACCAGCCCATGGGAACAGATGGCAAGGTGAAGATCTATAAGACTCGCATCAGACCTATCATGACTTACGGCATAGAAGCACGCGAAGACAAAAACAAGACTAAAAGTATGCTACGCGCGGCCGAAATGAAAACCCTAAGAACTATCCTCGGAAAGACCAGACTGGACAGGATAAGAAACACTGACATACGAGCTCAATGCGGCATAGTAGACATAGTCAGATGGGGCAGACAAAGACGAAGAGAATGGTAAGCGCACGTGCGAAGAATGCACGAAAACAGATTACCGCGCATAATGATGTAGAGCAAGCCACATGGAAAGCGCCCACCAGGAAGACCGCCAAAAAGGTGGCAGGAAAGCTGGCAGTCCACCTCGCAAGAAACCATCCAGAGGATTCAGGAAGCAACAGACCAATAGGTCTATTTGGAAGAATGAGAAGAAGAAGTGTAGCTCCAACAGTTTGCAAGCGTGGAGTTGTTGCCAGGGTAACCTCTTCTAGCATGAGGTTAAATGTCAGCAAACACAGCACGATTTCAATTGCTCGTGTGGAAGTGGTTAGCCCCGGATGTACTCAGGCAGGTATCATCATTCGAGACTAAGCATGAAGTTAACTGTCCTTGTCTGTTTGGCCTTTGGCTACCTCTCCTAACTGCAATCTTACCCATAGAGAGGTCCTCTTCTCTCCATAGATAAGATTGATCTTATGATGGTAGTATACGTCCATATGATAAATCTGAGGTTTTACCTATTGTCTGGATTTCAAGAAATATAGGCCTTCTTATGTCGTCTCTCTGAGGGTAAGTTCCATTTAAGTTTGATTTGTACAGTTACTCCCCAGTTTTTGACTTATTGCATTAAACTGAGCTTTGAGTCGTAGAGGACTGGTTCCTCTATTAATTTCAGTTTCTCTTTCTACGAAAAGAGCATTTCGGTATTCAGGAAGTTCACCAAGAACTCGTGTTCCGTGTATCAAATTTTTGTATCATGTTGCAGAGATCTTACGAATTATTCTTTTAGCTTTTTTTATTGCGAAAAGTATATCAAAATATTGTAATATTGAAAATTTGTAGCTGAATTGCGGAACAATATGTCGATGTCTTGGAATTTTCTTCAATCTAGAAAATAACTTTATTCCCTAGTATTTTATTGGAAGATAATTTTTTCACAAGGTTCTAATACTTAACTAGGCCATATGTGAATTTGTCAATAACCATAAAATATAAATATGAAATTTGAATATTCCGATTCGATCCATAGTGCATGAGTGTTTTGAAGCCGAAGCTCGAGGGGCGGACACCCACATGCATACATTACGTCGTTATATAAGAAGAACATCCCCGGTTGATATACTCGAGGACGTGCTGGAAGTTTGCATGCATTATCACATTTATTTGATTTATCATGTTTTCAAGAGTCACATCTCCCAAGGGCCAGATTTTCGGAAACGAGTTTTTTCTAGAGGTGATGGAAAATAAATTGAAATTCTTCCACCTTGTTACTTTTTTGATTTTGTGATATGTGTTCCCGCGAAATGGCTTTACGACTGTATTAAAATTTATCTTTATACTTGTGACAGCTCCAAATAACTGAGATTATTACAATTTTATAAGTTATGTGCTGCGGGAAAAGCTTATTTGAATTATTCGTACTCTATATGTTCATATGTATATTATAGAGATGGGCACCATTATGACACGAACTTATCAAGAAGAACATATCAACTTATTGACCAAGTATCCGTATCGAAAAACGTAACTCAATAAGGAGTAAACCTTCAAATAATACCTGTCAATATTTAATGATAATCTTACGTATAGTTCACCGATTATATCGGTCTGAATTACGCTACTTTAATATATTTTAAAAACAATTATAGATGAATATACATTCTTTAAGTTCATAAACTATTGTTTTTCATTTGAAAAATATACAATTCATAGCTTTGACTAGACAAATGTTTTATTTAGACAGATGGTTTATGAATCGTTTGCTGCTTCAGGAAACATTTATATTCAATTGACGAGACTTTTACGTGAAAGAAATCCATTTTCACGAATACACGTAAACGATGATTTCTACTTAAATATATTATCAAATGCTCGACGCGCTTCGATACACAGTATCTTTATCAAGAGCGAATAAATACTAAGATTATAGCTAACTAACAAATTTTTATATATACTAACGAGGCAATCCACTCAGAGCTATCCGTACTTGAACTAATAAGGGTGAGTTATTTATGTCTACCTGATCATTAAGAATTTTCAGTAAATACCTAAATCTGTTAATTTCAAGTACTTCCAGAAGGTTGAGTTTTATTCCTCTATTCTCAGAATGTAGGATTTTAAATTCTGAATTGAAAGAGTGACCATTTTCCCTAAGATGATTTGAATAATTTGAATCGATGAAACTGCGTCTATGTTCAGAGATTCTAACATTAAAATTTTTTCCTGTTCTACCTATATGAAGATAATTGCAATCTGCACAATCCAATCTATAAACGCCTGATTCATTTGGTTTGTTAATTGGAGATTTATAATTCCTGATAAATGAACCTAAATTTGTTGATGTTTTGAATGCTTTATTTAAATTTGAATTTTGAGAAGGGATTTCACATCATTCCTAATATTGCTTATGTATGTTATACTATTGAATCTCTTGTCTTGGTGTTCACCGATTGGGTATATATGTTGTAAAGCTAATTTTTGTTTTTTTTGCAATATGCTGCTAACTTAATTTGCATCATAACCTTTATTTATTGCGATCTGTTTTATATAATTCAATTCTTTGAAATAATTATCATTAGACATCGGTGTGTTCAAGAGTTTATATATATAACTATTAAATGCTGCAACTTTATGTTGGTAATGATGTGCCGATGTATAATGAAGTGTGATATCTATATGAGAGGGCTTATGATAAATTGAAAACTGGTGTTTATTATTTAACCTTGTTATTGTTAGGTCTAGTAAATTGATCGAAATTTTCTGTTCTATTTCAGAAGTAAAATTTATATTTGGGTGCAGAATTTAAAATCCTACATTCTGAGAATAGAGGTATAAAACTCAACCTTCTGGAAGTACTTGAAATTAACAGATTTAGGTATTCACCGAAAATGCTTTATGATCAGGTAGACATAAATAACTCGCCCTTATTAAATTCATTTCCTAAACCTTAGTTCAAGTACGGATAGCTCTGAGTGGATTGCCTCTTTAGTATTTATAAAAATTTGTTAGTAAGATATATTCGTAGTATTCATTCGCTCTTAATAAAGATACTGTGTAACAAAACGCGTCGAGCATTTAATAACATATTATAGTAGAAATCATCGTTTACTTGTATTTGTAAAATGACCATAATGAATGATAAACGGAATTGAATGGATTATTTTGTATGTATAACTAGTCTGTAACTAATCTGCATTTTACAAAAATTTCGATCACCATCAGATTTTTTGCAACACTAATTAATTTTTTTTAAGTAAAAACTGTAAAAAAATGTTTCAAATGAAAAAAAAATAATATTTAATTTTATTCAGGATTTTCAAGAATACTTAGCCTCAGGTACATCCCTTTTGAATGTCCAGTAGTAGTCAGCAATCATGTTCGGACTCCACTTGCCATGGTACCTTTTCCCCATGTTGGATATGTCCAGATGGAACCACTCACCGTGTTCGTCGCTAACGGCTCCCAAATTGTGAGGAAAAAATCCAAATGCGACTGTAAAAAGTGAATCTTGTGCGACATATTACATCCCATGTCCTAATAAACCTCCAAGAGATTGTTGACTAACTCATAATTTTCGGCCCTGTGGTTTCCAAGAAAGTTACGAACAATATTTCAAAAATATGTCCATGCGGATTTTTCGATCGGATTAAGTTTTTGTTCAAACTCTTCATCAGCCAGTAGGTCTCATATTTGAGGACCTACAAATATTCCTCCTTTTATTTTGGCATCACTGATTTTTGGGAATTTTTGTTTCCAGTAAGAAAAACCTTCTCCATTTTCATCCATAACTTTGACAAAATTTTCCATCAGTTCGAGTTTGATATGCAAATGAGGTAGCAATACATCTTCAGGGTTTATTTAAGGAGTGTGAAGAACATTTCGTTGACCTGGTTTAAGAGCGTCCCGCTTAGGTCACTCCTTTTTGACATAATGATTTTTTTGTCTCGACTATCCTACTCACAGACGAAACAACAAAATTTCGTAGATCCAAGCTGCAGACCTAGCAAAATAGCAATTACTTTCAAATCTCCACATATTTTTCAGGTATATCGGTTATATTTAATATGTTCTAGCAGTGGTTTCATATTTTCATATACTTCTTTCATTTCAGTAGCATGAGTGACCGCTATGGAAGGGTATTTATTACCATTACTAGTTGTCCTGCAAAACCTCAACATATTCAGAAAATATTTAGAAAGAATCCAGTTTAATGAAGATGTACAACAAAGGATCAGACGGAAAAGAAATACTCTAACGTATCAATTGCAGGGTCAGATTACATGATTCATCATTCCTCTCGAGAGAAATCTTCTCTTCCTTTCTCACGTCTATTTAGAGAGGGTGAAAGTGAAAAATAACAACGATATGATTATGGACCAAACATTCAACAACCCCATTGCTAAATAGAAAAACCTTGTTCCCATCCAGCTTCCCAAGATCGCTTATAATAGCAATTAGCGTTAGCTTGCACCAATCCCCTAGGACTTTACGATTGGGGTTCCGAAGGAAGCTAATTATGACTTCTAGATTCCAACGCTAAGCTATTTTTCGTGCCCCTAAGAAGCAAGAGTTGTATTTCCTGGGCCAATTACACGGTGCGTGGCAAGTATTAACACACAGCCATGAAGCGTGTTTCTTATGATTGACATCTAGAGCAGAGAAGGACTAGGATTGCAAATATCGTTTGATTATATTTATTTAGTTACAAGCAATTTTACTATCGTTATTTGAAATTAAAGGGAGATTATGAATCCAAAATTCTTCGTAACTAACTAAATGAAGCCAGAAACATATTTTTCGTGATTAACACGTTGAGCAATGAAGGGCTAGGGTTGCAAATATCGTCTGATGATATTTGTTTAGTTACAAGCAATCTTACTATCGTTATTTGAAATCAAAGTGATATAATGAATCCAAAATTCTACGGAATTGATTGAATGAAGCCAGAAACATGATTTTCGTGATTAACACGTTGAGCTGAGAAGGGTTGCAAATATCATCTTATACAGGGTGTTACATAATAGAATGTCACAACTTAAGGAGGTAAATCTACGTGCAATTTTAAGAAAAAAAGTTCATATAAATATAGGTCCGCAAAAGCTTCGTTACGGAGCTACTGGGTGCTGAAATTTCCGGAAAAAACTGTTTCTTCTTCAAAACTCCTGCAGTTTCTAAGATATTCAGCCCGAATTTGGAATCAAAGCTATTTTTTACAGTCTCCATCATTACACGTCCTAAATTTTAACAAGAATCTACAAGGTATTTCTTTTACGGAGCCAAGTCTTCTTTTGCCCTTTCAAAATCTTTTGCAGTACACCACCGATCAGCGAACAATCAGTTTTCATCATTTTCGTTCAATTTAGAAACTTTTTTGGCACCTGTAATTTTTTCGTATCTCCGACCGTTCTCGAGCAAAAAATTATAAGACGATTGTATGCCTTCGCTGAATTGAAAGCACTTCTAATGAAAAAAATGACTAATAGGATTTGATTTTTTTCATTTTTTTATTCATTTTGACAGTTGCTAAAGTTTAACCAGCGTCTGCTCGAATTGTTCATTAAATTAACGACTGGTTTCAAGACTTTTGAAGTTATTGTTCTAAGAAAAAATGGCTAATTGTACTAACGCCGAATTGGCTAATATCCATTACATGTACAGTCTGGCTGACGGAAACACAACAGAAGCTAGGCGATTATATCAGGTGCGCTTTCCAAATCGAGTAACACCAGACAGGAGTACATTTTCAAATATCCACAGAAGGTTGAGGGAAACATGTACTTTTACTGCAAATGATCATTTAAAAGGTTCAACTCAAATTATGAGAACTACAGAAATTGAGGAAGCAGTTTTGAATGGTATTGATTTGAATCCTCATGTAAATGCAAGAAATATTGGAAATCAGTTGAATATTTCACATGTTCTAGTTTGGAGGATTCTCTACGACTTTTTATTGTACTCGTTTCATATTCAATGCGTCCAAACTCTACTTTCTCGAGGTTTTTCCATCAAGAATGAATTCTCTGCCGATGGTTCTTAGATGAAATTAGAGAATATGCTCATTTTGATGAAGAAATAATGTTCACAGACGAAGCTAACTCTTCGGGAACTGCTATCACAAATTTTCACAATAATCATTATTGGGCTGAAGAAAACCCTCATTCGATTGAAGAATCTCATCATCAAGAACAATTCTCACTAAATGTCTGCACTAAACGTCTAGGTCGGAATAATTGGAAATTATTCGATTGGGCTATTTTTTTTGCTTAACAGACTAAACGGTCCCGCTTATCGGCAATGTCTTGAGGAGGAGTTACCTTTATTGCTCGAGGATGTGCCACTTTTGGTGAGAAACATAATGTAATTCATGCATGACGGAGCACCAGCACATTTCAGTGGATAAGTTAGGAAATTCTTGAAAAATACATTCAACAAAAGATGGATAGGTCGTGGTCGGCCAGATCCATGGCCTCCTGGGTTCCCAGACTCAAATAGTTTATACTTTTTCTTATTGGGATATCTCAAAAGTTTAGTTTATACCACTCCAGTGAACACTGTAGAAGAATAGAGAAATCGAATAATAACCTCTTGTGACACGATAAGAAATACCCCAGAAATATTTCAAAGGACAGATGCCTGTATTTTTGCAGGTGAAGGACACTTCCAGCAATTTATTTAGTTCTTTTTTTAGTTTGATATTGAATTAGTATAATTTGAGTCTTAGAAGACGAGCTTTCAAAATGAAAGCAAGTTTTGGGCATTCCTATCGAGTATTCCTATTATTTTTTTTTATTTAGCGAATAACACACAATTCAAATAATTCACATTCAATAATTTTTCACTCGAAAACGGTTGGAGGTACGAAAAGATCAAAAATGTCAAAAAAGTTCCTAAATTGAACAATGATGACGAAAATTGATTGTACGCTGATCAGTGGCGTACTGCAAAAAAGCTTGAAAGGGCGAAAGGAGACATGGTCTCGGAAAAAAAAAACACTTTGTGAATTTCAGTTTAAATCTAGGACGTGTAATGATCGAGACTGTAAAAAATAGCTTGAATTCCGAATTTGGGCTGCATATCTCAAAAACTGCAGGAGTTTTCAAGAGAAAACCATTTTTTTCCGGAAATTTCAACACCCTGTAGGTCCGTAACGAAGCTTTTGCGGACCTAAGTTTATATGAACTTTTTTCTTAAAATGGCACGTAGATTTACCCCCTCAAAATGTGACATACTATTATGTAACACCCTGTATATCTACTTATTACTAATTTCATTTTTATTGAAGTGCGATAAAGTCAGCTCGAAAAATAGAGATAACATTACAAAAATTTGTTTGGACCTAAAATTTCAAATGATTGATCAAAATTTCATCATAAATGGAATACTAAAACTCCTCATCGATCCCACATTTGCAAAAAAAAATTATACATGGTCAAAGTTTGCAAATATGGGTATTTGACCAAGCGATAAGTTTTATCAAGATAATAAGTCAGACGAAAATTCAGACTGGAATTTTTCGAAAAATTGATGAAAATAATATAAATCGTTCATCCAACGTAGCTCTAGGATTATGTAGAGTTTCTTTTCGTTATTCCACACAAACTGAAACCGACAACAATATTTTCGGATCATTTCGAGTAGCCGTTAGATTAGAGCTATTTCTCTGATGTATAAAACTGGGACATAGTTCCCCCATCTGTAAAAAACGTTTTCCCATCCACTAGATTGGTTTTTCCACGTGACAAAAAAAATTATGAGCGTGCCTGATTAACGGATTGACTTCACGATTTATAAAAACTGGTTTTTCCGTGTAGAAATATGTTCACGATTCAACACCGATAAAAATTGTTTATCCACCGTCTAAATTTGTTTGATATTTTATAATTTAGAGCCATTATTCTGTAATAGAGTATAAAAAATTGTAAAAGTTATCTTTTGGAATTCGAGGTTTGCTTTTTCCTCTAATATTTTTTGAGAGAGTCGACTTAGCAAAATCTCATTTCAGAACCATCATGCAGATCAGGGGTGCTCAAACGGTCGATCGCGATCGACTGGAAAGTAGGTAACTAAACTACGAAAATTTATTACGTAATAAAATAATACTCTGTTAGCGTAAAAAGGCGGCTTTATCAAAGGAACGCGCGGTACTTGTCAAGGAAAAGCTGCGTTTTTTATTCTTGCTGCTTTTCTAGAAATTTCGGGCGGCGCGTTTGACGGGAACATTCGAGACTTTCGTTCACGCTCATATAAATGTTGCACCTGCAGGAATTGGAGTCATTATGAATTGTAACTTAAAGGCAATACTACGTCAATACAAAGTTTAATATTAAATAGTACAAAATGAGTGCAGCGAAGAAATCTAAAACGTATCATTTTAATAACGATTGAGACGAAGAATTCTTTTTTGTATGGTGAAGGATAAGTGCATTTGTCATATTTGTCGTGCGTGGTAACCTAAGAGGCATCATAAAACGGTTCATAAAAACTATGAAAAGGATTTTTAGCCACATAGTGAATGATGAAAACGAAAAGTACGTAATTTGATAACTTGTTTGAAAAAAGAACAAGCTATGTTCAAAAGACCAGCCAAACAATGAAAAGCTGCTACGATCGCGTCATTTAAAATATCTCATATATTGGCGAAACACAAGAAACCATTCGAAAGTAGATCGGTTGTCAAGGAAGCATATACTGCAGCGGGTAAGACTTTATTGGGATATTTTGAAAATAAAACAGAAATCCTGTCTGCTATTAGAGAACTTCAGTTATCTCTTCCGACTGTCACAAGGCGTATTGAAGTCATGAGTCAGGACCTGGCAGATAAACTTTAAGCATGATATCATGAAATGTACATACCTTTCTTTACAGTTCCACGAATCCACAGATATGACAGACACTGCCCAGCTGTGTATTTTTACTCGGATGGTATTCAATGACATGTTGGTTGAGGAAGAATTTTTGACAATCATTCCTTTGAAGGGGAAGACCCGTGGCGAAGATATATATGACGTTTTCTTCAATTTTGTATAAAACCTACAAGCTACCAATTTATGAATTAGTGTGCATTAAAACCGATGGAGCACCAGAAATGACTGCAAACAAAAATGGTTTTGTGGCATTGTGTCGAGCTAATGAAGATTTTCCCTCATCGTTTTCATTCCATAGCATTATACATCAACAAGTTTTGTGTTCGAAAGTTTTAAACATGGAGGAAATTATGGGCATTGCAACAAAAATTGTCCATCCGTGCACGTAGCTTGCAACGGCGGGTCTTTAAGTTGCAGTTGGAAGATAGGAAGTCAGTTGAACACACTGATTTAGTTCTTTACACAGGATGTCAGGTGGTTGAGTCGCGGAAAATTCCTAGAAAGGTTTCTAGAATTAATGCCCGAAATAACAGCTGTTTTAGACGAAAGAGGTGATGACACTCAGATGTTGAAAAACGAAAATGGTTGACTGATTTGGCATTTTTGACTGACATCACTATGCACTTAAACACCATTAACTTGGAGCTTCAAGGTAAAGGAAACACTATTATTGAGATGGTTAGCGCAGTAAACGCATTCAAGAGTAAATTGCAACTTATGATAGATCAACTGAAAAGAAAGGATCTGAAACATTTTCCGTCTTTGAAAGCAAGGATTCCTCAGTTGAATTATGATACGTATGCAGCTGAATTATTAAATATTTTGGGACAATTCGAAATGCGTTTTTATGATTGCAGTAAATTGGCAAATATAGCACCCTAATGAATAGCACTTCAAAAATGCAAGTATAAAAAAAAAGGTTGCCTGTTATGAAAAATATTGCTATTTGAATGATATGATAATAATGTTCAAAACCGCTGTCGTTGAAATGTGAATTGTTTTATCTATTGTTACGACGGGGCTTGCCTGTTTCACCTAGATTTCATTTGATGACCTTTATAACATCGAGGATGAGCCAAAAAACTTCTAATATTTGTTTTTAGGTTACCAGGAAAATATGGTTCGAGATGACGAAAAAAATTATTATTATGAGTGGTGAATCTAAGATTTTTTATTACTCTTTTAAATAACACAGCGTTTTCTTTTTTGCTTGTCAATGTACTCGAACGAATAATTGTCTTGTGAATACAAAATCATATTCTCGTAGGAAATTTGAAGATCAATATATGAGTTCTGAAATGATTTTTTGCTAAGTTCAGTTATTTTAGGTAAAAACAAACTGCAAATTTAAAAGATAACTTCAAAAATTGTTTCTACTTTAGTATAAAAATATAAAATATCAGAAAAGTTTAGTGGATGGGTAAATGATCCACCATCGGTGGTGAAACGATTCCTTCAAAAACGGACATATTTCCACACGGAAAAAACAGTTTTCACGTGAAGTTAGCTCGAAATCAGAAATGATCATAATTTTTTTGTCACATGGTAAAACGAACCTATTTTTTTACATATGGAGAAACTGTCGACTAGTTTCATGCATTGGAGAAATAGCTCTAATCTAACGGCTTCAAATTGATCTGAAAATATTGTTTTCGGCATAAAAGGTTAGGACAATGTTTCACTTAGATTTGATTTGATGATATTTATAACAGTCAGAATTCATTATATGGTAAGTGGGTCGAGTGACATATCTTTGAGAAGGTTTTTCAATTCTCTATTCAATAATAGTATCTTTATGAATATTTGATATAACACAGAAAGTGCAAACACAACGAAAGTTGGTACTCCAACGAAAATTTGCCACCCCTTCCCTCTATGTCAAGAAAGACTGATTTCAGTGGAAAAAGCTGAGACTCTTCAATTTATAATTTGAGGGAGTTCAATCTCTGAGTTTGGAGCATGTAAATTCAACCTCCTACTTGCAGCAGCACCTGATTTGAACAAATTATAGAGAGAATGGGTCTAGTCTCATATCTTTGAAAAAGTCTTTTGAATATCTATTCAAAAATAGTATCTCTATGAACACTTAAAAATATACAGATGCTTCAAATACAACGAAAGTTTATATTTTAACTAAAATTTGACAATGCCAATAATCAAATCAAATAATCAAGATGACCTCCTCCTATTGTATATAATAATACAAATGATTCTTGAATTCTCTTCTAATATTTTGAAGAAATTCTGGTGTCAAAGTGTGCTCTCGGTGACGATTCTTCTACGCAGGTCTTCCAAGTTTTCAGGTTACGCAGCAACTCTCGATTTAAGATGACTCAATTGGAAGAAATCTAAAGGACTTAAATCTAGTGAGCTGGCTGGCCACTCAACTGTTCATCTTCTACCAATCCACCGGCATGGGAAATATGCATCCGAATATTGTCGCTCACGAACATCGAAATGTGCAGGAGCACCATTTTGCTGGAGAAGTATCTCATTGTCTGAAGAAGTTTCATAATTTTCCTAAATTTCTGTGAGCCTTCATTAATTCTTCTAACATCTGCAAAGAAGTATCATTGAGATAACCTTCGATGAAGAAAGGTCCGTAAATATGGTTTCCATAAATTCCAGCCCACACATTCAATTTGTTTATGTGTATGCCTGTGTAAACCAATGAGGATTCTGGGTATCCCAATATCGACAAATATTCCTATTCACCTCAATATTAAGGAGAGAGGTACACTTGTTAGATTTTACAGAATATGTGGATTATAGTTGATATTTTCACTTGAAACTTCACAAAATTGCAAGCAGCAATCAGGATGGGCTTCGTTTATTTCATGAACTAATTTTAATTTATGAAGGATTGTTTCAGGATCTTGTAGACAGGGGTACTCAAACGGTCGATCGCGAGTGCCTTTTGAGTAGATCTCGAGAAGAAAAATGTTTTTAATGAGTAGGTAACTCAAACTAAACTTGAAGGCAATACTACGACAATACAAAGTTTATTATGAAATAGTACAAAACGAGTGCAGCGAAGAAATCTAAATCGTATCATTTTAATAACGATTGGGAGGAAGAATTTTTTCTTTTGTATGGTGAAGGATAAGTGCATTTGTCTTATTTGGCTTGCGTCAGTTGCCTAAGCGTGGTAACTTAGAGAGGCAATATATAAAACAACGATTAAAAACTAACGCCACAGATTGAATTAAGAAAACGAAAAGTACGTGATTTGATATCTTGTTTGAAAAAAGAACCAACCATGTTCACTAGACCAGCCAAACAATCAAAAGTTGCTACGATTGCGTCATTTAAAAAATCTCTTTCTAGACGAAAGAGGTGAAGACACTCAGATGTTGAAAAACAAAAAACGGCATGCCTGCTGTAGACTGTAGTTTTCCATTTGTAGTAGTTAAAATTTTTCATCAAATATAAAACATACTGGTGACTGATCTGTTTTTTTTCTGGATAGTTCAGATTGAAAATCCAGGCCTTTTCTCTGGCATAACTGTTATTTATTGTGATTAAAAGTATGGCGAAAATGAAAGGACAGATGTGAAATAGATTTAACATTACCAGGTAGTTCTGATAAAAAAATTGCGCGTTTCTTAGAAATCATAGATAAGGTCTATTATGCACAAGCTTAAATTTCCATATTTTTGTGCTGCAGTTAGATGAATTATTATAGTTAAGAAATCGAA
Organism: Cryptolaemus montrouzieri; assembly: GCA_013387265.2. Lineage (NCBI taxonomy): Eukaryota > Metazoa > Arthropoda > Insecta > Coleoptera > Coccinellidae > Cryptolaemus > Cryptolaemus montrouzieri. The sequence continues at coordinate 126,734,366 of JABFTP020000185.1, forward strand.
CCAACTACGTGCATTATTTTGCAAGCTAGCTATTATAGTTTTCGAGTAACTTGGAAGTTTCTAAATATTTCGAATTTCGTCAGTACTCAATATTCCGTTGATTATAGAACTTGAAATATTTCATCTATTGAACATTTTCTATCTATATGTCGTCGATGTAGTTAAGTTTTCACAACAACAGGCCAGACTGAGTATTTCATATAATTGTGTTAGCGCCCTCCAACATATGGCTCTGGTTGGCGATGATTATAAGGGTGGATCAGAAAACCTGCTCCTTCAGGGAAGGATATTTAACATTTTGAGTAAGGTTGAATATAGTTCCGTGAATAAAAGTCTTCAATGTGTCAACACATAAGGTGATAATTTTGCGTGTTATCATTGTTAAGATATAATGTAAACCTGGTTGACAGCCAGACAAGGATTAGGAGCATTAGCTTTTCGACAGATCGATTTCTTGCAGACACAGTATGTAGCGTTGCGGTAAATAGTTGAACTAGTGTGGCTTCTTGAAATTTTGTTCTGTTTGATTTTGTTGTCATGGACTCCTGGTAGAGAGGATGAAGGGCCTCTGTGTCGGTTCGTTGGAGGTGCCAATGTATTTATATGTTTTCATGCGCTTCAACGGATTGATGTAAGTAGTTGGCAGTCTGGCCTGGTGTTGTCAATGGGCGTGCAATACTGACGAGGTCAAATGAGACCATGCGGTGTGTTGCTCCTATTCATGACATCCGACAGATCTGTACCACTTCTGTGTGGCCCTTGTTGACGATGATCGGAATACCAGTTCCTTCTAAGTAAGGTTGAATATTGTTCCGTGAAGAAAATTGGCCGTTTTATTTATCACATAAACTTACGCTCAAACAAAATGAGAGTTTTTGTTATTTTTAAATGATTTTCAAACGTCAAACTAAGGCCGAAATTCATAGAACCTTAAATATAACATTCTGGAACAACGAAACATAGGAATCGAATCATCTCTGTCTGATCCTGTGTTCAACGACATGATGATTTAATTTTCCGAAGGAACTGCAGGATTTTGATGATATCGCGAATGAAATTGAAACGAGCAATTCAAGGTATGGGAAACCTAATACTAATTAAAATAAATTAAATTGATTTAAGATACGGTTCTAATTCAGTAAAAAGAATTGGGTACTCGTATTTGAAAGAAACCGTTTTTTTTACCACTTAGTTTTATTGAGATAACAAGTGATTTTTGAACTCCCTGTATATAAAAATCGGAGAGCCCTAAAATATAACACTACTATTCTCCTTCAACAAAGAAACAATTAAAATCTCACCCAAATCTCAGTACGAAAATTACGATTGAAAAAATCAAAGCTCAATTGTGGTTAATTTTAGATAAGTAGGATAAACCTTAAAAAAGGATGCTCGAAAAGGAATGTCCTTCAATGAAAAAATATTGAAAAGTTTCCTATTAGACGTACATGGCCCCCGCAACCATATATGCAAAGTGTGCAATGCACACGGGCGCCATCCTTTAGGGGCGCCAAAACCCAGGGTCCAAAAAAAATATCAAAATAAAAGTTGAGGAATTGAATAGGATTAGATATAAATACACACGAAATTTTATCAGTATATCATCCAGTTACTGCCGATTCCTATATTGCGAGAACATGTCAGGCGGCAGTTTCTTGATTTTTCCTGTTCATACATGAATAACGCCTGGAGCGCTATAAAAGCGATGCATCACCACAGGCGTTTTTAAATCAGTTAGTTCACTGGACCGTGCAACAAGTGAATAAAAACAAGTAATCCTATTAATTTTTACATATAAAGTTATTTTAATTTTGTCAAGTGTGGTGTTGTGTTGTATAATATTTTGTTTACTATTTTTTTTAAATTAAGTGCCGAATACCTGCTGACTGCAATTTCAACGCCTTGATTCATTATAAAATGGTAAGTGTTCCCTACTTTATACTATCAACATCAACCCTTCATAGGATACTGGTTATATTTTTTTTAACTGTTCCAGCAGATTTGGTGGATTTACGAAAACGGGTCGTAGTCGAGTGTAATCATATAACCCCTGAAATGCTACGTAAAGTCCGGGAACGTTTCGAGCAGAATCTGTATTTGTGTTTGGAAGTTGGCGGCGAGCATTTTTCAACATTCGTTCGATTGATACTGAGTTGACCTATAAAATGTATCAGGTATAATAAATTCAATTATTTCTTCAATTTTCAATTTTCAATTTTCCCCTACTCACCAACATGTAGGTAATTCTACGAATAAGCTCTTTTATTTGAAAATCAAATAAACGTGTTCTGAATCACCATCCCAAATGAGCAAACCTCGCAAACACTGTGTTGCTCTTTATTAATTCACCCTGTATCTTCATCGCAATGCAGATAAATCAAAAATTTTGTCTACGATATTCCAGAAATCCTAAAACCTTTCTAATGAGTAATTACTCAAGCTAACTGATCAATTCGAAGATTTGAGGGGTTGACACCATCATCTGAGGGGGTGTAGTGGAAGCACCACTGTTTAAAAATATTTTTCTCCAAAATACAACAGTATTTCGGTGAATGTTCATTCGAAATCGACAGATTTTTCAATCACTGAAAATAACTCGTCTTTTGACGAACCAGCTTTATCTTCTTCCGAATATGTCAAAACTCAAAAATAATTACACATTTGTGTTGAGAATTAAAAGAGCTTTCCAATGAGGTATCAATGGACCTATTTTCCTTATTCATAAAATTGAATTTTGTGCACCCCTGCTTAGGATGTTTATGTAAAATAAAATCACCGTATGCCAAAACATGACCTGTTTCTGCTTTTGGTTATTTATGTCCAGAAACGAAGAGTTTAAATCGCAGTTATTGAGTCTTTTTCGTTTTAGTTGCCCGTAATTTGAATCTGATTTTTATTTGAAAAACTGCGTTTACCGATATTCTAATATTAAAATTTCGTTCGAAATTGTTACGTCTAAGAAATTTATCGAATTATTGCTTTCTATTTCGGTTGTGAATGCAATTTTTGGATGTAATGAATTTATATGATTTTCGAAAATTTTCAACTGCCTATCTGTTCCTGTGAAGCAAATAATGATATCGTCTACATAGCGATACCAGTATAAACAATATTTACTGAGTGGATGATTATGAATTACTTTCTCTAAGTTATTCATGAAAATTTCTGCTAACAAAGGACTCAACGGATTGCCCATAATCAAGCCGTCTTCAATAGTATAATATTTGTAATTGAAATGGAAATAATTTTGATCTAAACAAATTTTTAATAATGAAAGAATATCTGATTTAATGATAGTATTGACATGATTCCTTTCTAATAATTCTTCAACTAAGTAATACGTATCTTTTGGAGGAATGTTGGAAATAGATTCTCAACATCGAAAGAAATAAGTTTGGAATTAGGTGGTATAGTGGTATCTTTGATATTGGCAATAAGTTGTCAGCATATCTGTTAAACTATTGAATTTTTTATCTTGCTGTTCACGGGTTGGATATATATGTTGTAAAGCTAATTTTGTTTTTCTTATATAATATGCTGCTAACTGCTTGAATTGCATCATACCCGTTATTTATTGCGATTTGTTTTTTCAGATTCATTTATTTTCATTTTTATTTTTTTCGATTTTATTTACTGATTTCGGGTTTCCAACAGAACTAGTGTTCCAATATAGGAAATGTTTACTAAGCGGGTGTTCATGTATTGTTTTTTCTATATTATGCATGAAGATTTCTGCTAATAGGGGGCTTAAGGTTTTCTATTATAAGTCCTTCATCACTTCTATGAGAAAAGTCGTTAAATAAAAAATGGTTTGATGTAAAAGCCTCGTCAATTGAATTTTGGACCATTTCTCCCTGCCACATTTTCTTTCCCATACATCGTATTTTCATAGCTTATTAACCTCCTAGGTAATGAACATTTTAAATATTGACTTCCATCGCACAAACTATGGTCGTCAATCACCTCTAACGAGAATCTGTGGCAGGGAGAATTCTGTGAAAGATTTTCAGGCAGTATTTCTGCTTTTAGATCCACCTAAAAAAAATACGTCCTAAGTGTATAGAGTTGTGTAAATTGATTATTTTAATGTTCTATTGGTTTTGAAATTTATACACTTTCAAATGAATGCTAACACCGTTGGAATTTCAGATTCAGTTCAGTATCGTAATAAACACGTGATTTGTATTGACATACAATATGTTTTTGGTGCATAAGCAATATATTGTGAAGGAATATTTCTTAAATAAGAAATATTCCTTTAAACCCGAATTTAATATTCTTCTTATTCCTAGTGTTTTCTCACGAAACACGGTGGGCAAATTTGCATTCAACCGTTTTTTCAAGAATGCAACCTCTATCAAAAATTACTGAAGTTGTCAGGTTGTCAGGAAACATCGTCCAATTTTGGCGGGTGTATTTTCACCCCCTGTCAGGCCAAACCTGTCCCTGCAGCCCCTGCTGCGTGTTTTCTATGATTGACACCGCATCCCCCACGCGGCGTTAGACAATGGGTCCATCGCCAACGCTCACGCATGGATAAACCGCCATTCGGTACACGAAATAATGGTGTTTCCATTTTCCGTTCCTACTTCACACGGGCTCCCACTGAAAATAATTACTTTCACTACAGACCGTATAATGTTTCAGTTATTGTTCGAAAAAGAACAATGCAGAAAATTTCGTCCAACCGTCGATGAATGTTCAAGGCGATGAGTGGAAAATGGTATGAGTGGGAAAATTATTAAAAAAAAACATCGCTATGTGAAATATTTCAGATAAATGATAAAAGGCTTATACACTGCTCCAAAAAAGTGAAGGATATGACTACATTCTGAAGAAATGGTGTTGGGAATTTGCATAATCACGATTTCAAAAATGGAAAAATAGAAAAATCCTTCCTCATTTCTGTTAGTGTGATCAGATCAATTCAGAATACATTTAAATGTTCAATTGGGAGATTTTTCGAGGTTCGTTCAATAGGTCCTCAGAACAACCAAGAGATGTAGAATTGCAAGAGTTTCGTCTTTATTGTGCAACATTTTTCATTAAATATCTACCAGTGTTTCACGCACATTCATAGAGTGGTGTTGATTTTGTCGTTGATGGAAGTAAATTTTTTTCGTTTATTCAGAAAGTGAATTTCCAGCCGACATTTAACACTTTTATTTTAAATGCTTAACATTTCATGAAATCAAGAAGAGTTTGATACAATTCATGGAACATCTTATTATGCTCTCACCAGAGAAAAGATCTATTAAGAAGGCCGAGCTACTGACCAAAACATTCAACATCCCCTCACGACCTCTCACCTATCTATCTAGTCCTTCCATAATACGTATAGATGGCACTAATTTAACCACGTCAAGTGTCAAACTCTGTCGATCAAACTTCAATCGCCGATAGATGAATTGTCGAATATCTGTCAGCTGGTGCCTTGGACTCAAGCTTAGTAATTCTCTTGAGAATTTATGGTAAGTAAATTGAATTTGTGAAGTTTTAGCCGATATTTTGTGCAGCTTGAGCTTTGTTCATTTCTACGGTACCTGAATTTGATTATATCCAATTCTTATCGGTTTTCTTCTTAATTTTGAGGTTCACCCCTTAGGCGTGCGACGGAAAAGGACTATACCATACAAGAGGACCCCTGTGAATGGCGAGGAAATAAAAGTAGCCGAGGAAGCCTTTTTTCGAGCTCTGAAAAGATAAGTTGATTTGAATTATATAAATTTTCTTGTGGTTCTCAACTTTCGAATTTGTCAGGATGACTTCGTTAGGGAGTAAATATCGCTGCAAATTTCCAACATGCCCCAACGAGTACGTACGTCTTCCGAGCTGAAAATATCAGTTTCCATGTTGTCCCTAGACAAGATCCATCAACTTGTATGAAGTGAAAAGAGTTTTGTTCTATAAGTGAAATTGTCGACACTACTAACTTTTTCTTATGTAGTGATCACTTCAAAAAAGACGACTTAGTTAATGCAAATCAAAAAATATTAAACCGTGGTGTTATACTATCTCTTTTCATTTTCAATAATAAACAATCTTGTTCTTATAATAAAGAGGGTCAGTTAAAAGTAGGCAGTATTTCTTCTTGGTCAGGAGCTCTCAACGAACAATATCATTTATTATCAAATGATCACTGATCTTTGCCAAGAGTCCCAATGAACCATCTTGTCCGATTTCTAACATAGGGCACCCTTCATTGCTAATATGTCATCTCTGAATAAATCTTCTTCGGTTTCTGTAGTTATGAGACATTTCACATATATTGGCAGTTTACCATCTTTGCCTGAATCTTTAACTGTAACAGCATCTCTTAATGAACCATATTGAATATTAATGCAACCCTAGTTTCCAAGATTAGTAATGAAATTGCCTATTTTCACTATATTCAACAATTTTGAATGATCTCAAATTCATTTAAATAATACTGCGTTTTTTTCTATTTTCAGAAGTACTATGGGGTAACTGCCATGAAGATGGCAGTGAAGGCAGTCTACCCCCAACGGGGGACAAATGGTAGCAATGGAGGACCAATATTATGGCTGACAACAATATTTCAGAATTTCTTTTTTATTTTGAATGTTAGAGTGTACCTGTTTTCTGTGATATGAGTTTTATAGTTTTGATTTTCATGTGTTAAGAATTTATTTCATTTTTGGAAATGTTATCTGTATATATGGTTTGAAAGATTTCTGTTATTTCGAAATAAAAGTGTTATTGTGAAGAAATACTCATTATTTTCTCAATTTTTGAACAGTCTAATTGAGGCAGACATAATTTGCATCTATTAGACTAGTCCATATACCCCATTTCAGTCAAGTTAAATTCGATCGTGGAAACCTAGAATTCAAATAAGGCGCCTTTCGGTTTAGTTTCCCATAATGACACGCGTAGCGCTAGTTTCTATGCAGAGACGGCCATATTGTTTCCTATGTCGGAGCACTGAGTTTTTATTTCTTTAGGGTCTGTTCTGTGGCTCTCACTCTCAATTGGTAGTCGAGTGACGTCACAGCTAGTTAATAAAGAGGTAATACGAAACCGGACCAAGAAGAAGAAGAAAACAATTCTTCCACCTACTCCGATATCCCTTCCATGCTCATTTTCACGTCATGTCAACATCAGAGGTTATAAATATCAGAACACGTAAAAATTATTTCTTTCCATTCTGATAATTAGTGAAATAATAGTTTGCGATAGCACCTGTAATTTAAGAATAATTAGAACTCTTTCTCATCTGAAGAGTAAAAAGGACATCGTATATCACAAAAGATATTCAATTTTAGTGAACATCTTTAAGGGCCTAGAGCTAATTTGAAGCTAATCACATAGAGCTAATTGAACTGGGTGAAAGACCCGGAATTTGAGACCAATCTTTTGGAACTCTTGGAGCTCGTTTGGAACTCTATAACTCTTACAATTGTCGAACTGGCCAAGACGACACCTTTAAGTTAAAAAGAAGTCCAGCAGTCTCGAGGAGAGCCAACCAGCCGACAACCATCCAAGGAAGTATCAATTTATTATTCATTACTCGTTAGAGCCACTAGTCCAACTGAGCTTATTTTAATTATTGTATATTTCACATATTAATTCATTATACTCTTTTATATAACTGTTCTTTCTTTTCCTACTAAGCAAATCTTAGCATAACTACCAAAAATAGAATCTACCCATCAGGTCAAAGTATTGACCGTAATAATCTATTCTTGTGTTTGCAACTGTTTACAATTGAGCAAACTACTTCACAAAAATGTCACATATCGAATCAAAGAACCCTAAGGAATCATTAGAACAACTATTGGTATTGAAAAAAACATGCAAAATGAAGCTATATTTTTATTCTGCAATAATCTAATTATTTCAAAATTGTAGTCTTGGTTTTTCAATGCATGTCGCGAAGGAAACACTCAGTGAGGTCAACCCTTCCCACGAATTGAATGATCTATTATTGAACTTTTCAATATAGGAAGTAAACGATATGAGGATGTACAAAACAATTTTTCATTTAATTATTATTTAGATTCATTGTCAATGTATATGCAATCCACATTTGTGGAAAACATTAGAGATGAAGTGACTATCATGCGGAAAGCTAAGTCAAAATTTCAGGAAAATGTCCAAGTTACTATCTTACACCTCGATTCATTCATCTATGTTTGTTTGTTCACAAAATAAACAGTGATTCATCCTGACTATCATTCCATAATGTTAATAAAATTATTTCAAACCTTTTTGTTCATACATTTTTATACTTAAGGTTATTATTTCCAAAAATAGAACCCTTGCAGAAACAAATGAATTACGCTTCCGAAAATGAGTATCTTGTAGTACTGAGGAAATTTAAGGGAATCACAATTTGAATTAAATATACTGGGTGACTCACCAGTGGCGCGGTGCAGTGTAGCTCATACACTCTTGAAGATTTCACTTTTGTTCGAACGGTATTGTATTCAGAAAGTAAAAATCTACTTCAGCAATTCATTTTGAGGTAAACAGGGTGTCCGAATTTTCTATGAAAAAATCTTAGGAGATTGTTTCAGATTGTTGAGGATTCAAGAGCATCTTAAACTCTGCTATAATGTCTTTAAGAAATAGGTGTTTTTGGTGAGTAGTTTCGTCACAATATTTTTTTTTTCCGTAGAAATTCATGAAAATAGGCTCTCACATCATAGCATACTCCTTCGGCCAGAGAGGATGGATACTTTTTTCCTTTCGTTTTCTTATTGCCAAGGATAGCTTTATTGATGAATTGAAATAGATTATCCTCATTTTATACAGGAGTGACTCGAAAAAATTATTCAATATTGTAATTTTAAAACTATCATATCTTGATTTTTCAAATGGAACATTCTGTATTTTATTATTCATGTCAACGCATAAACTATTGTGCCTTATTTTTGCAGAAGTAACCTCAATTTTATCTTCGACCATTTTCGAAATAAAAAAATTAACTAATATAATAAAATCAGAGGTTGTGAAAGAAGAGTTTATTAGTACATATCATTATACTTGATCAGAGATTCAGAGCAATGGAGATATTTTAAGGTAGGCTTGTATGAAATTCGTAATAGATTGGTTTTTAGTGAGATGATCTACAAGGTGTTGAACTATGTCTCATATCCAACAGTGTTGTAGAAGGAATCTGGTAAACGATGTCCTTAGTATAACCCCACAAAAAAATCTGGACTTGTAAGGTCCGAAGACCTAGCTGGCCTTCTAGCAGGACCACCACGTCTTATCCATTTGTTTGGAAATACATGATTCAAATGCTCCCTAACCTGATGTGAGTAATGTGCCGGTGCTCCATCCTATTTAAACCACAAATCTTGTCTTATATGCTCTGGTACATCGGCAAATAACATTGGTAGATGATTTTAAAGAAAACCTAAATACATTTCGCTATTGAGGTGCCCTTTGAAAATGTGCGGCCCAATTAGTATCCATCTACTATAGCGGCACATACATTCAAGGACCAACAATGCTGGTGATCTATTTGTCTCATGAGGTGTGGATTCTCCGTGGTGTAATGATGAAAGTTGTGCATGTTAACAAGCTCATTCCTGTGAAAAGTTTCCTCATCCGAGAAAAGAGCTCTGCTAAACATATTTGGATTTTCCGCTACTTTGTCACCTATCCAATTGCAAAAATTGATTCGACTTTCATAATCTTGATTGTTCAGTTCCTGGTGCAGCTGTATATGATATGCATGAAATTAATTCACTTCCAAGATTCTCTGAACGGAAGTTTGACTTACTATATCTGTTAACTGACAAATCTCTTTCTGGGTTTTATATGGGTCCTCTGTCACTGTCAACAAAACTGATAACTGGTTGTCTTCAGCTGTAGCAGTTTTTAGTTTTTCATGTTTTTTGTAAGCGATATCACCCGTTTCGATAAATCTAATTGGAAGTTTTTCAAAGCAAAGTATATAATGAGGATAATCTATTTCTATTCATCAATGAAGCTATCCTTGAGCAATAAGAAAACGAAAGAAAAAAGTATTCATCCTTTCTGGCCGAAGGAGTATACGATGATGTGATAGCCTATTTTCATGAATTATTACGGGAAAAAAATATTGTGACGAAACTACTTACCAAAAAAACTTATTACTTAAAGACATTATAGCAGAGTTTAGGCCGCTCCTGAATCTTGAACAAAAAAGTGGTCTTACAATCTGAAAAACCACCCAAGATTTTTTTATAGAAAAATAGGACACCCTGTTTACTGTAAAATGAATTGCTGAAGTAGATTTTCACTTTCTAAATACAAAACTGTTCGAACAAAAATGAAATCTTCAAGAGTTTACGAGCTACAGAGCACCGCGCCACTGGTGAATCACCCAGTATAATCTTAGTATATTGATTGATTACAAGAACTTAAGACTGTAACAAAGATCTGATTGGCATGAAAAAGGGATATGTGAAGTTGTGACTAATGTTGTGTGACGTAGGTTACGCATTGACGTGAATTGGAATGAGGTTAACACAAGAAAAATTTTGGAATCATGTCTACTCTGACAAAGAAGTACCCAGAATGTTGAAATAAAATGCAATAAAATTTGTTTTATGACGTCTAGGGAATCGAATCTGGTTACCCGGAGCGGCAATTTCAGTCTGGAGAAAAGAAAAAGTCATACGGACCTAAATCAAGCGAATAAGGCGGCTGCTCGATGGTATTTATCGAGTGTTTAGTCTTTAAGTCGTTTATAACCGTGGCTCGATGAGTTGGTTTTTTTTTCTTATCATGCAAAATTCACGAATTGTTTTGCCACAAATCCGGCCGTTCACGGCTAATATTTTCACGCAAACGTCTCAAAACGGTTGAACTGAAGTCCTCATTAACCGTTTGACCTTGCGGAAGGAATTCATGATAAAACATACCACGAATATTGAAGAATACAATCAGCTTTGTCTTGATTTTCGAACGACATTGGCGAGGTTTTTCCAGTTTTGGTTCATTTTTCCCACCCATTCCGATTATTGTTGGCTCGTCAGTGTGTCGTATTCATAGACCCATGTCTCGTCACCAGCTATGATTCGTCCCATGAACGTGGGATTAGAATTGGCACGATCCACCATGCCTGCAGATACATGCATCCGGTACTGTTTTTGAAGAAAATTCAGCTCTATCGAAACGAGCCGAGCGGCGACGTGCCGCACACCCAATTGGTTCACCAAAATCAAACGAGCGGTTTCTCGAGATGTTGAGATCACGAGATATCTCTGTAAAACTGACATGACGATTTTGAGCACCATTTCCTTGATTTTTAAACGTTATCGTCGGTTTGAAGAGGTCGAAGGTCGTCCGGAACAAGGCAAATCTTCTACGATCTCCCGACCGTGTTTAAAGGCTTAGTACCACTCGTACACTTGGGTTTCCGATAAAGCAGAGTATCCATAAGCCTTTTCCAGCATTCGCATTGATTTAGAACCCGGAATTTCCTTCAAAACACAAAATTTGAGACAAACTCTTTGTTCAATATTTCTTACTACTAAGGTTTCAACAGCTGTTATAAACAAACTAGTTAAGTGAGTAAGTAAGTATGTGAGTTTATTAATGCTGAAACAAAAATCTCACAGTGTATGCACAAGTCAAGGTAAAAATCATAAGAAGAATATCAAGACACATTAAAAAGAGAAACACTCATATCTAAAAACTGTTTGGCATCATATAATTAAAATCTTCTTCAGAATATTTTTGAATTTACCATCGGACAAAGAACGAAACACTAAAGGCAACTTGTTATAAAACTTATTTGATTGAAAATCTGGACCATCCTGTTATCTGCTCAACCTGTATAGAGGACTGCGTATGTCGTCTTTGTGACGAGTATTTTACGCATGGATATCACCATTTTTGGCCCAGCGACACATGTTTTTATGTGCATACAAAAGACACTCCAATATATAAAGTGCAGAAAAGGTTAATATATTTAAATTCTTGAATGAGTTCTTGCAACAGTCGGTATACTTGAGGTTGGCAAGAATTCGAATTGCTCTTCTCTGTAACCTGAAGAGTCTCCCAATATCAGCGCAGTTTCCCCATAACAAAACTCCGTATCTGAGGTGGGACTTGCATAGTGAAAAATAAGATGACCTCAAAACACTCTGAGAAACTGAAGATCTAAGATTACGCAAAACAAAAATGTTTTTAGCAAGTTTTGAGGACAGATGGCCGACATGGACAGTCTAGGTGAGTTTTGTATCCAAGTGTAGGCCGAGAAACTGACACTGGACTTCTCAACATTTCTCAGGCTGAATATTATCTTCTCCCTCTTATCACCATTAATGCACAATCTGTTCCCTCCGAACCACTTCAAGGCCCTCGCTTCCGCTTCTGTACTCTCAAACAGGATCTCACTCTGTGATAGATTATCATACGCTATAGATACGTTAGAATCATCAGCAAAGAGAATGCTCAAGCAGTTAGTCAGATATTCAGGAAAATCATTTATGAAAATCGAAAACAGAAGTAGGCCCATAATTGAACCCTATGGATATCAGTGCCTTATCAGACCAACTGGCATCTGCAAAAACCACCTGATATCTTCCCGTTAAGAATTACTCTATTAAAGATGTACTTGTATTATTGAAAGTGCTGAATGCGAGACACAATCAAACGCCTTGGTCAGATCAAGAAAGAGAGATAAAGAAAACAACCCCTGTTCAAAACACTGCAAGGTGCTGTGCACAAATTCAGTACTCCTTTTTTCCTAAAACCAAATTGGCTGACTGAGAAAAGACCATTATACTCAAAGTAATCAATAACCTGGACACCCGTTATTTTTTTCTATTATTTTTGAGAAAACGGGCACCAGCTAAATGGCCTATAATTGGAAACATCATCCTTGTTTCCTCTCTTGAAAACTTGGGAAAACGCCTACAGATAGGCATCTATTTATTAAGTCAGTAAGCAGATAAATTATATTATTGATATTCCTTTTAATGAGTACTGTTGAGAGGTCATAAAAATCTCTAGATTTACTATTTTCCATCTTGCGAACAACATCCCTCACAGTGTTGTAAGACACCTCTGAAAAGGAAAAACTCAATTCCTTAGGAACATTCTTCAAAAATAAATCGTCCTCGTTCTTATCAATAGGCTGTAAAGAACTTATGACTTCATGATGAAGTGAAGAGAAATACCTACTATAATGATTCACATCAATTAGGGCACTATTTTCATTTTAGTAATTTTCCTTTTACTATTGATTATAGACCACATGGTTTTATTTTTATTTCCTGATTGCAAAATCAAATCATAATTTTTTAAATTTTAGACTTGTTTGATTCGAATTTATAATTGAGTTTCAATCTATTCCGTAGTTAGTTAGTTAGTTAGTTTATTGAATTAGCATTTCATGCTATTTTATATACAATTAATTAACAGTTTTGCTGATTGAATTTTTAGGTATATGTTACATTATACACTAATCTAAATTTAAATTTAAATTGTTCGACTCAAGTGTTCCTTCGAAGACCTAATACAGATTTTAACAGTGTGAGAATTCTTAATATTCTGAGGTAAGGCATTGAACATTCTAACTCCCTCGGTTAGCAACGATCTCACCAAAAACTGCTTATCTGTGAAACGAACGTTGAACTCTTCATCTGTCAACGAACGTGGACGACTCTGGCTTCTTCTTGTCAATAACTCGCTCAAATATTTTGGAGTTTGCCCATTCATCATTTTGTAAAGTAATACTAAATTGGCTTTTATTATATTTTGCTTCACAGACAACCAACTCAGCGTATTCAGCATTGAATTTATGGGAGTGTAGATGTTGCATTTGAGTATGACCCTCATGCATTTATTTTGCAGTATCTGAAGACGCTGTATCTGTCGACTCGTACATGACAAGAGAAGGAAACTACAGTAGACGAAGTGAGATTAAATAATAGTATTTATAAACAAGAATCTTAGCCCATTTTGAAAAGTTTCTCGAAATTCTCATGAAAATTCCCATCTTTTTTATTAAATTCTTCGCAAAGCCAATCTGCATATTCATCGAAAGATAACTGTGGATCCAAAATTACGCCTAAATACCTAAACTCAAACACCCTCTCGAGAATTACATCATTAATACAGATTTCAAAATCACGTTCGGAATAATCTTTGCAAAGTTTTTGGATCCAAAGACCTTAAATTTGGTTCTTTCTGCGTTCAGCTTGAGCCTATTAGCGCACAACCTCTTATAAAGAACTTTCAACTCACCATTCAACAACTTGACTGTCTCCTCAAAAGTTTTAGCGGAAACTGATATGACATTTTGAGTACTGATTGAAGGTCATTGATGTACAGGATAAACAACAGAGGTCCAATAACGCTACCCTGGGGTACACCAAAATCACACTCAGTCGGATTTGATAGTTTACCGTTTATTTTCGTTTTGTACCATCTATTTTTGAGATAGTCGCAGCGCACTAGCTCAGTTGTTCAGTTTTATATTTGTCATAAAGTTCAAGAATAAGATTTAAATTATTCATCATGTTTCTCAGTTCCTCAGTATACCAACTTAAACCAGGAGTACATTTACCATCCTTTAGTTCTCTCTCCTGAAACGCAGTCCTATAACAGCCGATAAATGCATTCTCCACAGATGGCGTTCATATTTGGCATAGTAATTGAGGACAGTACTACCAACATACAAAAACTTAAAATATTTAAGAATACTCAACGCGGGCAATTTAAATGAGAATTTCTGGATACTTTCTTGTCACAGAGTATATGGAATAAAATAAACTCAAGCTATCGAACAAGAAGTATTACTTTTTTTTACTCGTTGTATTCATTATGGAGAAGAACCATATATGTTCAAATTGAATACATAACATAAAGTGGTTATGGAGATAAATTATTCAATATAATGATTGGTAATCAAATAATGCGTCGTGACAGCGTTTCATTGTTCATTTTGGTTTTAAATCTTGCTTATGTATATATTTCATTGATAATATTGGTAATTTGAACACCAGCTGAATATTGGAAACTGATTTTGAACAAGTTTATTAATGGATAAATTGCAAATAATTAAATAATAAATTATATTTACTTTCTAATTAATTTGTTTGAAATTGAATTTTTTGATCTGCAAAATTATATTTTCAATTGTTTTGTGAACTGAAAATCTTGTCTTCGAAGCTGACTTATACATAAACGTAAATTATTAGATATGTAATCCTCAAATATTTCTTCAGAAAAAATCTACCACGTTTTTCTTAGAAATCATTAAAAAATAAAACCAAAAAACTACTCCTCGCCCATCTCATATATCTCTGCTAACCAAGACATCCCTCCAACAACAACAGGAAATAAATTTGCTTTTCGGTTGTCGACATAAAATTTCATTTTTTTATTCCTTTTTCTACCCCCGTCACGATAGAATCTTCCCTAGCCCCCTTTAGTAACCGGGCGTGACGTGGTGGGTTCCCGACTCTCTCGGCATTATGTGTTGGAAATTTGTCGCCGTAAATTCACAGGGATAAGACGGGAGAGGCCAAGAGAGGCTTTACTCGAAGGTATCCACATATCAGGACGGGATTTCAAACGAGAAAACCTATTTTTCCGGAAAGATTAGCCCCCCGAAGGACGAGTATACTGGGAGATTTATAATTATTAGAAAAATCACCCCAAAAAATTTCGTTGTTGAAAGGGGTACAAGAATATCTCGGCCAAGGAAAATAGTCGTTAGCTTCATGTTTATTTTAATGTGGTAGAAGGATTTTCAATCTTTTAGACAAAATTATATAAAAGTAGTGTGTCAGTTACTTCTGGAATTAAAGTTTAAATGAATTTTTCATGAGAACTATCATAAAAACTATAATTTGAATTAAAATTTACAGTCTTTCAAAAAACTCTTATTACAACCAAAAATGTGAACTTAAATAGGAAAGCCGTGCTACACCCAATATGTTTTGGAAGGTTCTAATACTAACTCATCGAACTGTTTCAATTTTCTTTCCTTGTATAATTTCCTATCCTATAGAGATCAAAAATCGTCGATCTGTAAAGCTGTCGTAGATGAAAAGAGTTTCTCTTTTCTGAAAACAGATAGTATCTAAGCTCCTCAAAAAACTCTTGGTAACGCATATAGATAATATCAATATATATTATTCTAGAAAGATTCTGCAATATTGTGAAGTATTAAACATATACTGGCAGCATCCGATACCAAAGTTTTTCATGAAAAACACAAAATGCATCAGGTGGTACAATATTTCATTATTATCACATGTTTAAATTTATTGTCCTCCTTTTCGTTGCAAACTCAAAGAAAAGAAAGAGAAGTTTAGCAGATGCAAAAAGCTAGGAAACCTAGGATAGATTTTAATATAATATAGAATAGATTCAAATGGAATTATTGTTTGAGAGGTTTCTTGTATCATTCGTTGAAAACTCAATATTCAGCGGAACCCTTTCGGAGAACAAGTAGGTTTCCCCGAGAGTCCAGGGACTACCCCGAGAAACTTGTATATGAAGAGAAATACTGTTTCCTTCTTACTCCATTTCAAGTGAATATAATGTTACTAACACAAGTAAACGATGATTTCTATTAAAATATATTAGTAAATGCTCGACGATACATACATCTTTGTGAAGAGCGAATAAATACTACAAAATACTACAAACATTTCCTCATATCATATACATATATATAACAGAGAGGAATCCACTCAGAGCTATCTGCATTCGAATTAGTGTTTACGAAACAAGTTTAATAAGGGGGTGTTATTTATGTCTAACTGATTATTAAGAATTTCCGGTGAATACCTAAATCTGTTAATTTCAAGTACTTAGTTGGATTTTAGATTCTGAATTGAAGGAATGACTATTTTCCCTAAGATGATTTGAATAATTTGAATCAGTTTTTCCATTGAATTCAAAACGATAGCGTTATTAGTTCTCCATAAACGTCTAATAGGCTACTCAACTTGGGATACCCTGTATATACTGGGTGATTCAGCAGTGGCGCGGTGATCTGTAGCTCGTACACTCTTGAAGATTTCATTTTTGATCGAACGGTAATGTATTTAGAAAGTGAAAATCTAATTGAGCAATTTATTTTGCAGTGAACAGGGTGTCCCAATTTTCTATAAAAAATCTTGGGTGGTTTTTTCGAATTGGAAGACCACTTTTTCGTTCAAGATTCAGGAGCGGCCGAAACTCTGCTATAATGTCTTTAAGTAATAATTTTTTTTGGTGAGTAGTTTCGTCACAATATTTTTTTCCATAAAAGATCATGAAAATAGGCTCTCACATCATAGCATGCTCCTTCGGCCAGAGAGGATGAATACTTTTTTCCTTTCGTTTTCTCATTGCCCAAGGATAGCTTTATTGATGAATTGAAATAGATTATCCTCGTTTTATACAGGAGTGACTCAAAAAATTATTCAATATTGTAATTTTAAAACTATATATATATATATATATATATATATATATATATATATATATATATATATATATATATATATATATATATATATATATATATAAATAAAAAAAAAAAAAAATTCTGAATATATGATGCTTGGCGACGAGATTAAAAAATGTGGAAAATGAAAAAATTTTTATTCTACCGATTATTATTGCCACAACAGGTGTTATTCCTAGGAATCTTCTCAAAAGAATTGAGATTTTGGGTCTGAAGACAAATTTGCTTTAACAGTTACAAAAGATAACAGTCATCAAATCTTGTTATATTCTTCGTAGGTTTCTTTCCGAAAAAATAATGAGGTAGAGTTTTCTTTAGTTTATACTGCTCAGAATCTCATTCCATATTTTATTTATTTGTTTATATGAATGAAATATAATTAACTGACAATTTTGCCATATTTATATTCAGAGCAGTATTCTATTCGATCGTTCACCACTTAACACAAAGGAAACTATTAATGAGTAACATTCAGTGTTACTTGAGTAAGGTCCGTATACTGGATTTTTCCGGGGAGAAAGCCTCTGACACTACTCCTTGGTACATTGATACCCTTGTCTGATGATGCTATAGTGGGTATATATTCTGGTAGATTGATATATTCTCATAACATTTAACGTTATCCTAATATAGAATTATTCCAGGATATGTTTTGATTATAATCATTGCCTGGCAATGGTATTAATTACCGGGTGGTGGATTTATATTTTTCATGAAATCAGTTTGATTGCATGAACAGATATATGGGCAACTCGTCGGGGTGATATATATATATATATATATATATATATATATATATATATATATATATATATATATATATATATATATATATATATATATATATATATATATATATATATATATATATATATAAACACCTCAAAAAGTCTAGGAACACTTACCAATATCTTTAAAATATGATTTGAAGCACATAATTAAATCAGAAATATTGAATCTGTTGGACGTTTGCATTGAACAAAATTATTTTTCTTTCAGCAACATCTATTACAGTAGTGAAAATGGTTTGATCATGGGAAATCCTTTGAGTCCACTTTTAGCAGCGATTTTTATGAATAATATTGAACAGAAAATTAATACACGTCCAAATTTCTTTATTGGTATAGATATGTTGACGACATCTTAGTATGTTTCATTGGAACTACTCGTCAATTAGAATTATTTCTTAATTTCATTAATTCCATGCATTTGAACATTAAATTCACGATAGAAATTGAACAGAACGATTCCATAAATTTTTGGACTTCAAAATCACTAAACAAAATAATAATCGGTTTTTTCGGTTTTTCGGTCTTTCGTAAACCAACACATACTGATACAATTATACATAACTACTCATTACATCCAATTCAACACAAAGTTGCAGTAAACAGCATGGTACATCGGTTACTCAATTTACCTTTATCAGTAGAAGATTATAATAAAGAGTTAAACATCATCAAACAGATAGCCATTAATAATTCATATAATCCGGATATGATAGATCTAATCATTCGTAAAAAACTGTATCAGAAAGCAATAAATGAAGTATATCCTATTCATAAAGACTATAAAATATTCAACAGGAGATTTCTTCTCTTTAAGAACGTTCAAGACAACTCTTGCACGATGAGGAGGGGCATTAGCTTGTTGGAAGAGTGGATTTTGAACCATTGTTTGGAGATACGGTACCACTACAGGTAAAACTGTCTCATTTGCGTAAGAATTTCCCGTGAGGTTGTTCTGTATGAAAACGAGGTCTGTTCTTTCACCAAGGCGTATACCGACCCAAAACATCACTGATCCGCCTCCCTGTCTAACAACTTCTCGAGCATGCTGGAGACGGTTTTGCTTTCCAGGTTCCCTCCATATTCGAATTCTTCCCGAATCGGGATAATAACTAAATCTAGATACATCACTGAAGAGAACTGTGGCCCACCTCTCTTGATCCCAGTTTACGTGTTCTTGGCACCAAGCTAAACGAGCAGTGCGATTTCCATGTGTCAATTGTGGAACTCTTAAAGGACGTCTGGAGTGGGGTTGACCTTCGTGCAGTCGATTTCTCACAGTTTCGTCGGTGATTTGTACATTATGAACTCGTGATAGCTCTTGAGCTAATTGAGATGCTGTGGTAGTACGATCTCTTCTGGCTTGTTAAACCAAAAATCGGCTTGGGAGACTGTAGTAATCCTGAAACGACTTGTATAGCGTTCTTCTACGCTATCTGTTTCATTGAAACGCGACCATAAACGGTTTATGACACTTGGGCTACTTCCCAGAACCCTGGATACTTCCCGTTGTGAGCTCCCAGCTTGGAGCATGCCAACGGCTCGTAACATCTCTTCTCTAGTCAAATGTCGTCTTTCCATGGTCGAATCACAAAACTTGAATCTTTTATTTGTGCTTACAACAGGAACAAAGTGCCAACTAACTGATTTCATACACTGAATACATGAAATGATTATAAAGCAGCGTTGCATCTGCTGCAGTTTTAGTTTTTTATAGAAAAAAAACTGAAATCTGTTGAGGCACTCTACATAATTTGGTGAGAAATTCATGCAGGTGTTCATTTCTTTAAAAAAATCATCCATATTGATCGTTCTGGATACGATATATCGATATTCAGAAGTGTTCCCTAGACTTTTTGAGGTATATATATATATATATATATATATATATATATATATATATATATATATATATATATATATATATATATATATATATATATATATATAT
The DNA here is from genome assembly GCA_013387265.2 of Cryptolaemus montrouzieri. Lineage (NCBI taxonomy): Eukaryota > Metazoa > Arthropoda > Insecta > Coleoptera > Coccinellidae > Cryptolaemus > Cryptolaemus montrouzieri. The sequence continues at coordinate 126,754,539 of JABFTP020000185.1, forward strand.
ATATATATATATATATATATATATATATATATATATATATATATATATATTCTGAGATTGTCGCATCGATTTGAAGTAAATCTTATATACTCTAGGATATTTCAAGTCTATCTCTATAAGATCCTGAAAATAAGATAATAAAAATGTGAAAGAAGAGATTTACATTTTTTAACATAAAATCAAATAAAAAATTGAAACCTACTTAAATATTTCGATCTAAAATTGATACGGAATACACATGAACGATAAACAGCAGCTCTTTCATGTTCGTCCGACGATACACTGATAATACTAACATATCTTTCACACCCCACTTACCACGTTCCCATACCCGACTTTTGATCAAGATGTACATGGATCTGCCATTGTTTCAACTGCGCGGTATAATTTTTAATTACGAGCAGGTAAGATATACGTCTACACCAATCTGTCATCACTCTCGAATTTATGACAAGCACGTCTTGAGCTACAAGACAAGACGATCAGATGATGAGGCGTGCTGCGGTGACCACTCGTAGTCCAAATACTGAAATTCATAAATATGCGCAACAAGTGACAAGTGACAGCGGGACACAATGTAACTGTCGCTGAAAAAGTGAATAATGGAAAATAAAGCTTCGGTTGGATTGACCATGATTATTTGGTCGAATGAAAGATTGGAGCATCGAGGCGACGTGATAATTCCATGATTTGTCAGTTCGTTTCCATGAAATACTAATGCTGGTGTGAACGAGTTTTAGCTATACAGAATGTCTCCTAAGTAGTCGTCCAATAACTTTTCTTCTTAGGGCCTACCCTTTTAAGATATTACTGCTCAAATGAGATACAAATATAGCATTCATTATTTATTCGTAAATAAAAAGCATTGAAAGTAGAAATCATCCTCAGTTTAATAAGGGATTTGATTCATTACTCCACTTTTTTTTGGAAATGCGTTAAATCTTCAATTTCTTTACAAAGTATAATTTGCCCTAAGAAATCACGGCTTGACTTGACATGACCTGATATCAAGTCAATTTCGTCAAGCTTTTGTTCTCCAAATTTAAGTTAAGTGAACTTTTTTTCACAAAAGCTTGAGAATTCAAGCTTTTAAAATCGGAAAACATGAAAGGTTGAATGAGAACACAATTGCAATAAAACATTGAACTTCCTCCTAGATTCAATAAGAATAAATGTTTAAATAATGCAGAATATTTGATAGGAAAAAATTTAAATGAAATCCAAAGTAATAATCTGAAAAAGAATTCATTAAATTTTTGAAGAAAACACAAATACCAAACAAGAACACGAGTGAAAGTGAAATATATACAGGGTGATTCAGGAGGAGAGGGAGATATTTTGTGAAGTGATCGGAAACGCTCTTGGTGGTAGATTTTTCTTGCCTCATAACTCATAAATAACTTGATTTGAATTTGGATGGAAATTTCAACGTTGAATTCATTTCATGAGGTCTATGATACGAAATTTTCGATTTAATCCCAAACCAGGACCGGATTGTAAAAAATTGTTTTTTCAGTTAAATAATATAATAATAATAATATTTATTTAATAGCAGAAAAAGCTAATACATAGTAAAATATATGTTTGCATGGTGTGTACCCCTTACTACCACACTGAAATACACACCAAATGCATAATTTGGATTACATACAACAAAAATTTCATCAGAACATATCACAGTAGGTATAAGCACAAATATCCCAATCAACACAATTTCCACATTGACTCAAATTATCTCAATAGAATTTTTACAATAGGTAATACATTTGCTTCTAAAGCTCTTGAGGATTGAACTATTCTTGAGTGTGCTTGGTAAATTATTATATTCTACAAGGCCATTGTAAAACAAATTATTTTGGCTGTATGAAGAGGTGACTCTACTTCCATACATGTTACAATTGTTTCTGGTTGGATAATTATGAACATGTCTCACAAAAGTAACATGATCGAATAAATGTTGAGGATACATTTGATGGATTATTTTATATATCACAACCATACTGTTAACAAATATAATTTGACGCACACTCAAAAGACCTGATACATTTAATATTTCCTTCACACTAGTATATCTGTTGCATCCCAAAATAGATCGTAGCGCTTGATTTTGCCTCTTTTGCAACTTAACTAGATCAGACTTATTCAACAGAATAAGGATGCTAGAACAATTGTTGAAATGTGGAGCAATCACAGTTTTATATATAAGTGTTTTGGACCATGTACTAAGATGCTTTCCAATTCTATTAAGGAAATATACTTTTTTTGACACCTTTTTTGCAACTTGAGTGGCATGACAAGAAAAAGTCAGGCTGCTTTCAACAACTATACCAAAGTATTTACATTCATCAACCTGTTCTATAATTTTTCCATTTACAGAAATTCCTGTATTATCGTAAGTATTGATTGAACTGTATCTGCTCCTTATCCTTATGAACTTTTTTTTTTGACATTTACACTCAAGCTATTCTTCCCCAACCACTCACATACATTTATCAGATCCTCATTCATAGTGTTCACGATATCTTGAACATTTTCTCCCACACAATAAATCAGTGTATCATCCGCAAAAAAACGAATGCTACATTTATGAACTTTTTGAACTAAGTCATTAATATACATTATGAAAAGTTTAGGACCCAAAACTGCCCCTTGAGGGACACCGAAAAAAGAAGGGAGAGCCGTTGAAACACCGAATTTAGTAACATGGGAATGATCACTTAAGTATTCTGAAAATCACTGTAAAACAACCCCACAAAACCCAAACCTTTCCAACTTTCCCAGCAGAAGTAGTCTGCATATGGTTTCAAATGCCCTTCGAGAGTCCAGAAATAGCACACCAATGCATTTCTTTTCCTCCGGAGCGATTTTCCAGTCGAAAAGGACCGATAGAAGAGCACTTTCACTTGAGTTATTCTTCCTGAAGCCTGATTGGAATTTTGTTAACAGTGCATTCTCTTCTATATATTCTATAATTTGATCATTTACAATCATCTCTAACAATTTTTCATAGATCGGAAGCATATTGATTGGTCTAAATTCTTTTGGTTTTGTGGTATTGGTTATTTTTTCAACAGGAAAGTGATCATTCTCTAAGCAATTATTCATAAGATTCAAAAATCTATCACCAACAGACTCAAAAGCTAATTTCAATATTTTTGTATTAATTTCATCGACACTGCTTTTCTTATTTTTCAATTTTATAACTTTTTTTCAGTTCTGCAAAATCGAGTTTTTCAAATATCAAATTTATGAGGTACTCTTGGAATATCACTCAAAATTTCTTCAATTGTAGGTGGACTAATTATTGTCGATATTTCTTCAATAATTGTAACAAAGTATTTGTTGAATTCATTGGCTAAAATGAGAGGATTTTCAACTAAAGAACCATCGAAAGCTATTCCTTGTACGCTCGTCCTATTCTTACCTTTCAATAGTTGCTTGATTGTTTTCCACATTTCTGTTGAACTGCCTGCTGCTTCATCGATCCTTTCCCTGTAAAATCTGACCTTGCTACATCTTATTAGTTTTACTACTAGATTCCTCTGTTTCTTAAAATCATCCCAGTTACCTCCATCCCTTGTTAGGACAGCCCTTTTGTATAGCTGGTTCCTTTTGAAAATATTCTGCTCAATTTCCATAGTCCACCGTTTATTGTCACCCCATTTTGATGACACGGTTATTGTTTTCAACGGTGCACATCGATCTAGTACCTGAATAATTGAATCCCTGAGGTTCATCTCTGGTTTGTCTGCGTAAACAGTTGTGTGATTCCAGGACGATTCCATTAGATCAATCTGAAATCCTAGTTCATTAAAATTTTTAAGATTTCTATAAGTTTTAATTGTTTTCTTTTTCCTGGTTTCATTATCTAAATCTATTGTTAAAATATTGTGGTCTGTAATCTTAGGTGTTAAGTGGTTCACAACCTTCAGATCTTTGTTGTTAGTGATCAATAAGTCTATGTCTATGATAGTTTTAGAATCTTTAGTTATTCTTGTGTAAGTGTCTAGTCTCATGTACAATCCATACCCCGCAAGCAGTCTCCTCAGTTTATCTGCATAAAAAGTCTTTTTTGAAATGTCAATATTAAAATCTCCCACTATTGTTAGATTTCCTTCTGAAAAAGCATACTCCTCCAGGATGTCTTCCAGTTCATTCAGGAAGTCTGAGTGACTGGAATTGGGAGAGTGATAAATGGAGATCAAATGCAATTTATTTTTGTTCAGTATCAGTTGTATACCAACAATCCATCGGTTTGTCCCAATATTTTTAGCTAACATTGTTTTGTATTTAAATTCCTCCTTGATGTATATCATTGCTCCCCCTGTATGTCTACTCAAAGAATTGTAGGAAACGAATGAATAGCCATCGATATGTAGCTCTGCCGCACATATATCATCAGTAACACGAGTTTCTGACAAACACACAATCAGTGGTTTCCAACTCTGAACCAGGAACTCTAACTGTGTTCTATGATATAAAAGACTTTCTATGTTCAAATACATAAGTTTACTCAGTAATGGCTATTGTGAAGGAACTGCGAGCTCAAGGAAACTAACTCTTTGTTTTAGAGCTTCATAAACTCTTTTATAAGCTATACAGTTTTTATCAAAAGCTGTATGAGGAAAGTCAATATTTTTGATGTCAAGTGTTTCTACTGCGTACTATAACATTTGAAGCACTGAATCGCGTTTATATAATCTTTAAAGTAATACGATCCCCATCCAATAGACATAGATTCTCTAATTGAGATTGAAATGTATGTTATAGAGTCAACCTCAAGAACTGCATCAGTTCGGCCATTTTCATTTTTATAGTTGAATAACACTTTCAGCTTGAGTTGCTGTTCCGGAGTTGTTATTTTATTTTGGCTGATAATCTTTTCGACAAACTCATCACTATTTGTGTCGGTTAAGAGTCCTCTTTTGAGATTTCTGATCTGATGCCCAAATGACACCCTGTATATCACTGAAATGAAAAAATTAATAGATATTTGTAAACTAGAAATATGAATGATCCAAACAGCATAAAGCACATCTTTATCACACCTTAAGTATTGTGTGCAAAAAAAGTTGATATTTCGCAAATTTGTTGTTCAATTTGTCCTCTGACTCTTTGGTTCGTAGGAACAAAATCGAAAAACAACATTCAGTATAGCGCTCAGTCAAAATATCCTGAGTGAAATCTTAAAATATCGTTTAAGACCATATAAAACACTTCTTCTTATCACACCTCGAGAATTTTGTGAAGAAGAGTTGATTTTTTAATACTGAATACTTTTTGGTCAATTCGCTCTAACATCTACTCTAAGGGTCAGGAGAAAAGAAAACATTCAAGACCTGAAAGAAATCAGTTTAACAACACTTCAGAGTTATTCTAGAACATAACGATAATTCGGGTGAATGATAGTTTTTTTTATCATATAGAATGAAATAGGAACTCGGGTACCTAAACTTAGGTATAGTCGGTTCAAATCAGGTGCTCGAAATGGTTTCCTCTTTGCTCAATGCATTTTCTTGCTTTTTTCACAATGCTACCATTGAATCTTCCATATTATTTCTTAAAATTTCACAACTATCCGTAATTCTTTGGATCCAATGTTTTCTTGACACTATTTCAATTTGATAAAAATTATCTTATAAAATAGCTCTATTAGAAAAAATCAAGCGGTTTCAAATCCGGTGATCAAGGTGGCCAACTCGGTCCACCTCGACCAATCCACCTATTAGAATAAGTATAAAATAGAATAGAAAGTCTATTCATTTTAGCTATAGCTAGTTACAACAACAAAAAATATAGATTATCACAATAAGTACAAGCTTTTAGAATTCAAAAATTGAATCGTCGACCTCTTGACGCTATCTGGCAATGCGTTGTTCAGCCGAAAACCCCCAGACGAAAGTGAACCCATCAAGGAAGTTTTTGACACAAAACCTATGTTCAAATTGTCACTGGAGCGCAGAGCGTGCGTATGAACTTCTGATCTTGTATGTATCATGCTGCTGAGATATGCAGGTACCTCTTTTCTCACCATTTTGTGCACGATAACGAGATTTGCTCTCTGAATGTTCTGCTCCACGGACAACCAGTCCAACTGATTAAGCATACCACCTATGTGTTATTCAAAAAATTGACTACATTGTTAGTAAAGAGAGAAGGAGTCCCATAGGTTGGAAATAGATTCCTCGTATTTCAATTCCATTCAGGAAATTCGGTACTGTATTTTGAAGTTATTCTAGGTAAATGTCTCCATTCAGTGTATCTTCGAGAAAGTGAGGACCAACCAAAAAACCATTCACCATTCCCAACCAAATATTCACCGAAAACCCATATTGAAAATGGCTTTAGCGTGTTAGTCTAGGATTTTCCGGTAGCCATTCATGTGAATTCCGCCAATTGAGTACATCACTTTTCGTAAAAGTGGCCTCATCGGTAAAAAAAATATGTCCAACGCTCCAACGGCAAAAGGTCAGACGAAGGTTGTAGTCATTTTCTTGGAGTTCCTGCACTTTTCGATAATGATATAGATGGTATTTCTCATTTTCCAAAAATTATTATTATCCCTTGGTCCATAGGTTGAAGCAACGACGTCGCATTGAGAGCTGAAAATGTTACTTTTATATTTGAATGCATAGTTTCAAGTTCGCGAGGATGTCCTGGTTCATTGTGAAAATCTAGAAAAGCTATAAAGTCTAAATTCCCTTTTTTTACATAAGTCTCCACATTTGGAACGAAAGAATTGCGGAACCAATCCCAAAAAAAGGATGGTAGTTCCAGTGGAAAAGGTTCGATGGGTAGTTACTACCTTTCAACCAAAGAAAGCACCAGGAATAGAAAGTATATACCCTGCACACTTAATAAAAAGAATGGAACAAATCGTTATGCATTCAATCCACATCTTCAGATCCTGCCTAGCTTTATGATACGTTCCGGACCCCTAGAAAAGGGTTCAGGCTGTCTTCATTCCCAAACCGGGCAAGATCGTACATAGAACCGCCAAAGATTTCAGACCAATTAGTCTCACCTCCTTCCTATTGAAGACTATGGACAGACAAGTAGAAAGATTTCTTAGGGAGATTACCCTAGCAGAGCGCCCCCTATATATCACTCAGTGCCTACGAGCAAGGTAGATCAGATTACTAAGCACTACACTCTTTGGTAGGGTTTATTAATAAATGATTGAAAAAAGGCGAAGTCACTTTAAAAATATTCCAAGATATAGGGGGAGCTTTCGACAACACACTTTATATATGATAGATGAAGCTATCGTGAATAGAGGAGTAGACAAAACCATAACTAGGAGAGTGGGACGTCTGCTGTCGACCAAGAGAATGGACGCTCACCTCGGCGAGTCGACGGTCCAGAGGACCGCCAGCAGGGGATGTTCACAGGGGGAAGTCCTATCTCCTCTCCTCTAGAACCTTGTGCTGGATAGGCTCTTGACGGCTCTTGTCGATGCTGGGCACTTTGCTGTTGGTTATGCCGACGATCTCGTCCTCCTTGTTTGTGGAAAAAACCTCAGCATCATATGTGAAGTTGCGCAAAACGCTCTGCAGATAACAGAACAATGATGCAAAAATTGTTGATCTAAACAAAACAGACATGATTCTATTCACTCGAAAAAGGAATCTACCGTCTTACACTGCTTTCTTTTCAACGAGGAACTAACATCGAGATTTTAACTCGAAAATAGGGAATACTCCCCTCCCGGGAATTTTGCAGAAGTTTAATGAAGCGGCGACAAACGAAAATGGAGACATACTTCTCGAGATATGTGCACATAATGAACTCCGAATAAATAACACGTACTTTGACCACAAAGAACAACACAAATACACATTCACCAACACAAGAGGACAAAAATCTATGATTGACTTTGTGATCACCAATAGGGAAATTCACCCACGAGAAATACTTGACGTACGGACACTGACATCAGCGAATGTTGGAACACAGCACGGAATGGTTATCTGCAAGTACCGCCTGTCATATAGAATATAGAGAAAAAAAAACGCCTAACTACATCACTAAATTCAACATTGAATCTTTACAAAACGAAAGTACTAAGAATCTATACCAAACACGACTCAAGGAAAAGATCAACCTTAACCCTATAGTAGACACAGACAACATAAACGCCGCATGGAATAAAGTGAAAAACAACATAATTAACAGCGCAAAAGAAGCCATTGGGGAACGAAGAATCAATATAAACAGTCATAGAAAAGATAAACCATGGTTCACACAGGAAATCAAAGATTTAGCAAAAGAAGAGAAGAACGCAAATATCAGATATGTCAATCACAGAACACCAGAAGAGTACCAAAGATATAAAACAGAAAGAAATAGAACAACGAACTAAATTGAAGAATTAGAAAAAATATATTGGGAAAGATTTACAAATGACATGGAACACGACCTACGAGGAGCACAGAAAAAGGTATGGAACATGTTGAGAAACAGGAAAAAACCAATCACCGAAGAACTGCAGATCAATGTAATAAAACCAGAAGAGTGGGTAAAATATTTCCAGAACTTATACCTGGGAGATAATGATAACGGTAACAATGAGGAACGAGAAATCGAACAACAAAACACACTCTACGAAGAAACAGAAAATGACATTATCAGCCTAGAAGAAGTACAACAAGTAATCCATAAATTAAAAAATAGAAAATCACCCGGTCCGGACAACATAAATAACGAACTAATTAAATATGGGGGAGCAGAAATAACAAAAGAAATAACAAAACTATTCCAAAAAATTGAAAACAACAAGGAGATACCAGAAGAATGGAGAGAGAGCATAACAATACCCATATACAAAAAAGGCGTGAAGACAAACCCAGCAAATTATAGAGGCATCACACTCCTTAACTCTGCATCGAAACTACTCACTAAAATTCTATCGCAAAAGATTTATGACAAAGTAGGTGTGTCTGAAGAACAACAGGGATTCCGACCAAATAGATCAACAACGGATGCAATTTTTATATTGCGGCAACTGGTGGAGAAGTCCATAGAGTTTGACAAACCGATGTTTATATGTTTTATAGATTTGGAAAAGGCATTCGACAGAATTCGAATGAACGATGTGATCACTATCCTTAGAAATAAAAACTTAAGCAATAAATACATAAACATAATCAAAGAACTAAATAACTCTAATAAGACGAAAGTAAAAACTACACAGGGACTTACAAGCGAGATCAAAATTAACGCAGGCATCAGACAAGGTGACAGCCTCAGCCCATGTCTATTTAATTTATTCATGGATGAAATAATAGCAGGTGTTAACCAAATGAACCAAGGCTATAGGATGGGTAACAAAACTATGAGAATACTGTGCTACGCAGATGATGCTTTACTAATAGGCGAGAATGAGGACGACCTACAACGCCTACTACAAAAGTTTAAAGTAACAGCAGAAAAATATAACATGGTAATATCAACACAGAAAACCCAATCGATGGTAATAGCGAAAGATCCAATTAGATGCAAACTAGTAGTGAACGACCATATAATAGAGCAAGTTTCACACTTTAAATACCTAGGAGTAGAAGTATCGAGCGATAGGCAACTATTACAAGAAGCAAAACAGCAGACAATGAAAGCATCGAGAATACCTGGCTTCCTGAGAGATGTAATCTGGCGGAATAAGTACATAAGCACAGAAAGCAAAGTCCGAATCTATAAAACCTGTGTGAGACCCGTGATGACATATGCGGTTGAGACAAGAGCTGAGACAACAAAAACAAAGCAACTAATGAGGACAACAGAGATGAGAACACTAAGAGCTATAAGAGGTATTACACGCAGAGATAGAATAAGGAATGAGGATACGCTAAGAGAGCTAGGTGTCCAGGATGTGGTGAGGTGGACAAGAGCACGTCGACGCCTATGGAGAGATCACGTAGACAGAATGGGCCCCGAACGTATGGCGAAGTGGGCAAAAACACAAAAACCCAACACTAGAAGACCCATAGGAAGGCCGAAAAAGCGATGGCATGAGTGCTGGAGCTCCGGTTCGCAGCAGAGGCTGTAACAGAAAAACAGGACATCGTCCTATTCAAAGAAGAAGAAGAAGAAGACATCGAAAGAGAACCGCAAAGAGCGCAAAACACACTCTATGCCGGCCGGAGTTTGTTCAGCCCCAATTGGGGACTCAAACCAAACATAATATATTGGTTATACACGAAAGTGATAAGACCGCTCCTGACCCATGCGACTATAGTATGGTGGCCTGCACTGCACAAGGAGGAGGCGGCCATTAGGGTCTCTTTTAGACTGGGCGAAGAAGGTATGTGGAGGGACAGAAATCCAACTTCTGGGCACTGCACACCCCTCAACAAAATTAGATAACTCAGACCTGATCTTCTCACAAGAGGAGCTCTGGAAGACCATGTCACCGCATCACACGTAGAAATATTTGGCATTCCCCGGTTTGTACAGAAAAACCTACACAAGAACTACAGAGACGCATACATCTAAATATGCTCTGACAGCCAGAACGCCCTTGGATATTTAAAAGATACGAAGGTTACATCCAAACTAGTTGATGAATGCAAATCAGCAATTTGACAACTCAGTTCTACAAACAGAGTTACTCTACTTTGTTGCCCGGCCCATCAGGGCATTGAAGGAAATGAGACAGCGAACAGCCTTGCCAAAAAGGCAATAGCTGTTCTCTTTCTTTCAAAACTGGAACACCACAGATGCACTGAACTATTGAGAGGCATCTCGGAACTGAGACAGTCAAAAGGCTCATAAAGGGGCGGCAATCAAAAAAGAGGGTATATAACTCAACAACCACATTCCTCATGAGACTATCGGAAACCAAACAGTGCCGTAGACGCCTGAAACAACCAGCGCCCGGATGATCCAGGAGACCACCTACAACCGTCTTGCAAACTTCATCAAAAAGCTTCTTCAAGGCTAATAGCAAAATCACACAACACGTCAAGCACAATGGGCCAAATGGCGTGAGTGCTGTCCATAAGGGCGCTATGCAGGAAGAAGAAGAATCCCCAAAAATAGCGCTTGTTACCCACGCTTTCTTATTAGCCCGCCGAAACACTGGCAGGTCGTTCTTGTTTCGATATTTTAAAGAAAGAGGATTTAACGATCTCTAAAGCATCAGTAGTTTAATGCTACAATCTCCAGATGCATTAAAACTCTATCCTTTGCAGCCTTAAATCCTGGGGAAGACTTTTCGCTTTAGAAAATAATTGTTTTGTTCGTCATTCTCTCCCAAAAGAGGGCAGTTTGGTCTGCATAAAATACTTGCTCTGGTTTGTATCCTTCATCAGGTACTTGGTTTGCAAATTCTTCTGAATGTCTTTTTGCTGTAGCAGTGTCTGCAGATGCTGTTTCTTCAACGAATTTAATTCTATGCAATGATTGTCGCACGTTAAATTTATTGTACCAACCTTTCCGTGCTTGAAATTCTCCACTACAAATAACTTGAGAACGAAAAAATGAAAAAAAGGAGCATTTTCCTCTATTTGGTACTATCACGTCGAATCTGTCCACCCTGTACATGTAAGAGCACATACGATTCTTTATTTTCATTAAATTTACGTTCCATACCCTTAGGATTTCAAAGACTCGATAACTTCTCAAACTTCCTGATGTGTTCAAATACACTCGGAGGCCAAATTAGCGGAACACTCGAAAATTTAACCAAATTCGAAGTTTGATATTTTTCCTAATTCTCAACCGATTTAGATGATTTGTTCGGCAAGTTACAGATCAACTCTTCGGATTTGTAGAAATTATAAGAGAAAACAAAAAAAATTTGAAAAAAATTTTATACGGGGGCAAAACTAAAAGTGTTTTTTTTGTAAAAAATTCGTAACACCCAGTGGAATTTCGTGGTTCGAGTTGAAACGTACAATATCATGGTCTATCAAGACACATCTTCCTACAGTAACGCCCTTCTTGTTTCATGCGTTTATCTCTATTTTTGCAAAATATATTTAATTTCAAGTGGAAAATCACCATTTTGGAGAAATTCCATTGAATCAAGAAACTGTCATTAAAATTTGTCTATCAATTTGGAATTTTCTTATTATCACTCAGGCATGTCGAAATTGTCGTTTGGTTGGTTGGTTAATTTAGTGAAAATTAGGAATTCATAGGAGATAACAGTCGGTAGGTATTAAAATACACAACCGAATTCTGGGACCATTGATAAAACTTTTCATTTACACATGTGCACACCTTTTTTTATCAAATATGAAATACAACACACGTTTTTTTGTATATGACCACATTTGCACTTGTTTAAAGAATGAGAGTTTTCCATTCTTTGATTTGATACAAATTCGATCGGTTGCGGTGTTTGTGATTCTTTTACTGTTTACGATTCGAAACGGTATTTTTCATTCAGAATGAGAGATTTACCACCAACCTCAGTAGCAAGGGCAGTTACATTGATCGAGGAAGGGCGCACCTACCGCTCAGTCGGTACCATGTTTGGTGTCTCGACGTCGGTTATCCATCGAATCTACCGACGTTACAGGGAAACTGGATTGTACGTGAGGAGGCGAGGACAAGGAAGAAATCGGGCAACCCGCGCTATACATGACCGTTTCATCGTCAATCAAACCATAAGAAATCCTCGTCTTACTGCTGTTGAGGCACGTAACCTTTTACAAGGAGTGGATAACATTAACGTGAGTGTGAGGACAGTCAGAAGACGATTAAATGAAGTTGGCCTGAGATCATACGCGCAAGCAAGAGCACCAAGACTCGATAGAGCCCATCGGGTAGCAAGATTGGCGTTTGCTAGGGAGCATGTAGCATGGACAATCAATCAGTGGAGACGAGTTTTATTTAGTGATGAGAGCTGATATTGTGTGAATTTCGTGGATGGTAGAGATAGAATATGGAGGCATCGAGGGAAACGGTACAATCAAGCGAACTTCGCAAGAACTGAGCAATACGGTGGAGGGTCAGTTATGATATGGGGTGGCATATGCTTGGGAGTACGAACAGAACTGGAGATTATTTTCAATGGATCACTTGATGCCCATCGGTATTCAACAGAAATATTGGAGCCCCATGTTGTGCCTTTTGCTCCTTACATAGGGGAAAAATTTCCTTTTTATGCACGATAACGCGCGCTCTCATACTGCGCGCATAGTGATAAAATATCTCAATGAAGTTGGGATCACACGAATGGACTGGCCGTCGCGGTCACCGGATTTAAACCCGATCGACATTCTTGGAAGAAGGGTTCGACAACGGAATCCAGGCAACGTTGAAGAGCTTAAATTGGCTTTGGTGGAAGTGTGGGACAACATACCTCAACAGATGATAGACAACATCATTGGGAGTATGCGAAATCGTATGCGCGCTATAATAGGAGCTCGGGGGGTCATAATCGCTACTAAAATCAAATGTTTTTTTTGTGGGTCATCATGAACATTTTTCTTAACATGTTCATTTCATTTCACGAGTGTATCGCCAGGATACACACCTGCTCTCAATTTTGGACAGGAATGATAATTATTATAGAGTGTCACACAAAAAAATTCAAAAATAAATGTGCAAAATCAACGATTTTTCCAGTGTACTTCGAGTTCTCCCGGAGCGTGAAATTGGCCAGAGAATTTCAAAAATTTTTATTTCGTTAGATTTCCGCTTCTCTAATTTTGATTTTATTTTTTGGCTAACCTCCGATGTTATGCACCTACGCAAGATTAAAAATAAATTCTTGAAATTCGTGACTTTTCGCTTCAAATTGGATATCTCTTGTAAAAATAGAGATAAATGCATAAAACAAGAAGGGCGTTACTGTAGGAAGATGTGTTTCGCCCCCGTATAAAATTTTTTGCAATTTTTTTTGTCTTCTCTTATAATTTCTACAAAGCAGAAGAGTTGATCTATAACTTTCCGAAAAGATCATCTAAATCGGTTGAGAATTAGGAAAAATGTCGGACTTCGAATTTGGTTAAATTGTCGAGTGTTCCGCTAATTAAATAATAATTATTTTGGTGTATAAGAGCTTAGTTACTTTTTATACTTTGCTATATTTAAATTCTCTTTTCCTTCCTTCGAAAAAATAATCACTAACTATGTGCATGATTTTTTTGGAACGGATGAAAACCATAGGAGTAATTTCGATTGGCTGATATCATTTTCTCATTTGTTCATACAAAATATCATTTTCTTCATAAAGTCATCATTTTACGAACGATCGCAGTCTTCTCGAATTTTTTCGATTCTTGAGGTTTTGGCTGCAGATACATAATATATATTCTTTTTCTTCAAAAATATGCATTTTTAAAGAAGAACACTTGAGCAACCATATTTCGAAAAGAAAGGTATTAGAAAATCTATCTCTTTATAATTACTATAACTATCAATAGTGAATATTACATGGATTAGTATGGGTATTCGAGAAGGAGATTTTTAATAAACAATCTTAATGAAGAAGAAAAAATACTGTCTCGCCAACAATGCACTTTGTTACAACAAATGCAAAATTTTAGGAATTGCATTTTCCATCAATCTTTTGAGCCGACCCAGACCCGGGGTCTATTTTTCTTGTTTATTAGCTAAAACTATCCATATATTTCTTGATTCTAATCTAATTGCATTCTATTATCTGTATATACTGTATTGTGGAGATCTACCTGCACACCATTTTATATAGTTCATTTGAATTAAAAAACACTGAAAAGACAGTCATTTGCCAGAATAATTCCACAATTTCATTTAAAATTCTCAATGTAGTGAAATATCACGTATTTTTAAAGCAGCTTAAAATTACTCAAAGCGAAAAAATCGGGACGAAAGAATTTATCCCAACTTAGATAAGAAATCCAGCGTAGACGATATTCGTGGTTGTCACCGATAGTTATTGAACACTCTTTCGTATTCAAGATCTCAGACACCATCTGGTATTTTCTCGGACAGCAATTCCCACGTCGCGACGAAGGAACGCGTTCTAAATGATTATGCAACAGGTAATTGAGCAGTGGGAGTACGGGAGTAAGGACTTTTGAGCAACGCAGATATAAGAGTCGCAATCGCGACGTTAGGAGCAGTTTTTTTTCTTTAACTAGGCAGTTGTTCGAGTTATTCAGTTATTCATTTTCAGAGACCAGTAAATTCAATTTTTCGCGTGAACCAGAATTAAAACTGCAGTTGTTTAGTCATACGCAACGTGTGTCCAGAAAAATGGAAGACGCAGATTGTTCCTCTCCGAGAGGCGAAGAAGAATTACAAATCCCGTTGTATTCCATAGGTAACTTTCTGAATTTTTCCTCAATAATTCTGTTTACTATTAAATTTTCATGAATTTTCTGGAAATATATGCTTCATAATTTTTGAATGCATTAATTGCGAGTTGAAATAATAATTTCTTAAACTCAGAATTATGTTCACATATTTTTTCTTCACTTGGCATGTAATCTATTTGAACTGCTTAGACATTATCTGATATTTATTTTGAGGAGTTCATAGAGTGATTTATAACATTTTGTCTCATAACTTTGCAAAATTAGGAATACTGAAATTATTTTATATTGATTCTCACAGTTGTTCTCCTAACTTGACAAATTATTTCAAGTGTACTCAAATTCTTTAATATTGATTTCAACATTTGTTTACCTAACTTGCAACATTATTGAAACGCGATAATACTATTGTATACTGATTCCTATAACTTGGTAACTATTTGAATTTGAAATGTTATTAAGTTTAATATTGATTCAAAACTTTACTTTTATAATTCAGAAAATTAATTTGATTGAAATGTTACAAAACTATTTATATTAATCCAAATCTTTTGTTCTATAATTTTATAATTTGATGAATGATACATTTGAATATGAGAACATTTAATATTGATTCTTATCTTTGCTTCTATAATTGGGTTCATCCTCTATTTGAAATATCATAACGTTTACTCAAACTGTAACGAAGATATCAATATTTGTAAACTATCTAACTGTGGGGAAGGTTCTTACTACAAAAATATTGATTTGAGGTCCGATACTCTCGAGCTCAATAAGATAACGTTCTCTGCCCTTAGGTGTAATAATCGCCTTCGAATTATCACCTGTCTCAATAGTATAAAGAAATGGCTTCAGGAGCGATACGCGATACATTGAGGCTTGTATGTTCAGTCGGTATGAAAGTTTCGGAGAATGTCTGAGTTGATGGAATATATGTGATGTTTGTGATATATACAGGTGTTTGATCAAAGGGCATGATTTCCTGCTGGGCAAATCCACGAATATGAGAATAAAGTACATTTCGGAGTCAGTGACAGAATGTGGCCCGTTGGCGCTCAGTTGAGCAAAAAGATCACGTGAGGCTAGTTCCATATATAACGTTAAAAATCCAATTTTTAAGTTCACAGTTCAGAGTATCAGGGCAACGACCTAATCATGAAACATCATATTACCAGAACCCTTAGAGAGGGTCAGCTACCACTCATAATATGGGTCAGGGCCAATTAGACCTGTCTATAATAATCTAAATTAAATTAAATTAATATCCAAATTCTACTCAAAATATGGGCGAGGGCCGATTAAACCTGTTCATAATAATCAAATATTCCAACTTCCATTTGTAATATGGGTGAAGGCCGATCATGTCTGTCCATAATAATCTAATATCCTCATTTCCACTCAAAATATGGATGAGGGCAAATTAGGGCTGTATCTAAATGATCTGATTGAATTTATTCAAAGACGCCAAAGAGGGCAAGGATAAGAATTCAGTACTAAAGTTGCAAAGATCAAATAGACATTGTTACCGAAGTTGTTTTTGATTTTATAAGGTCCTTACCTATGGTTTAAGCAACGAAGCGATTGGTCGTACCACATCAAATCTCACATAAAAGAACTCAAATAGGTTACTACAAATACACAACACAACAGAAAGAAAGGGGTCCTATTTTATAAAAAGAACTTCAACTCAAGTTCAGGTGCTAGACGATCACCTGGCTTTTCATTTAACCGATCTCATTCGGTCTCAGGTGTAATTAATGTGGGGAAGAAAATAAGATAATTCAGGTATTGCAATTTACATAAAGGCGATGTATTTTCATCATCATCATCTGTCAACCATCCTAGTCCACTGCTGAACATAGGTCTTCCTCAACGATCTCCATTCCTCGCGATTTTGGGCCGGATTTATCCAGTTTACCGTACACACTCGCTTGATATCGTCTTTCCAACGAGCTGGTGGACGTCCTCTACTTCTGTGGGCTTCATCTCTGGGACGCCACTCTAAAAGACGTTTTGTCCATCCACCGTCCGTGGTTCTTGCTAGATGACCGGCCCAGTTCCACTTTAAATTAGCAACTCTCTCGAGAGCATCCTGGACTCTAGTTCGTTGGCGTATGATATGGTTGGGAATTCTGTCCCGTAGTGTTATGCCTAACATAGTTCTCTCCATCTTACGCTGAGCAACACATATTTCATTAGCTGATTTCTTTGTTAGGGTCAGGGTTTCTGCACCGTACGTCAAAACTGGTAGAACGCATTGATTGTATACTTTACGTTTCAAACAAATCGGTATCTCTGATTTGAACAGATCTCTCAGTTTTCCAAATGCAGCCCATGTCAGCCTTATTCGCCTTCCTATTTCTGTTGTTTGGTTGTCCCTGCCTATAGTTATCTCATGCCCCAGATATTTGTATGACGTTACTTGTTCAACAATTTCACCATTGATGGAAACTGGTTGGCTTGGTACTAAGTTGGTCATCATCTTAGTTTTCGACATATTAATCTTCAATCCGATTTAACTGGATTCCTTAGACAACTGCAAGAGCATCTCATTTGCATCATCTAATCTGTTTGCTATAATGACGATGTCGTCGGCGAAACAAAGATGTCTTAATCGCTCACCATCCACATTTACTCCCTCTGATCCCATTCCAATTGCTTGAACATATATTGCAATAGGTTTGTGAACAACTTCGGGGAAATAGTATCACCCTGTCTTACTCCACGTCCGATCCTGAATTTTTCAGTAGAATTGTGAAGGCACACTTGTGAAGTGGCATGCTCATATATATATTTAATGATGGCAATGTATCTATGATCTATTCTACAGTCAGCCAACGCTTTAAGCATAATCGCCTGTATCACGGTATCGAAGGCTTTCTCGTAATCCACGAATATGAGAACCAGAGGCAAGTTGTATTCTATGCTCTTTCCAATCAAAGTCTTGAGAGTTTGGAGATGATCATTAATACCAAATGTTGCACGAAATCCGGCCTGCTCTCGAGGTTGGTAGGTGTCCAGTTTGTTTGTGAGGCGCTTTGTTATTATTTTGTTGAAGAGTTTGTATAAGTGCGATAGAAGGCTTATAGGTCTATAGTTCGAGAGATTTGTGGGGTCTCCTTTCTTGTACATAATTATTATTATAGCATTATGCCAAGACTCTGGTACTTTTGCTTCAGCTAAACATTTATTGAAAAGTTTCGTTATTTCACGAATCAGATTTTCACCGCCTATCTTCAAAGCCTCCGCAACTACTCCACCTTCCCTGGAGCTTTGTTGTTTTCATATCTGATAGTGCCTTTCGGACCCCATCAGCTGTTATTTCTGGGAGGTCCTCCGAACCCTGATTCATAGCATGAGGTATGCGATTGTCTTCCTCGTTCTCGCGATTCAGGCTTCGATACAAATTGGAGTAAAAGTCCTCGACAACCTTCACTATTTCGGCTCTATTTGTTATAATTGAACCATATGGATCCATTAGTTTGTGAATGTTACGTTTTCCCAATGAAGTCGTCCGTCGTAGTACCTTCATGCTTTTATTTTGTTCTATAGTTTGAACTGCCAAGCTTTTATTGTGCTGTCGAGAGTCCTTCCTAAGTTGGCGAGATATCTCGCGGTTAAGTATTTTCAGTTCTTTCTTGTCTGCTGTGTCCTTGCTTAATAGTTCTCTTCTGGTCTTCATCATGCGTTTCGTTGTCTCACTGATTCTTTCCTGTTTCCTGTTCAAAGTGCTACAATGTTTGTCTATAGCTTGTTTTATTGATGTTGTAATGTTGTCGTTGTGCTGATCGATATTCATGTTTTCATTGCACAAAAGCTTCTCACTCAAAGTTTCACGAAATGCCGCTTCATCAGATACCTGTGCCCATTTGTTATTTTTAACCCTCCTGTCATCACGAGTTTGTTCCTTTCACGCTTTAAATTGATCATACATTTAGCCCTCACCATTCTGTGGTCACTTCCAGTTGAAAATTTGTTAGGACAGAAACATCCTTAATAACTTCCTTTTGTCAGCTATAATAAAGTCAATTTCATTTTTGGTGTTACCATCTGGGCTCGACCATGTCCATCTTCTCTGCGGAGGTTTTTGGAAAAACGAATTCATCGCACATAAGCGGTTTTCTAATAGAAAGTCTAAGAGCATGGTTCCTCTTTCATTCCGTTCCCCAATTCCATGGCACCCTAAGGATGCTTCGGTGTCATTTTCTTTCATACCGAGCTTAGCATTGAAATCTCCAACCACAAAATTGTAATAGGCTGGAGTCCTCTTCATAGCGAGGCGAATATCTTCGTACACCTCTTCAACCAGCTCATCTGCGTGAGCACTGGTAGACGCGTATACTTGAATTATCTTCATGTTGTACCTTTCGTTCAGCCTCAGGATGACATAGCATACTCTAGTACTCAGGCTTTCGATTTTCACAACATTCTTCACCAAACGTTTATTAATAACGAAGCCGACTCCACCGAGAGATATATTATCTTCGCCCTTCCAATAAAGTAGATTTCCGGACCTTAAAGTGATCAAACTCTCGCCCTTTCTCCTCACTTCACTAAGGCCCACAACTTCCCAGTGTATGCGATCCAATTCTTCTTTCAGCTCATCGATTTTACAATCTGCTAGTAATGTTCTTGCGTTATAAGTGACAATATATAAGGTTCGTCTTTTATGGTAGCCTGGTCCAACCCGGTGATTCTTAGCACCCTCTGGTTTCCTACTTTTCCGACAGCTACCGTTGTCGGGGTAAGGAAACCCGCCGGGGACTGAGGGCCCTGTTTGAGTTTTGTGTTTCATAGTTTAGGAGTTTTTGGCCGATACCTATCACGCTGGCCACTGCGGGTTGATAGGGTATATATTTTGCATCGTCTTTTATAGACCGGGGTATGGGTTGTCTCATTGTTGGGGTATTTGAGAAGGAGATTATTAATAAACAATCTTAATGAAGAAGAAAAAAATACTTTCTCAATAACAATGCACTTTGTTACAACACTATGTCAATAAATGCAAAATTTTAAGAATTGCATTTTGCATTAATCTTTATTTAAGTTGATTCATTTATTTCTCGTCTATTATATCAATGGCTGTAACTTGTTTAACGTTTCACCTGTCAATAAGAGAATTAGTAAGGACTGCTGGCTATTTCAAGTATAAATATAATTCCGGAATCCTACACAGTGTGGATCAGCCTACTCTTAGCCTATATGAATTTCTAGTCTGTAAGTCTCTGAAAGAAACCAATATAGTACACCTACCGAGCAAGCAATTAGCGTCTAGGAGGTAAGGATTTCTTTATTGAAACGAAAATTAATTAACTGAAATCAATTAAGAAACCGCTGGGTTCTCAGTAAATGAGGTTAATGGCTTCCTATCATGCCTACTCCGTTGCCTTTTTGAATCACATAATAAAAACTAGATACGATGTTGTTGGATATTATTGAAGATATTTCACTGTACAAATAATTACTAAGACTTCGCCTTTTCGAGCTCATCCACTTCTTGCATAGTCTGCAATGAATACTGAACTGGTACAATTGCCGTATAATACTATCCACAATAAAAATCGCAGTTGACAAAAGAAGCATACAACAAAAATTGAAATTATTAATTGTGATGTTGAGTTGAATACGTTGCTGCTAGTTGACAATGGAAATGAAATTCCAACAAATAATTTATTTCTCTATCAATCTTCAACGTGAATCGAAATTAAATGAAAATAAAGAATACAGACTGAATAGAGGTTAATTTCGATTTGGAAGGTGATTATTGTTTCTTTAACTAGAGGGTGAAGGTGAAAATGGCCACATCAATATATCAAGAATAAGGGGAGTTAACGTTTTTGATGATTTCTTTCATGAGAATTATATGCAATCTATTCCGAGAAAAATTAACTCCTAATAAACCAATGAATTCTACTAATTAAGGCATAACTATCGGACGATATCGATTGTTTTTCTGAAAAATCTGACCACATTTCCTTGAACTCAATTTTCAATAAGGAAAAGAAAATGAACGACTATTGATTTTTCTGACTATCGTCAGACTTGAAGCCTATTTTGGATTATTCTACAACTGTATCTCTATGTAAAAAATTGCCAATCGAAAGCGCATACGGCCACAGTAATACTAATTATAATAATAATAGCAGAAAGGATGCAGAAAGAAACACCCCGGGTGCAAGGAACAACTCATCATCGATTCTGTTATAATGAAACAGGCACACGTAGGGCATCGGAACGTTCATTCAGCTTTTCTCGATTATCTGAAGGCATTCGATAGTACCGCCCATTCTTGGCTTGTTGAAGTATTGCAAATATACAAAATTCACCCAGCCCTGGTAGAATTCTCGAAGACAACAATGACACACTGGCGCACGTCTCTGCAGGTCAACATGAACAATAAATCAATTAAAACCGACGAGATACCCATACGTCGTGGAATTTTTCAAGGAGACTCTTTGAGTCCACTATGGTTCTGTTTTGCTATGAACCCATTGTCCTCAATGCTCAATAGAACAGGATACGGATTTAGGATAAAAACAGATAGGAATTATTATACAGTATCCCACCTGCTGTATATGGATGACATCAAATTATATGCTTCGAACAAGAAGCAATTGGATGATTTGCTGAAAAATCAGTGAGTTCTCGGCAGATGTTTATATGAAATTCGGGATTGAAAATGTAAGACCCTGAACATTCAAAGAGGAAAATCATAGATTGTGAAACACAACTTCCAAACGGTGATATTATACAGTGCATGAGGGATGGCGAAACATACATATATCTGGGATACCAACAAGCCAGATTGCTAGACCAAAAACAATCAAAGAAGAAGATTCGTTCAGAATACAGTCAGCGTCTGAAGTTTGTGCTGAAATCGATGTTGAACTCGGGGAATCTAGTCAAGGCAATTAACAATTACGCCATTCCAGTGTTGCTTCAGTCATTTGGAATAATCAGATGGACTAAGGCAGAACTGGATGATATTCAAAGGCAGACCCGAACGATGCTGACAAATTACAACAATCATCATCCAAAATCGTCCGTGGTACGAACAACTTTGAAGCGGAAAGAAGGAGGACGCGGATTAATAGATGTTGTCAATTTACACACCGAACAGATAGAAAATCTCAGAGAATTCTTCTCTGCAAAAGCTCTCATTTCTGATTTCCATAATGTGGTATCTTAGGCTGATAGGGCAGATATACACCTCAAAATCTTCCTATCAGATATTGAAACACAGAAGCAATGGTCAAGAATACCTGAATATTACTGACAGAATGGTGACGAATAATAGGCCGGACATAGTGGTGTATGATAAGAGAGCCAGAACAGCAATGCTGGTGGATGTCGCCATACCGAATAATAACAACGAGCTGAACAAGTTCCAGGAGAAAAAGTCCAAATACACAGACCTTGTTGTTGAGATCAAGCAGATGTGACACCTCGATTAAATAGATATTGTTCCTGTCATCGTATCCTCGACTGGGTTACTACCCAAAACTTTGAATGATAGCCTTAAGAAATTAGAATTGGATAAAAATACCTATATAGAAATGCAGAAAGCTGTAATTCTTGATGCATGTCAGATAGTTAAGAAATTTATATTAAGTATATTGCAATCGAGCTTATTCCCTTTGATTGCTGAATCTGGAAAAGGTAAATTATATCCAGCTAACAGCTGAGATAGTGCATAAGTCCACGATAATAAATAATAATAATCTAATGTTCCTTTCAGATACTGAAAAATAAGGGCAATGGTCCATAAAGGAATTGCATGAACGACATCACCATGAGATTAATCAACCACACATCGACGAAGAAGCTTCCAACAAATGGTTGATGAAAGGAGAACTATTCGCTCAAACAGAAGGATTTCTTATGGACATCCAAGACCAAATCATCGCTACAAACAATTACAAAAAAATTATAATTTAGGACGGAATAATTCAAACAGATAAATGCAGGAAATGCCATATAAGATCGGAGACTTTACAGCATATTACGTCCTGCTGCGAACAACTGGCCATTGCCGACTACCTTCACAGGCATAATCAAGTGTGCAACATTATCCATCAGAAACTTGCACACAAGTACGGACTTCTGAATACCTTGCAGGCATATTACAAGTATCAACCGGCGCCTGTATTGGAAAATGACTCTATCAGATTATACTACGATAGGCCTGTTATCACTGACAGAATGGCGACGAATAATAGGCCGGACATAGTGATGTATGATAAGAGAGCCAGAACAGCAATGCTGGTGGATGTCGCCGAACCAAATAGTAATAACGTGCTGAATAAGTTCCAGGAGAAAAAGTCCAAATACACAGACCTTGCTTTGGAGATAAAGCAGATGTGGCACCTCGATAAAATAGATATCGTTCCTGTCATCATTTATTGTACTGGGCTAATACCCAAAAGTTTGCATGATAGCCTTAAGAAGTAAGAATTGCATAAGAATACTCATAGAAATGCAAAAAGCTGTAATTCGAAGTACATGTAGGACAGTAAAAAAAATTATGTCTAATATATTTTAATCGAGCCTATTCCCTTTGATTGTTGAATCTAGAAAGGGTAAATTATATCCAGGTACAAGCTGAGATAGTACACAAGTCCACGATAAAAATTAAAATTAAAAGAATGTTATGGGATGCAAAGAACCATTTATTATAAACTCAGTTATCAGCAACTAAGTTCATTCCAACAAGCAAAATCTCTTCACAGCTTACGTAGACTACCAGAAAGTTTATGATTCCATGAGTGGCTGATAAAAATCCTAAGGATGTATAAAATAGAGCCTAATCTCTTGGCATCTTTAGAATACTCCATGTCATTATGGCGAACTAAGATCCGGCTTAACGCGGTCACTGTCAATTCGGAAACAACTATCCCCATAGAAAGAGGAATGTTTCAAGAAGACACCTTGAGTCTTGGTTCTGTATTGCTATGAATCCACTGTCACATCGTTTGAACTCGACAGTATATGGATTCAGCGTAAAGAAGAACAACGCAGAAATGATGAGAGGGAACCACCTTATCTACATAGACGACTTAAAATTGATGGCTGCTACCAAGAACCAACTAAAGCAAATGCTGAAAATTGTAGAAGAGTTCTCCGATGACATAGGAATGCGTTCGGACTAGATAAATGTCACATCCTCAGTACAAGTAGAGGAAAAGTACAGGAAACCGCAGATAAGATCGAAGAAGATCAGAATATTGCCGCAATTATCGAAGGGGAGACCTACAAATATCTGGGCATGAAACAAGCACTACGAATAGATCCTGGAAGAATGAAAGAAGACTTGACCAACGAATTCATTAAGACAACTGCTTGGTACAAATATTAACAGCAAAAATATGTTTAAGGCAATCAATACTTACGCATGTTCAATCCTGAGTTAATACTTTGGAATATTTGCTTGGAGTAACACCGATTTTGATAATCTACAACGAGAGGTGCGCAACGCTGCTGACGAAGTCATTCAAACACAACCCAAGGTGCGCTATCGAAGGAACTACATTGCCGAGACGTCAAAGAGGCAGAGGACCAACCGATATCACGAAGCAGTTGGATCAGCAGATTTCGAACTTTCGAAAGTATTTCCAACAAAAATCGAATACTTCAATTCACTAACTATATGCGAAGTAGACAACTCTTTTACGTTTGAACAAACACGAATATAAAATTCGTCACAAGACCGATGATGAGAAACTACAGATATGGAAGGAAAATTTGCTAAACGGTTCGCAAAGAAGCCGGCAGATCACATGTCGGCAAATTTGCGTCGAACTACTGGCTGACCTCCGGACAGATGTTTCCTGAGAAAAAAAGGTTCCTTTTGGCCATACAAGACAAAGTTATTATCTACTATCTGAAATTCATCGCCAAAGACGTATCTGCAGCGAAAGACACAAGTAGATACGGATGCCAAACTTCGGAGACGATACAACACATAAGACCAGGAGGTCAGATGTTTGCGTCGACAGAATATAGGGAGAAAAACGACGTGTTTGCCAAAATCGTACACCAAGAATTGGCACAAAAGCATAAGCTCAACAATCAATAGTGGTCTCATACTACAAATACATCCCATAGCGAATTTTCGGAAATGAAAACTATATACTGTACTAGAACGTACAGTTGAATTTGGGAGGCTTTTACTTGGTAAAATTCCATTATCAATAATAAAAAACAAGTACTGTGTTTTAAGGAATTTTACTTAATAATTGCGATTCGTAACGCGTTTCACTACACCGTAGCTTCTTCAGACGAATGAATATACGGAAAAATATAAATGAGAATATAACTATAAATGTTCTTGAGTAATTAAAAGCTTATTGGGATGCTTCTTTTTAAGTGGTTATTTATGACAGGTATATCCAATAAAATTAAGGAATAGATTGCTCCCCGAAAAGATTCAATAGAGGTGAAGGGCTTAAATCGACTTGTTCATTGATGAGTCTACCTGTTTGTATTTGTTGATTTCTAAAGTTTCCCAAAGATTTACCTTCCAATATTTATTATCTGTATGCAAAATTTCAAACTGTGGGTCGAAAGAGTGATTATTTTCTAGGAGATGATTCGCGTAATTTGAATCTGACTTTTTATTTGAAAACTGCGTTTATGTTCCGATATTCTAATATTAAAATTTCTATGTGTTCAACCAATGTAGAAATTATCACAGTCATTGCAATTCAATCTATAAACACCTGATTTATTGTTTTACCTGGTTTGGTTTTATTATTTTTATATATTTGCCTAAATTATTATTAGTTTGGAAAGCTATGTTGAAATTATTGCTACTTAAGAATGATTTCAGTTTCTCTTGTAATGCAAACGTAGGTTAAGGTGTATAAGGTGAATTTTTGTTTCAATTTATCGACAGGGTAAACTTCATTCAGTGCGATTCTACTTTGTTTTTTATTTAAAATATTATTTATTAGTTTGGGATTGTAACCATTATTTTTGGCTATTTGTTTAATCAAATTTAGTTCTTTGTTGAAATTTTCTGGTGATAACGGGGTGTTAATCAATCTTTGAACAAAACTATTGAATGCTGACATTTTATGTTGATATGGATGACACGAATTGCAATGACTGTGATAATTTCTACATTGGTAGAACACATAGAAATTTTAATATTAGAATATCGGAACATAAACGCAGTTTTTCAAATAAAAAATCAGATTCAAATTACGCGAATCATCTCCAAGAAAATAATCACTCTTTCGACCCACAGTTTGAAATTTTGCATACAGATAATAAATATTGGAAGGTATATCTTTGGGAAACTTTAGAAATCAATAAATACAAACACTCAGGTAGACTCATCAATAAACAAGTCGATTTAAGCCCTTCACCTCTATTGAATCTTTTCGGGGAGCCATCTATTCCTTAATTTTATTGGATATACCTGTCATAAATAACCACTTAAGAAGAAGCAACCCAATAAGCTTTTAATTACTCAAGAACATTTATAGTTATATTCTCATTTATATTTTTCTGTATACTCATTCGTCTGAAGAAGTAAAATTCCTTAAAACACAGTACTTGTTTTTCATTATTGAGAACGTACAGTTCTCACCGATTAACTATTCGCCAACAATAGACCTGACATCATACTTATAAATAAATTGTCTAGGGTGGCAACTTTGATAGACGTGACCATTTCCAACAACAATAATTTGGAGCTGAAACATGCCAAGAAAATTGCAAAGTATCGAGACCTGGAGGAGAGCATGAGAACGAACGAACGAACATCAAGAAATGGAGACTGAACGAAGCAGTAGTAAACGTAAATGATATCGCTTCGAATCAGGAGGGGAAACGTCACATTCCACCACTTATTTTAGTGAAATTTTTACGTTTACTGCCTATTCAGAAACAATTTCATTGAAGTACAAAGTAGGCGAATCTGGTAAATGAACTGGTGAACGCTCGCATGAACTTTTGTGTAAAAATTACTTGATGAAAACTGTCAGTAAACTAGATACTCTGGCACAAAAAACAGTAAAAATTCTTTCTCGGTAATAATCAGAAAATATGTAAGAAGAGAAAATATTCTTCACTCTTATATCAAACACATAATGTGTTATAAAAATCAGGTTTTACGTCAAAACGGTTGTAACATATTCATAAATATATGTCTTATAGAAGAAGTCAAAATAAATAATTTATTTACACACAAATTTTCAGGTTTGTATCAGGGTCATATCTACACAGATAGTGATAAAGTTAAAAATTCCAGATCATTTGGTCCGGCTTGTGTTTGTCCTGAATTAGATATTAGTAGGAGTAGAATTCACCCTTCGTATACCTCAATTTTCACTGCAGAATGTATCGCTATTCTAGATGCTTGTGAAATTGCTACACAGAATAAATCCAAGAGCTTTTTCGTTTTCACTAATTCCCTAAGTGTTTTGGAAAGTATGCAAAATTTTCGATTCAATTCTAATGTTAATTGCTACATTTTGAAAATTAAAGAAAACCATTCTGAAAACTATGTTTGCGAAACAACAATAGAGTTCGTATGGAATCCATCACTCAGGAGAATAAGTAAAAACGAGAAAGTGGATCAACTTGCAAAAAAAGCTACTGAACTACCCAGCAACGACATACACCTCATTCCCTATCAAGATCTGAGAGAAAGTTTTAGGCATACTGCATAAACACCTCAAAAAAGTCTAGGGAATATCTTTAAAATATGAATTTGATGATTCGAATTCATAGAAATCTTTCGGTTTTTGTTAGGATGTATTGTATGTAATGTATTCTCAAGAAAACAAAATAATATTTGACTTCTCCAAAGCACCTATTATAAAAAAAATTTGAAATTTGAAAATGACGAAATTTGGTAAAACACAAAAAAAATCCTGAACTAATATTTTCGAAACGATATGGAAGCACTTATATTTTTCAGTACCCAGAAGGTCCACCTCCGTTATTACTGACACTTCGGCATAGTCGCGGCATGCTCAATATCAAATTATCTATTACATTTTGGCCTAAGTCATTCCAAGCCCCCTGAACTGCTAATCGAAGCTCCTGTTCATGATGGAAGACGTTTTGACGCAGGAGATTTCTTTTTAGGATGTCCCACACATGCTCGATGGGATTCAGATCTGGGGAACAGGATGGCCACGGTAGAATATCGATATCATTCACTTCTAGAACGTTCAAGACAACTCTTGCACGATGAGGAGGCGCATTATCTTGTTGGAAGAGTGGATTTTGACCCATTGTTTGGAGATACGGTACCACTACAGGTAAAACTATCTCATTTGCTTAAGAGTTTCCCGTGAGGTTGTTCTGTATGAAAACGAGGTCAATTCTTCCACCAAGGCGTATACCTCCCCAAAACATCACTGATCCGCCTCCCTGACTAACAACTTCTCCAGCATGCTGGAGACGGTTTTGCTTTCCAGGTTCCCTCCATATTCGAATTCTTCTCGAATCGGGATAATAACTTAATCTAGATTCATCACTGAATAGAACTGTGGCCCACTTCTCTTGATCCCAGTTTACGTGTTCTTGGCACCGAACTAAACGAGCAGCGCGATTTCCATGGGTCAGTTGTGGAAGTCTTAAAGGATATCTGGAGTAGAGTTGATCTTCGTGCAGTCAATTTTTCACAGTTTTTTCGGAAATTTATACATAATGTACTCGTGATAGCTCTTGAGCTAATTGAGATGCTGTGGTAGTACGATCGCTTCTGGCTTGTAAAACCAAAAATCGGTCTTGGGCGACTGTAGTAATCCTGAAACGACCTGTATGGCGTTCTTCTACGCTACCTGTTTCATTGAAACGCGACCATAAACAGTTTATGACACTTGGGCTACTTCCCAGAACCCTGGATACTTCCCGTTGTGAGCTCCCAGCTTGGAGCATGCCAACGGCTCGTAATATCTCTTCTCTAGTCAAATGTCGTCTTTTCATGGTCGAATCACAAAACTTGAATCTTTTATTTGTGCTTACAACAGAAACAAAGGGCCAACTAACTGATTTCAAACACTGAATACATGAAATGATTATAAAGCAGCGTCGCATCTGCTGCATATTTAGTTTTTTATAAAAAAAAACTGAAATTTGTTGCGGCACTCTACATAATTTGGTGAGAAATTGATGCTAGTGTTCATTTCTAAAAAAAAATCATCCATATTGATCGTTCTAGATACGATATATCGATATTCAGAAGTGTTCCCTAGACTTTTTTGAGGTGTTAACTTACTGCTCTGACTCATTAAAGGCCATAACATCCATACAAAATATGAACCTGAAAAATCCTATCGTCGTTGAAGTCTTAAATATAACACAATACCTTTTAGCTAAAAAATTATTCACAACACTCCTGTGGATACCATCGCATGTCGGTCAAGAAGAAAATGAAGAAGTAGATGAATCTGCTAAGGAAGCAGCGCTTTCAAATCATATCACAGATTATATTCAAATTAGTAAAGATCTTCGGACCTACCTTAACGACTATATGTTCAATAGTTGGCAAACAGAATGGTCAGAAAGCGTTGGAAAACTACGAGAGCTGGAGGGAACTACAAAACGTTACCCTCTCCCAAACATTAGCCAACAACATCAGGTCATAGTCCGAAGACTTCGAATTGGTCACACATCATTCACTCACTCACACCATCTGACTAACGAAAATCCACCCATATGCGACACATGTAACACCCCATATACAGTGAAACACCTCCTAATTGACTGCCAGAAGCTCAGGAACGAAAGAAGGAGAGTGAACCTGGCAGAGAACATGCCAGAAATACTCAAAATCAATTATGACAACAACGACATTCTACTCCAGTTCCTGAAGGCAATAAACTACAACTCACTCGTTTGAATATCTATTAGTATTGAAATTTTCTGAATATTGTAATCAAAAAGTTAAATGTACTAGCGGATGTAAATGGCCTTGTAGCCGAAACATTCTTACTGTTAATTAAAGAAAAGATGTGTCCAATTATTTTTGCTTCGCGTGCTGAACAGAACCTCGATTTCATTTTTAACCCAATGTTGTTTTAAATTGAATAAAAAAATATACTCTTCAGCCCATGCCCACAATGAAACGTGCGAACGATTCAATAGAACTTTTAATCGGAAAGAAAACTTAGGTCCATTTTTCTCGGTCTGAAAGCTCGATAATACGGACTCGTGATAGCTCTTGAGCTAATTGAGATGCTGTGGTAGTACGATCTCTTCTAGCTTGTAAAACCAAAAATCGGTCTTGGGCCACTGTAGTAATTCTGAAACGAACCTATATGGCGTTCTTCAACGCTACCTGTTTCATTGAAACGCGACCATAAACGGTTTATGACACTTGGGCTACTTCCCAGAACCCTGGATAGTTCCCGTTGTGAGCTCCTAGCTTGGAGCATGCCAACGGCTCGTAACATCTCTTCTCTAGTCAAATGTCGTCTTTCCATGGTCGAATCACAAAACTTGAATCTTTTATTTGTGCTTACAACAGAAACAAAGTGCCAACTAACTGATTTCAAACACTGAACACATGAAATGATTATAAAGCAGCGTCGCATCTGCTGCATTTTCAGTTTTTAAAAAATCTGTTGCGGCACTCTACATAATTTGGTGAGAAATTGATGCAGGTGTTCATTTCTTAAAAAAAATCATCCATATTGATCGTTCTGGATACGATATATCGATATTCAGAAGTGTTCCCTAGACTTTTTTGAGGTGTTTATGTAGAAACATCCAATTCAATAATTAAATTGAGAACGGGAAATAAAGGAAAATTTTATTTCAAAAATTATTTTAAAGTTGAAAAAATCCATGGTTTCTTAGGAAGAACCTAGAAAGGTAATTGTCGTGATAAACCGATGCCGTTCGGGACACATTAATTTGAATAAATCTTTATTTTCGAAAAATGTCATCGACAGTCCAATGTGTAATTGTGGAAACGAGTTTCAAACTTTGAATCATAAAGTGTTCCAATGTTCACTTCACGATAATAAAAGGAACAATGTTATCAGAAAATTGTTAGATATAGGGCTGTTTTTTCCTTTGGAGATCAAGTGTTTATTGTTTGAACCTAATATCGTAGGTATGAGAATTGTCTTTAATTCCTTAAATAAGTCTAATATACACTTGTGAGTACATGTATTTTGAAATTGTCACTCTTACCAAAGGATAAAATGTAATTTATTGCTGTACTTGTTAAAGTTAAGCTTAATAACCCTTGAAGGGTTCTATACCTCTAATAAAAAAACCTGATTACAGTATGAGATTTTTCAAGTATGGAATATGTAAAAAACGCGTTCAAAAATCTGAAAATATATATTTTCATCATGCTCAATTGAATCATTTTCAGCAGACTTCTATATTACAGCAATCATATCCTTCATGAAGGTATTTATGAATATAGTTAATAGATCGAACACTTGAACAGATTTCTACATTGATATGAGCGCGGAAATAAAGCAGAAGAAATGGGTTATATGTAACACCGAATTGATTACATAGTTACATCGATATACTAACCACAACAAGTTTATTTATGAGGATGCCATTATTCCTCCACCTATAAAGAGGATAACAATTCTCATTTCTCGTTGTTTCTGCGATGAATGATTTCGGAAAATCCCCCATACATCGAAGCTAACATGGACAGTCAAGTTCGATGGTCAGAGATATATAGTGGATATAATCCCAACGAGTTGCCCATATATGTTTATGCAATCAAAGCGATTTCATGAAAAAGTATAGATCCACCACCCGGTAATTGATACCACTGTCAGTCAATGATTATGATCAAAACTTATCTTGGAATGATATATATTAGGATAACCTTAATTGTATGAAAATATAGCAATATACTAAAATATACGCTAACTATAGCATTATCAGTCAATGCCATCAATGTAACAACGAGTAGCGTCAGAGGCTACCCGGAAAAATCCAGTGTACGGACCTTAGACAAGTAATACTGAATGCTATCTCATTATTTTTTGTGTGAGTTGATAAAAGAACGAATCAAATACTGCCTAAAATATAAATGACGAAATTTTCAGCAAATTATTTGCCATTCATACATACAAAAAAATTAAATATGAAATAAAATTCTGAGCAGTTTTAACTAAAGAGAGAACCTATGACTTTTCCTCATTTTTTCTTTCGGAAAGAAACCTACGACTGTTCAAATAAACTTTTTTTTTGACGTTTCCTAGGAATAACTCCATTTGTAGAAATAATGCTTGGTAGAATGATAACATTTTCCACATTTCTTGAAATCTCGTCGGCTAGCAAAAGAAACATAAGAAACTTTTAGCATCGTATTTGATTTGTATATCGTGCGTATAAGGCATGGTAATATCAATTATGTACGTTATTTGATTTTGTTTATACCGATATCCGGTCTATTATGATATATAATTGTTTCATCAAAATAAAGTTTATATTTGCCGTTTTCACAAACAAAAACAGTTTCATATTTGTAATATTTCTTTCGCTCAGGAATGAATATATATATATATATATATATATATATATATATATATATATATATATATATATATATATATATATATATATAAAGAAATATTACAAATATGAAACTGTCTTTGTTTGTGAAAACGGCAAATATAAACTTTATTATATAGGGTTTTACCCCGACGAGCTGCCCACATATCTGTCCATGCAATCAAACTGATTTCATGAAAAATATAAATCCACCACCCGGTAATTAATACCATTGCCAGGCAATGATTATAATCAAAACATATCCTGGAATAATTATATATTAGGATAACGTTAAATGTTATGAGAATATATCAATCTACCAGAATATATACATACTATAGCACCATCAAACAATGATATCAATGTACCAACGAGTAGTGTTAGAGGCTTTCTCCCGGAAAAATCTAGTGTACGGGACCTTAGTCAAGTAACACTGAATGTTACTCATTAATAGTTTCCTTTTGTGAAGTGGTGAACGATCGAATAGAATACTGCTCTGAATATAAATATGACAAAATTGTCAGTTAATTATATTACATTTATATAAACAAATAAATGAAATATGAAATGAGATTCTGAGCAGTACAAACTAAAGAAAACCTATGACTCTACCTCATTATTTTTTTTCGGAAAGAAACCTACGAAGAATATTACAAGATTTGATGACTGTTTTCTTTTGTAACTGTTCAAACAAATTTTTCTTCAGACCCAAAATCTCAATACTTTTGTGAAGATTTCTAGGAATAACACCTGTTGTGGAAATAATAATCGGTACAATAAATATTTTCTTCATTTTTCACATTTTTTAATCTCGTCGCCAAGCATCATATATTTAGAAATTTTTTCATTGTATTTATTTTGTATATTATGTGTGTGGGGTATAGCAATATCAATTATATATGTTATTTGATTCTGTTTATCATTAAGAATGATATCTGGTCTATTGTGTTTTACAGCTCTGTTGCAAAGAATTGTTTTATCAAAATAAAGTTTATATTTGTCATTTTCACAAATAATCTCAGGTTCATATTTGTGAAATTTTTTTCTTTGGGAATTAAGTCATGTTTAATTCCTAGATTAAAATGAATAATATTAGCGACGGCATTATGTCTTTCTAAATAATCTGTTGAAGCAAGGACTGAGCAAGATGATAAAATATGAAAAACTGTTTCTGAAGAACAGAAACATCTACGGCAAGAATCATCTATATTTTGTTTGATGATGTGTTTTCTATAATTCCTCGTGAAAACAACCTGATCTTGGATCGCAATTGCCAAGCCTTCTGTTTCAGCAAACAATTCTCCAGAAACTAACCATTTATTCGATGCGATTTCATCAATATAATCATTTTTCAATTCTTTAGGTGCTTTCCGTGTAATTCCTTCTGCATCCAACTTTCTCTTTAGAATTATCATCAAATATATCAAAATCTACTTTTGCATTGTCAAGTTCAGAGGGGTAAGATTATAATCTGAAGCAACAACAAAATCATGTAATTTAGACGTTCTCTGTTTATCATGAAAATGGGAACGTAGATGAAAAATCTGTTTACTATGAAGATTATTCAAATCAGTTAATCCACGACCTCCAAGATGTCTAGGTAGTGTAACTCTCTGAACAGCTGACTTTGGGTGGTGCTTATGATATTTACAAAGCATTTTCCTCGTTTGACATTGTAATTCATTTAGATCAGTTGTAGACCATTTAATAATTCCAAAAGAAGATGTAAGAATAGGAACTGCATAGGAGTTGATAGCTCTGAAAAGGTTTTACTAGTTAAATGACTCTTGATGGTAATTCTAAGTCTTTTGTAATATGAACTTCTAATATTTTTTTAGTGCTGCTATGGTTAATTGTCTTCTCTTGACAAAATCGAAGATATTTATATTTATCTCCTTGATGCATTGGCTCGATTTCGATATTGGAAATCTTTATATAATCAGAGGTGATCTTTCCTTTTCAATAGAAAGATTTTAAATTTTGGAAGCCCAAATTTCATATGAATATCATTGGAATAGTTGAATAGTTGAAAGTAATTTCATATATATATATATATATATATATATATATATATATATATATATATATATATATATATATATATATATATATATATCATCTTGATCCATTCTGTGCGTGGTCTTCCCTGCCTGTTCTTTCCGTTATTCCCTTGTCAAAACTTGTCTTGTTGTTCTATCGTCTCCCAGTCGTAAAACATGGCCAAGCCATCTCATTCTTTGTGCTCTAGCCAAATTTATTATTGAGGGTTGTCCATACAATTCTTGAAGCTCGGCGTTCGTTCTCCTTTCCCAACGATTTTCTACCTTTTTTCTACCATATATTCTTCTGAGTGTTCTTCTCTCGAAGACTTCTAATGTATATTTTTCCCTCTGATTCAACTTCCACAGTTCGCAACCGTATGTTACCACAGGCCTGATGATCTTCTGATAAATTTTCTTCTTCGCGTTTTTCGACATATTTTTGGACCTTAGCACTCTGTATAATCTTCCTAAGCATTTTGTTCCTTTAGCTATCCTCTCCTGTATTTCTACTTTCTCCTCCCCTGTTCTCGTCAATGTTACACCTAAATAGTTGAACTGTTCTACCTTTTCAAAGCAGTATGTCCTATCTTCACTAATTATCTGCAGATTTGAGTGCCTTTCATTTTCTTGTTGTCCTACTATCATATACCTGGTTTTATTTTCATTTATCATTAAATTCTTCCTGAATTCATTCACCAAATGTTCACTTGTTCTGGTCACAATAACGATGTCGTCTGCATACGCTAAAACTTGTGTATTTTGACTGTATATTGTACCTTTGGTAGCTATACTTCTCTCTCTTATAATTTTATCCATCATGATATTGAAAAGTGTAGTAGAAAGGGATCTCCTGTCTCAGACCTTTATCAACAAAGAATGATTCCGACAATTGTCCGCTCATCTTAACTTTATAGCTGGTATTCGTTAATGTCAGCCTAATTAGTTTGCCTTTTATTTCTAGATCATCCATTGCTTCATATATATATTTTCTTGGTCGTATCCCAATAGTATTATCTATAATTTGCTTTAACACAAAAATTCTTGATCTATTTTTCGCAACGGACATATTAGAGCCATTCCTTATAGTTCACCCCCTTCTTGTGCACATGGCATTTTCCACCTACATGGCATTTTCTCCTCTTCCCAAACTTTAGATATTATAAAATATATATTTTCCTTCATTTCTTGTCCCCCTATCTTCAACATATCCGCCGTGATGCCATTTTCACCTGGCGCTTTGTTGTTTTTGAACAATTCTATGATTGATCTTATTTCTTTCTTATTTGGTGGTTCCTCATACGTTTCATTTAGGAACGCCCCTTTCTCGTTCGCATTTTCACTAGTCTCTTCACTTTCCCCGTCTAACAACTCTCTGAAATACTCACTCCATCTCTTCAAACCTTCTTCTATTCCTCCTACCAACTGCCCGTTTTTGTCTTTGCAGAATAATATTTTATTTTGCTGATAGAGCCTCCTCTTTATAATTTTATAGAATTGTCTCGTCTGTTTTCGCATATAGTTGTCCTCCAGATTTTACATTTCAGTCTCTATATATTCTCTTTTCATTCTCCTGCATGTACTTTTTGCTTTTCTTCTCTTTTCCCTATACAGCTTCTGGTTCTCTTTTGTGTTGTTTTTCATCATATTCATTCTCGATTCTTCTCTTTCAAGTACTGCTCTCCTGCACTCTTCATCATACCAACCTCCTTGATCTGCTTTGCTATCATCTTTCAACAGCATATCTGCTCCTTCTTTCATCATCTGTTCCAACTGTCTCCACTGATCCTCAACGCTTTCCTCTTTATTGCTGGAAATTCTTTTATTAATTTTGGTCTGAAACTCCTTCTTAATATTCTCATCATTCAATTTTTCCACTGCATATTTGATAACTTTATTTCCTTTACTTTCCCGATGTTCTGGTATCCTATATTTCATCTTGGTTCTTACGAGCATGTGGTCTGTGTCCACGTCTGCTCCGCGTAAACTCCTACCATTCATTACATACTTGGCGTGTTCACTCTCTATAACCATGTGATCTATTTGGTTAACTGTTCTGTTATCAGGTGATATCCATGTACCTTTATAGATATCCTTATGCTGAAAATAGGTTGTGACTACTCGAAGATTCCTTCTGTTGCTAGTTCAATAAGTTTTTTTCCATTCTCATTCTTCTTCTTGTCCCAGTTTCGCATTGAAATCTCCCAGAATAATTTTAACATCATATTTAGGGGTCTTGTCATATTCTTCTTCTATCATTTCATAGAATTTTTCCTTTATTTCATTCTCTTTTTCTTCTGTCATATTTCATTCCTAAATCAGAATGAATAATATAAGCGATGGCATTATGTCTTTCCAAACAATCTAATCCAAATATATGAAACTGTTTCTGAAGAAGAAAACCATCTACGGCAAGAATCATCATGCTTGATGATGTACTCCTAATAGTTTCTCGGGAAGACAACCTGATCTCGGATCGAAATTACTAAGCCTTCTGTTTAAGCAAACAATTCAGATACTAACTATCTACTGGAAGTGATTTCATCAATATAATCATTTTTCATTTTTAGGTGCTTTTCGAGTGATTACTTCTACATTCAACCTTCTCTTCAGATATATTATACAATATATAATGATTCAGCTATCAGAGAGCAGGTACCGTAAGTACTTAAAAAAGAAATGGAGGAAATCAGTAAAACAGATACTGGGGAAACGGAACAATGGAAAAAAGCAACAGCTATGCAAGAAACATGCTTAAAGTTTCTGAAGCAAGAAAAAGTTCAGAAGAAGGAGTGGATGACTCAAGACATACTCCATCTGATGGAAGAAAGTCTGCATAAGAACAAGAAGAAGTACCGACAAATACATAATTCAATAAGGAGGAAAATCAGAGAGGCGAAAGAGAAATTGTTGTCCGAAAAGTGCAGGGAAATTGAGGAATGTGAAATAGAATTCGACTCGTCAATCTATATAAAAGGATAAAAGAGCTGACAAAACAAAAGAAGAACAGATTAAGCATATGCATATTGGATCCAGGAGGAAACATAATAACAGATTATAGAAAAATAGGAGAAGTCTGGAAATCATATGTCGAGACATTATTCGATTCTTAACGTCGAAAAGAATTTTCAGTCACAGAAAACCAGGTAGAGAAAGCCATCAACTCCCTCAAGAACAATAAAGCACCCGGTCTGGATAACATTCATGCCGAACTACTGAAGCTTATGTGTACGAATAGTGATCAATTCCTTCAAACTTTTAAAGTTTTATTCAATAAGATATACAATAAAAGTGAAGTCCCCAAAGACTGCCTGCGCTCTACCTTCATAGCAATACCAAAAAAGCCGAATACTATAATATGTGACCAACATCGGCTTGTCAGTTCACATAACGAAGTCCTTCACCAAAATCATCCATAACAGAATTTACAACAAATGCGAAGCGAACATCAGTGAGTCACAGTTTGGGTTCCGTAGCGCCCTAGGAACGAGAGAGCCTATTTTCAGTCTTCAAGTGCTTATTCAACGCTGCAGGGATATGAGTATGGATGTATACATATGTTTCATTGATTTTACCAAAGCATTCGATGAAGTTCTTCATGAGCAGCTACTTGAGATCCTCCAAAGAGTTGGAAAAGATGACAAAGATATCAGCGTTGTTGCAAATTTGTATTAGAGTCAGTGCTCTAGGGTGAAGGTTGGTCACTCATACTTGTATTTACTTGTATTGTCTTCTGTCCTTTTCAATTTATATTTTGAGGAAATTTTCAAGAAAGCATTAGAAGATACAACAGCGGGTGTATCCATAGACGTGGAGATAGTGAACAATATGAGATACGCTGACGATACGGTAATACTTGCAAGCAGCATTGAAGAACTTCAGGATCTGATGAACCGAGTACATGCAGTTACTCAGGAGTACGGTCGGGAACTCAAAGCATCTAAAACTAAATGGATGGTGATAAGTAAGAATAGACAACCACCTACACATCTCATCACACACATCATGTTCTCAATCATAGTTGGACTGTAACCGTTATTGACTGCTATTTGTTTAATTATATTTAGCTCTTTTATGAGATTATTTTGTGACATTGGGATATTAATGAGTCTATGTACCATACTATTGTAAGCTGCTAATTTATGTGGATAAGGATGTGTGCATGAGCTGTGAATAGTAATATCTGTATGCGATGGCTTATGAAAAATAGAAAAATCATGTTTGCCGTTAATTTTAGTAATAGTTAAATCTAGAAAGTTAATGGAGTTTTCTGTTTCTATCTCTAACGTGAATTTAATATTATCGTGAATTTTGTTAATGAATGTTTTGAATGACTCTAATTGTCTGTTTGTGCCAGTGAAACAACAAATGACATCGTCCACATATCTAAACCAATAAATAAAGTGTTTGAATAACGGATGTTCTTGGATAGTTTTTTCAGTATTATCCATGAAAATTTCAGCGAGCAGAGGGCTCAGAGGATTACCCATGATTAAACCTTTTTTACTATTATATAATACTCCATTGAAGTTAAAATAATTTTGTTCTAAACAAATTTCTAAAAGGTGTAAGATTTCTGATTGAATTATCGGATTGACTTTATTAATTTGAAGGGCGTTCTTGATGAGTTTCACTGTATCACTAGGTGGAACACTAGGGAAGAGATTTACTACATCCCATGACATAAGTTTAGCGTTCGGTGGTAGTATCGTGTGCTGAATTTTATTTATTAGGACTGAAGAGTTTTTTATTGAGAATTTAGGTTCAAAATTAGCGTACTGTCGAATGATGTCTATGAGAAAGCGTGAAAGTTTTGCAGCTGGAGCTTGAAAATATGAAACTCCTGGTCTAATGGGATACCCTGTTTTATGGAGTTTGACGAAGGAGTAAAGTTTTGGTGATTGCGGGTTGTCAATGAAAAGTTTATATTTTAGGTTGGTAGGTATTATAGATTTGGCGTTTTTCACGATGGATTGAAATTTATTAGTTGGATCTTTATCAATTTCTTCATAACAACCTGATTCAATGAAATTTTGGGTTTTCAATAAATAATCTGCTTTATTTAAGGCTACGACTGTATGACCTTTGTCTGCTCTGGTGAATATGATATCTTCAGAGCCGGACTTAGATTCAATGGACTTTAAAGTTGTATTTTCGAATTTCTTAGGTTGAAAACTATTGAACTCTTTTTGAAGTAGTAACGCTGAAGAGTGTTTTAAGTGTTTGGCTTGTGGTGAATAATTTAGGGCTATTTCGGTTTCAATTTCTAGCAGATCGAAATGGAGACGAGCGTTATTTGACTCTAAATTGTGTTTGAAGCCCTTTTCTAGAAGTGAAACTTCATCTTTGGAAAAATTTGCATCTGAAAGATTACTGAACCTATCATAAAATTGGTGATCGATCACCAATTTTATGAAAAAAAATAAAAAACTCTTCTGTCCTAATAAATAAAATTCAGTACACGATACTACCACCGAACGCTAAACTTATGTCATGGGATATAGTAAATCTCTTCCCTAGTGTTCCACCTAGTGATACAGTGAAACTCATCAAGAACGCCCTTCAAATTAATAAAGTCAATCCGATAATTCAATCAGAAATCTTACACCTTTTAGAAATTTGTTTAGAACAAAATTATTTTAACTTCAATGGAGTATTATATAATAGTAAAAAGGTTTAATCATGGGTAATCCTCTAAGTCCTCTGCTCGCTGAAAATTTCATGGATAATATTGAAAAAAACTATCCAAGAACATCCATTATTCAAACACTTTATTTATTGGTTTAGATATGTGGACGATGTCATTTGTTATTTCACTGGCACAAACAGACAATTAGAGTCATTCAAAACATTCATTAACAAAATTCACGATAATATTAAATTCACGTTAGAGATAGAAACAGAAAACTCCATTAACTTTCTGGATTTAACTATTACTATAATTAACGGCAAACATGATTTTTCTATTTTTCATAAGCCATCGCATACAGATATTACTATTCACAGCTCATCTACACATCCTTATCCACATAAATTAGCAGCTTACAATAGTATGGTACATAGACTCAATAATATCCAAATGTCAGAAAATAATTTCATAAAAGAGCTAAATATAATTAAACAAATAGCAGTCAATAACGGTTACAGCCCAACTAAGATTGAGAACATGATTTCACGCAAAAAATTTCAAGAAGCAATCCAGGAAGTATTTCCTAGTATAAAAAGTTCTAACACAAAATACAACAGCTTAACTTATATTGGTAATCCTAGTCTAAAATTAAAATCATTCCTCTCGCATTATAATTTCACTATAGCACTCCAAACTGATAATTCTTTAGGCCGACATATCAAAAACTGCGGCGATTGTAATAAAATTTATATTGGTAGAACTTTCAGAAATTTCAAAGTTAGATTATCCGAGCACAAACGTAGTTTTAATTATCATAAATCAGATTCCAATTATTCTAATCACTTACTCGAAGAAAACCATAACTTTAATGATAATTTCAAAATTTTACACAATGAGAATAATAGACAAAAACTCAATCTATTGGAAATTTTAGAGATCAACAAAGAAAAGAATTCAGGTGGGTTACTTAATAGTCAATCAGATCTAAATCCTTCTCCTTTACTCAATCTTTTCAATTCATAAAGTAAGCAACTCTGATGGGTTTCCAACATACCTCTTGTACCTATTGTAATATTAAGTAGGAAATAAGACTAATATATAAGGAATAACTCTGTTCATTAGTTTGTATCTATCTGATGAAGCC
The DNA here is from genome assembly GCA_013387265.2 of Cryptolaemus montrouzieri. Classification (NCBI taxonomy): domain Eukaryota; kingdom Metazoa; phylum Arthropoda; class Insecta; order Coleoptera; family Coccinellidae; genus Cryptolaemus; species Cryptolaemus montrouzieri. The sequence continues at coordinate 126,796,092 of JABFTP020000185.1, forward strand.
ACAGTGTAGTGAAACCGGTCATCGTTTTGTTAATATAGTGAAAATCTAAATTAAATACCTTAGTTTTATTTCATTGAAAATATGTATATCTATTTTCGTCAAGTAACGACCTCTTCAATCAAATTATTGATGTTATTTAAACTTTTATTCTTGCTCCTAATAAATATAAGCGGAAGTTCAATGTTTTATTGCAATTGTAGTTCATGTGAAAAAAAAGTTTGACTTGAACTTGACTTGATTGCAAGCTAAGTCAAGTCATACAGCTTGTTTTTTAAGTCAAACCGTGAATCCCTTTTCCTTGATAAATATGCAAAGTATCAATTAAATTTGATGTCTCGAAATGGGTTCGAAGATTCTTTTACATAGACAGATGATAGATAGACACAGGTAAAGCTAATAAAAGCTGTTAAACACGACAAATTTCCTAACTAAAACATGAATACCCTGAATCTTGAAATCGAAGAGTTCGCGGACATATATTCTTTGGAAAAAATCGCGGTCTATAAACTGTTCTGTTTTGTCCTGTTCTTTTAAAAGAAATGGATCATCCCGTATATTAATATTATGCAATATCGTTACTCTTAATATATATGCACATGTGAGGATAATATATGTTGATCTGAATACGTATAATGCGAAAGAATGAGGGGGTGAAACATTCCCTTAATCTTATTTTACTCTTTGGCAAAACAAGTATGCGAAACATTGAAAACAATTTTAATCACGTACCAGACGGGGGATTTTGACACGGATCCAGCAACCAGCGGTAATGAAAATTACGCGATAGTATTCCGATATTGCCGCCCCATCCCTCTGGAGCCGGGCGGCATTCCCGGTCCCATAAATAACGCTGTCTAAATGTTATTTTTGGAAAGCTAACGACATTCCTGGAGCGGAGTCGTTATCAGACACCCCGGCTCTGCAATATCAGGAGCTGTCAACGCGGGATTCCTCTTCTGGAATGCGGATATTGCCAGGCTGCTTTCGCAGTGACTCTAACCCTCATTCTATTTCTCCTTGCCTTGCTCTTAGTACCCAAGACAGGGAGGAATCTAGGGAAAAATTCGTTCTGATATGTTATGTTCGAACCTGGTGCAGATTTTTCGGAATATTCATTAAGTTTCCCATATAAAATCGAATATCGAACTAGTTTTTAGGATTCTCAGTGCTCTATTCATACTTTCTTTTGATTGAAAATCGGTTAATATATATATATATATATATATATATATATATATATATATATATATATATATATATATATATATATATATATATATATATTAGGGTTTCACCCCGACGAGTTGCCCATATATCTGTTCATGCAATCAAACTGATTTCATGAAAAATATAAATCCACCACCCGGTAATTAATACCATTGCCAGGCAATGATTATAATCAAAACATATCCTGGAATAATTGTATATTAGGATAACGTTAAATGTTATGAGAATATATCAATCTACCAGAATATATACATACTATAGCATCATCAGACAATGATATCAATGTACCAACGAGTAGTGTCAGAGGCTTTCTCCCCGGAAAAATCCAGTGTAACACTGAATGTTACTCATTAATAGTTTCCTTTGTGTGAAGTGGTGAACGATCGAATAGAATACTGCTCTGAATATAAATATGACAAAATTGTCAGTTGATTATATTACATTTATATAAACAAATAAATAAAATATGAAATGAGATTCTGAGCAGTATAAACTAAAGAGAAAACCTATGACTCTACCTCATTATTTTTTTCGGAAAGAAACCTACGAAGAATATTACAAGATTTGATGACTGTTATCTTTTGTAACTGTTCAAACAAATTTTTCTTCAGACCCAAAATCTCAATACTTTTGTGAAGATTCCTAGGAATAACACCTGTTGTGGAAATAATAATCGGTAGAATAAAAATTTTTTCATTTTCCACATTTTTTTAATCTCGTCGCCAAGCATCATATATTTAGAAATTTTTTCATTGTATTTATTTTGTATATTATGTGTGTCGGGTATAGCAATATCAATTATATATGTTATTTGATTCTGTTTATCATTAAGAATGATATCTGGTCTATTGTGTTTTACAGCTCTGTTGCAAAAATTGTTTTATCAAAATAAATTTTATATTTGTCATTTTCACAAATAATCTCAGGTTCATATTTGTAAAATTTTTTTCTTTTGGGAATTAGGTCATGTTTAATTCCTAGATTGAAATGAATAATATTAGCGATAGCATTATGTCTTTCTAAATAATCTGTTGAAGCAAGGACTGAGCAAGATGATAATATATGAAAACTGTTTCTGAAGAACAGAAACATCTACGGCAAGAATCATGTCTATTTTGTTTGATGATGTGTTTTCTATGATTCCTCGTGAAAACAACCTGATCCTGGATCGCAATTGCCAAGCCTTCTGTTTCAGCAAACAATTCTCCAGAAACTAACCATTTATTCGATGCGATTTCATCAATATAATCATTTTTCAATTCTTTAGGTGCTTTCCGTATAATTCCTTCTGCATCCAACTTTCTCTTCCAGAATTATCATCAAATATATCAAAATCTACCTTTTACATTGTCAAGTTCGGAGGTGTAAGATTAGAATCTGAAGCAACAACAATATCATGTAATTTAGACGTTCTCTGTTTATCATGAAAATGGGAACGTAGATGAAAAATCTATTTACTATGAAGGTTATTCAAACCAGTTAATCCACGACCTCCAAGATGTCTAGGTAGTGTAACTCTCTGAACAGCTGACTTTGGGTGGTGCTTATGATATTTACAAAGCCTTTTCCTCGTTTGACATTGTAATTCATTTAGATCAGTTTTAGACCATTTAACAATTCCAAAAGAAGATGTAAGAATAGGAACTGCATAGGAGTTGATAGCTCTGAAAAGGTTTTTACTAGTTAAATGACTCTTGATGATAATCCTAAGTCTTTTGTAATATGAACTTCTAATATTTTCTTTAGTGCTGCTACGGTTAATTGTCTTCTCTTGACCAAATCCAAGATATTTATATGTATCTCCTTGATGCAATGGCTCGATTTCGATATTGGAAATCTTTATATAATCAGAGGTGATCTTTCCTTTTCAATAGAAAGATTTTTACATTTTGGAAGCACAAAATACATATGAATATCATTGGAATAGTTGAAGGTAATCTCAAGTAGACTCTTTAAATGAGATCTGGTTCCGGCATATAATTTAATATCATCTAAATAAATTAAGTGACTTAATTTGAATTCAGTTGATAGACTCTTTATTTTGAAGCCGAAACTAGTTGCATTTAATTCATGAGATAATGGATTAAGGCAAGAACAAAACCAAAGAGCGCTTAAAGAATCACCTTGAAAATGCCTCTTTTGATTAAAATTACTTCGGATTTTAACCATTGTTTTGAAATATTTGAATGAAGATTGGTTCTTCAATTTTTCATTACAAATTTAAGAAAAAGACGAAGTGTCTTATCAATTTTATAAATTTCCAAAATTTCTTGAAGCCATGAATGGGGAGAACTATCAAAAGCCTTTTGGTAATCAATGAAGGCCGTATGAATATTTCTCTTCTTAGTTTGAGCTTGATTCAAAGCAACAGAATCAATTACAAGTTGCTCTTTAGTACCAAGGTGTTTTTTTCTACATCCTTTTTGTTGTTCAGAAAGAATATATATATATATATATATATATATATATATATATATATATATATATATATATATATATATATATATATATATATATAATATATATATATATATATATATACCGGGTGTAACTGAAACAGGCTCGCCCTGTAACTTCCTGTCCAATAGTTTCCAATGAAATTTACTGCACTTAATTAAAATTTATTTCAACCTGAATGGCACTGACAGTTTATCTGAAACGTTTCCGGTTTCAAAGGAAATTAGCCAAAGTTTCGATTTTCAAATGGCCCACCCTGTATGTTTTTTGAGAAATCGAACCAAACTGTCTTTGTCTATACATTCAGCATATTTTAAGACGAATTTGCCGAATTTTTTTTGATAAATTTGTTTTCAAGTCAAGGTGGCTATGACGACAAAAAAATCTGCGTGATTTATCGACCGAAATCGAGTACATTTGGAAATTACACTGAAACTGTAGAATTCCTTCTGTTATTGGCTTCGTAACATTCCAAACATTGTTTCTTTAAAAAAATCTTATTTCCGCAAGATATAATATAGGCTCATTAGCACTATAATACGCAGAATATTTTCACGAATATTTTGATACCAAATTGATAATTTTTCGTTGAAAATTTCCATTCGTAATCCTGAACATAGTATAATACTCGTTTTTCAACTCATTATCTGAAGTGCTTTGGAAATGCATTGAAATCCTATCACAGATAGATCACAGATCATAGAATTTTTTGCATTCAATTTTAAATGTCATAAGATAAGAATGTGTTGCATCTGAATCGGTGAGTTGGTATAAGTTGTTCAGAGTTTTTGAATTTTCACGGCAGAAAAACAGACGAAAAGCTGTACACACAGAAAGAAACAGTAGATATGCCACTCATTTATGGCGAATGCCGAAAAAACTCCACAGGATCAGCAATTTTATACGCTGAACGCTATCCAGAACGGCAACATCCTCCAAGGCATTATTTTCCAAAACTGGAAGTGAAGTTTCGTCAGCAACCGGTTGTTGCAGATAATCAAAATTTCATAGTAAGCGAAAATTCTGAAATTGATGTATTAGCGTACATTAATTTGAATTGTACGGCATCTACCAGAGAAATCGCACAAGAAACAGGGATAAGTCATCAGAGTGTTTGGCGAGTTCTTAAGAAGCATAAATCTCGCTCGTTCAAATACAATCTTCATCAACACCCTTATGAAAATGATAATGGCCGAAGATTAGAATATTACAACCAGTTTCTTCAAAAGATGGAAATGGATCCAAGGTATCCTTATAAAATTTTATATTCAGATGAATCCCGATTTACTAACAACGGAATGTTCAATAGAAACAATACGCGCTATTGGGCCCATGAAAACGAGCATTTAGTAAGTGAGGGTAATTTCCAGGAGCGATTTGGGTTTAATGTATGGATGGCAATGGTAGGGCGACACCTCATAGGTCCAATCATTTTTGATGGACCATTAACAGGGGTAAGATATTCAGGATTTTTACAAAACGAAATAAGCGATCTGATTGATGGTTTACCACTGGCGGTTGCTAATAACTTAATTTTCCAACAAGATGGAGCACCAGCACACAACTGCAGGGAAGTTGTTCGATACCTAAATAATAATTAAAATGAAAGGTGCATAGGCACCAACGGCCCTACAAGATGGCCAGCTCGATCGCCGACTTGTCCCCATTAGTTTTTTTTTTGTGGGCCCATGTGAAAAATCGTGTTTATAGTACTGCTTCAGAAAATCGAGAGGATTTAGAGAATAGAGTTCGGGGAGAAATAAATGAAATTTTTCCAAATCAAATGGATAATGTAGTACGGGCTACCATTCGCCGTAATAGGCTGTGTCAGGCACAAAATGGGGGTCTCTTCGAAAACCTGTTATGAAGTTATGCTCAATTGATTTGATGACATTCCATCTATGTTCCATTTGTGTATTTTGCGTGTTTTATGTGTTTCGTTAAATTTTTATTCATCTGGAATGTACGATGATGAGTATGTGCGCCATGCCAAAATAAAGGTTTTGCGTTTATGCTTTGTGAGCATTACAATTTTAGAACCAGCTGAGTCGTCATAGCCACCTAGACTTGAGAACAAATTTATCAAGAATGATTTAAAACTTTGGCAAATACATCTTTGAATATACTGGATGTATAGACAAAGAGAGTTTCATCCAATTTCCCAAAAAATATACAGGGTGAGTCATTTGAAAATTAAAACTCCTTTCCGGTGAAACCGGAAGCGTTTCAGATAAACTGTCAGCGCCATTCAACTTGAAGTAAAATTTTTAATCAATTTCAAAAAATTTCATTGAAAAATATTCGACAGGAAAAAAGTTTTAGGAGCGAGCCTGTTTCCAGTTACACCAGGTATATACATTTTTATGTTTCCATCAATTAATCGAATACACAAAAACAAAATATTTTTGAGGTTTGCCAAACTGAACTGAGTGAGATTAGTGGGCGTTAGGGATTCTATTAGGTAAGTTTAATAATTTTGAGGAAATGCCAAGTTTGTTCACAGAAGAGGCAGAAGAGTTTGTTGACATCATTCGTATTTACGTCGTATGCTTAAAAATAGAAAAGAGCTAGAGTTCAACGCCAAATCAAAATATATAGGGTGAATTCGTTTGAGATGGCTGTACGGCAGAGATGGCCAGTCGAAATATTTCCTAGTAACATTTGCTAGATGGCGTTGTGTTGCGACTAGTTCGCTCCGCTCACTGCGCGGGAACATACGGTGATCGAAACTACTGACAAAATATAATCAAAAAGTAAGTATATAACGATTTAATTCACATAGTATTGCTCAAATTTTATACTAGCGTCCTATTTCACCGTGAAATGGTATCCCTTTAATTAGTAACTGGTGTTATTGTGTTCGTGTGTTCGTCCTAACCTCGTATGGCGGTCGAATTGTTTTAAATTACTTTAATATTTTGTATGGCCATCCTTCCCATAACAATACGAGGGATGACCGTATGCACTAGGGATTAGATGGCCATTTTAGTTCAGATATTTTTCCTCTTATTATAATTGTTTGTTTGATTGTTATAGATGTCAAATGAATTCCAAAGAAAGGCTGTTGCTAGTCGTGGCAAGTGGAGTGAAGAATCACTAAAAAGCGCAATTAACTGATCAAAAATGGAGAAATGTCAGTATGCAAAGCTTTCATCATCGAAAAACTCTTGAAAGACGATACAAGAATAATTATGATAAAAAAAGACCAATGGGTCCCTCATCAATGCTTAGAGATGAAAATGAAAAAACTTTCAACTCATATGAAAAAAGAAAGAGGTTTTCCATTGACATTGACGGATTTTAGTCAATAGTTTTAAGAAAATCTGAAGGAGTATCAATGGCTCGATGTCAAGGTATAAACAGGGTTGAATTGAATGCCTATTTCCTCTTGTTAAAAAACATTATGATAGAAAATGATTCAATGTCAAAGCCTAACTCCATATTCAATATGGATGAATCCGTGTTGCAATTAAATAATCGTTCCGGACATGTACTCGCTAAAAAGGGTTCTTAGGCTTTAGCCACTACAACATAAACAGAATACGGGGAAAACATTACTATCATAGCTTGTTGTAACGAAGAATGTATATTTTGGCCACCAGCGTGCATAATGAAAGGCAAGAACAAAAATGCGAATTTGAAGATGGTATGGCCACCGGATCTCGTGTGTTTATGTTAGACAAATCTGCTTACATAACCTCAGCCACATTTTTAGAGTGCCTCAAACTACATTTTCTGCCAAGGAAACCAGCTGGAAAACTTTCGTTGTTCCTTGACGGACATTCCACCCATTCTAACTCAGTAGAAATGCTGGAATATGCCAATCAAAATGAAATAATTTTGCTATCCATGCCTAGACATACTTCACATTATTTACAACCCCTTGACCGGGCAGTGTTTAAATCTTTGAAACATCATTTTTACGGACAATGTCGGCTATGATTAAATTAAAATGCAGGTCGCGGATCACAAGATGCTGAATCAGGCCTAGGATAAGGCTGCTTTTACCGAAAATGGCATTTCTGGATTTAGGGCATGGGGTGTTGTGCCTTTTAATCCAGAGGCGATACCGGATTATGCTTTCGTTGAATCCTCAGCTGCGCCTAATTCGCCTCGTCCTTTAGCTACTCCATCAAATTATGGAAAATTAACCTATGACGGGTACATCAACAGATCAAAGTAAAAATTGTAGCTAAGAAAGGACTCCTTCTCAAATTCTAAAAGAAATATCTCCTACTCCACAAAAGTTGACAGGGGCCCGTAAACGTAGCAAGCAAGTTGACAAGCCTTTAACTTCCAATGAGCATATAGCAATGAGAAGAAGCATGGAAGAAGAAAAATATCTTAAAGAAAGTAAGCGTAGAGTTAAGCTAGAAAAAAATAATGAAACTAATATTAAAGAGAAAAAGACTCATGAACCCAGCAATATTCGAAAACGTAGAGCGGTTAGACAAATTAGAATGAGTAGCTCCGATGAAGAAGGTGATGAACCAATGATATAATGTAATACTTCGTATAAAGATGGTAAAGACAAAGAAGCAGATAACTGCGTGGGATGTGGTGAAAATTATTATGAAAGAGAACATACAGAAGATCTGCTACAATGTTTTATTTCTCACATGTGGGTGCATGAAAATTGTACCGAATTAGACATAAACACCTCAAAAAGTCTAGGGAACACTTCTGAATATCGATATATCGTATCCAGAACGATCAATATGGATGATTTTTTTTCAAGAAATGAACACCTGCATCAATTTCTCACCAAATTATGTAGAGTGCCGCAACAGATTTCAGTTTTTTTTATAAAAAACTAAAATTGCAGCAGATGTGACGCTGCTTTATAATCATTTCATGTATTCAGTGTTCGAAATCAGTTAGCTGGCTCTTTGTTTCTGTTGTAAGCACAAATAAAACATTCAAGTTTTGTAATTCGACCATGGAAAGACGACATTTGACTAAAGAAAAGATGTTACGAGCCGTTGGCATGCTCCAAGCTGGGAGCTCACAACGAGAAGTATCAAGGGTTCTGGGAAGTAGCCCAAGTGTCATAAACCGTTTATGGTCGCGTTTCAATGAAACAGGTAGCGTAGAAGAGCGCCATACAGATCGTTTCAGGATTATTACAGTCGCCCAAGACCGATTTTTGGTTTTACAAGCCAGAAAAGATCGTACTACCACAGCATCTCAATTAGCTCAAGAGCTATCACGAGTTCATAATGTACAAATTTCCGACCAAACTGTGAGAAATCGACTGCACGAAGGTCAACTCCACTCCAGACGTCCTTTAAGAGTTTCACAACTGACCCATGGAAATCGCGCTGCTCGTTTAGCTTGGTGCCAAGAACACGTAAACTGGGATCAAGAGACGTGGGCCACAGTTCTCTTCAGTGATGAATCTAGATTTAGTTATTATTCCGATTCGGGAAGAATTCGAATATGGGGGGAACCTGGAAATCAAAACCGTCTCCAGCATGCTCGAGAAGTCGTTAGACAGGGAGGCGGATCAGTGATGTTTTGGGAAGGTATACGCATTGGTGAAAGAACTGACCTCGTTTTCATACAGAAAAACCTCACGGGAAATGCTTACGCAAATGAGATAGTTTACCTGTAGTGGTACCGTATCTCCAAACAATGGGTCAAAATCCACTCTTCCAACAAGATAATGCCCCTCCTCATCGTGCAAGAGTTGTCTTGAACGTTCTTGAAGAGAATGATATCGTTCTTCTACCGTGGCCATCTTGCTCCCCAGATCTGAATCCCATCGAGCAAGTGTGGACACCCTAAAAAGAAATCTCTTGCTTCAAAACGTCTTCCATCATGAACAGGAGCTTCGATTAGCAGTTCAGGGGGCTTGGAATGACTTAGGCCAAAATGTAATAGACAATTTAATATTGAGCATGCCGCGACGATGACAAAGTGTCATTAATAACAGAGGTGGACCTTCTGGGTACTGAAAAATATAAGTGCTTCCATATCGTTTCGAAAATATTAGTTCAGGATTTTTTTTGTGTTTTACCAAATTTGGTCATTTTCAAATTTTAAATTTTTTTTTATAATAGGTGCTTTGGAGAAGTCAAATATTATTTTGTTTTCTTGAGAATACATTATATACAATACATCCTGAAAAAACCGAAAGATTTCTATAAATTCGAATCATCAAATTCATATTTTAAAGATATTGGTAAGTGTTCCCTCGTCTTTTGAGGTGTTTATGTGTTGCGAATATGGTGAAAAGAAAAAAATTGATGTTGAGAAAAATAAAGATATGGGAAAAGGCAAATGTAGTAGTGGTCATCTCTCCCGTACTACTAAGGCCAACTACCCCTGATGTGCCGGGAGAGATGGCCAACTAAGGTTTATTGAAAATTGCATTTTGTTTTTTGTTATTACCATAAAAATCTATAGCTTTTGTTGATTTTTAGAAAACTGATTATTCTTGAAATAAAGATTTCATAATAATATAAATATTTTGTATTCTATTATACTTTAAAAACTATGGCCATGTCTAACGAATTTACCCTAAGCGAACCTACAACGCATCTTGCGGCATCTAACGACTAGATATCGCAATAATTCTAGAAGATCTTTACGTAACGAATAAATATCTTAAATATTTTGGGATATGTACAGAGTAGGCAAATATCGACGATTCAGTACTGCAGCTATGTGAAATCTTGCTAATACATTAAAACCGAATAGTTTCACAGCTCTACAAAAAAAAATTTTTTTATTGTTGCCCTGGATATCATCGCAAATTTTTATGTTTTCAAGTGCCCAGATTACGAATATATTCATGAAAGTTCTCAATGTGCTCGTATTTTCATGATTTTTGCATTTCTTATATTTTGAACAATTATAAGCTTGTTAGAAATAAAATTTAATTTTCCAGTCATGATTAGGCTTCTGCGCAACTTTTTCGCGCATACAAACATCACCTGATCCCCACTCTCAGACCCTTGCTCCACAGAACAGCTGAGATCTCAGTTATTTGACAATATTGAAGTACATATACACGTAAATCTGGATAAAGTGTCATGGATTAATATTTTGTTTCAATTACTGAACGTCCATTCTTATATATTTGTCTTCTAGTCTAAAATATGAGTTCGTCACGAAGAAAGTGTAAATATTGTAGTGATTTATTTTGTTATATTTGCGGTGTTTATATACCAAAAAACAAAAAGAAATATCACAGACTTTGTCAAGAGACTTATGTTGAATATTTTGGTTTCAAAATGGAAAAATTAGGTAAACCATGGGTTCCTAATAAAGTTTGTAAGTCCTGTGTTGAGTCTTTACGGTTGTGGAAAAAGGTGAACGTTCTAGATTAGACTTTGGTATTCCTATGATCTGGATGGAGCCTACGAATCATTTAGATGATTGTTACTTTTGCGTAGTGGATGTTAAAGGTTTTAATCGAAATCAAACGTGGAGATACCCAGACTTACAGTCTACGAAATGTCCGGTTCTACACAGTGAAAATCTCCTCGGCCCATATACATTTCAAAAGTAATTCGCATGCCCTCAGAAACAATGATGTTACCAAATTCACAGAAATCGGGACCATCTACTAGTGGAAGTGAATGGGAAGGTGAAACATCTACGCCAAAGTTATTTTCTCAAAATGAACTCAGTGATTTAATACGTGATCTCAATTTATCAAAACAAGGATCAGAACTGTTAGCCTCAAGATTGAAAGAAAAAAATTATTGGCACCAACAGTAACAATTACAACATACAGAACGCGAGAAAAAGAGTTATTACAATTTTTTAGTGAAAATGAAGGATAGTTGCAAAAGAAGTTTAAAATGCGTCTTATTGCACAATGGAAATAAATTTGCATCAATTCCAATTGCCCATTCAACGAAACTCAAAGAAGAATATGAAAATGTAAAATTAGTTTTAGAGAAAATTAAATACTCTGAGCATCAATGGCCGATCTGTGTGGATTTAAAAATGGTTAATTTTTTACTTGGCCAACAAAGTGGATATACAAAATACCCTTGCTTTATTTGTACGTGGGATAGTAGAGCAAAGCAACTTCATTGGGAACAAGATGTTTGACCTGTAAGAAATTTGTTCAACTGTCGGTAAAGCCAACGTAATAAGGGAGCTGCTGGTGAGCAGAGACAAAATCATACTTCCACCATTACATATTAAGTTAGGTATGATTAAGCAATTTGAAAAAGCGTTGAACAAAGACGGAAATTGTTTTAATTACATTTGCAGAAAATTTCCGAAGCTCAGTATGGAAAAATTGAAAGGTGGCATATTTGATGGTCTTCAAATACGGCAATTGATGAAAGACTCAGATTTTATCAAAGTTATGACTGTTCCGGAAAGTAAAGCTTGGAAAAGTTTTGTGTTGGTTGTCGAAAATTTCTTATGTAACCATAAAGCAGCAAATTATGAAGAAATTGTGCAAAATATGCTGACAAACTTTCAGACTTTAGGAGCAAATATGAGTATTAAGTTACACTATCTCCGCAATCATCTAGATAAATTTCCGGATAATTTAGGAAATTATAGTGAGGAACAGGGAGAGCGGTTTCATCAAGATCTAAAAGTGATGGAAGAAAGGTATCAAGGTCGATGGGATTGTCACATGATGGCAGATTACTGCTGGTCTTTGAAAAGAGATTGTCCCCTGAAAAATTATAGAAGAAAAGCTCATAAAAGGCGTTTTATGGAAATATGAAATATATTTTCGACATTTTCCTCTTTATTTACTTCGATGTATCCGAATTTCTCAAAACATAACTGACATTATAAATATATCTGTTATTTTGTTTCTTGTTTTACGATTTTTGTTATGTAAAATGAAAATGAAGATTTAAAAAGAAATCAGAGCAAATCCTACAAAATCATTGATAGTTTCACGAATTGTGTGCATAAATAGACCCAAAATCATTTTCATATCTAGGGCAACAAAACCATTGTAGACCAGTGTTTTCACTATTCGCGGATTAAAACAAATTCGACACAATTCCTATGTTCGCGGCTAAAGATTTCTTTATTCGCGGATCTTATCGATACATCGGTACATACATATGTATTAATAAATAGGTTTCGGTATCCTCTATGAAGGCGTCGTCAATAATAAAAGCGTAAAATAGACCTTAATACTACTATGCCTAAAATATGTTTTTAAATGATATCGCCGCTGCATTGGTTTGGCTTTTCCTTTGGCATAAGCCGCCTTCACCACTGTCCGTGTATTTGAAAAAGTAAACAAACCAATTGTTTAAGTAGAACGACCTTATTACTCAATGCATAAAGTATTGTGTTAAATGTTATTAGACCTTCCGTCCTTGGTAAAAACCGCTTTGCGTTTTGTACGGTTTCATTTTTTCATTCGTTACAAAAACTGTGATCGTGTGATGCTTCTCTACCGTTGTCTTTTGAAACCCTGTTTCAATATGAAAAAATCAGTATTGCCTCTTGAAGTAAAAATAAAAATGTTTGATCGTTTAAGGCTTAAAGATTCGATTGCATCCATAGCACATCATTCAATGTTAACGAATCAACTGTTGGATTAAGAAATCCGAATATAAAATAAGGTCGTCTGTAGCTTCAAATTCACTATCAGTAAAAATTATTCCTAAATCAGCAACAGAAGAAATGGAACACCGAAACTAAAAATGTGACCCTAAGTGGTCCAATTATCCGGGAGATGGAAAAGCGTCTTCACGCAGATTTTCAACAACCTGGTGGTTACATTCCAACATATTCAACACTGTCAATGAAGATTGTTCATGTTCCAGATATAGAAAAAATAGAAGTGGTGTTGTAATTATGGATCGAAGACCGCAACCAAAATTCACGATAATATTAAATTCACGTTAGAGATAGAAACAGAAAACTTCATTAACTTTCTGGATTTAACTATTACTAAAATTAACGGCAAACATGATTTTTCGATTTTTCATAAGCCATCTCATACAGATATTACTAGTCACAGCTCATCTACACATCCTTATCCACATAAATCAGCTGCTTACAATAGTATGGTACATAGACTCATCAATATCCCTATGTCACAGAATAATTTTATAAAAGAGCTAAATATAATTAAACAAATAGCAGTCAATAACGGTTACAGTCCTAGTGTGATTAAGAACATGATTTCACGCAAAAATTTCAAAAAGCAATCCAGGAAGTATTTCCAAGTATAAAAAGTCTTAACACAAAATACAACAACCTAACTTTTATTGGTAATCCTAGTCTGAAATTAAAATCAATACTCTCGCATTATAATTTCAGTATAGCATTCCGCACTGATAATTCATTAGGCCGACATATCAAATCTGCAAATCTAAAATTCATAAAGGTAATAAATCCGGTGTTCATAAACTGTCTTGCGGAAATTGTAATCAAATTTATATTATTTATATTGGTAGAACTTTCAGAAATTTCAAAGTTTGATTATCCGAGCACGAACGTAGTTTTAATTATCATAAATCAGATTCCCATTATTCTAATCACTTACTCGAAGAAAACCATGACTTAAATGATACTTTCAAAATTTTACCCAATGAATATAATAGACAAAAATTCAATCTATGGGAAATTTTAGAGAAGAACAAGGAAAGAATTCAGGTAGGTTACTCAATAGTCAATTATAATCCTGCTCTATTACTCAATCTTTTCAATTCACTAAGTAAGCAACTACGATGGGTTTTCCACCATACCCTTTGTACTTGTACCTAATGTAATAATAAGCAAGAAATAAATAATGTTCTTTAGTTTGTATCTATCTGATGAAGCCACAGTGTGATGATACCGGTCATAGTTTTGTTAATACAGTGAAAATCTAATTACCATACTTTCTACTTTAATACAATTAGAATTAATAGTAAGAATTATTTCTTCAGGGGTTTTATATTATCTTTTTATCATTTATTAACTCATGCCTTATTTAAAGCTTTATTACTTATATGTACTGGAAATATAATCCATAATTAAAATAATATACAAAATATTCCATTTATATCTCAAAATCTAACCTAGACAAATTCAAGGTAGCAGCTCTTTTAATTTTCACATATTCAGCTTCTTCAAGCTTCTAACATGAAGTAGTCAATCTAGAAACTGTATCAATATCAAGTAAAGCTAATTGACCTTTGTATTCTTGTAGAAGGTTTTGCCTGATTATCTTCATCTCAGTTTCTTCTAAGGACCTTCGACTAAGTCTAGAAGATAAATTTTCAAGTTGAGCAATAAAAAGTAACGAAGTCTAATTTTTTCTTTGTTTGTTGTCTGTGTGAGGAGACAAGAAATCACTATTTAGTCTTGATACCAGAGAATCTCAAGAATTTACTACTTTCTTTATACTTCTGAACCAGACGCTAACATCACCTATGAAAAGGTGGGTTTTCTACCATACTCTTTGTACTTGTACCTAAAATAGAAAATAAGAGTATTAAATAAGGAATAACTCTGTTCATTAGTTTGTATCTATCTGATGAAGCCACAGTGTGGTGAAACCGGTCATAGTTTCATTAATATAGTGAAAATCTAAACACCATAGTTTTATTTCATTGAAAATATGTATATCGATTTTCATCAAGTAATTCAATCAATCAATAATTTTCCTTAAATCAAACTCATGCTAAGTTGGACACATAATCACTTATGTAGAAGCAGAAACAGTATGAGTCCCAAACAAAGTGTTGACAAAAACTATTTACAAGAAAATATAAGATATTTGAATGAATTCAATTCACAATGTATAATAAAAGACGCTTTGATCTCCGGAAATAATGTGTGATATGATCTTTAAATTACAAATAAATTTACCAAATATTCACATTATTCCTTCTTTTATTGGTCCACCCTGATTCTTCTCAGTTCCCAATTCTCTGGCAAGATGAAACGGAACATCTCACCCGACTCTACATTATAATTGGCTGCTATAAATCACAATGGAAATTGTAATATTTGAGACCTGTCAACAATTGATTCAGCAAGAAATTTTATTGGTAGAGTTTGTGGAACAAACTGTCGGAAAAGGTTCGCACCAGGAAAATCGGAAAAATATACTTTGGATAAGTATCTTGATTTATGTTTTGATTTTCTTCGTGATATTATTACTATTCGCTGAATACGAAGATATGGAATTCTGCTCGAAAGTTTGAAGGCAATATTAAATTAAAATTTTTTGTGGAAATATTTTTGATATAAATCAAAAATGGCATGAACCTAAATTACCTTTTGATATTTTGCGACTTCAGCTTTCTGACTACATTGCAACTATGAACTGAGGAAAATAAAATGTTGAGATTAATAATTTCAAACTGATTTGCTATGAGACCATTCTCCTCCATGCAATAATCAACTTAATAAAATGCAAAAAACGCTTGTTACGAAAAGCAGTGAGATCTTATATAACTCCAAGTCGGTATTTTGGGCTGAAGAGATACAAGTAATGATGCAAGATAAATTCGTTTATTAACCTTATACCGTAAGATTTGATTAATTCAGCGAAACGAAATCAACCAATATTTTCCAACAACAAATTATGTGAAGTTTATTTTATTAAAACGAAAGAAGCAGCTATCCATTCAGGTGAATAATGTCAGAATATTTGGAAGCAGTAAGGTGACATGTTCTCTACACCGATCGATGCTGAAGAGATGAACGTTTGCCTTGCGAAAGATATTTCTAGCGAACTCTGGGTAATTAGGACAAACTGAACAAAAATCTCTGATTTGGCAGCTAAAGTTCAGATTATGTAGGCCATTTCTCGTCCCGAAATATTGTAGAAAAAGTGGGGAGTCATTTTTAACACAGTTTGATTTCTGGCGCTAATTTCCTGGAGAAAAATCGATTTCTGTGGGAAAACGTCCAAAATTACTCGTATGAGGGAATATACAGGGTGTTTCCGTTTCAATCTGCCAAAATGCAAAGAATGATAGAGAATTTTAAAATATTGACACTTTACTCAAGAACATACCCTCTCTCAGATGTCGTTTTCGAAATACAGGGTGTCAAATTTTGGGAGAAAAAAATTATTTTTGATTAACCCGCTTGAATTTTTGAGTATCGAAATGAAATTCGACACTCAATTGAGTTTTCATCAGCTACACGATGACATATTAAAAATTTGTCAGTTGCTTTACAGGGTGATATATTTTTCGGTGTCATGTTGTCTTTTTGCCCCCAGAACTTTTGTGCAGCACTCCACTGACTTTTCTTGTATCTTGCATTTTCGTCGTATCTGTCACCGTTTTTGCGGAAAAAAATAAAATACGATTTATGTTCCGAATTTTTCATTAGATTCTGGCCTGTTTTCGTGTCGAAAGGTCCAAGGTGTTTCCGTTATAATCTGCTAAAACGCACAGGATGATAGAAAAAGAAATATTGATACCTACTCAAAGAACATACCTCTCCGTCGTTTCGTTTTCGCAATACAGTATGTCGAAAAAACATTATGCGGTTCATGATTTAAAGCTGCTCATGATTTTATTCTGTTGTTCGAAACCATTAATTGAAACTTCACTAATCATACACATTCACCGCGTTTTTAAAATGATATGTTTAAACTTATTGAAAAGCGGGTAATGTGTATGGTTTATGAAGTTTAAATTAATTGCTTTGAACCACAGAATAAAATCATGAGCCGCATTAAATGATGAACCTCATCATGATTCATAAACTATAATTCTATGGCCTTTTCGTACAAATGTCATTGAAGAATTGTCTTTTTCGATTATTATACAGGGTGCTTTAACGAAAGCTAAGTAGAGGCTTTATCTACCGAGATATTCATTTTAGATCGAAACGCAAAAACAGGTCAATTTTTGTTTCAAGGGGACATCTTTTGGGGTACAAAACTTGCCTGAAATATCAACCCCCTAAGCGGGGGTTGCAATCCTTGAACATTTTGAATGGGAAAGATGGGTGGAGTGATGACTCAAAAGAAAGGTGGTATCTTTGCCTACATTGCCTTGAACGAATTTCCATTTTTAATTGAAAACTGTAAGAGATACAAGGTGAGCAACTTAAAAATAGGGAAGACTATTTCCCTGAGACTATTCAAGTTTCAGTGAGGTAAAATGGAACAGATCTATGCTGATTAATGGCAGACGTCATCAAGTACCATCCTCATCTCGAATTTCAACCCCTGGAGCAGGGGTGATAACCCTTGAAAATTTGGGAGAGGGTAGATGGGTCGAGTGATAATTTGAAAGGAAGGTATTATCTTTGTCTGCATTCCGTAGAAGATTTTTCATTTTGATTGAAAACTGTAGAAGATACAGAGTGAGCCACTGAAAAGTAGAAGACTATTGCCCAAGACTATTGAGTATTGGTGCAAAAACTGGAATAGATTCATTTGGATCAAAGATGACAGTCTTTGATCTGGAATGAATGTTCCAGTTTTTGCACTAATACTTGAATAGCTCAGGATAGATAGTCTCCTCTATTTTCAGTAGCTCACTCTGTATCTTCTACAGTTTTCAATCAAAATGAAAATTCGTTCACAGGATGCAGACGAAGATAATACCTTTCTTTCGAGGTATCACTGACCCATCTACCTCTTCCAATTTGTCAAGGGTGGTCACCCTCCTCTAGGGGTTGAAATTCGAGATGAGGATGGTACTTCATGATGACTGCCATTGATCAGCATGGATCTGTTCCATTTTACTTCACTGAAACTTGAATATTCTCAGGGAAATAGTCTTCCCTATTTTTTCAGTTGCTCACCCTGTATCTCTTACAGTTTTCAATTAAAAATGGAAATTCGTTCAAGGCAATGTAGACAAAGATACTCGACCCATCTTCCTATTCAAAATTTTCAAGGATGTAACCCCCGCTTAGGGGGTTGATATTTCAGGCAAGTTTTGTACCCCAAAAGATGTCTCCCTTGAAACAAAAATTGACCTGTTTTTGCGTTTTGATCAGAAATGAATATGTTGGTAGATATAGCCTCTGTTTAGTTTTCGTTGAAGCACCCTGTATATTATATTTACAGGTTCAAATTAATTATTCAGTGTTGATTCATCTTTCAACTTTCTAATCGGAAATGCCTTATTCGTTTTCAAATGCGGAATATGCAGATATCCATTTGGAAAGGTAATCGAGATGAAATGAAGAACGAATAGATTTATAAATCGAACTTTCAGTCACAAGTAAAATACCTGGTAAAAAATGTCCGTTGAATGCGAAAAATATCTGATTATTATATTCATCTGTTTACCTTAGAAAAAATTGTTCTCTTCAGCTGTTCATATCATTGTAAAAACTACTTAGACTCTGAAAGAGCGGATATGACGAAAATATTCAATGAAACATCTCATGATCAATGACCAATTTGTTATCTCCTTTCAAGGTATCTGGAGAAGAAATACTCTAAACTCACAAGCTCATATTTTATTGGAGTCCGACCCTGCACTATGAAAAAAGTCCCATTTTCGCGAGAAAACGAATATGACTTCGAATTGATTTTTTGAGAAATTCAATTTGTTTGCTACCCAATTGCATTTGTATCACATTAATTATGGATTCAATAATGAATTGACAGAAGAGATTCCTAATTTTTTTCGTGAATAAATTTTTCTTTGGGTGGCTTTTAGTGTGCCAAGTTATTTATTTGGTTTTTCTGAATCAACAGTTCTTATTGTTTTTACCATGAGATAAATTTTTCAATATGATTCATACACGGTGTTTTATATCTTGAAGCACTTCGTATCAATTCATGACAATTCGGACCTCGATTTTTTCCAAATTTGATAGTAGTTCCGATTGATACTTAGCTGAATAAGAAACCTGCTAAGTTTCATTGAATTTGATGTATTGGGAACGAAGATATGGACGATCGAAATTTCGGCATAATTCAGAAAATAGCCTGGGTCTGCTAAGAACATTCATATAAGGCGTTCCGAGATGTCCTCCATATCGGAAATCTACCATTAATTTATTTCCACTCTTATCAGGAACACCTTGTATACAGAATGGGTATGATTCGGATGCTGCGGAAGAATCTTATTTCAATGAATTCCCTGAGAGGAGACAGCCGCATAAGTCTATTTCCAAAAGCCTCAAGGATAATACAATTGCTGAAAGTTCGTTCAAAGCACAATGGAGCAAAACATATGAAACTAGAGATAGAGAAGATGCTATCTAAACTAACCTAACCTGAAATTTTGAGCCGACAAATGTCAATTGAAACTAGCATTTCGAAGTCAAGGGTTCTTGTAAATCTCAAGGAAAATAAATTCAGACTCTACAGGATGAGAAATCGCAATTCCTGCAACCTACAGAAGAAAACCCAGAATTTTATCGACTTGTTACATGGACCGATGAAGTTCGTACAACAAGTGACAAAATTTTCAATTGGCACAATGAGCACTATTGGTCAGATGACAATCCCCATTGACAGTTGAATATTCAACCACAAGGGTGATACGGTTTCAATGTGTAGTGCACTTTCTTAGATAAACCGTTTATTGGCATACACTATTTTTGACAACAAACTCAATGGTAAAATTTACCATTGTATTATAGATAAGAATAAGTGGAGATTATTTAGATGAATTGCCATTATGGCAAAGAGGAAATATATATTTTCAGTATGATGGCGCACCTCCACACCAGAAACGAACAAATTCCAACTGCTGGACTAGAATTTCCATGATCATTGGATAGGAACTAGGAGACCTGTGGAATGGCCAGCCCGTTCCCCATATTTGACCCTCTATATTTATTTCTTTTGTTGAGAATTTTTTGTATGAAGAAGAAACGAATAAGGTAGATGAGCTAAAAAAAAGTTCATGATTTGTTTAGAGATTGTGAGTAACATTCATATAGGAAACGCATGCAGAAGTGTTGCCAGGCGTTGCCTACATTTTGAATGATGGAAATGATTTCGAATTGACACAATAATTGGTTTATTAATATTTTTCCACGAAGAAATAATATATGGGCGATGTCAACCCAAATTATTGGGTTCATAATGATTCTAAAACATCTATAGATCATAATCGGCATCACTTGGAAGACTGAACCTGGCCATCGGGGCTCTCTCGGTCAAACAGAGAGGGAATTTGAGGAAATATCGCAGGTTATGTATTTTTTATTATCTCCTCAGTCCTTTTTATGACCTTGCTTGCTATGTAAAATCTTTTCTTAGATTTGTTTAGACATATAAGAAGTATGATTGTTGAAATATTTTTCTGCTGGTTTTCTTTATCCATTGTTACAGATTCCTGTCCCAAACCCCCTTCTATTCAACCTTGTCTTCGTTTGGAAATCATGGAATGCAAGAGAGAATAAAGTGGCTGAGTAGAAAAATCTTTGGTACTTTTTATGTACACACCACACTAACACAACATAAACAGACTGCTAGTGCAATAGCGACAGGGAAACGAGTTTTTTCCTCAAGTTTTTCACTCGTTTATTGAATCTTATACAAGATAGTATAGTTCCTCTGTTACATTTCCTGAGCTCACACTTGTGTTTTTTTCTGACACACCAAACTTATAGATATAAGCATTTATTGTAAATACAATTATTCAAATTTTTGTGAATCTTCTCTTTTCATTAATTTGAGTGAGTAGGTCGTTACTTGATGAAAATCGATATACATATTTTCAATGAAATAAAACTAAAGTATTTGGATTTTCACTATATTAACAAAACTATGATCGGTTTCACCACACTGTGGCTTCATCAGATAACTAATGAACATAGTTATTCCTTATATATTAGTCTTATTTCCTACTTAATATTACAATAAGTACAAGAGGTATGTTGGAAAACCCATCGGAGTTGCTTACTTTATGAATTGAAAAGATTGAATAGAGGAAAAGGATTTAGATCTAATTGACTATTAAGTAACCTACCTGAATTCTTTTCTTTGTTGATCTCTAAAATTTCCAATAGATTGAGTTTTTGTCTGTTATTTTCATTGTGTAAAATTTTGAAATTATCATTAAAGTTATGGTTTTCTTCGAGTAAGTGATTAGAATAATGGGAATCTGATTTATGATAATTAAAACTACGTTTGTGCTCGGATAATCTAACTTTGAAATTTCTGAAAGTTCTACCAATATAAATTTTATTACAATCCCCGCAAGACAGTTTATAAACACCGGATTTATTACTTTTATCAATTTTAGATTTGCAGTTTTTGATGTCGGCCTAAAGAATTATAAGTTCGGAATGATATATTGAAATTATAATGCGAAAGGAATGATTTTAATTTTAGACTAGGATTACCAATATAAGTTAAGCTGTAGTATTTTGTGTTTGAACTTTTCATATTTGGAAATACTTCCTGGATTGCTTTTTGAAATTTTTGCGTGAAATCATGTTCTCAATGATAATTGGACTGTAACCGTTATTGACTGCTATTTGTTCAATTATATTTAGCTCTTTTATGAAATTATTTTGTGACATTGAAATATTAATGAGTCTATGTACCATACTATTGTAAGCTGCTAATTTATGTGGATAAGGATGTGTAGATGAGCTGTGAATAGTAATATATGTATGCGATAGCTTATGAAGAATAGAAAATCATGTTTGCCGTTAATTTTAGTAATAGTTAAATCCAGAAAGTTAATGGAGTTTTCTGTTTCTATCTCTAAAGTAAATTTAATATTATCGTGAATTTTGTTAATGAATGTTTTGAATGACTCTAATTGTCTGTTTGTGCCAGTGAAACAACAAATGATGTCGTCGACATATCTAATCCAATAAATAAAGTGTTTGAATAACGGATGTTCTTGGATAGTTTTTTCAATATTATCCATGAAAATTTCAGCGAGCAGAGGGCTCAAAGGATTACCCATGATTAAAACTTTTTTACTATTATATAATACTCCATTGAAGTTAAAATAATTTTGTTAGGTTTTTGATATGTCGGCCTAAAGAATTATCAGTTCGGAATGCTATATTGAAATTATAATGCGAGAGGAATGATTTCAATTTTTGACTAGGATTACCAATATAAGTTAAGCTGTTGTATTTTGTGTTTGAACTTTTTATATTTGGAACTACTTCCTGGATTGCTTTTTAAATCCAGGAAGTATTTCCGAAGCGTGAGTGAGCTTTCCAAACATCCCTATTTCTACAGATGAAAAATGCAGCCTCGTAAATGATCAGAACTGACACCTGAGCAAAGTGAGGCTTACAGCCAGTATTCCTTCTGAGGTTGAGTATTGCCCTTATCATCCAATATAAAGACACTATTGAAATCTGCGGAGTTCGCCCTGGAAATAATTCCATAGCGAAGACGGGACTCGACAAAATAATGGTAGGCGATGATGGCAGTCTCCTTACAGACCTCCATACTCAAGATCCTCAGAGCATAACAGTACCTACTCAGCTGTCCCATTAGATTATCTATATGGATCCTCCAGTCCATTTTGTGGTCAATCTCCATACCAAGGAACTTAATGTGGCTCTGTGACTCAGATTCGCATTATTCTAATCACTTACTCGAAGAAAACCATAACTTTAATGATAATTTCAAAATTTTACACAATGAAAATAACAGATAAAAACACAACCTATCGGAAATTTTAGAGATCAACAAAGAAAAGAATTCAGGTAGGTTACTTAATAGTCAATTAGATCTAAATCCTTCTCCTTTACTCGATCTTTCAATTCATAAAGTAAGCATCTCCGATGGGTTTTCCAACATACCTCTTGTACCTACTGTAATATTAAGTAGGAAATAAGACTAATATATAAGGAATAACTCTGTACATTAGTTTGTATCTATCTGATGAAGCC
The DNA here is from genome assembly GCA_013387265.2 of Cryptolaemus montrouzieri. Classification (NCBI taxonomy): domain Eukaryota; kingdom Metazoa; phylum Arthropoda; class Insecta; order Coleoptera; family Coccinellidae; genus Cryptolaemus; species Cryptolaemus montrouzieri. The sequence goes on from JABFTP020000185.1 coordinate 126,819,519, forward strand.
ACAGTGTGGTGAAACCGGTCATAGTTTTATTAATATAGTGAAAATCTAAATACTTTAGTTTTATTTCATTGAAAATATGTATATCGATTTTCATCAAGTAACGACCTACTCAATCAAATTAATGAAAAGAGAAGATTTACAAAAATTTGAATAATTGTATTTACAATAAATGCTTATATCTATAATTTTGGTGTGTCAGAAAAAACCACAAGTGTGAGCTCAGGAAATGTAACAGAGGAACTATACTATCTTGTATAAGATTCAATAAACGAGTGAAAAAACCCGAGGAAAAACTCGTTTCCTGTCTCTATTGCACTAGCAGTAGCTTGTCTGTTTATGTTGTGTTAGTGTGGTGTGTACATAAACTGTACCAAAGATTTTTCTACTCAGCCACATTATTCTCACTTGCATTCCATGATTTCCAAACGAAGACAAGGTTGAATAGAAGGGGTTTGGGAAAGGAATCTGTAACAATGGATAAAGAAAACCAGCAGAAAAATATTTCAACAATCATACTTCTTGTACCTATTGTAATATTAAGTCAGAAATAAGACTAATATATAAGGAATAACTCTGTTCATTAGTTTGTATCTATCTGATGAAGCCACAGTCTGGTGAACCGGTAATAGTTTTGTTAATATAGTGAAAATCTAAATACTTTAGTTTTATTTCATTGAAAATATCTTCTCTTTTCAAAAGAATATATATAATTGGTTTATTGATTCAATTTATTTTGTATAAAGTTATTACTTTATGTCAAAATATATTTTTCTTTCAAGTCCAAAATTGGATTTTCAATAGAAAAACTCTATGTTCCAAGAAGTGAACACAGAACTGAATAAACGGGAACTTTGACGCACACAGTAGAACCTCTTTTACCATAGAATTGTGAATATCTGCTGTGTTCCAAGTTGATAGATATGAAATGAAAATATTGTTAGCCTAACTTGTTACATGTCGAAATCCCGAAAATCCAGAAGTCCGGAATAACTCTAAAACTAAAACAAATAGCTGAAATCTGTTTTCACCAATGAGTTTTTCTCGAAAATCGAGCTCTTGAGAGGGGGGAATCATTTTCTCTACCCACAATATTTCACATAGATGCCGTAGGTACTAATGCCATGAATTTGGTCAACAATGTAAAATTAATATTGAAATAAACACGAAACACCTCGATATGAAACTTCAAATATAAAAATTGTTTTGAATGAAGTACAGTTCTCACCAATTCAGTTTTATTAACTGAAATTACTTCTCACGATGAAAAGGATTAACGAATTCATAAGGAATCAATAAAAAATCTCGTCACATTAAATGGGCCGAGAAACGAAAAAATCGAGTCGGAGGAAAAAACAAGCTGAAAGAAAAAAGAATAAAAGAAAAACGAAGAACCCCAGCAAAACATTCCTCGTGAGAGAGACGGTTCAGTTTGATTCTACTATTATGCGATATTTATGGGCATAGGACGAATAAAAAGATCTTCTCCGGACTGTGGTCTCGCTCTGCGGCCCTACATCATTTTAACATAATAGAAGAATAGATGGCTTTCAGATTTATGTCATCTTTCGGTCCGTATCAAAGTTCTGTAGCGATGAGGAATACAATGAGCCTGGACGGAAAGCTGGCTGGATATTATAATATTGAATTAATTCGAATATGCGTCGGACACGGTCAGGTATAAGGCCGATTTTTGGTTCTTCGCTTCGGATATGCCGCTAAGAGGTCGGGGAATTGTGAATACGAATCGGTTGGAAATATTTTTCGTTTCCTCCCACTTCGGAGACCGAGCTTAATTCGAGAGGAACTTTTCGTATTTCTATTCTAATTCTAATTTGCAGGTGTCCCGTAGAGAAGAAGGTGGATTGAGATGGTCTCGTAATGCTCTGAATCAAGTTGAAATACAGGAGGCATTTGTGCAAGGTGTCTGTTTGGAATTTGGATGAATACAGAAATAAATGAGTTAGGTAAATAATGTATAAGCTGTACAAAAAAAAGCGGATAAAGTGAAACATGTTCGTACAATTTCTATAGAGATTTATTTTAGTTGAAAATATTTTGACTTCTACATTTACCTATAAATTTTAAAGTCAGATAATAATACGAAATAATAAATACACTGCATGAGTTTCACTAATTATGAACCATATGTGCAATGTAGAATTCTGAACAAAAATTTAAAAATACATATTATACAAAAATACCGAGAATCAATTTACACACACCACAAGAATTGTCGTATCACCTGGTTCACCAGCTCGATCGCAGTTTCTCTGTCAACATATGTTTTTGGATATGAGGAGAAAAAAAATCTTATCCATGTAGTAACATTTCTCACCTCTTACGAATCCAATCTTCCAAAGCAAGGCTCACTGAATATCGACAAGGACACTATCATTAGTGAGGCCACTTCAGGCACAGTAAAATTTTTGGGCATTGTGCTTGACCGACATATGAGGTGGGATCACCACTGTAGTTATGTGGCAAAAAAACTTCGGAGGTTACTGGGCATTTTCAAATACTACAAAAGTGAAATGAATATAAACCATCTGGAAATATTATATCACGCATTCGTGCAAGTACATCTTACATATGGGAATGTTGGGTGGGGAGGAGTGTATGACTGCCATGTTGAACAACTAAATATTTTGCAGAAATGGATCCTGAAAATCATGTATGGTAAAGGGCGCATATTTACGAGTGAAGAGATTTTAGCTTTGTCAGGAATGCTTGACATTAGACAGTTATATGCTCTGAAACTAGTAACTCAAGTATTTACGAGTAAGATGAATGTAAACCCCATTGATCATAAATATGATACAAGGGAAAAGACTCAGACTACAAAACACTACGCTCGATTAAAAGAATAGGACAAAGATCCAGCAAATATCTGGCACCACGAGTATATTCGCGTATACCAGTAGACTTGCGAATCTTGAAAAACTACAAATGTTTCAAAAAGAAAGTGGAGCTTTGGATTCTTTGTGCCGCAAGAACAGAAATAGACAACTTAATTAATCAGCGGAAAAACGAAAGTGCCTAGTTTAAATACTGAGTTCAGAAATTTCGCGGAGTGACTTAAAAAAAAGAGAAGAAGAAAATATCTAAAATGTGAGAAAAAAAAACCTAAATTGTGACTGAAATACCCTAAATTGTGACTAAAATACCGGATTTGACTAACGCCCGATTGTGAAAACAAAAATAAACCTATCGTGACGAACAGTTCAAGAAACATGTGAAACTCACTTTACTTTCAAATAGAAAAAAAAACATTCCACGCAAATGAAGTTGTTATAAATTTAAATTTAACAAAATATACCTTTCTCAAAGGCGAACAGGCGAGACATTCTTCGGAATGATTAAGCCTCTGCTCTTTCATTATTAATTACTCTGTATGTATGAAATCAACTGTAATAAACTTTATTATATTATTATTATTATTTGTTTCCATATGATCTTAAACACGTCTGAAACAAGAATGAGTTTATTTGACTATCAGTATTCATTCAGTTTCTCTTCAGTTTTCACGCTAAATTAATACAAGTTTTCTGTGTTTCTTGTTGATTTTCGAAACTTTAAATTTATTGTAATGGCTGTTGAACGTCCTGGACGCTATTTGAGTGATCATGAAGTGGTAAGAATTGTAACACTTCTAGAGGAAGGGCGAAGCCAACGTTATGTGTCTAACTTGTTGAATGTTAACCAAAGCTCTATTCAAGACAAGAGTTCGGCACTGTACGGCTAGAATGCTACAAAATGAACTTGCACTTTTCAGAAATGTGATATTTCATTGCAAACTGTTAGGAACAGGCTCAGAGAAGACGATATCAGACCAAAGGTGGCTTCTACCGGCCCGCATCGAGTTTCAAGACTTCTATGTGCGAGGGAACATGCAAATTGGGGTATTCCAGAATGGTCGAATGTTCTCTTTTCCGACGGGTCCAGGTTCTGTCTAGAATCAAATGATAGACGCATGCCTGTATACAGACGACCTGGGGAACGGTTTCAGCAATGCAATATCCGGCAAAGTAATGGTGTGGGGAGGCATTTCTTTCCATGGTCGAACAGAGTTAGTCCTATTGAATAATGAAAGAATAACAGCGGCCAGATACATAGCAGATATCCTTGAACCTCATGTTGTACCCTTTGGCCCATTGATTGGCGAAAACTTCATTTATATGCATGATAACGCTCGGCTTCATGCAGCTAGAGTAGTTACAGAATTTCTGCAAAATGCCGAAATGGATATTTTAAGGTGGCCAGCCAGAAGTCCCATAGAACATGTTTGGGACAACATGGGGTGGCAAATTCAGCAACGTAGGATGCCTTGTAGAACACTCCAACAACTAGAAAATCTGTTTCCTGAATTTTGGAACTCAGTGACTAATGAGTACATCCAATATTTGTTTGAGGTGCTTCCGAGACGTATACTGGCAGTAATAAGGGCCCGGGGAGGAAACACTCGATTTTGAAAATGATTAGTAACCATTCGATGCTAGATGATTGGTCTCTTCGTGTACGTTTGAATATGGTAGAATTTTTTAATTTTCATTAACTCGAAAATTGTATATATTCTCCATCATAAACTCATCTCTTTTGAATGATATCTCCTTATTTTACACTTCTGAAAGTTACCAAGCGACTCTTGAATGACCAACCTAAAAGTTTATATATTATTGTCCTAAAAGTAGGGTGATGCGACAATTTTTGTGGGGAGTGTATTTCCCTCATTACATCGACAGTTCTTCCTGATAGGAAATTATGGAAATTATAAATATTTCTTCGTGGTTATTACGAGAACCCAAACACCAATCACATCGCGTGATGTCATGGACTACCAAATATTCTGACATTTGAAAGGAATAATGAGATTTGTTGTTATCATTCTGATAAAATATAGAAAATATCATAATGCGAATTATAAAATGAATCATTACAATTTCGATTGTGGTATGTATAAGTGTTGCCGATCTTTCGGTCAATATTTCGTGAGAAAATTATGAATTTTCAGTGATATAATAGCCAGTCAATAATCAGCGTATTTTTCAACTCTTTTATCGTCAGTACATATTGGCAACAAATTAAAAACAAAACAATTTCCTGTTTCATGTGGTTTCAAAAATGCAAATGCAAAGACCATTCGCAACTAGGATCCAATTTCACTCATTTTGTTTTTATAATCTTCAGCCAAACCAACTTCATGAATCTTAATTTGAACCTGCGCAAGATGTAATCTATAACGATAATCTTCGCTGCAGGCCAAACTTGTTCATTTGTTCCTGAATGCCAATTGTAAAATCTACAACGAGATATTCACCTGTATAACAATTTTTCATTTGTTTGTTTGGTGAAAAACAATATAATATTGGTACGTAATGTCCGTTGGAAAAGCCATGTAAACTATTATATTGTCGTCTTGACAAAATTCATGAACATTACTCATTCCTGCTCGTTCGAATTTCCTTTTTTTGCTTAGCGCAGAAAATGTCTGCATATACTTGTTGATAACAGTGGCGGTAATTTCCATCCATAAATTTTTTCTAATGTCATTAGCATCATATAGGTATAGTAATCGAAGAAGACATATCATATTGGAAAACGTCAAATTATTTTGGCTGACTCTTCCGATAAATCGTCAAAAACTTTTCTCTTGGATGCAATTTAGAGGTTCAAAGATTGTAATTTGGAATCATGGAAAAGTTCTAAGATATGTCTGGTCACTGTTATATTAACATCCACTGGCCACAAATGTAAGAATAAATGATTCACATTTTTATCCGTACGAATCCATAGTTTTCCGCTTTTTGAAAAGAATATTTAAAGTTGTTAACAACCTGATGTAGAACTGGAAAAGAGGAGAAAACCGATTTTACATCCTGTCAAAAATTACATTTGTCATATTTTCAGATCGACTGTCAAGATTTTTTTGCAAATTTTTCTTTAAATGAAACAATATACACGATGAAATAATATATGGGCGATGTCAACCGAAATTATTGGGTCCATAATGATTTTAAAACATCTATAGATCATAATCGGCATCACTTAGGAGACTGAACCATGCCATCGAGGCTCTCTTGGTCAAACAGAGAAGGAATTGTTTTGTTGAGTTTGAATATTAAGATTATACTTCAAAATTGGCAAGCAAGAACAAGGAAGTGATTATGTTTCAGGAGACTCACACTGCGACGGAAGAACATCTCCGCGAAAGAGGAAATATCGCAGGTTTAGTACTTTTTGATTATCTCCTTAGTCCTTTTTATAGCCTTGCTTGCTATGTGAAATCTTTTCTTAGATTTGTTTAGACATATAAGAGGTATGATTGTTGAAATATTTTTCTGCTGGTTTTCTTTTTCCATTGTTACAGATTCCTGTCGCAAACCCCCTCTCCCTTTCCTTTCACCCTTGTCTTCGTCTGGAAATCATGGGGTGCAAGAGAGAATGAAGCGGCTAAGCAGAAAAATCTTTGTTACTCCTTATGTACACACGACACTAACACAACATAAACAGACAAGCTATTGCTAGTGCAATAGCGACAGGGAAACGAGTTTTTTCGTCAAGTTTTTCACTCGTTTATTAAATCATTTGCAAGATAGTATGGTTCCCCAGTTACATTTCCTGTTTTTTTTATACTTACACACACACAAAATTATACTTATAAGAATTAAGTGTAAACACAATTATTGCAATTTTTGTAAATACTCTCTCTTCAAATAAAAAGTTGGCACAACTGTTATCTATACTGATGCGGAGTTAGTACGCGATCTGTCCTTCAGTTTTTTACAGTGCTCGATTTTCTCAGTTCTCAGAAGTGAGTTTTGCGATTTTTACCATGAATAAAAATATCGATCAAAAAATTTGTCTTAAATTTTGAATTTCAAATGATATTTCTTGTGCAGAATCGTTGAAAATGTTACGAAAGGTTTACGGTGAATCTGCTTTATGAGAAGCGCGTGCACATGAGTGGTACAGAACATTCAATAGCGATCGAGATGTGGTGGAAGATTTGCACAACATCTGGTCAGCCATCAAAACCTTCAACTGAAGTTAATATCGATAAAGTGAAGGAAATAGCAATTTTACTTTTGACGTATCCAGACAAAACGATAATGAGATTCGTCGGAAAACATTTCATTTTTCAAAAGAACCAGCAAGTTGTCCTTAAATGAATTGGGCGAATCTACAAAGATATGAATGGTCGACCGGCTTCAATATTTGCACCATTTGCACCTTATAAGGCTTAGAAGCCTACTCGAAAAATTCGCTATGTGGTCGTTGTAGATCAGAGCAATTGGTTAGAACGTCGATCAATTGGCAAATTCGGATCTTCCTCAACTCTGTGGCTCTTGAATGCAATGGTTCCTCTTAAACGATCCGGTCGAACACTTGTTGATGTTGGCATCTACCGAGCCTTTCGATTCAAATTCATCGGCTAACTTTTTGAAAGCAGTCTCGGAAAGGCGATTTTGTTGACTGAAAATATTACGAATTTAGCGAAATGTGTCTAATGTAAACGATCCACTATTTTCATCATTAAACTATTGTTATTTCGATGTGATTTTTGAGCGAAGCTGAATTCATAGCTAAAATTGCAGAAGATTGTTCTATTATATGCCAAAAAGGAAATGTGAAACTGTTATGTTGTCGATTTGACCCTATTGAAATACAAATTCTTGTTAAAAATCCCTTGCTTATTAAATTTGAAATTTGAACTAGAAGATCCTTAGAATTTTGATGGTCAATGAGTGTAAGAGTGATAAAATTTAACTTTGATTGGCAATAGTTCGTGAACTATGTGGTATAATTGTATATGATTTGAGAATGTAGATAGTTCCAGTATTTTCTTTAGGTTAATGAAAATTTTGGCTTTTAGCTTCACAACGAAGAATCACCTGCAAAATATATAGAAAAGAAGCGTTAACAGAGTCAACAATCTCAATAGATTCTCTCAACCCCATTGCACATAAATTAACCACTTATAACTCAATGATTCATAGATCCTTCTCCATTTCCCCTCTCCACAACAGACTTTAACACGGAAATCAATATCATCAAGAAAATTGCATCAAATAATAATATTCCAGACACCCGAATAAACAGTTATTATCAAAAGGAAAGAACAAAATCAAATTTCTCAATTACTATATTCCATTTTCAGTAGTCCATAAGCAATATAAGCATTCAATACCAAACAGAATACTAATAGATTCAAGCATTTTGAAACATATAGAAATGAATGCAGTGAATGCCTAATAGTTTAGGTAGGACGAACAGGTCGAAATTATGAATCAAGATTCAAAGAACATTCCTCCTCAGACAACAAACCCTCAGTTTTTTAAGATACTACATTTACAAATCACATTATAACATTATATAATTGAAATATTCTCCACAAATGTGAAAAGAGCATGACAATGAATCTGTTGGAAAGTGTGGAAATCAACAAACTTTGTAGAAACCCAAAATTCACCACTTTCAATAGTGAACTAGAATTGAAGTACTCCCCACTACTCAACATATTAAATTCTCTCTGACAACTATTAGATCTAGACACTTGAAAATAACGTAACTGTCCAAACCGGCCTTGTATATTGCAATAAACATTGTAGAAATCAGACAAAAGTTTTTCATTTTATTTATATTACGTAGTTTTTATTTTCCATTTTGCATATTTCCTATTTCTAGCTCTTTTTGAAATTGTCGATTCAATTTAATAGGAATGAATGTTTTGATAATTGTTGCAATCATAAACAAATTATACATCAATTTCAGTTTATTTATTCCAAACGGGGTGAACACGATCTAGGAATTAGCTAAAATTCCTTCAGCAATTTGAATTGTATTCATGGTGAGAGTACTTCAGAATGTGCTGTCAATCATTTTTATTACATAATTAGTAAATCATTAAAATAACATTTCAATATGATAATATAATTGGCACATAATAAGTTTTAATGACGAATATTCCATTTCGAATCTACACCTTGGCTCCTACTCTGCTAATTTTGCAAATTCAGAATGTATTACCAATAACAGCAGTTACAAATATTCAGCATCCAAAATTAGAAAATTATTACAGATATTCAAGATTATAATTTTGTTCTCAGAGCAACGACTATCAAAAACTCGAAAATTGAAAATCTAAGTCATACTTTTCTATTGTAAATAATAAATTTAAGAATTCACTTAATGTTGCTTTCTTCATTCTTTCATTTTACTTTATATAATTGATATTTTTGTTGTAACAATGTAAAGTGTATTTAGAAATCGACAAGTATCAACGAAAGAAATTTGTAGGTTCAGCTTCAAACTCATCTAAGAAATGAAAATCAATTTCTGCAGGACATAACGAGAACACCATTTACACTTAGTTCCCACATTTTATCAAGAATCATAACGATTTTTCAACGCCTTCATCAAGTGATAGCCTAAACTTATATTATTGCGGTGAATAGTAGGTTGCCTAATAATCCATTTGAGCTTGTGAACGAAATCATTATTTGTATGGCGGATGCGCTCTACTTATATCATGTGTGGTGGTCTAATAGTTTATTCAACTGGTTGAAGCAATGAACAGATATTTTGAAATTTCGCTTATTCTTAAATCTAGTAGTCACTAAAATATTAATATAGTAACAGTTTCATACGAATTTGTGCAAAGATTCAGATCCATTTTCGGTTTTCCTCAATGCTTGTTTGTCAAAGAGCTATAATATGTCTTATTGAGAATACGAGGATGGATTAATAAGTTACCAGCCTGACCAAGAAAAACAACGTTTTTAAGATTTTTTTTTCATTTCTCAACATAAACACCTTTAAGGCTGATATATTTCGTATAGCGGTGTTCTAGTCTAGTAATACCATCTCTATAGGTTGATTCGTCAATTTCCTCAAAATACCCATTTACAGCTTCGATTACTTCTTCATTGCCCGCAAATCTCCTACCGCCAAGTCATGTTTTGAGGTTAGGACACAGATAATAAACACTCGGGGCTAGGTCAGGAGAGTAGTCGTGCGGCATCAATTCGAACTTAGATTTTAACCATGGCTACGTGCGAAGAATGCACTGGTGCATTATCGTGATGAAACAAAATTTTTTTCTTCGCCAAATGAAGTCGTTTAATTTGCACCTCGTGGCAATAAGTCTGCGTATTATTGACTAGTGATAGTTTCACCTTTTTCAAGGTAATCAATGTATATAATACCTCTTGCATCCCAAAAAACAATAGCCATAACCTTGTTTGCCGATGAAATTGTTTTTGCCTTCTTTGGAGTTGGTTCCCCTGTTCCAATCCACTATTTAGACTGTTGTTTGGTTTCACTAGTGTAGTGGTGGACTCAAGTTTCGTCAAAAGTAACGAATCGATGCAAAAATTCGCTTGGATTATGCTTATACAGCGCCAAATTGGCGGTAGAAATGGTTTTTCGAATCAATTTTTGGTAAACGTGGCACCCATCCTGCACAGAGCTTTCCCATATGCAAATGTTGGTGCAAAATATTTTGCACACATTCATATGGCATCTTACAGGTCTCAGCTATCACACGAACTTTGATCTGCGGTCATTCAGCACTATTTTATGAGTTTTTTTTATCACATCTGGAGTCGTGATCGCAACGGGGCGTCCTGAGCGTGGCTTATCAGAGGTGCTCACACGACCCATTTTAAACTCGGAAACCCACTGCTTAACGGCTGAATATGATGGGGAGGATGTCCCCAGTGTTGAATCAATCTCTTCTTTAATCTCCTTCGGCGTTAACCCCTTCAAATAAAAGTATTTGATGACAGTACGCTTTTCCAATTTTTCCATTTTCACAGAGGCGTCTTGTTCAGCGTGCTCTCAAACGTAAACTAAAACGGCGATCGGGCTAAAGCTATCTAAGGATGGTAGTGTAGAAAGCCACCTCCGAAGTATGCCTAGTGGCGCCATCTCTTGGTCAGACCGGAGACTTATCAATCCAGCCTAGTAGACTAAAGTTACTTCTGGTTCATCCGATAAAGGTTTGATGCATTGCTTCTAACTACTTCTTTTTACTCAATCTTGAAACGCTCAAGGTTAAGCTAATATTTTAAACGCATTCTAACGATATACGCAGATAGGGATCGATTTTTGTTTCATCATAGGAAATAGTAGCACATTCTTTTATCTATAATTCTATATTCTATATGAATCGATGATTTTTTCGAGTTGAAAATTTTTGCAGAGTGTTTCAACTACAAAAAGATATATTCCATTATTTGATCAATTATCTGAATCCGATGTATTTCGAATAAATGGGAGCACTGATTGATAATTGAGAATTTCAGTCGCTTAGAGTATCATGTGACACCTCATTGGAAAGGTCTCCCTATGATCTGAACGAATTTGTTTCGTGTTAGGTGTCTATATAGAGAATCCCAATCGTGGTATTTATTTCGTGAGGTAGCTGGGTACGTCGGGTCAATTCATTGAGGCTCATTCTTTAATTTGCTTTGTATGCTGAAACCAGAAAATGGTAGAGAAAAACCAAGAAGAAAATCCACTTGTTATTTAAAAAAATGGTGATAATCATTGCGATCATCAGATCAATTCCATACCTACAATCTTCAATTTCTTTCCTAATGCAATATTTTCCTATCATACATATAACAGTAGTTCCAATCAGAACTGAACGAGAAACTCGGAAATGGTGTACTCAATTGAGGAAAAGAGTAGATATAGCGTCATGTCGTTTTCAAAAGAACAGTTGCACAAATAAATAGCAAGAATATTTAACACAACTCATCCAGAGAAAGTAGTGAGACACTAGTATGTCAAATCACTTATACAAAAGTTGCAGGCAACTGGCAACATTTCATGATATATATATATATATATATATATATATATATATATATATATATATATATATATATATATATATATATATATATATATATATATATATATATATATATATATATATATATATATATTTTTACTACCATGTCCTGACTCATAACTTCAATACGCCTTGTGACAGTCGGACGAGATAACTGAAGTTCTCTAGTAGCAGACATGTTTTCTGTTTTATTTTTTTCAATCTTCAAATAAATTCTCACCCGCTTCAATAAATACGTCCTTCGCAAGCGATCCATCTTCGAATGGTTTCTTGTGTTTCGCCAATATATGAGATATTTTAAATGACCCGATCGTAGCAGCTTCTGATTGTTTGGCTGGTCTTGTGAACATGGTTCGTTCTTTTTTCAAACAAGATATCAAATCACGTACTTTTCATTTTTTTAATTCACTATGTGGCGGGAAATCCTTTCCATAGTTTTTATAAACCACCTCTCTAAATTACCACGCTTAGGTATTACAACTGACGCACGACAAATAGGACAAATGCACTTATCCTTCACCATACAAAAGAAAAATTCTTCCTCCCAATAGTTATTAAAATGATAAGTCTTCGATTTTTTCGCTGCACTCATTTTGTACTATTTAATAATAAACTTTGTATTGACGTAGTATTGCCTTTAAGTGACAATTCAGAATGACTTCAATTCCTGCAGGCGCAGGAACAAAAGTCTCGAAAGCGGCAAGAATAAAAAACGCTGCTTTTCTTTGACAAGTACCGCGCGTTCCTTTGATAATGCAGCCTTTTCCCGCTAGCAGAATGTTATTTTATTTCGTAATAAATTTTTGTAATTTTGTTACTCATTAAAAATTTTTTTCTTCTCGAGATCTACTCAAAAAGCACTCGACCGTTTGAGCACCCCTTCTGTAGAAGGTAATTAATGTTTTGTGGTAACTGTTATATGAATTTCTTTTTGATAGCTGTTGAATACCCAATGCGGAAGGCAATAAACTAAGATCGAATAATATGATATGTAATCAACGATGGAATAATCTTCTACATCAAGTTGAAAATTTCATTCATTTTTATGAAAAACTAATAAGAATAGTCTAACATGAAATATTAATGACATCTACCAGGGAATTTTCACTCAACTAAGATTTAATTCAATTAATTCCGAGAGTTTTCTCAACATTCGCGCTAAAATCATTCAATTATACTAGGAATTAACAACCTGGCATAAATTTCTAGAATCTAAACGAGCACTCACACACAGTTTTCACGGTTCACAATTAAAACGACCCTTAAATTACGTTCAGAATTCGAATAGGGAATAGGTTTAATTCCAGTTGGGCAAACTTTCAACAGAAAAATAACGTAATCTAAGAACGTAATCAATGCGAAGGTAACGAATTTGTAACTAAGATAATTTTGCGTGTAATTGAGTGTTGGAATTAGGCATCGCCTCTTACGGACCGTGAAGTCGTAAATTTTGAGTCTGTGTCGGAGGGTTTAGGAAGGACCATCCCGTAGGACCAAGAACAGGTTTCAATCAATTCCCATGACTTTTGAAGTCATGGGTGTGTTTCAAACATGAAATATTCTCACTACTTTATATCATTTTGAAATCTAATTCTAAATTCTAGCCAGAAATGAATATTTTTAATTTGAATAAAACATTCTAAGCACCACTAAACTCCTACGAAGTTGATGATTATTACCAAATAAATTTATTTCGCTGTACAATGTGATACAGAAGCACCTTAAGATACGAGTGTTATATTGATTAAAAAAATTAAACGTCATTTGCCGACAAAAGTGACAACTTAAAACTTTGAGAAAGCAATAGTAAGTTTAGAGTATCACAGTTGAAATTAAAAATTCATAATTTATAACTTCGAATAATTGAAATTTCTATGGTTTCCGTAGCTCGAGCAAGTATGATTTTTCGTGTGAAAAATTGAGCAACTCTTCCATTTTATGATTTGTTCAGTTGAAAATCGTAAGTCCATGGTTTTTATGTACAGAGTTTGCCACTTTCGAGGTTTCAGTACGGCAGCTGTCAAATAATGTAGATAGAAAAAAAAATTACCCCCCATCTCCGTCCTAGATTTTCGTGGTAAACTAGTTGGTGAAAACATAATGATTTTCGACTTATAATATAAACTGGTGTTTTTTAAAATGTAAACTGTAGATGAATTTGTATAAAGTAGAAAAGTGTTCTTTTCTCTCTCAAATGTATACAATATGCAAACAAATTTCTTCAAAGAATGAATATTCTGTGGTTTCATCTTAAATCATGGGGCAAATTTAGACACATATTTTCAGTTCTTTGCTCACATCAATAAATATCAAAATTCATCCATTATTAATTTCACATTGTTGATTCACAAATAATTAGTTGCAAACAAAATGAAACCGAATATTATAAAAGCTGGTTCTTTCAAAGCACTCAGAGAAAGGGTTACATTATACAAAATAATGAAAAATTACAATGGAAGTTACTGTGAGTCCCCACGAGAGAGAGAAAGCTCAGGTTTCGTGAATCCTCAGAAAAATTTTTAACCTTAGAAGATGAAGGAACCTCAGTTTCTACAACCAGATGATTATGAGCAACGGCTAGAACTTCCCCGATGATATCAGAAAAAATCAAGAGATAATCCCGGATTCTACCAGTAGTCGTTCATAACTGAATTGGTTCTCTAAAGTTCTAACACAAAATACCACAGCTTAACTTATATTGGTAATCCTAGTCTGAAATTAAAATGATTCATCTCTCATTATAATTTCTATATATCATACCGAACTGATAATTCTTTAGGCCAACATATCAAAAACTGCAAATCGAAAATTGATAAAGGTAATAAATCCGGTGTTTGTAAACATCAAATCCTTGTGGGGATTGTAATCTAATTCATATTGGTAGAACTTTCAGAAATTTCAAAGTTAGATCATCCGAGCACAAACGTAGTCTCAATTAATATAAATATGATTCCCATTATTCTAATCACTTACTCGAAGAAAACCGTAACTGTAACTATCTGATGAAGCCACAGTAGAGTGAAACCGGTCATAGTTTTGTTAAAATGTGAAAATCTAAATACCATAGTTTTATTTCATTGAAAATATGTATATCGATTTTCATCAAGTAACAACCTCCTCAATCAAATTATTATTGTGAAAATTGTGATAGCAGTTCTCGAAAAGTTAGCTTCGTCTGTGAACATTATTTCACTATCAAAATGAGCATTTTCTCTAATTTTATCTAAGAACCATCGGCAGAAATTCAGTCTTGAAGGAAAATCTCGAGGAAGTAGAGTTTGGACGCGTTGAATATGAAACGGGTACAATAAAAAGTCGTGGAGAATCCTCCAAACTAGAACATGTGAAATATTCAACTGATTTCCAATTTTCTTGTACTCACATGAGGATTCAAATCAATACCATTCAAAACTGCTTCCTCAATATCTGGAGTTCTCATAGTTTGAGTTGCACCTTTTGAATGATTATTTGCAGTAAAAGTACCAGTTTCCCTCAACCTTCTGTGGATATTTGAAAATGTTCGCCTGTCTGGTGTTACTCGATTTAGAAAGCGCACCTGATATAATCGCCTAGCTTCTGTTGTGTTTCCGTCAGCCAGACCGTACATGTAATGGATATCAGCCAATTCGGCGTTAGTAAAATTAGCCATTTTTTCTTACAGCAATAACTTCAAAAGTTTCAAAACTAATCGTTAATTTGATAAAGAATTCGAGCAGATACTGGTTCAACCTTAGGAACTGTCAAAATAAAAAGCCTACTTGTCATTTTTTTCAATTAGAATTGCTTTCAATTCAGCGAATGCATACAATCGTTTAATAATTTTTTGCTAGTGAACGGTCGGAGATACGAAAAATGTATGTCAAAAAGTCTCTAAATTGAACTAAGATGACGAAAATTGATTGTACGCTGATCAGTGGCGTACTGAAAAAAGTTTGAAATGCATAGGAAAACATCCGGAAAAGAGAACACCTTGTAAATTGTAGTTGAAATTTAGGACGTGTAATGATGGAGGCTGAAAAATAGCTTGCAATCCAAATTTGGACTGAAAATCGCAAAACTGCCTGAGTTTAGTAGAAAAAACCAATTTTTCCGGAAATTTCAACATCCTGTAGCTCCATAAGGAAGCTTTTGCAGACCTATATTTATATGAACTTTTTCTTGAAATTGCACGTAGAATTACCCCATCAATTTGTGACATACTATTATATAACACCCTGTATTTTGCTTTGGTTTTGGACAAAATTAGGCAAGCATATAGAAAATAACTGGCTCATATATGTTCATTTAAAATGGTCAACTTTTTTCAGGCCAACAAAGTGATTACACAAAGTATGCCTGTTTTATCTGCTTGTTAAAAATCAACACAGGGTTGAAAAACGATTGGCCTTCTCGAAGCCCTAATTCCAAGATAACAAAACGTGATAAATTCACCTTTAGTAACAAGCAATCGAATAATATTGCCTCCGTTATATCTAAAATTAGAACTCACAAAATAATTTGTCGAACTTAACGAAAAATAGAAATTATTTCCGTTCGTTGTCTCAAAAGTTCTTTGATGGCCACATCTAAAATCATTAATAAAAGACAAGTTTTTCGGTTAGATTAACTATGACAGTGATTGAGGAACATGTATGGAATAAGGTTTTTGGCTTGTTCAGAATTTTTGGGAAAGAAGAAAAGTTCCGACTACTCTCAATGCGTTTAACAACTACTGAGTCACTTTCAAATGCATGGATGTAACATAAGCATCGAGTTACACTTTCTTCAAAACCACCTATTCTCCTTCTAACCTTGTGGATCTAAGTGAAGCACAAAGCGAGTGATTCCACGAGGACCTACAGACTATGGAGGAACGTTAGCAAGGCGGACCATTGTTGGACCATTCAGAACATATCACTGACTACGAAAAAAATTTTTTGCAATTTAGGATTTCAATAAAATAAGATCAATTTTACAGAAGTTTTGTTTTATTGCAGTGTTTCATGTTATATATTCTTTAAACTAGAGCTGATACATAAGTTCAAATCATGGATTTGAAATTGTCATTAAAAATCAGGCTAATACCATGTGCCATAACTCAATGAATTGCTGTTGTGCGGTGCAATTCGAAAATCATTCAACATAAATAAAATTTTGAATACGTCCCAGCATTATACCCAAAAGAGTGCCTGTAGAATATTCAAATATTTTTCACCTAACTTTGATAGCAACCGAAATACTGACATGCCGAATGAATGATATAACTCGAAAAAAGAGAAGATAGCAGCGATCTATTTTCACCAACTAATTTTCCTCGAAAAGCGGGGACGAAGAAGGAAGTAATTTTATTCATGTACTGTATTTCTCATAGCTGTTGTTCTAAAACATCGAAATATCATAGCTGAAGAAAAATTACTGTTCGTTTCTCGATTACTTTATACACTATAACCGTGCTGACTGGGATGAGTTGCGTGAATTCTTTTCGTACTTTCCATTCGGTGATGTTTGCTTTTAAGATCAATGTGTGCACTGAATATGTTACAGAAATCAATCATGCAGGAATGGATCTCTACATCCCTCATTCCATGAAAAGAACAACAGCACAAAAGCTATGATTCCACAAAGTGCGAGAGAGCCTCTGCAGCGAAGAACAGAGCTTACAAGTCATGAAAGATAAATCCCACAGAAGAAACAAGAACAACCTTCTTACGAATACGGAACGAATGGGGTAACTAATAAACTCTTTGAACAGGCAAGCGGGACTAGACAGTTCTGGTCTATGGCGATGACTATCAGTGCCAATTTCTGAAAAACTGTTTTTCCGCCTCTTTTTAGAAGACGAAAGTATAGCATCATCTCCGAAAGAAAAGCCGATCTCTTTGTTCTCTTGTGCTCAAAGAATTCTGTTCTAGATTCATCTAACGCAATACTATCGAACATTCCACCTACAAATTCTTCCATGGCAGAAACCAAGTTCAGAGTTCACACTGTGAGACGGGCTCACGAGCAGCTGAACTCCAAGAAGGCAGTTGGTCTACACGAAATACCGCCAGTCGTCCTGAGAAGTGTGCTTCCAACTGACACCTATTCTTAACCATCTGTTTCAGATTTCTTAAGAAAGCCAGATTTTTCCGAGCAGTTGGAAGATAGCAAGAATTCAACCCAAAGAAAGGAAAAAGTCCTAACCCCAAAACTACCGCCCTGTTGCACTTATGTCCAAAGTGATGGAAAGACTCATAAACGATGTACTCATCAAATATCTTGACTTAAAGGGAATTATTAACGACCGTCAGTATGGTTTTCGCAGGCAAAAATCGACAGAAGATCTGCTCGCCTACGTCACTCATGTTTGTACATCAACGATGTAAAAGCATGGGGAATCTAGAGCAGTAGCCCTCGACATCTCTAAAACCTTAGATAGGGTTCGGAATGCATTCTTGTTGAATAAACTTGCTGCACATGGGCTTCCCGAAAAACTGCAGGGCTGGATAAGTAGCTTTCTTTCAAATAGATCAATACAAGTTGTGGTCGATGGTATATCATCTGATTGTTTCCAGTTGCAAGCAGGAGTACGTCCGGGATCTATTCTTTCACCAACCTTGTTTCTGTTGCAGATAAACGATCTTCTGTCATCTACAGAGAACAAGATCTTCGGTTTTGCAGACGATTGTACCCTGATTTCGTCTTTCAGTAGTCTGCGGCCGATTACAGCTGCGGAATCTCAGCGTCGGAGATGTCAACAAATTAATAACTTAATTTTTGACTTACAGAGGATATCTGAGTGGGGTTACTTGAACCTAGTGAGCTTCAACGCGAGCAAAACGCAAGCAACTACGTTTTCTAGAAAAGTCCCTGCTGGAAATCCTCCTCTAACGATGCAAGGCCAACAATTTGCAAAGATTCGATGCACCTTCTCGGAATAACGGTCAACTCCGGGTTTTGCTGGCATGAACATGTATCGGCAATAGCTCACTCTGCATCAGCTAAACTTAGTTTTCGTCTCAGAGCCAAGCGATACTTCACGTCATCTCAGCTGTTGTTTCTATATAAGGCGCAGATTCGACCTGAGTTGGAATACTATTCCCATGTATGGGGATCTGCGCCCAAACATTCGTTGCAGATGTGCAAAACGGACTGTATGCCTCATCGACCACCGGAGATCACCCGCGATCTTCCACAGAAGATGCTCCAAGGATCTGAAAGACCTTGTTCCGGGAAAAGTCATGTTTTGCCACAACACTAGGCTGGAAAGGAGTTCTCATCATATGGCGGTACATTTAGCGACCCCAAGAACTTCTCTCCATAATAGTTCCGTTATTTACATTGCCGGTGAGCTTTGGAACTCCCTTCCGTCTAACATCTGCCTTTGCTGAACTTTCTCTCTCAGCTCCAATGAGCTGAAAGATCTTGTACCGGGAAAACTCATATTTTCCACAACACAAGGCTGGCAAGGAATTCTCACCTTCCAAACATCCTAAAATTTGGCCCTCTTCAACAAGCGAGTAAACAGACACCTCAATTCTTGTCAGGCGCCCACTCATGTGGAGTAATAGGTTCGCCTATTCCTGGGAAGCGCGCATAAAAAAAATTGAGTAATGGAAGCTGTAGCAGCATACTTCTCCCAAAAATTCGCCATCAAGAAACCTTTTTTAACGATTACGCCCAATCCAGTCATGAGGATTTTCTTCAGCCCATATTGAATCGTTGTGGAAATTCATTATACTCTCTCGTGTAAACTCTGTTCTGTAAACAAAATATTCCTACAAAATTCGGCATCTTCAGCATATCTTTGTGATAGCAATTGGCAAAATTCGATCATTCTGGGTAGATCTTCAACTTTGAGAGCTTGAATCCATTAGAGATGATACGAGTACAACAGTTGCTTATGCAAAACAATCAAAACAGTCAAATGTGATACGCATATCTGTAGAGATAGCCTTCGAGTGGTGATTTTTGGATTATCAATGACCTCACCTTCAATACCACCAAATCGAGCATAACATAAACACCTCAAAAAAGTCTAGGGAACACTTTTGAATATCGATATATCGTATCCAGAACGATCAATATGGATGATTTTTTTCAAGAAATGAACACCTGCATCCATTTCTCACCAAATTATGTAGAGTGCCGCAACAGATTTCAGTTTTTTTTATAAAAAACTGAAAATGCAGCAGATGCGACGCTGCTTTATAATCATTTTATGTATTCAGTGTTTGAAATCAGTTAGTTGGCACTTTGTTTCTGTTGTAAGCACAAATAAAAGATTCAAGTTTTGTGATTCGATCATGGAAAGACGACATTTGACTAGAGAAGAGATGTTACGAGCCGTTGGCATGCTCCAAGCTGGGAGCTCACAACGGGAAGTATCCAGGGTTCTGGGAAGTAGCCCAAGTGTCATAAACCGTTTATGGTCGCGTTTCAATGAAACAGGTAGCGTAGAAGAACGCCATACAGGTCGTTTCAGGATTACTACAGTCACCCAAGACCGATATTTGGTTTCACAAGCCAGAAGAGATCGTACTACCACAGCATCTCGATTAGCTCAAGAGCTATCACGAGTTCATAATGTACAAATTTCCGACCAAACTGTGAGAAATCGATTGCACGAAGGTCAACTCCACTCCAGACGTCCTTTAAGAGTTCCACAACTGACCCATGGAAATCGCGCTGCTCGTTTAGCTTGGTGCCAAGAACACTTAAACCGGGATCAAGAGAGGTGGGCCACAGTTCTCTTCAGTGATGAATCTAGATTCAGTTATTATCCCGATTCGGGAAAAATTCGAATACGGAGGGAACCTGGAAAGCAAAACCGTCTCCAGCATGCTCGAGAAGTTGTTAGACAGGGAAGCGGATCAGTGATGTTTTGGGGAGGTATACGCCTTGGTGGAAGAACTGACCTCGTTTTCATACAGAACAACCTCACGGGAAATTCTAACGCAAATGAGATAGTTTTACCTGTAGTGGTACCGTATCTCCAAACAATCGGTCAAAATCCACTCTTCCAACAAGAAAATGCCCCCCCTCATAGTGCAAGAGTTGTCTTGAACGTTCTTGAAGAGAATGATATCGATCTTCTACCGTGGCCATCCTGCTCCCCAAATCTGAATCCCATCGAGCATGTGTGGGACACCCTAAAAAGAAATCTCCTGCGTCAAAACGTCTTCCATCATGAACAGGAGCTTCGATTAGCAGTTCAGGGGGCTTGGAATGACTTAAGCCAAAATGTAGTAGACAATTTAATATTGAGCATGCCGCGACGATGCCAAAGTATCATTAATAACAGAGGTGGACCTTCTGGGTACTAAAAAATATAAGTGCTTCCATATCGTTTCGAAAATATTAGTTCAGGATTTTTTTTGTGTTTTACCAAATTTCGTCATTTGCAAATTTCAAATTTTTTTATAATAGGTGCTTTGGAGAAGTCAAATATTATTTTGTTTTCTTGAGAATACATTATATACAATACATCTTAACAAAAACCGAAAGATTTCTATAAATTCGAATCATCAAATTCATATTTTGAAGATATTGGTGTTTCCTAGACTTTTTTGAGGTGTTTAGATGAATATCAGGCAATTCTTGAAATGTGTACTCCCTCCATACTTTTCAAAATACCAAAAACTATGTATTATTGGCAACAATCAACTCCTATTATTACAAGTGCCCTGAATGTCATCAAAATGACATGAAAAATGTTTCAGAAAGCTATTTCCTAGTTTCTGTGAAAATCATGAGGACAGATTCCTCGTTCGTATCACAGATTATCGACTCTCACCTCAGTTCATTTAAAAAACGAATTTCTGCTCATGTAAATCATTTTTTTACCCAAAAACGGTTGTGATTTCAAGAAGCGTAAGGAGATAGAAAAAATTCGTAATTGAAAAATCTCTTCATTTAATACTTTTGTAAAAATATCACACTGTATATTTTCGCAACTACAGGGCACATCTAATGAATTGATGAGTAAAACAATTTATTTTATGTAAATTGGAGTTACAAGAGTTACCAACAGAAACGCGAAAAAAATTAAAAAACCGTGTATCTCGACTACGGAGGAATTTTGGACATTTGTTTTAAGAAAATCTTAATGACTGCAAACCTGAAACACCCTGTATAATAAATATAGATACAATCACTGTAGGGAACCCACATAAACTATACTCTCGGAGTGCCTCGTAACTAAAATGGATACCTATTTGGAAGATATGAAGTGGATGACAATTTTTGTAATGAACTAGGGTAGCATATTTGTTCGAACATCATACGATAAAGTAATTTGCGAGATATCCTAGCATCTACGTGGTCTATCTCACGAGAATACTAATAAAATGTATGGAATGAAAACAATCTCAAATACAGGAAATGCATCTGATAAATTAGAGACCTAGCAATTTCAGTATCCAACTAGTACAGTTATGCGGCAGATAGTGGTTTGTCTAATGATCCGCTAAGACCATTTTCCATTTATCCGAGAGGCTGGAACGAATAAAAGGATGAATTTAATCTACAATAAGATTGTTAACCATAACGAAGTTGCTTCATGTGCGAACTAATCTGGGATCGGACCTTTACCTGATTAATTCCAAAAAGTGATAAAAAAGACATCCTCTGGCAAATACGAATCTTCTACTGTGTTCATGCACACTCTTATGACGATTGGGCAAAACATCAATTATAACGTTTAAAAGTTACAATGTGAACTTAGTCAAGGGAAATTATTATTAAATATTGCTCACTGAAAAATTGCAGGAATCCTTAAACAAAATTGAAAATTGAAGTGACTCCTTAAAATTTTCGCAGAATTCAAAGTTTTAACTTTATAAGTACTTACTTATGATATGAATTTTTGTATCAATAAAAGTGCTTATCTTTTATAGGAATCGCCTCCTCCCAAGAGATGTCCAGAAACAATTTTGGGCTTGTTCATGAATATTTACAGAATCTCAAAAGGAGTTCTTTCGACTAATTTGAGAGTACAAAAAAAAGGCCAAGAGAATATTGAGGTTTTTCACACAGAGAACCACTACGTGAGCTCCTCATGAAAATCAAGAAGAAAAGATTAACTTTTTAAATCTTCTATTATTCGAAAATTATGAGTGGTTGTTTTCTTCCGTAGGTTACTTTGAAATTGATAAACATCAATGTTTTGTAGGGAACGCACAATTGTTTTTATCACAACCATCTGGTAATCATCACATTTGTCTTTCATTTTCGCATTACTTTTAATCGCAGTTATCTTTTGTAATACAAGCGAAGATGGTTTATTGAACTGATGAGCGGATCAAAATTGTTTCAATTTATTATGGAAATAATAGTTGTGCCAGAAAAAAGACAAGGATTTTCAAAGTGAACCATTCAGAAGAATAGGAAGGGTGTCAGCATCTTTTGTATTTGTCTCCGGG
This sequence comes from Cryptolaemus montrouzieri, assembly GCA_013387265.2. Classification (NCBI taxonomy): domain Eukaryota; kingdom Metazoa; phylum Arthropoda; class Insecta; order Coleoptera; family Coccinellidae; genus Cryptolaemus; species Cryptolaemus montrouzieri. The sequence continues at coordinate 126,842,760 of JABFTP020000185.1, forward strand.
ACACTGATAAATCTGTGAGTTTTGCTTCTTCAGTAATAAGCAAAGTGGCCCAGAGAGTCGCTGGGGATAAGTGAACATATTGAGGAGAAGTTTAATGATAGAATGAAGCAGTATTTCGAATCTTTGACCTAGGAATTCAACAATAAGCTAAACACAATTGAGGATAAACTGAAAAATGGTGGATATTGTAGTGCCAAATTTTTGTCCACGGGAGTGTGTAGTAAGATAAATGAAGTTTCTAAGATGTGAATACTTTGAAAGAGTCGAATATCCAGCTGGTTCATTTTTTATCTCCATCAATTGACTAGAAAAAGCAGAGAAGGTCTAGTTTTTTTTTGGATTCCAATTTGAAGAATAGTAAGTACCATCCAAGTATGCCTTATTGCTATAGGGATGTATTGTCTGGGTCCCTTGAAACTATAAGGTAGGTTAACCAACAACCTGCGCAAAAAATTTCTACTGAGACTTTCTCCTTCTTTCAAGTTTCTATCGGCATCAATCTTGCAATGCAGAGTACTAATTCAATAGGCAATAATACTGAGGACCCCTCAAAACTCTGTAGCAAGACTATCAGTTCACAAAATAGAACGGGTGTTGTTGCTTCCAAGCAAACTTCCTTTCAACGTAAACAAGTTGCTGTATCTACTGTAGTTCATATCTCTTGTCTTGCACCAACAACATCCACTGAGGAAATAGTCAAGTTTTTGGAGGGAAAGGTGCCTATACTCTCTTGGGAAAAGCTCAATTCGACACAACCCAATATCTACAGTTCTTTTAAAGTGACACTTTCTGTGAATAATGTTCAGAAATTCTAGATCCTGTGATATGGCCTGAAGGAATTATGATCAAGACGTTTTTTCGAGTAAGAAGGAAAGAGAACACGAACCAGTAATCAAGGTAAGTCTCTTTCCGACCACTATCAGAATATCAGAGGTATGAGAACTACACTAGATCATTTGAGGAAATCGATATCAAATCACGATTATGATATTATGATAATCTTACTTACTGAGACCTGGCTCAGCCCTGATTTTCCTTCAAGTGAATTGGACTTTGACGGCTATGTTATTTTTCGTAAAGACCGTGATAATTCGACTAGCAGGAGCTTATATGGAGGTGGAGTACTGATTGCGGTTTCAACTGACTTGCAATCTAAAGAAATATGCAGTCATGAGTCATCTGTCAACATTGAACACACTTTTGTCTGCGTCTCATAATTTCCTAGTAACTTGCTTTTCGGTACTGTTTATTTATGAGAAGCAGTCGCATCAAAATCATTGTGATGTAGGGGATGTCATTATGCATTATCCGGAGTCGAAGGAACTTCTTGGTGATTACAATTTGAGTAAATATGAATGGTTCAACGATGATCTTGGTGTGTCTGTGGTACCATACACAGGAGCTGGACGAATTGTTAGTGACGCCTTTGGATATTTAAATCTTTTTGAGATGAATCAGATTAAAAATCGCTTACTTTTTACACGTGAGCGTAATACAATTGTTAGTCTCGCGGATGTTGTGTTGCTTCCTATAGATGTACATGGTGGTCATCCAGCATTTAGATTTACTGTATCCCATCATACGAATAATGGTGTACTTAGCTTCGAAGAGACTTATCTTGATTTCAAAAATTGTAATTTCTCTGCTATTAATAATTATTTGAATAACGTCAATTGGGACGTCGTTTCTCAAGCAGATACTCTTGATAAAGGTTTGTATATTTTCTATAACATTTTAAGACAAAGCATATTCATGAAATGATAATGATAATAATATATATATATGACATCAAATTATATGCTTCGAACAAGAAGCAATTGGATGATTTGCTGAAAACTGTCAGTGAGTTCTCGGCAGATGTTCATATGAAATTCAGGATTGAAAAATGTAAGACCCTGAACATTCAAAGAGGAAAGTCATAGATGGTGAAACACAACTTCCAAACGGTGACATTATACAGTGCATGAGAGATGGCGAAACATACAAATATCTGGGATACCAACAAGCCAGATTGTTAGACCAAAAACAATCAAAGGAGAAGATTCGTTCAGAATACAGTCAGCGTCTGAAGTCTGTGCTGAAATCGATGTTGAACTCAGGGAATCTAGTCAAGGCAATTAACACCTACGCCATTCCAGTGTTGCTTTACTCATTTGGAATAATCAGATGGACTAAGACGGAGCTGGATGATATTCAAAGGCAGACCCGAACGATGCTGACAAAGTACAACAATCATCATCCAAAATCGTCTGTGATACGAACAACTTTGAAGCGGAAAGAAGGAGGACGCGGATTAATAGATATTGTCAATTTACACACCGAACAGATAAGAAATCTCAGAGAATTCTTCTCAGCACAAGCTCTCACTTCTGACCTACATAGAGTGGTATCGTTGGCTGATAAGGGATATACACCTTTAAATCTTGCTACCAGAGATGACCTGCTGAATCTACCATTCCTATCAGATACTGAAAAACAAGAGCAATGGTCAAGAAAGGAATTGCATGGACGACATCACCATGAGATTAATCAACCACACATCGACAAAGAAGCCTCCAACAAATGGTTGATGAAAGGAGAATTATTCGCGGAAACAGAGGGATTCCTTATGGCCATCCAAGACCAAGTGATCGCTACAAACAACTACAAAAAATTTATTATGAAGGACGGAACATTACAAACAGATAGGTGCAGAAAATGCCATATAAGATCGGAGACGATACAGCATATTACGTCCGGATGCGAACAACTGGCCAATACAGACTATCTTCACAGGCATAATCAAGTGTGCAACATTATCCATCAGAAACTTTCACACAAGTATGGACTTCTGAATACATTCCAGCCATACTACAAGTATCAACCGGCGCCCGTATTGGAAAATGACTCTATCAGATTATACTACGATAGGCCTATTATCACTGACAGAATGGTGACGAATAATAGGCCGGACATAGTGGTGTATGATAAGAGAGCCAAGACAGCAATGCTGGTGGATGTCGCCATACCAAATAATAACAACGTGCTGAATAAGTTCCAGGAGAAAAAGTCCAAATACACAGACCTTGCTATTGAGATCAAGCAGATATGGCACCTCGACAAAATAGATATCGTTCCTGTCATCGTATCCTCGACTGGTTTAATACCCAAAACTTTGCATGATAGCCTTAAGAAATTAGAATTGCATAAGAATACCTATATAGAAATGCAAAAAGCTGTAATTCTTAATACATGTAGGATAGTTAGGAAATTTATGTCAAGTATATTGTAATCGAGCCTATTCCTTTGATTGCTAAATCTGGGAAAGGTAAATTATATCCAGCTACTAGCTGAGATAGTGCATAAGTCCACGATAATAAATATATATATATATATATATATATATATATATATATATATATATATATATATATATATATATATACAAAACCAAGTGGGAAATAACATCTCCCAACCGACTCTTGATGTTTCAACGGCGGCGCAAGCCATTATGCCTACGACCACGAGCCGGACTCCCTAGGAAACGCATGAAGTGGACTCCAGAAATGAATACCTTCATTATGCGTTCCTATTACGAGATTACAAACTTGGAATCGGAAATGACAGCATACAGATACGCGTTACATCTTGCGTTCATAGAAAAATATCCTGAATTACAGCACATATCCGAGCAGAGAATTTCGGATCAACGAAGAACAATCGTTAAAACAGGCTACTTTCTTGAGAAACGCTGCAAAGCTTACGAGAAGAGGTCATAAGGAACTCAGAAGCGAAAATAATACTCATAACGGTATACCTGCTGGAGTCAATGAAAGTGTTACAGATAACATCGAAGCCACGAAACGAATATTAACATAGAACGCTCTCTTGAGCCGAATCAGCAGAACGAATATACGTATTTAGCAAGATCGGAACTCAACAGAGCAATAACTGAATTCAGTGGTAGTAACCCAACTAAAAGACCTAAACTGCCCAAACTCAAGACGAACAAGAACACCAATATCATCCTAGCAAGCGTAAACTCAATGTTTGAAGAATATACCGACCAGAACACCTTGGAGAAGATTCACACTTTGATTTACTGTGGAGCAGTAGCGGTTCTTCGACTCCACAAACAACAAATCTCCACAACTTTGATTCAAGCTGAGCCAAAAAGCGTCAGAAAACCACCATGGCAAAAACGACTGGAGAAGGATATTGATAATATTAGAGCAGAAATCGGTCGCCTCACAGAATTCCTGAGAAACAGAAAACCCTCAAGGCGCTTGAAATCACATATACGCAAAATTTATAGGAAAATTGGTACGAACACAAAACACCCTGATCACAAACAACACATCGACGTGTATATGGACACTTTGAAACAGAAACTCCAAGCAAAAGCAAAGAGGCTTTCAAGATACGTCAAGTGTACTGAAAGGAAACACCAAAACCAAAGGTTCCTCCAAAACGCTGCCAATTTTCATAAGGGAAATAACAAAACTGCGACCAACAATAACAGAGAAGTACCTGACGCACAGTGCTTGACCGACTATTGGTCATCACTATGGTCGAACCCCAAAGAACACAATAGAGATGCGAAATGGATCACGAATGAAAAGAACGCCTCGATATCAGACATATGGACTTCGATGGAATAACGAAGGAGAAATCACAACAGTAATTAGAGCGACCAACAATTGGAAGGCCACAGTTATAGATAATATCCACAACTACTGGTACAAGAAGTTTGATAAGCTCCATGGAGCCCTAGCGAAACAGCTCACGTATGTTCTTCAACATCCCAAGAAAACACCCACTTTCCTAACGCAAGACTTGACATATATGCTACCTAAGAGCGATAGAACACAGGATCCGTCTCAATATAGGCCAATCACTTGCCTGCCAACACTCTACAAAATACTCACCTCATGCATATCCAATCGAATATACCAACACCTTGACGACAACAATATATTAGCCGAGGAGCAGAAAGGATGCAGAAAGAAACACCACGGGTGCAAGGAACAACTCATCATCGATTCTGCGATAATGAAACAGGCACACGTAGGGCATCGCAATGTTCATTCAGCTTTTCTCGATTATCTGAAGGCATTCGATAGTACCGCCCATTCTTGGCTTGTTGAAGTATTGCAGATATACAAAATTCACCCAGCCCTGGTAGAGTTCTTAAAGACAACAATGACATACTGGCGCACGTCTCTGCAGGTCAACATGAACAATACATCAATTAAAACCTACGAGATACCCATACGTCGTGGAATTTTTCAGAGAGACTCTTTGAGTCCACTATGGTTCTGTTTAGCAATGAACCCATTCTCCTCAATGCTCAATAGAACTGGATACGGATTTAGGATAAAAGCAGAAAGGAATTATCATACAATCTCCCACCTGCTGTATATGGATGACATCAAATTATATGCTTCGAACAAGAAGCAATTGGATGATTGCTGAAAACTGTCAGTGAGTTCTCGGCAGATGTTCAAATGAAATTCAGGATTGAAAATATAAGACCCTGAACATTCAAAGAGGAAAGTCATAGATGGTGAAACACAACTTCCAAACGGTGATATTATACAGTGCATGAGAGATGGCGAAACATACAAATATCTAGGATACCAACAAGCCAGATTGTTAGACCAAAAACAATCAAAGGAGAAGATTCGTTCAGAATACAGTTAGCGTCTGAAGTCTGTGCTGAAATCGATGTTGAACTCGGGGAATCTAGTCCAGGCAATTAACACCTACGCCATTCCAGTGTTGCTTTACTCATTTGGAATAATCAGATGGACTAAGACGGAGCTGGATGATATTCAAAGGCAGACCCGAACGATGCTGACAAAGTACAACAATCATCATCCAAAATCGTCTCTGATACGAACAACTTTGAAGCGGAAAGAAGGAGGACGCGGATTAATAGATGTTGTCAATTTACACACCGAACAGATAAGAAATCTCAGAGAATTCTTCTCAGCAAAAGCTCTCACTTCTGACCTCCATAGAGTAGTATCGTTGGCTGATAAGGGGTATACACCTCTGAATCTTGCTACCAGAGATGACCTGCTGAATCTACCGTTCCTATCAGATACTGAAAAACAAGAGCAATGGTCAAGAAAGGAATTGCATGGACGACATCACCATGAGATTAATCAACCACACATCGACAAAGAAGCCTCCAACAAATGGTTGATGAAAGGAGAATTATTCGCAGAAACAGAGGATTCCTTATGGCCATCCAAGACCAAGTGATCGCTACAAACAATTACAAAAATTCATAATGAAGAACGGAACATTAGAAACAGATAAGTGCATAAAATGCCATATAAGATCGGAGACTATACAGCATATTACGTCCGGATGCGAACAACTGGCCAACACGGAGTATCTTCACAGGCATAGTTAATCAAGTGTGCAACATTATCCACCAGAAACTTGCACACAGTTACGGACTTCTGAACACCTTCCAGCCATATTACAAGTATTAGCCGGCGCCCGTATTGGAAAATGACTCTATCAGATTATACTACGATAGGCCTGTTATCACTGACAGAATGGTGACGAATAATAGGCCGGACATAGTGGTGTATGATAAGAGAGCCAGAACAGCAATGCTGGTGGATGTCGCCATACCGAATAATAACAACGTGCTGAACAAGTTCCAGGAGAAAAAGTCCAAATACACAGACCTTGCTATTGGGATCAAGCAGATGTGGCACCTCGATAAAATATATATTGTTCCTGTCATCGTATCCTCGACTGGTTTAATACCCAAAACTTTGCATGATAGCCTTGAGAAATTAGAATTGCATAAGAATACCTATATAGAAATGCAAAAGCTGTAATTCTTAACACATGTAGGATAGTTAGGAAATTTATGTCAAGTATATTGTAATCGAGCCTATTCCTTTGATTGCTAAATCTGGGAAAGGTAAACTATATCCAGCTACTAGCTGAGATAGTGCATAAGTCCGTATATATATATATATATATATATATATATATATATATATATATATATATATATATATATATATATATATATATATATATATATATATATATATATATATATATAAAACAGAAATACTTATCATTATCATCTCGTAAACTTATGGCATCGCATTATATCTTAGTATATGGTTAGACTCCAGATTGAACTGGTCCAAACATATAGATGAAACTTGAATAAAACGAAGTAGGTTCTTATACATATTGAGAAGACTGTCAAAGGTTACTTCAATTTAATCAACAAAATTTGCATACTTTTCATATTTCCTTTCTGTGATGACATGGGGAAGGTGTTCTCAGTGAATCCGTGTCTTCAGGTTATGAAAAACCATGAGAACTATGGTTAAGGTGAGTTCAAGAAACACATGGAAGCCAGTATTTACAAGGGAAGGAATACTTATGTTTCCCAGTGTATACATTTATCAATCTGTGAACTTTGCACAAGCAACTGAATCTATTCATCTCTCAATGTATGACCTGCACAATTTCGGCACGAGGAATAGGTCGGATCTAGTTCAATATTCAAGAAGGACATAACTCAAATTTCAAACGATTGCAGGATGGTAGATCTTCACAACAAGATTCCGGCGCAACAGAGACAAGTGAAAAAAATGACGTTGAAGTGCGCTGATTATAGCATTGAAGACTTTATGTCAGATAATTTTTAAATACATCTGTTAATGTGTTTGTTTTTAATTTAATGATTTGTCTGCTACACATAGTATTGATATTTATTGTTGCTATGTTTCCTTAATCCCTATTTAAAGGTTATGTATGTTTAGCTTTCAATGTCTACGTTCTATACTTGACGTGTTATGCAATATTGATAACGAATAAATTCATCTTCTTCTATGAAATACCAAATATTTTGAGACTACTCAAGTATCAAAATCACAAGTTTCCATTTTTGATTCAAACTATCGAAAACCAACAATCATAAGAAAATTGTGCTGTTATTCTGGTATTACAGGAAAGTCATAGCTAATATACCTTAACAAAACTTCGGAAAACATAATACGGTAGAATGTTACATTCAAGCTGATCGAATTTCGATTAAGACCAATAATAAATATCTGGATGCCATATTCTATCTAGAAAGACACATGAGTCAAAACAAGGACGAAACATCCATTTCGTGTTGTGACATATAAATAAATGACACAATCAATTTTTGTCAAATATGAATAAGGAACCTTGCTGTTAGGCATAATACATAACATAAATGATCATACAGATTTGAACAAGTTTACCTGGATTCAAAAAAATTGCTGTTAAAATTTGGCATCAATGTAGTACGGACTATGTTTCTAGAAACGGAGTCAACTTTATATTTCTTCAACAAAACGAGTCGCATATTTCACTTGGAGTGAATACGATTATTATCGTATTATTTTTATGATTACGACTCGGTCGAGTATGCAAATGCGATCTGAAACGCGACATTCAATATGTTTCATCCTTAATTCCGACGATATACTGGCCATAAATGCTTTACACATGTACGAGAATTGGTTTCAAAAAAGTCCCGAACGGCCCTATAGATCGAGATGGTATTTATTTACCACGGAGAAATGTTATGAGTATTATCGAGATTGTAAGGAATTTATGGTTTACTTGTTGAGATTTTTTATTTTTGATGTTAACAAAGGCATCCATGAATATTTCAACCCATTTCAATTTTGTTTTTACATAATTGGAAGGGTCCAAATGACACAAATATTTTGTAGAAGCGAAAAATTTAGATGTCAATAATTGATGAAATGTTTTATGAATGCATTCTGCACGAAAGCTGTAAATGTTTATCCAAATAAAAAATAGTTTTAGCAAATTGTCCTAATATTCGTCTTGTATTCAGGCCACCAGTTACTTCTCTGAATTTCGGAGAATTACATATTTCATTGGTACACCGATGCTAAGAATAAGGGATATTTATCTCTGTATTTAACAGTGCGGCGAGTTTAATAAGACGTTTGAATATTTTTAACATAACTATTAAGTTTACTTTTTATCGAACTTGTAATTGTGAGGATGATTCTTCAAATCCTGTAACAATAAGAAATTAATTATATTTTGATGATACAAAACAGGGTAAGCAAGGTATAAATTGTACTCCTAACGCACAAAAAATTGTACATAATATATCCAGCAAACAACTGACTGAATACGAAGAGAGTGTTCTCGCAAAGGGTTTTAATTTTGCATTGACACCAAAGACTATTCCTTACAAGGAGATAATATCATCGGTTGAGCCTGCTTTGCGACACTTACCCTCACTTGAGGCTGAAGAAACAAGAATGGGGGTAGTACAGGTATTACAGAAAAGCGACTCCACCGAGGTGCAATCTTTCCAGACCAGAACAACAGGCTTTGATGGATTTGATAAGAAATAAAGATATTGTCATCTTGAAAGCCGACAAAGGAAATTCAACAGTGGTAATGGACACGAATAACGATCAAGTCAATAATGAACACCCTTTCATCTGAAGACATATATAAAGCCATTGGTACTGACCCGACAATTTACATAGAGAAGACACCAAAAGAAAAATAGCGGAGTCACTCTTACCTAAAGATGATAAAAAACGTCTAACGCCCAGAGAAAAGTCGTCAAGGTACCCAAAAATGTATGGTCTGCCTAAAATTCATAAGGATGGTATTCCACTTCGGTCTATTGTGAGATCCATTGGATCCCGAGTGCAAGAACTAGCGAGATTTATTGCGAAAAAGATGCAACCAGAGCTGGAACAGGTGAAGTCTTTTGTCAAGAATTCAAACCATTTTTTAGAATTGGTTAGTGACAAACATCGAAAGAGAGGATATTTTGGCCAGCTTAGATATAGTCTCTCTATTTACTAACATACCAGTTGGAGAAGCACTGGACACTATCTGCATGAACTACGATTTTCCTTCTCATTTCATATATCTTGCAGACCACTGCCTCAAGAGCACATATTTCACATTCAACGGAAAGAAATACAAACAGATAAAAGGAATGCCAGTGGGTTCTCCTCTTTCACCTGTATTGGCTAACTTATACATGACAATTTTCGAAAATAGAGCCCTCGCAAGTGCTCCTCTGAGCCCAGAATTGTGGCTGAGGTATGTTGATGATATTTTCATAGTCTGGAAACATGGCGAGCTAGAACAGAAAAATTTCCTCGACTACTTAAACAACATAAAACCATCCATCAAGTTTACTCTGGAAAAGGAAGAAAATGGAAAACTATCTTTCCTTCACGTAATGTTGTACAAGAAGACCAATAACTGTCTTGGACATCTAGTGTACAGAAAGCCAACTCACACTGAGCGATACCTAAACGCCACTTCCCATCATCATCCATCGCAGATTGGTGGTGTCTTGCAAACCCTTATTAAACGCTCTCAAAGACTAACTGATACCGAACATCAGCAAGCCGAAATGTCCAACTCAAGGAACACTTTTGAACAGAATGGTTTTAACATTTGGCAAATTAAAAAGGCGTTAGGTAGGATCCAAAACAGTATTATAAAAACCTAAACGAGTACGAGTGAGATTATTCAACAAAAGGTCGTCCTTCCATATGTTGAAGGAGTAACAACAAAAATTGGTAAAATTTTGAAAAAGTGAAATATAACTCCTATATTTCAGTACCATCCGTGATATATTACCAACCCCTAAAGAGAAGATACCCCTGGAAAATGAAGGCGTTTATGGCATATCCTGCAAAACTTGCAAAAAGTTGTATATAGGACAAACTAATAGACGTATATCGGTTAGAGTTCAAGAACATAAGAAAGCAGTCAAGAACAGACAATCATCATTTGCAGTGTTTCAACATATAAGAGACTTCAAACACCAAAAAGATTTCGACAATACTAAAGAACTAGCAAATATCGACATTTTCAGTAAAAGAGTGGTCAGGGAAGCCATCGAAATAGAAAAGAGGGAAAACATCAATAAGAGAGACGATGCTCTGAATTTGTCCCATGCATGGAAAATATTTTTGAATAAAAATCAGGTACGAGATCTTACACCAACTGAATATACGGTAGCAGTATGCCGTACAATATGCGGCCGAGAAGAAAATAAACAGATAGTTTAAAACAGATAGTTTAGCAACAGAAGTTTTATCATAGTTTTCGGAGGCTATGAAAATAGAGAATGTGATTTCTTCGAAACGTCGCCACTGTCACTGTTGTGTTATTTTCAAAATGGATATAAATATAATGAAAATTTGTTTTTTAGGGGCATTTCTCTTCAGCAATCAAGCACTTGCTTTACTGGGTGAAGATGAAGACAGTAATGACAAGCCAGTCAGAATTAAATTATTGCCTCTAGATACTACATGCGACAATGTAACTAATGAAGATTAGGGATTTGAACGCTCACAGATATTATACACATATAATCTTCCTTGAAGTCAACTTAGGGCCAGTGCAGAAATCAAAACTGATAGCGACGATAAAGATAATATTCCATTCAGTGATGGAAAGATAGAAAGATAGATAATATATTTGTTCCATAAAACCATCATATACATAAAACACAACCAATATCAAACAGAAATACATTAAAATACAATTCTGTTATTGAAACTACAGAATGTCCCCATTACCAAACATTCAAGTAGAAAATCCTGCACCTTACAATAGGGTTTCTTTAAACGAAAATTTCTCAATTTTACTTTAAATGTCTTAATTGGGAGTTTCCGAAATGCTTCTGGGAATTTGTTGAGAACATTTATTACTGAAAAATGTACGCTCTCTGAAGTGAGTATAATTGAATCTGTGTGTTTTAAGCTGGGATTTATATCTTGTGTTAGATATATGATCCCTACTGCTATGCGTATTCACTAAGTGTCGTCTTGAGAAAATTGAGCATTTGTAAATGTGCAGACCAAGCAAAGTGAAGATGTTCCATGAAGTGCAACCTGGCAGCTTTCTTGGTAGTTCAAATCTTATATTGATCTGATACATCTCTTCTGCAAGACGAAAATCCCCTTCACTGCCTGCGAATTTCCTCAAAAATGATGCCATACCTCTCAATATTTATTCAACAAATGCTGAGTAGGCCAGAACTATTATTCCAAAGTTTAGAAGAGGAGAAAGAAGTGAAATTGAACCCGCCATATATTAGATATGCCATGCCCAATCGAGCCGTGAAACTGTTCCCAAATACGACTACTTCATTTTCTTTCACTTTTAAATCTCCATATGAAACTTCAAAGGTAATGTCAGAATCATGATATTTAAAATGTTTTACATGTTTAGTTCTAAATTCTTCGAAACGAACCAAGTCTCTAATGTGTGCATACTGTCCTGTGTATTTTCTTCAAATGGTTCAATGTTCTGGCCTGTGAGAATCAAGGATGTGTGGTCAGTATATTAGATTTGCATAAATCAGGGATGCTCAACAGTCGATCGCGAGTGCTTTTTGGGTAAATCTAGAGAAAAAAAATTTTAAATAAGTAGGTAACAAAACTACAGAAATTTATTACATAATATATTGACACTCTGCTAGCGGCAAAAGGCGGCTTTATCAAAGGAAAGCGCGGTACTCGTCAGAGAAAAGCCGCATTTTGTATTTTTGCCGCTTTTCTGGAAATTTTTTTTTGATGGAAACATTCGAGACTTTCGTTGACGCCGATATAAATATTGCGCCTGCAGAAATTGGAGTCATTTTGAATTGTAACTTGAAGGCAATACAAGTTTATTGCTAAATAGTACAATATGAGTGCAGCGAAAAAATCTGAAACGTATCATTTTGATAATGATTTGGAGGAAGAATTTTTCTTTTGTATGGTGAAGGATAACTTAGAGAGGCATCATAAAACGGTTCATAAAAACTATGAAAAGGATTTTCCGCCACAGAGTGAATTAAGAAAACGAAAAGTACGTGATTTGATATCTTGTTTAAAAATAGAAAAAACCATGTTCACAAGACCAGCCAAACGATCAAAAGCTGCTACGATCGAGTCATTTAAAATATCTCATCTATTGGCGAAACACTAGAAACCATTCGAAGGTGGATCATTTGTGAAGGAAGCATTAATTGAAGCGGTTATGTCTTTATTTGCAGATTTTACAAATAAAACAGAAATCATGTCTGCTATTAGAGAACTTCAGTTATCTCGTCCGACTGTCACAAGGCGTATTGAAGTCATTCAGGACATGGCAGATAAACTAAAACATGATATCATGAAATGTACTTACTTTTCTTTACAGTTCGACGAATCCACCGATATGACAGACACTGCCCAGCTGTGTATTTTTATTCGGATGGTAGTCAATGACATGTTGGCTACGGAAGAATTTTCGACAATCACTCCTCTGGAAAGGAAGACCCGGGCCGAAGATATATATGATGTTTCCTTCAATTTTGTAAAAAACTACAAGCTACCAATATATAAATTACGGGGCATTACAACCGATGGAGCACTAGCAATGACTAGAAACAAAAACGGGTTTGTGGCATAGTGTCGAGCCAATGAAGATTTGCATTTTTTTCATTCCATTGCATTTTACATCAACATGTTTTGTGTTCAAAAGTTTTAAACACGGAGGAAGTTATGGGCATTGCAACAAAAATTGTGAATTACATCCGTGCACGTAGCTTGCAACGGCGGCTCTTTAAATTGCAATTGAAGATAGGGAGTCAGCTGAACACATTGATTTAGTTCTTCACACGGACGTCAGGTGGTTGAGTCGCAGAAAATTCCTAGAAAGGTGATGACACTGAGATGTTGAAAAACGAAAAAGGGCTGACTGATTTGCCATCTAACCTAACCATTAACTTCGAGCTTCAAGGTGAAGGAAAAACTATTATTGAGATAATTAGTACAGTAAACGTATTCAAAAGTATATTGCAACTTATGATAGATCAACTGAAAAGAAAGGATCTGAAACATTTTCCGTCTTCGAAAGCAAGGATTCTTCAGTTGAATTATGATACGCATGAGGCTGAACTATCGAATATTTTGGGACAATTCGAAATGTGTTTTTATGATTTCAGTAAATTGGCAAATATAGCATCATATATGAGTTATCCTTTTTCATATGAAAACATTGAGGAATTATCTACTGGAATAGAAAGTCAGTTTAATATGAACTCTGTTCTGTTGGAAATGAGTTGGTGCAGATTATATCAGATATACATCTCAAAGCTACATCATCTGATCCAAATTTCCGGTGTTTTATACTGAAGATAAATATCCGAATCTTAGGCAAATCGCCCTCCAACTGACGGCAATGTTTGGGTCATCTTACTTGTGCGAGTCTGCTTTTTCTGAAATTGAGTCAAAATATCGCAATCGACTAACTGACAATCGTGTGTCATCATGCTTGCGATTAGCATTCAGTGGTTACGTGCCATCATATGAAAAGTACGCTGAAAACATTCAGTGCCACGCTTCAACATCCAAAGTCACTCCTTAGTTAAGTTTAACACCATATGTAACTCTTTTGTTTTGTAACAACCAATAAACTCGCAATTTTGAATAACTATGAGTTTTTCATTGATATTATAGGACAGAACCAAAGTAAACCTAACCCAAACCTTGACTAAAATAATGTATATTGTGCGGAAAGCTAATATCTATATATGCTACGGTACACCTACCTGGATAGGTAAGTAGGTAGGGTGTATCGTGTATGTACGACAACCCTGCAACAAACATACTTGCAGCCTCTTAGAGTCGATCGTAAGTAGTCTAAAAATATTGAGGTAAATCGCCAGCAGTTCAAGTTGGAGCACCCCTGATCTAAAGTAACAATTCTCTACGATTTTAAGTTACAAATTTTTCAACCTGAACTGTCAACTTTTCGCGGAGGAGGACTGATTTTGATACGGAAATTACCGTTCGATTCAGAAAAACCTTATGAAAATTTGTGAACAATTTTTATTAATTACTTTTGGGATATTGCATTTCTGGATAAGGGAAATGAACTTTTGCAAGTGTATCTCGAACGGTTGTATGATGAAAAATTCAAAATTCGGTAAATAGGAGCGGAATCGAGTACACTCTAGTTACTCAGGGCTTTTAGGTTAGAACACGTATACGAGGTTTTAAATGACCCCCGGAGCACCAGAAGTATTTAGGTCATCTTCTTGAGTTTTGGAAAAATTTTTATGAAAATGATTTTCAATAACTATGAGTTTCTTCATTGATATTATAGAGAAGAACCTAACTAAACCTAACTCAAACCTCGACTAAAATAATGTATATTGTGGGGAAAGCTAATATCTATATATGCTACGGTACACCTTAGCTACCCTAAAGGTAGGTGGGTAGGTAGGATGTATCGTGTATGTACGACAACCCTGCAACAAAAATACATGCAGCCTCTCAGAGTCGATCTTAAGTAGTCTAAAAATATTGAAGTAGATCGCCAGCAGTTCCAGTTTGAGCACCCCTGGTCTAGGGTATGTAATGGAGATTGAAACACTTCCAGGTCAAACGTCAATAAATTTAATTATAATAACTTTAACAAAAACAAGTTCTAGATTCAGAAATACTATGGAGCGTTTTTAACAAATACGAACGTAAGAAACTAAGTGATGTGAACAGACGAGAATATATAAATGGAATGCTCCTGTCTTTACTTAACACTACGTATTTATGCACTTCCTTAAGAATAGATATTGTAAAATTCAGGGTAATATCTTAACATCTGGTTATCAATAACAATTTGAATGATTTTTGAGTAGCAAGCACTTGTGTTTAACTATCTCATTGTGAAGTGTTCCTTGAAAATATAATATAAATTTCTAACATGACTTTAACAGATGGTAAAAGACCAAGGCCGAAATTGTAACCGACTGACAAATGGCATCATAAGTTGAGATGTTCGAATACACAACAGTTATCTATAACAGATTTGTGTGTAGGTAGAAGACAGGTATAACATGATGAACTAATCTTCAAAACACTGAAACAATTTGACTTTATATGAATTTTATAACAAAAAATCATTATATGAAACGTTTTCTGTTAAAACAGAAGGAAATTATTTAATAAGAGGTACAGATTACTGTAACGTAAAATGTGGACCGCCCTAATATCATACTCATAGGTCTTAATATTCCGGTGTCAGCTACTCTACCATTAAATAAGATCTCTGAACGTGAATAACGTATCATATTATAAATATATAAGTAATGAGCTACTCATTATTTTGCGCCACTGGCATTTTTGAAATAATTTTCTTTAAAATTGGGTAATAGTTTGATACAGTGTCGATAGTCAAAATTCACTGATAAAGTGTTTACTTACTAATTTTGGGTCCCAGAATACAAATCTAAAATCATTTTACCCCGCTCGGCTATCGTTTAAGGAAAAACAAAAACCAAAATTTCGTTGAAAGTCATCTTGGGTATATCATTCAAACTCTATAATTTCTTCATTAAAATGCCCTTGTTACTATTACAATGGATAAAACATACACACATGTAGCATTAATCAGAAATTATAAGCTCAAATATACATTAATTTCTTATTAAAATGCTTTTAAATTCGAATGTTCATTTTTCAGACAGTTAACCCGCCATATTTACTGTCACGATATGATTGCCCCTGAATTCTCAATATTAGGCAACAATTTCACACATTTTTAATCCAAGACCTACGTGACATGAACCCGTCAATAGTGACGTACTCGCCATCTCCTGTCAAAATAGAGAGCGATATTCAAATGGAAATCTCTTCAAACCAAACCTAACTAACCTAACCGAAACACAAACCTAATTCAAATCTATAATTTTGAATAGAATAGGTTAGAAGATTATGTTTCAGATAAAATTAAACAGCTTCGGTAGCTGCACGGTTAGTGCGCAAGCATATTGGAACTGCTAAATCGAGGCTCCTGGTTCGAATCCGGGGTCAGGTTATGGATGTTGTCCTTGAACAAAAAGTGCTGAATTTGAAAGTGTCGCCTAAATAGGGCATAAACTTCCGACGACCAGAAAACTTGTAATCCTTGTGGTGGCAGTTATCATTGCACGGTCTAGGAGAGTGGTTCGGAATCCACTATAACCTGTAGGTCCAGCTGTGTAAATGGGCTAAGTTACCGAGCACATTGTTAAAAGATGCAAGCAAGTAGGTAAAATTAGGTTAGTTAGGTTAGATTTGAAAATATTCCCATTTGAATTTCGCTCTCAGTTATGAACGAAAGAGATAGATTCTATCTCTTTCTTGCACCATTCGAGCCGTACGTCGTATAACACGGAACATGAAATTATTGTAAATATAGCGGGTTAACTGTCTAAAAATAACATTCGAATTTAAAAGCATTTTTATAAGAAATTAATATATATTTGAGCTTAGAATTTCTGATTAATGGTACATGTGTGTATGTTTTATCCATTGTAATAGTAACAAGGCATTTTAATGAAGAAATTATAGAGTTTGAATGCTATCAGTGAATTTTGACTATCGACACTGTATCAAACTATTACCTAAAATTGATTCCAGATCAATATCCAAAGAATGAGACACAAATCTTACCTCTTGATAGCACTAGTCTGGATAAATATTTATTATTGAAAATCTATTCGTATCAGTCCAACATATTCAACCTAAAGCAATTCATTGAGATTAAATCATCAATTCTAAAGAGTTACCAGAATCGTTCGGGGTAGATAAAACAGCAAATCGGATTAAATTCAGCTGTAGGTTATTAGCGGGATTAGAAGGGGCCCTCCGTCCTACGTCATGTATCTCTCTGCAATGTTTAATAAGACGAAGAAGGTGTCTGGCAATAAATCTAGTGCTCGTTGTGATTAGCAGATCTCAGTTTGGGATAGGAATAGGGGAAATTGAGCCAGTGGCGTAGGTGGAATCTGTTCATAGAATATTGGTTGTGCATGCTCCTCAGTTTCCGCGTATTACCAAGAGTATAAATGAAAAATAGGTGGATAAGAACAGTAACGTATATCTGTATGTTGGCAAAAACTTCAGTGGGGGAAAGGCAGAATGGAAAATAAATATTCCTCAAATAATTGTTTCTACTGTAACAGTTTAATTGTTATAAAAATTAGATCGTGTCGAGGAGATACCGAACCATTCTTCTATTTCACCGGAACCATTCCGCAGAGTAGGATGTAAATATTGTTCTTCCAAGAACACCATTTCAGAAAAGTTAACCAGGATACTACAGTGTTGCCAAGTATTACGATGAATTCTATTTACAAGAGTGCAATTCGCTGATGTAAGAGAAAACATACATCAATCATATGAAAAATCCAGACAAAGATTGACAAGTAAAATGAAATGAGACACTTTTGTCAGTTTTCCACAATTTATTCAATAATCACGACCGGTTTCAACCGTACGGTCATTTTCAAGTGAAAAACAATATAATACATGAGTAGGCAAGTACAAGTACAGAATGAAATTTATCCTAAATATTGAGTAGTGGGGGTCCATTATACTCTAGTTGGCTGTTGAGGGTAATAAATTGTGGGTTTTCACATAGTTTGTTAATCTCCAAACTTTCCAACAAATTCATCTCCCTCCCTTTGTTACATTTACAAAGGATTTTAAGATTGTTCAATGATAACGAGTGGTTAGTTGATTTTATGTGTTCAAATATTGGCGAATTTTTATCTGACGCAATATTTTCCTTCAATCTAGCTTCCAAACTTCTCCTTGTTTGTCCGACATAGGCTACCTGACATTCATTGCATTTGATTTGATAAATTCTTGATTGCTTGAATTCATCGTTCTTTTGTTTGGTATTGAATAATAATCTGCCTAAGTTGGGGCCGCTTGATAATGAAGTAGTTCCAATTTGGAAAAGTAGTTACTGATTTTGTTAGAGAGTTCGCCGGTGTATCTTAGACTAGCGTATCGTTTTTCCGGGGTTTCTACGATGCTATATAGTAATTGAGAGGTAATACGTTGTTCTTTGCGTTTAATGATTGTATTTAGGAAATATTGTGGTGTGTTGTTATTTGGGGCAATTTTTCTGATGATATTAAGTTCACTTTGAAAACTTTCTGTCGAAAAGGGAACAGAGTAAGCTCTATGAATCAAGGAGTTATATGCAGCTAGTTTGTGGCTTAACTGACTGAACGAGTCCATTGGAATCAATGGGTCTGTGAATGTTTCCTTTCTGTAAATTTTATGTCAGTTGGTTATTTGAATTTGTGATGGTTAAGTCGAGGAAATTAACTGAATTATTTTCTAATTCAGAAGTAAAACTGATGCGGCAATTTATTTTATTCGGGAAATTTAAAAATTGCTGAATTTGTCTGTTTGAACCACGAAAACCAACTAAAATGTTATCTATATATCTGTGCCAGAGAGAAATGTGTTTTTAAGCGAAATCTGTGTTTAATATTGAGTTTTTCTCTAAATTATTCATGAAAATGTCAGCTAGTAGAGGGCTAACAGGTGAACCCATTGGAAGACCTGAATTTTGTTTAAAGAATTTAGATTGAAATTGAAAGTAACTTTGAGATAGGCATATTTGAAGAAAATTGCTAAATTCATTAGTGATATATGGCGGTGTGTTAGACTCGGATAAGATATCTGTAACAAGGGAAGACACTCATTCGTTGGAATGTTCGGGTACATATATTTTGATTGTGATATTTGAAAGTTTATGTATGAGATCTACAGAATTAGAGATAGTGTATTGTGCTTGAAAATTCGAGAGGTCTAGAAATTTTTGATTCAAGAATTTTGCTAGTTTGCCTGATGGTGTGTTTATATATGACACCACAGGTCTTGCAGATTTTTCTTCTTTATGTAGTTTGAACAATCCGTACATTTTTGGAGCTTGAACATTCATTGGAATCAGTTTCCTCTTCTTCCATTCTGTGTGTGCTAGGTGTTCTGACAAACTTAGCTCTCCTTAGATTACTTTTGTGATAAGTTTTCAAAGTGAACTTAATATCATCAGAAAAATTGCCTCAAATAACAATATACCACAACAATTTCTAAATACAATCATTAAAGGCAAAGAACAACGTATTACCTCTCAATTGCTATATAGCATCGTAGAAACCCCGGAAAAAAGATACACTAGTCTCAGATACACCGGCGAACTCTCTAACAAAATCAGTAACTACTTTTCCAAATTGAACATAACTACTTCATTACCAAGCGGCCCCAACTTAAGCAGATTATTATTCAATGCCAAACAAAAGAACGATAAATTCAAGCAATCAGGAATTTATCAAATCAAATGCAATGAATGTCAGGTAGCCTTTGTCGGACAAACAGGAAGAAGTTTTGAAGCTAGATTAAAGGAACATATTTCCTCAGATAAAATTCGCCAATATTTGAACACATAAAATCAACTAACCACTCGATATCATTGAACAATCTTAAAATCCTTCCTAAATATAACAAAGGGAAAGAGATGAATTTGTTGGAAAGTTTGGAGATTAACAAACTATGTAAAAACCCACAATTTATTACCCTCAACAACCAACTAGAGCATAATGGATCCCCACTACTCAATATTTACGATAAATTTCATTCTGTACTTGAACTTGCCTACTCATGTTTTATATTGTTATTCACTTGAAAATGACCATAGGGTCGAAACCAGTCGTGATTATTGAATAAATTGTGGAAAAGTGACAAAAGTTTCTCATTTGGTTTAACTTAAAAAATGCACATCCATAAAATAAATACATCATCAATACTATCAACAAAGATTGACAGTTTTGATTATTTGAAAAGTCACATAATAAAATGATATAATTATATGTTCTATAATAATAACTCGAGATAATTTATCTCAAAACTTTCCAGACATACTTATATTCAACGTGAAGAACAATTATTCTTCAACTTTCTTGTAGATAAAACTAGAAGATTAATTTTTATTAACCAATAGGATAACCTAGAAGTTATATAGTATTCCCATATGAATTAATAGTAGCATATACTCTATGACAAAAAAGTATTCGGAAATTCTCATTTAAATTGCCCGCGTTGAGTATTTTTGAGTATTTTAAGTTTCTGTATATTGGTAAGACTGTCCTTAGTTACTATGCCAAACATGAACGCGATCTATCAACTAGTTTGTTGAAACCAGTCGACCTCAGTGGTACTCCGCGAATTTTTCAATGGAAAGAAATATTGAAAGAAGAGTTTGTCACAAATTTTGTATTTTGAACAAAATTCCGTATGCTGAATCGTTGCGAATGCTGAAAAAGGCTTATGGAGACTCTGTTTTATCGAAACCCAAGTGTACCAGTAGTAGAAAGACACAACGGTCGGGAGATCGTCGAAGATTTGCGTCATTCCGGACGACCTTCGATTTCTTCAACCGACGATAACGTCCAAAAAATCAAGGAAATGGTTCTCGGAAATCGTCATGCCAGTGTTACAGAGATAGCTCGTGATCTCAACATCTCTCGTGAAACGGCCCGTTTGATTTCGGTGAACCAATTGGGCATGCGGCTCGTCGCGGCTTGTTCCGATAGAGCTGAATTTTCTTCAAACATAGTACCAGATGCAGGTAGCTGCAGACATGCTGGATCATGCGAATTCTGATCCCACGTTCATGGGATAGATCGTAACTGGTGGCGGGACATGAGTTTATGAATATGACATACTAACGAGCCAACAATCATCGGAATGGGTGCAAAAAATGAGCCAAACCCGAAAAAACTCGCAAAAGACGTTCGAAAATCAAGACGATGCGGATTGTTTTCTTCGATATTCGTGGTGTGGTTCACCATGAATTAGTTCCGCAAGGTCAAACGATCAATAAATACTTCTGTTTTACTCTTTTGAGACGTTTACGTGAAAATATTCGCCGTAAGCGGCCGGATTTGTGCCAAACAATTCGTGGATATCGCATGACGATAACGCACCATCTCATCGAGCCACGATTAGTTACCAAACATTCTATAAATACCATCGAGCAGCCGCCTTATTCGGCTGATCTAGCTCCGTTGGATTTTCTTCTTTTCTTCAGACTAAAATTGCCGCTCCGATTTGATTGATTCCATAGACGTCATAAAAGAAAATTTGCAGGAGCTGAAGGCCATTCCTGAAAGCAAATTATATTGATTTTTTTTGATTATCATATTTTTCATTCGCATACTCTTAATTCTAGATTTCATTTTTTTCTCATTGAATAATTTTTTTCTCTTTAAAATGCGTACTAAATCTCTTGGAGTTTTTTCTGTGACCGTTGACAATGGCAGATGTCAGAAAATTTCGTTGACAGATAGCTTTTACTTAACAACTGTACAAAATTGTCATATTCGCTTTTGAAACAATTAATTCTGTTTCAAATAATTGATCGATGAAGCCTGAACTACGTGATAGTTGATATTCATAATGAATATATGAATAATAAAATAACACAAGTTACTATTTTTTAACTATCACTAATTTATTGATGTAAAGAATGACAAAATTTTTACATTGGTTGGACCGGTTTCGGACATACGTCCATTATCAACAACAAGCTAATGAAAAACTGAATACTCACGTACAATACAGGAATTACCATCAATAAAATGCTAGTAGAGGTCACAGTAACTTGAATAATGGTGATTGGTAGGTAATTAAGTCTACCTGGTCGTTAAGGAGCTTAAATCTTTCTACCCTAGATGCCTTGAAAATTTCCATCGATTCAAAAAAATTGAGTTTATAAGATTTATCCCAGGAATGAAGAATTTTTAGCTGTTGAAGTTCTGAAAAAGGATGACATTCATTCAGACAATGTGCAGCTAAAGCTGAATCATATTTCTGATGTAGGAATGACCGGAAATGTTCTTTGTATCTAGCCTTGAAAGAGCTTCCTGTTTGACCTATATAAAAGGAATTGCACTCAGAACATGTTAATTGGTGTACTCCTGATTTTTCGAATTTATCTGTTTTATCTTTTGTGTTGAAAAGCAGGCCTGACAATTTGCTAACTGGTTTGAATGCAATGTGAACTTTTTTACTATCAGACAAAACTGAATTAATTAATCGAAAAATACGCAACAACACATGCAACAAAAGCCCGAAAAATGTATGTCTCTAACATATTTTGGAAAGCCGTCAGAACAGGTTGCGAGAGTTTTGTCTGATAGTAAAACAGTTCACATTGCATTCAAACCAGTTAGCAAATTGCCTGGCCTGCTTTTCAACACAAAAGATAAAACAGATAAATTCGAAAAATCAGGAGTATACCAATTAACATGTTCTGAGTGCAACTCCTTTTATATGGAGCTTTAGCTGCACATTGTCTGAATGAATGTCATCCTTTTCCAGAACTCCAACAGCTAAAAATTCTTCATTCCTGTGATAAATCTTATAAACTCAATTTCTTTGAATCGACGGAAATTTTCAAGGCATCTAGGGTAGAAAGAGTTAAGCTCCCGACCAGGTAGACTTAATTACCTACCAATCACCATTATTCAAGTTACTGTGACCTCTACTAGCATTTTATTGATGGTAATTCCTGTATTGTACATGAGTATTCAGTTTTTCATTAGCTTGTTGTTGATAATGGACTTATGTCCGAAACCGGTCCAACCAATGTAAAAATTTTGTCATTCTTTACATGAATAAATTAGTGATAGTTAAAACATAGTAACTTGTGTTATTTTATTATTCATTATAATTCTGTTTCCTATATAAATTAATGTGATTTAAGTTATTTGGAATGAATCACAGAGATCAAAGCTATTTTATGTATCCATCTTTTATTAGGTAATAATTTATGTGTACTCTTTTAGCTTTTTGGAAGAAGCTGTATTTTGACGAACAAATACTTTTTGGGAGAGGATGTATTTCAACGATCCAAATACTTTTTGGAAGAGGCTGTTATTTTGACGAACGGAGACTCTTTTTGGGAGAAGCTATGTTTTAACGAAAATACTCTATTTTTGGTAGAGGCTGCATTTTAACGAAAATACTCATTTTGGAAGAGGTTGTATTTTAACGAAAATACTCTTTTCGGAAGAAGCTCTGTTCTAGAGCCCCATAACACCGTTAGAAGCATCTCCACTCTCTAGATAAGTGATTCTAGTATTTTGTGTTCTTTTTTGATTGATTTTCAACTTTTAGACTCTTCTGTTGAATAACTTTCTTATGTTACCTTCAAAATTATTTTGTACATATATACATATAACATTGTGAATTAATCATTTTGAATTAGTTTTATAGAGTCGACTCGCTTGCTTCAAATTGTAATAAATTTTTATTCAGCTTTTGTGTGAAGGAAATAGATTTAATATATTCAATACATTTTAGTGTGTGTTTTCTTGTGAACTTGTTGTCTGCTTTTGAGTGCCAATAATAGTCCTTTTACCAGGCAAATTGACCACTAATTCATCACGACCACCACTCACGCTGAGCAATTATAACCTGATCTTCGGTTGGTCATTGAAGGATAATTTGCAATAAAAGCAAACTAACTTGTTATAGTTACACAGTCGAATTTCTGTGATTTTGTTACTAATAAACTCACTAATCATAAAAATTTGGAAGTACTTCTAGCAAACACACGAACTTAGAACTTTGAATTTTGTTGGTTTTGAGCCTGTAATTTGAACAAAAACTGAAACATTCTTGAAATTTAAGACATCTTTACTACTATAAAAATCATAATGACTTGGAAATTGCACGGCAACGAAATCGAAAATAAATTGTTCGTTTGTTAAGTAAGTCTCAACACTGGACGACCTTTCTCTCGTGGTGGTTGAGTATGACCATATATAAGGCAATCATTGTATTGGTTCAAGCCATTTTCATCTTATTTGCAAATATAAAATCAACACAATCATAAATTTAAACAATTATGAATCGACTATAGGTATGTAACGTCGTGCATATGAGTTCTATACTCAAGATATTACCAAGGGTTTTAGAGTTGAAAAAGTGGGGCCACAATATTTCGATACATAACGGTAGATGAAGTCATCGAAACGCTTTCAATGCAAATCAATATTGTTGCTTTCCCAAAAATCATTAATCATGAGCAGTTCTTTAAAAGCAACATTGCTGTTTACAAGACGGCCGCAATATTATGCTCAGCGTTTTCTCAGATAATTGCTGCGAGTTATTGTAGTTCTGTCCGGTTTTGTTAAATTGTTTTCGTCATAGTTTTGTGTTTTATCATAACTTATAATATAGACTTCAGAAATAAAACTAATATTCATTTATTTTGTAAAAATGTTATTTTATATAATACAATGAAATACTCGTGTAACGCTGTGCAAGTGGTGAAAGTGATACTTAAAAAAAATTAAAAATTAGGAGAACTTTTTGTGAGAGGCTGGAAGAACGACAAAGAGCAACTCAGAAGGCGCACTTCGTGTGCACTCTCACAAACTGAGCAGCGTTTTCGACGTGCAGCTCATTTACTTCTGAGAATTACCTTCAAAAAAATTGTTTAGCAAATCGCAAAGCGCTAAAATTCAAGAAATTGTTATTTTCTAATATAGAATTGAAGATAAGCACGTTCGTTCATTAAAAGAATAAGAAGAAGATGGTACAAGGTTCGATTTGCAAATTTTGGGATTGAAGTTGCCCTCCGTAGTGTATTTCGAGGATAAGTTTGCGAATAAAATTATATCTTTAATCGTTCGTAGGAATAAAGTAATAACTGTACGTATTTTTAAGCATTTGAGTGATATGATTTGCATATGATATTAGAATACAGTACAGACATTCGCGTTTATATATGTACAGAGATGAAGATATTCATTTTAGTAGTGATCTAATTATATGACAATTTATGACAATGTTACTGAAAAGATGGAAGTACGTTGGGACTCGGCTTTTTCATAATTTATAATGTTTACCGGATTAGTAATTAAAGAATGATTCAAAATGAATGCGAACTTCAGTTATCAAGTTCGAAGAAGAAGATATTTATGTTGCATAAATGGAAAATATCTAGGAACTAGTCGAAAATAACAAGTTTTCCACGACACCACTGTCTTCGAAAAGACAAAGCGGATATTCGGGTATTTGTGATCAACAGAAACGGAGATGCTTTAAGTGGTTGAAATGCCAACGTGCAGTCTCTACTCCTGTTATCAGACCGAATGGATCTAACAGTGTGTTCTTGCCACAGTTATGCGGTCCTTGACGTTAAGGATTCATTAAAATTTAGTTTCAGATAACATATTATTTCTCCTACGCTTCAACTCTGAAATTCATGCCGGAGGTGTCAGAATGATGTGGATACTAGAGGTGAATACCTCACCTGAAATGTTGGTATCCACCATGATTTAACAATGTACAATGAATTAGTCCAAAAAATGTGTCTTTTATTTAATATTATTAAAACCACTACTATAATGGCTTGTTCACTCGAAAATGCATGGCATATTTCTTATTCTTCTATATCCATGCAAAACGCATGGATGTAGTTCCTAAAAGGTAGCAAAGGTTGTGAATATACAAGGCTTTTCAAATGCTCCAAAACTGAGTTGTCTAGATCAGCGGTTCTCAAACTTTTTTGGTGACGGATCCCTTTTGGAAAGCAAAATACTTGACGGAACCCTACAATAAAACAATAGCTTTTAAAAGTGCATTCTTTCATTGATAAGTATAAAAAAGTACAATGAAACAGAAGACAGTTGAAGTCTCATATCAGGTTCGGCGTACAGTCTATAGCGATATTTTGTTTTCAGGCTGAGAATCCTGTTTCGCACAACTATGTTGTTAACGGGAGAAGAATATTCAGAACCATTTTACCAAGCATTGGATATTCACCACGGATTCATACTTGTGTCTGATGACATTTCTAAAAGAGATTCATATCTCTCGTTTGACATACTTTTCTTCAAGAAAATACTTTTCAAAAGATGCGCCCATCGAAGTGAGATATTGGACCAATTCTTCGAAGACACCATCTTGAAACATTTCTGAGTCGTTATCGCTAACAAGCTCACTGAGTGACGTAAAGCTTTTTATTTCTCCCATACCAACGCCAATAATCCAAAAATCTAATTTTCTTTTGAAGGCAGTTATTTTGTTGTAATCCTTAGATTATAGCTGGTCTAGATGATTTAGATCGAGGGATCGTGGAGGCCAAGCTACAGGACCGCCTCTACTAAACCATTCATTCGGATATGCTTAATTCAAATGATTCCTCACGGTAAGTCCAAAATTCGGGGGAGCACTAGGATGCATAAACTATTCTTCTATTCGCACAATGCATATTATCGAAAAAATCATCTAGTGCGCTCTGGAAGAAGTCAACTTATGCAAGAGATTCAATCATTTTGCTGGATTTTTGGTCCCAACAATCTGCTATCATACCAACTGGCTCCAACATTGATAGAAAACTTTTTTTGGTGGCTACGCTAAACTAAAGATGTTCTTCAGGTCTCACGTGATCATTCATTATACTTTCTCACGTAAACCCTACCTTGTCTGTAAATAAAATATTAAGTTTCTTCTTTATTTACTGTGTGACCTTGTGGCAAGAATTCCGAGTGTACAACACAGCAATAATAAATGAAGAGATTCAACATAATCTTAAGTTTGGATCGACATTGACTTGGTTTTTTTCGGTTTCGATTCAGTTGGAAATCGCCATTCCGCAGCTTGTTGACTAGTTTGCATGTCAAACTCATTATCTTTTGGTCACCAGTTATAATGCGTTTTATGAACGTGGAGTCGGATTTGACTCGTTCTAGTATATCTTCAGCGACCTTTACGCAATTCAATTTTCAAAGAAAATTCAGGTCTTTTGGACCTAGTCGAGCAGCAACGCGTTTCATGCCCAAACAATCGTTCAAAATTGTACGAATTGATTCGTGAGATACAGAAAGTTCATTGGTTATCTCTATCAAACTTAAATGACTATTTTCAATTACTATTTCTTTCACTTTTTCGGTGTTAACTTCAGTAGACGTTGATGGCCGACCAGTGCGAGGTGAATCTTCCACCACATCTAGGCTGCTGTTGAATGCACTGTACTCTTATGCACGGGTTTTTAATGAAGTCAATTCACTATAAGCCTTTTGTCACATTTTTAGCGATTCGGAAGACAAAATTCCATTTTCAATATAAAATTTGAGACACATTCTTTGTTCGATATTTTAGCCATTGTAAAACTCAAGCACTGTGAATAAACTATGTGACAGATCGCGCTCAAACTCCACGTCAGTGTAGGAAACAGTTGTGCAAACTTAGCAACAACAAAAATTTCGACAATCGTTTTAAGCAGATTTTTTAAATAATCAATTCTAGGTACTCTTCTGCAGAATGTTTATGATCGAGGTGCTGTCAAGGAACAGTACATCTGTCCAAGTGACCTTGTGATTATTTTTCATACAGAAATATTCGTCATTGACTACTGTTGCTAACCTCCTGCTTGCAGGGAATTAACAAGGTGATCAATGAAAACAATCACGGATAACCAAGCTGCACTGAAATCATTGGCATCTGACAACAGCAAGCCACTTATGTGCGGGAATGTAATTCAACCCGCGAAAACTGGGAGAAAGAAAAAGACTATATCTGATGTTGGTCCCGTACCACTGGAGCATTGAGGGCAATGAGAAGACGAACTTCAAGAAGCGAGTGAACACACATTAATCATCTTGGGCGTCCACACCTGTGGTATGACAGGCATTGCCCTCTCTCAAGAGTTAAGAATAAATAAAATGTCTATTTGTTCGCAGAAAAGGTTTTCTAAAGGCATTTCAAACGAGAAAGATTTTCTCAAAATAATTTAGGTTTATAATATATTCTTGACAGAGCATCAACAAATCTTTTTGTCCGAGAAAAAGGTTGGACTAGGTCACGATCAGTCAAAACATACAGCTCAAGACTAAATTGAAATTGATATTCATACATAACCTCAATATTTATTATAAACATTTCATTTGCTGGTAAAATGAGTATTGAATGCATATTTTTGTTGAACTAAGTTATGGGTGTCAGTATTCGTACATTCATAAGCTTTATTTGGTCTTGAATGAAAACAGATATCAAGTTGAGATTTTCAAACCTCCTGTTTCTACTTTCTGTGAAAATTTCCACTACTCTTTATCCGGAGCCACTTGTCCAAGAATGTAGTCATTAACCGAAAGTGAAGAAAATACAGTTCTTAAAATAGTATTTACCTAAGCCACAAACTCTATAGATATCAGATATCAAAACCATTCTGTTTTATAGTAACCTTACCACCTATACTGATAAAACTAAAATTAAACTCTTGTTTTATGAGACTCCTATATCAGACTAAATAGCTTAGATGGTTAATAGTCAAAAGTCGGCTATAAAGGTTGCTTGAAATAATACTCTCAAAAGCTCTTTATCAGGAGCATTTGTACTTCAAGTACTCCACATAGTTATTTAGTTTTATAGAGGGCTGGGATGAGACAATGATTAAACAGTATTAAGAAATAATACTTCTGAATACACTTGTTGATCACAACCGATTGTCGTTGAACTATCAGTGACAGGGAAAACATAGTTTTCCTGAGGTTTATTTCTCCTGTGTTCTTGAATCATATGAAAGATATATTGATATATTTTGAATATTTATCCATTTAACATACTGTGCTTTTTCCGATCATGTTTTGACTCACTTCGAAATTCGACATTATTGCATAATCCATGTGGTTCCCAATTTTTTGTTACATTGTCAAAAGTGTGAGTGAAAGGCAATCATGTTTGTCCTTGATTGATTTGTGAAGCAAACGTTGATGAATCTTAAAATATTCAAGTGGTTGAAATGATATTTGTATTACTATAGTTAACGTTACATTATAGACGGGAATATAAAAGGAGGGTACAAAGTCCTTTGTTTTTGGTGTTTGGTTGTGATAGAACACAGCTTGGTATGATGGAAAACAGGGCCTTATAAAAACACTAATCGAAAAACAAATCACGTGAATCCGTGATCTCAATTAAAGAAACAAAAGATCAACGAAGAGAATCAAGTGCTAATGACGGAAGTGAATCTATGGGGGTTCCAGTTGTAAGGAAGAAGGGTGAGAAATTGGAACAAAATTGAACAGTTGCCGCTTCTACTCGATGTTCTGTACCACAAATATATATTTGGGAAAATAACACACTCGAAACATTCAATTTTGAGATTTAGATACATTAATCTATTTGGTATCACCATTCTATAGAATGTTTAGGGTAGGTTTAGCGTGCTGAATGTAGCTTGAAGTACACTCTAACAGTCCCAATAGAGACAGTAATGAAGAAGCAGTACCTGCTAAGAATCAAGTTGAACAAATAATCATGCAAGAAAAAATACTCTGCCTTCTAAGATTTTCAAGATGACAGCGAGATTACGCTTAATGTTTTTCAGATCTACTATTGCAACTTAGTGCTTATATCTTCTATAAACCCTTAACTTGCAATTAAAATTTTTCAAATCCTTGTTCAGTGCATAAATACATAAATAACTTCTAATGAACATTTTCATACCTAATACTCTGTTGATTCATGTTGTCTTCCGGTGCGTAGATCCTCTACAACTTCATCACTTGAAATTATTGGACTTCCACTTCCTCCCTTGCGGTTAATATTTCCAGAGATATTCCATACACCTCTTACAGTAAAGCTATGTCTGAAATTTATATTGTTATAGTACTCACTGTGAAATGCATCGTGATTTTCATTTTTTCAAATAAAATTGAATAATGAAGATTTTCTTTATATATACAAGGTGATTCTCAGCTCGGTAGTTCAGAGTTTGATTTCTTGATCTATTTCGAGGAGAGTATGTAAGAATATAATGTGATACAGGGTGTCAGATTTGAAAATTTCCCGAAGAAGAATCGTTGTAACTTTTTACAACTGCGGAACACCGAGTTGCAGATGAATGAATTAAACTTATTTGTGAACAATAGAAACCACTATAGCAGCTTTCTGAGAATGAAACCAGTGGCGTAGCATATCATTCTATGAACATTCATACGCCGCTGATATTCTTCTGAAATCAAGTTCATTTTCGCCTGCTCATAGTTTTTCCTGAGAGAAACCATTTTTATGTTTTTTGTTTGACTCATAATTCAATAAGTCAAAAAACAGATACGATACTGTATTTCCCAAATACATAGTCGATACACCCGCGGCAAAACAGCTTTATTACAAATGCTAAAGCATTTACAGACGCGTTTGATAGATGTAAACTTGCTGAACTATTAGATTGTGACCTCAGTAAAGCATTCGATCGTATACCTAGAGACTTACTTACTTGGGAAAATGGATCGTTATGGTCATTTTCATGTCTTGTAGTCATACAGATTAAGCTACTTATTCGCGGGGTATATAATCTTGTGTATATACCTGGTTGACAATCTGATAGGAATGAGGAGCGTTGGTCTTTTGACAGACCGCTTCCTAGCTGACACGGTGTGTAGCGTTGCGGTGAGTAGTCGAACTAGTGTGACTGCTTGAAGTTTTCCTGTTTATCTACCCTTTGTTATCACGGTTTCACGATAGCAATGGTGAAGTGGCCTCTGACTCGGTTCGTTGGTGAGCGCAATAACATTTACATATTTTCTCTCACTCGAACGGATTGATATGAGTAAAGGGCAGTATAGCCTG
The DNA here is from genome assembly GCA_013387265.2 of Cryptolaemus montrouzieri. NCBI lineage: Eukaryota > Metazoa > Arthropoda > Insecta > Coleoptera > Coccinellidae > Cryptolaemus > Cryptolaemus montrouzieri. The sequence goes on from JABFTP020000185.1 coordinate 126,874,241, forward strand.
ATGTTGTGAATGGGTATGCAATACTGACGAGGTCAAATGAGACCAAAACTACAGTCTATTGCTCCTATTCATAACATCTGACCGTGCTTTATCAGTGCTGTGTGGCCCCAGCTAACGGAGATTATGAAGGGTAGATTGAAAAACCAGGTCCTTTAATGAAGGATATTTAACATTCAACAGAGGGTTGAATATTGCTCCTTGAATAAAAATTCTTCAACGCGGGGTAAATGTTCTGTCAATATGCCGCCAATACAGAAACCGTGAATATGGAATGGTAATTTAAATGGGATTCTAAGAGATACGTTTCTGGGTGGCAAAAATCAATTCAATGAGTTTTTGACCATAATGATTAGTTATTATCTTCTTTAGCAATGGTTTGAAGAATTTCAAAATTCTTTCTCGTTTGGCAGTTTTCAAAAGCTCCTTTAATTTAGACTGATATTGAGCAATGGTATTAGTAATTTGCCTCTCAAAGTTAAGACTTTGTTCCACAGACGGATCAATTTTCATAAAGAAATCACAAAGCTCATTTGCCATTCTCAAACCTTCACTAAGATTTCTCAAACTGAATGTCACGTTTCCAATGGTTGTTGAAGCCTTGTCTTCAATGGGCTGTGAATTCAACATTTCCTCCAAGTCCGTTTCAGTCAAATCTTCATCTTGCGATGCAAGCAAGTCCTGGATGTCACATTGTCGCAATTTCGGCAATGTTAGCAGTTGAAATTTTAATTTGAACAGAAAGAGAGAGCTTAGAGGCCTGGAGTATTCCTTGGTCCATAGGTTGAAGCAAAGACGTCGTGTTGGGAGGTAAAATGTCACTTTTATATTTGGATTCATAGTATCAAGCTCGCGAGGATGACCTGGTGCATTGTCCAAAACTAGAACAGTTTCAAAGTCTCAAATCTTCTTTTTTTAAATAAGTTCCATCTCATGGAACAAAAAATAGCACTTCTAGCCCACGTTTTCCTATGAGAACGCCAAAACATTCAGAGGTCGTCCTTTTAATTTAACACAATCTTCATGTTCTGTTCAACATCATCTTCCAAAACAGTGCAGTTTTGTCTGCATGAAATACTTGCTCAGGTTTGTATTCTTCATCAGCTACTAGGTTTGTAAATTCTTCTGGATATCTTTATGCTGCAGCAGTTCTGCAGATTCATCTTCCCCAACGATTTTAATAAATTTATTAAACCAGCTTCCAATGCTTGAAATGCTCCACTACCCCACTACCACTTGGTTTTCAAAATGTGCGTAGAGAAATTTTGCTTTTCCCAAATGATTGGACCACTCAGGGCACTTTTTCTTGGTTGTGGTCTTTGATCCACAATGACAACGGCATTTTTCTATTGCTGAATCTCGAACAATTTTCGCTGACATTGAAGTTGAAGCAACAGACTACTTTATTTTATCTTAGAATTTTTAACGATCGTACAGATGATTCGTTAACATTGAATGAGCGTGTTTGGATGAAACGACTCTCCAAGGTGTAAACGATCAAGTATTTCTATTTTCGCGTTAAGCGGCAACACTGTTTTTTTTCGTATCGAAACTCGTTTTTCAATTTTTTTTATGCTACATCATAAATTGGGAGACAACAGTAGGCACCTATTACTCGATCACAATTTTTGTAAGCAATGGAAAAATGGAACCATAAAAAACGCAACTTTAAAAAGTGGCATTTAACAATACACTTTATACATTGAGTAATAAGGTCACTTTACTCAATCATTTTGTTTGTTTACATTCTGAAAAACACCGACCGCAACGAAGGCGGTCAAAAGAAAAACCGAGCCAATGCAGTAGCGATAGCATTTGAGAACATACTCTAGCCCCGAATATAGATATTGGGTTAGATATTTTTGTCCACGAATAGTGAAAACGCGAAAGTGGGAAGCGCGAATCAGGAGCTTTTACTGGAGGATATGGTTTTTAAATTACGAGGAGGTAGATTTTTAGTGAATTAGATTTACCACGAGCGTATACACAAATACGTTTTGATGAAAAATCGCAGGAACTGCTTACTATAAATACTTATTTAGGACTATTTAGATAAAATCGTTTAGCTTTCAGCGTAGCTAGCGCTCCTGCGAAATTTCAATAAATTATTGATTTGTTGCTGGGTAACTTACATAATAGGTTACAAATTGTTTCGTGAAATTATGTTGTCTCAGAGAAGATGATGACTACGCAGGAATCCTCAAAGTTTAATCTTGGGTTCGGTTTTGTTTTGTTTAATTACGGGTTTTCCAAAATTAACGCAAGATTTGAATTTTCCGCCACTCGTGCAGCACAATGCAACCCAAAAGAAATGAATCAACTGCTAACAAGCAACATTATTGAAAGTGGAGGTGAAGAAAAATTTTGTAATGGAAAAGTAAATTTTAAACAATGCTCCAAATTCGGTCTGGGATTTAAACTTGTGGTAGAATGTGAACGATGTATGCCAAAATATATTTTATCAAGTCAACAAATTGGTAGAATGTATCAACTAAATCGGCGGTTCATTTTTGTTATGCGAGTATTGGGTTTGGGTCTTGCTGGATGCAAGAAGTTTTGCGGTTTGATGGATCTAAGCAGCTCCTTTTGAATCAATCAACATACGACTTTTATATTAATAAAATACATGAATGTATTACCATAGTTACTGAGAACTGTTCTCCTCTGCTGCTACAGAGGAAAAGCAATTGACAAGTTGAGCAAACAACATGGAAGATACGACAGATGTGACTGTCTCCGGTGATGGGACGTGGAAAAAGCGTGGTTTTGCATCACTTTATGGTGTCAGTTCTCTAATCGGATATCACTCAGAAAAAGTCTTGGATGTCATTGTTAAATGTTCATACTGTAAACTATGTGAGTCTTGGAAAAAAATTAGATACGGCAGAATTTGAAGAGTGGAAAGAAGAACACATCAAAATGAACAATGTACCGCCAATCACACTGGAGCATCTGGAAACATGGAAGTATCTTCAATTATTGAAATATTTAAACGTTCCATTGTAAAACATGGCTTGGGATACGTAAATTATATAGGAGATAGAGATTCTAAAACATACTCTGGTATTCCCAAAGCCAAACCTTATGGTGAAAATTTTGTTGTCGACAAGAAAGAATGCGTTAGCCACGTACAGGAGAGGATGGGAACCCGGTTGCGTGATTTAGTGAAGAAATTGTTGAGGAAAAAATAGTCAATGGCAAAAAAAACTCAAAAAAAATTCTTTCTGGTAAAGGTAAATTGACTAGTAAATTGATTGACAAATTAACTGTATATTACGGCTTAGCGATAAGAAGAAACAGTGATTCAGCTGATAAAATGAGGGATGCGATATGGGCAACTTACTACCACTACAGCTCTACAGACAAAAACCCGCAGCATCAAAATTGCCCTGAAGATCCAGACACGTGGTGCACCTGGCAGCGAGCATCAGCATCAGGTACTCTCTCATCGTTCAAACACCAATATACTCCATTACCAGATGATGTTTTGACTGCAATGAAACCAATTTATGAAGACCTGAGTAAGGATGAGCTTTTGGATCGGTGTGTTGGAGGATTTACACAAAATAACAATGAAAGTTTCAATCAGTTGATTTGGAAAATTACTCCCAAAATACTTCCAGCTGGGTCGATAATCGTTCAAAATGCTGCATTAATCACTGCTTGTGTTTTCAATGAAGGGATATCAGCATTATTATTAATTATGCACGGTATGGACCTAAAACTTGGTCCAAATTCCCATGAATATGCCCGAAACATGGATGAGAACCGGGTGACCGCAGCCGAAAAGAAATCTACCAGCGAGACTCGTGAAGCCAGGATTCGTCATAGACTGGAGCAAAAGGATGCCCTGGACATTGCAGCTGCAGCAGGTTCTCTACTTTATGGCCCAGGAATCGACAATTCAATGTAGGTTAGAAAAAAAAATTTTTTTCCCACTTTTATTTGCTCTTAAAACTTTAAACGCGTTTTTCTCAAAACTATGTTTTCAAAGTCGGTTGTCAAGATTTCTCGCGAATTACTCAACCGATCTTGATAAAATTTTACACAGGTCTTCGAGATATCATTTACAACGTCTTGAACGAAGGATTTTTTTTTAATTACAACTATTTAAAAAAAAAATGTCGAGAAATTTTCATCGAAATTTGCATTTTTTTATAAAAACGGCTGCCAAAAATCCAATTTTCATTTTTTTTCCTTCGTCCAATACCTAGTTTATTGTCTTTACTAAAACACGTATTTTTTATTTTTATTTCAGATGATCCTGAAAGAAGTTCTGCTGACAACGCAAAGGCACCTTTTTTCCGAGGGACTGCCGGAAATGGCGTCGTAATGACCGCCATTTTGATATTTTTTTTTGAAAATTTCACAAAATGTTTAATAAATATGTATCTTTTAAATGAAAAAAATTTCATTAAAATATTTCATTTTTTATATGTAAAAAAAATTATTGAAAAAAGGCCGTTTTTTGCCCGAGGAAACCCATGTAACCCCTTAATTCATTCTCATAGAAGGTGATAACTTTTCGACATTCAATAAAATGTCATTATATTCAATACACAAATTTCTGAAATAAGATGAGAAAAAATTGACGATCTGCCCATAATTTGAAAAATGATTTAATTTTTTGGATAAACCTTGTATTCACAGTTGGAGAACAAATGAACGCAAGAAAATTACCTTGGGTATAGACCAAAATGATCTTTATTAGGAAAACGATTTCGCCGATCTTTTTTATTTTTTCTCTCTTAGGAAAAGCGCTTTTGGCATATATTTGCATATTAAAGAGTCTCCGGGTGTGAACGGAGGAACTGATGGTGGCCCTAATGCAGTCATAAAAGTGAGTATAATTACTTCAGAGCTTTGTTTAAGTATATCTTAATTAATTTATAGGTATCATCGTGCAAGTAATCTGGACTAGGTGGAACGCTTTGCCGTAACATTAACTCCCTTCAAATTGCTTTCTATTATGCCTGTGTATCGCTCTTCTTAATTATTATTGCACCTGCGAGACGATTAACGTTCGCAGACTTGCCGCGAATTCCTCTTATTTACGACGCACCCTCTGCATTTAGTTAATTGTTATAAAATTGCATTTCGCCCTCCTCCAGGATTTGCCAAATTTAATCTTTGAACGGGGGCTTTCTTGAAAACGTGGCGCCCAAAGCGGGATTTCTTGACACCCATTTTAAGGTTTCGTTGGAAACGAGAACAAATTATGAATCTTCGGCATGACCTACAAAAACACAAGGCTGTTTTCATATAATAGGCGTGACGATAGTATGACATAATCAAAGATTTAATGACTTTAGGGAAAATACACAGTCAAAGGATTAAAAACTGATTTAGTTTTATTTGAAAATTAAGTTTGATAAGATTTTCAATAAAAAAAATGAGTAAAATACTACAATCGGCTATTTGGACTGAAACGCCAATCACAGAGCATTACGTCATACTTATGTAAGCTTGGATAAGATCTATCGATCTATCAATGCCGAAGTCATCAGCAAGTTCACGGAAAGAATTGTTTAACCTAATTTTTTTAGACGTAGTAAAATATGGTTAAACGATATGCATGTCAGCTCTTGAATCAAGTTAACTAAATAATAACAATTTAAAGAAATGCCAATATGAGAACGGAGGCTCCATTCAATTTTCTTCAAATTGCACTCTAAAGCTTCTCTCCTTTTTTCATCCTGTAGCATCTAGCATCAGTCAGATGTAGACTCCATTTGAAGAGATTTTATGGATGATGACGGCTCATCAGAGGGAGTATAAGAAGTGTCACTGTCTGATCGTTACTCAAAACATATATACTTGGTCTTGATGGGTTACTATTAACATCATGCTTGATTTTAAATGGTGATTTAGAAACAGAATGTAGACATGGCTTCAATGGTGATGTCATCTGATTTACCAAATTAACTTTTATTTGGTTAGCTTTACTTCTAAATGTTTTACATATGAGTACTTGTATTGCTTTATCCAACATTCTTTGTGGTAATTGGGGAACTTCTTCAACAATCTGCTGAACTGTAAAACAAATGTTTTGTTATTTGAGTGCAATGTTATAATTATGAACACAAAAGAAAATTACAAGGTTACTAAAAAATCTATGTAGTTTTATAGCCAGTATCACAGAACGAATCTCAAACGTAGCTCATTTCTTAAGATTTGTACATAAGGATGCCGCTATATAAGATAATCTGTAATACGGGCCTAAGTATACCAACAATGTATGCAAAAATACTGAATTAACATTCTAATAAATAAGTTAGTAAACTATACCTGAACTACAAGATGCAATTTCGTTTGAACTTGATGGCTCTTTAACTATAGTACTTTCCTCAAATTGCTTTTCACACACTTCAAGAATCATCATCCTTCGTTTTTCAACTACACTCGGAGGCAAAATTAGCGGAACACTCGAAAATTTAACCAAATTCGAAGTCCGATATTTTTCCTAATTCTCAACCGATTTAGATGATTTTTTCGGCAAGTTATAGATCAACTCTTCTGCTTTGTAGAAATTATAAGAGAAAACAAAAAAAAATTGAAAAAAATTTTATACGGGGGCAAAACTAAAAGTGTTTTTTTTGTCAAAAATTCGTAACACCCTGTGGAATTTCGTGGTCCGAGTTGAAACGTACAATATCATGGTCTGTCAAGACACATCTTCCTACAGTAACGCCCTTCTTGTTTTATACATTTATCTCTATTTTTACAAGAGATATCCAATTTGAAGCGAAAAGTCACAAATTTCAAGAATTTATTTTTAATCTTGCGTAGGTGCATAACATCGGAGGTTAGCCAAAAAATAAAATCAAAATTAGAGAAGCGGAAATCTAACTAAATGAAAATTTTTGAAATTCACTGGCCAATTTCACGCTCCGGGAGAACTCGAAGTACACTGGAAAAATCGTTGATTTTGCACATTTATTTTTGAATTTTTTTGTGTGACACTCTATAATAACAATCATTCCTGTCCAAAATTGAGAGCAGGAGTGTATCCTGGCGATACACTCGTGAAATGAAATGAACATGTTGAGAAAAATGTTCATGATGACCCACAAAAAAACATTTGATTTTAGTAGCGAGTATGACCCCCCGAGCTCTTATTACAGCGCGCATACGATTTCGCATACTCCCAATGATGTTGAGGTATGTTGTCCCACTCTTCCACCAAAGCCAATGTCAGCTCTTCAACGTTGCCTGTATTCCGTTGTCGAACCCTTCTTCCAAGAATGTCCCAAACCTGTTCGATCGGGTTTAAATCCGGTAACCGCGACGGCCAGTCCTTTCGTGTGATCCCAACTTCATTGGATATTCTATCACTATGCGAGCAGTATGAGGGCGCGCGTTATCGTGCATAAAAGGAAATTTTCCCTATGTAAGGAGCAAAAGGCACAAGATGAGGCTCCAAGATTTCTGTTATATACCGATGGGCATTAAGTGATCCATTGCTAATAATCTCCAGTTCTGTTCGTACTCCCAAGCATATGCCACCCCATATCATAACTGACCTTCCACCGTATTGCTCAGTTCCTGCGAAGTTCGCTTGATTGTACCGTTCCCCTCGATGCCTCCATATTCTATCTCTACCATCCACGAAATTCACACAATATCGGCTCTCATCACTAAATAAAACTCGTCTCCACTGATTGATTGTCCATGCTACATGCTCCCTAGCAAACGCCAATCTTGCTACCCGATGGGCTCTATCGAGTCTTGGTGCTCTTGCTTGCGCGTATGATCTCAGACCAACTTCATTTAATCGTCTTCTGACTGTCCTCACACTGACGTTAATGTTATCCACTGCTTGTAAAAGGTTACGTGCCTGAACAGCAGTAAGACAAGGATTTCTTATGGTTTGATTGACGATGAAACGGTCATGTATAGCGCGGGTTGCCCGATTTCTTCCTTGTCCTCGCCTCCTCACGTACAATCCAGTTTCCCTGTAACGTCGGAAGATTCGATGGATAACCGACGTCGAGACACCCAACATGGTACCGACTGAGCGGTAGGTGCGCCCTTCCTCGATCAATATAACTGCCCTTGCTACTGAGGTTGGTGGTAAATCTCTCATTCTGAATGAAAATACCGTTTCGAATCGTAAACAGTAAAAGAATCACAAAACACCGCAACCGATCGAATTTGTATCAAATCAAAGAATGGAGTACAAATGTGGTCATATACAAAAAAACGTGTGTTGTATTTCATATTTGATAAAAAAGTGTGCACATGTTTAAATGAAAAGTTTTATCAATGGTCCCAGAATTCGGTTGTGTATTTTAATACCTACCGACTGTTATCTCCTATGAATTCCTAATTTTCACCAAATTAACCAAATTGTCATCAATAACTAATGCAATTCGAACATAAAATCGCAAACGACAACTTCGACACGCCTGAGTGATAATAAGAAAATTCCAAATTGATAGACGAATTTTAATGACAATTTCTTGATTCAATGGAATTTCTCCAAAATGGTGATTTTCCACTTGAAATTAAATATATTTTGCAAAAATAGAGATAAACGCATGAAACAAGAAGGGCGTTACTGTAGGAAGATGTGTCTTGACAGACCATGATATTGTACGTTTCAACTCGGACCACGAAATTCCACAGGGTGTTACGAATTTTTGACAAAAAAAACACTTTTAGTTTTGCCCCCGTATAAATTTTTTTTCAAATTTTTTTGTTTTCTCTTATAATTTCTACAAAGCAGAAGAGTGGATCTATAACTTGCCGAACAAATCATCTAAATCGGTTGAGAATTAGGAAAAATATCGAACTTCGAATTTGGTTAAATTTTCGAGTGTTCCGCTAATTTTGCCTCCGAGTGTATATAGGGTCACTCTGTTGTGTTAGATGTTTGTGTTTTCCTGTCTGGTTGGCAAGTAAATTTTGTGGGCATACATCCTGGTTTCATACGTACTTGTGATACCGACCCCATCACATGGTATTCCATATAATTTTCCATATCATTTGGCAACTGAAAACTGCAAAGGTAACAATTAAAATTGATAATAAGAATGATAACCTAGACTAACACTTACATAACCTCAATAAATGACTTGTTATTCCATAGCCTCTTCATTTCAACTATTTCACGTCAAACAAACATTAAGTTAAAAATCTATCAATACATGATAACATACTTACATCAAAGTGATCTTCACGGAAATAAAATGGCGAATTTATCTTTACATCGTTCGGGTTTTGCCGTACAAGCTTTAACTATTATCTCTTATTATTTTATTGTATGGAACATGTACAAACGCCTTGTTGGGTGTCGTTATTGATGTATTTTTAACACAAGAAATACGCACCGTTTGTTTACTTTGCTGTCTAGCTGCGCGTAAACAAATTTGACGTTTACGTAAGTATGACCTCACACACGACGCCATGACACGGTGAGCTGTTTTCGCGCAATATTTAAAAGTGATTATGAAAACGACTTTAAACTTCCAAACACCTTAGTTTATTACCCACTGTTGTAAACATGTGTATCCGCATTACGGAAGAGGATTTCAAAATCTTTCGCCATGCCTATTGCATCACTTTTCACGTTGAATTAAGAAATAGATGAAAGTGATATATACCTTAACGAATATAGATAGCCATTATTCATTTTCACTTCCCTTCAGTCACAATCAGCTAACCAACAATTTTCTTTCATCAAGTGATTTATTTGACGTTATTTCGTTTCGATATTTGTTCGAGAATGACATAGATCTATCATACTATCTTTTGGAACTATATTTTCTGGTTCCTAATTCATCTGCAGACCCCATCTACTATTTGCTTTTCAATGATTTGTTGCATTATGTATCTTATTTACTCGCAGGCTGCCTGAGCCTTTCATTTTTTTCTTCTTAGCCCTCGGGAGGAGGCAAAGCCCGGATGTGGCCGCTCAAGATGATTTAATATGTGCGTTCAGTCTCTTCTTGAAGGGGACCAAATTGTAACTCATAGAAAGATGTTCGATGAAAATGAGTTCCACAGCACATTAGCCCTGTAAAAAAGAATTTTTATAGAGAGAAGTACGTAACGTAGCTAGTTAGACTATCCGCTGAGACTTTTTTACGAGTCTGGTTTTTCTTTGGAACTGGATTTTTCCGGAACCAAGTCTTTCAGTTCTTCAGAGCATTTTAAAAGACAACTAGGGAACCAACACCCGGTCCGGATGGGGTTGACGAAAAAATCTTGAAAAGAGTGAAGGAAAAAATAAGTAATGTTTTGGCTGACCTTATCAATGAATCATTCGAAATAACCATATTTCCGGAAAAACTCAAAGAATCGAGATCTATTCCGATCTATAAGGCCAAAGGACCCAAGGAGGACGTAGCCAATTTCAGAATAATCTCAATCCAGAACCAGCTTGCCAAGGTATTCGAAATTGCTTATAGTAATAGGCTTTTGGAACAAAATAATATACTGGGACTGCCAGAATGGTTTCTAGAGAAACAAAAATACAGGGACGGCTCTGACTGATGTGATCGACTTCGTTTATGCAGCACTCAATGACAGGAATCACTGTTCTGCACTCTTTTACGACCTAAGTAGAGCTTTTGACGTCATTGCTCATGTGCTCCTTCTCAAAAAGTTGAATAACCAGGGTGTTCGAGGTCGCGCTTACTCGTGGGCCGAATCCTATCTGCCACGACGGAAGCAAACTATCGTTATAGGTGACTGCGAATCAGCAGAACTTGATATCACAGCCGGCGTTCCCCAAGGGTCTGTGTTGGGGACTATATTTTTTGTAATGTTCATGAACGATTTAGTAGTTGCGTCTGATGCAAAGCTGATACTTTATACCGATGATACTAACATATTAATCTCGGACGATACTGAATCTAACATGGTTAATTCTGCCAATGAAGCTTCGCGGGTGTCACCGTAACGGGCTTATATTAAACACGAAAAAAACTTTACTTGTGCGGTTTGTGCCGAAGAATATCTCGTGTGACCATTCAATTCTGGTTAAAGTGCACGGTAAATCTGTCGAAGAAGTGAATAAAATTGAATTCTTAGGTGTAGGCGTCGACAAGAAGCTCACTTGGGACTTTCAAGGGGAGCTTATGTGTGAAAAACTCAGCTCAATATGCTGTTTGATGAGAGCTCTGAGAGCCTGATTCGGTATCTCCAAAAGTTATGCGTCTTATGTATTTCGGCCTGTCATACGGTATCATACTCTGGGGGTCAACAAATTGTACAGGGGCCGCATTTTCCAGTCAAAAGAAGACCGTTAGAGCCATGACCAAGTCAGGTATGTAAGACCATTGCAGAACTAAATTCCAAGAACTGAAAATACTCCCCCTCCTATGCTTGTATATTTTCACCTTTTGTGCTATATCCACCGAAATCGTAATCAATTCATAAAACATAATGAGGTACACCAGTACAGAACGAGAAACAATCAACAATTTATCGCAGCGTTGCAAAGATTGAGCGTTTCACAAAATTTTCCAAATTATCAGGGAATCAAATGTTACAATAAAATTGCCAATTGTTTTGATGTGAATGTAAATTTCAATATGTTTAAACGTCATGTTGAAGAATTCTTTCTCAGGCAATGTTTTTACAGCATGGAGGAGTTTTTTGAATTTTAATAACTGTTTGTATAGAACTCATTGTGCTTCTGATTTTAGTTTTCATTGTTTTTATTATTAATTTTGTACCATGACATTCCTAATAATTGAAGCAATAAAGATTCCTGATTTCATAAACCATGGAAATATGTGCAGAAAAGAGAAACATCAGCAACCTGCACCCGTTGAGCTAGTTGGAATTCTGAGGAAATTCGATGTTCTTGCATGATTGAAGGTTCTTCTGCAGTGACTTTCCTGGAGAACTTGTTGATTGCGTCTTGTTCGCATTAAAATTGACCTAGTCCAACCGGCCTCACTCTGATATTTTCTCCAAGTCTGAATTCAGTAACATGCTCTGTTGGTGTCTTTGTCGGTGTGACTCCTCAGCAGTTAAAGGACAATGACTAGATATCGAGGATACCTGAGTATAGTCGTCCGCAAGTCCAAATATACTGTTTCTGGTGGAGGGAAGCGGATAATTGATCTGCAACAGCAAAAGATTTGGCGAGAGTATGGAGTCCTTGGGTACTCCTGCATTAACCTAAAAAGAGTCTCTCATTACAAGATCAACTACCATGCAAAATGATATACTGAAATTATTTAGTTCAAGCCTATGGAATATAGCACCAGCGAAAGGGTGGACAAGAGCTCGACAGTGAGATCATTTGGTTCATGTTAAAAGCATAGTGGCATCATGTTCTGTATCAAGTGTATTGGAAGATCAAGGAAGATACTGAATCTGAATACTGTAAAACCCCCAATTTCATTCAGTTATTCATAGGAATTAAGAGTGGGTATCCAATTTCCTATAGAAAATAATACATTTGATTCGATTCAATAATGAATGGGCGTTCAACCATTTATCCGCCGCGTCGTTGTGAACTATTGTAGCACACCAGGATACTTTGATGCCTGACAGTTCCAGCTTTCAAAAGATGTCGAACATCTTGTTCGAGTATTTGTTCCTCAATTCGTAGGATTGTTGGATAATCTTAACGAGAACCATCAGCCTGCAGTGGTCCTCAACGATATCATTTTCAGTTTTTTTTCTCCCCAGTCATAGTATCAGTAAGGTACTATGCTTCGATACGCCGTTCTAGAATATTGTGAGCAATTTTGATCATGGTAGAATGAGCTAAATTTAATTTGAGACTTTCATTCAGGAAACAATATTCAACCTTCCGTAGGATGCTAAATATCCCTTCCTGAAAGAACTGGTTTTCCAACCTACTCTTCATAACCATCGTCAACCAGAGCCACATATTAGTGAAACGATCTAGTCGGATGTCATGAATTGGAGCAAAAGACTGTTGTTTCGGTTTCGTTTGACCTCGTCAGTATTAAACATCCTATCACAACAGCATGCCAGACTGCCACCAACTCATCTCAAACCATAGGACAACATCAAGTGCATGTATATGAAAACATATACATATGGAAGCCTCCGAAGAACCAGCACAGAGGATATTATCTGCGCTACCGGAAAACGAAGAAGATAAAGAGGAGATCAAACTAAGAAAACTTCAAGAAGCTAGACTAGTTTGGCCATTCACCGCAACGAACTTCATAATCATTGTCAACCAGGTTCACACAATAGTAGAACAGTCCAGTCGGATGTCATGAATACGAGGGATAAACTACAGTTTCGGTCTTGTTTGACATCGTCAGTATTACACATTGATTTTTCCATGCAACAAGGAAAATTCCTAACCCATCACTAATGAGACTGTGATGACATTCAAATTTCTTTAAGTTTTTAAACAAAATTCGGAATTATTCATATAATGTGGAAACTGATGTCTGTAATTGTATTTTGTTGATTGTGATATAGGTACGTGAGTGTTGAGAACTAATAGGATTCTTTGAATTTTTTCCTGAACAGATTAAATAATTATCATTCGAATGAATGTTTTTGCAAAGCTCAATTATTTTTCCTATTTGATCCTCTTTTTGGAGCAAAGTTAAGTACCTTTGAACAACATAGATAGTGTGGAAATGGAATAAATTCAGTTAAACGTTGTTCCTTAACCTTCAACCACACGCGTTATTGCAAAAAGTAGACAAATTTTGTTCAAACCAGTGTAATTTTGGTTAAACGCACCATACTGTGTATTTTTTTCTATTTTAATATAGAATCTTCGAAAATATTATATCATAAAACTAAATGCTACTGTTGAGGTCATTTTTTTCATTCTCAAAAAAGTCAAAAATCCAAAGACATTGAGTGAAGAAGAACTTGTTCCGTTGGCGCAACCCCTTTGGGATTCAGAATCAGAGGAAGAGGTTGGGGGCGAAGCAAACACCTCAGAAGATGAGTAGATAAATAAAAATACCCATTTCACTTATTCTGAAGTGGAATATCGGGAGCCCGATTTGCTGATACAAATTACGTGGAAACATATCAGGTAGCTGAAACAGAATCAGCGCACGAAATGAAAAGTGATGATGAAAACCACGAGTATCTTTCAGGAAGAGACAAAAACACGGTGTTTGTGCAAAACGACCAGTTTTACAGCAAGGAAAACCAAGAGAAAGAATATTGTTAGAATATCTCCTGGTCCGAAAGATTCTACTAGAAATATAACGGATGAAAGTCCATTCGAGAAAATTTTCACTGATGATATCATCGACAATATCATTAGTTGGACAAAAAAAGAAATTCCTAAAATGCGTCAAAAATACGACAGGCAAAGGGACGCTAAAGATGTTAAAAAGAACAAATTATGTCACGCATGAAGAAGCAAAACCATACACATTTTCTTGAGTTGTGGACAAGAGATGGTACCGGATCAGAAATATTTAGAGTTTGTATAGGTTCTAACAGATTCTTGTCCTTACTATCAGCACTAAGATCTGATGGTAAACTCACTCAAAACCAAAAGAAGTGCAATGTATTGGCGGTTCTCAGATCAACCTTAGATTGTTTTGAAGAAAACTGTCAAAACAACTATACTTTGGAATCTGGCATGACAAAAGATGATGCTCATTCCATTTAGAGTGAGCGATGAAGCTTTGACCTATATATTCTGAGTAAACTGGCAAAATACGGATTCAATTGTTTGTATTGTGTAATGCCAGAACATTTAATGGTTCCAACTTCGACAGTATAGCCAACAGATATAGCGATACGACTGACTGACCAATGGAAGGGCTGGAACAGAAACTTGACTTATGACAACTGGTACACTAGCTATCCTCTGGCCCGCGATCTTTTGAAAGACAAAATGACAATGGTTGGAGCGAGAGACAGCAGCCCTAATTTCTACCAGATAAAAAGAGAAAAAGTGATTTTGTATTTTCGGCCTTCAAAAAGACAATTGTGTCCAAAAAAATGTAAGGCTTTCATTTTGCTATCGACGATGCATTACTTTGCTTCAATAGATGCGGAAACATGTAAACCGGATATTATTTTATTCTCTAATCGCCACAAGGGTGGTGTTGATACAGTCGATAAATTTGGTGGAAATTATTCAGCTCCAGGCGAACACAAAGTTGGCCTCCAGCTATTTCAACTTTTGAACATTGCTGGGATTAACAGTCAATTAATGTGAAACGCTGTACATATCGATAACCATGAAGAATACAGACGGAATTTTCTAAAATCTTTGTCGATTTTGCTTATGAGGCCTTATCTCTCGGAAAGAGCTATAATACCGTTGGTACCAGAAAATATTCAGCTCTTCCTGGGGCAATTCAAAATATTACCAGAAGAAATAGATGAAGATATAGAGCTATCAGAAAAACGAAGAAGGTGTAGCTATTGCCCCATTTGAAAATCGAAAGTTGGCATCGTTTCCGGCATAACAGTTACAGGGTTGGCCCTAGTTTCAGTTACACCCGTAATAGTAAACTAAGCTACACAGACATTTGCATTCCTTCTGATTCCTCTCATCCTATTCAATATAAATTAGCTCTCTTCAATTCTAGTTTCAATTACACCCGGTATACATCGAAGATAAAATCTAAAAATGGCTAAAACTGAAAAATTAATTTGATTGTTGATTTCTTTTTCTAGTTCGAATTTGATTTTTGGATCTTATTAACAAAGTTGAAGAAAATTTCTAAGTGTCTTGTAGTACCATTAAAACACGAAAATGTATCGTCAGCATATCGAAACCAAAATATTATAATAGACGCTATGGGTGATTGAAAAATTCTATTTTCATATGTTATTCATAAAAATTTCTGCTATGAGTGGACTTAAGGGTGAACCCGTAGCTAGACCTGCTGTTTGCTCGGAAATTATATTGTTAAATTGAAAATAGTTTTGATTGAGGCATACGTTCAAAAAAAACATGAAATCACTATGAACAAGAGGATTAATTTGAGCGTTGTTTGAAATTCTGGAGAGTAGAGTTGGGCATGCAGTACTAGGTATGTTTGAATAAGTGTCATCTACGTCAAGTGATATTAAAAAGAAGTATTCAATTCAGTAATTGGGGGAAAATTTAGAGATCGTCGAGTTCTTTTGACAGCCTGTATGTTGGGAGTTGGTATATGAAACAACAGGACGATTCGGAGTGTTTTCTTTAATGTTTTTTTATGAGTCCATAGAGTTTTAGTACAGCCGCTTTCATAATAATGATTGGTTTTTGGAAAAAGGAGGTGAGGATTTCTATTGGAAAACATCTTAGGAATTTTTGAAAAACGTTAGTAGGATCGTGTTTTAATTATTTTATGCGCTCATTTCTCAAAAAAATCGTTTTTTGTGGGGCGTGGAATAATGACAGGGAAATTTGATTTGTGCGCTCTTGTGACGATGAGGTCGTTTTCTGTTATTTTCTATTTGGTTGATTTTATGTTCGTTTTTATGGTATTATCGGGTTTCCATCTTGAACAGTGATATTTTTTACGGAGCAATATTCGCAATCCTCATAATGACAACAAAGTGAAGCCCGAATCTATTTCATTAGTTTCTTGCTATAGACGCTGAGATGTCTTAGACCAGGGGTGCTCAAACGATCGATCGCGGGTGCTTTTTGATAGGATCTCGAGAAGAAAAAAATTTCAATAAGTAAGTAACTAAACTATAAAAGTTTATTACGTACTAAAATAACACTCTGCTAGCGGCAAAAGGCGGATTTATCAAAGAAACGCGCAGTACTTGTCAAAGAAAAGCCTTGTTTTTTATTCTTGCCGCTTTTCCAGAAATTTTGGACTGCGCTTTTGACGGGAACATTCAATACTTTCGTTGACGCCGATATAAATGTTGCGTCTGCAGGAATTTTAATTTGAAGGCAATACTACGTCGATACAAAGTTTTTATTGAATAGTACAAAATGAGTACAGCGAAGAAATCTAAAATGTATCATTTTAATAACGATTGGGAGGAAGAATTTTTCTTTTGTCTGGTGAAGGATAAGTGAATTTGTCTTATTTCTCGTGCGTCAGTTTCAATACCTAAGCGTAGTAACTTAGAAAGGCATCATAAAACGGTTCATAAAAACTATAAAAAAGATTTTCCGCCACAGAGTGAATTAAGAAAACAAAAAGTACGTGATTTGATATCTTGTTTGAAAAAAGAACAAACCATGTTCACAAGACCAGCCAAACGATCAAAAGGTGCTACGATCGCGTCATTTAAAATATCTAATATGTTGGCGGAACACAAGAAACCATTCGAAGATGGATCGATTGTGAAGGAAGCATTTATAGAAGCGGATGAGACTTTATTTGGAGATTTTAAAAATTAAACAGAAATCATGTCTGCTATTAGAGAACTTCAGTTATCTCGTCCGACTGTCACAAGGCGTATTGAAGTTATGAGTCAGGACATGGCAGATAAACTAAAACATGATATCATGAAATGTACATATTTTTCTTTACTGTTCGACGAATCCATATCGGTGGATATGACAGACACTGCCCAGCTGTGTATTTCTATTCGGATGGTATTCAATAACATGTTGGTTAAGGAAGAATTTGTGACAATCATTCCTCTGAAGGGGAAGACCCGTGGCGAAGATATATATGATGTTTTCTTCAATCAAGCTACCAATATATAAATTAGTGTGCCTTACAACCAATGAAGCACCAGCAATGGCTGGAAACAAAAACGGTTTTGTGGCTTTGTGTCGAGCTGATGAAGATTTCCCTTCATTTTTTTCATTCCATTGCATTATACATCAACAAGTTTTGTGTTCAATAGTTTTGAACCTGGAAGAAATTAAGGGCATTGTAACAAAAATTGTGAATTCCATCCGTTCAGGTAGCTTGCATCGGCGGCTCTTTATGTTTCAGTTGGAAGATAGGGAGTCAGCTGAACACACTGATTTAGTTCTTCACACGGACGTCAGGTGGTTAAGTCACGGAAACTTCCCAGAAAGGTTTCGAGAATCATTGCCCGAAATAAAAGCTTTTCTAAACGAAAGAGGTGATGACACTCAGTTAATGAAAAACGAAAAATGGCTGACTGATTTGGCATTTTTGACTGACTTCACAATGCACTTAAACACCATTAACTTGGAGCTTCAAGGTAAAGGAAAAACTATTATTGAGATGATTAATGCAGTAAACGCAGTCAAAAGTAAATTGCAACTTAGGATAGATCAACTGAAAAGAGAGGATCTGAAACATTTTTCGTCTTTGAAAGCAAGGATTCCTCAGTAGAATTATGATACGTATGAAGCTGAATTATCAAATACAATAATTCAAAATACGTTTTCATGATTGCAGTAAATTGGCAAGTATAGCATCATATATGAGTTATCCTTTTTCATGTGAAAACATTGAGGACTTAGCTACTGAAATAGCAGGTCAGTTCAATATGAACTCATGTTCTGTAGAAAATGAATTGGTGCAGATTATATCATCTCAAAGCTACAGCGTCTGATACAAATTTCTGGTGTTTTATATCTGAAGATAAATATCCGAATCTTAGGCAAATCGCCCTTCAACTGACGGCAATGTTTGGGTCAATTTACTGGTGCGAATCTGCATTTTCTGAAATGAAGATAATGAACTCATAATATCGCAATCGACTTACTGACGATCATATGTCGTCAGACTTGCGATTAGCACTCAGTGGTTACGTACCATCTGATGAAAAGTATGCTGAAGACATGTAGGCCACGCTTCAGATCAAACAGAGAAATTAACTCATCTTTACATACCACGTTGAGATAACTTGCCTCTAGAATACTTGATATTAAGGGGACACATTATGTTGCAGGTATATTTGAAAACATATTATCAACATCTAATGATATTAATTTTGCGGTTGGTGGCATGAGGAAATTATTTATTTTATTCGATAATTCTAATGAATTTTTATACTATATTGTGAATGAAAATCTGAAATTGATTTGAATTTGGTATTTAGTTGCTAGGACTATTGGTATATGACACCACTGGACGAATGGGGTTATTTTCTTTATGTGTTTTAATGAGACCATATAATCTAGGAATTTTAGGATTCATTTTAATCCATCTGTTTCGCTCGAAGCTACTAAAAAGTAATTGCATATCATTAGAGGCTGCTCTAAGTTGTTTCTGTATAAGTGGTGTTGGGTCTTTATGAACGACTGTAAGCGCTTCTTTATTTATGAAATCTTCCATTTTTTCCTCATATTGTACTTTTGGGATAACAATTATAGCATTCGACTTATCTGCTCGCGTGAGTACTAATGAATTTTCAGAAATTTTGCGTTTGATATTTTTGATTAAAATTTCATCTTTCAAGTTGGTCATTTCACCCGTATTCTCAAAAAATAGCAGCCTTCAAATCCATGATTCACAGAGCGATTTCTTTGCCTTTATCGGACATGGACCGAAAATCAGAACACCTTTATGTTAATAGCTGAGAACAACGGCTTCGATATAAAAGCAATAGAGAGTTTAATTAATCGAAAAATACGCAACAACACTTTCAACATGATATATCCCCAATCCAAGAGAGAAAAGCCTGAAAAATTTATGTCTCTAACATATTTTGGGAAGATGTCTGAACAGGTTACTAGAGTTTTGTCAGATAGTAAAAAAGTTCATATTGCATTCATACCAGTTAGCAAATTGTCAGGCCTGCTTTTCATCACAAAAGATAAAACCGATAAATTCGAAAAATCCGCAGTATACCAGTTAACATGTTCTGAGTGCAATTCCTTTTATATAGGTTAAACAGGACGCTCTTTCCAGGCTAGATACAAAGAACATTTCCGGTCATTCTTACATCAGAAATATGATTCAGCTTTAGCTGCACATTGTCTGAATGAATGTCATCATTTTCCAGAACTTCAACAGCTAAAAATTCTTCATTCCTGTGATAAATCTTATAAACTCAATTTCTTTGATTCGATGGAAATTTTCAAGGCATCTAGGGTAGAAAGGGTTAAGCTCCATAACGACCAGGTAGACTTAATTACCTACCAATCACCATTATTCAAGTTACTGTGATCTCTACTAGCATTATATTGATGGTAACTCCTGTATTGTACATAAGTATTCAGTTTTCATTAGCTTGTTGTTGATAATGGACGTATGTCCGAAACCGGTCCATTCAATGTAAAAATTTTGTCATTCTTTACATCAATAAATTAGTGATAGTTAAAACATAGTAACTTGTTTTATTTTATTATTCATTATGAATATCAACTATCACGTAGTTCAGGCTTCATCGATCAATTATTTGAATCACATTTGAACATTATAGACTAAAACTAAAAATGACGTTTACTGAATTTATTCTACTCGTAATGCGCTCACCGTATTTTATATAATTGAACTACATATAACTTCATTTTACGAAAATGTATTTGAATACAAAACATTACTGGAAAAGCAGTTGCAGTTGTAGTTTCACTCAATTCGATTACATCTTATGTTTTTGGAATACATCAAAACTTATCTATATGTCCAGGAAAAGTTGCTTCTCCCATATTAACTCTACATTTTGAAATTGAAAATTGGTAACATATTCACCATACGCACATACATATCTTCACATTGCATCGTTGTAAACAGGAGGTGGATATAAATTGAAATAAAAATCTTTACAGATGTGAAGGTCTCACCCCATACATCACAACCATTCGGAATAATATTAATAGTAGGAATGAATAAAAAACGCATCTCGGATATGGGGTGGCTGGTTAATACAAACGTAATCGGGGTTTAGAGAGATGAACAATTAGTTAAAGTGCATTACGAAGCCTCATGTGTGAGGGCTGCGACTCTCGTTTGCAGAACCCGCGGAGGCCTAGATGCCAGATGGGACTAATTACGAACTTAAGCCGCCTCTTCTCGCCGCTCCACTTTCAAATGGTTTCATATTGCGGGAACAGGGTCGAAGAAAAGCTGATGGAAGTTGGGACTTTCTTACAGCGCAGTATTGGTATAAGAATAGATGGAAGAGTACTAAAATAAGATTGAAATTTTTTCAGGATATATTTTTTCTTTGAATAGTTTCAGTAAGAATCATCGCCTATATCAAGACTTATTTAGAGAATTCGAGTATATTTTCACAGAAGAGAAGAACCATCTAATTGGCTATTTGAATAATTTAGGGGGAATAATTTGTATTAAATAATAAGTATATTGCATTGATACCTGTATTTTACAATCTGTCAAAACCGCACCGGGGATTGATTATGCGAAAAATCTGCTTGAAACGATTGTCAAAATCTTTGTTGTTGCAGAGTAGACACAGCTGTTTTCCAAACTAAAAAGTTTGAACCCAGTCTGTCAATTAATTTGTTTAATACTCCATTTTGTTAGTTCTCACAAGTGTTTCGCGATTTTTACAATGGAAAAAAATATCGAACAAATTTTGTATTGCAGATGGAATTTCGTATGACGAGTTGCTGAAATTGTTACAGAAGGCTTATGATGAATCAACTTCATCAAAAACACATGCATATGAGTGGACCACTCTAATGAATCTAATCTAATGAATCATAAGAGATAGAGAAAGTGAAAAAAATCAGAAACGTCACCTGAAAGAAGCAGAAAGTTGGAATTTTAGATCATTCATAAAACATAGGGTTCTTTATGTAAATGATGAAAAATATACCGCAGACCATCTCAAGAGTCTGGACGAGGTGGAAAATAATGCGATAGTCCAAAGCGGTGGGATAGATGGAATTCAATAATTGTAGAAAGTGATCAAAAATTGAATCAGAATAAAACTAGGAGTGCTCATGGCACGCCTAATGTAGTCTTCCGCAGTAGTCAACTGAGCGCTGAATACGAGTACATTGAACAACTTGAAGAATCTAAGATTCAGAAGGAGATTAAAACTATCCAAAAAACTCTGAGGAACACGTAAGATATTGGTGGAAACCGAGAACTAGGCTACAGTACTCAGCTAGTGGAACAGATTCTTCATCAAAATTTCTACAGAAGGGAAAGGAAATAATATCAAGTAAATTAATGTTCTTTGAATAATTTGATTGAGAAGGTCGTTACTTGATGAAAATCGATATACATATTTTCAATGAAATAAAACTGAAGTATTTAGATTCTCACTATATTAACAAAACTATGACCGGTTTTACCACACTGTGGCTTCATCAGATAGATACAAACTAATGAACAGAGTTATTCCTAATATATTAGTCTTATTTCCTACTTAATATTACAATAGGTACAAGAGGTATGTTGGAAAACCCATCGCAGTTGCTCACTTTTTGAATTGAAAAGATTGAGTAAAGGAGTAGGATTTAGATCTAATTGACTATTAAGTAACCTACCTGAATTCTTTTTTTGTTGATCTCTAAAAGTTGCAATAGATTGAGTTTTTGTCTTTTATTTTCATTGTGTAAAATTTTGGAATTATGATTAAAGTTATAGTTTTCTTCGAGTAAGTGATTAGAATAATGGGAATCTGATTTATGATAATTAAAACTACGTTTGTGCTCGGATAATCTAAGTTTGAAATTTCTGAAAGTTCTACCAATATAAATTTTATCACAATCCCCGCAAGACAGTTTATAAACACCGGGTTTATTACTTTTATCAATTTTAGATTTGCAGTTTTTGATATGTCGGCCTAAAGAATTATCAGTTCGGAATGCTATATTGAAATTATAATGCCAGAGGAATGATTTTAATTTTAGGCTAGGATTACCAATATAAGTTAAGCTTCTGTATTTTGTGTTAGAACTTTTTATACTTGGAAACACTTCCTGGATTGCTTTTTGAAATTTTTTGCGTGAAATCATGTTTTCAATCATAGTTGGACTGTAACCGTTATTGACTGCTATTTCTTTAATTATATTTAGCTCTTTTATGAAATTATTATGTGACATTGGGATATTAATGAGTCTATGTACTATAATATTGTAAGCTGCTAATATATGTGAATAAGGATGTGTAGATGAGCTGTGAATAGTAATATCTGTATGCGATGGCTTATGAAAAATAGAAAAATCATGTTTGCCGTTAATTTTAGTAATAGTTAAATCCAGAAAGTTAATGGAGTTTTCTGTTTCTATCTCTAACGTGA
This sequence comes from Cryptolaemus montrouzieri, assembly GCA_013387265.2. Lineage (NCBI taxonomy): Eukaryota > Metazoa > Arthropoda > Insecta > Coleoptera > Coccinellidae > Cryptolaemus > Cryptolaemus montrouzieri. The sequence continues at coordinate 126,897,272 of JABFTP020000185.1, forward strand.
ATTTAATATTATCGTGAATTTTGTCAATGAATGTTTTGAATGACTCTAATTATCTGTTTGTGCCAGTGAAACAACAAATGATATCGTCGACATATCTAAACCAATAAATAAAGTGTTTGAATAACGGATGTGCTTGGATAGTTTTTTCAATATTATCCATGAAAATTTCAGCGAGCAGAGGGCTCAGAGGTTTACCCATGATTAAACCTTTTTTTACTATTATATAATACTCCATTGAAGTTAAAAATAATTTCGTTCTAAACAAATTTCTAAAAGGTGTAAGATTTCTGATTGAATTATCGGATTGACTTTATTAATTTGAAGGGCGTTTCACTGTATCGCTAGGTGGAACACAAGGGAAGAGATTTACTACATCCTATGACATAAGTTTAGCGTTCGGTGGTAGTATCGTGTCCATTTAGGTTCAAAATTTGCGTACTGTCGAATGATGTCTATGAGAAAGCGTGAAAGTTTTGCAAATGTTGCTTGAAAATATGAAACTACTGGTCTAATGGGATGCCCCGTTTTATGGAGTTTGACGAGGAAGTAAAGTTTTGGTGATTGCAGGTTGTCAATGAAAAGTTTATATTTTTGGTTGGTAGGTATTATAGACTTGGCATACTCTAAAGCGTTTTTTACTATGGATTGAATTATATTAGTTGGATCTTTATCACTTTCTTCATAACAACCTGATTCAATGAAATTTTGGGTTTTTAATAAATAATCTGCTTTATTTAAGACTATGACCGTATGACCTTTGTCTGCTTTAGTGAATATATCTTCAGATGGGGACTTAGATTTAATGGACTTTAAAGATGTATTCTCCATATTTGGAATATTGTTCCTTCAATAAAATTCTTCAATGTAACCACACATTGCGATGATCTCGCAAATAGTAATTTTTAGAGATTATAATGTATGCCTGGTTGACCACCAGATAGGAATGAGGAGCGTTAGTCTTTCGACAGACCGCTCCCTTGCTGACACGGTGTGTATTTTTGCGGTGACTTGTCAAACCAATTCAAGTTTTCGTTATCTTAATTCAAGTCAAATCAATTTATTTCTTCACAAAAGCTTGAAAATTCAAGCTTCCTTCATCGCAAAACTTGAAAGATTGAATTAGAACACAATTGCAATAAAACATTGAACTTCCTCCTAACTTCGATAAGAGCGGAAATTAAGGTTAAAAAGATACTGAGTCGGGACATATTTCAATGAAATTCAATGTGAGGATCTGACGACAATTCATAAAGTTGTTGAAGGAACTACAGAAACTGAACAAGAAGAAGAGTGAAAGTGAAATGTATATTTTCAAATGAAACACAGCTATAGTATCACAAAAGCAACAAATAAATTTTCTATGGAAAAACAACTTAATTAAACTTCTGTGAAAATAAAAGAAATACATGTTTACTTTCATTTTCCACGTCTTGTCTAACAATAAATTAATCCGTCACTTTCATAATTTTTGATACACTTATTTTTCTTTGGTATTGTTTCTCTATCCGAGACTATATCAGTATCAGAATGCGTTGAGCTTTCGTCAGGTTATTCTGAACCATTGTCCTCATGAGGATCTGCTTCCATTTTCGACGAGATGTCAGAAAAATCACTCATTTCATATTCACACGATTTTCAACACTAATTGTGTACTTTATCTACCTATTTTTCTCTTTTAGTGCGGTCTGCCGCACAGGTATAACAATAGCATTATATTTATATGAAATGGAGTAAGAAGGGAAAATTATTTCTTTTTATATACAAGTTTCGGGGAATTCCCTGGACTACTCTGACTCTCGGTTCTCGGTAAATCATCGTTCAGCCTCATTTCTCGGGGACTCACTAATTCACGGAAAGGGTTCTCATGAATATCGCTAAATGCAGTAAGCCTTAATCTATAGATTATTAACTTACACTTCCGGCCTCAAGGTGATAACACTCTTCCCTAGTGTTCCACCTAGCGATACAGTGAAACTCATCAAGAACGCCCTTCAAATTAATAAAGTCAATCCGATAATTCAATCAGAAATCTTACACCTTTTAGAAATTTGTTTAGAACGAAATTATTTCTAACTTCAATGGAGTATCATATAATAGTAAAAAAGGTTTAATCATGGGTAATCCTCTGAGACCTCTGCTCGCTGAAATTTTCATGGATAATATTGAAAAAACTATCCAAGAACATCCGTTATTCAAACACTTTATTTATTGGTTTAGATATGTCGACGATATCATTTGTTGTTTCACTGGCACAAACAGATAATTAGAGTCATTCAAAACATTCATTAACAAAATTCACGATAATATTAAATTCACGTTAGAGATAGAAACAGAAAACTCCATTAACTTCCTGGATTTAACTATTACTAAAATTAGCGGAAACATGATTTTCTATTTTTCATAAGCCTTAATCTATACATTATTAACTTACACTTCCGGCCTCAAGGTGATAACACTACATTTTTTTTTTTCAAATTCCAGTGTGTCTCAGCCAATTAAAAATTATGAATGACTAGAGATACTACCCACTTCTATTGCACCTGTACAGGTACGGTAACAAGCGATTAGTAAGAAAACTTAATTTTATGCTCTCTTATACGTATCAAGCTTTCAAGCAGCTTGAAAAAGCTTGATGCCAAGTCAAGTCAAACCTTTGATTTTTGAAAGCCTTGAATTTGAAGTCGTCAAGCTTTTAGAAAAATTTTTAAACTGCTTAACTCGATGAAACTTTACCTGAAATATTCGCAAATGGTCGTCATTGGGAGCAATTATTACGATTACTGACTATCTGAATATTTTCAGCTGTGCTTCTGTTCATATTCGCAAGGAATAAAAAAAGTTCATAACAGTTTGTTTCTGTTCAGAGGTTCAAGAAATAGACAAAACATTCCCTGGATACCTCCAAGTTGTTCCAAATCAATTATATTGAACACTTAGAATAAACAACTTAATTAGGACACTCTGTAATGAAGAGCTAACCTGAAAGTAAGGCAATTATCGTTCAGAGAATAGGATTACCTTTCGGATGAGATGGAAATTTTCATATGGGAATCTCTTTTTTGATATGAACTAGAGTTCTACTGGTATTCTACAGAAATGAAAATTTTTTTAGAAATAATTCGAGTTTAATGAATATTAACTTTCGCGGCGACACCCTGTTTAATATTAACATTTTTAAAAATAAATATTCCACTAGTGAATCAAAAGAGCTTTTCAAAGAAGTCCGCTCGACCGCTTTTGCGTACGAGGTGTGTCAATTAAGTTCGCGGAAAAGTGCCCGAACTGTCCGGAAAGTATATAAATACTTGAAAATACCTTTTATTCCTTTGCAATAGACCTCCTTGATTTCGATGCCCCGGCGCCACTCTTGAACCCACTGTTGGAAGCATACCCTAAAGACCCCGAGAAGAGGTCCCTCAGAACCGCCGTCGTGATGCTTTCGGCTTCCTAAACTCCGTTATATCTGTTTTCATTGAGGTACGACTTGAACTGTGGGAACAGATGGAAGTCACAAGGGGCCAGATCTGGACTGAAGGGGGGGTGTTGAAATGTTGGAATGCCATTTTTGATTAAAAATCACAAACTGCGAATGACGAGTTGGCCGGAGCTTTGACATGATGAAGCACCCTTCCGCGCTCCTTCAATTCGTGTCGTACACGAAACCGCTTTGCTCAATCGTAGACAGCTGATTTTTTCAGACAAACTTCCTTATACACGTCGCTTAACTGTATCATAATTTCCAAGGAAGTTTCGCCGCGTTTCACCAAAAATGTAATCACTATTTTTGCTTAGTTATTTTATCACTTATTTTATTATTATATCATACATGTTCAGAAATTTCGCGGAGTGACTTAAAAAAAGAGAAGGAAAAATATCTAAAATGTGAGAAAAAAAAACCTAAATTGTGACTTGAATACCCTAAATTGTGACTAAAATACCGGATTTGACTAACGCCCGATTGTGAAAAAAAAATAAACCTATCGTGACGAACAATTCAAGAAACATAGTGACTTTTTGTTTCGTAATTACGCGCTGTGAAACTAACTTTACTTTCAAATAGAAAAAAAACATTCCACGCAAATGAAGTTATTATAAATTTAAATTTAACAAAATATACCTATCTCAAAGGCGAACAGGCGAGACATTCTTCGGAATGATTAAGCCTCTGCTTTTTCATTGTTTATTACTCTGTATGTATAAAATCAATTGTAATAAACTTTATTATTATTATATGCAAAAATTGAGCTGATTCATCCTTTAGCATGAGTATCATCAGTCTTTCCAGAGTTAGAGAATGGTCGAGTTTTCATGGAACCTCAGTGTAGATTTCTGTTAAGCCTCTAAAAAAAGAAAGTGTAATTGAATTGAATATTATTGAAATGTCATACAATCCCTCAAGCATATTACAGGTGCCGAGCAATCCAATCGGAGATAATCAAACTGATGTTATCAAAACAGGAAAACATTAGTTGCCTCATTGTAGGAATGGAATCCGGATTTCGAAGATGAAGTTCACAGTTCATGTACCGGAAGAATATTGCGAAAATGGAATATCACCGTATATAATTCTGACCGAGTTGCAGCATTCAAATTCCAGATTTCAAAACTGATTTAATTATGATAATACCTACAGTCGTGGCTAGCAGCAATTTGCCAACAAGATAATTTACGATTGTGTTCTCTTCTCGTCTTAAAGTAATAACGATTACACGAGCTACTGAATTTGTTACAATTAGCGAAGTTAAAAGTTACTTTCATAAAGTAACATTAACTTTCACACAGTGACCGTCTGAAGTTAGATTACATGTCTTACGAGTGAAATGAGTAACGAGATAACGAACAAAAGTTTGAAAAGCAGGTCCGAAATCGAAAATTTTAATTTCATTTAATTGTTCCCATTCTTATCTGTCTTCAAGTTAATAGAATACATATGTACTTTGGCATAAAATCTTTCAAACGAATTCTAAGATGTTTTCTAGTAAAGGGTGCTTTAACGGTCGATCGCTAGTGCTTTTTGAGTACATAGTAAAGTCCGAATCTATTTCATTACTTTCTTGCTATAGACGCTGAGATGTCTTGGACCAGAGGTGCTCATACTGTCGATCGCGAGTGTTTTTTGAGTAGATCTCGAGAAGAAAAAAATTTTCAATAAGTAGGTGACTAAACTACAAAAATTTATTACGTAATAAAATAACACTCTGCTAGCGGCAAAAGGCGGATTTATCAAAGAAACGCGCGGTACTTGTCAAAGAAAAGCCGTGTTTTTTATTCTTGCCGCTTTTCTAGAAATTCCGGGCGGCGCGTTTGACGGGAACATTCGAGACTTTCGTTCACGTCGATAAAAATGTTGCGCCTGCAGGAATTGGAGTCATTCTGAATTGTAACTTGAAGGCAATACTACGTCGATACAAAGTTTATAATTAAATCGTGCAAAATGAGTGCAGCGAAGAAATCTAAAACGTTCATTTCAATAACAATTGGGAGGAAGAATTTTTCTTTTGTATGCTGAAGGATAAGTGCATCTGCCTTATTTGTCAGTTGCAATACCTAAGCGTGGTAACTTAGAGAGGCATCATAAAACTATGAAAAGGATTTTCCGCCACATAGTTAATTAAGAAAACGAAAAGTACGTGATTTGATATCTTGTTTGAGAAAAGAACAAACCATGTTCACAAGACCAGCCAAACAATCAAAAGCTGCTACGATCGCGTCATTTAAAATATCTCATATGTTGGCGAAACCCAAGAAACCATTCGAAGATGGATCTGTTGTGAAGGAAGCATTTATTGAAGCGGGATGAGACTTTATTTGGAGATTTTGAAAATAAAACAGAAATCATGTCTGCTATTAGAGAACTTCAGTTATCTCGTCCGACTGTCACAAGGCGCATTGAAGTCATGAGTCAGGACATGGCTGATAAACTAAAACATGATATCATGAAATGTACGTACTTTTCTTTACAGTTCGACGAATTCACCGATATGACAGACACTGCCCAGCTGTGTATTTTTATTCGGATGGTATTATGTTGGCTAGGGAAGAATTTTTGACAATCATTCCTCTGAAGGGGAAGATTCGTGGCGAAGATATGTATGACGTTTTCTTCAATTTTGTAAAAAAGTAGAAGCTACCAATATATAAGTTACTGTGCACTACAACCGATGGAGCACCAAAACGGTTTTGTAGCATTGTGTCGAGCTAATGAAGATTTCCCTTCATTTTTTCATTCCATTGCATTATACATCACCAAGTTTGTGTTCAAATGTTTTGAACACGGAGGAAATTATGGGCATTGCATCAAAAATTGTGGATTTCATCCGTGCACGTAGCTTGCAACAGCGGCTCTTCAAGTTGCAGTTGGAAGATTTGGGGTCAACTAAACACACTGATCTAGTTCTTCACACGGACGTCAGGTGGTTGCATCACACTTACTTGCAGCCTCTCAGAGTCCATCGTAAATAGTCTAAAAATAGTGAAGTACATCGCCAGCAGCTCAAGTTGGAGCACCCCCCTCTAATATATTGAATACAGCACTTCTATAACATTTCCCAAGAGTTTTTGAGGAAAACACAAAATACGTTTTTATTTTATTACTTTATTATCGCTTATTCATCACATATACATACACTTGAATCTGAGATAGCTGAAATAAAAAAATTGAATATGTTATGTTTGTTGTGCTTGATTGCAAATCGAAGCTATCAACTTATTTCGACAAATCGCTCAGAACAGCCTGTATATCTACCATAGTTATGTGCTATTATCACACGAAATATTTTCCTCCGTTCGTGAATCATCCCATATGTTTACAGAGGAAATTACAGTACACAGATATTAGGTATCATTACACCAAATATTTTCTCTCTTCGTGAATCGAGTTTTCAGTTAAATTACAGTACTTATATCCCAAAGAATACATTTGAAATTGCGCAGATCATTATTGCCATATCTAGTGCAAACAATGTTAATATATTTTGATTGAATACATAAAAATAGTTTCAACAGTTTCGTTTATGAAAGTAGAGTGTTTCATTTGTTCCTATTGAACAATTTACAGGTACTTAAAAGAGATAGTGTATTCTCATTTAGGATATATATTAAAAACCTTTCTCTACTTGTTCAATCATCATCAGATAACATGTGTGAAATGAGATATCCGAATACCAGACAGTGATCGGTACACATCTAATAACCTTCTAATGTTGATAATTACATATGAGGATTAGCTTCTTGCACAAATATAGACTAGACATAATGGATTATGTATCCGCTTCCACATCTCTTAGTATATCCGTTTTTCTGTTATGGTTCTAGAAAGGCTTCATAGAAAGTAAGAAGTATATCCATGCTTCATTCACTTTATATAATTCTACATGTCCAAGATAACACTGACTCATCAAGTTGTTTGAAATTCTCAAGAATAAATTTATTTCAAAGCTCAATTTTCATGAATCACCTCATTTATGATGATTTTTGTTATTCCCAACGATGTTCCAATAACGTTATGTAGTACTCATTACATTATCAGTGCATGCACAGCTTTAATGTTGTCTAGCAGAACAATCGAATAAGGCCAAACTTCTCCATGAGTTACTATTACATTTACTGAATCGATAATATGCGGAGACTTTTAGTCATTCTACAATGGTAATAATTGAATCAAAACCAATAGTTCAAAACTATTTTAGTACCAGATTAGAAAACTCAATAATATTAATATTATCTGTAATATCTAGATCCAGGTACGTCTAGCCAAAGCATCAAAAACAATAGTAGGACAATACCAATGCGAGGTTGTCAATGGAAGGTTAACAACAGACGCAATTCATACATTAAAGCAGATAATGAAGAAGGCTTACAAACACGGAATAGATCTCGAAATACTGTTTATCGACTTAATGCAAGCATTTGACCCAATGAAAAGACCAGAACTTATAGCAGTCCTAGAAGAATTTGGAATATACTCGAAATCAAGAAGATTGATCTGGATGACACTAAAAGAAACACAACCAAAGTAATAACCCAAAAAGGAGAAACAGAAGAGTAAATATTTGATAAAGAACTTAAACAAGGAGACGCTTTCTCAGCTACACTGTAATCTAGCAGTAGAGTATGTGCTAAGAAAGATAAGTAAAGTAATCTGACGACAGGAGGAAAACAAATTATAGCATACGCAGACGACGTTATTTTAATAGCAAAGAAAAAAGAGCTAATGCAAGACATGATAAAGGACATACTGGAAAAAAAGAAGAAAATTGGGACTACAAATAAACGAAAAGAGGACAAAATTACTAAGACTTGTAAAGAATGGAGGAAACCAGAAAACTAAAATCAAAATATGGGAATATGAATTTGAGGAAGTTGAATGTTTCAATTACTTGGCCGTCATGATAACTAACGATGGTAGAAGATCAACTGAGATCAAAGACAAGATAATTGGAGTCAACAGAACGTACCATGCCAACAAAAGAATTCTGAAAAGCAAAATACTTACAAGAAACACCAAGCTAAATATTTACAAAACACTGATTAGACCGAGTATGATGTATGCCGCGGAAACTATGACAATGACAAGAAAGGATGAAGGAGAAGTAGGAATTACCGAAAAAATAATTGCGTTTAATTCTAGGGCCAGTAAAATCATCAGCAACGAATACAGAATATATACGAACGAAGAAATCAACAAAATCATGAAGAACGAAGATGCTGTAAAAAAATTAAAGAGGGGAGAGTAAAATGGTTAGGGCAGGTGAAGCAGCAACAATATTTGCAATGCTGCAGTGGGACCCGGGACCAAGGTGAAGACGAGGCCGACCAAGACCGAAATGGCTACAGGAAGTTGAAGAGGACCTTACTAGGGCAAGACTCACAAGATGTAACGAAAAACTACAAACAAGAAATTATGGGGACAATAAGTAAACTGATGCAACTAGAGGAAGAGGGAGTGATTCGCCCTATAATGAATAAATCTAGAGAGTTTGCCGTGCAATTCCACTAGGAATGTTATATATTAAAAAGAATCGGATAACATATATAATTAATATGCCCGACACACATAATATACAAAATAAATACAATGAAAAAATTTCTAAATATATAATGCTTGCCGGCGAGCTTATGTGGAAAATGGCGAAAATATTTATTCTACTGATTATTATTTCGACAACAGGTGTCATTCCTAGGAATCTCAACAAAAATATTAGGATTTTAGGTCTAAAGAAAAATTTATTTGAACAGTTACAGAAGATAACAGTCATCAAATCTTGTAATATTTTTCGTAGGTTTCTTTCCGAAAAATAATGAGGTAGAGTCATAGGTTTTCTCTTCAGTTTATACTACTCAGAATCTCATTTCATATTTCATTTATTTGTGTATATATTGTAATATAATTAGCTGACAATTTTATCATATTTATATTCAAATCAGTTATATTCGATCGTTCTTCACAAAACACAAAGAAAACTATGAATGAGTAACATTCAGTGTTACTTGACTGAGGTTAGATTACACTGGATTTTTCCGGGAGAAAGCATCTGACACTACTCGTTGTTACATTGATGTCATTGTCTGATGATGCTATAATTTGTATATATTCTAGTAGATTGATTTATTCTCATAACATTTAACGTTATCCTAATATATAATGGATATTATATATTCCAGGATATGTTATGATTATAATCGTTGCCTGGCGATGTAATTAATTACTAGGTGGTGGATTTATATTTTTCATGAAATCAGTTTAATTGCATGAACAGATATATGGGCAACTCGTCGGGGTTAAAACTCTTCTTTTTTTATAATATATATATATATATATATATATATATATATATATATATATATATATATATATATATATATATATATATATATATAAACACCTCAAAAAGTCTAGGGAACACTTACCAATATCTTTAAAATATGAATTTGATGATTCGAATTTATAGAAATATTTCGGTTTTTGTTAGGATGTATTGAATATAATGTATTCTCAAGAAAACAAAATAATATTTGACTTCTGCAAAGCACCTATGTTAAAAAAATTTGAAATTTGAAAATGACGAAATTTGGTAAAACACAAAAAAATTCTGAACTAATATTTTCGAAATGATATGGAAGCACTTATATTTTTCAGTACCCAAAAGGTCCACCTCTGTTATTAATGACACTTTGGCATCGTCGCGGCATGCTCAATATTAAATTGTCTATTACATTTTGGCCTAAGTCATTCCAAGCCCCCTGAACTGCTAATCGAAGCTCCTGTTCATGAGGGAAGACGTTTTGACGCAGGAGATTTCTTTTGGGGCGTCCCACACATGCTCGATGGGATTCAGATCTGGGGAGCAGGATGGCCACGATAGAAGATCGATATCTTTCTCTTCAAGGACGTTCAAGACAACTCTTGCACGATGAGGAGGGTATTATCTTGTTGGAAGAGTGGACTTTGACCCATTGTTTGGAGATACGGTACCACTACAGGTAAACTATCTCATTTGCGTAAGAATTTCCGTGAGGTTATTCTGTATGAAAACGAGGTCAGTTCTTCCACCAAGACGTATACCTCCCCAAAACATCACTGATCCGCCTCCTGTCTAACAACTTCTCGAGCATGCTGGAGACGGTTTTGCTTTCCAGGTTCCTCCATATTCGAACTGTGAGCCACCTCTCTTGATCCCAGTTTACGTGTTCTTGGCACCAAGCTAAACGAGCAGCGCGATTTCCATGGTCAGTTGTGGAATTCTTAAAGGACGTCTGGAGTGGAGTTGACCTTCGTGCAGTCAATTTCTCACAGTTTGGTTGGAAATTTGTACATTATGAACTCGTGATAGCTCTTGAGCTAATTGAGATGCTGTGGTAGTACGATCTCTTCTGGCTTGTAAAACCAAAATGGGTCTTGAGCGACTGTAGTAATCCTGAAACGACCTGTATGGCGTTCTTCTACGCTACCTGCTTCATTGAAACGCTACCATAAACGGTTTATGACACTTGGGCTACTTGCCAGAACCCTGGATACTTCCCGTTGTGAACATCTCTTCTCTAGTTAAATGTCGTCTTTCCATGGTCGCATCACAAAACTTGAATCTTTTATTTGTGCTACAACAGAAAAGTGCCAACTAACTGATTTCAAACACTGAATACATGAAATGATTATAAAGCAGCGTCGCATCTGCTGCATTTTTAGTTTTTATAAAAAACTGAATTCTGTTGCGGCACTCTACATAATTTGGTGAGAAATTAATGCAGGTGTTCATTTCTTTAAAAAATCATCCATATTGATCACTCTGGATACGATATATCGATATTCAGAAATGTTCCCTAGACTTTTAATAAGTCGTTATTCTGAAGTGACTTGTTTTTTCTTATTTAGTTTCCAACTGGCCAACCTGTTTTCATATTTTTAAATAGTCATTGTGAAAAACAAATTTTTCTTCTAATTTTCCGATTTTTGTACTACTGAACACCTAATTTCCTATTTGCTTGATCCGATTTAGCAACCTATAGAACATCATTTTGTCAACAAGAGGTTGTCAAGCATAATAAAATGACACTCTGCCAGACTACAGAAACATATAAAAATTCCTTAAGAGACAAAAAATTTGATAATTAGTCTAGCTACTCAATGTCTAAAACAATTTTGCTCAAACGCAGACATTTGAAAAATAATGGTTGATTGAAAACACGTTCGACTTTTCAGGGACACTTGTAAAACGTCAAGGTTATTGAATGGATCACTGAAAAACGTGAATACCGCACCCGATTACGCAAACCAAATATGATTTCTATCGATCGAGTCGTTCTCGAATTATTTGAAAATAAGAAAAAAATCTTTGGATTCAGCGACATCTAGCCGCCAAAAGAAGAAACTTTTCATATAGGTAAGTTGGCCTAAATCGAATTATTTCAAGTGAAGAATCTGTGGTATAACGTTGTACATGCAATTCACGGACACCCAGCATATACATATCACATTAATGAATAAACGTTCACTGATTGCTGTTTCCGCAAAGACCTAATAAAGGCCAGAGTAGCTCCCATATTTGAAAAGGGAAGCGAAAAAATTCACGAACTACAGAACCATTGAAGTTCTCCTATACTATCAAAAATATTTGAATCTGCAATAAAAGAAGAGAATGGTAGACTTCATGGAGAGTATAGGACTTTTACATGATGGGTAACATGGGTATCGACAAAATAGAAGAACGACTACAGATATTCGTGCATCAATCACGAGATTCCTCGAAAGCATCGATTGACATAGAAAATGGCAATACTACTCTACAACTTAGGTAAGCCACTAACAGTATATAACATGACATATTACTCAGAAACTATACTATTGCGGATATCGCGGTCAGACACACAAGCTTCTAGTGTCCTACAGCAGTAACAGATCACAGGTAACCATATTGAATCACAAAACATCAGATTCAATTGAGCTTAGTTATGGTATTCCTCTGGAATCTGTGTTGGCCGATACTGTTCCTTATCTACATCAACGACATCAATATGGGCAACACAACACATATGAGTCTGAAGGAGCAACCACGGAAATAAGATTTCAAATTACAGACTTAAAGTAAATAAAAATAAAACCGAAATACTTATCATTGGATCTCGTTAACCTATAGCATCGGTAAAATATCTGAGCATATGGTTAGACTCCATACTAAACTGGTCCAAACATTTAGATGAAACCTGTATAAAACTAAGTAGGTTCTTGTACAAATTAAGAAGACTGTCTAAAGCTACTTCAATTGAATCAACAAATTGCTCACTTTTCATATTTTCACTCTGTGATGTCCTATGGGCTGTTGACATGGGGAAGGGCTTCTCAGTCTAGCCGTGTCTTCGAGTTGCAAGAAAAAGCAATGACAGTTATGTTCAAGAGGCCCATGCAAGCCAGTGTTTACCAGAGAAGGAATACTAACGTTTCCCAGTGCATATATTCATCAACCTTTAAACTACGGCAGGAGGAATACGTCGGATCTAATTATACCAATATTCAGGGACATAATCTAAAATTCAAGCGATTACTTGGTGGTGAAGCTCTACAACAAGCTTCTGGCGCAACTAAAATCCTTCGGCGCTTTGAATTAAAGAGCCAAGTGAAAATTGAATATTATTGTTGCTATGTTTCCTTAATCCTATTAAAATGTAATTTGTGGTTAGCTTTCAATTTCTACGTTTCATACGTGATGTATTATGCAATATAGATAACGAATAAAAAATTTTCACAGAAATTTAGCCGCTTGGGAAGGTCAGTTGGTTTCAATTTTGTAGTCTGATAAAAGAATACGGGTGCATGTTATGTTTCTTAAGGATCCTTTGAATGGAAGTATAACTCAATCCATTATCCATTAATGCTGACTTAATGGACGCATGTCGATTGGCACAAAATACGCTAACGTATTAATTTGATTGTCGTCGTCCTCAAGAATTGGTTTTCTTCTGGTTTCTATGTATTTTGTTCCTCCAAATTGCAGAAGATTGCTTCTAATCCTTCGAAATTTTGTTTTACTCATAGGCGCCAAATTTGGAAATTGGCTATTGAATTGCCTGCAAGTTCTATCCACCACTTTTTGACATTCGCCATGAATTAAAAAGAGATTAAACATATCCTCGTTTGAATAATCAGCCATTTTATTATCAATCTGGTGTTTTTCAAGAATTTTCACTTCAAATTACCAACAATTCTTGTTGAAATATCAAATTCGAATGAACAAAGTGACAAGTACATTAATTTTAGGCACCTGTCAGGTGAGCGTAGCCAGTTCAGCTACTTGATTCAAATATTTCAAAGCATTCTCTGTTAGGTCTTGCAAAATCATCAATATTCAATATATTCCCAAATTATTTCCGAACTATAAGAAATGGATATAGTACATGCTGATACAATTCCATCTGAAATTTGACGCTATATATATATATATATATATATATATATATATATATATATATATATATATATATATATATATATATATATATATATATATATATATATATATATATATATATATATATATATATATATATATATATATATATATATATTTATTTATATATAAACATTGTATTCCTAAAGCTGTTTATTTTGAAAAGTATAATTTGAATAGAATACCTATGGTCCTGTTTTTCGCCATGAAAAGCAATAGAATCTTCTATGTAACCTTTAGCTGCACTTGAATCCTGACCATTCTCTCTACTTCAACTGTAAAATATCGCCACTACCATTAATCAAAACATGTGTCGATCTTCTGCAAAATCTGTAGACTGTAGACGGGGTAGATATGGTTAGGTAGAATTTTATAATTATCGTTTCTACCAGTCTCTTGCCTTTTCCTCATATTTCCAGTACTCACTATTTTTCTAGGCCCATTTCCGCAATTTCCTCGTTTACCTTCTTCTGTACTTCTGCCGCATTTTCGATCCATATTTAAAGCAGACCACTCCCACCCAAACTCTCGTTTGGCATTTTCTCTCATTTTATTGATCGGGATATTTCTCTGAAAAGCTTTTCTAAGATTTTCTCAAGGCACTCACACACTATTTCCTCTAGGCCCAGTTCCTCATTTTCCTCGTTTACTCGCTTCTGTACGTCTGCCGAATTTTCGTTCCATATTTTAAGCAGACTACTTCCTCCCAAACTCTCATTTGGCATTATTCTCTCATTTTATTCATCGGGATATTTCTCCGAAACGCTTCCCTAAGATTTTCTCAAGGCACTCACGTCTCACATTCTCCTCTTGCACATTTCCTGCACTTACTCAAACACTTATGTCCTATTCATACATCACTTTCTAAGCTCATGCTTCTGTCTATTTATTTAATATTTATGCCTTTCTTAGATCTTGCTTACCGTCAATTCTTTCCTTGATTTTTACACTGTCCCTTTTGTTATTCTTCCTAATAAATTCTTATTGCGCTTCTCATCTTCCTAGATCATTTTCCGCCTTTGTCTTCAGTTCCTACTTCACACTTCTCCGAAGAACTGTTCTTCCGTACACATTCTCTGTCTTCCTATCTCTTCAAAATCTCTCTTTACCTGCAATATCTCTTTCACATTCCTTTCGCAGTTTCAGATTTACATTTCAAGATTATTTATTGTGGACGTTTCTTAGTAAAATTAACTTAAAATGAATCTATTTTTCTTTTTCTAAACTCTAAACGTGTGTTGGTGCTTCAAGGATTATATGAGACCGGAGGCAGGAGCTACTGCCCCGTGTGCCTTTATGGCAAAGACGGTACTGTTTGCGCATGTGAATTTGTGTATCTGGTTTGAAAATCATATGGTCCGAAATAGGTCGAGTTTGGCCATGTAAAAGTAATTACTGAACGATTACTAGATCACTTTTAGGTTATTTCTTCATTACAGTGAAGTTTCCTGTAATCGGAAATTGACCTGTTCAGGGTTTTCCGCTCATATCACTCTTTCCAGAGTTAGAGGGAGGAGTCAAAATACTATTGGAACACATTGTTTACATAGCTTATTCGATCTCGATGAAATCAATATCTGACGGGCCAAATTTAGTGTAATGTTTGATCTTCGTAAATCTCTTTTATCGTTCATCACATGTATTCATTGTATTCAAAACAAGTCCTTGACAATTGCAATATTTTGTTGGCATAAATGATTTTTCATTACATTCGACTGTTATTCAAATAATTCATTTTTAACTGAAAAGAAAACTTCTTTTAGCAGGTAGGCCAATTTTGAGATGAGTAAAATCTTAGGAATTCGGTTTAACAACGGTATTTCGTCCAATCATGGGCTTTCCAGAAAACTCAACAGTAAATAGAAAATATGGTGGTTCAGAAAAAAAAATTAACAAAAATAGCTAATCTAACTGTTGCCAGTCTCAGATCATGGCGATTCTTGTCTGTGCTCAAAGGGTGGCAGAACTGGATGGATCACGATCTGCTCCGAAAGTTTCTGCTCAGGGATTCCTGGGTGCACACAGGAACAGAGGATATGTTGGCCTAAATGTGAGCTAAGAATGCTCCAATAGGACCAGGACCTGAGGTCGGGATCTCAGCCTGTTGTTGAGGCAAGTCTGGGGAATTGACTAGCGGAACAACACCTGGTTGAATGCTCGAGTGTCGCTAGCCTAAGCAATGCTGGGTAAATCTTCAAATAAAACCTAGGACAAGTTTGACACTTGAAAGCAGTCGAACTATTGCTCGGCTTTTGGCACTGATAGTGACGGGCGTGGTAAGTTCAGATATCACCTGTACAAGAAAACACTGGAGAATAATCCTAAGTGTAGGTAGTGTCAAATTGGAGATGCAACACCAACTCACCACATTCCCAGCATGAATCCGCCTTAGGCGTAACTGACTGGGAGTGGAAATGGTGGATTAGCCATTAGCACAGGTGTGGATATCCATAACGCACCCTCCTCATATAATCCCTACTATAACTAAACTATTTGGATCTTGTAGTAAGAAATTCCATATTATTATTATGAGCTTTTTTCAGTGGCTTCCTAATGCCCTCCATCACCTAAAAATATCATAAAATTGAAAAAATAATAACAAGAGCTCGAAAAAAATATCAAATTATGTAAGTATCTATCTAAGTCGATTCGCTTTTTTCTACATAAGTATTAACGAACTAGCGACCAGCTATAAATGGCGAACCAAAGAAGTAAGTTTTCACAAAATTAAAAGATATGATAAACCAATGTTTTTAAAGCAATCCGAATATCTCTGAAATCAGCTGTTAATCTCGACAATTAGTCCTAACGAAACAATTTCCAACTTTACTATTCCGATTATTATCATTGTAAATGTGGAGCTCAGAAAATGTAGATGAGAAGTGGCTTATAGTGTTTCTGCGTTTATAGTTACGCATAATTACCATCACCTGCAAGATCGAATCGGACCATTTGGCCCTCCCGATCGAAAAGGGAGAATATTGTGTTGTTGAGCTCCACCATTGAAAATATTTGAAAAGACGAAAGTGATTGTGTTTCAAAATTGGCAATCTAAGCTTAGGATAGGAAGTATTAATGTTTCAATATACATAAGCTGCGGCCGAGAATCAGTATCGTGAGGAGGAAAGTGTTGCATGTTTGATATTGTTTTATTATCTTCCAATTCTCGTGTATGATCTTGCTCCATAGATTTGTTATTCTTCTGTTATTATACTCGATTGATATGAAACTATATTCTCAACATACACCTTTCTACTGTTGTACTCTTTTATTATTCAGGTCGCTGCCGTATTACGTATGGTTCCTCAAATTCTCCTCATTTGCTTGAGCTTGCGAGGGTGGTCTGAAAAGTTTCCGAAGTAATAAAGACACAAGACTTTTTTTTTCCACATAGTCTCCTAGTAACTCTACACGCTTTCTCCAGCGATGTTACCATTTCTGTAACCTGTCCAAATATACTCGCCGTTCTTCTCTGCAACATAGTGGTTCACGAAAGTGATTGCCTTGTCATTTGACGAAAATCTCTGTTTTCCGAGTTTAAACTGTAATTCGTGGATTTTTGCCACGGCAACAGTGTCAGATAATGCATTGTATTGGTGAAACAGGATTTTCTTTTTCTGTAAATGTGATCGTTTTTTCGCAAGTTCTCTTATGATGGTTTTTCCATTCAAAGATTATCGATTGAAATATTCCATGACTATCCCAAAAACTTCCCAGCCTAAAAACTTTTTACTTTTTTAGAAACCGATTCCCGCTTTGCAGTCCTCCATTTGGACTGTATTTTTGATTCTGACGTGTTGTAATGGTGTAACCAACCTAGCGATGGAAATGTTCATTCGAATACGTTTTTGGTTTAACGTGAGCAAACGCGGAACCCAACTCGCGGACAGTTTTATCATGTGTGAATATTGATTTAATATGTGACAAACACGTTCTATTGACATCTACATAACCTCTGCTATCTCTCTTACTTTAAGTTGGTGTACGTCTGGCACTACTTGGTGAACTTTGGCGATGTTATCTTCTATAGTTTTTGGACGTCCCTAACGTGGATCGACTTCTAAGCGTTCACGCTCACGTTTGAATTCAGCTCCCAACATTTTACTGTGGTAAATGATGGTGCAGAGCTCCATACACATAATCGAACTCATCTCTAATTTGCATAGGCTTTCAAAAACAAATATTTTATGTCAGCTCGATACTCGATTCTGTCCATTTTCCCAGAAACTCACTGAAACGAATGTTTCATAATGGCTGGAACTTTGATTTAGTTACTGTCAACAGATGAACAATGAAAATTCACTTGATTTCATTTACGAGTGATATCGGAAACTTTTCAGACCATCCTCGTACACTTATACTTGAGCTTTCCTGGATTTCGGAAGCTAGATATATAATCTTATTAATTGAAGTTCAAAATGTTCAGCATTAAGGGTGGTTGTATCAAATTGTTCCATTGCAGATAGCTGATAAGTTTATTATACTAAACTGTTCGAAATTGTGAGTTTCAGTAAAAAACATTAAAATGACCGATGTACATATTGTCAAGAAATTATTGTTGGCTTCCTGGAACTGTCAATCGAAAACTACATCAAGATACAAAGATGATTCTACTTACGCTGAACCTCCGATGACGTTTGTCATTTGTATTTTAGACGTTTGACATGGCGATAATTCGAGAATTGTGATTTGCATAAAAAAATTATAGGAATAACTTTGTAGAAGACACCGGATATATTTTTTATAGATGTTAGAGCACTGGGAATTTTTGGATATTTCGTTGAAATCGTTTAGTAAAAACCTGTATGAATTGTCAACCCTATACGAATTATTGTTCATAATTTTTTGCTCTCTTTTCAGGCTATATTATGAATAGTTCATCTAAGTTACTCTAATTTTATCAATCTAATTTATTGTTGAATTGATGAGATGCTATTGTGCTATTGAAAACCTTATCGAACATAATTTTCGTAGACAGTTCCTAGCTGCAGTACTTTATGGAAGTTTATTCGATAAGATTTTCGCGCTTTATGTTGTCATTATTTCTCATTCTTCAAACAAGCGACGTTGATGAATTTTCTCAGTCCCGAACTGCACGGAGCATTGACCATGATCCATGAATGTGGTCAACCGGCTACTCGAGTTATTAATTTTACAGAATCCCGTAGAATAATTTACCATAAAAAAGATCGAAACATTATGCCTTCCGGTTTCACTTCTCTCGATAAATCCATTAGCATTACAGACTTTCACTTTTCTCAACTATTTTCAGAATCAGATTTTATTTATCTACGAAAGTGAAATGGTTCATTCTGATATTCAATTGACATTCAATCGAGAGATTATACATTCTCTATCGTTATTGTTTCATTTTTTAATAACTCTTTGGTTTCATGCTAGTGAGGTGTGGAAATTCTGTTATCGAAGATAGCCGATTGTTTTTAGTTATCTACTAGTTTTCGTAATATAGAAATTTAACACACTTCTAAATAATGTTCCATTCAGGTGGACAGATATTAATATTGCAAAAATGTTTCTCAGAAAATTTCTTATTTATTCATTCGAGAATTCCAAAACTGCTATCAAATGAACTGTGCTACTTCTGGTTATACCGAAGATGGAAATATGCTATTTTATATTTGATAAACATCCTGTATATTTGAATATTTTAAGACCTTTGTTCAAATTAGAATACAACAAACCCACGTTCATACTTTCATCGAGTCAATATTTGTTGATTTGATTGTTTCTCTTTTGATAATAGATATAAAAGTCTAGCTGGGTGAAACATTTTTACTACATAATTAAACAAGCACAACGCCTTGATTTTGAATAGGGATGAGGGGTGTTGCGATTCTTCATTTTCAAGATCTTATCGAGTACTATCTGACCCTAACTTTTCATCGTTAACGAAATGGCAGCTGAAAAAGTATACTTACTTTTGACATTAGTTTATTAAGTGCTGAAAATGGGCACCATTCACTTTTTTTTTTGCTCAAATCCTACATTACTCAACATTTCTGGTTCAATTTGACGGCGTTTATTAATGATCCAAATTCACAAATCATCCAGTGACTCAGGTTGGGTAATGAAAATCTTAGATTTCAGGTGACCCCATAGAAAAAAGTCCAGTGGCGCCCGATCAGGTGATCTGGGTTAGATTTCCCACCACTCAATATGTCCGCTTCTTCTTCATCTAAGAACTGACGCACAGGTTCAACTAAATGAGGTGGTGCGCCATCTTGTTGAAAAATGATCGTTCCATGATCTTCTTCATCCTCCAATACTTCCACGAATGCTGTATAAATAGCGTTCTCTAATAGTTCCATATAAATTTGGCCAGTGATATAACAGGGTATAAACAAGGGCCGATGATGTGATTTCCATAAATACCCGCCCAAACATTTAAATTTTGGGGATGCTGTGTATGCTCTTCTTGAAATAATCTTGGATTTTCATCTGACCAGTATCGACAGTTATGCCTGTTCACAGTGCTGTGCAGGGCAAAATGAACAATCATCCGAAAAACAGATATTGAACATGTAGTTTGAATTATTGTTCATACTTTCACTGACCACTTCACAGAACATGAGTCGGCGATCAAAATTATCCTCATTCAGTTCCTGAACCAATCATATTTTGAAAGGATGAAACTTATGTTTTCTTAAAATTCTCATGATTTTTGTGCGTGAAACACCAGACACCTTGGACAATTTCCTAGTACTAAGGGTCGGATCCATCGCTATCTGACCTAAGATAGCCACTTCCTTTGCTTTGTCTCCTTCATACTTCCTCTTTTTATTGCCGACAGAACCTGTAGCGACAAATTTAGCAACCACTTGCACAACGTGAGCAGCGGATACATAAAGCCGCTGTTAAACCCGCAGAGTCGTTATTTCTGAAAATTAATTTCATCATTTCCACCCTTTTAATCAAACTACAAATTTACAATCGCTTTGGCACAGTTTCAACGTTCCTGAAAATTCACGATAGACGAACGAGAGACTGAGGTAAATCAAACACATGGTCTGTCTACTTCTTCGAACAAAAATCAACAAATAAATAAAAACATTGCATACCTCGAATGAAATTCAACATAAGCTACCAATACACCAGCGTTCTTCACTGCATGGAAGTGAATGATGCCCATTTTCAGCACTTAACGAACTAATCACAAAAGTAAGTAGACTTCCAGTTTTTTAGCTGCCATTTCGTTAACGATGAAAATTTTCAAGCGAAAATTTAGGGTCAGATTGTACTCTATAAGATCTTCAAAACGAGGTATTGCAACACCCCTCATCCATATTCAAAATCCGAGGGTTGTGCTCACCCCGTTACGGAATTAAAGATAGGGGATAAAAATCGGAAAAATATATATATATAGACTGTGCATTGGAACAGAAGAATTTCGTACTGAGGAAATAAGAATAAGGCTTGGAATATTTCAGGGTAACACCCTTACCCCCTCTGATTTTGCCTAGCCGTGATCCCCCTAAGCACCCTCCTCAACAGCAGCGGCAATGGCTATGTTCTTGACAAAAACACCAACACAAGCATGACCCATCAATTATACATGGACGACATCAAACTCTACGCCGCGAATAGGCACCAAATTAAACGGCAATTAGAAATAGTCTCCGCTTTTAGTGGATCAATTCATATGGAGATGTGCGTAGACAAATGTGCAGTCATCCAGTCATCAATATACGGAGCGGAAAGGTTGTGGAGGAGGATGCCATGAGATTGCTTGACAACACTGAGATACCAGCTCTTGGGCCTGAGGGATCATATAAATATCTAAGAATACGACAAGCCCTTGA
The DNA here is from genome assembly GCA_013387265.2 of Cryptolaemus montrouzieri. NCBI lineage: Eukaryota > Metazoa > Arthropoda > Insecta > Coleoptera > Coccinellidae > Cryptolaemus > Cryptolaemus montrouzieri. The sequence continues at coordinate 126,919,032 of JABFTP020000185.1, forward strand.
CATCCGCACCTCCCAGGCCAAGGAAGCATACAAAGAAAAACTTTTTCATCGAGTTCAGCTGATATTTGAGAGTAAGCTGCATTTCAGGGCCATGTTTTCAGAAATCAATTCTTGGGCGGGCAATGAACACCAAACTCAGGACTATGCTGACGAAGTACGGGATGCATCACCCTCAGTCGTCGGTCAACCGCTTGTATATCCACAGGCGTGCAGGAGGAAGAGGCCTCGTAGAGCTCGAGGCAACTCACGACGAGATGGTTAACAGCATGAAGCAGTACTTGGAGACAAGGAAATCAGCTCTCCATCTGGCAATCCGAAGAAATGACTTGGACTTTTCCCCCCTGTGTCTGTCAAAACCGTATATAGAGGGCAAAGTCGATGTGCAGGCACGGTTGAAGCGAGAATGGATGTCCTAAGAGCTGCATGGTAAATAGTTCATCTCCCGAAACTGAAGGCAGAATGCGTGCAGTTCAGGACCAGATGTTACCGACAAGAGCCCATCTGAAGTACATAATAAAAACTCCAGTGCCTTCTGACCAATGCAGAAGATGTGCCAGGCACCTAGAGACCATTCAGCATATCAGCTCCGGTTGTCCAATTCTGGCCCCTACTGCATATTTATTTAAAGAGCCATAACAAAGTCGCTAAGTTATATCATCAGGGGCTTGCTCTCAAATTTGCACTCAAGAAAGCTTGTGTTCAGAATTATCAATATGAGCCAATCAACGTCATGGAGAACGATTAATATAAGTTCTACTGGGACACCCCACTCATCACAGATAAAAGAGTGGCCCACAATAGGCCTGACATAACCCTGTTTGACTGGAGAAATGAGAAAGCTGCACTGATAGATGTCACAGTTCCGTTTGACGAGAATATCGGGAAGGCCCATACAGAGAAGATAACCAAGTACCAGGACCTGGCTCTAGACTTGAAAGAGATATACAAGCTCACATCTGTTGCCATAATGCCTCTGGTTATTTCTGCTAATGGACTCGTAGAAGCACATTTGAAAGAGAACACCGGACGCCTGTGTCTCGATCCAAAAATAATATCAAGCGCGTAGAAGGAAGTCGTACTGGGCACAGTACGCATGGTTCAGATTTCTGCATCAATTCGGATTTACCTCTTGGCGGAAGCCCGGGTTACATCTGTCTTACCCGTTAATGGTGATAAAATATATATATATATATATATATATATATATATTTTTATATATATATATATATATATATATATATATATATATATATATATATATATATATATATATATATATATATATATATATATATATATATATATATATATATATATTATTGTCATAATTTCCGTGGCATGCATCATGGTTGGTCTAATCAATGTAAATGTTAAACTTGGTGTTTTTATAAGTATATTGCTTTTCAGAATTTTTTATTTTCATAGTACGCTCAGTTGCCATATATATTGCCTCTGATCTCAGTTGATCTTCTACCATCGCATAAGCAGGACAATCATTACAATATAATTTATATACACCGCTTTTTTCATTTATATCAAGTAGATCATTGTTAATGAACCAGTGAACCTAAAGGGTAGGTGTAAATCAAGAAAAATCAAACTTTGTGTTGTTTTTTAGCTATTAATTCAGAAATGATATTGTCGTGACCGTAATTTCATGCTCATGTTTTCAGAAAACTTCTCTCTTTTTCGTGAGAGTGAAACATTGATGATATTTTGATTTTATGTGGATTTATCGGAACTACAATTATAAATGAAGATATCAGTAAACGTTGATTTCAAGGAATTCAAGATGATTCTATTCATATTATGAGAAGAGATAATCATTCTGAATTTGACATATGTCAAAAACCTGAGGTCATTAATACCTCAATTCATAATTGTAGTTTCCATCTACATAAAATCAAAATATTTCATACATTTATACATAGATTACTCATGATTCTCCCTTCACGACAAAATAATAAAACTTTGAATCAATTAGCGTCAAATAACTGGTACCACAATAACATCATATACAAATGAAAGGTTGAAAACAGCACAAATTGTTATTATCCTGCGTTGTAAAAGCTTTCAGCCTTCAGGAGAAGCTACTGATGTCTTCCAAACAGCCATTTTGAATGTAGCAGCAAACGATTGGAACAACTGCTTCCAGAATTAATTCGAACGAATGCAGAAGTGTATTAATGTTCGCGGAGAACTTTGAAACAAATAAAGTCTTTAAAAGCTCTCAATTGTGTCATTCTAGCTTTATATGCAACTTAAAAGTCATCCCTCTGAAGTACTAAATTATGCCATATATCTAAAAAGAAAAATCCAATACAATATGTACGAATAAGAAAAGTTTTTGTTCAGTCTTATTCAGAAATAAACATCAACTTGATATCAGCTTACAAACATACTCTAGCAATAAATAACGACTATCTTGATATTTGTTTATCCTGTCTTCTCTCATCTATTTTGCAGGGATAAATGCTATTGTAATATTTCAATTCCTCTTACTTTTCGAAAATGGGATGAGTTCGAATCATATGTCAAACTTATTATTCACGTGCCTTTTTTATATCGCCATCAGATGAAGCGTCAAATTTCAGATGGAATTGTATCAGCATATACTATACCCATCTCTTATAGTTCCAAAATAATTTGAGAATATATTGAATTTTGATGATTTTGCAAGAACTAACAGAGAATGCTTTAAAGTATTTGAATCAAGTAGCTGAACTGGCTACGCTCACCTGACAGGTGCCTAAAATTAATTTACTTGTCACTTCGTCCATTCGAATCTGATATTTCAACAAGTTGGTAATTTGAAGTGAAAATTTTTGAAAAACACCAGATTGATAATAAAATGGATGATTATTCAAACGACGATATGTTTAATCTCCTTTAATTCATGGCGAATGTCAAAAAGTGGTGGATAGAACTTGCAGGCAATTCAATAACCAATTTCCAAATTTGGCGCCTATGAGTAAAACAAAATTTCGAAGGATTAGAAGCAATTTTCTGCTATTTGGAGGAACAAAATACATAGAAACTAGAAGAAAACCAATTCTCGACGACGACGACAATCAAATTAATACGCTAGCGTATTTTCGTGCCAATCCACATGCGTCCATTAAGTCAGTATCAATGGATATTGGATTGAGTTATACTTCCATTCAAAGGATCCTTAAGAAACATAACATGCACCCGTATTCTTTTATCAGACTACAAAAATTGAAACCAACTGACCTTCCCAAGCGGCTAAATTTCTGTGAAAATTTATTAATTCGGCTTCAAGATGAGACAATTCTGCAAAAAATTATATGGTCTGATGAAGCCAAGTTCAATGAAAGTGGAATAACCAACAGGAGAAATCGACATTTTTGGGCCACAGAAAATCCACATTTCATTGAGGTTATTGATTTCCAAAATAAATTCAGCGTGAACGTTTTTGCAATTTTAATGAATGATTTGTAGGCTTATCACATTTATGAGGAAAATCTTAATGGACAAAGATACCTGGAAATTTTGAGAGGAACATTAGCAAATTTTTTAGATGGATTACCCCTTAACATTCTGAGGGATTGCTATTACCAAATGGATGGTGCACCAGCACATAAAACACGAGCTGTAGATCGGCAGCTAACAGAAATGTTCGAGGATAGATGGTGGGGTAATCAAGGACCAAATTTATGGCGTTCTCCGGACCTGACGCCCCTTGATTTTTATTTATGAGGCAAAATCAAGGGTGAAGTGTATCTTATTCCTGTAAGAAGTAAAGAAGAGTTACTAGAGCGCATTCATAATGCTTTTCGTAATATTGATCCTGAGGAAACTAGGAGGGCAACTCATCTTGTTCGTGTACGAGCAGTCAAGTGTATGGAGCAAAATGGGGCCCAAATATTGAACATTTATTCAGATCGTAAATTACTTTTTCTCCTATGATGTTTGCTATCATTTATTCGTATTAATGTAATTATCTTCGATGATTGGTTTTCGCTTAGTTCCTACAATTTAATCTTCCGAATTGTAGAAAATTGCTTCAATGCTTCGAAATTTTACTTTACTCATAAACGATAGATTTGTAAATTGATTATTGAATTGCCTGCAATTTCAACCCACTACTTTTGACATTCTAAAATGAATTAAAAAAGATTAAATATATTTTCGTTTGAATAACCAGTGGTTTTATTCCAAATGTGTTGTATTTTTGGATATTTTCAATCTGAAATAACGACAATTCTTGTTGAAATATCTCTTTAGTATATATAAAAATTTGTTAGTAAGATATGTTTTTAGTATTCATTCGCTCTTGATAAAGATACTGTGTATCGAAACGCTTCGAGCATTTAATAATATATTTTAGTAGAAATCATCGTTTATTTGTCTATGTATTATGCACACCCTTCGTTTTTCAGATTTGTCAATGTTATTATCAGCATTTAAAGTGAAGTTTATGTGAAATGTAATAGTATTCACCTTCCTCATAAATTTTAAAATATCGAAGTTAGACAAAGCATACCTTCATAGAAGAAATTGTTACTAATAAAAATAATGCTTTGTCCAGGAATTTGAAATAGAATATAATAATCATTAAATATCACTAATAATTCTGGACGTGCTTTCTTTTCTGAACCAACTATTGGAAAAATATTATGATCATGAATAAGTAAGAATCTGGACCTAGGGGACATGCGAATTCAACACCTGAAATTCACTTTGGGGCATAAATGGGCATTTTCCAAATCGTTATGCTCCTGTCCCGAAATGGGCACCACCAAGCAGGTTCATGTTGAAAAAGCAATAAAGTGCATGAAATTCCGTAAACAAAAGTGATGGGCTCTACGAAACTAACGTGCCAACGAAATCATTTAAAATTAATACAACTCAGTAATTTATATAAAACAATTTTATTCAGAAACAACAACAACAATAATTATATGAAGAAAATGGATTGTGATGACATAAATGAAGGGATGGAACGACAAGGATGATATGATTTTTGGATGATCGGATGGGATGAAAGGAAATTAAATAAGTATACCTAAATATTTAAGTCTTAAACCTAGTGCCACCCATGATGATGTTTCGTAAGATACACATGTTTATACACTGGTACATGGACTGGATATGGTTTCTCAACATGTACTGGGTGATGTGTCTCCACTTCAATTTTATATGGCTTGTCTACATAAACAGGAACTAGTTTCTCAACCGTGATGGGGACTCTCTTTTCTACTTCTTGCGGTACAAGCTTGTAAATTGGAACTGCAATTGGTTGGGGAACAGGTACGTGAACAGGGTACGGTTGTGGCACGGGAACTTTGATAACCTGAGGTACTGGAACTCCCACAGGGTGCGGTACTGGAACCCCGATTTTCTTAACAACTGGCACCGGAACAGGATGAGTACGTTCGATTGTTTGCGTTGGAATTTCGTGGTGCTCTACACTTACTTCAGGGTGACCATGCTGGATTTCTTGACCATGACCGTAGCCCCCTTCAGAACTAATTGATGGTAGAGAGTTGTGTCCACCATCACCACCTGATATATCCCCACCGTAGCTGCTAAATCCTGCATGAGATTCTTTGTAGGCCAACGCCAAGACACAGATTGTAATCTGGAAGAAATATTTTTCATGAGACCAATGATTCTTGAAGTATACTGTTAAATACTCTTAAATAAATGAAACTAAATAAAGTTAAAGGAACGAATGTTTTCAGTGAAATATATGTCGAAGGTGACTGACTTCTAAGGGGAATTATTTATATATTGTCGAAAAGGTTTCAAATTATTGCTGTTTGAAGCAAGTTTTAGATAATATAAATATACACATATTCAATAGTTCTTTTCCAGGTAAATCTATATTCATTCTAAAACTTTCCACTTTTTTTATTGCGTGGCTTAAAAGGAAAAGGAAATTTTCATAAGATCGAATCAGAATATGTCCGTCTGTATGACAGCTGATAAAAGGCATCCAAATTTCAACCAATTATTCTTCTGATTTTCACAATGGAATTATTAGAACAGATTAATGTGAATTATGTATCGAACCAATAGGGGAATTTTGGTCATCACTTAGTCAAAAGGTCAAAAGTTCAAGTTGGAATAAAATTTTGTTAATTTGTTCTTGAAGCTGTTCAACTTATATCTCCCATACGTTATATTCGCACTAGCTTCAAAGAAACAAATTAGTTCTAGCTTACTACCTTTCTTCAATATTAATGATACAAGGTTACAAGCCTCCCTTATCTTGTGTTCCAAATCTTCTCTATAAAATGAGGTGTAGCAAAAACAGATAATAATTTGAGGGTATAAGCTCAGATTAACGCGCTATCCTAACTGATCAGTCCATTGTCAATCAGGCGGCTTAGGAATTCTGTAACAATATCTGCGCCTGGAGGAATCTCAAACTTGTCGACACTACATTGGTTGACATTCAACGATGGATTTATATCTTCTAGTAATCCATGAAGATCATCTAAATACTATAGGTAGTGCAACTGAGTTAGGAAAACTATAGATAGTGCAACCAAGTTAGGTTAGACCAAGTTAGATTAAAATACACCATACATATACTGCATAAAACGTTTGAGAATTAGACTCCTGAACAAAACTGTGGAGATTTTTGGCAGACCAAATAAGACAATTGTGACGATTAATAATATAGTTGTGAAATCTTGACTCTTAGATTCATAAAATATGATTGACTGCATATTAGGAGTTTTCATTGATTATAAAAGCAATGAATTATATAATAAAAGCAATGGATTAAAATTTTCCGTCTAAATCTGTAGATTGTAGTTATGAATCGATGATATTTCTGCGAATTCATCATTTTATGACTACTTGATTTACTAAGTCCCATTTCTTCAATTTTCTAACCGGCGTATGAGGGTGAATGAAGAAACTCACCCATGCTCAGTTTCCCTTCTACACGTGAAAAGTTAATTTGTGAAGGAATCAGTTTGTTAAAGAATATACTCTGCTAATAAGTTATTGCAATTTGATCAGCTTTCGCCGAAAATAAATAGCATGTCAAGATCAATAAACAGTAACAGTACTCAACCCTTTACAAAATTGCCAAAACCTCTGCATGATTCGAATACAAAATAGTAAAACGTATGGACTAGTGAATGAGAGATAGTTTTGTGAAATTATATAGGTGTGTCATTTCAAAAAGAATTTTTTTCATCTATATTGAAACATTCTATGGCAAAACAAAACCATGACGAAGCAGTTTTCTTCGATCCATATATTTTTTCATTTTTCTGCACCCTTTTTCTATTTCTTCAAAGAACGGAGTTATCAGCTGTGGTATAAAATCTTGGATACCTGAATACAGTGCGGCAATTATTTTCTTTTCATAAATCAACACTTATCTATGAGAAAGCTTGAATTGAAATTGGTATTGGGTATCGCTTGAATGAGTTAAAATAATTTTTAATTTCGATTTTAGCAGTCTTAATTTTGCTAAATTTTTATATAGCTACAAAAAAAACAAGAAAAAAACATGTTTCACTCCTGTTCTCCTAAGTTTTCAAACATATAATTCATGCCAGTTTGCCAAACAAATAAGCAAGAACGTGTTTGATTTGAATAGTCTTTAAAATGTTGACATAATTGATAGTTTCAATTTTCAATTATGTTATTTCGAGGACAGGCAACGAAGTGGCTTTTATTTCTCATATCAAAAACGAAGATAAATACCACAAAATAATTGAGAAAATGAAGATTTTAACCTCGAGTGCTTATTCCGAAAAATATTGAAGAGAATTTCCTGCTTGGGTGTATTTCGGTGCATGAGTGTATAATTAATAATATATAATTAATAAAGAATCGTCCATGAAAATTTTTTTTATTGAATTTGACATATATTAATGTATAATGAGGAAGCATATTAATTTCGAAACTGGTCTGTATATACAGACCTCTTGGATATCCATGAGCTTTGAGTTTGATATTTTCTGCATACACATCGACATTGGAAAGAGCTACTACAGAGCATAAACTAAGTTCTTTTACTGACTGTACCATAAAAATGTGCTGCGGATTATTTCTGATTACTTCCAGCGCCTTTACAGCAAAAAGTTTAACATTCGGATTTCGTATCAGGAGTAATCTCGAACGATTTCACTCTTTTAAAGTCATTTCTTCTGAGAATATGTGCAGATTTTACACTATACATCTCAACCATTCATGAATGAATGAACTCAAATTGAATAAATTAATTCCTTATCATGCATTCTTAAATAGAAACTTTGACCATACATGAGTTACTATAGTGATTCGCATGATGACACCTTCAAAATATCAATTTTAACAATTTTGAATATATTTCTAATATATTCAGAATATGGTGATAAGTTATGAAACAACTTTTCTTCATTTACATTATTTTCTACGCCATGTGTATTTTCTAAATTCGCACGCATAAATTCTTTACACTGAAATAGTTCAAAGGATTCAACTTATTGACAATGAAATTGCTTCATACGCCTAATGCCAAACAGAGAATACAAGATACTCTGAAGTTAACGAAGTAAGTATTTGAGTGCAAATATCAATAAATATCAGCTCTTTACCCTAGTCGCGAAGGAAATTCATTCTGATTGCTTCTGCTCGATACAGTAGCTTAATAGCTTTCAAATTTGTATTTGTTCATCACTGAACGTGCCAATTTATTACTAATACAAACATGAATCCATTCTTTTATAACACCATTCATTAATCATTTTTATTTTTTAGTAGTTTGGTATTTACTTTGGAATTCCCAACAAATACTTTTCCCTAAAGGTACAAATAGACGATCGAATAAAGTGTAGCCGATCCACGTGCTCGCTGCACGATAAGACGAACTGATACACATCAGACCATGCAATACACCATAGAATATTGTCCTTCTGTGGTTCGATTGCACCGCTTTCGTTTATTTATGCCTTAACGATTCATATTCGGTCTATTTAATTTGTTGTTTCAATAAATATTCGTAGATATATGAATAAAATAACTATAGGCAAAGAAAGACCCTTGTCACCAGACATGATAAGTTCAAATAAATTAGCACAATTAAGTTACAAATATACGATAGAAAGTAGGACGGCCGAATCACAATAGCAGTACACTGCACTTGATTCTGTATATTATGCACACAACCAAATTTAAATGGAACCACTCGGTATTTCACATTATTGATTGTTTTTAACCATGGACTACTTGTGAAGAATGAAGTTTTTGGTGTAAAAAACTGGATAGTATGATAAGAAATGTTGAATTATCGCCACATGTTCCAGATCTACTCAGTCGGTACTGAGATTTGCAACTGAATTTCAAAATTTAAAAAAGCCTATAATCGTAAATGAAAATGCCTTACGTTGGATTGTCCGATGTGCGTAGGGTCGAATAATTGCTTTCGTTGAAGAAGGGGTGACACAGAGGGATATAGCTACCACAATGGGGGTATCACAGGGGGTGATTTCAAAAACCTACGCCCGATACGTGGAGCTACAATATCTACTAAATAGGCGTAGAAGAAGTCGTAGGAAGATCACTTCTGAAGAGCAAGACCACTTTTTGTGCCCAATTGCAAGAATACACCCTAGTGCGTCGCACCCCATACTCCAAAGGCAATTTCAGGAAACAACAGGCATCAGTGTATCAGTCGAAACAATACATCAAAGACTTCGTTCAAGAGGTTTTTACAGCAGAAGGCCCTTAATAATTCCAGAGCTAACCACAGAACAAAAGACTAACAGACTTAATTGATGTATCGAGCTCCAAAATTGGAATATTAAGAATTGGCGAAATGTTCTTTTTTCGGATGAGACCAGAATTGGTGTTCGATCAGATAATCGCCGGATTCGGGTTTTAAGGGGTCGTGGAAGACAAGCTAGACTCCGACCTTCTCAATAGAAGATTAAGAAGCCAGCAAAACCAGCCAGCTACCGTGAATGAGGTTCGAAACAGACTGTTTGAAATTTGGAACGAAATGGATCAGAAAGCTATAAGGTTATAGATTTTGAATATGAATCCTAGATTTCATGCAGTAATTATCGCCAGGATGAAAATATCCAGTTTATTTTATTGATTTTTTTCTCCTTTTTTATTTTTTATTTTATTTCAACTTTTATGAGTAACGTTTTCTTTTCGATCATTCTCAAGCATTTATTAATACTGGTGGATTACTGAAAGAGTAATGCTTACTTAACCTCTGAATAAATTCAAATTTTTGATTTTGGCGCTAATTTCTTGGCGCAGTGTATCCAACCTTCAGAAGCAAGAACAAAGAGAATTGAAGAAAATTAAAGAAAAAGAAGCAATTAAAATGATATCAGGTTTTATATATCATGATTTTAATTTCGAGTTTATAATATTCGTTGTTGCCTAATACAGACTATTCTTCATATTTCACACCCTTAGTTTTGATAAAATTGCCTCAATATTAGTTTTTAAGTTTAATTAGATTCTTAAATGAATATTTTTTATGTCTCCAGTTTCGAAACTTTCGCATCTTTGTTCACCTTTTAACATTTTTTTCCGTAACTTGGAAGTGAAGCTTAGAAAACAAATTGTGCAATTAACCACGACTTCTCTAGACTGAATCATCTCAAATAAGTTTCGTTGAAGTAATACACAGTGGGGACAAATTTCAACGTTTTAGTACTGCTGTTATTAAAAATATTGTGAATATTGAAAAATGAACCCCCCTCCTTATCCGGGTTCTTTTTGCGTGAGCAATTCATTGCTGCGAACAGATTCAAGCTAGGTTTTTGGTTTTCGCGTTATTTGCAAATTTCGAAAAATTTCCTGAAGTTTTGAAGTGAATAATGAAATTTCTCAGTTGTTTTTGAAGTTATGTAAAAATGGATTGTTTTCCTTTCCAAAAATATATCGCATGTGCACTCGCTCAATTTTTTCAACCAGGACGTATTTTTGTAAAAAACTGAACATTGTATAACTTTCCCTTATTTTATCTAATGATTCTAGGTCCATTCACAAAACTTACATGGAATGACTGGAAAAGCTTGAGTGTGTTCTGTGCTCGCATTATGACAGTTCGAAAATTAGTTCTTGCAATGACAATTCAGATAAATTATTCAATTTTTTTCATCAAATTACAACTATTGTGTGAATATAATACCGTTTGTATTAACGAAGCGACCATGGCGTACGAAAATTTGGAACCCCTATCGATCTTGATATTGAATATTAATATGGCAATGTGAGTTTGGATTGGCCACCTATGATCAATTAGACGATTGCATATCTCATCATTACTGATGTGAACTTCATCAGTCTAAATCAGTTCTCGGGAAAACAGTCAATTTTCTCAGCTTTTTGCAGAAACCAATAGCAAAAATCAAGTGGTCGTTGGAAATCTTCCGGCTGCAAAAAGTAGGATATTCTCATTTTAGAAGATTTATATCTATTTTCTTGAGAAGACAGAGGAACGCTGGATTCTTAGATACCCCTGTTACCATTCCAATTTGCCGGCTCGAAATAGATTGTTGGGTTGGTAGTTTCGATTCTTAGTATATCAATTGTTGCATATTCTACATCACCTACTTCATATTCTCCATCAACTACTTCAAATTCTTATTTCTTTGGGACGTAGAATGTACCATGGTTCATGAGGTTTACTTACAATTCATCGAATATACTTTTATGAGATTGTCGCCCTCAAGATATCGAACCAAATATGCAGCTTCTGCAGCATCAGCTTCATAATTATTTTGCATATGACATTGAGTCATATCAAACTTTTCGAAATGTTCATACGGCATGGTCGGTTCGTTATTATGAGCGATATTTTATCCACATAATAGTGATAGGTTGTTGAGAAAACAATGAATAATTCATCTGAATTGTCATCACAAAAATCAACCATCATGATGAGTGCATTGAACATACTTCAGCTATTTTTATCATTTCGTGTAGTTTCTGTGAATGAACATTAATTTACTATGGAACTCGGAGGAATAAGCAAAATAAAATTTGTAGACTAAAATGCGACTTGAAAAAAATTGAATTCGACCAAAATTTTGGACTTAAGTTGTTCGTATCCGAGAAATCATAAAAATATACGAAAAAACACTTTCAAAAAGTTATGGATACAAAATAAAGCTCCCAATTTTTTCAGTTCCCGGATTTGGAATATCAATATTATATATCAGTATCCATCGGTATTGAGATTATGAATTGTAAATCAATTAGTTATATTCGAATGTAACTGTATTTCTGTAACCGGTATCACAAAACAGTTTTCACTTTTCTATATTGATATTTTACGCACGAGCGGTATCCTACTTGTATTTTCTAATACTATAAGATGGAACATAAAACCACTCAACTATTTCTGCAATAATATTGCTTTTCTTCATCGTGATATCTAGAATTGAAAATTTCAAAATATTATAATAGTCTTACATTTTGCATACCAAAAATTGTGTTAACAAACATAGTTTTGATACTCGAAATAATTATCCGAAATAATAATTTATTTTAGTCAAAATATATTCCTATATTTGGCGTAAAAACTCTTCTGATGGAACACAAAATATCTGTTATGTTTACCCCAAAGATTTCAACTACTAATTTTGTTGATTGAGAAAAACAAACCGATTATAACTTTAGTTTTTTTGGTAAATTAAATGCCTATAAATCTGAGATTGAAATTGTTGCTATGAAGCAGTTTAATTTTATAGACAATTCTTCAATTCCATTTTGAAGAGAGATTCATTCATGTTTGGAGACGGAAAAATTCGAGAAAAAAATTCCTAAGTTCAAAGTTTGTTCATACTGTGAAACTACGCAAACGAAACCTAACTAATATTATGATCATTGACATGAAGAATATTAAATTTTTATAACACACGAATAGAAACACGATAACTGATACGATTAATTCACTCAACAATACGAAGATCACTATAAGTACACTTTACACATTTTTCTAACAAGACAACCGAATAGATATAAACTTACACAAAATCGCATTGTGAATTAGGAGGACAATGGATGAAAGTGGACTGATACTGATGAGCAAATTATTAGATCTGCGTCTTATATAGGAAGAAATGGGTGGAACTATCTCAGCAGTGAAAGGTATCTGTATTCTGTTTTTAATAAGAAAAAATGTTCATCTCTTAGATGTGGTGGATACATTCTCAAACTCACGTTTCACAGTGGCGTAACAGTAATTAGATATATATACATTTTTCATAATCTTCTTCATTGAATCAGTGAAATGAAAATGGGTCGATTCCTCAAAAATGTGAGAATGGAAGCTGTTTTGAGTACCAATATTAGTAAAACAAATCGAAAAACCACTGAAGTTGAAATACCTTTTCTAATGAAATAACACAGATTCTGGGGTTTTGATTACACCTAAATAACTCTAGTAATCATCAAAATATATCAATTCCTTTAGCTGATATTTATATATTTTCTTCAGTAAAATTTGAATTGATTGAATTATTGATAATGAATGGGAAAGTATGAATATATTCAGTAAATTTTTGAATTAATTGTCAACAAAGTTTCAAAGAGGACATGATTTGAAAATATACATTCAATTGGCAAACTTAAAGTAGGGTTATCAAGTCTCAATATAGATAACATGCGAAATTTATTGCTATATATATTTTGGAGACTTTTATTCGTGGAACAACATTCAGCCTTCAAGGAGTTCACACATAAAGTAATGAATTTCGCATGCTATCATTATTGAGATATGATGTACATCTGAGTAACAACCAGACAAGTACTGGAGCGTTAGCTTTTCGACAGATCGCATCTTGCAGACAGAGTGAGTAGCGTTACGGCGGATAGTCGAACTAGTGTAGCTTCTTTAAGCTTTCTGTATCATCGACACTTTGTTTTCATAATATCTCTGTAGTTCTGGTAGTAGCCTCTATTGTTAAAATGAGCAGGTGGCAGTCTGTTCTGGAGTTGTGAATGTGTGTGCAATACTGACGAAATCAAACGTGACCTAAACTGTAGTATGTTCCTCTTATTCACGACATCCGTATACCACAACTGTGTAGCCCTGTTTGACGATGATTATGAAGAGTGCATTGGAAAACCAGCTCCTTCAAGGAGGGATATCTAACACTCTAGGAAATGTTGAATATTGTTCTCTAAATGAAATCCTCCAAAATTATCTCACATTAGAATTTAGGAATCTGAAATGGCATAAAGTATGAATTTTAAACCATAAATTGCAGAAATGGAGTATCAATTATCAATATCAAGAGTCACATTTGGGAAGAATATATTGAAATGACGAATTATCTACTTTGAAATGCTGAGATCGAATATTTCGGGTATTAACTGTCAGTTTGAAATAGGCTCTAAAAGAGCAGACAATCTTTTCGAGCTTTTCGAACTAGTTCGAAACTCTACCATATAATATATTTTTTATATCTCTTAAAGAATTATCCACTTTTGTAAGGCATATGTTGTTGATTATTTCAATAGTTAGGGATTAATTTTCAATTAATATTAATTAGTAATTTCATTCTACGCTGGTTCCAGAAATCAACGCACAAAATCGAAATATCAAATTCATTCAGAAGAAGTTTAAATATGTTAAAGAGTTAACTTTCCAGTAATCACTGAGAAATGCTTGGGAACAATCGAAATGAAAATGGTACTGATAGACTAATAATGAAAATCGTAAAATCAAATTTTCTACAAACCTTTTAATATTTATTATATCCACCCCAGGTCAGAACTACTTCATGACGTCTACGTTTCATACTCAAAATCAATTACCTTAAAACATTCTGATCCATTTCGATCCAAATTTCTATCAGTCTGTTCCGAACCTCATTCACGATATCAAGCTGGTTTTGCTGGCTTCTTAATCTTCTACTGGGAATATTCGATGGGATTGATGTCTGGAGTTCATGCAAGCCATTACATTGAAGTAATTTCTTGATCTTGAAGGTAGTTGCTAACGATACGAACTTGGTGAGCGTTATTATGCATAAACAAAAAGTTTTTATCCGTGTTTGCCACAAAAGGTACAACATACTATTCTGAAAAGTTTGTAACGTAACTCTGGGGATTCAGAGTTTCATTATTCATGATGACCAGATCAATGCGGGCGTTCAAATAAATTCCTGCCCATCATTGAACCTTCTCCACAACTTTAGCTAGGTTAGACTTGCACTGGGGTTATCTCTCATTTCGACGTCTCCACACTAGACAACGTCGCTAGCAATGAAAAAAACAAAATCTCTACTCATCTATAAACAGAAGTATCTCCCATTCATCTTCCAACCAATTGACATGTTCCCTGGCAAAATGCAACTGGCCCTTAGATGTGCTGAGGTTAGAGCAAATTAATGATAAGCTGTTGTCTTATCGTTTCAGTGCGAGTTTGCACTTTACTGTTCTGTCGAAGCTGTATTTGAAGGTGCCTAGCAGTAGCGAACCACTTCTCAACGAGAACATTCTTGAATAACAGTCATTGATAACCGTTGTTGCTCGAGATCGCCCTGGTCTCCATATGTTTTGATTACTTGCGGAATCTCAATTTATTTCTTCCATTGTATTTCTCATGAGAGTGTTCCAACAAAAACCATCGAATTTGGTTGGGACATACCCTAAAGAAAACGAGTTAATTCCTCGTCTAACAAAAAATAAATTTGAGATTGTTACCAAAAGAAGAATAAGAGACAACCAGCACTTAAATAAACAAAAAAACAATATGTAGGAGACATAAGAAAGCTACCTCGTTTTGCTATAATTGTTTTAAGAGTCAATGAGTATAGATCCTTCATCGCAGTTTGCTACGTTTTTCTCTCCATTCTACCGCTATGAATAAATATAATTCAAATTCGTAATTTTCTAGGAAATTAACTAATTTATTAAGATATGCAATCAATTTTATTTCAGTTCAGTTTTTTTAGAAGTCTTGATATTCTGAGCAAGTATAATCTTTATTATATATTACTTGAAGATGTTCCCTTATGGCTAGTTTCTCTGTTAAACATACTGCCTACCGGAAACTGTCTCTGAGTTACTTAATTTCTGGAGAAAAACATAAGATCCAAGTTTCTGGAAGAGTTGGAGCAAAAGAACATAAGAACATTCTACAGTGTCAGTAAATATTTTAGAAGATGTATTTTAACCTCAATAATTCGAAATGTACTTTAGAATAACTGGGGTACCTGAACATCATACCTTGAGGTATATGAAATTCCTCTTCAACTTGTGGTATGAGAACTAAGAATCAATATATTTACTGAAACTATTGATGTAAAAGTCATCGTTTTTTTTAATGATTCTGTCAATATCAACAACCAAGCTGTGTCCAATTTTAATATCTAATTTAATAATATAGCATTTTATTACATATAATGAATTTTCACTGAAAATTATTCGCATCTTTGCAAGATTGATGGTATTTTATTCATTTGTCAACAAGAACGTCACGATTCAACATAATTTTCAGTAAACTTTTTCACTTATTCAAATATGAATTTTCATCAATTAAAGTCATCTAATTTAATTGTTTTAGTTTTTAGAACCAAAGCAATTCTTTCCTATCTCTATATTTTTTCGTACTCTACTTCTGAAGTAATTTTTCTTTTGTCCTCAGAAGTAAATTTGTAATATTGTTGCTTTGCTTCTGCATAAAAATATGATCACTTCACAGTTTGGTAAGATTTCAAGTTTTCATAAAATGCAACCTCAACATATTGTATAAAATATTTTCTTTTTGCCTTTTTTCAACTTCGTTTCGTAATTGTATTTCATGTATCCTCAACAGTTCTCTGAATCTACTCCACTGCTCACCTTGCCCTTGTTCTGTAACAAATTCATTTCACCATTTACTGCAATTTTACCGCAGTACATTCTATTAGATTGTAAATGTCTGAAAAAATTAATGGCTTTATAAAATCTATGCGAGTGATGGGTGTTAAGTCATTCCATACATGAATGAAAATAGTGAAAACAATTTAGGAAACATTCCTTCATAACTTCAAACGTTCATCAACCCAGCGAAATAACTCATATGTTATGCTTCTGATTTGAACGTCTTCAGGAAATGAATTTGAATGGATGTTCCACCTCAGGCCTTTCCCTTCCGTAGATGATAATAATGATAAAGTAGCGAAATGAGAGTAATTATGTCGTAAAGACATTACGCTATGCGGAATTAAAGTAATTATACTTCAGCAACCGTGCGACAAAATGAAGCAGTCTATTTTGAAGATTGCATTGATTGAACTGAAAAATGATGGAAATCCGAATTTAATTTAAATCATATAAAACAGTGTTAGATTTTCACTGCAAATCATGAATTTTCGTCTCTGCTTCACTTGGTGAAAATAGAAATCTTCAATAGAAGACAAAAAACTCTTTCGGCAGAGCCTACAGGCAAAGGTAGAT
This sequence comes from Cryptolaemus montrouzieri, assembly GCA_013387265.2. NCBI lineage: Eukaryota > Metazoa > Arthropoda > Insecta > Coleoptera > Coccinellidae > Cryptolaemus > Cryptolaemus montrouzieri. Next base: position 126,936,420 of record JABFTP020000185.1, read on the forward strand.
TTTGTTTTCCAGTCTGAGGAATAAGCTCAGCAAAACTATATAGACTTTTGTAAATTATTTATCATTTGAATTTGGGAGGTTTTTACTTGGTAAAATTCCATTATCAATAATAAAAAAATAAAATAAAAAACAAGTACTGTGTTTTAAGGAATTTTACTTAATAATTGCGATTCGTAACGCGTTTCACTACACCGTAGCTTCTTCAGACGAATGAATGTACAGAAAATATAAATATAAATGTTCTTGAGTAATTAAAAGCTTATTGGGTTGCTTCTTCTTCAGTTCAGTTTCAGCAACAACAGAAAAAGTTGAATTCACTTAAATTCAAAACTTCTCCACCCGAACCTTCAACTGATAAATTTTCAGACCATAAATTTTTTGACAGATTCACTAATTTAACTGATACCGATTTTACACAACCACAAAAAGATCTATTAGAAAAAGGATTCAAACATAATTTACATCCAAAACATAATAGAACTAATTTTGAACAGTTAGGCATAGACTCCGAAATCATTCTCAAAAACTCCAAAGATAATATTTTAGCCAAACATCAAACAGCAAAAATCATCAAAGAAGACTTTTCGAAATTATCACCTCATTGCAATTCCGATTATAAGATAATAAAAACAATTCGTGAAAATAGTACCAAAAACGATTTAGTATTCACTAAAGCAGATAAAGGTAACACCGTCATCGCGATTAGTAAAACCGAATATATTTCTAAAACTGAAGAATTCTTAACAGGCGGAAACTATATAACATCAACTAAGGATCCTACCGCAAAATTTCAGAAAGTGGTTAAAAACATAATTTCGACAGCAAAATCATTAATTACAGACCACGAAAAATATAAATTCATTAACTCCAATCCACAATCCCCCGAATTATATTCGTTGATAAAACTTCATAAACCTAATTACCCTATTAGACCTGTTGTTTCTTATGTAACGGCACTTTTTTCAAACTTTCAAAATTCCTCAACGACTTGTTAATAAAACATTGCAATTTTAAATCTAAATTTTCGGTCAAAAATTCATACGAACTGATTGCCAATATCAAAGATACAATTATACCACCTAATTCCAAACTCATTTCTTTCGATGTTAAGAATCTATTTCCCAACATACCTCCGAAAGATACGTATTACTTAGTTGAAGAATTATTAGAAAAGAATCATGTCAATACTATCATTAAATCAGATATTCTTTCATTATTACAAATTTGTTTAGATCAAAATTATTTCCATTTCAATAACAAATATTATACTATTGAAAACGGATTGATTATGGGCAATCCGTTAAGTCCATTGTTAGCAGAAATATTCATGAATAACTTAGAGAAATTAATTCATAATCATCCACTCAGTGAATATTGTTTATACTGGTATCGCTATGTAGACGATATCATTATTTGCTTCACAGGAACAGATCGACAGTTGAAAATTTTCGGAAATCATATAAATTCATTACATCCAAAAATTGGATTCACAACCGAATTAGAAAACAATAATTCGATAAATTTCTTAGACGTAACAATTTCGAATGAAAATGGAAAACATGTTTTCGCAATTTACCATAAGCCGTCACATACAGATATTATAATACATAACTCGTCGTGTCATCCATATCAACATAAAATTTCAGCATTCAATAGTTTTATTCATACATTGATTAACATCTCGTTATCACCAGAAAATTTCAACAAAGAATTAAATTTGATTAAACAAATAGCCAAAAATAATGGTTACAATCCCAAACTAATGAATAATATTTTAAATAAAAAACAAAGTAGAATCCCATTGAATGAAGTTTACCCTGTCGATAAATTGAAACAAAAATTCAACACCTGAACCTACGTTGGCATTACAAGTGAGAAACTGAAGTCATTCTTGAATAGCAATAATTTCAACATAGCTTTCCAAACTAATAATCATTTAGGCAAATATATAAAAATAATAAAACCAAACCAGGTAAAAACAATAAATCAGGTGTTTATAGATTGAATTGCAATGACTGTGATAATTTCTACATTGATAGATATTAGAATATCGGAACATAAACGCAGTTTTCAAATAAAAATCAGATTCAAATTACGCGAATCATCTCTTAGAAAATAATGACCCTTTCGACCCACAGTTTGAAATTTTGCATACAGATAATAAATATTGGAAGATAGATCTTTGGGAAACTTTAGAAATCAATAAATACAAACACTCAGGTAAATTCATCAATGAACAAGTCGATTTAAGCCCTTCATCCTATTGAATCTCTTCGGGGAGCAATCTATTCCTCAATTTTATTGGATATACCTGTCATAAATAACCACTTGAGAAGAAGCAACCGAATAAGCTTTTAATTACTCAAGAACATTTATATTTATATTTTCTGTACATTCATTCGTCTGAAGAAGCTACGGTGTAGTGAAAAGCGTTACGAATCGCAATTATTAGGTAAAATTCCTTAAAACACAGTACTTGTTTTTTATTTAATTTTTTTATTATTAAATTATTTATCTTTATAATAATATTTCAACTGATAATATGAAATCCACATAGGTGTATCTCTCTTATTACCGGAAATATGGCAATTTGAAAATTTCAACTCCTTCGTTGCTATTCGTTGACGGTTGAATCAAAATATGTTTCAAACCAAATCTTTTGACAATGACATTCTTTTTTGTATGCGCACTTCCCAGGAATAGGCGAACCTGTTACACCACATGAGTGGGCACCTGGGAAGAATTGAGGTGTATGTTTACTCGCTTCTTGAAGAGGGCCAAACTGTAGAATGTTGGGAAGATGTTGAACGGAAGCGAGTTCCACAGCTCACCGGCCTTGTAAACAAAGGAATTCTTATAGAGAGAGGTTCGAGGGGTCAATAAATGTACCGCCATATGATGAGAACTCCCGGAACAAGGTCTTTCAGCTCCTTGGAGTATCTTCCGTGGAAGTATCTGTAAAACAGAGGAAGGTCAGCAACTTGTCTTCTAAGAGCCAGCGGTTGGAGATCGAGGGTGATCTCCGGGTGGTCGATAAGGCGCACAGCCCGTTTTTGCACACTATCCAACATCCGCAACGAATGTTTGGGAGCCGATCCCCATACATGGGAACAATATTACACAGCAGGTCGAATCTGTGCCTTATATAGAAGCAACAGCTGAGATGACGTGAAGTATCACTTGGCTCTGAAAAGAAAACTAAGTTTGGCTGATGCCAACTTAGCTATTGCTGATACATGTTCATGCCAGCAAGACCCGGAGTTGACCGTTATTCCGAGCAGATGCATCGAATCTTTGGATGCAATTTGTTGGCCTTGCATCATTAGAGGAGGTTCTCCAGCGGGAACCTTCCTAGAAAACGTAGTTGCTTGCGTCTTCCTCGCGTTGAAGCTCATCAGGTTCAACTAACCCCACTCAGATATCCTCTGTAAGTCAGAGTTTAAGTTATCAAATTGTTGACATCTCTGACGCTGAGATTCCGCCAACAGATATTAATAATATGAGAACCGGATAGGTTTATCTTTGTTATTACCGAAGATAAGGTGATTTGACAAATTGCAATATCGAAATATTTTGCGGAGGATCTAACAACTTTTGCAGAAGCTCCAAATACACTCGGAGGCAAAATTAGCGGAACACTCGAAAATTCAACCTAATTCGAAGTCCGATATTTTCCTAATTATCAACCGATTTAGATGATTTTTCGGCAAGTTATAAATCAACTCTTCTGCTTTGTAGGAATTATAAGAGAAAACAAAAAAATTCGAAAAAATTTTATACGGGGCAAAACTAAAAGTGTTTTTTTTGTCAAAATTCGTAACACCCTGTGGAATTTCGTGGTCCGAGTTGAAACGTACAATACCATGGTCTGTCAATACACATCTTTCTACAGCTACGCCCTTCTTGTTTTATGCATTTATCTCTATTTTACAAGAGATATCCGATTTGAAGCGAAAAGTCACAAATTTCAAGAATTTACTTTTAATGTTGCCTAGGTGCATAGCATCGAAGGTTAGCCAAAAATAAAATCAAAATTAGAGAAGCGGAAATCTAACAAAATGAAAATTTTCGAAATGCACTGGACAATTTCACGCTATGGGAGAACTCGAAGTACACTGAAAAAATCGTTGCTTTTGCACATTTATTTTGAATTTTTTGTGTGACACTCTATAATAATTATCATTCCTGTCTAAAATTGAGAGCAGGTGTGTATCCTGGCGATACACTCGTGAAATGAAATGAAGATTTTGAGAAAAATGTTCATGATGACCCTAAAAAAAACATTTGATTTTAGTAGCGAGTATGACCCCCGAACTCTTATTACAGCGCGCATACGATTTCGCATACTCCCAATGATGTTGTCTATCATCTGTTGAGGTATGTTGTCCCACTCTTCCACCAAAGCCAATGTCAGCTCTTCAACGTTGCCTGGATTCCGTTGTCGAACCCTTCTTCCAAGAATGTCCCAAACGTGTTCGATCGGGTTTGATTCCGGTGACCGCGACGGCCAGTCCATTCGTGTGATCCCAACTTCATTGAGATATTCTATCACTATGAACGCAATATGAGGGCGCGCGTTATCGTGCATAAAAGGAAATTTTCCCCTATGTAAGGAGCAAAAGGCACAACATGGGGCTCCAAGATTTCTATTATATACCGATGGGCATTAAGTGATCCATTGCCAATAATCTCCAGTTCTGTTCGTACTCCCAAGCATATGCCACCCCATATCATAACTGACCCTCCACCGTATTGCTCAGTTCCTGCGAAGTTCGCTTAATGGTACCGTTCCCTCGATGCCTCCATATTCTATATCTACCATCCATGAAATTCACACAATATCGGCTCTCATCACTAAATAAAACTCGTCTCCACTGATTGATTGTCCATGCTACATGCTCCTAGTAAACGCCAATCTTGCTACCCGATGGGCTCTATCGAGTCTTGGTGCTCTTGCTTGCGCGTATGATTTCAAACCAACTTCATTCAATCGTATTCTGACTGTCCTCACACTGACGTTAATGTTATCCACTGCTTGTAAAGGTTACGTGCCTGAACAGCAGTAAGACGAGGATTTCTTATGGTTTGATTGACGATGAAACGGTCATGTATAGCGCGGGTTTTCCGATTTCTTCCTTGTCCTCGCCTCCTCACGTACAATCCAGTTTCCCTGTAACGTCGGTAGATTCGATGGATAACCGACGTCGAGAGACCCAACATGGTACCGACTGAGCGGTAGGTGCGCCCTTCCTCGATCAATGTAACTGCCCTTGCTACTGAGGTTGGTGGTAAATCTCATTCTGAATGAAAAATACCGTTTCGAATCGTAAACAGTAAAAGAATCACAAAACACCGCAACCGATCGAATTTGTATCAAATCAAAGAATGGAAAACTCTCATTCTTTAAACAAGTGCAAATGTGGTCATATACAAAAAAACGTGTGTTGTATTTCATATTTGATAAAAAAGGTGTGCACATGTGTAAATGAAAAGTTTTGTCAATGGTCCCAGAATTCGGTTGTGTATTTTAATACCTACCGACTGTTATCTCCTATGAATTCCTAATTTTCACCAAATTAACCAAATTGTCATCAATAACTAATGCAATCCGAACATAAAAATCGCAAACGACAATTTCGACACGCCTGAGTGATAATAAGAAAATTCCAAATTGATAGACGAATTTTAATGACAATTTCTTGATTCAATGGAATTTCTCCAAAATGGTGATTTTCCACTTGAAATTGAATATATTTTGCAAAAATAGAGATAAACGCATGAAACAAGAAGGGCGTTACTGTAGGAAGATGTGTCTTGACAGACCATGATATTGTACGTTTCAACTCGGACCACGAAATTCCACAGGGTGTTACGAATTTTTGACAAAAAAACACTTTTAGTTTTGCCCCCGTATAAAATTTTTTTCAAATTTTTTTTGTTTTCTCTTATAATTTCTACAAAGCAGAAGAGTTGATCTATAACTTGCCGAACAAATCATCTAAATCGGTTGAGAATTAGGAAAAATATCGAACTTCGAATTTGGTTAAATTTTCGAGTGTTCCGCTAATTTTGCCTCCGAGTGTATTTCTCACCATTTAATCAAGGTGGCACAAATGGTTTAACGAAAGTATGACCAATATGTTATCTTGCCCAGATATTTATTTGGAACTAGTATTGGTACCTTATTTGAATAATGGCATGAAGATCTTGAGTCCAAAAATGTATATTGTATTGATTCATAAGCCTTCTTCTTCGCAATAGAGAATTGTCACAAATGCAGCACATTATTGTTGCTGATCTGAGAGCAAGTTTGAAAAACGCTGGAATCTTCTGGGGAACTTGAACTTCTACAAGTGTAAGGGTGAAGAATTTTATCGATGGTAATTTTTGACGGGCAGTGAAAGTTAGTAACGCTTCCTTCATTTGTCTTTTCACTATTCGCGGATAAAATATGACACCCAATTCCTACAGTCGCGGCTGAAGATTTCATTATCAGCGGATCTAATTGGTACATCGGTACATACCTATGCATTAATATATAGGATTCGGTATCTTTAGTAAACGCGTCGTCCAATGGACTAATACAAAAGTAAAATGGACCTTATTACTACTACGCCTAACGTATGTGTTTAAATGATATCGCTGCTACATTGATTCGGTTCTTCCTTTGACACAAGCCGTATCGAAAAACTAGTTTTTCGATACAAGAAGAAAAAGAACTGTAACCGCTTAGAGCGAAAAAAAAATGCTTGATCGTTAATGCTTTGGACAGTCGTTTGCATCCATATCACACTCATTAAATGTTCAAAAAAAATATCAACTGTACGATCGATAAAAAAATCCGAAAATAAAACAAGGTCGCCTGTAGCCTATTGAAGACGAGGCTTCAACTTCACTATCAGAAAAAGTTGTTCCTTCAATAAATAAATGGAAGTGGCGTTGTTCCCTGAGTGGTCCAATTATCCGGGAGAAGGCAAAGCGTCTTTACGCACATTTTAAAGAACCTGGTGGTAGTTGTGGTAGTAGAATATTTCGAGCATCGAAAGGTTGGTTCAATAAATTTAAGATGCGACAATCATTGCATAATACTGAGATCGTTGAAGAAGCTGCATCTGCAGACACTGATATAGTTAAAAAGATATCCGAAATTTGCAAACCTAGTAGCTGATGGAGGATACAAACTTGAGAAAATATTTGGTGGATACAAAACTGCACTGTTTTGGAAGAGAATGCCAAACAAAACATTCATTACCAAAAGCGAAAAGTCTGCCCCTGGATGTAAGGCAGCAAAGGATAGAGTGCTGTCAAAACAAGAACGACCAACTAGTGTTTTAGCGTGCCTATAAGAAAGCATGGGTTACAAGCGCTTCTTTTTCGGAATTGTTTTGTTTCAGGAGTTGAAAGTTATTTTAAAAAAGATCCTTAAGACTTTCAAGCTGTTTTAGTTTTCAACAATTCACCAGGACATCATTGTTAACTTGAAACTATGCATCAAAATATAAAAATGATATTTTTACCTCGACACGACGTCTTTGCTTCAACCTATCGACCAATCCAGGACTTTAACCTCTGTTAAATTAAATGACCCTTCAAAATCGTATTGGATAATATGGTATGTGATCATGAAATAAATATTATGGAATGCTCGAAGAAATTTGAGAAATTTGACATAGCAAAATGTGTCTTAAACATAAAAGAATCAGTAGAAGAACTGAAACCATTGAAATCATGTTGGAAAAACTGTGGCCTGTTCTGACTGAGGGAAACGACGAAGAATCTGTGCAAATTCGAACTTTACCTGCAAGCATTGCCGAAATTGCTAATGGAATATGTCGAGATGGATTCGAACAAATAGAATCAAGTAGCATTCATGAGTTGCCTGAATCGCAAGATGAAGATTTAACTGTAACAAACTTAGAGGTGAATGTTAAATTCACAGTATACAGGGTGCTACATAATAGTGTCACAACTTGAGGGGATAAATCTACGTATAATTTTAAGAAAAAAGTTTATATAAACATAGGTCCGCAAAAGCTTCGTTACGGAGCTACAGGGTGTTGAAATTTCCTGAAGAAATTGTTTTTTTCGTCAAAACTCCTGCAGTTTTTGAAATATTCAGCCCAAATTTGGAATGCAAGCTATTTGTCACAGCTTCCATCATTAGACGTCCTAGATTTTAACTGAAATTCACAAGGTGTTCTCTTTTCCTTTTGCCCTTTCAAACTTTTTTGCAGTACGCCACTGATCAGCGTACAATCAATTTTCGTCATCTTCGTTCAATTTAGAAACTTTTTTGTGAATTATAATTTTTTCGTATCTCCCACCGTTTTCGAGTGAAAAATTATTGCATTTGATTTATTTGTTTGTTTGTTTGTTTGTTTTTCCTTCAACGGGCTCTATTTCTGCCTTTCGGCTAATGAGACGCCGGAATTCTGTCACCTCACTAACCCGCAGGGAAGGGATCTTTAATGTCCAACCCATCTCTGTTTAAACAGGACCAACAGCTTTGAAATATGGGCACTCAAGCGATTCCCAGAATCCGAAAAATCGCACCGACTTTGTGGAATTGAACTCAGGTAACTCTGCGTAGGAGACGAGCATCATATCCCATACGCCACCGAGCCGGCCATTTGAATTATTTGAATTGTATGTTATTCGCTCAATAAAAAAAAAATAGAAATACTCGATAAGTATGCCCAAAATTTGCTTTTATTTTGATAGCTCGCCTTCAGTGACTCAACTAATACTTATTCAATATCAAACTAAAAAAGAACAATTAAAAACTAAATAAATTGCTGGAGCTGTCCTTCACCTGCAAGAATACAGGCCTCTTTCCTTCTTCGCATATTATCACGCACTCTTCCATGATTAGAGGTCCTAGATTTTAACTGAAATTCACAAGGTGTTCTCTTTTCCTTTTCCCTTTCAAACTTTTTTGCAGTACGCCACTGATCAGCGAACAATCAATTTTCGTCATCTTCGTTCAATTTAGAAACTTTTTGTAAATTATAATTTTTCGTATCTCCCACCATTTTCGAGTGAAAAATTATTGCATTTGAATTATTTGAATTGTATGTTATTCGCTTTTTAAAAAAATAATAGAAATACTCGATAAGTATGCCCAAAATTTGCTCTTATTTTGATAGCTCGCCTTCAGAGACTCAACTAATACTCATTCAATATCAAACTGAAAAAGGAACAATTAAAAACTAAATAAATTACTGGAGCTGTCCTTCACCTGCAAGAATACAGGCCTCTATCCTTCTTCGCATATTATCACGCACTCTTCCATCATTAGACGTCCTAGATTTTAACTGAAATTCACAAGGTGTTCTCTTTTCCTTTTGCCCTTTCAAACTTTTTTGCAGTACGCCACTGATCAGCGTACAATCAATTTTCGTCATCTTCGTTCAATTTAGAAACTTTTATGTGAATTATAATTTTTTCGTATGTCCCATCGTTTTCGAGTGAAAAATTATTGCATTTGAATTATTTGAATTGTATGTTATTCGCTTAATAAAAAAAAATAATAGAAATACTCGATAAGTATGCCCAAAATTTGCTTTTATTTTGATAGCTCGCCTTCAGAGACTCAACTAATACTTATTCAATATCAAACTAAAAAAAGAACTATTAAAAACTAAATAAATTACTGGAGCTGTCCTTCACCTGCAAGAATACAGGCCTCTATCCTTCTTCGCATATTATCACGCACTCTTCCATCATTAGACGTCCTAGATTTTAACTGAAATTCACAAGGTGTTCGCTTTTCCTTTTGCCCTTTCAAACTTTTTTGCAGTACGCCACTGATCAGCGTACAATCAATTTTCGTTATCTTCGTTCAATTCAGAAACTTTTTTGTGAATTATAATTTTTTCGTATCTCCCACCGTTTTCGAGTGAAAAATAATTGCATTTGAATTATTTGAATTGTATGTTATTCGCTTAGTAAAAAAATAATAGAAATACTCGATAAGTATGCCCAAAATTTGCTTTTATTTTGATAGCTCGCCTTCAGAGATTTAACTAATACTTATTCAATATCGAACTAAAAAAAGAACAATTAAAAACTGAATAAATTGCTGGAGCTGTCCTTCGCCTGCAAGAATACAGGCCTCTGTCCTTCTTCGTATATTATCACGCACTCTTTGAAATATTCCTGGGGTATTTCTTATCGTGTCACAAGAGGTTATTATTCGATTTCTCAATTCTTCTACAGTGTTCACTGGAGTGGTATAAACTAAACTTTTGAGATATCCCCATAAGAAAAAGTCTAAACTATTCAAGTCTGGGGACCTAGGAGGCCATGGTTCTGGCCCACTCCGAACTATCAATCGGTTGTTGAATGTTTCTCACCAAAAGTGGCACATTCTCGAGCAATAAAAGTAACTCTTCCTCAAGAAACTGCCGATAAGCGTTTAGTCTGTTAGGCAAAAAAAATGTCCCAATCAAACAATTTCCATTCCGACCCAGACATTTAGTGAGAATTGTTCTTGATGATGAGATTCTTCTATCAAATGAGGGTTTTCCACATCCCAATAATGATTATGGTAAAAATTTGTAATAGCAGTTCTCGAAAAGTTAACTTCGCCTATGAACATTATTTCACTATCAAAATGACCATTTTCTCTAATTTTATCTAAGAACCATCGGCAGAAATTCAGTTTTGAAGGAAAATCCCGAGGAAGTATAGTTTGGACGCGTGGAATATGAAATGGGTACAATAAAACGTCGTGGAGATTACTCCAAACTAGAACATGTGAAATATTCAAATGATTTCCAATTTTTCTTGTACTTACATGAGGGTTCAAATCAATACAATTCAAAATTGCTTCCTCAATATCTGGAGTACTCATAGCTTGGGTTGCACCTTTTAAATGATCATTTGCAGTAAAAGTATCAGTTTCACTCAACCTTCTGTGGATATTTGAATATGTTCGCCCGTCTGGTTTTACTCGATTTGGAAAGCGCACCTGATATAATCGCCTAGTTTTTGTTGTGTTCCCGTCAGCCAGACCGTACATATAATGGATATCAGCCAATTCAGCTTTAGTAAAATCAGCCATTTTTTCTTACAGCAATAACTTCAAAAGACTTAAAACTAATCATTAATTTAATAAACGATTCGAGCAGACACTGATTCAACTGTCACAATAAAATCAAAGCATACTAGTTATTTTTTAATTAGAAGTGCTTTCAATTCAGCGAATGCATACAATCGTTTGATAGTTTTTTGCTCGAGAACGGTTGGAGATACGAAAAATCGACAAGTGTCAAAAAAGTTTCTAAATTGAACGAAGTTGACGAAAATTGATTGTACGCTGATAAGTGGAGTACTGCAAAAAAGTTTGAAACGGCAAAAAAATACATGGCTCCGAAAAGGAAAACACCTTGTAGATTCTAGTTGAAATTTAGGACGTGTTATGATGGAGGCTGTGAAAAATAGCTTGTATTCCAAATTTGGGCTGAATATCTCACAAACTGCAGGAGTTTTGAAGAAAAAACCAATTTTTTTCTGGAAATTTCAATACCCTGTAGCTTCGTAACGAAGCTTATTTTTAAGAGGCATATTGTTTATGCTAAAAATTTCCAAGCAAGAAAAAATAAAAAATATTCTTTGACCCATTGCCTAAGCCAGACGAAAATAATTAATCAATATGGCCAACTTCAATTAAATTGGTTTTTTATATCTTTATTTTTATTTTGTCACTTTAGTACGTATCCCTATAACCGTCCGGTTGAAATATCCGGACGATTACTCCATTATTCAACACTATTTGTTTAATTATATCAAATTCTTTATTGTCATTTTCTGGAGATAAAAGTATGTTTACTAATCTATGAATATAACTATTAAATCCTGAGATTTTGTGATGATGAGGATGAATTATTATTTCTTTTTGAAATTGTTATTTGCAGTTTTATTTTCTAATTTCCGTGGTGAATTTGATGTTTGGATGTAATAAATTGATAAATATTTCTAGAGAGTTTAATTGTCTATCTATCCCTGTGAAACAAATTAGGATATCGTCCACGTAGCGGTACCAGTGCATGAACTATTTACGGAGTGGATGTATTATATTTTCTTTCATTTATTTTATATTTAGGGTGCGCCAGAGAAAACCGGACAATTTTTTTCCGTTATAACTTTCGCAATTTTAGAGCTAGATCATTCGTTCTTGCTTCATTGGAAAGCCAAAGGACTAGGTTTTTCAGTCTTTTGTAAACTATTCGACATATTGATTTTGAAAATATTCCAAGAATTGGTAAAAAACTAGCGTGAAGAATTTTGTTCACTCTGATTTTCAGCTGAAATCGGAATATTTTTTTCACCTCATGGCGTTGGCACTCCTGAAGTTCTTGTGTTCTTCATGGATGTTCTAAGACGACAAAGAACCATATTTCACTAAAACCAACCAAAAATTTGATTCCGTTCGAATTCAAAATGGCCAACTTCCTCAAATATTAACAATTTTCCCAAATATTAACAATTTTCCCCGCGCATTAAAGAATTGTTCGCGGTCGTAATGAATCAACTGCGTAATCCAATCACTAGATTGAACCTTTCCAATCATTTTGAGGGGTCGAACTCGAATATTGATTCAGATTTGTGCCAATTGTCGTCAATAATGTTTCTCTTCTCCGCCATCATATGCACTTCCCGTTGTGAAACCTCTGAACATAGACTGCATGCATTTACTCTATGATGAACAGAAAATAATGAAAGGTCATCGAGTTTTAGACGGTATCTGGTTCGAACTCTAATTTTATCATGGTGTCATGCATGTTTTTGACGTTTAAAATTGTTAACAAAGGTTTTTACAAATGAGGATAAGCGTTATATTAAATGTTTATTTGTGGGTGGCTATAATGCTATACAAATATTACGCCAATTTCCAGCCCTTAATAACAAAAAAAGTACAATCTCTGCTCTTGATGAAAACTTTCGGACAACAGGGTCATTAGGAAGATGATCAGGTGACTGTTTCCCAAATATCTCAGAGATGACAACTGTTGAAAACATCTGCGAGAATAATAATACGACGTGATTTTGTTTTACAAATTACATAAGTAAAACATTCAACAAAAAGAATCAAGTACTCATAATGGAATATGACCTCCATTGGCATTCACAACCATCTGCACCCGTCTTCTCCAGCTCTTTACGGATCCCGAAATTACTTCTTGATCAAGATTGTTCCAACATTCTTGAATCTTGTACCTCAGGTCCTCACAATTATTGAAAATAATACCATTTTTATACACCATTTCTTCCAAATAACCCCACAGAAATGGTCGCACGGATTAAGATCGGGACTATTTGGGGGCCATTGTTCTGGTTCGATGATATCCATAGTATAGTGACAGGTATGACATCAGGCTCCATCCTAAAATCAGTTGAATTAGATTTCATTTAGATACATCTAATATGTGACACCCTGTACACTGACGGCCAGTTGAGAGTAAGTAGCGTTTTTTTGTGATATAGTACTGGTTGTTCATTTCTTTGACAAACGTTGTCAGAAGAATATGAAAAAAATTGTAGAATTCCAAAGAAGATTTGAACCAATAAAAATCATCCAAAAAGCTACTCAATTTCTCAACCGTTAATTTTCAGTTGGAGGCAACTGTACTTATTCATGTCATACAAAAAACAGCAATCATTCACCTTCATTAAAGTGAACTGACGAGTTGGTGCCTTAATAGTTGAAACATATGATCGAGAATTATGTCAAAATAATTTTCCGAATCTAATCTGATGCCTTGTTCTATAAAAATGATATTTGATTTAAAGTTCCTCGAAATACCGGCAGAGACCATTATATACCTGGAAAATTTTTGTCTTTCCCTCTAGAAACGAACTAAAGGCACATTCCCCTTGATTTCATTCGTCGGAACATAATAATTTTGCTTGAGCAGAGATGTAACAACGAAAGAATGTCTGATTTGAGAAGCGGATAAATATGATTGAAATCTAACATTTCCACTAAGCCAAAAGAGTTCTTCGGACGAGTACTAGTATACAAGTTCTTAACATCAAAAAATAAATCTGGCATAATTAAGTATATTGATATCTTTAATTTTCTCAATTAGTTCTCATATATTCTTGATCGAAAATCTTGGCTTGAAATTGCAATGTTCTATCAGTAAGTCATTGGGGAATTTCGAAAGTTTAGAAGATGCTATAGGGTAATTTTGTTTGTGAAGTTTGATTAAGAATTATGTTCAGAAGGTTGTGGATTAGAGGAGATAAGTTTGCATTTTTTCTTCTCTACAATTACTGAACAAGTTGATGTGACGATCGCTTCTTTATAAAGTTTATGAGTTGGATCTTTAGTTGGGATTTAATAGTTTCCGCAGTCTGAAAATTCATCTGTTTTTGATATAGAATCATATGGCAATAACTAACTGTGTTTCTTTTATCTGCTTTCTCGGCCAGTGTATCACTTTCAGAGGATTTACTTTGGGCTGGCTTATTAATTTTGAATTCATGATTTGGGGATGCCGACAGTTTGAAAGAATCTTCTTTGATAATTTTTTGCAGTTTGGTGTGTCAAAGAAATATTATTAATCCGGAATCGTAACCTGACTAATCAAAATTGAATGTCGTATAATTAGGACGTATATTATGTAAAAACCTTTTTCTAAAAGATTAATTTCTGGTTTTGAAAATTAAGTATTCGACATAGTAGTGAACATAACAAAATCAAAATTTATGATCTGAAAATTTATTGAATGAAGCTTTGGGAAACTGGTTTTGAATTTTGAGTGAACTTAGTTTTTTTACCCGTGTGGTAACCAGGTGAGAAAGAATAGTCCCAATGTAGTCCTTGCGTGTAAGAGGCAACTAAACAGGACCTGGTCCTCCAGGTTGGGGGTTGGACGTGAGGCCAACAACCCCACCCCGTAAAAATTCCATTGTTCAAAAATCTTTAAGTAACTTCAAACATTCATTTACGTTCATCGGCTTCTGAGGTTAGAACGTAAATATACGATAAACAAGAATTATTAAGAAGCAAAAACTGAACGGACCTGGACTGAAAACGGTACTGAGTATTGGATCATGGAATATGCGAACTCTCTATAAAGGTGGAGAATTGAAAACCTGTTGGAGGAAGTAGACAGATATGGAATAGATATTTTGG
Source organism: Cryptolaemus montrouzieri (assembly GCA_013387265.2). Taxonomy (NCBI): domain Eukaryota; kingdom Metazoa; phylum Arthropoda; class Insecta; order Coleoptera; family Coccinellidae; genus Cryptolaemus; species Cryptolaemus montrouzieri. The sequence continues at coordinate 126,951,565 of JABFTP020000185.1, forward strand.
CTCTGCAGGAGATGGGAGGGTAGGAAGAGGCAAACTGGACAAAAGAAATGACAGTGTTTATTAGAGTTGCCATTATAATAAACACCATTATAGTACAGGATTAGTGGTGAATAAAAGAACAAAAGATAAAGAGAAAAATTTTGAGCCAGTGAACGAATGAATATGTAAAATTAGGGTCAAAGCCAACCCTCATAATTTGAGTATCATTTGTGTGCACGCACTAACAGAGGAGAAGGAGGAACTGGAAAAAGAGCTTTTTTATGAAAAATTGGAAGACATTTATCATAAGTGTCCACAAAAGGATATTAGATTGGTGACTGGGGACCTAAACGCAAAAATTTGTTGAGATGAAAATGCACTTAAATATATTGGAAAACACAGCCTGCACATGAGTTTAACGACAATAGAAATAGGCTTTTGGACTTTGTAGTAGGAACATAAATGTTCATAGGAAGCACATGTTTTGAGCACAAGGACATACACAAGTATGCATGGTGCTCACCAAATGGAAATACATCAAACCAAATTGAGCATGTTTTAATTGACAAAAGACGCAAAAGTAAGTTACTGGATGTAAAAAGCTTACGAGGAGTAAATGCTTACTCTGATCATTACTTGGTTATAGCAAAGACGAGAGAAAATATTTCAAAGGAAAATATACCAAAGGACAGACCAAAGGGAGAAAACATTAGGTACAAATGCTTCGAAGTCACCAAACATAATGAATATGTATAAAAAGTTAAAGACAAACTTGCATCTCTAGAAGATAAGAATGATAATGCACACAGTTGGGAAAAACTCAAACCCATCATAATAGATGCTGCTAAAGAAACTCTGCCAAATATTGAAAGAGAGAAATTAAGGGATTGCTTTGACGAGGAGTGTAAATTAATTAACGAAACGAAAATTTGAGCATATAGGCAGATGGTACAGAAACATTACACCAGAAATGTAGAGGAAGAGTACAGAAAAATCTGAAGACTGGAGAGAAGATTATTCAAACAGAAGAAAAAAAAGTATTGGGAGGAGATATATAAAGAAATTGAGTACCTTAAAAAGCAAAAAGAAGCGAGAAAGTTCTATAATGTAGTGAACAATGCAAGAAGAGAGTTTTGTCCCAGAACTCTCACTTTCCGAGATGAAAATGGAGAACTTATTAATGAAAATACTGAAATATAAAGAAGATGGAGAAATCATTTCAAAACTGCTCTGGAAGGTAAATATACTTTGGAGGGAACCACCCTGTCGGATGAAGAACTAGAAGCACCTTCCATAGACGAAGTCAAAAGAGCTATAAATAAACTAAATAACAACAGTTCGCCAGGACCGGATGGTGTCAAAGCCAAGTTCCTGAACATAGAGGAGCCTTAACTCATCAAAGAAATTGACGCCATTATCATTGGCGTCTGGACTATGGAAAAATTCTCATTGGGGAGGATGGCTCAATTTGTCCAATATACCGGAAAGGGGACAAGCTAGAATGTAAGAATTACAAAGGAATTACACTCCTCAAGACAGCTTACAAGATATTCTCCAAACATCTTAGCGCAACTACTTTGCACATACACTAAAACTGTAATTGGGGTATATCAGTGTGGATTCCAAAATGACAGATCAACTACAGGCCAAATCCACTGTATCAAACAATTACTTGAGAAAACCAGAGAGTATAATATTGATACTTACCATGTATTTATAGACTTCAGAACAGCGTACAACAGTATAAATAGAGAAGAATAATATCAAGCAATGTTGGAGTTGGGAATCCCCAAAAAATTGGCTAACCTCATAAAAATGACATTAAACATAGTAAAATGCAGAGAAAAGTTGGGATCGGTGCTATCAGATGCTTTTTATGCTGATAAGGGACTTAAACATAGAGACTCCCTCTCATGCCATTTATTTGACATAGCACTAGAGAAAGCAATTAGAGACTCTGGTATACAAACAAAGAACACAATTTTTACTAAGTCGGTACAATTGCTAGCATTTGCAGACAATATTGATATCGTTGGTTGAACTAGAGCAGCTATAATTGAAGCCTTCTGTGCACTTGAGACTGCAGCAAAAAGCAGGATTAACGGTAAATGAAGAAAAAAAATTTATGGCGGTAACAGGCAGATTTTCCAATCTACATCCGCTGAAAATAAATGAATACGAGTTTGAAAAAGTACATCAATTTAAATACATAGTTGCTATTGTTAACATAAATAATGACATAAAAATTGAAATTAAAGAGAAAATTAACATGACTTATAGATGTTATCGTGGATTACGGAACCAGTTGAAATCTAAATACATCAGTAGCAAAACAGAAGTACAACACTAATTAGACCGATTGTGCTATATGGCAGCGAATGCTGGACAATCAGCGAGAAAGACGAGGAGAAGCTGTTAACTTTCGAGAGAAAGATCTTGAGGAAAATCTTTGGAGCAACAAAAGAAAATGAAGTATGGAGATTTCGATACAATCACGAACTCCAACTAAAATATAGGGAGACCAACTTAGTCAAAGTTATAAAGGCTTCCCAAATAAGGTGGTTAGGACACATATATATGAGGTTAGAGAACCCTGTTAGAAGGGTGACTTTCCAAACACCCGAGCGAAAGAGAAAGAGAGGCAGACCAAGAACCAGATGGTTGGATAGAGTGGAGAAATGGTTGTTGGATGTGGAGGTAGACCGAGGGATGAAGTTGGCGTCGAACAAATCTTGTCCGGTAACCGGCTGTAGAGCTTGTGAAGAAGAAGAATTTAATTTTGGCTGATGTCTGATAATCTTAACATGAAATGAAATTTGAACATCTGGATTGAAAATCTATAATGCCGAATTCTACAGAGTGCAATGTATATCACAATTCTGAATGTATTGCTGGTGTTTTTTTCATTCTAATCTCTTGGGAAGTGGCGACGGCTGTCATACCCCATGTGTGGCCGCCCAAGATAATTTAAAGCGTGTGTTCACTCGCCAGTTCGATAGTTATCGGTAACATTTTGGAAGCGAGTTCCACAGCACGCTAGCCCTGTAAACAAATGAATTTTTATAGAGTGAGGTACATGGCGTAGCTAGTTAGATAGCGGACAGATTAGAGTTTTTTGCTCGATTTTAATGCTATGCAATGATTGTCGCACCTTAAATTTATTGAAGCAGCCTTCAGATACTTGAAATCCACCACCACAACTACTCGTTCTTTAAAATATATGTAAAGAGGCTTTGCCTTCTCCCTGACAATTGGACCAGTCAGGGGTGACAGTGAAGTTGAAGGTACAGACGGCCTTATTTCATCTTGGGTTTTTTTAATCAATAGTACAGTTGATTCGTTAACATTGAATGAGCGTGATATGGATGCAAACGACTGTCAAAGGCGTAAACGATCTTCTTCTTCTTCTTCTTCTTTTTCAGCCCTTCTCTGTCCACTCCTGAACATAGGCCTCCCCTTCTAGCTTCCATCTCTCTCTGTCCTGTGCTATATTATACCATCCTCTTCCTTTATGTCATCCAGCCACCTTCTCTGGGGGCGCCCCACTCCCCTTTTGTATAAGCGTGGTCTCCATTGAGTTATTCGCTTAGTCCATTTTACATCCTGTTGTCTTGCTACATGTCCAACCCATCTCCACTTCAATGCAGCTATTCTCGTGATTACGTCCTCTACGCCTGTTCTCCTTCTTATTTCTTCATTACGTATGTGATCCCGCAGGCTCACTCCAAGCATAGTTCTTTCAATTGTGCGTTGTGTGGTTCTAAGTTTGTTAGCAGATCTTATTGTGAGAGTCATGGTTTCCATGCCATACGTTAACACTGGGAGAACGCACATATTAAAAACTTTTCTTTTGAGGTTAATGGGGATTTGTTTGTTTTTCAAGACAAATCCTAGTTTTCCAACAGCAGCCCAAGTCATTCTTATTCTTCTTGACAATTCTGCAGTTTGATTGTCTTTACCTATCTTTATAGTGTGTCCAAGGTATAGATATTCATTCACTTTCTCTATAACATTGCCGTCGACTTCCAATATTGCGTCCTCCGTTGTCATTATTTTAGTTTTTGTCAGATTCATTTCCAATCCTACTTCTTCCGATGTTCTTTTGAATTCTAGCATCATTTCGTGGAGTTGTTCTAGGTTATCGCTTATCAGAACTATATCATCTGCAAACCGGAGATGGTTCAGGAATTTTCCATCCACATTTATACCTTTTCTATCCCATTCCAACTTCTTAAACACGTCCTCCATTGCAAGTGTGAACAATTTTGGCGATATCACATCGCCTTGTCTCACGCCCCTATTTATCGGGATTTTTGGTTTGCATGTCATCGTCTAGTCTCACCTGAATAGTCGCTCGTTCATATATATTCTGTAGGATGTTTCTATATCTCGAATCTATTCTAGCATTATCGAGGGCTTGAAATACTGCCCACAGTTCTATAGAATCGAAGGCTTTGTTATAGTCTACAAAGGCTAGGTGTATTGGCACTTTGTATTCGTGACATTTTTCAATAAGTGTACGAAGAGTTTGTAGGTGTTCTGTTGTGCTATATCCTCTGCGAAACCCTGCTTGTTCTGCCGGTTGATAGCTGTCAAATTTGTTTGTCAATCTGTTTGTGATAATTTTTGATAACAATTTATAAGGGTGTGGTAAAAGGCTAATAGGTCGGTAATTATCTATCTTAAATTTGTCACCTTTTTTGTACAACAACACAACGTGTGCATTGTTCCATCCTTCCGGAACACTACCTTCTGTTAGGCATTTATTTAGTAATATTTTTATTGCTTCCAAAGTGACCTGTCCTCCCAATTTTAGCATTTCGCTTGTAATGTTATCTTCGCCTGGTGCCCGGCCGTTTTTCATCTGGTTGAGGGCTAGTTGTATTTCATCAATGTTAATCTCAGGCATGTCCTCGGAACCGACATTTGCTATGTTACTAAGATTCGTTGTTTCAGGTTTGGGTTTCTTAGACAAATACAGGTCAGTATAGAAGCCTTCAACAATCTGTATTATCTCCGTTTTTTCATATTTTATTTCACCTTGGTTGTTTTTCAATTGATGTATTCTGGGTCTACCGGTGTTAGTAATTCTCTTTAAGACTTTCATGTTACTGTTGTTTTCTATGACTTGTTGTATATAGTCTGTGTTGTAATTTCGTATGTCTTCTCTAGTCTTTCGTCTTATAGCCCTGTTCAGTTCCCTGTATTCTGGATTAAATCTATCCATTACTTTCCTTTCTTCCATTAACCTTAGCGTGCCTTGGCTTAATTTTTTAGGTTTTATTCTTGCCCTGTAGCATATGGTCTTTGTTGCCACTTGTATGTCTTCCGTTATCTTTCTTTCAAGACTGTTAATGTCTAGTCGAGTTAAGTTTTCTTCAGGTGTTAGTTTTTTGCTTAGTTCTGATTGATATTGAACAATATTTTGCTTTAGGTCTTCATTTGTTGGCAAGCATTTTGGACGTATCAGCTTGTTTCTTTCTTATTTGGCCACGATTTCTATTTTTGCTCTTAATAACCTATGGTCACTGTCGACTTTAAATTTATTGATAACTGCTACGTCTTTTACAATATGTTTTTATTCGTTAGTATATAATCGATCTCATTCCTAGTATTCCCGTCCGGCTCTGCCATGTCCATCGCCGCTGTCTTTGTTTCTGGAAGAAAGTGTTCATACAGTATAGGTTTTGACTTTGATTGTAGTCTAATAATCTTTCTCCTCGTTCGTTGATCGTGCTCAATCCATGTTTTCCTCTATTCGGTAGGTTATCTATTTTAGCATCACCTACTTTTGCATTAAAGTCACCTATTATTAGAGTGAAGTGGGCTTTTTCATCCTTCTGAGCCATTGAGATATCTTCATAAAAACTCTCTATTTCCTCATCCTCTGCGGTCGAAGTAGGGGCATATACTTGGATTACTTGAAGTTTGTAACGTTGTGATATCTTTATAGTTATGTATATTACCCTGTTAGAAATTGATCTCATTTCAATCACTTTGTGTGTAAGCCGTTTATTTACTAGGATTGCAACACCTCCAACATGTGCGTTGTTTTCTGTATTTCGTTGGTACATTAGATGTCCTGACTTGAGTGTGGTGCACTTTTCACCTGGTAAACGAGTTTCACATAGACCCAGGATGTCCCATTTGATGTGTTGAAGTTCTTCTTCTAGCTCGACTAAACGATCTTCTGATTTTAAGGTTCTGATGTTAAATGTGGCGACATTGAGAGAAGTTTTAGATGGTCGACTGGTATTCGTAGATTGTTTAAGCGAATGTTTGCCTCCCCCAGAATCCATGAGACTGACCTGCTGAGAGGTGTGGGATTGTGGGCTAGGTGCCCTACCCACCTGGGGTACAGTTCCATACGTTTTAATATTCGCCATTTTAGGGGTATAATGGCCTTGATCTTCCACGCTGGCCATGGAAGATGGGTAGAATAGGTTTAGGATGTGGTTCTTAAAGATAGGATGAAGGGGTTAGGACGTGGCTTCCCTCGGGGGTTTGGAGACGAGGGTGGAGTCACGGCTCGCATAGGCAGGGTCGCGTCCCTGTAGTAGACCTATACTCTGTCAGGACCACAAAGAGTGTCTACCTGCTACCTAAAACGTAAATCTAACGTAAACGATCAAACATTTCTATTTTTACTTTTAACGCTACCACTGACTTCTTTCATATCGAACTCATTTTGCAATTTTTTTATGCAACATTATAAATTAAGAAGACAGTAGGGACGTATTACTCATTAACACTTTTTTTAACGAATGGAAAAATGAAACAATAAAAAACGCAAACCAGTCTTACCAAAGGACGGATCGTCAAATAAATGGCATTAAATATTATACTTTATGCATTGTGTAATAAGGTCGCTCAACTTGAACATTTTGTTTGTTTACATTCTCAAAAACACCGACCGCGGCAAAGACGGCTTACGTCAAAGAAAAAGCTGAACCAATGCAACGTCGATATCATTTAAAAACATAGTTTAGGCGTAGTACTAATACAATCGATTTTACTTTTGTATTAGTCCATTTGACGACGTGTTTTCAAAGGATACTGAATCCTATTTATTAATGAATGTGTATGTACCGATGTACCGATTAGATACGCAAATAAAAAAATCCTTAGCCGCGATTATAGGAATTTGATCGAATTTTCTTCACATGGGAATAGAGAAAACGCGAATGAAGACAGCGCGAATAAGGAGCTTTTACTGTATTGCAGTATGAGAAATACGAAAATGATGCAAAAAATAGGACATAACTTGGATGATCTATGATACGGAACACCCTGTATATTTGAAAATAATTTCGAAATATACATCGATTCAAAATCTACCTATCTCCTCTTCACCTTCTCGATAAAATAATTTTGGAGTTATTGAACAAACATGCACTAAATGGATACACGGTATAGACTCAAAATCTGAATTTACCAAAACCCATTAAATGATGGAGGTGAGATATTTTTCATTAAAATATATACCTTGTGCTACATTCAGACGTAGTTTTCATACTTGAAAAATATATTATCCATGTATTCAATGCATACGTTTTCGATTTAGAAAATCATCTAACAAAATCAGCTCACTGAATTCCATAATTAGGACAAATATAGTAGGTACATGAACATACCCCTGATGAAGGTTGGCTAAATATTCGATCTCTGCTTTCTATTTTTTTTAGGTTATTGATATTCAATAACCACAAAAAACTCAAAGATTCGTTATTTCAATATTATTTAAAGAAACAGCACGTGAAACAAGGCAATGTTTTTATCAAAAACAAAATCACTATTTCCTCCCCTTCTTCAAAGAAAGATCGGTTCTTCGAAATGAATTTTAAAAATGACATTTTTGCCTATTATAACCTGTTTGAAGATCAAATTGGATCAGACATATAAGAAAGCCACTAGAAGGTTGTTTATCTCATCAAGACTACACCCTTCTTTTTCTACATTTCATTGATCAATTGATAAATTCGAATTAGAGTTTGAATGTCACTTTCGAACATTGAAAACATCCTCTCTATAACGTTCACAATACAGCTTCCTTCTTTCTCTACGTTCTTCATTTTAATTCATCCATGTAATCAGAGTGAGGTGTGGTTCTCTTAGAAAGTACGTAATTATTTAATATCATAACATTATATCTTTTCTAAGGAATATGTTTTTTTTCAATTTAACAGGATGTATGTAAATCTGTTAATTTATTATATATTGTACTTTCAGATGTTTGATATCTGCAGTTGCTCTTCTTAGATTAAGAAGACAACGAAAAACTCTATAGTTCTACTCTAATTGTCATTTAAGAATTTCTCTTTTCTATGTTAATATTTTCCTGCAACTGTGTTTTCATCAAAATCTCCCATTAACATAACCTCATATATTTCAAATCCCACAGAAATTTTTGTAAAAGTTTATGTTTTCTTGAAAATATTTCTCTATTTTAATTTTTGGAATGGAAGAAACGTATCGCAACTTTATGAGTACCTACAGATATGTTTTCTAAGACTAGAACCATAAATTGCGCTCTATAAATTTCACAGCAATCATACACATTGAGGTAACAGGAAACAACTCCAGAAATCACCTGGTCGTATTGAGTCTGAATGTTTGATATTAATAGAAATTTAAAGTTTATGTGTAAGATATACAGGGTGTTACATAATAGTATGTCACAACTTGAGAGGATAAATCTACGTGCAATTTTAAGAAAACAATTTCATATGAACATAGGTCCGCAAAAACTTCGTTAAAAAATTCGAGTGAATGCCGATGATGAAGTAGTTGAATATTCAAGTAATAAGATAATTCTTATTTCCAATCTTGATTTGAAGTGCTACTGAATACTTAGTACAGAAATTATGTAAATATCAGGTGTTCCTCCAAGCTATAACTTCTACAATTGTTGATCGATTTCAATTAAACAAAATTCGACTTGTATATTGAAAGGTATTCCAACAGTCAGATATTTTCATTCACATCCGCAAATGCCGGAAGCGGATCTTCAATTGGGCTTTTTAAATGTTAACCCCATATTTTCATTAGTTACTTAAGTTTGAGTATCTTCTGCGGAAAAGTATCCCCAAAACGCTGTATTTTCGGAGAAGAAATTCAACGATGTAATCCGATAATAGGCGACTGTTTGAGTTTGTGATAAAATTTTTCTGTACTATAACGTGTTTTAATCATTATTTCAATTCGGATAACACAAATTATTCCGTATTTTGGGTTAAAAGAGACTCAAAACGTAACAGAAGATTCTAATGAATCGTGAAGTAAGCTCTAGGGCGGAATACGAGTTAAAACCACAGAGCTATCTTCACAGGTTTATGATGGATGTTATTCTCAATTATCAACGAGAAATTATGTTTAGTTTAGGTAACTAGTCGCTAATTCTTGTTATTGATTCGTTTCGGTTTTTTCACGCAGAGTTAATAAGTATGCAAAACGAAAATCAAGTCAACACAGACATGATGCAAGTTTATTTCTAATCTAACAGAAATAGTGGTCGAGCATTTCGTCTCTATTGGAATCGATTTCCCTATAGTGAACCAGAGTGCAGCAAGCTAAACATTCTCGGCAAAAACTTGAGAAAGTGGAGACATCTGTTTCTATAAACCGAAAACATCGAAAAAAAAACATAACCGATATCAAAAGATTTTCATAAAAGTTGTTGAAAATGTGCTCCATGCTGTTGAATACACAATTGGCACATCCTGAATAGATAGATAAACAAATTAATTCAAAACCTAATTGTGTACATACATAGGATAATCAACTGCAATGCAATGTTCATAACTCGCGAACATGTCAAAAAAAGAATATTACATGAAAATACATATGTTTAATCGTGCAATACAAAGGTATACTAGTTAATTGATTCCGCGTTTACTACGTGATATACAGTGGAATCTCGATAACTCGAATGTCAAGGGAAATGCAAAAAAATTCGAGTTAATGAGTTTTCGACTTAAAAAGGATTTCGAGATACAAAGGATTTAACCGCTAAAATTTCGACTAAGACAGGTGCGATTTCTAAGTATATTTTTCGACTTATAGAGTCAAAGTTAAACAACAACTCGACTTAAGTTGTAATGGTATATATTTATTTAAATTACATATTACTGAAGTAAACTTTACAAACATTTAAAAAAATCTGTTATCTTTTTTTGATTTAAACAATTTGCAGATTTCTTATCAATTATTTTTTTCAAGTTCAAATAATGAACTGAATACACGATCTTCAATATCATCACATCTTTCAATGAAAGATCGTAGTGTGTTGATTGCTGCTCTGGCTTCTTTATTTGATATTAATGGTTCAAAATCTGTGGGATCAGTATGATCGACGTCATTTTCATCAACATTATCCTCATTTATTTCCGGATTAACTATGTCAATTATTTCAGCATCAGTTAGTGTTCCAGTAGTAGCCAGCCCTTCATCACATGTCACATAATCTTCAAATTGAACTTCTGGGTTCTGAAGTTAATTCCAATAAGCCTCTAAACTCATGTCCGGTTCAAGAGGTTCTTCCGAAGCTTCTTCTTGTGACATCGAAAATCCACAGCCTTTGAAGCAATTTGATATTGTGGTCACAGATACACTTCTCCAAGCCTTGTCTGTCATCCTAATTGCATGCAATACATTAATAGGTGAAGCAGACTGTTGTTCCATATCAGTTATCAGTTTCCTAACAACTTCCTTTTTGTAAAAGGATTTGAAGTTTTTTATTATTCCTTGATCTAAGGGCTGTAGCTTAGATGTTGTAGTGAGTGGAAAAAATTTAACTTTCACTGCTTTCAATGGCGGAATTATGTTGTGAGCTGTACAGTTGTCAATGAGAAGCAAAATTTTTCGTTTCTCCTTAATCATTTTCTTGTCGACTTCAATGAGCCATCCTTTGAATATTTCGGCTGTCATTCATGCTTTCTTGTTAGCATCATAGTGTAGTGGTAAGAGATTTACATCCAGAAAAACAACGAGGCTTTTTAGCCTTTCCTATAACTAATGGTTTGAGTTTTTCAGAGCCTGTCATGTTTGTTGCTAGCAATATTGTTAATCGCTCTTTACTGTGCTTACTACCATGACATTTTTCATTTTTAAAAATAAGTGTTTTGTCAGGTAAGCACTTGAAAAAAAGGCCAGTCTCGTCGGCATTAAAGACGTCTTTTGGTTCATAATCCTTCAATAAACTCTGCAACTCAATTATCCATTCATCATATATCTCTTTATTGACACTTGCACTTTCGCCGCAAACTTTCCTAAACACAGGTTCATGACGCTTCTTAAAATTCACCAACCAACCATTGCTGGCACGAAAAGAACTGTGTCCCAGTGACTTCGAAAATCCTTGGGCTTTTTCGGTTAAGATAGGCCCAGATACACTTATGTTTTTGTCCCGACACTGTTTGAACCAGGTTAGTAAGCATTCCTTTAAATCAGGAAACTCTGCCAAACGTGGTCTTTTGGAAGACAAATTGCTGCTTGATTCGTATCTTTGCAGTATTTCGGCTTCATTCTTAATTATTGTAGACAAAGTGCTTGGTGGTAGTCCGTAATGAGCTGCCACATCTTTTTTCTTTATGCCACTTTTTACCGCATTGATAACGTCGAATTTTTCACGTAGAGTTAAAGTCTTTAGTTTCCTTTTGTCACTCATGTTGTTGCTTGTTAACAGCCAAATAAGTACTGACCGACTAGGAACAAACAAAAGGTACCCAGCTGTGTTACTCAGAAAGTTTAATGAAGGAAGTCATTCATTGCACGTGTACAAGACATAACATAAACAATAGATTAGAATTAGAAACCCCGAACTTACTGCTATGACTTCGTGGAACTAATCCAGTCTTTTGTTTTTGAAATTCGAGTTATAGAGTCTCCTTTTTGAAATTCGAGTTATAGGGTACAAATATGTCTTATAAATACCTCGTAGGGAAATAACATTTTGTTCGAGTTACAAAGTCTAAATAATTCGAGATACCGCGTATTTAGGGCTTCAGCGGAAGCGAATGGCATTTTTTTTCGACTTACTGAGGAATTCGATTTAACGAGGTTCGAGTTATAGAGATTCCACTAAATATATATTCTTTTGATAAGAGAGGATTTACAAAATTTTAAATAATTGTATCTACAATAAATGCTTATATCTATAATTTTGGTGTGTCAGAAAAAAAAACACAAGTGTGAGCTCAGGAAAAGTAACAGGGGAACCATACTATCTTGTATATGATTCAATAAACGAGCGAAAAAACCTGAGGAAAAACTCGTTTCCCTGTCGCTATTGCTAGCTTGTCTGTTTATGTTGTGTTAGTGTCGTGTGTACAAAAAGAGTACCAAAGATTTTTCTGCTTAGCCGCTTCATTCTCTCTTGCATTCCATGATTTCCAAACGAAAAGGAGGGTGAAAGGAAGGGGGTTTACGACAGGAATCTGTAATAATGGAAAAAGAAAACCAGCAGAAAAATATTTCAACAATCATACCTCTTATTTGTCTAAACAAATCTAAGAAAAGATTTTACTACATGATAGTCAATCATGATGATAATAAAAAATTAAACTATGTTCTGTTCTGTTCAATACTTGTCAGCTGAAGATGGTCGAGAAACCCAGATTGCAATCCTGATTTTCAATTAATCTCTTGTGATAGTATAATACATAGTTCAATCTGTTATTATCATCAAAACTATACTAACAAATTTTCCTTTTGTTTTTGTTTCCTGCAATAATTATAAAATTTGAGTGAATTTATTGCATAGATTACTGAATGCAACTTTTTGCTCAAATAATCAATATGGTTGGACCAATTTATACTGCTATCAACCAGCATACCTAAAAATGTACAAGTTGGTTCCTAGCTAGTGACAATATTCCCAATGTATAATATGTCGGCAGTTTGTACTTTAGATTGATCAGTCTTATACTGTATTCGGTTTTATCTTTAATCAAACCCATTCTATTTTATATACACCACTCATCAATCTTCTACACTGCATCAGCTGCCTTCGAATAAACAAGATCAGCTCCAGCAGTTATAACCACAAAGTTACTCATCAGCAAACATCAGAAGTCTACAGATGTCCTCGGCGAATGCTTCCGGTAGGTCATTTATATAAATAAGAAATAACAGGAGACCATGGATACTTCCCTGTGTTACATTTATAAACAACTCACGCCCCGACACCATAAATAATCTGCCCTCTATATTCCTCACAAGCCTCTGTTTTCTATTTTTAAGCTAATTAGTAATGATATCCAGCTGTTTGTCTAATGCCGTACACTATCAAAAGCCGTCGGAAATTCCAAAAATACTCCAAGAGGAATATCTCCAGATTCTAGAAACTCAGTGATACTATGTACTTATTCGAAAATCGCAGTCTGAATACCCCTCTAGCCCACGAAACCGGTCGTGCTGTGACCGAGACAGAATTTTAAGCTTTCTGAAAAAGCGAAGAAGTCTAGAAGCTAATATTTTTTCAAAACATTTTGACAAACTGAACATCAAACCAAATAGGGCGATAGTTTGCGAAATCGTCACAGTGGTTTTTTTTGTATACTAATTTTCATTCTTGAGACGATTAGGAATAATACATTTCATGAAAGATTTTTTTAAAATGAAATTGAGTGGCTTACTTACACACAACCAAATTTATATGGAATCACTCGGTATTTCAAATTATTGATTTTTTAACTATAGATCTTTGACTTGTGAAGAATGAAATTTTTGTTGTAAAAAAGGATATTGTACTCAGTCGTCACTGAGATTTGAAACTGTGAATTTCAAAATTTAAAAAGCCTATAATCATAATTGAAATTTTTTTTTTAGTTTATTTATACAGCCAAAAAGATTGTACAATATATAACAGGTGAATTGATAGAATTCAATTTCACAGAATGAATCGATTAAGAATTAAGTGAGCGTATTTATATTTATTACAACTTTCTCCCAGGTCCAAGTAAATGTGCTAACTTGGAAAATTTTCCATATGTAATGGCTCCCTTGACAATGTTTGGCAGCTCATTAAACCAAATGGCTGCTTGGTACGTCAGTTTTATACGTCCTATATTTGAGGTTGATGTATATATATATATATATATATATATATATATATATATATATATATATATATATATATATATATATATTTATATATATATATATATAATTAAAATTTATTTCAACTTGAATGGCACTTTCTGAAACGTTTCCGGTTTCAAAGGAAATTAGCCAAAGTTTCGATTTTCAAATGGCTCACCCTGTATATTTTTTGAGAAATCGAATCAAACTCTCTTTGTGTAAACATTCAGCATATTTTAAGACAAATTTGCCGAATTTTTAATTTTTTTTTGATAAATTTGTTTTCGAGTCAAGGTGGCTATGACGACAAAAAAACTGCGTGATTTATCGACCGAAATCGAGTACATTTAGATTCATCACTGAAACTGTTGAATTCCTTCTGTTATTGGCTTCGTAACATTCCAAACATTGTTTCTCTAAAAAAAATCTTATTTCCGCAAGGTATAATAGAGGCTCATTAGCACTATAATACGCAGAATATTTTTACGAATATATTGATACCAAATTGATAATTTTTCTTTGAAGTTTTCCATTCGTAATGCTGGACATAGTATAATACTCGTTTTTCAACTCAGTTATCTGAAGTGCTTTGGAAATGCATTGAAATCCTATCACAAATAGATCACAGATCATAGAATTTTTTGTATTCAATTTTAAATGTCATAAGATAAGATTGTGTTGCATCTGAATCGGTGAGTTGGTATAAATTGTTCAGAGTTTTTGAATTTTCACGGCAGAAAAACAGACGAAATGCAGTACACACAGAATGAAAAATTAGATATGCTACTCATTTATGGCAAATGCCGAAAAAACTCTACAGCATCAGCAATTTTATACGCTGAACGCTTTCCAGAACGGCAACATCCTTCAAGGCACTATTTTCCAAAACTGGAAGTGAAGGTTCGTCAGCAACCGGTTGTTGTAGATGATCAAAATTTCATAGTAAGCGAAAATTCTGAAATTGATGTATCAGCATACATTAATTTGAATTGTACGGCATCTACCAGAGAAATCGCACAAGAAATAGGGATAAGTCATCAGAGTGTTTGGAGAGTTCTTAAGAAGCATAAATTTCGCTCGTTCAAATATAATCTTCATCAACACCTTTATGAAAATGATAATGGCCAAAGATTAGAATATTGCAACCAGTTTCTTCAAAAGATGGAAATGGATCCAAGGTATCCTTATAAAATTTTATATTCGGATGAATCCCGATTTACTAACAACGGAATGATCAATAGAAACAATACGCGCTATTGGGCCCACGAAAACGAGCATTTGGTACGTGAGGGTAATTTCCAGGAGCGATTTGGGTTTAATGTATGGATGGCAATGGTAGGGCGACATCTCATAGGTCCAATTATTTCTGATGGACCATTAACAGGGGAAAGATATTTAGGATTTTTACAAAACGAAATAAGCGATCTGATTGATGGTTTACCACTAGCTGTTGCTAATAACTTAATTTTCCAACAAGATGGAGCACCAGCGCACAACTGCAGGGAAGTTGTTCAATACCTTAATAATAATTTAAATGAAAGGTGGATAGGCACCAACGGCCCGACAAGATGGCCAGCTCGATCGCCCGACTTGTCCCCATTAGATTTTTTTTGTGGGCCCATGTGAAAAATCGTGTTTATAGCACTGCTTCAGAAAATCGAGAGAATAGAGTTCGGGGAGCAATAAATTAAATTTTTCCAAATCAAATGGATAATGTAGTACGGGCTACCATTCGCCGCAATAGGCTGTGTCAGGCACAGAATGGGGGTCTCTTCGAAAACCTGTTGTGAAGTTATGCTCAATTGATTTGATGACATTCCATCTATGGTCCATTTGTGTATTTTGCGTTATTTATGTGTTTTGTTAAATTTTTATTCATCTGGAATGTACGATGATGAGTATGTGCGCCATGCCAAAATAAAGCTAAGGTTTTGCGTTTATGCTTTGTGTGCATTACAATTTTAGAACCAGCTGAGTCGTCATAGCCACCTAGACTTGAGAACAAATTTATCAAGAATGATTTGAAAATTCGGCAAATACATCTTTAAATATACTGATTATATTATTAATATCTAGCATTTTCAGTTCTTGATATAGTTCTTCGGTATGTAGTCTGGGTTCTTTCTGAAATAATATTTTCAAAAGTTTATTCTGTGCGACTTGCAATTTATGGAGGTCTTGCTTTCTTGCTTGTCCCCAAAAGCTGCTAGATAATTCAAGATTGAACTAACATGGGCATGGTATATTAAGTACTTAATTTCATTATTACATACGTATGATGTTCTTCTAATGAGATATGACAGACTGTGAACCTTTGAAACTAAATGCTCTATGTGATCGGCGAAATTTAAATGCTTGTCCAGCTTCAATCCAAGATATGTAGTTGTCTCACTCTCCTGAATCTTAATGCCATTAATAAAAAGCTCAAGATTTTCTGGTCTACTAGACTTGAAAATAATATAGGTACATTTCTTTTCATTTAGTTTTATTCTATTCCTATAAGTCCATTGGCAAATCTTATCCAAATCATCTTGGGCCTGAATAGAACAGACCAGTCTCATCAGCATACATCACTATTTGTCCATAGAAATCTATGTTACAGATGTTATTTATATATATTAAAAACAATATAGGTCCGAGAACTGAGCCTTCGGGTACTCCACTCGTCACTTCAACTCTATCACTCTCTTTTCCGTCTATTACAGTATACTGCTGCCGATTTGTTAGGTATGATTTGAAGATTTCAAAGACGCTACAATTAAGTCCCATGTTTTTGAGCTTCAGAAGTAATATTTTGTGACATACTACATCAAATTCTTTGCACAGGTCTAAAAATACTCCAACTAGGTTATTTCCTTCGTCTATTTCTTTACAGATGTATTCCATTATGGTTGCTACAGCCGTCTGAGTATTTTTTTTATTCAGAAATCCATTCTGATTATTAAGTAGAAAGTCAGTATTCTCTAGGTATTCTAGGAGTCTGTTTTTTAACACAATTTCAAAAATCTTCGAAATGTAGTTATAACGGAAATTGGTCTGTAATTCCTAGATTCGTCTTTTGGTCTGCTTTTATGAATTGGTATAACCTTGGCTACTTTCAGCATATCTGGAAATCTACCCTCCGATATATGATTTTTGATCAATTTTGATATGTAAGGTGCTATCACAGATTTAATTTCTCATTAGTCTTTAATGAGCCCCACATAGAAATCAAGCGGCGTAAGGTCAGGGCTTCTGGGTGGCCATCTCACCGGCCCGAATAGACCTATCAATTTTTCTCCAAATCTCTTAGCCATCCAGTTCTGGACCATTCTAGAATTATGAGCCGGGCAGCCGTCCATTTGAAACCAAAGGTGATGCCGAGTAGCTATAGGCATTTCTTCCAGAACGTTCGTTATTTCGGTATTTAATAGATTTAAAAATTCGTTTGAATTGAGATAATCGGGAAGTATAACTGGCCCGACAACCTGACCCCTCCTTAACCCCAACCTCACATATACTCTCATCTCGTGCTGAGTGTGTGACACAATAGTGTCATGAAGATTTTCTGTATCCCATATATGGGAATTTCTCAAATTTATTATACCAACTTTGGTAAAAGTTGCCTCATCCGTCCATAGAATTTTATCTGATCCCCAATCCTGTAATTTATTCATGTACCACCTACAAAATTGCAACTTCAACTCACTTTCCACTGGCAATAGGTCTTGAACCTTACTCAAATGGTAAGGATGTAAATTATTTCACTTGAGAACTCTATGAACTGTGGAATGATGAAGTCTCAATGTAGCATCAATTCTCCGAGTACTTGGTGTAGGGTCCTCGCGCTTGTATCCATTGCTGAGCATTTCCACCACCTTCTCTAATTTTTAAACCACTGAATGAACCAGTTTCACTGGAGCGCCTAAACACTTCAACAAATGTCTTTCTGCAAGGTTGCTGTCTGTTTGGAAAGCGCAATGCATACTCTTGCACCGCTGCACGGGAATTTCCATTCGCGAAGCCATAAACAAATAACATATCTCATTATTCAATATTTGAGAAACTAGGCATGTTTTCTTTTTTTCGAAAAAGAAAATGGAACCGTAAACGGGGGAAATATAAAATTCAATTCATTAATTCATTGAATTACAGTTCATGTCGAATTCTAAATATTTTTATTTGTTTTAAAATCAAGTAATACAAGCCTTCTGTGGTTTATTCTTTTACGATTCTTTTTCTAATTTTCTTCTTCTAATCCGAGAAAAATTAATTATTCCTAGTTTCTTATACGTTCAATATCCAGATATTTATTTATTGCAGATTATTATTGAAAAGTCATTTGTGGAATTGTTTAGACGCTTCGGTGAAACTAGCTCAGTTGTGATCGAAGGATAAGAGAATTTAATGTTCTTACTCTTACTCTGACCCATGATTTTGCTGGTAAAAAAAATAGTGAGCTCAAAAGTTGATACACCGTTTAAAAGCCAGATGAATGTAGTAGTTTTTTCCAAAAAAAAAAACGGCTACTTATAGATCAGTTTTCAGAAGAACAGTTAACAAGAAAATACCACTAATTTTGTTCATTTCACAATTTTTTCATTTAGACTTTTACAACAACAGGTATACAAAATTTTTTTACCATTAGTACTTACCTATCTAACAGCAAATTCAATGCTCTTTCCGATGGTATGGTCAGATTTGATGTAGCTGTAAGAGTAACAGAGATATTCTTGTTTTTATAGATAGAAGCAAAAAATTTCGTAAAATCAAGAAGTGTTTAATAACTCGAGATTTATCAACTTTTCGAAAAACTGTTGGCCATTTTTTGTTGCAAATTACTTGTACTATCACCTACTGAAATTTGGCACCTTTTATAGTAGACACCCTGTATAGTCGAAAATACGACTTTCCTGCGGACTAAAGTCACGATATCTCGAAAGCGATGCTTTGTAGAAGAAAAGTGTTGAGATCCTTTTTATAGACAATTTTACGATCTACAAACTTTGTCTGAACCATTTTTCGATAGCTCTCGTTGTTTCAGAGATATACGCAAAAAACGCAAATTTATGACCTTTGACCTCGAATAAAAAACAACGCACAAACGGGATCGATGGGGACTTTTGACATATCATTTGTAATGACGTATTCAAGGCCTACACAAAAATCCAGCTTGTTGGGAATTAATGCAAACTGGAATGTCTATTATAACTGGACTACTAACTAGAAGTGTACATTTGAAGAGATTATAATATTTTTTCGTGGTAAGTCGTTGCAACCAAATGACGAAAATAAGTAACAGGTGTTTTTGCCAATATCTCTTCATCGAAATTTATTAATGCTTACATTGACCTAAAATCGATAAATATTATGAATGAATGAGATTCATCAATGATATATTAATATTCTTGCTGTTAGGTAAGAGATGGAACGGAAATAGTATCTATCCTAATTCAAATTCCACGTGCTTACAAAAATGTAGATATACTTTCTCTAGATTTAAGCTGAAATTTCGGTCAGGATAAAGTATTGGCTTTTCGCAAGATTACACGCTTATAAAAATTTCATTGATGATTAGCATACTTAAACGATTTACAAATAAGTTTATTGCTTTATTTTCCAATAAATATAAGTGGGCGTAATAAAATTATGGTATTATTGGAAGTACAAGGGAAAGTGATTTATTAAAAACAACTAGACTCAGAACGTCGGCTATGGATATAAAGCTTCTTCTTCAGCCCACTGAGGAAAGTGATAAATTAAAGTTCATAGGTGCGAGGATCACATCATATATACAGGATATTTAAAAAAGACACGGCAATATTGTTTGAAATATATAAATATAGGTCCTCAAATACTTCGTTACCGATTTACAGGGTGTTAAGGTTTAATCGAAAGATGCAGTTAAATTTGAATTTTTCGTAAACAGCTTGAGTTATTGAGGAAAACTCATCAGTGGCGCGCGTATGGGCACAACGCAGGTTATTCTCTGAGAAAAAACTAGAACACTACAGTTTTTTCAAAAACTAGCTGACCCGGCAGACTTCGTGCTACCTCGATCGATAAATAAAAGAACCAAACTTTTGTGAAGAATAAACTTAAGAAAACAAAAGAAATCCCAAATTAATAAGATCCAATGATATTTTGAACATGTTTACTAAATTGTTGTTCTGATGAAGAAACATTCGTAATTCTTGGACAATGGTTCTCCTCATTGTTGGATTGTGAGCACTACGCTTATCAACTTCCGCATCTGAATTGCACATAAAATAAATTTGTAAAAATTGATGATACGCATCTGGTAGTGGTAACAGCGCCCCTAGTAAGTGATAAATTCATCCTTGTATCTATAAATTTTAAAGATTAGTCCAATAATAATTTCCGATATATATATATTTTAATACAAACTTGAATATTATAAAAAAATATTATGGTATAGTAACTTGAAAGGGGGCATGAAATAGTCCTGTATAATATGTGTAGCGGCAAACGATGTAATATAAATATAGCTGTTATATTTCTGAATGTTGGCCAAGAAGTGCTCAGAATCATTTCCAACTCCAGAAAGCAAAGGGCGTAAAGAATCTGTTGGTAGAACCAATTGTGGCAGTATTACTTTGCCAGTAGATTCACCATTTATTTATTCTTCTTCTTCTTCTTGCACGGCGCCTTTATGAGAAGCACTCATGCCGTTTGGTAAATTGTGCTGACCGTGTTGTATTATTTTGTTTTGAGTCTTGGGAAAACTTTTTGATGAAGCCTGCAAGACAGTTGTAGCTGGTCTCCTGGATCATTCGAGTGCTGAGTGTTTCAGTACCCAAGGTGTTCAGTCTGGTCACCTTATGAGCGGGACATTCGTAGATTATGTGTTCCGTTGTTTCGTCATTTTTTAGGCAACCACGGCACCGTGTGGTTTTCGATAGTCTCATGACGTATAGATGTTTGTTGAGTTGATGTCCCGTCAATAGGCTAACTACCATCCCAATGGACTTTTTATCGAGGGACAATAGTTCAAATACCCTCTTCTTCGGTTGCGGCTCCTTTATGAGCTTTACAATATTTACAAATTATTATCATTCCCTCAATTGTTAACGATTTGTCGGCACAATAATCAATTGCTGGATCATAGTGGAATGCAGGTCGTTGAAGAATCACAGGAGCACTGCGTCTGCTGATTCGCTCAATTTCATTATGTCGTTCTTGCAGTTGTTGTGTTTGATGTGCACGAACTCGTTGCATTCTAAGCCTATCTACTTTATTGTTACTCACTAAATAACGCAATTCTGACATAGCAATACGACTATTTTCTTGATCTGTCTCTCTCTGATCATCAGTGCGGTTTGCACGTGAGGTAACTCGTCGCACATTTGATTGTCTACGACGACATAAGTCAGGTATTCTTCTCCTCGGCATCGTAAATTGTAATCAATCAAAGTAAGAAAGTTTCGCGATAACTTAGCAGTAAAGTGTCACTATCACAGAATATCAACAACAAAAGAGCACATTACTTGGATTGTCACTATCACAAAGGATCACAAAAGCAAAGAAAGTTCTCGCGTACGTAGCGGTAATCTTCATTCGCAAAGATAGAAGGATGCACTCATAGATATCGTAATACTTTTTTCCGTGTTCTGAAGTGCGACATGATGTCGAATATTATGGTTGCGTTCAGAAATTTGATTTGTTACAAAAGTTAAGATTTATCAATCTTTAACAAGCTAAAATTAAGAAAATATACAGGATATCCACCGGGACCGTCCGTTAAAAACTTTTTGAGTTCCAATTACAATATCAAGCTGAAATTTTATACGCGGCCATAACTAGCGATTTCTAATTGAAGTGAAATATTTTCGAAGTGATACCATTTCCGGTTATACCGGAAGTGGGTCATCACTTTGTTATTTCAAATGGCAATCTACCTTTTTTATTATACATCTAGAACCGACATTTGAGCAAGGCATAACATACCCAAGTTGTTGGCACTTATCTGTCAAAACTTTTGACAGATTTAATTATTTTTGTTATAAACTCGATTGTTGAGGAACATTTAAAAAAATTGTAGCTCGTAGATCTTTTGCACTACAGACACAATTTTTGCTTGGGTGGATAGAAGAAGAATCAAGGAATTTTTTAAGCAGTCTACACGTGTCAAATGTTTATTGCGTTGTTTTTGTAGGATTTTTTCAATTTGGCCTTTTTAAAACAGCAATAACTCCATTTTTTCAAATGGCACGTGCCAATTTTTATATCGCCATCAGATGAAGCGTCAAATTTCAGATGGAATTGTATAAGCATGTACTATACCCATCTCTTATAGTTCCGAAATAATTTGGGAATATATTGAATTTCGATGATTTTGCAAGAACTAACAAAGAATGCTTTGAAATATTTGAATCAAGTAGCTGAACTGGCTACGCTCTCCTGACAGGTGCCTAAAATTAATGTACTTGTCACTTCGTTCATTCGAATTTGATATTTCAACAAGAATTGTTGTTAATTTGCAGTGAAAATTTTCGAAAAACACCAGATTGATGATGAAATGGCTGATTTTTCAAACGAGGATATGTTTAATCTCTTTTAATTCATGGCTAATGTCAAAAAGTGGTGGATAGAACTTGCAGGCTATTCAATAACCAATTTCCAAATTTGGCGCCTATGAGTAAAACAAAATTTCGAAGGATTAGAAGCAATTTTCTGCAATTTGGAGGAACAAAATACATAGAAACTAGAAGAAAACCAATTCTCGAGGACGACGACAATCAAATTAATACGCTAGCGTATTTTCGTGCAATCCACATGCGTCCATTAAGTCAGCATCAATGGATATTGGATTGAGTTATACTTCCATTCAAAGGATCCTTAAGAAACATAACATGCACCCGTATTCTTTTATCAGACTACAAAAATTGAAACCAACTGGCCTTCCCAAGCGGCTAAATTTCTGAGGCTATTGATTTCCAAAATAAATTCAGCGTGAACGTTTTTGCAATTTTAATGAATGATTTGCTGGCTTATCACATTTATGAGGAAAATCTCAATGGACAAAGATACCTGGAAATTTTGAGGGGAACATTAGCAAATTTTTTAGATGAATTACCCCTTAACATTTTGAGGTATTGCTATTACCAAATGGATGATGCACCAGCACATAAAACACGAGCTGTAGATCGGCAGCTAACAGAAATGTTCGTGGATAGATGGTGGGGTAATCAAGGACCAAATTTATGGCCTCCGCCTTCTCCGGACCTGACGCCCCTTGATTTTTATTTATGGGGCAAAATCAAAAGTGAAGTATATCTTATTCCTGTAAGAAGTAAAGAAGAGTTACTAGACCGCATTCATAATGCTTTTTGTAATATTGATCCTGAGGAAACTAGGAGGGCAACTCATCATGTTCGTATACGAGCTGTCAAGTGTATCGAGCAAAATGGGGCCCATATTGAACATTTATTCAAATCGTAAATTAGTTTTCTCCTATGATGTTTGCTATAATTTATTCGTATTAATGTAATTATCTTCGATGATTGGTTTTCGCTTAGTTCCTACAATTTTTACAAATTCTAATGCTTCGAAATTTTATTTTACTCATAGATGGTAAATTTGGAAATTGGTGATTGAATTGCCTGCAATTTCTACCCACTACTTTTTGACATTCTAAAATGAATTAAAAAAGTATTAAATATATTTTCGTTTGAATAACCAGTGGTTTTATTCCAAATGTGTTGTATTTTTGGATATTTTCAATCTGAAATAACGACAATGCTAGAAAATGTTTGGGAAATAAAAAGAGTTTTTGAGTAAAAAATGTCGGAAAGTTTTATAGGAATCCTTGCGATTCCATTGGTAATACATGTTCCATGCTCATTCATAGATGTGTTCAAAAATGATTAACGTCAGTGTCTTTTGAGTATTTCTGTTTTTCCATAATTTTAAATCTATTGAATTTGAATTTCAAATCAGCTATCATCAATCGTTATACGAACGCTGAGATGACCGACATGCACTTCATGTATGATAGTGCTGACGGAAATACAGTAGAAGCTCGGCAGTTGTATATTGAATGATTTCCAAACCGTATTGCTCCCAATAGAAAAATTTTTGAAAGCATGCAGCGAGTCCTATATGAAAATAGATGATATGGAAGACCAAGGGAAGTAAGAACGGTAGAGTTGGAAAATGAGGTTAGGTTAGGTTAGATTTCCTTCCTTCCAACGAAATTACTTATGCCTACTATAAAGAAGGAGCTTGTCCAAAGAGCATTTTATTCAGTGGATGACTTTTTCAATTGCCACCTTTGACATGGTTGTTTGTTGTTTTTTCTAATCGCCCATATTACTTGGGATTATTTTAAAATTGTCTATGTTAATAATTGTTTTTCATTAGTTAATTTTTTATATTATTTAGAATTTTATTTTTGAAATGTTTTATACTCAAATATTTCTGAATTTTTTATTTTTGTTGCACATTTTGTATTAAGTATTATGTCAACAATAAATCAATCAATACCGACGATCAATTGGTAATTCTCATCAGAATATAATTATCATTCAGAGAAAGTGAGCACAATATGCCGCAGTAATTAACATATTGAAGGGAACAATGCTTGAATTGAATCCAAACAGAGTTCTTCTGAAGGTTTTCTGAAGCGATTGCTTTTTTTTCATCAAGAAGATGGAGGATTAATGAAATGAGAACGTCTATTCATTAGTCCAAGAAGAAAAACATAGTGAAAAAGATTACCTCTTGAAGGTTATGTCAGAAAAATTCTTTTCTATGACCCCAAATCAAAAATTACCAAAAATTCTAAATAATTGATTTTTAACTCATGTTAAATCAATTGCACTGTAAATAAAATAATCTTATTTTTGTACAGAATGGACACACAAGTGAAGAGCAATCCAGAACCAGCAGAAGAGCAACAACAGGATAAAATCAAAATAGCAGAGGACTTCAAAAACCAGGCTAATGAATATTTCAAAAGTGAGTGTATTTTACGTGTTATTCAGTTTCATGATGATCAATGTCATGTTTTAAATAATATGTCTGTACAATTTTCATATTTACTGAGAAAATTTCTAACCTTACATTTCAATTACAGAGCAAGATTATGATAATGCAATTAATTTCTATACTCAAGCAATTGAGGCAAATCCCAATTCAGCGATTTACTACGGAAATCGCAGTTTTGCATACTTGAAGCTTGAGTGGTTTGGATATGCTCTGAAAGATGCTACAGCAGCCATTGAATTGGATAAAAATTATATCAAGGGTTACTATAGAAGGGCCTCAGCCCACATGTCACTAGGTAAATTCAAGGAAGCTTTGAGGGACTTTGAATTAGTAAGTTGATAAAACTTGTCTGCTCTATATTTGTAACTTTTATATATGATCAGTTTCGCGAAGCATTTCAAATGAGTATATTTTAAAATTTCAGGAATTAAGCAAAGGCATGTAGTAATTTGACAAAGTGTCAATAAGTCAATGCATTTAAAAAAGTTGGAAATTAAGTTGGCCTTATATTTGCATCTTGTTGAACATTATATGGTCACAGGTATAATAAACCCAGATATGCCCACTGCCAACAAAAAATAAGTTGAAGACGAATATTTTTCAGAAAATCTCATTTGGTCACAAAAATTAATTCTATAATAAAATAAATTTTTCGAATAAGAAAATGAAAACCTCAGCTGTACTTCTTATAATACGGTTTGGCCAAAAATAAGAAAAGATTTTAGAACTTTTTACTTAATGCTATACACAAAGCACTTGACATGAAGCCTCTGTGGATATGATGCTTGTCTCCTGCTCAGAGTTACCTGGGTTCAATCCCCACAAAGTCAGTGCGATTTTTCGGATTCTGGGAATCGCTTGAGTATTCATCTTTCGGAGGAGATGTAAAGCCGTCGTTCCTGTTTAACAGAGATGTGTTGTAAATTAAAGATACCTTCCCGCGGCACGAGAGGGGTTCGGAAAAATTCCGGGGTTAGTGAGGTGACAGAATTCCCCAGCATGTCATTGGCCGAAAGGCGGAAATAGAGCATGTTAAAGGAATAACAAACAAACAAACAATATGAAGCCTCTGTCACATTTGTTACATCTTGTTTTGGCTGTTTCATGACAGAAAGTGCACCTAGTTTACTTTTCCTGAGGAGGGGAATAATGAGGTGGTCTAAGCTGCCATATGACGTTTTGATTTTCTCATTACTTTGAATTGAAGTGTAGTTGCAATTATCCTTTGAAACCTTGATTATCTGCTTTTTCACAGTGAATATACCAAGCACTGATTATGACTATATCTATGCAGTAGGAAATAAGTGAGAAAATCCACTTCTTGCCTCTATAGAAATTCTGTAAAAACTAACATTTTGGTCACTTCTGTCCACACCTTCCATGTTATCATGATAACCATTTTATAAAATGAGATTGGAATACCTAATAATAAGATATTTAAAAAGCAAGGGATAAATATTCATCTGATTCTTGAAGCTGCAATTCTGGCATATTATTTATGTACAAAATCTTCTCCCAAGTCCGCATCAGTGATATATGCAATGATATTTTCTGATCGAAAAATGTAATAGGGAATCTACATTTCCGATAGACTTCTCATCATCTTACGCAATAAAAGAACTTGTTTCAGGAGAAAATCTCTAATAAAGTCAAAGATTCTTATATGTCCACTACTTTTTATAGTTTAACAAAAATTATGGTAAAATTCATTTTGGTAATCCTGTCTTGTATGACGACTTCGGAGAACCCAAAATGAGTCGATCAGCTGTTTGCCGAATGAATTTGAATGTTATACAGTGTTGTCAGATTTTGAACAAAATAATATTTGGACGCACTGGTTCGTCAATATGCAAACACAATAATTGAACGCTCTTGTC
Source organism: Cryptolaemus montrouzieri (assembly GCA_013387265.2). Classification (NCBI taxonomy): domain Eukaryota; kingdom Metazoa; phylum Arthropoda; class Insecta; order Coleoptera; family Coccinellidae; genus Cryptolaemus; species Cryptolaemus montrouzieri. Next base: position 126,978,489 of record JABFTP020000185.1, read on the forward strand.
TCTAGTACAGCGTTTTTCCTTTCTAGTTTCTAGTCAATAAATAAGATACTACTTCTCTTATGTCTATTGTTAATACCTAAAAAAAAAAAAAGTATACGGGATAAAATATTGATATCTCTCTCGTTCATAACTAAGACCGAAATTCAAATGGGAATATTTCTAAACCAAAGCTAACTAACCTAAAACCAAAATTATAAATTTAAATTAGATATGAGGTTAGGTTAGGTTAGTTAGGTTTGGTCTGAAGAGATTTCCATTTGAATATCCCTCTCTGTTATGACGGGAGATGGCGAGTACTATTGTCGGGATCATGTCACGTAGGTCTTGGATTGTATATGTGTGAAATTGTTGCCTAATATTTAGGTTGTAGGTATACTAGATGATTTGCTACTTTGCCGTTTGCTGATATGTTTCATTTTGTGTTTCTCAGTAATGATTTGAATACCGTTGCACTGCCAAATTATTACCCTATATGGTTAGATTCGCTGTTTTCTATCTTCAAGTAAATAATGGTGAAAACGTTAATTGATCAAATATTGAATCGAGAACATTTTTGGGAAAGTATGGACAGCTATTATGAATTAAACCTGAAATTTTCTTAAACTGTTGAATTATTGTATACATATTGGAAATGGATTATCATGCTATATTCCTCAATTATAATTTGTTAGAAATAGAGATAACGAAATGTCCCTTATGATTCCAATGGCAACACGAGAATAATTCAAATCAAAGAATATGTCACAAATCTGACAACACTGTATAAAATTCAAGTGCATTCGGCAAACTCGTCACCATCCAAGACAGGATTACCTTCATTTTTCATAATCTTTTGATTTAATAAGAATAATAATTGCTATGAATATTTTTCCAATTTTCATATGAAATAGTTAAATTATAAACTATATGGCATCTTCAACTAATAAATTCCTACTTTGCCAAACGTATTCAATATTCTACCATATTTTTTTAATAACTGATCAGTTTGTAGTGAACAACAATTTCTTGTCTCAGCATGTTTCACCTCTTTTAAGGTATATCATTTATAATACAGTGGGAATATCGGGGTTAACCATTCATCTCCTTAAAGGGTTAAGGTACCTTTTCATTAGAGCGTTTTGACGCTGATTCGGATGGTCACGTGATTTTCAGTGTTGACGTTAGAAAGTTGGGATTTCAGAACTTTATCGCGGCAGACGCTGGAAGAGACAAGTGACAAGTTTATATTTTGGGTGTTCAAGGGTTTCCCAAAAAAACCTAAAGCAACCAGTTTTCTTCGATACAAAATGGCTTAGTCTCTTCTTATAGTCGTCCAGTTATTGCGCAACATTAGCGTTCGACACTCGAACAACATAATAAGAGGTCTTGAAAAAAGAATTTCGCATATATAACACTAAAGATTCCAAAAATGATACCAAATCAATAAAAAATAGACTTCACATTTATCAATGGAGTGTTTTAACCTAAAATAAGTGACAAATGACATATTTTGACGCTGAAAAGCCCTATTTACATATTTACATATTGCAAAATTCTTTTTTCAATACCTCTATGTTGTTCGAGTATCGAAAGCTAATATTGCACAATAACTGGTCGAGTATAAAAAGAGACTTGGCCATTTTGTATCGAAGACAACTGGTTGCCTTACGTTTTTTATTGGCAACCCTTGAAGACCAAAAATATAAACTTGTCACGTGTCTCTTCTGGCGCCAACGCTGAAAATCACGTGACCATCCGAATCAGCGTCAAAACGCTCTAATGAAAAGGAATCTTCACCATGTTAATGTTATGTGAAAAAATAGTTGTCCAAATTGATGTTTTATTTCAAATGGATGAAATAAATTGAGGATATTTACCCTTATTTAATTTAATAATTTGGTGCTATTGATGCATTTATGCAACTTATTCATAATATCACTTTCTCGGCAATTTCATCTATGTGCTCTTAATCCTTCTTTTTTATCAATAACGTTTAGTTCAGTTTCTGCACTAACTTCGATTATCTATAGCCAAAAAACTACCATTGCACTCATTTGAAGCAACCAGAGTTGTTGTTTTAGCTGATACTAATTTTATCCAACGTTAGATCACGTGAATACTTGGTGTAGCTGGACCCATTGTACTAAACGCTCTCAGACGCTTTTAGGAAAGTGGTTCCTATCCGCGAAACTCAGGTTAGGGGCTACGCACATCAGCCTGGGACGACCTTTTTATAGTCATCTGATCCTTTTAGACTCCATGGTTTGATTTCCGTAATCTCGCTAAAATCGAAATCTAGTTTTATGGAGCTGTGGGGGGAAGTTCAAGAGGCAACTGAATGAAACACTGCAAAGATTCATTCATTCATGCTTATCGTTTTCTTACTATCCGTTCACTGACATTCCTCACTCCAAGGGGGCGAGTAGAAGTTTCAGGAACAACAGAGAACCGATTACTCAAACATTGTTGACAATAAAATGGTCATCCCGCGCTCAGCTATATCGCTGCCGTTCTTAACTTAGTATCAGTGATGAAATTGCTGAGAAAGTCAAATCATTAATTAATCGCTACAAAATAGTTATTAGAATAAACAAGTACATAAGTGTTCAATTTATTACCGAAATAACTTGAAACAAAATACTCATTTGGATAAGACTTTCTTATTGAAAAAAGATGGGCATTAAATTGTGTAATTCCTTCAAATTGTTGTATTTCAAAATGAAGAATAATTTTTCAGGTAACAAAAATTAGACCAAATGATAAAGATGCTAAACTTAAGTTCGTTGAATGTAATAAAATAGTTAGAAAGTTAGCTTTTGAAAAAGCAATAGCTGTAGAAGACAAAAGAAAGAATATTGCAGAAACAATCAATCTAGAAGCAATGAGTAAGTTTTTTTTTTTTTCAATTATTCTGCAGAACTTTGTGATATTTGTTGAATTTTAGCTATTGAAAATGATTATAAAGGACCTAAAATAGATGAAGAAAGTAAAATAACATTAGATTTTATGAAAGAATTAATGGACCTATATAAAAAGCAAGGAACATTACACAGGAAATATGCTTATAAGGTAAATTATTCACTCAGTGTCTCTTTTAGTCTTTAGGTCGACAATTTTTCAATGTATTCATTCTCATAGAAATACACTTGCCATTTATAATTTAAGTATTATGAAAACGAAATATTAGTTTTCTGCTTTAGAATTTCTGATATTGTTTGTATAACTAAATGTTACAGACAAATCTAGGTTAAAAATAATGATAAACACTGATTTCTAATTTTCACACCAGAAATTTTGAGTAAATCAAGGAACAATATAATGAAATTAAGTTAATTAAAGTAAACTGTAAATGAATTGCACACAAAAGTTATCATTACTACATGTGATCATCCAATTAAATATTTAAATTTGTACGAATTTGATAAGTGTTGTCACTTTAGTTATTGTGGTTTTGTCTATGAGAAATTCGCATTAAAATTTCTCGAATTTATTTATTTAATGTATCATTTTTTAGTTTTAAACTTTATGTGGCGTTGTTCTCAAACTATTCTCGTTCCTCCTCATCTTGTGTTTATTTAGATTTCCCGATACTATCTAACAGTTTCCACCAGGCTGAAATTTTATGGTGCCTATGAAATTTCATCTGATCTTTTCCTTCTCTGCACCTGGTTGGTCTAAAGTCTGAAATCTTTTGAATGAGAGTGTTTGACTTGCTCTGTTTTATCTTCAATGTCACCCTCTTGGCATAGTCCACTATCCTAATATGTGACACCTACATCACCACATAACAGGCTGTTATATGGTGATGTAGGTATCACGAGAACTACTTTAGAAGTAAGTCATTATAATTCCAGTGCTTCAATTACAGTTTGACTGTAAATGAGTATGAAGATAAACTTGTATATTAATACAGTGTGTTCCAACGAAAATTTGACCCCTATAACTCGGACGTTTGAACACTTTTGTAGATCAACCCCTAGATGGTGAGGTAACCCTAATTTCGAAATTCATCATAGGTACCTTGATACATACAGGGTGTCCCAACCGAGGGTCATTATCCTTGAAATACACTGCAACATCTATAAATACTAAATGAAATCGATTTATTTTGGCATATATTTATATACATTAAACTATGTCACAAATTTATGAGGAGCATAATTAGATATAGGTCTAGATGCTTCAGCCTGTTTGACAATGATTTAGAGTGTCTAACTGTCCAGATTAATTTAAGTTCTTTCAATAAATTATTTCGAAAATACGTCCATACTTGCTAATTAGATTAATCCTGTTAGATGCTCCAAATTTTTCTTCGTAATTGATTATCAACACATCAACTTTTGTCTAACTGCACCTTACTGACTGACTTTGGAGCCATAGTTTGAATATAATGGTATCCTGTAATATAATAATGGTTAAGATAGAATAGTCGCTAACCTCTTACAAGTTTTGGGAACTTTCAACTTATCTGAAACGAAAATAATATTAGATTAGTTATTTGATGGATTATAGCAATAAACACCTTGAAATTTTGAGTCACTCTCGTTTCAACCTGTTCCAAATTTATTTCGATAGTTATTTGTACTCGACCTACTTCAACACGTTTAATTGTTTTTCTCTAGTATCTAAACAGAATTCGTTTTTATTTTTCATTGATCTCAGGCCGGGAAAAAGTTGTGGGTTCAATTATTAGCCAAATAATGCAACAAACTAAATGCTTTGAACATTTCTATAAGCAATCCTAGGCCATAGGATGAAGAGGCAATGAATGTAAATTCTCTGTATTGAATTGTCTACTTTTTCAAATAGCATAAAATGTAAAATCTTGCCACTAATCGAAGAGTACAAAAGTTTCATTCAAAATTTACATTCCAGAAGGGCCAGAGAACTGTTTAAAATTTCGGTACCAGAAGGTCCAAACAACTGCATGAAGTAATTGGAACTTTCATTATACGAACAAGAGAATCAAAAAATTATATTGAGCAGATGATAAAATAAAAGTTTTATTAGAACTCATGAATACTTAGTTGGACTTATCTGCAGTCTTTGGGTTGCAAATAATTGTATTGCAAATGATGATTTCTTCTAACATGTTGGGAGCGTCGCCAGAATAAATGTTTCTGCAAAAGTTTGTTGAGACACCAATAGTTAAAAGAATTCGTTGAAAAAACTGGGTCCATTCTGAAGTTAAATGTATTATGTTCTCGAAAAGTTAGAGGATCTATACTTCAAAAATGAGTCTCCCCACAAAAATAACTGAATTATTCCACAAGTTAGTTGAGCTATATTTTCAAATCTGAGTTTTTCCTTAAGTTAGATTTACTCTATACCAGAAATTGAGTCCCTTCAAAGACTAATTCAGTTCCAAAATTGGATTTTCTCAAACACCTATATAATTCGAAGCTAAATACATCCTTATTTTCATAAATTACTTTTCATTCCATTTCATAAGTTACAAAATCTCAATAACGCATAAGTCACTTGAAACGGTGATGACAAGTGGAAAGGTGCGTACCGGTGGTGCCGAAGACATTTGAAACACTAGTAATGAGTTCTTTTTCTCTCTAGAAAGTTTTTTAGCTGCAATACTTATGCAATAATTTTATTGATATTTCCAAGAACTCATTGAAACATATTTTATGTTAGCAACTATTAATAATATGTAATACTCTGCATCTCATATTTCTAATGGAGTGTTCAGAATCCTACTAAATGAATTCTTATATTTAAAATAAGTATTTCTATAACCTCTAATTTGTATTCCCAAATCTTAACAAGAATCTATTGAAAAGAATTATTTTTCCGCATTTAAAACATTTGAACGAAAAATACATGTTTATTCTATTGTTATTTTTCAGATATTACTCGATATTAAGTCATTCTTCATGTCTCAACCATCCTTAGTGGACATAACAATAGAACCGAACAAGAAATTTACAGTTTGCGGAGATATTCACGGACAATTTTACGATCTGATGAATATCTTCGAATTAAATGGCCTACCTTCAGAAGATAACCCCTATTTATTCAACGGAGATTTTGTGGATAGAGGTTCCTTTTCAGTAGAATGTATTTTTACACTTTTCGGTTTCAAATTGCTATTTCCAAATCATTTCTTCATGTCTAGAGGTAAGTATGCTCCATTTTCCCGCTAAAATGTAAACTAATCTGATTTATACATAAAAATAAAACTGCGATTTCAATTAGATATATTTTAGATTAAGAAGCAACATTACTTTATAACTAAGTAGGAAAGAAAACGACAGAGTTTGTTATTTTGTTTCAAACTAATAATTGAAAAACTTGAATAAATCAAAGTGAATTAAGAATAATAGAATAATGGACAAAATTTAAAAAAATCATATTTATTCTTCTATTCTGTTATTAAGTAACTCAATATCCACCGGGACCGTCCGTTAAAAACTTTTTGAGTTCCAATTACAATATCAAGTGAAATATTTTCGAAGTGATACAATTTCCGGTTATACCGCAAGTGGGTCATCACTTTGTTATTTCAAATGGCAATCTACCTTTCATATTATACATCTAGAACCGACATTTGAGCAAGGCATAAAATACCCAAGTTGTTGGCACTTATCTGTCAAAACTTTTGACAGATTTAATTATTTTTGTTATAAACTCAATTTTTGAGGAACATTTACAAAAATTGTAGCTCCTAGATCTTTTCCACTACAGACACAATTTTCACTTGGGTGGATAGAAGAAAGATCAAGGAATTTTTTGAGCAGTCTACACATGTCAAATGTTTATTGCGTTGTTTTGTATGATTTTTTCAATTTGGCCTTTTTCAAACAGCCATAACTCAATTTTTTCAAATGGCACGTGCCAATTTTTATATCGCCATCAGATGAAGCGTCAAATTTCAGATGGAATTGTATCAGCATGTACTATACCCATCTCTTATAGTTCCGAAATAATTTGGGAATATATTGAATTTTGATGATTTTGCAAGAACTAACAGAGAATGCTTGGAAATATTTGAATCTAGTAGCTGAACTGGGTACGCTCACCTGACAGGTGCCTAAAATTAATGTTCTTGTCACTTTGTTCATCCGAATTTGATATTTCAACAAGAATTGTTGGTAATTTGAAGTGAAAATTTTTGAAAATCATCAGATTGATAATAAAATAACTGATTATTCAAACGAGGATATGTTTAAACTCTTTTTAATTCATGGCGAATGTCAAAAAGTGGTGGATAGAACTTGCAGGCAATTCAATAATCAATTTCCAAATTTGGCGCCTATGAGTAAAACAAAATTTCGAAGGATTAGAAGCAATTTTCTGCAATTTGGAGGAACAAAATACATAGAAACTAGAAGAAAACCAATTCTCGAGGACGACGACAATCAAATTAATACGCTAGCGTATTTTCGTACCAATCCACATGCGTCCATTAAGTCAGCATCAATGGATATTGGATTGAGTTATACTTCCATTCAAAGGATCCTTAAGAAACATAACATGCACCCGTATTCTTTTATCAGACTACAAAAATTGAAACCAACTGACCTTCCCAAGCGGCTAAATTTCTGTGAAAATTTATTAATTCGGCTTCAAGAAGATGAGACAATTCTGCAAAAATTTATATGGTCTGATGAAGCCAAGTTCAATGAAAGTGGAATAACCAACAGGAGAAATCGACATTTTTGGGCCACAGAAAATCCACATTTCATTGAGGTTATTGATTTCCAAAATAAATTCAGCGTGAACGTTTTTGCAATTTTAATGAATGATTTGTTGGCTTATCACATTTATGAGGAAAATCTCAATGGAAATTTTAAGAGGAACATTAGCAAATTTTTTAGATGGATTACCCCTTAACATTCTGAGGGATTGCTATTACCAAATGGATGGTGCACCAACACATAAAACACAAGCTGTAGATCGGCAGCTAACAGAAATGTTGGAGGATAGATGGTGGGGTAATCAAGGACCAAATTTATGGCCTTCGTGTTCTCTGGACCTGACGCCCCTTGATTTTTATTTATGGGGCAAAATCAAGAGTGAAAAGTATCGAAATTTTATTTTACTCATAGACGGTAAATTTGGAAATTGGTTATTGAATTGCCTGCAATTTCTACCCACTACTTTTTGACATTCTAAAATGAATTAAAAAAAGATTAAATATATTTTCGATTGAATAACCAGTGGTTTTATTCCAAATGTGTTGTATTTTTTGGATATTTTCAATCTGAAATAACGACAATTCTTGTTGAAATATCAAATTCGAATGAACAAAGTGACAAGTACATTAATTTTAGGCACCTGTCAGGTGAGCGTAGCCAGTTCAGCTACTTGATTCAAATATTTCAAAGCATTCTCTGTTAGTTCTTGCAAAATCATCAAAATTCAATATATTCCCATATTATTTCGGAACTATAAGAGATGGGTATAGTACATGCTGATACAATTCCATCTGAAATTTGACGCTTCATCTGATGATGATATAAAAATTGGCAGGTGCAATTTAAAAAAATTGAGTTATTGCTGTTTAAAAAGGCCAAATTGAAAAAATCATACAAAACAACGCAATAAACATTTGACATGTGTTGATTGCTTAAAAAATTCCTTGATCCTTCTTCTATCCACCCAAGCAAAAATTGTGTCTGTAGTGCAAAAGATCTACGAGCTACAATTTTTGTAAATGTTCCTCAAAAATCGAGTTTATAACAAAAATAATTAAATCTGTCAACATTTTTGACAGATAAGTGCCAACAACTTGGGTATTTTATGCCTTGCTCAAATGTTGGTTCTAGATGTATAATAAAAAAGGTAGATTGCCATTTGAAATAACAAAGTGATGACCCACTTCCGGTATAACCGGAAATGGTATCACTTCGAAAATATTTCAGTCCAATTGGAAATCGCTAGTTATGGCCGCGTATAAAATTTCAGCTTGATATAGTAATTGGAACTTGAAAACTTTTTGACGGACGGTCCTGGTGGATATCCCTGTATATACACAACCAAATTTTTATGAAATATTACCTCAGGGATATTGGAAATTTCGGAGGATTGTTAGAATTGACCCTTTTTGAGATATTTCAATTGAAAAAAGAAATAAATTAAGGTTTATTTAAGAAAGAAACAAATAAGAGAAAATAAGAAACTCTTTCCGCATGTAGTGAAAAAATTTGAAAATTGTTTTCTCACGGATTAGGTGTTTTTTTCTCGACCTCAGAATCCATCTAGGCATGCTTTCGATTAGGTTTCGACCTCCTCTGGTGTGATATTCTGCCACTCTTCTGTGGCGGCTTGGATGAGCTTTAGTGGGGTTCTTGGATTATCCTGGCGCGATCTAATTTTTCTTTTGAGATCATCCCATAAATATTCAATAGAATTTAGGTCTGAAGAGCAAGCTGGTCAGTCCAAAATAGCGATTCCCTCTGTTTCGAGATAATGTCGCGCGAGGTTGCAGGTATGGGAAGGAGCATTATCTTGTATAAAAGTGGAATTCTCACCGTTGGCACCTCACCAGAGTCTCACTATGGGCTCCAGCACTTGGTCCACGTAATTTGTAGCCGTTACACTCGCAGGAAACGAAATCAAATCTATTTTGCCTCCCATCACAATGCCACCCCAAAATATCACACTGTCCCCTTGGTATTTCAGAATTTGTCTTGCTGCTCGGAGTCTAGCTTGTCTTCCATGACTCCTTAAAACCCGAACCCGGCGGTCATCTGATCGAACACCAATTCTGGTCTCATCCGAAAGAAGAACATTTCGCCAATTCTCAATATTCCAATTTTGGTGCTCGATACACCAATTAAGTCTGTTAATTGTTTGTTGTCTAGTTAGCTCTGGAACTCTTAAGGGCGTTCTGCTGTATAAACCCCTTGAACGAAGTCTTTGACGTATCGTTTAGACTGATACACTGATGCCTCTTGCTTCCAGAAATTGCCTTTGGAGTATGGGGTGCGACACACTAGGGTCTCTTGTAATTTGTTACAAAAAGCGTTGTTATTCAGAAGTGATCTTCCTACGACTTCTTCTAGGCTTATTTTGCAGAAATTGCAGCTCCACGCATCGGACGTAGGTTTTTGAAATCACCCCCTGTGATACCCACATTGTGGCCGTTATATCGCTCTGTGTCACCCCTTCTTCAACGAGAGCAATTATTCGACGCCTCTGCACATCGGACAATCCAACGTTAGGCATTTTCAATTATGAATATAGGCTTTTTTAAATTTTGAAATTCACAGTTTCAAATCTCAGTGACGACTTGAGTACAATATTCCGAACATGTGGTGATAATTCAACATTTCTTATCATACTATCCAGTTTTTATATTATATATATATATATATATATATATATATATATATATATATATATATATATATATATATATATATATATATATATATATATATATATGAATATATCAGAATTTCCTGGTGCAATTTTTTGAAGTACAATTGTTCTTTCAAGGAAATCACGAAAGCTCTACAATGAATGAAATGTATGGTTTTCACGGCGAAGTGAAAGCAAAATATTCTGCTCAGATGTCTGAATTATTCAATGAAGTTTATAATTGGTTACCACTAGCCCACTGCCTAAATCAGAAAATTCTGGTAAGTAACCGTGATTGGTAACTCATGAGTCAATTCTGTTATATCTCCTCTTTTACAGTATGAATTTAATGGAGAGGGGCTACCCATAAAGATATAGTAAATCGGCCCCCAAATAAAAGCCTATTGCAAAACTTACATTTCGATATCTACTTGAAGAACGAACGCGATTCATATCAATTTAACCGCGATATTAAATGAAAATATAGTATTTGTTTCGGTATTCCTTGTGAATACCAACCACTGAAAAAATATATTGTAGCACTTGAAATGCACTAATACTCAAAAGAAAAATCGTTCGAAAAAAGTTGGTGCAGCACAGTTCGGAGAAAAAATTATATTTGACGCGAGCTGAATAAATCAAATATTAGGCGGACATAGGGCCTATAAAGTATTTTAATCCTAATCATTAATGAGGTGATGATTTTCATTCTATAATATTTTTTTCGCCATCGCTATTATAAATAATAACAGCTGGAATATTTTGAGTTAATACCTCAGCTGTACTCACAATCCACTTCAAAATGAATATCTCCCCTATGACAGATAATAAATAACAGCTACCGCATGAAATGCAAACTGAAATCAGCTCTTAATTATCGCAGATAGTTTTTACATGCAAAAAAATAGAAATAATTATTATCAAAGAAAATTATATGCAGTGCAAAAAAATAGTAATATGAGGAAGCCCTTTAGATTGTGCACAGCGAATATTGCCCTTGATTTTGCTGAAGCATTAGGTCACTTGAAAACATATTTCTATTATATAAATTGTTTTGGATTATCTCTTTTGTTACCAAACGAAATATTCATAGTTGATGGTGGATTTTGGTTTGTTGAATTTTTAAAAAGGAGGTTCTAATATTTTATGCCATCATTTAGAGGCAATATACACAAGTGAGTGAATTATTGGGCCTAGTTATTGAATGATCAAAAAACCTTTATAATATATAAAATCAGCACTTAATATACTTGAAACGGAACTAAAATCAAAGGAATCTTGGCTGTCAATTACATATTACATATATTGATTACAGTATTTTTAATTACAACCTCATAGGTGTTGCTCTTATGTAAATGAAATTTATTATCTATCATATTGACGGTATCTATCCAGCATTGTACATATGGAGATATTTGGGACTAATGATATTTTAACTGAAATTAATAATAGTAAATTTGATTAGAATTGTTAAGTTTGCATTGATTGATATAAGAGAGTTATTATCAAAAATGAGGAATTAATATTATGTTCCACTCTTCGAGTTTTAAATGATTTATAAAGTGTCTATATTCACGTAATATGAATCTGTGAAGATTTTTTATAAATTCAGCTTGTATATAATTTAATTCTTTTTAAGGTATTGCACCTACTTTCATCAAGTTATGAGTGTTAGTGCATGTCAACTGCTATAACATATATTTTTTAGTAATTGAAGTTAAAATAAAATTGTTCATAGCTATCTGAAGAGAAAAATCTAAAATATATTCTAAAAGGTTACCTAAAACTTATTGTTTGTTTTAAGTTTTTACTTTGATAGTCTTCATTACACTAATTTTGAATCATATCTCAAGCTGATAGCTATGTTTATCCGCCTTTTTCTAGAAAGAATATCTTAAGAGGCTGAATTTTCAAAGATGAACCATTGTTCATTCATCTGTTCCTTATTATTCAAATTCCTGTAATTAGTAATTATTCAATACTGATTTATTATGATAGATATTGAACCAAGGAATGGATCATTATCTACTCCACAACCCTCTCTTTCCAATGACCCTAATACTTGCCATTGAAAAACACACTTCACTATATTCATTAATATTTTTATTGTTACTTGTTGCGACAGAGGATTATTCTTGAAATTCACTCTAACAAGTTGTATAGAAATATACCTCTGATGTCATACTTGATATTGGCACCATATTCACTTTCCTAAAGTTACTTTTCATATGATTGTTTTATTAGTAATGAGCCCATAATGGTTCTTAATTATTTTGTTAAAATATAGCATCCATACAGGGGTATACATTTGAAATTATTCTCGAGTTTTATAAAATACGCTTATTTTCGTAGACGCTATGATTAGTACACTTCTGATTCACTAAATATCCAAATAAGTTCTAATATTAGCTCTATTTCCTCAATAGGTTATGCATGGCGGTCTCTTCTCAACTGATGGAGTGACCTTAGATGATATACGTAAAGTAGACCGTAATAGACAACCTCCGGAAGAAGGACTGATGTGCGATTTGCTCTGGTCGGATCCACAGCACCAAAACGGCAGGGCCCCCAGTCGAAGGGGTGTGGGTTGTCAGTTTGGTCCTGATGTAACTAAGGCATTTTTAGAATTGAACAAATTGGATTACATCATAAGAAGCCACGAAGTGAAAAATGAGGGGTATGAAGTGGCGCATGATGGAAAGTGCATCACGGTGTTTTCGGCACCAAATTATTGGTGAGTACTTTGAAGTGTTCTTTTTGTGAACGTTTTGACTGTAATTCACTATCTTATTCAACATTTCAGGAATCTATTTATATAATTAAAAAAACAAGATCATTTATGGTAATTGATATTTTTCCCAAAGTAGTGAACTTACACCGGTCAACACGATTTTTGGGTCTGACTTCTATATATTAAATTTTAATTTCTCCTACGATGAAAATAAGAGAAAGTTTTTTTTCGATTAAAGTTTGCTTTTGTAGTAACTAGTAGCAATTTTTCGGTAAAAGTTACTGATTTTTATATTTTTCTACAATTTCTTTGTAAATTATAATTAGAAAACATTTTTTATATAGAAGAGTCGTTTTTATTCAAGACTTGTGATAGACAATAACATATAGAAGTAAAATAACAAAAATCAATATCTTAAAGTGAATATTTTTTGTATTTCTCTTATGCTCGTATGAGCATTCTCGTATTAAACCCCAAATGAAATCTCTCATCATATTCTCGTTGTACTGCCCTTGATATCGCCGTTTAAAGTCCATCACAACGTGAAAACGTTCTCCTTGTTCCTCGGAGTAGGCTTCCATGTTGTCTTTAAATTCATCCAGATGAGAATGTAGCATATGAAGTTTATGCGACATTCTGCAGCCCATAATTTTAGCTTTGAAGCATTTTCAATCAATTATGCATAGTGAATAGCTCTATGATTTCCAAGAAAACCATAAACTACTGCTTCAAAAGTTTCCCAGGCTCGTTTTTCGCGAGCATTGAGAAGCTTCGTAATGTCATTACTCTTCATTATTTGTTTTATTTGCAGTCCAACGAAAATACCTCCTTTAACTTTAGCTTCAGATAATTTGGGGAAAAATCCCCTTGAATATTCAAAAGCTTTAGAGTTTGGATCCAGAGCTTTTACGAACTGCTTCATCAACCCTAATTTTATATGTAGCGGTGGCATCAATATATTTTGGGGGTTTACGATTGGTTCCGTCTTTCCGTTATGTTTTCCAATCTGAAATTTTTCGCAATCAGTTCATTTGATCTGTTGATAAGGTACCGAGTTAGCTCTGCTGTCCCATAAACAAAGGAGACAAGGGTGTTTAGTATATCTACCTTCCATTCCCATTAGGAAACCAACCATTTTAAAATCACCCATCACTGGCCATTGGTATTCTGTGTATTTTAATTTTTCTAGTATGATTTTCAAACTATCATAACTTTCTTTCAACAATACAGAGTGTGCTAGAGGAAGACTAGGCAATGGGTTTCCGTTGTAGAGCAGAAATGCTTTTAAGCTTTTTAAAGAACTATCGATAAAAAGCCGCCATTCAGATGCTACGAATGGTATTCCGATTTCATTAAACGAATCAGTCACATTGTTGCAGTAACAAATACCGGCTTCTTTCGTGAAAAAACATGAAAAAGCTTTGTAGCGCTCTATTTGATCAATTATTTTTACAACATCTTCGAACAAGTTCCATTGCTTTAGTCCTGAACCTAGAATTTCCGCTTTACTCTTGGATAATTTCAGGTCTCGCACTATATCATTATATTCACCCAAGCTAATAAAATGTGCCCCAAAACTTTGTGATTTTGTCATGAAATCACTACCATCAGTGTTGGTTAGTTGAACACTAGATCCTGAACGTGCCGCTATAGGCAAATTTTCATCATGAGGTATCAGAGACGATGTTGAAGGAAGATCAGGATAAAAAAATCTTTTCTGCATTTTCACCAGATCGACGCTTACTTGGATTAACCATACAAAAATAACAGTCATGGACGTGATCACTAAGCTCCCTCCAAATCATTCGCATCGCAAACTTCATGTGTCGATTTTCTCCTCCATACCAAGCAAGAAATAATAGAATTCAAACCAGTGCAATTTAATTCGACAATTTTAAAAATCTTCAATTTTGATATTTTACTATCTAAAGTATTTTTACAATTAACGCAGGTGAAGTGAGGCACCCAATTTTCATTTTGATTACTGATTTTCAGGTTAAAATATGCTTCACAAAGTTTCAAATTTGTTGATAAAGCGAATTTTTTACTTCTAACCTTAATAAATTTAACGTTGATAAAACAGAATGAATCAATATAGAAATTTTTTTTTGTTGACCGTTGTTATTCACTTATGCCATTACTTAATCCTGCCCTCTTATACTGTTCAGATTTCTTTTTATTATGCTCAGCTCCTAGTGTGGCCATCAGAGGTGTCTTTTTTATCCTCTCTCAGTTTTCAAAACAAGTTTTTTTTCTTGAGTTGAAAAAACAGATTAATTTGGTTGCTGTTGAATGATATTTGTCATGTAATCTTCTTGTACTCATATACATTCTTTTACAAATTTCATCATTTACTGCTTTTTCTATTAAGTCAGAAGTAATAATTAACTGTTAGATAATCATATATATATTCATCATTTTCAGTGATACTATGGATAATAAGGGTGCATTCATTAATCTAAATGGAAGTGATTTAACTCCCAAATTTACTACTTATGTAGCTGTGGTAAGTTATGAAAAATTATGTAGAATTTTCCAAAAACACTTTTATTCTTTTTTAGCCTCATCCTGATGTAAAAGCGATGGCATATGCTGATGCCTTTTACTGTATATAAAGATACCAAAAAGGCTGACTCATCAAGTTCATCCTGCTAGTAGTACCTGTTAGGTTCAGTAGTTTTTAAGGTTCACTTCGTCAAGTTAGGCAAAACAGGTCTTTTTGAAATTTCGACTATTTTAGGTTTTCTTTCTATCACATATTTATTAGTCAATCCTAGAATGTAATTGTTGTTTTTTGTACAAGCGAAGAAATAAATTTTTAGAATATTTTACTACTACCACTGAACTTACTACTCAAGAAAAAGAACGAAATAAAATTTCCTAAGATTATGGAATTGTGATTTTAATTTCAGAAGAACTACCAAATGTAATTTTACATTCAGCAATTGGCTAAAATATATTGTCAAAGCATCCCTGATTTAATATATCTTTCAGTATGAAACCATCTTCTAGATGAAGTACTAACTTGGTTAATAATGTTATTATTTTGAAATTTCTGGCTGTGGCAGAGTATTTCCGTTTTACTTCAAAATTTAATTTTTATTCTTAAACATTTTTCCAGCAGAACACAAAACGTAAGTTAATATTTGTTTCTCCACTTGGGTTTTGCTAAAACTCTTAGCATGAATAGAAAATGATATATTGTTATCATCGTATCCTGATGATGCTAAATTGTGACTACTTACAACTGCTAAAGAACCGTCCAAATGACGGAATGAAGCTGGTTTCACTCAAAATATTTCCTACCATCAAGTGGGATTACTTCGACCAAAAATATGACATACTCTATATTGTTTTAATTCATTCACATTATAAACAACAAATACATGTAATTTTTATATATTTTGATGAATTGCAAAAGTTTGCTGAGAGTTGGGGTAATTGATAATAATAATAAAAGTTTTTTATTGACTGCATAACACAACATACAGACAAGGGGCCATTGACTAGTGGTTCTCAGCCCTTAGGGGTAATTATTTTCTCATTTAAATCATATAATACATGTAGGCAGGAGTGCTAGGACAAAGTTACACTTCCTGTAAGCAACAATGGCATGGGGTGTAATTTACCAACTTATCAACATAATGTGAAAAAGAAGAAAACATTATGAAAAACTCTTGACAGGAGTACAGAATAGAGATAGAACACAACATCAATGTTGAAGGAGAGCCGGCAAAAGTGAAAAAGACTATCACAAATTTGAAGAACGGTAGAGCTTCGGGACCAAAAGGTATACCAGCTGAACTACTGAAGAATGGTACCGAAAAACTATGCCCTATGCTGACAAAGGTGATGAATGAATGCCTCATGGGACACCCTCGTCCTGAGCAATGGAAAATAGCACACATATCGTATATTCATAAGAAGGGTAGTAAAAAAACAACTACCGTGGTATCTCGGTGACCAGAAAAATGAGCAGAGTTTAATGGATGATCCTTCGAGACCCAATTGAACAAGAGTACAGCCCTTTCGAAGAAGAAGAACACTGTGGATTTAGAGCCAGTAGGTCCTGCACAGATAACATATTTTGCCCTCAAGTTGATTATAGGAAAAAAGAACGCAACCAATCAGGAAATGCACATCAGGTTCATAGACCTACAGAAAGTGTATGACTCAGTACCAGTTGCGAAGCTGTGGGAAGTTTTGTATGATTCTAACTTAAATCATACATTCATAAAGGCCGTTCAAAATCTTTACAGTGGCTCGAAATCCCATAGTAAAAATAGGTAACTGTCACCAACGTTCATCGTGTCGAGGGGACTCCGACAGGGATGCTATATTTCTCCAACATTGTTCAAAATCTATATATCGAAAGCTCTTCAATTATGGAAACGTAAATGTCATGGTATGGGAATAGAACTGAATGATAGAGCCCTTTACACTATCCAATTCGCTGACAACCAAGTCGTTCAAGCAAATGACAAAGACGACATGGACTACATGATTCGAAAGTTAGTAGAAGAATATAAAAAATGGGGCCTTACAGTAAACTCTGGAAAAACCAAATACCTGTGCGTTGGTGGATATGCAGGAAAACTCATGCTCGATAATAGACAAGAAATCGATAGTTGTGACGAATATAAATATCTGGGATGTATATTCAACAAGGAACTGACGAACAAGTGATCACCTCGCGAATCACACAAGCACGAAAAGCGATAAATTGCTTGAATGGAATCTTTTAGAGTAACACAACTAATAAGGATAAAAAGTGCACTACTTACGACACAATGGTGAAGAGCATTCTGCTTTATGGGATAAAACATGGAGGATCACAGATAGGAACCGTAAAAATTAGAGGCAACAGAAATGGATGCAATGAGAATATCAAGAAGAAACAGAATACGAAGACGAATGGGACTGGAAGACACTGACAAATGAAATTGATCGAAGACAGCTCATATGGTATGGTCACGTACAAAGGATGGACAATTACAGACTACCAATACAAAGAGGAAACGAGATAGACCAAAAATCCTGGATGGAGGGCATAAGAAAGGTCATGTCCTCAAACGAACTTACTGAAGGACAGTGGAATGATCGCAAGGCTTGGAAATTAGGGGTCGGACAGCGCCGAGAAACGCTCTAAAACCGAATATATATATATATATATATATATATATATATATATATATATATATATATATATATATATATATATATATATATATATATATCTAAGTCTTAATATCTTTATCTTTAATATGCCTAAAAATAATTTTGTCCTTCAACTATTACTTTCTCGGAAAAAAACCTCAAGTTTCCTGTAATATATTACTTAATAGCTTACTTTTTGAATTGAATTATCTTTATAGCTATAGTTTCACGCGGTATATAATTCAAATTTATTATCGTGGACTTATGCACTATCTCAGCTGTTAGCGGATATAATTTACCTTTCCCAGATTCAGCAATCAAAGGGAATAGGCTCGATTACAATATACTTGACATATATTTCCTAACTATCCTACATGTATTAAGAATTACAGCTTTTTGCATTTCTATATGGGTATTCTTATGCAATTCTAATTTCTTAAGACTATCATGCAAAGTTTTGGGTATTAACCCAGTCGAGGATACGATGACAGGAACAATATCTATTTTCTCGAGGTGCCACATCTGCTTGATCTCAATAGCAAGGTCAGTGTATTTGGACTTTTTCTCCTGGAACTTATTCAGCACGTTGTTATTATTTGGTATGGCGACATCCACCAGTATTGCTGTTCTGGCTCTCTTATCATACACCACTATGTCCGGCCTATTATTCGTCACCATTCTGTCAGTGATAACAGGCCTATCGTAGTATAATCTGATAGAGTCATTTTCCAATACGGGTGCCGGTTGATACTTGTAATATGGCTGGAAGGTGTTCAGAAGTCCGTACTTGTGTGCAAGTTTCTGGTGGATAATGTTGCACACTTGATTATGCCTGTGTAGATACTCCGTATTGGCCAGTTGTTCGCATCCGGACGTAATATGCTGGATAGTCTCCGATCTTATATGGCATTTTCTGCACTTATCTGTTTGTAATGTTCCGTCCTTCATAATAAATTTTTTGTAATTGTTTGTAGCGATCACTTGGTCTTGGATGGCCATAAGGAATCCTTCTGTTTCTGCGAATAATTCTCCTTTCATCAACCATTTGTTGGAGGCTTCTTTGTCGATGTGTGGTTGATTAATCTCATGGTGATGTCGTCCATGCAATTCCTTTCTTGACCATTGCTCTTGTTTTTCAGTATCTGATAGGAATGGTAGATTCAGAAGGTCATCTCTGGTAGCAAGATTTAGAGGTGTATATCCCTTATCAGCCAACGATACCACTCTATGGAGGTCAGAAGTGAGAGCTTTTGCTGAGAAGAATTCTCTGAGATTTTTTATCTGTTCGGTGTGTAAATTGACAATATCTATTAATCCGCGTCCTCCTTCTTTCCGCTTCAAAGTTGTTCGTATCACCGACGATTTTGGATGATGGTTGTTGTACTTTGTCAGCATCGTTCGGGTCTGCCTTTGAATATCATCCAGTTCTGTCTTAGTCCATCTGATTATTCCAAATGAGTGAAGCAACACTGGAATGGCGTAGGTGTTAATTGCCTTGACTAGATTCCCCGAGTTCAACATCGATTTCAGCACAGACTTCAGACGCTGACTGTATTCTGAACGAATCTTCTCCTTTGATTGTTTTTGGTCTAGCAATCTGGCTTGTTGGTATCCCAGATATTTTTATGTTTCGCCATCTCTCATGCACTGTATTATATCACCGTTTGGAAGTTGTGTTTCACCATCTATGACTTTCCCTCTTTGAATGTTCAGGGTCTTACATTTTTCAATCCCGAATTTCATATGAACATCTGCCGAGAACTCACTGACAGTTTTCAGCAAATCATCCAATTGCTTCTTGTTCGAAGCATATAATTTGATGTGATCCATATACAGCAGGTGGGAGATTGTATGATAATTCCTTTCTGCTTTTATCCTAAATCCGTATCCTGTTCTATTGAGCATTGACGACAATGGGCTCATAGCTAAACAGAACCATAGTGGACTCAAAGAGTCTCCTTGAAAAATTCCACGACGTATGGGTATCTCGTCGGTTTTAATTGATGTATTGTTCATGTTGACCTGCAAAGACTTGCGCCAGTGTGTCATTGTTGTCTTCAAGAACCCTACCAGGGCTGGATGAATTTTGTATATCTGCAATACTTCAACAAGCCAAGAATGGGCGGTACTATCGAATGCCTTCAGATAATCGAGAAAAGCCGAATGAACATACCGATGCCCTACGCGTGCCTATTTCATTATCACAGAATCGATGACGAGTTGTTCCTTGCACCCGTGGTGTTTCTTTCTGCATCCTTTCTGCTCCTCTGCTAATATATTGTTGTCGTCAAGGTGTTGGTATATTCGATTAGATATGCATGAGGTGAGTATTTTGTAGAGTGTTGGCAGGCAAGTGATTGGCCTATATTGGGACGGATCCTGTGTTTTATCGCTCTTAGGTAGCATATATGTTAAGCCTTGCGTTAGGAAAGTGGGTGTTTTCTTGGGATGTTGAAGAACATACGTGAGCTGTTTCGCTAGGGCTCCATGGAGCTTATCAAACTTCTTGTACTAGTAGTTGTGGATATTATCTATACCTGTGGCCTTCCAATTGTTGGTCGCTCGAACTACTATTGTGATTTCTTCCTCCGTTATTCCATCGAAGTCCGTATGTCTGATATCGAGGCGTTCTTTTCATTCGTGATCTATTCCGCATCTCTATTGTGTTCTTTGGTGTGCGACCATAGTGATGACCAATAGTCGGTCAAGCACTGTGCGTCAGGTACTTCTCTGTTATTGTTGGTCGCAGTTTTGTTATTTCCTTATGAAAATTGGCCGCGTTTTGGAGAAACCTTTGGTTTTGGTGTTAATAATTCAAATTATTATTATTATATATATATATATATATATATATATATATATATATATATATATATATATATATATATATATTCAAAAAATTGTAGTTGTGTTTCCTCAAAATACATACATACGCATTCATTCTTAACCGGAACAACAGAGCTAATTAACTTAAGAAGGAAACTTAATTTTTATTTTTTCTAAGGTGAATTAATTTCAGTTCTTAAGAACTATTCAAGAAATAGATATGAGAAAATGTGTAATCAAAATGTATTCTGAATTTCTCTAATTTTCCATACAGCCTACTAATAAGTAAGTAAGTAAACATTTGTCAATTGAAAAAAAAATTTTAATGTAACGCATTTCAGTGAGAGATACTGCAAAAATAGAAAATAGACATATAAATATAAATAAACAGAAATAGCAATATCACATTAAAAAGATATAAACACTTAGAGGACACCAGTGTCCTTAAAATTATAATTTAAAAACTCGTTCACATGATAAAAGGCATTTTTAATTAGAAAGTTTTTGAGAAATGGCTCAAACTGTTCTAAGAGAAGGTTGCGGATGTTCAAAGGTAACTTGTTCAAAAAAACCTTACTGAAATAATTTCCGCTAAAGCGACTAGATTTTAGTCGTAGAAAGTCAATATGTATATTACATTGATTACGTGTTAAATAGTTATGGCTATATGGTCAAAATATTCTTATCTTCATCTTTCTTACCTACCATTACGCAGTGGTAGATATATAAACATGTAAAGTGAGAATTCGTTTTTTAACGAAGACATTTCGTTCATCCTCCTTAAACATTTTATTAGATAAAACCCTGAGAGCTCTTCTCTGCAATCCAAATATCCTGCTAGTGTGCGTTGACTGGCCCCAATTCGTCACTGCATAAGTTAAGTGAGACTGGACGAGAGAAAAATGAGCTATCCTCATCAGTCCGACAAGATTACGAATCAAAAAAGTACTACTTGATATCTTTCCCGATATGAAGTCCATATGGGTCCTCCAACCCAGTGCTGGGTCAAACTGAACACCCAACAACCTGACACTCCTTATTCTTAAAATCGAAATCTTTGTTTTTTTTTATTTCAATATGCTTAGTAGAAAAATATATATTAAACTTGAAGAAAATAATAGAATTAGTTGAAATCACTCAATTCAGCCGTCTCAACCGGCTTGGACTCGTAAAATTTCGATTCAACTGAATTTGAGTAAGCACCATTACAATCTTCACCTTATTACACAATTATCAACAAGTTCTCATTACTATTTTCAGAGATAATCATGAAAAACTAATTCATTCTCTTCAATTAAGTCCAACTTTAATATAAACTTATGGTGTATAATTAAGGCAATGAAATGATTAGCCTAAAATCTTGGAAGTATCGGAGACTGGACGGAAAGATGTTTGATCAATTTTATTCTTTGTAATTACCATGGTAACGTTTTTGAACAGAAATATTTTGGCTTCGCATTCATTCGAGTCAAAAATGTCATCATCATCATCAAGAACACAAAACCAAAGATTATACGTAGAGCTTCAGAATGCAATTGAACAGGATAAACTCTACTGGCTCAGAAATGACGCTAAAATTAGAGCTGCAGTATCCAGCAAGTCGTACGATGAGTTCAGGTAAGAAGTATCAACTAGTAATTTACGATTGTTTGTCTTAGAAGGGATAGATAAGTAGAATGAATGATATCATGCCTACCCTAAACAAATGTTAGCGAAACCATCTGTACTCCAAAGCAATTTATTAACATCATATTCTAGTAAAGTTCTAAGTTGTAGAATATTTTTGATTACCTCTCTATAAACCTGACGGACCCTTAAAATTGAGGATATCTTGGCTTATTTCCAGTTAATGAGGTATATTTCAGGAGGTGTGAAATTTTCATTAATTTATAGCGGTTTTATCACTTGCTTGTAAAAATATTTCCAACTGGGTTTGCTTGGCTTCTTACATTGATACATAATCAGATGGCAAGAGCTGTTACAGTAGTAGCCACTCTGTAAATGCTTCCAATTTCGAATCTGCAAGCATAAATTCCGTCTCCTTGTGATAAATAAATGTGAAAGCGGCAAGTTGAGTAGGGGCGCTAGATATGGTCCCTGTAATACAAAAGTACGACAGTCTCCGCACACTATCCTATATTTTCTTGTAGTGGTATGATTCATTTTGAGCCGCATCTGACGTAATAACATTAACAGCAACTTTAAAAATCCTGCTTGTCATTTTTCATCTTAAGCCCCATGATTTTCCTATTGTCTTCCTGCATGTAACTATAAGTTGAGAATACTTGAAAGTTGGAGTAAGGACTTACAAAATTGCAATACTTCATTAATTGTTTCGATGACCTGGACCTCTCGGTCAAACAGAGGAGGAATTTGTGGAAATATCGCAGGTTATGTATTTTTTTATTATCTCCCTAGTCCCTTTCATGACCTTGCTTGCTATGTGAAATCTTTTCTTAAATTTGTTTAGGCATATAAGAAGTTTGATTGTTGAAATATTTTTCTGCTGTTTTTCTTTTTCCATTGTTACAGATTCCTGTCCCAAATCCCCTTCCTTTCACCCTTTTTTTGGAAATCATGGAATGCAAAAGAGAATGAAGAGGCTAAGCAGAAAAATCTTTGGTACTCTTTAAGTACACACGACACTAACACCTCATAAACAGACAAGCTATTTCTAGTGCAATAGCTACAGGGAAACGAGTTTTTTCCTCAGGTTTTTTCACTTGTTTATTGAATCATATACAAGATAGTATAGTTCCCCTGTTACATTTCCTGAGCTCACACTTGTGTTTTTTCTGACACACACCAAAATTATAGATATAAGCATTTATTGTAAATACAATTAATCAAATTTTTGTAAATCCTCTCTTTTCAATTGTCCATTAATAAGCGCTCATTGATATATTTTTCCAACAGAGAGATGGTTGCAGCAGCTCATCTCAAGGCACTTACAAAGGAAGACAAGGAAAGAAAACAGCGTTCTTGGAAGACATTGACAGACAATGAGTAGTAGTGTTTGTAGATTTTTCTCTTTTATTTTTCATTTTCGGTCACTATTGTTGTACTCTCGATAAAAATAAAAATTTCAAGGAAACAGCATGTTCTTGTTAAATTCTGCATATTTTATCGAATTTAGGAAAAATATTTAAGATGACTGAAGGTACACATCGCATATAAAGTACCTACAAGATTTATGTGAATCTTTTTCATAAATGTAGGTTCTCTTCGAGTAGCCTAATTGATTTCTTGAATTGTTCATTTTTAGTTTTCTAGTCCAATCATTTTAACATGCCAGAATCCGTCGAAAGTGTGAATTCGATTTTGATGACGCTCGGATGGGTTTCAGGAATGCATTCGGAACTCGTGAGGCTTTGTTTGGTATTAACGTCCTTCTCCAGAAATGTCGAGATCAGCGTAAAGATGTTTTCGTTTCATAGATTATGAGAAGGCATTCGACAGAGTGCTTCACTCACGCTGATGTCGGTGCTTCGGGAAATACAACTGGACAGCCGAGATATACGAATAATTGAGAAAATATACTGGGGACAGACGGCGTATAGAAGGAAAAATAACATCTGGTCTTCAGATACGACGGGGAGTGAGGCAGGGTTGTATCCTCTCACCTCTACTTTTCAACCTCTACTCAGACCGAATATTTAACGAAGCTTTGGAGAATGTGGGCCATGGAGTGAAGGAGAATGGCGTCCTGCTTAATACTATTAGATACGCAGACGACACAGTTGTCTTATGCGACAAAATTGAAGATCTTCAAGAATTATTAAATAAAATCAATACAGTGGGAACAAGTTATGGCCTTAACATAAATACCAATAAAACAAAATTTATGATATTTAGCCGCGATCCGCACAAAGACACCAAGCTGTTTCTGAATAATTCTCAAATTGAAAGAGTTGAGAAATATAAGTATTTGGGAAGTATTTTGATAGAGCAATTAGATCCCGATACTGAAATAAAGTGTCGCATTGAGACAGCCAGAAATTGCTTTAGATCATGAGAACGCTCTTTTGTAATGACGCCATTAACCTCAAGCTTCGACAACGAATGGTTAAATACTACATCTGGCCAGTTATTTTGTACGGTGCAGAGAGCTGGACCCTCAAAGTACGCACGATTAATCGTCTGTAGAGCTTGGATATGTGGATCCACAGAAGAATGCTGCGTAGTCCCTGGACCGATTTAATTACTAACGAAGATGTTCTTGGTCGTGCAAGAACAGAAATACAACTATTCACAACGATAAAATGCCGCAAAATATCTTAACTGGGTCATATAATGCGAGGAGACAAATACTGCTTGCTTCAGTTGATCATGAAGGGGAAAATAGAAGGAAAACGTGGTGTAGGTCGAAAACATATGTCACGGCTTATTAACATAAGAGCGTGGAATGGCAGAAGATAGAGATGCACTCTCCACATTAATCGCCAACGTTCGGGGGACCAAGCAAGGCACTTGAAGAAGAAGAATCATTTCAACTCTTCAGATGTTTCCAAAGCGTTTGATTGTTTCCATTACCCAGGTTTTCTCTTATGGGGTAGCTTGGAATTCTTAAGAACAGAATGAAGCTTGGGTCCCTTACATTTAATTAATGGGATGTTTTCTTGGGTACTTGATTCAGCCTCCTCGAAGACGTTATTAGTGTAATTTTGGATGTTTCTAATCACTACTAATACTTAGTAAACAGACATTTTAAGATGCAAATTCCTATTTCCAAGTCACCAAGAAAGTATACATGGAAGATATTAACAGACAAGGAGTAATATTAGAATCTTTTCTGATTTATCTTTTTCAATAATAATTAAAATGTAGATTTGATGTGAATGAATAAAATGATAACAAATTATCAAGGATCATCGATATTATTCTCATGCAGCTAAATAAGCTCCTTGAGCTCTGGTTTTGTAAATTACAAGTTTCTCAATCCTAAGTTATTTAGGTGATTTCTGAGGTGACTGTGCCCCGTTAATATGTCAGTTGAAACTCTTAGATCTAGCCTTGAAGCCAATCTTTGGTGACTCAGTCCTGTGAAACTCTACCAGTCCTCCCATACCTTTAAATTCCTCCGTTTGTTCCATGTCCCTGCGGTTTCCAAATACATACCAAGTTCAGGCTCCGGACAAGTGAACCACTTGGGCAGCCAATAAGTCATGATGTGATATTTGCTTTTCTTGTTCAATCATTCCAAAGCATTTGATTGTATCCATTATTTGTGTTTTTCATATCATCATATTCTAAAGGCCTTATCGTTGAAACCATTGGTCCCACTCTTTTTTCACACTTCATATAAATGGTAAAAAATGGTTAACTAAGCCTCACTTAAAGTTATTGAGAGATTGAGTAGAAAGAGTTTTTTCAAAGATAAATGGTAAAAGCTGTCATATGATAGTGATAGTAGGGAAGCTTCTAAGGGAAAATTCCTGGCACCTTTATATATTTTCTAAAAGCTATATGAAAATGTAAAAAAAATCCCCCATTTATTTTGCTGGATGTCGGTTTTGATGTTGTTGATGAAGGTGTCAGTTAGTTTAATGCCAATTGAGCAGAATGTCTTTCTAATAACAATTTTTTCTAAAATGCAAATTTCTGTTTTTATAATATATATGGATAAGTTAGCTCTCAGTATAGTGTTATTTTGGAAATTCCTTTCGATATTTACTCGAGTTGAACATATGAAATGACAGAAAAAATCTGAATTCTGTTTTATATACATTGTGAATTTTATCTCGCAACGGTTTGCTTCATATTCAATCTTCCTAAAAGACATTTTTCTTCTCTTGGTTCTTTCAATGATGGTAGGTTTATTCAGTATAGAGAATAAAATTCTCTTATATAACTATTTGAATTAAATGTATGTACATACAATAATAATTAGACAGAAGGTATAAATATGTATTGGGAATAAATCAAAGTCAAAAAGTCATAATTATAAATATATTATGTCCAATAATATTTGAAATATAGATAATATCTGCTATAAAGTTTCAAAACATCAATTATTAAAAATTTTAGGTTTTGATCACTGACAAAAAAATATTAGTACAGAAACACAAGGATGAAAACTCAAAAATTCATTGCCTGAAACAATCTTCAAAAACAAACAATATAAACTCCTTAAATCTTAACCTTGGTATAAAATTGTTAATCCTTAAAACTTTAAGTATCTATACAGTCTCACTGGTGAATTATAAATGCTTCCCAGTTAATCATTCAAACTTTAAAAATAGTAACTGGAAATAAAAATCTATAAAAGCTCTAGTAAGATGAAAAAGTAGTAACTATTTACTATAAATAAACTCTAAATTTTTATAATTATATATAAATCTGAAGTCAAAAGAATTTCTTGTAATTTTACTTAAGAAACTTCAATTTTATTGGTCACTGATGCACTGGGCAAACATAAAACCATTATTTCCTATTGTTTTTCACCTTCATTCAATTTCTGAACATGAATATTATTAATTCAAAGAAAATCATAGGTTTTTCATCCATATAACTCAAGTACAAAAAAGACCTAAGTAGGTATATCTTAATATGCTTTGTATTTATGTAACAAATGACATAAATATAGCAACTGTTCTGTTTGGCCATAACACCAAAAGTTTTTGAGATGTATCATGTGACCTTTTGTGTGGAATTTTTCATGACTTTCTTCTGCTAGAGCAAATGTTTTGGATCCTTATTGGCCCCAATTATAGCATTTTCTAGGTGAGGTTAGTTTAGATTGAGCTCATAAAAAAAATTTCATATGAATTTTTCATGAGCTTAAAACAATGTACCTAAGGAAAATGTCATACTTATATTTTTCAATATTCCAATTGAATTACAATTTGTGATTTCGATTCACTCTCTCATCCAAATTTATAACAAAATTATGGAAATTCAAGATTAAATATAGTAAATAATTACTAATAAACCTACTTGAGTCAGTATTATATACAAATATTCCGAGTTGCACTTAATGACTTATTTTTTTTGTACACTAGGTATTTTCAGATTTTTTGTCAAGCTTAAATTTACCCCAAACCCAAATTTTTACAGAACTGCATTTAATGCTTATTTACGTGGTTGCTGAATATTAACTTGAGGTTTGTTAGCATGTTGCACTGGTGGTTTTTCCTTGTGGAAACTTTGCACTGCCTCAGTTGGAAAATCAGCATACCCCTTAGCAACAGCACCTGAAATAGTTAATGTTTTTGGAGGGCTGCTGGAAACAGTTAATCCTGTTGTATCTTCAGATAAGCCACCAGAATCCTTTCTTGTTTTATGTTGAGTAATACGCATTCCACCTGCTTTGACTGTGAATTGAATTGAAAATAAAAAGCCGATTCCAAATAAGAGAATGGAGAAAGTTTACCTGCTGGAGGGTGCCCGGCCTTGAGCTGACATTCATCTTTTGGACTAGACATATCGAAACTATGAGACTAAACTAACACGTCACAGAGAAGTGCAATATGGAAGAGAAGTAATATCGCAAACTCTGCTAAATGATTTTTACTGGAGTAAACAAAGTACACGTAAAATATTTTTAACCTTGAGCCGCACTGAGAAAAGTTAAAATTATATTTGTTCTATCTTCAATCCTACATCACGGAGTTCTTCTTCATGATCACAGAGTTACATATTTCTTTCGAAAAGAGGAAAGCTCATGGATGATAAAGCCCTGTTTTTGGAAGTCATAAGGGAAATTTCATTAGAAGTCTAGTAGAAAAAACAAGAAGATCGAATTTGTCAATAGTTGAGAAAACAATATTATAAGTTTCATTACTACTGGTAAAATAATTTCCATTTTAATCCTTGATTTAATAACTCTGATAATATTTATAGTTCTTTCTCAGTAATTTTCAATGATCAAAAGTACAAACTCCTAATTTGGAATCAGAAACGAATACAAAAATATAATTGTAGTATTCTATATTATCAATGTTAATAAATCTCAAAAATAAGAAACCTAATTGATTTTCCTTTATTTCAAGTGTGAACTCAAAAGTTAACTGATATGGCTAAATTCTTGATTTTTATAACAAGAGATGTCATATTGGTTCGGAATTTGTATCTAGAACTGTACGCAATGCAATGAAGAGTTCTAATCAGGAGTATTTGTCAATTGTGGAGTCCAATTTAGATGTGCACTGTGATTGCACGCTTATCGATAAAATATGAAGAAACTGGGAAATACGAGGGAACCTACTAGTTCCCAACAATAGCATACAGACTATACTTGAAGACAACGCACCCCATAGAGTTGAAGTTTCTATGCCAGCCAGAATCGCCAATTCTGGCTGGTTAAGATGGGTCAGGACAAAGATGATTTATATACTCATCGCCAGCATATCTTTTCTCAAGTAAAAAATATCCCATCTTTAGATTGCTATGAAAAAGGTCCGAAATTCTCAATTCTTCAAAAACACTGCTTGCTTTTGGTTGCAGGCTCTGTAACTATAAGAAAAGACATTCAAGTAATAGTTTTTCCCAGAAATCATATATTCTATGATCTGCAGTTTGTCTACGAAGTTCGAATCAGTTTAGAATGTATTTTTAATAATGAACGCAATATAGAATTTAAGTTTTTCGAAGATATACAAGTGTTCTTTAAATATGCAGCCAAACATCAGGAGCTAATACTTTCAGTGAATTGAGGATAGAGAGTTCATATGAATATTGGTCTAGAAACTCTTTCATCAAAAATACGGGATATGTACAAAAAAAATTGTTATATTTCGTGGAATGTGAAAAAAATTTGGCAATGATAAATGAAGTCGCTACTTGTCTGATGATAAAAGAAAGCTGGAATTAGTTATAACGTTGAATAAACTTTTCCATCTTGAACAGTGATATTTTTACTTAGTAATATTCGCAATCCTCATAATGAAACTATTTTGAATTTTTAGAGTTGACTTCTAAGAAAAGTATTGTTATAATTTTCTTAAAAAGTCATATCTCTATTTCTGTAATAAGAATCTAACTATTCACTAATCGTAATCTCTTCTATCCACTGTATAAGAAAAAGTACGCTCATGGATTATCATTCTAAGATAACTTTGAAATTTTTAGCAGCCATCTGATAGTAGTAACTGAAAATAAAAAATTATAGTATTCTGTTTTATCAAGAGCCATCTGTGGACCATCTATGAATCTAATCTCAATCTTTCAATCCTGACCTATCCTAACCTTCCAGGATCGCGATTCTGGCTGGCGAATGAACTTCATTTTATTCTATGGGGTGCTTTGTCTTCCTCTATACTTGGTCTATGGTCAGGATTGAAAGATTGAGATAAGGTTTATAGATGACTCTTGATAAAACAGAATACTATAAATTTTTATTTTCAATTACTACAACCAGATGGCTGCTGAAAATTTCAAAGATATCTTACAATAATAATCCATGGGCGTACTTTTTCTTATACAGTGGATAGAACAGATTCCGATAAGTAAATACTTAGATTCTCATTACACAAATAGAGATATGACTTTTTAAGGAAATTATAACAATTCTTTTTTAGAGATAACTTTAAAAAATTCAAAATATTTTCATTATGAGAATTGCGAATATTACTACGTAAAAAATATCACTGATTAAGATGGAAAAGTTCATTCAACGTTATAGCCAATTCGAAGTATCGCTTATCATTAGACAAGTATGAGTTTGACACTAAAATACAAAGTTAGCAATTTTTTTGTATATAGGTACAGAGAAATAGGTGAACTGAACAGTTTAAATACATATTACAGATTAACATTAGCTACTAATACATAACTGAGAACTACTTAAAATCCCAAATATTGGGGAATAACATAAACCAGTTAGGTCGTTAAGAAATATTTGATTACAATACAGGCAATTGTGGCTTTGAAAATTATAAGGATTCAAGATAATTGAGTTTTATACTTTTTGTGCTTGATATAGGATTTGTAAATTGTTTATTGATGGAAAAATATGGTTGTTTTCTATGCAATGTTGTGCCAAAGTGCAATCTGCTTTGTTTTCACAAAAATTTTAATGATGTTCCTTTTATCTAATTCTAAACGACCTGCCTATTTGATCAATAGAAATTTCTTTATAGTTGGGACATGTTAGTTCATACACTCCTGAATTATCTAATTTCATAAACTAGTTTCTAACTCAACATTTTTCTTAACATTCACTTTGTATACTTTCATTAAGTATCGCAAAGCCAATAATCGTTTAGTTTATCAATAGTTATGATTTGGTCTTTTAATATATTGCTAAGAAATATCCTACTCGAATTAAGCCCTTATTTATCATCTTCCTTAACTTCAGTAGGTTCATATTCGTAATAATCTGTTAAGAATGGGGTCACATATTTATATCAACTTGAATATAATATTTGTAATAGCATTATGTCTTTTTTAAATAATTTATAGAGGCAAAATAATATGATATGAAAAACTATTTTTGAAGAAATGCAATAGACATTGAATATAATATATGTATGAAATAATATTTAATTGATTATTTATAAAATGACAAAAAAGAACATTTTTATTGAATAAATATGATAATTACATTCAAATGTACATATATAACTTTGATTAGTCAACATATTTGCAGTCCATTAATACAATGAGGGTGTTCCTGGTCCATACCAATCAACTTCCTGTTTATCACACCAAATATATTTTCCCTTTAAGCCATGATCTTCCAGTGCTAAATACAGAGGAGCTACAGCACCTTCTTCGATTGTCAGGGGTCCTTTGTGACTTGTAAGATCAGTATCAACATATCCTGGATGCACAGCATTCACAGAAATATTACGGAAAGGTTTTTCATTGTCGAATTCTCTCTGTTGAATGAAGGAAAGTGCGCTGCAACCAACTTTTGAGACCAGATAAGCAGAATTTCCCCAACCTTCCTCTTGATGTTTACCTGCTTTGGCATCACTGCATGGAAAAAGAGTTATTGATGAATAAAAAGGAAAGGAAAATGTGAGTTTCATATAGGTATAAATACATGGATTATGAACAATCAAAGATGGATAAACATTTCCCATTGAACTTTATAATCTCTAGAACTGGACTACTGATGTGTGTTATAGCACTTGATCAAGCTATTGAAGGAAAAAGCACTAATCATTGATGAGAGTCTTATCTTTGTGCTCTATGTTTACGTTGTATGGAAAAATGCTGCCTAGAAAATTGTATTCTCACTAGAAAAAACTTGAAGAAGTTGGGAGTTTAAAGGACAAACAAATAGAAACAATAAAGGGGAGAATGAAGACATTAGCAGAGGAATCCGTCCAGAATGAGATTCTAATGGAAAAAGGTGAAAGAAAAGTCCAGTATAATTGAAAACATGCAACTTGAA
Source organism: Cryptolaemus montrouzieri (assembly GCA_013387265.2). Lineage (NCBI taxonomy): Eukaryota > Metazoa > Arthropoda > Insecta > Coleoptera > Coccinellidae > Cryptolaemus > Cryptolaemus montrouzieri. Next base: position 127,010,840 of record JABFTP020000185.1, read on the forward strand.
CTAACAGATAGAGAAAAACAGATAAAATTTTTGAAATGTCAAATTAATGAAGGGTCGTCACCATTACCACAGATCAAACCAGTGAAAAATGCACTCTTCACAAAACCACCTCTCCATACTGAAACTGAAGGAGAAAAACGACACACCATCTCAATGAAGGCAATGATGATGATTGGAAAGTCGTAAAAAACAAGCGTCACAATAATAAATTACCTAGATTGAACCGTCCACAACCACTGAAAGGAACAAACAATGAAAAACATCTTCTTAAAATTGTCCGGAGAATGTCGACACTCTTTGTTTCTGGTCTTGCCCCAGAGATGGATGCCAATAGCCTTGCAGAATATTTGAAGGAAAAACAACTCTATGAGGGGTGTACTAGTGAAAAAATGAAAACCAAGAAAGACTGTGCAGACTCCTTAAAGGTGATACATTATAATGTGCGTTCTATACGCAATAAACTAGATGAATTTGAAGCTAGTCTAGTGAATGATCACATCGATATAATAGTACTTACTGAACATTGGCTTAGAAGTGAAGAAATGTCCTCATTTAAAATATCTAACTATAAGAGTGCCACTTAGGCAGGCAGACATACAGTGGGGGAGGAAGCCTAATCTTAATAAGAGAAGATATTGACTTTGAGCTGATCTCGAAATTCGAAGATATTAATAGTAAAAAATGTATAGAAATCTGTTCATCTCTTATTAGGCCCCAAAGTATTCATGTCCTGGGCAATTACAGATCTCCTAGTGGTAGCTTTGACGTCTTTCCGGGGAGGATGGAGGATGCTCCGCAAAGAGTCAACATGAATAGAGGGGTTATCATTGCGGGCGACTTCAATGTCCCGTTCGGCACCAGTGAAAGGAAACAGTAAGGCTTTGTGATTTGATGGAAAGCTATGGTTTTCAACCTGTTGTGAGAAACAATACAAGAAGAGACGCCTGTCTGGACAACATATTTCTGAACTTTGAGATTGACTCTGCTACAATAGAAGCCAGAGATTTCAATATATCGGACCCTGATGGACAGTTAATAAATATTCCAGTTGCTCGTACATCTAAGAGCACTCCAAATACCGAATCAACGTTTAGACCTGTCACTGGGGAGGGACGTCTGGCATTTTATAACATCGTTGAGAGGACTTATTGTAATAAAGAGAGACCCTATATTACACACTGGTTCAGTGGTGAGCTTCGAAAAATGAGAGATCACCTGAGCTTTCTTGGAGATGTGTGCAAGCGGTGTGGCTCTCCTAATCTGGGGAATTCAAAATTTTCAAAAATAAATAAGCAATTACAAAGGCAAAAAAACAAGCAAATGATAAAAAAATTGTGTCTGCAAAAAACCCGTTCAGGGCCATGTGGGGAATTATAAATAGCCAAAAAAGTAATCCTCAAAATTCTAGAGGAGGTTGTAATATTTATCCTGGCGACTTCAATAATTTTTTCGCTGAATATGCTCATAAAATTGTCAGTAGCCTACAAATACCACAAAAGACCCCCTTTCTTATATGAACAATCAAACTATCCCAGATGTGACGTTTTCTTTCCAGCCAGTGAGCTCTGTGTTTGTGAGAGGGGTTATAGATGGTATAAAAAATAAAAACTGTTCGGATATTTATGGCCTAACTGCGAGCATGATCAAATCTGTAAAGAACATCATTATAGGGCCCATGACAAGGTCGATCAATAAATGTTTTGCAGAGGGGGTCTTTCCTGCAACTCCGAAGAGAGCCAGAATTATGACAGTATTTAAAAAAGGTGAAGAAAAAAGAAATAACTAACTACAGACCTATCTCACTGCTGTCGGTTCTGTCTAAAGTTGTAGAAAGGACATGGCAAAAATGATTGTGAGCCACTTTAAGACTAATGGTCCTTCAATGATGCTTAGTTTGGCTTCAGATCTGAGAACAATACAGTCCAGGCTGTTCTTGACCTTCTCTCTGACATAATTGGTGCATTCGAGACTATGGAGTTTGATATGGCCTTATTCTATGATCTAAGCAAGGCCTTTGATTGTGTAATCCACAGTATTCTGCTAGCAAAGTTAGATTATTATAAATTTGATACCAACAGCTTATCACTTTTGGGATCATACCTCAGCAATCGAAGTCAATCGGTGGTGTTTGGGGGGGCGTCTTCTGTGGAATAGGAGGAGGGGAACCTCAGGGTTCTGTCCGGGGACCAATTCTCTTTTTGATTTTCATAAATGACCTACCGTTGTGCGACAGAAGAGCTAAATTCACCCATTTTGCTGATAACACCACCCTATCTATCAGGGAAAACAACATCAAATCTGTTGTTTCCATGGCTTCGGAGGTGCAGTCCAGTGTTGGTGAGTGGTTCAGTGCAAATAGACTGAAACTCAACAATGAAAAGACTCAGATGATGGTCTTCACACAAAGACATTTAGATATTCATGAGAATCCAATTAGTGTGAAAGTTTTGGGAATCCATCTAACTCCCAAACTTATATGGGACATTTATGCTGACGAAATTTCGAAAAACCTTGGAGGGTCTATATACCTGTTACGCAACTTGTTCAACTGTGTGTCCTTTGCGACTGTCTTATCGGCGTATCATGCTTTGTTCCACTCAACCATGACATATGGACTTCTGGTGTGAGGCGGGACTGCTTCTGCTGAGCGTATCTTTGGACTGCAGAGAAGAGCAGTTAGAATGCTGGCAGGACTGGGCTACGGGGATGATTGCAGATCGGCATTTAGGAGACTCTCAATTCTGACATTACCATTTGCGTTTATACTTGAGTGTCTGGTATATGTGAGGATTCGCTTTGGTCTCTTCACAACCTACGGTGATGTTCATGAATATGGCACAAGACAGAGGTGTGATCTTGTGCCCTCTTTTAGTAGACTGAAGAAGTGCCAGGAAAATCCAAAGTACCTGGCAGTTAAATTTTATAATGAATTGCCATTGTATGTCAGAAATTTACCACTAAATAGATTCAAGCAAATTCTGAAGAACTTTCTATGTGATAAAGCCTTCTATAATGTTCAGGACTATTTTAATTTTGACTTGAGAGGACTGACTTGTCAAATTTTTGTGTTTAATTGTCATGAAATGTTTTGCGATTCACACTAATGCGGAAATAGTTTTTAGATATTTGTTCTTATTCGTCTGACCTGTGCAAGTAATGTATTTTATGTAATTTTCATTATGGTGGCACCAATGAATGAAATGAAATGAAAACTAGAAGCTTATCGAAATCCTGTAAGAAATAAGAAAGTTCCTTAACAGGAATGAGTCCAATATAATAAAAACAGTCAGTGCCAGTCTTTTAAAATATTCTGAAAATGGGTATGTCCTCCAAAAAATAACCTGTATATTTTCTGTACAAATTGGAACAGAAAATCGGGTAACCCATTTTTCAAATTTCAGAAAAATAACTTGAAAAGATACATTGACAAAATTTCATCAAACTTTAAATCAAAACGAAAACATTTGTTGACTTTACTGTACGGACTATTATTCATATTTTCACATGATCTATCATTAGTAGTAAGGATGACCATCTTAGTACAAAAAATCTGTAACTTACCTAACAAATTTATTCATTAATTCGCTCAAGCTTTCTGACAGTTAGGAAAATAGTTTGGGGTTCTGTAAGCATCGCAGTGAACCGATTTTGAGATATTAAAATTGACCTTTTCGGATACGCAAATCCTCTGATGGAATCCGGGATAGGTGTCCAACACTGCTAGATATATTAACAACTCTTCCATTTTGTTTTATTAATGGAAACAGAGTGTGTGACCATCTTAGCAAACTCTCAACAAACTGAAGTAATTCACATCAATGGTTTCCAACACTTTATATTAACAACTCTTCCATTTTGTTTTATTAATGGAAAGAGTGTGTTGCAAACTTCAACAAACTGAAGTAAACTGAAGGGATCGGTTGCATCATGCTGAAAAAATTTTATTTGGAAGCTACACTGATAGTGTGAATTGAATAAATACACACCTTGAATGCTATAGCAGCATTGTTAACAAGTATATCAATACCGGTATGGGTTTTCTTTAAATGATCTTTGAATGTGTTGATACTCAGCTGATCATTAATGTCCAATTGATGAAAGAGGGCTTCAATCCAAGATCATTTAATTTCTTAACTGCCGCTTCTCCTCTTGCTATATCTCTTGCAGTTAAATATACTGTCCCATCATATCGTTCGCACAATCCCTTTACGATAGCATAACCAATACCTTTATTTCCTCCCGTTACCTATAAATACAAAGAGAATAAAACCCGTAGTCAAAATTCAGAATCATTAAATTTACCACTGCAATTTTTTCTGTCATTTTGAGCAATCGATAAAACCTTTCACTGCCAATTACCGACTTTCGAAACTGTCATTGTATATGAAAGCAGAGAGATTACGTATATTTATATGGTCTCTTCTGACTTTATCAACAATACAATTCAACATTTTTTAGTTAGACTATCGGTGTTATTGAACGTATTTACAATCAAGGTTAACCCGTCAAAACAACATTACGCAACATGGTAACCGCACGAAGCAAAGTCCTCTTGGGTGGGTTCTGAGGTACTACATTCAAATCAACGCATTATTTTGGAAAACCATGTTACCAATACCAAAGAAGATTTAAGGCAGCTTTGTTGATTAGGAGTTAGTGAGAATCGGGGAGTCGCAAATCTCCTTATTGGCTGATTCAACTGAATGACACGTTGCGTCAAAAGCATATATGAATGAATCTTGTGCAAGAATTCCCAATTAGTTCAATAAAATAAAAAAAGAAGAATACATTTTTACCAAATAAATATGATAATTACATGTACATTCCAGTGCTAACTACAGAGAAGATATAGTTTGTATCATTTCAAATTTGATCAATATTTTTCACAATAATTCAATTGGACGTATGTCCTACATACTATTACTGCACTCTGTTAAATTGTCTGGGGTTCTTTGTGACTGGTCAGATCAGTATCAACATATCCTGGATGCTCAACATTCACACAAATATTACGGGAAGGCTTTTCATTATCAAACTCTCTCTATAGGAAAAAAGAAAGTGGGCTTCAACTAACCTTTGAGATCAGATAAGCAGAAGTTCCCCAGTCTTCACTGATTTGAATAGCTTTCGGGTTATTGATGAGAGTAGAAAAGGAAAATATAATAAGAAGGAAGGAGAATGTGACTTTCATATATAAAATGGTTGTAAACAAATTAATCGCTAAAATTGAAATTTTTTCCATCTCTCAACCTATAGAAATGGACAAATACTTGATACTAAAAAAATATGTAAATATTTTTCTATACAACAAAAAAACTTCTGCAAAATCCAATTTTGTTTTCATTCAAAAGCAATTTCAATAGTCACCATGTAAGATAGTGGTATGTACCTAGAGAAGAAGGTAAATTACTTTAAAATTTATCCATTATTTTGATCAATTTTTCATAGTTTAATAAGGATCACTTAGCCTTATACGCAAATCCTCTGATGAAATTCATAATAGATGACCAGCACTGCTGGATAAATTAACAACCCTTCTACTCTGTTTGATTATTGGATCGAGTGTGTTGCAAACTCTCAACAAACTGAAGTAATTCATAGAAACAGTTTCCTTTGCTGATACACTGAAAGATTCAGTAGCACTATTCTGTAAATAATTTTTGAAACATTTAACTAAACGAAAATATCTCTACAGGGTCTTTCGAGTATGATCTTTGAATTTGTTGATATTAAGCAGATCATTTATATCTATTTAATCGGTGAAAGATGGGTTTCAATCCAATTTTTCAACTGCCACTTCTCTTTGAATTAAGCATATCATGTATTATTCCTTTCACACAATTCCTTTCCAAAGAACAACCAATACATTTGATTCTTCCTTTTGTCTATATGAATATAAAGAAAACAAAATCAAGGAAACAAATTTCATTATCACTAAAATTTACTGCAATTTGAGCATTCGATTAAACCTTACTCTGACAGTGGCCCAATTATCGACAGTGCAAGACTGAAATTTTATCAGAACTATCATATTCGAAAGATAATAATTTATATCTATTTATACGGTTCGTCCTCGAATTTATCAATCAGGCAATTATATAATATGATGATACATCAATTCTCTATCTATATTATCGGTTATGACGATCCTATTTTTTAAAGTATCAAGGCAAAACCTAATATGTACAAATATGGTCAAAACAAACAATTCGTAACATTATAACGACGACCCAAGCACCACATTTCCATATCAATGCATTTTTCTTTATTGAAATCATGTTGCCAATAAATGATCTGCAAAGATAGAACCGGAAAATCATCAACCAAAAAAGTTACAGAGCATTCTCTGTATATTCTATCAAGGCTTAACAGATCAATATTAACGAATGTGAAACGTTTCAGTCTCCAAAATTGAAGGCAGACTCGTCACAACTGAGATGAACTTGAATCGTGACTCTAATATTCGGATGTGGATAAGTACTTGACACTACAAACAAATAGAGCTGGTAAAAATTTAATGGAGAGACCGAAATATCTATATGCATTTCATGAGATAACAGAGTAAAATACGTTTCAAGTTATTGCCACAGATCCAAAAGAAATTAGGTTTTAAAATCATTATTTCAAATCTCCTAGCTTTATTGATAAGATTTGCTTTGAGCGTTTAACTATTCATTCTCTCATATTTTGCGAAATTATCATTGCACCACCAAACATTTTCGTAGTGGCTATTCTAAGCGAGATTAACGGTAATTATATATAAAGAAGGGCGACATTATACACCAGGTATATATATATATATATATATATATATATATATATATATATATATATATATATATATATATATATATATATATATATATATATATACAAAACGATTAACTAAATTGTATATATGTAGTTGCATATAACTCGGAAACATCTTCATCCAACACCCAGATGGAAGGAAAATTCTGAAATCATAAAATGAGCGACAAATCTGGGATAAGGAAAATGAAAAATTATTAGAGAAGCTGACAATCCTGATGTTGAAATCGCATTGTATAACTGATTTCTTCAACAACGCAATGCACACGTACCAATTTCTTCAGACATATTGAGAGCAAAAGCCAAACAGTTTTATGAACAAATCACAGGAAAAAAAGGTTTTCTGGCAAGTTCGGGATGGTTAGATAAATTCAAGCTTAGACATGGAATTCGTTTCTCGAAGGTTTGTGGTGAAAAACTTTCCAGTGATGTTTCTATCGGTTGTTGAACAGATGGAATTAAGCAAAGAATAGGTGTATAATGCTGAAGAATCGGCCATTTTTTGGAGATGTTTACTAGACACAACTTGGGTTCATCAAGGGGAAATCAGCACCAGGTCGAAAAGTGTCAAAAGGCTGCTTAACATTCATGCCATGTTGCAACGCGGGTGGAACTCACCAATTACCTTTACTACTCTTGGGAAAAGCGGCAAATCCACGAGTATTAAAAAACGAAAGTTCACTACCAGTTGTCTACAGTGTTTCTACCAAAGGGTGGATGACCAGACCATTATTTAATGAATGGTTTAAAACATCTTTTATCCCTGAGGTGAAGAATTTTTTAACTAAGATTAACAAGCCCTCTAAAGCTCTGTTGTTGGTAGCCAATGCACCATCGCACCCACCTGAGGAAGAGGTTAATACTGATACAAACTTCAGAGTTTTTGTTTTTTGCCACCCAACTGTACTGCTGTTCTCCAACCTATGGATCAGAATTTAATTCAAAACAAAACAACAAAAAAAGTGTCGTATAGTAAATGCCTTCTTAATCATATCATTTCGCATGGAGGTGAAGAGATAACTTCCATTTTGAAGAAGTATAATTTGAAAGATGTCGTGAACAATCTTGGAATGCCATTATTTCAAAAAATATTAGAAAAAGTTGGACAGCATTGTGGCATGACACTACAGAAGTAGAAGAATCAGATGATGAAAATATTCCACACTCAGAGCTTCAGAAGAAACTTCGTCCAATCAGTGAAAATTATTTGAAAAATATTGCCAAATCATTAAGGGTCATCGATCCAGAAAATGACTTAACCATTGAGAACATTACCAACTGGGCTGTGGGAGACAAAGAGTTTGTTATTCATTTGACTGAAGAAGAGCTTATACAGGATGCTTTAGGAAGGAATATTGAAAACGTAGAGGAATCTTCTGACTCACAGGATGGTTTAAATAGTATGGTAAAAGTGAAACATGCAGATACTGTCAATGCGTTCTCCCTGATTATCAGTTGGGCCAAACAGAATAATCTTCCTATAGAAGACGTATAGCTCCTGAAAAGGCTCAAGGAAAAATCAGTTCAGATGGCAGCATCGAGAAAGGTTCAGAGTAAAATCGATGGATATTTTAAACGTCATAAGGGGAAGCATGTTGTTTATGTACACTAGCCTATATTTAAATTCTATATTTTCTATGAGGAAAGATTATAATGAATGGAAATTTTATAATTTGATTGTTTTATAATAGAAACTATTTTTTGTTCAACTTTTCGATATTTTTATAATAAACTCGGATTCAACAGATTTTGGGTTTTTTCTATTTTGAAAATGAAACAAATTCAAGTCACTTCAGAAATTCGGGCATTTCGATAGTCCGGGCATGCGCCGGAACGACATCTGCCCGGACTACTGAAGTTCTACTGTATATCATACAGATTTTTATGAGGATATACCAATCTATCACAATATAAACAAACTACAACATATGAAACATTGGCATCAATGTACCAACAAGTAGTGCCAGAGATCATCTCCCCTGAAAAATTCAATGTAGAAAAATTTATTAAAGTTTCCTACACCTTCCTAAGATCTAATGTTTCAATATTTTTAAGGTTTTCAGAAGTAATACCAGTCGTGAAAATAATAATCCGCAAAATAAATATGCCCAATCAATAAGTAAGATCTCTGAGCTATTGTCATGCAATATTATATTGTAAAGAATGATTCCATTCAAATAGTTGGTTTCTCATTTTCACAAAATTTTGTAGATTTATATTTGTAATTCATCTATTTTTGTTCATAAATTTAAATGAATAATATTTGTGACAGCAATGTGGCTTTCCATTTAAGAGACAAGTATTAGCAACATGATAGTATATGGAAAATTATTTGCAAGAACATCTGTACTTGCATGTAATATTTATAATAAAAAAACTTCTTATTAGTTTTAACTATTTTAATTACATAAACAAAAATAAACAAGATTTTTTACTGAATGAATGTGATAATTACATGTATGCATATTCCATATAGTCGTGATTCCTTTAAACCTTTGTTGGTGTTCCTGATCCGTACCAATCCACTACTTGTTTATCAAACCAAACATACTTTCCCTTCAAGCCATGATCTTCCAGTGCTAAATACAGAGGGGCTGCTGCACCCTGTTCAATTGTCAGGGATCCTTTGTGACTTGTCATATCAGTATCAACATATCCTGGATGCACAGCATTCACAGAAATATTACGGCAAGGTTTTTCATCATCAAATTCTCTCTGTTGAATAATAGAAAGTGCACTGCAACCAACCTTCGAGACCACATAAGCAGAATTTCCCCAACCTTCCTCTTGATGTTTACCTTCTTTGGCATCACTACAAGGAAAGAGTTACTAATGAGAATATAAAAAAAAGAAGCATGTGATTCTGTCCTATATGGATCACAATAATTATTAAGAAATTAAGGATGGAGACTCTTTCTATTGAACTTTTAATCTCTTGAACTGGACTAATAGATCAATACTAATGTGTATTATAGAACTTGATCAATCTATTAAAGGAAAAGACATTATCTTAATGAGTTACTTATTTTTGTGCTTATGGTCTATGTTTTACGGAAAAATACCACCTAGAAAATTAAATTCTCACTTGGAAACTAGAGTTTCATTGAAATTTCGCAAGAGACAATAAAGTTTCTAAATACACAAAGCAGTCCAATATACAAATATAAGTAAACGATGATTTCTATTAAAATATATTATTAAATGCTACGCGTTTCGATACACAATATCTTTATCAAGAGCGAATGAATACTACAAATATATTTTTCTAACATATACTTATATATACTAAAGAGGCAATCCACTCAGAATTATCTGTATTTAAACTAGTGTTTAGGAAATAAATTTAATAAGGGTGAGTTATTTATGTCTACCTGATCATTAAGAATTTCCCGTGAATACCTAAATCTGTTAATTTCAAGTACTTCCAGAAGGTTGAGTTTTATACCTCTCAGAATGTAGGATTTTAAATTCTGAATTGAAAGAGTGACTATTTTCCCTAAGATAATTTGAATCGGTTTTTCCATTGATGATACTGCGTTTATGTTATGTACAATTGCAATCTGCACAATCCAATCTATAAATGCCTGATTTATTTTCTTTATTAATTGGAAATTTATAATGCCTGATAAAAGAAAAATAGAAAATATTGTAATTCCAAGTAATGCAAAGTTAGTCTCTTTTGATGTCAAGAATTTGTTTCAAGTATTCCACGAAAGATCGGTATAATATAATCAATAATTTGTTAACACAAAATATGATTAATCCACTTTTTGTTGAAAAGATTAAATACGACATTATGGCTTTATTAGATGTTTGCATATCTCAAAATTATTTTTATTTAACGATTGTTTTTATAAGAGTGATGAGGAAATCTTCATGGATAACATAGAAAAACTATTCATAAACACCGCTTAGTAAACATTTCCTATATTGGTATCGATATGTCGATGACATTATTGTGTTAATAAATTATTGTTTCACAGGAACAAACAGACAGTTCACTGTATTTTGCATTACTCGAATTACATTTCATCAACAACCTGCACCCAAAATAGGTAAAATTCATTTCTGAAGTAGAACAGAACAATTTAGATCAACTTCCTAGACCTAACAATAACAAGATCAAATAATAAACACAAGTTTTCAATTTATCATAAGCCTTCTCTTACAGATATCACAATTCATTACACATCGGTACATCCTTACCAACAAAAAGTTGCAGCATTTAATAGCTATATTCATAGACTGTTGAGCACACCGATGTCACAAAAATGTTCTGCAAGTTGAAAACAGGTGTCCTCAAAAAAATATCACCCTATAGATTTTTTAAACTAATTCGAACAGTAAATCGTGTAGATACTTTAGAGAAATCTGTTTTATATTTGAGAAAAATAACTTGGAAAGTAAAATATATTGGAAAAAACTGAAACTTCAAGAAACTGTATTTCAAAAATGAAAACATTTGTCGACTTTGTTGTAAGGGCCATCTTTCATGAATACGACCACCTTGAAGCGTGATACCCTGTACAAAAAAAAGTTATTTACCTTACAAATTTATCCATTAATTTGCTCAAGTTTTCTATAGTTAAGGAACTATCGCTTAGTTTTTTACGCAAATCCGCTGATGGTATTCGGGATAGATGTCCTGCACTGCTAGATATATTAACAACTCTTCCATTTTGTTTGATTATTGGAAAGAGTGTGTTGCAAACTCTCAACAAACTGAAGTAATTCACAGCAACGGTTTCCTTGGCTTGTACACTGAAAGGTTCAGTAGCATCATTCTGTAAAACATTTTATTTGAGTTTTACACTGGCGGTATACTTTATATAAGTACACACCTTGAAAGCAATAGCAGCATTGTTAACAAGTATATCAATACCAGAATGAGTCTTCTTAATATGATCTTTGAATGTGTTGATACTTAGCTGATCATTAATGTCTAGTTGATGAAAGAGGGGTTTCAATCCAAGATCATTTAATTTTTTAACTGCCTCTTTTCCTCTTGCTACATCTCTTGCAGTTAAATATACCGTCCCATCATATCGTTCGCACAATCCCTTTACGATAGCATAACCAATACCTTTATTTCCTCCAGTTACCTATAAATATAAAGAGTTAAAACTCGTAGTCAAAAAATTCAGTATCCTTGAATTTACCACTGCAATTTTTTCTGTCATTTTGAGCATTCGATAAAACCTTTCACTGCCTTCTATACTAAAACTGTAGAGAAAAACAGGGAGATTAGGTATATTTATACGGTCCTCCTTAACTTTATCAACCACACAATTATAAGTATTTTACCTAGACTACCGGTGATAATACAGGTATTTACAATAATATCAAGGTCAAACCGTCAAAACAAATTAACAAACATTACGCAACATCGTAACCACAGCAGTACCACTGAACACTTTAAGTAGTACCACACATTGGCATTAACTTTATACAACATTTAAATTACTGCATTTTTCTTTGGCAAAACCATGTTGCCAAAATATAACGGAAGATTCATAGGATATTAGTCTATGTATATTATCTGTTATTCTAGTACTAGGCAGACCACCTGGGTAGTGGCACGGTTAGTGCGCAAGTATGTTGGATTATGCTTACCCTGGTCCTTGAACAAAAAAGTGAAAATTCGCAAATCTATATATGAAAGGGGTTCAACTCCGACGAGTTGCCCATATATCTGTTCATGCAATGAAAAAATATAAATCCACCACCCGGTTATTAATACCACTTCCAGACAATGATTATAATCAAAACATATCCTGGAACTATTATATATTAGGATAACGTTAAATGTTATGTTATATATCAATCTACCAGAATATAAACAAACTATAGCATTATCAGCCGAAGACTTCAAACACTTCAATGTACCAACGAGTAGTGTCAGAGGCTTTCTCGTCGAAAAAATCCACTGTACGGACCTTAGTCAAGTAATATATATGCTGTAAGTAACTTCGCTTAACTGGACACGCCATGTAGGATTTTGATGGCAAATATTTCACATCACTGGCTAAAATATATGATAATGGCAAAACAGTAAAAGAAAAATATATATATATATATATATATATATATATATATATATATATATATATATATATATATATATATATATATATATATATATATATATATATATATATATATATATATATATATATATATATATATATATATATATATATATATATATATATATATATATAGATATAAATAGATATGTCTGTATAATTCAATTTTTCATATTTTGATGAATTCTTCAACTGAATAAAAGGCCCCTCCAACAGTAGATCTTTCCATTCCAGACAAACACTTCAGTTCAGCAGCCAAGTTGTTATATAGCTGTATTCCCCAGTATTTTCATGAATTTTGTGTGTTCCTTTTAACATGAAGTTGGATACAGTTGTTTATATCTTGTTTCAAATGGGTGATAGTCGCAGTTTATTGGAAACAGAATTCCTGTGCATAAATAAAAGGCACTCTTCTATATACAAAGATGGAAAGGTAAGTATTTTGTGATTCACAAAAATTGGTTTACAAGACTCTCGACTACCAATCCCATGCATTATTCTGATCGCCTTCTTTTGCAGGATGAAGACCCTTGATGCTTCTGGTACCATACCCCAAAGAAGCACCCCATATAGAAGAATGCTCTGGAAGTGAGCGAAATATGCTGTCTTCATCATTTGGCGAGTGCCATTCTGTTTCAGTCTTCTAAGCATGTATAAAATTTTGGACAGTTTCTTACATGTATAATTTATGTGTGGCGTCCAGTTCAACCTACTGTCAATAATCACTTCCAGGAACTTGGCACTTTGAAGTCCTGGTTGCCTTTTAAATTCAAGGGTTTCAGTTTTGTCTACACTCAGTTTCAGCGAATTCTTTGTAAACCAAGTCTTAACTTCATTCAAAGCGACTTCTTTTCTATTCATTAAGTCTTCCCTATTTTTCGAGCTGATAATGATCGATGTATTATCGCAATATAGGCACAGGTGCCCACAATTCTGTGTCGATGTCGTTTATATAAATTATAAATAGGATAGGTCCCAGCACTGCTTCCTGTAGTACACCATGAACACACCCCAATTTGGATGATGTTTCCATGTTCCAGTTAACTATTTGTTCTCTGTCTGTCAAATATGACCTTATTATCCTGAACACCGTTCCTCTGAATCCTAGGTAGTGCAACTAGTGCAGTAGCACTTTATCAAATGCTTTGCACAAATCAAAATTAAGCATTTCCATGATTTCGTTATTATCCTCAACCTTTGGATGCATAAGGTTGAGTCCATAACCACTGAAGGCCAGATAACTTGTAATCCTGTAGAGGTGGGTCAATCTGCGATTGCAGCCACTGAACGCGACTGCTCTGGCTCGACGCAGCAATTTTGCGGAGCAGTTTAACCATAACTCGCTTCACCTATCCAACGCTAGATGGGGTGTGAATTGCGGTTTTAATGCAGCAATGACGGACTCGACTGCTCCGTCCTTATCTTGTAGCAGTGACGAAATACGTAGTAGGAATTCTTCGTATCGGTTTGGCAAATCTATCATTCATTTATTCGTTTCCGTTAGATTATTACGCTTATATCTCTATAGCAAATAATTCAATACATCTTAGTTATTTAGCATTGAAAACTTCCCTCGTAATTGGTAATTAGGTATTCTGAATTTTGTAATTATTCTATCAGTTTCTTACGAAAATGATATTAGAATTGACCTCATAGGATATTTTGACGCGATAATACAAAAAATAATAACTAAAACAAAATGAGACAGTTCTGTCAGCTTTTCACAATAAATTACTTTTCCCTGAGCGTAGCAGACTGCGACTGCTCATCTCCTGTCGCAGCGACCAAGTAGCAATCAGCGAAATGGCAACTCACCTCTATAATCCTGAGAGGTGGCAGTTATAGCACGGTCTAGGTGAGTGGTTCGGAGTCCACTATAAACTGTGTGGTGTGGGTCCCAAGAAAAACACAACACACTATAGTATTAGGCCAGTAAAATTATATACATATAATAATATACATAATATAAATACATTATTGTTGAAACCAAAATCATATTCGGCTGCCTGTTCTGTTTGAAAGAATTAAAGCATTCCACTTAAATCATTGAATTCAATTAGGAAGGCTGAAAATGTTTTCTTTTGTAAGACAAGAATCCTACCATTAACCAGATTAATATTTTAAATGTTTGCTATTTCCTTTGTAAACTGAAGAACCTTGCATTGGATTAATTCAAGTTTTTCGGTAATTCATCCTGTATCTTCATCAGATTGTGGTCGAATTGAAGAATGCCTTATGGTCATTCAGAAAGTCACATCGTTTTCCAATTAGAA
Source organism: Cryptolaemus montrouzieri (assembly GCA_013387265.2). Classification (NCBI taxonomy): domain Eukaryota; kingdom Metazoa; phylum Arthropoda; class Insecta; order Coleoptera; family Coccinellidae; genus Cryptolaemus; species Cryptolaemus montrouzieri. Next base: position 127,026,009 of record JABFTP020000185.1, read on the forward strand.
ATCACTTGATCTTTTTCCTTCATTAAAAAATTGAGCGAAAATTATCTTTGCTATAAAGGTTAGGAAAACAGGAACAGAAATTAAACTTATTCCACGTTCTACGCCCAGAAATAAACAGTTTTTGTAATTATTGAGTCTGTTTTGTTTTCGCTACAACACCGTATTAGGTTTTGTAGGTTTTATGGGGTATCTCGGTTATGAGTAAAGATAAAGTGATGCGGTTTTCGCGACATCCAAAGATGCCACAAACAGATTGGGTCTATCTGTAACAGTTTCTGTGATACAGGGTGATATATATTTAAAAGTTAAAACAATATTGATGAATATATTAGCGTTGAATATTGTGTTAATATTGAACATCCAAACATGTTATATGTGTTGTATATTTACAATAAATAGGATTAATCAAGAATTAATAGTTAATCATCCTTGTCAGGATACAGCAAAAAAATTATTAAATTATTGTATTGTTATCAATTCTTGATGAATGTGCAAATTTTCATTTTAATCAAATGTTTTGAAACTGATGAAAATTAGGTTCGAAGATTTAGGTATAAACAAACAAGCAAACTAACGATATAGATAGGACAAAATTGGCAATTTTTTGTCATGTGTCAAGTAACCGAAGCTTTTTGATCTTGAATTCAAATTTTGAGGAAAAGTTGTAAAGTAATGGATTAACCTTAATATCTTCAACCTATTGAAAGTTGTATGGAAATGCAATTATTCAGGAGGATAAGGTTTAATTTTAATTTCATTGATGACAGAATGATGGCCTCGTATAGGATAGACACAGCTATTAGTAACTAGTATAGAGAATAAAATTGTCCTTGTTGTCTTAAATATATTTATGAAAATTTAAATAAAATAATCCTTCTCAAAATTAACAAAACATAAAGATTGGACAGTACATAAGTTTATTCAGCCTTGTTCTTGATCTTTGGCTTTTTGAGCTTTTTCAAACCATCTAAATTACCTTTCAATAAGTTGCTATATGCCACTTGAAATTTATTAATTTCTTTCTGTTTAATAACAGTAGCAATCTTTTTCGATCGAGATTTAGCTCTGACAAGACACATATGTTCATGTGGTTCGGGTAGTGGCGGCTTGCCTTCTCTAGGTTGTGGTTTATCTATACCATCATCTGGAATATGTAAATTGGTTTTATAAAGCCACTTATGAAAATATGTTATACTTACATCGTTTGAATGTCATAGTAACTGATCCATCTGCTCTTGCTTTTTGAAATAGCTTGGTTAGTTCTGTTAAAAACTGAAATACATTTTGTAAATTTTTGATTTACAATTGTGACATAATACTTACCATATCATTCTCCAAGAGGACCATATTTTCTAGAGAAATTTGCAAAACTTATTTCCTTCTATTTACCTTAACCTTACAATTTCGATTTGACATTCAAAGAACAGAAAACGAATGTCACAAACAACTCAAGGAGGTGTCTTCCTTTTACTATTGAAGTGTAGTGAAAAGAACTAAACATATGGAATAGGTGAATTATTTGATAAAAGTTACTACATTGTTACTCGAAGTTTGAATATTCAAGTATTTAAAGTGTACTTATTATTTTCTTAGATTCTTATCATGTGACATGAACATCGCACATCTAGATATGAGAAAGGAAATAAGTGAATAGAAAACATTGGATTTAGATATCTTCTTCATTCAAGAACTATAATCTTTCAGTATCTACATAATAAAATAGAAATGGAATTCCTTAGGCCCTTTTACTGAATAAGTTGCAGACTCCTGGTCCTTTCAAGTTGATAAGTCCATCGGTTTTCAAGCAAAGATTTGCACAATTTAGCAAATAAGAACCTTTATAGCAGCTGTCACAGTCTAGGATGCACGTCTCAGTAGGATCTAATAATGGTTCATCCAAGGAAAAAATGCCTTCCATAATTGATAATAAGCACAAGGCAAAAATAAAGGTTCGGTGAAGTTCTGAAAGAAAACACAATGTTCAATATTAAATTTATTCTATTTGTCAAATTATCATTGTTCACATTTTCATTTTCAGTTATATTCAGATTGTTTCACTTGGGACTTGAGATGGAATTCATGTTATTCTGTTCTTCTATGAATTTTTCATGTTGTAGCTTTCTTGCTAAATCAAAAACAAAACAGAAAACAAAAGCAATAAAAATCTGAGAAAATTAATATTTTCAGGACCAAGAAGCTAGTTTGTAATGATTTACCAAAGACTTGCTCCACCTTACGGTTGTTCTGAAACCAAAATCACTGAACTGGACAGAAAATGAAATGGATTCTTGTGATTAGCTTAACACCTTGTTAGGGGTTGTTGCTATAAGCAAATCGATCTTAGCAATGTTATATAATAATCAGCTAAGGCAACTGCATACTTTTAGAATCTATAATTCTACAAATGAATAGGTTCTTTCAGTAATTGGAAATAATGTAAACAGTGATCAGCAACAAATTTCAGTGGTTCACTCACATCTTATTCAAAAAATACAATGAGAGTGGAATTGATTTAATTCTTATCATGCATTAATGTCTGTACTTTTTTACTATTTTCACAATTTATTATATTTAGTTATGAAATAATGGAAAAAGTTAGTTTTCATACATTCTCTTTGAAAATTCTGTTATGCGCGAAACATAATGAGCTACTTTTCTAGCTGGATTGTGTCGGATTTCTACGGGTGGATTTTAGTATTGTGGGGTTCACATGATTCACATTGGATGGTTGCATTTTGAACTAGGTGAGTGCGCAATCACTATTGATATGCTCCTCACGCTCCTACGTGATAAAATGTTGCTTTCCGACTGGTTTCTTCTCAAATCCAATATAAAAGTGTAGAAAAAAATGTACAACAAATTTTCCATCTTTGAAGGCATTTCAATTTCCAGCAAAAAATTTAGGGTGTAAACTAGCATTGTGTGATGAGGTTTTACTATCTATTCGATTGTGTAACGGTGGTGGTCCTCTATAGGCCACTCAATAAAAGCCTGATTATTCTTATATTCAGGTTTCGGATTCAATCGATTGATTGGCTGGAGATAGATACATCATGGAGGATCTTGAGATACAATGCTGACATAGATATAGGATTACAGATATGTCTGTATTTACTACGTTCTATTGCTTCGTTTACTTCCAGGGTCTTTCTCGAGAAGAACATGAATCAGAAAAATAGGCTTATGAGAGGGAGATGAGTTTGAAAATATTTGTTTGAAGATATCCATTTCGTAACTGAAAAAACTCATCCATTACCTGTTGCGAAAAATAATTTGACTTTAAAAATTATATTGACATATTATGTGATCTTCATTCTTGATTAAAAGATGGGCTCTACTAATTCATTCATTATAGTTAATCTTATCTCACTTATCACGCTGCCTTCAGTTTGAATTTTTCTTTTCTATTCAAGTATTATTTAATCTAAGAGGGGCGGGAGGATCTCTGCTGTGCATACTTTTAATAATACGAGGATTACATCAAAATTATTTATTTATTTACTTTTTTTATTTTTATGCTGAATTCTGATTTGAACACTTGCATCAATCTACTTGCCGAAAGAACAACTTTAGTGGAGCTATTGACATGTATAAATTGGTTCAGTCTCTTATTGGTTAGGTTCGGTAACATAGGATTTGATTTTGATATATTATTTGTTTTACTAATAATCCAATTTCGCCACGGATGAAATAGACGAATAATAAGAAAAAACTGTACAGATTTACATATATATATATATATATATATATATATATATATATATATATATATATATATATATATATATATATATATATATATATATATATATATATATATATATATATATATATATATATATATATATATATATATATATATATATATAAGTTATATTAACGTAAGCATAGATAGGGGAAAGCGCTTTGCTTACTTTTACTGACAATATAGAGGAGAGAGGAGCTAAAATTACATACTTTTTAAGCAATACTTGAATTTTTTTGAGATGGGTCTATACTACAGCTGAACACAAATTCTACAACATTCGAAAGTGTTGAAATAATTTTGAAGAACGATTCATAGTAGGTAAAGGAGAAACTGAAACAGATATTCGACGTAGATATTTTATAAAATTTTTGTAAAATGTAGGTATAAAAAATTATTAGTTGTATAGCAGATATGCAGAATAATTTTGATATTCTATTTAGTAGCATTCTACTACTATTCAGTTCAAGAAAAAACGAATGCAACTTTGTATTACGAGAAATAATATTCACTCACCCATTGTACCAGACTACCCCAAACACCTTTAGCTACTGAAATGATTTCCACGAGGAAATATATAAGCAGGGATCGTGAAAGTAACATCTGTGTTTTTCCACGCCATCATTCTTAATCCCCAATTGTAGATAATAGAAAAGCCATAAATATTGCTTATTAATTAGTGTTATTTTAGGCAGCAATAACTTAAGCCAGGATCGTTCTGGTTTTTTAGATTTCCAATCATCGTTATCGTTATCTATGCTACCTGAATTTCCCGGATTTTTTCACAGATAGATAGCAGAAACTATCGGATATCATTTGTATAGGTAAGATGAGGCATAAATTCTTTGACATATACAGAAGAAATCAGTTTATTTATGTAGGGTAAATTTTTTCCTTGTTATCATGGTTGAAAAAGAATCAGGCTTTAATTTTCCATTCTCTACAAGACAATTAGATTTAATAAGTATTTCCAACTTTCCCAATAGATAATATTCAAATTGCTGCTTATATTTAGATGATGTCCACTTATAAGACTAATTTGAAGTGATTTTCATTTAAATTTAATAGACTGTTCGCCATTGAGGGATAAAAGTTATGGATCTTTTGTATCAACTTTTGCATCTGTATCTTCAATGCAAGAGAAAATACCTTGGATCTAGAGAATATAAATCTGCTTTAGATTATTGAAAGGTATTTTGCTGCATATTTGCAGAGTGATTGAATGTGTTGATTTGACTGCATATTCTATAAAAGACTTCATGAAAGATTGCCCTAGAATATGTGTTTTTTGAATTTGAAATGAAGACTAATGTGGTTACTACATTGAAATAACAGACATTTCTCTCTAAGTATATAATTTTTCAAGATTAAAACGATAATAAATGGTAGACAAAGATATATTTCTAACTTTATTTATTTTTATATAGTTATTTATATAAATGTTAGTACTTTTGCATTCCTTTTCAATTTTTTGTATACAATAAATAGATAATATGCTCTATTACATTCAATTTTTCAATTAATGTAAATCAAATCTCATATATAAGAGATATTTCGTCTTCTCTCAGTTTCTCGCCACAGAAGTATAACTATCACTATTATTGTTGCTTTCTTCAACTTCTCGAAAGAAAAGATAATCTCTAAATGAAAATAATTAACAAAATCTCAAAGCAGAAACGAGGCAAAGACAGTTGCAAATTGCAAGAGCAAACATCTTATCAAGAACACTACAGTGAGCATACCAAACTGAGGTTGAGATATTGGGAGTGAAGTGGATATTTTGTATGAAAAATTTTCAGGGAATCGGTAAATGTCCTAATCTATGCGCATCTGTCACATTTTTTGAACCAATGAAGTTAGTTTCCAATGGCATAGCTTGGCGTATGGTACGTGAATAGTGACGAAAGCTTTTTACAATTTTTCCATACAAATATTTTAGGCTTAGTTGGACGTCAAATATACTATAAGTCTATTTGGGATATCCGGTATAATACAATGAGTGATATCTGAAGCCAACATAGTAAAACGAAAATTTGAATCTCCCATAAGTCTATGGCACAACGGTCATACACAATTTTCCGTCTGTGTGAAATTCATGCTTTTTATTTCTAACCTTAAATTCCGATATATTACTCATTTTTGCTTTGCTTACAGTTGTATAGATATCATTTTTAATTATAGCGAATTTTTGTGCTAAAAACAGTGAATAATGAAAATTTAAAGTTTGTTGGTTGATTGGAAAATCGGACTTCTTAAAAGAACTAAATTGATGGATTTTTTATGCCTTTATTTTGACGTATTTAATTTTATCCTGACTTCGACACCTTATAGAATATGAATAGTTAACATATTGTCTTTTTGATACTTACCCCACCCACTCAAAGATCATACCTAAACGTGTATAGAATTTTACTTTGTATTTTTGTAATAGATAACTTGCCAATATTTTTCATACTATTGGTACTTGTATTTTTATTTTTTATTTATGGGCTCTAGTTTTCGTAATTTTTATACAAAATTCACATGATTTGAGATATTTCTAATAAGCATTCTGTTCTATCATCATAAACTGTAATAAGAAAAAATTGTGGAAATGGGCTTCCTTAGATTTAACTATAAAAGTTATGGGAGCTAATCGTTAATGAAGAGTAATTTAATATTTAGATTTGTAAGATATATTGAAAATCATTTCAATACAATAAGGTTTGTTTAATAGTTCAATAATTTGAATTGCAATGTGACAAAGCGACAAGCCTGACCAAATTTATTCGTTAAGAGCAACTACTAAATATACTGTTGTTGCGCTTGCGCGTTTGGACGACAGACCTCTGCTCGATAGACTTATGCGAAATTAATATTTCCGTTTCATATTATTAGCTTCATCTGCTCGCGATAATGATTTTATAGAGTTATAATATATTTGTACGTCGTCATGAATTCTTCTGTGGTTTACATCTCTTTGACGTCAATTTTGAGTTTTGACATTGACTTCACAGGCGCGTCCGATTCTCAATTACACGCTCGCATCAGTCGAAAGATAATCATGAGAAGAGTTTACAAATATTGAGAACTGAACAGTTTGCTATTAGTTTCAGTGTTGCAAAATAAATATTGATTCATCTAACTGGAATATTTTATTTTAGCGTATTATAAATAATACAGATATAAAACTGACAATCTAAAGCGTATAAGGAACAGGGCAAGGCTCGAATATAAGCTTGAATGTAGAAATGCTAAAATAGCTGCTAATGATAAGGCTGTCAAATTGCTATCGAACAAGCAAGGTAAATTGTGGAGTATAATTAATGCCAAAAGAAAACATCAAAATGGTAGTGGCACCTCAAGTATTAGTGCGAATGAGTTCAGTTCTCATTTTCGTCTGCTGCCGGAGAGGTTGTGGGGAGTATACCGAATATTTCTCAGAGTTCAGATGAATTGTTTGTCAGGGAAATTTCGAGCACGTTGCATTTTTCCTTCAGAAGGATGGGTCAGATCGAGGTTAGGGATACTAATTGAGGACTGCCGAGTGTTATTTTACTACATAATACATTTTTGTAGTTTAGTTACCTACTTTTTAAAAATTTTTTTTCTCCTCGAGATCTACTCAAAAAGCAATGGCGATCATCGATCGCGATCGACCGTTTGAGCACACCTGATTTAAAGTTTGACACTGAACAACGTAAGGCCAGTACAAAAATAACTACAACAAATATATATGAATCTGAAATATACAAAGTAGGCCGAAATTTTTGCACCATTTTGAGAGAGGCTACATCAGTAGCAGCTAGTCTATGAATGAGTTGTGGACCCAAAAAATAGAATTATTGTGTTTACGCTTCATTCTCAATTCAAACCAGACTGGTTGTGGGATGGCAGTAATTTGAAAAATTAAAAAAAAAGCAGAATTGGTGTAAATAATAAATATAATTTCGATTTTATGGTGAAGTTGATACTTTCACCCCAGGAGATCTTTCAAGTTCAGAGAAACAATCACTTGTGTTATCAGAAATGTTTCCATTGGTTAAGCTCAACAAGTCAGTGTTTTCTTTATTAGATGTGGAGATTCAAAAAGGCCAGGTCTGTTTATTATAAAATACTATTAGATATTAAAAGGTTACATTGGTTTAATCGGAGAAAATCAACAATTTTTCTTATATAAATAAAAGGATATTTCATTCAAGCTATTTATTGTCTTGAAGATATACCTTTAAAAAAGAATTTCTGAAATTTTCAAAGAAAAATATTCAAAACTCCGCTATTTTGACGTTATTTCTGATGATCCCTCGGAAAAAGGTGCATTCGCGTTGATAGTAGAATTTATGACAGGATCATCTGAAGTGAAAAAGAAATAGGAGTTTTTGTTAGGACCAAGGACTCGAATTTATAAGGGGTAAAGAAAAAAATTGGATATTTGGCAGATCTTTTCACAAAGAGATGCAAATGATAAAAATATTTGTTAATAGTTGTTATTGAAAAGAAATTGAAATCCTCGGTCCAAGTCCTCGTGAATTGTATCACGAAGACCTTGGTAAAACTTCATGCAGATCGGTTAGGTAGTTTTCAAGAATTTTTGACAACCGATAAAACACAATTTCTAGAAAAACGCGATTAAGGTTTTGAGTAACAATGAACCTAAAAAAGAAATTTGTTTTAACTTATATTGAATCGAATCAGTAATAAGGATGCTTTATTTATTTTATAGAAATTCATTTTCGACGAAGATATTGTAAATATATTTTATGATTTCCACAATTTTATTATCAAAAACACGACCGATTCCGACCGTCAAGTTGGATAAGTACTTTATTTGTTATTAGGCTAGTATCTATACAGGGTATCCCAAGTTGAGTGACCTATTAGACGTTTATGGAGAACTAATAATGCTATCGTTCTGAAATTTTGGTACTTGATTCACCTGGTCTGATACTCAAAAAGCACTCACGATCGACCGTTTGAGCACCCTTCCCTTAAGGTTTCGAAACAATAAGTATCTATCAAAAAAGTTATTCTAACATTCATCAATCAAAAGTAACTCCACATTCTTGATGATCATTTTACTATGGTTACAAATGTCACCACCATCTGTACAACAAGATATGAATTTTATTACATCTATGGATCACCACTCCATCGTCCTCGTATGTTGAAATTTTGATTTCAGGACCTGTGAGGATCAAATTTTGAAGCTAAATATCTCCGAATTTAAATGGATTCGGACCATGCTGTTCGCACTAATTTGTCTTAGAACTTATTCAGGAACCATTTATCAAAATTTTTTCGCTATTTTCGTTTTTTATTATTCACTGACAGGCGAGAAAAGGGTTTTCTCGAGTTTCTTCTCCCTGTTTCCTCGAATCATATAAAAATTATGTAAGGTCCACAGGTTTTTTCTCATTATCCTAAGCTCATACGTCTTAGATCAAGCGAGCATGGCAGGCTTATCAGGTTTTGAATGTTCATCCATTCTACATACTATGCCATCTTATGTCTATCAGTTGTCCCTTTCATACTTATAAATAATACTGTTAGGGACGGTACAGGGGGATTAGGGGTACGTTTTTCACAGTAGTATTGGATAATAAAAATTCTAGACCTCTGTACCTCATCAACGACAAAACGTCAAACATATTCAATGAACTTTTTGTATTGATTGACGAATCGCCTCAATAATATTTTAGATTCATGAGGAAACACCAATTTAATCATTCGATAAATTAATAATTCCAAAAATTGATATATAAAACCCATTATCTTCATATGCTCCGAAAATTTCTCGAGTACGGAGCTGGCTATTTTTTATCTATTGTTCCAGTTATTATAGTAATCGTTATCGACCGATGATTGATCATCCCTAAAAAAGTAATAAGTCTTTATGCATTTTATTCTTAATATTATTGTAATAGATATTTATTGATACTTGACAGAATCATCATTATTACATAGGTTATGGATTTATTGTTAGATAAACACATTCTAAAGGGTTTTATTATTAACATCCTACCTTAGTTACCGAATTGATATATTACACTCGGTTTTTGGGTTTTGAAATGAATAATATGCTTTTGGAATAGAGATTCCTAGTAGACGTTCACTCAAATTCAATGGCAATTGAAATTCGATATTCTAATTGCCCATTGAATTCGAAGAAACCGGAGTGAATGTTCAATTTTGGCGGCCTGTATCTCAAAAACTAGTCGATTTTGTTGAAAGATGCATCATAGTAATCAAGGGAAGGCAAACTACAACATATCAACATTTCGGGGTCCTTTGTTCGCAAGGGTTTGTTTGTATTACCGAATGTTTATATTGAGTAGGCAAAATGAGACTTATATGCAATCAATTATCAACATTCCAGTGCAGGGGTGCTTTTCGAGTAGATCTCGAGAAGAAAAAAATCTTCAATAAGTAGGTTACTAAACTACAAAAATAACACTCTGCTAGCGGCAAAATGCGACTTTATCAAAGGATGGCGCGGTACTTGTCAAAAAAAAGCCGCGTTTCTTATTCTTGTCGCTTTTCTAGAAATTTCGGGCGGCGCGTTTGACGGGAACATTCGAGACTTTCGTTCACGCCGATATAAATGTTGCGCCTGCAGGAATTGGAGTAATTCTGAATTGTAACTTGAAGGCAATACTACGTCGATACAAAGTTTATTATTATATAGTAGAAAATGAGTGCTGTGAAGAAATCTAAAACGTATCATTTTTATAACGATTGGGAGGAAGAATTTTTCTTTTGTATGGTGAAGGATAAGTGCATTTGTCTTATTTGTCGTGCGTCAGTTGCAATACCTAAGCTTGGTAACTTAGAGAGGCATCATAAAACAGTTCATAAAAACTATAAAAAGGATTTTCCGCCACAGAGTGAATTGAGAAAACGAAAAGTACGTGATTTGATATCATGTTTGAAAAAAGAACAAACCATGTTCACAAGACCAGCCAAACAATCAAAAGCTGCTACGATCGCGTCATTCAAAATATCTCATATATTGGCGAAACACAAGAAACCATTCGAAGGTGGATCGGTTGTGAAGGAAGCATTTATTGAAGCGGGTGAGACTTTATTTGGAGATTTTAAAAATAAAACAGAAATCATGTCTGCTATTAGAGAACTTCAGTTATCTCCTCCGACTGTCACAAGGCGTATTGAAGTCATGAGTCAGGACATGGCAGATTCAACGAATCCTCCGGTATGATAGACACTGCCCAGCTGTGTATTTTTATCCGGATGGTATTCCATGACATGTTGGCTAAAGAAGAATTTTTGACAATCAGTCCTCTGAAGGGGAAGACCAGTGGCGAAGATATATATCACGTTTTCTTCAATTTTGTAATAAACTACATTGTGCGTTACAACCGATGGAGCACCAGCAATGACTGGAAACAAAAACGGTTTTGTGGCATTGTGTCGAGCTAATGAAGATTTCCGTTCATTTTTTTCATTCTATTGCATTATACATCGAAAAGTTTTGTGTTCAAACATTTCAAACACGGAGGAAATTATAGACTACGTGCACGTAGTTTGCAACGCCAGATCTTTGAGTTGCTGTTGGAAGATAGGGAGTTAGCTGAACACACTGATTTAGTCAAGTGGTTGAGTCACGGAAAATTCCTAGAATGGTTTCAAGAATTATTGCCCGAAATAACAGCTTTTTTAGACGAAATAGAGTGATGACACTCAGATGTTGAAAAACGAAAAATGCACTTAAACACCATTAACTTGGAGCTTCAAGGTTAAGGAAAAACTATTTTTGAGATGATTAGCGCAGTTAACGCATTCAAAAGTCAATCGCAACTTATGATAGATCAACTGAAAAGAAAGGATCTGAAACATTTTCCGTCTTTATAGCAAGGATGCCTCAGTTGAATTATGATACGTATGAAGCTGAATTATCAAATATTTTGGGACAATTCGAAATGCGTTTTATGATTGCAGTAAATTGGCAAATATAACATCATTTATGAGTTATCCTTTTTCATGTAAAAACATTGAGGAATTAGCTAATGAAATAGCAAGTCAGTTTAATATGAACTCATGTTCTGTTGAAAATAAGTTGGTGCAAATTATATCAGATATACATCTCAAAGCTACAGCATCGGATACAAATTTGTGGTGTTTTATATCTGAAGATAAATATCCGAATCTCTCTTACTTGTGTGAGTCTGCATTTTTTGAAATGAAGATAAGTCAAAATATCGCAATCGACTAACTGACGATCGTATCTCATCATGCTTGCGATTAGCACTCAGTGGGTACGTACCATCTTATAAAAAGTATGCTGAGGACATGCAGTGCCTCGGTTCAAAATCCAAAGTTACTCCTTAGTTAAGTTTAACACCTTATGTAACTCTCTTGTTTTGTAACAACCAATAAACTCGTAATTTTGAATAACTATGAGTGTTTTCATTGATATTAACATATAGAGAAGAACCTAACTAAACCTTGACTAAAATAATGTACACTGTGCGAAAGCTAATATCTATATATGCTACGGTACACCCTACCTAGGTAGGTAGGGTGTATAATGAGTTTTTCACTTACTTAAAATGGACTTCAATATTGATTTTATAAATACATCCAATATTGATAATAAAGATGTCTGAGAAATAAATAGGAGCACATGCGACCGTCTTTGTCCCGGTAATGTTTCTACAAAATGTTTAAGCATGCGTTTCTACGTAGCACCCAATATCTGCATTGTTGTCTGTACATTTAAATTTCTAAATATTTATTGAGTGTGTTGATATGATCAATTACAGCGCTAAAGAGTTAAAATTGAATGAGATAAAAACACAAGGTTTAACTTTAATCTACACTTTATTTGAAAAAATTCGACGACGTTTCGCTGACACAGTAGCTTTATCAAGAATGAAAAATAGAATGAAGAGTATGGTATTATAAACAAATCGTAGAACAAGTTGGATAAATAACAGGAAAATCCACACCGAGCCATTGTACAGTTAGTATGAAAGGTAATAAAAACTAATTAAACAAGTTAAGTAGGGGTGAAAAATTCACATCTACCTGTTCATTCAAAAGCTTGTCCGAATGTTTGTATCTATTTATTTCTAATGCTTCTAGGAGATCTAATTTTGAACTTTTTGATTTTATATGTAATATGTCAAAGTTTTTATTGAATGAATGGTTTTCTTTTATTAGGTGGTTTGAATAATTTGAATCAGATTTATTTTTATCGAAGCTGCGTTTATGTTCAGATGTTCTTATGCCAAAACTCCTATAGGTCCTACCGATATAAATTTTATCACAAGAACCGCAATTGAGTTTATAGATTCTTGATTTACTTGATTTTTCAATACGAGATTTATTATTTTTAATATGTTTACCTAAGTTATTAGAAGTTTTGAAAGCTATATTAAGATTTTGTTTGACGAGAAAGGATTTAATATTTGTACTTGCAGAACCGCAGAATCTTAAACTGTTGAATATTTTATAGTCTTTATGAATAGGATATACTTCATTTATTGCTTTCTGATAGAGTTTTTACGAATGATTGATCATGTTTTTTCGGTCTTTCGTAAACCAACGCATACTGATACAATTATACATAACTACTCATTACATCCAATTCAACACAAAGTTGCAGCTTTAAACAGCATGGTACATCGGTTACTCAATTTACCTTTATCAGTAGAAGATTATAATAAAGAGTTAAACATCATCAAACAGATAGCCATTAATAATTCATATAATCCGGATATGATAGATCTAATCATTCTTAAAAACTCTATCAGAAAGCAATAAATGAAGTATATCCTATTCATAAAGACTATAAAATATTCAACAGTTTAACATTCTGCGGTTCTGCAAGTACAAATATTAAATCCTTTCTCGTCAAACAAAATCTTAATATAGCTTTCAAAACTTCTAATAACTTAGGTAAACATATTAAAATAATAAATCTCGTGTTGAAAATCAAGTAAATCAGGAATCTATAAACTCAATTGCGGTTCTTGTGATAAAATTTATATCGGTAGGACCTATAGGAGTTTTGGCATAAGAACATCTGAACATAAACGTAGCTTCGATAAAAATAAATCTGATTCAAATTATTCAAACCACCTAATAAAAAAAAACCATTCATTCAATAAAAACTTTGACATATTACATATAAAATCAAAAGTTCAAAATTAGATCTCCTAGAAGCATTAGAAATAAATAGATACAAACATTCGGACAAGCTTTTGAATGAACAGGTAGATTTGAATTACTCACCCTACTTAACTTGTTTAATTAGTTTTTATTACCTTTCATACTAACTGTACAATGGCTCGGTGTGGATTTTCCTGTTATTCATCCAACTTGTTCTACGATTTGTTTATAATACCATACTCTTCATTCTATTTTTCATTCTTGATAAAGCTGCTGTGTCAGCGAAACGTCGTCGAATTTTTTCAAATAAAGTGTAGATTAAAGTTAAACCTTGTGTTTTTATCTCATTTATATCATGGATCTACATCAAGTAACGGCCTCCACAATTCAAAAGTTAAAATTGAATTTGCACAAATAGATGCTAACCCTCAAAGATTATAGGATAGTTAAATTTAGTAGCGGACGAGACAGAAAAAACGTTTGAAATATATATTTCTTGAATCTGTAAAATACACGTAAGACAAAATTTCATATTTCAAAATAAACTATATATATATCCAACTAAACTGTATATATAAAATCCTCATATTTGTAACAAAATTGCTACTCCTGCCAGTGTCCATTTTGACGCTTTTTCTTTCGTTTTCAGATTGAAAGTCCAGACGAATGTAGGACCCCTGGTTCTCGTTTTATAGACAGGACAGTCGTACATATTTTTGGTATCCTGCTTGTCTTGGGTTATAGCCTTTATGAATATCACTGGTACCACTGGGAAGAGATCCTTAAGTTTGGATTCAGCTATACTGTTAAGTTGTATATCCCATCTGTAAAAAAGCAATGGTAGCGTGTAATTCAACATTTAAACGATTGAAATATTTCGCAGAGACGAGAAATACCTTGCCCTTCCATAAATAGTCCATGAACATATGCTCCTTCTCTGGGAGCTGACGTAAACTCTTCTTTTTGTTTCTTAGTGACGTCAGTCAATAAACACATTTTATCCAGAGGCCATTCATTCTTTCTAGCAGTTTGTTGCATTATAGCAGTCAAGAAAGATTGGGGATTGAAGAAACCTCCTAACCAAACCGTTGCGGGCATTGTAAAATCACCAACCCAACCTTCTAATTCTTTAATTCTGGAACTCAAATCAGCCACCCATTGACCTGAAAACATTCAATTTGATAATTGATATAGACTTTCATCAATTCCAACTTTAATATTGCGAACTTTTCGAAAAATGGGTCACCTAGTGGGAGCATGCTGGGATAAGCTTTGGCAGCCCAGGTAACTGATAGTTGGTCCATGAATAGTGCTTCTTGAAGAACCTCCATGTCAGATGTTATTGTAAGTTCTCCTTTGAGACCTAAATCTAGTTCTTTCAAGGATCTCCGAATTTCACCGGTTAATGAGTTCATTCTCTCACACTCTTGAAACGCCACGATAATGTAGGGAGTTCGATCTTCTACTTTGGCCATCATTTCCTGGATGGCAAATGGTTCTGGAATTTTATCTAGGATGTCGTCGATACTATTCTTGACCTAAGAAGAACCAGATTCAATTATGAGAAAGCTCTGTGAATACACTCGGAGGCAAAATTAGCGGAACACTCGAAAATTTAACCAAATTCGAAGTCCGATATTTTTCCTAATTCTCAACCAATTTAGATGATTTTTTCGGCAAGTTATAAAACAACTCTTCTGCTTTGTAGAAATTATAAGAGAAAATAAAAAAAATTGAAAAAATTTTATACGGGGGCAAAACTAAAAGTGTTTTTTTGTCAAAAATTCGTAACACCCTGTGGAATTTCGTGGTCCGAGTTGAAACGTACAATATCATGGTCTGTCAAGACACATCTTCCTACAGTAACGCCCTTCTTGTTTTATGCATTTATCTCTATTTTTACAAGAGATATCCAATTTGAAGCGAAAAGTCACCAATTTCAAGAATTTATTTTTAATCTTGCGTAGGAGCATAACATCGGAGGTTAGCCAAAAAATGAAATCAAAATTAGATAAGCGGAAATCTAACGAAATGAAAATTTTTGAAATTCACTGGCCAATTTCACGCTCCGGGAGAACTCGAAGTACACTGGAAAAATCGTTGATTTTGCACATTTATTTTTGAATTTTTTTGTGTGACACTCTATAATAATTATCATTCCTGTCCAAAATTGAGAGCAGGTGTGTATCCTGGCGATACACTCGTGAAATGAAATGAACATGTTGAGAAAAATGTTCATGATGACCCACAAAAAAACATTTGATTTTAGTAGCGAGTATGACCCCCCCAGCGCGCATACGAATTCGCATACTCCCAATGATGTTGTCTATCATCTGTTGAGGTATGTTGTCCCACTCTTCCACCAAAGCCAATGTCAGCTCTTCAACGTTGCCTGGATTCCGTTGTCGAACCCTTCTTCCAAGAATGTCCCAAACGTGTTCGATCGGGTTTAAATCCGGTGACCGCGACGGCCAGTCCATTCGTGTGATCCCAACTTCATTGAGATATTCTATCACTATGCGCGCAGTATGAGGGCGCGCGTTATCGTGCATAAAAAGGAAATTTTCCCCTATGTAAGGAGCAAAAGGCACAACATGGGGCTCCAAGATTTCTGTTATATACCGATGGGCATTAAGTGATCCATTGCCAATAATCTCCAGTTCTGTTCGTACTCCCAAGCATATGCCACCCCATATCATAACTGACCCTCCACCGTATTGCTCAGTTCCTGCGAAGTTCGCTTGATTGTACCGTTCCCCTCGATGCCTTCATATTCTATCTCTACCATCCACGAAATTCACACAATATCGGCTCTCATCACTAAATAAAACTCGTCTCCACTGATTGATTATCCATGCTACATGCTCCCTAGCAAACGCCAATCTTGCTATCCGATGGGCTCTATCGAGTCTTGGTGCTCTTGCTTGCGCGTATGATCTCAGACCAACTTCATTTAATCGTCTTCTGACTGTCCTCACACTGACGTTAATGTTATCCACTGCTTGTAAAAGGTTACGTGCCTGAACAGCAGTAAGACGAGGATTTCTTATGGTTTGATTGACGATGAAACGGTCATGTATAGCGCGGGTTGCCCGATTTCTTCCTTGTCCTCGCCTCCTCACGTACAATCCAGTTTCCCTGTAACGTCGGTAGATTCGATGGATAACCGACGTCGAGACACCCAACATGGTACCGACTGAGCGGTAGGTGCGCCCTTCCTCGATCAATGTAACTGCCCTTGCTACTGAGGTTGGTGGTAAATCTCTCATTCTGAATGAAAAATACCGTTTCGAATCGTAAACAGTAAAAGAATCACAAAACACCGCAACCGATCGAATTTGTATCAAATCAAAGAATGGAAAACTCTCATTCTTTAAACAAGTGAAATGTGGTCATATACAAAAAAACGTGTGTTATATTTCATATTTGATAAAAAAAGGTGTGCACATGTGTAAATGAAAAGTTTTATCAATGGTCCCAGAATTCGGTTGTGTATTTTAATACCTACCGACTGTTATCTCCTATGAATTCTAATTTTCACCAAATTAACCAAATTGTCATCAATAACTAATGCAATTCGAACATAAAAATCGCAAACCACAATTTCGACACGCCTGAGTGATAATAAGAAAGTTCCAAATTGATAAACGAATTTTAATGACAATTTCTTGATTGAATGAAATTCCAAAGGGTGATTTTCCACTTGAAATTATTATATACAAAAAAAAATACTTATTAGTTTTACCCCCATATATATATATTTCAACTCGGACCACGAAATACGAATTTTGACAAAAAAACACTTTTAGTTTTGCCCCGAATAAAATTTTTTCAATTTTTTTTTTTCTCTTATAATTTCTACAAAGCAGAAGAGTTGATCTATAACTTGCCGAACAAATCATCTAAATCGGTTGAGAATTAGGAAAAATATCGAACTTCGAATTTGGTTAAATTTTCGAGTGTTCCGCTAATTTTGCCTCCGAGTGTATATATACCTTTTCTTCTTTCGACATGCCACTCCCTGCTCCAGCTCCAGCCTCTCTTGGTTGCAATTCGAAAATCGTCTTGAATAAATTTTCTGAAGTAGATGCCAAAAACCCGATTTCGGCGTTGGGATGAAGTCCATATAAGTAAGGAGTTTCTGGTGGCAAATTTTCATCGATATATCGGTGGTAACCTACGTAGTCAGTGTTTGGAGGTATCAGAAAACCTGGAGCTAGCAACATTTCGCCCTCCATCATTTCGTGCCTGAGGAATTCCATGAGATAATTCCTGCATAGTCTTCGATCCCAGTCATCTGTAATGTGACCTCCGTACATTATTTCACCAAATAGATATCGGAGATCTTCGTAAGGTACCTGAAATGAGAATTCATTCAAAGTTCATTTTCAGAAAGTTTATTTTTACTACTGTACAAAAACAATGCATGTTCAGTTTATTTTATTCATAGAACAATGAACCTATTGATGGGTCAAATAGAGATTTACCAATTGTTGTGTTTTTACATCGTTGAATATGGACAACTATAGCTTACAGTTTCCAGTTTGATGAAGAACATTTCTTCGGACTTTCTTTTGAGTTTAGATTAGATTATCACTTTCATGCCAATCAACATAATGAATTAATGATCTTCCCTGAATATTATATGCCTACTCATTTTCTTAACTCCAGAAAAGTAGATAATGATTGACTTCAGCTAAAGTCAACATTTCTTTGTATGACGAAATTTTCATTCATTTGAAAAATATGTCATGAGAATATTATCATGTTATGAGGAAATAAATTGAGCAATTGACATATTGATGAACTATTTATTTTATGGAATTTCATCTTCAAAGTAAAACGAAATAAGACACGTGTGTCACTTTTCCACAATTCATTTAATAATCACGACCGGTTTCGACCTTACTGTCATTTTCAAGTGAATAACAATATGACACATAAGTAGGTAAGTACAAGTACAGAGTGAAAGTTATTCTAGATATTGAGTAGTGGCGATGCATTAAGCTCTAGTTGGCTGTTTGCAACAAATTCATCTCTCTCCCTTTGTTAAATTTATGAAGGATTTTAAGGTTGTTTAATGATATCGAGTGGTTGGTTGATTTTATGTGTTCAAATATTGGCCAATTTTTATCTGAGGAAATATGTTCCTTGAATCTAGCTTTAAAACTTCTCTCTGTTTGTCCGACATAGGCTACCTGACATTCATTGCATTCGCTTTGATAAATTCCTGATTCCTTGAATATATCGTTCTTTTGTTTGGCATTGAATAATAATCTGCTTAAGTTGGGGCCGCTTGAGAATGAAGTAGTTATGTTGAATTTGGAAAAGTGATTACTGATTTTGTTAGAGAGTTCGCCGGTGTATCTGAGACTAGTGTATCTTTTTTCCGGGGTTTCTACGATGTTATATAGTAATTGAGAGGTAATACGTTGTTCTTTGCGTTTAATAATTGTATTTAGGAAATGTTGTGCTATATTGTTATTTGAGGCAATTTTTCTGATGATATTAAGTTCAGTTTGGAAATTTTCTGTCGAAAGGGGAACATACACTCGGAGGCAAAATTAGCGGAACACTCGAAAATTTAACCAAATTCGAAGTTCGATATTTTTCCTAATTCTCAAACGATTTAGATGATTTGTTCGGCAAGTTATAGATCAACTCTTCTGCTTTGTAGAAATTATAAGAGAAAACAAAACAAATTTGAAAAAAATTTTATACGGGGGGAAAAACTAAAAGTTTTTTTTTGTCAAAAATTCGTAACACCCTGTGGAATTTCGTGGTCCGAGTTGAAACGTACAATATATTATGGTCTGTCAAGACACATCTTCCTACAGTAACGCCCTTCTTGTTTCATGCGTTTATCTCTATTTTTGCAAAATATATTTAATTTCAAGTGGAAAATCACCATTTTGGAGAAATTCCATTGAATCAAGAAATTGTCATTAAAATTCGTCTATCAATTTGGAATTTTCTTATTATCACTCAGGCGTGTCGAAATTGTCGTTTGCGATTTTTATGTTCGAATTGCATTAGTTATTGATGACAATTTGATTAATTTGGTGAAAATTAGGAATTTATAGGAGATAACAGTCGGTAGGTATTAAAATACACAGCCGAATTCTGGGACCATTGATAAAACTTTTCATTTACACATGTATCAAATATGAAATACAACACACGTTTTTTTGTATATAACCACATTTGCACTTGTTTAATGAGAGTTCTCCATTCTTTGATTTGATACAAATTCGATCGGTTGCGGTGTTTTGTGATTCTTTACTGTTTACGATTCGAAACGGTATTTTTCATTCAGAATCAGAGATTTACCACCAACCTCAGTAGCAAGGGCAGTTACATTGATCGAGGAAGGGCGCACCTACCGCTCAGTCGGTACCATGTTGGGTTAGACCAACGTTACAGGGAAACTGGATTGTACGTGAGGAGGCGAGGACAAGGAAGAAATCGGACAACCCGCGCTATACATGACCGTTTCATCGTCAATCAAACCATAAGAAATCCTCGTCTTACTGCTGTTCAGGTACGTAACCTTTTACAAGCAGTGGATAACATTAACGTCAGTGTGAGGACAGTCAGAAGACTCGATAGAGCCCATCGGGTAGCAAGATTGGCGTTTGCTAGGGAGCATGTAGCATGGACAATCAATCAGTGGAGACGAGTTTTATTTAGTGATGAGAGCCGATATTGTGTGAATTTCGTGGATGGTAGAGATAGAATATGGAGGCATCGAGGGAAACGGTACAATCAAGCGAACTTCGCAGGAACTGAGCAATACGGTGGACGGTCAGTTATGATATGGGGTGGCATATGCTTGGGAGTACGAACAGAACTGGAGATTATTGGCAATGGATCACTTAATGCCAATCGGTATATAACAGAAATCTTGGATCCCCATGTTGTGCCTCTTGCTCCTTACATATCTTAATGAAGTTGGGATCACACGAATGGACTGGCCGTCGCGGTCACCGGATTTAAACCCGATCGAACACGTTCGGGACATTCTTGGAAGAAGGGTTCGACAACGGAATTCAGGCAACGTTGAAGAGCTGACATTGGCTTTGGTGGAAGAGTGGGACAACACACCTCAACAGATGATAGACAACATCATTGGGAGTATGCGAAATCGTATGCGCGCTGTAATAAGAGCTCGGGGGTCATACTTCTACTAAAATCAAATGTTTTTTGTGGGTCATCATGAACATTTTCTCAACATGTTCATTATATTTCACGAGTGTATTGCCAGGATACACAACTGCTCTCAATTTTGGACAGGAATGATAATTATTATAGAGTGTCACACAAAAAATTTCAAAAATAAATGTGCAAAATCAACGATTTTTCCAGTGTATTTCGAGTTCTCCCGGAGCGTGAAATTGGCCAGTGAATTTCAAAAATTTTTCATTTCGTTAGATTTCCGCTTCTCTAATTTTGATTTCATTTTTTGGCTAACCTCCGATCTTATGCACCTACGCAAGATTAAAAATAAATTTTTGAAATTTGTGACTTTTCGCTTCAAATTGGATATCTCTTGTAAAAATAGAGATAAATGCATAAAACAAGAATTTGTTTTCTCTTATAATTTCTACAAAGCAGAAGAGTTGATCTATAACTTGCCGAAAAAGTTGTTGAGAATTAGGAAAAATATCGAACTTCGAATTTGGTTAAATATTCGAGTGTTCCGCTAATTTTGCCTCCGAGTGTAGTAAGCTTTATGAATCATGGAGTTATATGCAGCTAGTTTGTGGCTCAAATGATCGAACGAGTCCATTGGGATTGATGCGTCTGTGAATGTTTCCTTTCTGTAAATTTTATAAGTAATGTATATTTGAATTTATGGTGCTTAAGTCTAGAAAATTAATTGAGTTATTATTTTCTATTTCAGCAGTGAAGCTGGTGTGGCAATAATCCATCATATCCAATAAAATCCAAGCCGAAGATCTCATAATGACTAAAGCTGACAAAGGCAATAGTATAGTATGCCACAATAAAGATCTATACGAAGAAAAGATGCAGGATGTACTAAAAACAATGTATATCACCGAAATACCAAAAGATCCAACCAAATTTTCACAAAAGAAATCAAAGAAGAGCTAACTTTGTCAGAACACCTAGCACACACACAGATTGGGAAAAGAGGAAACTGATTCCAATGAATCTTCAAGCTCCAAAAATGTACGGATTGATTAAACTACATAAGGGAGAAAAATAATACAGTTGAAGCCTAAGAATTGCTTGATGAATATTATTCGAACACTGTGCCAGGTGAATAAGTGGTTTGCAAAGTTCAAACGAGGTGATATGAGCATCCAAGACGATGAACGTAGTGGACGTCCCAAAGAGGATGTCATCGATAAAAACATTAAAACAACACACAAAATTGTTTTGAATAATCAAGAAAATATAATATTTCAAAAGAATGTTTGGACATACGAAAGCTGTGTGCGAAATGGGTGTCGCGCTCATTGACTGTTGATCACAAACATCACAATGGATGAAACATAGATTCATTACTGTACTCCACAAAGCAATCGACAGTCAACAGAGTGAACTGCAAAAACGCAACAATCAATCCTTATTTCTACTGGAAATTCCCGAAGGAATACCTTGCAAAATGAGTTTGTTTTCAAATGCGATCAAATTGAAAGATCTTCATAATATTGAATGTTAACGAAACTTACTTTAGAATTATTTTCCAAATAGTTGTATAGAACATTGACGCTGATTGTCAAGTCACCAACATTGAATGGATAATTTCTGTTCCATCCTTGAGGTCCAAATTTTCTTCTTTCTGCTACAACAGCATGGAAGTAACATAATGCGAACAGAATCGCTTTGAATTCCGCTTCTTTACTGCACATCTCCAGAGTTTCTTGGTTGAAATTGTCAAGAGCTTTGTGCAAATTAGCAAACATTCCTGTTGGTGGTTCATTAGTTATCTTGATTGAAGATTCGAGTATACCTTGTGGGATAACGCACGCTAGAGGATCACCAGACGGTTCTGCGCTGAGATATAGTCGGAAGTTTTCATGAGCGCTTTCTACACATTGTTCCATTTTCTTTTCTAAAATTGGTAACCATTTTACTACTAAATGAATGTTCTGTAAAATAACCCATTGTCCTTCGACAGATGCAAGATCTATTGCATTCTCCGCGACTATTTCCTGACCTTGTCCTAGGGAAACACTGTGAAAGGTGCCATCATTGAAAGTGAATCCTAGTTTTTTCCCTAACTTTTCAACATCCTTCAGAGGGTTCACTCCTGGCGACAAAATGAAAAACGTAGGAGTGGAACTACTCGTTTCTTCATAAGACTTTTCAAATTCTACTGATCTAGCTGTTATGTACTTAGTACCGAGCTTATCTTCGATAAATGCTCTAACGGCATAAGTCATTCGATCAGGTCTGAGTGCACGCATCATACACAATCTTTGCAGAAAACTTTTGTTCTTCCACTCGCCTGGGAATTTTTCTTTCTCAGGGCACTCGCTATCTACGAATTTCTTCCATCTTTTCGCAGATCCTTCAAGATCTTTGTCTATATTTTTGAATTCCTCCATGTTTGATAAAGCCTTGATTCCTCCCCAAGAATTGTTTGTAAGAAAATCAACTGGTGAATTGAGATTTGGAACAATTGGAAACCTCAAAAGAAAATCTAACTCCTCAGGAATGAGATCATTCATACTAGCCAAAATTTGGAAGGTCATTTGTGCCATGAATATTAGTTTATCGCACTCGAAGAGACCTCTTGAGGTATACATGAAAACAGACCATGTTATACTATCCAACAGATGGACTACTCGATCTTTTAAGGCTTCAGCAGGCTCTGCTCTTGATAATGCGTCTTTGAATACTACACTAAATGCTTTCAATGAAAATTGGTATATAGCGTTTATTCTATTGAGGTCGTTGAGAACGAAATACAGAAGTGAAGCTCTACCAGCGCAAGGTCGATATTGCTCTCTAGCTTCGTCAATTTTAACAGAAGTTATTTTGGCTTCTTCCACCTTAACTTCGATTTCTGTAGCTGTTTTCTTAGTTGTTTCTAGATTTTCAACGAGCTCCACATCGCCAAGAATATTTCCTGTAGCTGTAGATAATCTGTACAAAAGATTATCCTCACATCTTTTCAGAGTAATTTTGAAGTCATTCTGCTGTTTTGTCAATGATGATTTCAATTGTTCGAGATCAGGTCTTTCAGCTTTGACTACTTCTGCCAACAACTGCTCTTCCAAACCATCTCTAGTCACTGTGAAGTTGATCAATGTTGTTTGTGCCTGAATTTCTGGCTTGTAATGGGGGTTCGCCAATTTAGTATGAATTATAAGTCTGAATCTTGGGTCAAAATCGACGTCCTTATCTCCTATTTTTACTGCTTTACCTTTCTTGATTAGAACTCTTCCTAAAACTGGCTCAAGGACTGCATCCATAGTTTCCCCAATGTTTTCGAATAGAATTACTTGACCGTTTATTATACATTTTTCTAGAATGTCCAAATAGTTTTTCATATTTAATCTGACAACTGTCAAGGCATCCCCGTATTTAGTTTTGATCCATTTGATTCCTTGTAATTGAGGATCTATCATTAATGGCCATCTTGCAGAAAACGTCAATATGCATGCATTTTCAGTGGACATTCTATCAGTTGGTAAACCTTCATTATTCCATGTAGCAATAATAGCATCATCCGTTAGTAAAGATAAAGGATCGAGTCCTTCAGTTCTTGGTATGGCTGGCTGCAAATTATTCAAATATGGACCCCAATACTTATTCAACATATCGACGCGGTATTTTCTAGTGAAACAGCCTACGTACGATATGAAGGAAGTGATTGATAGAATATCTCCGGGCATAGTAATGATTGAATGATTGTAGGACTGGACAAGGTCTTTCCATCGTACCTTTTCTGAAGCCAAACCGTTAACTAACCGATTTGCTAAGTCAATCATAAGTGCACAAGCATCTGCTTCTGCTTGTACTTTCATTTTGGCTTCAGTTGCTTCATCGAACTCGGCCTTGAGATTTCCTAATTGTTTTTCCAGAGTTGATAACTTGTCATTAAGCGCTTGTAGCTTTGCTTGAGCATCTCTTAGGTCCTGATTAGCCTTTGCAAGTGCTTGTCTTTTCGGTTCAACTACGACGAATACATCATAAAATTTTAATATATTGATTACCCAGGAACATAATCCTGCGGCAGCAGCTGATTTTGCAGCTATTTTCTCTGGATCGAATTCCGGATTCTTCAAGTACTCTTGTGTGGCTTTGACAACTTCAGGTTGCATATTTTCTTTGTCGTAGTTGACTAAATCATTTAAAAATTGATCCACTTTACTCATTAACATTTTACATTCCTTCCAACCTCTTTCTTTAGGAATTTTCCCTTTTTTGGAGAACAGCACGAGGACAGCAGCACATACGTTTACTACAGCATCTGGTGGTTGAGTAAAAGATTTCAATTCTGTCAGATTATTTTTATTGAGTGTGTTCAAGGCTTCCATAGCTGCTATCAGAGCCGGTTCCGCCTTGGCGAGATCTTCGGCACAAATTTTAGCTTTTACACTTACATCCTCTTCGATTTCTCTCACTTTAGCTTCTTCCTCGCTCGCTATCGCTTGCTCAGCAGCTACCTTTTCATTTTCTACACCGAGAACAGCAATAAGTTTCGTTGCAGCTTCATTCTTTACTGCTACTTCTTGATCTTTAATAGCAAGTATTACTTTTAAACCATCTACTTCTTCTGAAGTGGATGCCAGTTTCGTCAATCCAGACTCTAATCGTTCTATATTGTCAGTTACATCTTTAGTTTTTTCGGATAATAATTTTTGATAAAGAGCTATCTGCTCCAAGAAAGATTTGGGAGTAGTGTAATTATATCTTTTTTCGTTCATCAAATATATTGCGGATAAATCATTCACGACTGTATGAACATAAGACATAAAATCGGCAACCGAATCTACGAGAGGTTTTGGTAGAGCTTCTATTTCCGAGAGGAATCTTTTCGATACTGATCTTAGAGCTTCCTTTGGCCATTCATGAAACCAGTCTATGGATGTGCAATTGACTAAAGCTGGAAATTTCCTAGCTCTTATTCTCAGAGTAGACCCAACAGGTGAAAAGCATAATATTGTTTTCAGTAATCTCCGTACTCTGTCTATGAAGAATTTCCAGCAGTTTTCTTTGGTGTCTTGCAATCCCAATCCCTTCACCTCATTTCTCACTCCATTCACTACATTTTCTACATCTTCGTCTGGTAGAAGGTCACTTATTTCTCCAGAAGCTAGCATATCATTTATGAGCACCAAATAAGATTCTTGCGGTACCTGAGCATCGGTCATAAGGAAAACAATACCAATACTTTTCAAACCTGCTTTAATATAAAGAGCAGCAATGTCCAATTTCATGTCATTCATAGAATATCCTTTCCTAACTTGTATTTGAAATACTTCGAATGATGAAATGAAAGCTGCTAATCTTGTAAGCGACTGTTTGCCAGATCCACCAACTCCTACCAAAAGAGCGTTTCCTCGAGGTGATTCCATTATACGATTTATTCTACAAATATGGTACATAGCATCTTCAAATAATACTAAGTTCATTGCAGCAACCAAATCGTTGTAATTAGCTAATGCATCATTCAGTAGAGTACTGAGATGTTTGAAATCCCGTATGGGAAAATATTTTGGATCACCGATTCCTTCAGCAAAGTGGCAATATATAAGAGGTGCATCAAATATGACATATTCATCTAAATCTTCAAAACCCTTTCGTACGACATCTATCATAATTTTGCTATATGTGTCCTGGTCAGCTTTTTCAACCAATTTGTCCCCATATACTCTATTTGCTTCATGCATCCATAATCTTATGATATCGTTTTGCGTTTTGATGGCATCACCTGTTGTGAAGAGCATTCCTTGGCATATATTCGACATATCTCTGAGAGTAAACGTATAATGAAATTTTATAGCGGTCGGGAGAAATGATTGTCCCATTCTCTGATGAAGAGTTAACGCAGCATGTATTATGGTGGATGCATATTTAGGCAGGGAGTGGCTGAATTTGTTCATCGGCATTGCAAGATGTTGGTGAAATATGCTGCAGTAGATATGAAATGCTGCTTCTTGTGATGGAAAACTAACAGCAAATACACAGAAATGCCTCTGCAGTCTGGGATCTATCGTGAAACTTCCCGCTGTAGGATTCATACAAGATAAGAACTGTACATTGTGAATATCTTTCAAACTCAATTTTTGTCTATCATACCAATGTTGGTAGTCCATGAACTGCTTAATCAGTGTATGAGGTTGAACCGTGAAATACTTATCGACTTCAGGCATATTCATATCATCAACAAAGTAGACCATAGTTTTTCCTCCCGGAGGGCCATAAACTCTACCAGCTTTTTTTTCTAAGGGCTTTTCCAAAATACTTTGTAACATTTCGGATGTCGTATAAAAATTAAACGGTACCTTTGTGACAGCATAATTATCGTCTAAACTTTGTAATTTTGCATTAATAATAACAGTTTTACCACTTCCAGCAGGCCCAACTAGCATGACCGGGACTTTCATCATCATTAGTTTGTCTACGAAAAATCGGATTCTTGTTGTTTCTGCAGTATTCACCAAAGTAGATTGTAAAGGTATATCTGGATCTAGTTCAAAATGTACTACCAAGTCAGTCCAAGGCAAAAATTTTTTCGTCTCATTCTCAATGTAATAACTGAAAACATTGCCTTGAGGAGGAAACTTAACTGTCCGAAATTCATTCGTAAACCATTTACTGAACTCATTCCTCCAATCGGTTATTTGATCTTGGAAAAGCGAGGAACCAAAAGCCCAGACAGTCGAGAAAACAAAATATATTTCATACCAGTCCTTGGGACATTCAGGGGGAACATTTTGAGGAGTGAGGAAGGAGTCTAGGAGAAAACACAACATTTGAATGTGTGCGATTTCAGATATCGGAGTTATTTTTTTCACTCGAAGTCTAACCATTTCCAAACATGGGGGGACATATTTATCAAAAAGAATCATGAGATTTGCCTTTTCACTTTGAATGGTTCTAGTATCAATCCAAGATGCGACATAAGGATTCCAGCCTAAATCTGCTGGATTTATGTAGAGAATTCCTGCTCTCGAAACTGTAGCAGGTGTTGCAGTTCTCAAATTTGCGATTTCGAAGAGTAATCTCATCGATGGTGTTAATGCTATTCGTTCGTTACTAGCTAGAGTCAATACTTTATTATCGTCCATAAGAGTATTCAGTGATTCAATCCACATAGGATCAATATCACCATCGAGAACGATCCACTTAGGTCCATCTCCAGACAGATTTGCCATATCTCGCATAATTACTGAAAAGAGTCCGTCTTTCCATTCTCTAGTGGCCGGATTGATTATTCCAAATAATTCATCATTTGTTACAGCTTTAGGATTCAGATCATTATAGAATGGTTTTCTTTTCTGATTATAATATGTTCGATTGAGCGTTTTCCATACCATGCTTTTTCCAGTTCCAGCAAACCCAATAATGAAAACCGAATGTCTTACAGCAAATAATTCCTCGAGTTGTACAACTTTCAACGTAAAACCATCCTCAGGTTGCAATCTTAAGTCAATCGCAGAAAGTTTTACAAGTTTTTCGAACTCTGGACTCCTTTTTCTAGGTACGTCCAATGCTGGAAACAGATCACCTATCAGTCCCATGAATACAGGAACATCGTCGGTCACAATTTTTGGAATATTGAAATCTCTCAGAGCCCTCATCAGTACTTGGTCTTCAGGCCGTAATCTATCTCCTCTTTTCAGTGAACCGGCTACCACAAGAACAGATTTGATAGCTCTCAAGCCCCAGTCATAATGATCTTGTTTGCTAAGTAATTCCTTGCATAGAGTATATAATGTGATGAATTTTCTGGCTAAGAGTCTAGCATCTTGAAAACCTTCAGCCACCAACATAATTTCACAAATCAGTTCGAAATCAGGGACAACCATAGCACAAGGCCTGAACAAAGCTTTCAAATTTTCGGGGAGTTCTGTTCTACCAGCGTATCCAGGGTTCATTGTTATGAAGTAACCAACCTGTTCGGTGAAAATTGAACAATATTGAAAACTGAGTTTTTTTGAACGATCACAATAATACTTACTGTTGCAGTGAGCAATATGTCATCTCCCAAAAATTTAAATCTTTTCTTCTTATCCTTGATAGCATCTTGAATAGTTTTAACCTGTACTGCTACAACAGACAAAACTTCAATAGAGATCCTGTTGAATTCATCAAAACAACCCCAGGTTCCAGTTTGGGCTAACCCTTTGAAGATGTTACCGACAGACTTATAGTCCATCTGTTCAGAGCAATTGAAAACATACACCATCATACCTAAAGCCTTCCCAAGATCTTTGGTGGTTTCAGTTTTTCCTGTACCTGCAGGACCTGCAGGCGCACCTCCCATTATTAAATGTAGACTTTGCGTAAGCGTTATATAGCATCTGTCCGTCAGAGGTGTAATTACTAGACGAGGAGTATTTCCTAAATATTCATATTGATACCTGAACTGAGCATCACAAATATTTGCGAAGCAATCTTTGATACCCTCGTCCCAACGATGTCTGAGCTGGCTCTGCCATTGGAAGGCTTGAGAATTTTCTACCTTAGCTGTGATCATTTTAAAGACAACATCTCGTGAATGCACATCAATAGTACATACTGTCATTATTTTTTGACGATCTCCCGGAGTAAGATCTCCCAACAATAAATTAATGAGTGCGCTAAGTTGGGCAATCTGCTTTTTTTGATAGTCTTTCAGGGCATTTTCGTAACCTTCCTCAAGTCTGGCAAACGCCAAATTAACTTCCGTAGTCCACCAGATTTGAGTGCCTGAAATATTTTTATTTTAAAATGCGAAACCACATTCGAATTAAAATGGCCTACTCACCACAAAGCGCTGGTTGAGCTGGGAAATCGAATAACCAAGCTTCTCTGGGTTTTTCTTCGTACGTCATAACTGCTTCAGCAAAACAACCATGAAGTGTTACTCTCATCACATCAATAATTTTATTGAGCCAAGTTTCAACTTTTCCTGTGCAATCACAAATATAGGCCAGTTTCACTGGTTCTTTTTCTTTAGACAGCATTTCTTTAGCCTTCTTAGTTTGTTTTCCTCCTTCGGTTACGAAAGTTAGGCGTGCTAATGAATCGAAAAGTTTTGTCAAATGTCGTAGTATCAGTTCTGGCTGGTTTCCATTCGACAGAATATCAAGCAAATCGGCAGACGATACGAAGTAAAAACGGGGAAACGCTAATCTTTTTGTTTCAAGATAATCATTAAGGGCTTTTTCGCAAAGTGTTAACTGGTCCAATAGGCTATCCAGCCTCTCGAATAGTCCCGGAACATTCGTGGCTTTGACAACGTTCAAATTTTGTGTCAATGATTTCAAAATTTCCTTAAATTCTTTATCGATTCTGTCGAATCTTCTCGAATCTTCGGGTAACTGGTTTCTGATATCTTCAGATCCGATGAATATGCTTTCTAGATACATCCATTTTCGCTGAACTTCGAAGAAAACGTTAATCACTTGATCTGCATTGGATAATTTTATCTGCCAATCTGATACTTCTCCTAGGAAGAAATCGATATATCTTGAACTCATCATGTTCTGCAAAGCCACTTGATTCTCTTCTAGGGTCTCTATGAGTTCCTCTGATACAGAAAGTATTTGAAGCTTGGTACGTTCGTGACTTTCAATCTCGAACTCCATCACAGTCCACGTAGTGTCTAATTCTTTCAGAACTTTCTCCATAGCCATTTCTTTCACTGATTTATCAACGATATTTTTAACCTCGTCTTCGTAGTTATGCAAATTTAGATCTAGAAGATCTTTGAGAGTGGTTGATTCGTCCATTACAAAGCGTACCTGAAATTATGTCGATATGAATAGAAGTAATCTTGTAAGTATGATTAGGTTATATTCATCAAATCTACACTGTGCTTTGTGGTCTTACTAACGTGAGGTTGACTTACCCAAGAAACTAGTGATAGTGAATCCTATGTAGGCGTTGAAAGGAAGGAGGGAGTATGAAAATACTGCCAATGTATTTTCATACTTAATTAGGATAATTTTTGTATTTTTCGTTA
The DNA here is from genome assembly GCA_013387265.2 of Cryptolaemus montrouzieri. Taxonomy (NCBI): domain Eukaryota; kingdom Metazoa; phylum Arthropoda; class Insecta; order Coleoptera; family Coccinellidae; genus Cryptolaemus; species Cryptolaemus montrouzieri. The sequence continues at coordinate 127,057,019 of JABFTP020000185.1, forward strand.
TTTTTACCTTTGTTGCTTGCATCAGCTGTTGCCAATGTCTTTCTCTAATAGCAGGATTTTGCAATTCTGTGACAGCCCTCAAAGATGTGAGGAGATTCCTGATAGATGCTTCTGTTTGAATGAAAACATCCCATCCTCTTAACTCCTTGTCCATAGCTCGCATTTCTTTGCCAAATCTTTTGCCTGAAAGTAATGGTTGTTGAATGAATGGTATCACATGTTGAAGTGAATCAATTGTGCACAGAAAACCTTCGAACTACGAACTACGACCGTATAACTGATTTGAAATACCGATCCTCATTCTTAGATTAATGCACTTTAGTCATTCTATTCTCAATATTTGAAAAAATAAACAAATTGGCGGACTCGTTTAAGGAATATATAATGCCATACTGGAGTTTATTTCTGCAGAATTTGTGCGTTAAATTCATTCGGAAACATGAACAACATTTAGATTTGAATTTAGGAGGCTTCTACTTGATAAAATTCCATAATCAATAATGAAAACAAGTAATGTGTTTTTTGGAATTTCACTTAATAATTACGATTCGTAACGCGTTTCACTACATCATAGCTTCTTCAGACGAATGAATGTACAGAAAATAAGAATGAGAATATAAATATAAATGTTCTTGAGTAATTAAAAGCTTATTGGGTTGATTCTTCTTAAGTGGTTATTTATGACAGGTATATCCAATAAAATTAAGGAATAGATTGCCCCCGAAGAGATTCAATAGAGGTGAAGGGCTTAAATCGACTTGTTCATCGATGAGTCTACCTGAGTGTATTTCTTGATTTCTAAAGTTTCCCAAAGATCTACCGTCCAATATTTATTATCTGTATGCAAAATTTCAAACTGTGGGCCGAAAGAGTGATTATTTTCTAAGAGATGATTCGCCTAATTTGAATCTGATTTTTATTTCAAAAACTGCCTTTATGTTCCGATATTCTAATATTAAAATTTCTATGTGTTCTACCAATGTAGAAATTATCACAGTCATTGCAATTCAATCTATAAACACCTGATTTATTGTTTTTACCTGATTTGGTTTTATTATTTTTTATATATTTGTCTAAATTATTATTAGTTTGGAAAACTATGTTGAAATTATTGCTACTCAAGAATGATTTCAGTTTCTCACTTGTAATGCCAACGTAGGTTAAGGTGTTTAATTTTGTTTCAATTTATCGACAGGATAAACTTCATTCAATGCGATTCTACTTTGTTTTTATTTAAAATATTATTTATTAGTTTGGGATTGTAACCATTATTTCTGGCTATTTGTTTAATCATATTTAATTCTTTGTTGAAATTTTCTGGTGATAACGGAATGTTAATCAATCTATGAATAAAACTATTGAATGCTGACATTTTATGTTGATACGGATGACACGACGAGTTATGTATTATAATATCTGTATGTGACGGCTTATGGTAAATTGCGAAAACATGTTTTCCATTTTCATTCGAAATTGTTACGTCTAAGAAATTTATCGAATTATTGATTTCTATTTCGGTTGTGAATCCAATTTTAGATGTAATGAATTTATATGATTTTCGAAAATTTTAACTGTCTATCTGTGTCTGTGAAGCAAATAATGATATCGTCTACATAGGGATACCAGTATAAACAATATTTACTACATATTATTCATGAATATTCCTGCTAACAATATTTGTTATTGAAATGGAAATAATTTTGATCTGAACAAATTTGTAATAATGAAAGAATATCTGATTCAATGATCGTATTGACATGATTCTTTTCTGATAATTCTTCAACTAAGTGGAACGTATCTTTCGGAGGAATGTTGGGAAATAGATTCATAACATCGAAAGAAATGAGTTTGGAATTAGGTGGTATAATGATATATTTGATATCGGCAATTAGTTCGTATGAATTTTTGACCGAAAATTTAGATTTAAAATTGCAATAATTTATTAGCAAGTCGTGGAGGAATTTTGAAAGTTTGAACGAAGGTGCCGTTACATAAGAAACAACAGGTCTAATAGGGTTATTAGGTTTATGAAGTTTTATCAACGAATATAAGTCGGGGATTGTGGATTGGAGTTAATGAATTTATATTTTTCGTGGTCTGTAATTGATTTTGCTGTCGAAGTTATGTTTTTAACCTCTTTCTGAAATTTTGCGGTAGGATCCTTAGTTGATGTTTCCGGCTGTTAAGAATTCTTCAGTTTTTGAAATATAATCGGTTTTACTAATCGCATCGCGATGACGGTGTTACCTTTATCTGCTTTAGTGAATACTAAATCGTTCTTGGTACTATTTTCACGAATTGTTTTTATTATTTCATAATCGGAATTGCAATGAGGTGATAATTTCGAAAAGTCTTCTTTGATGATTTTTGCTGTTCGATGTTTGGCTAAAATATTATCTTTGGAGTTTCTGAGAATGATTTCGGAGTCTATGCCTAACTGTTCAAAATTAGTTTTAGAATGTTTTGGATGTAAATTATGTTTGAATTCTTTCTTCTGATAGATCTTTTTGCGGTTATGTAAAATCGGTAGCAGTTAAATTAGTGAATCTGTCAAAAAATTAGATCTTTGGGAAACTTTAGAAATCAACAAATACAAACACCCAGGTAGACTCATCAATGAATAAGTCGATTTAAGCCCTTCACCTCTATTGAATCTCTTCGGGGGGCAATCTATTCCTTAATTTTATTGGATATACCTGTCATAAATAACCACTTAAGAAGAATCAACCGAATAAGCTTTCAATTACTCAAGAACATTTATATTTATATTCTCATTCTCATTTTCTGTACATTCATTCGTCTGAAGAAGCTATGGCGTAGTGAAACGCGTTACGAATCATAATTATTAAGTAAAGTTCCAAAAAACACATTACTTGTTTTTATTAACAACATTTTGGTAGATGTTTCCAACTACATTAGGGACTTGGGAAACGGGCGTCTCAAAGTCGCCCCCAGCTCATTTCTCGGAGATTTTTATGCGATAGAGGAACACAGGCGAAAAAACAATTCTTTAGGAGTATATTCTGGATTTCACAGTTCGTATAACGACAACGATTTGAACGACAATCATGTTATGAATGGTTATCATCCACACTATCATCGTCGTTATGCAATTGGCTTGTGTTCACTAAGAATACATTTAATGGATTGGAGTTTCTAAGGATTAACAATGACATGGAGTTTACAAAAACAGTATAATTTTTTGAAATAAATAAGGAATATTCATATTTTTAGTTATTAAATTAAATTAAATTCTAAAAATATCTAAAAATCTATTAAATTTGGCTGACTGAGATATTCAGTCACGTGCCAGAGGATGCTAATCATAAACTGTAACGTCACGCCGTGTAAAACATCGTTGTTGTTGATAGTATAGTAGAGCAGAACAAGTTATCGATGTTTTTTTTCATTTGGAATGACTATTTACTCAAGTTGATACAGGTGTTCTTAGTTATATCTTGAAGAACAAATATTGATTCTCTAAGCCGGCTCGGTGGCGTATGGGATATGATGCTCGTCTCCTACGCAGAGTTACCTGGGTTCAATCCCACAAAGTCGGTGTGATTTTTCGGATTCTGGGAATCGCTTGAGTGTCCATCTTTCGGAGGAGATGTAAGGAGGTCGGTCCTGTCTAACAGAGATGTGTTGGACATTAAAGATCCCTTCCCTCGACACGAGAGGGTTCGGCAAAATTCCCGGGTTAGTGAGGTGACATTAGCGGAAAGGCAGAAATAGAGCACGTTAAATGAAAAACAAACAAACAAACAAACACATTGATTCTCTACACGGGACTGAAAACTAACCTAACTCAACCTGAAACTTAATTCACTCAATTCAAAATTATAAATTTAAATTAGGTTAGATTATATCAATAATTATATCTGCAACGAAAATATGTCGGGTGAACTGTCAAGAAAATAAATATTCGAGATGAAATGCATTTTAGTGAGAAAAAAAATAAAGCATATTTCAACTTTAAAAACTAATTGATGCTGCATAGTAACAAGGATATTTTCATAAAGCAATGATAGAGTTTGCATGATAGAGACGAGAGGACTTTCAGAGAAATTTTGAATTTTTCTTCTGAAAAACGACAGCGTTCTGGCACGATTTCAGATTCGGATTTGGGGCCCCAAAACTAGTAACTAATGATTTTTTCATTGAATTCTGAATATCCTAAGCATCCTAAATAATTATCAAATTAAAGTTGGGCGCGAGTAGTTGCAAATATTTTCCCCACTACTCTTCGACCTTTCCCGACTCTTCTCCTATCTCTAGCACCGTCCCTACACTACTTGATGTTGCTATGACGCCATATCACAGTTGCTCATAGATGCGTATAGAGGTGGGTGCAATTTTACCAGAGCAGCGACAGAATCCTACTGGTTCGGCCTCGATGCAGCGTCCAAAGGCTGCGATTTTGCGAAGCAGTTTAACAGTAGCTCGCTTCACCTAGCCATCGCTCACAAGTGGGGTATGAATAAACTGCGTCTGCGATTTTAAAAGAGCAATGGGAAGAACGGAACTCGACTGCTCCGTCGATTAATTTCTTCTTGACTCTTGTCCGTTAGATTGTTTTCGCTTATATTTCTATCGAAAGCAAATAATTCAACACATCATATTCACTTAGTACTGAAGACTTATCTCGTAATAGTAATGCGGTTTTTTGAACAATATTATTGTATCACTTCCTTTTTTTCTCTGGAAATTATATTAACATTAACCCTGTAGGATATTATACTTGAAATGAAGTGAGTGTAAGCTTCACAATAATCATAAATCAAAATAAGACAGTTCTGTTGACTTTTTAGGATATGTTTTTACAAACACAACGGGTTTCTATTCTTAAATCATCTTCAAGTAGATACCTATTATGTGAATAATGACCTAAGCGACGAAATCGGCCGTGTTTTTAAACATAAAATAGGAAAGAAGACAAAATTGAGTTTCGTTTTATAATTCAAATGAGTATGTCTGTCCTTACTTTTAGAATATTTAAGCATCTACGTCAAGAAGTAGCTACTTTTCATAGCCTTATTGAATGCATAAATTTTAAGGATACCACCAAGCCGGAAATTTTGTAAGTTGTTTGCGCAAGTCATTATATATTATACTGGGAGATTCACCAGTGGCGCGGTGCTCTGTAGCTCGTACACTCTTGAAGATTTCATTTTTGTTCGAACGGTATTGTATTTAGAAAGTAAAAATCTTCAGCAATTTATTTTGAAGTAAACAGGGTGTCCCAATTTTCTATAAAAAATCTAAAAATCTTGGGAGGTTTTTTCAGATTGGAAGACCACTTTTTTGTTGAAGATTCAAGAGCGTCCTAAACTCTGCTATAATGTCTTTGAGTAATAAGTTTTTTTGGTGAGCAGTTTCGTCACAATATTTACTTTTCCGTAAAAATTCATGAAAATAGGATCTCACATCATCGCATGCTCCTTCGGCCAGAGAGAATTAATACTTTTTCCCTTTCGTTTTCTAATTGACCAAGGATAGCTTTATTGATGAATCGAAATAGATTATCCTTATTTTATACAAGAGCGACTCAAAAAAATTATTGAATATTGAAATTTTAAAAATATCATCTTGATTTTTCAAATGGAACATCCTGTATTTTATTATTCATGTCAACGCATAAAATATTGTGCCATATTTTTGCAGAAGTAACCTTATCTTTATCTTCGACCGTTTTCGAAATAAAAAAATAAACTAAAATAATAAAATCAGAGGTTGTGAAAGAAGAGTTTATTAGTACATATCATTATACTTGATCAGAGAAATGGAGATATTTTAAGGTAGTCGTGTATGAAATATATAATAGACTAGTTTTTGGTAAGATGATCTACAAGCTGTTGAACTATTTCTATAAGTATTCGAAATATTGCCCGTTTCTTTGTAGACACAACTCAATCCTTCTGAGGAAAGACCGTTGAACTCTCGACAACATTTGCCGATTAACTGACTGAAAGGCGTCGACAATTCTCTGTCTCATATCCAACTGTGTTGTAGAAGGAATCTGGTAAACGATGCCTTGAATATAACCGCACAAGAAAAAATCTAGACTTGTTAGGTCCGAAGACCTAGCTGGCCATCTAACAGGACCACCACGTCCTATGCATTTGTTTGGAAATACATGATTCAAATGCTCCCTAAGCTGATGTGAGTAATGTGCCGGTGCTCCATCCTGTTGAAACTACAAATCTTGTCTTATAAGCTCTGATACATCGGCAAGTAACATTGGTAGATGATTTTGCAGAAAATCTAAATACATTTCACTATTGAGGTGCCCGTTGAAAAAGTGCGGCCCAATTAAATATCCATCTACTATAGCGGCCCATACATTCAAGGACCAACGATGCTGGTGATCTATTTGTCTCATGAGGTGTGGATTTTCCGTGGCGTAATAAGTACATATGTGTATTTTCATTATCTTACCTGAATCCTAGTTATTTCAGCATCTTCTTAGAGAGAAATCGCTTAAAATCCTGTGGAATCAAACTATCTTCCTTTAAAGTGACCAAAAGTCTTCTCACAAAAATACCATACGGTACCACTAGACGTTTATGGGTTGAATGACTTTGGATTCTTAGCTGGGTCTTCTGCTAGTAACTAAGGTATATGATCGCATTATGGATTTAACCGACAAATATGTGGAATGCTTTTGATACTAGATTTGAGTAAAAGTAGTATTCTATCATGTGGGGACCATATTGATTATTCGTCGGTTAATATACAGAGTGTCCGTGAATTACGTGTACAACGTTATACCACAGATTCTTCAGCTCGAAATAAGTCGATTTAGGCCAACTCAAAAGTTTCTTCGCTTGGCTACTAGAGGTCGCCAAATCCAAAGATTGTTTTTCTTATTTTTCAAATAATTCGAGAACGACTCGATCGATAGAGACCATATTTGGTATGCGTAATCGGGTGCGTTATTCACGTTTTTCAGTGATCCATTCAATGACCTTGACTTTTTGCAAGTGTCCCTAAAAACTCAAACGTGGTTTCAATCAACCATAATTTTTCAACTGTCTGCGTTTGAGCAAAACTGTTTTAGAAATTGAGTAGCTGGACTAATTATCAAACTTTTTTGTCGCCTGAGAAATTCTGATATGATGAGCGGTTCAATCACAAGAAACAGTTTTTTAATTTCATGATTTCATTTGTTCAACCACCTAGCAAGTCGAAATTATCACATTTGGCTTTGGATTTATTTCTGTGGTCTGGCAGATTGTCATTTTTTAAGGCTTGACAACCAATTGTTGACAAAACAGTGTTCCTTAAGTTCCTAACTAGGTATTTTGGTGATCTTTTTATCACTATTAGGCACAGAGATGTACAGTAACTCTGAAATGGTTGATATGGTTATGGTGTACGGATTTTGTCGAGGCAATGGACGTAAAAGCGTGAGAGTATATGCTGAAAGATATCCAGATCGCATAGTGCCGAACCACTAAACGTTTGGAAATCTGGAGAGGCGCCTCCGTGAGAATGGTTGCTTCAAACCCAGGAATTTGGATCTAGGACGATAACGGATAGTAAGGACGGTAGAACGCGAAGAACAAATTTTGGACATGGTTGAGGAAAACCTACAATTAAGCACGCAGCGTTTAGGTTTGCAGTTGGTCGTTCCTAAAACAATGATTCATGATGTCTTGAAGGAACAATTATTTCATCCTTATCACATTCAGAAAGTTCAATATTTACTTCCCAACGATCCTGAGAATCGCCCAATTTATCCAAGAGAGAACTCAGGATCCCCACTTCAGTTGCAAAATTCTATTCACTGACGAATGTACTTTTACTAGGTCTGACATCACTAACCGTCACAATAAACTCGTGTGCAGTGTCAAAAATCCACATGCTTTTACAAGTAGACATTATCAGAACCAATTCAAAATTCACGTATGGATTTGAGTAATTGACAACTTCATTATTGGTCAGGTAGTGATTCCAGATCGATTAAACGGAGAGGTATATTTGAATTTTCTGCTAGAAACTTTGCCGGATTTGTTGAACGGTATTCCAGTATTTCTGCGTGCAGAAATATGGTTTTTGCACGACGGTGCACTTAACTTTAGCGGTTCGCGAGTTCTTACATGCACAGTATGCGAATCGTTGGATTGGAAGGGGAGCTGATGCTCCTGCAAGTTGGCCAGCACGATTTGCCGACTTGACACCAAGCGACTTCTTTCTTTGGGGTGCTTTAAAATCTAGAGTTTACTCTTCTTCAAGTGACACCCGAGAAGAGTTACATATGAGAATTTTAGATGCGGCCAACTCCTTAAAAATTACCCTGAAGTAATGCCAAGGATCCAATTTAATTTCTTAAAGAAGATCAACTCTTGTTTTCAGCAAAATCATGGAATTTTTGAACATTTACTATAGTTGAATGAAATTTTGGGTGTGAACTAATTAATCGTTATTCTAAAGTGATTTGCTTTTTCTTATTTAGCTTCCAGCTGGCCAACCTGTTTTCATATTTTTAAATAGTCATTGTGAAAAACTTATTAAATTTTTTCTTAAAATTTTTCGATTTTTGTACTACAGAACATTGAATTTCCTATTTGCTTGATCCGATTTAGCAAACTAGAAAACATCATTTTGTTAACAAGAGGCTGTCAAGCATAATACAATGACAATCTGCCAGACTACAGAAACAAATCCGAAGCCAATATGGTCAATATGTGATATTTTTGACTTGCTAGGTGGTTGAAGAAATGAAAATCATGAAATTTCAAAACTGTTTTTGTGATTGAACCGCTCATCATTCCAAAATTTCTCAAGAGACAAAAAAATTTCATAATTAGTCTAGCTACTCAATGTCTTAAACAGTTTTGCTCAAACGCAGACAGTTGAAAAATTATGGTTGATCAAAAACACGTTCGAGTTTTTAGGGACACTTGTGAAACGTCAAGGTCATTGAGTGGATCACTGATAAACGTGAATAACGCACCCGATTACGCATTTCAAATATGGTTTCTATCGATCGAGTCGTTCTGGAATTATTTGAAGAATAAGAAAAAAATCTTTGGATTTGCCGAACTCTAGCGGCCAAACGAAGAAACTTTTCATTATTTCATTTCACATTATTTTCGCTATTCTTCAGTTTTGATACATCATCAATTAACTAACCAACCATCCTAGTCCACTGCTGAACATAGGTCTTCCTCAACGATCTCCATTCCTCGCGATTTTGGGCCGGATTTATCCAGTTCGTACACACTCGCTTGATATCGTCTTTCCAACGAGCTGGTGGACGTCTTCTACTTCTGTGGGCTTCATCTCTGTGACGCCACTCCAAAAGACGCTTTGTCCATCCACCGTCCGTGGTTCTTGCTAGATGACCGGCCCAGTTCCACTTTAAATTAGCAACTCTCTCGAGAGCATCCCGGACTCTAGTTCGTTGACGTATGATATGGTTGGGAATTCTGTCCCGTAGTGTTATGCCTAACATAGCTTTCTCCATCTTACGCTGAGCAACACATATTTCATTAGCTGATTTCTTTGTTAGGGTCAGGGTTTCTGCACCGTACGTCAAAACTGGTAAAAAGCATTGATTGTATACTTTACGTTTCAAACAAATCGGTATCTCTGATTTGAACAGATCTCTCAGTTTTCCAAATGCAGCCAATGTCAGCCTTATTCGCCTTCCTATTTCTGTTGTTTGGTTGTCCCTGCCTATAGTTATCTCATGCCCCAGATATTTGTATGACGTTACTTGTTCAACAATTTCACCATCGATGGAAACTGGTTGGCTTGGTACTAAGTTGGTCATCATCTTAGTTTTCGACATATTTATCTTCAATCCGATTTTACTGGATTCCTTAGACAACTGCAAGAGCATCTCATTTGCATCATCTAATCTGTTTGCTATAATGACGATGTCGTCGGCGAAACGAAGATGACTTAATCGCTCACCATCCACATTTACTCCCCTCTGATCCCATTCCAATTGCTTGAACATATATTGCAATAGGTTTGTGAACAACTTCGGGGAAATAGTATCACCCTGTCTTACTTCACGTCCGATCCTGAATTTTTCTGTAGAATTGTGAAGGCACACTTGTGAAGTGGCATGCTCATATATATATTTAATGATGACAGTGTATCTATGATCTATTCTACAGTCAGCCAACACTTTAAGCATAATCGCCTGTATCACGGTATCGAAGGCTTTCTCGTAATCCAGAAATATGAGAACCAGAGGCAAGTTGTATTCTATGCTCTTTTCAATCAAAGTCTTGAGAGTTTGGAGATGATCATTAACACCAAATGTTGCCCGAAATCCGGCCTGCTCTCGAGGTTGGTAGGTGTCCAGTTTGTTTGTGAGGCGCTTTGTTATTATTTTGGTGAAGAGTTTGTATAAGTGCGATAGAAGGCTTATAGGTCTATAGTTCGAGAGATTTGTGGGGTCTCCTTTCTTGTACATAATTATTATTATAGCATTATGCCAAGACTCTGGTACTTTTGCGTCAGCTAAACATTTATTGAAAAGTTTCGTTATTTCACGAATCAGATTTTCACTGCCTATCTTCAAAGCCTCCGCAACTACTCTATCTTGATACATTATAAGTCGTAATTATCAACGTATAAAATTTTCAGTGACTAAACGAACTATGCACATTAATTATCAAAATTAATACAAAGAGAAAAAGATAAATTAGATATTTACATTCCATTTCCATAGCTTCCACATCGATTCTCTTCCAAGGAGTCTTCTTCCATTCGCTCATGCACGATCTGACGATGTAAACGTAATCCCAAATTTGCTTCACTTGCTTCACCACCTTACGCAATTGCTTCGACAATTTGAATTCCGGAATCTGAATTTCGAACAGTTCAGCCTGTCCCTGAAGACTCGCAAGATCTTTCTCGAATTCGGCTATTTCTGCGTTTATTTTATCTAACAATTTATAGACATCTTTGCATTTATAGTTGAAGAACGGCAGAACTTTGAATGTGTTCTTGTAAAGGTTTTGCTCGATTTCGTATAATTGTATTCGTCGTTTGATGGAACATACTTGAATAGCTTGTATTGGTGCAACATTTTGCTTCGTTGTTGCAGCTACCTAAAAAATCATTACGATATGTATTGCAATGTAAGTAAGTATGGTTTTCAGTAAAGACATCAAAATCGATGGATGCAGTTATTTTCTATAAGTTATCTGTATTTTTTCTCATGAGAGGCAGTTTTGAAGAAAATATTGGGATGGTGAAGAACAATTGCTAGACGTAAGGATGTAAGGAAATTGAAAATCCTCAAAGAAAACTTGATGTAATCACGTACAGAGACCTCAAGTAGATAACAACTTAGAATACGGAGTGGAAGAACTATGTGGAAAGAGCTTTTTAGTGATAATCAAATACGCTACATAGCACATTGACAGTTGAGCACTACATTGACAGTTGAGCACATAGTGCTCAACTGTCAAATATCTACAGGCTCATATCAGTTTTTGTTTATTGATTACGAAAGTGTACGTACTCGAATCTAAAACAAATGAGATAAAAAACACAAGGTTTAACTTTAATCTACACTTTATTTGAAAAAATTCGACGACGTTTCGCTGACTCAGCAGCTTTATCAAGAATGACCAACAGAATGAAGAGTATGGTATTATAAACAAATCGTAGAACAAGTTGGATGAATAACAGGAAAATCCACACCGAGCCATTGTACAGTTAGTATGAAAGGTAATAAAAACTGATTAAACAAGTTAAGTAGGGGTGAATAATCCACATCTACCTGCTCATTCAAATGCTTGTCCGAATGTTTGTATCTATTTATTTCTAATGCTTCTAGGAGATCTAATTTTGAACTTTTTGATTTTATATGTAATATGTCAAAGTTTTTATTGAATGAATGGTTTTCTTTTATTAGGTGGTTTGAATAATTTGAATCAGATTTATTTTATCGAAGCTACGTTTATGTTTAGATGTTCTTATGCCAAAACTCCTATAGGCCCTACCGATATAAATTTTATCACAAGAACCGCAATTGAGTTTATAGATTCCTGATTCACTTGATTTTTCAACACGAGATTTATTATTTTAATATGTTTACCTAAGTTATTAGAAGTTTTGAAAGTTATATTAAGATTTGGTTTGACGAGAAAGGATTTAATATTTGTACTTGCAGAACCGCAGAATGTTAAACTGTTGAATATTTTATAGTCTTTATGAATAGGATATACTTCATTTATTGCTTTCTGATACAGTTTTTACGAATGATTAGATCTATCATATCCGGATTATATGAATTATTAATGGCTATCTGTTTGATGATGTTTAACTATTTATTATAATCTTCTACTGATAAAGGTAAATTGAGTAACCGATGTACCATGCTGTTTAAAGCTGCAACTTTGTGTTGAATTGGATGTAATGACTAGTTATGTATAATTGTATCAGTATGTGTTGGTTTACGAAAGACCGAAAAACATGATTATTATTTTGTTTAGTGATTTTCAAGTCCAAAAATTAATGGAATCGTTCTGTTCAATTTCTATCGTGAATTTAATGTTCAAATGGATGGAATTAATGAAATTAAGAAATAGGTCTAATTGACGAGTAGTTCAATGAAATATACTAAGATGTCGTCAACATATCTATACCAATAAAGAAATTTGGAAATTTTTTATGGATGGAATTAATAAAATTAAGAAATAAGTCTAATTGACGAGTAGTTCAATGAAACATACTAAGATATTGGTATAGATATGTTGACGACATCTCAATACAATTATACATAACTACTCATTACATCCAATTCAACACAAAGTTGCAGCTTTAAACAGCATGGTACATCGGTTACTCAATTTACCTTTATCAGTAGAAGATTATAATAAATAGTTAAACATCATCAAACAGATAGCCATTAATAATTCATATAATCCGGATATGATAGATCTAATCATTCGTAAAAAACTGTATCAGAAAGCAATAAATGAAGTATATCCTATTCATAAAGACAATAAAATATTCAACAGTTTAACATTCTGCGGTTCTGCAAGTACAAATATTAAATCCTTTCTCGTCAAACAAAATCTTAATATAACTTTCAAAACTTCTAATAACTTAGGTAAACATATTGAAAATAATAAATCTCGTGTTGAAAAATCAAGTAAATCAGAAATCTATAAACTCAATTGCGGTTCTTGTGATAAAATTTATATCGGTAGGACCTATAGGAGTTTTGGCATAAGAACATCTGAACATAAACGTAGCTTCGATAAAAATAAATCTGATTCAAATTATTCAAACCACCTAATAAAAGAAAACCATTCATTCAATAAAAACTTTGACATATTACATATAAAATCAAAAAGTTCAAAATTAGATCTCCTAGAAGCATTAGAAATAAATAGATACAAACATTCGGACAAGCTTTTGAATGAGCAGGTAGATGTGAATTATTCACCCCTACTTAACTTGTTTAATTAGTTTTTATTACCATTCATACTAACTGTACAATGGGTCGGTGTGGATTTTCCTGTTATTCATCCAACTTGTTCTACGATTTGTTTATAATACCATACTCTTCATTCTGTTTGTCATTCTTGATAAAGCTGCTGTGTCAGCGAAACGTCGTCGAATTTTTTCAAATAAAGTGTAGATTAAAGTTGAACCGTGTGTTTTTTATCTCATTTATATCATGGATCTACATCAAGTAACGGCCTCCACAATTCAAATGAATCTAAAACAAATGAGAAAAATAAATCATTTGATTGAGGAGTTCGTTAATTGATGAGAATTGATGTACATTTGTGAATTAAATTAAACAATGATGTTCAAATTTTCTCTATGTTGACAAACTTATGACGCGTTTCACCACACTGTGGCTTCTTCAGATGTGTAGTTCATTTAGAGGGATGATGTGCCTTACATATTACGTAGTAAAAACAGGTACTCAGCTAAATGGGAAGATAATCCAAACAGGGTTGCTTCGTTTTATAAATGAAAAGATTAAGTAATGGTGACGAATTTAGGCCTTATTGACTGTTAAGTGAATTTCTGGAATTATTCGGTTTATTGATACTTTATAGACTTGTTTACTCAGTGAATATTAGGTTTACTGTTTGTAATATATCTGCCTGAAGAGTTATCCGTTCTGAAAGCTATGTTTAAATTATGAGATGAGAAGAATGACTTTAAATTCAGAATGGGTTTACCAATAAGTTTATATATTATATTTCTGATTAGTCTCTTTATCAATAGAGAAGACCTGATGGGTTTCCTGTTGAAATTGTTTACTAGAAAGCATAGTGTCAATCATAGTACAATCATTATTATTATTCCATTATTCATCCCTATTTGTTTTATAATACTGAGCTCTTCAAGAAATTATTTTCTGACATTGGTATCGTGGTGAATCTATGTATCATGCTGTTATGAGCAGCTATTTTATGTTGATATGGATGTGGAGAAGAATTGTGAATAGCAATGTCTGAATGGGATGGTTTATGGAAAGTAGAAAAATCGTGTCTGCGGTCAATTTGTTTATAGTTAAATCTGAAAAGTTAATGGAATTATTAGGGTGAATTGAATTTATAAATTTACTATACCTATAAAATATCAGATTATGTTATCCACATAACTAAACCAATGAATTTAGTGTTTGGACTGTGGATAGTCATGAATTATTTTCTCAATGTTATCCATGAAAATTTCTGCTAGTAAAGGACTGAGAAGGTTACCCATCATTAAACCGTTGTTGCTCATGTAAATTTCATCATTGGAGTTAAAATAACTTTGTCCTACACGCACTTCTAAGAGATTCATGAATGTTGATTGTATAATGGGATTCACATTATTATTCTGTAGAGCTTGGTTGATCAATGTTAATGAATCATGTAGTACAGTATGTTGAATTTCTTCTAAAAGATCTGAAGAATTCCCAATTGAAAATTTCTGACTGAAATTATTTCAATACTCAATAATGTTCAAATCAGGTGTTCATGAACTCTATTGTGGAAGTTGTGATAATATTTTTAGAACTTTGAACATTAGGACATCAGAGCGTAAACGCAGTTTTGACAAACCAAAATCTGGTTCGAACTATCCAAAACATCTACTAGAAGAAATTGATATTTTACATAGCGAAAATAATAGGTTAAAACTGAACCTATGGGGAGAATTCGAAATCAATAAACAGAAACATTCCGGAAATTTACTTGATAGTCAATTAGACCTTGATTCGTCACCATTACTTAATCTTCTCAGCTCTCAGAAAAAGTAACCCTGTTGGTATTTTCCACCTATCTGGTTAAGAACTTGGTTTTAGCATGCAGGACATACTAATTTTCTGAAGAAGCTAGTGTGGTGAAACGAGTCATAAGTTCCTTAATATAGTGAAAAACATCATTGTATTATTCAATTGAAAAAAACCAGTCTAGTTTAGTTCAGTTTTAGAAATAGTCTAGAATAAGGAGCTCTTTTTTGGTTTAATTTATCTACACAAAAGAGTAGGTACAAGAATGTTCCTCAATATTGTGAAAAGTTGAACATCATTGTATTATTCAATTGAAAAAAAGGCACTCTACTTCAGTTCAGTTTTAGAAATGATCTAGAATAAGATGCTCTTTTTGGTTTAATGTATATACGCAAAAGAGTAGGTACATGAATGTTCCTCAATATAGTGAAAAGTTGAACATCATTGTATTATTCAATTGAAAAAAAAAGGGAAGGTACCAGTCTAGTTCAATTCAGTTTTAGAAATGGTCTAGAATAAGGAGCTCTTTTTGGTTTAATGTATCTACATAAAAGAGTAGGTACATGAATGTTCCTCAATATAGTGAAAAGTTGAACATCATTGTGTTATTCAATTGAAAAAAACAGTCTACTTCAGTTCAGTTTTAGAAATGGTCTAGAGTAAGAAGCTCTTTTTTGGTTTAATGTATCTACACAAAAGAGTAGGTACATGAATGTCGATATCTATCAACTATCATAAGGTTTTAGACTGCAGAGGACGAAAAAGTAGCGGAAATCTTTCCTTGTAGAGGGTTTGCGATTCATCACCAACATTCACTGCCACCAACATATTAACTGGTGGAAATGAAGAAATATACTGGGGTTGCATGCTTTTATATTTTGGTTCAATTTAATCAGAAGCAATATTCGGAGAAACATTTAGAAAATTATTATGCATTAGATTAAACAGCAATTCCGCTATCAACAAGACATAGAGGTAATAGCTAATGATCATCAGGACGTCATCGTCACCGTTTCATTTTGTTTGCGAAGCTAAGTGAAATCAAAATTATGATCTTCTTCGACCAGCCATTAGGAGAGTAGTGTGCATAAACAGGAAGTAAATGTTACTTCAGGATGAAAAATCATTTCGTCACTCGTGGACTTACACCATTGATGTATTTTCAGATTAACTTTCAGGATGCAAAAGTTGGGATTTCAACTCAGATATACAGAAACATTTACAAACCTTTAAAGTTTATCTCTACTGCAAAATACGACGAACCTTTTAGATGAAAAGGTACCAAATGAAAAATCATTTCAGTAGATGAAGAAAGAAAGCTGCAGTTGATCAAGTCATGCTTAGAAAAAGATACGAGAGTCTAGACTAGATTACCGAGAGAAAAATCCAAGAAAGATATATTAGATGACTAATGGGTGCAAAAATTGAAATAGATGCCAAAAACTTTGACACTTCTTAAGAGTTGGAATTATCTCACTACATATGACGTCTGATATTGAGAACTAAACTGGAGAAATTGTAGCTCTGACCTCAGTAGTGTTTTCTTTATTCTTCTCTGATTTTTGTTGACATGAAGGGGAGCATGTGGAAAGGATATTAATGAAAAAAACATGATACAAAATCAGTTTAATGAAAAATATCGTTGCATGTGCTTTTGAAGTGACTACCATGATAGTATTATTATTGATCGAACGCTTCGTGAAATGAACGGGATGATGAGTTTTGATGAATTTTCTTCATTGTGGTGTTGATCACGGAGTAAAGCATAAAGGTTTCAAATTTGAGATCTAATTTCTGAAAAAAATATATCGCAATGAAAGAGAAAGTAAAAAATTTACGAGGTTTATAGAAAAATATGAAAGTTAAACAAACCTTTTTACACTGAGTCCATTTGTCGGGAATTTCTTGTAATTTTACGTAAATTTCTTCCGGAAATTCTACTCCATAAGTCTGTAGCAAGTCCATGATGTCTTTCATTGGACCGAACATAGCATCGGTAGCTAACATTCTCTCCTTGATTTTAAATAAGTATCCCATAATATGAAGAAGACCTGGATAGTCGTCTTCTGCTATAGTTACAGTCATAGCATCGATAGCTTCTTTAATGAAGTGTTCAAGCTCTTCCAAACTTTCAATAACATGATTGAAAAGGTGATCTTTGAATAGATTACCCCATTTTCGTATTGTATTCAAAATTCCTTGCCTCACAGGTCTAAGATCAAGTCTTAACCAACCTCCTTGGAGCAATTCTTCAGTTGGAGTTGCTTCCATTTTTTTGTATAACTCATCGTAGTAATTTATTTGTTGTTTGAACTGTTCAACTGTTGGTTCCTTGTGAGGTGGTGGAATAGCGTTTTCATCTTTCAACATGTCTCTTTCTTCAGGGCTCAATGCCCTAGAGTATTGTAAGAAATCTTTGAGGAACGCTTGTCTATCTTCAGTCCATAATATTACATAGTCGTCGTACACCCTTACATAATCGATAGCTTTATTGATTCCCAACTTTATTCTTGACGTTATTTCTTTATAATTGTCTTGACATACGTTATCATTTATAAGATCAGGATAGTAATTTGTATGTTCTGAAGGATCTGCCCTTTCCATATAAGATCCCATATCGTACATATCTTGTAAAAGAACTTCAATGTTCAACAAAAATACTGGCTTTGGATCTAAACTGGGATCGAATACAATATAGGGCGGATGTAGTTCAACGACTATTTCCAAGAATGGTGTGACTTCTGCAGTATCCCCCATTTCGTCCAAAAAGAAACTCTGACTCAACTTGACAGCAAAAAGGAGAATTTCGTTGATCATCCTGTCTATGTACTTAATGTAAGGTTCCCATTTGGAAGATAAATCAATAGGCCCACGAGGACTTTCAGATTCAGGTTCCGTTTCAGGTTCGCTGATTTCAGGAGGTGGTAAAACTTTTTTTCCTTTTTTACCTTTCTTTCCTTTGGGTTTACCTTTCTTTCCTGAAACGAACAAAATGTGCAATCATTATACCAAGGAGAGTGAATATATGAACCCAATTCACCTTTCGGTTCTTCTGGAGGTGGTGGGGGTGCTTCTTCTTCTGTTAACTCAGTTTCTGGTTCTGGTGGTGCAGCAGGTGGAACATTGAAGTATAGGAAATAATTTTGATTAAGAATACCTTTGAGCTCCTCCGAATTCTGCTTGATTGCTTCGTGGCGTAGACGCAGCCTTTCAACTCTGTCTTCGGTGTAAAGGAGATGCTCTTTTTTGCCTTCTTTTCTTTCGTAAAGAGGTAGCTTTGCCCACTTTAGCATTGTGTTTTTGAGAGTATTGATATTATTTTGAGCTTCTGCGACTCGATCATATAAAGCTTTGACAGCCAAATACATATTTCCGACTACGTCCACATCTGTAGTTGAAAAATGTGAAATTTATGTTACTCATATAATCATTAAATAGTTCTGATATTGTGGAATTATTCTCAAATATGCACAATTATTGTAAACTTTCAACACCCTTCTTGTCAAGGTGAAGTTTAAATTATTTCATATAGGTTGAATTAGCTTTAAAATTCAAAGCACCTCGTAATTTTATGTTTTGTAGGACCATCGATAAATTGTTTGACGTTTTAAACACCAGATATTCTTCAAGCAATTATCCATTTAAGAAACCTTTATCGCAGTGCAATTTGAATTTTGAAATCATTTTATATGAGGTTATAAATTATTCACCTAATTTGAATGGCATTAGTAGAAGGAAGGGCAAACACGATATTTAGGATTCATAATAAATTTTTATTCAGTTGAAGTCATAATTCAAAAGTGGTTGAAAAAATATATGTCATATTTATTGACTCATAACCATGAGTAAGGATCATCTAGGATCTTTTTGTTCTATGAGAACCGAAGGAGGGTTCAACAATTCAACCAAATTACTCTCAACTTCAGGTATCATAAAACGGTTGTTAAATCACGCAGAAGTTCATTGTTAGGAAATTATCTACAGTATAGATGACTTGAATAATACTTGAGATGATGACTACATCAAATTTTTTAATCCGCCGATAGTGTTTCTGTGAATTCGTATTATCAAAATGATATTATTAATTATTTTGTAGCTTTTCGTGAACTGAAATTTAAATTTATGATCTGCAACGACAGATGAGGTTTAAACAGACCTTCAAATGATTGAAGGACTCCCTCAAAATCCGATGAGAGGAGAATTCGTTATTGAATTTAACAACATTAGAGGACTAGCACACATCAACAGGAGTATGAAAGCAGTACTTAATCACTTGCGAGACACGCAACCTCATGTCTCCTAAAGGAAACTCATATAATGCCAACAACAGACCTTCCTCTGTTTCAAAGGCTATGAGTAGCAAACAAGGCTGCAGTTTAGGGGGGGCTTTGTGTCTCTGCCAGATTGGACATCGCATTCATTGATCTTCTAACTACCCAAGATACAGCTTCCGTTAGTAGAGGTGATCATAATCGGAGACTTCAACGTCCACCATAACACTAGAATAGCACAGACGAAACAGAAAGGCAGAAAGACGATCAGCTGAAATTTGAAGCAACTTATCGATGAATCGACAAGAATTCCTGACAATATAATTGATTTTCCCAATACTCTCGATATCTTTCTTGTTTCAGATCCAGATAGTTTCTGTTTACAGGTTTCAGCACCCTTGGGCACCTTCGACCACAAACTTGTTTCTGCCACTGGCAAGCAGCCACGTAATAAAGATAAAACGCCTACCAGGAAGATATTGTATTACAACCGCGCCAACTGAGAGAAGAAGAGCGAGTATTTCTCGCTTTCTCTCTTTAATGATGTCTGCTTATCAGATCTTGACAGAAATATCTGTACTGAGTCCGTCAAAGAAGTTATTCCTGAAAGAATGGACCTCTACATTCTACACTCCATGAAAAAAGCATCCGCACAAAAGCTTCGGTTCACTGAAACCTGTCAAAAATCAGCCACAGTTAAGAACAGCCTTATCGTACAGCGTACGATAAGGCACGTTCTTCAACAATTGAACAGTAAGAAAGCAGAGGGGTCTTGATGGAATAATACCAACAATTCATATGATAGCCAGACGTTTCAGGAGTGTAGGAAAATTATGAGAGTATAACAGACTCCAAAGAATGGGAAGAAGTACCTACCCTAAAATTACTGTCCATTATGTCGAAAGTCATGGAAATGAAGATGAACGATGGACTTATGAAGTATCTAGAGTTACATCAGTGATCGACAATACGATTTCTGTAGATCAATTAACTGGTGACCTTCTTGCATACGTTACGCATTTGTGGACATCAACAATCGAAATGATTGGAGAATCAAGAGGTATGGCTCTTGTTACCTCAAACGCATTCGATAGGGTTGAGCACGCAGCCTGGATGAATAAACTAATCGCATATGGATTTGCGCAGTTGGATTAGTACTTTTCTATTCAGTAGATCGATGAAGGTTATAGCCAAATGAATAAAGAATGAATTTTTCACATTAATACAGAAGTACTCCAAGGTTCCATACTCTGTCAAACTTTTTTTCTTGCTTCACTCCATCGATAGCATATTGGGTTTGCGGACGACTGTACCCTGATGTTCTCATTTTCTAGTCAGCATCCTGTACCTGCCGAGGAGTCACACCGATGAAGACACTAACAGAGCATGTCTGAATTCAGACTTGGAGAAGATATCAAAGTGGGGTCGGTCAATTTTGAAGCGAATAAGACGCAATCAACCACGTTCTCCTGAGAAGTCACTGCTGGAGAACCTCTTCTAATCATGCAAAAACATCGAATCTACTTAAAAACGAACATGCGTATACTCGGTATCACTCTAACCTAACACCCGAGTTTGCTGGCATGACCATGTCTGCCCTTTTCAAATCTGCTTCCTCTTAACTCTGCTTTCTTTTAAAGGCTAAGCAGTACTTCACGCCTTCACAGCTGATGCCTTTATACAAAGCACTGGTTTGACTTGGTCTGAAATACTGTACATATGTGTGGGACTCCTCAACCAAAAATTCATTGAATTTAGATGGTACTGCCCAGAAGAGAGCAGTGCATCTCATTTACATCCCGAGATCTCGTGATTTCTATCCTCTTGCCTAGAGGCTGCAGGTTGCTGATCATTCAATTTTCTACAATAAGTTACATGGGAAATGCTTGAAGAACTGAAAGGCTTCGTTTTGGAAAGGAAAACCATGCACGTGGAAAACTCTTATCAGCGGACGGTCTATCTAGCAACGCCACGTAACTCTCCTCATGAAGTTTTTTTGTTTTTTGTTTACGGGGCTAGTATGCTGCGGATTTCACTTACTCTTTAAGAAGTAAGTGGACACACACACTAAATAATTTTGTGTGGCCATAGCTGTGGTATGACAGATATCGCCTCCTCCTAAGAGTTGAGAATAGAGAAAAGAGAATTTGTACAGGAGATTTTTCGAAAAAAGAAGATTTCGTTGGAAATGTAATCGCTTAACCTATACAGGGATATCCACCGTGACCGTCCGTTAAAAACTTTTTGAGTTCCAATTACAATATCAAGCTGAAATTTTATACGCGGCCATAACTAGCGATTTCCAAATGAAGTGAAATATTTTCGAAATGATTCCATTTCCATTTCCATTCCGGTTATACCGGAAGTGGGTCATCACTTTGTTATTTCAAATGGCAATCTACCTTTTTATTATACATCTAGAACCGACATTTGAGCAAGGCATATAATACCCAAGTTGTTGGTACTTATCTGTCAAAACTTTTGGACAGATTTAATTATTTTTGTTATAAACTCGATTTTTGAGGAACATTTAAAAAAATTGTAGCTTGTAGATCTTTTGCACTACAGACACAATTTTTGCTTGGGTGGATAGAAGAAGGATCAAGGAATTTTTTCAAGCAGTCTACACATGTCAAATGTTTATTGCGTTGTTTTGTATGATTTTTTCAATTTGGCCTTTTTCAAACAGCAATAACTAAATTTTTTTCAAATGGCACGTGCCAATTTTTATATCGCCATCAGAAGAAGCGTCAAATTTTAGATGGAATTGTATCAGCATGTCCTATACACAACTCTTGTAGTTCCAAAATAATATGGGAATATATTGAATTTTGATGATTTTGCAAGAACTAACAGAGAATGCTTTGAAATATTTGAATCATGTAGCAGCTGAACTAGCTACGCTCACCTGACAGGTGCCTAAAATTAATGTACACTTCGTTCATTCGAATTTGATATTTCAACAAGAATTGTTGGTAATTTGAATTGAACATTTTTGAAAAACACCAGATTGATAATAAAATGGCTGATTATTAAAACGAGGATATGTTAAATCTCTTTTTATTAATTCATGGTGAATGTCAAAAAGTGGTGGAAAGAACATTTGGCGCCCATGAGTAAAACAAAATTTCGAAGGATTAGAAGCAATTTTCTGCAATTTGGAGGAACAAAATACATAGAAACTAGAAGAAAACCCATTCTCGAGAACGACGACAATCAAATTAATACGCTAGCGTATTTTCGTGCCAATCCACATGCGTCCATTAAGTCAGCATCAATGGATAGTGGATTGAGTTATACTTCCATTCAAAGGATCCTTAAGATACATAACATTCACCGGTATTCTTTTATCAGACTACAAAAATTGAAACCAACTGACCTTCCCAAGCGGCTAAATTTCTGTGAAAATTTATTAATTCGGCTTCAAGAAGATGAGACAATTCTGCAAAAATTTGTATGGTGTGATGAAGACAAGTTCAATGAAAGTGGAATAACCAATAGGAGAAATCGACATTTTTGGGCCACAGAAAATCCACATTTCATTGAGGTTATTGATTTCCAAAATAAATTCAGCGTAAACGTTTCTGTAAATTTAATGAATGATTTGTTGGCTTATCACATTTATGATATGAGGAAAATCTTAATGGGCAAAGATACCTGAAAATTTTGAGAGGAACATTAGCAAATTTTTTAGATGGATTACCCCTTAACATTCTGAGGGATTGCTATTACCGAATGGATGGTGCACCAGCACATAAAACACGAGCTGTAGATCGGCAGCTAACAGGAATGTTCGAGGATAGATGGTGGGGTAATCATGGACCAAACTTATGGCCTCCGCGTTCTCCGGACCTGAATCCCCTTGATTTTTATTTATGGGGCAAAATCAAGAGTGAAGTGTATCTTATTTCTGTGAGAAGTAAAGAAGAGTTACTAGAGCGCATTCATAATGCTTTTCGTAATATTGATCCTGAGGAAACTAGGAGGGTAACTCATCATGTTCGAATACGAGCTGTCAAGTGTATCGAGCAAAATGGGGCACATATTAAACATTTATTCAAATCGTTAATTAGTTTTTTCCTATGATGTTTGCTATCATTTATTCGTATTAATGTAATTATCTTCGATGATTGGTTTTCGCTTAGTTCCTACAATTTTTATTCATCCGAATTGTTGAAAATTGCTTCTTATGCTTCGAAATTTTATTTTACTCATAGACGGTAAATTTGGAAATCGGTTATTGAATTGCCTGCAATTTCTACCCATTACTTTTTGACATTCTGAAATGAATTAAAAAAAGATTAAATATATTTTCGTTTGAATAATCAGTGATTTATTCCAAAAGTGTGTTTTTGTAATTTTCAATGAAATAACGACAATTCTTGTTGAAATATCAAATTCGAATGAACGAAGTGACAAGTACATTAATTTTAGGCACCTGTCAGGTGAGCGTAGCCAGTTCAGCTACTTGATTCAAATATTTCAAAGCATTCTCTGTTAGTTCTTGCAAAATCATCAAAATTCAATATATTCCCAAATTATTTCGGAACTATAAGAGATGGGTATAGTACATGCTTATACAATTCCATCTGAAATTTGACGCTTCATCTGATGGCGATATAAAAATTGGCACGTGCCATTTGAAAAATTGAGTTATTGCTGTTTGAAAAAGGCCAAATTGAAAAATCATACAAAACAACGTAATAAAAATTTGACATGTGTAGATTGCTTAAAAATTCCTTGATCCTTCATCTATCCACCCAAGCAAAAATTGTGTTATCTACGAGCTACAATTTTTAAATGTTATGGCCGCGTATAAAATGTCAGCTTGATATTTAAATTGGAACTTAAAAATTTTTTAACGGACGTGGATATCCCTGTATAGTTCCCTGAGAAACAAATTCAAATAAATTCATGAAACCTCTATGTATGTCACGTTTTCTCGTTAATATACTCACCATTCTCGAACCAAGTAATTTGCGAAATGGCTGGTTCCAAAATTTTATCTATATCTTGCATTTCATCCATGATTATATTGTATTCAACCTCTGATGTATTGTTCTTCAAATGGTTGTAGTATTCCACTATTCTCCTAAACTTTTGTGTGGATCTGTATAGGAATTCGACCTTGCTGTAAATTTCCAGTGCTTCCTCTGGCAGCGTTAGTTCTTCAATTGTGCTAAGATATTTCATTTCTCTGAGTAGAGCCAATAACTCGTCGCTGAAATTCAAAGTTAGATCTCTATTCTCTTCGTCCCGACATATTTGAAATTTAGACATGTTCTCGTTGATGGTATCTGGTAACTTGGCTATCCAGGCATCAAGTATATTAGTTTGTAATTTTTCTAGAAGTTCCATCATCTGATCTATCTTCTTCAGAACGTATAAGGTTTCGACAGTCTCTAGTATAGGATGCTCCAAGCTTTTGAATTCTTCCGTTGGTCTATTAAGCCTATGCTTCATACTTTCGATCCAAAGTAGACTTCCAGCTGTAGGTGGATAATAATTGCTTACGGGAATACCTCGAGAGAGGCTTTGATCATAAATAGTTTTGACGGCATCAACTTCATTGTCCAGTAAATTCATGATCTTAGTGTATTTAGAACATACTTCATCTCTTATTGCTGGGCGATCTGTTAAATTGCCTATTATATTCCTCAATTTAAACATTGACTCAAGACCGTTACAGTCGTCGAAAGCTTGTCCAAAAATAGCTACCAATCTCATGTCAAGATCGGAACATTTTTCATTGAAAACAGCATAGTCATCGTAGATTTGGTCATCCTCTATATCCAGCACGTCATACTGAACATTGCTGAATACTGTGTAAATTCTATTGAAATCGTCGAATGCTTCCTCACACTTCGTTGATAAAATTTTTCCTTTCAAGCCACCGAATTCTACTTTTTCCAGTTTTGTAAATTCCATATTTGTACTCAATATGGTTCTCACGAGGCAAAGTCTATCAATGAACTCAAGAAGACGTTGGAATACAGTTCTGCGATGAAATGTCCATGGTTGAGGCTCAATTTCGGGATTGGTGTAGTAGTTTGATAAGTTTTTACGAACGTATTCGAAAGCATCCATGAAACGATTGAGAAGTTGTATACTTTTATCTACTTTGACGAATATTTCTTCAGCTTCTCCTTGAAATATCGACGAAGGATCAAGTTGTCTGATACATGCCTCTATCAACATGTTTGATATTTCTTTGAGGAGAACTACTATTTTCTCACTGAATGCGTAATATCTTGAATTAGCCCAAATCAAACCAATGCAATGTATCAATGGTTTCAAATAATTCTCGTTATCCAGAAATTCCGATTCTTCGAACTTTTGAATGTGAGGAATCAAAGGTTTCAGATATAGTTGAATGTCTCTTGCTTCTACAACACCTGCGACAATATTTCTGAATAATGTTTTGAATGTTTTTGAATAGGAACTATTCGTCAATTCTAAAAACTCTCCCATTTTTTTCACTCTCGGATCTCGAAGTTGATCATAAATGTATTCGAGATTCTTCAAGCGATTGACCCAGAATTCAACTTCTCTAAAAGGTGTGGGATGGGCGCCCCCAGCGAACGCCGCTTTGGAGCTTTGCTTCAAGACTTCCCGACATATACTGGCCCATTTTATGATTGCACCTTCTACATTTGATTTTAAAGCGAGGTCGCAGGTTTCTCCTTCTGATTCGAGAAAAGCATTCACTGCTATGTGGATATTGCTGTATCCTTGAGGTAATGGTAGGACGGTTTGACTTTTCATAGCTCCTCTAACCTGAAACAGTAGATAAATATTATCCTGTGGTTAATGCTGAATTTCTATAATTTGATTGAGGAGGTCGTTACTTGATGAAAATCGAAATACATATTTTCAATGAAATGAAACTATGGTATTTAGATTTTCACTATATTAACAAAACTATGACCGGTTTCACCACAATGTTTTCATCAGATATATATACAAACTAATTAACAGAGTTATTCCTTATATATTTTCTTATTTCCTACTTAATATTACAAAAGGTACAAGAGGTATGTTGGAAAACCCATCGGAGTTGCTTACTTTATTTTATTGAAAATCCATTGAGTTAATGGAGTTTTCTGTTTCTATTTCTAAAGTAAATTTAAGAGATAGAAACAGAAAACTCCATTAACTTTCTGGTTTTAACTATCACTAAAATTAACGGCAAACATGATTTTTCTATTTTCATAAGCCATCGCATACATATATTACTATTCACAGCTCATCTACACATCCTTATCCACATAAATTAGCAGCTTACAATAGTATGGTACAAAGACTCATTAATATCCCAATGTCACAAAATAATTTCATAAAAGAGCTAAATATAATTGAACAAATAGCAGTCAATGACGGTTACAGTTCAACTATGATTGAGAACATGATTTCACGCAAAAAATTTCAAAAAGCAATCCAGGAAGTATTTCCAAGTATGAAAAGTTCTAACACAAAATACAACAGCGTAACTTATATTGGTAATCTTAGTCTAAAATTAAAATCATTCCTCCCGCATTATAATTTCAATATAGCATTCCGAACGGATAATTTTTAGGACGACATATTAAAACTGCAAATCAAAAATTGATAAAAGTAATAAATTCGGTGTTCATAAACTGTCTTGCGGGATTGTCATAAAATTTATATTCGTAGAACTTTCAGAAATTTCAAAGTTAGATTATCCGAGCACAAACGTAGTTTTAATTATCATAAATTAGATTCCCATTATTCTAATCACTTACTCGAAGAAAACCATAACTTTAATGATAATTTCAAAATTTTACACAATGAAAATAACAGAGAAAAACTCAATCTATTGGAAATTTTAGAGATCAACAAAGAAAAGAATTCGGGTAGGTTACTTAATAGTCAATTAGATCTAAATCCTTCTCCTCTACTTAATCTTTTCAATTCATAAAGTAAGCAACCTGATGGGTTATCCAACATACCTCTTGAACCTATTGTAATATTAAGTAGGAAATAAGACTAATATATAAGGAATAACTCTGTTCATTAGTTTGTATCTATCTGATGAAGCCACAGTGTGGTGAATTTTTGTTAATATAGTGAAAATCTAAATACTTTAGTTTTATTTCATTGGAAATCTGAATTTCTATCCATAACTAGTAGTAGATGAAGACAGGTTGGCTGGCCAGGCAGCTTCTGTGCTCCGTTGCTCATTGTGTTGGACTCTACGTGGCACCGCTGTGGGCGAAGGCGATGACTGTGGAAAGATATAGGAGAGAGATGATCGCTGCTTAGAGGAGAATTCTGCTCAGAGTGTGTTCCGCATACAGAACGGTTTCAGCGGAAGCCGTACAGGTAATCTCGGGTAGACTACCCGTGGTTCTTCTTGCGGAAGAAAGGAGAAGACTGTTCCATAGCAGAGTGGAGCACCGACCCGGAGTTAGGAAGCAGACCAGGGCGGGAATGATGATTAAGTGGCAGGATAGATGGAGTAATCAGGGGGTGTTCGGCGAATGGACTCGACAACTATTGCCAAATGTGAATGACTGGGAGTAGTGTAAGCACAAATGTAGAAATTACTGGCTGACCCAGATTCTCACCAGGCATGATTCCTTCGAGACGTACAGGAGAAGAATTGTCAAAACCGAGGGTGACCTATGTTCGGGACACTGTCGAGCAAATGATTGTCGATTGCGTATGGTGGAAAACACAGAGAGGAAAGCTGAGACATGTGTTCGGGCGGAACCTGAGTTGTGCGGAGATCATACGGTCGATGTGTAATAACCGGGAAACCCGGAAGGAAGAATTAAAGATATTGGTAGGAATCATGGAATTGACGTTGAGGGGGGACAGGCTGTCTCAATTAACGAAAATGGAAGTGTTAGAAGAAGAAATGAAAATCCAGAACTTCAACGAAGGTAAGGTCTGCCTAAAGACGTTCCGGTTCTGAGGGGAGACAAAGGGGAGTTTTTTTGTAGGTCCGCAATAGCCATCCCCACATAACCACACGAACTAGTGGTATTTGTATGTAGATTTTTCTCCCACAAAAAAATAGGTTGAATTCGTATAGGAGAGTATTTGTACATAAGATATATCTTATACAGGGTGTTTAAAAAAGCCCCCACCATATTTAAGGAAAAGATTGCTCAAGTAATTTCAAGAAAAAAAGTTTATATAAACATAGGCCTGCGAATACTTCGTTACCGATTTACAGGGTGTTAAAGTTTAATCGAATCATGCAGTAAAATTTGATTTTTTCTTAAAGCGTAAGACATATTGAGGTAATATTTTGGGGATTCCGAAAACTGTCAAAGACGCATAATTTTCAGTACAAAACAATATTTGGAACACACCAGTGGCGCGCGTATGGGAACAACGCAAGTTATTCCCAGAGAAAGAACTAGGACGCTACTGAATTGGTTTTGAAAATAAGAAATATTTTTGAAATTTTCAAGTATTGCTCAAAAAAAATGAACTCTTGATATTTTTTGTAGGACGCCCAGTTTTTGCGTAAAAAATTGTTGAAAAGTTTTCCTGGAAACTTTAAGATTCCATTGATAATACCATTTCTATGCTCAGTCATAGATGTGTTCAATAATGATTAACATCAGTGTAATTTTAGTGTTTGTGTTTTTCAATAATTTTGTATCTATTGAATTTGAATTTCGAACGGCTATCATGAATCGTTATACGAATGCTGAGATGAACGACATGCACTTCATGTATGGATATGCTGACAAAAATTACATTGAAAGATTTCCAAAATTGCTCCCAAAAAGCATTTTTCTGAAAGAATTCATCGACACCTATACGAAAAACGCACATTTAGATGATATGAAGGAGCAGGGACGCCAAGGGAAGTAAGAACTGTAGAGCTCGAAAATGAGGTTCTTGCGATTATTTAAAACGATCCTGGTACCTCAACTCGAAAAATTTGCTGACGCTTTAAGTGTCAGCAATTGAACTATTTGGCAATTTTATGAAGATTGAATCTATTCCACACACAACGCTTACAAGCACTTCTTCTTACCGATTTTCCTGCCCGTATTGCGTATTGTCAATCGCTTTCGCGTAAGTTGATTCAAATTTTTTATGCTGATGCTGTTCACTGATGAAGCAAGTTTTTCAAGAAATTCCATGAGAAATTTTCATAATAATCATATGTGGTAAGGAGAAAATCTACATCAAACATAGAAAGATCGATTTCAACATCAGTTCTCGTTGAACGTTTGGATCGGCATTGTGAATGACTGCCTAACTGGATTAGTATTTCTACCATGCTCCCTAGTAGGAGGAGGTGTACAATTTTTGGAGGATGTACCTTTGGCAATAAGTCAAACGATGTGTATGTACCTGTCCATTTTAGTCATCTTGCTCGTGTCTTTGGTTACAACTGGCAAATGTTAAGAAATAGAATTATTGCTGGGTGCGAATCGGTAAGAACAGATCCTAGTGTTTTTGAAAGAGTTCGCCAATCCATGAAAAGAAGACTGGAATCTTGCATCCGAGCTGAAGGAGGTCATTTTGAACAGCTTTTGTGATTTTTTGAGACTTTTTGTTGATACTCAACAGTCTTTGTCATTTGAATTACTATCATTAAATCAGATATTCTTTCATTATTACAAATTTGTTTAGATCAAAATTATTTCCATTCCAATAACAAATATCATACTATTGAAGACGGCTTGATTATGGGCAATCCGTTAAGTCCTTTGTTAGCAGAAATATTCATGAATAGCTTAGAGAAATTAATTCATAATCATCCACTCAGTAAATATCGTTTATACTGGTATCGCTATGTCGACGATGTCATAAATTGCTTCACAGGAACAGATAGACAGTTGAAAATTTTCGAAAATCATATAAATTCATTACATCCAAAAA
This sequence comes from Cryptolaemus montrouzieri, assembly GCA_013387265.2. Lineage (NCBI taxonomy): Eukaryota > Metazoa > Arthropoda > Insecta > Coleoptera > Coccinellidae > Cryptolaemus > Cryptolaemus montrouzieri. Next base: position 127,087,379 of record JABFTP020000185.1, read on the forward strand.
TTTCATTCACAACCGAAATAGAAAGCAATAATTCGATAAATTTCTTAGACGTAACATAATCAACATAAAATGTCAGCATTCAATAGTTTTATTCATAGATTGATTAACATCCCGTTATTTTAAACAAATAGCCAAAAATAATGGTTACAATCCCAAACTAATAAATAATATTTTAAATAAAAAACAAAGTAGAATCGCATTGAATAAAGTTTACCCTGTCGATAAATTGAAACAAAAATTCAACACCTTAACCTACGTTGGCATTACGAATGAAAATGGAAAACATGTTTTCGCAATTTACCATAAGCCGTCACATACAGATATTATAATACATAAATCGTCGATAATGTCTATAAAATCGTTGAAACACAAATTCAACACTAGATTAACCTACATTGCAGTTTTCCTGTCAAATAAAAATCAGATTCAAATTACATTACAAGTGAGAAACTGAAATCGTTCTTGAGTAGCAATAATTTCAACATAGCTTTCCAAACTAATAATAATTTAGGCAAATATATAAAAAAAAAAATAAAACCAAATCAGGTAAAAACAATAAATCAGGTGTTTATAGATTAAATTGCAATGACTGTGATAATTTCTACATTGGTAGAACACATAGAAATTTTAATATTAGAATATCGGAACATGAAAGCAGTTTTTCAAATAAAAAATCAGATTCAAATTACGCGAATCATCTCTTAGAAAATAATCACTCTTTCGACCCACAGTTTGAAATTTTACATACAGATAATAAATATTCGAAGGTAGATCTTTGGGAAACTTTAGAAATCAACAAATACAAACGCTCAGGTAGACTCGTCAATGAACAAGTCGATTTAAGCCCTTCACCTGTATTGAATCTCTTCGGGGAGCAATCTATTCCTTAATTTTATTGGATATACCTGTCATAAATAACCATTTAAGAAGAAGCAACCCAATAAGCTTTTAATTACTCAAGAACATTTATATTTATATTCTCATTCATATTTTCTGTACATTCATTCGTCTGAAGAAGCTACAGTGTAGTGAAACGCGTTACGAATCGCAATTATTAAGTAAAATTCCTTAAAACACAGTACTTGTTTTTATTAGTAATATAGAAGAAGAATCCAGTGACGAAGATTGACATGATTGTTTTTATAACATTTAATTATGTAAATAACAAGAAGACAAAAAAGGATTTTTTCAAATCATTAGATTAAGAAAACCCCCCAATATAATTGTCAGATTATCAATTGTTTTTTGGATGATTAGGAAATCATCCTGAACCGCCTGTATAAAAATCTGACGAGCTCGAGTATATCAAGATCACGATTACTTTTCATTTTCAAAAATCATGACTTTTCACTGCGTCCAAATGGTCAGTAATTTGAATTGGGCGCTTTTTTGAGTTTATTAAACATTCTCTCTGAATATCTGACACGCTCTAATAACTTTTTTTTGTATTTGATTGCTTTTTACGGCCACTACCCCCTAATTAATCGTCAGATTAATATTTTCTTATTATCAGAAAGACATTGCGCGTATACACTATGAATGTCTGACACGCTGAGTATTTCCAGATGACTGTTTTTTTTTAATTTTTGAAAACTCGTACGTCCTCACGTCCCCACTAAAATGAAAAACTTTACATAAACTTTTTTCTTTTTAGGACCTAATTTTGACTATCCAATAGCTCCCCTACTATAGTCCCCACTAAATGAAAAACTTTACATAAACTTTTTTATTTTTAGGACCTAATTTTGACTATCCAATAGCTCCCCTACTATAGTTAGTCGTCTTTAGAGAAGAGTTCCTTTTGAAGTGTATCAAATTGTAATAGAAAATCGGTTCCTCATGGGGTACAAAGTGTGTATAGCTTTCATCGTTATTCATCAACGACAAATAGTTGTTAATAAGCAGTTTTTTGAATTCGAAATAAATACGGCGGAATACTAATGAAATATCTTGAAAGAATTGGTACTAAAAAAGAGCGAATATCTTACTTGATCCACAACGTTCTTGAAATTTCTGAGATGTTGCACAACATCCTGAGCAACGACTTTTGGCCATCCTTCGTGGTTCGCAGGATTGGATAGTACAGGAATGCAAATACCGTTCAGAAGAACCGCCAACTCATCCAGTGGTTTGGCGGCCATATCTCCCATGAATATCATCTCTCTTATGTTCTCCATAGTGACGACGTCGGGATATTTTTTATGAAAAAATGTGTACTTCGACTTGATCTGTGCGTTATATTCTTTGTAACAACAGAATATTCCTGCAGGGCTCATTGTAAACACCATTTTCATTTCGTTTGGTTTGTTCAGGAAGTTCATCATTGGTTTCTGAAAGATAAATAAATGAATCCATATACATCAAAAATATATTAGGAATACATATTAGGAATTTTGGGCAATAGCACGGTGTACATCTTTATGTCACCTACTGTTTTCTGTGCCTATTTGAGGATTGACGCTCTGATGTTTTTGATATAAAATTTATCGCAAGTTCAGTAGTTGTATTGATTTATTCATTTTATGTTATCTGAGCGTCATGATTAAAGAGCGGATTATATGCAAATTACATATTTTCACATATTTTACATATTCTTAGCAAATTTGAACAAAGATCCATAATTCACGGTATTATAACATATTTTTTCATATTTCTGTCATTTACCTAGCTTCAACCATTTCTTTTTGCCTTGTAGTACTCCATTTTGGCCTGCGGGGCTGATATTATGGGTCTTCAGTTTTATATATTTCGTTCTTCAAACAACTGGATAGGAACCAGATATTCTGTGTGTTGGTCGCACATCTTAGAATTAGCTTGAAATACCAAATGATCAAAAAGCTTGTCTCAGCTTCTTTCAATAATTTGATTGAGGAGGTCGTTACTTGATGAAAATCGATATACATATTTTCAATGAAATAAAACTAAAGTATTTAGATTTTCACTATATTAACAAAAATATGACCGGTTTCACCACACTGTGGCTTCATCAGATAGATACAAACTAATGAACAGAGTTATTCCTCATATATTTGTCTTATTTCCTACTTAATATTACTATAGGTACAAGAAGTATGTTGGAAAACCCATCGGAGTTGCTTACTTTATGAATTGAAAAGATTGAGCTTAAGTTCTAACACCGCGTAAGTCAAAAATGACAACTTTTCAGGAGAGCAAAAAAAGTATACCTTTTATATATCATGATCATAATACATATATACTTATTTCAAAATGAATAAAAATAGACCGATTTCAAGGATTTTGTATCAGTTTCAATAAAAGAATATTATATACATTATTTTTCTGACATACGCGGTGTTACCACATTATAATATAGAATATGGGGAGGCTTACACGGAGTTATAAATATACTCAATTTTTCAATTCATAAAGTAAGCAACCCGATGGGTTTTCCAACATACTTCTTGTACCTATAGTAATATTAAGTAGGAAATAAGACAAATATATGAGGAATAGCTCTGTTCATTAGTTTGTATCTATCTGATGAAGCCACAGTGTGGTGAAACCGGTCATATTTTTGTTAATATAGTGAAAATCTAAATACTTTAGCTTTATTTCATTGAAAATATGTATATCGATTTTCATCAAGTAACGACCTCCTCAATCAAATTATTGAAAGAAGCTGAGACAAGCTTTTTGATCATTTCAAGCTAATTCTAAGATGTGCGACCAACACACAGAATATCTGGTTCCTATCCAGTTGTTTGAAGAACGAAGTATTTCCGAAATATATAAAACTGAAGACCCATAATATCAGCCCTGCAGCCCAAAATGGAGTACTACAAGGCAAAAAGAAATGGTTGAAATTAGACATCAAGTTTCAATACAGCCAACGAGACAACTACAACATTTTTTAAAGATAATCCATTCGGTATTGCTTCATAGATTGTATTCAGTAAAATTTGACATTTTAGATTCCGGAATAAGATTTAAAGTTAATTCATTAATTCACAAAAAGTATGAAATTCAGTTGCGAAAATTAAATTAATTATAGAGTAATAAACTTGAAACTTCAAAAATCAAGTCCAAATTTTCCGATCACAAATTTTATGATAGGTTCAGTAATCTTTCAGATGCTAACTATTCCGAATATGAAGTTTCACTTCTAGAAAAGGGTTTTAAACACAATTTAGAGTCAAATAACGCTCGTCTCCATTTCGATCTACTAGGAATTGAAACCGAAATAGCCCTAAATTATTCACCACAAGCCAAACACCTAAAACACTCTTCAGCGTTACTACTTCAAGAAGAGTTCAATAGTTTTCAACCTAAGAAATTCGAAAATACAACTTTAAAGTCCATTAAATCTAAGTCCGCATCTGAAGATATCATATTTACCAAAGCAGACAAAGGTCATACAGTCATAGCCTTAAATAAAGCAGATTATTTATTGAAAACCCAAAATTTCATTGAATCAGAATGTTATGGAGAAATTGATGAAGATCCAACTAATAAATTTCAATCTATAGTAAAAAACGCTTTAGAGTATACCAAAAGTCTATAATACCTACCAACCAAAAATATAAACTTTTCATTGCCAACCCGCAATCACCAAAACTTAACACCCTCGTCAAACTCCATAAAATAGGGTATCCCATTAGAAACAGTAGTTTCATATTTTCAAGCTCCAGCTGCAAAACTTTCACGCTTTCTCATAGACATCATTCGACAGTACCCTAATTTTGAAACTAAATTCTCAATAACAAACTCTTCAGTCCTAATCAATAAAATTCAGCACACGATACTACCACCGAACGCTAAACTTATGTCATGGGATGTTGTAAATCTCTTCCCTAGTGTTCCACCTAGTGATACAGTGAAACTCATCAAGAACGCCCTTCAAATTAATAAAGTCAATCCGATAATTCAATCAGAAATCTTACACCTTTTAGAAATTTGTTTAGAACAAAATTATTTTAACTTCAATGGAGTATATTATATAATTGTAAAAAAGATTTAATCATAGGTAATCCTCTGAGCCCTCTGCTCGTTGAACTTTTCATAGATAATATTGAAAAAACTATCCAAGAACATCCGTTATTCAAATACTTTATTTATTGGCTTAGATATGTCGACGATATCATTTGTTGTTTCACTGGCACAAACAGACAATTAGAGTCATTCAAAACATTCATTAACAAAATTCACGATAATATTAAATTCACGTTAGAGATAGAAACAGAAAACTCCACTAACTTTCTGGATTTAACTATTACTAAAATTAACGAGAAACATGATTTTACTATTTTTCATAAGTCATCGCATACATATATTACAATTCACAGCTCATCTACACATCCTTATCCACATAAATTAGCAGCTTACAATAGTATGGTACATAGAATCATTAATATCCCAATGTCACAAAATTATTTCATAGAAGAACTAAATACAATCAAACAAATAGCAGTCCAACTATGATTGAGAACATGATTTCACGCAAAAATTTCAAAATGAATCCAGGAAGTATTTCCAAATATAAAAAGTTCTAACACAAAATACAACAGCTTAACTTATATTAGTAATCCTAGCCTAAAATTAAAATCATTCCTCTCGTATTATAATTTCAATATAGCATTTCGGATTGATAATTCTTTAGACCGACATATCAAAAACTGCAAATCTAAAATTGATAAAAGTAATAAATTCGGTGTTTATAAACTGTCTTGCGGGGATTGTAATGAAATTTATACTGGTAGAACTTTCAGAAATTTCAAAGTTAGATTATCCGAGCAAAACGTAGTTTTAATTATCATAAATCAGATTCCCATTATTCTAATCACTTACTCGAAGAAAACCATAACTTTAATGATAATTTCAAAATTTTACACAATGAAAATAACAGACAGAAACTAATTCTCTTTTAGAGATCATCAAAGAAAAGAATTCAGGTAGGTTACTTAATAGTCAATTAGATCTAAATCCTTCTCCTTTACTCAATCTTTTCAATTCATAAAGTAAGCAATTCCGATGGGTTTTTCAACATACCTCCTGTACCTATTGTAATATTAAGTAGGAAATGAAACTAATATAAAGGAATAACTCTGTTCATTAGTTCGTATCTATCTGATGAAGCCACAGTGCGGTGAAACCGGTCATAGTTTTGTTAATATAGTGAAAATCTAAATACTTTAGTTTTATTTCATTAAAAATATTTATAAATATACAGTAAATATCTTCAAATTATTTATTTCAAATAAAATAAAAATAACGGGTAGACTTATACCTCCTACAAAAAAAACATAAAACATTTACTCCTAGAATTTTTCAACAGAACTTTTAATTATTACTAATTAACAATTTAACTTAATTGTACAGTTTGTTGACCTTGGCAATTATTTGGTACAAAATCAAAAGACAAAGGAATATCAGTATTACTTAAATGCTAAATCAGTCCTATCTTATGAACATAATATCAAAAATACAATATAAATCAGTCATTATAAAACCTTAATGAAGTAAAGTATCATGTAACTGTGACAGTCAGAAGGTATAACTGACATTAGTTCTTGAAGATGTTTCCATTCAGATTAATTTATTTTTTATGAGTATTATAAAGCTTAGATCTTGGGCCTGGGGCTATTCTACAGTTTTTGGCTCTTTTGGGCAAATTTCTATAGTCATCATAAAAGCTTAACTTATAGTTAATAGTGCCGTTAGGGTTATACTCCAAAGCTCTCAAATCTGTGACTGTAGGATCATTTGCGACTCGGCCATGCCGGATTGACTCATACAAAAAATCTATTTTGCTTGAGTAATAAAAAAGTCATAAGATAAGAATTGAATAATAGAAGTTTGTTTTGGTCCAGCTTCCTTAAAAATCGAGGCGTGAGAAGTATATCCCCTGATTTTTAAGTCTACATTCAATTGAGCTGTGGCTGGAGTCACTCTATTTGGGTATGATCTTCTTCAAGGAACTTTTGCGTTATTACTACGTTATATTCCATGGCTAAATGTAATAAAGCATAAGATAAAATGACGTTTCTGTTTTGTGATGTACATCCATCAGGAAAGAGGACAATTGGCAGAGGTTTTACTGAAAGAGTCTTTTTTAGGTAATCTATGATATAAATGAGATAAAAAACACAAGGTTTAACTTTAATCTACACTTTATTTGAAAAAAATTCGACGACGTTTCGCTGACACAGCAGCTTTATCAAGAATCATTATCATCATATCATTCTTGATGAAGCTGCTGTGTCAGCGAAACGTCGTCGAATTTTTTTCAAATAAAGTGTAGATTAAAGTTGAACCTTGTGTTTTTTATCTCATTTATATCATGGATCTACATCAAGTAACGGCCTCCACAATTCAAAAATAATCTATGATACATGCTGCAAAAACAGAAGCCACTAAACTTGCGTTATGTTCGTCAAACCAGCAACAATGTACATCTTTTGTGTGTAGGTTGTACATAGTAGAAATGTGTACACACAGCTTTGTTTTATAATATAAAGCACTAGCCTGCAACATCGTACAGATTGGAGATTGTGCGTAAATACGTGTACTTCTCCTGCTAATGCTCGGTCCTTATCTTTCTTTTTCTCCTCTCTGGCTGCTTTTTTTCGAATAAGATGATTATGATAGATGTCTGCACTAATATTACCTGCTTTGAACGCACAGCACGTGTCACACGGATCTATTTTTTGGTTGGAATAAGCTAAAATTATTTTATTTAAAAATTATGTCAAATGTCCATCGGCTTACTTATACTTTATTAACTGAATTACACTTATCACAATAAATTTTGAAAAGATGATTTTTATTTTCGATGATAGGCTCTAAATATTCTCTTGAAGAGGTAGCTCTGCAGTAGTGGGAAAGTATCTTTGGCAAACTATTTAGAAAGTCATTTAGAAAAGCCATCTCATCTTTCTTTGAGTGTCCTTCTAAAACCTTATGAGTAAGTTCGGGTTTCTTAGCCATTCCAAGGTCAGACGTCGATAACCAATAGCCTACCGTCCATTCTTTGATACCGAACGTATTAAAAAAAGTATGCTTGCATATTTGAACACGTCCATATGAAGTTTCTAAAAGATACTCTTTAGTATGATGTTTTAGACTTAAAGTACGTTTTTGGACATACCTGAACATTTGATACGACTTATTAATTTCGCTGGTCCCAAGTCATATTATTTCAGTAACTGGAGAATAAAGTATTACGTTCCTCATCCGGCATTGTATAACCAGCACGAAGTTTTGATTCTTTACAAGACTCGGAAGTACATGGAGGGCCAATTATTCGGGCTGGCCTAATAGTATCATGTAATACACTAAACTTTGGTCCTTGCCATTTCCTCGATACCCTTAATATTCTTCTCCTTCCATTCTAAGTTTCATATTATTATTTTTAGTCCAGTTTTTATTCTCAGAACATCCTCTAGAGTATCTGTTTCGACTAGAACTAAGATCACCATGTTCGACCTCGTCATTCATTAGCAAGGGATTCGCAATCGGTGACGGGAGGTCGTTTGTTTCTTTCATTATTATAGGCTTTATCACACTCGTTTGTTTATAATGAATACCAGCTGGTTTGAAATTCGCTGGTAACACAGGCGAGTGAACAGTAGCTTCTACCATCATCACATGGCATTCGGAAAGGTCCTGTCCACTCACCTCGCCGCTTATGTTAGCCTTGTCGGGTATAATAAAAACAGGCAAGTTGTTAATGTCGAAGTTTTCCTTGTTGGTGCCTCTTTAATTTTTATTTTTCGGCGGTATTTTTATTCCGAGTAGTTTACATATGTCATTAACATTTTCATCCTCACTGATGTCGTAGTCCATGTAAATCTGCAAATTCATTGCAGATTAAAATTCGTTATATAAAACACCGCAACACAGTCAATTCTGACGCTTAAAAACTAAAGGATTGCTTCCCTTAAATGAACACAACAATTATGAATATGAATGATACTTACCTTGATTTAGGATGTATTTCTCCGGAGCACAAGTCGCGACCTGTGACAATTCGAAAATAAACTGCACAGAACAGACCCTTATAACAAATAACAACTCAGTGGTCCTGATACTGCAGACAGTATCCGTGCTGCTGCCGACAACAATGATAATGATGATGTGCTGCTCTCTGTCTGGGCATGAGATATAGGTACGTTTTCTCTTTTATACTATAATGCCAAAAAATAAATAATAGATTGTAAAGTATCATAACCATTTCTACTTACAGAAACACAAGATGACGGGGAAATTGACCAAAAGGGGAGTAATATAGAAGAAGAATCTAGTGACGAAGACTGACATGATTGTTTTTATAACATTCAATTATGTAAATAATAAAAGAAGACAAAAAAAAGGATTTTTTTCATTCAAATCATTAGATTAAGCAAAACCCCCAATATAATTGTCAGATTATCAATTGTTTGTTGGATGATTAGGAAATCATCCTGAACCGCCTATATAAAAATCTGACGAGCTCGAGAATTTCAATATCACGATTTTTCATCATTTTCAAAAATCATGACTTTTCACTGCGTCCAAATGGTCAGTAATTTGAATTGGACGCTTTTTTGAGTTTATTTAACATTCTTTCTGAATATCTGACACGCTCTAATAACTTTTTTTCTGTTTTTGACTGCTTTTTACGGCCACTACCCCCTAATTAATCGTCAGATTAATATTTTTTATTATCAGAAAGACATGGCGCGTATACACTATGAATGTCTGACAAGCTCGAGTATTTTCATATGACTGTTTTTTTTTTAATTTTTGAAAACTTGTACGCCCTTTCCTCCCCACTAAAATGAAAAACTTTACATAAACAAGAGCTCTGAAGTAAGGACTGCCCATAGAAAATGAAAAACTTGAACAATATTCTTCTGTTGATGATGATATCGAAACGTGTGAAGAGCCAACTGACGAAAATATTCTACAAAATGTTATCGTCAACAGCCAAGATAGCGACGATAATGATGTCGACGACGGCCCAGAAGAAAATTGCCCTACTCCGAGTGTATCTGAAACTCTAAAAGCTGCAGAATTCTAATCTTGATGATGACACTATGAAAAGTATTACGTTTCGTTTGCATAATGCAGTCCGTACTTCTTACTATAGAAATAAAACCAAAAACAATAAGCCTTTTTTTGCATTAGATATTCGTTGTTAGTTATATAGACAGATACATTATGTAGGCGCTCATTATTCAATAAATATTTTGATTTAAATGTAAAATCGTTTTTATGTTTGAAAATGTTGAATGTTTGATATTGATATGTATGTACGTTATATATGTAATTATTTAAAATCAATAAAAAATTCAAGAAAATTGTTCTTTTTGTACGATTTCCGGTTAGTACGACGTAATATCACCTTGGCCCTCGTTGTAATCGGATTTTACTGTACATAGAAACGGTACAAAGTGGGCTCCATTCACTTCTTGACAGTAATCTAATCGATACTAAAAATCATTTCTCACATTTTGTAATACTCCTAGTGAGACTTGTCTAATTTCTTGAGGTATACGTTGGCGTAAGATCCAGTGATCTGAGCTGTGACTCAGTTGGTTCCTTCATCCAATTCACGACTCTATTATAATTCTTTTGTCGCGTGGGCCTGGGTCTATCTCGTTTGGGAACAAAATTGCTGATGATGGAATCGAATTTTTTTGTTGAAAGAATTAATACCTTTATAGACTACGATTGTTATCGATGTATTTTTGAACTATAACATGGTTAGAAATTATGCCTCATCGCAATATTTCTATGGATATTGAGTATGATTTTCCATAATGTAGTGAAGGTTTTCTTCAGACCAAGATTAAGTTTTTGGATTGACCTGACATTATTCTGGTATTCTGGTATTCTGGTCTATACTCTAGGCAACCGAAAGAGAGACCACGTCAAAACAAATACAGCAGACGCCAGAAGATTTAGTAGCTCTGTAAATGGCCGAATCATGTTTAGGGGGTGGGATCTGAATGTTAGCAGTCTGTACAGGTACGGTCTCGGTCCATCGGATAGATAATTAAATTTTCATTATTGTTTTGGAAGTGTTATTGATCGAGTGTTGAAAAGTGAAAATATTGTGTGTATAATGTCGTCTACAGATACTGCAGATGAAAGTACTGTTGAAAATTATTCTCCGAAAAGCGGCCTAAGAAAGGTCATTTTACTTTGAATGAAAAACAGATCATTTTCAATGTCTATAATACACAAATGCAAATAGATTCTGCACCTATCAACGAAATCGTCGAACAAGTGCCAAATATTGTGGGAGTTAGTAAAACTAGTGTTTACAGACTCATAAAGGAGGATGAGGAGAATCCATCTTTTTCACAACCGAGGACGTACCCGAAAAGGGTGAAATTTGCGGATAGTGTTACTGATTTTGACAAAAATCTGATTAGTAGGAAAGTGCATCAGTTTTTTCATAGAAATGAATTACCTACAATAGATAAAATATTGAATGAAGTGAACAGTGATGTTGATCTGCCAAATTTTAAAGGAACAATATTCCGTAAAATATTAAAAAAATGGACTTCAGATTCCAGAAGAGGGGGAGGAATGGTTTACTATTGGAGAAAGAGGAAATAGTATTGTGGAGGGGAGACTATCTTAAACAAATTAAAAACTACCGCGATGAGAATAGAAAAATCTATTACCTGGATGAACCGTGGGTGAATGCTGGGCACACAAAATCAAGTGTTTGGGTAGATGCATCGGTCAAAACAGCCAGACAGGCTTTCAAAGAAGGTTTATCGACAGGATTGAATAATCCCACAGGTGAGTGGTAGTTATATTATGCATGAATAATTCATGTATAATATAATATAATATTCATGATTTTCAAATGATACACAAGTTCTGTTGGTTCGTATTTGATTGAAATCGCAAATTTCTTGATAAACTTATTTGATTTTTATTCTGATTCAAATTTTGATTTGAATCATGCTTACTCTGTATCAACAATAGGCACGTCATCAGGTATTTCATCATATTTTTTGAAACCATAATTTTTACCTAAAACTAACTGCAGAATGAAGGTTTTCGAATACCCTTTATGAAAATATTCCTGTTAATCCTTGTAAATTATGCTATAGGGTAAAACCCATACATACTGTTCATTATCCAGTACCTGGTACCACAACAATCCTGTTTTGAATTGTTAGCATGCCGCTTTCTTTCAAGGACGTTCTATATCATGTTTTCAATCTATATTTACAACAGCAATAAGATAATTCAATTTGGAATAGATGGGATCTTATTAAGGGTCTGTTGCTATTTCTGGGTTTTTCTTTATCTCTATTGCTACTGTAAATCAACTTAAGTAGGCTGTGTACCACCTACCTGTCGTCAAAAGGTTTATCGGTGATTTAACTCAATTCTCTAATAATCAACATTAAGTATTTTCTTGAATTATGAGATTCCACATGATTAAGTTAGATGAAAATAGACACAAGCAATCATTAATAGAAATCATTTTTGTGTCTTTGCAGGTAAAGGCAAGAGACTCATCGTTTGCAATATTGGAAGTGATATTGGATTCGTTCCCGACGCACTGTGGTCATTCGAATCGAAGAAATCTGGTGACTACCACGAAGAAATTGATGGACACAACTTCGAAGAATGGTTTGAAAATATTATTACCGAAATTGGAAGACGGATGTGTCATCGTTTTGGACAATGCGTCTTATCATTCTAGACGCACAGAAAAACTCCCGACATCTGCCAGTAGAAAAGCCACTATTCAAGAATGGCTACGTTCAAAAAATATTGCTTTCGGGGATGATTTGATTAAAGCAGAGCTTCTTCGAATAGTCAAAACCCACAAACCAGCGTATAATAAATATGTAGTAGATGAAATGGCTCGAAACCAAAATAAAATCGTGTTGCGACTCCCGCCTTATCATTGCGAGCTCAATCCCATGGAACTGGTTTGGGCTGAGATGAAGAATTATGTGGCATCTAAGAACACATCATTCAAATTTCAAGACATGAAGAAGCTTTTCGCCGAATCCATTGAAAGGATTGATGCTGTTAAGTGGCAAAACTGCATTAAGCATGTTGTAGAGAAGGTCGAACCGAGAATGTGGCAATTAGATCACATAATAGATGAACAACTGGATCCTATTATTGTCAATCTCGAGAATGGTTCAAGTTCATCGTCTGAATCTGATAATGACGATGATAATCCTTGATGTCCTTTTTTATGTAACTCTTGTAATATATATGTTTCAATAACGTTCTACTACCAGAAAATATACCTACAACATCATTTGCGTATTACATTGCCTGTTGTTTATGATAATTCAATCAGTCATATCCGAAACTATTGCGTGAATACTTCATTTTAGAATGAAATTCTACATCATTGATGTCCATTACTTAATTCAGAGTTCAATTTCGTGATCAAATGGAAGCCAGTCCCTAGATTCAACCCTGTGTGATATCACGTTCAGGCCTCGTGCGTTTGTTTTGTTTACACTCTCTCTTTTCGTTGTATCAAGTATAGAGCCCTACTCTTTGGGTATTTTTCAAACTAGGATAAAAAAATATTAAAAACATTTTTACCATCCATTCTTTTAGACAATATTTATTGATTTTTAAATATATACAAAAATTAAAAAAAAAAATCAAAAATTCAAAATCCAAGGTCCAATTGATGAAAAGTTATATAAAGAAGATTCTCACAAAATTTCTAATGAATCGATCAGATAGAAATTGAGATATCGTGTCAACCTCCTCAATAAAAGGAGTTTTGAGAAAAACGCGTTTGAAGTTTGAGAAAGATTTCCAGTAGAATAACTCAGATAATAATATTTAATACTAACTTTGGATTAATCGGCGATTCCATATCCATCGATTGGACCGTCTTCTTTCTCAAAATCGAGATTTTGTGAAGTTCTTTCTTCTAAACGAGCTGTTCTGCCTGCTTGTGAAGCAACAGAAGCTCATAGTTCAGAGCGATTAATCCTCGGCCGGCTTAGGTGCGGCGTCACAAAATCCGCTGTATCACGCAAAATAATTCGAATTTTGAAAGAAATCCTTTTAAGAGCATATTTTTGAAAGTCTTAGCTTTGAAAATAAGCAAAAAAAAATTAATTTTCTAGACCAGATACCCCCTTACTATGAATGTCAATTCATAAAAGTATCATTTTCAGGATGATGTAGTTTTGATCGATGGAATTCATCATAATTCAACTCAATGATCTGAATCATTCCCAAGAAACGTCAGTAAAAATTTCATTTTTTGAAGATGCATCTTTGTGTTGAGAACAATTTTTGATTGCGCTAACAGAAAAATTATGGTTACAGGAAATTTATTGGGTAGGTGTTGAACTTTCTCGAATGCGTTTCTTGAAATAACCAATTAACCGCAGTTTGAGTTTTGGTTTCCTCTCCATATCCAATTATAATCGAAATTTCAATTTTATGCCATTCGGTTAGATAGTCGTCTCCGTGACGCGTAGTGAAAAGTCCCTGCTGTGACACGGCAGATCCTGGTTCGATTCCGGCAAAGACCTGGGTGTTGTGATTGTCCTCATCTGATTTTCACATATGATTAATTGATGGAACAATGTCGAAAAGACAAGCCCAATACTTTAAAGGTCAAGGAAGGACGGACGTGGGCAATTTGCCCGCGTTCCTCCTTTCAATAAAAAAATTAAAATTCGGTCAGATGAATTATTAAGTGAATATATTTAACACGCTTACTTCTGGGCAAAGGCAGTCATCTAGAAATTCGTCAAGAGATATAAAATAAATAAACTCCCACATAAATCGATAAATGTTAAGAAAAAAAACCTTAAAATTCAAGTTTATTGCTAAGAACTACTTGGTGATCTGTACTACGGAAAGGTACCTAACGTTAGAAAACAAGTTTTCGGGTAAACAGCTGCTAAATATCACGCGACGTGTTGGCGCCGATCGCGTGCATGTTCTTACTTCCACTTTTCTTGCCAAAACTTCTCAGAGTACACTTAGACAGGTTTGCTTTTACGAGAAATATTTTCATAGTTTATTCAAGTGAATTCCCCTCAAAAGGTAATTTAATCAGGGTTAAAAAGTTGAACTGATATCGCTTTGCTTTTCTTATCACTTTTGAGATCGCGATCGCATTTCTTTTTGTTAACTCTTCTGAAGCTAATAAACAATTTAGTTTGTAAAAGTGTAAAAATGTTGAAATGAATTTAGAAGACGAATTCGAAGAGGTGGATCGGCAATATTTCTCGGAATATTATTATATCGAAGATTGTGAAGAATCGTATCTAGATCTATCTTCTCAGGATATCGACGAAAAGAAAGCGGTATCGGAATTTTATAAGAATGCCCAGAAATGTAATAAGCTTATATAATCATCACCCCAAAATATTTTTGTGTAAGTTGATATTACCTCATGGCGAAGAGTAACCAAAAACGATATCGCTTCTTTTCAGCATCTTTCATATTATAGCTCCCCATGATAATTTTGAAATGAAAACAATAACTAAAAATTTAATCTATACATCATTTATTAAATTTATCAATATCAATGTAACACCTAGTAATACATATCAGTAATAATATATATATATATATATATATATATATATATATATATATATATATATATATATATATATATATATATATATATATATATATATATATATATATATATATATATATATATATATATATATATATATATATATATATATATATATATATATATATATATATATATATATATATATATATATATATATATATATAACAAACTGAAACCCTTTGGGGTACAATATATAATATTGTATATATGTGTATAATACACACACCTCTAAACCTTGCTACCAGAGATAACCTGCTGAATCTACCGTTCCTATCAGATACTGAAAAACAAGAGCAATGTTCAAGAAAGGAATTGCATGGACGACATCACCATGGGATTAATCAACCACACATCGACAAAGAAGCCTCCAACAAATGGTTGATGGAAGGACAATTATTCGCGGAAACAGAGGGATTCCTTATGGGCATCCAAGACCAAGTGATCGCTACAAACAACTACAAAAAAATTATAATGAAGGACCGCACATTACAAACAGATAAGTGCAGATAAGTTATATGTTATATAAGATCGGAGACTATACAGCATATTACGTCCGGATGCGAACAACTGGCCAATAGGGACTATCTTCACAGGCATAATCAAGTGTGCAACATTATCCATCAGAAACTTGCGCACATGTACGGACTTCTGAATAACTTCCAGCCATATTACAAATATCAACCGGCGCCCGTATTGGAAAATGACTCTATCAGATTATACTACGATAGGCCTGTTATCACTGACAGAATGGTGACGAATAATAGGTCGGACATAGTGGTGTATGACAAGAGAGCCAGAATAGCAATGCTGGTGGATGTCGCCATACCGAATAATAACAACGTGCTGAACAAGTTCCAGGAGATAAAGTCTAAATACACAGACCTTGCTATTGAGAACAAGCAGATGTGACACCTCGAGAAAATAGATATTGTTCCTGTCATCTTATCCTCGACTGGGTTAATACACAAAACTTTGCATGATAGCCTTAAGAAATTAGAATTGCATAAGAATACGTATATAGAAATGCAAAAAGCTGTAATTCTTAGTACATGTAGGATAGTTAGGAAATTTATGTCAAGTATATTGTAAT
Source organism: Cryptolaemus montrouzieri (assembly GCA_013387265.2). Classification (NCBI taxonomy): domain Eukaryota; kingdom Metazoa; phylum Arthropoda; class Insecta; order Coleoptera; family Coccinellidae; genus Cryptolaemus; species Cryptolaemus montrouzieri. The sequence continues at coordinate 127,104,031 of JABFTP020000185.1, forward strand.
CGAGCCTATTCCCTTTGATTGCTGAATCTGGGAAAGGTAAATTATATCCAGCTAACAGCTGAGATAGTGCATAAGTCCACGATAATAGATTATAGTAATTATCATAAGGGTAATAACAAAACTGTGACCAACAATAACAAAGAAGTACCTTACGCACAGTGCTTGACCAATTATTGGTCATCACTATAGTCGAACCACAAAGAACACAATAAAGATGAGGAATGGATCACGAATGAAAAACAATGCCTTGATATCAAACATATGGACTTCGAAGGAATAACGGAGGAAAAAATCACAACAGTAGTTAGAGCGACCAACAATTGGAAGGCCACAGGTATAGAAAATATCCACAACTTCTGGTACAAGAAGTTTGATAAGCTCCATGGAGCCCTAGCGACACAGCTCACGTATGTTCTTCAACATCCCAGGAAAACACCCACTTTCCTAACAAGGGCTTAACATATATGCTAATATCTAACCTACTAGCGATAGAACACAGGATCCGTCTCAATATAGGCCAATCACTTGCCTGCCAACACTCTACAAAATACTCACCTCATGCATATTCAATCGAATATACCAACACCTTGACGACAACAATATATAAGATGAGGAACAAAAAGGATGCAGAAAGAAACACCACAGGTATGACACTAGTCATACTGAGCAAATTAGTCTTGTTCTGAGGTATGTTGTCCTTAACACCACTTCAAAAAAGGTTGAAGTTAAGGAAAGTTTTATTGCGTTTAATCCAATACTGGACTCTACAGGAGAAGGGATATATACATTTGTGATAGGAAATTTGAAAAAATTAAATTTAGAATTGCAACACATTAGGGGACAAGGTTATGATAATGGGACAAATATGAAGGGAAAACATGTTGGGCTTCAAAAACGCATTCTTGATGCGAATCCGAAAGCCCTTTTTGTACCTTGTGCGGCTCATACTTCGAACTTAACAGTAAATGACGCTTCTAAGGTGTCAGGTGCTACAATAAAGTGTTTTAATCTTGTGCAAGAGTTATATAATTTTTTTTCGTCATCCACAAAACGGTGGTATGCTTTGAGAACAAATGTTCCCGGGTTAAGTTTAAAGCCTCTAAGTGGGGCAAGATGATCCAGCATAATTGACGCAATAAGGCTCCTTAAAGTTTATATAATTGAGGTTTACGAAAGGCTTCTAGAAGTGGCTGAAGATAATTCCTTTCACATTGATGCAAGACATAAAGCGAGTTCTCTCTTAACGTCTGTAAAAAATTTTCAATTTATTTGTGGACTTATTTTTTGGCATGACATTTTATTTCATATAAATATTGTCAGCAAACAAATGCAAAGAGCTACAATTAATATTGAAGTATGTCAAACCTACCTAAAAAATTTAGTTGATCACTTCCAGCAATATAGATCTGACCAATCATTTCAAGAAATTCTTGTGCAAGCGAAAGAAGTAGCATCCTCTCTCGAAATTGAAGTAGACTTTCCACCATTACCAACGGTTAGGAGGAAATTTAAACCAAAACTGTTTGACTATGAACACCGAGATGGGACTTCTCATGATCCAAAAACCGCCTTTGAAATTAGTTTTTTCTTAAAAATTATAGATCAAACTATAAGCTCTCTAGAAAACCGATTTTACATATTAAATGGTTATGATAATAATTTCGAATTTTGTAGCGACATATTCAAATTAAGTGACAGCGATCGTTCAAAACATTGTTCTATTCTTGAAGAGCGACTGACAGATCAGGATAATAACGATATAGACTCCAATGATCTGTTTAACAAAATTAAATCGTCAAAGTTGTTTTCATTACCTGATGATACACCTTTCCAAAACGAAGGTATTTGTTTTAGAAATATCTGAATATTTTTAAGATATCTGAGTGTAAGTAGAACTAATGAATTATTCATTTCAATTGAAAGACAGTTCATGTAAATATATGAAAATCACTCATTTAGATATTTAATCTTCTTCCCATTCTAATTTGAGAATGCATTTTGTAATTATATTTCTTCTTACGCGATTGTGACTAGATTTCTTTCAGAAATCACAGTTTTTGTATTTCAGCAATAGAAATATGAAAAACAAAAATGATTCTTCTTAATCCCTATGAGTAGTCGGAATATTATTAATGAAAAATATAACGTCCACTCTTTTTCCGATATAAACATAGTTTTAGCTAGTTAATAATCTAGTGAAAACTACTCCAACCTTTCATTGGTTTTGCTCACTCTTCATGGCAAAAAATATATATTCCTAATATTTATAGCATGGGTGACTCAACATACAGCATTTTCATATCTTATTTGCATGTTGGAACAAAAAACTCATTTCTCACATTCGCGGAGCAAAATTACGGTACTAGGTTTTAGGCAAAAATTTTTGGCGTAGATGGAGGGATCGATAATGAAATAATTCAATAAGGATTACATTTCTTACAATCAAAACTAAATTATTATAGAATCCCAACAATTAAAATGAATTAGAGGATATAATAAAAAAAACAAACAAGTACTGTGTTTTAAGGAATTCTACTTAATACTTGGGATTCGTAACTCGTTTCACTACACCGTAGCTTCTTCAGACGAATGAATGTATAGAAAATAAATGAGAATATAAATATAAATGTTCTTGAGTAATTAAAAGCTTATTGGGTTGCTTCTCCTTAAGTGGTTATTTATGACAGGTATATCCAATAAAATTAAGGAATAGATTGCGCCCCGAAGAGATTCAATAGAGGTGAAGGGCTTAAATCGACTTGTTCATTGATGAGTTTACCTGAGTGTTTGTATTTATTAATTTCTAAAGTTTCCCAAAGATCTACCTTCCAATATTTATTATTTGTATGCAAAATTTCAAACTGTGGGTCGAAAGAGTGATTATTTTCTGAGAGATAATTAGAGTAATTTGAATCTTATCTTTTATTTGAAAAACTGCGTTTATGTTCCGATATTCTAATATTAAAATTTCTATGTGTTCTACAAATGTAGAAATTATCACAGTCATTGCAGTTCAATCTATAAACACCTGATTTATTGTTTTTACCTGATTTGGTTTTATTATTTTTATATATTTGCCTAAATTATTATGAGTTTGGAAACTCACACTCATTTCTTTCGATGTTAAGAATCTATTTCCCAACATTCCTCTGAAAGATACGTATTACTTAGTTGAAGAATTATTAGAAAAGAATCATGTTTATACTATCATTAAATCAGATATTCTTTCATTATTACAAATTTGTTTAGATCAAAATTATTTCCATTTCAATAACAAATATTATACTATTGAAGACGGCTTGATTATGGGCAATCCGTTAAGTCGTTTGTTAGCAGAAATATTCATGAATAATTTAGAGAAATTAATTCATAATCATCCACTCAGTAAATATTGTTTATACTGGTATCGCTATGTAGACGATATCATTATTTGCTTCACAGGAACAGATAGACAGTTAAAAATTTTCGGAAGTCATATAAATTCATTACATCCAAAAATTGGATTCACAACCGAAATAGAAAGCAATAACTCGATAAATTTCTAAACGTAACAGTTTCGAATGAAAATGGAAAACATGTCTTCGCAATTTACCATAAGCCGTCACATACAGATCTCATAATACATAACTCGTCGGGTCATCCGTATCAACATAAAATGTCAGCATTCAACAGTTTTATTCATAGATTGATTAACATCCCGTTATCACCAGAAAATTTCAACAAAGAATTAAATTTGATTGAACAAATAGCCAAAAATAATGGTTACAATCCCAAGCTAATAACTAATATTTTAAATAAAAACAAAGTAGAATTGCATTGAAAGAAGTTTACCCTGTCGATAAATTGAAACAAAATTTAACACCTTAACCTACGTTGGCATTACAAGTGAGAAACTGAAATCATTCTTGAGTAGCAATAACTTCAATATAGCTTTCCAAACTAATAATAATTTAGGCAAATATATAAAAATAATAAAATCAAACCAGGTAAAAACAATAAATCAGGTGTTTATAGATTGAATTGCAATGACTGTGAAAATTTTTACGTTGGTAGAACACATAGAAATTTTAATATTAGAATATCGGAACACAAACGCAGTTTTTCAAATAAAAAATCAGATTCAAATTACGCGAATCATCTCTTAGAAAATAATCACTCTTTCGACCCACAGTTTGAAATTTTGCATACCGCTAATAAATATTGGAAGGTAGATCTTTGGGAAACTTTAGAAATCAATAAATACAAACACTCAGGTAGACTCATCAATGAACCAGTCGATTTAAGCTCTTCACCTCCATTGAATCTCTTCGGGGAGCAATCTATTCCTTAATTTTATTGGATATACCTGTCATAAATAACCACTTAAGAAGAAGCAACCCAATAAGCTTTCAATTACTCAAGAACATTTATATTTATATTTTCCGTATATTCATTCGTCTGAAGAAGCTACGGTGTAGTGAAACGCGTTACGAATCGCAATTATTAAGTAAAGTTCCTTGAAACACAGTACTTGTTTTTTATTATTGAAACAAAAAACTCATTTCCCAAATTCACCTTCAAAAGCGGAGCAAAATTACGGTACTAGGTTTTAGGCAAAAATTTTTGGCGTAGACGGAGTGATCGATAATGAAATAATTCAATAAGGATTACATTCCTTACAATCAAAACTAAATTATTATAGAATCCCAACAATTAAAATGAATTAGGGAATAAATTGAAACATTCGACAAACTGAAAACAGTTTTCACATTAATTATTCAATCTTAATACACTTCTTTTACTCAAATTTCAACATGGATTATTTCGTTGATGTTTTCAGTTTGAGAATATTCAATAACAATATATTCAAAACAACTTACAGAGTACTCATCGGTGAAGACCATCTTCAACCATTTTTCTTGTTTCAGTTTGTACGATTTAGCGAAGTAGTTGAAGAGGAATTCCAGACGTGGATCCTCTTCATCTTCGTCTTTTTTCTTCTTCTTATCCGCCATACTTTCAAGACCTTAAAACTAGAACGTGTTAAGAGTAGAATGTGTTAAGAGTCAGAAATTAAATCTGACACTTCTGTTTCTACTTCACTGTTTATTACTTGGCAACAATTATTTGATCGATGTTTCTAACACCCTGCCAATGTGATTCCGTGTGTTTCCACTCACGCGTCAATTAATAGTTTTGTGTTGCAAGCATGTTGATAGCTTGATGACACCTTGTTTTGAAACCTGAATGTGGATATAGCACGAGAATATCACTTGCTGAGGGGAAATAGCATATTTGTTAACTTTGCATTCATTCGATGATAGATTGGAAAATTGATGTCTTGGTCGGAGTCGAACAATTTTCGAATACCAGAATAGTTGTAGTAAAAGAGTTTGGCAACATTCCAAGGTAATAGGAACGACTCAAGTTTATTCGAGGAAAACATTAATCTTAGTACCGGAATTATGGTACTTAAAAGGGCAGCAAGTATAAGTTCCTCATTTACTAGAGCTATTTGCTTTCTATGACAAAAGATCTTTATTATAGCTTGTTGGTACTTGTATCATGGTAACATACTATCTTTACTTAGGCGCAAAAAATCTCTTTGGCAGCATTACCCTCGCTGCAAATCACGTTTAAACTATGATACTCATAGGCAGTTTGGTAACCACTTGTCCTTGTCCATGAGAAGAGCCAAGAGAGCTTGCGAGGAGAACCTTGTGACTTCCAAAGATCGCAAGAAGCTCTTCAAATACTTACGTTCATCGCTCAGCTCTAAAGTTTCCATACCTATGGTGCGTCGATCTACTGGTGAACAGTGCGATGGTAGTGCGGAGTGCGCGAGTATATTTGCTGACGTTTTTGCTGTTTCCTATTCTGTTGAACCGGATGGTCCAATTCCACGAGTCTGATTGCCCTGTGCCCTTCAATCGCTGGAATCAATCGAGTTTTCTGAGGAGGAAGTGCTGAGCTATCTAGCTTCGCTTGACGTTACTAACTCTCAAGGCGTCGACAATGTATCTGCTAGACTGCTCAACCAAAATCTTGGCCTTGTCGTTCACGACCTCTACATTACCTACCGGTTGGAAGACAGCTAGAATAACCCCAATATTCAAGAATCGAGATCGACTTTCTGCTTTTAATTATCGTCCATAAGCCTCCTACCTATGGTATTCAAGATTGCAGAGAAGATTGTCTGCAAACGAGTGCTAGCATTCATGCAGTCTAATGAAGTCATACCTGCCAGCTAACATGGGGTCCTTCCGGGTAGGACAATTGTCACTTGCCTTCTGAGGTGCGTGGACGACTGGACAAAAGCAATCGACCGTGGTGAACCTATAGATATATTATACTTGGATTTCGCAAGAGCTTTTGATTGTGTTCCTGTCCGGCGTCTGCTGCATAAACTAGATCATCTGGGGATCAGGGGGTGGTCTGCTTGAATGGATAAGGGCTTTTCTCAGCGATTATCAATTCTCAGTTAGAGTAGGATCCTACGTTTCATCCACCAAACCTGTTACTACCAGGGTCTTTCAAGGCTAAGTTCTGGGGCCTATTCTCTTTCTGGCATATGTGGCAGACTTACCATCGACCCTTTTCTCTGCTCACGCATCGTACACTGACGATCTCAAGTCTCACGCCAATGCTTTGACGTCGTCGTTGGAACTTCAGAAAGAAGCAAGTGCAAGGTGTTACATCTGGGCAAGAATAACCCCCGGCAGCGGTACTATATGGATGGTTCGAGCATTCAGTCCACGCAATCACAAAATGACCTCGGTGTGATCATTTCTGAGGATCTATCGTGGTCGGCTCACGTCAGCCATGTTGTATCGAAGGCGAACCGAATATGCTATCTCCTACGCAAATCTTTCACCGGATGCTCCATCAGCAAGTGCAAGTTACTTTACACGTCTTACGTTCGACCTATCCTTGACCACGCTGGTCCTGTTTGGCACCCATCCATGGTTCGAGATAAAAACTTCTTCGAGTCTGTCCAGAGAAAAATGAGAAGACTTCCCTTTGGTTTTTTTCGACGTTAATACGAGAAGAAGCTTGAAATTTTTGGTTTGAGGCCATTCTCTGAGCGTCGATAGCGTGGAGATCTGATTACCTTCTATTGTGCAATGAACGGCCTATTTGGGACGAATCTTAGCGATCTTTTTCGCATCAACAGAAGCCATCTTTGTGGTCATTCTCTGAAACTGTATCGGGAGGACTTCAAAACTACCCCTCGTGAGCTCTTTATATGCAACCGCGTCTTCCATAAATGGAACTCTTTACCAGAAGCTGTGGTACGCGCTTCATCAGTGAACTCATTTAAAAATCTATTCGACAAAGTGCGTGTTTAACACTGGTGCCTCCTTTTCGTTTTTACTTTTTTGATATCACGTATTCTATTCATCATTTATCTTTCCTGTTTCATTCCTTTTTTCTATTCATCTCGATTTCATCGATGATTAATTCAGGCATTTTTGTTAATATTATTTTTACCCTGTTTCCTTTTCTTTTCTGTGAAATCACATACCATATTAATTATGTTTTTGAGATTCATGGACCCTTATGGTCCCATCTCTTACCTTTGTTAAATAAATAATATAAATAAGAAATTCTCAGCTTAGGTATTCATTCAACTTGTAATATTGATTGAATATTATCAAGGATCAGACGATTTAATGTGTGTGTTCACTCGCTTCTTGAAGGGGGTACCTTGTTCTTATCGTAAAGATGTTCGATAAAAGTTCCACAGCACAATAGCTTTGTAAAGAAAAGAATTTTTTTAAGGAGAGGTACATGGCGTAGCTAGTTGGATGAGATTCCTTTGTAAGTCTGGTTTCTCCTTGGAACTGGATTTTTTTCTGAAAACAATCCCTTCAATTCTTTAGAGCATTTGTCATTAATACCTATAGAAAGGATAAATATCAGCAACTTGTCACCTCTCAGCGAAAGACTGGAGATCACTCGTGATCGCTGGTTCTCGATGACCCGCACTGCTATCTTCTGGACACAATCTAATAGATGTAATGAATTTTAGATACGGAGCCCCACACATGGAAATAGTATTCCAGACCAGATCACCTGTGGTTTCTATAAATCATAAGCTGTGATGTCGTGAAGTACTGCTTACTCCTTAGAAGAAAACTGAATTTAGAAGAAGGGTTTCTTCCCTTTCTTCGGAATCGGTTATATTATTGCAACCTTCCAACACTCCAGCAACGTGTGGCAGTCATACGAAATCTGAAGCAGACGATTAAAAATAGGTACTAACTCTGGAGCACATCTATTCAAAACAGTTGGTGCTATTCGCACTCAGAATTTTATTTTAGTCATATGCAATTGAACATGTGGGATTCTTTGTGGTATTATGTTTCATGTATTCAAAACATTTTTGCAAATTGATCTGCTTTGCTTTGAGTAATGTTGCGATAGAACCGTCATTTCTAATCGAAGAAGGAAAGGATGACTCGCAATAGTTGTTGTTGCCTGCCTTTGCCATAGACGAAAACTGACGAGTTCCACTGGTCTGCTTCAAGTATCTATTCCTAATTCTTTCGTTGAAGTAGGTTCTCTGACAGCTTTCAGCCAAGGTTTTTCTGTGGATGTTTTTTTCGTAGAGTTTTGAATAAAAAGGTCCATGACAGCAATAATAACTTCAGTGACAGATTCAGTGCAAACATTGATCTCAGGATCTGAGAAGCAGCCGTCATTAAAGGGAGAAGGCGAAAAAAACTCGAGCAGCTCCTCTCAGCTCCAAAGAACTGAAACTCTTGTTCCCGGAAATAATCTAGTTCTAGAGGAAAACTACGCTTGCGGAAAACTCGTAGAATTCTGTGAAATTCGTTGTCATCGAACATTTTTCCGATAACTTACAATCTGACCCTCTTCAAGAAACAAAAAAATAGCAGCTGATCGTTCATCAGAAATGTTATTAATTTTCATACCAGGGGGCTCAAGCACCCACAAGAGGGAAGGTTTGTTACACTGGCACAAACAAGATGCTCCAGTGATTTCTAGCCGGAGATTGAACATCGAAAAAGGAATCTAGCTCAATTGTAATGCCATATCTTCCTGATACGCGTTAGATTTTCATTGCGTGGGTTTACAAAGTTACCAGTAGCAGAAACAAAGTTGTGATGCGGATTTTTCTAAGGGTGCTGAGGCCTGTAAACGGAGATCATCTAGATCTGAAACAACAAAGAGATGGATGATATTGTCCGACTTGGTTACAGGAATTTTTGTCGGTTCATCCACAAGATGAGTTTTATTGCAAATGATCGCAAAGGACTCTGCATTAGTGCTTTGTCGGTTGTAGCCAGTTGATGTTGTGGACCTTGCAGTCTCCCATTATGTTTATCTCAGCTGACGGATGCTGCATTTGGATCGTGTCTACCTTCTCGCCTAGATACTGAAACAATCTCGGGTAGTTGTTATCGTTAGAAACAGACAACAGAAAACATGGTTTTGCTTTATAAACAGATTTTGAATCATGCCAGGTCATCCTCCTACGTAACCTCTCTTTGAAATGCGACATCTGATCTGGCAAAAACACAATGCCCTTCCTTAAACCAAATTTGAGTGCAACTCAAGGCTCAAATTCACACAAATTACAAATAGCCAAAAATAATGGTTACAATCCCAAACTAATAAATGATATTTTGAATAAAAAACAAAGTAGAATCGCATTGAATGAAGTTTACCCTGTCGATAAATTGAAACAAAATTCAACACCTTAACCTACATTGGCATTACAAGTGAGAAACTGAAATCATTCTTGAGTAGCAAATATTTCAACATAGCCTTCGAAACTAATAATAATTTAGGCAAATATATAAAAAAAATAAAACCAAATCAGGTAAAAACAATGAATCAGGTGTTTATAGATTGAATTGCAATGACTGTGATAATTTCTACATTAGTAGAACACATAGAAATTTTAATATTAGAATATCGGAACATAAACGCAGGTTTTCAAAAAAAAATCAGATCCAAATTACGCGAATCATCTCTTAGAAAATAATCATTCTTTCGACCCACAGTTTGAAATTTTGCATACAGATAATAAATATTGGAAGGTAGAACTTTGGGAAACTTTAGAAATCAACAGATGCAAACGCTCAGGTAGACTCATCAACGAACAAGTCGATTTTAGCCCTTCACCTCTATTGAATCTCTTCGGAGAGCAATCTATTCCTTAATTTTATTGGATATACCTGTCATAAATAACCACTTAAGAAGGAGAAACTCAATAAGCTTTTAATTATTCGAGAACATTTGTATTTATATTCTCATCTTTATCTATATATAAATAAAAAATAAGCTTTTAATTACTCAAGAACATTTATATTTATATTCTCATTCTTATTTTCTGTACATTCATTCGTCTGAAGAAGCTACGGTGTAGTGAAACGCGTTACGAATCATAATTATCAAGTAAAATTCCAAAAAACACATTACTTGTTTTTATTATTGATGCATTCTAAGACAATTAGCGGCATTTTTTATCGCGTTGTGGACTATGTGGGCTCCACATTTAATCCCAATCATCCTCTTCCGAGTGATTGGTTCAGTTTTGAGTGAACATTATAACTCCCTTTTCTCTTCCCTCCTCCAAAATTGCAGTTCGTGTTATCTCCATAAAATGCCACAATTTTCTTATACAAATCATTGCGAATAATACTTCAAATAATCGACAATTATATCTGATGTTTCGCCTGGCTGCTCCCGAAACTCTAAAACCTTGACTTTTACGCCTTCGCATGGTAGGCGTAGACACATTGAAGAATTTTTATTAAGGAATTCAACCTTCTGTAGAATGTTAAACCCCAACGAACCGAGACGGAGGCCATTCACCATTGCCACCAGGAAAACATGATTACAAAGGGTAGATAAAAAGGAACTTCAAGAAGTCATACTAGTTCCACTATTCATCGCAGCGCTACACACCGTGTCTGCAAGGAAGCGGTCTGTCGAAAGACTAACGCTCCTCATTAATATCTGGTTGACATCCAGGCATACAGTATAATCTCAAAAATTACTACTTGCGAAATTATCGCTAAATGTATAGACACATTGTCTCGGTTCGTTGGAGGACCCAATAACATTTACATGTTTTCTCACGCTCCAACGAGTTGAGACGAGTAGGTGGCACTGTAGCCTGATGTTGAATGAGTCCGAAACTGAAGTGAATTGCTCCTATTCATGACATCCGACCGTGCTGAACCACTGCTGAGTGGTACCGGTTGACGGTGATTCTGAAGGGGGATTAGAAAACCAGCTCCTTCAGGGAAGGAAATTTAACATTCTACGGAAGGTTGAGTATTGTTCCTTGGATAAAAATCTTCAATGTGTCTACACCTATAGCGATAATTTCGCAAGTTCTCTATGCCTGGTTGACAACCAGAAATGAATGAGGAGCATTAGTCTTTCGACAGACCGCTTCCTTGCTGACACGGTGTGTGGCGTTGAGGTGAATAGTTAAACTAGTGTGACTTCTTGAAGTTTTCTGTTCATCTACCCTTTGTTATCATGGCAATGTTGAGTCGCCTTTTTCTCTTTTACTTAAACACTTGAAGAATGAAGGCATAATGAGATGAAGAGGTGCAATAAATGATTTTCCAATAATCACGAAATTCAAAGAACACAGAGTGTTATCATCTTCTGATTTCTTACTTATTTAAGGGAATACGCGTTGAGAGTGAATTATTATTGTTTAGGTGAGCGGTTTAGTCAAAGTAAAGGTGCGTTTTCATTCACTTCGTGCCTGAATTACATCAGCTGGTACGGAAGTTAGACATGTTTTCAAGTGGAGTCGTTCTCAATATTGACACGCACTTTGGCACGGTATAAATTCATTGCAACTTGCAAGCTTTCGTGCTGGTATGGCCGTAAATTTAGGTATTGCCAAGTTGTGCATTCCGTGTTGCCACGCTTATTTATGACTCATATAACATGAGATAAAAAACACAAGGTTTAACTTTAATCTACACTTTATTTGAAAAAATTCGACGACGTTTCGCTGACACAGCAGCTTTATCAAGAATGACAAACAGAATGAAGAGTATGGTATTATAAACAAATCGTAGAACAAGTTGGATGAATAACAGGAAAATCCACACCGAGCCATTGTACAGTTAGTATGAAAGGTAATAAAAACTAATTAAACAAGTTAAGTAGGAGTGAATAATTCACATCTACCTGCTCATTCAAAAACTTGTCCGAATGTTTGTATCTATTTATTTCTAATGCTTCTAGGAGATCTAATTTTAAACTTTTTGATTTTATATTTAATATGTCAAAGTTTTTATTGAATGAATGGTTTTCTTTTATTAAGTTGTTTGAATAATTTGAATCAGATTTATTTTTATCGAAGCTACCTTTATGTTCAGATGTTCTTATGCCAAAACTCTTATAGGTCCTACCGATATAAATTTTATCACAAGAACCGCAATTGAGTTTATAGATTCCTGATTTACTTGATTTTTCAACACGAGATTCATTAATTTAATATGTTTACCTAAGTTATTGGAAGTTTTGAAAGATATATTAAGATTTTGATTGACGAGAAAGGATTTAATATTTGTACTTGCAGAACCGCAGAATGTTTAACTGTTGAATATTTTATAGTCTTTATGAATAGGATATACTTAATTTATTGCTTTCTGATACAGTTTTTACGAATGATTAGATCTATCATATCCGGATTATATGAATTATTAATGGCTATCTGTTTGATGATGCTTAACTCTTTATTATAATCTTCTACTGATAAAGGTAAATTGAGTAACCGATGTACCATGCTGTTTAAAGCTGCAACTTTGTGCTGAATTGGATGTAATGAGTAGTTATGTATAATTGTATCAGTATGTGTTGGTTGACGAAAGTCGAAAAAACATGATTATTATTTCGTTCAGTGATTTTCAAGTCCAAAAATTAATGGAATCGTTCTGTTCAATTTCTATCGTGTATTTATATCGGTAGGACCTATAGGAGTTTTGGCATAAGAACATCTGAACTTAAACGTAGCTTCGATAAAAATGAATCTGATTCAAATTATTCAAACCACTTAATAAAAAACCATTCATTCAATAAAAACTTTGACATATAACATATAAAATCAGAAAGTTTAAAATTAGATCTCCTAGAAGCATTAGAAATAAATAGATACAAACATTCGGACAAGCTTTTGAATGAGCAGGTAGATGTGAATTATTCACCCCTACTTAACTTGTTTAATTAGTTTTTATTACCTTTCATACTAACTATACAATGGCTCGGTGTGGATTTTCCTGTTATTCATCCAACTTGTTCTACGATTTGTTTATAATACCATACTCTTCATTCTGTTTGTCATTCTTGATAAAGCTGCTGTGTCAGCGAAACGTCGTCGAATTTTTTCAAATAAAGTGTAGATTAAAGTTAAACCTTGTGTTTTTTATCTCATTTATATCATGGATCTACATCAAGTAACGGCCTCCACAATTCGAAAGACTCATATAACCTTAAAATTCAAAATACGTAGTCATTGAGGAAATGTTCGAATATTGAAGATCATAATTAATAATTAGGATAATAGAAACGAATCTGAATTCTGAACCAAAAGTCTATAATCGATTTTAACCTAGAATTTTTTTGAGCAACAAACGGTGAACTGTCAACTGAAAATGATCATACTACGCTTGCGCAAGTAAGGATGAGGATCGGTTGAAAACAAACCCAGCACGAAGTCTGAAGAACTTCAGCTTGCGACTGGATGAAAACGTACCTTAAGCCTATTTTTTTACAATTTATAATTGTTGGTCGAAACCTAATGATTTTTTTAATATAATATAAACAATCATAAAATTTCTATTCTTGCTACTTCAATCAGTTGACTATCCATTGCAAATTATTTTTATATAATCCAAAAATGTAAGAAACCGTTTCATTGTTTTCAATTTCATTATCTTTATGTCAGAAAGTTGAAAGCTACAAATGTAGGTCTCCCATTGTGACGAAAATTGAACTGCAACCAATATCATAGAAGGAAGATACCTTTCAAATGTGGACTATACTCGTATCCGGCGGTTGAAATAAGTACTAAATACTTTGTCCACACTTGCCCATTAGAAATAAGATTCTATATAGACCACTGTTCTTTGATATATTGAATGAAGTATAATTATGCTAAATCGTAGGTTCTGAAAAAAATTCTAATCAAAAAAAAAAGAAACCCCTCGTTTCCATAACATCCCAAACAAATTCATACATTTAGGAAATAGTTTGTAAGAGTAAAGTGTCAACGCGGTTTTTCTATTTTCGTTAAGATGGATAAAAAAAAGGATGAACCTGTGCCGGTAGATCCGCGGTTGGAGTTGATGAGCAAAATAATGTTACTGTCGTATAGAGTGAAACCAGATCGATGGGCAAAAATGATTGTAGTTGAAGATAATTTAGTAAGTAATTATTTATTATTATGGATGATTACTCTTTGCTCCAAAGTTTGATATTAAAACAAGAGTAACAGAAAGTTTCATCATTGAATTGTTTTGAATCATTCACAATTCGTAGAGATACGTGATGCTCTTTATTTTCTCTAATGTCTTGCTAACGAAAAGAATGAGTTAAAGTAGGGATCATGAAATAGATTCATTTTATACCAGAAACGCTTTCAATGATTGAAAATCTTGTTGCTACTTTGAATTTCTAGACTTGTTATTTGGAAATTGATAGAAGCTATTCAATAGTTACGTAAAAACGATTTGAGTAATTTTTATCCTCCTCTATCCCCATGAAAGGATAAAAGATTTCTTTTACTCCACGATTCTATCCACACTGCTCCTTCAAAATTGAATGTTATCTCAAGAAGGCCAGTTTTACACTTACTTATAATTTAACATAAAATGAAGATTGCTATTTCATAAAAGATTATTATTTAGTCTTTGGAAAAGTTAATCGAAGTTGATATCTTCGAAATACTAGAAAGTGACGAAACAAATGAATCCAAAATTCCTGATTATTGCTTTCAATAAAATAATCAATTATGAGGTTTGAAACAGAATGGATTGGTGTGCCACGCTGTGCAGTGGGCAGGTCATCAGTTGCAGCGGCAGATGGCATTTTGTTTGGTACGTCAGTTGACAACTCATATTCTTCTAGTCACTTAGCATCTTTCCAATCAAGTGGAGGATGAAGCATACGGCACAATTCATTCCTATTCTGCAATGGGAACATCTGAGGCTGTTAGCTTCCCAGGTAACGAGAATGGATAGCGCGATAATAGTTGTCTACAATTGTGATTCAAGCGAAATGCAGCTCACATATTTTATATATTCTACGTGAATGCTCGAGGTCCTTCCTTTTCACACAGGTAAAATCATATCAGCGTCTACAACAATTGGCACCTCAACAATTATAGCCTGGAGAAGTGGAAGGATAAGAGCGCCATGTACGTTTTATATGGCCCTATACCTGCGCAGCCGTCCTGTGTATGTATCTTGAGCAAGCTCTACAGGTGGTGCAATCGGCAGTATAGCATTTCATAATCTCTACAGTATTGCATCCACAAGTTAAGATATCGCTACTACGAAATTCAGTCCCTTAGGACACACTCAGGGCCAAACGTTTTCTCTAGTACATCTAAACGCAATTCTACGTATCGCACTGCAAAATAGCTTCGTTCGCAACTTACTCAATAATGACATCGCCTTACACTATCAACGATTATCGAAAATTCTGTGTTCCACAGATCTGTCAATACTGTTTCTGGGCTCCTCTGATTTTCAATGGTTAACAGTCGGTGATTCACACAGTCAAATATGGGTTGAAATTTTAAAAGGCCTGTGGGACACAGAACCTTACGTGTTTGGACAATTTTTTGTGGGGTTACCTGAAGAATTTTGTCTATGGTGCAAAGATAGTTAACCGAGAGCACCTGATTCAAAAAATTGAGGAAGGTTGCGATTTTATTCGAAACCAACCGATTGTCATTAGAAAATCGAATGAGCATCTGGCAGTTCTCTCGAGTATATGTGTACGAAGGAGTTTTTTGAAAACTTGTTGCTGGTTGAGAAATGTCTGGGTAACCAGTCAGTATGTTATGAATATCTTAAGTACCTGCTATTGCGACTGAAATGTCTGATGGTTTACAAGAACTAGTGGATGGATTTAATGAAGGTTCAGGGGATTCACTCTGTTTCTGTGTCCAGCCAGCCGCCGGGTCAATTGGCAAAGATGGAAGTAGGTTCTGATCCTGGATTGAGTCTGGGTTATCAGCTATTGGCATATTTGTTTTTCAAGCTGGTTCAAAAAAGTGATCTGGAAATATGTCTGGATTAACTTGCCACAGTCCAGTGCGATTGAAACCACTCAATGCATTTTGAACAGAAGCAGTTTTTCCATAAGCTTTGATGTGCTGTTGTAGGGTTTTGAGTTATCCGGGCGCGATCTAATTTTCCTTTTGAGATTATCCCAGAAATGTTAAATCGGATTTAGGTCAGAGGAGAAAGCTGACCAGTCCGAAACAGCGATTTCCTCTTTTAAGAAAATGTCGCGCGTTGCTGGTATGCGGAGGAGTAAAAGTGAAATTCTCACCGTGGGCACTTTGCCAGAGTCTCACTATGGTCTCCAGCACTATGTCCACGTAATTTCTAGCCGTTAAACTCGCAGGAAACGAAATAAAATCTGTTTTGCCTCCCAGCATAATGCCACCCCAAAACATCACACTCCCCCTTGGTATTTCGGAATTTGTCTTTCTGCTCGGAGTCTAGCTTGTCTTTAATGTACCCTTAAAACCCGAATCCGGTGGTCATCTGATCGAACACTAATTCTGATCTCATCCGAAAAGAGAAAATTGAGCCAATTCTCAATATTTCAATTTTGGTGCTCGATACACGAATAGAGTCTGTTAATTTTTTGGTGTTGCTCTGAAACTCTTAAGGGCCTTTTGCTGTAAAAGCCCCTTGAACGAAGTCTTTGACAAATCGTTTCGACTGATACACTGATGCCTGTTGCTTCCAGAAATTGCCTTTGGAGTATGGGGTGCGATGCACTAGGGTCTCTTCTTGAAATTAATTTGGCACATAAAGCGGTCTTGTTCTTCAGGAGTGATCTTCCTAAGACTTCTTCTAGGACTATTTTGCAGAGATTGTAGCTCCACGTATTGGGCGTAGATTTTTGAAATCACCCCCTGTGATACTCCCATTGTGGCCGCTATATCCTCGTGTCACCCCTTCTTCAACGAGAGCAATTATTCGACCTCTCTGCACATCGGACAATCCAACGTAAGGCATTTACAATTATGATTATAGGCTTTATCAAATTTTGAAATTCACAGTTTCAAATCTCAGTGACGACTGAGTACAATTTCCCGAACATGTGGTAATAATTCAACATTTCTTATCATACTATCCAGTTCTTTTACAACAAAAAACTTCATTCTTCAAAAGTAGTCAAAGATCCATGGTTAAAAACAATCAATAATGTGAAATCCCGGTTGATTCCATATAAATTTGGTTGTGTGTATTTCCACTTACTCCATTCTGAGGGTTCATGTACAGGGTGGACCAAATTCTATGTTTTAGTGCGGAAACTATATGATATATTGTACATGGAAAAAACAACGATCTCATTCACTCGAGCTCGATTTCCGAGAACTCATTGGTAAAAACAGATTTCAGCAATTTTTTTTCGAATAATTCCGGAATTTTGGACTTTTCGGGATTTCGACATGTGAAGATATCCCGATTCCTATTGTAGTTAGGTAAGAAATATTTACAACGTGATCTGTGTAAAAATGGTAAAACGTGCTAATTATTGGTACAACCGTATTAATGACAGGTTTGAATTTCGTTAGATTGGTAAGGAAACGGTGTATAATTGTCAAGAAATTTTGGAGGCAATGAACGCCTTGTACTCGAGAATTTCACGAAGTAAGGCTACTTACTCCCGGTTTCATGCGCTACTTTACTCTCCCTCTGCTGCTGATATGGAAAAAATTTACAAAATCATCGATATCACCCGTTTTCGTTTACACTACGACCTACTGAGCACAGGTCGAATCATAATTTGCATAGTAAATAACATAAATTGCTCTCTATGGAAATATATGCAAACGATTGGGTTGTTCAGAAAGTAATTTCGTTTTTTTTCTTGGAAGTGAAAGACAGTTTTCGTATGATTAACAAATACTTCACTAAATTATATATTGGCCGTTCTGGTTCAACACCTTTTGCCATCTTTTTGGTAGTAGCATGATTCAACGCAAATAAAATTTTTGGTCTTTGCTGGCAAAAACTGATCGAGGTGGTTTTCGACCTCCTCATTTGAGCTGAAGGTTTTACCATCTGAAAAATTTTGGAGTGACCGAAACGAATAATAATCTAATGGTGTCAGTTCTGGAGAATATGGTGGGTGTGGCGTTGTATCCCATTCAAGCTGTAAACTATTGGCGAGTGACCAAACTTTTGTGAGGTCTCGCGTTGTCTTTGTGGAACACTACACTTTTCCTGTTGATCAGCTTTGGCCTTTTCCGTTGAAGTGCAATATTCAGTTTGTCCAGTCGATGACAGTAAACTTTCGGATTAATTGTTGTGTTATCCGGTAAAAGCTCAAAAGTACCAAATCCCACCAAACATACAGCATGCCTTTTTTTTAGTGAATCTCGGATTTGGAAATGGTTTGAGCCGGTTAATCTTTTTTGTTCCATAACCTCTTGCGTTTGACGTGATTGTATACAACTCATTTCTCGTCCCCAGTGATGCTGCGCTTCAAAAACGGATAATTGTCTTGACGTTTGAGAAGCGAACCGCAGACGCCGATGCGACGACACAGATTTCTCTCTTTGAGAACATGGGGAACCCATACATCGAGCTTCGAGGATAATCCCAGCCCTTTCAAGAGGTCATAAATTGTTGAATTTGATAAATTTGATCTAAATTCGATCTCACGTGTTGTTATTCGCCGGTTCGCATCAACTAATGCCCTCATCGCTTCTTTATTAGCTTCAATCGGCCTTCCCGAACGTGGTGCATCTTCGACATTAAAATTGCCGGATCGAAATTTAGTGAAACAGTTCTAGAAGAATATTGGGATCAGAGGAAATACAATCAAATTGATGAGAAGTTATTTAGAAAAAAGAGAGCAGATCATCGTGATCGACGGCGTGGAAAATTCAAAGCAACCTGTTGAGTATGGTGTACCACAGGGCACTGTGTTGGGCCCAATTTTATTTTGCATTTATATAAATGACTTGTTTTACTTACCCACATGTGGTGACGACAAGGCGGTGTTTTATAGGGCTAATTCATGGTGATCATTGAAACTGAGAGCAGAGAATGACTTCAGAATGATCATCGACTTTTTCCATTGTAATTTGCTTACCTTCAGTCCACAAAAAACAACTTACCTGCAGTTCACTAGTTATGTTTCCAATATGCCTCCATTCAGCAAGCTTTCAGTAAATATGAAACACGACATAGTCGAAATAAATCAAGCGGAAAGAGTTAAATATCTCGGAGTGACGATAGATCGTCACCTAAGATGGGACGGTCGTGTTGAAGTATTGGTGCGAAAGATGAGGTGTCTTTTACCTCTGTTCGTTCTGTGTAAGGGTTTCTTTACAACAAAACAACTCGAGACAATTTACTACGCCCAATTTGTATTTTGCTATGGAATTCTGGTATGGGGTGGGTAGAAAATGTGTACCTCCGCAAACTAGAGGTTTTGCAGAGGCGCTTTTTGAAGATCATGTTCGGTAAGACTGCTCTTTTTCATCGAATCAATTATATATAGAATCAAAAATCCTAGACTTGAGACAGCTATATTGCTTAAAGGTTGTTCTGCATCAGTTCCAGAATAATAGTAGCAGCAGACTTTTTCACCATTATGAAACGCGTTACACAGAGCACGGTTATGAACTACCAAGAATGGTAAAAACGGTGGAACAAGGCAATTTTTGTATTTGGCACCGAGAACGTTCTATCTTTTACCTTTCAATCTGAAAAAATTGGACAGACGATAGATTTTTAAGAGGGAAGCTAAAAGTTGGATACTCAGTGTCCCTCGCTCACAAGCTGCAGAATACATTGACCTAAAGCATTCAAGTCTTGTGTAGCTTTATTGTATTATTGTATTGAGTGACTATTGAGAAAATTGAATTGTTTGCTTTAATTCATAAATTCATTAATGCGATGAATTGTTGAGTTTGGTTTCACTTTTTGCTTCATCACTGAGGTTAAGAATATATTTAAGTATGAGTAAGAGCTTGGTTTGCAGATATACCGGATTGAATATTCCTCACACAAGGTTTTCGTTCCGTGCATATAATCAGGGATTATTTTAAGCTCGTGCACTCAAATTTATTTCGGGAGTCAATTATAGACATTATATGAAAATCTAACATTGTATTCAGTTCTAAGAAATAAAATTATTATTATTATGCACTATCTCAGCTGTTAGCTTGATATAATTTACCTTTCCCAGATTTAGCAATCAAAGGGAATAGGCTCGATTACAATATGCTTGACATAAATTTCCTAACTATCCTACATGTATTAAGAATTACAGCTTCTTGCATTTCTATATAGGTATTCTTATGCAATTCTAATTTCTTAAGGCTATCATGCAAAGTTTTGGGTATTAACCCAGTCAAGGATACGATGACAGGAACAATATCTATTTTCTCGAGGTGCCACATCTGCATGATCTCAATAGCAAGGTCTGTGTATTTGGAATTTTTCTCCTGGAACTTGTTCAGCACGTTGTTATTATTTGGTATGGCGACATCCACCAGCATTGCTGTTGTGGCTCTCTTATCATACACCACTATGTCCGGCGTATTATTCGTCACCATTCTGTCAGTGATAACAGGCCTATCGTAGTATAATCTGATAGAGTCATTTTCCAATACGGGCGCCAGTTGATATTTGTAATATGGCTGGAAGGTATTCAGGAGTCCGTACTTGTGTGCAAGTTTCTGGTTGATAATGCCTTGATTATGCCTGTGAAGATACTCCGTATTGACCAGTTGTTCGGATCAGGACGTAATATGCTGTATAGTCTCCGATCTTATATGGCATTTTCTCCACTTATCTCTTTGTAATGTTCCTTCCTTCATAATAAATTTTTTGTAGTTGTTTATAGCGATCACTTGGTCTTGGATTGCCATAAGGAATCCCTCTGTTTCCGCGAATAATTCTCCTTTCATCAACCATTTGTTGGAGGCTTCTTTGTCGATGTGTGGTTGATTAATCTCATGGTGATGTCGTCCATGCAATTCCTTTCTTGACCATTGCTCTTAGTTTTCAGTATCTGATAGGAACGGTAGATTCAGCAAGTCATCTCTGGTAGCAAGATTCAGAGGTGTATATCCCTTATCAGCCAACGATACCACTCTATGGAGGTCAGAAGTGAGAGCTTTTGCAGAGAAGAATTCTCTGAGATTTTTTATCTGTTCGGTGTGTAAATTGACAACATCTATTAATCCGCGTCCTCCTTCTTTCCGCTTCAAAGTTGTTCGTATCACAGACAATTTTGGATTATGATTGTTGTACTTTGTTAGCATCGTTCGGGTCTGCCTTTGAATATCATCCAGTTCTGTCTTAGTCCATCTGATTATTCCAAATGAGTAAAACACTGGAATGGCGTAGTTGTTAATTGCCTTGACTAGATTCCCCGAGTTCAACATTGATTTCAGCACAGTCTTCAGACGCTGACTGTATTCTGAACGAATCTTCTCCTTTGATTGTTTTTGGTCTAGCAATCTGGCTTTTTGGTATCCAAGATACTTGTATGTTTCGCCATTCCTCATGCACTGTATAATATCACCGTTTGGAAGTTGTGTTTCACCATCTATGACTTTCCCTCTTTGAATGTTCAGGGTCTTACATTTTTCAATCCCGAATTTCATATGAACATCTGCCGAGAACTCACTGACAGTTTTCAGCTAATCATCCAATTGCTTCTTGTCCGAAGCATATAATTTGATGTCATCCATATACAGCAGGTGGGAGACTGTATAATAATTCCTATCTGTTTTTATCCTAAATCCGTATCCAGTTCTATTGAGCATTGAGGACAATGGGTTCATAGCTAAACAGAACCATAGTGGACTGAAAGAGTCTCCTTGAAAAATTCCACGACGTATGGGTATCTCGTCGGTTTTAATTGATTTATTGTTCATGTTGACCTGCAGAGACGTGCGCCAGTGTGTCATTGTTGTCTTCAAGAACTCTACCAGGGCTGGGTGAATTTTGTATATTTGCAATACTTCAACAAGCCAAGAATAGGCGGTACTATCGAATGCCTTCAGATAACCGAGAAAAGCTGAATGAACATTCCGATGCCCTACGTGTGCCTGTTTCATTATCACATAATCGATGATGAGTTGTTCCTTGCATGCGTGGTGTTTCTTTCTGCATCCTTTCTGCTTCTCTGCTTATATATTGTTGTCGTCAAGGTGTTGGTATATTCGATTGGATATACATGAGGTGAGTATTTTTGTAGAGTGTTGGAAGGCAAGTGATTGGCCTATATTGAGACGGATCCTGTGTTCTATCGCTCTTAGGTAGCATATATGTTAAGCCTTGTGTTAAGAAAGTGGGTGTTTTCTTGGGATGTATTATTATTATTATTATTACAGGCGTACTGTCAACGCACTTTCTCCATACACATCGGTCAATTTCTTTCTGGCTTGAACAGCATTTTTACCCTTTCTGTAGTAAAACAGTTAGATATGTCGAAAATGCTGCTTATCGCCCTCCATATTCAAAAGAGCACCAAACAAAAACTACTGCGTAGAATGAATTGGAATTTTTCACACAAGCCTTGCTCTGTGAGCTCTCACAGCATATGAAAATTATACGGCTTAAGTGTGAAGTTGGTTTCAAAAAATACAATTAAATCCTCGGTCGGGAAAAAACGAAATTACTTTCCGAACAACCCAATATCTACATATCAACCGATGACATAATGACACTCTATGGATTCAGGCGTTAAGATTTAGTAGTGAAGTATGATTACTATCAAAAAATGTATTAATAGATCGCTGTTACCGCGATTTTATACTCTTGTTCATAATCGGACAGTGTTAAATTCAATCCAGAGTGCAGTGATATTTATGAATTGGTTCTTATTGGATTTGAAAAAACCAGTTCACAAACTAGTGAAAAGGAGTCTGTTCATTATCTTCAAGTATTAATTAAAATTATTTGAAAATTTCAACTGATTCTAAGTAATTGAGTTTCTTACGTTTTGGGACAATGTAGAGGGTTTTTGAATTATCAATCCTAAGAAAAGAGTAACATTTTTGAATGTTGTGGTTTGTCAATGTTGACTCGTGTTCATTTTAATGAATGAAGTTTGATGTTCTTTATATCTAATTTTGAAAGAACGATCAGTCTGACTTATGGAGTTTGTAGAAACTATTGAATTTAGGACAATATAACTTGTATACTCCTGATTCATTTGAATTCTCTAATGGGTTTCATGCGTGAAATGCTGAAAACTATAGAGCAGGGGTGCTCAAACAAAACAACTTTAATTCAATACTTGTTGTCAGTTGAAGATGGCCGAGAGACCGAAACTGCAATCCCCATTTTCAGTAAATCTCTTGTAATAGTATAATACATAGTTGAATTTCTTATTATTATAAGTTTATAGTAATTATTTAAATTTGCTGAATTCTAACAAAGCAATTTGTGAATATGTTAAAACTACTCACAAAGGTTTTTTACCGCCACATGACTTACATAGCACATGATCACTGCATTTCATAAATTTTAATATTTCAGAAAATGATAAATCATTTCTTCGATGATCCTAAAGAAAAGGAACTGATCCTGACCTTAGTTGGTGGGCAATTTTATGTTTACAAAACCTACGATCAGAGTATCAAACAGAAGTATACACATTTTTTCCGTAAACAAAATGAAAAGGTGACTGCAGAAAACTTCCGTCAAGTTTTGAACTTCGGAGATATGTCCGGCAAACCGATCGACGATTTATCCATTTTGATGAACCATGTTTTCATCCCGTTGTTAAATCATCCTGGGAACCAGAAGGGATGGCCACAAACAGTGAAGGAGGATGTGAAAGCTCAACTGGATGAATTCAAGAATTACGTAGAAGAGGTAAGGTTTCTACTAAAGTTCTGAATATTCCTTCCTATCATTTCTAACACGATAGATTTTCAATGAATATACTCATACTGATTTATTGTTATGCTATTAACATAATTAATAAACTTGACATGTAAATTATGGGAGAAAGTCTCGCCAGACAGTTGACATTTTGATTTTTCATTAATATTGCGATCGTAAGCATAGCAATACAAATATATCATGAATGAAAATGATAGTAACCAAGTTTTCGAACACAAATATACATACAATTTTGCTGAGTTTTATTATGAAAAAATTAGGAAACTATAGTTTTCGTCGAATTACATTAGACTGTAAATTCGAAAATCATTTCGCAGTCTTGAAAAGACTGCGAAAAGCAATAAATTGACTCAAAAGATTATCGCACCACCAGTGGGGTGCCGGTACCACGAATCTCCTTGAAATCTATAGATGTCTCATAAGATCGAAAATCGGACTTGGAATGCTAGCATATAGTGCTTCCAGGAAGTCTTATTTTAAAACACTCGAGATACCACAAAATAAGGCCCTCAGAATAATATCCGGCGCCTATCGTACATCCCCTACTCAGAGTCTGTATATTCTGCTAGATGAAATGCCAATGATACACAACAAATTTGAAAATGATCAACTATGCTGCGGAGACAGCCTGCATAAAAAACCACTGCAATTATAACCAAGTGTTGTCTAATCGTTGTGAAATTGCATTTTCTAACAGTAATAATATCCCCCCTTTATATACAAGACTGAAAAAGATAATGACAGAATTGAATATAACAATTCCATACATACTCCTCTCCCTTCTACCCTTTCCCAACCATGCTTGCTGAAAAAGATAAATGTAAACACCGAACTCCAAATGTACCGAAAATTGGGCAGTCCTTCAAAAATATAAGCAACGAATATTCTGACAGTCTCTTCATCTACACTGATGCTTCCCACAATACCACCACAAACATTATAGGTTTCGCAGTTGTAAGTCTCAAGGGCACATACAAGTATTCCACAAAGTCCGCCTTTAACCTAACCTAACCTCACCTGTAGGAATTACTGGGAATGAACATGATGACAAACTGGCAAAATCCGCAGCCGACGATAATTCAACATCAAAAATTCCAAGTATCATACAATGTGTCCAAAAATAAATGTAAAGATCATCTACAATACATGGCAAACAGAATGGACCGAAAGTTATTCACATATCAGTAACATCAAATCAGACTTATCTAAGAAACTTCCAATAGCAAAATCACGTCGCGATCAAGTAAAAATTTTCCGCCTCCGACTTGGACATAACCAGATCACACATAAACATCTTTTCCTGAAAGAAAATCCATCTACATGCGATACTGCAATGAGAGAATCACAGTACAACATATTCTAATCAACTGTGTCAAGTACAAAAATGCAAGAAAATATGCCAGCTGGATCCGAGTCTCCAAAATTGTCTAGGCCAGATTTGTTCAAACTTGAACTGCTTGCGATCTTCCTCAATATTTTGAGACTACTTACGATCGACTCTGAGAGGCTTCAAGTATGTTGTGATGCAGGGTTGTCGTACATACACGATACACCCTACCTACCATATACCTAGGCATGGCATATATAGCATTCAGCATTCCGCACAGTATACATTATTTTAGTCAAGGTTTGGGTTAGGTGTAGTTAGGTTCTTCTCTATAATATCAATGAAAAAACTCATAGTTATTCAAAATTGGCAGTTTATTGGTTGTTAAAAAACGAAAGAGTTACATATGGTGTTAAACTTAACTAAGGAGTGACTTTGGATATTGAAGCGTGGCACTGCATGTTCTCAGCAAGCTTTTGCCTTAGATACGGATAATTATTTTCAGGTATAAAAAACCAGAAATTTGTATTCGATGCTGTAGCTTTGAGATGTATATCTGATATAATCTGCACCTACTCATTTTCAACAGAACATGAGTTCATATTAAACTGACTTGCAATTACAATAGCTAATTCCTCAATGTTTCACATGCAAAGGGATAACTCATAAATGATGCTTTATTTGCCAATTTACTGCAATCATAAAAACGCATTTCGAATTGACCGAAGATATTTGCTCTTTTACCTTGAAGCTCCAAGTTAATGGCGTTTGAGTGCATTGTGATGTCAGTCAAAAATGCCAAATCAGTCAGCCATTTTTCGTTTTTCAACATCTGAATTTCGGGAAATAATTCTTGAAACCTTTCTAGAAATTTTCTGCGACTCAACCACCTGACGTCTGTGTGAAGAACTAAATCTGTGTGTTCAGCTGTCTCCTTATCTTCCAAACTTGAAAAGCCACCGTTGCAAGCTACGCGCACAGATGTTATTCACAATTTTTGTTGCGATGCCCATAATTTCCTTCGTGTTTAAAACGTTTGAACACAAAACTTGTTGATGTATAATGCAATGGAATGAAAAGAATGAAGGGAAATCATCATTAGCATTCATTGCTGGTGCTCCATCAGTTGTAATGCAAACTAATTTATATATTGGTAGCTTGTAGTTTCTTATAAAATTGAAGAAATTGAAGAAAACGTCATATATATCTACGCCACGGATCTTCGCCTTTAGAGAATTGTCAAAAATTTTTCCACAGCAAACATGTCATTGAATATCATCCGAATAAAAATATACATCTGGGCAGTGTCTGTCATATCGGTGGATTCGGCGAACTGTAAGGAAAAGTATATTCTTTTCATGATATCATGTTTTAGTTTATCTGCCATGTCCTGACTCATGACTTCAATACGCCTTGTGACATTCGGACGAGATAACTGAAGTTCTCTAATAGCAGACATGATTTCTGTTCTAGTTTTAAATTCCCAAATAAAGTCTCAACAGCTTCAATAAATGCTTCCTTCACAACTGATCCATCTTCTAACACAAA
The DNA here is from genome assembly GCA_013387265.2 of Cryptolaemus montrouzieri. Classification (NCBI taxonomy): domain Eukaryota; kingdom Metazoa; phylum Arthropoda; class Insecta; order Coleoptera; family Coccinellidae; genus Cryptolaemus; species Cryptolaemus montrouzieri. The sequence continues at coordinate 127,131,016 of JABFTP020000185.1, forward strand.
ACAATAAAATTGATTCACCTCAAATATGAAGACTGACATACCTTGGGAAAGGCATAGTGTATTACATTTACTGTGAAAGTTTCAATAATATATCTTATTCAACACCTATAATAATCTACAGAAACATCTCAGAAATGACGACAGAAAGAAATATGGTGTATACAAAATAAGTTGCGGTAGTTGTAGTGAGATTTATGCTGAAAGAATATACAGAAATTTCATCATTAGAGTTAATGAATATTATCGTAGTTTCATTAATAGAAAAACTACTTTTAATTACGCGCAGCATTTAACTGAAGAAAACATAATATCAGCCATAATTTAAAAATATTTCATTGAATGAAAACTTGATATTAATTTTTGGGAATCCCGGAAAGCAATAAATATAAACTGTCAAACAAATTTATTATTGAATAAACAGGATTCAGACAATAATTTCCCTATACTCAATTTGTTTCCGGATTGCTACCAAAACAGAAGGCAGAGACATATGAAAAATTTGATTTGTTTTCCTTGATACATAAAATGCAAATATGAAAACAATCAGATGAATATTTCTGAATTTGTTGCAGATGAAAAGCAACTGTATAAATTTGGCCTGCAACGAATATTATACATATATATATATATATATATATATATATATATATATATATATATATATATATATATAGGTCAGTCAAAATTTCATTTTTCACAGACTTGATTCAAAAAATCCAAAAATTCCATTTGCCTGAAAATTATGAAGACAAAATGAGTGAAATTAGATCATAGTTACGATCGATCTTTCGGCTTGCATTTTTAAATTCACATGGAATAGGAAATTGTTTCGTTTTTGATTTGCTGTCAATATGCAGTGACGATTTGAAATTTCAAGAATATGCTGATTTTTAACCGACAGTTATATAACACAAAATCGTTATTTACGAAAGTTGGTCAATACTCACTTGTAACACGAATACATGTGAATAGTTCCATCGAATTTTGATTCATTTTACAGTTCGTATCCTAATATTTCCGTGAAAAACTGAAAGAATTTCAAATAAATACTTCCGTCATGTTTTAAAGTGTTCATTTATTGAATGATTCAATATTCAATGACTTTGCTATAGTAAAATTGGATCGACTTGGAGATGAAGTAAAATATATTTTATACTTTCAACAATTTCATTATCAAAAACACGACCGGTTTCGACTGTCAAGTCATTTTCGAGTGGTCAACTAAAGGGACGAAGCTACTTATATAGATACTAGTCTAATCACAAATTGAGTAGTGGAGAGGTTTTAACGTCTAGCTGGCTATCAAGGTTGGGGTTTTACTAAGAGTATTGACTTCCAAACATTCCAACATTCGTTTTCTCTTATCTGTCACAATTATGAAGAATTTTGATATTACCTAATATTAATTGAATATTTTGTGGTTTTTGTATGTTCAGATATTGGAGAATTATTATTAGAGGATAAGTGTCCTTCAAATCTGGTTTCGAAATCCCTACCAATCAGCTCAATATAAGCTACAGTACACTTACTGCAGACAATTTTGTGAACTCCTGACTTGTTGAGTTTGACTATTTTTGTTTAACATTGATTAATAATTTGCTCAAAGTTCGGACCACTTGGAAAAGAGATGGTTATTCCAAATTTGGAAAAATACTTGCCCAAGTTATTGGAAACACATCTTACATAGTTTCGAGTTTGATTGTCTCGAATATAAAATGAATATGGAGATTAGATGGATGATCAGAAAGAAATATGACAATTTGCAAAGAAAACTTTCTACCTTAGAAAATAAGAAATATTCCAACTAAAAAACCTAGCAACCTGTTACCGATACAGCATTATCCAACAGAATGGATACTATCTTTTCTCAAGATTCGTCAATATATCAAATAGTAATTTCAAGACGAACTAAATATTCAGAAGCACCAAAATATCATCTACAAACCCATTCTCCATAAACATAAGATTGCTGAAGAAATCAAAGAAACTAACATTCGATCCAAGAAGCAAAATTACACAAACAATAAAATCCATACTATCAAAAATCAGATAAGATCTCATTTTAACAAAAGCTGATAAAGGCAACAACATCTTATGCCTAAGTAAAGACCGATATGAAGAAAAGATGCAAGATATATACATAATGAAACTACCTAAGGATCCGACCAAATCCTTCATAACAGACATAAAGATGGATTGGAACATACTAATTACATAGCACATGCAGAATGAGAAAAAGAAAACTGATTCCAATGAACGCTCAATCTCCAAAGATATACGGACTAATAAAACTGCACACAGAAGAAGAATCTGCTAGACCAATAGTATCATATATAAATACACCTTCAGGTAAATTTGCAAAGTTGTTGAATCAGAAATTTATTGAACTCACAAAATTCCGTTTCAACACAACCATTTTAAACTGTATTGATCTTGTACAAAACTTTCTAGGCTCGAAAACAACGAAAATCTTAAATTAGTTTCTATTGAACATGTATACAAATATTCCGACAGATGAATGCCCTCCGATAGTCAGAGAAATATTTATAATGAAAACAAGTAATGTTTCTTTGAAAAATTGTGATTCCTAACACGTTTCGCTATACCGTAGCTTCTTCAGACGAATGAATGTACATAAATTATATATAGATAAAGATGAGAATATAAATACAAATGTTCTTAAATAATTGAGTTTCTTCTTCTTAAGTGGTTATTGATGACAGGTATATCCAATAAAATTAAATAGATTGCTCCCAGAAGAGATTCAACTGAGGGGAAGGGCTTAAATGGACTTGTTCATTAATGAGTCTACCGGAGTGTTTGTGTTTGTTGATTTCTAAAGTTTCCTAAGATCTACTTTCCGATATTTATTATCTGTATGTATATTATCAAACTGTGGGTCAAAAGATGATTATTTTCTAGGAGATGATTTGCGTAATTTTAATCTGATTTTTATTTGAGAAACAGCGTTTATATTCCGATATTCTGATATTGAAATTTCTATGTGTTCTACCAATGGAGAAATTATTGCAGTCATTGCAATTCAATCTATAAACACCTGATTTATTATTTTTAGCTTATTTGGTATTATTGTATTTTATACAGGATATCCACCGGGACCGTCCGTTAAAAACTTTTTGAGTTCCAATTACAATATCAAGCTGAAATTTTATACGCGGCCATAACTAGCGATTTCCAATTGAAGTGAAATATTCTCGAAGTGATACCATTTCCGGTTATACCGGAAGTGGGTCATCACTTTGTTATTTCAAATGGCAATCTACCTTTTTATTATACATCTAGAACCGACATTTGAGCAAGGCATAAAATACCCAAGTTGTTGGCACTTATCTGTCAAAACTTTTGACAGATTTAATTATTTTTGTTATAAACTCGATTTTTGAGGACCATTTAAAAAATTGTAGCTCGTAGATCTTTTGCACTACAGACACAATTTTTGCTTGGGTGGATAGAAGAAGGATCAAGGAACATTTCACTAATTTCTATTAAATTTCCACCATCGATAAAAATGCTTGCTATAACTTGGAGAAGGCGTTGTTCAAAGGCAAATAATTTTTTTCAGGAGGACCTCCTCCATTACCGCAGTAGACATATTTAGGATCACTTTTGAAATTTGTTTTCATTTCACAAACGGTTTAAAAAAGGTCATACAGTACTCCAGTATATTACATTATAGTCCAGTCATTTTAGCTATTTTAAACCCCAATCTGCGGAAAAATTCCTAGTGAGCTGAATTTTTGTATACACCTATATCACGGCATTGTAATGAAGATGTGAAAAATCAACATTGATATCGTGCCGGCTAAAAAGTTATAAAGGTCCAAAGGTCACGAAAATCAGTTTTTCGCAAATATCTCGCGATCTATTGCTCAGAGGTCAATAAAGGCCATCATAAAAATTGTTTGTGGTGAAATTGTCTACAAAATATGTCTGTTACATTTTTCTGTAAAATTAACCGTTTTCGGAGTAGAGCGCCGAGAAAGCGACTATATTATAACGATGCACTCGTTTCTTCACCACCTTCGAGGTAGAATGCAGGGCGCGTTTTTTTACATGGTTTCCACAAATATGAGTATTTTTTATCTGAATACAGAAAAATTAACTTTAGTATATAATTTTTTTTAACATTCATTGTCGATATCTTCAGTTTCTGCGCCATCAACAGTTGCTGACAAAACGTCGAGTGGACTTATTCCTATATTTAAATCAAAATGTGTTAAAGTGTTAGGAATTTCGTCATTAATATTATCTAACATTCGAATTGTGGTGGTGGATATGAGTCGTGAATAATTTTAACGCAACGAATATCGTCTTTAATTATTGATGCAGCAGCTTCTACAATTCGAAGACGTTTATCACGATGATTTTGTTTTTTTCTTCGTACCACGAATTTGTTAACATATTACTTGCAGTATCTCGAAAGCAAATAATGGTTAATTACTTACTTTTCGTGGTAATTACAATATTATTCCCATATCAAGCAATCAATTTTTTTATTATTGTTTGATCATCTGGAACTTAATCTTTTAACTCAGCCAATGTGAATTGACAATCGTCATTTTTTTCAATGTAATGAAAAACATTTTCCATGGCAATTCTAATATTTTCATCTAATAGATCGCCTGCGCCATCCTTTCCACTGACTAATACAAAATTTGAGAAACATTTATCATGATACTTAGCTTCGACAGATACTAAGTTATACTCAAAATTCTCACGCTCCTTTACACTTTTTCCATATTTATCACAGCTCGCCTCTGCAGCTTTTAATACTGTGTCTTTAAATGAAAGAGTACTCACTTCTCTAATAACGCGTCTATATTTTTTCTTTTTTTTTCTCAATTACTTCACTCGCCTCATCTCCACAAAACAAACATAATTTTTTGAAATCAAAGTAACTGATTCTTTTCTTATGTGGAGATATTGATGTACTCGGTTCTTCTTGGCGTCGTTTAGAAGCCGCTATACTCATATTGTTCGTATAATTTTTACGACAATTACTATGAACATTTACAAAAGTCACAGTATTTGAATATCCAATTCTACCATCACCTCTAGCGATACTAGCATTTTTTAATGTCTGAAAACCACGCCTAACTTCTACTACATCACCATCCGATAACACTTCTGTGCATATAAAACATGTATCGCTCATTATGAAAACTGTTCAAGAGCAATACTACTAAAATAACGTCTCTAACACTCAAGAAATAATTTTCAACTGAGCTAAATACAACTCGACAGGCAGTAGCAGGTATAAAAGTAGCAGGTATAAAGGTTCAATAAAATACGGAACATCTGCCTACCAGTGGAGGTCATTTGAGGCATTCACGGGCACGAATTGTCCTGTCTATACTCGTATCACTAGTGCTATATGTTTGTGTATGTAGTAGATTTTACTAACAACACACTTACAAACATGAATAAAAAGCAATAGGGTTTACGCCATGTATTGGTATACGCCGTACGCAGGCCCGCCGCTAGCGGTTTGAACGCCGGTGTGCAATTCCTATCGTGCCGCCCTATCTAACTACAAAACCTAGGTGTTTATAAAATGTGAAAAAAATGCTGTACAGTGAAAAACTATGTTATATCAGGTTATTTTATACAGGATAGATACACTAATACGACATTAAATGAAAAATGAAGGCAAGAAAGGTGCAGTTTATACATATTATGTAGGTAGGTATAGGTATTAAGTTATTTTACAGAAACTGCACCTTTCTTGCCTTCATACTGGCAAAATCAGCTATAATTTTTTGGTGTCTAGTCTATTCAGAATCTCATGTTCAATTGAAATTATTGCTAAATTACTTAGTCTTTGCTGGTGCATAGTTGATCTCAAATAGTTTTTATTATTTCTAACTTTGAAAATGACCTTTCACCAGATCAACAGAAACCGGCAATGTAAGTAGTATCCTTACCACTATTGCTGTATTCGGAAATGTTGACATTAATTCATTAGCAAAAATGTATTGCAATAGGGTTTGTGGATCATTAGACTGGTTTTCAGTTAAATGCAACTTCAAAGCATTGATTTCATTAAACATATCTATACCGTCAATATCTGCGTCACTACTTGAACTATCTTTTAGCTTCACATTCAAATCTTTACAATGTTTCATTAAATCATCTTTGGAGTAACTAAACAAGTTATTATTGGTGAAAAAGCCAAAACGTCGGTAAAAGTTTCCAACTCATCGAATCTAGGTTTTAAAGAAGTTAAGGTTTGGTCCAGGATCCTAAAAAACATCTACCTTGTATTTTGTTTTAGGGTCTAGTAAGACTTCATCACTCTGTTCATACTGAAATTGAGTTGGTTTTCTTCGTGGACGAACGGTATCTATAGGCGGAAAATCTGCATCTACATTAAGTTCCCGAGCCACAGTGGTAGCTTATTCTAACACCCTTTCGAAATGCTCATCTGTGCGATATTCGGTGAATTTATGAATCAATTTATTTAACAAATTTATGCAGATTTGAGTATTTATTGTGGGTTTTGCATCATTTTGCTAATAGCATTAATTTCGTTTAAAATATCAAACCAAATTACAACTAAGCAAATAAATCTATAATTTTGAATATTCAAAGCAAACGAATGTGCTTTGTGAGTTGTTGTGCAATCCCATTCCGACGAATTGTTATCTGATATTTCAAGTAAAGCGTCAAAAATTTTTTCGAGGTGATACCGTAAAGGTTTGACTGCATCGATTCTGCTAGACCATCGCGTGGCACTTAATGCCTTTAGTTTTAAATCAGGTAAATGCTTGCAAATTATGGACCACCTTTTGGTAGAAGACGAAAATTTCTTGAAAACGTAAATTGCACGATTATTCATCTCCAATATTGTTTTTGTAATCCATTGTGTTTTCCTCGCATATTAGAACCATTGTCATAACCTTGGCCACGTCAGTTTTAATATCAAGGTTTAATTGCGAAAATAAATCTAAAACAAAATTTAATAGTCCTTCACCTGTGGAGCTGGTTATCGGACAGATGCCAATAAATCTTTCGCATATTGTAACATTTTTAGTTTCACTGTTTAAAACAACATACCTTAGTATAACTGTAATTTGTTCTGTGTGACTTACATCTGGTGTGCAATCTAATATGATAGAGAAATATTTTGATTCTCTGACTTTGTTCAGGATATGATTTTTATGGTCGTGCCGAGTAAATCAATGATTTCATTCTGAATCTGATCTCCTAAATAGTGAGTCATGCGAGTTGAATCGAATTTCGAGGCTTGAATTCTGTGAATATGTTCCCGCATAACTGAATCAAAGGATGCTATCATTTCTATTGCTTTGAGAAAATTACCATTATCATGCTCATATAATATTTTGGACGAGCCCTAAACGCCAGACATTGATGAGATAAAAATTTTATAACAGCTATGATCCTTTCCAATATATCACACCATTGTTTTTTTTCAGATTCTAATAGTCTCAGTTGCATTTGATTTACAGTAGTTTTATTTTTAACATATGATTCAGTTGGACCCAACATTTTAAATTTTCGCTATGGAAAATGCTTGTTTCGTGTCGTTTTAAGGTAGATGACAGATGTTACCAATCGGAAAAACCGCTTGGAGCTAACAGACTACTTACAGTTTTACTGAATATTTTACAACAAAAACAATAGACTGAATCTTTTGACGTAGAGTAAACAAGCCATACTCTGTTAATTTCTTCTCCATTAGGAAGATTTCTAGAGTAATAACTGTTTGCAAATTTTCTTCCATCGATATTAGCAGGAAAATTGTGGTTAAACAGCTGCACGGGACCACGGCTAACCAAAATATTATTAATATCATTAGTCATACTGGCGGGCCACGAACCGGGATCATCACCACAATCTAAACAGCTACTTGATGACGATAAATTGCTTACAGGTTCTTTAGCACTACTTTCTCTTTTTTAGTTTCACTGGAGTCTCCTTCTGAAGGACTAACATTTTCTCTTCAGATACCTCCATAACTTCTAGATTTAAAGCTGCGCTTGTTGAAGCTACATCTACGTCAACAATCTCTTGACATTCAGAGTCCCTATTTTCTGGTTTGCTAAAAATTTCTCAAGAGATACCGCTAGTTTTTTTTCTCTGTATCTTTTTCTCATTTTGCCGTCGAAATTGAGCTCCTGAAATTTTTTCCTTTTTGCGGTTCTTTGAAAAAGTTTAGTATACGGTTGTACAAAAGTAACTTAAATCCCAAAGGGGTCGATCATTCCACCCATTATTGCGAACAACCTTTACTAGGGGTCAACAATGAAATCGCGAAAAAATCAGCTTTTCCATACATTTTGTATGGAATAGTTATTTTTTGCGATTTCACCGTTGACCCTATAGTAAAAGTTGTTCGTATTTATGTAGAATGACTCCTTTCGGGATTTAAGTTACTTTTGTTACACCCTGTATAGGTATAATTTTAATATTTTTTTATAAATCTTCACTCTTAACTACTGCGAAAAAAAATGTTCATACCTACTGCACACACATGTAATAGAATAACTAATTCTTTTTCGCGACTTCAGAGTTGACCCCATAGTAAAAGTTGTTCGTATTGATTAGATGGAATGTCCCCTTTCGTTACTTAAGTTACTTTTGTTACACTCTGTATTAATTTTAATACATTTTTTTAATAAATCTTTACTTTAAGTTTTTCAGTAAAATAACCTTTAAATTTTACATGAATACCTGCTGTTTATATGAATGCGCCCATATGCTGATTAATTAAACAAAGACACTTACCATAATTATGATTTTTGCGCCGACGGATAATATAAATAATTTTCTAAATTATTTTATAGTCACACTTCGCACAAAATATACAGAATATTATTAATTTTAAGTACCATGGACCGTTTTCGGATCTCACATTATGGCCCAACCATAACCAAATAATTGAAATTTGTTGTTCACTCACATCACTTTCGCATTTGTGTTAAATGAATAAAAACAAAGAAATGAGTATAAAGTTTTAAGGATTTCCTGATATCTGTGGGATTTCCTATTTCGCATAGAGCACGATACGGATTAACTTTTTCTCATGAATTTCAATAGATGGCGCTATGTAATGCTACGATATAAAAGAAATATTTGGGCGCCGTTCATCATATTATTTTTATAAGGATAATCTTTTTAGTATTGTGAGGTGACAATGTCTGAATTTTAGTCGATGATTGTCTGATTTGCCGCCCCCTGAATGCGCCGCCCGCGTGCATTGCACGCCACGCTTGCACGCCCGCTTACGGCGGGCCTGTGAGTACATTCTAGTCTCTACACCAAAAACGGTTAATTTTACAGAAAATGCAAGCGACATTTTTGTAGACAATTTCATGACAAATAAGTTTTATAATGGGCCTTATTGACCTCTGAGCAATAGATCGCGAGATATTTGCGAAAAGCTGATTTTCGTGACCTTTTGACCTTCATAACTTTTTTAGCCGGCACGATATCAATGTCGATTTTAACATCTTCATTACTATGTCGTAATAAAGATATATACAAATATTCAGCTCACTAAGAATTTTTCCGCAGATAAAACCTAAAATGACTGGACTATTAGGAATAAATAACTTACATCCTTACACTGTTTAATTGAATTAGGAGGTCCTATTTTGTTTAGGTCCTTCGTAGGATTTTCCACGTGTTGTTTATTCTTGGTAAATTTATTGGATGTCCAAGAATGAAATGAAATATTCTTTTCTTCTTCTTGTTTTCTCGCGGCATCGTTCTAGATATTTTCAATTTGGGAAATCTAACCTATTTGAAAATAATAGAAACCAACATTAATTATCCAACAATTCTAGTGACCGTTGGGTTAAAATCACAGAACATACTTTTAAGTTAAAATTGTCTATTCAGTGCCTGAAAATCTTCTGACTATAATGTTGCCAAATGCTAACAAGGTAATTTTAGAGGGCCTTAAAAATTCTTCATTTTGAAGGTACTTTAAAATAATGGCTCACAGAAAAGCAAGACATTAAATATTCAAAAGCCTTCAAGAATGTAATTTTAGTGCCTCTAAATCGTAAAGGAAAATAATAGAATAGACCCCATATTGGCATATTTGGAAATTCCGGACAATCGAGAAATCGGGAATAATTTTTCCTCGAATGTTAAGGACGGAGATGGAGGAGGAGTCATTTTTTCAATTGTAGTATTGCACATAGCTGGTGTACTGCATTGAAAATGGGACACCCAGTACAGAATAAGCGTAGTTCTGCATCTTATGTGGAAAACACCTTTAGGAAATTGAGTATTCAGGAGAAAAAATGTCAACATTTTAGTAGAGAATTGCATTATTCATATGATACATATGAGCTAATCATTGAAAAATCCAAAAATCAATTTTTATAAAATTTCACTTGATAATAATTTTTTACATACATGGGGCCGATGGGGATTTTTTACTATTTCATCACAGTTGTGTCCTTATTTTCAATTTTCAGCTGAATGGGGATTTATGCGAGAGTACATTAATTTTTCTGGCTAACTTGACCGGATAGTTGTTTCTTGTTGTAAATATTGTATCACAATTCTAATTACAGATTCGTGGAGCCATGAAAGGAGAAACTATTCTACCTATGCCGAATGCAGTAACTCTCATATATCAAACAATCTCCATGCATGCTGCATCTTACGGAGAGAGCGTAGATCACAATGTCAAGTTGGAAATCGAAACAGCTGTCGTTAAATGGTCTCAGATTTGTAAGGAAGTTTTGAAAGAAAATTCCAAAAGCGCTTTTGTCGACGGCGCACATCCAACTCCCATGGAAGAGATAAACTTTTGGCAGAAACGTCGTAAGAATCTCCAGAACATTTACGATCAACTCAGTGATCCCAGAGTGAAAAAATTGGCAGAATATTTAGAGGTGACCAGCAGTTCATACTTGACGACATTCAAAACTCTTTTCAGAAACGTGGTAGCCGCTTTAATCGAGGCGAAAGATATCACCATATACCTCAAACCACTGATTCCTCATATAAAACGATTCGAAGAAAATGATTTTCTAGATCTGAAAAACTACATAAAACCATTGATTCACGTAGTAGGTCTTATTTGGGCACATTCCCGTTACTATTCTTTCAGCGAGAAAATCGTTAACCTTTTTAAACAGATTGCAAATTTATTGATAGAGTCAGTAATAAGGAACCTAGATCCGTCATCTGTATTCCTTGGTGATCCTGAAGAGGTCTGCGACAAAGTAACTAAAACTATCGATATGTTGAATCTCTTTTTGGATTCTTTCGAATATGTACGCGAACATTTACACGAGTATTACGCTAAAATAGAGAATGCTACTCCACAACCTTGGAATTTTCATAGAAGAACAGCTTTTCAACGACTAATCGAATTTTTGAATCGGCTAAATCTTGTGAAGAAAATTCTTGTTGCCAACATCGACTACAGTAAATTGGAGAGAGTTGAAATCGGTGGTTTGAAAGGTAAATATCTCTCGGTGAAATGTGAAGACATTTTCACAGATTTCGGAAGAGTATACAGTGTGTTTCAAAATATAACATACGATGTTCTTGATATCGAAGACTTGCATATACACGATGATTACAAAATATTTGAAAATAAGTGTGCTGATATCGATCATCGTTTAGCGTCGGTTTTTCAACAAGCTTTCGATGATTGTAATAATTTAGAGGGCCTTTTCAAACTCTTGAATATTGTGGGAAATCTTGTGGAACGTCCTGCAGTACGTGCTGAAGTAGCAGAAAAATTTCCAGGATTGATTGTAATAATGGACGAAGTTGTGGATAATATCAAGGCGATGTACGATGATGGTGAAAAAAATGGTATTCTTTTAGATAAATATTTTCCACCAGTAGCAGGCCGCATTTACTGGTACAAAAAACATCTCTCTAGACTGGATAAAACTGAATCAAGCTTCAAGCAGATTAACAACGAAATATTACGTTCAGAAGAAGCTATGTATATGCTCAGTAAATATTCCCAGATGGCGAAAATCTTAAACGATCGAATAACAGAAGTTCTTCATGAGTGGATCCAACAAATTCGTGTAGAAATTGAAGAAGGTCTGGCAAAAACTCAGCTGGGTAGAGAACCAGGAAAGGAGGAAATATTTGTGAATCTAGATCCCAAGCTAGAGGCCATTTTAAAAGAAATGAGGTATTTGATGCAGTTAGATTTGGAAGGTTTGCCTGATGAGGCAAAGGCAGTTTTTGACGAGGTAGAAAATATATACAAATCATATGTACGATTGAAGAGAATAGAGCAATATTACAATTTTTTGAAAGAGAGTACCTTAGTGGTGGAGTACTCAATGATCGAGAGTGAAATGGATAAAATTGGTACGATGTTGGAACCATTGATGACAAGTGTCACTTGGAGTGAAAACGGTAAATATATTCATCATTAAGATCATTTGAACCATTTGGCTTAGAGATGATTGATAGTTTACTTCAGATTCTTTCATAAAATTTTGCTTACTAACATTTAACCAATATAAAAGGTTTGAAATGCACAACGATTCTGAAAGATCTAATTAGGGAAGTGTATTGAATTTTTGTGAGGAAAGAATGATCGTGGTATATGTCGTTTATCCTTATATACACTCACCCAAATTTATATGGAATCACCCAATATTTCACATTATTGATTGTTTTCAACCATGGATCTTTGACTACTTGTGAAGAATGAAGTTTTTTGTTGTGAAAAAACTGGATAGTATGATAAGAAATGTTGAATTATCACCACATGTTCGGGATATTGTACTCAGTGGTCACTGAGATTTGATACTGTGAATTTCAAAATATAAAAAAGCCTATAACCATAATTGAAATTGCCTTACGGTGGATTGTCCGATGTGCTGAGGGGTCGAATAATTGCTCTCGTTGAAGATCAGATGACACAGGGATATAGCGGCCACAATGGGGGTATCACAGAGGGTGATTTAAAAAACCGATACGTGGATATTTAATCTCTACAAAATGAGCCTAGAAGAAGTCGTAGGAAGATCACTTCTGAAGAACAAGACCGATTTTTGTGCCAAATTGTCGCACTCCATACTCCAAAGTCGCACCCCATACTCCAAAGGCAATTTCTGGAAGCAACAGGCATCAGTGTATTAGTCGAAACGATACGTCAAAGACTTATCTCAAGGGGTTTATACAGCAGAAGGCCCTTAAGAGCTAATCAGACAACTAACAGACTTACTTGGTGTATCCAGCACCAAAATTGGGATATTGAGAATTGGCGAAATGTTCTTTTTTCGGATGAGACCAGAATTGGTGTTCGATCAGATGACCGCCGGATTTGGGTTTCAAGTAGTCGTGGAAGATAAGCTAGACTTCCAGCAGCAAGACAAATTTCGAAATACCAAGGGGGCAGTGATGTTTTGGGGTGGCATTATGCTGGGAGGCGAAACAGATTTGATTTCATTTCCAGCTAGTGTAACGGCTAGAAATTACGTGGACCTAGTACTGGAGCCCATAGTGAGACTCTGGCGAGGTGCCCACGGTGAGAATTTCACTTTTATGCAAGATATTGCTCTTCTGCATACCAGCAACCTCGCTTGACAATATCTTGAAACAGAGGGAATCGCTATTTTGGACTGGCCATTTTGCTCTCCAGACCTAAATCAAATTGAATATTTATGGGATAATCTCAAAAGGAAAATTATAGCGCGCCAGGATAATCCAAGAACCCCACAGCAGCTCATCCAAGCCACCACAGAAGAGTGGCAGAATATCACCCCAGAGGAGGTCGAAAACCTAATCCAAAGCATGCCTAGACAGATTCAGGAAAGAGGAGGTAATACAGGATACTGAGTCGATTCCTAGACTCGAACTTCTTGGTGCAGTACTCCTTTGTGATCTTATCTCCTTCGTAAAAGAGAGTTATCCTGATACTGTTTCTTTCGACGAAATCTTTGCATGGAGTGATTCACAAGTTGTATTATACTGGGTACCATCTCCAGCGCGTTGGAAAACGTTCTTCGCCAACCGTGTATCCCATATACAGGAGACGATTCCTATAGAATCATGGTGTTATGTGCCAACACGAGATAATCCTGCAGATTGTGCATCTCGGGGTCTATTTCCAAGTCAATTGGTTGAACACGACTTATGGTGGAAGGGGCCTTCTTGGCTTCGATGTTCTTCAGAACAATAGCCAGAACAGCCATCTGTTAAATCCCTAGATACTCCAGTTTTTCTTCATGAAAGAAAACCTACTACCGTCTGCGCTGTTTCTACTGATGTTCAATCAGACATCATTTTCAATCTTCTTCATAGGTTTTCATCAATAAGAAAAATTCAAAGAGTTTTATCCTACGTCTTAAGATTCATATCGAATTGCAAACCTCAAGCTGCACGAGCTTTCGGCTCACCGTCTCATCCTGAAATGCAAAGAGGAATCAACTTAATTGCAAAACGAGTACAAGAGGAAAGCTTCGCAGAAGTTTTCTAATCGATTGAAAATAATCAGCTGCTACCAAAACCTCTACGTAAACTCACCGTATTTGTTGATTCAGGTGGTATTCTTAGGGTGGGTGGCAGACTCAAAAATTCTCAACTTTATTATGATGTTAAACATCCAATATTGCTACCGAAATCTCATCGTTTTACTCAACGTAAAGAGAGTATTCACAAAGAAAACTTACATCCGGGTTTCAAAACTCTACACTATCTCATTTTGCAGCAATTTTGGATTTAAGCTCCGAAAAGTTCCATTTATCGATGTTTATCACAATGTATAAGATGTTTTCCGGCTAAACCTAAGTCTTACAACCCTTTCATGGGTGACCTCCCATCATTCAGAGTGTCTCAACTGAAAGCTTTCTCTCATGTCGGACTTGATTAGGCAGGTCCCTTTGCGGTTAAGATGGGAAGGTTCAGAGGAGCAAAAATAAATAGAAATAGCCTCTGATCTTTCCAAGGAAACTCTTTCAGCGGCGTTTGGGAGATTTGTATCTAGACGAGGACGTTGTACTGACGCATATAGTGACCATGGCTCTCACTTCATAGGTGCTAATAGTATGATCAAATCTTACCTTAAATCCGCAGAAGAAACTTTTTCGTTCAAATGGCACTTTCAACCACCAGGGTCCCCTCATTTTAACGGGTTAAGCGACGCTGGAGTGAAATCCGTGACAACGCATATATACAGGGTGGTCGCTAAGCAGATAATGACATACGAAGAATTATATACATTGCTTACACAGATAGAGGCTTTACTGAACTCTAGGCCACTTTATGATGTTAGTAACGATTCTAACGATATACAAGTGCTTACTCCAGGACACTTTTTAACACTGGAGCCACTGAACAGCTCTTTTCCGGATCCTAATTTGAGTGAGTTGAAAGTTGGTACTTTGTGATGTTGGCAGCTCATATAAAGACTTCAAGCATGTTTTTGGGAACCTACACTCTTCACAACAACGAGCAAAGTGGCTTGAAAATAGCCCTCATCTAACCTAACCCTAAAAACTGCGACAGGTACGTTTCAGCGACCAGTTGTAAGACTGTGCTTCCTACCCATTCAATATCAATAAATTTTTCGAATACAAATCTCTGTACATACTTCAATTCATATTTTATTTTATATTTTCTATTTATTATTTTTCTTGGGTAGAAACTATAATTAATCTGTTTTTTTTATACACCTAGTTTAAAAACGTTGTTTTTGGTGGGTGGAATGAACAGTTTCTATGTAAGTCAGTTTCGTTTTCTGTATTTGGTTTCAAATTAACCGCGGTTCGTGATCATGCCCTAAACACCTTGAATATCCATATCCTTCATTTCCGTATAAAAAATTGCACATGTGCACGTACGTCGTTCAGAAGAATCGAGCTACAACGATCGACGAGTATCCACTTATCGTACGTAATACGCACACTTTTTTAGCGAAGAAAACAAAATCATCCAGTGCTACTAGAGACACTCAAAATCCTATAATCCTTACGTTACGGTTTCAATAAACTCTATTGTGACCAGTGAAGGAAGCGAGGGCTCTCGAAAAGATCATCCAAAAGGATGACGATTTCTACACTTGGTGAGTGCATTTTTTTTCCTTTCATCATCTTTCCTGCGATCTCTTTCATTGTCCTCCTTCAATGAATTATAAATCTATAATACAGTCCACGAAAAATAAGGCCTTTTTGCCTCAATAAATCGACATGCGGAAAGAGTCTCTTATTTTCTCTTAATTTTTCTTTCTTAAAATAAACCTTAATTTATCTCTTTTTTCAATTGAAATAACTCAAAAGGATCAATTCTAACAATTTTCGAAATATCCAAAATCCCTGAGGTAATATTCAAAATATCGGGAGATTCCTTTTAAATTTGGTTGTGTGTATTTATATGAAGAGACAATGCAGGACATGCTGCTGAATTAAGAGATATTTCATGAAAGTCAGTTTATTCATACATAATTATTAATGGAAAACTATTCCACAACACTGAAATAACTTATCACCGAAGAAAGATATTTGTTCAGTCCGATCACGCGACCCGGCTCGCAACGAGAGGCGGTTGCGGAACGTATACTTAATCCACATGATATTTACGTGGAGAATAAATCTAGTCCCGAACACCCCTCTGGGATCTCGATGATGCACATTTTTCTATGGAGTGTTCTAATAGAAAATTGAAGAAACCTATGTATAGCTACATTTTACTGGGTGTTCCAACGAAAATTCTCTAACTCAGAAAATGGTTGTGTCAGTAAAAATGCTGGAACAGGTTAATTTTTGTTTTGTTCCTAGACTGACCTTTGTTTATGCCAACTTTGACCATGTCAGATCGAACCCCTACCCTCATCGTCACCTACCTTAGAATAATCATAGAGAATATGGGTTGAGTAGTTCATGGTTAGAAAGGTGTCTCCATCATCTATATGAACTGATCATTTGTTTTTTGTTGAATTTTTAAACAGGGTGTTACAACTACAAAAAGATATTATCATATACCATCACTCGATGTATTCCGTATAACGGTTAATACATATTGATATTAGTATTGAAGAAGGTGCTTCAGCATGTTCATTTGAGAGTGCAGGGATCAATCCCCGATACTTAGCAACCCCAAACTTGAGAATTTCACTCGCACAGAGACACCTTATTGGAAAGGTCTCTTAATGCTCTGAAAGAATTTACGTTTGCAAGGTCTACACAGGATGATCAAACTGAGGAATTAATTTCGTAAGCTAGCTGGGTATATATGGTCGATTAATTTGAATCTAAATATTGTATTCGATGCAAAAAGAACTCGGGAAAGGTGTAATCAACAGAAGACAATAAAGAAATTGTTACTGTTCACTTTGAAAATAACAGTAGGAACGGTAAGAATATTCAATACAAATCATTCAGAGAAACAAAGGAGTCAAGAATATGTTGAACTTCGTGTTTTTTCTTTTATTCTTAACTCTCGAGAGGTGGCAATACCTGTCATGCCAAGGATGTAGAGTTCTATTCTGAAAAATTCAATGTCCTTGCACGATTGAAGAAGTTTCTCGGCAGTAAATTTTCTGGAAAATGTTGTTGATTGCGTCTTGTTCGCTTTAAAATTGACCAAGTTTAATTGGCCCCACTCTGATATCCTCTCCAATGCTGAATTCAACGACATGACCTGTCAGTGTGATTCGTCAGCAGTATGACAACTAAACGAAGACACCAGAGTACAGTCGTCCGAAACCCAAATATTCTGTTCCCGGTGGAGTGGAGCCGATCATTGATCTGCAACAGAAAAAGAGTAGGCGAGAGTATGGAGCCATGCGGTACTCCTTCATTAACCTGTAAAGATTCACTCATTACGCCATAAACTACCACCCGAATCGAGCTACTGTCATTTCACAATTTATTGGAAAATAGTTTGATGTAAGAGCCGATTTGCGGATTTGGTGGGCGCCGTTTGTCTTTCGTCGGTAGCCGTTAGGTTTGTAGATGGGTCTCAAATAGTTTTGTAAATGGGGATAATTAAACTTATATAAAAAAGTTTTGTTTGTTTGTATGTTAATAATGTCTATGTATAATGTATCATAAAGAGTGATTTCATGAAGGTTCCTTCATATATATTTTTAAACAATTTTCTTACGTTGTTTTTGACAGGTCTCATAATATTGAACATCAAATAAAGTTCTTCCTCTATAGAAGTACCGTAGATTTAAATCTTCTTTCAAACAAAAATTGATTGTTTCAGAACCCGAGAATATAGATGTAATGTATGAAATAGTCAAATATCTTTATGATAGAGTAACAGAAGCACAGTCCAATATGTCCAAACTCATATCTGATATAGATCTCTGGGCAAACATGCCTTTATTCGAAAGGAAAGATGGTAAAAAGGAAAACCTTCTCAATATCGACGATAGAAATGAACGCGTTCAGAAACGTTTTGATCAGATAAATAATTGTACTCAAGAACTCAAAAATGTTTTGTATCATAACTATCATCTCTACTTTGACTTTCCATACACTCCTCCGCCAACACCTCCGTCTGAACAACTTCAGAAAACTACTTTGGAACCAAGGTTAGAAGAAGAAACGTTCACTTATGACGATTCCTTCAAATCGAGTTCGGATGAAGATTTGGAAGAAATACAAGAATCGAAAACGAGAGTTACAACTCTTGCTTCAACCTCCAGGGCTGAAACTTCTGAAGACAAGTTCAATAGAAGAAGAGAATATATTCAAGCAAGCAGTCAAAAACTTCATAAATATAAAACGATAGAATCCTCGAGTGGAGTAACTATCGAAGAACTCACTCAACCGCCCGAACCAAATATTTCTCAAAAGTGGGATGCTTATTTGTCATACCTAGATCAGTTGCTCGTAGATAAATTGATCCAGGCTGTTGAAATAAGCCAAATGTATTTTTTGAATGAGATGGGTGATTACCAACCAACTACGCCGTTCCTAGAAATTTCTTTGGTGCTGAAAGAACCACATCTTACATACGAACCATCTGTGAATAAAAAAGATACACCGAATTTGCTTTCTCAAATTGAATTAATGCTGAAAGATGTTTATAATATGGGATTATTCATGGAAAGAATCAGCCCAACAAGTACTGAGGAAAATTACTTCAATGATCTCGCTAACAATGAAGGTTGCTTAGACAATCACGACGAAATATGTTCGAGAATTATATTGGCTATGAATGAAGCTGCTGACTTTGTGAATACTTTCGATGAGTATATTCCCCTATGGGCAAATGATAGAAATGAATTCCTTCAGGAATTCTTGAAATATTCCAGGAGACTGACTTATGAAGAAAAGCAACAAATTAAGGATGAAGACGCTCCTCCAATTAAAGAAAATCCCCAACGTTAGCTCTTTTCAAACAAAGTATTGATTTTTACGATATGCTTTATGAAGAAGTGAAAAAACTTCCTACGGAAAAGATCATGGAAGGTGGATGGTTAAGAATAGTCATAAGACCACTTCGGCAAGCAATAATGAATGTGATTTGTAAATGGGGAAATCTGTTTAAGCAGCATTTATACAACCATGTTTTAGATAGTCTCAATAGGCTAGAGAGTTTTATCAACGAATCAACCGGTGTGATGTTGACACCACTAGAGCCAGACGATATTAAAGGTCTTTTGAGTGTGATGAAGTATCTGTTCAGAATCAAGGAGATGATGATCGAAACTGATGTTATGTTCAAACCCATGAAAGATATAATGGATATGCTCCATTCGTATCAAGTTGAGTTTCCCGAAGAGATTTATATCCAGCTTCAAGAGATTCCTGATCGGTGGATGTATTGCAAAAAAGTGAGTTCAAATATTTCTCCCTTAGAATTCAATTTTACACCATGGAATAACAAATTACATTGGTTGGGCCGGTTTCGGACATACGTCCATTATCAACAACAAGCTAATGAAAACGGAATAGTCGTGTACAATACAGGAACAAACATCAAGATTAGATAGTAGGGGTCACAGCACCTTGAATAATGGTGATTGGTAGGTGATTAAGTCTATCTAGTCGTTAAGGAGCTTATGTCTTTCTATCCTAAATGCTTTGAAAACTTCCATCGATTCAAAGCAATTGAGTTTATTAGATTTATCACAAGAATGAAGAATTTTTAGCTGTTGAAGTTCTGGAAAAGGATGACATTCATTTAGACAATGTGCAGCTAATGAATCATATTTCTGATGTAGCAAAGACTGTTCTTTGTATCTAGCCTTGAAAGAGCGTCCTGTTTGATTCAAAGAAATTGAGTTTATTATATTTATCACAAGAATGAAGAATTTTAGCTGCTGAAGTTCTGGAAAAGGATGACATTCATTTAGACAAGGTGCAGCTAAAGCTGAATCATATTTCTGATGTAGCAAAGACCGGAAATGTTCTTTGTATCTAGCCTTGAAAGAGCGTCCGGTTTTGACCTACACACATTCCTGTATTGTACATGAGTATTCACTTTTTCATTAGCTTGTTGTTGATAATGGACGTATGTCCGAAACCGGTCCAGCCAATGTAAAAATTTTGTCATTCTTTACATCAAGAAATTATTGATAGTAACTTGTGTTATTTTATTAATCATTATAATTCTGTTTCCCATATAAATTAATGTGATTTAAGTTATTTGGAAAGAATCACAGAGATCAAAGCTATTTTATGTATTCAGCTTTTATTAGGTAATAGTTTAAAATTTCAACGAAAAATAAACAGAGGCTATATCTACCAAGATATTCATTCCTGATCAAAACTCAAAAACAAGTCAATTTTTGTTTCAAGGAGGACATCTTTTGGGGTACAATACTTGCCTGAAATATCAACCCCCTAAGTGGGGGTTGCAATCCTTGAACATTTTGACCAGGTAAGATGGGTGAATGATGACTCAAAAGAAAGGTGGTATCTTTGTCTACATTGCCTTGAACGAATTTCCGTTTTTTATTGAAAACTGTAAAAAATACAGGGTGAGCAACTGAAAGATAGGGAAGACTATTTCCCTGAGACTATTCAAGTTTCAGTGAGGTAAAATGGAACAGATCCATGCTGATCAATGGCAGTCATCATCAAGTACCATCCTCATCTCGAATTTCAACCCCTGGAGCAGGGGTGGCAACCCTTGAAAATTTGGAAGAGGGTAGATGGGTCGAGTGATAACTCGAAAGAAAGGTATTATCTTTGTCTGCATTCCCGTGAAAGAATTTTCATTTTTGATAGAAAACTGTAGAAGATACAGAGTGAGCCACTGAAAAATAGAGAAGACTATCGCCCCAAGACTATTGGAGTATTAGTGCAAAAAACTGGAATAGATTCATTTCAGATCAAAAGCTGTCATCTTCCGAAATCACCCTCATCTCGAATTTCAACCCCTAAAGCAGGGTAACATTTCGATCTAGTGATACCTTTCAAGTAAAGGATTTCGATTGCCTTCATGACTGCTCGCAATAATTCTATTCTCATTGAGTTCCATAGGAGTTAGAGGATGCAAAACGAAAATATACCATCTATCTTCGACCAGTATCAAACAGGGGTTGATTTTTCACTGAATAAACACTTTTCGAAAGACAGTTACTCGTTTGAGACATCCGGTTTCAAATGGAATAGTTGAAAAACTGATACAATGGCTGAAAATGAAGAGGAAATAAACGAAAGGAGAGAATTAACGAGTAGAAGTTGTACTTTATTACCCGATGAAATGAATGGAACTGAAGTCACTAAAACTCAACGTAAATGTTCCTTCATGCACATAAAAAATAAAATAAAAAGTGTCCTTTCAGTCAACTGATAAAACGAATGTACATGTGAACCCAACTCTAGATGAATTGCTCGCATATCGTACAACGTATGTTCAAAGATCAATGGAGTTACCATGACTGATAGTTTTATCGTTTTCTTTCAAGATTCATAATCCTTCATAATCATTCCAATGTTTCAGCTGCTCACCCAGTAATTTTGATGGAGAACGAAAACTTGCACACCATTGTGGAGACAAACAAAAATACTTTCTCAGAAGGTTATAACTGGACCTATCTTCTGCTTTAAAAATAACACAAGGTGGTCACCCCTGCTCTAGGGGTTGAAATTTGAGATGTGAATGGTGTTTCTGAAGATGACAGCCTTTGATCTGGAATGAATCTGTTCCATTTTTTTGCACTAATACTTGAATAGCTCAGGGCGATAGATAGTCTCCTCTATTTTTCAGTAGCTCACTCTGTATCTTCTACAGTTTTCAATCAAAAATGAAAATTCGTTCACAGGGATGCAGACAAAGATAATACCTTTCTTTCGAGGTATCACTCGACCCATCTACCCTCTTCCAAATTTTCAAGGGTGGTCACCCCTGCTCTAGGGGTTGAAATTCGAGATGAGGATGGTACTTGATGATGACTGCCATTGATCAGCATGGATCTGTTCCATTTTACTTCACTGAAGCTTGAATAGTCTCAGGGAAATAGTCTTCCCTATCTTTCAGTTGCTCACCCTGTATCTTTTACAGTTTTCAATTAAAAATGGAAATTCGTTCAAGGCGATGTAGACAAAGATACCACCCTTTTTGAATCATCACTCGACCCATCTTCCCTATTCAAAATGTTCAAGATTGGAACCCCGCTTAGGGGTTGATATTTCAGGCAAGTTTTGTACCTCAAAAGAGTCCCTTTGAAACAAAAATTGACCTGTTTTTGCATTTTGATCAGAGATGAATATCTTGGTAGATATAGCCTCTGTTAAGTTTTCGTAGAAGCACTCTGTATGTACTGCGTTCATAGGTAAAGTATCTGTATATGTCTATGAAAGGCATTACTTAAAGTTCGTTCAAATCGAAATTATAAAATGCTGTAACTGGTGATCACTCGCCAAATATCACCCCTACAATCGTCAGCGGTACTGCTGCTGTAAAGAGCGATCCTGCTACACATAATAAACGAAAAGTGAAAACTAAAGCGGCTGTAAGTTCTTCGCAAAGTTGTGGGGTGTTTACAATAAAGAAACCACTTCTGATATGATCCTAGATTACCTTGAAAAGTTCTCTATCAACCAACTTGAAATTGAAAAACTAAAACCTCGGGCGAAACATCCGCCCTTAAGGTCGGTTTTCCATTTGAAAATTAGAAAACTATCGTTAATGCTAACTACTGGTCTAACGGCGTTCGCGTGAGGTGCTACAATTTCTGGAAAGGAACTCAACACGAGACTCAATATCGCAGAAAACTCAAAGTGGAGGAAATTTTTCAGACAGGTATAGCCTCCACAGAACTCATAGATTAATGAAGCAAATGATGTTCTATTACCTTCTGATTCTGATAAACTGACATCGAATGTGGAAAACATAAGTAATATGCATTTAAACATACAGTGCCTCTCAAATAAAGTGGATGACCTCTTTATCTATTTGAGTGACTTTAAATATGATATTGTTGCTATATCGGAACATTGGCTCTCTCCGGAGGATCTTCAGATCATCGACATCTCTGGATATAGGATTGTCTCCTACTGTAGTAGAACACATCGGCAGCATGGTGAAGTTTCGTTGTTTGTTAGGGATGAAGTACATTCTTATACGCCAATTGGATAAGAGACCCATTCTAGAGACATTGATGCTGAATATTGTGGTATGTTTTTGTCCAGTATTAAATGTTTATTTACAATGTTATACCGATCACCTGCTAGTGATTTTCAATATTTTTGAGTAGTCTTGTTGGCATTTTAGGATCTCAGTGCCATGGATTCGAAAAATCATAATCTTAGGAGATTTTAACGCCGATTGTATGACTCAATCAGCTAGACGCTCTGAACTCTCGAACTTGTTTGAGACTGTTTCCCTGATTCCTGCTATCAATGAATTCACTAGAGTTTCTGTTAATTCGGCAACTTGTGTTGATAATGTGATTGCAAATCCCCTGTTGGCAGCTTCAGCGCCAGTCAGTGCAATTTCTATCTTTTGAATTATGTCTAACAACGGTTTGACTAGACTTCTTCATAGGCTATCTGAGTTGGATTGCTCTTTCGTCAGTCGATACAATGTCGAAAACTCGGCGAAGCTGATGATATCCGTTTTACAGGAAAACATCTCTTGTGCTTTTCAGCTACGTAAATGCAAGTCACAAAGTAATCTTCTTACTTGGTTTATGCCGGAATTGTCGAGACTTAGAGAATTTTTGGGCACTTTACGTCTAATTTCGAACGTATCTGGTGACCATGAATCGAAGACGCGATTTATGAATTTTC
Organism: Cryptolaemus montrouzieri; assembly: GCA_013387265.2. NCBI lineage: Eukaryota > Metazoa > Arthropoda > Insecta > Coleoptera > Coccinellidae > Cryptolaemus > Cryptolaemus montrouzieri. Next base: position 127,155,195 of record JABFTP020000185.1, read on the forward strand.
CGAAATTTTACAGGCAACGCATAGTGGAAGCGAAAAAATGCCAGGGATAGATACCTGACATCCATTGAAAACTAGATTCATGATTTTTGCCCCGACTCAATTTGGTGTTTGATATGGTCTGTCTAGAATTATAGCTGTTCTCTGCGTTATCGAGAAGATTGTGTCTGGCTTGGAGGAGGGTGCGATCACTGACCTGGAGCTATGCGACCTAACCAAAGCTTTCGATATGGTTGTGCCTAAAGGACTCGCAATAAAGCGGAGAGATGTGTCTTCAGACGAATACCATCGATGCTGTTGGCCTCCTACTTGTCGGGTCGGTCTCAGTGCGTTTCGGTTCGTGGTGCCGTCTCCGAGTATATGCCGGTTAATCACGGGGTTCCCCAGGGTTCTGTCCTGGGGCCCTACTATTTCTCATTTATATTAATGATCTTTAGAACTATTTGGATCCCATTGATTACATTTTGTTCGAAGACGACGCCACGATCATGGCCTCTGGCACTGATGTCCGGTCAGTGACTGATTCGAGGAGGTATCGGTTTCGAAGGCCCATATGTGGTTACAGGGTAATAAGTTATTGCTCAGTAGATGTTAAACTCAATCAATCATAATTCCTCCTGAGGATCGCGCCTCGTTAACTCGAACAGTGAATCTTCTGGGAATTGCCACTGATGACTTTCACCTGGGAGCCATATACTAGTAAGTCTACTAGCTGGAAAACTCTGCTCCATCATCTTGCTGATCAGGAAAATGCGATTTGCCCAATTCGATCATAGAATAGTCAGGTCTACATATTTAACCTTTTTCCATTCATTCATATCAAATAAGGTCAAACTGTGAAGCAATTCCGCGAGTTCGAAGAGAATATTTAAATTGCAGAAGAGAGCGGTTTGAGTTCTGTCGGGAGCCAGCTACTTAGATCACTGTAAACTATTATTCATCACGAAAATAATAATAAGTCTACTATCAATGTATATCTTCTCACAAATTCTTCATGTTCTGTCAAATCTAGACAAATTCGCCTCTCATGCAGAGGTATATAATGACTCAACCGAACCAGTCGAACCTTGTTTGCCCAAGATACAGGCTGACCAGGTCTATTTATAATTCGCTGAATGTGAGGTTCTATAATAAGCTGCCCGGTTCCTGGAGACGGCTGCCAGCTTTAGATTAGCTCAAAACGTTTTGATAGATCAATGTTTTACAATATCGATGAGTTTATGTCCACTGATATTCCTACGACCTACGCGTCTTAGCGTTTATATTTTATTATTCTTTCAAACTTAAATTTTATATCATCTTCATTATGTGTTCCACTTCAATTTTATAATTTTATTAGTTCTCAGATAAATTAATTGTCACAAGTCAAGTATTGACTTGTCATAAAACGTAAAGTTGTTGATGATGAATAAAACATATAATATATATATATATATATATATATATATATATATATATATATATATATATATATATATATATATATATATACAAAGTGTCCCAAAATTTTGGAAACAGGCAATATCTCTGGTGTTATGCGAGATTGAGTTGTGAAATAAAATGCACTGCGATGTATTTTTAAAATGTCTTCAACTCACACATTCTAAGCTCGAAATTTTCTTTCAACTTTCAGGAAACAACCCTAACTTTAGTTTTTCAAATTTCACCCTTAAAGTTTCATAGTGTCAATAATTTCCAAATGAATTCAGAGTATTTCAGTATATCGTTCTCAACGTTTTAATGTTGTCTGTTGGTGATAAAGAATCATTTCATTGATAGTCTGAAAATTGTAAAAATAAACGTACTCAAAACAATAGACAGTAGAATGCAAGGCGCTTCATTTGCATCAGAGAAACAAAGGTAGATAAGAAAAAAACATGAAACGCAAAGCCATAGAGAACTTTATAAAAGTTTATGCGCAGAACAATATTATGAAGTGTTCTTATGTAACCGTACCCTCCGTTAATTTTGAAATTTTTGAGAGTATTTATGAAATGCGAAGTAAAAGCAAGTAAATTTATATATGATTTCGTAGAATCATATGAATTACTAGTGCAATAAGCTGCAAATATGCCACTTACATTTAGAGCTAATGAGTGTGTGGATATGTAGCTCATTAATGGGGAGTGTCGAAAAAAATAGTCGCGGCGCTGCTCATCTGTATAATGAATGATCTCTAGCTCGTCGTCAACCATCGCATTCAACATTTCTAAAGTTGGAACGGAAAATGCGTACTGGATCATTTCCGAATTTCAAACCATCGAACTGACGAAAACGATATAAATATTTTAGCGTATCCTGGTGTGAATCCACATATTTCATTGCGTGCTCTTGCAAGAGAACTGGGAACTAGTAAGAGTACTATTCGGAGAATACTCAAAGAACAGAAGTACCACCCATTTAAAATTCATTTAGTACAGGGATTGCGACCAATCGATTTAGAACGTCGAATGGATCTCATCGCATTCATGCAAGAACATGCAGATTTGCTCAATCATATATGCTGGAGTGATGAGAGTAGATTACATAATAATGGGGTAGTTAATAAGCATAACGCCCATTACTGGTCTACAGAAAATTCACACTGTATAAAAGAGAGTCGCTTACAAACAGTGTGGGGTATAAATGTATGGTGCGCGTTATTCCATGGACACTTGATTGGGCCTCATTAGGAACATTAACGATATTTTGATTGTTTGGTGAATACGTTACCAGATTTATTAGAAGGTGTTCCCCCGGCAGAAGTACGTGCATTGTTGGTGTGGCAACACTCCCCTCCCCATAATGCATATATTGTGACCAATTATTTCAATGACTCATTTGCCCGAGGATGGATTGGTAATAGAGGTCCAACTTAGCGGCCTGCATGTTCTCCAGATTTGACTCCCTTAGATTTTTTCTGTTGGGGATACATAAAAGATCTTGTTTATCAAGTACGTTCAGCTAATGTGGAAGACCTAAAAAATTGGATCCGTGCGGCATGTCGCACGAACACACCCGCTATGGTATAGCTTCCTGCACGAGAGCAGTAGAAAGTAGGTTTGAAGCTTGCGTGAAGTCTGAAGGGGAACATTTCGAACATCTCTTATGAGAAAAGACAAAATTTTACCACATCAATTTATTATTTATTCGTTGTTGTTCAAATTTGATTATAAATAATAATTTTTGCTTTTGCTGTAGTTATCGTTCATAAGTATACGCATAAATACCCAATGGAACATTCGAATTGAACAAATGAAAGAAATTCATTTCTGAAAAATGAAGATTGTTTTCTGATGGTTCAAAGAATGAATCCGATCTGGAAGGTGAGAGTAAACTCACTTTAGTATTCAACTCAAAATAGCCTCTTTATAATCATCAGAACTGACAAATAAGTGAAGAATAAAATATTTTGCTTCTACCACAGATTCTATGCTTTATTTCAACACCTACGTATACCTAACAATTGAATATATGTAGCCTCAATCGACGGATCACTGAATGACATGTGTAGTTATCAACTCGAGATTTAATTAACAATGCTCTCAATGAACACAAAAATAATAATTGTAATTATAATAAATAATAAGTCTAATTTGAGATGATAGAAGTGAATTATGCGTTGAGTCCATATAGAAAGTGCTAGACTAGCATATACTTATTAATAAGTATGTGAAGACTAGCCTATAAAAATTAAATTTTGACTTGGCTAGAATGGCGACTATACGAAGGTGCTATATCCATAGATGTGCTATCTGTGATAAATGGTCAGCACGGATTTTGAGTACGTTTGTTAGAATGCTCTCAAATTTTTTTATCGATATTTCTCGTTTTATCGCGAATATCCAGAATTGAAACGTAAAAATTGACAAGCCACAATACTTTGAATTCATTTTAGAATCAATGACACTATAAATGTTTATGGGTTTCAATTTGAAAAAATTAAATTAGGGGTTGTTTCTGAAGAGTAAAAAGGGAACATCCAGTATAGAAATTGTGAGTCGAAGGCATTTCACAAGTACAAAGCAGTGCATTTTATTTCACAATTCAATCCCTCATAACTCCGGAGATATTGCCTGTTTCCAAAATTTTGGGACACCCTGTATATATATAATAAATTACCTATAATGCTTCTATAATTATAGACGAATTACAAATTTGCACTGACTTCCGGCGCCACCACTTTTGTACGGCACTAGGTTTTTCGACATTTATTTCTAATTATCTATCAACTATAAGAAAGCCGTACATTAAAAATTAGTCGTAATTCCTCATTTGTACCTGGGAAATTTCATTTACACACGTACTCACCTATACCGCTCAAAAGTGACGGCATAGTGCTGAGAATTATTTTCTGATACAGTAACAGCCATCTAAGCGTTATTCACGTTGGTTCATTTCATAGGGTAATTTTTTTCCATGGGCTTGTAGTCTATTAGTTATAATACTTCAATTTGCAAGAGATATGGCAAAACGACGATTTTCGACTGTTTTTTCCGATCGATAAAACAATTTGCGAAATCCTTCTTGAGAGGGAAAAATTTAAAGGGACACTTTATCGATGCCATTATGAGCGTTTTTCCAAGAGTAGCCAGAAATTTCCTAGCATACATAAAGCTTTTCTGTTACAGGTCTATTGTTTACTAAGTGTTTGAAAACGTCTAGTCTTTGTAGACCAATCGAACATCTCTGTATCATGTTTGAAATATGTTATGCGTCGCAAATGGGGTGAAATTTTCCGGTTTTTTCGATAAAAAAAACACTTAATTTTCAGAAGAATCTCAGAATTTTTTTATTCAAAGTATTGACCATTGGATTTTACACATGTCGCCCATCTCTCAGGCAAATTATGGATATCATCCCAAAAAAACTCTTTCTCTTTCGAGGCAAACCACTCGAAGAGCTATTTTGGGATTCTTCAAAATTAGCGAAGCACTGCTCTGCAAGGGGTGTCCCATTGATGCGAAAAGGTGATAGTCGGACAGAGCGAGGCCTAGAGAGTACGGCGGGTGCGATAATATTTCCCAATTTAGTGTTTTAAATGTGTCTCTCACCAGTTTGGCGGTCTTGTTCCAAGATATCTTTGCCATGCCGGCCGTTTTTGATGAACGCATGATACAAATTGACAATTTGTTGTCGGTAGCGATCCGTGTTCACCGTTTCACCAGGTTTTAACAACTTGAAGTACACCACACCACTAGGGTTGCCAGATGCAAGGAGTGAAATTTCGGGACAATTAGTAGTAAGTTGAAAAAAGGTGATTCGGTGGGGATAGCTGCAGGTGGTCCACAATTTTTTTGAATGATGAAGGTTAGATGGATTTTTGATACTCCAGGACTATCAAAACAATATTTCAAATATGTACCTACTACTGAAATATGAAAGCCAACTCGAGTAATAGGGCTTTGAGGACACAAAACAATAATTGGGTATCGCAAACAGCAACTTGGTTTCATTTATTCATTAGATGAAGGATGAAACTGGTGAAAAATCAACATGAGTGTTCGATTAATTAAGAAATGAATGAAAAACAGAAAGAAACATAATACGAACATACCCCCTCGATCAGTAGATCAATAAATCGAACTTCAGCAAAAAATCAACAACATCCGAGTAACATAACAACATCAAATGGGTTTATTCAACAAAAATTAAAAACTTTTTTTGGTTTATTGATTAAACTCAAATACTGAAATCACAACTATTATTTTGGTTAGTCAAGTAACTACTCCATTACTTTTTCGAATATTTGTCACTAGATTTGGCCATTTTCTGCAATTTTTCTCCTTCAGGACTTTGAAGAACTGACCATATTTCTGAACAAGATTCATCAAAATTCATGCGAGTCATCAGTTCAGACTTCACCAAATCCATAGACATTCTGTTCGATCTCTTGTTCATAAATTAAACAGCAGGCTGAAAATTCTCAGGCAAAACGCGTTGCTTGTTGGAATAGTAAGGACGAATCTAACTATTCTCCTTAAATTCACGAAATCATTAGAATTGTCTTTTCGAAAAAAGTGGGCCCATATTTTGTCATTTGGCAAGTCTTTTGGGAGGTGGTCGAAAACAGTTTTTAGGCTTGCGAATTCTGAATACAGGCAATCAATGTCAATTGCAGCTTCAATTTTCAATATAGACGGAAATTCAAAAGCACGTTCCATGTTAATTTCAATTCCTCTGATTTTAGGGACAGAAGCTCAAATTTCTTGTAAATTCCGTCAGGTCCAAAATCATACCTCTCTTCGAGTTATGTAATAGCTCTTTGCAATAAAAAGAGGGTCTGTGACGTGAATTTATTTCTTTGAGCATCAGAGAGATTTTTGAAGATGGTCCTTACCTTGCTTCCAAAACAATTGTCTGCTAACCTGCTTTTAAGTTGTTCTAAGAGACTTCTCATTGGATGATTAATATCTAAAATTGTGAAGCTGTCACTTTCTAATTGTAGAATCACTTTTTTGAATTCAGGTAATGCATTACTCAGAAAGAAGATGTAACAGTCATTCAAACTTTCTTTTTTGCATTCTTCGTCATTATTATTATCAATATTGCTTGTGTCGCAACCTTCTGAAATAAAATCCCTTAGTACCTTGTGGCTGTTATTGGGACCTTTTTCCAAGAAATAGCATTTAACTGCAGGTTAACTATAAACACCTCAAAAAAGTCTAGGGAACACTTATATCGATATCCAGAACGATCAATATGGATGATTTTTTTTAAGAAATGAATACCTGCATCAATTTCTCACCGAATTATGTAGAGTGCCGCAACAGGTTTCAGATTTTTCTTATGAAAAACTAATGCAGCAGATGCGACGCTGCTTCATAATCATTTCATGTATTCAGTGTTTGAAATCAGTTAGTTGACACTTCTGATTCAGATTCAAGTTTTGTGATTCGACCATGGAAAGACGACATTTGACTAGAGAAGAAATGTTACGAGCCGTTGGCATTCTCCAAGCTGGGAGCTCACAACGGGAAGTATCCAGGGTTCTGGGAAGTAACCTAAGTGTCACAATCCGTTTATGGTCGCGTTTCAATGAAACAGGTAGCGTAGAAAAACGCCATACAGGTCGTTTCAGGATTACTACAGTCGCCCAAGACCGATTTTTGGCTTTACAAGGCAGAAGAGATCGTACTACCAGAGCATATCAATTAGCTTAAGAGCGATCACGAGTTCATAATGTACAAATTTCTGTGAGAAATCGACTGCACGAAGGTCTACTCCACTCCATACGTCCATTAAGAGTTCACAACTGACCCATGAAAATCGCGCTGCTCGTTTAGCTTGGTGCCAAGAACACGTAAACTGGGATCAAGAGAGGTGGGCCACTGCTCTCTTCAGAGATGAATCTAGATTTAGATTTATTATCCCGATTCGGGAAGAATTCGAATAAGGAGGAACCTGGAAAGCAAAACCGTCTCCAGCATGCTCGAGAAGTTGTTAGACAGGGAGGCGGATCAGTGATGTTTTGGGGAGGTATACGCCTTGGTGAAGAACTGACCTCGTTTTCATACAGAACAACCTCACGGGAAATTCTTACGCAAATGAGATAGTTTCACCTGTAGTGGTACCGTATCTCCAAACAATGGGTCAAAATCTTCCAACAAGATAATGCCCCTCCTCATCGTGCAAGAGTTGTCTTGAACGTTCTTGAAGAGAATGATATCGATCTTCTACCGTGGCCATCCTGCTCCCCAGATCTGAATCCCATCGAGCAAGTGTGGGACACCCTAAAAAATAATCTCCTGCGTCAAAACGTTTTTCATCATGAACAGGAGCTTCGATTAGCAGTTCAGGGGGCTTGGAATGACTTAGGCCAAAATGTAATAGACAATTTAATATTGAGCATGCCGCGACGATGCCAAAGTGTCTGTAATAACAGAGGTGGACCTTCAGGGTACTGAAAAATATAAGTGTTTCCATATCATTTCGAAAATATTAGTTCAGGATTTTTTTTGTGTTTTACCAAATTTGGCCATTTTCAAATTTCAAATTTTTTTTTAAATAGGTGCTTTGGACAAGTCAAATATTATTTTTTTTCTTGAGAATACATTATATACACTACATCCTAACAAAAACCGAAAGATTTCTATAAATTCGAATCAACAAATTCATATTTTAAAGATATTGGTAAGTCTACCCTAGACTTTTTTAAGGTGTTTATGTTAATTTTTCTATGGCGGGCAAAAGAGACAACCACCTTGTAGCAACATGTCTCAGCAGCTCTTTGTATTCTATTTGTGCAAACTCGAAGCATTCTTTAAATTTTTTCGTTTTCAAAGCTGACGAACTAAATTCGTTGTAAATTTTCATTACTATGCTTTCGACGTCAACATCAAGACCTTTTAGTGCGAACTTTACACAATTATTTATAATCTGACAGTAACAGTTAGCTTTGAAGACATGTTCGTTGTCTGCTTTCAGCTTTTGAAATACTTAATTGTGAATGCCATAGTTTACAGAGGCATTATCTGCACTGTATGCACTTATTTAATTGATACTGGGGCCAGCACAAGAAGTGATTGTCTTGATACACTGATAAATATCATTCGATTTTTCATCAGCGTCTTCGTAGAAGTCCAATAATTTTTGGCATATAACTTTTTCTATCAAATACAAGTAAACTATGATTTCTACTGAAATATATTATAAAATGCTCGACGCGTTTCGACATACAGTATCTTTGTCAAGAGCGAATGAATACTACAAATATATCTTACTAAAAATTTCAATATATACTAAAGAGGCAATCCACTCAGAGCTATCCGTACTTGAACTAATGTTTAGGAAATAAATTTAATAAGGGTGAGTTATTTATGTCTACCTGATCATTAGAAAATCTAACCTTTTTCTAGTATTCAAAAGGAACGACACCAGTAATATTGCCAATTATACACCTATATCTATTTTGAGTGTGTTTTCTAAAAAGTTTGGGAGGATTGTTCTTGATCGGATGATGGACTTCATAAATAAGTTCAAGCTTGTGACAGACTGTCAACATGGTTACAGGCAAGGCAGATCTACGCAGTCAGCTGCGATTTCTTTCGTAGATCATGTTTATAAAAGCCTGGATGAGGGGCTATATGTAGCAGGCCTGTTTTTGATCTTTCCAGAGCGTTTGATACCTTCAACTTAAATTTCATTCTGAATAAACTGCACAACTTAGGATTTAGAGGTGTTTTTCTGGATTGGATAAAAGTTACCTGTCAGACAGAGTTTTTCGGGTTAAGGTACAGGACAGTTGGTCCAGTGATTACAATGTAAACTTGGGGTTCCTCAGGGGTCCGTGCTGGGACCTTTGTTGTTTCTTCTTTTCATTAATGATCTACCAGATCATATTATAGTAGAGATATTAATGCTAATCATTATTTTTGTTGATGACACTTCATTTGGTGTCACAGCGCGGAGTCCTGAGGAGCTGGCAAGTGCTTGTAAAAAATTGTTAACTCTTTCAACTGTTGGTGTCATGATAATGCTCTAATTTTAAATGTTGGTAAAACTGAATGTTTGTTCTTTGGTTTGAGAAATGCTGGTGAGAGACATCTGATTGTGGACAGTGCTTTAACATCTAAATCATGCACAAAATTTCTTGGTATTCATGTCGACAGTGGACTGACATGGTCAGAACAGGTTGAGCATGTGTGTAGGAAATTGAATAAAGCTTATTTTGCTTTATGTAAAATAAAAGATTCGCTGCCAGTTACGTCCCTGATGACAGTGTATTACAGTCTTGTTCATAGTCATTTGTCTTATAATGTTGTATTATGGGGGAATTCAGTGGATGTAAATAGGGTTCTCATTCTTCAGAAACGAATTCTGAGAATGATGTTCAATATAAATCCCAGAATGTCATGTAAACCTGTTTTCATTGAGAATGCCATTTTGACATTTCCATGTGTGTATATTTATAGATGTTTAGTGTATTTAAAGGATAATGAGGCTAACTTTTCGAAACTCTCTATGTATCACGATTATGCAACTAGAAGTCAGTCAACTCTTCTCTTGCCGAAACATCGTACTTCAAAATTTGAGAACTCTCCAACATACCAGAGTATCAAATTTTTCAATACTTTACCTCACCATCTGAGAGTTAAGCCTACAAAAGTGTTCAAATCTGTTCTTAAGTCTTTTCTTCTGAGAAAGGCATATTATTCTATGAAAGAATTTATGAAGGATGATACTCTCTCATGACATGTCCTATATACCGATGTATCTTGTTGGATAAATAAATATTTATTATCGTGGACTTATGCACTATCTCAGCTAGTAGCTGGATATAATTTACCTTTCCCAGATTTAGCAATCAAAGGGAATAGGCTCGATTACAATATACTTGACATAAATTTCCTAACTATCCTACATGTATTAAGAATTACAGCTTTTGCATTTCTATATAGGTATTCTTATGCAATTCTAATTTCTTAAGGCTATCATGCAAAGTTTTGGGTATTAAACCAGTCGAGGATACGATGACAGGAACGATATCTATTTTGTCGAGGTGCCACATCTGCTTGATCTCAATAGCAAGGTCTGTGTATTTGGACTTTTCTCCTGGAACTTATTCAGCACGTTGTTATTATTTGGTATGGCGACATCCACCAGCATTGCTGTCTTGGCTCTCTTATCATACACCACTATGTCCGGCCTATTATTCGTCACCATTCTGTCAGTGATAATAGGCCTATCGTAGTATAATCTGATAGAGTCATTTTCCAATACGGGCGCCGGTTGATACTTGTAATATGGCTGGAATGTATTCAGAAGTCCGTACTTGTGTGCAAGTTTCTGATGGATAATGTTGCACACTTGATTATGCCTGTGAAGATAGTCTGTATTGGCCAGTTGTTCGCATCCGGACGTAATATGCTGTATCGTCTCCGATCTTATATGGCATTTTCTGCACCTATCTGTTTGTAATGTTCCGTCCTTCATAATAAATTTTTGTAGTTGTTTGTACCGATCACTTGGTCTTGGATGGCCATAAGGAATCCCTCTGTTTCCGCGAATAATTCTCCTTTCATCAACCATTTGTTGGAGGCTTCTTTGTCGATGTGTGGTTGATTAATCTCATGGTGATGTCGTCCATGCAATTCCTTTCTTGACCATTGCTCTTGTTTTCAGTATCTGATAGGAATGGTAGATTCAGCAGGTCATCTCTGGTAGCAAGATTTAGAGGTGTATATCCCTTATCAGCCAACGATACCACTCTATGTAGGTCAGAAGTGAGAGCTTTTGCTGAGAAGAATTCTCTGAGATTTCTCATCTGTTCGGTGTGTAAATTGACAACATCTATTAATCCGCGTCCTCCTTCTTTCCGCTTCAAAGTTGTTCGTATCACAGACGATTTTGGATGATGATTGTTGTACTTTGTCAGCATCGTTCGGGTCTGCCTTTGAATATCATCTAGCTCCGTCTTAGTCCATCTGATTTTTCCAAATGAGTAAAGCAACACTGGAATGGCGTAGGTGTTAATTGCCTTGACTAGATTCCCCGAGTTCAACATCGACTTCAGACGCTGACTGTATTCTGAACGAATCTTCTCCTTCGATTGTTTTTGGTCTAACAATCTGGCTTGTTGGTATCCCAGATATTTGTATGTTTCGCCATCTCTCATGCACTGTATAATGTCACCGTTTGGAAGTTGTGTTTCACCATCTATGACTTTCCCTCTTTGAATGTTCAGGGTCTTACATTTTCAATCCCGAATTTCATATGAACATCTGCCGAGAACTCACTGACAGTTTTCAGCAAATCATCCAATTGCTTCTTGTTCGAAGCATATAATTTGATGTCATCCATATACAGCAGGTGGGAGATTGTATGATAATTCCTTTCTGCTTTTATCCTAAATCCGTATCCAGTTCTATCGAGCATTGAGGACAATGGGTTCATTGCCAAACAGAACCATAGTGGACTCAAAGAGTCTCCTTGAAAAATTCCACGACGTATGGGTATCTCGTCGGTTTTAATTGATTTATTGTTCATGTTGACCTGCAGAGACGTGCGCCAGTGTGTCATTGTTGTCTTCAAGAACTCTACCAGGGCTGGGTGAATTTTGTATATCTGCAATACTTCAACAAGCCAAGAATGGGCGGTACTATCGAATGCTTTCAGATAATCGAGAAAAGCTGAATGAACATTGCGATGCCCTACGTGTGCCTGTTTCATTATCACAGAATCGATGATGAGTTGTTCCTTGCACCCGTGGTGTTTCTTTCTGCATCCTTTCTGCTCCTCTGCTAATATATTGTTGTCGTCAAGGTGTTGGTATATTCGATTGGATATGCATGAAGTGAGTATTTTGTAGAGTGTTGGCAGGCAAGTGATTGGCCTATATTGAGACGGATCCTGTGTTCTATCGCTCTTAGGTAGCATATATGTTAAGCCTTGCGTTAGGAAAGTGGGTGTTTTCTTGGGATGTTGAAGAACATACGTGAGCTGTTTCGCTAGGGCTCCATGGAGCTTATCAAACTTCTTGTACCAGTAGTTGTGGATATTATCTATACCTGTGGCCTTCCAATTGTTGGTCGCTCCAATTACTGTTGTAATTTCTTCCTCCGTTATTCCATCGAAGTCCATATGTCTGATATCGAGGCGATCTTTTCATTCGTGATCCATTCCGCATCTCTATTGTGTTCTTTGGGGTTCGACCATATTGATGACCAATAGTCGGTCAAGCACTGTGCGTCAGGTACTTCTCTGTTATTGTTGGTCGCAGTTTTGTTATTTCCTTATGAAAATTGGCAGCGTTTTGGAGGAACCTTTGGTTTTGGTGTTTCCTTTCAGTACACTTGACGTATCTTGAAAACCTCTTTGCTTTTGCTTGGAGTTTCTGTTTCAAAGTGTCCATATACACGTCGATATGTTGTTTGTGATCAGGGTGTTTTGTGTTCGTACCAATTTTCCTATAAATTTTGCGTATATGTGATTTCAAGCGCCTTGAGGGTTTTCTGTTTCTCAGGAATTCTGTGAGGCGACCGATTTCTGCTCTAATATTATCAATATCCTTCTCCAGTCGTTTTTGCCATGGTGGTTTTCTGACGCTGTTTGGCTCAGCTTGAATCAGAGTTGTGGAGATTTGTTGTTTGTGAAGTCGAAGAACCGCTACTGCTCCACTAATTATTATTATTATTATTATTATCAAAATACTGAACGGCATAAGGAAATGTTTTTATGTTACCGACGTTAGAAGCGTCAGAGCCTACTGAAAGTAGTAATTTTCTTTCAAATCAGAAATCAATTTTTTCTGACTATATGTTATCGCCGAGGCTTTCGTCCGTCCATATGTCATTTTTGCTGTTATTGGACTATCTGGAACATCTTTGATGATATTTTTTGCCAAACTCAATCCATGCTTTACATTATGATAAACAAGTCCTATTTCCGAATTTACGACTGAAATTTCTTCTTTTGGTATCTTTTTCTATAATGAAGTTGTCAATGCATCTGGAAGTTTTTCTGGCTGTCACCATTTTTTTATGTTTGGCGCTATTATGCTGAAATAGTATATACTGTTCACACACTTTTATCACGAAATGCGATAATTAATAAAAAACAACATCAGTCATTGACTAGGTACTAAAAGATCATCCATCCCGTATTTCAGTCAAAACAATTCATTAAGTTTCATTAAGTATAGGTATTTACTGACAATGCACGGCGACCCTCATACTGAATGGCTATCTTTGAGTTACATATTTTACAAATTGCCGTAATCTTTTTTCCCTATCCAGTCTTTGAAGTCAGGATCATTTGTCAACCTATCACTATAACCCGTAAATCTTTTTTTGTTCGTTGATGGAGTTGAAGTCGACGATGACGGTGGTTCCATTTTCGAGTTCACAAGTACATGTACGAACACGACATAGAACACGAGTGGGGAAAATGTGAACGAAAAGAACGTGGGTGCAAAGACTATTAAACCTTAATAGTCTTAGGTGGGTGTACGGACGGTTGACGGTTTAGCGGGTTCAAGATTGGAGAAGTAGAAGGTGAAAGTCGGGTGGCCGCTTTGTCGGCAAGTCGGCAGCCAGTTATATACAAACAACGATATGCAGACGGCAGAAGTGGAGTATCAGTCGCAGTGAATCTGGGTATTGTACATTGCGCCATTCGTACCTATACGTGGCATAATGAAAAGTAACTAGTGGTAGGTATCAAAATCTTGCACAAAATATCCAATTCCTGGACACGGGACAAGACACAAAATTCCGGGACAATCCCGAATTTCCCGGCCATGTGGCAACCCTACACACCACACTGGTCCCACCTAACACAAAGCATTTTCTTGCAGCCAAAGCGATTTGGCCTTGCAGTCGATGGGCAGGCTTCACCAGGTGAAAGCCATGATATAAATGAGATAAAAAACACAAGGTTTAACTTTAATCTACACTTTATTTGAAAAAATTCGACGACGTTTCGCTGACACAGCAGCTTTATCAAGAATGATAAACAGATTGAAGAGTATGGTATTATAAACAAATCGTAGAACAAGTTGGATGAATAACAGGAAAATCCACACCGAGCCATTGTACAGTTAGTATGGAAGGTAATAAAAACTAATTAAACAAGTTAAGTAGGGATGAATAATTTACATCTACCTGCTCATTCAAAAGCTTGTCCGAATGTTTGTATCTATTTATTTCTAATGCTTCTAGGAGATCTAATTTTGAACTTTTGATTTTATATGTAATATGTCAAAGTTTTTATTGAATGAATGGTTTTCTTTTATTAAGTGGTTTGAATAATTTGAATCAGATCTATTTTATCGAATCTACGTTTATGTTCAGATGTTCTTATGCCAAAACTCCTATAGGTCCTACCGATATAAATTTTATCACAAAACCGCAATTGAGTTTATAGATTCCTGATTTACTTGAGTTTTCAACACGAGATTTATTATTTTAATATGTTTACCTAAGTTATTAGAAGTTTTGAAAGCTATATTGAAATTTTGTTTGACGAGAAAGGATTTAATATTTGTACTTGCAGAACCGCAGAATGTTAAACTGTTGAATATTTTATAGTCTTTATGAATAGGATATACTTCATTTGCTTTCTGATACAGTTTTTATGAATGATTAGATCTATCATATCCGGATTATATGAATTATTAATGGCTATCTGTTTGATGATGTTTAACTCTTTATTTTAATCTTCTACTGATAAAGGTAAATTGAGTAACCGATGTACCATGCTATTTAAAGCTGCAACTTTGTGTTGAATTGGATGTAATGAGTAGTTATGGATAATTGTATCAGTATGTGTTAGTTTACGAAAGACCGAAAAACATGATTATTATTTTGTTTAGTGATTTTCAATTCAACACAAAGTTGCAGCTTTAAACAGCATGGTACATCGGTTACTCAATGTACCTTTATCAGTAGAAGATTATAATAAAGAGTTAAACATCATCAAACAGATAGCCATTAATAATTCATATAATCCGGATATGACCGATCTAATCATTCGTAAAAACTGTATCAGAAAGAAATAAATGAAGTATATCCTATTCATAAAGACTATAAAATATTCAACAGTTTAACATTCTGCGGTTCTGCAAGTACAAATATTAAATCCTTTCTCGTCAAACAAAATCTTAATATAACTTTCAAAACTTCTAATAACTTAGGTAAACATATTAAAAATAATAAATCTCGTGTTGAAAAATCAAGTAAATCAGGAATCTATAAACTCCATTGCGGTTCTTGTGATAAAACTTATATCGGTAGGACCTATAGGAGTTTTGGCATAAGAACATCTGAACATAAACGTAGCTTCGATAAAAATAGATCTGATTCAAATTATTCAAACCACTTAATAAAAGAAAACCATTCATTCAATAAAAACTTTGACATATTACAAATAAAATCAAAAGTTCAAAATTAGATCTCCTAGAAGCATTAGAAATAAATAGATACAAACATTCGGACAAGCTTTTGAATGAGCAGGTAGATGTAAATTATTCACCCCTACATAACTTGTTTAATTAGTTTTTATTACCTTCCATACTAACTGTACAATGGCTCGGTGTAGATTTTCCTGTTATTCATCCAACTTGTTCTACGATTTGTTTATAATACCATACTGTTCAATCTGTTTGTCATTCTTGATAAAGCTGCTGTGTCAGCGAAACGTCGTCGAATTTTTTCAAATAAAGTGTAGATTAAAGTTAAACCTTGTTTTTTATCTCATTTATATCATACATCTACATCAAGTAACGGCCTCCACAATTCAAATGAAAGCCATGATTTTTTTCGCTTCGGGTTCTCAAAATAAATCCACTTTCTGTCGCCCGTGACAGTTCGATGCGAAAAAGATTTCGTTTTGTTGCAGCAGCATTTCACAAACGGTTTTTTGATTTTCCATTTGTCTACCGTTCAGCTGGTGTCGAACCCATTTTCCATACTTCTGGCTTCATACTTGGCTTTTAAACGTTGGCGAATTGCTCCTCTAGTTACATTGTGTTTCTGCCAACTTTTGTTGGGATTGGGTGGGATCAACATCCAATAACGCCCGCAATTTCACGTCTTCGAACTTTTTCGCTGCACGAGGATGTTCATTGTCTGTCAAATCAAAATCTCCACTTTTAAATTGACGAAACCATGTCTCACATGTTCTAATCATTGGAGCATGTTCACTATAAGTTTCTGCAAGCAACGAATGCGCAAATGCAATTTACTTGGAATGAAACTCGGCATATTAACTGAGGTAAACAAATATGACGCTATCATTTTGGTGGAATGTGACTTGCGTATTTTTGAAGACTAATGTCAATAGCAAAAATTTTATACATACCAAATCATAGAAATTTATACATATCGCTAACGACATCTGCTGTTAAACCAGCAAACTTCAACAAACACCACTAGTAAGTCTACAAACTTGCATGCTCTTTTCCAATAATTCAGCATGCATTTTTCTAATGCATCAGAAATAGCACTCAAAACTTAAATTGATTTTTTATTTTCTTCTGAAAGTTCATTGATAATTTCAGGTAGCTGCAACAACAAAGCAAGCGGTTGCGCCCCTTCAAGCAGTTCAGATCAATGAAATCAAGAAACGAATATATTTATTCGACACAAAGGTCACGCTTTATCGAAGACAGTTCAGACGTGATCAGTTCTTCAATTATGACTGTAAGGACGTATATACAAAGCTGGATCGTAACTATGCTGCGGTGAAATATTACGAGGAGGAAGAAGAACAACTCCTGGAGGATGGTCACGTCTTCGACATCAACATGGAAGAATTTAAAGTTATCAAAAGCTGCAGAAAAGAACTGAAGCAGATAAAACAATTGTGGGATTATATCAATATGATGAATTCTTTAATTGATGAGTGGAGAGCTACGCCCTGGAAGAAAATTGACGTAGAAAACATGGAGCTGTCCTGTAAAAGATTTGCTAAGGATCTTCGTGCAATGGATAAGGAAATAAGGGGCTGGGACGTTTTCATTCAAGGAGAAGCTTCAATTAAAAATTTGTTAACGTCTTTGAGGGCTGTAACAGAATTGCAGAATCCTGCTATAAGAGAGAGGCATTGGCACCAACTTATGCAAGCCACCAAAGTAATTTTCCAACTGTTACATCAACACGTTCTCATCTCTTTTTCTTCTCAGCTTTATTAAAAAAATTAATTTGATATATTTATAAAATTGAGAAACAATTTCAGGTTCCATTTGTAATGAGTGAGGGAACAACACTCAACGACCTACTGGCACTGAATCTACATCAGTACGAAGAAGAAGTTAAGACCATTGTGGATAAATCGATTAAGGAAATGGGCATGGAGAAGATTTTGAAGGAATTGAATGCTACGTGGACCACGATGCTTTTCGAGACAGAAGCTCATCAAAGAACTGGGGTTCAACTCATACATGTTCCGGAAGAAATGATAGAAACACTAGAAGATAATCAATCGGCCTTACAAAACATGATGAGCTCCAAGTTTATTGATTTTTTCTTGGAAGAGGTTTCCGAATGGCAAATAAAGTTATCCAATGCGGACCAAGTGATTCAGGTTGATATTAATTTCTCAAATCTCATTCTTGACGTTAGATCTGGTAACTAATCCAGTAAAACTTGACAAGAAAGAGCCTTATCCTTCATGTAGAGGTTTTTTTTCGAAATGTAATCAGAATGGTGGGTTTGCCTTTGTGAAAGTTTCGCTTAGAAGGGAGATTCAAAATACCTTTTTTTCGCTTATATTCCCGAAACCAATTTTTCATATTCCAAATTACCGTTGACGAAATTACCACATCCTTTTTACCATCTTGATCCATTCTGTCCGTGGTCTGACTCTCTTCTTCCTATTGTTACCATTACTCCCCTAGTTAAGACTTGTTTTGTTGGTCTTTCTGATTAAATTTCCATAATTCATTTGTATAAGTTACCACAGGACGTATAAATTTCTGGTATATTATCTTCTTAGTATTTTTAGATATGTTTCTCGACCTAAAGACCCCGTACAACCCTCCTACATATTTCATGCTTTTATCTATTCTATCTTCAATTTCTACTCTTTCCTCCCTTGTTCGTGATACTGTTACACCTAAATAATTAAATTGTTCTACCTTCTCAAAGCAGTATATTGTACACTCAACATTTAATTCAAGTTTGGAGTTCCTCTCGTTTTCTTCTATACCTACAGTCATACACCGCGTCTTATTTTCATTCATCATTAGTCCTTTTCAGCGATTTCCAATTTCCCAAATTCCTTCACTAGATGTTCTTTTGTTCTTGTCATAATTATAATATCGTCTGCGTATGCTAAAATTTGTGTTTTGTGGTTGTATATTGTACCCTTCGAATTTATGATACTTTCTCTTATAATTTTTCCATAAGAAAAATCGAAAAGGGTAGTAGAGAGTGGATCCCATTGCCTTAGGCCCTTTTCTACTACCAGGAATGGTTCCGATAAGTGTCCACTCACTTTTACTTTATAGGTGGTATCCGTTAGCGTCATCCTCACAAACCTTATCAGTTTGCCTTTCATTTCAAAGTCATACATTACTTCATATATGCATTTTATCATTATAATATACAGCATATCATGCGAAAGTTTTGATCTATATTATCGTCTATGATTTGTCTAAAAATATAAATTTGGTCCATCACTGATCAGTTTTTCCGGAAGACGCATTGGTACTGACCGAGTTTTGGTCTATTTTTCGAATCTATGACCATAATCTTATATATAGTGTCCATCAAAGCAATCCTCTATAATTATCGCAGCTCGTCGGGTCCCTTCTTTCTGCATGGCACAAATTACTGCTTTTTCCATCTACGTGGCATCTTTTCCTTCTCCCAAACTTTTGAAACTATTCTAAATATATTTTCCGCAAATTTTCCCCTCTTATTTTCAACATGTCTGCCGGAATGCCATTTTCATCTGGTGCTTTATTGACTTCGATTTATGTCTTGTTGTAAATGACGTAATATTGATGTAAGGTCGTCATTTTGTCTATCAGTATTATAATAGTATGTCACAACTTGAGAAGGTAAATCTACGTGCAATTTTAAGAAAAAAAGTTCATATAAACATAAGTCCGCAAAAGCCTCTTTACGGAGCTACATGGTGTTGAAATTTCCGAAAAAATTTATTTTTCTTAAAAACTCCTGCAGTTTCTGAGATATTCAGCCCAAATTTGGAATGCAAGCTATACATTACAGTCTCCATCATTACACGTCCTAGATTTTAACTGAAACTCACAAGGTGCTTTCTTTTCCGAGAAATTGGCATTCACAAAATAATTGAAGTTCAGCCTGTAGCAAATAATATCGGTTGTGCATTTCATCTTCCGCTGCATTGGTTAAAAAATTCAAAAACTCTGGTTGAAGACTAATGAGCGAAATTCGTTCATGGTTTCGAATGATAATTGTGCTGCCTTTTGATCCACCTTAGGTAGGAAATTGTCTTGTTTTTTATTAGCTGGCAATATGCATTGGCGATCAGAGTTCAAAAATACATTGATTATTTAACCAACAATTATATCACTGAAAACTTATTATTTCCTCCCGAAATATAAGCCGAACGTTCAGCAACACTTTCGCGTACCACCAATACCTACTTCTGAATCATTCCATTGAAATTTCAATGATTTATATGATGGTTCGCATGATAATAATATTGTTTTCCTTGGAGAAATTCAAAATGTTCATCTACCAAATAATATTTGTGAGTTTAATGAATTTCCAAAACTTCATTTCAGAATTGATTGATAGTCACTGTAAGAAGTCAATTATTCATACATTCATTGAATTAAATGTTCATTTTTCCTTCATAACACTTTCGCGTACCACCAATAACTACTTCTGAATCATTCCATTGAAATTTCAATGATTTATATAATGGTTCGCATGATAATATTATTGTTTTCCTTGGAGAAATTCAAAATGTTCATCTACCAAATAATATTTGTGAGTTTAATGAATTTCCAGAACTTTATTTCAGAATTGATTGATAGTCACTGTAAGAAGTCAATTATTCACACATTCATTGAATTAAATGTTCATTTTTCCTTCGCAGTCATAATTATAATATAGGCTGTCATTTTGATGTTGTATGCCTTTATTTAGGAGCCACTTTTGGTCTAGTATTATCGATGAATTTGTGTGAATATTTTAAATTGTGCATTCGATTCAATAACTAACTTGTTGGACTGAATTTTTCTATAAGATTAACGGATCCTAAAATCTCCATTAACGGGAAGGAATTTGCATGTCACCTTCGCGAACAGAACATTATCAACATTCTCTTAATTATATCATTCTCACATAGGTCACTCTTCGAATATTGTTAGCAGTTTGCCTGATTTTGTTTATAGAGTGCTTTTTATCGAAAATATTTATTCTTATCTTTCTTAATAATAGAAACAAGTAATGTGTTTTCGGAATTTTACTTGATAATTATGACTCGTAACGCGTTTCACTACACCGTAGCTTCTTCAGATGAATGAATGTACAGAAAATAAGAATGAATATAAATATAAATGTTTATGAGTAATTAAAAGCTTATTGGGTTGATTTTTCTTGAGTGGTTATTTATGACAGGTATATCAATAAAATTGAGGAATAGATTGCTCCCCGAAGAGATTCAATAGAGGTGAAGGGCTAAAATCGACTTGTTCATTGATGAGTCTATCTGAGTGTTTATATTTGTTGATTTCTAAAGTTTCCCAAAGATCTACCGTCGAATATTTATTATCTGTATGCAAAATTTCAAACTGTGGGTCGAAAGAGTGATTATTTTCTAAGAGATGATTCGCCTAATTTGAATCTGATTTTTATTTGAAAAACTGCGTTTATGTTCTGATATTCTAATATTAAAATTTCTATGTGTTCTACCAATGTAGAAATTATCACAGTCATTGCAATTCAATCTATAAACACCTGATTTATTGTTTTACCTGATTTTGTTTTATTATTTTTTATATATTTGTCTAAATTATTATTAGTTTGGAAAGCTATGTTGAAATTAAGAGAATGATTTCAGTTTCTCACTTGTAATGACAACGTAGGTTAAGATGTTGAATTTCTGTTTCAATTTATCGATAGGGTAAACTTCATTCAAAGCGATTCTACTTTGTTTTTATTTAAAATATTATTAATTAGTTTGGGATTGTAACCATTATTTTCGGCTATTCGTTTAATCAACTTTAATTCTTTGTTGAAATTTACTGGTGATAACGGAATTTAATCAATCTATGAATAAAACTATTGAATGCTGACATTTTATGTTGATACGGATGACACGACGAGTTATGTATTATAATATCTGTATGTGACGGCTTATGGTAAATTGCGAAAACATGTTTTCCATTTTCATTCGAAATTGTTACGTCTAAGAAATTTATCGAATTATTGCTTTCTATTTCCGTTGTGAATCCAATTTTCGGATATAATGAATTTATATGATTTTCGAAAATTTTCAACTGTCTATCTGTTCCTGTGAAGCAAATAATTATATCGTCTACATAGCGATACCAGCATAAGCAATATTTACTGAGTGGATGATTATGAATTAATTTCTCTAAATTATTCATGAATATTTCTGCTAACAAACTCATTTCTTTCGATGTTAAGAATCTATTTCCCAACATTCCTCCGAAAGATACGTACTACTTAGTTGAAGAATTATTAGAAAAGAGTCATGTCAATACTATCATCAAATCAGATATTTTTCATTATTACAAATTTGTTTAGATCAAAATCATTCCATTTCAATAACAAATATTATACTATTGAAGACAGCTTGATTATGGGCAATCCGTTAAGTCCTTTGTTAGCAGAAATGTTCATGAATAATTTAGAGAAATTAATTCATAATCATCCATTCAGTAAATATATTTCATACTGGTATCGCAATGTAGAAAATATCATTATTTGCTTCACAGGAACAGATAGACGGTTAAAATTTTCGAAAATCATATAAATTCATTACATCCAAAAATTCGATTCACAACCGAAATAGAAAGCAATAATTCGAAAAATTTCTTTGACGTAACAATTTCGAATGAAAATGGAAAACATGTTTCCGCAATTTACCATAAGCCGTCACATACAGATATTATAATACATAACTCGTCGTGTCATCCGTATCAACATAAAATGTCAGCATTCAATAGTTTCATTCATAGATTGATTAACATCCCGCTATCACCAGAAAATTTCAACAAAGAATTAAATTTGATTAAACAAATATCCAAAAATAATGGTTACAATCCCAAACTAATGAATAATATTTTAAATAAAAAACAAAGTAGAATCGCATTGAATGAAGTTTACCCTGTCGATAAATTGAAACAAAAATTCAACACCTTAACCTACGTTGGCATTACAAGTGAGAAACTGAAATCATTCTTGAGTAGCAATAATTTCAACATAGCTTTCCAAACTAATAATAATTTAGGCAAATATATAAAAAATAATAAAACCAAATCAGGTAAAAACAATAAATCAGGTGTTAATAGATTGAATTGCAATGACTGTGATAATTTCTACATTGATAGAACACATAGAAATTTTAATATTAGAATATCGGAACATAAACGCAGTTTTTCACATAAAAATCAGATTCAAATTACGCGAATCATCTCTTAGAAAATAATCACTCTTTCGACCCACAGTTTGAAATTTTGATTACAAATAATAAATATTGGAAGGTAATCTTTGGGAAACTTAAGAAATCAATACAAACACTCAGGTAGACTCATCAATAAACAAGTCGATTTGAGCCCTTCACCTCTATTGAATCTCTTCGAAATCTATTCCTTAATTTTTTGGATATACCTGTCATAAATAACCACTCAAGAAGAATCAACCCAATAAGCTTTTAAATACTTAAGAACATTTATATTTATATTCTCATTCTTATTTTCTGTACATTCATTCGTCTGAAGAAGCTACGGTGTAGTGAAACGCGTTACGAGTCATAATTATCAAGTAAAATTCCAAAAAACACATTACTTGTTTTTATTATTGATAATGGAATTTTATCAAGTGAAAGCCTCTCAAATTCAAATCTTATCTTTCTTGTTTAGGTTCTCACTGAAGTTCAACGCAAATGGATGTACTTAGAGAGTATTTTCATTGGTTCAGAAGATATACGGATACAACTTCCCGAGGATTCAAAGAGATTTGACTATATTGATAAGGAATTCAAAGATATTCTCTCGAATCTGGGAAAGAATCTCAACGTTATCGTCGCTACTAATCAACATGGGCTCTATGACAAACTAGATAAATTATCAGAGCAATTAACTTTGTGCGAAAAAGCGCTCAACGATTATTTGGAAACGAAGCGCTTGGCTTTTCCAAGATTTTATTTCGTCTCGTCTGCCGACCTTTTGGATATTCTTTCGAACGGTAACCAGCCAGAATTGATTCAGAGGCATCTTACGAAACTTTTCGATTCTTTGGCTAGACTTATATTCGAAACAAATTCTAAGAAAGCTCACACCATGAAATCTAAGGAAAACGATGAGCTGGTTAAACTTGCCACTCCATTGGAATGCGTGGGAAAAGTTGAATTATGGCTTAACAAACTGATAGACATAATGAGAAAGACATTACGATCATGCTTGGATGACGCGATAGGAAACTACGAAGAGAAGCCGAGGGAAATGTGGATATTCGATTATCCCGCCCAACCTGCACTTTGTGGTAAGTAGTATATATATAATCATCGGAGTTACATTAATTTGAGAGCTTTGGAATTCAAAATGTAATTGAGTAAAACCTATGTTGCTTTTACTGCTATCTTGACGGTTAAGGATCAATAATGACTGATTAATAAATGTGATCTGAACTACGTTAAGGTACCTAACGTCAAGAAACAAGTTTTCGAGTGTAGCCGGCTCGGTGGCGTAGGGGATACGATGCTCGTCTCCTGCGCAGAGTTACCTGGGTTCAATCCCCACAACGTCGGTGCGATTTTTTGGATTCTGGGAATCGCTTGAGTATCCATCTTTCGGAGGAGATGTGAAGCCGTCGGTCCTGTCTAACAGAGATGTGTTGGACATTAAAGACCCGTTCCTCGACACGAGAGGGGTTCGGCAAAATTCCCGGGTTAGTGAGGTGACAGAATTCCCCGGCGTGTCATTGGTCGAAGGGCGGAAATAGAGCACGTTAAAGAATAACAAACAAACAAGTTTTCGAGTAAACATCTGCTAAAGATTAAGGGAGAGTGGGGTAAACACGAACGCAGGGAAAAGCCGAACGCAAAGTTCAGTTAGAAAGAGATCGGCATATTTCACTTTTCTCCATCTCGGAGATCACGCCACCACTAGTGACAATCAACGACCAGAACGGCGATGACGCACGTATTTATCAAGGTATGCATTTCATTATATTTTTCATGATTTTTATGTAAATTCAACTTGATATTACTTGATTTTCACTAACAATATTCATTTAACTTTAACTAACTGGAACACTTTCATATTAGCTGCTAAATAACAATGACGCAATCGGCGAAAGTAATTTAACCTGAAATATTTATTTCAATATTTTTTTTCGATTTGACGGGGTAAAGCCGAACACTCCATGTCGGGCAATCCCGAACGTTCGTCATTACTCCATCATTTTGTTGGTTCCCAGTTAATTTTTTATTATTGTTCCAGATGCCTCGTAATTACAAGAGAAAAACAGTGACGTAATACAGTTTAGAAGATCTCAAAATGGCTATAGATCATGTTTAAACCAATAAACTCACCAGCGGCAAAGCTGCAGAAACTTATAATATTCCAAAAACTACCTCAGGTGTCTCTGAGGACACCCGAGGTGACCTCACTTAATCCTATCACAGAATTCAATGAAACTGACGTTCAAATTTTTAATGATAATTTGAAGGCCTTACAAGAGAAATATCATATTCAACCTAATGAAACTTTTAACGTCGATGAGACAGGTAGATCAACAGTCCAGAAAAATCAGAAAATAGTGGCAGTAAGAGCTCATAAACAAGTCGGTAAGGAAAAGAGTGCCAAAAGGGGATTTGAGCATTTGGTGCAGCCGGTCAATACATTCCACCATTTTTTATATTTAAAACAAAACGCATGAATCCACTAATACTAGAAGGTAGTCATCCCAAGATGATCGGAGCTGTGTCAGACTCTGGATGGATAAATGAAAGCCTTTCTGTTGATTGGATACTTCACTTCATTACATATGCAAAGCGTTCAAAAGAAGATCCAGTGTTTCTCATATTGGATAACCATGAGAGCCACATAAGTCTTGATTCTTATTTACTCACATCTCACATAAACTCCAACCTATGGACTTGATATATTTTGGCCCTATCAATACAGCATACAATCAAGGATGTGAGAATCACATGACAGATCGATTTGGAAAGCCAATCACACAATACGACATAGAAGAATGGATTACGAATGCTTTTAACCGATGCAGTAACCTTCAAACAGCAGCCAGTGGTTTCAGATTTGCAGGAATATATCCTTTGCGCCCCATAACGAACAATGAACCCACCACATTCCATCGATACGTACGAATTCTCAAATAACCAAGAAACAGAAGAAAGCAAGGAAAAGCAAAAAAAAAACGAATAAAGGATCTGAAATGAAAGACCTAAAATGCAGTGATAAGAAACCTTTGAATAAAGAAATCAAATGAATTTTGAAGAATTTCAAGAATATGAATGAATTGAATGACACTAGTCAAAATTGAAAAGAAAAGGGAAATTAAGACTTCTTTTGTAGTTTTTGTGAAGAAAAATATATTGATCGGCGAAAGAAATAGAGAGCGAGTCTCGAAAATACACGGATATTCAAACCCGTGGTCGAAAAGGCCTATTAGGCGATTTGTGGTTAGAAAGCGAGGTGAATACGGTAACACTCTTGGTCAGAGGGGCCTAGAGCGTTTTATGATTAGAAAGCGTAATTAACACGGTAACACGGCCCTCCTCTGAAGATCGCGGTTAGGCGACTTCATATTTCCATACCGGGTAATAAAACCATGTGACATATCGGTGTCAGCAATGAGAGGAAGCCTCAAGGAGTTGTTCTATCGCCGCTACTATGGTCAGTAGTTGTTGATGGCCTCTTAGGAACACTGAACAACGCTGGCTTTAACGCAAAAGGCTATGCTGATGATCTAGTTATCATCATTATGGGAAAACATGATGGAATCTTATCGAATCTAATGCAAAAAGCCCTTAACATCGTAAATGAATGGTGTGCTGAAGAAGGGTCAGCATCCATCCAGACAAAACCGTTTTAATTCAATTCACAAGACGTAGAAAGTTGAACTTAAAGCCCTCTTTCTGAATGGACATACTCTGACATTTTCAGAACAGGCTTAGTATCTAGGATTAACCCTAGATCAGAGACTCAACTGGGATTCACACATTGACAAAACTCTTTCTAAGGCTACATAATGCCTATGGGCTTGCCGTAGACTCTTCGGAAAGACCTGAGGGCTACAGCCAAAAATAACCTACATGTTATACACAGCGGTTATAAGACCCATTGTCACATATGCATCGTTCGTATGGTGGACGAAAACATCAGAAATAACTTCGCAAAACAAGCTCAAAAACTGAAGCGGTTAGCGTACGTGGGCATAACAGGGGCTATGAGAAGTACCCCGACTACTACCCTGGAGGTAATACTTAACCTCTCTCTTACATAGCGCCAGAAATCTTATCACAACCATCGGATATAATGCGGCTTAAGTTTGATTTTCAGACACCTTTCGAAGTGGCCATAGAGGACCGCACCATCCTAAAGTGAAAAATAAATCAATTAGACCAAAAATCCTCCATTTGGTACACGGACGGATCAAAAACGATTGATGGAACAGGAGCAGGCATATATGGACCCAAGTACTCGTCATCAGTACCTCTGGGCTCTACTCCCACAATCATGCAAGCAGAAACACTTGCTGTAAACCTGTGCTGCCAGCAGGGACTACGAAGGAAACTCAAAGTGCACAGATTCACATTTTAATGGACAGTGAGGCAGTGATTAAAGCCCTAAACTCTTACAGTTATCGGAGCATCTCTGTCTAGGAATGCCGTCAATCGTTGAAGCAACTTGCTGAGGGGAACAAACTTTTCACGTGGTGGGTGCCTGGCTAACGAAGGCGTACTAGGAAATGAAGCCGCTGACAAACTGGCTAGATCAGCTGCTGGAATCCCACCCATCGGACCTGAACCATTCTGCGGTCTAAGCAAGCCGCACAGACGGCAGGAGCTGGAACGGTGGGAAGAATCTAGCAAAAAAGAATACTGGAGGAAAACTCCAGGCCAATGGCAAGCGAAAATGTTCATCGACTATTCGCCAAAGAAGACAAAACAGCTTCTCGATCTCTCGAGAAACGAGCTGAGGACTATAACAGGCCTCCTAACTGGACAATGCTTATTGAGATACCATCTCAGTAAAATGGGCAAATCGGAAACGGCAGCATGCAGAGAATGTGTATAGAGGGGGATGAAACTGCCGAACATATTCTTTGTAGTTACTTCGCAACTGCCCGTCAAACACATTAACACTTCGGTAGCGACAAGCTGGAGCCGCACGAAGTAAAAGCGAAAGCTCCCAGGGAGATTCTTAATTTTGTAATTGAACTAGATCTACAGGGAAATGAATAAAGAAGGGTTACGAACAAAAGACCAACTTGGTCGCAGTTTGGAAAGGCTTCCAAAGCCAAACGACCCCCTCTAATGTAATGTATTGTAATGTAATAAAACCATGTTGTATCTTTATCTAAGACATGTGCATACGTGTTCATCATACCATTGATAATCAAAGAAAAGAAGTAAAATTTTTATCTGGTTATATTACTTAAATCTAATATGAACTTGTGTGTAGGGCGTCTGTGGCGGTCTGACTATCTTACGTACCATTTGGCATCAACGCGACAAGGGAAACCGCAGAAGACCTAGTAAAACGCATCTAATTTGTATCTTTATTTGTCAGTTACATGAGACTGAAGTGTTGAAAGTGCCTGAAAAACAGAAAAAAATTGCCTCAAAACGGGAGAAAAAGTGCTGAAAAAATCTAACCTAACCTAAGATATATAGGACATATGACGAGTTCATCATGCGTTGAGAGCTGCGACTGCCAGTAAGTTCTTGGTTCACTAGCTCACTAGAAATACTACTCACACAGTCGTCGTTGGGCGCCACTTGGTGTTGTTTTCGGTCCAAGAACCGTATGCTTCCTTCACGGCTACTGCGGTGGGGGATGGATTCTAGGTCGATGAATCAGCCGAATATCATCCACGTGTTTCGCTTCTACTGCTAGCGTCGGTCTTAGAACGGCTAACTCAGTCGGTGATGGGTTCTTTTTCCAAACGGAGAAAACCATGCTCTTGTGCACACGTTGGGCACTTCTTGCTACCCAGAAGGGGGTCTCACATACGAAGAAAACGTCGTTGGTAACACAAGTACTCGTAAATGTAAATGTAAGATTAAATGAAACACGTTGTTCGCTGGTAGACAACGGCGGTTTGGCAATAAGGCCGGTGGCGTGGGTCACTATAGTCCACTCCTGGCAACGCATGCAGCAGATGATCTACGGAGACGAAATAAACTCGATAAGGTCGACGAAAGGAATTGAGACCGAGTCTCAGAACAGCACGGGTATTTGAACCCTCTGTCCAGGTAGGCACAGAGAACTTTCTGTGCCTGCTAGGCGATCTGTGATTAGAAAGCGTGGTGAATACGGTAACACGCTTGGTCGAAAGGGCCAAGAGCGATCTACTGTTAGATAGCGTAGCGAACGCGGCAACAATATCGCTAAACTTTCTCTCCAGACAGATTTGTTGGAATATTCTAAATAAAATAAGCCCGCAGCAACATCGACAATTACGACGATCTAATCATTTGAAGGGTCGCTTCGTCAAACTCAGGCAGTTTCGGCGAACGATTATTTGGTACGACTGGAGCAATTCTATGAACCTTTGATTGGTATTACTTCATACCAACACTTAAGAGCTTCAAACGACGGTATTGCAGCAAGATCATTTGCCGATTCAGAAGATGGTGTAGAATTCAAGTTTCAATTAATTCCTGAGAATGATAAAATGCCGAAAGTTATAATTCCCGAGCCATTATCACTTGAAAGACAATGGTATATTTATAACAATTTAAGAGATTTGGTTCACGATGAAGGAAATGCTGAATCAATTGCTTCACAACCAGAAGAGAACTTTTGCCAAAACCTACACCGAAGAAAGCTGAAAAACTCATCACCCAAGAAAGAAAAGCCGAACATTAAAGCTCATCCACGCGCAAAAAAGACAAAAAGCAAAAGAAGAGCTGCTAGAATTCGATAGTATCAATTTCCATTTGTTTTCTTGCAGAATTTATCGTGAAAATTGAATGAAGAGTTTATGGTTCATCAAATTGAAAATGGTGTTTAATTCGATTATCTATTAAAAACAATCGAAAAAGATACAAAAATTGAAACAAAATAATTTTTGAGTTTTTACTCAGGTTTGCGATTTTGGTAATTTTATAACTTCAAGGGCAATTTTCAGAAAAAGTATTAGACTCAGGACCTTACTTTTTTTTCTATTGATAAGAGCGTTTAACTTCATATGAATTTTAGTCAAAAAACGAAAATCAATCATTCCCGACCATAGGTACCTTTCCGTAGTCCAGGTCACGTACGTCAACTGTAACAATGCTGGCTCTGTGGAAAAGAATATGCACATACTGAAATAATGAAAATATGGTATCCACTAATAATGGAATTTGCTTAATCAGAATTCGAGTTGAGAATATCGAAAAGTTAAGGGTAAAAAAATTTGATTTCAGAATGATAACTCAACGATTTCCACTTCAAAAAGATATTCTTAGATTAGAGTATTGCATACCTCTTTGGATTGTGCTGACAAATTTCGACATTTTAGTTCTGCCGCTATGTAAAATATCAATAGAGGAAAATCAACTCCCTTCTCCTTCTCATTATTGCGCCAGGAATTCATTGCGGCAAACGAATTCATGCTAGTTTCCTTCCTTTTTGGAGATATTTGGAAATCAGTAAAATCTCTGGAATCTGTCGAGTACCAATATCTCGGTTTATATTTGAAGTATAGTAAAAATGGTTTTAATATTTATTCTATACGTACTATTTCAATAGAATCGAACTACATGCGGAATTTTTTTGTCCGGTTTTTGAGTTCTTTTGCGTTTTTTTGAATATGAACTAAAGGTAAGTTTGATTTCATTGACTAAAGTTTCTTTTTCCCTTACAATAGTATATCACATGTGCACTCAATGTTTTCGTCTATGATGTATTTCATTAAAAACCGAAAAACATCAATTTCGTCTAGATACTTTATATCTATTCACATAATTTACACGAAATGCTTGAAATAGCTCATGTATGTTCTGTGTCACTTAGAAGACTGAACCTAGCCATCGGGGCTCTCTCGGTCAAACAGAGAGGGAATTGTTTTGTTGAGTTTGAATATTGTAGGGATTTTGCGAGATTATAATTCAAAATTGGCAAGCAAGAACAAGGAAGTGATTGTGTTTCAGGAGACTCACAATCGACGGAAGAACATCTCTGCGAAAGAGGAAATATCGCAGATCATATACTTTTTGATTATCTCCTTAGTCCTTTTTATGGACTTGCTTGCTATGTAAAATTTCTTCTTCAATTCAAGTGTGTTTAGACATATAAGATTTTTACTCAAAACTCTTTGTACAGTTCGCAAACCTACTCCTGTTGCGACAGCTGCACGGTCTTGAAGCTTTTTCGAAGAAAGTAAAGGTTCATTATGCACCTTTCTCGAGACTCACTCAAAACTCTTTGTACAGTTCGCAAACCTACTCCTGTTGCGACAGCTGCACGGTCTTGAAGCTTTTTCGAAGAAAGTAAAGGTTCATTATGCACCCCTTCTCGTTTCATGAAACTAATGACATTCGAAATGATTTCCTTGGATTGCGCAAGATTCGGTCCTGTTCACTTGGCTCTTCTTAAAACTTCCAAGGTTCATTGGAACTGAATTCTCAGCCATGTGACCGGCAAAGTTAACGCGCAATAAGGGGAGGGGCTATTGCACCCGCACAGATGTTGTGGACCCGTAGTAGTCTTAGATGAGACATACTGGCGGATGCGCCAGGCAATCAAACTAACCCATTAATTATATTTTCAGATTCGCTTCCACAGGGTTATTCGTATCGAACGATTTAGATTGAGAATAGATATGTAGACGTTGAATGTACCATGGATTCCGCTCAATTTATCTAATATACTTTTATGAGGTCGTCGGCTCTAAAATATAATATTCAATCATACTGAACTTGATGAAAAAACATTGAATCATTTATTCGAATTGTCATTACAAAAATTTATTTTCGAACTGTCATTATGATAGCATAGGGTATAGCTGAGTTATTCAAATCATTTAATTCCGTGTGAATTCTGTAAATGGGCATAAAGTTACTAGATAAATTTAGAGAAAAGTTACAAATTCGGATTTTCACGAAAATACGTCCTGTATTGAAAAATTTGGATGCACATATGCTTTATTTTCAAGAATGAAAATAAAACTATTCAACGAAATCGAAGTTACTTATAATTCATATTTAAAAGCAAATTAACATTATAATTCACACAAACAAAAATTTGCACGCAGTTCAATTCTATTGAAAAAGTACTTGTAGAATGTTCTTCTTCATTCTTTTCGAAAGGTTCTATTGCTACAATAAGAGAAAAGCAAAAATTTCATGAAAAATGGAAAATTAGTAAAAATGTCAATGATCTCAATATATTCAAACAGCTTCGTGCTCATTCGAAGGAGCTTATTGAACTTGTTTTGAACAAATTCACCTCTAACATTGAGCGGGAACTGCCAACGAACAGAAAATCAATTTTGAAATATGTGTCTCTGGGACGGGGCTCTAAACTACCGTATGAGGTATGGTGGGAATATTTCTTCATCAGATGGAAAAGAAATATGCAATCTTTTTGCCCGTTATTTCGAGGGTGTATATGTTCCGGGAAGTCAGCAGCGTAGTCGTAGTGTAACTGTTAAAAACTGCAATGATGATGTCGAAGGGTTCAGGTCCAGACATCATTCCACCAATTTTTCTCAAAAATTGCGCTCACAAATTAAGTAAACCACTGCATATTTTGTTCTATCAGTCTCTGATTAATGGTGTATTTCCAAAAAAGTGGAGGGAGTCCGCCGTTGTTCCAATTTTCAAAAGTGGAGATAAAAATGATATTTCTAATTATAGACCTATTAACAAGCTTTCGATCATTTCTGAAGTATTTGAATGCATAATTTATAAGTATATTTACTCTCGTGTGAAAAATTTCATTATCCCACAACAGCACGGATTTTTTAAGGGTAGGACTCTGGAAAATAATTTGATCGTTTAAAGTGAGTACCTGCAGAGTAGAATGGATTCTCAAATTCAGACGGATGCTACTTACAACGGTTTTTCTAAAGCCTTCGACAAAATAAGTTTCGATATTCTCATTTTTAGACTAGCTAAAGCAGGTGTAAGTGGTGGATTGCTTGAGTGGATTCAATCGTATCTTCTGAATAGGTTACAGTTCGTTAGTTTTGAATGGTTTTAAATCTGAATATGTCATTAGTACTTCTGGGGTACCGCAGAGAACTCATCTCGGTCCTCCTCTTTTCTTAATTTATATAAAAGACATAGATGAATGTTTCCGGCATCCCAAATTCTTGCTTTATGCAGACGATCTGAAAGTTTTTAGATCTATCAGATGCTCAAGGGCCTGCCTTGATCTTCAACTAGATTTGAATAACCTGGTTGAGTAATGTAGAGATCAGCAATTATTTTTGAATTTAACTAAATGTTTCACGATAACTTTTACTAGAAACCATTCCCCTATCACTTTTCAGTACTCAGTTGGGAATTCATTGTTGCGACGTGTGTCCACGGCTTTTGATCTGGGTGTCACTTTCGATTCGAAGTTGCTCTTCGATGCACACATAGATCGCATAGCAAATAGTTCAAGGCGAATGATGGATTATATTTTCAGGAGAAGTAAGGAATTTAACTATGTAAAATCACTTATCACTTTGTATTATACTTACATGTACAGTAAATTAAATTTTGTCTCATGTATTTGGAACCCTTATGGTTATTCCAACAGACTTAACCGCATTCAGAATAGATTCATACGGTTCATATGCTTCAAAACTAAGTTTGTTATCCTGAATCACGACTACGCTCCTGTCCGTAAATATTTCAATTTATTGTCACTCGAAAATCGTAGAACTATATCTGATATTTTGGTTTTGTTAAAAATATTGAACTGCGTACTTCAGGTACCTGAGATCTTTTCTATAACGTTTAGAAAAACTAATAGTGCACAAAGCTCCCCTATCGATAGGATGCTACATTTCTGCAACACGCATAGGAGTATCAATTTGTTTGGGGTCACATCAGCCTCTTTGAAGAGAACATTACGCTTACTCTTTCGCTGACTACCATCAAATTCATTCAATCGTTCGTTTTGTAATATTCATTTTGTATTTCTTTTTTCATTCTCTCTGTGAATACAACTCACTATTAATGTCTTATATGATACCTTTTTTTAGAGTACTCGATTCTATGTAACTAATATTCATCTATTGAATATTATTTTGGCTTAGGCTGAGGACATTCCTCATATTGTACTTAATAAATGTCAAATAATTTTCACACAGATTCACAAGTAATGGATTCCGGTAATTTTCAAATTTCCAGAAAAAACGAAAACGAAAGAAGCTAGCTTGAATTTGTTTGCGGCAATAAATTTTCCACGCAAGAAGGGTCGTTTTCTGTCATTTACTATATTTCACATAGCTGCAGTACTAAACCATCGAATTCCATCCTAAACAATACTAAATTTCCAATAAATGCCAATTATCCTTAGAAGATGTCTGAATAGTGTAAGTTTTCAGAACTTTATACGAGGAACAATTCACCCATATCATGAATTCGTGAACTTCGACTATTTAAGTAGTGCATGCGGTGTTTTCTCACCCAAGGACAATTTTCAGATTCTTTATGTACCACGAGGTTGTTAAGCTTGCGTTATTGAAAATTCACAAAATTCAATTATGATTAATTATATTCATCATTCTCCTGATTTTGTAGCATCTTCTTTTGCAGGAACTCAAATCTGGTGGACTACTGAAGTGAATCTTGCTTTCGCACGTCTAGAAGAAGGTTATGAGAATGCCCTCAAGGATTACCAGAAAAAACAAATCGGTCAATTGAATTCACTCATTAATTTACTCCTGGGTGATTTAACAGCTGGTGATCGACAGAAAATTATGACCGTATGCACCATTGATGTCCATTCCAGAGACGTAGTCTTTAAAATGATTGTAGCCAAAGTGGAAAATTCTCAAGCTTTTCAGTGGCAGAGTCAACTGAGGCATCGTTGGGATCTTAAGATGAAAGATTGTTTCGGAAACATTTGTGATGCACAGTTTAGGTAAAAATAAATTTGATAACCTTTCTCAGAGTGAAAACACATACTATGGTGGTTTCGGCTGATCACGAAATCTCTTGTTTGAAGATTCCTGCTACAAATATTTGCCTGAATTCCTGACTACCCAGTACATACATATTCGAAATCTAGGAGAACGAAAGAAGTTTTAAATTTTCAACTTCGGTTGTGCAGTGTAATAAGAGTCAGAGTCAATTATAAACTGCGGGAATTAAGTAATTTATGAGGTTAGTCGCATTAAAAATGCGGGTTTAAAGAAATGCATGCAAAATTTATTTTAAAAATTCATTTTTCTCTTTTGCAATTCTAATTATCCCATGAAAAAGAATATATAATGATTCTTTTTCATGGGATAATTAGAATTGCAAAAAGGGAAAAAGAGTGGAATGAAATGTGCGTGTTAAAATCTTCTTGGTGAATTTCGATCTAGTTCTGCTTGGAATAACCGATATCGCTTTTGGAAATGTATTTAGCATTCAAGTTGAAGAATTTGCAGGACCAGATTATGTAATTTTATGTCTGATGTCTGAAAATGAAGGTTGAAGACAGTCATTCAATGCCATCAGGGAGAAGCCGATCCTGGCGCGAAGATACTATGCGTCTCAGAGCGAGTAAGATATCTACACACAACCAAATTTATATGGAATTACTCGGTATTTCACATTATTGATTGTCTTTAACCATGGATCTTTGACTACTTGTGAGGATTTTTTTGTTGTAAAAAACCTGGATAGTATGATGAGAAATGTTGAATTATCACCACATGTTTGGGATATTGCACGCAGTCGTCACTGAGATTTGAAACTGTGAATTTCAAAATTTAAAGAAGCTTATAATAATAATTGAAAATGCCTTACGTTGGATTGTCCGATGTGCAGAGGGGTCGAATAATTGCTCTCGTTGAAGAAGGGATGACACAGAGGGATAAAGCGGCCACAATGGGGGTATTACAGGGGGTGATTTCAAAACCCACGCCCGATACGTGGAGCTACAATCTCTGCAAAATAGGCCTAGAAGAAGTCGTAGGAAGATCTGAAGAACAAGACCGCTTTTTGTGCCAAATTGCAAGAAGAGACCCTAGTGCGTCGCACCCCATATTCCAATGGCAATTTCTGGAAGCAAAAGGCATCAGTGTACCAGTCGAAACTATACGTCAAAGAGTTTCAGAGCTAACCTGACAATAAAAAATCAACAGACTTTTTTGGTGTATCGAACACCAAAATTGGAATATTGAGAATTGACGAAATATTCATTTTTCGGATGAGATCAGAATTGGTGTCGATCAGATGACCGCCGGATTCGGGTTTTAAGGGGTCGTGGAAGACAAGCTAGACCCCGAGCAGCAAGACAAATTCCGAAATACCAAGGAGGCAGTGTGATGTGTGTGATATTTTGGGGTGGAATTATGCTGGGAGGCAATACAGATTTGATTTCATTTCCTCCAAGTGTAACGGTTGAAAATTACGTGGATTTAGTGCTGGAGCCCAGAGTGAGACTCTGGCGATATGCCCACGGTGAGACTTTCACTTCTATACAGGATAATGCTCCTCCACATACCAACAACCTCTGGCGACAATATCTTGAAACAAAGGAATCGCTATTTTGAACTGCCCATCTTGCCCTCCAGACCCAAATCCCATTGAAGATTCATGGGATAATCTCAAAAGGAAAATAAGATCACGCCAGGATAATCCAAGAACCCCATAACAGCTCATCCAAGCCGCCACAGAAGAGTGGTAGAATATCACCCCAGAGGATGTCGAAAACTTAATCCAAAGCATGCCTAGAAGGATTCAGGCTTGTATCAGGACAAGAGGAGGCAATATAAGCTATTGAGGTCGAGAAAAAACCACCTACTCCACGAGAAAACAATTTACAATTTTTTACTACATGCGGAAAGTCTCTTATTTTCTTCTATTTGTTTCCTTCTCAAAATAAACCATAATTGATTTCTTTTTCAATTGAAATATCTCAAAAGGATCAATTTTCACAATCCTTCGAAATTTCAAAAATCCTGAAGTAATATTCAAAATAACGGTTGATTCCATATAAATTACGTTGTGTATATGTCAAATGATTTTCCCTTTCAAAAGCACATTAGGAGGAAAACTGGATTTTATAAAGATAACTTTTAATTATTCATAACTTACTCATGAATTACTGTTTATTCACTGTATTTATCTAGAGAATTTATTTTTTCGACCTATCAATTTAATCCTTAAAACTAAAAATTTCACCTAATTTCCGAACGGTTAAAAATATCTATTTTTCAATTATTTGTTGTGGAAATTTTTCAAACCACAATTATGAATAATTATTCCTTGTAGAAGTATAAGGTTATTCTCTGTCTAAATTATCATATAAAAGAAAAAGAATACGAATAAATTTACCCACAGAAACAAGATGGCGAAAATATGAACTACAGAATTATTACTGGTAGTTCAGGATAGGTACTGTCCAAGCGGCGAATTTGCTTGGCATTGTGATCAATGATGCTCAAAAGGAGAATTGTCCAGAGTCCAGAAACACCGGTAGAAGGTAAGCTCCGTAGAGGAACCGAGAACTCCAGGAAATGTACCAGAAGGAGCGAAGGGTCCTTAAGAGGGCCAGCAATACTGAAAGAGGGCTGGACTGGCAGATGCATGAGGAGTTGACGAGACAGTACAGTAACCAAGCCAACACTGAAAAGAAGATTATCTAGGGAAGGCACTGTGAATGAATTCAGAAACCTCCGGAAGCAGCCAGGCTGACCCTCGTATATTGACGAAAAACACCAGGGGATGGCAGGAGGCTATTCAAAATTCACAAAAAGACTCCGCTGAAACCAAGGAAAGATATCTGGGTCGCC
The DNA here is from genome assembly GCA_013387265.2 of Cryptolaemus montrouzieri. Lineage (NCBI taxonomy): Eukaryota > Metazoa > Arthropoda > Insecta > Coleoptera > Coccinellidae > Cryptolaemus > Cryptolaemus montrouzieri. The sequence continues at coordinate 127,192,979 of JABFTP020000185.1, forward strand.
TCCTGAGTCACAACTTCCCAGATTTTGGGAAGGATCCAGAGGAAGAATTATGGAATGCAAGATCCAGATCGGGTAGAGCCAACTGGCACCTGGCGGCACAGATAGTCTCACTGACCAGGATCAAGCGGGCTGTTAATACATTTCTAGGTCTTTCTTGATCATAGGGACCAAACGGTATCTACCAGGCCTTTCCCCAGAGAAGTATTGCTCTGAGACACTTCCTCGTTTGCTTGAAGAAGGCAAGGTAGTTTTCATACCTAAAATGGGGAGACCAAACCAAACCTCGGTGAGGGACTTAGTTCTATCAACTTCACGTTATTCGTTCTAAAAGCTATTGAGGGACTGATTGATATGTTTCTTCAGGATAAGGCGTTTAGAATCAATCATTTGCTTCTTAAGCAACAACAAACTGATGAACTTGCTACAGATGCAGCATTATACTCCACTGTTTGAATTATTGAGCGAAAGTTGGATAAGGGAGAATTTTGTGTGGCAACGTTTCTGGATGTTGCGGGAGCTTTTAACTACACCCTACCGAATCTGGTTCGGAGGGAGGCAGAGGGGATTAATGTCTCGATTCCTCTAACGGAATGGTTCACGGAGCATTTAAGCGATCTTGACGATCGGAGATCATACCATCACAGGTAAAGTTAGACGGTGCTGTCCGCAGGATGGCGTGGTGTATCCGGCAGTCTGGCCCATGGTGGCGAATGGTCTGCTACAGGTGCTGGACGGAAGTCCATGTTTAAACTTACGCGCACGACTTTGGCGTTCTTAGTAAAGGAACGGATTTATAGATCTCTCCATCTCTCTTTTCTTCAAGCATATAGGTTGTTCTTCAGATATTTGAATAAAAATAGGTCAACTCTCGAATCGAAGGTTCGGCTCTTCACTTCATAAATCTTACACACGAATACATAAATAACTTTATTTGGATCAGAAAAGTTAATCCACAGCAATTTCTACACCGTTCACCAAAATTACAGATTTTTGTATTTGTATTGCGCAGTTAGAGCATCTGCCTGTACACTTTTTCGACTGAATGAAATGTGCATCCAATAATTTCTTTACTACGAAAGATATGTTGTTGACTACAACTTTAGAATATTCAATTTCTGCCTATCCGGCACAACCCCATATCGCAAACAGTTTTCGTGTATTGAGATCAACATTTCTCAATACGTTTTGGAAGGTTTATTTGCAATAATCGAAATTCGAGTGGTAGGTGAATATTATTGGTACAGTCCTGAGTTGTACGAATTTTCTAATAATATTTCATTCAGGGTTATTAAATGGATGTGTTCCGAAAGTTATCAATGCAAATGACCATTTGGTGTAGTTCTAGTGCGAAACCAGTCTCAGGTTTCTTCAAGCTGTGGCAAAGCTTACAGCTTTCACAAGATGGGTGGAGCTATTATTTAAGAAGTCAATTTTCAATTAGCTTTCGTACTAGAAATTACTTTGTCCAGTATTATCTTCTATTTTTCAAATTACTAGTTACTAGATGGCACCACCGGCTTCTTGAAGAGATTATATAATCCATAAAAAGGTAATGTAGAATAATGGAATAATTGTATTGTATTGGATGTGATGTTTTGGTCTAGGTTAAAATTACGTTCATATATAGTTTCTGGTAAGATGAATGAAAGATAAATGACAATAGTTGTGTAGACGTAGGTTTCATGTTTCTACTAACGAAAAATAGATGGCGCGCTAGGTTTTATAGTTACCTACGTTACTATTGGTCTAGTTTCGGGCACTGTGTTACTAGAGGGCTTGAATGTTGGCTGTATTTTTCTATAAGTAGCTATAATATTCTTTTGTACCTTCTAGGTGCCGTAGGTAGAAACTAAAACATAAAGATCACCTTAAATAAGATTTATTTTTATATTTCCCTTTTTCTTGTTTCCCTTTTTGCACTATATTAATCAATTACATGGTTAGCTATACGTTTGGTTTGTTAGGAGTGGTAATTAATTCTAATAGTTTCTGAGCCGCGTGAAAAAATGAAATCGCGACATCAAATAATATTAAGCAGTTATTAGAGGCTCATATCCTATCTAACCTAACCTGATTGAAGTAAAATTTGAAATGAATGAAGTGTTAGAATAGCTAACCTAAGAGAATACGAAATAAGTGAAGCTTTGGTTCATTCAAAATTAGTGAATGGACTTTTATACGGAACCTATCTAACCTAACCTAATTGAACTGAAATTCTCAGAATTAAAGAAGGAGCGGTTTTGGCGTAGGTTAGATATGGGTATGGGCCCTCGGGTGGGTTAGGCGAGGTGAGCGGTTTTGGCGTAGGTTAGATATGGGTATGGGATCGCTGGAAATCAGTCATTGTGAATTTCTGCGAGTCTACTGTGTCACAAAAAAAATAGAATCGACGACTGAGCAAGTTGAGCGATTAAGTTTTATGCTAAACTGAAGAATCTACTGAGAATACTTCATAAATGATTGTTGAGGCTAACAACCACTCTGCTCTACCCTACTTACTAAGATAAATCGACCATCGATTAAGTATCAAGATGGTAAGGGGAAGGGCGGGTAATTGGAGACAGCGGGCAATCGGAATCACACGCATATCTACAAAACTACGCACCCGAAACCTCGGAACATAGTCCCCGTCGTGAACGCCTCGCGCCAGTTACCGTTGCACGTCGCTGAGTGATACTAGTGTTTTGTTTTCGCGCGTCGTCATTGTAAATTTACGCAAGTGTGAGTGTCGTTTTTTTAAGTGTACCATATTTTGTTTATTGTGAAAAGGTAGTCTGTATGTTTCGAATTGTGATTAGCGTCTTATATTACAGTTCAAACTTAGATATTTTTTGTTTTATTATTATTTCTTTGGAGTATAGTAGCGGCTAATGAGAGTCAAGTGACCCCCATTGTCCGCAGGTGATTACCATTACCCGCAAAAGACTAATATTAATATTTTTGCTTCTAGATGCCAAAAGTACGAGTAAGGACAACCGAAAAAGCCAATTGGTCATCCGTGTCTCTCCTAAAAGCCATACTTCTTATTGAACAAGAGCGTTATTCTATAAGAAAAGCTAGTAAATCCACTGGTATCCCATTTTTGAGCTTACAAAAATGATTCAAAAAGAAGACTATCCAAGAACCACGTCTTGGAAGATGTACAGTATTTACGCCTGAAGTAGAAAAAAAATTAGCTGATGTGATAAAAAGATGGCTAATATATTTTATGGTTGTACCGCAACTCAAATAAGGAAAGTGGCATATGATTATGCGGAAAGTATGAATTTAAATCATAACTTTAATAAAGTTACAAAAATGGCCAGTCGAGATTGGTTGAAAGCTTTTATGGCTAGAAATAATATATCTGTGAGGAGACCAGAGGCAACCAGCATAAATCGAATAACAGCGTTCAATAAAGAGGAGGTGCAGTTATTCTTTAAGCTGTTGGAGGAAATTATGGAGGAACACAAATTTCTTCTCAAAAATATATACAATTGCGACGAAACAGGAATGACAATTGTACAGAATCCAGGGAAAATACTAGCAACAAAAGGACAGAAGAGAGTGGGATCTATCACCAGTTGGGAGAGAGGCAAAAATATAACTTTGATGTTTGCGATGAGCGCTGCAGGTGGCTTCATCCTACCTATGTTTATTTATTCCCGCAAGAGAGTGACTCCTCTACTTGAGAAGGATGGTCCATCAGGAGCACTTTATAAATGCTCCGACAATGGTTGGATAAATGAAAGTCTCTTTCTTGAGTGACTCGCACATTTTAAAAAACATGGTAAACCTTCTATGCTAGTCATTCTTCCTTATCTATCTACGAATTTTGCAAAAGCAACTATATTCATATGTTATCCTTGCCACCACACACATCCCACAGAATGCAGCCTTTGGACGTGTCATTCTCTGGACCTCTTAAAACCGCATACAAAAAGTAATGTGATTTATATATGAAAAGTAATCGCCTGGAACACATAACTCCTTATGATGTAGCAGGAGGTGAGGAAAGCATATATTACCGTTGTGTCTATTAACAAAGCGGAATCGGGATTTAGGGCAACAGATATTTTTCCAATAAATCCCCAAGTATTTTCTGAAGAAGATTTTATGGCTGCTGAGATTCTCCAATCTGACTCTATAGTCGTTTGCAATGAATCTATTACCATTTCTACGTGTGACATAGAACAAGATTAAAATGTCATTCCCAGCACATCAAAACAATAAGATTTATCAGCTGTAAGTGAATCAGAGCAAATAGTTATCTCATCCCCGACATCAAAGGCCAAAGAGTCGTCTGATCTGCCGTCAAATGTTCAACTATCCGATTTTATAAAATTACCAAAGAAAACACCTAAAGAGACTAAAGAGAAACAGCGCCGAAAGAAGCAGCATGCTACTGTATTAACCTCAACTCCACTGAAGAAAAATTTGATAGAAAAGGAAAATAAAAAGATAAAAAAAGTACAGAAAGAGCAAGAGAAAGAAAAAAAAATGTAAGTAAGGTAAGGGTCAGGGGAAGAAGTCTAAGGTGCAGAACGGTGATGGTCCCAAAACGGCAAGAGAGACAGGTTCTTCAGCATTCAAACGATACATCAGTTTCAAGCACTAAGACTTACAACTTATGCCAGGATGATGAGAATGATGATGCAGAAGACGCAGAAAATAGATGTTTATTATGCAGTGAATTTGGACGAAACAACGAGATGTGGTACCGATGCACCACATGCGAATTGTGGACAAACGCAGAATGTACTGGATGGGATTCTGCCGAAGGGTACGTCTGCGATATGTGTTAGTTCTGCTTGATCCTCATTTCCCACAGGCTGACCACCATTGCCCCGAAGTAAGTGCAATGGGAGTCAAACCTACTTTTTTTTAAACATAATTTTTTCCCAAAGTTGATGTACAAGATGATTAAAACTGATCTCAATTATTAGACAAATAAGTGTTTTTTAATACAAAACATTAGCAATAAATATTCAATTTTGAAGTAAGCTTTTATTCGAAAACTTTAAGTGACTCCTATTACCCTTTTCTACTATACCAATGAACTGAATTTGTCATCTACTGCTGTGTTAGTGAAGGTTTAGTATTGAGGAGAGTGTGCGCCAAGTGGTGTCCAAGTTAAAACAAAAAACACTTTTTTGTCTAATAATTGAGATCAGTTTCAATCATCTTGTACATCAACTTTGGGAAAAAAATTATGTTTAAAAAAAAGTAGGTTTGACTCCCATTGCACTTACTTCGGGGCAATGGGAGTCAAACCTACTTTTTTTTAAACATAATTTTTTTCCCAAAGTTGATGTACAAGATGATTAAAACTGATCTCAATTATTAGACAAATAAGTGTTTTTTGTTACAAAACATTAGCAATAAATATTTAATTTTGAAATAAGCTTTTATTTGAAAACTTGCTTAAGTGTAAGTAAGTATGCGCCAAGTGGTGTCCAAGTTCAACTGAACTTTTCCAACGTTTTGAAATTTGAACTGATTTTTTTGATGTCATCACTGGTAATGAAATCCATGTTTTCAAATACATCTCAAAAATAAAACGCCCTTCATAGCCACGCCCACAAAGGCAAAAATGAGAAAATCGAAAGTAAAAATGATGGTTACTCTTTTCCTTGTTCTCAAGCACAGACAGTTGAGGCTGCATACTACGTAGATGTGCAGGAAAGACTCCAGAAATGAATAGCCAGAAAAAGATATCTCCACGAGTATCAGGCCAATTACAAATTGTCTACGCTGATACTTTTCAAGACAGGTACCGCGCCTGGCAGAGTCACCGAAAAAAATGTGTAGAGGACCAAAGATAGAACTTTAATAATAAGAAACAAGTACTGTGTTTTAAGGAATTTTACTTAATAATTGCGATTCGTAACGCGTTTCACTACACCGTAGCTTCTTCAGACGAATGATTATGCAGAAAAATATAAATGAGAATATAACTATAAATGTTCTTGAGTAATTAAAAGCTTATTGGTTGCTTCTTCTTAAGTGGTTATTTATGACAGGTATATCCAATAAAATTAAGGAATAGATTGCTCCCCGAAAAGATTCAATAGAGGTGAAGGGCTTAAATCGACTTGTTCATTGATGAGTCTACCTGAGTGTTTGTATTTATTTATTTCTAAAGTTTCCCAAAGATCTACCTTCCAATATTTATTATCTGTATGCAAAATTTCAAACTGTGGGTCGAAAGAATGATTATTTTCTAAGAGATGATTCGCGTAATTTGAATCTGATTTTTTATTTGAAAAACTGCGTTTATGTTCCGATATTCTAATATTAAAATTTCTATGTGTTCTACCAATGTAGAAATTATCACAGTCATTGCAATTCAATCTATAAACACCTGATTTATTGTTTTTACCTGGTTTGGTTTTATTATTTTTATATATTTGCCTAAATTATTATTAGTTTGGAAAGCTATGTTGAAATTATTGCTACTTAAGAATGATTTCAATTTCTCACTTGTAATGCCAACGTAGGTTAAGGTGTTGAATTTTTGATTCAATTTATCGACAGGGTAAACTTCATTCAATGCGATTCTACTTTGTTTTTATTTAAAATATTATTTATTAGTTTGGGATTGTAACCATTATTTTTGGCTATTTGTTTAATCAAATTTAGTTCTTTGTTGAAATTTTCTGGTGATAGCGGGATGTTAATCAATCTATGAATAAAACTATTGAATGCTGACATTTTATGTTGATACGGATGACACGACGAGTTATGTATTATAATATCTGTATGTGACGGCTTATGGTAAATTGCGAAAACATGTTTTCCATTTTCATTCGAAATTGTTACGTCTAAGAAATTTATCGAATTATTGCTTTCTATTTCGGTTGTGAATGCAATTTTTGGATGTAATGAATTTATATGATTTTCGAAAATTTTCAACTGTCTATCTGTTCCTGTGAAGCAAATAATGATATCGTCTACATAGCGATACCAGTATAAACAATATTTACTGAGTGGATGATTATGTTATTCATGAAAATTTCTGCTAACAAAGGACTTAACAGATTGCCCACAATCAAGCCGTCTTCAATAGTATAATATTTGTAATTGAAATGGAAATAATTTTGATCTAAACAAATTTTAATAATGAAATAATATCTGATTTAATGATAGTATTGACATGATTCCTTTCTAATAAATCTAAATAAATCTAATTGATTATGGGCAATCCGTTAAGTCCTTTGTTAGCAGAAATTTTCATGAATAACTTAGAGAAATTAATTCATAGTCATCCACTCAGTAAATATTGTTTATACTGGTTTCGCTATGTAGACGATATCATTATTTGCTTCACAGGAACAGATAGACAGTTGAAAATTTTCGAAAATCATATAAATTCATTACATCCAAAAATTGCATTCACAACCGAAATAGAAAGCAATAATTCGATAAATTTCTTAGACGTAACAATTTCGAATGAAAATGGAAAACATGTTTTCGCAATTTACCATAAGCCGTCACATACAGATATTATAATACATAACTCGTCGTGTCATCCATATCAACATAAAATGTCAGCATTCAATAGTTTTATTCATAGATTGATTAACATCCCGCTATCACCAGAAAATTTCAACAAAGAATTAAATTTGATTAAACAAATAGCCAAAAATAATGGTTACAATCCCAAACTAATAAATAATATTTCAAATAAAAACAAAGTAGAATCGCATTGAATGAAGTTTACTCTGTCGATAAATTGAAACAAAATTCAACACCTTAACCTACGTTGGCATTACACGTGAGAAACTGAAATCATTCTTAAGTAGCAATAATTTCAACATAGCTTTCCAAACTAATAATAATTTAGGCAAATATATAAAAATAATAAAACCAAACCAGGTAAAAACAATAAATCAGGTGTTTATAGATTGAATTGCAATGACTGTGATATTTTCTACATTGGTAGAACACAGAAATTTTAATATTAGAATATCGGAACATAAACGCAGTTTTTCAAATAAAAATCAGATTCAAATTACGCGAATCATCTTTTAGAAAATAATCATTCTTTCGACCCACAGTTTGAAATTTTACAGATAATAAATATTGGTAGGTAGATCTTTGGGAAATTTTAGAAATAAATAAATACAAACACTCAGGTAGACTCATCAATGAACAAGTCGATTTAAGCCCTTCGCCTCTATTGAATCTTTTCGGGGAGCAATCTATTCCTTAATTTTATTGGATATACCTGTCATAAATAACCACTTAAGAAGAAGCAACCAATAAGCTTTTAATTACTCAAGAACATTTATAGTTATATTCTCATTTATATTTTTCTGCATAATTATTCGTCTGAAGAAGCTACGGTGTAGTGATACGCGTTACGAATCGCAATTATTAAGTAAAATTCCTCAAAACACAGTACTTGTTTTTTATTATTGATAATGGAATTTTACCAAGTAAAAGCCTCCCAAATTAAAAAAAAAAAAAAAAAATAGAACTTTAACGAGTTTTTTGTGTTTTTGCGAAAGTGGTCAATAAATTACTCTGAAAAATAATTGCATTACCTTCGGAATGTACCCTGTATACTCATTCACAAATTCTCCACCTTCAATAACCGTCGTGGGTTTGTGAACACCTGTGATTTTTGACTATATATTGGTTTTTTGTTTCAGATATCAATATGAATATTTAGGAAATACCCCACGATTAGTGATAACACCTTTAACAGATAGATGTTATATAACTTTAACTCAAAGTTTACATTTAATAATGGGTGGAGCTCCTGCTGGTCCAGCGGGTACTGGTAAAACAGAGACAACTAAAGATCTTGGAAAAGCACTCGGTGTGATGGTCTATGTTTTTAATTGCTCCGAACAGATGGATTACAAATCCATTGGGAATATTTACAAAGGATTATCACAAACTGGATGTTGGGGTTGCTTTGATGAATTCAATAGAATTTCGATTGAGGTGTTATCGGTAGTTGCGGTTCAAGTGAAAACTATTCAAGATGCTATCAAGGAGAATAGAAAGAAATTCAAGTTTTTGGGTGCCAAAATTCAATTGATTCCAACGGTAAGCAAAAACTTCGGTGAGATATGTGTCTTTATTCGCTTTTTCAAATCAGTTTGCACAAAATATGATACAATTTCGATGAAAATTTCAGATTGGCATCTTCATAACTATGAATCCCGGCTATGCTGGAAGAACAGAACTACCAGAAAATTTGAAAGCACTCTTTAGACCTTGTGCGATGGTGGTCCCTGATTTTGAACTTATCTGCGAAATAATGTTAGTAGCCGAAGGTTTTCAGGAAGCAAGATTACTCGCACGTAAATTTATAACTCTATATACACTTTGTAGAGAGTTATTAAGCAAGCAGGATCATTACGATTGGGGATTGAGAGCTATAAAATCTGTATTGGTGGTTGCTGGGGCATTGAAACGAGGGGATCGATTGAGACCTGAAGATCAAGTACTCATGAGAGCATTGAGAGATTTTAACATTCCAAAAATCATCACAGAAGATATACCTATTTTTATGGGCTTGATTGGAGATCTGTTTCCATCGCTCGACGTGCCCCGTAGGAGAAATTTAGGCTTCGAGAATTTTATCAAAGAGGCAGCAGTAGACAATGAGTTACAACCGGAAGAAGGATTCATTTTGAAAATAGTTCAACTCGACGAGTTGCTAGCAGTTCGGCATTCAGTATTCATAGTTGGATTCGCAGGAACTGGAAAAAGTATGGTTTGGAAGACATTATTCAGAACGTATCAGATCCAGAAAAGAAAACCTTTTTATAACGATCTGAATCCTAAGGCTGTTACGAATGATGAATTATTTGGTGTCATCAATTCTACAACCAGAGAATGGAAAGATGGTCTGTTCTCTACGATAATGAGAGACCAGACAAACTTTACAGGCGAAGGACCCAAATGGATTGTGTTAGATGGAGATATAGATCCCATGTGGATCGAATCATTGAATACGCTTATGGATGATAATAAAGTCCTAACTTTAGCCAGTAATGAAAGAATTGCACTAACCAAGCATATGCGACTTCTTTTCGAAATTGCCAGTTTGAGAACGGCAACTCCAGCAACTGTTTCGAGAGCAGGAATTTTGTATATCAACCCAGCTGACTTAGGCTGGAATCCATATGTAGCTTCATGGATCGAAAAACATTCACTGCAAAGTGAGAAAACTAACCTTTCGATATTATTCGATAAATATGTACCTTCATGTTTGGAAATGATGAGGGGAAAATTTAAAAAGATTACGCCTATATCAGATATTGCTCATATTCAAATGTTGTGTTTTTTATTGGATTGTTTTTTGACTCCTCAAAATGTTTCACCTGAAAATCCTAAAGAATGGTATGAAATATATTTTGCATTTGCTGTGGTTTGGGCTTTCGGATCTTGCCTCTTTCAGGATCAACTTGTGGACTGGAGAAATGAATTCAGTAGATGGTTTCTCAATGAGTTTAAGACGGTGAAATTTCCCAGTAGTGGTAATGTGTTCTCATTCTATATAGATCCAGAAACTATGAAGTTTTTGCCGTGGACTGAACTTGTACCACATTTTGAATTTGATTCAGATATTCCTCTTCAGTCTACTTTAGTCGAAACGAATGAAACAACCAGGATAAAATTTTTCGTGAACCATCTTACGAAGAGAAAGATACCAGTGATGCTGGTGGGTCCTCCGGGGAGTGGAAAGAGTGTGATATTGAATGGGATAATGGAGAACCTTCCAGATCAGTATTTAGTGACTAGAATTCCATTTAATTTTTATACTACTTCCGAATTACTTCAACATATTCTGGAAAAGCCTCTAGAGAAGAAAGCTGGTAGAGTTTTTGCACCAAGTGGAGGAAAAAATCTGATATATCTCATAGATGATATGAACATGCCTGAAGTTGACAAATATTTTACAGTTCAACCACATACCCTTATCAAACAGTACATGGATTATCAACATTGGTATGACAGACAAAAACTAGCTCTAAAGGAAATTCATAATGTTCAATTCATTTCCAGCATGAATCCGAACGCTGGTAGTTTCACAATAGACCCGAGACTTCAAAGACATTTTTGTGTCTTTGCAGTGAGTTTTCCATCTCACGAATGTTCGTTTCATATTTATAGTAGTATTTTGAAGGCACATTTTGAAATGCCTCACTTGAAATTTAGTACATCTGTATCGAAGAGATGCACTTCTATTGTAAACACGTCGTTGGCCTTGCATGCCAGAATATCGCAAACTTTTCTCCCTACGGCCATTAAATTTCACTATTGCTTCACTCTGCGAGATGTCTCCAATGTCTTTCAAGGATTATTGTTCTCAACTGGGGACTCTGTTAAAAACAGCACGGATTTAATGAGATTATGGCTTCATGAAACCAACAGAGTATACGAAGATCAAATGGTAGATAAGAATGACTTGGATAATTATAAAAAGATCGTAAAAGAAGTATTGAGGCAGCATGCTGAAGACGAAGATGAGAGAATTGTTATGGAGGAACCACTGATTTTCTGTCACTTTGCTTTAGGAATAGGAGACCCTAAATATTTTCAAATTCGAAATTTTACTCATTTAAATGATCTATTACAAGAAGCATTGAGCGGTTATAATGATTTGATTGCAGCAATGAATTTAGTGCTTTTTGAAGATGCAATGTATCATATTTGCAGAATTAATCGTATCTTAGAATCCCCTCGGGGAAATGCATTATTGGTAGGTGTTGGGGGATCCGGAAAACAATCGTTAACCAGATTAGCAGCCTTCATTTCTTCTTTCGATGTGTTTCAAATTCAATTAAGCAAGACTTATTCCCAAACTGATATGAGACTCGACTTAGCAGCACTTTATCTGAAATCTGGTCTCAAAAGCGCAGGCATTGTCTTCTTGATGAGTGATGCACAGGTACCGAAAGAGGATTTCTTGGTTCTCATAAATGATATGTTGGCATCCGGAGAAATATCAGATCTACTTTCCGAAGAAGAAACGGAAAATGTTCTATCAGGTGTGAAGGGGGAAGTCAAAGGCCTAGGGCTAGAAGACACCAAGGAGAATTGCTGGAAGTTCTTTATAAATCGCGTTAGAAGTTTACTGAAATGTGTTTTATGTTTTTCGCCTGTTGGCGCTACTCTTCGCATCCGGGCTAGAAAATTTCCAGCTATCGTAAACTGCGTTTCGATCGATTGGTTCCATGAATGGCCTGAAGATGCATTGTTGTCAGTTTCTTCCAGATTTCTCTCCGAAATTGATGATTTGCCGGCAGACTTGGTCACACCTGTATCCCTCTTCATGTCTTATGCTCACGGTAAAGTAAATGAAATCTCTGAAAGATATTTAATAAACGAGAAGCGATATAATTATACAACTCCTAAATCGTTTCTGGAACAAATTTCCCTCTATTCCAAATTACTTGGTCAAAAACATTCAACGTTATCCACAAGTATCGAAAGACTTAATCTCGGCTTGGCGAAGTTAGATTCAACATCTGAAGAAGTAGATGGCTTAAAACGTATTCTCGCACTCCAAGAAGTAGAATTGAAAGAAAGAAATGAATCTGCTAGTAAATTAATTGCAGTTCTATCCTCAGAAAATGAAAAAGTAGCCGCAGAGCAAGCCATTGCGACTGAAGAAGAGGCAAAAGTTAGAGTAATTGAAGAAGATGTTTCCGATAAACAACAAACCTGTGCAGAAGATTTGGCTAAAGCTGAACCTGCTCTTCTGGCTGCTATGGAGGCCTTGAATACTCTTAACAAAAATAATTTGACTGAACTGAAATCATTCTCTACGCCTCCAGAGGCAGTAGCTAACGTTTGTGCGGCAGTACTGGTTCTTTTTTCCCCTAAAGGAAAAATACCTAGAGATAAGTCATGGAAAGCTTGTAAAATAATGATGGGAAAAGTTGATCAGTTCTTGAATGATTTAATTAATTATGATAAAGATAACATCCATCCTGAAATTGTTAAAGCTGTATACGAATATGTGAACAACCCACAGTTTGATCCTGATATTATTGTTTCAAAGTCTACAGCCGCTGCTGGCTTGTGTTCATGGGTAATTAATATAATGAGATACCATGAAGTGTATGTGGTTGTTGAGCCGAAAAGACAAGCTTTAGTCAGAGCCAACAAAGAACTTCAAGAGGCCCAAGCAAAACTATCTGCTTTACAAAAAAAACTCGGTCTTTTAGAAGATACTTTATCAGGATTACGAGCTGATTTCGATATGGCAATCACAGCTAAGATGAAGTGTCAAGCTGAAGCTGATGCTACAGCATTAATGATCGATTTAGCAAACAGGCTAGTGACTGGACTTGGATCAGAAAGAATCAGATGGAAGGAGTTGATGACTGATTATGCTGCACAAATGTTAACTTTACCTGGAGATGTATTATTAATCTCTTCATTTATTTCTTACGTAGGATGCTTCACGAGGAATTATCGACAAGCTCTATTGAATAAGTATTGGGTACCTTTTCTTTTGAATCTTGAGGTGCAGATTCCAAGGTCTGAAGAACTAGATCCTTTAACTTTGTTAACAGATGATGCTATGATTGCTGAGTGGAACAATGATGGCTTACCCACCGATAGAATGTCAGCTGAAAATGCTTGTATATTGATGAACTCAGTAAGGTGGCCTTTAATGATTGATCCACAACTTCAAGGAATCAACTGGATTAAAACAATGTATGGAAATCCTCTCCGCATCATTCGACTCTCAATGAAAAATTACCTGGATATTCTGGAAGATTGTATTATTCAAGGTTCGGTAGTCTTGCTAGAAAATATCGGAGAAACAATTGATTCTGTCCTTGAACCGATTCTGGGTAGGGTCCTGATAAAGAAAGGAACAGCTATCAAACTTGGAGACAAAGACGTAGATTACGATCCAAATTTTAGATTGATAATTCATACAAAATTAGCTAATCCTCATTATAAACCTGAAATACAAGCCCAAACTACTTTAATAAATTTCACAGTTACTAGGAGCGGCTTAGAAGACCAACTCTTGGCAACAGTAGTCAATGCAGAGAGACCGGATTTAGAACAATTAAAGTCGTCTCTAACAAAGCAAGAGAACTTATTCAAAATAACATTAAAGAGGTGCGAAGATAATCTTCTTTACAAACTATCCACAGCTACAGGAAATATTTTAGGAGATGTTGAATTGGTCGAAAATCTGGAAACTACCAAGAAAACAGCGAACGAAATCGTCACGAAAGTGAAGGAAGCTAAGCTTACATCAATCAAAATTGACGAAGCGAGAGAACACTATAGACCATGCGCATCTCGCGCAGCACTTTTGTACTTCGTATTGACCGATTTGAATAGAATCAATGCTATGTACCAATTTTCTTTGAAAGCTTTTACTGTAGTTTTCAAAGATGCTATAACCAGAGCGGAGAAATCTGATAAGCTGAGAGAGCGCGTCGAAAATCTACTTAACAAGATTACTTTTTGTGTTTACATGTATACTTCAAGGGGACTTTTTGAACGAGATAAGCTGACGTTTTTAGCTCATATGTCATTCCAGATTCTTCTTCAAGCTGAAGAAATTGATCCTGAGAATCTAGAATTTCTTTTGCGCTTCCCAACAATTCCTGGGGTCACTTCGCCTGTAGAATTTTTAACTAACAACTCTTGGGGTGGTATAAAATCTTTGTCTCAATTAGATGAGTTGAGAAATTTAGACAAAGATCTTGAAGGATCTGCCAAAAGGTGGAAAAAATTAGTGGAGAGTGAAAATCCAGAACGAGAAAAATATCCGGGAGAATGGAAGAATAAAAACGACCTGTTACAGCTTTGCATGATGAGAGCATTAAGACCTGATAGGATGACATATGCTGTCAGAGTTTTTATTGAAAATAAATTAGGAAATAAGTATAGTTCTGCTAGAACCGAGGATTTCGAGAAGTCGTACCAGGAAACTAGCAATTCGACACCCACTCTATTCATTTTATCTCCTGGTGTCAACCCTCTAAAGGACGTGGAAGTCCTAGGGAAAAAATTAGGTTTCACGCATCGCAAGGGAAATTTTCACAGTGTATCTCTTGGTCAAGGTCAAGAAATTGTTGCTGAAACATCATTGGGTCATGCTTCTACTTCTGGACAATGGGTTATTCTGGAGAATATTCATCTGGTAACAAGATGGCTACCGACACTCGAAAAGAAAATGGAACAGATTGCCGAGAAGTCTCATAAGGATTTCAGACTTTTCTTGAGCGCTGAACCTCTGGCAGACCCACATGCTTGTGTTATTCCCCAAGGAATTCTGGAAACTTGTATCAAGATAACAAATGAACCACCCACAGGAATGTTCGCGAATCTACACAAAGCGTTAGATAACTTTAGCCAGGAAACTTTAGACATGTGTACAAAAGAGGCTGAATTTAAAGCATTTCTATTTTCTCTGTGCTATTTTCATGCTGTCGTAGCGGAAAGAAGAAAGTTTGGACCGCAAGGTTGGAATAGAAATTACCCATTCAACATTGGAGACCTAACCATAAGCGTGAATGTTCTCTACAACTACCTAGAGAATACTTCTAAGGTGAGCAGAATTTGTTAGCCTATTGAATTAGTATAAATTGACTTAATTCATGTCCATTTCCTGTTATTAGATTCCATACGATGATTTGAGATATCTCTTCGGAGAAATTATGTATGGGGGACATATAACGGACGACTGGGACCGTAGACTGTGCCGAACGTATCTAGAAGAATATATGAAACCAGAACTTTTAGATGGAGACTTAGAACTTGCTCCAGGTTTCCCAGCACCCCCAAATTTTGATTTCGAAGGTTACCATAAATATATAGACGAAAACTTGCCTCCCGAAAGCCCATACTTATACGGCTTGCATCCTAATGCTGAGATAGGTTTTCTAACACAATCATCAGAGGAAATGTTCAAAATCATCTTCGAGCTTCAACCTAGAGATTCCGGTGCCGCTGCTGGATCTGGAATGTCTCCTGAAGAAAAGGTGGATCATACTGTAGTCGCTCAGCTGAAATTATGATTTCAAATTATTTACAGGTGAAAGGCTTGATCGAAGATATACTTGATAAAGTTCCGGAACCATTTCCAGTCCAAGATATGTATGCCAAGGTCGAAGATAAATCACCCTTTGCCATTGTTGCTATCCAAGAATGTGGAAGAATGAATATATTATCTTCAGAAATGAGGAGAAGTCTTCGTGAACTTGACCTCGGTTTGAAGGGCGAACTGACGATCACTGAGGATATGGAACGTCTTCAACAGGCTCTCTTCTTGGACCAAGTTCCCGAGATTTGGTCTATTAAGGCTTATCCGAGTCTATTGGCGCTGGGTAGTTGGACTGCTGATCTGAGTGCTAGAATTAAAGAGTTGGAGAATTGGGTTAGTGATTTTTTGCTACCTTCTGCAGTATGGTTAGGAGGACTTTTCAATCCTCAGTCATTTTTGACGGCCATTATGCAACAGACGGCTAGGAGGAATGAATGGCCTTTGGATAAAATGTGTTTGCTCACTGATGTTACCAAAAAGCAGAAGGAAGATTTTTCGGTTGCTCCCAGAGATGGAGCGTATGTTTACGGATTATATATGGAGGGCGCGAGGTGAGATGAATGATTTTCGATATTTTTTTTGACTTAAGATGTTTTCTCCATCTATTATTGAATTTTGATAAAAATAAATAGTTGTCATTGAACTATATACAAACTGGAATGGCCATTGAACACTATGGTGAAAGAAAATATGTTTAAAACCGTGAGGTTTTTCAAATGTATATTTATGTTATCACAAATTTTTTTGGCGAAATTTCGTTTAGTGATTCCATTTGCATCCTACTTGATTTTTTGATACTTTCATGAAAGGATTTCACAAAAATATTTGGTAGCGTGATGATTTCGATTTTGACCCAGGAGAAATATTGCAATATTTTTTCCTCAATATTTTTTTTATTTTCATTTTAGGATCTAGGTAATTCCGTAAATAGTTTGATTGAGGAGGTCAGTATATCCTAAAAATTAATTATTCATTGTTCACTTCAAAGAAACAATGTTCAAATCCTCAATACATCTACAACTTTAATTCTCGTTTCGCCACAATGGCATCATCAGATATCTTATGCATTTAAAAGGAAGATACGCCTTATACAGTGCGAGTCTGAAATTTGAATAAAATTCATAATTTCTTTCACATCAGTTTTTGGAGAAAATGATTGGCCAAGTGAGAATATTTTTTCTTTGTTTATCAAAATTTTACGTTATCGAATATTCCATAAATTTGATCCTCATTTTTCCTTGATTTTCAAAGAGCCTGAGTTCTATAATGCTGCATAGTTAATGTATTCGATGAATTGCCCTCGAGATACAGGCTGTTCCATCCGATGCAAAAATCTAATTTTTTCATGGTAGATTCAAAAATCTGCAAAAATTGAAAATTCAATTTGGGTGAATGAAGTAGAAAAAATCTACCATTCACCCATTAACATTAAAAGCTGACAAGGAATAAAGGTTGATTGAAACCTAATTTGAAAGGCATTGTGGATAGCCATGAAAAAAAACATGATTAGTCACACTATTTAAAATGATGAGAATGAGGTGGATCACCCTTCAAGAGAATTAGCTCAAGACCACCAAGTGAGTCAAAAATCAGTGCTGATTTTGTGAATTAATTCTGGCCAAAAGTTTCTTAGCTGTATATAGAAATTCATATGTCCGAGCATTTCCCATCCAAACGATTGGAGGTTGGTTCGTTTTCATTAGAACGCACGTATTTCAGGATATAGCGAATATTCAAACAGCTTTGATTTACTAAATCAAAACACCTCAAAAAAGTCTAGGGAACACTTCTGAATATCGATATATCGTATCCAGAACGATCAATATGGATGATTTTTTTCAAGAAATGAACACCTGCATCAATTTCTCACCAAATTGTGTAGAGTGCCGCAACAGATTTCAGTTTTTTTTGATAAAAATCTAAAAATGCAGCAGATGCGACGCTGCTTTATAATCATTTCATGTATTCAGTGTTTGAAATCAGTTAGTTGGCACTTTGTTTCTGTTGTGAGCACAAATAAAAGATTCAAGTTTTGTGATTCGATCATGGAAAGACGACATTTGACTAGAGAAGAGATGTTACGAGCCGTTGGCATGCTCCAAGCTGGGAGCTCACAACGGGAAGTATCCGTTGTGAGTGTCATAAACCGTTTATGGTCGCGTTTCAATGAAACAGGTAGTGTAGAAGAACGCCATACAGGTCGTTTCAGGTTTACTACAGTCGCCCAAGACCGAATTTTCGTTTTACAAGCCAGAAGAGATCGTACTACCACAGCATTTCAATTAGCTCAAGCGCTATCACGAGTTCCTAATGTACAAATTTCCGACCAAACTGTGAGAAATCGACTGCACGAAGGTCAACTCTACTCCAGACGTCCTTTAAGAGTTCCACAACTGACCCATGGAAATCGCGCTGCTCGTTTAGCTTGGTGCCAAGAACACGTAAACTGGCATCAAGAGAGGTGGACCACAGTTCTCTTCAGTGATGAATCTAGATTTAGTTATTATCCCGATTCGGGAAGAATTCGAATATGGAGGAACCTGGAAAGCAAAGCCGTCTTCAGCATGCTCGAGAAGTTGTTAGAGAGGAGGCGGATCAGTGATGTTTTGGAGAGGTATACGCCTTGGTGGAAGAACTGACCTCGTTTTCATACAGAACAACCTCACTGGAAATTCTTACGCAAATGAGATAGTTTTACCTGTAGTGGTACCGTATCTCTAAACAATGGGTCAAAATCCACTCTTCCAAAAAGATAATGCCCCTCCTCGTCGTGCAAGAGTTGTCTTGAACGTTCTTGAAGTGAATGATATCGATTTTCTACCGTGGCCATCCTGCTACCCAGATCTGAATCCCATCGAGCATGTGTGGGACACCCTAAAAAGAAATCTCCTGCTTCAAAACGTCTTCCATAATGAACAGGAGCTTCGATTAGCAGTTCAGGGGGCTTGGAATGACTTAGGCCAAAATGTAATAGACAATTTGATATTGAGCATGCCGCGACGATGCCAACGTGTCATTAATAACAGAGACGGACCTTCTGGGTACTGAAAAATATAGGTGCTTCCATATCGTTTCGAAAATATTAGTTCAGGATTTTTTGTGTTTTACCAAATTTCGTCATTTTCGAATTTCAAATTTTATTTATAATAGGTGCTTTGGAGAAGTCGAATATTATTTCGTTTTCTTGAGAATACATTATATACAATACATCCTAACAAAACCGAAAGATTTCTATAAATTCGAATCATCAAATTCATATTTTAAAGATATTGGTAAGTGTTCCTAGACTTTTTGAGGTGTTTACATCCGAATACCTAAGAAGAAAACTTAGAGGGAAACGTTAGCTAGAAATATATCAATTTCTTTGTTCAATATCTGAAATAAATATGATTGAATTTAGTTTTTCCTGAGATCGATTGGGAGGAACTTTCAAATTTTGATAAATTTTGAGCTCATTTGATGATCGAATATCCAAATGTTTAAATACTGTTCGGATATTCAATAGAGACGATAAGTATAATTCAGTAGATAATAAGAGGTTGCATTTCTTAGTGCTTATGCATACCTGAAACTATTCCTCGAGTATTGTGGCTCCATCTATGCATCATGTTCAGACGAGCTATATAGATTCTAAACCTCTTGGACAGTAGGGTTATGGCCCCATCTGTAGGTGTATGAAGGAACGAAGTGAAGAAACCTACAATTATGTTACCATTTGAAATTTTGAAGCATAAAAACGATAACAGATGGCAACATCTATTGCGTTTTCTTATATTTTCATATTGTGAATATGTCCAGGTGAAAATTGCTGCTTACTTTTACATTTGAAATAGCATTAGATTTTTCAGAGCTATAGTTCTTCTAAATTCGAAAGCTATCCATGATAGCCTCTGTTTCAATTTGATTTTTTTTGACTTAAATTCGGCGATTTTTTTTCCGTATTGTACGCTAGTTGATCGAAACAATTTCCAATTACAATTTTCATCAATCTGTGTGTGTCAATTTCTTTATCAAAATCTATATCTGTCCATGTTTTGAAAGTTGAAGAGCACCGAGAATTAGGATTGGAATTTTTTATTATTAGGTCCGCAACAAAGTTGCTATTTTTTTCATGAAAATACAACTTTATTGTGTAAAATGATTACAAATGAATCATTCGAAATATTGCCCATCGCTAGCTAGAACTTTCTCCCATCTTTCTGCCAGAGCTCGAATACCGTGAAGGTGTTCGTCTTTCGAGGCTATCCACGAATCAAACCATTTTTCGAGCTCTTCATATAAGCGGAACTGCTGATCAGCCAGACCATGTGCCATCGAACGGGACAAGTAATAATAGGATGGTGCAATATCTATAGAATATGGCGTGTGGCGTAGGACTTCCCATTTGAGCGTTTCCAAGTAGGTTTTAACGGGTTTGGCAACGTGAGGCCGAGCGTTGTCATGCTGTAGAATTACTCTTTCGTGTCTCTGCTCGTATTGTGGCCGTTTTTCGCGCAGTGCTTTACTCAATCGCATCAATTGAGTTCGATACCGTTCGCCAGTGATGGTTTCATTCGGTTTCAACAGCTCATAATAAATAACACCGACTTGGTCCCATCAAATATACAGCATAACTTTCGTGGCGTGAATATTCGGCCGAGGCGATGACGTAGAAGCATGAAGCGGGCAATCCTCAAGATTTTTTTTTTTGGATTGCTGTAATGAATCCATTTTCATCACCCGTTACGATGCGATGAAGAAAACACCTTTCTTTTTTGCCGTTGGAGCAGTTTTTCACAGTCGAAAAAACGACGCTCAACGATCCTTGGCTTCAAATGATAAGGAACTCAAGTTCCTTGCTTTTGAATCATTCCCAATGCATGCAACCGCTTGGAAATGGCCTGGCAGGTAATTCCCAAGGCTGATGCAAACTCTTCATGCATTTGGCACGGATCCTTATTGCCTCCAATTCAGCGTCTTCGAAGATTTTTGGCCTTCCTTCACGGGGACGGTCGTCCACATCGGAATCACCGTTTTTGAAGCGACGGAACCAATCCCGGTACGTTGTTTCACTCAGAGCAGCATCTCCGTAAACTTTTGGTGCACTCTATGAGTTTCAGCCGCCGTTTTTTCGTATGAAAGAAGAAAATCAACACTTCCCGCAAACGACGATTATTTGGCACTAAATCAGACATTTTCTCACAACTAAAAGTATATGACGTAAAAACAAAATCACTTATGTGTCACATTGGTTTGTTTACCATATGTCTAATCTTTGTTCAAGACGTTCTTGATGTGTGAAAATGGATCAGCAATTACTGCTGGAGCCATCTATTGACAAACAGCAAGAACTTAGTTACACACCTAATAACCTATCGAAAATACTTTTCAGTACACAGAAGTTAAACACTCACTTCAGCTACTCCATTCAAAAGATCTTCGGTCACCTGCCCTGGCTCATTGATGTATATCCTAGTATATCTTAAACTAGTGAGCTTTGTTCTCAACAATAATTAAAATTCTCAACTTTAATCAAAAACGTCTTGATTTCTAATCCACTAAACACAAAAGAAATCTTGAAGTGCATGAACTTGTGATAAAATTCAAGTTAGTCTGGAAAAATAAAAAATTATTGTAAGTATGCGGTCTCGTAATAGCATTTTAGCATTCAAGTGAAACTGTTTCTATTCGGGGACATGAAATTGAGTAGTGACATTCTTATCATAATGATCAATGAAAAGATAATGAAAAGCGTATTCGAAAAAAGGTTGAACCCGTCGATTGTTATTTTTATTTCAGCATTTTCAAAACAAAATTTTATAAGACAGTGCATGAAAACTTTCTCATTCAAAACTCAACCGCTTGAATATAATTCAATTTTTGGATTCTGTAGGAAATTCTAGACATATTCGGCATACAATATACATACTACGACTATCTTCGTTTCGGAAATAGTTTGTGTTTTCTGGTTCATTGCAGAAAACAATATAAACAAAAAATGAAATTATTTGATTACAGA
This sequence comes from Cryptolaemus montrouzieri, assembly GCA_013387265.2. Classification (NCBI taxonomy): domain Eukaryota; kingdom Metazoa; phylum Arthropoda; class Insecta; order Coleoptera; family Coccinellidae; genus Cryptolaemus; species Cryptolaemus montrouzieri. The sequence continues at coordinate 127,215,004 of JABFTP020000185.1, forward strand.
AATTCCCTTAACACTCCTAAAAATTAATGGGTAAGGTTTGGTAGCATTAAGTATGTACATCTCTGGTAAAATAGTGGTACTGGTGTCTAGTTGGTGATGTTAAAAACAAAACGTCTAATATACAAAATGCTCGTACAACATTCTAATCTTAAAGAATACTGTGCTATTTTGTAAATTAGCACTGTTCGTAACAAAGTTTCTACAGGGACTAAAATTTATTGGTTACGTAAGTGTCCTGTAGAGGTCACTCAGACATTCTGGCACTTTTATATAAAAGTAGCTTCTTCGTAGATCTGTCCACTTTTCTTGAATTTTGATGTGTATAATAAATATACGTGTCCTAAGTTATCAGCTATGCAAAAAACGCACTCATCTTTGTTGGGTTCAAACAGAGCGATGTTTTGGGAGTTCATCTCTTGAAAAAGGTCTTGTTTGTAATCTTTTTTCTCGAAGGTGTAGGCAAGCTTTAATTGTCGATGAACATCGACTTCATCATGGAGAAGTGGTTCCAGGTATTTTTTGGAAGTAGAAGCTCTACAATAATGCGATTCAAATTTTGAAATACCATTCAACCATTCAATCATGAATGCTTGAACAGTTTGTCTTCAACTTGTTGAGTTCTTTTCGAAGAATAAGATGTAAATGTCTCATCTGTATTTGAAGAACGAGTAATCTCATCCACTGCTTAATTCCGAGACTCTGGAAAAGTCTTTTTGCATATTTGTAGTCTCGTCTTGTCTCTCGTTAAGAGAATAATCATAGGTTAGATTTCCGGCTATCATCTTTATCACTTTTTGGTCTATAGAAATTTTCGTTTCTGTAGATAATTTCACTCAATTCTTCATCGAACTGTATATAGCTTAGACATCATTTTTTCTCTGGTTGATAAAAGCTTCCATTTTTGGCTATTCGCATCATTTTTTGAGCTCCATATTTTATATAATATATATATTAATATATATATATATATATATATATATATATATATATATATATATATATATATATATATAATACATAAAATATACATATTATGCATGGGCATTCTCAAGTTCATTGATCTTTTTCGCTCACTTTTAGTTGCTCCATACATTTCAGTGTTATCAACATCCTCAACTCAGTTTTTCGTTGCTATATATAAATGAGATAAAAACACTTTATTTGAAAAAATTCGACGACGTTTCGCTGACACAGCAGCTTTATCAAGAATGAAAAACAGAATGAAGAGTAAGGTATTATAAACAAATCGTAGAACAAGTTGGATGAATAACAGGAAAATCCACACCGAGCCATTGTACAGTTAGTATGAAAGGTAATAAAAACTAATTAAACAAGTTAAGTAGGGTGAGTAATTCAAATCTACCTGTTCATTCAAAAGCTTGTCCGAATGTTTGTATCTATTTATTTCTAATGCTTCTAGGAGATCTAATTTTGAACTTTTGATTTTATATGTAATATGTCAAAGTTTTTATTGAATGAATGGTTTTCTTTTATTGGGTGGTTTGAATAATTTGAATCAGATTTTTTATCGAAGCTACGTTTATGTTCAGATGTTCTTACGCCAAAACTCCTATAGGTCCTACCGATATAAATTTTATCACAAGAACCGCAATTGAGTTTATAGATTCCTGATTTACTTGATTTTTCAACACGAGATTTATTATTTTAATATGTTTACCTAAGTTATTAGAAGTTTTGAAAGCTATATTAAGATTTTGTTTGACGAGAAAGGATTTAATATCTGTACTTGCAGAACCGCAGAATGTTAAACTGTTGAATATTTTATAGTCTTTATGAATAGGATATACTTCATTTATTGCTTTCTGATAGAGTTTTTACGAATGATTAGATCTACTATATCCGGATTATATGAATTATTAATGGCTATCTGTTTGATGATGTTTAACTCTTTATTATAATCTTCTACTGATAAAGGTAAATTGAGTAACCGATGTACCATGCTGTTTAAAGCTGCAACTTTGTGTTGAATTGGATGTAATGAGTAGTTATGTATGATTGTATCAGTATGTGTTGGTTTACGAAAGACCGAAAAACATGATTATTATTTTGTTTAGTGATTTTTAAGTCCAAAAATTTTTATGGAATCGTTCTGTTCAATTTCTATCGTGAATTTAATGTTCAAATGGATGGAATTAATGAAATTAACAAATAAGTCTAATTGACGAGTAGTTCCAATGAAACATACTAAGATGTCGTCAACATATCTATACCAATAAAGAAATTTGAAAATGAGTGGATGTGTATGAATTTTCTGTTCAATCTTATACATAAAATCTCTGCTAAAAGTGGACTCAAAGGATTTCCCATGATCAAACCATTTTCACTACTGTAATAGATGTTGTTGAAAGAAAAATAATTTTGTTCAATGCAAAATCAAGTAAATCAGGAATCTATAAACTCAATTGCGGTTCTTGTGATAAAATTTATATCGGTAGGACCTATAGGAGTTTTGGCATAAGAACATCTGAACATAAACGTAGCTTCGATAAAATAAATCTGATTCAAATTATTCAAACCACCTAATAAAAGAAAACCATTCATTCAATAAAAACTTTGACATATTACATATAAAATCGAAAAGTTCAAAATAAGATCTCCTAGAAGCATTAGAAATAAATAGATACAAACATTCGGACAACCTTTTGAATGAACAGGTAGATTTGAATTACTCACCCCTACTTAACTTGTTTAATTAGTTTTATTACCTTTCATACTAACTGTACAATGGCTCGGTGTGGATTTTCCTGTTATTCATCCAACTTGTTCTACGATTTGTTTATAATACCATACTCTTCATTCTATTTTTCATTCTTGAAAAGCTGCTGTGTCAGCGAAACGTCGTCGAATTTTCTCAAATAAAGTGTAGATTAAAGTTAAACCTTGTGTTTTATCTCATTTATATCATGGATCTACATCAAGTAACGGCCTCCACAATTCAAATGTTGCTATATATTCTTGTATTATTTAATTCAGTAGGTTCCTCTCAATGTTCTCTTAATCATCCTCCCCAGCATTTTCCCTTAATTCAGCTACCTCATGGAATTATTACATATTATCTGCTGCTCTTTCATTTTCCATGTTTGCACCGACTTCAATTGATTCTTTTCCTTCATCTTCATGCTTATTTTCCAAGGGCACTTCTTCGTTCTTTTCCCCGATATGAACGTTTTCGTAATTAGAAACATTTTCATTGCCAAGTTCATTGACATTATTTTCATTTATTTTATTTTGGATATTCTGGAGAAATTCGGGTTGAAGAATATTATCCGCCGATTTTAAATATATTATTTCTCTATATGAAAAAAAACTTAAATTTCTTTCATTTGTTTCTCCTTGTGTGCGGGAATCTGAAACACTGGCTTGATGTTTGTCCTCCCAAAATGCTGGAGAGCTAATGAGTTTTTACAGATCATCATTTGAGAGTTTCTTGCTCATTTTCTGAAACTGAAAAATTGACCAATTAAGTAATTTATCAAGCATTCTAAAACATGTCAATAAGATAATTGATCAATGGTCAAAACCGTGTAAGTCAAGACCACACTTAGTGGGAGTCATTTTGGAATATATTGACTCTTAAAAATATCTAATACCTTGAGAAAATATACTAGGAAAAATTGTTTCGAAAGATAGTAATGCTATGAAGTATCAAATAGTATACGAAAACCTAAAATACTTACAATGATGGCGAGTAGTACACCCAGCACCTCACTTCATTAACTTTTCAAACTGTCTGATCGGAGATCTTCTTCGTCATGCACGGTGCCTTTATGGTCAGCTCTCAGGTCCTTTGGCCCATTGTGCTTCCCGTCTTGTGTTATTTTGATATCTGTCCAGCAGAAACTTTCCGATGAAGTGTGTAAGTTTGAAGTTTGTAGGGGACCTTCTGCATCATCCGTCACTAGGTGTTTCATTGCTAAAGGTGTTCAGTCTAGTCGCCTTATGAGCAGGACATTCGAAGAGTAGGTGTTCCCCTGTTTCGTCATTTCCTAGGCAACCACAGCACTGTGTGATTTCCGACAGTATTATGACGTGTAGGTGTTTATTGAGTTGGTCTCCCGTTAATAAGGCAACTACCATCTCAATAGACTTTTTATCGAGGGACAATATTTCATGTACTCTCTTTCTTTGATTGCGGTTCCTTTATGTGCCTTTTTGATTGCCTCAGTTCCGAGATGGCTGCCCAATGATTCAGGGCCTCGGTGGTGCTCTTGTTCTGAAGGAAGGAGAGCGTGTGGGTCCACGGGATGGTCAGAATACGTTCTGGTCCCATCGGCCTAATAGCTGTTACCTTTTTGGCAAAGCTGTCTGCTTTCATTTTCTTTCATATCCTGATTGGCTGAGCACCAATTCAGAGTAATTCTGTTTGAAGCACTGTGTTGTCGAAGTTCTGCTTTGAATTCGTAAACTAGTTTGGATGTAACCCTCTAATCTTTCAGATATCCAAGGGCTTTGTGGCTGCCAGAGCATATGTATATGTATGCGTCCTTGTAATTCCTGTGTAGGTTTTGCTTATTACATCGGAGAATGGCAAATATTTCTGCGTGTGTTACGGTGACGTGGTCTCCTAGAGCAATTGTGAAGTTTGCCCTCGAGCCGTGGACCCCGATGCCTGCACCCATCCCGGTTTTGGACCCGTTAGTAATTTAGGTGGGGCTTGTGGGATGAGTAAGCCATCTGATGTGGACCGAATTTCTTCTGGTAGAATGAAGACTTTGAAAGGTTTGTCAGAGAGGTAGGTGGCTCTCATTTGATCTTCTCTTGTGAGGAGGTCAGGTCGGAGTTCTCTAATTTTGTTGAGGAATGTAGAGTGTCCAGAAATTGGATTTTCGTCTCTTCACATACTTCCCACAGCCTCGAAGAGGCTCTCATGGCCGCTTCCTTCACCACTATGTGTAGGGGAGGGACGCCCAGCTGACACTCCATACAGGCCGTGGGTGTGGATTTCAAGGCTTCCGTTACTGCTATACATGCTTGCCTTTGGATCTTGTTGATTTTGTTCCGTTTGTCTCCTTGTCCAGTGAAGACCACTCACTATACGATGGCCGCATAGGCCAGGAGCGGTTTATTCACTGTTGTGTATAACCAATATATTATGTTTGGTTTGGATTTCCATCTGTAGCCGAACAATCCCAGAATGCGTTTTGCGCTCTTTGAGCTTATCTTTCGATTTTATTGTCCCAATTTAGTTTGGCGTCAAGCATCACACCTAGATATTTCACTTGTCTTACTAGTGTTAGTTTGTCGATAAAAAAAGAAAAGGTGCCTGAAAAGGCGGAAATTCCCCTATCCGAATGAATAGAACTATGTCTGTTTTGTTCCCAGCAGCATTGTTCAGTCATTTCTAGGGCGTTCTGCACAACTTCGCATAGGGCGCTGAGGCTTTTTTCACAAACAAGGAGTACAAGATTGTCGGTATAACTCATACATACGAAGTACCCAGCATAGGCGAGGTCCACAAGGAGCCCGTCGAGCATGAGGTTACAGAGGAAAGGAGATAGTACTGCCCTCTGAGGACATCCTCTGCTGGCGTTCCCCCAGGAGGTCGACTCACCGAGGTGAGCCTTGATGCGCCTGGTGGACAGCAGACGTTCCACCCACCTGGCTATGGTGTTGTCTACTCCTGTATTTATGATAGATTCGTCTATCGACCCATGAAGTGTGTTGTCGAAAGCTTCCTCTATGACTTGGAATATTCCTAGAGTGACTTCCCCTTTTTCTGGTCCTTTCTCAAAATACCCTACTACAGAGTTTAGTGTTGAGTGGACTGATCTACCTTGATCGTAGGCAGGTTGGCTGATATGTAGGGGCGCTCCACTAGGGTATTCTCCCTAAGATATTTTCCTAGTAGATGCTTCATTGTCTTCAGTAGGAAGGAGGTAAGACTAATTAGTCTAAATTCTTTGTTGATTTAATGTGAGATCTTGCCCGGCTTGGGAATGAAGACAACCCGAACCCTTTTCCAGGAGTCCGGAACGTATCCCAAAGCTAGGCAGGATCTGAAGATCTGGACAATTTGGTCCATTCATTTTATGAAGTGTGCAGGGTATATATCTGCTCCTGGTGTTTTGTATGGTTGAGAGGTAGTCACTGCCCAACGAACCCCTTCCACTGTAACTACTATAGAGTCAGTATTCCAGTTTGTTTTGTCAGCGTGTCCATTCGACTTTTGGGTTGCTGTGTTGTCGATGAGGAAACCTATGAAGTGAACTTCCGTCAGGTGTCCCAGTGTTTTATCATTCGTCTGTATTTTTACTCCTTCCGGTGCGTCCACACTTCTTCTTTAGAGTTTTTGATAAATCCTTTGTATGCTCTTCGGGCCTCTTTGTAGTTGTCATAATCTGTTTTTGTGCTAGTGCGCATCGCTTTATTTAAGAGTCGTATGCTTTTCGTCCTTTGGGCTGTGAGTTCTTATGGCCACCATAGGGTTTTCTTCCTGCCTCTGTTGTATTGTGGAGGGCAGCTTATATGGTACGCCGAGGTGATGTTGCTTAGCAGTTTCCCAACGGCAGCTGCCTAAACGGAAATACACGGCTTTGTTTACGTGCGCGACTAAGACGGATTTGAATTTCGATTGCTAGAGAAAAACCGTTGAAATATCATCGAATTAGAGTTTAGCATTCGATGTTCAATACGATATCAAATTTATTGAGCGGAAATCTGAAAATGGAAAATTTCGGATAAATACACTTTGAATTGGAACCGACGATATATTGCATAAAACATTCAGATAGCACTGGTATGAATAACGATGAACTGAGCAGAATTAATAAGTCACTCAGTCAGTTTTCGATTAACGTTGCCTATTACTGGACGTGAAAGAAATTTAACCGCAGAGAACTTGTGTTCATCGTTAGAATTAACTGACAAACTAAATGCGAAAAAACTGACTTATGTAGGAACACAAAATTGGAGAAATTGGATCTTCTTTTTTTGGTTTTATTAAAAATATCATTCTGATATAATAGGTTGCAAAATCTGCGGACGGGTAAAAAAATTATGATGATTATTGCCAGGAGAAAAGCTGACGATTCGCATGACTTATGGAAAGTGTTCACCAAAAAAGGAACTAAAAATATGTTATACTTGTATATCATGCTATAGATATGTGCATATGCTGGAAGGATGTGTTGAATGTAGTAATAAATAGGGACTGCAGTTTTTTTGTTGATATATAAAGCTTTTCATGATTAACATCTATTCGTATAAGAATATTCTTTCATCATCGCTCTTAGGTTCGTTTAAATTTCATTTTTTATTATGGATAAAATTAGTGAACGCGTTTCACTACACCGTAGCTTCTTCAGACGAATGAATATGTATATTCATTTGTATGAAGAAGCTACGGTGTAGTGAATGCGTTACGAATCGCAATTATTAAGTAAAATTCCTTAAAACACAGTACTTGTTTTTTATTATTGATAATGGAATTTTTCCAAGTAAAAGCCTCCCAAATTCAAAATATAAATATAAAAGTTCTTGAGTAATTAAAAGCCTATTGGGTTGCTTTATTAACATCACCAGAAAATTTCAATAGAGAATTAAATTTGATTAAACAAATAGCCAAAAATAATGGTTACAATCCCAAACTAATAAATAATATTTTAAATAAAAAACAAAGTAAAATCGCATTGAATGAAGTTCACCCTGTCGATAAATTGAAACAAAAATTCAACACCTTAACCTACGTTGCCATTACAAGTGAGAAACTGAAATCATTCTTGAGTAGCAATAATTTCAACAAAGCTTTCCAAACTAATAATAATTTAGGCAAATATATGAAAAATAATAAAACCAAACCAGGTATAAATAATAAATCAGGTGTTTATAGATTGAATTGCAATGACTGTGATAATTTCTACATTGGTAGAACACATAAAATTTTAATATTAGAATATCGAAACATAAATGCCGTTTTTCAAATAAAAAGTCAGATTCAAATAACGCGAATCATCTCTTAGAAAATAATCACTCTTTCGACCCACAGTTTGAAATTTTGCATACAGATGATAAATATTGCAAGGTGGATCTTTGGGAAACTTTAGAAATCAATAAATACAAACACTCAGGTAGACTCATCAATGAAGAAGTCGATTTAAGCCCTTCACCTCTATTGAATCTCTTCGGGGAGCAATCTATTCCTTAATTTTATTGGATATACCTGTCATAAATAACCACTTAAGAAGAAGAAACCCAATAAGCTCAAGAACATTTATATTTATATTCTCATTCTTATTTTCTGTACATTCATTCGTCTGAAGAAGCTACGGTGTAGTGAAACGCCTTACGAATCGCAATTATTAAGTAAAATTCCTCAAAACACAGTACTTGGTTTTCATTATTAAATATTATATGATTTATTCAGTGTTAAAAGAGTCCTAATTTCTTGTATATTCATCGTTATAATTGTTTCGGACGAAAAATTGTTTTATAGGTTACCTTATACAAGAATTCCTATCACAAAGTTTTCTATCACAGATGATTTCACATTTATTGAAAAAGAAACTAAAAATATGTTATACTTGTATATCGTGCTATAGATATGTGCATATGCTGGAAGGATGTGTTTCGAATGTAGTAATACATAGGGACTGCAGTTTTTTTGTTGTTATATAAAGCTTTTTATGAATTACAACTATTCGTATAAGAATATTCTTTCATCATCTCTCTAAGTTCGGGCAAATTTCATTTTTATTATGGATAAAAATAGTGAAATCTCTCATTCTTCTGTATAACTGTGAATAAGAAGTTTATATTATTTTTAGTTAACGAGATAATGGCAAAAAAATAATAAATTGATGAAGAGAGAGGACTATAACGTACAATTTCATGTTAATTGTTGAAATAGCTAATATATACCAAGAAGAAATTAGAAAGAAGGTCTGACAAACCGCACCATATAGGATATTTACTAATAATGCCACCAAAGTACTGGAACGATAAAATATTATGATTTATTCAGTGTTAAAAGAGTCCTAATTTTTGTATATTCATCGTTATAAATATTTGGGACGAAAAAATTGTTTTATAGGTTACCTTATACAAGAATTCCTATCACAAAGTTTTTATCACAGATAATTTCACATTTATTGAAAAAGAAACTAAAAATATGTTATACTTGTATATCATGCCATGGATATGTGCATATGCTGGAAGGATGTGTCGAATGTAGTAATAAATAGGGACTGTAGTTTTTTTGTTGATATACAAAGCTTTTATGATCTACATCTATTCGTATAAGAATATTCTTTCATCATCTCTCTTAAGTTCGTGTAAATTTAATTTTTATTATGGATAAAATTAGTGAAATCTCTCATCCTTCTGTATAATTATGCATAAGAAGTTTATATTATTTTTAGTTAACGAGATAATGGCAAAAAAATGATAAATTGATAAAGAGAGAGGACTATAACGTACAATTTCATGTTAATTGTTGAAATAGCTAATATATACCAAGGAGAAATTAAAAAGGAGGTCTGACAAACCGCACCATATAGGATATGTACCAATAATGCCACCAAAGTACTAAAACGATAAAATATTATATGATTTATTCAGTGTTAAAAGAACCCTAATTTCTTGTTTATTCATCGTTATAAATATTTCGGACGAAAAATTGTTTTATAGGTTACCTTATACAAGAATTCCTATCACAAAGTTTTTATCACAGATAATTTCACATTTATTGAAAAAGAAACTAAAAATATGTTATACTTGTATATCATGCCGTGGATATGTGCATATGCTGGAAGTATGTGTCGTATGTAGTAATAAATAGGAATGTAGTTTTTTGTTGATATACAAAGCTTTTATGATCTACATCTATTCGTATAAGAATATTCTTTCATCATCTCTCTTAAGTTCGTGTAAATTTAATTTTTATTATGGATAAAATTAGTGAAATCTCTCATCCTTCTGTATAATTATGCATAAGAAGTTTATATTATTTTTAGTTAACGAGATAATGGCAAAAAAATAATAAATTGATGAAGAGAGGACTATAACGTACAATTTCATGTTAATTGTTGAAATAGCTAATATATACCAAGAAGAAATTAGAAAGGAGGTCTGACAAACCGCACCATATAGGATATTTACCAATAATGCCACCAAAGTATTGAAACGATAAAATATTATGATTTATTCAGTGTTAAAAGAGTCCTAATTTTTGTATATTCATCGTTATAAATATTTCGGACGAAAAATTGTTTTATAGGTTACCTTATACAAGAATTCCTATCACAAAGTTTTCTATCACAGATAAATTCACATTTAAGATAAAGATAAACAAACATTCAGTTTGGCGAAATTCTTCACTTAAAATTTAGAAAATTATGACACAGGCATGTCTACTTTGAAAGTTTCAACTAATTATTCATAGAGTGTCAACGTCTTTATTCTGTTTGCATATCATTTCAGATGGGAGCCTTTGATGAACAGCATTGTAGAAGCTAAACTCAAGGACCTGTTTCCTACGATGCCTGTTGTATTCATAAAAGCTATAACTCAAGATAAACAAGATCTGAGAAATATGTATGACTGTCCTGTGTATAAGACGAGACTACGAGGCCCTACTTTTGTGTGGACGTTCAATCTGAAAACGAAAGAAAGAGCTTCGAAGTGGACCTTGGCTGGAGTGGCTATACTTTTACAGATTTAGCGTGAACTTTTTCCATTGATAAATATAACTGCTATGTGCATATACAGTATGTATATATGCACTCTTTCTTAACTTAATATGATTGTTAGATTGATAAATTCTTTTAATTAATGTATGAACATTTTGATGATCAATACCCACGAGCCAATAAGCAAAAAATGTTATATTATAAAAATTTGAACAGTAGGAAAAGTGCATTTTCAATTTACGGAAATATTTAGCAACTGTTATTTGTCTTACAGTATAACCTGACTATGAGTAATTTCTGTGATTTAGGCTGGTCGGTTGTTTAACACTTTTATTTAAGAACATATAAACTATAAATAAATATATACAATTTTCAATGAAACAAAAATAAAGTATTTAGATTTTCACTATATTAACAAAACTATGACCGGTTTCACCACATTGTGGCTTCATCAGATAGATACAAACTAATGAACAGAGTTATTCCTTATATATTAGTCTTATTTCTTACTTAATATTACAATAGGTACAAGAGGTATGTTGGAAAACCCATCGGAGTTGCTTACTTTATGAATTGAAAAGATTGAGTAAAGGAGAAGGATTTAGATCTAATTGACTATTAAGTAACTTACCTGAATTCTTTTCTTTGTTGATCTCTAAAATTTCCAATAAATTGAGTTTTTGTCTGTTATTTTCATTGTGTAAAATTTTGAAATTATCATTAAATTTATGGTTTTCTTCGAGTAAGTGATTAGAATAATGGGAATCTGATTTATGATAATTAAAACTACGTTTGTGCTCGGATTATCTAACTTTGAAATTTCTGGAAGTTCTACCAATATTAATTTTATTACAATCCCCGCAAGACAGTTTATAAACACCGGATTTATTACTTTTATCAATTCCAGATTCGCAGTTTTTGATAAGTCGGGCTAAAGAATTATCAGTTCGGAATGCTATATTGAAATTATAATGCGAGAGGAATGATTTTAATTTTAGACTAGGGTTATCAATATAAGTTGAGCTGTTGTATTTTGTGTTAGAACTTTTTATACTTGGAAATACTTCCTGGATTGCTTTTTGGAATTTTTTGCGTGAAATCATGTTCTCAATCATAGTTGGACTGTAACCGTTATTGACTGCTATTTGTTTAATTAAATTTAGCTCTTCTATGAAATTATTTTGTGACATTGGGATATTAATGATGTACCATACTATTGTGAGCTGCTAATTTAAGTGGATAGGGATGTGTAGATGAGCTGTGAATAGTAATATCTGTATGCGATGGCTTATGAAAAATAGAAAAATTATGTTTGCCGTTAATTTTAGTAATAGTTAAATCCAGAAAGTTAATGCAGTTTTCTGTTTCTATCTCTAACGTGAATTTAATATTATCGTGAATTTTGTTAATGAATGTTTTGAATGACTCTAATTGTCTGTTTGTGCCAGTGAAACAACAAATGATATCGTCGACATATCTAAACCAATAAAGTGTTTGAATGACGGATGTTCTTGGATAGTTTTTCAATATTATCCATAGGAGGATTACCCATGATTAAATCTTTTTACTATTATATAATACTCCATTGAAGTTAAAATAATTCTGTTCTGAACGAATTTCTAAAAGGTGTAAGATTTCTGATTGACTTTATTAATTTGAAAAAACAATAATTCTTAATAGAGACAATCCGATAATTCAATCAGAAATCTTACACCTTTTAGAAATTTGTTTAAAACGAAATTATTTTTACTTCAATGGAGTATTATATAATAGTAAAAAGGTTTAATCATGGGTAATCCTCTGACCCTTTGCTCGCTGAAATTTTCATGAATAATATTGAAAAACAATTCAAGAACATCCGTTATTCAAACACTTTATTGGTTTAGATATGTCGACGATATCATTTGTTGTTTCACTGGCACAAACAATTAGAGTCATTCAAAACAATAATTTTTCTATTTTTCATAAGCCATCGCATACAGATATTACTATTCACAGCTCATCTACACATACTTATCCACATAAATTAGCAGCTTATAATAGTATGGTACATAGACTCATTAATATGTCACAATGTCACAAAATAATTTCAAAAAGAGCTAAATATTATTAAACAAAAAGCAGTCAATAGCGGTTAGGTTAGAAATCCAACTATGATTGAGAACATGATTTCACGCAAAAATTTCAAAAGCAATCCAGGAAGTATTTCCAAGTATAAAAAGTTCTAACACAAAATACAACAGCTAAACTTATATTGGTAATCCTAGTCTAAAATTAAAATCATTTCTCTCGCATTATAATTTCAATATAGCATTCCTAACTGATAATTATTCAGCCCGACTTATCAAAAAACTGCAAATCTAAAATTGATAAAAGTAATAAATCCGGTGTTTATAAACTGTCTTGCGGGGATTGTAATAAAATTTATACTGGTAGAACTTTCAGAAATTTCAAAGTTAGATTATCCGAGCACAAACGTAGTTTTAATTATCATAAATCAGATTCCCATTATTCTAATCACTTACTCGAAGAAAACCATAAATTTAATGATAATTTCAAAATTTTACACAATGAAAATAACAGACAAAAACTCAATCTATTGAAAATTTTAGAGATCAACCAAGAAAAGAATTCAGGTAGGTTACTTAATAGTCAATTAGATCTAAATACTTCTCCTTTACTCAATCATTTCAATTCATAAAGTAAGCAACTCCGATGGGTTTTCCAACATACCTTTTGTACCTATTGTAATATTAAGTAGGAAATGAGACTAATATATAAGGAATTACTCTGTTCATTATTTTGTATCTAGCTGATGAAGCCACAGTGTTGTGAAACCGGTCATAGTTTTGTTAATATAGTGAAAATCTAAATACTTTAGTTTTATTTCATTGAAATAATGAATCCTCAATCAAAATATATACAATTGATTATAAACTGTATCGACGATTAAAGACTAGTAAAGATCTTAGTTTCTCTTAGTAACCGTAGAGATTATTTCTTGTGCTGAATATCCCAATATATTCTTAAGGCATGCTGCAGTGACCACTCTTTCACCTATCCAATAGAAGTTCTGGAATTCTTCGAACGAAATTGTATACCTAAATGGATAATACACTCGCGGCAAAATGAATTCCTCAAATTTTTATAATTCAATTTAATCAATTTTAACACGTTAATTGCCATGTCAGTCATATGTGTCTGACGCTGAGAAGTTCTACATTAGCCATGTCAGACATATATGTCTGACGTATGCGATTTGGTAGAAGGCCAAGTCAATCACAGATGTCCGACGCAAACGATACATTTGCATTATGGTTCGAAAACTTGGCCTATCAGGAAAAAACCTGAAAATTTCTCAGCTTACTACAAACAATAAAATGAAATAAACATAGTTATATAATGGTATATTGTTTCGGTTGAGAAAATACATTTCAATAATTTTTATTTTGATATAATTAATTATATTAATCCATTGTGCTGTCCAAAACATTCCATGCAAAAAATGGGCTGTTGTTCGCAGTCCGAGCAGAACGCTGAAACTTTTTTTCTTGCTGCATCTTGGCCTTCTGCTTCTTTTGTTTGAGCCTAACATCCAGTGCACTTTCTTCTTATTTTTTTTTCAGCAGTATACAATATTTTTAGCGTATGAGTCCTATTTGTCATATTTTTCGAACGACTGTCAAAATTTTTTCGCAAATTTTTCTTTAAATTAAACAAGTTCCGCGAAGGAATAATATATGGGAGATATCAACCCTAATTATTGGGTCCATAATGATTGTAAAACATCTATAGATCATAATCGGCATCACTTGGAAGACTGAACCTGGCCATCGGGGCTCTCTCGGTCAAACAGAGAGGGAATTTGAGGAAATATCGCAGGTTATGTATTTTTTATTATCTCCTTAGTTCTTTTTATGACCTCACTTGCTATGTAAAATCTTTTGTAGATTTGTTTCGACATATAAGAAGTATGACTGTTGAAATATTTTTCTGCTGGTTTTCTTTTTCCATTGTTACAGATTCCTTTCACCTTTGTCTTCGTTAGGAAATCATGAAATGCAAGAGAGAATGAAGCGGCTAAGCAGAAAAATCTTTGGTACTCTTTATGTACACACGACACTAACACAACATAAACAGACATGCTATTGCTAGTGCAATAGCGACAGGAAACGAGTTTTTCCTCAGGTTTTTTCACTCGTTTATTGAATCATATCCAAGATAGTATAGTTTCCCTATTACATTTCCTGAGCTCACACTCGTGTTTTTCTGACACACAGCATCATTTATTGTAATACAATTATTCAAATTTTTGTAAATCCTCTCTTTTCAAAAGAATATACACCGGGCCATCCGTTAAAAACTTTTGAGTTCCAATTACAATATCAAGCTGAAATTTTATACGCGGCCATAACTAGCGATTTCCAATTGAAGTGAAATATTTTCGAAGTGATACCATTTCCGGTTATACCGGAAGTGGGTCATCACTGTTATTTCAAATGGCAATCTACCTTTTATTATACATCTAGAACCGACATTTGAATAAGGCATAAAATACCCAAGTTGTTGGCACTTTTCTGTCAAAACTTTTGACAAATTTAATTATTTTTGTTATAAACTCGATTTTGAGGAACGTTTAAAAAATTGTAGCTCGTAACTCTTTTGCACCACAGACACATTTTTTGCTTGGGTCGATAGAAGAAGGATCAAGGAATTTTTAAGCAATCAACACATGTCAAATGTTTATTGCGTTGTTTTGTATAATTTTTTCAATTTGGCCTTTTTCAAACAGCAATAACTCAATTTTTCAAATTGCACGTGCCAATTTTTATATTGCCATCAGCTGAAGCGTTAAATTTCAGATGGAATTGTATAAGCATGTATGATACCCATTTCTTATAGTTCCGAAATAATTTGGGAATATATTGAATTTTGATGATTTTGCAAGAACTAACGGAGAATGCTTTGAAATATTTGAATCTAGTAGATGAACTGGCTACGCTCACCTGACAGGTGACGAAAATTAATGTACTTCTCACTTCGTTCATTCGAATTTGATATTTCAACAAGAATTGTCGTTATTTCAGATTGAAAATACCCAAAAATACAACACATTTGGAATAAAACCACTGGTTATTCAAACGAAAATATATTTAATCTTTTTTAACTCATTTTAGAATATCAAAAGTAAAGGGTAGAAATTGCAGGCAATTTAATAAACAATTTACAAATTTACCGTTTATGAGTAAAATAAAGTTTCGAAGCATTAGAAGCAATTTTCTACAATTCGGATTAATAAAATTGTAGGAACTAAGTGAAAACCAATCATCGAAGATAATTACATTAATACGAATAAATGATAGCAAAAATCATAGGAGACAACTAATTTACGATCTGAATAAATGTTTAATATAGGCCCCATTTTGCTCGATACACTTGACAGCTCGTATACGTCAGGTCCGGAGAACGTGGAGACCATAAATTTGGTCCTTGATTACCTCACCATCTATCCTCGAATATTTCTGTTAGCTGCCGATCTACAGCTCGTGTTTTATGTGCTGGTGCACCATCCATTTGGTAATAGCAATCCCTCAGAATGTTAAGGGGTAATCCATCTAAAAAATTTGCTAATGTTCCTCTCAAAATTTCCAGGTATCTTTGTCCATTAAGATTTTCCTCATAAATGTGATAAGCCAACAAATCATTCATTAAAATTGCAAAAACGTTCACGCTGAATTTATTTTGGAAATCAATAACCCCAATGAAATGTGGATTTTCTGTGGCCCAAAAATGTCGATTTCTCCTGTTGGTTATTCCACTTTCATTGAACTTGGCTTCATCAGACCATATAATTTTTTGCAGAATTGTCTCATCTTCTTGAAGCCGAATTAATAAATTTTCACAGATATTTAGCCGCTTGGACGGTCAAACATTGTAGTCTAATAAAAGAATACGGGTGTATGTTATGTTTCTTAGGATCCTTTGAATGGAAGTATAACTCAATCCAATATCCATTGATGCTGACTTAATGGACGCATGTGGATTGGCACGAAAATACGCTAGCGTATTAATTTGATTGTCGTCGTCCTCGAGAATCGGTTTTCTTCTAGTTTCTATGTATTTTGTTCCTCC
Organism: Cryptolaemus montrouzieri; assembly: GCA_013387265.2. Taxonomy (NCBI): domain Eukaryota; kingdom Metazoa; phylum Arthropoda; class Insecta; order Coleoptera; family Coccinellidae; genus Cryptolaemus; species Cryptolaemus montrouzieri. The sequence continues at coordinate 127,231,782 of JABFTP020000185.1, forward strand.
AAATTGCAGAAAATTGCTTCTAATCCTTCGAAATTTTGTTTTACTCATAGGCGCCAAATTTGGAAATTGGTTATTGAATTGCCTGCAAGTTCTATCCACCACTTTTGACATTCGCCATGAATTAAAAAGAGATTAAACATATCCTCGTTTGAATAATCAGCCATTTTATTATCAATCTGGTGTTCTTCAAAATTTTCACTTCAAAGTACCAACAATTCTTGTTGAAATATCAAATTAGAATGAACGAAGTGACAAGTACATTAAATTTAGGCACTTGTCAGGTGAGCGTAGCCAGTTCAGCTACTTGATTCAAATATTTCAAAGCATTCTTTGTTAGTTTTGCAAAATCATCAAAATTCAATATATTCCCAAATTATTTCGGAGCTATAAGAGATGGGTATAGTACATGCTGATACAATTCCATCTGGAATTTGACGCTTCATATGATGGCGATATGAAAATTGGCACGTGCCATTTTGAAAAAATTGAGTTATTGCGGTTTGAAAAGGCCAAATTGAAAAATCATACAAAACAACGCAATGAACATTTGACATGTGTAGACTGCTTAAAAATTTCTTGATCCTTCTTCTATCGACCCAAGCAAAAATGTGTCGTGGTGCAAAAGACTTACGAGCTACAATTTTTTAAACGTTCCTCAAAAATCGAGTTTATAACAAAATAATTAAATCTGTCAAAAGTTTTGACAGATAAGTGCCAACAACTTGGAAATTTTATGCCATGCTCAAATGTCGATTCTAGATGTATAATAAAAAGGTAGATTGCCTTTTGAAATAACAAAGTGATGATCCACTTCCGGTATAACCGGAAATGGTATCACTTCGAAAATATTTCATTCCAATTGGAAATCTAGTTAGGGCCGCGTATAAAATTTCAGCTTGATATTGTTATTGGAACTCAAAAGTTTTTAACGGACGGTCCCGGTGGATATCCTGTATATATATATATATATATATATATATATATATATATATATATATATATATATATATATATATATATATATATATATATATATGAGTTGAAATTTTTGGGTTTTAGTTTTGTAGGAGCTCAAGCTAAGCATTTCAGTGACTAATTTTCCTGAAATTGTCAATTCCTATGTTGCTTTCATTATTGACTTACGATATTATATAAGAATTTACTACTGATATTCCAAGAACATATTCTATTGCTAGCTTCCGGTACTATTTTATTCGTTTTCTTAGAGTAGTTGCATAAAACCCATTCGATCAGAAATATCTATTTCTGCTTTACCTTTGTTATAGTCACAAATTCGGAGTGGATTTTGTTTATTTTTTGTCGACTTGTGATAGCAGAATTTTCGTTTATATCCTCCATTTCAGGAGCATGTTTTGTTGTCAGTACTCTAACATATCGGGTATCTAGGCAGTTGAGTACTACAATTCCATTCTTATCTTCTCTCGCTATTATAGATAAACTTATTATTTGCTCTTACAGTACCCATAACATGCGTCTTCTGCTCAGAAAGTCCAATGCTAGCGGGTAGCTGGTATAGAAATTGTCTACGTACACTGTTCCAGCTTCACTTAGAAGCCCCTGTGAAAGATGTTTACATACTTTTGCTGCTAAGCCGATATTTTTATCATAAATCTTAGAATTTTTCAGAATAGATTTCGCTTCCCATTTATATCCTTGTGAAGTACATAACTTAAAAGTTTAATTCCTTACTTATGCGCCTTATTAGGTATATATTGGAAAAAAACAAGCCTGCCTCTCCAAGAAACAAGAGTTTCATAAATTACATAAATTTCAACAGGAACAAACACTTCTTTATACTTAGCTTCAAGTAAATCTAAAAGCGGTTTAATTTTTGCCAATCTGTCACCAGAAATAGCATTTTCATTATTTGAAAAATGTAAGAGGCCTAATAATATTTCGAGACATGATGCTTGGGGCTATCCTATTTTTGTAAATATCTTTGTTCGACCAATAAGAAGTTAAATTTTCCATTCGCACTAATTTCATCTACATAAAAGGGCGAAAAACTTGCTTATTTCTTCAGAGTTGGTTGGATGCCATTCATTTAGACCATTGTGTCGAGATGTTCGAGTACGATGAATTGTTTATTCACCATATATATCAGTTTCAGTAACAATGAGATTCATAACCTCTTCGTCAAAAAATAACATAAATGTATCAAAAGCAGAAATATTTTTTGGCAAATCTAATTGTAAACTAGATTTTCCTATGAAATCAAAACCATTATGTCTACCTTCATAAGAATTCCATTGAACATCTCTAAACTCATAAAATTCACACTCCAGTATTTAACAATTTTCAATATATTCTGTAGTTTCTTCTGACTCTGAATCTACGTGACGAGAGAAGGGATCTTTAAGTGTCCAAAACATCTCTGTTAGACACGCCGATAGCTTTACATCTCCTCTAATAGATGGACACTCAAGCGATTCCAAGAATCCCAAAATTGCACCGACTTTGTGGGGATTGAACCCAGGTTACTCTGCGCAGGAAACGAGCATCATATCCTCTACGCTATCGAGCCGGCTAAAGCAACTGAATATCAAATAGAATTCATACGACATATAGAAACTTATATTTTCGGAAAGTTCAATATTTTCATCCTCTTTTCCCCTTCAAGATGGGCTGCCTCACGGAATCTGAGGGAGGCAACAATTCATATTTAACGAATCAACGAGACAAATAAAACAAAGAGAAGTAAAAAACTAGTTCTCAAGATCCCTACTATCGAATGAAAGGTAAAACTAGAAGACATGGAGAAGGCTTGGAAATTTCAAAATCTGGCCATATATCTATACAAATGACTCCATTGGTGGAGTAAAATTTCTTATAAATAGAGGACTATCCAGATACCTGCTAGCCACAAAATCTATTTCAGCAAGGGTGATACTTATTATTTCACGCCTAAACCCTAGATACACTTTACAGATCATTCAAGTGTATGCACCAACATCAACGCATTCTGGTGAATAAGTAGACATATTCTACGAGAACTTATTGTCCGCTATTCAGGTGAATCCTGTCCACTTCACTGTTATTTGTGGTGACTTTAATGTTAAAGTATCCAGTGACCATAGATTGATGAAAGCAATCTAACCTAACCTATTCCAAATGAATAGCTTCTTCCAAAAGAAGACAAACAGGAGATGGACATGGAAAAGTCCAAACGGAAAAACCCGAAACGAAATAGATTATTTCATTACTAATAAACTCCCTCTTCAAATATGCGACCGACCTGAAAGAGACAAAATGGTCAAAAAGACCAAATCATGGTTCATCCAGCAGATGAGACAGTATTCAGGCAATTCATCGATGATAAAATGGAGAACAAATCGGCTCCAACTGACATAAATTAACTAAATGACAAAATAGTCAACACCATCAGATAGACAAAAAACACTGTTCGAAAAATAAAGGAGTATAGAATAAGTCCAGAAACTGAGAAAAAAATGGAAGAACGGAGGAACAAGGCTAGTGATGTTAACACGGAACCAAATGAGATGAAGGTCATCAATAAGGAGATATCGAAAGCTATTTGGAAGGACATAAGACAAAACAGAAATGAACAAATACTCCGAACTATTGAGGAAAACAAAGGTGTGAAGGTCATGAGAAAAAAAAATCACAAATGGCAAGAATGAATTATTTCAGCTTAAAGACGAGAACTATAGTAAAATAACAGATAGAGATAAACTAGTACAAATAGTAGAAGAATTCTACACAGCCCAGTCTCAAATAGATCAGACAAGAGAGGAACCACTATAAAAAATACAAAACCATGGATCCGAAGAAATACCTGATATATCCTGTATGAATTATACCACGCACTTTATAATTTGAAGAATTAGAGGTCTCCTGGAGAGGATGAGGTGGAGACGAAGGCTATAAAGCTGGGAGGACCAATATTGATAAAGAAGATCCTAGAACTCTTCAATCTATGCCTACATTATCAGAAAATCCCAACCTGTTACTGCTCTCTAAAAAAGGAGACAAAACAAGGCTAGAAAACTACAGGCCATTCAGCTTACTTGATCATCTCTACAAGTTGTACACCAGAATTCTTACAAAAAGATTAGAATCGAAATTTGAGCTCTACAAATCAAGAGAGCAGGCTGGATTTCGAGCTCGTTATGGCACTAACGACCACCTACAGTGCTTGAAAACCTTGATCGAAAAGACTATTGAATTTAATAGATCTTTAGTCCATACATTTGTTGATTTCAATAAAGCGTTTGATACGGTAGAATTAACGGCCATTATGGAAGCATTGAATGAATGCCGAATCGACCATCGATACACAAATGTCATCAAAAATATATACAACAACGGCTCAAAAACGATCAACCTTCAATCCCAGACAAAGAAAATCAAAATAAGAAGAGGCGTAAGACAAGGTGACACTCATCGCCTAAACTATTCATCATTCTCCTAGAGTATGCTCTCAAAAGGTTAGAATGGGAGAACAAGTGCAGCAGTATCGATGGAGGAAGATTCAATCATCTTAGATTCGCCGACGATATCGTACTGATCTCTGACAATCGGAGAGAAGCCGCTGTTATGATCCAAGAACTAAAAAACGCAATAGAGGCGGTCGGACTGAGGATATATTTCGAAAATACAAAGATGATGACCAATCTAGCCCCCAATAAGCTATTAAGTGTTGACAACAATTAGGTACAAATGGTCCATAGCTACATATATCTGGGGCATGAAGTGAGGGTCGATAAAGGCAATCAAATAGCAGAACTGCTCAGAAGAACAACATTAGGATGGGCAGCATATGGCAAACTTGATGTCGTGATGTCTTCAAGAGCGATATTCCGATCAAACTGAAGAGAGAGGCTTTCAACATGTGTGTTCTACTCGTTCTTACATACGGTGCAGAGACCTTAATCCTGACTAAAGCATTGGCACGAAAACTACAAAAAACACAAAGCAGGATGGAACGGTCGATGCTGGAAAAAAGTCTAGACTGAATTCGAAACGAGGAAATTTGCAGGACAAGTATGGATCATATTTTGAAGAGAGTGACAGGAGCTAAGTGGAGGTGGGCAGGATATATTGCAAGATTCAACGACGGAAGGTGGACGAGGAAAATTCTGGAATGGCGACCAAGAGCAGATAAGCAAAGTCGAGGCCTACCTCCAACCAGATGGAGGAATGACCTGAAAAGAATCCACTGCAATTGGATGGTAACCGCACAGAATAGATAAAGATGGAAATGCCTTAAGGAGGCCTATGTGCAGCAATGGACAGTTCAGGATTAATATGAATTGAAAATTTAGTTTTAGGCTTGCTGTGTTTGAGCCACAAGAAACTGTCAGAAATGGTTGAAAAATGCAATTAAACCATGAGGATTTTCCGCAATAATTTCCACAATTATCTCAAGAAGAATGTCGAGGTGAGGATTCTGTTTTCCGCATTGAAGCACCACACTAGTTTATAGTATCCTCTTGGTATGGAGACTTTGAACGCAAAGTTAGTTAGACTTAGGAACGATACAAGGGCAGGTGGACAAAAAAGAGTGGTTACTCAGAAAAAATTAATGATGTGCGTAAGATTATCCAAGAACTTCGGCATGCAGCATATCGAGAGATTGAGCCTTCACTGCGAAAAAATTAGTTTTCCGTTGGATACCGCTGTTGACCGAAGAACAGAAATCTGTAAAGGTGAATTGGTGTCAGAGAACTCTGGACCGTTTCAATTTTGGAAAGTCTAAGAGCGTTTAAAACATTGTCAGTTGCGATGAATCTTGGATTTATTCATATAAGCTAGAAAATAATCATTAATCTTCTGTTCGGGGGTTCCAAGGGAAAGAAAAACCGACAAAAGTCATTCGTGGCCACAGTGTCTCTAAAAAGGTAGTCCCATCGTTTGTTTCAAAAAAAGGTCATGTAGCAATAATTCATTAACAAGATCAAAGAACAGTTACTGCCGATTAGTACACAACAATTTACTTACTATCGTTAGTAAGCTTCGAGAAACGGCGAATCATCCTCCACCAAGACAATGCAAATTCGTCACAGAGTCCGGAAAACAATTGAAAATTGAACGCAAGAAAACATTGAATTGTTACATCATCCTATTGTTGCGCAAATATTATATTGAAAAAGAATCATCATCTGAGCAATGTAAGTTCCTAGCTAGTGTGTCTTTCTCACCTGATGATGTACATAATTTTCGTGTGTCGGGAATTTCGTTCTGATATAATTGTGATGAAAAGTGGTATAATGATTGAGTACTTTATTTTAATGAATAATCGGAAATTTTGTATAAAATTGCGTTTCTATTTCATAAAGACCTGAGAAATGTCTCCACAATATCTAAAACAATGAAATTGCCAAATAAGTTGATAGTATAGGAATTTTGTATAAAAATTGCGTTTCTATTTCATAAAGACCTGAGAAATGTCTCCACAATATCTAAAACAATGAAATTGCCAAATAAGTTGATAGTATAGGAGAACATTTTAGAACGAGTAAGAATATTAGCACATCCCCAATAATGATAACGACAACACCTTCATATTACAGAATAATTAACATCCTGTTCTGGAACTGGGTAAAGAGAAGAGAGCGTCCCCAATAATGATTCCTATATGCGAACGTCGCTTATAGATCGTCATGGTATGCAATATTTAACAAAGCAAGGGAGATAAACATAGAATAGGATGAAATCAAATAGAAGGGGGGACATAAATAATACAAAACTTGAAAGGTTTGTGCTGGTACTCTTAGCGCAGTTGTAAATAGATGGAATTGATCATATATATATATATATATATATATATATATATATATATATATATATATATATATATATATATCAATCAGTGGTCAAAACGCTCATAAGCAGATCGGTAGCACTCACAGATGAAAGCCACAGAGAAGATGAGTTATCTACAATAATCAACGCTCTTGAAAATAATGGATATAAAAAACACAATAAAAGCAGCTATAAAGGACACTCTCAATGGGCGAAACACGATATGCACAGAAGAACAAAAGAACACAACTGTTTTACCATATATAAAAGGAGTAAAAAATAAAATAGGAAGAACATTGAATAAATACAAAATTAGAACGGCATGCAAACCATACTTAATTATCGGAAAAGTTCTCAGAAGCCTGAAAGACTGAAAGACAACATTCCTTTAGAAAATCAAGGAGTTTACTCAATACCATGCGGAGATTGTGACGATATATATATATATATATATATATATATATATATATATATATATATATATATATATATATATATATATATATATCGGCCAAACTAATAGACGAATAAAAGAAAGAATAGAGGAACATAAAAGAGCACTAAAAATAAATCTATTTCATCCGCCATTCATCTACGTAAAATACCATTCATCTACGTAAAATACCTACAGGTCATACAATAGATTTCGATAACTCAAAACAAATCAGCACCACACAACAACTTAAAAAACGTCTTATCAGAGAAGCAGTGGAAATTGAAAAAGGTGGAACTATGAACAAAAGAGACGAAACCCTCAACCTATCAAAGGCTTGGAAAGTTATTTCACCACCTAGGAAACCGGCATCATCAACAGATAATAGTGAAAGCATCCCCACCACCAGGTCCATCGATGCCCACAACGAGGACAAAGAAAAGAACCACCGACAAGCCGCTATCAGTTACGCTCGAGACATCATCTAGTGAACGCTAGATATATATATATATATATATATATATATATATATATATATATATATATATATATATATATATATATATATATATATATATATATATATATATATATATATATATATATATATATATATATATATATAGAGCTTTGGTCTTCATCAGGAGCACTATAAAGAACATAAGTGATGAACTGTAGGAATGAACAAACTTACAGAATGTGAGGTTAGTTCCCTTAAGATCTTACTTCTTATTGATGCCATGACATGAACAAAAGTTAGGAAATTTTGATAGGTGGTTACTGAAGTAATTATAAGTCACATTCATGTCAACAGCATGGTTCGAATTTTTTCAAATTCGTAGATATTCAGCTTCAAAAATTTGATCATCACGGGTTCTAAAATCTCAATTTTCAATATATGAAATCGATTGCGTGTTTTTACTAGAGATGGAATGGAAAACATATCTTGTTTCACAGAGGAAAAATTCCTAAACATAGCGAAATGATTATCAAGAGTGTTGAGTTAATTTTGATCGATAAATGTCAGAATATCTATTTCGATAGATAATTATTTTTTGGAAACCTAGAATTTCCTCGAATTGAAAATGCATTTTTCTGTTAATGATGCCAGTATGATCTATGTTTTAACACTAACGAAGAAGTCCAACGGGTTGCGCTCCATTGACCGTGGAGGCCAAGCAATTGGACCTCTCCTACCAATCCATCTATTTGGGAAATATGCTTTCAGCCATTCAAAAACTATTCTTTGAATGGTTCGTGTGATCAATTGGCGAAGGTTTCTCAAATATTTATTAAAATTACTCGACATATGTTTCGGGTTGTTAGCCCATTATCAAGAGCAATACAATACTAAATTCAAAATGAGTGATTTCACTTATGTAAAACGGCATTCACAACATAAGGTAAATTGAAGTCTAGTTGGTCGTTTCAAATTGGTTGGTTTTTCCTATGAGCGGACGTAATTTTAACAATCTCCAAGATATCCATCCTTTTTCCCTTATTACCTGGATGCATGAGTTCGATATTCTCGAAATCTATGAAATGATTTTTATTGATGCAGTGGTCTGAAAAACCCGTAGAATTTTTATTTTGGAGATATAAATCTTTTATGTTCTTCAACTCTTTTCTCGATGCATCTTCGGGTTTGGCCTATATAGAATGTCTCACATGCACTGCAGTGTATTTTATATACTCCGCTTTTATCCAATAATTTTGTTTTATCTTTAATATTAACCAATAATGAACCCAAATGTTTTTATTAGTGCTGATGGTGTTGATATTATTTCTGTGTAATCTGTTACATATTTTGTTGCTAATATTAGGAATATAGTTGATTGAATGTTCTGTTAGATTTCTCTGTATGCATCGGATAAATGCTCTGCAATAAGAGTTTATGTCGTTTTTGTCTTATTAAGGTATCAATTAATTTTGGTTGATAGCCGTTGCTCATAGCGATTAATTTTAAAACTTGAACTTCATTCAAAAAATCGACAGCTGACAAAGCAATCTGTGCACAAATGAATGACAATCACTCAATTTGATACTCTGGTATTGGGAACTACTGTTATGAATCAGGGTATCCGAATAGGTTGGTTTTCTGTATATTTTAAAGACGAGTGAGTCATGAGCCCTGCTAATTGATAAGTCCAAGAAGTTCAAAGATTTTTCATTATTTTCATTTTCCATTGTAAATTGAATTGATTGATGAAAGGATTTGAAAAGAAATGAAAACTGTAAGAATCTACATATCTTTTCCATAAAAATACATTATTGATTAGGATGTTGGGGAACTGAAAGTACTATATTTATGACAAATCTAGAAAATAGAATCTTTAGTTCCCCAATATTTAGGATGTAATAATGTATTTTATGGAAAAGATATGTAGATTCTTAAAGTTTTCATTTCTTTTCAAATCCTTTCATCGATCAATTCAATTTACAATGGAAAATGAAAATAATGAAAAATCGTAATGGGGGTTATCTCTGCGAGGTACAAATGGGATGTTATTAGCCTCTAACCAATCTCTCGTAACTCGCGCATAATGGGAAGACGCTAAGTCTGGTCAAAACATTATTTCGTCATCAGCGTGATAGGTATTGATGAAATCTAACAATTTTGGGAGACATCTTTCAGTATATCGGTTTGCATCAACAGCTTCGCCTCTCACATGCCCTACATATGGTCTTGAAACCCCTGCTTCAGAAATAGCACACCAAACCTAAACCTTGTCTTTAAATTTTCTTTGTTTTGAATTTTACTTCATTCGGACAGTCTTCCATGTTATTTGTATAGAAACCAGCATTACAGTTAATTTCAGAATGGGATAATGTAAAATATTTTTCATCATCCAAAATTATGGTTCTGTCATTTGCAAAGTGAATTCTTCTTAAGGTGCGGCAACATCGGGATATTTTCCAATTGATTCTGGGTGCATTTTGGAGCCTTACACCTTTCACGATATTTACATCCCGCATTCAGTAATTATCGCCTTATTGTCTCATGAGAAGTACGAAATGTTCTGGATAATTTTCGTAATGATGTTCCTACTGTGTCTCTTGCTCTGTCTAAGAGCCTGTTTCTATGGATTTCATTCAGAGCCTTCGGTCGACCGCATTTTGGCAAATTCAAGCATGGTATTCCTTACTCACATTCACTTATTACACGATAAATAGTTGCCTTCGAAATATTCTGACCACGAAAAATGTTGATGATTTCACGCTTAGAAACTCGCCCAACAAAATTGTAGATACTTCTTCGAAGTTCTAATTTATAACCCATTTTAGCGAACTTATTCAGACTTTTGACAGAAAGAATACTCAACATAAATCATAAATGACATCTGTTGATCACGGCACTAGATCTTCCACGAAATGCGGGAACTATGCATGAAAAAACTTTTTCCCAAGACTTTCGTGACTTACGTTATTTGTGAAACCGTTGCCAATACATATTACCACATATTTTTTCTTGATGTTGAAGAGCTCCATCATGTTAATAATACATTTCATGAATAAAATTCAGCGGAACATACTCAATTAAATTTAACAACGTTATCTGCAAAAAATTCAATAAGTATATATATATATATATATATATATATATATATATATATATATATATATATATATATATATATATATATATATATATATATGATTCAATAAACAAGTGAAAAACCCTGTCGCTATTGCACTAACAATAGCGTGTCTGTTTATGATTTGTTAGTGTCGTGTGTACATAAAGAGTACCAAAGATTTTTCTGCTAAGCCGCTTCATTGTCTGCTGCATTCCATGAACAAGGGTGAAAGAAAGGGGGTTTGGGACAGGAATCTGTAAGAATGGAAAAAGAGAACCAGCAGAAAAATATTTCAACAATCAAACTTTTTATATGTCTAAACAAATCTAAGAAAAGATTTTACATAGCAAGCAAGGTCATGAAAGGGAATAAGGAGATAATAAAAAAAATACATAACCTGCGATATTACCTGAAATTCCATCTCTGTTCGACTGAGAAAGCCCCGATGACCAGGTTCAGTTTTCCAAGTGATGCCGATTATGATCTATAGATGTTTTAGAATCATTATGAACCCAATAATCTGGGTTGACATCGCCCATATATTATTTCTTCGTGAAACTTGTTAAATATGAAGAAAAATTTGCGAAATAATTTTGATAGTCGTTCGAAAAATATGACAAATGTCATATGGTATTTAATCGGTTATTCGAAATATGAATGGGCAAGAAACTGTTATTAAAAAGATCGCTCCAAACACTGATTCTAAACCTTCTTTTGGAAACGTCTTTTCGTAACTGCATCATTATAGAAATTATTCATATCATCTCTTGAGCATGTTACAGCAGAATTCACTGCCAAAACATGAGTTGATGCTAATCGTTCTCTACATTCAATACCTGCACTCTCTGTTGATGATAAGGGTGCCGTTCCTCTCTTTTGCGATTCACGACACTTCAGGGCATTTGCAACTTATTTGCAATGATTTAACGATATCGATTCTCTGAGTCTTCTAAATACCGAGGTAAAAACTGTACGAACAGAAGGATATCTTTGTAAGGAAATCTTCTATGGTATTCTCTAGCTTATTGTGCGATTCCATCGCATAGATTATAAGCATAGATCATATCTGCATATTTTTCATTACTGAATGGAAAAATATAGTCTGTCACTCATCTACCAAAAGTAACTAAACATTCTCCATATTCATTTTTCAAAGATGGTTATGATTGTCACCCGTACAACAAAATATGTATTTCAATCCACCAAAGAATCGCTCTCGTGTGTTGAAAATTGTGATGTTAGGACCCGTTAGGAACGAATTTTGGAGGCAGAATATCTTCGAATTTGAAAGAAAATTTCTAATTTGTTTTAGAATTGGTTCAGGAATCACCTCTTAAAGTTTGTCATAGAGGTTGGGGGACTGTTGATGACCTGTATATATTTTCACCAGAAAGCCAACGAAAAATATAGTTAGCCCGTGTGTTGAGCCTCCAAATTAATGCATAGTTAGCGGTCTAATTTTAATGAGGCTTACTACGTCTGTCACATGTAAGAAATATACCTGGAATCAGAGCCTGTTGACTTTAACACGAATGCTTAACTAAAGTATATTCAATTGGTCAATGTAGCATTCTAAAGATTCGTCAAGCAAAAGAAAAGTATTACGAGGACAGATGCAAAGAAATTGAGGACTTAGACAGAAAATATGACATGTTCAACCTACACAAAAAAGTGAAAGAGCTTGCAGGCACACAGAGAAAGAATCAAAGCACTATTCTTGAAAATAAAGAGGGTAAGATCTTAATGAATACAGCAGATAAACTACAAAGATGGAAGGAATACACGGAAGAATTATTTATGGATAACAGAACTGAACCAGAAGAAATTAACACATACTGTGAAGAGATAGGCCCAGATATTACTGAAGAAGAGGTGAAACATGCATTAAAGAACATGAAAAATGGGAAAAGCCCCGGCCAAGATCAATTGGCAAGTGATATACTCAAATTAATTGACGACAATCATATCGGTCTGTTAGTCAATATATTCAATAAAGTATACAGAACTGGAAATATTCCGAGAGAATGGTTAGTATCTACTTTCATCTGCTCACGAAAAAACCACATGCTAGAGAATGTAGTGATCATCGTACAATCAGTCTGATGTTACATACTCTCAAACTGCTCCTCAAGGTTATCCATAATCGAGTATACCATAAACTTGACATGGATATAAGCGATACTCAATTTGGATTCAGAAGGGGATTGCGAACCCGCGAAGCCCTTTTCGCATTCAACGTGTTGACTCAAAGGTGTCTCGATGTCAACAAAGTGGTCTATGCGTGTTTCATAGACTATAATAAAGCCTTTGACAAGGTTCGTCATGATCAACTGATAGACATCCTTAAATCAGAACATCTCGATAGTAGAAACGTACAGATCATCACTAATCTCTATTATAAGCAAAAAGTTATAATATGCATGGACAACCACACATCAGAAGAAATTGAAATACAACGAGGGGTAAGACAGGGATGCGTTCTATCGCCGACACTCTTCAATGCATATGCTGAAGAAATACTTAAGAAAGCTCTGGAAAACGAAGAATGTGGGATAACAGTTGGTGGAACACGGGTAAACAACATAAGATATGCGGAGAACACAGTAATCTTAGCGGAGAGTATCGAAGCTCTGCAGGACTAATGACCAGAGTATCTACTTACAGTGAGGAATATGGGTTATCACTAAACATAAAAAAGACAAAATTCATGGTAATCTCAAAGAACAATCCAGTAAATGTTAGTCTAACTATAAACGGCAGAAAAGTAGAAAGAGTGGAGCAATATACTTACCTTGGAGCAATGGTGAACAGCACAAATGAATACACCCAAGAAATAAGAATAAGAATAGAAAAAGCCCGAGCCAACTTCATAAAAATGGACAAAGTTTTTCGTAGTAAAGATCTAAGTATGGCATTAAAACATCGTTCAGCTAAATGTTATGTTTTCTCTACTCTCCTTTATGGGGCTGAAGCATGGACAGTGAATGCCGCAATTCTCAAAAAGATTTGAAATGTAGGAGGATTCTTAAAATATCATGGATGGATCGAGTAACAAATGCAGAAGTTCAGAGACGCATAGGCAGGAAAAGAGAGGTTGCTAACACACTCAAGAATCGTAAATTGGAATATCTGGGCCATATTATGAGAGGTGAAAAATATAAATTCCTACAGCTGATTATCCAAGGCAAAATACAGGAAGAAGAAGAATCTCATGGCTGAGGAACCTGAGAGAGTGGTTTGGATGCACTTCGAACCAACTTTTTAAATTGGCCGCTTCTAAAGTAAAAATAGCGATGATGATTGCCAACCTTCGACTCGGAGATGGCACTTGAAGAAGAAGAAGCATTCTGACAAATAAGCGCTTGTATTCCTTCACCTTGCAGACTTTGATCGGGCACCATCAGTATCTACAATTTTTCCAATTTAAATAATTTTCTGTCATGAAAATGCATTTTAAACAAACAAGTTTTGAGATTCAATAGATGCTAGGTTATTAGAACTACTGACAGATTTGTCCAGTATATACCTCACAGCACCCCTCTTTAGTTTCTGGGGCACACCTGGGTACAGCGGCAGATACTTTGAAAACCCCTGCGGATAACTTGTGAAGCTACTTAGCTCTAATAGTTTTCCTCTTAAATAAAATATGTTTTCACGTTTCCAAACACACCGATTCAGATAGTAGGGGAAGATACATGATTCTAACAACGCAGAGTAGTTTGAAGTAGTTTAATCGAAAAATAGACTTCACACACACTCTTTGATGCAAGCAGCGGACCGACGGACGGATATGGCGAAAATATGAAGATTTCTTGTTGACTACAGAATTCTGAAATGACGTTCAATGTGTTGTTCTTTTATATGAACCGACTTCCATAAAATCGTATCTACCATGGCTCAAAAACTCTTAAATATCAATTTATTACCTGACAAGGTTTCATTCATCTGTAGAACGAAAAGCTAATTTAATCTCTTTCAGAATGATAAATAGCGTTGCAGTACATGCAAAACGAAATTTGAGAGGACAATTTCATCCCAGTATTTCAGCTAATATAATAATAATTGGAGTAATTTGCAAAATACGTACCGAGATATGGTGATATTATGATCCAAGTTAATCCAAAGGGAAACAACAGAACGCGAAGTCGTAGGAAAATGTTGAAGCATCTCTTCGGAGTTTTCATTATCTGCTCCCATTATAACCTCTATATGGAATTATTAGTGAATTAAATCCGCTTTCTCTGAGACATTCAATCATTTCACAATGTTGTATTGTAGTTGGCTAGGGAAGGAACCTAATTACTAGTAAGGCGTATTTCGTACATATTCAGAGATATTCTAACTGAATATGAGAACATTATGATATTCTGAGAATATGCTACTGTGTGATTTCTTTATAAAAATCATTTAGTTCCTACAATAACGTTTTCCGCATCTTGTGATGTTGAAATAAAATAAAATTTTATTGACCGTATAATATTTTTCCAACGAAATAGTATAAAATTATTTAATGAACATAAAATGATCGCTGAGGAGAATTATAGCCGTTATATGTTCAAAAAGAAATGATGAGTCGAATTTTTAGGGAGAAAATTGAAAAAAAGCTTCTCTTATGTCACGTCATTTTACTTTAGCATTCATATTTTGTCTTTAGAAATGAAAGTAGCTAATCGCAAAATACAAGGTGTTTCCAGGCGAAAGGGTCATACCGCAAAGGAAGATAGAGTAACTCCAGGTCTTTCAGGAATGGCGTATGATTGTCATCAAAGATTCCTTGATTTCAAGAGACAGAGTGATTACTTATTTTCGGCCGAATATTTCAACATTCATACCTCGAGAACCTGTTGCCGAAAAGACGTTCCCCAAGTCCTATTATAGACCTGGTGGAGTGTTTATTTATCAATAACAGAAACGATAACTTTTTACTTACATATTTTGTAACAGAGACACTACCTCTGTTCTTGTGAGGGTCTCGGGAGATCATGGCAGACTTGACTTAGTGGCCTGCTTAGCATATTTCCCGGGAGATTCTGTTGAATGCTCTCCTGAGTTGATTCGTAACCTGGTGAGTCATTGCAGAAATAAAAAGCGCCAACTTGTCGTTGCATGTGATGCTAATGCACACCACTCGGTGTGGGGTATCACGAACATCAACGCAAGAGGTGAGTCTTTTTGACTTTCTCATGGCAGAATATCTCATTTTATTGAATAGGGGAGAAGAACCAACCTCTGTGACGCGAAACCGCGTTGAGGTGTTGGACATTACGTTCTGCTCGAGTTCCCTGAGCAATAAAATCTCGAGGAGGGGTGTGTCAAGTGAACGCTCGGGATCTGACCACAGACACACTCAATTTACTATTGAATCTGGGATCAGACCAGTGGTCGAATAAAGAAACTCGAGGAGCACTGATTGGGACGGTTAGCGAGCCTTAGTGCTAATTTGGGAGGTATTGCCACATCTTCTAATATTCGTGAAGACTCTGAGCGTATAGCTGAGGAGATATCTCGGTCGATAGAGTCAGCGTATCACGATAACTATCCACTAAGGACAAAGCCTGAAAATGGCACAACTTCATGGTGGAATCCTGCCCTCGAAGGGCTTCAGAGCGTCTCTGGAAGGGAGAAGTTGGAGATTCTTGCGAGAACACACTTCCCAGATTGTCAGTTTCTTGGTGTCAGTGACAGCTGTGACACCGTCGCCCAGAAGGGCCTTGCCAAAAAGTCAAAAAAGGACGATTCAGAGAACGCCAGAACGATCATCAAGCCCAGAGTAGTCAGGTGGGCGATTCGCTCATTTAAGCCATTTAAAGCTCCTGTAGAGGATGGCATCATGCCTGCCTTGTTACAACAGGGGGTGGATGTCCTCCTTCCGTATTTTATTAGGCTCTTCCGGTCGAGTCTTGCCTGGAGTTTCGTTATGGCCATCTGGCGAAGAGTCAAGGTTGTTTACATCCTTAAGGTAGGTAAATCGAACTCGCAACCTAAGTCGTTCAGACCGATAAGTTCTGCGTCTTTTGTTTTGAAAACCCTGAGAAGGTGTTAGATGGATACATCATGACCGAAGTGTTATCGCTGAGGCCTTTGAGTGAACATCAATACGCCTATTAAAAAGGTAAATCAACCGTTCTGGACTTTAACAACTTAGTAGGGAGGAGCACTCAGTCTCTGGAACTCAAGGAGACTGCAGCTGCAGCCTTCATGGACATCGATGGTGCGTTTAATGCGGCCCACATCAGGTCGCTGTGTGGGGCTGCGAGAGCCAGAGGAGTACCAAATATTATTGCGGAATGTATAAGCAACATGCTAAATGCCTGAGTGATCAACACTTCCCTGAAAGGGGAAGTTGTCACTTTTGTGGCTGACAGGAGCTGCCCTCAGGGAGGAATACTATGCCTTCTGTTGTGGTCTATGCTGGTTTATGACCTTTTGGCCATAATTGGTGCACTGGATGTTTATGTACAAGCGTACGATGATGATATAGTCAATCTGGCTGTCGGAGATGACAGTGATGTCTCTGTCAGACTTCAGGAGGCTATATCAGCTACTCAGGGTGGTGTACAGGAGAGAAACTTAGAGTAAACCCCCACAATACCCTTATGGTACCATTCACCAGGAAAATGAGGATTTTTATTTCTATTCCGACTCTGGTTGGGGTGTTTATTCCTGTTGTGGAGGAAGCAAAATATCTGGGGATTACCTTGAATAGCAAACTCACGTGAAATTCATACCTGGAAAACACAATAAACAAGGATAGATATTCCTTATGGACATGTCAAATGACCTGTGGAAAGAAATGGGGTCTTTCTTCAAAGCAACTCTAGTGGCTATATGTGATGGTGGTTAGACCACGTATTACATACGGCTGCATTGCTTGGTGGGAGTGTAGTCATAAGAGGCAATCCCAACTCAAGCTCTCTGAATTGCAGAGAACGGCCTTCATGATGATTACTAGAGCTTTCCGCTCAGACCCACTGCAGCCATGAAACTGATATTGGTCCTCGCCCCTCTTCATCTGGTGATAGGAGGTGTAGTTAGAATGGCTTTCTACAGATTCCATCATCTTTCCCGGAATAAAGCGGATAATTTCGGCTCTGTGCCAGGTGCCGTACAGTCTAGAAATGAGGACAATGAGTTTCTGAGTATGAACCTGAAACCAACATGGTGCGGCTATTTCAGATCATTATTTCCAATAGACAGGAAATGCAGCGATTACACTATTCACAATCTTCAAAGCCCTTGAGTCAGTGACTCTAAACCAGCAAAAAGTCGCGATCTACATTGACTCCTTGTCCTCTACATGTTCAATTAGTGAAATCTATTCTAAGCATCAGATAGTTCAAAACATACACGAGAAATGTCACCATCTCGCCTCTAACGGAGTATCCATCACCATTATCTGGGTTCCATGACAATGCTCTTAAATCAACCATAAAGACTCAAACCCATGCGGTGTAGAAAAACCTGTGGAACACTGCAAATACTAAACTCCGTACTGTACATCCAATTATAAATTCTAGCAAACTTCCTCCGATGAGCAGGAAGAATAGGATCATAATAAGAAGAATAAGAATAGGCCACATACGTCTCACTCATAGTTACCTCTAGAGAAAAGATCCATTAAGAAGGCCGAGTTACCGACCAAAACATACCGACCAAAACATTCAACACTATCAATTCCCCCATAATACATATAGATGGCACTAATTAAACCACGTCAAGTGTCAAACTCTGTCAATCAAACTTCAACCGCCGATAAAAGAATTGTGAAATCTATATCAATGTGGATGTTTTCAGTTTCCCGCTAAACCCTTTAATTTTTGCGGTTTGCGCTCCCAAAATCATTTTCGCTTTAGGTGTTTGCGTTGCTGACCTTCGAATCAAATCTAGTAATTCTCTTGAAAAATTTATGGTAAGTAAATTGAATTTGTGAAGTTTTAACTGATACCTTGTGCAGTTTGAGCTTTGAATGGTTTTACGGTACCTAAATTGGATCATATCAAATTCTCATCGGTAATCTTTTTAATTTTGAGGTTCACCCCTTTGGCGTTCTGCTGGAAGAGAATCCCTGTGAATGACGAGGAAGCCTTTTTTCGATATACGAAGGGTACGCTCCTTCCATCAGGATCCTTTAGAAAATTTGTTTTGTATTAATAGGGAGCATGGTGTAGGGAACACAAACCCTACTTGCCACCAATTTATTGCTGCTTTAAAAACTGCTGACATAAATGGCTTAACATCGCCCATAACTCTATCTCACAGAACATACTCTCTCATTCTGATGATTCAGAACCTTCTGTTCATGAAAAATATAAGGAGATCCTTGGAAATCTACCAACTTCTATAACTGACAATTACGCTACCTATTATGTGGCAGGATACCTTTTGTGAAACATTACAGTTCCAGAATGTCAAGTATGTAATTAAGAACTTTTTTGCGAAGTGCCCCTACAACAACACACATCTATTACATTCAAGGAATTTTTTTATAAGTATAAGTTAACTTATCCTGCTGTAAAAATGTCTAAATTCTTAGAAGACATTCACAATAAACTTTACTTTTTCCTGAATAGTCAGGGGCATCAGGAAAATCTTCCTTTGAGGTTCAAAGTTATTCACAAGTCTCATTTTTCTCAATTCGATTTTTATCAGTTACATTTGGTGAAAGATGAAATTTTTCAAAGGGCTACTCGTCTTCTAATTTTTGAATTCATTAAGGATAGCACGTAGGAAACTGTGACTTTTGGGACTGAAAACAAATCCAAAAGGTTCAGAAATAAGTGGGACATCATTCTTTGATGGTTCATTCATAGGTGTTTATTGTGACTTAAAAGAGCGGGTTATCTACACTCTACTATGTGCGTGTTATTTATTTACAATCGATCTTATACAATCGGTGGACTACATACTTTGTTTGGCTGGGCTTTCACACCCTTTTATAATTTACAAACATGTGTTATAGTCTGTGATATAATTTATTTTCCTCCATGCACCTTTTACACTCGTGGGAAAAGAAATTGATCTGTGACCAAATAATTGAAGTTTTTGGGTCCTTTACACCCTACATTCCTTATCTTATCTATAATTCAAGTTTATTTTGTGATATAAACATTGTTATTATTTCAAGATTTCCAAGCTTAGTTAATGAAATTGCCTTTTTTTACCATGTTCAACAATTTTGAGTGATCTCAAATTCATTTAAATGAAAACTTTTTGAGACAGTTAGTACTGCGTTTTTTTTCTATTTTCAGAAGAAGTATAGAGTTACTGCCATGATGATGGCAGTGAAGGCAGTTTACCCACAACGGGGGACCAATGGTAGCAACCAATATTAGTGGCTGACAACAATATTTCAGAATTCCTTTTTCATTTTGAATGTTCCTATTTTCTGAGTTATGTGATTTATTATTTTGATTCACATGTGTTAAGAATTTACTTTACTTGGAAATGTTTTGCTACATTTTCTGTATATATGGTTTAAGAGATTTTTTATTTCAAAATAGAAGTGTTATTGTGAAAAAATACTTATTATTTTCTCAATTTTTGAACAGTCTAATTGAGGCAGAAATAAGGCGCCATTCGGTTTAGTTTTCCATAATGGCACGCGTAGCGCTAGTTTCTATGCAGATTTAGCTATATTGTGTCCTATGCCGGGGCACTGAGTTTTTATTTCTCATTAGGTTTGTGTTCTGTGGTTACGTCATGGCATCAGACAATCCACCAGAATGTGAACACTGTTACACTCCGCTATCAATAGAACACATTCTCACGGAATGCAATAACTTTAGATATGCTAGGTTACACCACAATCTCAGCAGGATCTTAAGAGATTTACCGAACTCAGAAAATCAAATTTCAATACCTGAAGAATATCGGCCATATACAGGGATATCCACCGGGACCGTCGTTAAAAACTTTTGAGTTCCAATAACAATATCAAGTTGACATTTTATACGCGGCCATAACTAGCGATTTCCAATTGAAGTGAAATTTTTCGAAGGATACCGTTACCGGTTATACCGGACTACAATTTTGCTTGGGTGGATAGGAGAAGGATCAAGGAATTTTTAAGCAGTCTACACATGTCAAATGTTTATTGCATTGTTTTGTATGATTTTTTCAGTTTGAGTATTTTCAAACAGCAATAACTCAATTTTTTCAAATGGCACGTGCCAATTTTTATATCGACTTCAGATGAAGCGTCAAATTTCAGATGGAAATATATCAGCATATACTTTACCCATCTCTTATAGTTCCGGAATAATTTGGGAATATATTGAATTTTGATGATTTTGCAAGAACTAACAGAGAATGCTTTGAAATTTTTGAATCAAGTAGCTGAACCGCCTACGCTTACCTGACAGGTGCCTAAAATTAATGTACTTGTCGCTTCGTTCATTTGAATTTGATATTTCAACAAGAATTGTCGTTATTTCAGATTGAAAAATCCAAAAACACGACACATTTGGAATAAAACCACTGGTTATTCAAACGAAAATATATTTAATCTTTTTTAATTCATTTTAGAATGTCAAAAGTAGTGGGTAGAAATTGCAGGCAATTCAATAACCAATTTCCAAATTTACCGTCTATGAGTAAGATAAAATTTCGAAGCATTAGAAGCCATTTTCTACAATTCGGATGAATAAAATTTTAGGAACTAAGCGAAAACCAATCATCGAAGATAATTACATTAATGCAAATAAATGAAAGCAAACATCATAGGAGAAAACTAATTTACGATCAGAATAAATGTTCAATATGGACCCCATTTTGCGCGATACACTTGACAGCTCGTATACGAACATGATGAGTTGCCCTCCTAGTTTCCTCAGGATCAATATTACGAAAAGCATTATGAATGCGCTCTAGTAGCTCTTCTTTACTTCTTACAGGAAACACAAACACTTCACTCTTAATATTGCCTTATAAAGAAAAATCAAGGGGCGTCAGGTCCGGAGAACGCGGGGGCCATAAATTTGGTCCTTGGTTACCCCACCATCTATCCTCGAACATTTCTGTTAGCTGCCGATCTACAGCTCGTGCTTTATGTGCTGGTGGACCATCCACTTGGTGATAGCAATCCCTCAGAATGTAAAGGGGTAATCTATCTAAACAATTGGATAATGTTCCTCTCAAAATTTCGAGGTATCTTTGTCCATTAAGATTTTCCTCATTAATGTGATAAGCCAACAAATCATTCATTAAAATTACAAAAACGTTCACGCTGAATTTATTTTGAAATCAATAACCTCAATGAAATGAATGAAATGTGAATTCTCTGTGGCCCAAAATGTCGATTTCTCTGTTGGTTATTCCACTTTCATTGAACTTGGCTTCATCAGACCATTTTGCAGAATTGTCTCATCTTCTTGAAGCCGAATTAATAAATTTTCACAGAAATTTAGCCGCTTAGAAAGGTCAGTTGGTTTCAATTTTTGTAGTATGATAAAATAATACGGGTGCGTGTTATGTTTCTAAAGGATCCTTTGAAGGAAGTATAACTCAATCCAATATCCAATGATGCTGACTTAATGGACGCATTTGGATGGCACGAAAATACGCTAGCGTATTAATTTGATTGTCGTCGTCCTCGAGAATTGGTTTTCTTCTAGTTTCTATATATTTTGTTCCTCCAAGTTGCAGAAAATTGCTTCTAATCCTTCCAGATGTTGTTTTAGTCATAGGCGCCAAATTTGGAAATTGGTTATTGAATTGCCTACAAGTTCTATCCACCACTTTTTACATTCGCCCTGGCTATGAATTAAAAGAGATTAAACATATCCTCGCTTGAATAATGAGCCATTTTATTATCAATCTGGTGTTTTTCAAAAATTTTCACTTCAAATTACCAACAATTTTTGTTGACATATCAAATTCTAATGAACGACGTGACAAGTACATTAATTTTAGACACCTGTCAGACGAGCGTAGCCAGTTCAGCTACTTGATTCAAATATTTCAAAGTATTCTCTGTTAGTTCTTGCAGAATCATCACAATTCGATATATTCCCAAATTATTTCGGAACTTTAAGAGATGAGTATAGTACATGCTGATACAATTCCATCTGAAATTTGACGCTTCATCTGATGGCGATATAAAAATTGGCACGTGCCATTCGAAAAATTGAGTTATTGCTGTTTGAAAAGGCCAAATTGAAAAAATCATACAAAACAACGCAATAAACATTCGACATATATAGACTGCTTAAAAATTCCTTGATCCTTCTTCTATTCACCCAAGCAAAAATTGTATCTGTAGTGCAAAAGATCTACGACCTACATTTTTTCAAGTATTCCTCAAAAATCGAGCTTATAATAAAAATAATTAAAACTGTCAAAAGTTTTGACAGATAAGTGCCAACAACTTGGGTATTTTATGCCTTGCTAAAATGTCGGTTCTAGATGTATAATAAAAAAGGTAGATTGCCATTTGAAATAACAAAGTGATGACCCACTTCCGGTATAACCGGTAATGGTATCACTTCGAAAATATTTCACTCCAATTGGAAATCGCTAGTTATGACCGCGTATAAAATTTCAGCTTGATATTGTTAATTGGAACTCACAAAAGTTTTTAACGGACGGTCCCGGTGGATATCCCTGTATAATCTTATTTAATTCGTAATGTACTTAAATATAATATGTTTCAACTAATGTATGATTTATCGTGTCAATGACGTCGAGACACGTAAATTTTCTAAATTAAAAAAAAATTTGCATTTAGGTTAATCTCAAAAATTTCCAGCTATGATAAGCATTTATTTTCTTTCATTGTATTCTATCAGCAACATAATTTAGGTGACATCCAGTTCATAACTAATGTGTATTGTACAGGCTAGACAGCGGATTGACCCTGAGTCCCTGTGCTAGTCAATGTCCATTTGTCAGTGATCATTTGATTAGCAGCAGCCCCTTTGAAAGCTCGGTCAGATTAGAAAGCTCTTGTTGAATAATACAGAACTGAGAATACCTACTTATTTCATGGGAATGATGGGTCTTCCTGCTTTTTCTTCAAAAAGTAAGGTAATGGTAATCATATAGATTCTCAGATAAAAATTTATTTTCCAGTTCTCCCAAGCTCCTGTCAGCTCTACAATCTATCATCATTTTTCCTTGTTATACAACATTTTCAATTGTTCAGATGTCCGCGAAAATATATCAAATTCCAATATAAAGAATGACGGATCGAAGCGGTATTATTCCGTTCAATTTCCGCGTTCGACGTACCATAGAATCAAATACTTCCATTTCGATATCCTATTTCATTTTGCCATAGTTCAGTAGCGCGAAAAATGTTCTTCATTGACGGGAGGTAATTTTCTGGAAGTTCAAAAGTTAATTCGAACAAAATGAATCTGGACGGAGAACTGAAGAAATTATCTGATATTTATAAGTATAGTTCCTGCAGGAGAATTCTAAGAAATAAGTTAGCTAGTATCGATTTCAACTTTCGGCATGACGAGGTATCCGAGAAATAAGCGTGATATGGAAACACGTTAAGAATTGGAATTCTTAGAAATCTTACTACAATATATTTTCAACAATTCTTTCGTATCACAGATTTCGTGATTAATATGACCATGTGAATAAATCTGCCTCAATAACTTACATCGATAACCGCTATTGAGAAAAATATTTCATGATAGTTGTCGATTTTTTTTTATATATATACAGGGATATCCACCGGGACCGTCCGTTAAAACTTTTGAAGTTCCAATTACAATATCAAGCTGAAATTTTATACGTGGCCGTAACTAGCGATTTCCAATTGGAGTGAAATATTTTGGAAGTTATACCATTTCCGGTTATACCGAAAGTGGGTCATCACTTTGTTATTTCAAATGGTAATCTACCTTTTTATTATACATCTAGAACCGATATTGAGCAAGGCATAAAATACCCAAGTTGTTGGCACTTATCTGTCAAAACTTTTGACAGATTTAATTATTTTGTTATAAACTCGATTTTTGAGGAACATTTAAAAAATTGTAGCTCGTAGATCTTTTGCACTACAGATTCAATTTTTGCTTGGGTGATAGAAGAAGAATCAAGGAATTTTTGAGTAATCTACACATGTCGAATGTTTATTGCGTTGTTTTGTATAATTTTTTCAATTTGGTCTTTTCGAACAGCAATAACTCAATTTTTTCAAATTGCAATTGCCAATTTTTATACCGCCATCAGATGTAGCGTCAAATTTAAGATGGAATTGTATAAGCATGTACTATACCCATCTCTTATAGTTTCAAAATAATTTGGGAAAATATTGAATTTTGATGATTTTGCAAGAACTAACAGAGAATGCTTTGAAATATTTGAATCAAGTTGCTGAACTGGCTACGCTCACCTGACAGGTGCCTAAAATTAATGTACTTGTCACTTCAATCATTTGAATTTGATATTTCAACAAGAATTGTCGTTATTTCAGATTGAAAAATCCAAAAATACAACACATTTGGAATAAAACCACTGGTTATTCAAACGAAAATATATTTGATCTTTTTTAATTCATTTTAGAATGTCAAAAGTAGTGGGTAGAAATTGCAGGCAATTCAATATCCAATTTTCAGATTTACCGTCTATGAGTAAAATAAAATTTCGAACCTTTAGAAACCATTTTCTACAATTCGGATGAATAAAAATTGTAGGAACTAAGCAAAACAAATCATCGAAGATAATTACATTAATACGAATAAATGATAGCAAACATCATAGGAGAAAACTAATTTACGATCTGAATAAATAATCAATATGGGCCCCATTTTGCTCGATACACTTGACTGCTCATATACGAACATGATGAGTTGCCCTCCTAGTTTCCTGAGGATCAATATTACGAAAAGCATTATGAATGCACTCTAGTAACTCATCTTTACTTCTGACTGGAATGAGATACACTTCATTCTTGATTTTGCCACATAAATAAAAATCAAGGGCGTCAGATCCGGAGAACGAGGAGTCCATAAGTGTGGTCCTTGATTACCCCACCATCTATCCTCGAATATTTATGTCAGCTGCCGATCTACAGCTCGTGTTTTATGTGCTGGTGCTCCATCCATTTGGTACTAGCAATCCTCAGAATGTTAAGGGTAATCCATCTAAAAATTTGCTAATGTTCCTCTCAAAATTTCCAGGTATCTTTGTCAATTAAGATTTTTCTCATAAATGTGATTAGCCAACAATTCATTCATTAAAATTGCAAAAACGTTCACGCTGAATTTATTTTGGAAATCCATAA
Source organism: Cryptolaemus montrouzieri (assembly GCA_013387265.2). NCBI lineage: Eukaryota > Metazoa > Arthropoda > Insecta > Coleoptera > Coccinellidae > Cryptolaemus > Cryptolaemus montrouzieri. The sequence goes on from JABFTP020000185.1 coordinate 127,257,817, forward strand.
CCTCAATGAAATATTTTCTGAGGCCCAAAATGTCGATTTTTCCTGGTGGTTATTCCACTTTCATTGAAGTTGGCTTCATCAGACCATATAATTTTTGCAGAATTGTCTTATCTGCTGGAAGCTGAATTAACAAATTTTCACAGAAATTTAGCCGCTTGGGAAGGTCAGTTGGTTTCAGTTTTTGTAGTATGATAAATAATACGGGTGCATGTTATGTTTCTTAAAATCCTTTGAATGGAAGTATAACTCAATCCAATATCCATTGATCTGACTTAATGGACGCATGTGGATTGAAACGAAAATACGCTAGTTCGACTATTTACCGCAACGCTACACACCTTCTCTGCAAGAAAATTATCCTTCGAAAGGCTAATGCTCCTTATTCATGTCTAGTTGTCAACCAGATAGACATCACATATCACCAATGACATCCTAAGAAATTATCGCTATATGTGTGGACACATTGAAGAATTTTATTCAAGGAACAATATTGAACCAGCTTCTTCAGGGAAGGATATTTAACATTCTACGGAAGGTTGGATGAATGCCATGACTAGAAGTCGAATCAATTCGAGATAGACCTAGTAGGTCTATGCAAAATGTCGTTCGTGCCTGGATCAAAAAATGATATGTGGCTATATGGGATAGATAAATACCTGAGTGAACCTCGTGCAATTCTGAATTTGACGAAGATGACGAGAGATTTCTTGGTTCGGCTCCTATAGAGAGGCAGTTCTTAAGAGCTGCGTTAACTATTCCCAAAATTCAAAGCAGATTGATCACATATCACTTAGGATGCTGATGTATCTCAACTCTTCGTTTGAACTATCAACTGTCTGAAGAAGTGGGTATGTAGTTTCGCTTATTCTTATTTTTTTACTAGAGTTTCAATGAAGGTATTTCTTTTTTTTAATAGAAGTCTAATTCAGTCGTTTTCATTTAGTTGAGTTGTTTTATAGAAAATTTAATTATGATGTTTTTGTGATGCTATGATTGCGTTTCATTTAAAAATATACATTTCACTAAATTTTCAGACTTTTGTGGCTTGAATTCTGAAAACTTAAGCTTGTCTTGTGATTTCCAATCAAGTCAAGCAGCATTTTGAAGTCAAGCTGTGAATCCCTAGTAACAACGTCCAGAAAAACTTCTGCATGCAATCCGAATTTGAAACTAAATAATTTCTAAATTTTTGTTTCACCTCTTCTTTAATATCATCTATATAAAAAACTCTTGACAAAGCGTCAAAGGAAACAACCTAATGGGGTAAAATCTGGTAAACGGAGTGGCTATCTCTCTAACCCTCTAATTCCTATCCGGTTATCATCGAAGGAGTGGTTAAAAGTTTTCAGACATTTCTTGTTCAATATGCACCGGTATACTGAAAATGACTAATCTTCTAAGAGTATTTCATCCAAAAAACCCTCGTCTATGTCATTGAAATCGAATAGCCCTTGGTCTCAAAATTTCATTTCCTGATGTGGAATGACATCAGTCCAGTATTGTTCTTTATCACAATAGAATAATCCGTCACTGGTCATTTCCACGTCATCGTTCCATATGATATATTGGCATTTCTCTCGAATTTTCCTGAAACCATTGGTAAAGTTCCAGCCGTTGTTCATATCTTCCTAGATATGAAAATTTAGATTTTCTCATCATCTCCAAATGAAGTCTCACCCGCTTCAAAAATGCTTTCTTCACAACCGATCCATCTTCGAATGGTTTCTTGTGTCAAACTAATATATGATATTTAAAATGATGCGTTCGTAGCAGCTTTCGAATGTTTGGCTGGTATTGTGAACATGGTTTGTTATTTTTTCGAACGAGATATCAAATCACATACTTTTCGTTTTCTTAATTCACCCTGTATTGAAAAATCCTTTTCATAATTTTTATGAACCGTTTTATGATGCCTCTCCAAGTTATCACGCTTACGTATTGCAACTGACGTACGACAAATGCAACTTATTCATACAAAAAGAAAAATTCTTCCTCCCAATCGTTATTGAAATGATACGTTTTAGATTTCTTCGCTGCACTCATTTTGTACTATTCAATAATAAACTTTATATCGACTGCAGGCGCAACATTTTTTTCGGCATGAACGAAAGTAACGAATGTTACCGTCAAACGCGTCACCCGAAATTTCTAGAAAAGCGGCAAGAATAAAAAACGCGGCTTTTCTTTGACAAGTACCGCGCGTTCCTTTGATAAAGCCGCCTTTTGCCGCTAGCAGAGTGTTATTTTATTACGTAATAAAATTTTGTAGTTCAGTAGCCTACTTATTGAAATGTTTTTTCTTCTCGAGATCTACTCAAAAGGCACTCGCGATCGACTGGTCGATCGAACGTTTGAGCACCCCTGGTCAAAATAGTCATCTCTTAACTTTGATAGCAAGCGAGATATTGGCTTATGCTGAAATTCTGAAGAACTTTTTTTTCATTCACGTTAACTCGTTTCATTATCTGAGGTTATTGACACTGGTAAAATATGATACAATTTATATAAGATTAAGAATTGAAAAATCCAGAATGACCCGAAAACAAGAGAGAATAGCTACGATCTGTTTTCAACAATGAATTTTCTCCGAAACTCGAGACCGGAGTGGAGATAGTTTGCATAGCTGTCGTACTGAAACATCGAAAATGGGACACCCTGTATTTCTTCGTTCTAATTTTGGTCATGCTTATGATTCACCGAATACGAAGAAAAATTTAGTGAGTTACTTAAATAGAGAATAATTTACTTCAATTAAATCAAATCACAGTATTTCAAATATATTCCTCGATCGATATTTTCAGCTTTGATATTCGCCTGTTAACGTTGTGTAGCAATATAATTTCATCAATGTTGTATCACTTATGCGTCACTTCTAATAATGAACATAAAACGTTCCTAATTCACCCTAGCACTTAGAGTATGGTATCCCAATATAACTTCAAAATGATGTGAGTTAGTCGGATACTATTATAGGGTATAATGAAAAAAAATCAAAATGATTTTTTCTGTACAATAGTTTATTGTTCATACAATAATCAATCATCCTAGAAAGCAATTTATTGGATAATATCGTTGTTAATATTTCATTTCACTGAATCACGATAACTATGTATTCAAATAAGTTTCATATTATTGAACTTTAAAGGAGGAGCGCTTACAATTTTACCAAAGACTCGTTAAACATACATACCATATCATTTTGAGGGAAAATTTTATTGCATTGGAATTGGTCATGAATGTTTTATTCGTGTTTTTAATTCCTTTTCAATTGCCTTTTATAATTTATCGTCATAACGTACGGACGTTGAGTCAGTATAGGTTGGAGTAGTGGCGGATTGTATTTTGATTGATATGAATATAATCAAAGAGAATGTAAATGTAAAAGTAAAAACAACAAGGAATATCGCTCATCGTCATGAACATGAATGCCCGTACTATTAAGGTTGGTATACAAATTGTTTAATTCTCATACTTATCTGCGAAAGATTGTGGCATTTCAAATTCATTATTTACGCTATTACGTTCTTCAGATGCCAAATTTCGCTTCAATTGGAGTATGAATGATTAATCTCACTTCAGACCATGACTTTCCGAAGATCAATTCGATCACAATGAATTATATCACCCCACTTCTCATTGCGATATTCATCCTATCCGCGAATTATCAATTTTCTGGCCTTCATTTTCAATATCTAGGTAATTCGTTTTCTCATTTTGGGTATAGATGAACTTTTCAGGATAGAGAAACAACCCATACTACGGTCTATAAAAGACGATACGAAGTACATTGCTTTTATGTAAGTTGCAATACCTAAATTATTTCATTTTTTCCCCCACATTAATTACACCTGAGACCGAATAAGACCGATCGAATAGAAAGCCGATCGTTCAGTATCTGAACTTGCTTTGAAGATCTTTTTATAAAATAGGACCTCCGTTTGTGTTGTGTATCTGTATTGCTACCCGGATGGGGGCACACATACGAAGAAAAATGTCAATGGTTCACACAAAACCCTTTGTAGACGTAAATTTAAAATTAAATAAAACGTGTTTCGCTGGTAGACAGCGGCGGTTTGGCAATATGGCAGACGACGTGAGTTCTCTATAGAGTCGACTCGTTGCAACGCGTACTGCAGACAATCTATGGAGACGAAGTGATTTCGATGAGGTCGGCGAAGGAAAAAGAGATAGGGAGAATCTTCAAAATTGAACGATATTTGAATCTTCGGGTCATGTAGAGAGGCCTACTAGGTGATCTATTGTTAGAAAGCATAGTGAACACTGTAAGAGCAGCCTATTCAAGTTCTTTAATGTGAAACGTTCATGTGATCGGACCAATTTTTCGTCGCTTGAACCATAAGTAGAGAAAACAGTAACAATATCTATTTGATCTTCGCAACTTTAGTATCAAATTAATTTTTCTGCAATATTTGTTGTCTCTAGATGAATTTAATGAAATATCAGATTATTTAGGGACTGGCCTAATTCGCTCTCACCCATATGTGAGGTGAGAGATGAAAGTCCGCAGAAGATGTACTTGCTCTATTCTGCCCAAATGAACCCCAAGCTAACTGGCCATAATATGTTACTGATTCCGAAGCATACTCTATTCCCACATTCGTTCATTTGTCAACCAGGAAATCATCACCTGTATGTACCACAAACATCATATACATGCCACCAACTCCGAAATTTTTCGAAAACTTTATACTGATTAAACATACAAGCTTCAATGTCTGTGAATGACTCCAAATTTTGACAGTGCATAATTAAGGAACAAATGATCTTTTCACTAAATAATATGCAGTATATGAACAAACGTTTATTATTGAACATAACTGTATTGCACTAATTAACATCAAACTCAACATGAAATGAAATTCTTTAAAATATGCTTGATTTTTCATGAAAATTTTTTTAAATTCTGAGAAATAAAATACGAGAAAAAGGCGAAAACAATAGTGAGATCGAATCTTCAGTATATATGCTCTTTACACATGCTGGTTGAAGTTCTCCTTTGTACAGAGAAGACACCAGATTTTGGCGTTTTTTAGACATACCAATTTTCTGTATCAGCTGATGTACCAGCAACTTCTTGCCTTCTCTGTTGAACTGCTTGAGGTACATTAGTTTCTGTTGCACGCAGCTTCGGATGATGATCTAATAAATCGAGAGGTATTTACTTCAGAAAATGTCTTCTTTTCAAATGATTTCCAGGATCATAGGAGAGTATGGTTATATTTTCTTGGAAACCAAATATACTCGACGTGACTGGACGTTGTTTCGTTTCAAGAAATTCTTTTGGTAACTCCCTTTTATTTTTTCTAATTGTACCAACATAAGTTAACTTATGCTCTGAAAATAGCCTTTTCACTAGAGCAACAGAGGTAAACCAATTGTCGCCAGTTAGATTTCTTGAAGTTCCAGATATTGGTGACACCAAACGCTCGACAATTGCTAAAGCATCATTTTTGACCTGATAATGTTCTTCAGGCTGCTGTTCTACATAAACTTCTAAATTTGAAGTAAAATACATCTTTGAGTCAAATAATGTGAAAAGTTTGATTCCATACTTATTTGGTTTCGAGGGTATATACTGACGAAAACTGCACCTGCCACGAAATACTTCAAGTTTCTCATCTATTGTGGCATTTTGTGAGAAAGTATATTGCTTTTTAAATTTATCTGTGAACGAATCAAATAATGTACGAATTGGTGCCAACTTATCAGTCTTCTTCCGATCCTCTCTTGAGATAGAGTCATCAAAACGTAAGTGCCGTAAAAGAAATAGAAACCTTTGTTTACTCATTGTCAGCCTGAAAATTTCTACTCCTGTCCCTTTTTTGTCCCATAATTCATCTACACATTGAGCCTGCTACTCTTCAATATCCCCGCCAAGTAAAAAATTCCTAAGAGAGCTCTTATTTCTGCCATATTCATGAGTTTGCAATCGCGTTCTCTACTGTAAATATTGAAAAATGATGTAATATGTTTGATGGTATTCTTGATGACGATTTCCAATATTTCATTGTCAAAGAATAAATTCCAACATTCAATAGATCTTGGCATTTTTGGCTAATCGTTTTACACCAGGAAATTTACTAATTATATTCCAGGATCTAGTTCGAACATTTTGAGTGGCCATGTGTTTCAACCATTTTGTTGAATTATCCTTACCAATGAAATAAGAGTCTCTGTGTTTCTTTGAAGATATTATATCCTGTTCTCCTCCTTCTTCTTGTTCCTCGGAGATAATTGCTTCTACTTCCGTGTTACTTTTTTCAGATCTATATTCCACCACGTCCTCCTCTTGATCTGATCTGTCGTCTTGAATATCGTCATCATCTGATTTAGCCTCTTCCCAAAGACGAAGTAATCTCTTCTGTTTCTCTTCGTAACTCATATTATACTGAAAACAAAAGATAAATGAAGTAGAATTATAATTATATTACAGTATACTAAGCTGATGGCGAAGTCAGAAGGTACTGAGTGGCGCGACGAGATATTCGAAAGTATGCGGAAATGCTCCCTAATATTCGGAGGGCTGAGTTTGTCAGACGTAGCGTGACTACTGCAGGGTTAATTTCTTCGTTACAGTAAATTTTCGGCCGAGTTATAAAAGTGAGGAAAAGAAAAATATTGAGTAAATGGATTATGATAATTCAAATAAATTATTGGTTCATTTATATAAAGCAAAGGTAGGAATCACCATTGAATGTTTTTCACATTCAAATTTATCATTCATCAAATTAAAAAACAAAAGAATTTAATTGATATAAAAAGCTTCGTAACACTTCAATCATATCATTTTTATGAGTTTTGAAGGTTCAGTTCCGAATCAATATTAAAGTTCATTACATTTCGAGTAGTTAACAAGCAACAATATAAAATAGTTTCATAGCGTTTTAACAAAGTTTCAAGTTAGGAAACAAATGTTATAATCAATATTAAATAATTTGAGTACACTTCAAATGATTCTCCATGTTGAGAACCACTGTGGCAATCAATATAAAATAATTTCAGTACATTCTAAGTTTTGCCGAGTTATGAAAACAAATGTTATAAATCAGTATAATGAAATAAATGTTCGAAATCAATATTACAAATTTCAAATAGATCATTTGACAAGTAAGAATGTGTAAAATAATTCAGAATTCAACTCGCCCTCAATGCATTCAAAAATGACGTAGCATATATCTTAGGAAAATTTGTGAAATTCCAATATTCGGCAGAAATTTGGAAGAAAGATTCGGAAAAAAATTATCTGTGGGACACAACGGGATCTGTAGTTCTTCTTCACCTGTAAGGCTCGCGGTGGAGAACAAATGATGTCTTCCATTTTTCTGGAGTTGAGTTACGTACGATTGAATAATTTTAATTTTAATTCTGATTCGCGCTAGCTGAAAGAATGAAAAAAATCAACTCAAAACTTGAATTCTTTCCTACACTAAACTTGTGACCTCCGAGACCAAAACAAAGTTCTACCACAGAGAACTATTGGCTCTGGTCAAACATTAATATTGTTACCATTGTGGGCACGTATTTTTATGTGAGTGGGGTTGGACCACTTCGAACACACCGAGAGCTACCCCGAGCAATCTTGGTAATACTTCAGCCACCAAAGACGAGTGGATTGAACCACTTCGAGCCGATTTCCTGATCAATCCGATTTGGCCTCCGTAGGCGAGTGGGTCAAACCACTTCGAGCCATCAGCTTAATGAGTCATACATTGAAATCATTCCTGAAAGTTCTACATGAGCGCATATACAGAAAATTCAAAACCAGTATCAGTAACACTCAGTTTGGATTCAGAAATGAATTGGGGACAAGAGAGGCTCGGTTCAGGTTCTAATACAACGCTGTAGGGACACGAATTATGATGTTGATGCATGTTTCGTTGATTTTGAGAAAGCGTTTGAGAAGGTTCAACACGATAAATGATCGATATTCGGAAAAGGACCGGAATAGATGAGAGTGATATCAGAATAATCGAAAATCTGTACTGGGAACAGAAAGCTGCAGTGAGAGTGGAGGATAGACTAATGGATGAGATAAACATTCGACAAGGAGTCCGTCCGGGTGTTGTGTTATCACCCTTGTTATTCAAGGTATACTCAGAAGAATTCTTCACCGATGCATTTGTGGAACTTTCAGATATTTCTACTAATAGAGAGCACATCAACAATATCCAAAACGACGATGACACCATTCTTTTGACAGACGAGGGTATGCAGGCACTATTAGAACGATTGATAGAACATGGTAGCGAATACGGTCTCAACCGTATTTTTTTTTTATTTGAAGGAAGATCGAGGCAGGCACGGAAGTTATCTGCGTATATCCATCCCGATCCTACGGGTTTGCACTGTCGTTAGACATAAGTCCAGAAGGATAATTGTTTACACGATACATTTAATGGTGAAACTTTGACTGATAAGTTTTTAAATACACACACAATCTCGTCCTGGGCATCTGAGAGCTCAGACCGAACAGCTATCCAACCCGTGCTTGTTCATAAGTTAATATGAGATTTCTTTAAAAATGTGTATATTTCCCAGTAGACTTTGGGGTTGTTGAGTGCGAGAATCTGTTTAGCCTGATATGGTTGATGGAGTTTGGTGATTTTACTCAAGGTTAAGCATAGCAATTGAATATTTCGAACATTGTCATTACATTGAAACAGAATGTGGTTTAAAGTTCCTATTTCCCCACATGAGCAAAGAGGGTTATCTTTCAATTTCATTCTGTGAAGATATTTCGGAAAGAGAGTGTGACCACTTCTCATTCTAGAGATAGTACGAATAAAATCTCGTTTAAAATTCCTAATCGGATCAGACTTATCTACTTCATCAAATATGTTATCGAACCAGTAGAAATGTGGCAGGGAGGGTTGAATTGATTTATAGAACTGTCCGCTTGGGTTGGATTTGAAGGTTTCTTTCCATCTTGAAGTTGTGAGGTGTTTAAAGAGGGGGAAAAATCGTTGTACATGGCGGAAGGAAGGTGGATGGGGTCGAGAAATGCCGCTTCTTTGGCCAAGGAATCAACATTTTCATTGCCCACTATTCCTGAATGGGCCTTAGCCCAGAGAAACTCGATTGTACAGCCTGATGCAGATAGCCGGGACCAAGCTTCTAAAATATCTTTATGAGTCAGACTGAAGTTTGTGTTATATTTCAATTTCTTCAAGCTCATCAGGCTGCTCAGGCTATCTGATATTATCAGGATTTTTTTTGAGCAAAATGTATCGATGTACGATAGAATGTAATCTAATGCTCTACAGAGAGCTAGAAGTTCTGCCGAGAAAATTGAGAAGTTGTTGCTGAGTCGAAACAGTGAATGAGAGGTGTGTAAGGGATCGAAAATAGCACAACCGACGTTATTATCTTGTTTGGAGGCGTCCGTGTACAGGTGATGAAAATTTCTGAAGCGTGAGTCTATCAGTCGGTGAAAATCGACATTTGCCGTCATTTCTCCGTAGATGGGAACATGAATATTTTCTACATCTCGTAATTTGAAGAAATCCATTTTGTACATGACTAGTTTGTCCACTGTGGTGATCCTTTCCTTATATTCCATGAATAGGTCGTAATTCGCTATCAAGAGTGGATCTTTTTTGATAGTCCAATATTTTGATGTGAGTGTTAGAATATATAAGCTGTGAATCTTGACCATAAGTGAAGAAGAAAAGGCGTGATTTTTCGAGAGAAATTTGAGAGTCAGCAAATCTCTGCGTTGTTTGAGAGGCATTTCGTTTGATTCTGCGAGTACAATATTATTAGGTGTGCTTCTGAGATAGCCGAAACAGATCTTCAGCGCCTTGTGTTGTAGAGTATCCAACTTTTGAAGCCAAGTGTCTGCTGCTGATCCGTAGAAGATACAACCATAGTCAATAACTGATCTTACGAATGATCGATAAAATTTAAGGGCGATGAGTTGGTCGGCTCCCCATTTGTTGAGAGTGTTCAAAATGTGATCTTTCCAACTTAACTTGCGATCCAACGTTATTCCCAAAAATTTCACGGAAGTTTTATGAGGAAGTGACGATTCTCCAAAATTCAAGTTATCTGGTAGTTGGGTGCGTTTCCTAGTGGATGTTAAAACTGCTGACTTAGAAGGTGACATCTCGTGACTATTTATGTTCAGGAATTGGTTGAATTCTCTGATCGCAGTATCTAGGATCTGTTGAACTGCAGTCAGGTCTTTGTTTGAGCAGTATATGCAATGATCATCTGCAAATTGCAGAACTTTCACTGCTGGGTTAGAGAAGGTAGTCTCCAACTTGTGGTACAATATTATATATAAAAGAGGTGACAAAATACTGCCTTGTGGTAATCCCATGATAGTTAATATTGGACCAATCAATTCATGACCAATTCTCAGAAATATTCTTCTATTGGAATATAAATTATGAATGAACGTAGTGAAATTTCGAGGCAAACCAATCTCAATCATAACCATGTGTAGAACGGACAATAAGACTTTATCATATGCTCCAATTATATCGGCGAATAAGGCCATAAGTGATTCGTCTTTTGAAAAGGCGATTTGGATATCTGTGATCAGGTGTGCGATACTATCATATGTTGAATGGCCTTTACGGAAACCAAATTGGTAATTCGGGAACTTGTTGTTATGTTCAAGCCACCAGTCCAAGCGGAACTTAATCATTCTTTCGAAAGTTTTCAATACACAGGAACTCAGAGAGATAGGCCTATATGCGTCTGCATTTGAGGATTCTTGTTAGGTTTGAGTATGGGAACGACAATATAGTTCTTCCAATCATCTGGTATAGAACCAGAATTTCTTATTTCATTGAAAATTTTCAGTAAGATCGATTTCGAATTATTAGGCATATTCGCCAGCATTACATATTGTATTTTGTCAAGACCTGGGGACGTTTGATTTTAGTGCTCTCTCTAATTCGTGAGATTCAAAAGGCAGATCCATTATATTACCGAAGTCAGCCTCCGGTAGAGGTTCTATTTGCTCAGAAGTGAGAGGAGGGCAAATTTCATCATAAAATGCGTCAGTCCATGGCCCCATGGTGGTAGAGTGAACCGAAGAGTAATTGATCATTCTCATTCTTTTCACGTTATTCCAAATTGAAGTGATAGAAGAATTGCTATTAAGGCTATTACAGAATTTCTTCCAAGAGTCTCTTTTGCTTTTCTTGATGACTCTTTTAGCAACAGCCTCTTTATTCTGATAGTTAAGAAAGTTTTCGAGATTTGTAGTTTCTCTATAAATTCTAAAGGCTATCAGTTTTGCTCTCACAGTATGCTCGCAGTCCTCATTCCACCATAACTTGCTTTTATTATTTGCGTTAGATTTACTCACAGGAATGCTCTCCCTACAAGACTCATTCAAAATTTCCATAAAGTTGTCATAATTTGTGGATCCTTCAAACTCGAGATGTGAACGATTTTCTGAAAATCGGGTCCAGTCAGCCTTTTTTGTATTAAATTTTCCGTCGACGGAATGGGATTGGTATTTGGTGTATCTGGTGTGATGAAATTATATCGGACTGGATAATGATCAGATCCTAAAGGAAATTCATCCACGAACCAATTTTCGAGAAAAGGAATCATGGATGAAGAGCAAATGGTCAAATCTATAGCCGGTTTGGCGGAACCAGGGATCGGGATTCTGGTTGCGGAACCGTCATTTAAAATAAATAGATTTTTTTCTTGAATGGTGTTTGATAATTCAATACCGAAACGGCTATCCGATGAGGAGCCCCAAGAAGTGTGATGGATATTGAAATCACCTGATAGAATAAAATTATTGTTGCCTATACTGTTGATCAACTGTGTCCATTGACGTTCGTTTATAGAGGAACCTGGGGGCGCATACACCGAGAAAATTGAAATGGTTTTCTCTTTCGAGGGATTTATATTGATACCTATGATTTCCAAACCGTTTGGTTTTGGTGTGACGGTTATGTCAGAAAAGGGAATTGACTTTTTCAAAAGGATTAGGACTCCACCTCCTTTGCCGAGTATTCTTTCTTGTCTGAAAATGTTATATTGGGAGAAAGATATTTTATTATGAGGTTTCAATCAAGTTTCGCATAAGAAACGAACATCTATATCATTACTGTTTAGGTACCTCTCTAAGGCACCTTTATTGGATTGGATAGATCTAGCATTCCACTGTAGGATTCGTAGGACTGCCATATCGATACAAATATTTGTCCCTTATTTTGAATTCTAGGTTTTCATACGATACATTTTCTAGTAGATTTTCTGGCACATGTAAGTCGGCCAGGCATTTAATAACAATATTCGAAAGAATATCTGAAAGGTCTGATACACTAAGTAAATTGAGTTCAGTGTTTTTATATGGAGCATTATTTTGAATGTCAGTTGACTTATAGGTTCCAGATAGACAAACTACATTACCTGAAGGCGAACGACAGATTTTTATTATTTTTTTTGTATTTTTGAGCAATTTCAAGTTGATTCGTTGATAAGGAATTCCACTTCCGTTTTTTACCTGCTTGGTCAGTAGAGGGAACATTTTTCTGTCGGTGAGTAGTATGAACTACATTACTATTGGGGTTTTGAGCAACGATATTAGCATAACTCATATCGAGTTTGAAGGCAGCTTCCCGGAAAGAAATATTATCTTCAGCCATTTTATGTTTAATTTTTTCTTGCGTTTTATATACGGGACATTTTTTCGTGTCATTTGACATATGTGCTCCCTGACAATTAATGCATTTCGTTTCATTACTCTTGCAGGCTTTTGACTCGTGATTATCACCGCATTTTAGGCATCTAATTTCGCTTTTGCAGACCCTATCGCCATGGCCGTAACGACCGCATCTACCACATAGAACAGGCTTCTGAACAAAAAGATGCACCTCGCGGATGCATCCGAAAAGTCCAACGTATGTTGGAAGCTTTTGGCCTTTGAAGGTTATAAGAATAGAGGTGGTTTTTGGGTAACTGATGGTTTTATCATCATTAATCACTTTTCTATTCAATCTGCGAATATCCATAACCTTGAAGGATTCACCCTTCACGGGATTTAGTGAGTCTTTCAGTTCTTCGTCAGTAATGTCCAGGTCGATTCCTTCAATGACTCCGAAACGTCGAACTAAAAACAACGGGATGAAGGCTTCTAATTGATTAATTTGAAGAATTTCGGAAGAAAGTAACGAATTAGCGTTCAAATACGTTCTCATTTCAATTATTACGCGTTTAATACCGGATTTTTTAATGGTGATTATGCTATCGGCTAAGTTTTTGTTGCTCCTGAATAATAGTTTCCCTACTTGAAGTTGGGAGATACTCTTTAAATTTTCATTCTTGGAATCAATGTACACATAAAAGGACCTATGTCCGAGATATCATAACGTAGAGATGAATCTCTGTTTTGTAATTGATTATTATTGTTTGTTTTGATGTATATATAGTATATAGTATATATAGTATATAGTATATATAGTATCTAAGTAGACATGGTAGTTTTCTGTGGCAAAAAAATGTAAAATAACATTTTTCTTGATTCTCACTACTATGTTTCTCACTATTTCTCATGGTGACCCCCAAAAAGGGAAAATACAACAACTCCTTCAGACTTAACATTATTGAAAGCAAAATCATCAGTGCCTTATTCATTTTGATTGATCATGCTGTATACAATACTACATATTTCGTACAATGACCTATTTCACTAACTTTATTTCTGTCTCATAATACGCCTCTGTAACTCATTGAATCACTGAGGAATATGTTGTATTGTGATCATTTACAAGTTGAAGATTTGTAGACAGGCTATCTGTTTTTCCATTAACCTTCGGAATTGGAAAAATGCCATCCGCTCTAAAAGTAGACGCATAATAAATGAACCAAGTTTCTCTCGCGATTTTATACCCTTCACGTTCGTTTTATCGATGAAGCACAGCATGGTCTCCTTCAGAAGGCTCGAAAAGCGACACGTGATTTGATTCTTGTTATTTGTCTTCCTTTGTGGAAATTGTGTTTTGCTGAGATAAAACATTGAGTTTTCACTGAACTAGGTCCGAATAAAGTGGGGTCCAATAGAAAAGTTGGTTAGTTCAAGTACGTGACCACTTCAATTATTGGAACAATCCTGTTGATTTTTTAAGCATCTTGCATAAGGTTACAGGATCATAATGAAAATATAGGTCTTCAAGTATATTGCATATGGGAATATTATTTACGTACTCGCGATGAGCATACCTGAACATAATTACTTTGTAATTCCTTTAACGTGCTCTATTTACGACTTTCGGCCAATGACACACCGGGGAATTATGTCACCTCACTAACCCGAGAATTTTGCCGAACCTCTATCGTGTAGAGGGAAGTGATCTTTATTGTCCAACTCATCTCTGTTAGACAGGACAGACGGCTTTACGTCTCCTCCGAAAGATGGTCACTGAAGCGATTCCCAGAATCCGAAAAATCGCACTGAATTTGTAGGGATTGAACCCAGGTAACTCGGCGTAGGAGACGAGCATCATATCCTCTACGCCACCGAGCCGGCTATAATTACTTTAATAATGTGAATTGTGCAACTAACGGAGTGAATTGTTATAGTATATATCTTAATTTTTCAGAAAAACCTTTTCTTTCAACACAAACCTACATTATTGAGTTTTATTTATTTATTTGTATAATTGACGGGGAACCCCCTTTGAATATTAAATGTACAAAAATATAAAATTATGACCACCAATGAGAAACAAGGTGGGTATTGAATACGATGTAAAAACATGAACAAAGATAAAATGAGATAAAAAACACAAGGTTTAACTTTAATCTACAGTTTATTTGAAAAATTCGACGACTTTTCGCTGACACAGCAGCTTTATCAAGAATGAAAAACAGAATGAAGAGTATGGTATTATAAACAAATCGTAGAACAAGTTGGATGAATAACAGGAAATAGTATGTTAGTATGGAAGGTAATAAAAACTAATTAAATTTATTATTAAATTAAACAAGTTAAATAGGGTGAGTAATTCACATCTACCTGTTCATTCAAAAGCTTGTCCGAATGTTTGTATCTATTTATTTCTAATACTTCTAGGAGATCTAATTTTGAACTTTTTGATTTTATATGTAATATGTCAAAGTTTTGTTGAATGAATGGTTTTCTTTTATTAGGTGGTTTGAATAATGTGAATCAGATTTATTTTTATCGAAGCTACGTTTATGTTCAGATGTTCTTATGCCAAAACTCCTATAGGTCCTACCGATATAAATTTTATCACAAGAACCGCAATTGAGTTTATAGATTCCTGATTCACTTGATTTTTCAACACGAGATTTATTATTTTTAATATGTTTACCTAAGTTATTAGAAGTTTTGAAAGTTATATTAAGATTTTGTTTGACGAGAAAGGATTTAATATTTGTACTTGCAGAACCGCAGAATGTTAAACTGTAGAATATTTTATAGTCATTATGAATAGGATATACTTCATTTATTGCTTTCTGATACTGATACTGATAAAAAAATAAACAAAGATGTTATTTGTTACATAAGTTTATCATTAAAAAACATTCTGCCAGAGTCTAGCTTCAGTTTTATACCTCCGCAGAGAGATAGAGAAGAAATCACATCTTGGAAAGAACTTATTTGCTGAAGGTATGACAGGATCATAGTAAGAATTAGCGCTATAATTGAATTTGCAGGTTTTGGGGCGGAACACGGGTGTACTTCTGTTTAGTCTTTGAGACACGTTGAAATCAATCTGGTCTGAACAATCAATCAATCCGTTAACTATTTTGAAGAAAAAACATACGCCATGAATTCGTCTTCTGACCTGAAGCATATCTAAGTTATGACGGATACGTAAATTTTTCATATTGAAATTATTGACGATGAGTATTGACTTGAAACATAGGTATCGTAGAAATTTTCGCTGAATCCTTGATATCGTACGAATAGAGAGGCGACCATATACATGAACCATATTCTAAATTAGATCTGACTAGGGAACAACAGAGAATTCTTAACGTCGAAGAGGAAAACTCAGTGATACTATGAAAATGCTCCTTGAAGTTCAACTTAGGGTCAAGAATGATACCTAGATCTCGCACATGCTCCATCTTTTTAAGTTTATAATCATTTATCGTGTAATTCAACTCTGAAAGAGTGCGTGATCTGCAAAAAGACATGATGCCACACTTATCAATATTGAGATCTAAGGAGTTGGAAACAGACCATTCACAGAATTGATTCAATTCCTCCTCTAAGGCAGAAGCATTAGAAGATCCACGAATGACCGAAAACGTCTTCATGTCTTCCGCGAATAGCAGAAACTAGATGGTGAGAGCAGTTTCTATGTCATTTATGAAGATATCGAAAAGAAATGGCCCCAAGTGTGACCCTTGCGGAATACCTGATGAAACTGGGAACTCTCTGGAATAAAATCGCTGATATCTAACGATCTGTGAACGGCCGTAAAGGAATCTTCTGAACCACCGAAGGAGCGAGCGAGAGTAAATAATCAAAATATTTTTATTTATCAACAACCAAGTTGTAGGTTGAGATTAAAATATGCTGTGCCAAGAAATTAATGCTCAATTTCAATATTTCAAATTATTTTTCTGGTAGGCAACTAATTATTAATACATGTTTTATTTTCGGATATGCTCGAAATATGCCTACAACACCAACTATGTTTTTTCTTGGAGCAACATTTTCTTCTTATGAGAAATAGAATGAAAGAAATGGACTGTTTTTGATCAACTTTTGCAAGTTACAATTGTTCTTCTTGAAGATTTTGATTTTCGGTAATGAAGCAACGCAAATCACGAAATTTGTCTCTGGTTGAATGGGCCGAAGTAGTGGTGTTAGATGATCTATATTAAACTTGTACAATAATAGGCCAACTGCTTGGGGGTATTCTATTCAACTATTTCCAGAATAATCGCAGGTACAGAGAGACTGGTAGTGATAAAAGGAGACCTAAGCAAGAAATGACTTGGGGAGAGTTTTGTCGATGAGTCGAGAATTTGTCTTTTTACCGACATAGAAATGAGCCCTGTAAAGAGGAATTTCTGGCACTGATCTGGTCACCGTAGTAATGGAACCGTTATTGCTCAGAGAAGCATTAAAGAAATTTTAGAAGAACATGTTCTATCATTTTCGGCAAACATGGGTGAAAATTTTTTGTTTATGCATTAAATCGCCAGGCCTCACCAAGTTCATATCATTAGAAACTACCTTCAAGATCTCGAAATCACTACAATAGAGTGGCTCGAACGGAGTCCAGATCTCAATCCCATCGAAAATTTTTGTGAGATTCTCAATAGAAGATTGAAAAGCCTGCTATTGTGAATGAGGTTCGGAGCAGACTGATCGAAATTCGGAACGAAATCGATCAGAATTCTATAAGGTCGTTGATTTTGAGTATGAATCGTAGCCTTCATGCAGTAATTCTCACCGAAGGAAATATCCGGTTCTAACAGGTTTTTGGGGACTTCATTGTTTGTTTGTTTGTTTTTTCCTTTAACGTGCTCTATTTCTGCCTTTCGGCTAATGACACGCCGGGAAATTCTGTCACCTCACTAACCCGGGAATTTTGTCGAACCCCTCTCGTGTCGAGGGAAGGGATCTTTAATGTCCAACACATCTCTGTTAGACAGGACCGACAGCTTTACATCTTCTCCGAAAGATGGACACTCAAGCGATTCCCAGAATCCGAAAAATCGCACCGACTTTGTGGGGATTGAACCCAGGTAACTCTGCGTAGGAGACGAGCATCATATTTGGGGACTTCATTATTAGTTCTATTTCAATTTCTATGAGTACTCTTTTCATTTCGATTATTCTCAAGCATTCCTTAGAGATGACGGATTATTGGAAAAATAATTCCTCATCATATTTCTTCTGAATAAATTTGAATTTTTGGTTCGGTCCGTTAATTTCTTAACGCAATGTATTTGAAAAACGGATATCACAGTAGGCAGACCCTGTAATCAATAGAGTTTTTTCAGACAGTTTCATGGAATTAATGGCTGGATCGTCATCGAATAGTAACATGCCACAAGTATTGTTTCTGTGAAATTGAAAAGCTTAAGAAACGAAGGTGCGCGAAGTAAGGACTCCGGGGTTGGAAGATAGTGTTCTTTCCTCTCTTCACGTTTTTTTACTGATGAGTTTCCTGTTGCTATGCTTAGGGTGGTCAAGAGAAAAAAAAATCTGACAACATTGGATGTAAAAATGAATAGAATGAAGATATGGAAAATGAAATGAAACAAGAATTAACTAAGGTCATGGAAACGAAAATACGAAAATTTGAGGTTAGAGAAGACATTGTGAGAGCAAATTCAGAAAGTTTAGCCATTACAAAAACTCAGTGGAAGGTGAAAGGTATATACAAAAACTAGGCAAAAATATGCATACAATTATATGCAGTGGCTAATTATAGCAGAGCGATACCAGGAGAGACATGTGTTATAAACAAGAAAGAGGGGAAAATATAGAATCTCAGAAAACAGGTAATGAGGACTACTTATTCTCACACTCAAAGACACTAAACGAAATGAAACGAAACCGTCATATTATCGTTTTCATGAAAGAGAACGAAAAATCTGAGTTTAAAGATGAGTTCTGGCATAAACTATTGGAAATAACTGAAGAAGCCAACGGATTGAAATATATATCAGGTAACTTTAACACAAGAGTGGAAAAACAAGATCATGAATCTAGAATAGGACATGGGAAACAAAAACGAAATGAGAATGCAAATAAACTGACAGAATTTTACATAAACCAATACATGATTATAACAAACATATTTTTCGAACATAAAGCCATTGAAGAGTATAGAGGTTAGGTCCATTATAGATTATACAGGGTTTAACATAATAGTATGTCACAACTTGAGGGGATAAATCTACGTGCAATTTCAAGAAAAAAAGTTCATATAAACATAGGTCCGCAAAAGCTTCGTTACGGAGCTACAGGGTGTTAAAATTTCTTGAAAAAAATTGTTTTTTTCTTCAAAACTCCTTTTTGATATATTCAGCCCAAATTTGAAATGCAAGCTATTTTTTTCACAGCTTTCATCATTACAAGTCCTAAATTTCAACTAGAATCTACAAGGTGTTTCCTTTTCCCGAGCCATGTCTTCTTTTGCCCTTTCAAACTTTTTTGTAGTACGCCACTGATCAGCGTACAATAAATTTTCGTTCAATTTAAAAACTTTTTTGACATTTGTAATTTTTTCGTATCTCCGACCGTTCTCGAGCAAGAAATTATTAAACGATTGTATGCATTCGCTGAATTGAAAGCACTTCTTATTAAAAAAATAATGGTTCTTGGATAAAATTAGAGAAAATGCTCACCTTGATAGTGAAATAATGTTCTTAGACGAAGCTAACTTTTCGAAAACTGCTATCACAAATTTTCACAATAATCAGTACTGGGCTGAGGAAAACCTCCATTTCTTTGAAGAATCTCATCATCAAGAACAATTCTCACTAAATGTCTGGAACGTAATAATTGAAAATTTTTCGATTGGGCCATATTTTCTTGCCTGACAAACTAAAAGGTCCCGCTTATCGGCAATTTCTTGAGGAGGAGTTACCTTTATTGCTCGAGAATGTGCCATTTGTGAGAGACATAATGTGGCTCATGCATGACGGGGCACCAGCACATTTCAGTGGAGAACCTAGGGAATTCTTGAATAATACATTCAAAAACCGATGGATTGGTCGGGGTGGACAAGAATCATGGCCTCCTAGGTCCCAAGACTTCTGCTTTTGGTAATATCTCAAAAGTTTAGTTTATACCACTCCAGTGAACACTGCAGAAGAATTGAGAAATCGAATGATAATCTCATGTGACACGAAAAGAAATACCCCAGGAATATTTCAAAGAGTGCGTGATAATATGCGAAGAACGACAGAGGCCTGTATTCTTGCAGTTGGAGGACACCAGCAATTTATTTAGTTTTTAATAATCCTTTTTTTCAGTTTGATATTGAATAAGTATAAGTTGAGTTTCAGAAGACAGCTATCAAAATAAAAGCAAGTTTTGGTCTTGCCTATCGAGTATTTCTATTATTTTCTTTCATTCAGCGAATAACATACAATTCAAATAATTCAAATTAAATAATTTTTCACTGGAAAACGGTTGGAGATACGAAAAAATTACTTGTGTCAGAAAAGTTTCTAAATAGAACGACAAAATTGATTTTACGCTGATCAGTGACGTACTGCAAAAAGTTAGAAAGGGCAAAGCGAGACATGGACTCGAAAAAAACAACACCTTGTGAATTTAAGTTAAAAGCTAGGACGTGTAATGATGGAGGCTGTAAATAAGCTTGCATTCCAAATTTGAGCTGACTACTCAAAAACTGTAGGAATTTTGAGGAAAAACCAATTTTTCCCGGATATTCAAACACCCTGTAGCTCCGTAACGAAGCTTTTGAGGACATATGTTTATATGAACTCTTTTTCTTGAAATTGACATACTATTATGTAACACCCTGCATATTAACATATATTAATATAGTAACAAAATAAGAAGAAATGTTATGAAAATATATCAATCTAACAGAATATATATAAACTATAGCATTATCAGCCAATGACATCAATGTACTGTTACTGAAACTAGGGTGACTCCTGTAACTTTTTTTCTATTTGGAATATTTTGATGAAATTTGGGAATCGGATAGAAGACAACATTTTGAATTTGATAACATTAATATGTTTGATATTTCATTTTCGGTCAAGCCAGAAACAATACCAACATTCAATTTTCAAATAGAACACCCTGTATTTTTTTTGCTTTATTCAATTGTTCATCAAATCCTACGACCTCTCGACATATCTCTGAAAGAGAAAGAGAACACAATCTGTTTTTTTGCAATTTTCATCTTTTGTTCTAGAAGGCCATGAATAGTGTCAATTGGCTTAGCTCAACATCTCGTATCACGGAAATACTAGATTGTAATCAACAACAATGGAATTTTGACATGTCACACTGATATTTTTATGATCATAGAATATTATAAGTAAGCACGAAAATGTGTAGTTATTATTAGCGAATGGGGAAACTCTGCGAAAATTGCCGAGGTATTTTCCACTAGAACTCTGGAACTGTCAAGAATATAGTTACGTGAGTGGTATAAAAAAAATAAAAAAATACTGCTTCTGTAATACTTGGTGGCCCAATATAGTTGTCTCACAAGAAAACCTACTTTCTGAGGAAAAACTGAAATTTAAAACTTGAGCATTGTTAGATACAATCTTGTATTTTCGTGATAGGAGATGGTGAGCTGAGCTAATTCTCACTGTTCAGGGCCTTCTAGAATGAAACATGAAAATTGCAAAAAAAAGATTATTATTCATTGATCTACGGATTTTGAATGATTCTTCTTGTCTCAAGTTTACATATGTAGACTCCTTGCGAAGTTTATCGCGGATATATATATATATATATATATATATATATATATATATATATATATATATATATATATATATATATATATATATATATATATATATATATATATATATAGGGGATTTACCTTTGCCTGTATATCTGTTCATATATGAAAAATATAAATCCACCACCCGGTGGATATATATATATATATATATATATATAAGGAGTCTATATATAAACTTGAGACAAGAAGAATCATTCAAAATCCGTAGATCAATATATATATATATATATATATATATATATATATATATATATATATATATATATATATATATATATATATATATATATATATATATATATATATATATATATATATATATATATATATATATATATATATATATATATATATATATATATATATATATATATATATATATATATATATATATATATATTTCTTATTTTGAAGGTATTAGCAATACTGATCATTGATCACAAAAAGATGTTTTTCTTTTATCACAGCCTACATATATGAGGTTCGCCATTTCAGGGATTGTATTTCTTCTTCATGATTTAAACTTGTAGTAGGAATTGATTCTTTTTATGAAACACAAACATTGGAAAAGGCAAGACTATGTCGAAACATATGTAGGAAATAGTAAAAAAAAAACATTTAATTTTTTAATCAGTATTGCTAATACCCAAGAAATGTTCCTTCTCTCTCGTCTGGTTTGTTCGGATCTCGGTTATGACAAAGGTTGAAAGGTTATTTTTATGTCACTCCATGTTAGCTCTGTTGAATGTATTCTCTGTTCACATTTCATCATGGATCTTGTTTGAATTTCATTTCGGTCGGTTCTTTCAGTAAGCTTGATGCCTGTTAATAGGACTATTTCATCATGGATACTTCTGAAATTTTTTGAATTTAAATGTACAAAGCGCTTCACATAAAGGCGTTGGAAAAGTTGCTAGTGACTTCTTTGAAGAATTGTATGGGTTGTCTGGCAGATCAAAGGACAGATTAAAGATTATTTGACTATTTCATAATGATAATGGGATAATCTGTAATCTGTCCTTCGATCTGCCAATTTATACAAACAATTCTGTGAAAAAGAATTAACAAATTATTGAGACATTCCATATTGAAGTTCTCATTTGTGAACTTGTTGGGAGGTAAATTTTGCAGTTGCATAAAATTGACTCAAATATCTTCGTCTGCACAGGATATGTCAATGTAATAAATATTTTCCTTTATTTTGACGTATTTATTCTAAGATAAATCGCTCTCAATATCAGATATCGCCCCAGATTGACGAAGGTTTCTGAACATTTGATTTCTGCTGGAACGACGCCAATATTCTCAGTAGGATATTTCGTCCTTTTGTCGTTGCAGCATATCTCAAAGCTCTGAAGCGCCATTCTATATTGGGATCTGGACTTCACACATAATAATGCATCCCTATCTAGCGTGACGGTGTCTTTTTATTCCCTTTGGAATTAGGTTAAAATTATCTTGTTTTTACTACGAACAAATGAATTTAATTGATAGATCACAGTTACCGACATGGAATATAACGGGGGTCCAGCTTCTATAGCAAGAAATTTAGAGAATCGAAGAGTACTATGAATTTGCTATATAAACTTTAGTCGAAAAATGCCTCGTTGAGAAAATACAAAGTGTTCAAGTTTGGTAAAAAAAATCAAACTTATAAATTGTTGCCAAACGAATGCTGCTATTCGAATGAAATTGTGTCGGTGTTAACTACCGTCCAGGGAGAATGTTTTGCAAAGAAAATATTATTTTCAATTTCACCAGTGGTGTCCGTACTAATACGTAACTGGATATTTTTAAGGAAAAAATTGATGAGCTACAGTGTTTTCACAAAATATTAGTTTTGCACCTCAATTTAGTTTGGAAGAAAAAGGAACACTCTTTCGATGTTTCTGTACGACTCAGAATTTGCAAGTAAGAAATTGAAATCAAAATTTTAATGTTTATATTTTATTTTTTAGTTTAATTTCTCGAAGAATTTTGTGTGCCTAAACATGGATATTGTGGTAATTTGCTCCACGTCTAGTGAAAGGGTTTAATTTGTTCAAGGAATTTTGTTGGCAAAATTAGAATTTTCTTGCATTCATTTCACTGTCAAAAATCTCATTCTCTTTTCGACATCCCAGGGTGTAAGTCCTTGATTAATCCTTAACTCTTCTATTTGGATAGCTACTCAGATATTCACAAACTATCGCATTTTCATCAGAAAGTCCATAATGAAAAAGAATATGTGCTCATTCTAAAAAGAATGAAGAGAAAAATCAAAATAGTGATCTTTGGAAAACAATTGAATAAATTTAGTTGTCATAATTGACAGAGACGAAGACTGAGCGAAAATTAGTAAGCTCTCTAGTAATTTGATTTGTTTTTAGTGTTTTTGCTGTTATCAATTATTGGTACTATTGTTATTCATATTAAAAGTGTTCTTAGTCTCTCTCTCTCTTCAGCCTGTGGGTATCCACTCTTGGACAAAGGCCTCTTCCAAATGTTTCCATCTCTGTCCATTTACGGCAATCTGAACCCAATTTTTTCCTGCTGTTTCTCGATATCATCCCGCCATCGTTTCGGAGGTCTACCAACACTCCTCTTTGTTTGTCTTGGGCGCCATACTATTATTCTATGAGTCCATCTGTTTGGTTCTTGGCGGACTACATGTCCAGCCAGCGCCATTTGAGTTCCGCTATTCTTCTCAAAATGTCCGTTACGCGTGTTCTTCGTCTTATTCCCTCATTTTTGATCTTATCTCGCAGACTAACGCTAAGGATCGATCTCTCCATTGCTCGTTGTGTCACCTGGAGTTTGTTGGCGTATGCGCGGGTGAGAGTCATTGTCTCAAGACCGTATGTGAGGACTGGTATAATACATGTCTCAAACGTTTTCCTTTTGAGATTTATTGAGATTTCTCGAGATTTCAACACATGACTCAGTCTTCCAAATGCAGCCTAACCTAATTCAATTCTTTTCGATATTTCAGAGGTTTGGTATTCCCTGCTTTGTACGATTTTATGCCCTAGATAAATGTATTCTGTAACATTTTCGATCTCGTGGTTACCGATATTGATTCTTAAATTTTCAGGACTCATGAATTTTGTTTTATCCAGGTTCATCTCGAGTCCATAGGTCAAGGCAGCCTCATATAGTTCTTCCAGCATCGTGCAAAGGTCTTCGGCATCATTACTAATGAGAACTATGTCGTCCGCAAATCGAAGATGGTTCAAACGTACTCCATCTTTATTTATGCCTCTCGTTTCCCACTTCAAACACTTGAACGCGTCCTCCAGAGCCAATGTAAATAATTTTGGAGAGATCGTGTCCCTGTCGTATACTTCTTTTCACGGGTATTTCTTTTGATGTTGTTTCTTCGTCTATCGTTATTTGAATTGTGGCGTTTTCGTATATGTATTTGATGAGATTTGAATATCTACTGTCGACTCTTGCGTTATTTAGTGCTCTTAGTGTTGCCCAAGTTTTAATAAAGTCAAACGCTTTCTTGAAATCTATAAATGCCATGTGCAATATCACATTGTACTCTAAGGTTTTTTCGATAGGTTCGTATCACTTGCAAATGGTCTACTGTACTGAAGCCTTTCCGCAAGCCAGCTTGTTCGACGGATTGATAAGCGTCCATTTTGTTGGTTGAAATATTTGTCATTATTTTCGTCAGTAATTTGTACAAGTGCGATAAAAGACTTTTTTGGCGGTTATTTTCTATGTTATTTTTGTCTCCCTTCTTATATAGAAGAATGAATTGAGCATTATTCCATACCATTAGTATTCTTCCTTCATTTAGGCATTTGTTGAGAAGGATCCGTACGTTATCCAACAGATATTCTCTTTCCATCTTCAACATCTCGATGGTGATCTTTTCTTCACCGGGGCATTTTTGGTTCTTCATCTGATTGAGCGCAATTTTCAGTTCGTTTGTATCGATTTCAGAAATGTCTTTAGAACCGGTATTAAGAATATGTCTTCTAATATATTTCTGTTCTTGATTTTCAGAACTTTAAAGTTTTTTGTAAAATTCTTCAATGACAACCACGATTTCTTCCTTCTTGCTGACCAAGATACGTTCAGAGTTCTTTACTTTCGTCATTTTAGTTTTTCCATTTGATAGTTTCGATCTGAGAACTTTCATGTTTTTGTTGTTTTCAATAGTTTCTTTAACTAGCCGTGTCCTCCAATCTCTCAGGTTTTTCCGAATACTCCTCCTGTTCGTTTCCCTATTCAATGTTTTATAGCTATCATCCTCCCGATTTGTTTTTCTCCGTTTTTCAATTAGATGTCTGGTGTATTGACTGATTTTGCCTGTGTTTTTCTGAGTACTGCACGTCTTCTTTGTTGCCACTTGTGAACAACTTGTTATCTTCAGAGTAAGATCATCAACTTCTCAATCTCCCAAATAGCCTGAGTGTTATAGTTTCGTCGTGACAGCTTTTTCGAACTTTTTTCTATTTCTAATGAGAACCTCTAAAGTGGGAAACTTTTGTTTCTTCAGTATCATTTTGGTTCGTTCAAATTTGGTGCCGAGATGGCTTGTAGCTCTAACGAGCCGATGGTCGCTCTTTGTGTCGAATTTATTCAAGACCGAAACGTTGCAACATATTTCTTTTTTGTTTATTATGATGAAATTTAATTTTTTACTTTTCCAAGTACATCTTCGTGTTTCTGGTTTTTGAAAGAAAGAGTTCATACAATAGAGATCCTCAGTCTTGTAGAAATTGATGAGCATTTCTCCCCAAGAGTTTTTCTCACCAGAACCGAATCTGCCGATATGCCGGGTTCCTGTGTCATTGTTTTTACCAATTTTGGCAGTGAAATCTCCCATCACCACGACATACTTAGCGTTTTTGCCAGTTTTTGTACGAGTTATATCCTCATAAAGCTGTTCGACTGTTTCGTCATGAGATGAGGGGGTTGGTGCATAAACTCGTATGACTCCAAACTGTAAAATTTATATCTCTTATTGACCTTGATGACGATGTATAAAACTCTCTCAGAAATGGACTTCATGGTGACAATTCTTGGTTTCAATCGTTTATGTATTAACAACGCAACTCCCCCTAGGTGATCATTCGTTTCCGTGTTATTTTGATACAGCAAATGCCTGATTTCAAGGTTGTGGCGAGTTCGCCCTTCAATCTCGTCTCGCTAATGCCCAAGATATCCCATTTAATGTTCACCAGTTCCTCCTCCAGTCTTTCGAGATGACTCTCTAACCTGAGAGTTCTGACATTGTAAGTAGCAATGTATAACTCTTCAAAATGTCTCTGGTCCTTCGCACTTGTTTCTTTCGAATTTTTGCCTTCCCCAGAATCCGTGAGGCGGACTGATGCATCAGTGCAAGATTCTGAGCTGATTACTCTACTTGCCTGGGGTATTGTTGTGAAATTCGACATCATTTCAGATTTGAAAGGTTTTTAGCATTGAAACGCCTCGCTTGCCAGGCGGGTTTGCGAGTTTGTTTCCTGCCGCTCGATTCGAGAACAGACGCTGTTGGTAGCCGCCCACTCTGCATCAAACGCCACCACCGCGCTAGATTTTGATCCACCACAAGGTATTCAAATTTCTTTGGTACCTATCATATCTGACAGGCTTCCCCTATCCGCCACCTGGGGAGCCGCCCAGTGGGGAATCTAGCAAACCCTCCTGGCTTCTTAGTATTATTCTGAAAATGTGTTTTAGTAACAAGGAATACACAGATAATTCATTATTGTTTTGGATTTTCAGATGGAAATGCCGAAGCGAATTCCAGATGCTTGAGTCTTCATTAGAATACACCAGAATATTCGTAACTTTGTTATGTGTGTTATTAATGAACAGAACAGAAACCGTAGAAATTACAATCGCAATCGCATATTCCGTATGCGTATTTGATAATAATCTGGCAAAGCAGATCAGCATATTACCTACACAGTTCGGGATTTATTTTCTTGAGATGTTGAAAAAATAATGAAATTTTGCCTGTGACTTGTAAATTCGATAGAAGAAAATCTCAACTCTTGGGGCAGAGGAATCCTCTTTCACTAGACTAGAGAAACGAATTACCATAATATCCATGTTTGGTCGCTAGACCAAGATAATTTCAGAATGAATTTTCGGTACATGTTTGGTTAGTAGTTTTTGCTAACAATATTTGTGTTCCACATTTTCTACATGCAAGATTTACCTCATAATTATTTCTTGAGTTTCTCTCGAACAACTTTCACACTTTGTAGTAGCTGTAAGGAACTCGTTAATGTAATTATAAAACGAAAATCTACGCTACTCCAGTGCGTATAAGAGTCGACTTATTTTGAGAGATTTAGAAAGTCTGCAATGGAATGCGTAGAAATCCGATTGAACATCAGCTGCAATGAATTCATTACTTACTCGATGTGGCAAATGTACCGAGATGGGTGTAATACATTTCGAGTAACTTCTTCAAAATTTTTATTCATTTCCTTTTGATGTCGACTGCCATTTATTGAATCTGTTGGCCTTCATATAGTTTCTTTAACATAAAAGTTCTTTCAATTCTGATTAACGTACAGAAAAATTTAAAGGGTACTCTTTTCTTCCAATTTGAATGGACACTCCAAAACTGATTTTTATGTGGAAAACAATTTTCTCCTTAAAGAATATCCACTTATGCGTTAGTATGGACATACTGGTAAAATAAAAATAATATTTTCATTGCAGAACATACTCACTGAATGGCAGTAAATGTCTACAAAATTTCATTCAGATATTTGTACTCATTTGGTAGCAATTGATAAACTTGATTTTCTTACAAATTTAAACAACATATATTTCTTCAAGCATTTTTCGATTATGGCTTATATAGCAAACTCATATTATTTTTGATTCTCTTTGGTCTCTGAATTTTCTATTATAGAAACTGGACCACCTTGTATAATAATAAGTGATTACTCGGATTTGCCGAAACCAGATATGACAGTATTTAACAAGTATCGAAATGAGGTTATTATTTGAGAACATCGATATTTGGAATTGACATAGATCGATCAGATCATTAATTGCCTGAAATTGTCATGAAAACGTGATTTGAAAATTTTCCATTGAGTTTTCCACCCTTTCGGGCCGTGTGTAGAACTTTTATTTCAATTTATCAATACTAAGAAAAGATTAAAGATTTTGGATGCAGTAATTAGGTAATGTTGAATCTTGTTTATTGAAATTATAATTAATGCTTCAAAGTAAGGAGGAACGTGGGCATTTTATTCCGAGCAGTTCTTTCTATGACCCTAGAGGCCATGGATTTACCATGTGCAACATTCTTACAATAGTAAACCATTTTATTTTCGTGAATCAAGGGACAAACAGAATCTCTGCCGAAATCAAACCGGCAATCGTCGTGTCGAAGAATGACAATTTGTAACTGCGATGGAGGTTTTATGAGAAAGTTCCATGAAACATATTTGTGGATAACTTAAGCAAAACAGCAGGGTAGCAAAATATATGCAAGTAATGCTGCTTTTATTTCTCTCACGTTAATCACCACATAGAGAGAATAAGCAAAATGACTGTACGCGTGTACGTACATATACTGGGTGATTCACCAGTGGCGCAGTGCTCTGTAGATCCTACACTCTTGAAGATTTCATTTTGTTCGAACAGTATTGCATTTAGAAAGTAAGAATCTACTTCAGCAATTTATTTTGCGTTGAACAGGTTGTCCTAATTTTCTATCAAAAATCTTGGGTGGTTTTTTCAGATTGGAAGACCACTTTTTTTGTTCAAGATTCAGGAGCGGCCTAAACTCTGCTATAATGTCTTTAAGTAATAAGTTTTCCTGGTGAGTAGTTTCGTCACAATATTTTTGTTTTCCGTGAAAATTCTTGAAAATAGGCTCTCACATCATCGCATGCTCCTTCGGCCAGAGAGGATGAATCCTTTTTTGCATTAGTTTTCTTAATGCCCAAGGATAGCTTCATTGACGAATTGAAATAGATTTTCCCCATTTTATACAGGAGTGACTCAAAAAAATTATTGAGTATTGTAATTTTAAAATATCATATCTTGATTTTTTCAAATGGAACACCCTGTATTTTATTATTCATGTCAACGCATAAAATATTGTGCTATATTTTTGCAGAAGTAACATTATTTTTATCTTCGATCATTTTCAAAATATTCTATTATTTGTAAAATTGTTGATGAAAATTCTACAAAACGTATCAAATTCATCATCATGCATCATTATTCGCACAGAAGTTTTTTATTCTGTAATGATTCAAGTAGTAAAAATGAAACCAAAACAAAATAATTCTTTCAACGAATGATATGATGATTAAAACGTAAATCGAGGCATGTGTTGACAATTTTTTCATTTGTGCCTTTCTATCAGGTGTCCGGACATATCATATTCTGCATTTAACATGGTAAACTTATCAGTGTTTCATTATTAAACATTGTTAAAGTGAGGTTTGAACTCAATTTTCCCAATTGACTGCCATGAAGTTCTCCAAAGAAGAAATGGTTGATATGATTTTTATTCTGGGTGAATGTGATAGAAAATTTTTGTTGGCAAGTAGAGTTTATGCATAAAGATTTCCTGGTAAGAAGCATCCTGATGCAAGATGCTTTGAAAAACTTCTAATTAGATTTATCAAAACGGGTAATATCGCTTACAAAAACATGAAAAGTACCGAAAACTGCTACAGCTGAAGACAACCAGTTATCAGTTTTGTTGACAGTGACAGAGGACCAATATAAAAGCCAAAGCATATTAGAGATCTCCGGACCTTATAACTCTCGATTTTTAGGACGTGGTGGTCTTGTGGGGTTATATTAAGGGCATCGTTAACCAGATTCCTTCTACAACACAGTTAAATATGAGACAGAGATTAGTCTACGCCTTTCAGTCAGTTAATTCGCAAATGTTGTCGAGAGTTCAACGGTCTTTCCTCAGAAGGATTGAGATGTGTCTATGAAGAAACGGGCAATATTTCGATCACTTATTGAAATAGTTCAACACCTTGTAGATCATCTCAACAAAACCATCTATTACGTAGTTCATACACGACTAACTTGAAATATCTCCATTTCTCTGATCAAGTATAATGATATTTACTAATAAACTCTTCTTTCGCAACCTCTGATACTATTATTTTAAATTATTTTTCATTTCGAAAATGGTAGAAGATAAAGATAAGGTTGCTTATACAAAAATATGGCACAATTTTTTATGCGTTGATATGAATAATAAAATACAGGATGTTCCATTTGAAAGAATCAAGATATTATATTTTGAAAATTTTAATATTCAATAACTTTTTGAGTCACTCCTGTATCTATTTCAATTCATCAATAAAGCTATCCTTGGGCAATGACAAAACGCAAGGAAAAAGTATTCATCCTTTCTGGCCAAAGGAGCATGCGAGGCATGAATTTTTACGAAAATAAATTTTGAGACGAAACTACTCACTAAAAACTTATTTACTTAAAGACATTATAGCAGAGTTTAGAACGCTCTTGAATCTTCAACAGAAAAGTAGTCTTCCAATCTGCAAAGTTTTTACTTTCTGAATATAAATGGATTCCGTTGTCGAACCCTCCTTCCAAGAATGTCCCAAACGTGTTCGATCGGGTTTATATCCGGTGACCGCGACGGCCAGTCCATTCGTGTGATCCCAACTTCATTGAGATATTCTATCACTATGCGCGCAGTATGAGGGCGCG
This sequence comes from Cryptolaemus montrouzieri, assembly GCA_013387265.2. Lineage (NCBI taxonomy): Eukaryota > Metazoa > Arthropoda > Insecta > Coleoptera > Coccinellidae > Cryptolaemus > Cryptolaemus montrouzieri. The sequence goes on from JABFTP020000185.1 coordinate 127,288,950, forward strand.
CGTTATCGTGCATAAAAAGAAATTTTTCCCTATATAAGAGCAAAAGGCACAACATGGGGCTCCAAGATTTCTGTTATATACCGATGGGCATTAAGTGATCCATTGCCAATAATCTCCAGTTCTGTTCGTACTCCCAAGCATATGCCACCCCATATCATAACTGACCCTCCACCGTATTGCTCAGTTCCTGCGAAGTTCGCTTGATTGTACCGTTCCTCTCGATGCCTCCATATTCTATCTCTACCATCCACGAAATTCAAACAATATCGGCTCTCATCACTAAATGAAACTCGTCTCCACTGATTGATTGTCCATGCTAGATGCTCCCTAGCAAACGCCAATCTTGCTACCCGGTGGGCTCTATCAAGTCTTGGTGCTCTTGCTTGCGCGTATGATCTCAGACCAACTTCATTTAATCGTCTTCTGACTGTCCTCACACTGACGTTAATGTTAACCACTGCTTGTAAAGGTTACGTGCCTGAACAGCAGTAAGACGAGGATTTCTTATGATTTGATTGAAGATGAAACGGTCATGTATAGCGCGGGTTGCCCGATTTCTTCCTTGTCCTCGCCTCCTCATGTACAATCCAGTTTCCTTGTCACGTCGATAGATTCGATGGATAACCGACGTCGAGACACCCAACATGGTACCGACTGAGCGGTAGGTGCGCCCTTCCTCGATCATTGTAACTGCCCTTGTTACTGAGGTTGGTGATAAATCTCATTCTGAATGAAAAATACCGTTTCGAATCGTAAACAGTAAAGAATCACAAAACACTGCAACCGATCGAATTTGTATCAAATCAAAGAATGGAAAACTCTCATTATTTAAACAAGTGCAAATGTGGTCATATACAAAAAACGTGTGTTGTATATCATATTTGATAAAAAAAGGTGTGCAGATGTGTAAATGAAAAGTTTTATCAATGGTTCCAGAATTCGTTTGTGTATTTTAATACCTACCGACTCTTATCTCCTATGAATTCCTAATTTTCACCAAATTAATCAAATTGTCTTCAGTAACTAATGCAATTCGAACATAAAAATCGCGAACGACAATTTCGACACGCCTGAGTGATAATAAGAACATTCCAAATTGAGAGACGAACTTTAATGACAATTTCTTGATTCAATGGAATTTCTCCAAAATGGTGATTTTCCACTTGAAATTAAATATATTTTGCAAAAATAGAGATAAACGCATGAAACAAGAATGCGTTACTGTAGGAAGATGTGTCTTCACAGACCATGATATTGTACGTTTCAACTTGGACCACGAAATTCCACAGGGTGTTACGAATTTTTGACAAAAAAACACTTTTAGTTTTGCCCCCGTATAAATTTTTTTCAAATTTTTTTGTTTTGTTTTCTTATAATTTCTACAAAGCAGAAGAGTTGATCAATAACTTGCCGAACAAACCATCTAAATCGTTTGAGAATTAGGAAAAATATCGAACTTCGAATTTGGTTAAATTTTCGAGTGTTCCGCTAATTTTGCCTCCGAGTGTAGTAAGAAGGCATTTTAATGAAAAAATTATAGAGTTTAAATCAATTAGACAAGAGGACTTTCAAGGAAATTTTGGGTTTTGTTTTTCCTAAACGATAGCCGAGCGGGGCAAAATGATTTCATGTTTGGATTCTGGGATCCAAAATTAGTAAGTAAACACTTTACTAGTGAATTTTGACTATCGACACTGTATCAAACTATAACCCACAGAAGGATATAGCGGTAACAATGGAGGTATGACGGGGGTGATTTCAACAACCTACGCCCTATACGTGGTGCTACAATGTCTGAAAAATAGGCCTAGACGAAATCGTAGAAAGATCACTTCTGAAGAACAAGACCGCTCCTTGTGCCAAATTGCAAGAAGAGATCCTAATGCGTCGCACCCCATACTCCAAAACCCATATATGGAAGCAAAAGGCATCAGTCGAAACGATACGTCAAAGACTTCGTGCAAGGAGTTTATACAGCAGAAAGCCCTTAAGACTTCCAGAGCTAACTAGACAACAGAAAATTAACAGACTTAATTGGTGTATCGAGCACCAAAATTGGAATATTGAGAATTGACGAAATGTTCTATTTTGGATGAGACCAGAATTGGTGTTTGATCAGATGACTGCCGGATTCGGGTTTTGAGGGTTCGTGGAAGACAAGCTAGACTCCGAGCAGCAAGACAAATTCCAAGATACCAAGAGGGCAGTGTGATGTTTTGGGATGGCATTATGCTGGGAGGCAAAACAGATTTGAATTTGTTTCCTGCGAGTGTAATGGCTACAAATGACACGACCCTAGTGCTGGAGCCCATGGTGAGACTCTGGCGAGATGTCCACGATGAGAATTTCACTTTTATGCAAGATAATGCTCCTCCGCATACCAGCAACCTCGCGCGATATTATCTTAAAACAGAGGGATTCGCTATTTTCGACTTGGCAGCTTGCTGCCGCGACCTAAATCCTATTGAAAGTTAATGGGATAATCTCAAAAGGAAAATTAGATCGCGCCAGGATAATCCAAGAACCCCACAACAGCTCATCGAAGCCGCCACAGAAGAATGGCAGAATATTACCCCAAAAGAGGTCGAAAATCTAATCCAAAGTATGCCTAGACGGATTCAGACTTGTATCAGGGCAAGAGGAGGTAATACAAGCTACTGAGGTCGAGAAAAAAACCTACTCCGCAAGAAAACAATTTTCAATCTTTCTACTACATGCGAGTCTCTTATTTTCTTTCATTTGTTTCTTTTTAAAATAAACCTTTATTTATTTCTCTTTTCAATTGAAATATCTCAAATAGGATCAATTCTAACAATCCTTGGAAATTTTTAAAATCTCTGAGGTAATATTCAAGATATCTGGAGATTACATATAAATTTGGTTGTGTGTATTGTCGCACACAAACTACGATTTCAACAAGAGCACCATTCTGCTGGAGACTTTTCTCTTTCTCTGGTAGGGTTTCATCATTTTTAGAATATCTGTGAATCTGGAATTTATTATTTCTTCTAACAACTGCAAATAAGTGTCTCCATTGAATGGACTTTCGATAAAGAAAAGTCCTACAATATGGTCTCCATAAATTCCAGCCCAAACATCCAAATTTTGAGTCGTTTTTGTGTATCCATGTATGAACCAATGATGATTCTGGGTATCCCAATATCGACAACTATGCATATTCATTTCAGCATTGAAAGTAAAAGTACTCTCGTCAGAAAAACATGTATTATACAGAATATGTGGATCATTGATAATATTTTCACTTGAAATTTCACAAAATTGTAAACTGCGATCAGGATCGTCTTCGTTTATTTAATGAACAAGGTTTACTTTATAAGGAAGAAATTGGTGATTTTTCACAATCCCATAGACTGTTGAAACTGATACACCAGACACACGTGATAAATTTCTGACTGTGGTGTTTTCCATTTGTAAGTGGTTCAAAACTGCGACTTCAATTGCTTCATGACTTTCGTTTGCCACCGAACCCGTAGTTAAAAATATATTCATCAAATATAATACATACTGGTGGAACATCTGTTTTCAGGATGGTTCACATTGAAGATCTTTGCCGCTTATATGGCACAACTATTATTTCGATAATAAATCGAAACTATTTCGCCGCGCTCATTAATTGAATGAATCATTGTCAACGTTTGTCAATAAAAACAACTGTGATTGAAAGTCTTGCGAAAATGAAAGACAAATGTGAAACAGATTTATCATTATGGCTGTGGTAAAAACAATTGTGTGTTCCTACAAAAAATTGATATTCATCAATATCTCAAGTTATTACATTTCCTAGACAATCATAAACTAAAAAGTGCTGAGAACATGAGTCCTAATTTGAGAATAATAGCACAGAATTAGAATGGATGCTGCACGACATCATTTTGATAATTTGATTTTGAGCATTTTCAAATTTCCGTTGGAAAAAATACTTCTGTTGCCTTTGGACTGCTTGTATGATCAAACGTCTATACAGATAAAATGTTTGAATAGAAAAGTAAAAGACCTTTCCAAAGATATGTTACTTCATCCACTTTCACAATAATGAATTTTGCCTTAGGTGCTGATCTTACATGCTCCGACCAACTCAGAAATTGGTCGCCTCCTATCAGAAATTGACGTGCCTCAGCACTCAGAATAGAGGGGTTTCAAATATTCGTTGATAAGTTCTGTATGTGGAGTAACACCGATTTGAACTCGTGAACGAGACTTATTACAGCGTCGAATAAGACGCAAACATTCGTTAGAAGAAGACAGGGAAAACCATAAGGTCTTCCTAGTATTAGGCTAAGTCAGTTTGTCAGTCTTAGAAAGCATTTAATGATTTTGGTAATTTAAATATAGTCAGTGCTCCTTTTGTCACTTACCTGCAAGCAGTACAGAGCTTGAAAACCAATGTTCAAACTAGAAGAGTAGTTCGGAATTTGAGTAACAGTCTAGGTTTCGAACCTCTGTGACGAAATTATAGATTTATGAATAGGATGGATAAATTTTCACCAGGAATAATTAGTAAAAACATAGCATCAACATTCAGATATTACCAATTTACCACAATGGATATGGAATGGTCCACTATAATTTGTATAAGCGATGGCAAAATCTTTCTACCGAATATTTAGAGCAACTTACGATTATCTTCAAGTGACAAAATGTAAAATAATTGTGAATTTCTCGTCTATAAATTACTATTGTATGTGATCTCGAAATTTAACAATGAAAACTACTTTTTCATTATTTAATGTTACATATTTCGAATATTCTTTTCACGAATATTTTAGAAATATTTTATTCATAATTCCAAACTCTTTTATGTCGCATACAACCCGGAGTAATTATTATTTCTTTGATCATCTTGCGGATTCATTGAGTACTGTCACATATTCTACTATGAAGCAGTTGAGGAATAATTTCTAACAGAACTGCAGACAGACCTGACTAATATTGAACACTAGCAGCCCGCTATTGGCAGGGAGCACGACGAAAGCGACATCTGATGGTAGCGTAAAATCATGCTCGTCAATGGTATGACATATGAAAGATTCGTGTGAAAAATAATAAATTGTCATAAAAAAGAATTTAAAAATTAATATGTGTCACAAAAAACTGTGCTCGTGTTTTTTAGGTTGAAAAATAGATAAAAAGTTATTACGATGAAAAAAGTAAGTATAAAAAATGTTTATAAGTAACTGAAAGAACTTTTTAGAATCACATGAGGTTAATCAGTGAAATGTAAACAAGTGTGATGAATGACAATTGCAATAATAAAAATTGTAAAAATAGTTGATTATTAAAATGATTATCTGAAAAAATTAAAAAATTAATAAGAATGCAATTGTGAATCGTAATTTAGTTGATAGGAATTGCTAATTTTAAATTTTTAATCATTTTTAGGCAACTGTCAACATAATAATCCAAACTGGATTTGAAGCAATTACTCATGGCATATTTTGGCAACCTGATACGGTTAATAAAGGAAAATATCTAGTCGCAGCTGGTCACGTAAGAAATGTTAAAGAGTTTAGAAGAGATGGGATAAGTTATTTAATTACCTCGAAGGTAATTCGACAAACTGCTGTAAACTTACCACCTTACGACACAGCTCTACAGGTAAGTTAAAAATTTCAAAATCTTCAATTTCACATCCAAGTTTATCATAATTTTTCATATTGTAGATTGACGCTGAACGTTCTGTTAAACAAATGTGTTGTTCTTGCGTTTACAATCGTAGCGGCAAATGTAAACATGTAGCAGCTCTGATTTATCATATAAATCACGAAGAAAGTTTAACAAAAACCAGCCAGGAACAGCAGTGGGGTAAATCAAGTGCTCGTCAGTTCGTGAAGAAAAAGTATTCAAAAAGGACGAAATTTTGAAGACATGTATCCCAGTAAAAAATCGATTCTCCTGCAAGAAAATTTACCTCCATCTATTGATTTAGAAGAGCTGATCGATGAATCACCATTAAAATCAGTATTAGTCGCAGATAAGGAATCTGATGATTTTTACGCAATAAAAAATTTGCTATCATCATTAGTTGCGACAGTTGATTCAAATTTCAGGAAAGATGATTATCAGGAATGTCTTAAAAATTTCTCAATTTGTAATGAAGAATTCAAAGTTTATAGTGAAGCATATCAATTAGAAAATGATTTGGAAGAATTTTATCGCACAAGCATTGTGATGTCTGAAGAAACTATTTATGAATTATGCGCCCTCACCGTTAATCCATCACAATGTGCAGAATGGTATCAGCCCAGGCGTTTCAGATTATCAGCAAGTAGCAACATCCATAACATGAAGATAAGAACTCGAAAAAATGTCGAGAAATTAGTATACGATATATTGTGCCCGTCTAATGTTGACAACGATAGCACAAATTATGGTTTAAGCCATGAAGATAAGGCCAAAGATCAATATGAACATTTATATAACTGTGAAGTTGAAAAAGTTGGAGTTATTATCAGCAAGAAACAACCATGGTTATGTGCCAGTATCGATGGTGCTGTTATTGAAGATGGTTGTGTATCAAAAATTGTTGAATTTAAGTGTCCGCCAAAGTGTAAGGATCTACCAGTAGTAGATTGGAAAACAAGTGTTGTAATGTTGCTTACTTGTCTTTTGAAAATGGTTAAGTTCTGTTGAAAAAAGCAATCTTTACTTTACTCAAGTACAGGTACAATTGTATGTAACTGGGATGTTTACATGTGATTTGTTTATTTACTCGCAAGTAAGCGATGGCTGCTTAACCTTACCAATTCATCGTGATGAAGTTTTTAAAATATGTAATTCTAGCTGCGGAAAACTTTTATTTTAATCACTATTTACCAGCAACTTATGTGGTTTTTACCCAAGAAATAAATGAAGCCAATTCTCATGTTGGATTTTTGATAAGCGGAGTTTTACGGAGCTAACATAGTTAATAATTTGCAATAATATTTTACCTGAAATAGAAGCGTAGGAAATCCAAAGAGTGTAAAAAATATTATAAAATCATTATAATTGTCTGTGTTTCAAAAATTACATTTTAAATATTTATTGAAATTAGTTTTAAAAGATATTTGATGTAAAGAAATGTTGATCATTTTGTACTACCCATATTTTAATAAAAGACAGCAATGTTTACATAATACTTTATTGAATTGAAAACATTATAAACATAAAAATTAAAGTTCGATATATAAAATTTCTTTTAAATTGTCAGTAATTCAATTTTCTTTCTCTTTATTAGAAATAATTGGAGGCTGCAAATTTACCAAAACGCAACAAATATGTATGATGTCATCAACGCAGTGAAATAAATACTCAGTAAATTTATCTAAGATAGAATGAAGGCGTAATCGCTGCATGATTCTCTCAACATGAATTCTTACTCGGGCGACTTGATAAGTTTCTTCAGTTTGTTCCTTTGTAAATTCTGTATTTTTCTCCAAAAATGGCGGCATAACAAGCATTACTTTCTTTCCACTCTGATCAATAGTTGCTTCAATTTCCGGAAATCCTTTATCAGCTAAAACAACATCGCCTTCTTCTAGTTTATCAATTAATCCTGATTCTATAGTTATTTGCGAATCACTTTTTCTACCGCCAGCAACTTTAGATTTTAGGCAAATAAATCCACCCGGAGTAATACCAATCAAAACTTTCGCGGTAAAATTTTTTTTATAATGCGAATAACAAAAAACCGGTTATCTACCGTTGACGGTATTTCAATTTTAAATTCAGTGCAATCGATGATCACTCTTGTGTTAGAATATTTGGGATAAAAACATTTTGGCATCGTAGCTTGAACTACATCAATCCTAGGCCAAAAAACTAAATTTGCTGTTGCTGCAGTTAAACATTGTAGAGTGGTATAAAAAATTCTGGAAACCGTTGTCCTGTGAATACTGAATATAACACCCAAAGCTGAAAATGTTAACCCAGTCTTGATTTTCATTAAAAAAATTAATAATCTATCTTCTTTTCCAACAATACATTTAGGCGAAATTTGAGTTCTTTTCAATAAAAACTGGAAATTATTAAAATTTACTCCAGCCAAGTCAATTAGCTGCTCATCTTTGGAAATTGATTGAAAGCCTAGAAAAATATTATTTGGTGTTTGATTCGATTGGGTAGCAAAATCTGTAATTGGAGTGTTACATTCTTTGTCCTTGTACATCTTCCTATTAATAATAATTTGTCGTTTTGTTTCCATAATTTCTGTTTGAATCTCAGCATCACTTTTGTTAGCACCCACATACATGTATCTATTGCAGATAAATGTTTTTCCAATGTCGTCAGAGTTGGGTAGAAAATCTACTTGACAACCCTTATCAGATTGTTCACATCGGTCTATTACAACATCATTAATTGAATTCACAATAATATCCGTATTCTGTGGACTTGCTTCAGTGTCAGTAATCATTGCAGTCATTTGACTTTTAGCTTGTCGACGGTTTAAGAAACGTTTCTGCCTGAAAACAATTTTATAGGATGGTATTAACTATGTCATTGTCATTAATATTCACAAGTTTAATGGCAATGAAAAAATTTTAATTTAATACCTGCTTATAGATGTCTTTTCATTGATCTTCGATTTTTTATACACAGAAGGAAATATTGATGGAATGTAGCTTGGGCTTGTTTCCTCTTCTGACTTTCGACCCCCAACGAAATGGTCACTACAGATGGTATCAGTTAGTTTTGGAATCCACTGTGATCCATCAGCACTAAAAATTTGTTTTTATTAGAAAATGAGCTTAGATTATACAACTTTACTCTAAAATTCATTACTTACAAAATTTTTATATTTATTTTAACAACTTATTTTCCTTTATTATCATAAATATTGGAATTTCACTTTTTCATTTAATTATATAAATTAAATTTTTTTAAATGTTAATATTTTTTTTTATATTTACAAATTTAATATTAATTTTGGAGTAGAATATATACTACTCGAGTTGGCATGCTACTGAATAAGGTTAAACAGTACTTACTTTTTTCTTTTCACAGCATTTATCCATTTATTTCTTTTATCAACTTTCCACTTAGCCACTGGGAATGTGTAAAATTTACACTAACTGTTTCTGCCTGTATTTTTGCAATCAACAACACAACAACTACTATGAACCTTTTTTTATGTAATTTTTACGTGTTCATGTATGACAAAAGCATGATTTGACGATAATTTGACCACATCGAGCGCTGCGATCGATTCACCAGTCCCCACTATATACTCCGCTCTCTGCCAATATGAATTTAAAGCATATATTGACAATATACACACACCACAAAAATTTTTGTATCACCTGGTATTCTGAATTCCACAATCGATTAAGCAGCTCGATCGCAGTTTCTTTGTCAACATATGTTTTTGGACATATGAGGGAAAAAATCTTATCTATGTAGTAACATTTGTTTCCATATGATCTCAAACACGTCTCAAACAAGAATGAGTTTATTTGACTATCAGTATTCATTCAATTTCTCTTCAGTTTTCAAGCTAAATTAATGCAAGTTTTCTGTGTTTCTTGTTGATTTTCGAATCTTTGTTTGGCTGTTGAACTTACTGGACGCTATTTGAGTGATCATGAAGTGGTAAGAATGGTAACACTTCTAGAGGAGGGGCGAAGCCAACGTTACGTGGCTAACTTGTTGAATGTTAACCACAGCACTATTTCAAGAGCAATTAATCGGTACCACGAAACAGGAGAATATAGAAGAAGGGCCGGACAGGGAAGAAATCGGATAACAACGCCAGTTGATGATCGTTGGCTTCGTGTATTTGCACTAAGAGTTCGGCACTGTACGGCTAGAATGCTACAAAATGAACTTGCACCTTTCAGAAATGTGCATATTTCATTGCAAACTGTAAGGAACAGGCTCAGAGAAGACGATATCAGACCAAAGGTGGCTTCTATCGGCCCGCGTCTCACTAGAGAGCATCGAGTTGCAAGACTTCAGTTTGTGAGGAACATGCGAATTAGGGTATTCCAGAATGGTCGAATGTTCTCTTCTCCGACCAGTCCAGGTTCTGCCTAGTATCTAATAATAGACGCATGCCTATATACAGACGGGGAACGGCATCAACAATGCAATATCCAACAAACCGAAAACTTCAGAAGGGGATCAGTAATGGTGTGGGAAGGAATTGCTTTCCATGGTCGAACTGAGTTAGTCCTAGTGAATAATGAAAGAAAGACAGCGGCCAGATACATCGCAGATATTCTTGAACCCCTTGTTGTACCCTTTGGCCCATTGATTAGCGAAAACTTCATTTATATGCATGATAATGCTCGGCCTCATGCAGATAGAGTAGTTGCAAAATGCAAATTCAGCAAAGTAGGATGCCTTGAAGAACACTCCAACAACTAGAAAATCTGCTTTCATAACTCACAGTGTTTTGTTATATCTTTCGAATGGAATAACGAAATTGAAAAATTCAAGAGTTATATAATGGTATTGAATCAGATTTGAATACGAAGTCATTTATTTTCATAAGGATTAGTTCCAAAATACAAAAGAAGAGGTTTTATAGCGATGGTGGTTCATATATATTTTTAAATGAAATAACATTCATTGTGACATAACTATGATAGTTAGACATATGCTGTCGCGAAAAATTTTTAGATAATTAAATGTTTCACGAAGTCGTAGTGAATTAGTTTGTTTTATAATTAATAATTTTCGGAGCGCACGCGATTTAAAATAGTTTTTGGTAATTTTTTCACACCTTTGGTTACATTATTAACTTCCCAATAGTGAAAGAATTTTTCAAAGTAGTTTCGGAGCCTATTCAACGCCAACGAATGAACAAAAAAAAATCAAATCTTTCCTCTTCAATTAATCTAGCTGAACATAGAGAAATAATATTTTACGTAATTCAGATTGTGGTATTGACGATATGAAAAGAAATATATAGTAACCAGAAATTTATTCACACATGATGGAAAGCCTTCAATATTTCAGAATCAAAATCCGAATTTCAAGTTTTTAGAGAGGAATGAATATATGAGTTTTTTTCACCTTTTGTTCTGATATCAAGTTGATATTATTAATTGTTAACAAGCAGTGGTATCCTGGCCGAAGTACTTACATGAATAGACGTATACTCGATTAGAAAACATTATTTTTCATCGTAAGCACCAGGGAATACTGGAGTGCTTCCTTCTTCACATCGAAAATTTTTTTCAGTAATACACAAACAGAGTTATTTTTTCCTGGATATGCTCGCAACTTTCAGCTTCTTGTGAAAAAGCTAGCGTCGGAAATGTATCCCAAATGATAAACGCTCCAGACTCATATACAATGTTGAAATAAATAAGGCAGAACTCATCATAAAAAGTTGGGTTCTTTTATTTATGTTGCACATCTTTTATTTATAAACTCCTGAGTGGAGTAGTGCGGTTCTATAAAAAAGTAAATTTCTTTCAGTTCTTATACGAAAGAACATTTCTGCTGATATATCGACGCTTCACAATATTTCTTGCGCACTTTTTCTTGATGAATAGGAAGAAGTTCATTACGGCAAATGAAAAGATATGAACCATGTCTACTACCCTGGAAGTTTTTGCGGAGGTTCGGTAGTGTCGTAACTAATATCACAAAAAATAGATGAATAGTCCGGTATAACACATGTTCGATTTGGGTTAGACGCAATATATTTTAATACGTGATAGTGACGTAAAATAAATATTGATTTTTATTGCGAGAGGGTGATTCGCTGTTTTTTCTTGCGAATGATGTGAGCCCTATCGAGTAGGTAGAATCAGGCTGATGCTTTTTTGCAACGTATTTTGTTTATTTTGTCAACGTCAACAGGATCACTAGAATGGTGTGTACATTACTCGGATAACTATATCATTAAACTTCAGGGTTTCATGCTTTCAAAATAGGAGCATGTAAATGGATAATGGGGCTCAAAAATTCATATTTAAATTCGGTTTCGATGATTTGAAGGTGCGTTAATCCTATAGGTTAATTCGGTTATGTAATGGAAACACAAGAAGTTGGTTTCTAAATAATGAATAAAATTTTCACAGATTCATTGATATCAATAGATATAAAATTGGCAACCAAATGAAAGTTGAACAATATTAAATCGGCAGCTTATATTTTGATTATAACACAATGAAATGATAAACATTCAATTGAATGCTAACGAATAATTGTCTTCTTACAAAATCTATCAATATGAATTTTCAGTGATTCTTTAAATTTTTACCATGAATATTATTTGATAAATCAACTCTTCGAATATTGACGTAAGTATCTACTTGAAATTCTTTCAGTTTTTCAAGAAAAACAAAATATTAGAATGCGAATAGGGATTGCAATCGAGCAGTTTTTTCAATCCAGGTGGATTCTTGAAGAATTGACCTGAATCCAGCTGGATACAGCGCATATCCAGCAAAATGTGGAACGAAAATGAAAATACGACATTTTTAAGACTATTTTTTATCAATTTGTACTTATTACGATAATCTATGAAATCTTTCACTAATTTGGTGATACCTTATATCAATTTGCTTTGGTTTCTTAATCATTTGAGATCAAATGAATCAACTTAAATTGAATAACATATAACATCGTATAACATTTAAGATAATGTTTCTGAGTAAGCAATATCTTATCAAGCTTATGCCTAATGATAGGACGGCTAAATAATAGCAATCAGTCTTATAAATTCCATTAAATTAACTACAAAAAGAGCTGTAATAATAATACTATTTTAATCTGCAATCATCTTTTTGTATCAAAGGAAGTTCCGAAATAATCTTCTCCGTACTCGTTAATATATGTTATGAAAATCGAAAGCTGATAATTAGGCAGTTCAAAATCTGACTACAAGAGACTTACTATTTCATTGAATCCTCTGGAAGTAAGACCTTAGAAACCAAATATTATATATATTCTTATCTCCAAACCTTCTTCGCACAAAACTGCATATGTAGCCGGCTGCTGAAAACGCCCTTTCGGCCTCTACACTGGCCAGTTTAAGGGTCATTAAATAGTCATAATCCATAGATAAATGTTCACCTCGCACTCTTTTGGTCTCATAAAAACGCTCATTTCTTTTTTCAGGACCTTTTCGTAATTGACCACTTGGCACTTGTTTATTAAAGTTCTTCTCCTCTCTATTGAGTTCCATCTCAAGTTCTTGCTCTAAAGTCATTTTCACGGGAGCTGCGTCATCATCTAGAGCAGCGGTCGGGGAACTTGATTAATCATCACCCCAACATATTTTTGTGTAAGTTGATGTTACCCCATTGCGATATTACCCCGTGGCGAGTAAAAAAAACGAAATCGCCTCTATTTAGCATCTTTCATATGTTAGCCCCCATGAAAATTCTGAAAAGAAAACAATAACTGAAAATTTAATTTAAACATCATGCATTCAATTTATCAATGTATTATCTAGTAATACATAACTGTAATATATATATATATATATATATATATATATATATATATATATATATATATATATATATATATATATATATATATATATATATATATATATATATATATATATATATATATATATATATATATATATATATATATATATATATATATATATATATATATATATATATATATATATGTAACAAAGTGACACCCATTGCGGTACAATTGAGGGTTGACAATTTGGGGTACTGTAAAAATAATAATAATAATACACATAGGACAGTGTGCAACATTATCCATCAGAAACTTGCACACAAGTACGGACTTCTGAATACCTTCCAGCCATATTACAAGTATCAACCGGCGCCCGTATTGGAAAATGACTCTATCAGATTAAACTACGATAGGCCTGTTATCACTGACAGAATGGTGACGAATAATAGGCCGGACATAGTGGTGTATGATAAAAGAGCCAGAACAGCAATGCTGATGGATGTCGCCATACAGAACAATAACAACGTGCTGAACAAGTTCCAGGAGAAAAAGTCCAAATTCACAGACTTTGCTATTGAGATCAAGTACATGTGGCACCTCGATAAAATATATATTGTTTCTGTCATCGTATCCTCGACTGGGTTAATACCCAAAACCTTGCATAATAACCTTGAGAAATTAGAATTGCATAGAAATACCTATATAGAAATGCAAAAAGCTGTAATTCTTAATACATGTAGGATAGTTTATGTCAAGTATATTGTAATCGAGCCTATTCCCTTTGATTGCTGAATCTGGGAAAGGTAAATTATATCCAGCTAACAGCTGAGATAGTGCATAAGTCCACGATAATAAATAATAATAATAACCCCTCAGGGGCTCAGGAACATTGTTGCTGAGTACGGGATTAGCGTACCCGAGGTACCCAAGCTGAACCTGGCAGCAGGTATAGAATACAACTCATCCAATGATTTACAATCTAAGGAACAAACAGGTGAATCGACATTGTACCACCATAACTTCTTGTCGCGTTCAAGATTAAGGAAGAGGGTCTTGTTCGGAAAGTGAGTCACAATCTTTCTCGGTTAGCGACGAAAGCAGCGTGATATCGAGTAGGGATACTGCAACACAAAACCAAGTGGGAAACGACATCAATACCTCCGAACCGACTCTTGATGTTTCAACGTAGGCGCAACTCATTATGGGTACGACCACGAGAGCCGGACTCCCTAGGAAACACATGAAGTGGACCCCAGAAATGAATGCCTTCATTATGCGTTCTTATTATAAGAGTACAAACTTGGAATCGGAAAAAATATCTGGAACTACAGCACATATCCGAAAGAAGAATTTCGGATCAACGAAGAACATTCGTTAAAAACATATTACTTTTTTCAGAAACGCTGCAAAGCATACGAGCAAAGGACATAATGGAGGTCAGAAGTGAAGATGATACTTATAACGGTATACCTATCGTTAATGAAATTGTTACAGATAACATCGAAGCCATGGAAACGAATATCAACATAGAGCATCCCCTGGGACAAACCAGCAGAACGAGTTTATGTATTTAGTACGATCAGATCTCAATAGAGCAATAACTGAACTCAGTGGTAGCAACCCAACTAAACGACCTAAACTGCCCAAACTCAAGACGAACAAGACATCAATATCATCCTAGCAAGCATAAACTCAGTGTTTGAAAAATACACTGACCTGACCACCTTGGAGACTACAGAAACAACAAGTCTCCACAACTCTGATTCGATCTGAGCAAAAAGCGTCAGAAAACCCCCATGGAAAAAACGACTGTAGAAGGATATTGACAATATTAGAGCTGAGATCGGTCACCTCACAGAATTCCTAAGAAACAAAAAGCCCTCAAGGCGCTTGAAATTCCATATACGCAAAATTCGAAGAGAAATTGGTACGAACACAAAACACACTGATCATAAACACTTTGGAGCAGAAACTCCAAGCAAAAGCAAAGAGGTTGTCAAGATACATCAAGTGTACTGAGAGGAAACATCAAAACCAAAGGTTCCTCCAATGCGCGGCCAATTTTCATAAGAGAAATAACAAAACTGCGAACAACAATAACAGAGAAGTACCTGACGCACAGTGCTTGACCGATTATTGGTCATCGTTATGGTCGCACCCCAAAGAACACAGTAAAGATGCGGAATGTATCACGAATGAAAAACAAATCCTTGATATCAAACATATGGACTTCGAAGGAATAACGGAGGAAGAAATCACAACAGTTGTTAGAGCGACCAACAATTGGAAGGAAACAGGTATACATAATATCCACAACTTCTGGTACAAGAAGTTTGATAAGCTCCATGGAGCCCTAGCGAAAGAGCTCACGTATGTTCTTCAACATCCCAGGAGAACACCCACTTTCCTAACACAAGGCTTACATTTATGCTACCTAAGAGCGATAGAACACAGGATCCGTCTCAGTATAGGCCAATCACTTGCCTGCCAATACTCTACAAAATACTCACCTCATGCATATCCAATCGAATATACCAACACCTTGACGACAACAATATATTAGCAGAGGAGCAGAAAGGATGCAGAAAGAAACACCACGGGTGCAAGGATCAACTCATAATCGATTTTGTGATAATGAAACAGGCACACGTAGGGCATCGAAATGTTCATTCAGCTTTTCTCGATTATCTGAAGGCATTTGATAGTATCGCCCATTCTTGACTTGTCGAAGTAATGCAGTTATACAAAATTAATCCAGCCCTGGTAGAATTCTTGAAGACAACAATGACACACTGGAGCATGTTTCTGCAGGTCAACATGAACAATAAGTCAATTAAAATCGACGAGATACTCATACGTCGTGGAATTTTTCAAGGAGACTATTTGAGTCCACTATGGTTCTGCTATGAACCTATTGTCGTCAATGCTCAATAGAACAGGATACGGATTTAGGATAAAATCAAATAGGAACTATCATACAATCTCCCACCTGCTTTATATGGAAGACATCAAATTATATGCTTCAAACAAGAAGCAATTGGATGATATGCTGAAAACTGTCAGTAAGTTCTCGGCAGATGTTCATATGAAATTCGGGATTGAAAAATGCAAGACCCTGATTATTCAAAGAGGGAAAGTCATAGATGGTGAAGCACAACTTCCAAACGGTGATATTACACAGTGCATGAGGGATGGCGAAACATACAAATATCTAGGATACCAACAAGCCAGATTGCTAGACCAAAAACAGTCAAAGGAGAAGATTCGTTCAGAATACAGTCAGCGTCTGAAGAATGTGCTGAAATCAATGTTGAACTCGGGGAATCTAGTCAAGGCAATAAACACCTACGCCATTCCAGTGATGCTTTACTCATTTGGAATAATCAGATGGACTAAGACAGAACTGGATGATATTCAAAGGCAGACCCGAACGATGCTGACAAAGTACAACGATCATCATCCAAAATCGTCTGTGATAAGAACAACTTTGTAGCGGAAAGAAGGAGGACGCGGATTAATAGATGTTGTCAATTTACACACCGAACAGATAAAAAATCTCAGAGAATTCTTCTCTGCAAAAGCTCTCATTTCTGACCTCTATAGAGTGGTATCATTGGCTGATAAGTGATATACACCTCTAAATCTTGCTACCAGAGATAACCTGCTGAATCTATCGCTCCTATCAGATACTGAAAAACAAGAGCAATGGTCAAGAAAGGAATTGCATCGACGACATCACCATGAGATTAATCAATTACACATCGACAAAGAAGCCTCCAACAAATAGTTGATGAAAGGAGAATTATTCGCGGAAACAGAAGGATTCCTTATGGCCATTCAAGACCAAGTGATCTCTACAAACAACTACAAAAATTTATTATTAAGGACGGAACATTACAATCAGCTAAGTGCAGAAAATGCCATATAAGATCAGAGACTATACAGCATATTATTCTTATTTGTAGTACGGGTGAGAGCTTCCAAACATTCGGCCTACTTTTCATAGGGGAAATGCTAAATTCTCTATGATATAATTGTAGTTCAAATATTCAACATATTTTTGAACCCTTTGATCGTCAGAGCATATTTGCAGAAAATCAAAAACAACAATTTCTTATAGAATGTGGATTCAAAAATGCAAAGGTCATTCGTAACCATGATTCAATTTCACTCATTTTGTTTTCATAATCTTCAGTCGAAGGAGTATTTGAATTTTTCTTGAATAAAGTTTGCGAAAGATGGAATCTACAACCGATAATCTTTGCTGCAGACCAAACTGCAACTGACTTGTGCCAATTTCAAAATCTACAATAATAGAAACATTCATATGTAACTAATGGGTGCATCGGTACATACACATGTATTAATAAATAGGATTTGGTATCCGTAATAAGAGCGCCGTCAAATGGACTAATTAAAAAGTTAAATAGACCTTATTACTACTATGCCTTAATTATGTTTTTATTTCATGTCGCCACTGCATTGGATCGGCTTTTCCTTTGACATAAGCGGTCTGTGTTGTGTTAGTTATTTCCTTAACGTGCTCTTCATCAGCCTTTCGGTCAATGACACGCCGGGGAATTCTGTCACCTCACTAACCCGGGAATTTTGCCGAAGACCTCTCGTGTCTCTGTTGTTAGACAGGACCGACGGCTTTACTTTGTGGATATTCAAGGATTCAACACAGGTAACTCTGCATCATATCCCATGCGCCACCGAGCCGGCAAAGCGGTCTGTGTATTTGAGAATGAAAACAAACAAATTACTTACGTAGAGCGAACTTAATACTCAATGCATGCAGTATATTGTTATATGTTCTCCGGTAAAAGCCGGACTGCGTTTTATATTGTTTCATTTTTTCATTCGTTACAAAATTTGTGATCCAGAAATACGCATCCTAATTTATAATTTGGCCTAAAAATATTGAAAAACCAGTTTCGATATGTAAAAGGATAGAGTTACACTTCTGGAATATTCGAATTCAACTGGAGATTGTGTCAAGAAACCACTGATGCTTCACAGATCGTTAAATCCTTGTGCTGAAAATAATCAAAACAAGATCGACCTGCAAGTGTTTAGGCGTGCTAATTCTCATTAGCGAACGTTACAAGCGCTATTTTTTGTGACTGGTTTCGGAATTGTATCGTTTCAGAAGTTGAAATAAAAAAAACAATTTAGACTTTAAAGAAGTTCTAGTTTTGGAGAAGCACTTAATTAACCTCGACAACTTGGATTTTTGCATCTAAATATAAAAGTGACATATCTACTTCCTAACACAACGTCTTTGCTTTAACCTATGGAGCAAGGAATAATCCAGACCTTTAATCTGTATTGTAATAGACGAACCTTCAAAATCATATGTGGTTATATGGAACTTGATCCTGATATGAACGTTATGGAATGCTGAAAGAAACTTGTCATAGCTGAATGTATCTTAAACATAAAAGAATCAGTGGAAGAACTGAACCCATACAAATTGAAATCATGCTCGGAAAAACCAGGACCTGTTCTGACCAGATGGATTCGAACAGATCGAATCGAATAACATTTAGGAGTTGCTTGAATCGCAAGATGAAGTTGGAGGAAATGTTTAATTCACAGCCTATTGAAGACGAGGCTTCAATGAACACTGGAAACGTGACAATTAATTTGAAAAATCATAGTGAAGGATTAAGAATGGCAAATGAGCTTTGTGAAAATTAATGTGTCTACGGAATGAAGTCCTATTTTTAAAGGGAAATTGCTAATTCGACTGCGAATATCAGTCTGAATGGAAGCAGTTCTTAGAAAGCGCCAAGCAAGAAAAACTTACAAAATTATTCAAACCATTGCCTAAACCTTAATATAATAATTAATCAATATGGTCGAAAACTTCAATTGAATTGATTTTTTTATATGAATATTTTTAATTTGTCATTTAGGAACGTATCCCTTATAATTCCATATAGATTGCCATTCCATATTCAATGTTTCAATATTCGCGGCCTATTTATGGATATATACCCAGCGAATAAAGAACTTATACTGTATGTGTCTGTTTACTATTTGGAACAAAAAATATGATAATGGTACGCAATGTCCATTGGAAAAGCCATGTTTCATCGAAAATTTGCAAAAGAAACTGAAATGAAGAAAAAGAATAATCAGATATGCTGTCCAAGTATATACACACAACCAAATTTATATGGAATGACTCGGTATTTCACATTATTGATTCTTTTTAACCATGGAACTCTGACTACTGGTGAAGAATGAAGTTTTTTGTTGTAACAAACTGGATGGTATGATAAAGAATGTTGAATTATCACCACATGTTCGCGATATTGTACTCAGTCGTCATTGAGATTTGAAACTGTTAATTTCAAAATTTAAAAAGCTTATAATCATAACTGAAAATGCCTTACGTTGGATTGTCTGATGTGTAGAGCGGTCGAATAGTTGCTCTCGTTGAAGAAAGGGTGATACAGAGGGATATAGCAGCCACAATGGGTGATTTCAAAAGTCTACGCCCAATATATAGATAGAAACGTACCGCTGCTTTGCATATTTATAGACTTATCTAAAGCCTTCGATACCATTATAACATTGAAGTTATTAAGAGGTGTGGCATTGAAGTTATTTAAATGGTAGGAAACAAGTGGTTAAAATTGGAACTGTTTTAAGCGATGAAAGGCAGATTACTTACGGCGTTCCCAAGCGTATTGGGCCCGTTATTATTCATATTATACGTGAACGACCTTCTTCAAATGGAACTTCGTGGAAGTGTTTTGAGTTTCGCTGACGATACCACAGTACTTTATGAGGCCAGCACATGGGAAAATCTACAAAAAATAGTGGAAGATGATTTCGCGGAAATAGGGAAGTGGTTGAAACATCATAAACTAACACTAAATGCAGAAAACTCAGTATACTTACCTTTCACCTCTTACGAATCTAATCTTCCAAAGCAAGGCGCACTGAATATCGACAAGGACACTATCATTAGTGAGGCCACTTCAGGCACAGTAAAATTTTTGGGCATTGTGCTTGACCGACATATGAGGTGGGATCTCCACTATAGTTATGTGGCAAAAAAACTTCGGAGGTTACTGGGCATTTTCGAATACTACAAAAGTGAAGTGAATATAAACCATCTGAAAATATTATATCACGCATTCGTGCAAGTATCTTAAATATGGGAATGTTGGGTGGGGAGGTGTGTATGACTGCCATGTTGAACAACTAAATATTTTGCAGAAATGGATCCTGAAAATCATGTATGGTAAAGGGCGCATATTTTCGAGTGAAGAGATTTTTGCTTTATCAGGAATGCTTGACATTAGACAGTTGTATGCTCTGAAACTAGTAACTCAAGTATTTACGAGTGAGATGAATGTAAACCCCATTGATCATAAATATGATACAAGGGGAAAAGACTCAGACTACAAAACACTACGCTCGAATAAAAGAATAGGACAAAGATCCAGAAAATATCTGGCACCACGAGTATATTCGCGTATACCAGTAGACTTGCGAATCTTGAAAAACTACAATTGTTTCAAAAAGAAGGTGGAACTTTGGATTCTTCGTGCCGGAAGAAGAGAAATAGACAACTTAATTAATCAGCGGATAAACGAAAGTGCCTAGTTTAAATACTGAGTTCAGAAATTTCGCGGAGTGACTTAAAAAAAAAGAGAAGGAAAAAATATCTAAAATGTGAGAGAAAAAAAACCTAAATTGTGACTTGAATACCTAAATTGTGACTTGAATACCTAAATTGTGACTAAAATACCGGATTTGACTAACGCCCGATTGTGAAAAAAAAAATAAACCTATCCTGACGAACAATTCAAGAAACATAGTGACTTTTTGTTTCGTAATTACGCGCTGTGAAACTAACTTTACTTTCAAATAGAAAAAAAAAACATTCCACGCAAATGAGGTTATTATAAATTTAAATTTAACAAAATATACCTATCTCAAAGGCGAACAGGCGAGACATTCTTCGGAATGATTAAGCCTCTGCTTTTTCATTGTTTATTACTCTGTATGTATGAAATCAATTGTAATAAACTTTATTATTATTATTATCGTGGACTTATGCACTATCTCAGCTGTTAGCTGGATATAATTTACCTTTCCCAGATTTAGCAATCAAAGGAATAGGCTCGATTACAATAAACTTGACATAAATTTCCTAACTATCCTACATGTGTTTAAGAATTACAGCTTTTGCATTTCTATATGGGTATTCTTATGCAATTCAAATTTCTTAAGGCTATCATGCAAAGTTTTGGGTATTAAACCAGTCGAGGATACGATGACAGGAACAATATCTATTTTATCGAGGTGCCACATCTGCTTGATCTCAATATCAAGGTCTGTGTATTTGGACTTTCTCTCCTGGAATTTGTTCAGCACGATGTTATTATTCGGTATGGCGACATCCACCAGCATTGCTGTTCTGGCTCTCTTATCATACACCACTATGTCCGGCCTATTATCCGTCACCATTATTATTAATATTATTATTATAATACGTGGACCTACAATCTCTGCAAAATAGTGTAACGGTATAGAATTCCTCTTTTAATATAAATCACTTTAACAGTTTTCCTCTTTTCATATTATGTCCATCTTCCGGTATCAATCAAAATTAATTCGAAATCAAACAGTTTTAATTCAACATTAAAGGTTAATAATTATTCATAAGGATCACAGGTGGCGAGCATTGTCCGTATGTCTCGTAATTATTGTTTTATCGGCGCAGTAGATAAGATTCGTTACAGATTTACCATAATCGATCTAGTTTTCGACCTGAAAAGGGATAAGAAAATATTAGAATCAAAATTCAGAATTAGAATATTCCGTATCAAATTAATTATCGAATCTCAAAAACCCTTTTGATAAAGGGTTTCTTCTACCGGAGGCATAGCATTTCTTTTTCTTATACATACCTGCAAGAAAAGCATTACTGTTAATGCCTAGAATTCAATCCAATCCGATCAACTGGAGTTTTGGTTGTTATCTCTCATGCACTGTATTATATCACCGTTTGGAAGTTGTGTTTCACCATCTATGACTTTCCCTCTTTGAATGTTCAGTGTCTTACATTTTTCAATCCTGTTCTGAGGACAGAATTTTCGAATACGCTTACCTACATTCAGCCACTCATCATCATCACTAAAAGCTGAAGCCATTTTGTTTCAAAGTACAGTTGTTCTATAGAACCTTCTCAAATCAAGGCCAGTATCAATCTACACTGTTATATTAATCAGTTCATCTTTCAACGCTAAATAATAAAGAAGAATTTGGTGTAACTTCAATATCGTATTACCTTCTCAAACATCTCCGTTTTCTTTTATCATCTTTAGAGTTATATTATAAGTGGATTACTAACCCTTATTTTTCCGTATATTATAAATTGCATTTCATTACGTATATTATATTCTCATCAAAATCATATTCTTCATTTACTGTTACCTAAAAGTAACACTGATTGTTTCTTGATTTTCAATCAGTCGATTCATATTAAGTTTATATTTCATAGCTTAAATCAAGTGGCGCCCAGTTCATTTTAATTATTCTTTTATTGGTACTAAGAGTTTTGTAAATTATACAACCCACTACCCAACTGTTCTCTGGCGAAAAGCTGCCAATAAGCGCAATTATGTAATACGTAAGAAATTACGTTACAATAGGCCCAGAAGAAGTAGTAGGAAGTTCACTTCTGCGTCGCACCCGATACTCCAAAGGCAATTTCTGGAAGCAACACATCAGTGTTTGAGTCGATATGTCAAAGACTTCGCTCGAGTGGTTAATACAGTAGAAGGCCCTTGAGAGTTGCAGAGCTAACTAGACAACAAAAAATTAACAGACTTAATATGTGTTCGATCGAGCACTAAATTTGGACAAATTTCGAAATACTAAGGAGGCAGTGTGATGTTTTCGGGTGGAATTATGCTAGGAGGCCAAACAGGTTTGATTTCGTTTCCTGCGAGTATAACGGTTAGAAATTACGTGGGCCTAGTGCTGGAGCCCATAGTGAGACTCTGGCGACGTTCCCACGGTGAGAATCTCACTTTCATGCAAGATAATGCTACTCCGTATACCAGCAACCTGAATATTATCTTGCAACATAATCTTGAAACAGAGGGAATCGCTATTTCATCTAAGGACTGACCAGCTTGCGCTCGAGACCTCAATCCTATTGAACATATATGGGATAATCTCAAAACGGAAATTAAAATTTCTGGATCAGTTCTAACAATTCTTCGGATGAGGCCACAATTGGTGTTCGGATGACCGCCGGATTCGGGTTTTAAGGGGTCGTGGAAGACAAGCTAGACTCCGAGTTTCAAGACAAATTCCGAAATACCAAGAGGGCAGTGTGATGTTTTGTGGTGGCATTATTCTGGGAGGCAAAACAGATTTGATTTCGTTTCCTGCAAGTGGTATGGCTATAAATTACGTGGACCTAGTGCTGGAGGTCATAGTGAGACTCTGGTGAGGTGCCCACGGTGAGGATGCAGGATAATGCTCCTCCGCATACCAGCAACCTTGCGCGACATTATCTTGAAACAGAGGGAATCGCTATTTTCGACTGGCCAGCTTGCTGCCCAGACCTAAATTCTATTAAACATTTATGGGATATTCTCAAAAGGAAAATTAGATCGCGCCAGGATAATCCAAGAACCCCACAACAGCTCATCCAAGCCACCACAGATTATCACCCCAAAGGAGGTCGAAAACCTAATCCAAAGCATGCCTTGACGGATTCAGGCTTGTATCACGGTAAAAGGAGGTAATACAAGCTACTGAGGTCGAGAAAAAAAAACTTACTCCGTGAGAAAACAATTTTCAATCTATTTACTACATGCGGAAAGAGTCTCTTATTCTCTTTCATTTGCTTTTTCCTTGAAATAAACCTTAATTTATTTCTTTTATCAATTGAAATACCTCAAAAAGGATCAATTCTAACAATCCTTCGAAATTCCCAAAATCCCTAAGGTAATATTCAAAATATCAGGTGATTCCATATAAATTTGGTTGTGTATAAAGTCACATTCTTCAAAAGACAAAGATTATCCTCTGTTAGGCAAGAAAACTCTTTCAAAGTCCTCTTAACTGAATATGTATAATAACTTCTCACTCTTGCTTGTTCCCATGTCCATTGCTCTTCATGCTTTTAAAATCCTTAAAAAATCAAAGATCGACCTTTGTGATAATTCCGTAAAAAACAGGACCTAGGAAATGAAGTAATTAACCTTGACAGGTTCAATGATTCATCTTTTGAAAACATTCATCCACATTCCGCAAAAATTTCCGTAAAGTTGATCTTAGTGACGCTCGGCGCTCGAATGGGTTTCTGGAATGCTTTTAGAATTCTGGAGGTGAAAAAGAATTTTTCAGCGTGAAGATAAAATACCTTGTTTCACAGATTAAGGAAAGGCATGCAGTCCAGTGTTACACCTTGAATCGATATCAATGTTATCAAGAGGCACAATTGGACGGCCGAGTTAGACCACTTAGTCCTTAATCAGTCCATAAGTTTATTTATATTGAATATATTGAAGAATATATAGGGTGCTTCAGTAACTATAGCGGAAGATTTAGAGACCGATAGAGAATCAAAAAATAATATTAGTTTGCTATATAAACTACCATGTAATCGAAAAATACTTCAACGAATAAATACAGGGTGATCAAGTTTCAGAAATTATTCAGTATTTTCCTTATGAGAACAGTTTTTGGAATTTCAGCCGAAAAATGACACAATAGTTATTTTTCAGATATATACATCTTTGAACAGGTTGAACACTTGTAGAAGTATACAAAGTCATAGTTTTTTACGGTTCAGGCTACCTTTTTTCTGATGATCACGAGAGATTTATTGAAAATCAGGATTGCAATTTCAGTCTCTCGGCCATCTCCAGCTAAAAACAAGTATACAACTTTTTCTCCCCCAACTTTTTTGTGGTACACCACTGATGTGTTTGAAACTCTTTTGAAAATTGTATTTTTCCATATTTGTCACCGTTTTTGAGGCTTTAGTTATTGAAAATAATTCGATGATTCTACTTATATCGAAATAATTCAGATATTTCGTCGATAGTTCTTACGATTGTTGTGATTCCGAGTTCATTTTCGATACACAGTCACTTACAGAGATCTACGGTGAAAGTATACAAGGTTATTTTTTCGGGTTCATGTCCTATTTTTGCCCCTTAAATTCTTTTTGATACGCTATCTAAAATTAATATGATCACTTGCTCAATTTGAAAACTATTTTGTAACCTACATTTCGTCCGTATCTTTCACCGTTTTCGAGATAAAAATCGTCAAAATATCTTTTGAGGTCATTGACACATTTTGAAATGGGAAAGATATTTCGACGAAATGTTTCCTAAAACCTTGAGTAATGAGAAAAAAATGCAGAGGATCAAAAAGTTCTCAAATGTAAGAAATAATCAGATTTGATTTACAGAATACGTCAGTAGCGTATCACAAAGAGCTCAAGGGTCCAAAAGTCGGTATGATCCGGAAAAATATCACCCTGTATGCTTTCACATGATATTGTGTTATCTTGTACTGAATAACTCTGTAGGTGATTCACTGATCGAATTTGAGCTAGAAATTTCAACAACTGTATGAATTATCGACAAAATATCTGAATTCTTTCGATATGAGTAAAACCATCGAATTATTTCCCATAATTTATTTGTGAAAATGGTGACAGATATGGAAACAAATCAATCATCAGAAAAGTTTGTTAAATATTTGATATATTTGACTATATTTGTTAAAGATAGGGGTGGAGGTAGAAGGAGCAGGATGTAAACAGCCTGACCCTTGAAAAACCATCACCTTGTATACTGTTACAAACGATTGGCCTATTCAAAGATGATTTGGCTGAAAATCCCCATAACTGTAGTTTTTATAAAGAAAATACTGAATGATTTCTGAAACTTGAACACTCTTCATTTCTTTAACGAAGCCTTTTTCGAATATTATTTATATCTTAAACTCATATTATTTTTCGATTCTCTATTGGACTCTAAATTTTCTACTAAAGAAACTGGCCCATCACGTATAAACAAAAGTATGAGTCTAATCTTCTGTATAACCTAGATTTTTTCAAATATCCACAAGTGTAGTGCATCGAAACGTCGATTTGAGCGGACTGGAAGTGTTGTTCATAAAAGAACAACTCGAACGAAAACAGTTTTGATAGAAGATAAAGGATGGTATCTGGACCATCTTCAGCTAACAATAAGTATAGAACATTTTCTCCCCCAACTTTTTTGTGGTTCACCACTGATGTGTTTGAAATACAAAATCGAATAGGTTAATTATTTTCGTAGTCTTTTTGATAATTGTCATTTTCTTGGTTTGTCACCGTTTTTAGATATTAGTTATTGAAAATAATTAGATGGTTCTACGTATATGGAAATAATTTAGATATTTCGTCAATAGTTCTTACGATTGTTGTGATTTCGAGTTCATTTTCGATACACAGAGATCTACAGTACTAAATAAGACGAAATTATTTGAAAGTATACAAGGTAATATGTTTTTTCGGTTCATGTCCTCTTTTGGCCCCTTAAATTCTTTTTGATACGCTATCTAAAATAAATGTGATTACTTGTTCAATTTGAAAACAATTTTGTAGCTTACATTTTGTCCGTATCTTTTACCGTTTTCGAGATAAAAATCGTCAAAATATCTTTTGAGGTCATTGACACGTGTTGAAATGAGAGAGATATTTTGACGAAATGTTTCCCTAAAACCTTGAGTGATGAGAAGAAAATGTATAGGCTCAAAAAGTTTTCAAATTGAAGAAATAATCAGATTTGATTCACAGAATACGTCAGTAGCGTACCACAAAGAGCTTAAGGCTCCAAAACGCGGTATGACCCGGAAAAATATCACCCTGATAGGTTTCACATGATTTTGTGTTATTTTGTACTGAATACCTCTGTAGAGTATTCACGGATCGAATTTTAGCTCGGAATTTCAATAACTGTATGAATTATTGACAAAATATCTGAACTCTTTCGATATGAGTAGAACCACCAAATTATTTCCCATAATTTATTTGTGAAAATGGTGACAGATATGGAAACAAATCAATCATCAGAAAAGTTTGTTAAATATTTGATATATTTGATTCTGTTTGCTTGAACTTTGCAGAGTTCTTTTAAGCATTTCGGCACAGGGCCATCATCAGAAAACATTCATCTCTGCACAATTATTATCTAAAACAAAAATCATAATCTCAGTAAAACACATAATACAATGCTAACGTTAAAAGCTATTCACCTTACACATTCTCTCTTGACATCATTATCATCAGTGGTAAAACGAAAACAAAACGCAAGACGACAATAACAATTAATATTTGAGTATAATTGAAGAAAGGGTTAACAAATAAAATTCAACTTAATATTTATATATATATATATATATATATATATATATATATATATATATATATATATATATATATATATATATATATATATATATATATATATATATATATATATATATATATATATATATATATATATATATATATATATATATATATATATATATATATATATATATATATATATATATATATATATATATATATATATATATATATATATATATATATATATATATATATATATATATATATATATATATATATATATATATATATATATATATATATATATATATATATATATATATATATATATATATATATATATATATATATATATATATTCATGCAATCAAACTGATTTCATGAAAAATATAAATCCACCACCCGGTAATTAATACCATTGCCAGGCAATGATTATAATCTAAACATATCCTGGAATAATTATATATTAGGATAACGTTGAATGTTATGAGAATCTATCAATCTACCAGAATATATACATTCTATAACATCATCAGACAATGATATCAATGTACCAACGAGTAGTGTCAGAGGCTTTCTCCCGGAAAAATCCAGTGTACGGACCATATTCCGTAACTCAAGTCAAGTAACACTGAATGTTACTCATTAATAGTTTGTGTGAAGTGGGGAACGATCGAATAGAATACTGCTCTGAATATAAATATGACAAAATTGTCAGTTAATTATATTACATTTATATATACAAATAAAAAAAATATGAAATGAGATTCTGAGCAGTATAAACTAAAGAGAAAACCTATAACTCTACCTCATTATTTTTTCGGAAAGAAACCTACGAAGAATATTACAAGATTTGATGACTGTTATCTTTTGTAACTGTTCAAACAAATTTTTCTTCAGACCCAAAATCTCAATACTTTTTGAAGATTTCTAGGAATAACACCTGTTGTGGAAATAATAATCGGTAGAATAAATATTTTTCATTTTCCACATATTTTTAATCTCGTCGCCAAGCATCATATATTTTTTCATTGTATTTATTTTGTATATTATGTGTGTCAGGTATAGCAATATCAATTATATATGTTATTTGATTCTGTTTATCATTAAGAATGATATCTGGTCTATTGTGTTCAACAGCTCTGTTGCAAAGAATTGTTTTATCAAAATAAAGTTTATATTTGTCATTTTCACAAATAATCTCAGGTTCATATTTGTAAAATTTTTTTCTTTTGGGAATTAGGTCATGTTTAATTCCTAAATTAAAATGAATAATATTAGCGACGGCATTATGTCTTTCTAAATAATCTGTTGAAGCAAGGACTGAGCAAGATGATAATTTATGAAAAACTGTTTCTGAAGAACAGAAACATCTACGGCAAGAATCATCTATATTTTGTTTGATGATGTGTCTTTCTATAATTCCTCGTGAAAAGAACCTGATCCTGGATCGCAATTGCCAAGCCTTCTGTTTCAGCAAACAATTCTCCAGATACTAACCATTTATTCGATGCGATTTCATCAATATAATCATTTTCAATTCTTTAGGGTGCTTTTCGTGTAATTCCTTCTGCATCCAACTTTCTCTTTTAGAATTATCATCAAATATATCAAAATCTACCTTTTGCATTGTCAAGTTCAGAGGTGTAAGGTTATAGTCTGAAGCAACAACAATATGATGTAATTTAGACGTTCTCTGTTTATCATGAGAATTGGAACGTAGATGAAAAATCTGTTTACTATGAAGATTATTCAAATCAGTTATTCCACGACCTCCAAGATGTCTAGGTAGTGCAACTCTCTGAACAGCTGACTTTGGGTGGTGCTTATGATATTTACAGAGCATTTTCCTCGTTTGACATTGTAATTCATTTAGATCAGTTTAAGACCATTTAATAATTCCAAAAGAAGATGTAAGAATAGGAACTGCATAGGAGTTGATAGCTCTGAAAAGGTTTTTACTAGTTAAATGACTCTTGATGATAATTCTTAGTCTTTTGTAATATGAACTTCTGATATTTTCTTTAGTGCTGCTATGGTTAATTGTCTTCTCTTGACAAAATCCAAGATATTTATATGTATCTCCTTGATGCATTGGCGCGATTTCGATATTGGAAATCTTTATATAATCAGAGGTGATCTTTCCTTTTTCAATAAAAAGATTTTTACATTTTGGAAGCCCAAATTTCATATGAATATCATTGAATAGTTGAAAGTAATCTCTAGCAGACTTTTAAATGAGATTTGGTTCCAGCATATAATTTAATATCATCTAAATAAATTAAGTGACTTAATTCGAATTCAGTTGATACACTCTTCATTTTGAAGCCGAAACTAGTAGCATTTAATTCATGAGATAATGGATTGAGGCAAAGACAAAACCAAAGAGCACTTAAAGAATCACCTTGAAAAATGCCTCTTTTGATTGGAATTGAAATATTTAAATGAAGATTGGTTCTCCAATTTTTCATTACAAATTCAAGAAAAAGACGAAGTGTCTTATCAATTTTATAAATTTCCAGAATTTCTTAAAGCCATGAATGGGAGAACTATCAAAAGCCTTTTGGTAATCAATGAAGGCTGTATGAATATTTATCTTATTAGTTTGAGCTTGATTCAAAGCAACTGAATCAATTACAAGTTGCTCTTTAGTACCAAGGGTTTTTTTCTATATCCTTTTTGTTGTTCGGAAAGAATATTATAATTCTCCAAATGTGCATAAATTTTTTGGGTAATACATGCAGTTAGAATTTCATATATTGTTGGAAGGCAAGTAAATGGTCAATATTGAGACGGATCAATAGTATTATCACTTTTCGGTTAAAATATATATATATATATATATATATATATATATATATATATATATATATATATATATATATATATATATATATATATATATATATATATATATATATATATATATATATATATAGATAGATAGAGATAGAGATAATTTGCAGAGTGTTTTTACGCGTTTCGGCACAGGGCCAAACATGTCTGGCTGTTAATCAGGGTGCCAATATATATCATATATATCAAACACTTCCCGTTCTCTTAACCCTGATTCCCCAGTAAAAACATTGTTTATTTTTGAAGAAAGAATTAGCAACTAAAATTCAAACTAATCTCTCTCTCTCTCTCTCTCTCTCTCTATA
Organism: Cryptolaemus montrouzieri; assembly: GCA_013387265.2. Classification (NCBI taxonomy): domain Eukaryota; kingdom Metazoa; phylum Arthropoda; class Insecta; order Coleoptera; family Coccinellidae; genus Cryptolaemus; species Cryptolaemus montrouzieri. The sequence goes on from JABFTP020000185.1 coordinate 127,319,910, forward strand.
TATATATATATATATATATATATATATATATATATATATATATATATATATATATATATATATATATATATATATATATATATATATATATATACATGTATTTGATGCGCTCCAACGGATTGAGATGAGATGGTGGCAGTCTGGTCTGGTATTATGAATGAATGTGCAATACTGACGCCGTCAAACAAGACCGAAACTGTAGCTTGGTGCGTCTATGCATGAACCAGCTACTTCAAGGAGAAATATTCATCATTCTACAAAGAGGTGAATATTTTCCTTGAATGGAAGTTTACAATAGAGAATTCTATCTAAGAAATATAACTTTATATGAGTCTCTGTAATGAACCACCCTGACCAAAAACAATTTAAGAGCATGCTGCAAATTAGCACCGATTTATTTTGTAAAATTTTGTGAATACTTCATCAATGTATTCAAAAGAAATTAATTAATGAACCTATTATGCATTAAGTTAATGACTAGTATATAAAATGAATACAAATAGCTAGTTTAATAAACCTAATCAAAATTTCCAGTTTCTGCAATTTCCTGTATTTTTATGTCTTCAAAAGTGGATACCATTGCATTTGGTTGATTACTCCTCAACAAAAACGAAACTTGAAATCACTTGCAAGTTTTGTCCAAGTTTGGGCAGCAATTCGTTTCGAAATAAGTTTATATGAGTTGGAAGTTCTGATACGTGAACTGGAAGCTGGAAGTTCCCTCGAGATAATTAATTCCAGGTATTTCTGCAAAATTTGTCAGCTCGTGAATTTCGTAATTGAAACTATTGATAGTGCGCATACCTGAAAACTGATATTTAATTTTAAAGTTACAAGAATTAGCCATTTCAGCAACTTGTATAATTATATTTTTCTAAATATGTCTTGAATCTTTTTATTCTGAAATCACTTTCTTTTTGGATTTCAAGAAAAATACTTCATGAAAAATAAGTAATGAAAAAGTTCGCGGCGCTGTTTCGAATACATTTGAACGAAGAAGCTGCATTTATCATGCCAAAGAAAATGAGTTAGATGTTAATTTTTAGAATATTCCTTTAACTCAATTGGTATTGTGTGAAGTATTGTCCTATCAGATTATTTTGATAATTTGATTGAGGAGGTTGTTACTTGATGAAAATCGATATACATATTTTCAATGAAATAAAACTATGTTAAATGAGAAAAAACACAAGGTTTAACATTAATCTACACTTTATTTGAAAAATTCGACGACGTTTCGCTGACACAGCAGCTTTATCACGAATGACAAACAGAATGAAGAGTATGGTATTATAAACAAATCGTAGAACAAGTTGGATGAATAACAGGAAAATCCACACCGAGCCATTGTACAGTTAGTATGAAAGGTAATAAAACTAATTAAACAAGTTAAGTAGGGTGAATAATTCACATCTACCTGCTCATTCATAAGCTTGTCCGAATGTTTGTATCTATTTATTTCTAATGCTTCTAGGAGATCTAATTTTGAACTTTTTGATTTTATATGTAATATGTCAAAGTTTTATTGAATGAATGGTTTTTTTTATTAGGTGGTTTGAATAATTTGAATCAGATTTATTTTTATCGAAGCTACGTTTATGTTCAGATGTTCTTATGCCAAAACTCCTATAGGTCCTACCGATATAAATTTTATCACAAGAACCGTAATTGAGTTTATAGATTCCTGATTTACTTGATTTTTCAACAGGAGATTTATTATTTTTAATATGTTTACCTAAGTTATTAGAAGTTTTGAAAGCTATATTAAGATTTTGTTTGACGAGAAAGGATTTAATATTTGTACTTGCAGAACCGCACAATGTTAAACTGTTGAATATTTTATAGTCTTTATGAATAGGATATACTTCATTTATTGCTTTCTGATAGAGTTTTTACGAATGATTAGATCTATCATATCCGGATTATATGAATTATTAATGGCTATCTGTTTGATGATGTTTAACTCTTTATTATAATCTTCTACTGATGAAGGTAAATTGAGTAACCGATGTACCATGCTGTTTAAAGCTGCAACTTTGTGTTGAATTGGATGTAATGAGTAGTTATGTATAATTGTATCAGTATGTGTTGGTTTACGAAAGACCGAAAAACATGATTATTATTTTGTTTAGTGATTTTGAAGTCCAAAAATTTATGGAATCGTTCTGTTCAATTTCCATCGTGAATTTAATGTTCAAATGGATGGAATTAATGAAATTAACAAATAAGTCTAATTGACGAGTAGTTCCAATGAAACCTACTAAGATGTCGTCAACATATCTATACCAATAAAGAAATTTGGAAATGAGTGGATGTGTATGAATTTTCTGTTCAATATTATTCATAAAAATCTCTGCTAAAAGTGGACTCAAAGGATTTCCCATGATCAAACCATTTTCACTACTGTAATAGATGTTGTTGAAAGAAAAATAATTTTGTTCAATGCAAACGTCCAACAGATTCAATATTTCTGATTTGATTATGTGGTTAACATGATTCGAATTCAACATATTTTCGATTAATATTTTGACATCACCTGGAGGAACACTTGGGTATAAATTCTCAACATCAAACGAAATAAGTTTTGCGTTAGGTGGTAGGTTAACGTTTTTATGTTATTTATCAATTCGAAAGAATTTTTATAGAAAATTTTGATTTGAATGAACAATAATTTTCAATGATATCTATAAGGTAGTGCGACAATTTCACGGCTGGGGCTGTAACGTAAGATACGACTGGTCTAACGGGGTTAGTTACTTTATGCAATTTAATGAGTGAATACAGTTGAGGTGGTTGAGGGTTTGGTAAAATTAATTTGTATTTATCTATTGCTTTAATTAAAGATTTTGCGTTATTTATTGCAATTTTAATATTTTTCTGGAATTTAATAGTTGGATCTTTGTTTAAAATTGTATAGTTTCCGGACGAAATGAAATTTAGAGTTTTAAATAGGTAGTCATTTTTATTTAACGCAATAACAGTAATACCCTTATCTGCTTTTGTAAAAATAACTTCATTTAGTTGAGATTTTTGTTTGATGGCCTTTAAAATATTTTGTTCTTTACTCGGTTTAAAGTCAGCTAATGATTCATTTTTATAATGTTAGATGCTAAATATTTAAGGTGAGTGTTATTAGGAATATTTTTCAGAAAAATAAAACTATGTTATTTAGATTTTCACTATACTAACCAAACTAAGACCGGTTTCACCACACTGTAGCTTCATCAGATAGATATAAACTAATGAACAGAGTTATTCCTTCTATATTATTCTTATTTCCTACTTAATATTACAATAGGTACAAGTACAAGGGATATGTTGGAAAACCTATCGGAGTTGGTTACTTTATGAATCGAAAAGATTGAGTAAAGGAGAAGGATTTAGATTTAATTGACTACTGAGTAACCTACCTGAATTCTTTCGGTTGTAAATTGTGCTCGGATAATCTGACTTTGAAATTTATGAAAGTTCTACCAATATAAATTTCATTACAATCCCGGCAAGACTTTAAAAGCACTGGATTTATTACCTTCATCAATTTTAGATTTGCAGTTTTGATATGTCGGCCTGAAGAATTATCAGTTCGGAATGCTTTATTGAAATTATAATGCGGGAGGAATGATTTTTATTTTAGACTAGGATTACCAATATCAGCTAAGCTGTTGTATTTCGTGTTAGAAATTTTTATACTTGGAAATACTTCCTGGATTCATTTTGAAATTTTTGAGTGAAATCATATTCTCAATCATACTAGGACTGTAACCGTTATTGACTGCTATTTGTTTAATTATATTTTGCTCTTTCATAAAATTATTTTCTGACATTGGGATATTAATGAGTCTATATACCATACTATTGTAAGCAGCTGATTTATGTGGATAAGGATGTGTAGATGAGCTGTAGTAATATCTCTATGCGATGGCTTATGAAAAATAGAAAATCATATTTGCCATTAATTTTAGTAATAGTTAAATTCAGAAAGTTAATGGAGTTTTCTGTTTCCATCTCTAACGTGAATTTAATATTATCGTGAATTTTGTTAATGAATGTTTTGAATGACTCTAATTGTCTGTTTGTGCCAGTGAAACAACAAATGATATCGTCGACATATCTAAACCAATAAATAAAGTATTTGATTGACGGATGTTCTTGGATATTTTTCAATATTATCCATGAAAATTCCAGCGAGTAGAGGGCTCAGAGGATTACTTATGATTAAACTTTTTTTACTATTATATAATACTCCATTGAAGTTGAAATAATTCTGTTCAAAACAGATTTCTAGAGGGTGTATGATTTCTGATCGAATTACAGTATTGACTTCATTAATTTGAGGAGCGTTGTTGATGAGTTTCACTGTATTACTAGTTGGAACACTAGGAAAGAGATTTAATACATCCCATGACATAAGCTTAGCGTTCGGTGGTAGTATCGTGTGCTGAATTTTATTTATTCGGACTGAAGAGTTTTTATTGAGAATTTAGGTTCATCATTAGCACTCAATACCACCATCGAACGCTAATTTTATGCCCTCTACTCGCAGAAATTTGCATGGATAATTATTATTATTATTAAACAATCATTAAGAATCAAGGCAAATCTGCTGATTATGATTCAAAAACAATGGTGCCTATTCTAAAAGTTAAACAAATCAAAACAATGTTGAAGTGTTGGCACATGAAACCAAAATAACTCATAGTTAACTAGCTCCATGAATTAATTAATACAAAAATTTTTTCCTATATAAGAAAGAGAAAACAAAAATATATGATACTTAATATGAAATATTATTAAAGAATTTGTTATTAATCGGTCAACCACTAGTCGAGAGAATTCTTGAAAGCGTTGATAGTAGAAGCTTCAACTACACTGGTAACGTGTTCCATCTAGAGAATACCCGGTTCGGAATAAAGCTCTGGCGCTGTGTACTTTTGAAATTTTCCTTATGCAGGTCAAAGTTGTGACGTCTGAAGTGTTCATACTGATTCAGTGGAAAGATATTTGGGCCAGCACATGGCGTTGTGCGTATTGCAGATGCTGGTGAACTTCATCGACATTCACTTTGTTGTGCCCCAGTCCTCTAATGTTGCAGAAATGTATCAAGAGTTTGCATTTCTTTCTAGAACGTGAATGAATAAGTGAATTTGCTCGGACATTCGAATGGGAGACTATTTCAACTCCGGATTATTTTGTCCCATCATGCTTCGTTGCCAATCTTTCCCACCCTGGAAACTGGGCCATCCGCCAGATCCCGAAACTTAGTCACACAGGTAACCAATTTACGGAACCTATAGCTGGATGTGGTGGTATCATACCGGGCGACGGGGGTAAGGCCGCCTGCCCCCTTCCTGCTCTCTGTAAATTAATATGACGAAAATTTTATTTTTTGTATTAATGAATGAGGTAACAAAATCAAAATTTCAATACACTATTCACATCCAAGAGGCCGGCTCGGTGGCGTAGAGGATATGATGCTCGTTTCCTGCGCAGAGTTACCTGGGTTCAATCCCCACAAAGTCAGTGCGATTTTTCGGATTCTGGGAATCGCTTGAGTATCCATCTTTCGGAGGAGATGTAAAGGCGTCGGTCCTGTCTAACAGAGATTTGTTGGACATTAAAGATCCCTTTCATCGACACGAGAGGGGTTCGGCAAAATTCCGGGGTTAGTGAAGTGACAAAATTCCCCGGCGTGTCATTGGCCGAAAGGCGGAAATAGAGCACGTTAAAGGAATAACACTCAAACATCCAAGTGATTAATCGTTGAAGTACTTACCAGTTGCTTAGCACCTGTGATTCAACTTAAACTGTCCTTAACAGCGGGTTGCCAAGAATTCGATTAACTAATCAGTATATTGCCTTGGTATTCTTCCGTATTGTAGTGTATTACGTGTGAGTTCGCGAAGAAAACTAAATTTTCCCCTATAAACTGACGTCCACTCATTTTCATACGACTGTCGAATGTAGGTCCTGAGAGGATATAATACAGTATGGGCTCTTTATTCGCGGGGTATATGATCTGTAAATATACCGTGAATACAGAAATCGTGAATATGGAAAAGTAATTTTATGGGATTATAGGAATACGTTCCTAGGTGTTATATAAATATAACAGATAAATGTATGGAAAATCAATTCAATTGAAGTTTTTGCCGTATTGATTAATTATTATTTTTCGGTTTAGGCAATGGTTTGAGAAATTTTGTAAGCTTTTTTTGCTTGGCAGTTTTTAAAGTCTCCCTCAATTCAACGGTGGCATTAGCAATTTGCCTCTTGAAAATAAGACTTAGTTTCATAGACGAATCAATTTTCATTCAGAAATCACAAAGCTTATTCGCCACTCGAAAATCTTTACTAAGATTCTTCAAATTGAATGTCTCGTTTCCAGTGCTGTGAATCTTGATCTTGCGATTCAAGAATTTCCTGAATGTCACTTGATTCTATCTATTCGAACCCATCTGGATCTATTCCATTCGCAATTTCGGCAATGTTTGCAGTTAAAATTGAATTTGCACAGATTTTTCGTCATTTTCCGCAGTCAGAATAGGCCACAGTTCTTCCTGCATGATTTCAATATGTGTGGGTTCAGTTCTTCCACTGATTCATCTATGTCTGAGATACATTTTGCTATGTTAAAGTACTTACCAGTTGCTTAGCACCTGTGATTCAACTTATACTGTCCCTAACAGTGGGTTGCCAAGAATTCGATTATCTAACCAGTATACTGCCTTGGTATTCTTCCGTAGTGTAGTGTATTACGTGTGAGTTCGCGAATAAAACTAAATTTTCCCCTATAAACTGACGTCCACTCATTTTCATACGACTGTCGAATGTAGATCCTGAAAGGATATAATACAGTATGGGCTCTTTATTCGCGGGGTATATGATCTGTAAATATACCGTGAATACAGAAATCGTGAATATGGAAAGGTAATTTTCATGGGATTATAGGGAATACGTTCCTAGGTGATAATATAACAGATGAATGTATAGAAAATCAATTCAATTGAAGTTTTTTGCCGTATTGATTAATTATTATTTTTCGGTTTAGGCAATGGTTTGAGAAATTTTGTAAGTTTTTTTTGCTTGGCAGTTTTTAAAGTCTCCCTCAATTCAACAGTGGCATTAGCAATTTGCCTCTTGAAAATAAGACTTAGTTTCATAGACGAATCAATTTTCATTTAGAAATCACAAAGCTTATTCGTCACTCGAAAATCTTCACTAAGATTCTTCAAATTAAATGTCTCGTTTCCAGTGCTGTGAATCTTGATCTTGCGATTCAAGAATTTCCTGAATGTCACTTGATTCTATCTATTCGAACCCATCTGGATCTATTCCATTCGCAATTTCGGCAATGTTTGCAGTTAAAATTGGAATTTGCACAGATTTTTCGTCATTTTCCGCAGTCAGAATAGGCCACAGTTCTTCCTGCATGATTTCAATATGTGTGGGTTCAGTTCTTCCACTGATTCTTCTATGTCTAAGATACATTTTGCTATGTTAAAGTACTTACCAGTTGCTTATCACCTGTGATTCAACTTATACTGTCCCTAACAGTGGGTTGCCAAGAATTCGATTATCTAACCAGTATACTGCCTTGGTATTCTTCCGTAGTGTAGTGTATTATGTGAGCTCGCGAATAAAACTAAATTTTCCCTATAAACTGACGTCCATTCATTTTCATACGACTGTCGAATGTAGGTCCTGAAAGGATATAATACAGTATGGGCTCTTTATTCGCGGGGTATATGATCTGTAAATATACCGTGAATACAGAAATCGTGAATATGGAAAGGTAATTTTATGGGATTATAGGAATACGTTCCTAGGTGATAATATAACAGATGAATGTATAGAAAATCATTTCAATTGAAGTTTTTGCCGTATTGATTAATTATTATTTTCGGTTTACGCAATGGTTTGAGAAATTTTGTAAGTTTTTTGCTTGGCAGTTTTTAAAGTCTCCTCAATTCAACGGTGGCATTAGCAAATTGCCTCTTGAAAATAAGATTTAGTTTCATAGACGAATCAATTTTCATTTCGAAATCACAAAGCTTATTCGCCACTCGAAAATTTTCACTAAGATTCTTCAAATTGAATGTCTCGTTTCCAGTGCTGTGAATCCTGATCTTGCGATTCAAGAATTTCCTGAATGTCACTTGATTCTATCTATTCGAACCCATCTGGATCTATTCCATTCGCAATTTCGGCAATGTTTGCAGTTAAAATAGGAATTTGTACAGATTTTTCGTCATTTTCCGCAGTCAGAATAGGCCACAGTTCTTCCTGAATGATTTCAATATGTGTTGGTTCAGTTCTTCCATTGATTCTTCTATGTCTAAGATACATTTGGCTATGTTAAATTTCTTACCAGTTTTAGCACCTGTGATTCAACTTATACTGTCTCTAACAGTGGGTTGCCAAGAATTCGATTATCTAACCAGTATACTGCCTTGGTATTCTTCCGTAGTGTAGTGTATTACGTGTGAGTTCGCGAATAAAACTAAATTTTCCCCTATAAACTGACGTCCACTCATTTTCATACGACTGTCGAATGTTCTTCCTGAGAGGATATAATACAGTATGGGCTCTTTATTCGCGGGGTATATGATCTGTAAATATACCGTGAATACAGAAATCGTGAATATGGAAAGGTAATTTTCATGGGATTATAGGGAATACGTTCCTAGGTGATAATATAACAGATGAATGTATAGAAAATCAATTCAATTGAAGTTTTTTGCCGTATTGATTAATTATTATTTTTCGGTTCAGGCAATGGTTTGAGAAATTTTGTAAATTTTTTTTGCTTTGCAGTTTTAAATTCTCCCTCAATTCATCGGTGGCATTAGCAAATTGCCTTTTGAAAATAAGACTTAGTTTCATAGACGAATCAATTTTCATTTAGAAATCACAAAGCTTATTCGCCACTCGAAAATCTTCACTAAGATTCTTCAAATTAAATGTCTCGTTTCCAGTGCTGTGAATCTTGATCTTGCGATTCAAGAATTTCCTGAATGTCACTTGATTCTATCTATTCGAACCCATCTGGATCTATTCCATACGCAATTTCGGCAATGTTTGCAGTTAAAATTGAAATTTGTACAGATTTTTCGTCATTTTCCGCAGTCAGAATAGGCCACAGTTCTTCCTGAATGATTTCAATATGTGTGGTTCAGTTCTTCCATTGATTCTTCTATGTCTAAGATACATTTTGCTATGTTAAATTTCTTACCAGTTTTAGCACCTGTGATTCAACTTATACTGTCTCTAACAGTGGGTTGCCAAGAATTCGATTATCTAACCAGTATACTGCCTTGGTATTCTTCCGTAGTGTAGTGTATTACGTGTGAGTTCGCGAATAAAACTAAATTTTCCCCTATAAACTGACGTCCACTCATTTTCATACGACTGTCGAATGTAGGTCCTGAGAGGATATAATACAGTATGGGCTCTTTATTCGCGGGGTATATGATCTGTAAATATACCGTGAATACAGAAATCGTGAATATGGAAAGGTAATTTTTATGGGATTATAGGGAATACGTTCCTAGGTGATAATATAACAGATGAATGTATAGAAAATCAATTCAATTGAAGTTTTTTGCCGTATTGATTAATTATTATTTTTCGGTTTACGCAATGGTTTGAGAAATTTTGTAAGTTTTTTTTGCTTGGCAGTTTTAAAGTCTCCCTCAATTCAACGGTGGCATTAGCAATTTGCCTCTTGAAAATAAGACTTAGTTTCATAGACGAATCAATTTTCATTTAGAAATCACAAAGCTTATTCGTCACTCGTAAATCTTCACTAAGATTCTTCAAATTAAATGTCTCGTTTCCAGTGCTGTGAATCTTGATCTTGCGATTCAAGAATTTCCTGAATGTCACTTGATTCTATCTATTCGAACCCATCTCGATCTATTCCATTCGCAATTTCGGCAATGTTTGCAGTTGAAATTTGAATTTGCACAGATTTTTCGTCATTTTCCGCAGTCAGAATAGGCCACAGTTCTTCCTGCATGATTTCAATATGTGTGGGTTCAGTTCTTCCACTGATTCATCTATGTCTGAGATACATTTTGCTTTGTTAAATTTCTTACAGCATTCCATAACATTTATGTCAGAATCACATTCCATATTATCCCATATGATTTTGTAGGTTCGTCCAATGTAATAGAGCTTGAAGGCCTGGATTATTCATGTTTCATAGGTTGAATCAAATACGTCGTGTTTGGAGGTTGTAACATTTCAATTTATCAATTATGTTACTACTTATAAATTTTATAATATGAATCTAAAATATTAAATAATTCACTATGTAGCGTAGTTGGTCGCGTTTTTAAATTCTATATAATTAAATGGTTATACTATAATTGACAGCATTAATTTTCTAGCGAATCTAATATCTACTTCCTCTATGAATTTATTGCCGAATATTCAGAACATCTTTATTCTTCCGATAATCATTTTATGAGAATTTCTATTATAATATGAAAAGTATCGCATCTCAATCAACAGGTGTCGGACTCGCTCGATAAGAATGATTCACGGCCGAGATTGGTGAAAATAAAGAGTAGTGAGTAACGTTCATTTTCCGTTGAAAAATCGATTGAATGAAGAAAACCATAGTGTGGATTTATAAATTTATTTAGTATTTCATTCAATGCTAAGTTCGGTTCACATATCTGTGCCTACATAATTTTTTTTATCTCATTACCTGAAACAGCGTATCAATATTATATTCACATTCTACAACTTATCTGCTTGTGAAAATCTATTTTGGATGGTGGCTGAAAATCCTGGAAAGGATTACTTTTATCGTACCCTCGGTTGAGGGATTTTGGTACGGTGGCGGCATACTTTCGTCCAAGTCGTTTTACTAATTTCCAAAGGATCTCCACCTACCAATCTATTTTTGTTTCCAATTGTCTACACTGGAATAATATTCCACCACTAGAGTGATTATATGGTTCCGTTCTCGTATTGAAGGATTAAGAAGAACAACTTACCACTTATCCAACTTATAAGGTCAGATATTCCATCTTTAACTAACCTCCATTTTGAATTTCGACTGCCTGCATAAGGAGAATATAAACATCAAAATCACCACAAAATATAATTTAAGCCCTCATTGTTTCCTTTGAATTTGGAAGGCTTTTACTTGGTAAAATTCCATTATCAATAATAAAAAACAAGTACTGTGTTTTAAGGAATTTTACTTAATAATTGCGTAAAATAGTGAAAATAGTACCAAGAACGATTTAGTATTCACTAAAGCAGATAAAGGTAACACCGTCATCGCGATTAGTAAAACCGATTATATTTCTAAAACTGAAGAATTCTTAACAGCCGGAAACTATATAACATCAACTAAGGATCCTACCGCAAAATTTCAGAAAGTGGTTAAAAACATAATTTCGACAACAAAATCATTAATCACAGACCACGAAAAATATAAATTCATTAACTCCAATCCACAATCCCCCGAATTATATTCGTTGATAAAACTTCATAAACCTAATTACCCTATTAGACCTGTTGTTTGTTATGTAACGGCACCTTCGTTCAAACTTTCAAAATTCCTCAACGACTTGCTAATAAAACATTGCAATTTTAAATCTATATTTTCGGTCAAACATTCATACGAACTTATTGCCAATATCAAAGATACCACTATACCACCTAATTCCAAACTCATTTCTTTGGATGTATTACTTAGTTGAAGAATTATTAGAAAAGAATCATGTCAATACTATCATTAAATCAGATATTCTTTCATTATTACAAATTTGTTTAGATCAAAATTATTTCCATTTCAATAACAAATATTATACTATTGAAGACGGCTTGATTATGGGCAATCCGTTAAGTCCTTTGTTAGCAGAAATATTCATGAATAACTTGAAATTAATTCATATTCATCCACTCTGTAAATATTGTTTATACTGGTATCGCTATGAAGACAATATCATTATTTGCTTCACAGGAACAGATAGACAGTTGAAAATTTTCGAAAATCATATAAATTCATTACATCCAAAAATTGCATTCGCAACCGAAATAGAAAGCAATAATTCGATAAATTTCTTAGAAGTAACAATTTCGAATGAAAATGGAAAACATGTTTTCGCAATTTACCATAAGCCGTCACATACAGATATTATAATACATAACTCGTCGTGTCATCCATATCAACATAAAATGTCAGCATTCAATAGTTTTATTCATAGATTGATTAACATCCCGTTATCACCAGAAAATTTCAACGAAGAACTAAATTTGATTAAACAAATAGCCAAAAATAATGGTTACAATCCCAAACTAATAAATAATATTTTAAATAAAAACAAAGTAGAATCGCATTGAATGAAGTTTACCGTGTCGATAAATTGAAACAAAATTCAACACCTTAACCTACAATGGCATTGCAAGTGAGAAACTGAAATCATTCTTAAGTAGCAATAATTTCAACATAGCTTTCCAAACTAATAATAATTTAGGCAAATATATAAAAATAATAGAACCAAACCAGGTAAAAACAATAAATCAGGTGTTTATCGATTGAATTGCAATGACTGTGATAATTTCTACATTGGTAGAACACATAGAAATTTTAATATTAGAATATCGGAACATAATTGCAGTTTTTCAAATAAAAATCAGATTCAAATTACACGAATCATCTCTTAGAAAATAATCATTCTTTCGACCCACAGTTTGAAATTTTGCATACAGATAATAAATATTGGAAGGTAGATCTTTGGGAAACTTTAGAAATCAATAAATACAAACACTCAGGTAGACTCATCAATGAACAAGTCGATTTAAGCCCTTCACCTCTATGGAATCTTTTCGGGAGCAATCTATTCCTTAATTTTATTGGATATACCTGTCATAAATAACCACTCAAGAAGAAGCAACCCAATAAGCTTTTAATTACTCAGGAACATTTATAGTTATATTCTCATTTATATTTTTCTGCATATTCATTCGTCTGAAGAAGCTACGGTGTAGTGAAACGCGTTACGAATCGCAATTATTAAGTAAAATTCCTTAAAACACAGTACTTGTTTTTATTACTCATTGTTTCCATACTTTAGATTAAGATGTTTTAGATTAAGTAATACTAACACTAGCTTAATATAGTATTCTTTTTTTTAGTGTTTCATTTCTCAAGGATAATACAATCTATTCTCTCAACTATACATACTATTTCCGAATATAATAAAATATAAATTTCTGTCTTTCTCCTTTTCAACAGAAATTTCAATACCAAGCATTTAATTTCAAAAGGAGTGGCGCTCATAAGGTAATCATATAAATTTCCTTCAAAAATTCTAACAGCTTACAACCCATTTGCTCTCCAACGAACGGCTGCCGTATGCAATTTGTGTTTCCATCAAAATAACGTTACGAGGTAAAAATGTCAGTTTCATATTTGGTTGCATAGTTTCATGTTTGCGAGGATGACCTGGTGCATTGTCCAAAACTAGACTAGATATAAATTCCTAATTATTTTTTTTAATGAGTTTCAATTTCTGAAACAAAATAATTCCGAAACCAGTCATAAAAAATAGCGCTTGTATCCCACACTTTCTTAGTAGCGAGCCAAAACACTGGCAGGTCGTTCTTGCCTTGATTTCTTAAAGCACGATGATTTAGCAATCTGTAAAGCACCATCTCTAGATGCATTAGAATATAGCATCATGTAACTCTATCTTTTTCTGCCTCGAATCCAGGGACAGCTTTTTCGCTTCTGGAAATTAATATTTTGTTTTGCATTCTCTTCCAAACCGTGCAGTTTCGTCTGCAGTGAATGCTTGCTTAGGTTTGTATCCTCCATCAGTTACTAGGTTTGTTAATTCTTCTGGATATCTTTAACTGCAGCATTGTCTGCATATGCAGCTTCTCCAATGTTTGTCGCACCTTAAATTTATCGAATTAAACTTGAGATTCTCCTCTACCACAACGACCATCAGCTTCTTCAAAATGTGCGTAAAGACGCTTTGTCTTCCTCTAGCTGATTGGACTACTCAGAGACACTCCTTTTCGGTTGAGGTGTTCGATATTCGGATTTTTGGCCAATCCTACTGTGAAATCTTTGATTTTGAATGAACGAGAAATTGATGCAAACGGCTCTCTAAGACGTAGACATTCATTTCTTCAAAAAAATCAGGAAATATCAGAAGTTTCAAAAAAAGTGCAAAGCAGTGGATCCGAAACTGAAAGAATTGTTGTTTTTGAAATGATTAATAACTAATCCGAATCGACGATGGGGAAAACTGTGAGTGACATAATATTATTAAATAGTGAGTGAAATACCTGAACGAAGACAAGAAATAATTAACAAAAAACTCGGTTATGGACAAAAACCCAAATTTTGATAGCAAACCCCGAACATAGACTTCAATCCCGAATATGAGACATTAAACCTAAACATGGACAAAACTGAACCGGAAAGTGTAATTGAAAGCGAAAAAATTTGTATTCAATTATATTCAAAATTCAAGGTCATGAAGAATTACATCGCGTATAGACATTAGTCTCTGCGATTATTTGTTTATTCAAACTGATTTTTTGTACTTTCAATGAATAAACTATATTATTATTTATTATCGTGGACTTATGCACTATCTCAGCTGTCAGCTGGATGTAATTTACCTTTCCCAGATCCAGCAATCGAAGAGAATAAGTTCGATTACAATATACTTGACATGAATTTCCTAACTATCCTACATGTATTAAGAATTACTGCTTTTTGCATTTGTATATAGGTATACCTATGCAATTATAATTTCTTAAGGCTATCATGCAAAGATTTGGGTATTAACCGAGTCGAGGATACGATGACAGGAACAATATCTATTTTATCGAGGTGTGACATCTGCTTGATCTCAAAAGCAAGGTCTGTGTATTTGGACTTTTTCTCGTGGAACTTGTTCAGCACGTTGTTATTATTCGGTATGGCGACATCCATCAGCATTGCTGTTCTGGCTCTCTTATCATACACCACTATGTCAGGCCTATTATTCGTCACCATTCGATCAGAGATAACAGGCCTATCGTAGAATAATCTGATAGAGTCATTTTCCAATACGGGCACCGGTTGATACTTGTAATATTCCAGCCATATTCAGTATTCAGAAGTCTATTCTTGTGTGCAAGTTTCGGATGGATAATATTGCACACTTGATTATGCTTGTGAAGATAGTCCGTATTGGCCAGTTGTTCGCAGCCGTATGTAATATGTAATATGCTGTATGGTTTCCGACCTCATATGGCATTTTCTGCACTTATCTGTTTGTAATGTTCCGTCTTTAATAATACATTTTTGGCCATAAGGAACCCTTCTTGTTCCGCTAATAATTCTCTTTTCATCAACCATTTGTAGGAAGCTTCTTTATCGATGTGTGGTTGATAAATCTCATGGTGATGTCGTCCATGCAATTCCTTTCTTGACCATTGCTCTTGTTTCTTATCAGCCAACGATACCACTCTATGAAGGTTAGAAGTGAGAGCTTTTGCTAAGAAGAATTTTCTGAGATTTTTATCTGTTTGGTGTATACATTGACAATATCTATTAATCCGCGTCCTCCTTCTTTCCGCTTCAAAGGTGTTCTTATCACAGACGATTTTGGATGATGATTGTTGTACTTTGTCAGCATCGTTCTGGTCTGCCTTAGAATTTCATCCAGTTCTGTCCATCTGATTATTCCAAATGAGTAGAGCAACACTGTAATGGCGTAGGTGTTAATTGCCTTGACTAGATTCCCCGAGTTCAACATTGATTTCAGCACAGTCTTCTGATGCTGACTCTACTCTGAACGAATCTACTCCTTTGACTGTTTTTGGTCTAGCAATCTGGCTTGTTGGTATCCTAGATATTTGTATGTTTCGCCATCCCTCATGCACTCTATAATATCACCGTTTGGAAGTTGTTTTCCACCATCTATGACATTCTTTGAATGTTCAGGGTCTTACATTTTCCAATCCCGAATCTCAAATGATCATCTGCCGAGTTACTGACAGTTTTCAGCAGATCATCCAATTGCTTCTGGTTAGAAGCATACAATTTGATGTCATCCATATACAGCAGGTGGGAGATTCTATGATAGTTCCTATCTGTTTTTACCCCATATCCGTATCCTGTTATATCGAGCATTGAGGACAATGGGTTCATAGCTAAACAGAACCATAGTGGACTCAAAGAGTCTCCTTTAAAAATTCCACGACGTATGGGTATCTCGTCGGTTTTAATTAACTCATTGTTCATGTTGAGCTGCAGAGACTTGCGCCAGTGTGTCGTTGTTGTCTTCAAGAATTCTACCAGGGCTGGATGAATTTTGTAAATCTGCAATTCTTCGACAAGTCAAAAATGGGCGGTACTATCGAACGCCTTCAGATAATCGAGAAAAATTGAATGAACATTCCGATGACCTACGTGTGCCTGTTCCATTATCACAGAATCGATGATTAGTTGTTCCTTGCACCCGTGGTGTTTCTTTCAGCATCATTTCTGCTCCTCAGCTAATATATTGTTGTCGCCAAGGTGTTGGTGTATTCGATTGGATATGCATGAGGTGAGTATTTTGTAGAGTGTTGGCAGGCAAGTGATTGGCCTATATTGAGACGGATCCTGTGTTCTCTCGCTCTTAGGTAGCATATATGTTAAGCCTTGCGTTAGGAAAGTAGGTATTTTCTTTGGATGTTGAAGAACATACGTGAGCTGTTTCGCTTAGGCTCCATGGAACTTATCAATTTTCTTGTACCAGAAGTGGTGGATACTATCTATACCTGTTACCTTCCAATAGTTTGTCGCTCCAACTACTGTTGTGATTTCTTCCACCGTTATTCATTCGAAGTCCATATGCTTGATATCAAGGCGTTGTTTTTCATTCGAGATCCATTCCACATCTTTGTTGTGTTCTTTGGGGTTCGACCATAGTGATGACCAATAATCGGTCCTGCACTGTGCGTCAGGTACTACTTTGTTATTTTTGGTCTCAGTTTTGTTATTTCCCTCACGAAAATTGGCCGCGCTTTGGAAGAAACTGTGGTTCTGATGTTTCCTTTTAGTACACTTGATGTATCTTGAGAGTCTCTTTGCTTTTGCTTGGAGTTTCTGCTTCAAAGTGTCTTCTTTCTATGAATTTTGCGTATATGGGATTTCAAGCGCCTTGAGGTTTTTTTGTTCCTGAGGAATTCTGTGAGGCGACCGATCTCAGCTCTAATATTGTCAATATCTTTCTCCAGTCGATTTTGCCATGGTGGTTTTCTGACGCTTTTTGGCTCAGATCGAATCAGAGTTGTGGAGACGAAGAACCGCTTCCGCTCCACAGTAAATCAAAGTATGATTTTTCTCCAAGGTGTTCTGGCCAGTGTATTCTTCAAACACTGAGTTTATGCTAGCTAAATTGATATTAGTGGTCATGTTCATCTTGAGTTTGGGCAGTTCAAATCGTTCAGTTGGGTTACTACCACTGAGTTCAGTTATTGCTCTGTTGAGTTCTGATCGTGCTAAATAAATAAATTCGTTCTGCTGGTTCGTCTCAGGGGGGCGCTCTATGTTGGTATTCGTTTTCATGGCTTAGATCTTATCTGTAACCTTCATTGACGATAGGTTTGCCGTTATGACAATCATCTTCACTTCTGAGTTCCATTATGACCTCTTCTCATATGATTTGCAGCGTTTCTGAAGAAATTAGCCTGTTTTTAACGATTGTTCTTCGTTGATCCGAAATTCTCTGCTCAGATATATTTTGCTACAAACGGAAGATATAACGCGTATCTGTATGCTGTCATTTCCAAGTTTGTAATCTTGTAATAGGAACGCATAATGAAGGAATTCGTTTCTGGGGTACACTTCATGCGTTTCCTAGGGAGTCCGGCTCTCGTGGTCGTAGGCATAATGGCTTGCGCCATCGTTGAAACATCAAGAGTCAGTTGAGAGGTATTGATGTTGTTTCCCACTAGGTTCTGTCTTGCAGTATACCTACTCGATATCACGCTGCTTTCGTCGCTAACCGAGGGAGACTGTGACTCACTTTCCGAACAAGACCCTTTTTTTAAATCTTGAACGCGACAAGAGGTTATGGTGGTACAATGTCGATTCACCCGTTTATTCCTTAGATTGTACATTATTGGATAAGTGGAATTTTATACCTACTGCAAGGTTCAGCTTTGGTACCTCGGGGTCGCTAAGCTTGTACTCAGAAAGAATGTTCCTGAGCCTCTGAGGATTATTATTATTATTATTGTTGCTGCTGTAGGCTGTAACACTGCATTTTTTGTACCGAAACGTTTCAATTTTTTTAGGCGACATTAAAAATTAGGAAGACAATGATAGACTCGAGTTATTCGATCACAATTTTCGTAACTAATGGAAAAATGAAACAGAAGGTCTAGTAAGTGGCATTTAGAATATACTTTATGCATTGAGTGATAAGGTCGCTTAACTCAAACATTTTATTTGTTTACTTTCTAAGAAACAACGACCGCGGCGAAGGCGGCTGATATCAAAGTAAAGCAGAAACAATGCAGCGTTGCTTTCATTCAAAAGCATACTCTAAGCATAGTAGTAATAGTCTCCATTCCAATTTTCTATTAGTTCATTGGACGACGCTTTTACGATGGATACCAAATACAATTTATTAATACATATGTATGTAACGATGTACCGATCAGATCCGAAAATAAAGAAATATTTAACCGGGAACATAGGAATTGGGTTTCATTTTTTTATCTGCGAATAGTGAAATGCAAATGTAGGAAGCGCGAATGAGGAGCTTTTATTCTACTCGTTTTTTCAAGAAATCTTTATGTTGTGTATCAAACTATAGTTTACATCACATTTCACAATTTACTTATTTCTAGGAGTTTTCGATCAATTATTATTCGAATAGAACAAACCTTAGGAATTGCTTTAATAAGAGTTAACAGCTAAGTAGTAGCTTCAGTATGATATTGGTTATTATAATAACTGATAACTGAGCTTAGATGGTCTACAACATCATCTACTTCCGATCCGACGGCATCTTCCGCACTGAAGCTCTCAATTCTTCGTTATTTGGATATGAACGATTTGTGGAAAATCGAGGTTGGGTTAGATATGCATTCAACTAAATATTGTTTACCACCAAGGTTCATTCATTCTTCAATTCAATAGTAAACTTTCTGTGAATCAGTAATTTAATGCCACAGTAGTTCAAACAAAAAGGTAACGTGGGTGCCGAGATGGAGATAGAGAAGCCGGCATAACCCAAAATCGTATTGGTCCTTACTACTATCACATCGGACGGCTTCGATTCGAGTAAACTAACGACTACTAAAATGAACTCTTCTGCGTGTTGAAGGTGTAATCTAGCAAATCGACAATTCATCGCGACCTTTCAGACCTACGTAGGTACTTGAAGGTAAAGAACATTCTTAAGAATTAATGTACACATTTTTACGTCTTTTCGTGATTTGATTGAAATGCAATGTAGGAACATTCTACGGTATTTCGCATTTATATATAAGAAAACAAAAATTAAACTATGTTATGCCCTTTCCATTCAATTTTGTGTAATTTGGAGAACCGTCTACTACTTTTTGTCACATTTCATCTTCAATTCTATGTCATAGATGAGTGTTATGAATTTATAAGACGATAGATAAATGACAGTTCCCGGTTTATTAAACATCGCCGATCGTCGATCTGACACAATACCTCGGGGATCTTTGTTATTCACTAGGCATCATGACAGCCATCACGTAGGCTGTTTAAACTGATGTAGAAGGAATAATGAATTTATTAGTTATGAATATCGATTTTGAAGAAAGTATGGAAGTTGACTATGAAACTTTGCAATTCTTTCATGGGTTTCCTTTCGTATTGTTTGTATTCTCGATAAGTGCTCAAGCTTGAATATTTAATAATGACTATTTTTCCATATGATTTCTGAATCAACTGAATCATTGATGTGAGAAGAACTTTATCTGTTTTATGAAAAAAGGGAAGGCAGCAGGAAAAAAATGTTTCTTAATGAAACGAAATAGATAATTTTGAGTTCTTTGCTATTTTTGGGAAGCGAAGTACGAGGGTGGTCTGAAAAATTTTCAACCTAACAAAGATAAAATATTTTTCTTGAATTTTTATTTTGTTTTCAACATAGTTTCTTTTGTACTCTACACATTTTTTTCAGCGATGATACCTTTTCTGAAACTATTTAAAATAATATTCGGTATGGTTCTCTGCAAAATAGTGGCTCCAGAAGGTGATTGCCTCTTCACTTACGAAAATCTCTCTTCTTCGAGCACAACTTTTAGTTGAGGGAACAGAAAAAAGTTGGTATGGTTCTCTGCAAAATAGTGGCTCCAGAAGGTGATTGCCTCTTCACTTACGAAAATCTCTCTTCTCCGAGCCCAACTTTTAGTTGAGGGAACAGAAAAAACTTGATTGGGGCTAGATCTGGTAAGTAAGGCAATTTCACCATGGCAACCGTTAAAATGTGAAACGATGCGTTGTCTTGTTGAAATATGATTTTCTTCTTTTGTTAATGTGGCAGTTTTTTTGCTAGTTCTGCTTTTAGAATGTCAAAAAATAATGCGTAGTATACTCATGGATGCAGAGAGCTGCTAATAGAGACAGATGGAAGAATTTGGAGGAGGTATATATTCAGGAGTGGATTAATACAGAACGTGGAGAGAGAGAGAGAGAGAGAGAGACGGTGACTAGTTGTAAAATATTTATATTTAATTAACAAACGTGATAGCTATTTCGATATTTATATCATCATCAGACGTTACCAAATTGTGAGTTAAAATTTAGATACAGTTGTACAATTTGTCTTAAATATAGAAAAACAGCAAAAAAAAAAAAGAGAGAGAAAATCAACAAGTTTTTACTATTGAAATATCCCCAATATTGGGAAATAACATAGATCTGTGTTCTCGATAAGAAAGGGTAAGATTGTTTCTATTGTGTTTATCTTCGAAAATTTTCAAGATTCTAGGTAGACTACCCGGAGATCACGCGTGATCTCCAGCCTCTAGCTCAAAGGCGGCAGGTTGCTGGTGTTTCTCTACTCTACATGTACATGGTGACTGCTCTGAAAAACTGAACGTCTTTGTTCTAGAAACCAGGCTCGCAAAAAACTCTCATCAGAGGACGGCGGACCTAGCTACTCCACAAACCTCTATAAAAATTCTTTTATACAGGGTGTATCACAAAAGGCTTTACAGGGCTTGAGGAAAGATAGACGTGACTGAGGTGATTTCGAAACACCCCCCTATAAACCCCCTGAGCGGCTTCGTTTCAGTTATACAAGCAACTTTCTGAACTTCGCTTGATATTCAAAAATTCACAACTCAACAACTGTTGCACCGACTACCAAGAAATTCCGCACACAGGATTACCTTTGATTTATCTATCCAAAGCGGGACATAAATTTCGAAAATTTCAAGACCGGACTGAATAAATGTACAAAATTTTATTTGGAGCGATACAACATCCTGTAAAATGTTTTTTGAATGATATGTTCACTGGTGTTCGAACCGCACAAACAGTGTGTACAAACTATGTAATAAAATCGTTTGGCACCATTGAAATGGCCTTGAAATAATTTTTTGATTTTGCTGAATGACGAAAAATCCATCTGAAAAAAATTGTTTTCGTTTTTTACAAGAAATGAACGCGTTTGAAACCTTTATATGAATATATTTTATTTAGCCGGCTCCGTGGCATTGGGGATATGATGCTCGTCTCCTGCGTAGAGTTACCTGGGTTCAATCCCCACAAAGTCGGTGCGATTTTTCGGATTCAGGGAATCGCTTGAGTGTCCATCTTTCCCGAGTTAGTGAGGTGACAGAATTCCCCGGCGTGTCATTAGCCGAAAGGCAGAAATAGTACGTTAAAGGAAAAACAAACAAACATATTTTAATTATATTTCAATGTAGTATCATTTGAAACCTCAGTTTTTCCTGTTTTATCTGTGAATGGTCTTCGACTCACAATACAGGTCCGGTTTATTAGTGGAATATTTTATTGCTCATATTATGAAGACTGTCGCTATCAAAATACTGGAGGCATTAATAAATGAATGATAATTTCTCGGCGTTCTGTCATAAATATGACTTTTCAAGATATAATTTGTTATTTGGCTATGGCAGTTAGATATCTTTTAGTCACCAAAGAATAGGTATACTGATTAATTTAAACCAAGTGATCCGTGCATGTTGAATAAATTAATGATTATTTAAAACTTGTGAACTTGTGAGCAAATTGATACTAAGTGTATGAGCATCAAAACAGTTTCAGTGGTTTCTGTACTTTGTGAATTTCTGAAACATGCATAAGCTTTCATTCTTTATAATAAGCATCTTAATCCATTTTTAGTTTAAAACCACTGAAGCAATCATAGGTACTCATTTCTATGAGAGCGTTCTATGCTTGTCACCATAGATCTTCTGGCATTATACTTATGTCAGTATGAATGATTTTAAATTCGTAAATAGTAGTTTGTGGTTCTTCCTCAGAAAAACGAAATTTTAGGTTTCTTAATTAACCGAAATGTCCAAATTCTCTAATGAAGAATATGTTGATATTCTGTTCGTCTATGTATATTGCGACGGCAATGCCCGAGCTGCGGTTACAGAATACCAAACAAGATTTCCAAACAGAAGACTTCCTAGCCATGTGACTTTCAGTCGAACTAACTAGTTTTCGAGAACTCATGGGAAATTTCCATTTGAGGAGAAGAAACGTGATCGCCATAGAAATATTGATAAGGATGACCAGGTCATTAACATCAGCACTCGAAGGATCGCAAATAAAACGGGCATGGCATATTAAAGTATGGAGAATTCTGCATAAAGAAAAACTACACCCCTATCATCTTCAACCTGCTCGATGTTTGGAACTTGGGGATGAAATTCCGTGATTGAACTTCTGCAATTATATTATCAACCATAGAAGATCCATCGGTAGGATATTTTCACAGACGAGTCAACGTTTACGAGAGATGGAGTATACAATTCTCGTAACAGGCATTTATAGTCCTATGAAAATCTGAGAGCTATCTCGAGGAAAAGATCACAATATAAATTTTCAGTCAATGTTCAACTAATAGGACCTCATGTTTTCAATGAAACTCTTAATGGGAAACGGTATTTTGAATTTTTGAGAAACGACTTGCACAGATTAATGGCGGAAGTGTATATGAGGGGTTTTATATTCCACCATGAATGGGCAGGTCCTCATTACGCACTTCCAGTGGGGAATTATTTAAATCAACAGTATACGAATTGATGGATTGGCCCAGGAGGTTACATCGCTTGGCCACCTAGGTCACCGGATCTGAATCCAGTTAACTATTTCCTCTGGGGATTTATAAAAGAAAGAGTTTACCAGGGGGAAATTCACACAAGCGAAAAACTCTTAGAAATAATCACAAAGAGTTGTGATTTCGTCAGAGGAAACTATTCAGAAGACAACCAGGCATATTTTCAGACGTTCGGAAATATGTATTGATGAAGGTGGAAGCTATTTTGAGAATAAACTATGACATTGGGTGTCGAAAATTATTAGTTTTAGCGGTTAGTACTTTCCTTCTGTGATAGTGTTATTATTCTGACATATTCACACACAAGTATTGCAATCAGTTGAAACGACATGCATTTTTATATTCATTATAATGTGTAACTATTCATTAATTTCCGTGTGCAGCAATAAATAAAAATAATTCTTCACCCGCTTACTTATTCATAGTCTAAATTCAAAAACAAACAATCAAACTGCAGTACCTTTACCAGAGCTAAATACCGAATTAACACATCACAAGTAAGATTGGTGGTAGAGTGCTGATGAAAAATAATATTATTTATTCATTAATATTCTCATAATTTTGATAGCAAGAGTCTTCATTTAACCAATGAAATATTCCACTGATAGTCCGGACCTGTATTGTGAGTCAAAGACCATACGTAGATAAAACAGGAAAAACTGAGGTCTCAAATGATGCTACATTAAGAAAAAACAAAATTGACTCATAAATAGATTTCAAACATGTTTATTCCTTGTAGAAAGCGATAACAATTTTTTTCATTTTTTCAGGTGAACTTTCGTCATTTAGCAAAATCAAAAATTTATTTCAAGGCCATTTCAATGATGCCAAAAGATTTTATTACATAGTTTGTACACACTGTTTGTGCAGTTCGAGCACCAGTGAACAAATCATTGAAAAACATTGGTGATAGTTTTATACAGTGTCAATAGTCAAAATTCACTGAAAAATGTTTACTTACTAATTTTGGGTCCCAGAATCCAAATCTGAAATCCTTTTGCCCCGCTCGGCTATAGTTTAAGAAAAAACAAAAACCAAGATTTCCTTGAAAGTCCTCTTGTCTATATCATTCGAACTCTATGATTTCTTCATTAAAATGCCTTGTTACTATTACAATAGATACAACATACACACATGTACCATTATTCAGAAATTCTAAGCTCAAATATACATTAATTTCTTATTAAAATACTTTTCAATTCAAATGTTCATTTTCTAGGCAGTTAATCCGCCATATTTACTGTCACGATATGATTGCCCTTGAATTCTTAATACTAGGCAACAGTTTCATACATTTTTAGTCCAAGACGTTACATCAACCCGTCTGTAGTGACGTACTCACCATCTCCTGTCAAAATAAAGAGGGATATTCAAATGGAAATCTCTTCAAACCAAACCTAACTAACCTAACCGAAACACAAACCTAATTTAATTCTATAATTTTGAATTGAATAGGTTAGAAGGTTAGGTTTTAGGTAAAATGAGGTTAGTTAGGTTAGGTTTGGAAATATTCCCATTTGAATTTCGCTATCAGTTATGAACGAGAGAGATAGATTCTAACTCTTTCTTGCATCGTTTCGAGCCGTACGTCGTATAACACGAAATCATTGTAAATATGGCGAGTTAACTGTCGAGAAAAGAAACATTCGAATCGAAAAGCATTTTTAATAAGAAATGAATGTATATTTGAGCTTAGAATTTCTGATAAATGGTACATGTGTGTATATTTCATCAATTGTAATAGTAACGAGGCATTTTAATGAAGAAAATATAGAGTTTGCTTGATATAGACAAGAGGACTTCGAAGAAAATTTTGGAGTTTGTTTTTTCCTAAACGAAAGCCGAAAGGGGAAAAATGATTTCAGATTTGGATTCTGGGACCCAAAATTAGTAAGTGAACATTTTTTTCAATGAATTTTTACTATTGACACTGTACCAAACTATTACCAAAACATTATACATGGTGTTGTATCGCTCCAAACACAATTTTGTACATTTATTCAGTCCGGTCCTGAAATTTTCGAAATGTATGTCCTGCTTTGGATAGATCCTACAAAGGCGATTTCGTGTGCCGAATTTGTTGGTATTCACTGCAACAGTTGCAAAGTTGTGAATTTTTGAATATTAAGCGAAATTCAGAAAACAACCGATATATCTGAAACGCAGCTCCTCAGGGGGTTAATTGGGAGATGTTTCGAAATCACCTCAGTCACGTCTATCTTCCCTCAAGCCATGTAAAGCCTTATGTGATACACCCTGTATACAGGACTAGTGTGCTGTGGAACTTGCTTCCATTCAATCATATTTTCGGTGATTTAAAAGTTGGAATTATTTAGGCAGCAAGTGAACACATGCCTCCCCCCAAGAGTTAAGAATAAAAATCAATCGATCTTGTACAAATTTTCTTATATTCTTTGGTGTCGTCCTAGTACAGGTTGTCTTTAAATAATTCAGTCCAACAAAACTTGGTGTAACCGTTGATGCTAAAGTATATTCCCAACCTCTCTATTATTATTTTTTAATTTGGCCGTCGGTTCAACAAATCGGCCCAACCATGATTTATTATTTCATATGTATCCTGGTTCTTATAGAATTTGAATAGAGTGGAGAATGTTACTACAGGGATACCATTTCCGGTTATACTGGAAGTGGGTCATCACTTTGTTATCTCAAATGGCAATCCACCTTTTTATTATACATCTAGAACCGATATTTGAGCAAGTCATAAAATACCAAGTCTGTCAAAGCTTTTGACAGATTTAATTATTTTTGTTGTAAACTCGATTTTTGAGGAACATTGAAAAAAATTGTAGCTCTTAGATCATTTGCACTACAGACACAATTTTTGCTTGGGGGATAGAAGAAGGATCAAGAAATTTCCTAAGCAACCTACACATCTCAAATGTTTATTGCGTTGTTTTGTATGATTTTGATTTTTTCAATTTGGCCTTTTTTAAACAGCAATAACTCAATTTTTCCAAATTGCACGTGTCAATTTTTATATCGCCATCAGATGAATCGTCAAATTTCAAATGGAATTGTATAAGCATGAACTATACCCATCTCTTAATCTCTTATAGTTCCGAAATTATTTGGGAATATATTGAATTTTGATGATTTTTAAGAACTAACAGAGAATGCTTTGAAATATTTGAATCAAGTAGCTGAACTGGCTACGCTCACCTGACAGGTGCCTAAAATTAATGTACTTGTCACTTCGTTCATTCGAATTTGATATTTCAACAAAAATTTTCGTTATTTCAGAATGAGAATATCCAAAAAATACAACACATTTGGATTAAAACCACTGGTTATTCAAACGAAAATATATTTAATCTTTTTTTAATTCATTTTAGAATGTCAAAAAGCAGTGGGTAGAAATTGCAGGCAATTCAATAACCAATTTCCAAATTTACCGTCTATCAGTAAAATACAATTTCGAATGAATAAATATTGTAGGAACTAAGCGAAACCCAATCATCGAAGATAATTACATTAATACGAATAATTGATAGCAAACATCATAGGAGAAAACTAATTTACGATCTGAATAAATGTTCAATATGGTCCCCATTTTGCTCGATACACTTGACAGCTCGTATACGAATATGATGAGTTGCCTTCCTAGTTTCCTTAGGATCAATTATACGAAAAGCATTATGAATGCGCTTTAGTAATTCTTCTTTATTTCTTACAGGAATAAGATACACCTCACTCTTGATTTTGCCCCATAAATAAAAAGCAAGCGGCGTCAGGTCCGGAGCACGCGGAGGCCATAAATTTGGTCCTTGATTACCCCGCCATCTATTCTCGAACATTTCTGTTAGCTGCCGATCTACAGCTCGTGTTTTATGTGCTGGTGCACCATCCATTTGGTAATAGCAATCCCTCAGAATGTTGAGGGGTAATCAATCTGAAAAATTTGCTAATGTTCCTCTCAAAATTTCCAGGTATCTTTGCCCATTAAGATTTTCCTCATAAACGTGATAAGCCAACAAATCATTCATTGAAATTGCAAAAACGTTCACTCTGAATTTATTTTGGAAATCAATAACCTCAATGAAATGTGGATTTTCTGTGGCCCAACAATGTCGATTTCTCCTGTTGGTTATTCCACTTTCATTGAACATGGCTTCATTAGACCATATAATTTTTTGCAGAATTGTCTCATCTTCTTGAAGCCGAATTAATAAATTTACACAGAAATTTAGCCGCTTGGGAAGGTCAGTTGGTTTCAATTTTTGTAGTCTGATAAAAGAATACGGGTGCATGTTATGTGTTTTAAGGATCCTTTGAATGGAAGTATAACTCACACCACTTTTTGACATTCGCCATGAATTAAAAAGAGATTAAACATATTCTCGTTTGAATAATCAGTCATTTTATTATCAATCTGGTGTTTTTCAAAAATTTTCATTTCAAATTACCAACAACTCTCGTTGAAATATCAAATTCGAATGAACGAAGTGACAAGTACATTAATTTTAGGCACCTGTCAGGTGAGCGTAGCCAGTTCAGCTACTTGATTCAAATATTTCAAAGCATTCTCTGTTAGTTTTTGCAAAATCATCAAAATTCAATATATTCCCAAATTATTACGGAACTATAAGAAATGGGTATAGTACATGCTGATACAATTCCATCTGAAATTTGACGCTTCATCTGATGGCGATATAAAAATTGGCACGTGCAATTTAAAAAAATTGAGTTATAGCTGTTTGAAAAAGGCGAAATTGAAAAAATCATACAAAACAACGCAATGAACGTTCGGCATGTGTAGATTGCTTAAAAAATTCCTTGGTCCTTCTTCTATCCACCCAAGCATAAATTGTGTCTGTAGTGCAAAAGATCTACGAGCTACAATTTTTTTAAATGTTCCTCAAAAATCGAGTTTATAACAAGAATAATTAAATCTGTAAAAAGTTTCGACAGATAAGTGCCAACAACTTGGGTCTTTTATGCCTTGCTCAAATGTCGTCTTCAGATGTATAATAAAAAAGGTAGATTGCCATTTGAAATAACAAAGTGATGACCCACTTCCGGTATAACCGGAAATGGTATCACTTCGAAAATATTTCACTTCAATTGGAAATCGCTAGTTATGGCCGCTTATAAAATTTCAGCTTGATGTTGTAATTGGAACTCAAAAAGTTTTTAACGGACGGTCCCGGTGGATATATATCCCTGTATATTCGGATCATCTTTTGACGTCGTTGATATAGTACGACAATTTCAAAACAAAAGTTGTGTTACAGTGACGATAAACTTTATTCGTATAATATTAAACATGAGTTTGTAAGATCGACATTCCTTATTAGTGGAAATTGTAAAAGCAAAAATGTGATTCGAAATTGTTTAAGAAATAAATTTAAAGAGGAAGCGAAGCATGATATGTCTTATAAAATGTTATCACATTCCGGTATTGGGAACACGCTCTCAATACTCCAGAACATGCAGCATCCTGCAGTCCACGAGCTGGTCGTCTGGACGATCCGGTCTGCTTTCCAAGGCCCCGGAGTGTCGCTTGCGCTCTACTGTTCGCAGCAACTCGCGGAAAATCGCCGCGTTCCGGGACTGGAGACCTCCAGTCCGGGCGGAGTCAGTTTGCAGAGGTTGCGGCATGGGGGTAGCGAAATTTTTACCCTTACAGAGCGCAACACCTGAATTGTTCCACGCGCTCGAGACGACTTGGCTCTTTCAGAGTTTTTCCGCAATTTTGATAATCGGTGTCAATTAGTGTTTATTAAACGGTATAACGAGAAGAATTTTAACGGATTTAAGTGTTTTTTGGTGTTTTGAAAGTTTTAACTGTTTTCAGCGTGTTATAGGTGTACGCCCACGGTGGTGTTGTGCCGGTGACATTTGATTATTTTAAACTAATTGTCTATGTGTAGTTAAGTGTGTTGTTCAACGTTTATCTTCGGTAGATATAAGGTCGATTGCTAAAGCAGCGAACTTTTGAAAATTATCTTTTTGGGAATTGAAAACAGTAAGTATGACCTTGAAAACTAATATTCAATTATGATAACCAAATATTCATTTTACGTTTCAATCTATCTACATGGAGTTTTCTTGATTTTCAAGTCATGGAAATAAGATTTCCTCAACTTAAATTCTCTGTTAGAATTTCCATTTTTTCTTCATATTTCAATTTAGTATGATTTGAGTTGGAAAGCATAAGCAATTTCGGTTTTAATTAGAACCAATAAAATCAAATTTATTCAGTTTTTCTTTGAAGCATAATCATCAACCGAGTCTTTGACGATGAGAAGGATGAATAATTTTATTTCTTATTATAACCCGTTAATCTACATTTTCTCAATGATTTCTTTCCGAATTTTCTTCTGAGGTTATAATATAGATTTTCGTTGAATGTAGCAAATTTAACAGATTTTCACATCTTTTTCTTGAAAGTTTTCCGTCTAACTATAATTCTCCTGATTTCGTAATTCTTCAAGATTGTATCTCATGTTGACGTAATTACATTTATAAAGGACGAGCTAGAAAATGATAATTTAATGAAACTAATCATTCAAGCATAATTCCTAATAGATAAGGAATAACATATTTGGAAATTCGTAGAAATTTTTAGGCATTAGAGGTTTTATCAAACGGAAAGATTGTGCAAAAACGAATCAGTTTCTGAGGCTGAAGGACACTTTGAAATTCTGCACGTTTAAATTAAGTATTTATCAGATAAATGTTTTTTATTAGAGCTATAGAACCCTTCAAGTGTTATGAGCTTAACTTTAAAAAGTATATCAATAAATTACATTTTATCCTATGGTAAAAGTGACAATTTTAAAATATATGTATTCACAAGTGTATATTTCACTCATCTTAGAAAGTATAGACAATTCTCATACCTACGATATTAGGTTCAAACAATAAAAACTTGATGTCCAAAGGTAAAAAACAGCCCTATCTAACAATTTTCTGATAACATTATTCCTTTCATTATCGTGAAGAGAACATTGGAACACTATATGATTCAAAGTTTGAAACTCGTATCCACAATTACACATGGGACTGTCTAAGATATTTTTTGAAAATGAAGATTTATTCAAATTAATGTGTCCCGAACGGCATCGGTTTATTACGACAGTTAAACTCCTTTCTAGGTTTTTCCTAAAAACACTATGGATTTTTTTTCCATTTTCAAAAAATTTTTGAAATAAAATTTCCCATTCTCAATTTAATTATTGAATTGGACGTTTCTACATATGCAGTATGCCTAAAACTTTCTCTCAGATCTTGATAGGGAATGAGGTATTTTATGTCGTTGCTGGGTAGTTAAGTAGCTCTTTTTGCAAGTTGATCCACTTTCTCGTTTCCACTTATTCCCCTGTGTGATGGAATCCATACGAACTCTATTGTTGTTTTGAAAACATTGTTTTCAGAATGCTCAAAGATTTTTTCTTTAATTTTCAAAATCTAGCAATTAACATTAAATTTGAATCGAAAATTTTGCAGACATTTCAACACACTTAGGGAATCAGTGAAAACGAAAAAGCTCTTTGATTTATTCTGTGTAGCAAGCAAGCATCCAGAATAGCGATACATTCTGCGGTGAAAATTGGGGTAAGCGAAGGAAGAATTCTAAACCTACTAATATCTAATTCAGGACAGATACAAGCCGTACCAATTGATATGGAATTTATGACTTTACTACATATGTGTAGATATGACTCTGATTCGAACCTGAAAATTTGTGTGTGAGTAAATTATTTATTTTGACTTCTTCTATAAGACTCTTTTCAAACTTGGTGTCAATGAAAACTATATTGAATAATGCTAGGTATTCGAAGTTGAATATGTTACAACCGTTTTGACGTAAAACCTGATTCTCATAACACATTATGTGTTTGATACAAGAGTGAAGAATATTTTCTCTTCTTACATGTTTTCTGATTATTACAAAAAAGAATTTTTTACTGTTTTTGTGTCAGAGTATCTAGTTTACTGCCGGTTTCATTAAGTAATTTTTACACAAAAGTTTTATGCGAGCGTTAATACTGAGAAGCTTCGATTTTGATACTGTTGTCTGTCGGGTTATTGTTGCCCATTTTTATTTATCGGATAGTAAATGAAACAGCCGTAATCTATGATGGACCTAATGAAACTTTTGTAGAATGTTGATAGCGTGAGGGGGTCCGCACCCTAAGTACTAGCTGAAAGAAATTTGACAATATTCATGGACCTATTTCATTTGACTAGCGTGTTTTTAATGTGTGTATTGAATGACATGTAATAGTCAAAAGTAACACCCAAAAACTTTGCTGAGCGTTTAGACTCAAAGGTATCATTTCCTATTCGGAGACGTAGCTTTCCTGGTCCTATTTATCGCGTATTGAAATGAACAAAATTCGTTTGGAGCAAGTTCCAACCCTAAAAACATTAGTTCGTTCTTAAAGTTTTCAATGGCTTCCTGCAGAATTAGAATTCCTTCCTGAGGGTCATTTGTTGAAATATATAACATCATATCGTCAGCATACTGTAAATCCTTCACTCTGATTGGCATGTGTTGGGTGATTCGACTTACATACAATATGTATAATGTAGGACTTATGACTTTGCCCTGAGGTACTCCTTTAAATGAGAATCGCGATTTATTATTAGAATTAAAAACTTCTAATTCTCAAGTGGTGAATTTAATAAACTGAAGCAGCATTTTGGAAAAGCCCAAATCGGCGAGTATTATCAAAAGGATTTCGTTATTAACATTATCAAAAGCTCTTGTGACAACAACAAAAGCAGCTAATACGTCATCGCCGCCTGCAAGTGAATTTTCGAATATCAACACATGAAAGGTAAAAGGTTATTAGTTTCTATTCACCAATCATTCTGTTCGTTATAATTCTTTCCAATAACTTGCTAAAAGATGAAGTTAGTGCAATAGGTCTGAAGCTTTCGCTGTCGATTTTTCAATGAAATGAGATAAATGTTTGATATTCAAATATCACAAAATTTTCAGTCGAAAAAATATTTCGACAAGAAGAATAGGGATTAGAATTTATTTACATTAACAATTTTTTCACGTACAACGATTACCTGGTTGTGTAGTTAGATTTAGAATGTGCAGCAAATTCCCAATTTATTTTATGTCTTCTTTTCAGAAGTCAATTATCAGTATTTTCAAGAGCATACCTTAATTTTCACTAAAAAATCGCGATTCATTATTAGAATTAATATCTTCTAATTCGTAAGCGGTGAATTTATTAAACTGAACTAACATTTTGGAAAAGCCCATATAGGCGAGTATTATCGAAAGGATTTCGTTATTAACATAATCTAAAGGTCCTGTGACATCAACAAAAGCAGCTAATACGTCATCGCCGCCTGCAAGTGAATTTTCGATATATAATTTCAACACAATAAGAATATCCACACATGAAAATGATTTACGAAATTCAAATTGACTGTTAGGTAATAGGTTATTAGTTTTATCTACCAATGCATTCTGTTGTAATAATTCTTTCGAATAACTTGCAAAAGGATGAAGTTAGTGCAATTGGTCTGAAGCTTTCGTCGTTGGATGTTTCAATGAAATGAGATAAATGTTTGATATTCAAATATCACAAAATTTTCAGTCGAAAAATATTTCGACAAGAAGAGTAGCGGATTAGAATTTATTTGCCTTAACAATTTTTTCACGTACAACGATTACCTGGTTGTGTAGTAAGATTTAGAATGTGAAGCAAATTCCCAATTTATTTTATGTCGTCTTTTAAAAGTAAATTATCGGTATTTTCAAGAGCATACCTTATTTTTCACTAAATAAATCGCGATTCATTATTAGAATTAATAACTTCTAATTCGTAAGTGGTGAATTTATTAAACTGAACTAACATTTTGGAAAAGCCCATATAGGCGAGTATTATCGAAAGGATTTCGTTATTAACATAATCAAAAGGTCCTGTGACATCAACAAAAGCATCTAATACGTCATCGCCGCCTGCAAGTGAATTTTCGATATAAAATTTCAACACAATAAGAAAATCCACACATGAAAATGATTTACGAAATTCAAATTGACTTTCAGGTAATAGGTTATTAGTTTCTATCTACCAATGCATTCTGTTCTAATAATTCTTTCGAATAACTTGCAAAAAGATGAAGTTAGTGCAATTGGTCTGAAGCTTTCGCTGTCGGATTTTTCAATGAAATGAGATAAATGTTTGATATTCAAATATCACAAAATTTTCAGTCGAAAAATATTTCGACAAGAAGAGTAGTGGATTAGAATTTATTTGCATTTACAATTTTTCACGTGCAACGATTACCTGGTTGTGTCGTAATATTTAGAATGTGGAGCAAATTCCCAATTTATTTTATGTCGTCTTTTCAAAAGTAAATTATCGGTATTTTCAAGAGCATATCTTATTTTTCACTAAAAAATTTTTTTTTGTTAGAGAAATTTATGGATGATAATAGTTTTATTGTGAAAAATTTTGACAATGAAATATCCAGAAAAGCGAGAGAATCTTTTAAAATTTCTGCAGCTATAGGAAAATGAAAAATTCAATATTCTATGAGTCATATCGTGTACTGGATGCCCAATTTTCGATGTTCTAGTACGGCAGCTATGTCAAAGATTGCAAATAGAAAAATGACCCCTTTATTTCTGATTATTGATAAAAATAGATTGATCTTCTTTCGTTTTCGAAATTTTCTTGATCTCTGAATTTCAGGGATTTCAGCGTATGACAACTTCTCGGTTGCACTCAAAGTGTGGTAAAAACTATTGTGACATTGTCTCACTTTTTGACTAGAATGCAAAGACTTTTTCAAAATTTTTGTTTCATGAATAGTTGTTTAGTTAAAATCTAGACATATATTTTTTTAAATGGAATTCATGGGTGAATTTTGATCAAATTGGTGTATTTTTGTCTTTAAAAATATAAAAAACGGGTCCGAAAAACTTCCTCAAAAATTTTTCTTGAAATGAAAATTACTTTCACTGAGTATATTGATGTGAAAAATGTTTTCAATTCTATGCTCACCAGAATGAAGCCCATTCTCGAAAGGAATCAACGAAATTTGGTACTGTAAAAAGCCACCTCCGAAGTAGGCCTAGTGGCGCCATCTCTTGGTCAGGCCGGAGACTCATCAATCCAGCCTCGTATATTATAGAAAGGAATACAAACATCGATAATTTTTTCAATGTTTGGAGTAAAGCCATTCGAATACACTTATCCAAATGTTTATTTGTACAGTTCCAAAGTATCATGACATAGGACTGAATATTTGTTTTTACTTACTATAGACCAGATTCATTGGCCCCTTGGAGCTTTCTGTTGCACCGAATATTTCGCCGAAGTTTTCCATAACACAAATTGTAAATTGTAAGGTATTAATTCCAATGAAAGGTGAATAACGAATTGGTAAAAACAACACTGCGTTGAAATTCAAGATCTGCTACTCCTACACGATTATTTGCCTTGAAAAAGTTGGTTGATGCCAAATTATCTATAACTCACTTTCCTTACACTCAAACTAACAATGAAGGTAGTTCGATAAAAAATATGGGAGTTACGAACAATGAAAATAACATTAATTCATTTGGCAACATCACAGTCAAATCAAATTCACAATTAAGTAATGTATATTTTATTCACAGCGCCATGTCCATAGAATAATTAACTAAAAATCTGTATTTCACCAATGAATTGGCAATCCAATACTTAAAAAAAAAAAAATTAAAGGTAAAAATGACAAGAAATAAAATTATATATTATAAAAGTGGCTTTATAAAAACCTTATCTCCAAAAAGAAATTGTCTGCCTAGAATAAAAAGTAACTTCGTAAAAATGTCGAATTATTGAAAATAATTAGTAGCAAAGAACAAATGAAAACTATCTTCAATAACTGAAATTATTTCAATTAATAACAAATCAAAAATTGCAATCTTTCCAAACTTCTCTGTGAGCATTTTAATTGCAGCGAAATATAAGTTCTGCGCGATTTCTTGTCTAATGAGGAGGCGCACTTCATCGTAGAAACACACTGAGCTTCTTCTGGCCAAAGAAATTTCATCCAAATCCAAGAAACGCTTGATAACGTTCTCATCTATGATATCATAATAAAACTCCCCATGAAGATTTTCTTCGGAAATGACTACCTCCAAATTTTGTGGTTCATTAACGTATACCAAACATTAAACGTGCATCGCCCTTGATGTTAATCATTCACTTCCCTATGGGTATCGAAATCGGACCAGTAATGTTCATTATTGCGATTGAACATTCCGTCACCAGTCACCCTCAGTTTATCAGTCCATTTGCTCTTCTTGAAAGGTAGAATTCTAGCCGTCACTTATAATCCGTTAGCTGCTGAACTGAGTTTTCCTTCGTTATAAGTTTCAAATTTTTTCTTTAGAGGATTCGCAAAATCTATGATTTTGGTATCGCTTTCCCTAATTTAAGCGGTCTACATGAAATTCCTAACCTTCCATTGTAACTTCTTCATCATTTTATTCAATGGAACTTTCTCTTGTGTGTGTTTCGGAACCAGTGTTCTTTGGAATATAGATTTGTGGGGTTGCCTCCTGTCAGTCTTAATTAAATTGAATTCAATCAAAAGTTTCCAATAGTTGCGAATCAACTGTGGAAATTGCATAATGGATTAATTCTGACATTTATTGGTATATATATATATATATATATATATATATATATATATATATATATATATATATATATATATATATATATATATATATATATATATATATATATATATATATATATATATATATATCCGGTTCAAGTTGACGATCACAAATTATATTGTTTAATATAAAATGTCCGTAATGTCGAAACCGGCCGTGATTATTGAATAAATTGTGGAAACGAAACAAAAGTGTCTCATTTCGTTTTACTCGATAGGTATGTTCTAAATTAGCTTTTATTTTGATAGCTCATCTTCTGGAACTCAACTAATACCTATTCAATATCAAGCTAAAAAAAGAACAATCAGAAACTAAATGCTGGAAGTGTCATCCACCTCAAGAATACAGTCATCTGTCCTCCCTCGTATATTATCACGCACTCTTTGAAATACTCCTGGGGTATTTCCTATCGTATCAAGAGGTTATTATTCGATTTCTCAATTCTTCTACAGTGTTCACTGGAGTGGTATAAACTAAAATTTTGAGATATCCCCATAAGATAGTCTAAACTATTTAAGTCTGGGGACCTAGGAGGCCATCGTTCTGGCCCACCCCAGATTATCCATCGGTTGTTGAATGTATTATTCAAGAATTACCTAGCTTTTCTACTGTGCTGGTGCCCCTTTATGCATGAGCCACATTATGTTTTCACCAAAAATGGTACATCCTCGAGCAATAAAGGTAAGTCCTCCTCAAGGAATTGATGATAAGCGGGATCTGTTATGCAAAAAAATGGCTCAATCAAATAATTTCCATTATTCTGACCCAGACATTTTGTGAGAATTGTTCTTGATGTAGAGATTCTTCAATCAAACGGGGGTTTTCCTCAGCCCAATAATGATTATTGTGAAAATTTGTGATAGCACCTCTCGAAAAGTTAGCTTAGTCTGTGATCATTTTTTCACCATCAAAATGAGCACTTTATCTAAGAACCATCGGCCGAAATTCAGTCTTGAAGGAAAATCTCGAGAAAGTAGAGTTTGGATGCGTTGAATATGAAACGGGTACAATAAAAAGTCGTGGAGAATCCTCTAAACTAGAACATGTGAAATATTCAACTGATTTCCAATCTTTCTTGTGGTCATCTTAGGATTCATATTAATACAATTCAAAACTGCTTCCTCAATATCTGGAATTCTCATAGTTTGAGTTGCACCTTCTAAATGATTATTTGCAGTAAAAGTACGAGTTTCACTCAACCTTCTGTAGATATTTGAAAATATTCGCCTGTCTGGTGTTAATCTATTTGGAAAGCGCATCTGATATAATCGCTGCTGTTGTGTGTCCGTTCGCCAGACCGTACATGTAATGGATATCAGCCAATTCGGCGTTAGTAAATTAGGCATTTTTTCTTACAGCAATAACTTCAAATTCGAGCAGACACTGGTTCAACTTCGTCAACTGCCAAAATATATAAATAAATGAATAAATCAAAGTCTCCTAGTCAATTTGTTAATTAGAAGTGCTTTCAATTCAGCGAATGCATACAATCGTTTAATAATTTTTTGCTCGAGAACGGTCGGGGATACGAAAAAATTGAAAGTATCAAAAAATATTCGAAATTGTACGAAGATGACGAGAATTGATTGTAAGTTGATCAGTGGCGTACTGAAAAAAGTTTGAAATGTAAAAGAAGACATGGCTCCGGAAAAGAAAACACCTTGTAGATTCTAGTAGAAAGCTATAAAAAATAGCTTGCATTCCTAATTTGGGCTGAATATCTCAAAAACTGCTTTGAAGAAAACACCAATTTTTCATGGAAATTTCAACACCCTGTAGCTCCGTAACGAAGCTTCTGCGGGCCTATGTTTGTATGAACTCTTTTTGCTCGTAGATATAGTCCCTTAAGTTGTGACATACTATTATGTAACACCCTGTATGTTTATAATCCCATTTTAATTCAATTATTTCACCATAATTTCAGTTGAAATATTTCAGCTATTTTGAAATTTATAGGACGCAAGATCATTTGTTGGCCAAAACACTAACACAGCATGTTGAATCCAATAACGAAACCCTCGGGAACTGATGGGAGTTTTGTGAATCCACCTGTATTCCCTTTATTAATTAACCGCTCTATAACATGAATTAGTTGATTTTTATAATTCCGAACACAATTACTAACTATTCATTATAACAAAATGCTAACTGAAATACATGGTCTAAAATCTATTGAATTGAATATTTTGTGTCCATTCACTGAATTAATCCATGTTACATTCGGAAAGAATTGAGAGTAATCAAATAAATTGTGAAAAATATGCAACAAACGATTGAAACGGAATTTGAAATTAATCGAATTTCCCCATTGATGTAATTTATCAATTTTTTCCTCTTATGGAGTTTCCATAGATAATTCGTGAATATTTTTCGAACATGTTTTGATATTTGTTTGTTTATTTTGAAATTCAAATATATCAATAATATCAATTTGTCATGGATGGAGAAAAATATGGACTGAGCAACAAGCTAGCCGAAAAATTAAATTTCTTTGAAAAAACTGATTTTTCAATAAATTTCTTGATATTTATTGTTAGTGCCATGGTTAAGATAGCGAAAATATTTAATCTTAAGAATTGGTGGCAACCCGAAATTTCGATAAGAGAAATCCCGTAACGCTGGACGGCACACACCTCCGGAGACTCGTATTTTCGAGTTGTATATCGCAGATGAAAATGCAGTGTCTGGAGATAGGTGCCGCCTGGTATTACAAGAATTTTCCTGTATTTTATCTCACTTCACATCGCGGGGACAAGGGCTATTGTAATTTACCTTATAACGACACTTAAACTATGTATATTACTATCACAAGAGATTTTTTAAAATCCGGATTGCAATTTCGGTCTCTCGACCATCTTCAACCGACAAAAAGTATTGAACTAAAATTGAGAATACATACATATACTTATATGTATATACTTATTTAACGGTCACCAGTGTCGCGGTGCACTCTAGCTCGTACACTCTTGAAGATTTCATTTTTGTTTGAACGGTATTTAGAAATTAAGAATCTACTTCAGCAATTTATTTTGCAGTAAACAGGGTGTCCCAATTTTCTATGAAAAAATCTGTTTTTTTCAGATTGGAACACCACTTTTTCGTTCAAGATTCAGGAGCAATTTTCTATAAAAAATCTTGGGAGGTTTTTCAGATTTAAAGATCACTTTTTTGTTGAAGATTCAAAAGCGTTCCAAACTCTGCTATAATGTCTTTAAGTAATAAGTTTTTTTGCGTAAAAATTCATGAAAATAGGCTCTCACATCATAGCATGCTCTTCGGCCAGAGAGGAGGAATACTTTTTTCCTTTCGTTTTCTTATTGCCCAAGGATAGCTTTATTGATGAATTGAAATAGATTTTAATCATTTTATGCAGGAATGACTCAAAATCATTATTGAATATTGTAATTTCAAAAATATCGTATCTTGATTTTCTCAAATAGAACACCCTGTATTTTATTATTCATGTCAACGCATAAAATATTGTGTTATATTTTTGCAGGAGTAACCTTATCTTTATCTTCGATCATTTTCGAAATATTCGATTATTTGTAAAAATTTTGATGAAAATTCAACAAACCGTATCAAACTCATCAACATGCTTCATTATTTGCACAGAAGTCTTTTTACTGTAATGATTCAAGTAGTGCAAAATGAAACCTAAACAAGATAATTCTTTTAACGAATGATACAATCAAGATGATTGAAACGTAAATCGACGTATGTGTTGACATTTTTTCCTATTTGTGCCTTCTGTCAGATGTCCGGCATATCATGTTCTGCATTTTACATGGCGAACTTATCGGTGTTTCGTTTTTAAACATTGTTAAAGTTAGGTTTGAACCCAATTTTCTCAATTGACTGCCATGAAGTTCTCCGAGGAAGATAAGGTTGATATGATTTTTATTCTAGGTTAGTGTGATAGAAATTCTTTATTGACAAATAGAGTATATGCATGAAAGTATCCTGATAAGAGGCATCCTGATGCAAGATGCTTTGAAAAACTTCTAATTGGATTTATCGAAACGGGTAAGACAACCAGTTATCAGTTTTGTTGACAGTGACAGATGACCCATATAAAAGCCAAAGAGAGATTTCTCAAATAACAGATATAAGTCAAATTCCGTCCAGAAAATCTTGAAAATGATTGAATTTCAAGCATACCATGTATAGCTGCACTAGGAACTGAACAATCAAGACTATGAAAATCGAATCAAATTTTGGAATTGGGCAAGTGACAAAGTAGCGGAAAATCCAAATATAATTAGCAGAGTTCCACAAGAATGGGCTTGTTCACAGGCACAACTTCCATTATTATACCACGGAAAGTCCAAACCTCAAAAGACAAATGGATCACCAGCATCGTTGGTCCTTGAATTTGTGGGCCGCTAGAGTAGATGGATATCTAATTGGGCCACACTTTTTCGACGGGCACCTCAATAGTGAAATGTATTTAGATTTTCTGCAAAATCATCTACCAATGTTACTTGCCGATGTACCAGAGCATATAAGACAAGGTTCGAGGTTTCAACAGGATGGAGCACCAGCACATTACTCACATCAGGTTAGGGAGCAATTGAATCATGCATTTCCAAACAAATGGATAGAACGTGGTGGTCCTGTTAGATGGCCAGCTAGGTCTCCGGACCTTACAAGTCTAGATTTTTTCTTGTGCGGTTATATTGAGGGCATCGTTAACCAGATTCCTTCTACAACACAGTTAGATACAAGACTTAGAATATTCAGTCAGTTAATCGGCAAATGTTATCGAGAGTTCAACGGTCTTTCCTCAGAAGGATTAAGCTATGTCTACAAAGAAACGGGCAATATTTCGAACATTTATTGAAATAGTTCAACATCTTGTGAATGATCTCACCAAAAACCAATCTATTACGTATATCATACACGACCACTTTAGAATATTTCCTTTTCTCTGATCAAGTGTAATGATATGTACTAATAAACTTTTCTTTCGAAACCTCTGATATTATTATTTTAATTTATTTAGATAGAGATAACGATAAGGTTAATTCCGCAAAAATACGGCACAATTTTTATGCGTTGAAATGAATAATAAAATACAGGATGTTCCATTTGAAAAAATCAAGAAATGATATTTTAAAATTACAATATTCAATAATTTTTTTGGGTCACTTCTGTATTAAATGAGGATGATCTATTTCAATTCATCAATAAAGCTATCCTTGGGCAATAAGAAAACGAGAGGAAAAATGTATTCATCCTTTCTGGCCGAAGGAGCATGAGATGATGTGAGTGAAAGCCTATTTTCATGAATCTTGACGGAGAAAAAAATATTGTGACGAAACTACTCACCAAAAAACTTATTACTTAAAGACATTATAGCAGAGTTTAGAACGCTCTTGAATTTTCAACAAAAAGTGGTCTTCCAATCTGAAAAAACTCCAAGATTTTTTATAGAAAGTTGGGACACCCTGTTTACTTCAAAATAAATTGCTGAAGTAGATTTTTTCTTTCTAAATACAATACCGTTCGAACAAAAATGAAATCTTCAAGAGTTTACGAGCTACAGAGCACCGCGACACTGGTGAATCACCCAGTTTATGTTTATGATCCCATTTCAATTTAATTATTTCACCACAATTTCAGTTGAAATATTTCAGCCACTTTGAAATATATAGGACACAAGATCATTTGTTGGCCAAAACACTAACACAGCTTGTTAAATCCAATAATGAAACCCCCGGGAACTGTTGGGAGTTTTGTGAATCCACCTGTATTCCCTATGTATTAACCGCTCTATAACATGAACTAATTGATTTTTATAATTCCGAATACAATTACTAACTATTAATTATAACAAAATGCAAAGTGAAATACATGTTCTGAAATCCATTGAATTGAATATTGTTGTGTTCCTTTACTGGATTAATCCATGATACATTCGCAAAGAATTGAGAGTAATCAAATAAATTGTGAAAAATATGCAACAAACAATTGAAAACGGAATTTGAAATTAATCGAATTTCCACATTGATGTTATGTATTAATTTTTTCTTGACTGATGT
Source organism: Cryptolaemus montrouzieri (assembly GCA_013387265.2). Classification (NCBI taxonomy): domain Eukaryota; kingdom Metazoa; phylum Arthropoda; class Insecta; order Coleoptera; family Coccinellidae; genus Cryptolaemus; species Cryptolaemus montrouzieri. The sequence goes on from JABFTP020000185.1 coordinate 127,361,942, forward strand.
TTCCACAGATAATACTGGAATATTAATTATTCTACCATGTTTTGCTATTTGTTTGTTCATTCTGAAATTTAGATAAATCAATAATATCAATTTTTCATATTAAATTGATGATTGATGATCAGAATGATATTAAAATATGAACTGTGTGACAACCTGTGGGATGAGTGGAGTGTCGACCAAGTTTCTTTTGCTGGTATGACGACTTTGAAGGGTTTGTCAAAGTTGCAGGTGGCTCTCATTTTATCTCCTCTTGTGAAAAGGTCAGGTAGGAGTTCCCGAATTTTGTTGAGGTATACAGAATGTCTAGAAGTCCGAATAATCTCCGGTAGGAATCGAGTAAGTTTTGTGCTCTTTGCGCTCGTCTTTCGATGAGATTTTCATAATTCAGTTTGGCATCAATCATCTCACCTAGACATTTCACTTGTTTTGTTAGCGTTAGTTCCTCGTTGAAAAGATAGGGTGGTAATTTCCTTTTTTCGGGTGAAACGAATCATGTCTGTTTTTTTTGTATTCATTTATCTCATATCGTCACAAATCACCACGGGATATACCTGACTCTCGTTTCTCGGACAATTACCGTTGAATCTCGAATGTAGAGGAAGCACTCATTCTCCGAAAGGGGTTTGATGAATATCGTCATACGTATTGAACCTTAATCGATAGATTATGATACTAACACTTCTGGCTGCTGGGAGACGATAATACATAACTTTCTTTCATATAATATCAATTAATATAAAATTTTACAAATAACATTGAGCTTCTAACGGAATACCTCTGAAAGAACCATTTCATTTGAATCTATTCTATATTATATACTATAGAAATTCATTGAAGTTTGTAGGTGATGTGAGTGTTCTGTTGAGTGTGGTTGTTGAATACAGAAATTCTTCCCTCTCTCCTTTAAATTATTCAAATTCCCTCGTGAAACTTTTTGTGTCGAATTGAATATATCGAACGTATAAAGTTTTAAAATCCCAGTGTGTTTCAGCCAATTAAAAAAAACTTGTATGACTAATGATAAAACCTACTTCTATCGTACTTGTAAGGGGTACGGCAACCAGCTATAAGCAAGAGAATTGAATGTCAAGTCGAACTTTTGGGTTGCAAAATCAATTCGAGTCATCAATCCTTGAAGTCTTAGAAGCTTGAGTTTCTAGTGAAGTTACATTTTTCAGAAAATTTTCAAGCTGTTTGAGCAGCATACTTAATTCCCAAAATGTTAAGAGAATCTTAATTCTGGAAATATTCTCAGTTCTGAGGAAATTTGTGAGGCATGTTATATATATTTGGAAAGGAAAAGAAGAATACTCTTTATATTCTACCAAATTCGCCTATTGTAGATGCCTAGAGAAACACAAATTTATATCATAATACGAAAAACAAGACAACAAAAAAAGTATGAATACTTTTCTGCATTTTACTCAAAAAAGAGCCAGAAGATTGTCGAAATAGTTTTAATCGAAACTTGATAGCATCCTATGGTATTCTCTATTTCTAGTATTGCACATAGCTACTGTACTTACACATCGTTATGAACTTCCTTTTAAACTTATAGAGGGTTGTCCAATGAGAAGCCCATCATCCCCATTTTGCGAATATAGTTATAAATCACTTGCTTAAATCAGTTCAGGCACGTGCATGTTTTACTTTCATTATGTTAGCTATTTACGTGGATGACATATGGGCAATTATTTCTGAAAATATGGTAGAATACACTCGGGGAATGTTCAATAAGGTACATCCAAAATTGAGGTTCGCATATGAAGTTGAGGATGGGAAAAGCCTACCCTTTCTAGATGTTTTGTTTAGGAGAAAAACAAAGGATTCTATCTCTCAGCAGTGAAATTTATCACAAAGATAATTTTAAAAAGTTAAAAAAGAAGTTTCTGGATAATGGATATCCTTTACGACTAATTAATAGAGTCCTACATTCAGATGCGGCAAGATAGGAGATTCGTTGAGAAAATGGTGGAGTTGTTGACAGAAGATTTTTTATACCATACGTACCTGGGCTGGTACGTATGGTACCTGAAAACGCTGAAAACGATTGAGAGACAACTTTTGTCAAGACTGAAAGATGGAATCAAAAAGGGAGATCTAGGCAACTCTGTATATGAAATTAACTGCCTCCATTGCGATGGCTGTTATGTTGGTAAAGTAAACAGTACCTGAAGAGACGAATATCACAGCACAAATCAGACTGCAAACATGTTCATCAGGAGAAATTAGCCGTGGCAACACATCATATCTTTCAACTGAAGATGCAGAGATTTTAAAGATAGAACCGAATCACAGGAAGAGACGAGTAGCGGAAATGATATTCATCAAGAAACAGAATGGTGCCGTAAATTTTGAAACTGATACCGACCAGTTGAGTAACATTTATTTCAATTTAATTAGGAAAATACCCTAGTGTTGAGTGTATACTGGATACTGATATTCTGTGATATCTGTGCTGTGATTGTGCTCTTGAAAACCGTGATTCAATAGAAGGGCTGCTGTACTGGTTACAGGATTATGATACTCGTGACCAGAACAAGAATAATCTGTGCTTGAAAATCTCTAGTTATAACATCTTAACCAAAAAACTTTTCAATGCAAATGTCTGACAAGTATTGTACTAAGTCGACTGTTTTAACAATTTCAAAATCCTAAATCCATATATTTTATAATTTCAATGTACAAAAATGATTTTAATATTCTATTTTATTGTTGATTAAGTGTTTTTGGGAAAATGTGTTGTTAATAATGATGTACATGTCCTCTTTTAATTTGGTGTATCGCTAGGTAGGTGCACTCGTTACCTTGCATGACCTCGCATCTTTGTAATATAATCTAATCTATTTTAGCTCTGAAGAAGGTCCTACAATAAAGAACGGAAACAAGTAAGCATACTGGAGTAATTCATTTGTTTTATTGTCAAAAAAGCCAGAGTAAGAAACTCAAAGTACATAAACATCGAAAATGGGACACCCTGTAGTTTTCTGAGACTTGTACATTGGTATTTTCTAATTTTGATTTTTCTTTCTATTTTACTCTTCAAAAATGTCCAGTTTAAATTCTTTCGAAAGAGTCATGTTCAAATTATCGTGGATATTTATTGATTCCTCAATATTTACGAAAGTAGCGTAATAACATTACAATTTGTAATTACATAAATTGTTCACTTAATCATATTTGAATGGAAGATAGCACATCTAGGCGTAAATTCAAATTTCTCTGTTGAATCTCAAATCTAGCGGAGAGATAGCTTTTTGTGAATACTGTGACTTTTTAGCGCAGTAACGTGTGATATCTAAACAAGTCTATATCAAACTCTAGAGCGATTTAATTAAGAAACCCATCTGTAAATGTATGCTAGTGCGCTGTTTAGGAACCGCACTCGCTAGTGTCTAAGAACTCTTAGAAGTGTATCAATTCAATTCGTTTTTTGATCATTTTTGTGCCAACTTGTAACCATTTGCTCGAAACAACTACTGCACATGAATAAATCTTCCCACTTAATATTAAAATTTTCAATTTTTGGAGAGCGATGAAGTGAAAAGTATTTCAATTTGAATTTTCATTCTCGAATCGTGTTTTATTGGGAATGTATTTCTTTCACGGAATCAATTAATTTTCATCCATTGTTACGAATTGTTAGAGCAAATGTCGGTTCGAAAAGCTAACGAGAATCGAGTATAAACTTTTAATCAAGTAGTTTTTGTTCATTGTGCAGTTCATTCAACTGCAACGTATGAAAAGAAGTGATGGTAATTACGCAAATTGAAAAGAATGAGCTGCGAGCATTCTGAATGTGCGTTTCGATTTATTTCTATTCATTTCGACAAAAACAACTGCGCTAGTGAATCTCAATAAAAGCTGAAACTCATAGTGAATAGTAGTATCTGTAACAGATTCGAGAAATATCTGTAGGGACGTTTATCTGGAACAAAATGATGTGTGGATATAAGCAAGAAACTGATTTAAGTAAGTTTCAGAATTCGAAAAAAATAAAGATGCATTCACATCATTTTATGGTAATATTAACAAATGAACTACACTGCTCAGAATGGTCTAGGAAACAACAAGATTATTTGAATAATTTTAATGAATACCACTCTGATATCATTGTAAATGCAGATTTTGCACTTGGTGGACTTACGTAGTTAATCAAAACAGCCGTGTATGTTGATTCATGTAGATCAACACATATTTTCATATGTATGTTGAAAAGATACCGTAAAATGCGATATTTATTATTCTTAAAAATTCAAAAAGTGTGATAAGTCCGTTATGGAGACGGTATTTGGATACTGATGAGGTGGAGGAAAGATACACAGATCCTAGAAAAAAACTTCACCTGGCCAAGATAGATTTATTTTACTTCAAGCCAGAAATTCCCAAGATACACATGGAGTAGACATTTCTGACAAAACTTTCAGAAATCCTCTTCATGTAGCTGGTCTTCATTCTCATCGACCAATCAGAGTACCTCCACTTAGACCTGGTGTTACCGTGTCCACTACGGTATCTAACCATAGATCGCTCTAGGCCCCTCCGAATAAGCGTGTTGCCATGTTGACCACGCTTCCTTAATCACATATCGCCTAGTAGGCCTTCGACCAAGCTAGGCACAGAACGTACTCTGGGCCTACCTGGGCTGAGGGTTTAACTATGCGTGCATTTCGGAGACTCCCGGCTTTTTCTCTTCAATGATCTCTTCGAATACACACGGTCTTAGAAAACTGGCTGCAGCACTCGTTGCCACGAGCCAGCTTTCCGTACCCACGCCACCGACCGTAATGGCAAACCGCCGTTGTTCACCAACGAATCACGTGTTTTTATTTCATTTTAAATTTATGTTCACAAACAGTATTAATTATCAGTGTTTCCATCGTGTGTATGACCCCATCCCGGTAGCACTGGCAAACGCGCAGCCCGACTAGCATGTGCACAGGAGCAGGATTGTTGGGGTGAACCAGAATGGGCCAACGTTCTATTCACCGATGGGTCTCGGTTCGGGTCTCACCCGAATAGTAGAAGGATAAGGGTATGGCGTCAAAAGGGTCTATTGGAAAGGCTCAAGCACTTCCAGGAAGTACACAGTTACGAAGGCGGATCTGTAGAGGTATGGAGTGGAATCGCATTGCATGATGAAACGGACCTCAATTGTCTTCAAAGTAATATGGATCATCAAATCTACATCGATAATGTTCTCCAACCTGTAATTTTACCATTTCGAAACATGGCTGGACCAAATTTCTTATACATGCATGACAACGCCCCTCCACGCACTGCTTACTCAGTACGAGAATGGTTTCAGAGGGAGAATATCAATATTTTACAATAGCCACCTCAGTCTCTCGACTTGAACCCCATAAAGCATGTTTGAAACATGCTTCAGCGGAGGCTTTACCTCCTTATGGCGAATATTCAAGGTCGTCCAGCTCTTGAAAATGCCTTAAAAGAACAATGGAATCTACTTCCTCAGAATGCAATTGATAATTGCATTCTGAGCATGCCAGAACGATGTCGTACTGTTATTAATGCTCGTGGTGGTCATACAAGATATTACTTTGAGTTTACTTGGAAAAGAATTATGAGAAACCTTTTTCATTTTAATTGAGAAATTCTTAATTGGTATACGATTGTTTATTTTCTTAAATTCCGTTTTGTATTCTATTCAATTTTCAATATAATTAATTATACCATTTAAAAATTTGAAGTAGTTAATTCGAATTGTATGATTTACGCTTAATATTTATACTGTTCCTTAGACCATTCTGAGTAGTGTATATTTATGAAGAAAACAATGTGGTATTTGTTAAAAAAATTTTACTAGTCAACAATAAAGAATAAGTTATTACTGAAAATTAAGAGATTTTCTTAAACGATTAGATGTAAATGTGGTATTTTAAACTTTTCACAACATTCCGATTATGAGTTATTTGCAGCTGAATTAATTGCCTATACAAAAAACAGCTGAGTACATGCAGAATAAGTTTCACAAAACAAAAAGTTACTATATGCGAGATTTCGCAGTGTGTAGATACATCGAAAAAAATTATTACTCAAAGGACAATATTCAACTGTAGAATGTTAAATATCCTCCCTTGAAGGAGCTAATCTTCCGATCTACCCCTTATAATCACCGTCAACCGGGACCACAGAGCAGCGGTACAGCACGTTCAGATATCACGAATAGGAACAATGGACTGCAGTTTTGGTCTCGTTTGACCTCGTCAGCATTGTCTATCCATCGTAACACCATGCGTGTGTATGCCTGGTTGTAAACCACATAGGAATGAGGAGCGTCGGTCCTTCGACGGCCGCTTCTGTCTGATACGCGAGTGTCGCATGGCGATATTTTATCGAACTAATGTAACCACTTAACGTTTTCCTGTTTTATCTACTCTTTGTTTTCACCGTTTCGCGGGGCGATGGTGAGGTAGCTTCTGTTTCGGTTCGTTAGAGGGTGCAGTGACATTTACATGCTAACGTTCTCTCCAACGAATTTAGATGAGTAGGTAACGGCATAGCCTGCTTTGATATTGCGAGAACTTCTGTCAAGAGAATAGTCAATGAAAACATTGGTATTAGGCGATGAATGGAAGACTGAGAGTGACAGCACAGAAGGAGAATACCGGTTACTCATTTTGGAGATTTTTCACTCTTTTCTTTTTTTCAGTCGACAGATTCTTTGTATTGAGGGCTTTGAAATACGCAATGATACCTCAATCTCTCGATATATAGCATGCCGATGTTGCTGGATAACCTTATGCACAGCATCCACATCTTCTAGAGTGATCACTGTTTTTGGTGCACCTGCCCTTTGATCGTCGATACGCTTAACTAACAGAAAACTGTTGACTGCTGTGGTGCTTCAATGCTGAAAACAGAAACCTTCCCAGACATTCTTGTTGAGATAATTGTAAAAATTATTGCGCGAAAATGATCGGAATTTAATTCAATTTTTCTCCTAACTTGTCAACTTCGACACTTTCTTGTAACATAAACATAGGTCGCATAATACCGAAATTCAGGTTTTATATTGATGAATCATTGAGGTTCATTTTTATTACTGACAGGTGATCAATGATGTGTTGTATGTCCTAGCATGCAAAGCATAAAAAACATTCCTCGTATTTCGAATAGTTTCTGTATAGCTTCTGCCAAGAAAAGCAGGCGTTGCATGAACGAGCATTGATGTCTGTAGCCTGGGACTGCAGATATTTGCTTTCATTGAGCGTTCCATTTGTGAGTCGTTCGTACTTGCCTATATGTGTATTTGAGTCCACACCATACATTGCCAACGGACGTTCGTCCAGTAATGCCAATTAGAGAAATAATGCAGACAAATCGTAATCAATTTAAATTTGAGAGCCTCTCCAGACAGAGCAAATTCATTCGAACTATAATCTGTCTACTCTTCTCTCTGTTGCTTCTGAGCCAATGTGATTAATTCATAATGGCACTAATAATTAATATCAAATAATTCCACCAAAGGCAAAGCGTTTATGAGTGAGGAAAAATTCTCGACGTTATAATATTTAGTGGAAATTAAAAGCTGGAAACTACTCAAGAGATAAAATGAGGAAAAATTGATAAATAATAGCTAATAAGATAAAAACCATTGTTTTTTGGGTTTTCTGTTAGTTTTATGTAAAAATAAATGATTCGTTTATCACTTGGTAAAAGTTTCACAAATATTTATTAAAAACACTCGACATATGTTTCGGCTTGTTAGACCTTCATCAAGAGTAATACAATACTAAATTCAAGATGAATGATTTCACTTGTGTGTAACGGCATTCACAACACAGGGTAGATTGAAGTCTAGTTGGTCGTAGCAAAATGGCTGTTTTTTTCTATGAGCGGAGGTAATTTCAATAATCTCCAAGATCTCCATCTTTTTTCCCTTATCACTTATCACCTGGATGCATGAGTTCGATATTCTTGAAATGTAGAAAATGATTTTCATTGATGCAACGGTCCGAAAAACCCGTAGAATTTCTATTTTGGAGAATAGATCTTTTATGTTCTTCAACTCTCTTATCGATGCATCTTCCGGTTTGGCCTATATAGAATGTCTCAGATTCGTTACAGTGTATTTTATATATTCCTCTTTTATTCAATAATTTTGTTTTATCTTTATTATTAACCAATAATGAACCCAAATTCTTTTTATTAGCGCTGATGTTCATGTAATCAATTTCAAGTCCACCAACATCCAATAATCAGCTTTTTCAACAAACAATAGACATCTCATTAATAAAACAACGAATAAATCTTTAAGCTTCTTTCTTTAAACCATTCCAACGTTTCGACACCAGATATGTGTCTTTTTCAGGAACTACGAAATCACATAAACCTAGAATGTTGAACAACTATGTGAGACTGCCATATCACTCATCTATGAAGAAGCGTGAAAAATATTTTGGAGCCGTTCAATCTTATGCCTGCTTGGTATACAATGCAAATTTTTCTTTAAATATAACAAGTTCCACAAAGAAGTACTATATGGGCGATGTCAACCCAAATTATTGGGTCCATAATGATTCTAAAACATCTATAGATCAAAATCGGCATCACTTGGAAGACTGAACCTGGCCATCGGGGCTCTCTTGGTCAAACAGAGATGGAATTTGAGGAAATATCGCAGGTTATGTATTTTTTATCATCTCTTTAGTTCCTTTCATGACCTTGCTTGCTATGTAAAATCTTTTCTTAGATTTGTTGAGACATATAAGAATATTGATTGTTGAAATATTTTTCCCTTGCTGATCAAGATACCTTCAGAGTTCTTTATTTTCGTCATTTTAGTTCTTCCATTTGATAGTTTCGACCTGAGGACTTTCATTTTTTTGTTGTTTTCAATAGTTTCTTTAACTAGCTCTGTCTTCCAATTTCCTAGGTCTTTCCGAATACTTCTGTTTATTTCCCTATTCAATGTTTTATATGACATTTGTTATATTTTTCAAACGACTGTCAAAATTTTTTCACGAATTTTTCTTTATATTAAACAAGTTCCACGAAGAAATAAAATATGGGCGATGTCAACCCAGATTATTGGGTCCATAATGATTCTAAAACATCTATAAATCAGAATCGGCATCACTTGGAAGACTGAACCTGGTCATCGGGGCTCTCTCGGTCAAACAGAGAGGGAATTTGAGGAAATATCGCAGGTTATGTATTTTTTTATTATCTCCTCAATTCTTTTTTTTGCTATGTAAAATCTTTCTCTTAGATTTTCTAGACATATAAAAAGTATGCTTGTTGAAATATTTTTCTGCTGGTTTTTCTCTTTCCATTGTTACAGATTCCTGTCCCAAACCCCCTTCCTTTCATCCTTGTCTTTGGAAATCATAGAATGCAAGAGAGAATGAAGCGGCTAAGCAGAAAAATCTTTGGTACTCTTTATGTACACACGACACTAACACAACATAAACACACAAGCTATTGCTTCTGCAATAGCGACTAGGAAACCAGTTTTTTCCTCAGGTTTTTTCACTCGTTTATTGAATCATATACAAGATAGTATGGTTCCCCTGTTACATTTCCTGGGTTCACACTTGTGTTTTCTCTGACACACACACCAAAATTATAGATAATAGCATTTATTGTAAATAGAATTATTCAAATTGTTGTAAATCCTCTCTATTCAAAAGAATATATATATATATATATATATATATATATATATATATATATATATATATATATATATATATATATATATATATATATATATTTTGAATAGAGATATATATATATATATATATACAATGCATTCCATTCAATCGGTTTTTTCCAAACTTAAGTCTCTTGACCTAGGGGAGTTCGAATCAGAGCTAGTGAATAGGGTGGATTGTGGTTCATGCGAGAGTGCTTATGTGGGAGATACTGAACAATATTTACGAAGAAGATTAAACCAACGTAACTATCATATTAAAAACATGAATCCGAATCATTCTTCATTATGTCAACATTCTTTGAACACAGGTCATTCTTTAATTAAGATTATTAAATTTTACATAAGGGACCACGTAGGGACAATCGTTTTGCCCTTGAATCATTCTATATTCATACGTCTGAAAATTGTACCAATTCACAGACGGGAGTGAAGGGTTCAAAAATTGTTAAAAACTGGTTGTAGTTAATTATATTCGAATAATTTTGACTGGTCTCCTTAATTTCTTGATTGTTCAGTTTATATTCAGTTTGACGTATCGTAACGTAGATATTAATTGAGGTCACGTTGTAGGCATTGATTTTCCTTCTTTTTCTCGCGTATGAACTTTGTATTGACATAGAATATACTCTTTTTATGTGATTTATATGACGGATTTATATGACGGATAATGTGTCTCTTTTGTGTTTTAATCCGATTGTGATAGTCACTTGTGAACGAGAGAGTTTTAATGATTTTAACTTGAAGTTTTATTACCTACATGTAGTTTTATATTCTCTTGTTGAGCAAAATATTTTAAATAATTTCAACTTAAAGTTTTATTAACTACTTACTGTTGAGCGAAAAATCTTTGATAATTTTTACTCGAAGTTGTATTATCTACATTTTAAAATTTTAATTGATGTTAGTACCCAATATGGGCAGTATTTGTATGTTATTCGCCCCATTTTCGGTTTGTTCCTCTCAGAGTGTGAATTTATTTGTAGTTCCCTGAGGCAGACACACATCTGGTGTCGAAGCGTTGGAATGTTTTAAAGAAAGAAGCTTGAAGATCTATTCGTTGTTTTATTTATGAGAAGTCTGTTGTTCGTTGGGAAAGTTGATTGTTAGTGCTGATGGTGTTAATATTATTTCTGTGTGTTCTGTTACATATTTTGTTGCTAATATTAGGAATATAGTTAATTTGAAATTTTCTCTTAAATTTCTCAGTATGCAACGGATAAATGCTCTGCAATAAATACCAATATGTTTCATGTAAGTCAAGCCAAAATATCTTCAATATATTCAACAAAAATACAAAGTTTCCTCAACATTGAAATAATAATACTTCTCGCTCAACACTTGGTGAAACATTATGAATAAACACTTGATTAAATCACTTTGTAAAAATTTCACAAAATATATAACCCATTAGTGCATGTGGAAAAAATTTTGATTTGATTATGAATTTTTCTTGAAATGGATATAATTTCACTATTGAAACGTGGTTCTGTCGCTATTTTTAAATTTCCCTCTCAGTTTAGGACTATATGCATAAGAGCATATTTGGTTCAAAAATTCATTTATTCTTTTCTACGGATGAAATATTGAAGATAGCACATTTGAATAAACTAAATACGATAACATAAACATCATATTTTTGGCATTATTTATTATGAAAATCGAAAAAATAGTTTTTAGGGTGTAAGCCAATATTGCACTTATCACATATGAACTTGGTACATTTTACATTTCCTGTCACTTTCAGAGTATTTGACCAAATGTCCCACATAATCGAATCTAACATCGTTATTGTTGACAAACTGTCGGCAGTTTCTAACTGGTCTGGTTCCATATTTTTGCGACGTCTGAATATTAGAAGATTTACACAGTTTGGATCTTCAGGTCTCAGTTTCTTCATCCATTCAGCTATTCACCAAACTCACATCGAACAAATACTGAAAAATTGGCCAGTACTTTGCTGCATTCTCGATTGGTACTAATCCATCCATCTTATCAATCCCTCCCATGTATTTATTGTAATTTTATACCACTTTTGGTTGAGGAACATTCTGTTTGGATGTGGCTTCTTTGCACCAACGTCTAGCGGTCATCATAGATTGATCTTCGAAGTTGGTGGCCATCGTTACCACCTTGTTGTCTTTCTAGTGAGCCATCAGAATTTTCTCGTTCGATTAAAACTGAAAAGATCCTCTTTTTTCTCTATTCCATACATTCTTCTCTGGAAAAGGACATCCTTCTGAACGATTTTGTTTTTCATTATCAGATTTACCAGTGCATATTTCGAATGCTAACATATACCCGACACTTTGACAAAGGGCCCAATTTTCAAAACCAAACCTGATTGGCTTTCTTTTGATATATTGCTTCGCATAATGCTTTCCATAGTATGGTATCATGCTCTCGTCGATCGATAGATGCTCATCTATACCGTACTCTCGAAAATTTTGATTCAATCCGTCAGTAAGTGGTCTCAATTTGTGAAGTTTGTCTGCCGCAACATTGTTGTTATAATTGAAGTGAAGATGACGTAAGAGAAGCTCAAAACGGTTGAGTCTCATCGAGTCCGAAAGTACTTGGCATATCCACTGAGCAATAAAGCTCCAAAGATTACAAAATTTAAAGAAATGTTTTTTTGTGACCCAAACAAATTAGTCTGGTGAACGATATATTCCATGATCGCCTCCGTGAAACATAGTTTGAAGAAATCGGCTGGAGATTCGGCTGATTGGGGTGTATCCCGCGTTCACTCATGAATTTTTTTTTCTTTCTTTGACTAGTTTTACCTTTCTTCTTCCTGGAAAGCTGTTGTATAACAGGAAGTTGTATATTTTCTTCATCATCACTCTCCGATGAATGGGAAAGTGGCTTGAGGTTGGAGTCCATTTGTTCTATCAGAAAGTTGTTCATGAATACCTTTATATATGTTTATATCGCCAGCTTCTTGGTCTGAAACATCGCTGTCTTCTTCAGATTCTGCTTTTTTTGCCTGGGAGGTTCAATATATATTTTCGTATTACTTTCATAGAAAATCATTCACCACACTCACATCGAAGAAATACTGAAAATTGGGCCAGTACCATTTTCTTTGCTGCATTCTCGATTGGTACTAATCCATCCATCTTATCAATCCCTCCCATGTAGTTATTGTAATTTAATACCACTTTTGATGTTCGAAATTTGATGCAGAGATAATCTGAAATGTAAACAGAAGTGACTTCTGAGCATATAGTCTTTTTAAGCGGATCGCCGAGAAAAGCTTGCATTAGAAAATCACTTGGTAGGAAACTGTGAAAATAACATGGAAGTTGTAAACGAGAGACCATAATGCGTCGGAATTTTTCAATAGAGTTCCAAAAATAGTTTTGTTGAATAGTACTTGAATATTAATAACCCGCCATTTTAGTATAAATAACATTCAACACTATCGCATTTCACGTCGTGCCAAAAAGATGAATGCTTCTGAGAAAGGTCTAATGAGAAGATGCACGTGTTGCCGGCTCCCCACCAGTCTCTGAAAATTTACGACATGCATTGATATTGTGATCCTTTTGAAAGGTCTGTATGCAATAATTAATATTTTTAGGCCATCATTGAGAGACATACAATACTGAAAGACAAAATGAGTAGTTTTTCCTTAATATAACTGCATTTACAATAAGAGATAGAACGAAGACTGTTTCTTCATCACAAATTGGCTGGATTTTCCTACCTGGAAGTGATTTCTATCATCTCTAAAATATCCTCTTTATTACCAGGAAGTTCAATTCTCTCGAAATTTATGAAATGACTTCAATTCAAATAATGCTCAGAAAAACTAGTTGAATTTTTGTTTTGAATAATGGATATTTTATGTTCTTCTCTTCTCGATACATCTCCCGGTTTGTCTTATATAGAAAGTCTCGCATTCACTTCAGTGTTTTTCATATAATCCGCTTTTATCCAATAATTTTATTTTATTTTTCCATTATTAACTATCAATGAACCCAATTTCTTTTTATTAGTATTGATGGTGTCAATACTATTTTTGTGCAATATATAACATACGCTGAATATTACGAATATATTTAATTGAAAGTTTTCTATTCGATTTCTCAGTATGCAAATAATAATTGCTCAGCAATAAAAGTTTGTTTTTTTTTCATTAAGGTATAAATTAAATTCAGTTCATAGCCGTTATTCTTGGCAATTAATTTCAATATTTGAACTTCATTCTTGAAATGAACAGGTGACAAAGGAATAAAAAGTGTGAATAAATAACAAATTAATGAAAATATCTCAATTTGATATGTTGCCAGATGTTGATTCCGAGAATAAAGTTCGAATATTGAAATTAATCGCTATGAACTGATTTGGATACCCATCCTTATCAAACAACATAAAGTTTTACAGCAGATCATTTCGCATACTGAGAAATCGAATAAAGAATTTCCAACAAACTAAATTCCTAATTTTAGCATCAAGATATCAAGAAGAATTGATTAGGTGTAAAGCAAAAATAATGAATGAAATAATATTGGTGCCGCACCTTAGAAGCGAATTACTACCTGTCTTATATCAAAGATTGAATAAAGGCAGTAGTGGAATGATAACATTAGGCTGCCAGCGATTACCAAACAAATTGGTCATAAAAAGAATTAAATCAAATAATTATCCAAATTTCCTGGTTTGATTCTCTTCAGTGTGGTGTATGTCTTACTAGACTAATCGCTATTTGTGATCATTATTGCTCATCTTGTTCAATATAGATGTAGTAAATTCTCGCTATTGAAGCTAAAACTGGCAGAAAGTTCTAAAACATACATTTGTTTTATTGGAGCTTTGCGGAATACGATATAAAGTAAAGGAATTGAAGTGAATTCGGCTTGGCCAGCGCACAAGAGAAATACCACATTGACGAGTTTAGAATATCGACGAAACAGTGGTTTGTCGTTCTACACTGGAGGCACCAATTTGTATTTTGCCATTTAATTGTTGTGGCAAAATCGACCGATTTTGCTGATAGAAGAGAGATAAATAAGTAATCATTTTTCAGTTTGCAAATTGATGAATAAGATTATTTGCCAGCTTTAATATTTTCGATACCCTGACATTTCTCAAATAGGAAGCCTACATTTTTCTTGGAAGATCTGTGAAATTCTGGTAGTATTTTTTCTTTTACTACAGTAATGCGAAATGGCTGTGACATTTTTATGATGATTAATCTTTTTTTGGCAAAGCTTTTATTCAATATAAGAGGGAGGTTTGAAAAGTTTCCGACTTAACATATATTCCAGACATTTTCCTGAATATTTTTTTACTTTTCAACATTGTCCTCTTGTAACTTTACGCACATTTTCTAGCGATTTTCCGAACTCTGTAACCTACCAGAGAGCACTAAGAGTTTTCCTCTGCAAAATAGTGATTCACGAAGGTGATTGCTTTTTCATTTGAAGAAAATCTACCGTTTGGAAGATAATCGATCGAAATATTTTTAGGACTATCCCAAAAAGCAGTCGACATGAATTTCCGAGCCGAAAAAACAAATTTTGCTATTTTGGGATCTGGTTCCCACTTTGCAGTATAATGATTCCATGGGCACCTAAACTCATTCATTGCGCCCAAACTTGGAAACGTTCTTGAGCAAACGCGGCCCCCACTCTCGCACAGCTATCTCATGCTTAAATGTTGATGTAATATGTGACAAACACGTTCCTTTGACATGTTCGTAATCTCTGCTATCTGTCTCACTTCAATTCAGCGGTCGTCTTGCACCATTTGGTGAACTTTGGCGATGCCGGCTCGGTGGCGTATGGGATATGATGCTCGTCTCCTGCGCAGAGTTACCTGGGTTCAATCCCCATAAAGTCAATGCGATTTTTCGGGTTCTGGCAATCGCTTGAGTATCAATCTTTTGGAGGAGATGTAAAGCCGTCGGTCCTGTTCAACTGAGATGTGTTGGACATTAAAGTTCCCTTCCCTCGACACGAGAGGGATCGGCAAAATTCCCGGGTTAGTGGTGTGACAGAATTCCTCGGCGTGTCATTGGCCGAAAGGCGGAAATAGAACACGTTAAAGGATTAACAAACAAACAACTTTGGCGATGTTATCGTCGGTAGTATCAGTTTTTGGACGTCTCGAATTTTCATGTTCTCATAAGCTCTTATGGCTACGTCTAAATTTCACTGTGGTAAATAATGTAGTAGAATCCTCATACACTGTTTCATAATAACAGTGCGTCCAAAATAGCTGAAACTTTGGTGGGTATCAACAAATAGAACAATGAAAATTTATTAGTTTTTTTTGCGAGTGCTGCAATTTTGATGTGGAAGTGGAGCTTTTCAAATAATCCTCGTATAAAGTAGTACGAAGGACGTTGTAACCAACGAAAGGCAACTTTTAGAAACGAAAACCTTCCTGGCTTCATATAAGAAAGGTCTAGAGATATTTCAGTTTATTTATTTATTTATTTATTGATTCATTCTAATAAAAGATAAGGAGATTCAACTACTAATATTGTGTGATGAAAAAATTATTCTGAAAGACAAATCAGAGTATAATATGTATAAATTAGAAATAATATAATATATGATATAAATATTCAAGAATTCATGCATTTTGAAGCAAACACTTTTTTTTGGTTGAAATATTCACTACAATAATCATTACACTCAAAGTGAAGTTTTCAATTCTTCTGAGCAAGTTGGTAGACAATCATTATCTGTATACGATTGGTTTACTTTCTATATGATTCTATTTTAATGATTTGAGCCCTTATGCAGCTCAGAAGAAGTCAGTGTCAGCTGAAAATGCAGAAAAAGGTCGATTTTCATTAGGTTGGAGACTATTTTAGGCTAACTTTCAGCATGTCTGATCAAACCCCTATCATTATAGCTCTAACCTTCAAACTCATTATAACCAATGTGGGAGGAGTGGCAGATTATTAGAAAGGTAGTCTACATGTGTTACGTAATAGTATGTCACAACTTGAGGAGTAGGTCTACGTGCAATTTCAAGAAAAAAAATTCATATAAACAGAGGTCCGCAAAAACTTCGTTACGGTGCTACAGGGTGTTGAAATTTTCGGAAAAAATTGTTTTCCCCTTCAAAACTCCTGCAGTTTTCGAATTATTCAGCCCAAATGTGGAATGTAAGCTATTTTCACAGCCTCCATCATTGAACGTCCTAAATTTTAACTAGAATATACAAGGTGATTTCTTTTCTGGTGACATGTCTTTTTTTGCCCTTTCAAACTTTTTTCACTTGGCCACTGATCAGCGAAAAATCAATTTTCGTCATCTTCTTTCAAATTTTAACCATTTTCGAGTGAAAAATTATTGAATTTGAATTATTTGAATTGAATGTTATTCGCTAAATAAAAAACAATTATAGAAATACTTGATAGGTATGCCCAAAGTTTGCTTTTATTTTGATAGCTCGTCTTCTGAGACTCAGCTTGTACTTATTCAATATCAAATCAAAAAATCAGAACTATTAAAATCTGAATAAATTGCTCCATTCCTCAACCTGCAAAAATACAGGTCTCTGTCCTTCTCCGCATATCATCACGCACTCTTCGAAATATTCCTAGGGTATTTCTTATCGTGCCACAAGAGGTTATTATTCGATTCCTCAATTCTCCTACAGTGTTAAGTGGAGTCGTATAAACTAAAGTTTTGAGATATCCCTAGCTTTTCCACTGAAATGTGCTGGTGGCCCGTCATGCATGAACCACATTATGTTTCTCACCAAAAATGGCACATCCTCGAGCAATAAAGGTAACTCCTCCTCAAGAAATTACCGATAAGCGGGACCGTTTAGACTGTTAGGCAAGAAAAAAAGGCAAATATTTCGACCTAGACATTTGATGAGAATTGTTCTTGATGATGAGAGTCTTCGATCAAATGGAGCTTTTCCTCAGCCCAATAATGATTATTGAGAAAATTTGTGATAGCACCTCTCGAAAACTTAGCTTAGTCTGTGATCATTTTTTCACCATCAAAATGAGCATTTTATCTAAGAACCATCGGCCGAAATTCAGGTTTGAAGGAAAATCTCAAGGAAGTGGAGTTTGGACGCGTTGAATATGAAACGGGTACAATAAAAAGTCGTGGAGAATCGTCCATACTAGAACATGTGAAATATTCAACAGACTCCAAGTTTTTCTTGTACTCACGTGGGGATTCAAATCAATACAATTCAAAACTGCTTCCTCAATATTTGGAGTTCTCAGGGTTTGAGTTACACCTTTCAAATGATTATTTGCAGTGAAAGTACCAGTTCCCTCAACCTTTTGTGGATATTTAAAAATGTTCCTCTGTCTGGTGGTAAACGATTTGGAAAGCGCACCCGATATAATCGCCTAGCTTCTGTTGTGTTTCCGTCAGCCAGACCGTACATGTAATGGATATCAGCCAATTCGGTGTTAGTCAAATTGGCCATTTTTTCTTACAGCAATAACTTCAAAAGTCTTGAAACTAATCGTTAATTCAATGAACGATTCGAGCAGACACTGGTTCGGTTCAGCAACTGTAAAAATAAATTAATAAATGAAAAATCAAAGCCAACTTGTCATTTCTTCAATAAGAAAAGCATTCAGTTCAGCGAATGAATACAATCGTTTAATAATTTTTACTCGATAACATTCTGAGATACGAAACGATTATAGCTGTTGGAGTTTCTAAATTGAACGATGATGACGAAAATTGATTGTACGCTGATCAGTGGCGTACTTGAAAAAAATTGAAAGAGCAAAAGGAGACATGTGTCCGGAAAAGAAAACACCTTGTAGATTTTGTTGAAATTTAGGACGTGTAGGGATGGAGGCTGTAAAAAATAGCTTACATTCCAAATTTGGGCTGAATTTCTCAAAAACTGCAGGAGTTTTGAAGTAAATACCAATTTTTTCCGGAAATTTCAACACCCTGTATCTCCGTAACGAAGCATTTGCGGACCTATGTTTATATATTTTTTTTTACATGAAACTGCTCGTAGATTTACCTCCCAATATGTGTCATACTATTATGTAACACCCTGTATATGAATCGATAATTTCTTGGAATGAAATTTTCTGTATTTCAAGTACAAAAGTTACAATCATATAGTATTCAATCAACCCTTTGAAGTCGATGTATTCTGATTAAATACTAGTTGATAGTCACATTAGTATTCCTACCTTCACCATAACGAAATTTGTAAATATAAATCGCTTTTAATCTAATTGGTTTTTCTGAGATTTTTTCAATTTGAGAATTGATCTCCATGCATTAATAATTATTTCTAGATGAGATGCTGAGAATATTCGTTAAAGATTGAATTTTCATACTTCTATTATTGAGGTGAATCAATTGGGTTATAGCCATTTAGTCATATCGTTTTGTTGAGTCTTAGGACAATATTCTTAACTTTTCTTCAATAATTTTAGTTTCAATTATAAAATTCTTTAATTCAGTGTACGGTACGATTCTTTTCACTACGGAAATTGAAAATGTGCATGAAACTTCATTTTTTAATACTCAAATCATGGGAACGAATGGACATTTTGAGTTAATCTTCTCTGATAACTAAATCGATAATAGTAGTTCCCCTACACAAGAAATCAAAATGTCCGTGTTTTATACATATTTTGCATATGTAAGATCTTAAGATTTCTCTCGACTTCATTCTCACCTTTAAAAAGGAATCAGATTTCTTTAAAATATAAGTACTGAATAACGTGTACGACAATAACAGCTCAGATATATTAATAGCTGAAAAACAACACAAAATATGATCATCCTCGACTTACTCACCCTTCAAGTTTACGAAACAATGAAATCATAGAATATGTTATGTGTCACGAATGCATGAATAAGAAAAATCTATTATCATAATATTCGTTGACAAAAAGCTCGACATGATATAGGTGAAAAAGGGTGTATATAAACTATATTGTAATGATTTTTCTGCTGTTTTATTTTAGTCAAACAGGTTGTCCCATTATAGAACATTAAATATAAATTATTCAGAATAAGTTAAGAACATTTCTTGTGGGACATTTTGCAAACGACAATGATTTCTTGAATTTCACTGAAACTGAAAATTTTTGATTCAGGTAACAAAAGCAAGAGGTTAGGTTTCTTAGAATTTGTAAACATTTCATCAGCCCAGAAACATAATCTACTAATAATTTTTGATTAGCGTGGTTTCTGCTTGTACTCATGTCTGTTTTCTCATCCCTTCCTTAGGTATAAATGACACCGAAACATATGTCAAACATAATTTTATTAATTATATTTTGTGAAACGAAGCCCAGTGTATTTTTTTCAATAGTTTGATTATTCAATCAATTTGTACAAACATCATCACAAGAACTACGACCTACAGAATTCGATTGGAAATTATAACTCATTACTATGAATGGAATGCTCAATCATAATTTTCATATTAGTAATCATATTATATTGAAAATACACTACAACGAACTCGTTTATAATCACAATTGTTATTTCTATAGAAAATCACCTCTGTATTCGAGTATCTAACTTTTATGTGGCTTGGGGTTTTAATGATTTGTTTAATGGCTTTTCTGAAATGTATAGAAAAGGATCTACCTAAATTTCTAGATGATATGGCAGCCGATGTGATTTAATCAAATGGGAGTTCTTTACAGAACGTAGCTATCGTGAATAAATTTCTAAACCCCCGATTCGGGAATGGATGGATTCGTAAAACTGCTCCAGTAAGTAGACCATCCTATCGTACACAGATATTGCTACTGTGCCAACTTGCTCAGAAGAATTGAATACTTCAATTTGAGTGTAATGATTATTCCAGTTAATATGTCAACCAAAAAAAGGTGTTTTCTTTAAAATACATGAATTCTTGAATATTTATATCAATTTCAAGATTGAGGAAAGAGTATTAACACAAAAGCAATGGAAGTGTTAAGAACAATTGATGCTGTTTTGAATGTAGGGGGAGTTTATTGATATCCAGGAAAGAAGAAATTTTCAAATTACTTTAATTCGTTCATTGAATAATATTGTACAACTAATGTTTGTACACCTATAAAATGATCCATTGAATTCGACAAATTCTTTGGCCCATTTACAAAGAGATCAAAATAGTATTATTTGTTTGATTGAGAATTTATTGTCCACGATGTCTGACCAATAGAGAATCAAAATCCCAAAGCAACGTAGCGATACTGAATCTCATCATCTGATACACAAATTTACTATCTACTCAATGAAACAAAAATGTCCCCTACTTTAGGCAGTGAGTGTTTTCTCATACCCTGTAATTTGAGAAATGATTCGAGTTCAAGCAATTACCTCTATACCATCATGTTGAATGTCAAGTAAACCATGAATAACTTGTGTTTATTGAAGTTGAAAATTCTTGTCACTTTAGAGAATTCCTTTTGTTTATTTGATGTTCTGATCATGGTTGGTAAAAATCAGGGTACCATTTGAGTGAAGAAATGTATCTGTTCATGATACGTTTCAATAGTGTAGACATATTTGCTCCACATGCTTTACGAGTCAGCAATAGGATTTGATTGAGATATAAATTAGATATGCAAAATGGCGAATGCGCCAGGTCACAAAGAATATTCTCACAAAATAATTCTGTTGTTGCAATTATTAAAATGAACCATTTCTACATACATTCAAACAGAATAAACATTAAATTTTTATCATAATTCATTAACAATTCTGGTAATTTTAGCATCCTTCTAGATTTTCTTATTCATGAACAATCGATTGCGATACTGAAAATGATCGAGTGTGCATGTATATTTCAACTGAAATTGAAATTTTTGCCCAAAAAAATTTTCAGAATACACTGAGCTAGATAAAGTTAAGATAAAGTCAAAGTTCAAATCTAACCTATCCTGAAAATAATACTTCTTCATTTCCTAGCTTTCACAAAATTGCTTCTATGATTCTGTCAGTGCCCTGTCTCCTGTTCAAAGTACGAAATCTCCATTATAAAGAAAGTGTCTAGTTAGGAAAAGTGTTCTTGAGAATAGTATAAATGGAATATTCACGCTGAATTTCTAAATAAATATATACAAGTTCTATTCGCAATAAGATATAATAATAAAAAATCAAAAAGAGGTTTAATTGCACTAATTAGTTCCTCCAAGTCACACGAAATATCAGTAGCACATTTAAATGATTCAATTCAATTAAGAATGCTGAGGTTTTCAGGGAAATTACGTTGATGTAAGATTCCATTTGTCCGAATCTTTTTGATTTGCAATTAGATTCCTTAAATTTTTCAGATTCCTTTGAAAAGGTTTAACGAAAATTCTCTTTTATGTATTATTTTGATAAATGAAAATTAGAAAAAATTTCTCCGAAAAAGGAGCGTCTATATAAAGGAGGCAATGGAAGATTGTTCCTCGTCTACCTAATTATATTCGATATTTCGAAACGAGTTGAGGTTTTGAAATGGTCGTCGTCTTCTCACCTTCTCAATTTTCTAAGTGTCTTTTAGTTGTTCATAAGAATGAAGGAGTTCTTTTTAAGTTCTGAAGACGCTTCGTCAGAAGCAATCTTGCTTACTGAATTTATATACTGGCGCGATCTCAGGTCGTACCGTAATGGCGGCGTTACTATTGGTCGGTGGCCTGACCCGTGGGCGTTACGTGTTTGACTCTGTCCTAGGTATTATTTCTGTGTATGCTGTTATAACACAAAACACAAGACAACTAAGCACCAACAGAGAAAACAGCAGGATTCAGTACGAGCATTTTCCGTATTCTCCCCTCTTTGGCTTATTGTATTCTATACCAAACTATCGTAGGTATGATCTGACCGCCACCAATCTTCAAAATGTTATTCAAGGTGCTAAAATCTCTTCGGGGATTGTTATTGAGTATAATGGACCCAAGGAGGCAGAGTCAGGAAGAAGGGAGTGAAGATTTACAAATTTCCATATATCCGGTAATAACCAAGATACATCTTTGCAGTTTCATATTACCCTTAGGAATATTATTAAGAAACACATTTGGTTAATAAGTTTTTTGATTAGATTCCAAAATTCCGAAAGGAAGTAGACTCTGCCGAAATGGATTTTTTTTGTTTGACCTGAGCTGTTAAATTCACATAATTTTGCGGAACGTTAATTCTGAAAAACTTCAGCAAAACCAAAAACTTGTGACGGTGTTTTCTATTAATCTTGAGAAGTGATGAATCGATCGATATAAAATAAAAAACGAATCAATAGATCCTTTCGTCGTCTACAACCTTATAATTTACGATTTTTCCTCGCAAGCTTTAGTTTTCTTTAATAAGGGCCCTTTTTTCTATTAATAATTTTTGAGGTTATGGAGGTTATCTATGGGAGAAAACGCTCTCTCTTTCTGATTTTGTCTTCCATCATGCCACCTTAATTTTTTGTCTGTTAAGATTTTTTCAGGGATTCTTAGTAAGTGGTAAACCCATTGAATTGATTGAATCTGATGAGATTTTGAAATGGAATTAAATTTTATGAATAGCATGAGTTAAAATAGCTCATCATGAAATGAGTTCAATCTACGAGAGTAGTAAATAACAATAAATAAAATGTTCATTAATCATTTTGCTCAATGTGGTTCCCGTTCCTTTCAGCTGAAATTACTACGAAACGAGTTCATTAAATTACTGATAACTGATATGTGAAATCAAGCCGGTAGTATTAAAATTCCCATTTCAGATTTGTATGAAGTCATTTAAAGCATGTAGAAAACAAGTTGATGAAGTTTAATTTCGGTGGAGTTGTGAAACGGTTTCGCTTTCATGTTATTCTATAGCCTATTCGTACTTTTGATATCTCTTCTTATATTTATTCGAAGCTTTTACTACATTTTGTTTAATATTTTCTCAGCTACATAATTTTGAGGAGATCCTTTCAATACTGATTGCAATTTTTATATTGTGAAATATCGATATCACGTCTTAAATTTATTGTTGCCTTTAGGATTGAATAAATTTTCCACACAGTTTAAGGTTTCCATATTTTTAATATATAACCAAAAATGCTAATCGAACATTTTTCAGATAGGACTTTTTCTTGATGCTAATCTCTGAACAGTGCATACATTTTTTCGTATTTATATTTTGACTTTTGCGGCAAATGGTTCTTTACTATATAATTTGCATAATTTGTAATTTCAGGAAAAATATTTTCAAGTTCTATATGTAATGCACTCTCATTCAAACAATAACTTGTTCGAAGACCATTATCATGATGTTGACATTTACATCTGACACTGTTTTGAAATTCATGGCAATCGATGATGTTTGGTTCAATCATAACATTCATTCCGTATCTGATTATATCATGAGAATTTATGATAAACACATAAGAGTCAAGTTTTTTAGACTCAATATTCAAACTCAAGAGTGAGAAGGGTACCATTCTTTTTTGTGATGGTGGTTTTAGAGAAAACTATTTCAGTGGTCTACTCATATATAACAATAACACTGACAGCTGTGAAAATTCTGTTAGTCGAATTTCAGTGAACTTGAATTTAAGAGGGTGAACTCCAAATATCAGGGAATATAAAGCACGAAAATAGAATGTATTTTCGACTATTTGAATATTACAGTCCGAAGATGGAAAAGGAAATTTCTAATTAACTGTATGTCTAGTTAAAACACCGTCAGGGTCTTCAATTATCAAGAGGAATGTCGACTAAAATATGCAAATTACTGGAACACTAACAGGGTTGAGCAAAGGATGATACGTATACATATCGAGAATTAAATTTAATCGAAAAACTAGAAGTGAGGTAGAATTACGTTTCAGCAGGAAAGTGGAGAAAAGTCATAATCGTTGAATCATTCGTGCGCATGAATAATCACCTTAGAGAATATTGTTTTGCATATTGTTATCGCGAACTTCAACGTTCGTGAGTATGAAATTACTCTCCCTAAGGGAAAAGTGGTATTTATATATTTACTCAACAGAATTTAGTACGCGAATATTTGAATAATTTCAACCGCGTGGAAGTGTTTATACGTAAGATTTTGATTATCAAGGTGAAATAGTGTGAATTTTGTGATGAATGTGAATTTGATAGTTGAAGCAATCAGCCATCCAAAACTGTTTTCCCGGATTGAGTGAACTGATATTCATATATCAATGAATCTCATAAAATGGAAATTTGAAAGGTAATATCATCTGAAGAAGAAAATAGTATATTACAGTGTACAGTAAAATTATTATAACTGGAACTACGTTAAGTCGAAATCCTCACTAAATCGAAAAAGAATGCCATTCCCTTCTGCTGCTAACGGTAACTGGAATTATTCAGACTTTGTAACTCGAACAAAATGTTGTTTAAGACACTGTATGGATTAAGCCTTTAGTATTTGGTAGTTTAGCATGATTAAAATACAAATGGAATTCTACTTTAAATTTACAATTCTTTTAGAGTTATGCATACAGCTCAGTTATCTTTAATTCAACGAAGAGATAGATGAACCACTTGGCGCTTTTGCAATGGGATCACTGTGAAGTTCCATTTTAGAGGATATATTTATGTCTAGTGGCAACAAAGAAGACGAGCAGTACTCAGAAAAACACAGGGAAAATCAGTCAATAGACCAGACATCTAATTGAAAAATGAGAAAAACAAGTCGGGAGGATGACAGCTATATATATATATATATATATATATATATATATATATATATATATATATATATATATATATATATATATATATATATATATTCAGAAAAATATTTCAACAATCAATATTCTTATATGTCTAAACAAATCTAAGAAAAGATTTTACATAGCAAGCAAGGTCATGAAAGGAACTAAGGAGATAATAAAAAATACATAACCTGCGATATTTCCCTAAATTCCATCTCTGTTTGACCGAGAGAGCCCCGATGACCAGGTTCAGTCTTCCAAGTGATGCCGATTATGATCTATAGATGTTTTAGAATCATTATGGACCCAATAATCTGGGTTGACATCGCCCATATATTATTTCTTCGAGGAACTTGTTTAATATAAAGAAAAATTCGTGAAAAAATTTTGACAGTCGTTCGAAAAATAAATGTCATATAGAACATTGAATAGGGAAATAAACAGAAGTATTCGGAAAGACCTAGGAGATTGGAAGACAGAGCTAGTTAAAGAAACTATTGAAAACAACAAAAAAAATGAAAGTCCTCAGATCGAAACTATCAAATGGAAGAACTAAAATGACAAAAATAAAGAACTCTGAAGGTATCTTGGTCAGCAAGGGAATAAATCCTGAAATTGATACAAATGAACTGAAAATTGCGCTCAACCAGATGAAAAACCAAAAATGCTCCGGTGAAGATAAGATCACCATCGAGATGTTGAAGATGGAAGGAGAATATCTGTTGGATAACGTACGACTCCTTCTCAACAAATGCCTTATGAAGGAAGAATACCAATGGTATGGAATAATGCTCAAGTCATTTTTCTGTATAGGAAGGGAGACAGAAATAATATAGAAAATTATGACAAAAAGGTTGGAATGTTCGGGTACATATATAATTCCAACGAATGAGTGTCTTCCCCTTGTTACAGATATCTTATCCGAGTCTAACACACCGCCATATATCACTTATGAATTTAGCAATTTTCTTCAAATATGCCTATCTCAAAGTTACTTTCAATTTCAATCTGAATTCTTTAAACAAAATTCAGGTCTTCCAATGGTTTCACCTCTTAGCCCCTAGCTGATATTTTCATGAATAATTTAGCGAAAAACTCAATATTGAACACAGATTTCGCTAAACTTTCTGGTATAGATATTTAGATGACATTTTAGTTGGTTTCCGTGGTTCAAACAGACTAATTCAGCAATTTTAAATTTCCTGAATAAAATACATTGCCGCATCAGCTTCTCTTCTGAATTAGAAAATGATAACTCAAGTAATTTCCTTGACTTAACCATTACAAATTCAAGTAACCAACTCAGTTATAAAATTTACAGAAAAGAAACATTCACAGACGCATCGATTCCAATGGACTCGTTCAGTCATTTAAGCCACAAACTAGCTGCATATAACTCCATGATTCATAGAGCTTACTCTGTTCCCCTCACAACAGAAAATTTTCAAACCGAACTTAATATCATCAGAAAAATTGCCTTTAATGACAACATACCACAACGTATTACCTCTTACTATATAGCATCGTAGAAACCCTGGAACAAAGATACACTAGTTTCAGATACACCAGTGAACTCTCTAACAAAATCAGTAACTACTTTTCCAAATTCAACATAACTACTTCATTCTCAAGCGGCCTCAACTTAAGCAGATTATTATTCAATGCCAAACAAAAAAACCATAAATTCAAGCAATCAGAAATTTATCAAATCAAATGCAATGAATGTCAGGTAGCCGATATCGGACAAACATGGAGAACTTTTGATGCTAGATTCAAGGAACATAATTCCTCAGATAAAAATTCGGTAATATTTGAACACATAGAATCAACTAACCACTCGATATCATTGAACAATCTTAAAATCTTTCATAAATGTAACAAAGGGAGAGAGATGAATTTGTTGGAAAGTTTACAGATTAACAAACTATGTAAAAACCCACAATTTAATACCCTCAACAGCCAACTAGTGCATAATGGATCCCCACTATTCAATATTTACGATAAATTCAATTCTGTACTTGTACTTGCCTACTCATGTATTATATTTTTATTCACTTGAAAATGACCGTAGGGTCGAAACCGGTCGTGATTATTGAATGAATTGTGGAAAAGGGACAAAAGTGTCTCATTTCGTTTTACTTTAATATGAAATTTGTTCGAATAAATTGGTATATACTAGTCATTCTCTAAATAATTGACCCTATTCACATTACTATGATATAGCAATAGAAGACGGCGTTTACCGCACATGGTATTTGAGAAGTATCTATGTTAATATGTATGAGTTTGGTCCCGTTTTTCAAATTTTCAATTCATGTTCTTGAGAAATACACAACTATTTATTAGGTATTGAAATTGATAATGGAAAGAATGATCTAAAATATATATCTTCTTCATCAGATATGTTTAAGTACAACTCTACGTTTCCATAACTATCAAATTTCTAGCGATCACCTTTCCAAAAATATGCAGTAATCAAGAGAAGCAGAAAATTATACGCTTCAAGCATCAAATTCAATTCTTTTTCCAATTTCAATTAAAAGGTTTTTTCGAGTGAATCGAAAGTTGCTTTTTTCATCTAAATGAAGAGGGGATGCAAATGACAGTGAGTAATAAAGATAGATCTCCATACGAAGATTTTGGAATACTTTGTGAAGAATATCACAAAAATAGGTGGATTATATTTAATTAACAAACGTGATAGCATTTCGATATTTCTATCATCATTAGACGTTTACAACTTGTAAGTGGAAACTAAAATACATTTGTACCATTTGTCTTAAATATAGGAAAACAGGTATGAATAATAGAGAGAAAAAACAACAAGCTTTACTGGTTTACTGATTTTCCTTTTTCTGAATTCATCAATGTCCACCCAAAAATCAATTTCAAGTTAGAAATAGAAATAACTAGTCGAATAAATTCTTTAGACTTCTAGACTATCCCTTTGTAACAACGTATACCCCTCTAACTTAGTAAACAAAATAGTTCTTAAAAACAAACACAGTTAGCTCGCAATAGTATATATCCTCATCTTGAACAAAATATCTATTTCAAAAATTATCTTCCTCAATTTATTTTGGTCCAATTTCACAGCGAGTTGCAAATCAAATATCAAGTAACATCATAAAAATTTTCCTCGAACCTACATGTAAATTCTCATGATTATTTTTTAATGCCAAAGATAAAACTCACAAATTAGACAATTCAATAGTATACGGACAGTGTTACCCTGATTGTAACGATGTATACTTAGGCCAGACAGGAAGATCTATTCGCATTAGATATAAAGAACAGCACTCTTCCTTTTGTAAAAACAAAAGTGACCCCACCATCGTACACCATTGCATAGATAACAACCACCGCTTCCCTAGTATAGATAATGTTGATAATATTCATCGTGTCCTAACGACAACATACACATACACATATGTTATTCCCCAATATTTGGGATTTTCAAGTGATTATGAATGAACCTTTGAATACCTATCTATATTCCAATGGTAGAAACTTTTCCTCTCTCTTTATAATTCATACCTGTTCTTGTATATTTAATAATATTTAAAAATCACTTGGTAATGGCAGACCCAATATTATTTTTGCAAGGTACATCTATTGATATATATATATATATATATATATATATATATATATATATATATATATATATATATATATATATATATATATATATATATATATATATATATATATATATATATATATATATATATATATATATATATAGGGGTTTTACCCCGACGAGTTGCCCATATATCTGTTCATGCAATCAAACTGATTTCATGAAAAATATAAATCCACCACCCGGTAATTAATACCATTGCCAGGCAATGATTATAATCAAAACATATCCTGGAGTAATTATATATTAGGATAACGTTAAATGTTATGAGAATATATCAATCTACCAGAATATATACATACTATAGCATCATCAGACAATGATATCAATGTACCAACGAGTAGTGTCAGAGGCTTTCTCCCGGAAAAATCCAGTGTACGGACCTTAGTCAAGTAACACTGAATGTTACTCATTAATAGTTTCCTTTGTGTGAAGTGGTGAACGATCGAATAGAATACTGCTCTGAATATAAATATGACAAATTTGTCAGTTAATTATATTACATTTATATAAACAAATAAATAAAATATGAAATGAGATATATATATATATATATATATATATATATATATATATATATATATATATATATATATATATCGTGTATATGTAGATATCGAATAATAATGAAAATAAGCATTAACTGATGGAAATAATACCATCTGTGAACTTATGCATGTACTATCTGTCATAGATGGAATGGACAACGGAGACTTTGTAGTTCTTATAAAGTTTCACATACGATGTTCTTGAAATTTGTATACTTCAATGAAGCAGAACTGAGAATGTAACAGCCGTACATCGATAAAAAGCACATAAGAAGGTGCTCCCTTTATAGATCAATAAATATGTCATAGGGTGTCACAAGGATCTCTTTTGGGCCCAAGTTTTATCATTTTCAAGAATAACATCAATATTGAAAATTACGAAGGCTTATTCTTATATCTAGATAAAACGAAAAGAATGCGGAATGCCAGACTCAAAACAGAACTTGCTCAAGCTGAATTGATCCCCATTTTCTGAAACTGAATTTATTCGAAACTGTAAAATTGGTGTTTGGATTCGAATGAAGTCAATCCACTGTGGGATTCTTAGGACGAAATTAAGAAAATATTGAACACTCTCAATGATTTGAATAGTATTTATATATCTTTTATAATGCAACAAAAGCCGTGTGTGTATGGCATGAAAAATGGAGATTCATCCGAAAGAACATTCATATCACATTTTCGTCAATATATTTGAACTGTTCTTGAAATATTCTTACCGAAATGAGAAAAACTTTGAATGAATCTCTTTATTTTGGATGTAGAAATCTATTTAAATCGTCTGAGATTGAAATTTCAATTTCGTTAGACATTTCAGCTAATTTTAATCAGTGAACACACTCGATTACTACGTCCAGGATTAATCATTTCACGCCACTTCAGCATATGAAAATTCAAAAAGGATAAACCACAATTCTCACAAGCACAAATGAATCCCAGTCGTCTTGTTAACAATGTACGGCAATTCTGGTTCCCTCATTACAGAAGCAGCTGCTTCAACGGTATTAAGCCCAAAACAGGCAGTATTTCATCCGTATCGTTTCTACAGAAATCATTTTCATACAACCAAGTTCAGTTATTAGGAACAGGATAACAAAACGTGCTACAGGACGAGGTATTTGAGTTAATAGCACCATAAAAGACGATTTAGATTATTCTGGGTATTCATTAGGTACAGATGTACACTGTATTACGTTGTAGATAGCATTGACTGACAGAAACTAAGGAATACTGTCGGATTTAGTTAGGAGTTAAAATATGAGTTTGATAATAAATTTTGTTATGTAGGTAATAAAGATATAACTCAGAGTATAAGATAATTAATCTGAACATGTGTCGAACCTGTTGTGAGAAAATTTAAGAATTTGATTAAAAATGAGTTAGTCATTGAATAGATGAAATCTAATTCAACAAAATATCGAAGGTAATATCAGATTTCCAAAAGAAATTTGCTGATGAATTATTTCGATATAAACCACTTCATCTGGTTCCTATCTTATATGACAAATATGGAATTATTTACTTCGGCAATATCCAGAGATATAGGATACAAGTATCTGAAATACAGATAGAAGATAGTGCAACGATTTGTTAATCGCTGGCCATTCAGAAAATATTCCTTTCTGAAATGATAGTTGTTTTTCTATTCAAAATAAACAAACTTTAATGACATCCAAAATTTCACTTGAATAATATGTGTAACACTTCTTCCATCTAATTCTTAGCCTTTTATAATTTATTATAACTAGAAGTAAACCAATAAATTCCCTTATGTCTTAATTCTCTTTTATCTAAAACTCAATTCAACTTTTCTTGTATTGAACTGTCTGTATTTAATCTTCAATAAAACTCACGTTGAAATTTGTAGCAATCGCTCTGTATACTCCAGCCCCGTTTATAGAAAATTAGATAAATACCTGCGCTGTATCTGCTACAATTTACAAAGTGTCTGCTACGTCACTGGAACACGTTTTCTCCAAAACGTTTACTTTTATAAATATACCGGTGCTTCTTTCCAGGTAAGTATAAAGGTGATATAATTGAAGTATTTGTATGGTGATCAGACTTGATATCTCTACTGTCTACTGAACCAACAATGTATGGATATAATTATATAGAAAACTTGAACCACTTTCTGAGATAATTAGAAAAATTCAATCAAACATAATAAATGAGCTACAATGTTGTTACAGTACATATCATAACATATCAATCTACTCACTTCAGTGGTTCACAGTCCTTTTAATTAAATTATTAAATTCAATTAAATTTCAAGTATGTAACAATATAAAAACTTATTTCAAAATTCATCAATCTACTCATTACTGTTTCTCGTTTCAGAAAGGAACATTCCCGAATCCCTATATCTGTGCTGAGTTTTTTAATTCTTTCTCGAAATAAATTATTATTTGAATTTCCCGAATAGCCGGCGCTATCTTGTGTTCTTTATATTGAAGAGATAATGTGAATGAAAAGTATTTTCGATTGTCTCTTTCTTCATCTCTCTTCATGGAACAACAGATGGAGCTAAAAGTATGATTCTACCTGATTAATATAAAATTATAAAATTATTCCAAATAATCCCCATTTAACTCTTCGCAATAGAAGATTTATATCTAAATCTGAAATACTTTTTAAAGATTCATTGTGTATCTTCTATATAAAATATTTGGAATCTTATTATTCTTTATATACTACTTCTGATAAAATACTTTCAGTGATAGGTAATCCTACTAAAACAATCTGTAAAAATTAGCCAAGTATCGATTGAGCTGCTTCTTTATCTCTAAAAAGTAATGAAATCTAGACAAAGTCGTGCCATGTCTAAGGTTCGTTACTACGATTTCTTTATTATTATAGTTAATGTTGTGTGATTGGTAATTAGACGTAAGTGTCTTATTTTAGGCTGTTGTTGATTGTGCAACACATGCATTCAGCATTGACAATGCTGACTTCTGCTCACTTCTTTTTGGAGCGTCAAATTGAATACCGATCTAACATAAAATAGACGTACAGACGGACTTATATCAATGATTAGAAATCCGCCTGTATTAGAGATATTTTTTTATACTGTTCATTTCAGGCTTGCCTTTATATAAGCATTATTGAAATACGCTGTTTTATCAAGCCTAAAATCGACTGGTTATTCAGTCAACGTTTTCCAAGTGGCAATTTTCCATCGTCAATAGGTAGCGGTTCTGGGAACAGATTAGTGCAATGGTGTCATGGAGCACCTTGTTTTCTACCTTGGCCAAGTCACATAATTAACTATGATAATAAAGAAATCGCAGTAAAGAACCTTAGACTTGGCACGACTCTGTCTAGATTTCATTACTTTTAAGAGATAAGCAAGCAGCTCCATAGAGACTTGGCTAGTTTTTTACAGAATGGTTTTGGTGGGATTTCACTTCTCTTTGTAGAAACGTATGCATATTGCTTTTTTTCATTAGATTTTCCTATTTAATTTTTTTTTTAGGAGTAGTTCATTTTATTATTACAAATCTTTCTCTTCTTTTTTTCCGGTTTTGATTCTTGTACATTAGCAACAGTTTTTCGTATTATCCATTCCCTATTTCTTTTTGTAAACTTGTAAGTATAAGTATAGAAGCCAGTCTAGTCTTATCCAGAGTTTTCCTTTACTTTTATTTATATGCGTATTAGAAGCAGAAGGGGATGCATTCGCCCATCTGTGATTGTGGGACGCTATAAGCTAGATTAAATTAGAAGATGTGTTCCACTACGCTGGATTTTTGCAATCACAGTCGATTTCTTTTAGCTGAGACCAGCTGCGGATTTTTCATCAGATACGTCAGACCTTCGATTTTTGACATCAAATGAAGCGGCCCACCGAGTAGAAAATTTTTTGTGAAGGCGATATGTCGATTTCTAATAATTTGGTTGGGCTCTTGTATTTTTTATCATGGTCACCAGGTACTCTAGATCTTCGATTATCCTAGTTTTTAGTTCTTCCTTTATGTTGCCATAACTCTGTACCCAATTTCAGCTCTCTGAGTTTATGGAAAGTACTAGCTCTATTCTGATGATCATGAGTGAGTGAGTGTCATTAATGCAACAGTTTGTTTTCGCTTAACTTCAGAACTAAATGACCTAAATACTTGAAATTCTGAATTTTAAGTATGTGATTATAGCTTACTAAATACTATTTTAGGTAGATACATAACACTTCGATTTGCTTAAGAAAGAAAACGGAGCTGAAAATCTGTAGATTTTGCTAATAATGGTTCCCTAATTGAACTTTATATAATTTATATCAAAGCAATTTTAAGAACATGTTGGAGATAAAGGATTGCTTTTTCTCATACTAATGGCTTTCATAGTAGATATTTTATCTTTCTCAATAGCGATGTGCTAAGGTGTAACCATCATCAGATATTTTCATCAACATTTACTTCAAAATAAAGAACATATAATAGGATTAAATAGTATCAAGCGTCTAATATTTACGAGTGGAATTTGATTATAGAAAAGTACGAACTGGCTCAACAGAATATTTCAAGCCATATACGGACAATATTTTTATTTTTTGATATCATGTCTATGCCATGAGCATATCACTATTGAATCAATTGAGGTATCGACTTTGAAAAAATTTACCAAGCGAAAATGCAATCCTATATCCCTGATTTGTTTATTAAATTTCAATGATACAAATTGCATTAAATTCAATTTGGAAAACATAATTTGCAAAATCTGCTGTGAAATACTGACTCTCAGCGCGAACATTCTTTCGATAACCAAAACAAATTGTCAAGTGTCTAGCCAGTAACGGCTGAAATAAAATAGCCATTAATTTCGTCATTGCAGCGGCCATTAAATAATTCGTTAGTTGCCCACAATCGAGTAAATAACCTATTAAAAATGCATAAACATTTTCAATACTTTATATTTGTATCAATATTTGGAATACAAATTATTGTAAAATATTATATTGTACGTCAACTTTCGTGTGGGTATTTAGCGTGAAACGACATAAATTTCCATATTTTTCGATGAAAATATCTGTAATTGATGCAAACATTTTTTGATATTTTCAATCGATTCAAAAACAGTCCCTGATATCACAGGTGAGAAAATGCATTAGATTTATGTGTAAAAGTTATAACTAATAGTAATTTCTGTGTGTGCGACAACAAAACAAACTCAATAATTGAAAAACTATATATATATATATATATATATATATATATATATATATATATATATATATATATATATATATATATATCTAGAAAACATACAGAAACAGCATGATTCTTGCCGTTTTTGCACATAATGCACTCATCAGTATCACTCTTCCAGGGGTGGTTATATTTTAATGTCTGAATAGTCAAAGTAGGACCAGTGATAACATTTTGTGAAGCTGGTTAGACTGACAAAAATTATCTGATGAAAACACAAGATGAGTTGTATTTTTCATTAAGGCTTTCAGTTATCAATATCTTTCTTTATGTGTTTCTGATGGTCTGAAATAGGAGCATCATATGTGTTTTGTTCTTTACTGCAGATTGTTGGTCAATAGAAGAGGTGTGAACTGAACAACTGATTCTTGAAGAGAATAAAAAAGGAGTAATATGACTGTAGGGTTTGGGCTGTTAATGAACTTATTTTTTTTCGTTTCTCTTTTACGCTTTCTGACTTATCCCTGATAAGTAAACTACAACTATGAAGAAATTGTAAAAGGCGAGTTTGATCTTGTTTCTTGAAATATTTGGAGAATATTTTCTCACATCTGAAAGGATGATGAAAGGAAAATAAGTCACTTCAAAGCTTCCAAATGAAAAATCGAATTGAATTTAGTAAGTCATCAAAAAATTTGGAAAAGAAAATTATTTCAGTAAATGTTCTTCCTCTTGATGCAAGGATTACATTAAAAGTAATCTGTTGATTGTTTGTATATTCAAATCAAAAACATTGTAGTGAATTAATGTGATGATTTTAGGTTTCTTTACCAAACCAGAATTTTAAGAATAAAGATGTGGCTCAACTAGAAGATCTAGGTTTCTGTTATATAATATGAAACATACTGAATGCTTACACTTTATATGAATCAGCATTCCAGTCAGGTATCACTTGGTCTATTCTTCCAATCTGAGAATTGAGGGATGAGTACTGCTGTTGAAGCAGCAGATAAGGTCATTCAGCTAAAAGATATCCCCCTCAAAAAAAACCGCATTTGCATTTTGTTCACAAATGGACAATTGGTAGTCACTGAGTCGGATCAAATAAAATTATTGATGTAACTGACCACCTGCTACAATTTAGTAGCAAAGGGTTACACGAGGAACAACTGCATTGAATGTAGGTAGGTTTGGTAGCAACGTTGAAACTATGTATGTGAAGTTTACTGTTTTAAACAGCAATAAGATGATATTATTTTGTTGTTATTATTTCCCATTTCTTATGTCTATTTGTCACAGCATCTATGGATGATGATCCTACACTCAATTTATATTCGAACTTCCTGGGCTGAAGCAATTTTTTTTGCTAAAGTTGGTATAATTTTCTTCCATTTTGATACTAAATTTTGCACTATTCGTTCGCTAGTTGGTTCACAATGGATGAAGAGTTTACCATAAATTTTAAGTTGCGAACGGAAGTTCATGCGCTGAAGCTTTAAAAATGTTGAAAAGAGTTTGGATTTTTATCGTGATCAGCTCATGGGAATTTTCAGTCCCCAAGGCTCTTGCTACCTTCGAATAGATTCCAAGTTCCGATTGAGATGGTACCTGAACCCGATGAGAAGTGAAATTTTGAGTTTGAAGATGACAGCAGTCCAAAATTGTTTTCTCAGACCGAGCTAAATGATTTGGTAAAAGACTTGAATCTTTTCAAGAACGTTGCTAAGTTAATTGTATCAACGCTCAGAAGCAAGAACCTTCTTTTCCAGGAAAGTCTTCTTCCAGATTTGGACATAGTGAAAAACAGTTCAGTTGCCACGAGTTGAATTATTGTACCGAATTAGAAGGTTCAATGGATACACTCGAGATCCCATGCATACCAGCACATTGGTATCATAAATTTTTCAAAAAGAAGCCTTAAAGCAGTTCGGTTCCTATGCTTCTATTTCTGTCGTCATTCCATAAAACACACAAGAACTTGGAATTGAGTCTTAGGAAAATAATATGAAGGTCTCGGTTGGTAAGCGTGCGGTGATTAGAAATCTTGATTAAATTGATCGGAAAACAATCTGGGCTTACTAAATTCCCCTGCTTTTTGTCTATAGGATAGGAGACCAAGAAAATCATTGATCCAAAGAGTGTTGGCTTCCGAGGGAGCCTACAGTTCACGAAAACATCGTCCTGCATGAAACTTCGGTGCTGTCTCATAAAGTTCCCCTACCACCACTTCATAGAAACATTTGAATTGTGGAGGCCGTTACTTGATGTAGATCCATGATATAGATGAGATAAAAAACACAAGGTTTAACTTTAATCTACACTTTATTTGAAAAAATTCGACGAC
The DNA here is from genome assembly GCA_013387265.2 of Cryptolaemus montrouzieri. Lineage (NCBI taxonomy): Eukaryota > Metazoa > Arthropoda > Insecta > Coleoptera > Coccinellidae > Cryptolaemus > Cryptolaemus montrouzieri. The sequence goes on from JABFTP020000185.1 coordinate 127,398,909, forward strand.
GTTTCGCTGACACAGCAGCTTTATCAAGAATGACAAACAGAATGAAGAGTATGGTATTATAAACAAATCGTAGAACAAGTTGGATGAATAACAGGAAAAACCCACACCGAGCCGTTGTATAGTTAGTATGAAAGGTAATTAAAAACTAATTAAACGAGTTAAGTAGGTGAATAATTCACATCTACCTGCTCATTCAAAAGCTTGTCCGAATGTTTGTATCTATTTATTTCTAATGTACATATTACATATAAAATCAGAAAGTTTAAAATTAGATCTCCTAGAAGCATTAGAAATAAATAGATACAAACATTCGGACAAGCTTTTGAATGAGCAGGTAGATGTGAATTATTCACCCCTACTTAACTTGTTTAATTAGCGGACAGAGAAACCTACCTGATGCCTGCCTCAAGCAGAAATGTCGGAAAGGAGTCTCGCTGGGAGAAAAAAATATGTTTAGTGCTAACTAATAAACACATTTCAGAAAAAAATTATTTTTACATGCATTTAATGAAAAAAGGTTCTAGCCTGTAAACTTCAATTTGTAGATTAAAACTTGTTCAACATAGATACATACATTATCAGAAAACGTGACGTTTTATGACAAAACAAAAGTCATTTTAGGATTCTGTACACCCAAAAATATGAAAATCATGAGGGAAAGCATATTTGTGTAACAGTCGCGATAAAACGCAAATTTTGATAAAAAAATGAAACATTTGCAGATAGTTTTAGAAAGGTCGAACAATTGAAGAACCTTCCCCACTCCTAGATTATTCGAGAAATTTCAAAAACGAAATACGACGTCTCCATTGATAAACCCAACAAGCTTCTTTTGCGGTTCGCAGTTTACAAAAGACATAACATGCCTGTTTCTAATGGAATGCTCTTCTTTTGCATTTATACCAATTAACCCGAGAGCTTCTCAAACATATATCGAAGTTTTTATTTATCTCCTCAGATAACGACACATAAGGCATTAAGTTATTCTTTCCCCAAATTAGCCGTGGGTAACCATGGTACGTAGAATGCAAAATTATGGCATTTGCCTTTTCTAGCGTTAGTATTGTTGAAACTGTTTCATATTCAGTTATCGATAGGCATATTTGATGGCCACAATGATGTCATGATCTTACAGTATTAGATTTATTTTGGACTATTTGAAAATTGGATTAATTCAAGACTATATGAAAATATTCAACTACTGAAAATGCATTTGAATAATCACAGGGACAATGGTTCATATTAGAGAATGCTCTTTAGAAGAATAAATGATCACAAATACAAGTAAACGATGATTTCTACTAAAATATATTAGTAAAAGCTCAACGCAGTTCGATACACAGTATCTTTATCAAGAGCGAATGATTACTACAAATATATCTTACTAACAAATTTTTATATATACTAAAGATGCCATTCACTCAGAGCTATCTGTACTTGAACTAATCTTTAGGAAATAAATTTAATAGGGGTGAGTTATTTATGTCAACCTGATCATTAAGAATTTCCGGTGAATATTGAATCTGTTAACTTCAAGTACTTCCAGAATGTTGAGTTTTATACCTCTATTCTCAGAAGAAAAGTATTTGTGAAAAATTTCTAGCACGTAAAAGCCTCCTCAATTGAATTTTACATTAAATAATCTTTACCAAATAGGGAACATAATGATGATCAATTCTAAATATATTTCTGATTAGGATTGTGTTACATTTTCGAAAAGTTCCTGTTGAGTGTAAAAATGTAAAAAAATCAATTGTTCAATTCACAACAGGCAAGTTTTAGAAAACTGCAAATCTTGACAAGAAATAGTGAAGATCGTTTCAGTTTTTCCAATATATTTCGCCATAACACTAACAGTGCCTGAAAATGACAAATTGTATCTTGTATTACAGAAATTATCACAAATAGACTAAAATTATTTAGAGAGTGTTGATCGTAGCAAAAATTATAACAATCTGGCAATTGCGTTTTTATTCTGAGTCACTCTGTGCAAAGGATATTATCTTTTCCAGCACGCAAGAAAATGTCTATCTGAAGTCGTTTATTATTTCTTGCGAGACTTGGGTACAACATAATCAGTTTTGCTGTTTCCGAGGTGACAAAAACTAGAGAGGTAAACTTGTATCACAACAGTAGGAACTACAAATAACACGATTATACTGATTTGGCTGCTACGCCAGCGCTCATGTTACAGCGTTATATGATTACATGATTAATTTACGCTGCATTACCCGATAATGTAATGTAATGTGGAAATAATATCCACCGTTTTACAATGAAGATCCAATCGACATTCGAGTGTTAATGAGTTTTCTGAATTGATGTATCTGGCGTTTACATTAATTATAACTTCGACTGGAATTTGAAACCATGAGGAATTTGCAAATTTTTGGCAGTTTCTTTTTATACGAGGGTTGTTTATTAATATGGCAAAATATCACTTAATATAGTTTGTTTTGAGATCTATACATTTTCCTAAAGTTTTTCATGCATAGTTTGATTATCCAATTTTTGACATTGATTGATTTAGATACCCAAAAGTTTTCTATGAAATAAATGTAATCTTTTAAAATTGTGATAAAAATTATCATCCGCCTTATCCAATGATTTATGTATTTAAAATTATTTCTTTTCATGATTAAACTACGATTATGTTCATCGATTGTAATGTTGAAATTAATGAAGTTTTATCAATTATCTTCTCAATCTATTTTACTTTTATTATTTTTGATGTGCATGGATAGATTAGTGATAGTTCAGAAATGAGATGTGTGCTTTTGAGTAAGTGTTTTTATTTTGGCTACATTTCCCAATGTTGTTTTGAAATATCTTTGTTTGTCTTCACATTTTGGGTATACTAATTCAATTGCATTTGGTTTTGCTTTTATTAAGTATTTTAGTGATAGTATTTGGATCGTAACAATTACTAACGTAGTTTGTTTGATACTACAAAGTTCTCAAATGTCTTCAAATAATGAAACATTCAAAATCAAGCTGTAAAACAAACACTGCTATCATTCGAATAACTAAAACGATTTGAACACTGTATTGCTGTTAATGTGTATTGAAGTTATCCATAGAAATTTCAACTAATACATACGGATTTCCCATAAAAGGCCTAAAATAATCACACACAAGTCTATAAGCAAAAGTATTTCGCAATATGCAATTATTGATTGGGTATTCAGATAAGTACTTGAATGTGCGTAGTTGATAGTGTAAAGAAATAATACACTCCCCACAAAAATTGTAGCATCACCCTACTTTTACGACAATACTATATAAACTTTTAGGTTGGTCATTCAAGAGTCGCCTGGTAACTTTCAGAAATATAAAATAAGAAGATATCATTCAAAATAGATGAGTTTATGATAAAAATATCAACAATTTTCGAGTTAATGAAAAATTAAAAATTCTACCATCTTCAAACATTCGCGAAGAGACCAATTAACTAGCATCGGGCCCTAATTACTGCCAGTATACGTCTCGTAAGCCCTTAAACAAAATTTGGATGTACTCTTGAGTCACTGAGTTCCAAATTTCAGGAAGCAGATTTTCTAGTTGTTGAAGTGTTCTACAAGGCATCCTACGTTGCTGAATTTGCCACCCTATGTTGTCCCAAACATGTTCTATGGGATTCAAGTGGGGACTTCTGGCTGGCCATCTTAAAATATCAATTTTGGCATTTTGCAGAAATTCTGTAACTACTCTAGCTGCATGAGTCCGAGCATTATCAAGCATATAAATAAAGTTTTCGCCAATCAATGGGCCGAAGGTACAACATGGGGTTCAAGGATATCTGCGATGTATCCGGCCACTGTCATTATTACATTATTCATTAGGATTAACTTAGTTCGACCATTGAAGGAAATGCCTCCCCACACCATTACTGAGCCCCCTTCGAAGATTTCGGTTTGGCGGATATTGCATTGTTGATACTGTTCCCCAGATCATCTGTATACAGGCATGCGTCTATCATTTGATACTAGACAGAACCTGGACTCGTCGGAAAAGAAAACATTCGATCATTCTGGAATACCCCAATTTGCATGTTCCCTCGCAAACTGAAGTCTTGTAACTCGATGCTCTCTGGTGAGACGCGGGCCGGTAGAAGCCACCCTTGGTCTGATATCGTCGTCTCTGAGCCTGTTCCTAACAGTTTGCAATGAAATAGGCACATTTCTGGAAAGTGCAAATTCATTTTGAAGCATTCTAGCCGTACAGTGCCAAACTCTTAGTGCAGTTAAACGAAGCCAACGATCATCAACTGGTGTTGTTATCCGATATCTTCCTTGTCCGGCCCTTCTTCTATATTCCCTGTTTCATGGTATCGATTAATTGCTCTTGAAATAGTGCTGTATGTATTATTCAACAAGTTAGCTACTTAACGTTGGCTTCGCCCTCCTCCAGAAGTGTTACAATTCTTACAACTCCATGATCACTCAAATAGCGTCCAGGATGTTCAACAGCCATTACAATAAATTCAAAGATTCGAAAATCAACAAGAAACACCGAAAACATGCGTTAATTTAGCTTGAAAACGGAAGAGAAGTTGAATGAATACTGATAGTCAAATAAACTCATTCTTGTAACAGACGTGTTTGAGAACATATGGAAACAAAAGTTACTACATGAAAAAGATTTTTTTATTATATGTTGACAAAAAACTGCGATCGAGCTGCTTAATCGATTGTAGAATTAAGAACACCAGGTCATGCGACAATTTTAGTGGTGTGTATTTTGCAGCTTAATGCATGATTACCCCAGGGCCCCATACTCTTGCCAACTATTCACCTGCTGCAGATCCATGATCTGCTCCACTCCACCAAAAACAAAATATTTGGGTTTGCAGACTACTGTACCCTGGTGTCCTTATTTTCTAGTCAGAGTCCTATAACAGCTGAGGAGTCACACCGGCAAAGATACCAACAGAGCATTATACTGAGTGTAGACTCGGAGAAGATATTAGAATGGTGCCAATTGAACTTGGTGGATTATAACGCGAACATGATGAAATCAACAACGTTTTCCTGAAAAGCCACTGCTGGAGAACCTCCAATAATCATGCTAGAACATCGAACTTCTTTAGAAAAGAACACGCATCTACTCGCCATCAAGGCCGAAAACAGAGTTCGGTGGCATGGCCATGTTTTAGCCATTCCCAAACCTGCCTCTGCTAAGCTCAGTTTTCTTTTCAGGAATAAGCAGTTTATCACGCCATCACAACTTATAATTTTATAAAAAGCACAAGTGCTACCTGGTCTGCAATATTGTTGCCATGTGTGGGATTCCGCGCCTAAACATTCATTACACTTTTTGGATAGTGTCTAGAAGAGAGTAGTGCATCTCATCGACCACCCGGAGATCACGCTTGATCTCCAGCCTCTCGCTCAGAGGCGGCAGGTTGCTGATATTTCTCTTTTCTAGATACTTCCACAGTAAATGCTATGAAGAACTGAAATACTTGGTTTCAGAGAAAACCCAGGCTCGCGAAAAACTTGTATCAGCAGATGGTCAAACTAGCTACTCCTCGTTCCTCTCTCTATGAAAAATGTTTTGTTCACAGGGCTAGTGTGCTGTCGAATTCGCTTCCGTCGACCATCTTTACGATAACTTACAATATGGCCCTCTTCGAGAAGCGAGTGAATGCACGAATTGAATCGTCTCCTCCCAAGGCTCAAGAATAGAAAGAAAAAATTATTGTATGTTTTACTGGTACACAAAAAATTTCGAAAGATTTGTAAATTCAATTCAGTCGAAACTGGAATTCACTACTGAAATTCAACAAAACGATTCAATTAAATCTCATACTGACATCGTAATCTACAGGGTATCCCAAATTGAGTGACCTTTTAGACGTTCATAAAGACAAAATAATAGATTCAGAGGTGTTTTTCCCTTATCAGCCAACGATACGACTCTACAGAGGTCAGAAGTGCGAGCGTTTGCAGAGAAGAGTTCTCTGAGATTTTTTATCTGCTCGGTATGTGAGTTGACAACATCCATCAATCCGCGTCTTTCTTTTTTCCGCTTCAAAGTGGTTCTTATCACAAATGATTTTGAATGGTGATCGTTTTACTTTGTCAGCATCATTCGGGTCTGCCTTTGAATATCATCCAGTTCTGTCTCAGTTTATTTGATTATTCCAAATGAGTAAAGCAACACTGAAACGGCGTTGGTGTTAATTGCTTTGACTAGTTTCCCCAGTTCAACATTGACTTCAGCACAGCGCTGAGTGTACTCCGAACGAATCTTCTCCTCTGACTGTTTTTGGTCTAGGAATCTGGATTCCTTGTAAAATAGATATTTGTACGTTTCCCAATCCCTCATACACTGTATAATATCACTATTTGGAGGTTGTGTTCCACCATCTATGACTTTCTCTCTTTGAATGTTCAGGGTCTCACATTTTTCAATCCCTAATTTCATATGAACATCTGCCGAGAACTCACTGACAGTTTTCATCAGATCATCCAATTGTCTCTTGTTCGAAGCATATAATTTGATGTCATCCATATACAATAAGTGGGATAGTTCTTATCTGTTTTCATCCCAAATCCGTATCCTATCATTTAGCATTGGAGACAATGGGGTCATAGCCAAACAGAACCATAGTGGACTCAAAGAGTCTACTTGAAAAATTCCACGACGTATAGGTAGTGTGTCATTGTTGTGTAAAAGAATTCTACCAGGACTGGATGAATTTTGTATATCCCTCCGACAAGCCAAGAACGGGAGGTACTATCGAATGCCTTCAGATAATCGAGGAAAGCTGAATGAACATTCCGCTGCTACCCGTGTGCCTGTTTCATTATCACAGAATCGATGATGAGTTGTTCCTCGCACCCGTGGTGTCTCCTTATGCATCCCTTTTGCTAATATTTTGTTTGTTGTCATCAATGCGTGGGTATATTCGATTGGATATGCATGAGGTGAGTATTTTGTAGAGCGTTGGCAGACAAGTAACTGGTCTATGCTGTGACGGAACTTGTGTTCTATCGCTATTAGGTAGCATATATGTTAGGCCTTGTATTAAGAAAGTGGGTGATCTCCTGGGATCTTGAGGAACATACGTGAGGTGTTTTGCTAGGACTCCATGGAGCTTATTAAACTTCTTGTACCAGAACTTGTGGATATCATCTATACCTATGGCCATCCAATTATTGGTCGATCTAACCGCTGTTGCCTCAAATGATAAAAGATTATAGTTACAGGAGGAACCGTTTGAGTGTCCTCGTCCTCTTCTCTAGATATACATAAAAACGTCTCACTCATGCTCGTTCGTTTCCTTCATAAGTTTTGATAGCGGCTGCTGACAGTAATTCCGTCTTGCTTCATATAAATTTCTTGTACTGTAATTTACATTAGCTGGAGTAATCGAAAAATCATCTTGCACAATTCGTCGAATTACTTTCGCAGGCTTTCCGGTTAATTCATCAAAGGTTTTTCTCTTGAATGATGAACTCGCAATTTGATGGTTCAAATATTGTAATTTGGAATTATGGTTATGTTCTGAGATATGTCAGGTTACTGTTATATTGGCCTCCACTAGCCCCAATAAGAAGTAAGAATGAATGACTTATATTTTTTATCCAAACAGGTACATCGTTGTTCACCGCTTGTTTTCGAATTTTTCAAAAAGAATATTTATAGTTGTTGATGACCATCAGATGCTTTCCTATTTCACTTAACACAATTTTAACATTCATTATTTGTTTTCATCTCTATGGTGTGAAAAGGCTGATGTAGAAATTTGAAATGTAACATAAGGGTAAAACCGACTTTGTAATTACTTGGAATGGTCTAGTGTAGGAGGGCGTAAATACAAAATTGATTCAAATTGGACCATATTATTGGCTTCATGCAGAAACATCAAAAATACCTGATTCTTGAAATTTCTAGAATGAAATTTCTGGGGCAAAGCACATATTTTTATTTAAGTTCATTGGACATGCATTATTTTATTCTCAAAACTATAATTAGATAGGTTCAGGTACCTGAAAAGCTCGGGAGGGACTTTACATGTCGACGGTTGTAATTGAAGCCTTTCTGGTCGCTACGTGCCTAGACCAAATTTACCATCGCCCTATGGCATCTTCCTTTTAAATGTACAACTTATCTTAAGAAGCATCAGTGTGTGGAAAATAGTGAAAACTTGAACATCATTAATTCATTTCATTAAAAATAATTAGGAATTGGCTATCAGATGCGTCTGGTAACGTGACTATTGTGAGTATCTAATACCATATTCTTCAAGAAAATAGTTCATATTTATTCACAAATTTCACTCAAAAGAAATAGCTAAATATATATATTTATGAGAATAAAATAAGTTCCGGTATCAACTCAGATCCAAATGTTGAGAAAGTTTCCTTTCGAGTTTGGCTCAATTCTGCTTCGAGGAATGGATTTTAAGAATTCTTGACGAGGAAATTAGTCTCTCTAATTCATTTTCGAAAGCATTCTCCCTGTTTTTCTTTATTACTCAAATCGAAGAAACAAAACAGTGGCTTAATCTCAATCAATCAATGAGGTGGAATTTATCCTTTTTACTCTAACTAATTAAAATGTTTGGGAACGACTAAGCCGAGTATTTGGATTCAAGTCTTGAGCGAGAAACTTCTGAAATGATTTATTGCCTGACGATTCTATCCAATTTAGAAATTAGGTTCCAATAATTCGCGTGGCGCTAGTTATTGGTATAGACATATACTATTTTCAATCGAATACGGAAATTCTCTATCGTTCCTCTACAAATAAATTGTTTCATAGTTAATTGACAAAGATATACGTTCCTCTTCGAAATTTAGGAATTGTGATTCGCTCGAAACCAATCTGAGAATAATTCTCTAGACAACTTCAAACTTCAAGTTTTCTGTGTGCCGATTTCTAGATAATACTTATTCCCTGGATAATGAGGGTCAGAAATTTTATAGGTAAATTTGGTCCCGAAGAGTTGCAAGGTAGGTCGATCCTATTGGTGAAATTGGTCTCTCGATGTGAGCGTAAGAATTTGATTTTGAAAAATGTTAACAATTTTAAATATTTACACATTTTGATTGGTATTTGGCGACTAAATAAAAGTTATACAATATTAAAATGCTTCTTATATTTTAATTGACAGCAAAAGCATGGTAAAGATTTTATTAAATAGAAATGACTAAATGTCTTCTTAGAATAAGTATCAAATATTTCTGGCATACAACAGCTTAACTTATATTGGTAATCCTAGTCTAAAATTGAAATCATTCCTCTCGCATTGTAATTTCAATAAAGCATTCCGAATTGATAATTCTTTAGGCCGAAATATCAAAAACTGCAAATCTAAAGTTGATAAAACTAATAAATCCGGTGTTTATAAACTGTCTTGGGGATTGTAATAAAGTTTATATTGGTAGAACTTTCAGAAATTTCAAAGTTAGATTATCCGACCACAAACGTAGTTTTAATTATAATAAATCAGATTCCCATTATTCTAATCACATACTCGAAGAAAACCATAACTTTAATGATAATTTCAAAATTTTACACAATGAAAATAACAGACAAAAACTCAATCTATTGGAAATTTTAGAGATCAACAAAGAAAAGAATTCAGGTAGATTACTTAATAGTCAATTAGATCTAAATCCTTCACCTTTACTCAATCTTTTCAATTAATAAAGTAAGCAACTCCGATGGGTTTTCCAACATACCTCTTGTAACTATTGTAATATTAAATAGGAAATAAGACTAATATATAAGGAATAACTCTGTTCATTAGTTTGTATTTATCTGATGAAGCCACAGTGTGGTGAAACCGGTCATAGTTTTGTTAATATAGTGAAAATCTAAATACTTAATTTTTATTTCATTGAAAATATGTATATCCATTTTCATCAAGTAACGACCTCCTCAATCAAATAATAAATCTTTGTTATAAATCTTATTTTGTGAATAAACACTCTGGATCTTGTGGCAACTATCTTTCAGAAATGCTTCAAGATTTTCAAGGAAAGCAAAAAGATTAGGATGCGAACGAATTATTGAAATTTCGATGCAATGATTCACGAGTATGTGCACATTATTATCGGATGAAGTCACAGTATGAGATGCAACGCTTCATAGGTTTGTCAATATAGTGAGTATTTGAACATCATAGTTTCATATAATTAAAAAGAAGGTGTATGCTGTTGCCGCATTTGTATCTGTTTCTTTGCATATTCTACTTGATTACATGGCTATTGCGAATATTTATTACCATGTTGTTGAAAGTAAGTAAAGCATATTTCATCATGAATTAAACTCAAAAGAGATAGCTTCTTTGGGCGAAACCGAAATACCACAAAAATGGTCGCATGGGATGAATTGATGTGTCGGTTGACTCGCTTCTTTAAGAGGGCCAAATTGTAGGTTGTTGGGAATATGTTGAACAGAAGCGAGTTCCACAGTTCACCGGCCCTGTGAACAACGTCAGCAACTTGTCTTCGAAGAGCCAGCAGTTGAAGATCGCGGGTGATCTCCGGGTGGTCAATAAGGAGCACAGCTCGTTTTTTCACACTATCCAACATCTGCAACGAATGTTTTGGCGAAAATCCCCATACAAGGGAACAATATTCCAAAAAATGTGCGCCTTATATAGAAGCAACAGCTGAGATGACGTGAAGTATCGCTTGGCTCTAAACAAAAGTTAAGGTGATTCCGACTTAGCTATTGCAAATACATATTCATGCCAGCAAAACCCGGAGTTGACCGTTATTCCGAGAAGGTACATCGAATCTTTGGATGCAATTTGTTGGCCTTGCATCGTTAGAAGAGGTTCGAAAGATTTGTAATAATAAAAAAACTACTCCTAAAAAGAAAAAAAAGTCAAATAAGAAAATATAATAAAATAAATCAATATGCCCACGTTTCTATAAAAAGAAGTGACATCCCACAAAAATTTTCTTTGAAAAACCAGCCAAGTCTCGATTGAGCTGCTTGTTGATCTCTAAAAACAAATGAAATCTAGACAAAACTCGTGCCAAGTCTAAGGTTCCTTACTACGATTTCTTTATTATTATAGTTAATGTCGTGTTACTTGGCCGTTGAAAGGTACACAAGGGTACAAAACCAGATGCTCCATGACACCAATGCACCAATCTTTCTCCAGAACCGCTACCTATCGACGATGGAAAATTGCCACTTAGAAAACGTTGATTGGAATGAGCAGTCAATTGTAGGCTTGATAAAACTGCGTATTTCAATAATATTTTATGTTAGATCGGTGGCAAATTTGACGCTCTAAGAAAACTAGAGCAGAAGACAGCATTGTCAATGCTGAATGCATGTGTTGCACAATCAACAACAGCCTAAAATAAGACACTTACGTCTAATTACCAATACCAGTATTGGCTATTAACAAAATAGGTAGTTACAAGAGATATAACATTAGGTGTAAACAAAATTGACTTCTACCTATCCACTAACGTATAAAGAATGTTCAACGGCCAAGTCACACAACATTAACTATAATAATGAAGAAATCGGCAGTAAGAAACCTTAGACTTGACACGACTTTGTCTAGATTTCATTACTCTTCAGAGATAAACAAGCAGCTCCATCAAGACTTGGCTAGTTTTTTACAGAATGTTTGTAGTGGGATCAGACTTTCTTGACATAAAGGGGGTGGTGTTGGAATACAAATTTTTGCTGTGTTTGGACTTTCTGTGTGATATTGAATGATCATGAAAATACCATGTTTGAATAAAAAATTAAATGGCCTTCAAAAGATATGTTACACGACCCACTTTCCCAATGATGAATTTTACTACGGAGGGGAGGTTAGGTTTGGTTAGAACAAAACGAAACCAGGGTACAATCGTCTGCAAAACCGAAGATCTTGTTCTCAGTAGATAACAAAAGATTGTTCATCTGCAACAGAAACAAAGTTGGCGAAAGAATGGATCCCTGAGGTACTCTTATGCAGCAAGGTTTCATGCCAAACCCTATCGAGGGCTTTAGAGATGTCGAGGGCTATTGTTCTAGATTTTCGTGCTTTTCCATGGTTGATGTACAAACATGAGTAACGAAAGCGAGCAGATCTCCTGTAGATCTTTGCCTGCAAACTCAAGATATTCGATGAGTTCATCGTTTATGACTCTCTCCATTACTTTGGACATAATGGGAAGAAGTGTAACAGGGCGGAAGTTTAGGAGTTAGGACTTTTTTCCTTTCTTTGGGATCGGTTGAATTCTCGCTATTTTACTGCTGCTCGGAAAAGTCTGGCTTTCTTGAGAAGTTTAAAACAGACGGTTAAGAATGGGTGCCAGTTCGGGAGCACACTTTTTCAGGACGATTGGCGGTATTTCTTCTAGACCATCTGCCTTCTTGCAGTTCAGCTAATTTAGTTCTGCCATCAGAATTAAATTAGTTCCGTCATTAACTCAGACCCAAATGTTCAGAAATATATAAATATAGCTCAGGAGATATCATCTTTCATCAAGTTTTCTTTTCAGGTTTCTTCCTTTCGTTTCGTTTTTCCTTTTCTTTTATCAGAGTTGAAAGATTGAAGTTCACTCATCATACTGGGTTAAAAATTAATGAATATGGCTCAATTTCATTTCGAGGAATGGACTTTACGAATTCTTGATCGAGAAAATATTTCCACTATTTTATTTTCGAACGTTATATGAAAATGAATGATTGTTTTCATACAATAACAATCAATCATAGCTGAATTGAATATTTTGCGATATTTTGAATATTTATCATAAATCTTATTTGGTAAATGAATACTTCTTGTAAGTATCTATATGAAATTCTTCAGTTCGAGGAAAACGAAAATATTAGGATGCGAATAAATCTTTCAATAAAAGGAATGATTCACAAGTATTTGAAGTACAAGTAAGTAGTGTTGCCTAATTTTACAGTGATAAAATTGTGGGTTAAATAACCAGCGCATTTTTGAACCCTCAGCCAGTCCGAATAAAAACAAAACAATTTCCCACTACATGCGGATTCAAAAATTGAAATGCCAAGGTCCTTTGTCACCATGATCAAATTTCAACCATTTTTGTTCCATAATCAAACCAAGTTTTTGAATTTTTTGGAACGAAGATGTAATCTATAACCAACAATATTTACTCTAGACCAAACTCAATTGCCTTGTGAATTCCAATTTCAAAATCTACAACAATATGATATTGATATGTCCTAGGGAAAATTGATGTATCATGAAAAATTGGTAAAAAAACTGGGAGAATAATCAGATGTATCGTCTGAGTATATACGAGAATATATATATATATATATATATATATATATATATATATATATATATATATATATATATATATATATATATATATATATATATATATATATATATATATATATATATATATATATAAACAATCCTCACCTTTGCTTGTTCGAATGTTAAATTTGCTTAGCGCAGCATACTTGTTAGTAGCTATGGCGGTAATTCCCGACAAGCGATATAGATTATTTCTTCTAATATAACTACCATCACATGTAGAAATCAAAGAAGGCATATCATCTAGGAAAACTCATCGAAATACTATGGCTGATTTTCCCGATAAATCGCCAACAGCTTCTCTCTTGCATGTTGAACTCGCAAATTGGCGGTTGAAAAATTGTAATTTGGAGTCATGGCAATGTTCTGAGAAAGGCCTGATCACTGTGGTATTAGTATTCACTGTTCGCAATGTAGGTATAAATGAATTATATTTTTCATCCAAACAGGTCCACCATTGTTCGACGCTTGCTTCCTACATCTTTTGAAAAGAATATTTAGTTATTGCCTACCAACTGCTTTCCGCTTTCACTCGACGTCTACTTGGCTTAGCATACAATATCCGTTGCAAATCAGTGGTTTCAAAATGAAACTTTAGAGGTGATTATTCAATTCCCAAAATTCCTAATCCTCAAATCCTCTCTAACTACATTTCTACGGCATTACACATAATCTCATTGTAGTTCATTCAAAATGCATTATTTCCTTCACAAGAAGTTAATTAGATGAGTTCAAGTACGTGAAAAGCTCGGGAGGTTAGGTTAGTTAGGGAATTAATATGTCGATGGTTGCAATTAGACATAAACCTGTCTGTTCGTTACCACCGTTCTTTCCGGTTACGAATAAAATGAGGAAATGTATATTTTTGGCAATTGATATTGAAGACATATCTGTAGAAAGGTTGCTATAGTAATAGTTTTATTTCACTTAATATAGTGTAAGTATGTAAGAAAATTTATATAAACTCAATTGTTTTTCTTTGATTGGAACAGTTTCATCCTAGACATTCGCTTGGAAAAGAAAAGAAAAAAATTGAATGAAATAATTTCTCCTCTGAAGGACGCGTTTCATTTTTCTGTATTTTCACATTTAACGGATAGAGTAAGTGGTGCGAAATTATATTTCACTAATTTATTTTCGAAAACATTTTCCGTGTTTCCTCTTGATTACTAAAATCTAAGAAATATAAACAATGGCTTAATGTTCATCAATCAATTTTATCCTTTGTACCTTAACTAATTAAAGTCTTTGGAAAAGAGTAGGCCGAGTATTTGGATTCCAGTCTTGATCGAGGAACTTCTCAGATGATTTATTGTCTGACGATTCTAGCCGAATAAGATATTTGAGATTCCAATTCGTGTAGTCCTGGAAATTGGTACAGACATACTATTTTCAATCGAATATCAGAATTTCCTTTTGCTCTTCTTACTGCGAAAAAAATTGAAACACAGTTGAATGACAAAGATATTCGTTTACTGACGAATTCTAGAAATTTGAATTTGGGAGGCTTTTACTTGATAAAATTCCATTATCAATAATAAAAAATAAAAATAAAAAACAAGTACTGTGTTTTAAGGAATTTTACTTAATAATTGCGATTCGTAACGCGTTTCACTATACCGTAGCTTCTTCAGACGAATGATTATGCAGAAAAATATAAATGAGAATATAACTATAAATGTTCTCGAGTAATTAAAAGCTTATTGGTTGCTTCCTCCTAAGTGGTTATTTATGACAGGTATATCCAATAAAATAAGGAATAGATTGCTCCCGAAAAGATTCAATAGAGGTGAAGGGCTTAAATCGACTTGTTCATTGATGAGTCTACCTGAGTGTTTGTATTTATTTATTTCTAAAGTTTCCCAAAGATCTACCTTCCAATATTTATTATCTGTATGCAAAATTTCAAACAGTTGGTCGAAAGAATGATTATTTTCTAAGAGATGATTCGCCTAATTTGAATCTGATTTTTATTTGAAAAACTGCGTTTATGTTCCGATATTCTAATATTAAAATTTCTATGTGTTCTGCCAATGTAGAAATTATCACAGTCATTGCAATTCAATCTATAAACACCTGATTTATTTTTTTATCTGGTTTGGTTTTATTATTTTTATATCTTTGCCTAAATTATTATTAGTTTGGAAAGCTATGTTGAAATTATTGCTACTTAAGAATGATTTCAGTTTCTCACTTGTAATGCCAACGTAGGTTAAGGTGTTGAATTTTTGTTTCAATTTATCGACAGGGTAAATTTCATTCAATCCTATTCTACTTTGTTTTTATTCAAAATATTATTTATTAGTTTGGGATTGTAACCATTATTTTTGGCTATTTGTTTAATCAAATTTAGTTCTTTGTTGAAATTTTCTGGTGATAACGGGATGTTAATCAATCTATGAATAAAACTATTGAATGCTGACATTTTATGTTGATATGGATGACACGACGAGATATGAATTATAATATCTGTATGTGACGGCTTATGGTAAATTGCGAAAACATGTTTTCCATTGTCATTCGAAATTGTTACGTCTAAGAAATTTATCGAATTATTGCTTTCTATTTCGGTTGTGAATGCAATTTTTGGATGTAATGAATTTATATGATTTTCGAAAATTTTCAACTGTCTATCTGTTCCTGTGAAGCAAATAATGATGTCGTCTACATAGCGATACCAGTATAAACAATATTTACTGAGTGGATGATTATGAATAAATTTCTCTAAGTTATTCATGAAAATTTCTGCTAACAAAGGACTTAACGGATTGCCCATATTCAAGCCGTCTTCAATAGTATAATATTTGTTATTGAAATGGAAATAATTTTGATCTAAACAAATTTTTAATAATGAAAGAATATCTGATTTAATGATAGTATTGACATGATTACTTTCTAATAATTCTTCAACTAAGTAATACGTATCTTTCGGAGGAATGTTGGGAAATAGATTCTTGACATCGAAGGAAATAAGTTTGGAATTAGGTGGTATAGTGGTATCTTTGATATTGGCAATAAGTTCGTATGAATTTTTGACCGAAAATTCAGATTTAAAATTGCAATGTTTTATTAGCAAGTCGTTGAGGAATTTTGAAAGTTTGAACGAAGGTGCCGTTATATAAGAAACAACAGGTCTAATAGGGTAATTAGGTTTATGAAGTTTTATCAACGAATATAATTCGGGGGATTGTGGATTGGAGTTAATGAAGTTATATTTTTCTTGGTCTGTTATTAATGATTTTGCTGTCGAAATTATGTTTTTAACAACTTTCTGAAATTTTGCGGTAGGATCCTTAGTTGATGTTATATAGTTTCCGGCTGTTAAGAATTCTTCAGTTTTAGAAATATAATCGGTTTTACTGATCGCAATGACGGTGTTACCTTTATCTGCTTTAGTGAATACTAAATCATTCTTGGTACTATTTTCACGAATTGTTTTTATTATCTTATAATCGGAATTGCAATTAGGTGATAATTTCGAAAAGTCTTCTTTAATGATTTTTGCTGTTTGATGTTTGGCTAAAATATTATTTTTGGAGTTTTGAGAATAATTTCGGAGTCTATGCCTAACTGTTCAAAATTAGTTTTATTATGTTTTGGATGTAAATTATGTTTGAATCCTTCTTCTAATAGATCTTTTGTGGTTGTGTAAAATCGGTATCAGTTAAATTAGTGAATCTTTCAAAAGTTTATGGTCTGAAAATTTATCAGTTGAAGGTTTGGGTGGAGAAATTTTGAATTTAAGTGAATTCAACTTTTTCTGTTGTTGCCGAAAGTTTTATGAATTAAAATTTTGACATCGTATCTGGATTCAGAGTCTAAAATATCAAACTCAACAGGGTGCAATCTAAACAATAATTCCGTATGGATTACCTTCAAATATATGTTTGCAATGTCCTCCTGTTGTACTGGATCTTCATATCCTCTTTGAGCCATATGCGTTGGCCTTTCTCAATTGCTCTTCTTGCTGGTCCACTGTTGTTATGTTTCTTCAACCGTATGTAATTGGGAGTCAACCTGTTTTTCAAGCACATTGAGTAGAACCATATATTCTGAGTGTGAACTGCACATCTTAGTAGTATTTTGAAATACCACAAAGCCAAAAAGCCGGTATCAGCTTTCTTTAACATTTGAATTTGGGAGGCTTTTGCTTGATAAAATTCCATTATCAATAATAAAAAATAAAAACAAGTACTGTGTTTTAAGGAATTTTACTTAATAATTGCGATTCGTAACGCGTTTCACTACACCGTAGCTTCTTCAGACGAATGGTTATGCAGAAAAATATAAATGAGAATATAACTATAAATGTTCTTGAGTAATTAAAAGCTTATTGGTTGCTTCCTCCTAAGTGGTTATTTTATTTATGACAGGTATATCCAATAAAATTAAGGAATAGATTGCTCCCCGAAAAGATTCAATAGAGGTGAAGGGCTTAAATCGACTTGTTCATTGATGAGTCTACCTGAGTGTTTGTATTTATTTATTTCTAAAGTTTCCCAAAGATCTACCTTCCAATATTTATTATCTGTATGCAAAATTTCAAACTGTGGGTCCAAAGAATGATTATTTTCTAAGAGATGATTCGCCTAATTTGAATCTGATTTTTATTTGAAAAACTGCGTTTATGTTCCGATATTCTAATATTAAAATTTCTATGTGTTCTGCCAATGTAGAAATTATCACAGTCATTGCAATTCAATCTATAAACACCTGATTTATTTTTTTTATCTGGTTTGGTTTTATTATTTTTATATATTTGCCTAAATTATTATTAGTTTGGAAAGCTATGTTGAAATTATTGCTACTTAAGAATGATTTCAGTTTCTCACTTGTAATGCCAACGTAGGTTAAGGTGTTGAATTTTTATTTATATGTCATCCATATCAACATAAAATGTCAGCATTCAATAGTTTTATTCATAGATTGATTAACATCCCGTTATCACCAGAAAATTTCAACAAAGAACTAAATTTGATTGAACAAATAGCCAAAAATAATGGTTACAATCCCAAACTAATAAATAATATTTTAAATAAAAACAAAGTAGAATAGCATTGAATGAAGTTTACCCTGTCGATAAATTGAAACAAAAATTCAACACCTTAACCTACGTTGGCATTACAAGTGAGAAACTGAAATCATTGTTAAGTAGCAATAATTTCAACATAGCTTTCCAAACTAATAATAATTTAGGCAAATATATAAAAATAATAAAACCAAACCAGATATAAAAAAATAAATCAGGTGTTTATAGATTGAATTAAAATTTTCAGAATCTTCAACGACAGCAGAAATAGTTACCTGAATGTTTTCATATTTCAATCTATCTATTGTCAGGAAAAATGATTTTTTATATGTATTTGCTTGCTTATTGAAACGAAAATTATGATATTGGTACATAATATCCGTGGGAAAAGCCAAATATCGTGAACAATTGGCGGAATAATGAAATATACCATCCAAGTATTTACGAATCACATTTTTCAAAAAAGAATGATTAGAGTTATAGAAGAAAACTATTATATTGGCCCTTGACTAGACATTCATAAATAGTCTTCACCCCTGCTCATTCGTATGTCTATTTTGCTTAGCGCAGAAAGTTTCCTTCATACGTGTTGCTTACGGTGACAGTAACTTCCGAGAAGGGTTATAAAGGGTTAGTGTAACTAACATCCGGTGTGGTAATTTAAGAAAATGTAAAATCTTGGAAAAATCATCGAATTTTTGTTTGCTTTTTCGAAAAAATGGTCATTGATTTATTAAATGACAGTTCCTGTCACATTCCAAATATTTTTATTTGTTTCAAAATCAAGTAATACAAGCCTTATTTTTTTACGATTCTTTTTTCCAATTTTCTTCTTCTAATCCGAGAAAAATTAATTATTCCTAGTTTCTTCAACCTTCGATATCCTGATATGTTATTTATTTATCGCTTATTATTGAAAAGTCATACGTGGAATTGTTTAGACGCTCCGGTGAAACTAGCTCATTTGTGAACGAAGGATAAGAGAATTTAATGTTCTTACTCTTACCCATAATATTGCTGGTAAAAAAATAGTAAGCGCACAAGTTGATATACCGTTTGAAAGCCAGATGAATGTAGTAGTTTTTTCCAAAAAAAAAGCGGCTACTTATCGATCAGTTTTCAGTGGTACAGCGAACAAGAAAATACCACTAATTTTGTTAATTTCACAATTTTGTCATTTAGCCTTTTACAACACCCGGTATACAGACTTTTTTACCATTAGTGGTTACCTATCTTATAGAAAATTTAATGTTCTTTCCGATGGTATGGTCAGATTTGATTCAGCTGTAAGAGTAACAGAGATATACTTGTTTTTATAGAGAGAAGCAAACAAATCAAGAAGTGTTAAATAACTCGATAACTATCAACTTTTCGAAAAAATGCTATAAGACTTTTTCGTTGCAAATGACTTGTACTACCACCTTCTGAAGTTTAGCTCCTTTTATAGGATATATATATATATATATATATATATATATATATATATATATATATATATATATATATATATATATATGATTTGTATGTGCCACACCTGACTAGACGCATTAACGAAAACGTCAACAGGATTTGAAGATGGTGCATGAGATTGCATCGAAACGTTGCCAAAACCAAAGTTTCGAAAGGAATTTAAGTTCAAAACACGGACGAATTGGGGTACAAAACTTGCCTGAAATATCAACCCTCTATGCGGGGGTTACAATCCTTGAACATTTTGAATATGGAAGATGGGTCGAGTGATGACTCAAAAGAAGGTTGGTATCTTTGTCTACATTGTCTTGAACGAATTTCCATTTTTAATTGAAAACTGTAAAAGATACTGGTTGAGCAACTGAAAGATAGGGAAGACTTTTTCCCTGAGACTATTTAAGTTTCAGTGAAGTAAAATGGAACAGATCCATACTGATAAATGGCAGTCATCATCAAGTACCATCCTCATCTCGAATTTCAATCCCTGGAGCATGGGTGACAAGCCTTGAAAATTTGGAAGCGGGTAGAAGGGTCCAGTGATAACTCGAAAGAAAGGTATTATCTTTGTCTGCATTCCCGTGAAAGAATTTTTCAATTTTGATTGAAAACTATAGAAAATACAGAGTGAGCCACTGAAAAATAGAGAAGAATATCTATCGCCCTGAGCTATTTAAGTATTAGTGCAAAAAATGGAACAAATGAAATTTGAGATGTGAATGATATTCCGGAAGATGACAGCCTTTGATCTGGAATGAATCTGTTCCATTTTTTTGCTCTAATACTTGAATAGCTCAGGGCGATAGATAGTCTCCTCTATTTTTCAGTAGCTCACTCTGTATCTTCTACAGTTTTCAACAAATGAAAATTCGTTCACGGGGATGCAGACAAACATAATACCTTTCTTTCGAGGTATCACCCGACCCATCTCCCCTTTTCCAAATTTTTAAGGGTGGTCACCTCTCCTTTAGGGGTTGAAATTCGAGATATGGATGGTACTTGATGATGATTGCCATTGATCAGCAAGGATCTGTTCCATTTTATTTCACTGAACCTCAAATAGTCTCAGGAAAATAGTCTTCCCTACTTTCAGTTGCTCACCCTGTATCTTTTACAGTTTTCAATTAAAGATGAAAATTCGGTCAAGGCAATGTAGACAAAGACACCATTTTTCTTTTGAGTCATCACTCGACCCATCTTCTCTATCAAAATGTTGAAGGATTGCAACCCCCGCTTAAGGGGTTGATATTTCAGGCAAGTTTTGTACCCCAAAAGATGTCCCCGTTAAAATAAAAATTGAACTGTTTTGCGTTTTAATCCGAAATGAATATCTTGGTAGATATAGCCTCTGTTATTTTTCGTTGAAGCACCCTATATACAAACTATAGCATCATCAGACAATGATATCAATGTGTCAACGAGTACTGTCAGAGGCTTTCTCCTCGGGAAAATCCAGTGTACGGACCTTAGTCAAGTAACACTGAATGTTACTCATTCATAGTTTTCTTTGTGTGAAGTGATCGAATGGAATACTGCTTTGACTATAAATATGATAAAATTGTCAGCTAATTATATTACATTTATATATGTAAATAAAAAAATGAAGACAATGAAATTTTTTTTCCGAAACGTCGGAAATTTAAAGGATTGTTTTCATCTAAACACAACCGGTTCCACTACCTACCATTCCTTAATTGAGCAATTGAAGTGAACCACTGAACTCTTCAGTGCTCATTGTGCCTATTAAAAATTCCGTTGGTCGTAATGCGAACTTCATCGATCCATATAATGCGTCGACAGTATTCTGGCTCTTCTTTTGTTTTCTGAAGGTACCAGTAGCTGAAGGCTGAAGGAATTGCGATTTTCTCATCCTGTGGGGTCTAAATATATTCTTCTTGAGTATTCTGAGAACCCTAGACTTTGAAATGCCAGTTTCAACAGCCATTAGACGCTTTTGAA
Source organism: Cryptolaemus montrouzieri (assembly GCA_013387265.2). NCBI lineage: Eukaryota > Metazoa > Arthropoda > Insecta > Coleoptera > Coccinellidae > Cryptolaemus > Cryptolaemus montrouzieri. The sequence continues at coordinate 127,420,640 of JABFTP020000185.1, forward strand.
TTCCAGGTTGGGCTGCAAATCTATCTTCAATTTCTCAGGTGTTGGTCTGATGTGCTTTGAAATGACCTCCACCAATTATATTCGCCTTCAGTTTTTCGAAAATAGACCTATGCGTCTGTCACTTCTTAGGGAACCTCTTGAAATGAGAATCTTCCGCATCATCCGAATCATGCCAATTCTGCTTATAATATTCCAAGATATCATACTTTCCTTAATTTTTCGAATAAAAGAGCCATAACGATTGAGTTATAAGTAGAAATTTTCGAAGCAGGTACTGAAGAACGAAATCAGCTTATGACATAAAAAATCATTCTCACAGAACCAATACTATTCATTGAATATTGCAATTATTTCAAACATAGAATTGAATTAATCAACATTAGTAAGATTGAATAGTTGAAATTGTGTAATAAAAGAAGTAAAATCTAAATTGTGAGTGGTGAACTCTATTGTTTTCTACACAGAAATGAACGAATGGGATGTTTAACGCACATAGACAAACCTCTTCTAAAATAGAATTGTGAATATCTGCGATATTTGGAGTGGATATGAATTTTTGGTTTTTTAATGAAAGAGGCTGATATTAAAGGAATTTATAAGGCATGCGATATATAAAAAATAATTCTATCTATTGATACCAACATCAGATATTATAGTTCGTATTTGAAAAAACACAAATTGCTTCAGAACTCAGAAACCGATCGGCAAAAAAATTTCGAATACGTCCCTGAATTCTTCTCGAAGAATTTCTTGTAGCGTGTGAGAATATTTTTCACTGAACTTACATAGAATTCGAGATATCATCACATGTCGAAATCCCGAAAAATCCAGAGTTTGGGAATAACTCTAAAATTAAAAAAGTTAGTTTTACGAATGAGTTTTTCTCGAAAATCAAGAGATTGGGCATGATTTTTCTCTATCTACAATATATCACATAGCTGACGTACTATAACATCGAATTTGGGCCATCCTGAACCTATCTCTATGAATAAAAATCAGAAAGTATTTCAGAATGGCCACATTTATTTGTACCAATTTACTTGTTGGGATTGTGTTTGTCAGAACAGAATCATGATAATAATATGATGTTTGAAATTGAATATATTATTGAAGCATTTAACTGATTATTTGTGAAGATACTCGGTTGACTATATTCTTCACTTGAATGGCTTGTCAGTTATTCGAACAGTAATTTGCAGTGTAGTAAAATGAGTAATAATCCTTCGTAATACAAATATATTACTGTGAGTTTCACTGAAAATGAGCTTCAAATTATAGTTACGACACTATTCCCACTAGCATAATCGCTCACAGTAAACTAGACATTACACTTCTTGTAGGTAAACATATTCATAAAATTAATTTAATCGATATTCCGTTCTAGAAGCATATTCTATAAAAATATAAAATTAACAATATGTTTGATAAGAGTAATGGAGCAGTTTTAACTATGATTATTTTAATACCATTTATCACTTAAATTCACATTAAACAGTGAATAAATTTCAACTTGTTACTAACCTCACTTGAGAGTGGAAAGATTGTTAGAATTAGTGAATTTGTGTTCGGTTGTGACAGTCTGTTTATGGGATAGTGGTAAGTCTTCTTTTGTATATTCTCTTTCATACTATCTCCAACAGTATTTACTCTGAACTCAAAATCCATGAAAGTTATAATTTTATTAATATCTAGATTATATCTGCTCCCGAAATAACCCCGAAAGGGTTCAATATTTAAGTTTTGATTAATTAATTTGATAAATTTTCTTCGAACTGAAACTTTTCAATCTCATAGAGTTTTTGCTTCATGTTTATTGAACGGATTTTATTGATCAATGGTCGGAAATATATTGAAGTTATTGATTTTTCTTATTAATGAAAAATTTGTCTACAGAAACTTATTTTTAAATATGGGTAATTATCATGATAATTGCAGTAATAGATATTGCATTGCAGTCTCCTGAAAAATACTATTAACATATCTTACTTTCCATTTTTTATACAAAATTGTGGCATAGTTCTTTCGGTCCCTGCTCGAATACATTGAAATTAGTTGTTTATGTCTTACTCAAAAACTAGAAATTTTTATGAGGAGCAAGGAAAATGTAACTCAATACTATTCTGTTACATTTTTCTGTCAACTACATCGATGATTGAGGTGTTGAGTATATTGTTCTATAATAAAATGAAAAATGGTTATGAAAAAAATTTAAAAATAGCGTTCAAAACATCAACAAATTCAGGTTCATTTATCAGGAATTATAAGTCCCCATGAATAAAGAAAATGAATCAGTTGTTTATAGATTGGATTGTGCAGATTGCAATTGTTTTATATAGGTAGAATAAGAAGAAATTTTAATGTGAGAATCTCTGAACATAAGCGCAGTTTCATCAATGGAAAAACCGATTCAAATTATTCTAATCATCTTAGGAAGATGGTCACTTTTTCAATTCAGAATTCAAAATCCTACATTCTGAGAATAGAGGTATGAAACTCAACCTTGTGAAACTACTTGAGATTAACAGATTTAGGTAATCACCTAAATTAATGATCAGGTAGACATAAATAACTCACCCTATTAAATTTATTTCCTGAACCTTACTTCAAGTACGGATAGCTCTGAGAGGATTGCCTCTTTAGTATATATAAAAATTTGTTAGTAAGATATACTTGTAGTATTCATTCGCTCTTGATAAAGATACTGTATATCGAAACGCGTCGAGCATTCAATAATATATTTTAGTAGAAATCATCGTTTACTTATATTTGTGAAAATGGACTTCTATCACGTGAACGCCTCGTCAATTGAATTCTCAAAATATCTTGGGCTTAACGATAAAATACAATATTCATTTCCAAATTCAAATTTCTTCAAATCTACAGGGCATTCCAAGTTAAGTGGCCTATTAGACGTTCATGGAGAACTAATTATGCTATCGTTCTAAAATATTAGTAGTTGATTCAGCTAGTCTGAAGCTCCTTTTATGAAATGATTTCATATAAATGGCACTTCCGGTTATACCGGAAGTGCATACCAACTTTCCCATTTAATATAGCACACCCTATATATTGATAACTGGTTCATTAACACTCATTATTTCAATTATAAAAACACCTAAAACATGAGTCTAGCTTGTTTCGTTCATGAAATATTCTGGTTTTACTTGAAAATCATCAATATTTTGCTTTTTGAAAAAATTGATATATTTCGAGAACGGCGTGAGCTACCAAATCAACAACAGTTGTTTTGCAAACAAGAAACCGTGCGGGATATAACTCATATCCGACTAAATCGCAGTCAGTATACAGAGTGCTATTTTTTCCGACTCATATTTTGAAACGAGGAAACATCGAAAACTACGTTTTTTCAAATTGTAACCTATATTTTATTGTATTCATTAGATTCGTCGTCAAAACAGAATGAAGTTTCCCATACATACCCTGTACCCTAGATTTCAAGTTATGGCGAAAAAACGAATTCTTCGTACCTACCAAGGCGTAGTTGGTAGGCGACTTAGATTCCTGCACGTGCTTAGACAGTTTCCAGAGCATTAACAAATAACTGTTATTTTGTAATTGGATAATTGATAAATTAAGAGAAAAAAAATGCGAAACTGCAGTTGCAATTTCCACAGCCAAATTAAAAAATATCAAAACAAATCAAACTGTATTTTCTTAAATTTCATTATAAGTATTCAAACTGATGACCATTCACTTCTAGACATAGTTCTATTCGACGCATGTGATGTGGCTGGCCTCAGTTCCTCCACATTCAACTCTATCAAATCATTTTGTAGTTAATTATGCAAATAATATCTTGAAGTTACAGTTTCAGAATAAATTTTATCTTTCAGCCTTCCCCAAAGATAAAAATCCATAGGCACTATGTCAGGTGACCTTCGAGGCCACAAAGACGGATCGTTTGTTCCATGTATCTTCAAACATATCAGTTGAAATTCGATCATTTTCGTTTGTGCGATGTGCTGGCGCTCCATCGATTTGGAAGGAACAACACCTTGATTCAGCAACAAAAAAGTGTCAACGGAGTCACTTACTACCGTCCTAAAATCCATATAAATTTCACCATTTAAGTTTTCATCATACACAAAATACGAAAATCTGTTTTCCTTCAAAAGTGCAAACACATTGAAACTAAATTTATTTTGAGTTTTTCTTTCCCTCGTAATATGAGGATTTTGGTTGGCCAAAACGTATGAGTTATTCCTGTTGAAAAAAACCCTAATTTGAAAATTTGGCCTCAATCGTCCAGATATTCTTTTTGAGAAAATCGGGATCCTCTTATGTTCTGAGAAGAAAGATCTCATACAGTTCTTTTCAAAGCAGTGGATCGCCAGCTTGTAGAGTTGTAGACACATGGAAATTTATGAGGGGGTGTAGTTTAAGTGTTTTAGAATTCTGTGAATACTACTATGAGGAAAATTCAGATCATGCTCTGCTATTGACAATGATGCACGTGGATTAATATCATAATAAGCTAGATTGGCAATTTCATTGTCTTCATTGTTGACTACAGGGGTTGAAACTGATGTCTCATTCGGGACCGTTCCAGTCGAAAGAAAATTCGTAACGTATCTCCTGGATTTGTTTATCTGTCATAGACGGCATATTTGGATATAATTCGTTAAATTTCTTACTAGTTCTACTCACATTCCGATTCCCATCTCCATGAATGAAAACTCAATTAAGTATTTGCTCATTTGTGTAGCTAGCCATTCTGTTCCAATTAATTCTACTGACAGTTAAAAAATGATTGTTTGTTATCTATGCTCTGGAGTATGTCTACGCACGTGCAGGAATATAAGCCGCCTTTGCCAACGTTATGTAGGTACTTAGAATTCGTTTTTTCGCCATAACTTTTACGGCGAATCTAATGAATTTAAAAAGATATGGGTTAGGATTTGAAAAATCGTTTCGAAATGTTAGGCGGAAAAAAGGGCATTCTGTATACTGAATCCATAAACGTCTAATAGGCCACTCAACTTGGGATACCCTGTGTACTCTCCTTAGACAATAATTTCTACACTTCTCCGATATTTCTGTTTTTCTTTTAAAATTCATCTTTGGCCACAGAATATGCCTCAGTTGCGGCAATAAATTCTTCATTCGAGCCAAATCTCTTCACTTGTTTAATTTAACCACTTGTGGATTAGTTCATTGTATTGATGAAACTTTATTTTTCTTAGCCATATGAGGTTGTTTGAGCTCAATCTCGTCTTTCAATCGGTCGAGTGGGGCCGTATGATAGTCACTGTTGATCATCTGGCCTTTCTTCAGATAGTCGAAGAAAAATGTTCCATGAGAACATCAAAATACAGACGCTATAATCTCGCTAACCGATTTTCGGGCTTTTGGTCGCTTTAGACGGCTTTCGTCCTCTACTCTCCTAACAGCAGATACTCTCTTCAACTCTGAAGCATAGTGATGTATCTAAGTTTCATGGTCATATATCGATGCAAATATCATTTTAAACGCATTTTAAAAGTTGGAGAAAACACTCAGATTCTTCAATTTATTGTTGTTCTTTTTGCACTTCACCGCGGTACCCCGGTGTTGAAAAGGGTTCCTTTTGATATTTCTAATATATTATAAGAATTTTTAGATATTCGGCGCAGTATGTTAGACGTTTGGATGACAGTACGTCGGGTCCTGTCAAGGAGTGAACATTTAACCGAGATCGATGTTTCTCCTTAATACCTTCAGTAATGATGATGTCACTCAGAGCCATTCGACAACGGCTAGTGCGAATGTTGGGCAGTATAGCCTCTTCAGTAAAGGAAGGTGCAAAAAGATCTGCTAGGACATTGAGAAATTTGTAAAACAATTTGTAGGACTCCTGAGCAGTGTGGCAGTAATCTCGTAATTCAGAAACGAAATATATATTCATAAATTTTTTCCTTATGCCTGGATGCTATCATCTTATCCTCCTATCGTATATTGAACTCATCAATCGAGCAAGCTATCTAACCTAACATGAACAAGAGCTTTTGTTTGGCAGCCCAATAAGGCCAGAATGTTATGAATAATTCTTTGTTCTCTTGTTCTGTTCTGAATTCATCTAACGCAGTACCACCGAACATTCCATCTACAAATTCTTCCATGACAGAAATTAAGTTCATAGTTCGCACTGTGAGACGGGGTCTCGAGCAGCTGAACTGCAAGAAGGTAGTAGGTCTAGACGAAATACCGACAATCGTCCTGAGAAAGTATGCTTCTGAACTGGCACCCATTCTTTATCGTCTGCTTCCCATTTCTTATGAAAGCCAGACTTCCTGACTTTTCCTAGCACGTGGAAAATAGTGAGAATTCAACTGATTCCATCTAAAGGAAAGAAGTCCATACCCTAAAACTACTGATCTGTCCAAAGTGATGGAGAGAGTCATAAACTATGGAGTCATCAAATATCTTGAGTTGCAAGAAATTATTAACGACCGTCAGTATGACTTTTGCAGGCAAAGATCGACAGAAGGTCTGCTCGCCTACGTCACTCCTGTGTGTACATCAACGATGGAAAAGCATGGGGAATCTAGAGCAATAGGCTTTGACATCTCTAAAGTCTTCGATAGGGTTAGGCATGTGGCTTTGTTGAATAAACTTGCTGCATATGGGCTTCGCTGAAAATTGCGATGTTAGATAAGTAGCTTCCTTTCAAATAGATTAATGCAAGTTATGGTAGACGTTATAACATCTGATCGTTTCCAGTTGCAAGCAGGAGTACCTCAGGGATCCAATTTATTGCTAACCTTGTTTCTGTTCTAGATAGACGATATTCTGTAATCTTCAGAAAATAAGATCTTCGGTTTTGCAGACGATTGTACCCTGGTTGTGTCTTTCAGTAGTCTTAGGCCGATGACAGCTGCGAAATCTCAGCCTCAGAGATGTCAGCAAACTGATAACTTGAACTCTGACTTACAGAAGATAACGTAGTGGGATCAGTTGAATTTGGTGAGCATCAACGCGAGCAAGACGCAAGCAACGTTTACTAAAAACGTCGCCGCTGGAGAACCTCCACTAGCAAGGCATGGCCAACAAATTGCATCCAAATATTTGATGTACCTTCTCGTAATAACGGTCAACTCCAAGTTTTGCTGGCAAGAACATGTATCAGCAATTTTGCATCAGGTAAACCTAGTTATCTTTTCAGAGCCAAGCGATACTTCACGTCATCTCAGCTGTTGCTTCTATATAAGGCGCCGTTTCGACCTGCTTGGGAATATTGTTCCCATGTATAGGGATTCGCGCCCAAACATTTGTTGCGGATATTGGATAGTGTGCAAAAACTGGCTGTGCGCCTCATCGATTATTCGGAGATATCCAACCGCTGGCTCTCAGAAGACAAGTTGTGACCCCTCGAACCTCTCTCTAAAGGAATTCTTTGGTTTACAGGGCTGGTGAGCTGTGGAACTCGTTTCCGTCCAACATCTTCCCAACATCCTACAATTTGGCCCCCTTTAAGAAGCGAGGAAACAAACACCTCAATTCTTCCCAGGCGCCCACTAATGTGGTGCAACAGGTTCGCCTATTTCTTGGGAGCGCGCATAAAAAAGAAATAAAAATAGAAAATACTTGAGTGTGCTAAAACAGAGGTAAATCTTTTTTTATACTAAAACTACTGAACTATCAACTGTGCGAACGAGATGTTAATATGAAATTTTTTTTCTACATAGTTGATTTTCTAGAGAAATTGAATAAAGTAAAGTTAAGATAATGGTAGATCCCTAACATTTTTAATCCCATTAGAATATCGTTGGGTAGATCTCGAAAGTGCAATGTACATTTATTTTTACTAGAACCATACACTATAAAACTGAGGTTCAGTGGGCAAATATTTCATTCTCGTGGCAACGTATTGACAGTCCTATTTGACTTGGGCGACGCTCTTGCACTCACCTGATGAAAGATGTCTCGGATAAATACTGAACAGATAAAGAGGCGCCGCCGGTGCCGATAATTCAATTGCAGTCGTCAATTTGTCGCATATTTCTACATATCAAAGAGATTATGCAATACATCCATTTCATTTGGTTCATCTCACAATACTCTGCAAATCTATCACAGTCCGGAAATACACGTGAAGCAAGAATTACAATTTCTCTCTACTGAAACTCAACTAACTTCGCTCTGCAAAAATCCATAATCAAATGAAATTTACAAGGTAAATTTGTGTATTTTCACTGAAAATTAGTTGTATTGTAAACTATTTTCATTTATTTATTATTTATCAATATTTTTTCAATACTTCAGAAATATACACAAAAAATGAATCTTTCTGTGAAATCTTTTGAAACCAAGATGATGTGTTTCAGTAGAAATAGCCAGGGATGTAAATTCCTTGTTTATGAAGGCGTAGCGTTGGAGGTGGTCAATAGATATGTCTATTTGAGGAATCCTTTCGTGTCCTTGTCGCTATTTTGGGAAATGGCGGAAAGTTCTTTGGTTAAAGCAAAGCAGGCTTTCGGTTCGGTGGTCTCTGTTCTATCTGGTCTGAAATATACAGATTGGAGCATGAAAGCTAGGCTTTTTGATTCTCTTGAGCGTAGCATTCTACTTCACGCAGCTCCGGTATGGAGCTAACGATACGTTGATATACTTGAAAAAGCTGAGACCCAGTTCTTTAAGAAACTACTACCTACATTTACCGTCTAACGTCCCGGATTACTTAGTGCGTCTGGAATGTGGTGCGACAAAGGTCCGCAGTACTATATTTGCCCACAATCAAGAATTTATAATTAAACTCCATAGAATGGAAAGCTTCAGACTCCAAAAGCTCTGCTTTCAGCGAATGATTCATCTCTCGAGTGATAGTAAGGTCGAAGCAAGGTATAATTGGTGTGTGCAGGTAAAAGAGCTTTTTGAGGCCATTGATTGCCTGCATATATTCGAAAATGTGAACGACAGAACACCGCCATCTTCTAAGAGTTTTCTCATTGAGATATTCAGAAATTCATGTTTTAATGAAGACATTTTGCGAGCCACTAACTCAGGTTAGCCACTGGTGGCAAACCGTTTCAGTCATACGATTTCGTGTAAAGTTTATTTGAATCTATCTGTTCCTTTCGATTTGACGCTGATGGTTTTCGAAATCCGCTTGAAAGACAGAAAATGTTTGAGAATATGTTTAAGGGGATATTTTAAAATTGTGTTCGGTGAAATATGCACGGTTTGAAACATAAAAAGGACTCTGACGTCTGATTTTTTTCTGAATATCCGCCATTGAGGGCAATATTCCGGAGTTTTTGTGACGCGAATAATGTTTCTGAGCTGGTTCAATTTTTGGAAGGTCTTTCGGAGGCCTGTCAAGTCCGAAGGAATGAATACGACAATATTTATATTTTTTTTGAGTTTTTGCCACATGTGCTCATATTGTTCGCTCTATATTTCTGGCAGAATTGTTGTTTTGTATGTCAGTCGATTATATTTCATTCGTTCAAGTTTTGTAAGTACAATTGTTGTAATATTATGAGTGATTGTAATTGGCACTCCAATTGATTTGTATTTACTGGAGTTGTCATGTTTTGTACACTTTCACACAAGGGGGCTTCTCTTGAAGCCCGAGTGTGTCTTTTTTTTCTTTTTTGTAACTATTTGTTTATGGAAAATGTGGGATTCCGGAAAACAATAAATTGAAATGAATTGAATTGAATTGTATTGTAAACTATTTCATCACATAGTAGCTTCTTCAGAAGACTCAGAGTGCAACAGTTATGATAACTTATTTATAGGCGATAATTGAGTTGAAAGAGAGTATTCAAAAAGATGGTTTGCATAATTTGAATCCGAATTCGGCTTCAAGAAACTTTATTTCTTCTTTCGTTATTCTAATGTGCAATTTGCAATGGGTCCTATCAATATAATTTGGATGAAACTCCGGAATTGGGACGGAAACGTTGAAAAGCTGTGTTTCAACGAACATAAATACTTTTGGGAGAAGCTGTGTTTTAACAAACATTAATACATTTTGGGAGAAGCTATATTATAGCCAAAATACTCTTTTTGGGAGAAGCTGTGTTTTAACGAATATAAATACTTTGTTGGACTTAAAATATATTCACGAACAACGTTCTATCTTGAGAAGTGGATTCCTGCTGCTTTCTAGAGCCGCATCACACCCTTAGAACCATCTCTACTCTCAAGAAACGTAATTCTAGTGTTTTACATGTTCCTTTTTGATTGATTTTCAACTAAATTCTTCTATAAAATAACTTTCGGCCTTGTAACCTTCAAAATTCTATCGTCATATCTCCGGTATTGATTATACACTCCCCACAAAAATTGTCGCATCACCCTACTTTTACGACAATACTATATAAACTTTTAGATTGGTCATTCAAGAGTCGTTTAGTTACTTTCAGAAGTATTTGAATTGTGGAGGCCGTTACTTGATGTAGATCCATGATATAAATGAGATAAAAACACAAGGTTTAACTTTAATCTACACTTTATTTGAAAAAATTCGACGACGTTTCGCTGACACAGCAGCTTTATCAAGAATGAAAAACAGAATAAAGAGTATGGTATTATAAACAAATCGTAGAACAAGTTGGATGAATAACAGGAAAATCCACACCGAGCCATTGTACAGTTAGTATGAAAGGTAATAAAAACTAATTAAACAAGTTAAGTAGGGGTGAGTAATTCAAATCTACCTGTTCATTCAAAAGCTTGTCCGAATGTTTGTATCGATTTATTTCTAATGCTTCTAGGAGATCTAATTTTGAACTTTTGATTTTATATGTAATATGTCAAAGTTTTTATTGAATGAATGGTTTTCTTTTATTAGGTGGTTTGAATAATTTGAATCAGATTTATTTTTATCGAAGCTACGTTTATGTTCAGATGTTCTTATGCCAAAACTCCTATAGGTCCTACCGATATAAATTTTATCACAAGAACCGCAATTGAGTTTATAGATTCCTGATTTACTTGATTTTTCAACACGAGATTTATTATTTTTAATATGGTTACCTAAGTTATTAGAAGTTTTGAAAGCTATATTAAGATTTTGTTTGACGAGAAATGATTTAATATTTGTACTTGCAGAACCGCAGAATGTTAAACTGTTGAATATTTTATAGTCTTTATGAATAGGATATACTTCATTTATTGCTTTCTGATAGAGTTTTTACGAATGATTAGATCTATCATATCCGGATTATATGAATTATTAATGGCTATCTGTTTGATGGTGTTTAACTCTTTATTATAATCTTCTACTGATAAAGGTAAATTGAGTAACCGATGTACCATGCTGTTTAAAGCTGCAACTTTGTGTTGAATTGGATGTAATGAGTAGTTATGTATAATTGTATCAGTATGTGTAGGTTTACGAAAGACCGAAAAAACATGATTATTATTTTGTTTAGTGATTTTTAAGTCCAAAAAATTTATGGAATCGTTCTGTTCAATTTCTATCGTGAATTTAATGTTCAAATGGATGGAATTAATGAAATTAACAAATAAGTCTAATTGACGAGTAGTTCCAATGAAACATACTAAGATGTCGTCAACATATCTATACCAATAAAGAAATTTGGAAATGAGTGGATGTGTATGAATTTTCTGTTCAATATTATTCATAAAAATCTCTGCTAAAAGTGGACTCAAAGGATTTCCCATGATCAAACCATTTTCACTACTGTAATAGATGTTGTTGAAAGAAAAATAATTTTGTTCAATGCAAACGTCCAACAGATTCAATATTTCCGATTTAATTATGTGGTTAACATGATTCGAATTCAACATGTTTTCGATTAATATTTTGACATCACCTGGAGGAACACTTGGTATAAATTCTCAACATCAAACGAAATAAGTTTTGCGTTAGGTGTTAGGTGGTAGGTTAACGAAGTGTAAAATAAGAAGAAATCATTCAAAAGGGATGAGTTTATGATGGAAGATATCAACAATTTTCGAGTTAATGAAAAATTAAAATATTCTACCATCTTCAAGTATTCGCGAAGAGATCATTCAACTAGCATCCTACGATGCTGAATTTGCCACCCCATGTTGTCCCAAATATGTTCTATGGGATTCAAGACGCGACTTCTGGCTGACCCTCTTAGAATATCAATTTCGGCATTCTGTAGAAATTCTGTAACTACTCTAGCTGCATAAAGCCGAGCATTATCATGCATATAAATGAAGTTTTCGCCAATCAATGGGCCAAGGGGTACAACATGGGGTTCAAGGATATCTGCAATGTATCTGGCTGCTGTCATTTTTCCATTATTCACTAGGACTAACTCAGTGCCCCCCCACACCATTACTGAGCCCTCTCCGACGTTTTCGATTTGCCGGATATTGCATCGCTGATACCGGTAGAACCCACGCTTGGCCTGTTCCTAAAAGTATGCAAAGAAATATGCACATTTCTGGAAAGTGCGAGTTCATTTTGTAGCATTCTAGCCGTACAATGCCGAACTCTTAGTGCAGTTAAACGAAGCCAACGATCATCAACTGGTGTTGTTATCCAATTTCTTCCCTGTCCGGCCCTTCTTCCATATTCCCTTGTTTCGAGGTACCGATTAATTGCTCTTGAAATGGGGCTTTGGTTAACATTCAGTTAGCCACGTAACGTTGGCTTCGCCCCTCCTCTAGAAGTGTTACAATTATTACCACTTCATGATCACTCAAATGGCGTCCAGGACGTTCAGCAGCCATTACAATAAATTCAAAGATTCGAAAATCAACAAGAACACAGAAAACTTAATTATTAATTTAGCATGAAAACTGAAGGGTAATTGAATGAATACTGATAGTCAAATAAACTCATTCTTGTTTCAGACGTGTTTGAGATCACATGGAAACAAATGTTACTACATAGATAAGATTTTTCCCCTCATATGTCCAAAAACATATGTTGACAAAGAAACTGCGATCGAGCTGCTTAATCGATTGTGGAATTCAGAATACCAGGTGATGCGACAATTTTTGTGGTTTGTGTAATATCTCCTAAGGAGATTATCATAAAAGACCTTTGTTTGAAGAATTTTCTTTTCTTCTTCCTTAGACCACAGAAGTTAAATAATTTACAGAAGACTACATAGTTTTTCTCGTTTCCCAGACTGGAAACTCAAATTAAGCTTATAGGCTCTATCGGAAAGGTCTTGTTTTCAGTATGATGAACACTTCGTTCTGGACATTTTCACGTAAACGAAATGAAGTTCGAAAAAAAGTATTCGTAATCGGGGAAGCCGGTTTCTCTCAATATTTCGACACCGTAGAACCTAGCTCGATTCAGCGTTTTGAGTGTCTATGTTTTTCGATGAGACACTAAATTGTGATTAAGAAAATGAAGTGAAACTTTGAGAATGCAATTGAATAAATGAAGGGTACTTGAAAAGATCGTTTCTTCTTCTTCTCAGTATTTCATAGTCTTTGGTCCGATTCTCATGGGCTTCTGTGATACTTCGATCCCCAATTCTACGGAAAAAAAGAGTTTTTATGAAATGTCTGAAAGTCGCATTTCAGCGAAGTATCCCTTTATGTAAAAAGCGGAGTACTCGTTCGGAAGGATCGAATTTACAATTTTCAATGGAAACCAAGATAGCGTCACCTCCTCACATCGCTTAGATGCGAATTCGGTATCATTGAACTGGGAAAATGCCGATCTTTCGCGGAAATTATCTCCGTTTCGGAAATGATATATCTCCGCTCCTACCTGTTCTGTTCTAATCTGTTTTCCCTACCTGATTTTTCAATTCCACTATGGCCATTTTATTACCAACATTGTATAGTTTATATATGTTCTTGATTGTTTCACTAGTCCTCCTTGCATGGGTTGCTATGCTATCTAAGGAAAAAACAATTGTTTTGTAACCATTCACTGCTTGATAGTTATTTCATTTGATGTTATATCCGATTCATTAGCTCCATGACATCGAATTCAGAGTGAATTCTTATTTGCAAAACACCGTACATTATTTTGGTAGCTCACGCGGTTCTCGAGATATATCAATTTTTTCAAAAAGCAAAAAATCAATAATTTTAGAGTAAAACTAGGATATTTCATGAACGAAACAAGAAAGACCTATGTGTTAGGTGCTTTTGTAATTGGAATAACAAGAGTTATCGAACCATTCATCAATATAAAGGGTGATCTATATTAAAGAACAAAGTTAGTATGCACTTCCGTTATAATCAGAAGTGCCATTGAGGTGAAAATAATTTAGAAATAGAGTTTCGGATCAGGTGAATCAACTACCAAAATTTCAGAGCGATAACATTATTTGTTCTTCATGAACATCTAATAGGGCACTCAACTTGGGATACCCTGTATATTAAAGTGACAAAATTTTTCTCAGATTGGAGTTTGAGTGTATGACTGCTCTGGTTTATTGATCTTGAATCCGGTCATGACCATGGTGAATAAATCTCCCATCCATTGTCTTAAATGCGCACGTATCAATTTTCATCCTTCACGCGAATTTTGAATTTTTCGCGCTTTTCTGCTGAATCTACCAACGCGTAAACATCTTGGGAAATTTGTGTTCTCAGTTTAATTATAGATAAAAAACAGGGTAAGAGTTTGATTAACTCATTATTGGATACCGTCCCCTTGTATATTCTCCCGCGTATATATCGAATAATCGGAACATAGGTGTTTTAATTTTTTACGTAGGGGAAGAAACTAACCTATGAACCTATGTTTGAATTGTTTGTGCAAGTAAGTGCTTCTCATTTGTTAATAAATTATTGGAATGGATCCGAGCCTTTATAGTATAAGATATGGTGGGTGAGTATTTTTTTCTTCAATAAACTGGTACATTATCAACTGATTTATTTTGACAATTCTCAAAGTATAGTATTTATATCTTCCATGTATGTGAAGTTATTGAATAAGTCGTCTGGTTCGTTAACTGCTATGAAATACATACATTCAATGGCTTAATTCATCAGTGGCGCAGCCTTTGGATATCACAGAGAAACATGAATTTTCAAACGAAATAAATGTATTTATTGTTCCTCCTGATGATGTCAATGAACTATGAAACTGACGGTGACAGTAATGAATCCAAATGAACATATTGCTGAAGTTGATCATTCCTCGAAGCTAACCTTGCGAAGCTCAGAGTTTATCAGTTGAAGGGGAGGCATATGCACCAGAACTACTAGAACAATGGACAATGTGAAGTAATGAAACACACATGTAGTGTTTGGCATTCGAAAATTATGCGCTGCTGAGCAAGCTTCAAATGGAGCTTAAAAAACAACAACAAACTTTAGGTTAATTGAAGATCAAAGTAACAATTGCTTTAGAAAACAATACTCATTCTGATGTTTCTAAGAATGAACTTTCTGTCTTCTTGTTTTGGTATTATGGGACTATGGCAAATATCCCTACAGACGATTTATTGGTCTAATGAAAATAATGAAAGAAAACACAAAAACACAGATAAATACAAAAATATAGATAGAGAGATTAAACGAAGAATTAAACAAACCAAAGAGAAATGGTTTTCTGAGAAATGCCAAGAAATAGAACAACTGCAAGAACGTCATGACGACTTTCAACTCCATAAGAAGATTAAAGAGATCACTGGCAACATTAGAAGGACCTACCAACTTGCTCGTAGACGACAATGGAAAGATTCTAACAACTCGAGAAGAAAAACAGGACGCTTGGAAATTATACATAGAAGAACTGTTTTCAAGTACGAGAACAGATAACTATGAAAATGATAATTATGTAGAAGAAGGCCCGGAATTTTGAGAGCAGAAATAGAAAAAGCCAACAGATTATGCGCGGAAGGAAAATCTAGAGGTCCAGATAACATTAGAGCCGAATTTTTAAAACTGATGAATGATGAAGCTATTAAAATGCTTACCAGCCTGTTCAACATCATTTACAACTCTGGCAAGATACCCAAAGATTGGGAAAAATCAGTTTTGTACCCATACCCAAAAACCAATGCAAACAAATGCTGTCAACATAGAATAATCAGTTTAATGAGCCACGTCTTAAAAATATTTTTGAGAATAATGTATGAGCGTATCAAATCGAAGTGCGAGAATTACGTAGGCGAGACTCAATTTGGTTTCCGAGTGGGTTTGGGGACTAGAGAGCCTCTTGTTGGTTTGACTGTTCTGGCCGAAAAATGTTTAGATATGAGACAAGATCTGTATGTCTGTTTTATTGACTTTCAAAAAGCTTTCGACCGAGTGGAGCACACATATTTAATGGACATACTGTATCGGATAGGTCTTGATAAAAGGACATAAATATAATGAAAACCCTTTATTGGCAACAAACAGCATGTGTTAGAATCGGCAACGACTATACAGAAGATATTGAAATAAGAAGGGAGTACGCCAAGGTTGCATATTATCGCCTCTGTTGTTAAAGCTGTATTCAGAAAAAATAATGCAAGAAGCTTTATCGAATAGATCCGAAGGTCTGAAAATCAACGGTATGATATTAAACAACTTAAGATACGCAGACGATACTGTAATTTTGGACCGAATTGAAGAAGAATTACAAGCTCTCTTAAACGCTGTGGGGCAGAGCTCTCGTCAAATGGGATTTGACTTGAACGCTCAAAAGACTAAAGTCGTGGTGATCAGCAGAGACAAAAGAAACATACACATAAACTATAACAACACTAGAATTGAACAAGTGAATCAAACAAAATATCTAGGAAGAATAATAAATGATCACGTGGATACAGACATAGAAGTTAAGTCTCGAATAGAACAGGCCCGCCAAGCTTTAATAAAAATGAAGGAGCGATCTGCAACAACTCCTTGAATTTGCCATTGCAAGTTCGTCTTGTTAAGTGTTACGTATGGTCTACACAGCTCTATGGATGTGAGTCATGGTCACTCAAAACAAATACCATGAAACGACTTAGAGCATTTGAAATGTGGTCATATCGTCGCCTACTAAAAATACCATGGACCGACAGAGTAACCAACGAAGAGGTTTTAAGGAAATTGAATAGGACACCAGAAATAGAAAACATAATTAAAAGGCGGAAATTGACATACTTTGGACACATCGAAAGACATGACTAATACAATATCTTGCAATTTGTAATAGAGGGAAAAAAAGGGCAAACGGGCTAGAGGACGTAGAAGAACTTCATGGATGAGCAACCTGCGTAATTGGACTGGACTTAATAGAGAAGAACTAATACATACTGCCAGAGATAGATGGAGATATGCCATGTTATTAGCCAACCTCAGAATCTGAGAAGGCACCAAGAGAGAGAGAGAATGAAAATTACGTGTTAAAAATTGTCCGAAATAGAATGCGTCCTAAACGATTCGGATAAATTTTAAGGTATTTACATTCCAATGAAAACGCAGCACTGAATAAACGCACGGAGATTTGGATATTAATTTGTACATATGCAAAATAATGGTTCTATATTATGATAAACACTATGTTATACAAAACTTGGGCAATATGTTCAAGCGAAAGTTATATGTACAGATTTGACGTGTGTACTGAGAAGTGCTCTAGTATTGGGAGAGATAGAGATATGACACAATTAGTTCACACACAAAATTTATTGTGACAACTTTTTAGCGTATTGCCGCCATTTTTTCATCTAGCCAACTTAAGATGTGCTACTCGGACCATTCGGTATAATTGATTAGAGAACTGTCCTATTCCTTCAAAAAAGTATTGAAACAAGAAGGAGCGTGGAACTGTAAACGACCACTCTCAAGCGTAATATCGATGTTACATCTACGCTAGGATGGGAATACAATGTCGAAAAGATTATTCCACAACCGTAAAAAATACTGAAAAATAAATACAAAAACATGAAATTACCGACATTCAATGGCAAGGAAAAATTGTAAACTGTATTTTTTCTAAAAAGAACATTGTGCAATAATTAGATCAATATTGAAATTTGTGGGGAGTGTTGGAACACACTATTGTTCTAATAGTATTTTCTCGACCCTCTTATTGAGTTCCTTCATTTATCTGTATTAAAGTAGTATAATAGATTAGTTGGTCTAGAAGATCACAATGTAGACTTACAGTATTATCACCTATAAGTATTTGCGAATAAAATCGTGATAATTAAGTATCAAACGTCTGATCATACTTAAATAATAATACAAAAGTGGAATAAAAGAAAGATATCTTTATGTTTTTACAGATATCTACCAGTTTACAAACTAATAATAAAATATATTCGCCAACAAATCAGGAAAATAAAATTTATATCAAACCAACATCACGAATTTAGATATCATATGCAAAACCAAACCTAACTATCCAACTTAATTAATTGGTAATTCAATTAAGTAATTGCATTATGAGTTAACAGTTGCTGTTGAAACTGATTTTGACACGCTACTCAGTTTGAACACGATCTTGTCTTCAGGAGATTATTCTATATAATTACGTTGATAAATTGAAACAATTTCAAATCGCAGTGCTTACAAATGTTATCCACAAAATATATCTATCATTCATGTACAGGTATTTTCGGTTCAATCCAAGGCAAGATAAAATTGCTGAGGCAGGTATTATGACTGAACCCCAAAAATAATGATTACATAGACTTCAGTTCTACGATTTCCTTTAATAACTTATGTCTCTAGAACACAATTAATTATATCCTTTCACACGTCTACTTTTTTAGGGTGGTTGCGTGTGTGTTCTCTCAACCTTCAGCAGGAATTCTCTTGGGACGAGAAGCACTAATTGTATCTGTTAGCACTTCCGATTCAAACAGAAAATGGTCACGTCAGAAAACATTATGCTTTTACTGAATTCATTTCAGTGATTGAATTTTTGAATTACTCGTAATCAACCGTAAATAACTCTTGAATAAGTGAACAGTTCTATAATAAACTTTAACTCACCCTTCTGAAAATAGAACCAATGCTAACAAAATAGTGTAAACATGTGATTCTCTAGAACAGCTTCAGGATAAGTTGTTCAATTCAGAGTTTTCGGTAAATCATAATCTCATGTTTTTCAAAATTTTGCAGTACATTAGTTGCAGTGAGGTTTTTCAACGGTCTTATTCATCTCTCAGTGGACAATACATGACAACTGATACCCATACTGAAATGAGAAAGATTTCTTCATTTATGCGGAATTTATTCTGTCAAAAATGTTTCGGGAATTGATCATTTAATAAATCTGCTAAAAACGATTGTCATCTTTTTTGTTGTTGCTAAGTTGGCATAACTGACGTAGAGTTCGAACGCGATCTTTCATTTAGTTTTTTACAGTGCTCGATTTTGTTAGATCCCAAAGTGTGTTCTGCTACTTTTACAATGGATAAACATATTGAACAATGAATTTGTCTCCGATTTTGTATTGTAACTGGAATATCGTATGCCGAATCGCTGAAAGTGATGAATCCATTCGATTAACAACACGTGAACATGATTGGTACAGTGCATACAACAGCGGCAAATATGTGGATGAAGATTTTCCTCGCATAGATAAAATGAAGTAAATGGTAATTGAAAACCGTCAATCAAACTTCAGCGAGATAGTCAATGAACTTTCTGTATCTCTCGAATCAATTCCTACCATTTTGAACGATTGTTTGGGCATGAAAGGCGTTGGCGTTCGACTAGTTCCAAAAGACCCGAATTTTCTTGAAAAATTGAATCGCGAAAAGGTCACTGAAGAAATGCTAGAATCAATCAGTTCCGACCTCACATTCATGAAACGGATATTATCTGGAGGTGAGACATGTATTTATGAGTTTGACATGCAAACCAGTCAACAAACTTTGGAATGGCTTCTTCCAATTGACCCGAAATCGACAAAACCACGTCAAAGTAGATCGAAAGTAAAGGTAATTGATTATCGTGGTGTTGTGCACTCGGAATACTTGCCAGATCAGACGGTAAATGAAAAATATGACCTGAGCGTTATGTGGCATTTTAGGGGGGAAAGTCGCCGAAAAAGGCCACATTTATGGAAAGAGGACTTATGGATTTTGCACCGCGATAATGCACCATCTCAGCATCTGTAATAGCGAATGAATTTCTGACGAAAAACTCAACATATGCCATCGAACAACCACCGTATTCAACTAATATGACTCCGGTCAACTTTTTCCTTTTCCAAAACTCAAATGACCACTTCGAGGTACCCGTTTTGAAACGAAGACTCAAAAGAGAATTCGCGATGTGAACTGAAGTCGATTACGGTAAAGGCGTTTGGAGAATGTTTTGATGATTCGATAATTCGTTGGTATAAATGCATTATTTTGGAAATGGCTTACTTTGAAGGAGATACAATAAACTTGAATGAAAAATAAATATTTTGTGTATCATTGAACAATTCCCGGTACTCTTCTGAAATAATGTATTTTTGATTTTTCAAGAGCATTAAGGTGCAGAAAGTTACTTTAAACGTACATATCTAGGTATTGCGATAACATATTATGGTTCAATTATGAATAAGTTATATATTTTCAATATTAGGTAACTAAACTACAAAATTTATTACGTAATAAAATAACACTTTGCTAGCGGCAAAAGGCGGCTTCATCAAAGCAACGCGCGGTACTTGTCAAAGAAAAGCCGCGTTTCACATTATTGCCGCTTTTCGGCGCGTTTGACGGGAACATTCGAGACTTTCCTTCACACCGATATAAATGTTGCGCCAGCAGGAATTTGTGTCATTCTGAATTGTAACTTGAAGGCAATACTACGTCGATACAAAGTTTATTATTAAATAGTACAAAATGAGTGCAGCAAAGAAATCTGAATCATATCATTTTGATAACGATTGGGAAGAAGAATACAGTCAGTTGCAATACCTAAGTATGGTAACTTAGAGAGGCATCATAAAACGGTTCATAAAAACTATGAAAAGGATTTTCCGCCACAGAGCGAATTAAGAAAACGAAGAGTATGTGATTTGATATCTTGTTTGAAAAAAGAATAAACCATGTTCACAAAACCAGCCGTACAATCAAAAGCTGCTACGATCGCGTCATTCAAAATATATCATGTATTGACGAAACACAAGAAACCTTTCGAAGATGGAACGGTTGCGAAGGAAGCATTTATTGATGCAGGTGAGACTTTATTTGGAGATTTTAAAAATAAAACAGAAATCATGTCTGTAAAAGTCTGCTATTAGAGAACTTCAGTTATCTCGTCCGACTGTCACAAGGCGTATTGTGTCATGAGTCAGGACATGGCAGATAAACTAAAACATGATTTCATGCAATGAACATACTTTTCTTTACAGTTCGACGACTCCACCGAAACTACAGACACTGCCCAGCGGTGTATTTTTATTCGGATGGTATTCAATGACATGTTGGCTTAGGAAGAATTTTTGACAATCATTCTTTCGAAGGGGAAGACCCGTGGCGAAGATATGCATGACGTTTTCTTCAATTTTGTGAAAAAATACAAGCTTCCAATATATACATTAGTGTGGATTACAACCGATGAAGCACCAGCAATTAATGGAAACAAAAGCGGTGTTATGGCATTGTGTCGAGCTAATGAAAATTTCCCTTCATTTATTTTCATTCCATTGCATTATACATCAACAAGTTTTGTGTTCAAAAATTTTAAACACAGAGAAAATTATGGCCATTGCAACAAAAATTGTTAATTTCTTTCTTGCCGTAGCTTGCAACGGCGACTCTTTAAGTTGCAGTTGGAAGATAGGGAGTCAGCTGAACACACTGACTTGGTTCTTCACACGGACGTCAGGTGGTTGAGTCGCGGAAAATTCCTAGAAAGGTTTCAAGAACTATTGCTCAAAATAACAGCTTTTCTGAACAAAAAAGGGTGATGAGACTCAGATGTTGAAAAACGAAAAATGGCTGACTGATTTGGCATTTTTGACTGACATCACAATGCACTTGAACACCATCAACTTGGAGCTTCAAGGTAAAGGAAAAATTATTATCGAGATGATGAGCGCAGTAAATACATTAAAAAAAAAATTGCAACTTATGATAGATAAGCTGAGAAGAAAAGATCTGAAACATTTTCCGTCTTTGAAAGCAATGGATTCCTCAGTTGACTTATGATACGTATGAATCTGAATTATCAAATATTTTGGAACAATTCGAAATGAGTTTTTAAGATTGCAATAAAGTGGCAAAAATATCATCATTTCTGAGTTAACCTTTTTCATGTAAAAACATTGAGGAATCAGCTAAAAACAAGTCAGTTTAATATGAACTCATGTTCTGTTGAAAATGTTATCTCAAAGCTACAGCATTTGATACAAATTTCTGGTGTTTTATATCTGAAGATAAATATCCGAATCTAAAGCAAATGGTACCATTTTATGAAAAGTTTGTAGAGGACATGCAGTACCACGCTTCAACATCCAAAGTCACTTCTTAGTTAAGTTCAACACCATATTAAACTATTTTGTTTTGTAACAACCAATACACAATTTTGAATAACTATGAGTTTTTTCATTGATATTATAGAAGAGAACCTAACTAAACCTAACCCAAACCTTGACTAAAATAATGTATATTGTGCGGAAAGCTAATATTTATATATGCTACAGTACCCCCTTCCTAGGTTGGTAGGTAGATAGGGTGTATCGTGTATATATACGACAACCCTGCATCACACATACTTGCAGCCTCTCAGAGTCGATCGTAAGTAGTCTGAAAATATTGGGGTAGTTCAAGTTTGAGCACCCCTGGTTTATGCTGTTTTAAAATCTTCAAGGTTCAAAGGAATTTTCAGGTTAGGCATATTTTGAGGTTGGGTGTATAGTCAGAATTTAATGTTCTTTCTGAGGATGCCAAAAGTTTTCCAAAATTTTCAAAATTGCTAAACGTTATCTAGGCATCATTTGTGGCTTTACATTCTTCTAGAACAGCGGCATCGTCTAAGAATAAATGAGATTTTTTATGGCCTTTTGAATCAATGTTCTAATTTTTCCATCACTTAAGATTTATGGCATCATAGATCGATTTTGAAATCACGTTACTCGAAAATGGAGCTACATTACCGTTCATTAAAGCACTTGTTATTATTTCTTCATCAAGTTGTTACCGAAAATTTCCTATAATGATTAGTTTCGAATATTACCCAACAAATAGTTTTTACTACTTTGTGTCAAAAATTAAATGAGTCAAACAAATAGACACGAACAATCATCTTTCAATACAATTGATTGAAGAAACTATTAACAAACATGATAATAACCGCTTTACTATACCCCATTATAGACTAAAAACCAAATATATCTCTCTGAGTTATGAACGTATTTTATCCACTAAAATATAGAATCATTTTTCCAAATTTGATATAAAACTGCCTTCATAAGCTCGCATAACCAAAGATAATCATTGTTTAATTCAAAAGCCAATCCGAATAAATTTAAGAAATCTGGAGTGTACAAAATCGAATGCAGTGAATGTACTGCATGTTATGTAAGCCAAACCGGTAGAGACTTCTAGACTCGTTTAAAAGATCATACACCTACAGACAAAAATTCCTCCTTTTTCGAACAAATCACACATACAAATCATATTATGAATTGAGAAAACCTAAATATACTAAATATCTGTAATGAAGGAACGAAATTGAACCTCCTGGAATGTTTGGAAATTAACAAAACGTTATCAAACACTCTACAATCATTTGGATGGAAACTATTTCCCATTACTTAATCTATAATAATCCCTCTTGATCCTAGTAATAATATCCTAGCAATAATATAAATACCACAACTGTAATGTAATACTTCGAAATGAAGTAATATTCGAAATTAGTCGTGTTCCTTAATAATAAATAGTGAAAATTTGATAAAATGTAGTTTATCATTTACGCATTTAAGATGCCTTTTCACGAAATGAATCAATCAACAATACTTTCAATCCTATTATATATAACAAATTCCTATGTCGCCATAATATGTACCTGGCCGAATTATTCATGAGTCTCTCGAGCCCGTCAAGTTTACTTCTGTCACAGTATATTGGTCTGCTTCAAAAGTACATAGACAGCTAGATTCTTCCCAAAATACCAAAGTTCAATACCGGAAATGATCACCTTCAGAAAATTAAAAGAAACCGATCAAACCGTCAATTTTCTAGATTTTTCCGTTTCACCTAACAACTGCCATCTTCAATTCAACATATATAGAAAACATACTTCTAGTGGCATTCTTTCAGACTCTCAGACTTCAGAATTCTATAATATTCATTATATAGACTGCCCATCTTTCAAGCCTTTTCAATCCCTCTCTTGAATGACAACTTCTAACAGAAATTGATAGTGACAACAACTATTATTGCAACCATTAATGGAATCTATCAGAATATTATAGAAAAAATTCTTTAAAAAATACAACAATTAGCATATTACAGTATTCACAGAGTCAGGAGTGCTGAAAATCAATAAAACATCCCACTCGAGTTGGAAAAACCAATGTCAAGATAGGAAAATTCTTTTCTTACTCTGAGAATAAAGCAGCCTTCAAATCAGCTCAAATATTATACAGCTCTACAAAAAAATTTTTTTTTATTGTTGCCCTGGATATCATCGCAAATTTTTATGTTTTCAAGTGCCCAGATTACGAATATATTCATGAAAGTTCTCAATGTGCTCGTATTTTCATAATTTTTGCATTTCTTATATTTTGAACAATTATAAGCTTGTTAGAAATAAAATTTGATTTTCCAGTCATGATTAGGCTTCTGCGCAACTTTTTCGCACATACAAACATCACCTGATCCCCACTCTCGACCCCTTGCTCCACAGAACAGCTGAGATCTCATTTGACAATATTGAAGTACATATACACGTAAACCTGGATAAAGTGTCATGGATTAATATTTTGTTTCAATTACTGAATGTCCATTCTTATATATTTGTCTTCTAGTCTAAAATATATGAGTTCGTCACGAAGAAAGTGTAAATATTGTAGTGATTTATTTTGTTATATTTGCGGTGTTTATATACCAAAAAAAAAAAGAAATATCACAGACTTTGTCAAGGAGACTTATGTTGAATATTTTGGTTTCAAAATGGACCAATTAGGTAAACCATGGGTTCCTAATAAAGTTTGTAAGTCCTGTGTTGAGTCTTTACGGTTGCAGAAAAAAGGTGAACGTTCTGGATTAGACTTTGGTATTCCTATGATCTGGATGGAGCCTACGAATCATTTAGATGATTGTTACTTTTGCGTAGTAGATGTTAAAGGTTTTAATCGAAATCAAACGTGAAGATACCTAGACTTACAGTCTACGAAATGTCCGGTTCTACACAGTGAAAATCTCCCTCGGCCCATATACATTTCAAAAGTAATTCGCATGCCCTCAGAAACAATGATGTTACCAAAATCGGGACCATCTACTAGTGGAAGTGAATGGGAAGGTGAAACATCTACGCCAAAGTTATTTTCTCAAAATGAACTCAGTGATTTAATACGTGATCTCAATTTATCAAAACAAGGATCAGAACTGTTAGCCTCAAGATTGAAAGAAAAAAATTTATTGGCACCAACAGTAACAATTACAACATACAGAACGCGAGAAAAAGAGTTATTACAATTTTTTAGTGAAAATGAAGGATTAGTGTTTTGTAATGATATCGCGAAGCTGCTTATAGACATGGGTTTAAAAGAGTACAAATCTACTGAATGGTGCCTTTTTATTGATAGTTGCAAAAGAAGTTTAAAATGCGTCTTATTGCACAATGGAAATAAATTTGCATCAATTCCAATTGCCCATTCAACGAAACTCAGGGAAGAATATGAAAATGTAAAATTAGTTTTAGAGAAAATTAAATACTCTGAGCATCAATGGCCGATCTGTGTGGATTTAAAATGGTTAATTTTTACTTGGCCAACAAAGTGGATATACAAAATACCCTTGCTTTATTTGTATGTGGGATAGTAGGGCAAAGCAACTTCATTGGGAACAAGATGTTTGGCCTGTAAGAAATTCTTTAACTGTCGGTAAAGCCAACGTAATAAGGAGCCGCTGGTGAGCAGAGACAAAATCATACTTCCACCATTACATATTAAGTTGGGTATGATTAAGCAATTTGTAAAAGCGTTGAACAAAGACGGAAATTGTTTTAATTACAGTTGCAGAAAATTTCCGAAGCTTAGTATGGAAAAATTGAAAGGTGGAATATTTGATGGTCCTCAAATACGGCAATTGATGAAAGACTCAGATTTTATCGAAGTTATGACTGTTCCGGAAAGTAAAGCTTCGAAAAGTTTTGTGTTGGTTGTCGAAAATTTCCTAGGTAACCATAAAGCAGCAAATTATGAAGAAATTGTGCAAAATATGCTGACAAACTTTCAGACTTTAGGAGCAAATATGAGTATTAAGTTACACTATCTCCGCAATCATCTAGATAAATTTCCGGATAATTTAGGAAATTATAGTGAGGAACAGGGAGAGCGGTTTCATCCAGATCTAAAAGTGATGGAAGAAAGGTATCAAGGTCGATGGGATTGTCACATGATGGCAGATTACTGCTGGTCTTTGAAAAGAGATTGTCCCCTGAAAAATTATAGAAGAAAAGCTCATAAAAGGCGTTTTATGGAAATATGAAATATATTTTCGACATTTTCCTCTTAATTTACTTCGGTGTATCCGAATTTCTCAAAACATAACTGACATTATAAATATATCTGTTATTTTGTTTCTTGTTTTACGATTTTTGTTATGTAAAATGAAAACAAAGATTTAAAAAGAAATCAGAGCAAATCCTACAAAATCATTGATAGTTTCACGAATTGTGTGCATAAATAGACCCAAAATCATTTTCATATCTAGGGCAACAAAACCATTGTAGACCAGTGTTATCAAACACAAAGACTGAGCAAACGTGTCGTATATAAGTTAATGCCCCAAAGAGAAGGTGTGTACATAGATCAGTCTAGCCGTTCCTTAGAACAAGATACTATAAATATCAATGTTCCTTCAATAAACGCTAACCGGATTCCATATATCCTAACCTTACTGCAATTCCTAATACAAAAACTGAAAAACCAATACAGTTTACAATCATGGGTAAGTTTTATAATGTCGTAAAAAAATATTGGGCGGCTCTGAGCCCTTATAATAGACTCTGATAATTTGTCATTAATTTCCCAAAAGACATTGAGGCTAAAAATCTTCTCAAGTAGCAGAAGGATATATAGAAACTCCTCTACAAAATCGAATAAATATTGCAAATCAATAAGTTTTGTCAATTAACGGTGATAATTCGGCAGAAAACCGTCCCTTCATCTTCCAGGTATTCACGACTGTTCAATCCCTCAAATAATAAGTCCGTTTTGAGAAATATAACTGAAAATATTTCCAATGCACCAATTTTTAATTTCAATATATGTTTAACTAACACAAATATTCTATTCTAACCGAGATACAAAATATACAATTCGACTTTTACGATTCTTAATAATGGACCCTATGATATCACATTACTTGAATAAGTTATACAGGGTGTTACATAAAAGTATGTCACAACTTGAGGGGGTAAATCTACGTGCAATTAAAAAAAAAGTTTATATACATAGGTCCGCGAAATCTTCGTTTCTTAGCTACAGAGTGTTGAAATTTTCGAAAAAAAAAACGGTTTTTTCTTCAAAACTCCTGCAGTTTTTGAGATATTAAGCCCAAATCAGGAGTGCAAGCTATTTTTTGCAGCCTCCATCTTTACACGTCCTAGATTTCAACTAAAATTCACAAGGCCATGTCTCCTTTGTCTTCCAAACTTTTTTTCCGTACGCCATTGGTCAGTGTACAATCAATTTTCGTCATATTCGTTCAATTAAGAAACTTTTTTGACACTTGTAATTTTTTCATATCTCCAACCGTTTTCGAGTGAAGAATTATTGAATTTGAATTATTTGAATTGTATGTTATTCGCTAAATAAAAAAAGACAGAAATACTCGATAGGTATGCCCAAGATTCGCATATATCCAACACAGGAATGAAATTGAATCTCCTGAAAATTTTCAAAATCCATCTGAATAACTAGGAAGACCTCTTTTATTCATCGATCTTTGAGATTTTTGAGTAGGTAATTATTGTTTATGATCCATTTCATCAATTGACTATGCGCAAATGGATTTTTTTGTTCTAGCTTAAGTAAGTTCATTGTTAATGACACTCAACACAATCACCATCTTTGAATTCCGTATGCTAATTTGTTAGAAATTTACTCAGCCTCTAAGAACCTCCCCACTTATACATCCTCTACCATTCAAAGCATAAATCTGAAGATAGACGCTAGTCCAAAATTTCAATATCGAATTCAAATTTAATTTTTTGGATACATAATAAAGATTTTTTGAATAGCTCGTCAGAAACAATTTCCAAGCTCGAATGAAGAAACAGAGACAAATTTTCACATTCCACCTTCATATAATTTCTGTTGATTATGGATCATTACGAACCATTTATAAGGCAACTATTAAGCGATGCAACAAGCTAGCAGCAAGTAGGATTTGTGACGCCGAATGAGTTTTAGAACAAATCCTGTTTGAAAGATCATAAAGTGAAATACCTAAAATTGAACCTCTACAAAATCATTTCAATTATACAGGGTGCTTCAACGAAAACTAAACAGAGGCTATATCTACCAACATATTCACTTCTGATCAAAACGCAAAAACAGGTCCATTTTTGTTTCAAGAGGGACTTCTTTTGGGGTACAAAACTTGCCTGAAATTAACCCCTAAGCGGTTGCAATCCTTGAACATTTTGAATCTACCCTCTTCCAAAATTTTCAAGGGTGGTCTCCCTGCTCTAGGGGTTGAAATTCGAGATGAGGATGGTACTTGATGATGACTGCCATTGATCAGCAGAGATTCGTTCCATTTTACTTCACTGAAACTTGAATAGTCTCAAGGAAATAGTCTTCCCTACTTTCAGTTGCTCACCCTGTATCTTTTACAGTTTCCAATTGAAAATGGAAATTCGTTCAAGGCGATGTAGACAAAGATATCACTCGACCCATCTTCCCTATTTAAAATGTTCGAGGATTGCAACCCCCGCTTAGGGGGTTGATATTTCAGGCATGTTTTTGTACCCCAAAAGATGTCCCCCTTGAAACAAAAATTGACCTATTTTAGCGTTTTGATTAGAAATGAATATATTGCTAGATATAGCCTCTGTTTAGTTTTCGTTGAAGCACCCTGTATGTAATCGATCGTTCTCTGCAAATTTCAATGAATATTTATTGATTTCTTACCGCTATTATTTTTCTTGTTAAGGAATTTGGAAACACGGAGTTCTCGCATTAACTAGGACCTATATCTTTCAAGATATTCACCACTTAGAAACTGTACCATTCGACGAACGGAATGAAAAACTCATGTCTCAAAAGATGCATCAACTGAATAACTAAGTTGAACTGCTACCTATCATGACATCGGACTGGATTGTGCCACTATTATTGTAACCTTGGTTCACGATTGTCATGATGAATGGATCGGATAACGATCTCCTTCATTGAGGGATGTTCCCCATTCCACGTGGTGAAAACTGTTCCCTGAATATGTTTTCACTTAGAACGAAACTCTTCCTTCATTTGAAATGAATAAACTTAAACAACATTAACCTTATATTGAGAGATTCTTATAGAGAAGAACCTCAGTATATATTTCCGTCCATACAATAAATCTGATAGCATATAGACGATCTCATTTCTCCCTAATGCATTTGACCCCATTCCGCAGCTGGGGATTTCTCAGATAATTATCACCTCTATATCCACGTAGAGATCTACTTCGGAAAAACCAGAAACTATTCAGTTTCTGGAATTCCTTTTGAGTTAAAGCCGCGAACTGAGAATCTCAAGTTTGTATCACAAATTGCATCAAAAGAAAATTCACATTCATGCCGAAATTGAACGTTTCCGCTATACATAAATCAAACTTAGTGAAGTTCAAGAAGTTAAGGGCATACATGGTGAATTTGCGAATGAATAGAAAGCACTGATCTGAGAAAATTTGGTTGTGAAGCTTGAAGTTTATTTTCTACAAAACAACAATTTTCATTCCGTGTTTTTCAAGATGAGCGTTTGAGTGTTTCATGGCTTCGAAACATTGGCCGGCATGTTTCCATTTTAATAAAATAAATTTTCCGACCATATTAATTAAACTAAAGATATATCTGTGACCCTAGAGGGCGTTGCTCGTATGTACATACGAGAAACTGTTTTAATGGAGTTGGTATGGTGTTTGGGTGTAATTCCATTAAAACGTCGGGAAACTGTATGTGGAACTTACTTTTACTAATAATAAGGACAACAACAGTCTGCCGTTTAATTCTTTGATATTCAGCTTAATTCCGTTACTGCTTATGTGTTCTTTGATGACGGTATTCATGGTAGGGAAATGTGAAAACTGCTACTTAAAGGGTATTATCACTTCAAAATTTTGGGAAAATCGATTTTGAGTTTTTACATATTTGTGTTCTTTTATTCCTGTAGAACAAGAATATCACTTTCAAAAATTCAAACCGGTTTTCGAATATATATATATATATATATATATA
Organism: Cryptolaemus montrouzieri; assembly: GCA_013387265.2. NCBI lineage: Eukaryota > Metazoa > Arthropoda > Insecta > Coleoptera > Coccinellidae > Cryptolaemus > Cryptolaemus montrouzieri. The sequence goes on from JABFTP020000185.1 coordinate 127,451,111, forward strand.
TATATATATATATATATATATATATATATATATATATTATATAAATATATGAATTTGATGATAAGGTAAACAACTTAAGTGAAGGTAGGAATAATATTTTAAAAACTATACATTCATATAATGCACGAAGTAAATCTAAGGGATCTGATATTTCTACTTGTTCTGTCTATTCTTCAAACAACGAAAGCTTTGATAACTGTTATCATAATTATGTAGAATCACCTTGTTCCTCTTATATTATCATATCTTCATTACCTAATCCAGATCTTCACAAATCTAATAAAAAATAAAACGGACTTATGTAATGAATAAATTCATAATGTTTTATTACAGAATAACAAATAAAAAGGGTACATGTCTAAACCATATAATATGTTCAAAAAAAATTACCAATTGCTGTATTTCAGAACAAAGCATTGCGAATCAAAGAGGGTATATTGAAAATAGAAACTTTATATCTGAATCAGAATTGACATCAATTAAAAACAACATTCATCAAGAAGAGCATTTAAATTCTGAAATTTCAGATGAGAATCCAGTCTTATTCATGAAAAGCATCGAAAAAAAAATCAGAAAATTCGTTTAAAAGAAAATTTATTCCTCGATCAAATGAATTCATCTGAAAATATTAACCCAACTATGAGACCTTAACTTCCTAAAATTCATTATTCAGAGAAGATTTTCGGTTGTATAAACGAGCTTAATGAGAATATTCTTCCAAAGCAACTTGTTAAAGTAAAGAATATTTATACACTTCATCTGATTATATATTGTGCCGCTATTACAGTACTTGAACATTGTGGATACAAATTACAAAATTTTTGATCTAATTATAATATCAAGAAAAAACCTTCATGGTTAAAAAGATAAGAAGGTAAAATTTCTTGTATCCGATGTGATTTAGGAAGATTGACTCAATGTTTCAAAGGTAATCGATCAAAAACACTTATGGCACATATTGGAAAAATATTCCTCCAATATAAAACACATAAAAATAATGAGATAAGTAATGGACAACTGATAGAATACATCGATACTTTAAAACAAAAACTTTCAGTATACTCCATTAGACTACGTGAATATAAAATAAATTCAGATAGAAAATTCCCAAACAAACTATTCAAAAATAATGAAGAACATTTTACAAAGTTATCTCAGGTTCAAATGAAAATATTTCTGGAAATGGAGTTCCTGAAATTGATATTCTAACTGATTATTGGTCTTCAATTTGGGCAGTGCCAAGGCCTCACAATTCCAATGCAAGTTGGATTTTAAATGAAAGGTCTCGATTTTCTAAAATAGAATGCATGCAATTTGAAAAATTTTCAAATGAAGATATAACGTCAGTTATTTAACACACAAAAATTGTAAATCTCCAGGTGTTGATGGTATTCACAACTTTTGGTTCAAGAAATTCTCTTGCGTTCATGAAAAATTGGCTGAATATTTTTCATTTATAATAAAGAACCCTCAGATACTCCTTTATTTTTCACACAAGGAATTACTTATTTAAAACCGAAAAGTGCTAATACTATCGATCCGTCTCAATATTGACCATTTACTTGCCTTCCAACAATATATAAAATTCTAACTGCAAGTATTACCCAAAAATTTATGCACATTTGGAGAATTATAATATTCTTTCCGAACAACAAGGAATGTAGAAAAAACACCTTGGTACTAAAGAGCAACTTGTAACTGATTCTGTTGCTTTGAATCAAGTTCAAACTAAGAAGAGCAATATTCATACAGCCTTTATAGATAATCAAAAGGCTTTTATAGTTATACCCATTCATGGCTTCAAGAAATTTTGGAAATTTATAAAATTGATAAGAAACTTCGTCTTTTTCTTGAATTTGTAATGAAAAATTGGAGTACCAATCTTCATTTAAATATTTCAAAACAATCCTCAAAATCCGAAGTAATTCCAATCAAAAGAGGCATTTTCAAGGTGATTCTTTAAGTGCTCTTTGGTTTTGTCTTTGCCTTAATCCATTATCTCATGAATTAAATGCTACTAGTTTCGGCTTCAAAATGAAGAGTCTATCAACTGAATTCAAATTAAGTCACTCAATTCATTTAGATGATATTAAATTATATGCCGGAACCAGATTTCATCTGAAAAGTCTACTTGAGATTACTTTCAACTATTGCAATGATATTCCTATGAAATTTGGGCTTCCAAAATGTGAAAATCTATTGAAAAGGAAAGATCACCTCTGATTATATAAGGATTTCCAATATCGAAATCGAGCCAACGCATCAAGGAGATACATAATATAAATTTCTTGGATTTGATCAAGAGACGACAATTAACCATAGCAGCACTAAAAAAATATTAGAAGTTCATATTACAAAAGACTTAGAATTATCATCAAGAGTCATTTAACTAGTTAAAGCCTTTTAGAGCTATCAACTTCTATGCAGTTCCTATTTTTACATCTTCTTTTGGAATTATTGAATGGTCTAAAACTGATCTGAATGAATTACAATGTCAAACGAGGAAAATGCTTTGTAAATATTAAACGCACCACACAAAGTCAATTGTTCAGAGAGTTACACTACCTAGAAATCTTGGAGGTCGTGGATTAACTGATTTGAATAATCTTCATAGTAAACAGATTTTTCATCTACGTTCCTATTTTCATGATAAACAGAGAACGTCTAAAAACTTGATATTGTTGTTGCTTCAGATTAGAAACTTACACCTCTGAATTAGACAATGCAAATTGTAGATTTTGATATATTTGATGATTATTCTAAAAGAGAAAGTTGGATGCAGAAGGAATTACACGGAACACACCCTGAAGAATTGAAAAATGATTATATTGATGAAATCGCATCAAATAAATGGTTAGTTTCTGGAGAATTGTTTGCTGAAACAGAAGGCTTGGCAATTGCGATCCAGGATCAGGATGTTTTCACGAGGAATTATAGAAAACACATCATCAAACAAAATATAGATGATTCTTGCCGAAGATGTTTTTGTTCTTTAGAAACAGTTTTCCATATATTATCATCTTGCTCGGTTCTTGCTTCAACAGATTATTAAAAGACATAATGCTTCGCTAATATTATTCAATTTAATCTAGGAATTAATCATGACCTAATTCCCAAAAGAAAAATTTTTACAAATATGAACCTAAAATTATTTGTGAAAATGACAAATATAAACTTTATTTTGATAAAACAATTCTTTGCAACAGAGCTGTGAATCACAATAGACTAGATATCATTCTTATTGTTAAACAGAATCGAATAACATATATAATTGAAATTGCTATACCAGACACACATAATATACAAAATAAATACAATGAAAAAATTTCTAAATATATGATGCTTGGCCACGAGATTGAAAAAATGTGGCAAATGAAAAAATTTTTATTTCACCGATTATTATTTCCACAACAGGTGTTATTCTTAGGAATATTCACAAAAATATTGAGATTTTGGGTCTGAAGAAAAATTTGTTTGAAAAGTTACAAAAGGTAACAGTCATCAAATCTTGTAATATTCTTCGTAGGTTTCTTTCCAAAAAAATAATGAGGTAGAGTCATAGGTTTTCTTTTAGTTTATACTGATCAGAATCTCATTTCATATTTTATTTATTTGTATATATAAATGTAATATAATTAATTGACAATTGTCATATTTATATTCGAAGCAGTATTCTATTCGATCGTTCATCACTTCACACAAAGGAAACTATTAATTAGTAACATTCAGTGTTACTTGACTAAGGACCGTACACTGGAATTTTCTGGGAGAAAGCCTCTGACACTACTCGTTGGTACATTGACGTCATTTTCTGATGATGAAATTTTTGTATATATTCTGTTAGATTGATATATTTTCATAACATTTAACGTTATCCTAATAAATAATTTTCCAGGATATGTGATATATATATATATATATATATATATATATATATATATATATATATATATATATATATATATATATATATATATATATATATATATATATATATATATATATATATATATATATATATATATATATATATATATATATATATATATATATATATATATATATATATATATATATATATATATATATATATATATATATATATATATATATATATATATATATATATATATATATATATATATATATATATATATATATATATATATATATATATATCGATATATATTCAACCGGCCACGCGTCGCCGGCGCTTTATAAGACGCAGCGAAGCCAGATGTTTTTTATTCTTTTATTCCTTCTATTGTTCCATTATCATTCTGGGACTTGAATTTCGACAAATATATATTCATTAGTAGGGTTTCGAGTTTTGTACATGTCAGAAGTATGAAATTTTTTCGAAAATTCCACCGAAACAGGACAAAATTTATCATCCAACTAGAAAAAGGATCTAGAACGGTACTCGTACGTAAAAGTTCTCATAAATAAAAGTAAATTTGAAGGTAAACAACATTCTGGATTTGAAATTGGAAAACAATTTCGTGAGTGCATCAGCTAAAAAATTGGCGGGGTCCAGTGACCCTGACGGAGATTAGATGTCGGGTTTGATAGCAAATTTGACTATGTGATCCTAGCTTTCAGTTTAGTATTTTTCACTTTTCACGAAAATTGCTACTGGCTTCGGTTTCAAATTTGAAATTCAGTGTTCTTGTCAGCATCCAAGTTCTTGAGTTGAAACATTCTAGCAGATTTGTCGTTTACGAAAAAACCAGAAGTTGACCTTGAATCGGACATTCTAGCTGTACCCTCATATCGCTATTCTTTCCACGAATAAAAAATTCTTCGTAAAATTTCGAAAGAAAATTCACCATTCTAATTCGTAGAAAAAACGACTGTTTGAGTTTGCAATAATATTTTCCAGCTGTAAAAAGCGTTTTGATTTTTTATTTTAGTTTCGGTAACTTACAGCACTCCGTATTTCGAGTAGAAAATGACTGATTGCTCTGTTCTACTGAAGGATCAATACGCATAGAAGATGAAAATCAAGCGAATACAGACAAGATGCAAACCTATTTCGAATTTAACACATTTCGACTTTATATAGCACGATTTCAAAATCGAGATAAATCGAGTGCCACAAGTTTCACAGACTAGAGAAAAAATCACGAAGATATTCATTCAGTAAACCGAAAACTCTATTACAGAAGGGCAATGAAGAAACGGAACTGAATGTCTTGTGAGTTATTTCCATGAAATAAATCCATCACCAATATCTATGTCAACTTGCTCAATTGCTCAATCGTCCTAAAGTCATTTTTCGTCTCTCCTCATTCAAGTATACTAGAAATAGTTATCTTTAATTAAAAATCACTAGATCAACTTCTTGCAAATGTCAATAAAATGAGAAATAGTTTCCAATCTTCACTCAACTCCTGGAATAAATGGTATCCGTTCTGAAGAACCAACGGACTTTAATTAAAAGCACACGAATGAGAAAGTTTTCTTAAATCCAAATTTAATTTGGAGCACCTTAAAATTCCATTGCATTTTATAGGTTATCTTGCGCTGGGGCGAATGCTTTATTTTAATAAGATCATTCTCAAGCGCAGTTGATAATATTTCAGTAACTGAAACGGAAGCAAATGGAAATACGGAAAATATTCGAAATAAATCTGGGGGTGTTTCTTAATTTATTCAGAAATTTGTACAAACGAAGATCGCAATTTGTTTGCACCATGATAGGTCCATAAAGATGTTGTAATTATTCCAGCTGATTTTTTGAAGTTGTTGCGAAATAATTTGCTTAGAACTAATTATAAATATGTTTATTCTAGATTTTCTTCCATGAATCATATTATGAGAAGAATTCTTGCTTTCTACCGTAATGAAAGTTGGAATAATATTTCCTTACTCATTTCCTGAAGCAGTTTCAACAAATTGAAAAAAACGTACGCATAAATCTGTGAGGGAAGGCGAAAATTAACAGTGAACAATCTTTTCTTGGAACGATCCTTTTCATATCTCCAATTGGTATCTTTTGGGTTGATTAATCGATGAACAAAAGACTATTGTTAAATTAGGTAAATGTTAACAACCACTGAATTTTAAAGACCATTACTTATAGTCTCTATTCAATAAGGAAATTACATCCATTTGACCCGAAATAACTCCTAGAATTTTCTGCAATATTTGATAAGAACCTCAGCTTTTTTTTGATATAGATCATTCAATACGTTTCTCGAATGCATTTTTGCAATGGAGGATCTGAAAAAATAATATCTGATCGTTTCATTCAGAAAAAATAAAATGGGCTCCATAAAACAAATCAAAAACTACTAGTCTCTAGAAATGAGTATTTCCTCCTCTTGCACTAATGACCGCTTGGATATTGCGGGACATGCTTTTGATTAAACCGAAAATAACACTTTAAGGGATATTGTTCCAGTCATACTGCAACAGTTCTGTGAGCTGCTAGGCATATGTTGGAGCTGGAAATGGGTTAAGATACATTTGCCTTAGTCATGTTAGACTTGTTAAATAGGATTTAAATCCGAACCAAGGATATGTTCTTTTCGTTCTAGCATCCAAGGCATTTGAAACAAATGGTTGTACGCTTTGCGATTCCACCTTTTGCATATATCAAAGAAAATAATTTAAAACTGAAACAGAATCGCCGATTTTTCAAAGTAGCAAAAATAATTCTTATTCTACAAAATTATCAAACGATGCTGGAAAACTGCCGAATACAGAATATTTCAGAGCATCATCATAATAATTGTACGCAAGCCTCTGCTATGGAAGATCCCGAGAGTACAGCGGGTGAACAAAAGGGGGGAGAACGATAATATCGTGCTCCAAAGGGCGGCAGACGTGATTACTGGGCATTCAATTCTAATTGAACATCTCTCGGATATCTTACAATTGAACCTCTTCAAGAAGTGAGTGAACACATACATGAGGCCGCCTCATCTATGAGATGACAGGCATCGCTTCCTAGCAGAAGTTAAGAATAAGAAAAAAATATAGATACCTTCATGCGCACTGAAACAAAAATCGACCCGTTTTAGCGTTTTCCGCCGACATCGACTTCCTCTGAGTTAGAGAAAGGGGGTGAAAATTCTGTTGGAACAGCTTGTATGTATCTAATTATAAGTATGTTTATTCTAGATTTTCTTCCATGAATCATACTTTTAGAAGAATTATTGCTTTCTACCGTAATGAAAGTTGGAATAATATTTCCTCACTCATTTCTTGAAGCCGCGTCAACAAATTGAAAAAAAAACGTGAGTATAAGTCTGAGAGGGAAGGCGAAGATTAACAGTACACAATCTTTTCTTGGAACGATCCTTTTCATATCTCTATTGTTGAGTTTAGTAAACGTTAACAACCACTAAATTTTGAAGACCATTACTTACAGTCACTATTCATTAAGGGAAATTACATCCATTTGACCCGAAATAACTTTTAGAACTTGCAATTTTCGATAAGAACCTCAGCTTTTTTTTAATATGGATCATTCAATGCGTTTTTTGAATGCATTTTTGCGAATCTGAAAAATTGATATCTGATCGTTTCATTCAGAAAAAATAAAATGGGCTCGATAAAACAAATCAAAAACTACTAGTCTCTAGAAACGGTAAACGTTTTTATGTTATTTATCAATTCGAAAGAATTTTTATAGAAAATTTTGATTTGAATGAACAATAATTTTAATGATCAATGGTCAAAAAAAAAATTCTTCGAATTGATAAATAACATAAAATCGTTAACCTACCACCTAACGCAAAACTTATTTCGTTTGATGTTGAGAATTTATACCCAAGTGTTCCTCCAGGTGATGTCAAAATATTAATCGAAAACATGTTGAATTCGAATCATGTTAATCACATAATCAAATCAGAAATATTGAATCTGTTGGACGTTTGCATTGAACAAAATTATTTTTCTTTCAACAACATCTATTACAGTAGTGAAAATGGTTTGATCATGGGAAATCCTTTGAGTCCACTTTTAGCAGAGATTTTATGAATAATATTGAACAGAAAATTCATACCCGTCCACTCATTTCCAAATTTCTTTATTGGTATAGATATGTTGACGACATCTTAGTATGTTTCATTGGAACTACTCGTCAATTAGACTTATTTCTTAATTTCATTAATTCCATCCATTTGAACATTAAATAAACGATAGAAATTGAACAGAACGATTCCATTGATGTTTTGGACTTGGAAATCACTAAACGAAATAATAATCATGTTTTTTCGGTCTTTCGTGAACAAACACATACTGATACAATTATACATAACTACTCATTATATCCAATTCAACACAAAGTTGCAGCTTTAAACAGCATGGTACATCGGTTACTCAATTTACCTTTATCAGTAGAAGATTATAATAAAGAGTTAAACATCATCAAACAGATAGCCATTAATAATTCATATAATCCGGATATGATAGATCTAATCATTCGTAAAAACTGTATCAGAAAGCATTAAATGAAGTATATCCTATTCATAAAGACTAAAATATTCAACAGTTTAACATTCTGCGGTTCTGCAAGTACAAATATTAAATCCTTTCTCGTCAAACAAAATCTTAATATAACTTTCAAAACTTCTAATAACTTAGGTAAACATTAAAAATAATAAATCTCGTGTTGAAAAATCAAGTATATCCGGAATCTATAAACTCAATTGCGGTTTTGTGATAAAATTTATATCGGTAGGACATATAGGAGTTTTGGCATAAGATCATCTGAACATAAACGTAGCTTCGATAATAATAAATCTGATTCAAATTATTCAAACCACTTAATAAAAGAAAACCATTCATTCAATGAAAACTTTGACATATTATATATAAAATCAAAAAGTTTAAAATTAGATCTTCTAGAAGCATTAGAAGTAAATAGATACAAACATTCGGACGAGCTTTTGAATGAGCAGGTAGATGTGAATTATTCACCCCTACTTAACTTATTTAATTAGTTTTCATTGCCTTCCATACTAACTGTACAATGGCTCGGTGTGGATTTTCCTGTTATTCATCCAACTTGTTCTACGATTTGTTTATAATACCATACTCTTCATTCGGTTTGTCATTCTTGATAAAGCTGCTGTGTCAGCGAAACGTCGTCGAATTTTTTCAAATAAAGTGGAGATTAAATCTTCTGTTTTTATCTCACTTTAAGGGATATTGTTCCAGTCATATTGCAACAGTTCTGTGAGCTGCTAGGCATATGTTGGAGCTGGAAATGGGTTAAGATACGTTTGCCTTAGTCATGCTAGACCTGTTAAATAGGATTTAAATCCGAACCAAGGATATGTTCTTTCCGTTCTAGCATCCAAAGGCATTTGAAACAAATGGTTGTACTCTGTGCGATTCCACCTTTTGCATATATCAAAGAAAATAATTTAAAACTGAAACAGAATCGCCGATTTTTCAAAGTAGCAAAAATAATTCTTATTCTACAAAATTATCAAACGATGCTGGAAAACTGCCGAATACAGAATATTTCAGAGCATCATTATAATACTTGTACGCAAGCCTCTGCTATGGAAGATCCCGAAAGTACAGCGGGTGAACAAAAGGGGAGAGAACGATAATATGGTGCTCCAAAGGACGGCAGACGTGATTACTGGGCATTCAATTCTAATTGAACACATCTCGGATATCTTACAATTGGCCCTCTTCAAGAAGCAAGTGAACACATACATTAGGCCGCCTCATCTATGAGATGACAAGCATCGCTTTCTCGCAAAAGTTAAGAATAAGAAAAAAATATAGATACCTTCATGCGCTCTGAAACAAAATTCGATCTGTTTTAGCGTATTCCGCCGACATCGACTCCTTCTGAGTGAGAGGAGGGGGTGGAAATTATGTTGGAACAGCTTGTATGTATCAATGTATCAACATCTGAAAACATAATAATGACGATGTAAGGAAAAGCAAACAAACAGACAATAATGACGACGCAAATTTGACAGACCTTAGTACATCAAGTCAACATGTGTTTAATAAACAATTAATTACCATGCATCTGCAGTTAATCTGCTTTGCTATTGCTTGGTAGTGGTCTATTGGGTGGTGTCCCATTCGGTCCTAGAGAGGTCGAGAAGATAGAAGTACATTAGTGCTCTTTGGCTTATATTAAATGAACTTTCTCGGTTTACTAAGGCCTATAGTGTTTGTGATTTCATTCTTTTAGTTCTAGCCGTCTGTGTGGTTTAGTCTGACCATAGAACGACAGAACTATAGGTGTGACTGTAGCATAGACTCTTGGAGCAGATCAGTGGAACTCGTCGGTTCTGGTCAATGGTGAAGGCAACAACTTTTGCAAATCATCTTACTCACCTTTGATTAGAGATGACGGTTCCCGCATCATAATCTTAAGCAAAGGCGGATTCCTCAGCAAAAATGTTTTCGCAAAATTCTGTCCAGATACATCAAACGCAAAGCCGCCAAGCATTCTACATAATCGAATATGCCTGTAACAAAATTCAGAGTGCGTACGGAAAGGCGAGTTCTTCAACAGCTAAATTGTTGGAAACGAGTGGGTCTTGATGGAAAACCACTAACTGTTTAGAAGAAATGTGCTCCAGAATTAGAACCTGTCCTTCATCGTCTGTTTCAGATTTCGTATGAGAGTCACACACGTTTCCGTAGTGTTGGAAAGTTGCGTGAGTACAACCGATTTCAAAGAAACGGAAGAAATACCTACCCCAAAATTATGGTCCAATCGTATTGTTTCCCATTATGTAGAAAGTCATGGAAATAGTGATAAACGATGGGTTCATAAAATATCTCGAGTTACAGGGTGTCATCAGTGATCGACAATACAGTTTCCGTATTCCTTACATAGGTAACACACTTATGGACATCAACAATCGAAAAGTATGACGAATCTAGAATCATTGCTCTTGACGTCTCAGAGGCCTACGACAGAGTTAGGCACACAGCCTTGATGAATAAACGAATCGCATATGGACATCTCGTGCAATTGCGTGGTTGGATTAATAGCTTACTTTTCAGTTGATGGATAGGGGTAGGAGTTGATGGTGTAACGAATGAATCTTTCTAGGTTAATGCTGAAATACCCCAGGGTTCCATACTTTCTCCAACTGCTTTCATGTTGCAGATCAATGATCTGCTTCACTTCACCGAGAAAATAATATTTGGGTTTACGTACGAGTGTTCTGGTGTCCCCATTTTCTATTCAGCCTCCTATAACTGCTGAGGAGTTTAACTGACAAAGATACCAACAGAGCATGTCATTGAATTTAGACTTGGAGAAGATCTCAGGTTTGGTCCATTTTGAGGCAAACAAGACGCAATCAATAACATTCCCCAGAAATGTAACTGCAGGAGAATCTCCTTTAATCATGCAAGTACATCAAATTTCCTTAGCAAAGAACATGCATATATTCACAGTCAACACCGGAGTTTGCTGCCTGGACTATGTTCCGCCATTGCCAAATTAACTGAGAGATTTCAGCATGGAGGTGTTGCTATATATATATATATATATATTGATATATCGTATCCAGAACGATCAATATGGATGATTTTTTCCAAGAAATGAATACCTGCATCAATTTCTCACCAAAGTATGTAGAGTGCCGCAACAGATTTCAGTTTTTCTTCATGAAAAACTAAAAATGCAGCAGATGCGATGCTGCTTTAAAATCATCTCATGTATTCAGTGTTTGAAATCAGTTAGTTGGCACTTTGTTTCTGTTGTAAGCACAAATAAAAGATTCAAGTTTTGTGATTCGACCATGGAAGGACGGCATTTGACTAGAGAAGAGATGTTACGAGCCGTTGGCATGCTCCAAGCTGGGAGCTCACAACGGGAAGAATTCAGGGTTCTGGGAAGTAGCCCAAGTGTCATAAACCGATTATGGTCGCGTTTCAATGAAACAGGTAGCGTAGAAGAACGCCATACAGGTCGTTTAAGGATTACTACAGTCGCCCAAGACCGATTTTAGGTTTTATAAGTCAGAAGAGATCGTACTACCACAGCATCTCAATTAGCTCAAGAACTATCACGAGTTCATAATGTACAAATTTCCCACCTATCTGTGAGAAATCGACTGCACGAAGGTCAACTCCACTCCAGACGTCCTTTATGAGTTCCACAACTGACCCATGGAAATCGCGCTGCTCGTTTAGCTTGGTGCCAAGAACACGTAAACTGGGATCAATAGAGGTGGGCCATAGTTCTCTTCAGTGATGAATCTAGATTTTGTTATTATCTCGATTCGGGAAGAATTCGAATATGGAGGGAACCTGGAAAGCAAAACCGTCGATAGCATGCTCGAGAAGTTGTTAGACAGGGAGGCGGATCAGTGATGTTTTTGGGAGGTATACGCCTTGGTGGAAGAACTGACCTCGTTTTCATACAGAGCAACCTCACAAGAAATTCTTACGCAAATGTGTAGTGGTACCGTATCTCCAAACAATGGGTCAAAATCCACTCTTCCAACAAGATAGTGCCCTCCCCATCGTGCAAGAGTTGTCTTGAACGTTCTTGAAGAGAATGATATCGATCTTCTACCGTGGCCATCGTGCTCCCGAGATCTGAATCCCATCGAGCATGCGTGGGACACCCTAAAAAGAAATCTCCTGCGTCAAAACGTCTTCCATCATGAACAGGAGCTTCGATTAGCAGTTCAGGGGACTTGGAATGACTTAGGCCAAAATGTAATAGACAATTTGATATTGAGCATGTCGCGTCGATGCCAAAGTGTCATTAATAACAGAGGTGGACCTTCTGGGTACTGAAAAATATAAGTGCTTCCATATCGTTCCGAAAATATTAGTTCCGGATTTTTTTTTGTGTTTTACCAAATGTGGTCATTTTCAAATTTCAAATTTTTTTTTATGATAGGTGCTTTGGAGAAGTCAAATATTATTTTGTTTTCTTGAGAATACATTATATACAATACATCGAATCATCAAATTCATTTTGATTCAATTCAAAATTCATAGTTTAACGATAGTCAAATTTTGTGGAACTGTCTCAAAAAGTTGTAATTGTCTTATTGTGTCTGTTTATAGATCCTGTAATGGTGAGTACAGAAATTTCCTGTATAAACTAGAAAATCTATTAACTGATTTTGTACACCTGTATAGTCGTTTCATATTGCTGGGAGGAGACTTCAGCGTTGATTTTGGCAGGAGTGGGTGCACTAGATTTCAGGAACTGATGTCGGTATTTCTATCCTTTGGGCTACGTCCTGTTGTTCAGGGATTTACGCGTGTTACCAACATTTCAGCAACATGTATTGATAATGTAATAACTAATTTTTCTGATTCTGATTTCGATATCGAAGTAGTTAATCAGGAAATACAAGATCATTATGCGCAGATCTTAAGTATGCATGTTGAAAACGAGAAAAAATCAAAATTTTCCTTCACTCGAATAATCACTCAGGAAGGTCTATCTGAACTATGCTCAAAGATTACAAACATTGATTGGTAAAGCATTGACTTTTGTGACCCAGATCAATGTGCTGAGCAAATCAAGGGATTCTTCAGAATTCGGTACAAGGTCTTTCCGATGAGTTCACAAAAGATATAGAAGAAATGCGTAGAAAGCTATCGGCCTTGCAGACCGTATTTGATGTGACGAGCAATTCAAATCATCGAGAGAGTTTAATTCAGTATCGGCAAACCTACAGGAAATATATTAACGCAACTCGACTGAATGCACGATAAAATTATTTAGAAAATTCAAGAAATTTATTAAGGGATACCTGGAGAATTATTAACAGTGATTCTTGCCAAGGTAAATCTCAGCATCACACCAATCTAAAGGTAGATGATTTCAATAACCATTTCTCCAGTGTGGGAGCTATCATGACTAAAGAAATACAATCAACATCCGTTGTCAATGCATCAGAACTTGACAGGGTACCAACTAGAAAATTATATTTTTCTCTTATCCCAAGCGATGCGCATGAAATTGAAACTCACATTAATAAACTGTCCAACTCTGCTTGTTTCGATGTATTTGGATTAAATAGCAGAATTTTGAAGAGCACTTTCGATATCACCGCGCTACTTCTGTCAAACTTTTCTAATTCCTCCTGAAGAAGTTGTCAAAAAAAGCATTGCTGGTATTCCAGAAAAGGGATCCTGATGATACGGGTAGCTATCGTCCCATGTCGATCGTTCCAGTCTTAGGTAAGGCGCTGGAATCTATTCTGAAGGATAGACTTTCAAACTTCCTCGAAAATAATAAGATGTTATCACCTTCACAGAACGGTTTCAGGCCAGGTAAATCCACAATAGGATCACTTTCAGACTTGGTGTCTAAGGTGGTTGAGGGTTTGGAAAGGAATGAACAAACGGCCTTCCTCTTATTAGATTTGGCCAAGGCTTTTAATCTTGTACTACATACTATTCTTCTCTGGAAATCAGACCACTGTGGTACAAGTGGAGTTCCTTTGAAACTCCATTGAAACCCCTCACCTCTTACTTGAAAGATAGACTTATGTATGTCAGCGTGGAGGGGGCTGTCTCTGAATTCTTACCCATAAAAACAGGCGTACCCCAGGGTTGTATGTTGGGGCCACTGCTCTTTTTGATTTATATCAAAAACTTACCATCTCACTTGAAACCAGTAGGCAGCGTCCTCTTCGCTGACGATACATCTTTATATAATACACGCAGGGACCCAAAAGTGGCAAACGAATTTTGTGATTTGACCATGAATCATGCTGATCTACGGTTGAGAGCAAATTCTCTCAAACTGATTAGAGAAAAGACCCGAAAATTGAAGATTTCAAATAGTTCTAAACTCTCAAATGGCGACACAGCTAAAATACTAGGTATTATCTTAGACGACAATTTAACGTACGGAGCGCATGCCAACGCGTTGCGCCCTAGATTATCGTCAGTAGTGTTCTTGCTAAGAAGACTTCAATATATTGGACATGATGAGCTAATTTACGAATGATTTATTTTGCTCTTCTCCACTCGGTCATAGCTTATGGGGTTTCTTTATGGGGCAATTGTTCAACAATGGAGAGAATCTTCAAACTCCAAAGAAAAGTGTACGTATTATTGCTCGTGATGAATACAGTGCACATTATGTGCCTATCTTTAGAAGACTTGGTATACAGAGACCTCCTCCATTGTACGTATACGCCATTCTCATAAACATTCATTCCAACCTAAAGGACTACAAAACGCATAGCTTCAACCATCAGAAAAATACAAGACAAAATTATTTTCTAATAGCATAAAATATACAGATTGGCTACTTAAGAAAGGAATTCTCCCAATTTAAACTATTATAACAAGCTGCCTCTGGAGTGGGGAGAGCTTACAACTGAAAAATTTCAAAGTTAAAGTTGACGAATTGTTATGTGAAAGATGCTTGTACTCACCAGCGGAATTTTTGTGTCAATATTTATCACTTCCTTGTAGGTATGTTAGTGTTTGAATTATGTATTCATCAACTGAGTAATCTACATTCTTTTTTTCGATTATTCAACTAGGTACCTTTATATATATATATATATATATATATATATATATATATATATATATATATATATATATATATATATATATATATATATATATATATATATATATATATATTTTTTTTTGAAACAAGAGGATTTACAAAATTTGAATAATTATATTTACAATAAATGCTTATATCTTTATAGATGTTGTGTTTCAGAAAAACACAAGTGTGAGCTCAGGAAACGAAATGTAACAGGGGAACCATACTATCTTGTATATTATTCAATTAACGAGTGAGAAAACCTGATGAGAAAACTCGTTTTCCTGTCGCTATAGCACTAGCAGTAGCTTGTCTGTTTATGTTGTGTTAGTGTCGTGTGTACAAAAAGCTTAGCCGCTTCATTCTCTTCTGCATTCCATGATTTCTTAACGAAGACAATGGTGAAAGAAATGGGGTTTGAGACAGGAATCTGTAACAATGGAAAAAGAAAATCAGCAGAAAGATATATCAACAATCATACCTCTTATATGTCTAAACAAATCTGAGAAAAGATTTTACATAACAATCAAGGTCATGAAAAGGACTAAGGAGGGAATAAAAAAAAAATACATAACCTGCGATATTTCCTCAAATTCCATCTCTGTTTGACCGAGAGGGCCCCGATGGCCAGGTTCAGTCTTTCAAGTGATGCCGATTATGATCTATAGATGTTTCAGAATCAATATGAACCCAATAATCTGGGTGGACATCACCCATATATTATTTCTTCGTGGAACTTGCTTAATTTTAAGAAAAATTTGCGAAAAAATTTTGACAGTCGTTCGGAAAATATGACATTATTATTATTATTATTGACTTATCATAAGTAATCACAGATTGTAACTATGATGAATAAAGCATAAATACATACGTCATGCCATCAGAGCTTATAAAATTTTTTATACGAATCACAGGAGCGACCTGGTCTGGAATACTATTCGTGTGTTGGGCTCTGCACCTACATATTCATTACATCTACAGGATAGTGTCCAGTAGAGAGTAGTGCTCCTCATCGACCACCTAGAGATCATGCGTGATCTTTAGCATTTCGCTCAAAAGAGGCAGGTTGCTGATGTTTCTCTTTTCTACAGGTACTTCCATTGTAAATGCTCTGAAAAACTGGATGACTTGGTTCCAGAAAGAATCCAGTTTCAAAGAAAAAACTGACTCGCGAAAAACTCTCATCGGAGGACGGTCCAACTATCTAATTCTTTTGTTTACAAGGAAAGTGTGCTGTCGAACTCGCTTTCCGCCAAGATCTTTCCGATAACTTACTACTTGGTCCTCTTTAAGAAGCGAGTGAACACACACATTGAATCATATTTGGCGGCCACATTCGAGGTAAAACATGCATCACCTCCTCTGTTAAAAACAGAAAGAAAGTAGCAACTGATCGTTTAGCAGCAATTTTATTACCTTCCGGTGGAGCCCAAGCACCCACAAGAGAGAAAGTTGGTCACAACGGCTCAAACAAGTTACTTCAGTGGTTGACAAGATTTTTAGGCGGAGAAGCTCTGATCAAGGAGTATGATAGTTAATTGTTTCAATAATCGTTAGTGTATAAATCTGTTCCCTTTGAGGTTTCTCCGAAGACCTTCTTGGCTTCACAAACTTATTGCAAGTGGTTCTGCTGATGATGTCGGTATTACAAACAAAGAATTTTCAGTAGAAGGTGGAGAAATAAAATGAAAATAACCTGTCTGAGCTGTTTGAGGTGAGGACTATCTTGATTTCTCTTTGATGGACAATACTAATAAATTGAATTTTATTGTAAGTTTAATAGAAAAAAATATGGAACGGGAGAATTTAGAGATAAATATTAATAATAATTCTGAACCGAAATTCACTGAAATAACGAAAAGTTGTCAGAATTAATACTCAAATATTCCTTATTCCAAATAAGTGACATTTGTGCTTCTATTTTAATGATACCATGACTTGTTCTATTGTATTTGTTCACCCATCAAACGTATGGAAAACAACTTCACTTTTTAGTTGATTCATAGTTTGTTCAATTGTCACGTTATTTCTTAGGGGAAATTAGAGTGTTATTAAAGCTTCAAAACTCGGTAATATATTGTGTATTCTGTAAACAGACAAAGCTCATTGTTATTCCGTAAGGGAAAACATCCATCCTTTCAAACAGCTCGATTAGTTCTACCCTCCACACATTTCGTTTAATGGAATGGAATAGAGTCATTAATGAATAAAACGAATTATTAAATTCAAGCAATATTGGTTTCATCTCGTTTAGATTCGCAATATCTGGAACACCTGCCAAAGCAACATAAAATCAAAATTAGGTCAGTTATCCTCGAGAAACTCCAATCGAATCCCACATTTTACCGAAAGTAATAATAATAAAACGGCAAAGAGGAAAAACTTGAACCGATTCCAACTAAGACAAAGCCATTCGCCTATTGATCTTTTTCCGAACCGAGACTTTCAACAGAAAAATACAGATGTTGGCTTTAAGCGAAATACAGGCCGTTATGAAGGAATGTATCGAAGATGTTGGACTAATGGAAGAATAAAAGACTAATACGTTACAACATCTAATTTATTAACGATCCATTTCGTGAGACTGAACATTCTCGAAAGATTTTGTGGACCTAATTTCGAATTGTAACATAATTAGAGTTTTCGAAAACTAAATGGAAGATTTTCTGGAAAAATCTAAATTGTTTCATCAAACGTTGATACAATATTTTTTAAATGTTTTCTCACATAATGAATGAAATATTACTAGTTTTTTTCTGTTAAGAAAGACAAATGTGCTAATCGGAAAACTTTATTGGCTCTAGTTTTCTGTCAAAGAAACACTTTAAGAAAACTCTATATCAGCACTCGACGTGAGGTTCTCCAACTAAGTTGGCATCATCAGATGACAGTATAATAAATCTGATTCTACGTGGTTCATTTATGCTTAATCTATTTCTACTAATAAACGCTTTCGACCTACCACCGCCCACACTAGTCGGACGCACTATTAGTACGGGTGTGTAATTTGAGAAGTTATAGACTAAACTGAACGGAATCGGATTTTTGTCCTTGTTTAGTGGATGCTTGCATTTCGTTTCATGGGAACTTTCGAAAGCATTCAGTGTATTCGATTTTTCATCAATCTTACATTATCAAAATCTATTTTATAGGCTTGAATAAAATCGTATTAAGCAACACTAAATTTTTCTATACATCCATATTTATTTGAATGTGCTTCATGCTTCTCTTGACATATTTTATAAACATTCTATCGAAAAAGTACTGGGAATTGATCAATGAAACACAAAATATTCATCTTTCATCCAAATTTATTGCATTGCTTTTAAAGTAGGCATCCTTCCTGAATAAAACATTCACGCCAACAAAACAATCCAATCTTCAAAATTTTTTCAAACGATTTTTCGGAATATACTTTAGTTCTTGCCGCGAATTCTCTTCCATGTCTTCTATCGATTCTATCGAAGTGATAATATGAGTTTTGGAACAAGAAAATAGTCGGCCGGAGCTATATCAGGTGAATATTGTGGTTGTTCGATGTTGAGTTTTCAGGCAGAAATCACAATGATAGGCTTGTGAGGTGGTGCACTATCGAAGTGCAAAATCTATGGGTTTTCTTACACAAATCTGACTCTTTTCGACGCTCTCTCAGACGCCACATGATGCTCTTCATTAACTATCTGACCTTCTGACAAGAATTCCACAACACCGCGCTTATGAAAAAGAGAGAACACTAATTTGACATTCGATCGACTTTGACGTAATTTTTCGGTTTCGGTTCAATTGGAAAGTGCTATTCTGAAGCTTGTTGACTGGTTTGCATGTCAAACTGACCACCAGTTAATATGCGTTTTATATTATAAACAATATATAAACAAATATTCAAACTTTGACTAACGGTAGTTTCGAATTAACTCATATATATAAATCAAACTGATTTCATGAAAAAATATAAATCCACCACCCGGTAATTACTACCATTGCCAGGCAATGATTATAATCGAAACATATCCTGGAATAATTATATATAAGGATAACGTTAATATTATGAGAATATATCAATCTACCAGAATATATAAATACTATAGCATCATCAGACAATGATATCAATGTACCAACGAGTAGTGTCAGAGGCTTTCTCCTGGAAAAATCCAATGTACGAAGTTCACTGAATGTTACTCATTAATAGTTTCCTTTGTGTGAAGTGGTGAACGATCGAATAGAATACTGCTCTGAATATAAATATGACAAAATTGTCAGTTAATTATATTACATTTATATAAACAAATAAATAGAATATGAAATGAGATTCTGAGCAGTATAAACTAAAGAGAAAACCTATGACTCTACCTCATTATTCTTTTCGGAAAGAAACCTACGAAGAATATTACAACATTTGATGACTGTTATCTTTTGTAACTTTTCAAACAAATTTTCTTCAGACCCAAAATCTCAAAACTTTTGTGAAGATTCCTAGGAATAACACCTGTTGTGGAAATAATAATCGGTAGAATAAAACTTTTTTCATTTTCCACATTTTTTAATCTCGTCGCCAAGTATCATATATTTAGAAATTTTTTCATTGTATTTATTTTGTATACTATGTGTGTCGGGTATAGCAATATCAATTATATATGTTATTTGATTCTGTTTATCAGTAAGAATGATATCTGGTCTATTGTGTCTTACAGCTCTGTTGCAAAGAATTGTTTTATCAAAATAAAGTTTATATTTGTCATTTTCACAAATAATCTCCTAGATTAAAATGAATAATATTAGCGACGGCATTATGTCTTTCTAAATAATCTTTTGAAGCAAGGACTGAGCAAGATGATAATATATGAAAAACATCTACGGCAAGAAGCATCTATATTTTGTTTGATGATGTGTTTTCTATAATTCCTCGTAAAAACAACCTGATCCTGGATCGCAATTTTCAAGCCTTCTGTTTCAGCAAACAATTCTCCAGAAACTAACCATTTATTCGATGCGATTTCATCAATATAATCATTTTCAATTCTTTAGGGTGCTTTCCGTGTAATTTCTTCTGCATCCAACTTTCTGTTTGAGAATGATCATCAAATATATCAAAATCTACCCTTTGCATTGTCAAGTTCAGAGGTGTAAGGCTATAACCTGAAGCAACAACAATATCATGTAATTTAGACGTTCTCTGTTTATCATGAAAATGGGAACGTAGATGAAAAATCTGTTTACTATGAAGATTATTCAAATCAGTTAATCCACGACCTCCAAGATGTCTAGGTAGTGTAACTCTCTGAACAGCTGACTTTGGGTGGTACTTATGATATTTACAAAGCATTTTCCTCGTTCGACATTGTAATTCATTCAGATCAGTTTTAGACCATTTGATAATTCCAAAAGAAGATGTAAGAATAGGAACTGCATAGGAGTAGATAGCTCTGAAAAGGTTTTTACTAGTTAAATGACTCTTGATGATAAGTCTTTTGTAATATGAACTTCTAATTTTTTCTTTAGTGCTGCTATGGTTAATTGTCTTCTCTTGACAAAATCCAAGATATTTATATGTATCTCTTTGATGCATTGGCTCGATTTCAATATTGGAAATCTTTAAATAATCAGAGGTGATCTTTCCTTTTCAATATATATATATATATATATATATATATATATATATATATATATATATATATATATATATATATATATATATATATATATATATATATATATATATATATATATATATATATATATATATATATATATATATATATATATATATATATATATATATATATATATATATATATATATATATATATATATATATATATATATATATATATATATATATATATATATATATATATATATATATATATATTTTGGAAAATAATTTGGGTCCAGGTTTAGTCAGAATTAAGGAATTCTTCGCTAATTTCTGCATCTACATTGTTCGTATTGAGGTAATTTTTCAATTAGTTTAGGGCATGTGATACAAGTGTGTTAATAAAAACAAACAAGTACTGTGTGTTAAGGAATTTACTTAATAATTGTGATTCGTAACGAATTCGTCTGAACTCGTCTGAAGAAGCTACGGTGTAGTGAAACGCGTTACGAATCGCAATTATTAGGTAAAATTCTTAAAACACAGTACTTGTTTATTTTTATTATTGATAATGAAATTTTTCCAAGTAAAAGTCTCCCAAATTCAAACACAAGTGTGCTTGCTTGGATATAATAAAATATCAACCAATGAGTCCAAAATGTCTCCGTCTAGTATCTAAACATTAAATATTTCTATGGAATTATCAACCGGTAATTTCGAAAACGTCTTCAGAGTTTTTTTGAACTCGTTTGATAGCAATTTCGCAATTTTTAAATCAGGTATTCTTATTGCTGATATAATTGGTCGTATTGCCTTCCTGGGTTTTTGGATTTTAAGAAGGCAATACAACCTGGACATGGTTGTCTTAACTACATTTAAGTCATGCCTTATATTATGAGTAATAAGGTTGTTAGATAATTTAGGGGATTCTTTCACGACAGGCAAATGATTTTTTGGATCAATTCATAAAGAAGAAACTCTTTTCTATCTAAGTTAACAACCTTTTGCCTTTGTCTTATTTCAAATAAAAACAATAATTCTGTCCTAGGCTTTTGATGAGGAGTTTCTCTTTCCGTGATCGGTTGGTTCTCAATTGAGGATAATGTTTTTGAGATTTGGTTTTAGCAAGACTCTATGATGAATGACTTTCCACTTTCAGCTAAATTCTGTATAAAACTTACCTTATTGAAATAGGAAATAATGCAAAACCCACAATTTCAATTTCTTTCTCTTCAAAGGATACGGAAGTCTTATTCCCTACAATGACTATTTTTTCCCAGAAAATTTTTTGAGTGATTTAAATTTCTCAAGGTTTTGACTGACTGAACGCGTTTTCTTTAAATATTTTGTCTTAATAACTTCAAACATTTTGTTCTGAAATACACCGATATACAAAATCTATGTCTGATGTTTTAAATCTCATATACTTTTCATTCAATTCATATGCGTCTATTTCAAACTTTTATCGTTCACTAAATGAATAGATCTCTACAACTAACTATTTTATTTAGCAAAAACTCAAATAGTTTGGAGACTGAAATTTTCGACACTTTGTAACGTTAAAAGTAAAATTAACTATCTTCTAGCCCAACACAATTTAAGTGGTGACCAGTGTGATAATACTTTATAGGTGTTAAACAATGGTGCCAATGTTTCATTAATTTTGTAACATTCTGAATGTTTCAGGTTTGGAACAGAAAGAAGACACAATTCTTCATGTCTTTAAAATAGAGAGGATAGAGTAATACAACGTTGTCATTTTTACAAAAAGAAAAACTATACTTTTTTCGCAACTCTGAATCTTCTACATCTTCTCTGATAGTAATGCGCAAATCCATATCATGATTGTTTTATTCTCTATTACAACCTTATTGCCGATCATTGATGTGTTGGCGTTATCGCCATTGTTTTGGTAGAAGTACAAGGTTTTTCATGTCAAATTGTCTTGGAATGGGTGAAAATCCAAATCCTCTTCTAGTGTTTTCAACAGAACTTTTCCGAAAGTATAAAATGATAAGTAATTCTTATAACTTGGAATAAGAAAAATACAAGTACGATGATATCGTTCGCAATTATTGGCAAGAGTTGTTATTTTTGTATGGAATTCAGCAAATAAAAGAACTTTTGCTACTGTTTTTTCAAAACTTTGTGGAGCAAAAATGTTCAATGTTCAAGTTCCAATGAAATTGGAAGATCACGATATTAATGAGCATCTGAAACAAGAAGGGAAAATATAATCAGGATCTACACGTGTATTATGAAACCGTCTCCATGATTCTGAAAGAAGAACTATTATACCCTTACCATATACAAATTGATACTCTTTTACAGAGTTGCATATGGCCAATGGTTTTCAGCTCGAATGATAACTTTCATTCCAAAAATTTACATTCATAGATATAGAAAAATTTTTTTTTCATTAAATATCAATAACGGAACCTACATAAATTATTTAGCAATTACTGGAACAGTTATAAGTTTTCCTGCTTCGCTCTTAGTACGCCGTACTATAAGCTGGTACAACTACCCTTTGTAGTCTGCTGGCTGAAGGGAAAAATTTCAGGCCGTTTAAATCACCTTAGATTTTTCTCTTTGGGGTTATCGAAATCCATAGTTTACCGTACACTAATGCGTGAAGTCAATTAATTTAGAAGTCACATTAGTGATGATCATGGATCTATTAACATATTTCTGGAAATGTTTAAGGAAGGAGCATTCATGCCAACGATGCGCATTTTCAACACTCAATTTTCTGATTTTCTGAATGGTTCATATGAAATTGAATAAGATACTACTAATTTTCATAAATAAATCATTTTTACTGGAAATTATATAAGAAATGCTATTGAAAGGAATAAGTTATTCACTAAAAAAATTGAAAAATATTGAAATCAATGTAAATATACAGGATGTCCGCGCTGAAGGGCCCATTAAAAGTATCTGAGAATCGGATTTATCGATCAATTTCAAATTTGGGATTAGAGTAATTGAATAGTAAGTAAGCTACAATTTGTGCTTATTTTCAGAGCACTGGTAGTTCCGGTTATACCGGGATACTCCCTCTCTGCTATTTTATCAAATGATATGGTGCAATTTTTAAATTATCTCATTTTATGGTGTATGATTGCTTTTATCGAAACTTTGGGAATTTTGGTGACATCTTCTTTCGAAAACTTGACTGAGATTTGAGCTTTTCTGTTCAATAATAAAAGTGATATTTTTGAGATCGAAGTATTTTCGTATGCTATTTTTTATACAGGCTGCTCAAAAATAACTTGTCAACTAAATGAAATCGAATTGTCAAAAACAGTTTTTTTGAAATGCAAGTATCTATTTTTATTCACTCTAGTAGAACTGCATTTTGAATTAGTATCAATTATACTTTTCATTGGTTAGAAGTAATTTGGAATATTGTGTGCCTGTTTGGTCCCCTCACTATCACAAGTACATTGACAGAATTGAGCGGGTTCAGAAAAAAATTTTCAGAAATTTCAACTTCAGATTCTCTATTCTAAGACAAGATTATAGTTCGAGTTTGCGTCGTCACAAGATTTTAAGCCTGGAGCAGAGAAGAGTGCTCTTCGATACAGTTTTCCTTCATCGAATATTGAATAATTCTTTCAATTATCCGCTAGTCAACTATCTCACTTTCAGCGTTACAATTTATCCTAATGGTCGCAATGCACTCTTCTTTGTTCCAAAGCCACGTACTAAATTGTTTTATCATTCTGTGTTCTTGAGAATTATGCGTTTATATAACCGGCATATTGCCGGCATTGATATTTTTCATTTATATTTTTCATTGTTCAGAAATGCAGTTATCCCATACCTTATAAGATCTGAGTCAGCATGATCTTCGAATTTTGCTGATTCTCATGAAAATTTCCTTGATTTTGTATTTTTCAATAGTTCATTTGTTTCACTTGAAGTTGACTTGATTTCTGTTAATTTAAGTTACTTTACTGTTAGGACATGTTTCACATCTGCAAACTTTTCTTGTTATTATTCTTTGTGAACTCTATAATTGGGTCTTTCCTGTTGGAGTTCCTTTGTTTCATTAAATAAATAAATTGGCATTAGTTCTCCCTATACCTGAAACGGCTCGTTTTCATTTTTTTCGCTATTTTATCAAAAACCGGCAGTTCCTTCGGAAAATAAAATCATTACGTTTTGAAACATAGGAACACTCATTTATTTGAATTTATGAAAGTTTCTATATTTCAT
Organism: Cryptolaemus montrouzieri; assembly: GCA_013387265.2. NCBI lineage: Eukaryota > Metazoa > Arthropoda > Insecta > Coleoptera > Coccinellidae > Cryptolaemus > Cryptolaemus montrouzieri. The sequence continues at coordinate 127,476,415 of JABFTP020000185.1, forward strand.
AATATTCTATGTAATGTTCTATGAATTGTGGCCTCAGTTTCACATTTGAAAATTATTAAAATTAGCAATAATACTAATATTGTTTGTGTATAGTTCTCTTGATGTTGTCCAACCAGAATACCGAATATTTAATGAAAATTACCCGAATTTTCGACCAATTCGCAGGAAAGAAAACCAAAAGTTACAATCAAATTTTGTCACTTATGAAATACAGAAAACTGAAATGAGTCGCGTCTCTTCACTTCGAACGAAAGAGATGACGTTTTGATGACATAAGTCATTAAACAAAGTTTTCAACATTAATGAGAACTGAATTTTTGAAAAACTCCAAAACATGTCATCAAAACGCCATCTTTATCGTTTGATAGAGACTAACGCGACTCATTTCAGTTTTCTGTATTTCATAAGTGACAAAATTTGATTGTAACTTTTGTTTTTTTCCTGTGAATTGGTCATTAAACAAAATTTTTAACATTTATAAGAATTGAAGTTTTGAAAAACTCCAAACCAAAAGTAGAATTGTAGAAGGAAAAATGCAGTAGAATGTCCAAATCATCCACCATTTCTTTGAACATTCTTCAATCCGCTTCACTTGTTCATTTATAGTTGCTTTTTGTAGGTCCCACTTTTACTTTGAGATCCTCCCGCCAATTTATCGGCGATCTATAAACTCTGTTTTCAAGGTACCTCCATTGATGAAAAACCAAAGGATTGAGATCCAGGATGGGTCGCTAGTTCTTTCGATCTCTGAGATGTGCATTGGGCTCAAATATCTTACACCATTTGGATTTTGTTCATCAATTGAATATTAACATCGTTGTTTGTACATAAACAAAATACATTTCAGCTAAAACGAGGGTGTAATTCTCGACCTCGTGTTCTATCTGGATTTTTGACGCCCCAGATATGAAAATTATGCCGATCAAAAATACCTTCTGTTTCATCGGTCCATATAATGTTTCATGAGTCGACTGGGTTGTCTAGAATATGTACCATCAACATTCGCCAAAATTAATTGTAACCGCCGCGTCTTCAGGATACCTATATAATTATATAAATGGGAATTTGTGATGGTGAAAATTATTTTTGTCGAAATTTTATTGACTAATGTACTCGCAATCCCCAAATCTGCATCTGAACACAGAGGAATACGGATTGGCATAAAAATAACCCAAGACGGTAACTGCAATGTTTCATCGTTGGTGATGAAATTAACTCTACCTCTTTCCGCTGTCTGTTAAATCTATATTGAACTTCCTGAAGAGAACTATAATTATCAAAAAATCTGTGGTAACTGCACTAGGAGATCCCTTAGTGGCTGCAATAGACCACAAGCTAGACTCAGGGGATGGGAGGATTCGAATTATTTATGAAATAAGATTTCAAAGGCGCCAATGCGTTTATACTATAGATGAATAAGTTTGTGCAACACTGATCCTCGTTGTGACTACAAACGCATAAAGTTCACAAACTATCAAGATGACAAACTACGTTACTCTCAATCGTGCTAAAAAAACATCAAAAATAGTAAGTGAAAAGTATTTAAAAAAGATTCGAAATGGATGAGCCAACGGATGTGAAACCTGCAAAATATTGAAACTATAAAAGACCCTGAACTCTAGCAACAGAATAAAACACAAAATGCGCTAAAGTTATATATATTCACTAGTGTTTATTTATGAAATCACCGGCAGTGTCGAAATAAGGAAGATAAGGCACACAATCGCTCTAAATATCAAATTGACGAATTCTCCAGGTAAACAGTAGTATAAGAATAGTAATGAAACAGCAGGATTATATAGTGCACCCTGTATAAATTGACACAACACTTATTCAAATATGGTACCAATATTCAATTCTAACCAAAAATCATAACAACAAAAAAATCGCACATAAATGACCCCTTTTGCAAAAAAAAGAAAATTTTCATAAATCTTCAGATTTATACACAAAATTTAAAGAAAATCTTCACTACTACACTTTCTTACTTGCAGTTGATTAGTTACTCATTACCAGCTAAATCCTACTTGAAATTATATCAAATTTATTTGAAATATGAAATTTAGAAGAAAATTATCAAGGTTATAGTTAAGTATATAATCAGGTTTATATTTATATATGAAAGAATATCAATCACTGTCGAGGTCAAAAAACGAGAACTATCCAACTCCAGTCCTTGATGTCTTGGCAGAAATGAAGTGGTTACACCAAGAAAACCTGAGGGTACCTGCTCGGTGTTGAACTAGATCACCTCCAACAGTCTGCGCCAATGGAATTGAGTTATGGATGTAACGCACATACAGGAATGCTGCAGCACTAGGCTCACTGTACACTACAGGTGTTGAATTTGAGACTCCCCTAACCGAAGGTGAATAAAAAAGAGTGTAGAGGGTGTCTTCTCAAGTAACGTTGACTCATGAACGACTAACATGAGATGGAAACCAAAAAGTTGAGCCTATAATTAATAAGGTTGACGGAGCTATCCTCGGAGAGCTTGATGAACACTTGGAGATTGCAAGTTGTAGACTGTAGTTTTTAGCTCCAATGTAAGCTTCAAATATAAATGGAGATCTTCGTAATACTATACAAGTGGGAATATGTAGCTCCAGGCTTCAGATAGAAATGTAGATGAATTATGGCTCAATGAAGAGCATTCTTCAAAGCTTGTAGTAGAGTAGTACACTCAAAGTGCACCTATTAACAAGTGAAAAGAGAAGAAGACAGAGAATAGGAAGAATTTGAAGACCTTTCAAGGAAAGATAATACTACTGTAACCGGTGAATAAGAGTTACTCAGATGAAGGGCGGTCTTGAACGAATTCTGGATCCTCGTGTTCGATGATCCTCGAAGAGATGAAATTATTTCTTCCACAGTGAAACCAACTTAATAGAAATAATCATTTGAATGTCAGTACAATGTTATCCTAACTTAATGGCAATTTACTATCACCGACTCACACGAATTCCAGAATTCAAATGAAACACACGACGCCACAAGATGGCTACTTTCCTCAAAGGAAATTCAAAAACAAATCGAAGTATTTTTCCACCGAGACATTTGACAAAAACAACCGTGGTATGAAAGACTACTCCAAAATGATTTCTTTTTGACCTGTTCTTTGAATATTTAGCAATAAATGGAATTGCATAGGGTGACCTTGAACCTCAACCAAATTATACCAAGTCATGAAATAATATTTGGAATATCAATGATATGACGTCACATATGAATCCTCAAGCTCTAGACATGGTGTACGCATTGCATTTATCCACCGCATATTATACTGACAGTAAATACTGTCAGCGCGATCTATACGTCCATCCCCCAGTACGACGAAACACCGTGGTTGAACATGAAGCTGGCTACTGTAATACTCTATCTTACCCCCAAAAGATCTGTCAGAACCTAGTGTAGATAAACTAGGAAAATTCTTGAAGATTTTTAAAATTATAAATATGAAAGAGAATATGGAAGCTCTCACCCCATTCGGAGATAGGTTTCAAAACAGCATGAAATAATACGAAATCGTTATCGAGTCTCTTCACGATATTGCAGTCAATTTCCATGAAAGTATCAGAGCACCAATTTTCATTCAGAAGATAGACTGGGTTATTCATAATCATATTAACGACGCCCAAGGAGAATAACTATGAGAATGGACATGAAAATAGCCTGGTATAATTTTGACTTAAAAATCTCAACAGTAATGTGGCTCGTAGTTTGCAGCTGATATAACAGCTTATTTATTTCTTGAGCTGTAGATATAAGTGAGGAAAATAAATAATGGCAGAGCCATTTGGTAACGTTACCTGTTTTCGATAAGTGACAAAATTTTATTGTAATTTTATGAATCGTTTCCTGCAAATTGATTAGGTTAGATTTCAACAAGTTCGACTTATTAATTGTTGACATCGACCATGAATGATGAATATATTCATAGTATGCTTGGTTCACTATTTATTGAATAAAAAACTTCACACAAAGAGAATAAGTGTTATTGCTATCTTTGAAGAATTTCCAAACGTCAATTTGACGCCGAAATTCATAGAACATTGTTGATCATAGAAACTGACCGTCTCTTTCAGGGCTTAATGATTCAATTTACCGAAGAAACTGTAGGTTCGATATATCGTGAATAAAATGTGAACGAGTCATGTTGGATATAGGGTAACCTCATACCAATCAATACATGTTAGTAAGTGATTCTTGAGCACCCTGTATATAAAATAGCAAAGGATGGTTCGTTGCCCTGAAGAATTACAATTTTCTCGAAAAATAAAGAGAAGTTTCAATCATACTCAAATCTTAGTCAATTTTTTTGTCAATGAAGATGACGCTATAATTCCGACAGTTTTGATAAAAACATCAAAGCTCAAATCTCAACAAAAAATGCTTGAAAAAGGATTCCATTTAATGAGAAACAATTAAAAAGAACACTATACTATTTGAAATAGCAAAGTGATCGTCGACGTCTGGTATAACCGTAAGTGGTACCGCTCTGAAAACAATTGCAAATTTTAGATTAGTATTTATTCACTCTAATCCCTAAATCGAAATTGATCGATAAAATTGTTCCCCAGATACTTCTAATCGGCCCATAAGCGCGTACACCCTGTATAGTAGATTCCTTAAACTATGATATTATTCCATTTTTAAGTAGAATTCAAAGCGAATTCATTGACACATTCTTTCAAAAAGTAATTATTGTTTAGCACACAAATTCGTGATGAAACTTCTCGATAATTGAAAGCCGTCCACGCTACAACTTGAGCATCTTTGTTGTATTGCTTCAATTTGTCATTCGTTGTGATAGTTCTGAGTGAATAATAAATTTCGCTTCCGCTTTATGTGTAATTCATAATGTCGAGAAAAACAAGGAAAAATTATTTCTTTCGAGGAAAATGTGGAGATGCGGCTTGAAGTAAAATTGAGTCGTTAGCATCCATATCACGCGTTTTCAATGTTAATGAAGACAAAAGAGGGAATTCTTTTCTTTCAACCTCAATTTTTTCTAGATTGAGCAATTGAAAAAAATGAGAGTTGCGTTACTCGCTTTGCACGAAACGAATTATGAATATCTGTCCATTTGTGCGAATTATATATATACTACTGATTTTTCAACCTATTTTATAAGTTAACACATTGATTCCTCTATGGAAAATTAGTAAAAATTCTAGTATTTTCCTGACTAATGATCGTTCGTCGTATGTTATCGGACGATACGATGTTACTATCATCCAAATTAACATGGAAGCAAGACATATATTACTACTCGAAGCTAGCTTTACCCATAAGATCAAGCTTGAAAAGTAAACATGATGAATCATTTCAGACAAGCAAATTCGTAGCTTCTTTTCGAAAATTTTGTGGAAGCGTTGTCATACAAACGCTACAGTTTGATTTGTCATGCATGCTGTTCAAGCTTGCCCTCAATGTACATTACATTCGTGGGGTTCGTTTGGCATTCCAAGCCTTTCCGAACTGCGACCAAGTTGGTCTTTTGTTCGTAACCCTTCTTTTTCATTTCCCTGTAGGTCTAAATCCTTACAAAATCAAGAATCTCCCTGGGAGCTTTCGCTTTTACTTCGTGGTGCTCTAGCTTGTCGCTACCGAAGTGTATATGTTTTTGACGGACAGTTGCGATGCAATTGCAAAGAATATGTTCGGCTGTTTCATCGTCCTCTTTCTGCATGTTGCCGTTTCCGATTTACCCATTTTACTGAGATGATATCCCAGTGGGCAGTGTCCAGTAAGGAGGCCTGTTATGGTCCTCAGCTCGTCCCTAGAGATATCGAGAAGCTGTTTTGTCTTCTTTGGCTAATAGTCAATGAATTTTCTCGCTTACCTTTGGCCTGGAGTTTTCCTCCAGTATTCTTTTTTGCTAGATTATTTCCATCGTTCCAGTACCTGTCGCCTGTGCGGCTTACTTAGACCGCAGAACGGTTCAGGTCCGATGGGTGGGATTCCAGCAGCTGCTCTGGCTAGTCCGTCAGCGGCATCATTTCCTTGTATGCCTTCGTGGCCAGGCACACACCATAGGAAAAGTTTGTTCCCCTCAGCAAGTTGCTTCAAGAATTGACGGCATTCCCAGACAGAGATGCTCTGTAAGAGTTTAGAGCTTTTATCTCTGCCTGACTGTCCGTTAAAATGTATATCTTTGCACCCTTGAGGTCTCCTATCGCCAGTGCGAAGGGTGTGTGAAAAAGGATTTTGGTCTAATTGATTTATTTTTCTTATTATATCCTATAGTTATGATAAGATTTCTGGCGCTATGTAACCCAGTATCCCCAGGTGTCCCTTCAGGTCCCCATTTAATAGTTTTTTTTGTGTCTTGGAGCCGTAATGCCGCCATCAATGTCTCCTTTTTCAATTTTATACCTCCAGGGCAGTAGTCGGGGTGCTTCTCATAGCACCTGTTATGCCCACGCACGCTAGCCTCTGCAGTTTTTGCAGCTTAATTTGCGTAGTTATTCCTGATGTTTTCGTCCACCATACTAACGATGCATATGTGACAATGGGTCTTATAACCGCTGTGTATAACCAATAGGTAATTTTGATATAGCCCCCAGGTCTTTCCGAAGAGTCTATGACATGCCCATAGGCACGATGTAGCCTTGGAAAGAGTTTTGTCAATATGTATATTCCAGTTGAGTCTCTGATCTAGGGTTAACCCTAGATATTTAGCCTGTTCCGAAAATTTCAGAGTATGTCCATTCAGAAAGGGGGGATTTAAGTTTAACTTTCTACGTCTTGTGAATGGAATTAGAATGGTTTTGTCTGGATGGATGCTGAGCCTCTCTCTCAGCACACCACTCATTTACGATGTTAAGGGCTTTTTGCATCAGGTTCGATTCGATTCTATTATGCTTTCCCCTAATGATGGTAACAAGATCATCAGTATAGCCTTGTGCGTTGAAGCCAAAATTGTTCAGTCTTTCTAAGAGGCCAAGAACAACTACTGACCATAGTAGCGGCGATAGTACACCTCCTTGAGGGCATCCTTTCGCTGCTGACACCGATATTTCAGTGTCTCCAAAAATGATCCGGCACTTGAGCATTTTTTTGTTCCATTTGCTGGTGGGTATTTCGATACCCTTGTTGTTTGCATCATTGCTAATGGATGTATAGGAGGTATTATAGAAGGCTCCTTCAATGTTTACAAATAAAACTAAGGCTATTCCTTTAGCCTATAGTGCTCCTTCTACTTCTAAATGTATATCTTATGAGTGAAAATAGGTTTAATAGAATGCTTCAGGATCGAAGTGGCGACTTGATGATGCTGAAGAACTCGTTGTCAGCCAAAGTGAGATTGACAGATTGTAGTCTTTATGTGGTTTCTGGTAATGACAGATTATTGAGAGACCTAAAGGTGGACGCTCAACTTAATTTCCTTGGGGCGACTATTGCGATGATCCTTCAATGATAAACGTTAAGCACTTTTTTTGTATTTTGTAGGAGCTGATATGCACCGAACGACTCCATCAGAGTCCTTAAAGACGATGGTACGGTTTGAATAGCCGTTAACCCTACAGTGGATGCGTTGGGTCTCACAGACCCAACAGCTCATTCGTGTGATCGGCTCTGAACGAAGCTGCCCTTCTCAGTACCTTCGAATGAAGGAGTCAGCGACTCACGACAGTCGTTTCGTGCCAGCGAAGTGAAAAGTAACGATTCGGTCTTCCAGATTCAACACGTCCCTTTATGGAAGTGTTTTTTTCATCGATAGTTCCAATAGGTCACTCAATAAAATACCAAACTTGAACGGTCCTTATGAAAAATAATTAGAGACACTGAGGAAATTATACGAAGAACTTCCAGTGATGGCGAAAATATATTCTGAATGTGACTCTATATCAATCGCTGAAATCGAAGAATTCAGTGAACATCATTCTGAGAGCGAACATGATATATCAGGTGACGAAATATCTGTGCAAGAATCTGTTCCGCCAAAAGTTGGAGAACGTCATTTGTTCTTCACATCAAAAGATGGGATGAGATGGAATAAACAATGTTCTACCAAAACTCTAAGGACAAGAATCACAGATCTAATCGTAGAACTTCCTGGAGTAATCGGTGTTGCTAGAAACGCTTCATCTCCAAAAGAGTGTTGGTAACTTATTTTTGACGATTCTGTCATGGAAAAATTAATGCGACATACTAATATTTATATTGAAAGTTTACCTTCACACGAATCTGATACAAGACCCACGAACATAAGCTTTTTAGGTTACTATACATCGCTGGTTTATATCATGCTGGCAGAACTTCAGTTTATGAATTGTGGTCCAATGATGGGACGAGATTAGACATATTTCCTACTACATTGGCATTAAGACGATTAAGGCTTCTATTGCGGTGCCTTTGAAAGAACGATATTCGAACGAGGGAAGCACGCAAAGCTCAAGACAATTTAGTACCAGTAAGGGAGATTTTCGAAGAAGTAGTGAGAAATTATCAGGAACATTACATGGTAGGTTAATATGCATCACTTGATGAGATGCTCATGTCATTTAGAGGACGCTGCAGATTCCGAATGTATATACCAAATTAGCCTGCACGAGACGGGATCAAAGTGTTTTCTTTAGCAGACAGTCAATCATTTTACACTTATATTAAGGAAATTAATTCTGGTAAGCAACCAGCTGGTACATTACAGGTTGGAAATGCCTCCTCTAATGTTGTAGAAAAGCTATGCGCTCCCTTATCCAAGTCCAGACTGAATGTTACCATGAACAATTGGTTTACCTCTGTGGAAGTCGCTCACACTTTACTGAAGAATCATCAGTGGATCATTGCCAGTACATTACAAAAGAACAAAAGACAAATTCCTAATGAATTCCTCATCAGGAGGCCTGAAAAATCAAGTATGTTTGCTTTCACAGAAGATACGACTCTTGTTTTGAATATACCAAAGAAAAATGAACGGTTATTTTGCTGTCGACCCTTCATCACGATGATTCGATTGATGCCGGCATGGTTCATGATAAAAAACCGGAAATCATCACATTTTATAACCACACAAAATGAGGTGTTGATACAGTGGATCAACTTTCATCGTAACATACACGTAGATGGCCCATGGTCATCATGGATGGACTCCTGACATTAGTGAATAAATGCCTTTGTCATTTTCAAAGCAAACTCAAAGGATGAGCATTCCATTTCCCGTTGAAAAATCTTGGTCGAAAACTAATGGATTATATGAAGAGTAGAGCTCAATGTAATTTTTTACCAAGAGAGATTCGGCAATTAGCAGCTAAACTTAGCTGCATGCCATTAGCAGAGAGTGGAAAATAAACGGAGAAGGCGCGTGTTCAGAAAAGATGGGAAAACTAGATATACGTGCCGATTTTGCACAAAATATATATACCTCGAACATACTTCACCATTTTGTCGAGAATGTTTCTACGGGGTGCTCATCAGAGGAATACGAGAAATGTGATGTCCATTTGAATTCTGGGATTTCGGTTTTTCTGTATTTTTGTTAATAGACCTTTTTATTGTGTTCCTTATTTTTAATAGTTATCAAAACTAATTACAAGTGTAAGTCTTGATCACGCGTCCACTGCAGGGTTAAGGATAAAGTGAAATACAGGGTGTTACATAACAGTATGTCACAACATGAGAGGGTAAATCTACGTGCAATTTTAAGAAAAATAGTTTAAATAAACAAAGTTCCGCAAAAAACTTCGTTACGGAGCTACATGGTGTTGAAATTTCTGAAAAAAATTGGTTGTTTCTTCAAAACTCCTGCAGTTTCTGAGATATTTATCCCAAATTAGGAATGCAAGCTATTTTTCACACTCTCCATCATGACACGTCCTAAATTTTAACTGAAATTCACAAGGTGCTTTCTTTTCCGAGGCCATGTCTCTTTTGCCCTTTCGAACTTTTTTGAATTGTATGTCATTCGCTAAATGGAAAAAATAATAGAAATACTCAATAGGTGTGCCTAAAATTTGCTTTAATTCTGATAGCTCATTTTGAGACTCACCTAATGCTAACAGACTTAAAAGAAGTGTCATCCACCTGCAAGAATACAGGCCTCAGTCCTTCTTCGCATATTATCACCCACTCTTTGAAATATTCCTGGGGTATTTCTTATCGTGTCGCAAGAGGTTATTATTCGATTTCTCAATTCTTCTACAGTGTTCACTGGAAACGTATAAACTAAACTTTTGGGATATCCCCATAAGAAAAAGTCTAAACCATTTAAGTTTGGGGACCTAGGTTCTGGCCCACCCCGACCTATTCATCGATTGTTGAATGTATTTTTCAAGAATTCTCTAGCTTCTTCACTGAAATGTGCTGGTGCCCCGTCATTCATGAACCACATTATGTTTCTCACCAAAAGTGGCACATCCTCGAGCAATAAAGGTAACTCCTCCCCAAGAAATTGCCGATAATCGGGACTCTTTAGTCTGTTAAGCAAAACAAATGGCCCAATCAAATAATTTCCACTACGGACGGACTTCTAATCATTGATAAAAGTCCGTTTGTACGTCTAGTTTATGTTAGATCAGTGACCGATTTGACGCTCCAAAAAGAAGAGAGCAGAATATCAGCATTGTCAATGCTGAATGCATGTGTTGCACAATCAACAACATCCTAAAATGACACACTTGCGTCTAATTACCAATACCAGTATGGGCTATTATCTCGGTTAACAAATATAGGAAGTTGACTTGTACCTATCCACTAACGTATAGAGAATGTTCAAAGGTCAAGTCACACAGCATTAACTATAATAATAAAGAAGTCGTAGTAAGGAACCTTCGACTTGGCACGACTTTATCTAGATTTCATTACTTTTTAGAGATAAACAAGCAGCTCCATCGAGACTTGGCTAGTTTTTTACAGAATGTTTTAGGTGGGATAAAGAATTACATGATAACATCTGATACATATTTTTGAGCACTCATTATTTCTTTGGAATGGAGCCACATTGTATGAATACACTTTTCCAAGTTTTTGAACTACATAATTAAGAATTTCAGTAACTATGATATAATTGCGATTATGAATCAACCATAATGTGAAACGTCTCAGAATAAGCTCTATGCTCAAGTAGAAGAATGCTACAGAAAACATGTCGCAAGCATCATTCATTTAGTTTAATTGTTTGAGATTTTTCGAATGAAGCAGGTGATACCCTATGTGTACGTTTTTAGTAGAAGACATAAAAAAATTCAAAGACTCTCCGCATGATCTCTCGTGGTCAAGATACATTCCGCATCAACGCTGCTTGACACCCCTGATGATGATTATACACTTATTGATAACATTTAGTATATTATCAAAAATTGGATTATCCAACGTTAAGCACTTCATTTTATATGAGGAAGACATGTGTAGTATGCTAGTTTAATGTAGACGATGGGTCCACGAATAAAGACACTCCTATAACCATCCTTAGGAGTAAATTGGTAAGTGTATTTTCCAGAGTTTTACATTTACATTCAAACAAAAGGATAAACAAAAATTTTGATCCATTACTGAACAATCTTTTTTCAATGAAACGGTGGAACCATAGTTATGTCTCCCTACGCCATTCAACAAATATTTGATACGAATGATAGTCGTATGGCTCAGGTTTCTTTACAAGCTTGAGCTTATTAGCACATTGTCTAAAAAATTTAGATACAATTTATCTGTGATGGTGGCCAGAAGATTAATAAATGAGTATGATGACGAATTCGTCCTCGACATTCAGATTGAAAATTATTTACCTATATTTTTTTGTAATAAATGCAATTTGAAAGTTAGATGAAAAATTTCATGGCTCCCATATGAAAACCCATAGAATTCTGAAACAAATTTATAATTGCTGAACCGACTCATACAAGATGAAATCGTAGAATGAAGAATTTTCATGTCTCGAAAAAATTCCGATTTTTGAATAACTTTGTCAGGTATGTTCCACAGAATGTTATATATGAAACTGTTTTCCGATTTTATTCAAATTTATCCGTGGTTAACGTTTGAAAAATTGTCTACTTTAATTCGAAAACGATTCAACAGAGAAAAAATTTTGAATACGTCGCTTCATTACATTCAGAAAAACTGCCCGCAGAATGTCTAAATAGTTTTTACCAACGTTGAAAGCATCCGAGATATTTGCTTATACCGCAATGCTGGAAAGATAGCTGCGATTTGTTTTCACTGAAGAATTTTTCGAGAAAATCTAGGTCGGTGATGGGGGTAATTCTCCTCTTACAGTAGTATTCCGCATAGCAGCCATACAAAAACATACAAAATGAGATACCCTGTATATCAAACGATGCGAGGCACATGTAAGTAACACCGGCAAGGATCAACCATTTTGAAAAAAGTCTGATTCCGTTAGAACGACCTCACAATTCAAGTTTTTGTATGATTTGTGTTCGTATATATTAGCAATAATAAAAAACAGGTACTGTGTTTTGAGGAATTTTACTTAATAATTGCGATTCGTAACGCGTTTCACTACACCGTAGCTTCTTCAGACGAATGAATATACAGAAAAAATATAAATGAAAATATAACTATAAATGTTCTTGAGTAATTAAAAGTTTATTGGGTTGCTTCTTCTTAAGTGGTTATCTATGACAGGTATATCCAATAAAATTAAGGAATAGATTGCTTCCCGAAGAGATTCAATAGAGGTGAAGGGCTTAAATCGACTTGTTCATTGATAAGTCTACCTGAGTGTTTGTATTTATTGATTTCTAAAGTTTCCCAAAGATCTACCTTCCAATAGTTATTATCTATATGAAAAATTTCAAACTGTGGGTCGAAAGAATGCTTATTTTCTAAGAGATGATTCGCGTAATTTTAATCTGATTTTTATTCGAAAAACTGCGTTTATGTTCCGATATTCTAATATTAAAATTTCTATGTGTTCTACCAATGTAGAAATTATCACAGTCATTGCAATTCAATCTATAAACACCTGATTTATTGTTTTTACCTGGTTTGGTTTTATTATTTTTATTTATTTGCCTAAATTATTATTAGTTTGGAAAGATATGTTGAAATTATTGCTACTTAAGAATGACTTCAGTTTCTCACATGTAATGCCAACGTAGGTTAAGGTGTTGAATTTTGTTTCAATTTATCGACAGGGTAAACTTCATTCAATGCGATTCTACTTTGTTTTTTATTTAAAATATTATTTATTAGTTTGGGATTGTAACCATTATTTTTGGCTATTTGTTTAATCAAATTTAGTTCTTTGTTGAAATTTTCTGGTGATAACGGGATGTTAATCAATCTATGAATAAAACTATTGAATGCTGACATTTTATGTTGATATGGATGACAGGACGAGGATATCTGTATGTGACGGCTTATGGTAAATTGCGAAAACATGTTTTCCATTTTCATTCGAAATTGTTAGGTCTAAGAAATTTATCGAATTATTGCTTTCTATTTCGGTTGTGAATGCAGTTTTTGGATGTAATGAATTTATTTGATTTTCGAAAATTTTCAACTGTCTATCTGTTCCTGTGAAGCAAATAATGATATCGTCTACATAGCGATACCAGTATAAACAATATTTACTGAGTGGATGATTATGAATTAATTTCTCTAAGTTATTCATGAATATTTCTGCTAACAAAAGACTTAACGGATTGCCCATAATCAAGCCGTCTTCAATAGTATAATATATGTTATTGAAATGGAAATAATTTTGATCTAAACAAATTTGTAATAATGCAAGAATATCTGATTTAATGATAGTATTGACATGATTCTTTTCTAATAATTCTTCAACTAAGTAATACGTATCTTTCGGAGGAATGTTGGGAAATAGATTCTAAACATCGAAAGAAATGAGTTTGGAATTAGGTGGTTTAATGGTATCTTTGATATTGGCAATAAGTTCGTATGAATTTTTGACCGAAAATTTAGATTTAAAATTGCAATGTTTTATTAGCAAGTCGTTGCGGAATTTTGAAAGTTTGACGAAGGTGCCGTTACATAAGAAACAACAGGTCTAATAGGGTAATTAGGTTTATGAAGTTTTATCAACGAATATAATTCTTAGACGTAACAATTTCGAATGAAAATGGAAAACATGTTTTCGCAATTTACCATAAGCCGTCACATACAGATATTATAATACATAACTCGTCGTGTCATCCATATCAACATAAAATGTCAGCATTCAATAGTTTTATTCATAGATTGATAAACATCCCGTTATCACCAGAAAATTTCAACAACGAACTAAATTTGATTAAACAAATAGCCAAAAATAATGGTTACAATCCCAAACTAATAAATAATATTTCAAATAAAAACAAAGTAGAATCGCATTGAATGAAGTTTACCCTGTCGATAAATTGAAACAAAATTCAACACATTAACCTACGTTGGCATTACAAGTGAGAAACTGAAGTCATTCTTAAGTAGCAATGATTTCAACATAGCTTTCCAAATTAATAATAATTTAGGCAAATATATAAAAAATAATAAAACCAAACCAGGTAAAAACAATAAATCAGGTGTTTATAGATTGAATTGCAATGACTGTGATAATTCCTACATTGGTAGAACACATAGAAATTTTAATATTAGAATATCGGAACATAAACGCAGTTTTTCAAATCAAAATTCAGATTCAAATTACGCGAATCATCTCTTAGAAAATAATCATTCTTTCGACCCACAGTTTGAAATTTTGCATACAGATAATAAATATTGGAAGGTAGATCTTTGGAAAACTTTTGAAATCAATAAATACAAACACTCAGGTAGACTCATCAATGAACAAGTCGATTTAAGCCCTTCACCTCTATTGAATCTCTTCGGGGAGCAATCTATTCCTTAATTTTATTGGATATACCTGTCATAAATAACCACTTAAGAAGAAGCAACCCAATAAATTTTAATTACTCAAGAACATTTATAGTTATATTCTCATTTATATTTTTCTGCATAACCATTCGTCTGAAGAAGCTACGGTGTAGTGAAACGCGTTACGAATCGCAATTATTAAGTAAAATTCCTTAAAACACGGTACCTGTTTTTTATTATTGATAATGGAATTTTACCAAGAAAAGCCTCCCAAATTCAAATATATATTAGCACGTCATGTCGACATTAATCAGCAAGTTAGTTTTTATCTATAGGTTATTCGTATGGACAAGTACAACTTCCATTATCTGGAACTCGAAGTATGACCATGTTTCAGATGAGTGTTGGGTTAGATCAGATGTTGAAGGTTGTATGCTCGAAATATTCTCAGAATTCAGAAAAACCTTGTTCAAAATCGAAATACCGCAAAATTCTCTCTAGTTAATGATCAGACGCCAATGCAGGTCAAGTTTCTCACCAAACTTCGTGACGAACTAGAGAGTCGAAAGTGACACGGCAAACAACACATCACAATAAAATATATGAGCGGCGTTCCCAAAACTGTACCATTTCGAGGATAAATATTCAGATCATCACACAAAATTTTTCAACTGGCTATTTCCATATACTAATCTGGATTCACTCAAATCAAAATTTAACGAATTATTATGTAACATTGAACAACACAAATCCCAAATTTTATTCATCACTGAAACATGGCTAAGACCACAGGATCCTGATTTTTTGGTTGGCATCGATGGTTATTCTATATACAGGTCTGACAGAATGTATCGTGCCGGAGGTGGAGTATGCACAAAGACATCGCGCACATTTCACAGTTTTTCACGAAAATATTACGATTCCAGGAATGGAGATTATACAACGCCATCTTAGTAATAGAACCTTGAATATAAACATCGTTTGCACTTATAGACCTGGTGATGTCACCAGTGAATCCGACGCTCAATTAATAATTCATTTAGAAAATCTCTCTCAACTTGATAATCTCATCAAAACAGGAGATTTTAATTTTCGCGACATAAAATGGCTTATAAAACATATTTCTGATACAACCAATTCTTCAAACAACTTTGCACGGTTTGTCACAGATTCAAACTAATTTCAACTGATTGCCAAGCCCACACGATTTCGAATACTTCATGAACTGTCTACTTTGGATCTTATATTCGTCAATGATGAACAGTTGATCACAGAACCTGAAATCCGTCCACCAATAGATATATCCGATCATGCAGTAATATCTTTTAACATACAGTTTAGCATGGATATTCTTATAAAACAATCCTGCTCTGAAAATCTGGGCAAAGTAATTAACTACGATTCTCTTTCTACTGAGGTATCATCAATTACTGAAAAGCATTTTCTGATTCGTCCGATGATCCAAAATTATTGTGGCAACAATTCTTTGCGATTGTAACCAATAACATCGAGAAATATTCATACCAAAAGAAATGTTATAAGAATCCACTTAAACCATGGATTACAGGTAAAATTCTGTCTCTGATTCAATTCAAGAAACGCCTATGGAGAAAATTTCGAAAATCTAAAGACATGGAAGACTACCAGTGTCATCGTCATTTCTCGAACTATTTATCGACCGCAGTACTCAATTCTCGCAGAACATATGAACGATCGATCGCCGAGTCTGAAAATAACAAACAACTATATAAGTTTATTAGACCCAGCCTCAAATCTAAGGTTGGTGTACCGTTGCTTCGGAAGGCAGATGGCACAATCTGGTCCACAAACCTTGAGTCAGCGGAGGTCTTAGCAGATACATTCACGGCTGTCTATTCTTTGGAACCCATTGATGATACTCTTCCTGATTCGTTGTTAACCCTTATTGAGGATAGTTTAACGGATATATTTTTTACCCCTGACAAAGTTAAAAACATCTACTACTCCTTTAAAGTCATTCGTCACCTGGCCTCGACAGTCTCTCTCCATTCCTTCTGAAAAGATTCGCTGAAATATTTTCTTTTCCATTATCAATTATCATGACTGCATCTTTCAACAAATCAAGAATACCCCTTGCGTGGAAAAAGTCCTCAGTAACTGCTATTTTCAAGAAGGGAGACAAACTGAATCCAGCGAATTACAAGCCGATTAGCCTTTTGTCAATTCCATCTAAGATCATGGAGACTATAATAGTGGAAGAGATGTCGGACTTCTTCACTGATCACTCTGTTATACCTCCAGAGCAGCACGGGTTCACGAAGGATAGATGTACTACGACTAATCTTCTGGAATGTCTGAATGACTGGACCATCTCATTTGATCAAGGAGATCCCGTGGTTGTCATTTACCTGGATTTTGCCCGAGCTTTCGATAGGGTACCTGTCAGAAGACTCTTGTACAAGTTAGAAGTCGTGGGTGTCCGTGCAAAGTTGCACAACTGGATTCGCGATTATTTGTCGAAAAGATGTTTCGTGGTGAGAGTCGGCAGAACTTTTTCGTCTGAGAGCCTTGACACTAGTGGAGTGCCGCTGCGCTCGGTCCTGGATCCTCATCTTTTTGTTGTGTGCGGTAGTGATCTTCCGCTACACATCCGGTCAGGTAAATCGTTTTATGCTGACAATGCGAAACTATAAGCCAACCCGCTGCTTAAACATCACATTTTACAGAGTGACCTCGACTGGATAAACCAATGGTGAAACGAGTAGCTTCTTCCACTAAATATCGAGAAGTCTGCCGTCTTACATGTTGGAAAGTCGAATCCTGCTATACTTACGCTAAAAATGGAAAATCATTGAGACCGGTATCCTCACATGTTGATTTGGGAGTGACAATCACGTCCGACTTAACCTGGTCGATTCACATCGTAAATATCTGTTAGCGAGCTAACTAATCTATCAGCTGAGAAGGACGTTTTCATATATATCATTCGAAAGTTCTATCAAACTTTATAAAACCTATATTCGTCCAATACTGCAATATGCCTGACCAGTGTGGTATCCGGTGCTTGCCCGCGGTCGAAAGATGTTGGAAGATGTGCAAAGACGCGGCACGCGTTTGTCTTACGGTCGTTTACGTCCATCTTACCCGGAAAGGTTAAAAAGTGCGGGATTGCTTTCTGTTGAAGAACGACGACTGCGCGGAGAATTGATCATGACGTTTCCTATAATCAAGTACAGTTATTCCAACTTACATCATCTCTACGAATTAAATAGTGATGTACGTCTACGCTGACATGAGATGAGACTGAAGAAGGACAGATATAGGACAAGGCAAAGGAAACATTTCTTACCGAACCGTGTATTCGGTCCATGCAATGTAGTTTCAAGTGTAGTGGTTGAGGCTGAGTCCGTCAATATTTAAAAAATAGAATAGACAGTATGATTTTTGAGTGAAATATAGAAATCGTTGGTATTTTTTCTATATTTAATTAATTGTTGACTATGATGCATTTATTGCTTTTCACATTTAGAATCATAGGATATTAAGTCCTCATTCTTTTGTTACCTAAATAATAACAATAATAACTCAAAATGGTCGAAATTCCCAAGCACGCTACCATTTACCGGTTTATCAATGAAAATATGATAAATTCAATTCATAATTCAATAGGTAAATGTCAGAATTTGGCTCCTAATTTCAAACCAAGGTTTTTACAGAGATTATAACTATTTCATGATGAAGATTCAAGACTCAAATCCTAGATTATCTCATCCTGTCACACCGTCCTCAAATCTCTTCGTGCCTTTGAAATTAAAATCATCCTTGTAATACAGATATAACTATTAAGTCCTGCCTGACGAGATTATTTCTGATCGAACACATTATTCCAATAATCTGGGGAGGAATGAAGCAGCCCGAATAGCCTTTGCTAATTATGAATTCCACGTGATTCGCTCTCCCATCAAGATATTATATTCGGTATCAGAAGTTTCTGTTTCAATCAGCAAAGCTTCATAATATCTTGAGGTACATTTGAGGATGGGATATTTCTCCACTGAAATTGGTCGGTCTTCCAACAACTCATTACGGTAATGGGTTTCTATCAACAGAATCAATCTATCGCTTTGCGTTATTGAATTTGACGTGTTCTGGCTCCTTGAGATGCTTTGAAGTTCCAAGATAATTCAAAGTTTGTGAATTGAATGTATGTTAATCGAACTGTACGAAATGGTTTAATCAAAATGAATGCTTCAGTGATCGCTACGGAACCAAGATTATCACATATTACTTATTAATTATTTCGTTATTGATTTTAATCAATTTCAAACTATTTGGAAAACATTCAACTTAATTACTATTTTTATTGCTAAATGATTTCTGTCAATGTTAGATCGGAAAATCGATCGGTTATTGTGCAAGACAAATTTGACGCTTCGATACCGCAGCTAGGATAAAGAGAAATGTAGACATATAGGATACGAACAACGCCTCGATTCAGTTACTGATAAAGAGTCAACGAAGTCACTTACTACCGTTCTCAAAATCTCCACATGAATTTCATCATTTAAGTTTTCATCATATACAAAATCCAAAAATCTGTTGTCTTGTGCAAACACATCAAAACCAAATTTATTTTGAGGTTTTTTCCTTGTAATATGAGGATTTTGGTTGGTCCAAAAGTGTGAGTTATTCCGGTTAAAAACCCCCGCATTATAAAATTTGGCCTCATCCGTCCAGATAATTCTTTTGAGAAAATCGGATCATCTTGTGTTCTGATAAGAAGGATCTCACACGGTTTTATTCGAAGCTGTGGATCGCCAGCTTATAGAGTTTGGACCAATGAAAATTTATAAGGGTGCAGTTTATGTTTTTTCAGAATTCTGTGAATGATGAAATATATATCTTCCACGATAAACTTCGCGAGGAGACTATATATGTAAACTTGAGACAAGAAAAACTATTCAAAAATCCGTACATTAATGAATAATCCTTCCTGACAAGAGCTAGTTCCCAAATCTGCCTGCCATGCACGCAGCCTACAAGAGCCACAAAAGTACAACTTAGAAGGATGCCAGAAAACGAAGTGGCGGACTGCAGTTTCGTCCTTATTAGGAGCTCATCAGTGTGGCATATCGCTTCTCAGCATCCTAACAAGCTACATCGGGGTACCCCAATCGATTTCAGAAAGGACGCATCTCGTACATAAGTACGAGAGTCGCCCTCTATAGACCGAGACGGTTAACCCGCTACCGGACTTCCAGAAAGATACGAACAATAACAAACAGATGTGAGAACGTTAAAAATTCCAACACTTGGGAAACATTCTGTGAATAAAACTATGAGGTGATTCATTGTAACGTATCTCCTGAATTTCTTTGCTGTCATAGATGGCATATTTGGATATAATTCGTTAAATCTCCTACGAATTCTACTCACATTTCTTCTCATCTCCATTAATGAATAATAAATTAAGTATTTGCTAATTTGTGTAGCTAGCCATTCTGTTCGATTTAAGTCGAATGTTTCCAATCGAATTGATACAATAATTTGTTATCATTGCTCAGGAATCTGTCCATGCTTTGGGATATTTCTATGCACGTGCAGAAATCTAAGCCTCCTTTGCTAACTTCAGGTATGTACGTAAAATTCAATTTTCGCCATAACTTGAAAACTTGAAATCTCAGGTACAGGGTATGTATGGGGAACTTCATTCAGTTTTTTACGGCGAATCTAATGAATTGAAAAACAAATATGGGTTACAATTTTGAAAGAACATAGTTCTCGATATTTTTCGTTTCGAAATGTGAGGAGGAAAAAGAGCACTCTGTATACTGACTGAGTTTCAGGCGGATATGAGTTATGTTCCACATGGTTTCTGGTTTACAAAACAACTTTTATCATTTCGTAATATAGTTTCTCATATTCGCAGGAAAGTAGCTCTTAAATCGTCTCGGGATGAGTATCACTCATTTCCAGAAGTTTTTCCGATAATATACGATCCTCAAAATCCACCTAACCTGAATCTGAATGAAATTTAGGAAACCTATTTGGTCGATTGATTTTTTCGGGCACGGGTGAAGGCTATTGATCTTTGAAAAACTGAATGGCAGGAAGTTGATGTTTTTAATGGAGTTCTTGTAGAGGATCCTTCCAAAAGGGTTGCAGGTTTCAATATAAGTAGGAAAAATTGGTGTAAATTAAATCGTCTCAGGATAGGACATGGTCGTAATAATAGTATGTTGTTCAAATGGAGTCCGGCACGTGAATGTGGCGCAGCTGAAGAAGCAATAAGACATTTAGTCCTCGATTGTCCTATTTACCATTTTACGGGTGGTTTTCAAGAAATTCATTCCGTTTAAGATATTTTCATTAACTGGGTAGAGACTTTTAAGCCTATTCAGGAGATTAGTTTTTGAATCTTGAGGTGATTATGGGCTACTTCCCCGAATGGTGTATGAGATGTTCCCTGTTAAAAAACAGCGTAGCATCAGTTAATTTCTTAGATAAGGCTAGAACTGGTCCCCCTCAGTGTTTTTTTTCCCTATGGAGTATGTTGATAAGGCAAGGGCTACACTCATGTAGGGCTTCATTCCCAAAAGGTGTATGAGATGTTCCATGTTGAAAAACAGAGGAGCATTAGTTAAGTTCTTAGATTCAAGTGAGTTTTGACATATAAGAACTAAGTATGTTTTGATTAAATATTTTTCTGCTGGTTTTCTTTTTCCATTGTTACAGATTTTTCCTGTCCCAATCCCCCTTCCTTTTCACCCTTGTCTTCGTGAAGAAGTCCTGGAAATCATGGAGTGCAAGATGACAATGAAAGAATGAAGCTGCTAAGCAGAAAAATTTTTGGTACTATTTTTGTACACACTACACTAACACAACATAAACAGACAAGCTAGTGCTAGTGCAATAGCGACAGGGAAACGAGTTTTTTCCACAGGTTTTTTCACTCGTTTATTGAATCATACGCAAGATAGTATGGTTTCTCTGTAACATTTCCT
Organism: Cryptolaemus montrouzieri; assembly: GCA_013387265.2. Classification (NCBI taxonomy): domain Eukaryota; kingdom Metazoa; phylum Arthropoda; class Insecta; order Coleoptera; family Coccinellidae; genus Cryptolaemus; species Cryptolaemus montrouzieri. The sequence continues at coordinate 127,498,179 of JABFTP020000185.1, forward strand.
GGCCTCACACTTCAGAGGCAATCATAGGAGGCATGATGAGGTTTAGATGAACGTTAGCGTTATTAGTTCTCCAAAAACGTCTAATAGGCCACTCAACTTGGGATACCCTGTAGATCCTATGAAATTATTATCCATTATGGAGTCTAGAAAATAGTTTAGATTTTTCTCAACTTACAATTGTAAATATTCTTTTAATGTCTTTTCACTCTCCTATCTCAAGATTTTCTCTCCACAATCTTTCTCTATTTGCATTCCTCCTTTTTCATTTTGTATTATTTTCCTCTGCGTCTGAAGCATCCTTTTCAGGAGTATCTGTTAATACAGCGGATTTCTTTTTACTGCTTCTTGATGTTTCTTGACGCGGCCCAGCTCTTGAAAGTAGGTGTATAATTTCAGGTGAAAATTCTTCTCGACCTTTGGGCGTAGTAGTTGAGTCTACTGATTGGAAAATTTCCTGGTTATTCAAGGTTGTGGAATATCGAAGAAGAGTTTCAATTAGCTGTACTTCAATTTCAGGAGTGGATGCTTGGAATGGACGAATTGTCACCTAAGCAGGGAGGAAGATCTCGTCTGAAATGGGCGATGGGAATAATACAGTGAAAATGACAGCATTAGAACACCGTTCCCTGTTACGAAATTAATTGTCTTTATTGTTAAGTATGATTCGTGTTGGTCGAGAAGTAGAAGCATGGGCTTCTCTGAAGATGGCTTCACAAAAGATAGGAAATGCTCTCTGAAAAAATAGAATTCATGAGACGTTAACCACTATGAACCATTTCCACCACCAATTCTTCTTGAGCCATCTCTTGCAAAATGGTCCTGGTATTTTTCTTGGAAATATGAATTGTGGAGGAATATAATTTCCCAGAGCCTTGACCGCAATGCAAAATGAAACGAGGGCACCTCTTTCACTGGAAGTATTACTCTTGTTTCGTCCTTTCCTAGGTTACAACTTCACTGATCTCCTGGACGGTCGTCACACAGGCTTCAACAAAATTCCTAACATCAACAGCTCCGCAACCATATTTATCGCCCACAGCTGCCTGCTGATCAAAAAATAAAGAGACATTTCGTTGATTGAAATTTGTAGCACGTTGCAGACTTGTTGTTTCTGGTGTTTCTTCAAAAACGTTGTTATCCAACCTTCACTACTCAGTAATTTCTACTCGAGATTCACCGTTTTTTCATCAAATAGTGAATTCATCAGTTAATTTTCGCATTTTTTTAGGTTTGAAATATATTTCAGAAGCATACAAAAGATAGTTCACTAGCTTGTTCATCTGTTCTTGATTTTTAATCGCTGCACCTGATAACGTTCAATATTCTGAGTCTTGACTTTTTTCACACACCAGAAAGGTAACGTGGCGCATGGCTGAGTCTTTCGTCTCACTGATTTGTCGTAACACGGGTTGATCCTTCTTTCAAGACTTGTTGCGTCTACCCAACACTAGTTGTTTTTGGAAATAGGTTTAGCCCATCAAACTCTGTTTTTCATTCAATAACTGTTTCGAATATTTACGATCTTTTCATTTAAATGTACTGATTTACACCACTAATAGTTCAAATTTAATTATCCTTCAAAAGTGGGCTGGACCAACAAAATGGATTGCTTCTTATTTCACAACCACATATCCATTTCTTTTCGAATAAATGTCAGCATATTGACTATTCGAAATTGGAAGGCTTTTACTTGGTAGAATTCCATTATCAATAAAAAATACAAGTAATATTTTTGAGGAATTTTACCGAATAATTGTGATTCCTAGCGCGTTTCACTACACCGTAGTTTTTTCAGACGAATGAATGTACAGAAATTAAGACATTATATAGATACAATTGAGATTATAAATACAAAAGTTAAGGTTAAGGTGTTGAACTTTTATTTCAATTTATCGACATCTGGGATTATAACTTATCCAATGGTTATAATAACAAAATAATAAATAACATTTTGAGTAAAAACAAAGTAGAATCGCATTGAATGAAGTTTACCCTGTCGATAAATTGAAACAAAAATTCAACACCTTAACCTACGTTGGCATTACAAGTGAAAAACAGAAATCATTCTTGAGTAGAAGAAATTTAACATAGCTTTCCAAACCAATAATCAATCAATAATCACTTTTTCGACCCACAGTTTTAGATTTTGCAATACAAATAATAAATTTTGGAAAATAGATCTTTGGGGAAACTTTAGAAATCAACAAGCACAAACAGTCAGGTAGACTCGTTAATGAACAAGTCTATTTAAGCCCTTCACCTCTATTGAATCTCTTCAGGAGCAATCTGTTCCTTAATTTTATTGGATATACGTGTGCAATATCGTGCCGTCCTTATCTAACTAAATAACCACTTAAGAAGAAGCAACTCAATGAGCATTTAGTTATTTAAGAACATTTGTATTTATATTCTCAATTGTATATATATATATATATATATATATATATATATATATATATATATATATATATATATATATATATATATATATATATATCCCATTCCGACGAATTGTTATCTGATATTTCAAGTAAAGCGTCAAATATTTTTTCGAGGTGATACCGTACGCTTTAAATTATGGACCACCTTTTGGTAAAAGACGAAAAGAAAACGTAAATTTCTTGAATTAAGTTGAAAAAGTTGACCGTGTCGTGCATTATATTTGCCGCATCGTTAACGACCAAATTGAGACTATGCGCCGAGCATGGATCGTAAATGCACGATTATTCATTTCAATATTTTTTGTAATCCATTGTGTTTTCCACGCATATTAAAACCATTGTCATAACCTTGGCCACGTAAGTTTTTAATTTCAAGGTTTAATTGCGAAAATAAATCTAAAACAAAATTTAATAGTCAGTCACATGTGGAGCTGGTTATCGGACAGATGCCAATAAAACTTTCGCATATTGTAACATTTTTAGTTTCACTGTCTAAAAACAACATACCTTAGTATAACTGTAATTTGTTCTGTGTGACTTACATCTGGTGTGCAATCTAATATGACAGAGAAATATTTTGATTTTCTGACTTTGTTCAGGATATAATTTTTTATGGTCGTGCCGAGTAAATCAATGATTTCATTCTGAATCTGATCTCCTAAATAGTGAGTCATGCGAGTTGAATCGAATTTCGAGGCTTGAATTCTGTGAATATGTTTCCGCATAACTGAATCAAAGGATGCTATCATTTCTATTGCTTTGAGAAAATTACCATTATCATGCTCATATAATATTTTGGACGAGCCCCTAAACGCCAGACATTGATGAGATAAAAATTTTATAACAGCTATGATCCTTTCCAATACATCACACCGTTGTTTTTTTTTCAGATTCTAATAGTCTCAGTTGCATTTGATTTACAGTAGTTTTATTTTTTAACATATGATTTAGTTGGACCCAACATTTTAAATTTTCGCTATGGAAAATGCTTGTTTCGTGTCGTTTTAAGGTAGATGACAGATGTTGCCAATCGGAAAAACCGCTTGAGCTGACAGACTACTTACAGTTTCACTGAATATTTTACAACAAAAACAATAGACTGAATCTTTTGACGTAGAGTGAACAAGCCATTCTCTGTTAATTTTTTCTCCATTAGGAATATTTCTAGAGTAATAACTGTTTGCAAATTTTCTTCCATCGATATTAGCAGGAAAATTGTGGTTAAACAGCTGCACGGGACCACGGCTAACCAAAATATTAAAAATATCATTAGTTATACTGGCGGGCCACGAACCGGTATGAACACCACAATCTAAACAGCTACTTGATGACGATGAATTGCTTACAGGTTCTTTAGCACTACTTTCTATTTTTTTAGTTTCACTGGAGTCTCCTTCTGAAGGACTAACATTTTTCTCTTCAGATACCTCCATAACTTCTAGATTTAAAGCTGCGCTTGTTGAAGCTACATCTACGTCAACATTCTCTTGACATTCAGAGTCCCTATTTTCTGGTTTGCTAAAAATTTCGAAAATCACAATTATACAGTAAAATTTCTCAAAAATATTACTTGATTCTGTTATATTGACTATTAACTGTTAATTTATAGATAATAGAAATTAGGTAGAAAATATTTCAATGTAACTCAATGAAATAAAAAGGTGGAAAATATTTCTTTCTTCTGTAGAGTGACCTGAACCATAAATTCAGGATTTTTGAGGACCGTACGACCAAATTGTTGCTTATCCACTTCTTGAACAAGCCTTGTATTTTATGTTCATCATATTGTTTATTGTTATTATTGAATATATTAGTTCCAAGTACTCAATAATAATGGTATAAGGAAATTCTGCAAAATATTACAAGTGGTAATATTCTACTCAAAGTGGTATTGATTAGAATCCAACCTAAGAGACGATTTACATTGTTCATCATGAAGAATAGAAACTACAACAACATAATGCCATACTGAATAGGATGAACGGAAAGCGTATTAAAAGAGCTTCATTTACTGCAGCGAGAAAAAAATATAATGTTTAAAATGGAGAGACGCTGTCATAGATGTAATTGGAGTTGTTACTGCCAATCCTCACTTAGAAGCGGGCAAGTTCAAGCTAAAACGGGATTATCAAGGATAAGAGAAGCGGGTGAAAATAAATTCAAGCTATAAAAACTGAAAGAATAGCAATCAAATCATTCTCAATGTATGTTTGAATTGTGGTTGTTTGTTGTGGCGTTATGTCAAGCTCAAAAAAAATGGAGAAAAAGAATTTAACAACATACTAGAAGAATTTTTGTAGAATATAACGTTTCGAAGAACCGAAATATTATACTTAGTGATGCTGTAAATGGATAAAAGAGATTCATCTTGGTATAGCCCTTCGGCTCGTCTGGCACAAAAGTTTCTTATTTCTATTCATTATTACTGATATTGTCTGTTCGATCTACCTATGCCTTTTTCAAAACTGAAAAGTCTTACATTTATTCAAATGGTTAAACGAGATTGAAAATAAGATACTCAAATAAGATGTAACAGCTTAGCAGTTTGGAAAAAATATCGAATAAGAAGTTCATGTAGCATATTGTCGGTATATTGTAGATGCCATAACAAGATAGCTTTTAGTTATGATTTATGCGCGTAGGTTTTTTAATGGAAATAAATCTAATGGCTACAATCTCATGAGAGGTAACGATATTGATCCACTCAGCGTAATACCTGTTCTCCATCAAACTTTGCATTTACAAAGCAATGCTTGTTAGGCGTAGTTGGAGTGGAATTTGAGCTTCAATAAAGAAAACAAACTTTATACTGATCGATTAATATATCTATCATGATCGAGCTTTAGAAGAAAGATTTATAGTAATATTAATTTAGTATTTTTCCTTGAACAGTTCCAGATTCCCATTGGTTCCTCCACTATTTAAAGCAGGGGTGATCAAACTGCTGGCGATCTACCTAAATATTTTTGGACTACTTACGATCGACTCTGAGAGGCTGCAAGTATGTGTAATGCAGGGTTGTCGTACATACACGATACACCCTATCTACCTACCTAGGTACTGTGTACCGTAGTACACATAGATATTAGCTTTCCGCACAATATACATTATTTTAGTCAAAGTTTGTTTAAGGTTTAGTTAGGTTCTTCTCTATAATATCAATGAAAACACTCATAGTTATTCAACTTTGCCAGTTTATTGGTTGGTACAAAACACAAGAGTTATATATGGTGTTAAACTTAACAGAGGAGTGAGTTTGGATGTCGAAGCATGGCACTGCATGTCCTCAGCATACTTTTGATAAGATGGTACGTAACCACTGAGTGCTAATCGCAAGCATGGTGACATATGATTGTCAGTCATTAGATTGCGCTATTTTGACTTGATTATCTTCATTTCGGGAAATGCAGACTCACACAAGTTGACCCAAACATTGCCGTCAGTTGAAGGGCGATTTGCCTTAAATTCGGATATTCATCTTCAGATATAAAACAGCAGATATTTGTATCAGATGCTGAAGCTTTGAGATGTATATCTGATATAATCTGCACCTACTCATTTCCAACAGAACATGAAAACATATTAAGCTTACTTGCTATTTCTGTAGCTAATTCCTCAATGTTTTTACATGAAAAAGCATAACTCATAAATTATGCTATATTTGCCAATTTACTGCAATCATAAAAACGCATTTCGAATTGTCCCAAAATATTTGATAATTCAGCCTCATACGTATCATAATTCAACTGAGAAATCCATATTTTCAAAGATGGAAAATGTTTCAGATTCTTTCTTATCAGTTGATCTATCATAAGTTGCAATTTCTTTCGAATGTGTTTACTGCGCTAATTATCCCAATAATAGTTTTCCTTTACCTTGAAGCTCCAAGTTAATGGTGTTTAAGTACATTGTGATGTCTGTCAAAAATGTCAAATCAGTCAGCCATTTTTCGTTTTCCAACATCTGAGTGTCATCACCTCTTTCGTTTAGAAAAACTGTTATTTGGGGCAATAATTCTTGAAACCTTTCTAGGAATTCTCCACGACTCAACCACCTGTAGTCTGTGTGGAACTAAATTAGTGTGTTCAGCTGGCTCAATATCTTCCAACTGCAACTTAAAGAGCTGCCGTCGCAAGCTACGTGCACGGATGGAATTCACAATTTTTGTTGCAATGCCCATAATCTCCTTCGTGTTTACAACTTTTGAACACAAAACTTGTTGATGTATAATGCAATGGAATGACACAAACAATAAGAAGGGAAATCTTCATTAGCTCGACACAATGCCACAAAACCGTTTTGGTTTCCAGTCATTCCTGGTTCTCCATCGGTTGTAATGCACACTAATTTATATATTGGTAGCTTGTAGTACTTTACAAAATTGAAGAAAACGACATATACCGGGTGTAACTGGAAAGAGGCTCAACCCTAAAACTTTTTTCCTATCCAATATTTTTCAATGAAATTTTTTGAAATTGATTAAAAATTTACTGCAAGTTGAATGACACTGACAGTTTACCTGAAACGCTTTCGGTTACAGCGAAAATGAGCCAAACTTTCAATTTTCAAATGGCTCACCCTGTATATATTTTTTTTGGAATCGAAGGAAACTCTCTTTGTCTATACATTCAGTACATTTGAAGATGTGTGTGCCGAATTTTCAAATCATTTTTGATAAATTTGTTCTCGAGTATAGGTGGTTATAACGACTCAGCTGATCCTAAAACTGTAATGCACACAAAGCATAAACGCAAAACCTTAGCTTTATTTTGGCATGGCGCACATACTCATCATCGTACATTCCAGATGAATAAAAATTTAAGAAAACACATAAATAACGCCAAATACACAAATGGACCATAGATGGAATGTCATCAAATCAATTGAGCATAACTTCACAACAGGTTTTCGAAGAGACCCCCATTCTGTGCCTGAATGGTAGCCCGTACTACATTATCCATTTGAGTTGGAAAAATTTCATTTATTGCTCCCCGAAGTCTATTCTCTAAATCCTCTCGATTTTCTGAAGCAGTTCTATAAACACGATTTTTCACATGAGCCCACAAAAAAAAATCTAATGGGGACAAGTCGGGCGATCGATCTGGCCATCTTGTCGGGCCGTTGGTGCTTATCCACCTTTCATTCAAATTATTATTTAGGTACTGAAACACTTCCTTGCACTTGTGGGCTGGTGTTCCATTTTGTTGGAAAATTAAGTTATTAGCAACAACCAGTGGTAAACCATCAATCAGATCGCTTATTTCGTTTTGTAAAAATCCTAAATATCTTTCCCCTGTTAATGGTCCATCAAAAATGATTGGACCTATGAAATATCGCCCTACCATTGCCATCCATACATCAAACCCAAAGCGCTCCTGGAAATTACCCTCACGTAGTAAATGCTCGTTTTCGTAGACCCAATAGCTCGTATTGTTTCTATTGAACATTCCGTTGTTAGTAAATCGGGATTCATCTGAATATAAAATTTTATAAGGATACCTTGGATCCATTTCCATCTTTCGAAGAAACTGGTTGCAATATTCTAATCTTCGGCCATCGTCATTTTCATAAAGGTGTTGATGAAGATTGTATTTGAACGAGCGAAATTTATGCTTCTTAAGAATTCTCCAAACACTCTGATGACTTATCCATATTTCTTGTGCGATTTCTCTGGTAGATGCCGTATATTTCAAATAAATGTACGCTAATACATCAATTTCAGAATTTTCGCTTACTATTAAATTTAGATTATCTGCAACAACCAGTTGCTGACGAAACTTCACTTCCAGTTTTGGAAAATAGTGCCTTGAAGGATGTTGCCGTTCTGGATAGCGTCCAATGTATAAAATTGCTGATGCTGTAGAGTTTTTTTGGCATTCGCCATAAATGAGTAGTAGATCTACTTTTTCATTCTGTGTGTACAGCATTTCGTCTGTTTTTCTGCCGTGAAAATTCAAAAACTCTAAAGAATTTATACCAACTCACCGATTCAGATGCAACACAATCTTATCTTATGACATTATGACAAAAAATTATATGATCTGTGATAGGATTTCAATGCATTCCCAAAGCACTTCAGATAATGTGTTGAAAAACGAGTATTATACTATGTCTAGGATTACGAATGGAAATTTTCAACAAAAAATTATCAATTTGGTATCAAAATATTCGTAAAAATATTCTGCGTATTACAGTGCTAATGAGCCTCTATTATACCTTGTGGAAATAAGATTTTTTTTAAAGAAACAATGTTTGGAATGTTACGAAGCCAATAACAGAAGGAATTCTACAGTTTCAGTGATGAATCCAAATGTACTCGATTTCGGTCGATAAATCACGCAGTTTTTTGTCGTCATAGCCACCTTGACTTGAAAACAAATTTATCAAAAAAAAAAATTAAAATATGTTGAATGTATAAACAAAGAGAGTTTGATTCGGTTTCTCAAAAAATATATAGGTTGAGCCATTTGAAAATCGAAATTTTAGCTAATTTCCTTTAAAACCGGAAACGTTTCAGATAAACTGTCAGTGCCATTCAAGTTGAAATAAATTTTTAATTAGGTTCAGAAAATTTCATTGAAAAATATTGGATAGGAAAAAAGTTATAGGGGCCAGCCTGTTCCAGTTACACCAGGTATATCTTCGCCACAGGTCTTCCCTTTCAGAGGAATGATTGTCAAAAATGCTACCGTAGCCAACATGTCATTAAATACCATCCGACTAAAAATACACAGCTGGGCAGTGTTTATCATATCGGTGGATTCTTCGAACTGTAAAGAAAGGTATGTACATTCATGATATCATATTTTATTTTATCTGCTATGTCCTGACTCATGACTTCAATACGCCTTGTGATAGTCGGACGAGATAACTGACGTTCTCTAATATCCCTTACATGATTTTCAGGAACCGTTTTATGATGCCTCTCATGAACCGTTTTAAGTTATCACGCTTAGGTATTGCAACTGACGCACGACAACTAAGACAAACGCAGATTATCCTTCACCATACAAAACAAAAATTCGTCCTCCCAATCGTTATTGAAATGATACGTTTTAGATTTCTTCGTTGCACTCATTTTGTACTATTTAATAATAAACCTTGTATCGACGTAGTATTGCCTTAAAGTTACAATTCAGAACGACTCCAAATCCTGCAGGCGCAACATTTATATCGGCGTGAGCGAAATTCTCGAATGTTTCCGTCAAACGCGCCGCCCGAAATTTCTAGAAGAGTGACAAGAATAAAAAACACGGATTTTCTTTGACAAGTACCGCGCGTTCCTTTGATAAAGCTGCTTTTTGCCGCTAGCAGAGTGTTATTTTATTACGTGATCAACTATTGTAGTTTAGTTACCTACTTACTAAAAATTTATTTCCTCTCAAGATCTATTCAGAATACACTAGCGATCGACCAGTCGATCGCGATCGACCGTTTTAGCACCCCTGCTGTATAAGTACATTCGTTACCTGTAGTTGACCACTTGAAAATGACGGTCAAAAGCAGTGGTGCTTGCGAAAATAAAATTGTGGAAAGTATGAAATATATATTAGTTCATCTTCGTTCTTATATTGAATCGTCGATTCCTGAGCCATAAAGAAAAAAACCTGCCGTAATGTCTAGGGCACACTTTTGCTCCTGTCTATGACCAATCCTGGCATCGCTAATCTCGTTTGCAGATATTTTTTGGGCTGCGTACACACGGTTTTCGTCTGAATTTCGGGTATATTTGTGAAAATTTCGATTAGGTTTCAAATTCGTACATAAATTATAATGAAGCTGATATTACTTCATAAGAAGTGCAAGCAGCGAGCAATGCAGCAATATTAAGTATGTTTGGACCAGCATGAAGCGTTGTTGGAGTAATCTTTTGAGATTAACTGGTTCAAGCTTTCATTATTATTGTGTGAAAGCACCAGCACACCGTTCTTAAAGATCATCCTGGGATTTTCATAGATAGGTCTCATTCCAGGCAGAACATCATTTGGTAAAGGAGTAAAATCATGTTTGAATGATGAAGGAGTGTTAGTAGCTGATCTCGCTGCCAAGACCACCAGGAGTCTGGACTTTTCGGGAAATTTCCTTGCTGAGGATTTGTGCCTGGAGAGCTGTACTGATAAAAAGTAGCCCATATAGACTCACAATGTATTCTTATTGGTAAACCGTAATAAACAAAATATGTACACTGGAGAAATAAAACCTTATCCATTAAAAAGAAAATAATTTAGTTTTCAAACTCGTAGTCTTATAGTAGAGGTTAGGAAGCAAATGAACCTCAACAAAATAAAGCAGGAAAATAATAAATTTATAGAAAATCAATGTTTTTCATATGTGACGTACTATTTTATTTTGAAATTTTGCAATAATTTCAATCACATTTCTGTAGTGACAAAAATGCAAAAGCTGACGGAAATTCTTGAAAAATTCCGTATAAACTCTGAACCATAAATAATGATGTAATAATGGCCTTTTTGATATTATGGCTTTCGAGAAGTACAAACATTCAGTTCAATGATAAAAGAAGTCAAGAAATTGCAAAACTATAACTTTTAATACACTTGGTGTATTTTCAAGGAAAATGTGAAAATGTGTCATAATTAATAATTGGAAGTGACATAAATTGTTAATTCTATTTATGTTTTATGCGCTTAACTCTTGAATTAACTGAATTGGAAAAAACTGGAAAATTTGGAGCGAATCAAAAAAGTCTTCAAAACTATAACGGGGAAACAGCTGGCGGGTCAGCTAGTACTCTAATATGTAATACGTGATCTTATGAAACTTATTGAATGAAAACGTCTGTCACAGAATGAACCTACAAAAAGAATGTCAATTTCACCCCACAGACCCTATATCAATCTCTCGAAATCTCTATTTGATTATAGATATTTGAATAGCAAAATTGGAAGCGTGAAAAGCATCGAAATTTTCCTAATGACAGTTTAATGTTTCCTAAAATTAAAAGGGAAACGAGCACATACATTATTCAGAGACCTGTCTGTTTTCCTAAATTTTCAAATTTATTTGTCGAATACCAAGCGCGTACGATGAATTTGTGCTTTTATTCGTTGTATGAGGCACGTGATTCTTTTTTTTATTTTAGCGACTACGCTTTTGTTGAAGAAACGCGAAGCGCTTGGAAATATTGCTGTACTAGACTCTTTCATTTCAGGGCGCTTAGTTTAGGAAAATCAGATATTCCACATGAACCAAATTGGGTGCCCTTAAAAAAACGCTCGTTTATGAATGAAACTTTCATGATTCGAGTAAGATGATAGATTTCTTAGTGAAGCCTGTTTTTTATTCTCGTTTAAAAACGACAACGAAATTTTATAGTTAGTTAATTCAAATAGTTAATTGATCCCGCCATTACTACGTGATAGTTAATCATGATAATGAAAACTTTAAACTGAAAAAAATCTCTGAAAATTACTACCTGCGAGAGTATCGCAATGTGTAGACACAATATTCAACCTTCCGTAGAATGTTAAATATCCCTCCTTGAAGGAGTATATATACATACATATAAATGACATACTATCACCTACTGAAGTACTATCACCTATATATATATATATATATATATATATATATATATATATATATATACCTATATATATATATATATATATATATATATATATATATATATATATATATATATATATATATATATATATATATATATATATATATATATATATATATATATATATATATATATATATATATATATATATATATATATATATATATATATATATATATATATATATATATATATATATATATATATATATATATATATATATATATATATATATATATATATATATATATATATATATATATATATATATATATATATATATATATATAGGTAAACTTCAGTATATAAGCCAAACTTCAGTAGGTGATACTTATCGAGTTATTTAACAACTCTTGATTTTACAAAATTTTATGCTTCTCTCTATAAAAATAAGAATATCTCTGTTACTCTTACAGCTAGATCAAATCTGACCATACCATCGGAATAAGCATTGAATTTGCTATAAGATAAATTAGTACTAATGGTAAAAAATTTTGTATACCGGGTGTTGTAGAAGGCTAAATGAAAAAATTGTGAAATGAACAAAATTAGTGGTATTTTCTTGTTAGCTGTATCACTGAAAAATGATCAACAAGTAGCTGTTTTTTCTTGATAAAAACTACTACATTTAACTGGCTTTCAAATGTTGTATCAACTTTTGGGCTGACAATTTCTTTTTCAGCAATATCATGGGTAAGAGTAATGAGAACATAAAATTCGAAAACGCAAATATCTTATATTGTTTAATGAAACATGAACAAAAACTAAAAAACAATTAATCAATCATATTTTCACGAAAGAGATTCAAAATCTATAACAGGTGTTCAAAATGTCTTCCTCTTCCTTGAATGCACTTAACGCATCTTTTTCTTAAACTATCAACTACTTTTTGAAGTTCAATCTGTTTTTGACTCATTTCGATTCAACAGATTCGAATCCTTTCGATTAATTCTTCTCGAGTACCAAAGGGAATTCTCTAAACATTAGTCTTTAATGAGCCCCACACATAAAAATCAAGCGGCGTAAGGTCGGGGCTACTGGGTGGCTACCGGCCCGAATCGATCTATCCATTTCTCTCCAAATGTCTCAGTCATCTAGTTCTGGACCATTCTGGAATCATGCGCCGGGCAGCCGGCTATAGGCATTTCTTCCAGAACGTTCATTATTTCGTTATTTAATAGATTTAAAAGTACTATTAAATTGAGACGATCTCGAAGTATAACTCGCCCGACAAGCTGACCCCTCCTTAACCCCAACCACATATTCTCTCTAATCTCGTGCTGAGAGTGTGACACAATAGTGCAATCAGGATTTTAAGAATCCCATATATGGGAAATTCTCAAATTTATCATACCAACTTAGGTAAAAGTTGCCTCATCCGTCCATAGAATTTTATCTGATCCCCAATCCTGTAATTTATTCCTTTACCACTTGAACCTTACCCAAATGGTAAGGATGTGAATTATTTACATTTTTACATTTATTTATATTCATCAATTTCCAGTACAAATTTGTTTTACTATTAGTACTCACTTATCTTGTAGCAAATTCAATGTTTTTTCCGGTGGTGTGGTCAGATTTGATGTAGCTGTAAGAGTAACAGAGATATTCTTGTTTTCATAGAGAGAAGCAAAAAATTTCGTAAAATCAAGAAGTGTTGAATAACTCGATAATTATCAACTTTTGAATGTTATGGGACTCACTGTTATGGTAATTTCGCCCAGTGAGAGTGTCCCCTTGTAGCTGCTTCTATTGTATTTTCATTTTGGTTATAAAAACGAAAAATGCAGCAGATGCGACGCTGCTTTATAATCATTTCTTGTATTCAGTGTTTGAAATCAGTTAGTTGGCACTTTGTTTCTGTTGTAAGCACAAATAAAAGATTCAAGTTCTGTGATTCGACCATGGAAAGACGACATTTGACTAGAGAAGAGATGTTACGAGCCGTTGGCATGCTCCAAGCTGGGAGCTCACAACGGGAAGTATCCAGGGTTCTGGGAAGTAGCCCAAGTGTCATAAACCGTTTATGGTAGCGTTTCAATGATACAGGTAGCGTAAAAGAACGCCATACAGATCGTTTCAGGATTATTTTAGTCGCCCAAGACCGATTTTTGGTTTTACAAGCCAGAAGAGATCGTACTACCACAACATCTCAATTAGCTCAAGAGCTACCACGAGATCATAATGTACAAATTTCCGACCGAACTGTGAGAAATTGACTGCACGAAGGTCAACTCCACTCCAGACGTCCTTTAAGAGTTCCACAACTGAACCATGGAAATCGCGCTGCTCGTTTAGCTTGATGCCAAGAACACGTAAACTGGGATCAAGAGAGGTGGGCCACAGTTTCCTTCAGTGATGAATCTAGATTTAGTTATTATCCCGATTCGGAAAGAATTCGAATATGGAGGAACCTGAAAGCAAAACCGTCTCCAGCATGCTCGAGAAGTTGTTAGACAGGGAGGAGGATCAGTGATGTTTTGGGGAGGTTTACGTCTTGGTGGAAGAACTGACCTCGTTTTCATACAGAACAACCTCACGGGAAATTCTTACGCAAATGAGATAGTTTTACCTGTAGTGGTACCGTATCTCCAAACAATGGATCAAAATCCACTCTTCCAACAAGATAATGCTCCTCCTCATCGTATAAGAGTTGTCTTGAACATTCTTGAAGAGATTGATATCGATCTTCTACCGTGGCCATCCTGCTCCCCAGATCTGAATCCCACCGAGCATGTGTGGGACACCCTAAAAAGAAGTCTTCTGCGTCAAAACGTCTTCCATCATGAACAGGAGCTTCGATTAGCAGTACAGGGGGCTTGGAATGACTTAGGCCAAAATGTAATAGACAATTTAATATTGAGCATGCCGCGACGATGCCAAAGTGTCATTAATAACAGAGGTTGACCTTCTGGGTACTGAAAAATATAAGTGCTTTCATATCGTTTCGAAAATATTAGTTCAGGATTTTTTTTGTGTTTTACCAAATTTCGTCATTTTCAAATTTCAAATTTTTTTTCATAATAGATGCTTTGGAGAAGTTATTTTGTTTTCTTGAGAATACATGAATTCATATTTTGAAGATAGAGGTGAGTGTTCCCTAGGGTTTTTGACGAGTTTATATATATATATATATAATGATTTCGGAAAATTGTCTGCTTAGATTGAAACTAAATCGTTGTTCTGAACTTTTCGTTTTGAGTTTGTTACGGTATCTGTGATTTTTCGATTTGTGGTTGAATTTGTTCCCCTTCTCTCAAAAACTACGTTCAGATGTTGATAAGTCAACATTACAATAATTTATAACTCTACAACTGAATGATCTTACGGATGCATTATTCTGAATTTTATTATATACCTGAATTTTGTGTTTCTAGGTATTTAATTCTTGGAGAGATTTTTAAGTTTGCTATTGTCATTCCACAACTTGTCATCAAACGAATCGAATTCTATAGGATGGAGTTTTAAAGTTAATTCTGAATTAATTACCTCAATATAATACATGACGTCTCTTATGGTTTCTATTTATCAAAAGATACGTTAGTTTACACTTCAAAGTGCGATATAGTTTTAACCAAAGCAGACAAATCAAACGCAATAGTCATTTTACCGAAATCATCATATGGATATATATATATATATATATATATATATATATATATATATATATATATATATATATATATATATATATATATATATATATATATATATATATATATATATACATCCAAAATCGAATCACAGACTTTCTACGAACGTTAGTGATATCCATAGATATATAAAAAACATTATATCCATAGATATATAAAAACATTAAAACAGCTCAAAAACTACATGTATTGTAAGATAATAAATATATTTTAAAAGATATCAACTTCTCATATATATATCAGAGAGAAAATTTGAATAAATATCAAAGAAAAAAAAAATAAGGCACAAATAAAAATTAATAAATAATTATAATTGCATAAGTTGATAAAAATGCTATGCAATAGCTTTACCGCGGCAGCAGTCCCTAGTACCAAACGTTTTTTTCTTGTCAGAATAAAAAAAGGGGCAGAATGTTATTTTATCTCATTTTTATTCAATTCTATTACTAGAATACCTATATCTATTTGCATTGAATCAATTAAGGTGAGAATTCTGAAAACTTTTTCATCGATGTGCCACTTGAACCATCTTATCTCTACTGAAATTAGAAATGGCGAAAATAAGAGAGGGAAGATTGATTTCAAATGTTGTGTTCAAAACTGAAAAATGGTCGCTTTCGGATCATCAATTGATCTATTTCAATTTTTTCTTTTAAATTACCCTTTCGCGAGTTTAAAGAGAGGTGAAATTTTGATTGAAATAGAGATCCGGAATATTCCTTATATACCACAATGTTCAACTGAAATTTTCACTTCAAATTAGCGTATATAATATAGCTTCGAGAGCAGGCAAGTATGATGCTACCGACATATATATCCAGCTTAGAGGTTAAGTTTGTTTCATCCAATCCTAATTTAATAGTTTAGTAATCAAACGAACACCTCACACGTGGTTGGTTTAGGTTCCTAATCATAGCTTTGATGTGTCTAACACTTAGACTAAAATCAGAGAACTAATTATTTCTACAAATATATACAGAGTTCGTAGGAAAGTAGGTTATTCCGGATTGAGTTACAACAGGAATGAAGTTGTGAATTGATTTCATTTATAAGTAAGTAACTCTTGGTTGGATTCAGCCACCTATGAAATCGAAAAGTTAACGTGAAATACGTCTAACAGGATTCCCAAGATGTATTTAGTTTTAAGGTTTGGATTTAGATATAAGGCAAATAGTTTTAATTGCTTGCTTTATGACGAAAGTGGAATGGCAAAAAATATTGTTGACATATTTTCTGTAGTAGTAGGTAAAACGTGTGAAGGATAGTTTATTTGGGTATAGATTTCGTAATGTATGTGGGAAATGTATTCGAAATTATTTTCTGCAGCAACTGGATTAAAAAGTAAGATGCCGTGCAAAATAAAATCATTCTCTGAGTGTTTTCAGTATTGAAAGAATCTTTGTAGAAGAAAATAACAATCCAGCTTTGTTCTTAAATATTTCATCAGTAGAAAAAAGAAAGCAACAGAACAGTCTCTAAAAATTACTATTTGCAAGATTATCGCAATGTGTAGAAACATTGACGAATTTTTAATCAAGGAACAATATTCAACCTTCCGTAGAATGTTAAATATCCCTCCTTGAAGGAGCTGGTTTTCCTATACACCCTTCATAAGTACCGTCAATCAGGGTTGTTACGAATAGCAGCAATAGACTGCAGTTTTGGTCTCATTTGAATTCGTCAGTATTGCAAACCCATTCACAATATCTGGCCAGAGTGGCACCTAATCATCTCAATCCATTGGAGTGCAACAAAACAAATGAATGTCATTGCACCCTCCAATGAACTGACACAGATGACACAAACCCTCGCCACCGGGAAACCATGAAAACAAATTGTAGATAAACAGAAAACCTCAATACGTCACACAGAAAGTTATTCTGGAGATGATAGTGAAATGTGTAACAATTGACATTGAGGAGGGAAATTTTCTTCAGAAAAACTAGGTTTAATTACATTTCTTGGCGAGTGTACAAATCTTGACTTGAATAGGTCCAATCAGAAATTTGATAAATAAAAATTATCAAAAACAGAGTGCTGTGTTCAATTGGAATTAAATCAGTAAAACTTTTAGCAATATACGTCACGTCAACTTTTATTTTTAATAAGTCATGTTTCGCATCTTATTTCGATTCGACTGTATTTGTCGTGTCGTAAGATTGTATAATTGAAATTTTGATGATTTTCATAGCCCCAGAACCAAAACTCATGGTTGTTTCAAGGAACGAATCCAGGCTTCTCTTCAATTAGTCGAGGTAATATTATAAGCAAAACCAAGAAACAATACAGAAAACTGACATGTATCTCGAAGAAGACAGTGTGTTCTTGACCCCGACACCAAATTGAATATTCAGCTGAACATTCAGGAAAATCTGACAACGTCTACCTCGCAAGTTTCTCTCGACCATAATGTTTGCAACGAAACGGTATCGAAAACAATTCAGGAATGAGTGATGCATCAGATCAAGACAACATAGGCTTGAAATGGATACAACATTTGCCATTCTTTGAAAGGACTAAACTGCAGTATTTATACAGGGTGTTACAGAATAGTATGTCACAACTTAAGAGGGTAAATCTACGTGCAATTTCAAGAAAAAAAGTTCATACAAACAGGGTGTTGAAATTTCCTGAAAAAATTGTTTTTTCTTCAAAATTCCTGCAGCTTTTGAGAGATTCAGCCTAAATTTGGAATGCAAGCTATTTTTCACAGCCTCCATCATTACACGTCCTAGATTTCAACTGGAATCTACAAGGTGTTTTCTTTTCCGGAGCCATGTCTGTTTTTGACCTTTCAGGCTTTTTTACAGTACGCCACTGATCAGGCGTACAATCAATTTTCGCTATCTTCTTTGAATTTAGAAACTTTTTTGACACTTGTACTTTTTTCGTATCTCCGACCGTTCTTGAGCAAAAAATTATTAAACGATTGTATGCATTTGCTGAATTGAAAGCACTTCTAATTAAAAAAAATGACTAGTAGGCTTTGATTCTTTTCGTTTATTCATTTAGTTTGACAGTTGCTATAGTTAAACCAGTGTCTGCTTGAATTGTTTATTAAATCAACGATTAGTTTTAAGACTTGTGAAGTTATTGCTGTAGGAAAAAATGGCTAATTTTACTAACGCCGAATTGGCTGATATCCATTACATGTACGGTCTGGCTGACGGAAACACAACAGCAGCTAGGCGATTATAACAGGTGCGCTCAAACTATGAGAACTCCAGATATTGGGGAAGTTTTGAATTGTATTGATTTCAATCCCCATTTGAGTACAAAAAAAATCGGAACTCAGTTGAATATTTCACATGTTTTAGTTTGGAGGATTCTCCACGACTTTTTATTGTACCCGTTTCATATTCAACGCGTCCAAACTCTACTTCTTCGAGATTTTCCTTCAAAACTGAATTTCTGCTGATGGTTCTCAGATAAATTTAGATGTTTTGATAGTGAAATAATGTTCCTAGACGCTGCTAACTTTGCGAGAACTGCTATCACAAATTTTCACAATAATCATTATTGGGCTGAGGAAAACCCCCATTTGATTGAAGAATATCATCATCAAAAACAATTCTCACTAAATGTCTGGGTCGGAATAATTGGAAATTAATTGATTGGGCATCTTTTTTGCACAACAGACTAAACGGTCCCGCTTATCGGAAATTTCTTGAGGAGGAGTTACCTTTATTGCTCGAGGATATGCCACTTTTGGTGATAAATATAATGAGGTTCATGCATGACAGTGCACCAGCACATTTCAGCGGATAAGCTAGGGAATTCATGAATAATACATTCAACAACCGATGGATAGGACGGGGTGGGTCAGAACCGTGGCCTCTTAGGTCTCCAGACTTCAATAATTTAGACTTTTTCTTATGGGGATACCTCAAAAAATTAGTTAATACCACTCCTGCAAACACTGTAGAAGGATTGAGAAGTCGAATAATTACCTCTTGTGACACGATAATAAATACCCAATGAATATTTCAAAGAGTGCGTGATAATATGCGAAGAAGGACAGAGGCCTGTATTTTTGCAGGTGGAGGACACTTCCAGTAATTTATTTAGTTCTTAATTGTTCTTTTTTTAGTTTGATATTGAATAAGTATAAGTTGAGCCTCAGAAGACGAGCTATCAAAATATAAGCAAATTTTGGGCATATCTATCGAGTATTTCTATTATTTTTCTTTACTTAACGAATAACATAGAATTTAAATTCAGTAATTATTCACTCGAAAACGGTTGGAGATACGAAAAAATTACAGGTGTCAAAAAAGATTCTGAATTCAAAGAAGATGACGAAATTTGAATTTTCGCTGATCGGTGGCCTACTGAAAAAAGTTTGAAAGGGCAAAAGAAGACATGGCTCTGGAAAAGACAACACCTTGTAGATTCTAGTTAAAATTTAGGACGTGTAATGATGGAGGCTGTAAAAAATAGCTTGCATTTTAAATTTGGGCTGAATATCTTAAAAACTGCAGGGTTTTTGAAGGAAAAACCAATTTTGTCCGAAAATTTCAACACCCTGTAGCTCTGTAACGAAGCTCTTACGGAAATATGTTTATATGAACTTTTTTTTCTTAAAATTGCACTTCGATTTATCCCTTCAAGTTGTGACATACTATTATGTAACACCCTGTATTTTTTTTTTTTTTATATTTATTCACTGGCAGTAACATTGAATCACTACATGAAATATGTCATCACAGCAACATTGATACTTATACTAACAATTTAAAAAAATGTTGTGCCTTTTGCTCCTTACATAGGGGACAATCAGTTCTGATAACTGCGCTGTAAAAGAGCTCGGGGGTCATACTCGCTATCACAGTAAAAGCTCTTTATTTGGGAAAGTAACAAATGCGACCCAAATACTATATTCGCTGCTAAAGATTTCTTTATTCGCGGATCTAATCGATAAATCGGTACAAACAAATGTATAAGTAAATAGCAGTCGGTATCCTTTGTAAACGTGTCGTCAAAGGGACTAATAAAAAAGTAAAATAGACCTTATTATTACTACGCCTAAAGTATGTGTTTAAATGATAACTTTGCAACATTGGTTCGGCTCTTCCTTTGACATAAGCCGTCTTCGCCGCGGTCGTTTTTTTTTTGAGAATGTGAACAAACAAAATGTTTAAGTTTTGTTTGTTTCATTTTTACATTCATTACAAAAATTGTGATCGAGTAATACGTATCTACCGTTGTCTTCCTAATTTATAATGTCGCCTAACAAAATCGAAAAACGAGTTTCGATGCAAGAAGATTCAGCGTTACCATTCAAAGCGAAAATAGAAATGATTGATAGTTCACGCCTTGGAGAGTGGTTTGCATCCATATAACGCTCGTTCAATGTTGACAAATCAGTTGTACGAAAGATAAAATGAAGTCGTCTGTAGCTTCAATTCCACGTTCAGCGATGATTTTTCGTAATACAGCAATAGAAGAAATGAAAGTTGCGTTGTCATTATGGATCCAAGACTGCAACCAAAAAAGGGTGCCCCTGAGAGGTCCTGTTATCTGGGAGAAGGCAAAGCATCTTTACGCACATTTTGAAGAAAAAGTGGTATTTACGGTAATGGAGAATTTCAAGCATTGGAAGGCTAGTTCAATAAATTTAAGATGAAATACATATTGCATTGCATTAAAATCGTTGGGGGAGCTATATCTGCAGACATTGCTGCAAAGGAAGATATCCAGAAGAATTCGCAAACCTAGTTGTTGATGAAGGATACATACCTGAGTAAGTATTTAATTCAGACGAAAGTGCACTGCTTTGGGAGAGAATGCCAAACGAAACATTTATTTCTAAAAGTGAAAAGTCTGCTCCAGGATTCAAGGCAGCAGAGAATGCTTTCGTTTTGTTTTAATGAATCTGGGTATTGTCATTGAACTACTGATGTTTCACATATCGTTGAATCCTTGTACTGTCAAAATCAAAATAAGAATGATCTGATAGTGTTGTGGCGTGCTAATAAGCAGGCGTGGAATTCAAGCGCTATTTTTCGTGTTTTTGTTTTGTTTCAGAAGTTGAAACTTATATATATATATATATTTATATATATATATATATATATATATATATATATATATATATATATATATATATATATATATATATATATATATATATATATATATATATATATATATATATATATATATATATATATATATATATATATATATATATATATATATATATATATATATATATATATATATATATATATATATATATATATATATATATATATATATATATATATATATAGAAAACAAAATAATTAAGACTTTGACTTTGAGCTGTTCTAGTTTGGGAAAATGTATCAGGTCATCCTCACGAACTTGAAACTATACTCCCAAATATAGAAGTGACATTTTTACCTCTTAACACGAAGTTTTTGCTCCAACCTATGGACCAAGTAATAATCCAAGTCTTTAAGATCTATTACACTAGACGAACCTAGAAAATCATATTGGATAATATGGAATGCGGTCCTGTCATAAATGTTATGTAATGCTGGAAGAAATTTGACATAGTAAAATGTGTAACAAATACTATTTGCAAGATTATCGCAGTGTGTAGAAACATTGAAGAATTTTTATTCAAGGAATAATATTAAACCTTCTGTAAAATGTTAAATATCCTTTCTCGAAGGAGCTGGTTTTCCGATCCACCCTACATTATCACCAGGCCGACACAGTAGTGGTACAGCAAAGTCAGATGTCATGAGTAGGAGCAATGGACTGCATTTTCGGTCTTATTTGACCTCGTCAGAATTGCATACCCATTCACAACATCAGGCTACACTGCCATCTACTCATCTCAATTCGTTGGAGCGCCAGTAAACATGTAAATGTTACTGCGCACTCAAACGAACCGAGACAGAGGCCACTTCGCCACAAAACTGTTTTTGTTTCCAGTCATTGCTGGTGCTCCATCGGTTGTAATGCCCACTAATTAATATATCGGTAGCTTGTAGTTTCTTACAAAATTGAAGAAAACGTCATATATATCTTCGTCACGGGTCTTCCCCTTCAGAGGCATGATTGTCAAAAATTCTTCCTCAGCCAACATGTCATTGAATAGCATCCGATTAAAATTACACAGCTGGGCAGTTTCGGTCATATCGTCGAACTGTAAGGAAAATAGGTACATTTCATGGAAACATGTTTTACTTTATCTGCCATGTCCTGACTCTTGACTTCAATACGCCTTGTGACAGTCGGACGAGATAACTGAAGTTCTCTAATAGCAGACATGATTTTTGTTTTATTGTTAATTCTCCAAATAAAGTCTCACCTGCTTCAATAAATACATTTATTTTACACTGCCGATCCATATTCTAATGGTTTTTTGTGTTTCGCCAATATATGAGATATTTTAAATGACGCGATCGTAGCAGCTTTTGATTGTTTGGCTTGTCTCGTGAACATGGTTTGTTTTTTTTTCAAACAAGATATCAAATCACGTACTTTTCGTTTTCTCAATTCACTTTGTGGCGGAAAATCCTTTCTATAGTTTTTATCGACAATTTCATTATGCCTCTCTAGGTTACCACGCTTAGGTATTGCAACTGACGCATGACAAATAAGACAAATGCACTTATCCTTCACCATACAAAAGGAAAATTATTCCTCCCAATCGTTATTGAAATGATAAATTCATTTTGTACCATTTAATAATAAACCTTGTACCGACGTAGTATTGATTTCAAGTTACAATTCAGAATGACTCCAATTCCAGCTGGTGCAAAATATATGTCGGCGTGAACAAAAGTCTCGAATGTTCTCGTCAGACGCGTCGGCCGAAATTTCTACAACTACTTCTAACTACTACTTTGACAAGTACCGCGCGTTTCTTTGATAAAGCTGCCTTTGCCGCTAGCAGAGTGTTATTTTATTACGTAATAAATGTTTGTAGTTTAGTTACCTACTTATTAAATTTTTGTCTTCTTGAGATCTACTCAAAAAGCACTCGCAATCGACCGTTCGAGCACCCCTGATGTAAAGGGTTGCTCGATCGTTGAAGAATTTAAAAAATGTAGTAAATTGAAGAACTTTCCGAGAAGAAATCACATATGCGCTATCTCATATGGAAATTTTCGAAAGTTTTCAGGGTAGTAGATGACAGGGGTGAGAAAATGATAGTCAAACGTTCAAATGAGAAAGAAATTTTTTTTCGCATCAATAGAATCGAATTTGAGCAAGTGCCTGCCGTGAACGGAGATCGAGCAGATTGATTAAAATTTAAAATTCATCCGAACAATTGTCGATTTCAATTCTCCACAATTTATTTTAGAAAGTGAAGAATTACGTCGTCGGATAAAAAATGCAATCACCTTCCCAGAAACTCTTGAAGAGGGAAATACACGATCTATTTCCCTCTTCAAAAATTTGGAGTAAAAGTAGCCACAGGTGGAGGGTCGATAAGGGGAGAACGAAACATCAATCAAAAAATGTTCCTCACCAATCAAAAATTGACGTGTTTCAGAAAATTTACAGAAGAATCAAACCAGCTGAGATATTCGTAGGTTCGTTTTAATTAAAACGCTCTTTATATTTTCTTTAAATTGAAGATTATTCAGCTGTGTGCTTAGCACCAAAAATATTATAAATTCGATATGCATTAAAAGGTTAATATGGTTCATAAAGAACGAAAAATTTGTGAACATGTTATTTACATCCAAGTTTAAGAGATAGGAGTTATTCGATTTAGGGTAGTTCACTTATTTCATTATCTTTTGCATTTATTTGATCAAGTTTTATGTTAAGTTGGAGAATGGTACCTTTGGCTTTGAGTAACACTAAAAACACTGTACACTGTATGTGAGTGAACTATCATCTCCTGAAGATGCCAACTTAGCGAAACGCGCGTCGAGTATTCGAAATAAAGTTTTGCTTTAGTGGTGTACAGTGATTTTAGTGTTAAATATTTTAGGTTAGTTTAAATTAATTTTTGGTTGTTGAGAGTAAATGTTTGTTATTGTTCTAAATATCAGATTATATATATATTAACTAACTCTCATTAACATTCAAACAACATTTACTACTATTTGAACATATATATATATATATATATATATATATATATATATATATATATATATATATATATATATATATATATATATATATATATATATATATATATATATATATATATATATATATATATATATATATATATATTTTTTTTTCTACAAAAACAACAATGAATACTTATATCTATAAATTTGGTGTGTCAGAAAAACAAAAGTGTGAGCTCAGGAAAATGAAACAGGAAAGCATACTATCTTGCGTATGATTCAATAAACGAGTGAAAAAACCTGAGAAAAAACTCGTTTCCCTGTCGCGATTGCACCAGCAACAGCTTGTCTATTTAAGTTGTGTTAGTGTCGTGTGCACAAAAACAGTACCCAAAATTTTTCTGCTTAGCAGCTTCAATTCTCATCTTGCACTCCATGATTTCCAGATGAAGGCTAGGGTGAACGGAAGGGGGTTTGGGACAGGAATCGGGAAAAATGGAAAAAGAAAACCAGCAGAAACATATTTCAACAATCATACCTGACTCTTATGTTTCTAAACACACTTCAATTTAAGAGAAGATTTTACATAGCAACAAGGCCATAAAACGTACTAAGGAGATAATCAAAAAATACATAACCTGCGATATTACCTCTTTCGCGGAGATGTTCTTCCGTCGCAGTGTGAGTCTCCTGAAACATAATCTCTTCCTTGTTCTTATTTGCCAATTTTGAAGTATAATCTCGCAAAATCCCTTCAACATCCAAAGTCATGAAAACAATTCCCTCTCTGTTTGACCGAGAGAGCCCCGATGGCTAGGTTCGGTCTTTTAAGTGATGCCGATTATGATCTATAGATGTTCTAGAATCATTATGAACCCAATAATTTGAGTTGACATCTCCCATATATTATTTCTTCGTTTTTGTTTAATTGAAAAAAATTTGAACAAAAATTTTGACAGTCGTTAAAAATATGACAATGTCATATAATTTCTAGATAGAGTTGTTAGATAAATGAATAATCAATTACATCTGACCCTTCAACCTGATAAATCGTGACGTATCATACCATTAAAGGGAATTGAAGGTTGTTTATTTATGTGATATCTAAAATTCACATGTTTGGTAAAATTTCGCTTTTCCTGAATTTGATTACTCTGTGTCCTAGTCTAAGTTATGTATTAATTTAGGTTGGTGCATGAAAGTCGTATATCTCATATTTTAAACATTCGTGGCATTCGGAATAGATATTTTAGCATTTCAGAGATAAAAATTTCACTGCAAGGTATAAATAATGCAATAAAAATTTTTTCAACCAGAGAATGCCGTTTATGCTAAGAATATTGAAATCTCTAGTTAAGCAAAGTGTGAAGGTTCTGGCAGAGAAAACTATGTCGCTAATTTCAAACAGAGCAGAACACCTGAACAACTCGGTCTTCTGAGTGAAAACTTTTGAGGTGTTAAATCTGAAACAATGTTTTCAAGCAATCCGGAAAGTTGAATACAAAGCTTTCGTATTTTGAATGCGATAAGATTCTTGAGGCGTCTAATTGGCATAAGAATGCAAGCGAATACATATTATAAGAAGAGGACGTGAAATACAAACAACAATAGTAAATTTCAATGAGTTTAATGATTCTATTTCTACATCATTTATACTAAGTTCCTGTATTCAATGCGTCTTCTTTGTCAATACTTATTTTAAAAGTAGAGAGAACAGAAGAATTCTGTAAATGCCGTATAAATAAGTTTTATGAGGATTAAGTTATTGCAGATTGAATTATTTGTTTCAGTTTAGTTCATAATGCTGAATAGGCTCAAAGTTTCACGATTAATGCGGTTTGTTTTATGTATTTCATGGGGTAGAATCTCAGAAGGGAGTTCACTGTCACCACAGATCTCCTTTTTCACGAAACTGCAGATTCTTGAAGTCAATACTAGATGGCGACAATATAATTCAAGAAAACATTATATTTTCCTATTAGTTAGCAGAAATGGACAGAAAGTGACTTCCTTTTCTCGAAAGGTACAGAAATACCTATAAGTATGGGAATACATCTCCCAATTCAAGGAGACTTAGTAACTTCAGAAAAGTGATAATTTAATTATCTGTCCAGAGTAAAAGTTCTCAGATCTTGGTGATGAAGTAATCGGACAGATGCAATAAACTGTAAATTATCTGGGCATTACAGACAAATAAGGTATAAATTTATATTTAAATACCTGTCGTTGTAAAAAGGAAGCGGAGCCGCCGGTTCAGGCTAGTACATCAATATTTTAGGGTATACAGGGTGTTACTTAATAGTATGTCACAACTAGAGGGGGTAAATCTACGTGCAATTTTAAGAATAAAAGGTCATATAAACATAGGTCCTCAAAAGCTTCGTTACAGAGCTACAGGGTGTTGAAATTTTCGGAAAAATTGTTTATTTCTTCGAAACTCCTGCAGTTTTCGAGATATTCGGTCCACATTTAGATTACAAGCTATTTTTCACAGCCTCCAACATTACACGTCCTAAATTTCAACTAGAATCTACAAGGTGTTTTCTTTCCGGAGCCATGTCTTCTTTTGCCCTTTCAAACTTTTTTGCAGTACGCCACTGATCAGCGTACAATCAATTCTCGTCATCTTCGTTCAATTTAGAAACTTTTTTGACACTTGTTATTTTTTGTATCTCCGACCAAAAAAAAAAAAACGATTGTATGCGTTGGCTGAATTGAAAGCACTTCTAATTAAAAAAATGACTAGTAGACTTAATTTTTTTCTTCTATTTATTTATTTTGACAGTTGCTAAAGTTGAACCAGTGTCTGCTCGAATTGTTTATTAAATTAACGATTAGTTTCAAGACTTTTGAAGTTATATCTGTAAGAAAAAATGGCTTTTTTTACTAACGCCGAATTGGCTGATATCCATTACATGTACGACCTGGCTGACGGAAACACAATCGAAGCTAGGCCATTATATCAGGTGCGCTTTCCAAATGGAGTAACACCGGACAGGCGAACATTTTAAAAAATCCACAGAAGGTTGTGTGAAACTGGTACTTTTGATGCAAATAATCATTTAAAAGATGCAACTCAAACTATGGGAACTCCAGATATTGAGGAAGGAGTTTTGAATTGTATTGATTTGAGTCCTCATGTGAGTTCACGAAAACTTGGAAATCAGTTGAATATTTCACATGTTTAATATTCAACGCGTCCAAACTGTACTTCCTCGAGAATTTCCTTCAAGACTAAATTTCCGCCGATGGTTCTTAGATGAAATTAGAGAAAATGCTCATTTTGATAGTGAAATATTGTTCACAGAAGAAGCTAACTTCTCGAGAATTGCTATCACAAATTTTCACAATAATCACTATTTGGCTGAGGAAAACCCCCATTTGATTGAATAATCTCATCATCAGGAACAATTCTCATTAAATGTCTGAGTCGGAATAAGTGGAAATTATTTGATTGGGCCATTTGTTTTCCTTAAAGACTAAACGGTCCCGATTTTCGGCAATTTCTTGAGGAGGTTACCTTTATTGCTCGAGGATGTGCTACTTGTTGTGAGAAACATAATGTGGTTCATGCATGACGGGGCACCAGCACATTCCAGTGGAGAAGCTAGAGAATTCTTGAATAATACATTCAACAACCGATGGATAGTTCGAGGTGGGCCAGAACTAGGCCTCATAGGCCCCCAAACTTAAATGGTTCAGACTATTTCTTATGGAGATATCTCAAAAGTTTAGTTTATACAACTCCAGTGAACACTGTAGAAGAATTGAGATATCGAATAATAGCCTCTTGTGTCACGATAAGAAATACACCAGGAATATTTCAAAGAGTGCGTGATAATATAAGAAAAAGGACAGAGGTGCTTGCAGGTGAAGGACATTTCCAGCAATTTATTTAGTTTTAAATTGTTCTTGTTCACACTTTGATATTGAATAAGTATAAGTTGAATCTCAGAAGACGAGCTATCAAAAAAAGCAAATTTTGTGCATACCTATCGAGTATTTCTATAATTTGTTCTTTATTTAGCGAATAACATACAATTCAAATAATTCAAATTCAATAATTTTTCACTCGAATACAGCTGGAGGTACGGAAAAATTACAGATAACGAAAATGTATCTGTATGGAACGAGGATTGATTGTACGCTGATCAGTGGCGTACTGCAAAAAAGTTTGAAAGGGCAAAATAAGACATATTTCCGGAAAAAAACACCTTGTAGATTCTAATAGAAATTTAGGACATGTAATGATGGAGGCTATAAAAATTGCTTGCATTTCAAATTTGGGCCGAATATCTCAAAAACTGAAGGAGTTTTGAAGGAAAACCCAATTATTTCCGAAAATCCCAACATCCTGTAGCTTAGTAGCGAAGCTTTCGCGGACCTATGTTTATATGAAGTTTTTTCTTGAAATTGAACGTAGGTTTACCCCCTTAATATGTGACATACTATTATGAAACACCCTGTATAATCTTGACTCGTATCATTATAAAGTAGAATACATAGTAATTAGTCGTTTTGCTTCCTCATTGATTAATTATAATTCGTTTTAGTGCAAAACTGAATATTTTTAACTAACCTAACCTGGAAGAAAACATAAGAATCTTTATAATTACATTTTTGAGTTTATTTTGACATGGAAGATCAGAAACTTCAATTATGAACTATTGATATCTCTTTATGACATATTTTGTTCGTTATTTACTATAAATGAATTTTTGTTGATCGTATAATAATATTAAACCCCAAATTAATTGGGACCCTTGCTTCCATCCCAAGACGGTTAGTAGCTTGAGCCTCTCTACAGATACTTTTTGTGGAAAGTGCGAAACTAGACCGCTTATTTTCACCTAGAACGGTGCATGCTAGAATACGGGTCGAGCCAATTCTACGCATTCTTGCGTTGTTAAGCTCGACACTCTACGTACCACACTTTACAGGGTTTCCTTCAAATGCAACACTTCTCTTCTCTGGTTTTCCATCGACAACAACATATAGCGATTCAAGATCAATGTGAATCGCTTTTTCAGCACTTATGCCGCTCTTCTAGTGACTGAAAGATTGCTCTGTAGTGCATGTGCACTTTATAAACTAAAGAAAATAAAATTTTATACTTTCATTGCTAAATTAGAGGATGAATTTTGATGAAATCATGTATGATGTATTGATCTTCAAGGACAAACATGGGTTACTGTTTTTCGAAATTCTATGACAAAGGATAGGTAACAGCGGTTTTTAAATTAAAACAAAAAACGATAAGTGCGAGTAGGACTCGAGCACTGAGTGTTCTGTGAAAGAACGTGATAGTTAATCATGATGATAATAAGAAGTTAAACTATGTATTATACTATTACAAGAGATTTATTGAAAAATAAGGATTGCAATTTCGCTCTCTTGACCATCTTCAACTGACAACAAGTACTGATCTAAGGTTGAGAATACCTACATTAATACATTAACAGGTGGATACAAAATTAATGAGGGTGCAAACAAGAGGTAAAAATCGTAAATTATGATTAAAGCAGATATTCAATTGACGAGGCTTTTACGTGATAGAAATCCATTTTCACAAATACAATTAAACAGTGATTTCTACTAAAATATATTATTGAACGCTCGATGCGTTTCGATACACAGTTTCATTGTCAAGAGCGAATGAATACTACAAATATATCTTACATAACGATCAATAAAAAGTCTAGGAATGATTCAATTATCGGATCCAGAACAATAGAATTATGAAATGAGCACCTGCATCAATTTCTCACCAAATTATGTAGAGTGTCGCAAAAGATTTCACTTTTTTTTCATAAAAAACTTAAAATGCAGCAGATGCGACGCTGCTTTATAATTATTTCATGTACTCAGTGTTTGGAATCAGTTAGTTGGCACTTTGTTTCTGTTGTAAGCACAAACAAAAAATTCAAGTTTTGTGATTCGACCATGGAAAGACGACATTTGACTAGAGAAGAGATGTTAAGAGCCGTTGGCATGCTCCAAGCTGGGAGCTCACAACGGGAAGTATCCAGGGTTCTGGGAAATAGCCCAAGTGTCATAAACCGTTTATGGTCGCGTTTCAATGAAACAGGTAGCGTAGAAAAACGCCATACAGGTCGTTTCAGGATAACTACAGTCGCCCAATACCAATTTTTAGTTTTACAAGCCAGAAGAGATCGTACTACCACAGCATCTCAATTAACTCAAGAGCTATCACGAGTTCATAATGTACAAATTTCCGGCCATACTGTGAGAAATCGACTGCACGAAGGTCAACTCCACTCCAGACGTCCTTTAAGAGTTCCACAACTGACCCATGGAAATCGCGCTGCTCGTTTAGCTTGGTGCCAAGAACACGTAAACTGGGATCAAGAGAGGTAGGCCAGAGGTCTCTTCAGTGATGAATCTAGATTAAGTTATTATCCCGATTCGGGAAGAATTCGAATATGGAGGGAACCTGGAAAGCAAAACCGTCTCCAGCATGCTCGAGAAACTGTTAGACAAAGAGGCGGATCAGTGATGTTTTGGGGAGGTATACGCCTTGGTGGAAGAACTGACCTCGTTTTCATCTATATGAATAACCTCACGAGAAATTCCTACGCAAATGAGATAGTTTTACCTGTAGTGGTACCGTATCTCCAAACAATGGGTCAAAATCTACTCTTCCAACAAGATAATGCCCCTCTTCAACGCAAGAGTTGTCTTGAACGTTCTTGAAGATAATGATATCGATCTTTTACCGTGGACATCCTGCTCCCCAGATCTGAATCCAATTGAGCATGTGTGGGACACCCTTAAAAGAAATCTCCTGCATCAAAACGTCTTCCATTATGAACAGGAGCTTCGATAAGCAGTTCAGGATGCTTGAAATGACTTAGGCCAAAGTGTAATAGACAATTTAATATTGAGCATGCCGCGACGATGCCAAAGTGTCATTAATAACAGAGGTGAACCTTCTGGGTACTGAAAAATATAAGTGCTTCCATATCGTTTCGAAAATATTAGTTAAGGATTTTTTTCTGTGTTTTACCAAATTTCGTCATTTTCAAATTCCAACTTTTTCTATATAATAGGTGCTTTGGAGAAGTCAAATATTATTTTGTTTTCTTGAGAATACATTATATATAATAGATCCTAACAAAACCGAAAGATTTCTATAAATTCGAATCATCAAATTCATATTTTAAAGATATTGGTAAGTGTTCCTAGAATTTTTGATGTGTTTATATACTAAAGAGGCAATCCTCTCAGAGCTATCCGTATTTGAACTAATGTTTAGGAAATACATCGGCACCTCCTTACCAACATGAAGTTGCAGCATTCAATAGCTATATACATAGACTCTTGAGCACACCGATGTTTAATGATAATTATTTCAAAGAATTGAATAAAACATCGCAATAAATGATGGTTATGATGCAAATTTAAAAGAAATTTTAATGTTGAAATCTCTGAACATAAAGACAGTTTCATCAATGGAAAAACCGATTCAAATCATACAAATCATCTTAGGGAAAAAAGTCATTCTTTCAGTTCAGAATTTGCAATCCTACATTCTGTAGAAAACTCAACCTTCTGGAAGTACTTGAAATTAACAGATTTAGGTATTCACCGGAAATTCTTAATGATCAGGTAGAAATAAATAACTCACCCTTATTAAATTTATTTCCCAAACATTAGTTCAAATACGGATAGCGCTGAGTGCATTGCCTCTTTAGTATATATAAGTATATGTTAGTAAGATGTATTTGTAGTATTCATTCGGTCTCGACAAAGATACTGTGTATCGAAACACGTCGAGCATTTAATAATATATTTTAGTAGAAATCACCGTTTAATTGTATTTGTGAAGCAGATATTATTTAAAAATATCAAATATGGACGAATAAGACGGATTATACTGGTTGTTCAGAAGAAAAAATTTCGATGGATTCTGAGAAATCTAACTTTTGTCCCTCAGGTATTGTGTTAATAATTTGAAGTTGGCCTATGAGGGGAAAATGATGGCCGTATTCGATACAATGTAAAGCGAAAAAGGATTCATCGGTTCTCTGTTTACTGTAATCTGATTGATGCTATTTGTATCTAGATATAATGAACGACCAGTCTGAATTATATAGACGCCTTCACAATCCATAAGGGACAATTTGTAATCTTCAGTATTGTCAATCTATCAGTTATATCCTCACTATTGAAAAATTCTTGGGAGTGTTTCATGTGGGCCTTGAAAGCTAGTTTATTATGTTGTTTTAAAATGACATTTGCAATATTTTTGCCTATAATGCCAAAAGATGTTAATGAACTATTTTTATCCGTATTAAATGATTCTATGTGCTGACGATTTGGTGTTCTTGGCTGACTCGGAGGTGAATTTACAAAAGTGTATTTTGATACTTCAGGAATATACACAAAAAATTAATCTTTCTGTGAATACTTTTGAAATCAAGGTGATGTGTTTCAGTAGAAATGGTCAAGGATGTAAATTCAACTTTGTTTATGAAGGCGTAGACTTGGAGGTGGTCAATAGATATGTCTATTTGGAGATTCCTGTCGTGTTCTCGTCGCTATTTCGGGAAATGGCGAAAAGTTCTTTGGTTAAGGAAAAGCCGGCTTTCCGTTCGGTGATCTCTGTTCTGTCTGGGCTGAAATCGACAGATTGGAGCATGAAAGCTCAGCTTTTTGATTATTTTGTGCGTAGCATTCTACTTTACCATCTAACGCCCCGAATTACTTAGTGCGTCTGGAATGTGGTGCGACAAAGGCCCGCAGTACTATATTTGCCCACACTCTAGAATTTTCAATTAAACTCCATAAAATGGATAGCTTTATACTCCCAAAGCTTTGCTTTCAGCGAATGCTCACCCCTCGAGTGATAGTAAGGTCGAAGCAAGGTATAATTGGTGGGTGCAGGTAAAGGAGCTTTTCGAGATCATAGATTGCCTGCATATATTCGAAAGTGTGACGACAAAACACTGGCATCTTCTTAGAGTTTTTTCATTGAGAAATTCAGGAATTTATGTTTTAATGAAGACATTCTGCGAGCCACTAACTCAGGTTATCCACTGATGGCAAATCGTTTCAGTTATACGATTTCGTCAAAAGTTTATTTGAATCTATCTGTTCCTTCTGATTACACGCGGTTGGTTTCCCAAATCCGTTTGTGCGATAGAAAATGTTTGAGAATATATTTTAGGGGAGTATACAATAAAATTGTGTTAGGTGAAATATGCACGGTATGAAACATGAACAGGACTCTGACGTCTGATAATTTGTTTTTGAATGCCCGCCATTGAGGGGAATATTCGGGAGTTTTTGTGACGCGAATAATGTTTCTGAGCTGGTTCGATTTTTGGAAGGTCTTTCGGAGGCCTGTCAAGTCCGGAGATTTTGTGGGCTCGTACTCACTCTGCCTAAAACTAGATCTTTCATAATATATGAATGAGCCCTATTGGTGTCTTGGAGTTCAGGGAATTTCCCTTTTTGAATAGTTTGATTATTGATATTGTTCAAATTAATAAATTCTACAATATTTATGTTTTCTTTTTTGAATTTTTGCCACATGTGCTCACATTGTTCGCTCTAGTTTTTGGCAGAATTGTTGTTTTGTATGTCAGTGGATTATATTTTATTTGTTTAAGTTCTTGTAAGTACAATTGTTGTATTATTATAGGAGATCGTAAGGGGCACTCCAATTAAATTGTAACTACTGAGGTTATCAATAATTCTTTTTTCAATGCTTGATAGGGGAATAATATCATCATATCATTACTTTACACTTTCATACAATTCTCTTCTCTTCTCTTGAGGCCCGAGTGAGTTTTTTTTATAATTATTTGTTTATGGAAAATGTAGAATTCCGAAAACAATAAATTGAATTGATTTAATTGAATATGGTGGTAAATATTATGCTTTTCTATTTGTGTTTTTCTTTCTGATCATTCCGTTTATTATATTGGAGGATAACGATTGTTCTTAGCCATTTCTTCAATAGTTGACACTTTCCTCGGAATATTTTCTTCGGAATATGGCAAAGAGAAATACACATTGAAGAAATTTTCATTCAAGGAACAATATTCAACCTTCCGTAGAATGTTAAATATCCTTCCCTGAAGGAGCTGGTTTTCCGATCCACCCTTCATATCAATCGTAAAACAGGGTCACAGAGCAGTGGTAGAGCTCGGTCAGGTGTCATTATTAGGAGCAATAGACTGCAGTTTCGGTCTCATTCGACTTCGTCAGTATTGCATACCCATTCACAACAAACTGCCATCTGAATCCGTTGGAGCGTAACAAAACATGTAAATGTTATTGCGCTTTCCAACGATCTGACACAGTTGCCACGCACCATTGCCACCGGGAAACCATGAAAACAAAGAGTAGATAAACATAAAACCTCAAGGAGTCACACTTGTTCGACTATTTACCGCAACGCTACACACTGTGTCAGCAAGGAAGTGATCTGTCGAAAGACTAACGCTCCCTATACATATCTGGCAGAGAGAAAGCCTTATGAATTTTTTTGCTATTTCTATTACTTTTTAAAACCTTTTTGTGCAACAAAACTCGCTTTTCCGTTTCTGTGCATGCGGGAAACAATGATAATAGTCTGATATGATGTTAGCCATCAAACGTTGAAACCAACTGAGATTGTTTAACACTAAAAATTCTTTAAAATGGAGTTTTAGTTAATTTTGCCATTCATCTTACTTTTCCACCAAGTAGTTGCTTCCTGAAGTTGGGATTATGATTCATAATACATATTTCCGTTGAGTTTTGATTATTTATGTAACCACAGTTGTAAAACAGAACATTCCACTAAGTAATTATTATCGGGTTGTGGAGAAACCTAGACATTTGTTGTTTTTTTCGTTTATTAGGTAAAGCTTTTAAATAGTTCGAATTTATTTATTTATGTAACAAACGTAAGAGATGGGACCATAAGGTGAATCTCAGAAACATAATTAATATGGTATTAGATTTCACAGAAAAGAAAAGGAAATAATATTAACAATAATGCTTAAATTAACCAACGGGAAAATCGTGATGAATAGAAAAAAAGAATGAAACAGGAAAGATAAATGATGCCATGCATAGAATACGTGATATCAAAAAAGTGAAAATGAAAAGGAGGCACCAGTGTTACGCACGCACTTTGTCGAAAAGATTTTTAAATGAGTCCAGTGATGAAGAGCGCACCACAGCTTTTGTTACAGAGTTCCATTTATGGAAGACGCGGTTGCATATCAAGAGCTCACGAGGGGTAGTTTTGAAGTCCTCCTGATACAATTTCAGTGAATGACCGCGAAGATGGCTTCTGTTGATGCGAAAGAGATCACTAAGGTCCGTACCAAATAGGTCGTTCATTGCACGATAGGTGGTAATCAGATCTCCACGCTCGCGACGCTCAGAGAATGGCCTTAAACCAAAAAGTTCAAGCCTCTCCTCGTATGAACGTCGAGCAAAACCAAAAGGAAGTCTTGTCATTTTTATCTGGACAGACTCAAGGAAGTTTTTATCTCGAACCAGGGATGGGTGCCAAACAGGACCACCGTGCTCAATGATAGGTCGAACGTAAGACGTGTACGGTAACTTGCACGTGCTGATGGAGCATCCGGTGAAAGATTTGCATAGAAGATAGTATATCCGGTTCGCTTTCGATACAACATGGCTGACGTGAGCCGACCACAATAGGTTCTCAGAAATTATCACACCCAGGTCATTTTGTGATTGCGTGGTTTGTATATATATAGCAATATATTTACTTTTTATTTTCACGAAACTTTCCTCAGTTTTTTAAAATTGAGATTGTGAAATACTTTATCACTCGTCATTTCTTCGTCGTCGTCTTAATTTCTTCTTTTTCTGTATATAGTACCAGCCCTACATTTCTCTTAATATCGTAGTATCAATACCGTTATATCAATGAATAGAAAATATTGAATATTGTTCAATTCTTTTTATACAGAAACTACAGTTGGATTTAATTGTAAGTTGTTGCAGATACATATAATCAACGAGGTACAATACGTGCTTGATTATTTTGTTTACAATAACAGGGCCAGAAAGCAACATACGAATTTCGATAGTGACAGAATCTGTTATACGAGGCACAATACGAGCGTAATATTTTTTCCAATACCAGCGGTAGAAAGCTACATTCGAATTTCGATAGTGACAGAATCGATTACATAAGGGTTCTCACATTCGTACGTTCAATTGCTTCCCGTTCCGATTTGGTATTTGGTTGGGACAGTACTCTAACAGTAGTGAAAAAATTATTAGCTCGAGAATTGTACATTAAGTATCATTCGATTCAATATATTGTACATCTATACACAACCAAATTTATATGGAATCACCCGATATTTTGAATATTACCTCAGGAATTTTGGAGATGTCGAAGGTTTGTTAGAATTGATCCATTTTGAGAGATTTCAATTGAAAACAGAAATAACTTAAGATTTTTTTCAAGAAAGAAGAAAACTAAAGAAAATATGAGACTCTTTCCGCATGTAGTAAAAAAATTGAAAATTGTTTTCTTGCGGAGTAGGTGTTGTTTCCTCGACCTCAATAGCTTGTATTACCTATTCTTGCCCTTATACAAGCCTGAATCCGTCTAGGCATGCTTTGGATCAGGTTTTCGACCATCTCTGGGATGTTATTCTGCCACTCTTCTGTGTGCGGCTTGGATGAGCTGTTGTGGGGTTCTTGGATTATTTTGGCAAGATCTAATTTTCCTTTTGAGATTATCCCATAAATGTTCAGTAGGATTTAGATCTGGACAACAAGCTGGTTAGTTCAAAATAGCGATTCCCTCTGTTTCAAGATAATTCCGCGCTTGGTTGCTGGTATGCGGAGGAACATTATCCTGCATAAAAGTCAATTTCTCACCGTTTGCACCTCACATGGGGCCCAGCACTAGGTCCACGTAATTTCTAGCCGTTACACTCGCAGGAAACGAAATCAAATCTGTTCAGCCTCTCAGCATTATGCCACCCCAAAATATCCCCCTTGGTATTTCGAAATTTGTCTTGCTGCTCGGAGTCTAGCTTGTCTTCCACGACCCCTTAAAACCTAATTCCAGTGGTCATCTGATCGTACACCAATTCTGGTCTCATCCGAAAAAAAAAACATTTCGCCAATTCTCAATTTTCCAATTTTGGTGCTCGATGCACCAATTAAGTGTGAGAACCTTTAGGTTATCGAAATTCGAATGTTGTTTTCTATCGCTGTTATTGTGCATCATTATTTACATGTTTATGGAACAACTGACAATTGAATTGAACTATAGTTTCTATAAAATTGAATTGAACATATTTGTTTTATTCATTGATATTACAGTATTAACACAACGACATTTGGGGCAATCTAGAACCACAATATCGGTTACAACTTAAAAGGAAATCGAAACAGTCTACTTGAAAGCATAACCTAAAAATCTAAAAAATTTCCAAAAGTCTTCGTTTCTCACACAACAAGGCACTAATTACTGAGTTGAATGTTCAATTTCACAATTGTGGTTTCTTGAAGGATTAAACCGCAATGGAAGTACGCATTGCAAATGTAAATCTCAACTTCAAGAAGTAACAATTTGGCGGGAAAATGAGACAAATTATAAAGCTGACCAAATATCGTTTGTATATTTTTGTTGAATAATCATTAGTTGGCTTTATGTTTGTAGAAAAACATAGTAGTGGATTATTTTCATTGTTTCCTGCAAGCGCTGAAGCAGGAGCAAGTGGCACTGAAAAAATTTGTTTGGATGGAAGAATCTTCAGTTGAATATTAAATTTGTAAGATATTATAATATTAAACTGTTTTCATTGGTTCCCGCGCGCACAGGCAAGTGAGAAATTGAATTTTAGGCACTAAAAGACGCTTCTGGAGGAGGCGCTCCATCAAGAAAAATCTGAAATCTGAAAAAGATTCTTATCAACAACAGAGACCAAATATCATAGAAACTAGAACTGCCCATACATCCTTTACGCGTCGGCAAAACATTTTTCAACAAAAAAGTTATTTTGAGGCTTTTACTTGGCCCCATAATTACGAAAATATTATTCATGTTTTGTAAAAAGGTAAACAATGTTTCAGAATTCTTTCATATTTTTCGAGAGATCAAAATTAGAGTGAGAAAAATGATGTGAATACACACGTTTTTTAAGGTTGGTGGAGGGAGAGCCACAATTTCGATGAATGCTTTTCTATTCATCAACTGAATGAATGAATGATGAAATAAAATGAAGAAGGATTTCGCGAGTAAGGGAATTTGACTATCCAATTGGGAAGTACCTTTTGGCATTAATCATAGAATATTATGTACAGTTGAATCAACCATAACTTGTTTTATATAATGAGAATAATGTAGAATTTAAATTTTGATTCTAAGACAATTCTAGTAGATTGGGATGTTAGAATAAAACTAATATTTTCACAAAATATCGATTGAATCAAAAGTTAACTTAAATACTGATCTAGAGAAAAAGCTTACTTTTATATGAATCTCCCTATGGAACACCCAGTGTATTCGAAAATGAGTTCAGAACATGCAGCAATTCAGCATTCAATTCCTTTAATGTATATTTCTTCAATTTATTAAACAAGACAAAAGTTGTGGGCTGATAACGCTAAAAATAGACACCTGGTATATCATAAACGTCATTTTAACTTTGTTAATTTATGGTTATAGAAGGATTTGCGGATTAACCAAGTAGGCGGATTAGATTTTTAACCTTTGGCTGGCACTTAGACCATTATGAAATATAAATATAAGGAAAGGTTGCCGGCTGTCGACAGATATTAATGAAAGAAAGAGATCCAAAATATACGATGATTTTACATGTTACACAATGCAACCATTGAAGAGACTTACTCAATAGTTTTAACTAACTAAACCATCTCTATTATAGCTCTTGTCGGCAATAATCTCGGTAAATTCTTCCCAGAACTATGTGTTCACGAAAGACTATTAAACAATTAATTTAACTTAACTAATGATTCAGTTCTCCTTGACAAGTCTCCAGTTGTGAATTCATTGCAACGGGTAAAGTCACCAAGGCTTTTCAGTCATTGTTTGGTATATGCATTTCGAACTCTGAGTTACATTTCTTCAATTATAAATATGTACATTATGTGCAGGAATTCTCAGGGAATTACAAAGTTTTGATGATTAGTGTCTACAAAAATTCAGTATATATAAATTGCACCATATCAGATCAGTAAATAACTAACTATTCAGCAAGTGAAAATTATATACTTAGAACGTTCCTCCCAAAACAATCTGATTTGCTCATAATCCGTCCCTCCAAAGCCTCTGGCCATTCAATTTCGCTTAACTAACCATAGTAGCTTATTAAATCAGAATAGGATCAACATTCAATTATGCTTACGCTAGTTGAGCGTGTGGGTCTGACCAGGTTTCTCTCAGATATTTTAGTCATTTTCTGAATTGAATTAATGATGGATAATCACCTGAAATATACTAAGAGGGGAAAAAATAAGTAGCAATTCTCATAGTTTAAATGAGAAAAATTAATAGTGTTACTTCTATATTATCCTAAAAACTGACACCATGAACACAATATTCAAATGAAAATTTTTACAAGTAACAGTTGAGGAGAAGAATTTTTATTAGTGAAGAATATCGAAGATCAATATTTAGGATGTAGAGCTTTATTATATTTGGTGCAATAATACGTATTCGTTCCTTGAATATAGTTGAAATGACCCAAAATATCAAACAAAGCATAAATTGAACTGAGCTATAGTTCACATTTTAGAGATTTGATATTATTAAATTGTGAAATAGTCATACCTGTACCGGGTGTCTATTAGAGTATTTGGTCCACAACTTTCTTCCTCCTCAATATATTAGGAAATTGTATATTAATGGAAGTTACACATTAATTTGCTGCATATTCTAGAAGTATTTCCAAATATACTGAGATTCACATTAGAGTTAGTTTTTTTGAATAAAATGCTCAATGTTTCTCATGATTTTTGAGCGTGTTATCGCAAAATAAGGCACAGAACCGTTTTTGAATGATTTGACATGTTGTGAAAATATGATTTCTCTTTCGACTTTCTCCTGTATCTATCGAATTCGTATTAGAATCCCTATTTTGATACTAAAGCATTATCATAATCGAAAAAAATTGCATGACCTATGAGTGATTGTTCATATCTTTTCACATGCGTTCTGTGATCGATGTCAGATTTCATTTTAGGGTTGGAAAAATAATGAGGTTTGTACCTAAATAAAATTTGACATCTATCACAAAATACCCTGTCACTGTATCAATAAATACTTCATTATTCATGGATGTTGTTTTTCTTTTGTTGGTACACTCTTCATATGAACGTATGTGTAGGTTCATTTCAATCTGTCAATTCACTCTTGTTTACAAACCATTTAGTGTCGCCGTGTCACAGTATTTTTGTACAATGGAAAAAATTGAATATTGTGGAGTGATAAAATTCTTATTTTCGGAAGGTGTAGCACCAAAGGAAATTCACGAAAGAATGTTAAGAGTGTATAATGATTGTTCACCTACAATTAGAACAGTAGAAAGATGGGTTGCTGAATTTAAACGTGGTCGTACAAGCCTTGAAGACGATCCACGTGAAGAACGTCCAAAAAGCGCATCAACACCAGAAATCATAGCCAAAATACAAGATATGGTTTTGGAAGATCGTCGATTAACTGAGAGGGATTAAGTTGAGGCTCTACACATCTCATTGGGCAGTGTGAGCCATATCCTAAAAGGTATTCCTAACAATGGAACAAAAACACATGCGAATGCGACTTTCTCAGCAATATTTGGAGCATTTTAAAAAGGATAAAGTGGATTTCGTGCGTCGATTCATCACTATGGATGAGACTTGGGGCTATCACCATGATCCCAAATGAAATCAAGAGGCTAAAGAGTGGTGTGAACCTGGTTGATTGGCTTCGAAACGAGCTCGTGTCTGGAAATCGGCCAAGAAGGTAATGGCATCAGTTTTTTGGGATGCGAAAG
This sequence comes from Cryptolaemus montrouzieri, assembly GCA_013387265.2. Lineage (NCBI taxonomy): Eukaryota > Metazoa > Arthropoda > Insecta > Coleoptera > Coccinellidae > Cryptolaemus > Cryptolaemus montrouzieri. The sequence continues at coordinate 127,539,909 of JABFTP020000185.1, forward strand.
GAATTTTGTTTGTGGATTACTTGCGAACTGGTAAAACAATTGATTCTGAATATTATTGCAAGCTCTTGGACCAGTTGAAGGGAAAATTTTGTGAAAAAAGACCCGGTTTGCAGAATAAAAAAAATTCTTTTTCATCAGGACAATGCACCGTGTCACAAGAGCATTTTTACAATGGCTGAAATCCATGAATTAAAGATCGAATTGTTGGAGCATCCACCGTACTTACCAGATTTGGCCCCCAGCGACTTCCATTCGTTTCCAGATCTCAAAAAATTTACGCGTGGCAAGCGTTTTTCATCAAATGAAGAGGTCATAACGGCTGTTGAAGCGTATTTTGCAGACCTTCCGAATTCTCACTTTAGGGATGGGATCACATTGTGTTTTTCTTATCGAACGACAAAACTTATGGTAGATATATATATATATATATATATATATATATATATATATATATATATATATATATATATATATATATATATATATATATATATATAATATTCAGTTAGATTATACTCGAAAATAACATTAATGTTCAGTTAGATTATACTCGAAAAAACATTGTGTTTATATATCGCATATATATATATATATATATATATATATATATATATATATATATATATATATATATATATATATATATATATATATATATATATATATATATATATTTATCAGTTTCAAGATAAATATAGTCACGACGAATAATGTTACCTACAATAAAATGCAAAGTATTCTCTTACCGGGACGGTCATCAATCGTTAATAGAAATTGCTTGCATGTACATGTACACTTTCGCCGAATGGTTTCAATCGGTTCTTCTCTTGTACCTGTTGACATTTCTGGAAGCTCATGAGAGCTAAGGGTAGTAACGGTGAGACAATGAAAAATGCATAGGCTCTTCGTGCTAGTCTGTGCTTTATTTATCTCGACGAGAGTAACCTGCTGGAAAAAAATTCTGAGGGTATTACCTATCGCCGTGATTTAGTAGTTAGAATAATGCTGTTGATTTTCAAACGTGTCTGAGTAGAGTTGAATCGAAACATGACTCTAATGCAGGAGCAGTACAGCTCAAATCTAACAGATAAATATATATATGTAATAGGAATGCCATAATGGAAAGCTTAGCCGAAAAGCCATTCAAATAAATGATGCATAATATTCATGCATCATTTATTTTATGGAATTTGATTTTCAACGATGAAATAATATATATTTTATAATTTCCACAATGTTATTATCACAAAAACGACCAGTATCGACTGTCAAGTCATTTTCAAGTGGTCAAGTACAGGAAACGAACATACTTATACAGGATATCCTAAATGGAGTGGCCTGTTAGACGTTTATGGAGAACTAATAATGTTATCGTTCTGAAATTTTGGTAGTTGATTCAGCTGTTCCAAAACTGTATTTCTATAATATTTTCATCTCAATGGCAGTTCCGGTTAATCTGGAAGTGCATACAAACTTTGTTATTCAATATAGAATACTCTGTATATTGACGACTTGTACCATAACACTTGTTATTTCAATCACAAAAACGCCTAATACATAAGTCTAGCTTGTTTCCTTCATTAAACATCCTAGTTTTACTTGAAACTCATCGATTAAATGACTTTTGAAAAAGTGATATATCTCGAGAACAGCGAGGGCTATCAAAATAATAAAAGGTGCTTTGCAACTAAGAAACCATGCGGGGCATAACACATATCCGACTAAATCTCAATCGGTATACAGAGTGCTCTTTTTTCCGCCTCACCTTCGAAACGACGAAACATCAAAAACTACGTTTTTTCAAATCGTAACCCATAATTTCTTTCAATTAATTAGATTAGCTGTCAAGAACTAAAAGAAGTTCCCCATACATACCGTATACCTGAGATTTCAAGTTTTCAAGTTATGACGAAAAACGAATTTTACGTACCTGCGTGAAATTGACAAAGGCAGCAGAGTCCTGAACGTGCATAGACAACCCCAGAGCATTAACAAATAACTGCAGTTGTTGTCGAAATTTCAAAGTTAAATATCAAAAATATTAGAACGAATAATTCTCACTTCAGGATGGGATCTACAGATATATATATATATATATATATATATATATATATATATATATATATATATATATATATTTATCTAGCATAAGTTTTGTCGTTCGATAAGAAAAACACAATGTTATTATCCAGTATATATATATATATATATATATATATATATATATATATATATATATATATATATATATATATATATATATATATATATATATATATATATATATATATATATATATATATATATATATATATATATATATATATATATATATATATGAGAATTATTCGTTCTAATATTTTGATATTTAACTTTGAAATTTCGACAACAACTGCAGTTATTTGTTAATGCTCTGGGCGTTGTCTATGCACGTTCAAGAATCTAAGCCGCCTTTGCCAATTTCAAGCAGGTACGTGAAATTCGTTTTTTCGTCATAACTTGAAAACTTGAAATCTCAGGTATACGGTATGTATGGGAAACTTCTTTTACTTCTTGACAGCAAATCTAATTAATTGAAAGAAATTATGGGTTACGATTTGAAAAAACGTAGTTTTCGATGTTTTGTCGTTTCGAAATGTGAGGCGGAAAAAAGAGCACTCTGTATACCGACTGAGATTTAGTCGGATATGTGTTATGCCCCGCATGGTTTCTTAGTTGCAAAGCACCTTTTATTATTTTGATAGCTCACGCCGTTCTCGAGACATATCACTTTTTTCAAGAAGCATTAAATCGATGAGTTTCAAGTAAAACTAGGATGTTTAATGAAGGAAACAAGCTAGACTTATGTATTAGGCGTTTTTGTGATTGAAATAACAAGTGTAATGGTACCGGTCGTCAATATACAGAGTATTCTATATTGAATAACAAAGTTTGTATGCACTTCAAGATTAACCGGAACTGCCATTGAGATGAAAATATTATAGAAATAAAGTTTTGGATCAGCTGAATCAACAACCAAAATTTCAGAACGATAACATTATTAGTTCTCCATAAACGTCTAACAGGCCACTCAATTTGGGATATCCTGTATAAGTATGTTCGTTTCCTGTACTTGACCACTTGAAAATGACTTGACAGTCGAAACTGGTCGTTTTTGTGATAATAACATTGTGGAAATTATAAAATATATATTATTTCATCGTTGAAAATGAAATTCCATAAAATAAATAAAGCATGAATATTATGCATCATTTATTTGAATGGCTCTTCAGCTAAGCTTTTCAATATGGCATTGCTATTACATATATATATTATACCTGTTAGATTTGAGCTGTACTGCTCCTGCATTAGAGTCATGTTTCGATTCAACTTTACTCAGACACGTTTGAAAATCAACAGCATTATTCCTACTACTAAATCACGGCGATAGGTAATACCCTCAGAATTTTATTCCAGCAGGTTACTCTCGTCGAGATAAATAACATAATAGAACGAAGAGCCTATGCATTTTTCATTGTCTCACCGTTACTACCCTTAGCTGTCATGAGCTTCCAAAAATGTCAACAGGTACACGAGAACAACCGAGTGAAACCATTCAGCGAAAGTGTACATGTACATGCAAGCACTTTCTATTAACGATTGATGACCGTCTCGGTAAGAGAATGCTTTGCATTTTATTGTAGGTAACATTATTCGACCGGCTACGTCGTAACTATATTTATCTTAAAACTGCATAAATTTAGATGCGATGTTCATGATTGGACATCATAAATTACAATACCTATCCGTAGAACGGTTTTAGTTACAATGGACTTCCTATGAGCAATATCCAGATTCGTCCTGAAACCACCACTGTAGTATTATGTAAGTTGCATTGTCTCCATTGTCACCAAACAAAATTGTTGCATATTTTGGCCTAATTGGATGAGAAGAATGAAGGTTTATTTATAAGAAAGAACAAGAAAGTGTTCCATTATTGATATCCGAAAATTCTTCCAAAGAAAACATCCTGAATATCGCTATTAACATGGATGAGCTACTCTACACCCTCGGAAAATGTAAAGACTCGAGTCCTGGACCAGACAACATTCCCTATTCGTTTTAATTAATCTGTCAGCAAAAGCAAAAAAGTTCTTCTCAATATATTCAATAGAATTTTTCTAGAAAAATGTTTCCCCAGAATGGTCAAGAGCAATGATACTTCCTATACTCAAACCGAATAAGCCACAGAATGACACAAAATCCTACAGACCCATATCTCTTACTTGCACAATGTGTAAACTGATTAAAAGGATCATCAACAACAGATTACAGTGGTTTTGGAAATTAACAATAAACTTGTTCCTGGTCAAAATGGGTTCCGACGAAATAGAGCTACAATAGATAATATCGTGAACCTTGAATCAGAAATTCATGAGGCATTCAGTCGAAAGCAAATGGTGCTGGCCGTGTTCTTTGATATTCACCGGGCTTTTGAGATGGTGGAAACACAATATCATCAGATCATTGAATAGTTAGGACGTTTATTAAAAATTTTTAGAAAAAAGAATATTTCAAGTGAAAGGTAAATCTATGAGCAATATCCAGATTCGTCCTGAAACCACCACTGTAGTATTATTGCATTGTCTCCATTGTCACCAAACAAAATTGTTGCATATTTTGTTGGATGAGAAGAAAGAAGGTTTATTTTGTCACGTGTAAAAATGGAGATAAATTCCATTTAGCTAGAGGGCTGTCAGAGGAGTAGCTGGCACCTTTGCTGCATTGGAGAAGAGTAGGGTCAACAAATTGATAGAAAAATTATTTTGCGCGCTATCTTGTCGAATCAAATGCAGAAAAGAACCTCAATATAAAACATAAACTACTACAAGTGCTAAAGCTGAAAAGGTTCCTTAGATTGAATACGTATCACTTGAATTGAAATTCATTCAATTTTTGAAGATAAGAACCAAAGAAACTGCAAAGTTAGGAAAGTAATTTTAAAGAGAGATGGTAAATACGTTTCTAAAATACATTATAATCAAAATAATTTAATTTTTTCATCAAAATACGAAATATTCAAAATATCTTAATTATTTAATTATTATTATTATCACCTTTGACAAACTTTGCTCCATATGCATATGCTTTTTATCCAAATGCTTTGACGAAGGTGTCCAAGTGGACGCAATATACACTGATATGGCTAAGGCCTTCGACAAGGTGCATCACGATAGTTCAAATACTGTCTGATTTTGGCATGGTCGAGTCGCTTACGACTCATCTTCCCTCTTCCAAATTTTCAAGGGTGGTCACCCCTGCTCTAGGGGTTAAAATTCGAGATGACGATGGTACTTGATGATGACTGCCATTGATCAACATGGACCTGTTCCATTTCACTTCACTGAAACTTAAATAGTCTCAGGGAAATAGTCTTTCCTATCTTTCAGTTTCTCACCCTGTATCTTCCACAGTTTTCAATTAAAAATGGAAATTCGTTCAATGCAACGTAGAAAAAGATACCACCTTCCTTTTGAGTCATCACTCTACCCATCTTCCCTATTCAAAATATTCAAGGGTTGCAACCCCCGCTTAGGGAGTTGATATTTCAGGCAAGTTTTGTACCCCAAAAGATGTCCCCCTTGAAACAAAAATTGACCTGTTTTTGCGTTTTGATCAGAAATGAATATCTTGGTAGATGTAGCCTCTGTTTGGTTTTCGTTGAAGCACCCTGTATGAACCTTCCGAAGTAGGATACATACAATTTTCATGTTGATAAAACAATTCTTTACAAACTTCAGAATAAAGCAATAGGTCAGGCGTCATACCCCTTGATAATGTTAGATTATTGATATAGCGATGTAACATACCGAATAAATACAACGAGAGAGCCTCTGGGTATTATACAACTAGCTGATGAAATCAGAACAAATGAGGTAGATGAAACTGGTGATTTTACTAACAAATTACTCATAAATATTGAAAAATAGGTAAAATGAAGAATTCATGTTGATACCTGTTATCTAATCTTGTGAAACTCTTCGTAGGTTTGCCGAAAAATATAATGAGGTTTTCTTTTTAATGAATACTGCTAGAAAACATTGTGCATTTTCTGTATTTATAGCATTAAATTAACTGAAAATTCGTGGTTATATCGTTTTGATAACACAAACAAATTTATGGCAAATCGTCGAGGTAACATAAATTCCATTTTGATAACAAAGAAATAGTACATAATTGGATATCATTATTGTTGATACAATAACCATTATCCCACGGTTTAGATGGATGCAGATATTTTCTGAATGAATAATTCTGGTTTTGTATTTGTTCGGCAGGAACCTATCCTCCGTTTTAGTTGAAATAGCCATTTCCGCTATGTTACTCGAAAAAAGATAATTCATATGCGCTGTTTGGGAAAATTTACAATTGTTTCTAGAAAGTTTCAAACAGCGGCTACCCTTATACAATTCCACATGTTGCACTCCAACTAATATATGATTCCAATAAATTTTGCCCAAGAATGAATAATTTTTGGGGATGAAGCATTGCATATCTATGCTCATACATACCAGTATTGTATTAGATTCAGACAAGAAATATGAATTCTATATGTGAAGAGTTTCTTCCAGCATAATTTTCATTTCATATGGGGTAATCAAGTAAGAAATATATAAATTTTGAGTTTTCTAGGGAAAAGATTGGAATGATTCCTTCACGAATTGAATTAGTGGAACAAAACAATATAATATTCATAAATTATAAAAACTAATCTATGCAAACTTACCCAATAGACGTCTTTTTTGTCCAAATTTCAAGAATTTGGTTCTTCCAGTTTCTGCAATTTTTGAAGAAGCTTAAGAAAAAAAACGAAGGAGAATCAACAAAATATACAGGGGTATCCACCGGGACCGTCCGTTAAAAACTTTTTGAGTTCTAATGACAATATCAAGCTGAAATTTTATATGCGGCCATAACTAGCGATTTTCAATTGAAGTGAAATATTTTCGAAGAGATAACATTTCCGAAGTGGGCCATCACTTTGTTATTTCTAATCGCAATCTACCTTTTTTATTATACTTCTAGAACCGACATTTGAGCAAGGCATAAAATACCCAAGTTGTTGGCACTTTTTAATCATTTTTGTTATAAACTCGATTTTTGAGGAACATTTAAAAAAATTGTAGCTCTTAGATCTTTTGCACTACAGGCACGCTTGGGTGGACAAAAGAAGGATCAAGGAATTTTTTAAGCAGTCTACACATGTCAAATGTTTATTGCGTTGTTTTGTATGATTTTTTCAATTTGGTCTTTTTCAAACAGCAATAACTCAATTTTTTCAATCGGCAAGTGCCAATTTTTATATCGCCATCAGATGAAGCGTCAAATTTCAGATGGAATTGTATCAGCATGTACTATACCCATCTCTTATAGTTCCGAAATGATTTGGGAATATATTGCATTTTTATGACTTTGCAAGAACTAACAGAGAATGCTTTGAAATATTTGAATCAAGTAGCTGAACTGGCTACGCTCACCTGACAAGTGCCTAAAATTAATGTACTTGTCACTTCGTTCATTCGAATTTGATATTTCAACAAGTAGTGTTGCTAATTTGAAGTGAAAATTTCTGAAAAACACCAGATTGATAATAAAATGGCTGGTTATTCAAACGAGGATATGCTTAATCTCTTTTTAATTAATGGCGAATGTCAAAACGTGGTGGATAGAACTTGCGGGCAATTCAATAACCAATTTCCAAATTTGGCGCCTATGAGTGAAACAAAATTTCGAAGGATTAGAAGCAATTTTCTGCAATTTGGAGGAAAAAATACATAGAAACTAGAAGAACGACGACAATCAAATTAACATGCTAGCGTATTTTCTAGCCAATCCACATGCGTCCATTAAGTCAGCATCAATGGATATTGGATTGAGTTATACTTTCATTCAAAGGATCCTTAAGAAACATAACATGCACCCGTTTTCTTTTATCAGACTACAAAAATTAAAACCAACTGACCTTCCCAAGCGCCTAAGTTTCTGTGAAAATTTATTAATTCGGCTTCAAGAAGAATTCTGCAAAAAATTATATGGTCTGATCAAGCCAAGTTCAATGAAAGTGGAATAACCAACAGGAAAAATCGACATTTTTGTCCACAGAAAACCAACATTTCATTGAGGTTATTGATTTCCAAAATAAATTCAGCGTGAACGTTTTTGCAATTTTAATGAATGATTTGTTGGCTTATCACATTTATGAGGAAAATCTTAATGGACAAAGATACCTGGAAATTCTGAGAGGAACATTAGCAAATTTTTACATGGAATACCCCTCAACATTCTGAGGGATTGCTATTAGCAAATGGATGGTGCACCAGCACACAAAACACGAGTTGTAGTTCGGCAGCTAACAGAAATGTTGGAGGATAGATGGTTGGGTAATCAAGGACCAAATTTATGGCCTCTGCGTTCTCCGAACATGACGCCCTTGACTTTTATTTATGGGGAAAAATCAAGAGTGAAGTGTGTCTTATTCCTGTAAGAAGTAAAGAAAAGTTACTAGAGCGCATTCATAATGCTTTTCGCAATATTGATCCTGAGGAAACTAGGAGGGCAACTCATCATGTTCGTATACGAGCTGTCAAGTGTATCGAACAAAATGGGGTCCATGTTGAACATTTATTCAGATCGTAAATAAGTTTTCTCCTATGATGTTTGCTATCATTTATTTGTATCAATGTAATTATCTTCGATGATTGGTTTTCGCTTAGTTCCTACAATTTTTATTCATCCGAATTGTAGAAAATTGCTTCTGATGCTTCGAAATTTCATTCTACTCATAGACGGTAAATTTGGGAATTGGTTATTGAATTGCCTGCAGTTTCTACCCACTACTTTTTGACATTCTGAAATGAATTAAAATAAGATTAAATATATTTCCGTTTGAATAACCAGTGGTTTCATTCAAAATGTGTTGTATTTTTTTGGATATTTTCAATCTGAAATAACGACAATTCTTGTTGAAATATCAAATTCGAATGAACGAAGTGACAAGTACTTTAATTTTAGGCACCTGTCCGGTGAGCGTAGCCAGTTCAGCTACTTGATTCAAATATTTCAAAGCATTCTCTGTTAGTTCTTGCAAAATCATCAAAATTCAATATATTCCCAAATTATTTCGGAACTATAAGAGATGGGTATAATACATGCTTATACAATTCCATCTGGAATTCGACGCTTCATCTGATGGCGATATAAAAATTGGCGAGTGCAATTTGAAAAATTGAGTTATTGCTGTTTGAAAAAGCCAAATTGAAAAATCATACAAAACAACGCAATAAACATTTGACATGTGTAGATTGCTTAAAAAATTCCTTGATCCTTCTTCTATCCATCCAAGTAAAAATTGTGTCTGTAATGCAAAAGATCTACGAGCTACAATTTTTTTAAATGTTCCTCAAAAATTGAGTTTATAACAAAAGTACTTAAATCTGTCAAAAGTTTTGACAGATAAGTGCCAACAACTTGGGTATTTTATGCCTTGCTCAAAAGTCGGTTCTGTATGTATAATAAAAAAGGTAGATTGACATTTGAAATAACAAAGTGATGACCCAATTCCAGTATAACTCCAATTGGAAATCGCTAGTTATGGCCCTGTATAAAATTTCAGCTTGAGATTGTAATTGGAACTTAAAAAGTTTTTAACGGACGGTCCCGGTGGATATCCCTGTATATTTACGGTCATCAGCTATGAACGAAATTGCATACAAAAGAATAATTCACATCCTGAATTTTCCAACTGAAAATTATATCATATGATGGAGACCTTGAACAAAAAATGGTTTCGGCAGTTGTTCCGCATTTTCTGATATTTCTTTCAATACAAAGGAACCATAACTGGTTCAAGAAACGAAACTAATCTGGAATCTTCAATTTTGCATTTTGTTTGCATTTTTCCATCAAGTCCTGAATAATTCCTTTTCGAAAACTACTTTTATCATAATTATACCAAACAAAATGGAAAGAGAATGAAAAGAAATATTTTGATTAATTTTGAATAGCGAGCTTTGGTAATGAGTCACGCTAAAATTTCTTCTTCAGTTTTCCCAATTTTTTGAATCTTTTCGTGAGCTTTTATAATTTCACTTTCCATAAAAACCTTACTCAACGAATAGCATTGTATTTTTATTTATATCGATCGAGTCATCAATAAATTGGAGGATTGTCGCGAAACAATTCGATATACCTTAAAATTTCTGCGCCAGAACATCCGAGCAACCTCTGTGCGGGATAGACGTGACCAGTAAGTGTTCGTGAACTAGCTGAAGGTGTTTGATAACGGTGTAACTTCTTGGTTTGTGAACGTTGCTCAAAAAGTCTTTCTTTCGTTCATCATATTTCATTTTGAGAATAATGAATAATTGAAACAACGATATTGTGCCAAGGTTCACATCAAACTCGAAAAAAGTTCTTATGAACACTAATGAAAGAGTTGAAAAACTGATCAAATACTGAAGCACATCTGTTGATAGTACCCACGCTCTCTGAACTCCGCGACGGCAAAAGCGGAACAACAAGAACAATATATGGATATTTCAATCAATGAAGATCGTCGCCTAACGATTTGAGTACAAAGGTGCAATCCTGTGATATAGACTGTAGAAAGATTTTTGTTTGGAAAATTTCAATTGAAAATTTGTGGATGATTTGCACGTGTGCAATATTCTTTTCAAAAGCTTTGTACGGTAAGCAGGTAAGAAGGTGATATATTGTGTTCAAATTGCTCGGGTCGACTTGGAAAAAGTAATTTTCGATGGAAATCTACCTAAAATGATTATTATTGGCGACAAATCATGACAGCAATCTCAAGTTCATTTTGATTGGTTTTGTTGGTTATACTGGTCTTGTGCACTATCAGTGTGTTAATGAAAGACATAATCTACGGGGAGTATTATATCGAAGGAGAATAGATATCAAGACCCAATAACAAAAGAATGATCCAGTGATTGGCGTTAGGTGATTGAATGCTTCATCCTAATAACGCGATAACACATTCATTTGAACCATATGCAGCAATATTTCACAAAGCACAAGGTCTCACAGCAATGTCAGCCTCCGGACAATCCTAATTATGATGGGCGATACTGAAAATCAAGAAACAAGACTGCTGTGTTCTGAAATCTAAAGTGAACTACTTCCAAGAATGCCTCTAGCCCCAATGACGTAGAAAACACTGGGAAAAATGTGGATGAAGGTTCAACAAATTGATAACAATGAATCCGAGAGAAGCTTATACTTCTTTGCAATCTATAATCAAATGAAAAAATTGATAAGTTTGAGGATTTTCAATGAATATCAAATAAATCGTGATACATTATACTATACTGAAGTTTCTTCGAATGAGTAAGTATGCAACAATGATTTTAACTTATAAGTGACAAAGAAATATTTACGTTCAAGTCTATTAACTTTCTTGAAAACCTATTTTTCAATAACTTTAAGTCGTGAGAAAGATTTTTAGTCGAAAGAGTGATTATGTTCTAAATGATGAACAGCGTAATTTCAATCTTCTCTCTGACTAGCTGACCCGACGAACTTCGTACCACCTAGTATTCACTGGATGTCGTATTATCTTCCATCTGAACATAATTTACAATATTATGAAAGTGAAAGAATGACTATAAAATAAATATTAAATTCAGAATTTGATTAAGATAATAATACAGAAAGAAATGAAAATGTACAGAAATCAAGAACTTCTATCGCGTGTCATCAAGACTTGATTGAAAACGATGAACGATATGATAAACGACGTTTCTTGTTTTTGAATTAGGCACGAGGTCAAATAAAGTGGAACACTTGCCGGCACGTACAACTAACCATGAAAAAAACATGAATTTTCTTAGTTGAGGCAACAAGCAGTCCAGGATTGGCATACGATTTCTCGTTTCTTACCTAATCATTTCACAGGATGACTCTCTTTGTTTTAGTGTTTGAGATGGACTAGTCAGTGTCATACCAACGTGACACTATTCTGTGCCATAGCAACGCGGCGTTCTTCTGGTGCAACTTGTTGTTCTTCATCAGTTGATTGATTCCCAATGTTCCGTAGCCTAATTTCATTATAGGTTCGTTGAAAAAGATGAGATCTTCATAGTCGAGGCATTGTTAATAATAATACTCATACAAAAAAGTCAAATCGATCAGTAATTAGAGCTCTTTTGAAAATAGATGAATGAAGAAATTACAATTCACTTATTAATTTTTTCGGTCAATTATCCGCTGAAAAATTCAACAAATCTAAAACTATGAAAATCGGTCTAGCCGTTCTCAAGTTATATGTGTTCGAACTAATCCGAAGTTGGTTTATATATTAGATTCAAAAATCTGGATTGTGTACGATTCAATATTGAAATAATGAAACACAAAGAAACCTTCTGAAACAGAAATCGTATTCAGGAATGAAATAATAATATTTTTTTATTTGTTTTGTTTCTCCATCATTACTGAGACATTTAAATTTTTATCGAAGTGGTGTTTGCTTCAAGTTATAGAGAGGCAAAAAACTGCAAAATTAATAGTTGCAATAAGATGCAATTTACTTTTGAATGCATTTACTGCACTAATTATCTCAATAATAGGTTTGCTTTACCTTGAAGCTCAAAGTTAATGGTGTTCAAGTGCTTTGTGATGTCAGTTAAAAATGTCATATCAGTCAGACATTTTCGTTTTTCAACATATGAGTGTCTTCACCTCTTTCGTCTAGAAACGCTGTTATTTCGGGCAATAATTCTTTGAGCCTTTCTAGGAATTTTCCGTGGCTCAACCACCTGACGTCTATGTGAGGAACGAAATCAGTGTTCTCGGCGGACTCCCTATATTCTAACTGCAATTTAAAGAGCCGCCGTTGCAAGCTACGAGCACGGATGGAATTCACAATTTTTGTTGCAATGCCCACAAATTCGTCCGTGTTTAAAACTTTTGAACACAAAACTTGTTGATGTATAATGCAATGGAATGAAAACAAAAATTAAGGAAATCTTCATTGGCTCGACAAAATGACACAAAATCGTTTTTGTTTCCAGTCATTGGTGTTGTTCCAACGGTTGTGATATACACAAATTTAAATATTTGTAGCTTGTAGACATTAACAAAGTTGAAGAAAACATTATATATCTTCGCCACGGGTCCTCCCTTCAGAGGAATGATCGTCAAAAATTTTTCATCAGCCAAACTGTCATTGAATACGATCCGAATAAAATACACAGCTGAGCAGTGTCTGTCATAACAGTGGATTCGTCGAACTGTAAAGAAAAGTATGTACATTTCATGATATCATGTTTCAGTTTATCTGCCATGTCCTGACTAATGACTTCAATACGTCTTGTGACAGTCGGACGAGATAACTGAAGTTCTCAAATAGCAGACATGATTTCTGTTTTATTTTCAAAATCTACAAATAAAGTCTCACCCGCTTCAATTAATGCTTCCTTCACAACCGATCCATCTTCGAATGGTTTCTTCTGTTCCGCCAATATATGAGATATTTCAAATGTTGCGATCTTAGCAGCTTTTGATTGTTTGGCTGGTCTTGTGAACATGATTAGCTCTTTTTTCAAACGAGATCAAATTACGTACTTTTCGTTTTCTTAGTTCACTCGATGGCGGAAAATCCTTCTCATAGTTTTTATGAACCGTTTTATGATACCTCTCTAAGTAACCACGTTTAGCTATGGCAACTGACGCATGACAAATAAGACAAATGCACTTATCCTCCACCATACAAAATAAAAATTCTTCCTCCCACTCGTTATTGAAATGATTCGTTTTAGATTTCTTCGCTGCACTCATTTTGTATTATTTAATAATAAACTTTGTATCGACGTAGTATTGCTTTCAAGGTACAACTCAGAGTGGCTTCAATTGCTGCAGGCGCCGCCCGAAATTTCTAGAAAAGCGGCAAAAATAAAAAACGCGGCTTTTCTTCGACAAGTATCGCGCGTTTCTTTGTTGAAGCTACCTTTTGCCGCAGGTAGAGTGTTAGTTGTTATAAATTTTAGTAGTTTAGTTACCTACTTACTAAAATTTTTTCTCCTCTTGAGATCAACTCAAAAAGCTCTTGCGATCGAATGGTCGATCGCTATCGATCCTTTGGTTTAGGGAATTTCGAACAAACTCACCTTCATGTTTCCTCACAAAGTAGAAAATGAAACAACCTATAGGTCCTCAAAAAATCATAAGTATGGTATGTAACTTTAGTATGGAATACCCTTATGGTTTAGAAATTTACAATTTGTAGTCACTAAAGCAGTGCATATTACTAATCGCCGCGAATACGGTGAGTAACCCGGTATATAATGATAAATTCATTTTACGATACCATCCAAGTCACAATAGTAATTGAGAATAAGCAGAAGTTACTCAATTTTATAGTTATTCCAAGTAATCAGAAAAGAAAATCATCTCAAATGTGGCTATTATCGAAAACCATTGGTTATATTAATACTAACGGATTCCATAATTATATTTATGAAATCCAAATGTCAGCGTTTCATATATTTGTGTATAGATTACTTACCGATCGCTTCTCAGGAAAAAACTTTGATGTAGAAACAAAAATTTCGATAACATCAGCGTCACAAAATATGTAACTAATCATCATAGACCAATTTATGGCTAAAGATAATTATAATTATCCTCGATTTACCCCTCACCCTCCAGGATCACGAATCAATAAAATTTCACAGCATCTATGTGCCCTCAAATAAGCACTAAATTATGCCATATATTGAAACAGAATATAATGAACAAAATCTGTAAGAAAAATCAATGTTCACTCTTGGTTAGTAACAAAGATCTACTTATAAAGGTAAAACTGCGATAAGTATAGATTATAATGTAATTTTGGTCCTTCAATATGGGCAAAATTGATTTTTCATCAATATTAGATTAGACGAACGTGAAAATTCAATAATTCATAATCAGTTACCAACTGCTTTTTCAGAACAATTTCATAAAGGAAAATCATTTCTGAAATTTCACGAAATCCCAAATTCTACATTCAGGTAACAAAAGCAAGAGATTAGATTTATTAGAATTCGCAGAAATTTTATCAGGTCACAAATATAATCTTCTATTAACTAACGATGAGTTTGATTTCCGAATGTCCCTACTTCCCCATCTATTTCTGAGGTATAAATGTCATATTTCAGTTTTTAATTGAATTTTGGGAAAGATGTGAAAGCCTAAACACTATGCAAAATATTTTATAAATGTTGAATTTTAATTTCTTGCCAGTGATTTGACTGCAATTCATTATTTGCAAAATGACTAAAAATTTGTTCAGAGTACTCTTAACTATAATTTGACGTATGAAACTATAATCTATGCTTGAACATAGTCATATTTTTAATTTTTCTATTGATCGCACAAAGAGAAAAGACCATAAAAAACTGGGAGCTGGAAACTTATACCTGAAATTTGAAATGCAATTTGTAGTTATATACAAATTCTTTTCGTTTAGATAAAATTCGAAAGCAATATTCAACTATCACCAGATTATTGAGTGTTTTTCTTGATGTATGATTTTACAGCAACTTGTTTATTTCAGCTTTCGTTTAGGAAAATAATCGTAACTAAAAAATTTATCGTCGAATTCATAAAGAACAAAATGTTTGTTCAACATTCAATGAACGCCTAAAGGATACCATGATATTCATGTAAAATCTAAAAAATATCCTTTCCTTTATAACATTGAAAAACAGTCATTGTCATATTATTCATTGAACTCAAACTCAAACTACTCTTCAACGACCCCAATTCTGCGAAACATCATTTTTATTCTTTTTCATCATATCAAAAATACAATTAATTAGCTTATCGTTTTTTCTGTTTCTGCAATCAACACTTTTTCAATATACCTCTTCACTGACACGTGCATTCTAATCAATCAAACGGCATGTTCGATATTTATTCATTATTTAGGAAGTCAATATCATTTGCGAATCGTTTCCGGCAAAAAACAATTTATTTTGTAATTATCGTGGGCAACGTTGCGCTGAAGTTGTCTATCAATTAAAATTTCCATCAATATTCGTTAAAACAGCGAACATCCGTAACCAAAACATGATCATGTTTTGGGATGTTTTTTTTCCATTAATTTGAGTGGAATAAATTGGCAGAATTGAGTATCAACACCTTTTTCTGTTTACGATACAGAAGGGCTTCGACAATCGTATCGAAAAATTTTGGTTTTGTTCTATGCTGGATTAACTGAAATTTGCCCCTCGAATATATGAATGCGCTTTGAGTTGAAATAGCTCAGTTCTTCCACAACTGCAATTTTTCGGTTCCTCTAATACTGAACCGATATCGTTGTACATCTGTTGGAACTTTGTGCCCACTTCATTCGAAAAGATCAATATTTGATGAAACTAAGTACATTGTTCTTTTTATTATTAAAGGAAGACAATATACGAATATTTACTAGATAAAAATTTGTTTCATTCGAAATTCTCCAAGAAAAAGAGATGTTTTTGTAGTTTTCTTAAAAATACTCAATCTACAGAGTGAGGGAAGTTTATTGCCCAAGATTTACTGTAAAAAAGAAAATTGGTGAGATCCATCAGATAGGAGTGTCTTAATAACGATAGCTATACTAAGATCACGGTATACTCGAAGAGAAATTAAATTTGTGTATATTTTCCGTGGAGATGAGAAATATATTTGCTCTAGAAATACATGGTCTTAGCGCTAAAGGGCCCATTAAAAGTATCTGGGAAACGGATTTAGTGATCAATTTCAGGATATTGATACTGATACTGATTTGTATTTTGCAATTGTACTTAAAGCGATACCAATTTCGGTTATATTCCGGACTTTGCTATTTGAAATGGCAAGGTGTACTTTCTAGTTCTATTAAGTGAAGGGAATCTTTTTTCGAGCATATTTCGTTACGGTTTGTGCTATCTAAAATTGACTAATTTAAAGACTAAGTTTTTTCTCGAAATTTTGCAATTGTGATTTCATTTCCTTTGACCATAAAATTGACTCAGATTTGAATAGATTATACCTTTTTATCGATGGATGAGAGGAATGCTATTTTTGAGTTCATGGTACTACGACTAACTTTCTTTTCACTTTATTCGAATTTCAAATTAGTACTGATAGGCATGGCGCTTTCCTTATTATACTTAAAATAGCTCGACTTCATTTTATTCGGGATTCATTGACATCAAAGGAGTCAATAACGTATTGCTCTCATGCAAAATTTACCAGATATACCAGTTATCTCACAAAAAATTTGATATCTGGGGAGGTTAAACAGGCTAGTGATGAAGTGGAAAAATTATACTGGCTGCAAAAAACCTTGAAAACGGTAAACTCTTCGGAAGTGTATAGTAGAGCTAAGCCCAACTATAGGCATATACTCAGGTGAGCTAAACTTAAATATTACGAGAGCCTAGTAGATTCTTCCGTGAATAAAAAACAATCTGTATGGAATATCGTTAACCGGGAAACGGGCTCTGCTCTGAGCCAGCAATAATTGCTACGGCTTTTGCAGAATACTTAACTGATATTGCCAGTAAAGATCTACGCAGACACTATGGTAATGTCTTATCACAATCCTGCAATGTATTTGCTCTATCAAATGTCAGTTTTATCTTCTTTCCTATAGTTGGGGAATAAGTTTTCAGTGCAATAATGTTAATCAAGAACAAAGGGGAACTGGGGTTGATTCTATTTGTACTAAACATTTGAAGGAAATTACACATTCAATTGTTGATTATTTTGCTAATACCATTGATAAGCTTGGTGTCACATCGAGGATATTTTCTTCTCTTCTGAGAATAGCTACCGTAATAATTGTGCATACAAATAATGATGCTACTAACGTAGGTAATTTTTTTCCTATTTCAATTTTGAGTGTCTTCTCCAAGGTCATTGAAAAGGTATTCAATCGTATACCTGACTTTTAAAAGATTTGGAATCATCACTAATAGTCAACATGATTTTAGGGTCGGACGTTAAACTCAAACAACTGCCTTTGATTTTGTTGAGTTTGTCTATAAGAGCTTGGATGGAGGTCTTCTTGCGGCTGGACTTTTTTTGACTTGTCGCGTGCGGTTGACTGCCTAGTAATAAGTTTCATGGAAAGTAAAATGTATAATTAAGGTTTTAGAGGTGTGTTCCTTGATTGGTTACTCAGTTTAATTTCGAACTGTTCTTTGTCTGTCAAAATGTGGGAGGTTTGGTCTGAGAGATTTGGGATTGAGTCCTCAGGGACCACTATTGTTTCTCCTATTTATTCACGATTTGCTTGATTATATACATGCAGATAAGAATACAATATTTGCTGATGATACTTCCATAGCGAACACAGCGCGGACTCCTGCGGAGCTCTCCGAGACTTGTGAGAATATTGTAAACGTTTTCAACACATGGTGTTTTAAGAATTCACTCCTACTAACTGTTGCTAAAACAGTATGCACATTCTTCGGATTGAGAAATTTCTACAGTGTTTCTCTGATAATCAACTGGAAAGGTGATACGTTGGGGTCTAGTAATGGTGTCAGGTTTCTTGAGGTGTATTTGGATGAAGGTTGAGGTGGAGTCAACATGTAGACCAGCTATGCAAAAACTGAACAAATCATATTATGCAATAAGTAGAATAAGGAATTCTATGTTTATACAATCTGTGATTAGTGTTTACTACAGTCTTGTCTGCAGTCATCTAAATTATGATGTACTTTTATGGGAACATTCCGTTGAATCTCAGAGATCGCTTGATTCTCAGAAATGAATTATACGCATGATCTTCAAACTGAATCCATGTGAATCGTGTAAGCCAGTTTTTATTTCACACAAAATTCTCACTCTTTCTTGCATTTACATCTACAGAAGTCTCCGTCACATATGAGATAACGAACATGAATATATTTCACTATCTAGCTTTCATGATCACTCCACTCGCAGAATTATGCATGCCTATACATGAAACCAGAAAATATGAACTTTCTCCTTCTTACCAAGGGATCTTTCAGTTTAATCATCTTCCTCATTCAGTGAAGCGATTATCTAGGCCGTTAATTGAAAAAACCATTAAGGCCACGCTTTTGCGCAAGGCTTACAACACTGTTGGGGAATATTTAAATGACAAAGAGTTTTCAACTTGGTTGAAAATTATCTTTAAAGTATTGTTTAGAATTTGGGATTTGAATATTGCATTTTATAGTTCGTTTGTTTAATATGTGAGTTGTGAATAGCTATAACACTAGTTTTGTTTGTGTATAGTCTTTTAGGTGAACAAAAGGTGAATAAACACTCAAGCGAGGATATTGTAAAAATAATACATCAAACCTAGGGAATATTTAACGAAAAGTACACTTGAAATTGGGAGGCTTTTACTTGGTAAAATTCCATTATCAATAATAAAAACAAGAACTGTGTTAGGTTAGGTTAGGTTAGAAACTCATTTCTTTCGATGTTAAGAATCTATTTCCCAACATTCCTCCGAAAGATACGTATTACTTAGTTGAAGAATTATTAGAAAAGAATCATGTCAATACTATCATTAAATCAGATATTCTTTCATTATTACAAATTTGTTTAAATCAAAATTATTTCCATTTCAATAACAAATATTATACTATTGAAGACGGCTTGATTATGGGCAATCCGTTAAGTCCTTTGTTAGCAGAAATATTCATGAATAACTTAAAGAAATTAATTCATAATCTTCCACTCAGTAAATATTGTTTATACTGGTATCGCTATGTAGACGATATCATTATTTGCTTCACAGGAACAGATAGACAATTGAAAATTTTCGAAAATCATATAACTTCATTACATCCAAATATTGCATTCACAACCGAAATAGAAAGCAATAATTCGATAAATTTCTTAGACGTCACAATTTCGAATGAAAATGGAAAACATGTTTTCGCAATTTACCATAAGCCGTCACATACAGATATTATAATACATAACTCGTCGTGTCATCCATATCAACATAAAATCTCAGCATTCAATAGTTTTATTCATAGATTGATTAACATCCCGTTATCATCAGAAAATTTCAACAAAGAACTAAATTTGATTAAACAAGTAGCCAAAAATAATGGTTACAATCCCAAACTAATAAATAATATTTTAAATAAAAAACAAAGTAGAATCGCATTGAATGAAGTTTACCCTGTCGATAAATTGAAACAAAAATTCAACACCTTAACCTACGTTGGCATTACAAGTGAGAAACTAAAATCATTCTTAAGTAGCAATAATTTCAACATAGCTTTCCAAACTAATAATAATTTAGGCAAATATATAAAAATAATAAAACCAAACCAGGTAAAAACAATAAATCAGGTGTTTATCGATTGAATTGCAATGACTGTGATAATTTCTACATTGGTAGAACACATAGAAATTTTAATATTAGAATATCGGAACATAAACGCAGTTTTTCAAATAAAAATCATATTCAAATACGCGAATCATCTCTTAAAAATAATCATTCTTTCGATCCACAGTTTGAAATTTTGCATACAGATAATATATATTGGTAGATCTTTGGGAAACTTTAGAAATCAATAAATACAAACACTCAGGTAGACTCATCAATGAACAAATCGATTTAAGCCCTTTACCTCTATTGAATCTTTTCGGGGAGCAATCTATTCCTTAATTTTATTGGATATACCTGTCATAAATAACCAATTTAAAGCGTTTTGGGTTGCTTCTTCTTACTCAAGAACATTTATAGTTATATTCTCATTTATATATTTCTGTATATTCATTCGTCTGAAGAAGCTACGGTGTAGTAAAACGCGTTACGAATCGCAATTATTGAGTAAAATTCCTTAAAACACAGTACTTGTTTTTATTATTGAAAAGTACACTTATGGAAAACAGATAGTGAAAAGGAGTATAGTTAGTTTACAAGTTAAATATTCTCCCAGTTCGACTTACTATTTGTTGAGATTGACATGAATGATGAAAAGAATCATAATATCCTTGTTTGAGTATATAAAATAGCGAATGAAATGAAAACGAGCCAATTTAGGTGAGGGGAAATCTATACCAATCACTGATCAACTTAAAATAAGGTTTTGATGAAATACTCGTGTTTGAGAAAAAAAAAACTTTTTTCGACAACTTAGTTTTATTGAGTTGACAAGTGACATTTTAGCACCTTGTATATAAAATAGCATTGGAAAGTAGATTTCCCTAAGGAATAACAATTTTTTCGTTCATAATTTTGATAACACAATGGTTAAGTTAGTTTGATTTAGAAAACTGCCATGAAAAAATCATAGCTTTATGTGGTTTAATGAATAAATTCAAAACTTACATCATGAATTTTGAAATAGCAAAGGTGAAGTCGATAATCGGTACATCCAAAAGTAGTACCACCCTAAAAATAATTGGAACTTGTAGATCGGTATCCATTTACTCCATTGATCCATAAACCCGTTTCAGAGATTCTTCAATTGTGCTCTTCAGTGCGGAGACACTGTATATAGGCCAAAAGAAAAGCCCTATCCTGCTTGGTGGTATGGTCCACTGGGCTGGATCATTCTACACATTTAATGCAATTGAAAGATTGATCGAGCTATATGTATACTCACTCAAGGCGTCCTTGTGGTCGTATTTTGTTGACGGTCAATGGAAGTTCATTTCTGGAGAGCGACTTGTCAGGCATAGGTCGAGACCTTAACATCGCAGGATGCCCTACTTACCATATTTAGCTACATGATCTACCTGGGACATCCAGCCCAGCTTGGAGTCGATTCAGACCTCCAAGGTAGTAACGGTATCTTCAGCGTTGATGATTTTATTTTTGTGATCAATAAAAAGTTGTTCTGATGGATTTTGTATCCAGAGAAAATTATATGGGTCTCTTT
Organism: Cryptolaemus montrouzieri; assembly: GCA_013387265.2. Classification (NCBI taxonomy): domain Eukaryota; kingdom Metazoa; phylum Arthropoda; class Insecta; order Coleoptera; family Coccinellidae; genus Cryptolaemus; species Cryptolaemus montrouzieri. The sequence goes on from JABFTP020000185.1 coordinate 127,561,799, forward strand.
TGTATTTAGTTTAAGGTGATTCATCCTCCGACTCAACAACCACACCATCTTCAACAGCTTCTGCCACATTTTGCCGACGACCATATAGTTCAGATTTTATCAAACCTTGAGGCACTCTGCGGAAGCCATACCCTCCTAGTTTTCTCAGCAGCTTATCATAATCAACACTATCGAATGCCTTGCTTAAATCCAATAACATTGCAAGTGTACATTTTCTATCGATCAGCGAGCTGATCATCTTATTGAAAGCTGAATATATTGCATCTCTGTCTCCTGAAGCCTTACTGAGAAATTTTCAACCGTGCAAATATTTCGAATAAGCTAACCATTCTCTTGAGTTCATGTTCATACATCATACTGATGTTTTCAATCAATGTATTTCAATAGGTCGGTAATTACATTTGTTACCCCTAAACCCTCTGGAATTAAGGTGCTTTACCCTGACTAGCTCTAGTTACAAAGGTGTAAAATTAAAGTGGCATCAGACCCTGAAATTCTTTTATCTATCACACTGTTGGAGTATAAGGATGAGTAAAACAAGCACTGTTTCAGTTTAACTGAAAACATAGTACAATGATGTAAGTTCGACCACAAAAATAAATTTACAGGCTGAACATTTATAGTCACAAAAAATAATATAGAATGGCTTTTTGTAATCAGGAACAAGAAAATAATGTTATTGCAATCACAAAAGAATAAAAACAATAGTTGAGAAAATGTGAGACAATGAAATGTGAGGCAATGACTTATCTTCGTATAAGTAGGTGAATCCCTGGTTACTGCCAAACTGCACTTTCACTCCTAACTCCTACTTCAGCTAAAGAAAACAGCTATATATCTTTAGGAATGGTAGGTTGTCATATATCGAGAAAAATGTTAACTCCAGTTGTTCCGGAAGTTACACTCCTTCCATAAAGGGGAAAGTATCCAAGTCAACGGGCAAAATGTTTTCTCAAATTTTGTGGGCTTTCAGCCAGGTTAAAGATAAGATGTCAATATTTTGCCTCTAAGCTTACATTATGTCTCAACGAATAGTCTGCACTTAAATAATAAAACACTAAAGAAAACATGGGGTACTTAAACTTGTAACAAAGTGCTGCCTATGCATGTTAAAAAAAATGCTGTGAATTAATGATGGATGAAAGGTAGATGACATGCGCAGAACGAAAAAAAAAACTATATGAAAATGAAGCCTGCAAAAAAAACAATTTCTATCATTAACCTACTTAGCTATAACCTGCCACAAAATATTCCGAAGAAGTGTTTCTTGAAAATAAATTATCCATTTTCCATCTATTACTTTCCACCGTCATTCATAGAGCAAATGAATATAGTCAGAAATACCTGAACCACGTGTTGAAAAAAACTATGTATGAGGTAGAAATGATGGTTTCTTCTTGTATCAATCAATCATGTCAAAAATTTGAAAAATAAATAGCATTAAGCAAGGTGTATACCATAAAGGCGTGTGTGACCAGAAAAGAATAAAAACTGCAATAGTAACGCGGAAAGGAAAAAAATATATACGTAATACCCGAAAAGAAATGAAGCCAACAAGCGTGTTGCAATTATCATGAAACTTACCCTCCTTCTCATTGGAGGCGAAGAAAAATCATGTATTGAACTTTCACAGTCACTTCTTGATCAAATACGAAAAAATATCACAGTTGAGATTTTCAACCAAGTCACTTTTGATCACGGCGAAGAAAGGAACGAGTTTTCTTATCAGATCTCTCCTCCTTTACACGTAACGGTATTATTATTATTCAATAAATCAATATATTTGAATTCTATGATGGATTAATTTCAGCATCACGGTTCATCACCAGTGGCGGCGCGCTAATTGGTACAGGGTTAAAATAGAAACGAAGCGTTACGGACTTTGACACGTAATCTATAGTGTCATCTAGTCTCTTCTTTTTCTGGCTATTTTTAATTTTTCCGGGAATTGTCCATTTCAGAGTGATAGATTTATTTGTAGCTCAAAGGGGCTTCCATGTTATGTGCTATATGTTTCAGAAGTTTCACCTGAACCTCATCCTTGCCAACTGATTTTGTATTTTTCGGATTTTTGATAATTTGATCGACCTCATTTTCATCTGTAGGCTTCACGAACATGCTAGATACGTTTTTTCTTTTGCCAATGTTCTCTATAACATCGTTGTTGTTTGCAGAACTCACGAAAAATCTGTTGAACTCATTAATCGTGTAATGTTTCACTGTATTTGGAAAATTCCTGAATATATTTCGATCCAAAGTAGCTCCTTTACCTGAGTATCTGTTGATAACGTTCCAAGTAGCTTCATTTTTGATCTTTGTTCTTAATATGTATTCTTTATTGTACAGTTGTCCAGCTTTTATGACGACTCATCAAAAATATTGCAGTAGTAAATGTAATAATCTATGATTTTAGTCTCAAACTAGCGCTAGCGCTTGCGTTTTTATGATACTTTTATTCTCACTTTTATCCACTTTCTTTGTCCAATATCATTGCGAAATGATGTCAAGCAGGTCAGTCAAAGCATCAGAAAATGTGTTGTACCCAGTGATCGCAGATTTTCAAGAAAGGATTACACTTTTCAAGTCCAGCTCGTCTATCGCCTCAGCAAAGTTTTTCATCAGAAAACACTCTACCCCAAGCTCATTATTTAGGTACCCCATCATCTAACGGGGTCCCTATAAATTGCCCCTAGTGATCATTCAGGACCGAAATCACTATCTTGTCTGCTATGTTAGTGTCATTGATGAATATGTTATCCAGGAGTGATTTAAATGTTTGCGTTACCCTTGTGGATTCTTGTATCGTTCTATGTAAGCAAATCGGTAAATTTGTATCAAGCTTTGTGATTTTTTGCAGATATATATTGAAATCACCGCATACTATTTTTTGTATGTATGTATGTTCTGTACCTTTAATATCTATCTGAATATTCATGCATCAAAGAGTCCAGTGAATCGAGAAAAACATCAATATCACATGTGGGTGGGTCGATAAAATACTATAACTACTAAGTTCAAAGATTTACTCACAGCACAGGAAAATTTAAAGTGACCCTCTATGAAGTCTGAAAGGACAAGTTCGTAAGATTATCTTCTTCAAGAGCAAGAACACAGCATCCTCCATATTGTGTTTTAGTCCGGCTGAAATTAGCTGACAATTGATGCCCCTCCATGTGCATTAACGTATGTGCGATGCACCACGTCTCCGTTTTACATATAATCTGCGGTCTTTCCTGCATAGTATCAATAAAACATTTCATTTCCAAGAGTTTTTTTTAAGCATTGTATACTATGATGTAAAACAATCAACTTCTTTCGATTCAAATGAATAAATAATGAAATAATTTCTATTCACCAGAGTACTTGCCGGCCAAAAGGATGGAGATCTGAAGGTTTCTTCCCGTATGTCTGGCAAGCAAATCCTTCACGTCTGTATTGGGTCTTTCTCTGTGGTATTTCAACACATTCATATTCTAGTAGTTTGTCGCTTTAAGCACTTCAAGTATGCCATTTACCAGTGTCCTTCGCAAAATGTGAAATATACAACAATCTCATTCTACTTGTGGTCTTTAGTTTACTTCTAGCCCCTATTTTCAGTTTGGCGGATTTGGATATGAGTGTTCTATAGATTTTTAATCTTCCTTTTATTCTTCAACTAGTTTCTCTTTCATCATCATCTCACATACTGGTTGCTTCATGTTGTAGATTTATGGTATTGTTCATCGTTTTACGTTTTTCTTTTAATAAACTCTTCTTGAGGTTGATGTGTTAATGGGTGCCGGTTGTTGTGCTACATTGAACTTTTTGGGAGGTAGACTATTTTCTATTGTGTTATTAGAATCAGCAGCCAACATTAAACTTGCCGTTTGGAACTGGCGAGTAACAGAAGTCGATTTTCTGTTTCGTGTTGTTTGGGTCTCTAAAACTCTATTGGATTTTTAGAGTTTACTTGAGCGTACGTGTGTTGTGCTCCCTGACCACTGCCTTCATTTAATAAAGACTCTACGACTTGGTTGACTACTTCTTTGTGAACTATTTCCTTTAAAAAAGTTTGACATACAGACATAACGGGTTAATGAAAACTCTTTTTTCTATTTCTGCCAGTGTAGTCTCAGTTTGATAAGATTTATGTGCGTAATATCTAACCTGGTTGTCTGAGTTTTGCTTTTGGTTTTCTATGTTTTCCATAAGCATATCAATCTTCTCATCTCTTAAGACTAATTCCCCCTCCCTTGCAATCAATTCGATCTCCAATCTCAATCGACGTACACTGACCGCCACTGCTACAGCCACAATTTGCTGAATAATGTTGCATCACCATAATGCTTCGTCAACACAGCTCAGAAACGTTGACATTTTCGTGAGCATATGTTGGAAGTCATTTCTTACCTACCCTACTCGCCTTAGGTGCGATTTTTGGTTGTTCCCAAATAATAGAAACATTAACATGGTCACCGTTGATGATGGAGAAGGAAATCGATGGGGCACTTTTCGGAGAGCATTTCCATAGATGACTGGCGTCGAGTCTTTCAGTTGTGGGAGCTCGGTTTCAAAAGCGCATGGATGTGGGAGAGGATTACTTTGAATATGAATGAACCAATATGCATCCTCCGTCTGGAGTGTTTCTTGTAACTCAAAATATATAGCGTAGCCCTCGTATATGTGTGGTATCCGTGGAAAGTAAAAATCGAAACGGAATCGTTTATACTGTTATATGTAAAAAATTCCTTCTTTATAATTGTCTATGCGAGTATTGATGAATTGATGAATATAAATATACAAACAAATGTTATATTTCATATTATTTAGAAGGAAAAGTGGAGTATGATTATTAGTTTTATGAACATCTAGAAACTAAAAATAGAAAGAATCTTGGATAATTGTGATCAACAAATGCGTTATCAATTTTGTATGTAGGTATATGAGAAGAAATGTCTAATTAGTTTTGAATCGAGGAAACATGGAGTCCAAATTATAAAGTAAGTGTTACGCTGTAGAAGCTGTACGACATTGAGAATATTTTTTGGAGAGCTTTCAGCTACAGAAAATGTATTAGAAAAGTTCGCGAAACTGCTAGTGGATAACAGATGCTATCCGTGTGATCGTCTATAACAATTACGCCATTACTGAGCTCAGAATCGCACTACTTCTTATGAAAGATATCCACTTAGATCAACGTCGTGGTATATGATGCATTATCAGAGGAATTTTAGGCTTTCAAGAGTTATTTCGAGAAAAGCGTTCAGGATTGCTCAAGAGAGTATTATGCTATATTCTCAAATCTATTGTCTGTGTTGAATTCCATTAGTCTTTTTTCCACACAGAACTTAATTAGTCAGACTAAATGACTTCCAATTGCTAATTTCATATTCATGTATTGAATATATAGGGTGGTCCACGAAAAACCAGAATTGCTTTCACAACCTATAACTTCCACAATTATTAAGTTAGAGCTTTCATTTTAGACTCTTTGGAATACCAGAGGATGGTGGAATACCAGAATTGTCATCAAATTTCATTTTCGGTACAATTCAAGATGGCCGACATGCTCAAAATTACACTACACTTTCAATTCGCTGGAATTTTTCTTTTTCATAGAATATTGAATATGATCCCCACAATCAAACACTCAATTCTTTTTGAATATTATGAGGGATTGAACATGAAGATCCATAAAGAATTGATGAATTTGCGAAGTGAGAAAATTGCAGTTTTGTATTCGAAGCGCAAATTGGAATGTTCGTTTCACCTCATAACCTCCACGATCCTAGAGTGATCGTCTCTCCGCTAGACTCAATCAGGATTGGAAAATTTGAAATATACAAATATGGTCCTAAAATTGAAATTTTTATTCAATTCAAAATGGCTTCCCGACCCGAAGATCATCATTTTCTGTTTGAGCCTGTCAGCCATTTTGAATTGTACCAAAAATGAAAGTAGATGACAATTCTTGTATTTCATCATCTTTTGGAATTCTAAAGAATCTAAAATAGAAGCTCTAACTTAATAATTGTGGAAGTTCTAGGTTATGAAAGCAATTTCGGTTTTTCGTGGACTACCCTATATTTTCTAGTAGGTATGTCCGCAGGATTTATACGAAAAAACTCAACAAGTGCTGAAAGTGGCATTGTGCATAACGCGTTGTGAAGTATTTGCTTTTATTTTGGGTATATTGGAAATCTTCTAGTTACCAGTTTCCAGTCTTTTACTCTTTTCATTTTGATAGTTAATAAGGAATAATGGAGATTCCATACTTTGTGCAGCAGATTCATATATTTTCTGAAGTATTCATCGAAATTCTCTTACACCGTGAAGTGCATTTAGTCTTTCTTTTTGATTTTTATATTATTAATTATTAACGGTCTACCAGTATTCTCAATATGATCTACTTTTATATAGGTCTTATGTATTACGAATGCCGAAAACTTAAAACACGAAGTTCGATAAGCACAGGGCCTCCGTGAGGACTACTGGCGATTGTGTACAAAAAAGGATTTTGGCGCCCCTTAAGGCATTTTGGATCATGATTTTCTATTTTTTTTTTGAAGGTAGCAGGTAGGTAGGTAGGTGCTTGAAGTTAAGCAAAAAACCGAACTTTAGAAGTCATATTTATTTGTAGACTAAAATATCGAAATGAAAAAACAGAACAAAATCATAACGAAATAAATTCTTGTTTACACCCATTTTAAAACATTTACTTAAGTAATGGGATACAGACACAATGACTCGTTGTTTATAAATACTAGTAAATAAGCTAAAACTAAAACCACATCTTTTAGGAACAAATAACAGAAATATTGGCTAATGTCTACATATATATGAATATATATATATATATATATATATATATATATATATATATATATATATATATATATATATATATATATATATATTATATTTTGTATGTTTTCATGTTTTCATGGATAGATACATATTTATATGGTCCTTTCAGGGTATTCGTCTGTTTTGAACTTAAGTTTCTTTCGAAACTTTGGTTTTGGCGACGTTTCGATGCAACCTCATGCACCATCTTCAAAGCCTGTTGACGTTTTCGTTAATTTAATTAAGCCAGTTGACGTTTTCGTTAATTTAATTAACGAAAACGTCTTTGAAGATGGTGCATGAGATTGCATCGAAACGTCGCCAAAACCAAAGTTTCGAAAAGAACTTAAGTTCAAAACGGACGAATACCCTAAGAGACCATATAAATATATATATATATATATATATATATATATATATATATATATAAATATCTAGGAACACTTCTGAATATCGATATATCGTATCCAGAACGATTAATATGAATGGTTTTTTAAAAATGAACACCTGCATCAATTTCTCACCAAATAGAACGCCATACAGGTCGTTCCAGGATTACTACAGTCGCCAAGACCGATTTTTGGTTTTACAAGCCAGAAGAGATCGTACTACCACAGCATCTCAATTATCGCAAGAGCTATCACGAGTTCATAATGTACAAATTTCCGACCGAACTGTGAGAAATCGACTGCACGAAGGTCAACTCCACTCCAGACGTCCTTTAAGAGTTCCACAACTGACCCATGAAAATCGTGCTGCTCGTTTAGCTTGGTGCCAAGAACACGTAAACTGGGATCAAGAGAGGTGGGCCACAGTTCTCTGCAGTGATGAATCTAGATTTAGTTATTATCCCGATTCGAGAAGAATTCGAATATGGAGTGAACCTGGAAAGCAAAACCGTCTCCATCATGCTCGAGAAGTTGTTAGACAGGGAGGCGGATCAGTGATGTTTTGGGGAGGTATACGCCTTGGTGGAAGAAATAACCTCGTTTTCATACAGAACAACCTCACGGGAAATTCTCACGCAAATGAGATAGTTTTACTTGTAGTGGTACCGTATCTCCAAACAATGGGTCAAAATCCACTCTTCCAACAAGATAATGCCCCTCCTCATCGAGCAAGAGTTGTCTTGAACGTTCTTGAAGAGAATGATCTCGATCTTCTACCGTGGTCATCCTGCTCTCCAGATCTGAATCCAATCGAGCATGTGTGGGACACCCTAAAAAAATGTCCTGCGTCAAAACGTCTTACATCATGAACAGGAGCTTCGATTAGCAGTTCAGGGGGCTTGGAATGACTTAGGCCAAAATGTAATAGACAATTTAATATTGAGCATGCCGCGACGATGCCAAAGTGTCATTAATAACAGAGATGGACCTTCTGGGTACTGAAAAATATAAGTGCTTTCATATCGTTCCGAAAATATTAGTTCAGGATTTTTTTGTGTTTTACCAAATTTCGTCATTTACAGTTTCCAACTACTGATAAGTTTTCCAAGATTTAACCACTTCTGGGAAATGTTGAGAGAATTTTCTTAGGCTCTCTTATTTCTCAGATCATTTTGCTCCACACAGTCTCGATAGATTAGGTGCCGAGCCTTTGCGAGCTGGCGATTCCCTGAAGAAACTTATAGTATCCTTGATTGTTGCTATTGTGTTTCTAATTTCCGGTATTTTGTCAGTATCATTCACTACGAGATTCAATCTGTGGCTTGAGCAGTAAATAAACGATGATCGTGAATACTTTCTCCTGAGAATTCTCTGCACTCCGCCCTCCTTGCCAGCCATTGTAGAACAGCCATCGAAACCAAATCCGACAATTTTCCTTTGGAAGATTTTGGTGGACGATGAAGTTGTCAATTGCTTCTGCTATCGATAAGGCATCTTGACCTTTCACTTCTACGAAACGGATTTACGGATTATCTTCTGGATGTCATCATAAAATCGCAAATCGATAGAAAGCTGCTCTTTTCCAGCTTTATCTGCTGCTGTTTTGTTAGCCATGATAGCGAGAGCTCTGGCTCCTTTCACATCTGTAACAATACTATCTCTGATTACCTCACCACATAAGATCATCAATTCGTTTCAGATTTTGGGTGATATATAGGAGGCATATTTACGACATTTCTCTAAACGATGTTCCAATATCTCGTCACCACTATCAATTCTTAAATGAAGAAGCTCGAAGAAAACTCCTTCATCCCCTTCTTTGCATCTAAGAGGTGTATCGTGAGTACCGCAAAATAGTATGCAATAAATAATTGACGACAAAATTTTTATATTCTCTGGTAGGAATTTTGCATTTGAATATCAACAGGAACGTTTTCAAGGAAAGCCATTCCGAAGCGGTTGAAATTTTGTGGTACTGACTATCAAGATGTTTTCGACAGTTTTCATGAATATCTTTGAACTTCAAATGCAGTTTTACCAAGAAGGATCCCAAGACTCCCTTTACAGTTCCCCTAACTGGACGAAACAACAAACAGTGTTTGCAGAGAGCACCCTTCTGGCGACTTGAATGAACTAGCCAAGGTGCATACTGATCTAACCAGGAGTAGTAGAGTAGTTGAATTTTCTTTTCAAAGTAGTTGCATTACTAGCAAGATCATAATTTTTGGTGGAATCCAAGGGTTTTGCAACTACTTTTTTCTCATTTTTTTAGTTAGCTCAGAAGCTCTGTCAACATAAAAGCCAATGTCACTTTCAAAAAAGTTTTCTTATATCTTTAGTCGTGATGAACTCCGTGATGGATCGATTTGGTCATTATCTCTATCATTTCTATTTCTCTTTCGTTTCATAGGGTTCACTATCGAAAGAAAAATTGAGTTTAAAAAGCAACGATTTTTCTCAAAAAACATTTTTCTGATGAAAACTACTCTTATTTTTTCAGCAGCCCAGTCATTATTCAAAAAAAAGATGAAGACAAACAAAAATATGCAAGTAACTAGTTCAACTGAAAGCCTTATACATTATAAAGACTGTGTTGCCGATGAAATTCAATTCGGGCTTTCTACATGCAACTACCATTCGAGAAAAAGAGATATTTCACTGATATTTCCTTAAGTATGAAACATTTAAAACTGCTAATTCTACAAAATGATGTAAAGCTCAATAATCACCGTTTTTGAAATGAGAATCTGGCTGAATTCGACGAATTTATGAGTATATAGCAGATGTTGAAGAAACCCATGATGATATCACAAATTTAGTAAATTTTCGTGGAATGCTGACTATCGATTTTATTGTCTCTTCTTATGGTGTGATGTTAACTTTGAACCGTTCATTCCGATTTCTTCACTAAACCTCGTTTATTGTGCCAGGGTAGTCCAGGGGGGGAGGCAGCTGCCCAACTCTGCCCCTCGCTGGCTACGCCCTTGTTCTAGGACTAATACAAACTTTAAATCAGTATAGCAACGAAAGAGTAAACTAAAACATAGTTTAACAAACAAATTCGTGCGGAAGTGTATGTCCAATAGACAAACTAATCAAAACAAAAACAAAGGCTCGTGTACGTTGATACATGTCGCAAAATGTACTTACAATCTTTCCGTCTCTTTCTCTCTGCAACTTTGAATTTTCGAGTGGTGGACGCCGATGAGTTCGAATTAAAGCGTCGTTTAGTTTATATGGCAATGATTCTTCCGTTTGAATCATCAAGTGCATAAAAATGTATTGATTTAGTTCGAAATACAAAGAGATGTTGTAGGGAACTCGTGATAACTTTGACTTATAGAGAGGTTTGAATTAACTGTAATTAAAGAAAAATAACCAAATATGAATTCATATTGTCTTTTTCACTCGTAAGATCATAAACTAAAGATTTTAGTTAATCCGAATTGCCGACAAGAGTTGGAAAGTGCATACAAAGAGTATGATTTTTGGAGCTTCCAATCTGATTATAATCAATGAACTTCATCATAATGTTGTGTGCTTTACATTGAACGAAAATACTATATAACGCATGGGAGATAAATTTTAGGAAATAAGTTAGAAACCTTCACCCACAATGTGCCGAAGTTTTATTCAATCTTGAATTTTGATTTTCCATTGCAGATCTTTCGATTACATGAAAAAGAGCGAAATATGGTTACCTGATTCCTCAACTTCCTTAGGACGATGTTCAGATCCACTTCTTGGATTCTTAGGAAAATTGGAGCTCGGAACTGTTTTTTGAGCCTCTGTATCAGTGTTACACTCTTTCTGACATAGTAATAATCAAAATTCTTCTATTGGTCGAGCTTGAAGGACAATAGGGGGATTATCTTTTCGGTTAGATTGTAGATACTTGTACACCATTTTGTACTCTACTATCAAATTAAAGTGACATCTATCAACAACAACAAAACCAAAATTATCTCTGCTATGGTCACAATATTTAACATGAAATTCAGGAGGAATTTTCGATGCGATTTTTTTCCCTTAACTAATGTCCCTTATATAACATGTGTATTTAAAACTCTGTATTGAGTACGTCTGCAATTAGTGAACTCCCCATTAATGCGCCGCTCTTGCGAAGAATGTTATAACGCAGGCTAGATTAGTGAAACTACTCCAAATTCAAGTGCTGCTCGAATAATGCTGTCTGAGAGTATCAGATAATTGAAGCAATTATTCGACCTATTACCTCCCGCTCAATCTACTCCCATCTCAACGAGGTTTAATTGTCATATGATGGAGGGACCTGCGGAGCAATTTCATCGAATCACAATGTACGACATGGCCTAGCAGAGAGACAGGCCAAGGAGATAAGGATTTCAGTAATTTTCTGGGTTCATGGAATTTCTCGTTTAAATATTTTAGCGAGCAGGAATCAGATTATGCGCAACTTCGCGGTCTGTATTCAATAATTATTTATATATGTATTCAATGAAATTAAATCGAACATTAACGTTAAGTCACATATAACATTAAATCTTGAGGGGTATTCGGGGATAAAACATTTTCCTTGTGGTAACTTCATAACTTCTATTTTTGCACCAGGATTCAAACCCAGAAGTTCTTCTTGAAGTATCCTAAGTGCCTCTGAATTAATTTATAAATTCCTCAAACACTCCATCCTACAAGATGGGCGTTGAAAACGACATGAATTTTATCTTTCGAGGGTTAATTCGAGAACATTTTGGATCTTGTCTTTCTCGATAATGAATTCAGGAAAGCTGGAAAATTATATTTGAGAAATGGTGTTACAAAAAGATATTCCATTGCGTACAGGATGTTTGTTTAGCACGTAATAGATACATAACTTTGTTTTTGTTGAAATATAGAGGAAAGGTAGATGGCACTTTGTTGTCCCGTTCAATTTTGGAATAATCCATTACAGAGATTCTTATCGAAGTTATGTTATTTCATATATTTCTCATGATTTTTGAATGTGGAAAACCAAAAAAGGTTTGTTTTTGTTTCATATTTATTCAGAAAGTCCAAGAACGCCAAAAAAATTAAACAAACTATTAATATTAATAATTTCTGTACAGATAACACCATTATCAATGGGGACGAAACAGCTGGTGGCTCGGTACTGCCTCTGCCACGATGCATAAGCGTATTATTGCTTTTTATTTTTTTCCGTGCTGTACCACTCCCAGTTATACCGACAGAGACAACACTTTGGTATCAAATGGCATAGTGAACCCTTTAATTTTTTATATTTTTTGCTGGTCACGTGGCCAAGAGCTCAGTTTTCAATGAACCTTTGAGGCTTTGATAATAGCCAAGCGACCAGGACCGAATCTTACAAATTTCAATTTAATATTTCTGAGTTTTGGTAAGGATGGACCTCGTTTCCAATTTGAAAGGGAAAAAAATGGATCGGCAATCCAGGAGAATGATTGCGAATGTCATTCATCTCATGAAACGAGAAGGGGTGCAGAGAAAGCAACAGAAGTAGGTTAGCGAACTGTGCAAAAAATTTGAAGCGAAATGAAGAAGATTGGAAATGGCGAAAACAACAGTTTCTGTTGACTTTCACATAGTGATATTCAGCAAAATAATCATGCGAATAAGATGTTTTCTTTTTGAAGTGTATTAATTTATGTCATAGACATAGCCGTGAAATGAATTTCAAAAAAAAGGTAGTTTTTTCACAGGAAATTGTTCAAAAAATCTACAATACTTATTCAACTTCGAAATCAAGTGAAATGACATTAAAACCATGAACATCTTCTTCAATATTGGAATCATTTTTCCAACTTTTGTAAAACATTTGATAATCTAATGGAATCAGGTCAGGTATCTTCCTGGAGTACATTAGGACAGTTGTCTGATGTTTTTTCAATAAATTCTTTACATTTTACAGTCGGGTCTACTTATAGTTCAATGAATTTTATAGTTTTTGAGTTTTTTCATGAACCGATTTGCTCAAAATTGTAACTGTATAGCTTTCATAGATATTCCAATTAATTTTCTAAGATTTCCTATATAATCAGTTTAGATTGGATTAGATTAATCAGAATTCGTTGCAACTTCATCAGCTCACAATCATAATCTACTAATAAGTGACGTCCAGCTTGATTTTCGTTTGTCCCCTCTTTTTCTATCTGCTTCGTACATATAATAATAAAAACAACAACTGCAGAACGAGTTCCGGGAGAAAAAGTCCAAATACACAGACCTTGCTATTGAGATCAAGCAGATAAGGCACCTCGTTACGAACATAATACTAATAATTATAATAATAATAAAACCTCAGGGGCTCAGGAACATGGTTTCTGAGTACGTGCTTAGCTAACCCGAGGTACCCAAGCTGAACCTGGCAGTAGGTATAAAATGCAACTTATCCAATGATGAACAATCTGAAGAATAAACGGGTGAATCGACATTGTACCACCATAACCTCTTGTCGCGTTCAAGATTTAGGAAAAGGGTCTTGTTCGGAAAGTGAGTCACAGTCTCCCTCGGTTAGCGACGGAAGCAGCGTGATATCGAGTAGGGATACTGCAACACAAAACCAAGTGGGAAATAACATCAATAACTCCCAACCGACTCTTGATGTTTTAACGGTGGCGCAAGCCATTATGCCTACGACCACGAGAGCCGGACTTCCTAGGAAACGCATGAAGTGGACCCCAGAAATGAATTCCTTCATTATGCGTTCCTATTACAAGATTACAAACTTGGAATCGGAAATGACAGCATACAGATACGCGTTACATCTTGCGTTCGTAGAAAAATATCCTGAATTACAGCACATATCCGAGCAGAGAATATCGGATCAACGAAGAACAATCGTTAAAAACAGGCTACTTTCTTCAGAAAGTACGAGAAGAGGTCATAATGGAACGCAGAAGTGAAAATGATATTCATAACGGTATACCTGCCGGACTCAATGAAAGTGTTACAGATAACATCGAAGCCACGGAAACGAATATTAACATGGAACGCCCTCCTGAGCCGAATCAGCAGAACGAATTCATGTATTTAGCAAGATCAGAACTCAACAGAGCAATAACTGAATTCAGTGGTAGTAACGCAACTAAAAGACCTACACTGCGCAAACTCAAGATGAGCAATAACACCAATATCACCCTAGCAAGCATAAACTCAGTGTTCGAAGAATATACTAACCTAATCTTGGAGAAGATTCACACTTTGATATACCGTGGAGCAGCAGCGGTTCTTCTACTTCACAAATAACAAATCTCCACAAATCTGATTCAAGCTGAGCCAAAATGCGTCAGAGAACCACCATGGCAAAAACGACTGGCGAAGGATATTGATAATATTAGAACAGAAATCGGTCGCCTCACAGAAGTCCTGAGAAACAGAAAACCCTCAAGGCGCTTGAAATCACATATACGCAGAATTTATGGTTGAATTGGTACAAACCCAAATCACCCTGATCACAAACAACACATCGACGTGTATATGGACACTTTGAAACAGAAACTCCAAGTCAAAACAAAGAGGCTCTCAAGATACGTCAAGTGTACTGAGAAGAAACACCAAAACCAAAGGTTCCTCCGAAACGCGGCCAATTTTCATAAGGGAAATAACAAAACTGCGACCAACAATAACAGAGAAGTACCTGACGCACAGTGCTTGACCGATTATTGGTCATCACTATGATCGCACCCCAAAGAACACAAAAGAGATGCGGAATGGATCACGAATGAAAAGAACGCCTCGATATCAAACATATGGACTTCGAAGGAATAACGGAGGAAGAAATCACAACAGTAGTTAGAGCGACCAACAATTGGAAAGCCACAGGAATGGATAATATTCACAACTACTGGTACTGGAGACTGGTCCATCTCAATATAGGCCAATCACTTGCCTGCCAACACTCAACAAATACTCACCTCATGCATATCCAATCGAATATACCAACACCTTGACGACAACAATATATTAGCAGAGAAGCAAAAGGATGCAGAAAGAAACACCACGGTTGCAAGGAACAATTCACCATTGATTCTGTAATAATGAAGCAGGCACGCGTAGGGCATCGGAATGTTCATTCAGCTTTTCTCGATTATCTGAAGGCATTCGAAAGTACCGCCCATTCTTGGCTTGCTGAAGTATTGCAGATATACAAAATTTATCCAGCCCTGGTAGAATTCTTGAAGACAACACGTCTCTGCGCACGTCTCTGCAGGTCAACATGAACAATAAATCAATTAAAACCGACGAGATATCTATACGTCCTGGAATTTTTCAAGGAGACTCTTTGATTCCACTATGGTTCTGTTTAGCTATGAACCCATTGTCCTCAATGCTGAATGGAACAGGATACGGATCTAGGATAAAAACAGATAGGAATTATCATACAGTCTCCCACCTGCTGTATATGGATGACATCAAATTATATGCTTCGAACAAGAAGCAATTGGATGATTTGCTGAAAACTGTCAGTGAGTTCTCGGCAGATGTTCATATAAATTTCGGGATTGAAAAATGTAAGACCCTGAACATTCAAAGAGGGAAAAACATAGATGGTGAAACACAACTTCCAAACGGTGATATTATACAGTGCATGAGGGATGGTGAAACATACAAATATCTGGGATACCAACAAGCCATTGCTAGACCAAAAACAATCTAAGGAGAAGATTCGTTCAGAATATAGTCAGCGTCTGAAGTCTGTGCTGAAATCGATGTTGAACTCGGGGAATATAGTCAAGGCAACTAACACCTACGCCATTCCAGTGTTGCTTTACTCATTTGGAATAATCAGATTGGACTAAGACAGAACTGGACGATATTCAAAGGCACACCCGAACGATGCTAACAAAGTACAACAACCATCATCCAAAATCGTCTGTGATACGAACAACTTTTAAGCGAAAAGAAGGCGGATTAATAGATATTGTCAATTTACACACCGAACAGATAAAAAATCTCCGATAATTCTTCTCAGCAAAAGCTCTCACTTCGGACCTACATAGAGTATTGTTGGCAGATAAGGTATATACACCTCTAAATCTTGATACCAGTGATGACCTGCTGAATCTACCGTTCCTATCAGATACTGAAAAACAAAAGCTATGGTCAAGAAAGGAATTGCATGGACGACATCACCATGAGATTAATCAGCCACACATCGACAAAGAAGCCTCAAACAAATGGTCGATGAAAGGAGAATTATTCGCGGAAACAGAGGGAGTCCTTATGGCCATCCAAGACCAAGTGATCTATGCAAACAACTATAAAAAATTTATTATGAAGGACGGAACATTACAAACAGATAGGTGCAAAAACTGCCAAATAAGATCGGAGACTATACAGCATATTACGTCCGGATGCGAACAACTGGCCAATACGGATTATCTTCATAGGCATAATCAAGTGTGCAACATTATTCATCAGAAACTTGCACACAAGTACGGACTTTTGAATACCTTCCATCCATATTACAAGTATCAACCGGCGCCTGTATTTGAAAATAACTCTATCAGATTATACTACGATAGGCCTGTTATCACTGATAGAATGGTGACGAATAATAGGCCGGACATAGTGGTGTATGATAAGAGAGCCAGAACAGCAATGCTGGTGGATGTCGCCATACCGAATAATAACAACTTGCTGAATAAGTTCCAGGAGAAAAAGTCCAAATACACAGACCTTGCTACTGAGATCAAGCAGATGTGGCACCTCGAGAAAATAGATATTGTTCCTGTCATCGTATCCTTGACTGGGTTAATACCCAAAGCTTTGCATGATAGCCTTAAGAGATTAGAATTGCATAGGAATCCATTTATAGAAATTCAAAAACCTGTAATTCCTAATACATGTAGGATATTTGAATTTGGGAGGCTTTTATTTGGTAAAATTCCATTATCAATAATGTTTTAAGGAATTTTACTTAATAATTGCGATTCGTAACGCGTTTCACTACATCGTAGCTTCTTCAGACGAATGAATGTACAGAAAATATAAATATAAATGTTCTTGAGTAATTAAAACACAGCAAATAGCTGTGTTGAATATAGTTTGAGGAGCATTTCTGTCGTTGTTTTATCATATTTCGTCAGTGTGATGTCAATCTTGGGTGTTTGTAATTTCAATGGTGTTTGAATTGTGTCATTCCCAAGTACTTTATATTTCTGTTTAATTGTAGTCTTTGTGCAAGCGGTTTCGGTGTTCGAATTTTCTCTTGATACCTGTTGTTATATGGTTTCAACAATAATGTAGAATATACGCAGTATTTTTTCTGGCTGATATGTTTGAACCGTATCTTTGCTAGAAATTCTCGCGCCTGAGATTCAATGGTGGTTCGTTTGCTTCTCGAAGCATACTTTTCACAGGACTTCTAGGAAAAGCTCCTAGGCTTTCTGAAAGCCTAGTTCAGTCAAGTTGAAATCCAGCACTATGCTGTGAACAAAAAGAAAATAATAATAATAGTTTATTATATTTTGTGAAACTTAAACCTTGTGTTTTTTCTTCAATTGTTTAATTGTTTAATAAACTGTTTCACTGAGTGACTAACGAGACTATATCTATTAAAAGAATATCAATGAAAACTTACCAAAATAGGAGAAGAAACACAGGCAAATAACGAATGAATGAATGAATTTATATACAGGGTGCTGCAACTAAAACTGAACAGAGGCTATATCTACCAAGATATTCATTTCTGATCAAAACGCGAAAACAGGTCAATTTTTATTTCAAGGAGGGAACATCTCTTGGGGCACAATACTTGCCTGAAATATCAACCTTGGTTTCCAATCCTTGAACATTTTGAATAGAAAAGGTGGGTCGAGTGATGACTCAAGAGAAACGTGGTATCTTTGTCTACATTGCCTTGAACGAATTTCCATTTTCAATTGAAAACTGTAAAAGATACAGGGTGTGCAAATGAAAGATAGGGAAGACTATTTCCCTGAGACTATTCAAGTTTCAGTTAGGTAAAATGGAATAAATCCATGCTGATCAATGGCAGTCATCATCAAGTCCCACCCTCATCTCGAATTTAAACCCTGGAGCAGGGGTTACAACCCTTGAAAATTTGGAAGAGGGTAGACGGGTCGAGTGATAACTTGAAAGAAAGGTTTCATATTTTCTGCATTCCCGTGAAAGAATTTTCATTTCTGATTGAAAACTGTAGAAGATACAGAGTGAGCCACTGAAAAATAGAGAAGACTATCGCCCCAAGACTATTGGAGTATTAGTGCGAAAAACTGGAATAGATTCATTTAGATCAAAAAAGACAGCCGCTGATCTGGAATGAATCTGTTCCATTTTTTTGCACTAATACTTGAATAGCTCAGGGTGATAGATAGCTTCCTCTTTTTTTCAGTAGCACACTTCTTCTACAGTTTTCAATCAAAAACGAAAATTCGTTCTTGGGAATGCAGACACGGATAATACCTTTCTTTCGAGGTATCACTCGACCCATCTACACCCTTCAAAATTTTCAAGGGTGGTCACCCCTGCTCTAGGGGTTAAAATTGAGATGAGGAAGGTACTTGATGATGACTGCCATCGATCAGCATGGATCTGTTCCATTTTACTTCACTGAAACTTGTATAGTCTCAGGGAAATAGTCTTCCCTATCTTTCAGTTTCTCACAATGTATCTTTTACAGTTTTCAATTAAAAATGGAAATACGTTCAAGGCGATGTAGTACCACCTTTTTCTTGAGTCATCACTCGACCCATCTTCCCTATTCAAAATGTTCAAGGATTGCAACCCCCGCTTAGGGAGTTGATATTTCAGGCAAAGTTTTGTACCCCAAAAGTTGTCCCCTTGAAACAAAAATTGACCTGATTTTGCGTTTTGGTCAGAAATGAATATCTTGGTACATATAGCCTCTGTTTAGTTTTCGTTGAAGCACCCTGTATATGGTTGCGAGGTCGGGAGTCATGATCGGTTTAAAAAATCGGAATGCGCCGAAATTCCAGTATGAGGATGGATGCACTAAGTATTATTCCTTACGAAATCGACCCCAATAAATTTTGATTTTGTAATTCATAAAGGTATAGGGTTAGATTACATCTTTTATTCAAAGTGGTATGTTGAGTGATTTTCGACGATTATGTATATGTATTAGAATTTTGTTGTGTCTCCTTGAAAATTGTTCAGTTTTCATCAAGTTGTTACAGTTTATGGATCACCTGTATATTGAAACTGCGTTATTCGCAAATTGTCTATTATCAATAAAAAACCAAAATTGCATCAAATATTCTATTAGAGGCGACTTAAGTATTTCTTTCATTCCACAAACTTCAGAGACGGTGGCTTAGTTACTCTTCCATTCCATTATGTATTTTACAACATAGAATTATTTGTATAAAAACTCACTTGAAATAAAAATGATAGAATATCGTGAAATAGAAAATCAAGATATAAACTTCCAGTGTTATTTTGAGATAGTTTCATTTCAAATATTCAAAATTGTATGAAAGAAAAATAGAAACTTACAACGAAAGAAAAAAATTTTATAATCATTTAATTTCCGTTTAATATAGTAGCAAGTACAGGACGAGTGGAAGTTGCAAAAGGGGTAAAAAGTCATGGAAATTAATAATTAGATTTCATTACTGCTGGCATTTCGAGCTGCGCATGGATGTGATAATGGATTACATGAGTTCCGTACTATGCAGTCAGGCTGAGTTCGTTGATTAAATCTGATTCATTATTTATCTCGTTTTGCATTAAGAACATTTCCGGACTGGTTTTCTATTATACCTGACGCTTTTACCGAATGGGATCTTTTATACTCAGTGGAAGGAACAATTGAATCTTGGAATATGTCTTTAACGCTTTCACTCAATTTAAATAGGAAGTATTCAATTGATTTTATTACGTCTTATTATGTTGGTACTTCCTAACTTAGCTTTAATTTAAGTGTTTGCCATTTCCTGAGAAACTATATAACGATAAACTGCTTCTGTAAGTTCACAAGTTAAAATGAGTGTTCATTCTCGATAAAGTGCTGAAATGTTGTGTGATTGCTTATTCGATTCGAATTATGCCAAAGAAATTGTATTTGAAGTTTTTTTCAGCAATTTAAAATTAGAAAAATTATTAGCGAATCAAGATGGAAAAACAAAATTAAGTTTTTCGCAAATAATTTTGATAATGTTAATCAGTTAAAAATCAATAATCTTCTCAAGAAAGACGAAATTTTTGATGAAGAGTTTCGACTCATGAATCTCTATTTAATTCATTTATAATTTCAATTCAACGTTGAGCATGAAGCATTACGCAATCTTCGCGACTTCATTGTCTACAGTTCCCCAGTACCCAAAATAAGATTTTCAATTTGATGAATATCAATTGAAATATTCAAAACACTT
Organism: Cryptolaemus montrouzieri; assembly: GCA_013387265.2. Lineage (NCBI taxonomy): Eukaryota > Metazoa > Arthropoda > Insecta > Coleoptera > Coccinellidae > Cryptolaemus > Cryptolaemus montrouzieri. Next base: position 127,582,368 of record JABFTP020000185.1, read on the forward strand.
GAAAAGAAAAAGACCTGTTGCAAAAAATTGTTTCAATCCGTTTGATGAAAAAGTAGTTTCATTAACCAACGATGGAAATTTGTCTGCGTTAAAGATGACACAAATATAAAAGTGTGGTATTCCATCTAAAGATGTTTAATTTTCTGAAGGTTCCATATATAAACTCAACCAGATTACGTCATAAAGTTATTTGAATCTAGTTCATCTTGTTAATTATTAATTCTTTGAATGAACAAAAATCAACTTGCCACGAAAGAATGTTATAAAATCGCAGTATTTCAACAAAGAATTGTTATTATCGATTGAATAATACCATTTGTTTGCCACTGGCTTTGCGAAAATCAACAACGAATTGTCTATCGAAAAACTGGAAACGAACTGAGGTGGTCAAGCATTCTAGTTGGCATAAGATGCCGTCGATACCGTCGAGAACAATTTTGAATAAAACAACAAACGAGTAAAAGATCTACTCCCAGAGTTGTTCCGAGCTATGCTCAATTGGTGGAGTATTCTTTAAAACCCATTTACTATTTTATCTCAGTCTTATATGCAGAACTTAAAGAACCAAAAAGTCAGCAACACATTTTCTGTTAACATTCCTTCTCTTTACTTCTACTCACGAACGATATTTAGCTTTGCTGTTGATACGCTCCTCAAAATGGGTGAACCTTTGATGTATTATCAAAATTGATCATTCACAGAAATTATATATCCTATATATCGCTGCTATTAATAGGAACCTGTTTTTTACATTTCATAGCTTTTTTGTATTTTTTTAATCGTAACTCCTAGGTGGAGGTGATATCTGTCATGCCACAGATGTAACTGCCCAAGATGATTTGATGAGTGCGGTTAGACGCTGCTTGAAGAGGGCCAATTTGTAAGTTGTCGGAAAGATGTTCGATGAAAGCGAGATCCACAGCACACTAAGCCTGTAAACAAAAGAATTTATATACAGGTGTCCGAGAATTGCGTGTACAACGTTATACCACAGATTCTTCAGCTGGAAATAAATCGATCTAGGCCATTTTACCTAAATGAAGAGTTTCTTGGCCGCTAGAGGTCGCCAAATCCGAAAAGTTTTTTCCTTATTTTTCAAATAAATCGAGAACGACTCGATCGATAGAAACCAGATTTGGTATGCGTAATCGGGTGCGTTACTCACGTTTTTTAATGATCCACTCAATGACCTTGACGTTTTACAACTGTCTTCAAAAACTCAAACGTGTTTTCAATCAACCATAATTTTTCAGTTGTCTGCGTTTGAGCAAAACTGTTGTAGACATTCGGTAGCTAAACTAATTATCGAACTTAAGGAGCACTTCAATCACAAAAAACAGTTTTTCAATTTCATGCTTTCATTTCTTCAACCACCTAGTAAGTCGAAAATATCACATATTGATCATGTTGGCTTTGGATTTATTTCTGTGGTCTAGTAGATTGTCATTTTATTAGGCTTCACAACCAATTGTTCATACAACAGTGTTCCTTAAGTTCTTAACTAGGTATTTTGGTGATTTTTTCATCACTATTAGGAACGGAGATGTACAGTTACTCTGAAATGGTTAATATGGTTATGGTGTACGGATTTTAAAAGCGCGAGAGTATATGCTCAGAGTTTTTAGATCGCCGAACCACCAAAAGTTTGGAAATCTGGAGAGGAGCCTCCGTGAGAATGGTTGCTTCAAGCCCTGAAACAGTAAGGACGGTAGAACGCGAAGAACAAATTTCGGACATGGTGGAGGAAAACCAACAATGAAGCACGAGGCGTTTAGGTTTGTAATTAGTCGTTCCTAAAATTCTAATAATTCATGATGTCTTGAAGGAAAAATTATTTCATCCTTATCACATTTAGAAGCTTCAGGAATTACTTCCGAACGATCCTGAGAATCGCCGAATTTTCTGCCGATTTATCCAAGAGAAGAGAACTCAGAATCTCCACTTCAGTAGGAGAAATTCTATTTACCGACAAATGTACTTTTACTAGGTCTGGCATCACTAACCTTCACACTGAGCACATGTTCAGTGTCGAAAATTCACATGCTCCTACAAGTACATATCATCAGAATTAATTCAGAATTTACGTATGGATTTCAGTAATTCACAATTTCATTATTGGTCCGGTGGTGATTCCAGATCGATTAAACGGAGAGGCATGTTTGAATTTTTTGCTAGAAACTTTTCCGGATTTGTTGGACGATATTCTAGTATAAATGCATGCAGAAATGTGGTTTATGCACGACAGTGCACCTCCTCACTTCACTATAGTGGTTATCGAGTACTTACATGCACAGTATGCGGATCGTTGGATCGGAAGGGGAGCTGATGCTCCTGCAAGTTGGCCAGAACGATCTCCCGACTTGTCACCGTGCGACGTCTATCTTTGGGTTGCTTCAAAATTTAGAGTTTACTCTTCTACAATTGACATCCGAGAAGAGTTACATATGTGAATTTTAAATGCGGGCAACTCCTTCAAAAATGACCCTGAAGTAATGCCAAAGGTCTAATTTAAATTATTAAAAAGGATATACTCCTATATTCAGCAAAATGGTGGAATTTTTGAACATTCACCATAGTTGAATGAAATTTTGGGTGTAAACTCATTAATTGTTATTCTGAAGTGAATCGTTTTTTCCTATTTAGTGTCCAACTGGCAAACTTGTTTTCATATTTTTTAATATTCAATTTGAAGAACTTTTCTTCGAAATTTTCGATTTTTGTACTACCGAACATTGAATTTTCTATTCGCTTGATTCGATTTAGCAACCTGAAAACATCATTTTGTCAACAAGAGGTTGTCAAGTATAATAAAATGTTAATTTTCCAGACTACAGAAACAAATTCAAAGCCAACATCGACAATATGAGATATTTTTGACTTGAAATTGAAAAACTGTTTTTATGATTGAACCGCTCATCATCAATGTTTGATAATTAGTCTAGCTACTCAATGTCTGAAACAGTTTCGCTCAAATGTAAAAAGTTGAAAAATTATGGTTGATTAAAAACACGTTCGAGTTTTTAGGAACACTTCTAAAACGTCAAGGTCATTGAGTCGATCACTGAAAAACGTGAATAACGCACCCGATTACGCATATCAAATATGGTTTCTATCGTTCGAGTCGTTCTGGAATTATTTGAAAAATAAGATAGAAAAACTTTGGATTTGGCGACCTCTAGCGGCTAAACGGAGAAACTTTTCATAAAGGTAAGTTGGCTTAAATCTTCTCATTTCGAGTTGAACAATCTGTGGTATAACGTTGTACACGCAATTCACGGACACCCTGTAGAGGCAGTGTTTTTAAATCTGAAATCTTTCAGCAACCAAACCTTTCAGTTCTTCAGACCATTTACCTAAAAGTACCTGTAGAACCTGCTGCCTTTGGGCGGAGATCACAAGTGCTATATTCCTTATTATAAGGAGCTGTGCAATCACTAATATAATAATCATCTTTGATTCACATTTAATGTGATTCTTTCTTATATGGGCCTGAATATATTGCATAATATTCATACAGGTTCATCTCCGAAAAGAACGTATCTGTTGTGAGACATATTTCAATAAAACCATTAGCGTAACTTCCAAGGACAAGCGATTAGTTATTAATTTCAATCCAAAACACACTTGATCTTGTCGCGTGGCGAAAAATATAAAATAGGTCAAAGACTTAAGATACCTATTCCAGTGTTTCCAGAATGATCCGTAGATACAGGGAGACTGGTAGTCATGAGAGGAGACCTGCGCAAGGAGGATCTCGAGCAACAACTACGATCGATGATCGTTATTCAACAATTTCCTCGTTAGGCAACGGTTCGCTACTATTAGGCTAGGTTAGATAGAATAGTGTATAAATTAGCACTGAAACGATTAGCCTTGGATACCAATGTTCCAGTTTAAAGATATATAAATTCGGATAAATAATGGAAATCAAAAATAGTTTTTGATCGTGTCCAATTTCAATTCGTCCCTTGCACGCATTCTTGAGAAAAATGGTTTTAACAAACAGATGAACAATGAAGTATTATTTTAAGATATGCGATATGCATATCTTAAAACGAGTTATATTTACAGTAATAGAAACTCTTTACTTAAACTATATATTTGAACAAACAGATGCAATTTTTAATCATGCTGATTCTATTTTCTTTTTTCAGATAACTTCGGAATGTTTATTTCTGAGAGACCGGTCCCAACATCGCGCTCTACGACGTCGGAGATGTAGCTAACAAAATGTCGTCGACTAGCTTCTTGGTGCTTGTTTTAGTGTTTATTGTGACTTGCTCTGAAGCAGAACTGGCGACGGAATTCGCTGAAGCCTCCGATGGAGGAACAGCGTCGCTTCCGTGCAATCTAACCCCCACACATTCGCCCGATAAAGTAGGTATAGTGGTGTGGCACAAGGGTATCCACGAGGACCCAATTTATAAATATGACTTGAGGGGAAATCGTCCCCAACATTGGGCGGAACCGTCATTGGGGGATCGGTTTTTCATGAGAATTCTGGACGACAATCGTAGTGTTCTGACAATCTCACCAACGAATTTATCGGATGAAAGCGTGTATCACTGTCGCGTGGACTTTCTGACTTCGCCATCAAGGATAACACATGTCAACTTAACTATCATAGGTAAGTTCTAAAACTTTCTGGATCTTATTTCGGACTACTGGAAAATTGGGGAATTATTCAACTTGAATAACATTTTTTTATCAGAAATCTGTTTCGTCGAATTTGTCTCGGCGAAACATGTTCAGAGAAAAGAAGAGAATTCCTTCCTATTTCATATTTCTAAGGTATTCAGAATAGGTGCCTAATAGCAATTATGATTACTATTGAAACAAGTGCTAACAAATAATTATGAATTGATATTATTATAGAGCTAATATAATATAATAATAAAAAATAAGACAATTTTTAAGAATATGGGTATTCCTTATTTAAATGATTGGCAGTGGGGAGAGATTAGATGTCTACTTGGTTATTGAGGGATAGTATAACATGGGCTTTGATACACTTTATTGATTTCGTAACGTTCTAATGAATTAATTTTCTCTACTTTATTGCATTTGTGAAGAATTTCAGGCAACTATCTGTTTGTAATGTTCTGTCCTTACTTATAAGTTTTTTGTAGCTGTTTGTAGCGATGTTTTGGCCTTGAATGGTCATAGGAAATCATTCTGTTTCCACGAATAGTTCCCATTTCATCAACCATTTGTTGGAAGCTTCTTTGTCGATGTGTGGTTGATTAATCTCATGGTAATGTCGTCCATGCAATACCTTTCTTGACCATTCCTCTTGTTTTTCAGTATCTGATAGAAACGGTAGATTCAGCAGCAAGATTCAGAGGTGTTTATCCCTTATCAGCCAACGATACCACTCTTGGAGGTCAGAAGTGCAGAAAAGAATTCCCTGAGATTTTTATATCTGTTTCGAATGTAAGTTGACAATATGAATTTTTCCGAGACCTCTTCCTTTCCGCTTCAAAGTTATTCGTATCACAGATGATTTTGGATGGTTATTGTTGAACTTTGTCAGCATCGTTCGGGTCTGCCTTTAAATATCATCGAGTGCTGTTTTAATCCATCTGATTATTCCAAACGAGTAAAGCAACACTGGAATGGTTTCAGACTCTGACTGTACTCTGAATGAATATCCTTCGACTGTTTTTGGTACAGCAATCTGGCTTGTTGGTATCCCAGGTATTTGTACGTTTCGCCACCCCTCATACACTGTATAATATCACAATTTTGAAGTTGTGTTTCACCATTTATGACTTTCTCTCTTTGAATGTTCAGGGTCTTACATTTTTCAATTCCGAATTTCATATGTACATCTGCCGAGAACATACTGATAGTTTTCAGCAGGTCATCCAATTGCTTCTTGTTCGAAGCATATAATTTGATGTCTTTCATATACAGCAGGTGGAAGATCGTGTGATAGTTCCTATATGATTTTATCCTTAATTCCGTATCCTGTCCTAATGAGAACTGAAGACAATAGGTTAATAGCCAAATAGAACCAAAGTGGACTCAAAGAGTCTCCTAGAAAAATTCCAGGACGTATGGGTATCTCGTCGGATTTAATTGACTTATTGTTCATGTTGACCTGCAGAGGCGTACGCCAGAATATTATTTTTATTATTATATTATCGTGGACTTATGCACTATCTCAGCTGTTAGCTGTATAATTTACCTTTCCCAGCTTCAGCTATCAAAGTGAATAGGCTCGATTACAATATACCTAACATAAATTTTCTTACTATCTTACATGTATTGAGAATTACAGCTTTTTAATTTCCATATAAGTATTCTTATGCAATTCTAATTTCTTAAGGCTATCATGCAATCTTTTCGGTATTAACTCAGTCGAAGAAATGATGACGGGAACGATATCTATTTTATGTAGGTGCCACATCTGCTTGATCTCAAATGCAAGGTCTGTGTATTGGACTTTCTCTTCTGGAACTTGTTCAGCACGTTGTTATTATTCGATATGGCATATTACTATTAATATTATCGTGGACTTGTGCACTATCTCAGCTATTAGTTGGATATAGTTTACTTTTCACAAACTCAGCAATCAAAGGAAATAGGCTCGATCACAATATACTTGACATAAGAATGAGGGTTTTCCTCAGCCCAATAATGATTATTGTGAAAATTTGTGATAGCAGTTCTCGATGAGTTAGCTTCGTCTGTGAACATTATTTCACTATCCAAATAAGCATTTTATCTAAGAACCATCGGCAGAAATTCAGTCTTGAAGGAAAATCCCGAGGAAGTAGAGTTTGGACGCGTTGAATTTGAAACGGGTACAATAAAAAGTCGCGAAATATCCTCCAAATCAGAACATGTGAAATATTCAACTGATTTCCAATTTTTCTTGTACTCATATGAGGATTCAAATCAACCTAATTCAAAACTACTTCCTCAATATCTGGAGTTCTCAAAATTTGAGTTGCACCTTTTGAATGATTATTTGCAGTAAAAGTACCAGTTCCCCTCAACCTTCTGTGGACATTTGAAAATTTTCACCTGTCTGGTGTTAAGCGATTCGGACAGCGCATTTGATATAATCGCCTAGTTTCTGTTGTGTTTCCGTCAGCCAGACCGTACATGTAATGGATATCAGCCAATTTGGCGTCAGTAAAATAAGCCATTTTTTCTTACAGCAGTAACTTCAAAAGTCTTAGAACTAATCGTTAATCTAATGGACACTTCGAGTAGCAACTGTCAGAATAAATGAATTAATGAAAAAAATCAAAGCTTTCAATTCAGCGAATGCATACAATCGTTTAATAATTTTTCACCCGAGAACAGTGGGAGATACGAAAAAATTTCAGGTGTCAAACAGTTTCTAATTTGAACGGAGATGACAAAAATTAATTGAACGTTGATCAGCGGCGTACTGAAAAAAAGTTTGAGAGGCAAAATACGACATGGTTCCGGAAAAGAAAACACCTTGTAGATTCTAGTTGAAATTTAGGACGTGCATTGATGGGAGCTGTAAAAAATAGTTTGCATTCCAAAATTGGGCTGAATATCTCAGAAACTGCAGGAGTTCTGAAGAAAAAAACAATTTTTTCCAGAAATTTCAACACCCTTAGCTCCGTAACGAAGTTTTTGCGACCCTATGTTTATATGAATTTCTCTTCTTGAAATTTCACGTAGATTTACCCTCTCAAGTTTAGACATACTTTTATGTATCATAGGTGAGCATGTTTCCAGACACATTAGCACATGAAATACCCAAGATAATTGTCCTGTAAACGTACATGTAGCATTATTCGAATACGCCATTCTCAGCTCACTTATTTCTTGGATTTTTCATTTCATCAGCTTGAAACCCTTCGACGAAATTCTTTTCACCTGTATAATCGAGATAAGAGAGAGGGGTCAAGTTATATCTTGATTTTGGGCGGATGAATTGCTTTTTTAATGAAATTTCCCATTTTGTATTTCAATTTCTTTTGCGGAATGAAATTATAAATATAGGTGCATGAATTATCAAGTGACAAATAATAACAAGCAAATAGACCAGTCTAATCTGTTTATTCATTTATATATATATATATATATATATATATATATATATATATATATATATATATATATATATATATATATATATATATATATATATATATATATATATATATATGGTCAGATATCTTCCGCGATAAACTGCTTGGTTGCACTATTGTGGCGCTTGGGGGCTGCGTGCATGGCGGGCAGATTTGAAACTAGCTCTTGTCAGGAGGGATTATTCATTGATCTACGGATTTTGAATAATTCGTCTTGTCTCAGATTCATATATATATATATATATATATATAATATATATATCAAGTTGAATTTTAGTTACTAACCCTTTATTCAAAAATAAACAAATATTTTTCGGAATTCGGGAATCGGAGTTAAGAGAACGGAAAGTGTTGGAGGTTAAAACTTGTAACCTTATAATTTGGAGACTGTTTTACGAGTTTCGGCACAGAGCCATCATCAGAAAGCATTCATCTCTGCAAATTATAAGTTTTCAACCTCAAATACTTTCCGTTCTCTTAACCCTATATATATATATATATATATATATATATATATATATATATATATATATATATATATATATATATATATATATATATATATATATATATATATATATATGACTAGTTCCTGTTATTTCCGAATAAGTAGGATTTTTAAGTACATTACTATTATAAATTAGTACTTAAAATTAATTTCTGATATGTATTTTTCCTGTTCTGTCAACCCATTTCTCTGTACTGTTAGGTTTAAACTGATTATTGACGTTTTGGTACTGTAGCTTTATGAAATATTGTGAATGAAGGAAAATGAACCCATTCTCCATGTTCTTTTTCTGTGAGGATTTCACTGAGAACAGATTCAAGGTAGCTTCTTCTGTTTTCAAGTTATTTGGAATTAAAGTAAATCAAATTAAATTCTATGAATAGACATAGAGTTAGTAGAGGATAAAATTAGGGAAATGTTATAGAATTTTCCGACTTTCATGGAAACATTTCCTGGATGAAATAATTGATTGCACATGTGATATTTTCTGAAGGAAAAACTCTATTTAAAGAAATCAAAGTTGCCTATATTTCAGAATTTATTTAAGAAAACGCAAGTTGACAATTATCATTCGAAAACATTTGTCGATTTTACTTAAAAAAGGGCCTGAAGAATATCGTGTGTCATTTGTACATAACTACAAAATCAACTCAGATATAGACACTCAACTGATTCCGAAAATTTTTCAGATTAGCAAACAACTTGACAACTCGAATAGATAGCTCAAATTTGTGTGCGGCAATTAATTCCGTATGCCCTAGGAACGCAAAAGGGGGTGGGGGGTCATTTTCCTCATTCACAATATTTTACATAGATGCTGCTCAAACATCGAAATCTGTCCACCTGTACATGGTTTGGACTATAACTTGGTTAAGTATATTCTATCGGCTTTTGTTTGGATCAAGGTGGGTGTAGTATTATGCGTCATTTTTCACCATTCAACGTACAGTTTTCCTAATGTTTTTTCAACCAGTTGGCGTCTTCGATAAATGAAAACAGTTTTTTCATCAATAAGAACTATCAAGTCAGTCTAGTTACTAATAGCAAAACTACCCCACTCTATATGTTTTGTTAAGGTGTTGAAAAAATTATTGCTTATTGTTGTTGATAAATATAACAATTTAGTCTTGTCTCCATGTTTGAGTACGATGAAAACGTTTGTCCATCTATACTAGCTTTTGCAAAAGCTAATATACTCAACATATTTGAACCAAATATGACATGAAAGAAAGCTGTAGAAAATCTTTCCAGCTGGAAAAATCTCAGTAGAATATCTGAGCAAAGAGTTTTTTACTTCGAAAAAATATAGTTCGAGTATTTTTACTCTCACTGGGTGAATAGTTTTTCAATTAAATTTCAACGAATCACGAGTGGATACAATTCGGTTTTAAGGGATGAAGCTCAAACATGTATCTTCATTTTCATTTATATTCTGGGCGTTGTCTATGCATTGATTGAACAATTTTTTTACATTTCCGCCTCTTTTTAGATTTAAACCAATCTAATAATAACGAATTTCCGAAATCAGTAGCGCTCGATCGAAGCTATGGTAAAGTCGAATAAAATAGAAAGAAAGAAGTTGAAAATCGATTGTTAATTGATTGAATTATCCACCAGTTTGAAATGAGTTGTTTTGTGAAAAATGCGCTGAATGTTTTCAGTATCTTTTTCTTTTCTTTTTCTGTAACATTATGTATTGGTAAACGTTCTTATACTTACATTGAACTATTGAGTCCTAGGCCATCTCATGGTTCTATTTCTATATTTCTAAGGTCTACGCAATTTCATTCGAATTGAGCAAGAATAGTCGGCTCTCATTGAAACGGCTGCAACTGAGTCAGTTTACCAAATTTCGAATTTAAATCTTCCTCACATATTTTTAAAGGTACAAAGCTAAAATCGAAATGAACGAATTTCATTTACCCATTCCCAAGAACATTTTTATGCGGTCCACATTAGGCAATACCACCAATATTTCCTAACGTATTTCATGTTTAACGTCTTCTAGTGTTTCGAGATTTATCGATGAAATATACTTTAAAGAAATGAAAATGAAGTACTTATACGCAATATTATATATTTTTTGTTTTCAGTGATATGCAATATTAAAATTTCCCAGTTTCTTTTACGTTTTCTTAAACAAAAATAATTCTTTGGTGTTTTCTTGATCAATATCCGGTTTTTGACAGAATGTATATCTAGAAGTTTCCAGAGAATGAATAATATATAAGTTGAAATCGCCTCGGTAGCTGCACGGTTAGTGAGCAAGTATGTAGCAATATGCTTTGCCGAGGTGCCGAGTTCGAATTCGGGTTTAAGTTATAGATGTGTCCATGAACAAAAATTGAAAATTCACAAAGATTTATATAGAGATTGGATGCATAATCTAAAAGGTTGAGTCCATAACCACTGAAGGCCAGATAACTTGTAATTCTGAGAGGTGGAAGTTATTATAGCACGGTCTAGGTCAGTGAATCGGAGTCCACTATAAACTGTTGGTCCCTAGAAAAACACAAAACACACAACATATAGGTTAGGTTAGTTTGAAATGAGGAAGTTGGTATTAGTCACTGTTACATGACATACTATCTGAATAGTTGTTGAAAAAGAATGCACGAATAAAAATTCGAGTCTCCAGCAATTTCAAAAACACACTCGTTTTAATTTATTGTGTAAGTTATTTCATTTTGCTAATATAAGTGTGCAAATGAATGTTGGCGGGAGAACTCGTTCTTAGGACATAAATAATACGGTCAAACTGACCTAGTGGGGTACCGTTTCAACGAATATAACACTTTTTGAAATAGAAAAGGCAAGTCCCGGTTCAATTTCACTCGAATCCTAAATAAATAGTCCGGTAACTGGAATATCCCTTCATAGGAATGATAGCTTTGCAGCGAATCATTTACTTTGTACCCAATTGTGTTAGAATAATTTATTGGCTCAAAGGTATATTGGAACAGTCTCGTCTCAAGATCAAAACGTTGAATTATTGCGTTCGCCTGTCGGTTGTGGGTTGAAATCTGCTACCTAAGGTTTTTAAAGCATTTTCTTATTGCTATCTCGATAACCGATAACACCCGAAAATCGCTATATTTGATTGATTATATACATTGAAGACCTTTATTCAGGGAGCAATATTCATCCTTCCGTAGAATGATAAATATCCTTCATCGAAAGAGCTGGCTCTTCGATAAACTTTTCGAAATCATTCTCAACCAGGTCACTATAGTATTGGTACCATCTAGTAGGATGTCGCGAATAGGAGCAACATATAGTAGTTTCGTTCCGTTTGAACTAGGTAAGTGTTACATATTCACAACATCGAGATACCTACTTCGTCATTCTTAGCAAAGGACAGGATATACAGACATGGATGAACACACTGCAAATTGCTTTGAGAAGAGTTGAATGCTGGTGTACGTACCCTGGTCTCGGGTTAACTCCGAACAATTGGAACTGGTTGTTTTCATGCGAAATATCAAAACTCGACATGAAACGATCCGTTATGTTCTTGGTAGTAGTACTGAACTCGGCTTAGCATCTCAAGCTTCAAACGTACACATTTTCTGTAACCTCATTATAATGAGAAGAAACTTCAGCTACGCGGGGGGCTTTAAAGCACACGTGTTTAGGTGGTTCAGCTATCCAGACTCTATTACGCCTCGCTAGCTTGATGAACTAGGGTGTAAAAACAGAAAAAGGAGCTCGTTTCAGTAAGACTCAGAGCACTGATGGTTAGAAGCGTGTGCTCAAAGAAACATCTCTATTGTGGCGCTAAATAGATTGTTTGGGGGTGAACCACTGTACCTAACACTCATTAGCGGGACAGTTTTGACTGCTTGTAGGTTAGGGACTGGGGGCATGCTGGTGGTCGCTGAAAGACATACCATGTTTCCTGAAGCTATTAGCAGCTACCACCTTCTTTGGATGAACTCAAATTGAACCACGCCGGTGATGATATAGAAGAGACAATCCTATCCAAAAAGGAGAGAGAGGAAAGGAAGGATGTCTAGGTACACGAATGGTTCGAACACCAAAAGGAATCAGGTAGCGGAATTTAAAGCTGGAAAAAAGGAGAGGTTTTTACACACGATAACTTCTGAGGTAGTCTGAGTGTGCATTGCGGCACTGAAACAAGTGACGATGGACAACTACATCCGTTTTCTAAGGGTTTCGAGTCACACCGGGATCAAAAGTGACTTGGTAGCGAATATATATATATATATATATATATATATATATATATATATATATATATATATATATATATATATATATATATATACCAGGCTCCGCGATCAGGATCTCTGCCTCATAGGGACACTTGGTTGAGTGCTCGAGGTTCGCCAGTTCAAGGCTATTTTGAATGGGTAAATGCTGAGTACATTGCCTGATAAACCGTGGACAAGGATTTCACTTGAAAGCCGTCGAACTAATGCAAGGCTTCTAGCACCATGAAATGTTCAGATATCACCAGTGCGAGATAGGACAGATGAGAAATATAAAATCAGGAATATGAGCTTACTAAGATGAAATTTGAAAATTTACATGAAGTTTACCTATCCCTAGTTTATTTGAATAATCCTAAACGCTTGTCGTTTGTACGATTTCAACAAAATAGAGCAATCTTCATTTTATTTTAGATGAATGTGTACCCTGAGACGACTACCCTCGTTAGTTGTCACTTGAAAGTAAGAATAATTCCCCAGCTAGTTCAAGCGGTGAGTGGTCGCGGGCTAAACGAACATGGAACTTTTTGGATGGGAAGAAAAAAAAATTGCGCAACTTGTTTATCTGCAAGTCTATTAAAACTAGAAAATTGCACCGGTGAACAAAGACAAACTGAAACGAGCTTTCAATGGTAACAAAAAAAAAACAAAAAATCAACAGGATCGAGCACACAAGTGTGTGAAATGATACACTTCTTTAACCAAAATGTTGTCTTTAATTCTCTACTGAATGTATACAGGGGTTGGGGCTATGATAACAAAAAAAAATGACTATGAAGGGATAGAAAAGTGCAGATAATGTAGAGTAATAAACAGTCAAATTATAGGTAATAGCGTAAAGCATTTCACAAATACATCGAAGAAAATTATTATTCAAGGAACAATATTCAACCTTCCGTAGAATGTTAAATATCCTCCCTTGAAGGAGCTTGTCTTCCGATCTACTCTTCATAATCACCGTCAACCGGGGCCACAGAGCAGCGGTACAGCACGGTCAGATGTCACGAATATTAACAATGGCCTGCAGTTTCGGTCTCGTTTGAGATGTTCACGAATACCTTAATAATAGCAACAAAATGCCTCAACAGGCCTTATACCCCTAAAACGTGATCATGAGTTAAGTCACACCAGTCATAAAACAGAACTAAGTATATAAGTAAATGAATTGCTATTCGGAACTGTTGAATTTGACTTTGACTTACAACAGGAAAGATAAATGAATATGTTATAGCTGTAATCTTATGGACCGAGTTGTGAAAAAAAAACTAAGACCAGGAATATGAATGGAAACCAATAAGCAATTACTTAATAACGATTTGAAGGTCAAATGTTAACGAACGACTAATATTGAACATGTAGGCAATGAATTAACAGACAAAAAATAATGGAGTGAGATGGTTTTTGCTTATCTGCGCAAATTGATGTTCTGCGGCGACAAGTGACGTTGAAGGTTGTATTCCAAAAAGGATTATCCAGGATGCACAGGCACAGGTACTGATTCCACAAAAACGTAGGTGCTGCTTTCACAAGGGCGTAGATGGCGACTAGACGAATTCCAGATCAAAGTCTGAACAGTTACAGGCTCCAGAGGACGAGATGAATTTGTCCGCCCTAGACAATTCCGTCGTATACTTTCAGTCCTCAATGTACTTGGAAAATACAAAGATGAAAGAAAGAATGAAGAAAGAGGCCCTGTGCGGAAAGAAAAACACATTAATGCTTTGTTCAGGGTATAAGATGCCGAAAAACGACTCATTCGAGATGGAAGATGGCCTCGTGGTATTTCATTGAAAATTTCTTGTATTTTTATCCCCTTGCAGGAAATTAATTCCACTCCAAAGTGCAACTACGAAAGCGACGAGTAGGAATTATTTGAAAATATATCCCGAGAAACGGCAAGTTCAAACTCAGAAACTTAAATTATTCACAAGTGCTCCCAAGAAATTTCAAAATGGAAAAGATAGCTGTTTTCTTCTGACATGAATTCGAAAAAAACGAATTCGTTTCCATGCCCCACTCGTAGAGGTTCGGTCTGTCAACAAGTTGTCAAATACTCTATGGTTTTCTCAAAACTGTTTTTCGTCGACCACATTTCGAAACGTTCGTATGAATATTGCACTTACTCGCAACCATGGTTGTACTGTTAGCCAAGTCTGTACCGTATGACCGAGGCCATCGCTACACATCGAAAAATACTTGTGAACCTGTGTCTGCGCTCCCACAATTGTATATAGTATCCGAGAAGAAGTAAACAGATAAAACCGCCTCGGTAGTTGCACGGTTAGTGCGCAAGCATATTGGAACTGCTTAGCCGAGGCTCTCGGTTCGAATCCGGGGTTAGGTTATGGATGTTGTCCTTGAACAAAAAAAGTACTTGCTTGCTTGCATCTTTTAACAATGTGCTCGAACTTAGCCCATTTACACAGCTGGACCTACAGTTTATAGTGGATTCGAACCACTCTCCTAGACCGTGTATGCCACCACAAGGATTACAAGTTATCTGGTCGTCGGAAGTTTATGCCCTCTTTAGGCGACTCTTTCAAATTCAGCACTTTTTGTTCAAGGACAACATCCATAACCTGACCCCGGATTCGAAAAAAAAGTACTGATTTTAAAAGAGTGACCTAAAGAAGGCATAAACTTCCGTAGACCAGATAACTTGTTATCCTTGTGGTGGCAGTCTAGGAGAGTGGTTCGGAATCCACTATAAACTGTAGGTCCACTGTGTAAATGATCTTAGTACCCGAGCACATTGTTAAAAGATGCAAGCAAGCAAGCATGTAAACAGATAACCTATATTTTGTTGACTACATTTACTAAGGTATTTCTATACGGAATTGGGTTAGAAATGAATATTTAATGGATAGAAATTTTATGAAGAGAGAATGCAGAGGATTGTCTAGCAACAAGAGTATTTCAGTGTTACTATACCGTTATTATTTATGAACGAATTGCTGGAGTCTTGAAGTACTGATTTCGAATGAGTGTCATAAGTTATTATCGAATATATCGCAGAATAAGATGACATTCAATGAATAGTTGAGGAAAATCATTACTCGAAGGTAAATTATTGAATATTCAGTCCACTTATTCGATATTTCTGACTCATTGCCCTAATACCCAAAACCATCGGTTATACGTGTTCAATGAATGTTATAGAATTAGATTCTGTTGCTGAAGTCCTTATGAAAATCGCATCTTATCTGAGGGAAGGAAACCCTAGCGCATATATCAGCCATTGTTTTCGTCGAAACGAAGCTACTCTACAGGCAAATGAGATTGGTGAAAATATGCATTCAAAACGACTCTTTCAGGAATAGTGAAAAACTTCGTCGTGGAAAAGTCCATTCAAAACAGAGTTGATATAGCCAACTGAAGGCAAGACGGACCGAAGATATACTTGCGATGCATGTTTGTAAGCACCATCATAAGAATTATGACCGTTCTCATTATTACAGAATAGCCCTGGTTTAAGATAATTACAAAGAGTAGAACAGAAGACCAGCTTCTTCATGGAAAAATATTTAACATTCTGAATAAAGTCTTCAATGTAATATCTCATATAGTAATATATTTCACATGTTATCATTATTAAGATGTTATGAAATGATGTTGAGAATGAATAGTAAATTACCTTTGTCATCACATATCCTGCTATTCCAAAAAAAATGTTCCGAACCCTTTATAATCGAGGAAGGACGAATTACATCAGAGAAATATTTTGATAATGATTTCTTTTCTGATAATAAATTGACAAGATTGAATAGGCAAAAATATTAAGTATTTGTTAATTCTAAATTTGAAAAATTTACAAACTCAACGGTGAATTGATATAATAATGAGAGAGATATAGATACTCATAAACGAGTATTTTCTGAAAAAAATTTGTGCTTAGACTTCTTTCTGATAATTCACAATATATTCTGATATCCTTGCGTACAACTGAATAAATACGTCTCTATTCGTTGATGTCTTTTACAATTTTATATGCTCATAAAATATTTCAACACGTCATTCCAAATGAAAGGAGCTACTGTCCATATATTCTTAGTAGCTTTATCTATAAAAAAATGGTCATCATATCAACTAGCCCAGTAATAACGGAGAAGTAAAAATACAAAGTTATTTCCCTTAATCCACAACCCTCACTTATATTTTTCATTAAATCTTCACAAAAAGAAATCCCGATTAGACTTGTAATATCGTATATAACAGCACCTCCTATGGAACATTCGAGAGACTCAATTACTTACTGATAAAATATTGCAAGTTCGAACCAAATGCGTATGAATTAATCGATAAGATTAAATCCACTTGTTTAATTCTCGTAGTAACAAATGTGTAACAAGTCAGGACAATTATTTATTTCATTATTTTATTAGGGGAAATGGAATGCAGACAGGCTTAAAGCCTAAAAACCATCACTCAAATCTATGTGATTGAACTAATACATAATAGAAAAATAATAGAAATAGAAATGAGTACCAAACCGCACGGAAAACGAAAATGCAGGGAAAGAAAAATAAAATCTCAAAATTCCACAAATAAACGAAAGCATGATAAACAGACAATTCTTTCATTATTCAAAGATAGTTCCGCTCCAATGTCCTTTTTAAATTTACCAACAAAATGAAAAAAATATATATTCTCCCGAAAAGTTTTGATAATAGGTGCCAGGTATCCTGTAGAAAGGTGCATTTTGTGAGCTACTTCTCCGCCTAAACGGAATATAAAATAGCTCAGTCCTTCTTAATCTTAGATCGGAGAATCTGAGAGAAATATCTTGAAGAATGCTTGGCACTGACAAACAATTATTCAACACCCTGCACAAGAAGAGGATATCGCAAATTTCTCTTCGCTCCTATAAAGTTATGATACTTATGATCTAAGAGAATTACAAAATTATTTTTGAATGCTAAGTATCTAATAAATTTATTTTGAATACCCTCCAACCTACTTATACAGACGTTATATTGTGGATTCCATATTATGGAAGCAAAGTTTAATCTATCAAACATAAAAGAATAGTATGAAGTCAAGAAAGTTGAACTCTTTCTGAAATGGCTGCTATGTCGAAAAATGATGCTTAGCAATTTATAATAAGAGTTCAGAATCAAATGATACTTCCAAATCCAGAATACTAACCTAACCTCTTGAAGTTGATTATCACTGATTTTATAGTTATATTATATATATTAATTATACTGACATTTCTACTGAAAGTGATTCTGTAACATTTCTGAAAATTCAAATATAAACAATTTTCGGCACAAAACTCTTTGAGACGGTCCAGATCGTCCTGAATCCCCCCGCAATCATCCATTTCACAAACTCTTCTAAATATTTTTAAATCATATGCATATAACAGAAAATTGTTGTTTTGAAAACATTTACCAATATTATTTACATAAATTATAAAGAGCAACGGACGTGAGCCTTGGGGTACTCCTGACGTATTGAAAAATGTGTTAGATGCCTTTCCTTCGACTAGAACGTGCTACGACCTGCCCACCAGATAGGATCTAAGCCAATCCAAGAGTCTACCACCCACACCGACTCCGACCAGTCTCCTTAGCATGATATCATGACTTATTCTGTAAAATGCTCTTTTAAAATTGGTGTAAATGGCATCCACCTGTACGCGCCCATCTAGACTCCCGTGGAGATGCTCCAAAAAAACCAATAAATATGTCCCCAAATTCTTTCTTTTGAAAAATCCGTGGTGTTGCTCAATAATTGAGTTTTTGCTATGGCTTGAAAGACATTTGTAGAAAAGAAACTTGACTAACGTTGGAATAAAAGAAAGGATGCTTATTGGTAGATAGTTTTGCACTTGTTCTTTCTCACCGCTTTTAAAAATTGGAATCACGGAGGATGTCTTCCACATCTCAAGGAAAACTGCACTCCGAAGTGAGTTATTAAAATTAATGCACAGGGGTTTAGACAGACAATCAGCACATTCTTTCAGGAATATAGGTGGAACTCTATCCGGCCCAGAGCTTTCAGAGGGATCAATTGAACCAAGCGCAAGAGTTGTTTCCTTTTCTGTTAGCACAATATCTTTAGAGTAGTTACTGTAATATAAATTCTCAGTGTTATCATGAGTATGACCATTGTTTGTCGGAGGCTCAAAGACACTTTCACAGAATTTAGCAAATAAGTTAGCAATTTCATCAGGAGATGATGCTTCTTTATCATCCAGAAACATTTTATTAGGAAAGTGACTGTTCCTCTTATTGTGGAATACATATTTGAAAAAAGATTTCGAGTCATTAGGAACTCCGTTTTGTCCAAATATCCGAAAAATTACGAAGGTCTGAAGCGATGAGTCTTTTAGAAAGAATTCTTAATTGCTTAAATCTATCAAAATTATTCAAATTCTGATATACTTTCCATTTTCTATGCTCTTAATTCTTATGGTTGATTATTTTGATTGTATTGTTTGTGAAATACGAAGGATACTTGCTATTTTGTTTTTTTAGGAACATGTTTATCAATAATTTTGAACAGAGTATTGTAAAATACATATACGTTGTAATTCACATCATAAGAATCTAATAACATTTCCCAATCAATTTCCGTTATATCCTGAATTATACTATTGTATTTTTTTCAATCAAATAAAAATAAAGTATTTAGATTTTCACTTTATTAACGAAACTATGACCGATTTCACCACACCGTGGCTTCATCAGATAAATGGAAACTAATGAACAGAGTTATTCCTTATATATTAGTCTTATTTCCTACTTAATATTACAATAGGTACAAGTACAAGAGGTATGTTGGAAAACGCATCGGAGTTACTTACTTTATGAATTGAAAAGATGGAGCTGAGAAGGATTTAGATCTAAGTGACCGTTAAGTAAGCTATCTGAATTCTTCTCTTTGTTAATCTCAGAAATTTCCAATAGATTGAGTTTTTGTCCATTATTTTCATTGTGTAAAATTTCGAAATTATCATTAAAGTTATGGTTTTCTTCGAATAAGTGATTAGAATAATGGGAATCTAATTTATGATTATTGAAACTACGTTTGTGCTCGGATAAAAAAATAATTGACAAAAACTCAATCTATTGGAAATTTTAGAGATCAACAAAGAAAAGAATTCAGGTAGGTTACTTGATAGTCAATTAGATCTAAATCCTTCTCCTTTACTCAATCTTTTCAATTCATAAAGTAAGCAACTCCGATGGGTTTTCCAACATACCTCTTGTACTTGTACCTATTGTAATATTAAGTAGGAAATAAGACTAATATATAAGAATAACTCTGTTCATTAGTTTCTATCTATCTGATGAAGTCACAGTGTGGTGAAACCGGTCATAGTTTTGTTAATATAGTGAAAATCTAAATACTTTAGTTTTATTTCATTGAAAATATGCATATTTTTCATTACATTGAAAATATGCATATCGATTTTCATCAAGTAGTTAACTATCCTCCTTACAAATGGGTCCTGCAAAGAATTAGATCAAGAATATTACCTTGTGCATTACTCACGGATTAAATTGCATCAACCCGCAAAATGAAAGCATATCTATAGTATCTATAGTATTTTCAACACTATTAGGTTTCAACATTAAATCATTATTATGACTCACCCATTTGACTGTAGAACAGTTAAAATTCCTACACACAAGAACATAAACACCATTATCTACTTTCATCTTATATGATTCAAGTTTACTTAAGAATGTTTTAACTGCGATCTCATTCCCAGGGGAAAGATATACACAACACAAGTACAGTGTTATTTGGTTCACATTCATTCGTAACCACAAATCTTCGGCGTCACTGCAGAACTGGGAAACTAACTGTGCATTGAAATCCTTACGGATTGCGATGAACACACCGCCGCCGTCCTTTTTTCTGGTAGCACTGGCACAAGACAAACGCTCTCTTCGAAATAGGTTATAATTTTCATCCACTATTTTATGATCAAAAATATTGTCACTAAGCCACGTTTCTGTTATAAGGATGATATCGTAGAGCTTGATCACTCAATTTGAACTGAGGTAACTTCGTACGCAATCCACGCACATTTTGATAGGAAACGTGTAGTGCCATTTCGGAAATATGTGACGTAAATTATATATGATATAGAAAAATGAAAAGGGACGCTATCACTTCAACTTGTTCAAAGCCGACTCGTCCTGAATCTGCAAAATCTTGGCGGTTTCTTCTTGCGGACCAAAAAACTACCGCCCTGGACCCACACAAACTTGTAGCCTATTTCCTTTGCCGTAACACTATCCGATTTGAACAAGATTTTATTCTTCGTTGTAAGGTGCTCGTTGATGAATAATCTTTTTGAAATTCCATCAATTTCTAAACCAGATCGACCATCAAGTTTGCTGCGTTTAGTTTCGATAGCCGAAAGAAATTCGTTTTTCTCTAGGCGTGTGTTGAATTTTACAATTATATTTTAAGGTTTTTTCCTCTAGTTTAGTAGGCACGCGAGAAACAAATCTGAGCGGTTCTTTCTCTATTTTATGGTTAACATATTCACCAATCTTCTGAGCAATGTTTTATTAAGTTCTCATTGTTTTTTCCGGTACTTCCATGATTTCCAAATCATTACACCTGGCTTCTAGTTCGATTATATCTAGTTTAATGATGGGTAATCCGTCCTGACTATTAATATCCCAAATATTTATGAACAATATAGAAAATATTATACATAATCATTCACTAATAAAAAATGAAAACTGAATAAACTTTTCAGATGAAACAACTTCAAAAGAAAATAGTAAACGTTATCTGTCTCGATTCACCATGGACTATGCATATACAGGGTGCTTCAACGAAAACTAAACCGGGGATATATCTACCAAAATATTCATTTTTGATCAATACGCAAAAACAGGTCAATATTTGTTTCTAGGGGGACATCTTTTGGGGTACAATATTTACCTGAAATATCAACCCCCTAAGCGGGGGTTGCAATCCTTGAATATTTTGAATAGGAAAGATGGGACGAGTGATGACTCAAAAGAAAGATGCTATCTTTGTCTACATTGCCTTGAACGGATTTCCATTTTAATTGAAAACTGTAAAAGATACAGGGTGAGCAACTGAAAGATAGGGAAGACTATTTCCCTGAGACTATTCAAGTATCATCCCTATCTCGAATTTCAACCCCTGGAGCAGGAGTGACAACCCTTGAAAATTTGGAAGAGGGTAGATGGAACAAGTGATAAATCGAAAGAATGGTATTATTTTTGTCTGCATTCCCGTGAAAGAATTTTCATTTTTGATTAAAAACGGTAGAAAATGCGAAGTCTTCTCAATTTTTCAGTGGCTCCCTCTGTTTCTTCTACAGTTTTCAAGCAAAAATGAAAAATCGTTCACAAGGATGCAGACGAAGATAATACCTTTCTTTCGAGGTATCACTTGACCCATCTACCCTCTTCCAAATTTTCAAGGGTGGTCACTCCTGCTCTAGGGGTTGAAATTCGAGATGGGGATGGTACTTGATGATGACTGCCATTGATCAGCTTCCCTATTCAAAATATTCAAGGATTGCATCCCCCGCTTAGAGGGTTGATATTTCAGGCAAATTTTGTACCACAAAAGATGTCCCCCATTAAACAAAAATTGACCTGTTTTAGCGTTTTGATCAGGAATGAATATCTTGGTAGATATAGCCTCTTTTTAGTTGAAGCAGCCTGTATGTAAACTTGAGACAAGAAGAATTATTAAAAAATCCGTAGATCAATGAAAAATCCCTCCTGACAAGAGCTAGTTCCCAAATCTGCCTGTCATGCACGCAGCCGCCAAGAGCCACAATAGTGCAACTAAGCAGGATGCCGAGAAACGAAGCGGCAGACTGCAGTTTCGCTCTTATTAGGAGCTCATCATTGTCACATACCACTTCTCAGCATCTTATCAAGCTACATCGGGGTACCCTATCGATTCCAGAAAGGACGCACCCCGTATATACGTATGAGAGTCGCCCTCTATGAACCGACACGGCCAACCCGCTACCGGACTCCGAGGAAGATACGAACTCAAACAAACAGATGTGGAAACGTTAAAAATTCCAAACATTTGGGAGACATCTTTCGTCGTTCCGTGAATCACATCAACGGTAGAAAACGAGCGAAATAATCCCGCTGGAATAGTGCTCTCAGCCTCTGTTTTCGAGATTAAACCTCCCGTCGGTGAATATTTGATGGGACAAATATCATCCGAGATAAACTTTGCGAGGAGTCTACATATGTAAACTTGAAACAAGAAGAATTATTCAAAAATCCGTAGATTAATGAATAATCCCTCCTGACAAGAGCTAGTTCCCAAATCTGCCTGCCATGCACGCAGCCCCCAAGAGCCACAATAGTGCAACTAAGCAGGATGCTGAGAAAAGAAGCGACAGACTGCAGTTTCGCCTTTATTAGGAGCTCATCAGTGTCGCATATCGGTTCTAAGCATCCTATCAAGCTACATCGGGGTACCCTATCGATTCCAGAAAGGGCGCACCTCGTACATACGTAGAGAGGAGTCGCCCTCTATGGACCCACACGGCGAACCCGCTACTGGACTTCGAGAAAGATACAAACAATATAACAATATATATATATATATATATATATATATATATATATATATATATATATATATATATATATATATATATATATATATATATATATATATATATATATATATATATATATATATATATATATATATATATATATATATATATATATATATATATATATATATATATATATATATATATATATATATATATATATATATATATATATATCATCCTTTGCCGCTTTCCGCATTTCGATCGCCGCTTTTCTCGGTCTAACTACTCATTTTCACCGAGTGCTCGATCTTCCATAATTTTCTGTATCCTTGGCAACCATCTTGTTGCTGGTCTTCCTCGTTTTCTTCTACTGTTTGGTACATATTGCAAGGCTCTTTTTTGCCATCTCTCAATCTCCATTCTCTTGACGTGTCCGTACCAAATCAACGAAACTGTTTAGCTTCAATTCTATCTGTGCTGCTGTAGACTCGCCTTATTTCTTCCTTTCTAATGTGCTGCAACCTGGAGATCCGACATGCTGTTCTCCTAAAATCCATTTATACATTCTGAACCATATGTCAAAATCGGTTCCATAACCGCTTCATAAAGTAAACTTTAGTTGTAAGTCTAATCTGATGCGACCATAATTCAGTTCAGGATGCGAACGCTCGCTCTGTTTTGCTGCGCTTTGATCTGAATATCTTTATTGGATTTTTCTTCTTGCGCTATGATACATCCCAAATATATTTATAGTTCACATTCTTTAATTTCTTTGTTTATTTGCAATTCAGGATCATTCGTCGTTCCAGCAATAACTAAATACTCTTTCTTCCTCAGATTCATTGTTAGTCCCCAGTTTTTATATTCGTCCTCTAGTTTTCTATACATGAAGTCCATGTCATCTTCATCAGTACTCACACCGTTGGAGTACCCAGTGCATATCAACTTCAGTTACAAGGAAACCAGCAATTTTTATCATCAAAGCATTGATCTATATTTAACGAGTAGCGGTTATTAGATTCATGGTAGATCTAGTGTTCACTGAACGATATAATAATTTGTTAGACTAGGTAAAAATTTTTTTCTACAAAATTCTTTCCTTTAGTCTATCATGAAACATTTTATAGAGTGGAGTTTTTGTTAGAAACCTTGAATTGGTTTCTTATAATTAGTAATAAGTTAATAATTATTCTCATTTATTTATTAGTCTTGTATAAATTTCGTTCATTTTCTAATCTAAGATAATCATTTTGTATTATCGGTAGATTCAATACGTAATGTTTTTATATAAGTATTCCTTTTCGAACGACATCTTCAAAGCATGTCCCAGAAAGTAAAGAAATTGTACACACGAAACAAATATTGATCTTCCGACTCTTTTGCATATCCAGCTAGTTCAGAAACGTATACTAAAAATTCATTCTAAGCTTGATTTACATGGCAATATATTGTCGGATTTGAACTTTGCCAAATTCAGCTGAAAATAAGTAACTTCCTTTCATCAATTCAGCCAAATTTTTTATCCCTTCAAGATGAAAGGGAGCACCATATCAGTGACGTAAAATCCCTTTTTTACGTGACATTCAACTAAGCGGATACTTCACGCCCCTGAATACTGCTCGCGTTGGGTATTCTCAAATGCTTGAGAGGTTGAATTTTCCGTACTTGGTAGCATGCCAACATGCTTGTCCACCCCAAGTGAAATGAATAGAGCGGTTTTTTTTTCACAGAAATCGCGCTCGAGTGACCATAATGATATTTTCAGCAGTGTTGGCTAGTAAACACGAATCGAATTCCTGGGTTTCATAT
Organism: Cryptolaemus montrouzieri; assembly: GCA_013387265.2. Classification (NCBI taxonomy): domain Eukaryota; kingdom Metazoa; phylum Arthropoda; class Insecta; order Coleoptera; family Coccinellidae; genus Cryptolaemus; species Cryptolaemus montrouzieri. The sequence goes on from JABFTP020000185.1 coordinate 127,607,541, forward strand.
ATCGTCAATGTGTGCGGAGGTTATATTTGTTGCGGGGAAATTAATGGAATATTTTAGAAGGATTTCTTATAGTTTTATAGTTATAGCTTTCTTCTTCGATTCGAAACGGTAAAACTGCTAATATAAGAATTAAATGAAATTTGAATGAATTTTAAATTCCAAACTCTTTCGATCATCTCTTTTTCATTTATTTTTTCAGTTATTTATTTCCCATCAAAGTGATTTCACTAAAATTACATGGCATGTCATATTTAGTGCAGAAACAATAACTTTCATATCACATGTACACACACATTACTGCAAATAGACCCACTCTTCGACAAACACATAAAAATTTATTTATTTAGAATTTATTTATTTAGAAATTCTTCCACCGTGTATATAGTGTCCTCCAACAATAATGTTTTTGACATCATTACAAATCTCTGCCAGTTGTTCTCTATTTTTATATCCAGTGGCAGTTTATCGTAAAACTTGGCATCAAGATGATTTACTCCCATTTAGGTTCTGTTAATTCGATGATATGTGATGTTCAGATCACCTCTGTGCCCTGTGTTATATTGATGAATTGAACCATTTGCAGCAAATCTTGATTTGCTGTCGAAAATATACTTGTTTTGATGATATGGTAAGTATTCCTTTGGACCTGAACACTGCACGACAATTGGTAGTATATGGTACTTCGCTCATTGCTCTTATGGCTTTCTCCTGCTGCAGTAGCACTCTCTTAGCTCCAGAGCTGTGGCCCACAATAAAATACCGTACGATGCTGTAGAATGGAAGTTGGAAGAATAAGTCAGCCTACATACATCATGCGTTGATTCTGATCTCATTCTTCTAATAGTGTACACAGCAGTTGACAATCTCTTAGTGAGTAAAGTCAAAAGTAATACCTAACAAGTTAATGGTTCTATTTACTGGGTTCTTTTTACCGAAGCAGATTCGTTGGGTTTTATCTTTGTTTAGTTTCAGGCCATTTACGTTAAACCATTCCTCTGCGTCCTGGAGCGTATGCAAAGTTTGATTGCATAGCTTCAGGTCCGAAGTTGCCACATTCAAAAAACTTGCGTCATAAGCATATAAACAAGCACTGGGGCATGAGACATTTTCAGGCAGATCTTTTATATATAGAAAAAACAGAAATGGTCCCAAGATTGACCCTTGTGGAACTCCAACGTCAATAGCCCTTTCGTGTGACCAATTACTTTTCCACTCAACAAATTGCACCCTATCAGTTAGGTATGATTCAAAATTTGACAGAGTTTAACCTCTTATTCCATAGTACTCCATTTTTTCCAGCAGTGCCCTCCTAATCACACAATCGAAAGCCTTGCTTATGTCACACGCCAATATTTCTGCATCCAAGTAATGAGCCATGGCCTCTATGATTCCTTCAAGTAGATCTATCAGAGCAGTTGTTGTGGACCTATTGGATCTAAAACCATGTTGCTGGGGGTTTAGTGTACTAGCTCTATTCAAGAAACCTACTAACCTTCGTTTTAATATTTCTTCAAGCAACTTTGATACAACCGGGAGAATTGATATTGGCCGGTAGTTGTTACAATTATTTAAATCCTTCTTTTTGAATACTGGTATTACTTTGGCCAGTTTGAGTTCCTCAGGAAACATGCCTTTTTCCATACACCGATCTATCACCTGGCACAGAATACCAGCGATAATTGGGTACACTTTTTCAAGCAGAATATACTCATTACATAGATGTCTGTGATGTGCCTGTTTTTGAGATTTTTAACTACATTTGCCAGCTCTTCTTCGGTAGTAGGATAATTAAACTAGGAGTTGTACCCCGTAGTCGTTAGAGTCGTTCGACTTTTCAGCTTCTTCATAGCTTCTTTAGTGGATGGTTTACACTGTCCGAGTACGGACTTTCCTACGGACGAAAAAACTCATTAAAATTATCTGCAGTTGAGTTTGAGTCATTTTCATGTTTTATCTTTACTGCACCAGTTTCTCTATCAATGAGATTCCATATGGCCTTAGTTTTATTTTCTGCTTCTTGTATATACTGAGCGTTATGATTCTTTCTGTTGCTTCAAGACAGCTAACAATTTTTTGCTCTGTGGTTTTCTGCACCCTGTGGAACGTTTGGGCCGCTTCGAATGCTCTTTTGAAGGCTGATGTGCCATTGTTGTCCACTGCATCAAAATTCCGACCCGGTCCCTTTCTAACAACAACTCTAGGAAATGAGTTATTGAAACAATGTTGAAATACATGAAGGAAGTTTTCATAAAAGAATTCTGCTCTTTCATTCGTTAGACCATAACAGTTCACCATTTTCAGAGTTTCTATGAACTTTGCAATATTTTCCTCATTAATATCAGGTTTAGTTATAACGTTCCAATTCTGTGTGGCAGTCATGTTGACGGCAATTTCCTGAACTAAGTGATCTGAGAGGTGTGGGTCATCAGTACTTTTACAGTTAGTATGGCTATCCAAGTTTAAAAAGATATTGTCTATGCAAGTACTACTATTGTTAGTTATTCGACTAGGTTCCATGAAAATTGGCCTTAGGCCAAAAGATTGAAAAATCTCCAGTAATTCCTCTCTGCTATGGCTCTGCTTCAACAGGTCAACCTTAAAATCGCCTGCGGTGCAAATTTTATAGCAGGTGCTCTCCGTGATCTCATCCAGACATCGGTTCAGGTGAGAGGCAAATGTAGCAAAGATTTCCGTTGGAGGCTTATACACTGTCATCACAAGTAGTTTATGGGTAACTTAATGTATCCTAGCTTCACAAGTACCAATTTAAATGAGCTACGTGAATTTTTTTCGTGCTTTTCATTTAGTGATGTTTGGCTTTTCAGATCCAGACATCAATGTGTGCACTGAATCTTTCACAGAAATTAGTCATGCAGGAATGCATCGCTACATCCCTCATTCCATGAAAAGAGTAACATCACAAAAGCCATAGTTCAACAAAAGACTGCGAAAGAGCCTCTGCAGCTAAGAGCAGAGCTTACAAGTCATGAAAGATAAATCGAACAGAAAAACTAGAACAACCTTCTTACTAATACGGAACGTATGCAACCTAACAACTGCAAGAGCAAAAGCCAGTTTCAACTAAGAGGTAACTAATAAACTCCTAGAACATGGAAGCGGGTCTATGCCAAGACTGTCAGTGCCAATTTTTGCAAATCTTCGTTTCCGCCTCTTGTTAAAGAAGAAGCAATACCACCGAACATTTTACCTACAAATTCTTCCATGACAGGAATCAAGTTCAGAGTCCGCACTGTGAGACGGGCTCTCGAGCAGCTGAACTCCAAGAAGAACTTGGTCTAGACGAAATACCGCCAATCTTCCTGAGAAAGTGTGCTCCCGAACTTGCACCCATTCTTAATCGCCTGTTTCAGATTTTTTATAAAAGCCAGACTTTTTCGAGCAGCTGGTAAATAGCGAGAATTCAACCGATCTCAAAGAAAGGAAAGAAACCCTTACCCCAAAACTACCACCCTGTTGCACTTCTTCCCATTATGTCCAAAGTGATGTAGAAAGTCATAAACGATGAACTTATCAAATATAATGAGTTTCAGGGAATTATTAACGACCATCAGAATGGTTATCGCAGGCAAAGATCGACAGGAAATCTGCTCGCCTACGTCACTCATGTTTGTACATCAACGATAGAAAAGCATGGGGTATACAGAGTAATAGCCCTCGACATCTGTAAAGCCTTCGATACGGTTTCACATGCAGCCTTGTTGAATAAACTTGCTGCATATGGGCTTCCGAAGGATTGCGGGGCTGGATAAGTAGCTTTCTTTCAAATAGATCAATACAAGTTGTGGTCGACGCTATAACATCTGATTGTTTGTTTGCATGCCGGAGTACCTCAGGGATCTATTCTTTCGCCAACCTTGTTTCTGTTGCTGATAAACGATCTTCTGTTATAAGCAGAGGACAAGATCTTTGATTTTGCAGACGATTGTACCATGGTTTCGTCTTGCAGTAGTCTGCGGCCGATTGCAGCTGCGGAATCTTAACGTCAGAGATGTCAACAAACCAATAACTTGAACTCTGACTTATAGAGGATATCGGAGTGAGGTCAGTTGAACCTGGTGAGCTTCAACGCGAGCAAGACGCGAGCAACTACGTTTTCTAGAAAGGTCCCCGCTGAAAAACCTCCTCTAACTATTCAAGGCCAACAAATTTAATCCAAAGATTCGATGTACCTCCTCGGAATGACGGTCACTCCGGGTTTTTCTGGCATGAACATGTATCAGCAATAGCTTAGTCTGCATCAGCTAAACTTAGCTTTCTTTTCAGAGTCAAGCAATACCTCACGTCATTTCAGCTGTTGCTTCTATCTAAGGCGCAAATTTGACCTACTTTGGAATATTGTTCCCAGAAACGGGCTGTGCGTTTCATTGACTACCCGTAGATCACCTGCGATCTCCAACAACTGGCTCTCAGAAGACAAGTTGCTGACCTTTCTCTGTTTTACAGATACTTCCACGAAGATGCTCCAAAGAGCAGAAAGACCAGCTAGACTGGTAAGGAGTTCTCACCTTCCCAACATAGTACCATTTGGCCCTCTTCAAGAGGGGAGTAAATTAAAAAAATTATATTTTCATGAAAAATACTTTTATGACTTTTCTTGACTGTAGACTAGCCTGATTCTGAACGAAAATTAGCAATATTATATTTACGAATCAATTGTTCATATATCAAAAAACGTATATGATCTTGTTGTCGAACCTACAATGTCGCGACTTATTCCGAAAACATGATACTCGTCATCCTAAATCTAATACTCCCATTGGCAAACTGGGTTAAGGGGACTTCTAGAATGTTTCATGTAATTTCGGAATAAAAATTGCTTCAACAATTCAGTTTGAACTAAGTTCCTTGGCAGATGATCCCTTAATCGTCTTAATTCACTAAGCCGAGAGTTTATTATAAAGGACTTGAATGGACCAAACTCGAATGTAATACAAGATAGTGTACCCGAATGGCTATATAATGTTCTCTTGGATCACTTTCATCTGGACGAAGTTTCAGCACGTGGAGCGAAGATCGCATGAATTATTACAAACTTATAACAAAGCCGTCTTGATCATTCTACTTGCCGCCACTCAATTTCTTCGAGGGGATAATTGGATAATGAGATAAACTAAACTTAAATACTTCGACATGATATAAGAAAATTCTGTGAATTGTCAGAAGTAACACTTTCAAATTTTCCATGAAAAAGCAAATTATTCTATCAGACAAAATGAATTCTAGTTTACTCTGACGGCTTGAAGAACAGAGCAATTGAGTACTTTTTAATTAGGTCAGTCAGTTGGTTCGAATAATACATTAATTCATTTTTCTCCTCGATAAAGAAACTATGTTGATAAGGACCCAAGTTTTCTCACTTGGAATAAATTAAACTTTAGCCTTAATATTGACCAGATTATGCCAGAACACCTTCCACGTTATCAAAGTTTTCTTCTTCAACCAGTGAACTTAGTGAAATGAACATCACTGCAACACCTTGATAATCAATGAATTATATTCTTAGGTGCACTGTTTACCCCTCATTTAGTGATCGTTATTCCTATATTCTTATCGTGATTTTTTGCTGTGAGTGTTTTTGCTGTGAGTTTATCAAGTCATCTGTAAATTCTGCAAACATCCACTTAACAAGAACAAATTTCCGAATCCATTCAGTGTACTCTATAGTTAATTGTGGATTAAACAATCCTATTGAAATAATATATACAGAGTGTTCCGTCTCAAATGGCCGACCCTATATATTTCTTATCTACTAATGAATGGAAACAATTGCCGAAACATGTCGAATGATTTTGTTTACGAGACATCCTTCGACGGATATTTGAAGCTTTAACGAGCAACCTCCTGAAAGTGGATTCTTGAACCTCTCAAAATTGAATAGGGTAATGGGGTCGAGCTATACCTCATATGAAAGCTATTCGAAACCTCTGTTCAACGGTGTATGATAAAATAGTGATTTTGACGAATTTCTTAGTCAAAAATCATCTTTCATCGCAAATGAGCCACCTCGAATAATTCGGCTATTTATTAGATTAATGGAAGAAGGTGAAACAAATCCATTTTTTTAAATGAACCTTTCAAAGGTAGTTAGATTAACAAAAGTGCTTCCAACTACTTGTATTGCTCTAGTTAGATAGTTATAAAAAATTATTTGCTTCACAGAAGGGTTATTTCAGGAAAGGGTTCGACCCATCAGGACGATGGTTTATAGAAAGCGTCACATTTGCCAAACTCAACCTCCAAACAAAATATATTGGATACTTATTGAAATGGTTTCATTCGCAAACTCAACCTCCAAACAAAATATATTGATAACTTATTTAAAAGCTCAATTCTATTACAATGCGTGCAACTGTAGATGAAAAATTCTTAGCTATCCTGCTATGAATAAAGAAGTAAGACCACTGAGATCAAAGAGCTTTGGATAGTAGGTAAAAGTATAACCGCAAAACATTAAAGTATTTTGAATTTTTCGTTGTCAAACTGTAGACATTGAAATCTTCCGCTCCATTCGACAAATTTTGAACAATGAATACGGAATGATACGCGTTGAGCGTATTCTAAGGTCGTTTCAATTTCAAACTGTGTACTATTTATACATTCGAATATGGGCCCTATCATAGATAATCATACGGGAGAAGCCGCGAGAACCATTACGATTAGGACACATTATTGATAAGCACTTCTCTCTATAAGAACTACTATTTTCATAGGTTGAATATTTCTATGCATATGAAGTAATGTCAAAACAATAAATTCGACTAATACTAAATAACGTATTGATTTGAACGGTTGCATTTGAAGAAACGTCTTAACTCTATCTCTTAGTAAGTAGTTCAGGAGGCAACGAGAATAAGGATATAAATTCTGTGCGAAATATGATTACCATATACCGGGTGGGGAAACTAAGAAGAAAAAGACTCAATAACTGCTAAACTATTCGTTTCTGGACAAAAAGCAGAAACAGACCAATTTTTGTCTGAAGGGGTACATCTTTTGACATACGGTGATTTTATTTTACATGAACATGCACAGAACTCAATTTTTTGAATAAGGAAGATTAGTCGAATGATATATCATTGGAAAACTCTTTTGATTTTCAACACAAATGTGTAATAATTTTCAAGTTTTGACATATTCAAAGGAATATAGCCTGTATGTTCATCAAATAACGAGTTATTTTCAGTGATTACAAACTCTGTCGATTTCGAATAAAAATTCACTAAGATACCGTTGTTTTGTGGGGAAAAATATCTCTAAGCAGTGGTGCTTCCATTACACCTTATCAGACACCCCCGCAAATAAGGGTGTCATCCCCCAAATCTTCGAATTGATTAGTTAGTCCGAGCTAAAGCTCATTGGATAGGTATTTAGAATTATCTGATTACAGTTAACGAATTTTCAATGATGATACAGACATGTGAAGACAACCACTAAGGTAATGGCCCGCGCGCCTCACGACCGCATATGCAACCGATTGTCGTATGTGAAAAACCTGGTATCCAAGGTTGAAATGAAACGAACTCTATTTAAGTTATCGTTACAGAAAAATATTCATGCGAAATCACACACACACACACACACAGTATTTTTTCCAGATTGCTTGTATCTGATGAATGGAATTCGAATTAGTGTTTGTTTGTTCATCTAGCTGCTTTTCACACTCACCGGTTGCATCCATACCAGTATAATGTTCTATTCAATAGCTGAAAGAGTAGAAGATATTGTAATTTTTTTCAGCAATAATACTTGTGCCACTATGGTATCTGCTTTTTTCAATGAACGCCATGACGACAAACATGTAAGTTCCAAGTACGTTTTGGAGTTGGTAGAAAAATTCAGAGCAACTGGCTCTGTTCAGATTAGAAAAGGAGAGCATGTCCAAAGGCCCATACAAAATGAGGAAATGGAAATTGCAAGTAGTAATTGATCCCACTCTAAGTACAAGAAAATTGGAAAGTGAAATTGGTGTGCGTCGAAGAACTCTTGTACGAGTTTTCAAGCAATACAAATTCATCCATATGAAATGAAAATGGTCCAGGAATTGAATGAGGATGACTTCGACCGCGGAGTGCAATTCTGTGGAATAATAAGTGAGCGAATCGCAAACAATCCCCACTTTCTCTACAATATTTGCTTCTCGGATGAATGTACTTTTTTTCGAATGGCAGTGTAAATCATCATAACTGCCAGTTCTGGTTGAACTCTAATCCCAGAATCTCTCGTGGCGTACATACCCAATATCCTGCGAAATTGAATGTTTGGGTTGGCATCTATGGGAATCGTCTGTTTGGTCCATTATTTTCCTTACTAGGAAATCTGACGGGAGAAATGTATCTCCTACCACTTGAAGAACTAATCAATCCGGCCATAACTGAAATTTGAAAAATGATCCTAGCTATTTAAAAGAGGATGTTGTGTTTGAGCAGAATGGTGACCAACACCCCCTCTTTCAGCATTTTGCACTTCCTGTGCCACAATATCTAGATCGAGAATTTCCTGAAGAAGAGGCCCTACAGAATGGCCCCCACGTTCTCCCGACTTGTCGCCATTGGATTTTCGTTATCAGGCAACTTAAAGAGTCCAATTTATTAGACTGATCCAGCAAATTTGGTGGATTTACAACTACGGATTGTAGTCGAGTAAAATCGTATATATTTCTATAACCGGAAATGCTACATAATGTCCGGGAACTTGTAGAAAAGAATCTGTATTTGTGTTTGGAAGTTGGTGCCGAACACTGTGGTCATTTGTAAATAAAACAATTGTTTTTTCAAATGTCAATTTTTCCCTACTCACCAACATGTAGTTAATTCTATGAATAAGCTATATTATTTGAAAACCAAACGAACATGTTCTAAATCTCCATCCAAAATCAGCAGACTTCGCAAACACTGTATCGTTCTCTATTAATTCACCCTGTATCTTCATCACAATGCAGAAAAAACAAATATTTTGTCTGCAATATTCTAGAAATTCTAAAATCTTTCTAATGAGTTATTTCTCAAAATAACTGATCAATTCGAAGATTTGAGGGGTTGAAACGCTCATCTGAGGGGGTGTAGTGGAAGCACCACTGCATAAAGATACTTAGTAGTAGTATTATACAATAGTATTTCGGTGAATGTGCATTCGAAATCGACAGATTTTGTCATCACTGAAAATAAGTCGTCTTTTGAAGAACCAGCCTGTTTCTTCTTCCTTATATGTCAAAACTGAAAAAATGTTGCACATTTATGATGAGAATCATAAAAGCTTTCCAAAAAGGTATCACTCGACCTATTTTCCCCATTTAAAATTGAGTTTCGTGTACCCCTGCTTATGGGTTTGATGTAAAATAAAATCACCATGTGCTGAAAGATGTACACCTTTAGACAAAAATTGACATGTTTCTGGTTTTTGTCAAGAAGCGAATAGTTTAGCAGTTATTGAGTATTTTTCGTTATAGTTGCCCCACCCGGTATATTTATATTTATTGATATCAATCTTTATATCCCTTCAAATAGGACTGTTCTACATTTCTGGTTTTTGTCAAGAAGCGAATAGTTTAGCAGTTATTGAGTATTTTTCGTTATAGTTGCCCCACCCGGTATATTTATATTTATTGATATCCCTTTATCTTTTTTATATCCATTCAAATGAGACTGTTCGTAGGTGTGAGAATGAGTAGAGGCAGCATATTATGTATTTGCCAGACGTAAAACGTTCTACACTCGGAGGCAAAATTAGCGGAACACTCGAAAATTTAACCAAATTCGAAGTCCGATATTTTTCCTAATTCTCAACCGATTTATATGATTTGTTCGACAAGTTATAGATCAACTCTTTTGCTTTGTAGAAATTATAAGAGAAAACAAAAAAAATTGAAAAAAATTTTATACGGGGGAAAACTAAAAGTGTTTTTTTTGTCAAAAATTCGTAACACCCTGTGGAATTTCGTGGTCCGAGTTGAAACGTACAATATCATGGTTTGTCAAGACACATCTTCCTACAGTAACGCCCTTCTTGTTTTATGCATTTATCTCTATTTTTACAAAAGAGATATCCAATTTAAGCGAAAAGTCACAAATTTCAAGAATTTATTTTAATCTTGCGTAGGTGCATAACATCGGAGGTTAAAAAAATAAAATTGAAATTAGAGAAGCGGAAATCTAACGCTCCGGGAGAACTCGAAGTACACTAGAAAAATCGTTGATTTTGCACATTTATTTTGAATTTTTTGTGACACTCTATAATAATTATCATTCCTGTCCTAAATTGAGAGCAGGTGTGTATCCTGGCGATACACTCGTGAAATGAAATGAACATGTTGAGGAAAATGTTCGTGATGACCCACAAAAAACATTTGATTTTAGTAGCGAGTATGACCCCCCGAGCTCTTATTACAGCGCGCATACGATTTCGCATACTCCCAATGATGTTGTCTATCATTTGTTGAGGTATGTTGTCCCACTCTTCCACCAAAGCCAATGTCAGCTCTTCAACGTTGCCTGGATTCCGTTGTCGAACCCTTCTTCCAAGAATGTCCCAAACGTGTTCGATCGGGTTTAAATCCGGTGACCGCGACGGCCAGTCCATTCGTGTGATCCCAACTTCATTGAGATATTCTATCACTATGCGCGCAGTATGAGGGCGAGCGTTTTCGTGCATAAAAAGGAAATTTTCCTCTATGTGAGGAGCAAAAGGCACAATATGGGGCTCCAAGATTTCTGTTATATACCGATGGGTATTAAGTGATCCATTGCCAATAATCTCCAGTTCTGTTCGTACTCCCAAGCATATGCCACCCCATATCATAACTGACCCTCCACCGTATTGCTCAGTTCCTGCGAAGTTCGCTTGATTGTACCGTTCCCCTCGATGCCTCCATATTCTATCTCTACCATCCACGAAATTCACACAATATCGGCTCTCATCACTAAATAAAACTCGTCTCCACTGATTGATTGTCCATGCTACATGCTCCCTAGCAAACGCCAATCTTGCTACCCGATGGGCTCTATCGAGTCTTGGTGCTCTTGCTTGCGCGTATGATCTCAGACCAACTTCATTTAATCGTCTTTTGACTGTCCTCACACTGACGTTAATGTTATCCACTGCTTGTAAAAGGTTACTGCCTGAACAGCAGTAAGACGAGGATTTCTTATGGTTTGATTGACGATGAAACGGTCATGTATAGCGCGGGTTGCCCGATTTCTTCCTTGTCCTCTCCTCCTCACGTACAATCCAGTTTCCCTGTAACGTCGGTAGATTCGATGGATAACCGACGTCGAGACACCCAACATGGTACCGACTGAGCGGTAGGTGCGCCCTTTCTCGATCAATGTAACTGCCCTTGCTACTGAGGTTGGTGGTAAATCTCTCATTCTGAATGAAAAATACCGTTTCGAATCGTAAACAGTAAAAGAATCACAAAACACCTCAACCGATCGAATTTGTATCAAATCAAAGAATGAAAAACTCTCATTCTTTAAACAAGTGCAAATGTGGTCATATACAGAAAAACGTGTGTTGTATTTCATATTTGATAAAAAAAGGTGTGCACATGTGTAAATGAAAAGTTTTATCAATGGTCCCAGAATTCGGTTGTGTATTTTAATACCTACCGACTGTTATCTTCTATGAATTCCTAATTTTCACCAAATTAACCAAATTGTCATCAATAACTAATGCAATTCGAACATAAAAATCGCAAACGACAATTTCGACACGCCTGAGTGATAATCAGAAAATTCCAAATTGATAGACGAATTTTAATGACAATTTCTTGATTCAATGGAATTTCTCCAAAATGGTGATTTTCCAGTTGAAATTGAATATATTTAGCAAAAATAGAGATAAACGCATGAAACAAGAAGGGCGTTACTGTAGGAAGATGTGTCTTGACAGACCATAATATTGTACGTTTCAACTCGGACCACGAAATTCCACAGGGTGTTACGAATTTTTGACAAGAAAAACACTTTTAGTTTTGCCCCGTATAAAATTTTTTTCAATTTTTTTTTGATTTCCCTTATAATTTCTTCAAAGCAGAAGAGTTGATCTATAACTTGCCGAACAAATCATCTAAACCGGTTGAGAATTAGGAAAAATATCGAACTTCGAATTTGGTTAAATTTTCGAGTGTTCCGCTAATTTTGCCTCCGAGTGTAGTTTCAGCACTCTACGTGCTGCGGAATTACGGTAACAGAGAAATAGATGCCACATTTATTCAAAGCTCTTTAACACTTGTAAACACATAACATTTCCAGGTTGTTTTATCTCAGATTGACAATGATCACAGATAACTCAACTATCATCGCAAGGTAATGTTCCACAATACGTATATATCCACTCTTATCTGAAATCTCTGTAAATGGTGGGGCACATGCAACAGGATCTGGCTTTGCATGCAGCTGCTATTCGTGTCGAAAGGGGATTATCGCAAAAGCTGACCAGGTATTTGCTAAGCCATCTTTATTTTCTTACTAATGGGACAGGCACACGGTAATGAACGGATACTCCAATCTTGAAACGTGCCCATTACGTTCGCTCTGCTGGTAATTGGACGCGGCGGCGCAAAAGATGAAAAAGAAGGAAATTTGCATTAGGAGAGAAAGCGTTGTACGTGCCGAATCCTCTCTTTGGAACTGATCGAAAATCTTACTAGCTTTTCATGTATTAGTTCGATTAAAATAAGTTTAACACATATTAGTTAACTTACCGAAAAATAATATTCTGCTAGTCTAGTTCACACTATTAAACCGGTGTTTATTTTATTGAGTAAAATAATTAAATTCAGGATTTCCAGTTACATATAGAATGATCGTGATGCATTTCACCACATTGTAGCTTCATCAGACGGTTGAGATTCAACGATAAGGTTGACGAATCAAAATCTTTTTGTTCATTGATAATATTTCCGGTGTATTTGTATTTATTAATATCCGAAATTCCTCTTTCATCTATTCCCCAATTACTATTCTCTTCGCAAAAAATCTCGAATTTTGGGTTGAAAGAATGATTACATTCTATTTTTTGACGTACTTCAAATATGATTTCTGATTCAAAAAACTTCATTTGTGTTTTGGGTATTTAGTATTAAAGTTTTCATACCAATTCTACCAATGTAAAATTTATTTTAGTCGCTGCAGTTCTACTTGTGAACAATGGATTCTTTTTTCTGTCGGACTTAGTTTAATTGTTTCTTATGTATTTACTCAAAATATTATTGGTTCAGAAAGCTATAATGTTTTGCTGCAGAGTAAATCTCATTCTGAACTGCTTTAGTCTGGTTTTTCTTCAAACATTATTTACTAATGGTTGTAACAATCATTGAAAACTATTCTTTGATTGTATTTCTTTTTATTCTTTTCTTTCTTTATAGCTATTTTCTAAAGACGGAGAATTGTTAACTATCATATGAATAAAACTATTAGACGCTGAGATTTTGTCTCGATAAGAATGAAATGATAAATTATGTACTGTTATATCTACAGGGTGCTTCAACGAAAACTAAACAGAGGCTACCAAGATATTCATTTTTGATCAAAACTTGCCTGAAATATCAACCCCCTAAGCGGGGGTTTCAATCCTTTGGAATAGGTAAGATGGGTCGAGTGATGACTCAAAGGAAAGGTGGTATTTTTGTCTACATTGCCTTGGACGAATTTCCATTTTTAATTGAAAACTGTAAAAGATACAGGGTGAGCAACTGAAAGATAGGGAAGACTATTTCCCTGAGACTATTCAAGTTTCAGTGGAGTAAAATGGAACAGATCCATGCTGATCAATGGCAGTCATCATCAAGTACCATCCTCATCTCGAATTTCAACCCCTGGAGCAGGGGTGACCGCCCTTAAAAATTTGGAAGAGGGTAGATGGGTCGAGTAATACCTCGAAAGAAAGGTATTATCTTTGTCTACATCCCCGTGAACGAATTTTTGATTGAAAACTGTAGAAGATACAGAGTGAGCTACTGGAAAACAGAGGAGACTATCTATCGCCCTGAGCTATTCAAGTATCAGTGCAAAAAAATGGAACAGATTCATTCCAGATCAAAGGCTGTCATCTTTGATCTGAATGAATCTATTCCAGTTTTTCGAACTAATACTCCAATAGTCTTGGGGCGATAGTCTTCTCTATTTTTCAGTGGCTCACTCTGTATCTTCTACAGTTTTCAATCAAAAATGAAAATTCCTTCACGGGAATGCAGACAAAGATAATACCATTCTTTCGAATTATCACTTTACCCATCTACCATCTTCCAAATTTTCAAGGGTTGTCACCCCTGCTCCAGGGGTTGAAATTCGAGATGAGGATGGCACTTGATAATGACTGCCATTGATCAGCATGGATCTGTACCCCAAAAGATATCTCCTTAAAACAAAAATCGACCTGATCTTGCGTTTTGATCAGAAATGAATATCTTGATAGATAAAGCCTCTGTTTAGTTTTCGTTGAAGCACCCTGTATATGTTCGATGCTATTGAGGTCTGGACTTCATGCCGGCCGTTCCATTGAAGTAATTTTTGATCTTGAAAGTAGTACCTGACGATATGAGCTTGGTGAGGTTTGGCGTTCACATGCATAAAGTCTTCATCCATGTCTGCCGTAGATATATAGTAGTATATGCTATTCGAGAATGTCTGTTATGTACCTCTGAGCATTTAAGGTTCCATTATTACTGATAATCAGATTAGTGCGGACGATCAAAGAAACTCCTCCACATAATTGAACCTCCACCAAATTCTTAGGCAGGTAAAAACTTGCACTGGGCATTTCTCTCATTTCGACGCCTGTACACCACAGAACGTTAATCTCAATGAAAAACTAAATCTTGACATATCAACATATTTATGAAAAAACTCTTCAATGCCAGCTTCTATCCAAACATAGTCACTGTCAAGATTCCATTAGGCCTTTTGAGCTTCAAGCTACGAAACGAAGCCTAAAACCAAATTTCTCGAGATGCTCTAGTACTGTGTGGTAATTTGAACTCCACGTTCTGTCTGAGATGCATTTGAAGGTGCCTAGCGTTAAGGAATCGTTGTCTCAACGAGGAAATTTATGAATAATGGACATAGATCAAAGAGACATAGATCAAAGAAAACATACACAAGGGTGCCACAGAGGCCTTGGGAACCCGCACGGTATCACAGAACGGCAAACCTCATAATAAACCCTGGTTCACCACTGAAGTCAAAAACATTACAAAGGAAAAAAAAACAAATATATCTAGAATATAAGAACCAGTCGACACCAGAGAACCGAAATAGATACATAGAAATAAGAAATAGGGTGAATAACAGAGTTCGGGAAATTAAAGAAGAATACTGGCAGAGATTTAATGCTGAAATGAAAGCGGATATATACGGAGCGCAAAAACGAATTTGGAAATTATTAAGGGGTATGAAAAAGGAAACATGGGAAAAATACTTCAAAAATCTTTACACCGAATCAGAATATGAAGAAAAACCCCCAGAAGAAGACCTAGAAAACGACATTATAAATGAACCGGTAACAATCACGAAAGAGCAAGTAGCTATGGCAATAAGTAAACTTAAAAATAGGAAAGCTCCAAATGAAGATAAGGTAACAAATGAGATGATCAAATATGGCGGAGAAGCCATGAGAGAAGAGTACACAAAACTGTTTAACATCATAATTCAACACGGAAAATACCAGAAGAATGGAAAAGAAGTGTAACATTGCCTATCTTTAAAAAAGGAGACAAAACAAATCCTGCCAACGATCGCGGAATAACCTTATTAAGCACCTCTTTGAAACTGCTTACAAAGATTCTTGCCGATGACATAACGTCAACAATGCCAATCAGCAACAAGGCTTTCGAAAAAACCGGTCCACGGTCGATGCACTATTTATAACAAGGCAATTAGTTGAAAAGTCTCCTGAATATAACACTCTAGCATATCTTTGTTTCATAGACTTAACGAAGGCCTTCGACAGAGTCCAACTGAAGGATGTAATCAAGATACTGGAAAACAAAGACGTACCCAGAAAATATATAAGACTCATAAAAGATCTGAATACTAATACAAGAACGCAAATTCGAACAAACCACACCCTAACGCAGCATTTCGGAACAACGTCGGGCATCCGCCAAGGTGATAGTCTTAGCCCTCTACTATTTAATACTGTTATGGACCAACTTGTAGAGACCGTTAAAAACTTGGGACTAGGATACCGCATGGGAACCTACAAAATTAACATCTTATGCTATGCCGATGACGCCGTACTCATTGCAGAATCAGAAGACGAACTACAAAGAATGTTATACGCCTTTAGCAAACGCGCAAAAAAATTCAATATGGAAATCTCAACAAGTAAGACAAAATTCATGACCATAGCTAAGGAACCTCTGCGCTGCAAGTTAACAATAGACAACGCCACTATAGACCAAGTCATGTCATTCGAATACTTAGGGTGCAAAATAACAAGCACAGGATACCTTGAAGATGAAGTGAGGAGACAAGTGAACAAAGCAGCTGCAGTATCGGGGCATCTTAAACAACCAATTTGGAGAAATAAATACCTCAGTATACCATGCAAATCCAGAATCTACAAAACATGTGTGCGACCAATTATGACATACGGGGCAGAAACAAGAGCGGAAACGTCGGTAACAAAGAGGATACTAAGAACAACAGAAATGAAAACGCTAAGAACTATAACCGGTTACACATTGAATGATAGACAAAGAAATACCGACATAAGGGAAAAGTGTGAAACAGACGATATTGTAAGATGGGTAAGAAAAAGAAGAAGAGAATGGAACCAACATGTAAACAGAATGACCACAGATAGAATAACCAAAATCTTATATAACAACATACCACACGGAAGAAGACCCGTTGGACGACCACCAAAACGATGGCGGGACAGTTGGCAATCAACTCCACAAGAACTGCTGCAGGGAAACCGGAACTGAACAGGCGCTACGCCTTCTACACGGTGAAGAAGAAGAGGACATAGATCACCGTTGTTGTTCGGTGTCGTCTATGACCAGATCTCCTTTTATTACTACCAGTTTCTCTGTACCTGAGAATCATTCTTAATGGCATACACCAAGCTTTTGGCCTACTAGCTGGGATGAAAAGTAACCTCCTCGACCGCCAGATTAGGCAGACATGCCAAATTTCAGTCCGATACTGGAGTCAGTTTTGTTTTGACAGCTGATTGATGTTGAAGTGTTTTCCATCATGTTGAGTATGGACAAAAAATATTTTCGTTCGCTCATTGAACATTATTGTTTGAGAGGCAAAACGGCAAAAGAAACAAAAGAAAAGTTGGATAAATATGGAGGTAATGCTCCGTTAGATTACACCGTCAATTATTGGTCTCGAGAGTTTCGTGGTGACCGCAACTCCATACCGATGAAGTATGCAGCAGCAGGCCCTTCAATACGGTTACAGAGGACAAAAGCATGAACGCTTGAGCACTTCGGCAAAGTGTTTGGAGTTGCTGACGTGGAATCGGGTAGTTTTATGGTATCGATTGGTAACTGTTTATGAAAACTGTATCCACGTAGACACACCAGAAAACAGAATAAGTGCCCAGCAGTGGACGGCACAAGTGCTCCGCATACTCTTCGTGGACTACCTCGAAAAAGGAAAAACCGTCAACAGCGGGTAATACTGTGCACTACTGGAGCGATTGAAGGCCGAAATGCTGCGGAACGGCCTCACATCAAGAGACCGATTCTGCTTCCTAGGACTATTATATCTTCGCTAAAATATGTGTATCGAGCATAAAGCGACTACATTGAATAAAATAAGAAAAACATAAAAAAAAATTTTCATTCCCAAGGAGGCTACTTTTCACCACACCTCGTATTCTCGTATCAGTACAAACTAGGTCATCTAACACCTCTGCTTCAGTACATTCTGACGTGGTCAAATTGATCAGCAACTGCTGTTATCAATAGGTGGTGGTTCATTGCAAAATCTCAATAGATTACTTTCATTTCACCTCTCATAGAAAAAACAATATAAACCAAGAGAAAAACCTCGAATTTTGTTGGATATGCCCGGATAATACAAAAACAAACATGTATTAGAAATAGTTGCGTACTAAAAAAGAAGTTTAAAATATTGAAATACTCTCGAAATGAATTTGCAAATTAGCTCGAAAAATATTGAGGGTCGGTTTTCTCCTCACTTATTGAAGTTATTTAGCAACGAACATGATAGTAACTTTCGAAGAGATTATTATTATTAATTTTAAATATGGATTAGGGGTAAGGACAGGTCTTATGGAGCTCAATCAAGAAGAAAATGGAAATACTAGTGCAAAACAGTTAATAAGCTTAACGGTAATCTTAATTTCAAAACACATCTGAAACAAATGGAACGATCAGAAAGAAAGATTCAGGCGAAGACAGTTACATCAATACGTTTATCACGTAAACTGATGACCAATCAATGACTGAAGGTTCTAAGCCATTCCATTTACCGAAAATACGATTAGATGAAAAATGTTCCCTTTCTCTTGTTTTCAACATTTCCTTTTCAACTTCAGCCGATATCCCCGCAACCTAATGCCACAGTTTCTCGTTAACAAGTAACGACGATATTGAAATGTTGACAGATCGCACAATTCCTGTATTTGCGCGTACAAAAGTCGAATGGTTGACAGAAACGTTCGCGACGTTACACGTTTTCCAACATTTGTTGGTAGCGAATCAGCACTGGACACCACACTAGCCCTGAAATTCCAGGATTGGAGGCACATATGTCGTATGAAATTTAATAGCTGTTTTAAATGAAATGCGTGCAAAAGCCTTGCGAATTAGAAAGAGCAATGCATTTTAACGTTCAGACATTTTCATGAGGTGTTCAGACAAGTCATATCACTTGTACCTAAGACTCCTAGATAAACATGTGATAACATCGGTGTAAATATATTAGCATCGATAAGATAGGGAACTACGGTGTTTGTTTTGGCGTCATGACGTACAACATAAACAACTCAAAAAAGTTTAGGGAACACTTACCAATATCTTTAAAATATGAATTCGATGATTCGAATTTATAGAAATCTTTCGGTCTTTGTTAGGATGTATTGTATATAATGTATTCTCAAGAAAACAAAATAATATTTGACTTCTCCAAAGCACCCATTTTGAAAAAAAATTTGAAATTTGAAAATGACGAAATTTGGTAAAACACAAAAAAAAATCCTGAACTAATATTTTCGAAACGATATGGAAGCACTTATATTTTTCAGTACCCAGAAGGTCCATCTCTGTTATTAATGACACTTTGGTATTTTCGCGGCATGCTCAATATTAAATTGTCTCTTTCATTCTGGCCTAAGTCATTCCAAGCCCCCTGAACTGCTAATCGAAGCTCCTGTTCATGATGGAAGACGTTTTGTCGCAGGAGATTTCTTTTTAGGGTGTCCCACACATGCTCGATGGGATTCAGATCTGGGGAGCAGGATAGCCACGGTAGAAGATCGATATCATTCTCTTCATGAATGTTCAAGAAAACTCTTGCACGATGAGGAGGGGCATTATTTTGTTGGAAGAGTGGATTTTCATCCATTGTTTGGAGATACGGTACCACTACAGATAAAACTATCTCATTTGCGTAAGAATTTCCAGTGAGGTTGTTCTGTATGAAAACGAGGTCAGTTCTTCCACCAAGGCGTATACCTCCCCAAAACATCACTGATCCGCCTCCCTGTCTAACAACTTCTCGAGCATGCTGGAGACGGTTTTGCCTTCCAGGTTCCCTCCATATTCGAATTCTTCCCGAATCGGGATAATAACTAAATCTAGATTCATCACTAGAGAGAACTGTGGCCTACCTCTCTTGATCCCAGTTTACGTGTTCTTGGCACCAAGCTAAACAGTTGTGGAACTCTTAAAGGACGTCTGGAGTGGAGTTGACCTTCGTGCAGTCGATTTCTCACAGTTTGGTCGGAAATTTGTACAGTATGAACTCGTGATAGTTCTTGAGCTAATTGAGATGCTGTGGTAGTACGATCTCTTCTGGTTTGTAAAACCAAAAATCGGTGTTGGGCGACGGTAGTAATCCTAAAACGACCTGTATACCGTTCTTCTACGCTACCTGTTTCATTAAAACGCGACCATAAACGGTTTATGACACTTGGGCTACTTCCCAGAAACCTGGATACATCCCGTTGTGAGCTCCCAGCTTAGAGCATGCCAATGGCGCGTAACATCTGTTGCGGCACTCTATATAATTTGGTGGGGAATTGATGCAAGTGTTCATTTCTTAAAAAAAATCATCAATATTGATCGTTCTGGATACGATATATCGATATTCAGAAATGTTCCCTAGACTTTTTTGAGAAGTTTATGTTGAAGCATATAGTAGCAACAGCCAATCTTCAGTCCACTAGAAAATTTTGTTATTTTTTTTTTGTTATTTAGAAGTACATGGCAATATTTGAGAAGGTAATTGCTAGAGTCATTTCATAAAGAAGTTCATATTAACATAGGTCCGCCAATACTACGTAACCGATTTACAGGGTGTTAACATTCAACCGAAATATATTGCGTGCATATTGGTACAACGCAGGTTATTCTCGAGAAAAAAACAAGAACACTAGTGATTTTTTCAAATATAAAAATTATATTTGAATTTTCCAAATAATTTTCAAAAAAAAGCTCGGCTGACATTGTTATGTACAACGCCTAATCTTTAAGTAAAAAATAATGAAAAGTTTTCTAGAAGTCCTGGTGATTCCATTGATAGTACCTTTTCTATGATAGTCATAGATGTGTTCAAAAATGACTTACGTCAGTGTCAGTCCAGTGTTCCTGTTTTTCAACAATTTTGAATCTATTGACTTTGAATTTCATATCGGCTATCGTGAATCGAATGCTGAGATAACCGACATGCTCTTCATGTATGGATGTGCTGGCGGAAATGCATTAGAAGCTCGGCGGTTATACATTGAAAGATTTCCAAACCGTATTGCTCCGATAGAAGAACTTTTGAAAGTATTCATCGACACCTATGTAAAAGGGGTACATATGACCATATGATGGAGCAGGAAAGCCAAGGGAAGTAAGAACGGTAGAACTGGAACATGAGGATCTTGCAATATTACAAGACGATGCTGGTACCTCCACTCGAAAAATTGCTGACGTTTCAGGTATCAGCTATTGATCTATTTGGCAAATTCTTCATGGAAATCTGTTGTAACCATTCCACACATAACGCGTACAAGCATTTCTTCTTACCGATTCTCTTGCCCGAACTAGGTGTTGGCAATGGTTTTTGCGTAAGTTGATTCGAATTCCTCAATTTCTTATTCTGATCATATTCTCTGATGAACCAAGCTAATCAAGCAATTTTATAAGGAATTTTCAAAATAATCATATGTGGTGTGAATAAACTCTACATCAAACATATAAAGATCAATTTCGACATCAGTTCTCGTTATAACGTTTGGATCGGTCTTGTTGGTGAATGCCTAATAGGACCAGTATTTCTACCACGAAGATTTACGAGGGAGATGTACTACCGCATTTTGGAAGTGTGTACCTTTGTCGATAAGGCAAACGATGTGGTTTATGCACAATTGCACACATGCCCATTTCAGACCACTTACCCGTGACTTCCTGACTCAAGAGTACGGAAATCTCTGGATTGGTCGACGTGAACCTTAATTTCAGCCTGCACTGTCCTCAGACTTAAAACCCCTTGATTTCCTCCTGTGAGGTAGTTTAAAGTCCTTGGTTCACACTACCCCCGTTGCAAATGTTGGGAATTTAAGAAATAGAATAATCACTGGGTGCAACTGGATAAGAACAGATCCTAGTATTTTTGAAAGTTTTCGCCAATAAATGAGGAGAAGATTGGAATTTTGTATCCGAGCTGGAGAAGGTCACTTTAAACAGCTATTGTAGTTTTTGAACAGTTATTTAATAAAACAAATAGCAGTCAATAACGGTTACAGTCAAAGTATGATTGAGAACATGATTTCTCGCAAAAAATTTCAAAAAGCAATCCAGGAAGTATTTCCAAGTATGAAAAGTTCTACCACAAAATACAACAGCTTTATTTATATTGCTAATCTTGGTTATAATTGAAATCATTCCTCTCGCATTATTATTTCAATATAGCATTTCGAACTGATAATTCTTTAGGCCGACATATCAAAAACTGCAAATCTGAGATTGATAAAGGTAATAAATCCGGTGTTTATAAACTGTCTTGCGGGGATTGTAATAAACTTTATATTGGTAGAACTCCGAGCACAAACGTACTTTCAATTATCATAAATCAGATTTCCATTATTCCAATCACTTACTCGAAGAAAACCATAACTTTAATGATAATTTCAAGATTTTAAACAACGAAAATAATAGACTAACACTCAATTTATGGAAAATTTTAAAGATTAACAAAGGAAACAACTCAGGTAGGTTACTTAATAGTCAATTAGATCTAAATCCTTCACCTTTACTAAATCTTTTCAATTCATAAAGTAAGCAACTCCGATGGGTTTTCCAACATACCCCATGTAATTGTACCTATTATGATATCAAATATGAAATAAGACTTATATATAAGAAATAACTCTGTTCAGTAGTTTGTATCTATCTGATGAAGCCACAATATGGTGGAACCGATTATAGTTTTCTAAATATAGTAAAAATCTAAATACCATAGTTTTATTTCATTGAAAAAAAATAATTATCTATTTCTGAAATGATATAAAGCCTATGAGATTGAACGATTAGAAGTGTATCAAACGACGATTCAACTGAGTCATTTTTTTTCACTTCTGGAGTTCCCCAAAGATCCCATTTGGAACCCATGCTCTTTCTGATTTACATTAACAAGATCTCAAATTGCTTTGTCTACTGTAGGTTTCTTCTCTTTGCGGATGATCTCAAGATTTTCTATTAGATCAAAAATATTCCAGACTGCTTATTAGTCCAACGTGAACTTGACTGCCTGAATGGTTCTGTAAAGATAACAATTTGTTCATAAATTTAGTCAAGTGTCACGTTATATCTTTTACTCGAAACAAAAATGTCATAAATTATCCCTATCGAATTTCTACCACACCATTATCTAGAGTGCATCAAATTAGAGATCTCGGCATAATATTCGATATAAAGATCACTTTCAGCGTCCATATTGAGCATCTTGTTAACCAGAGTAATAAATGTTGGGATATATAACTAGACAGTGTAGGTACTTTGAGGATTAGAGAGTTCTGTGTGTGATGCATTTATCTGTCCCAGGCTGAACGTTGCATCGTGTATATGGAATCCTCATTATAAAATCTAAAGCCACCGGTTGGAGTCTGTTCAGAAGCGGTTCATGAAAATTCTTAGTTTCAAGCGCAACTTTTGGCTAAATTCACGAAATCCGGAAAATTATGTCATACGTCTTAAACACTTCCATTTGTTGAGTTTGGAGAATTGTAGAATACTTAATGATGTATTGTTTATCTTTAAACTTGTGAATGGTTTCCTCGAATCAATGGATGTCCTCCAAAGTGTGAACTTCTACATTCCTCAAAGACGTTTTAGCCAAAAGAGTTTGTTCTATTTGAGTTTTGTGAGTAAGAATAGTGCTCAAAATTTTCCTTTGCGGAGAATGCTCTAATAACGATTATAAGAGCGAGATTGATTTCTTTGGGATGAAAAGGGAGTTCAAAAATACATTAAAGCGTTCAATGTTTCGTGATCAACATTGACTTGTTGTTGGCTGATTAATATAACTTATTTTGGGTTATTTATATTTTTGAATTTGGGAGATTTTCCTTGATAAAATTCCATTATCAATAATAAAAACAAGTAATGTGTTTTTGGAATTTTACTTAACAAATGTGATTCGTAACGCGTTTCACCACACCGTAGCTTCTTCAGATGAATGAATGTACAGAAAATATGAATGAGAATATAAATATAAATGTTTTGAGTATTTAAAAGCTTATTGGGTTGATTCTTCTTAAGTGGTTATTTATGACAGGTATATCCAATAAAACTAAGGAATAGATTCCCCGAAGAGATTCAATAGAGCCGTCACATACAGATATTATAATACATAACTCGTCGTGTCATCCGTATTAATACAGAATGTCAGCATTCAACAGTTTTATTCATAGATTGATTAACATCCCGTTATCACCAGAAAATTTCAACAAAGAATTAAATTTGATCAAACAAATAGCCAAAAATAGTGGTTACAATCCCAAACTAGTAAATAATATTTTAAATAAAAAACAAAGTAGAATCGCATTAAATGAAGTTTACCCTGTCGATAAATTTAAACAAAAATTCAACACCTTAACCGACGTTGTCATTACAAGTGAGAAACTGAAATCATTCTTGAGTAGCAATAATTTCAACATAGCTTTCCAAACTAATAATAGTTTAGGCAAATATATAAAAATAATAAAACCAAATCAGGTAAAAACAATAAATCATTTGTTTATAGATTGATTTGCAATGAATGTGAAAATTGCTACATTGGTAGTACACATAGAAATTTTAATATTAGAATATCGGAACATAAACGCAGTTTTACAAATAAAAATCAGATTCAAATTACGAGAATCATCTCCTAGAAAATAATCACTCTTTCGACCCACAGTTTGGAATTTTTCATACAGATAATGAATATTGGAAGGTAGATCTTTGGGAAACTTTACAAATCAACAAACACAAACACACAGGTAGACTCATCAATGAACAAGTCTATTTCAGCCCTTCACCTTTATTGAATCTCTTCAGGCAGCAACCTTTTCCTTAGTTTTATTGGATATACTTGTCATAAATAATCACTTACGAAGAATCAACCTACGGTGTAGTGAAACGCGTTACAAATCACAATTATTAAGTAAAATTCCAAAAGACACATTAATTGTTTTATTATTTAATTATACTTATTATTAATTTAAGTTGGATTTGAAAAATTTCTATAAATTACTGTTCATATTGTATATGTGGTATATGTAATCGTTTATGAAAATCATATTGAG
The DNA here is from genome assembly GCA_013387265.2 of Cryptolaemus montrouzieri. NCBI lineage: Eukaryota > Metazoa > Arthropoda > Insecta > Coleoptera > Coccinellidae > Cryptolaemus > Cryptolaemus montrouzieri. The sequence continues at coordinate 127,632,537 of JABFTP020000185.1, forward strand.
TAATCAGTTTAACACTTCATACTAATTTGTGAATACAGTGTTCAGTGTTTAATCACCTGTTTGTGTTCCTATTCTGATGAATGAACTGTTATTTTTCATTTAGCAATTTTAGAAGTCATGTAATCGAATAACTCATCTTGCTCATAGTTGATCTGTAGAGAGATCGAAATGATGACTAAAAAGTCAAATAATGGTCATTCGAAATTTTTCCTGAATATCTAATCTAATATGGAATTCGTTGTTAAGTAAATATCCAGTATGTTAAATTTTGGGTTCCTGAAAATTATTCAAATTGTTGGAATATCTGATTTCCATGGAGCACCTGTTCTCGTAATGTGTAACCCCAATGCTTTGTAGATCGAGGTTGTACTCGGATGGCCCAAAAGGATACATGAAAGCAATGTGGAGGTATGTTGTTATTTCTATCCTACATTGTTTGATACATCGCTTGTAAGGTATAACGTGTAAATGTTTATACGGAATATCTATTTATCCAATTTGAGTTTATTCAATTTCAAATAATGTCTATGTTATGCTTGGGATGTCACTAGAGGCCAGATGCCAAAGGGTGTGTTGAAGATGTGCGAATATCTTATTGACGTTTGAATATTCCTGGTTCAATCTTGTAGTTGAGAATCATAACTAATTGATGCGAGGCTATTCTCAGAAATCGCTTATTAACTATGGATGTCACTATTGTGCCTGCCCCTAAAATCTGACAGTTGATCTACTTCCAGTTAAATTGACAATCTAATTCAAACTCGTTAAGAACTTTGAATCCAGATTTAGTAGAACACTAGGAATAAAGCTACAGATATAGCTACCAAATTAGCATTCACCATAATATTTGACTTTATTATTGAAGGTTGTAGAGAGCAAAATAATATATTAACATAGAACCCTTACTTTCATTCAAATGTTATTGAAAATATTCCTTAGAATTTTTGAAGGACACTAATCTAGTGAAAAATAGTAGCACAGCAAATATGAAAATGGCATACAGATGTTCATGACTTTCATAACGATATCTAAAAATCACGATTTCCGTAAAATCTGAAGACTTATCGGCGAAGAATATGTCAAAAATTTCACCCGCTTTTTTTCACTCCATAGGCTTGACATTTTTTTTCAGCTACACTATTGTATAAACCTGGTTGTCTGTTCATTCAGCTTTCAGTGACAATTCATTTGTTCTAAAGAGAAGATGATAAAAAATTCGAAAATTGAAAGTTTTTATTACGATTTTAGAAATGCAAATTATGAAGCTGTTAATGCTTCATTATCGCTGGTGAATTGGGAGTTTCTGCTCAACAGCAGCTCTAAGGGAATTGATGACAATATGGATATTTTTTATGAGAGAATCAATGACATAATCGGTTCTGTTGTTCCTAAGAAAAGAGTCACTAAGTGTTTTCCTTCATTCTTTTCGAAAGTTACTATTGCTACAATAAGAGAAAAGCAAAAATTTCATAAAAAATGGAAAATTAGTAAAAATGTCAATGACCTCAATATATTCAAACAGCTTCGTGCTCATTCGAAGGAACTTATTGAACTTGATTTGAATAAATTCACTTCTAACATTGAGCGGGAACTGCTAACGAACAGCAAATCATTCTGGAAATATGTGTCTCTGGGACGGGGCGGCTCTAAACTATCTAATGAAATGAGGTATGGGGATATTTCTTCATCAGATGGAAAAGAGATATGCAATCTTTTTGCCCGTTATTTCGAGAGTGTATATGTTCCTGTAAGTCAGCTGCGTAGTCGTAGTGTAACTGTTAAAAACTGCAACAATGATGTACTATCAAATATTCACATTGAAGAGGAAGAGGTTCGAGAGGTCCTCTTATCCCTTGACATGTCGAAAGGTTCAGGTCCAGACAGCATTCCACCAAATTTTCTCAAAAATTGCGCTCACAAATTAAGTAAACCACTGCATATTTTGTTCAATCAGTCTCTGATTAATGGTGTATTTCCAAAAAAGTGGAAGGAGTCCGCCGTTGTCCCAATTTTCAAAAGTGGAGATAAAAATGATATTTCTAATTATAGACCTATTAACAAGCTTTCGATCATTGCTAAAGTAATTGAACGTATAATTTATAAGTATCTTTTCTCTCATGTGAAAAATTTCATTATCCCACAAAAGCACGGATTTTTTAAGGGTAGGACTCTGGAAACTAATTTGATCGTTTATAGTGAGTACCTGCAGAGTGCAATGGATTCTAAAATTCAGACTGATGCTACTTACACAGATTTTTCTAAAGCTTTCGACAAAATAAGTTTCGATATTCTCATTTTTAGACTAGCCGAAGCAGGTGTAAGTGGTTGGTTGCTTGAGTGGATCCAATCGTATCTACTGAATAGGTCACATTTCGTTAGCTTAAATGGTTTCAAATCTAAATCTTTCATTAGTACTTCTGGGGTACCGCAGGGAACTCATCTCGGTTCTCTTCTTCTCTAAATGACATAGATAAATGTTTCCGGCATTCCAGATTCTTGCTCTATGCAGACGATCTGAAAGTTTTTAGATTTATCACATGCTTAAGGGACTGCCTTGATCTTCAACTAGATTTGAATATCTTGGTTGAGTACTGTAGAGAAAACCAATTATTTTTGAATTTAAATAAATGTTTCACGATAACTTTTACTAGAAACCATTCCCCTATCACTTTTCAGTACTCAATTGGAAATTCATTGCTGCGACGTGTGTCCACGGCTTTTGATCTGGGTGTCACTTTCGATTCGAAGTTGCTCTTCGATGCACACATAGATCGCATAGCAAATAGTTCAAATCGAATGATGGGTTACATTTAAATATGTAAAATCACTTATCACTTTATATTATGCTTACTATTACAGTAAATTAAATTTTGCGCCATGTATTTGGAACCCTCGTTATGATTGTTATTCCAACCGACTTGAACGCATTCAGAATAGATTCATACGGTTCATATGCTTCAAAACTAACTTTGTTATCCTGAACCACGACTGCGCTCCTGCCCTTAAATATTTCGATTTATTGTCACTTGAAAATCGTAGAACTATATCTGATATTTTGGTTTTGTTTAAAATATTGAACTGCGTATTTCAGGTACCTGAGATCTTGCACATGGTTATTTTTAATGTTCCTATGAAATCATTGAGGCACCTCGACCTCTTCTCTATAACTTTTAGAAAAACTAATAGTGCACAGAACTCCCCTATCGATAGGATGCTACGTGTCTGCAACACGCATAGGAGTATCAATTTGTTTGGTGTCACATTGGCCTCTTTGAAGAGAACATTACGCTTGCTCTTTACTGACTGATATAAAATTCATTCAATCGTTCGATTTTGTAATATTCATTTTGTATTTCTTTTTTCATTCTTTCTGTGAATACAACTCACTATTAATGTCTTATGTAATACTTTTTTTTAGAATACTAGATTCTATGTAACTAATATTCATCTAGTGAATGTCATTTTGGCTTCGGCTGTGGACATTCCTTATATTGTACTTAAATAGATGAATAAATAAATAAATAAATCAACTTTCTGAAGAGTTTAGGCGCCCAGAAAGCATTTTTGATTCCCGCTGTCAAGAGTGCAAGTTACCTCCAAGAACTTAAATTTTTTTGAAAATGCTTTATTGAGTGTATACTAGGTGAGTCAATAAGGTGAGGAACTTCTATATGTCAAAAACTATTTAAGATAGAAGCGAAATTTTTTCTGATTATTGTTGAATAATTATCTGTGCATTCCCTAAAATAATTTTCGTACATACAGGGTGTTCTATTCTTGATCCAGGGACAAACATAGATTTTTTCTTAATGGCACGCCCTTTATTTTTTATCATATTCTGATTACAATTTGGATGTTTTCTTCAACGATATCGGTTTCATGCCCAAACGACTATCGTTAGATTTTAAATTAAATAAATATCGAAAATCTCGGGAATTTGGAATTTTTTTCAAAAGTTCTCAAATGCCTCATTTCGTATAATTTACGCAAGATATATTTTTTTTCTCGAGGTAAAAGTGTTGTACCTTATTATCAAATGAAGAAAAAAAAATTGTTTTTCATACCGAGTGTTCCTAGTAGCCTGGCGAAAATGAAATTTTTCAAACATGAAAAACTTTTTTCTTCAAATATAACACCCTCTATCTTTTTCACGTGTTTTATTTTCACTTGGAAAAGCTTTACAACGATACCTTTTTTTCAAAAATCCGATGGAGATTTTCTAGAAAATTTCGAAATTGGTGTGAGGTTTAGTTATTTCTTGCAATAAACATGCTGTTGATAAAATTCAGACATCGAAATATGCGAATTTCAACACAAAATTAGATTCTTTGCTGTTCAATGAAACTTAAACATCGAAACTCTCAAGGTGTATTGAAATTTCTTCACAAGAAAAGATTCATTTGCGATATTATCATTTGTGCTCAGAGCTAAGTATTCACTTAATTGAAATAACTCAGTTCGAAATTATCTCAATAAATGTTCAAAAAGTCAAAATATCGAAAAGATCGAGAATTTGGAACGTTTTTCCGAACTTCTCACAATCTTCATTTCGTATCATTTGAGTGTGACAATAATTATTCTCTGAAGGAAATATGTTCCTCATCATCGAAGTAAGAGATCAACTGTAGTTTCATACCCAGTGTTCTTGGTGATCCAACGAAATTAGAATTTTTCGAGAAAAAGAAATTTTTTCTAAATGTAACACGATGTTCTTTTCGCTGAACTTGTAATACTTTTACAATTGCCAAAATATTCCGGAATTATCATTAAGAAACGAAATTGAACTGCTTGTCATGAATGAAACATCCACTGAAAAAATAAAAAAAATGCAAATCAAAATCATAAACACAAATTTAATTCTATTTCAATAAGTTTTCAAATCAAATTAGATGTTCGAAATGTCCCCCATTTTGACGAATACATTCTCGAACACGATTGTTAAATGATTCGGTCACTCTCTGGATAATATTCGGCGTTATACTCCTAACTGCTTCTGTAATATTTTCCCTGGTTGTTGGAGGGTTTCGACATACCCTCTCTTTAACATACCCCCACAAAAAAGATCCAATTTATTCAAGTTTGGAGACCTAGGAGGCCATCTTACAGGACCTCCAATTGCCCTCAAATCTATCATTTAAAAAATTGCGGATTTTGCCGCTGTAGTGTGCTGGTGCCCCACATATTGTTTTTCATGTTTTGGGGAACATTAATAAGCAAAGGCTCTAGAACATGCTGCAAAAAATTCAAAAAACGTTCGCCGTTGAAATGTTCTTGAAGAAAAGGGTTTGATCACATAATCATCAATTTTACCACCCCAGACATTCAGAGACCAACGATGTTGGTGGTCAACAACTCTCATAAAATGAGGATTTTGAGTATCATAATAATTATGCCGGTTCACCAATCCATTCTTATGAAAGGTGGCCTCATCAGAGAAAAGTACCCCACTGAAAAAATTCGGTTAGTCTGCTATTTTATTTAAAGACCATCTACAAAAATCCAATCTCCGTCCGAAGTCCAGGGGCTCCAACTGTTGGTGGTTTTGAACATGAAAAGGATGGAGCTTTTCCTTCCTCAAAATTCTTGATACAGATGTCTGAGTAATGCCCAAGTCTCGACTAACATCTCTTGCACTAACATGAGGATTCTCTACTGCGCTCAAAACAACCTGCATGCTATTCTCTTCATTGAGTACACGCTTAGCTCTCTCATTCTTCTTATATCCAACTTGTCCAGTTCTTTCAAACCTTTCCTTCAGTTTCTCGAATGTCTCTTTCCTAGGATGTCTACTGTTTGGGTAACGTTGGGAATAAATATGTGACGCCAACAAACAATTCCTCTCACCTTCTCCCAAACAATCAATCATATTAAATAATTCTTCTTGGGTAAAATTCATTGTTGCAATAATATTATGTATTTCTCATTTAGACTCACTCATATGACGTTGGAATTATTCAAAACTGTCAAATCTTGGCGCGTTGTTAGTAAACCATAGAAATAAGTCTTCTATGGGCACAGGTGGTTTAAATCACAGACTATCGAACAATATTTTCTATCTTCATGTGATATGCTCATAGAAGTCATACTTATCTCTATGGTTTAATCACAAGTTGGATATGAGAAGAATGAAAGAGCTGAGCGTGTACTCAATGAAGAGAATAGCATGCAGGTTGTTTTGATCGCAGTAGACTTTTTAAACATCTATTGAAGATTTCGAACTGAGTAATTTCGATTAAGTGAAGACTTAGCTCTGAGCACAACTGATAAAATCGCAAATAAATCTTTTCTTGTGAAGAAATTTCAATACACCGTGAAAGTCTTGATGTTTAAGTTTCATTGAACAGCAAAGAATCTAATTTTGTGTTGAACTTTGCATATTTCAATGTCTGAATTTCATCAACAGCATGTTTATTGCAAGAAATGCCTAAACCTCACACTAATTTCGAAATTTTCTGGGAAATCTCCATCGGACTTTTGAAAAAAAGGTATCGTTGTAAAGCTTATTCGAGTGGGAACAAAACACGTGAAAAAGATACAGGATGTTACATTTGAAAAAAAAAGTTTTTCATGTTTGAAAAATTTTATTTTCGCCGGATTACTAGGAACACTCATTATAAGAAAAATTTTTTTCTTCATTTAATAATAAGGTACAACACTTTTACCTCAAGGAAAAAAATATTAAACGTAAATTATGCGAAATGAGGCATTTGAGAACTTTTGAAAATACGTCCAAATTCCCGAAATTATCGATATTTCAATTTAATATTAATTAGTTAACATTCAAAATCTACCGATAGTTGGTTGGGCACAAAACAGATATCGTTGAAGAGAGCCTCCAAATTGTAATCAGAATATGATGGAAAATACAGGGCGTGCCATTTGAAAAAAAATCTATGTTCATCCCTGGAGCAGAAATGGAACACCCTGTATGTACGAAAATAATTCCAAGGAATGCAAACATACTTATAAAACAATAATCAGAAAAAATTTTGCTTCTATCTCAAATAGTTTCCGAGATATAGATGTTCCTCATCTTATTGACTCACCCGGTATACATATTTCAAGTTATATTTCATTTATACTATCTAGACAGTACTAACTACTGATATCGACAGTTTACTTCATTCTAACATCGAAGGATTACTAATATCTAACCTTCTAATTCAAGCGAAAACCCAAATTCCCACCCAAACCCAAAATAAATCAAAATGACACTGCAAAATTACATTTCCAAATAAACCCTAACATTCTTTAAAGTTATTGAGAATTTTTTCCCTCTTTTAACTTTCTGGCAATCTATTTAATGATTGTGAAGCTTGAAATATTGGATCAAACAAGCCCTTGGACGTTTTTATATTCTCGAGGTATATGCTTTATTGTGCTCTGGTGTAATATTGATGTATGATGATGTATGAATTTTGTGCATTAGTTTACACTGCTTAAGTTAATTCCATTTGCTAATTTTTAGTTCTCTATATAAGTCGTCTGAAAGCGTAAGGCGATCATAGTTAAATAAGATTTTCAAAATTTTGTTTTGTAATACTTGCATATTTTTGAAAGTTATTTGCTACACGTTTCCCAAATCGGAATAAGGTATCTGAAATAAGATACAGATACGTACATTTTTGATTTTTTCGAAAGATAACTTTTATTCGTAGTTATGGCACTTAACATTGGCACAATTTTGGAATACATAGATGTCGTGTGGTCTTTTCAATTTAAGTTCTCATCCAAAATTAGGCCAAGATATTTTATTGTACTAACTTTCTCAATCTCATTGTCATTTAGTTCTATTACTGGAGGATCCATTTCTTTATTTTTTTGCTTGAAAAACATTTATTTGGTCTTGTCTATATTAATTCTTAACTTATTTTGGTTTAGCCAAGCTACATAGGTTTTAACGTCAGAGTTTATTATTAATTCGAGTTCCTCAGTAGTATCACCACCGTAAAATAAGGCTGTATCGTTGGTAAAGGTATAATATCTGGCTTCGAGTCCAGCGAGTTTAAGGCTAAGAACATACAATAAATACAAAAGAGGTCCGAGCACAGAACCTTGTGATACGCCATATCCATTTGTTTCCGAGTTACTGACATTGTCACCCAGCTTAACCTATTGCGTTCTACCCTGTAGATATGATTTCAAAAGCTTATACATTTTTCCGCGAAATCCCATTGACCAACATTTTTCTAATAGTTTTTCATTTTCAACAACATCAAAGGCTTTCCGTTAATCTAAGAATATAATGACTACTTTTTTCTATTATTAAGCTCTGCTTATTTTATTGATCAAATCAGCTACTATACTAAGCGTATTGCTACCTTTTAACCTTTTATAAAACCGTATTGAAATCTATCAAGGCTAATATATTTATCTATAAATAAATCATTCTTTTTTTAAGAATTATCTCCATTATTTTGGAGAAACAGCTCATTACAGCAATTGCTCTATAATTACCCATAAGATCTTTTCTACCGGATTTGTAGATTGGACTAATCTTGCTTACTTTAAGTTCTTGGGGAAATATACCAGAGGTCAACACTTTATTTACTAACTTTGTCAAAGTAGGCACAATGCCTTCCCTTAAGTTTTCAATATCCCTTACAGTTATCTGATCATGTCCTGGCGCAGCATTCCCCTTCAGTTCTGATAAAACAACCTCAATCTCTTGATCATCAGTAGACTTCATATATATACTAACATCATTGTGAATTTCGGCAAAATTATTTTCACCATTAATGGTTTGATATTGCGTTGCTATTTCTGAGACGACTTCTTTTCCAATCATGCTAAAGTATTTATTCAATTCATCGACGATAGTTTTTTGGTTATCCACACAATTATTGTGTATTGTAAAGTTTTTTATATTGATGGATTGTTTTTTTCCCTACAGTTATGCTATTGATATATCTCCATTGCCGTTTAACATCTTTTCCAGTCTCATTCCATTTATTGTTTCATTGTTTTGTAGGGTTTGTCATGCTTCCTGATTAAACTAAGTAATTCACTCGTAATCCAGTTGTCATTTCTATAACATCTTAAGTTTCTGGTATATTCCGATTCTCTTTTACGTTGCTTTATGAGTTCTATTAAGTGTTGAAAAGATTCTATATTACTATAAGATGATTCAATACTAAATAACTTTCTAAATTTATTATGGTTTACAAATATAATTGTGTTATTTTTGGGTTTGTGCGACTTAAAATTTCTTGCAATTGAGATTAAGAGCCTATTATTGTCCGATAGTAATTTTCTTCTTTTTGTAGTTTGTAATTCAAAATTTTTTCTTTTTATTAATAAATGCTCTATCAAACTCATAGATGTTGGTGTCTTACGTGCGTCGTTAGAAGCATTTAGCTCACCTTTAATAACAAAACTGTTTAAGAGTACTGTGTTATTATCATTAACTACTTGTGTTGTATTTTCCTCTAATAAATTAATATTAAAGTCTGCAACAATCATGTGATTTTTTTTGTAGAGACCCATAATGTAGTCTAAGTTATTAAGTAACTGGGTACGGCTGTAAGATGGGGGCCTATACATTACACCAACCTTGAAATTTTCATTTTCTATTTGGACACAAAACCAATTGAACAGATCTGCACGTTCTGGCCATTCTACTTCCCTATATTTCATAAATTTTCTTACATATATCGATACTCCTCCTCCCTCTTTCCACGACACAAGTGAACTGCTTTATACTCATCCAATTCATAAAGGCAAATTTCAATATTTGACAGCCATGTTTCTGTTGGCACTTAAGTATCACATTTACTTCCTCTAACTAAACACTTCACTTCATCCAGTTTATTTCTAATACTACGAATGTTCATATAAATCACACTTAGTTTTTTGGTACAATCTTTTGTATGTTTTTTCATTTTCGATTAGAATTAAATCTATCAACAATAATTTTTCTAGAATAGGAATGGATAGATCTTGGTGATGACGGAATGTCATTATCAGGAAACATGCCTTTTAAGATTCATTAAATAGAACAGGCATACATATTGGAATTTATAACCATTTTACTGAATCCGCAACGATTTATCATGTAATTAGTGCCATCTGCGAGTCGTCTACAAATCTGAAACGGAATGAGTGTCACAATTTAAGAACAGACATACGTTCTACGGATGATTGATTGTCATGTTTTCTGTGACAGACTGGTTCCGTTCTATATTTTCACCCATAATGATTAATTGACTTTCCTACATCTGGAATTTGATGAATTTCGCCGAGTTTTGCAGTCGTAAGCTTAATTCAATAGACTTCAGTTCATCATGTTTTGAATTAACTCAGATGTAGAGAGAAGCCCAATTCAAACTCAAAATATGATTATGAATATAACGAAATAAATTTTTTGATTTCATTTTTTAGCAGCGTACTTATAGAGAGATAATGAGATCAAGATACCAGAGAGGTGGTTATACAATATTTCTTCAAGGTTTTCTTGAAAAGGGCAGGACCACAAAATGGCTTCCGACATAAAACGATGAATGAAAATGAAACTGAAAAATACAGGGACGTATACAAACCACTACTGTTGATTTCTTAAAGAGCGTTGATCGCGAGCATGGAGGCCGAATGCTGAGGATAATGAACAATTGCTCAACCTTTTTGATTTAGTCTCTCTCTCTCTCTCTCTCTCTCTCTCTCTCTCTCTCTATATATATATATATATATATATATATATATATATATATATATATATATATATATATATATATATATATATTCAGCCTATGGATATCCACTATTGGACAAAGGCCTCTTCCATATCTTTCCATCTCTGTCTATTGAAGGCAATCTGAACCCAATTTTTTTCCACCATCTACGAGTCCGTCTGTTTCTTGGCGGGCTACATGTCCAGCCCAGCGCCATTTTAGTGCCGCTATTTTTCTGAAAATGTCCGTTACGCGTGTTTTTCGTCTTATTTCCTTATTTTTGATCTTATCTCGCAAATTAACGCCTAGCATCGATCTCTGATCGTTGTGTCACCTGGAGTTTGTTGGCGTATACGCGGGTGGGGGTCATTTCCTCAAGGCCGTATGTGAGGACTGGCATAAAACATGTCTCAAACGTTTTCCTTTTGAGATTTTCTGGGATTTCTCGAGATGTCAACACATGACCCAGTCTTCCAAATGCAGCTCAACCTAGTCCAATTCTTCTCGATATTTCAGAGGTTTGATTTTCCCTCCCTTGTACGATTTTATGCCCTAAATAAATGTATTCTGTAACATTTTCGATCACGTGGTTACCGATACTGATTCTTAAATTTTCAGGACTCATAACTTTCGTTTCATCCAGGTTCATTTCGAGTCCATAAGTCAAGGCAGCCTCATATAGTTCCAGCATCGTGCAAAGATCTTCGGCATCATCACTCATAAGAACTATGTCGTCCGCAAATTGATGATGGTTCAGACGTACACCATCTATATTTATGCCTCTCGTTTCCCACTTCAAACCTTTGAACACGTCCTTCAGAGCCAATATAAAAAATTTTGAAGAGATCGTGACTCCCTGTCGTAAGCCTCTTTTCACGGGGATTTCTTTTGATGTTGTTTCTTCATCTTTCGTTATTGGGATTATGGGGTTTTCGTTTATGTATTTGATGAGATTTGAATATCTACTGTCTACTCTTACGTTATCTAGTGCTCTTAGTGTTGCCCAATCAAGTCAAACGCTTGAAATCTATAAATGCGATGTGCAATATCACATTGTACTCTGAGGTTTTTTTGATGAGAGTCCGTATCACTTGCAAATGGTCTACTGTACTGAAGCCTTTCCGAAAGCCGGCTTGTTCGTCAGATTGATGAGCGTCCATTTTGTTGGTTAATCTATTTGTCATTATTTTCGTCAGTAATTTGTACAATTGCGATAAGAGGCTTATTGGGCGGTAATTTTCTATGTTATTTCTGTCTCCCTTTTAATACAGACAAATGACTTGAGCATTATTTTATACCATTGGTATTCTTCCTTCATTTAGGCATTTGTTGAGAAGGATCCGAACTTTATCCAACAGATATTCTCCTCCCATATTTAACATCTCGATGGTGATCTTATCTTCACCGGGGCATTTTTGGTTCTTCATCTGATTGAGCGCATTTTTCAGTTCATTTGTATCAATTTCAGGAATGTCTTCAGAACCGGTATTACGAGTATGTCTTTTAATATACTTCTGTTCTTGATTTTCAGCACTATAAAGTTTTTTGTAAAATTCTTCAATGACAACTACGAGTTCTTCTTTCTTGCTGACCTAGATACCTTCAGAGTTCTTTATTTTTGTTATTTTAGTTTTTCCATTTGATAGTTTCGATCTGAGGACTTATATGTTTTTGTTGTTTCCAATAGTTTCTTCAACTAATAATATCTCCCAATCTCTCAGGTCTTTCCAAATACGTCTGTTGCTTTAGTGGTGAACGTAATTATCGTTCTGTAAGGTATAAATAAATCGTTCTCTTCGTATTTTTTTCGATATCATGATCTGAAAAATTTATACTGACAACAAAACCAAATATTTATAGATTTGTAGAAGCACTAAAACTCGAACAGCAATTTCTGCATTAAAATTGTTTAAAATATATCAATTCGACATCATACATCTTCCAATGATTTATCATCTTTCAAATATATTCTTCAAATTTTGACGCATATCTAAATTCCCCATGAACTTTTCTCATCTTTAATCAGTCATTTTGCGTTTGGAAAATGTAACATCAAACTTTTAATTAGCAATTTCGAAAAACCTTCACATTCAAATTTGCGTGAGAATCTGGCGAATTTCCTGTGCTTTTTTCTTTGTATTGAGTGGTCCATTCAGTGAAAATGATTTTGAAATACATGTCAGGAAATGATCCGAGTAAAAAGATTTGATGATAATATATGTCAGACATAGAAAATTGAGTGCACCTACTGTTTCCATGAAATTGAACCGTCTTAATCACGTAAAACGAACACAAATTTACCAGTATGTGAACCACACATTCACAAATTTCAACAGTTACTTTCGAAAAACGATCACAGATCAACCTTGATATGAAACGTCATGTAACTTTCTCCTCGAGTGGTAGTAGGTAGCAAAGGACATCTTGAATATATTGCAGCATTCGATTGACAAAATTTTCCATATAAAGAAGACATTAATGTATTTTATAAAATAATACAACAAAACGAATAATTTAAACACAATTTGTGACTCGCTTCCAAGTCACAACCGAATCACTCTGTTCAATTCTACTCATCGTGCATCCACAAATAATCAAAGGGGATTATGTTGATTACCAAGGATTCAATTGCCTCACATTGCTGCTTGAATTAAAATTCTTCAATGTGTCTACACGAAAATTTCGCAAGTAGTAATGTTTGAGATTGTTGATGGTACTGTATGCCTGGTTGATAACCAGATAGGAATGAGAAGCGTTAGTCTTTCGACAGACCGCATCCTTGCTGACACGGTGTGTAGCGTTGTGGTGAATAGTCGAACTAGTGTGACTTCCTGAAGTTTATCTACCCTTTGTTATCATGATTTCCCGGTGACAATGGTGGGTGGACTGTGTCTCACTTCGTTGAAGGGCGCCATAACATATGTATAAATGTTTCCTCACGTTCCAACGAACTGAGATGAGTAGGTGGCAGTGTGGTCTGATGTTGTGAATAGGAATGCAATACTGACGATATCTAACATTCTACGGAAGGTTGAATATTGTTCCTTGAATAAAAATTCTTTAATGTGTCTACACGATAATTTTGCAAGTAGTTATTTTTGAGATTCCTGATGAATGCCTAGGTAGCCTAAAGAGTAATTTTCCGACGAAAATCTTGGAATTTTGTGCAGTAACTCAAAACGAATGATTTTCTGAGTTGCAAATAATTGTGATTGTTCTCTTATAAGTTCTAAAATATCTTCATCCATCAGCTCTTCAAAGATTTTCACCGGAGTTTCGTTTTTCAATTGTGTTTTCAGAATATCTAAACGGTTGATATAACCATACGTTTAATTCATATTACGGTCAGTTGTATCTTTGTCCAGATTGGTGGAGTTATTTCCTTTCAAATAGTTTAGATTCGAAGGTTTTCTTTCGTTTTATCCATTCTGGAAGGGATATATTGTCTGCATCAACTCTGTCTTCAAATTTATCATAACTCAATTTTCCCTGAAACATTTTGAGGCAGTTCGAAAGGATCGCATACATTCTCATTTTTATCCTCTTCACCCCTCAGTTCATCTATTTCTGGGGGTATTATAACAATACCTACATTATGATAATTGTGATTACTAATATCTTTAAATACTGTGTGAAGCCTTTTGAAACGTTTTCCATGAGATGATGCAGTACTAACCTAACCAAATTTATCAGAATCCATTACAAACTGAATCTAAAATAAATTGAATTCGAATGAAAGTTTCACTCACCATTGACCTCAAACGAAAACAGCAGCAAAATACGAGCAAGAACATTATTAAAAGTGAGAGTACTTACTAATTATTTACCTAAAGTATTGTACTGCATACCTGAGAAAATGTTAATAATCTCAGAAAAAAATATATAAATAAACGATAAGCACTGTCAACCACAACTTACACACAATAAAATAAAAATCAAGAATGAAATCTAACAGTTGGGTATCCCAGATTTCCCTGTTTTAAAAAATTAAATGAAGCCATGCATGGTATAAACGCACAAATTATCACAGTGTGCATCTTAGGAGTCGCTTATATTGACTTGGTATCAAATTTCACAACTAGATGCCTTTAGTTTTATTGTTTATGAAGTGTCCCCATTTGAGTACAGTGGGACCAAATGGATAAATTGCAGAAGCAGAAACACTATAAGCCTCAAAAAAGGATTACCATCTTCCATTTAAAAAAAAATGAAAAGAAAATTACGAAAGATAAAATATTTGACATTCAGGATATGTCCCAGAAATTGATGGTACTCCTCATATTTTCATTTATTAAAAAAAATTCACGGTCTTCTCGACGAATTGACGATATTCAAATAAACTCAATTTCACTCTGCTACAATTTAATTTGATCGATAGGTTTTGAACATATATTTACGACCGTTTCGAAGAAGTCTATATAAAAATTTAGATTTTTCAAAATAAAATCTGATACCCTACAAACAGAACTAGAACTAAGCATCGATGATTTATAAATGAAAAATTGTTTTAACATTCTTGTTAATTGAATAAAGAAATAGAATTAAGAGAAACACATGAAACTTTTCATTTTATCGCATATTATTTTGGACAATTTTCTGTGCTAAATTCCTAGAGAAATTAATTTATCGAATATTCAAATAATTTGAAACATTCACACTTTACCCTTTGATGCTAGGAAATTTAATTTGTTCAAATAGTTAATTCATTACGCAGTTAATAATATTATTATAATTACTATTTTGAAGGAAATGGAATATGGAAGAAAAATCAACAAATTCAGTTTGATGAAAATCTTAAACACGTCAGAAACTGTCAGACGTATTTTAAAAATCTTGAATACATAATCAAAATAAAAATACAGTGGCAAGTGCGGAACACATGTGATCGGTTGTATCCTGAAATATGACTCATAAAAACCTGGTGGGTCGAGTCACATGCCGAAATGGCTCCACCAGGGACTCATAACACAGGTCTGCAACGAAAATGCTGTCTGGATATTTTCAACTGATTTCTATGTATTTAGGTGTTGTGAAAACAAAAATTATACTCAAAAAATTCCAGAGCGTAAGGTTATTTTGCAACACGCAAAATTTCATTACAAAAAACGGATTTTTTGGGCTAAAAAGGGATTAACTTGTAGTATAAATGATAGGTATAATTTCATTTTGATTACTGTTTTAAAATGTTTACAGGACATAATTATCATTAATTTCTAAATAGGAAACGCCCCCTTTGAACTACATTAACAAGTATATACATGTTGTAACCTGAACGTGCGCGCTCCGATAGTGTAGAAGTGGCGCGGGACAATTACGTGTTAACTCATCATTGTTTTATAGATCTTGGTTCAATACAGTGCAATGTCGTCTGTGCGGAAGTGAGTGAACTCTACGGATAGTTTCTGTTACATTTGTGGAGAATATATGTCATCAAAGCAACAAGTTAATATTACGGACTTTGTAAAAAAAAGTATACTTCGCGTATTTTGGCTTCAAACTTGGAGATCAGGATAAAGTATGGGCACCTCATAAAGTCTGCAAACGATGTGTTGAAGACCTTCGAAATTGGTTTAAGGGCAAGGAAAAAGCTTTTCGATTTGCGATTCCTATGGTATGACGCGAGCAAAAGAACCATAGATGATTGTTTTTTTTGTGTAATGTGAAAGGGTATAATTCAAAACGGAAGCAGTCAATTTTATACCCCAATCTGCAATCACAATTCGTCCCATCCCTCATGGGCTGCTACCTTGGAAGAGGTTCCAAGTTCAGACGAAGATGGTTCTGTACCTACACCCGATGACCAGTCAACTTCTGAATTTGAAGATGACAAAAGTACGAAATTGTTTTCCCAAAGCGAGCTTAATGATTTGGTAAGAGACTTGAATCTTTCCAAAAACGCTGCTGAGTTGCTTGGATCAAGGCTCAAAAGCAGGAACTTACTTTTGCCAGGAGTATCTTCCTCCTGGTTTAGATATCGTGAAAAACAGTTTACTTCCTACTTTGCCCAAGAGGACGAGTTGGTTTATTGCACCAATATTGAAGGTTTGATGAATACATTTAAAATCTCATACGACCCAGAAGAGTGGCGTGGTTTTATAGATTCTTCAAAATGAAGCCTTAAAGCAGGTATGCTTCACAACGGCAGTTTCTATGTTTTCATTCCTGTCGGCCATTCCCATACACCTCAAAGAAACCTACAAGAACTTGGAATTGATTCTCTGTAAATGAAAATATTAAGACCACGATTGGCGAGTGTACGGTGATTTCAAAATCTTGGGCTTGGCGCTCGGACAGCAATTTGGGTTTACCAAATTCCCTTGCTTTTTGTGTCTATGGGATAGTAGAGACCGAACAAATCACTGGACCAAAAAGTGTTGGCTTGCGAGGGAGCTTAAAGTTGGCGAAAAGAATGTCCTACATGAAACTTTGGTGCCTCCTCATAAAGTTCTTTCACCACCGCTTCACATAAAGCTGGGATTGATGAAGCAATTTGTGAAGTCACTTCCAAGAGATGGAAATTGCTTCAAATACTTAATATCAAAGTTTCCTGGCCTCTCGTAGGCAAAGTTGAGGGAAGGTGTTTTCGTTGGACCAGATATTAGACGGCTTATGGCTGATCCACTATTCGTCACAACCATGACGGATCCTCAAAGAGAAGGGTGGATTGCCTTCAAGGAAGTTATAACAAAATTTTTAGGCAATAACAAAGACCCTAACTACAAACAAATCGTCAAAAGAATGTTAACAGCATTTCAAGCTCTAGGTTGTTTAATGAGTTTAAAAGTACATTTTTTGGAAAACGCGAAAGGTAAATCCAATGTGAAAGGTATAGCCCTAAAATTCTCAAACGACATTCAGGAATTGGACCTAATGCTTACTGACCTCTATCTACACATCAAAGATAGAGGTATGAAATCTACATTAATCAAAATAAAAAACAAACTACGTTAAACTCAGAACAAAGAAGAACGATTAGCGACAACTGATGCTTCAGCAACGGAAGACGAGGATTTTCCTTTACAAAACGTTAGTTGACGAAACATCAACAATGCCTAAAGACGATAGAGTTCCTCGAATCCATAGGATTGGATACATACATCTAAGAATGAGTTCTTGAATACATATCAATTATTATTTGATTATTGTATGTTTATGTCCTTGTAATTTTGTGGCTGACCATTCGGTAATCACCTCGATGTAGACGCGACCTTAAATAAATTCAATATAAAAAAAAATCTTCAAGATTCGACCAGTTGCATTTTTATTGAGTTGACGATTATTTAAACATTACAGATGTTTGCTTATCAAAAGAATATTATATTGCTCATAAAATTTTGATGTGAATAAAAATACATATCATGGGTAGATGGAAAATCATTCCGTCATGTAATCAATTCAATATTCAACATTTATGAGAAGCCCGTTGTATGTAGGAAAAATTAATTGTTGGAAAATCATACCCTCAAATGTTTATCCTTTCAATGTGATATATATATATATATATATATATATATATATATATATATATATATATATATATATATATATATATATATATATATATATATATATATATATATATATATATATATATTCTTTCGAATAGAGAGGATTTAAAAATTTCGAATAATTGAATTTACAATAAATGCTTATAGCTATGATTTTGATGTGTGTGCAGAAAAACATAATCGTAAAAAACAAGCGAATAAATAGAATACCATCAGAAAAAACAGATCATGCCCGTTCCTTAATCAGGCATCTTAACTCGCATCATGCCTCCTACGATTGCCCCTAAAGTGTGTACACAGGAAATGTAACAGGGGAACCATACTATCTTGCGTATGATTCAATAAACGAGTGAAAAAACCTATGGAAAAAAATCGTTTCGCTGTCGCTATTGCACTAGCATGAGCTTGTCCGTTTATGCTGTGTTAGTGTCGTGTGTACAAAAAGAGTACCAAAAATTTTTCTGCTTAGCAGCTTCATCCTCTCATTGTAATCTTACACTCCATGATTTCCAGGACTTCTTCACAAAGACAAGGGTGAAAAGGAAGATGGATTGCGACAGAGAAATCTGGAGAAATGGAAAAAGAAAAACAGCAGAAAAATATTTCATCAAAACATACCTAACTCCTATATGTTCTGTTATTGCACCTCTTACCTTCAATTTATATATGTCTTACATCCCTGAAACTTCCTCTACGAAGTTTATTCATGCTGATGATATTGCTTTGGTTTTTCGACTCTATGACTTCGAAACAATTGAACACTGAGTTCTGATTTAGAAAATCTGGCGTTCATATCCGAATTCTTCGAAAATTGAGTTTTTTTGTTTTCATCTGAATAATCATAAGGAGGAATGGCAACTAAGAGTATTCTTCAATCAATCACTACCAACTCATAACTTCACTACAACATATCTTGGTGTAGAGCTTGATCGTTCTTTGACTTTCAAATTTCATAACTGTTCTATGAAAGTTATAAGTGGATGTATCAGTTCAACTGCTACCCCATAGCTTCCGGTTGTTTGTAATATAGTTCCTACCATATTCGCAGGAAATTAGCTCTTAGATTGTCTTGAGATAAGTATCACATCATTCCAGAAGTTTTTCCGATAATACACGATCTTCGAAATCATCTCATCTCATACATCCTTAGGGAATGAAGCCTTACATGCGTGTAGCACTTGCCTTATCAACACACACTATGGGAAAAGAAAAAAACACTAAGGGGGAGTAGTCCTACCCTTATATAGAAACTTAACTAATGCTCCGCTGTTTTTCAACAGGGAACACCTCATACACCATTCGAGGAAATAGCCGTTAATCACCTCAAGATTCAATGAATAATCTCCTAAACAGAATCAAAGTTCTCTACCCAGTTAATGAAATTATCTGAAACGGAATGAATTTCTTGAAAACCACCCCTCAAATGGTAAATAAGACAATCGAGGACTAAATGTCTTATTGTTTCTTTAGCTGCGCCACATTCACATTCCGGACTTTCTACAGTATTCCATTTGAACAACATACTATTATTACGAGCATGTCCTGTCCTGAGACGATTTAATGTACAACAATTTTTCCTACTTATATCGAAACCTGCAACCCTTTTGGAAGGATCCTCTGTGAGAACTTCATTAAAAACATCAACTTCCTGCCATTCAGTTTTCCAAAGATCAACAGCCTTCACCCGTGTACGCAAAAAGTCAATCGACCAAATAGGTTTCCTAGATTTCAATCTCAGGTTAGGTGGATTTTGAAGATCGTGGATTATCGGACAAACTTCTGGAAATGAGTGATACTTATTCCAAGACGATTTAAGAGCTAATTTCCTGCGAATATGGGAAAGAACAATATTACAAATAACCGGAAGCCATGGGGTAGTAGTTGAACTGATACATAAAAAAAGAGTCCTAATGAAATTAATGAATGAAAATTTTGCTGATAAAAATTGAATAATAGTTGAAGCCCACGATACGTTTTGAAATTCAAGCGGGATATATGTAAATTTTCAGAACCGAGTATGTTTCTTCCATTTTTCTTTCTTTTCATTGAAGTATCAGTATGCAAGAAGACTAATACATTGTTCATCACATTTAGCACTAATTAAATTGTTTTCGAAGACAAATAGATGGAGTTATAGCTTGTATCCTTGTACTTGTGAATTCTATTGTTGTCATTATGAAAGGTATATGTTTGGCTTAAACTCCACTGAAATGAAAACTAGGGATTTAGACAGACGCTGTTGTCAGACAATGGGTTTACTTAGCGTATACTACAAATTTATAACAATGTATTAGAAGTAAGGGAGGGATTTAGGAGACACTTGGGGAAAATTGGTTTTAAGGGCGTTCATACGCAGGGACTTTGTAATTTGGTGCGTACGTAAGTGTATATGCTTACTAAATAAACGATAGGAGAAAGTATGTTTCATCTCGGAATTTACGTTGAATTCTGTAGGCTTAATATATTATTTTCTATTAATTGAAATATTAAAGGAATTTTATTATATTAAGATAATTTATACTCGAATTACTTCGTGGAAGGACAGTCATTTTATAGAAAATCTCTTAGTTGAGTCGGGGTTCAAGGAATCGCCAGAAAATAGGACTTCAAAGTTAAGTCAATCAAATAATATACACTGCGTATCTTGGCTTTTATAAATAAACCAAAATCAACAAGGTACCTGTTGACCCAAGATCATGAAATTTGACAAAAATAAGTTCTCACAAACTAAGTAAACACAAACTGAAAATCATGTATTTGTGATTTTGTACCTTAATAATTATTATATTTAGAAACATTGATACGTATGGTTTATATTCAAGTATAGAGATGTTCCTTATTCTTCATTAATATTTTACTGTGCTTTGAGTTCTTTAAGTCTCTTCTATTCTGTTTAGCAAATGATCATTACCTGAGGTAATGATTCACTTGCATAAAGCAGCAGGTAACAAACCTACTCCGCATATAATGATCATACTCAGGTACTGAAAGTACATTGTTTTCGATTTTTCATTAAGTCATCATAAAGATGTGGAGAAAAAATAAAGAAAGTTATCGGAAATCCTATTTTTCGTCAGTTCTCCTTCTAGCATAAGCAACGACATTTTGTTGATTACGAGTGTTTAATAGTTTTATCATACCTAGGCATCATTTGTGGAAAGATAATAAATTACGGGCTATGCTTCAAGCAGCCCCTAGACGTTGAAGCTATATATTCTTCAAAAGAAAGTAACGAAATTAATAAATGAAACACAAGATATTTATTTTCATCCAAATTTATTGTATCGCCATCAAAGTAGGCCTCTTTCTAAATAAAACATTTACTTCAACGAACAATCGTATCAGCAAAACATTTTTCAAACGCTTTTTCTGGAATCTACCACAGGAGTTCTCGCCGCGAATTCTCTTTTATGTCTTCTATCGATTCAAATCGGGTACCTCGAAGTCGTAATTTGAGTTTTGGAAAGAGTCAACATGGCCAAATCATCAGCGAATGCAGTTGTTGTTTTTGGTCAGAAATTTATCCACAATGATAGCCTTTAGAGATTACATTACATTACATTACATTCGTGGGGGTCGATTGGCTTTGCAAGCCTGCGACCAAATTGGTTTTTGTTCGTAACCCTTCTTATTCCTTTCCCTGTAGTACTAAATCCCTTACAAAATTAAGAATCTCCCTGGGAGCTTTGCTTTTACTTCGTGCGGTTTAGTTTGTCGCTGCCGAAGTGTATATGTCTTTGACGAACAGTTGCGATGCAATTGCAAACAATATATTCGGCAGTTTGTGTCCAGTAAGGATCCCTGTTATGATCCTCAGCTCGTCCCTAGAGAGATCGAGAAGCTGTTTAGTCTTCTTAAGCGATTAGTCAATGAATTTTTTCGTTTGCCTTTGGCCTGGAGTTTTTCTCCAGTATTCTTTTTTGCTAGATTCTCCCCATTGTTTTTGTTCCTGTCGTCTATGCGGCTTACTTAGACCTGCCTTCGTGGCCAGGCACCCACCACAGGAAAAGTTTGTTCCCCTCAGCAAGTTGCTTCAAGAACTAACGGCATTCCCAGACAGGGATGCTCCGATAACTGTAAGAGTTTAGAGCTTTTATCACTGCCTAACTGTCCGTTAAAATGTAAATCCTTGCACCTTTGAGTTTCCTTAGTAGTCCCTCCTGGCAGCAAAGGTTTACAGCAAGTGTTTCTTCTTGCATGATTGCGGGAGTAGAGCCCAGAGGCACTGATGACGAGTACTTGGGTCCATATATGCTTTTGTTCCGTCCGTGTACCAAATGGAAGATTTTTGGTCTAATTATCAAACTTAAGCGGCATTATATCCGATGGTTTTGATAAGATTTCGGGCGTTATGTAAGCCTGAATCCCCAGGTGACCCTTCAGATCAACAGGTAATAGTTTTTGTGCATTGGAGCCGTAATGCCGCCATCAACGCCTTCTTTTTCAATTTTATATGAAGAGGAGGCAGATTTAGGATTACCTCCAGGACAGTAGTCGGGGTGCTTCTAATAGCACCTGTTATGCCCAAGCACGCAAGCCGCTGCAGTTTAAGCAGCTTGTTTTGCGTAGTTATTTCAGATGTTCTCGTCCACCATACTAACGATGCATATGTGACAATGGGTCTTATAAGCGCTGTGTATAACCAGTAGGTTATTTTTGGCTGTAGCCTCCAGGTCTTTCCAAGGCGTATATGGCATGCCCATAGGCATGGTGTAGCCTTGGAAACAGTTTTGTCAATGTGTAAATTGAAGTTAAGTCTCTGATCTAGGGTTAACCCTAGATACTTAGCCTGTTCCGAAAATTTCAGAGTATGTCCATTCAGAAAGGGAGGCTTTAAGTTCAACTTTCTACGTCTTGTGAATGGAATTAGAATGGTTTTGTCTGGATGCTGGTGCTGAGCCCGTTTTCAGCACACCATTCATTTACGATGTTCAGGGCTTTTTGCATCAGGTTCGACAAGATTCCATCATGCTTTCCCCTAATGATGATAACTAGATCATCAGCATAGGCTTGTACGTTGTAGCCAGCGTTGTTCAGTCTTTCTAAGAGGCCATCAACAACTACTGACCGTAGTAGCGGCGATGAGACACCTCCTTGAGGGCATCCTTTCACTGCTGAAACCGATATTTCGGTGTCTCCAAAAGTGGCCGTTATGATCCGGCCTTTGAGCATTTCTTTGATCCATCTGATGGTGGGTGTTTTGACACCCTTGTTGTTTGCACCATTGCTAATGGATGTATAGGAGGTATTATCGAAGGCTCCTTCAATGTTTCCAAAAAGAACTAAAGCTTTTTCTTTAGCCTCTTGTGCTCCTTCCACTTCTTTGACTAGATCGTGTTGGGTAGACTTGCTCGATTGGTAGGAAAATTGTTTTTTATGGAGTTTTATGAAACTTCGTATATGGTCGCCGAGAATTTTCTCCACTGATTTTAGGAGAAAGGAGGTTAAGCTTATCGGGCGATATGATTTAGGCTCATCTGGAGGCCGCTTGCTCATTTTCGGTATAAATAATACTTTGAGCCTTTAGAGATGGTGCATTTTAGTGTTTTCTTTTCACAAATCTTCCTTTTTTTGACGATCTTGGTGTTCTAAACGCCGCGTAAAGCTCAAGTAATATTCTTTGTTTACCGCTTGACTTTTTGGCAAGAATTTTGAGTGCACAACAACGCGATAAAGAAAGAAAACAGGCAACATTTGATTGACTTTCACGTAAATTTTTTTGTTTTTGGTTCGAAGGCGCCTTTCCGATGCTTGTTGACTGGTTTGCATGTCGAACTCATAAACCCCTGCCTCATGACCAGTTACAATCGGCAACATGGCCGGAAGTAACGAAAGTTTCTCCCGAGAGCTCTCCAGAATTAATAAAGAAAATTTGATTAATATTATTATCAATAAATGTGTTCCAGAAAATGTCGTAGTGAGTGGTGAATGACAAAACCATATCGAGGCTGACAAGTTTCTGAAAAATGGGGATTTATGTGCATTCCAACACGCATCGGATCTTAACCTGAAAACCAGCCTAGACAACATTCGCTTGGAAAGTGACTTAAAGGTAATGAAAGCTCAATTAGACTGTCCCTTGGAAATAATGTCCAATTTGAAGATGTCGCTAAGTGATATGTAAACTATTATTGATCTACTAACAAAATCAAAAGATAAACAGACCGCTTTGCATGTGACTGACAAACGCGAGGTTGCCGAATCAACCAAAATATCGCAGTCTGTACTACATCCACAAACATTCTGACAAAGTAGCTGGGGAGTCTAACAAAGAAAGGCAAATTTCAGCCCAAAAGTCTGTTAATTCTGAAGCAAAAAGCAAAAGAAAACAGAGAAATAACATTATTATAGGCTCAGGATCCCAGGAGTCATTTGGTCAAAATGCCTTCCAAGGTTTACTGAAGAGAGTGACCATTTACGTCGGTAGGGTATCATTGAATACGCGTGCAACAGATGTTCTGATCATCTGAGTGTTGAGGCCTGCCCGGTGCGAGGGGGGGGCAAGAAGCGTATCTTTCCTACTTGAAGCGGACAGTGGTATTCTTGAAGACCTATAACGCATCGAATTGGCCAGTAGGCGTCACTATCTCAAAGTTCAAGATATGTCGAGACCCGTAAACAGGTTCCTTCGAATCAACTGGTACACAATTGAAGTAGACATATAAAAATTTCAAATTTCATTGTGCAATCTATAGTAAATAAAATCGATTGACTGGACCCATTGCTAAATGATTTGAACTGCAGTGTAGCATTTATAACGGAACATTGGCTGACAAAAAGCAGTCAGGGAATAGTCAAAATAAAAAACTACGATATCGCCAGCTCCTTCATTCGTGATTTTTCAATTCATCGGGGAAGCATGGTATTGGTTCAGAAAGGTATTGAATCTGTACCGCTAGATTGCGTAAATGGTCTCTCTGTAGAAAAAAAAAGACATTTGTCATAATTTAAATACGAATGTCAAAATAATTTGGCAAATTGTTTCTATAATTTACTAAACATCGACGTAGAAATAATATTTGGGCGATGTCAACCCAAAATTTTGGGTCCACGATGAATCTAGAACATCTATAGTTCAGAATCGGCATCACTTAGAAGACTGAAACTGGCCATCGGGGCTCTCTCGGTCAAACAGAGAGGGAATTATTTTGTTGAGTTTAAATATTGAAGGGATTTCCAAGGACAAATGTGATTATTCTTCAAAATTGCCAAGCAAGAACAAGGTGGAAGTGATGATGCTTCAGAAGACTCACACTGCGACGGAAGAACATCTCCGCGAAAGAGGAAATATCGCAGGTTATGTACTTTTCGATTATCTCCTTAGTCCTATTTATGGCCTTGCTTGCTATCTAAAATCTTCATCATTCAATCATATTGAACTTGTACAGAAGAGTATGTTGAGTGGTGTTTTCTATATTACGTCCAAATTTTTTGATGTGTTTGTCGTTAATATTTATAAGCCTCATGGCAAAATCTGTCCCATCAATTTCGGTTCTATTCTTCCCCACACCTTTATCTATTGTGGTGACTTCAATTGCCATCACAGTCAATGTGGTTATACAGAAAACGACAGGAGTGGTATTTCATTAGTAGAATTTCGATGCGAAGGCAAAGGACACTCTTCATTCTTCCAGATGGAATCGCGACTATAATCATGATGTTTGTCTGGATTATTTCCTCTTCCTGTTCGTCGTGAAGTACTTTCAGATTTTCCTCACAGTCAACACAGGACAGTTATTATTTCATTAGGTTTTCAATTTACATTTGCAGATTCATTAGAAATAAACCAAGATGGAATTTCAAAAAAGCTCGTTGGAATGATTTCAGTAAACAAGTAGATAGTGATTTGAGATGGGTTCCCCCTTGGGTAGAAATTATTTCCGGTTTATAGGAGTTGTCAAAAATGCTGCTCAAAAACATATTTTCAGAGGCTTTCGAAAGAATTATATACCTGGGTGGTCAGAGGAATCTAAGGATTATCAGCAAAATCCTTCCAGAGAGAAAGCCGATGCACTCCTTAGTTCTTTGAATGATAGCAGAAAGAATTAATGGAATGAGTTGATGAATGATATGAATTTTCGTCATTCTAGTAGAAGTTCCTGGGATTTGTTGAGGAAATTAGGCAATGCTGATCCCGTTTCAAAAACAACGTCTAATATGAATCCGAATTCTGTAGCATTTAGGCTTGTTAAAGTCTCTTAAAGTGTGAAGATTTGTAGATATGACAGGAATAGAATGAAACGAATCTTACATAAAAGGAGGAGGGATGCTATCACGGTAGAGGATTTATCGAATCCTTTTGAGGAAGAAGAGCTCAAATCAGCAATAAAATATACTAAAGTTATTAAAGCTCCAGGATTTGATGGCATTTTCCCCGAATTTTTTAAACATCTAGGAAATAACGCTAAGAAATGGTTACTATCCTTTTTCAATGACATACTCAGCCCAGGTAGTATTCCCGTTGATTTTAGAAAGGCTAAAGTTATTGCCATTCTGAAACCTTGGAAAAATCCAGAACTTCTTAGTAGTTATCGACCTATCAGCTTACTTTCTGTTTCTTTCAAAATTTTAGAAAGATATCTTTATCAGAGGTTGGAACCAATCATTGACAGAGCTCTGTCCACTTTTCAGGCAGGTGGAAAAATTGAAAAGTTTATTGAAAATATGTTATCTGATATAAGACTTCGGGTTTTTATCGGTGAGAAAGGCAGTAGATTTTACACTCTAAATGACGACCTATCTCAGAGATCTGTTCTTGCACCTCTTTCTTTCAATTTATATATGTCTGACATCCCTGAAACTTCCTCTACAAAGTTTATTCATGCTGATGATATTGCTTCAGTTTTTCGACACAATGACTTCGAAACAATTGAGCAAACACTGACTTCTGATTTAGAAATTCTGAACATTTTCTTCAAAAAATGGCGTTTATGTCCGAATCCCTCGAAAACTGAGGTTTCTTGTTTTTATCTGAATAATCATGAGAAGGATAGGCAACTAAGACTATTCTTCAATCAATCACTATAAACTCATAATTTCACTCCAACATAGCTTGATCGTTCTTTGACTGTCAAATTTCATATTGATAAATTATGTCAGCTGTTGAAAACAAGAAACAATATACTACATAAACTAGCTGGATCTAATTGGGGCGCCAGAGTCTCTACTTTGTGAACTACAGCATTAGCGTTAGTATTTTCAGCAGCAGAATATTGCTGTCAAGTGTGGTTGAATAGTGCTCATGTTAATAAGATTGATTCTCAGTTGAACTGTCCTATGAGAGTTATAAGTGGATGTATCAGTTCAACTGCTACCCCATGGCTTCCGGTTATTTGTAATATAGTTCCTTTCCATATTCGCAGGAAATTAGCTCTTAAATAGTCTTGGGATAAGTATCACTCATTTCCAGAAGTTTTTCCGATAATACACGATCTTCAGAATTAACCCAACCTGAGATTGAAATGTAGGAAACCTTATTGGTCGATTGACTTTTTGCGTACACGGGTGAAGGCTGTTGATCTTTGGAAAACTGTATGGCAGGAAGTTGATGTTTTTAATAAAGTTCTCATATAGGATCCTTCCAAAAGGGTTGCAGGTTTCGATATAAGTAGGAAAAATTGGTATACATTAAATCGTCTCAGGACAGGACATGATCGTAATAATAGTATGTTGTTCAAATGGAATGCTGTAGAAAGTCCGGCATGTGAATGTAGCGCAGCTGAAGAAACAATAAGACATTTGGTCCTCGATTGTCCTATTTACCATTTTACGGGTGATTTTCAAGAAATTCATTCCGTTTCAGATAATTTCATAAACTGGGTAGAGAACTTTGAGTCTATTTAGACATGAGTTTTTGTATGTTGATAAGGCAAGAGCTACACCCATGTAAGGCTTCATTCCCAAAAGGTGTATGAGATGTTTCCTGTTGTAAAACAGAGGAGCATTAGTTGAGTTCTAATATTCAAGTGAGTGCATAGAGTGCAAGATGACAATGGGAGAATGAAGCTGCTAAGCAGAAAAATTTTTGGTACTTTTTTGTACACACGACACTAACTCACCAAAAACAGAAAAGCTATTGCTAATGCAATAGCGACAGGAAAAAGAGATTTTTCCACAGGTTTTTTCACTCGTTCACTGAATCATACGCATGATAGTATGGTTCCCCTGTTACATTTCCTGTGCTCACACTTTAGGGGCCATCGTAGGAGGCATGATGCGAGTTTAGATGCCTGATTAAGGAACGGTCTGTTTTGTTTTTCTATTTCTTCGCTTGTTTTTTACGATCGTGTTTTTTCCGACACACCAAATTATAGCTACAAGCATTTATTGTAATTACAATTATTCGAATTTTTGTCAATCCTCTCTTTTCAAAAATATATATATATATATATATATATATATATATATATATATATATATATATATATATATATATATATATATATATATATATATATATATATATATATATATATATATATATATATGGAAAATCATATCGAACTATCAGCAGCAATATTATTTATGTAATGAAACCTGGTTTCTTATCATCTCCTGTCCCAGTATCTATTGAATTGCAGTGATGCATTGATGATAACAATTACACTGATTTGTTTTTCTTAGGGCAATAAGAAACAAGGGTGCATTCTTCCTTGAACCCAAAAATTGAAGTTTTTACTTCAATGCTTCTACTTGGTAATAATCTTGTTGGAAATTTCTGTTTATTCTTTCGTAATGTACCAATATATGTTAAATTATGATTTCTCAGTAATTTCCTCACGAATGGGAAACTACTGAACCAATTTTTTCCTTTACTTTAATTAGTACCCGAAATTGGATGGATCAATCGGGGGACAATATGTTCACCAGAGTTATCTACCTAATATGGACCTTCAGGTTGTATTCCAACATAGGGTTCCAAATTAGTCTTGTAAGATGTTTTTGTATCAACAAGAGCAAACATTTTAATACCATATTTGCCAGGCTTACTTAGTATACATTGTTTGAAGCCACATCTGCCTCTGAAAGCTAATAGTTTTTCGTCTACGGTGAAGAACTCACTTGATGTGAAATTGGCTCAAAAGTTCACTAAAAAATTTTCAAAAACTTCCCGAATACGAGCCGACTCATCAAGCTCGAGTATCTCGATCCTAGTTTCTATATCATCGAATCTAATACATCTTAGAAGGAACCTGAATCTATTTTTACTCACAGCAAGGTAGCATGATTTGATTCAGCTACCTCTAGAACTGTCCCAAATATTTTCCAATTTTCACTTTGAACTTCTAAAAGTGCCAATGAGGAACGAAATTCTTATAAATACACTAATTTTCTTTAATCAGTTTTCTTTCGCCCAGAATCCTGTCAAATTTGTTTTGAACATATTCTATATATTTGTTTGTTGACACCATTATAATTCGAAAGGTTATATCGTTTACGAACTATTTTAGGCACGGTTATTGCTTCACGAGCATAACATTTCGTTCCAGGGAGTTGTCTTACAATATTATGTGAACGAACTCGAATGTGGAGGCTTGTTGAAGTTTTTATCCATTTTGTTATTTTGTCTTTTCCTAAGTAATAAGCAGACGAACGGCTTGAACTGGAATCATTTTCTTCATCCGAAAGTTCTTTGTCCTCTATTACATCCTGCTCTGAATCTGTGTCATGGGTGCTCTCCTCAACAACTTCTTGTTCTGCATTATCGTCTTCCTCATCATCGTTTTCATTAGAGGAATTTTCAAAACAACTAGGAAATTCATTGAACCACTCTAACCAGCCTTCAGGATCTCTGCTGGACTGTACACTTTGTCTATTGGGTTCATACATACTTCTTTCTTTTCAAGGTACCAAAAAATCGAATTTGAACTGAACTGACTCGAAAGTAAAACGTGAAAGCTTGCATGATCTACAATCGTAGACCAGTCATATTCAAAAGCAATATATCTTCAAAAACCAATCAATAACACTGTCAAAAATATACTGATTCACTAAATACTTGAGTTTTCTACAGCTACTGAAGAGTAGCCACGCGCAATAAAAATAGTCTACCAATGAAAGTGATTCAAAATACTTGATGAGAAAAATATCTTGCGCAATAAACTTCGCGAGAAGACTACATATGTAAACTTACGACAAGAAGAACTATTAAAAAATCTGTAGATCAATGAATAATCCTTCCTGACAAGAGCTAGTTCCCAAATCTGCCATCCATGCACGCAGACCCCAAGAGCCACAATAGTGCAACTAAGAAAGATGCCGAGATACAAAGCAGCAGACTGCGGTTTCGTCCATATTAGGAGCTCATCAGTGTCGCATATCACTTATCAGCATCCTTACAAGCTACATCGGGGTACCCTATTGATTCAAGAAAGGACGCATCTCGTACATACGTAAGAGAGTCGCCCTCTATGGACCGAGAAGGTGAACCCAATATCGGACTTCGAGAAAGATACGAACAATAACTATTAGATGTGAGAACGTTAAAATTCCAACACTTGGAAAACACCTTTCGCCGGTCCGTGACTCATATCAACAGTACAAAAAGAGCGAAATAATCCCACTGAAATGGTTCTCTTTTTCCGGGATAACCTCCCATCGGTAAATACTTGATGAGGCAAACATCTTCCGCGATAAACTTCGCGAAGAGATTATATATGTAAACTTGAGACAAGAAGAATTATTCAAAAACCCGTAGATCAATGAATAATCCTTCCTGACAAGAGCTAGTTCCCAAATCTGCCGCCATGCACGCAGCCCTAAAAGCCACAATAGTGCAACTAAGAAGGATGCCGAGAAACGAAGCAGCAGACTGCAGTTATTACCGTCATTATTAGGAGCTCATCAGTGCCGCGTATCGCGTCTCAGCATCCTAACAAGCTACATCGGGGTACCCTATCGATTCCAGAAAGGACGCATCTCGTACATACGTAAGAGAGTCGCCCTTTATCGACCAAGGCGGTGAATCCAATACCGGACTTCGAGAAAGATACGAACAATAACTAACAGATGTGAGAACGTTAAAAATTCCAACACTTGGGAAACATCTTTCGCCGGTCAATGAATCATATCAACAGTACAGAACGAGCGAAATAATCCCGCTGAAATGGTGCTCTTTTTCTGTGATAATCTACCGTCGGTAAATACTTGATGAGACAAATTTCTAAACTGGAGACAAGAAGAATTATTCAAAAATCCGTAGATCAATGAATAATCCTTCCTGACAAGAGCTAGTTCTCAAATCTGACCGCCATGCATGGCTTCTTGTTTCAAGTTTACATATGTCATTCAAAATGGTGTGACATACGATAGTATACCACGCGAGTAACGGAGGGTTAAGGTTTTTGTGCTGAATCTACGTTGAGCATTTGAGTTATGTATCTCATAAAAGTAATTTAATAGGTGAAATGTATGAAGCAACGTGCATCATGTGGATTCAATTAAGAATAGAAGATATAAAATCTGACAGAAATTATGTTGTAACCGAAAATCTGTTGCATTTAATGGGAAAAAGTCCGAACACGAGCAGCCTGAATAATTATTTTCTTTACTCCGCATTTATTTCATTTCCACTCGTCTGTTATCATAATAAACGATGTCATGATGCAGACTTATGTAGATTAAGATATTCAGGAAGCTCGCTTTGAACGCAGAAGCTTCTTTGAGCTCTTTTGAAATTTTAAGCAATTATTCCGCATATTTCATTCGTTCTATAATTGAGATTTTCTTAAGTTATGAAGAAAAAACATCAACTAGTTTATTCGTGTGATCTCTTAATGAAGAAATTTAATCAAAGGGATTTAGGAAAAATTCATTGATTACATTTGACAGGACGAGATGATTGACAAATAGCATTATTGTTTAAATTGACGGTTATCAATCAAGAAATCACGCAGAAAAGTGTTCTGAAATAGAAATAGTGTGAGAAATCTAAATAATTGTTATAATTTTAGTTGAGCGACCAAAAGAAATACAGGCTGAAGATTAATGATTTATGTAGCTTAAATCAATTCAAACTCGGAAAATCAGATTTTAAAATTTAAAATCTGATATTTTGAACCGAATCAATCTCAAAAATAAAACAACCGAGTTGTACTCTCATGAAAGCTGATGATATATTGCATTAAACGCACTGTATAAAACGCGAATGAAAAGGGTTAGTAAGATTAGAAAGACTGCATTTTTACAACAATCATGTAACAATAAAATATGAATTATATAGGTCACTAATATACCGGGTGTAACTGGAAAGAGGCTCGCCCCTAAAACTTTTTTCTTATCCAATATTTTTCAATGAAATTTTCTGAAATTGATTAAAAATGTACTTCAAGTTGAATGGCACTGACAGTTTATCTGAAACGCTTCCGGTTCCACCGGAAATGAGCCAAAGTTTCAATTTTTAAATGGCTCACTCTGTATATTTTTGGGGAAATCGAATGAAACTCTCTTTGTCTATATACTCAGTATATTTAAAGATGTATTTGCCGAATTTTCAAATCATTCTTGATAAATTTGTTCTCAAGTCTAGGGTGTTATGACGACTCAGCTGGTTCTAAAATTGTAATGCACACAAAGCATAAACGCAAAACCTTAGCTTTATTTTGGCATGGCGCACGTACTCATCATCGTACATTCCAGATGAATAAAAATTTAACAAAACACATAAAAACGCAAAATACACAAATGGACCATAGATGGAATGTCATCAAATCATTTGGGCATAACTTCACAACAGGTTTTCGAAAGACCCCATTCTGTGCCTGACACAGCCTATTGCGGAATCTTGTTGGAAAATTAAGTTATTAGCAACAGCCAGTATTGAACCATCAATCAGATCGCTTATTTCGTTTTGTAAAAATCCTAAATATAATGGTCCATCAAAATGATTGGACCTATGAGATGTCGCCCTACCATTGCCATCCATACATTAAACCCAAATCGCTCCTGGAAATTACCCTCACGTACTAAATGCTCGTTTTCGTGGGCCCAATAGCGCGTATTGTTTCTATTGAACATTTCGTTGTTAGTAAATCGGGATTCATCTGAATATAAAATTTTATAAGGATACCTTGGATCCATTTCCATCTTTTGAAGAAACTGGTTGCAATATTCTAATCTTCGGCCATTATCATTTTCATAAAGGTGTTGATGAAGATTGTATTTGAACGAGCGAAATTTATGCTTCTTAAGAATTCTCCAAACACTCTGATGACTTATCCCTATTTCTTGTGCGATTTCTCTGGTAGATGCCGTACAATTCAAATTAATGTACGCTAATACATCAGTTTCAGAATTTTCGCTTACTATGAAATTTTGATTATCTGCAACAGCCGGTAGCTGACGAAACTTCACTTCCTGTTTTGGAAAATAGTGCCTTGAAGGATGTTGCCGTTCTGGATAGCGTTCAGCGTATAAAATAGCTGATGCTGTAGAGTTTTTTCGGCATTCGCCATAAATGAGAAGCATATCTACTTTTTCATTCTGTGTGTACAGCATTTCGTCTGTTTTTCTGCCGTGAAAATTCAAAGACTCTGAACAATTTATACCAACTCACCGATTCAGATGCAACACAATCTTATCTTATGACATTTAAAATTGACTACAAAAAATTCTATGATCTGTGATCTATCTGTGATAGGATTTCCATGCATTTCCAAAGCACTTCAGATAATGAGTTGAAAAACGAGTATTATACTATGTCCAGGATTATGAATGGAAATTTTCAACGAAAAATTATCAATTTGGTATCAAAATATTCTTAAAAATATTCTGCGTATTATAGTACAATGTTTTGAATGTTACGAAGCCAATAACAGAAGGAATTTTACAGTTTCAGTAATGAATCCTAATGTACTCGATTTCGGTCGATACATCACGCAGTTTTTTTGTCGTCATTGCCACCTTGATTTGAAAACAAATTCATCAAAAAAAAATTAAAAATTTGGCAAATTCGTCTTAAAATATGCTGAATGTATAGACAAAGAGAGTTTGATTTGATTTCTCAAAAAATATACAGGGTGAGCCATTTGAAAATCGAAACTTTGGCTAAGTTCCTTTGCAACCAGAAACGTTTCAGATAAACTGTTAATGCCATTCAAGTTGAAATCAATTTTCAATTAAGTTCAGAAAATTTCATTGAAAAATATTGGACAGGAAAAAAGTTATAAGGGCGAGCCTGTTTCCAGTTACACCCGGTATAACACACAAATATTATAGAAAATCGTAAATCAAAATATGAAATGATATTCAAAATGAAAATCATACATTTTTGAACAGTTTGAGTAATGAGGAAAAATATTTTTGAAAATAGACATCCTCTCATAAAGAATACATATCTTGAAATATCTTGATTGGAATGAAACAAAACTTAATCAGAACAATTCTTTGATTAAAAGCTCCTTCAATGAACCGAAAAATTTTCAGAAATATATTTTCAAATGTGTAAAGATGCATTCAATGTTTCAACTAGCATTTGGTAATACATTTGGTGCCTGAAGATTTTTTCAGAGCAATTACTAAACGAAAGAATACATAAAGCGTATAGATTAGTGCATGTAGATCGCCAACTAAGTGAAACTAGTACATAGTCTTATAGGATATTGTCATTCCATTTCATATATACGTAAAACAGGTTGGTTTTATCACCGCTTATTGGTGTTTTGAAAGAAAATGTTTCAGAAGCAGAGCTTAGGGATCTTCTATCAGTACTTGAATGACATGAACTCAATTTTATCCCACCAAAAGCATTCTGTAAGAAACTAGCCAAGTCTCGATGGAGCTGCTAGTGTATCTCTAAAAAAAAAGGTAGTCACACAACGTTAGCTAAAATAAAAAAAAGAAATCGCAGTAAGAAACCTTATACTTGGCATGGCTTTCTAGATTTCATTACTCTTTAGAGATAAACTAGCAGCTCGAGACTTGGCTAGTCCTTTTTGTTGGAACTTCACTTTTTTTCTAGAAACGTGAGTATATTGATCTGTTTTACTAGAATTTCTCATCTGACATTTTTTTTCTTTTAAGGAGTAGTTTTTCCATTATTACAAATCTTTCTCTTCTTCTTTCCGGTTCTGATTCTTGTACATTAGCAACAGTTTTTCGTGTTGTCCATTCGCTATTTCTTTTCGTAAACTTGGAGGTATAAGTATAAAAGCCATACTAGTCTTATCCAGAGTTTTCTTCTAATTTTATTCATATGCGTATTGAAAGCAGAAGGGGAGGTATTCACCTAGCAGTGACCGTGGGACGCTATAGGCTAGATTAAATTAGAAAATGTGGATTTTTGCAATGACAGTCGTTGAATAGTTGTTGTTGAGTTGAATATGTTGTAAAGTTGAATATTTTTTGTAAAAGTGATATGTGAATCTCTGAAAGTTTGGTTTGGCTCTTGTATTTTCTAATCAGAGTCACTAGGTACTCCAGATCTTCGATTATCCTAGTTTTCTCTTTATGTAGCCATTAAACCCTAACTATGTACCAAATTTCAACTCTCTTAGATTACAGGAAGTACTAGTTCTATTCTGATGATCATGAGTGAGTGAGTGAGTGAGTGTAATGAAGGCGAAACTTTGATTTCGCCTAACTTCGGAACTAAATGACCTACAAACTTGAAATTTTGGATTTTAAGTCTTATCCAGAGGTTCTCAAATAGGGGCCTGAAAATGCGGTGAAATGGTTCCAGTAAAGAATGGTACGACAGTGTTAGCTTCGCGCTCGACTTGGTGAGGGCACTACTGTGCCCCCTAATTCATGCAAAGTACTGTTGATTGATCTTCAAGGAAATCGCTTCATATTGAAAGTTTCACTGCAAGACATAGTAAAATTCATACTTTTGTTCTGATGAAAACTCTTATGCCATCATTCAAACTCATCCGCAGCAACAATAAGGAGTTAACATGTGGCGGGTATAATGTTCAATTTTTCTTTAGAATACTTGTGGAGTCACCTCGTCCGAACGGAAGAAGTTGAATAAAAATCATCAGAATATTTCATTAGACTCGCTATAGGAAGTTCTCTTGCCAACACGATAGTTTATGACTGATGGGGTAGAGCATGTCTGCGTTATACATGTCGTTCGCTAATTGTTTGTTGACCTCTTCTTCATGCAAATAAATAAATAATTAGCACAGTCTATGCCAATTGATGGATAAGTCGAGGAAGACATATCGCATGGTCATCTAGCTGAACTGAACTGAATACGTTTCATATTAATTTTTGAGGCCACCTTTAGAGCCTAGTTCATGCAGTGCCCATCGTGAGTATTTGCATTTTGCTTGAATTATAATAATGCATAACAACAGTGAAATGAATAACAAACACCAATTTTATTCTAGATTATAAAAATCGATTGCTATAAAATACAGTTAGAGATTTCCACTTCGTCTAGTTGATGAAAATCAATTAAAATAAATTATTTGTTTTCGTAACATACTTCAAAACATTACATTGAAGAGTCTTTTCGATGAAAATATTCATTCCTCTTATAAAGTAATTTGAAAGATCACCTCGATGAAGGTGCGTAACGAACCGTTTTCGCTTTTGTACTATTTACTTCGTACCTCACCGATATTCTAAAAGTCCAGTTATCAGAAATACGTTGTAGCTATAACGAAAGACATCGACCACACAGAAAAAGACAACAGAAAAGGAGGAATGACCATATTGTTACCGTATCCGCTACGGTATCTAACCATAGATCACTCTAGGCCCCTTCGAATAAGCGTGTTACCGTGTTAATCACGCTTCTTTAATCACAGATCGCCTAGTAGGCCCTTCAACAGGGCTAGGCACACAACGTACTCTGGGCCTACCTGGACCGAGGGTTTAAATATCCGAGCATTTCGGAGACTCTCGGCTCTTTCTCTTCAACGACCTCTTCGAATTCACACTGTCTTAGAAAACCGGCTGCAGCACGCGTTGCCACGAGCCGGCTTTCCCTACCCACGCCATATTGCCAAACCGCCGTTGTTTACCAACGAACCACGTGTTTTTATTTCATTTTAATTCTACGTTTACAAAGAGTGTTTGTGTTAACCATCAGTGTTTCCATCGTGTGTGTGACCCCATCCCGGTAGCAATATCGAGTTAGTTGACATCATCTAAATAGTATCGAGTTCGAATTGAGGGACTATCAAGTTTTCGCAGGTCTGAGAATTGTTTCATTTTCAGTGAATCATGAAATGATATAGAAAGGTCCATTCATGTGCATGTTGGACAGTGCGTGTTCCGCTACCGCTCTGACCAAATCTTTTAGGTGAGAACCAGCTTCCCTTGATATTGTTTGTGACTTCCAGAGGAATCCATTATGCTGAACCGCAGTGTGTTGTTCAGATGATGCAGACTTCGCTATTGCTGATACATGTTCATGGCAGCAGAAACTGGACTTGACCATTACTTTGAGAAGGGTCTTTGAATCTTTGGATGAAATTTGTTGGCTTTGCATTATTGAAGGAGGTTCTCCAGCAGGGACTTTTCTAGACAACGGAGTTGCTTTCGTCTTGCTTGCGTTGAACCTCAGCAGGTTCAACTGACCACACTCATATATCCTATATAAGTCATAGTTTAAGTAATTGATTTGTTGATATGTCTGACGCCGATATTCCGCAGCTCTAATCGACCACAGACTACTGAAAGACGAAACCAGGTTAAAATAGTCTGCAAAACCGAAGATCTTGTTCTCTGTAGATGACAGAAGATCGTTTATCTGCATTAGAAACAAGAATGGCTGAAGAATGGATCTCTAAGGTACTTTTGCTCGCAACTGGAAAAAGATGTTAAACCGTCGACCACAACTTGTATTGATCTATATGAGAGAAATCCAACCCTGCAATTTTTCGGGAAGCCCATATGCAGAAAATTTATTAAACAAGACTGCATGCTAGACCCTATCAAAGGCTTCAGAAATGTCGAGGGCTATTGCTCTAGATTGCCCGTGCCTTTCCATCGTTGATGTATAAACATGAGTGACGTAGGCGAGCAGATCGTCTGTCGATCTTTGCCTGCGAAAACCATACTGATGGTTGTTTATTCCCTGCAACTCAAAATATTTGAAGAGTTCATCATTTATGACTGTCTCCATCACTTTGGACACAATGGGAAGAAGTGCAACAAGGTGGTAGTTTTGGGGTAAGGACTTCTTTCCTTTTTTGGGATCGGTTGAATTCTCTCTATTCTCCAGCTGATCGTAAAAGTCTGGCTTTCACAAGAAATCTGAACAGACTGTTAAGAATGGGTGCCAGTTCGGGAGCACACTTTCTGAGGACGATTGGCGGTATTTTCTTTAGACCAACTGCCTTCTTGCAGTTCAGCTGCTCGACAGCCAGTCTCACAGTGCAGACTCGGAACTTGATTTTTGCCATGGAAGAAATTGTAGGTGGAGTGTTCTGTGATATTGCTTCAGATGAATCTAGCACAGAATTCTTTGAGACCACGAGAACAAAGAGACCGGCTTCTCTGCCAGAGATGATTCTATACTTCCGTCTTCTCTAAAAAGAGGCGGAAACGCAGATTTGCAGAAATTGGCACTGACAGTCTTTGCCATAGACCAGAATTGTCTAGTGCCGCTTTCCTGTTCAAGGAGTTTTTTAGTTACCCCTCGTTGAAATTGACCTTTGCTCTTGCAGTTGTCATATTGCAAAAGTTTCGTATTCGTACGAAGGTTGTTCTTGTTTCCTCTGTTGGATTTATCTTCCATGACTTGTAAGCTCTGTTTACTGCTGCAGAGGTTCTTTCGCAGTCTTTGTTGAACCATGGCATTTGTGCTATTGTTATTTTCATGGAATGATGGATGTAGAGATCCATTCTTACATGAATGATTTGTGTAACAGATTCAATGCACACATTGATGTCAGGATCTGAAAGGCAAACATCACTGGATGGGAAGCACGAAAAGAGTTCACACAGCTCATCCCAGTTAGCACGGTTATAGTGCCAATTGCGTGTGGGTGTTTTAGGTTCTTGGTTTAGTGGTAGTACAATGGTTCCTGTAACAGACATAAGGTTATCTGAGTTGCCCAGCGGCGCTGAGACCTCCACTCCAAAATCATCTGGATCTGAAATCAGAAAGAGATCCAAGGTGTTCGGGAAGTCGGTTGGGTGATGAGGTATTCTTGTTGGTTCGTCCACTAGCTGCGTTATTTAAAGAATAATAACATTTTGAGTTGAATAAAGAGTTATTGCACCTGATATGTGTTTATTTTGAATTCATTCTCTCTTCGAACTTTGGATTAACTTTCTCTATTCTTAGACTTTGAAGTTTCGAAAGTCTTTGTCCGGAAATAGGTTCTTGCTACTATAAAATACAAGAATTGCAACCTTGGCAGGTATGGACAATTCTCATTAAACAATATTCTTGAATGTGTTTTATGGATGATTGCATGCTTTCTATTGGGTTCCGTCACTATCAATTTCTTCGCATCGCAGCTTATTAGGATGATCAGCCTTGTGGTTTCCATTTATATCCAAATGAGTATTAATCTAATATAGTTGTATTTTCATTTTGTATTCATTAGTATGGTGGAATTCGAAAACAATTTTCTTTGTGTTTAGATTATATTTGTTGCATTTGTTATCAATTTTTGACCGACTTAAGAAGAGTAAAGCACTTTGTTAATCAGAAAAAATAATGAAATTTCTTGACTTATTGATCAGAGCAAGTTTTACGGCTTCATTAATAGCAGCACATTCCTCAGTAAAAATACTCGCCATTTTAGCTGAACTTTTAGTAATCTCAATTCCTAGCTCTCGACAGAAACGAGCAAAACCAACAGCCTTGTTATCTGTTATTTTACTTACGTCTTAAGAAGTTGCAATTGCATTTTTTTATTTCAATTTTGACATACGCAGAGTTATTCTGAAATTGGAGTTGTCAGTATCTTTCATTGATGAAATTTAAAACTTGAATCAGATTTTCTAAAATTTCACCGTTTCCAAATATGAGTATAATGAATGATAGGGTTAGTTTATCCTTATCGTATATGGAGCATAATTGAAAAACGATAAATGCAAAATATTACTTTTATTGAAATTTCCAAGTTTTCATCGAAACATGTTGAACGAGACAGATTGCATCCCGTTGAAAATCAATTTTTTAACAAAAACAAACTTCAAATGAACTTGTAGCATTATTTTGACGGGTTTCTGCAATGCTATTAGAGTACACCTGTATCCGCATTGTGGCTCCACTAAATTGAACATTGCAGGATGTTATAGAACGCTGATGAGTTTATAACAAGAAGTGCAATGTGTCATGTCATGTTGGAACATCCAACTAAATGTTAGTATTATAACTGTATCACTTGGCTATGACGATTTTGATTGATAGACATGAAAACTCAGTCTATCACTTGAATGAATTGATGTTCTTGATAAAGTATATGAAGTCCTTGTCGTGCGTGAGATCGCGGAGATTATATTCTACTTTATTTCAAACGATTTTGATTATTCGAATGAATAATTCATTATAATTGATCCAATTAATGTCAACACCCTATCAGTGAAGACTCAAACTATGGGGATCATATTTTAGGGGTAGCCCTACCGAGGACCAAATAATTAAAGAGTCAGTAAGAAAAACGTGAATTTATAATTCACAACTTACAAGGAGAAAATTGATCATGACAAAAAAACATAGTTTCATGAATATCAATGTAAATGGTAACACTTTACTTTTTATTTGAAAAGACAATATTGTCAACCAATTAGGTTATAAGCGACTTTACAAAAATAGTGATTAACTATATACATTTATATAAATTTGTAACTTTTAGGTAGTTCAACAAAGTTTCACTGTTTGTAGGGTTGAGGATTGATTGAAGTGTCTTCGGTAGGTTGCAGTGTACACTTTCTCGGTGGAACTTAGGACAGTCCACTAACAAATGTTTCACCGATAAGGGTATATCATCGCAGGTATCGCACAGAGGGGGGTCTTCCGCGTTTTATAATATACAAATGTGTGAGATTGTTGTGACCCTGACGGAGGCCTGAGATTTTATATTGCGATTCGCGATTTATTGAATAGACGCACCAGTTATGAAATAACAGTTTCACTTCGCGTAATTTCGATTCGCACTGGTTCCACTGATCTTGCCACTGCGTAATGATTTTGTTCTTCAACGAGTTTTTCAAGTCAGAAATTACACACTGTTGATGGTGTTTTCATCCTCTGAAATAGCAGCCTGGCGTGCGCATTTGTCAGCTTCCTCATTTCCTGAGTTGCCTACATGTGAGGCTGCCCAGATGAATATGACTTTAATGTTTGAGTTATCAGCAATATCTAGTTGATATCGGATTTCTTGAGCTATAGGGTGATTTGGGTATATCTGTCGTAAACAGTGTATAGAATTGAGTGAGTCGGTGATTATATGAAGTTTTTATGGTGAGGATGGTTGTTTATGAAGATGAGACTTTGTAGTATGGTATACATTTCGGCAGAAAGAATACTTGTTCGTATAGGGAGTTTATAGAGGGGATTCCCCTGGGTGGTCACGACTGCAGCACCCACTCCACTTGCACATTTTGAAGCGTCCGTATAAATTTTCTGGTGATCGCTATATTTTTCGAGTAGGGTGTTGAATTTTTCTCTTATGACATTTGGGCTCACATTATGTTTGTCGTAATTTGTCAGGAAGGTGATACATTGTGTTAGATTAATTAGCCAGGGATCTTTCTTCATAGAAGGGTTTAGCTGTTCTAGGTTTGTTTGTGAAAAACCCTATGAGTCTGTTTGAATGACAAGAGTGAAAAGTTGGATTTGATGGGTTAGCACGTACAGTTTCGGCATAATTGAAGCTGAAATTTTCTCTTCTCGATTTTTAGGTGGGTTTTCCTAGTTCCCAACGGAGGCTATTGATATGTGCAGTTCTGAATGCTCCAAGAGTATTCCTGAAGGCAGTTTTTTGAATAGTTTCTAGTTGATTCAAAGTTGAGACATTGGATGACTTATACACGTTCGCCCCATAATGTAGGCATGATCCGATGAGAGATTTGTAAAGGCGCATTAGACATTGACCATCTGCTCCCCAATTTTCATTGTCTACTATTGAGACGGTTTTGGCAGTTCAAACTAGTTGATTGATGTGTACTTTTCAGTTTCTGGTCAAAATGCATACCAAGGAATTTGACTGATGTTGTGGTTTGTGGGAAGTGGCCGTGGAGTGTGAGGCTAGGTTGGTGAACTGTAGTTTTCTTCGAAAAGAGTAAGCAGTGCGTTTTAAAGGGGGAAAACTGAAAGACGGTACTTTGATTCCAATTCTCTAAGCAGTCCAAAAAGGTTTGTAGAGTTATTTCCATTGTTCGAATTTGATTTCCTCTAACGTAAACAACAAGATCATCTGCATAGAGGTGTGCTCTCAAGGGAGCATTGAGGTTTTGGAGTATACTATTTAGGCCTATGAGGAAAAGCGTAGGGCTTATAATGTATACCTGAGGACTACCATTAGCTTGGGTTCTTTAGTTTGATGTATATCCGCCAATTCTATCACGGAAGGGTCTTTCACTCAAAAAGTTCTTGATGAAAGCTAGGCAATGTCCTTGTATATTCCAATCTTTCATTGTTTGTAAGATGTTGTACCTCCAAGTCATTTCGAAAGCTCTATGTATGTCGAAAAATATTGTCATGCATTTGAGTTTCAATGCGAAAGATTCGTGAATGAAGCTTTCAAGGTCTACTAGATTGTCGAGGGTTGACCTTTTTTGTCTGAAACCGCTTTGCTGGGGGATCAGAATATTTCTTTTTTCGAGAGTCTCCAAGAGACGTTGACTATTCTCTAAGTTCACACATTGAACATGTGAGTGAAATTGGTCTGTAGGATGCGGGAGATGTTTTTAGTTAATTTGGCGTCAAGATTGGTATGATAACTGATTTTTTCCACTTGTTTGGAATGACTTGCTGAGTCCATATATCATTGAAAAGTTTATGTAAAATCAATTTGCCGTTTTCGGGCTGGTGTTTGAGAAAAACGGTAGGTATATCGTCTGGACCTCCAAAGGTATCTTTGAGTTCGTTTAGACATTCATCAAGTTCCAATCTTGTGATTTCAGAATTCAATGGGTCATCAGACTCCAGAATTATCAGTTCTTCGGATTCCATCAAGTTTTTGGTGTTCATGAAATTATCGTTGTAGTTGGAGTTCTTTGAGTGGCTTTCGTAAGTGTCTGCTGAGATTTCAACTATCTCATCCCGATTGGAAGCTATAACTCCATTGTGTTCCAGAATCGATATTTTTTGGTAAGTGTTAGTGCCAGAAAGGCTACGGATCTTCTTCCAGAAAGTGGAGATTGGGGTTGAGCTATTTATCGAGATCAGAAATCTTCGCCAAGATTCTTTCTCTTCTGTTTTTATAGTGAGCCTCGCTCTTGCTCTTAACCGTTTAGACTCGAAAAAGTTTTCTGTAGTTTTATGGCGTTTATAATAATTAAATGCATGTTCGCTAGCTCTGATCGCTCTATCGCAATCATTGTTCCGCGGTAACACTTTTTGTTAGAGATGAAACCGAATAAATTACCTTAATAGATTTGAGGGCTTCAATATTTCTCGGTACACTAGAAAATACTTAACTTGACTGATGATTGCATTAACTTGATTGAATTATTTTACTTTGCATTAACTTAATTAAATCATTTAACTGGAAAAAAAACTAGGTCGAATACAGATTTGGATACTGATTAATTTATTAATTCACAAATAATGCCGATCCTCTGATGGAACAGGTCTTTCTATGTTCTCCGCAACTTTCTTTACTCTCCTCTTCTGCCAAAAATGCATTCGCTTCAGTTTCATCGATTTTATAGAGTGTCAAGTACCACCTAATTAGAATTAAATGACGCGGTTGCTGTCTGGATGAAATATGATAAAAAACTTGAAAAATTGGGAATGAAGAGTAATCGAATTCCCAAAATTTTATATTCATTCAGTAATTCAACGAATCACACGATTGTTCAATATTTTGAACTCCGTCAGTGAAAAACAGCTGCAAAAAAAAATGAATGAAATGAACCGATATTAA
This sequence comes from Cryptolaemus montrouzieri, assembly GCA_013387265.2. Classification (NCBI taxonomy): domain Eukaryota; kingdom Metazoa; phylum Arthropoda; class Insecta; order Coleoptera; family Coccinellidae; genus Cryptolaemus; species Cryptolaemus montrouzieri. The sequence goes on from JABFTP020000185.1 coordinate 127,676,712, forward strand.
ATTGCAGAATAAAAAAGACGAAAAATTATTTCAAACTTAACAAATTTGGCAAGGTTTCGAGTTTCAATCAGGGTTGAGGTGGAATAAACATAAGAGACAATAGAAAAAATTGAAAGAATACAAATCCAAGAGGTAATGCAAATCTGTAGTCACGAAAAGTAAGAGTAAGAAAAATACGCTATTTTAAGTTTTGGTTGGGATGGTTTTGGTAGGTAATATGTTGTGTGTATACATTACACCTCAAATTCTTTATAGTTTAAAGCTCAGTTTTCAAATATTTAATTCGGAATAATCATATATACCACTGCTAGAGACTCAGTGCGGTTGCAATTCGCTGCTAGGCACTTTTAAACTATAATAATTTCTCATAATAATGATATGGAATAGAAAAGGATCTCATATACGTTACTTGAAGAACTTTCAAAAGATGATTGCCCAGTAGCCAGATAGTTTGTATGGTTTTTCTATTTTGCCAGACACATTAAAAACTGCTGTAGGTTGCTGTCTGGATGAAAAAACTTGAAAAATTGGGAATGAGGAGTAATCGAATTTCCAAAATTTTTTATTAATTCAGTAAATCAACGAATCACATGATTGTTCAATATTTTGAATTCAGTCAGTGAAAATACAGCTGCAAAAAAAATGAATGAAATGAACCGATATTAAATTGCAGAATAAAAAAGACAAAAAATTATTTCAAACTTAACAAATTGGGCAAGGTTTCGAGTTTCAATCAGGGCTGAGGTGGAATAAACATAAGAGACAATAGAAAAAATTGAAAAAAATACAAATCCAAGAGGTAATGAAAATCTGTAATCACGAAAAATAAGAGCCATTATGCGTGTCAAATAACTGAAATTAACATGAAATATTTATGCTGTACCATTAGACGAAAAACTTACGCATATGCTACTAAATTGGAAAATTTTTCTTTACATTGTGGCTATTCTGAAAACTGTAGGTTTCGTCGATGTTGGTTAGATTGTGGGGCAAAACAGGAAATTTCGAATTGAAGAACATAAGTCACATGGCACAATCAGAAATGGAGATATATAATCAAAATAATCCTTCATGACCAAAAGACCGTGATGGACAGATATTTCGTTATTTCATCGAAACTGAGTTTTTTTTGTATGTTCCTAACACAGGTGAGATAGATACCCTATTTTAAGTTTTGTTTAGGATGGTTTTGGCAGGTAATATGTTGTGTGTATACATTACACCTCAAATTCTTTATAGTTTAAAGCTCAGTTTTCAAATATTTAATTCGGAATAATCATATCTACCCTGCTAGAGACACAGTGCGGTTGCATTTCTCTGCTAGGCACTTTTAAACTAAAATAATTTCTTATAATAATGATATGGAATAGAAGAGGTTTTTATATACATTACTTGAAGAACTTTCAAAAGATGATTGCCCAGTAGCCAGATAGTTTTTATGGTTATTCTATTTTGCCAGACACATTAAAAACTGCTGTAGGTTGCTGTTTGGATGAAAAAACTTGAAAAATTGGGAATGAGGAGTAATCGAATTTCCAAAATTTTTTATTAATTCAGTAAATCAACGAATCACATGATTGTTCAATATTTTCAATTCAGTCAGTGAAAATACAGCTGCAAAAAAAATGAATGAAATGAACCGATATTAAATTGCAGAATAAAAAAGACAAAAAATATTTCAAACTTAACAAATTGGGCAAGGTTTCGAGTTTCAATCAGGGTGAGGTGGAATAAACATAAGAGACAATAGAAAAATTTAAAAATACAAATCCAAGAGGTAATGAAAATCTGTAATAACGAAAATAAGAGCCATTATGCGTGTCAAATAACTGAAATTAACATGAAATATTAATGCTGTACCATTAGACGAAAAACTTACGCATATGCTACTAAATTGAAAAATTTTTCCTTACATTGTGGCTGTTCTGAAAACTGTAGGTTTCGTCGATGTTGGTTAGATTGCGGGGCGAAACAGGAAATTTCGAATTGAAGAACATTAGTCACATGGTACAATCAGAAATAGAGATATAAAATCAAAATAATCCTTCAAGACCAAAAGACCGTGATGGACAGATTTTCGTTATTTTATCAAAACTGAGTTTCTTTTGTATGTTCCTAACACAAGTATGATAGATACCCTATTTTAAGTTTTGTTTAGGATGGTTTTGGCAGGTGTTTTATGTTGTGTGTATAAATAACTCCTCAAATTCTTTATAGTTTAAAGCTCAGTTTTCAAATATTTTATTCGAAATCTACCACTGCAAGACACTCAGTGCGGTTGCAATTCTCTGCAAGGCACTCTTAAACTATAATAATTTCTTATTATATTGATATAGAGTAAAAAAGTATTCCATATACGTTAGTTGAAGAACTTTCAAAAAATGATTTCCCAGTAGCCAGTCAGATTGTATGGTTCTTCTATCTTGCCAGACACATTAGAAATTGCTGTAGGTGCCAGTGGAATTGAGGTGGATGCTAACAGATGGTAATGAAGTAGTCCGTTTGAACTGCAGCGTTCTTTTAATTCAGATCAGCTATTGTTGATTCAGTAGTCCATGGTGAACGTACATACGTATGATAGGCAAAATTTGATACTAACATCTTGGTAAGTAATTTCAGCTATTTCTGAGAACGAACCACATATTAAGGTTTTGCAATTATGTTCATTTAAAAATCCAACCATATTTGAAGCTCAAAACAGATGTTAGGAACACCAAAACGACCAATATTATTCTAAAAGATTTGAAAGAGATCCGCTACCAAACTTCTTTTGTGAATCCTTAAAAATGCTATCAAATTTGTATTCTACTATGTCAAATTATTATACACAGATTATTGACTATTCCTTATTCAATAAAATTTCATGCAATGGACGACATGATCTTCAATACTATTTTGAATAAAATATATAAAAGTTGAACTTTACCCTTAAACAAATTTAAGGATAATTTTATACACCTTTACTACCTGTCATCTCCGCAAGCTTCCACATTTTAAAATTCATATTCAGGGAATGTTCTTCTCTTTGTATGTGGCACACATAGAGAAAATTTGAGCCTTCGTATAATAAGGAAGGTGTGGCCGTCGTTGACTCTTGTACTATTCACAAGTATTGGATTTAAATGCCAGACATACACTCACAATCTTATATAACCAGAATTTCGTCCGCTTTGAACGTAATAGCTTGAACAAAACTTCAAACAGGTATTTGGAGCTCTTATTCTCATAAAATTTAATAACAACAGATCTCAGCAATGACAACATGCGAAATTATCGCTATATGTTGAGATACATATCATGGAGCAATCGACTACAGCATATTGCTTCTATTCATGACATCCTCCCGAGCTGTAATACTGCTGTGTGACCCTGGTTGATGGTCATAATGAAGGGTGGATCGGAAAACCAGCTCCTTCAGGGAAGAATATTAAACATTCTTCAAAATGTTAAATATTGTTCCTTAAATAAAATTCTTCTATTTGTTTTATAATAACAGCATTAATTCTGCCTGACGTAGACCACAGAGGTAGCCTACGTTTTCTTGACTGATTTGAGTATACCAGAATGGATGTATCGCTACTCCAACATGCTCGATGGGATCTAGATTTTGATGATATTTAGCAAGATCAAAATAATTTCCGTGATTTTCAGATGGCTCAAAAATTGATGCTCACGATTGGGCGCGAGCGTTCTGGTCTATTCAAATTTTGACCAAGAGCAATAATATAAGCTGAACAATGTCATGAAAGAATACGAGTTCAGTCATTATTTCTGCACAGAATATTGATTATATGCCTCCATTGAATATATACCAACTTTATTCATTAGTGAGCTACCCTGAAATGAAACCCTTCTTTGCATAAACCGTTGTCGACTCACTTCCCCTTCTGGTCCAGACTCGAATGTATTCGCTGTAACTACACAATTCGAATCTTTATTCGCCTACAGAAAATACGAAACTCTATTTCTGTTGCCAATGTTGGTGCTTTCGCGCCTAACGTAAACGAGTTGCATGGTCTGCATTCGCGAGTTTATGAGCTCGTTATCGGGAATGGCTTGACAACTGCCATTCTCGGAAACGGTTGTGGATGGATTGTACACTTGTCGATAAACCTCGGGCTGCACATAAGTCATTTATCACTTGGGAAGCACGTAGGAAGCGATTTCACTGTTTTGGTAATGTAGCAATCATTATGGGTCATTTTTTCCCCTTCACGTTTTTTATATACAGAGTGAATATCTTTCAAGCGCTCTTCGTACTTCCATTAATCAGTGATATAGCGAAGAGGTGGAATCTGCGCCTTGGGGTGTTTATCGCTCAAAACACATTGGCATGCTTGGGGGTTTTTCATTTCAAAACCTACACGTTCTTTCCCCTGATCCCTCCGCAAACGTATATAAATGAATACTTATATCAATATAGTCAAATTATGTTCGAAAATGGGGAAGTATCTTAGAAATCGGATTTTTCAAGATGACCTTCAAAGATTCAGAAGAAATAATTACATTGTATTGGTTCTAGATATAACTATACTGATGTATACGAAAACGAACTACTCTAAATTATTCTGTGAACTCCTTGAAACAGGTAGATTTTTTGGTTCATTTTTCGTTAAAGTAAAACGAAATGAGACCCTTTTGTCACTTTTCCACAACTTATTCAATAATCACGACCAGTTTCGACCCTACGGTCATTTTCAAGTGAATAACAATATAATACATGAGTAGGCAAGTACGAGTACAGAATGAAATTTATCCTAAATATTGAGTTGTGGGGATCCATTTTGCTCTAGTTGGCGGTTGAGGGTGATAAATTGTGGGTTTTTACATAGTTTGTTAATCTCCAAACTTTCCAATAAATTCATCTCTCTCCCTTTGATACAATTATGAAGGATTTTAAGATTGTTTAATGATATCGAGTGGCTAGTTGATTTTATGTGTTCAAATATTACTTACCTCGTTCCCCAGGGAACGGTATTGGGCCCGTTATTATTCATATTATACGTGAACGACCTTCTTCAAATGGAACTTCGTGGAAGTGTTTTGAGTTTCGCTGACGATACCACAGTACTTTATGAGGCCAGCACATTGGAAAATCTACAAAAAATCGCGGAAGAAGATTTCGCGGAAATAGTTAAGTGGTTGAAACATCATAAACTAACACTAAATGCAAAAAAATCAGTATACTTACCTTTCACCTCTTACGAATCTAATCTTTCAAAGCAAGGCGCACCAAATATCAGGCACAGTAAAATTTTTGAGCATTGTGCTTGACCGACATATGAGGTGGGATCACCACTGTAGTTATGTGGCAAAAAAACTTCGGAGGTTACTGGGCATTTGCAAATACTACAAAAGTGAAATGAATATAAACCATCTGAAAATATTATATCACGCATTTGTGCAAGTACATCTTACATATGGGAATGTTGGGTGGGGAGGAGTGTATGACTGCCATGTTGAACAACTAAATATTTTACAGAAATGGATCCTGAAAATCATGTATGGTAAAGGGCGCATATTTTCGAGTGAAGAGATTTTTGCTTTGTCAGGAGTGCTTGACATTAGACAGTTGTATGCTCTGAAACTAGTAACTCAAGTATTTACGAGTAAGAGGAATGTAAACCCCATTGATCATAAATATGATACAAGGGGAAAAGACTCAGACTACAAAATACTACGCTCGAATAAAAGAATAGGACAAAGATCCAGCAAATATCTGGCACCACGAGTATATTCGCGTATACCAGTAGACTTGCGAATCTTGAAAAACTACAATTGTTTCAAAAAGAAAGTGGAACTTTGGATTCTTTGTGCCGGAAGAACAGAAATAGACAACTTAATTAATCAGCGGATAAACGAAAGTGCCTAGTTTAAATACTGAGTTCAGAAATTTCGCGGAGTGAATATCTAAAATATGAGAAAAAAAACCTAAATTGTGACTTAAATATCCTAAATTGTGACTAAAATACCGGATTTGACTAACGCCCGATTGTGAAAAAAAAATAATAAACCTATCGTGACGAACAATTCAAGAAACACAGTGACTTTTTGTTTCGTAATTACGCGCTGTGAAACTTACTTTACTCTCAAATAGAAAAAAAAACATTCCACGCAAATGGAGTTATTATACATTTAAATTTAACAAAATATACCTATCTCAAAGGCGAACAGGCGAGACATTCTTTGGAATGATTAAGCCTCTGCTTTTTCATTGTTTATTACTCTGTATGTATGAAATCAATTGTAATAAACTTTATTATTATTATATATTATTATTATTATTAAATATTGGCAAATTTTTATCTGAGGAAATATGTTCCTTGAATCAAGCTTCAAAACTTCTCCCTGTTTGTCCGACATAGGCTACCTGACATTCATTGCATTTGAGTTGATAAATTCCTGATTGCTTGAATTTATCGTTCTTTTGTTTGGCATTGAATAATAATCTGCTTAAGTTGGGGTCGCTTAAGAATGAAGTAGTTATGTTAAATTTGGAAAAGTAGTTATTGATTTTGTTAGAGAGTTCGCCGGTACATCTGAGACTAGTGTATCTTTTTTCTGGGATTTCTACGATGCTATATAATAATTGAGAGGTAATACGTTGTTCTTTGCGTTTAATGATTGTATTTAGAAAATGTTGTGGTATGTTGTTATTTGAGGCAATTTTTCTGATGATATTAAGTTCAGTTTGAAAATTTGATTTCGAGAGGGGAACATAATAATCCCTACGAATCATGAAGTTATATGCAGCTAGTTTGTGATTCAATTGACGAGTCCATTGGAATCGACGCGTCTGTGAAAGTTTCCTTTCTGTAAATTTTATAAGTGAGTTGGTGATTTGAATTTCTAATGGTTAGGTCGAGGAAATTAATTGAGTTAATTTGTTATAATTCAGAAGCTGAAACAATAATATATTTTATTCAGAAAATTCAAAAATTGCTTAATTTGTCTGTTTGAACCACGAAAACCAACTGTCATCTACATATCTGTACCAGAAAGTGATGTGTTTTTTAGTGAAATCTGTATTTAATATTGAGTTTTTCTCTAAATGATTCATGAAAATGTCAGCTAGCAGAGGGCTAAGAGGTGAATCCATTGCAAGACCTGAATTTTGTTTGAAGAATTTAGATTGAAATTGAAAGTAACTTTGAGATAGGCATATTTGAAAAAGATTGCTAAATTTATTAGTGATATATGGCGGTGTGTTAGACTCGGATAAGATATCTTAGGTTTTTGACCTGATGCTTGCAAATTTACTTGTTGGATACGTTGGTAATACTTTTATCGAAGAACAAGCTACCAATATATAAATAAGTGTGTATTAAAACAGATGGAGCACCAGCAATGACTGGAAACAAAAACGGTTTTGTGGCATTGTGTCGAGCTAAAGAAGATTTCTCTCCACTTTTTCCATTCCATTGCATCATACATCAACAAGTTTTGTGTTCAAAAGTTTTAAGCACAGATGAAATTATGGGCATGGCAACAAAAATTGTGAATTCCATCCGTGCACGTAGCTTGCAACGGCGGCTGTTTAAGTTGCAGTTGGAAGATAGGGAGTCAGCTGAACACACTAATTTAGTTCTGCACACGGACGTGGTTGAGTCGCGGTAAATTCCTAGAAAGGTTTCAAGAATTATTGCCCGACATAACAGCTTTTATAGATGAATGAGGTGATGACACTCAGATGTTAAAAACTGAAAAATGGCTGACTGATTTGACCTTTCTGACTGACATCACAATGCACTTAAAACCCATTAACTCGGAGCGTCAAGGTAAAGGAGAAACTATTATTGAGATGATTAGTGCAGTATATGCCTTCAGAAGTAAATTGCAACTTATGATAGATAAACTCAAAAGAAAGGTACTGAACCATATTCCGTCTTAGAAAGCAAGGATTCCTCAATTGAGTTATGTTACGTATGAGGCTTAATTATCAAATATTTTGGGACAATTCGAAATGTGTTTCTGTGATAGCAGTAAATTGGCAAATAAAGCATCATTTATGGTTTATCCTTTTTCATGTAAACACATGTAGGAATTAGCTACTGAAATATCAAGTCAGTTTAATATGAACTCATGTTGTGTTGAAAATGAATTGGTGCAGATTATATCTGATATACATCTCAAAGCTACAGCATCTGATACATATTTCTGGTGTTTTATATCTGAAGATGAATATCCGAATCTAAGGCAAATCGCCTTTCATCTGATGGCCTTGTTTGGGTCAACTTACTTGTGCGAGTCTGCATTTTATGAAATGAAGATAATTAAGTCAAAATATCGCAATCGACTAACTGACGATCATATGTCATGATGCTGCCGATTAGCAAACAGTGGTTACGTACCATCCCATGAAAAGTATGCTGAGGACAGGCAGCGCACTTTTCGACATCCAAAGTCACTCCTTAGTTAAGTTTAACACCATATGTATCTCTTTTCTTTTGTATCAACCAATAAACCCGAATTTTGAATAACTATGACTTCTTGCCTTGATATTATAGGAAAGAACCTAACGAAACTTAACCGAATCCTTGACTGAAATAATGTATGTTGTGCGGAAAGCTAATATCTATATATGCTACGGTACACCCTACCTAGGTAGGTAGGTAGGTAGGTAGGGTGTATCCAGTATGTACGACAACCCCGCATCACACATAGTGGCAGCTTCTAAGAGTCGATCGTGAGTAGTCTAAAAATATTGAGGTAGATCGCTAGCAAATCAAGTTTGAGCATCCCTGCTATAAGAGTTTCGTTTTTTCATTTTGTAATAAAAAACCATAGGAAGCAAAAGTATATGTGATATAAATTTCGGATCGGAGAAATTGAGCGGAAAAGTATTCCATCTTCAATAAAAGAATAATAAAAGTCACCTGAAACGGTAATAGCTGTAAACATGTGAAGCACATTAGAATGTTGTAATATTCATGATTTCAGTTACCCTTACTTACTATAATATAATAATAGTGAAGGATTTTTGACTACTTGTTTCAGATGTTAACATATTTTATCCTCCAGTACTGAAATTTCAATGTTCGGACGGAAATCACACTAAATAATACCAATTCATTACAAATAGTTGAAGTGGCTTCAGTTTTCATATTCTACATATTTCAATATCATTTCCATTACATGCGATCTCTTTTGTGATTGAAATATTGCAATTGGTGATGTATTGATTCATACTTAAAACACTTTTCATGAATACGAGAGATTCTTCACTTGAAAGTTTTCGCTGAAATATTCATTAAATTTGGCAAAGAATATTTAGATGGAATATCTTACAGATTCTCGAAGTACAAGTGGTAATAACAAGAAAAGGAACTTATGTTCCGAAATGTCCTATCTGAAATATTTCTGCTGTAATGAATATACGAAGTTTTTATTGGACGTTTTCCCAAATTTACTCTTTGCGGGCACGGGATGAGACAAATTGCTGCCTGAAGTGGGACAAGGAAAACGATAAATAACAACATCTTACTTTCCTAAATGAGACTTTTAATGGAACTATACAAGTTTGTTTTTATTTCCGTACATCTCTCCAAGGAGCTCGGTTCGGAAAAGGATGTCTCTTTCGTGTACTATGGATGAACTATTTCCTATGTTATCATCGTAGTATTAGTGTTTCGAACGTTGGTTACTTTATCCGGGTATTTTCATTGGCAATGAATGAGATAATGACAAGGCAAAGGAGCAGTATTCTGATTCTGATTCACGTCATTCCACTCTTTTATAATAAGCTGGCATTTATAATTATACAAGAAGTGGTTTTCAAGGTTCTGTACCCCAAGGTAAAAAAATCACTTCTAGGACTATCTGTCTGTCTGTCAAACTAAATTCTTTCCTCAGGAACACATGCAGTTCTTCTCTTCTTCAGACATCATCTTTTTTGCGATACCTCGTTTGTCTTCAATTTTCATTCTTAATACCAATCGGTTGCATACTTTATTTACTCGATCTAGTGACATTCGAAGATCTTCTAACGTCCCTACGACAAGGGCCGCATATCTGATGTTGTTAATCGAATGACCATTAACCTTTATTCCTTTCCTGTTTATATCTGCTGTCACCTGCAGAGTTATTTCAGAAATAAGATCAAAATATGAATTGAACAGCATCGGAAAGAAGCTACATTCCTGCCCGCGCCCCTACTCAGTGAAATGGATTCCGATTCTTGATTGTCGATCTTCAACTCTGCTCTTTACGACTTATACATAATTTTAATCAGACGTATATCTTTATCATCCAAGTCGATAGTTTTCAACATTTTCAAAAGCTATTCAGTTAATGAAGTCAAGAGCTCTTCCAAAGTCCATAAAACAGATGAACACGTCTTGTCCAATGTGACAGCTTGGTTGAAGCCTTTCTGCAAACTGCAACAAAAGAATTTTCAATGTCACTCATTTGGGAAAAGCACCACGAATTTCGTAGTGTTATTACGGAGAGCATATGAAGTTTATAGTTTTTCCAGAATAATTTCCATTCGAAGTTATGTTCATGAATTTCGTTATCAACGTATTGTTTTCAAAGCTATTCTGCCCACTCTGGAGTAAGAATTTTTAATATCACCCAGTTGAAAAAATCACCACGACATTTTCTAGATTTATAACTCCACGTACGAGGAACATATGAAGTTCATAGTTTTTCCACCATTTTTTCCTTTCACAGTGATGCACGTGTAGAAGGATCTGAACCCTAACTGGTGTTTGTCATTTGACATACGTAGATGGTTCTTATAATTTCATTCAGAATGAATTTCGATTGCTAACATATTAGAAGAAAAAACGAATGTTGAAAGTACGCATGTGAAGTGTGTTTTCTGAACACACAGAGGTGCAAATAAATTTTTGTACAGAAAACAAGCGAATGAATAGCAATTTGAAGAGATTTAAATAGAAAAATATAAATATTCGGAAAACGTGCAAGGCATAAAATCTACATAACAGAGACTACGATAATAATCAGACTTTTTTGTCAATATTAGATTTTCTGTCAATTTTTCTTGCTCACTGTAAGCAGATTGGCCTATGACATTTTGTCATGTTTCCATCTTATTTTTGATGGGCAAATGTAACAATATTTTTTTTACCTTTTCTGGTTCGTTTTTCTATTCGTCTGGCAAATCTATAATAGTTAGAGTATTGTCCATCTAGAAACTGAATGAAATATAGGCATTTGTGCTATATCTGTCTACCATTCTTTTTGAAAATTGCCATTGGCCATATTCGTGTTACTACTTATACAACGAAAAGATGAAGGAAGCGTTGAACTATATATTTTGAGGGATTAATCAATATTATTAGTCTCAATGATATGCGTATATCGCCAAGTCGCTTCTTCTGAGATCTAAAAAGATGTTCGATCAATTCCAATGAAATATGAGGTGGTACACTGAGGTATATATTAACTACATCCCAAGATTCAAGTTCAGCATTATATAATGCATATATAAACTTTCTGCAGAACTTGTTTCATCAATTTCTTTGAATCATAAGGTGGAACTGTTGGGTAGAGAGATCAACTACATCCCAAGATGTATATTATATAATGCAATATGTAATGCAGAACTTATGTCCTGGGATGCATTTAATAGCTACACTAATATTTCAACTCATGATTCATTGAAATTGATCAAGCAAAATCTGTAGAATTATAATGTGAATTTGATTATACAATCAGAATTTATGAATCTTTCAGAAGTAGGTGGAGAACGAAAGTTTTTCAGTTTCAATACTAAAATTGACATGAGTAACTATAGTTCAATAAAGGGTTTTTCTCTCAGTTCTTTACTAGCAGAAATTTTCATGGACAATATCAAAAAATAATGCATAAGCATCCACTCTTGAAACGATGAATTTATTGGTTTGGATATGTGGATCTGTTGTTTTACTGGTATAAATGAGACAATTCCATTAATTTTTAGATTTAACTTTTACCAAAATTGACTAGAGAAACGATTCTTCTATTTTGAATAAACATACATAGTTTACCATTCACAATTCTTCTACACATTCATATCAACACGAAATAGCTGCTTATTACAATATGATACACAGTCTCACCACTATATTAATGTCAGGAAATAATTTCTTGAAAGAACTCAATACTACAAAATCAATAGCGGCAATAATGGTTATTATTATGAAAATGCTTCAGTAAGCTTTCCCGTAACCAATTTTGACAGGCAATCCATCTTGCTTTCCCTATTGTTGAAGAGAGTAATCAAAAATATTTATGAAACAGGGTGCTACAACGAAAACTAAACAGAGGCTATATCTACCAAAATATTCATTTTTGATCAAAACGCAAAAACAGGTCAACTTTTGTTTCAAGGGGGACACCTTTTGGGGTACAATACTTGCCTATAATATCATCCCCCTAAGCGGGGGTTGCAATCCTTGAACATTTTGAATGGGAAAGATGGGTCGAGTGATAACTCAAAAGAAAGGTGGTATCTTTGTCTACATTGCCTTGAACGAATTTCCATTTTTAATGGAAAACTGTGAAAGATACAGGGTGAGCAACTGAAAGATAGGGAAGACTATTTCCCTGAGACTATTCAAGTTTCAGTGAAGTAAAACAGAACAGATCCATGCTGATCAATGGCAGTCATCATCAAGTACCATCCTCATCTCGAATTTCAACCCCTAGATCAGGGGTGACCATCCTTGAAAAGTTGGAAGAGGGTAGATGGGTCGAGTGATACCTCGAAAGAAAGGTATTATCTTTGTCTGCATCCCCGTGAACGAATTTTCATTTTTGACTGAAAACTGTAGAAGATACAGAGTGAGCTACTGAAAAATAGAGGAGACTATCTATCGCCCTGAGCTATTCAAGTATTAGTGCAAAAAAAATATAACAGATTCATTCCAGTTCAAAGGCTGTCATCTTTGATCTAAATGTATCTATTCCAGTTTTTCCCACTAATACTCCAATAGTCTTGGGGCGATAGTCTTCTCTATTTTTTTAGTGGCTCACTCTGTATCTTCTACAGTTTTCAATCAAAAATTAAAATTCTTTCATAGGAATGCAGACAAAGATAATACTTTTTTTCGAGTTATCACTCGACCCATCTACCCTCTTCCAAATTTCAAGGGTTGTCACCCCTGCTCCAGGGGTTGAAATTCGAGATGAGGATGGTACTTAATGATGACTGTCATTGATCAGCATGGATCTGTTCCATTTTACCTCACTGAAACCTGAATCGTCGCAGGGAAATAGTCTTCCCATCTTTCAGTTGCTCACCCTGCATCTTTCACAGTTTTCAATTAAAATGAAAATTCGTTCAAGGCAATGTAGACAAATATTCCGACTTTCTTTGAGTCATCACTCAATGCATCTTCCCTATTCAAAATATATTTCAGGCAGGCATTGTACCCCAAAAGATATCCCCCTTGACACAAAAACTGATATGTTTTTGCGTTTTGATCAGAAATGAATATCTTGGTAAATCAAGACTGATTTTAAATCATACTTTTTATCTCATAATTTGAACATAGCTTTTAGAACGAATAATTCTCGGCAGATATATTAAAAACCTAAAATTCAGAACGTAAACAGTAAGGTGTGTATTAACTCTCTTGAGGAAGTTGTGATAAAATGTATATAGATAGATCCTTCAGAAATTTCGATATTTGGATATCTAAGCATAAACGCAGGTTTGATAAACAAATATCTGATTTCATGCAAATCATCTACTACAAGAAGACCATACCTTTAATAATAATTTCGATTATTCACATAATGAAAATAAAAGATTCAAACTGAATATACATGGAAAGCATTGAAAATCAATAAACGGAAAAATTCCTGAAATTTACTTAACAATTCATTAGATATAAATTACTCATTCTTTCAGTCCTCAAAATTAGCAACGCTGTTTGGGTTTTCCTCCTATTTACTCTTTAATATATAAGACACATCATTCTTTTGAATGTACTATTTATCAGAAGAAGCCACAGTGAGGATAGTCGGGTCATACGTTTGTCAAAATAGTGAAAATTTTAACATTATTGTTCTATTCAATTGAAATGTATATCAATTTTCATCAATTTCCAAATTTCATATTTTAGGTAAACAGGAAATATTCTTCAAATTGTCATTCCTGTGCGAGCGCCAAAATATGCCACAAAATGCAACACAAACGGCAGATTCTTCCTATTGTCAATGTATATTGAAGTCTCGCTAATCATTTGGTAAATATTTCCACTACATAATTCAACATTTGAAGAGGAACTATGCTTAAGTTTCTCTAGTATAATATTCAAAATAATGTTTTATATGTGTTTCGGGATTCATACTCTCTTCAGGAACTTGAAAAATTTAATGTCATTTATGAAAAAGAAAAAAATGAGAGAAGTGTGCATAAACGGAAATCCAGCTGGTAGTTAGTTATTGATAGATTATAGTTATGAGAAGAACCAATTGGCTAAAAATACAACGTGAATAAACTTTTCTCTTAATGTAATATTTTGAGCAATAATGTTCTTTACTGGAAATCTCTTTCAAATTCTCAAATTATGATCCAATTCACATGAATAAACCACCTTACTTCCTAGATATTCCAATAATAACATTAGATTATCAAGTTCTTGAATTTAGTTACATTAGTGTTATTTAACGGACTTGAAGAAAACATCAGTAGCTGAAAATCAACTCAAACAGTTATTATCCGGGATTGACCCTACCCTTAAGATTCATGAAAGAATAAAAATATTACAGCATTGATTATAGTACGAAATTCAGCCACATATTGAAACACATTGAAATCATTACAGCATTTTTGAATATGACAGCTATGTTCACTCTTGATCAATAACAAAGTTCTGCCTTGCCAAACAAAAACCAAGTAGTCAATATATTTGGTTTTCGAAAATTTTACACCACTGGATTCCTCGTAAAAGGATCTGCAAGATGCTTTTTTCTGATTTGAAATATATCAATCCGTTGAGAATTTATGAACAGTTACTTTTCAGGAGGCAATGCTTTTTTGATTATAAATTATAAAATATCAATCGAAAAACCAAGTAACTTTTTCATTTCATAGTTAAAATATATATTACAAATTTCTCAGAAGACTTTGATATTCTCAAATATAGAACCTACTATGTCTACTTAATCTACCTGAACAGGATGACCTGGTGTAGGTATCTACCCGCGAGTGAAATATTCAATAACTACAAAACAAAAACTTAGCAAGTCAACTTACTGGCAATGAATATACAAATCCTCCAAGACAGTATAACGTCTTACCCTCTGAATTGTATAACAAACACCAATCAGAATGCAGAGTAAAATCACATGATTTCTTATATCGCGTACTTAAATCATATGAGTGTGGTGGTTCTGCAGTATGTCTTCTGACTACGATACGGAGGAGATGTTATCAAGCTCTTTTTCAGAGATGCTTTCGTGGAGCGAGCGTCTCTTCAAAATGGCACTTGAAACGGCGACAGGTCGAACTTCATCTAGTCTGTCACCTGTTTCGCCAATGGATGATTCGGATGCGAACCCAAATTATAGTTCATCAAACGGAAGACGGAAGAGAAAACTTGTTGATTTATTAGCAGTTCCTTCTGAAACAAATACCAAAGGCCGCAAAAAAAGCCGTTTATATTTAAATGATGGTGATATCTGGTGGAAACCTGCAGAATTTGAACACAGCTCATTTCTGAAAAGATCAAAAAATGAAACATTACATCAGCTGACAGAAATTTTGGAGTGCCGTGATTCACTAAAAAATACTGATGGCGACATGATTAATTTAATAAGAATTAACAGTACTGACCAAACTGAACCTAATATTTCAGAGAAGATAATAGAAATCGAAGTTGAAGAAGACCAGTTACCAGCAGAATATTAACCTGAATCTGTACCAGAAAAAGAAATCAGAGGTGAAGAAGATCAAGTGGAGACAGAAAATGTACAACCTAATACTGTAGCAGAGATAGAGTTACCTTGGACTAAACAAAAGAAAAATCAAACTAAAACAAAGATTTTACTTTCACCATGTCTAAACAGTTGTAGAAAAACTGCTTCCGAAATATCTTAGAAGAACAAAGAAGAATTATTTTTAGTTACTTCAACTCACTTGACTTTGGAGAGAAAAGACTCTTTACTGGAAAATACCTCAAGAAAGTGCCTGTCAAGATCTATAAAAGAGACGCTGTTGGCCGCAAGGAGTGCTTTGTAGTTTATACTCTACCTTTAAAACCAATCACAGCAGAACAGAATGATATTGAGCCGAAAGACACCGAGGAGCAGGAAGACACAAAGCATAATGAAGTTATAGATCAAGTGGGGATAGACAGAAATAGAGAGAATACTGAAGAAATTACAAATTCAAATGGAGAAATTGCAAAAAATTTTTCGATTTGAATAGAACAATGAATGTAGAAGGAAAGACTTAAAATAAGTAACAAAAATACCGTATGCAAAACAATGTTTTTGCACACAATTAACATTCATCTGATGCTATGGTAACAGAGTTTTGAGTGTGTTACAGATAAAAACGACTTAAGTGTGGTAAAAGATGAAAGAAATTTCAGAAGAAAATTATACAAACATTAAATCTCATATTGAGAGTTATCATCCAGTAATTTCACATTATAACATGAAACATGCTCCTAACAGACGGTATCTTACAAGCAACATCTCGGTATATAAGATGTGGGAAATTTGAATGAGAAAACTCCTGAAAAGAAAGTTTCATATGAAACCAACAGAAAGGTTTTTCAACAGGAGAATATTGGCTTCACTAAGCCATCACAAGATGAATCTTCATCATGTTCATTGCACAAGAATCATGTCCACCATGAAAACGTAAATGAAGGAGATGATGGGAATTGTGAAATTTGTCGTAACTATGAAATACACAATAGAAGGTATACTGAAACAAGAAAAGCATATGAAGCGAAGAATGGCCAGAAGATAAAGAGATGTTCGCAGTTGATATGCAGAAGATATTTATAATTCCTAAAATGGTGACCAAGAATTCCTTTTCTATAAGTCGTCTAATATGTTTCAATGAAACATTTGCGAGATTGAGAAATCATGGACAGAATGGATGTGTACTATGGCATGAGGCTATTATGGATAGAACTTATTATTATTATTTCATGAAGTCTCTTGGGGAAAATGTAAAGAATATTGTATTTGGGGCAGACAATTGTGCCGTACAAATTTAAACTGGACCCTCTTTACCACATGTATAATAAACCACCCATTCTCCATTTGGATGAATTTCTTCGTTTCCAAAACGGTTGCCTAACCCGTAAAAAAGGAGCAGTAAGCAATAGTAACACTTTTGAATTCTGGAGGCCGTTACTTGATGTAGATCCATGATATAAATGAGATAAAAAACACAAGGTTTAACTTTAATCTACACTTTATTTGAAAAAATTCGACGACGTTTCGCTGACACAGCAGCTTTATCAAGAATAAAAACAGAATGAAGAGTATGGTATTATAAACAAATCGTAGAACAAGTTGGATGAATAACAGGAAATTCCACACCGAGCCATTGTACGGTTAGTATGAAAGGTAATAAAACTGATTGAACAAGTTAAGTAGGGGTGAGTAATTCACATCTACCTGTTCATTCAAAAGCTTGTCCGAATGTTTGTATCTATTTATTTCTAATGCTTCTAGGAGATCTAATTTTGAATTTTTGATTTTATATGTAATATGTCAAAGTTTTTATTGAATGAATGGTTTTCTTTTATTAGGTGGTTTGAATAATTTGAATCAGATTTATTTTATCGAAGCTACGTTTATGTTCAGATGTTCTTATGCCAAAACTCCTATAGGTCCTACCGATATAATTTTATCACAAGAACCGCAATTGAGTTTATAGATTCCTGATTTACTTGATTTTTCAACACGAGATTTATTATTTTAATATGTTTACCTAAGTTATTAGAAGTTTTGAAAGTTATATTAAGATTTTGTTTGACGAGAAAGGATTTAATATTTGTACTTGCAGAACCGCAGAATGTTAAACTGTTGAATATTTTATAGTCTTTATGAATAGGATATACTTCATTTATTGCTTTCTGATAGAGTTTTTACGAATGATTAGATCTATCATATCCGGATTATATGAATTATTAATGGCTATCTGTTTGATGATGTTTAACTCTTTATTATAATCTTCTACTGATAAAGGTAAATTGAGTAACCGATGTACCATGCTGTTTAAAGCTGCAACTTTGTGTTCAATTGGATGTAATGAGTAGTTATGTATAATTGTATCAGTATGTGTTGGTTTACGAAAGACCGAAAAACATGATTATTATTGTGTTTAGTGATTTTAAGTCCAAAAATTAATGGAATCGTTCTGTTCAATTTCTATCGTGAATTTAATGTTCAAATGGATGGAATTAATGAAATGAAGAAATAAGTCTAATTGACGAGTAGTTCAATGAAACATACTAAGATGTCGTCAACATATCTATACCATGTTAACCTACCACCTAACGCAAAACTTATTTCGTTTGATGTTGAGAATTTATACCCAAGTGTTCCTCCAGGTGATGTCAAAATATTAATCAAAAACATGTTGAATTCGAATCATGTTAACCACATAATTAAATCAGAAATATTGAATCTGTTGGACGTTTGCATTGAACAAAATTATTTTTCTTTCAACAACATCTATTACAGTAGTGAAAATGGTTTGATCATGGGAAATCCTTTGAGTCCACTTTTAGCAGAGATTTTTATGATTAATATTGAACAGAAAATTCATACACATCCACTCATTTTCAAATTTCTTTATTGGTATAGATATGTTGACGACATCTTAGTATGTTTCATTGGAACTACTCGTCAATTAGACTTATTTCTTCATTTCATTAATTCCATCCATTTGAACATTAAATTCACGATAGAAATTGAACAGAACGATTCCATTAATTTTTGGACTTAAAATCACTAAACAAAATAATAATCATATTTTTCGGTCTTTCGTAAACCAACACATACTGATACAATTATACATAACTACTCATTACATCCAATTCATCACAAAGTTGCAGCTTTAAACAGCATGGTACATCGGTTACTCAATTTACCTTTATCAGTAGAAGATTATAATAAAGAGTTAAACATCATCAAACAGATAGCCATTAGTAATTCATATAATCCGGATATGATAGATCTAATCATTCGTAAAAACTCTATCAGAAAGCAATAAATGAAGTATATCCTATTCATAAAGACTATAAAATATTCAACAGTTTAACATTCTGCGGCTCTGCAAGTACAAATATTAAATCCTTTCTCGTCAAACAAAATCTTAATATAACTTTCAAAACT
The DNA here is from genome assembly GCA_013387265.2 of Cryptolaemus montrouzieri. Classification (NCBI taxonomy): domain Eukaryota; kingdom Metazoa; phylum Arthropoda; class Insecta; order Coleoptera; family Coccinellidae; genus Cryptolaemus; species Cryptolaemus montrouzieri. The sequence goes on from JABFTP020000185.1 coordinate 127,696,032, forward strand.
TCTAATAACTTAGGTAAACATATTAAAATAATAAATCTCGTGTTGAAAAATCAAGTAAATCAGGAATCTATAAACTCAATTGCGGTTCTTGTGATAAAATTTATATCGGTAGGACCTATAGGAGTTTTGGCATAAGAACATCTGAACATAAACGTAGCTTCGATAAAAATAAATCTGATTCAAATTATTCAAACCACCTAATAAAAGAAAACCATTCATTCAATAAAACTTTGACATATTACATATAAAATCAAAAAGTTCAAAATTAGATCTCCTAGAAGCATTAGAAATAAATAGATACAAACATTCGGACAAGCTTTTGAATGAACAGGTAGATGTGAATTACTCACCCTACTTAACTTGTTCAATTAGTTTTATTACCTTTCATACTAACTGTACAATGGCTCGGTGTGGAATTTCCTGTTATTCATCCAACTTGTTCTACGATTTGTTTATAATACCATACTCTTCATTCTGTTTTTCATTCTTGATAAAGCTGCTGTGTCAGCGAAACGTCTTCGAATATTTTCAAATAAAGTGTAGATTAAAGTTAAACCTTGTGTTTTTATCTCATTTATAATAGTATCACTGCTGTACCTTTTGTCCGTGACCTGAAGGTGTGTCAATTTAGAAAAAAATCGAGATCACTGTACTTCAAAACGGAAATAGATAGTCCGGAGTTTCAGAAGTTAAATTTTTTAAAACCTAAATTCAAACTTCAGTTGCCAGTTAATAAATTATCATGTCGGGGTCTGTACAAGGAAAAAAACGAGGAGATATTGAATGAACTACTGCCCATATGCCTGCTAAGAAACAGTTGTTCTAGAAATCTCTCCTGCCAGTATCTGAAATGGACGACTTGGCCCACTGTGGGGAAGAAACTCAAATTGAAGAGGGCGATCTATAGTTAATAATTTTTTATTATCTTTTCACCTATTTTTGTATTTATTTGAAGGTTTATTCGATGTTCAATATTTGTTCCTTTTGTGTTCTATTTGATAACTGAAAAAGTAATTCTTTGTTACGCGTTTCTGCAATAAAATTTTCAAATGTAAATTGACTTACTTGAATTTCATCTTGAATTTTTCGACCTACTTGTTTTATATTTTGTAAAAGCTTCGTGCAGATGTGATAATCCGAAATCTAGTATCTGAAAGTGAGCGTCCATTTTGAATTTGGCGCGAAGAATTTTGAATTTAGTACGCTCAGTGAATTTCAAGAATTGAGAAGTAGTAAATGTTCAAGTTCGAAGCTTCTAGTTAGAACACTTTTTGAGTAGGTATCATAAAAATAACTCTGCTGAAAAGTTGGAAATTTAGAGTTACTTGTTTTTGCTTTGTAGGGCAGAGATCGACTTGATCCAGGTGAGAAAAGCGGTGTATATAAATTATATTGGAATGATTGCCCTCCTTTTTGTATGGGTCAATCCAGCCATTTCATCAATATTGCCATAGCCGACCATGAAATATCAGTATTTAATAATAAATTGACAATAGGTTTTTCAGAAAATCGTATGAATGAAAATCGTTTCAAAAAAACCAAAATTTTAGATTCAAGTAACAAAAAAAGTTTAATTAGAATTCGTGGAAATTTCATCTGCTCACAAACATAATCTACTAAAAACTTACGACCAGTTTGATTTCCATTTGTATGTTTCTCGAAAATGTCGACTTGAATTTTACATCCACCAATTTAAATTCTATAGGTGTTGTTCCGGAGAAAATAGTCCTGACAGATAGACTAAGAATAAAGTCGTCTCATGAGAGTTGCGTTTTTCTTCTGTGGTACCGAATTATGGACAATCATCCTTCCATAATTTCGTGTACTATGTTGTCTAGGTGACCGTCCATAATGATAAGATAACGCACACTGAATAATAAAATGACACCGTGAATATTCAATCAACTCGAACAATCAAATCAACAAATGATAGAAATCTTCTATATTAGCTATAAATAAATTCAAAATTCAGGTTAGAAAAACATTTTCAAGGAAAACATATTTTTTAATAAGAATATTCAATATTCGTCTACATTTCGTTAGGTTGAGAATTAATTTTGACAAAAATTATAAATTTGAACACTTTACAAATGTCACTCAGAAAATTATTCAGTTCTTTTCGCTTCGAGCTCTTTCTTTGACATTCAGAATGTGCAGTCGACAGCATTTACAGAATAAAAATGAGGACTCAGAATCGGAACATGTAGAGAGTAAATTTCCAACTTGTGCATGTCTTTGATAAACGAAGTATACTTCATCTCGAAGATGAACGCGGAGGTATTTCTTTCTTGAGACTACCAGAACGTCCGAGATAAAATACTGTACCGTTTATATTCATTTCATCTGCACTCTGATGCAATGAGTTTCTCTCTGCGGAATCATAAATTTTGGAGAACTTCATTTGGATTTTCCTTATAAGGTAGGATTTATTGCAGATGCTCGTGATAATGGAAAATATGATAAATTTCTTTCTGATCAGTAAGGAGTACTGAAAATTTTTTTACATGAACAAGTTTTTGCATTCACATTCCGTTTACTGAGAACATCAAACATAATGGCTTGAATTGCTAGAAGAAATTGGCGAAGGTAATATATTTCAACTCTGTTCTGATTCAAAATTTCATCCTACTTAGTAATGAAAATGGAAATTCGTCTGATCACATAATTTTTTTCTATTTTTAGGGTTTCTTCAGCCGAAAAAAGACGGTTCACTTAGAATTAGCTCGTTTTAACTCTGTATGTGTGTCTGCCTGCTGGTTTGACTATCTCCCTCTGTCTTTCCAGCCGTTCATCTGCCGTCTATCTGAGGAACACGTGCAGGTATAGAGCTGAAATTGATACCTAATGCTGAGGTCGGAAACGTAGAAAATTTGAATTCTCAGTCAACGCAATCAAAAGATACAATCGCTTATGTTTAGTTTTGTCGTTTATTTAGACACTCTACTCGCAAGGGAATCAAAACTATAATGTACTTTCCGATAACATATAGTAAACATGAATTTATGAAATAAGCCAATCAGTTTCCAAAAACAGACACTCTGAGGACTTATAACGCTGCAAGCTATAGCCTTTATAATTGGACGTAGTTATACAGGAAGCTACCAAGCCACAAAGATATGAAACCGAGATAACTGAGTAAAAGTTTCTGTTGACTTTCAGATAGTGATATCGTAGCAAAATAATCATTCGAAAAAGATGTTTTTTAAAGTGTATTAATTTATGAATAATAATAATATTATTGTTTTCAATTCAAATTTCGAAAAAAATAAGCAAAATATTAGGTTTTTTTGAATTGTGGAGGCCGTTACTTGATGTAGATCCATAATTAAATCAGAAATATTGAATCTGTTGGACGTTTGCATTGAACAAAATCATTTTTCTTTCAACAACATCTATTACAGTAGTGAAAATGGGAAATCCTTTGAGTCCACTTTTAGCAGAGATTTTTATGAATAATACTGAACAGAAAATTCATACACATCCACTCATTTCCAAATTTCTTTATTGGTATAGATATGTTGACGACATCTTAGTATGTTTCATTGGAACTACTCGTCAATTAGACTTATTTTTAATTTCATTAATTCCATCCATTTGAACATTAAATTCACGATACAAATTGAACAGAACGATTTCATTAATTTTTGGACTTGAAAATCACTAAACAAAATAATAATCATGTTTTTCGGTCTTTCTTAAACCAACACATACTGATACAATTATACATAACTACTCATTACATCCAATTCAACACAAAGTTGCAGCTTTAAACAGCATGGTACATCGGTTACTCAATTTACCTTTATCAGTAGAAGATTATAATAAAGAGTTAAACATCATCAAACAGATAGCCATTAATAATTCATATAATCCGGATATGATAGATCTAATCATTCGTAAAAAACTGTATCGGAAAGCAATAAATGAAGTATGTCCTATTCATAAAGAGTATAAAATATTCAACAGTTTAACATTCTGCGGTTCTGCAAGTACGAATATTAAATCCTTTCTCGTCAAACAAAATCTTAATATAAATTTCAAAACTTCTAATAACTTAGGTAAACATATTAAAAATAATAAATCTCGTGTTGAAAAATCAAGTAAATCAGGAATCTATAAACTCAATTGCGGTTCTTGTGATAAAATTTATATCGTTAGGACCTATAGGAGTTTTGGCATAAGAATATCTGAACATAAACGTAGCTTCGATAAAAATAAATCTGATTCAAATTATTCAAACCACCTAATAAAATAAAATCATTCATTCAATAAAAACTTTGACATATTACATATAAAATCAAAAGTTCAAAATAAGATCTCCTAGAAGCATTAGAAATAAATAGATACAAACATTCGGACATGCTTTTGAATGAACAGGTAGATGTGAATTATTCACCCCTACTTAACTTGTTTAATTAGTTTTATTACCTTTTATACTAACTGTACAATGGCTCGGTGTGGATTTTCCTGTTATTCATCCAACTTGTTCTACGATTTGTTTATAATACCATACTCTTCATTCTGTTTTTCATTCTTGATAAAGCTGCTGTGTCAGCGAAACGTCGTCGAATTTTTTCAAATAAAGTGTAGATTAAAGTTAAACCTTGTGTTTTTCATCTCATTTAAAATATTAGTGGTTGGTTGTTTTATGCAAAATTGATAAGTATTCAAAATAGACATAGCCGTGAAATGAATTTCAAAAAAAAGGAGTATTTCATTCAGAAAATTGTTCAAAAAATCTACAGTACTTATTCAACTTCGAAATCAAGTGAATTGACATTAAAGCCTTGAACATCTTCTTCAATATTGGCATCACTTCTCAAATTTTTGTAAAACATTTGACAATCTGATGGAATTAGGTGCATCAGTTTGTTAAATTTCTTGATTTTGGCTTCAGCAATAGGATTTTCATTAGGCCATTAAGGAACCAGATCCAAAAATTTAGTACCATCTTCTTAAATTAAATTATATCTTCAGGTGAGTCAAATGAATTTTGTTGCACCATAAGAAGAAATGGTTTGTTTTTCTCGATTTGTATGGATCTTTTTTGAGCCAATTGATTTTTTTTGTTATCCACTGATGATTTTCTATTCACGATCTTCTTTGAGATATTCCGAACACTAAAATAATCATCGAATGCCATTTCAGTTACAACAAGTGGTTCGAAAAGTTCTCAAAATTTGTACATACACCGAAAGTAGGCACACTCTTTGCTGATGTTTCAAAGCTGATCCTATGTCACCAAAATCTTCACCGTTAGGTAAGAAACTATGTCCTGAATACACAAATTTTAGAGTATTATCGCTTAAGTTGACAGAACTCTCCAGTATAGATTTCAACATGAGGGTCTGCTTTATGTTCCTATTCTGCCCCCCGCAAGAATCACTCCACAAAATAAGGTGGCGAAAATTTGTTGAAAATTTGGTTTGTATGTATTTGAGAAGGCAGGACCCTACTTCTTGGGCTCCTCTTCCTGCAACTCCCTCAGCCCAAACATAGCAGTACCCCATGTTTTCCTTTCCGCTGTGAACACCGGCATTGTACATCCAAAATTGGCCCTTGTTAAAAAGAATGTTCGTTGGGATTTGTCACACTATAACTTGTACACTGCCATTGGCTGCTGTACGCCGGAGAGCTATAGAATCGCGGATGTTAATAAGACCTGTTTATTTAAAATTTGGACGCCACTCAGTTTAAAAAAAATCTCACTAACGTAATGAATGTTACAAAAAAACTGAGAAATTATTGTATACGATAATACGTACTTTACGTATATTCAGTGAGGTGAATAATATGCTCGATGTTCTCTTTAAAGTTGAAAGGAAACACTTATATAATATCACTCTTATAATGAAAAGAAGGTTAGTACTTATATCTATTCAAAACAATGGTAGGACTTATCAAAATCTAACTCAAATTTATGATATTTCAGAGGGTTGGTGTGGTACTTTGGTAGGTTGATACGTAGATAAATATAACGTTGGATAACGTAGCAGGTGTTAGAAATCAAAATGGAGTATACTGGCCTTGTTCATATTGGATGGCAACCTCAGATAAGTGTAACTTCTCCGTAGTAGAAACTTCCACAATTCGAAATTAATTTGTACTTCCTCGATTGCAGGAATATGGAATGGATATACCTCGACTGTAGGTAGTCAGTGGTAATTTGAGACCATCAACTATGGACGGGCCCCAGAAAAAAAACCCTATAAAGTTAGATATGTGAATGTGATCTCGATTTGAGTCAATGAAGATGAACGATTCATAAATATATGTTGGAAAACTCACCTCAAGAGGGTTTGGCGATATACGAAAGGATATTTACTCTATAAGAAACTATGGAGGTAAAATCTATAAATGATTCGATATAATTCGAACAATATTTCGTATTCAGATATATATGATAACGTGAAATGTCTCTCAGAGCGTCAAATTTTTACTGACCCCTTCCGGTGCCTCTCCTCAAGATTCATGCATCCTCCCAAGGGAATGAAAAACTTACTTTACGAATCGAAAGCGGCAGGTCATCTGGTGTCACATATTTAAATTACTTCTTTCTTTCAGGTGGAAATTAATTACATTTGAATTGTCTATCGCCATCATTCTCATAGAGGGACACAAAACTATATCGAGAGTAGAAATCACACCCATATCCAACAATTACAGATTTAAATTTCATTCGAGAATTTTCAGTCTTCATTCAGGGACGTTCAGGACATTTTCGTACCGCGAAATAATGTAAAAATACATGCGACGTAGTTGATTTAATTTATTTAAGTGTTCATTTCAGATGTATTATAATATAATAATAAATAGTTTCGTTATTGGGTTTTTGAATGCTACACTACCCTCCTCATAATAATCGGTAAGTCATTATTTGGGCGAGTGTCATAATCGGGAAATCAAACTAGGATGTTCAGATAGAAATATTTTGAGCAATCTCAAACTAGTCTGTGATATATTATTCGAAGCCTATCTAATTCTAATTTATCTTACATACTATTAAACTATGCTACGGAAAACTAATGACTAAAATTCATAATCAAATCCTGCTTAACAGTGATTTTGTTGAAATTAATTCAGAATTTGGTTGTCTAACCAACAGAGACGTCCGAGTTCGAACCAAAATATGGCTTCATATCTTTGATATGTCACTTTCCGCAATCCGAACCATCAGCAGAGTTAAGGAAATAACAAACATTAGACATTAGACTTGGCAAGAGTGATGTTTTCTCCAAGTCGAACTTGAGGCTTTCATGAGCTTCACTCTCATAAATTTTCATAAAAATTGATGTTGCGTTCAGAACGGCATTGGGAGGACTCTCTAGATAGGCGGTTCTTATTATTTCTCTCAGTGCGTCCAAATTTTCGCGGTGAATTAGATCCACAATCAGGAGGGGTCAATTTTGAGATGTTGGCTGGTCACGTTACAGGACAATTTGTTGCTAACCATTGGTCACTGAAACAACAGGTTAGCCAGTTTGCACATAAAGCTGCGGTGAGGAGCAGCACCACATTGTTGGAAGTTCCAGAGGAAGATCATCGAGAAAATTATCTGATTCAAGTTTCCTTCAATGAAAATTGGTATTATGCAATTCGAATGAATGGCCATCAGATTTTCATGTCGAATCTATGCTGAAAATGATTGTTAATTATGCTATGCGGATTTTGCTAGTTTCAATATCTAAAGTGATTCTATAGAAATGAGGATGAGGATACACACATCAGATAAAATGATAACGAAAACAGTCATTTTCTTCAAGAGCTTGAACGTGTTGAAAAACACAAACAGATTGAACAGTCATCGCTGATTTCCCGTTTCCTGCATGAATTTGTTGCACAGATTTGTCTGGTTTCATTTCGTCACTCTACAAGACATTCAATTTCATATCTTTATTAATCTTCCTTCTGATGGTTTTCGATCTTTGAATGAACTGTTTCCGCGCAAGTTTTTTCCAGAATATAAAACTCTGCAGCGCTCTAATTCATCACGATCTGGAAATCATTCTCGATGTAGTCGAAATGCTCGAGCACTATTTCTGTAGACTCGAGATGAAACAATAACAGGAATAGCGGGTAACTAACCGGTCTGTAGTAATTTCTAGTTAATAATTGTCAATGACGAGATGGCTCTGTGATTTTCAATAATGCTCCGCTACAGAGCTTGGTTCACAATTCATTAGAATCTTTTGTTACGTTTCGAGTTCTTTTTACTCAAAATACGAAATAATGTGAGTTATCCGATCTGAAATTATCACTCAACCACCTGCTAAGACAGAAAAATTCTACTGCGAACTCGAATAGCCACTCATTTTACGAATTAACTAGATGAGTTGGAAATATGAGTTTCCATCAAAAGTGCTACTGCATTGTTTCTCAGAAAGTAATCAAACTTGAATAAAAAGTAATCGAAATAATAGGAAAATAAGAGGTTACGAATTAAAAGGTCCAAGTAAAGGTCAACTTTCTGTTTTTCAGTATGTTATAGACCAATGAATGATAGAATATTATTCAAGATGCATTTCGATTTTTATTTCACTAAAATCGATCAACTATTGTAGGAACTTTAGCTAGGAGCGTTTTTCGCGAAATACCCGAGAAACTGATGAATCACGTTTGTTTACGCAGTGGCTTCAAAAGTTTCGAAGCGTGAAACCACTTTATGGAGTGCTTTAGACATAAACTCGTTAGTTTATTCGAACGCAGTGTGAGATTGTGGCCCTAGAGCAAAGGAGAGATAATCAAATCATACCACGAGTTGGCCAGTTGGAGTTAAACGCTGCCTCAAGTTTGCCAGGTTAGTAAAGACAGATCAAAGATTCGGAATCTGAAGCACCTAGCAGACACCTTCACAGTAACAGGTAACCGAAACTGTATCTAATGTACCTTGAAATATGACATCCTTTTCGTGAAACTGCAGTAAGGTTACAACCTGTTTAAGATAAGATGTCTAGTAAAAGAAACATTACCTCTGTAAAATACAGTAAGTGTGCCAGAATCATGAACATCGCGAAATATGTTACATATTTCCAATACTTGTTCTAAGTAAGAACAGCTTAAATGAGAAGAAATCCATCGGATAGAGACATTGCCTATCAATATAATTCGCATTATGTGATGAGGGTTCGTGCTTTATTATACTTGGAAGACACAGATGTTTGCAGGTGCACTAAGGTAAAGGATATTTCAATGGGGGCTTCTCATTTGGTTTTTGATATTTCTGAGTGAAGCTGAATTCGAATTCTTTCTCAGGCTGAAACGTTAGCTTATGAAATTTAATTATAGGGAGTTAAACGCAAAAACGTTTGCAAATGAATCAAATTTTTCATCAAAATTTACATTCTATCGTCACTAGGATGCCCTCCCAATTTTTGACTATTGAATAATTGGTGCGAAATTATAATCAGCCTATGCAATGCGTAATATCGAAGTGTCTGTCAGACACTCAGAGAGAAAAAAGGCGTGGACGTTCGGAAGAGTGTTCATGAGCAACGAAGGACAATGACGATTCATCACCAGCGATCGCTAAAACTCCATGATATCGGGGACTTTTGGGATCAGTATAACGCTGTGCAATTGGGGGATACATTATTTCAACACAATGGTGCAAAGTGTCATACAGCGTACAACACAAGCGAATTATTGAAGGCGAACGAGTTATTTCACGCAACGGTCTCCTCGTTGGTGTATTTCTACTTCTTTGGATTATGGATTATTTTTTATGGGTTACATTAAAAAAGAGCTACATAGCAACTTCGAACGCTTAATTCACGATTATAGACCGATTTGTGTTGTTTCGTCATGTAAACTGGGTTCCAGAATATTAATTCGTATCGTCGATTTCGGTACTTAACCCATAAGTCTTCAAAGTGAAACAAATGAAATGCTTAAGGCAAAAAGCCTTCATTGTGACTTTGAGTTGAGAGATTTATAAATTCAACTTTTTTCTATTATTTGTTGATGGACTAATTGAGATGCACTTACTTCAGAATAAGAAATGAGTTTTTTTTCAATCTTACTGAATATTCTATGATACTGATGAATTCATAACGAAGATGAAAGTGCAGTTTGGCGTCAATGCTGGATTATCTCATTGGCTATTACGACTGTTGATATTTATGCAGTTGCTATTTCTCTCGAATCGTAGACCCGGATTCTGTTGGAAAATACGTTTCAATATTTACGTATAATTGATAAATTTATTCATCCCGTCCTCATTTATATCATATATATCTCTAACCTCAGAAACATTTGACACGTATTAGTCTAAGATACAGGTCTCTCACATGAAGTCTTCACCAGCAAATTGTTTTCCTTGGATATGAAATCATTGTATATGTGTAAGGATTTCAGACACTAACATGAAGTTTTATTTAGCTTCTAAACTAATGAAATTCGAGGACAAAATTCACATAAATGTTTTGGTAGGAAATCTACCGCTGAGTTATTTTAGTATATCACTATTTCTCTGTATAAAAGATATAAACAAAAATTTGAATATAAATGAGAATAAAATCAGTTCTTATCATATTTTCAATATAAAGAGATGAAGATTCTAAACGAAAGATTCAATTTCATATTTTGGAGAAATTATTGATTGATTGAAAATTGAATATATAGATAATCAAAAAAATACTATCACAAGAAAAATAAACTGTAAAACAAAAAAAAAAGACTCAAATCTGTGAACAGAAAAATGAACTTTATAAAGAAACTATGAAAAATCCACATAATCAGAATACACCAATTATAGAAATCGGTTGAGTAAACTTATAATAGCAACTAAAAATTGCATCTTCTGAGTTATATGGAAAAACAAGCTTCTTCTTCGAAAGCGCTATGGAGCTATGTGAATGATATATGCAACAATAAGAATTCAAAATCACTGACAGCTGTTCAGCAGTTGGAAAAGAACGGACATATGCTAGAAAAATAGGAAGAGATAGCTTAGGCATTCAACGACTACTTTAGCGGAGTTGGCCAAGAATATGCAGACAGAATTGAATAGCCTGATGAATACAAGGAGAATTATCGTTTCCTAGATGATACAATTTTTCTTCATCCAACAAATGAAATGGAAGTTAAGAAGATCATAGGAGAACTTAAGGAAAGAAAAGCCTTGACGGAATTAAATCTGAGGTCTTCAAAAAAGTTATAAATGAAATATCAAACCCGATAGCACACTTGACTAATCTTTGCTTCGAAACAGGTAAATTTCCGAAATTATTGAAAATTGGTATCATCAAACCTATCCACAAATCTGGCAGTTAAAGTTACATCGAAAACTATCGGCCTATATCTTTGATCTCGAACCTAGCTAAAATTATCAAAATATTGAAAAATTGCGAGAAGGCAAATCAACAACAGATGCCATTATAGAGTTGACGGATAAGGTATATAAATGTCTAAAAAAAAAAAAAGCCTGTGCTCTTAATTTTGTAGATCTTGCAAGAGCATTTGATACTGTCTCTCACGAAAAACTGCTACGTAAATTGTATCGATGGATTTCATGGAAAATCATTCGACTTGATTGAGAGCTATTTAAGAAATAGGAAGCAAATAGTAGACTTGGATGGACGAAGGAGTTCTAAGAAGGTTGTAACATTTGGTGTTCGACAAGGAACTGTCCTTGGCCCAATTCTCTTTATCACGTATATGAATAGTTTGCTGATGATGGTGTAAAAAGGGCAAGTCATAAGTTTCGCAGATGATACGGCATTCCTCTATGAACATGACTCGTGGGTAGATCTGAAAGAGATGGCAGAGAAAGAATTTTTCAAAGTGAAGGAATGGTTCGAGTTAAACAAACTAACATTAAATATTCGTAAGACTAGATACATACCATTTACGTCCTATTCGTCTGGTGATCATGAACTGGGATATCTTTATATTGATGATAAAACACAAATTACTGAAACGAAAGAGATCAAATATTTAGGTATAACCATAGATCAAAATCTAATATGGGACAAATATATCAATATTCTCGTTAAGAAGTTGAGAAGCTTATTATTCAAGTTCAGATATTTGAAAAATATATAGACATTCCTTACCTGCAGATCCTCTACTTTTCACTCATTCAACCACAGATAACATATGGTATATTTGGCTGGGGTTTAGCATATGAGTGCCACATGAAGAGGGCTGAAACGATTCAAGAATGGATTCTGAAAATTATTCACGGACAACCTCTTCTATTCTCAAGCTCAGAAATATATCGCAGTTTGAAACAACATGTGCCCCAAAAAGAATTGGCCGAAGAACCTACACCTATCTAGCACCCAGAATATGTGCCGCTCTACCAGAAGCAATTAAAAAATCAGGAAATATCAGATGTTTCAAAAAAAGTGCGAAGCAGTGGATCCTCGAAACTGAAAGAGTTGCTGTTTTTGAAATGATTAATAACTTATGCGAAATCGACGAAGAGAAAACTGTGAGTGACATAATAGTATTAAATGGTGAGTGAAATACCTAAACGAAGACGTGAAACAATTAACAAAAACTCGGTTATGGACAAAAAAAACAAAATTTGACAGCAAGCCCCACAAACGTAGACTTCAATCCCGAATATGAGACATTTAACCTAAACATGGACAGAACTAAACCGGAAAGTGTAATTGAAAGCGAAAAAATTTGTATTCGGTTATATTTAAAATTTAAGGTCATGAAGAATTATTTGTTTATTCAAACTGATTTTTGTGTTTTCAATGAAAGAACTATATTATTATTTTCGTGGACTTATGCACTATGGCAGCTGTTAGCTGAATATAATTTACCTTTCCCAGATTCAGCAATCAAAGGGAATAGTTTCGATTACAATATACTTGACATAAATTTCCTAACTATCCTACATGTATTAAGAATTACAGCTTTTTGCATTTCTATATAGGTATTCTTATGCAATTTTAATTTCTTAAGGCTATCATGCAAAGTTTTGGGTATTAACCCAGTCGAGGATACTATGACAGTAACAATATCTTTTTTCTCTAGGTGCCACATCTGCTTGATCTCAATAGCAAGGTCTGTGTATTTGAACTTTTCTCCTGGAACTTGTTCAGCACGTTGTTATTATTCGGCACGGCGACATCCACCAGCATTGCTGTTCTGGCTCTCTTATCATACACCACTATGTCCGGTCTATTATTCGTCACCATTCTGTCAGTGATAACAGGCCTATCGTAGTTAAATCTGATAGAATCATTTTCCAATACGGGCGCCGGTTGATACTTGTAATATGGCTGGAAGGTGTTCAGAAGTCCATACTTGTGTGCAAGTTTCTGGTGGATAATGTTGCACACTTGATTATGCCTGTGAAGATAGTCCGTATTATCTAGTTGTTCGCATCCGGACGTAATATGCTGTATAGTCTCCCTTAGGGGCTCAGGAACATTGTTTCTGAGTACAGGCTTAGCGAACCCGAGGTACCCAAGCTGATCCTGGCAGTAGGTATAAAATGCAACTTATCCAATGATGTACAATCTAAGGAATAAACGGGTGAATCGACATTGTACCACCATAACCTCTTGTCGCGTCCAAGATTTAGGAAGAGGGTCTTGTTCGGAAAGTGAGTAACAGTCTCCCTCGGTTAGCGACGGAAGCAGCGTGATATCGAGTAGGGATACTGCAACACAAAACCAAGTGGGAAATAACATCAATACCTCCCAACCGACTCTTGATGTTTCAACGGTGGCGCAAGCCATTATGCCTATGACCACGAGAGCCAGACTCCCTAGGAAACGCATGAAGTGGACCCCAGAAATGAATTCCTTCATTATGCTTTCCTATTACAAGATTACAAACTTGGAATCGGAAATGACAGCATACAGATACGAGTTACATCTTGCGTTCGTAGAAAAATATCCTGAATTACAGCACATATCCGAGCAGAGAATTTCGGATCAACGAAGAACAATCGTTAAAAACAGGCTACTTTCTTTAGAAATGCTGCAAATCATACGAGAAGATGTCATAATGGAACTCAGAAGAGAAAATGTTACCCAAACTGATTTTTCTGATTTCAATGAATATTATTATTATTATTAATAATAAACTAAGTTGTTCTTAAATCTCATTATCATATTACATCGCAACAATCGTTTGCTTATGGCATTTACAACGAAATTCATACCGGATGTAATTCAAACTAGGGTCACCCCTATAACTTTTTCTACTATGAATATATTGATGAAATTTAGGAATCAGATAGAAGACAATTTTTGAATTTGATAACATTAATATGCTTGACATTTCCGGTTATGCCGGAAACGATACCAACTTTCGACTTTCAAATGTATTTTTTGCTTATTTTAATTGTTCATCTTACCCTACGACCTTTTGATATTTTGTTGAAAGAAAACCAAAACACAACGGTGCATCTCGTCATAACACAAGGGAGGTCTCGCGGTATCTCGAAGAAATCTTTCAAAAAAATGGATAGGTGCAAATGGTTCCATAAGATGACCCGCTAGATCGCCAGATTTGAGTCCACTAGATTTCTTCCTGTGAGGACATTTGAAGAATGAGGTTAACCAAATACCTGTTAGAACCCAACAAAAATTCGAGAACCGTTTAGGCATTACAGTTTAACAGTTAAATAATGTTGTTAGGGGAACCACCAATCGTGTGCGATGTTGTGTTTGTGAGAATGGTGATATTATTTGAACATTTATTATAATTATTTCGTTATTGCTATTCGCTCTATTGTTATTAACTTTGACACACTGTAAAAATGAGCAATTAAATTTTTAGATACAATCTTGTATTTTCGTGATAGGAGATTTTGAGCTAAGCCAATTGTCACTGTTCATGGCCTTCTAGAACGAACAATGAAAATAGCAAAAAAAAAGATTGTGTTTTGTTTTTCTTTAGAAAATGTGTTAACAGGTCGTAGGATGAGATGAGAAATCAAAATAAGCAAGAAAATACAGGGTGCCCCATTTGAAAATTGAAAGTTGGTACCGTTTCAGGCATAACCGGAAACGAAATGTCGAACATATAAATACAAAACGTTGTCTTTTATCCGATTCCAAAATTTCATCAAAATATTCCAAATAGAAAAAAGTTACATGGTGGCCCTAATTTCAGTTACACCCGGTATAATTGAGACTAGTCTAAGCCTGCGGTCCTCTTGTGTGGAAGTAGAGAACCCTAGAACAACTTTATTGCGTTGTTTATGTATGAGTAAGAAAATTTCGCAATTACAAATTTCGATAATATATTCCAAATTTGATTGAGGGGTCGTAACTTGATGAAAATCGATATATATATTTTCAATGAAATAAGACTATAGTATTCATATTATATATGACCGGTTTCACCACACTGTGAATTCTTCAGATAGATAGAAACTGATGAACAGAGTTATTCCTAATATATTAGTCTTATTTCCTACTTAATATTACAATAGGTACAAGTACAATGTGGTATGTTGGAAAACCCATCGGAGTTGCTCACTTTATGAATTCAAAAGATTGAGTAAAGGAGAAGGATTTAGATCTAATTGACTATTTAGTAACCTACCTGAATTCTTTTCTTTGTAGATCTTTAAAATTTCCAATAGATTGAATTTTTGTCTATAATTTTCATTGTGTAAAATTTTGAAATTATCATTAAAGTTATTATTTTAAATCGAATAAGCGATTAGATGAATGGGAATCTGATTTATGATAATTAAAACTACGTTTTTGTTCGGATAATCTTACTTTGAAATTTCTGAAGGTTTTACCAATATAAATCTCATTACAATCCCAGCAAGACAGTTTATAAACACCGGATTTATTACCTTTCTCGACATTTGTCATATTTTCAAAACGACTGTCAACATTTTCTCTCAAATTTTTCTTTAAATTCAATAAGAACCACGAAGAAATAATATATGGGAGATGTCAACCCAAATTATTGGCTTCATAACAATAATAATAATTTCTTTATTGGGTACACAGTAATGATTCTAGAACATCTATAGATCATAATCGGCATCACTCAGAAGACGGAATCTAGCCATCGGGGCTCTCTCGTCGGTCAAACAAAGAGGAATTGTTTTGTTGAGTTTGAATAATGAAGGGATTTTGCGAGATTATACTTCTAAATTGGCAAGCAAGAACAAGGAAGTGATTATGTTTCAGGAGACTCACACTGCGATGGAAAAACATCTCCGCGAAAGAGGAAATATTGCAGTAATGTACTTTTTGATTATTTCCTTAGTCCTTTTTATGGCCTTGCTTGCTATGTAAAATCTTTTTTTAAATTCGAGTGTGTTCAGACATATAAGAGTCAGTTACGATCGTTGAAATGTTTTTCTGCTCGTTTTCTTTTTCGATTGTTACAGATTCCGGTCGCAAACCCTCTTCCTTTCACCCTTGTCTTAGTCTGGAAATCATGGAGTGCAAGATGCAAATTGAAGCTGCTAAGCAGAAAAATCTTTGGTAATCTTTATATACACACGACACTAACACAACATAAACAGATAAGCTATTGCTAGTGCCATAGCGAAGGGAAACGAGTTTTTTCCTCAGGTTTTTTCACTCGTTTATTGAATCATGCGCAAGATAATATGGTTCTCCTGTTACATTTTCCTGAGCTCACACTTGTATTTTTCTGACACACATCAAAATTATAGATATAACCATTTTTGTAAAGATAATTATTCGAATTTTGTAAATCCTCTTCTTCGAAAGAATATATATATATACCTTTATCAATTTTAGATTTGCAAGTCATTCTCCTTCACTCAATCTTTTCAATACATAAAGTAAACATTTCCGATGGGTTTTCCAACATACCCCTTGTACTTGTACCTATTGTAATATTAAGTAGGAAATAAGACTAATATATAAGGAATAAATCTGTTCATTAGTTTGTATCTATCTGATGAAGCCATAGTGTGGTGAAAGCGGTCATAGTTTTGTTAATATAGTGAAAATCTAAATACTATAGTTTTACTTCATTGAAAATATATTCCAAATTAAATGACTTTGAATCTAATATGCTGAATTGATTTCAATAACATCATATCAAAAATGCAAACTGGAGAAAAATGGAACGTATTGTTTAATATTGTGGGAATGTTTCACATTGTAACGAGAAAATTGGACGTGCAGCACCGTACACGTTTTGAATATGAAGCGTCTCAAAAACAAACAAATATGTTACATTCAGTTTGACGGAAGAGAAGAATGACACAGTGATTCCTAAAAAGAGCTATATCCTTCTAGTGCAAGCACTGCCAATCTGGGTGGGACAATACGAATACAGCAGGAAAATATTGCCAGATTTTCTCATCATTTCGGTGTGAATCGCAAAGCGATAAAACTTATCGAAGAATATCTTCTGTAGCACATTACTGTAGATTTTACCTTCTTCCCAAAGGGTATTTTACAGTGATTCTGTACCTTAAAATATACACTTTAAGTTTTCGTTGATAGCTAACAACTTTCTGATGAATTTTCTTTGAATTTTCTTGATTTTGATTTGTGAATTCATCTATCGAAATTCGTTTTAACATTTTCTCGCGTATTTCCCAAAACGTTCGCACTGAAATTTTCGAGCAGATTTTACAATTTCGAGAGCTTTTCACCATTTTTTTGTTACAAAGCGGAAAATAATAATCATGTTGATGAAATGAGTAAAATTAGAAATCGTTACAATGATAAAAATTATATGATAACATCTGTTAGACATGTGAAGGAATATGAGCTCCTAATTTATCACTGAGCCATCTTCTTCACATTGCATGTATACACTTCAGCAGATAGATAAACATCATTTCTAACTTCCACAATCACGATTGAAATACTATCACAGATCAATCATACAAACAATCACAACCCATGGTTCCAAATTAGAATGATATATGTATTCAATAGGACGATCGGAAAAATCCAGATATCTTTCGTTCCTTTATCGTTAATGAACATCAATCTAGATATGAAATACACCGACTCCTCTTGACCCCAGTGATTGCACATATTCACTCACTGACAGAGAGCTAATGTTTTTTACAAATAGTTGGATTATTCCACACGTTCAAATACTCCACACTCTATAGTGTAGCTTATTTAATGGATGTATTCCGAATGAAATCATTTCTATGAACATTCTTAGATATAACTTAATAACGTCTTGATTATATCATATCTGCTACAAATTATTTAAGCGTTTGATTTAACATGTGAATGCAACGACAATGTACTCAAAACAACTCCTTTTCTTGGTGTAACTACACAATAACGAAAGAAATACCATAAATTGAACAGCTTTCGAAACGGGTTATCACCATCAAGACAAAAACAATTAATCGGCGGAAGAATCGTAGTTGTTTGCGAGAACTGTATTAAACTGATTCATATCGATTCCATAATAAAATTGTGCAAATGCAATTCCATTTGCCTATCCCAATATCCATAGAAATCTACGTATATAGATGGAAACTCCGAATAAAAATTATTCATCCCTGCCAAGATATTGGTCCAGTTTCCGGCTTATTCCTTCTGAGCATCCCATAAACTTAAAAGCTACGGCCTTATATAGGGTCGGAGAGGTTATTTCATCGGAACGAAGATTCTAGACCTCTGAATAAAAAAGCGCCCGCCTCCTTGATTTCCATCGATTTCCGGCCGTTGTCACTATTACTTATTTAAATGTGGCCGTGGTGGTTTCCTGCAGAAAGCGATATCAATTTATAAAATGGCTAGGTAGTAGCAAGGAAAGAAGGTATTTTTTATGTTGATGCCCTTTGGAATGTTATATATAGTGAATTATTATTTTTTCGTTGTGCATGAGGCTAAGAAAATGTGTTTAGTATAGGCCTTAGATATAAGAATCTTGTTTCCAGACTTAAATTCCGTTCTTGACTATCTAAAGCACAGTTAATGGCCTGAAATCTTCTGCTGAAATTACCAAAATCCAGATATTATTAGCATTAAATCAAAAATGCTATTATCTCTTGTTTCGTTATCAACAACTGGCATTGAGGATGAAGAAAGAATACTCACCAGACAGAAATTCTATAAAGCAAAAATTATCATCTTCTTTGAAACTCTGTAACTCTCTGAGTCATCATTCTGTATCCTTAAGTTTGGGATATGTCCTAGATTATTCGACTAAGAATAACAACAAAGTCTGGTAACATGTGAAAATGCATCTTGAATAGAAATATACGGTGCTACACTGAAAATGGTTTTTTTCACATACATGGTTCTGTATACTATGTGAATTGAATTTTGTCATAAAGATACACTTCATTACAAAGGTACATTCATTCTCAATGACGTGGTCTTCAATTCATGGCGCAAGCTGATTGTTGGAAAGAGATACACTTTTCTGATTTACCTTGTCGGTAGGTATAACAAAAGTTTCTATATGCGGAAAGAATGAAGTAGTCAGCAAATTAAATAAAAGTAATTGAATAACACCCTCTCAGTAGCGGGTGTTATCCCCTCGACCTCTCATCACGTCTTGAATGCGTCTTGGCAGACTTTGGATAAGATTACTGATGTACACTTGGTCTAATTTTGCCCACTCTCCTTTCAGAGCCTGATCCACTTCATTCAGATTATGCAGACTAAGATTTTCACCTTCAATCCATAGTGTCCCATACATACTCATTCGGATTGATATTAGGTTCATTTTCAATATCTCAAGTCTATAAAGATAATCACTCTCTACTCTTGCGATATCAGATGAGGCGTGCTAGAATCACGTCTCAGCTATTTGAATTTAAACACCTAATTCCAATCAACCCTCTAGTTACGCTACTAGCTATCACTTGTCATCATCGAACCACAGTTCGACAGTACGACCTAAGAGAAGTCTAATGCGCATAGTCAGCTGTCACATTCTATATTCCACCGGATTTAGAACTTTCACTTTTCGCTTTCCCTCTTTCTTCTGCCGACTTTCAAACTAATGAGTTCAAGTTGAAAATCATTTTGGATTGTATTTGGAATAATTAAATTCTATAAAAGTGCTCAAGTGAAAATTAGAGCTACATCTATATCTTATTTATTGTGTAGTGATCTACATCAAAAATATACAGTAAGTTGAAAAATCATTTAGTAAAATGCCGCACTTAATCTTGAATATCAGATTTTTAATTTTTCCTTACAGCAGTTTACCTTTTAACTGCTTGAATGCCTTAAAGTTGCTAAGGTGGGTGGACCATGGAAGGCCACTTTAACGAATAAACAGTTTTTATTACTTCATTTACTGGATAAATATAAGAAACTAATCATCAACTTACACTTTGTTTTATTGTGTATCATACAAACTTCTTTTTTTCATTCTAGATATAATCGTTATTTCTTAAACTTAACTCTTATAAAGCTCTTCTAGACGGCCTTGTAAGGAACATGGCTCCATACAAGGCCATTATTATAAATCAGTCGTTAAACTTAAAACAGGAATTGTAATATTCAAAATATCCGCTTTTACTAAAACCACAGTGAAAACTCTTTTATTTAAATGAAAAATTAAATGCCTAACACATTATAAAACTCAACGAACATTCCTTGAAAACCATCGTATAACCAAGGATATATTAATGGAAATTATATAAAATTATAGTAATGAGTTTAATATCGATAAAAAATAAGTTTCCAATGCGCTTTACAATGAAATTATCAATACTTCTTTTTACATATAATTGCCTTCTTATGGGTCCGTTCTTGGTTAGGCTTTTGATTGGCCTTAAAAGGAACCACCGGCTTTCATAGAAACACTACCGATATTTTAACTGAAATCGAAGCAAAATTATTAAATTTTTTCTTTAGTACCACAAAAAATTCCTTATATAACAATTTCCAGTAAGAAGAATATGATAATAATAGGTTATTCACATAAAAACCTACCTTTAGCTGAACGCGCGAATAACAATTTCAACGTCGCCGACCGAAGTCTACGAAGCGCGGGTTCGCACTGACAAAATAACAAGGCAAGCGACTCGCCGCCGCGTTTGTGTTCTTGATTTTGATGGAGCTTTATTTGAGTGAAAGGAATTTGTCATCGCATGGCTATAAATATGACTTTTTTATAGTTGGCCTTCAAAGGAGCATGGCCTTCCATGGTCCACCCACCTATTATTCATTAGAAATTCTAATTCTGCTCTTCAGAATTTGTATTATTCTCACGTATGATTTCATGAGTGTATTTCTTCAGTTCATACAATTTTTTTCACATTAATGACCTTGATAGATATCCCATTAATAAACTCGATCGAAGTAATTTTTCTGAGTAGAAAACGACAAAATTTTTTGAAATATACTCCGATATTCAGTCATTATTTCCTTCATTTTCGAGTGATTTTCGTGAAATTCTCATGTAAATCATAAAATTCTTTCAAATTTTCAAAATGGTGGCCAAACATTCGTAATCTTCTGTGAATAGTTTTTGTAGATGCGTCCTCGCTTTTTATGTAGCTTATCTTCTAATTCTATGACTTACCTCAACAGCTAGCATCAATTTAGTTTATAGAATCTCTGTGAATTTTCCTGTTGATTTTTATCATCAAATAATGTTGTTAATGTTAATGACTCACATTATTTTGTTACTTCGAATTCACTGGTGAATGTGGCTGTTACGTTAGAGCATAGAATATCTTTGTGATATATGTCTAACTGTAAAATTCAGTCGTAGAAGGAGCCCAGAGGTCGAAATATAATTTCTATCTGAAGCACTGAAATCTAGATAAATCCTAGCTGAGGAGCTCTGAAGTTGAGATAGAGGTTTTCACCCTATACGCAGCACTAAAAATACAAGATACTTTTGGAACTTGAACTCACATAGCTGATTGGAGACTTATATTCATCGAACAAATCATACTCACCATCACTTGATCTCTAAAAGAGACGACCTTTATATATATATATATATATATATATATATATATATATATATATATATATATATATATATATATATATATATATATATATATATAATGCCGTCGCTAATATTATTCATTTCAGGAATTAAACATGACCATTCCCAAAAGAAGATAAAATTACAAATATGAACCTGAGACTATTTGTGAAAATGACAAATATATTTTGATAAAACAATTCTTTGCAACAGAGCTTTAAAACACAATAGACCAGATATCATTCTTACTGATAAACAGAATGAAATAACATATATAATTGATATTGCTATACCCGACACACATAATATACAAAATAAATACAATGAAAAAGTTTCTAGATATATAATGCTTGGCGACGAGAATAAAAAATGTTGAAAATGAAAAAATTTTATTCTACCCATTATTTATTTCCACAAAAGGTGTTATTCCTAGGAATCTTCACAAAAGTATTGAGATTTTGGGTCTGAAGAAAAATTTGTTTGAACAGTTACAAAAGATAACAGTCATCAAATCTTGTAATATTCTTCGTAGGTTCCTTTCCGAAAAAATAATAAGGTAGACTCATAAGTTTTCTTTAGTTTATACTGTTCAGAATCTCTTTTCATATTTTATTTATTCGTTTATATAAATGTAATATAATTAACTGACAATTTTGTCATATTTATATTCAGAGAAGTATTCTATTCGTTCGTTTACTACTTCACACAAAGGAAACTATTAATGAGTACCATTCAGTGTTACTTGACTAAGGTCCGTACACTAAATTTTTCCTGGGAGAAAGCCTCTAACACTACTCGTTGGTGCATTGATATCATTGTCTGATGATGCTATAGTATGTATATATTCTGGTAGATCGATATATTCTCATAAAATTTAACGTTATCCTAATATATAATTATTCCACGATATGTTTTGACTATAATGATTGCCTAGCAATGGTTTCAATTACCGGGTGGTGGATTTATATTTTTCATGATTTCAGTTTGATTGCATGAACAGATATATGGGCAACTCGTCGTATATGACATCATTAACTGCTCTGAATCTTTTACAGAAATCATTCATACATGATTGGAACTCAACATCCCTCATTTTATGAAAAGAACAACAGCACAAAAGCCATGGTTCATCCAAGACTGCGAAAATGCCTCTGCAGCCAAGAGCAGAGCTTACAAGTGATTGAAGATAAATCCAACAGAGGAAACAAGAACAACCTTCGTACAGATACGGAACGTATGCAACCTAACATCTGCAAGAGCAAAAGCCAATTTAAACGAAGGGTTAACTAAAAAACTCCTTGGACAGGCAAGCGGGACTAGACAGTTCTGGTCTATGTGCCAATTTCTGCAAATCTGCGTTTCCGCCTCTTGTTAGAGAAGATGGAAGT
Source organism: Cryptolaemus montrouzieri (assembly GCA_013387265.2). NCBI lineage: Eukaryota > Metazoa > Arthropoda > Insecta > Coleoptera > Coccinellidae > Cryptolaemus > Cryptolaemus montrouzieri. The sequence goes on from JABFTP020000185.1 coordinate 127,719,275, forward strand.
ATAGCTCTCTTGTTCTCGAAGAATTCGGTGCAGGTTTCACCTAACGCAATACCACCGAACATTCCTTCTACAAACTCTTCCATGGCAGAAATCAAGTTCAGATTTCGTACTATGAGACGGGCTGTCGAGCAGCTGAACTGCAAGAAGGCAATTGGTCAAGAAGAAATACCACCAATCGTCCTGAGAAAGTGTGCTCCCAAACAGGCACCCATTCTCCACCGTCGGTTTTCAGATTTTTAATGAAAGCCAGTCTTTTCCGAGCAGCTGGATAATATCGAGAATTCAACCGATCCCAAAGAACGGAAAGAAGTCCTTACACCAAAACAACCGCCCTACTGCACTTCTTCTCATTATATCCAAAATGATGGAGAGAGTTTTAAACGATGAACTCATCAAATATCTTGAGTTGCAGGAAATTACTAACGACCGTCAGTATGGTTTTCGCAGGCAAAGATCGACAGGAGATTTGCTCGTCTACGTCACTCATGTTTGTACATCAACGATGGAAAAGCATGGGGAATCTAGAACAATAGTCTTCAACATCTCTAAAGCCTTCAATAGGGTTTGGCATGCAGCCTTGTAGAATAAACTTGCTGCAAATGGGCTTCCCAAAAAATTGCGGGGTTGGATAAGTAGCTTTCTTTCAAATAGATCAATACAAGTTGTGGTCGACGGTATAACATCTGATTCTATTCTTTCGCCAACAATGTTTCTGTTGCAAATGAACGATCTTATGTCATCTATAGAGAACAAGATCTTCGGTTTTGCTGACGATTGTACACTGGTTTCGTCTTTTAGTAGTCTGCGGCCGATTACAGCTGCGGAATCTCAGAGTCAGAGATGTCAACAAATTAATAACTTGAACTCTGACTTACAGAAGATATCGGAGTTGGGTCAGTTGAACCTGGTGAGCTTCAACGCCAGCAAGATGCAAGCAACGACCTCTTCTAGTCTCTGTTGGAGAACTTCCTCTAACGAGACATGGCCAACAAATTGCATGCAAAGATTCGATGAACCTTCACGGAATAACGGTCAACTCTAGGTTTTGCTGGCATGAACATGTATCAGCAAAAGCTAAGTCGGCATCAGCTGAATTTAGTTTTCTTTTCAGAGCAAAGCAATACTTCACATCATCATCATAATGTTGCTTCTATATAAGGCGCAGATTCGTCCTGCTTTGGAATACTGTTTCTATGTATGGGGATCTGCGCCCAAACATTCGTTGCAGATGTTGGTTAATGTGAGGCAGACGAAGACAAGTTCCTGACCTTTTTGTGTTCTACAGATACTTCCACGGAGGATGCTCCAAGGAGCTGTTCTAAGAAAACTCATGTTTTGCCGCAACACTAGGCTGGCAAATACTTCTAATCACATGGCGGTACATTTAACGACACGAACCTCTCTCTATAAGAATTCTTTTATTTACAGGGCAGGTGAGCTGTGGAACTCGCTTCCGTCCAACATCTTCCCAACATCCTACAATTTAGTCCTCAACTCCGGATCGACGGGCGGTCCCTTTTGTCCTCACAGCATTTTGAATAATGCGATTTTTTGATCAGTCTAAATAGGTTTCCCCCTTAATAGAATTAATTTGGGGTGAAACTACTCATACTAATGAAAACATTAATATTTTTCCATTTTTGAATGGCAGCTTATCGTTCATTTCAACCCCCAAATATCTTCATTTTAAACTGATGTAATTTCAGGGAAGAATTTATATCGATAATAATACGTTATGATTTTTATTATTAATGAAAATATGTTTGCTGATTGCATGATATGAAAAATTGGGAACACCAATCCGGAAGTGAAGATTTTTCTCATTAGTGTTTTTTCGTTGGTACTCGAACCGGTATTTCATTAAATTCTTCCCGAAGGAGAATGCCACGGGGCATTAGGTGATAATTATCCCGAAACAGAAGCAAAAACATCCTGTTTATCTATCATCCCAGTTAAACATCCGTTTGTTATTTTTGGTTGGTCTGCGGGTTAATAAAATAAACGAATGTAACGGGGTCGATAAGGGCATGAAAGTCCTGTGCTGCAAACGGAATTGGCTTCCTTTATGTTTGCACAGCTTGCCGAATTTCGAAATCCTGGGAAATTCATCCTTGTTCGTATCATATAATGAGGACTTGAACCGTTGTTTATTCTATTTCCTGTCGTATATCTGGCCAACCCGCCGACGATCCGTATTTATTTGGACAATATTGGCTCTATAATAAAAAACGACTTATATACTGAGAAATAAAGATTATTTATTTCCTTCTGAGACTGCTCTTTTTGCTTTTTATTATTTCTCTCCGGCGTTATGTGTGATCGGTCAACAGATTGATGAAGGTGTTTTATCGGATTGGCAAAAGTTCATGCACTTGTAATGTCTATATATTAATTTGTTTTCGATGTAAGATTATGTTCTCTTTTCGATATATAATATACTTTCTTGTAATTGATTCACCGATGGTTTCATGAAATCAAGAAAAATGGAACGGCTATTAGTTCTTGATAGGAATAGTGCCAAAACATCTTGACGTATCCAGCATACAATAAATTCAAATACACGCTCGATTGAATTTTTTATACAAGCAAGAATGTGAAAATTTATGCATTTCGTGTTATCTGTATGGAACCATTGAATGAATACGTCAAAATCAATTCTATCAGTGGATCTTATGCTTGTTTCTTATTTTCTGACGAATGATGGGGAGTTATGAGCTCGTGAATTAGCAATAGATTTTTGCGACCAATATTTTGGCTGTTAATAATTTGTGTAATAAATTCGACTTATGTACTTTTATGTAGGTCAACTGCACTCTAGGTGGTTTCGGCTACGGAAACCCGAAAAAAACGTTGAAGAAACATACTGCCCACACGATCATAGAAAAAATCAAGAATTTATAATTTTCTCCATAGTGAAATTTTGTTATTTTTGGTATTTTGCAGAAAATAGTACGGGAACTATTTTAACTGAAGAACTGAATAAGAAGATTTCGCTATGTTTTAAATAAGAGTACATAATTTGAAAAGGAATTCACATTGTTGAGAAATGGTTCTCATTCTACTATGCGTATTCTTCCTTTTGGTTTTTATCAAATGATTGTAGACTATTATGCACTGGCATCATCTCGAGAACCGATAAGTGAATATTTAACAGTGCTCCGTGTGTTTCTTTTGTTTCAGTTTTAATATAGAATAATGTCAAATGAACACCAGATAATAAGAGTAACTCAAAATTAACAAAACATTTTTGATATATAGGTATGTCATATTTGAAATTGAATAATATCTATAAAGCAAATATTTCAATAATAAAAGATCAATTTCCGATACATTTTCTTTAATTCAGTCTAAGAATTAACATAAAATATTTGAATTTTTATTAACAGTAATATTTTTGAGAATGAACTACTTAGATACTAATGTTTTGTTTCTTTCAGGTGAGTTACTGCACAGAAAGACACAGAACCGTCAGGCTAAGTGACTTTGTAAGTTGAATGAATTACTTGGAGCCTATCTATCATTGAAGAAACTCATGACTGCAATAATATGTTTGTGTTCGAACATTATTTCAAAACCACTCTAATTGGACTATACGATACGTACGAGAAGCGATATGCGACACTGATGAGATCTAACTCTAACGAAACTGCAGTCGCTTTGTTTCTCATATATATATATATATATATATATATATATATATATATATATATATATATATATATATATATATATATATATATATATATATATATATATATATATATATATATATATATATATATATATATATATATATATATATATATATATATATATATATATATATATATATATATATATATATATATATATATATATATATATATATATATATATATATATATATATATATATATAGGATGCCGAAACAAAGCGACTGCAGTTTCGTCCTATTAGATCTCATCAGTGTCGCATATCGCTTCGTACGTATGTACGAGACACGTCCTTCCTGGAATCGTTAGGGTACCCCGATTTTGCTTCTCAGCATCGTAACAAGCTAGATCGGGGTACCTAACGATTCCAGTAGGACGTGTCTCGTACGTACGTACGAGAAGCTATATGCGACACTGATAAGATCCTAATAACTACGAAACTGCAGTCTGCCGTTTCGTTTCTCGACATCCTACTAAGTAGCACCATTTTGACTCTTGGGGCTGCGTGCTTGGCGGGCAGATTTGGGAACTAGCTACTGTCAGGAAGGCTTAATCATTGATCTACGGATTTTGAATAATTCTTTTTTTTCAAGTTTACATATGTAGACTCCTATTGAAGTTTGTCGCTGAAAATATTTGTCTCATCAAATACTTACCGACGGGAGGTTTTATCCCGGAAACAGAGGCCCAAAGCACCATTTCAACCGGATTGTTACGCTCGTTTTGTACCATTGATGTGATTCACGGACCGGCGAAAGATGTTTCAAAGTGTTCGAATTTCTAACGTTCTCACATCTGTTTGTAATTGTTCGTATCTCTTTCGAAGTCCGGTAGCGGGTTCACCGTCTCGGTCCATAGAGGGCGACTCTCGTACGTATGTACGAGACACGTCCTTTCTGGAATCGTTCGGGTACCCGGATGTAGCTTGTTAGGATGCATATCGCTTATATGTGACACTGATGAGCTCCTAATAAGTACAAAACGGCAGTCTGCCACTTCGTTTCTTGGCATCCTGCTTAGTTGCACTATTGGGGCTGCATTCGTGGCAGGTAAATTTGAGAACTGAAAAATTAAAGAATGATTATATTGATGAAATCGCATCAAATAGATGATTAGTATCTGGAGAATTTTTCACTGAAACAGAAGACTTTGCAGTGATGATCCAAGATCAGGTTGTTTTCACAAGAAAATTTATGAGAAAACACATCATCTAGCAAAATATAGATGATTCTGGCTTTTGTTCTTCAGAAACAGTTTTTTCATATAAATGATATATTTCATATATTATATATATAGAAAGGGAAAAACTGCTGATATGGGAGCTGAAATCAGCTTGCATTATCAAAGGTTGTTTCCTGCATTGGGACCGGAGGAGACGTACAAATATCTTGGTATACAGCTATACAGCAAGCACTAGACAAAACTGTATAGGTCCGACAGGCATTTAAGCACAAATTGTTGAAGAGAGTTAAGCGAGTCCTACAGTCCAAATTGAACGGAGATGTAATGATCAAGGCTCCCAACACATGGGTTATACCCAGTATAGCGTACTCTTTCGGTGTGGTAAATTGGTCGACTACGGAGCTACGAAAACTGGACTATGATATCAATGCTCACTAATTGTGTTATGCATCACCCCTACGCGTCAGTTAATAGGATTTATCTGCCAAGGAGCGAGGATGGTAGAGGGATTACCAATATTGGAAGCAGTCATGATGGTATTGTTTCGGGATTCAGGAAGTTTTTTGTTGCGAGAAACTCACCATTTTATAGATCCATTCGTGTGGCTGGTGACATGCAACCGTTGCAATTAAGCGCAGTAGAAGTCCACCCCAGTAGCCGAACACTAGCCGAATGGATGGAACAGCGGTTATCCAAAGAACTTCACGGACGATACCCAAAAACACTGAAAAATAATAATGTGGATAAAAAAGAATCACTGACCTACCTTACAGCGGGTTACCCCCATCCAGAAACTGAGGGCCGACTTCTTGCCATTCAGGACGACGGGATCATATCAGAATAATATTGCTGGTCTACCAATTCCATCAGACCAATGCCGCCCGTGCTCGCGAAACTCTGAATCTATCCAACATATAACATCATCTTGTCCGATACTTGCTCCGAAATAATACCTTTATAGACATAACTCGATGGCTAAGAAATACCACCCACATATAGGATTGTTTCTTGGGCTAATTTTAGTCGAAATGAAAAATTATCTATACCAACCCGAAGCTATCTTGGAAGATCAGCGCTTTAAGTTATAGTGGGATACTACAATCGAAACGGATCGGCCGGTACCTCATAACAGACACGATATAGTTTTTTTTATCAACAGGAATAGAAGGCAATAATTCTACACGTTACCATCCCAACAGACAATAACATCAGCCGGGCGCACACTGAAAAGCTCGAAAAATATCGCGACCTAGCGTTCGAAATAAGGGAGATATATGGCTACGCCTCAGTTGTCGTTATGCCCCTGATGATATCAACCAATGTTGAGTTACACGTCGCAGAAAACAATAAAAAACTGGGTTTGGAGACCTTCATCATATCCGCAGCTCAGAAGAAAGTTGTGCTCTGCACCACTCGCATGGTCCGAGGTTTCCTAAATGTTGAATAATATTATATAGCGATGATCATCTTGGCGAGAAATCGGCTGATGGCTCATCTCCGCCTCCTGCACAAGCGGTGCCGCTGGAGCATATCGCCGAGATGGGCGCGCACGGTGGAGCAATGACGAGAACGTCATAATTATGCGTGCGCACTATGTTGCCATGATCCTGGTAAACGATTCGGATCAGACATGCAGACAGCCCCAAAGTTGGAATTACATGTGCCCCGAACGACAATCATACGCACTGTCAAACAGAGTACGCTGGATATTGAATGATCTAAAAATTTCAAAAGCTGAGCTATCGTTCGTCAAGAACAATCTCAGGCCTACTATAGTTTTGCCCCCAAAACAAAAACGCGTTAGGAAAAAACTTACTGTAGTATTGAGGAAAGAGCCTAATAGACCGACCCAAAGTTTCGAAGCTCAGGTGTAACAAAGAGGTGACCCGGAATGTGGAAGCAGTCAAGAAAACGATCTCCAATTAACTTGGGGTTCTCTCAACGAGATTGTTGATTTGGTATACGCGGGATCTATTACAGTGTGTCAACTCCTAGGTATAGAAATCTCAGATGAGAAACCCAAGATTACTCTTAAAACACTCACTGAACAACTGGGAAAGAAACGCCTAGAAAGCAAGGTCAGAAATGCAAGGAGAAAAATAGGGATATTGCATACTTATTTGAATACACAGAATCCATTGGAGGAATGTTTTGTCGACGAGCCACGTAGCTTCAAAAATCCGCAACTTCCAGAAACATGTATCCATAACCTGCGATAACCTGAAAGAAGGAAACGGTACAGGAACAACAAGCCCTACTGTAATGATACTATAATGATCAAAATAAGTTCTTTCGAAAACTATAGGAACCTGAGGAAAAAGGAGAAGCCAACCCGGACCCCGAAGCCATACACGACTTCTGGAGTAATATATGTCTAAAGAAAAACAACATGATACCAAAGCCTACTGGATTGAGGAACTAACCACGAATATACTACAGCAGCAAATGGAAGTTGTCAACATAGGTAAAGAGATTATCTCGGGCGTGCTCAAGGGAGCTGGTAACTGGGCATGCCCGGGACCCTATAAAATACAAAACTACTGGTGGAAGCATTTCACAAAAGTCCACCATAGACTTGCGCAGCTGTTCCAGAAGGCCCTCGGAAACCTGAAATAGTGCCTGATTACTTCTCGCTGGGCTCGAACTACATGAGACCGAAGGAAGGAAACAATCAGGACCCGATAAAGTATAGACCAATTAGTTGTCTTCCAGCTTTATACAAGATCCTCACTGGAACATTGACTTTGTCATGAATAAATATGTCAGAGAGAAAAATATCCTTGCTCACAAACGGAACGGATGCCGATACGGGTCAAGAGGGTGCAAAGAAGTGATCCTTATTGACAATATAGTAACCAAGCAAGCTAAGAAGAAGCTGCGTGACATCTCAGTTGCATGGATCGACTACAAAAAGGCATATGCGGTACCGCACTCTTGGCTGGTTGAAGTTCTTCGTATATACCTAGTCTCTGAGCCTATCATCAACTTGCTAAAGCATCTCATGAGCACGTCGAGGACTTTCAGAATAATCTCAGTCAGTGTGCAGAGTCCTCTTTGAAGTATTTCGACTGACAGTTGCTCAGGAGCTGCCTATGCTCTAGGATTTGTCCATGCAGGTAGGTCCGTAAAATTTGTTTTTCGCCATAACTTGAAAACTTGAAATTTCAGGTACAGAGTATGTGGGGGCACTTCCTTTAGCTTTTTTATGGTAAATCTAATGAATTGAAAAAAATATGGGATTCAATTTGAAAAAACGTAGTTTTCGATGTTTCTTCGTTTCGAAATATGAGGCGGAAAAAAGAGCACTCAGTATACTACTGAGATTCGGCCAGATATGAGTTATGTCCCACATGGTTTTGTTGTTGGCAAGACACTTTTTATTATTTTGGTAGCTCACACTGTTCTCGAGATATATCCATGTTCTCGAAAAGCAAAAGATCGATAATTTTCATGTCTGGAATATTTCAAGAACGCAACGTGTTAGGTGTTTCTGCGGTTGAAATAACAAGTTTTATAGAACCAATGATCAATATACAGGGTGTTCTATATCGAATAACAAAGTTTGCAGGGCTCATACCAGAAGTGCCACTGAGGTGTAAAAGTTTAAGAAAAAGAGTTCTGTACCAGCTGAATCAACTACCGAAATTCAAGAACGATAGGCATATTAATTCTGCATAAACGTCTAATAAGCGTCTCAACTTGGGATACCTGTATAAAATACATCTATTATATAAAATTCTCGTGGCGAAATTTTGATGACCTCCTCCGAAGCAGCTTCACCGAATTCGATTGAATTTTATATGTATTTTCAGTAGATCTCAGAATAGGTAGGTTGCCATCTATTGTTTATACCCTCAAGTGATTACGGTGAACCATCCCAATTTTGCATTTTATAAATTTAGAACAAAATCTTTTATATTCATTGTCTTATGAGGAAGCATTGAAAAATATTTACAACCCCATTATACTGTCACCCCTTCTTCAATAGCGATATAAGTAGTTCATTAAATATCAACTCCGGTCGATATCACTTGATCAGTTATATCCACCAGGCGTCACAGCACGGGATAGGGATGAGATCTCCCTCACCCAATAAGCCGTTTCTCATTTGTTACAGTTTTCGGCCATTATTATTATTTGTGCATTGGTTCACGTAATACTTTATAGTGACATTTACAATCAAGAGTTTATTTATGAGTGTTTTTTCCAAATTGATTTATTATTAAGTTGCAGGGCTGTAGTTATCTATTCCTATATATAAATTTCCAGTTTTGAGTGTAGTTCTCCTCGTTCATCTAATTTAGTGATTTCAAATAGTAACGTCAACAACAATTATTGTTTTTTTTTTGAATTTGGGAGGCTTTTACTTGGTAAAATTCCATTATCAATAATAAAAAACAAGTACTGTGTTTTAAGGAATTTTACTTAATAATTGCGATTCGTAACGCGTTTCAAACGCGTTTCAAACGCGTTACGAAATTCCTTAAAACACAGTACTTGTTTTTAACAATTATTGTGTTACACATATGAATTATTCTCATTACCAGTGTGTGCACAGATGTGAAAATTCAATTTCAAAGTCTTCAATTTCCAATTGGATGGGCACAGGTTATGAGTATGAGTAGGTCTCAATACCAAACGATTTACAAAAATAATGGTTTAATTTATCCACTTCGAAATCTGACTCAAGCAAAAATTTATAAGTGTACTGTACACCACTGCAAGCCCATTAAACTAATTATGAGTAGTGATCATCTAGGGTATAAAATATATTTGAGAAGTTTTGATTCTTGAAAAATGAAATCACCTTTACCTTTATACGTGTAGATTGCACTTCATACATCATCATCAGAATCAAAAGTTTTAGACCCAAAGGGTAATATTATTTCATCAGTTTTGAATTATTTATCTCAGCAAGACGATTTACATAAGAAATATTGCACACCAATAAAAGCGTACAAAACAAAATTTCGAGTGTTTATAAAACCTCGAGATCAGCAAATATTTTTTAGCATTTTGATTCTTGAAAATTAAATCACCTTAAAATTTGTACGAGTAGATCAGAACTGGTACATCATCGTCATCGTAATTGAAATTTTCAGACTATTAGGATAATGGTATTTCATCATTTTAGAATTATTTATCTTAGCAAGACAATTTGCATAAGTAATAAATCAATTTTTTCACTCATAATCCTAAGTTAAACGGAAATTTACATGGGTACTTCACACCACTAAAAGCCTATCGTACGAAATTCTGTAGCGTGATAACACATCGAGAGCATCAAATATATTTCAGCCTTTTTTGATTCTTGGAAATGAAGTCACCCCTAACTTCGTACGAGTAGATCGGAACTTGTACATAATCATCGTCCAGCCTATTGGGTCCACTCCTGGACATAGGCCTTATAACGTATCCAATTTGATCTGTCTGCAGCTTCTTTTCCAGTCGACGAGTACCACCTGGAAGGTCTTCATTTGCATTGGTTGCATTTGTTTGCTGTAAACGGTTAGTATATTATCCTTCCTCACCATCTGTCACCCCTAAGTCGTGAAGAAGTCTCGATCTTTTTTTCATTTTAGAGTAATAAATCCACATTCCTTACCCGATTCTGCAATTTAAATTCCAATAGTCTCTTTCTGTATATCTCTAGGTGTCCGCCAATTGAAGGGCATATTTTTGGAGTGTTTTTACTCCGTCAATGTTGATTTTGGTGGAACACGCTGATCGAATTACTTCCTCTTCATACTCACTTGTACAACGCTACCAAACAACTCTCTTAGATGTCCATATCCTGTCTAACCCAGACCAACTCATCCCTTTAGTTCATATATCGACTAAACATGAGGAAAATAAACTGTTTCGGGAAACTCAAGAATTAGCCACACTTTCCGAACATCGTATACATATTCTTTTCAAACTGAATAACAGTAAATCGACCTATTCATATAAATATTCATGATCATAAAACACCTTACCTGCGAAACATGGATTCTCGCTTCTATCCAATTTCAAAGAGAAATATTCAAAAGTGTGGAAATATCGGATTCAAAACCAACCTGATATAGTATTCTCCGTGAATTTTCATGAAAGCTAACCATTAGAAGGCTTTAAAGCCAGACACTAGCCTGAACCCATCAGAATTTGGGAATCAGGACACGGGATACGGGCCGCTATTTAGCTAAACATGGGGGAAGTCTGGCGGACTTATCTCCCCGGGGAAATAGAAAAAATATTTAATGTTTCACAGTCGAAATATATGGCGTAGGGTGTCTTTTCTGAATTTAAATTGCACCTGTCGAGCGTTTTGTGTTAGGAATACAGTTGGTGGAAATTACTCGCTTCATATAACGAAATTGGTTTCTCGCAAAATATAATAAATGTGATATTCGTTGAAGAACGTTATGAGAATAGTGTCACTGAGTTTATGGAAGTGGTGAGAGGGGTGAAGGATAATGTCTGATGTAAAATTCTAGCAGCGAAAATTCTTTGAAATTATTCATTTATGAATATATAAATATATACACACACGGTATTTCACATTATTGACTTTTTTTAACCATGGATCTTTGACAACTTGTGAAGAATGAAGTTTTTTGTTGTAAAAACTGAATAGTATGATAAGCATGGTTGAATTATCACCACATGTTCGAGATATTGTACTCAGTCGTCACTGATATTTGAAACTGTGAATTTCAAAGTTTGAAAAAGCATATAATCATAATTGAAAATGCCTTCGTTGGATTGTCCGAATAATTGATATCATTGAAGAAGAGGTGACACAGAGGGATATAGTGGCAACAATGGGGATATCACAGGGGATGATTTAAAAAATGTACGCCTGATACGTGGACCTACAATCTCTGCAAAATAGGCCGAGAAGAAGTCTTAGGAAGATCACTCCTGAAGAACATGACCTCTTTATGTGCCAAATTAATTGCAAGAAGAGACCCTAGTGCATCGCACCCCATACTCCAAAGGCAATTTCTGGAAGCAACAGGCATCATTGTATCAAACGAAACGATACGTCAAAGACTTCGTTCAAGGGTTTATACAGCCAAAGGCTCTTGAGAGTTCCAGAGCTAACCTGACAACAAAAATTAACGGTCTTAATTGGTCTATCGAGCACCATAATTTGAATATTGCGAATTAGCGGTATTTTCTTTTCCGGATAAAACCAGAATTGGTGTTCGATAAGATGACCCTAGTATTCGGGTTTTGAGGGCTGTGGAAGACAAGCAGCAAGACAATTTCCGTAATACCAAGGGGCAGTGTTATGCTTTGGGGTGGCATTATGCTGGGACGCAAACCAGATTTGATTTCGTTTCCTGCGAATATAACGGCTTGAAATTACGTAGACCTAGTGCCAGAGCCCATAGTGAGACTCTAGTGAGGTGCCCACGGTGAGAATTTCACTTTGATGCAAAACAATACTCCTTCGCATACCAGCAACCTCGCGCGACATTATTTTGAAACAGGGAGAATCGCTATTTTGGACTGGCCATCTTGCTCTCCAGACCTATATCCTATTGAATATTTATGGGATAATCTCAAACGGAAAACTAGATCGCTCCAGGATAATCCCAGAACCCCACAACAGATAATCCAAGCCGCCACAGCAGATTGGCAGGATATCACCCCATAGTCTCTTGTTTTTTTATTTCATTCCATTTAAATTTTGTTATATATATATATATATATATATATATATATATATATATATATATATATATATATATATATATATATATATATATATATATATATATATATATATATATATATATATATATATATATATATATATATATATATATATATATATATATATATATATTTATTTTACAAAAGAAATGTAACAAAATCTAATTGATCATATTACTAATTGGCTGATTTTTATACGAGCACATATGATTTTCATCATCTCTAAAATGTCCAACTTCTTCTCTTTATTACCTGGATGAATGAGTTCAATTCTCTTGAATTCAATGAAATGATTCGTATCTATATAATGGTCAGAAAAGCTAGTAGAATTTTCGTTTTGAAAAATGTTTCTTTCAAGGTCTAAAATTCTCTTCCCGATATATCTTCTTGTTTTCCTAGAAAGGGTCGTCTTCTCTGCAGCGTGTTTTATATACTCCGTTTTTATCCAGAAATTTTATTTTTCATAGTTATAACCTAGAAATGAACCCAAATTCTTTCTTTTAGTACTGAAATCTAACCTAACCTAACCTAACCTAACCTAGAAATTAACCCAAATTCTTTCTTTTAGTACTGATGGTGTTGATATTACTTCTGTGCAATCTATTTCATATATTAATGCTAATATCAGCAATATGCAATAATCAGACTAATTTCTTCGATTTGTCAGTATTTAAAGAATTAATGCTTGGATCTAAAATGAAGAGTCCCCGTTATTAAGTGAAATATTTATGACAAATTAAGAAAATAGCAATTTTTGTTTCACTAACAGTTCAATGGAGAATGTAATTTTATGGCAAAGATAAACAGCTGATTAGTTTCGTATAATTTTTGAATTCTTTTCATCGATCGATTCAGTTTACAAAGGAAAATGAAAATGATGAAAAATTTTTGAATTTCTTGGACTTGTCAGTTAGTAGGGCTCATGGCTCATTTGTATTCGAAATGTACAGCAAACCAACGGACTGGGATAGCTTGATTCCATAACAGGAATTCTCAATCTCAGAAAATCAATTCGAGTATTTTTCCTTCATTTATGGTACAGATAGACAACTGAGAAGTTTCGTGAAATTTTTGAATTCTTTTCATCGGTCGATTCAATTTACAAAGGAAAAATATTTGAATTTCTTGGACTTGTCAGTTGGCGTATGGCTCATGACTCATTTGTATCCGGAATATAAAGCATTTGCCACTTGATTGGGATATCTTGATTCATAACAGGAGTTCTAAATCTCAGAAAATCAAATTTAGTATTTTTCTTTCATTTGTTCACAGATTACCCTCAATTCATTTGACAAATGTTGATTTCGAGGGTATTTAAATTAAATGCTAAGAATCACGTCTACCAAACAAATTTAATCGACACCTCAATAAACAGAAACAACATAACCTTTTACTGCAGAGCTTGTATTCTTTGCATACCGAGAAATTGAATGCAAAATTTACAATCAATTTTATTCCTAATATCAGCAACAAGATATGTAAAAGATTGCAAAAAATAATATTAAGAAAATTCAGTATTAACAAAATGAATTTGGATTCATTGTTAGTTAATAACAAAAATAAAATTAAATTATTGATAAGGGCAGAGTATATGAAATACACTGCAGTGAAATTTCTTTATAGGCTGAAATCGAGAACAGAACTGAAAAACATGAAAGATCCATTATTCAAAACCAAAATCGACTACTTGGCCTGATTGATCTCTGTATACATTAAAATTGTTCCATAAACTTCGTGTGAATTGAACTTAAATTTCCAGATTAAAACGGAAGAAATTGGACCTTTTAGATATAATGGAAATCACGTCCGCTCGTAGGAAAATCCAGCCAATTTGTAATGAGCAAACAGCCTTCGGTCTTTCTTGTGTTGTATACGGCTTTATATTTATGAAAAAAACTCAATTTATCTTTCAGTATTGTATTACTCTTGATAATGGGCTGATAACCCAAAACATATGTTCAGTATTTCATTACAATATATTTCGGTGAAATCTTTGCCAAATGTTTTAATTAATCATTCATTTATAATATTTAACCAAGTGTAGAGCGAGAATTCCATGTATATCATATTCATTAAATAGTAGTATGACCCATATAGGTACTCAATCCAGGTGGATTTTATCTTTCAGATATCTGGCGCTCTTGTTAATTGTTGTAGTAAGGCCTTAATATGATACACCAACCAAATTGCCTAAAATGTATGAAAGTTTCAATTATTCTGATAAATCACAAAATATGTAATTGAAAGTATACTGAAACTAGAGCCACTCCTGTAACTTTTTTTCTATTTGGAATATTTCGATGAAATGTAGGAATCGGATAGGAAACAACATTTTGAATTTGATAAGATTAATATGTTTGACATTTCGTTTCCGTTTATGCCGGAAACGATACCAATTTTCGATTTTCAAATGGGAAACCCTGTTTTTTTGCCTATTTTAATTGTTCATCTCATCCTACGACATTTTGGAAAATTATTGAAAGAAAAACAAAACACAATCTTTTTTTCGCAGTTTTCATCTCCTATCAGGAAAATATAAGATTGTATCTAAATATTCAATTGTGTGTGTTGTGTCAAAGTTAATAACAAAAGAGCAAACAGCTAAAATAAAATAATCATAATAAATGTTCAAAAATACCACCATTCTCACGAATATAACATCGCACACGATTGATGATTCCCCTCACAACCTTATTTAACTGTTGGGCTGTAATGCCTGCAATAGCCTGTCTCAAACGGTTTTCCAATTCTGGTTGGGTTTTAACAGGAGTTTTGTGAACCTTATTCTTCAAATGACCTAACAGAAAGAAATACAGTAAACTCAAATCTTGCGATCTAGCTGGCCATCTTATGGTATCATTTGTACCTATCCATTTTTCGGGAAAAATATCGTTGAGAAAACTTAAGATACCTCCTTTGTGTTATGAGGAGGTGCACCATCTTGTTGAAAATATATTTAATTCACAACAGCTAATGCAACTCGTCCAATTCATCTTGTATTTGGGTCCTCAAAATTTCCAATAATCTCTCCCCTGTCAATGAACTTTCAAAAATTAGAGGCCCTATAAAATATCTTTCCATCATCCACATCCGGACATTGAACTCAAAACGTTTCCATCTTCATTTTTGTGCTCATTTTGTTGCGACCAGTACCTGTTATTTTGTCTATTAAACATCCCATTGTTCGTTAAACGTGATTCGTCGCTCAATAAACTTTTTGAAAGATATTGTGGATCACCCTCCATTTCCCTAAGGTAGTCTTCACAGTACAGGAGTAACCTAACACTATCGTTATTATACAGGTAGTTGATATTCAAATATATATATTCTTTTGAAAAGAGAGGATTTACAAAAATTCGAATAATTGTATTTCTAATAAATGCTAATATTTATAATTTTGGTGTGTGTCAGAAAAAAAACACAAGTGTGAGCTCAGGAAATGTAACAGGGGAACCATACTATCTTGGATATGATTCAATAACGAGTGGAAAAACCTGAAGGAAAATCTCGTTTCCCTGTCGCTATTGCAGTAGCTATAGCTTGTCTGTTTATGTTGTATAAGTGTCGTCTGTACATAAAGAGTACCAAAGATTTTTCTGCTTAGGCGCTTCATTCTCTCTTGCACTCCATGATTTCCAGACGACGACAAGGGTGAAAGGAAGGGGGTTTGGGACAGGAATCTGTAACAATGGAAAAAAAACCAGCAGAAAAATATTTCAACAATCATACCTCTTATATGTCTGAACAAATCTAAGAAAAGATTTTACATAGCAAGCAAGGCCATAAAAATGACTAAGGAGATTATCAAAAAGAACAAAACCTGCGATATTTCCTCTTTCGCGGAGATGTACTTCCGTCACAGTGTGAGTCTCCTGAAACATAATCACTTCCTTGTTCTTGCTTGCCAATTTTGATTTATAATCGCAAAAAACCCTTCAATATTCAAACTCAACAAAAAAATTCCCTCTCTGTTTGACCCAAAGAGCCCCGATGGCCAAGTTTAGTCTTCTAAGTGATGTCGATTATGATCTATAGATGTTTTAGAATCATTATGGACCCAATAATTCAGATTGACATCGCCCATATATTATTTCTTCGTGGATCTTGTTTAATTTATAGAAAAATTTCCGAAAAAATTTTGACAGTCGTTCTAAAAATATGACAAATGTTATATCCAATGAGCGGCACTTATGTTTTTCGAAATTCTTCATGCGCATTGGAGGCTAATTTCCTTTGTTGATGTGGTTGGATTTATATCAACAAATGTCAATACGTCTATTTCGTTATCTTCGTCGATAACGAAATCCTCCTCTTCAGCAGGTTGCAATTCACGAAATGTTGGTTCAACTTTAGAGAAATAGGTTCTATTCGGAAAGCGCTCTCTGAATAATTGTTCAGATTGATCGCTATTTTGCCTGCACTCTCCATAAATGAGGGGCATTTCGACTTTTTCACTTTGGGTGTATTGATTCATACTCAAAACTGAATTCACTAATTCGCAATGTCGATAATTAACGACAATGGAATTTTGACATTGACACATTGATATTTTTATGATCACAGAATAGTATAACTATGAACAAATATTTTACATCGCCATCGTGGTTATTGTTATAAGTGAAAAGCTGCAAAACTGCAGAAACTGCCTAGGTATTTTCCACTAGAACTCCGGAATCGTTAAGAACAGAGTGACGTGAGTGGTAAGAAAAAGATGAAAAATTACTGCTTCTGTAATACCAGGTGGCCCAGTATCTCTCAAGAAAACACCGTAAAAAATTAGCAATTAAATTTTTAGATACAATTTTGTATTTTTGTGACAGGAGATGTTGAGCTGAGCCAATTGTCACTGTTCATGGCATTCTAGAGCGACGGATGAAAATTGCGAACGAAAAGATTGTGTTTTATTTTCTTTTTTTCAAAAATATATCAAAAAGTCTTAGGATAAGATGAATAATTAAAATAAGCAAAACAATAGAGGGTGTCACATTTGAAAAATGAAAGTTGGTCAAACATATTATAGGCATCAAATTCTAGATGTTGTCCTCTATCGGATTCCCAAATTTCATCGAAATATTTCGAATAGAAAAAAATTTACAGGGGTGGTCCAAGTTTCAGGTACACCCGGTATGGTGCTAACCTGTTCCAAAAATATCAAAAGTCGATCGGAGCCATATCAGGTGAGAACTGTGGTTGTTTGATTGTATTTGTTGGGTTTTCGGTCAGAAATTCATTCACAATGCTAACCTTGTGAGATGTTGCAGTATCATGGTGCAAAATTCATGAGTTTTCTCTCCACCAATCTGGCCATTTTCGACGGAATTCGGTAAAATCTGTTTATGTTCATCATCGAGCTAGTTGTGAGTAATCATGAAAAAGATTTACGGCAAACTCATTCAGCAGGATTGGCACTTAACTTATTTTTCAGAAGGAATTGTGGTTACCAACAATAACCTTGACAATACACATAAAAATTCTTTATATTCTGAATTGTTTTTCCTATCAACTTTCCACACGAAATGTTTCTGAAAATTTGTATTTCTCCCCAATTAATTGATCGATAATCTAAAACAGCCAATCAAACATGCCTCCGAAGTGTTTCGGTTATATACTTATCTCCGTAAAGTTGCTAGACTCTTTTTACTGGTTGCATATGTAGATGCAATTCTGTACTTGGAATTCACTCAGACTAGTAATGAAGCGGATGAAACAACCCCTCGTAATTCAAGGAGCGAATATTTCATTTTATGTAAGCAAAAATTCACACTATCTGTGTTATTATAAAAGTTTTGTAGATGTTTGCAGTATTTGTAAATCTTAAATACTAGCTCCGCTTTTTGAAGGTACAAAAACTTATCTTGTCATCTTGTTCGACGACTGAATATGGCTCTGAAGTGCACTGAGCGATGGAGAATTTGGCCCCCAAGGGTCGAATTTATGTTGTTGGGAGAAAGGGCCTCACGAATTATTGAAAACTTTTTTATGAAAAAGTTTTTTATATGAACTCGTTGAGAGGCGTGAATACGTCGAATATCTTACGCTTTATATTTGTCATACAACTTTATGGAGATGTCACACGAATAAAAAAAGTTTTGCTTATATGAAAACAGCGTAGTAGGTAGATACCATTGAAAATATATTGATCTAACCGTATAAGAGTATTATGGAAATTCGTCAATCGCGATAGTCATTTGGAGACGTTATTTTATTTAATTTCCAAAATTTATCTTTGATAGAGAATTCGGAACTAAAATGCTTGATGTAACAACAGCATGGATTCTCGCGCGTTGTGATGCAATTTGGTAAGGCAACCTTTATGCTTTGGAGTTAAGCCATTTTAATCAGATTTGCAAATACTGAGCTACTCAACTTTCAGTATTAACTATCGAAATACAATTACGAATCCACCATAATGTGGAAGGGTATGTGAGTGATCTTGATGCTCACGATTTAACATATTTTGAGCTACAGTTTCCCTAGAAAACGAAACTATTATATGATGTATAGAGACGAGGTACATCACTGTAGCTGTAGCGTGCTCAGTGGCCGCTACTTCTTTAACTGAATAACCTTTGAATTACCATGGTGCAAGTTTGATACAGTGCAATTCACTTTGATTCTATGACCATTCATTCCGTAGATAATCCCCTGTACCATCGGCGACTATCAAAGAATCACAACTGAGAGAACACCGGAGTTCATTCATTTCCTTTGAAGACTTCGTCAAAACCATTCGAATTAATTAATCATAATAAATTGTGACTTGTTTAATAACCCTTTAAAATAAAAGGTTTTTTTGGGAGAAGGACAATACAAGAGGCAGTTTTTTTTCAAAGGACAAAACAAGAACCATATTTTTTTGTAGAAGACAAAATACCAGCTAGTTTTTTTTTTGAGAATACAAACTCAACACCTCTTTTTTGGGCAGAACAAAGGAATTCAATCATTTTCTTGGATATCCACCATCTCCCGTTATTTTTAGAGCACATCACTATAAAGATAGTCAATTTCTTGAATTCTGTGAAGCGTAGATATTTATTAAATAGATAATTTTAAATAAATTGTGTTCATTTTATTGGGGAGGAACTGTCAACGTTGGATGCTTGAAGGGAACTAGAATCCACGACCCATCTGAAACGACTGAGCAGGGTAAACCACAAAGTGTGAACCTTTTCTAATTAAAGTCATTATTATTAGTTAACATCCTATTAGTGATTGGGTAGATTACAAAGCGTTGTTAATGCAAGATTATACTGTTGGTCGCCTTGAAAGCGTTAATCTTCAGTAGCAACTTAAAAAGCGGCACTGCTATTTATATGACGGCCGCATGAAGATAAGGAACAGCTGCTCAACGTTTTTTACAGCCAATCAATCGCAACTACAACGATCACAAAAAAAGAAACACCTGTTGTGAGCCTCAGTGTTAACAATGTTGTGCCTCCCAAGATATCTCCCTCTATTAACTCGAGATGGCGTTACTTCCAACCAAGGTGATACTGTCAATAAAGTAACGGATTCAGTTGACTCTGTGACGACAATATTACGGAATGGAATACTGTCAGCCGTAGGGTAACATGAATTTAAATGATAACAAAAATGGTTCGAAGAATGTTGTCCAAGGTAATCAGAATACAGTTGAATCTACTCCTATTCAATAATATGACCGCAACTGACAAACACTGACAACTGACCGCAGAGTGTTACAAGGTTTTTCACAGACCACAGAAGAAGACTTTCAATCCAGTCTAAACACAACAAACCTGAATGATGCTGCTGACCAGGTGAGTTATCGCTTCTCACTTCTCCATATAAACATACAGAGCAGCATTGAAAATAAATGCTGTGACATTGAGGCTCAAAATAAAGATTATGATGTGATGTGCTGCAGTGAACATTGGTTGAATCAGTGTGATTCTTGCTATGCAGGGCTGGATAACTGGCTCTATTTTTGCTAGGTCTAACACTGCCTCTTGTGGACCTGACCAAAGCATTCGACAACGTGTCACGAGACAAGCTTTTGTTCAATCTTCACAAATACGGTTTCAACGACGTCAGTATGGCCATTATAGACTCTTTTCTATCCAACAAAAGACAAAACATGTTTTCGTTAACGAAAAATACTTAAGAAATATGCCGATTAGTAACGGGGTTCCCCAGGGGTCTATCACGGGTCCGGTATTGTTTTTGTTCTTCGTTAATGATTTTCCTTGTTTTATTGATGAAGCTGACTCAACGCTATTTGCTGACAATCTGACTCTATCTGTTCGGAATGAGAATATTGTTGAACTTCAGGGGTTATCTGAGAGGGCTTGGGATCAGGCATTGAGATGGTTCTCAGTTCTCAGTTTTAGCATGACTAACGAAAAAACACAGACCATGTGTTCAGTTTGAAGGGCGAATCTGACATGCGTGGATCTGGTAGTGTTGAAGTTTTGGGCATAAACTTGGATCCGACACTCAGGTGGAATTTTCATGCCACAAATCTATCAATCAAGATCAGTAGGAATATTCTCGTTCTGAGATAGCTTGCGTCCTCAGTGTCGGGGGGTGTTCTTCGCACTGTTTAATTTGCTAACATAGAATCCCACTTGAGATATAGTATCGTGGCATTATTTAGACTCCAACGGAGGGCCCTCCGAGTGTTGGCTTGACTGAACTATAGAGACTGTTGCAGGGCGGTATTCGGAGAATTGCGAATCCTCACTTTTCCTGATCTAGTGCTGGAATGTCTGCATTTTGCTCACGGAAGAAGGGACTCTAATTTAGTGAACTCTGATATTCACGATCACCACACGGAAATAAGCTAGATATGAGAATTTATCGCTTTAGTCTCAGCAAGTCACAAAATGGGCCGAATTTCTTCTCGAAAATTGTCTTCGATAAACTCCCGGGGCACATTAGAAGTCAATTCACGGTGTCTTTCAAAAACACTTCAAGAAGAATCCTGATTGATAGTACCATTTACTCAGTGGATGAATTTCTGGGATTAAATCTCTAGATTTTCACTTTGAACCTTTGCATTTTCGTTTGTATGCTTGTTTTTATTATTTCATACGACTATTGTTGTATATGTTCGTTTTGAGTAATACTTTACATTAAATTTGAACTATGCAAACAATGTAGTTTGTAAAGCATCAATAAGGATTTACTTACTCACCTACTTTAATTATATTTCCTTCGGATTTTTTATTTTGCTGCGTCATAGACAAAATCTGAGTATCGATTGCTTCTTGTGAATGTCATAAAATATAATAAAAGTTGCTCGTGCAGTACCGTACAGATGAAAAAGTGTCAAAAATCATATCAGTAGAATTGATACTCAATTGAATTATGCGATGATATAATTGATCTCGTGATATATATTGTAAAATAATGGTTCCGTTTATTTTGGTGGAAGAGTAGTTTGGAAAATATCAAAGAAATAGCAGATTGAAAGAATGTTTCCATTGAAGGGTAAAAAGTTACATGTTCTTTTACTGTAGTGGTTATACTATTACAGCCATTCACAGCGAGCTATGATTGTTACCAAGAGCTGAATTATTTCATGCATTCTAACACTCTGTTTAAGTATTAAAGACGTCCTAAGTTCAGGGAGTGATTCGAGAATATGTCCGTATGAAACCATTATTAGCCTCTCCATGTTGTGGCTGAGACATAATGCAGAATACAGTACGGACATTCATGTTTAATTTACAGAGATCAACAATTCTATGAAAGTTTCTTCGAAGGATATGCGAATCGTAACATATTTTCATATCTCAAAATTAAAAAGAATGTTGATATCATTTCGCATAAACTTTCGAAACCAACGAAGCATATTGAAATCGAATGATCTGTTCAGTGGTTATCACAAATTCTTCAAATCATTCAACCTTGTTTTTGGTTTCGTAAGGAACATCAATATTTTATTCATTCATTCATATCAATTAGTAAGAAAATATATAATTCGTCATCATTTTTCACAATAAATGAAACTGTATACCCTATTACCATAATGAGTAGTATATGTTAATGTATGAAATATCGAAGTTGGTCTTTTTTTGTACGGATATTGTCAATTGGGTCACAGCGTGAATCATTGAAAGACGATGAAAAATCTATATTTGGAAGATTTACAGTGTACAATAAAAATCACAAACATATGAGTTTGGTTCGAATGAAAATTTATTCTCTAAAACGGCAATGTAACCTTCTAGATTTCTTGAGCAGCGCGAGTTGTTGAGTAAAATATTCTTAGAAAGTTTTCATGAACACGCAGAAATTTTCTCTATATTTTCAATTCTATGCCTTATATCTTCCGCCAATATGATGTGATGTCATCATCATCATCATCATCATCAAGCAGCTTGTTCTGTCCACTGCTGGACATAAGCTTCCCGTAAACTATGCCACATCCTTCTGTTCTGTGCCGTCTGTATCCAATTCGTCTGGATGCGTTTTATATCGTCAGACCACCTTGTTGGGGGACGTCCTATACTTCTTTTTGCTTCGTGTCTTGGTCGCCATTCTAGAATTTTCTTGGTCCATCTTCCGTCGGTGGTTCTTGCCAGATGTCCGGCCCATTTCCACTTAAGTGTGGCGATCCTACTAATAGCATCCTCAACCCCACTTCTTTGCCTGATTATGTCATTTGATATTCGGTCTCTAAGGTATAATCCGAGCATGCATCTCTCCATGGCACGCTGGGCCACTCGAACTTCATTGGTCGATTTCTTGGTCAGAGTTAAAGTTTCCGCGCCGTAAGCCATGACAGGCAACACACACTGGTTGTAAACTTTTCGTTTCAAACAAATTGGGATATCTGATTTCAAGATATTGCTCAGTTTACCAAACGCTGCCCAAGTAAGGCCAATTCTTCTAAAGATTTCGCAGGTTTGGTTGTCTCGACTTATTTTGATTTCATGTCCAAGATATTTGTAGGCTTGGACTTGTTCAATTTCAGCATCACCTATCTGAATATTTCCACTTGTAACGAGATTGGTCATATATTGTGTTTTAGACGCGTTCAGCTTTAGTCCAACCCTTTCAGAAGCTTGTTTGAGCCATTCAAGCATTTCTTTTGCATCTCCTATGTTGTCGGATATGAGGACGATGTCGTCGGCAAACCTAAGGTGGTTCAAGTATTCTCCATTAATATTTATACCCATATTTTCCCAGTCTATCCTTTTGCACATATACTCGAGTAGGGTTATAAAGAGTTTTGGCGAAATCGGATCTCCCTGTCGAACGCCCCTTTGTATTTCGAATGTTTCTGTTTTTGCGTGAAGTTTCACACAAGCTGCGGCATGATCATATATGTACTTTATCTGTGCCATGTATCGATGGTCTATGCGACACTCAGCTAGAGCCTCTAACATTTAACGTTGGTTTATGGTATCGAATGCCTTTTCATAATCTACAAAGATGAGAACCAGTGGTTTATTGTATTCGAGGCATTTTTCTATTAAGGTTTTAATAGTTTGTAGATGATCATTCGTACCAAATCCGCTCCGGAAACCAGCCTGCTCGTAGGGATGGTAGAAGTCAAGCTTGACTGTCAACCTTTTTGTAATAATTTTCATATAGAATTTGTATATGTGCGATAAAAGGCTGATGGGTCTATAGTTGTTGAGGTCAGTGATGTTTCCCTTTTTGTGCATTATCGCCACCACGGCGTTGTTCCATTGGGTTGGAGTTACACCCTCCGTTAGGCATGCATTGAACAACTTCTGGATCTCTCGCAGCAGAGTCCCTCCTCCTGCTTTCAGAGATTCTACCACAACCTCATCATCACCAGGTGCTTTATTATTTTTCATCTCTGCTAATGCCGTTGATATCTCATCTATTGTTATATCTGGTATATCTTCTGATCCAACGTTTAGTATTTTAGGTAAAGGATTTTCTTCTGTTTGGTTTTCTCTTAGTTGATAGAGGTCTTGGTAGAAACCTTTGGTAATTTCAAGGATTTCATCTTTATTCGTTGTTACGTTCCCTTTCTTGTCCGCCAACTGCCAAATATTTTTCTTTCCTGGACCCAATCTTCGTCGTAGTACTTTCAAACTCCTGTTCTCCTCAATCACTCTCGTAATCATCTCTGTATTGTAGTTTCGTGTGTCTCTTCAGATAGCTTTCGAAATATCTTTGTTCAGTTGTTTTGATTCGCCTGTATTTGTTGTTTGTTTATTTTTAAGTTTTCTTCTCCTTTCCATAAGTGTCTTTGTTGTCTGACTTAATTTTCCCTTGTCTCTCGATGTTTTGGAACTACAACTTTTTTCGGCACTTTTAATGATCTCAGTTAGTTGTTGGTTTTGTTCGTCAACAGTTTTATATGTTACGTTTTCTAGGTTTTCCAGGTTTGTTTCTATCAGCTTTTGGAATTTGTTGATATCGTTAGGAGATGTCCATTTCATGTGGTTTGTCTTATTTATCATTCTTGATCTTGCTGTCTTAGTTTTTATCACTACTTTTGCTCTGACCAATCTATGGTCGCTTCCTATAGAGCAACTATTCAAAACGGTAACATCATGGACTATTTCTTTTTTGTTGGCTATTATGAAATCTATTTCGTTTTTGGTCCTACCATCGGGGCTTCGCCAAGTCCATTTGCGTTGGAATTTCTTTTGGAAAAAGGTGTTCATCACATAAAGTTGATGCTGCTGCAAGAAATTCAGGAGAACATTGCCTCTTTCATTTCTTCTGCCGATCCCATGGTTTCCAATCGGTGTCTCTGAAGGGTCTTCACTGCGTCCGACCTTTGCATTGAAATCTGCCATCACAATCGTATACTGTGTTGCTGCTTTCTGATGCATAGCTAGAGAGAGATCTTCATAGAAGGTTCCAAGCTCTTCGTCAGTATGGGCCGTTGTTGGGGCGTAGGCTTGTATAATTTTAAGGCAATATCTTTTGTTTAGTCTAAGTATCAGATAAATGACTCTTTCGCTGATACTGTTCACTTGTACAATGTTTTGAGAGTATCTTTTGTGGATTAGGAAGCCAACTCCGCCATCTGAAGAGTTTTCTTGTCCCTTGAAGTGGAACACGTGACCCGCCTCCAGAGTTAATTGGCTTTCTCCTCTTCTTCTGATTTCACTGAGTCCTATTATGTCCCAACGTACGTGGGTAAGTTCTTCCTCAAGTTCAAGCAATTTATGTTCCGTTGATAATGTTCTCGTATTGAAAGTAGCTATTTGCAGTGTCCGTCTCCGTTGGTAGCCTGATCCAACCCGGATATTCTTAGCACCCTCTACTCGCTGTCTTGACTGGCTGCTACCGTAGCCAGGAACATTTGAGTCCCGGGGACTGAGGGCCTTTGATTAGTTTTGTCTTTCATAGTAGTAAACGGGGATTTTTAGCCTTACCTCCACCACGCTGGCCAGTGGGTCTTGGTAGGGGGTCAATTTAGAGAGATACATTTCCTTAACTCTCGATACAACGGTTATACCGCCGTGACTCGGTCGCCAGAGCCTCGTCAGTTGTACAGCAGGGTGTACCGGATGACAATTTTTTGTCAACTCTCGTGCAGGTGAAGTTGACATTTGGGTTGGCATAGACCATCTCGCCATCACCCCTTACACCCTATGATGTGATGTGATGGGATCGAATTCAAATATCATAATGAGAATAAACTTTCTGAGGAGACATGAGTTGATTTGTGTTACGTATTACAATTATATTCACGGCGCAATATTCAATAATCAGTAACATACCAAATATTCCCAATCATTTCTAGATCATCCATTCAATTTGGAAGAACAAATGCGGTTTCGATTTTTCGGTACGACTCAACATTTACAAGCAAAAAAATTAAAATGAGAATAGAAAGAATTTATTTTTGAGTTAATCAAACTTGAAAAATAGATTAAATTAAAGGCGTTCAACAACAAAATTGATTAAAGAAATATTTTCAAGAAATTTCTCGAAATGTAGTCCATTCATCTCAATACATTTGCGACACCGCTTAGTTAATGAATTTATTGCAGCAAATATTTCATTCGGATTTTGACGTATATCATTGCAGAATTGCTGAATGAAGTCGTCTCTTGAATCTACTACAGCGCAACAGTAGCATAGATTTTTTCTCTTATGTTTCCATTAACACAAAAGTCCATAAAAAATAGAAAGCGTCTTCGAAATTCATGGACTACCGCATTGTCTTCAGAAAATCCATAACAACAATGAATATCTGTGTAGTTGTTTCAATTAAAAAGAATGAACTACTAAAAATATTAAAATAATGATCTTTGGAAAATAATTGTACAAATGTATTTGAATTTTCGATGAATGTTGAATTAGTGCTTTTGATAACAAAGTTTGTGGTCCAAATTTTCTACCCCCAGGATCAACCTCAGAATTATTTAGTGTTTCTTACTAATAACTCTCAGGACTACTTCGAAGATTTACCATCTGATTTGAGATATGAAAGTTGGATACAAATGGATAGCCCTTACAGCTACTCCACAATGTGGGCACTGTGGAGTAGCTGTGAGGGAATTGTTAAATACTTATTATCCGTTGGTTTGGTCGACTAGAGAGAAATGATATGCACAGTGACGTGAATAATACATTGGATAAGTAGCTGGCCATCCAGACTACCGGATCTTATTTAATTGGACTTTTATGTTCAAGAAAATCTACGCTACCCTAGCAGGTACAAGGGACGACTTAGTTTCAAGGATTCAGCTAGTCTGCAATGATATTCGTGAATGTACGAATGAAATATCTGCTGCAATAAATTCTTTAATTAGGCGCTGTCATGTATCGAGACGGGTGGACTACATTTGCAGATATTTCCTCAAAATTTTCATTAGTTTAGTTTTGTTGTTGAATGCTATTCATTAAATCTGTTGTCGTTATAGAAATTTCATTGACGTTGAAATTTTAATTTCTAATATATATATAAACAACTCAAAAAGTCTAGGAACACTTACCAATATCTTTAAAATATGAATTTGATGATTCGAATTTATAGAAATCTTTCGGTTTTTGTTAGGATGTATTGTATATAATGTATTCTCAAGAAAACAAAATAATATTTGACTTCTCCAAAGCACCTTTCATGAAAAAAAATTGAATTTTGAAAATGACGAAATTTGGTAAAACACAAAAAAATCCTGAACTAATATTTTCGAAACGATATGGAAGCACTTATATTTTTAGTACCCAGAAGGTCCATCACTGTTATTAATGACACTTTGGCAATGTTGCGGCATGCTTAATATTAAATTGTCTATTACATTTTGGCCTAAGTCATTCCAAGCCCCCTGAACTGCTAATCGAAGCTTCTGTTCACGATGGAAGACGTTTTGACGCAGGAGATTTCTTTTAGGGTGTCCCACATGCTCGATGGGATTCAGATCTGGGGAGCAGGATGGCCACGGTAGAAGATCGATATCATTCTCTTCAAGAACGTTGAAGATAACTCTTGCACGATGAGGAGGGCATTATCTTGTTGGAAGAGTGGATTTTGACCCATTGTTTGGAGATACGGTACCACTACAGGTGAAACTATCTCATTTGCGTAAGAATTTCCCATGAGGCTGTTCTATACGAAAACGAGGTCAGTTCTTCCACCAAGGCGTATACCTCCCCAAAACATCACTGATCCGCCCCCTGTCTAACAACTTCTCGAGCATGCTGGAGACGGTTTTTGCTTTCCAGGTTCCCTCCATATTAGAATTCTTCCCGAATCGGGATAAAAACTAAATCTAGATTCATCTTTGAAGGGAACTTTGGCCCACCTCTCTTGATCCCAGTATACGTGTTCTTGGCACCAAGCTAAACGAGCAGCGCGATTTCCATGGGTCAGTTGTGGAACTCTTAAAGGACGTCTGGAGTGGAGTTGACCTTCGTGCAATCGATTTCTCACAGTTTGGTCGGAAATTTGTACATTATGAACTCGTGATAGCTCTTGAGCTAATTGAGATGCTGTGGTAGTACGATCTCTTCAGGCTTGTAAAACCAAAAATCGGTCTTGGGCGACTGTAGTAATCCTAAAACGACCTAAATGGCGTTCTTCTACGCTACCTGTTTCATTGAAACGCGACCATAAACGGTTTATGACACTTGGGCTACTTCCCGTTGTGAGCTCCCAGCTTGAAGCATGCCAACGGCTCGTAACATCTCTTCTCTAGTCAAATGTCGTCTTTCCATGGTCGAATCACAAAACTTGAACCTTTGCTTACAACAGAAACAAAGTGCCAACTAACTGATCTCAAACACTGAATACATGAAATGATTATGACGCAGCGTCGCATCTGCTGCATTTTAGTTTTTATAAAAAACTATAATCTGTTGCGGCACTCTACGCAATTTGGTGAGAAATTGTTGCAGGTGTTCATTTTAAAAAAATAATCCATATTGATCGTTCTGGATACGATATATCGATATTCAAAAGTGTTCCCTAGACTTTTTGTCTATATATATATATATATATATATATATATATATATATATATATATATATATATATATATATATATATATATATATATATATATATATATATATATATATATATATATATATATATATATATATATATATAAAACGGTGGGCAACTAAAACGAAAGAAACTCATTAACTGCTAGACTATTCGTTTCTGGACAAAACCAAAATCAGGTGATTGACACCCTCATCTGAGGGGGTGTAGTGGAAGCGCCAATGCTTGAAGATATTCTTTCCCAGAATGCAGCAGTATTTCGGTGAATAATCATTTGGAATCGACAGATTTTGCAATAACTGAATAACTTTTCCTCTGACGAACCAGACTGTATATTCTTCCGAATATGTCAAAACTAAAAATAAATATATTTCGACAAACTACATCCAGCATGCAGTGGAAAGCATTCAATTTTGCGTAAAATGTTAAATATTTAATTATTTATATATTTCACCTCATGCCGAAGGTCGACTATTTTAAAAGTCTTCAATGTGTTCATACATTATATAAATTGTGCATGTTATCATTTTTGAGATATTCAAAATTTCAAATCAAAGGTGCTTCAATTAATGAAAAAACTGTCGACTTCAAAAAGTTATTAGCATCAATGTGTTCTTCTTCGTTATAATTCACAGAGAACTGGAAAAGTTTGCAAAATCCATCTGAAATTGTAAAATAAAAAAAACGCATGATATCCGAAGATATACCATAGTGTTTTCTAAGCTTTCCACTGAATTTATGAAAAAGAAATAACCTAATTCCTTCCTGAGCTATGATATTTCTTCAAAGATTAGAGGTATAGACATTAAGAGATGAAACAAAGAGCAGATATTTCACTTAGGGTTGGCCGCTTCCGGACGCACTGATAAATAATGAGTCCGCTGTTAGCCGGTCCAAAACCATTCAATTCCATTACCCTCTTTGATCGCGTTTAGCGTTTCTCAGAAATTGCAAAGTCCGTTATAAAGTGATACAATTTTCTTATATTTATTATTTCTTTCACCTCTTGATCATCCTACCATTTACAGGGTCTTCGTAACATGTACACCATTGAATTCAGAGAAATAACACAGAATAAAATTATCCTAGATCAAGCATATCGGTTTTCATTTAAATATTGGGAAACTTTTGTGAATTATCATACTGAGCAGGAAACAGCTGTCTATTTATACATGCTTGAATATCGAAGAAAGCCTTTTCAATATTTTTTTATTTCTACCTGGTTATTCGTATCGTATGCACAAAAAGTTAGGGATATATGGAATTATAAGTATCTTACCGTGAATACTACCGAACAAACTTAATTCTGAGAGAAAAATCTCGAAGAAGTAGAGCTTGGTAATCGTTTTTTGTGCTCAACTGATGATTCTCATTATTCATATTCTGAACGGTTTCTTCTACTTTTGCAGTTCTTTTTGTTTGATTTGTACCTTTAGAATCATTTCTAGCATTACATCTTTACCTTGCTCTGTATCTTCTACGGACATCAGAAAAGAATCTCTTGTTAGGAGTAATTCTATTTAGAAAACGCTCTAGATATGAACGCCAACTTCCCCCTACATTTCTATCAGCCAAACGAAGCATGTAGTATATATCTGTACATTCGGCATGAATGAAAACCATTTAAGAATGTATAAATAAAAACTAACATTTAATCATCGCATTTTAGTATCAGAGCCTACTTGGTTTTCGAGCATATATTTTGGCGAATCTTATCTAGAAAACGTTAGATACGGAAGAACTGCTTTATACAAAAGTTTTCAATTTGAACAAATAAACAATCAGATGCAATTTAGTTTACAGCAGGGTTGCTCAAACTTGAACTGCTGGCGATTTACCTCAATGTTTTTAGACTACTTACGATCGAATCTGAGAAGCTGCAAGTATGTGTGATGCAGGGTTGTCGTACATACACGATACAACCTACCTACCTACCTACCTAGGTAGGCTGTACCGTAGCATATATAGATATGATAAGGTTTGGGTTAGGTTTAGTTCGGTTCTTCTCTATGAATGAAAAACTAATAGTTCTTCAAAATTGCTAGTTTATTGGTTGTTACAAAACAAAAGAGTTGCATATGGTGTTAAACTTAACTAACGAGTGACTTTGGATGTTGAAGCGTGGCACTGCATGTCCTCAGCTTACTTTTCATTAGGTGGTACGTAACCACTGAGTGATAATCGTAAGCATGATGACATATGATCGTCAGTAAGTCGATTGCTATATTTGGACTTAATTGTCTTCATTTCAGAAAATGCAAACTTGCACAAGTAAGTTGACCGAAACAGTTGATGGGAGATTTGCCTTGAAGTCGAATATTTATCTTCAGATATAAAACACCAGAAATCAGATGCTGTAGCTTTGAGATGTATATCTGATATAATCTGCACCAACTCATTACAACAGAACATGTGTTCATATTAAACTGACTTTCTTCTTCAGTAGCTAATTCCTCAATGTTTTTACATAAAAAGGTAACTTATGAATGTGAATTTTCCAATTAACTGCAATCATAAAAACGCATTTCGAATTGTCCCTAAATATTTGATAATTCAGCCTCATACTTATCATAATTCAACTGAAGAATCCTTGCTTTCGGAAAATGTATCAGACATGTATTGATGTTGAGAATTTATACCCAAGTGTTCCTCCAGGTGATGTCAAAATATTAATCGAAAACATGTTGAATTCGAATCATATTAACCACATAATTAAATCAGAAATATTGAATCTGTTGGACGTTTGCATCGAACAAAATTATTTTTCTTTCAACAACATCTATTACAGTAGTGAAAATGGTTTGATCATGGGAAATCCTTTGAGTTCACTTTTAGCAGAGATTTTTATGAAAAATATTGAACAGAAAATTCATACACATCCACTCATTTCCAAATTTCTTTATTGGTATAGATATGTTGACGACATCTTAGTATGTTTCATTGGAACTACTCGTCAATTAGGCTTATTTCTTAATTTCATTAATTCCATCCATTTGAACATTAAATTCACGATAGAAATTGAACAGAACGATTCCATTAATTTTTGAACTTGAAAATCACTGAACAAAATAATAATCATGTTTTTCGGTCTTTCGTAAACCAACACATACTGATACCATTATACATAACTACTCATTACATCCAATTCAACACAAAGTTGCAGCTTTAAACAGCATGGTACATAGGTTACTCAATTTACCTTTGTCAGTAGAAGATTATAATAAAGAGTTAAACATCATCAAACAGATAGCCATTAATAATTCATATAATCCGGATATGGTAGATCTAATCATTCGTAAAAACTGTATCAGAAAGCAATAAATGAAGTATATCCTATTCATAAAGACTATAAAATATTCAACAGTTAAACATTCTGCGGTTCTGCAAGTACAAATATTAAATCCTTTCTCGTCAAACAAAATTTTAATATAACTTTCAAAACTTCTAATAACTTAGGTAAACATATTAAAAATAATAAATCTCGTGTTGAAAACTCAAATAAATCAAGAACCTATAAACTCAATTGCGGTTCTTGTGATAAAATTATATCGGTAGGACCTATAGGAGTTTTGGCATAAGAACATCTGAACATAAACGTAGCTTCGATAAAAATAAATCTGATTCAAATTATTCAAACCACCTAATAAAAGAAAACCATTCATTCAATGAAAACTTTGACATATTACATATAAAATCAAAAGTTCAAAATTAGATCTCCTAGAAGCATTAGAAATAAATAGATACAAACATTCGGACAAGCTTTTGAATGAGCAGGTAGATGTGAATTTTTCACCCCTACTTAACTTGTTTAATTAGTTTTTATTACCTTTCATATTAACTGTACAATGGCTCGGTGTGGATTTTCCTGTTATTCATCCAACTTGTTCTACGATTTGTTTATAATACCATACTCTTCATTCTGTTTGTTATTCTTGATAAAGCTGCTGTGTCAGCGAAACGTCGTCGAATTTTTTCAAATAAAGTGCAAATTAAAGTTAAACCTTGTGTTTTTTATCTCATTTATATTAGTATCTCTTAATTTTTTACAAAATTGAAGGAAAAGTCATATATATCTTCGCTACGGGTCTTCTCCTTCGAAAGAATGATTGTCAAAAATTCTTCCTTAGCCAACACGTCATTGAATATCATCCGAGTAAAAATAAACAGCTGGGCAGTGTCTGTCATATCGGTGGATTCGTCGAACTGAAAAGAAAAGTATGTACATTTCATGATATCATGTTCTAGTTTATCTGCCATGTCCTGACTCATGACATGAATATACCTCGTGACAGTCGGACGAGAGTAAAATCTGTAAAGCTGACATGATTTATGTTTCATTTTTAAAATCTCCAAATAAAGTCTCACCGATTCATCTTCGAATGGTTTCTTGTGTTTCGCCAATATATGAGATATTTTGAATGACGCGATCGTAGCAGCTTTCGATTGTTTGTCTAGTCTTGTGAACATGGTATGTTCTTTTTTCAAACAACATATCAAATCACGTACTTTTCGTTTTCCTAATTCACTCTGTGGCGGAAAATCCTTTTCAAAGTTTTTATCAACCGTTTTATGATGCCACTCTAAGTTACCACGCTAAGGCATTGCAACTCACGCACAAAAAATAAGACAAAGGCACTTATCCTTCACCATACAATAGAAAAATTCTTCCTCTCAATCGTTATTAAAATGACACGTTTTAAATTTCTTTGCTGCACTCATTTTGTACTATTTAGTAATAAACTTTCTATCAACGGAGTATTGCCTTCAAGGTGCAATTCAGAATGACTCCAATTCCTGCAGGCGCAACATTTATATCGGCATGAACGAAAGTCTTGAATGTCCCCGTCAGACGCGCCGCGAAAGTACTTCGCGTTCATTCGATAAAGCCGCCTTTTGTTGCTAGCAGAGTATTATTTTATTACGTAATAAATTTGTGTAGCCTAATTACATACTAATTAAATTTTTTTTCTTCTCGAGATCTACTCAAAAAGCACTCGCGATCGACCGTTTGAGCACACCTGGTTTACAGGATACTTCAACAGCGTTTAAAAAAGAGTTCAAGGGTCAAGAAGGCATGACCCGGATATAATATCACTCTGTATACTTCGCATAATAATGTATGAAGTAAAATACACTGATGTAATGAAATTGAGAGTAAAACAAAACTTCAAACTTAAACTATTCCTTAAAATCAGTCATTTAGAGAACAAATATGATAGCATCAGTTTGAAACCTTTAGGAGCTTCTGTCTCAGATTTGGTTTTCGTTAATCTAAATACCTCAAAAAATTAGATTCAAGAAACATCGGGACTCAAAATCGCTTTGTGAAGGAATCACTTCAGTTGTCATTTTA
This sequence comes from Cryptolaemus montrouzieri, assembly GCA_013387265.2. NCBI lineage: Eukaryota > Metazoa > Arthropoda > Insecta > Coleoptera > Coccinellidae > Cryptolaemus > Cryptolaemus montrouzieri. Next base: position 127,753,620 of record JABFTP020000185.1, read on the forward strand.
CCAGACTTCTAGTAATTATTTATATACTTGACTCATTATGATGAAGATTAAGGGGGCGATCTTTAAGTTCTGGTTAAGATCCACTTAAACCTTATATTTTTTGTCCTTTTCTGTGAAAATTGAATAATAATTATGTCTCGTTTTTCAATAACACTCTTTTGGTTTTGCATTGAATGTATGTATTCCTTATGTTTCTTAATGAATTTTTCTAAGAAGTTATTGCTTTACAATGTTTTCATTACAATATAGAATAAAAAATATTACTCAGTTTCATGACGTATCTTCGGTTAATCTATTAGTTCCAATGAAATATTTTCACACAAATCGTCACATCTAGGTAATGCATTCAAAAGAAGCTTGCTTGTGTATAAAAATTATATTTCTCCGAAGCTTAAAGAATATGATGCAATAGTTTAAGACTCATATTTGAAATACCCTTTAGCCAGGAGCATTTGAAGAGAACGGAGTCACTTCGTGCCGGGGGTGACGGTCTGTATATGACTTCGTCCAGTTATATTACTATCCTAACCAACTCAGAATTTGTTAGACTTACACTACTTATATGATAGCGATCGTTACCCTATTTTAATCGAGAACATCAACGCAAATTATACCAATGAACAGCTATCTCTCAAATGGAAAATAGACCCGGCAAATTGGAACTCGTTCGCTGACTTGATAGATGAAAAACTAGAAACTCACTACATGGCTGAAAACATTGATATAAAATTGAATAACTTCGAAAGTATCATTGTAGAAGCCGCGGAACTGGCAATTGGTAAAACGAGAATAATTTCAGGTTGCAATCCAGTTCCGTGGTGGAACAATGATTGCGACAAAGCGATCAGAGCTAGCAAACATGCTTTTAATTATTATAAACGTCATAAAACTACAGAAAACTTTGTCGAGTTCAAACGGTTGAGAGCAAGAGCGAGGTTCACTATAAAAACAGGAAAAACAAAGAATGCCTGCGGAGATTTTTGATCTCGATAAAGAGAGCATTTTCGTAGCATTTCTAACACTTACCAAAAATAGTAATTCTGGAGCACAATGGAGGTAAAGCTTCCATTCGGGATGAGATAGCTGAAATCCTAACAGACACTTACGAAAGCCACTCAAATAACTCCAACTACAACGATAATTTCATGAACACCAAAAACTTGATGGAATTCGAAGAATTGATAATTCTGGAGTCTGATGACCCATTGAATTCTGAAATCACAAGATTAGAACTTGATGAATGTCTAAACGAACTCAAAGATACCTATGAAGGTCCAGACGATATACCTACTGTTTTTCTCAAACACCTACCCGAAAACGGCAAATTGTTTTCACTTAAACTTTCCAAACAAGTGGAAGAAGGCAATTATTATACCAATTTAGAAGCCACATAAACCAAAAATACCTCCCGCATCTCACCGGCCAATTTTACTCACATGTTCAATGTGTTAACTTCTTGAGAAAATAGTCAATAAACGTCTCTTATGGACTCTCGAAAAAAGAAATCTCCTTATACCCGAGCAGAGCGGTTTCAGGCAAGAAAGGTCAACCCTCGACAATCTAGTAGACCTTGAAAGCTTCATTCACTAATCTTTCGCACTGAATCTCAAATGCATGGCAGTATTTTTCGACATACAAAGAGCTTTCGAAATGACTTGGATATAAAACATTTTACAAACAATGAAAGATTGGAATATACAAGGACATTGCCTAGCTTTCTTCGAGAACTTTTTGAGTGAAAGAACCTTCCGTGTTAGAATTGGCGGATATACTTCAAACGAATTAACCCAAGCTAATGGTACTCCTCAGGAATCCATTGTAAGCCCTACGCTTTTCCTCATAGGCCTAAATGGTATACTCCAAAACCTCAATGCTCCCTTGAGAGCACGCCTCTATGCAGATAATCTTGTTGTCTACGTTAGAGGAAATCAGATACGAACAATGGAAACAACTCTTTTTGGAGCCAAAGTACCGGCTTTCAGTTTTCCCCTCTAAAACGCACTGCTTACTCTTTTCGAAGACAAATACAGTTTACCAACCTAGCCTCACCCTCCACGGCCAAATCCTACAAACCAAAAGATCAATGAAATTCCTTGGTATGCATTTTGACCAGAAACTTAACTGGAAAGTACACATCAATCAACTAGTATTGAACTGCCAAAGGCGTCTCAATATAATGAAAATAGTCGCCAATAAAAAATTGGGGAGCAGATAGTCAATGTCACATGCGCTTTTACACCTGTCAAGAGCCTCCGTTGGGAACTAAGAGAACCCACCTCAAAGTCGAGAAGAGACAATTTGAGTTTCAATTATGCCGCAACTGTACTTACTAACCCATCAAACCCAACTTTTCACTCTTGTCATATAAACAGACTCACAGGGATTTTCACAAACAAACCTAGAACAGCTAAACCCTTCTATGAAAGGTTCAGAATCATCCTAGCCGATTTCCAACTCTCACTACCCGAACAATACCAAATGACTCACTTCATCAAAGATCCTTGGCTAATTAATCCACCACACTGTATCACCTTCCTGACAAATTACGACAAACATAATGTGAGCCAAGATGTCATAAAAGAAGAATTCAACACCCTACTCGAAAAATCTATACGGACTAAGTGGAGTGGGTGCAGCAGTCGTGGCCACCAAGGGGAATTTCCACTATAAACTCCCCATACAAACAAGTATTCTTTCTGCCGAAATGTATGCCATACTACAAAGTCTCATCTTCACCATTAAAACTTCATAATAGTCACCGACTCACTCAATTCTATACACTGTTCACGACAGATATACCCAAACCATCCTATAGCTCAAAAATCCGAAATCAACTAGATAACTCAAACATTAAAGTCATATTCATCTGGGCACCCTCACATATAGGCATCTCAGGTAATGAGGAAGCTTACGAACGCGCACGCCAGGCTGCCATTTCAGAGGATGAAAACACCATCAACAGTGTTGTAACTTCTGACTTGAAAAACTCATTGAAGAACAAAATCATTACGCAGTGGCAAGATCAGTGGAACCAGTGCGAATCGAAATTACGCGAAGGGAAACCGTTTTTTCATAAATGGTGAGTCTATTCAAAAAATCGCGAATCGTAATCGAAAATCTCACGCCTCCGTCTGGGTCACACCAATCTCACACATTTGTATATAATAAAAGGCGAAAACCCCCCTCTGTGCGATACCTGCGATGATACAACCTTATCGATGAAACATTTGTTAGTGATTCTAAGTTCCACCGAGAAAGAGTACAGTGCAACCTACCGAAGACACTTCAATCAATCCTCAACCCTACAAACAGTGAAACTTTGTTGTACTACCTAAAAGTTACAAATCTATATAAATGTTTATAGTTAATCACTATTTTTGTAATGTCGCTAATAACTTAATTGGTTGATGCGACAATATTGTCTTTTCAAATAAAAAAAAATTTTGTTAGACTACCAACATTCTAATACTATTTTCACTTTATTCAAATTTGTTTATAATTTCTCATTTTCATCTAAATACTTTCTAAGCATCATCTATCGAACAACGAAAAAGTCGCAATACCATTCGTTTTCGTTTCTACCTATAATGTTCATGTGAAACTTCTCTATCGATAGAATACTTTTAAAGAATGAATGTTATCAGCAGCATCAGTCCTCCGATTCTGATATTGTAATGGCGACGTTCCTGCTATTTCACATTCTTTACGAATCCGTTTAATAAAAGTTAGGGGATTTCATGTTCCAGCTGCAGCGAGTTCAATAGCTTTAGATAATGGATATATTCATTCATCATCCGTTGTCTGTTTGTCGAAAGAATAAGCTGAAAATGATAGTAAATGTAGGAAATTGAGGATGAATTACGGTTATATGAAAATTTGAGTCACAAACAAGTGGTGCAAGATTCAAATTGTGTACCTTATCTCTGTAGATCGACAGACTGCAGTCTTATCTTTATTATTCAAGTAAAAAACACACAAGAATCGATAGAACAACACAGTGAAACTTTGTTCTTCTTTTAAGGGAAATAGTATGCGAGCGTTTTGTTCCACGTTCGTCCTTTCTTGGCAATTACTTTAACTTTTTAGTTGAATCACGGAAACTCATTACGAACAATCACAAACACCCTATCTCTGCCGGACTCAAACCAGCTGACATAGGTTTTTCGAGAGAATTCTCTCCCATAACGAATATAATATATATTCAAACCGTGCGTTCTTATGAAAACGAACCACAATAACTCAGTTTAGGTTTGATTTTCAGTGAATTTCCTGAGCTTGTTTGTTTTTTATTGGAGGAAGATAATGTTTGCAACATGTTTCGTTCTGCCCCTATCAACCCGCTTGACAGCTTCTACCCAAATTTTTAAATTGGAAAGCCATCGTGTGATACCCTTTTCTTCTTCTTCACCGTGTAGAAGGCGTAGCGCCTGTTCAGTTCCGGTTTCCCTGCAGCAGTTCTTGTGAAGTTGATTGCCAACTGTCCCGCCATCGTTTTGGTGGTCGTCCAACGGGTCTTCTTCCGTGTGGTATGTTGTTATATACGATTTTGGCTATTCTATCTGTGGTCATTCTGTTTACATGCTGGTTCCATTCTCTTCTTCTTTTTCTTACCCATCTTACAATATCGTGTGTTTCACATTTTTCCCTTATGTCGGTATTTCTTTGTCTGTCATTCAATGTGTAACCGGTTATAGTTCTTCTTAGTATCCTCTTTGTTACCGACGTTTCCGCTCTTGTTTCTGCCCCGTATGTCATAATTGATCGCACACATGTTTTGTAGATTCTGGATTTGCATGGTATACTGAGGTGTTTATTTCTCCAAATTGGTTGTTTAAGATGTCCCGATACTGCAGCTGCTTTGTTCACTTGTCTCCTCACTTCGTCTTCAAGGTATCCTGTGCTTGTTATTTTGCACCCTAAGTATTCGAATGACATGACTTGGTCTATAGTGGCGTTGTCTATTGTTAACTTGCAGCGCAGAGGTTCCTTAGCTATGGTCATGCATTTTGTCTTACTTGTTGAGATTTCCATATTAAAATTTTTTGCGCGTTTGCTAAAGGCGTATAACATTCTTTGTAGGTCATCTTCTGATTCTGCAATGAGTACGGCGTCATCGGCATAGCATGAGATGTTAATTTTGTAGGTTCCCATGCGGTATCCTAGTCCCAAGTTTTTAACGGTCTCTACAAGTTGGTCCATAACAGTATTAAATAGTAGAGGGCTAAGACTATCACCTTGGCGGATGCCCGACGTTGTTCCTAAATGCTGCGTTAGGTTTGTTCGTATTTGCGTTGTTGTATTAGTGTTCAGATTTTTTATGAGTCTTATATATTTTTTGGGTACCTCTTTGTTTTCCAGTATCTTGATTACATCCTTCAGTTGGACTCTGTCGAAGGCCTTCGTTAAGTCAATGAAACAAAGATATGCTGGAGTGTTATATTCGAGGGACTTTTCTACTAATTGCCTTGTTACAAATAGTGCATCGACCGTGGACCGGTTTTTTCGAAAGCCTTGTTGCTGTTCTTGATTGCCATTGTTGACGTTATGTCATCGGCAAGAATCTTTGTAAGCAGTTTCAAAGAGGTGCTTAATAAGGTTATTCCGCGATAGTTGGCAGGATTTGTACTGTCTCCTTTTTTAAAGATAGGCACTGTTACACTTCTTTTCCATTCTTCTGGTATTTTCCTTGTTGAATTATGATGTTAAACAGTTTTGTGTACGCTTCTCTCATGGCTTCTCCGCCATATTTGATCATCTCATTTGTTATCTTATCTTCATTTGGAGCTTTCCTATTTTTAAGTATACTTATTGACATAGCTACTTGCTCTTTCGTGATTGTTACCGGTTCATTTATAATGTCGTTTTCTAAGTCTTCTTCTGGGGGTTTTTCTTCATATTCTGATTCAGTGTAAAGATTTTTGAAGTATTTTTCCCATGTTTCGTTTGTGATTGTTTTCAGTTGTATAGTTTCATTGGTGTCCTTTTTCATACCCCTTAATAATTTCCAAATTCGTTTTTGCGCTCCGTATATATCCGCTTCCATTTCAGCACTAAATCTCTGCCAGTATTCTTCTTTAATTTCCCGAACTCTGTTATTCACCCTATTTCTTATTTCTATGTATCTGTTTCGGTTCTCTGGTGTCGGATGCTTCTTATATTCTAGATATATTTGTTTTTTTTTCCTTTGTAATGTTTTTGACTTCAGTGGTGAACCAGGATTTATTATTAGGTTTGCCGTTCTGTGATACCGTGCGGGTTCCCAAGGCCTCTGTGGCACCCTTGTATATGTTTTCTTTTAGTTTGAGCCATGCTATGTAGGGGTTATCTTGCTGCAATATTGGATTACGAGTTATATACTGTTTGCAACGGTTTGAATGAAGTTGTTTTGTGCTCTCATTGTTGAGGGCTTCTACGTTAAATTTTTCAGTTTTTACAGATGGTGTTTTCTTTTTTAATTGAGTTGTCATCTTCAGTTTCCCTAGAACGAGCTTGTGATCTGTTCCAATGTTAGTTGATGACAAAACTCTTAGATCTAAGATTTATTGGGGTAGAAACATTCGGTTAGTGATAATGTAATCAATTATGGATTTGTTGTTTCGGTTATCGTAGAAAGTATATTTATGCTGTTCTTTGTGAGGGAAAAAAGTGTTATTAATTCGCAACTCGTTCTGTGCACAAAATTCCGTCAACATTTTGCCGTTTCTGTTAATTACGTCTTCGTTATATTTTTGTTTTACCCCGTTTACTACTACTTCGGTACCTACTCTAGACTTTCATAAAAATCCACCGCCGCTTCCTCTGGTTTGCTAATGTCAGGTGCTTATACTGATAGGATATGTAGCGGACGGTCGAACGACATTGAGACTTTCAGGATTCTATCGCTAACATATTCTACGTTTACCATATTTTTTTCGTATTATTCATGTAGTAGTAGTCCTACTACCGATGTTGCTCTTTGGTCTTTTTCTACTCCAGAGTATACTAAGATGTAATTTTTTAATTTTGATAATCCTCTTCCCTTCTTTTTGGTTTCGGCAAGTGCACATATATCTATTATGTGTTCGTTCATTTCAGGGATTATTTAGTGGTCTTTGGAGAATAGAGTTTTTATGTTCCAGCAGGCTATTCTTACTTGATGCTTCTTCCTGTAGAGTTTATTCCTATTTCGCGCGCGGGTCGTATTCCGTGTTTTCTGTCCTTGTTCCGAGGCTGCATCTCCGGTGCTTTGAGCAATGAATTGGTTCAACCTAGGCAGGTTGCTAACCTTTCCTAGGAACCCTCCTCCTTGATCCGGGCTTGGGACCGGCATTAGCACTTGCTGGACTACTCAATCCATCCAGCTTATACCAAAGGCGGAGAGAATTGGAAAGCCATCGTGTGATACTCTTTTGAGAAAGTGATTTCATTTTTCATACTACCACATAATTATTCATTTTTTGAAATAACAAGTGACAATAGTCAAAGATTTCTTAGAACCAATAAAAACCAGCTTCATATCTGTTTGTTACTACTTATTTCATCAGTTTCTAAGGTATATTTAAATTTTTCTCAGTTCTCGAGAATGAAAAGGAACCCGAAAATATATCAGACATACTGTTATCAATGGTATTTTGTAAAACTTAAGCCGAAAGTTTTTTCTTTAATCATTCTATCATTTAGTGAAATTGTTTCACCAAGTGATTAACTAGACTTCTGTTTCTAATGCTTTTTAATTAAATATGTATATTTGAAGCTTCAACTCGTTAAATCACAATTTAGTAACTTCTTGAGTAAACGTATCAAATTGTGAAACTCTCCTTGCCACACATGAGCCCCCAGTTCAGAATGAACAGAAATTATATTTCTAGTAACTTTCCAAGTCCTCGAGCATCATGTAATGTTGACAGTCTGGCTAATTAGGAATCCGAGCTTAAGGTAAACTCTGCATATGGCAACAGTACGAAATTCCACAATGTATCCCCTTACTAATTGGAACGTAACGCCCTTCTGAGAAGTTCATAACGCAGGCACTTCAGTTCGTATCATTTTATCCATGGTCATACATCCAAAAGACAGAAAACTTGCCAGATTAGTTTGATGGCCGATCTAGTCGAATTAACTTAATGAAATACGAAGAAAATTAATTTAAATTTTTTTATGAAGGCTAATCGATGGGGATTCGGAATTCAAGAAAAAGGGGGTCAAACGTTGAAATAGAAAGTTCAGAATAGTTCTCAAAATTTCAGACAGAAGTGAAGTTTTTTTTCGAAAAATGCTCAAAATAAAAATTTATAGAGCAAGCAGATATCCAACTAAATCTATTTTTATCGACCCAAAATTTCGGAAATAACGCGTTATTTTCCTTCCATATATATTTTTCATTCCCAGTGGTTATGATATTTATTTTTCAAACATGAAGAAAGGTTTCTGTTCTATACGTCAAAATGAGTGTGTAAACGAAGAAAAAATTCGAATATTCTTTAAAACTTCAAATTTTTTGTTAGAATAATGTTGTTGGTGCCTATTTTACCCCAGATTACGTCTACTATCGAAAAGTGTAAGGTTAGGTGAGTTCGATCTTTTCCGAGTAATCTACTCATAAATGCCAAAATTACTAGTTTAGTATTGCATTTTCTTCAGTATAATATTTTGTTCTCAGTTATGATAAAACTATTTTCATTATGATCGTCTAAAATTTCGGAACATAACGCGGTGTGATTTTTCTTCCACATATTTATTTCATTCCCATTGATTATGATAGTTTTTTCTCAAACATGGAGAAAGTTTTCTATTTTATTCGTTAAAATGAGTGATTATACGAAGAAGAAATTCAAATATTTTCTTAAATTTTAGCTCCTGTTAGGATAATGTTGTTGGTGCCTATTTTACCCATGTAAAGTGATTGAAACAGGTTAGGTTAGGTGAGTTCGATCTTTTCCAAATGATCAACTCATAAATGCCAAAACTTATTGATTGCATTTTTCTTCAGTATAATATTTTATCCTTAATTATGACAAAACTTTTGATTACTTTTTACTTCATTAAATTTAATAGGAAAATACATGGAATACGCTTATTCATTCCCTTTCTCTCACAGAAGATTTTTGGTCGCAGGATATGCTCTTTGTTAGTTGGTTGCTTCCGGCTCATGTGTTTATGCTTGAACATAATGATAAATTTTGTCATTCGAAATGCCTTCGGTATACAAACTCAATAACAGAACGCCGTCTATATTCGGCTGTGAGGGTTCTGATGACCAAGTCTGGTCTTCTAAGAGATGATTAGTGAATTTAACTGCAAAAGCCAAAACATTGTTGGCCCCTATACAAGGCCTACTATCTCCAATATTTAATTATTGAAAATAAACCTAGAAACACATGAAATACAGAAATCTAGATTTATTTTTATCGTCCCTAATTTCGGAAGAATAACGCGGTGTAATTTTTCTTCAATACATATATTTTATTTCCATTGATTATGATATTTTTACTTCAAACATGGAGAAAGTTTTCGATTCTAAACGTCAAAATAAGTAAGTATAAGAACAAAAAGTTGAATATTTTTAAATTCAAGATTTTTTTAGCAGATCTTGGTTCGCAGGATATGCTTTTTGTTTGATAATTGCATCCGCGTCATCTGTTTTTGCTTAAACATAACGACAAATTTTCTTATTTGAAATGCTTTCGCTATACAAACAGAGTAACAGAACGCCGTCTAGATTCGATTGTGAGGAAGCTGATAACCAAGTCTGGTCTTCTAAAAGATGATTAGTCAATTTAACTGCAAAAGCCAAATTATTATTGACTCCTGTACAAGGCCCACTACCTCCAATATTTAATTTTAAAAATAAACCAGGAAACACATGAAATGCAGAAATCTAGATTTATTTTTATCGTCCCTAATTTCGGAAGAATAACGCGGTGTAATATTTCTTCAATATATATATTCCATTTCCATTGATTATGATATTTTTACTTCGAACATGGAGAAAGTTTTTTATTCTATACGTCAAAATGAGTGAGTATCCGAAGAAAAATTCGAATCTTTTTGAATTTCAGCTTTTTGTTAGAATAATGTTGTTGGTGCCTATTTTACCCGTGATTACGTCTACTATCGAAAAGTGAATGAAACGGGTTAGGTTAGGTGAGTTCGATCTTTTCCGAATAATCTACTCATAAATGCCAAACTTACTGATTTAGTATTGCATTGTATTCAGTATAATATTTTGTTCTCAGTTATGACAGACTTTTAAATAATTTTCACCTCATTAAATTTGAGAGGAAAATACGTAGAATACGGTTCTTAATTTACGACAAATTTACTCACTCGAAATTCTTTCACAAACTGAGTAACAGAACGCCGTCTATATTCGACTGTGAGTGTCCTGATGACCAAGTCTGAACTTCTGAGAGATGATTACTATATTCAACTGCAAAAGCAAAAGCATTATTGGCCCCTACAAAAGGTAAAAATATTAAATTATTAAAAATAAACTTGATAGCACATGAAATATTCAGAACCAAATATACAACTTTTAAATTAATTTTATCAACAGATGTTATTGATTTAAGGAAAACAATAAATGATTTATTCGATAATGTTTTGGTATTTGCCATTTCGAGAACTATCTTTGGCAGAATGCATATTAAAATATAGACATTGAGGCATATGAGCAACCTTTTTTTTCATTTTCCTGAGATAGACAGTAAAAAGAAAAAAATGAGATCCTACATTACTCTTCACAATGGTTTATCGAGAGTAAATATTCAATTTTGGGAAACAGTGATATACAAAACCATTCAACAGGTTTGAAAAAAGTTAGTATTTTCTTGGATCAAAATATAAATTTTGAGGTATTATCGAAAAGCAATAAAATCGAATGTTCTTAATTAATTTCTTTTCTCGAAAATGCTCAGAAATTATTTCCCACCTTTCCGGATGTTTTAATAACTCTTGTAAATGATATCTCTTATATCAACATGAGAAGTATTTCTTCAAACATTTGTTATTAAATTTCTTCGTCCACATGAGATGATATAATAATTAAGTTCTGATATCAAATAACACCGGGTTTCAGTTATAACCCCCAGTAGAGTAATACCAATTCTCAATCGTTGTTCAATTCAATAATTTCATTATGGGATACCACTGGTCTCCTTCTATCGAGTAAGAAGCTAAAAATTTACAGAATGCTTGGTAAGCGTTTTCGCTCCCAGAATTTCTCTTTTAAAATTGCCTGGTACACTTATTGTCAAATTTTTATTTGCGACTACTGAAAGTCATAACGGAACTAAGTATGAGGCAATGTTTGAATGTGGTTTGTATATAGCTGGTGATTTTGTTGGTTCTCCTGAAGTGCGATTTCAGTTTTTAAACTGGATAAATTGGTTAATTAAAGCGCTTTCATTAAATTTTGTGTTTTCAACGGAATGTGTTGTAAGGAATCGTTGAGAATGTTGTTTGAAACTTACAGGAATCTGATTGTATGAAAAACATGCCTGAATGAAATAAAGCATTTTAAAATGGCCGTGAAGACGTGATTTATCCCGCGCAAGCGCTTCATTTAAAATTACTGAAGAGAATATCGTTATGAGGAAGAGACTGGAGCTTGAAAATCGTCATAATTGCTTGACACAGCTTTCACAATATAGCAGAAACTTTACGAACGAATCAGTTCGTTGGATTTCGGTAGATATTTAGAAGACAAAATGCTTTGGAGCAAGGCTTGTTTCGGAGTAGCTGATTTATTTCTGAAAAAAACATTTGAAAGTGGTTGCTTAAGACGTGCGTTCTCGAGTCTCGAGAGACTCTTCATTCATGAAACGTATCAGAATCAGTAATAAAACACCCCCACTATGAGTATAAACAATCCCATAGTCAAAGAGTGCATAAAGAATATTACTTGAGTGTCATAAAACGTTTGCTAGAGAGTATCAGTCAAAAGGAGCCGGATTTCAGTGAAAGCAAATCTTGAATGTGAACAAGAACCGTATTCACCAGTTATGGCTCTATGTAATGAATTTATAGTTGATTCGATTATTCGCTCACGTAACTGCATTGCGTCAAAAGGGGACAACTTTGAGAATATAAAATGAATTTTGATGATTATTGTTAATTTCATGATTGATTTAATAATTTAGTGTAGTAGTTTGACAGAATAGTATACTAATGCTATTATAATCATACATTGGTACAGGTACTTAGGTTGAATTCTGAATGGGATTTAAAAGATTAATTTCTATTCGATTTTCTAATGATTTTCATAAACGTCAAGAGTCGATCTATTCTGTACAGTAAAACATCAAATTGTTATTAAAAGTATTGCTTCCTGACAGAGATCTGCACCAGTTTAACCTAGCACATGATAGTTTTGAAGTCACGCTGGAAGACTAGGAATGCTACAAAATCATTGAAACTAGGGACAAAATTAAATGAGCCATAAGCCAATATGATCTCCTAAAATCAACAGTGACTGTGGGCATTATTTCAGCTCAATTGCAAAGAGGGAGAATGAACTAGTTAAAACAATCTGCAAACTCTACCGGGGAAGCCAAGCCTTAAGGTTTCATACCTAACGTGTGGAAACAAGCAGTTGTAGCGTGGCAAATACTCTTACGCTCAGACAAAGGCACAGAAACGTATCAGTGAGGGAGACGATTTTTATGAAAAAACTTAGCAAGAAGTTCACTGAAGAATCTCTTTTACTGAACAAAGAAATACTAAGCACCATAGCATGCCTAGTAACTGGATATGGGAGCCAAAGAAATCAAATATATACAATAGGCATTTATCGTGAAGAACCTTTATGTAGACTATGCAACGAAGAGGAAGAAACAGCGTATCACATCGTAAGGGAATACGAAGCTCGAAAAACTTTTAGAGACAAGGAAACCTCAGAAGAACTGGGCGAAAGAGACCTGATGAATGGGATTCTAAACCTCATTTCAAGGATAAACCTGGATATTTGGGAATTAATATCAACGGAGGGGCACAATGAACCTTGTATAGCTTCAGTAGCGCCGAACTCTGAGAACACACGACCAAATACTAAATACAAAAACAAATTGCTTTCTTTCATGAATGAATTATATTGTAGAATATGATTTTTATAATGGAAGATTGGGTTTGTGTTTTGATAAGCTAACATTGATGTTTATTAAAGTTCAACTGGAATAAATTATACTAGTGAGCCTATAATATTCTAAACGTCTAATATATGAAAATGCCTTATATACTATACGCCTAATATAATTAACCCCAAATATACTTAACGCCTTTTCATATCCATATATTGCCTCACACATCCTTAGGGTAACGCAGTTTCCAGTATTGTTTCATGGACACTGACTCGTCAACTGTGCAAGTTTCAACACTATTCACTACGATCCCAATCAAAGACATACATTCAATTTGAAAATCTCAACTTAGTCCAATTGAGCTAGCATAAGATGAAATTAACATAGTCCGAACATTGATTCAGAAAAGAAATTGTTCAATCATCTCTCAGGCATAGAAATTCAATCATCAACTCAAATATTAATTCACAATATCCTAAAGTATTAGTTCCAAAAGTGTTAAATATATACTTCAGAAAGATCAATATATACAGGTCTATAGTTTGAAATTTTCAATTTTTATTTGACAGTTCTGATTCTGAATAGATCACATAAGAATCGAATAAGATTCATGAATTATGATGAACAACGAATATGAACTTAAAACAGCAAGACGGAAGAATTATCTCTCAAGTATATTAATGAAATAGAAAGGTTATTTCCAAATTACAATTTATTGAGAGTACACAAAAGACAAAGGCAAGACATTAGTAATCAAATAAAAGAAAACTACTGAACACATAAAAATTTCACCTTATGTACTCTATACATAAATATTCTGTATAAATTCAAATTGACCAAAATTCACACAATTTGCTTACCAGAAAGAACAAACATCTTCTGAATTGAAGTGTTCTCGTGAAAAGCAGATATGAGATTCAGACATCCATAAATTTGTAAATTACATCATGAATCTTCATAAACAATACAGTAATATTAACAATATAATTATATCAGTTTCAGTAAAACTGTTTCTTGTAACTGTTAATTTCAAGATACATAACTGTCGAGTTCGCATTTCATTTCGAGCAGTCAGTTTTAAGTAAACTTGCTCTCATAATTGAAATTTTAATTCTTCAATTTTACTTCTCTTCAATTCATATTCTTGTGGAACTTTATAATATACTCTGAAATAAAAATAGAATGAAGAAATTGCATTGAAACAACTTCATATTTCTATATAACATGATGAACGTACTCATTTTGCACAATTATAAAGAATACCTATAGTACAACTACTTACAACATAAATTGTCAAACATACATAACATTCTCCAAGTAGTAGTTGAATTTTTTCCAAAATATGATTCACATAGCAGCAGCATGTTTCTTGTGACTTTCATAAATCTTGGATTGAAAGTTGTGGTTGTACAAAATGAAACTTCGTATGCAATTTCTACATATTTGAATATCATATTTCCCACTATAAGACACCTATAAAAGAGAAACTTTCAACTTCAAATCAATGAGGAATAGGTGTCATTCATTCAACAGCCTTTATAAAAGTTCCTGAGATAGAGTAACAATGTGTTATGAATTAAAGGAACTCACAATAAGTACCTCTTGTGTGACACAGAAGAATATCTGAGTATTCAGAAGTCAATCAAATTCTGATGCCAACTATAAAAACAATAGTAAATTTGGAGCCCTCTACTCCATCTGTTTTCTGGAGATGTGTAACATCAACATGTAACTTTGCTATTATTACGCACTATTTCCTTTGCTTACTTTCATGATTGTAGTAAGTGCTCTCATATAATAGGTTGAATATTATTTTCATTTTATTTTCTAACCTTTCTATAGTGAATCTAGTTCCTCTTCATAGAAAGATTGTAACCTAAAAGTGAATATTTCAAAAATAATAACTACTAAATTAGTATTGAATATAATAGTTCACCTTCAGACCACTGTCAAAATGATCATTCAATGGAAAGTTAAATGATTCATACTTTTCATGTATTTCTCTCAAATTTCCAAATACATTTGGTTAGATCAGCTTTCAAAGATACATAACCACAGAGTTATGAGATCTTATCTTCTTTGGTTCAAACTTGACAATTGGTTAAAACATCGGATCTCGTTCACTTTCACATTTGGATGATTGTAGAATCGAAACGTACTTCCTCTTGAATAAACTGTAACGAAAATTCAAGTTGGAACGGCACGGTCTCTACAGATATATAAACTGAAACGAAAATTCAATTAAAATGGTCTTACTAACATTCAGTTTGAAATGTCGTAAAACCGATATAGCCTTTAGTGGAAAGCTCTCTATATTCATATGATACACACTCTAAATGAGCTAACGAAAATTTCATCGAGTTTCTTTCCGGAAAAATATGATTATACAAAAGAGCTCAATACCTATTAATAGCAACTCCAGGGATATCCCATCATTTTGTAAAGTAGTCTTGATTTGTAGAAAAATCCTAATAATTTCAGGAAATCTTTTAACGCATACAGGTTAGAATAACTATGAAATATGTGAATTCTGGGTATATTTCTTGAGCATACTGAAAAATGTATACATGAAAATACATAAATAAACCTCAAAATACATTCGCTTACCTTTCAAACATTATTGTAAGTCTCCTTAACTTCTTTTTATTATAACATTCCGTTTGAATCACATTATTTAGGTTCAAATAACCACAAAATGTTAAATTACTGAATTTCGAAAATTTGTAATTTCTTTCCTTGTACAAAATATACATAAAATGGATAAAATATACATCAAAATACGTTCACTTACATTCAAAAGTTCATTTCAAGTGTCGTCAATTTTTTTTCAAATAAAATTCGAAATTACTTATTTTGACAGATCGAATATAAGACTAATTGAAAAGAGGTTACATTCGATTAGATGTTATGGATATTTCATTCCTTCTCATATTGTCATTCAGAAGAGAAAACCCACTATATTCTAGATGTTGGTAGTACCGAAATTACGTTGGTGAAAGTAAAAGTTATCAGCTATTTCCATCGCACTATTTTCATTCAAATAGAGAGAACATTAAATTTTACACTTTGGTAAAGCTCACTTCCGACATTGAATAGCCATAGTAGGGGCGGTTGGAGAGGTGGCTGTCTCCACTCCCGTGTTTCCGGTTATCTTCTCGAAAATCTTGGTCTCAAAATTCATCACAATTGTGAAAATTAAGTCGTAGAGTAACGATTTCTCTTCGCGAATCCGATCGTGAGATATATAGGAATCATTCGACACCCGAATCTATTCTCCTGGTAACCCCGCATAAGTGGGACGGATGACAGCTCGACGTTCGTTTATTTCTGGCCGTCAGAGATATTCGGAATGAGGAAAATGGAGCGAAATCTCGCAAGAGTCCGCCGATAGCCCTTTGTTGAATCGACCATGTTCCAGTTTTCCCGCGGTTTAACGAAATAAAACTATTGGGACGCAACATGCGAAAGTCGAGACAAGCTCTTTGTCTAGGTTTTGAAATAATCGAATGCGATGGAAAAATTTGTATAGACATAAAAGTCCGACGAAATTAACCCCTGCACTCGCGAAAAATCGGAGACCTTTTTTATTTCCGCTTTTACGGGGATATTTTTGGGAATTTTCGCTCGATCGATCGTTCCGATCACCTTCCGAAAGACCGAAGTTTCCGATTCCGAAAAAATCTCGCCGTTTAGACTTTCCGTTTGCTCGCGGCGACGTTTCGGCAAAAATTTAGCACAAACGTTTGTCAGACCCTTTCCCTCTGGACAAAGAGTACCAGATTTTTCGCCGGATCACTTCTTCTCCACCTAGGTCAAACTACCGTTATCCCCTCGGATTATTCCCGAAAAAAGCCTTAGGACCTTAATATTATAGATCATAACTTCTGCGAAAGTGATGAAAACACCTGTTGTGTTTCTTCCTTCAATTTTGGATTTAAAGTTTTTAATGTCTGCTCAGATAGTTATCTCAAATTGATGTTGTAATTATTATAAGGGAGAAGACTTTATAGCATGCATGTGCTTCACTAAACCAAATATATTGTATGTTTAATTGATAGCTGTAATGCCTAAACTTCCCGAATTACACGTCCAAATTGTTTACGTGAAACCATGATATCAATTGAATTAGATTCATAACAATCATTGATCGTTAATGGCTTTATTATGTTGTGCTCATTCAAGAAATTGTTATGATATTGCTATAGTATTAAGTCTATTTATCATATTGTTATGAACTATGAATGGTGATTTCGGTATGAGATGATTTGCGTACAATAGAAATGTTATGTTCTCAGATATATGGTCATACTTATCCGATGAAGCCTAAATATGGTAAAACGCATAATGAATAAATGTAGTGGATAACATCGTTTCATTGAAATGAAAATTATGTAAGCAATAGTTGAATTAAAAGAATTATCTTTATGAAAAAACAGAGGTTTTAATAATTCAATGAAAATGAGGTAACCTCATCTAATGGACATATTCGAGTTTTCCTGGCAAATTTATGGAATTTAGGTGTAATTTCAAATGTATCCCTTAAACTAATAATTCAAATTCAGTTTTTCATGTCTCCACTGAAATTCTTAGTTTCAATTTCAATTTTATAAACAATGAAAATATCTTTTGCATCGTTTTAAACTGAATTTCTAGACCTCCATTATTATTACTATTTATTTTTTCTAGATCAAAATTTTGACGATTCACGAGTATGGACGATTAAAGCATACTATCTTTCGCCTGTAGTACCACAATAAAATTTGAATAAATCTATTTCAAATGTGTTTTGTATTCACGACGAGAAGTAAAAAGGTCATAAAAGTGAATAACGAGCGAAACAAAGCAGGAAATAATTTCGTGGAGAATATTTCATAATCATTTTATTACGCATATTATAAATTTTTCGAGTTATTTTGAATATTCATGAATTCGTCCTCGGATACAAATATGACAGCATCTATGCTTTTAACTAAACGTTAATAGAACGAAAAGAATTGATGGTACTGAAGGTGCCATATATATATTGGATTTTAAAATGAAAGGTCTCGATTTTCTAAAATAGAATGCATGCAATTTGGAAAAATTTTCAAACGAAGATATAACATCAGTTATTAAACACACAAAAATTGGAAATAGGTGTTGATGGTATTCCTAACTTTTGGTTCAAGAAATTCTCTTGCGTTCATGAAAAATTGGCTGAATATTTTTCATTTATAATAAAGAACCCCTCAGCTAGTCCTTTATTTTTTCACACAAGGAATTACTTATTTAAAACCGAAAAGTGATAATACTATTGATCCGTCTCAATATAGACCAATTACTTGCCTTCCAACAATATATAAAATTCTAACTGCATGTATTACCCAAAAAATTTATGCACATTTGGAGAATTATAATATTCTTTCCGAACATCAAAAGGATGTATTGGTACTAAAGAGCAACTTGTAATTGATTCTGTTGCTTTGAATCAAGCTCAAACTAAGAAGAGAAATATTCATACAGCCTTCATTGATTACCAAAGGCTTTTGATAGTTCTCCCCATTCATGGCTTCAAGAAATTTTGGAAATTTATAAAATTGATAAGACACTTCGTCATTTTCTTGAATTCGTATTGGAGAACCAATCTTCATTTAAATATTTCAAAACAATCGTTAAAACCGAAGTAATTCCAATCAAAAGAGGCATTTTCGGTGATTCTTTAAGTGCTCTTTGGTTTTGTCTTTGCCTCAATCCATTATCTCATGAATTAAATGCTACTAGTTTCGGCTTCAAAATAAAGAGTTTATTAACTGAATTCAAATTAAGTCACTTAATTTATTTAGATGATATTAAATTATATGCCGGAACCAGATCTCATTTAAAAAGTCTACTTGAGATTGCTTTCAACTATTCGATCAATATGTTGTTTCGCATCAAAATAGATTAGATTTATATATATATATATATATATATATATATATATATATATATATATATATATATATATATATATATATATATATATATATATATATATATATATATATATATATATATATATATATATATATATATATATATATATATATATATATATATATATATATATATATATATATATATATATATATATATATATATATATATATATATATATATATATATATATATATATATATATATATATATATATATATATATATATATCTAGGGTATTTCCAGATTGGAAGACAACTTTTTGTTCAAGATTCAGGAGCGGCCTAAACTCTGCTATAATGTCTTTAAGTAATAAGTTTTCTTGGTGAGTAGTTTCGTCACAATTTTTTTTTCCTTAAAAATTCATGAAGATAGACTCCCACATCATCGCATCCTCCTTCGGCCAGAGAGGATGAATACTTTTTTCCTTCGTTTTCTTATTGCCCAAGGACAGCTTCATGGATGAATTGAAATAGATTGTCCTCATTTTATACAGGAGTGACTCAAAAATATATCATATCTGGATTTTTTCAAATGGAACACACTGTATTTTATTATTCATGTCAACGCATCAATTATTGTGCTTTATTTTCAATCATTTTCTGAATATTCTATTATATGTGAAAATTTTGATGAAAATTCTACAAACCGAATCAAACTCAAAAATATGCATCATTATTCGCACAGAAATTTTCTTTTCTGTAATGATTCAAGTAATAAAAGGAACCTTAAGAAGATAATTACTTTAACGAATGATAAAATCACGATCATTAAAACGTAAATCGAGATATTTGTTTACAATTTTTTTCATTTGTGCCTTCTGTCAGGTGTCCGGACATATCATATTCAGCCTTTTACATGGTTAACTTAACCGTGTTTCGTTATTGAACATTGTTAAAGTGAGGTTTGAACCCAATTTTCTCAATTGACTGCCATAAAATTCTCCAAAGAAGCAATAGTTCATATGATTTTTATTCTGGGTGAGTGTGATAGAAATTCTTTATTGGCAAGTAGAGTTTAAGCACAAAGGTTTCCTGATAAGAGGCATCCTGATGCAAGATGCTTCGAAAAGCTTCTAATTAGGTTTATCGAAATAGTTAATATCGCTTACAAAAACATTAAAAACCGGAAACTGCTACAGCTGAAGTCAACTAGTTATTAGTTTTGTTGATAGTGACAGAGGACCCATATAAAAGCCAAAGAGAGGTATTTCAGTTGACAGATATAAGTCAAACTTCCGTCCAGAGAATCTTGAAGGTGAATACACTTCATGCATATCATGTACAGCTGCAACAGGAACTGAACAATCACCCTTTTACCACGTGCATATTTACAGAATTGAGAGAATACAGAGAAAGTTTTTTTGAAGTTCAAATTACAGATTTGATCGCAATTTGCTGCAAAGTGATGTTAAGTTCAGCTTGTGCCCATGTCGTTTCTAAAG
Organism: Cryptolaemus montrouzieri; assembly: GCA_013387265.2. Classification (NCBI taxonomy): domain Eukaryota; kingdom Metazoa; phylum Arthropoda; class Insecta; order Coleoptera; family Coccinellidae; genus Cryptolaemus; species Cryptolaemus montrouzieri. The sequence goes on from JABFTP020000185.1 coordinate 127,774,074, forward strand.
CACGGAGGGTAGACGTGCTTTATTTGATGGTGTTTTTGTACCTAATTTCGAATAATTATTGCAACTACCCTTTGATTAGTTTCCTCACTTTTAATGTTTCTCAATATCATAATCGCCATAACACCTTATTTTACGTACCTAAAGCCCGAACTGATCTATACTACAACTCTGTCGTTTTGAGATTAATGCATTCATGTAATAAATACTTGAAGAATTTCGATTTTAATACGAGCTTGGTTTATTATTAGAAAAATTGATTTTCTATCAAGCAAACCATTATAATTCATGAGATGAATGTGAAATGGATTTTTTTCTTGTATCATTTGAATTGATAATGTTTTGATAGAATATCTGTCGAATTTTATTTATAATTATCTTAAATTGTTTATGTAGAGAACCCTTGTAATTGGAATTAAATAAATAAATATATATATATATATATATATATATATATATATATATATATATATATATATATATATATATTTAATTGAAGCTGAAATTTTATACGCTGCCATAACTAGCGATTTCCAATCGGAGTGAAATGTTTTCGAAGTGATACCATTTCCGGTTATACCGGAAGTGGGTCATCACTTTGTTATTTCAAATGGCAATCTACTTTTCTTATTATACATCTAAAACCGACATTTGAGCAAGGCATAAGATACCCAAGTTGTTGGCACTTATCTGTCGAAACTTTTGACAGATTTCATTATGTTTGTTATAAATTCGATTTTTGAGGAACATTTAAAAAAATTGTAGCTCGTAGATATTTTGCACTACAGACACAAAATTTGCATGGATAAAAGAAGGATCAAGGAATTTTTCAAGCAGTCTACACATGTCGAGTGTGGATTTTTTCAATTTGGCCCCTTTCAAACAGCAATATTTCAATTTTTTCAAATTGCACGTGCCAATTTTTATATCGCCATCAAATAAAGCGACGAATTTCGGATGGAATTGTATCAGCATGTAGTATACCTATCTCTTATAGTTCCGAAATAATTTGGGAATATATTGAATTTTGATGATTTCGCAAGAACTAACAGAGGATGCTTTGAAATATTTGAATCAAGCACCTGAACTGGCTACGCTCACCTGACAGGTGCCTGAAATTAATGTACTTGTCACTTCGTTCATTCGAATTTGATATTTTGACAAGAATTGTCGTTATTTCAGATTGAAAATATAAAAAAAATACAACACATTTGGAGTAAAACCACTGGTTATTCAAAAGAAAATAAATTAAATTTTTTTTAAATTCATTTCAGAATGTCAAGAAGTAGTGGGTAGAAATTGCAGGCAATTCAATAACCAATTTCCAAATTTACCGTCTATGAGTAAAATAAAATTTCGAAGCATTAGAAGCAATTTTCTACAATTCGGATGAATGAAAATTGTAGGAACTAAGCGAAAACCAATCATCGAAGATAATTATATTAAGACGAATAAATGATAGCAAACATCATAGGAGAAAACTGATTAAGGATCTGAATAAATGTTCAATATGGGCCCCATTCTGCTCGATACACTTGTCAGCTCCTATACGAACATGATGAGTTGCCCTCCTAGTTTCCTCAGTATCAATATTACGAAAAGCATTATGAATGCGCTCTAGTAACTCTTCTTTACTTCTTACAGGATCCACTTCACTCTTGATTTTGCCCCATAAATGAAAATTAAGGGGCGACGGGTCCGGAGAACGCGGAGGCCATAAATTTGGTTCTTGATTACCCCACTCCATTTATCTTCGAACATTTCTGTTAGATGTCGATCTACAGCTCGTGTTTTATGTGCTGCTGCACCATCCATTAGGTTCTGTTAATCCCTCAGAATGTTGAGGGCTAATCCATCTAAAAAATTTGCTAATGTTCCTCTCAAAATTTCCAGGTATCTTTGTCCATTAAGATTTTCCTCATAAATGTGATAAGCCAACAAATCATTCATTGAAATTAAAAAACTGAATTTATTTTGGGAATCAATAACTTAATTGAAATTTGGATTTTCTGTGGCCTAAAAATGTCGATTTCTCCTGTTGGTTATTCCATTTTCATTGAACTTGCCTTCATCAGACCATATAATTTTCTGCAGAATTGTCTCATCTTCTTGAAGCCGAATTAATAAATTTTCACAGAAATGTAGCCGCTTGGGAAGGTCAGTTAGTTTCAATTTTTGTAGTCTGATAAAAGAATACGGGTGCATGTTATGTTACTTAAGTATAACTCAATCCAATATCCATTGATGCTGACTTAATGGACGCATGTGGATTGGCACGAAAATAGGCTAGCGTATTGATTTGATTGTCGTCGTCCTCGAGAATTGGTTTTCTTCTAGTTTCTATGTCTTTTGTTACTCCAAATTGCAGAAAATTGCTTCTAATCAATTAGTTATTGAATTGCCTGCAAGTTCTATCCACCACTTTTTGACATTCGTCATGAATTAAAAGGATATTAAACATATGCTCGTTTGAATAATCAGCCATTCTATCATCAATCTGGTGTTTTTCAAAAATTTTCACTTCAAATTACCAAGAATTCTTGTTGAAATATCAAATTCGAATGAACGAAGTGACAAGTGCATTAATTTTAGGCACCTGTCAGGTGGGCGTAGCCAGTTCAGCTACTTGGTTCAAATATTTCAAAGCATTCTTTTTTAGTTCTTGCAAAATCATCAAAATTCAATATATTCCCAAATTATTTCGGAACTGTAAGAGATGGGTATAGTACATGCTGATACAATTCCATCTGAAATTTGACGCTTCATCTGATGGCGATATAAAAATTGGCACGTGCAATATGAAAAAATTGAGTTATTGCTGTTTGAAAAAGGCCAAATTGAAAAAACCATACAAAACAACGCAATAAACATTTAACATGTGTAGACTGCTTAAAAAATTCCTTGATCCTTTTTCTATCCCCCAAGCAAAAATTCTGTCTGTAGTTGAAAAATCTACGAGCTACAATTTTTTTAAATGTTCCTCAAAAATCGAGTTTATAACAAAAATAATTGAATCTGTCAAAAGTTTTGACAGATAAGTGCCAACAACTTGGGTATATTATGCCTTGCTCAAATGTCGGTTCTAGATTTATAATAAAAAAGGTAGATTGCCATTTGAAATAACAATGTGATGACCCAATTCCCCGGTATAACCGGAAATGGTATCACTTCGAAAATATATCACTCCAATTGGAAATCGCTAGTTATGGCCGCGTATAAAATTTCAGCTTGATATTGTAATTGGAACTTACAAAGTTTTTAACGGACGGTTAAATGTTATTATGAAGAAGTAATAATGCTATTGTAATTTTGGTTAGATTGTTGGTCCGAAACTCTATTTCTGAAATATTTTCATCTCAATGGCACAAACGTTTATACTGGAAGAGCATACCAACTTAGTTATTTAATATAAAACACCTTGTATATTGATGACTTGTTCGATGACATTCATTATTTCAATCACAAAAACGGCGGAGCTACCAAAATAATGTAAGGTGTTATGCCATGCGGGATATAACTCATGTCCGACTGAACCTCAGTCAGTAAACTGAGTGCTCTTTATTCCGCCTCACATTTCAGAACGAAGAAACATCGAAAACTAAGTTTTTTCAAATTGTATCCCATATTTTTTTTCAATTCATTACATTTGCCATAAAAAAATAAATGAAGTTTCCCATGCATACCCTGAACCTGAGTTTTCAAGTTTTCAGTTTATGGCGAAAAAACGAATTTTACGTATCTGCACGTGCATATACATGTTCCATAGCATAGACAGAGTCCTGAGCATAGATAACAAACTATTATTGTTTTAACTGTCAGTCGAATTAATTCGAACAGAATGGCTAGCTACACAAATGAGCAAATACTCAATTTAGTTTTCATTCATGAAGATGAGAGACGGAATGTGAGTAGAACTTGTAGGAGATTTAAAGAATTATATACAAATTTGCCGTCTATGACAGCTAAAATTTTCGGAAGATACGTTACAAATTTTCTCTCGAATGAACGGTCCAGAATAAGACATCATTTTCATCGCCTGTAGTCAACAATGAAGACAATGAAATTGCCGTTCTAGCTTATTTTGATGTCAGTTCACATATGAATTAACCTCATAGTATTATACACAAAATTCTGAAAAAAATGAACAGTACTCTTATAAATTTTCATTAGTCCAAGCTCTGCAAGCTGATGATCCACAGATTCGAATAGAACTGTATGAGATCCTCCTTGTCAGAACACAAGAATCCCGATTTTATCAAAAGGATTATCTAGGCGGATGAAGACAAATTTGATAATGGAGGTATTTTAATCCGGAATAGCTCACACTTTTGGGCCAACCAAAATCCCCATATTACGAGGGAAAGAAATCCTCAAAATAAATTTAGTTTCAATGTGTTAGATGGGGAATTTCATATGGAGATTTTGAAGACAGTAGTAAGTGACTTAGTTGATACTTCAGCAGTAGCTGAATCAAGGTGTTGTTAGTACCAACTCGATGGAACGCCAGCTCTTCGCACAAATGAAAATTATCGAATTTTAACTGATATGTTTGAAGATAGATGGATTGCAAAGTACGGTCCGCCTTTCTGGCCTCCAAGGTCACCTGACCTAATGCCTATGGATTTTTATCTTTGCTGAACGCTGCAAGATAAAATTAATTCTGAACCTTTGATTTCATAATAGACTGCAAAATACTTTCATGCAGTTGGATGTGGAGTAACTGAGGCGAGTCACATCACAGTGTTTCATGCGTCGAGTAGAACTATATTTTGAAGTGAATGGTCATCACCTTGAGAAATCATTATGACATTTAGGAAAATATAGTTTAATTCGTTTTGATATATTTTACTTTGACTTTAAAAATTAAACAACTGCATTTTTGCATTTTTTTCTCAATTTATGATTTATCCAATGACAAAGTACAGTTCTTGTTAATGATATATGTCCCGCATGGTTTCTTGTTTGCAAAACACCTTTCATTGTTTCGGTAGCTCACGCCGTTCTCCAGATATATTAGTTTTTCAAAAAGCGAAAATTGGATAATTTGCATATTCTTACTGAGTTTATATTGTGCCATTGCCAAAAGGTCAGGATTTTCAGGTGAATTTCACTAAAATGCTCATTCTTTTGAAACTTATCAAGTCAATTACAAAACAACTAAAAAAGAAATCAGCCAAATCGGTTGTACCGTTCTCGAGTTATGCTGCGTCATATATGTTGCAAATGATTTTTATGTGACGATAAAATTGAACAGTTCTGCACTGCCTCGTATTAGTTATTACTTGTAACATACCATTGCAGGGTTTATTTTTCCACATGTTGAATCAACGATGTCAGAGTCCATGAATTCTGAAATTCATATTCAAATTATCATTTCAACATTATATCCACTGAACTCCAAAGCTGTTTGTTAACTAGTCAATTTCGAATAATAGATATTTCATTGCCATTTAATTAGTGTCGCACAAATACAACAACACTAAAATATTTAATTAGAGGATTATGTATGTTACGGATTTACTATGGACATACCAAATTCATATTAGTATATATTCTTCATTGTTCATTCTATGAGCTTTGATTATTCAATTCGGCATCGTGTTTGCTATTGTAATATTAGCTGAGAAAATAACGGCTTTGTTAGAAACTCGATTATCGACTGTTTGTGTTCGAAGGATTCCCCATTATGTTAAACTGATTTGCGTAATTTGCAGGGAGTTTGGGAAATGGGTTAATTTATGATCAAATAGACGTTGTAACTATTGCTTATTGTATTTTGAGTGAAAAGTCTAGAGAGGTTATGCAAAAGGAATAATCAAGTTTTATATGTAGTCGATCTCTTAAACTAAATACTCTTTCATTATGTCGAATTTTAATGTAAATAATATATGGAGGAAGGTGTAGTATGAAGTATAGATGAACATTCAAACATGATTCATGAGATTCTGCTAACTTGATGCGAGAGACTGACAAAATTAAGATTGTGAACCATAAGTTGTTTGAAACTAAGATATTTCCGAGAGTAAAAACACTGCCTAAACTTTTATCAACTTTATCTTCCGAATAAAACGTGTACCACAATTAAGTTCTTTCGAATATCTCCCCATTCCTTCATATAATAAAGTTCACAGGTGAAGCATAGTTCTATCACGGTAGAGAGGATTTGAGCATCTCATTAATTTTGATTGTCCAAGAACGAATTTACGAGTATGGATTGATAAGTTTCCGGCCTGACCAAGATAAACAACGTTTTTAAGAATTTTTCTGTTATTTCTCAACATAATCTCCTTTAAGGCTGATACATTTCTCATAGTGGTGTTCTAGTCTAGTAATGCCATCTCTATAGCACCACTACACCAAAACTTTAACCTTATCTGTCGACGCGCGTTTCGCTAACTTAGTTAGAATCATTAGGAGATGATAATATACTAATTCTAAACTACAATGCTAGCCTACTTATACTCTAGAGCGATGGGCGAATCAGGTTATTCACCAAACCTGTGTCCTGATTGGTCGACTCGCTTACAGTGGAAGGGGGTAAATTAATCGATCAAGTTGTACAACGGGCTCGAGGGTATCGGGCCTTTGTCTCTATTTAATATATTATTGCATTTAATAACCTTAATACTTTCGAACGCATTCAAAGTATTGACATTATTTACATTTCTTAACAACTTAACATTATCTCTATAGGCTGATTCGTCAAGGTTGAATATGATGGGGAGGATGTCCCCATTGTTGAATCAATATCTTCTTTATGAATTTCCTTCGGTGTTAACCCTTTCAAATAAAAGTATTTGATGACAGCACGCTTTTCCAATTTTTACATTTTCACAAACAACACAGAGGAGTCTTGTTCAGTGTACTCTCAAACGTAAACTAATTTGGCGATCGGGCTGAAACTATACCTACAAGCTATCTTAGGATGGTACTGTACAGGTAGGCTTAGTGGCGCCATCTATTGGTCAAGCTGGATATTTATCAATCCAGCCTTGTAGGATACTTCAAAACATTCATTTCTTGAAAATGGTCGTTTCAGATCGAAAGAGAATTTTGGAATCAATTTTCGAATTTCGGCGAATATTCGAGAATACTTATTTGTTTCTGTAGAACTGTATATTGAAATGTGACTGCTGAATTTCAGGAACGTCGGATTACTTTGAAGATTTTCGTCGTTTTGAAAAAATTTCTAGTTTGCTTGATAGCCGCAAGCAGAAATTAGCAAGTAATAAAAATTTAATTTTTCGACATATATCAAAAACTATACACCAAACAATTCAAAATGAAAATGAACACTTCATATTTGATACGCTTCTTTTATTTACCAAAAATCGTCTTTAATAACGTTTGAGGTAATGAAAGACCTTAGAGATCCCTGGGAAAAATACTTCTAAGAATATGTGTTCGATCAAATTTTTGCTGTTTGTTAACAATTTTATTTCTACTACTTGGACATGATGTGTAAAAATGTGTGATTGAAACAAATTAATATGTAAAAATATTTTTTACAATTTTGTAAACATTTGCTGTGGGTTTTTTCTTTTATTATGTTCCACTAAGTGTTAAGCAAGAATTCCATATATAGCATGATATAAAAGGTCGTTTCCCATTTATCTTCACCAAATATTTTCAAAAAGAATGATTGCCACAAGCAAGCAGCCGACGTCTTCGTATTTTGCACTTTTCTTGCATAACTTAAGAGATTCAGAATCCTCCAGTGCTCATGAATATCCATTTGTTGAAACGACATACAAAACATCAGGGTGAAGTCTAGAAAACACTCTATCGATCAGTTATGAGGAACAAGTCTGGATTATGTAATCGTTAAATTTATATTAAATAACGCAATTGATTATAAGTTCAATTGATGAGGCTTTTACGTGATAGAAATCCATTTTCACAAATACAAGTGAACGATGATTTCCACTAAGATATATATGCTCGACGCGTTTCTATATCGTGGAGTCCGGAGTTTAGGTGGGCGGATGCCCGATTTGGCTGGGCGAATGCCCTAAAACATTCAGGTTCGAATCTAATTTTCAATTATAGCACTGAAAAGTGCGAATTTCCTCAATCGACGGTGTGGTCCACTTCATTCAGCCGACGTCAGCAGTGGTGCACAGGTAGATGCAAAAGTGGCCGCGACGGTAACCTATGCCAAAGTCCTCTCAAGTCTTGATGAACTGGGAGTCCAAGTCATACTGAATAGAAATCCGCTGACGCTGGTGGACGGTCTTCTCAGGAAGGCTTCCACCGAGGAGTGCATCTGCAGCGCATAAAATGGGACTGCGCGGGTACAGATGCCTAAGTCCCACCTAGCGATGACCTCCGCAGTCGGGTATCCGATGGAGCTCCTGGGACGACTTCCTTGGACGGCTGCTCGCTGCTGAATGAATGGAAAAATATATCTTACTAACAAATTTTTATATATACTAAAGAGGCAATCCACTCAGAGTTATCCGTACTTGAACTCATGTTTAGGAAATAAATTTAAATAAGGGTGAGTTATTCATGTCTACTTGATCATTAAGAATTTGCGGTGAATCCCTAAATCTGTTAATTTCCAGTGCTTCCAGAAGGTTGAGTTTAATACCTCTCCCCTCAGAATGTAGGATTTTGAATTTTGAGTTGTAAGAGCGACCATTTCTCCTAAGATGATTTGAATCGGCTTCTCCATTGATGAAACTGCATTTATGTTCAGAGATTCTAACATTAAAATTTCTTCCTGTTCTACCTGTATAAAACAATTGCAATCTGCACATTCCAATCTATGAATATCTGATTTATTTCCTTTATTGATTGGAGATTTATACTTCCTGATAAATGAACCTAAATTTGTTGATGTTTTGAACGCTTTATTTAGATTTAAATTTTTGAGAAGGGATTTCACATAATTGATAATATTGCCTATATATGTTAAACTATTGAATTTCTTGTCTTGGTGTTCACCGATTGGATATATATGTTGTAAAGCTAATTTTTGGTTTTCGTATGTAGTATGCTGCTAACTAATTCAATTCTTTGAAATAATTATCATTAGACATCGGTATGTTCAGGAGTCTATGTATAAAGCTGTTAAATGCTGCAACTTTATGTGCTAAGGATGTGCCGATGCATAATGAATTGTGATATCTGTATGAGAAGGCTTATGATAAATTGAAAACTGGTATTTATTATTTGACCTTGTTATTGTTAGGTCTAGGAAATTGATCGAATTGTTCTGTTCTATTTCAGGAGTGAATATTATTTTTGGGTGCAGGTTAGATGAAATTCTCGAATACAGTCAATACAGTGAATCATTAATGGAATCTAATGTTTTGGAAATATAATTACAAAACATAAGATTTCTTTAATGATTTCAAGCATTCAAGATTTCAAATTTTAATACATATTCTGGAAAAATGTTATGAGTTCGAACCGTCTTTTTCTATTCGTAATTCAAATGAGTTGATAAGGAAAATAGAAAATATTGTCATTCCAAGTTGCAATGCAAAGTTAGTCTCTTTTGATGTCAAGAATTTGTTTCCAAGTATTCCACCGAAAGATCCCTATAATATAATCAATAATTTGTAAACACAGAATATGACGAATTCACGAATTAAATACGACAATATGGCTTTATTAGATGTTTGCATATCTAAAATTATTTTTATTTAATGATTGTTTTATAAAAGTGATGAGGGATTCATAATGGGAAACCCCTTCAAGCCCTCTTTTAGCAGAAATCTTCATGGATAACATGGAAAAAAATATTTATAAACACCCGCTTGGTAAACATTTCCTATATTGCTTTCGATATGTCGATGACATTATTGTATGTTTCACAGGAACGAACAGACAGTTCCTTTTATTCGAAAATTTCATCAACAACATGCAACCAAAAATAAAATTCACTACTGAAATAGAACAGAACAATTCGATCAATTTCCTAGACCTAACAATAACGGGGTCAAATAATAAACACCAGTTTTCAATTTATCATAAGCCTTCTCATACAGATATCACAATTCCTTATTCATCGGCACATCCTTACCAACACAAAGTTGCAGCATTTAACAGCTATATACATAGACTCTTGTACAAACCGATTTTTAATGATAATTATTTCAAAGAATTGAAATGGTTAAAACAGATCGCAATAAATAATGAGTATGATGCAAATTTAGTTAGGAGCATACTACATAAGCAAAAGCTTTACAACATATATATCCAATCGGTGAACATCAAGACAAGAAATTCAATAGTTTAACATATATAGGCAATATTAGCAATAATGTGAAATCCTTCTTAAAAATTCAAATCTAAATATAGCGTTCATAACATCATCAAATTTAGGTTCATTTATATTATAAATATAAACCTCCAATTAATAAAGAAAATAAATCAGGTATTTATAGATTGGATTGTGCAGATTGCAATTGTTTTTATATGGAAATATAGAATAGGAAGAAATTTTATTGTTAGAATCTCTGAACATAAACGCAGTTTCATCAATGGAAAAACCTATTCAAATTATTCAAATCATCTTAGGGAAAATGGTCACTCTTTCAATTCAGAATTTAAAATTCTACATTCTGAGAATAGAGGTATAAAACTCAACCTTCTGGAAGCATTTGAAATTAACAGATTAAGGAATTCACCGGAAATTCCTAATGATCAAGTAGACATAAATAACTTACCTTTATTATATTTATTTCCTGAACAGTAGTTCAAGTACGGATAGCTTTGAGTGGATTGCCGTTTTAATATATATAAAAATTTTTAGTAAGATATATTTGTAGTATTCATCCATAATATATTTTAGTAGAAATCATCGTTTACTTGTATTTTTGATTATAAGTAATAGTTGTTCATATTTTTATGAAGTCTATTCGAATGCAAAAACAGGTAAGAACAATTCATCAAGCAAATTCTCTATAAAATGGTCCAGGAACTCGAAATTTTATTACAGCGACAAGTATCTTGTTCCTCTAATGAGAAATTTGGACAGCACCAGTCAAATGCCAGAGCTTCTACAAGCTCCCGTGTATTAATATTCGGTGAAAACTTCCTGACCGCATAAAACTCTCCCTACCGACTTAATGAAAAGTCTCGGTTTTCAGGGTGGATTTTAATTCTGACATTCATGTTCATCCTCTTGAATATAAAAAGATCGTACAACACCTAATACCTTTAGAGTTTCTTAAAAGGTAACTCCGTGTAATAAAAAGGAAAACCAGGCACCCGAATACTAACTACATTGTCGTAATGTGCTGCACAAATGCTGCAGAAACTTTGTATTACCTGAAAGAAACTCTTTTTATTGGCACAATAAAAGGTCCCTAGTTTTATTTCGTGTAGTTTCATGCATTCGAAAAGCAATGTTGTGGGGAAAAATTATGGGTCATCAATGTAGATTTAGATTTTATGCTAGATAGTAGAAATGGGTGGAAATATACGGAACTCGTTGTCGTTACTGTCGTAAATAGATAGACGAGGAAGTAGAATTGTGTGATAACAAAGTTGGCAATTCAAAAGTTTCAATGGAGTTTCCACTAGTTCAAGAAAGATAAGTTTCTCTAAACGTAATTCTGTGTAGTAAGAATTACCCCACGTCTACTATCTTAAATTCTGGGAAGTCAGGTAAAACTAAATCAAAAACGTTTTGCCTCATATCTCGTCTTTCTATTTCTATATACTAAAATATCATTAATACGTGAAAGACTTTTGCACTTATTTTGTTCGTAGCTACATATTTCTGATGTTAGTAGAAGTGTATTCACAAATTCTCAAGTTAAAACTTCTTATAATGCAATTAATTTTTTCTCGAACGATATTATGAATGTTAGTGTGGAAAGTGGAGGAAACAATGAAGAATATTCGAGATTAATAATTTACTATGTTTTCTTAAGGAATAAAATTTATTATCTTCGTTTTAATTATGCTCCGTTGGTTGAATTGTTGGTTTGGTAGTTTGAAAGCGAGCCTAATACTCACCCGTGAATCAACATTTTATTCTCTTTAGTGACCTTCCTGACTACCTTCACCCTCTTCATTTTGTGATCAAACCATAGGTTTTGTGAGCAACACCACTTAAATAAACTCATATCATATGACATTTGTCATTTTTTTCGAACGAGTGTTAGAATTTTTTCGTAAATTTTTCTTTAAATTAAACATGTTCCACGAAGAAATGATATCTGGGCGATGTCAACCCAAATTATTGGGTCCATAATGATTCTAAAACATCTATAGATCATAATCGGCATCACTTGGAAGACTGAACCTGGCGATCGAGGCTCTCTCGGTCAAATAAAGAGGGAATTGTTTTGTTGAGTTTGAATATTGAAGGGTTTTTGCGATTATACTTCAAAATTGGCAAGCAAGACCAAGGAAGTGATTATGTTTCAGGAGACTCACACTGCGACGGAAGAACATCTCCGCGAAAGAGGAAATATCGCAGGTTATGTACTTTTTGATTATCTCACTAGTCCTTTTTTTGACCTTGCTTGCTATGTATAATCTTTTCTAAGATTTTTTCAGACATATAAGTGGTATGATTGTTGAAATATTTTTTCTGCTGGTTTTCTTTTTCCATTGTTACAGATTCCTGTCCCAAACCCCTTCCTTTCACCCTTGTCTTCGTTTGGAAATTCATGGAATGCAAGAGAGAATGTAGCGGCTAAGCAGAAAAATCTTTGGTACTCTTTATGTACACACGACACTACTACAATATAAACAGACAATTTTGGTAGTGCAATAGCGACAGGGTGACGGGTGTTTTCACTCGTTCAGTGCATCATATGCAATGGTTCCCCTGTTACATTTCTTGAGCTCACACTTGTGTTTTTCATCTGACACACACCAAAATTATAGAATTATAGATATAAGCATTTATTGTAAATACAATAATTCAAAATTTTGTAAATCCTCTCTTTTCAAAAGAATCTTTATATATATATATATATATATATATATATATATATATATATATATATATATATATATATATATATTTTCGAAGTATGTATCTACCCCACGAGGCTACCACAAAAGACCTTTGTGACGTTGAATATAAAGTTCCTATATATATATATATATATATATATATATATATATATATATATATATATATATATATATATATATATATATATATATATATATATCACTTATTTTCGAAGTATGTATCTACCCCACGAGGCTACCACAAAAGACCTTTGTGACGTTGAATATAAAGTTCCTTCATCTAACCTGGTGAGACTCGCTATACCGACGTCTAGAAGTGATCGTTCATCTCTTTAGTACTTTTCCTCGTAATGGTTGCGAATTCGAGATCTCCCAATTAAAGTGAAGAATTAATTTCAAAAACTTCAGAGTAGTGTTTCTACGTTGATTCGAATCTTTATGATATGCTTCAGAGAACTAAAAACAAGATTGATCAATTTCTACCAGTATGGTGTAATCTTTACAAGCTTAGGAGGTTGATGATCAATATAAGTTTGAAGTGTTGATTATTGATGGTCAGGTGGACGGAGAGGTTGTTATTGTAGCGAAAATATCAATTTTGATATTAAATACTTTTTCTATGCCACTTTTTGTTGTGAATTTATTCTTTGATAATAAGTAAACAATGTGTTATTAGGAGAGATCCTAGTTTTATGAATTTTGATTCACTCGATTTCTGAAACTAATGCTGAGCTTTAATGTTGTTTTTCATTTGAATGTGTATCATATTGGAACTATCAAAATAACTAATATGTAGGTCGAATCATTCATTGTTATTCATGAAACTAATTTATGTAGTAACAAAAATCTCAGGAAGTAAATCATAATATATTGAGTGTTGCCATATATTGCTACAATAAAAGTTTCAATGCGCCTATACAAGCCTCAGCATCTGTATGAAGTTCTTAGTTGTGATGCCACTCTCTATAAAAGATTCAATCAACTGCCACTTAGTGATGAATATTTTCCTTGCAATTGGTGACATTCCAAATATTTTCTATGATCATACCTCCTGTCAAGTCAATACCGCAACGTTTTTATCAGTCAAAAGTGCAGTAATACTCGAGGCTTTGTGGCTCGATGTCGAATTACGCATGAAATTGTAATCGTCCACATCCGGAAACAATTCTTTGAGCTTCGGTAGAAGTGCTTGCTTGTTCGGTTCTGTTTAATACTATCTTCTACTTTTAGATAGAGTTCTCTGATTTTCCTATCGATACAAGGAACTGTGATCCTCTTCGTGCTATGATTTTATACATCGTCTGGTTCCAAAGGCCGATCGATGTTAATTTTAATGTGATTGACAAAGGCTAAATATTGCTCCCAGAATAAAAGTCCCGTGTTTACACATATTGCGATAAATTTCCAGTGTCCATGGAATACTGAAATATGATGTTTATCTGGTTACCAAGCTCAAGTACTGGAGCGTTAGTCGATTTATACCATTACAAAGAGAATAGTTAAACTAGTCTGGTTTCTTGAAGTTGCTTGAAATTTTCTTCGTTTGATATTCTCAATCTTCTTTATTTCCCGGTTTCTCTATTAGTCTTTTGTATCATTCTATGAAGGGCGCCAATTGCATATGAATACATTTATATATACTTAATACGAATGATACGAGCAGGTGGCAGACTGGCTTGATGTTGTGAATGGTTATGCAACACTGTCAAAGTCAAACGAGATAGAAATTGCAGCATTTTTCTCCGACTAGACTGTAATACAATTAAGTGGCCCTGTAGTAGACTATGATGAGGAACAGTGGATAGGAAAACTAGATCCTTCAGGAAGATACATTCGCCATTCTGTTGAAGCTTGAGTATTGCTCTGAATGTAACTTTTCGAAAGAAATTTCATTAACCGAAATTTGGAATGTTGAAGTTATATTTACATTTACTCCAGTTTGCTATTAACATATTCTGGTGTTCTCTAGCTCATTTCAGTCGTTTATTTTGAATCGCTTCGATGAAGTGTGGTATTTTGGTAGGCCGACGACCCATTGGATCCTCTGCATCTATCGAAGCTCCCCCCCGAAACTTCTATTTATTCAACTTATATTCTCGAAATTATCAGACGGAAAGAAATTCCTTGGTTTTGAGGTCGACGAGTTTTTGAGTTGGTGTAATCATGCAGAGGCTGTCAGCAAGAAAATCAATTCAGGCATTTCTGCTCTCACTCTGCTTAAGAGTACAATGGACCAGCGTGGTCTCTTGAACTATCTGGAGTGAAAGCACCCAAAGTGGCAGAATATTTATCCTGCAGAAAGGAGCTATTAGGCTCATTTTAAACTCAACAGCAGGGAGAGCTGCTGTCGGTCTCATTTTATTAAGCACCAGCTGTTAACATTTCCTTGTATGTATATTTATAAGTTATTGTTGTATGTTAGGACGAACACGAATGGTTATACACGGAACTCTAATTATCACATTTACTAAACTAGAACAGCTGATCTATTTTTCACTGAAAAGCATACACTTAGGTTACTTGAAAAACCCCTAGTTACATTGAAAAGAAACTTCATAAGAAGCTCCCAAATCATATCAGAAATATGGATTACCATAGGTTCAAGTTGACGATGAATGAACTACTATTTGATTGAAGGGTATTATTCAATAAACGCGTTTGTTAGTGACTGTCGTGCGCGCCTATGATTCTTGTACCAGTGCTGTAGTTTTCAGCGATAGATGTTAGATATGTGGTCTGTTTTGATTCCCTGTTAGTTTGTAATTTACCTTGTTTGATCCATTTGTATCCATTTTATATGGCAAAGTACGGAATGAGGATTATTATTATTATTTATTATCGTGGACTTATGCACTATCTCAGCTGTTAGCTGGATATAATTTACCTTTCCCATATTCAGCAATCAAACGGAATAGGCTCGATTACAATATACTTGACATAAATCTCCTAACTATCCTACATGTATTAAGAATTACAGCTTTTGCAGTTCTATATAGATATTATTATGCAATTCTAATTTCTTAAGTCTATCATGCAAAGTTTTGGGTATTAAACCAGTCGAGGATATGATGACAGGAACAATATCTATTTTATCGAGGTGCCACATCTACTCGATCTCAATAGCAAGGTGTGTGTATTTGGGCTATTTCTCTTGGAACTTGTTCAGCACGTTGTTATTGTTCGGTATGGCGACATCCACCAGCATTGCTGTTCTGGCTCTCTTATCATATACCACTATGTCCGGCCTATTATTCGTCACCATTCTGTCAGTGGTAACAGGCCTATCGTAGTATAATCTGATGGATAATGTTGCACACTTGATTATGCCTCAGAAGATAGTCCGTATTGGCCAGTTGTTCCTAGCCGGACGTAATATGGTGTATAGTCTCCGATCTTATATAGCATTTTCTGCACTTATCTGTTTGTAATGTTCCGTCCGTGATAATATTTTTTTGTCTTGGATGACCATAAGGAATCCTCTGTTTCCGCGAATAATTCGAAATGAATGTTTTCCTTTGATTATTTTTGGTCTAGCAATCTGGCTTGTTGTTATCCTAGATATTTGTATGTTTCGCCATCCCTCATGCACTGTTTAATATCACGATTTGGAAGTTGTGTTTCACCATCTATGACTTTCCCTCTTTGAATGTTCAGGGTCTTACATTTTTCAATTCCGAATTTCATATGAACATCTGCCGAGAACTCACTGACAGTTTTCAGCAAATCATCCAATTGCTACTTGTTCGAAGCATATAATTTGATATCACCCATATACAGCAGGTGGGAGACTGTATAATAATTCCTATCTGTTTTTATCCTAAATCCGTATCATGTTCTATTGAGCATTGAGGACCATGGGTTCTTAGCTAAACAGAACCATAGTGGACTCAAAGAGTCTCCTTGAAAAATTCCATGACGTATGGGTATCTCGTCGGTTTTAATTGATTTATTGTTCATGTTGACCTGCAGAGACGTGCGGCAGTGTCTCATTGTTGTCTTCAAGAGTTCTACCAGGGCTGGGTGAATTATGTATATCTGCAATACCTTAACAAGCCAAGAATGGGCGGTACTATCGAATGCCTTCAGATAATCTAGAAAAGCTGAATAAACATTCCGATGCCCTAGGTATGCCCGTTTCATCATTACAGAATCGATAATGAGTTGTTCCTTGCACCCGTGGTGTTTCTTTCTGCATCCTTTCTACTCCTCTGCTAATATATTGTTGTCGTCAAGATGTTGGTATATTCGATTGGATATGCATGAGATGAATATTTTGTAGAGCGTTGACAGAAAAGTGATCGGCCTATACTGAGACGGATCTTGTGTTTTATCGCTCTTAGGTAGCTTTAAAGTTAAGCGTTGTGTTGGGAAAGTAGGTGTTTTCCTAGAATGTTGTAGAACATACGTGAGCTGTTTCGTAAGGGCTCCATTGACAATATCAAACTTCTAGTACCAGATGTTGTGGATATTATCTATACCTGTGGCCTTCCAATTATTGGTCGCCCTAACTACTGTTGTGATTTCTTCTTCCGTTATTCCTTCGAAGTCCATATGTTTGATATTAAGGCGTTATTTTTCATTCGTGATCCATTCCGCATCTTTATTGTGTTCTTTGGGGTTCGACCATAGTGATGACCAATAATCGGTCGAGCACTGAGCGTCAGGTACTGCTCTGTTATTGTTGGTCGCAATTTTGTTATTTCCCTCATGAAAATTGGCCGCGTTTTGGAGGAACCTTTGGTTTTGGTGTTTCCTTTCAGTACACTTGATGTATCTTGATAGCCTTCTTCCTTTTCTTGGAGTCTCTGCTTCAAAGTGTTCACATACACATCGATATGTTGTTTGTGATCAGAGTGTTTTGTGTTTGTACCAATTTTTCTATGAATTTTGCGTATATCGGATTTCAAGTGCCTTGAGGGCTTTTTGTTCCTCACGAATTCTGTGAGGCGGCCGATCTCAGCTCTAATATTGTCAATATCCTTCTCCTGTCGTTCTTATCATGATGGTTTTCTGACGCTTTTTGGCTCAGATCGAATCAGAGTTGTGGAAACTTATTGTTTGAGTAGTCGAAGAACCACTACCGCTCCATAGTAAATGAAGGTGTGAATTTTCTCCAAGGTGTTCTGGTCAGTGTATTCTTCAAACACTGAGTTTATGCTTGCTGGGATTATATTGGTTGTCTTGTTCGTCTTGAGTTTGGGCAGTTTGGGTCGTTTAGTTGGGTTACTACCACTGAATTCAGTTTTTGCCCTGTAGAGTTCTGATCATAATACATAAATTCGTTCTGCTGGTTCGTCTCAAGGGGGCGCTCTATGTTGATATTCGTTTCCATTGCTTCGATGTTATCTGTAACACTTTCATGGACGGTAGGTATACCGTTATGAGTATCTTCTTCGCTTCTGAGTTCTATTATGACCTCTTCCCGTATGCTTTGCAGCGTTTCTGAAGAAAGTAGCCTGTTTTAACGATTGTTCTTCGTTGATCCGAAATTCTCTGCTGGGATATGTGCTGTAATTCCGGATATTTCTCTACGAAAGCAAGATCTGTATGCTGTCATTTTCGATTCCGAGTTTGTAATCTTGTAATAGGAACGCATAATGAAGGCATTCATTTCTTGGGTCCACTCATGCGTTTCCTAGGGAGTCCGGCTCTCGTGGCCGTAGGCATACTGACTTGCGCGACCGTTGAAACATCAAGAGTTGGTTGGGAGGTATTGTTGTTGTTTTTCACTTGGTTTTGTGTTGCAGTGTCCCTACTCGATATCAGGCTGCTTCCGCCTCTAACCGAGGGAGACTGTGACTCACTTTCCGAACAAGACCCTCTTCCTAAATCTTGAACGCGACAAGAGGTTATGGTGGTACAATGTCGATTAACCCGTTTGTTCCTTAGATTGTACATCATTGGATAAGTTGCATTTTATACCTATCTAACCCCTGAGGGGCTCAGGAACATTATTATTATCATTATTTTTATTAAAGCAACGTATTCAGCGTTAAAGCACTCTGTTTACGATTATTGGAAGAGAGGTTCCGCATATTTCAATCGAAACGAGGAGTGGTGACCGTTTTCTCGAAATATTTTTCTATATCATCTGTTTCCAAAAACTGTTATTAATTTCTATGCGGTTAACAACAATTTTTGGAATTTATACAATAGTTACTATAGCTCTTTGGAAGTACATTGAGCGCAATAACTATATTTGAATCTTTTTATATTTTATTGGATAAGTATGTGAAGCCTTCTCACATTAAATAGAAGCAACTTTGAGGTTATCACGTCGAAACATGAATAGAATTTGGATCAAGAGATGACATTTTGTTTAAGTATATAAATCTAAAGCATTTTCGTTCGGATTGTTTCAACTATAAAGATTTTCGAATAACAAAGAGTCAATTTCAAAAAACGACAATACCAGTATTTTCGACTCATGGTAACATAATTGGCAAGATAACTCATGTTTCCACTATTGCTACTTATCTTGAAAAGAATTATGATAGCAGTAGCAATATCAATGAAGACAACACCTTTGAAGTCGATTTGTTGACTGAAAGAATCATCTGAAATTTGAGATTACATTATTATGTGCAATCTTCCCAATAATTTATCTACCTAATTTAGTGGGATTTAGTCGTGAATGATCTCCTGCTGCATAAGCGCTGAGGCGGTATCACCAATTACATATCATGATATATTCGTATAGTCGAAAAATGTGCCAGTTATTCGAAGCAAGAATGAAGAGAAATAATTGCGTGGCTGGTATCAATACGATTTTCACAGTGACTTTAACCGTATTGAAATTTACTTGCTACATTTTCCTTGAATTTGCGCTTAATTAGCAGACGACCCTACTGACAATATTTCATTCTATTATTACTGTTGTCTTTGTGTTGTATTTGTTTTGGTACTAATAACCACTTTGAATTTGCGTGGAAAATTTCAAGGCCACGTTTTTTCGATACGGCGTAGATGCAGTTCACTGGTCTGGAAGTGCTTACTGCGCATTGTAGTGCTATTATTTCTGCACATGCTTCAGTAGTATTTCGCAACCTTCGTACTAACTTGATCATAATACACATTACCACTCCATGGATTCGGTGCTGTGCTAATACTCCCATACACACAATACACATGTTTCGAAGTGCCTTTTGTGCTTTTCCCCTATCACACGCTGCAGTGATATTCGTAGGATCTAGCTTAATTTTCCTTTTCAGACATAGAACGTGTATGGATTTCCACCGAATATTAATTCATCAAGTTTACTGGCATAAAACTGCCTACTAATTGCTAGTCAAATACCGACTGATCAATGATATGGTTTTGAGCCAGTAATAATTGCACGTAATTAATAGAACTGTTCTATTGTCATAAAATTCAACATATCTCATTATACATCGTTTCATTTTGAACATCGGGGGTACAATCTCGTAGATAGATGTGTATCAACGTTCATGATCGCTTCGCTTACATCCTTATCCTAGTCGCATTTCTCGCTTGTGCATTTTCAGATAGTTTAGGCATGACATGACATGCACGCTTTGAATTATTGCTTTGTAGGTTCTATGCATGTATCGAATTTATTGTTGAAAATGATACTGATTTTGTAGATAATGTGTGAAGCAACATCGTTCGCGACATCTGTATAATATTGTTTTGTCTTCTTTTTCTTAAATACTTACTTGGTAGAGTAACTAATCTCAGATAACAAGGAATTTTTCTTTAACTGTAGCTACCAAGGTACATTTAAAGCGATCTTAAAACAGGAATATAATTCCTCTTCTTTTCTTTTCCTTAGGAGATAACCTGGGCAAACAAAGACTGGCTACTGAGTACCAAAATAGGAAAATAAAACCGTAACATTTAGAGTTGAATTGAGATTCAAATTGATGGCAATGGTGAAATATGTAGATAGTACAAAGCGGATGATGGTGAATATATCCCGTTTGATATAGCATATATAGAGTATGAAGAGAAATCCTCATTTATTGACTACCAGATACTATGAATCTCGACTTCGATGTTTATGTATTGCAGTGGCTTACTACATTCATCAATTCAGTTGAACATTTCTGGAATATCAAGGAAATGAAATAGTGATAACATAAACACAGACAACAAGTATTCACAACCCTGATTCGAGCTGAGCCAAAAAGCGCCAGAAAACCACCATGGCAAAAACGACTGGAGAGGGATATTGATAACATTAGAGCTGAAATCACCGAATTCTTGAGAAACAAAAACCCTCAAGGCCATTAAAAACACGTATACGCAAAATCCATAGAAAATTTGGTACGAACACAAAACACCCTGATCACAAACAACACATCGACGTGTATATGGACACTTTGAAGCAGAAACTCCAAGCAAAAGCAGAGAGGGCACTGAAAAAAAACACCAAAAACTAAGGTTCTTCCAAAGCGCAGCCAATTTTCATGAGGGAAATAACAAAACTGCGACCAACAATAACAGAGAAGTACCTGACGCACAGTGCTTGACCGATTATTGGTCATCGTTATGGTAGAACCCCAAAGACCACAATCAATATGCTGAATGGATCACGAATGAAAAATAACGCCTTGATATAAAACATATGGACCTCCAAGGAATAATGGAGGAAGAAATCGTAGCAGCAGTTAGTGCGACTAACAATAGGAAGGCCACAGGTATAGATAATATCCACAACTTTTGGTACAAGAAGTTCAATAAGCTCCATGGAGCCCTAAAGAAACAACTCACGTATGTTCTCCAACATCCCAGGAAAACACCCACTATTTTCACATATATGCTACCTAAGAGTGTTAGAGCAAAAGATCCGTCTCAGTATAGGCCGATCACTTGTCTGCCAACGCTCCACAAAATACTCACCTCATTCATATCGAATCGAATATACCAACACCTTGACGACAACAATATAATTAGCAGAGGAGCAGAAAGTATGCATAAAGAAACACTACGAGTTCAAGGAACAACTCACCATCAATTCTGTGATAATGAAACAGGCACACGGGGGGTATCGGAATGTTCATTCAGCATTTCTCGATTATCTGAAGGCATTAGATAGTACCGCCCGTTCTTGGCTTGTCGAAGTATTATAGATATACAAAATCTATCCAGTCCTGGTAAAATTCTTGAAGACTACAATGACACACTGGTATTATTAAAACCGACGAGATATCCATACGTCGTCATTTTTCAAGGAGACTCTTTGATTCTGTTTGCTGTTTGGCTATGAACCCATTATCTTTAATGCTTACTAGAATAGTACACGGATTTAGGACAAAAGCAGATAGGAACTATCACACAATCTCCCGCCTGCTGTATATGGATGAAATTATATGCTTCGAACAAGAAGCAATTGGATGATCTGTTGAAAACTGTGAGTAGGTTCTCGGCAGATGTTCATATAAAATTCGGGATTGAAAAATGTAAACCCTGAATATTCAAAGAGGGAAAGTCATAGATGATGAAACACAACTTCCAAATGGTGATATTATACAGTGTATGATAGAAGGCGAAATGTGCAAATATCTGGGATACCAACAAGCCAGATTGCTAGACCAAAAACAGTCAAATGTGAAGATTCGTTCAGAGTACAGACAGCGTCTGAAGACTGTGCTGAAGTCAATGATGAACCCAAGGTATCTAGCCAAAGCAATTAACATCTACTCCATTCCAATGTTGCTTCACTCATTTGGAATAATCAGATGGACTAAGACAGAACTGCATGATAGGCAGACCCGAACGATGCTGACAAAGTACAACAACCATCATCCAAAAGCGTCTGTGACAAGAACAACTTTGAAGCGGAAAGAAGGAGGACGCGGACTGATGGATGTTGTCAACTTACATAACGAACAGATTAGAAATCTCAGAGAATTCTTCTCTGCGAAAGCTCACACTTCTGACCTCCATAAAATGGTATAGTTGGATGATAAGGGATATACACCTCTAAATTTTGTTACCAGGAATAACACTTTTTCTGATAGACTAAGGAAAAACTTATCATCTTACTTAAATCTGAGTTAATTTTTGTTGGCAGAGAAGATGATACTTTAATTCCAAAAATTTCGAGAAAAAATCATAGCCCTATGGCGGTTATATCAGAAGTCTTAACAAAAATTAATAAAAAACTAGAAAGTAAACCATGCCAATTGAAATACCAAAGTTTTAGTCAATATTCGGTACAAGCAAGAGAATTGCCACTCAGAAAATAATTGCAGAATGTAGATCATTTTCCATTTCCTCCAAATTCGAAACTTGAAATTGATCGATAAACCTATTCCCAAGAGAAAATAAATGAAAGCGCTTGAATATAAAATCCAAAATTTTTGAGTTCTATCCAATAAATTCACAAATATCTCAATTTTTCTAACTTTTTAGCTAATTTTTTATTTTGATTGATAGTCTAAGTAGTTGTTTGACTTAGAAACAGTGTTCAAATAGGCTGTAGAGTACTTTTCACATTATTTTTCTTCAAATATACTCTCGTGAAAACTTAATTAGCATATTCATGTTCTTTATTACCTCAAATAAACTTTCTCAACAAAGCTGTTACTAGCCTCCTAATCTAAATTTCTGGAATGATCCAACTTTAATTGACTTTGCGAAAAGTTGAAATTATTCAAGTCGGTTGAGTTCAATCAGCGAAAAGACACTATCTAAATTATTTTCGACATTCTTTAGAGAATGATTTAACTTCGAGATATAAGAAAAATAGCAAGAATAGCTATTGGGGCTAGAATTATACAGCCTGGTTCCAGTAATATATTCAAAGCAAGAAATGAAAATGGAATGATTTTTATCGAGGATAAAATTATTTTGTGAAATGATTTCACCACATTTGTCTCTTTCGAACTTAAATGATGATATAGTGACTGGCCTTTATGCTCAAATGCATAATATTCAACACGCTCTTTTCATACGCCAAATATACATCTCGATCCATAAGACACTGATGAAAATGAGACGAAAGATACCCAAATCGAACCATATATATATAGTTTATTAAGAGGACAACAAACATTATTCTCAACGATTTTGAAATTGTTCATCCTACTCCGTGGCAGGAAAGTATCAGGAAATTTGAAATGAAACGCAAAAATCTTAATTTACTTCTAAATTCATTGACTCTCCTTCAAAAGATGCTCCATTTGAAGCGATACACATGTGCCAGCGTTTTTCCAAGCATCGAATTTTTTTTATGAGCGCTTTCAGGAATGGCCTTCAGCTCCATTTGCGAATTTTATTTCGTGACGTTCCCTGGAGCGGCAAATTCAGTCTGGAGAAAAGAAAAGAGTCACACGGCGCTAGATCAGGCGAATAAGGCGCCTGCTCGATGGTAGTTCTTCTCAAGAAATTGCCGATGAGCGGGACCATTCAGTCTGTTAGGCAAAAAAAGTGACCCAATCGAATAATTTCGAATTCTTCCGACCCAGACATTTATTGAAAATTGTTCTTGATGATGAGATTCTTCAATCGAATAGGGATTTTCCTCAGCCCAATAATGATAATTGTGAAAATTTGTGATAGCAGTTTTCGTAACGTTAGATTCGTCTGTGAACATTTTTTCACTATCAAAATGAGTTTTATCTCTTATTTTTTCTAAAAACTATCGGCAGAAATTCTTGTCTTGAAGGAAAATCTCGAGGAAGTAGAATTTGAACGCGATTAATCTGAAACGGGTACAATAAAAAGTCGTGGAGAATCCTCCAAACTAGAACATGTGAAATATCCAACTGATTTTCAATTTTTCTTGTACTCACATGAGGATTCAAATCAATACAATCCAAAACTGCTTCCTCAATATCTGGAGTCTCACATTTCAAATGATTATTTGCAGTGAAAATACCAGTTTCCCTCAACCTTCTGTGGATACTTGAAAAAGTTCGCCTGTCTGGTGTTACTCGATTTGGAAAGCGCACCTGATATAATCGCCTAGCTTTTTGTTGTGTTTCCGTCAGCTAGACCGTACATGTAATGGATATCAGCCAATTCTGCCATTATTTCTTACATCAATAACTTCAAGCGTCTTAAAACTAGTCGTTAATTTAATAAACAATTCGAGCAAATACTGGTTCAACTTTAGCAATTGTCAAGATAAATAAATAAATGAAGAGAAAATCATAGCCAACTAATCATTTTTTAATTAGAAGTGCTTTCAATTCAGCGAATGCATACAAGCGTTTGATAATATTTGCTGGAGAACGGTTCCAGAAATTTATTTAGTTTTTAATTGTTATTTTTTAGTTTGATGTTGAATTAGTATAAGTTGAGTCTCAGAAGACGAGCTATCACAATAAAAGTAAATTTGAGGCAGACCTATTGAGTATTTCTATTATTTTTTTATTTAGCGAATAATATACAATTTAGATAATTCACATTCAATAATTTTTCACTCAATAATGATAGGAGACAAAAAAAATTACAATCGTTGAAAAAGTTTCTAAATTGAACGAAGATGACGAAAATTGATTGTACGCTGATCAGTGGCGTACTGCAAAAAAGTTCGAAGGGCAAAAGGAGACATTTTTCGTAAAAGAAAACACCTTGTAGATTCTAGTTGAAATTCAGGACGTGTAATGACGGAGGCTGTAAAAATAGCTTGCATTTCAAAATTGGGCTGAATATCTCAAAAACTCCGGGAGTTTTGAAGAAAAACCAATTTTTTCCGGCAATTTCAACACCCTGAAGTTCAGTAATTAAGCTCTTGCAGAGCTTTGTTTATATGAATGATTTTCATTGAAATTGCACGTTTATATACCTTCTCAAGTTGTGACATACTTATATGTAACACCCTGTATACAATTTCGTGAAACCGCGTGTTCAGAATCATCTGCGTGAGGGAATTTCACGGAAATTCAGTCTCAAATAGAGTTCTCCATTGGTACAAAATCGGTGGATTTGAAAGCCTAAAGTTTGTCTGCGGATAGCACTCTTCTGAGTCTGATTATCGCTTCGATAAGAGCGAACGCTCGAAAACCGTAACGCAAAAGCGGATTCCTCAAAAGCAGAAATGAATTTCGGAAGAAGGGTTCACGATCGAGGAGGAAGCTGGTTTTTTCTCTTGTAGCCTTCTGAGGTGTAGGGAAATGAATTTGTAGAAACAACTTCATTTTTTGACAGGTTAATAAATGAAAATTCGATACTGCAGAATTTTCATTGTTGGACGGAATTTTGACGGAGTATGGCCTACGCATCCTGAACTCGTTTTTAGTCTCATTGTTCCAAGGGGCTTCGACGTCGCTTGGATACCAATCTTGCATAATCGGAAAGAAAGATCACCAATTATCTCAAAAAAAATCGTACGCTTCCGCTGTTTTTGAGGATGAGGCCAAGGCCTATAACCTCACATTACATTACAAAAATGAGTTAAAGAGTAGTAAATTTGTATGTGATAGCAAAAAGGATAGATTGAAAAGCACTGGCAAGAGAAAGAATGCAATAAAAAGTAATTCAATCAGTTAATTCAGTCCACCCACGAACCCTACCGACGAGAGCGGTCAAACCTGTTTTTGAACGCATTGACCGAGGTCGCGCACACACTTCTATCTACGGCAATGAAACTGGTGTTGTATAAACTGTGTATATGTACTGTTTTATGTTTGAAATGGAGAATAAAACCCTACAAATACCACTACATCGTGTATAGGGTGAACTACAATGCGCTACAATACACTACTGCAATTCTACACCGGTATACAGCGTATATGTTAGGACAGCACAAAGCACATTTACGAAATCTTTGGCAATCACTAGATGAAAGGTCTCGTGATCTATTAGGAATTCTTTCGCTAAGCCGTCGAGTTTCTATAAATACTTCTGTACCACGTATTGATGGAGCATAGCTATAGGGTGTAGTATGCACTTTTAAATCTGTATACGGCGTGTGTGAAAAACAAACCAGCTCCAAATTACCGAAAGCTTCTGAGGTCATTACGCAATTTGAAGTTTGTGCTAGTATCCCAGTTTTGATGTTTTAGTTCGGCAACTAACAAAAAATGCCCCTCTCCACCTCCGTCTTCTATTTTCCAGCAAAATTGGCGAAAATAGATCGCAGCTATGTTTTTTCTTTTCGAGTTATCCTCATTTCTCGATTTGTTAACATCTCGGTTGCTATCAATGTTACATGAAGATTATTTTGATATTCTAGGGGCACTTTTTCGGGTAGAATGCCGAGACCTATTAAAAATTTTTTTTTGATGAATACTTTCCGAGTTTTCCTGAAAGTAATCCAAAGATGAATGTGAACAAAATAGGAAGAGTCGTTTTTTCTCTTTTCAATTACAGGGTTGCCCACGAATCACTGGAAGTAGCATAATGCCGAAAAAGACGGATATTTTAATTTTCCTTCTGCAATATAATGCACTTCACTTACTTTACTTACGGTCACAATTTAAAAATGAGTTTTTACAGGAAATTCCGTTTCAGAGAAACAAATCAAAGTTATATTCTTTAAATGTAACACCCTATATATTTCAATGATTTTGGCTTTGTGAGGTCAAATGAAAGTGACTTTATTCGATATTTCCCATAACTAAGTTCTGGTTTTCGAGATTTTAGAGATTTTTCTAAATTTGATGACTCTATTCAATTTTTTTTCTCCTCTCGTTGTGACTTTGCGATTGTGATTTTGCAAAATAATAATGTTACTAATAGTCCATTTAAGGGTAACCATCGTTGGGATACTCTGAAATTGATAGAGGGTGTGCAGTACAAGCTTTCCGTTTCCGCCCTTTTTCAAACCTCATTTTTTCAATTCTTTCAAATACACATCCTGTATTTTATACTCTGTTATGAACGGTTATTTTTATATCTATCAAACGATATCCATGTTCTCTATGCCTCTATCCTTAAAGGTTTCTGAGATTTCTCTAATTTTCCGATATTTTGTGTCTCAATATTCATCTCGACATGCTTTCCCTCGTTCTTAAAGAGGGGTTAATGGCACCTGAGAAAGGAAAACAGGAGTTTGTACGATGTGCTACTCAAAACACCAGTTTCATGTAAATAAGTAGAAAATGATCCAAAAATCTCTGCATGGACCGATGTGAAGGCGATGAAAATGAATATTATATGGAATTCAGTCCTTTTTTGCTGACATAACTATTTTTCGAAAAACATAGTAGATCATTTTCATGGAAATAAATATGCTTTGAATGAAAGAAAATGTCAATATAGAATATTATTACAAATCATGGAAAAGAAAAGATTGCATGAATAATTGAAGCGATAGAAATGTCACAAGAGATGTTATTTTCTTTTTTCTGAGTGTTTTGTTGGACGGAGTACATATCGTAAAAGTGTATTCTACTATAACTTTTTTTGTAGTAACAATTATGAATATTTCAAAGTCCATTCAAGTCCTTGCTTGCGACTCAGGATATTAAAAAATTTATTTGAATGATTTGATTTCACTAAGTACACCAAACGTATTGAAGATATTATTAGTGGGTTAACTAAGTGGTAAATCATTACCAAGGGTTGAGACCGGTAGACTTGCTGTAATCACATACTCAATAGTACTAATTGTGGTAATGGCTTCACTAAGCTGAAGAAGATTAAGTATGGTTTTCTACTCAATAAAATATTAGGGTATGCAGTGAATGAGTCGCGTCAGAACAAAAAGTGATTAGGTTCATGGTTAAATACGTGTAATCGAACACTAATTTCAAGTAACTGATTCCCAATTTGTCAGGATTTCCCATAAGAACTCTCACTATGAAAGCTTGGAATTGTTGAATTGTGTGTTTTTGAATTCATTAGTGTTGTCATAGAAAAAAAGCCTTTCGACAATGGAGTATTCTCGGAAAGAACGAGTCGATATGATTCTGACCATTGGAGATGCTTTGGCAAACTGTTTGTTAGCTGAAAGGCTCTACGCCGCAAAATATCTAGACCGAAGACTTCCGAGGATAGAAACATTTGAAAAGTGGCGACAATTGCGAGCCACTGGTAGTGTGTCCGGAATAGAAACACCACCGACGAAAACAAATTGTTGGAAATATTCTATGATAGAACAACCAAGTACAAGTCAACGGAACATTGCTGAAGAAATAGGTCTGAGTAGCCATAGTGTGGAAAGAATACTGAAAAATCATGGTTTTCATGCATATCCCATCAACTGTCAGAAAGAGATCATGAACGACGACTCGAATTTTGTATGTGGGTATTAGAAAGGGTCGCAAAAATGAGGATTTCTCGAATTTAATTCTATTTTCTGATTAAAGTACATTTCAGAATAATGCTTTAGTAAACAGACATTACTTTGACACTAACCCACATATTTTTTATCAATCCTTTTTTTTCGATGGAAAACTGAATGGACAGAAAGCGAATGTGGTTCTAACAGGGTGGAGCCCCAGCTTACTACAACCAACAAGTGAGAAATCATTTGAATGAGAATTCAGTAAAATGAATTGGAAGAGGAGGACCATGCTATCGTCCAGCAAGATCACCAGATTTAACGTCCCTTCACTTATTCCTGTGGGGATATGTTGAAGAGTTTGTTTATCATACATATATGATAAAAAAAAAAGATTAAGGAAGCTTTCCAGACAGTTACGCCTGAAATGCTGTTACGAGTAAGGGCATCTTTCGAAAAGAGAATACATTTATACATAGAGCAAAATGGAGGCTATTCTGAACATCTTTTGTAACATTCCTATTGCTTCAGTTTTTTGCGCAATCATTTCTCTTACATAAATTGTAGTAATATTCTCAATTATAACACATTTAAAGCATATTTTTTCCATTAAAATAATCTATGTTTTTATAAAAATAGTTATAAGAGCAAAATAAAGAATAAATTTGAGTAAAAAAAGAATACCTATTACTGGAAAAGTTATAGAGTTTATAAAAAGGAAAATAAGAAATAGGCTCGAATTAAACAATTTTCAGCTTCTCCGAACACTGCATTTTTTAACTGAATTCCATAAAGTCGCCTTCACATCGGCCCATGCTGAGATTTTGTGACCATTTTCGACTCATTGACTTGAAACTGGTGTTTTAAGTTGCACACTAGCACACCGTACAAACTTCTGGTTTATTTTCTCAAGTGACATGCACAACAAAAAACGTGGAAAAACACTTCGGGAGAAATATTGAGACACAAAATATCGGAAAATTAGAGAAAGATAGGCACAGGGAACATGGATATAGTTCGATTGGTATAAAAATAGCCGATCATTACAGAGTATAAAATACAGAGTGTGTCATTTGAAAGAATTGAAACAATGAGATTTGAAGAAGGGTGGAATCGGAAATTTCGTACTGTAAACCCTGTATCAATTTCAGAGTTTCCCAACGGTTACTCAAAAATGGTGTATTAGTAACATAATTTTTGCAAAATTACAATCAGAAAGTAACAACGGGAGAAGAAGAAAATTCAAAGAAGTCATCAAATTTCGAAAAATCTCAAATATTTGGAAAACCATTGAACTTAGGTATAGAGCATATTCAACAAAGGCACCTTCGTTTGTTCGCACAAAGCCAAAATCACCAAAATATAAAGGGGGTTCCATATAAAAAACATAACTTTGATTTGTTTCGCACAAACAGAACATCCTATATACAGGGTGCTTCAACGAAAACTAAACAGATGCTATATCTACCAAGCTATTAATTTCTGATCAAAACGCAAGAAAGAAAGAGTCAATTTTTGTTTCAAGAAGGACATCTTTTGGGGTACAAAACTTGCCTGAAATATCAATCCCCTGAGCGGGGGTTGCAATCCTTGAACATTTTGAATAGAGAAGATGGGTCGAGTGATGACTCAAAAAGAAGGAGATACTTTTGTCTCTATTGTCGTGAACGAGTTTCCATTTTCATTTGAAAACTGAAAGATACAGGTTGAGAAACTGAAAGATAGGGAAGACTATTTCCTTGAGAATATTGAAGTTTAAGTGAAGTAAAATGGAACAGATTCATGCTGGGCAATAGCAGTCATCATCGAGTACCATTCTCATCTCGAATTTCAACCCCTAGAGCAGGGGTGACCACCCTTGAAAATTTGGAAGAGGAAGGATGGGTCGAGTGATACCTCGTAAGAAAGGTATTATCTTTGTCATGAACGAATTTTCATTTTTTATTGAAAACTGTAGAAGATACAGAGTGAGCTACTGAAAAATAGAGGAGACTATCTATCGCCCTGAGCTATTCAAGTATTAGTGCAAAAAAATGGAACAGATTCATTCCAGATCAAAGGCTGTCATCTTTGATCTAAATGAATCTATTCCAGTTTTTCGCACTAATACTCCAATAGTCTTGGGGCAATAGTCTTCTCTATTTTGCAGTGGCGCACTCTGTATCTTCTACAGCTTTCAATCAAACATGAAAATTCTTTCACGGGAATGCAGACAAAGATAATACCTTTCTTTCGAGTTATCACTCGACCCATCTACCCTCTTCCAAAGGGTTGTCACCCCTGCTCTAGGGGTTGAAATTCGAGATGAGGATGGCACTTGATGATGACTGCCATTGATCAGCATGGATTTGTTACATTTCACCTCACTGAAACTTGAATAGTCTCAGGGAAATAGTCTTCTCTATCTTTCAGTTGCTCACCCAGTATCTTTTACAGTTTTCAATTGAAAATGGAAATTTGTTCGAGGCAATGTAAACAAAGATACCACCTTTCTTTTGAGTCATCATTCCACACTTCTTCCCTATTCAAAATGTTCAAGAATTGCAACTTCTGCTTAGGGGATTGATATTTCAGGCAAGTTTTCTGCCCAAAAAGATTTCCTCCTTAAACAAAAATTGACTTGTTTTTGCGTTTCGATCACAAATGAATATCTTGATAGATATAGCCTCTGTTTAGTTTTCGTTGAAGCACCCTGTATACAAAATTGTTTTAATTGTATACTCACAACAATGAAGCCCACTCATAAAACAAACGGAAGTTATTTATTACGTATGAGTAAGGAAATAATGAAAATGATTGGTACAAAAAGTCGAATAAAATTATCTTTGATACTCAAGTATTTCTATTAAACAAATTACAAGAATTGCAAGGTTTTGTTTCAATATTTTGATATTATTATTATCATATTCTTATTATCATTTTATATTTGTCTATATGAGATATCCCTGACGTAACCCCAGGAAAAAACTTCAACAGCGTTAAGACTGGTGAAGGAGGTGACCACCTCATTGGTCCTCTCGATCCCATTCAGTTATTGCCGAAAGATTGGTTTCATAATTCTGAGACTGTTTTCGCCAGGTATGGGTCGCACCGTCTAAAAAATACTAATCTTCTTTAGGCCAGGAGAATTCCATTAAAAAAGTATATACTACGTTCTTATTTATGACAACCATTAAAACAGAATTCCTTAGTGTTGAACGATCACTTACTGAAGAGGATTGACTTCAGATTAGAAATAAACACCTCAAAAAAGTCTTAGGAACACTTCTGAATATCGATATATCGTATCCAGAACGATCAATATGGATGATTTTTTCAAGAAATGAACACCTGCATCAATTTCTCACCAAATTATGTAGAGTGCCGCAATAGATTTTAGTTTTTTTCATAAAAAACTAAAAATGCAGCAGATGCGACGCTGCTTTATAATCTCTTCATGTATTCAGTGTTTGAAATCAGTTAGTTGGCACTTTGTTTCTGTTGTAAGCACAAATAAAAGATTCAAGTTTTGTTATTCGACCATGGAAAGACGACATTTGACTAGAGAAGAGACGTTACGAGCCGTTGGCATGCTCCAAGCTGGGAGCTGACAACGGGAAGTATCCAGGTTTCTGGGAAGTAGCCCAAGTGTCATAAACCGTTTATGGTCGCGTTTCAATGAAACCGGTTACGTAGAAGAACGCCATACAGGTCGTTTCAGGCTTACTACAGTCGCCCAAGACCGATTTTTGGTTTTACAAGACAGAAGAGATCGTACTACCACAGCATCTCAATAAGCTCAGGAGCTTTCACGAGTTCATAATGTACAAATTTCCGACCAAACTGTGAGAAATCGACTGCGTGAAGATCAACTCCACTCTAGACGTCCTTCGAGAGTTCCACAACTGACCCATGGAAATGGCGCTGCTCGTTTAGCTTGGTGTCAAGAATACGTAAACCGGGATCAAAAGAGGTGGGTCACAGTTCTCTTCAGTGATGAATCTAGATTTAGTTATTATCCCGATTCGGGAAGAATTCGAATATGGAGGGAACCTGGAAAGCAAAACCGTCTCCAGCATGCTCGAGAAGTTGTTAGACAGGAAGGCAGATCAGTGATGTTTTGGAGAGGTATACGCTTTGGTGGAAGAACTGACCTCGTTTCATTCAGAACAACCTCACGGGAAATTCTTACACAAATGAGATAGTTTTACCTGTAGTGGTAACGTATCTCCAAACAATGGGTCAAAATCCACTCTTCCAACAAGATAATGCCCCTCCTCATCGTGCAAAAGTTGTCTTGAACGTTCTTGAAGAGAATGATATCGATCTTCTACCGTGGCCATCCTGCTCCCCAGATCTGAATCCCATCGAACATGTGTGGGACACCCTAAAAAGAAATCTCCTGCGTCAAAACGACTTCCATCATGAACAGGAGCTTCGATTGGCAGTTCAGGGGGCTTGGAATGACTTAGGCCAAAATGTAATAGACAATTTAATATTGAGCATGCCGCGACGATGCCAAAGTGTCATTTATAATAGAGGTGGACCTTCTGGGTACTGAAAAATATAAGTGCTTCCATATCGTTTCGAAAATATTATTTCAGGATTTTTTGTTTTACCAAATTTCGTTTCAAATTTTAAATTTTTTTATAACAGGTGCCTTGGAGAAGTCAAATATCATTTTGTTTTCTTGAGAATACATTATATACAATACATCATAACAAAATCCGAAAGATTTCTATTAATTCGAATCATCAAATTCATATTTTAAAGATATTGGTAAGTGTTCCTTGACTTTTTTGAGGTGTTTAATAATTATTGTGATTAAATAATCCTCATCCTATAGGATTTGAACTGATTTATTCGGGGCTTTGAGAAATCTTATGTGTAGGTATCCTACTTGCATGTTGCCAACATAAAATTGTGGAATTCGCAGTAACAACTCCTAGAACTTCCATTGTAACTTCTTCATTACCTTCGTTTAATTTTTTCTCTTGTGCGCTTTGAAAGGTCCAGTGCTTATGTTATTCTCTTCCAATTTTTGGAATATAGACTAGAGAGGTAGCGTTCTCTCTGAAAAACGAACAGAATAATCTTCTGAACCTGCATAAAAATCATATACATTTCAACATGTCTACTTATGTTGTGTTTTCAAAATTCTCGAATAATTATCCAAAAAGTTTTCTGCTGATTATTTGTGAACCAACAAAGTGAAATGAGTAATGGATTGAATTTTACATTTTTCATTGTAAGTATTGTATTTGATATATACAGAATGTATGCTGTTGCAAATTTGCATTTCCGAAAAAATTGAGATTTTAGAGGAAATCTATTGGATATATTTGGAAACAGGAAAATTTCCATCTTTTTTTATCAGAATGCATTTATGGTTTACATTTAAGAAACACAAGTTTATATTAAAATTCGAAAACAATTCAACATAGAATTTTTTGATAACGTTCCTGCATTCTGCTCAAAAAAAGCCAGTAGAATGTAAAAATAGTTTCGCCTAACTTTCATAGCAACCGACATATTGACGTTTACCGAAATTTCGGAAAATCGACAATTCGGAATAACTCGTAAACAACAGAAGATAGCTGCGATCTGTTTTCACCAATGAAGTTTCCTCGAGAATCTAGGACGGCGATGGGGAGTAATTTTTCTACATTTGCAGAAAATCACAACGCTGTCATACTAAAACATCGAAAATGAGAAATCCTGTAAGGTGACAATACAACAGGAAGAAAAATATTCTGCTAATGCCATTAATAAAAGGGGTCATCGTTGGTGAGTACTGTCGCATAAATCTCTCTAATGATAATCAATGACAAACACGGAATATCACGCGGTCGTGTGAATGTGGCGAAATACCAGTTTGACAAGCACTAAAATAACAGGAATGCACTCTACGAAAAAATATAACGGATTGAAATGGTTCTAAATAATCAATTACTCTTCGGACTAGAAGCATGCGTTATATAAGGTGCTTCAGCGAAAACTAAACAGTGGCTATATCTACCAAGATATTCATTTCTGATCAAAACGCAAAAACAGGTCAATTTTTGTTTCAAGGGGGACATCTTCAGGGGTACAAAACTTGCCTTGAGTATCAACCCCCTAAGCGGGGTTTGCAATCGTTAACATTTTGAATAGGGAAATGGATCGAGTGATGGAAAGGTCGTTGTCTATATCGCCTTGAACGAATTTCCATTTTTAATTGAAAACTGTTAAAGATACAGGGCGAGCAACTGAAAGAGAGGGAAGACTATTTCCCTGAGAATATTCAAGTTTCAGTGAAGTAAAATGGAACAAATCCATGCCGATCAATGGCACTCATCATCAAGTACAAACCTCATCTCGAATTTCAACCCCTAGAGCTGGGGTGATCACCCTTGAAAATTTGAAAGAGGGTAGATGGGTCGAGTGATACCTCGAAAGAAAGGTATTATCTTTGTCTGCATCCCCGTAAACGAATTTTTATTTTTGATTGAAAACTGTAGAAGATACAGAGTGAGATACTGAAAAATAGAGGAGACTATCTATCGCCCTGAGCTATTCAAATATTAGTGCAAAAAAATGGAACAGTTTCATTCCAGATCAAAGGCTGTCATCTTTGATCTAAATGAATCTATTCTAGTTTTTTGCACTAATACTCCAATTGTCTTGGATCGATTGTTTTCTCCATTTTCAGTGGCTCACTTTGTATCTTCTACAGTTTTCAATCAAAAATGAAAATTCTTTCACGGGAATGCAGACAAAGATAATACCTTCCTTTCGAGTTATCACTCGACCCATCTACCCTCTTCCAAATTATCAAGGGTTCTCACCCCTGCTCCAGGTGTTGAAATTCGAGATGAGGATGGTACTTGATGATGACTGCCATTGATCAGCATAGATCTGTTCCATTTTACCTCACTGAAACTTGAATAGTCTCAGGGAAATAGTCTTCCCTATCTTTCAGTAGCTTACCCTGTATCTTTTACAGTTTTCAATTGAAATGGAAATTCGTTCAAGGCAATGTAGACAAAGATACCACCTTACTTTTGAGTCATCACTCGACCCATCTTTCCTATTCAAAATGTTGAAGGATTGCAACCCCCGCTTAGGGGGTTGATATTTCAGGCAAGTATTGTACCTCAAAAGATGTCCCCCTTGAAAATAAAATTGACCTGTTTTAGCGTTTTGATCAGAAATGAATATCTTGGTAGATATAGCCTCTGTTTAGTTTTCGTTGAAGCCATACAGCGGGAAGAATTTTATTATAATTACTATCGATGAATAAATGATTGAGAGTTACAAGCGAAAGCAATGAAAATTAAAATGAGAGGATGTAGCTAATTTAGCGTCTTCAATAATTCAAGAAGAACTAAAAATTTTATTCGGCAACAAAAACAAAAAATATTGATTCCCACACTGAACTGAATTGAATGATTTCTCATGAGTCCCACACTGTTCTGGTACTTCTTTCCGATTTCGCAACTAGATCCAGTATTATACACCCTATATTTTTCATGCGACCGTACCCACAAAAACCAAAAAGATCAACTATCAAATCAAACTGTGATATCAAATAACAAGTTTTAAACATATAATGGAAAGTATATTTTCAATTAAATAAAACTATGGTATTTAGATTTTCACTATTTCAGCAAAACTATGAATGCTCTCACCACACTGTGGCTTCATCGGATAGATACAGACTAATGAACAGAGTTATTCCTTATATATTAGACTTATTTCCTATTTAATAATACATTAGGTACAAGTACAAAGGGTATGTTGGAAAATCCATCCGACTTGCTTACTTTATGCATTGAAAAGATTGAGTAAAGAAGAAGGATTTAGAACTAATTGACTATTAAGTAACCCACCTGAATTTTCTTCTTTGTTAATCTCAAAAATTTCCCATATATTGAGTTTTTGTCTAATATTTTCATTGTGTAAAATTTTGAAATTATCATTAAAGTTATGGTTTTCTTCGAGTAAGTGATAAGAATAATAGGAATCTGATTTATAATAATTGAAACTAGGTTTGTGCTCGGATAATCTAACTTTGAAAGTTCTACCAATATGAATTTTATTACAATCCCCGCGAGACAGTTCATAAACACCGGATTTAGTAACTTCATCAATTTTAGATTTGCAGTTTTTGATATGTTGGCCTAAAGAATTCTCAGTTCGGAATGCTATATTGAAATTATAATGTGAAAGGAATGATTTCAATTTCAGACTAGGATTACCAATATAAGTTAAGCTGTTGTATTTTGTGTTAGAACTTTTTATACTTGGAAAAACTTCCTAGTTTGCTTTTTGAAATTATTGACTGCAATCCAGAATATTAATAGAGTTTTCTGTTTCTATCTTTAACGTGAATTTAATATTAACAGATAACTCTATCTGATGAAGCCACAGTGTGGTGAAGCCGGTCATAGTTTTGTTAATATAGTGAAAATCTAAATACCATAGTTTTATTTCATTAAAAATAAAAAGATACCACCTTTCTTTTGCGTCATCACTCGACCCATCTTCCCTATCTAAAATGTTCAAGGATTGAAACCCCGCTTAGGGGTTGATATTTCAGAAAAGTATCGTACCCCAAAACATGTCTTCCTTGAAACAAAAAATCATTTACTATATTTCTCAAATATATATTGTTTTGAAAACTAACAATACAATCAGTGTACTTATGGAAATAGATCAAGCTCATCTACTTTTATCGGCTAAATCTTTTCAATTATTTTATTGGTTGTGTATTTGAAACGGGTAAATTTTCTGCTTCGATTTGGAGGAATGGATCTTGATTTATCCTATTCGGCAAGCGGTACTCTATTGTTGGTTTTTTATGAATGGCCTTCAAGATTGATGATGACCAATTCAACGCTTCCGGATTATATACCCCGAACTCTAGAGACTTGAACTTAAGGGCTTATGCGGTGCCGGAAATAGTCGAGAATATAGAGGTAGAAACCATTAAACGTTGCCTCTTATTTTGAATTGAAAGTAATAATAGATGGGTGATATGCTAGTTCAAAAAATAGTTTGACAATGGATCTAGATTTAGCGATTTTGATTTGTTATTGAAAATTAATTTCAAAATGTTTAATATTCGTTATATAAAATAAAACCGTATTTCAAAATCGGTTTTCTATATAATATAAATGAATTATCAGTTGAGTGAATAAAAGGAATTGTTTCCAATAGTGAAACACAAAAACCAACACAATGAATAGATTAGAAGAGAATAAACATCTGCTGGAAAATAAATCAATATTTTGTAAATTATTAACCTATGTTCCAAGAGAAAATATAGCCAACTGATTCTCGATTTGGATAATTAGATCATAATTTACTAATAAGGAAGTATTTTTGTTCGGAAATACGGTATCAATATTCGTCTATTATTTTCCTATAAATCACAATGCAATGAAAATATAATTATGATTCTGTCAAGAAAGTTCGTTTTCTGAAATGTTTCACACATAACATTAGGATTTTTCATCATCATTTTCTAAGATTCTGAAACCTGTGAAAAATATGGCTAGATATGTCAATTAGTTCAATGGCGTATAACAATACATTATTGGCTAACTCTTGTACGCATAGTTGTGTTTGCTTCAAGAAAGTTTTGCAATCCAGTCGTGCTGTCGGAACAGGACATGGACATTCTTTTGATAGTAACAAAATTAAAATATGATAAAAACAAAATGAAATAAAAGAACAATCTAAGGCAATGATAATGAAGTTGTTGTTTTAACAATATTCCTCTATTTCTTAGTAAATGCTCGGATTGACTACGGTTTTTAATTTGACTCAATAATTATTATCCTCGATTTATTTCACCTGTTAGGATCATGAAACACTAGAATCACAGCAAAATTTTGTCCCTAATAAAACTTATACGATATGGACAAATAAGAAAAATGTAAGGTCATTCTGGGTCAATAACAAAGATCGACTTCATACAGGTGAAAAATGTAGTGTCTATTATGTCAAAGAAGTACCGGGAACAGAATATTTGAAAAATCTGCCTCAAACAAATGTCAAAATTTTTATGTTTCTAAGTTCGCTCAACAGTTCTCAATACTGTCGCGGAGTTTGAAAGCGATCACACAATTAGTTTGTTCACAGTGTTCGATTTTGTCAGTTCTCTTAAGTGTGTTTTGCGATTTTCACAATGGATAAAAATATAGAACGAAGAATTCATTGCTGGAAATGTAACAGAAGGCTTATAGTATATATATATATATATATATATATATATATATATATATATATATAT
Source organism: Cryptolaemus montrouzieri (assembly GCA_013387265.2). Lineage (NCBI taxonomy): Eukaryota > Metazoa > Arthropoda > Insecta > Coleoptera > Coccinellidae > Cryptolaemus > Cryptolaemus montrouzieri. The sequence goes on from JABFTP020000185.1 coordinate 127,813,415, forward strand.
ATATATATATATATCGTTTAGAATACAGTCAGCGTCTGAAGACTGTGCTGAAATCAATGTTGAACTCGGGGAATCTAGTCAAGGCAATTAACACCTATGCTATTCCAGTGTTGCTTTACTCATTTGGAATGACAGATGGACTAAGACAGAACTGGATGATATTCAAAGGCAGACCCGAACGATGCTAACAAAGTACAACAACCTTCATCTAAAATCGGCTGTGATTCGAACAACTTTGAAGCGGAAAGAAGATTAATAGATGATTATATTTCAATGAAGAAAAGTTCCTATAAATATTCATCGAAAACTTCGTCATGGAAAGGGTATTTCTTCAAAATTTTAAAATTTTAAAATTCCATATTCAACTTCAATTATTCACGCTTAATCAGAATATTAGGATCAAAATTACGAAATTTCAATTAGAAGTACGCTATAGTGAAGAATTTAGATTGGGAAAATATACCCATATTTTTCTCTGTTATTGCTTACTTCAAGAATACAATATAATACACGGTATCGCAATAATTTTAAATATTAATATGATACCTTCACCCTACCTCCTCTATATAAATACATACGAGTGTGCATTGAATAGATTTAATTCAAGTGAAAAAAACGACTTTAAAATATTCAATTATTGATAACATAATCTCCATTATGATATACACATTCTTCATAACGCTCTATCAAAGCTATAGAGACGACGAAGGAAGTGATATCAATAGCATTCTAACCCATTAAATTAGGGATTTAGAGGAAGTTCATGACGTTGACAATTGGGTTGAATGAAAGCATTCAGTTTGGTCCCTAATTGATTGATATTGAAAGATTCCTGGTGGGATCTTTCAATACCTACAATTTCTTTGGAGCATCATCCTAGGAAGTTTCCTTGAAGGTTCGAATCATCAGATGTTATATAGTTTCTGAGAGCGAAATTGGGGATCATGTATTACCTCTAAATAATCGATACGATGCACTATTCCCAGGATAAATATTGGTTTCTTCATACACTAGCAGTAGCTGAGATGGGTAAAATTCATTTTGCTCCGAAGAATAACTTTTATTTGAGAAAACTTCAGTATTAAGTCAACCGCATACGTAATCTTTCATGAGATTCGAGAGAAGAGAGAGGTAGAACTCTGTCTCGTCTGATACTGATACTGTTACTGCCAATGCTACCACTTCTGACCTCCATAGAGTGGTATCGTTGGCTGATAAGGATATGCCCCTCTAAACCTTGCTACCAGAAATGACCTGCTGAATCTACCGTTCCTATCAGACTCTGAAAAACAAGGGCAATGGTCAAGAAAGGAATTGCATGGACGACATCATCATGAGATTAATCAACCACATATCGACAAAGAAGCCTCCAACAAATGGTTGATGAAAGGAGAAGTATCCGCGGAAACAGAGGATTCCTTATGGCCATCCAAGACCAAGTGATTGCAACAAACAACTACAAAAAATTTATTATGAAGGACGGAACATTACAAACAGATAGGTGCAGAAAATGCCACATAAGATCGGAGACTATACAGCATATTACGTCCGGATGCGAACAACTGGCCAATACGGACTATCTTCAAAGGCATAATCAAGTGTGCAACATTATCCATCAGAAACTCGCACACAAGTACGGACTTCCGAATACCTTCCAGCCATATTACAAGTATCAACCGGCGCCCGTATTGGAAAATGACTCTATCAGATTATACTACGAAAGGCCTGTTATCACTGACAGAATGGTGACGAATAATAGGCCGGATATAGTGGTGTATGATAGGAAAGTCAGAACAGCATTGCTGGTGGATGTCGCCATACTGAACAATAACAACGTGCTGAACAAGTTTCAGGAGAAAAAGTCCAAGGACACAGACCTTGCCATTGAGATCAAGCAGATGTGGCACCTCGAGAAAATAGATATTGTTCCTGTCATCGTATCCTCCACTGGGTTAATACCCAAAACTTTGCATGATAGCCTTAAGAAATTAGAATTGCATAAGAATACCTATATAGAAATGCAAAAATCTGTAATTCTTAATACATGTAGGATAGTTAGGAAATTTATGTTATATATTTATGTATATTGTAACCAAGCCTATCCCTTCGATTGCTTAATCTGGGAAAGGTGAATTATATCCAGCTAACAGCTGAGATAGTGCATAGGTCCACGATAATAAATGAGAATAATATGAATATATAAATGCAAATATAAAAATGAAATACAATATGTGAAAAGTATACAGGAAATGAAAAACAAAATTATAAGTACCTATGAAAAAAGAATCAGAATCAAGAGACACTCCCCATGACAAATGGAAGGAAGCATAAAGAAATTTGAAATTAAATAATTTTATCAATATATAACACAAGATGAAAGTGTCATGGCACAATCGACGAATTCAGACTCAGTAGGTGTTTTTAGAGGACATTTTTGAAAATTTATGCACTGGGTGACCGTTTGATATTCGTATCCAGATTGTTATATAACTTAACTGCGTTGTAAGAAAAGCTACGACTGTAAAGTGAAAAGGCATAGTTAAGTTATGGATGTTTCTGATATTAACACCATGCGTAGCTGTTCGAAGAATCAATTTGTTTTTCAAGAACAATGGTGAACAATTAATAATAACTCTGAAAACGGAGCTTAAAAAAGGTGTTCGAAGGTAGTGGTTATATTCAGCCACCCAGTCTGGGAAAAAGCATAAGAAATATGATCAAACTTTCCGAGTCCGTTCACAAACCTAAAACATGAATTTTGCATAACCTGTAAATGGTTTCGGTCTACTACTGTCAGACAAGGGTAATAAACAGCAAGTCCATAGGTCATTCTCGATATAATAAGACTTTGACAGAGCTTAGCTTTAGTGGATTGACGCGGAGTATTTGTTTGTTTGCATAGAGTAGCCGGAGAGAACCATAATACTGCTGAAGTACATAGATTTCACTGAATCTCATTTGTTCATCAAAATACAACCCCAAGGTTTTGGGAACACACTCATTAGGAATAATCTCTCCCGATATCATAAGTAATGCTTGAGACTTTATATAGTCCTTAAGTTTTCGCTGGCAAAATATGAGGAGCTTTGACTCAGAGGCGTTTATATGCTAATTGTGAACCGAAGAATAAGAACTGATTCGACGCAAATCCGAATTTAACCTCTCCACAGCCTCCGCACATTCACCAGGCAAAAGTCGTAAAACAATTGTGTGTCATCAGCAAAAATTTGAACAATAGAATATATTACTTATCTATGAGAATCCGAAGTGTAAGCCAAAAAGAGGAGCCGCCCAAGGACCGAACCCTGAGGTACGCCCGATTTGACTCGAATCGATGTTGATCTCTGCTCATTAATTATAACTGACTGTTTTCGCCCATATGAATATGTTTTAATAAAATTGAGTGATACATTATCGAAACCAAAATAATGACATGTAGCTGCGAGAAGTCTTTGATTGATCGTGTTAAATGCTTTACTGTAGTCTAAGAGAGCAAGCATACCAGCTCTACCCTTATCAATACTGTTGAGAATGTTATCTCTTAACTAAACCAACGCTATTGAAATCTTGTAGCCCTTCTGAAAACCTGACTGGTAAACTATAATTAGGTTATTCCGACGGAGATACTCATAAATTTGGAGATATACAGCACGCTCTAGTATCTTAGAAAACAATGGCAACAGACTGATAGGACGCAAGTCTTTGTGTGAACTTGTTTTTGAAATTTTAGGTGAAGGTACTACCTCAGCATGCCTTCAGGAAAGTGGAAAATAACCTTGTTCCAAGCACGTTTTAATGATGTGAAGCAAATATATGTCGATGCAACTAATAAACATTTTCAACATTAACATAATATTCCCCTTCTGACCCCCAGCATTCGACTGATTAGACAAGAATTGTAAATAAGCAGATTCATAATATTCTTCACCGATGGCTGGGTTAGAGTGAAATTGTAAAAATAAGATGGTTGTAATTTTACATTCTGTTGTAGATTAAGTTTTTCATTAAATTGATTTAGAGGTCAATCGATAGAGAAGTATGAACTATGTTGCCAGTCTCTTTGTATTGTTTACTTTCGCAGTCATTAATTGCGGCAGCAATCTGTTTCTATCATTTTATATACAAGAGAAATTGGAATGGATAAGAGAGATATTGTCTTAGGTTAGATTTCCTTGAGAAAGATTCAAGTTTTTCATTCTAAGAAACTTCCCCTCTTTTATTGAAGAATAGTAGAAGCTCCTTCAAGAAAATTATTACTCTCCTTTTCAATATGCACAAAATATTGTTTTTCGAATGAATTCATTTGACTTGTGCCTGGGTGTATCACATTCTATTTGTTATTTTAATGTAAAATAATAATTCTGGAAGAGAGGAAGCTCAAGTCTATCTTCTTCTGAGGAATTCTATTCAAAATAGGTGTCAGATATAATTTTTCGACCCAGTTATCTCCTAGTTCAACACAAACTATCCTATGCTCAACTAATTATTCCACTAACGATCTTGTCAAACGAATTCTCGAATGACTGTATGATAATCACCTTAACCGAGACCAGGCCTACAGGGACTTCCGGTTAAACAGTTCACCACTAGTTTATTGGATACAGCAGGCATGTATGGATCATTAACTTCGCACTGAAAGACATGGCCTGTGAGTTCGTGGGCCATTAAAGTCAAGCATATTACCCAATAACATTGAGTATTAGAACGCGATGCTTTGACGATTAACAACCTAGCTATTAGCAGTTTATGAGAACGTATTATGAGACTATCCGTATCGATGTACAACGTATGTGATATTTCGATTCGAATAGTGTTCCGGTAAGCTAGATTTCAGGATGTAGCAGTGAAACTGATCTCACTAACAGCTTTGCAATTGATTCATGTGTTCAGAACCTGCAAACTAGATGTATTTCATGATTCTGGAACTTAGTGGTTTGCATTGTAGTACATATTCCAGTTCAACTAACTCAACGCGTTCTTTTATGTTAAAACAAATAGAATCTCTAGGTATTTGGATTATTTAAGAAATAAGTTCTTGCTTATTCCGCTTTAATTTTAATTATTCGAAAAAAATCCATGAAAAGAAGGAGCGATTTAATTAGAGTTTTCAGAGATTGGTATCGATTTCATTTCGGAATGAGTCGAAAGCCTTGCTCGAATCAATGATCAATTCAATGACGAAGAGTTGGAAGTTCCAACTTAGACACTCGATTCTTCGTGAAATATAAACATAAAGCGTTGTACGAAAGTAGCAAAATACAAAACAAATAAAAAAGTTATTGGATTCTTTTCTAGAATGATTCTCATGTTTGCTTCAGAAAATATTGTTGAACAAATACAAGTAAACGATGATCTCTACTAAAATATATTATCAAATGCTCGACGCGTTTCGATACATAGTATCTTTATCAAGAGCGAATGAATACTACAAATATATCTTACAACAAATTTTTATATATACTAAAAAGGCAATCCACTCATGGCTATCCGTACTTGAACTTATGTTTACGAAATAAATTTAATAAGGGTCAGTTATTTATGTCTACCTGATCATCAAGGATTTCCGGTGAATACCTAAATCTGTTAATTTCAAGTACTTCCAGAAGGTTGGGTTTCATACCTCTATTCTCAGAATGTAGGATTTTAAATTCTGAATTGAAAGAGTGACCATTTTCCCTACGATGATTTGAATAATATGAATCAGTTTTTCCATTGATGAAACTGCGTTTATGTTCGAAAATTCTAACATTAAAATTTCTTCCTGTTCTTCCTAAATATGAACAATTGCAATCTGCACAATCCAATCTATAAACACCTGATTTATTTTCTTCATTAATTGGAGATTTATATTTCATAATAAATGAACCTAAATTTAAATGAGATAAAAAACACAAGGTTTAACTTTAATCTACACTTTCTTTGAAAAAATTCGACGACGTTTCGCTGACACAGCAGTTTTATCAAGAATGACAAACAGAATGAAGAGTATGGTATTATAAACAAATCATAGAATCATAGTTGGATAAATAACAGGAAAAACCCACACTGAGCCATTGTACAGTTAGTAAGATAGGTAATTAAAACTAATTAAACAAGTTAAGTAGGGTGAATAATTCACATCTACCTGCTCATTCAAAAGCTTGTCCGAATGTTTGTATCTATTTATTTCTAATGCTTCTAGGAGATTTTAAACTCTTTGAGTTTATATGTAATATGTCAAAGTTTTTATTGAATGAATGGTTTTCTTTTATTAAGTGGTTTGAATAATTTGAATCAGATTTATTTTTATCGAAGCTACGTTTATGTTCAGATATTCTTATGCCAAAACTCCTATAGGTCCTACCGTTATAAATTTTATCACAAGAACCGCAACTGAGTTCATCGATTCCTGATTTACTTGATTTTTCAGCACGAGATTTATTATTTTTAATATATTTACCTAAATTTGTTGATGTTTTGAACGCTATATTTAAATTTGAATTGTTAAGAAGGGATTTCACATTATTGATTATATCGCCTGAATATGTTAAACTATTGAATTTCTTGTCTTGGTGTTCAGCGACTGGATATATATGTTGCAATGCTAATTTTTGTTTTTCTGATGCAATATGCTGCTAACTAAATTTGCAATATAACCATTATTTATTGCGATCTGTTTTATCAAATTCATTTCTTTGAAATAATTATCATTAGACATCGGTGTGTTCAAGAGTCTATGTATATAGCTATTAAATGCTGAAACTTTATGTTGGTAAGGATGTGCCGATGTATAATGAATTGTGATATCTGTATGAGAAGGCTTATGATGAATTGAAAACTTTTGTGCATTATTGACTTTTTTTATTGTTAGGTCTAGAAATTTGCTCGAATTGTTCTGTTCTATTTCAGAAGTGAATTTTATTTTGGGTGCAGCTTGTTGATGAAATTTTCGAATACAGTGAACTGTTTGTTGGTTCCTGTGAAAAACACAATAATATAATCGACATATCGATACAAATATAGGAGATGTTTACTATGCGGGTGTTTATAAATAGGTTTTTCTATGTTATCCATGAAGATTTCTGCTAAAAGAGAGCTTAAGGGTTTCCCATTATAAGCCCCTCATCACTTTTATAAAAACAATCGTTAAATAAAAATAATTTTGAGATATGCGAACATCTAATTAAGCCATAATGTCGTATTTAATTCGTGGATTCGTCATATTTTATGTTAACAAATTATTGATTATATTATAGGAATCTTTCGGTGGAATATTTGGAAACAAATTCTTGACAACAAAAGAGACTAACTTTGCATTACTTGGAATGACAATATTTTCTATTTTTCCTTATCAAATCATTTGAATTACGAATTATATTCGTAATTCATAATCATAATATTCCATATTTAAATATAGCGTTTGAAACTTCAACAAATTTAGGTTCATTTATCAGGAATTATAAATCTGGAATTAAAAAGAAAATAAATCGGTTGTTTATATATTGGATTGTGTAAGTTGCAATTGTTTTTATATAGGTAGAACAGGAAGAAATTTTAATGTTAGAATCTCTGAATATAAAGACAGTTTCATCAATGGAAATACCGATTCAAATTATTCAAATCATATTAGGGAAAATGGTCACTCTTTCAATTCAGACTTTAAAATCCTACATTCTGAGAAGAGAGGTATTTCTTGACATCAAAAGAGACTAACTTTGCATTACTAGGAATGACAATATTTCCTTTTTTCTTATCAAATCATTTGAATTACGAATGGAAAAAATGGTTTAAATTACAAAATTTTTCCAGAATATGTATTAAAAAATTTGGAAATCTTGAATGCTGGGGCATGTGTGAATGATACCATTGGTCTTATTGGATAACCATTCTTGTGCAATTTAACTAAAGAATAAAGTTGAGGTGGTAAAGGATTCGGTAAGATAACTTTAAATTTTTCGCTATATGTAATAATGGATTTTGAATTCTCAATGACTGTCTTCATTTCCTTATTGAATTTATGAGTTGGATCTCGGGATATGACTCAATAGTTATAATCATTAATGAAATGTAATGTTCTGGAAATATAATCTTGTTTACCTACGCAGAGTTACCTGGGTTCAATCCCTACAATGTCGGTGCGATTTTTCGGATCGTGGGAATCGCTTGAGTGTCCATCTTGCGGAGGAGATGTGAAGCTGTCGGTCCTGTCTAACAGAGATGTCTTGGACATTGAAGATCCTTCCCCTCTACACGAGAGGGGTTCGACAAAATTCCCGGGTTAGTGAGGTGACAGAATTCCCCGGCGTGTCATTAGCCGAAAGGCAGAAATGAGCACGTTAAAGGAAAGACAAACGAAATAATCTTGCTTATTTATCGCTATAACTGTATTGCCTTTAGATGCTTTTGTGAAAATAATGTCATTCAATGTTGATTCAACTTTTATATTTTTGATTTATATGTGATCTATTAAGTTCTTTTAGGTACTCTTTCTCAATCACGGACGTAGTTTGGTGTTTCAGGGAGCTATTGTTTTCAACATTTCTGAGGCAAACTTCAGTATCTATGCTAATTGTTCAAAATTCGATGTTTGATGTTTAGGATAAACATTGTGTTTGAATCCTTCCTCCAATAATGCCGTTTCATAAATGGTGAAATTTGTTTCGGTTAAATTTATGAATCTTTTGAAAAATTGATGATTTGACAAGTTGGTGTTAATTTCTTTAATTTTAGGTTTATTTTTAATGAGGTTATTAAGTTTCATCAATTGAGTTTCATATTTACTCTGGATAATCTTATTGACTATTTCTGTGATTTTTGGTCTAAAATATCTAATTCAAGTTTATATAATGTAAGGGAACTCTGAATGAATAACCTTAACATAAGTATAACAAATATCCCTTTGATGACTGCTGCATTGATGTTCTTTGTTTTCAGGTTGATGTGTTTAGGATCACTTCGTTTTTCAAACACATAGTTATGAACCAAAATAAAATTCAATTCTGAAATAGAACAGAACAATTCGATCATCTTCCTAGACCTTACAATAACAAGATCAAATAATAAACACCAGTTTTCAATTTATCATAAGCCTTCTCATACAGATATCACAATTAATTATACATCGGCACATTTAATAGCTATGTACATAAACGCTTGGACACACCGATGTCTAATGATAATTATTTCAAAGAATTGAATTTGATAAAACAGATCGCAATAAATAATGGTTATGATGCAAATTTAGTTAGCATCATATTTCATAGGAAAAACAAAAATTAGCTTAACAACATATATATCCAATTGGTGCACACCAAGACAAGAAATTCAATAGTTCAACATATATAGGCAATATAAGCAATAATGTGAAATCCTTCTTGAAAATTCAAATTTAAATATGGCATTCGAAACATCAACAAATTTAGGTTCATTTATCAGGAATTATAAATCCCCAGTTAATAAAGAAAATAAATCATGTGTTTATAGATTGGGTTGTGCAGATTGCAATTGTCCTTATTTGGGTAAAATAGGAAGAAATTTTAGTGTTAGAATCTCTGAACATAAACGCAGTTTGATCACTGGAAAAACCGATTCAAATAATTCAAATCATCTAAGGAAAAAGGTCACTCTTTCAATTCAGAATTTAAAATCCTACATTCTGGGAATAGAGGTATAAAACTCAACCTTCTGGAAGTATTTGAAATTAAAAGATTTGGGTATTCACAGGAAATTCTTAATGATCAGGTAGACATAAATAACTCACTCTATTGAATTTATTTCCTAAAAATTAGTTCAAGTACGGATAGCTCTGAGTGGATTGCTTCTTTAGTATATATAAAAATATGTTAATAAGATATATTTGTAGTATTCATTCGCTCTTGATATCGCGTATCGAAACGCGTCGAGCATTTAATAATAATATATTTTAGTAGAAATCATGTTATGGAGAACTTATTTAATAAAATATACGAAACTGGAATAATACCAAAAGACTGGCTGCCATCGGTGTTTATACCACTACCAAAGAAGAAGAACTCCAGGAAATGTGAAGAATATAGGATCATTAGTCTAATGAATCATATACTGAAATTGTTCCTCCGAATAATACACAATAGAATTTATAACAAATTGGACGAACACACGGGACGAACACAATTTTGCTTCAAGAATGGCTTTGGAACAAGAGAGGCACTTTTTCAATACTTGTGCTTGTTGAAAGATATAGAAATGTAGACTCTGATGTATATCTGTGTTTCTTAGACTTTCAAAAGGCTTTCGACCTGGTGAAACACGATAAACTAATAGAAATTCTCAGATCTTGTAATATAGACGACAAAGACTTGAAAATCATATCAAACCTTTACCAAGACCAAAAGGCTAACATTAGAATCAATGGAGAGACATCTGAAGACATAAACATCGAGAAAGGAGTAAGGCAAGGATGTGTTTTTCCCCGTTGTTGTTTAACGTTTTTTCGGAAGAGTTATTTAGGAAGGCACTACAGGATACCTCGGATGGCATAATAATAAATGGACAATGCATTAACAACTTGCGATACGCAGATGACACGGTTATTCTAGCAGATAGCGCTGAAGCACTACAACGCCTAATGAACCGAGTGATGATAACATGTAAAGAATTTGGAATGAAACTAAATACAAAGAAAACAAAAACGATGGCTATCAGCAAACACCAAAACAGAAAGGTCGGAATTAGGGTCAACGGAACAGAATTAGAACAAGTAACAAAAATAACATACCTAGGAAGTAGCCTTGATGAAACTTGGGATCACTCACTAGAGATAAAAACACGCCTGGAAAAAGCGCGAGCTATATTTTATAAAATGCAGAAAATACTATGCAACTGCCAACTAAATATCTCATTAAGAGTTCGAATACGGAAATGCTACGTTTTCTCCACCGTGCTATATGGCGTTGAAGCATGGACAATGACGAAAACAACACAAAAAGAATAGAGTCGTTCGAACTTTGGTGCTACCGTAGAATGCTCAGAATATCTTACATGAGTCATACGACAAACGTAGAAGTTATGCAGAGGATGAGAAAGGATCGAGAACTTGTGCAGATAATCAGAGAAAGAAAGACGCAATATTTCGGTCACATTATGAGAAACCAAAAGTACGAGCTGCTTCAACTTATCATCGAAGGAAAAATCAATGGCAAAAGGGAACCGGGAAAAAGACGCAACTCCTGGCTTAAGAACTTAATTCAATGGACTAATATGAGCTCTATAGAATTGTTCAGAGTTGCAACAAATAAAATAAGATGGGCAAATGTAATCGCCAACGTCCTTAAGGATAAGGCACCGTAAGAAGAAGTAGAAATCATCGTTTACTTGTATTTGTGAAAATGGATTTCTATCACGTAAAAGCCTCCTCAATTGAATGTATATTTAACACCTGGTTTCTGCGAATACGCAGTTTACCCGAGTTTATGCGAGGATGCACACACTAGAAATACGAACCATGATCACTATATTAAACACGTATGGCTTCTGAGAAGATAAGTAACGTTACGGATTTTTGGCTTGTATCATGAAGAATTAAAGCCAAGTTAGAAGCGAAAGTTATTACTGAAACAAGTGCACATAGAGCATTATTCCCAATACCCCACCAAACGTCTGCACCGCAAAGTTCACTGCAGCATTCTAACACATAAAGATAACCAAATCCAAAATTTCACTCAGTATTACAGTTCCATATTACGTTTCGCTAAAATCAGCTGGTCTTTCAATGCCAGAAGTCAGAATCTTTTGACTTTATAAGATTTGGAACTGAATATACTACCGTTGTGTGAAAGGAGGTAGTTGTAGATGACGGAATCGTGGTAATTGTTTAAGACCAAAATGTATTCACATTTCACAGCGGTTGTATAGTTACGCATTTCATCAGTTATGTCCTTAAATCAGAAACCGTACCTTAATATTTCACCAACAATGACCATATGAAAGGAATATACTCGTATCTCACACTATTCTACGGACATTACCTGAGAGAAACATATGTCATTCAAAGATGAGCACAGATCAATCATATAATATTGACTGTTGCCTTAGTGATTTATTGTTCAATCGTCGAGAATTGCAAATTTGGGTCTTCTGAAGATATTTAACAGTTCGTGAATTATTAAAATACTTCCTCTGAAAAGTTAATTTTTTATTACTTTCATCATTATCATCAGGGGCTTAAATAGCACCGATTTAATTAAGCCTGAGTAACAACAGATTACAGTTTCGTCTCTATTTATTGAACATCGTCCATATTAACAGATAATAGCAGATTCATTAAATAATTTTTCATGTGTGCAAATTATGATTATAAAACGATGTGGACAAAAATATAGTATTGAAGTCCATTAAAGTTCTTATACCTACTCTATAAATCAATCTTAACGCGAAAGGTTTAGAATTATATTCTTCTAGAGTAACGAAATTTCTGAAATCATTCCGAAACTCATTTGATACAATTTAGCGCCCTCGAAACTTCCAATTTCGCAATGAAAACTTCACACCATTTGCATGAACGAGCGATATTTTCGTATGATACAAACATATAAAACAGTAAATCAGCGTTAATTCCCCATCAAGTGCAGATGAATCATAATATATATACCTAATTTAAATTCCAGACTCCGCTACCTGTTTTCGCATGATACTAACAACACCATTCGTTACTTCCGAGTCCCCAAACTGCACTATAAATGGCAGTTTTGTCACTTCCAACACACAAGGGAGTAAAACTTATGTCGTCCAGAATTCAGAGTGCTCTTCTTCAAATGCTCGGGGTGAACTCATGTTGAATGTTTGTCGACTCTTGAAAATAGGAACTGTTGTCAAACTGTCGAAGATTATATTGTAGTTGGCAGGACAATAAATGGTTTTCATAGGGAAAAATGTTAGGATATTGAAAATGGAACCATTAAGTAAACGTCTTTATGACAGAGATATATTGCTATTTTATTCACTTCTTTCAGGAATTATATCTATCGAGCTTCGATTTGAGTAGAACGTAAATATTGACTTTTCCGCTAGGAAAATATCCAGCTATTTGTAGTATCCTCACGAATAATAGAGAATAGAATATAACATTTTTTGCAATCTGCAATAAAATAAATTCTTGACTGTAATTTAGTTATGTTTCCTTATTGCTATTACAGATTGTAATTCTTTACATTAAATGAGGATTTATCTAAATATTTGTACTAATAATTTATAATTCAAATTGAAAAAGAGAATGGCTTTCGGATTTCTGCCATTCTCAGGAAAACTCGATGAATAGAATGAGGAAGGAGGTCTAGTCAAACTGAGGTTTTTCATTAGAATTTCGAGCTGATTCCCATTCGTTTGTTAGGAGAAAATCGAAAACCTAATTCTATGTCTTCACTCGGAGCAGCCATATTGAAAAGGAATGCTGTATGAAAATGAGAATTAATTAACAAAATTTCTCTTCTCAGCTTAGGAATCATCACCACTACAATTTCATTAATTTAATAATCACCAAATGAACTCCTGCAGCATGGCGGACAAGCAAATTTAGTTAATAAAATTAATTTGTAAAACATTTTCAGTAGATTGTTTCAATTTCAGTTTATTGGGAAGAAACTGAAGTGATCAATATTTTAACCCTGAATTCATTAAACTTGCAATTCAAAACAAATTTAGTATTATGACTATAGCCTGTTCTGAATAACAAAGAATATTCATTTGCTTAGAATATGTTGCGGGTGCCATTCTATAAATCAAATAGGTTTTATTATTCTGTATTGAGACAAGTGCGATTTTGCAAGTTGCAACCTACGTATAAAATCTAATTTTGACTTTTCTGACATTTCTATCAGTGAGTAAGACGAATGCGAACGACTTTCACCTCATGTTAACGTAAATAGTCAACTCCTTGCTGTGGCGTTTGTGATGATTCATTGTAATGATGTATTATTATCCCGAGAATCCTGACTGCTGGTAAACATTTCGTAGATTTTCAGTTGGCTATCACTGTACATTGATTTTTCAGCCTTATTTCTTTCACTGATTTTTTACTCTGCAAGAAAACTGAATACATAACTACTTTGACAGATCTCCGCAATTTCGCAATGGTTGAGATTGGGTCATCTTCGTAAATCTACATCCGGTCCTCCTGTCGGGTGATACTTTCGAAAAATAGAATGAATATTTCATCACCGGTTGCGATTTCAAACAGCATACAAGGACCACAATTATTCAATATTTCTTGAGAGAGTTTTACTTGCTCAGCTTTTCGAAACCATTCAGAGAATAGCCCACAAAATGACTTTCAATATTTTGGATCCTGTATCTTCTTTTATAAATTGTCTTACTCACTCAGCCTTGTTAACAGGTACTGGCGAACAGAGATACCAGCACGTGGTTTATCACCAAGCGATATTTGTCCTGTTTTAAATTCACTTCATCACCGAAACATAGTTGCTGGTGACGGACTTTTATTACTTAACGTGATTTACAATCGTTGACGACTTTCATCGTAGTAGGACATCGCGCGCACATGTTTTGTGGATTAATCCATGTTCCTTAAAGAGATAGTCCTAATTAAGTTCAGTCTTTGGGAGCAGCGACTCAACTGAAGCCACAGCTTTACCAGTGAATGATCACAGTCTTTTATTATGCAATGTTCCAAGCTTTTTTCTTCTGCAGTTTTATGGTAGTTCGAAATATACAGCGTAGCACTTATAACGGAATCGTTCAACCTAATTTTCACCAATTCTAAGCGTGAGAATAAATTAAGACCCTGCTCATTGAGAACCGATGATTATCGATTAACAAACAGTTTTTGATTCACCTCATTCGATGTAACTATGCAACGCGATTTACATGTTTGTTTATTTATTACAAACATGAAATGACGATTCAATGATGATGAAAAATTCGGAAATTATAAGTTTCATTCTTTCTTTCAATTGGGGGACCTCTGACTTAACGTCTGGGTAAATTCTTCAAGACACAAGCATGCGTCTATGTTGAGTGAATCTAAAAGAGATTGTTTTGCAAATGAGAACTTATTTATAAGGTTCAATTTATGAGGAATCTTGAACTCACTACATGCAGAAAACTATTTTGTTCGAACATTGGATTGGGCACAAATCCGAAGGACATTATTTCATTTAGTAGAAATCAAGCTATGAAAATAATATTTGCAATATATATATATATATATATATATATATATATATATATATATATATATATATATATATATATATATATATATATATATATATATATATATATATATATATATATATATATATATATATATATATATATATATATATATATATATATATATATATATATATATATATATATATATATATATATATATATATATATATATATATATATATAATACTGGTTTTCTAATTCCTCTGAAAATTTTTTTTTTCTGTTTCAGGTGAGTTGATTTCCAAGTTTCTTGAGTACGCTACACCAGTCTGCTTCAAGTTAAACAGGCAGGGAGGAGAATATTTTTTTTTCTGGAGACGTGAGTAGAAATAATTTCGCCAATACCATGCATAACAATACTAGCTTCTACATCGTTTTCGTCTATCACAGTATATTTCAAAGTTGTTAATAAAACGTTATATTATCTTCAATGGTAAAATTGCGACCGTAAAACGTTTTTACATTTCAATGAGCATCGATATGTTGCAAATAGAGAAGAAAAAAATTGTTCGGCATTCCCAAGTATAAAATCTAGTGTATAATTGTTTTAATTGGCGAGGATTTGATGCTTCACTTGTGCACATAGTTATCTGGGTTCAATCCCCACAAAGTCGGAGCGATTTTTCGGATTCTGGCTATCGTTTGAGTGTCCATCTTTTGGAAGTGATGTGAAGCCGTCGGGCCTGTCTAACAGAGATGTGTTGGACATTAAATATGCCTTCCTTCGACACTAGAGGGGTTCGGCAAAATTCCTGGGATAGTGAGGTGACAGAATTCCCCGGCGTGTCATTAACCGAAAGGCAGAAAAAGAGCACATTAAAGGATCAAAAAAAAAATAATTGTGTTAATTCGTGCTGTTTGAAGGTATTACTAGTTTGAAAGATGAAAATAAAAAAAATTGTCGTCTGGACTACCGAACAATAGAAGAATAATAAATAGCATAATAAACTTTCCCCATTCGCGGTATCTCTGGATATACTTCGATCCATTTAGCATAAAACTTCATTTTCAGCTTTCTTACACTTTCTTGACTAAACTTGTACGTCTTGTGAACTCCTACTAGGCCAATTAAGGAATCGTAGGTGTTTCTGTTTTCTGGACATTATTGGTATATTCCGTGAAAGAAAAGACACAATAGGTCGGTAAAATTATGACACAAGAGACGTAGGTGTCTGAGACTCGCGGAGTATGCGACTATTTTTTGCGTGCACTAGATATGAATTGTTGCACTTGAAAGGATTGTTGAACACTTTAACATATCTTAGTTCATTTAAATAATGCGAAATACTGGCTATACAAAAACTTGGTAAATGATGTTGAACAAAATACAGATATTTTGCTTATGTTATGGAATCTCCAAGTTGAGGAATATTTTTATTAAACGGAAGTGCTACTGAAAATCGTCCAGATTGATCCTTTCTGATATTCCTCACAAAATGATCTTCACATGCCTTCTCTTTGTTATTGAATTGTCGTTCTTCTATATCCCAAAATTTCGTCAGATCGAAATCTAAATTGTTTGTGAAATGACAAATTGGTCGTTGAATTCTTTCTTTATCTGCTAAGGGTTCCATGGTGTTGTTAATGGTATTAGTTTAAACTACTGTTGATTGATGTTCTCAGATGGGACACCATTTATAATTTCAGATTAATTTGAATCCCAATTCTCTGACAATCCGTCAAATTTCGAAGGTGAAATTTGTGGTAATGTTGCAGGAAGCGGAGGTTGCATCCTTGTAATTGGTGCAGAAAGATGTGGTGGTACCTTAGTAGCTTCTCTGAGTAATCGGCGTTTTTTTCCAACATTCTTGTTGTAACTTTCTTTATGTTCTGTTCTCTTTGTTTCCTCTGTGGGATTGATTTCTTCAAGCTGATCTTGAAGATCGTCAAATCTGTTACAGATGCGTTGCAGTGTTTCAAGAGATGCTTCGAGATAATCAGGATCTCGTGAATCAGGGTCGGTTTTCCAGTCTCTAAGAATATTCTTGAAATTCGTAATGAAGGTCTTCATAGAACCACGTTTTCTATGTAAGGACCTTTTGAGTTCGACTGACTTTTCTTCATGTTTCTTCCCGCTCCCGTTGTTTGATATGATTAGTGTGTTATTAGATATTCGTATTACGAAGTAACGAAAGGAAAAAATTGGCGATTGAAATTATAACGAGCTAACCTGATATCAGCTGACGTTATTGTAGATTTGAAGTTGACAACATACACTGAACTTCGTAGAACTCTCTTTGATTCACAGACACAATTTTTCTTCTAACATACGTTGAATAATCATATGACTAATACACTTTGATTTAAAAAATGTTGATGAGTATGAGGATAATTCATATATCCGGCCCGAAGGACCAAAAAATGTTCACTAAACTTTTATGTCTGGTGAACTCCTACTAGGCCAATTTAGGAATCGTAAGTGTTTCTGTTTTTTTGACATTATTGGTCTATTTCGTGAAAGAAAAGACACAATAGATAGGTAAAATTATGGCACGAGACACCTAGGTGTCTGAGACTCGTGGAGTATGCGACTATTTCTTGCGTACACTAGATATGAATTGTAAGACTTGAAAGGATTGTAGAACACTTTAACATATCTTAGTTTATTTAACGAAATACTGGCTATACAAAACTTGATAAATAGTTTTACACAAAATACAGTGACTTCCCAAAGATATTTTTAAATGCAGATCATTGGCCATTACCCAAAAGTTGGGGTTAGTGAGAACATCTCATCGATCGGCAAGAATGGTTGAAAATTCAAAAGTTCTGGTTTTCCTCCAAAATTCAGTTAGGAACTATTCCAAGAAATTTGAAATGAATACATTCTAAAGGGCTCTATTTCCCATTTAATGCGATGTAACGTAACAACCCTGATAAATTCAAATGAAAGACCGATTTCTTTAGAATACATAGTACACGTCATGTTCAGAGGGTCAGTTTACGATAGGCTGAGTAAACAATCTTGTTCATCACTGAAGATTCGGATTCATAGAAATTATAGAACAGATGGGTTAATAAATTAATAAATGGGGTTACCAGAATTGCAATGAATCAGGTGTGCAATCATTGAGATATTCGTGAGATGATGTACAGGGCTGTACTTAAATAATAAATTTTCAATACAATACAATTTCATTACTCTGTATTGAACTGTACTCGATTTCAACCCTGAATAATTCGAAATTCTTGTGGTGAAAATTAGAAATAGCTTGAATATGCCGTTAATATATTACCCTCTATTACGTCATTCAAATTGATGAGAAAAATATGCTGGGCAACCGAATTAAAGTCTAACAATCATTCCTATTAACGACACAAACGTCCAAATGGCTTTGCCCACTGTTTAGCTCTTCAGAAGATTAGGTGATGGATAATGTAGGTTCCAATTGTTTGATTCACAACCTTTAGGAGAAACAAGATCTATAGAATCTAAGTATATGTATATATGTATAATATGTAACAATACCGTGAAATATGGATCTTTGTTCAAAATAAGTGAAAATATGTAAAGTATATAAAAATTTGTAAATTACATGTAATTCGTTCTTTAGTAATCATCAATGTATCTTTCCTATCCAAAGAGTTTAGTTCTATTTTTCTATTACACAAAAGTGGATTGAATGATTCAAGAATTAATTTTTTCTATTCAGAGAATGTGTAATGAAAAACAAGCATCTAATTGAAATAAGTGTTATCTCAGCCCTTTTATTTTGAGCTTAGCTTGTACAGTTAATACTTTCTGCGTTAATTGAAATTGATGATAGTAATTGTTTTCAAAATTATTTGGAAGAAATAGATTTGCTCATTTTATTTCCAGAGGAAAATGTTCGTCCAAGATATTTTCTGTGGTTTAGACTATTGCATGTTAAATAAAACACTAATTATGAACACAATAAATGAATTGACTAATTCATCGCTCAAGCACATTCTCCCGAAATCTGATCAAGTAGCTCTCACTCTCAATGCTTGTGTCGTTAGCAGGGTAGTTAGAAGATTTCTTCGAGAGAGTGGTAGTGCAGATAAAAACGTGGTGGAAGAAGGTGCTTCATCCCTAGGCAAGATCGTTCATAGGTGACTACAGATGAGCGAAATACATTAAGAAAAAGAGGAATCTGTTACTGGGATGTAAGTTTCGCTGTATACAATTTGCCTAAGGATTCATGTACAAGGGTTAAAAGCTCGGACACGTTGTTGGTTTTCGCAAATGAAGCGGAAAACCGTGTGAAGAGGAGATCTGGGCTTAGAAGTATGCCAATTGGAACATTGGAAAAAATGCCTGCTTTCCAATGAATCGAAATAATGCTTGTACCACTAGGGTGCTCATACTTTAACATGAAGGGAAACTGATTAGTGACTCATGAAAGCCAATGTGGCTGATCATTTAGTGATAGATTTGTAACAGTCCGGGATGTCAGAACTGACAACGCACGCACGGCGCTAGTTTTCTTTATTAAAGAGAAAAATCTAGCTAATCTCACCATTGCGGTATCATTAAGAGACCATTCATTCTTATGGATCCATTATGGAACGTCCCATTCTAGTCTAGCTAATTCTGCCACAAAATCTCTACAACTCCATTATAATCATGAATAGACAGATTACCATCATCCCCCCATACTATCGCTTTTAAAAAAGCAAATTCAATGAGAAGCATGTCTAAGAGATCAGCAGCCATTCGAAAGATTTATGCGACACCCCTCAAATTCCACCAAGAAAAAAGTTTCTCTCTAATTTTTCAAGAAAAACTTCATGCAAATTCATAATTTTTTATGAACATAAAAAATATAATTTCAGCAGGATAATAAGGACTAATTCATTGTTGTGGAATTGTTCATGAAATATAAACCCAATATTTTGCAAAATCAATAGTTCACATAAATTGCTAAGCTTGTTGTATTTGAGAGAAGAAAATATGATTCATCCATTTCATTTCAGCTGACATTCAGTGTAGTTTATCTTGTTCGATTGGTATAACAGGTAAGTCTGCTTTTTGTAAAGTAAAATATAACATTCCAAATAGGCAACTCTTGGATATTTTCATATTCGCACAATAATTGAAAAAGCAAAAATAAATAATAGTTCGAAGAAAAGAGACCACTTGCCTTCATGTTTGATTTTAATTACATATGATTTTGAGCAAAGCATGATCGATAACTAGCTCAATATTATCAAATGGTTTTCAAATGAGAGTGAATGAACACAAATGAATCGTGGATTGCTTTATATCGATTTTTATAGATATTTACTTTATAGCTGATATTTGATGAAAGGAAGTTGATATCAATGTTTATAATTTAGCATTTCATTCTTGTTTCCCACTTTCCTCTCATTTTGAACGGTGAAAGTTATTAAGTTATTTGAGTTTTCATCTCTTTAAAGAAACTATTATTTATTGAAACTAAATTTTTCATTTTAATTCGACTTAGCCCATTTGGTTTCTGATAATTAATATTATCAATCTGAAAAGATATCGGGCATGAGCTGTTGAATAGTGTATCTGAAGAAAGTTGCTATTTTGGTTTTTCCTTTGATGAATTCTTCTATAAATTTCCACAAATAAATCTATGGAATAGTACTGTCCATTCAGTTGAGGCCACTAAAAGATTCAAAATGTATGTAAATTATTCTCATTACTTTCAAAGCTGATATAGACTAAAAGCTAATAAAAGTTAATTGAGGATTCTTTCTTATCGACCGAGTTTCTGAGAAAAAAATTCATAAGTCCCATTAATTTGTTTTCCGAACTTTCGAAAATGATGAAGGAAGAAGGAATAAATTAATCGCTAATTCCTCCTCAATTGTTGAAAAGTTAATTTCGTTGCTTTTTGAATAGTATTACTCAGAAGATTATTTTCACAGACTCAAAAATTGATTGCATTCATTCATCCCCTTTTTATCTCTCGTTTCTTTGTAAGAAGTTTTCATTCGATTCTCTACAAATTTTTATTCTCGCTTAGGAAATAGCTGACGAAATAGAAATATTCAATTGAAAATAATTCTCAATATAAGCAGATTCGGAGTATTTCTCAAGCTTTTTACATGAATAAAATAAATTTGACTTTTTCAAACGTTTCTATAGATAGGAAAAGAAAGAATGATCAATGAAATAGCAATAGCAATCAAATTGCTATTTGCAATGAAAATGCTAAGAAATGAAACAAGCAATCCTTAAGAGTTCGTTGAATGTATCTTTTTCAATTTGATATATTTCTCGTTTTGAAATCGATCGGGAAGTAAAGGCTTTGTTTACTTTTCTCAAGGGTCCGTTACGTGATATGAATCTTAAGTAGCTATCAATATAAATAATAAACATTTCAAATATAATATTCTGCACAAACTCGCGAAGGAAATATGGGTTCCATACAAAATGGGTTTTCATATTCTTTATCAGTTAGAATTGCAGATAAAACTCAATCTAAAGAGGCTTGAAATTTGTTGGCGCATTGCAACTATAAGTTATCAAAGCTTCCCTCATACTTAATATTTAGGAGTTGATGGTTCGTAGTATATCATCGTCTCCTGATGATGATGACAAGGGTGTACCCTGCGAGGGGCAGAGTGGGGCAGCTGCCACTCCCCCTGGAATACCCTGGCGCAATAAACGGGGTTTTGCGAAGAAATCGGAATGAATGGTTCAAAGTAAACTTCACACCTTAAGTAGAGACAATAAAATCGAAAGTCAGCATTCCACGAAAATTTACTAAACTTGTGTTATCATCATTGGTTTCTTCAACATCTGGTACATACATACATGAAAACACATTAAGAATTTTTAGGTTCTGGCGTGACCCTCGAACAACAGGAGGTACACTCTACCAGTTGTGAAAACTTTTTGGATTATTGTTCCAAAACAACTTCATATATCTATAAAGAATAGAACTTTGAAGAATTTGTTACCAGCTGTAAAACAAAACGAATGTTGTCATGGAACATGGCAAAAATTCAACCACTTTGAAAACTTTCAAAGAATTCCGCTTCAGTGCAGATGTCTTATCGCATTGCAATCCGGTATTTTATACAAATCGAGAATTTGAATTTCACAGTTTGTACATCATTTGTGTCAACTATTCCTTAAAATTTGGTGTATTTTCACTTCCATTTTCGATAGTGTCTGATGATTTTTCTCGTTGAGCTTGTTAATATTTACGCAGTGTGTACCATAGTCGTTTGCGTCTTATGTTGGTTTGAAAATTTCTCATAGTGAAATTGATATCAGAAACTATTTTCAAAGTAAGTGATTAGACTTGAAACCTTAATCAGTGGGGAAAGTTTACCTGTTTGAAAAATCATTACAACGTCGCACCTGAAAATTATAATTTATTATTGGTTTTAACTAGAAACTTGTTTTTGTGGAATAAAAATTTTAAAACTGACACCAAAATTTAATGAAAAATTCTTTTCAATGTTCAAGAAAACCAAAATACCATTCTTTAGGTGCAGACCAATTATATTTTTACTATTTTTATATAACAAAAATTTTTGTGGTAAATTTTTCCTGCCTTTTCACTTTATGAAAGGGGACTCGTCTTGTAAAAATACTATTTCCCGTCGAATTCAGCCAAATTCTCATTTCAAAAACGGTAATTAATGAGCTTTACTTCATTTTGTAAAAATATCGGTTTTTAAATGTTTCATACTTAAGGAAATATAAGTGAAATATCTCTTTTTCTCGAATGGTAGATGAATGTAGAAAGCCCGAATTGAATTTTATCGGCAACACAGTTTTAATAATGTATAAGGCTTTCACCTGAACTAGTTACATGCATATCTTTGTTTGTTTTCATCTGGTTTTTTTGAATAATGACTGGGCTGCTAGAAAAATAAGAGTAGTTTTTATCAGAAAAATGTTTTTTTGGAAAAAAATCGTTGCTTTTAAAACTAAATTTTTCTTTCGATAGTAAACTCTGTGAAACGAAAGAGAAATGGAAATGATAGAGAAAATGACCAAATCGATCAAATTGTATTCCCGAATTCGTCACAGGTTACAGGATACGAGAAAACTTTTTTGAAAGTGACATTGGCTTTTATGTTGAGAGAGCTTCCGAGGTAACGACAGAAATGAGAAAAAAGTTGTTGCAAAACCCTTGGATTGCACCAAAAAATTATGATTTTGCTAGTGATACGACTAGTTGGAAAAGAAAATTCAACTGCTCTTGACTAGATCAATATGCACCTTGGCTAGTTTATTCAAGTCGCCTGAAAGGGTGCTCTCTGCAAACACTGTGTGTGTTTCCTCCAGTTAGGGGGACTGTAAATATTGTTTATACTGGTATCGCTATGTAGACGATATCATTATTTGCTTCACAGGAACAGATAGACAGTTAAAAATTTTCGAAAATCATATAAATTCATTACATCCAAAAATTGGATAGAAAGCAATAATTCGATAAATTTCTTATACGTAACAATTTCGAATGGAAATGGAAAACATGTTTTCGCAATTAACCATAAGCCGTCACATACAGACATTATAATACATAACTCGTCGTGTCATTCGTATCAACATAAAATGTCAGCATTCAATATTCTTATTCATATATTGATTAACATCCCGTTATCACCAGAAGATTTTAACAAAGAATTAAATTTGATTAAACAAAGAGACAAAAATAATGGTTACAATCCCAAACTAATAAATAATATTTTAAACAAAAAACAAAGTAGAATCGCATTGAATGAAGTTTACCCTGTCGATAAATTGAAACAAAAATTCAACATCTTACCCTACGTTGGCATTACAAGTGAGAAACTGAAATCATTCTTGAGTAGCAATAATTTCAACATAGCTTTCCAAACTAATAATAATTTAGGCAAATATATAAAAATAATGAAATCAAATCAGGTAAAAACAATAAATCAGGTGTTTATAGATTGAATTGCAATGACTGTGATAATTTCTATATTGGTAGAACACATAGAAATTTCAATATTAGAATATCGGAACATAAACGCAGTTTTTCAAATAAAAATCAGATTCAATTTACGCGAATCATCTCTTAGGAAATAATCACTCTTTCGATCCACAGTTTGAAATTTTACATACAGATAATAAATATTGGAAGGTAGATCTTTGGGAAATTTTGGAAATAAATAAATACAAACACTCAGGTAAACTCATCAATGAACAAGTCGATTTAAGCCCTTCACCTCTATTGAATCTCTTCGGGGAGCAATCTATTCCTTAATTTTATTGGATATACCTGTCATAAATAACCACTTAAGGAGAAGCAACCCAATAAGCTTTTAATTACTCAAAAACATTTAAATTTATATTCTCATTTATTTTCTGTACATTCATTCGTCTGAAGAAGCTACGGTGTAGTGAAACGCGTTACGAATCGCAATTATTAAGTAAAATTCCTCAAAACACAGTACTTGTTTGTTTTTTATTATTGATAATGGAATTTTACCAAGTAAAAGCCTCCCAAATTCAAATGAACTTTAAAGATAATCTTGCGATCCTTCATAGTAAAACCGCATTTGAGGTTCAAAGATATTCACGAAGACTGTCGAAAACATCTTGATAGTTAGTACCACGAAATTTCAACCGCTCCAGCAAAGACTTTTCTTGAAAACGTTCCTGTTGATATTCAAATACAAAATTCTTACCAGAAAATAGTTGAAGAAAACTGAAAAATTTCGTCGATAATTATTTATAGCATTCTATTTTGTGATCCTCACGATACACCTTTTAGAGGCAAAGAAGGGGATGAAGGAGTTTTCTTCGATCTTCTACATTCAAGAATTGATAGTGTTGACGAGACATTGGAACATCATTTAGAGAAATGCCTCCTATATATCACCCAAAATCCCAGATGAGTTGATAAAATCTCATGTGGTGAAGTAATCAAAGGTAGTATTATTACAGATGTGAAACGAGCCAGAGCTTTCGTTATCATGGCTGACGAAACAGCAGATGTAGCTTGAAAAGAGCAGCTTTCTATCGGTGTGCGATCTTATGATGACATCAAAAAGAATCAGTGAAGAATTTATGGGTTTCGTAGAACTGAAAGGTCAAGATGCCTCATTGATGGCAGGAACAATTGACAACTTCATCGTCAACCAAAATCTCCCGAAGGAAAATTGTGTCGGATTTGGTTTTGATGGCTGTTCTACAATGGCTGGCAAGGAAGACAGAGTGCAGCCAATTCTCAGGAGAAAGAATTCTTGATCATCGTTTATCCAATGCTCAAGCCACAGATTAAATATCGTAGTGAATTATACTAACAAAATACCGGAGATTAGAAACACAATAGCAACAATCAAGGATACTATAAGTTTCTTCAGGGAATCGCCAGCTCGCAAAGGAACGGCACCTAATCTATCGAAACTGTGTGAGACAAGATGGTCTAAGAAATATGAGAGCTTAAAAAAATTCTCTCAACATTTCCCACAAGTGGTTAAATCTTTGGAAAACTTATTTGTAGTTGGTAACTGTAGGACGAGAAAATCTGCTTACCAACCTCATGCGGCTTTAACAAAGTCGTCATGTGTTGTAGCATTTATGATAATTGCGTAATATTTTGCCCTTCTGGAACCTGTAGCTAATGCTTTTCAAGCGAAATTTATTGACCTCATCATAGTAAGAAACTATATAAAACAAATCTTGGCTGCCATTCACAAGGATGGCGAAGATGTTGAAAGGATATCTGATGAATTGCTTGAAAATGCTCAAACCATTGCTGAAGCTGTAATCATTGAAATTTCTGTACCGCGCCAGGCACAATTACAACAATACTTAAGTTACCCTCCATGGCAGACAGACAACGAGTACTGGAGGCGATCACTCATCATACCTTACCTTGACTCAATTACAACTGCACTCACTAAACGATTTTCTGGAGACAACTAACAAAACTCCATGCTAAAAATTTGCACTAAAATCTTTCAAAACTTTATCCGTCGCATCCATATGAAGGAGAACAACTAAAGGAGCTCGAAGTAATGAAGAAAACTGATATTTTCTAAAATCAGGCATGAGAACATCACGGATGGGCAACAAATTCAACAGATAGCGAAATCTTTCATAAAGTTCATTTATCAAATATCGTCGCAGAACTGGATCTGTGGTTTAATTTGTGGAGTAACGAGAATATGAAGGAGAACAACTTAAAGGAGCTCGAAGTAATTGACCTTTTGAAGGAAACTGATATTTTCTATTCATCAATCAGGCATGCCTCATCAATTTTGATATTGCCGTCAACTACTACTTCTATAGAACGGTCGATTAGTACACTAAGGAGAGTTAACACAAGGCTAAGAAGCACCATGAGTGAGGAAAGACAGTGCTTTATGCTTAATGAGTGTACACCGAAAATTCATCAAAGCTAATAGGCAAAGTATTGAACAGAAAGTGTTAGAAAAATTCTCAGCTAACTCAAGGAAGTTATTTCTACTGTAACTTCATAATAACTAATAATTATAAAGCTCTCTTCATCCGTCTCAGCCTCAATTCATTAAAAGAGTGAGTGACTGCCGTGTGCGTGAAATGTGTTTATTGTCAAATTTGAGTTTTGAAAAAAACATTATATATACTTAATATGTATTAATTGATTAAGACTTAATGAAGTTCCATTTGAAGAAAAGCTTTGGTGAGTTGCTATGAATTTTATCTTGTGTTGTGAAGCAACTATTATATAATGAGTTTCTATGTAAATCTGTTCTTTTGTGTAATATTACTTCTACTGAATTTCTGATAGATCAACTAAAATATGATAATAGGAATAATTTTCACTCGACGGAAATGAGTTTAACCTTGTTGATTCAAAAATTTTCGCCAGCGGCGCAATATACCCCCCGCAGCTTTCCGCGCTTAATTTTCGACTAATTTTCATTACAATCATGTGCCTACCCCCTCTTGCTGAATTTCTGGGTACGCCCTTGGGTGATGACAATACAGTGCAATTGAATTGTAGGAACATTTTCAGTTCAATTGAAAACTGAAAATACTGAGAAAAATCTCTGGAAAATTGCCAAATTTCCACGTAAAATTTGAATATGAAGTTTAAGAAGTTGTTATGTCAAATTTCGTGATCTGTTCGTCAAATTCGAATTGGAGGACCAAAGTGGGAAGAAAATTCGTTAATACATTACAAGATATTCACGTTTATTTGAATTTTATATAGGGTGCCCCTAAATATGGTATCAATATTCAGGAATCTGATGAACCAGAAATGAATGAACAGGAAAATAGCTTCACAAACTTATACAAAGTTTTTTCCGATCCTGTTGAAATATTCATTCCCAAGGCTAGGAAAACAGATTCTTTATATTCGATAAAATCTGTTGCCTTCAACAGATTTTGTGAAACTCAGGATATCTGTATTACAAATGGAGCTTTATAATGCAACAGTTTTTGTTTTTCAGATCCGAAACCAGGAACTTGGGGTCTTTTATTACGAACTTAATGAAAACAACAACTTTATCATTGTTTTCAAAATAACTGTCCAGAGTTCATCCTATTTCAATTTTCTTGAATTATAGTTGTTATATTTCTCCGAAGATGCGGATATTGGAAGAATATAAAAATGCAATGACTAAACAATCGTCCCGTAGGAGGGATCTACGACCTACTTTTCAACTGAGAATTTATCACAAAAAACATTATAGCAGACAGACAGTTTTCCTTCAAAGGTTCTGAACTACAATCTGCTTTCTTTTCTATCTTTTTCAGCTTCGAGATATTATTCTCGGCATATCATTCACCACAAAAACAAAATGCTCTCAGTCTTCATCGAACCACTTCATCGTAAATATATAGTAAATATACTATCTTCCACCGGATTCGGAGATATTTACTTCATGAAATATTCACGAAATATATGGACATCATCCACAAGTATCTTTTGTTCTTCGGCACGATGAAACATAAATATTTGACAACGGACAGTCGTGCATGAAAACTGAGAATATCTTACTTCACTACATATAATGCGGGTGGCTCGTAAATTTCAGTCCCGTGAATTCATTTATATGCGCATAAATCTTTCAGGATGTGCGCTGCTCCAAACCGAATGGAACGGTTATTATGTGAGAAAATTCGACCCTCGAAAGATAAGCGTATATGCCATTTATTGAAATGTACTGTATAATTGTTTCTACATGCGGCTTTTGTGAGGAGAGTAGGAATGAATGTTGAGTGAAATGATTTTGAATAGAAACAAATATCACATATGAGGTCTCAGAAAACATTCCAACCATTTAATAATTCGCTTAGCCCGGCAAAGGAAGGGTGATTAAAAAAAAATTTTTGGTCTAGTTGGGTCTGATAGACCTCACCATGATATGGTTTATTAATACTTTATAAATAATCTTATCACAATCAAGTGTATAAATGCTAAAGTTTGGTCCCTTATCTCCAAATCACAAAAATTAGAAAACTGCTAATTTTTTTCACAATTTTAAACATATTTCTACTTATTGGTATTGGACAAATTTATTTCACCTATTTCTAATTAGACTATTCAGGATGATTCGGTTATTCAATAGCACAAGGTATGTAATATACAAGGAATCCCAAGTTGAGTGGCCTATTAAACGTTTATGGAGAACTAATAATGCAATTGTTCTGAAATTTTCGTAGTTGGTTTAGCTGGTCTGAAACTCTATTTCTAAAGTATTTTCACCTCAATGCCACTTCCGGTTGTACCGGAATCACAAACCAATTTATTAATTAACTTAATATAGAACACACAGTATATCAAAGTGAAACGAAATGAGACACTTGTCACTCTTCCACCATGTATTCAATAATCACGACCGGTTTAGACCCTACGGTCATTTTCAAGTGAATAACAGTATAATACATGAGTAGGCAAGTACAACTACAGAATGAAGTTTATCCTAAATATTGAGCAGTGGGGATCCATTATGCTCTAGTTGGCGGTAGAGGGTAGTAAATTGTGGTTTTTTACATAGTTTGTTAATCTCCAAACTTTCCAACAAATTCATCTCTCTCCCTTTGTTACACTTATGAAGGATTTTAAGATTGTTCAATGATATCGATTGGTTAGTTGATTTAATGTGTTCAAATATTGGCGAATTTTTATCTGACGAAATATGTTCCTTGAATCTAGCTTCAAAACTTCTCCCTGTTTGTTCGACATAGGCTACATGAGTTATGTTCAATTTAGAAAAGTAGTTACTGATTTTGTTAGAGAGTTCACCGGTGTATCTGAGACTAGTGTATCTTTTTTCTGGGGTTTCTACGATGCCATATAGTAATTGGTAGGTAATACGTTGTTCTTTGCGTTTAAAGATTGTATTTAGAAAATGTTGTGGTATGTTGTTATTTGAGGCAATTTTTCTGATGATATTAAGTTCAGTTTGAAAATTTTCCTTCGAAAGGGTAACAGAGTAGGCTCTATGCATCATGGAGTTATATGCAGCTAGTTTGTGACTTAAATGACTGAACGAGTCCATTGGAATCGATGCGTCTGTGAATGTTTCCTTTCTGTAAATTTTATAAGTGAGTTGGTTATTTGAATTTGTAATGGTTAAGTCGAGGAAATTAATTGAGTTATTATTTTCTAATTCAGAAGTGAAGCTGATGCGGCAATGTATTTTATTCAGGAAATCTAAAAATTGCTGCATTTGTCTGTTTGAACCACGAAAACCAACTAAAATATCATCTACATATCTGTACCAGAAAGTATTATGTTTTTCTCTAAATTATTCATGAAAATGTCAGCTAGTAGAGGGCTAAGAGGTGAACCCATTGGACGACCTGAATTTTGTTTAAAGAATTTAGATTGAAATTGAAAGTATCTTTGAGATAGGCATATTTGAAGAAGATGCTAAATTCATTAGTGATAAATGGCGGTGTTAGACTCGAATAATATATCTGTAGCAAGGGGAAGACACTCATTCGTTGGAATTTTCGGGTGCATATATCGAAAGAGACTAACTTAATATCTTTGGAGATTGAGAGATTTGAAGTTTATGTATGAGATCTACAGAATTAGAGATAGTGTATTGAGCTCGAAAATTCGAGAGGTCTAGAAATTTTTGATTCAAGAATTTTGCTAGTTTACCTGATGGTTTGTTTATATATGACACTACAGGTTTTGCAGATTTTTCTTCATTATATAGTTTAATTATTCCGCACATTTTTGGAGCTTGAACATTCATTGCAATCAGTTTCCCTTTCTACCATTCTGTGTGTGCTAGTGGCAAAGTGACAAAAGTGTCTCATTTTGTTTTACTTTAAAAATGAATTTCCATGAAATAAATAAATCATCAATATTATGAACCTTGTATATCGATGACTGGTTCGATAAAATTTTTAATTGCAATTACCAAAAACATCTAACACATAAGTTTAGTTTATTTCGTTCATGAATTATGCCAGTTCTACTTGACAATTATCCATTTTTTGCTCTTTGAATAAATTGATATATCTCGAGAACCGCGTCAGATACCAAAATAATGAAAAGTGTGAAAAACTAAATGAAGTTATTCATATATACCTCGTACCTGAGATTTCAAGTTCTCAAGTTATGGCGAAAAAACGAATTTTACGTACCTACCTGAAGGTAGACAAAGCAGGCTTAGATTTCTGCACGTGCATAGACATATCCCAGAGCATGGACAGGATCCTGTGCATAGATAACAAACTATTATTGTTTTACCTGTCAGTCGAATTCATTCGAACAGATTGGCTAGCTACACAAATGGGAAAATACTTAATTTATTTTTCATTTTTGAAGATGAGGGACGGAATGTGAGTAGACTTCGTAGGTTTGTTTGTTTGTTTTTCCTTTAACGTGCTCTATTTCTGCCTTTCGGCTAATGACACGCCGGGGAATTCTGTCACCTCACTAACCCGGGAATTTTGCCGAACCCCTCTCGTGTCGAGGGAAGGGATCTTTAATGTCCAACACATCTCTGTTAGACAGGACCGACAGCTTTACATCTCCTCCGAAAGATGGACACTCAAGCGATTCCCAGAATCCGAAAAATCGCACCGACTTTGTGGGGATTGAACCCAGGTAACTCTGCGTAGGAGACGAGCATCATATCCCATACGCCACCGAGCTGGCTTACTTCGTAGGTGATTTAACGAATTACATCAAATTATGCCGTCTGTCACACCTAAAACATTCTAGAGATACGTTAAAAATTTTCTTTCGACTGGAACAGTCCATCGTCTGTAATCAACAATGAACACAATGAAATTTCCGTTCTAGCTTATTTTGATATTACTCCACGTTTATCATTGGCAATAGCAGAGCATGATTTAACTTTATCTCATAGTATTATTCACAGAATTCTAAAACAACAACTGCACTGTTATGAATTTCAATTGGTCCAAACTCTACAAGCTGGCGATCTATAGTTTCGAATGGAACTGTGTGAGATCGTTCTTCTCAGGATACAAGAGGATCCCGATTTTCTAAAAAGAATTATCTGGACTGATGACGCCCAATTTTTTAATGAAGGGGTTCTTAACAGGAATAACTGATACTTTTGGATCAACCAAAAGTCTAAAATTACTAGGGAAAGAAATCCTCAAAATAAATTCAGTTTCAATGTGCTTGCACAAGGACAATAGATTTTCGTATTTTAAGTATGATGAAAACTTGAATGGTGAACTTTATATGAATATTTTAAGGACGGTAGTAGGAGACTTCGTTGACATTTTATCAGTAGCTGAATCAAGGGGAAAATTATCGAATTTTAACTGATATGTTTGAAGATAGAAGGATAGGGACAAACTGCTCGCCTTTGTGGCCTCCAAGGTCACCTGACAAAACGCCTATGGATTTTTATGTTCGGGGAACGTTGGAAGACAACATTCTTTCTGAACCTTTGATATTATTTGCATAATGGACTGCAAAATTCTTTCATGCAGTTGGATGTGGAGGAACTGAAGCGAGCCACATCAGAGGGTATCATGCGGCGAGTAGAACTATGTCTAGAAGTGAATGGTCATCACTTCGAACAACTATTATGAAATTTAGGCAAATAGTTCAATTCGTGTTGATATTTCTTAATCTGACTTTGAAAACTCGACAACAACCGCAGCTTCACTCAGTTTTCTCTCAATTCATCAATTACCCAATTACAAAAGAACAGTTATTTGTTAATGATCTGGGATCTGTCTATGCACGTACGTAAAACTTGTTTTTCCGCCATAACTTGAAGACTTGAAATCTCAAGCACGAGGTATTTTCATTCACATACTTGCAATTCTTTCAGTCTCCTACGGCGAATCTAATGAATTGAAAAAAATGTAGGTTACAATTTGAAAAATCGTAGTTTTCGATGTTTTTTTTTCAAAATGTGAGGCGGAAAAAAGAGCACCTTGTAAACCGACTGATAATCAGTCGGATATGAGTTATGCCCGCGTGGTCTCTTGTTTGCAAAACTACTTTCATTATTTTGGTAGCTCACGCCGTTCTTGAGATATATAAATTTTTTCAAGAAGCAAAAATCGATAATTTCCAGGAAAAAGTAGGATATTTTATGAACGAAATAAGCTAGTCATAGGAATAATAAGTGTTTTCGAATTAGTCATCGGTATACAGGGTGTTTTATATTGAATAATAAAGTTGGTATGCACTTCCAGTACAACCGAAACAAATGATCAAAACATTGATCAAAATTCGTAATTTGTTGTTTGAAATATTTGTGAACTTATCCTGAAATGGTAATGTTGACAAAAAGACCATAATTATAATAGCTAACTAATATATTGAAGCTTGATGTAATAGAAAATCTTTTAGTCTTGCTCAATTTGAATGGAATTGCCGATTGTTTCTTTCATTTTCACTTCGTCCTCATCCGCTGGGGAAGTTCAACAATTTAGCATCGATCGGAACTCAACATGAACTTATTCCTCAAATGTAAATTCCCCAGTGTTTCATTAGAATGAATATGTGTCTGACTTTGGGCCCACCGGTAATATACTCATTCCTTCAATTTCCAATCAGTATTGATTATATTCAATTTCTCATAGGACCCAGTAAAATTTTACATTTATCGTGCTATTCAAATCAACGAGTGTCCGATTATTGTCAAGAACTTTAGTACTGTTCCGCATTGAAACTTTTGAAAAATTTTCATTTACTTCCAAGAATAAAATTGGAGAAGTTTTAGGTTATCAATTCGAGGAAAATGTAAAGAATTCTGCTAACTTATATGGATTTTTGGCTTTTATAGTTTACATAGCTGAGGATTTTCCCGAGAAGCAAATCTAGCTTTTTATATTAATTCCGTCGGTAGGTCGTCGGATTATGAGACGAATAACTTCGTTGGAAATTTATTACAAGAATCTTGGCAGAATCAGCTTTTAACCTTCCGGAACGTTATCTTCCCTAAATGCGTATAACCATGTCATCTGTTTATGAGCTGAAAGCTCAACGGACTGGAAAATTGCCGTGTATAAAGATATGCCCTCCCAACTGTTGATTGATAACCTGTAAATGGGAAACTCATCGTGTCTTGCTGCTCAGAAAAGGTACTTTTTTTGTGAATATTAGTCATCAGTCTGAAGTTATTCATTATAATAGTCAGACTGCTTCATCTTCACTTTTCAAAATTTCTTAGTTTTAATGACTAAAATGATCATTACTGTCTTCGTTCGTATGTTAGAAAGAATTTATTCGAAATTTTATAAGAGTCCGCTAGCTCTAAAATGAGCCATGTCAATCATCCTTAAGGTTCATTATCGATTATCAACGACTAGAAATGTAGAAAACAAAATTCCAAGATTATTGTCCAGCAATCCTCAAATTTCGGGCGTCTTATCTTTCGTAAGCGAAACAAAACACTTAAATAATAGAAAATATATAAGATAACCATTTAAGAACTGAACTGGTCTGTTGTATCCCAAACTGGCAGGTATAAAGGAGATACCATAGACGGTGGTAGAATTAGTTGCAAAAATATGTTTTATACATTTGTTTATCCTCCAATTATTTGGTCATTTACATTCCATTAATTTAACAATACCTGAATTCAAATTCTCAATCCTATTTATTATTAACGAAATGAAAGTTCATAGATTTTACGACCTGATTATCTGCATAGAAATTATTATTGAATCAGTAAGATGAATAACTTTCTGAAAATATTAAAACAGTTAATTGTCACTTTTGGTGATTGAAAATAATTGAAAATATTTGAGGTTCCCTTATACATTATTACTGATTAATTTGCAGATAAAAAAGTTCCTACTATAAATAATAAACTGATCTTAAAGTAACTATGAATGAAATAAACCCAATGTAACGCTCTTCCACTGGTCAACCCTTTCATTCCTCTCGTTAGAATTAAAATTGAAACTCGCACGAATGATGTACGCTGTGGACGTTTTATTTATGATTACCGTTTTTTGCACCTACCTCCTCTGATAAGAACAACCTGCTGCAGGGAAGTTAATCGCTGAAATCACTTGTCGGCTGACTTCTTCGACGTGATTATATTATGTTTTTCGTTAAGCGGATTTTTGAAGTGGAAGAAGTACGTCTGCCTTATGAGAAAAGTGCGATGATACCTATTTCGTTTGTTTGCCGCCTATTCGAAAATCACTCGATTGGCCCGCATAACATCATGTAAGTCAACTCCGCCAACAAAAAAAAAGAAAATCATCTTTTCCCTAACGCGCGTGTTCTTATAATTTACAGAGAGCCTTCATTCGACTCTATTCAACACTCTACACCTTATTTTCTTATATTCACTTTCCTTTCTGATTACGCAATTCATTGGTACGAGTGAATTCTGTCAAGAGGAAAACTCAACAAAACTGAATCGCTGGAATTCAGGTGAGACCGACTGGATTGGGAAAATAGGAGACCACCTTATAATCTTCACATAAGGTCAGATAAAAATCAGTTGTTTTTTCTTTCTCCGAGAGGTGAGCCTCAAATATTTTTCGTGAATTTTTCTTTAAATTAGACAAGAACCACGAAGAAATAATATACGGGGGATGTCAACCCATATTTTTGGGTTCATAATGATTCTAGAACATCTATAGATCATAATCGGCATCACTTAGAAGACCGAACCAAGCCATCGGAGCTCTCTAGGTCAAACAGAGAGGGAATTGTTTTGTTGAGTTTGAATATTGAAGGGATTTTGCAAGATTATACTTTGAAATTGGCAAGCAAGAACTAGGAAGGGATTATGTTTCAGGAGACTCACACTGCGACGGAATAACATCTCCGCGAAAGAGGAAATATCGCAGGTTATGTATTTTTTGATAATCTCCTTAGTCCTTTTTATGGCCTTCCTTGCTATGTAAAATCTTTTCTTAAATTCAAGTGTGTTTAGACACAAAAGAGTCAAGTACGATTGTTCAAATATTTTTCTGCTGGTTTTCTTCTTCCATTGTTACAGATTCCTGTTCCAAACCTCCTTCCTTTCACCCTTGTCTTCGTCTAGAAATCATGGAGTGCAAGATCTCACAATCCCGAAATGGGTCATCGAAAGTCGGCATGAAATATTATTCATCAATCAATCAAATGTATAGGTTGAAGGTGGTCATTTTGAGCATCTACAAAATTATCCTCAAGGTTACATATATTTCTGCAGTTTGCAATTATAAAGGATTATCATCCTCGTCAATGATAGTTTTTCATGAAAATTTTGAGTTTGCCACAGTTTGATTTGAACAATTTCCTCATAATCAATTGTACCATTACATTGAATAAACTAGTTTGAGTCGGAATTTCAGACATGTATTATAAGAAGGGTACCATGTGTTAATATTTCGATTGGAAAATTAAATTTTTCAAGTCAAGACCTGTAATGCCTTGGAAAATTAATTTTCAGATATTTTTCAATGAGTATAAAATAATACTCGTTATTGCGATCAATTCTTCAGAATCAAACAAATTCGAAAGTGGTTATTGATATAAAGATTTTATGGAAACGAACGTTTAAGAATTAACAATGGAAACGATTGCTGATACTTGAGTCCCTAATATCGTGCGAAAAAATATTATTGGCTGATTTTTGGGACTAGCTTATGAAGGTTTTCTTAAAAATTTCAGAATTTGATTATCAATAAAGAGGGTGGAATGATGAATGTAGTCCAAAAAACCTAAATTTCTCTGTTTTTTCTTAATTCAAAATGGGCAATTATTTGCTTCATTGCTTTATTGTTTGCTATATACAGGCCGTTTTTCGATTTTTGTCGATATTCCAGTGAGCTATATCTACCATGCCATTAATTCGATTACGTTCATGATTTCTGAGTGAATCACGTGGGCAGGCTCCTAACAAAGCCTCCTGTATCAAGAAAAAACACAGAGCCGTATTAGGGAAATTTCAGTTTTTCCGGATTAAAAGCTTCATTCCCCTATGTACGTCGATATTCATATTCTGAATTTTCAGGAAAACCTACTGAGCTACTACACTAAATCAGATCATAATATTGTTTGACACCATATCAGAGACTCAATAATGAGCAATCGCGTCCACCTTTAATTCCTAAATGTTCTTTTCTATAAAATCTTCATATCAATAGCATCTACATAAGATTATTTTAGTTAAAACAATGCAATAACGAGTTTTATTTAATACTCATTGAAAAATATGTGAAAATTTATCCCAGGACCTGATATGAAAAGTTCAATTCTCCAACCGAAAACTTAACACCTTCTTATCATGATTGTTGTCCAAAATTCTGGGTGAAACATTTTTCCTGAATTTATTGACAAAATTTATCATGAAAGAGTTGTTTAAACTGTTGCAATTCCAAAATTTTCACGGAAAACGATTATTGACGAAGATGATAATGATTTAGAATTGCAGTCTGCAGAAATAATATAATAATAAGACTGTTTATTTAGCTGAAGCTAGAAACAATATTATAAAATACATTGACATAATAATACAAATGAAGATATTGTATAAATAATTTCTCATCTAATCCGAAACACACAACTTTCTCCGGCGTAATTTGAAAACACTTAGACTTGCGTACGTTCTCACACCAGCAGGCAAACGAATGAAACGCTGCAGACCGCTGACAAAGGTGGACTTTTCTGTTGAAGACAAATCAAATCTCTGAATGTGGTATTCATCGTCTGATCGGAGACCATAACCAATCATATTAGATCTTTTCACCAGAAATTGTTTTAGATATGATGGCGTTTGATCATTCGTAATCTTGTAAATGAGAATAAGGTTTGACTGCTCAACCAACTGCGCCACACTCAGAAAACCTAACCTCCTCAACATATCTCTGATAGGAGTGAACCTACTACATCCAAGAAGTATTCTCATAGCTCTGTTCTATACTATCTGTAGCTTCCGAATGTCCTCCCCCGCCGAAGAAATCAGCAATGAAATGCAGTAATTTAAATGTGGAGCAATAATAGTGTTATATTTCTTGAAATCCTGCCTAGGTAACCTACTTTTTTTCCAATTTTCATACATAAAAAAATCAACATGTTCAGAGAAGTTCAACTGATGGTCAAATACGATTCCCAGATACTTCATCTCTTGGACGAAATCAATAAGCTGATTATCGATAATAATTTTGTAATTCCTAGATCGAAACTCCACGCACTTAGACTTTGATCCGAAAAGCATGCACTTGGTCTTAGCAGCATTCAATTTCAATTTGTTCATCTTCAACCAGTCCTGCAGTATATCAAGTGTTTTGTTCATCGAAGTAACCAACCTGTCAAAGTCACTATCAGTTATCGACACCAGCGCATCATCAGCAAACATACTGAGAAAACAATCACCCAAGTACAAATTCAAATCGTTCACATACAAAATGAACAGCAGCGGCTCCAACACACTTCCTTGTGGCACACCACAACGAACCTCTGCAAACTGTGATAACACTCCCATGACCCTTATATTTTGACGCCCATTTGCAAGATATCTCTTTAACCACCTCAGTACAGTCCCTCTGATGCCCAGTTATCCCACATTTTACCAGCAATCTTTCATGGTCAACGGTCTCAAACGCTCTCTTGACGTGTCATTTTGAGGCTAATTTTGTAGATGCTAAAAATGACCATTTAATCTCTACGATTGATGGATATTTCTTGATATAACTAGGTTTGATTGACGTCTTCTTACGTAATTCGCTCACAAAATTTGACATGATCCAATCAATGGCTTCGAAGGTATGGCTCATCAACATATCGAAAAAATTCAGAAAACAACCTATGGGTGTAACTCAAAACTAGGTCCACCTCTTTGACTTTTTTTTCATTTAGAATATTTTGATGAAATGTAGGAATCGGATAGAAGACATTAATTGAATTTGATCACATTAATATGTTTGACATTTCGTTTACAGTTATGCCGATACCAACTTTTGATTTTCAAATGGAACTCCCTGTATTTTGTTGCTTATTTTAGTTGTTCATCTCATCCTACGATAATTTGACATATTTTTGAAAGAAAAACGAGACACAATCTTTTTTTGCAATTTTCATATTTCTAGAAGGCCATGAACAACTGGCTTAGCTCAACATCACGAAAATACAAGATTGTATCTGAAATTTAATTGCACATTTCTTACGGAGTGTCAAAACTAATAACAGAAGAGCGAACAACGAAAATGAAATAATAATAATAAATGTTAAAAAATACCACCATTCTTACGAGCACAACATCGCCCACCATTGATGTTTCCCCTCAAAACATTATTCTACTATTTGGCTGTAATGTCCGCAATAGCTTGGAGCAAACGTTCCATTTCTTGTTGTGTTCTAACAGGTGTTTAGTAAACCTCATTCTTCAAATGACCCCACAGGAAGAAATCTAGTGGACTCAAATCTTGCGATCTAGCTGGCATCTTTTGGGACCTTTTGTACCTATCCATTTTTCGGGAAAAATTTCGTCGAGATACCGCGAGACCCCCCCTTGTGTTGTGAGGAGGTGCACCATCTTGTTGAAAACATTTTTCATTTACAACAGCTAATGGCAACTTGTCCAATTCATCTGGCATTTGTGTCCTCAAAAATTCCAAATATTTCTCCCCTGTCAATGAATCTTCAAAAATTATAGGCCCTATTAAATATCTTCCCATCATTCCTATTCAGACAGTGAACCTAAAACGATCTTAGAAGTTTCCATCTTGATATCTGTGCCCATTTTCTTCCGACCAGTACCTGGTATTTTGTCTATTAAACATCCCATTGTTCGCCAAACGTGATTCATCACTGTATGAAGTCTTTGTGGGATATTGTGGATCACCCTCCATTTTCCCAAGGTACTCTCCACTGTGTTCGAGTCGCCTAACACTATCGTTAACTTACAGGTGTTGGTGTAGTTGATATTTAAATGAGCGGCCCTATTTTTTTTTTCAATATTCTCAATGTGCTTTGGTGGCTAATTTCAAGCTCCTCGGCAATTTCCCTTGTTGATGTGGTTGGATTGATTTCAGCAAATGTCAGTACGTCTATTGCGGTATCTTCGTCGATAACGGATAGCGTTCTCTGTATGTTTCACATCGCCAACGTAGTTATTGTTTTCAGCGAATGGGAAACTGCATAAATGGACTTGACCTCCGGAACCCTTAAGAATAGAGTGACGTGAGTGGTATAAAAAAAGATAAAT
This sequence comes from Cryptolaemus montrouzieri, assembly GCA_013387265.2. Taxonomy (NCBI): domain Eukaryota; kingdom Metazoa; phylum Arthropoda; class Insecta; order Coleoptera; family Coccinellidae; genus Cryptolaemus; species Cryptolaemus montrouzieri. The sequence goes on from JABFTP020000185.1 coordinate 127,853,138, forward strand.
AAATACTGCTTCTGTAATACCTGGTGGCCCTTTATAGTTGTCTCAGATTCTTTTTGAGGAAAAACTGAAATTTAAAACTTTGACACTCCGTAAAAAATGAGCAATTAAATTTTTAGATACAATTTTGTATTTTCGTGATAGGAGATATTGATCTAAGTCAATTGTCAATGTTCATGGCCTTCTACAACGAAAGATGAAAATTGCAACAAAAATGGTTGTGTTCTAATTTTCTTTCAAAAATATGTCAAAAAAGGTCGTATAATGAACAATTAAAATAAGAAAAAAAAATACAGGGTGTCTCATTTGAGAATCGAAAGTTGGTGTCGTATCCAGCATAACCTAAAACGAAATGTCGAACATTTTATTATCAAATTCAAAATGTTGTCTTCTATCCGATTCCCAAATTTCATCAAAGTATCCCAAATAAAAAAAAGTCACCGGAGTGGGCCTAGTTTCATTCACACCCAGTATAACGTAAACGAAAAAGCGATGAAGAAGATAGTTGCCTCTTTTGAGCTAACCACTTGTTCCTTCATCACCCTAGGAATATTTCCGTTTACCCCAGAAGTAGCCTGTATGAATAGCTCGTCCAAACAGCAGTTAGACACATTATCTTGAGAATACATTTACCAGGTTTACTAGATATGCACATTTTGAAAGCATATTTACCACAAAATCCTACCTTTCCACTACAAACCGTTTGCCCAACTAAATATGTATTTTGTGTATTTCCGACGAACAAATCAAAGTATTGATTGATTGTAGCACCAGAATGAACTAATTTCCTTTCCACTCATCTGCGGTACAGTCGAATCTGAGGGCCGTTAGAATACAAAAACAACGATATAATGAAATGGTGGCTGTAAAATTATCTCTACCTGTTTCATCTGTGGCGAAACGAAAACTGCTAATTTTCGGTTAGTCCAGGTCAGTATGAATTCGTTTATTAAATTGAAAAATATTCCTGAGTTAACTGAATGGATTCAATATTCAATCGAAATATCGGGGGACAAACGATATTCACTTCAGTGCGCTTATTACTTGCTGGTTCGGATTTACTCCATTTGAATTCATTTTTTCCATAGAAATATTTGCTCGAACCTTGTGCGAGTTCAACCTGATCCGCTATTCTTGTCATGAATGCTAGGAATATGAATATATTTCTGCCAATTATCGCTCATTTCACTTTGTGCGTTCTCATACTAACAAAGACTTATTGCCTTAAAATTTGCATCTTGAGGCAGTTGGATTTCTGAGAACTAGACATATTATCCTTTTTCGGTTTTGATATGATTATGGTAACGCGGAATCTATCAGATCCCTTGGCTTTCATTTCTAGATAATTTCGAATTATTACAGAATGCACAAAACGGCTCCATGTAATAGTGTGATGCACAGAATAGTCCTAGAAGTGAAATAAAAACTTTATGGTAGTGTAGGAGAAACATTCAAAAATCCCCGTGTTGGCGTTCACCAAAACCAACAGGAATACCGCGGAATTTGAACGACATCAGATGCAGTTTAGATCTATCTGAATTGAATCGATTGATTGTATAAATTGAAAGCGATGATTATTGAGGCATTTCATTTAACTCAATAACATCGAAATCAATTCATTTCAATTGATGATATCAAAATAAAAACAATGGCTGAGCAATGAATATATTTCATAAACTATATAAAAAATTAATTATGAGAAAAAATTGAAAAGGAACAATTATAACAACCTAAAAGCAAAAAAATCACAGTCCAATAAACTGAATGATCAAGAATATACTAAGTGTGATAAAAAAGTAATGAATGAACAATAAACACATCAACGATATGGAAAATATTGAAGAGGAACACAACCTAATAAACGTAAATAACTGAATTATTATGAATATACCTGTAAATAAAAGTGAAACTTCCCTTGAATAATATAAAAATATTGAAAACAAAAATTGTTCACATATTAAAAACCCGATGAACTAAATAAATATGAATATACCTATTAATAAACTTGAAAAATTTTTTATATTCAAATTTTATCTTCTTTTCCTCTTTTTTCCTACTGATGGTTGCTCGTTTTCCTCGTTGGGAGTAAACGGGCTCCCCAAGTAAGAACTGAAATTGAAGTAATATCAGGTTCATTTCTAAACATACAGGAAGATATGAAATTTTTGACTTGAGCACATCATACATAATAGAACAACAAATAATATGTATACAACAAGAATTGCATAAATAGATGGTAAGGTCCAAGATATTCAACAATTATAATAATAATAAATAAATATATATATATATATCACTATATATATATATATATCAGAAAAAGTATATATATATATATATATATATATATATATATATATATATATATATATATATATATATATATATATATATATATATATATATATATATATATATATATATATATATATATATATATATATATATATATATATATATATATATATATATAAATTAAGTCACTTAATTTATTTAGATGAAATTAAATTATATGCCGTAACTAGATCTCATTTGAGATTACTTTCCACTATTCCAATGATATCCATATGAAATTTGCCTTCAAAAATATAAAAATCTTTCTATTGAAGTGGAAAGATCCTCTGATTATATAAAGATTTTAATATGGAAATCGTGCCAATGCATCAAGGAGATACATATAAATATCTTGGATTTGTTCAAGAGAAGACAATTAACCATAGCAGCACTAAGGAAAATAATAGAAGTTCATATTACAACAGACTTAGAATTATCATCAAGAGTCTTTTAACTAGTAAAACCTTCTCAAAGCTATCGAGTCCTATGCAATTCCTATTCTTATATTTTCTTTTGGAATCATTAAATGGTCTAGAACTGATCTAAATGAATCACAATGTCCAACGAGGAAAATGCTTTGTAAATATCATAAGCACCACCCAAAGTCAGCTGTTCAGAGAGTTACACTACCTAGACATCTTGGAGATAGTGGATTAACTGGCTCGAATAATCTTCATAGTAAACAGATTTTTCATCTACCTTCCCATTTCTTGATAAAGAGAGAACAACTAAATTACATGATATTGTTGTTGCTTCAGATTATAATCTAACACCTCTGAACTTGACAATGCAAAAGGTAGATTTTGATATATTTGATAATAATTCTAAAGGAGAAAGTTGGATGTAGAAGGAAGTACATGGAAAGCACCCTCAAGAACTGAAGAATGATTATATTGATGAAATCGCATCAAATAGAAGGTTAGTTTCTGGACCATTGTTTGCTGAAACAGAAGGCTTGGCAATTGCGACCCAAGATCAGGTTGTTTTCACGAGGAATTATAGAAAACACATGACCAAGCAAAATATAGATGATTCTTGCTGTAGATGTTTTTGTTCTTCAGAAACAGTTTTTCATATATTATCATCTTGCTCAGTCCTTGCTTCAACAGATTATTTAGTAAGACATAATACCGTCGCTAATATTATTCATATATATCTTGGAATTGAACATATAACATATAAACTTTATTGATTATTGATTTGATAAAACAATTCCATGCAACAGATCTTTAAAACACAATAGGGCAGATGTCATTCTTACTGATAAACAGAGTCGAATAACATATATACTTGATATTGCTATACCCGACACCCATAATATACAAAATAAATACAATGAAAAATTTCTAAATATATGATGCTTGGCGACGAGATTAAAAAATGTGGAAAATGACAAATATATTTATTCTACTGATTATTATTTACACAACATGTGTTATTCCTAGGAATCTTCAGAAAAATATTGAGATTTTGGGTCTGAAGAAAAATTTGTTTGAACAGTTACAGAAGATAACAGTCATCAAATCTTGTAATATTCTTCGTAGGTTTCTTTCCGAAAAAAATAATGGGGTAGAGTCATAGGTTTTCTTTTAGTTTATACTGCTCAGATTCTCATTTCATATTTTATTTATTTGTTTATATAAATGTAATATAATTAGCTGACAATTTTATTATATTTATATTCAGAGCAGTATTCTATCCGATCGTTCATCACTTCACACAAAGAAAACAATGAATGAAGAACATTCAATGTTACTTGACTAAGGTCCGTACACTGAATTTTTCCGGGGAGAAAGCCTCTCACACTACTCGTTGCTACATTGATGTTATTATCTGATGATGCTCTAGTTTGTATGTATTCTGGTAGATTGTGTTGTATATTTTATATTGAGTAGTGTATGTTGTTTGCCGTCTAAAAGAAGTTATAATATCTTTGTCATTATGCGCATGATGAAAATTGCACATGTCTTAGATCCTCCCAATCATTATTGTACAAGCCACCATGATTAATTAAAAGTCAGTTCAATAAGTCGTAGTCATTCCATATATTATCCCAATTGTCTGACCGCTCCAAAAGTCAGAAATATAAAATAGAATATATTTATAACATGGTGTCAGAAGGGGGTGTTCGTGAAATATAAATACAGAAGATATCAAATTAAAAATATTGTTATCTGTTTAGAAGAAACACATTTCACGTTCACAAAATGTCCGACGATGGTGAAGCGAGAGTCGACCATGTGCCGCATTTAAAACCGATCAACGAATTGATTATTTCATCTAGTGAAAATAATGCATCGAATTGGAAAGAATGGTGGGAAAATTTTGAAATATATCTAATAGAACAGGATTGATTGATTCCTCAGATTGTCGAAAAATTGCAGTAATGTTACATTCAATTGGTTCAAAAGGTAGGCAAATTTACAACTCATTCAACTTGAAAATCACAAACACAACACTAGAAGATGTTAAAACCAAATTCGATAAGTACTTTGAACCTCAAAAAATCTCACGATGTTACGTCATACTTTTTCACTAGAACACAAAAGTTAATGAAAGTATAGAAAATTTCATAACTGATCTCGAAAACTTAAGCATGAAATGCGAATTTAAGGACCTTCGAGAATCTCTAGTCAGAGATATATTCATTGCAAACATGAATTCCCATCTGATGAATATTCGCCAACGTCTACTTCAAGAAGTCGATATTTCTCTACAAAAGCCGTCGAATTAGCCAAGTCTGTAGTTATGGCTCAGCAAAATTCAGATAAAATCCAGAAGGAGCATGTAGGAAGTTCTGATCAAGTCTTATACATCAATAAAAGAAGTTCTACATCAGGCTACAATAAATTTGGACAATCAAGATCCAGAAGTTTCAGTCAGTCATCCAATGGGTCCAGACGTGAATACCAAAATAGAAGACCATCGCCAAATGACAATATTATATGTGGAAAATGTGGACAACAGCATAGATACAAGTGTCCAGCTTTAAATGTCAAATGCAGGTTATGTAAAAAACAAGGTCATTTTGCAAAATTATGTTTTAAAAATACAAAGTCAGTCAAAACTTTAGAATCAGAAGATAATTCAACTTCTAATTTAGTCTTTCCTTTTGTCGGTATGATAGAAGATACTATTATAAATAAGGAAAAGATTCTTGGTCTTTGAATATTTTCGTCAATAATTTCATAATTAAGTCTATTCTTGATTCAGGTGCTGATGTTAATGTCATGTCATTTCAAACCTTCAGTAAATTAAATTTACCAGATTCAGTCATTGATAAATGTCAATTTTCAATTAATAGCTTCGGAGGAAATCAAATACCAGTAATTGGAAAATGTGATCTCAAATGTTTTTCAATAATACATATGAAATGATTACATTTATAATAGTCGATATATCTTGTCAAACTGTCTAGGGTCTACCAACATGTCAAAAAATTGGTATTTTAAAAGAGTTTTTAATATCACAAATAATAATAATGATTGTAATAAAATTCTCAACGAATTTCAGGATGTCTTTCAAGGTCTTGGATGTTTACCGCCAATCTGCCATATCAAGTTACGTCCAGACGCTGTTCCTCATGTCGATCCACCTAGAAAAGTACCATTTGCTCTACATGATAAACTTCGAAAGGAATTAGAAAGAATGGAGAGCATGGATGTCATATCTAAGGTATCAAAACCTACGTCTTGGGTCAATTCTATAGTCATAACGGTCAAAAAGTCAGGTCAATTAAGAATATGCCTAGATCCAAGAAATTTAAATAAAAATATTATGAGAGAATATTTTCCTCTAAAAACTTTGATGAAGTCAGGTCAAAATTAGTCAATGCTGCATATTTTTCGCATTTGGATGCATTCTCCGGATTTTGGATGCTGAAATTAGATGATGAAAGCTCAGATCTATGCACATTCCAAACACCCTTCGGTAGATACAAATTCAATCGTTTACCATTTGGTATATGCTCATCATCTGAAAAATTTGTTCAAGTCATGAATGATTTATTTGGTGATATTGAGGTGTACTGATTTTTGTGGATGAATTTTTAGTATATGGTGCTACTTTAGAGATACATAATAATCGTCTTAGAAGAGTTCTACAAAGAGCTAGAGAACTCAATATTAAATTTAATAGAGAAAAAGTAAAATAGCTGTCACTGAAGTACGTTTTTAGGTCATATATTCAGTAAAGATGGTATTAAAGTCGATGATGAAAAAATTGAAGCTATTAAACATTTACCTTCTCCTTCTAATACTAAAGAACTTCAACGATTTTTAGGAATGATTAACTTTTAGGCCCTTTTATCAATAATCTGTCGCAAAAAAACAGAAATTCTTCGAAATTTATTGAAATCTAATAGTCACTGGATCTGGGATGAAAATTGTGAAAAGGCATTCTCCAATTTGAAAGATGTTATAACGAAGTCTCCAGTATTAACACATTATAATCCTAATTTACCTTTAATTTTATCTGTTGATAGTTCACAATCCGCTATCGGAGCAGTCATAATGCAAAATAATCGTCCTATTGCCTATAGTTCAAAAACTTTAACTTCCTCACAAAAGAACTACGCACAAATTGAGAAAGAATTATTTGCCATTCAATTTGGTTGTGTTAAATTTCACCAGTATATATTTGGCCAGAAAGTCATAGTCCATACAGATCATAAGCCATTGATATATATTTTCAAAAAGTTCTTTTCAATATTCCTGCTACATTACAACGTATGATGTTAGCTTTACAATCTTATGATCTAGATGTTATTTATGTACCAGGAAACAAATGTATATCCCTGATACATTGTCTAGAGCAGCATTACAGGATAATTTTATTCCAAATTATGAGTCTGATATGCCATATCATATTAATATGATTTATTCAAATATAGCAATAACGGAGAATTATCATAATAAAATAAGTCAAAGTACTGAGTCAGATGAAACTTCAAAATTCTCAAAAATACTATTACGAAGGATGGCCTGATTCCAAAGATAAAACTAATGTGCTTGCAAAACCTTTTGGAATTTTCAAAATGAAATACATGTCATGAAAAATTTACTTTTCAAAGGAACTAAATTGATTGTCCCGGTAATAATGCAAAATGAAATGCTTCAAAAACTCATGAAGGTCATCAGGGCCACAGCAAATGTCTAAATTTGGCTAGGAATTTTTTATTGGCCTAATATGTCGTCTCAATTGAAAAATCTCATTGATCAATGCTCAGTATGTGCAAAATTTAGATCTTCTAATCAAGCAGAGCCTCTACAAATTTATAGCATAACTTATTTTCCGTGGGAACGAGTTGGGTTGGATTTCCTCGATTTCGATAATAAAATTTATTTATTAGTCACAGATTATTATTCCAAATATATTGAAATAGCTTTAATGGACCATGGTTACTCAGCTCAAAAAGTCATTATCAGTCTTAAGTCAATATTTGCACGTCATGGAATACCAATGCAGCTAGTTACACTACAGATCTTTGTTACACTACAGATCTACTCCTAAATCGAATTTACCTTCACCTTCTCAACTACTAATGTCGCGAAATATAAGAAATAATCTACCAATTTTAACGAAAAAATTAATACCAAAAGTAGTTAAGTTCAAAACATATAAAGACAAAATCATACAATCGCAAAATAGTCAAAATATTACTATGATAAAATAAAAAATCGTTACCTCTTCTCTATCCAAATGACCATGTATATTTTAAGAAAAATAACAAGTCTGATTGGTCTCCAGCTACAGTCAAAGAGAGACTAAAAGCTCAGAGATCCTATATAATTCAAGATACGAATGGAATAAATTATCGTAGAAATAGAATACATTTGAAATTCAGATCGAATGATAGTTGCCATAGATATGATGTCCATCCTCAAAATTCATTTGAAAATGTATTGAACTCTGAAGAAAATAACGAAGGTATATATAAAACTAGATATGGCAGGGCAGTGAAACCTCCTGATCGACTCAATATTCAGGGAAAGTAAAATGTAATTCTACAAATTAATTGAAATTGTAAATAGCTAGATATAAAACTTAGAATTAAGGATCTAAAAATAAAATAAAATAAATAAAAAAGGAGATAGAATATAGAATAAGTAGAAATAGAATAATAGAAAGTTTAAAATGCACATATATAAAAAAAACATTTAAATAAAATAACAGACATTTAATTGTAATATCTTACACTTAAGAAAAGGGATGTTGTATATTTTATATTGAGTAGTGTATGTTGTTTGCCGTCTAAAAGAAGTTATAATATCTTTGTCATTATGCGCATGATGGAAATTGCACATGTCTTAGATCCTCCCAATCATTATTGTACAAGCCACCATGATTAATTAAAAGTCAGTTCAATAAATCGTAGTCATTCCATATATTATCCTGCTCCAAAAGTCAGAAATATAAAATAGAATATATTTATAACAGATTGATATATTCTCATAACAGTCAACGTTATCCTAATATATAATGATTCCAGGACGTGTTTTGATTATAATCATCGCCTGGCAATGGTATTAATCACCGGGTGGTGGATTTATATTTTTTCATGAAATCAGTTTGATTGCGTAAACAGATATATGGGAAACTCGTCGGGGTTAAACTCTTCTATATATATATATATATATATATATATATATATATATATATATATATATATATATATATATATATATATATATATTGTTAAATATTTTTCACTGAAGGAGCTGGTTTTCCGATCCACCCTTCATAAGTACCATCAAAACAAAACAGAACAAAAATTCTTCAAGATGTGTGCATATATGTTAAATTTTAATTTTCTGAAGAATTTTGGTAAATATTTTCTCATTTCATTTGAGTTATTCCATATCTAAGTAAATATAAATTGAAGAAATAATAATGAGTTTATATCTTTGCCAATTCTTTGTCTATTTACTACCAAAATTTTAATGAAATACTCACATAAGCGTGTACCTCAACTTATAGAGTGTTTTTATCTGACAACTACACGAAATGGCGAATAGTCTATATACAAGGATATCCACCGGGACCGTCCGTTAAAAACTTTTTGAGTTCCAATTACAATATCAAGCTGAAATTTTATATGCGGCCATAACCAGCGATTTCCAATTGAAGTGAAATATTTTCGAAGTGATACCATTTCCAGTTATACCGGAAGTGGGTCATCACTTTGTTATTTCAAATGGCAATCTACCTTTTTATTATACATCTAGAACCGACATTTGAGCAAGGCATAAAATACCCGAGTTGTTGGCACTTATCTGTCAGAACTTTTGACAAATTTAATTATTTTTGTTATAAACTCGATTTTTGAGGAATATTTAGAAAAATTATAGCTCGTAGATCTTTTGCACTACAGACACAATTTATGCTTGGGTGAATAAAAAAAAGGGTCAAGGAATTTTTTAAGCACTATACACATGTCAAATGTTCATTGCGTTGTTTTGTATGATTATTTCAATTTGGCCTTTTTCAAATAGCATTAACTCAATTTTTTCAAATTGCACGTGGCAATTTTTATATCGCCATCAGATGAAGCGTCAAATTTCAGATAGAATTGTATAAGCATGTACTGTACTCATCTCTTATCGTTCCGAAATAATTTGGGAATATATTGAATTTTGATGATTTTGCAAGAACTAACAGAGAATGCTCTGAAATATTTGAATCGAGTAGCTGAACTGGCTACGCTCACCTGACAGGTGCCTAAAATTAATGTACTTGTCACTTCATTCATTCAAATTTGATATTTCAACGAGAATTGTCGTTATTGCAGATTGAAAATATCCAAAAAAATACAACAAATTTGGAATAAAACCACTGGTTATTCAAACGAAAATATATTTTATCATTTTTCAATTCATTTTAGAATGTCAAAAGTAGTGGGTAGAAATTGCAGGCAATTCAATAACCAATTTTCAAATTTACCGTCTACGAGTAAAATAAAATTTCGAAGCATTAAAAGCAATTTTCTACAATTCAGATGAATAAAATTGTAGGAACTAAGCGAAAACCAATCATCGAAGATAATTACATTCATACGAATAAATGCTAGCAAACATCCTTAATTTACGATCTGAATAAATGTTCAATATGGGCCCCATTTTGCTCGATACACTTGACAGCTCGTATACGAACATGATCAGTTGCCCTCCTAGTTTCCTCAAGATCAATATTACGAAATGCATTATGAATGCGCTCTAGTAACTCTTTTTCACTTCTTACAGAAATGAAATACACTGCACTCTTGATTTTGCCCCATAAATAAAAATCAAAGGGCGTCAGGTCCGGAGAACACGGAGCTGTTAGCTGCCGATCTAGAGCTCGTGTTTTATGTGCTGGTGCATCACCCATTCGGTAAAAGCAATCCCCCAGAATCTTATGGAGTAATCCATATAAAAAATTTGCTAATGTTTCTCTCAAAATTTCCAGGTATCTTTGTCCATTAAGATTTTCCTCATGAATGTAATAAGCCAACAAATCATTCATTAAAATTGCAAAAACGTTCACGCTGATTATATTTTGAAAATCAATTACCTCAATGAAATGTGGATTTTCTGTGGCCAAAAAATGTCGATTTCTCCTGTTGGTTATTCCACTTTCATTGAACTTGGCTTCATCAGATCATATACTTCTTTGCAGAATTGTCTCATCTTCTTGAAGCCGAATTAATAAATGTTCACAGAAATTTAGCCGCTTGGGAAGGTCAGTTAGTTTCAATATTTGTAGTCAGATAAAAGAATACGGGTGCATGTTATAATTCTTAGGGATCCTTCAAATGGAAGTATAACTCAATCCAATATCCACTGATGCTGACTTAATGGACGCATGTGGATTGGCATAAAAATACGCTTGCGTATTAATTCGATTGTCGTCGTCCTCGATAATTGGTTTTCTTCTAGTTTCGATGTATTTTGTCCACCAAATTGCAGAAAATTGCTTCTAATCCTTCGAAATTTTGTTTTACTCACAGGCGCCAATTTTGGAAATTGGTTAGTTGGTTAGTACATGCGGATACAATTCCATCTGAAATTTGACGCATCATCTGATGGCGATATAAAAATTGGCACTTACGATTTGAAAAAATTGAGATTCAAAAAGTTTCAGAGCATTCTCTGTTTTCTTGCAAAATCATCAAAATTCAATATACTCCCAAATGCTGTTTGAAAAAATTGGCACGTGCAAATTGACAAATTGAAAAATCATACAAAACAACGCAATGAACATTTGACATGTGAAGACTGCTTAAAAAATTGCTTGACCCTTCTTCTCAAATGTCGGTTCTAAATGTATAATAAAAAAGGTAGATTGCCATTTGAAATAACAAAGTGGTGACCCACTTCCGGTATAACCGGAAATGGTATCACTTCGAAATTATTTCATTTCAATTGGAATCGAATCGCTAGTTATGGCCGCGTATGAAATTTCAGCTTGATATTGTAATAGGAACTCAAAAAGTTTTTAACGGACGTTCCCTGTGGATATCCCTGTATAGCTGTGCAGTGTTGCCATAAATGGATTAAACTACCAATGCCAAAAATAAAAAAGGCACCAAAGCGTAACCTGTCTCCCCAAATACCCATCCTACCTCATCTGCCTTCACTTAATATAAAAGTATTACGATTACTTGGAAATATTCTCTCCTCGTACTCATAAATTTGAACTTACCTGTAGAATTCTAGTCGTAATATGATTTTCGCGTTAATTGTATGGAAATGAGAACTGAAGGAAACACGGCCACCTAGCTACATTGCGTATGATTTATACTTTCCTTCAAAAGTTATCCGAAAAGTTTCCTCTGTCCCAATTTTCCTCGTTTTATTGCCGCATAATCTCGGTATGCATGCCCAATTTGAAACTGTGGATGAAATATAACAGAAGAGTTCTCATCCCTGCTAAACTAAAACTTTTAATTTTTCCTTTTTCCAGGTTAACCACGGAAAGGGAACATAATTCATTAAGAAGTCAGATCATGTCCGCTTTTCAGGACAGACGCCTTTAGAATTACTACGTCTCCGCAAAAAGAACAGGCTGCTCTAAATCAGAAACAAGTTTAACACCACCACTTTCATTCTTAATATACTCCCTATAAAAAACTTTTCTGGACAGTGTATTTACCTTGCAGATTTTCATGCATTCGTAATATTTCGCAGGCGTATAACAAAAGTGAAAAAAACATTAAACTTGAACAACATTCATTATTCATTCCCTTTTCTGATATTCATAAAGACAGAGGTACTTAGATTCTTTTATGCTGCTTCAATTCTCGATTGCGATTGGGAATATGTAAACTGACAGAAGGTATTTCTTATGCAAAATGTTTGCTAGAGTAATTCTGGTATGTATACCGGCTGAGTCAATAAGGCGAGAAACTTCTATATCTCGGAAAATATTTGAGATAAAGCGAAATTTTTTCTGATAATTGTTCCATAAGTATGTGTGCTTTCTTTAAAATTATTCACGTACATACAGGGTGTTCAATTTTTTCTCCAGGGACAAACATAGATTTTTTTTTAAAGACATGCCCTGTATTTTTTATCATATTCTGATTACAATCTAGTTGCTCTCTTCAACGATATCTGTTTTGAGCCCAAACAACTATTGGTAGATTTTAAATTAATTAAAACATCGATGATTCCGGGAATTTGGAAGTTATTTCAAAATTTCTCAAATGCCTCATTCCTCATCATTTACGCATGAAATTTTTATTCTTGAGGTAAAAGTGTTGTACCTTATTATCAAATGAAGAAAAAAAAATTTTTCCATACCGAGTGTTCCTAGTAACCCTGCGAAAATGAAATTTTTCAAACATGAAAAACTTGTTTTTTTTGCAAACGTAACACCCTGTATCTTTTTCGAGTATTCTGTTTCCACTCGAATAAGCTTTACAACGATACCTTTCTTTCAAAAATCCGATAGAGATTTCCCAGAAAATTTCGAAATTAGTGTGAGGTTTAGGTTTTTCTTGCAATAAACATGCTGTTGATAAAATTCAGACATTGAAATATGCAAACTTTAACACAAAATTGGATTCTTTGCTGTTCAATGAAACTTAAACATCAAAACTATCAAGGTTTATTAAAATTTCTTCACAGGAAAAGATTTATTTGCGATTTTCAGTTGTGCTCAGAGCTAAGTCATCACTTAATCGAAATTACTCAGTTCGATATCTTCAATAGATGCGCTCAAAACAACCTGCATGCTATTCTCTTCATTGAGTACACGCTTAGCTCTTTCATTCTTCTCATATCCATTTTGTTATTAAACCATAGAGATAAGTATGACTTCTATTGGCATACCACATGAAGATAGAAAATATTGTTCGATAGTCTGTGGTTTAAACCATCTGTGTCCATAGAAGACTTATTCCTATGGTTTACTCACAATGCCCCAAGATTTGACAGTTTTGAATTGTATAAATCCAACGTCATATGAGTGAGTCTAAGTGAGAAATAAATAATATTATTGCAACAATGAATTTTACCCAAAAAGAGTTTATTAATATGACTTATTGTTTGGGAGATGGTGAGAAGAATTGTTCGTTGGCGTCACATATTTATTCCCAACGTTACTCAAACAGTAGACATCCTAGAAAATAGGCATTCGAGAGACTGAAGGAAATGTTTGAAAGAACTGAACAAGTTGGATATGAGAAGAAAGAGAGAGCTAAGCGTGTACTCAATGAACAGAAAAGCATGCAGGTTGTTTTGAGCGCAGTAGAGAATTCTCATGTTAGTACAAGAGATGTTAGCCGAGGCTTGGGCATTAGTCAGACATCTGTATCAAGAATTTTGAGGAAGGAAAAGTTCCATCCTTTTCATGTTCAACTCCACCAACAGTTGGAGCTTCTGGACTTCGGGCGGAGATTGGATTTTTGTAGATGGTCTTCAAATAAAAAAGCAGACCTAGCGAATTTTTTCAGTGGGGTACTTTTCTCTGATGAGGCCACCTTTCATAAGAAAGGATTGGTGAACCGGCATAATTTTCATTATTATAATACTCAAAATCCTCATTTCATGAGAACTGTAGACCATCAAGATCGTTGGTCTTTAAATGTCTGGGGTGGTAAAATTGATGATTATGAGATCGGACCCTTGTTTTTCCAAGTACATTTGAACGGCGAACGTTATTTAAATTTTTTTCAGCATGATCTGGAGTCTTTGCTTATTAATGTTCCCCAAAACATGAAAAACAATATGTGGTTAGGTTAGGTTATATTAACACGATGGGGCACACTAACCAGCACACTACAGCGGCAATGTCCGCGATTTTTTTAATGATAGGTTTGAGGGCAATTGGATAGGCTGTGGAGATCCTGTAGGATGGCCTCCTAGGTCTCCGGACTTGAATAAATTGGATTGTTTTTGTGGGGTATGTTAAAGAGAGGGTATATCGAGACCCTCCAACAACCAGGGAAAATATGATGGAAAGAATTACAGAAGCATTAAGGAGTATAACGCCGAATGTTCTCCAGAGAGTGACCGAATCATTTAACAATCGTGTTCGAGAATGTATTCGTCAAAATGGGGGACATTTCGTACATCTTATTTGATGCGAAAACTTATTAATATATAATTAAATTGGTGTTTATGATTTTGATTTGCATTTTTTTCAGTGGATGTTTCATTGACGACAAGCAGTTTTTCGTTTCTTAATGATAATTCCGGAATATTTTGGGCAAAAAGTAATACAGTTCAGTGAAAAGAACAGGGTACATTTGAGAACACTTCTTCATTTGATAATAAGATACTGCACCTCAAGAAAAAATATCATCGAAATGAGGCATTTGAGAACTTTTAAAATAACTTCCAAATTCCCGAAATTATCAATATTTTGATTTATTTAAAATCTACCGATAGTTGTTTGGGCACAAAACAGACATCGTTGAAGAGAGCATCCAACTTGTTATCAGAATATTATGAAAAATAAAGAGCGTGCCATTTAAAAAAAAAATCTATGTTTGTCCCTGGAGCAAAAATGGAACTTTCTGTATGTACTAAAATAATTTTAAGAAATGCACACATATCTATAAAACGATAATCAGAAAAATTTGGCATCTATCTTAAATTGTTTGCTAGATATGAAATTCCTCACCTTATTGACTCACCCGGTAGAAAACATTTTGTTTTTCAGTCGATCGATGTTATGTTCTTTGAAATACTTGCAATGATTCACTGATCTACAGTAATTTTGATGAATCACTTTTGAGGGTGATTTTAAATGAATTTCATGACTGGAATTCAAATATGGAAATAATTTCTTAATACAAGTTCTAGTTTTCCGTATAAGAACCTTTTTTGAGGAATATATGTTGAAATATTTAAAGTTGAATTTTCAATTAAATAAGGTATTTATATTTTTGAATTATAAGAATACTATTTGTATACACATATTCAAATAATGATTTTCAAAATAATATTATACGAATATTTTCACCTACAAAATTGAAAAGTCATCGTCGATCGATTTTCACTGATAATGTCGGTAGGTTGTTTTCCGTGACATTCTAGATATAGTTGTTAACAGTCCCTCTTTAAAGTTCTTCATTAATTAACCATCATTTGCGTATTCCATCTTCCTTGTTAGTGATTCTCCATAGTCTTAATCACCTGGCGATATCATTAACCCTGTTTCTCACTTGTGTCTCCTAAATTTCCAAGAAAGCGATTCTTTTGACTATGTGAAAAGTGCACTTTAATGCTCATGTTACATGAAAGAGATTTAAACCTATTAAGCATTAAGCTTATAACCTCAACGTAGTTCTGTACCTTAGGTTTGCCTGAAACAACGAAACAAGTCCAGGTTTTTCGCTCTGCGAACCCTGTGGTCTCTCTGTGGTCCTATTTTTCCTGCTATAATTCTTTCGTAAATGATCTGGGTAATTTTCTCCCCTAGATGTGCAACTCATGATCCGTTCTAAACAGGGCCCCTTAAAAACTGCTTCATAAGGCCGAAGTGGATATGCAGTGGAGGAAGTATAAGTTCTTCTACTCCAAAGAAGGGGTTATCAATGACATGAACTTTGTCCCTGTTTACCATTTTCAAGTCCACAGAAATCATCCTTTACTCTTCCTGTTGTTTTATCCTCTTAAAGACCAAAGTTATTCTGTCATTTTCGTTGAGTGAGAAATTGGTATTTAACCGAATGTGTAGTACAAAAAGTACAAAATAAAATAAAAATAAGCATCAATCAGAAGGAAAATAATCAGGAACTCCTTTTTTCCGGAGCCTTCTAATGTCGTAACAAAATACAAGATTATGTTTTTGGGAGAAGAAAATTAATAGACTCATTCTCTTATGTGGTAGAAGGTAATTTTTGTTTATTGTTTTAGTAAATATTGATGATTCAATCTGGAAGCGAAGAATTCAGAAGTATCTTTTGACAGGTTGAGATCTCAGGTGAGATCATTTAATTTATCTTCATAACCAGATACTCATAAGTATCAGATACTCAGAAAAAGACCACGTTCTTAGGTTGTTTCGAGTGTTCTGTAAAAATTTGACAGACTTGATTCGATGCCCTTGTTCTATTCTGATCACTGAGTCTAACTCAAAATAATCAAGACAAGCTCTTTTTACAGTAACAGTTTTTCATATTATCTGAATAGGTGCCAAAAATCATAACGAGGATTCACACAACTTCTTCGACTGGAACTCATTGAAATTATCGAACAATATACAGCACAGTACATTTCAAGTTAATATATAAGATATATATATATATATATATATATATATATATATATATATAGAGACTCAGTCTTTCTTTGCATATTATTTTCAGGGTGTCTACTAAAAAAGGTGCCAAACTTCAGTAAGTGATAGTACAGATCATTTGCAACCGAAAATGCCACATAACATTTTTTCGAAAAAAATTGATAATTATCCAGTTATTTAATACTTCTTGATTCTACGAAATTTTTTGCTTCTCTCTATAAAAGCAAGAATACCTCTGTTACTCTTACAGCTATGCAAATCTGACCATATCATCGGAAGGAGCATTGAATTTGCTAAAAGATAGGTATGTACTTATAGTAAGAAAATTTTGTATACTGGGTGCTGCAAAAGGCTAAATGAAAAAATTGTGAAATTATCAAAATTAGTGATATTTTCTTGTTAGCTGTACCACTGAAAACTGATCGATTAGTTTGTTTTTTTTTCGGTAAAAACTACTACATTTAGCTGGCTTTCAAATGGTATATTAACGATTGAGTTATCGTTATTTTTTTCCAGCAATATCATTTGTAAGAGTATATGAATCATATTTTCACGAGAGAGATTTGAAAACTATAATAGGTGTTAAAATGTGTTCCTCTTTCTTGAAAGCACTTAACACATGTTTTTCTTAAAATATCAACTACTCTTTGTTCAATGTTTTCTGACTCATTTCGTTGCAACAGATTCGAATCCGATCAGTTAATTCTTATCGAGTATTGTCATTAGTCTTTAATGAGCCCCACACATAAAAATCAAGCTGTGTAAGGTCAGGGCTTCAGAGTGGCCATCTCACCGGCCTGAATCGACCTATCCATTTCTCAATCATCCAGTTCTGGATCGTTCTAGAATTATGATCCGGGCAGCCGTCCATTTGAAACTAAAGTTGATGCCAAGTAGCTATATGCATTTCTTCCAGAACGTTCATTATTTCGTTATTTAATAGATTTAAAAATTCCTTCGAATGGAGACGGTCGGGAAGTATAACTGGCCCGAAAAGCTGACCCCTCCTTAACCTCTAACACATATCTACTCTAATCTTGTGCTGAGAGTGTGACACAATAGTGCCATGAGGATTTCCTGTATCCCATATATAGGAATTCCTCAAACTTATCATACCAACTTTGGTAAAAGTTGCCTCATCCGTCCATAGAATTTTATCTGATCCCCAATCCTGTGATTTATTCATGTACCACCTACAAAATTGCAGCCTCACCTCACTATCCACTGGCAATAGATCTTGAACCTTACTCAAAAGGTAAGGATGCAAATTATTTCGATCGAAAACTCTATGAACCGTGGAACGATGAAGTCTCAAAGTAGTACCAATTCTCCGAGTACTTGTTATAGGGTCCTTGCGAACAGCCTGCAATATTGTAGGTGCTTGTCTCCATTGCTGAGCATTTCCACCACCTTCTCTAATTCTTAAACCACTGAATGAACCAGTTTCAGCGGAGCGCATAAACACTTCAACAAATGTCTTTCTGCAAGGTTGCTATCTGTTTGGAAAGCGCAATGCATACTCCCGCACCGCTGCACGGGAATTTCCATTCGCGAAGCCATAAACAAATAATATATCTCGTTATTCAATATTTGAGAAACGAGGCATGTTTTCTTTTTTTCGAAAAAGAAAATGGAACCGTAAAAGGGGGAAAATATGAACTTCAACTCACTTGACAGTTCCTGTCAAATTCTTAATATTTTTATCGGTTTTGAAATCAAGTAGTAAAAGCCTTGATATGTTATTTATTTATTGCTTATTATTATTGAAAAGTCATTTGTGGAATTGTTCAGACGCTCCGGTGAAACTAGCTCATTTGTGATCAATGGATAAGAGAATTTAATGTTCTTCCTCTTAGTCTTAGCCATGATATTGCTGAGAAAAAAAAATAAACTCAAAAGTTGATAAACCGTTGAAAAGCCAGATGGATGTAGTAGTTTTTTCCAAATAAAACAGCTAGTTATCGATCAGTTTTCAGTGGTACAGCTAACAAGAAAATACCACTCATTTTGTTCATTTCACAATTTTTTCAATTAGCCTTTCACTACACCCGGTATACAAATTTTTTTAACCATTCGTACTTACCTATCTTATAGCAAATTTAATGCTCTTTCCGATGGTATGGTCAGATTTGGTGTAGCTCTAAGAGTAACAGGATATTCTTGTTTTTATAGAGAGAAGCAAAAATTTCGTAAAATGAAGAAGCGATAAACAACTCAATAATTATCTTTTTTTGAAAAAATATGATGAGACTTTTTGTTGCAAATGACTTTTACTATCAAATACTGAAGTTTAGCACCTTTTATAGTAGACACCCTTCATATAAATATCTTGCTGTCAATAAATCCATAAATACGATAACTGTAATCCAAAAGCAAAAGATATCTTAATTTTTTTGTTATATTGCTTTTATCATTAGATATGAAACATGAATAATAGAGTAACATATCATGCCATAGGTCACTCGCGTGATGTTTCATATTATAGTTCATCTATGGGCTTACTTCGATCGCAATTGCTGAGATTCGAAATTATGTCATGTAATGTTTAGTACGGTGATTGAAACATTTTACCACGACAGTTTTCCAATCTAGTTTCCTCACAAAATTAAACAGAAGATAAAATAAATGATGAAGTGTACTGTCTAATTGATAAATCTTTACGAAAATTTGAATATGAAGGTTTTAGAAGTCATTCATAACTTCGATTGGATGTTTTTGAAACTCCAAATTTCGATAATTGATTGAAAAATTGTTAAATCTCGATAAGAGTAAGTTTGTGAGATAAATCATCGGAAGATGAAAGACTGTCCTACAGAGGTTGCTTTCAGATTTCAGTGCGTTGCTATTTCCACCATGACTATGGCAAAATCAGGCAATATATTACGATGTTCTTCCACTGAAAGTGGACTTTTCTATGATCATATGATGAGTGGAAATTGATAATAATAGAGAGAGAAATAGGTATTACGTATAGAAAAGTAGTAAAACGCCGACGCCACTAAAATGAAACAAAACACAACAACAAGAAGAAGGGATAAAATAGGAGATGCGAGAAGCCTAGATTAAAGAGCAAAACGGTACAATATGCAAATATGATAAAGACTGCTCATACGAATACAATATTATTGCTTACCAAAGTCTAACATCACGAGAGCGGAGCTGCGGGTATTGTAGTCACCTGGGAAAATTAGTTTTCGCGTTCGCTGTAAAAAGCGCAACTGACGTTTTTCGATGGACGTTACATAAAAGTCGCTTTACCGCTTCAATGCGACGAAAAATAATATTCTCTTGCTCCCGTAGTTGATTTGTACCACATTTGTATCTTCATGATTCTTCACAAAATTGATGATGATTTCAATCCAAATGGTTCTTCTCCTCGACGAACTATTTCAGTGCAAACTATGATTACTCCAATTTCAGGAAGATGTTAGTTATTAGCTACTTTTTCCTACCTCCCAGTTCTTTATATCCGCAGGTGGATGAATGGATTATCCTGTTTATTGAATTTTCTAGAGTATCCGATAATATTTTTTGATAGCTCTCTTAACTCTCGTCTCTTCAAATACTCTTCTATAGAGTGAAAGGCACTGTCTCTAAGCTATTTCTCCACATGCACTCCAAATCGCCGTCTGTCAAGTCCGATTACCAATTCTGGTAGTCGGTTATAGAATTTTGCTCTATTGTAAGCAAAAACTCTTTGTGTTCTCGGTAGACGATTTCTGGACAGGACAAAGTTATCCCGAATTCTAGTGTTATGGCCTTAGGAATACGGGTGTCTTCATTTTCAAAGCATCGTATCATAATACATCTATAACAATCTTTATCGCAATGAAGTTGTGTACACATTGCTGGAACACATACAAGGTGCTTCAACGAAAATAGAAGAGAGGCTAAATCTACCAAGATATTCATTTCTGATCAAAACGCAAAAACAGGTTAATTTTTGTTTCAAGAGGGACATCTTTTGGGGTACAAAACTTGCCTGAAAAGTGAACCCCCTGAGCAGAGGTTGCAATCCTTGATCATTTTGAATATAGAAGATGGGTCGAGTGATGACATTAAAGAAAGGTGGTACCTTCGTTTACATTGCTTTGAAAGAATTTACATTTTTAATTTAAAACTGTAAAAGATACAGCGTGAGCAACTGAAAGATAGGAAGACTATTCAAGTTTCAGTGAGGTAAAATGGAACAGATCCATACTGATCAATGACAGTCATTCAAGTATCATCCTCATTTTAAATTTCAACCCATGGTGCAGGGGTGACAATCCTTGAAAATTTGGAAGAGGGTAGATGGCTCGAGTGATACCTCGAAAGAAAGGTATTATCTTCGTCTGCGTTCTCGTGAATTTTCATTTTTGAAAACTGTAGTAGATACAGAGTGAGCTACTGAAGAATAGAGTAGGCTATCTATCGCCCTGAGGTATCACTGAATCGAAATAATCCCTGCTCTAGGGATTTAAATTATAGATGAGGGTGATTTCGGAAGTTGACAGCTCTTGATCTTAAATGAATCTATTCCAGTTTTTCGCACTTATACTCCAATAGTATTGAGGTGATAGTCTTCTCTATTCTTTAGTGGCTCCCTCTGTATCTTCTACAGTTTTCAATCAAAACTGAAAATTCTTTCACGGGAATGCAGATAAAGATAATACCTTTTCTATCACTCAACATATCTACCCTCTTCCAAATTTTCAAGGGTTGTCACCCCTGCTCCAGGGGTTCAAATTCGAGATGAGGATGGTACTTGATGATGACTGCCATTGATGAGCATGAATCTGTTCCATTTTACCTCAATGAAACTTGAATAGTCTCAGGGAAACAGTCTCCCTTATCTTTCAGTTGCTGACGCTGTATCTTTTACTGTTTTCAATTAAAAATGGAAATTCGTTCAAAGTAATTTAGACAAAGATACCACCTTCTTTTTGAGTCATCACTCGACCCATCTTTTCTATTCAAAATGGTCAAGGATTGCAACCCCCGCTTAGGGGGTTGAGATTTCAGGCAAGTGAAAACATTGAAACAAAAATTGATCTATATTTGCGTTTTGATGAGAAATAAATATCTTGGTACATCTCTGTTTAGTTTTCGTTGAAGCACCCTGTATATTGGTAGATCAGCGGCACCTTTACCAAGGGCATAGCTTGGCGCATAGCACTTCTTTATTTAGTGTGCATACGAAGTGTGCCCAATGTGACCTAACATATAAATTTGAAATAAATTTGTTAGTAATCATTGAAAATATTCATTTTTATGGCATGATGTTCCTTAACATATTTCATCATAATGAAGAAGATCGGGCTTTGAAAAGAATAAATATTTTTCCTGTGAAATGGAGAACCGAAATTCGTCACAAGAAGAAAACTCAATCATGGGAAAAACTTCAATTATTTTGATTAGATAACTTATGGAATAATATTAAATAAAGATATCAGAAAATTTTTCTGCCCTACTTTTTTGTTGCCGTGTCCAGTAGTAGAAGCACCTGCAACTCTTTTGGATGTGCATAACAGAAAAGCATATGGATAGTTTTAGTAAAGTTCATTGAATAAGAATGTAGTGAATACAGAAGCCCGATAAAATAAACCTGCATCCCGGTTATGCTCTGGAAGATATAGTTTATGATATTTTCTGATCTGTACCTTCCATGCCCTCAACAGAGACTACAAAGCATCTCCGCGAAAATATTGATTTTGATGGGAATAGACATCTTACAATAAATCTCACGTCGTTTTCTTCACTTTGCTGCTCCTGATGGCTCAACACGTCCAATTTAAAACTCTAGAGTCAGGTAATATGTTGTGGTGAAATGAAATTTTTCAATTTTCTTCACCCTTGCTTAAATACGAAAAAGAAACATAATTCATCACGCCACATCATGTCCACTTTTTAGAACAGACATGATCAGAATTTATAAATCTTCAATTTCTATGAGGTTTATTCTAGAATGCATCAAACTGACTGGCAAATGGATTTTCGCCGGTTATTTTTCTCCAATATATTTTCTTTATTGTGCTTAACCCCCTAAAATAGATATCTGTGAAGTTTATTCTAGATGTATCAAACCGATGGGGATTTATTATGAATTTTAATTGAATGAGATAAAAAACACAAGGTTTAACTTTAATCTACACTTTATTTGAAAAAATTCGACGACGTTTCGCTGACACAGCAGCTTTATCAAGAATGAAAAACAGAATGAAGAGTATGGTATTATAAACAAATCGTAGAACAAGTTGGATGAATAACAGGAAAATCCACACCGAGCCATTGTACAGTTAGTATGAAAGGTAATAAAAACTAATTAAACAAGTTAAGTAGGGGTGAGTAATTCACATCTACCTGTTCATTCAAAAGCTTGTCCGAATGTTTGTATCTATTTATTTTAATACTTCTAGGAGATCTAATTTTGAACTTTTGATTTTATATGTAATATGTCAAAGTTTTTATTGAATGAATGGTTTTCTTTTATTAGGTGGTTTGAATAATTTGAATCAGATTTATTTTATCGAAGCTACGTTTATGTTCAGATGTTCTTATGCCAAAACTCCTATAGGTCCTACCGATATAAATTTTATCACAAGAACCGCAATTGAGTTTATAGATTCCTGATTTACTTGATTTTTCAACACGAGATTTATTATTTTTAATATGTTTACCTAAGTTATTAGAAGTTTTGAAAGTTATATTAAGATTTTGTTTGACGAGAAAGGATTTAATATTTGTACTTGCAGAACCGCAGAATGTTAAACTGTTGAATATTTTACAGTCTTTATAAATAGGATATACTTCATTTATTGCTTTCTGATACAGTATTTTACGAATGATCATATCCGGATTATATGAATTATTAATAGCTATCTGTTTGATGATGTTTAACTCTTTATTGTAATCTTCTACTGATAAAGGTAAATTGAGTAACCGATGTACCATGCTGTTTAAAGCTGCAACTTTGTGTTGAATTGGATGTAATGAGTAGTTTTGTATAATTGTATCAGTATGTGTTGGTTTACGAAAGACCGAAAAACATGATTATTATTTTGTTTAGTGATTTTAAGTCCAAAAATTAATGGAATCGTTCTGTTCAATTTCTATCGTGAATTTAATGTTCAAATGGATGGAATTAATGAAATTAAGAAAGTAAGCATTTTTTATATATAAGTACAGAGCAATGGGTTAGCAAAACAGCAAAAATACAAATTAGATTTTAACGTTGGGCATTAATATATAATTGAAAACTACTTAAGAATCCCAAATATCGGGGAATAACATAAATCAGCTAGGTCGTTTAGTAATATGTATAATATCCCAGGCCTGAGATGTCTGGGGTACAATCACAAGTCCAGTGAATGTCGTCAACCTTTAACTTGTGCAAAGTGCTCCCAACAACATCCGAGATAAGATTGTATGGAAAAGAACGAAAAATGTGCAAATTGTCAACGTTACAATAGCAAGTTCGATACAAAATATGACACCCAACATTCAGCAGAGGATGAGAATCGTTCGGTGTATAAGAGGTGGTGCAACAGAATAGGAAAAGACAGAATATGAGTCGTAGATCTCTAGATTGGGTATATGTATTCTATTTTCTTTTTACTATTTTGCTATTTATTTACGGATAATTATATTAAGGATTATGAAGGTGAAGCTATTCACGTCTTTGATGGAGTTGAGGACTTCAATTTTACATTTGAAAAATTTAGAAACCATTTAAGAACTTTTTATGTCAATATACGGGGTTTATATTAGAATGTTGATGAGCTGAAGATAATATAGGTTCAATTCATGCAAAATTTTGATGTTGTGATTTCAACAGAAACGTTTCAAATTGATGTGGATATTATAAGGTTTGAAGGTTATAGAATATTATATAATGAAGGCAGAGCGAATAAATATGATGGTGTGATTGTACTGGTCAGGGAAGAACTCGAATTTGAATTTCGAATCATTGAAATAAGCGACCACATTTGACTTCTTGAGGTAGATATCAATCATTGTAATGAGTCAATTTCTATAACAGCTGTTTATCGTTTGCATGGGTCATGTCCGTTCAATTTTTCCAACAGTTTTCAGAACAGAAATAATTGCAATTACCAATATCAATTGTGGCGTATGGGATATGATGCTCGTCTCCTGCGCAGAGTTACCTGGGTTCAATACCCCATAAAGTCGATGCGTTTTTTCGGATTCTGGGAATCGCTTGAGTATCCATCTTTCGGAGGAGATGTAAAGCCGTCGGTCTTGTCTAACAGAAATGTGTTGGACATTAGAGATCCCTTCCCTCGACATGAGAGGGGTTCGGCGAAATTCCCGGGTTAGTGAGGTGACAGAATTCCTCGGCGTGTCTTTGGCCGAAAGGCGGAAATAGAGCACGTAAAAGGAATAACAAACAAACAATATCAGTTGTTGATAGGTGATATAAATATCAATATACTGGATGAAAATACTGATTATGTACAATATAATTTGAATACCGCGAATGCGTTAGGGTTCAATTCACATATAAATCAATAATATACACGGGTTGATAAAAATTCTCGAACATGCATAGATCATATATCTGTCAAGTCCAAGAAGAAAAACGATGATATTCATTCCGCTGTCTTGGATGTGCATCTAACTGATCATTATCTAATATAGTCCAGTCAAAATAGACAAAAAAAAGTCATAAGTTAGCGAAAATTCGCATAGAGCTGAAAATTTGCAGAGACGTTTAATACATCATTATTAATGAAATGTCAAAAATCCCCTTCGATCCTACTTCTGCAAAAAATTTTATTGAAGGTCGAACATGCAAAATTTAGGTTTTTTTCATTTTTCTCCAAAAGTTTTATCGTAAAAATAAATCAAAAGGGAATTGCAGATCATATTATTCTCTACAGAAATGGTTCAGTCACTTTTTCTCCTACAACTCACCATTCGTGAGATATCGTGGTTTTAACTGTTAGAAAATTCATATTTTACATAATATGCACTTCAATGCAGCCTGTACACGTCACCGGACGTTCAATACAAATGAAAATAAGAAACTATTGTATTTGATGGTTATACTAATCATACGAAAAATATTAAAGCTGCAGAACAACGTGGTCGGACTACAAAAACATCATCATCTGTTGATATCGTTTTTGATCGATCTATGAAAGTTCCAACAAACCAACAACAATTTTTGCAAATACTCACAATGAGTCGCGCTTCATTTCAATGTTATGTGAAAAGTTTACAGATGCTGGTATTCCAATGAAACAAGCTGATAATGATGCTGATGTCCTTATAATTGAAACAGCAATAAAACAATGGAAAAGAATACAACAGCCGTTGTTGGAGAAGATGTTGATTTGTTGATATTACTGACTGCAGGGACTACAAATGATACAATTATTTACTTTTTGAAACCTGGGAAAGCTCAAGTACAATCAACAATATATTCACCACAAAGTCTGACTGCATATTCGAAATGTCGAAATTTTTAAAAGAGGTAAAATAGCAGTATTTAAATTGTTTGAAAAACGTAATGATTTAATTGATTGCGCAGAAGTATTTACAAAGATTGCTTCTTCTCCACACGACATCGTTACAAATGGAATTCGTTTCATTCTTGCAATGTATGGTGCTCCAAAAAAAATTGATTCCATAGACAAATATAGATATTTTAGGTTTGTTAAATCTGCTTGGAACAATAAAACAGTACAGTTGTCTTGTCTGCCTCCAACATCTGCTTCTGCCTTTCAACACTTGTATCGTGTGTATTATCAAGTTCAAGTGTGGCTAGGTAATGAGCTGGACCCAGAAGAATGCAGTTGGAAATTAACAGACAATTATTTGGAGCCAATTCAAACTCTACTCCCGCCTGCTCCAGAAAAACTGCCTAATACTATTTTTTGTAACTGCAAGACGGATTGTAGTAAGAATTGTGGCTGTCGATAAGTGGGATTATTTTGTTCGCCAGTATGCATCAACTGTCAGGGTCAGACTTGCTCCAATATTGAAGAAAATATGACAGATGAAAATATTTATGATACTAATGAAGAGACAGTTGAAGCATTCCTTTTCTTAGAACAGCGAAAAAAAAAAGACGAAGAAATAATTGTCGACGTAGAATTAGACAGTTTTCTAATATAATAATATTTAGAAAAAAAAAACCTATTCCACTTTAATTCTCAGCAATATTACCATTCTTTCAATCAATAGGATATGATCTGATCGAGCTTTTTTTATAACAAAAGATCGTGGAGTATACCTACTGGGGAAACCACGTTAAAAAAATGCGCCAAGTACATTACCTCATAGGTGGTGCGGAAACGTGTGCATATTATGTAAAATATGAATTTTCTAATAGTTAAAACCGCGATATCTCACGAATGGTGAGTTGTAAGAGAAAAAGTGACTGAACCATTTTTGTAGAGAATAATATGATCTACAATTTTTGGCGAATTTATTTTTACGATAAAACTTACCGTTTTGGAGAAAAGTGGAAAAAACCTAAATTTTGCATGTTTGACCTTCAATAAATTTTTTTGCAGAAGTAGGATCGAAAAGGATTTTTGACATTTCATTTATAATGATATATTTAACGTCTCTGCAAATTTTCAGCTCTATGCGAATTTTGGCTAGGTCAAATGTCTATTTTGACTGGACTAATAGTGGTTCTTTTGCCTGCGGCTAAGGTTGAAACAGTTGTCAAAAAATTATCGAAGAAAGTTATAGATTATGAGGGTCTCAAAACCCATGTTAGAGTGTGAGGATGATGATGGAGCTTTCGTACAGTTTGTTGAGATTCTAAAAAACGCCGTTAATCAATTCACAAAAGAAGTACGTTTTAGGGCGAGAAATAAAAATCATAAAGAATGGATTACTGATGAACTGGGTACGTTGATTAAATCAAAAAACGAAATGTATAGGACGTTGAAGAAGGATCGTCATAATGGAACTTTGGAAGATGAATATAAAATTTTTGAAATCGTGTTCTCAATCTCATTGAAACTACTAAAATAACTATTACAGATCAATAATAAAAAACAAGTACTGTGTTTTAAGGAATTTTACCTAATAATTGCGATTCGTAACGCGTTTCACTACACCGTAGCTTCTTCAGACGAATCATTCGTCTGAAGAAGCTACGGTGTAGTGAAACGCGTTACGAATCGCAATTATTATGTAAAATTCCTTAAAACACAGTACTTGTTTTGTATTATTGATAATGGAATTTTACCAAGTAAAAGCCTCCCAAATTCAAATATTACAGATCACGTTTTGAGGAACAGAATAAATCCTCAGAAACGTTACGGCACTGGCTTGGTGAAGTTACAAATTCAAAGGAATGTTTAAGTTGTGCAATTGAAAAAATTGAAGGCGAAAACTCGAAATTCGTTTACACAGAGAAGGAAATTGCTGATATTTTCAACAATCATTATTCGAAAGTTGGAAAAAATCTGACGTAAAAAATTAAAGGACCCAAATGAAGACCCTTCAATGACACATATTCATTTGCAAACTTATAATTTTTGAGTCCCTCCACTAAAGTAGAAACATTTCGTTATGTTGACGAGATGAGACTGAAGACTACGCCTGGCTATGACTTAATTACAGCTAAAACATTACATGAAATCAGCAATAGAATAGTTGATCCCCTTACAAAGTTGGTTAATAAAAGCTTGGAATATTCCCCAGTTGTCTCAAAATTGGTTTCAATAAGCCTCTGTTCAAGGAAGGGGAAAAAACGAAAGTTATAAAGTATAGGCCGATTACACTGATAACTAATCTGCGAAAAATCCTGGAGAAAGCCATCAAAAGAAGAATATTGACATTTTTTTATCACTTGAACTTTTTATCGAAAAAACAATTCGTTTTTAGGAAAAACAAGTCAGCTCAGGATGCCTTGAGTTGTTTGTCAGAAAAGTTGTATAAAGCCTTGGACGAATAAGATCTATTCCTATGTATCTTTGTCGATCTGTCCAAGGTATTCGACACTGTGAGTCATAAGTTACTACTTGATAAACTTTCTAGGTACGGATTTAGAGATATGCATACAAAAGGCAGAGTTATTTGACGGGACGTAAACAAAGGGTACAAAGTGGTGATTACTTAAGCGAGTTTCGCGTTGTAGAACCACAGGGAACCGTGCTGAGTCCTGTTTTATTTGTTATTTAGATTGATGACTTATTGGAGGCATAGGGCGATTCTTGTGATATCTTGAGCTACGCAGATGATACAGCGATATTATTTTGAGGAAGATTGGAGCATTGCTTTTTAAGTTTGGGTATTTGTCGTGTTTTTAAGATTTTCACAGTTGCGCACTTTGTATTTTGCCTTTATTCAGTCACATATCTACATATATAGAGTTGTAGCGAGGGGTTAAGTCCTAGATAAACACTTGTACAATCTCGTGATAATTCAGAAGTGGGTGTTAGGAATTATTCTACACAAAAAAAAATACTTTTTCTAGTGCTGAGATAATGAGACAAGCTGGGGTGTTAATTGTGAGAAAGTTATATTTTTATTCAATTCTAACGCATCATTTTCGAAATGTAACAGTAATTCTGTTTCTCGAACATGACTACAACACAAGTTATAAAATGTTGACTACAAAGAAGGAAAAATGACTAAAGCTGTTGATCAAAGAACCCATGAGTATTTATATTTAAGGCTTTATGACCTGTTGCAAGTAGAGATTTAAGTCAATTAACAAATTTTCTCGTATTCAAAAAACTAATTTCCGGTTGGCTGCTGGAACTAACCTAACTGTCCAAGTTCGAAAAAATTTTTTGTGACATCCACTATCTCATAAAAGTACTGAGTACTTTAGAGAGAAAAGAAAACACAGCCTCCTTTGTTTGCTCTGTCTTCGGATACTTTTCGTTCTATTCTTTATTTATGAATTTGTATCTTCAGAGCATAATCTATTATTCTTATTATTAATAATAATAAAGGTTCTATTATTATTGTCTGTATTGTAGTTGGCTTTTAATATTTCTAAGGATTCAAGATAATCATGTTTCATACCTTTTTGCGCTTGTATAAGATCTGAAGATTGTCCATTGATGGAAAAATATTGTTGTTTTCTATGCTATGTTGTGCCAGAGTGGAATCTGTTTTATTTTCATTAAAATGTGGCTAATGTTCCTCATATCTAATTCTACATGGCCTGCCTCTTTGACTAAAATAAATTCCTTTACAATTAGGATATAGTTTATACACTCCTGAATTACCTAATTTTTGAGTTTTATCTTTCGCATTGAAAGATATATTTGATACTTTGGTTGTGGATTTGTAGGCTAATTTCACATTTGCAACTTGGATGTTATTTGCGAATTTTTCAGCAATTGTCCGAGATAGGTTAGTAAGGAAAATTGATATGTATGCTTGTCAGAACTATTTAGAGTTTTGAGGATTAAAACTGTGATAGGCTTTTTGCGAACGTTTTATAAACACACGTTTGATTATCATGGAGACAGAATAGCCGTTAATCTTTGCAACAGTTTTAACT
Source organism: Cryptolaemus montrouzieri (assembly GCA_013387265.2). NCBI lineage: Eukaryota > Metazoa > Arthropoda > Insecta > Coleoptera > Coccinellidae > Cryptolaemus > Cryptolaemus montrouzieri. The sequence continues at coordinate 127,883,685 of JABFTP020000185.1, forward strand.
AATAAAATTTCATTATTTAGAGTTGTCATGAAGAGAGGTAATGTAAAAGCTCTGTAAATCATAGAATTGATGCTGCTTATTAATGTTGAATAGGATAAGAGGAGTCAGAAGGAATGCATATCTCTATGTAGGTAGGTTTATGATATATGTCGATGGTAAGAAGATTGCTTAGTCTAGATATAGCTAAATCTAAAAATCCATTTGATTTCCGCACTCTTTCTCTAGTTTGAATTAAATATTTGGATAAATACTCTCAACAAAATTCAGAAAAATGTCTAATTGTCTTGAAATACCACAAAAACACGCAAAAATTTCGTCATGAGACGCTAGGTGATTGAAAATTTATATTTTCTATGTTTTTCATAAAAATTTCTTCTAGTAGGGGACTCAAGGGTGAGCGCATAGACAGACCTCCAGTTTGCTGGAAAATTATATTTTTGAATTGAAAATAGTCCTGATTGATGCATACGCTTGATGAAAAGATGAAATTACTATGAGCAAGCGGGTTGATTTATGCGTTGTCTAAAATTTTGGAGACGAGTGTTGGGTTTTCAGTATTAGGTATGTTCGAGTACATTTCATCTACATCAAGATATATTGAAAAAGAACATAGATAGTCAGCTGTTTATTTGTGAGATGCTTGAAAATACCGTATGAGTCATTCTTTTACAAACCGAACGCCCTTCTGACCGACACATTTTAGATTTAACTGAAACTTTTTTTACGGGTTCTATATCGAAAAGAAGCGATATGTATGAGAGGACTTTTTTCATTTTCGATATTTTGAAATATAAACAGGATCGAAAATTGAGCTAAAAAATCCAATTTACTTCATTTAGAAGGTAGAAAAACAGGCTTCAAGAATAAATACTCACAAAACAAATTGCTGTTAACAATTCAAATGTTTAAATTGGCTTTTAACAGTGGCCCCACCCATGAATCAACTTTTTACTGTTCTTATCGTATTCTGCCTCAAATTTGTTATCGAAAACGCTTTTAAAAACGATGGAGTCATTTTTTTAAATTAAAGAACATATTTTTTAGTCAAGAAGATGGGAAAAATGAAAAAATACATAAATAAGAATAAATGAAAAACATAATTGAAAATGAATTTTTTAATAGGATTTCGATAATGCATTAGTAAATAAGAACAATATTTGAAATATAATAATAAATACAATATTTAAAAATAAGACAATGTTTACATTTTCTGTTCAAAAATTTTACAATATCCTATTTTTCGCATGATGAAAACCGTTTTGCTTCCAGTTGTTGTAAAGGAATCGGATTAATATTATGATATTTTAAAGTTTCTTTTATTGTTAAAGCGTTTTGGAAACGTTACATTCCGATTCGTCTTGTTGTCCTTTGCGTTTAATCATGTATCGAGAATTATTGAATGTAAATACAATAAAGCCAGATGAAAAGTGGCATTTAAATTGAAGGACTAATTGATGAATTAAATTTTGTTATTGAATGAAAAACAACAATTATTGCAAAAGGTAGTGGAACTGATTTCTGTTCTCTTTAGTGCATATTTTCGCTCTGCGATTGTTGACGAAACAAGCAGAAGTTTGAATTCAGTAATATACTGAAAGACATTCAGCCCAGTACCGAAAAACTATTTGACCAAGAATAACGTCAAAATATACGAATTACTATCGACCAAATATGGGAAAACTATTCAAACTTCTGCTTGTTTCGTCAACAATCGCAGAGCAAAAATATGCACTGACGAGAACAGAAATCAGTTCGACTTTTTTCGCATTCAATAACAGAATTTTATTCACCAATTAGTCCTTCAATTTAAAGCCAGTTTTCATGTCGTAAGGATTCTAAAATATTGAGGTAGATCGCCAGAAGTTCCAGTAGGAGCACCCCTGTCGTAGAGAAACCACGACGGTGATAATTTTATGGGTTGTAACTTTGATCGGAATAATTTTTCGGCCATTCTTGTTGAAAACTCATTTTATTTCGATGGCTGAATATTCAATCAAAATGTTTACATCTTATTATGTATACGCTTTGTATATTAAGTTATAGTAATTGATCGTGATTTCCTTTGGAACTCTTAGAACCTTGGAATTATCAAAATCACATTGCTTCCTAGGAGATTTTTTTCAAGCGATATTTTTCTTTTTCTATTGCGTGAAACTAAAATAACAACTTCGTTGACGACATTACACATTATCAAGCTACGTGAACTGATCGTGACAGAAACAATTTTCGCTTACATCTGTGTCGCCTTTCCAAAGTTTGGCCTTGAGACACGTATATTGTCAAAGCGAACCGCTTTTTGTTGAGGGAAATTGCATTTTCTTGAGGTCAAGGGAAAGACCATTAGGTGTTACAGATATCATCATAGCAATTTACATTTAATGTAGAATACGTATCTTTCCTTTCGTTAAATGATATTATAGATAATTAATTTCAATTATGTGCAATATCCATTTCTCTATGAGCAGTAGCTATTCCTGGGTTATATACATTGAAAAAGGTGAAACTATAAATAAGTTGCCTCTATTTCCTATCTCTTGTCTAATCGAATTGAAATGCTCTTCAGATTGGGGTACACATTAATCGAATTAAATGTAAAAGTCAATTTGCATTATGTAATAATGAGATATACCTCTAGTTCTTCATGAATATTTCGGAAGCTGTTAGTTGCCATTAAAGTTTGGATGAATATTTTGTACGTAATAGAGTTGCCAATATTTTGGTTTATACAATTTCTTCCTCAAATAAGTAAACAACTGAAAATTATTCTAAAGCTTTACTTGTTTGCACAATAACTTGGATTCTTTCTAATAGGCTGAATCATTTTTGATGTGGTAACTCCATAATCCTAGCTAGGCTGATATGGATAATAATTTTTCTCCCTATTGCAATAGCGATTTCTCCTACAAATTTAATTCAAAATGCAATTTTATTCGGAAATTTTGTTTTTGCAGTAGATGGTTGACCGTAAAAAATTGAATGCTCATTTTGTTTCTGTTACTGTGTGTTCTAACGAGAATTCAATCTCAACCCTAAATCTGGAGAGAGCGATTTCAACAGGAAACGCACGAACGGGTCTATTTTCCATTCGAGAATTTTGTTTTTATTATAGCCTGTGATTGCAATAAAAAAAATCGGCCACGTACTTAGGAATCGCCTTCAAGGGTTTCATAGGAGGTGGATGATATATGAATAGTTCATTCTTGTTTGTTCCGAGAAAAATTCCTTATAAACTGGTGATGTGTGATTTTTCTCTCCCTATAATGAACATAATCGGTCAAATGTCATTAATTCAAAAATATAAATTATAAAGACACCCTGTATATGGATAATCTGGTTTTTTGTACCCCAAAGATATGATGTATAGAGGTCTAACACGTGTAATAAAAACATGGCACCATATTTTTCCGTACCCTCATTAAAACAACAATGAAAATATGATAGTCGACTATTCAAGTCATACAGAAAAACTACTGTTAGATAAGTTGAAGCTATTAGTACGTTTGCTATTGCTCAATAAAATAAAGAATGAACAAAAAAGTAAATAATTCTTCCAACAGTATTTTCTGATCAATTGCGGAAAATTTGTGGCAAACCGCTTGTTCCCAAGAGTGTGCATTTCTAATTCACTAAGTATTCTCAGAAATTATTTATTGTCGCTTCATTTAACGAGCCTTATATTCGTTTCCAAGAAAAAATTCACAGAAATTGAATTAGAATACGAAGAGAAAGAATGCTACTCTTTGATTTTATTACTATACTTCAGTGATTCCAATCAATGATCTGTCAGAAAAGCAAATGATTGAATTCATTTGTACTTGGGATCAAAATCTTCTTGTGTAATCAAGAGAAGAATCAATTCAATTTAGTGTTTTCTTATGAGTTTTGCAATGGTAATGGATGAGCTGCTAGGGGTGAATATGAACGAAGCATCAGAAATCAGTCGATTTCAAATTGCAAAACCTTCTCTGAGGTGTGACAATATTGAGATAGCTAGAAGTGAATACATATACGAATGAGTTCGATTGTAGGCAATTTTGAGACCAAAAATTCAATTTAAAATAAAAAATACTATTGTATTCTGTTTTATAACCATGTTTTCAATCGGAATGGTCTGTCAAAAACTACCGAAAATCCATATTAAATTGAACTTTTTTTTCCTATTTAAGCTTGAATTAACGAGCCTTTTATTCGTTTCCAAGAAAAAATTCACAGAAATTGAATTAGAATACGAAGAGAAAGAATGCTACTCTTTGATTTTATTACTATACTTCAGTGATTCCAATCAATGATCTGTCAGAAAAGCAAATGATTGAATTCATTTGTACTTGGGATCAAAATCTTCTTGTGTAATCAAGAGAAAAATCAATTCAATTTAGTGTTTTGTTATGAGTTTTGCAATGGTAATGCATGAGCTGCTAGGGGTGAATATGAACGAAGCATCAGAAATCAGTCGATTTCAAATTGCAAAACCTTCTCTGAGGTGCTTAATAAATTATAGGAATCAAGGACTCTACCTAAACATGAATGTCACAGTAGGCTAAATATTCTGGAGGAACAAAATATCCTGAACATAGTAGAGCCAACCCCAGAAATCAGTAAAAGAAAGATAAGTAACCGTCCAAATGTTCCACACAAGAGATTTTGGAAAAGGATTAAACAGGCAAAATTAATAGCACTTCATAACTATAGATGCATACTTCAGCGGCGAAGTTCTATTCACGAAGAATGGAATCTACAAGAGCAGAACAGAGACCATTTGGAGTATCTAAAACCTCGCTGTGGTCATGTACGAACGATCACCACAAAGAGTTACTGTTGATATCTGGTGAGATGTGCATGATAGCCATATGATTGGACCTCACTTTCTTGAAGGAGCATTAACAGGTGAAATGTAATTGGAGTCTTTGGTCATATTCTATCGAATCTTCTAAAATACATAAATTCGAGGGGAATTTGATTCCAGCATGATGGCGCTACACCTCATTTCTCAAATGATGTGAGAACTAACCATAACTATGAAAATAGGTGATTAGGTCGCAATGGGACTATTACATGGCCCCCGAGGCCACACACATCTCACCCCTATTGATTTTTTTTATAGATATTATTTTCAGAGAATAGCTGCAGTCTCCCGCTTTGTTTCTCAGCATCCTGCTTAGTTGCACTATTGGGCTTTTGGGGGCTGCGTGCATGGCGGGTACAGTTGAGAACTAGTTCTTGTCAGGAAGGATTATTCATTGAACTTTAAATGTTTCACATTTGTTTGTTATCGTTCGTTGTTTTCTTAAAGTCCGGTAGATGGTTCACCGCATCGGTCCATAAAGAACGACTCTCATACGTATGTTCGAGATGCGTCTTTTCCCTAATCGTTTGGGGTACCCTGATGAAGCTGATTAGGATGTTGAAAACCGATATGCAATACTGATGAGTTCCTAATAAGAAAGAAACTGCGTGCCTCTTCGTTTCTCGGCATTCTGCTTAGTTGCACTATTGTTGCTCTTGGGGCCTGCGTTCATGGCGGGCAGATTTCAGAAATAGCTCTTGTCAGGAAAGATTATTCATTCAACTACGTATTATAATTATATATATATATATATAAATATATATATATATATATATATATATATATATATATATATATATAAATATACATAATTATAATACGTAGTTGAATCAATAATAATATAGGCGTGATTCCTTCTGATTCAAGACCGCTAATTACAATACGAAACATACTTTCGGCTCCCAAAGACATGATCCCTTTAGAGAATCTGGGTGTTTATGGCATTCCTTGCCGGGACTGTGATAAATCGTATATAGGATAGACAAATAGACGCATTTCATATCGCATACAAGAACATATAAATTCAATAAAAAATAAACAGTCCACATCAGCTCTGTTCCAGCACACGAAAGACTACAAACATTCAATCGACTTTGATAAAACAAAGCAACTGGCCAACATCGAACAATTTAATAAAAGACTGGTCAGAGGGTCAATAGAAATAGAACTACGAAACAATCTCTATAAGAATGACGATAAGCAACTACCAATCATCGAAGAAATTCCAAACACCAGCGGTCATCATTCCAGAAGGAGGAGTCGAAGTACGAACTCTCGATGAAACAGTATCCCCCTCCACTGAACGCACAAGTCACCCACTACAATTTGCGCAGCCGAGAAGTTATATATAGGAGTGCCACACCGGACTCCGGACTAGACGCATTAACGAAAACGTCAACAGGCTTTGAAGATGGTGCATGAGACTGCATCGAAACGTCGCCAAAACCAAAGTTTCGAAAGGAACTTAAGTTCAAAACGGACGAACACCCGATGAATATATATATATATATATATATATATATATATATATATATATATATATATATATATATATATATATATATATATATATATATATATATATATATATATATATATATATATATATATATATATATATATATAGTGATATATATATATATAATAATATGTGTTTATTTGCAAGTTTCAACAAAACTCTTTAAAATATTCCTGACAGATGCCATTGCATTCCTCAGGATACTTAATGCTATAAATAAACATATATAGATTTATATATATAATATATATATATATATATATATATATATATATATATATATATATATATATATATATATATATATATATATATATATATATATATATATATATATATATATATATATATACCATAATTCAATTTAAAATAAAAAATACTATTGTATTCTGTTTTATAACCATGTTTTCAATCGGAACGGTCTGCCAAAACTCCCGAAAATCCATATTTAATTGAACTGCTTTTCCTATTCAAGCTTGAATAAACGCTCCTCAAATAAATCACAGTATAAATCTTCAGATTGACTCGATTGTGAAACGTTCACTGAAAAATGGTAAATTAATTATTTCATAACTAGCTGATCCGACAGACTTAATAATGCCTCAATCTATAAATAAAAATAGAAGACCCAAACTTCTGTATAGAATAAATTTAAAGCAAACAAAAGAAATCCGTAATTAATAAGATCCAATGATAATCTGAACATGTTTACTAAATTGTTGTTCTGATGAAGAAACATTCGTAATTCGTGGACAATGGTTCTCTTCATTGTTGAATTGTGAGCACAACGCTTATCAACTTCCGCATCTGAATTGCACATAAAATAAATTTGTAAAAATTGATGATACGCATCTGGTAGTGGTAACAGTGCCCCGAGTAAGTGATAAATTTGTCCTTGTATCTGTGATTTTCAAAAATTTGTCCAATAATTATTTCCGATATATATTTTGATACAAACTTGAAAATTATAAAAAAATATTATGGTATAATACCTTGAAAGTGGGCATGAAATAGTCTTGTATAATATGTGTAGCGCCAAACGATGTAATTTGACAACAGCTGATATATTTCTGAATGTTGGCCAAGAAGTGAATAGAATCATTTCTAATCCCAGAAAGTAGAGGGCGTAAAGGATCAGGTGGTGGGACCAATTGTGGCCATATTACTTTTCAGTAGATTCACCATTTATTTCTTCTTCTTGCACGACGACTTTATGGACAGCACTCAGGCTGTTTGGCCAATTGTGCTTGCCGTGTTGTGTTATTTTGTTTTGTGTCTTGGAAAAACTTTTTGATGAAGCTTGCAAGACTGTTGTAGCTGACCTTCTGGATCATTCCGGCGCTGAGTGTTTCAGTGCACAAGGTATTCTGTCTGGTCACCTTATGAGCGGGACATTCGAAGAGTATGTGATCCGTTGTTTCGTAATTTTGTAGGCAACCACGGCACCGTGTGGTTTTCGATAGTCTCATGACGTGTAGGTGCTTGTTGGGTTGATGTCCCATTAGAAGGCCAACTACCATAGCAATAGACTTTTTCCAAGGGACAATAGTTCATATACCCTCTTCTTTGGTTGCGGCCCCTTTATGAGCTTTACTATACTTACAAATTATTATCATTCCTCCAACTGTTAACGATTTTTCGGCACAATAATCAACACAAAGGATCACAAAAGTAAAGAAAGTTCTCGCGCACGTAGCGGTAATCTACACTCACAAAGATAGAAGGATGCACTCAATGATATCTTTATACTTTTTTCCGTGTTCTGAAGTGCGACAGAATGGATTGCCAATCTAATGTCTAATATTATGAAGTTAGCTAAAATCAAGTTTCGCGAAGCGGACCCAATTGAAAATCAGTACTAATAATGATCTATAACATTTTGTGACTATGCAATTTTGTCGCGTTAGCGATTCACTTTTGTTCAGTTTCGAAACACGACATTAGATCATCGAATGCGCACGCGAAGACTAATTTGATAAATATGATTGAATTTGGACTTTGTGCATCGGTATTAAATTGCTAATTGACTATTTAACGTTAGGAACACATCTACATTGCTTAGACAGCAGTGAGTGATTATAATTTGATATAAACTTTATTTAAAAGCAATTAACTTCAAATTGACTCTACATTTTATTTAGAAAACGATCGGGAAATATTTTTATGTTTTTCCTAGCAGTTATTCGAAATTTTCTCACCTTTTAAACCTTCTCTAAACCTCCACAAATATTTCAAGACCAAATATGAGAAATTACTTCGCAACGATTCTGAGAACCGCCTAACTTTCTGCCCATTTATCCAAGAGAAGAGAACTCAGCTTCTCCATTTCAGTAGAAAATTCTATTTACTGACTAATGCACTTTTACTTGGTTTGGCATCGCTAACCTTCACAATGAAAACATGTACAGTGTCGATAATCCACATCATAATCACAGATCGATTGAACGGAAAGGCATATTTGAATTTTTGCAAGAAACTTTGCCGGATTTCTTGGACGATATTCCAGTATTACTGCAAGCAATAATGTGGTTTACGCACGACGGTGCTCCTCCTCAATTCACTTCGCGGTTCGCGAGTTCTTTCATGTACATTATGCGAATTGTTGATGCTCCTGCAAGTTGGCCAGCACGATCTCCTGACTTGACACCGGGCGATTTCTTTCTAGAGTATGAAGTAATGCCAAGGGTTCAATTTATTTTTTTAAGAAGGATTAACTCCTGTATCAGCGAAATGGTGGAATTTTTGGACATTTACTATAGTTGAATAAAATTTGGGGTGTAAACTAATTAATCGTTATTCTGAGGTGATTTGTTTTTTCTTATTTAGTTTCCAACAGGCCAACCTGTTTTCATATTTTCAAATAGTCATTGTGAAAAACTTATTAAATTGCTTCTTCGAACTTTTTTTTTTTACTACTGATCATTGAATTTCCTATTTGCTTGATCCGATTTAGCTACCTAGAAAACATCTTTTTGTCAACAAGAGGTTGTCAAGCATGATAATATCCAAAGCCAACATGGTCAATATGTTATATTTTTGACTTGCTTGGTGGTTGAAGGAATAAAATCATGAAATTGAAGAACTGTTTTTGTGATTGAACCTCTTATCATATCAAAATTTCACAAGACAGAAAAAAGTTTGATGATTAGTCTAACTGTTCAATGTTTAAAACAGTTCTGCTCACACGCAGTTGAAAAATTATGGTTGATTAAAAACACGTTCCATTTTTATGAACAATTGTGAAACGTCAAGGTCATTGAGTGGAACACCAAAAAACGGAAATAACGCACCCGATTAAGTATACCAAACATGGTTTATATCGATTGAGTCGTTTTCGAATTATTTGAGAAATAAGAAAAAATCTTTGGATTTGGCGACCTCTAGCGGCCAAACAAAGAAACTTTTCATATAGGTAAGTTGGCCTAAATCGACTGATTTCGAGCTGAAGAATTTGTGGTGTAACGTTGTACACAGCCTGTATATAGATAATATAATTCCTATCGATGGATCTATTTTAAACGATATTTGCAGCGTTTATTCTGTCAATCGCGAATTTTGACCAATGAATGATAGTGCTGTCAAATGCCATAAAGTTGTATTAGGAAAGTTTATATTGCCAAAGCGTAAGAGTGACATAAGAAAAGTGAATGTGGACATTGAGTGAGACTTTTGCTGAAACTTCCTAATTCTCCGTGCAACTTCCTCAAACAGTGACAAACAACAAGAAACGGATGATCAAAATCTGTCCATCCGTAATGCGGTGACCAAGTGAAATAGGAATTCATTTGTGTTTGTTGAAATAGTAAGTTTGTTTTCCGAAGGAATTGATTTGATACATAGTATTTTCCACGGAAGCGCAATACATTGGCGGCGCCTTCCTTTTCGTGTTAACAAATATTGAATGACTAATGATAGAGTGAAACCTATTTAACTACTGTATCGATATAATCATATATCATAGGATTTCGTGCTGAAAATTATTATAATTTTTGTAACAGATTATAATATAGTCTGTAATGCTTCAATATACCGAATACCCAATTTTTCAGGAACGAAAGTTTACCAATTGGAAAATATGTGCATCGATTTAACAGTTTATAATAACAGTTTTCAATTCTAGTAGATATTTTACGTACATTTAACCGAGTATATATTTTCACGGTTAATAATTTATTCATATTAAACAAATTGGTGAGCGTGCCATTCATTGTAAATGAAATTTGTTGTTTGCACATCACATATTACTATTGCATGATTGATATATGCATGTATAGTGAATATTGGATTATAAATTATTATTTATCCGTATTGCTCAATATTAGCTCTTGATGTTTGTGAAACTATGAATCATTTATAGATTAGATTTATTGCGCTACTTAATATTCTTTAAATGGAAAATAATACAATACATCATTACAATCATTATTTAGGAAATTGTTTCGAAAAAATCTTTCATGAATGCCCAAACATATTCATAAATAATCCCCGATTATTTGAATAAGCTTGCTGGTTCGATAACCATTAGTGAGGTTTTCCAAATATTTTGGTATTTTTTTTCAATTCACGGGGCCGTAAAGCCGGAGTAACATTAGCCCTTAGTAGATCCTTTATTGCTATCTATATTCAGGTATTCCATATGCCTGCCATCATTAGTCTTATAGGTTTTTCGATGGTGTGTATCGCACTTTCTTTGATGTTTTCCTAATCTGCAGTTAGGAGCTTAGAAGCTTGAAGATTTTGATTGCCGGGATGCAATACTTTTTCATCTTCCGTGTCAATCTCTCGGGAAAGCAATAATTAAACTACTGTTCTGAGTCCACCGAAGAAGGCTATGCTCACAACTGAATTATTTGAAAATAGTAATACACTTGATTTTATTTGGGTATTGTCTTTTGGGTAAATAAAATGGTAAATGCATACCAACCGAGGATATTATGAATTTATTTTCCACTCATTGTCAACGTCAATGAAAAGAAAAGTACCCGAATTCACGACCGAAGAAAACGAATTAGAAAGTTACGATCGAATTTTGTCACTTATGAATACAGAAATCCCATATCGGTCCCTTAACTCACTCCGAAAGATACATCATTTTGGCGACATGAATTATGAAACAAAATCTCTAACATTTATAAAAATCAATTTCGAAAACCAATAAACAAAAACAACGTAGTAAAATTGAATCAAATTTCAAATCGTCCACTATTGCTCACGAAATATTTCTCATTCCGTTAGCACATTTCATTGCGTTGTTTTTACAATTGAGTGAGATCGATGCTGTCAAAAGCACGTCTTACATTTAATTCGAGATCCCCCGCCAATTTATGTAAGAACAAAAAGCTTTGTTCCCATTGATAAAAATGATCATAAAATATTCGTCTTCTTATCCATCTGTCGTCAGATGAGTGGGTTAGTTCTTCCGATATCTGAGGTGTTCAGTGAACTGAAACATCATTTAATTGGTACCAACAACGAAACAAGTGCATTTAACGGGAGATATCCTTGAATTCCAAAACAAATCTCTCTAAATACTGCACATTATTTGAATTTTCTTCATGAAGTAAATACTGACATTGGTTTTCGTACATTAGACTGAATACGTTTAAACTATAATAATGTTGAAAATTTCAATGGCGTGTTTGATGTGGATTTTCGAGAGCATTGATATGCGAATTTTACAGATCGAAAATACCTCCTTTTGTAAAGTTGGACTCATTGGTCCACATAATGTTTTGTCTGGGTTTTCTGGATTATGAACCATCGACATTTTAATGAGAATTTGTAGGAGTTGAAATTTTATTTGTCCAATATTTTATTAATTGATGGACGGGCTATTCCCGAATATGCAATAGCACCTTGTACAGATGCATATGAATTGGCATAAAAAACCCAAGACGGTAATAGAAATGTCTTCACTGTTGGTAATAAAATTAACTCTATCCTTTTTCGCTGTCTGTTTCCCAAAACTTGATTGTTATTCTCTAAATTGTTTCCTATAAGCGGGTTGTGATTTCAAGTAGTTCTCGGTAAACGATTAGCAGGTACGATTTATTATTCGTTGATATTAGTGAAATTAAATCGAATTAAACTCTCAAATCACTTGAGAAGTATCGATAATGTCAGAGAAACGTCTAATTTTTTTTTAATTTGAGTTCCCCCCGCGAATTTATGTGTAAACTATAAACTTTGTTCTCATAGATAAAAATGATCATAAAAGATCAGTCTTCCTATCCATCTGTTGTCAAAAACGTTGATTAGTTCTTCCGATACCTGAGGTATTCGATGAGCTGAAGCACCATCTAATTGGTACCAACAACGAAACACGTGCGTTTAACGGGAGATTTCCTTGAAAACCGAAACAAAATGTAGTGAAAATCTCTAAATATTGCACTTCATTAAAATTTCCTCCATGAAGTAAATATTGACATCGGTTTCTGTACATAAAACTGAATACATTTAAGCTATAAACAATGTTGAAAATTTCGATGCCGTGTTTGATGTGGATTTTCGAGAGCATAGATACGCGAATTATTCAGATTGAAAATACCTTTGCTTGAAAAGTTGAACTCAACGGTTACGGTTGTAACAAGTCTGGGTTCTCTGGATCATGAACCATCATCATTTTGATGGAAATTTGTAGGAGTTGAATTATATCTGTCCAATATTTTATTAATTGATGGACGTGCTATTCCCAAATCTGCAACAGCTGCTTCTACAGACGCCTACGGATTGATATAAAAATAACCCAAGTCAGTAACTGCAATGTCTTCACTGTTGGTAATAAAATAACTCCTTTCCGCTGGCTGTTTTCCATAAGTGACAAAATTTTATTGTTATTTTCTAAGTTGTTTTCTGTAAACTGGTTGTGAGTTCACGTAGTTCTCGGTAAACGAATAGCAAGTTCGACTTATCATTTGTTTTTTTCTTTAATCCTTTAACGTGCTCTATTTCGGCCTTTCGGCTAATGACATGCCGGGAAATTCGGTCACTTCACTAACCCGGGAATTTTGTGGAACCCCTCTCGTGTCGGGGGAAGGGATCTTCAATGTTTACATCTCCTCCGAAAAATGAACTCTCAAGCGATTCCCAGAATCCGAAAAGTCGCACCGACTTTGTGGGGATTAAACCCAGATAACTCTGCTCACTGGTAGAGCGACCTAACCTCCACGCTATTATTTGTTGATATTGACATTTTGTTAAAATTGACATTTTATTCAATCGCGAATGAACGAGGAGTCATTTTAGGTATAGAGAAACCTCATACCAATCAACCCAAATTCAAATACGGCTTCGATGAAGTAGAAGAAATATGTACTCTCATTTAGAAAAACGTTCGTTTGACAATTGAGTTTCATTGAGATGGAAAAATATTTTGGTGCACCCTGTATACAGAATAGTATCGAAGAGCACGTTGCCCACAGAATAACAATTTTTTCGTGAAATTGAAACAAGAAGTTGTGATCTTATTCAAATCTGAATCAATTTATTGGGTAGGGAGTGTTTGAAAATTTTAATGACAGAATCATAGCTCAATGGAGATTAATTTCAGATAGGACAAATCTTGAAAGACGCTTGAAAAAAGAAGATGTTCGATAATAAAATTGAAAACCAAACTAGATAGACAGATATTGTGTGAGTGATGGCTGCCTAACAGCCTAGCCACTGCGATCCACTGGTCTATTGTGGCACACTCCTAAATTTGATCAACGAGCTCCATCCTTCTCGTAAAGTATACGAGTTTCATGGTTGAGTGCTCAGTCAGCTTCAGTTTACAAGATCCAAATTCTTCTATTCTGACCCTGTCCCCAGCTGGCCACTCGCACATAACATGTTCCATTGATTCTATATCTTCTTCACTTAGCCTACATGAAGGATCATCAATCAATCCTAACTTGTTGAGGTGTTCCCTGAGGAGACAGTGCCCCGTTAGTATGGAAGTTATAGCTCTCAGTGGAGAGTTGAAGCCAGGCCTAGGCTGCAGTGAAATAAGCAGTGATGGCACGTCCTGCGTGTCTGAGACCTAAGAGACTCATCCAGTGCTCACGTATCCTCAGGTCCAATGCTCAATGCCCGAGTGACCAGGAACCCATATAAGACGGAGCCTGCTCCGCTCTCCTAGTTTGGCGAGGGTGGAGAGACATTCCTGCACCATTAGTGACGTACAGGTATCGGATGCCATTGCCTTCAGTGCAGCTTGGCTATCGGTGAGGATTTAAATTGACCTATTTGTTAATCTATCCACAAGCAAGAGGTTAGCAGAGTGGCAACCCCGGATATTATTGCTTGAAAGACAGTCGCCTGCCCAACAAGACAGATCGACTGTTTTTTGGCAGCACCTCGACCGAAGACACCAGCTCAAACACTTTTTTACTAGTTTTTGAGCCATCCCTGTATCAACACGGCCCTCAAGCAGACAGTCCTTGGGGATGGTTCATTCCTGTCTATCGGGAAAGATGATCTGGAATGGCCTCTCCATGTTGGTTTTAGGTGTGCCTATGTCAGACCTCATACTCAGCACTTCATTGTTCTCGATTTCAGACTGTAAGGCGCAGTGACAAAACCGATATTACTCACTTCATTTCGGGAAAGATGATGGAATCTGTAGAAATCAATTCTAGCCACTCCTCATATCACCATATGAAGACGGGCAAGGCCCAACATCAGTTCCATGGCTGCAGTGGGTGTAGAGCGAAAGGCTCGAAAAATCAGCATGCAGGCCGTTCTCTGCAATTTAGAGAGCTTGAGTTGGGATTGCTTCTTGAGATTGCACTCCAACCAAGCAATGCAGCCATACGAAATAAGTGGTCTAAACACCATCACATATAGCCACTGAAGTTGCTTTGGGCAAGACTCCACTTTTTTCCACAGGTTAGATTGTGTATTGTGTTCTCCAGGTTCGAATTCTACGTGAGTTTACTACCCAGGGTAATCCACAGATATTTTGCTTCCTCCACCACCGAAATAAACACCCCACCCAGGGTCGGGGGAAAAAAATATCCTCATTTTCCTGCTAAATAGTAACCTAAGGGTTTTGTAGGGTTTAATGCTAAGTTTCTTTCCCTCACATCACCCCTGAATTGCTGACATAGCTTTCTGGTCTGTTAGAGACATCGCTGTCATCTCGGATAGCCAGAATGACTGTATCATCAGCGTATGCTGTTCGAAATAGCATTGCTGTAGTCGATATCTGGTATGATTGAAATAATGGCAAAATAAACAGCAACACAAAATTTGAAATTAATCGATAAACCCGTTCCCCAAATACTTTTAATTGAACCCTTAGTGCGGACAACCTATAAATGACAAACATGTAGTGCTTCAGCAGAGCTGATGCTGAATTGACCTGTCTGAATATATTGCAACTGCCTTGTCTACTCCAGTATGTATGCATACTTGGGTTAGCTTGCAATAAATACGTTTAAAACTGGCAAGTATAGTAGTACGTTAAGAGTGGGGTACTCTGTCAACTTTTTCCAGTGCATTAACGATTTCGTGCTTTGATAGCCAACCAAATTGCACATATAAGAGACACGGTTAGATATCAGTTATTAGTTGGCACGCTCTGCTTATCGTTTTTCTCTGAATTGGTTAATACTTCTGGCTATTTCACGTCTTGATTGATTTAAATGACGTATACCTTGCTAATTTTCGACTATTAAACTTTTCATAGTTTTACGAGAAATATTTTGATTTGCAAATATATTTACGAAGTTCCCATTCTGATAAAAATTTTGCATTCGAATTCTATTATTTAACCCCCTAGAAATTTATTGATAAAATTTCACTTCCGAAGTCTAGTTAAAATTTAATCATCATCTCCACAACTAGGTTTACTCCAAAGCTTTCAATATAAACGTTTTGGTGCTCTGGAATGATAAGCTATTTCACAACAAAGGAAAATATTATATGGTTATAAAGTTCTGCTTGACTATGAAAATCGGTAACTTGTTTATCGACTTTGGAATATGATGTTGGACAGAGTTTGATTGAAAATTTAACTTGAAGGTTTCCCACAAAGTGGACGGCGTTCCTATAAACTGAAATAGGAGAATCTGGGCTGTAACCGCCTTTAGTACTTATATTTTATAGACATTCATGAGCCACATCGTCGAATACATTGGTGAAGCTTTCAATAGTTGGATTCGTTTGTTACATAAACGACAGAAGAATATCTAATTGGATGAAATAAAATAGTGAAAATTTCAGCAATGAACGCGGTCAAACATAGTCCTTCAGTAATGGCATTTTTCGAACTCTGAATATAATTCCAACTGAATTCTGCTTTAATCTTTCATTTTGCAATAAAAAGTTTAGAAGACAAAGAATCAATTGAAAATGTTCAATTCGTAATTTTAGGAGATATGTTCATTTACATAACATCAGTATATTCCTTCCGTATTTGATAGTTGGTATAATAATATGCATAATATAAATGAAAAATTCAAAGTGGAAAAAATTATTGAATATCTTATCCTAATATTGTATTATTCCAATATAATGACACTACTTTTATTTGTTTAGGATTGACATCTCTGAATATAATTGCAATCATATTGATGTATGCATTGGTTTAGCTTGTATCCTAATGATGTGAATGTATATATTCCAGCTCTGTATCATATATTAAACAGAGCCAAGCAAATGACACTACTTTTATTTGTTTATGGATTGACATCTCTGAATATAATTGCACTATCATGTTTATTCCAGTATGTATGCAGAATTGGTTTAGCTTGTAATAAATACGTTTGAAACTGGCAAGTGATGTGAATATAGAATCGTTAGGGTACTTGGCATGACTCCGGTGATCCAACATGGCGGTATTTATATTCTATGTAACTGACTCGTTACAGAAAATTCATTCTCCTTGACCATGAAAACTCTGTATCATATACTATCAAGAACCAAGCAACAGCTGAAAAAATCTACCACTACTTCTTCTTCTTTTTTTTATCAGCCTCTCTCAGCTCAATTGTTATAAAGATAAATTTCTCTTGTAAATCTGGCACTATGTCGTTGCCATACCTTTGGGTGAAGAAGACAAAGCTGTTTACTCAGTTCATAAATCTGTTTACCCTAAGGTTTCCTATCTGAGCGTGAGGTAAACGTACCCTATTTAACGAGCATACTCTCTTGGCTCTCATTTTAACTGACCTCTCAGACTGAATAGCCTCTATCTGTTAACCGTGGAGCATATTTGATTTTCATTTGTAAACAATAATCTTAATTTCAACCTCTTGAAGAGCTTGGTTTAGATGTTATTGAACGCCGTTTCTACGTCTGGAAAGGTTTCTTATACAATCTTTTTGCATTTGCTGATTTCTGATTTTCAATCCCCTTAGACTTCATTGATAAAATTTCACTTCCGAAGTCAACTCGAAATTAAATCATCTTCGCCGTCGAGGAATATCTTTTTTGTCTGAAATAAATAGTGAGAAGTGCTGAAATAAACGCAAGCTGTCGAAGATACCCCTTCAGGATTGTTATTCTTTGAATTCCGAATGTAATTGCAACTCGATTCTGCTTTCTTTTACCATTTTGCAATGAAAATTCTGAAAGTAATAGAATCAAAGAAAAATGTTCAATTCAATATTTTCGGAAATACTTTCAGATATATTTCTCCTGTATTTGATAGTTTACTCTTTTGTATATTTTCGTAGTTGAAGTTGAAGTTTGAGGCTAATAAAAGAAGAATTCCTATAAATTTTTGAGAACCCGCCGGGTATATCCTAATGACGATCGAAGAATGAAAAATGTAGTAAGCTCAATATTCTGCTGTGTGATATCGTTTCCTATTTCACCAAAACCAGAATATATTTCACCTAGGAATTAACGGTCAATACTCACTTCACTACACCGGGAAAAATATTCGATGTTCGTTAATGTCTATTTATGGCTGCCAAGTGAAAAATATACTGAAAAATGGGATAACTGTAAAACTTTATTGACTATTAATAAAACGATTTGCTAAACACGACATATTGGCTGTTGATATCTTAAACCAATGAAGCTGGATATAAGCATCTAATAGACTGTTTAGTTACTATTATCTCGTTTCTTAGTTTTCTGATCATCAGTCATAATTTTTTGGTTTATTATATATTTATGATATGATGAATAAAGATAAGATCACCATCGAGATTTTGAAGATGGGGGGAGAATATCTGTTGGGTAACGTACGGATCCTTCTCAACAAATGCCTAAATGAAGGAAGAATACCAATGGTATGAAATAATGCTCAAGTCATTCTTTTGTATAAGAAGGGAGACGGAAATAACATAGTAAATTACCGCCCAATAAGCCTTTTATCGCACTTGTACAAATTACAAATAATGACGAATAGATTAACCAACAAAATGGACGCTTATCGATCCGTCGAACAAGCCAGCGTTCGGAAAGGCTTCAGTACAGTAGACCATTAGCCTCAGAGTACATTGTGATATTGCATATGGCATTTATAGATTTCAAGAAAGCGTTTGACTTGATTAAAACTTGGGCAACACTAAGAGCACTTGATAACGCAAGAGTGGACAGTAGATATTCAAATCTCAACAAATACATATACGAAAACGCCACAATCCAAATAACGATAGACGAGGAAACAACATCAAAAGGAGACAAAAAAGAAGCATACGACAAGGAGACACGATCTCTCCAAAATTATTTACATTGGCTCTGGTGGACGTGTTCAAGGGTTTGAAGTGGGAAACGAGAAGCATAAATATAGATGGTGTACATCTGAACCAACTTCGATTTGCGGACAACATAGTTCTTATAAGTGATGATGCCGAAGATCTTTGCACAATGCTGGAAGAACTATAAGAGGCTGCCTTGACCTATGGACTCGAGATGAACCTGGATAAAACAAAAATTATGAGTCCTGGAAATTTGAGAATCAGTATCGGTAACCACGAGATCGAAAATGTTACAGAACACATTTATCTAGGGCATAAAATCGTACAAGTTATGGTTTTCTTCGAGTAAGTGATTAGAATAATGGGAATCTGATTTATGATAATTAAAACTACGTTTGTGCTCAGATAATCTAACTTTGAAATTTATGAAAGTTTTACCAATATAAATTTTATTACAATTCCCGCAAGACAGTTTATAAACACCGGATAATAATAATAATAACTTTATTTTATTTCCATTTACAAACTTAAGTTTTCTAACTATTAGAGAATTCTTATCTCATAGTATAAGTGCTATCATGAATTAAAGTAGATTTATTACCTTTATCGATTTTAGATTTGCAGTTTTTGATATGTCGGCCTAAAGAATTATCAGTTCGGGCTATATTGAAATTATAATGCGAGAGGAATGATTTTAATTTTAGACTAGGATTACCAATATAAGTTAAGCTGTAGTATTTTGTGTTAGAACTTTTTATACAGGGAAATACTTCCTGGATTGCTTTTTGAAATTTTTTGCGTGAAATCATGTTTTCAATCATAGTTGGACTGTAACCGTTATTGACTGCTATTTGTTTAATTATATTTAGCTTTTTTATAAAATTATTTTGTGACATTGGGATATTAATGAGTCTATGTACCATACTATTGTAAGCTGCTAATTTATGTGGATAAGGATGTGTAAATGAGCTGTGAATAGTAATATCTGTATGAGCTGGCTAATAAAAATAGGAAAATCATGTTTGCCGTTAATTTTAGTAAAAGTTAAATCCAGAAAGTTAATGGATTTTTTGTTTCTATCTCTAACGTGTATTCAATATTATCGTGAATTTTGTTAATGAATGTTTTGAATGACTCTAATTGTCTGTTTGTGCCAGTGAAACAACAAATTATATCGTCGACATATCTAAACCAATAAATAAAGTGTTTGAATAACGGATGTTCTTGGATAGTTTTTTCAATATTATCCATGAAAATTTCAGCGAGTAGAGGGCTCAGAGGATTACCCATGATTAAACCTATTTTACTATTATATATACTCCATTGAACTTAAAATAATTTTGTTCTAAACAAATTTCTAAAAGGTGTAAGATTCCTGATTGAATTACCGGATTGACTTCATTAATTTGAAGGGCGTTGTTGATGAGTTTCACTGTATCACTAGGTGGAACGCTAGGGAAGAGATTTACTACATCCCATGACATAAGTTTAGCGTTCGGTGGTAGTATCGTGTGCTGAATTCTATTTTTCAGGAGTGAAGAGTTTTTATTGAGGATTTAGGTTCAAAATTAGCGTGCTAGTGAATGATGTCTATGAGAAAGTGTGAAAGCTTTGCAGCTGGAGCTTGAAGATATGAAACTACGGGTCTAATGGGATGCCATATTTTATGGAGTTTGACGAGGGAGTAAAGTTTTGGTGATTGCTAGTTGTCAATGAAAAGTTAATATTTTTGGTTGGTAGGTATTATAGACTTGGCATACTCTAAAGCGTTTTTTACTATGGATTGAAATGTATTAGTTGGATCTTTAACAATTTCTTCATAACAACCTGGTTCATTGAAATTTTGGGTTTTCTATATACTATCTGCTTCATTTAAGGCTTTAACTTTATTACCTTTGTCAGCTTTGGTGAATATGATATATTCCAATACGGACTTGGATTTAATAGACTTTGAGGTTGTACTTTCGAATTTCTTAGGTTAAAAACTATCGAACTCTTTTTCAAGTAGTAACGCTGAAGAGTGTTCTAGGTGTATGGCTTGCGATGAATAATTTAGGGCTATTTCGGTTTCAATTCCTAGCAGATTGAAATGGGGACGAGCGTTATTTGACTCTAAATTGTGTTTGAAACCTTTTTGCAGAAGTGAAACTTCATCGTCGGAAAAATTAGCATCTGAAAGATTACTGAACCTTTCATAAAATTGGTGATCGGATAATTTGGACTTGATTTTTGAAGTTTCAGGTTTATTACTCAATAATTCATTTAATTTTCGCAAATGAATTTTATACTTTTTGTGAATTAATGAATGAACTTTGTATCTTGTTCCGGAATCTGAAATGTCAAATTCTACTGAATGCAATCTATGAAGTAACCTTTATGAAATTTAGAAATATGTTGTAGTTGGCTGTATTGAATCTTGATTGATCTAACTGCAACCATTTTTTCTTGCCTTGTAGTACTCCATTTCGGTCTATGGGGCTGATATTATGTGTGTTGGTCGTATATCTTAGAATTAGCTTGAAATACCAAATGACCAAAGAGCTTGTCTCAGCATCTTTCACTAATTTGATTGATGAGGTCATTACTTGATGAAAATCGATATACATTTTCAACGAAATAAAACTATAGTATTTAGATTTTTACTATATTAACAAAACTATGACCGGTTTCATCACATGTGGCTTCATCATATAGATACAAACTAATTAACAGAGTTATTCCTATATATTAGTCTTATTTCCTTTAATATTTCAATAGGCACAAGTACAAGATGTATGTTGGAAAACCCATCGGAGTTACTTACTTTATGAATTGAAAAGATTGAGTAAAGGAGAAGGATTCAGATCTAAATTCTCTGATGGGTTTTCGAACATACCCTTGTACTTGTACCTATTGTAATATTAAGTAGGAAATAAGACTAATATTCAAAGAATAACTCTGTTCATTAGTTTGTATCTATCTGATGAAGCCACAATGTGGTGAAACCGGTCATAGTTTTGTTAATATAGTGAAAATCTAAATACTATAATTTTATTTCATTGAAAATATGCAATCAAAATAGATAATCAATATGACATAGTTAGGTATATTATTGGGGAACTAAATTAAAATTTTAAGTGGCGAGCATACTAGGGTAACTACATTGCACATCAATGAAACGTTGTCTATGCTAACCAATAGTGTTAGTTTCAGAGAGAGCTTTGATCTTGAGCAGATAGGTGTCGCTATGTATATAACGTCAAATGTTCAGCGTGGTACAGTTTTCAAAGCGGAGAATCTAGATACCAATATAGATGTTTGAAAATAATGTGAGTTTACTAGATGAACTATGTTCTAAAAATCCTTCGTTAACGAAATACACAAGTTTGGTTTTCAAATTTATCAATTGTTGCCAATTGACTGCAGATCTGAATGAAATTTCGTAGGCGTAAACTGCCGTTCAGCATTTGTTTTGCTATGAAAATCTCATTTTACTCTGACTAGAGACGTCCGTACTAACACGTAACTGGATATTTTGAAGGAAAGAATTGGTATGCCACTGTTTTTTCTGCTAAATAAAAGGATTTTCTATTCAATCTGGGAGAAGTAGAGCACTCCTTCGTTTTTATGTAGGACTTAGTATTCGCGAATAACTAGTCAAAATAGGAATTAAAGAAAATCTTATGTTTATTTTTGATTATATGGTCCAATTTCTTGAGGATTTTGTGTGCCCAAACATGGATATTTTGATTATTCGTTACTTTATTTCTAGCGAAGGAAGATTCAAAAAATCTGTACTCTTTAGTCCCGAGAAACAAACTGAATTTAGCATAAACAGATTTGGCAATGGCTGGCACATTGTCATGACAGGAAATTCTGTTGACTCTGATGCTGAGTTGATGTTCGTTGCTGAATATAGGAGGATCTCTTGCAGTGACTTTCCTGGAGAACGTTGTTGATTGTATATTTTCCAGTTAAAATTCAACCGTCATCACCTTGATAACTTTTTCAAGTCTGAATTCAGTGACATACTCTGTTGATTTCTTTGTCGGTGTGTTTCCTCAGCAAAATGAGGACACCAGGGTACAGTCGTCTGCAAACTAGAATATTCTTTTTTCGGTGGAGTAAAACAGATCATCAAACTAAAGAAAATATATATATATATATATATATATAAACTATTATATTTATATATCTATATATATATATATATATATATATATATATATATATAGTTGTAAGCTAAATTTTGTTTTTACATACTACATAAGAAAAAACAAAAATTAGCTTTACAACATATATATCCAATCGGTGAACACCAAGACAAGAAATTCAATAGTTTAACATATAGGCAATATTAGCAATAATATGAAATCCTTCTTGAGAATTCAAATTTAAATAAAGCGTTCAAAACATCAACAAATTTAGGTTCATTTATCAGGAATTATAAATCTCCAATTAATAAAGAAAATAAATCAGGTGCTTATAGATTGGATTGTGCAAATTGCAATTGTTGATATTTAGGTAGAACAGGAAGAAATTTCAATGTTAGAATCTCAGAACATAAACGCAGTTTCATCAATGGAAAAACCGATTCAAATCATCTTAGGAAAATTGTCACTCTATCAATTCAGAATTTAAAATCCTAGATTCTGAGAAGAGAAGTATAAAATTCAACCTTTTGGAAGCACTTGAAATTAACAGATTTAGGAATTCACCGGAAAATCCTTAATGATCAGGTAGACATAAATAACTCACCCTTATCAAATTCATTTCCTAAACATTAGTTCAAGTACGGATAACTCTGAATGGATTGCATCTTTAGTATATATAAAATTTGTTAGAAAGATATATTTGTAGTATTCATTCGTTCTTGATGAATATACTGTGTATCAAAACGCGTCGGGCATTTAATAATATATTTTAGTAGAAATCATCGTTTACTTGTATTCGTGAAAATGGATTTCTATCACGTAAAAGCCTCGTCAATTGAATTTCAGAAAGCTTTTAATTCAACCACGCAATTCTTTAGGAATTCTATATGTGATTAGTTTATTCATCGAGGCTGCATGCCAAACTCTATCGTAGGCCTTTGAGATATCAAGAATCAATGGGTCTTGATTCAATATGCCTTTCAATTGTTGACGTCCACAAATACGTAACGTATGCAAGGAAGTCACTAGTTGTTGTAGTTCACGTTAAACGTAATGTCGATTACTGATGATACCTTGCAACTCGAGACACATTATGAACTCATAGTTTACCATTCTTTCCATGACTTTCGACATAAGGGGTAATGCGATTGTACGGTAATTTTGTGGTAGGTATTCCTTCATGGAATCGGTTTTACTCGCTACTTTCCAACACTCCGGATACGAAATCTGAAATTAAATACAGACGCTAACAGCAGAACACATTTCTTCAAAACTGTCAGTGCTACTCCATCGAGATCCACTGCTTTCTTATAGTTCAGCTGTTGAAGAACGCGCTTTATCGTATTCACTCTGGTCTTTAGTTCAAACTTATTCGATTGAGCATATGAGACATTACATTAAACAGCCAAAAATATTTGACTAATCGATCTCAATCACTCATAAAAATGTCTTTATAAATATATTTAAGTGTTGATTATTTCATTTGTTATAAATACTCAAAATGATCAGACGACGAAAATAATCTGTTTATTCAATGACTTAATTATTAAGATGAAAACATTTGAATAGTCCTATGATGTCATATGACTTTTGAAGCATCCAATATATGTTCTTTACATAATGCTTGAAGAACGGCCCGTTCCTCAAATGTAAACTGGCATGATATTAATGAGTTCTCTAAACATTCGAATTTCTGCATTTCATATTATGAATTGAAAAGTGAGCCTGATATTAGCGCAACTTTAATTTTGTGCAATTATAGTTTGCTCATAGGATTATCTGTTCTAGCTACTAGAAATATAATTTAATATAACGCGCCCTCGCATAGCTTTAGTTTGTATAAGTTTTCTGTATCAAATGTAGATAGGTTTTCTGACAAATTGTCTCATAATTTTTTGTGATCCGATGATGTCATATGCAGAAAATTTTATTTTTGGTGAAGTGTAGCGAAGCTTTCATTTCAGAGTGAAGTTCAGAAAAATACATTGCAATACTTTGCTACCTCATTAAATAGTGCTGAAGTTATCAACTAGTTAAGTTAAGAGATCCTGCTTTTCACAAATTATTCAGGCAGCATAAATAATTGGAAAATCATCAAAAATTAACTGTGAAAAATCAGATTTATCTTAACTGACTTAGTTTATAATTTCAATGTATCGTTCACCATCCTCATGGAAAACTCAGTCCCAGCATTATTCAACAAAGACGATAAATTAGATCCGTTAAACTAGGATACTATAAGTTTTCTATCTATACAGTCTGATATCATGGAATCTATTATCGCCAATGAAATGATAGTTCTCCTTAATCATCAACTCATACCGGAAGAACGAAATGGCTTTGCTAAAGATAAACGAATATAGGAGGTACGATCCTCTTTCGTATGTGACTGGTCTAAGGCACTCGACATCAAATAACTGAATGTTGTTATTTACCTTGATTTGCGAGCGCCTCCGATCATATACGCCGTGTGGACTTCTTTACAAAAGTGAGAACTCTGGTGTGAGAGGAATACTACTAATGTAAATCAGTAACTATCTGAGTGAAAGAAAATTTGTTGCGAGAGTTGCCGGCTAGATTTCAGCTGAGAAACACTGCTAGTGGTTTCCTCGGGGCTCTGGGCTCAGACCCTTCTTCTTCTAGTTTACTTGAGTTATATGATTTGAATTTGGGAGGCTTTTACTTGATAAAAAAAAAATCAACACCTCAACCTACGTTGGCATTACAAGTGAGAGACTGAAATCATTCTTGAGTAGCAATAATTTTAACATAGCTTTCCAAACTGATAATAATTTGGGCAAATATATAAAAATAATAAAACCAAACTAGGTAAAAACAGTAAATCAGGTGTTTATAGATTGAATTGCAATGACTGTGATAATTTCTACATTGGTAGAACACATAGAAATTTTAATATTAGAATATCGGAACATAAACGCAGTTTTTCGAATAAAAATCAGATTCAAATTACGTGAATCATCTCTTAGAAAACAATCACTTTTTCGACACACAGTTTGAAATTTTGCATACAGATAATATATATTGGAAGGTAGATCGTTGGGAAACTTTAGAAATCAACAAATACAAACACTCTGGTAGACTCATCAATGAACAAGTCGATTTGAGCCCTTCACCTCTATTTAATCTCTGCGGGAAGCAATGTATTCCTCAATTTTATTGGATATACCTGTCATAAATAACCACTTAAGAAGAATCAACCCAATAAGCTTTTAATTACTCAAGAACATTGATATTTATATTCTAATTCTTATTTTCTTCACATTCATTCGTCTGAAGAAGCTACAGTGTAGTGAAACGCGTTACGAATCATAATTATTAACTAAAATTCCAAAAACACATTACCTGATTTTATTATTGAGTTATATGACATATTATACTAAAACTATAAATGCTATAGCGGGTCGAGGAAAATGATCAGTCGACCCTACAGTCATCATAAAACAACCAAGTGTAAGTTTCGAAGATTACCCTGATTGATGGACTTCTATAACGAAACGGTGGTGATGGGTACTGTCGAACGTTATGACCATGGGCAGGTTGATATTGATATCGCTCTAATAGGAAGAATTTCAACCATTGTGAAACCTTAAATGACAAATATTGTCATATTCTTCATCGTTTTGATCTAAAAACCTGATCGTTTCCATGAATTTGACTATTAATTTCGAAAAGTACTACCAATTCCATTACTTTACATCGAAACAATTTTTCTCGCCCAATACAAAAAGAACAAACAAAAAAAAAGAACAAACAAAAAAAATTTTCAATGTTCGAGTTTCCTTTTGTAACTTTTACTGAAGTGAACAGGAAAAAAACAAAAATATTTACATTACTTAGCTAAGTTACAGAGACAATGAGTTAGGCTATCGACAGGAAAAGAACATGATTGAGATTTCCGAAATAACTGTCAAGATTCGATTTCATGCTGATTATTCATGTAGAATACAATTCCTGCTCTGCGAATCCATTAATTTTCGCAATAATTCAGAGGCAGCCTATCCAACCACAAGCGAACAGTTGGCAAATCAATATTTCATTGGATTGTTATAATGGATATTAGTTTTCGCTCATTCCTACTCCGAACTTTCTTGTTACGGATGAATTATATACATACATACAATGTTACGAACCCACAAGCCACTCTAACAGATTCTAGTGAATGCATTGGCGATGATCTTCATGGCAAACAATATTATTGTTATTCGAACTCACAGATTATGTGTGAGAACATTTTAGTTTTATCTTAAATTATATGCTTAATACAGAACGATAGTAGTAGTGTGCAGCATTTTAATTAACTTCTTCTACAAACATTGAACAAAATCATCTACATAAAATATTTACTGGTCTGAAATATACTCGAACCTATTAAATTAATTATATTAAATAACAATTGAATATGAGGTCATGGGTAACAAGATATTTTGATAATATCAAATTAAATGAACATGTTACATATTTCATAAGGTTGTATGAACGTATGAATTTTGTGTATCATTGATTAACTTTACCTCCATTGTCGTGACCTGTACCATTTATTCATCTTTCTTATAGTTCAACATCGCCTTTTGTGATTTTTATTTCACGCAGCCCTGATTTATATTCTTTTTATTTCCGTTTGAAATTCTGTGAGTTCGCAAATATGAAACGATTGGTTTTTCGGAAATCGTTTGATTATCTAAAGTTTTAATCGCATTTCTCAGATGGAACATTGAATTTCCAACATATTCCATTTTTCGAACAAGTATATGCTTGCGTTAGATTCAACATTATGCAAAACGAATTGAAATATTTGAATTCATGAATTTTTAATGAAGCTATATGCCAGAATATATTTAGCTCCGTTCACTTCGCTATCCGTTGATGTTTCGCAAAAAGATGGAATACATTATTCTGGTTGCAAATTTGTGCAGAATATAATGTACAAGCTTATAATGGATCAGTTGGAAAAGTCTGTAAGAAGAATTTGTAACGATTGCTGTCAATGGCGTAGCAAAAGGGGCGGCGGGGGCTGCCCCCCTAAACGGGTGACACCCGAGCCCGACTATGACTATCAGTAATAGTTATTTCTACCTATAAAAAATCGTAAATCTGCGGCAGAGAGCATAACCGCCACTAATAAAATTATCTAGGCAACTATAATATCGTACCACGAGCATAATAATTGATATTTAAACAAAAACAATGGGCACAGTGTCAATCGATCAGGGATTCCCCCAAAATTTAATACCCCGTTCGCGCATAACGAACGCTAGACTTCGATATAGCGCTCGTCACTTGTATTGTGGATTGGGCCATTTCTTTTGTTTCCGACCTCAATCATTTCAATATTCGCTTACGTGAACGTGTGAACATCTAGTGCAGTTAATAATTAGATATTATAAACAATGTTTTTTGTATAAAAACCGATTTAATATAGTCGATTCTTGAAGAAAATAAACAAGGTAAGTGAAGTATTTTTGTTAAAAGAGGTAATACTTACATTTTTTATTCATTTAGTATCTAATAGCAGTATCTTAGATTATTTTGGAAAACCCTTCAATTATTTTATTCTCTTTTAATTACTGTGTGTTTTAAAACTATATTACTGAGCCGTCCTAAATGATAAATAGGTACCTACAGAAAGTATGTTTGTTTGTTTTTCCTTTAACGTGCTCTGTTTCTGCCTTTCGGCTAATGACACGCCGGGGAATTCTGTCAACTCACTAACCCGGAAATTTTGCCGAACCCCTCTCGTGTCGAGGGAAGGGATCTTTAATGTCCAACACATCTCTGTTAGACAGGACCGACAGGTTTACATCTCCTCCGAAAGATGGACACTCAAGTGATTCCCAGAATCCGAAAAATCGCACCGACTTTGTGGGGATTGAACCCAGGTAACTCTGCGTAAGAGACGAGCATCATATCCCATACGCCACCGAGCCGGCTAACAGAAAGTATCTTAGACGGATTGCAGTAATTATTTTTTGTTTAGGCTGGGCAACTATTACTATCTACTAAAGATATTTATTTATTAAAATATGTTTTGAAGGCTTTGCTGGCGTAAAAAGATTTCATTTATATTTCTACACGTTTTACGATCTTACTTTAGTTAATAATGTTTAATTGTAAAATAATATGATTAATTATTATTTACTAAGTTTTTATTTTCGGATCTAATAGCAATGGGATTTCTTTACAAACACGGAATACATTAAGTTTCGATTTTTGATTGAAAGTAATCATAATCATATCATACAACTTCGCGTACGTTGATTTTGCTCCAAAATGAATAGCTCGAGCACTCGTGGCACGGATATCACAATCAGCGGTATGTAACTAGTATTTTTCGAATAATTCTTAAAAACATATTTTCAGCCAGATGCAGGATTGTTAATATAAATTATCAATCCTGCGTCTGGGAAAAATATATTTCACAAAGCTAGTTACGTAACGTGTAGGTGTTCATCTACAGTTATTATTAGTTTATGAAATCAACGTATCACTTTCTAACTAAAAATATTTTTTAGAATACCCAGAACGAAATATGCCTCAGGGAATTCAAACTTCAGAAAGACAAAGCGGGTTTCAATAGAGAAAAGCCAAAAAGGCTAAAATGGATGAAATTCAGAGCATGTCCGGTTCTCTTTCCAAATATGTAACGAAAACAGATAGCGGCCAAACTTCAAGTGAAGTACCCGAATCTCCTGCAGACAAAAGTAATGATTTACATCTTGGAGACTCAGATTCAGATAGCAGCATCGACAATACAGCATCAATGAAGACGACCCAGGACCTTGACGGAATCAACATAAATAATGAAGATGACGCCGTTAATGCTACTTTCGGAGATAGCATTAGCTTCGAAGAATCAGTTCAACACTTGAGATATGTTTCACATTGGAGTATACCGGTAACTGATACTGTTCGCATTGACATAATAAAAAAGGGCAATGAACATTTCCAGAACAAAGAAGGACCGTTTCCTACTGTATCTCGTCATGGTTCAAAGATCAAAGGTGATTATCGTCATCTTTCACAGGAATGGTTTTATAAATAGATGCCTAATGGTGATAAAAATTTTCGATCATGGATGGTATTTTCTCCTAATATCAAATAACCTGTACTGTTTTTGCTGTCGTTTATTTACTGTCGGTAACATACAAACAACATTTACAACTGGAATTCACAAGTGGTGGAAACTAAATCCTAAAGTATTAGACTATGAAACTTCATGTGAACATTTGAAAAATTTTGAAAAGTGGAAAACTTTGGAAATAATATTAAACTTTCACACCATAATAGATGATGCAACCTTTCAATTAATGAATACGGAAAAACAGAAGGGAAAAAATCTTTTATCGAGATTATTAGATATAAGATTGTTTTTGGCTAAACAAAACCTAGCATTTCGTGGACATGATGAAACCCACGGGTCGTCTTATAAGGTAATTTCTTAGAACTAGTTAAACTGTTGTCGAAGTATGATGCAGTACTCAAAGAACATATACTATATTTCGAGCAGGAAAAATCACCTAAAGTAACATATTTATCGCCAGAAATACAAAATGATTTCATAAATGTTTTAGCTAATCATGTAAAGTGTCAGCTTGTCAACGAAATTAAATCGGCCAAATATTTTGGAATCATGTTTGATAGCACACCTAACGTTTCACATGTCGATCAAATGTCTGAAGTGATTCGTTATGTAAATATTGACAATAGAAAAGTAGAAGTCAAAAAAGTATTGTTAGGATTCTTTCCTGTACATGGAAAAAAAGCAGCTGATTTAAGCGCTGAAATACTAAAGAAGCTTGAAAACGATGGCTTAGATATTATGATGTGTCGTTCTCAAGGTTATGATAATGCTGCAGTTATGAGTGGTATACACGGAGGAGCATAAGCTATTATAAAAGAAAAAAACAATAAAGCAATTTTTATTGGTTGTATAGATCATTCAATTAATTTATGCGGCCGACATTCGTTCGCACAAAATGTGACTTGTGTTACATTTTTCGGAGCAGTGAAAACAATATTTAATATTTTTTCAACTTCCACAAGCCGTTGGGAAGTGCTCCTCAATCACTGCAAATCATCTGTTAAAAGACTTTCGACAACGCGCTGGAGTGCTCATTATAGTGCAGTAAAAGTATTGGCTGAAAATTTTGATGGGATAATATCTGCAATTGAGGAACTATGTGACCAAGACGTAAATTTAGAAACTAGAGGTGCTGCACAAAATCTTATGCCTGCTGTGTGCAATTTCTCATTTCTTTGTTTTCTTCTCTTTTGGAAAGATGTGCTAAGGGAAGTGAACAATGCTCAGATTGCATTACAAAGTAAAGGTTTGTATGTTGATGAAATAATCATAAAACTAGAAGCACTTCGTCTATTTCTTGGAGAGAAACGGTTGCATCTAGCAGAAGAGGCAATAGATTTTGCTGTACAAAAATCGGAAAAATCCAACATTTCGATGGAACGACGAAGTCGTCGCAAAAAAACACATGCCCGGTGAGTTAGCATCGTCCACCGATGCTGGACCTACACTTCAAAAGGACATGTTAGAATGTATTCACAGATTCAATATTGAACTCGAAACAAGAGTAAAGTCCATTAAAGACGTAGTTTCATTGTTTGAGGTGGAGCAGTCAAAGACCGTGCTTTCGGCAAACACTGAACAGTTAAAATTTGCTATATCAAAATTTACTAACCTTTACGATGAAGTATCAGAAACAGTACTCCTTTTAGAAATACCAAGATTGAGAAGACATTTAAAAACGGCTAATATTAGTGTCTCTGATTGGGTGACACTGGACCTTTTGAAATTTATTGTGAAATGGGATTTTAGAGAATCTCTTCCGAATCTAACGGTCGCTAAGACTGCTAGTGTCGCTAGTTTCAAAGCTAGAAGGAAGAAATTTCAATTTTTAAAAAACTGAATTTGTATCACATAATATAAAAATATTTGTAATAGGTACTCGTATTTCAATAAAACGTAAATGATAATAACTTTTTTTATTTTAACAGTTTCGATTGAGTTTTAGGGTGACACCTATAAAATCCAAACCGGGTGCCACCTATGCTACGTCACTGATTGCTGTTCAAGAAAAAGTTGGCTATTTTTCCCGAAAAATATCAAGTCGAGTAGTGTTCTTATCTCAAGGCGTTTAAGAATTCTTGGTAACTTCGTTGTACATAAAGTTGAAAATCTGGATTAACAGAGAACATACTATTCGCTATATTCACAAATTACACAGCATTTTACTCTTATTTAGTTCTGTTAGTTCACTCATATTCAAAGGTACTTCTAGTGAATATACAAACTTCTAATATTGAAACTGGTTAGTCTTTTGCCCAAAACTGAATGAAACATTAAATCATTTCCAAAATTCGGTTCTTTTATTTCTTATTGGTTTCCTCATAATACACATACATCGATTTAATTTATCTCAACGATAAATCTGATTTTCTTCGAATTTGAAATGCAATTTTCATTTTCAATGGGGAAGTATCATAATGAAATCTTCGATGATTGCAAACCTGATCCGAAAATTATGATAAGATGAAATATTTCGAGACTAGTAAAATGAAAATGAAATTTCAGGTAGTGACCATCGCGATTAATCAAATCAGCCCTTCGTGGATTTGTCATACTGAACGAAGGCTGAAATACTGGAGTTCTGAATTCAAAAGAGTATACTGAATAAATGTTACAACCTAGCATGTCCTACAAATGTTCGATAGGATTTAGCTCAGACGATTCGGCAAGCCAATCCAAAACGGTTATAACATTCTCTTCTAACTGATTTTCGAAATCTATAAGGACGATCATTATTATTTCTTTTTTCGTAATTATCTCTTTCATTCCGAACTAGAACTCGCTGAAGTCTCAGACTCGTTTGCAAGCTTCATTGTTGAACCTTCAGATGATCAACTTCCTCATACTTAGGAACGTCAAAAATATATGTTGACTCAGGTACTCTTTAATCCTGAAAATGTCGAGAAACTCCTGCAAAATTTGAAGAATAATTATTGTCCCGGTCTTGAAGCTCTTTAATCTTTCTTTTTGGAAAAATTTGCCTATATAATTCATTTGTCCCTGTCAATCATCATAGATTCTTTCGAAAAATCGAAAGTAGCTTCTACTTGGGAGAGGGAGAATGCTTCTGTAACTTCCATTTTCAAAAGACATGAAAAACTGAACCCCTGAAACTAGAGACCTATTGGTCTCCTTTCTTTTACCGCAAAAATAATGGAAAATGTTATAGCAGAATCAGTGTAGAACTGCCTAAGTGATCATCAATATATACCTCCAGAACAACACGGTTTTATGAAAGGTAAATTAACTCGCCTCTTACCTGTTATCATGTTCGAATGATTGGACGCTTGCTTTCGGCAATTAAATCCAATTGATGTCCTATGTTTAGTCTATACAATAGCATTCGACAGAGTTACCATGAAAAGGCTAATTTACTCACTTAATAATGTGGGCGTACGAGAGATAACCTTCTCTGAATTGAGGACTACATGACAGGGAAAACCTTCGCGTAGAGAGTTGAAAGTTCATCTTCATCCAAAAGATAAGTAGCAAGTAGGCTGCCACATGGTTCAGTTATTTGTTCGCAATAGATTGAAATTTTTACGAGATGTCTGGACCGCGTCCTCCTGAGTGAAAAGACATTTTATATGGTAATAAGCTCACTAATCATCAAAATTCAAATATCTTTCTTACCAATGCCGTTCGTATGTTTAATATCGCCGTATAAAAGCCATGCGCATCCAGATCTCAAGTAAGCGCGGGTGCAGTGTGGTGTCCGGTTTTGGAGCGGTATCTAAACATGCTGGAGAATGTTCAAGATCGTTGCTGCGCTTATGGCTTTTGGCGTTACCACCGTAATAATAAGGCCTGAGCGCTGTGACATATCATGACGTCACAGATATCTAGTAGTCATAACAAGCATGCGAAACGAAAGCACAACAGGTGGCACAGTGCAATCGAAAAGCCGGTGCATGTCCTTTTGTTTTTTAAATTTCATCCGAAAATAAGTGTTTCTAGTGCTTGACTTATGTAGAAATGCATTTATAAGGCATCAGGATATAGTAAAACGCTGTGTGTTCACCGAATAATTCGCGTCAATTATAAATTTGAACGAATTTCATTGAGGTGAATTGTGAGTGAGGTTAGAAAAGGCTTATTAGTGAACAGTTAAACTTTTCGTTTATAAACCTAATTTTTCTTGATATATTTATTGTGGGGTTCCTCAAGGATCGATGTTTGTACCCCTACTTTATATTCTTCATACCAATGATCTGTCTGGCATCGTCGATGACTTGCTTGTGCGATTTGCAGATGATACAAATGTTATAACGAGTGGTAGTAAGCAAAAACAAATAAAACATAGAGTTTCAAATAATATAGCCTTGGAAAAATACTTTAACATGAATAATCTGAAACAGCATACTAAGAAAACACAGCTGTTATACTTTTCGTACAACAAAAATTGTGAAAAAATCTCCGTAGCCCACAGCATAGAAGTTATTGAGTCTGTTGGGGAGATGCGATTCCTGGGTGACCATCGATTCTAGGTTTGATTGGTCCAGCCATATACAACGTTTGGCGGGTGCATTGGAGGACTATTCTTATGCCCTGAGAATGATTACATCACATGTTAATTTCCGAACAGCCATCGTGTCTAATATGGAGTCTCGGATCCGATACGGAATTGTCTTCTGAGGCAATCCTAGAGCTAGTCTCTTCAAACTCCAAAAGAGATGCTTGAGATCGATGTTGAACTTGAGCTATACTGAAAGCTGTAAGGATTATTTCATCAAAAATAACTTACTCACACTGCCCTCCTTATACATTTACGCAGCAGTCATGTTTGTCAGAAATAATTCTGATCTATTCCATAGAAATGAAGACATGACCCATAATGAAGGGAACTTGATATCTACGAAATTCAATCGTACTTACCTACAGTAAAATACACATCATATGATAATAAAAATAATAAATAACTTACTACCTAAAATATGCAATGAGCAACCAGCAATTCTGAAAAAACATGTACATAAACTTCTAGTAGAAACAGCTCCGTACAGCTACAAGATTTCCTGTAAGCCAAATTTGACTAAAACTAAAACTCTTGTGAATTTGGGAGGCTTTCACTTGGTGAAATTCCATTATCGATATTAAAAACAAGTACTGTGTTTTAAGAATTTTACCTAATAATTGCG
Organism: Cryptolaemus montrouzieri; assembly: GCA_013387265.2. Lineage (NCBI taxonomy): Eukaryota > Metazoa > Arthropoda > Insecta > Coleoptera > Coccinellidae > Cryptolaemus > Cryptolaemus montrouzieri. The sequence goes on from JABFTP020000185.1 coordinate 127,919,052, forward strand.
ATTCGTAACGCGTTTCACTACACTGTAGCTTCTTCAGACGAATGTCTGACCGTCTGAAGAAGCTACGGTGTAGTGAAACGCGTTACGAATCGCAATTATTAAGTAAAATTCTCAAAACACAAAACTCATGTGTTTAATGTTCAAACCGCTGTCAACGTTATTCTTGTTTATAGTCTTACCTTTATACATCTATTTATTTTGTACCTGTGAATGGAGATTTTTCTGCTGATTTTAAGTCTAAACTATCTATAACGTGGTTGTATTTGAACAAAATTAGAACAATAATTCTTATTTTGAATATAAACAGTGCATGGAATTTGGACATAAATCAAACTCCTTCATTTTTGAATATAATTGCTATATGCTGGATTCGTCAGACACAATACCTACTCACATATGGAGAAAAGTGGAATTTCTGTGGTGGAATGATTTTCAGTTCAGTTCTATTCATTATGCAGTTGTAAGTCTTGAATCGTATTGTACTTCATTTCTATGTAATTTTGCAGCTTAGCTTTAGAGGTTTATAAACTTTTCAGACAGAAAGCTCCTTGATTTTGGTTTCAGTATTATTCCAGAATGTCCATACAGGAAAACATGAGATGAAATAACCCTTATGAATTTGATAAATAAGTTTCTGCAGTTCCTGAAAGTTACGATGCTCACCCAGATGGAGAACATGAAATGTAAAATTTGTCACAAATCGATGCTAGTTTTTTTTTCGGTAGCGGTTCCGCATACGGCAGAACACTCATTTGAATATTTTTAGGTTTTTTTCAGCGTGAAAAGACCCCCTGAAGTAGAAAATGATACTCGTTTATTCGGCGAATCAACCGTTCTATAATAAAAATTCTTAAATGTTTTCGTACATATGCCTAATGAAGGTACATTCAAACCATAAAATGAGGTTTACTTACGTTTATTTGAGTTAATTAAAAGAATTTCTTTTTGAATCATATAAGATTAAAACAATATATTCCAATTCACAAAATATTGAAAATATTGGTTATTTTTCCACTCACAAAATTATGTAAACAAATAGTTCACTATCTTTAAGTTTTCATAGAACTCGGTGATTTCTGTAAGGAACTGATAGGTATATCAATAATTTATCAGAGTTGTCAGATTATGAAATTTGTCCAAAATAACAAAAGAAAAATTGTTGAAAGAAGCAGATTTCTAGTAAATACTCTAACCTGTGATTTTGGGTGAATCTCTCAAGCTATTCTGACACAACCATGCTCTATAGCAAAGCGCAACCTAATGAAACACAACTAACCCAATCTACGTAACTCAACCGCAACAGTTTAACCTAACCTTTTTCTCGACCAAGAGGAAGGGGGAATCCCTACTGGACCACTCCCGCAGCGAGTAGTGCAATACTTCGAGAAGTGGCGACTCACACCCACTAAACCTAACCTCCCTCTCTTCTGCCTGCAGTACCCGTATTTGCCCATCGCAGAACTAACTAGGCCGATATGGCCTTTCCATTGCTAGGAGAAGAATCTCATCTACGATACATTCCCCTTCTGATGTTCTCGGTCCTTTATCTCTTTCCTTTCCATCGCGTTGGATATCACACTGAAACCCTCCGTCCATTTCCACTGATGTCGGAGCATTTCGGAGAACATTTCCTGGCACTCCCTAGCACAACCAAAGGTGTCCTTTAGCTTTCCTTTTCCAGTGACCAATTTACTGCAGTTTGACACCACGTTTTGCACCCATCGTCTCCGGTTGTGCCGATTCTTTGGTGAAATACTTCAACTGGACCCTTGTCCAGGACTATCCCTAGGTAGTTGATCCCGTTTCTCGATATAAATTTCTGCTTCCACAGTGTTCTCCGCGGTTAGCCCGCTGACCTCGGTCCCTTTAATAATCTCATCCCGGTCTTTCGAACCGCAATCTCCAGCCCATTATCGGTCATGAACCCTTTTATCAGGTCCATGGCCCTGCTAATCTGGCTTTGGATACCTCCTTAACTAACCCACGCAACGTAACCTAATATTCCTAATCTTACCTAACCTACTAACCTAACCATGTTGTACAGCAAAGCGCAACCCATCTTCTATGCCTTTGTAGATTTGTAAATGAATTAGTTATTGTAAAGAAAAATCATATTACTTACTCAAAAATTAGATAAAATAATTTTCCAAATTCAATATTCCACTAAGAATTCTTTGAAATTTTGAACAAGTATTACAATCTGGCAATTGCACAACTCTGTGACTCTGATACGTATCGATTAGTACCGAAGATCCCCGTTCTATGTTCTATGATTTTTAAAGATGGATGCAGTTTATTGACATAGTTTTAGGAGTGTGAAAATAAACACGTATTAACATTACGTTCTGAATGTAAAAACATTGTTTTGCGATAATAGTTTAATTCATGTATTAACAATCGTAAGTATCCCATTTTTATATGCAGATATATCTAGTCAAAAGTAATTTCATTTGAAAATTAATTTCTCGTTTTTTCAAAAACGGTACATTTTCCGGAATAAAGAATATTATTTTCGTGTTCAGGAAGTTTGGCTACACGTATTTTACTATTAATTGTTCACTTTCTCGTTCTGCCATTTACGGAATACTACCTTTTTTTCCATTCCCACTGGCCTATGTGTCATTTACCATTTCATTTGAGGATATTTTGAATTTAAATGCCTTGATTTTTTTGATTTTCAGATATTTTCATTGGTATTGTTGATTCTAGTTATGTTTGAATTGATGTTGTCTGATTTTATGAAGTTTTATCTGTTAGATTATTTGTTTTCTTGATGTTTACCTTTGACTTATAGCTTTTTCCCAAAAGTTCTCAGATTTATAGAGGCAGTTTTGTTATGCACAATTCCTCTTTCTTGTTATTGGCGGTACACTTTAATAAAGTGTGTAAATTATTTGATCATCGGAATTTTCTGCCTTCAAGAAGTTATAAGAAAAATACAAAAAGATTTTTATGTTTCAGAAATACTTGAAGGATGTGATTACAGTTAAAATATTGATAAGACCATTTAACAACTAGATCAACCGGCGATTACCGCCTAATACGTCAAAACGTCGGACTGATAGATGTTAAATAGATTCGAAAATGAGTTCCTCATATAGGTTGATCGCCAGAGACTTATCAATAGTTTTAGTTAACTATTTCCTTTCTGATATTCGATTTTGCTCTATTTCTAGCGCTTGATAAATACTTTCTTTATCCTTTTCGAAAAGGATACAGATGGAACGGCTTTTCGAATATGATGATAATATCTTTGAGGATATAGTCTGTTTACGTTAAGTTTAAAGTAGCGTCATCAACCAGTTTTCTCGGATGATGCCAATGTTTCCGAAAATTCCAATTCAGTGCGACTGTGAAGTTTGGAATAAAATTCATAATTTCTTTATTTTTGATTTTCGGGCAAAACGCCCGATGTCGATTTTTATATTAAACATGAAATTATTAGGAATTAAAAAATTGGCATCATCATCTCATGACATCATCGACCATTTTTTTCATCATTTTCTACAAAGATTATTTTCTGAGTGTTTTAATACCCATAATAGGGTCTGAGATGCGTCTTTCCTGAAATTCAGGCTGTTTCACTCAAGAGATAGTGGTATGAATTTTCTCAGAATAAATTCGATTGTCACTTCGACTTTTTTCTTGAGAAAACTTCGTTTGATGTCAATTTTAGGCATATGAAATTAATTCGCCACCTTCCTTTCCCGAAAAATTTTTCAATAATCATTCATATCAATTCCTCTTGACTGGAGCATCCTGCATATCCAAAACTGCTCATCTCAGACCCCTAGTGTGGGTATCAAAACATTCAGAAAAAAAATTTCTGTACCCTTCGAAGAACGTAAGAAAAATTAAATTTTGCGGCCAAAAATTCCGAGTTGAAAATAAAATGATGATCATGATGGATCTTCAGAATACCAGTACATACCTGTAAACGCAACACATAAGGCATAGTTGTAATTCAATTGTGTTCACCTTTCTTTAATATAAAAACCAGAGAAAGAAGAAATTTTCATTATGCACTTTGTTCAATAAAGGTTTTGAGCACACACATCTCATTGAATTTGAAATACAATGGAAATGAATAAGGTTTTAGAGAAAATCAGGTTTTCAAATAAGTCCAAAATTCAAATCGAAACGTTACTTTTTGACTGACAAAAATTATTTTTACTAGGCTATGAAGTAATAATTATTTTCGAAATATTCTAGTCTTTCAACAGAAACTAGAATTTAGTCTATTTGGAACTTGCAGATTCAAATAAGGAGCACATATAAAACTATCTAATAACAGAAATCAACAAAATCATTCATTTAATGATAATTCTACAAAGGAAAGGTTGAAAAGTTAAAATAAATTGAAAAATAAATACTCCATTTTATTCTGAAAGTTCGTCTAAAAATGTTTGATATCATTCACGTCCATATTTATTATAAAAGGGGGAACATCTTCAAGATCAAAATGAATTTCGGGTTCCCACGAATATTCAATTTCTTTTTCTGTATGCTCAATAGTTTCACTCCATACCTCTGGCGTTATTTTCTGAAGAGCTTCTTTATATACAGAAAGAGAATGTTCAGCGGAACTCCCTTCCTTCCCTACATGGTCCCGATAATAGTATTTGGTTGTATCCCAAATATTTTCGATTGAGTTGAAAATGCAATGATAGGGGGGAAGACGTAATACTTCGTGTCCATATTCTTCAACTAGATAATCAATCTCATATATTGGTTTTGGCTTATTCGTGTGAAACATATTCAAATTGAAACAAAACCCTATTTGAATTCAGTACTTACATTTTAACTAGACTCAATAATTGTGGTTTCGAATCACTTTCTTTATAAGCAATATTATTGCTTCTCAACCATTCTTGAATCTCAACCTTTTCAGTTGCTGTTGTGGCTTTGTTCAAAATAGTTGTATGATAACTTGCATTATCGAGTATAATTGTTGAAGGCTTTCCCAAATTCAACAAAAGTTGTTGTACAAACAAATTCTTGAAGTTTTCTTGATTCATTTTCCTGTGGTAATCACTGTCCAAAGTTTTTGAGGAAAAAACGAGTTCTGCACCAGGAATGAAATCATGCCTGTTACAATGAATCTGAAACGAATATCAAATTTAGAATATCTTGAAATAATACAAACAATAGTTGATAACCACCTGGTTTCACCAACTTTTGTTTTATTCACACTTTGATATTGTCATCTGCCACGAACGACCGATAGTACAATCCTTGAAAATCAATGTTTCGTCAAGATAGACAAATTCACGTAATCCTTCTTTTTATACGAAAATATGATTGCAGAAAATTGATACGCTTCAATGCACTATGAGGTAGCTCTATCAAACCTCTTCTTGAATTATCTTTTGAATACTTAAATCCGATGTTTTGAACAGTTTTCCACAGAGATGTCTTACACCCACTGAATATATCTCTTTCGTGGAGCTTCTCTTTAATGAAGACAACGAAATATGTTCCTCTACAAGGAATATAATATTAAACTTGATTTAGACAAAGGTTTTAATGACTACTCATTGTTCTGGAACTTTTCATAGATAGTATTTCTTATGGCAGTTATATCAAAACCACAAAATATGTACTACAGGTTTTTCACGATTCCTTTTTCTTGGACTTGAACTCTTGAACTCAATGGATCACCACTCTTTGTCTTTGCCATAATAATTAATTATTTAATGGATGAAATTCTTACTTGTAAAGCACACGCTACCCTCTGTAAGCAAGAAAGTTCATAGTATGTACATGAGTAGACAATTTGGAAATCAACAGATGAACAAGTTAAGTTGTATCATAATACTCCTTTTTTAAGGGTGAAAGGCCTGTTCTGTTATTAATTTTAGTGGTACCTACATCTCTTACAGCTTTAAGGGGAAGGAAGGGCCCCCCATTATCCCGTTTTTGTTGGAAATAATTGCATATGACGCAATCATGTTTTGGGCTTGGCTCAAGAAAGCTATTGGCATTTTCACTATTTTTATAGAATAAATATTCGAAACACTGAGTCCTGAAAAGAACTGATTTTGAAATAATGATTCAAATACTATCATAACTTCGAGGAAAACAATTCAATCCAATCTCAATCAGCACAAGAAAGCGAACTTAAATAAACAATAAAAATACGTCAACGCCGCATTTCAATGCCAACTGTCATAATCAAATGTCACCATATGTCATTAGTAGTTCCTTTGCGCGAGACTAGTTATTTTGTTCTTGTCCATTGCAATCTTTTCCAACTAGACCTTTCTAGCTATGACTTTTCTTTAAACGTGAACAGACTATAGCCGGCCCGGTGACGTGAAGGACACGACGCTCGTCCCCTACGCAGAGTTATCTGGGTTCAATTCTCACAAAGTCGCTGCGATTCTTCGGAAGAGATTTAAAGCCGTCAGTCCTGTCTAACAGAGATTTGGACATTAAGGATTCCGTAGCTCGACATGAGAGGGATTCGGAAAAATTCTCTTGTAAGTGAGGTAACAGAACTCCCGGCGTGTCATTAGCCGAAAGGCAGAAATAGAGCACTTTAAAGGATCAAAAAAACTTCAACGGTTTGGATCACGAAAATAAATTGAAATTTTCAAGTAATTGATGATAATTTAACAATGCTAGTATTGATTCTGGCTACAAAAATAATGAATTTTGTATAACAAGAACTTGTTTGATGGTGAGACAATAATGTCCTTGTAGATTTTATTATGTAGCAATAACGTAATGTAGTAGAATATACAACTACACTAATACAACTTGATTCAGGTATCGCAAGATTGAAAGTAGTTGGTTTCAAAGCAGGATTCTAATCAACTAGTGAGTTCGGAACTAGAACAAATTTAAGGTCTGTAAATATTACTTACTTTTGAAGCAACCGGTAGAGATCTTTTCAGCTATCCTACTTGATATATAGAAAAGTATTGGACCATATTCCACGAATTAATGATATGATTATCTTTCGTGAATTTCAATTTTGAGCTTTCAATAATAATAAAAACACAAGATGTTTGTTATTTCTGCGACAAATTAACATTAATAATTAATTACTTCTATATTCTCAATCATACTGCAAACTGTTTTTTCCTTGTAGGAGTAGTTCTTTCTAGGTAAACCTACTTTCTTCTTAAGAGAAATTTACTAGCCAAACATCAACATCATCTCCTATTATTCACATTTAATGGACTGATTTTCGAATTATATAAATGACTCTATTCAACATTCAATTTTTTTTCAGTTGGCAAATAACGATACATTTGAATATTATTCCTCACTTTTCACATTGGGGGACCAATTTATAGGACTTAATTCTAAATGAGTTCTAAAATTTTTTGATTTGTTAAATTTTCATAGAAACATTGATGGTGGTTAATTATTATCTGAGGAATCTAATTGGAAAGTTTCAAGTTTGTAGGGTGTGTACTCATGGAGATTTTGCGATTAATCTGTTAATGGAGTTTTGGTATCAGATAGAGTGGTTCTGGGGAACTATTTTCACTAGTGATAGATGTTTGAAGAGGTGTCGGTATGATACCTTTTTTATCGTCTGCGTCCCATATACGAATATACATCTATTTTGTGTAAATCTGGAAGATAATTTTCACATTACTCTGAAACGAATGAGTCATTTTGATTTGAAATTTCAAGATTCAAAACAACACACTGTACAGGAAGGACCAAATTCGATGTTTTATTACAGCAGCTATGCGAAATATTTTGAATAGAGAAAATGGTCTCCTTTCTCTCTCGAACTCGATTTTCGAGATTGCAGCTATCTATTATAGTTTTAGAATTCTGGATTTTCGATATTTCGGCATATGACGATATCTTGAATCCTATTGAAGTTGGGCAAAAATATTTTTTATTCTACAGGCACTTTTTGGGTTGAATGCAGGGCGTATTCGAAAAATTTTCTTGGCGGTCAGTTTCAACTTTTCTCCTTTTTTGTATCATTTTCATTTATTATATATTTTAATTTTTTTCTTCAAATATATATCACATGGTATATCAAGAGCTAATCCTCATTCCAAAAATAAAATCCGAAATACATATCTAGACAATGTGTGTGACGAAGATTCCATTGATTCAATTGTGTTCTCTTGTCAGAATATAGAATTCTTTTGTTGAAAAATTTCATTTTGACTTGAAAGAAAATATGTTTTGACAAAAAGCAATAACTAACTACTAAATAAATCGAATCACTAAACAAATTAACTCATAAATTCGAAAGCAAAATTGCAACGCCTAGCAATACTTCGGCGTGCGTTTTTATATGAATTGTCTCTCACATTGTCCAAACAAATCCTAAAATTTTGTTTCAGCATTGTTATTCGTTTTTTCTTTAAACAATAACTTATCAACATTCTTCCAGAGGAAGAAATCTATAAGAGTCAGATCTGGAAAACGGATGGGCATTCCACTGGTCCCTCAGTTTATCCAGTGATCACCAAAATTCCAGTCCAGCAGTTCGGATAAGGTTCGTTTCTGGTATGGAGGCGCACTGTCATGATGAAAGTATATTTTTCCGCTTTACTCTAATGCCAATTGATATAAATATCCTTCAACTATCACTATATTCTCATCTATAATACGATGGTTGATTTTGCCAGTAAACTTGTCAAAACAGTGTAAGCCAAAGCACTATTATTTAACAAAGCCCCGTACAGTGAAACCGTATCGCCCTTTGTGTTGAACATTCACCTATCGATAGGCATTCACATCCGAACGACAGTGCTCATTATGCCTATTGAAAATTTCGTCACTTGTAGCGCGAACTTTATCGGTTCATACAAGGCGTCGATAAATTTCTGGGCTTTATTCTGTCTTCTGAGGGTATCAATGACTAAATTAAGTCGTCGTTATTCAACATCAGGCTTGGGAATTGCAACTCTGTAGGGTCTGCAATTATTCTCCTTGAGAATTCTGAGATCTCGATATGCCAGTTTCAATTGCCTTTTGACTGCTTAGAATTGCGAATTGGGCATCAACAGCTCCTAAATCGTCGACGATAGCATATTCCTCATCTTCAGCTTCATATGTTCCGTAATGCTTTGAAAGAACTTCCAGAAATTGAATTGTCTTTCAGTCTTTTAAAATAGACTTATGCGGCTGTGTCCTCTCAGGAATCTATTGAAATAAGATTTTTTTGCAGCAAACAAATCATACCCTTCCAGTATTTAACATTTAAACATCCCATAATTTATGAAATTTTGGAATTGAAGAGCCAAAATGATCGAGTTATAAATAGAAATTTTCGAAGTAGGCAGAGGGAATGGAAATCATTGTTTTCACAAAATCAATGCTATTGATTGAATTCTGCAATTGCTTCAAACGTACAATGAATCCACATCAATAAGATTGGATAGTTGAAATAGTCTCTTAAAAGAAATGAAATTTATATTCTAAGGAAGAACACTATTGTTTTTCACACAGAAATGAATGAATGAAATGTTGATTCATATAAAGAAACCTTTTCTATAATAGCATCGTGAATATCTGTGATATTCCTAGTGAATAGATATGAATTTTCGATTTTTAGTGAAAGAAGGAGTTAATGAGACATGTGGTATATATTTGGAAAATTAAAAATTTTCTCTTCATTTATACTAAAATCAACTCTATTTCGTCTATGAGAAAACACAAGTTAGCCCCATCAGTCAGAAACCCATCGGATAAAAAAATTTTGAATACGTCCCTCATTGTACTCAGGAAGTGTCTGTGGAATGTAAAAATAATTTTACCTAACCTTAATAAAAATCGAGATAAGTTCACTTGTCGAAATACCGAAAACTCCAGAATTCTGGAATTACTCGCAAACTGATAAGGGTAACTAAAATTTGTTTAAACCAATGAGTTTTTCTCGAAAATTGAGCTTGGCAAAAGCTGATTATTTTTAGCTACAGTACAGCTGTAGTACTAATCAAAATATAAATAGCTCTGAACTTATTTGTTACGCGAACATCTTTCGGAGTGATTACAACAGTATTCAAGGGTGGTGCTGTGGTATATATATATATATATATATATATATATATATATATATATATATATATATATATATATATATATATATATATATATATATATATATATATATATATATATATATATATATATATATATATATATATATATATATATATATATATATATATATATATATATATATATATACAGTGTGTTCCAACGAAAATTTGACCCCTATAACTCCGAAATGAGTAACATTAGCGAAAACACCAAGACACGTCGATTTTTGTTTCGAGGGGAGCATTTTCGAAATAATTCGAAACTTGTCAGATCAACCCCTACCCCAGCAACCCTAATTTCGAAATTCATCATAGGGAATAAGGGTCGAGTGGCACCTTACTGTAAAGGTCTGTCAATTCTCCATTCTGATTTGTCATTTTAGAATTTTAAATTAACATACAGGGTGTCCCAACCGAGGGTAAAGTTGAATTCCTGCAAATCCCAAATACTAAATGAAATCGATTTATTTTGGCATAATGCAAGCGCAGGTTTATGCTCGGTCTAGAAAAACGACCTACACTTGTGAATTTGGAGTTGGTGCAATCAACCCCTATTTCCAGCATCCCCAACTCAAAAATCATTCGATCGAAAATAGGTCAAGTGGCACCTCGTTGGAAAGGTATTTCAATTTTCTCTTCGAATTTGGTATTTTCGAAATTCAGAATCAGCATACAGGGTGTCCTGGAGCAGGAACACTGAAAACCCAAATAACTTTTGAAACTGGTTCATTTCGGTATAATACGAGAACATGTTTATGTTTGATTCGAGAATAAGACTCTCTTGCGTGAATATGGAATTTTTGCAATCAATCTCTTCCATTCAGCATCCCCAACTCAAAAAATCATACAAGTGATTACAGGTTGAGTGGCAAAGTTCCAGAAAGATTTTTCTATTTTCTGAATCACTGAGGCATTGGTTTCAGTTTGGCAATCGAGGTTTTCTGGCGTGAGGATCAGGATGAGGGATGATGGAGAAACTGATTGGATGCTCATCTAAACAGGAAAACGAGATTTATTGAACTTGTATTCAATTGAAAACAAAAACTAACTTGATTATTACAACAATTGTTCAAAGTGACCTCCGCCCACCTCCATACAGTTATACAGACGATTTTCGAACTATCTTCTCACATTAGCGAAAACTTCAGGAGTCAAAAGTCGGCATTCTGTGATAATCCTCATCCGCAGCTCCTCCAGGTTTTCTGGTCTTGTGGCATAAACTTTAGATTTTAGATGGTCCCACAAAAAAATCTAGGGATTTAAATCTGGTGACCTGGCTGGCCACTCAACAGGTCCTCTTCTACCAATCCACCTTCCTGGGAAATTTTCGTCTAAATATTGACGCACCCGAGCATCATAATGCGGAGGAGCACCGTCTTGTTGAAAACACATTTCGTCCTCAGAAAGAGTTGGATCGTTCTGTAAAGTTTCTGTCAATCTAGGATGTATGTGTTCCTCTAACAACTGTAGGTAGCCATTTCCATTCAGATTACCCTCAATAAAGAAAGGCCCAACTAGATGATTGCCAAAATTCCTGCCCAAACGTTCAACTTCTGAGGCCTTTGCGTGTGGGCCTCTTTTAACCAATGAGGATTCTGTGTGTCCCAATATCGACAATTATGTCTATTCACTTCACCACTGAGCATAAAGGTGCTTTCATCAGAAAAACAGATGTTATTCAGAAAATTTGGATTAGCGTTTAGGTTTTCACTTAGATTTTCACAAAACTGTAAACGACGATCTGGATCATCTTCGTTTATTTCATGCACTAATTTTACCTTGTAGGGTGAAATTTGTGATGTTTCACGATTCTATGGACAGTTGTAGCTGATACACCAGTCAGACGAGATAGTTTTCTGATCGAAGTAGTATTCTCCATTTGTAGATGACCCACTACTGCCACTTCCGTTGCCTCATTTCTGACAGGACATGCCACTTCATGTTTTTGTTTGCCACCGAACCCGTAGCTAGGAATTTGTCAACCAAATATTTAACGTACTGGTGACTGACTCCGATACGGAATTGTCTTCTGAGGCAATCCTAGAGCTAGTCTCTTCAAACTCCAAAAGAGATGCTTGAGATCGATGTTGAACTTGAGCTATACTGAAAGCTGTAAGGATTATTTCATCAAAAATAACTTACTCACACTGCCCTCCTTATACATTTACGCAGCAGTCATGTTTGTCAGAAATAATTCTGATCTATTCCATAGAAATGAAGACATGACCCATAATGAAGGGAACTTGATATCTACGAAATTCAATCGTACTTACCTACAGTAAAATACACATCATATGATAATAAAAATAATAAATAACTTACTACCTAAAATATGCAATGAGCAACCAGCAATTCTGAAAAAACATGTACATAAACTTCTAGTAGAAACAGCTCCGTACAGCTACAAGATTTCCTGTAAGCCAAATTTGACTAAAACTAAAACTCTTGTGAATTTGGGAGGCTTTCACTTGGTGAAATTCCATTATCGATATTAAAAAACAAGTACTGTGTTTTAAGGAATTTTACCTAATAATTGCGATTCGTAACGCGTTTCACTACACCGTAGCTTCTTCAGACGAATGTCTGACCGTCTGAAGAAGCTACGGTGTAGTGAAACGCGTTACGAATCGCAATTATTAAGTAAAATTCCTCAAAACACAAAACTCATGTGTTTAATGTTCAAACCGCTGTCAACGTTATTCTTGTTTATAGTCTTACCTTTATACATCTATTTATTTTGTACCTGTGAATGGAGATTTTTCTGCTGATTTTAAGTCTAAACTATCTATAACGTGGTTGTATTTGAACAAAATTAGAACAATAATTCTTATTTTGAATATAAACAGTGCATGGAATTTGGACATAAATCAAACTCCTTCATTTTTGAATATAATTGCTATATGCTGGATTCGTCAGACACAATACCTACTCACATATGGAGAAAAGTGGAATTTCTGTGGTGGAATGATTTTCAGTTCAGTTCTATTCATTATGCAGTTGTAAGTCTTGAATCGTATTGTACTTCATTTCTATGTAATTTTGCAGCTTAGCTTTAGAGGTTTATAAACTTTTCAGACAGAAAGCTCCTTGATTTTGGTTTCAGTATTATTCCAGAATGTCCATACAGGAAAACATGAGATGAAATAACCCTTATGAATTTGATAAATAAGTTTCTGCAGTTCCTGAAAGTTACGATGCTCACCCAGATGGAGAACATGAAATGTAAAATTTGTCACAAATCGATGCTAGTTTTTTTTTCGGTAGCGGTTCCGCATACGGCAGAACACTCATTTGAATATTTTTAGGTTTTTTCAGCGTGAAAAGACCCCTGAAGTAGAAAATGATACTCGTTTATTCGGCGAATCAACCGTTCTATAATAAAAATTCTTAAATGTTTTCGTACATATGCCTAATGAAGGTACATTCAAACCATAAAATGAGGTTTACTTACGTTTATTTGAGTTAATTAAAAGAATTTCTTTTTGAATCATATAAGATTAAAACAATATATTCCAATTCACAAAATATTGAAAATATTGGTTATTTTTCCACTCACAAAATTATGTAAACAAATAGTTCACTATCTTTAAGTTTTCATAGAACTCGGTGATTTCTGTAAGGAACTGATAGGTATATCAATAATTTATCAGAGTTGTCAGATTATGAAATTTGTCCAAAATAACAAAAGAAAAAATTGTTGAAAGAAGCAGATTTCTAGTAAATACTCTAACCTGTGATTTTGGGTGAATCTCTCAAGCTATTCTGACACAACCATGCTCTATAGCAAAGCGCAACCTAATGAAACACAACTAACCCAATCTACGTAACTCAACCGCAACAGTTTAACCTAACCTTTTTCTCGACCAAGAGGAAGGGGGAATCCCTACTGGACCACTCCCGCAGCGAGTAGTGCAATACTTCGAGAAGTGGCGACTCACACCCACTAAACCTAACCTCCCTCTCTTCTGCCTGCAGTACCCGTATTTGCCCATCGCAGAACTAACTAGGCCGATATGGCCTTTCCATTGCTAGGAGAAGAATCTCATCTACGATACATTCCCCTTCTGATGTTCTCGGTCCTTTATCTCTTTCCTTTCCATCGCGTTGGATATCACACTGAAACCCTCCGTCCATTTCCACTGATGTCGGAGCATTTCGGAGAACATTTCCTGGCACTCCCTAGCACAACCAAAGGTGTCCTTTAGCTTTCCTTTTCCAGTGACCAATTTACTGCAGTTTGACACCACGTTTTGCACCCATCGTCTCCGGTTGTGCCGATTCTTTGGTGAAATACTTCAACTGGACCCTTGTCCAGGACTATCCCTAGGTAGTTGATCCCGTTTCTCGATATAAATTTCTGCTTCCACAGTGTTCTCCGCGGTTAGCCCGCTGACCTCGGTCCCTTTAATAATCTCATCCCGGTCTTTCGAACCGCAATCTCCAGCCCATTATCGGTCATGAACCCTTTTATCAGGTCCATGGCCCTGCTAATCTGGCTTTGGATACCTCCTTAACTAACCCACGCAACGTAACCTAATATTCCTAATCTTACCTAACCTACTAACCTAACCATGTTGTACAGCAAAGCGCAACCCATCTTCTATGCCTTTGTAGATTTGTAAATGAATTAGTTATTGTAAAGCAAAATCATATTACTTACTCAAAAAATTAGATAAAATAATTTTCCAAATTCAATATTCCACTAAGAATTCTTTGAAATTTTGAACAAGTATTACAATCTGGCAATTGCACAACTCTGTGACTCCGATACGTATCGATTAGTACCGAAGATCCCCGTTCTATGTTCTATGATTTTTTAAAGATGGATGCAGTTTATTGACATAGTTTTAGGGTGTGAAAATAAACACGTATTAACATTACGTTCTGAATGTAAAAACATTGTTTTGCGATAATAGTTTAATTCATGTATTAACAATCGTAAGTATCCCATTTTATATGCAGATATATCTAGTCAAAAGTAATTTCATTTGAAAATTAATTTCTCGTTTTTCAAAAACGGTACATTTTCCGGAATAAAGAATATTATTTTCGTGTTCAGGAAGTTTGGCTACACGTATTTTACTATTAATTGTTCACTTTCTCGTTCTGCCATTTACGGAATACTACCTTTTTTTCCATTCCCACTGGCCTATGTGTCATTTACCATTTCATTTGAGGATATTTTGAATTTAAATGCCTTGATTTTTTGATTTTCAGATATTTTCATTGGTATTGTTGATTCTAGTTATGTTTGAATTGATGTTGTCTGATTTTATGAAGTTTTATCTGTTAGATTATTTGTTTTCTTGATGTTCACCTTTGACTTATAGCTTTTTCCCAAAAGTTCTCAGATTTATAGAAGCAGTTTTGTTATGCACAATTCCTCTTTCTTGTTATTGGCGGTACACTTTAATAAAGTGTGTAAATTATTTGATCATCGGAATTTTCTGCCTTCAAGAAGTTATAAGAAAAATACAAAAAGATTTTTATGTTTCAGAAATACTTGAAGGATGTGATTACAGTTAAAATATTGATAAGACTATTTAACAACTAGATCAACCGGCGATTACCGCCTAATACGTCAAAACGTCGGACGGAGAGATGTTGAATCGATTCGAAAATGAGTTCCTCATATAGGTTGATCGCCAGAGACTTATCAATAGTTTTTAGTTAACTATTTCCTTTCTGATATTCGATTTTTGCTCTATTTCTAGCGCTAGATAAATACTTTCTTTATCCTTTTTCGAAAAGGATACAGATGGAACGGCTTTTCGAATATGATGATAATATCTTTGAGGGTATAGTCTGTTTACGTTAAGTTTAAAGTAGCGTCATCAACCAGTTTTCTCGGATGATGCCAATGTTTCCGAAAATTCCTATTCAGTGCGACTGTGAAGTTTGGAATAAAATTCATAATTTCTTTATTTTTGATTTTCGGGCAAAACGCCCGATGTCGATTTTTATATTAAACATGAAATTATTAGGAATTAAAAAAAATTGGCATCATCATCTCATGACATCATCGACCATTTTTTTTCATCATTTTTCTACAAAGATTATTTTCTGAGTGTTTTAATACCCATAATAGGGGTCTGAGATGCGTCTTTCCTGAAATTCAGGCTGTTTCACTCAAGAGGTAGTGGTATGAATTTTTCTCAGAATAAATTCGATTGTCACTTCGACTTTTTTTCTTGAGAAAACTTCGTTTGATGTCAATTTTAGGCATATGAAATTAATTCGCCACCTTCCTTTCCCGAAAAATTTTTCAATAATCATTCATATCAATTCCTCTTGACTGGAGCATCCTGCATATCCAAAACTGCTCATCTCAGACCCCTAGTGTGGGGTATCAAAACATTCAGAAAAAAAAATTTCTGTACCCTTCGAAGAACGTAAGAAAAATTAAATTTTTGCGGCCAAAAAATTCCGAGTTGAAAATAAAAATGATGATCATGATGGATCTTCAGAATACCAGTACATACCTGTAAACGCAACACATAAGGCATAGTTGTAATTCAATTGTGTTCACCTTTCTTTAATATAAAAACCAGAGAAAGAAGAAATTTTCATTATGCACTTTGTTCAATAAAGGTTTTGAGCACACACATCTCATTGAATTTGAAATACAATGGAAATGAATAAGGTTTTAGAGAAAATCAGGTTTTCAAATAAGTCCAAAATTCAAATCGAAACGTTACTTTTTGACTGACAAAAATTATTTTTACTAGGCTATGAAGTAATAATTATTTTCGAAATATTCTAGTCTTTCAACAGAAACTAGAATTTAGTCTATTTGGAACTTGCAGATTCAAATAAGGAGCACATATAAAACTATCTAATAACAGAAATCAACAAAATCATTCATTTAATGATAATTCTACAAAGGAAAGGTTGAAAAGTTAAAATAAATTGAAAAATAAATACTCCATTTTATTCTGAAAGTTCGTCTAAAATGTTTGATATCATTCACGTCCATATTTATTATAAAAGGGGAACATCTTCAAGATCAAAATGAATTTCGGGTTCCCACGAATATTCAATTTCTTTTCTGTATGCTCAATAGTTTCACTCCATACCTCTGGCGTTATTTTCTGAAGAGCTTCTTTATATACAGAAAGAGAATGTTCAGCGGAACTCCTTCCTTCCTACATGGTCCCGATAATAGTATTTGGTTGTATCCCAAATATTTTCGATTGAGTTGAAAATGCAATGATAGGGGAAGACGTAATACTTCGTGTCCATATTCTTCAACTAGATAATCAATCTCATATATTGGTTTTGGCTTATTCGTGTGAAACATATTCAAATTGAAACAAAACCCTATTTGAATTCAGTACTTACATTTTAACTAGACTCAATAATTGTGGTTTCGAATCACTTTCTTTATAAGCAATATTATTGCTTCTCAACCATTCTTGAATCTCAACCTTTTCAGTTGCTGTTGTGGCTTTGTTCAAAATAGTTGTATGATAACTTGCATTATCGAGTATAATTGTTGAAGGCTTTCCCAAATTCAACAAAAGTTGTTGTACAAACAAATTCTTGAAGTTTTCTTGATTCATTTTCCTGTGGTAATCACTGTCCAAAGTTTTTGAGGAAAAACGAGTTCTGCACCAGGAATGAAATCATGCCTGTTACAATGAATCTGAAACGAATATCAAATTTAGAATATCTTGAAATAATACAAACAATAGTTGATAACCACCTGGTTTCACCAACTTTTGTTTTATTCACACTTTGATATTGTCATCTGCCACGAACGACCGATAGTACAATCCTTGAAAATCAATGTTTCGTCAAGATAGACAAATTCACGTAATCCTTCTTTTTATACGAAAATATGATTGCAGAAAATTGATACGCTTCAATGCACTATGAGGTAGCTCTATCAAACCTCTTCTTGAATTATCTTTTGAATACTTAAATCCGATGTTTTGAACAGTTTTCCACAGAGATGTCTTACACCCACTGAATATATCTCTTTCGTGGAGCTTCTCTTTTAATGAAGACAACGAAATATGTTCCTCTACAAGGAATATAATATTAAACTTGATTTAGACAAAGGTTTTAATGACTACTCATTGTTCTGGAACTTTTCATAGATAGTATTTCTTATGGCAGTTATATCAAAACCACAAAATATGTACTACAGGTTTTTCACGATTCCTTTTTTTCTTGGACTTGAACTCTTGAACTCAATGGATCACCACTCTTTGTCTTTGCCATAATAATTAATTATTTAATGGATGAAATTCTTACTTGTAAAGCACACGCTACCCTCTGTAAGCAAGAAAGTTCATAGTATGTACATGAGTAGACAATTTGGAAATGAACAGATGAACAAGTTAAGTTGTATCATAATACTCCTTTTTAAGGGTGAAAGGCCTGTTCTGTTATTAATTTTAGTGGTACCTACATCTCTTACAGCTTTAAGGGAAGGAAGGGCCCCCATTATCCTGTTTTTGTTGGAAATAATTGCATATGACGCAATCATGTTTTGGGCTTGGCTCAAGAAAGCTATTGGCATTTTCACTATTTTTATAAAATAAATATTCGAAACACTGAGTCCTGAAAAGAACTGATTTTGAAATAATGATTCAAATACTATCATAACTTCGAGGAAAACAATTCAATCCAATCTCAATCAGCACAAGAAAGCGAACTTAAATAAACAATAAAAATACGTCAACGCCGCATTTCAATGCCAACTGTCATAATCAAATGTCACCATATGTCATTAGTAGTTCCTTTGCGCGAGACTAGTTATTTTGTTCTTGTCCATTGCAATCTTTTCCAACTAGACCTTTCTAGCTATGACTTTTCTTTAAACGTGAACAGACTATAGCCGGCCCGGTGACGTGAAGGACACGACGCTCGTCCCCTACGCAGAGTTATCTGGGTTCAATTCTCACAAAGTCGCTGCGATTCTTCGGAAGAGATTTAAAGCCGTCAGTCCTGTCTAACAGAGATTTGGACATTAAGGATTCCGTAGCTCGACATGAGAGGGATTCGGAAAAATTCTCTTGTAAGTGAGGTAACAGAACTCCCCGGCGTGTCATTAGCCGAAAGGCAGAAATAGAGCACTTTAAAGGATCAAAAAAAAAACTTTAACGGTTTGGATCACGAAAATAAATTGAAATTTTCAAGTAATTGATGATAATTTAACAATGCTAGTATTGATTCTGGCTACAAAAATAATGAATTTTGTATAACAAGAACTTGTTTGATGGTGAGACAATAATGTCCTTGTAGATTTTATTATGTAGCAATAACGTAATGTAGTAGAATATACAACTACACTAATACAACTTGATTCAGGTATCGCAAGATTGAAAGTAGTTGGTTTCAAAGCAGGATTCTAATCAACTAGTGAGTTCGGAACTAGAACAAATTTAAGGTCTGTAAATATTACTTACTTTTGAAGCAACCGGTAGAGATCTTTTCAGCTATCCTACTTGATATATAGAAAAGTATTGGACCATATTCCACGAATTAATGATATGATTATCTTTCGTGAATTTCAATTTTGAGCTTTCAATAATAATAAAAACACAAGATGTTTGTTATTTCTGCGACAAATTAACATTAATAATTAATTACTTCTATATTCTCAATCATACTGCAAACTGTTTTTTCCTTGTAGGAGTAGTTCTTTCTAGGTAAACCTACTTTCTTCTTAAGAGAAATTTACTAGCCAAACATCAACATCATCTCCTATTATTCACATTTAATGGACTGATTTTCGAATTATATAAATGACTCTATTCAACATTCAATTTTTTTTCAGTTGGCAAATAACGATACATTTGAATATTATTCCTCACTTTTCACATTGGGGGACCAATTTATAGGACTTAATTCTAAATGAGTTCTAAAAATTTTTGATTTGTTAAATTTTCATAGAAACATTGATGGTGGTTAATTATTATCTGAGGAATCTAATTGGAAAGTTTCAAGTTTGTAGGGTGTGTACTCATGGAGATTTTGCGATTAATCTGTTAATGGAGTTTTGGTATCAGATAGAGTGGTTCTGGGGAACTATTTTCACTAGTGATAGATGTTTGAAGAGGTGTCGGTATGATACCTTTTTTATCGTCTGCGTCCCATATACGAATATACATCTATTTTGTGTAAATCTGGAAGATAATTTTCACATTACTCTGAAACGAATGAGTCATTTTGATTTGAAATTTCAAGATTCAAAACAACACACTGTACAGGAAGGACCAAATTCGATGTTTTATTACAGCAGCTATGCGAAATATTTTGAATAGAGAAAATGGTCTCCTTTCTCTCTCGAACTCGATTTTCGAGATTGCAGCTATCTATTATAGTTTTAGAATTCTGGATTTTCGATATTTCGGCATATGACGATATCTTGAATCCTATTGAAGTTGGGCAAAAATATTTTTTTATTCTACAGGCACTTTTTGGGTTGAATGCAGGGCGTATTCGAAAAATTTTCTTGGCGGTCAGTTTCAACTTTTCTCCTTTTTTGTATCATTTTCATTTATTATATATTTTAATTTTTTTCTTCAAATATATATCACATGGTATATCAAGAGCTAATCCTCATTCCAAAAATAAAATCCGAAATACATATCTAGACAATGTGTGTGACGAAGATTCCATTGATTCAATTGTGTTCTCTTGTCAGAATATAGAATTCTTTTGTTGAAAAATTTCATTTTGACTTGAAAGAAAATATGTTTTGACAAAAAGCAATAACTAACTACTAAATAAATCGAATCACTAAACAAATTAACTCATAAATTCGAAAGCAAAATTGCAACGCCTAGCAATACTTCGGCGTGCGTTTTTTATATGAATGTCTCTCACATTGTCCAAACAAATCCTAAAATTTTGTTTCAGCATTGTTATTCGTTTTTCCTTTAAACAATAACTTATCAACATTCTTCCAGAGGAAGAAATCTATAAGAGTCAGATCTGGAAAACGGGATGGGCATTCCACTGGTCCCTCAGTTTATCCAGTGATCACCAAAATTCCAGTCCAGCAGTTCGGATAAGGTTCGTTTCTGGTATGGAGGCGCACTGTCATGATGAAAATATATTTTTCCGCTTTACTCTAATGCCAATTGATCTAAATATCCTTCAACTATCACTATATTCTCATTTATAATACGATGGTTAATTTTGCCAGTAAACTTGTCAAAAACAGTGTAAGCCAAAGCACTATTATCTAACAAAGCCCCCCGTACAGTGAAACCGTATCGCCCTTTGTGTTGAACATTCACCTATCGATAGGCATTCACATCCGAACAACAGTGCTCATTATGCCTATTGAAAATTTCGTCACTTGTAGCGCGAACTTTATCGGTTCATACAAGGCGTCGATAAATTTCTGGGCTTTATTCTGTCTTCTGAGGGTATCAATGACTAAATTAAGTCGTCGTTATTCAACATCAGGCTTGGGGAATTGCAACCCTGTAGGGTCTGCAATTATTCTCCTTGAGAATTCTGAGATCTCGATATGCCAGTTTCAATTGCCTTTTGACTGCTTAGAATTACGAATTGGGCATCAACTGCTACTAAATCGTCGACGATAGCCTATTCCCCATCTTCAGCTTCATATGTTCCGTTATGCTTTGAAAGAACTTCCAGAAATTGAATTGTCTTTCAGTCTTTTCAAAATAGACTTATGCGGCTGTGTCCTCTCAGGGAATCTATTGAAATAAGATTTTTTGCAGCAAACAAATCATACCCTTCCAGTATTTAACATTTAAACATCCCATAATTTATGAAATTTTGGAATTGAAGAGCCAAAATGATCGAGTTATAAATAGAAATTTTCGAAGTAGGCAGAGGAATGGAAATCATTGTTTTCACAAAATCAATGCTATTGATTGAATTCTGCAATTGCTTCAAACGTACAATGAATCCACATCAATAAGATTGGATAGTTGAAATAGTCTCTTAAAAGAAATGAAATTTATATTCTAAGGGAAGAACACTATTGTTTTTCACACAGAAATGAATGAATGAAATGTTGATTCATATAAAGAAACCTTTTCTATAATAGCATCGTGAATATCTGTGATATTCCTAGTGAATAGATATGAATTTTCGATTTTTAGTGAAAGAAGGAGTTAATGAGACATGTGGTATATATTTGGAAAATTAAAATTTTCTCTTCATTTATACTAAAATCAACTCTATTTCGTCTATGAGAAAACACAAGTTAGCCCCATCAGTCAGAAACCCATCGGATAAAAAAATTTTGAATACGTCCCTCATTGTACTCAGGAAGTGTCTGTGGAATGTAAAAATAATTTTTACCTAACCTTAATAAAAATCGAGATAAGTTCACTTGTCGAAATACCGAAAACTCCAGAATTCTGGAATTACTCGCAAACTGATAAGGGTAACTAAAATTTGTTTAAACCAATGAGTTTTTCTCGAAAATTGAGCTTGGCAAAAAGCTGATTATTTTTTAGCTACAGTACAGCTGTAGTACTAATCAAAATATAAATAGCTCTGAAATTATTTGTGACGCGAACATCTTTCGGAGTGATTACAACAGTATTCAAGGGTGCTGTGGTGGTATATATATACATATATATATATATATATATATATATATATATATATATATATATATATATATATATATATATATATATATATATATATATATATATATATATATATATATATATATATATATATATATATATATATATATATATATATATATATATATATATATATATAAATATATATACAGTGTGTTCCAACGAAAATTTGACCCCCTATAACTCCGAAATGAATAACATTAGCGAAAACACCAAGACACGTCGATTTTTGTTTCGAGGGGAGCATTTTCGAAATAATTCGAAACTTGTCAGATCAACCCCTACCCCCAGCAACCCTAATTTCGAAATTCATCATAGGGAATAAGGGTCGAGTGGCACCTTACTGTAAAGGTCTGTCAATTCTCCATTCTGATTTGTCATTTTAGAATTTTAAATTAACATACAGGGTGTCCCAACCGAGGGTAAAGTTGAATTCCTGCAAATCCCAAATACTAAATGAAATCGATTTATTTTGGCATAATGCAAGCGCAGGTTTATGCTCGGTCTAGAAAAACGACCTACACTTGTGAATTTGGAGTTGGTGCAATCAACCCCTATTTCCAGCATCCCCAACTCAAAAATCATTCGATCGAAAATAGGTCAAGTGGCACCTCGTTGGAAAGGTATTTCAATTTTCTCTTCGAATTTGGTATTTTCGAAATTCAGAATCAGCATACAGGGTGTCCCGGAGCAGGAACACTGAAAACCCAAATAACTTTTTGAAACTGGTTCATTTCGGTATAATACGAGAACATGTTTATGTTTGATTCGAGAATAAGACTCTCTTGCGTGAATATGGAATTTTGCAATCAATCTCTTCCATTCAGCATCCCCAACTCAAAAAATCATACAAGTGATTACAGGTTGAGTGGCAAAGTTCCAGAAAGATTTTTCTATTTTCTGAATCACTGAGGCATTGGTTTCAGTTTGGCAATCGAGGTTTTCTGGCGTGAGGATCAGGATGAGGGATGATGGAGAAACTGATTGGATGCTCATCTAAACAGGAAAACGAGATTTATTGAACTTGTATTCAATTGAAAACAAAAACTAACTTGATTATTACAACAATTGTTCAAAGTGACCTCCGCCCACCTCCATACAGTTATACAGACGATTTTCGAACTATCTTCTCACATTAGCGAAAACTTCAGGAGTCAAAAGTCGGCATTCTGTGATAATCCTCATCCGCAGCTCCTCCAGGTTTTCTGGTCTTGTGGCATAAACTTTAGATTTTAGATGGTCCCACAAAAAAAATCTAGGGATTTAAATCTGGTGACCTGGCTGGCCACTCAACAGGTCCTCTTCTACCAATCCACCTTCCTGGGAAATTTTCGTCTAAATATTGACGCACCCGAGCATCATAATGCGGAGGAGCACCGTCTTGTTGAAAACACATTTCGTCCTCAGAAAGAGTTGGATCGTTCTGTAAAGTTTCTGTCAATCTAGGATGTATGTGTTCCTCTAACAACTGTAGGTAGCCATTTCCATTCAGATTACCCTCAATAAAGAAAGGCCCAACTAGATGATTGCCAAAAATTCCTGCCCAAACGTTCAACTTCTGAGGCCTTTGCGTGTGGGCCTCTTTAAACCAATGAGGATTCTGTGTGTCCCAATATCGACAATTATGTCTATTCACTTCACCACTGAGCATAAAGGTGCTTTCATCAGAAAAACAGATGTTATTCAGAAAATTTGGATTAGCGTTTAGGTTTTCACTTAGATTTTCACAAAACTGTAAACGACGATCTGGATCATCTTCGTTTATTTCATGCACTAATTTTACCTTGTAGGGGTGAAATTTGTGATGTTTCACGATTCTATGGACAGTTGTAGCTGATACACCAGTCAGACGAGATAGTTTTCTGATCGAAGTAGTATTCTCCATTTGTAGATGACCCACTACTGCCACTTCCGTTGCCTCATTTCTGACAGGACATGCCACTTCATGTTTTTGTTTGCCACCGAACCCGTAGCTAGGAATTTGTCAACCAAATATTTAACGTACTGGTGACTGACTCCCTTTCTCTTTCAGGATGGTTCCTATCGAATATCCTTGCCGTTTCTTTGGCACAACTGTTATTTCGAAAATACGTCGATACAATTTCGACCCTTTCCTCAGTGGAATAAACCATTTTCAGATTAATTTCAACTGACGAACAATAACAATAATGAGGAACTGATCTGAATGATAATAATAATTCATTGCAAAAATGAGAAATAACAGATGACTGCACGCCAGATGGAAATGAAAAAATGTGAACATTTTCAATGCAGAAATCAGCTTTATTTCTTCGTAATTGATGCTCAACACATCGTACCCCAATACTTTTAACAGTTTCGAATTAATTTTAGTTGATGATGATGAGATGATTCTGAATTTCGAAAATACCAAATTCGAAGAGAAAATTGCAGTACCTTTCCAACGAGGTGCCACTTGACCTATTATCGATCGAATGATTTTTGAGTTGGGGATTCTGGAAATAGGGGTTGATTGCACCAACTCCAAATTCACAAGTGTAGGTCGTTTTTCTAGACCGAGCATAAACCTGCGCTTGCATTATGCCAAAATAAATCTATTTCATTTAGTATTTGGGATTTCCAGAATTCAACTTCACCCTTGGTTGGGACACCCTGTATGTTAATTTAAAATTCTAAAATGACAAACCAAGGTGGAGAATTGACAGACCTTTTCAGTAAGGTGCCACTCGACCCTTATTCCCTATGATGAATTTCAAAGTTAGGGTTGCTGGGGGTAGGGGTTGATCTGAGAAAATTCGAATTATTTCGAAAATGCTCCCCTCGAAACAAAAATCGACGTGTCTTGGTGTTTTTCGCTAATGTTACTCATTTCGGAGTTAGAGGGGTCAAATTTTCGTTGGAACACACTGTATATATATATATATATATATATATATATATATATATATATATATATATATATATATATATATATATATATATATATATATATATATATATATATATATATATATATATATATATATATATATATATATATATATATATATATATATATATATATATGAAGATTATGTCTTTTTTCGACAATGTGACATATTTTATGGAGTCATACCCTGATGATAAATTCATGATAATTGGGGATTTTAATCTCGGATCATTTTCATGGTCTTCTGTTGCTAGTGAGTGCGGTTTCACCAATTAATTTGTGCGTTGTGATGCGTTTACTTCTTTTAAAGATTTTTCTTCCTACAACTCCCTTCATCAATTCAATGGTGTCACTAATAAAAATGACAAGATCTTGGATTTGGTTCCATCGAATTCAACTGACGTCTCTTTTTTTTTGATGTTCTTCACCTTTTGTTCCGGAAGATGGTCACCACCCGGCCATAGAAGTTTATGCAAATTTTTAGTGGATAAAATTGCTAGTGAGACTAGATCTATGTATAAAGTTTTCAATGCGAACTATGAAGCGATTAATTCGGCATTCTCAAATTTAAATTGGGATACTTTATTATGTTCGAACGATGTAAATGAGTTTGTTGATACTTTTTACTCTGCTGTAGATGTTGTTATGAATAATTTCGTACCTCGAAGAACTGTTAAGTGCAGTATATTCCCATCTTGGTCTACTTATGATGCTATTAAGTGTATCAATGAAGAAACTAGCTTTCATCATAGATTCAAAAAATTCGAAAGCAGTTTTTTTTATGAAATTTTCTGTGTTTCGGGCAGACAGTGTAAAGCTCTGATTGAAAGGGATCTTAAAAACCGCATTGCTTTTATAAAAGTGGGATTGCGAATATTCCAAAGCTTTTTTGGCCGTATGTCGTTAAAAGATAGTCAGAGGATACCTTTGTCTATGTTTCACGGCGAAAAAGTGTTGAATGACACTTATGTCATATCTAATGCTTTTTCTGAGTACTTTGCCAGTGTGCATGAGGCTTCGAATAGACCTTTTCTCTACCGAAGAAGATATGGAATTGCTTCATCAATTTCACTCAACGCGATTGCTCAAAACGATGTCCAAGCTAAAATAGAGGGATTGAATGTTACGAAAGGACAATGTCCGGACTCCATCCCACCTATTTTCATCAAGTCATGCTCTGCTAGCTCAGCCATTCCTCTTCAAATTATTTTCAACAAGTTTCTAGCACTTGGTGTTTTTCCAGATAAGTGAAGAACGGCAAAGATTGTACCAATTTTCAAAGGTGGTAAGAAAAATGAAGTCAGTAGTTACTGACCTGTCTCTATTTTCAAATTATTTCGGAAAAATTTTTGAAGCAATAATAACTGATAAACTATTCCATTTATCCTGTTAATTCAATCTCCGCATGGTTTTTTCAAGGGTAGGCCGATCCCCACCAATGTGACTCTTTACATTCATTTCATAAGTAGTAATTTTGACAAAGGTCATGAGGTTGATGTTATTTTTACAGACATGGCTAGTGCGTTCGATAAGGTGCATCATGCAACTTTGCTGCGAGTTCTAGAAGACTTTGGTGGGGTCATTATTGAAATGGATCGAATCTTATCTATGGCATAGAAAACAATATGTTGCGATCAATGGCGCTCATTTCGGTTCTATTTGTTTTATATCCGGTGTGCCCCAAGGGTCTCGTATGGGTCCTATGTTATTTTCTATCTACATAAATGACATTTTGGAATGTTTTCTGAGTACGCGGCATGATTTGTATGCCGATGATCTCAGAGTTTTTAGTGACATTCGGTCCCATGACGATATTGTGCTGTTTCAGAGAGATCTGGACAGACTTTTCGGACCTAGATGTTTTCATTGAACATTACAAAATGCAAACATATAACTTTCGAAGAAAACATAAATGTCTTTGATGCTTCTGGGCTTGCGATTGCAAAGGTAAACCGGATAAAGGACCTCGGTATAAATCTCGATTCCAAACTGCCTTTCGAGTATCACGTGGATCATATCGTTTCAAAGGCTTTGAAAATGTCGGGGTTCATTTTAGAATAACCAGAAGTTTTAGTGATCAGAGATCTCTGCAATAATTATACATTTCTTTGGTTAGAAGTAGTTTGGAATATTGTGTGCCTGTTTGGTCTCCTCACTGCCACAAGTACATTGACAGAATAACGCGGGTTCAGAAAAATTTTCAAAAATTTCAACTTCAGATTCTCCATTACAAAACAACATTATAGTTTGAGTTTGCGTCGTCACAAGCTTTCAAGCCTGGAGCAGAGAAGAGTGATTTTCGACACAGTTTTCCTTCATCGTTTCAATTTATCCTTATCGTTGCAGTACACTCTTCTATGTTCCAAAGGCACGTACTAGTTTTTATCATTATGTTTTCTTGAGAATTATGCGTTTACATAACTGGCATGTTGCCGGCATTGATATTTTTCATGTATCTCTTTCTTCGTTCAGAAATTCAGTTATCCCATATCTTATTAGATTGGAGTCAGCATAATCTTCGGAATTTGCTGATTCTCACGAAAATTTTCTTGATTTTGTATTTTTTCAATAGTTCATTTGTTTCACCAGAAGTTTTTTTTTTGACTTGATTTTTGCTTAATTTAAGTTTATCATAGTTCAAATTTCTTGAGACATGTTTCACATCTGCAAACATTTCTTGTTATAATTTTTGTGAACCCCTATAATTGGTTCTTTCCTGTTGGGGTTCCTTTGTTTCATTAAATAAATAAATAAAAAAATAAAAATGAAAAAACGTCGAATTTGGTAAACGTGAAGTTAGGCAACAAGTCTTAACACAATTAAGCGGTGAAAATCTCGGTTGATGCTCGTTTTCAATGAAAATGTCGTCACAC
Organism: Cryptolaemus montrouzieri; assembly: GCA_013387265.2. NCBI lineage: Eukaryota > Metazoa > Arthropoda > Insecta > Coleoptera > Coccinellidae > Cryptolaemus > Cryptolaemus montrouzieri. The sequence goes on from JABFTP020000185.1 coordinate 127,947,454, forward strand.
ACTTTCCACATTTTTTATTGTAAAGCAAGGCCGGACTAAGAAAACTTCATTGCTAAATAATATAACATAAATAACATTAGAACCTGTACGTGTATTCGTAGACTATGAAGACTACTAGTTCAACAAACTTACAGTTATTTATGGTTATCAAACCAAATTTGTGAAAAGCGGATTTTTGTCACTATGCGGGAAATTTACAGTGTAGATGATCGTAAAAATGACGCGATGAGGCAATAATTTGTTTGTTTGTTATTCCTTTAACGTGCTCTATCTCCGCCTTACGGCCAATGACACGCCGGGGAATTCTGTCACCTCACTAACCCAGGAATTTTGCCGAACCCCTCCCGTGACGAGGGAAGGGATCTCTAATGTCCAACACATATCTGTCAGACATGACCGACGGCTTTACATCTCCTCCGTAAGTTGGATACTCAAGCAATTCTCAGAATCCGAAAAATCGCACCGACTTTGTGGGGATTGAACCCAGGTAACTCTGCGCAGGAGACGAGCATCATATCCCATACGCCACCGAGCTGGCTTAAGCAATAATTTGGTCGCTCTGAACACCTCTTTGAAACCCGTTTCATAATTTAGTGTGGAAGTAGATGAACTAAAATCTAGGCATCTGAAATCGATTCAAAGAATTACTATTCAATACGAAATTTCTAGCGTTCTACTATACCTGGAACATAACCAAGTATACATTGAATTGATCCTCATACACACCACAAAAATTGTCCCATCACCTAGTATTCTGAATTCTACAATCGATTAAGCAGCTCGATCGCAGTTTCTTTGGCAACATATGTTTTTGGACATATGAGGAGAAGAAAAATCTTATCTACGTAGTAACTCTTGTTGCCATATGATCTCAAACACGTCTGAAACAATAATGAGTTTATATGACTATCAGTATTCATTCAATCTCTCTTCAGTTTTCACGCTAAATAGATACAAGTTTTCTGTGTTTCTTCTTGATTATCAAATCTTTGAATTTATTGTAATGGCTGCAGAACGTCCTGGACGCTAGTTGAGTGATCATGGAGTGGTAAGAATTGTAACACTTCTAGAGGAGAGGCGAAGACAAAGTTACGTGGCTAACTTGTTGAATGTTAACCAAAACACTATTTCAAGAGCAATTAATCGATACCACGAAATAGGGGAATATGGAAGAAGGGCCGGACAGCGAAGAAATCGGATAACATCACCAATTGATGATAGCTGACTTCGTTTAACTGCACTAAGAGTTCGGCACTATACGGCTAGAATGCTACAAAATGAACTTGCACTTTTCAGAAAAGTGCATATTTCAATGCAAACTGTTAGGAACATGCTCAAAGAAGACGATAACAGACCAAGGGTGGCTTCTACCGGCCCGCGTCTCACCAGAAAGCATCGGTTTGCAAGACTTCAGCTTGCGAGGGAACATGCAAATTGGTGTATTTCAGAGTGGTCGAATGTTCTCTTTTCCGACGAGTCCAGGTTCTGTCTAGTATCAAATGATAGACGCATGCCTGTATACAGACAACCTGGGGAACGGTATCAGCAATGCAATATTCGGCCAACCGAAAACTTCGGAGTGGGCTCAGTAATGGTGGTGGACGAACTGAGTTAGTCCTATTGAATAATGGAAGAATGACAGCGGCCAGATACATCGCAGATATCCTTGAACCCCATGTTGTACCCTGTGGTCCATTGATTGGCGAAAATTTCAATTAAATTCATGATAATGGTCGGCCTCATGCAGCTAGAGTAGTTACAGAAATTTTGCAAAATGCCGAAATTGATATTTTTGAATGGCCAGCCAGAAGTCCCGACTTGTATCTCATATAGCATGTTTGGGACAACATGGGGTGGCATATTCAGCAACGTAGGATGCCTAGTAGAACACTCCAACAACTAGAAAATCTGCTTCCTAAAATTTGGAACTCATTGACTCAAGAGCACATCCAATATTGGTTTGAGGGGCTTCCGAGACGTATACCTTCAGTAAGTAGGGACCGGGGAGGAAACACTCGATTATGAAAATGATTAGTAACCATTCGATGCTAGTTGATTGGTCTTTTCATGGTTGGAGTTAGAATTTTTTTATTTTTCATTAACTCGGAATTGTTGATATTTTCCATCATAAACGCATCTCTTTTGAATGAGATCTTCATATTTTACACTTTTCAAAGTTACCAAGCGACTCTTGAATGACCAACATAAAATTTATATAGTATTGTCGTACTGGTAGGGTGATGCGATCATTTTTCTGGGGTGTGTATTTCAACCACGTCAATTTTTGTCAATTCATAAACATAAGGAACTATTTATTTAGTTTTCACAATTTCAATATGAGTTCCATGAATGAGTGAAAGTGTGGTAGAAATAAGCTTTATATATACCTGAACACTAGTCTGTATAGTTCACGATGTACAGGGTTCAGCAATATATTTCTGGGAATAGAGCATTGCTCTCGAATGAAAATGTGAAAAGCAAAGTGTGAGACTACTAAATATCATAAAATCTCGACATTGTTATTGATATTTCTCATCATCCTAGATTGAGTTCGAATTCTTCGCGAGTTTATTCGCATTTATATTCGAATTTATTTTCGCAAAAAACTGTTTTTGTTTTGAAAATAAGATCTCAATAGGCTTTAACTTGAGTTTAGTTGTTTATGATATGATTTCTCATTTTCATTGAGGTGATGTACAGGGAGTTGTTCTGACAGTCGACAATAAAATAAGATTTTCGCAAGTAGGTTCTGTACTAGATGTACTAAATGTAAATGGCTAAAATTGAGTCAACTAAGTAGAAACAAATCTTGAAATTTTATTCAAATAGACTCATGCGTTTCAGAATTTTGTCTTCTAAAATATCCACCACATCTTCACAAAACGGCTTATATTGTCGAAAAGAGAACAAATGACAAACAAGAGTGTCATACTGATGCCACATGGATAACTTCTCCCTCCAGTGAAAATATTTTCCTTTCGTGCTGAATCATCGTGTATAACAACAAGGAAAAGGTTGGAAAACTTTATATGAATTTAATAGGGATTTGCATATTTCTATTCACCCAGGATGATCCATTCATCGTGTATTTTAAACTTCAGGGCGCAATTCGCATACATTTTGAAATCACCGAATTCGTAATTCAATTCTATAAAATTCACTGCTCTTTGGTTGGTAGAAATTTCTACTTTGCAGTCTTTTATTCTCTTACATTATAGGTGGTTTTTTATTTATGTATTTAAAGATCAAATTATTGTAAAAAACATTACTGATTTTTTAGTCACTTCCGCAGTGAGAAATTATAAACTCGATGTTCATATTTGATTTCATGATGCAGCTTACGAATATAATCCATCATCTATCAATTACCTTTCATCAGTTTCTATTTCAATTATTCTCGAAATTTATTTTCTCTGTTCTGTTAACAATATAGAGAATAAAGTTAAACACGAAACAGGTGAATCACCTTAACGTATTTCATGACGTTCTACATAATACGTTGTATTCGAAAAGGCAATGTGTGGGATGAGGGTAGATATATATTCTTCTACTAGGGATTCTATAACCATAATAAGTTACAACAGGAATCTACATAATATATATCTTGCGATGCATTAATCTGTCGTTCGCCCTTGAATCCTTTACGACCACAACCGACATAAACACCATGCCAGTTTATACGAAACAATGTATTTCAGTTATCTCTTCTCCGCCTGACTATTTACATTAAGTTCGGCATAATAATCTGGGGTGATGTGAGGCCACAAGTTTGAATTACTTCATCTCCTGGTAGTGTAATTCTCTGCACTTGAATTCTGGTTTTAGTACGAGTGGAATCTGAGATAGGGTCACGTCTCGCGTTTTTGTGGTCTGTACGAAGTAACCTTATTCGGATTTGCTCATGAAGATGCCCAGGCTCAATGTTTCTGATAGAGTTGAATGGGTTTTGTTTTCCGTGATTAAACAACAGGGAATATTGTTGCTAGAATCCAACTCATTGTACTACTAGACCTGAATTTTAAAAGGCTATCATTCTGCTCGGCAACAATGAACATGACATGATTTGTTGGCCGTCAGGAACTATTTTGGAGTTGTGATATATGAAGCTTACGTTAGAACATGAATCTGTTTCAGAATTTGCTTGTTTAGATTTTCAGGACGTATAAGGAATGACATATAATGTTGGTGAAATGGAATGACTGCATTCTTTCGGGTGCATAGAAATTCGTATGAATTATTCATGAAACAGGTACGGTTTCTTATTGGTTGCATCTTAGTTCCTTTACGTCTCTGAATATTTTATATTTTTGCTGTGATCCCGAAATTGAAATCGCGATTGTGATCGAGATTACAATATACTCTGTGGAAAAAAAGTATCCAGAAATTCCCATTTAAATTGCCCGCATTGAGTATTTTTAAGTACTTTGAGTTTCTGTTTGTTGTTAGGACTTTCTTTAATTACTATGCCAAACATGAGTGCGATCTGTGAACTAGTTTGTTTACGACAGCTGTTGAAACCAGTCGACCTCAGTGGTACTCTGCGAATTTTACAATTGAAAAAAATATGGAACGAAGAGTTGGTCTCAAATTTTGTGTTTTGAGCAAAATTCCCTGTACTGAATCATTGCGAATGCTGGAAAAGGCTTATGCAGACTCTGTTCTATCGAAAACCCAAGTATACGAGTGGTACAAAGCCTTTCGAAACGAGGAGATCGTCGAATATTTGCTTCATTCCGGACGACCTTCGACCTCTTTTACCGACGATAACGTCCAAATTAATAGGGTAATGGTGCTCGAAAATCGTCATGTCAGTGTTACAAAGATACCTCGTGATCTCAATGTCTTTCGCGAAGCGAAACCGCTCGTTTGGTTTTGGTGAATCAATTGGGCATGCAGAGCGTCGCCACTCGGCTCGTTCCGACAGAGCTGAATTTTCTTCAAAACCAGTACCGGATGCAGGTAGCTGCAGACATGCTGGATCGTGCGAATTCTGATCCTACGTTCATGGGATGGATTATAACTGGTAACGAGACATGGGTCAATGAATACGACACACTAACGAGCCAACAATAATAAGAATGGGTGGAAAAAATTAGGCGAATACCGAAAATCGATACTGATTGTTTCCTTCAATATTCATGGTGTGGTTCATTATGAATTTGTTCCGCAAGGTCAACTGGTCGATGAGGACTTCTGTTGAACCGTTTTGAGACGTTTGCTCGAAAATATATATTGGTCGTGAACAGCCGGGTTTGTGTTAAACCGATTCGTGGATTTTGTAAGACGATGCTGAAATGCTGAGACAACCCTATTAAAATGAAACTGGGCTAATCTCAACAGAAAGACGTTAAGTACCTTCGAATTGTCTAGTATATGTGTCGTATTTTCAAATCACTCAATGCGATCTAATCTAACCTAACCTAACTTTGATGATTCAAGCTTTATCTTACTTTGCGGTAGGATATTATAGTACCAAAAGCATTTTTGGTAGGATAATATGCTAGAAAAGTGCTGTCTTTAACAAGAATCGGCCTTCATCAGGGGTTGTACTCATTCGTCAACCTCTATCATGAAGCAAATGGGAAACATTCAATGAGACAATTAAAATCAAAACTCTCTGGAGATGAAAATTCATTAGCTTTTGTTTGTGCACACAACATTTGGTTGAGATATTTCAAATTTCTTACATTATTTCTAGTATATGATGGCGACATGCAAACGAAAACATTTCTTTCTCAATTTTTTGCTCCAGTAGTATGCATGCTCCATTGCTTAGTACCGAGATTACTGCCGTCGTAGCAAAGCATATGCACTTTACTTTATCGATTAATCCCCATTGCAGTGTTGTTCCGTAGACTGCTGACGCACTACCTCACTTGTTCAACGGTTCAGTTTTACAACCGACAGTAGCTGATCAATTCCTTGCCCTGACACCTAAACAGGAAGACGATTCACGTCTTGTTTCTTTCGAACCTTTGTCTCTTCAGATAAACTGGCTTTGTCCAGTACACCGTATATATCACTACTGCCCTCCTCATGTTATGCAAGCAAAAACTGATTATCTTCTTCAATCTTCATGAAGTTTAAGGAATTAGCATGTGAAGTATCGAAAAACTCGTCTATTTTTTGCTTCCATAGCTTCTCTTTTTGTCTCATTGCTTGGGAAGTTTTTTCTCTACACTTTTGAGATTTTGCCACTCTTTGAAGTATGGTTTCTCGTGAGCAATCATATGTATTTTCAACCTCGTCAGTACATCATCCTTTTCACACATTGCCGTGACGTGGCAAGCAGCCAAATGAGCAGGATCCTAGTGCTTCTATTGTTTTTGTTTTTGTAGTAAAAAAAACAACTCCAACACTTTTTCAATTGATGGCAACTTCGTTAGACTCAAAAAGGCGTCATTTGACCTACTAACCAAACGGTTGTTTCATTTATTGTTATATTTATTTTTGGTGGTTGATTCTGCTGGTCCTGAACTCTATTCTAAAGTACATTCTCCTCAATGGCACTTCCGGTTATACCGGATGAAAGAATCAAAGCTTTAAAACAGGTTTTACTTGGGAAAATATAATTCACCTTGAAAGCATAATAGGAACTTCAATGAGATCTGAAAACAGAAATGTTTTACAGGCTTTAGCAATATTTTTGATGAAATTGGGGACAGGAAATTCTGATAATTGTGTCGCAGCTTCTCTTGAAATAGACGAAAAAGTAGTTCAAAAAACAATAGATAGCTTGCTTGAATCTTTCAAAAATATTTTACCATACTGTGTTCGTCTCTGAGTTGGAATTTCTTCATTATTCTACAGAATGTTGTAATACGCCCTCGGCAAGTGTAATTATTGGGTTGGCTCACTACTCTTAGGGGCTATTGTACATTTCAGTTTGAAGGCTTAAGATATTTCCTCAATAACGGAGATGATACTCTTTATCGAACTCTACTTATATTTATAACAAAAGAGATTGGAAAGATTCTGTCTCGTTCTTAAACAGCGCATGAGATCCCCCTTCAGTAACTGAAAAATATTATTGCCCTCTTTGTAGAATTATCTCGTGTCATTATCTATCTTCAGGTTATTCTGTCGTCTTACTGGAGGCAGAAGTTTTTGCTTCAAAGGTTGATAGAGTGAGCCCACAGAGGTCTGCAATATTGTTGGTTATGGCTTTTAAGCGCTGTAACATGCAGCTGGAATCAGTAGGGAATCCTAGTATAGGAAAGGTCCATGAGTATAGGGAAATACAGGAGGAATTCAGTCGCGACGCATAGGCTCATCTTCTTGAGGGTTTGCAGTAACGTACTGTTTCTGCGAAGCTGACCAGGGTTATCTTCAATACTCCACAGGAGAGAAACAGATGTTCAAATGTCAAGTAGGGCAGACAGGTTACCGAAGAAGACTGAGAAGTAGAACAGCCAACAAGAGCTAGATGAAAAGGATAGCATTTTATTCACCCAGATCCGAACGGGGTATGGAAACTTTCAGATATTCAGAAAATAGATAGTAAGGTCACTGGGAGCCTCCTGTATGGGTTGAGGACAGTGTCGCGCTGATGATAGTCTAAAGCAAGAAATTGAACACTCTGTGGAGGGAGCTGCAACAGACCTTAAGTTTTGTGATAGATTATCAGGAAGTGGATGTGTGAATGATAGGGAATAAGAAGGTATAGGAGAAAACATAATGGAGTAGAAAGAAAAACAGTGCAATAAAAGAAAGAAAGGAGGCTGGAACTAGTTTAAGTGATCATAAGCGACCAGGAGTCAATAGACCATAGCGGTGGCAATGACCACCTGAGACATTTGCCATCATTATGAGAAAAGCTGAATCTGAAATATTCTGTCCATAATTTCGAGGTCGCGAGCTATGATCGAAGCTAGCATGAATTATAGTAATTGACAATCGATGGTGGCTTATTACCGATATATTGCCACATATATATCATCCGGTTATTTCAGACAAATAGTCTAATGGAGATTTCTATAATGGTTGTATTGAACTCTTACTATCCCAGCTCTCGCGGGATACTATGAAGAATTTATAATTTTGGCTCCAACTGATATATACCATCCATGATCAATTAGAGCTGTCCTTAATGCCAATCTCCATTAGTTTAAATATTAAAATAATTCTACTTCAGTTTCAGAGTCTCCGATGAATCAATATCAGGGGTAGTATAGGTTTATTGTTATTCGCGTTGTGAGTACATTCAATGATCTTATGCTAGCTAGATGCAGCAATTGAAGTGTAAACTGTGTAATTTCAACTGATTCTTTCGTAATAGAGTTGATAGCTTAATGTTGATATCATCGTCGTTTACTGGTTATTACGTCAATTTGTCTCCCATTCGCGACTCGATCAGGTTAAGTTATCCAGAAACTACAGTTTCATTTTGGTTTTAAGGCATTCTTGAATATGAATGCTGGTCACCTTCGACTGTGAGGAGGATATCTTTGAACAGACTGTCTCTTGATGCCCACATGAACCATTCGTACTCACATTCCCTCTAACCATTTAGTACATCGTCACGTTACCTCATTTGTCGAGCTGATTTGAGGCCCCGGCTTATGAAAAGATTTATATAATCTATACCCGATTTTGTTCTAGAGTAATGTCTGAACGAATTTCCCAATTTTTTCAGACAAATGATTTTTATTAACGGTGCTACTACAAAATTATTTTACTGTAGTTCATTAAAATTACGATATCAGTGATTCACTGGAAATATTTATTTTACCTTTTAGCTATAAAATTTGAGTTCTCATAATTGATCCTCAACATCGTCGACGCAATGAAGCATAAAAATAGGCTATACTATCGATTATTTGCGCAGTAGAACGGATTTCAATGCTGTTCGGTGTGTTGGATTCGTGAGAATCCTTAGAAACTTTGTGAACTAATCTAACTATGAAGAAATCTTAAAATGGGTTTGTGCATAAGGGTATTTTATTTCAGAATTGCATTTTGAAGTGAATTTTATGAAAATCGGTAAATTATTAATCCAAATTGAGGTTTTTGGGGTTGCTGAACGAGTTAGGCAAGAGCTTGGGGGTACTTGTTGGCCACTGCGGGTATTTTAACGCCTTCCTCTAGAATATTTTGACCATGCTACGTAGAGCTAGCCCACAATCACAACTTGGGTTGCTTGAGGTCGCTTAACACGAATACGAGGCCGACAAGAGCCTGTGGAGCATCTTATGCTCGCAGCGGGTGTCATGAACGTGTTCCTCTAGAGTATTATGACAATTTGTCATAGAATTGGCCCAAAACTCATTGATGGGGGTTTTCAAGGTCGAAAAATTAAAATCATTGAGAGGAAGTTATTCCGTTTGATTTTATAATGCATTTTCTGTACACTAAATAAATAATTATAGTAAAATTTCACTTTTCATTCTGACCAAATTCCCGTATACTTCCAGAATGCAATAAAGATGCCACTCGTTTCGGGCACGAGTTGCGTCAGAGACCACAGTCGTTGTGATATCTGTGTTCAGCCACCTCGAAAACACCCTAACATCAAGTTTGGGCCAATTCTATTACAAATTGTCATAATACTGCAGAAGAAGATGTTGAAATACCCGTTACGGGCAATGAGTTCTTCGTAGGCTATTGCGAACCTTGTATTCGTGTTACGCGACCTCGGCAATCTCCGAGTAACAAGCGCGGGATAATTCTATGACAAATTATCATTATACTCGTTTATAACGTACAAAACACCCGTTGCGGACACCATGTATTCCGCAGGCTCTCGCCGACATCGTAATCGTCTTCATCGACCTCGAAAACCCCCGAGTAACGAATGTGGATCAATTGTATGACGAATTGTCATATTACACCAGAGGAAGACGTTAAAACACCCGCTGCGGGCACCATGTACTCTGCAGGCTTTCGCCTAGACCGTATTAGTGTTTCGTGACAAGGGAAACCCCCGAGTAGTGTTGGCCACTTCTATGACAAAGTCACAGAAGGAGGACGTTTAAAACACCCGCTGCATGCACTAGGTACTACACAGGCTCACGAATACATTGTATTCGTATTCTGCGACCTCGAAAACCCTTCGAGTAACGAGTGTGCACCAATTATATGATAATTTGTCATGATACTCCAGAGGAAGACGTTTGAAACATACGCTGCAAGCACCTGGTACTCGGCACTATCGAAATATAATAAATTTACGTCTTTTTTCAGTCTGAAATCTAATCATACATATAAACACCTCAAAAAAGTCTAGGGAACACTTCTGAATATCGATATATCGTATCCAGAACGATCAATATGGATGATTTTTTTTAAGAAATGAACACCTGCATCAATTTCTCACCAAATTATATAGAGTGCCGCAACAGATAAGCACAAATAAAAGATTCAATTTTTGTGATTCGACCATGGAAAGACGATATTTGACTAGAGAAGAGATGTTACGAGCCGTTGGCATGCTCCAAGCTGGGAGCTCACAACGGGAAGTATCCAAGGTTCTGGGAAGTAGCCCAAGTGTCATAAACCGTTTATGGTCACGTTTCAATGAAACAGATAGCGTAGAAGAACGGCATACAGGTCGTTTCAGGATTACTACAGTCGCCCAAGACCGACTTTTGGTTTTATAAGCCAGAAGAGATCGTACTACCACAGCATCTCAATTAGCTCAAGAGCTATCACGAGGTCATAATGTACAAATTTCCAACCAAACTGTGAGAAATCGACTGCACGAAGGTCAACTCCACTCCAGACGTCCTTTAAGAGCGCCACAACTGACCTATGGAAATCGCGCTGCTCGTTAAGCTTGGTGCCAAGAACACGTAAACTGGGATCAAGAGAGGTGGGCCACAGTTCTCTTCAGTGATGAATCTAGATTTAGTTATTATCCTGATTCGGGAAGAATTCGAATATGGAGGGAACCTGGAAAGCAAAACCGTCTCCAGCATGCTCGAGAAGTTGTTAGACAGGGAGGCGGATCAGTGATGTTTTGGGGAGGTATACGCCTTGGTGGAAGAACTGACCTCGTTTTCATAAAGAACAACCTCACGGGAAATTCTTACGCAAATGAGATTTTACCTGTTTTACCTGTAGTGGTACCGTATCTCCAAACAATGGGTCAAAATCCACTCTTCCAACAAGATAATGCCCCTCCTCATCGTGCAAGAGTTGTCTTGAACGTTCTTGACGAGAATGATATCGATCTTCTACCGTTGCCATCCTGCTCCCCAGATCTGAAACCCATCGAGCTTGTGTGGGACACCCTAAAAAGAAATCTCCTGCGTCAAAACGTCTTCCATCATGAACACGAGCTTCGATTAGCAGTTCAGGGGGCTTGGAATGACTTAGGCCAAAATGTAATAGACAATTTAATATTGAGCATGCCGCGACGATGCCAAAGTGTCATTAATAACAGAGGTGGACCTTCTGGGTACTGAAAAATATAAATGCTTCCATATCGTTTCCAAAATATTAGTTCAGGATTTTTTTTGTGTTTTACCAAATTTCCTCATTTTCAAATTTCAAATTTCTTCTTATTATAGGTGCTCTGGAGAAGTAAAATATCATTTTGTTTTCTTGAGAATACATTATATACAATACATCCTAACAAAAACCGAAAGATTTCTATAAATTCGAATCATCAAATTCATATTTTAAAGATATTGGTAAGTGTTCCCTAGACTTTTTGAGGTGTTTATTAATCAGTTATTATTCCTGATATACAAATCTTTAGGGGTGCACTCCAGATGCATTTTAATTTCTGCAGCGTTATTCTGCGCTGAAATTTGAATTTAAAATATCATCTTGTTTTTACCGTAAAGTTTCATGTTTTTGGCTACCGATCAAATTTTTCAGTTTCATGCTCGAATATGAATGTGAAAAGGTGGAATGAATATACTGGGTTATGAGATGAATTATTTATTATTCATGAATTTTGAAACTGAAGAGCAATTTCGAGCTTGAACGCAGATCTGCATGGGAATTATTGCACTAGTTACTGATTTGAATGTATGCAATTAATTTTCCCATACGCCGTATATGTCCGGAAGTCGCACGCCAAATAGAATATGACGAAATGTCAGTTTGTGAAATGGAAATGATCAATATATTTTAATCCTGAATAATGCAAATCGATTATACAGGGTTAGGCAAAACTACCGGAACGGTTAATTATCTCAGGTATTTACCTAGAGATTGTTTTGAAAATTGGTATTCCTACATTGTGAAACATAAAGAATTCAGTGTTAATATTATGTGCTCAATAGTGTTACCGGTTTAGCCGGAAATGACTAAAACATGAGAATTTCAAATATAACACCCTAAATGTTCATTCAGTTTTAGATTCAGAGGAAAAAACTTCTATAGAAACAATCGAGAAAAGTGCTCTTCCTCTAATGTCGTGTTCATAAAAAAATCAAAATGACAAAAATTATTATCAATTAAATCGAAGTAGGGGAGGGGGCACTTTGATACACAAAATTCAATCTCTTTTTGAGGACCATAAACCATTATATTTAAATATTTGTTTTGATGTGTGCATTGGCTGATATGTCAGCTTATATTTTGCTACGCAAAAACCGCAAAACTGGCAACGTATAGAGATAAACTCATTTTAAGAAAAATCATTTTTAGATCATTCTGCCCCACCAGTGGGGCACTTTGATACACGGGGTGGGGCAGTTTGATACGTATTTTAGATCCATATGAAATGCAAATTTAAACTGACTAATAACCCAATATAAACTGTATTTTTACTTAAAATTAAGAAATAAAACAATTTTATTGATTGAGATCGCAAAATACTTTTTATTCAGAGTGCACATTAGCCATAATCAGTCTCTTAAGTTACTTAAGGAATAAAATCACAAGAAAACAATATTGTCATCATACAACAAAACTAAATTCTCTGTTATTTTCTTAATTATATAATCAGTTATATACTTACTAAGTAATCAGACTTTAACATTGAATATTGTTACTGAAAATATAATATTAAAACCTTCTATCGTAATTAACAATGTTTTTCTTAAAAATTAAAGAAACATCAAAATTTAACAAAAATAATCATAAAACTCTCATATTAAAATTACAAAACAATCTACTGGACATTATATCGAGTTAAACCTACCGAAAATGAATAAAGCGACGATGTTCGAGATGTGCCTTTGGAGAAAGTTGGTTTTGGTAATTGCAAAACTACATCTCTAACATCCACACTTGCTTTGTCTTCCACAATTGGAAATATAAACTTAGAAGACCCTGCTTTTTTCTGAGATATAATACTTCATATTCTGTCACACTATACTTAAATACAACTTTGGCTATGTAGTGAATCACAGTTTTCTTCTTCTCAAATTTAATTAGCAGAAAATCTCCAATATTTATGTGTTCAGGATTAACTGGTTCTTCATTAATTACCTCTTCTTCCGATTCCGACGGCATTTCAATGTTTTCACTATCACTCGTCATCACGACTTCATCTTGACTAGAATCGGAATCTATTTCTGAAGGCAAAGAAGTCACTCTCTTTTTCTTTTTGGCTCAGTTAATCCCAACAGATTTTTCGCTGTTTTCAATTCTTTCGCATGCTGTTTTGCTTTTGTAATTCTCTTTTCCTGTTCTTTTCATTACGTAAGCTTTCTAATCTATTTTTTCTGGTGTTTCAGTGTATATTCTTGATCGTCCCTTTTCTTCCTTTTCTTTTTAAGACACTGTCAGTAATCGCCTTTTTGGATAAGGTCTAACTACTTCAGGAGTAAGAATAACCTTTGATGAAGAAACATGTAAAGGATCGTCAGCATCAGACACTGAAACTGGGTCGGCATCCAAAGTAGGAGTTTTATGCTGTTCTCTATCAACAACCTCATTATTTTGACTTGCTTCTGAGTCTACAAAATGTAAATCTTGTGTATTGTGAGTGTTCTCATCTGTCAAATCGTGATAACCTGTGCTGAAAATGTCTATCGGTGCAAAGTCGTCGTCGCCAAATACCAGTTTATTAATTGGCCATATTCCAGGTTTGGAAAAACCACCTATGATATTCTTTGGTGTAAATGATTCCAAATATGCTAATTTGGACAGTTCAGCAATGTTGTATATGGTCAAAGTTTTTCCAACATTTTGAATGTGCCAGTCGTTGAAAGCTATCTTCAATTTGCCTTTGAAGGGTCCGAACACACTGACATCAAGCGGTTGCAATTTGTGCGACGTGTGTGGGAAGACTCAAATAAACAATACCGTTGTCACGACAGTAGTTAACAGCTTCTATTGAAATGTGAGATTCGTGGTTATCACAAATGATTAGGATTGGGTTATCCTTATTGCTCGAAGTAAGGCGTTGAATGTGTTTCAAAACTCTTATAAACAATTCTGAAGTCATCCAGCCGCTTCTGTTTGCCAACCCTAGACTTCCATCAGGAGCACCATTTAGGAAGTGATCTTTATAGTGAACTCTTGGAAAGACATATACTGGAGGAAGGAAAAACCAGTTGCAGTAATAATACCACAGAAAGTAACTAACTCTCCGCGTTCTGCAGAAACTATTTGTCCCACTTGTCTTTGTTTTCTTCCAGCAATAACTTTAGGAGTAGAAAGGACTGTGCTTATGCCTGTTTCGTCTAAGTTTATTATTCGATCAGGTGTAAAATTGTATTGTCTCATTATGCGTTCGTAATTATCATGAAATTGAGCTACAGCAGATTTATTGAAGGCAAAGCTTCTTGCTGCGCTTGTGTTTTCTGGTTTTCGTAGACTCCATTCTGGGTTTCTCTTCCTGAAGCCAGCTGCCCAATCTTTTCCACCGCATTTAATTTATTTCCAGGATTTTGGATAATTACACCCTGAGGATTCTGCGTACTCGCATGCCAAAGTAAAAAGCTGTTTCAATGAAAGGCCGTAGTGCATTTTACTGCAATTCAATAAATATTGAGTCAATGCCTTTTCTTGTTCGGTTGAAAAACTTGTGCAACGGTATACTTGGAACCATATATGTTTGATGAAGTAGCTGTAGCAGTGTGTGGTGATAAAGCTGCAGTAGTAGTGTGTGCTGAAGATGATGCTATTTGTGCCATCTCCATAGATGGTGCTATTTGTGATGAAGATGGACCTGCTTGTGATAAAGAAGATTCTGCTTGTAATGAAGTGGATGCTTCAATTGTAGATAATGGTCTGGTAGCTTCAGATGATTTTCGGCCCTTTCGATGCGATGTTGTAGGGTTGCAGTTTTGATGCCATATTTGTCGGCTGCTTTGCGTATAGATAAAGTTTTTGACAATACTTCACGTATTGCATCTTCAATGCTTTCTTCATTGATATTTTTCTATCAGTTTTGGGTTTGTAAGTGCGCACCATTTTCTGAAAAAAGAAAAAAACAATAAAATAAACTATTATTTTGACGGGCACTATAATACACTAGAGGGGCAGATTGATACGTATCATTGTACCCCGCACTTTACCGTATCAAAGTGCCCCAAAGGACTTTTTTCCACAAACAATTAATTTTATCAAATATATAATAATCTTGCAATCAAAAACATTTTAAAATATAATAATAACTATATTTACTTACCTTTAGTATCAAATAATAACAAAAACAACTAAGAGTGTCCTCCTGAGACACAATTACATTTCACGAATTTTTTTGTAAGCAGCCGCGCGCCACTTCCAACACGTTAGTGACCGTTGAGGCCCAACGGCAAACTGGCGGCGAGCGACGTCACAACTGTCATTCTTGTGAATGTCCTTGAGCATTCTAGTGATGTGCCGGACTGTGTAGCGTTTATCGGTTTTGAGATATAGATACTGTACCAATGTGCCCCGTGAATCAATGTGCCCCCTCCCCTACTCTCGAATTCATAATATTACGGACTTTGTGAAAAGAGTATACTTCGTGAATTTTGGCTTCAAACTTGGAGATCAGGATAAAGTAGGGCACCTCATAAAGTCTGCAAACGATGTGTTGAAGACCATCAAAATTGGTTTAAGGGCAAGAAAAAAGCTTTCCGATTTGCGATTTCTATGGTATGGTGCGAGCAAAGGAACCATAGTGATGATTGTTACTTTTGTTCGTGTAATGTGAAAGGGTATAATTCAAAACGGAAGCAGTCAATTTGATACCCCAATCTGCAATCAGCTATTCGTCCCATCCCTCATGGGACCGAAATAACAGTGCCCAAGGTCCCTGCTACCTTGGAAGAGATTCCAAGTTCTGACGAAGATGGTGCTGTACCTACACCCGATGACCAGTCATCTTTTGAATTTGAAGATGACAGAAGTCCAAAATTGTTTTCCCAAGGCGAGCTTAATGATTCGGTAAGAGACTTGAATCTTCCCAAAAACGCTGCTGAGTTGCTTGGATCAAGGCTCTAAAGCAGGAACTCACTTTTGCCGGGAGTGTCTTCTGCTTTAGATATCGTGAAAAGCAGTTTACTTCCTACTTTGCCCAAGAGGACGAGTTGATTTATTGCACCAATATTGAAGGTTTGAGGAATACATTTAAGATCTCATACGACCCAGAAGAGTGGCGCATTTTTATAGATTCTTCAAAAAGAAGCCTTAAAGCAGTTCTGCTTCACAACGGCGGTTTCTATGCTTCCATTCCTGTCGGCCATTCCGTACACCTCAAAGAAACCTACAAGAACTTGGAATTGATTCTTTGTAAATTAAAACATAAAGACCACGGTTGGCAAGTGTGCGGTGATTTCAAAACCTTAGGCATGGCGCTCGAACAGCAATCTGGTTTTACCGAATTCCCTTGCATTCTGTGTTTATGGGATAGTAGAGACCGAACAAATCACTGGACTAAAAAGTGTTGGCCCCTCGAGGGAGCTTAAAGTTGGCGAAAAGAATGTCCTGCATGAAACTTTGGTGCCCCCTCATGAAGTTCTTTTACCGCCGCGTCACATAAAGCTGGGATTGATGAAGCAGTTTGTAAAGTCACTTCCAAGAGATGGAAATTGCTTCAAATACTCAATATCGAAGTTTCCTGGCTTCTCGGAGGCAAAGTTGAAGGAAGGGTTTTCGTTGGACCAGATATTAGACGGCTTATGGCTGATCCACTATTCGTCACAACCATGACGGATCCTCAAAGAGAAGGGTGGATTGCCTTTAAGGAAGTTATAACAAAATTTTTGGGCAATAACAAAGACCCTAACTACGAACAAATCGCCAAAAGAATGTTAAAAGCATTTCAAGCTTTAGGTTGCTTAATGAGTTTAAAAGTACATTTTCTTCGTTCCCACTTCGACTTTTTTCCAGAAAATTTAGGAGACGTGAGTGAAGAGCAATATGAACGATTTCACCAAGATATTCAGGAGATGGAAAAAAGATACCAAGGAAGATGTCTCAATGATGGCAGACTACTGTTGGACGCTTATAAGAGACCTTCCAGATGCTTCCCACAAGCGAAAATGTACCAAAAGGAGTCTCACTGGGTAAAAGAAATGTGTTTGGTGCTCACTAATTAATGTATTTCAGATAAGAAAATAAGTTTTGATACGCAATTATAAATTACTTTATTTAAAAAAAAAATATGTTTCATTTTAAGATAATAACTTGTTAAGCATAGACACCTACATTGTCAGAAAATGTGACATGCTAGGATGAAAGTCATTTTCGAAGTCAGCACACCCAAAGACATAAGAATTACATATAAAAACCAAAACAGCTCTCAACTTTTTTTTGCAGACATGTGTAATCAACGTGACAGGTTGACATTTATTGTCAAATATTTGTTGAAGTTTTGATTTTTGCACGAACAAGAGAACTTTTACTATTGAAACTTGAAAATGAGTTCCATTCACCTCCTGACAATAACCTAATTGATCACTGAAATTTCTTAGCGAATTTAGCAGAAATTGTGGGGGTATCAAATTGATTTCTTCTGTTATGCGACGCCTTAATTCATCTAGATTGGCAGGTCGTTCTGCTTCACTGAGCATTAATACCATTATTAGGAATTGAAGTGCAAAAATCTAAGCTTCAACAAATTCTTCTTCTTCTTCTTCTTCTTGTGCCTATCCTCTGTGGATGTTGGCGATCACATGACTCTATTCAAAGCTGTTGGGAATAGTGTTGCTTATGTCATCCCTGTCCACTTTCTCAGGTTATGCAGCCATAAAATTCTCCGACGTCCAAGTCCCCTCCTGCTGTTCACCTTTCCCTGCATAATTAGTTGTATTAGCTGATATTTAACATTACGCAGCACGTGTCCAAAGTACGACAGTTTCCTTTGTTGAACAGTTTTTCCAACTCTTTTCTCATGCGTTGAATATGGTCTCATTTGTCACGTGATGCGTCTAAGAGACTCTCAGCATTCGTCTATAGCACCAAAATTCGAAGGCCTTTAGTCGCCATATAAGAGGGCGGAAAAGACATAACATCTAAGTGTTCGAATTCAGATGTCAATATTCAAAGACATGTCACATAATATTCTTTTGAGTCGGTTGAACGCATTCCTCGCCACTTCGATGCAGTTTCTTATTTCATGTGTATGGTCCCAGTCTTCTTTTATTCTACATCCTAGGTAAGTAAATGTCTCCATGGTACGTTATCAATATTGAACTGTGCGTCTGTGTTTTCCTTACTAACAATCATGATCTTCGTCTTATATTTATTCAGTCTTCGACCATACCTTTCACTGATAGAGGTGATGCGATCAATCAGACGTTGAAGTCCTTCTGCACTGTCTGCCATTAAAACGGCGTCATTTGTATACCTCAAGTTGTTAACAATTTCACCATTGATCACTACTCCGTCATCCATTCCATCTAAAGCTTCTCTGATAAGTTTTTCTGAGTAGGAATTGAAAAGTATCGGAGATAGAACACACCCTTGTCTTACACCTCTTTCTATTTGAAAGAGGTCCGAAAATTGTCCACTCATTCGAAATCTTGCTTTTTGTTTAAGGTATAAGTTAGTTATTATTCTGGAATCCTTGCTGTCTGGGCCTGCATCTTGTAGGGTTTTGATCAGTTTATCATGCTGTACTTTATCGAAAGCTTTCTCAAAGTCAAAAAAACATGAAGAGACCATCCTGTTCACGTCCCGTGCTCTCTGTATCAAAACTTGTAAACTAAATGAAGCTTCGCGGGTTCCTAAGCCCTTTCGAAAACCGAATTGAGTATTGCTTACTTCTTCTTCAAGTTTTCTATAGATTCTCTTGTGGATGATGGTGAGAAAAACTTTCAAGATATGGCTCATTAGACTTATTGTTCGGTGCTCTTCACATTTTCTGGTAACAAATACTTGACATTATTTGTCAACCTGTCCCGTTAATTATTAATGCAAAAGTAATTTGATTTAGGTGATATAATTTTTATTATTTTAATTTTTCATGAACTCGACATTGAAAGAAAATGTTTTTGTTGATTGTTTCTAGAATTGTTTTTTCTCTCAATCTAAAATGAATAAACATATAGCGTGTTACAATTGAAATTCAAATTTTTCGATAACCCAAATCTTAGAATCTGAAAATAAAGTGAAAGTAAAAAGTATTTTAGGACTGCATTCGGCCAGATATTGGCCAATTACTTCTTCTGTAGAAAATTTGGCAGAAACGGTACAGTTGTGTAAGTCCACAAAAAAAATTTTGATGATATAGAAATAGATGATCATGAATTTGTTGAAATGTTTAATGCATCAGATGAAATTATTATTGATGACAGCAGAATTTTAAGTGAACCTTCTTTAATATACATATATGGATATGCGTCTTTTAAAATAAAGAAAAACTTGCTTTCTGTGAAATCTGCACAAATTTTACAACACAAGCAAGTGCAGTCACAAATTGAGAATCATTCAGATAATTTCGAATATTGAAATGATTTGAATAGGAAGGGCTTTCTATTCCATCTGATACAGTGCTACTTGGTAAGCATATATATTATGTAATGAATCATTTAATATCGAAAAAATTCGAAATGGATTTTCTAAAATGCAAAAATAAACGTAAACTCCTCATTCAATTAACAATTGAAAGTTTTGATTTTACTCTCTTCAACACCAGGCTATCCTCCCAAATATATTATGATAACTGTGTTTGTGGCTTACAGTTTGAGAATGTTATCAACGAGTTATTGAAAACAATGTCTAACATCTTGCTAAATTATTATACTGAAGTAAAAATAACACCCTTAGTCAACAAAGTGCTCGGAAAACTTCTTACTGTACTTCAAATTATTTACTTATTGTTGTTTTCATTTACCTATTTGTACAAAGATCATTAATATTTTCCTTACACATTTTTCTGTCATTGTGTATGTTTCCAAGTGTTTTCATATTATAGTATCATTTAAATGCATGCGAATTCAATTTAAAATACCCGCGCCATATGAACTCTGTGCTAGTTCAATGTCAAGTAACCCTGTTAGTGTGACGTCACGCGCTGTTGCCACATGAGCAGCTCGGGACTTGTATAGAGGGTCGTGCGCCATTTCGAAGTTTCTTGAGTGCTTCTCATGTCGAAGTCATAAACCCATGACACGTCACCAGTTACAATGAGTTTTATTAATGTGGGATCAGAATTGACTTGTTCTAGCATAACTTCATCGACTAGTCGAGTGTCAACGCGTTCCACTCGTTTATTGAATCATATACAAGATAGTATGGTTTCCCTGTTACATTTCCTGAACTCACACTTGTGTTTTTCTGACACACACCAAAATTATAGGTATAAGCATTTATTGTAAATACAATTATTCAAATTTTTGTAAATCCTCTCTTTTCATAAGAATATATATATATATATATATATATATATATATATATATATATATATATATATATATATATATATATATATATATATATGTAACAAAATTACCATTTTCTTCACTTCATCGAAGTTAACGTGATGGCCGACCAGAGCGAGGAAAATCTTCCACCACATGTCAGCCATGCACTGTTCATTCATATGCAAGTGTTTTTGATAAAGTCGATTGATCGTAAGCCTTCTGTTACATTTTCAGCGATTCAGCACACGAAATACCATTTGCAATACATAATTTGAGACAAATTCTTTGTTCGATATATTTATCTACTGTGAAAGTCGCTCAACACACTTGTGAGAACTAACAAAATCGAGCACTGTGAACGAAATGGCATATCGCATTCAAACTCCGCGTCAGTATGAAAAACAGTAGTACCAACATAGCAACGACAAAAAATTTGACAATCATTTTGAGCAGATTCTTCAAATATTTAATTCCCGACATTTTTTCGATAGAATGTACATAAGACTCAAATAATTCGTTCAATGAAAATCTAGTTCAAGACTCGAAGAAGATTACATAGTATATTGTTAATAATACATCTGAAATATATTTTTCTTTTTCAGGTGAGCTGATCCTCTATTTGCTTCAAATTTTGCAGAAAAGGACGGGGCAATTTTTACTGAAAATGTGAGTTCAAATAAAATAACATTATTAATTAAGAAACCAGACAGACCTACAAAATTGTATGCGTTTTGCATGTCATAAGAATAAAGCCACGAAGAGTATTTAACAGACAGACAAATGGAAAAGAGTGGTCCCATTTCTGTTTACATTCTGAAATACTGAATCTTTGAAAGATCAAAATTAAGTGTTATTGGAAAATGTACGCGTAGGTTCTATAATTTCAGGAATTTCATCACATTTCATTAAGTTTCGTTGATGTCAGCATCAATACAGGTCGAGTTTAACAGAAACGTTTTCCGTGTTATTCCGTTCTCTATCTTTCTTTTTATTGGATTAATGATGTAGAAATAATTTGCACGACTCTAATAGTATCGTCTGAAATATCGTATATCAACGGCTATACCGCAGCTTTTATTGTCGAAGAAGAAAGCTATACGAATCAGCCAACCGACTAAGTAAATATTACCGTAATAAAGTTAGGAATGTTTGATTTATATTTATCTGGACAATATGGTTTGATTGAGCTATTTTCATAGATTTCGGGCCTCCAGACGAAAGTCCATATGGTTTATCACTATCGATTTCAATTCATGAAGTGATCGTGTTGTTTTCAGAACATGAAACAGGTGGAATATACATGGATATAACTTCCATTCAAGTTTGTGATATTGTTATATAGGGTGTTCGAACAAATAATTGACACTCCTCTCTAACTTGAAAGAAGATGGCAGCGAAAAGCTATGAGATAGGTGGATTTTTGTTTCGAAGAGACCATTGCTTATGCCAACCTTGAAATAAGTCTAAACTGATGTAACTACCTACCCCTATTATTCCCTTCCTACAAAATTATCATATGGATCGAGTAGCACATTGTTAAAAAGTATTTCAATAATCTATTTGAGTCGATAATGCTTTCGAGTAAAATTTGCAATACAAGGTGTTCCGACTACAAAAAGATATGATCATATAATATTTGAACAACCCTAATGGCCCGACGTATTCTAAATAAATGGTAGTACCGACTGAACTCAGTATTAATGAAAACGATTTATAACTTTTCTACTCTGGTTAAGCTCAGAGAAACATGAGCAATGGAACAAGAAAATTTTGCTCAGATATTCAATCAATTACATAAAATATGATAATGATACATAGTGTCACAAATATTCCTTTATATGTTAATACGGCAATAAGACTTATCTTGGTGGTTCTTGGTCTTACTGCGGCCTTTGGGGAAAACCTCTTTTTCAGCTGTTGAACTCCACGTACGAGTCTCTATCTAGAAATTTAAGTCTAGGGCTCTTCACCTAGGAATGTCTATCTAGGGCTCCTCACCTAAGACTTTCCATTTAGGGCTCCTCACCTAGGACTTTCTAGCTATGGGGGTCCACCTAGGAATTTCTATCTAGGGTTCCTCACCTAGGACTGAATTTCACAAATTAGATATGTATCACCAAGATATTCTTTGCTCTAACGTAACGGCCAGCTGCACCAAGAAAATTAAAGTAACAAAATAACGTGGATCCAACATTATTTAAAGACAAAAATCAATAGGAAAAGTTACAGAGATTCTAAAATTTGAAAGGTAAACTCGTGCTAGCTGTTCAGGTAGGTCATAGAATAAAATTGTAGATAAGCTTTATAAAAAGCGAGGAACCATCTACAAAAATCTATTTAGAATTAAGAGATATAGCTACATAAAAAGCGATGAAGCATCCAAAAACTATTTACAGAAAATTACAGATGTTTGGCAACCATTTTGAAAATTTGAAAGAATTTTATGATTTACATGATAATTTCATGAAAACTACTTGAAAAGTAGAAGGAAATAATGAATGAATATAGGAGTATGAGTTACTTTTGTCGTTTCAAAGTTATCCAGAAAAATTATTTTGATAGAGTTTAATAATTTCCTAGGTAACCATAAAGCATTATGAAGAAATTGTGCAAAATATGCTGACAAACTTTCAGACTTTAGGAGCAAATATGAGTATTAAGTCACACTATCTCCGCAATCATCTAGATAAATTTCCGGATAATTTAGGAAATTATAGTGAGGAACAGGGAGAGCGGTTTCATCAAGATCTAAAAGTGATGGAAGGAAGGTATCAAGGTCGATGGGATTGTCACATGATGGCAGATTACTGCTGGTCTTTTAAAAGAGATTGTCCCTGAAAAATTATGGAAGGAATCTATCAAGGTCATTATAAAGAAATTGTAGACATTAAAGAAATACGATTATGAAATCAATCGTGAGAAAGAGACCAATTCTGTAGAGCAGAATTTGAATTTTTAATATTTGAATTTGGGAGGCTTTTACTTGGTAAAATTCCATTATCAATAATAAAAACTAGTACTGTGTTTTAAGGAATTTTACTTAATAATTGCGATTCGTAACGCGTTTCCTTGAAATTTTTTCCGAGTGTCTACACCGTAGCTTCTTCAGACGAATGAATATACAGAAAAATATAAATGAGAATATAACTATAAATGTTCTTGAGTAATTAAAAGCTTATTGGGTTGTTTCTTCTTAAGTGGTTATTTATGACAGGTATATCCAATAAAATTAAGGAATATATTGCTCCCCGAAAAGATTCAATAGAGGTGAAGGGCTTGAATCGACTTATTCATTGATGAGCCTACCTGACTGTTTGTATTTATTGATTTCTAAAGTTTCCCAAAGATCTACCTTCTTTGAATATTTATTATCTGTATGCAAAATTTCAAACTGTGGGTCGAAAGAATGATTATTTTCTAAGAGATGATTCGCGTAATTTGAATCTGATTTTTATTTGAAAAACTGCGTTTATGTTCCGATATTCTAAAATTGAAATTCCTATGTGTTCTATCAATGTAGAAATTATCACAGTCATTACAATATTTGATATTTGAAAATGTTCGCCTGTCTGGTGTTACTCGATTTGGAAAGCGCACTTGATATTTTAATCGCCTAGCTTTTGTTGTGTTTCCGTCAGCCAGACCGTACATGTGATGGATATCAGCCAATTCGGAGTTAGTAAAATCAGCTATTTTTCTTACAGCAACTTCCAAAGTCTTGAAACTTATCGTTAATTTAATGAACAATTCGAGCAGACACTGGTCCATTCTCAGCTACTGTCAAAATAAATGAATAAATGAAAAGAATCAAAGCCTAGTAGGCATTTTTTTAATTAGAAGTGCTTTCAATCCAGCGAATGCATACAATCGTTTATTGATTTTTTGTTCGAAAACGGCTGGGGATATGAAGAAATTACAAGTGTCAAAAAAGTTTCTAAATTGAACGAAGATGACGAAAATTGGTTGTACGCTGATCAGTTGCGTACTACACAAAAGTTTGAGAGGGCAAAAGAAAACAATTTGTAGAAAAGAAAACAATTTGTAGATTCTAGTTGAAACTTAGGACGTGTAATGATGGAGGCTGTGAAAAATAACTTGCATTCCAAATTTGGGCTGAATATCTCGAAAACTGCAGGAGTTTTGAAGAAGAAAACAATTTTTCTGGAAATTTCCACACCCTGTAGCTCCGTAACGAAGCTTTTGTGGACCTATGTTTATATGAACTTTTTTTCTTAAAATTGTACGTATATGCACTCCATCAAATCGTGACATACTATTATGTAACACCCTGTATATCAATTTTTCGAAAAGTTGACATTGTCGAAAATCAGCTGTAATATCTCGACCGACAGTTCCAGAGAAACAAGTATGCATTCTGTCAGAAAGTACCGGGAATTGATTATTTAAATGAACGGCTTAAGGCGATAGTCAAATTTTCTGTTTTTGCTAAGATGGCACAACTGTTTTCGAAACTGATACGATCTGTCATTTAGTTCATTCACAGAACTCGATTTTGTTAGTTCTCACGGAGGTGTTTTGCGATTTTCACAATGGATAAAAATTCCGAACATAGAATTTGTCTCTAATTTTGTATTGCAAATATTATAGAAGGCTTACGGAGAATCGACCTTATCATAAATGCCTGCATATGTGATGTGGTAGGAGATTTGCCTCACTCTGGTCTTCAACTTAAGTTAACATCGATAAAGTGAAGAAAATGGTACTTGCAAATCGTTCTTTAGGTTTGAGAGAGATAGGCAATGAACTTTATTTATTTCATGAATCAATTAGTACCATTTTGAACGATTGGTTGGGCATGAAACGCGTTGCGCTCAACAAGTTCCAAAAGTAGAAGAAATAAATATTTTCGATTTCAGTGACCTATTCCCGGTACTTTTTCACAGATTTTATACGAGATTATATGGTTTCCTCGAAAATTTGAATCATCACATCGAAAAAAGCTGTTTTGTCAATGTTAGTTGTATAAAACGACCTCGAAAATTTATTTCCAGCCTTCCAATTTTCATTTCTCGATAATAGCTGTTGTGAAAATCAATCGTTAGTATTGTCCTACATGATGTTAAAAATTATTTTCGAGGATGTAATGAAGCAAAATGTTTTTAGAATTTTGTAAGAATACCTGAAATCGATTTTCTTCACAACCAAATTATCAACAATATTTATTCTGCCTTTTCCCTCTGAACCATGTTTATTACATACAGAGTGCTTCAACGAAAACTGTACAGAGATTATATCACCAAGATATTCATTTCTGATCAAAACGCAAAAACAGATAAATTTTTGTTTCGAGGGTTACATATTTTGAGGTACAAAACTTACCTCAAATATTAACTCCCTAAGCGGGGTTGCAATCCTTGAATATCCTGAATGGAGACAATGGGTCGAATGATGACTCAAAAGAAAGGTGGTATCTTTGTCTACATCGCCTTGAATGAATTTCCATTTTAATTGAAAACTGTGAAAGATACAGGGTGAGCAACTGAAAGATAAGGAAGACTGTTTCCTGAGACATTTCAAGTTTCATTGAAGTAAAATGGAACAGATCCATGCTGATCAATGGCAGTCATCATCAAGTACCATCCTCATCTCGAATTTCAACCCCTAGAGCAGGGTGACCACCCTTGAAAATTTGGAAGAGGGTAGATGGGTCATCTTTGTCTGCATCCCCGTCAACGAATTGTCATTTTTATTGAAAACTGTAGAAGATACAGAGTGAGCTATTGAAAATAGAGGAGACTATCTATCGCCCTGAGCTATTCTAATATTAGTGCAAAACACTTGAACAGATTCATTCCAGATCAAAGGCTGTCATCTTTAATCTAAATGAGTCTATTCTAGTTTCTCGCACTAATACTCCAATAGTCTAGGGCGATAGTCTACTCTATTTTACAGTGGCTCACTCTGTATCTTCTATTGTTTTCAATCAAAATTGAAAATTTTTCACAGGAATGCAGACAAAGATAATACCTTTCTTTCTAGTTATCACTCGACCCATCTACCCTCTTTCAAATTCTCAAGGGTTGTCAACCCTGCTCTAGGGGTTGAAATTCGAGATCAGCATGGATCTGTTTCATTTTACTCACTGAAAGTTGAATAGTCTCAGGGAAATGGTCTTTCCTATCTTTCAGTTGCTGACCCTGTATCTTTTACAGTTTTCAATTAAAAACAGATATTCGTTGAAGGCCATGTAGACTAAGACACCACCTTTATTTTGAGTCATCACTCGACCCATCTTCCCTATTCAAAATATTCCAGGATTGCCCCGCTTAGGGGGTATTGTACCCTAACAGATGTCCCCCTTGAAACAAAAATTGACCTATTTTTGCATTTCAATCAGAAATGAATATCTTGGTAGATATAGCCTCTGTTTAGTTTTCGTTGAAGCACCCTGTATAGCGAGCAAGACTATAGAGAACTGCTATGTGAATCATATCAATTCCCGAAATACAAATGTCAATGTCGGTTATAGAAAGTTCAATCTTGAGAGCGCTTTTTCTTCGTTTGCACGTAATTCTCACCAATGAAATAGGAATATTTGTCTTAAGTCAACTGCTAACAAACTTGATTCTTTATCAATCAGGTTCTACTCAGATTGTGCTGCCTAAAGCCTGAACTCATTTTTGTTTATTGTTGTAAACAATAACTTGGAATTTCAGACATAATACCGGTATGTAATTCGGTTTAGGTGTGCTCCACACTTCACTCAGTTCCGAGATATTTAGATTCAATGGTACTGTGAAAGCATAGTGACCACTGCCTCAACCGGTTGAAGTAACTATACACACTCACAACCAAATTAATATGGAATCACTCAGTATTTCACTTTATTGACTATTTTTAACCTTGGATCATTGACTAATGATTGTGAAGAATGAAGTTTTTGTTGTTGAAAAACTGAATACTATGATAAGAAATGTTGAGTTATCACCAATTATGATTTTAGGTAATTGGAAATGCCTTAAGTTCGATTGTCCGATGTGTAGAGGGTCGACACAGAGACAGACACAGACACAGAGGGACACATATAGCCACAATGGGGGTATCACAGGGGTGATCTCAAAACCTACGCCCGATACGTGGAGCTACAATCTCTTCAAAATAGGCCTAGAAGAAGTCGTAGGAAGATCACTTCTGAAGAACAAGACCATTTTTTATACTAATTTGCAAGAAGAGACTCTATTGCGATGCACTACTCCATACTCCAAAGGCAATTTTCGGAAGTAACAGGCATCAGTATATCAGTCGAAACGATACGTCAAAGACTTCGTTTAAGGAGTTTTTACAGCAGAATGGCCTTGAGAGTTCCAGAACTAACCAGACAACAAAAAATTTACAGGATTAATTGGTGTATCGAGCACCAAAATTGTAATATTGAGAATTGGCGAAATGTTTTCTTTCGGATGTGACCAGAATTGGTTTTCGATCAGATGACTTCTGGATTTGGGTTTTATTTTCGGAGGGGTCGTAGAAGACAAGTTAGACTCCGAGCAGCAAGACAAATTCTGAAATACCAACGGGGCAGTGTGATGTTTTGGGATACAATTATGCTGGGAGGCAAAACAGATTTGATTTCGTTTTCTGCGAGTGTAACATTTAGAAATTACCTGGACCTAGTGCTGGAGCCCATAGTGAGACTCTGGCGAGGTACCCACGGTGAAAACTTCACTTTTATGCAAGATAATGCTCCTCAGCATACCAGCAACCTCGCGCGACATTATCTTGAAACAGAGGGAATCGCTATTTTGGACTGGCCAGCTTGCTCTCCAGACCAAAATCCTTTTGAACATTTATGGTATAATCTGAAAAGGAAAATCAGATCGTGCTGGGATAATCAAAGAACCCTACAACAGTTCATTCAAGCCGCCACAGAAGAGTGGCACAATATCACCACAAAAGAGATCGAAAACCTTATCCAAAGCATTCCTAGATGAATTCAGGCTTGTATCAGGGCGAGAAAGTGTAATTCAAGCTACTGAGGTGGAGACAAAATCAACTACTCCGCGAGAAAACAATTTTCACTCTCTTTACTACATGCAGAAAGAGTCTCTTATTTTCTTTTTTGTTTCTCTTTCAAAATAAACCCCAATTTGTTTCTCTTTTCAGTTGAAATATCTCAAAAGGATCGCCTTTAATAATATATCGAAATTTCCAAAATCCCTGAGGTAATATTCAAAATATTGGGTGATTTCATATAAATTTGGTTGTGTGTATTTCTTGAGGGCACTATTGCGGTGGCATTTGTATGTATGTGAATTAACAAATTAATTAACAAATGTTGATCTATTCAAACATCATTTGTGGAAATTTCATAAAATTTCATTACAGACTCTAAAAATTTAACCTAAAACAATTACAATAATCCTTTCCTAGTGGATCTCTATGAGGAATCTTCTTGTTCAGATGCATATTTCACGTCGAATTTGCAAAATCGTCTAGTTTAGCAATTTCGCAAAGATTCACGAAAAACTAATGTTTGACCAATCTCCACACAGAATGACAACCACAGTGATAATAAATTGAGCAATGTATGAAACAAAATTAGTCTCTGTCAGAATTTAGTATTTGATGAACTGATCTTGGATACTGTTGAACTCATTTGTATGTCAACAGAAGCAATACCATGTGTGAACTACGTGGAAAAAGAACAAGATGCTAAAATGTTGGAGATTGGTCAAACATTAGTTCATTGTTCAGGGGAATATACCCATAAAATAATATTCAATGAACTGAGAATGATTGAATCAAATGAATTTTGCAACTTGTTACGGATGAGCAAAGACTTAATTGATGAACTTCTCTTAACATCCATGCTGATTCTTACTCGACCACTTGATGAATACCGACTAGAGAGAGGCCAACAGACGAAACAATATTTCACTATTCACCCCAGATATATCAAGTTTCAATTTGTTAGTTTGAACTTCTTGGATAACTTTCACATTAGGCACCCATACTTCACAAATTCAAATTTTGCGCAGAAGTATTGACCGTCTATTCGTCGCTTGAATGTATAATTTTATTTTGTTATATTTAGTTGTTTTGTTGCACTATATGCATATATTCCTTATTTTTCATTTGAATTATCGAGTAAATGTAAATGGAGTGAACTATCAATCGACTAAAAAATATATAACGTATAAATTGAAGTTATGTATTTTCCGAGGCCTTATCAGATTAATATACTCGCTCTTATACAGAGGTAGTGTTCGATGTATCCTCTTTTGTGATGAGATATATTATTCTATGAAAAGTAAGTTCCTATGAAAATATCAAATAACGCATTACCTACAGAAAATATCAACTCGAGTTTGGTATAGATATAAAAGCATTATTCTAGGATAAAACATATATATCATTTATCATATAGGAATAAGCTATCAGCGAGCCAAAATATAACAAAATGTTTCTAGTTTTATTTTTGTTAACATCCATTCAAATGGTATATATGAGGATGTTATTCTATATTTTATAATTTTACGACTAAACTACTGAATTTCGTGAAATTAGGCATGGAGATACTATATATAGGTATAGGTAATTTTCCTTTTCAAGAAAGTTGGATAGGTTACGACAACGTAGAGTAGTGGGCTGTCCTCCAAACGGATATTTCTTTATGTTGTTCTGGAAAATACAATTGGAAAAGTATGATGAATGATGAACTCTAATGTAATTTTATTGGGAGGTTAATGTTTTTTTTCTATAATCAACAGACTAGTGGTGTTCTAACTGAAGGCAACAAATCAAATCAAAACTTCAATTATCTTGGAGACTAGAATTATGAAGCGATTAAACGGATTGAAGAGACACCTAATTTAAGAATTTCTAAATGGGATAATTCATTAAAGGGTTTAGCATAATGATGTTAGGAAAGAATATTGGGATATCAAAAAGAAGTAGCATATTTTCAAAAAGCACCCTAATTGGGTAAAACACAGATAAGAGGGTTTGCTTCAATGGGATATCCTCAATAATCAATAATAAATAATTATATTGATGGTGCGAAAATTGATTTGTTGAATACTGTTATATAATTGGGGACATGAAAACTTATATCCAAGAATGATCTCAATTATAAAGATGAAAAATATTTCAAAATTTCCATTGTAACTAAGTTCAAGCATGCAATAGAGTTTGCATTGAATAAATAATTCAAACTAATGTATAGATATTTCTACCGGGATGGGGTCACACACACGATAGAAACACTGATGGTTAACACAAACACTCTTTGTAAACTTAAATTTAAAATGAAATAAAAACACGTGGTTCGTTGGTAAACAACGGCGGTTTGGCAATATGGTCGGGGCGTGGGTACGGAAAGCCGGCTCGTGGCAACGCGTGCTGCAGCCTGTTTTCTAAGACAGTGTGAATTCAAAGAGGTAGTTGAAGAGAAAGAGCCCGGAGTCTCCGAAATGCACCGATATTTAAACCCACGGTCCAGGTAGGCTCAGAGTACGCTCTGTGCCTAGCCTGGTCGAAGGGCCTACTAGGCGATCTGTGATTAAGCGATCTATGGTGAGATACCGTAGTGGACACGGTAACAATATGTTTGGAAACAGAAACCATTAAATATTTTCTACGTAAATGTCAGACAGGTTAGGCACTTATCTCGTCCTTGTCGGTAACCTATGGTCGTTGCAAGCTAAAGGCATTGTATATTAGGGCAAGTAATCAATATACTGCATTCTTGTACTTTGAATATGCTCAATTGTTATTCTTTCTTGGTTTTTGTTTCGCTTTTACTATCTGTTCGTTATGAAAGCATTTCACCTTATGTGAAATTAAGTGTTAAGCAATATTTAATGCGCGAAAAAACAGGTTCTATATTTATCATCATTTTCATATTCTTGAATAAAAATCCACATTCTATTGTTTGTTTTCTTAATGGAATTTTCTAGACGCAAGTCCATGAAAAGCAGAAGAGAATAATGAATCTCATAATTACTTCATTCTAAATTGCTATTTATTCCATTTTCCGCTTTCTTTTAGCATCATAAGTTTTTATATGGATCCGAGAAAGTATGCAATTGAGGCGAGTAACGAATAGTTCATAAAATCATAGTTGAAACATCATAGTTGAATTGATGGAGAGGATGATTATTTCCATTTTATTAATGAAGGCAAATAATCATTCCTTTTGAAGAGTATCCTCAGGAAATTTGTGTCGAATTCACAGCGTAAGGGTTGCAGAAAACCAACCTTCCCAGCCAATTTTGTCTCGTGAAATAAGCTCCGGTATATCCGGTAATTTTTTCCTTTCAAAGCCCGGTTATTAAAAATTTCCATCCAACATATTTGAGGAGAATCCAGTTCCTGAGCACTCGAGCGTGAGATAAAAACGAATGCCTCGGTTGAGAAAAAGTACAAAATAGGAAATTGAACTATAACTTTAATATCTTTTCCGGCAAAATAGCGTTTTTAATTTAAACGATGCGGCCTCTTTGCAATTTCGTTTGTTATATTTTCGGCTATAACCGTAAATAGAAAAATATTATTCGCTTTTACGGGGAGGAGCTCTTTTGTTTGTTGATTTGATTAGGCTTGATGGAGTTTGTACTTTTCATTTTGTTAATTTCAAGCACAGCACTTTTCTATGCATGCAAATAATGAAACCTCTTGTAGATACCGTGCTCTCATATGTGGATTCTGGGATTGCGAATTCATTGAATTTCATATGATTCAATCAGTGATGGAAGAAGGAAATTGTAATACTGAAAACACGAATACCTTGCTAACTACGAGAAATAATTTGAAAAATTACATACCTCCCTTTGAAAGGCTCTGCCCCATTTTAATATGAAGTGTCATGAAAGATGGGTTCCACTTAGAGAAAAAGATCTCAGCTTTGAAGAAGTGTTTTCTACAAAATTTCAGAAAGCTTCATTGTTTTTTTGTTGAAATTTATCATATTTTTCGAACGACTGTCAAAATTTTTTCGCAAAATTTTCTTTATATTAAACAAGTTCCACGAAGAAATAAATGGGCGATGTCAACCCATAATGATTCTAAAACATCTATAGATCATAATCGGCATCACTTGGAAGACTGAACCTGGCCATCGGGGCCCTCTCAGTCAAACAGAGAAGGAATTTGTGGAAATATTGCAGGTTATGTATTTTTTCATTATCTCCTTAGTCCCTTTTATGACCTTGCTTGCTATGTGAAATTTTTTCTCAGATTTGTTTAGGCAAATAAGAAGTATGATTGTTGAAATATTTTTGTGCTGTTTTTCTCTTTCCATTGTTACAGATTCCTGTCCCAAACCCTCTTCCTTTCACCCATTTTTTGGAAATCATGGAATGCAAGAGAGAATGAAGCGGCTAAGCAGAAAAATCTTTGGTACTCTTTATGTACACATAACACTAACACATCATAAACAGACAAGCTTTTGCTAGTGCAATAGCGACTAGCAAACGAGTTTTTTCTCGTTGATGATCATTTATTGTAAATTCAATTATTCGAATTTTTGTAAATGTCTTTTCAAAAAAAAAAAATATATATATATATATATATATATATATATATATAAACACCTGTGCCAAATAAGGGTTTACCTTCTGCGAAACCGTTATTTTTCTTCTGTTAGTGAGATTCTCTGTCTCTCAGTCGATTGCTGATAGGCGTATCGCGAAACCCTCCGTCCGGCGAGAGAATATGCATATTCTACATTTTCATACATACTTTGTTTTCCAGACATCTCTCATACTTATCTTGATGCTAACATAAAGCTCTAGGTCAGTTGAAGAAATGAATGTATATAAATGATATAAAAACACAAGGTTTAACTTTAATCTACACTTTATTTGAAAAATTCGACGACGTTTCGCTGACACAGCAGCTTTATCAAGAATGACAAACAGAATGAAGAGTATGGTAGCCATTGTACAGTTAGTATGAAAGGTAATAAAACTAATTAAACAAGTTAAGTAGGGTGAATAATAATTCACATCTACCTGCTCATTCAAAAGCTTGTCTGAATGTTTGTATCTATTTATTTCTAATGCTTCTAGGAGATCTAATTTTAAACTTTTGATTTTATATGAAATATGTCAAAGTTTTTATTGAATGAATGGTTTTCTTTTATTAAGAGGTTTGAATAATTAGAATCAGATATATTTTATCGAAGCTACGTTTATGTTCAGATGTTCTTATGCCAAAACTCAGAAAGCAGTAAATGAAGTATATCCTATTCATAAAGACTATAAAATATTCAACAGTTTAACATTCTGCGGTTCTGCAAGTACAAATATTAAATCCTTTCTCGTCAAACAAAATCTTAATACAACTTTCAAAACTTCTAATAACTTAGGTAAACATATTAAAAATAATAAATCTCGTGTTGAAAGATCAAGTAAATCAGGAATCTATAAACTCAATTACGGTTCTTGTGATAAAATTTATATCGGTAGGAGCTATAGGAGTTTTGGCATAAGAACATCTGAACAGTAGCTTCGATAAAAATAAATTTGATTCAAATTATTCAAACCACTTAATAAAAGAAAACCATTCATTCAATAAAACTTTGACATATTACATATAAAATCAAAAGTTTAAAATTAGATCTCCTAGAAGCATTAGAAATAAAAGATACAAACATTCGGACAAGCTTTTGAATGAGCAGGTAGATGTGCATTTTTCACCCCAACTTAACTTGTTCAATTAGTTCTTATTACCTTTCATACTAACTGTACAATGGCTCGGTGTGGATTTTCCTGTTATTCATCCAACTTGTTCTATGATTTGTTTATAATACCATACTCTTCATTCTGTTTGTCATTCTTGATAAAGCTGCTGTGTCAGCGAAACGTCGTCGAATTTTTTCAAATAAAGTGTAGATTAAAGTTAAACCTTGTGTTTTTATATCATTTATATCATGGATCTACATCAAGTAACGGCCTCCACAATTCAAATAAATGTATATCACAATCTTACATTTTCAAAATTTATTTATTTATTTTATTATTGTTACTGGTAGGTATTTGTATAAGAAAAATTAGCCCAACTCAAAGTTTATCATCACCAATACATAATAACATCCATAAAATTATTCAACATCTTCTTCCGATGCAGGTGATGAAATAGTCACTCGGTACAAGTTGTTTCTACTATCTGTACTGATAAGGAAATCTCGACTCTCATTAACAAGACGAGAAACAAATTGAATATACTCAACTCCATAAATTGATAGTCAAAAGTTATACAATAAAACTAGATTCATATGAATCTGGCAGAATTCATGTATACAGGGTGCTTCAACGAAAACTAAACAGAAGCTATATCTACCAATATATTCATTTCTGATCAAAACGCAAAAACATGTCAATTTTGTTTTAAGAAGGATATCTTTTGGGGTGCATCACTTGCTTGAAATATCAACCCCCTGAGCGGGGGTTGCAATCCTTGAACATTTTGAATAGGGAAGATGGGTCGACTGATGAGTCAAAAGAAAGGTGGTATCTTTGTCTACATCGCCTTGAAAGAATGAAGAAAATTTCCTGATACTATTCAAGTTTCAGTGAGGTAAAATGGAACAGATCCATGCTGATCAATGGCAAACATTATCAAGTACCATCCTCATCTCGAATTTCAACCCCTGGAGCAGGGTGACAACCCTTGAAAATTTGGAAGGGGTAGATGCGTCGAGTGATACCTCGAAGAAAAGGTATTACCTTTGTCTGCATCCCCATGAACGAATTTTCATTTTTGATTGAAAACTGTAGAAGATACAGAGTGAGCTACTGAAAATAGAGGAGACTATCTATCGCCCTGAGCTATTCAAGTATTAGTGCAAAAAAAATGGAACAGATTTGTTTCAGATCAAAGGCTGTCATCTTCCGAAACACCATTCATATCTGAAATTTCAAGCCCAAGAGCAGGGGTGACCACCCTGTGTTATTTTTAAAGCAGAAGATAGGTCACTCTGCATCTTCTACAGTTATTAATCAAAAATGAAAATTCTTTCACGGGATTGCTGACAAAGATAATACCTTTCTTTCAAGTTATCACTCGACCCATCTACCCTCTTCAAAATTTTCAAGGGTTGTCACCCCTGCTCCAGGGGTTGAAATTCGAGATGAGGATGGTACTTGATAATGACTGCCATTGATCAGCATTGATCTGTTCCATTTTACCTCACTGAAACTGAATAGTCTCACGGAAATTGTCTTCCCTATCTTTCAGTTGCTCACCCTGTATCTTTTACAGTTTTCAATTGAAAATGGAAAATCGTTCAAGGCAATGTAGACAAAGATTCCGCCTTTCTTTTGAGTCATCATTCAATGCATCTTCCTTGTTAATATTTCAGGCAAGTATTGTACCCTAAAAGATGTCCCCCTTGAAACAAAAACCGACATGTTTTTGCGTTTTGATCAGAAATGAATATCTTGGTAGATATAGCATCTGTCTAGTTTTTGTTGAAGCACCCTGTTTATTCTAAGTAGGTACTTCTTGAAAAGAAGAAGTAAATTACGTAACTTAAAGTTCCTTGTTGTGAAGATCTTGTTAGTTCAGTTTCTACGATTACTATACTGTACGTGCATTATACAAATATGAAAAAATCACGTATGTGTATTAAAGTAGGTAGGTATATACCTGTGTGTACAACAGTACCTGTTTAGGGTGGACACATTTCCATTTCGACTTTTTAGTATCGCAGCTATGTGACTAGCGGAGAATGACCCTCCCTTCACCGTGTTCTCTTCGCGAAAGAACTTCAATGCTGCAAACAGGTTCAAGGTAGCTTTGTTCTTCTTCGAGTTATTTAGAAATTTAGAACATTTGTGAATCAGTCAAGTGCCATTATCTTAAGTGGTTATGAAGTTATGTCAAAATGGTTTTAACATTCTACAAGCACTTGGCGTAAAATTGAGCTTCGTGCGGAAGTGTTTTTTAATCAACGGTTTTTCAGGTATAATGGAAACTTTAGTTGTTATAAGCGACATTGATTTAGTTGTTTTTTCTTACATTAATATATTTCACATTTGCCCTCAATTTTTTATTCAGAACGTGTTTTAATAATAAACTGAAATTTATATTCCTCTTCTCTAATTTTATCTAGTAACTCTATGTCAATTCACAGAATCTACACAAAATTATTGAGATTGCTTGAGTGCACTCATTATAGTATTTGGAAAATTTATTCTTTCAATAACTATTCAGATAAATCCATAAGTTCGAACTATTGTGTGAATGTAGTTGTAATAACGAAGCGACCATGCCATAGTAACATTTTTCGAAATTTGATATGGTTGAATGTTTCTTGAAATAATAATGATGGTGATGCTGCAGAAGCTACTTATTCGAATCGAATGGATATATCTAAAAGAGGGGTATCTAAGAGTGGAATGCTCAGTATTGCCAAAGATATGTTGTTCTTGCAAAAACTGAAGAAATTTTCAAGAAACATCTCAGAAGGATGAAGTTCAACGTCAAGGTCGATATGATTTTCAAATTTTCGTCCGACATGATCGCTTCGTTATCATCGAAGATGTTATTATCCCACAATTGTTGTAAAATATTAAATAATTTATTTTAATCATCATTGTCAGAATTAATGTTTGAACTAGAGCATAGAATCGACTCACGTTATTTATATCATTCCATGTATGTATGAATATTGATGAATATATAGAAATTGGAACCTTTTAATATACAACCTAGAATATTTATAAAACAAAGGAACGATAAATGAGAGGAGCTCTACCTGCTATATGCAAACAATTAGATGGTATTTTGGTGTTACCCTTGTTGCCTCTATCAGTGGGTCATCCTATTCAACACGGATATTTTTCAAGTTTAAATGGAAACTATGCTTATGATACTAATATACAATAATAGCACAGAAATATTCGGGTATTGCTGGTTTCTATCCAATCTATCTATACAATTTATAATTATTAGGGTGGCGCAAAAAACCGACTATTATTTTTCATGAGTCTCGAGTGAAAAATTTCAGTTTTGATGTTTTAAAAGCCACCTCCAAAGGACAAGTCAAGAAACAATTTATAAGAGGTCGCTCAAAATTTTTTAAACTTCGAGAAAATGTGAAAAACTGAATTATTTTTTTTGTTATGGCGTAATTTTAAAGGCGAAAAAATTACAACTAGAAATTGCAATTTCATAAGGTCCCTCAGAATTTTTGAATTGATAGTGCATTAGTTTAGATTTTTAAGAACGATATTTCAATATTAAAATTACAGTTCCATATATGTTTTTTCTTTTATTTTGTCAAATTATCGATAAATATTCACTAGGAAATGTACTAAAATCTAACAAATAACAGAATCAACAATTTTTCTTTCAATTTCGAGAAAAAAGATTTATCAGAAAATATTCAATTTTCGACAATTTTTAGAAATTTGAAAAATTTTGGGCTCTTAAAACATCAAAAACTAACATTTTTTCGCTCGATAGTCAAAAAACATAGTCGGATTTTTTATGCTCCACACTAATAATTTTTTTGGGAATTTGATATATCCCTGAAAGAGCCCCATGTGAATTTGTGAATGGACATAGATTTATTAGATAAAAATAGGAAAAGTTATACAAATTTCGTTTTTCAATTAAAATACCTCCCCAATGAAAACAGTGAGTATACATGAGATATATTTTCGAGGAAGAAAAACTACTTTATTCAACGAAAACAGAGTTGTCTTTGGTTCATATATTTAAAAACGCAAGTATTTAATTATAACTAAAAAACCATTGGACAGCAATTAGAAATAAAAATGCCTATGGAATATCATATTAATTCAAAGAATGGACAATAAATACATCGAGCTGCATACCGAGAGATTCTTGAAATACATCAAATGGGGTGTACGCTTATGCGACTAAACGTTAGGAAAAAATGGTTGTTGAATCGAGGAAAGACGCCCTATTACAAATCCCTTACCAGTTTATAGTCACTAAAAGTTTTTACATGGCTGCCCAGACCTTTAGTATTCGACTGTTTTTTTCTTTCTGAGATAGGAAACTAACCTCAATAATTGTCAATTTGGGACCATAGTATATATTCGGATGACTCTGACCACTAAGCTAAAGGACTGTTCCAGTAATTTACCTTTGCATAGCCATGAGGAGTACCTATACTATTGGAATAATAAAACTTTTTTTTTACAATGAAGTACCAGTTTTGGAATTTTAATTCTATTCAAGAGAAACGAATGAGAATAACTAGATTCATCATTTAATTTATGGTCACCGTAAAACGAGTGCGAATTAAATGTAATGAAAAATTTCTTCAAAGATTTTTCTGCCTAATTGTTCAAGATTCTCATATTTGAATAAGAATTTCGAAAGAATTGTGGAAAAGAGACACAAAAATACCTTTGTAGCATACTCGGATCAAATCAGGAATAAAACTACCCACTCACCGTTAATGTGAACTGTCTTTGGAAGTTCCTTTAGTCGAGGTATAGTCAAGGTATCTACAACATCACAGATGATCATTCATTCGAGAAAATATTTTCGTTTCTGGGGTATTAAGCAATGAAGAATTTTGTCAACCGTTCCTTGCGACGGAAATTCATAAGCTCTCACGAAGTCCTCGAAATGCAAGGGGCGCTACAGGGAAATACATTATTGTATTTGTTTTGTGAAACGCGACATGTCGCTTACCGCTTGTAAAAGAATGCCACACTCTTTCGTTTTCTATATTTCTGTTTACTCTTGAAGAATCCAGAAATCTTATTTCGATTTAAGTGAAATAAATTATTATGCATATGTAGTTAGGTATCGTGCCCTATTTTGTACATTTATGAGTATTATCAACGAACATTATTTAACAATCTTCAAATTATCAAATATCTTGTCTTCAATAGTTAGATCGTCAGTGAAATCTAACCTATCCTGTTTCCTGTTTGGCGTTACGTGTACTGTACCGAAGCGACTACACGTAATATAGACATACAAATATTACCTAATTTGCATTCGTCGATAACTACTCGCCCAACACAAGGTATTCCATCTCAAACGAGCCACTCTGTATAATTCTTATCTTATAGTGATTGGAAAAGGTTGCCAAAACACCTCATATGATTTTGTTTGGGAAACATATTTGAACGTATATTTGAGGTAATCCTTAAGAGACAGCGTTACAACCCTTCAAAATTGAATGGAAAAAGTAATTCTGAAGGACCATTTTTGCGAAGAATCATTTTGTATTTCAAACGAGATGTTGGCTATATTCATGATTATAAAAGAATAAGAGATCAAATTGATTTCTGAAAGGAAATCTTTCGAGGGTAGTAAGCGCCTGCTTGCTTACCAGTTCATTTGCTCATTTTGAGGTTGAAGATAAGAAAATAATGTTTAGTTGTAATGTCTCTTGAAAGTACTTTTGCGAACTATAACAATCTTTGAATGATTATATTTTTCTAGAATTCTTACAATGAAAAAAAAATTAATACAATGATTTCAACTTGAATTATTAAATTGTTCTTTATTTTCTTTCATACAATAATATATAAAAATTGTGGGCTTAAAAGATGGCACCACAAGAAAAAGTCTAGAGACTTCAGGTCAAGAGATCGGACAGACCACTCCATAGGGCCTTTTCTTTCAATTCAACGACCAGAAAGATGTTGGTTGGATTTGCGAATAGAGGTATCTACTAACTGGTACGACGTATAGAGGAGGAATTACGACTTGTTGAAATTGTTGTTCGAGAATAATAATAATGATATGGTTTATTTAGCATTGCTCTAACCTAACCTAACCTAACCCAACCATCACTAATTTATTGATGTAAAGAAAGACAAAATTTTACTTTGAATGGTTCGGTTTCGGACATACGTCCATTATCAACAACAAGCTAATGAAAACTGAATACTCATGTACAATACAGGAATTACCATCTATAAAATGTTAGTAGAGGTCACAGTAACTTGAATAATGGTGATTGGTAGGATATTAAGTCTACCTGGTCGTTAAGGAGCTTATTCCTTTCTAACCTAAATGCCTTGAAAATTTCCATCGATTCAAAGAAATTGAGTTTATAAGATTTATCACAGGAATGAAGAATTTTTAGCTGTTGAAGTTCTGGAAAAGGATGACATTCATTCAGACAATATGCAGCTAAAGCTGAATCATATTTCTGATGTAGGAATGACCGGAAATGTTCTTTGTATCTAGCCTTGAAAGAGCGAATATATATTCACAAAATAATTGTTTAGCAATGGGTTCACCCCTCAGACCCCTTTTATCTGAAATTTTCATGTCTAATTTGGAAAACACTAAAATTATGACGTCACCATTGACGAAAAGGCATAATCTATTTTGGTGCCGATATGTTGATGACATTTTAGTCTGTTTCATTGATACGAATATACAACTAGAATTCTTGAATTTCATTATTAACATTCATCCTAAAATAAAGTTCGAAGTAGAAACAGAAGTCGATAGTAAAATCAATTTCTTTAATCTAACAATTACCCGGGAGAATAATAACCATTTATCCAATAATATCTTCAGAAAACCATCGTACACGGATAATGTCATACCCATAGATTCATTTCACCCGTATTCTCAAAAAATAGCTGCCTTCAAATCCATGATTCACAGAGCGATTTCTCTACCTTTATCGGACATGGAACGAAAATCAGAATTTAACACCATTATGTTAATAGCAGAGAACAACGGCTTAGATATAAAAGCAATAGAGAGTTTAATTAATCGAAAAATACGCAACAACACATTCAACCTGATATATCCCTAATCCAAGAGAGAAAAGCCCGAACAATTTATGTCTAACATATTTTGGGAAGACGTCAGAACAGGTTGCTAATGTTTTGTCTGATAGTGAAAAAGTTCATATTGCATTCAAACCAGTTAGCAAATTGTCAGGTCTGCTTTTCAACACAAAGATGAAACCGATAAAATCGAAAAATCAGGAGTGTACTAATTAACATGTTCTGTGTGCAATTCCTTTTATACAGGTCAAACAGGACACTCTTTCAAGGCTAGATACAAAGCACATTCCCGGTCATTCCTATATCAGGAATATGATTCAGCTTTAGCTGCACATTGTCTGAATGAATGTTATCCTTTTCCAGAACTTCAACAGCTAAAAATTCTTCATTCCTGTGATAAATTTTATAATTTCAATTTCTGTAAATCCATGGAAATTTTCAAGGCATCTAGGGTAGAAAGGGTTATGCTCCTTAACGACCAGGTGGACAATTACTTACCAATCACCATTATTCAAGTTACTGTGACCTCTACTAGCTTTTTATTGATGGTAATTCCTGTATTGTACATGAGTATTCAGTTTTCATTAGCTTGTTGTTAATAATGGACGTATGTCCGAAACAGGTCCAACCAATGTAAAATTTTGTCATTCTTTACATCACTAAATTAGTGATACTTAAACATAGTATCTTGTTTCATTTCATTATTCATTATTTAAAAAACACTTGATTGTACATC
Organism: Cryptolaemus montrouzieri; assembly: GCA_013387265.2. NCBI lineage: Eukaryota > Metazoa > Arthropoda > Insecta > Coleoptera > Coccinellidae > Cryptolaemus > Cryptolaemus montrouzieri. Next base: position 127,989,600 of record JABFTP020000185.1, read on the forward strand.
AGGTACGCTTTATATGCATTAAAAGTATCCTCCGAAATCAAGTTTGACACTCACAATCTTTGAACTTTCTGGTAGTCGATCACACTTAAACCCTTATAAAAGAGTGAATTTCCAGTTCCCGCTATCTGGCAGCCATTTCCATAAAAATCGTTTTTATTTATATTATCGTACGAGTGGACTCTATAGTTTGGAAAAACAATCTCTGTCTGACACTGAATATATTCAAAACATTCAACATCATATTGATGGGAGTATGTCTATCACACTTTGAAATTAACCTCATGCTTTTATTCTGTAAAATCTTGATTTTATTAATTTCTATATTGGGCAGTTCAAAAATAAAGTGGCACAGTACTCCAAATGAGGTTGCATGATTGCATTATATAGAGATTTTCTTCTATACTGACAGAAATACAAACAAAGTTCATCTGACTTAATTTATATCTACTTCCAAATATCATATATTTACATTTATCGATATTCACACTAAAATAGTTATCTCAAAGCCAGGAAAACAAAGAACTCAGATTTTTATTAATTTTTCGATTCATCTCTTCAATATCTCTACCACAAATATACAACTTCGAGTCATCAGCAAAAAAGTTATTTCACAATGCCTAATACACTTAACTATATCATTAATATATAATAGAAAGAGTATAGGCCCAAGGACCGTTCTTTGGGGTACCCCATACTCAATAAGTAATTCTTCAGATATAGCATTGCCATATTTAACTCTTTGAAACCTATCCTTCATATAGGATTCAAACCATTTCAGAACTTTATTTCCAAACCCCATTTTTTCAATTTTTGAATGAATATATCAGTATATCTCTGCAAATAGTTTCAAGCGCACGGCGAAAATCCAAAAAGACAACAAGAACTATGTTTCCATCATCTATCCCCTTCAACCATAAATTTGTCACTCTTTGTATAACTGACTCACATGAGTGATCTTCTCTAAAACCCGACTGATTGTAACAAATTACATCATTCGATTTACAATACTTCATCAACTGCTCCTTGACTACCAATTCCAGCAACTTTTCATATTGTAGACTAGTATTAATAGGTCTAAACTCCTCACATTTACTTGTGTTCAAAACTTTTGGAATAGGTACAATTGTTGTGACCTTCCAATTTTCTGAAAAACCTCCAGTGGTCAACGAGCAATTTTCATGGACCAATCTATTTCCCGCCACGTCAAAAATATCCCTGAGGATACTCATACTCATTCCCCCACTTGTCCCATTCTTATTCGTCATTGATTTGATTAGTTTCCTGAGTTTACACATAGAAATTGGTTCAAACTCACAAAATTCACCACAATTACCAATATTCTGTAAAACTGAATCTTTTTTATTAGTTTTAGAAATGTTTCGAACTATTCTACCTATACTCGTGATAGAATATGAATTGAATTCATTGGCAATTACTACCTCATTAGATGAATGTACACTTTCAAATTGTATTTTCCCCATTATATTTATTTATTTTTCTAGCTAACAATCTTTCAAGATTTTTCCATAACTCTCAAGGATTATCTCTGTTTCATCAATCACAGAAAGATAGTAATTATTTTTATCAGTCTTAATTTGCATAGTCACTTCATTTCTCTCCTGTCTATATTTATTCCACTCCTCTTCCCGTCTTGTAAATGCAGCCACCTCGAACAGCTGGTCCCGTTTCGCGATCAAATTTTTGATGTTGCTGTTGAACCATTCGTTTTGACTGTATTTGATTCTTGTTTTAATTTGTTTATCTGGGCACATATTATCAATCACTATCCCAATATTTTCAACAAAATCATCTGAGAGCAGATCAACATCATCCGTATCATTATTCCATTCCATACCACGAAGTTTATCTTGAAATTCATCTATGTTATAATTTTCCCATTTTCTCCAATGTATACTGCTTTCCATAGTCTCATTATTGAAGTCTGTTTTCAAGTTAAACAGTTAAAACGTAGTGATCACTGATCTTTGGTGTTTTATGTACTCGACACCTTGTATGTTTATTATTACTAATGACATAATCGATAATTGTTCTACTGGTCTTTGTTATTCTTGTGAAATCTCTAATGTGTTGCTCAAATCCATATCGGTATATCAAATTTTTACATTTTCTGGTATAGAATGAATCCCCAGCCATACCAAAATTGAAATCTCCCATCATAATGAATTCCTCATCATATTCTATAATTTCATTGAAATAAGTTTCCAAATAATCCGGAAACAAACCATTTTTGATACCAGGTGAGTGATACACAGATGAAAACAGATATTTTGTATCTCTTATTTTGAACCTAATAGACAGCAACCACACATAATTAGCAAAATTAACTTAATTCATTTCTAAATTTTCAATTATCAATGGATCAATTGTATTTTCTAGCTTATCGAGATAAATTTCGTAGTTCATATTAACAGGACCGAACAGAATTCAAATTAGGTGACCTTCCAAAACTCTTACCCAAAGATTTATTTTTCCGAATACATAAGGATCTTTATCGTTTTCACATCTAGAGTTATACCGAAACCTCTCCATGAAGTGAAAGAATGCATTCTGTACAAAAAAAAAAAACGGATTATTGTTGATACTCTCGACCATAATTACGCAAAACTCTTGCCTCCGATGCAAATCGTCATTATTTAATTCATGAAATGATTTAATTTTGTTGAGGTGATCTTGTAATTATGTGAAATTCTAAAAATGTTAGATTGAGAAACACAGGGAGCAGCAGAAATTTGTCTTACAGTTGGACATGTCCCAATATAACCACTGCTCCTTCACCGTTCAAATTCCAATGAGTGCCCTTTCCTTATCCATTACTGAACCGTTTGAATAAATTTTTATATTCCATTACGGACTTACAGTGAAAGTTACGTTCAAGATTGATTCGGTTAACCCTTAACTGGTCTTGCTCGTTTCACATATGTAAATGGTGACTTTGCGTCAAAATGAATCCTGCTTGAAAAGATTTTTTTCATCAACCGACACGATAATTATTGGGTTTTTTCCTAGTGAAACATGAGTTCAATATTTCTTTATATTCTCATTCAGAATTGATTTGGATTGCTCACAGAAAGAATAAGAAGCAATTTCTTTCATAATTTTCAAATAGATATGTAAACATTGATAGTCACAATTCAACTTGAATAACTGTACTTCAAACACATTGAATTCCATTTACATTTTGATTTGGATAATTGTATATCACAAACATACTTCATCTTTTATGAACTGAATTAAGAATTAAAACGAAATTATTTTCTTTTAAATACTTATATTATTATTGTACTTTCCTTTCTTGGACCTTATCGGTTAGAACATAGAATATGAATATGTAATATTTGAATTCCTCATATTGCTAAAACAAATATACAGAGTGTTACATAATGGTATGTCACAACTTGAGAGGGTAAATCTACGTGCAATTTTAAGAAAAACAGTTTATATAAACATAGATCCGCAAAAGCTTTGTTACGGAGCTACAGGGTGTTGAATTTTCCGGAAAAAATTGTTTTTTTTCTTCAAAATTCCTGCAGTTTTTGAGATATCCAGCCTAAATTTGAAATGCTAGCTATCATTACACACATCATTACACGTCATAAATTAAAACTTGAATCTACAAGGCGTTTACTTTCCGGAGCCATGTCTTCTTTTGCCCTTTCAAATTTTTTGCAGTACACCACTCATCAGCAGTCATTTTTCGTCATCTTCGTTCAATGTAGAAACTTCTTTGGTATTTGTAATTATCTCCAACCGTTCTCGAGTAAAATACTATTAAACGATTGTATGCATTCGCTAAATTGAAAGCACTTCTAATTAAAAAAATGATTTTCTTCATTTATTTATTTATTTTGACAGTTGTAATAGTAGAACCAATGTCTGCTCGAATTGTTCATTAAATTAACGATTAGTTTTGAGACTTTTGAAGTTTTTGCAGTAAGAAAAATGGCTAATTTCACTAACGCCGAATTGGCTGATATCCATTACATGTACGGTCTGGCTGACGGAAATACAACAAAAGCTAGGCTATTATATCAGGTGTACTTTCCAAATCGAGTAACACCAGACAAGAGAACATCTTCAAATATCCACAGAAGGTTGAGGGAAACTGGTACTTTCACTGCAAATAATCATTTGAAAGGTGCTACTCAAACTATGAGAACTCCAGATATTGAGGAAGCAGTTTTGAACTGTATTGATTTAAATCCTCATGTGAGTACAAGAATATTGTTGTTGAATATTTCACATGTCGATGGTTCTTAGATGAATTAGAGAAAATGCTCATTTTGATAGTGAAATAATGTTCACAGACGAAACTAACTTTTCGACAACTGCTATCACAAATTTTCAAGATAATCACTTTTGGTGAGAAACATTATGTGGTTCATGCTCGACGGGGCGCCAGTACATGAAATATATGAAGAATTACGTTCACCTACTTTGAAATCATTACTTAAGTTTCAAATTCGGTGTATCCAAGTACTGAATCCCTAAATTCCTTTCAGTTTACTCTACTTCATACTTTATATCAATTTTTTCCAAATCCAAAGAGCGATCTTTCAAAATATAATTCATGTATATTTGTACTTCGTTTTCATACTGTCCGGTGGTGAACGGGAGTTGAAAACCGCAGTATCATGATATTTGCATTCAATCAATTTGTTGGTAGTGAAAGTAGTTAACATTCCATTTGAGTCTGAATCATACTGGACTACCAAATAGTAATGCATTAATTCATACTACAGTGTCAAATATTTGGGGTTTGGAGCCTGGCGAAGAAAAAACAAATATTGATAGCTTTCCTTACGATCAGATCCTTTTCCTGAACTATTATCCATGTCTCATTTTTTCATGGAATTCTTTCATTTCACATATCTCTTATTCCTACTTTTCCTATCCTTAGAACATATTCGGCAAAATGAAAATGGTGCGTTGATTCTTGAAGTAGTGTAGTATCAATGAAAGTGCATAGAGAAATTCAGGCTTTGTACTGAAGAGTTCTAAGAAGTTTATTATTATAATTTTGAATATAAAAGGAGATTTAAGGTTGGATCATGTAATTCAAATGAGTTATAGATATCGGTTCAGCTTTTACATCAAAAATGGTTCTAACTATCGAACGACTCAAACATAGAGAATCGATAGTTATCTATAACATATGCCTAAATTGCAATGAAAACCATGAAAATTTGGACTGTACTAAAATTATTCGGAACCAATTATCCATCTCTCAAAAAACTTCTTCTCGAATGCAGAATTTATGTCTATGTCTATGATTTCAAAATATTACCGAATGTCACCCAAGTCGTCTAAATTACTACAAATGAAATTGGAACATCTAGAAGGAGGTTGATAGAAAATATTGTATCCAATTAACGATCAATTGATGCCCACTTCAAAATTCAAGGATTGATGGAGAACAAAATCGTGATTCTCAGGGACAATGCTATATATTCTCCTCTATGCTAACCAAATATAAATTATCACCATCTTCATATTATTATCGAAATACAACTTGAAACTTTCATCGTTACTAGCTCAACTTCATGTAACAACTAATCAGAAATTCTCCAGGAAAGTAAATTATGATCCAGTGTCACAGGCAATCAGAAAAAGAAAGTTGGGATTAATAGGTCCTAAAGTGCCAGATGATCTGCTGCAGAAATGAAAACTGGAGGACTCCATATAACTTGGCGTCTAACTTTTGAAAACAGAATAAAATGGAATGGAAAAAGCCGTAACGAAGAAAAGACTCTTGCACGGGTGGAAATCCGATGGGGATCATTCGTTGAAATCTGATTTCCCTTATGGAATTAAGAAAATTAGGAAAATCACTACAGATTTTGATATCATATATGAACAAACACATCCTTCATTTCTCTAATATGATTTCGAACGACACAGTCATTTGCAAACAACTGTTGATTACTCACTAGGGGCTTCGCCACTTTATTACTATTACACTCCCCACAAAAATTGTCGCATCACCCTACTTTTACGACAATACTATATAAACTTTTAGGTTGGTCATTCAAGAGTCGCTTGGTAACTTTCAGAAGTGTAAAATAAGAAGATATCATTCAAAAGAGATGAGTTTATGATAGAAAATATCAACAATTTTCGAGTTAATGAAAATTAAAAAAATTCTACCATCTTCAAACATTCGCGGAGAGACCAATCAACTAGCATCGAATGGTTACTAATCATTTTCAAAATCGAGTGTTTCCTCCCCGGGCCCTAATTACTGCCAACATACGCCTCGGAAGCCCCTCAAACAAATTTTGGATGTACTCTTGAGTCACTCAGTTCCAAATTTCTGGAAGCAAATTTTCTAGTTGTTGGAGTGTTCTACAAGGCATCCTACTTTGCTGAATTTGCCTCCCCTGTTGTCCCAAACATGTTCTATGGGATTCAAGTAAGGCTTCTGGCTGGCCATCTTAAAATATCAATTTCGGCCATTTAAAGAAATTCTGTAACTACTCTAGCTGCATGAGGTCGAGCATTATCATGCATTTAAATGAATTTTTTACCAATCAGTGGGCCAAAGGGTACAACATGGGGTTTATGGATATCTGCGATGTATCTGACCGCTCTTGTTCTTCCATTATTCACTAGGACTAACTCAGTTCGACCACGGAAAGAAATGCCTCCTCACACCAGTACTGAGCCCCCTCCGATATTTTCGGTTTGCCGGATATTGCATTGCTGATACCATTCCCCAGGTCGTCTGTATACAGGCATGCGTCTATCATTTGATACTAGACACAACCTGGACTCGTCATAAAAGAGAACATTCTACCATTCTGGAATACCCCAATTTGTATGTTTCCTCGCAAACTGAAATCTTGCAACTCGATGCTCTCTGGTGAAACGCAGGCAGGTAGAAGCCACCAATGGTCTGATATCGTCTTCTCTGAGCCTGCTCCTAACAGTTTGCAATGAAGTATGCACATTTCTGGAAAGTGCAAGTTCATTTTATAGCATTCTAGCCGTACAGTGCCGAACTCTTAGTGCAGGTAAATGAAGCCAACGATCATTAACTGATGTTGTTATCCGATTTCTTTCCTGTCCAGCCCTTCTCCCATATTCCCCTGTTTCGTGGTACCGATTAATTTCTCATGAAATAGTGCTCTAGTTAACATTCAACAAGGTAGTCACGTTGGCTTCGCCCCTCCTCTAGAAGTATTACAATTCTCACCACTTCATGATCACTCAAATAGCGTCCAGGACGTTCAGTAGCCATTACAATAAATTCAAAGATTCGAAAATCACCAAGAAACACAGAAAACTTGCATTGATTCAGCCTGAAAACGGAAGAGAAATTGAATGAATACTGATAGTCAAATAAACTCATTCTTGTTTCAGACGTTTTTGAGATCATATGGAAAATGTTACTAAATAGATAAGATTTCTTTCCCCTTATATGTCCAAAAACATATGTTGACAAAGAAACTGCGATCGAGCTGTTTAATCGACTGTGGAATTCAGAATACCTGGTGATTTGACAATTTTTGTGGTGTGTGTATTTTCCTCGAGAAACTTTCATTCTTAGATAACATATTAACCATTAGTTTGTTACATATAAGAACACGAAAGTTATTCTCCTGCATTAATTCAGAAAGGATTTTTCTGTTTAATCTCACAGGATTTTGAAAAGTTATTTGAGTCGATTTTAAACAAACCCAAAAAAAATAGTTCATATAGGAGCCAAGAGTGTATCAGACCTCAGTTTCGTACTGAAATAAGAGAAAATCTAGGTCACCTGTGAAATGAACTTCAATGTGCTGATCGTAACTTAGGAAAGAGTGAATGGTTCAAACCTGAAATATATGAACATTAGCCAAACTTTGTCTGTTTAAGTACCTCTGTAGAATGGATTGCTATTTACATAGTTAAGATGTTGTGAAGTAAACGAGTGGGGCAATAGACGCCTCATTTTAAAGTATCTGATCTGGATCTCCTTATAAACAATGCCGTTTAAGATCAGACTACTAAGATTCTACACCATTAAATACAAATACAGGGTGGATCACGAGCACATGAAAATATTCAGTCAGTTGGTCAAATTTATACATTATATAACATACAACAGTTACATCTGGGGTTCTTCTAGGAAACAGTCATTAAATTTCGAAGGATAGTTGATTTTCGATACACGAGGAAGATAACGAAAAATCACTACGAAATCAATGTGTGAATTGGTATTATCGATAGAGATTCTTCAGTTCACATTCGATTTATTTTTATATCAGTTTTATTTTCTTGATTCACCTTGCAGGGACTAGATTCCAAACAATCCCGGTACTATATTGTCTCATGTTCGAATCATTCCAGTGAGGTACTTCAATCCAATCTTTCGAAATCAGTGGATTTTCACGGGGAGATGAAGAGAAATGTAGGTAATAGGTTGAAAAATTTATACCTTGTTGAAATAATTCAAAGTACCTGAAAAATATTGAAAATTATTAGTTTATTAACAAAATGAACTCTTGACTGAATATATAGGTAATTTTCTATCACTTTATTGAATATGATTGAAAGTATTTTCTGCCTGGAAATATTTTCTAGTCATTTCATCCAAATAACCCTTCTGGAATAAGATTTCCTCCAATAAATTTGGATCCAGCAAACTCAGTGTTCAAGCAGGTGGAACACTCCGCCCTACTGACGTATTTCTTTCATAAAGACAAAGTGTAACATTATTTGTAAAATAAGGTGTAGCTCCATCATATTTACAATATAATACGGTTATAAAAACTTCTTCCTCAAAAATTTAGTAAAATATTCTGATCAAAATGATATACATTCGTCAAATGAACATTTAAGGCTCATTAAAGTGTCTTCAAGATGTTTTCGTTTCACCAACGAAAATATTCGAATTTTGAGATTGGGAAAGTAATACGAGGTGGCGAAAACGAACTGCTTTCGATTCTTCGCAATGAAATTGACGAAAGTAATAAGTTTTTATTTTTTCAATAAAATTCAGCAAGCTTCTATTATGGAACACAGAAACAAGAAAAATGATGAGATACTTTTCAAATTACCACTGTTGATCTTGTGTTGAAGTCCCATTCCATAAGTAATTATCAACTTATGATTACGTAATCGTAGAAAATGGGGAAATATTTCATTTATGGTACATAAAATTTAATATCAAAATCCACTACAAGAGTAATATCTCTTCAATAGAATTTGAAATATAATGGAAACGATAGAGAAAACATCTGAACGTATAGAAAACACTTTCAGTTTTCTTTCCTTCAGAGCATCGAATTTGCTAATTTTCTGCAATACTGGTTATTGAAAAAATTATGTTTGGAGCATTTTCTTCTAAATGGCCTAAAAAACTTGAGTTCACGAATCGATGTGGTCTTTCATGGGAGTTTTATCCTAGATTCAAATGATTCAAATTCGGGTCAATAGTGTGTTGTTCCTTGAAATAAAAGTAAATTACTTTTTTCATTCCGAAGCTGGATGTTTCCTACTTTCAATTCGACGTTTTTCTTGGCTGTAGAGGAATAGTAGAACCACAATAATAAATAATCTTAAGAATTGCCGAAGATACAGGATATGCAAGATTTAGCTCAAATTTACCAAACAAGCTGTGACTATATACCATAAGAAGAGGCCTTAAAGAATACTCAAATAGATAAATGTAACCACTTCAAAGAATTATAACTACAGTATGTCTACATTTACCTAACCAAGCACCCTAAAAGGCTGTAAATTTAAGGAGTTTGAAAACCGATGATTGGATTGAATATTTCGCTCAATTTTTCTTACGATAAGGACATATTAGTTAAGTTATACGCAATGAGTACTGCATTCTTTCAGTAATGAAGATTATACATAAATGATCTAAATTTATGGTTTTTCAATAGAAACGCTGCTAGGCTATGGTACTGAAGATTTCCACAAGTACTAGGTGGGGTAAAAAGTAATCTCCTTGACCACAAGAATGCGCTGCTACTGCAAAAAAGTTTAGAGTGTCTTATAGTTCGTTCGTATGTAAGCACACATACCAAATGTCAGTGCGATACTGGACCTAGTTATGTTTTGGGAGGTCATTGTTGTTGAAGTGTTTCCCGTCATGTTGAGTATGAACAAAATCGATTTTCGTTCTCTCATAAAATATTATTCTTTTAGAGGCAAAACGAAGGAAACAAAAGAAAGGTTGGATAAATATTATGGGGTAATGCTCCGTTAGATTTTACCATCAAATATTGGTTTCGAGAGTTTCGTGGTAACCGCAACTCGTCTACCGATGAAAACATCAGCAGCAGGCCCTCCGATACGACTACAGAGGACAATGTCAAAAAAATACATAAAATGGTGTTGGATGACCGAATAGTGAAGGTAAACGAGCTAGCAGATGCCACAAAGATTAGTACTGAGCGCACACTCCATATTTTGGGCGAGAATCTGCATACGAAAGAGGGTACCGCTCATACTGACCAAAAACACGAACGCGTGAGCACTTTGAAAGAGTGTTTGGGCTTACTTATTTGGAATCAGGCGGATTTTTAGCGTGGATTGGTTTATGAAACCTGGATCCACTATTACACACCAGAAAACAGAATGAGTGCCCGACAATGGACTGAAATGCTCGGAAGTGGCCGAGGGAGACTCAATAGGTCGGAAAGGTTATGGCGTCAGTTTTCTGGGATTGTCATGGCATACTCTTCATGGACTACACCGAAAAAAGAAAAACCATCAACACGAGTATAACCGTGCATTATTGGAGCGACTGAAGGCCAATATCGCTGCAAAACGGCTTCACATGAAGCGAAAAAAGACAACAACATCGCAACCACGTCTAAAATCAATGATTTGGGGCACCGATTGCTTCCGCATCCACCGTATTCGCCCGATTTGGCTCCCTCGGACTATCATTTTTCCCAAACCTCAAAAGATGGCTAAGCAATAAAAAAATCAACTGACGCGAGGAAATCATCGACGTCGCAGAAGAGTATTTTGCACACCTTCCGGAAAATTACCTTTCGGAAAAACTCTGAGATAAGTATATCGGCCTTGAAGAAGACTTAAATAAATAAAATATAAAATTAAGAAAAAAATGTTTAATCCCAAGGAGGTTACTTCCCAGCCCACCAAGTACATCGTCCTGTTCGTACAGTTTTTACTTCGGTATTTAGAAGACTCAGAGAAACGGAAACACTTGAACTGAAACAAGTAGGTACGACCTCGTCAAGTTAACTCACAAAATGGGGAGAAAATTATAGATTTTGTTGAAGGTGAGCAAGATCATATCGAGTGGACCCTCTTCTTCAACTTGATTATTTAATTCAAATATAAACATTTTTCATGAATTATTTACTATGAATAAATAATTCCTCGAACAGTTTTTGAAATTTTCATTTTAACAATATTTTTTTAATGAAAATTTCTATGACTTTTGAATAAAAATCTATAAAAAAACTATTTGAAGATATTATAATGAAACTTCCGAGATTCATAGTTTTATCAGTTATGCTTTGATAATATATAAATGTTTGAACTATTAATTAATTTTCATTTTGAAATTTATCATGACTTCTGCCTGAAACAAAAAATTTTTTCTTTTCTTTATGATGCACTAAACATAAAAGTAACAGAATCCGCAAGAAAATTTGACTGCTTACTATTAGATTAAAAAAAAATTTATTCACTTACCTTTGAATGTACTCAGTAATTGTTTATAAGAAGCAATACTCTATTTTCTTAATGTCAATGAGATTATCTAATTGATAATTTTATTAAAATACTATACCTTACATCAATTCATAGAATACTTTTTCATGATTAAAAACTGAGATTTAAAAATCTTAGCAAAATCCTATCATTTAATTTTCATTATACGGTATTAATTACATTTATTTATGATTTTAAATAATGTTGTTCATTTTCACTGAATCAATGTAAAATCTACTCACCTGCGTTACTTCATTAGTAGAATAAAAAAATTGCGTTCGGTTATTTTCATTTCATATTTTTATACAGGTGGATAACACTTTGGCTTTTCATTCATTCATATCACAAGCCATTTTAGTTCATTTGTTGAATCCGTTTATAAGCGCATCCGTGAATAAATTTTAAAGTCAAGAATTTTTCATTACCGTGTTTAACAGTTTTTATTAATCAAAATTTAAATAGTTTGTATCGAAGGGGGTAGCCGGTTAAGAAGGGTCTGGCGTCCCCACCGATTTTGATACAATCGACGTGCAAATGTTGAAGAGGGTTGCTGATCACAAATTTTTAGTTGAAAATGATTTCCGACAAATGGCAGCTGTCAAGAAAGTTGTCAGTGAACGGAAAAATATTTTATTTTCGTATTTTTGTACTCTACTATCATCAAACCGATGAAAAACAAAATATTTTTCATTCACTGACAACTCTTTTCACAGCTGCTATTTGTCGGAACTCATTTTAACAAAAATTTGGGAAATCCTAAGATAAATTTTACCAGCTTTCGGTTAAAATGTATGTAAATAGGATACTTCGTTATTTACTGACAACGTATTTGACAGCTGTAATATGTCAAAAATGATTTTTGACATTAAATTCAGAATCAGCGACCTCAAAAACCTTATAAACACATTTTACGACAAAATGTTGAAAATTCAAACTTTTGTAATTTTGTATACTGAAAATGCTTACATAAAAAAAATCAATTTTATTGAAATTCAATATTCGGACGATAGAGACAACAGAAGAATGTCCACTTGGCGGCATTTTGAAAAGGAAGAGTGTATCTTTAAATGCTATCGAAATGTTTTTTTTTAAACCTAACCCGAAATCTCAGACTAAAAAATGGAAAATAAAAATTGTTTTCGATTGTTTCACCTTAAACCTCGTTTTTTCGTGAAATAAGCTTGAAAAAAATCTGAAAAAGTTCTGGTAGTATTTCTGAACCCTAAACAAATTTTTAGTATCGTTGGACCTGCTGAAATATCAAAATATATCATTAAAAAAAATTAGAATCATAAAAAAACGCAATTTTCACTTTTATGGGGTTTCCTAGGGGGGTTAGTGTAAAAAAATTAAGAAAAGTTTTTTGCCCTCTTCAAGATTTGCAGGTTGATTTAATGAAAATCGGTGGGGGCCGCCAGACCCTTCTTAACCGGCTACCCCATTTGTGTTAAAGTGTCTTAGTATCAATCATCTTGATTTTGGTTTATCATGGGTCGTGTAAATAAACGCTGGAATCCTTTTAATGAAAAAAATCATGAAAAAATAATTAAAAATTTAGTTTTGATAACGCAAAACCGTGCTCATGAATTTATAGAGTTTATTGGGAGTTACTTGTGCAATTCGTGTGACCGTACTATTTATTTGAGTGGAAAACCTGACACTCCTGCTGAATTATTTGTCCATAATTGACCAGATGTTGAGGAGCCTGAATCATCGAATTATGATATTGAAGGCAATGAAAAAAAAGACCCTTCTTTCCAATGTGACTCTGTTGACGAATTGAAAAAGTTGACGACATGGTGAATGTCGTCAATTAAAGTGAAGAGACTATCAAATGCAGCAGAATGTCAGAAACCTTTAAAGAGTATTATGAAGAAAGTAGTAAATAATTACAATAATGTAGGTAATGTCCTGAATCCCGAAGACCTTCTGCTAAATAACTTCAAATCTGCTTTTAATAGTAAACATTGTAGAGCTGAGAAAATTCAGATTTTGACCACGCTTCCTCCAGATTGGTCGATAAAAATGAAAGGAGAGAATTTAAAGTTTCTGAACGAATGGTTAAATTGGCAAAGAAAATCAGGGAGAAAAAGAATTCGCTTCACAGCCCACTTTAAAAAAGGAAAAATATTTATGAAACAATCGAGCGGGTCAAAACTTTTTATTTGTCGGATAATGTCAGTCGCGTAATGCCTGAAATGAAAGATTATGTATCGGCGACTGAAAATGGTATTAAGACTCATAAACAAAAACGATTATCATTATTTAATATTCATGAGCTATATGGAAATTTCAAAGAAGCTTTTCCCGACGAGAAGATTGGAAAAACAAAATTTCAAAAACTTCGTCCACGTGAATGTATATCTGCTGGCAAGAGTTCTACTCACAATATGTGTGTAAAATTCACCAAAATATTAAACTACATTTGAACGGATTAAAATGAACTGAAAAAGGTAACATTTTTATCAGAATCTCGAAATGATTTCATTAAAAGCTCTGTTTGCCAAGAATCAACGTCATTGTGCAGTTTTTCTAACTGTACTAAATGCGCAGGAACTGCTAACGTTATGAATATTGAAACCTTTACTTGACAATCTTGAACTTTATTTGATTTTGCATATTAATAATAAATAAAATTTCTTCGACTGTGTATAGTAATGAATACTGATCATTTTGATCCTTAAAGCAGAGCTTTAATTTAGACATATAAGAAAAGAAATTATTGGATTCAAATTGTAAATTTTTGTTGTTGTTGGTTTTTATTATTTTAATTTAACTGTTTGAAATGCGTAGTACTGAAATAGTTTAAGAAAAAAAAAACAAAGAGGATTACTTGAGCAATTTAATACAAAAATACCTGAATTCTTGAGACATGATTTTCTTGCAAAAGCTCAAGCATCGGATTTTACTGAAAAAAGGAAATTTTTGAGGATGGAGAATTTAATGTCTGTCTTGGCTTTTCCGTAAATTATACTTTTTTCGTACAAGACGCAATCCAGTCTCACCTTTGGACTATTACTCGGGCTACAATTCACCCTTACGTAGTGTATTATAGAGAAAATAACGAAATGAAACATGAAAACTACGTAATAATTTCAGAAAAACTTACCAACGACGCCAGTTCAGTTCACCTTTTAATCTTGAATTGATTGAATTCTTCAAAAATTAGCTCGGAGCAGATACGATTAAAAAACTTTGCTATTTTTCGGACGAACCTGCTTCTCAGTACGAAAATAATTATATTTGAAATGTGGAGGCCGTTACTTGATGTAGATCCATGATATAAATGAGATAAAAAACACAAGGTTTAACTTTAATCTACACTTTATTTGAAAAAATTCGACGACGTTTCGCTGACACAACAGCTTCATCACGAATGACAAACAGAATGAAGAGTATGGTATTATAAACAAATCGTAGAACAAGTTGGATGAATAACAGGAAAATCCACACCGAGCCATTGTACAGTTAGGTAATAAAAACTAACAAGTTAAGTAGGGGTGAATAATTCACATCTACCTGCTCATTCAAAAGCTTGTCCGAATGTTTGTATTTTATAATTTAGGTATAAATGTATCAGTATTGCATTATTCTTTTTTCAATTCTCTATTTTTAATTACTTTAATGTCTTTGGAAGGAAGTTTGCACTCGAGTGATGTATTATCTACAGCTTTATAGTGATGATACTGTCGTGTATTTTTAATTGTTACGGATTGCTTGTACCGGGATCTATACTGTTGTTCATGAGGATCATGTTCTTGTTGTGAGCAGAATCCGAAATGAACATTTTCAGCTGAGTTTTCGGCCCATTGAAACAACGAAATCCCATTAATTATGTGCTTATAATTATCCCTCTTAAGACTTTCACGATAAGCTTGTCTCTTCACACTTTCTGCCAAACCATCCCATGCTCCTTTCCCATAAGATATAGAAACTCTATTCTGCTTCAACATTAAAATTTTTTTTATGGTTGATTAAATTTGCAAAACTATAATTATTTTAAATGAGATAAAAAACACAAGGTTTAACTTTAATCTACACTCTATTTGAAAAAATTCGACGACGTTTCGCTGACACAGCAGCTTTATCAAGAACGAAAACAGAATGAAGAGTATGGTATTATGAACAAATCGTAGAACAAGTTGGATGAATAACAGGAAAATCCACACCGAGCCATTGTACTGTTAGTATGAAAGGTAATAAAACTAATCAAACAAGTTAAGTAGGGATGAATAATTCACATCCTATTGTTCATTCAAAGCTTGTCCGAATGTTTGTATCTATTTATTTCTAATGCTTCTAGGAGATCTAATTTTGAACTTTTGATTTTATATGTAATATGTGAAAGTTTTTATTGAATGAATGGTTTTCTTGTATTAGGTGGTTTGAATAACTTGAATCAGATTTATTTTTATCGAAGCTACGTTTATGTTCAGATGTTCTTATGCCAAAACTCCTATAGGTCCTTCCGATATAAATTTTATCACAAGAACCGCAATTGAGTTTATAGATTCCTGATTTACTTGATTTTTCAACACGAGATTTATTATTTTAATATGTTTACCTAAGTTATAAGAAGTTTTGAAAGTTATATTAAGATTTTGTTTGACGAGAAAGGATTTAATATTTAATATTAAACTGTTGAATATTTTATAGTCTTTATGAATAGGATATACTTCATTTATTGCTTTCTGATACAGTTTTTACGAATGATTAGATCTATCATATCCGGATTATATGAATTATTAATGGCTATCTGTTTGATGATGTTTAACTCTTTATTATAATCTTTTACTGATAAAGGTAAATTGAGTAACCGATGTACCATGCTGTTTAAAGCTGCAACTTTGTGTTGAATTGGATGTAATGAGTAGTTATGTATAATTGTATCAATATGTGTTGGTTTACGAAAGACCGAAAAACATGATTATTATTTCGTTTAGTGATTTTCAAGTCCAAAAATTAATGGAATCGTTCTGTTCAATTTCTATCGTGAATTTAATGTTCAAATGGATGGAATTAATGAAATTAAGAAATAAGTCTAATTGACGAGTAGTTCCAATGAAACATACTAAGATGTCGTCAACATATCTATACCAATAGAGAAATTTGGAAATGAGTGGATGTGTATGAATTTTTCTGTTCAATATTATTCATAAAAATCTATGCCACTTTTAGCAGAGATTTCTTTGACATATTACATATAAAATCAAAAAGTTCAAAATTAGATCTCCTAGAAGCATTAGAAATAAATAGGTTCAAACATTCGGACAAGCTTTTGAATGAGCAGGTAGATGTGAATTATTCACCCCTACATAACTTGTTTAATTAGTTTTTATTACCTTTCATACTAACAGTACAATGGCTCGGTGTGGATTTTCCTGTTTGTTATTTATCCAACTTGTTCTACGTTCTACGATTTGTTTATATTACCATACTCTTCATTCTGTTTGTCATTCTTGATAAAGCTGCTGTGTCAGCGAAACGTCGTCGAATTTTTTCACATATAGTGTAGATTAAAGTTAAACCTTGTGTTTTTATCTCATTTAAAATAATTATAATTTTGCAAATTTAATCAACCATAAAAAAGATTTTAATGTTGAAGCAGAATGGAGTTTCTATATCTTATGGGAAAGGAGCATTTGATGGTTTGGCAGAAAGTGTGAAGAGACAAGCTTATCGTGAAAGTCTTAAGAGGGATAATTATAAGCACATAATTAATGGGATTTCATTGTTTCGATGGGCCGAAAACTCATCTGAAAATATTCATTTCGGATTCTGCTCACAACAAGACCATGATTCTCATGAACAACAGTATAGATCCCGGTACTAGCAATCCGTAACAATTAAAATACACGACAGTATCATGACTATAAAGCTGTAGATAATACATCACACGAGTTCAAACTTCCTTCCTAAGACATTAAAGTAATTTGAAATAGAGAATTGAAAAAATAATGCAATACTGATACATTTATATAATAATTATAATTTAACTAAATTATAATTTATTTAATCTCTCTGTTTATTAATTAATGAAAAAGTATTCGACGGCGCGTAGTACCGATAACGCTCGCCGCCCGTCATAAAAATTTTTTTGTTTAATCTAATGACGACCAGTCAAATTCTTTTTGAATTCTGTTACCTTGATGTTTAATACATCATAAACAGAAGGAAAAAATTATTTTTGAGGAGAAGTCATAGTAATTTTCTATTGTTAATCTAAAATTAATTAACAATATGAAAATTAATAAATAGTTTGAACATTAATAAATATTATCAATAAACTATATATCATCCACATTAATAACTTAACGCATTTTCAATACTTTCGTGGTATGTTTCAAATGTGATTCTGAAATACAGTATGGACATTTTCCATTTACATATTCAGGATTGAAGCTGAATGATTTTCGTTTGTCGTTCTGTTATGTTCAATCCGATTTCACCATACCAACAGCGTCCAGCTCTTGTCAGTGTTTGTCTTAGTTAACGGTCGTGAGAATTAACTCTTCATGAAGGATTACATGATAACTTCGTGAATATTACTCAACTATAAAAGTGTTTGCGTTTATAAATTCGGTTAAATGTGATTAATGAGCCGCTAATTGCTACTATTTTAATTGCAGGGTATATGTCTGAATGTCGCCTTTGTTCTATAATCGAAGAGACCACGTCATCACATCTATAATGAAACATTTTCGGAATTCTGAATAATTAATGAAACTAGAGAACCGGAATGGCTTTTCGACATTCATGGTTTTCACGCGACAGAACTTCCATTATTATTGCCTGGGTTAATGACTGCAATGACCAAATATTGGGTCACACAAATCTCTGTTCACCTGACTCAAAAACATGATGAATACCTGTATATTATAACCATAGCCATTAGTGTGAAATTCTCTGGCCATTTCCTACCCAATATATACGTTCATTGCGGTTCTGCATTCATTCGTCATAAAAACATGCAGTAGAGTGCAGTTTCAGTGAACCAATATACCTACTCGACGGTGGCGAGTCATGAATAATTCGAACGAGTGTTTTGGTACTTTAATTTTTAATATTCATTTCGATATTTCACATTCACAATAGTTCATTTATTTATTCACCATATGGTAGACACTTTCAAATACATCAGATGGAAATCACAAACAAATATAACACAAATGTTGATGGATTTAAAGCAAACTTCTAACCTATTGATATAGTGATAGGAAGCTCGCAAGATGAACCTTAATAGATCTTATCTAATATTCTGCAATAATACGACCGAATGGCCTAGTTACGTTAACAGATAGCATAGAGTGGATACTTGCTTACTCCACGGTGCAGAAAATATTCATATATTCCATGATGTGTACCTATGACAAGCTTAGTTACTTTTATTACGAATTATCCTTCGGTGACCAACCGGAGATCAAGTTACGATAGCTCAGCGTGAGAGGTGAATAAATGGTCAATTTGCCCAGTAAAAAAGACAACAAGTTCACAAAAAAACACACTCTTCTTCTTCTTCTTCTTTCACAGCCTCATCTCGTCCACTGCTGGACATAGGCCTCTCTTAACCTTTTCCAATTTGACCGGTCTTGGGCATCCTGAATCCAATTTGTGGAGATCCTTTTTATGTCGTCCGTCCATCTTGTTGGCGGTCTGCCTCTGCTTCTGAAGGCTTCGTGTCTAGGGCGCCACTCCAATATCCTTTTGACCATCTGTTGTCTGACATTCTTGCGACATGGCCTGCCCAGTTCCATTTTAAACGTGTGACCCTATCTCCTCATTTGAAATCCGATCTCTCAGGTTTATTCCCAACATGGACCTTTCCATGGCTCGTTGGGTCACTTTTATTCTGTTGACAGTCCTTTGGGTAAGTGTTAGTATTTCGGAGCCATATGTCAGTACCGGAAGCACACATTGATCATAAACTTTGCGTTCAAGACTTATTGGAATATCAGACGTGAAAATGTATCGTAATTTTCCGAAGGCAGCCCAGGTCAGTTCTATTCGTCTGCTTAGTTCACAGGTCTGGTTGTCTCTTCCAATTCGTATTTCGTGCCCTAGATATTTATATGAGGTTACAAATTGGATTTCTTTTTCCCTTAGTTTTAAGTTACAGCTGGGGACTAAGTTAGTCATGAATTCTGTTTCAGCGGTATTAATCTTTAATCCAACTTGTTGGAGGTACTTGACAACTCTGAGAGCATTTCGTATGCCTCATCTAGGCTATCTGAGATCAACACAATATCGTCGGCGAAACGCAGGTGATTTAGCATTTCCCCATTCACACGTATGCCTCTATTTCCCATTTCGAGCTTTTTAAACATATACTCTAATAAAGTTGTGAAGAGCTTGGGAGATATTGTATCGCCCTGACGGACACCCCTTTCGATTTTGAACTGGTTTGTTTCTTCGTGAAGTCTCACTTTTGCTGTTGCGTGTTCGTAGATATGTCGTAGTAGGGAAATATATCGATGATCTATACGACAGTCGGCAAGAGCATTTCGGAAGTAGTAAAACGCCAACAACCCAGTCAACAACCAGAGGGGGATACTTGCTATTTTGTTGGAGGGTTCCTTAAATGAACACATCACCCTTACTCGTCTCTTGCATAGTAATAGATAAGTGTTTTTCTTTTTGGGTATGTTAACTCACTTATGCCTGAACTCGTTTTTCTCAAATAACGGTAGAAGTTTTAGAAAGAATAATTTATTTTGGCTCAAAGGCAGTAGAGGTTAATAAAGATAACAGAAAGAATACAAAATTTTAATGAAACATACTGTCCTATAAATAGGTCGTTAGGAAAATGTGCTACTACGATCATAATTTTGTGTAAAACATAAAAAACCATTCGACATTTAACCCAACGTTACATTTAAGACATCTGGTGGTAGTTTTCGAATGACAATGTCGACATTTGGTCTGCTTTACTTGGGGACCTACCAAATGTAATCATAACGAATACTTAGGTTTTCATCTTTTCCCGGTTTCCCTGTTGCGAAACTGCTTTATTTTTGTTATTCTGAAGCAGATGCAATGCAATCTGTTGTTTGAATCCTAAATGGTTCAATCTACCTTGATTGATTTTATGAATTTGCCAAGCATTTTATATCATGTTGAGTTGGTTTAGAGTTTTGTAAAATGAGCAATCCTCAGGTCGATAAAATAAGCAACCAGAGGAAAATACCATTTGAATTTAGGAGGCTTTTACTTGGTAAAATTCCATTATCAATAATAAAAAAAGTACTGTGTTTTAAGGAATTTTACTTAATAATTGCGATTCGTAACGCGTTTCACTACACCGTAGCTTCTTCAGACGAATGAATATACAGAAAAATATAAATGAGAATATAACTATAAATGTTCTTGAGTAATTAAAAGCTTATTGGGTTGCTTCTTCTTGAGTGGTTATTTATGACAGGTATATCCAATAAAATTAAGGAATAGATTGCTCCCCGAAGAGATTCAATAGAGGTGAAGGGCTTAAATCGACTTGTTCATTGATGAGTCTACCTGAGTGTTTGTATTTATTGATTTCTAAAGTTTCCCAAAGATCTACCTTCCAATATTCATTATCTGTATGCAAAATTTCAAACTGTGGGTCGAAAGAGTGATTATTTTCTAACAGATGATTCGCGTCATTTGAATCTGATTTTTTTTGAAAAACTGCGTTTATGTTCTGATATTCTAATATTAAAATTTCTATATGTTCTACCAATGTAGAAATTATCACAGTCATTGCACTTCAATCTATAAACACCTGATTTATTGTTTTTACCTGGTTTGGTTTTACTATTTTTATATATTTGCCTAAATTATTATTAGTTTATTATTAATATTAATAATAACCATAAGCCGTCACATACAGATATTATAATACATAACTCGTCGTGTCATCCATATCAACTTAAAATGTCAGCATTCAATAGTCTTATTCACAGATTGATTAACATCCCGTTATCACCAGAAAATTTCAACAAAGAACTAAATTTGATTAAACAAATAGCTAAAAATAATGGTTACAATCCCAAACTAATAAATAATATTTTAAATAAAAACAAAGTAGAATCGCATTTAATGAAGTTAACCCTGTCGATAAATTGAAACAAAATTCAACACCTTAACCTACGTTGGCATTACAAGTGAGAAACTGAAATCATTCTTAAGTAGCAATAATTTCAACATAGCTTTCCAAACTAATAATAATTTAGGCAAATATATAAAAATAATAAAACCAAACCAGGTAGAAACAATAAATCAGGTGTTTATAGATTGAATTGCAATGACTGTGATAATTTCTACATTGGTTGAACACATAGAAATTTTAACATTAGAATATCGGAACATAAACACAGTTTTTCGAATAAAAAATCAGATTCTAATTACGCGAATCATCTCTTAGAAAATGATCATTCTTTCGACCCACAGTTTGAAATTTTGCATACAGATAATAAATATTGGAGGGTAGATCTTTGGGAAACTTTAGAAATCAATAAATACAAACACTCAGCTAGACTCATCAATGAACAAGTCGATTTAAGCCCTTCACCTCTATTGAATCTCTTCGGGGAGCAATCTATTCCTTAATTTTATTGGATATACCTCTCATAAATAACCACTTAAGAAGAAGCAACCCAATAAGCTTTTAATTACTCAAGAACATTTATAGTTATATTCTCATTTATATTTTTTCTGTATATTCATTCTGTCTGAAGAAGCTACGGTGTAGTGAAACGCGTTACGAATCGCAATAATTAAGTAAAATTCCTTAAAACACAGTACTTTTTTTTATTATTGATAATGGAATTTTACCAAGTAAAAGCCTCCTAAATTCAAATGGTATTTTCCTCTGGTTGCTTATTTTATCGACCTGAGGATTAACAATGCTTGGCAAATTCATAAAATCAATCAAGGTAGATTGAATCATTTAGGATTCAAACAACAGATTGCATTGCATCTGCTTCAGAATAACAAAAAATAAAGCAGTTTCGCAACAGGGAAACCGGGAAAAGATGAAAACCTAAGTATTCGTTATGATTACATTTGGTAGGTCCCCAAGTAAAGCAGACCAAATGTCGACATTGTCATTCGAAAACTACCACCAGATGTCTTAAATGTAACGTTGGGTTACATGTCGAATGGTTTTTTATGTTTTACACAAAACTATGATCGTAGTAGCACATTTTCCTAACGACCTATTTATAGGACAGTATGTTTCATTAAAATTTTGTATTCTTTCTGTTATCTTTATTAACCTCTACTGCCTTTGAGTAAAAATAAATTATTCTTTCTAAAACTTCTACCGTTATTTGAGAAAAACGAGTTCAGGCATAAGTGAGTTAACATACCCGAAAAGAAAAACACTTATCTATTACTATGCAAGAGGAAGGAACCCTCCATCAAAATAGCAAGTATCCCCCTCTGGTTGTTGACTGGGTTGTTGGCGTTGTTACTACTTCCGAAAGTTTGGGTAAGGCTTGTCTTGGAGAAAATTGAAAATATAACCTAATCTAGACTATCAGTTCAATTATTGAAAAGTATTTTCACCCCCTCAATGCACTCGTTCTGTCCAATTACAATACATAAAAAAAGTTACAATATTTCCATCTACAATTGAACAGAACGTAACTCATTAAAGTGGAAAGAAAAACAAACAAGAGAACAAACAATTAATGAACGATAATGTTGGGTTGTTTGGGAGAAAACGAAAAACGAAAGAAATTTCTTGGACCTAAAAGATAAAATTACTTACCACGAATTATTCACGGGTAAATTAGCAATTCGCTTTTGAAACTTATAACTTAGTTATCAAATGGTCTTTTTCTTTATTCACTAAAGATAATTCCTCAGAACCTTTTCAAATTCTTAACTTTCACAAAATTACGAAATTCCTTCTTGAAATGCTTCCTTGAGGTTAAATCGGCATAAAAATGAATTTATTGAATACTAGGGAAATTATGAAGAAATCGAAGTTTCTCAGCAATATGACCAGAAATTAGCATGCCTTTGGTTTAAGAGGAATACAGGAATATGCAGCAACTTGTGCAACATCTCATAGAACGACAACAGTAGGGCAAAGACGAGAGGAATAGGGTCATAAATGAATGTGGAATTTGCATTTTAGGAGATGAGTCGAAATTATGATGGGCGTGAAGGTTTGCAAAGAACGAGGAAGGCAATTTCACGACCTAGTGACGAGCTTTGGTGGAGATTCAGTTTGTCTTTAGGTTGGGAGAAGAATAGGTTCCGCATAGGCTTAGTCCTTTTACTGAATCAACAATGAATGATACTTCAAAGTATTGTTACTTGAAATTTATGCGTTGAGTTATCACTCATATGATAGAATTCAAGGAGCATTCTGCAGATATGAACTGCATTGAGTATGTTTTGTCTGGGATGTGATAGACTAGAGGTACTTAAACTCTACAGCCTGAAGCAGCTTTTCGACAAAAATGGGCAAATATCAACAAAATTTTAAGATCAATTCAATCCATCAAATGTGAATGTGGGATTAAACTATTCATTAGAAGTTCAAAAATGAAGTAAGTAAATTTACTAAACGACCTTTCAAGGAATTTTCGATTCAGGTATTGCTAGACCACTTTGCTCCATTAAATTTTTAAGCCCTATCCATTAGAGGTTGCTTATGACATTTGTCATATTTTTAGAACCACTGTCAAAATTTTTCCGCAAATTTTTCTCTAAATTAAACAAGATCCACGAAGAAATAATATATGGGCGATATCAACCCAAATTATTGGGTCCATAATGATTCTAAAACATCTATAGATCATAATCGGCATCACTTGAAACACCAAACCTGGCCATTGGGGCTCTCTCGGTCGAACAGAGAGGGAATTGTTTCGTTGAGTTTGAATATTGAAGGGCTTTTTGCGATTATACTTCAAAATTGATAAGCAAGGGCAAGGAAGTGATTATGTTTTGGGAGACTCACACTGCAACGGAAGAACATCTCCGAGAAAGAGGAAATATCGCAGGTTATGTACTTTTTGATTATCTCCTTAGTCCTCTTTATGGCCTTGCTTGCTATGTATAATCTTTTCTTAGATATGTTCAGACATAAAAGAGGTATGATTATTGAAATACTTTTCTGCTGGTTCCCTTTTTCCATCGTTACAGATTCCTGTCCCAAACTCCCTTCCTTTCACCATTGTCTTCGTCTGGAAATCAAGGAGAATGAAGCGACTAAGCAGAAAAATTTTTGGTACTCTTTATGTACACACAACATTAATACAACATAAACATACAAGCTACTGCTAGTGCAATAGCGACAGGGATATGAGTTTTGCTAAAAGTTTAATGAGGTGTCTTCGTGTAATTTTTTTCAGAAAAGTATATGGAATATTGTCCGGGCCAGCAGCCGAATTTTTAGATGTAGATAAGGCAGCAGTTAGTTCTTCTACTGAAAAAGGGTGGTTGATAGGGTTGTCATCATGTTGTGTTTATTCGTTTCTGTTCAAAATATTCAAAGGTAGATTTTGTACAAGTATATTCCTTGTTCTGGCTTGAAAATGTAGGGCCA
This sequence comes from Cryptolaemus montrouzieri, assembly GCA_013387265.2. NCBI lineage: Eukaryota > Metazoa > Arthropoda > Insecta > Coleoptera > Coccinellidae > Cryptolaemus > Cryptolaemus montrouzieri. The sequence continues at coordinate 128,014,843 of JABFTP020000185.1, forward strand.
GTGCATCAGCCATCTCATGACTGTCCGTTATAACTTTACCTTCATGTTTTAGAGCTGGAATCTTGTGAGCGGTGTTTTGCCCCGGCATTCGTTTAATTTTGTTCCAGAGTTCATTCACAGGTGTGTCTTCTTTCAGTGAGTTGGTATATTCGTTCCATGATTCTTTTTTCTTTCTCTCAATACGCGTTCTGATTTCGCTTTCAAGCGTTTGAAATTAATTGTCTTCATTAAATCTGGTTCTGCGGTATTTATTGAGAGCTGTTTTACATTCCCTGATGGCTTTAGAGCAAGGCTCATTCCACCATGGCACTACCTTTTTTCTAGAGCTTATCTAAAATTTACCAATGTAATTTTCAGCAGCAATGATTATACTAGAGGTAAAATGAAATATTGTATTGTCAATACTTCCATTAAATACAAGAGAGCTTGTTTTTTCTTTCACACTCAAACTGAAGTTGAGCCAATCAGCATTATCAAATCGCCATTGGTCGTAATAAATTGAATTGTTAGAGGTGTTTCTGGATGTACAAGTAGTAACTTTTAAAATAGAATGATGCGCAACGAATTTTACAAAGCATATAAGCGTAAAGGGGAGCTGCAAGCGAATGAAATAGGTTTCCGGGATAAACAGAACAAGATCTTTATTAATGATAGTCTAACACAATATAACAAAAAACCCTTTTATTTGTCGAAACAACATTGCAAAACGTATGGATATAAATATTGCTGGACGCAAGACGGTAAAATATTGATGAGAAAGGAAAGCACTTCAAAAATCATCCATGTTAGTTCTGAAGAATTACTAACTAAATTTTGCTATAATAGTGCTTGACTAGATTACTGTTATTAATATTGAATACTCCTCATTATGATGGCGCCTGTACAATCAAATTTAAGTGTTTATTATCAAAACTATAGAGGTCTTTGCACAAGGACTAGTGAGTTCCTTCAATCGTCATTAAATTGTAACTTTGATATAATTGCAGTGACTGAATCGTAGCTTAATCCGCGAATTAACTCTTGTGAAGTTATGTGTGACTCATACTCAATCTTTCGTTAGGAAAGGCGCGAATCTAATAGTCCGTAATCTGAAGGTGGCGGTGTCTTGGTTGGGGTGGCAAGGGAGTATCACATTGAAGTTCTATCAGGATGGATCAACACGTCAATAGTCGAGGATATCTGGTTGAAACTACGTATTTCCGGTAACACTTATCTTTACTTGTGCGTGTGCTATATTCCGCCTGATACCAGTCGGGACGCATACATTTATTATTTCAATCAGGTAACATCTTTCATAGAGTCGCATGGTGGTGAGATTTTCTTTTTGATTGGTGATTTCAATCTAACTTATTTTTCTTGGTCATACGATAATGATAATTTGGGCTTTGTAAGCAATTTGGTTAGTATTGAAGTGTATTCTGCATTCAGGGATTTTTGCTCATACAACTCGGAAGCGCAATTTAATGGTTAAAAAATTACAGAGATAGAGTTCTAGATTTGATTTTATCGAATATGGGCAACATCGAAGTTGCAAGAAGTTCCTTACCGTTTGTCTGTGAAGATGATAATCACCCAGCCGTGGAAGCATATATTCAGCTCAACCTTATTAAGATAACAGAACCTAAAACTCGTTCTTTCTATAAATTCTTTAATGCAGATTACAAGTTGATCAATAGTGTGCTGACTCGAATAGATAGGAACATCCTTTTATCTAGTGATGATGTAGATAAGTGTACAGAAATTTTCTATTCTACTTTTGATAACATCATAGTAAAGTCTGTGCCCAAACGATCTTCTAGTAAAAGGGCCTACCCTTCATGGTTTTCTAGAGAAACAATCGATCTAATCATTCAGAAATCAAGATTTTATGTAAGGTTCAAGAAATTCAAATCCTTCACGATTTATCAAATTTCAAAGAATTACGCACGCAATGTAAAACTTTGATTCAAAGAGATCATGACAGTTATATTTCGTCTGTAGAACAAAATGTCATAAGTAACTCGAATACTTTCTGGTCCTACGTATCCGATTTAAAAAAGACGTAACTGTTCCGCATGTAATGAAACTTGATCAGGCAGAGTTCAATGATTGTGACTCTATACCTGATGCCTTCGGTAGGTACTTTGCGGGAGTCTTTGAGGATTCAGACATATCTGTTCTGTATAAAAGTAAATTTGATTCGGTATGACCTATATGTTTCAGTTATATTGAAAGATCTGAAAAAGCAAGGGGCTGGTCCGGATTCCATCCTTCCAATTTTCATAAAGTCAGGAGCAGAAAAGCTGGTAACACCTCTGCAATTAATTTATAATAAATCACTTCGACTTGGAATTTTTCAGGTAAATGAAAACTTGCAAAAATAGTATCGATATTTAAATCCGGTGAAAAGGAATGCATTAATAACTACAGATCTGTATCTATTTTGTGCCATTTCGATATAGTTCTGGAGTCATTCGTAACAGAACAATTGTTTCATCTATGTAGCTCGAATTGGCCACAGCACTAACACGGTTTCATTAAAGACAGGTCTGTGCTCACAAATTTGGCACCGTGAACTGATTTTTTGTCGAAAGCTCTTGATGAATGTATACAGGTGAATACAGTTAATACGGATATGGCCAAAGCCATATAATAAGGTCCACCATAAAACATTAATATCAGTTTTATCCAATTTTGGAATATGTGGTTCTCTGCTCAGATGGATAGAGTCTTACTGGAGTAAAAGGTTACAATACGTGGTAGTACATGGAGTATGTTCAGGAACTTTTCGGGTGACTTCTGGAGTTCTGCAGGGGTCACATCTGGGACCCCTATTATTTGCCTTGTATTTGAATGATATTCATGAATGCTTCCGCTACACCCATCATGAACCATTTGCTGATGATTTGAAAGTCTATAAAAAAATTTGCAATACTACTGTCCAACAAATGTTTCGCCTATTTTCTTTTTGTACGTCACGTTACTTCAAACTCAATGGCGGTAAATGCCAGCATATTACTTTCACGAAAAATACAAGAAGAATAGAAATTTCTTTCTTTTTAGGAGAGCATGTTATACCTAGGGTAGATCGTGTTCGAGATTTGGGTGTTATCTTCGATGAAAAGCTATCATTTGTATATCATATCGATCATATTGTCTCTAAGGCCTTTAAAATGCTTAGTTCTATTCTCAGAATTACCAAAAACTTCAGTAATATAGTAAGGTTAAAAGTCTTATATTTCATCTTTGTTCGAAGCCACCTAGAATATGCTACTCCTATTTGGTCTCCCTCCTACCATGTCCATATTGATAAAATTGAGAGATTGCAGCGTAAATTTCTGAAAAATTAAAATTATAGGTTATTGATTATATCACTGTAACACGAAAGATTAATATACTTACCTTGGAGCGGATAAGGGTGCTCTTCGATGGTATCTTTCTTCATAGAATTTTGAACAACAAATTCAACTTTCCTTTGATACATTATTTAAGATTTCATGTGTCTAAATATCTGAACCGTCGAACGGCTCTTTTCTACGTTCCTAAGGCCCGAACAGCTCTCTTTTACAGCTCTGTCTTTCTAAGAATAATGAGACTGTTTAACTGGCACTTGAGTGACATCGATTTGTTCAACGTCAGTTTGACTTGTTTCAAAAGAAGATATTTTTATATTTAGTCCATCTCTGGGGATTCTGTTTATTGTGATATACATAATAAGTTTTTCTATTTTTCATATTTTAATTGAACTCGATTATGTTTATTATTTTGAATTAATTTTTTGTAGAGAGCCCCTTTTATTGGGAACTCCTATCGGAGCTCCGGTTAAAATAAATAAATAAATATCATAATAGAAAAGTTATTACTTTCGTATAAGCTATCTAGAGGTTGCCAGCTGAAAAGAGGATCGAGTTTTGAGTCACTGAAGCTGAGGTCAATGCTCGAGAACATTCTAGAAGCTATATTGAAGTGTGTGTGGTGTCCAGTATTTAGAAGATACAAATCTGAGTTACTGTTCAGTGTATTCTTCATGATTTTTCCTCTTCCAAAACTGAGTTCTGATACCCATAGTCCATTTTGAGCATTAAAATCACCTACGAGGATGAAAGGTTTTGGTAGTAGTTGCCTAATCAGTTCAGATATTTCTGTATTTCCCAGGTAATAGTTCGGGGGTATATGAACACTGCATATAGTTGTTTTCTATGGACACCAAACTCATCGAAGAAAATTATTTTTCAAGGGACAATATTCAACCTTCCATAGAAAGTTGAATATCTTTCCTTGAAGGAGCTAGTTTTTCGATCTACTCTTCATAATCACCGTTAACCGGGGCCACAGGAAAGTGGTACAGCACGGTCAGATGTCACGAATAGGAACAATGGACTGAAGTTTCGGTCTCGTTTGACCTCGTCAGCATTGTCTACCCATTCGTAACACAAGGCTATGCTGTTACCTACTCATCTCAATTCGTTGGAGCGAACGCAATAATGTAAATGTCACTGCGCCCCCAACGAACCAAAACAGAGGCTACCTCACCAACGCCCCGTGAAACGGTGAAACCAAAAAGCAGATAAAACAGGAAAACGTTAAGTGGTCACACTAGTTCGATAACATACCGCCATGCGACACTCACTCATCAGACAGAAGCGGCCGTCAAAGGACCGACGCTCCTCATTTCTATGTGGTTTACAACCAGGCATACACATCAAGGGAGGATATTTAACTTTTACGGAAGATTGAATATTGTCCTTGAAAAATAATTTTCTTCGATGTGTCTACACATTGCGAAATCTCGCATATAGTAACTTTTTGTTTTGAGACAAAACTGTTACTGCAACTGCTTAACGCCTTAAATGAGTGATTGATCAAAACAAGTGTTTAAGGAATATAATATATTCTCAAAATCCACATTCAGTCTTCATAAAACAATCATTCTTAATTTAGTAGACTCTTAACAATATGCCAATGAAGAATATGTTGTCTCGAATAATAAAATGATATTGTGATCGCTCGATCTTCATGTAAATTTTTTATTCTGAAATGATAATTCATACACTTAATTCTCGCGTAAATATTTTTCTCAACATACTCTTCTGTGTTCAAATAAATAATTCATGAGATATGAGCTGCTTAACACGCAATAAATCCTTCCGGGTATATCCTGAGCCTGAAGGACTCAGATAGAATATCAACTGTGAGCGCATCTACTAAAAATATCCTTCAAGCTCGGTTTAATCCATTCATCCTCATGCGTCGGCTAGCTAAAGGCAATTTTCAGCGGCTATCCAACGAGAAAGTTCGTTCTTCATTTAATTAATCTTCTTCGAACATTTCGGTGAATATTCAGAAACCGTAACGGACAGACTTCGATCTCTCTGGGGATTCCAAGTTATATATGGAGTACATTCAACAAAGCCTTGGACAAATGAGGGTCAAATTGAAATAAAAATGGAAGTTCATTCTTCTAGCTACTTGACTGAATTCAGATCCATGTGATTTATTATGTGAAAATGTTTTCAAACATTTGATGGGGTCAATTCAATAGCAGATAATTTATATACTACTTTGTTCTGAAATTCCAACAACAGTATAATGTTCATTTTTGTTTTTGTATACGTAATTGAAACATTTTCTTCCGTATTTTATTAGAGACTAGTGAGCCCATTAAGATCGCCTTTTATATCTAAATAGCCAATATACTAAACGCCTAATATACTGAACGTCTTTTCATATCCAACTCTATCCATACTGAACGCCTTATTATATTCACTTCATTATTTATATTTTTACTTAATAGTTCTTTATGTTGCATGGCAATCTCTCATACAGGGTGCTTCAACAAAAACCAAACAGAGGCTATATCTACCAAGATATTCATTCCTGATCGAAACGCAAAAATAGGTAAATTTTTTATTCAAGGGTGACATCTTTTGAGATATAAAACTAACCTGAAATATCAACCCCCTAAGCGGGGATTGCAATCCTTGAACATTTTGAATAGAGAAGATGGCTCGAGTGATGACTCAAAAGAAAGGTGGTATCTTTGTCTACATCGCTTTGAACGAAATTTCATTTTTATTGAAAACTGTAAAAGATACAGGGTGAGAAACTGGAAGACGGGGAAGACTATTTCCCTGAGACTATTCAAGTTTCAGTGAAATAAAACGGAACAGATCCATGCTGATCAATTTAAGTCATCATCAACTACCATCCTCATCTCGAATTTCAACCCCTAGGGCAGGGATGACCACCCTTGAAAATTTGGAAGAGGGTACATGGGTCAAGTGATACCTCGAAATAAAGGTATTATCTTTGTCTGCATCCATGTGAACGAATTTTAATTTTTTATTGAAAACTGAAGAATATACAGAGTGAGCTACTGAAAAATAGAGGAGACTACCTATCGCCTTGAGCTATTCAAGTATTAGTGCAAAAAAATGAAACAGAATAATTCCATCTTTGATCTGACTGAATCTATTCCAGTTTTTTGCACTAATACTCCAATAGTCTTGTGGCGATAGTCTTTTCTATTTTTCTGTATCTTCTACAGTTTTCAATCAAAAATGAAAATTCTTTCATGGGAATGCAGACAAAGAAATTACCTTTTTTTCGAGTTGTCATTCGACCCATCTACCCTCTTCCAAATTTTCAAGGGTTGTCACCCCTGCACCAGGGGTTGAACTTCGAGATGAGGATGATACTTGATGATGACTGCCATTGATCAGCATGGATCTGTTCCATTTTACTTCACTAAAACTTGAATATACTCAGGGAAATGGTCTTCCCTATCTTTCAGTTGCTCACCCTGTATCTTTTAAAGTTTTTATTTAAAAAATAGAAATTCGTTCAAAGTGATGTACACAAAGATACCACCTTTCTTTAGAGTCACCACTCGACCCATCTTTTATATTCAAAATGTTCAAGAATTGCAACCCCCGCTTAGGGGGTTGATATTTAAGACAAGTTTTGTACCCCAAAAGATGTTTCTCTTAAAACAAAAATTGACCTTAATTTTGCGTTTTGATCAGAAATGAATATCTTGGTAGATAAAGCCTCTGTTTAGTTTTAGTTGAAGCACCCTGTATATGGCGAATATGTGGGTATTCAAAATTATATGAATTTTAGTGGGAATTCCTGAAGAATTTACCAAATATTTCAAATATTCAAAGCGAGTTAAATAATTTAGTTCATAATTTTGGGTTATCAAGACAACAGTCAGAACTTCATGGTCTAGTCTTAAGGAATGGAACTTATGAGCCAATTAACAAAAGTTACGAATTTGAGAAAAAGATATGCTCGTTTTGCTGCATTCTACAGTATGGAAAATTCGTTTTGATCGTGTTCTAATATTGATGTGTTAATGCAATACGAATTGATATTAAATATTTCCCCTTTGATCATCGTTTATTTATATATTCGTTTCAAAAGCTCTTTACTAGTTGCCTTTTCAGTGAAGATGAAAGAAAGTTATGAAAATATGCGCAGTGTGTTGGATGAATCAAACTTCAACAAATATACAGGGTGCTTCAACGAAAACTAAATAGAGGCTATAGCTACCAAGATATTCATTTCTGGTCAGAACGCAGAAAAGTTCCATTTTTGTTTCAAGGGGATGTCTTTTGGGGTACAAGACTTGCCTGAAATATCAACTCCCCAATTCTTGAACATTTTGAATGAGGAAGATGGGTCAGTGATGACTCAAAAAAAAGGTGGTATCTTTGTCTACATTGCCTTGAACGAATTTCCATTTTTAATTGAAAACTGTGAAAGATGCAGGGTGAGCAACTGAAAGATAGGATAGACTAATTCCCTGAGACTATTCAAGTTTCAGTGAGGTAAAATGGAACATATGCATGCTGATCAATGGCGGTCATCATATAGTACCATCCTCATCTCGAATTTCAACCCCTAGAGCAGGGGTGACAATCCTTGAAAATTTGGAAAGAGGTAGATGGGTCGAGTGATAACTCGAAAGAAAGGTATCATCTTTGTCTCCATCCTTGTGAAAGAATTTTCATTTTTTATTGAAAACTGTAGAAGATACAGAGTGAGCCACTGAAAAATAGAGAAGGTTATCGCCCCAAGACTATTGGAGTAGTAGTGCTTAGTGATCTGGAATGAATCTATTCCATTTTTGTGCACTAATACGTGAATAGCTCAGGGCGATAGATAGTCCCCTCTATTTTTTAGTAGCTCACTCTGTATCTTCAACAGTTTTCAATCAAAAATGAAAATTCGTTCACGGAGATGCAAAAATAATACCTTTCTTTCAAGGTATCACTCGACCCATCTACTCTCTTCCAAATTATCAAGGGTGGTCATCCCTGCTCTAGGGGTTGAGAATCGAGATGAGGATGGTACTTGATGATGACTGCCATTGGTCAGCATGGATCTGTTCCATTTTACCTCAATGAAACTTGAACAGGGAAATAGTCTTACCTATCTTTCAGTTGCATACCCTGTACCTTTTACAGTTCTTAATTAAAAATGGAAATTCGTTCAAGGCAATGTAGACAAAGATACCACCTTTTATTTGTGTCATCACTCGTGCCATCTTCCTTATTCAAAATGTTCAAGGATTGCAACCCCGCTTAGGCGGTTGATATTTCCGGCAAGTTTTGTACCCCAAAAGATGTCCCCCTTGAAAAAAAAGTTGACCTGTTTTTGCGTTTTGATCAGAAATGAATATCTTGGTAGATATAGCCTCTGTTTGGTTTTCGTTGAAGCACCCTGTATATTACCTCAGTCATCCTAAGGGTAACATAGCTTCCAGTATTGTTTTATGTATACTGACTCATCAACCACACAAATTTCAACACTATTCACTACTATCCCAATTCAAAGGGATACATTAAATTTGAAAATCCCCAATTGAGCTAGCATAAGATCAAATTAAAAACATTTCAACATTGATTCAAAAGAACAAATTGTGCAATCACCCTTCAGGCATAGAAATTCAATCATCAACAACTCTAATATTAATCCTCAATATTCCAAATTTTTAGTTCTAAAAGTATTAAATATATACTTCAGAAAGATTAATATATGCAGATCTATAGTTTCAAATCTTTTAATTCTACTTAACAGTTCTGATTCCTTTTAGATCAGATAAGAATCCAATAAGATTCATGAATTAAAATAAACAACAAATATGAGCTGGAAACAGCACGATGAAAGAAACACTTCTGAAGTATATTAATGAAATAGAAAATAAAAGTTTTTCTCCAATTAAAATTTCTTGGGAGTATCCAAAAGACTCAAGCGAGAAATAAGTATTCAAATAAAGGAACACTACTGAATACATAGAAATTTAACCCTATACGTAACTAATTTGTATAATTTCAAATTGACCAAAATTCACTCAATTTGCTTACCAGAAAGAACAAACATCTTCTGAATTGAAGTGTTCTAGTGGAAAGCAGAAATTAGATTCACAAATTTGTATATAACGTTATGGGCCCTCATGTTCAAATACAATGATGTTAACTATATATCAGTTCCAGTGAAACTGCTTCTTGTAACTGTTAATTTCCTAGATCCATAACTGTCTATTTGGCAGGTGGTTTCGAGCAGTCAGCTTCTTATAAACTTGCTCTCTAATAATTGAAATTTCTCTTCTTCAATTTTACTTACTCTTCAATTCTTTTCTTGGGAAACTTTATGATATACTATGAAATGAAAATGAAAGGAAGAAATCGCATTAAAACAACTTCATATTTCCATATCACAAGATGGACATACTCACTTCACACTATTATATAAAATACCTATAGTACAACTACCCATTACAAAAATTGTCAAATTGCGTAGCATTCTCCAAGTGGTAGTTGAATATTTTTCAAAATATGACTCACATAAGCAGCAGCATGTTTCCTGTGACTTTCATAAATCTTGGATTGAAAGTTGTGGTTGTACAAAATAAAACTTCATATGCAACTTCTACATATTTGAACATCATGTCTCCCACTATCAGACACCTATAACAGAGAAACTTTCAACTTCAAATCAATTCCTGTCATTCATTCAACAACCTTGATAAAATTTCCTGAGAAACAGTAACTATGAGTTATGAATAGAATTAACTCACAATAATTACCTTTTGTGCAAATTTGAGATCTCATTTTCTTTGGTTCAAACTTGAACATTGTCAAACACATTGAATACCATTAATTTTTACATTTGGAATAAACTGAAACGAAAATTCAATTTGAAATGGTATGGTCAAATTGACATCCAGCTTGAAATATTTTAATACAGATAAAGCCTTTAGTGGATAGCTTTCAATATTCATATGATACATACTCTAAACGACCTAACGAAAATTTCATCGAGTTCCTTCCGAAAAAATATTATTATACAAAAGAGCTCAATACCTATTTATAGCAACTCAAAGGATATCCCATCATTTTGTAAGATCCTCCAATTGATTCTTTAAAAATCCTAGTAATTCCAGGACATTTTTCAACGCATAGAGGTTAAACTAACCATGAAAGAAAAATGAAATATGTGAATTCTGAGTACATTTCTTGAGCATGCCTAAAAAGTATACATTAAAATACATGAATAAACCTCAAATTACATTCACTTACCTTTCAAGCATTATTGTAACTCTCCTTTACTCCTTTTATTATAACATTCGGTTTGAATCATATCGTTTAGGTTAGAATAACCACAAAATGTTAAATTTATGAATTTTGAAAGTTTGTCAATTCTTTCCTCAAACAAAATATACATTAACATGGATAAAATAGACATCAAACTACGATCACTTACCTCTAAAAGTTTATTTCTAGTTTCGTCAAACTTTTCATTCAAATAAAATTCGGAATATTTCGACAGATCGAATATAAGCCAAACTGAAATGAGGTTAGCTTCGATTGTCACTCAGAAGAGAGAGAGTACTATATTCTAAATGTTGTTAGTACCGAAATTATGTTAGTGGAAATTAAAGTTACTAACTATTTCCATCTCACTATTTTCGTTTTGAAGAGAGAGAGCATTGAATTTTGCACGTAGGTAACGCTCACTTCCGACATTGAATAGCGATATAAGGGGCAGAAGGAGCGGTAACTGGCTCCGCCCCCGTGTTTCCGGTCTTTTTCTCGAAAATATACGTCTCAAAGATCGTCCCAAATTCGAAAATTAAGTGCTACAGTAACGATTTCTCTTCGCGGACCCGATCTCGAGATATGTAGGAGTCGTTAGGCACCCGAATCTTTTCTGTCGGTAACACCCTATAAGTAGAATAAATGAAAGAAAACCCTTTATTTTGACAGCTCGACAGCCATTAATTTATTTAATTTCTGGCCGTCAGTGATATTCGGAATGAGGAAAACGGACCGAAATTTTGCAAAAGTCCGCCGATAGCCCTTTGTTGAATAGCAAATTTTACAGTTTTCCCGTTGTTTAACGAGAATGAAACAATTGCGGGTACACATGCGAAACTCGAGGCTTTCTCTTTGTCCAGATTTTGAATATGAACGCGATGGAAAAATTTGTAACGAACTTATAGAGACTAAGCAAATACCAAAGAATGAATGGGTAGAATATCTAACCAGACTATACGGAAAAACAAGAAACGAATTGAATCAGGAAACTAACGAAGACGCATATATAGAAGAAGAAGCATTAGAGTTAGTACTCAAAAAAACTGAAGAATAAGAAAAGTGCTGGATGGAATAACAAACGAACTACTCAAATATGGCGGCCAAACATTACAACGAGAATTACTAAAACTCGTTCTGAAAATTCTGTTCTTCCACAAAATACCAGACGATTGGCGCACTAGTATCACTATATTACGAGTCATTGGCCGAAAAGGCGGAAATAGAGAATAAACAAACATCACTATATTGCTCTTCAGAAAAGGTGACAAGAAAATACCAGCAAATTATCGAGGTATTAATCTTCTGAATACTGCGCACAAGTAAACAACTAGAATATTTACAATGCAAATGAACAGCATCATCTCACTATCTGATGAACAGCGAGGATTTCGATCTGGAAGATCATGTACAGACGTAGTTTTTGTGTTAAGGCAAATAACAGAGTAGTCCATTAAGTATAATAAACCAGCTTTTATATGCTTTATTAATTTATTGAAAGCATTTGACCGCATTCTGCTAAGAGACATCATAACATTACTTTAATACTTAGGAATACCACATGATCTAATAAAGACTATCAAAGACATATATAAGAATAACAAAACGATCCGGAAAATAAATGGAGAACTAGTAGGTTTGATCCCGGTGGAAAGTGACATTCGACAAGGAGATTCATTGAGCCCTCTTCTCTTTAATACTGTCATGAACACTATAATAAAGAAGATAAGACCACTCAGAGGATATAAAATGGGAGCCGAAGAGATCAATATTGTATGCTATGCCAACTTATAACGACTACTACATGCGTTCAATCAAACTGCAAAAACTTTCAATATGATAATCTCCGCAACCAAAACCAAATGTATGACAACATCGAAAACACCTTTAAGATGAAAGGTGGAGCTGGCTGACACAGTAATTGAGCAGGTCATGAAATTCCAATATAGGGGTATAGAATTGTCAGGTTTTGGAAAAGTGGAACAGGAAGTAAGGAATCAAACTTTAAAAGCGTCAAGAGCGGCTGGATGCCTTAACGCCACAATATGGCACAATAAACATATAAACATCGAAACTAATCGAGAATCCATAAAACTGCTATAAGGCCTATAATGTCATATACTGCTGAAACCAGACCTGATACAACGACTACCAAGCGAATGATGGAGACAGCAGAAATGAGTGTTCTTAGGAAGGTTGTAGGAAAAACACTATGTGACAGAGAAAGGAGCGAGAACATTCGCAGGAAATGTGGAACACCAGATATAAGTTAACCGAATGGACAAAACTCGAATTGTAAAATGGCAAGGGATAAATCCCGTTGGGTCTCTGATATCCAGGAAGACATCGTAAAAGATGGAGTGATAACCAAAGAATGCCGAGTGAAGGTTTTGAAGATAGAACAGTCAGCAACTGCCTATTAAGAAGCAAGAAGAAGAAGTCTTATAATCTACTGCGGAAGGATCTGCATATTGTGGAAATGTTGTGTCACGACTGGCTGGTATCTCTAAATATACCAAAGTACACTGTACTCCATGTTTTGAAAAACAACCTGAACCACTCAGAGACAATCGACGGCATCCAGAAAAATCACACCAAAGATCTAGGTATTATCGTGTCTGATGACCTGAGTTGAAGCACACACCTTCAAGTAACCTTTAAATACAAAACAATTATTCATCTGATACATAAATCATTCTACTAATGTGATCCATTGTGGTAGCTTAGATTTACGCAACCTATCTGCGCTCCATGTTCAAATTTAGAGGACCAGTATGGTGCACGAATCTAAGAGCTGATGCGGAACTTTTTGACGATATTCTATGCTGATTTACCCGCATTGCTTATGTCAGAAACAGACCCAGTTATGAAGACCGTGAAAAGATAAAGGGGTTAGATATATTTGCGGATAGACACCCAAGAGGTGACCTTATTGTGACGTACAGAGCACTTCATGACCTATTTGGATGTTATTTAACCCACCTGCTTCCGTTATATTCTAATAAATTAAGAGGTCACAATCTCAAACTTCGCAGAGAGAAGGCGAAAACCACCCGCCTGAGTAAACTTCCCTTCCTTTTTTCTCTTTAGATATTTGATTTTTCCAGTGATCTTATCCACTGTGTTCTATTCATTACGTTTATACCCAGTAACTTTTTCATTGAGAGTCATTACAGGCTTCGACTTTTATCTCAATATAATAATAATAATAATAGTAATACGTCGAGATACCCATACGTCGTGGAACTTTTCAAGGAGACTCTTTGAGTCCACTATGGTTCTGTTTAGCTATGAACCCATTGTCCTCAATGCTCAATAGAACAGGATACGTATTAAGGATAAACACAGACAGGAATTATTATACAGTCTCTAACCTGCTGTATTTGGATGACATCAAATTATATGCTTCAAACAAGAAGCAATTGGATGATTTGCTGAAAACCGTCAGTAAGTTCTCGGCAGATGTTCATATGAAATTCGGGATTGAAAAATGTAAGACCCTGAACATTCAAAGAGGGAAAGTCATAGATGGTGAAGCACAACTTTCAAACGGTGATAATATACAGTGCACGAGGAATGGCGAAACATACAAATATCTAGGATACCAACAAGCCAGATTGTTAGTTCAAAAAATATTAATAATAAAGGAGAACATTCGTTCAGAATACAGTCAGCTTCTGAAGACTCTGCTGAATTCAATGTTGAACTCGGGGAATCTAGTCAAGACAATCAACAACTACGCCATTCCAGTGTTGCTTTACTCATTTGGAATAATCAGATGGACTAAGACAGAACTGGATGATATTCAAAGGCAGACCGGAACGATGCTAACAAAGTACAACAACCATCACTAAAAATCGTCTGTGATACGAACAACTTTGAAGCGGAAAGAAGGAGGACGCGGATTAGTAGATGTTGTCAATTTACACTCCGATGAGATAAAAATCTCAGAGAATTCTTCTCAGCAAAAGCTCTCACTTCTGACCTTCATAGAGTGGTATCTTTGGCTGATAAGGGATATACACCTTTAAATCTTGCTACCAGAGATGACCTGCTGAATCTACCGTTCCTATCAGATACTGAAAAATAAGAGCAATGGTCAAGGAAGGAATTGCATGGACGACATCACCATGAGATTAATCAACGACACATCGACAAAGAAGCCTCCTACAAATGATTGATGAAAGGTGAATTATTCGCGGAAACAGAGGGATTCCTTATGGCCATCCAAAACCAAGTGATCGCTACAAACAACTACAAAAAATTTATTATGAAGGACAGAACATTACAAACAGGTAAGTGTAGGATGCGAACAACTAGCCAATACGGACTATCTTCACAGGCATAATCAAGTGTGCAACATTATCCATCAGAAACTTGCACACAAGTACGGACTTCTGAATACCTTCCAGCCATATTACAAGTATCAACCGGCGTCCGTATTGGAAAATGACTCTATCAGATTATACTTCGATAGGCCTGTTATCACTGACAGAATGGTGACGAATAATAGGCCGGACATAGTGGTGTATGATAAGAGAGCCAGAGCAGCAATGCTGGTGGATGTCGCCATACCGAATAATAACAATGTGCTGAATAAGTTCCAGGAGAAAAAGTCCAAAGACACAGACCTGGCTATTGAGATCAAGCAGATGTGGCACCTCGAGAAAATAGATATCGTTCCTGTCATCGTATCCTCGACTGGGTTAATACCCAAAACTTTGCATGATAGCCTAAAGAAATTATAATTGCATAGGAATACCTATATAGAAATGCAAAAAGCTGTAATTCTTAATACATGTAGGATAGTTAGTATATCGTAATCGGGCCTATTCTCTTCGATTGCTGAATCTGGAAAAGGTAAATCATATCCAGCTAACAGCTGAGATAGTGCATCAGTCCACGATAAAAAATAAACACATACAAATATGAAACGGAAAACAATGTCTTTATGCTCAAAATATCTGAACCAATATGATTTTGATGTTGCCGAAAATTTCTCCAGAACTGCCAAATTGACAAATTGAATTGAATTTTCATTGGTTTTAATGACTTTACTTGTGGACCCCATTATTTACTAAATGTTTTTAAATATAGTTTCATTTAATTGTCCAATATCTTTATGTTTTCATTTCCTTTGAAATTATTTTTTTTGACATTTTAAACATGATTTTCATTTTATAAAAAAACGACAACGTGAATCTGTGTGTATTCTATTGGTTGAAACAATCTTATATTAATATCTTACAGTACTTAAAAAGTCTTCATTTTAATCCTTGAATCTTTTCTATCTTTCCTCTTTCTATTTCCAGTAATTTTGAATGTAAAATGCGATCGTCAAACAAATTACCATCACTAACAGAAAGCCTATTGGTTATCAATATCTCGATCAGGTGTTTCCTATGCAATGTTCTCCTCCACAACCCATAATACTTAGTCCCATCGTTGTATCACCATCAATATGGTCTATTTATCGATTTTTTTTTGTATCTGCTGATGCATTAGTTTCCGAGATAAATTTTATATACATGTAATGAGAAACTTGATACTAACTTTTAGAAATTATATAAAATTAATAGATTTAAATTTGCCAACACATTAATGAAGAATTAGATATATATATATATATATATATATATATATATATATATATATATATATATATATATATATATATATATATATATATATATATATATATATATATATATATATATATATATATATATCTTTTAAAAAAGAGGATTTACAAAAATTCGAATAATTGTATTTACAATAAATGCTTATATCTATATTTTTGGTGTGTGTCAGAAAAACACAAATGTAAGCTCACGAAAATGTAACAGGGAAACCATACTATCTCGTGTATGATTCAATAAACGAGTGAAAAAAACCTGAGGAAAATATTCGTTTCCCTGTCGCTATTGCACTAGTAATAGCTTATCTGTTTATGTTGTGTTAGTGTTTTGTATACATAAGGAGTACCAAATATTTTTCTGCTTAGCAGTTTCAGTTCTCATATTGCACTCCATGATATCCAGACGAAGACAAGGGTGAAAGAAATGGGGTTTGGGACAGGAATCTATAACAATGGAAAAAGAAAACCAGCAGAAAAATATTTCAACTATCATACCTGACTCTAAATGTCTAAACACACTTGAATTTAGGAAAAGATTTCACGTAACAAGCGAGGCCATATAAAGGACTAAGGAGATAATCAAAAAGTACATAACCAGCGATATTTCCTCTTTCGCGGAGATGTTCTTCCGTCGCAGTGTGAGTCTCCTGAAACATATCCACTTCCTTCCTGCTTGCTAATTATGAAGTATAATCTCGCAAAATCCCTTCAATATTCACACTCAACAAAACAATTCCCTCTCTGTTTGACCGAGAAGGCCCCGATGGCTAGGTTCGTTCTTCCGATGATGCCCATTATGATCTTTAGATGTTCTAGAATCATTATTAACCCAATAATTTGAGTTGACATCCCCCATATATTATTTCTTCGGGGTTCTTGTTTAATGTAAAGAAAAATTTGCGAAAAAATTTCGACAGTCGTTTAAAAAGTATGACAAATGCATCTTTTCTTTAGATATTTCTCCTTCACAATTTGTTTCCTGCTTAGTGTTTTCGTTAATGTTTAATATTTCGAGGGTAGATTAACTCACTTCTAATATAATTGTGCAAATCATATTTAAATAGTACCTTAGTTTAGTTTGTATTTTGTATTTGGGTGATGATATTGTCGAAATGTGTTGTAAATATCTTTCATAAATGGAAATGAACATTCATTTATTTATTTCATTTCCTAAAATGGATTAAAAATACTTCACCGCTATCACTTCGTCATTTTGATTCACTAACTTAGTTTTCGATGAATATAATTCAACATTACGATTTAGGTCATAAAAATAATTCGTTTTCGCTTTCAATTCATCGAATTTCAATGGACTCATAAAATTTAGATATAAAATGAGAACTATACTGATTCTTTTGCACAACAATACATCGAGATAAATAGAAACGCTTCGTTTAATAATAAATTGTTCTGGAAGAGAATATTCTCCATTTGGAACATTAACAACTTCGAAGATAAAAATATATACGTAGCACCATGACACAAGCCAGTTTGTAACACGGTTTTCCACTCAAAACGTTTACTTCGTTGTCCCAGTTTAGCATATTTATGTCGCCTGTACTTCCTTTTATTTTCCATAAATATTGCGAACTTTATTTTTCATTCCATTGTTCCGATGTGCAAATGGTGAAATGACAGATTTTTACGGCAGAGAGGAAAACTACATAAATGAAACTGAAAAATAAAATTTTTATAGTATACAGTTGTTGGGAACCTGTGATGGTTGAGTTATTCTAAATATAATCGAATAAAATGTTGTTCAATTGTTCAAACGATGTGTGTGAGTCCCAACAGAAGTTTGCAACCCCTCTATCTCAAAAATTAATGATTTTGTGGAAAGAGCTGAGATACGTCAACAATTTTGATTGGTGGGATCAATTCCTGAGTTGCATCTAATATCAAACCCCTACCCTCAGTAGCTTCTTAGTCAAAAGTTATTATAGAAAAAATGGGTCGAGTCTTTATCTTCATATCTTTGGAAAGGTCTCTCATCTTTCTATTCTAATATATTAACTTTATGAAAATTTGCCTCCCCCTCAATATCAAGAAATATGTCTCTGTAGGTCTCCGACTACTTTCTAACGACGTTCAGCAAGCCTCTCTCCCAGTGTGTCTAGATAGATATAAATAATTCACTGAAGAGTGATGGTGAAGCATACATTATTTTTTTAACAGAGATCTGTATTGGGTATCCATATCTTTCAAGTCAGAGACAGACCAGCTCAACACTCCAGGTGTAAGTACTGTTAGATATAGCCCATACTTTGATCACCGGGAACATGACCTTTATATCCGCAGAACTAGCCTAATCCTATGAAGTAGTTTTTTGAAAAATGTATCTTTCATTTCTCAAGTCGACTGGCTCTTTCTCAAGTATTTGTGAGATCTCTTCAGGTTTTATCGAGGAAATCTGGAGTTCAAGAATTCCACAGAACCACTGTGTAGGATACCTATTATTGCACACTTTTCTACACCTGTTTCCAATTTTATAGCCCCACTGAAAGCAAATACATTGAACTGACACAGCGTTTTCAATGAACAACTTTAAATCGTCTGCTAATGAAGCCCATTCCCAGAAAGAAAGAAGAAAAATTAGAAATCCACCATCCGGTATCCAATACCACTGCCAGACAATGATTTTAATCAAAACATATCCTGGAGTGATTATACAGGGATATCCACCGGGACCGTCCGTTAAAAACTTTTCAAGTTCCAATTACAATATCAAGCTGAAATTTTCATCACTTTGTTATTTCAAATGGAAATCTTCCTTTTTTATTATACATCTAGAACCGACATTTGAGCAAGGCATAAAATACCCAAGTTGTTGACACTTATCTGTCAAAATTTTGACAGATTTATTTTATTATTTTTTGTTATAAACTCGATTTTTGAGGAACATTTAAAAGAATTGTAGTTCGTAGATCTTTTGTACTACAGACACAATTTCATAGAAGAAAGATCAAAATGTTCATCTACACATGTCAAATGTTTATCGCGTTGTTTCGTATGATTTTTTCAATTTGGCCTTTTTCAAACAGCAATAACTCAATTTTTTCAAATTGCACGTGCCAATTTTTATATCGCTATCAGATGAAGCGTCAAATTTCAGATGGAATTGTATAAGCATGTACTATACCCATCTCTAATTTGGGAATATATTGAATTTTGATGATTTTGCAAGAACTAACAGAGAATGCTTTGAAATATTTGAATCAAGTAGCTGAACTGGCTACGCTCACCTGACAGGTGCCTAAAATTAATGTACTTGTTACTTCGTTCATTCGAATTTGATATTTCAACAAGAATTGTCGTTATTTCAGATTGAAAATATCCAAAAAATACAACACATTTGGAATAAAACCACTGGTTATTCAAACGAAAATATATTTAACCTTTTTTAATTTATTTTCAGAATGTCAAAACGTAGTGGGTAGAAATTGCAGGCAATTCAATAACCAATTTCTAAATTTACCGTCTATGAGTAAAATTAAATTTCGAAGCATTAGAAGCAATTCTCTACAATTCGGATGAATAAAAATAGTAGGAATTAAACGAAAACGAATCATGGAAGATATTTACATTAATACGAATAAATGAAAGCAATAATCATAGCGAAAACTAGTTTACGATCTGAATAAATGTTCAACATGGGCCCCATTTTGCTCGATTTACTTGACAGCTCGTATACGAACATGACGAGTTGCCCTCCTAGTTTCCTCAGGATCAATATTACGAAGAGCATTATGAATGCGCTCTAGTAAGTCTTCTTTACTTCTTATAGGAATAAGAAACACGTCATTCTTGATTTTGCCCCATAAATAAAAATCAAGGGTCGTCAGGTCCAGACAACGCGGAGGCCATAAATTTGTTCCTTGATTACCGCACCATATATCCTCGAATATCTCTGTTAGCTGCCGATCTACAGTTTGTGTTTTATGTGCTGGCTCTCCATCCATTTGGTAATAGCAATCCCTCAGAATGTTAAAAGGTAATCCATATAAAAATTTGCTAATGTTCCTCTCAAAATTTCCAGGTATCTATGTCCATTAAGATTTTCCTCATAAATGTGATATGCCAACAAATCATTCATTAGAATAGCAAAAACGTTCATTTTATTTTGGAAATCAATAACCTCAATGAAATAAGGATTTTCTGTGACCCAAAATGTCGATTTCTCCTGTTGGTTATTCCACTTCATTGAACTTGGCTTCATCAGACCATATAATTTTTGCAGAATTGTCTCATCTTCTTGAAGCCGAATTAATAAATTTTCAGAGAAATTTAACCGCTTGGGAAGGTCAGTTGGTTTCAATTTTTGTAGTCTGATAAAAGAATATGGGTGTTTGTTATGTTTCTTAAGGATCCTTCGAAGTATAACTCAATCCAATATCCATCGATGCCGACTTTATGGACTCATGTGGATTGGCACGAAAATACGCTAGCGGATTAATTTGATTGTCGTCCTCGAGAATTGGTTTTTTTCTAGTTTCTAATGTTTTTTGTTCCTCCAAATTGCAGAAAATTGCTTCTAGTCCTTCGAAAATTTGTTCTACTCATAGGCGCCAAATTTGGAAATTGGTTATTCAATTTCCTGCAAGTTCTATCCACGGTTTTTTGACATTCGCCATGAATTGAAAAGAGATTAAACATATCATCGTTTGAATAATCATCCATTTTATTATCAATCTGGTGTTTTTCAGAAATTTTCACTTTAGATTACCAACAATTCTTGTTGAAATATCAAATTCGAATAAACGAAGTGACAAGTACATTAAGTTTAGGCAACTGTCAGGTGAGCGTAGCCAGTTCAGCTACTTGATTCAAATATCTCAATGCATTCTCTGTTAGTTCTTGCAAAATCATCAAAATTCAATATATTCCCAAATTATTTCGGAACTATAAGAGATGGGTATGCTGATACAATTCCATCTGAATTTGACGCTTCATCTGATGGCGATATAAAAATTAGCACGTGCCATTTGAAAAAATTGAGTTATTGCTGTTTGAAAAAGGCCAAATTGCAAAAAATCATACCAATCAAGGCAATGAACATTTGACATGTGTAGACTGCTAAAAAATTTCTTGATCCTTCTTCTATCCACCCAAGCAAAGATTGTATCTGTAGTGCAAAATATCTACGAACTACAATTCTTTTAAATGTTCCTCAAAAATCGAGTTTATAACAAAAATAATTAAATCTGTCAAAAGTTTTGACAGATGAGTGCCAAGAACTTCGGTATTTTATGCCTTGCTCAAATGTCGGTTCTAGATGTATAATAAAAAAGGTAGATTGACATTTGAAATAACAAAGTGATGACCCACTTCCGGTATAACCGGAAATGGTATCACTTCGAAAATATTTCACTTCAATTGGAAATCGCTAGTTATGGCCGCGTATAAAATTTCAGCTTGATATTGTAATTGGAACTCAAAAAGTTTTTAACAGACGGTCCCGGTGGATATCCCTGTATATTAGGGTTACCTTAAAAGTTATGGAATTATATCAAACTCACAGAATATACACAAATTTCAGTAATACCAGCCAATCAATGTACCAACAAATAATATCACAGGTTTTCTGCTCAAAAAAATCAAGTGTACGGAATTTTATTTTGGAAAAATTATAACAAATAATGTATGATCATTTTCCAAGATATAAATAAAAATATTCAAAATTGAGACTTCAACCAGTGTAAAATTTTCCCATATGATATGTCGCATGATTCAGAGAAATTCCGATCAAGGAGCAGTATTGTACACTTGATAGCGGTATTTTAGGATGCATTCCACTATTATATTTGCGTCAAATTACTTTTGGGAAAAGCGGTCTCTCTTTGCGTGATTGTGGGCAACTACATTAAAATTAATAAATCAATTCTAACGATTCATTTTGGCTTTTGTGTTGAAAGTTGTTATGGTGTTTACAGAAATGAAAAGAAATTTGCTTCACCAAATAGAGTAATCTACTTAATTGTAGGAGGAGCATGACGATATAAAATTTACTTATTTGGTGAAGCACCAATAACAAACCACATATGTGGGTGGACAGAAAAGTTTACGACCTAACAAGAATACAAGATATTTTTCTGTTTATTCTTCATTATTTTCAACATAATCTCCTGTTAATCTACACACTTTCTCAGCGATGTTCTCATCTCTGTCACCCGTCCGAATAGTACTCGGCGTTTTTCTCTGCAAAATAGTGGTTCGCGAAGGTGACTACTTCTTCATTTGATGAAAATCTGTTCTAGGAGTGCAATTTTTAGATAAGAAGTCGGTTAAGGCTAGACCTGGTGAGTGAGGCGGATGATCAAGTAGTGCAAATCGTAATTCGTGGATTTTTGCCATGGCAACCGCTGAGGTGTGAGACGGTGCGTTGTCTTGGTGAAACTGGTTCTCCCATTGCAGTCCACTGTTTGGACTGTATTTTCTATTCTGGGGTTAAAAATGTTCACTCGAACACGTTTCTGGTCTAATGTGATCAAACGCTGCACCCAACTCGCGGACAGCTCCGTCATGTGTAAATTTGATAAGTGACAAACACTTTCTTTTGACATATTCATTACCTCTGCTATCTTTCTCACTTCAATTTGGCGGTAGTTTAGCACCCCTTAGTGAACTTAGCATCTCCCAAGCCCTTATGACCACGTTGAGGTTCAGGTGCCCAAAATTTCGCTATAGTAAATCATAGTTCAGAGTCTTCACATATAGTAATGGACGCATCGTCACTTTTCATATGCGTATTGCCTTTCGAAAACCAATATTTAGTGACAGCTCGATTTTGTCCATTTTCACAAAAATATTCACATCAACGACTGTTCCGTAACAAGTAGGATAAGGTTCAGGTTGTAGTATTTGTTTTCTTTGATTTTCAAGTGCACATGTTTCCTTATCTCAAGGGGATTATATTCATTAGGCTTCAATGACAAATTTTGATAAGAGTCGAGAATACGATCGAAGAAAAGTAAAGAATATAGAAATCAGGAATATCAAAATATATCAGACGTCCTACCGTTATTTCTTTTACCATATTTTCATATTCAGAAACAAAATATTTTGTGGCATTGGTATAGAGTAAAGAGCTTGAGCTTGTATTTTGAGTATCATATCGAATTATGCAGCTATTTTGAGTTGATAATGGTGCGCGGCAAAATCCATATATCTAAACCAATAAATACAGTATGATGAATGGTAACATCTGTTCAGGATAGTTTATGTAAATTTAAACAATTATGTATGTGGTCAATTTTGGCTTTATTGAAAAATTAATGGAATTTTGTGTTTTCATATTCCACTTTCAAATGCTCACGTGAACTTGATATTAGGGTGAATTGATTTTATGAAGATATTTAATTATTCCTTAGATGTTATTCTAATTGCAAGACAGTTATTCGGACCTATAAAACAACAAATGGTCCCATCCATATATCTAAACCAATAAATACAGAGTTTTGGAAATTTTAGAGATCAGTCAGTGATCAAGTAGATCCAAATTAGTTTTATGATATTATGCTAAAATATTTTGGCTTGAAGCCATAGTAGAATAGCCATTGTAAATCTAGAGATCTTATTACAGTCTATCTGAATCCTAGTCAATCAATTTCTGAGATTCCTGTGATAAAACATCTGATAATCTCAGCGCATAGCGCATTAGTTATGTTTCACAATATGTTGAAATTTTGGTATTAAGTCAGAAAATTTTGAGTCTTTAATGTTGGACTGATATGTGGTAATAGTGGGATGATCGTAAACGCTTTGCATCGGGCTTCAACATATGAGACTATTGGTCTGATAGGAGAGTTCGAAAAAAGTCATTGTCGATTATACTCTGACCCTTGATATTTCTGATAGTTTCATTTTGAAGATTTAGCAAGCTTTGAAGCGTTCTTGATTTTTCATTGAAATTTATCAGTAGGAGCTTTCTATATCTGTCGATAATTCATGAGATTAAAGTTTGATATACTGCCAGAGTTTTCAATACTAAAAGATTTAATATAAATGCCTCCAGTTACTGATCCATAATCACCAAGCCTTTATTCTTATATTAAATTTCAAGAATCACTTCAATTGTCTTATAAATCAGAGCTCCAGCAGTGAAGCTTTCACGCTATATTATCATAAGTTATTTTGTATAATTGGTGTGGAAAACCCCTTATGGAGAACTGTCAACATTGAGGACAAATATTGAATACTATTGGACGTTACTTGATGAAAATCAATTTCAAATGATAAATGAAAGGAAATTTGATTTACACTGAATCACTTCATTTGTAACGCACTTTGTGTTACGACTATATAACGCCTTCATCAAGCATGTACAAAATGAAAACTAAGGTACAACAATTTATATATGATCTACAACATTTCATTTAAGGCGAGTAAAACTACCCTAGGCAATTAACTGCATTGTTATGTAAATGACTCAACCGGAAATAACTTAAGTAATGGAATTGATTCATTTTCAAAATCTACCTGTTCAAATTTTTCTTTAAATTCCACGTAGTTCCACGTAGAAATAATATATGGGCGATGTCAACCCAGATTATTGGGTCCATAATGATTCTAAAACATCTATATATCATAATCGGCATCACTTGGAAGACTGAACCTGGCCATCGAGGCCGTCTCGGTCAAACAGATATGGAATTTGAGGATTATCGCAAATGTATTTTTTTTATTATCTCCTTAGTCCTTTTCATGACCTTGCTTGCTATGTAAAGTCTTTTCTTAGATTTGTTTTAAGAAGTTTTATTGTTAAAATATTTTTCTGCTGGTTTTCTTTTTCCATTGTTACAGATTCCTGTCCCAAACCCCCTTCCTTTCATCCTTGTTTTGGAAATCATGGAATGCAAGAGAGAATGAAGCGGCTAAGCAGAAAAATCTTTGGTACTCTTTATGTACTCACGACACTAACACAACATAAACAGACAAGCTATTGCTAGTGCAATTGCGACAGGAAACGAGTTTTTCCTCAGGTTTTTTCACTCGTTTATTGAATCATATACAAGATAGTATGGTTCCCTTGTAAATACAATTATTCAAATTTTGTAAATCCCTCCTTTCAAAAGTATATATTTATTATATATATATACCATATATATATATATATATATATATATATATATATATATATATATATATATACCTGTTCATTCAATCTCGAGAAAATTATTTGAAAATTATTTGTATAAATTTCAAAGGAATTCCAAATTCTTCTTTAGATGAATGTAAGATATTGAAATTCTGATTGAAATGATGATTGTTTTAAATGAAATCGTTCGGAAATTATTATTCTTTCATTTATGGAACAATAATATTCATTTACTGTAATATTAAAATTTCTGTAGGTTCTACTGATATACATCTTGCTGCAACAACAGCAGCTGCGTTTGTATACACAAGATTCCAATTCTTATCTATTTTACTTTTTCTTTTACTATTAAGACAGTGAATGAATATGTTTGAATAGATTATTATTGGTTTGGAATAATACTTGTAACTAGAACGTTTCCAGTAAATGTTTTAGATTATGGCTAACCTTTCCACATATGTGAGCCTACTACACCTGTGTTGCTCTTTAGATTTTGGGTATACCAATTCCATTGTCTTGAGTTTTCTTCTTTTCTGTTGAGTAATCAATATCAACATTATTCTAATTCTATCCTTTACTGGGATCTACTTGTTTAATGATAAGAAAATTTTTAATTTTTATTTTTATTCTTCAGATAGAAATCTTATTTGATTGGTTTCAAACCTAGTAACATGATAGCATGCAGTTCAGAGGTTTTTTCAGTACTAGGGCTGCCAACCTGAAAAGAACATATTAACTTAATTCTCGAACCTAATCAAGAATTGAAATCTTTTCTCTCATCTTACTGTATCAAAATAGCTATCAGACATATAGAAAGTTGAAAATCCAAAATAGGAAAATGAAACAAATCAGTGTATCTAATCTCCTTTATTATAATTTTAAAAATTTCAGGTAACCAGAGCACAAACGCATTTTTTATTTAAATCGGATTTTCATAATACAAGTTATTCACCAAAAGATATCCATACTTTCATTCACTGCTTCGATATTATGTACAATAACATCAATAGATGAAACTAAACCAATGCAAACTGTTGAAAATTAACATAGATATTACTTTTGGGAACATAATAAATAGTCAACAGGATATTAATTCCTATCATCTATCATTCGTTTCAGTTATGAAAATGTACAATTCTGTTTGAATTATTCTCACATTAGCCTAAGTACCTGATTTTAATGTTTCAGTAATTTACTTATTCAAAAATATTCGGGCAATGCTATCGATATAAATGGGGTTTCCTAAAACTAAGGAAATTCCGTATAGATGATTTCAA
This sequence comes from Cryptolaemus montrouzieri, assembly GCA_013387265.2. Classification (NCBI taxonomy): domain Eukaryota; kingdom Metazoa; phylum Arthropoda; class Insecta; order Coleoptera; family Coccinellidae; genus Cryptolaemus; species Cryptolaemus montrouzieri. The sequence continues at coordinate 128,041,432 of JABFTP020000185.1, forward strand.
ACACAAGGTTTAATGGTTTTAAGATGATAAATGGGTTCATCAAATTTTTGGAGATGGAGCCAAGTAAAATATTCATTTGAATTGAAACTTCTATATTTAAACATTTCTATGTAGAGTTTTTTCCAAATAAAGCGATGTTTAAGAAGTTACTGTTTTCCTAGTTCTCGTAGAGCAATGTAATATTTAGAATTAATAATTTTAATGAATTTCAGTTGTTTCGGAGGATGCTGTAGAACACCAATATTTTAATCACAGCATAGATAAAATGAATTATAAAAATTTCATTTTTATTTCATATACGTTATTGAATCCTGTAATTCATAACGTTTCAATTTCATTTAGTGTACGAAAATTAAATAAAACAGACATGATGTATGATTTAGAAAATAATATAAACTCGCACGCCTTTGTGCTACACGTTTTTCTGACAGAATATCAGAATGTTCGAAAGACTAGAGAGATAATATGGAGCCTTCAGCATCAACTCAATGAAAAGATAGAATTGGATTTGAGTTTACATGTAAAATTCAGAAACTTCTGTTAGCGACATAGCACCAAATACAGAATAATAATAACGAATCGTGCTCGAAATTTTGAGTAACCGTTAGTTCAAATCGGTCATCGCATGCAAAGTTCATGTTATAGTAAACATTGATTCAAAGTAAGACATTTGACCTCTTCTTTTTTAAACGCACTGCAAAAACTCCCAATTTTGGAAGAAAAGAGAGAGAGAGAGATGTTCATTTATTGTTATACTCAAAAACTATCAATGCTAGAGTGGAGAAAAATACTTTCAGCAATATGATGACTCTCGCATAACGCTACTTGCAAAATGCTACACTTGGACGAGAACAAATAGGAACAAACGAACCTGTGAAATGGCGTGCTCGTTCTCCAGATCTGACGCACCTTAATTTATGTTTTTGGTAAAATCTATGGGATCGACTTAACATCACACTTGAGGTACATCTAAATTATTTATTAGTTTTCTTTTTCAGAATGTTGTATGTTTCGATGTTTCGTTTTTTTTTTATTTTGGCACAGAGCGCCTAATATAATGACGTTCGGCATGATGAGAGTTTTTAATTCAATCGAATTAAAACATTATTAGTGATCATAGTAATTTCTTATTACGAATCTTTAAACAACTTCAAGTAACTCTTGATTGATGTGACGTTAAATTGTAAAGCAGAATTCATTGATATATAAAATTATTAATTGTTTTCTATGCTTCCACTAAATTATTGGTGTTTCATAGCACCCTCTGAAATAATTGAATTTTATTGAAGAATATATTTTTCAAATAATATTTTGGTGTATAAAAACTAGAAAAATAGTAATACATACATTGCTACATTCAGAGAAACATTTCTCACAAAACAGATGAAAATATGTACTTTCAAATTTAAAATAAGAATTTTTATGGATTAAAAATTAGGTTCACGTATTTGATAGATTCTTAAAAACCATTTCAGCATGTGTTTAAATTTCTCGGATCGGATGAACATTCCATTAGTTAATGACTTTCATTCGATACCCATAGTGTAGGAACGAATAAAAGAAAATTATCCACCATTTTGAGTATTCCGCCATATTGGATTAAGAGAGACGCCACATTATTTTTCTAGTTATTCTTGGCAAGCCCTTTTATTTGATACCCATATTGTAGGAGTTCATTGAAAATAATTGGTCCGCCATCTTGGGTACGCCGCCATGTTGGATTTAGAATAACGTCACACAGTTAATCATGCATTGTCATCCAAACTAAACGTGCATACAATATTTGAACTCAATCGGTTGAGGGTACCTTGAAACTGAGTTGTAACATTTCACCCGGACATACAAACATACATACATTGCAAGATAAATAAAAGCTTGTAAAACTTGTTTCTAATTCTTCTTTCATCTTTATCAAGATTTACGGTAAACATTCAATAAATTGTAGATTTTGTTTTACGGCAACTTCATGATCTTATATTCTTTAAATTTCGGCAATGTGCCAGGAAGTAGAAAAGCAATACGCTGGGCCACTACTTCAATGACCTCCATTGCTTTGCTAATCTCTATTGCTATCAATGACGTTAGTTCACACGAAGTTTTATAGGAACTTGGATGCACCCGCACTTCAACACCGTGTATGTTGAAATGATGTAATATGTTTTTGAATCAGATGGACAGCTTGCAATAAGTGTGAACAATATCATCTTTGTTTTCAGGCAGTTTCTCACGTTTTCCGTATTTTTTTTTGGATTCAATATAACTCCATACGCGCCATTCAACTTATCAGTTGCTCTATCAAAATCAATTTTACTCAAGATGACGACGTCGTGGTGATCTTTTTCCAAGTCTATGAAACTGTTTGTTTCGTGAATCAATGATTACATCTTTGTGTATAGGTTTATAACACTTCTGAGTACGAGAAGGATCCTTAAAAAATCCCGATACCGCTTTCCTCTCGTCAATATACTGAAAGAATAGATCTACATACGATTCTAAAACATCATCTTCTGTGTCGCTGTTTGCACTTTCACTATCTTCGCAATCTTCGTCATAATAACATTCCGAGAAATATTGCAGTTTCATCCCTTTGAATTCGTCTTCTAAATTTATTCAATTTCACCATTGATGTGACGGAGTTATTGGAGAAAGGATTCAAACATAATATTTATCCTAAACATCATACATCGAATTTTGAACAACTAGCAATAGATACTAAATTTGCCTAAGAAATGTTGAAAACAATAGCTCCCTGAAACACCAAACTGCGTCCGTGATTAAGAAAGAATACCTGAAAAAGCTTAATAGACCAATTAGAGATCACATATCAATCAAAGATATAAAAGTTGAATCATCATCGAATAACATTATTTCCACAAAAGCAGATGAAGAAAATACAGTCATAGCGATAAATAAACAAGAATATATTTCCAAAACATTAGATTTCATTAATGATTCTAATTATTCAGTTATATAACGAGATCCAACTAATAAATTCAGTAAGGAAGTGAAGACAGTCACTGAGAATTCAAAATCCATCATTACAGATCGCGAAAAATTTAAACTTATCTGACCGAATACTTTACCACCTTAACTTTATTCTTTAGTTGAATTGCATAAAAATGGTTATTCAATAAGACCAGTGGTATCATTCACACATGACCCAGCATTCAAGATTTTCAAATTTTTAATACATATTCTATTTTGTAATTTTGAACCGTCTTTTTCATTTCGTGATTCAAATGATTTGATAAAAAAAATAGAAAGTATTGTCTTCCCAATTAATGCAAAGTTAGTCTCTTTTGATGTCAAGAAATTGTTTCCAAGTATTCCACCGAAAGATCCGTATAATATAATCAATAATTTGTTAACACAAAATATGACGAATCCACGAATTAAATACGACATTTTGGCTTGACTAGAAGTTTGGGTATCTCAAAATTATTTTTTATTTAACGAGTGTTTTTATGCAAATGATGAGGGACTTATAATGGGAAAATCCTTAAGCCCTCTTTTAGCAGAAATATTCATGAATAACATAGAAAATACAATACATAGACACCTGCTTAGTAAACATTTCCTATATTGGTATCGATATGTCGATGCCATTATTGTGTCTTTCACAGAAACAAACAGACAGTTCACTGTATTCGAAAATTTCATCAACAACCTGCACCCAAAAATAAAATTCACTTCTGAAATAGAACAGAACAATTCGATCAATTTCCTAGATCTAACAATAACAAGATCAAATAATAAACACCAGTTTTCAATTTATCATAAGCCTTCTCATACAGATATCACAATTCATTATACATCGGCACATACATACCAACATAAAGTTGCAGCATTTAATAGCTATATACATAGACCTTTGAGCACACCGATGTCTAATGATAATTATTTTAAAGAATTGAATTTAATAAAACAGATCGCAAAAAATAATGGTTATGATGCAAATTTAGTTAACAGCATATTATATAAGAAAAAACGAAAATTAGCTTTACAACAGATATATCCAATCGGTGAACACCAAGACAAGAAATTCAATAGTTTAAAATATATAGGCAATATTAGCAATAATATGAAATCCTTCTTGAAAATTCAAATTTAAATATAGCGTTCAGAACATCACCATTCATTTATCAGCCATTATAAATCTTCAATTAATAAGGAAAATAAATCAGATGTTTATAGATTGGATTGTGCAGATTGCAATTGTTTTTATATAGGTAGAACAGGAAGAAATTTTAATGTTAGAATCTCTAAAATGAACGCAGTTTCATCAATGGAAAACCAATTCGAATTATTCAAACCATCTTAGGGACCATTGTCACTCTTTCAATTCAGAATTTGAAATCCTACATTCTGAGAATAGAGGTATAAAACTCAGTCTTCTAGAAGTACTTGAAATTAACAGATGTAGGTATTCACCGAAAATTCTTAATGATCAGGTTGACATAAATAACTCACCCTTATTAAATTGATTTGATTTGTCAAGCATTTAATAATATATTTAAGTAGAAATCATCGTTTAATTGTATTTGTTCTAAATTTATTTTCACACTTTTATACTTTCACAAACTAAATTATTTATAAGCTATAAAATAATTCACAAAAAATAAATGCGATCGCCATCTCGAAATAAATGTGATGAGAAAAATGAAACGCTTTAATTCCAACTTTTCTTACACTCACAAAATAACCTATTTAGGGGAATACACTTGAATAAACTATCAAAATATTTCTCGAAAAGCAAACCTGTATAAGTGAAGTCGAAGGAGTGTTGGAGGGATGTGGAAGTGCGAACATGAGTGCGACCGGCGCCAACACGTCGCTTAATCTTTAGCAGCTGTTTATTCCAAAAGTTGTTTTCTGACGTTGGGTACCTTTCTGTAGTCCAGGTCACATACACTAAATCATGAAATCTTTTACTCTCCAAATAACTTATTAATATATGTTTGATTAAAATCACACTCTAAATATTTCAAACCAATTTGTCAGAAGTTCTAAATAAATATCCGCATAGTATGAATAGGAACACGAAATATTGTCCAAACCCAAAATTACAATTTTAATTCGAAAATTGAAATTTACAGGTACAGCAAAGCTAAACCTTCTATGCTTGATTTCCCAGTGGACCAGGATAAATACAATTCATTCGGGTATCTGGCCCATTGATTGTACTTTTCGTGAATTTCGAACTAGCGGCACGCAATTGGAAACAGAAAAACAAATAAATTATTGTTTCCTCGTTCCCCCTTACAAAATATAATTCATAGCCGTCGTGAACGAGCTACGGATTTAATTTTGATGGCAATTCATTTAATATCCAGTTCGTCGGTTTATTACATATTTGAACATAAAGATAATTTATCCTTAATGGTAGGTCCAATTAAAAGATGGAAATAAATTTTTATGTTGCTTGTCTAACGGCAGTTAACTGTACCCCAAAAAGTTCGTCTTTCTATTTTATTTCCATGTCTCGGTAGGAAACCCCAATCTGAAGGCTTCGTTTTTTTATTTTTCAGTATTCAACCGATATAAAATTTCACCACGTTGTCAAGCTTTGTTATGGTCACACATTCATTGGAAAATTTCAAAATTTTATGATATTTCCTAAATTTTTCTTCAGAACTTGAATATATGCTCACTTGAGATTACATTGAAAGAGCAAGTTATCTTATTTCATCGAATAAATTAATGAAAGGCGCTTTTCTATTATACTAAATTGTAACTACTCCGGCACATTCTTATCAGGAACATTTGAATTCTGAAGATCTTCAACAGTAACTGCAGGTTATATGCTGAAGTATCCGACTGATATCTTTCCTGATTAGTGAAACTCAATACGATAAAGAGAATGGATTGGAAATAGTTAGCTTTGTGGAAGAAGGAATGTTGGAAGTTTCTGCCCTACTCTTTGTTTTCACTGAAAATAAATCAAACTTTATAGTGAAACTGCCGCCTATATCAGTATGCGGATGCTTTATTAATTCGATAGAAGCAATATTTGTATGCATATGTTGTCATATCAATTTAAGGTATTAAGGTATGTTGTTGGTGCTCATCAACGTATTGTTCTCAATGCTTGAATCTGAATAAATATGGTATATATGAAAATGAAAAATATCTGAATATAACTGGTTGCAGCAATCCATTGAAGGGTGTATTCAAATTATCAGGTTATTGTAGACATTCATAAATCCGTCAACGTCAGCTCTTGAATTCACTGTCTTAGATTCTTTTTGGATTTCGATCATTTCTAGAATGAATCTTTTAAAGTCATTGCTTTCGGATGCAAGAACTCGTACATCATCAAAATTAAATTTATGTAGTTGTTCAATGCTATGTTTCGCTAGGGCGGTACTTTTTTTATTAGATCTAACGGAGTTAGTAGTGTTGGTATATTCTTTTATGCAAGTATTCTTCAGTATTACCGATATAGCACGCTCCACAGTCCTGACAATTAACCTTGTTTATATACAGTGTATTTTGTTCACATGTTTCATCCTGGGCCTTAGAGTGGTGAAAAATTGTTTGCAGTAGTTGTTAGGTTTGTGTCCAATCTTGATGTTGTAATTTTCTAGGCATTTATCAATTTGTTGTGACAGTCCGGGTGTTCAAGTGAGGCCGATGTATTTAAAATCTATTTATTATTTTTTCCTTTATTCTGTATTGTATATTTCATGTATTCTTTTCTTTATGAGTGGTTCAAAAAAATTAGGTGGAAACGCGTTTTTTTTAGTATGTTCTTCAATTTCTTTATATTTTTTGTTTTAAATTTAGGGTGTGATAGTTTGATGGCTCTATCAACCAGGCTTTTTTGTATCGGTCTGGTACAATTGATTCAAAATTCAGGTATCTACCACTCTATGTCGTTTTCTGATACCAATTTGTATATATGTTTCCTGTATCGTCGTGAGTTAATTGTATGTCGAGGATATTGATTGTTTTATCTTTTTCGATTTTATTGGTAAATTGAATTTTTTTGTGATATGAATTGAAGATTTTGGTTATTTCGTTTATTTTGTCGCGAGGAATACATGCTATACAGTCATCTACATACCCTTAGAAAAACTGGACTTTGAATGTGATCTTTGAAAGTATTTGACACTCAAGGTCTTCCAATACTAAATTTGCCATTGCTGCAGATATGGGTGAACCTATCGGTGTTCCAAAAATTTGCGTGAATATTTCAGACTTGAAAACAAAATATGTGAATTCCAGACAAAGTTTTGTAGCTTTAATAAATTCGTCTTGAGGTAGTTCAGTGAAATTTGTGAGATTTTGCCATTTTTTACGGATGATATCTAAGGCTAACGTACAAGGAACATTTGTAAAAAAGGAAATACGTCTAACGATAGTAACATAAAACCTTTTGGAATAATTAGATCTTTTATGAAACTATGAAAATACCAGGAATATTTTATGTAATAGTTCAAAGTGTGTTTGTTATTGTGTTTGAAAGGTATTGTGCTAGGTTATACGTGGGTGAATGAATATTACTAACGATGGGTTTCAAAGGGATTGATCTTTTATGTAATTTAGGTAACCCATAAATGAAGGGAGCCCTTCCATTGTGACAAATCAGTTTGGTTTTCAATTCTTCGTTTATATAGTTCTTATTGAACCAGTAGTTAATAATTTTGTTCATTTCGAAATGTGTTGCATTTGTAGGATCATTTTTTTTTTTATAAGTTAATGTATCTTTGAGCATTTTTTAATTTTGAAGTTATAGTCTTCTTTGTTCATAAGTACTGTTCTTTTTGTTTTGTCGGCTTTTAAAATGTAGATGTTTGGATTTTGTTCGATTTGATTTTGTTCCTTAGTTTTCTTCAATGAGTGTATGGATTTATTCTTCTTGAAAACTTTTATCCTCATTTTGTGTTTATGGTTGGTTGAAATATTATAGATTTTGTTTCTTATTTCGGTTCTTATCTCTTCAGCTTTATTAAAAATCGCTGCTTTAATGGACACAATATATCGTTACCATTTGTTGTTTTTGTATAACCGAAAATTTGTTTCAAGTCCTAATATTTGCTTTACGCTGAAAGGAATTTTTATCTGAGTGAGATTAGTTATCCATTCGGTTGGTATTTTGTTTGTTTCTGAGCATCTTCTTAATCACTATATATATATATATATATATATATATATATATATATATATATATATATATATATATATATATATGTATGTAAAGAGAAAAGCAATACACAAAGCCATCCAGTACAAGAAACCTCTCGACAAAGAAACAGAAGAGGATACAAAACCGAAAGGCTAAGCCTACAGGATATTCATAAGAGGTGAAACTCACAAGATTGGTAGGATCTTGCAGAAACATAAGATTGAATCAATTTGCAAACCTCAAAACACCTTACGTAAAAATCTGAGAACAACAAAAGATCGCATACCACTTTAAAACCAAAGAGCCTACTAAATTCCATGTACAGACTGTGGGCTCGTCTACATTGGGAAAACAAACAGAAGAATACAGGTTCGGATTCAAAAACACAAAAACTCTGAAAAACACTAAGTCAAATCATCTGTTATCTTCCAACACTCACACAAAACACAACGCGACCAATATGGAAGAACTTCGGAAAAAAATCTGAGAAGCCATCGAGATAAAGGAACAAAAGAGATGGAGCGCTAAAATCGATACCTATATATATATATATATATATATATATATATATATATATATATATATATATATATATATATATATATATATATATATATATATATATCCATGAAAAACACTACAGTTTCAGGAGTGCCAACGCAATGAGGTGAAAAAAATATTTCGATTTTAGCTGAAAATCAGAATGGAAAAAATCCTTCACGCTACTCTTTTACCAATTCTTGGAATATTTTTGGGATCAATATGTCAAATTGTTCCGAAAAGACTGAACTATCGACTGAATGTCCCATTTGAATTTTTTAGGTAAAAGAAAACGTTCCAGCGATCTTGAAATATTGCTCATTTTCGAATGAGTCAGTCATATTGGATTTCACCGGAAGTGAAATTTCGATACAGTTTCTGAAAGATGAAGTCTTTTCGCTTTCCAATGAAGCATGAACGAATGATCTAGCTTTAAAATTGCGAAAGTATTAACGGAAAGACATTGTCCGGTTTTCTCTCGCGTACCCTATATGATTCAGCTCCATTTCATTATATTATCTATTAGTGAGAATTTCTCAAATATGAAAAAACTCGAAGGGATGGATATCCAATTCCAACCATATTCAATATTACACCCTACGACAAAAATTATTTCATGAGAAGCGTCCCTATCCGATCAAATCGATTCCTCAAGATATGTCTGCACCAATTTCATCTAAGTTTGAAACTTCGATTTAGTTCAATGATCAAGTAGGTGTAAGTTTTTTCCTTAAGAAAGAGGAAGGAATATACAGGACTGTAGAAAGAGTCTCACATGTTTTGTGACTATGTCTCATTTGTTTTCATATTCAATTATTTTTGTGATTATTTCCTCTTATGTCAAAAGTTTCATTCAAAATCCATGGAAAATTCTTTCGTTTGCTAAGAGTATATTTTGATTAATCCATTCAAACTTTCTGCTGTTAGTATGATGCAGTGAAAAATTTGAGGTCCTAATCATATTTTAACATCAAGTTCACATTAATTTTGTTGGGGAAGTATTTATTAGCATGATGTCATATATAGCAATGAGCGGAAAGTTGGAATGGACTGATCGAAAACTCGATCGAAAAAATGATTCTCCATGGGTTTCTTATTGAAATTTTCAAGGAAAGAGGAGAAATCTAAAATAAAAATACAATATGAAAAAAATTGGATATAGTGAGAAAACATGTCAAAGGGTAAACCCTTGTGGTCTTATATATCTCCACCTGCTTTATGAAATAACTTACCTACTATCTAAATTATTGAACTAGATTGAAGTTTCGAATTTTGATGAAACTTGTGCGGAAGTTTGGGAAGGAATCAATAAAATCGGTTAGGGAAGCCACCCTGATACGCTCATGAATATGACTACATATAAATTATATAATTATTGTCATGGGGTGATGTTGTAATATTGAATATGGATGGAATCTAATATCCACCCTTCGACTAATTTCTTATGTAAGAAGTTCACACTATCAAATAATAAATGGAGCTGTAGCATTATATTTTATTAAGTAAGCTAGAATCTATGTCTCAACTGTATATTAGGAAAAATGAATAGATTGAAGATTTTTATTTAGGGAACAATACTGAACGAAATAATGTTAAATTGGTTTGGCCATCCACCCCACAAAATTATCGCTAACCAGGGTCACACAGTAGTTGTACATTCTGATTGAATGTCATGAATAGGAGCAACATACTTTAATTTCGGTCCATTCTACCGCGTCAGTGTTGCACACTCAGCTACAACACTGAGTCAGACTGCAACGTACTCATCTCAATCCGCCAGTGGCGCTATTACTAGCCTCTGTCAGTTGGAGGGCTCCAATTCTATACGTATACATATGCACGTACTTGATGAATAGGTGGTAGTCTGGCCTGGTATAGTTAGTGATTATACTACACTCACGAGTTCTTCCGACTGTACCCTGTTTGACGATAATTGTGACGGTTGAATCCGAAAATCAGCTACTTAAGGGACGGTATATTCAATATCCTAAGAAGGTTTGATTTCAAAGTGTTCACTCATATAGCGATAAATTTCGCATCATTATTGAGATACACAAATAAAAACTATAGGAAGGATCTAAAAACACATTAATCAGTGGGGTTAATTCGGGTCCATTTGGGCGACATTTTTTTGGCACATTCGAAAAGCATGGAAATTAATTTGTCTGAATAAATTTCGAGGAAAAAGTGTTAATTTATTTTTATTCTGAGAAGTTTTGGCTTCAAACTATTTTAAAATGACTCAAAGAATGAACCTTTGAGAACAGCTAGTAATAATTGAGGTTGACAGTTGACAATTATCATTTTTTTCATTTGACTGAGAAATTATGTAGAAACGAATTATTGTGAAAGAATACTTTTCAAGCGGATATAAAATACAAAACGTAGAGCACTAGAAGCATTATCAAGTGGTCATGTTGCTTAAATTATACAAATTCTCGGATATGGAGAACTTGAGAATTTTACTTGAAATGTAGTCTGCTCGAATCCATTCAACACCATTTCAATATAATATTCTGTCGTGTTTCTTTTTGCCATGAAGAGTTGCGGCATGGAGTTTTCATTAAATCGTAAAAAATGCTCTATGCAGTATGTAAATTCGGTCTTATCAACTTTGCATGAATCTTTTTTAAGTTGACGGCATAATAATTTCTGAAATAATTATATCAACATTGTAGATGAACGATGACCATCGGAAAATTACTAGGCCACTCGTTTGAAAATTTCAATATTCAATTTCCTGCGTGGACTGTATATCAAGTGTTCGCCAGTGTCTTTTTTTATCTAAACGCAGACAGAAAAACCTAAAACGCAGTTTACCAGAAAGCTTTATATTGAATGTTAATTGTATTTATTTTTTATGTATAACAAATATATTCAATGCATTTGCACATTAAATGAGTTCAATATATGGCGATAGCGATTTGAGTTGATTTAATGACTTCTGGATATATCAGGAATTAAATTTCCCATAAAATTTAAGATTGTATTAACTCCTATCTGTACAATTGCTGCATAAAATATTGGATTATTGGAAAATTTCTAATTGATTCGAAATGTCAACCTAAGTATCGACTTGGATGAAATTGTGAGGTACAGCATCAGGAAATTTTTTTTATTTTCGCTTTTTCGGAGCTTTCTTTGGAAATTTTCGCTAGCGTAGTTTCCGATTCCGAAGAAATCTCGCCGTTTCAACTTTCCGTTCGCCGTCGGCGACGTTTCGGGGAAAATTTTCGAAAAATCCTCAGGGCTCCGTCGTTGGCGCTAGGGACTCCAAATTTGGAAGAAAACCTTCCTCAGACCCTTTTCCTTTGGAAAAAAAATATTCGCGGGGACCCTTGGGCCCCGATTTTTCGCCGCATAGCTTCTTCTCCACCCGGTTCCCTCGGATTATTGCCGGAAAAGGCCTCACGACTTTAATATTATAATACTAGTGAGCCCATTAAGATTGCCTTTTATATCTAAATAGCCAATCGGAATATATATATATATATATATATATCCATATATATATATATATATATATATATATATATATATATATATATATATATATATATATATATATATATATTATGGTCAAATATCTTCCGCGATAAACTTCGCGTGGAGTCTATGGATGTAAATCTGAGACAAGACGAATTATTCAAAATCCGTAGAAACAGTTGTTTGTTACTGTTCGTGTCTTTCTCGAAGTCCGGTAGCGGGTTTGCCGTGTCGGTCCATAGGGCGACTCTGGTATGTATGTACGAGGTGCGTCCTTTCTGGAATTGATAGGGACCCGATGTAGCTTTGTAGGATGCTGAGAAGCGATATGCGACACTGATGAGCTCCTTATAAGGGCGAAACTGCAGTCTGCCGCTTTGTTTCTCGGCATCCTGCTTGGTTGCACTATTGTGGCGCTTGGGGCTTGCGTGCATGGCGGGCAGATTTGGAAACTAGCTCTTGTCAGGAGGATTATTCATTGATCTACGGATTTTCGAATATTTGTCTTGTATTTTTCTGTATATTCTTTCGTCTGAAGAAGCTACGGTGTAGTGAAACGCGTTACGAATCGCAATTATTAAGTAAAATTCCTTAAAACACAGTACTTGTTTTTATTATTAGTATTAAATATATACTTCAGAAAGATCAATATGAGCAGATCTATAGTTTCAAATTTTAATTTCTACTCAACAGTTCTGGTTCGTATTAGATCAGATACGAATCCAATAATATTCATGAATTATAATAAACAACACATTGAAATTTGAGTGATCACTACTGAACACATAGAAATTTCATCTTATGTGATAGCTCTATATGTAACTATTTTGTGTAAATTCAAATTGACCAAACTTCACACAATTTGCTTACCAGAAAGAACAAACATCTTCTGAATCGAAGTGATCTTGTGGAAAGTAGAAATGATATCCACAAATTTGAAAATTACATTATGGACCCTCATATACAATACAATGATATCAACTATATATCAGTTTCATTATTTCTTGTAACTGTCAATTTTCTAGATCCTTAACTGTCGATTTGGCAGTTGATTTCGAGTAGTCAGCTTCTCTTAAACTTGCTCTCGAATAATTGAGATTTCTATTCTTCAATTTTACTTTTCTTCAGTTCATTTTCTTGTGAATATTTATAATATACTATGAAATGAAAATGAAAGGAAGATATTGCATTAAAACAACTTCATATTTCCATATTACGTGATGAGCATACTCATTTTACACAATTATATGAAATACCTATAGTACAACTACCTATTACGAAAATTGTCAAATTGGTTAGCATTCTCCAAGTAGTAGTTGAATTTTTTCCCAAATATGATTCTCATAAGTACCAGCATAATTCCTGTGACTTTCATAAATCTTGGAATGAAAGTTGTGGTTGTTCAAAATGATACTTCATTTATGCAACTTCTACATATTTGAACATCATGTTTCCCACTATCAGACACCTATAACAGAGAAACTTTCAACTTCAAATCAATGAGGAATTCCTGTCATTCATTCAACAACCTTGATAAAATTTCCCGAGAAACAGTAACTATGAGTTATGAATGGAAGGAACTCACAATAATTACCTTTTGTGCAAATTTGAGATCTTATTTTTTTTGGTTCAAACTTGAACATTGTCAAACACATTGAATCTCACTAACTTTTACATTGGAATAATTGAAGAATAGAAACGCACTTCCACTTGAATAAACTGAAATGAAAATTCAATTTGAAATGGCACGGTCATATTGACATCCGGCTTGAAATATTTTAATACAGATATAGCCTTAAGTGAATAGCTTTCAATATTCATATGATACATACTCTAAATGACCTCACGAAAATTTTATCAAATTCCATCCAGAAAAATATTATTATGCGAAAGAGCTTTTTCAATGCATAGAGTTCAAAATATTCATGAAAGAAAATGAAATATGTAAATTCTGAGTACATTTCTTGAGCATGCCTAAAAAATATACATTAAAATACACGAATAAACCTCAAATTACATTCACTTACCTTTCAAACATTATTGTAAGTCTCCTTAATTCCTTTTATTATAACATTCCGTTAGAATCATAATGTTCAGGTAAGAATAACCACAAAATGTTGAATTTATGAATTTTGAAATTATTCGTTTCTTTCCTTGAACGAAATAACATGGATAAAATAAATATCAAACTACGATCACTCAACTCTAAAAGTTTATTTCAAGTTTCGTCAAACTTTTCATTCAAATAAAATTCGAATCACATATTTTGACAGATCGAATATAAGATTAATTGAAATAAGGTTAGATTCGATTGTCACTCAGAAGAGAGAGAGACTATTTTCTGTTGGTGAAAATTAAAGTTACTAACTATTTCTATTTCACTATTTTCGTTCAGAAGAGAGGAGCATTGAATTTTACACGTTGGTAATGCTCTCTTCCGACATTAAATAGCGATATAAGGGGCAGAAGGAGCGATGAATGGCTCCACCCCCATGTTTCCGGTCTTTTTCTCGAAAATATAGGTCTCAAAAATCGTCCCAAATTCGAAAATTAAGTCTTACAGTAACGATTCCTCTTCGCGGACCCGATCTCGAGATATGTAGGAATCGTTCGAAGGTCGAATCCTTTCTCCCGGCGACCCCGTTTAAATAGGATGGTTAAAACAAAAAACCCGTATTTTGACAGCTCGAGGTTTGTTAATTTAGCGAATTTCTGGCCGTCGGAGATTTTCGGAATAAGGAAAGTAGAGCCAAAATTTGCGAAAGTCGGCCGATAGCCCTTCGCTCGATGGAAGATTTTTCCGTTTTCCCGTGGTTTTATGAGAATCTAACTATTGCGGCGCAAAATGCGAAACTCAAGGCGTTTTCGTCGCGATCAAAGGCGATAGAAATATTTTGTATAGCTACAAAAGTCCTCCATCCAGGAGATTTCGGAGACGTATTTTATATTCGCTTTTTCGGAACTTATTCCCGGAATTTTCGCCCGATCGACCTCTCCGATCGCTCTCCGAAAGATCCAAGTTATCGATTCCGAAAAAATCTCGCCGTTTAGACGTTCCGTTCGCCCGAGGCGACGTTTCGGCGAAATTTTTTGAAAAATCGTCGCGCCTCCGTCGTTCGAGCTAGGCACTCCGAATTTCGCTCGGATCTTCCTCAGGCGTTTTTCTATCGGAAAAAAATTATTCGCGGGGGCCTACGGACCCCGCTTTTCCGCGCCGACCCTTTCTTCCCGCCCGGTTCAAACTCCAACCGTCCCCTCCACTTTCCTCGAAATAAGGCTTACTGCTTTAGTATTATATGGATAATATATAACCACATGTATCTTCATCAATTTTTCAGGGACATTACTTAATAATTGTGTTATATGTTAAAGGTTATGAGAGCAACTATAAATACACGATATCGATGTTTCGTAACATAGTAAATTGAAATCTTCTTTAAAACTATCTTCTGAAAATTATATAGCTAAGAAATGGATGAATTTTACAAAAGAAAATATTAAATAATATATATATATATATATATATATATATATATATATATATATATATATATATATATATATATATATATATATATATATATATATATATATATAAAGTAGTCCGGTAAAGAATTATAATTCAAACAACAATTTCAGTAAAATTCAGTTTATATTTATAGGTCGTCATTGTCATTAGTGTTTTGGGAGCTTGTCGCAAGAATGAACTTTATAACATTAACATTTTCGACAGTAAAGATTTGGGTACCTTAATGCTAATTGCAATTCCTAATACAAAAAGTAAAAGACCAAGTCAATTTACAATGACGGGTGTTTTTTATATTATCGTGAAGAAATATTGGGCCTGGAGACCTTGTTATACAAAAAATAAATGTACACTGCATGTTATTGAAAAAAAGAAAGTTTCTGAACCTGAACAATCCAGAATAATATATTGGCCTGTGTTTCCGCCGTACTTCAGCGACAACATTATTTATTTGTTTTCTATTTATACTTTGAGATTTATAATATATGTTTTCGATTTATACTATCTGTTTCTAGATGAGAATGGAAAAATTCCATAGTTGTGTTTTGACTCGTATCGAATTTTTCCATTCTAACCTAGTTACAGAATATACACTTCCCACAAAAATTGTCGCATCTCCCTACCTTTACGACAATACTATATAAACTTTTAGTTTGGTCATTCAAGAGTCGCTTGGTAACTTCCTGAAGTGTAAAATAAGAAGATATCATTCAAAAGAGAATAGTCTATGATGAAAAATATCAACAATTTTCGAGTTAATGAAAATTTACAAAATTCTACCATCTTCAAACATTCGCGAAGAGACCAATCAACTAGCATCGAATGGTTACTAATCATTTTCAAAATCGAGTGTTTCCTCCCCGGGCCCTAATTACTGCCAGTATACGTCTCGGAAGCCCCTCAAACAAATTTTGGATGTACTCTTGAGTCACTGAGTTCTAAATTTCAGGAAGCAGATTTTCTAGTTGTTGGAGTGTTCTACAAGGCATCCTACGTTGCTGAATTTGCTATCCCATGTTGTCCCAAACATGTTCTATGGGATTCAAGTCGGGACTTCTGGCTGGCCATCTTAAAATATCAATTTCGGCATTTTGCAGAAATTCTGTAACTACTCTAGCTGCATGAGGCCGAGCATAATCATGCATATAAATAAGTTTTCATCAATCAATGGGCCAAAGGGTACAACATGGGGTTCAAGGATATCTGCGATGTATCTGGCCGCTGTCATTCTTCCATTATTCACTAAGACTAACCCAGTTCGACCATGGAAAGAAAACCATTACTGAGCCCCCTCCGAAGGTTTCGGTTAGTCGGAAATTGCATTGCTGATACCGTTCCCCAGGTCGTGTATATGCAGGCATTCGTCTATCATTTTGTACTAGACTTGGATACCCCAATTTGCATGTGCCCTCGCAAACTGAAGTCTTGCAACTCGATGCTCTCTGGTGAGACGCAGGCCTGTAGAAGCCACCCTTGGTCTGATATCGTCTTCTGCGCCTGTTCCTAATAGTTTGCAATGAAATATGCACATTTCTGGAAAGTGCAAGTTCATTTTGTAGCATTCTAGCCGTACAGTGCCGAACTCTTAGTGCAGTTAAACGAAGCCAACGATCATCAACTGGTGTTGTTATCCGATTTCTTCCCTGTCCGGCCCTTCTTTCATATTTCCCTGTTTCGTGGTACCGATTAATTACTCTTGAAATAGTGCTTTGGTTAACATTCAACAAGTTAGCCACGTAACGATGGCTTCGCCCCTACTCTAGAAGTGTTACAATTCTTACCACTTCATGATCACTCAATTAGCGTCCAGGACGTTCAGGAGCCATTACAATAAATTCAGAGATTCGAAAATCAACGAGAAACACAGAGAACTTGCATCAATTTAGCGTGAAAACAGAAGAAAAAATTAAAAGAATACTGATAGTCAAATTAACTCATTCTTGTTTCAGACGTGTTTGAGATCATATGGAAACAAATGTTCCTACAGAGATAAGATTTTTTCCCCTCCATTTGTCCAAAAACATATGTTGACAAAGAAACTGCTATCGAGTTGCTTAATCGATTGTGGAATTCAGAATACCAGGTGACGCGACAATTTTTGCGGTATGTGTACTATTCAATTCGAGAACCGTTAACAATAGGTATAGAAAACCAATACCCCATTCGATAGGCATTAGAATTCTTATTCAAATTCAATAATTCAATGTAAGTATGTGCCATTGGAAATAAAAAAAATTATTTCATCTGAATAATTACAAATTTTGGCAATGAAAAATACAGACACTGTATGATTTTGATAAGCATTGCACAAAAGCTCTGTTCGTTAAGAGAGTTTTGATGTCTTGTGGAAAATTTCCTACAATATCGAGGAAAACAAGAAGAGTTCGAAAAATATGTGAAAAATTTACAAAATTTGAATTATTAGAAAAATTTATGTAAAAACTCACCTAATGTTAGTATAAGTTCCTAATGTGAGAATTATACAGTACCATTAAAAACGATAACTATAATAAAAACATCTGAAACAGAACACGCTCTTTCCTTGAAAAATTTTGAAATATGCAAGGACTAAAGATCTTTCATACATACCTTTCTGATATAAAGTACAGTTATCCAACAAACAAGTACTTTATGAACTCACAGTATATGTCCATTATTTTTCCACTGAAGAGCTGAGTTCACTGATTTGATTAAAGATACAAAGTAATAGGAATTCGATCGAATTTCATATATTGAAAGATTGGAAATTTCAATTGTCAAAGTAGAAAAATTTAAACGACTTAATTCATAAAATGATCTTTTTCCTTCAGATATTTCGTAGTTGAGTCAGCTAAATTTCATTCCATTCAATTTTATCACAATACTTACCTGCACGAAATAGAAGTAACCTTTGGGTTCTGTTATATATATATACCTTAACCTACAAATTGAACTACATCAAACAAGGAATTAAATCGTATGGTAAATAAGGTAGTTAGCAAAAAAAGGTAAATATATATAATGAGGGTTTCTGAAACAACCGAGGTCCAATTTTTCAAGCATGAAACTAGTGTTCATCGTTTATGAAACCGTAATATTTTATTTCATTGTGGTATATAGCCAATTCTTTTCAATCATTAGGACAGTTGCCTTTTACTATGTTATAGTCGGGTAATTGCGGTGTTTTCAACATAAATATTTCCCCAAATTGAAACGACTCTGGCCCTTTTTGACCCTTGTGCATTATTTTCGTCAGTGAAAAGGACTCGAGGGGGATGTCAAATATTTGATGTCTGGCACAGTTTATGTGTGAAGTGGATGCGGTGCGTGGTAAGCAGGAAGTGTTGATGGAAATCAAAATTAACATATTCGGGAGTTCACTGAAAAATTAATTATGCAGCCTCCATTATATTAATCATAATCAGCTATCTGTCGTTATGAATCATTTACAATAGCCTAAGTAAAATATTACATATTGATCATTAGAATTGATAATGATTATAATTCGAATATGATTGTTGTTTAAATACTTTAAACCTTCCGATGTGGATTTTTTATTTTATTATTTATTTTATATTTATAGCATGATATGATAAAATGGACGTAACCAAATTGAAAAATGAGAAAACAAAACGTTGTTACACGTAAGGTTTTTCCGTTATGTTTATAGAACCACATTTAATGTTACAATATCTAATTTGTAGAGAAAAGTATTATTTTAGTTTCTTCAACAGTATATATTGACTCTATTCACTTTTACACTGAATAAAAGTATATTACACTCAAAAGAAACACAAAAATTTAAAATATTTACTTAAAATACTAATTAAATTTTATTTTTGCTTTTTTTGAGGGGTCATGTCTTCTCTTTTCAAAAGCCAGAAGTAATCAACCGTCGTGGTTTGATCCCATCGTCCTTTATATCGAAATTTCATTGTCCTAAGATTTTGTGGAATCTTTCATCCTTCTTGAGACTGAGAGCTCCTAAATTTCAAAGGGACATGGCAAATGTGAATGGGGGAAATGCATTTTCAATAACTTGCGAGCACCAGGCGATTTGTAGGCTGCTAAAAATTCATAAACTATTTGTCCTCTAACAACACTAACAAATGAGTTTCATACTATGAGTTTCTGACTATTGAGCTTTTCTCTAAATTAGCGTTGCCCAGCAATTGCAATGAAAATGCTTTTCCTCAGTTTTAGCATCACATCACTTCGAAAATACTTTTTTTAAGTATCTGAATCCATTGCCAGCGTTTTTCATAGCTTTCACAAAAATTTTCATCAGCTCAAGTTTAATGTGAAGAGGAGGCAGAATGATATTTTTGGGGACAACAAGAAGTCTAAGCATAACATTTTGAGATCTTGTTGGTTGAAATTCATTTCTTCCGGGGCAAGTCTTATTACATAATGACGATTTACAGCACAATTGTTCCATAGACAAAGAAAACAGCAATATCTTCTAACTCCTCCGTGATGTCCCACTCGAATTCCTATATTTTTCAAGTTGCTACATATTTCCCATTTATACTTGTTGCAGTTCATTTTATCTAAAACGCTGTGCATATTTTCATGAATTTCTTTTATCGTCACTGAATGGAGAACTAGTAAAGAGGGTTTGTAGTTTCCATTACGCAATAACACAACTATAAAACTGTAATTAGACGGGTCTATAAATAAACGCCACTCATATAGGAAATGCTCAATATTAAGTTGCTACATTTAACCACAAATATCAGAACTCAACCACAGAGAATTTTCTATACTGTAGAATGCAGAAAACCGAGCATGTCTTTTTCTAAAATAGGCAATTTTCGTTTCAATGGCTACTAAGATCCGTTCCATAAGAAGGGAACCAAGAAGTTCTGATTGTTGCTTTGATAACTCCAAATCACGTACTACAACATTTAAATCTTTGTGAACAATTGACTGTGGCTCGCCGGAATTTGGAGTAAAAGAGGGGTCGGTTCTTCGGAGCTGCCTGATGATGCATTGTGTCTAGGTTCTTTTAAAACAACATTTTTCGGATTTGAAGGTAAGATAGGCATTGGTAAATCTGCTTCATGAAGAACAGTTCACATGGCTCACCTCAAATTTGGATAGTCCCTCTTTTTCCGAATAGCATTAAGTCTTTCTCAGGTAAAACACTAATCGTTAAAATCAGGGGTGCTCAACCGCTCTACCAGTCGATTGCGAGTGCTTTTTGTGTAGATCTCGAGAAGAAAAAAAATTTTAATAAGCAGGTAAATAAACTGCCGAAATTTATTACGTAATAAAATAACAATCTGATAGGGGCGAAACGCGGCTCTATCAAAGGAACCTGCGGTACTCGTCGAAGAAAAGCCGAGTTTTTTATTCTTGCCACTTTTCTAGAAATTTTGGGCGGTGCGTTTGACGGAAATTTTTGAGACTTTCGTTCACGCCGATTTTTTTTTTTTATTTGTTCACGCTTCGACACCTAGGTCATTAGCGTTATTGGTCATTACAATATATATTACAATTTACCATGAGTATATATAATAATTCTGTACATTTCATTGGCGGACTATTGAAATATGAGTAGTACTTATTAAATTTGAACTCTAATGTCTTTGAAGAAAGCGAGTTTTTTCGAGAAATGTGCCTGATTCATGCTGAGGGCGTCTTCCAACTTGTTACAGACGTTATGATGAAGCCTCTGCTGTTCGTACACTCTACATAGTTTGATGATGTGCTCCACCGAGATTTGACATTTGCAGGTATTGCACCATGGCATTTCTTCTTGCTTCAAAATGTAACCATGTGTTGCTGCGATGTGACCGTTTCTAAGTCTCCTCAAGTGGACAAGGTCCTGTCGTTTGATATCGATACGTTGATATTCTCGTACTGAGGGTTCTATGTGTTTCAATTTCGAGTCCTGTTGGTTTACTGACGCCTCGAAGACAACAAATGGTGTGGGATGTGCCTTTGTCACGCCGATTTGAATGTTGCGCCTGCAGGCATTGGAGTCATTCTGAATTGTAACTTGAAGGCAATACTACGTCGATACAAAGTTTATTATTGAATCGTACAAAATGAGCGCAGCGGAAAAATTTGGAACGTATCATTTTAATGACGATTGGGACGAAGAATTTTTTTTTGTGTGTTGAAGGATATGTGCATTTTTCTTATTTGTCGTGCGTCAGTTGCTATACTTAAGCGTGGTAACTTAGGGAGGCATCTTAAAACGGTTCATAAAATCTATGAAAGGGATTTTCCGCCACAGAAGTAATTGAGAAAACGAAAAGTACTTGAGTTGATATCTTGTTTGAGAAAAGAACAAACCATGTTCACAGGAAAAGCCAAACAATCAGAAGCTGCTACGATCGCGTCATTCAAAATATCTCATATATTGGCTAAACACGGTTGTAAAGGAAGCATTTATCGAAGCGGGTGAGACTTTATTTGGAGATTTTAAAAATAAAATAGAAATTATGTCTGCTATTAGAGAACTTCAGTTATCTCGTCCGACTGTCACAAGGCGTATTGATGTCATGAGTCAGGTCATAGCAGATAAATTACAGCATGATATCATGAAATGTACATGCTTTCCTGTACAGTTCGACGAATCCACCGATATGACAGATACTGCCCAGCTGTGTATTTTTATTCGGGTGGTATTCAATGACATGTTGGGAATTTTTGAAAATCATTCCTTTGAAGAGGAAGATATGTATGATGTTTTCTTCAATTGAGTAAGAGTAAAAGTTGCAGTTGGAAGAATAGGAGTCAGCTGAACACACTGATTTAGTTCTTCACACTGATGTCAGGTGCTTGAATTACGGAAAATTCCTGGAAAGGTTTCAAGAATTATTGCCCGAAATAACAGCTTCTCTAAACGAAAGATGTGATGACACGAAAAATGGCTGACTGCTTTGGCATTTATGACTGACATCACAATGCACTTAAACACCATCAACTTGGAGCTTCAAGGTGAAGGAAAAACTATTATTGAGATGATTAGCACAATAAACGCATTCGAAAGTAAATTGCAACTTTTGATAGATCAACTGAAAAGAAAGAATCTGAAATATTTTCCGTCTTTGAAAGGATTCGTCAGTTGAATTATGATACGGTTGAGGCTAAATAATCAAATATTTTGGGACAATTCGAAATGCGTTTTATGGTTGCAGTAAATTGGCAAATATAGCATCATTTATGAGTTATCCTCTTTCCTTCTTCATGTGAAAAACATTGAGGAACTAGCTACTGAAATAACAAGTCAGTTCAATATGATCTCGTGTTCTGTTGAAAATGAGTTGATGCAGATTATATCAGATATACACCTCAGAACTACAGCATCTGATACAAATTTCTGGAGTCTTATATCTGAAGATAAATATCCGAATCTAAGGCATATCGCTTCTCAACTGACGTTTGGGTCAATTTACTTATGCAAGTGTGCATTTTCTGAAATGAAGATAATTAAGTCGAAATATCGCAATCGACTAACTGACAATCATATGTGATCAGCTTGCGATTAGCACTCAGTGGTTACGTACCATTTTATGTGCCACCGTTCAACATCAAAAAACACGCCTTAGTTAAGTTTAACACCTTATGTAACTCTTTGGTTTTGTAACAACCAATAAACTCACAATTTCGAATAACTATGAGATTTTCATTGATATTATAGGGAAGAACTCAACTGAACCTAACACAAACCTTGACTAAAATAATGTTTATTGTGCGGAAAGCTAATATCTATATATGCTACGGTACACTCTACCTAGGTAGGTAGGTAGGTAGGTAGGTAGGTAGGGTGTATCGTGTATGTACAAGAACCCAATAGTTCGGTCAAAAACTATTATTGAAAGGTAATTTGTGTGAGTTTCGGTGTTCCCCAGGGATCTCACATTGGACCTTTTCTGTCTACCATCTTTGTTAACGACGTTGAACGAATTTGTCAACTGATTTCCTTCTCTTTGCCGATGATATGAAGGTTTATTCGATTGTTAAAAGTATTTCTGATGCTGAGTATCTTCAGAGTCAGTTAAACAGTCTTTGTGAGTGGACGGAACAGATGTTGGACGGCAGATTTTGGCCCGTATCAGCTCAGTCAGGAATCTGGAGATCACACTCGATGAAGCTCTGAATTTCAATGAATACATGTCATATGTTACGAAGAAGGCATTCCAAATGCTCGGTTTTGTGCTGTAACTTTGACGACTTCTCTCTCGATGTTCTGAAGCTGCTATACTGTTCCTTGGTAAGTTTCGATCTGGACTAACCATCTGCGAGCGCTCAATGATTGTGATGAGTGAAAGATATAACTTGAAATCAGTCAAATGTAGAAGAAGCATTTCTGATATATATATATATATATATATATATATATATATATATATATATATATATATATATATATATATATATATATATATATATATATATATATATATATATATATATATATATATATATATATATATATATATATATATATTATCTGATGATACTATAGTATATATAAATATAATATTCTGGTAGATTGATATATTTTCATAACATTTAACGTAATCCTAATATATAATTATTCCAGGATATGTATTGATTATAATCATTGCCTGGCAATGGTATTAATTACCGGGTGGTGGATTTATATTTTTCATGAAATCAGTTTGATTGCATGAACAGATATATGGGCTTTAGAATAACTAGGTTTACACCATTGTTTAGGTTGGATGCCAAACGAATTACCCAAGGAACTTCTTCACAGATCTTCACGCTCGGTTGCTATTGCGAACAAAATACGAACTCAGGTTGATCTCTTTGCCGTTTCGCTGCGTTCATTGAAGAGGCGATTGGAACTACTTTTGTAGCGGTTGCATTCATTATCTCGTTGTTGATTGCTTTTTTCATTTCGCGTCTTATGGATTATCATTGAAAATTTCTGATACTGTTTTATGTAAAGTTATGTTTTGTTCAATATTTGAAAATATTTTTATGTATTTTTTCATTCGACATTAGAATGGATTGGGTGTTTCCGTTCAACTTCATTCACATATAATATCAATTATGATATATTAAAGTATAATAAATAAATGAATAAACCCTGCATCACACATACTTGCAGCCTCTCAGAGTCTAAAAATATTGACGTAGATCGCCAGCAGTTCAAGCTTAAGCACCCTGGTCTAAATGATGAGTGGGTTCTTGTCATACGATAGGGACTGCAATGCATGCTTTTTCCTCATATTCATCATATGCACTAATGACACGCTACAACAGCACACATGGGGAGCCCACTGCTTATCTTGATCTCCAATTGAAATACCAAAATATAAGAAGTAGGCTTTTTAACATTTTCATAGAATGACCTGGCATGTATTTCAATCATGAATTCTTCACAAATATAACAAAATTTGTAAGGAGAGATTCTGCAACTACGGCGCGTTTATCCATTTCCCCAGTTGAAACATTTTTTCTATACGCACAGAGAATCTCTCACTTCGAAACTCAACAAAAGATTGATTTGTAATCTCCTTTTATGTTTCTTCTCTCTTCTTCACCATGTAGAAAGCGTAGCGCCTGTTCAGTTCCAGTTTCCTGCAGCAGTTCTTGTGAAGTTGATTGCCAACTGTCCCGCCATCGTTTTGGTGGTCGTCCAACGGGTCTTCTTCCGTGTGGTATGTTGTTATATACGATTTTGGATATTCTATCTGTGGTCATTCTGTTTACATGCTGGTTCCATTCTCTTTTTCTTTTTCTTACCCATCTTACAATATCGTCTGTTTCACATTTTTCCCTTATGTCGGTATTTCTTTGTCTGTTAGTCAATGTGTAACCGGTTATAGTTCTTAGCGTTTTCATTTCTGTTGTTCTTAGTATCCTCTTTGTTACCGACGTTTCCGCTCTTGTTTCTGCCCCGTATGTCATAATTGGTCGCACACATGTTTTGTAGATTCTGGATTTGCATGGTTTACTGAGGTGTTTATTTCTCCAAATTGGTTGTTTAAGATGTCCCGATACTGCAGCTGCTTTGTTCACTTGTCTCCTCACTTCATCTTCAAGGTATCTTGTGCTTGTTATTTTGCACCCTAAGTATTCGAATGACAAATAGACTTGGTCTATAGTGGCGTTGTCTATTGTTAACTTGCAGCGCAGAGGTTCCTTAGCTATGGTCATGCATTTTGTCTTACTTGTTGAGATTTCCATATTGAAATTTTTTGCGCGTTTGCTAAAGGCGTATAACATTCTTTGTAGGTCGTTTTCTGATTCTGCAATGAGTACGGCGTCATCAGCATAGCATAAGATGTTAATTTTGTAGGTTTCATGCGGTATCCTAGTCCCAAGTTTTTAACGGTCTCTACAAGATTGGTTCATAACAGTATTAAATAGTAGAGGGCTAAGACTATCACCTTGGCGGATGCCCGACGTTGTTCTGAAATGCTGCGTTAGGGTGTGGTTTGTTCATATTTACGTTGTTGTATTAGTGTTCAGATAAATGAGATAAAACACAAGGTTTAACTTTGATCTACACTTTATTTGAAAAAATTCGACGACGTTTCGCTGACACAGCAGCTTTATCAAGAATGAAAAATAGAATGAAGAGTATGGTATTATAAACAAATCGTAGAACAAGTTGGATGAATAACAGGAAAATCCACACCGAGCCATTGTACAGTTAGTATGAAAGGTAATAAAACTAATTGAACAAGTTAAGTAGGGTGAGTAATTCAAATCTACCTGTTCATTCAAAAGCTTGTCCGAATGTTTGTATCTATTTATTTCTAATGCTTCTAGGAGATCTAATTTTGAACTTTTTGATTTTATATGTAATATGTCAAAGTTTTTATTGAATGAATGGTTTTTTATTAGGTGGTTTGAATAATTTGAATCAGATTTATTTTTGTCGAAGCTACGTTTATGTTCAGATGTTCTTATGCCAAAACTCCTATAGGTCCTACCGATATAAATTTTATCACAAGAACCGCAATTGAGTTTATAGATTCCTGATTTACTTGATTTTTCAACACGAGATTTATTATTTTAATATGTTTACCTAAGTTATTAGAAGTTTTGAAAGCTATATTAAGATTTTGTTTGACGAGAAAGGATTTAATATTTGTACTTGCAGAACCGCAGAATGTTAAACTGTTGAATATTTTATAGTCTTTATGAATAGGATATACTTCATTTATTGCTTTTTGATAGAGTTTTTGCGAATGATTAGGTCTATCATATCCGGATTATATGAATTATTAATGGCTATCTGTTTGATGATGTTTAACTCTTTATTATAATCTTCTATTGATAAAGGTAAATTGAGTAACCGATGTACCATGCTGTTCAAAGCTGCAACTTTGTGTTGAATGGGATGTAATGAGTAGTTATGTATAATTGTATCAGTATGTGTTGGTTTACGAAAGACCGAAAAACATGATTATTATTTTGTTTAGTGATTTTTAAGTCCAAAAATTTTTATGGAATCGTTCTGTTCAATTTCTATCGTGAATTTAATGTTCAAATGGATGGAATTAATGAAATTAACAAATAAGTCTAATTGACGAGTAGTTCAATGAAACATACTAAGATGTCGTCAACATATCTATACCAATAAAGAAATTTGGAAATGAGTGGATGTGTATGAATTTTCTGTTCAATATTATTCATAAAAATCTCTGCTAAAAGTGGACTCAAAGGATTTCCCATGATCAAACCATTTTCACTACTGTAATAGATGTTGTTGAAAGAAAATAATTTTGTTCGATGCAAACGTCCAACAGATTCAATATTTCTGATTTGATTATGTGGTTAATATGATTCGAATTCAACATGTTTTCGATTAATATTCTGACATCACCTGGAGGAACACTTGGGTATAAATTCTCAACATCAAACGAAATAAGTTTTGCGTTAGGTGGTAGGTTAACGTTTTTATGTTATTTATCAATTCGAATGAATTTTTTATAGAAAATTTGATTTGAATGAACAATAATTTTTAATAATATCTATAAGGTAGTGCGACAATTTCACGGCTGGGGCTGTAACGTAAGATACGACTGGTCTAACGGGGTTATTTACTTTATGCAATTTAATGAGTGAATACAGTTGAGGTGGTTGAGGGTTTGGTAAAATTAATTTGTATTTATCTATTGCTTTAATTAAAGATTCATTAGATTACAATAATTGCACCAAATAGTGCATCGACCGTGGACCGGTTTTTTCGAAAGCCTTGTTGCTCTTCGTTGATTGGCATTGTTGACGTTATGTCATCGGCAAGATTCTTTGTAAACAGTTTCAAAGAGGTGCTTAAAAAGGTTATTCCGCGATAGTTGGCAGGATTTGTTTTGTCTCCTTTTTTAAAGATAGGCACTGTTGCACTTCTTTTCCATTCTTCTGGTATTTTTCCGTGTTGAATTATGATGTTAAACAGTTTTGTGCACTCTTCTCTCATGGCTTCTCCGCCATATTTGATCATCTCATTTGTTATCTTATCTTCATTTGGAGCTTTCCTATTTTTAAGTTTACTTATTGCCATAGCTACTTGCTCTTTCGTGATTGTTACCGTTTCATTTATAATGTCGGTTTCTAAGTCTTCTTCTGGGGTTCTTCTTCGTATTCTGATTCGGTGTAAAGATTTTTGAAGTATTTTTCCCATGTTTCGTTTGTGATTGTTTTCAGCTGTATAGTTTCATTGGTGTCCTTTTTACATACCCGCTCCGTATATATCCGCTTTCATTTCAGCACTAAATCTCTGCCAGTATTCTTCTTTGATTTCCCGAACTCTGTTATTCACCCCATTTCTTATTTCTATGTATCTATTTCGGTTCTCATTTCTTATTTCTATGTATCTATTTTGGTTCTCTGGTGTCGGATGGTTCTTATATTCTAGATATATTTGTTTTTTTTCCTTTGTAATGTTTTTTGACTTCAGTGGTGAACCAGGGTTTATTATTAGGTTTGCCGTTCTGTGATACCGTGCGGGTTCCCAAGGCCTCTGTGGCACCTTTGTTTATGTTTTCTTTTAGGCTATGTAGGTTATCTTGCTGCAATATTGATTACGAGTTATATACTGTTGGCAACGGTTTGAATAAAGTTGTTTTGTGCTCTCATTGTTGAGCGATTCTACGTTAAATTTTTCAGTTTTTACAGATGGTGTTTTCTTTTTTAATTGAGTTGTCATCTTCAGTTTCCCTAGAACGAGCTTGTGGTCTGTTCCAATGTTAGCTGATGACAAAACTCTTACATCTAAGATTTGTTGGGGTAGAAACATTCGGTTAGTGATAATGTAATCAATTATGGATTTGTTGTTTCGGTTATCGTAGAAAGTATATTTGTGCTAATCTTTGTGAGGGAAAAAAGTGTTATTGATTCGCAACTCGTTCTGTGCACAAAATTCCGTCAACATTTCGCCGTTTCTGTTAATTACGTCTTCGTTATATTTTTGTTTTACCCCGTTTACTACTTCGTTACCTACTCTAGCGTTAAGGTCTCCTAATATGATTATCTTTTCTTTAGTTGGTATTTCATCTAGTTGTGATTGAAGACTTTCATAAAAATCTACCGCCGCTTCCTCTGGTTTGCTTATGTCAGGTGCGTATACTGATAAGATATGTAGCGGACGGTCGAACGACATTGTGACTTTCAGGATTCTATCGCTAACATTTTCTACGTTTACCACTCCCGATGTTGCTCTTTGGTCTTTTTCTACTCCAGAGTATACTAAGATGTAATTGTTTAATTTTGATAATCCTCTTCCCTTATTTTTGGTTTCGGCAAGTGCACATATATCTATTTTGTGTTCGTTCATTTCGGGATTATTTCGTGGTCTTTGGAGAATAGAGTTTTATGTTCCAGCAGGCTATTCTTACTTGATGCTTCTTCCTGTAGAGTTTATTCCTATTTCGCGCGCGGGTCGTATTCCGTGTTTTCTGTCCTTGTTCCGAGGCTGCATCTCCGGTGCTTTGAGCAATGAATTGTTTTACCCTAGGCAGGTTGCTAACCTTTCCTAGGAACCCTCCTTCTTGATCCGGGCTTGGGACCGGCATTAGCACTTGCTGGACTACTCAATCCATCCAGCTTGTACCAAAGGCGGAGTTCTTTTTATGTTTACTATTGTAAAAATTACGGTTCAGGTAGAGAATTATTCCAACTAACGTCCCTTTATTACATTTACTACCTGCAAATGTAAAATGATTCTAGTGAGCTATTGAAAGGGCATTTGTAAGGGCTTTAGGAATAGTTTTCCTATTATTGGAAGGCTATGTCTATTTGAAAAATGAAGATCTGCTTTATTTTACAAAAATCATGTCAACCAGTGATATGCGTCATTTGAGGGACCATTTCAGATCAAATTCTCTCGGCAGTCTCTTATATATTGCTAAAATATTTGGTTCGAAACATTCATTGACATTGAACGGTAGAAATAATCATTTACTTACTAAGGCAGGGCTGATAGCCTAACCGTGAATTCTGCAGAGACACAAAGAAATACATACTTTGTGAATGTACGTTTGTGTTGACTCGAATAAGAACATGAAAAGAACGCATTTTAGATTCATTTAGTTTTATTTGAATTCACGGCTTAGGACATTTGAAAGCTTATATTCTTCTGAATAAAAGTAGCTTGATCGTCCACGGCGAGGCTATAGGGAGATACCAAAACTACTACGTAGTACCAATAATAAACTAAGTGGCATTTGAGATAATTTTTCAGAGAAAATACCATCCTGAAATACCGACTGATATTAATGAATAGCAAGTAGGAAAAACAATAAATGTGGCTACTTTCTACTTTGAACGGGCTTTCATTCTACCACGACTAAATCTGATACTTCAACAATATCTTCAAATCTAGTAGTTTCTGTTTTTTACAAAGTGAGTCAAGAACGCTAGTGTGGCCTTAGCCTTACTGACATCGTTTCTATGATTATTGCGAGTCTAAAAATAATATTATTACGTCTCAGCAGAGTAAAACTGAATTGTGCAATGATTGCATTAGGGTTAATCATTTAACTGTGTACATTTCAAAAGGGTATCGGTTTCATGTTTGCATCCAAGGAAACAAATTCGTTCGATTGAATGTAGTGTTACGCTGCTGGATTC
Source organism: Cryptolaemus montrouzieri (assembly GCA_013387265.2). Taxonomy (NCBI): domain Eukaryota; kingdom Metazoa; phylum Arthropoda; class Insecta; order Coleoptera; family Coccinellidae; genus Cryptolaemus; species Cryptolaemus montrouzieri. The sequence goes on from JABFTP020000185.1 coordinate 128,072,160, forward strand.
CATTAAGAAGAATTTCATTAGATGTGCAATTGACTATTAGTGTAGAGTCTATTTGTTAGAGTCTTGAAAATTCTTATCCGCCTGAAGGCGTTCTGAAGATATTTCCATTTTAGATTGTTTCACTCTCATACTTCAATCCGAATAAACTATTGCTGTAGTTTATAACGCTCCTTCATCATAATAAAGGAAGTATACTGAATGTCAATCAAATTGGTTTATATTTCGCCCTTCCAAGAGTTATGAAATATAAATCTATAATTTTTGCAGCAACAAAAGATTCTCGAAAATACTAAATATTTATACAATAGTCCAATCGATTAATAAAGTGATTTTATTGCAGAAGATACTTCATTCGGAAACATATCATTGCAGACTTGCTGGATTCTTAAAATTAAGTCGTCTCTTGTACGTACTGGAGTAGCGTAGATTCATTCCTTACCACGTTGCAGATAATTTCCTCCTAGTCGACCAATCAAACGTTGCGGATAATTAGTATTCAACAATTCCTTCACAACTATTTCAAAGTACAGGGGCTCTATCCATTGGTATCGAACTTTATATCTTGAATACATGGATGTAGTTCAGAAAGTTATTCGAAACTCGAGAAATGATTCTGATGTATGTAGAAAATGTGAAATACAAACATTAATTTCAAAAACTCTTAACCAAATATTCAACGAAAATTCAGTTCGACATGATCTAGGTCGAATTTTCCGAGGATCTTCATGTGCTCAAACATGGACATTATGTGAATTCGTTACTCCACGTCTAGTGGAAGGGGACTCATGAGTGCAAAATTTTACGCAAAAGTTAAGATTTTCTTCTGTAGAATTTCAAAACCTCTGGCAAATTCCCATCCTTCATTCAGCATGTCCAGGGTTTAGGTACTGAACGCGCTGTAAATGATAAGCGTGCATGTGGTCGTATCGTATTTGTAATTGCTGAGCTGCTTTGTGAAAGCTGAGCCTCTAGTATCTCTCTATTATCTAAAATACTAAGTATGCCGTCGCGACTGTTTTTTCGACGGTTGCTGTTTTGTTTATTATTTACATGCAGACCAAAGTTACGAAAATGCTGATGTGTTCTCACAAAGACACGAGCATTTGGAATTTTTCTAGATGGGTAGCGTTTTCGATATTCACGATCTACCCTTACACATTTCTTCAGAAAATCCATAACTTGAATGAATATCCGCGTATTCGTTAATTAAACGCATCTTCAGAATATCACTTAGAAGACTTATAATAACGATTACAATAGCAATTATTAATACTAACAACAATAAAAATAAAAGCAAATAAAATTACTCGTGATGTTACAAATTTTGACTCAGTATTTGTCTGTGTCAATTTTGTCAATTAAATTTTCCAGAGATCACTATTTTAATTTTCACTTCATTCATTTCAGGAAGAACAAATACGCAGATATTAATTTTCTTCTTCTCAATGTCCGAAAATTGATCAGAAATAAACTCAAATCCAAATGTTTGAATTGTATTTTATTCAATGTGAGAGGATTACTAGTCTGTAAGGAAATTACCGAATTATTATCACTTATTTATATTGTTAAGTTAGGATTCATTCTTGTTCTTGTTTTTTCTGTTTCTTTTCTTTTCTTTTTAGCACTACATTCTTTTTGCTGGAATCCTTAGTTCATTTACACTTACCAATATCTTCAAAATATGAATTTGATGATTCGAATTTATAGAAATCTTTCGGTTTTGTTTGGATGTTAGGATGAGAATACGACCTGTATGGCGTTCTTCTACGCTACCTGTTTCATTGAAACGCGACCATAAACGGTTTATGACACTTCGGCTACTTCCCAGAATTCTGGATACTTCCTGTTGTGAGCTACCAGCTCGGAGCATGCCAACGGCTCGTAACATCTCTTCTCTAGTCAAGTGTCGCATTTTCATGGTCGAATCACAAAACTTGAATCTTTTATTTGTGCTACAACAGGAACAAAGTGCCAACTAACTGATTTCAAACACTGAATACATGAAATGATTATAAAGCAGCGTCGCATCTGCTGCGTTTTTAGTTTTTCATAAAAAAAAACTGAAATCTGTTGCGGCACTCTACATAATTTGGTGAGAAATTGATGCAGGTGTTTATTTCTTTAAAAAATCATCGATATTGATCCTTCTGGATACGATATATCGATATTCAGAAGTGTTCCCTAGACTTTTTGAGGTTTTATCTTGTGGTATTTTAATTATTTTCTCAATATCCAGTCAACTGAGACTCAAAATATTCAACACCCAGCTCCGTATTGTTTTTATCCGGTGGCTAAGAACAATTCGTCCAATCTTCAATACAACTTCGTCAGAGATCGACTCCCTACTGCATTGTCGAACATATTGAACGTTGATGCATTATTCTCTATACACTTCTCGCAATAGGTGATGAATCTCTGTGGGTTATAACTTTTAGTCTCCGAGAGTTGCGAGTATGAGGGTTCATACGGGGTTCACCAAATATGCAACAAATAATGTTCATTTCCAAACAAAAATCGGAAATTTACAGAAATCTCAGACCATCCGAGTTATTCAGGGTAGTTCCTTTTATTGATACGTATATTCAGATGCAGGAATTATTCGAAAAACAAAAATTGTGGATATATGGTAATTTTTTCTATATAGGGTGATCTAGTTTGAATAGCGGAATATTAAGAGACCAATAGAGAATCGAAAAATAATATGAGTTTTCTAAGTAAACTATAATCGAAAAATGCTTCATAAGAGAAACAGGGTGTATAAGTTTGGTGAAAAAAATTAAATTTATTGATTGTTGCCAAGAGAATGCAAATATTTAAATGAAATTTTATATGCGTTAATTGCCTTCCAGGAGTAAGTTCTGCAATGAAAATTTTATTTCGAATTTTTTGTAGTATCTGTACTCGAACATAATTGGATATTTTTAAAGGATAATTGGTACGCCATTGTTCTTCACATAATCAGATTTTGATTTTCAATTCAATTTGGAACAAAGAAGGCACCTATTCAATCTTTCTGTACGACTTAGAATTTTCGAGTGAAAATTTAAATTAGAATCAAAAGAATCTTTAAATTCATTTTTAATTTCTTGGTCGCAGTTCTCGTTGTTTTTTAGTGTTCAGGCTTGGATATATTGCTAATTCAATACTCAATATCTTGTGCAAGAGGGTTCATCTGTTCAGATAATTCCATTCAGAAATTCAAAATTCTCTTCTGTTCAGGCAAAAATCCAATTCTCTTTTCAGAATGCCCAGAGTGTAAATCCTTGATTAATCCGCAACTTTTCTAGCTCGAAAGCATTCGATGTTCATGAACACTTCCATCAGAAAATCCCTAACTAAAATGAATATTCGGAATTCTCTTAGTTCGATAGCGTTTTCGATATCCGAAAATCACTAACAAAAATTAATATCTGCGTATTTGTTCTTCCTGAAATGAATGAAGTGAAAAATTTAAATAGTGATTTCTGGAAAATCTAATTGTCAAAATTGACACAGACAAACACTGTATTGAAATTTGTATGCTCTCGAGTGCATTTATTTGCTTTTATTGTTATTGTTGTTAGTATTAATAATTGCTGTTGTAATCGATATTATAGGTGTTCTAAGTAATATTCTAAAGATGCGTTTTAGTAACGAATACGCGGATATTCATTTTGGTTATGGATTTTCTGAACGAAATGTGTAAGGGATAGATCAAGGATATCGAAAACGCTATCCATCTACAGAAATTCCAAATCCTCGTGTCTTTGTAAGAACACATCAGGATTTTCGTAACTTTGGTCTGCATGTAAATAATAAACAAAACAGCAACCGTCAAAAAAACAGTCGCGATGGCATACTTAGTATTTTTGATAAAAGAGAGATACTAGAGGCTCGGCCCTCACAGCTAGGAAATTACAAATACCTCATATATGTCTCATATATTACGAATATTACTATACGATCACATGCACACATATCATTTAGTTCAGTATCTAAACCCTGGACATGCTGAAGGAAGGATGAGAATTTGCCAGTGGCTTTTAAATTCGACAAAAGAAAATCCTAACTTTTTGCGTGAAAATTTTGCACTCATGAATCCCCTTCCACTAACGAATTCATATAATGTCCATCGGAAAATTCGACCAAGATCATGTCGAACTGAATTTTCGTTAAATATTTGGTTAGGAGATTTTGAAATTAATGTTTGTATTTTACATTTTTACACCCACATCATAATCATTTCTCGAGTTTCTTACGAATAACTTTGTGGACTACATCGAAGATTTACCCATTGATTCAAGATATAAAAGTTGGATACCAATGGATAGAGCCCCCGCACTTTGGAATATTTGTAAAATATTTGTAAAGGAATGGTTGAATACTAATTATCCGCAAGGTTTGATTGGTCGACTAGGGGAAATTTTCTGGACATGCTGAAGGAAGGATGGGAATTTGCCAGTGGTTTTAAATTCTACAGAAGAAAATCTTAGCTTTTTGCGTAAAAATTTTGCACTCATGAGTCCCTTCTACTAGACGTGGAGTAACGAATTAACATAATGTCCATGTTTGAGCACTTGAAGATTCTCGGAAAATTGGACCTAGATCATGTCGAACTGAATTTTCGTTGAATATTTGGTTAAGAGTTTTGAAATTAATGTTTGTATTTCACATTTTCTACATACACATCAGAATCATTTCTCGAGTTTCGAATAACTTTCTGAACTACATCCATGTATTCAAGATATAAAAGTTCGATACCAATGGATAGAGCCCCTGTACTTTGAAATAGTTGTGAAGGAATGGTTGAATACTAATTATCCGCAAGGTTTGATTGGTCGACTAGGGGGAAATTATCTGCAACGTGGAAAGGAATAAATCTACGCTACTCCAGTACGTACAAGAAACGACTTAATTTCAAGAATCCAGCAAAACTGCAATGATATGCTCAAAATTCCGAATCACGTATCTTCTGCAATAAAATCACTTTATTAATCGATTAGACTGTTGTATAAATATTTCATATTGTCGAGAAACTTTTGTTGCTGCAAAAATTATAGATTCATATTGAATAACTCTTGGAAGGGCGTAATACAAACCAATCTGATTGACATTCAGTGTACTTCCTGTATTATGATGAAGGAGCGTTACAAACTACAGAAATAATTTATTCGGATTGAATTATGAGAGTGAAACAATCTAACATGGAAATGTTATCAGAACGCCTTCAGTCGGATACGAATTTATCAAAAGACTTCTAACAAATAGACTCTACACTAATAGTCAATTGCACATGTAATGAAATTCTTCTAAATGGAACCCAGTGCAGTGTAACACTACATTCAATCAAATGAATTAGTTTCCTCAGATGCAAACATGAGACCGATACCCTGCTGAAATGTATACAGTTAAATAATTAACCCTGATGCAATCATTGCTCAATTCAGTTTTACTCTGCTGAGACGTAATAATATTATTTTTAGACTCGCACCAATCGTGAAAACTATGACAGTAAGGCTAAGGCTACAATAGCGTTATTTTCACACTGTAAAAAAACAGAATTTACTAGATTTGAAGATATTTTTACAGTATCAGGTTTATTCCTACTAGAATAAAAGCCGGTATAAAGCCGAAAGTAGCCACATTTATTATTTTCCTACTTGCTCTTCATTAATATCAGTCGATATATCAGAATGGTATTTCCTCAGAAAAATGTTTTCAAATGCACCTTCGATATACATTGTCATTGACGAAAAGTTTCAGTGACCACTTAGATTAGTCTTGATACTACGTACATAGATTTTGCATCTCCCTATTGCCTCGCCGAGGACGATCAAGAAACTTTCATCCAGAAAAAAGAGAGTTTTCAAATGTCCAAGCCGTAATTCAGATTCAACTTTGGGAGATATAAAACGCGTTCTTTTCGTGTTATTATTTGAGTCGACACAAACTTACATTCACAAAATATGTGCAGTGTGATATCTTCTGTGTCTCTACAGTAGCCACGTTTGGGCTACCAGCTCTGCCTTATTATGTAGTGCTCTTTTAAGTGTTCATTGTCAGTGAATGTTTCGAACCATATTTTTTAGAAATATATAAGAGAATTCAACTGACTAGGCTTTTACGTGATAGAAATCCATTTTCACAAATACAAGTGAACGAATATCTCTACTAAGATATAATATTAAATGCTCGACGCGTTTCGATACACAGCATCTTTTTTTCAAGAGCGAATGAATACTATAATATATGTTACTAACAAATTTTTATATATACTAAAGAGGCAATCCGTACTTGAACTAATGTTTAGGAAATAAATTTAATAAGGGTGGGTTATTTATGTCTACCTGATCATTAAGAATTTCCGGTTAATTCCTAAGTCTGTTAATTTCAAGAGAATTTCTTAAAATCTTAACTTTTTGCGTAAAAATTTTGCACTGATAAATCCCCTTCCACTAACGAATTCACATAATGTCCATGTTTGAGCACATGCAAATCCTCGGAAAATTCGACCAAGATCATGTTGAACTGAATTTTCTTTAAATATTTGGTTAGGAGATTTTGAAATTAATGTTTGTATTTCAAATTTTTCACACCCACATCAGAATCATTTCTCGAGTTTCTTACGAATAACTTTCTGGACTACATCGAAGATTTACCCATTGATTCAAGATATAAAATTTGGATACCAATGGATAGAGCCTCCCGCACTTTGGAATATTTGTAAAGGAATGGTTGAATACTAATTATCCGCAACGTTTGATTGGTCGACTAGGGGGAAATTATCTGCAACAAGAAAAAGATAATTTCTACGCTTCTCCAGTACGTACAAGAGACGACTCAAAAAGAATCCAGCAAAACTGAAATGATATGCTTAAAATTCCGAATGGAGTATATATATAAACACCTCAAAAAAGTCTAGGGAACACTTACCAATATCTTTGAAATATGAATTTGATGATTCGAATTTACAGAAATCTTTCGGCTTTTGTTAGGATGTATTGAATAAAATGAATTCTCAAGAAAACAAAATAATATTAGACTTCTCCAAAGCACCTATTATAAAAAATATTTGAAATTTGAAAATGACGAAACTTGGTAAAACACAAAAAAAAAACCTGAACTGATATTTTCGAAACGATATGGAAGCACTTATATTCTTCAGTACCTAGAAGGTTCACCTCTATTATTATACCACTTTGGCATCGTCGCGGCGTGCTCAATACTAAATTGTCTATTACATTTTGGCCTAAGTCATTCCAAGTCCCCTGAACTGCTATTCAAAGATAGAAGACGTTTTGATGCAGGAGATTTTTTTTAGGGTGTCCCACACATGCTCGATGGGAGTCAGATCTGGAGAGCAAGATGGCCACGGTATAAGATCGATGACATTCTCTTCAAGAACGTTCAAGACAACTCTTGCACGATGAGGAGGGGCACTATCTTGTTGGAAGAGTAGATTTTGACCCATTGTTTGGAGATACGGTACCACTACAGGCAGAACTATCTCATTTACGTAAGAATTTCCCATGAGGTTGTTCTGTATGAAAACGAGGTCAGTTCTTCCACCAAGGCGTATACCTCCCCAAAACATCACTGATCCACCTCCCGGTCTAACAACTTCTCGAGAATGCTGGAGACGGTTTTGCTTTCCAGGTTCCATCCATATCCGAATTCTTTCCGAATCGGGATAATAACCTAATCTAGATTCATCACTGCAGAGAACTGTGGTGCACCTCTCTTGACCCCAGTTTACGTATTCTTGGCACCAAGCTAAACGAGCAGCGTGATTTCCATGGGTCAGTTGTGGAACTCTTGAAGGACGTCTTGAGTGGAGTTGACCTTCTTGCAGTCGATTTTTCACAGTTTGGTCGGAAATTTGTACATTATGAACTCGTGATAGGTCTTGAACTAATTGAGATGCTGTGGTTGTACGATCTCTCCTGACTTGTAGAACCAAAAATCGGTCTTGGGCGACTGTAGTAATCCTGAAACGACCTGTATGGCGTTCTTCTACGCTAATTGCTTCATTGAAAAGCGACAATAAACGGTTTATGTCACTTGGGCTACTTCCCAGAACCCTGGATACTTCTCGTTGTGAGCTCCCAGCTTGTAGCATGCCAACGACTCGTAACATCTCTTCTCTAGTCAAATGTCGTCTTTCCAAGGTCGAATCACAAAATTTGAATATTTAATTTGTGCTTACAACAGGAACAAAGTGCCAACTAACTGATTTCAAACACTGAATACATGAAATGATTATAAAGCAGCGTCGCATCTACTGCATTTTTAGTTTTTTATAAAAAAACTGAAATCTGTTGCGGCACTCTACATAGTTTGGTGAGAATTAGATGCAGGTGTTCATTTCTAAAAAAAATCATCCATATTGATCGTTCTGGATTCGATATATCGATATTCAGAAGTGTTCCCTAGACTTTTTTTGAGGTGTTTATATATAAAAGAACTCAACCAACTTTATACGTCTCCCGTACAATAATGAATTTAAATTTAACACATTCACTGGGTCGAAAATTTTGGTGAATCAATCCACTTCAAAAATTGCATGACTTCGTTCCAAACGCCTGCGGCAATCCGAGGGGAAAAAGTAAAAATTTTGCTGCCGTAAAGCAAACAGTACAATTTCGTTTCGTTGGAAAATTACCTAAAAATTGTGCCAGCCCTAATTTGCAGAGCAAATATGCCCCGGTATAACAAATGAATAATGGCTCCCCGAAGCTAACAAAAATCAATAAAGCTGAAGTAAATGATTATTGTTTGCAACAAAACCTTTATACGTTAATTTCGTGAAGTTATCTAGTTTACGATTTATCTTCAATAGACTGGAAAATTATGCAAGTCGATCCGATTTGGAACTGACTCTATTTGCCATAAAACAGATTACTCTGATGGGATCTAAATTTATCTTCATTGTGATATTTTACAGGGCTTTTATAATGAATATTACCACGTAAACAACTATTTTCTGTTTACTTCCGGTTAAATTATACGAGGGGTTTCAATTCAGTTAGGAGTTTGGTATGATCTAAAATGTATATTCTATGGATATATAAAATGATGAAAACGTTTCGCAACTCTGCCGCTAGTACGGAAAAAAGTTCTGAATTCTTATATACAACAAAGTTAGATATCTTAGCACGTATGTAAGATTTCCGACAATCATTAACATAATTCATTTTTATTTACGTTCTTTTGTTGAAATTCTTCATCTTTATTTCTATATTCAATATAATGACTCGATGATTGAAAAGTAATGTAATTTAATGAGTATGTTGACTTGTATATATTTTAGAATTTAGGAACTGAATCCATTTGAACATATTAGCATAAGCTTGACACCGATGGGACGCACAAATGATAATCTCAGAATTTCTAATTTTTCAAATCCAATAAAATTCATCATTGACTTCAATGAACCGTCCCTCTGCCAGCTTTGTACAATAAGCTGGATGATATGAACACCTCGAAAAAGTCTAGGGAACACTTCTGAATATCGATATATCGTATCCAGAACGATCAATATTGATGATTTTTTTCAAGAAATTAACACCTGCATCAATTACTCACCAAATTATGTAGAGTGCCGCAACAGATTTCAGTTTTTTTTATAAAAAACTAAAAATGCAGCAGATGCGACGCTGCTTTATAATCATTTCATGTATTCAGTGTTTGAAATCAGTTAGTTGGCACTTTGTTTCTGTTGTAAGCACAAATAAAAGATTCAAGTTTTGTGATTCGACCATGGAAAGACGACATTGAACTACAGAAGAGATGTTACGAGCCGTTGGCATGCTCTAAGCTGGGAGCTCACAACGGGAAGTATCCAGGGTTCTGGGAAGTAGCCCAAGTGTCATAAACCGTTTATGGTCGCGTTTCAATGAAACAGGTAGCGTAGAAGAACGCCATACAGGTCGTTTCAGGATTACTATAGTCGCCCAAGACCGATTTTTGGTTTTACAAGCCAGAAGAGATCGTACTACCACAGCATCTCAATTAGCTCAAAGCTATCACGAGTTCATAATGTACAAATTTCCAATCAAACTGTTAGAAATCGACTCCAGACGTCCTTTAAGAGTTCCACAACTGACCCATAGAAATCGCGCTGCTCGTTTAGCTTGGTGCCAAGAACACGTAAACTGGGATCAAGAGAGGTGGGCCACAGTTCTCTGCAGTGATGAATTTAGATTTAGTTATTATTACGATTCGAGAAGAATTCGAATATGGAGGGAACCTGGAACGCAAAACCGTCTCCAGCATGCTCGAGAAGTTGTTAGACAGGGAGGCGGATCAGTGATGTTTTGCGGAGGTATACGCCTTGATGGAGGAACTGACCTCGTTTTCATACAGAACAACCTCCCGGGAAATTCTTACGTAAATGAGATAGTTTTACCTGTAGTGGTACCGTATCTTCAAACAATGGGTCAAAATCCACTCTTCCAACAAGATAATGCCCTCCTCATCGTGCAAGAGTTGTCTTGAACGTTCTTGAAGAGAATGATATCGATCTTTTACCGTGGCCATCCTGCTCCCCAGATCTGAAACCCCTCGAGCATGTGTGGGACACCCTTAAAAGAAATCTCCTGCGTCAAAACGTCTTCGATCATGAACAGGAGCTTCGATTAGCAGTTCAGGGGGCTTGGAATGACTTAGGCCAAAATGTTATAGACAATTTAATATTAGTTCAGGATTTTCTTTTGTGTTTAAACCAAATTTCGCTTTTTTCAAATTTCAAATTTGTTTTTTATAATAGGTGCTTTGGTGAAGTCAAATATTATTTTGTTTTCTTGAGAATACATTATATACAATACATCCTAACAAAAACCGAAAGATTTCTATAAATTCGAATCATCAAATTCATTTTTGAAGATATTGGTAAGTGTAAATGAACTGAAATGTAATAGACAATTTAATATTGAGCGTGCCGCAACGATGCCAAAGTGTCATTAATAACAGAGGTGGACCTTCTGGGTACTGAAAAATATAAGTGCTTCCATATCGTTTCGAAAATATTAATTCAGGTTTTTTTTTTGTGTTTTACTGACTAAAACGCCAATCACAGCGCATGACGTCATACTTATGTAAGCTTCACTGTGTTTTGATTACCTACTACTGATTGCGCATCAGGATTGATTTTATAGTTGTTTTTGAGATTTATCGACTTTACAACACGAATCTATCTATAACAAGGGAACCAAGCTTTGTTAAGGCAAACAGCTCAAATTTGCCCAGGATCGATTTATTGATGTTTGGCGAGTTTCTCACAACAAATAAAGAATTTTGCTCGTCCGAATTTAGAAACGCGAAAACCTCTTCGTTAGTATATTTTATTTGTATTCATCTTCAACACTAGATACAAATATGACCAAGTAGTATTCAGACTCGTTTTAAACTCGTAGAAGTTTATTTTGTTTCACTTTCATAGGTTAGTTTTACAATAAACTTGTCATTATTTTTGAGGTTAGCTCCCTTGCAGTATAGGTATATGTTTGCTATTTTAGAGTTATTTCCTAACATACATACTCAGAACATTTATACTTGGTCTGATTTTAAATGGTGATGTAGAAACAGAATGTAGACACGGCTTCAATGGTGATGTCATCTGATTTACCAAATTAACTTTTGTTTGGTTAGCTCTACTTTTAAATGTTCTACATATGTGTACTTGAATTGCTTTATCCAACATTCTTGGTGGTAATTGGGAACTTCTTCATCAAGCTTCTGAACTGTAAAACAAATGTTTTTTTATTCAAGTGCAATGTTATCACTATGAACACAAATAGAAAATTACAAGGTTACAAAAAAATCTATGTAGTTTTATATAGTAGATCATTTCTTGGGATTTTTACAAAGGGATGCCTCTATATAAGATAATCTGTAATACGGGCGCCTAAGTATACCAACAATGTATGCAATAATACTGAATTAACATTCTAATAAATAAGTTAGTGAACTATACCTGAACTATAAGATTCAATTTCTTTCGAACTTGATGGCTCTTCAAATTGCTTTTCACACTCTTCAAGAATCTTCATCCTTCGTTTTTCAACTATATAGGTCGCACTGTTGTGTTAGATGTTTGTGTTCTCCTATCTGGTTGGTAAGTAATTTTTGTGAGTATACACCCTGGTTTCATACGTACTTGTGATACCGAACCCATCACATGGTATTCCATATAATTTTCCATATCATTTGGCAACTGAAAACTGCAAAGGTAACAATTAAAATTGATAATAAGAATGATAACCAGGACTAACACAAACATAACCTCAATAAATGACTAGTTATTCCATAGCCTCCACATTTTAACTATTTCACGTCAAACAAACATTAAGTTAAAAATCTATCAATACATGATAACATACTCACATCAAAGGGATCTTCACAGAAATAAAGTGGCGAATTTGTCTTTACATCGTTCGGGTTTCGCCGTGCAAGCTTCAACCATTTATCTCTTATTATTTTGTTGTATAATACTTGTAGAAACACCTTAGGGTATCGTTATTGATGTATTTTTGCACTGAGGTACTTCACACCACTTATAAACTTAATTTTTAGCACAAGAAATACGCAACATTCGTTTACTTAAGTATAAACAAATTTGACGTTTACTTAAGTATAACGTCACACACGACGCCATGACACGTCGAGCTGTTTTCACGCAATTTTCAAAAATGATTATAAGAATGGATTTAAACTTCCAAAAACTTCAGTTTATTACCGAAATCCGAAATAAAGGTTTTTGTGAACAGTAGATGTGTATCCTCATTACAGAAGAGGCTTTCACAATTTTTCGTCGTGCCTATTATAATACTCGGTTCATCAATATATATATATATATATATATATATATATATATATATATATATATATATATATATATATATATTTTGAAAAGAGAGGATTTACAAGAATTTGAATAATTGTATTTACAATAAATGCTTATACCTATAATTTTGGTGTGTGTCAGAAAAAACACAAGTGTGAGCTCAGGAAATGTAACAGAGGAACCATACTATCTTGTAATGATTCAATAAACGAGTGAAAAAACCTGAGGAAACAACTCGTTTCCCTGTTGGTATTGCACTAGCAATAGCTTGTCTGTTTATGATGTGTTAGTGTCGTGTGTACATGAAGAGTACCAAAGATTTTTCTGCTTAACCGCTTCATTCTCTCTTGCATTCCATGATTTCCAGCAAAAGGGTGAAAGGAAGAAGGTTTGGGGCAGGAATCTGTAACAATGGAAAAAGAAAAACAGCAATAAAACTTCTTATAGGCGTAAACAAATCTAAGAAAAGATTTCACATAGCAAGTAAGGTCATGAAAGGGACTAAGGACATAATAAAAAAATACATAACCTGCGATATTTCCACAAATTCCTTCTCTGTTTGACCGAGAGGGCCCCGATGGCCAGGTTCAGTCTTTCAAGTGATGCCGATTATGATCTATAGATGTTTTAGAATCATTATGGACCCAATAATCTGGGTTGACATCGCCCATTTATTATTTCTTCGTGGAACTTGTTTAATAATAAAGAAAAATGAGCGTAAAAATTTTGACAGTCGTTCGAAAAATATGACAAATGTCAAAATAAAAATAATAAATAAATAACAAACAAATCAGTTCGTCGATATTTCGTAATATATTTGGAAATATCATATTCTGATATGCTCTACTGAAGATCTCCACTTCTCTCCCAATCTATATAGGAATATTACAGAGACGAGTTCGGATCGACCTCGCGACAAATTTTTCATGAGGTTCATTCATCGTGGTTGGAATAACATAACATAAATATTTTCACCATTTAGAGCAACTGTTCTATAGAAATGAATTGATTATTTCTTTCTATAGCGATATCAACAATAAGCTTTGGTATTTCCATAAATCATACGAAATAGGTAATAACATGAAGGGAACAGAAATATACGTGCGAATAACCGAAATAAACTCAATTCTCTAGATTTATAGCAACAAATAAATTTGACCCCAATCTTGTCGCAATAGAAAAATTCACCTTTGCTTTCTTTTTCAGTTCCGCCAACGGGTGTCCAAGTGAATGATGACTTCGGAGTGGTGAAAAATGGTATAACCACTTCATATGCTGAAGGGGCCAGCCTGACCCTTACATGCAGCGCCACGGGCGGAAAACCTTTGGCGAGGGTGAGTGTCGAGATATCAAAGGAGAACTGATTGATTGCTCTCGCGAATAAACTGATGTTCTTTTTATTTAGAAGTCAAAGTTAAACATCAAACAAATTTCGTTATAGCATGTGGGAATCAATAAAATAATGATTTGAATTATTTTTTTTACACATGTATATTTAGAAGAATCAATGAAAACGTTGTTATTTAAATGAGGTCAAACTTGACAAAATGATTTCCTCTTACTTTCAAAGGAAGATATAAATATGTTTACTCACAAGATGTCAAACTACAAAAGTTGCCATGCTGTGAATGTTTTAGTAATCGTTCACTCAATTTTGTAGAAATTTCGTAATGGTGTTAAAAGTGGTAATGGCTACTTTACTCTCAATTACTTTACGTTTATTTAATCCACTGGATCCCGAAAATCTAACAAAACCAATATAATTGAAAATTTTGCGCCCCTATCATATCAGGTCAACAACCAAAAAACAATTTTTTTGCCTCATGAGTAATTTATAGGTTTCGCTTCGTTGACATAATGAAAAAAAAAGCCGTTTTATTCCTGCCTCTAGGGCTACATAATAAAAATAACAAGCTCAAATCAATTAAGCAAACAAAAGTTTAGGAGAAATATCTCAATATTTACACATAAATTAATACTCTTTCCGTTGAAATGAATTTTCATGAAATAATCCCATAACGTAATAACTTATTACATTTTTAAAGTTTGATATCTCTATAGAATAAAGTATCAAACTTTTCGTCCAGAAAAGACCCCTGAGGGGTCTCAGAATGAAAAATCAAATTCCTGAAATCCTATTAAATTCGTAAATATAATACCTACTTCATAAATCCTTTATTTTTATGACCTTCTTGCTGAGATATTTACATTCAAAATCCGATTAATTAGAGTTCTTGAACTTTGCTACGTAAAACGAGTATTTTATATATCGGTGTGTCCCTATATGGGCGAAAACATTTATTTTTCGAATTTCGAAATGCACCCCTTAATTATTTTCAAAAACCCAGACCTACTCAAATACAAATTTTATCTATTTCGCTATTCAACTACATAAAATTAATTATATTTTTATGGTAGCATTAATTGAAAATGAAGAAAGATCGGTTTTATTTATCAGAGAATTACATAACATAGAATTTCGGAGTTACACGGATATTTTGTTTCAAGTATGTCTTTTTTACAGTCTGGATATAGATTTCTATGCTCTTGCACACAGTATCGGAAAAATTGTTTTTATACTTCCTTTGCAGTGATTAGACCTTGAAAATATTGAAGAAGTTTTACAGCTACTTGGAGCTGTATCATTCACTGCCACCTAACCTAACGAAAGAACCTTTCTTTTTACCTGTGAATAAGTATCTTGTTCTGAACGAGAAAATAAATTTCTGCTCTTGATAGAAAATTATGATTATGATGAGAGAGAGAGAGAGACCCCATATTGTTGCCTCAGAAGAGTTGGTTACTTTATGAGGAAAAACTGAAATTTAAAACTTTGACATGTCGTAAAAAATGAGCATTTAAATTCTCGAATACAATCTTGTCTTTTCGTGATTGGAGATGTTGTTTGAAGAATATTATCAGAGCAAAAACGCAATTTTGATAGAAAAGAAATTCTCACTATGCAAATCAACAACTGCTTTTTATTTTTTATATTAATTTCGAATTGTACGTGACGAAAGTACCGATTAAGGGAGTCAACCTAATTCCGACATCATCACATAATTTTTCAGTTCTTGAAACAAGGAATCATGTCTTGATTTTCCTTCTATTGAGCTAAGTGCTGCACTTACCGTAGTAAGATGCACATCATCCTTTCAAATGTACTATTTATCGAAAGCAGTCACAGTGGTGAATCGCCTCATAGATTTATGGATGAATTGAAAAGTTGAATGGGATTTTTTGATTCTATTCGAGAAAAAATGATTTGAAATTGATTCAAGTTTTAAAACAGTCAAAATTTTCTGATTCGATAAGCATATAAACGAATTACATACTTCAAGCTAAGATGCAAAAATTTCAAGAACCCAGAATATTTAAATTAGTGAGAAAGAAAAATTTTGGAAATTGTTTTGTGAAGCAAATATAAATATCCCAATACCTAAATATTGTCATCGTGGTTTAACGTCGAACAGCTTTTCATCCATTAACTAAAGTGTACCCGTAGATAAGTTCAACAACAAAAATCATTCGTTTTTATTGAGTGTTCATTATGAGGTCTGAAAATAAAATATATACTCGAATCGAAACCGAAGCCGTACGTCTGTTTAATGAATTATTACACGTTTCTGACACAGGTGCATCGAACATATTTCTGTAATACATCAATAACATACACCCTACTATGTAATTGGAGGAGGAAGTGATAAAACATTAATTTACTAGACCTAACGTGTTCCTTGTAATTCTCATTTACAGGTTCGTTTCAATATGATTTCAAGTACAGTACGTGCTCACATCCTTTTGTCATAAGGTTAAGTTATAACGGATGTTCAGTTTGATAGAAAATAAATTCTCACTATGCAAATCATCTACTACTTTTTATATTAATTTCGAATTGTATGTGACGAAAGTAGATTTTAAAGAAGTCAACCTAATTTCGACACCATCACTTATTTTTATCAGTTCTTGAAACAAAGAACCATGTCTGGATTTTCCTTCTTTTGAGATAGGTGCTGCTTTTACCGTTGTGAGATGCACATCATCCTTTCAAATGTACTATTTATCGAAAGCAGTCACAGTGTTGAATCGCCTCAAAGATTTATAGATGAATTAAAAATTTGAATGGGATTTTTTGATTTTATTAGAGAAAAATGATTTGGAATTGATTCAAAGTTTTAAAACAGTCAAAATTTTCACTGATTCGATAAGCATATAATAGAATTAGATGCAAAAATTTCAAGAACTCCAGCCAGAATAATTAAATTAGTGAGAAAGAAAAATTTTGGAAATTGTTCTGTAATAGCAAATATAGAATATCTCAATACCTAAATGTTGTCATCGTGCATTAAACGTCGAACAGCTTTTCATCCATTTACTATAGTGTATCCACCATAGATAAATTCAACAATAAAAAGCAGTCCATTCGCTTTTATTCAGAGTTCATTATTGAGGTCTGAAAATAAAATATATACTTCGAATCGAAACCGAAGCGGTACAACTGTTTAATGAATTATTACACGTTTCTGACACAGGTGCATCGAACATATTTCTGTAATACATCAATAACATACACCCTACTATGTAATTGGAGGGGGAAGTGATAAAACATTAATTTACTAGACCTAACGTGTTCCTTGTAATTCTCATTTACAGGTTCGTTTCAATATGATTTCAAGTACAGTACGTGCTCACATCCTTTTGTCATAAGGCAAATTTATAACAGATGTTCAGTTCTGTACTCTTTGAGCTTTATAGTTACAATTTCAGATTTACCAAAACACGCCTCCAAATTAATATGTCCATCTCACCTTGACTCTTTCGTGATGATTATCATTATTACTCAGGATCGCACTTTATGAAATTCGTAATTTCACGTGTCCACATACGTAATGACTAGTTCACACTAAGAATCTTCAGTAGTTTTTACATATTTGAGTACCCTAGTGGAGTTGAGATACGCTAAAAGAGATTAGGATGGGAAATTTTTAATGATGGAAATTGTTTGTAAATGCCTATTATTTCGAAAGAGTGATTTTCTTTTTACCATATCCCTTTAGTTTCGTTCGTTTTCAATATTCCGGTTGCTACACATACAACAAACTACAAGTTTCGAAATGTTAAATTTGCAAGAAATACGGCAAAACAAATAGAAAAATTAGCCGCAACTACTCCAGTAATCAATATACTGTGTACAGAAACTAAGATCACATATGAATTCAAACTGCGCGCGCAAATAGGTTTACGGCAGTGCTCACAGTTTTAGGTTGGTAAGACTGTCTTTGATATTTGTGCCAAGGTTGACATCAAAATTGTCATTACTGTCTGAGTTACGCTCCATCTTCTAAACTCTTAGAAGGAAATTTTTCGATTTTCATAATTTCTACATTTATTGAGCAAAGAATTTTCATTAAATTTTGCTTGCGGAATGAATTTTTTGCATTGAAGATGATGAAAAAAGCCTTTGGTGATGAAGCTATATCGGGAAAAGAATTTTTAAAAGGTCGGGAACGTGTAGAACACAAGGAGCATGCTTGTCGAACATCAACCTCGACTAATGAAGCTGTAGTCCAAAAAAATCAAAGATTGGAGCTCCATTTAACTTCATCGAACAACTAATTCTTCTATAACGTTCACCTGCCACTTTCTTAAATTAAGTAAGTTCCTTCCACTCTTATCAAATTTATTGTAAGACAGTATTGTTCAGATACCTAACGACGAAACAATCGTTACATTAGCACAACACATGATTTGAATTTCTATTAAAAATCACTGTGTAAAACCTGTAATGGATATTGTTCAACTAAAATGATTGATGCAAGAGCATACTTTTAATTACTAATATCCTTGATTCGAGAAATTGTAGAAAATTTTTGTGGGGAAATTGCTATCAAATTTGTAATTTTTCGATATAAATATAAGGTATTTTCCTGGTAATTTAGCGCCAGACCCTTCATTCATATCATACTTTTGTTATGTGTTAACAAAATAGAAGATTGTACATAAAGGCATTTCCTATTTTGAACTAAAATAAGTATCTTAGAAGTCTCGTTACTGACTTGATGAAATATGTTTACTAAATAATCAAACAATTGAAGAATAAACACAAGGCTTGACTTTCACATTCATGATTGAGTTCAGGTTGTTACATAATAGTATGTCACAACTTAGGGGTTAAATCTACGTGCAATTTCAAGAAAAAGTTAATATAAACATAGGTCCGTTAGCTTCGTTACGGAGCTACTGGGTGTTAAAATTTCCGGAAAAAATTGTTTCTTTCTTAAAACTCCTGCAGTTTCTGAGATATTCAGCCTGAATTTGGAATACATGCTATTTTCACAGTCTCCATCCTTACACGTCCTAGATTTTAAATGAAATTCACAAGGTGTTTTCTTTTCCGAGGCCATGCATCATTTTACCTTTCAAACTTTGTTGCAGGACGCCACTGATCACCGTCATCTTCGTTCAATTCAGAAACTTCTTTGACATCTGTAATTTTTCGTATCTCCAACCAAAATAATAGAAATACTCGATAGGTATGCCTAAAACTTGCTCTTATTGTCATAGCTCATCTTCTGAGACTCAAATTATTATTATTCAATATCAAACTAAAAAAAAGAACAATTAAAAACTAAATAAATCCCTGCAAGTGTCCCCCACCTGCAAGAATACAGGCCTCTGTCATTTTTCGCATATTATCACGCACTCTTTGAAATATTCCTGGGGTATTTCTTATCGTGTCACAAGAGGCTATTATTCGATTAGTATAAACTAAACTTTTGAGATATCCCCATAAGAAAAAGTCTGAACTATTCAAGTCTGCGGACATAGGAGGACATGGTTCTGTCCCACACCGACCTATCCATCGGTTGTTGGATGTTTTATTCAAAAATTTCCTAGCTATTCCACTAAAATGTGCTGGTGTCCCATTATGCATGAACCACATTATGTTTCTCACCAAAAGTGGCATCCTCGAGAAATAAAGGTAACTCCTCCTCAAGAAATTGCCGAAAAGCAGGACTGTTTAGTCTGTTAGGAGAAAAAAAAGGCCCAATCATATAATTTCCAATTATTCCGACCCAGACATTTAGTGAGAATTGTTCTCGATGATGAGATTCTTCAATCGAATGGGTGTTTTCCACATCCCTATAATGATTATTGTGAAAATTTATGATAGCAGTTCTCGAAAAGTTTGCGTCGTCTGTGAATTTTATTTCACTATCAAAATGAGCATTCTCTCTTATTTTATCTAAGAACCACCGGCAGAAATTCAGTCTTGAAGGAAAATCTAGAGGAAGTAGAGTTCGAAAGCGTTGAATATAAAACGGGTACAATAAAAAATCGAAGAGAATCTTCCAAACTAAAACATGTGAAATATTCAACTGGTTTCCAATTTTTCTTGTACTCACATGTCACAATAAAATTCAAAACTGCTACCTCAATATCTGGAGTTCTCATAGTTTGAACTGCACCTTTTAAATGATTATTTGCAGTAAAGGTACCAGTTTTCCTCAACCTTCTGTGGAAATTTGAAAATGTTCGCCTGTTTGGTGTTACTCCATTTGGAAAGCGCACCTGATATAAAGGCCTAGCTTCTGTTGTATTTCCGTCAGCCAGACCGTACATGAAATAGATATCAGCCAATTCGGCATTAGTAAAATTAGGCATTTTCTCTTAGAGCAATAACTTCAAAAGTCTTAAAATTAATCGTTAATTTAATAAACAATTTGAGCAGACACTAGTTCAGCTTTAGCAACTGTGAAAATAAATAAATAAATGAAGAAAATCAAAGCCTACTAGTCATTTTTTTAATTGGAAGTGTTATCAATTCAGCGAATGCATGCAATTGTTTAATAATTTTTGCTCGAGAACAGTTGTAGATACGAAAAAATTACGAGTGACAAAAAATGTTCTAAATTGAACGAGAATGACGAAATTCGATCGTAAGATTATCATTGGCGAACTGCAAAAAAGTTTGAAAGGGCAAAAGGAGACATGGCCTCGGAAAAGAAAACAACTTGTAGATTCTAGTTACAATTTAGAACGTGTAATGATGGAGGCTGTGAAAAATAGCTTGCATTTCAAATTTGGGCTGAATATCTCAAAACTTGCAGGAGTTTTGAAGAAAAAACCAATTTTTTCCGGAAATTTCAACTTCCTATATCTCCGTTATGAAGCTTTTGCGAACCTATGTTGATATAAACTTTTTTCTTAAAAGTGCACGTAGATTCACCACCTCAAGCTGTGACATTCTATTGTGTACCCCTGTATAATGAATAAAACTATGTCGACGTCTGTTTCGGGTTTTTATCCTATCCTCTTCCTCGTATTTTGAGTTAGATCTTGTTAGATCTATCTTACTAGTAGTAGTAAGATATATTTATAGTATTCTTTCGCTCTTGACAAAGATATGTGTATCGAAACGCGTAGAGCATTTAATAATATATTTAGTAGAAATAAACAATTTTGTCCTCTTAACATGACTACTTTAGAAGCTAGTTCGTAAATTTCTATAGTAGTCATGATCCTGTTAGCCTTTTTATATATTGATTTACCATTCTAAGACAAAGAAACAATGACCCATTGAGCAACTCCATCCAAAAATAGATCTAAACTAATAGAGCTATAACAAACTGTCTCAATACGTGTATTTGCAGACAATATAGGAAGAATACAATTTTGCATACATGACATGTATCGATAAACAGTGTGTTTCAATGAAAATTTGCCATCCTTTCTATCTCAAGATGGACGGAATTTGAAGGAAAAAGCTAAGAAACGTCAATTCTTGATTGGAGGGGACCAATTTTTTAGTTGGTTTGAAGCATGTTAATTCAACCTCTTCCCTTCAGCAGGCCTAGGTCGAAATTAATTATGGAGAAAGTTCGTTTACTGCTATTAATGATTGCAATTACTATTAATACTATTAATTACGGTTGTCGTTCGTTACACAAACGTTGAAATGGTTTACTCAACTGATGACCGAGTCGTAATTTTTTTAATTTATTATCGAGAAATAGTTGTGCCAGAGAAACCGCAGGTTTTGCGATATGAGCCATCCTGAAAAACAGATAAGGCACAAATATATTTAATATTTGATGAATACATTTTTGACTACGGGTTCGGTGGCTTACAAAAAACAAGAAGTTCAACATCGGATTATAAGAAACAAAGCAACTGAAGTGGCCGTTGTCGGCCAATACACCACACAAATGGAAAACACTACTTCCATCAGAAAATTATCACATGTGTCTGGTGTTTCAGCTTCAATAGTCTACGGAATCATGAAACATCAGTTATAAAGTTAAACTAGTTTGTGAAAAACACGAAGATGAACCTGGTCGCCACTTGCAATTTTGTGAAATTTCTTGTGAAAATATATATATTCTATATCATACCT
Source organism: Cryptolaemus montrouzieri (assembly GCA_013387265.2). NCBI lineage: Eukaryota > Metazoa > Arthropoda > Insecta > Coleoptera > Coccinellidae > Cryptolaemus > Cryptolaemus montrouzieri. The sequence continues at coordinate 128,094,380 of JABFTP020000185.1, forward strand.
GTTTTTCTCAGTTGTGAAGTGAATAGCCATAATGGTCGATATTGGGATACCCAGAATCCACATTGGTTCACAAAGGCGTACAAACAGTCGACTGAGAAATGGAATGTTGCTAGAATTCATGGAAACCATATTGTAAGACCTTTATTTGTCGAAGATAATCTCAATGGAGATAATCAATTGCAGTTGTTGAAGAAATTTGGAAAAATGATGAAACTCTTTCGAAGAACGATATTCGTTTCCAGCAAGATGATGCTTCTCCACATTTTGATGTTTGTGTGCGACAATATGTAGATGCGCATTTCCAAGGTCTGTGGATTGGCAGAAGAGGAACAGTTGAGTGCCTGCCAGGATACCTGATTTGAATCCTTTGGATTTCTTCCTATGGGTCAGTTGATACTACATGACACACAAGAGAATTAGAAAATCGTCTGTATCATTATATGGAGGTAGGAGAAGGTCATTATGTGTATTCAATTTGATTCTTGGAATTGCCAAATTTTCATTGAAATACAAACTTTCGTTGCGTTTGAACTGCCTTCATGTTATCAAATGTCCATAAAGATAGTGTTTTCTTATAGTGAATTGAAAGACCTTCCGAAAGATATGCCACTCGATCCACTTTCCCAATATTCAATTTCGACTTAGGTGTTGCTGAAGGTAGAGGGTTACATTCTTCGAAACAACTCAGAATTGAGTCCACTCTAATAAAAATAGCTTTTCCGCCAGAATCAGTCCATTATTTGGTAGGGGGGTGGCTAGTTTTTGTTGGACCACTGTGTATTATATCATAGAATGGGCAACTTCTAGCTCATTACTTCTAGCGAAGTTGTCAATGCAATAAATTCATTATCATTTCTCGTTCAAATTTAGTGTGTCCTGCGTTGAAAAACCCTGGCTCAAAGACAACAGTTTCGGGTATTTCATAGTTTTCCTTCATCAAAATTTTCCTGCATTTTTCCATTTAATATTCTATAACATATATTCAATAAAATAATGCTTCTATCAATTACGATTCACATATACACCATTTGCCAAATCAGCTAGAATTGAACTGGTCCAACAAAATAATGAGAAGGGGCAATAGAACTTTATTCTTTGAAGGAGAAATCAAGTGACTGCATGTCTGCAGACCAAGGATGTTAAGTAAAGAAACGCGTGCTCCCTACGAACATTGATCCTCGCAATTAAAAGAAATTGATTCTTCGACACTAATTCGTCAAATACCCATAAGATCCTGATCGTGATGCAGAAGTCGCAATATTTCTTTTCTAAACATTATTTGCAGCACAAATAGAAGTTATGTATTCATAAAAAGTATACCTTAAGAAAAACATATTTTCCATTATTAGTTTATTCCAGCCAATCACTCCTAAACGCTTTCGATAAACTTTTAAATCACCTGATCTATTCATCGAACAACGTGAAATTTTTCAACTCAGAACTTATTCTATCCGTAACTTCCCATACTTCTTTATCAGATCATTCAATTTGTATTTAAATTGGCTAAAACTGATTTTGAACAAGAACTGCAAAGAAATAATTCTTGAAGTTGCTTTAAACTCACAGCATATCCCTCGTTGAATTCGATAAGAGACTGTAAGAAGTAGTTAAAAGAACTAACCTTATTTTCGTGATCCGGCTCTCGAGCAAATCCAATTCAATCCGGTTTTTTTCAGGTCTCATGGTGGCGCGACGGAAAACTTGTAACTGATGAATGTCAATATTTTCCTGAGCGCAAGAAATCCCAGAGCATACTCAAAGTTGACAAACTGAGTCGAAGCCATTTGTTGGCGGTTTACAGTTGCGAAGTCAGCAATAGTAAGTTACAACCTCCGTTGGTTGTAAGAGTAGCCATAGATATGTACCTGAGACCTCTAGAGGTCACCCTCATCAAAGAACATCCCGAACTCAGCGCTGGCAAGAAGTATAATATCAGTTGCAGATGTAGGGGATCCCGTCCTCCGGCTGTTATCACGTGGTGGAAGGTAAGTCACTTACATTTTACGTTATAAAACACTCGAGGATTTAAACATAGTTCTATAATCGAATTAGTTGAAGAGGCTTGTTATATTTGAATTTGAAAACTTTTATTCATTTTTCGATCTAATGAAAATATCTTATTGTAATTTATTATGAAAAATTCTGTACATCGGATGAAACAGTTAGAAAAACAGTGCTTTATATACAGTGGAAGTGTAAAGTAAGGAATAAAATTCACAATTAATTTTTTCAAATTAAAACTCCAATTGTTTTTACTTTCATCGTTAAAAAAACGTTATTTTAATGAAATATGTGCTGACGTAAAGTGGATCCTTGCGATTGATAATTCTCGAGGATCAGGGGATTTCACCCAATAAAAAATTTATTTGATTGTTCTCATGATAAGATAAACAAATTTTGAAACGCTCCTACTCGTGAACTTTTGTTTCGAATTAACCCCTTTCCACTGTCAAGTCTGTGTGTCTGTGTATGTAGTTGACGGTTCATGTCTTATTTTCATCTTCAAATCGTCAAGATCATTAACATTTTTTGTATTCTCATGAAAAGATTCGCAGGTATTCAAATCTATAGAGCGTGGAGTTCATTTGCTGGATCCTTTTGTGCCATCTAATAATCCACAAAATCCCCATTTAAAATATTGTGCACTGGCAAAGCATAATGCGCAGAAGCCCCATCTTAGTGAAACAATATTGGTTATAACGCCAAACTTTATAACACGGGGTTCAATGCCGTTGCCCGATTTGACAAAACAAAATTTTATGAATGAGATAATATCCTGACTTGGGTTTTGATGAGTTTTTCTAGTGGATGATCTTTTTCCTCCAGCTATGCTCATGTGTGGATGACCCACTTCAGACTAACTAAGTCTGAAGTGGGCCTTGGGTCATTTAAGCATTGAGGGCAATGAGAGAGCGAACTCAACGACCACCCGAGGAGCTGCCTTGGAATTCACTGGACCGAAACCTAGGCTCTAGATTCCCCAGGAGGTCACAAGGATGGAAAATAACTGGTGGGTGGACCTGAAGATACGGAAGTAAAGGCTGAGCTTCACAAGTCTCAGATACTCTCGGCTTACTGTTAGTAGACCTTTGACTGCTAGTGCCAAAGCTTGGCTCAAACTCTCCAGGCTAGACCTGAAAGAAACAACTAATTGCAATATAAACCGAGAACTGTCGCCTCAGAAATCCACGAAAGTTTGGATTGATCGAGAACCCTTCTTGCTGAATATGCGAGGAGGTGCTAGGGAATAAAACACGTTGGGGCGAATGCTAAGCTTGGGACGAAATCAAGCTTGAGAAACTTGAATATCACAAACTGAAGCTGATTGAGTTAATGTACCTGGCACCCACTAAGCTTCTAACGTTTATTAGAAGAATGAATCTTGGTGGTGAAATATAATGCGATTATGCTATAAGAGATCAGTCAGTCTTTACACAAATTTCTTTATTCATTTCTCTATCTACTGAAAGAAATCCAAACTATCCAAACCTTGTATTGAAGTAGCAATAATAGATTTCAACAGAAATTATGGAAAACAATGTAAATCAACTTACAAAGAAAATCCGGGAACTAGACGTCAATCCTTCAAAACTTTTCAATATTTTTATTTCTCAACAATAGGTACCTTTCTCCAGATTTTATCGCATAAACCTTTTGCATGGAATGAAATATGAGAAATAATACCTACCTATAAAGCATTTCTTTTGAGTGATTCTCTTATATTTAGTTGGTAAATAGTAAAACCTGATATTTTGTCAACAAGTACCCATAAAATTTATCTCAGATTCACTGGTGAGAAAGTTCCATCGAAAGTAAAAACTTTGTGAAGAAAGAAGTACGAGGCGAAAAATGAGTGAAGCATACGCCAAACGCTTCGAGGCAGTTTTCCTCCACGCATATTCAAAGGGACCAAAAATGTCTTATGCAGCGTCATCAAAGTACTTGAAAAAGTCAAAGGCTTTTGTTCGAAAGTGGGTGCAATGCTTGAAGGAATTTAAAAACGTCGAAGCATCGTGAATTTTTTTTTGCGAATTCCGGGCTTGATCTTGAGTGAAGGGTGAGCGAAATTGAATCGCAAAGGTTTCAATATAACTAACGTTATAACTATTCGTAGCTATTTGCGTGCAAATGGTTTGAAATGGCGAAGAAAAATGAAGAAACCGCTGTTGTCTAAAAAGCACCTTACAAAACGCCTAGCTTGGGCAACAGAAAACATTGATCGTGATTTGGTGATTGAATTAACGTAACTTGCACCGAAGAATCTTCTGCTTGGGATTATGTTATCGTACCACGGGCTTGGTCTTCCGCTTTCAGTATTTTGTCCAGCGCATTGTCAAATACCCTATGAAAATTTATTTATGGTGATACTTCTCGAAAAAGGATTTCGGGACATTGTTCCACTTTACCGAGACCCTGAATGCTTCTAGTGTGGTTGAAATTCACCAAAAGTTTCAATAACGACTGCCGAAAGTCAGTTTTTGATGAAAAACGAGGACTGGATCCTGTGGGAAGAAAATGACCTCAAGCAGCTCAGCCGCCGACTGGAAAAGCAAGAAAATTATTGTCTCCTTAGACTGGCCAGTACAATCACGTGATATCATTCCCATTGAGAATGTCTAGGCTTGCATAAAGCACAAGCTTCGAGGAAGACCCTCCTTCACTCTCAAACAGCTTTTCCGAGAAATTCGACACTTTTATAGGGAGTTTTCCGCCTAATATTTGGTGAAAAGTAAGCCAAGACGATGCCGACCGATTATTAACGCTGGCGGTAATTGGATATCTCTTGATGAGATTATGGCATGCTTTGTAAGATGTAAAATAAATTTATGTAACAAGGGGTCTTTTTAAATGAATTTTTGAATAAATTATACCGTATACGCAGTTAATTAACAGACTGTATGTCTAATGCAACCTTCTACCTACCTATGGTTTCGGTGGAAGCTAAATAACGGTGTGGGGAAGAATTATTCTGAACACTCGCAGAGATCTGGTCATCGTTAATAATGAAACTTTGAATACTCAGAGGTACGTTACAGACATTTTACAGAAACATATTCTACTATTTGAAGCAAACATGGTGAAATCGAGCGGCCTTCACAAAGTCCAGATCTCGATTTCATCGAACTTGTCTTTGACATTCTCGATCGAATATTCAGATGCCAGCAAATCAACCAGTAACCGTGAATGAAGTACAGAACAGACTGGTCGAAATTTGGAACGAAATGAATCAAAATGCTATAAGGTCATTGATTTTGAGTATGAATCGTAGATGTCATGTGGTAATTCTCGCCAGGGCAGAAAATATCCGATTAGTCTCAGGCATTCTTAGTGCTTAATTTATACCGAAAATGGGCAAGAGGTCTCCAGATGAGCCTAAATCATATCGCCCGATAAGCTTAACCTCCTTTTTCCTAAAATCAATGAAGAAAATTCTCGACAACCATATGAGAAGTTTCATAAAACTTCATAAAAACAATTTGCCTACCAACCACAATTGATGGTGTACACGATCTAATCAAAAAAGTGAAAGGAGCAATAGAGGCTAAAGAAATAGCCTTAGTTCTATTTGGAGACATTGAAGGAGCCTTTGATAATACCTCATATCCATCCATTAGCAATGGTGCAAACAATAAAGGTGTCAAAACACCCACCATCAAATGGATTAAAGAAATGCTCAAAGGCCGGATCATAACGGCCACATTTGGAGACACCGAAATATCGGTGTCAGCAGTGAAAGGATGCCCTCAAGGAGGTGTCCTATCGCCGCTACTATGGTCAGTAGTTGTTGATGGCCTCTTAGAAAGACTGAAAAACGCTGGCTTAAACTCACATGGCTATGCTGATGATCTAGTTATCATCATTAGGGGAAAGCATGATGGAATCTTATCGAACCTGATGCAAAAAGCCCTTAACATCCTAAACGAATGGTGTGCTGAAGAGGGACTCAGCATCCATCCAGACGAAACCATTCTAGTTCCATTCACAAGACGTAGAAAGTTGAACTTAAAAGTATCAAGTTATCTTATCACAACCATCGGATATAATGCCGCTTGAGTTTGATTTTCACACACCCTTCGAAGTGGTCATAGAGGACCGCACCATCGTAAAGGGAGAAATAAATCAATTAGACCAAAAATCCTCCATTTGGTACACGGACGGATCAAAAAAGATTGATAGAACAGGAGCAGGCATATATGGACCCTTCATTACTCTTCATTAGTTCCTCTGGGCTCTACTCCCACAATCATGCAAGCAGAAACACTTGCTGTAAACCTTTGCTGCCAGGAGGGACTACGAAGGAAACTCGAAAGGGCAAAGATTTACAATTTAACGGACAGTCAGGCAGTAATAAATGCTCTAAACTCTTACAGTTATCGGAGCATCTCTGCCTGGGAATGCCGTCAATCCTTGAAGCAACTTGCTGAGGAGAACAAACTTTTCCTGTGGTGTGCCTGGCCACGAAGGCATACAAGGAAATAAAGCTGCTGACGAACTGGCCAAATCAGCTGCTGGAATCCCACCCACTGGACCTGGAGCGTTCTGCGGTCTAAGTAAGCCACATAGACGACAGGAACTGGAACGATGGGAAGAATCTAGCAAAAAATAATACTGGAGGAAAACTCCAGGCCAAATGCAAGTGAAAAATTTGATTGACTATTCGCCAAAGAAGACAAAACAGCTTCTCGATTTCTCTAGGGACGAGTTAAGGATCATGACAGGCCTCCTTACTGGACACTGCCCACTGAGATACCATCTCAATAAAATGGGCAAGTCGGAAACAGCAACATGCAGAATGTGTAAAGAGGGTGATGAAACTGCCGAACATATTCTTTGCAGTTACATCGCAACTGTCCGTCAAAGACATATACACTTCGGTAGCGATAATCTAGAGCCCCACGAAGTAAAAGCGAAAGCTCCCAGGGAGATTCTTAATTATGTAAGGGATCTAGACCTACAGGTAAATGAATAAGAAGGGTTACGAACAGAAGATCAATTTGGTCGCAGTTCGGAAAGGCTTGCAAAGCCAATCGACCCTCACGAATGTAATGTAATGTAATGTAGTGCTGAAAGATTATTCTTCAAATTGTTCAACATATCCAAACTTCTTCTGAATAAGTTGGAATTTTCAATTTTGCGCGTTCATTCCTTGGTGCAGTGTATATCAAAAATTTTGTAGAAAAACAAATAATTGAGTTACGTTTCAAATGAACCTCGATTAGAGTACTACAAATTTAGAATCATAATTTCTTCTTAGCTTGTTGTAATGAAATGCCTTGTTGGGATCAATATCTTAAAGAAGACGTATGCTCAATACATACGGCCGAACTATTTGCCATTCTACGAGCAATGCAAATTATAAAATCAAAGGCTGACGAAAGACAGTCGAAAATAAACACCTCAAAAAGTCTAGGGAACACTTACCATCTCTTTAAAATATGAATTTGATGATTCGAATTTATATAAATCTTTCGGTTTTGTTAGGATGTATTGTATATAATGTATTCTCAAGAAAACAAAATAATATTTGACTTCTCCAAAGCACCTATCATAGAAAAAATTTGAAATTTGAAGATGACGAAATTTGGTAAAATACAAAAAAAAATCCTGAACTAATATTTTCGAAACGATATGGAAGCACTTATATTTTTCAGTACCCAGAAGGTCTACATCTCTTATTAATGATACTTTGGCATCGTCGCGGTATGCTCAATATTAATTTGTCTATTACATTTTAGCCTAAGTCATTCCAAACCCCCTGAACTGCTAATCGAAGCTCCTGTTCATAATGGAAGACGTTTTGACGCAGGAGATTTCTTTTTAGGGTGTCCCACACATGCTCGATGGGATTCAGATCTGGGGAGCAGGATGGCCACGGTAGAAGATCGATATCATTCTCTTCAAGAACGTTCAAGACAACTCTTGCAAGATGAGGAGGGGCATTATCTTGTTGGAAGAGTGGATTTTGACCCATTGTTTGGAGATACGGTACCACTACAGGTAAAACTATCTCATTTGCGTAAGAATTTCTTGTGAGGTTGATCTGTATGAAAACGAGGTCAGTTCTTCCACCAAGGCGTATACCTCCCCAAAACATCACTGATCCACCTCCCTGTCTAACAACTTCTCGAGCATGCTGGAGACGGTTTTGCTTTCCAGGTTCCCTCCATATTCGAATTCTTCCCGAATCGGGATAATAACTAAATCTAGATTCATCACTGAAGAGAACTGTGGCCCACCTCTCTTGATCCCAGTTTACGTGTTCTTGGCACCAAGATAAACGAGCAGCGCGATTTCCATGGGTCAGTTGGGGAACCCTTAAAGGACGTCTGGAGTGGAGTTGACCTTCGTGCAGTCGATTTCACACAGTTTGGTCAGAAAATGATACATTATGAACTCGTGATAGCTCTTGAGCTAATTGAGATGCTGTGGTAGTACGATCTCTTCTGGCTTGTAAAACCAAAAATCGGTCTTGGGCGATTGTAGTAATCCTGAAACGACCTGTATGGCGTTCTTCTACAATACCTGCTTCATTGAAACGCGACCATAAACGGTTTATGACACTTGGGATACTTCCCAGAACCCTGGATACTTCCTGTTCTGAGCTCTCAGCTTGGAGTATGCCAACGGCGCGTAACGTCTCTTCTCTAGTCAAATGTCGTCTTTTCGTGGTCGAATCACAAAACTTGTATCTTTTATTTGTGCTTACAACAGAAACAAACTGCCAACTAACTGATTTCAAACACTGAATACATGAAACGATTATAAAGCAGAATCGCATCTGCTGCATTTTTAGTTTTACATAAAAAAAAACTGAAATCTGTTGCGGCACTCTACATAATTTGGTGAGAAATTGATGATGGTGTTCATTCCCTAAAAAAATCATCCATATTGATCGTTCTGAATACGATATATCGATATTCAGAAGTGTTCCCTAGACTTTTTTGAGGTGTTTACTTATCTGCTCTCACTCATTATCGGCCATAATATCCATACAAAATATGAACCTGAAAAATCCTATCGTCGTTGAAATCCTAAATATAACACAATACCTTATAGCTAAAAAAATATTCACAACACTCCTGTGGATACCATCGCATGTCGGTCAAGAAGAAAATGAAAAAGTAGATGAATCTGCTAAGGAAGCAGCGCTTTCAAATCATATCACATATTATATTCGAATTAGTAAATATCTTCGAACCTACCATAACGACTATATGTTCAATAGTTGGCAAACAGAATGGTCAGAAAGCGTTGGAAAACTACGAGATCTTGAGGGAACTACAAAACATAACCCTCTCCCGTACATTAGCCAACAACATCTGGTCATAGTCCGTAGACTTCGAATTGGTCACACATCATTCACCCACTCACACCATCTGACTAACGAAAATCCACCCATATGCGACACATGTAACAACCCATATACAGTAAAACACCTCCTAGTTGACTGCCAGAAGTTCAGGAACGAAAGAAGGAGAGTGAACCTGGCAGAGAACATACCAGAAATACTCAAAATCACTGATGACAACATCGACATTCTACTCCAGTTCCTGAAGGCAATAAACTACAACTCACTCATTTGAGTATCTATTAGTATTGAAATTTTCTGAATACTGTAATCAAAAAGTTGAATGTACTAGCAGATGTAAATGGCCTTGTAGCCGAAACATTCTTACTGTTAATTAAAAAAAATGTGTCCATTTATTTTAGCTTCGCCTGCCGAATAGAAAGTCAATTTCAGTTTCAACCCAATGTTGTTTTAAATTGAATAAAAAAATATTCTCTTCAGCCCATGCCCACAATGAAACGTGCGAACGATTCGATAGAACTTTTAATCGGAAAGAAAACTTGGGTCCATTTTTCTCGGTCTAAAAGCTCGATTATACGGACATTTCTGGTATCTTCGAAATTTCCGCTGTCTGAGTGTTGCTCTGGTGAAATATTCTACGAAGTTCCCTTGCAGCTATCGCTTTCAACTGAAATAACATGAAAACGGCGCTGGGTGATGAATATCTCCAATTAGAAGATTGTCGAGTTTAGATTCTGGTTTGACCGACTTGGAAAGAGTTCAAATCGTTCCCTGTTCCATTCCAGAAGTCTCAGATTGCGACGTAAATGTAGTTAGTTCATTGCGTTATTTGCAGTGATTTACTCGAAATTTAACAGTACGTTTCGAGAGGAAAATTCAGTGAAATATTCGATTCTTTACCGCAGTAAATTTACCATATGGATTTCCCTAGAAGATACTTAATGAAAAATAAATGGATTCTAGATATAGAAAGAGAGATTATTTTTCGAATATATATTTTTACTCTTACGCTTTCATCAGTTTGCTTCCTTCTTCAACTAGACGAAGTTATTCCATTAAAACTGGAATTAATAATGAAATATGAATTGGAGTAGTCTAATGATAGAATATTCTTCCAGAATTTATAATTCGAATCATTGAGACTTCACTCAAAAAAATCAAAATTGAGGAAATTATAATCATGTATCTAACACATCCTATAGTCTAAGAGCTACGATTCAGCTGACTAACCCGTTTCTTACAAAATTAGAAAATTTAAAATAAAATTTCATTATCGGTGAATCAAGAAATTAACTTCCAGATGACATCTCGAAGTTCGCTGATTATCTTTTTAACCTTTAAAAATATAAAGATAAGGTTCTAGATAATCTTCATTCGCAAGCTCACAATCTTAATAAGTTTCAATATGCAGGGTGTTCCATCTCTAGCGTTTATTCCCTTTGGCGTAGTGATTTGCCAGAACACATCGAATGGTATTGGTTTTTGGACATCTTACGATGTATTTGAGGTTATAACGAGCAAGTTCCTATCAGGGGAGGAAGTCTGGCCACTCGTCGTTGGATGTAATGCCAACACTCACCATATTCTATCATCAGGGGGAGAAGCTAGTCAAATGTCTCTAAAGCACAAACCTTACACCAATGGAAATGAGCCAACCGTCGTCACATCGAATAGAAAAGAAGTCTTAGACTTTATGCAGTGAACAATTAAACCCAAAAATTCGTAACTAGAGAATGGCCACAGAAGTAATATTCCTCTTTGACCATAAACATCTCTGTTTCGACATCACAAGTATACCAAATCAACAACCAGTGCCTTACAGGAACCCCAAAAAAAGCGATTGGGATCGATGCTGGGAAAAATTATGGGAAATGGTGGAACCAACCAGAACTCCCTGCCCAAAGGATGAAAAGCAGACGCCTCCTAAATAAAGCGATGATCACTAGCGCAAGAAGCGATTGAAACAACTACAAGAAAGCACAAAGAACATACAAAGGAATGATCAAAAATCCAAAAAGATAAGCATGGCATTCCTACTGCGAGGACATAGAGGGTGTGCCGAAGGTAAACCGTCTTCGTCGCATCCTCTTTGTAATTGGATCGACAGACATCCAAAGTCTTGATACACCGGAAGGAGTAAAACATAGACGAAGGATTAAACACTGAGGCACCTTGCGGAAGTTCACTTTTCGGGTTTCCTCATCGACAACACAGCAGTCCAGAAATCCAATGGACACGCTGACAGAGCAATCTGGAACACAGTCTCAATGGTAGTTACAGTGAAAAAGGTTCGATGGGCAGTAACTACCTTTCAACCATATAATGCACCAGGAGCAGATAGCATACACCCTGCACACTTAATAAAAGGTAGGGACCAAATTGTTGTGCTCAACATGCCTACGAACAAGATAGATCAGTCGACTCAGCACTACACTCCGTAGTAGGGTATATCGAGAAAGGACTAGGAAAAGGCGAAGTCACTCTAGGAATATTCCAAGATATAGAGGAAGCTTTCGACAACACACTATATAAATCAATAGATGAAGCTATCGTAGATAGAAAAGTAGGCAAAACCTTTGCAAGGTGGGTGGGACGTCTTCTGTCTAGGCTCACCTCGGCAAGCCGACAAACCTCCGCGCCATATGTGGAGTTGCACAGAACGCTCTGCAAATGACTGAACAATGGTGCAGAAAAAACGACCTGTTTGTTAATCCGAACAAAACAGATATGATTTTATTACTCTAAGAAGGATACTACCGCCCTTCAAGGTACCCTTTCTTTTCAACGAGGAACTAATACTAGTAAAATAAGTGAAATTCCTAGGTGTGGTACTTGACGACAGACTAAATTGGGACAATCACATCAAAAGACAAGCGCAAGGAGCGCAAAACACACACAGATAAAACAAAACAAAATCAAGAAGATCCAAAAGCAAACATGTCTAGCAGTCACGGAAGCCTTGAGATCCACATCAACGACCTCTATGGAGTGTCATCTGGGCATCCCTCCACCACAGATAGGGGGGCAGGAGATGGCGATGAAGGCTTCTTTGAGACTGTGGGAGGGAGGGATATCTATGAACACTCCACATCCCTGAACAAAATTAGAGAATTCCAGCCTGACCTTCCCACAAGAGGAGATCAAATGAGAGCCACCTACAACTCCGATGAATCCTTCAGGGTCGTCATTCCACCAAAAGAAATTTGGACCACACCCATCACCCCATTCCTCCCACAGGGCCCCACCGGGGATATTGAGGAAGCAGTTTTGAATTGTATTGATTGATATAGTGAAATAATGTTCACAGACGAAGCTAACTTTTCAACTGCTATCACAAATTTTTACAATAATCATTATTGGGCTGAGGAAAACCCATATTTGATTTCAAGAACAATTCTCCCTAAATGTCTGTGTCGGAATAATTGGAATTTATTTGATTGGGCCATTCTTTTTGCGTAACAGACTAAACAGTACCACTTATTGGCAATTTCTTAAGGAGGAGTTACCTTTACTGCTCGAGGATGTGTCACTTTTGGTGAGAAACATAAGGTGGTTCATGCATGACGGGACATCGGCACATTTTAGTGGAGAAGCTAGGGAATTCTTGTATAATACATTCAACAACCGATGGATAGGTCAGAGTGGGCCCGAACCATGGCCTCCTAGGTACCCATACTTAATTATTTTAGAGTTTTTTTCTTATGGGGATATCTTAAAAGTTTAGTTTCTACCACTCCAGTGCACAGTGTAAAAGAAATGAGAAATCGAATAATAACCTCTTGTGACACGATAAGGAATACCCCAGGAATATTTCAAAGAGTGCGTGATAATATGCGAAGAAGGACAGAGTATTCTTGCAGGTGGAGGACACTTCCAGCAATTCATTTAGTTTATAATTGTTCTTTTTTTAATTTGATATTGAATGAGTATAAGTTGAGTCTCAGAAGACGAGATATCAAAATAAAAGCAACTTTTGTCATACCTATCGAATATTTCCATTATTTTTCTTCATTTAGCGAATAACATACAATTCAAATAATTCAAATTCAATAACTTCTGACTGGAGAACGGTTGGAGATACGGAAAAATTACAACTGTCAAAAAAGTTTTCAAATTGAACGAAGATGAAGAAAATTGATTGTACGATGATCAGAGACGTACTGCAAAAAAGTTTGAAAGGGCAAATCATGACATGGCATCGCAAAAGAAAACACCTTGTGAATGTCAGTTCAAATCTAGGACGTGTAATGATGGAGGCTGTGAAAATCCTGTCCTGGCTTTCCAAATTTTGGATGAATATCTCAAAAACTGCAGGAGTTTTGAAGAAAAATACAATTTTTTTCAGTTTGTTCAGTAATTTATTCCCAAAGAAGTAGAAGAACATACATTTGAAACTTGGAATTAGAATGATATTCCGAGTATATTTTCTCCCTACTTGCTTTCGATATCTCTAAAACGAAGCCGAATATCGACAACTGGCTCTGTTTATGAATTAATAATAGACTAAGTCTATACCTGAAGTACCGCTCAAATATTGAAATCTCTATTCGTTTGTTATGCATTAATATTTCATTCATTACAAAACTAACAATTTTATGTTTATGAAACACTATCCTTCATCTCCATATTTCTACGGAGGCGTTTCACATCAATCTAATTAAAATCATTCATCTAATTCGAGAAAATATAGCCTTCAGAGAAATTTTGTTGATCTTCAAGCAAGAGTATTCTTTATTCAAATAAGGATGTTTCGTTAGAAATGAAAGCTAATATACCCAATTATTTCGGAGTTTGAGTATTCAGAAAAAGTCAAAGAGGTACATTTCATCTGAGGAAGTTATTTTTAAACTTTCTGAACCTATAATTTATGATTGAGGACAAAGTTTTTCGTTCTCAAATAACAACGTTGTCTAACCGGCTTGTAATAAGAAGTTGTCTTTTGAGCAAGATCTTCTCCGAATAGATGGACTATAAAAAGGAAATATGGTTCGCGAAGAAAAGGAACTTTTTACTGAATAGAATAATGATGGAAATTCATAACCAATCATACGAAACATTGATGAAGAAAAGGTGCTTCCCAATTTCTACGAAGTTCACGACATTTCAGCAGTTCGAAATTATGATAATAATTAAGACAAATGATAAATCTTTTTCAAAACTATAAGATCGCTCTTTTATAATTCATTGCAAAATTAACATTTACTTTCGGAGAATAATAAGTCATAGCATTTTTTCTTGCTATCAGACTTAACATTTCGAACAAATTTCAATTAATTGTGGAATACGACAAAAATTGAATTTTTGAAGTGTCTAGCCAAGATATCTGAAAAACTATTGCAGTTACAGGAAATTTAGTTTTTAAGTACCCACTCTGTGTCTCGAAAATGAATCTGTTCCAAATCACCCTGTCCATATTTCCCTTGGTCACGCTTTAACTTGAGAACAAATTCTCGAGATCATTAATGACGTTTTAAGTATCCTAATACTTCACAAAAGGTGTTATGAAAGGAAAATTCAGGAAAATTGTGCTGAAAATTGGAGAATATCAGAAATTTGGCGCGTTTATCAATTCGCGCCCGCAAATGTTATTTTCAAACTGTATCGGGCGGCAAAGAATTAATTTATTCATTTTACGTTCATTAAGGTTAACTGTCAATCAAAAAATACAATTATTCATTTCATTTTCCATCAATATTGTTCAGTTCAGTCACTTTTTTGAGAAGTGTTTGTTCATCGCAGCGTGGAAGTTTCACGGAATCAATGAAATCAAAATCAACAACTTAAAAATGTTACGTTCAACCCTACCGAGCTGCATTCAATTATAACGTGGCATTTGAATTCTTGGAGGCTTTTATTTGGTAGAATTCCATTATCAATAACAAAAACAAGTATTATTTGTTGAGAAATTTTATTGTATAATTGTGATTCTTAACGCGTTTCACTACACCGTAGCTTCTTCAGACGAATCAATGTACAGTAATTATGTATACATATATAGATACAATTGAGTATATAAATACAGATGTTCTTAAGTTATTAAACGCTTATTGAGTTGCTGATTATGATTGATTATGATGATTATTGATGACAGGTATACACAATAAAATTAAAGAATTGATTGCTTCCTGAAGAGACTTAATAGAGGTGAAGGGCTTAAATCGACTTGTTCATTAATGAGTCTACCTGAGTGTTTGTGATTGTTGATTTCTAAAGAATTCCAAAGATCCACTTTTCAAAATTTATTACCTGTATGCGAAATTTCAAACTGTGGTTCGAAAGAGTGATTATTTTCTAGGAGATGATTCGCGTAATTTGAATCCGATTTTTTATTTGAAAAACTGCGTTTATGTTCCGATACTCTAATACTGAAATTTTTATGATTTCTACCAAAGTAGGAATTATCACACTCATTGCAATTAAATTTGTAAATACCTAATTTATTCTTTTTATCTGATTCGGTTTTATTGTTTTCTATATATTTACCTAAGCTATTATTAGTTCGGAGAGCTTTGTTGAAATTATTTCGACTCAAGAATGATTTCAGTTTTTCACTTGTAATGCCAACGTAGGTTGAGGTGTTGAAGTTGTGTTTCTAATTATCGACAGGGTAAACTTCATTCAATGCGATTCTACTTTGTTTTTCATTCAGAATATTGTTTATTATTTTGAGATTATAACCATTATTTTCACCTATTTGTTCAGTTGAATTTAATCCTTTGTTGAAATTTTCAGGTGATACGGAATGTTAATCAATCTATGAAAAAAACTGTTGAATGCTGACATTTTATGTTGATACGGATGACACTACGAGTTATGTATTATAATAACTGTATCTGACGGCTTATGGTGGATTGCGAAAACATGTTTTCCATTTTCATTCAAAATTGTAACGGCTAAGAAATTCATTGAATTTTTGCTTTCCATTGCGGTTGTGAATCCAATTTTTGGATGTAATAAATGTTTATAATTTTCGAAAATTTTCAACTGTCTATCTGTTTCAGTGCAGCAAATAATTGTATCGTCTAGATAGTGATACCAGTATGAATTATATTTACTTATTAATAATAATTAAAAATTAGTTGAAAATTTTCGAAAATTATATATATTCATTATATCCAAAAATTGAATTCACAACCGAAATAGAAAGCAATAATTCAATGAATTTCTTAGCCGTTACAATTTCGAATGAAAATGGAAAACATTTTTCGCAATCCACCGTAAGCCATAAAATATAGTTATTATAATACATAACTCGTAGTGTCATCCGTGTCAACATAAAATGTCAGCATTCAACAGTTTTTTCATAGATTGATTAACATTCCGTATCACCAGAAAATTTCAACAAAGTATTAAATTCAACTGAACAAATAGCTGAAAATAATGGTTATAATCTGAAAATAATAAACAATATTTTGAATAAAAAACAGTTTCGCAGTCTACCATAAGCCGTCACATACAGACATTATAACACATAACTCGTCGTGTCATCCGTATCAACATAAAATGTCAGCATTCAACAGTTTCGTTTATAGATTGATTAACATTCCGGTATCACCAGAAAATTTGAACAAAGAATTGAATTTATTTAAACAAGTAGCTAAAAATAATGAGTAAAATCCCAAAAAATATTCTGATTAAAAACAAAGAAAAATCGCATTCAATGAAGTTTACCCTGTCGATATATAGAAACAAAAATCAACTCCTTAACCTAGGTTGAAATTTCAAGTGAAAAACTGAAATCATTCTTGAGTAGAATTAATTTCAACATGACTTCCGAAACTAATAATATTTATAAGAAATGTATAAAAACAATAAAACCAAATCAGATGAAAATAATCAATTATGTGTTTAAAGATTGAACTGCAATGACTGTGATAATTTCCACATTGATAGAACACATAGAAATTTCAATATTAGAATATCGGAACATAAATATAAAATTCAAATATAAAATCAGATTCAAATTACGCGAAATCATCTCCTATAAAATAATCACTCTATCGACCCACAGTTTGAAATTTTGCATACAGATAATAAATTTTGAAAAGTATATCTTTGGGAAACTTTAGATATCAACAAACTCAAACACTCAGGTAGAATCATTAATGAACAAGTCGATTTAAGCCCTTCACCTCTTTTGATTCCCTTCAGAGAGCAATCTTTTCCTTAATTTTATTGGATATACCTGTCATCAATAACCACTTTAGAAGAAGCAACTATATAAGCTCTCCAATACTTAGGAACATCTTTATTCTTATTCTCAATTGTATCTATATATAGTTGTCATAATTTCTGTATATTAATTCGCCTGACGTTGCCGTGAAACGCGTTACGAATCGCAATAATTCAATAAAATTCCTCTATCTAACGTGGCAATCTACAAGAGTTCACAGTAATTCATTGCTATTAAACCAATGAACGCCGTGTGTCCATATTGCAAGGTATTCAAGTTTCAACTCGTGTAGCACCAACGGCTAAAACCAAAATTCACACCATTATACCATGACCTAAGCTACAACATACATCAGCTAACTAGGGTAGGCCAGATTCAATAAACTGTTTGACTCGTATCTAGCAATACGACAATTGTTCTCAAATTATGCGATTTGGCGCTACAAAAATATTTGACGTAATTTTGTGGCAACTTTATAACCACAATGAAGATTCAACATATAAAAATTGTATATGACATCGTATATATACATATATATCTACAAAATTTTGAATAATTGAATTTACAGTAAATGCTTATATCTATAATTTTGGTGTGTGTTAAATAAAACACAAATGTGAGCTCAGGAAATGTAACAGGGGAACCATACTATCTTTTATATGATTCAATAATCGAGTGAAAAAACCTGAGGAAAAAACTCGTTTTCCTGTCGCTATTGCACTAGCAAAAGCTTGTCTGTTAATGTTATGTTAGTGTCGTGTGTACATAAAGAGTACCAAAGATTTTTCTGCTCAGCCGCTTCATTCTCTCTTGCATTCCATCTCTAAACGAAGACAAGGTGAAAAGAGTGAAAGGAAGGGGGTTCGGGTCAGGAATCGGTAACAATGGAAGAAGAAAACCAGCAAAAATATATTTCAAAAATCAAAGTTATTATCTGTCTAAACAAACCTAAGAAAGGATTTTACATTGCAAGCAAGGTCATGAAAAGGACTGAGGAGATAATAAAAAAAAACATTACATCAAATTTCCTCTCTGTTTCATCGAGAAAGCCCCGATGGGTAGGTTCAGTCTTCCAAGTTATACCGATTATGATTTATAGATGCTTTAGAATCATTATGGACCCAATAATTTAGGTTGACATTTTTTAAAGAAAAAAAATTTGCGAAGAATTTTTGACAGTCGTTCGAAAAATATGAAATATGGAAACAGTTTATAATTCACAATCGTCAAAAGAATAAAATTGGAGGTAACTTTTCAGCATATATGAAAAGTTTTCTCTCGAACCCAAGATGTAAAGTAAAGCAACTTAGCGAATGGAATTCCCCAAGGAGCAGTACTGAGTACAATACTGTTCCTTGTAGCTGTGTTACCATATTCGGCTTATTTAGTGCCATAAAGTAATTACAGAAATATTTTCCATAAATTCCTCAGCCACTAAAATCAAACAAGAAATATACATAGCGCAAAATATGGAGAAAAATTCGTATTCTTGTAGACGCCATCACATACAAGGGCGAAAAATACAAGGAAAATAGTGCAGTGATGCATGTGTGGCAACCTCGGTGGATTCATTCAAATTCAAAATGACGGGAAGTAATTGGCCCAAATTGCCAGCGGTAGGATATCGGAAGTTATCATCACAAGATTGATACTAGGTTAGATTTGGGTAACTTACCGACAAACAAAATGCATTGTATGTGACGTAAATCAAGTAGTATATCTCTTGATGCAGTGCCCTCAATACGCCAAGAAAAGGAGGAAATACCAAATCTCCAATGAGTTACGTCAGGTGCTAGGACCCAATTGTGAACACAATAATATAATATAATTTCTCAAGGACATTTATATCATAAATAATATATAAATACAACTATTCGAAAATCTGCACCTCGCTAATTAATTTAGGGTTGGTGCGAATCTAAATAAGAGAAATTAGAAACTTTTAACCTCATATAAGAATAATTTGGTTGCTTCGAATTGATGTATTTACCCTTGCAGGTTTATGATCAAATATATCATCAATCAGGTTTCTTATTGCTAATACCGGATAGTGACAATAAATTTTGCAAATTTATTTTATGGGTGATTCTTCAAGACAATCGATCAGTGTTATGCACATAGTAATTTGGTGATACGAGCATTAAAGAAACTAGTACAATCAAACTTGGAAATAGGTTTCTGATACATGAGCAGAAGGTGTTACATTTCCTAATTTTTATTCTATTACATCTCATTAATGATTTTGAAAACCCGCAAATATTCTACAGAAGGTTGAATATCTTTCCTCAATGTGTCTACATATATATCGATAATTTCGCAGGTTATCATTGATGAGATTTGTTGTATATCTGGTTGACAACCAAACATGAGTAGGGAGCGTAAGTCTTTCCACGTATCGCTTTCTTGCAGACACTGTGTGTAGCGTTGCCGTAATTAGTCGAACTAGTGTGACTTCTTGAGAATTTCTGTTTATATACCCTTTGTTTTCATGGTTTCTCGGTGGCGATGGTGAGTGGCCTCTTTGTCATTTCGTTAGAGGGCGCAATAATATTTACATGTTTCGTTTCGCCTAAAGGAATTGAGATGAGTAGGTGGCAGTCTGATCTGATGTTGTGCATGGGTAGCAATACTAACGAGGTCAAAATCCCTTCGATCCTACTTCTGCAAGAAATTTTATTGAAGGTCAAACATGCAAAATTTTGGTTTTTTCCATTTTGCTCCAAAAACTAGTTCACACAAATTGATAACGGCTGAAAAAGCACTGCCGAACCATTGCGATGAAGCAACTGATACTTTCAAGAACCAAACATTAAGAGGAAGAACTAAATACCAGAAAAACATGTCGGCTCCGACATTGAAATTAACATATATGAACCTTATTTTTATTATGTGAGATGAAAATTTTGTAACTGAGAATCTTCATCATTCAGAGTAATAATATCATAGAGTATCCTTTTCGATGAGAAAATATTATGAAAGTTACGAGAATATGCTTTTCGTCCTACATAATGGCTGAAATTAAAACGTCGACTTAATGAGGTAGTTCGGTAAGGCTTCTATAAATTTCAATTAGACATAATAAACATTTCACACCATAACATTCTAATAGTCTAATCCTTAATAGCATCATCAGAACTGCATCATCAAATCTCTAACGAGTAATATCAAAATATGAATTATCTAGTCATGTAATGATATTAAAAATTCATTCTGAAAATGGAATAGTAAAACACCAAATTTACACACATAAATTTTGAAATGATTATTGTTGAAGTATTGAATTTGCGTTCATATAACACATTAAATCTAATTGAATATTGCATGAGCTAATGCAATGCTTCAATTCAATCCAATCTATATATAAAAACAAGCCCAACTAAAAGAATTTGGCTCATCCTAAAACCTTATTGCAACAACCCAATATTTGCTCACTAAGCACAAACCATCATAAGATTTATAGTTTTATATTTCAGTTAGTTGAAAGTGATAATTAATGAAAAAATATTAAGGTAGGATAAATTAACTAATACTGCTATCTATTAAAAATCAATGAACAACACAGTGTTATTTTTGAACATCTCATTGACTATAAAGTTGTTATTTATAGCCCAATACAAGCTCGCCTCTCTATTCTATACACTCAGAAGTTTTTATGCACCGAACATTTAAGACCACATAAAAACCTTTCAATCACTTTTTTGCCCTCTCAAGGTAGTTTTCAACTATTCCAACTATATAATTAAGTCCCTAAATACCAATTTACTTGTTCGTTACATTTACATTAACCGAACACAAAATTTCCCCAACTACTTTTAGTCCAGTCAAAATAGACATTTGACCTAGCCAAAATTGACATAGAGCTGAAAATTTGCAGAGACGTTGAATACATCATTATAAATGAAATGTCAAAAATCCCTTTCGATCCTACTTCTGCACAAAATTTTATTGAAGGTCAAACATGCAAAATTTAGGTTTTTTCCACTTTTCTTCAAAACGGTAAGTTTTATCGTAAAAATAAAACAGACAAAAATTGTAGATCATATTATTCTCTACAAAATGGTTCATTCACTTTTTCTCTTACAACTCACCATTCGTGAAATATCGCGGTTTTAACTATTAGAAAATTCATATTTTACATAATATGCACTTCAATGCAGCCTGTACACGTCACCGGACGTTCAATACAAATGAAAATAAGAAACTATTGGTTTGTGTTACTTACACAATAAAACTTGTATAAATTGAATGAGTATTTTAATATAAGTGACTATACTGTTAGTCCCTAATTCCCTTCGTCGTCGGACTACAAAAACATCATCATCTGTTGAAATCAATTTTGATCGATCTATGAAAGTTCCGACAAACCAACAACAATTTCTTGCAAATACCCACTATAAGTCTCGATTCATTTCAATGTTATGTGAAGAATTTACAGATGCTGGTATTCCAAAAGAACAAGCTGATAATGATGCTGATGTCGAAACAGCAATAGAACAATGGAAAAGGTCAAATACAACAGTCGTTGTTGGAGAAGATGTTGATTTGTTGATATTACTGACTGCACAGACTCCAAATGATAAAATTATTTACTTTTTGAAAGCTGGGAAAGCTCAAGTACAATCAACAATATATTCATCACTAAATCTGACTGCATATCCGAAATGTCAAGCTCATATTTTATTTTTACATGCAATAACTGGTTGCGATACTACATCAGCAATTTTTAAAAGATGTAAAATAGCAGTATTTAAATTGTTTGAGAAACGTGATGATTTAATTGATTGCGCAGAAGTATTTACAAAGATTGGTTCTTCTCCAAACGACATCGTTACAAATGGAATTCGTTTCCTTCTTGCAATGTATGGTGCTCCAAAAAAAATTGATTCCATAGACAAATATAGATATTTGAGGTTTGTAAAATCTGCTTGGAACAATAAAACAGTACAGTTGTCTTGTCTGCCTTCGACATCTGCTTCTGCCTTTCGACACTTGTATCGTGTGTATTATCAAGTTCAAGTGTGGCTAGGCAATGAGTTGGACCCAGAAGAATGAGGTTGGAAATTAACAGACAATTATTTGGAGCCAATTCAAACTCTACTCCTGCCTGCTCCAGAAAAACTGCTTAATACTATTTTTTGTAACTGCAAGACGGATTGTAGTAAGAATTGTGGCCGTCGAAAAGTGGGATTATTTTGTTCGCCAGTATGCATCAACTGTCAGGGTCACACTTGCTCCAATATTGAAGAAAATATGACAGATGAAAATATTCATGATATTAATGAAGAGACATTTGAAGCATCCTTTTCTTAGAACATCGAATAGAAATTCTATAAGAAGAAAATGAAGATGAAGAAATAATTGTCGACGTAGAATTAGACAGTTATCTAATATAATAATATTTAGAAAAAAACCTATTCCACTTTAATTATTAGCAATAGTACCATTCTTTCAATCAGTAGGATATGATCTGAACGAGCAATAGATCGTGGAGTATACCTACTGAGGAAACCACATTAAAAAAATGCGCCAAGTACATTACTTCATAGGTGGTGCGAAAACGTGTGCATATTATGTAAAATATGAATTTTCTAATAGTTAAAACCGAATGGTGAGTTGTAAGAGAAAAAGTGGCTGAACCATTTTTGTAGAGAATAATATGATCTACAACATATGTTTGATTTATTTGTACGATAAAAGTTACCGTTTTGGAGAAAAATGGAAAAAACCTAAATTTTGCACTTTTGACCTTCAATAAAATTTTTTGCAGAAGTAGGATCGAAGGGGATTTTTGACATTTCATTTATAATGATGTATTTAATGTCTCTGCAAATTTTCAGCTCTATGCGAATTTTGGCTAGGTCAAATGTCTATTTTGACTGGACTATCATGGCATCCGTCCGAGTGGTACCACTGCTGTGTGGCCCTAGTTGACGATAATTATGAAGGGTGGATCAAAAAACTAGCTCTTTCACGAAAGGAAGTTGAATATTGTTCCTTGAATGAAATTCTTCCTTCTATTATTTGAATAATCTACTTTGAATTCTACATATCCTATCAGTATACGCACTTGACATAAGCAAACCAGAGGAAGCGGCGGTAGATTTTTATGAAAGTCTTCAATCACAACTAGATAAAATACCAACTAAAGAGAAGATTATCATATTAGGAGACCTTAACGCTGGAGTAGGTAACGAAGTAGTAAATGGGGTAAAACAAAAATATAACGAAGGCAGAAACGGCGAAATGTTGACGGAATTTTGTGCACAGAACGAGTTGCGAATTAATAACACTTTTTTCCCTCACAAAGAACAGCACAAATATACTTTCTACGATAACCGAAACAACAAATCCATAATTGATTACATTATCACTAACCGAATGTTTCTACCCCAACAAATCTTAGATGTAAGAGTTTTGTCATCAGCTAACATTGGAACAGACCACAAGCTCGTTCTAGGGAAACTGAAGATGACAACTCAATTAAAAAAGAAAACACCATCTTTAAAAACTGAAAAATTCAACGTAGAATCGCTCACCAATGAAAGCACAAAACAACTTTATTCAAACCGTTGCAAACAGTATATAACTCGTAATCCAATATTGCAGCAAGATAACCCCGACATAGCATGGCTCAAACTAAAAGAAAACATATACAAGGGTGCCACAGAGGCCTTGGGAGCCCGCACGGTATCACAGAACGGCAAACCTAATAATAAACCCTGGTTCACCACGGAAGTCAAAAACATTACAAAGGAAAAAAACAAATATATCTAGAATATAAGAACCATCCGACACCAGAGAACCGAAATAGATACATAGAAATAAGAAATAGGGTGAATAACAGAGTTCGGGAATATAAAGAAGAATACTGGCAGAGATTTAGTGCTGAAATGGAAGCGGATATATACGGAGCGCAAAAACGAATTTGGAAATTATTAAGGGGTATGAAAAAGGACAACAATGAAACTATACAACTGAAAACAATCACAAACGAAACATGGGAAAAATACTTCAAAAATCTTTACACCGAATCAGAATATGAAGAAGAACCCCCAGAAGAAGACTTAGAAAACGACATCATAAATGAACCGGTAACAATCACGAAAGAGCAAGTAGCTATGGCAATAAGTAAACTTAAGAATAGGAAAGCTCCAAATGAAGATAAGATAACAAATGAGATGATCAAATATGGCGGAGAAGTCATGAGAGAAGAGTACATAAAACTGTTTAACATCATAATTCAACACGGAAAAATACCAGAAGAATGGAAAAGAAGTGAAACAGTGCCTATCTTTAAAAAAGGAGACAAAACAAATCCTGCAAACTATCGCGGAATAACCTTATTAAGCACCTCTTTGAAACTGCTTACAAAGATTCTTGCCGATGACATAACGTCAACAATGCCAATCAGCGAAGAGCAACAAGGCTTTCGAAAAAACTGGTCCACGGTCGATGCACTATTTATAACAAGACAATTAGTAGAAAAGTCTCTTGACTTTATAACACTCCAGCATATCTTTGATTCATAGACTTAACGAAGGCCTTCGACAGAGTCCAACTGAAGGATGAAATCAAGATACTGGAAAACAAAGAGGTACCCATAAAATATATAAGACTCATAAAAGATCTGAACACTAATACAACAACGCAAATACGAACAAACCACACCCTAACGCAGTATTTCGGAACAACGTCGGGCATCCGCCAAGGTGATAGTCTTAGCCCTCTACTATTTAATACTGTTATGGACGAACTTGTAGAGACCGTTAAAAACTTGGGACTAGGATACCGCATGGGAACCTACAAAATTAACATCTTATGCTATGCCGATGACGCCGTACTCATTGCAGAATCAGAAGACGACCTACAAAGAATGTTATACGCCTTTAGCAAACGCGCAAAAAATTTCAATATGGAAATCTCAATAAGTAGGACAAAATGCATGACCATAGCTAAGGAACCTCTGCGCTGCAAGTTAACAATAGACAACGCCACTATAGACCAAGTCATGTCATTCGAATACTTAGGGTGCAAAATAACAAGCACAGGATACCTTGAAGATGAAGTGAGAAGACAAGTGAACAAAGCAGCTGCAGTATCGGGACATCTTAAACAACCAATTTGGAGAAATAAACACCTCAGTATACCATGCAAATCAAGAATCTACAAAACATGTGTGCGACCAATTATGACATACGGGGCAGAAACAAGAGCGGAAACTTCGGAAACAAAGAGGATACTAAGAACAACAGAAATGAAAACGCTAAGAACTATTACCGGTTACACATTGAATGACAGACAAAGAAATACCGACATAAGGGAAAAATGTGAAACAGACGATATTGTAAGATGGGTAAGAAAAAGAAGAAGAGAATGGAACCAGCATGTAAACAGAATGACCACAGATAGAATAGCCAAAATCGTATATAACAACATACCACACGGAAGAAGACCCGTTGGACGACCACCAAAACGATGGCGGGACAGTTGGCAATCAACTTCACAAGAACTGCTGCAGGGAAACCGGAACTGAACAGGCGCTACGCCTTCTACACGGTGAAGAAGAAGAAGAAGAATCGAATATTCATTACAAAGAGACGGGAATCTCTGTCGGGTGGGCTGAACATTGATAAAAAAAATTTCAACTTTTCATACATCTGTCATATTCCATATACTTAAGCAAAGTTGAATTTTGCTAAAACAGAGCAGGTCTAAACGGATATGAACAAAGAGCATATTCTGAATGTGCTGTGGAATGCATGCAATTTATGTTGAACAAGATGGAACGACGTATTAAGATCTACTATGTCCTTATGAAACGATTCATGAAAGATGAAGAAATCATGTAAATGATCTAACTTAGTATAAGTTAAATCGATAGTGAATTTCATTTCTTGATGAATTGATTTCAACTATTCGAACATATTCAGTAGACGGTCAGTATCATTAAAACATACAATTAAATCATCCACATACCGACACAGTATGTAACCTGTTCAGCTGAAGAGTTGTTACACGTTGTAGTCTCTAATTCATTCATGAAAATTTCGGTTAGTTGAGTGGATTTCCTAAGGCCCCGCAATCGAATAGTAAAATGAAGGCTCAAATAATTTTGTTTCACACACGTCTGATACCACAATATTTCGTGTTGAATTAAATGTTTCACGTCATTAGGTTCCATACACTTTTCGATAAAATCTATTGGGTTTTAAGAGAAATAATGGAGAACAGTTACTGATTTGTCAGTAACTTACTAAGATAATTTTTTTCAAAAACTTCAATTCAATAAAACCAAGAAAAATTCACTACCGAAATCTAACATAATCCATCAATAAATGAGATATAATTACTACCAAATTGAACAAAATACATGATATCTAGATCTTTCATAAACCATCTCATACGGAGAATTCCTAAGTCGTCATTTCATCCGGTTCGACATAAAAGGGCAGCTTTGCACAACTTGATTCAGAGATTACGAAATATTCCGTCTTCTTTAGAACATTTCAATAAAGAACTCCGTAGTCTTTAATTCAGGGAACAATATATAACCTTCCGAAAATATTAAATACTAGTGAGCCGATTAAGATCGCCTTTTATATCTAAACAGCTCATGTACTAAACGCCTAATATGCTGAACGCCTTGTATACCACCCGCCTAATATACTTAACCCCAAATAAACTGAACGCCTTTTCATATCCAACGCTATCTATATTGAACGCCTTATTATATTCACTGAGATTTATAGTTAATAGTTCTTTATGTTACATGGAACTTCTTCTCAAGTATGGAATTACTTCTCAAGTATATTAATGAAATAGAAAAATAGAATTCTCCTCGAATTTAAATTTCTTGGGAGTATCCAAAAGACAAAAGCGAGAAATTAGTAATCAAATAAAGGAACATTACTGAATAAATAGAAATTTCACATTATCTAACTGCCCTATACGTAACCATTTTGTTTGAATTCAAATTGACCAAAATTCACACAATTTGCTTACCAGAAAGAACAAACATTTTCTGCATTGAAGTATTTTTGTGGAAGGCAGAAATGAGATCCACAAATTTGTAAATTACATTATGGGCCCTCATATACAATACAACGGTGTTAACTATATATCAGTTTCAGTGAAACTGTTTCTTGTAACTGTTAAATTCCTAGATCCTTAACTGTCGAGTTGGCAGTTGGTTTCGAGCAGTCAGCTTCTTGTAAACTTGCTCTCATAATTTGAATTTCTATTCTTCAATGTCACTTTTCTTTAATTCATTTTCTTGTGAAACTTTATAATATAATATGAAATGAAATTGAAAGGAAGAAATTACATCAAAACAACTTCATATTTCCATATTACGTAATGAACATACTCATTTCACATACCTATATAAAATACCAATAGTACAACTACCTATTACAAAAATAATCAAACTGCATAGCATTATCAAAGTAGTAGTTGAATTTTTTTTTCAAAATATCATTCACTTAAGCAGCAGCATGTTTCCTGTGACTGTCATAAATCTTGATTGAAAGTTGTAGTTGTACAAAATGAAATTTTGTATGTAACCTCTACATATTTGAACATCATGTTTCCACTATCAGACATCTATAACAGCGAAGCTTTCAACTTCAAATCAATGGGGAATATGTGTCAGTCATTCAACAACCTTGATAAGATTTCCTGAGAATCAGTAACTATGAGTTATGAATAAGAGGAACTCACAATAACTACCTTTCGTGCAAATTGAGATGACACAGAAGAATATCTGGGTATTCAGAAGTCAATCAAGTTCTGATGCCAACTATTAAAACAATAGTTTTAAGTTAGTAAATTTTGATTGTAAAAATTATAGGTTATATTTCAAGCCCTCTACTCCTTCTCTTATCTTGAGAGATGTATACTATTAACATGTAGCTTTCCTGTTATTGCTCAATATTTTCTTTACATGATTTCATGGTGTATTCCCACATAATAGGTTAAATATTATTTTTACTTCATTTTCCAACCTATCTACTGTGGATCTATATTATACTTCCTTTTCACAGATGGATTGTAACCTAAAAATAGTATTTCAAAAATAATAACCACTAAATTTGTATTGAAAATATTAGCTTACCTTCGAACCACTGACAAAATGATCATTAAATTGAAAGATAAATGATTCATACCTCTCATGTATTTCTTTCATATTTTCCAAATATATTTGGTTAGGTTAGCTTTCAAAGATACATAACCACAGAGTTATGAGAGCTTATTGTCTTAGGTTCAAACACATTTACTTTTACATTTGGTTAATTGTAGAAACGAAACGTACTTCATATCGAATAAGCTGAAAGAAGAATTCAATTTGAAGTGGCACGGTCTTATTGACATCCAGTTTGAAAGATTTTAATACAGATATAGCCTTTAGTAGATAGCTTTGAATATTCATAAGATACATACTCTAAATGACCTAACGAAAACTTTATCGAGTTCTTTTCAGGAAAAATATGATTATACAAAAGAGCTCAATACCTATTAATAGCAACTCAAAGGATATATCATCCTTTTGTAAGATAGTCCCAATTGATTCGTTGAAAATTCCTAGTATTTCCAGGACATCTTTCAACGCATAGAGGTTAGAATAACCATGAAAGAGTACATTTCTTGAGCATCCTGAAAAAATATACATTAAAATACATAAATAAACCTCAAATTACATTCTCTTACCTTTCAGACATGATTGTAACTCTCCTTAACTCATTTTCATTATAGCATTCCGTTTGAATCTTATTATTTAGGTTAGAATAACCACAAAATATCAAATTTATAAATTCAGAAAGTTTGTCGTTTCTTTTCTTAAACATAAAAATGGATAAGATAAACATCAAACTATGTTCACTTACCTCTAAAAGCTTATTTCAAGTTTTGTCAAACTTTTCATTCTAATAAAATTCGGAATTACTTATTTTGACAGACTCATTGAAATGAGGTTAGATTCGATCAAATGTAGTGTTTTTTCATTTCCGTCTCATATTGTCACTCAGAAGAGAGAGCACTATAATTCTAGATATTGGTAGTACGGAAATTATGTTGGTGAGACTGAAATTACTAACTATTTCCATGCCACTATTTTCATTCAAAAGTGAGAGAGCATTAAATTTTACACGTTGGTAAGGCTCTCTTCCGACATTGAATAGCGATGGTAGGGGCGGTAGGAGAGGTGACTGGCTCCGCCCCTGTGTTTCTGGTCTTTTTCTCGAAATTTTAGTCCCCAACATTGTACTAAATTCGAAAATTAAGTCGTAGAGTAACGGTTTCTCTCCGCTGATCCGATCTCGAGATATGCAGGAATCGTTCGACCGAATCCAGCCTCCCGGTAATCCCGTATAAGTAAGACGGATGAAAGAAAACCACTTATTTTGACTGCTCGCCGTTCGTTAATTTCTGGCCATCAGAGAGCCCATAGCCCTTTGTTGAATCGAAGATTTTCCAATTTTACAGTCTTTCAACGGGAACGAAACTATTGCGGCGTAACATGCGAAAATCGAGGCTTGCTCTTTGTCCAGGTTTTGAAATGATCGAACGCGATGGAACCATTTGTATAGACTTAGAAGGCCGACGAAATTATCCCCTCCACTCGTGAAAAATCGAAGACCTTTTCCATTTTCGTTTTCGCGGGGCTATTTTCATGAATTTTCGCTAGATCGAGCGTTCCGGTCGCCTTCCGGAAGACCAAAGTTTCCGATTCCGAAAAATCTGGCCGTTTCGAATTTCCGTTCGCTCTCGGCGACGTTTCGGCGAAGATTTTCGAAAATCATAATTTCTCCGTCGTTCGAGTTAGGGGCTCCAAATTCGGCACGGACCTTCCTTAGACCCTTCCCCTACGGAAAAAAATACTCGCGCGTCGCTTCTTTGCCGCCTGGTTCAAACTACCGTTATCCCCTCGGATTATTCCCGAAAATGTCCTCACGACTTTAATGCTATAGATCATTCCCTAAAGAACTAGATTTCCGATCTAACCTTCATGATCATCATTAACGAAGGCCACACAGGAGTGGTACATTCCAGTCGGAAATATTATACATTCTACAGAAGGTTGAATATTGTTCCCTGGAATGAAAGTCTTCAATGTGTTTTCAAATATAGCGATAAATTAAGCTTTATTGAGATATGAAAAACCTCGTAATATTAAGCAAACAGCTCTTCATAATGCTCACAATCCAAATAATATAGCCGAATCACTTAACAAGAAACGAAAACATAAGATAAAAAATTGAAGTACCCAGAATCTGAACATCAACACAGATAGAGTATATTTTCAATGAAATAAAACTAAAATATTTAGATTTTCACTATATTAACAAAACTATGACCGGTTTCACCACATTGTGGCTTTGTCAGATAGATACAAACTAATGAACAGAGTTATTCCTTATATATTAGTCTTATTTCCTACTTAATATTACAATAGGTACAAGAGGTATGTTGGAAAACCCATTGGAGTTGCTTACTTTATGAATTGAAAAGATTGAGTAAAGGAGAAGGATTTAGATCTAAAATTTCCAAAAGATTGAGTTTTTGTCTATTTTTTCATTGTGTAAAACTTTGAAATTATCATTAACGTTATGGTTTTCTTCGAGTAAGTGATTAGAATAATGGGAGTCTGATTTATGATAATTAAAACGACTTCAGTTTTATTTCATTGAAAATACGTATATTGATTTTCATCAAGTAACGACCTCTTCAATCAAATTACAGATATAGTAGCTTCACATACGTTGGGTTAGTCAGGCATAATTTAAAACATTCAATAAAAAGATCATATCACACATTTCATGCTAGAGCAATAACCATCTACTCATACACATTAGAAATAATAAAAGTAAAATAGATACGTCAATGAAATCAGAAGTATAAAAACTTAGCTGCGGTAGTTGTAGTATGATGTCTGCTACTTACAAAAATTTCAATATAAGATTGAATGAGCATTACCGTAGTTTCATTCCTAAGAGAAGTAATTAAAATTACGAGAAAATGATAATTCTAACGGAAATTTTAAAATCTCACATTTATTCATTTTTGGGAAACTCCTAAAATCATAAACAACATATTGTTGAAGGTCGATTTTGACAATAAAGTCACTTTCACTAAGTTTGTTCCCGGCTGAGTAATTTGAATAATAGTATTGTGAATTTGCCTAAGGTAGTTTCAATCACTTTTAATCTAATTGTGTAGATCTTATTAATTTGATGTGCCTCAGTTAGCTATTATTTTGTATTTGTTGCAGAGTCATAGATCGTGTTACAAATATAGTAGATCGGTGTGCATCAAATTGTTTTCTATTTGTCCTTTGAAATAAATCAGCATCAAGCAACAGCTACTTGAATTCAATTTTGCATGGAGAATTGTTTGAGTATGTTAAATAATCTCCTCTGACGTAGTTTCTATTCGTTTCTTTCGATGTGCAATAGTTAAGTTTTTCTATTCCATGAATATTAATGAAAAATTTATTGTAGAAAGTAGAATAGAACCGCCGAATTAATTATGTGAACATAGTAAATACTCTCATGAAGATTTTATTGCCAGTAAAAGACGAACAGCAAAAAGGCGTTGTGCATAGTAACCATTTCAAACGTTCGTTTATACGAGTTTGGTTCCTATCAAAAGAAAGACAGTATATATGATGTGGAACGAAATTCTAATAAAAAAGTGCGTTGCCTTCTGGTTGGAACATTATTCGAAACTCGCAATTTCTTGGGTTATTCAAAAGCTTTTCCAATCGTAAAATTCACATAAAATTCAATAGGTTTTATTGGGTAACATAATACACATTTTCATCACAGTATTCTGATGATTATGTCACGAAACGTTAAATATTTTTCAATATTCCAATTCTCTCGAGTTTTTTGCCAGGCGAAAAAATGAATAAGAGTTGTCATAAATTCTCCCGGAAACATTCGTTCGAATACGAGATGAAAAGTAATGTTGAGTAAAAAAGCATGTTTTCGAATACGTCGTGATTTGTTTTTGTCTGTGTTCATTATATTGAAAAGTTCTGGAATGTTATCATTCGAGGATAAGTCTTCAATATTTCGCAGAGAATATCTCGAAAGTAGTTGGCAATTCAGATCACGAAATAAATTACGAAACTTTCCCAAAAATTATGAACTTGTACGTAATAAAATTCAAAGAGAAATTCGTTGGAAAGAATAGTTCATTCAGAAGCAATGTGGAAATGGGAGTCGATGTGAAGATTTAGCGGAAAATTAGAAGGGATAATATTGATTTGGAGGCATTGAATCTAGAAAGCAGCTTGAGATCAGTTAACCTCAGTTAGAAATCGTTCGAAGCGCTGAATAAGCTCAAGCTTTGCCCTTTCTAGGTTGATGATTGAAATGATTCAGATATTATGCCGTCCTTAACATTTTGCGAATGAGCTCGATTTTCACGACCTTTGGTATCTTGAGCTGTGGTTTCCTAGAAAGCTGAACTGTCAAAATATAGCAGCTGTTAACATGAGTTGAACATTTTTTCTGAAAACCAAGAGCGTTGGATTCTAAGAGAACGTTAATCGTGACTAAAACGTTAAACAACAACGTTGTTGAATATTTGTTGAACCGTTACCATGAAATATTTATTTTCGTACTAATCTTGAAAGTGGAAAAAGAATTTTGAACAAAACAGGTTATACAGGTGAGACATTAGGTTACGTATGAACCGAGCCCACAAAATTTCCCTGCGCGCGTAATTACCCATTGGTACCCACTTCCGTGGTGTGTGTATAGTTCTCAAATTGATAATTTCTTTTCTCTCATGTTACGTAACACGTTTTTGAAATGTTGCTACTCTGAATTTTGGCCTCTTCAATAATCGAACGGTCATCTAAAATGTTTCATTTAAGGAAGTCGAATATATTTGATTGATTCCCCCGTTACTACTTGATAGTTTATCATGATAATAATCAGAAAATAAACTATGTTTTATACTATCAGAAGAGATTTACCGAAGATCAGGATTGCAATTTCGTTCTCTTGACCATCTTCAGTTTACAATAAGTGCGTAGATCCTTGAATTTTGGCGAGGATCGAATTTCTATCCTTTTTCCTCTTCATCTCGCTTGTTTTACATCTCCTTGGCTTGTCCTGGGGTTCTACTGGTTGGTTATCCTCCTTCTTTTATGTTGTGGAGCATCTACGCTGGCCTGTTGTTTTCTCTTCCCTTGTACTAGGGATGACTTTTTTCCAGTTGCCCTCGGTTGTAGTCCCATTATTTGGTTGATCTCCTTGTTTTTGTGGTTTTCCATCTGGTCAGTTGTCTTCGGCGTTAGTTGTGTGATGATTTCTTCCAGTGTGCTGATGTCCATTTCCTCTTTGAGTTGGTCGTTGCTTATGTACCGTGGGGCGTTTGTCGCTGTCCTGATGATCTTGTTGAATGCTGCTTTTAATTTTCTCTTCTCGAATCTGTCCTCTAGATGCCAAATTTGTCCTGCGTATGTTACTCCTGGGACGATTATTGCTTTGATTTTTGATTATCTTGATCTTGTTTTCCAATGTGAGTTTGCTTTTTCCATTGAGTAGTGGGTATAATTTTCCGTGAATTTGCTTTTGTTTTCCTTGTAGTTTCCTCGATGTGCCTCTTGTAGTTCAGTTGTTCGTCCAAGATTACGCCGAGATATTCTGCTTTCTTCTTCCATTCGATTTGTTGTCCCTCTATGGAGATTTCTTTTGGTGTTTCCGGATGTCTTCTCTTCTTGTGGTCGATGTACATTGCTACCGTCTTCTTTGGGTTGACCTTGATCCTCCATCTTCAGAAATAATTGGTTAGTTGGTCGATGTCTTCTTGTAGCCATTTTCTTACTGCTGCTTTGTTCCTGTGGGATGCGCATATTGCCGTGTCGTCTGTGAACTGCGCCATCTTTGAGTGCTTCATCTTCGGTATATCTGGGATGTATTTGTTGAATAGTAGTGGTCCTAGCTGATCCTTGGGGTACACCGGCTCCTATCCTCTTCGCTGTTGACTTCTGGTCCTGTATCTTGGTTATGAATCTTCTGTTTTGTAGATATGACATCGTGATGTTGGTAAGCTTCGCTGGGTATCCTGTAGTCTTCATCTTGTAGATTAGTCCTTCGTGCCAAATTTTGTCGAATGCTTTATCAATGTCCAAAAATGCTGCTCCTGTCTTACAATAAGTATTGAAAGTTGAAAATATAACATACATAAACAGGTAGGTACAAAATTAATGAGGGTGCAAACAAGAGGTAATTGACGAATTATGATGTTAGCAGGTATTATATAAAGATCGTAGATATGAACAATTAAGCTGGGCCATACTGGTGGTTCACAAGATTATCTATATGCGTTTGAGAATTCAGATAGTTTCTGAGAAATCTAGCTTTCGTCCTCTAGGTATTCTTTGAATAATTTGGAGGTGTGGAGAATGATGGCGATTTTCGATATTTTGTGAAGCAAACGTAAACTCGTCGGTTCTCTGGCTATTGCTCTTTGTTTTGAATGAACAACCAGTCTGACGCCTCCACATTCCATATAGAACAAACTGTAAATTCCAGTATTGTCAAATCTATCAGTTTTATCTTCACTATTGAAAATTTCTGTTTTGAAAAGACATGTGCAATATTTCCGCAGATAGGGCAAAATATGTTAATTAAATGTACTCATCTTCATTAGTTGTTTCTATACGGAGGTAAATATTATGATTTGCTATTTATGTTCGTTGCTCTCTGATCATTCCGTTTATATTATTTGAGGAAACAATGGTTCCTAGCTATTCCTTTAATAGTAATATTAGTAATAACAATTAATTAAACAAACACATATAGGGTATCATAATATTTACCTATTTATGGAATCGAATAATCAATACAGATAAATACATCTCTTCATATCAGCCATATCAGCGAGAAGATTGCAAATTCCATTTCAAAACAGCAAAAAGTATCTTTCAAAACCCACATGATACATTCCCAAGAATGTTCAAATAATAAATATAAAACTAATAGATTTGACAATACTGGAGTTTACACATTGTCCTGTATGTATGGTGAAGGCATCTTTAAAGCTCAAACTGGTCGTTTATTCAATACTAGATACAAACAGCATCAATCACATAACAATAACCAGAGAACCGACAAAACTCACAAAGTATCGAAAATGGCCATCATTTTCCACTCATAGATCATCTTCAAATTATTCAAAGAATACCTAAAAGACGAAAGATATATTTCTTAGAATCCATAGAAATTTTCGAACTCCTTCGAACTCACCATATAGATTGTAATGTATCATTACTTCAGTATAATTAGTAATTGACCTGTGTGTCATGTCATTCCCTATTGACTACTCGTAGCTCGTGACCACGGAGCAGAACGCCTCTTCTTACGCATTCTGTTATATTTTATTTTGATTTGACATATTCCATTTCATACTGATAATTTGAGAGTATTGCAGCCCCACGTCTCGAACGGTTTGCTGAGAACTGTGGAATAGGTCTTTTCTGATCAAAAATAGCTATAAGAGGCTTATTATCGTAAACTGGTTTGAATTTATTCAAATAAAGGTACTAATGAAATTTCAAAACTCCAAAAATAATTGCTAATCCTTGCTTTTCGATTTGCGAGTATCTATTTTAACACTCTGACAACGAATGCAATTGGTCGATCTACTCCAGAAGGAAAAACATAATTGAGTACTGCACCAATGGCAAAAAAGCTTGCATCAACAGTGAGTCTGATGTCGAACTGTACCAATACTTCAGAAGACACAAGAGCAGACTTGATATTTTGAAAAGCATTATTGCATTTTTTGGACCATGTCCATTTTGAGTTTTCCTTGAAAAGATGGTGTAACGGATGTGAAATCGTTGAAATATTTTTTACAAATTTTCCGTAGTAATTTACCATTCCAAGAAATGACTTTTACTCACTGACAGTTTTTGGTACTTGGACTTGCTCAATAGCAGTTGTTGTAGATTTGCTAGTATGTAGACCTTCTTTGTTTATTGTAAAACCTAAAAACTCAATGGAATTTTGAACAAATTCACATTTAGATTAATTCAATTTCAAACCCGAGTTGTGCAAAATTTCTAATACTGCTCTCAATCTTTTTAAATGTTGTTTGTCATCTCTACCAGTAATAAGAATGTCATCCAATAACACAAATACACCCTCCATACCACTCAGCAAAGATTTTATGAGTTTCTGAAACTTTGCTGGTGCTGAAGCAATACCATAAGGTGAATGATTCTACCTGAATAATCCCTTGAGTAACGGTCGTGGTGAGCTCTTTAGATTTCTCATCTAGTCCGATTTGCTGGTAGGCTTCTGATAAATCTAGTTTCGAAAACTGAGAACTTCCTTGCAAACTGCTCAGCAAATCTTCGATTCCCGGTAGAAATGTTGGCCAATTTCGATATGGGGGTCAATAATGTCCTCGTTATCGCCACAAAGTCGCACTGCTCCACTTTTCTTCATCACTAGCACCACTGGAGTGCACCAGTCTGAGTAATCAACAGGTGATAGGATACCTGTGGAGACGAGTCTAATTATTTCAAATTCAACACATTCTTTTATAGCATAGGAAACTGGTATTACTCTAAAAACTTTTGGTGTGATATCAGGATTTTTTAAATTCACTTTTGATTGTTCCTTTATTGAAAAATCCTGCACCTGGAGAAAAAAACACTTGGAGATTCACTAATCAGAATATAAATACATTCGTCAACTTCATTACAAACGAAATTTATATTTGAGAATTCAATATTATAGATATTTGAAAAATCACGACAAACTAAGGGTGTTCCACCATTTTTCAGAACACAAAATTTTATTTTATTTTTATGATTTTTGTATTTAATTTCTAAATTGACTGTACCCCATGGTTTCACTTTTGTACTTTGTAAAAATGAAGTGATTTATTCGAGGTTGTGAGCTCAATATAACTGAAATTTTTATAATAGAATTTTTTTGACATGTATGAAACGCTTGCACCAGAATCGATCTGACACTTCACGAACTTCGATTCGCTTTTGACACTAATACTGAAAGGAATACTCGAACTATCACCCAAGGAATACAAATTAGACTCATCTAAAGATTAACTCAATAACTCAACATCTTCGAGTTAGTTATGAGAAGAAGTTCCCGAGAAATTGCTATTCTTATTCTTCTTTTTACAAACTATAGATAAATGTCCCTGTATTTTAAAACAAATTACAGAAATAAGTTTGAAAACGGCACTTATCTTTTGTATGTCCATCCGTTTTTCCGCAGACTTGTCAAGCGGGTCCATTTGGTGTTGCTTTCTCCTTCTCTTGATGACGTGTCTGATGACGATTGCTTCTATTCACGCACCCTCCACTAGATGAACTGCGCATATTTTGGATCATCTCCGTCTTAACGTGTGACGTGGAGATCTGGTAGCTCTGTGTAGAGCCATCTTCTTTTCAACTACATTTACAGCTTCCACAAATGTAGAGTCCTTTTTTTCCTCCAGAAGTCGATCCAAAATTGGCCCTTTTTTGAAATTCTTCAAATTCGCAAGAAACAGCCAAGCTTCTCACTCTCGCCGCCCTTGATATTTTCGTGTGATTTTTTTATTGCAGCGTGAAATTTATATTGTTCAGCCAAAACAGATTTTTTCGGTGTGAAATGCGAATCTGATAATGTCTCTAGTAATGTTATCATAATGTTTTATTTTATTTATAAAATTCTTCATCCAACATGTTCAAGAGAATCACTCGTCTTTTCTCAACATTTGACATATCATTGGCGTTAACATAATTTAATAATTTTGCCTTATAGATATTCCAATCAGTAATGTTGAAGATGAATTCTCTCAGTTAGCCCATCATGCCCATGTTATACGTGCACGTTGGTAGTGGCGTCGCTGGCTCCAGAATTTTGGGGCATTTTTCGAACTCACTTTTTACTTTTCGACTATTCAATATTTTCAAATATACGAGGTTTGTTCACTTTGTCTCGTCGCCAAATTATTTGTGTTGTATCAAAGAATAAAGTCCATATTTGATGGTAACTAATTTATTGCACATTTGATACAACTACCCATTTTCTGAAGGAGTATGGCCTAGCTTATTCGTCCATATTTAACTTACTTGCAGCGATATTTATTCTGTATCTACCTATTTATGTATGTATGTATTTTCAACTTTATTTCAATACTTATTGACAGCTGAAAATGATCGAGAGAGACCAATCCTGATTTGCAATTAATCTCTTGTGATAGTATAATACATAATTTAATTCCTCATTATCAAGTGGAATATACTACAGCTTAAGTGGTACAGAGTTTGCGGAATGATAAAGGAAAAGATTTGTCATCATTCTAGTGTAGATAACTGAGCATCAAAATTTGAAGAGCACCTTCCGTAGCAAAGTTTTCAAATATCTGACAGTGTTTTTCATATTCCCCAAATTCTTCTTCTTCTAACTATCCTATTCGAATTTTGGTGAATATCCTACATATTTTGAATATTATATTTTTTCCTTCTGGATTACTATTTTGATTTTAGAAAATGTCCTCCAGAACTGAGAGTAATCTGTTTTTGAAATCTTTGATTTTTATTTTTCTGTGGATATAACAATGTTTCAGTATTTTTACTTTCACATTTTTAATTCAGTATCACAATAAAAAGTTATATCGACTAATGTTCTCATCCCATTGTGAACAATTAAATGATAAAATCTGCTACACATATAAAGAAATATGCAAACATATCGCTTCATTTTAATGAAGCTGTGCTTACCCCGTTGTATGTACTTAAGTTTTCGAGTATATTTGTCCACTTTTCGTGTTTATTCAATTTCTCTGAAACAGTACATTGTATCGATATTTTCAATGACATAAAACTAAAGTATTTAGATTTTCACTATATTAACAAAACGATGACCGGTTTCAACACACTGTGGCTTCATCAGATAGATACAAACTAATTAACAGAGTTATTCCTTATATATTAGTCTTATTTCCTACTGACTATTACAATAGGTACAAGAGGTATGTTGGAAAACCCATCGGAGTTGCTTACTTTATGAATTGAAGAGATTGAGTAAAGGAGAAGGATTTAGATCTAATTGACTATTAAGTAACCTACCTGAATTGAGTTTTTGTCTGTTATTTTCATTGTGTAAAATTTTGATATCATCATTAAAGTTATGGTTTTCTTCGAGTAAGTGATTAGAATAATGGGAATCTGATTTATGATAATTAAAACTACGTTTGTGCTCGGATAATATCACTTTGAAATTTCTGAAAGTTCTACCAATATAAATTTTATTACAATCCCCGCAAGACAGTTTATAAACACCGGATTTATTACTTTTATCATTGTTAGATTTGCAGTCGGCCTAAAGAATTATCAGTTCTGAATGCTATATTGAAATTATAATGTGAGAGGAATGATTTTAATTTTAGACTAGGATTAGCAATATAAGTTTAGCTGTCTTATTTTGTGTCTGAACTTTTTATATTTGGAAATACTTCCTGGATTGCTATTTGAAATTTTTTTGTGAAATCCTGTTCTCAATCATAGTTGGATTGTAACCGTTATTGACTGCTATTTGTTTAATTATATTTAGCTCTTTTATGGAATTATTTCTTGACATTGGGATATTAATGAGTCTATGTACCATACTATTGTAAGCTGCTAATTTATGCGGATAAGGATGCGTAGATGAGCTGTGACTGGTAAAATCTGTATGCGATGGCTTATAAAAAATAGAAAAATCATGTTTGCCGTTAATTTTGTTAACAGTTAAATCGAGAAAGTTAACGGAGTTTTCTGTTTCTATCTCTAAAGTGAATTTAATATTATCGTGAATTTTATTAATGAATGTTTTGAATGACTCTAATTGTCTGTTTGTGCCAGTGAAACAACAAATGATATCGTCGACATATCTAAACCAATAAATAAAGTGTTTGAATAACGGATGTTCTTGGATAGTTCTTTCAATATTATCCATGAAAATTTCAGCGAGCAGAGGGCTAAGGGGGATACCCATGATTTAACCTTTTTTACTGTTATATAATACTCCATTGAAGTTTAAATAATTTTGTTCCAAACAAATTTCTAAAAGGTGTAAGATTTCTGATTGAATTATCGGATCGACTTTATTAATTTGAAGGGCGTTCTTGATGAGTTTCACTGTATCACTAGGTGGAACACTAGGGAAGAGATTTACTTCATCCATGACATAAGTTTAGCGTTCGGTGGTAGTATCTTGTGCTGAATTTTATTTTATTGAGAATTTAAGTTCAAAATTAGCGTACTGTCGAATGATGTCTATGAGAAAGCGTGAAAGTTTTGCAGCTGGAGCTTGAAAATATGAAACTACGGGTCTAATGGGATACCCTATTTTATGGAGATTGACGAGAGAGTATAGTTTTGGTGATTGCGGGTTGTCAATGAAAAGTTTATATTTTTGGTTGGTAGGTATTATAGACTTGGCATACTCTAAAGCGTTTTTTACTATAGATTGAAATTTATTAGTTGGATCTTTATCAATTTCTTCATAACAACCTGATGAAATTTTGGGTTTTCAATAAATAATCTGCTTTATTTAAGGCTATGACTGTATGACCTTTGTCTGCTTTGGTGAATATGATATCGTCAGACGCGGACTTAGATTTAATGGACTTTAAAGTTGTATTTTCGAATTTCTTAGGTTGAAAACTATTGAACTCTTTTTGAAGTAGTAACGCTTAAGAGTGTTTTAGGTGCTTGGCTTGTGGTGAATAATTTAGGGCTATTTCGGTTTCAATTCCTAGCAGATCGAAATGGAGACGAGCGTTATTTGACTCTAAATTGTATTTAAAACCCTTTTCTGAAAGTGAAACTTCATCTTCGGAAAAATTAGCATCTGAAAGATTACTGAACCTATCAAAAGATTGGTGATCGGAAAATTTGGACTTGATTTTTGAAGTTTCAGGTCTTTTACTCAATAATTTATTAAATTTTTGAAACTGAATTTTATACTTTTGTGAATTAATGAATGAACTTTGGGTTTTGTTCCGGAATCTAAAATGTCAAACTACTGAATGCAACCTATGAAGCAACTTCGAATGGATTACCTTTAAAAAGATGTTGTAGTTGTCTCGTTGGCTGTACTGAAACTTGATGTCTAACTTCAAGCATTTCTTTTTGCCTTGTAGTACTCCATTTTGGGCTGCGGGGCTGATATTATGGGTCTTCAGTTTTATATATTTCGGAAATACTTCGTTAATAAAACAACTGGATAGCAACCAGATATTCTGTGTGTAGGTCGCACATTTTAGAATTAGCTTGAAATACCTGATAACCAAAAAGCTTGTCTCAGCTTCTTTCAATAATTTGATTGAGGAGATCTTTACTTGATGAAAATCGATATACATATTTTCAATGAAATAAAACTAAAGTATTTAGATTTTTACTATATTAATAATTAATAGTTAATATAGTGAAAATCAAAATACTTTAGTTTTATTTCATTGAAAATATGTATATCGATTTTCATCATAACGACCTCCTCAATCAAAACATTGTATCCAGATGGTGTGAGGAGGAGATAGGTATAACTTAAGCTGGCTTGTTTGTTGAGTCACTTAATATGTTGAAAATTAATCAAAATTGATTTTCCTAAGCGACTTTATTCAATCAGGTATTCTCATAAAATCTTAATTTATTCAAAATTCGGAAATGATATTTACAAGTTAAGAACAATTATTCGCCCTGCTTCACTCCGAATTTCTCAACATGTAGTTCCGAATTTCCGGCGCATTATCACATTTTGCTGCACGACCAAAATATTTGCTCTATTAGTACTTTGATGGCTCTAAATAAGTTATATGACTACGCGTTTATTCTTGATGTTTCATCCGAAAGTTCTAAGTTGAGGTAAGAGTCTGCAGTTCCGGAAAGGACGAAAGAACGAATTTTTGTCTGCTTTGTATGGACAAGGTTAAGTATTCATATCGTACAGATAGCACGAATCTGCCTGTCGGTAATACCAATGCAGTTGCTCGAATGGATAACTTTCCGATGCGTACCGATGAATTACTCATCCGGTCGCTAATGCAGCGCTTGTTGGCCAGCTATGTCGGCAGTCCGATTACTGCGAATTTGTAAAGTACTGCCTACTGATGGATTCATTGGAGACCATCCGTCTAATATGGATCTATGGACACTCACTCTTATTGTACATTGTCCGCAATTTCCTAACGACCGGTATCCAGCGACAATACTCCTAAACGATTGAAAATTTTCCCACTGTTTCTGCTGTAAATTCGACATTTTTGGCTATGTTGTACACAAAAAAACAAACTTCATATTATTATCACCTAATTTTGCTACACATATCAAAGTCAGATTTTGGTTAATTTCAACGCGACCAATACGCAATCAACAAAGTTCTCACTGCTTGGGAACTTCATCTTATCAAGCAAAGTCATCGAATTGCCTAAAAAAAATTGATCTACTCGGCTTCGCAGTCAACAACGGAGTTTCTCGTTATCACCATGTGTGAACCATTGCCAAATCTGTTTTTGTCAAGCTCTGTCGGCACGACATCACAACTCATGAGTTTATACAGAGCACAGGTAGGACCTAGTCTGATCTCCAGCCTCTCGCTCGAAAGCAGCAGTTTGCTGATTCTCTCTTTTCTACAGGTACTTCTATGGTCAACGAACTGAAAGACTTGAAAGTTGTGTGAAATATCTGAAATGAAACGCTAGAAATAAATTGAGCTATCAATTGAGCCCCTAGTATCTGAAAAGAGAAAGGAAACAATTCAAATGAAGTATACAACCAAGTAAAGAAAACAATAAATCCTCGTATTCTCAACGCCAAATATACATATTATAAAACATAGTAAAGAGAATAATGTATCCTTATACTCTCAACGCCAAATGAAATATAATAGAACAACGAGGGTGCAGCCTCTCTGGATCAATCCTACCACC
The DNA here is from genome assembly GCA_013387265.2 of Cryptolaemus montrouzieri. Classification (NCBI taxonomy): domain Eukaryota; kingdom Metazoa; phylum Arthropoda; class Insecta; order Coleoptera; family Coccinellidae; genus Cryptolaemus; species Cryptolaemus montrouzieri. The sequence goes on from JABFTP020000185.1 coordinate 128,137,810, forward strand.
ATGTTCTAACTGATAACCTCCAACAGGTGTTCTGTCCCCCAGAAATGGTTTATTTGTTGGCAAGGATGGGTTTATGGATTGGCTTGTGTACTAATGTGTGGATTCGTTTGTAGATTAGTTTGTGAATTCATCTGTGGATTCTTTTGTAGCTTCGTTTGTGGATTCGTTTGTAGATTCGTTTGTGGATTCGTTTATAGATTCATTTATGGCCTTAAATACAAACAGATCTCCTAAATGCTTTCATGTTCAGGGTGAAAGAAGGAGCAACGACTTACTCAACTGTTGGGCACGTAGGTTTTTTTTCCCGTTCGTCGAAATATATCCCTTTATGTTCCCCTTGTAGGGAACACACTTCTTGTGTTATTGACACACGAAATTAATTTTCTTGAGTTATCAAGTTTTAATCCCACAACGGAAATTCCTAAATCGTGAATTCTAATTCTGCTGGATAATTAGGGGATCGACGACATGAATAAAATGCAGGAGGGTCGTTAGAAGAACAAACTTCGAAAAGTCCGTTTTCTATCGGAATTATTCAGTTCTTCTGTCCCACCAATTCACCGCGACCATAGTGTAGCAGTTTTCTGCACCTACTCTTAACCAATCTTCCAACCCTTCTTCAATACCCTTATTACGACCTCTCGAAATCCACGTCAATCTATTTAGGTTATTGTCCCAAAAATATATCTTTCACCTACCTAGCGGTCGGCTAAATAACTTGCGGCTTAGATCATCACAGGTAGAACACAGGAACTACACGTATACGAGGCCAAGCTTCGTATACACCACGGTGAGGAAGACAAATGAAAAAGGAACTCTAGCACGTACAACGACCAACAGCTATTCACCAACGAGAACGGACTATCTCCATTACTTCAATTCAAAATTAGTGACTCTAAGTATGACCTACAGGTGGCACCGGTTTGCCGATAAGGTGGTACCAAGTGAAGCCTAGCAGCCTGACTCAAAAGTATGGAATGTATTACAGCTCTGATTCTTCCAATATAAGATAGGATCAACGTTCTCAATTGACATTTGAATTTGGGAGGCTTCTCCTTGGTAAAATTCGATTATCAATAATAAAAAACAAGTACTGTGTTTTAAGGAATTTTACTTAATGAATTGCGATTCGTAACGCGTTTCACTACACCGTAGCTCCTTCAGACGAATGAATATACAGAAAAAATATAAATGAGAATATAACTATAAATGTTCTTGAGTAATTAGAACTTATTGGGTTGCTTCTAAATAAGTGGTTATTTATGACAGGTATATCAATAAAATTAAGGAATAGATTGCTCCCCGAAGAGATTCAATAGAGGTGAAGGGCTTAAATCGACTTGTTCATTGATGAGTCTACCTGAGTGTTTGTATTTATTGATTTCTAAAGTTTCCCAAAGATCTACCTTCCAATATTCATTATCTGTATGCAAAATTTCAAACTGTGGGTCGAAAGAATGATTATTTTCTAAGAGATGATTCGCGTAATTTGAATCTGATTTTTATTTGAAAAACTGCGTTTTATCTCGACATTCTAATATTAAAATTTCTATGTGTTCTACCAATGTAGAAATTATCACAGTCATTGCAATTCAATGTATAAACACCTGATTCATTGTTTTTACCTGGTTTGGTTTTATTATTTTTATATATTTGCCTAAATTATTATTAGGTTGGAAAGCTATGTTGAAATTATTGCTACTTAAGAATGATTTCAGCTTCTCACTTGTAATGCCAACGTAGGTTAAGGTGTTAAATTTTTGTTTCAATTTATCGACAGGGTAAACTTCATTCCATGCGATTCTACTTTGTTTTTATTTAAAATATTATTTATTAGTTTGGGATTGTAACCATTATTTTTGGCTATTTGTTTAATCAAATTTAGTTTACCCTGTCGATAAATTGAAACAAAAAAATTCAACACCTTAACCTACGTTGGCATTACAAGTGAGAAACTGAAATCATTCTTAAGTAGCAATAATTTCAACATAGCTTTTCAAACTAATAATAATTTAGGCAAATATATAAAAATAATAATACCAAACCAGGTAAAAACAATAAATCAGGTGTTTATAGATTGAATTGCAATGACTGTGATAATTTCTGCATTGGTAGAACACATAGAAATTTTAATATTAGAATATCGGAACATAAACGCAGTTTTTCAAATAAAAATCAGATTCAAATTACGCGAATCATCTCTAAGAAAATAATCATTCTTTCGACCCACAGTTTGAAGTTTTGCCTACAGATAATAAATATTGAAAGGTAGATCTTTGGGAAACTTTAGAAATCAATAAATACAAACTCTCAGGTAGACTCATCAATGAACAAGTCGATTTGAGCCCTTCACCTCTATTGAATCTCTTCGTGGAGCAATCTATTCCTTAATTTTATTGGATATACCTGTCATAAATAACCACTTGAGAAGAAGCAACCCAATAAGCTTTTAATTACTCAAGAACATTTATAGTTATATTCTCATTTATATTTTTTCTGTATATTCATTCGTCTGAAGAAGCTACGGTGTAGTGAAACGCGTTACGAATCGCAATTATTAAGTAAAATTCTTAAAACACAGTACTTGTTTTTATCAGTTCTCAATTGAAGAAAGATATAATAAAAATATAAAATGCCTGTACGCAAATTGTATTTTATTTTATTTAATCTTGTGTAGATATCAGTTCAACAGTTACAAATGCCTATATGCAAATTTAACTGTTGAACTGATATTTATACAAGATTTAATATAAAAGCAATCCTGAGTTGCTTCAGCCAGTGCTTTATTTATTGATTGAGTTGTTTTTCTGTGACAAAGTGATTTTGCCAGTAATTTTTGTAACGACACTTTCACTACCTCTGGTGGGGTTAATGAAAACTGAATTGGTATGGGCATCAAATTGGCTGATATTTGATTACTTAAGACTTTCCTAATAACACAGGTCTAATTGCAATGGGTACAGCAGTCTACCAGGTTCCAACTTCAAATTCAACATTTATAGTTTTCTGACATCAATATGTTGTAATAGGAGTTATTTTTCAATACTAATTCCTGGCTGTCCCGTCACGAAAAAAATTTTCTTTGTATCATACACCAAGAATATATTAGAGTTTCGCTTCCAATTTTTAAGTCTCGTCTGCTTCGCGTCGACAATACATCGAACTTAATTCTCATACTTGTTTCATTGTAAGATATACCGAGTGTTACCAAAACTAGGGCCACCTCTGTAACTTTTTTCTATTTGAAATATTTCGATGAAATTTGGGTATCCGATAGAATATAAAATTTTGAATTTGATAACATTGATATGTTTGACATTTCGTTTCCGGTTATGTCAGAACCGATACAAACTTTTGATTTTCAGATAAGACACCCTGTATTTTTTCGCCCATTTTAATTGTTCATGTGATCTTACGACATTTTGACATATTTTCAAAGGAAAAACAAAACACGATGTTTTTATTTCGCAATTTTCATCTTTCGTTCTAGAAGGCCATGAACAGTGACAATTGGCTTAGCTCAACATCTCCTATTACAAAAATACAAGATTGTATCTAAAAATTTAATTGCACGTTTTTTACGGGGTGTCAAAGTGTTCAATTTCAGTTTATCTCAAAAAGTAGGTTTTCTTTTGAGTCAACCATATCAGTCCATCCGATATTACAGAAGCAGTATTTTTTCATCTTTTTTGAATATGAATCAATACACCCGAATTGAAAAAGTCTATATGCTCCTCATTTATGGAAAGTGCAGGCAAAATAGCGTTCTAGCTGAACAATTATACAAAGAAAGTTATCCGGAAAGACTTCATCCGAAAATTTCGTCAGGTGCAACCTGCTGCCTAGGTATTTTCCACTACAACTCCGCAACCTTTAAGAATAGAGTGACGTGAGTGGTATGAAAAAAAAATACTGTTTCTGCAATACCGGGTGGCCCGATATAGTTTTCTCAGAAGAAAACCTACCTTTTGAGGAAAAACTGAAATTTAAAACTTTGGCACCCTGTAAAAAATGAGCAATTAAATGTTTAGATACAATCTTGTATTTTTGTGATAGACGTTGAGCTGAGCCAATTGTCAATGTTCATGGCCTTTTAGAAAATCAGACGGATATTATAACAAAATAACCTTGTGTTCTGTTTTTCTTTCAAAAATAGGTCTTAGGATGAAATGAACAATTTAAATAAGCAAAAATATACAGGGTGTCCCATTTGCTATCGAAAGTTGGTATCGTTTCCGGCATAATGGGAAACGAAATGTTTAACATATTAATATTATCAAATTCAAAATGTTGTCTTCTATCCGATTATGAAATTTCATCAAAATGTTCCAAATATAAAAAAAGTCACAGGGGTGGCCCTAGTTTCAGTTACACCCGGTATAACTTTTATTTCCACAACCGACGGTTAGTTCTTCCTGAAAACCAAAATTTGTTCATCGAATCGAACAATTCACCATTAAATACATTACTATTGGTAGAACTCTAGACCTGATAACTCAAAATTACAGTTTTCATCAATTTCGCCATCCTAAATTGTCTCGCAATGAACTAATCTTCAGAATGAATATATATTAGAATTCTTCCATGCACAACTGAGTTCATCACTTTCGGAAAAACTTCGTAATTTATTTCGTGATCTGGATTTTAAGCCCTATGAAATCAAAATATTCATGACATGAAACGAAATGTTTGGAATAAAGTTCATGTTTCCTTCAATGGAGACATTCCGGAACTGTTTTCTGTAATAAAAGTAGACAAAAATAAATCACAGGATTCTAAAAACGTGGTTTCTCTGGAATTGATATTGTTCACTTCAATGTTTTAGCGTTTGACCAATTCACTCTTATCACAAAGCTCATCTAATATTCCTACCTACATTTGATGATTAATATTAGTATACAGGATGTAACCTTTGAATTCGATGAATTCAATTCTAAAATTTTTGTATTGATCTGCCAATTTTTCACAGCTTCGTACTCTTCATTTTGAGTCCATTATTAAATTGAAAATTGATTGATGTATTCCGGGAAGTACTGGCTCTGTCTATTTTCTAAGAAAAAGTGGATAAGGATGTTTTCTTACAAAATTATGTTGTAGAAGCATGACCTACTTTGATTCGCTCTCAGAGGAGCTTCAGCATGTAAACTGGCAAATCCAGCAGACGATGCTGATATTATGTGGAAAAAATTCCATTCCACGTTACTGTCCCTTATAGATAGACACTCCAGGAGAAAGACCTCACGTGTGAACCCTCTTAAACCATGGATAAATTCGGAACTTTTATCACTTATACAACACAAAAAACGTTTCTGGAAGAAATATAAACGAACTGAAAATTCTGAAGATTTTACAAGTCATAGAGATTTTTCTTGTCACGTGACCTATGCTCTGAGCTCTGTACGCTGTGAATATGAGGAATCAATTGCTGCCTCCGACAATAACAGAAAACTTCACAAATTTATTCGTGCCAATTTGCAATCGAAGGTTAGTGCCCCTTTGCTACGAAAAGACGATGGGAGCATGTGTGGCTCTGATGCCGAATCGGCGGAAATTTTGGCAGATGCATTTGCCAGTTGCTTCACAACTGAGCCCAATAACGATCAGATGCCCCATTCTGCAACTAGACGTCGTAGAGTTTGATTCTTGCACAGTAAAAAAGCACCTACTCAAGCTAAAAAATCATTCGTCTCCAGGACTTGATGGTATCAGTCCTTTTTTGTTGAAGAAGTTTACCGACGTCCTTTCTCATCCTTTGGCCTTGATTATGAGAACATCTTTCGAGACCTCCCGCGTTCCTCTGGACTGGAAGAAACCAAGTGTCACTCCTATATTTAAAAAAGGTGATAAACTGGATCCATGTAACTATAGACCAATAAGCCTTCTGTCTGTTGCATCAAAAGTAATGGAATCCATAATAGTCGAAGTGACAACCGAGTTCTTGACAAAAAACTTTATCATTCCGTCAGAATAACATGGCTTCGTAAAGGAAAAGTCTACTATACAAATCTTTTTTCTTGCGTTAATGATTGGAAGCATGCCTATGATCAAAGGATCCCTACTGATGTCATTTACCTCAATTTCGCCAAGGCTTTTGACATAGTCACAGTAAGAAGACTAGTTCACAAATTGGATATCGTTGGAATTCGCGGGAAGTTGTTTCTCTGGACTACTAATTATATGTCGCAGCGAACATTCGTGGTAAGGGTTGGTGGTGTTTTTCGTCGAAAAGACCGGTTGTGAGCGGAGAGCCTCAGGGATCCGTCCAGGGCCTCTTTTATTTGTCATTTTCGCCAGCGATCTTTCATTACACATTAAATCTCGGAAGCCATTCTTCGCTGACGACACCAAGTTGTATGCAAACCCGCTCACCGAGAGACAGATTCTCCAGGACGATCTTGACGCAATAAACCGATGGTGCAACGACTGGCTCCCACCACTAAATGTTGATAAATGTGTTGTGCTCCATATAGGACCCAATAATCCATCCCATCAATACTCGATTGATAATCATCCACTTCGCTCAGTTACTTCACATGTAGATCTAGGAATAACCGTTACTTCAAACCTTACGTGGTCGGAACATGTCCTAAGGGTTTGTAAACGTGCTAATTCTTTAATTTATCTCATTCGTAGATCATTCGTTAAGTTGTCCTTCTCTAGTTCGGTTACACTTAGACTTATGTGCGTCCTATTTTGGAGTATGCAGGCTCGGTTTGGTGCCGGTTCTCGCTCGGGATGAAAGCATGCTTGAGGGTGTCCAGCACCGTGCTACACGTATGACTTTTGGGGTCGTTCGCCCCTTATATAATGAGTATCTGAGTATCCTAACAGTTCCAAATTATTAGCTTCAATCCATAAGTTAGATTATTCACTCACGAATCTGCTTCTTCTGACAATTTTTTGTTCTGTTATTTTGGACAAATTCAACAATCTGACAACTCTGATAAATTATCGATACACCTACCGATGCATAACACAATTCACCGAGTTTTATGAAAACTTGACGAAGGATGACTATTTCTTTGATAATTTTGAGAGTGCTATAACATATTCTTTCAATATTTTGTGAATGAGAATATATTGCTTTCATATTTTTTATTCTTATATGACTCAAAATTGATATTCTTTTCAATTAACTCACAAATACGTAAGTTGAACTTTTGTATATCGATAAATATTCCTTTGAATGTACCTTCATTAGACATATTCACAAAATATTCAAGAATCTTTTTTTTGAACGGTTGATTCACCGAAAAAACGTTTATCCTTTTCGACTTCAAGGGCCTTTCTATCCTGAAAACATTAAAATATTCAAATAAGTGTTCTGCCGTATAAGGAACCGCTACCTTGAAACACATGTTGGTTATAATTCTCTTCGGAATTTTAATATAAAGTTGATTCGAAACGTACGTTAAGTTCAAAATGGAAAATCCTAAACATCTGTGGGAAAAGTAACTTATTTATTATTTTATTTATTATTTGATGTTGAGTTATTTTCTCTCCTAGCGTTAATTGAGAAATTTTCTCGTATTCAATTCAATAGAACACAAAAGTACATATAACGAATAATATTCCATCTGCATGAAATCATTCTTACAAATTCGTCTTAAAATGGTTGACGACTTCTAGGTTCTTCTCAAGAGGAATATTAATAATTTTGTACATTCTAAAACATAAATTTCAAGTTGAGGTCTTTCAAATCAATAAGTCGGGAGATTCAGCTAATCTACTTAGATTTCCAGAGTAACATATGATTTTTACCAAGAGTAATTCTCGAACAACTTTCAACTCTGGGTTGCCTTATTTCGCTAAAATATCATATCCTGATCAAAACTCAAACTTCCCAAAAATATAAGAATGAAGGCTACCGTTAACATTCCCGACTACGCTACGTTTTTTTTCAAAGAAATAGGAATCGATCAGTTTTAAAGCTGGTATAGTGTTGATAATTGCATAACTCCAAACGTGTTTGGTTACTGTGGGTTTTCCACGAGATAGACGTACGTACACCTTCAATGCAGTTGCTGGAGTTTTTCAAAGTATACAAATAAGGTAGCACATTAATAAAATTTTGTAAGCTTTAGATAGCGTTATATAAAGTAAAGTTGCTCAACATGTTTTCAATTTTGAAACTCAATTTTTAGTGCAGCATAATTGATAATTTCAAATATTTTGGGAATCCAACTTTCATTCGGATATATTTGAAACCCCTAACCAATTACAGTCCTGAGACCCATGTCATTTCAGCAAGGTTAGAATTTTCAGTTGCATAGTGCAACATTAGTCTAGAAAGCGAGGCAATTTCGGATGCAGAAGGTACATCTTAACCCTACATAGATACGTTAAGGAATGCCATATGTTGGTCTTTTTTTCACATGTCATTTTTACAAATTAATGTTCATCATTATCATAGACTTCCAGTGGACATTAGTTTCCATCAGACGCTATAACCTCTGAGCAAAATTGATGAACTCACACACACATAGCATATCCATATTTCATATACAGGGATATCCACCGGGAACGTCCGTTAAAAATTTTTTGAGTTCCAATTACAATATCAAGCTGACATTATATACGCGGTCATAACTAGCGATTTCCAATTGGAGTGAAATATTTTCGAAGTGATACCATTTCCAGTTATACCTGAAGTGGGTCATCACTTTGTTATTTCAAATGGCAATCTACCTTTTTACTATACATCTAGAACATGGCACTTATCTGTCAAAACTTTTGACAGATTTAATTATTTTTGTTATAAACTTGATTTTTGAGGAACATTTAAAAAAATTGTAGCTCGTAGATATTTTGCCCTACAGACACAATTTTTGCTTGGGTGGATAGAAGAAGGATCAAGGAATTTTTTAAGCAATCTACACATGTCAAATGTTTATTGCGTTGTTTTGTATGATTTTTTCAATTTGGCCTTTTTCAAACAGCAATAACTCAATTTTTTCAAATTGCACGTGCCAATTTTTATATCGCCATCAGATGAAGCGTCAAATTTCAGATGAAATTGTGTAAGCATGTACTATACCCATCTCTTATAGTTCCGAAATAATTTGGGAATATATTGAATTTTGATGATTTTGCAAGAACTAACAGGGAATGCTTTGAAATATTTGAATCAAGTAGCTGAACTGACAGGTCATTCGAATTTGATATTTCAACAAGAATTGTTGGTAATTTGCAGTGAAAATTTTGAAAAACACCAGACTGATAATAAAGTGGCTGATTATTCAAACGAGGATATGTTTAATCTCTTTTTAATTCATAGCGAATGTCAAAAAGTGGTGAATAGAACTTGCAGGCAATTCAATAACCAATTTCCAAATTAGGCGCCTATGAGTGAAACAAAATTTCGAAGGATTAGAAGCAATTTTCTGCAATTTGGAGAAACAAAATTCATAGAAACTAGAAGAAAACCAATTATCGAGGACGACGGCAATCAAATTAATACGTTAGCGCGTTTTCGTGCCAATCCACATGCGTCCATTAAGTCTGCATCGATGGATATTGGATTGAGTTATACTTACATTCAAGAGATCCTTAAGAAACATAACATGCACCCGTATTCTTTTATCAGACTACAAAAATTGAAACCAACTGACCTTCCCAAGCGGCTGAAATTCTGTGAAAATTTATTAATTTGGCTTCAAGAAGATGAGACAATTCTGAAAAAAAAATCATATGGTCTGATGAAGCCAAGTTCAATGAAAGTGGAATAACCAACATGAGAAATCGACATTTTTGGGCCATAGAAAATCCACATTTCATTGAGGTTATTGATTTCCAAAATAAATTCAGCGTGAACATTTTTGCAGTTTCAATGAATGATTTGTTGGCTTATCACATTTATGAGGGAAATCTTAATGGACAAAGATACCTGGAAATTTTGAGAGGAACATTAGCAAATTTTTTAGATGGCTACCCCTTAACATTCTGAGGGATTGCTATTACCAAATGGATGGTGCACCAGCATATAAAACACGAGCTGTAGACCGGCAGCTAACAGAAATGTTTAAGGATAGAGGGTGGGTTAATCAAGGACCAAATTTATGGCTTCCGCGTTCTCCGGATCTGATGCCCCTTGATTTTTATTTATGGGGCAAAATCAAGAGGGAAGTGTATCTTATTCCTGTAAGAAGTAAAGAAGAATTACCAGAGCGCATTTATAATGCTTTTCGTAACATTAATCCTGAGGAAACTAGAAGGGCAACTCATCATGTTCGTATACGAGCTGTCAAGTGTATTGAGCAAAATGGGGCTCATATTGAAAATTTATTCAGATCGTAAATTAGTTTTTCTCCTATGATGTTTGCTATCATTTAATTGTATTAATGTAATTATCTTCGATGATTGGTTTTCGCTTAGTTCCTACAATTTTATTCATCCGAATTTTATAAAATTGCTTGTAATGCTTCGAAATTTTATTGTACTCTTTACTCATAGACGGTTCATTTGGAAATTGGTCATTGAATTGCCTGCAATTTCTACCCTTGAGTTTTTGACATTCTAAAATGAATTTAAAAAAGATTAAATATATTTTCGCTTGAATATGCAGTTGTTTTATTCCAAATGTGTTGTATTTTTTGAATATTTTCAATCTGAAATAACGACAATTCGAATGAACGAAATGACAAGTACATTAATTTAAGGCACCTGTCAGGTGAGCGTAGCCAGTTTAGCTACTTGATTTAAATATTTCAAAGCATTCTCTGTTAGTTCTTGCAAAATCATCAAAATTCGAAAAATTCCCAAATTATTTCGGAACTATAAGAGATGGGTATAGTACATGCTTATACAATTCTATCTGAAATTTGACGCTTCATCTGCTGGCGATATAAAAATTGGCATGTGCAATTTGAAAAAATTGAGTAATTGCTGTTTTAAAAAGGCCAAATCGAAAAAATCATACAAAACAACGCAATGAACATTTGACACATGTAGATTGCTTAAAAAATTCCTCGATCCTTCCTCTATCCACACAAGCAAACATTGTATCTGTAGTGCAAAAGATTTACGAGCTACAATATTTTTAAATGTTCCTCAAAAATCGAGTTTATAACAAAAATAATTAAATCTGTCGAAAATTTTGACAGATAAAGGCCAACAACTTGCGTATTTTATGCCTTGCTCAAATGTCGGTTCTAGATGTATAATAAAAAAGATAGATTACCATTTGAAATAACAAAGTGATGACCCACTTCGGGTATAACCGGAAATGGTATCACTTCGAAAATATTTCACACCGATTGGGAATCGCTAGTTCTGGCTGCGTATAAAATTTCAGCTTGATATTATAATTGGAAAGTTTTTGACGGACGGTCCCGGTGGATATCCCTGTATAATGTTGAATGTAGTATTTCGAGACCTTTTGTGAACAACCAGACCAATAAAAGGGTTTGGCCCTTTTATTGGTCTGGCTGTTCACAAACATGCACAGGTACTTAAATTTTGTTACACAATTATGAAGAATTAAAAAAGTTATAATTACAGAAAATATTTCCCATCCATTCTACAACGTATAGGACTTAATTTCTCCTTCTTCAATGTGATTTTAATCATAGTTTGATAATTAATAGGGAATAGAAAACTACCACTACCAGGTTGCCGAAATATACGTCACAACATTCAACCCCGGTAAAAACAAAAAATGTAGACTCTGGTGAAATGAATAAAGTGCACTCAATCGTTATCGCAGGACTTGATCCAATGAGAATCTGTTAGTTTCAAGCGCCTAAAAAAGAGTAAGGTTAGGTTAGGTTAGCATGGTAGAAATCTACAATTATACTGATGAAAGATACTCCTTCAACCAATGTATGGAATAAAATCAGGCAAATGAAGAGGTAAATACCTATTATAAATTTCAACTTAGCAGTCAAACAACTAGTATATCACAGAAAGTTTGAATAAAGCAAATAATTTAGCTAAGTTTTCCGTTGCTAATAGCAGTAATGGCAACAGAACCCACCAGAGAACCACTATGTTATACACTCCTCCTGAAGAATATATCGTCCATCCAATGAATCATCCATTCAAAGTAGAAGATTCAACTTCAGCATCATCTTCCGGTAAAATTCATTCCCATCAGAAAAGACGATTCCTCTCAGGTAAGTGCATCTTCTCTAAGGCCAATCTCTCGGACAATCACATTAAAACTGATCGAAAGGGTGATTAACAAACTATTAACATGGTATTTGGAAAGCAAAAATATCCTCATTAAAGAACAATCAGAGTTTGAATCAAACAAATTTAACTTGGACAACCTCGTAACTAACAAACAGATATCTTCCCAACTATCAAATATTTTCTCGATCAGAAATCTAACTTAACCTACCTCAAGGTTCGATATTGACTCCAACCCTCTGTATACTAGCTACGAATAGCATATTTAATTCCGTCCACCAACCAGTGAAGTATGTTCTAAATATACTGCAAAACACATCAGTTTAAATTTGTCTTGGTACTTTTCGTTCTAAACTCCTTTGAAGCCAATGACACCCCTCTGTATCTTAGGTGCGACTTTATTTTAAACCGGTACATCTTAAGGGCTTCTGCAAATCACTATAATCCCATATCGAATATTTGACAAAATGCAGATCCACGACCTCTGATTACCCTCAGGAGCTTCTTACCAATACCTTCAATTTTTAAAAACTGCCCTAGAAACGATGACATGTTTCTCCTAATTACTCTTAGACTCCTTCATGGTTGAAATTGCAACCTCTCATAGATATATCTCTAAGCGAATATGCTAAGGAAGAAACACCTCATTCAGTCCCCAGACATAAGCTTCCCGAATTAATATACTGAAGTTCTTATGAGTTCATTTCATTTACTGATTTTTCCAAAAATGCGGATGGACTTGGTTCTCTTCTTTCGACACCACCGTGAGTCCGCATAGGTTATCTCAGATTTGCAGTGTTCCCACCGGAGAGTTATATGTAAATTGCGAACAGCTTCAGTATATATGTTCATCTACCCATACTTTTCAAAAAGTTTCCATATGCTCCGACTCTTTGTCTTTTCTTGAAGTTATCAAACAATTCTACATCACACCATATCGTACAAGACATTCAAGAATTTTCTCACCCTCTGCGATACAAATATACCTGTGGTGTCATATATGCAGCCAAACATTATGAGCAGGAAGACGCTGAGTGTTACGAGCAAGACTGCATTGTCATCCACAGACTCAGAATCGGACATACACGTTTCACGCATGGGTACCTCTCATCTTCAGGAGAAATTCCACTGTCCCTCATATCCTGATTGACTGTACCAACTACCAATGCTGCATTGAAAATCAACCTCTTCGGCATTTTTTTCTACGAACAACACCGTCGCCTCTCACTTACAGTTTCTGTAATCTACGCCACTATATAATATAATATAAAACTTTTATATATGAATTTATCAGACCTTAGATCAGGAGTGTTCAAACTTGAACTGCTGGCGATCTATCTCTATATTTTCAGACTACTGAGATCGACTAATCGACTCTGAGAGGATGCAATTATTTGTGATGCAGGGTTGTCATTCGTACACGATAAACCCTACCTACCTAGGTAGGTAGGGTGTATCTACCCTACCTACCTAGGTAGGGTGTACCATAGCATATATAGATATTAACTTTTCGCACAATATACATTATTTAAGTCAAGGTTTGGGTGAGGTTTAGTTAGGTTCTTCTCATCAATATCAATGAATAAACTCACAGTTATTCAAAATTACGAGTTTATTGGATATTACAAAAAAGAGTTACATATAGTGTTAAACTTAACTAAGGAGTGACTTTGGATGTTGAAGCGTGGCATTGCATGTCCTCAGCATACTTTTTGTAAGATGGTACGTAACCACTGAGTGGTTACGTACCATCGCAGGATGACATATGATCGTCAGTAAGTCGATTGCGACATTTTGACTTAATTATCTTCATTTCAGAAAATGCAGACTCGCGCAAGTAAGTTGACGCAAACATTTCCGTCAGTTGAAGGGCGATTTGCCTTTGATTCGGATATTTATCTTCACATATAGAAAGCCAAAATTTGAATCAGATGCTGTAGCTTCGAGATGTATATCTGACTCATTTTGAACAGAACATGAGTTCAAATTAAACTGACTTGCTATTTCCGTAGCTAGTTCCTCAATGTTTCTACGTGAAAGAGGATAACTCATAAATGATGCTATATTTGCAAACTCAGTGTATTCATAAAAACGCATTTCGAATTGTCCCAGAAATTATTCAGCCTAACAAGTATCATAACTCAACTGAGGAATTCTCGCTTTCAGAGACGGAAAATGTTTCAGATTCTTTTTTTTTCAGTTGATCTATCATAGGTTGCAATTTACCTTTGAATGCGTTTACTGCGCTAATAATCTCAATATTAGTTTCTTCTTCACCTTGAAGCTCCAAGTTGATGGTATTTAAGTACATTGTGATGTCAGTCAAAAATACCAAATCAGACAGCCATTTTTTGTTTTTCAACATCTGAGTCTCATTACCTCTTTCGTCTAGAAAAGCTTTTATTTCGGGCAATAATTCTTGAAACCTTTCCAAGAATTTTCCGCGACTTATTCACCTGACGTCCATGTGAAGGACCAGCTCGACGCAATGCCACAAAACCATTTTTGATTCCAGTCATTGTTGGTGCTCCATTGGTTTTAATGCACACTAATTTATATATTGGTAGCTTGTAATATTTCACCTTCGCTATGGGTCTTCCTCTTCAGAGAAATGAATATCAAAAATTCTTCTTCAGCCAACATGTCATTGAATACCATCCGAATAAAAATACACAGCTGGGCAGTGTCTGTCATGTCGATGGATTCGTCGAACTGTAAAGAAGAGTATGTACATTTCATGATATCATATTTTAGTTTATCTGCCATGTCCTAGCTCATGACTAATACGAGATAATTAAAGTTCTCTAATAGCATACATGGTTTCTGATTCATTTTTAAAATCTCCAAATGAATTTATACCCAATTCCATAAATGCTTCCTTCACGACCGACCAATCTTCGAATGGTTTCTTGTGTTTCGCCAATATATGAGATATTTTAAATGACGTGATCGTAGCTGCTTTTGATTGTTTAGCTGCTCTTGTGAACATGGTTTGTTCTTTTTTCAAATAAGATATCAAATCCGTACTCTTCATTTTCTTGATTCACTCTGTGGCGGGAAATCCTCCTCATAGTTTTTATGAACCGTTTTATGATGCCTATTTAAGTTACCACGCTTAGGTATTGAAATTGACGCACGACAAATAAAACAAATGCACTTATCCTTCACCATATAAGAGAAAAATTTTTCCTGCCAATCGTTATTAAACTGATACGTTCTAGATTTCTGCATTGCACTCATTTTGTACTATTTAATAATAAACTGTCTATCGGCGTAGTATTGCCTCGTAATTAAGAATGACTCCCATTCCTGCAGGCGCAATATTTATATCGGCGTGAACGAGAGTCTCGAATGTTCCCGTCAAACGTGCTGCCCGAAACTTTTAGAAAAGCGGCAAGAATGAAAAACACGGTTTTTCTTTAACGAGTACCGCGCGTTCTTTTGATGAAGCCGCCTTTTGCCGCTATCAAAGTGTTATTTTATTACGAAATAAATTTTTGTAGTTCAGCTACCTACTTATTAAAAATTAATTACTTCTCGAGATCTATTCAAAAAGCACTCACGTTCGACCGTTTGAGCACCCCTGCTTTAGATGCTGCGATACCTTAATTCGAAAAGATTATGTAAATGAAGATATACCACTATGACGTAATCTCACACATTTTTCTCAATTTTTAGTAATATGAACTGAAATGTATATTTATCTGTCATATCTTAGCGTAGATTAGGTTTAATGTATATTTTAAATCTCCTGCCAGTGAAATAGCTCCGCTTTGTAACTAACGTACCCGTATATCCAGGGGCACATATTGTACATACCAAACATTTTAGCTTTATTGAAATGACGTATGTCTTGCGGCTACCAGCTTTTACTCTACCAATATTGAGGGTTCAGACTAATTATTTCTGCTAGTTAGTTCTCTCTTGATCCACTAAAACTAAGGGGAAATTATGATATCGTTCACAATTTCGTGAAAGGATTGAGACCTTCGTTATCAAATTTCATTTGTTCTTATCAATTACTTCATTCTTTCACAGACCTTTCAACATCATAACATATCCTTATCAACTACAGTGATCATTAAGCCCAAAGAGCGGGTACCCTTATAAAGGAATTTTCAATTTCCATCGTTTCGTTAGATTGGTTTAACCGACAAAAGGACCAATCCGCCGATCGGCTAAATTCAAACGAAATTCTGGAGCGGAGAAAATTTTCATTGACCCGATTTATAAAGTATGTCACGTTCTGACCGAATGATGAAATAAATGGAGCAGCGTCTGCATTCTGATGGTATCATAAAAGAATCATTGTTTTGTCGTTAGGGTGGCAGAATTGTATTACGAAAAGAATTGAAACAACGCATCAGAACTTTTGATATCAAATTTTTGTACTCAGATAAATACAATAATGTGTATTTTTTGATCTTCACTAATATTATCATAATGTTAATTCGCGTATGTTTGTTTATAAATAGAAGATAGGAATACCGGGCCGAGTATTCCAAACGGATCGAAAATCTTACGAATTTGAGACTTAATATATTGCTACCGGGATGGGGTCACACATGATGGAAACACTGATGATTAACACAAACACTCCTTGTAAACGTAAATTTAAAATGAAATGAAAACACGTGGTTCGTTGGTAAACAGCGGTGGTTTGGCAATATGGTCGGTGGCGTGGGTACGGAAAGCCGGCTCGTGGCAGCGCGTGCTGCAGCCGGTTTTCTGAGACAGTGTCAATTCGAAGGGGTCGTTGAAGAGAAAGAGCCAGGAGTCTCCGAAATGTACCGATATTTAAATCCTCCGTCCAGGTAGGTCCAGAGTACGCTCTGTGCCTAGCCTGGTCGAAGGGCCTACTAGGTTATTTGTGATTAAGGAAGCGTGGTTAACACGGTAACACGCTTATTCGGAGGGGCCTAGAGCGATCTATGGTGAGATACCGTAGTGGACACGGTAACACGGTCCCCCTCTGAAGATCGCGGTTAGGCGCCTCCATATTACCATACCGGGTAATAAGACCATGCATCTTTATTAAAGACATGTGCATACGTCATACCATTGAAAATAAAAAAAAATTTAATCAAGTTATCTTACTTAAATCTAATACGACCCTGTATGCAGTGCGTCTGTGGCCGTCTTACTATTTTACGCGCTATTTGGCATCAACGCGATGATGACAAGGGAAACCTCAGAAAACCTTATTTCACGTAAGCGAGTAGTATGGTCTAGCTACTTTCATTATGAGAGCGTGGTGCAAGGCTCTATTTAAATTATGTAAATTTAAGATATGTACAATAACAAATCTGAGAGGGAGGTTTGAAACGCATCTACTTTGTATCTTTATTTGTCAATCATACATAAAACTTAGATATCAAAAGTAAATATGATCTATGATTGAGTAAGCGTGGTTAACACGGCAACACGCTTATTCGGAGGGCCTAGAGCGATCTATGGTGAGATACCGTAGTGGACACGGTAACAATATCTTTTTGAATAAATTTGATTCGATGAGTCAGGCGAGGAAACATTGAAAGAAATAACATCTTAATTACAATGCCATTAAATTCCTAATACCTTTGTGATAATACAACTATCCAACTGAATGTCAGACGAAATCATTTCTTTTCTGGAATGTGCGATAATACATCCTCAGATTTAGTTTGCCATTTTGTAATTTCAAAACCACTTGCTTGAAATAATGTTATCAATTCTGTGATCAACATTTTTGCTTGTTCTGGAGTGTCTATACTACTAATAAAACTTCCACGAACATATCTTCGAGCACAATCTTTGATGCTTCAGGGAAAGTGTGTGCTTCATCTATACACAACTGTCTTATAACACGTAGAGCTAAATAATACTAATACTTGAATAGCTCAGGTCGATAGATAGTCTCCTCTATTTTTCAGTAGCTCACTCTGTATCTTCTACAGTTTTCAATTGAAAATGAAAATTCGTTTACAGAGATGCAGATAGAGATAATACCTTTCTTTTGAGGTAACACTCGACCTATCTACCCTCTTCCAAATTTTCAAGGGTGGTCACCCCCTCTCTAGGAGTTGAAGTTCGAGATGACGAACTGCCATTGATCAGCATGGATCTGTTCCATTTTACTTCACTGAAACTTGAATAGTCTCAGGGAAATAGTCTTTCCTATCTTTCAGTTGCTGATCCTGTATCTTTTTCAGTTTTCAATTAAAAATGAAAATTCATTCAAGTCAATGTAGACAAGGACACCACCTTTCTTCTTTTGAGTTATCATTCGACCCAACTTTCATATTCAAAATGTTCAAGGATTGCAACCCCCATTTGGGGGGTTGATATTTCAGGCAAGTTTTGTACCCCAAAAGATGTCCTCCCTGAAACAAAAATTGACCTGTTTTTGCGTTTGGTCAGAAATGAATATCTTGGTAGATATAGCCTCGGTTTAGTTTTCGTTGAAGCACCCTGTATGTAATTCAATACAGAGGTGAACAGATGTTTCTAATAATTCAAGCAACACGCGAACTGAAATAGCAAAGAACTAATGCTAAGAGAAATACAACAAGATTAAAATCGCGAAACTACTAATTGTAGAATTCAAATCCGGTCGAATGGATCAAAATGTTCTCGAAAAAAATGGACTGTATAAGAAATAGCAGTTTTAGGATGACTTAACCGATTTTTTAGGATTGCAGCTCCTCCTCAGTGTAAGGCTGAGTCCTTCAACTTGTGGGAAACCAAGAAGGTTTAAAAAGGAAGGAAAGAAAGATGATATTCTCACTCACTAAGATTTTACAATCCTAAGTCTCTATTTAGTGGTTTGAACTATAGTTTTAGCGAAATAGTCTCTATTTGTATGATTTTGTACACTAAAGCGGATTTAACTATATTTCTCGATTGGCGGAACTAATATTTTTAGACAAATTCCTATGATAAGCGGAAGATTCTAATTGCTATTTCATCTATAAGCAAACGTATCGTAACCGTGTATGATCGAGATACAACTAAAAACTGCTGAATAATAGAAAGACGGTTGCTGCAGATAATAAGATAAAGGAC
The DNA here is from genome assembly GCA_013387265.2 of Cryptolaemus montrouzieri. Classification (NCBI taxonomy): domain Eukaryota; kingdom Metazoa; phylum Arthropoda; class Insecta; order Coleoptera; family Coccinellidae; genus Cryptolaemus; species Cryptolaemus montrouzieri. Next base: position 128,156,983 of record JABFTP020000185.1, read on the forward strand.
ACACTTTTCCTATGATTTGAATGAAATTTTTAAGCTAATATCTATCAGTTTTGTATTGGCGCGAAAATATATAATGTTTCAGAAAACACTGATCATCTATATATCTGCAAAGTCTAAATTGGCATAATATACATAAAAATAAAACATCGACAATAAATATTAGAAATGAGTATGTAAAAAGAAATTTTATATTCGAAAATTGATTAATATTTGGTATTTTGTCATACACTTTTTTTACTGTGTAACTTCCTTCTGGCATTTTTTGAATAACAATGTTTTCTGCCTGTAGCTACGGTGACGAAGAATTTGTCAAAAATTTAGATGACATAAAGGGAGCAGATCATGATCAATTCCGTAATATTGCTGTATATTGCACGCGAATGTTGTTATCGATATAAATGAAGTGAAATAGCTCACAAATAGAAGGTACAAATCCCCAGTATTTCCTCGATGTAGGAATTTAATAAACATCATAAATTGCAGTTCTTCTACACTCGGAGGCAAAATTAGCGGAACACACGAAAATTTAACCAAATTCGAAGTTCAATATTTTACCTAATTCTCAACAGATTTAGATGATTTTTTTCGGCAAGTTATAGATCAACTCTCTGCTTTGTAGAAATTACAAGAGAAAACAAAAAAAATTTTATACGGGGGCAAAACTAAAAGTGTTCTTTTTGTCAAAAATTCGTAACACCCTGTGGAATTTCGTGGTCCGAGTTGAAACGTACAATATCATGGTCTGTCAGACACATCTTCCTACAGCAACGCCATTCTTGTCTTATGCATTTATCTCTATTTTTACAAGAGATATCCAATTTGAAGCGAAAAGTCACAAATTTCAAGAATTTATTTTTAATCTTGCGTAGGGGCATAATATCGGAGGTTAGCCAAAAAATAAAATCAAAATTAGAGAAGCGGAAATCTAACAAAATGAAAAATTTTTGAAATTCACTGCCAATTTCACGCTCCGGGAGAACTCGAAGTACACTGGAAAAATCGTTGATTTTGCACATTTATTTTTGAATTTTTTTGTGTGACAATCTATAATAATTATCATCCCTGTCCAAAATTGAGAGCAGGTGTGTATCCTGGCGATACACTCGTGAAATGAAATGAACATGTTGAGAAAAATGTTCATGATGACCCGCAAAAAGAAAGATTTGATTTTAGTAGCGAGTATGACCCCCCCGATCTCTTATTACAGCATTCGATTTCGCATACTCCCAATGATGTTGTCTATCATCTGTTGAGGTATGTTGTCCCACTCTTCCACCAAAGCCAATGTCAGCTCTTCAACGTTGCCTGGATTCCGTTGTCGAACCCTTCTTCCAAGAATGTCCCAAACGTGTTCGATCGGGTCTAAATCCGGTGACCGCGATGGCCAGTCCATTCGTGTGATCTCAACTTCATTGAGATATTCTATCACTATGCGTGCAGTATGAGGGCGCGCGTTATCGTGCATTAAAAGGAAATTTTCCCCTATGTAAGGAGCAAAAGGCACAACATGGGGCTCCAAGATTTCTGTTATATACCGATGGGCATTAAGTGAACCATTGCCAATAATCTCCAGTTCTGTTCGTACTCTCATGCATACGCCACCCCATATCATAACTGACCCTCCACCGTATTGCTCAGTTCCTGCGAAGTTCGCTTGATTGTACCGTTCCCCTCGATGCCTCCATATTCTATCTCTACCATCCACGAAATTCACACAATATCGGCTCTCATCACTAAATAAAACTCGTCTCCACTGATTGATTGTCCATGCTACATGCTCCCTAGCAAACGCCAATCTTGCTACCCGATGGGCTCTATCGAGTCTTGGTGCCCTCGCTTGCGCGTATGATCTCAGACCAACTTCATTTGATCGTCTTCTGACTGTCATCCCACTGACGTTAATGTTATCCACTGCTTGTAAAAGATAACGTGCCTGAACAGCAGTAAGACGAGGATTTCTCATGGTTTGATTGACGATGAAACGGTCATGTATTGCGCGGGTTGCCCGATTTCTTCCTTGTCCTCGCCTCCTCACGTACAATCCAGTTTCCCTGTAACGTCGGTAGATTCGATGGATAACCGACGTCGAGACACCCAACATGGTACCGACTGAGCGGTAGGTGCGCCCTTCCTCGATCAATGTAACTGCCCTTGCTACTGAGGTTGGTGTTAAATCTCTCATTCTGAATGAAAAATACCGTTTCGAATCGTAATCAGTAAAAGAATCACAAAACACCGCAACCGATCAAATTTGTATCAAATCAAAGAATGGAAAACTCTCATTCTTTAAACAAGTGCAAATGTGGTCATATACAAAAAACCGTGTGTTGTATTTCATATTTGATAAAAAAAGGTGTGCACATGTGTAAATGAAAAGTTTTATCAATGGTCCCAGAATTCGGTTGTGTATTTTAATACCTATCGACTGTTATCTCCTATGAATTCCTAATTTTCACCAAATTAACCAAATTGTCATCAATAATTAATGCAATTCGAACATAAAACTCGCAAACGACAGTTTCTACACGCCTGAGTGATAATAAGAAAATTCCAAATTGATAGACGAATTTTAATGACCATTTCTTGATTCAATGGAATTTCTCCAAGATGGTGATTTTCCACTTGAAATTAAATATATTTTGCAAAAATAGAGATAAACACATGAAACAAGAAGGGCGTTACTGTAGGAAGATGTGTCTTGACAGACCATGATATTGTACATTTCAACTCGGACCACGAAATTCCGCAGGGTGTTACGAATTTTTGACAAAAAAAACACTTTTAGTTTTGCCCCCGTATAAATTTTTTTCGAATTTTTTTGTTCCTCTTATAATTTCTACAAAGCAGAAGAGTTGATCTATAACTTGCCGAACAAATCATCTAAATCGGTTTAGAATTAGGAAAAATATCGAATTTCGAATTTGGTTAAATTTTCGCTAATTTTGCCTCCGAGTGTAGTTTCAGCCACTATGCAATCATGCTATGGAAATCCATCAATAATGTTATTGAATAATGATCGATTCGCTAAAATAATTTGCCGTTGTATTCTGTTTGCTTAAGGCCTCATAAAATCACTAAATCAAATAAAAAGAGAACAATTTCAACATACTTGGAAAGTTCTATGCAATGTTGCAACTGTGTCTGCGATATTACGGGACATTTAAGTGTAATGCATTTTATCCAATATATGAAAGCACCGACTCCATCGAAGATATAAAAGACGTAAGGATGGATATATTCCTAATTTTGTTGGCAGAATGTTCTGTGTAGGTACTGCTCGCAGTTCGTCTAGAAATTTCAATGAGAAAAGTTTATTCAGGCGGCGAAGAAATGAGTTTAGGAACGGAATTTGCTGAGTCGATCATTGAAATTTCATTTGTTTCACGTGCTAGGTAACACAGTTCATATGGCGTGCATACTTGGATAATAATATGGAATATTTCATCTGCGCTATAAAAGTAATAAAATTCTTCAGATAACCCAAATTCGTGCCGTTATTTCACAGTTCTCTAACATTAACATGTATTTCATTTTATTATACAAGGGATTGCTGCTGACTTGCCAATTACTTGTTTATTTATTTATACGCGGCCAAAACTAACGATTTCCAATTGGAGTGAAGTATTTTCGAAGTGATACTATTTCCGGTTATACCGGAAGTGGGGCATCACTTTGTTATTTCAAATGGCATTCTACCTTTATTATTATACATCTAGAACCGACATTTGAGCAAAGCATAAAATACCCAAGTTGTTTGCACTTATCTGTCAAATCTTTCGACTGATTTAATTATTTTTGTTATAAACTCGATTTTTGAGGAACATTTAAAAAACTGTATCTCGTAGATCTTTTGCACTACAGACACAATTTTTGCTTGGGTGGATAGAAGAAGGATCAAGGAATTCCTCAAGCAATCTACACTTGTCAAATGTATATTGCGTTGTTTTGTATGATTTTTCAATTTGGCATTTTTCAAACAGCATTAACTCAATTTTTTTAACTGGCACGTGCCAATTTTTATATCGCCATCAGATGAAGCGTCAAATTTCAGATGGAATTGTAGAAGCATGTACTATACCCATCTCTTATAGTTCCGAAATAATTTGGGAATATATTGAATTTTGATGACTTTGCAAGAACTAACAGAGACTGCTTTGAAATATTTGAATCAAGTAGCTGAACTTGCTACGCTCACCTGACAGGTGCCTAAAATTAATGTACTTGTCACTTCGTTCATTCGAATTGTCGTTATTTCAGATTGAAAATATCCAGAAAATACAACACATTTGGAATAAAACCACTGGTTTATCAAACGAAAATATATTTAATATTTTTCAATTCATTTGAGAATGTCAAAAAGTTGTGGGTAGAAATTGCAGGCAATTGAATAACCAATTTCCAAATTTACCGTCTATGTGTAAAATAAAATTTCGAAGCATTTGAAGCAATTTTCTACAATTCGGATGAATAAAAATTGTAGGAACTAAGCGAAAACCAATCATCGAGAATAATTACATTAATACGAATAAATGATAGCAAACATCATAGGAGAAAACTAATTTACGATCTGAATAATTGTTCAATATGGGCCCCATTTTGCTCGATACACTTGACAGCTCATATACAAAACATGATGAGTTGCCCTCCTAGTTTCCTCAGGATTAATATTACGAAAAGCATTATGAATGCGCTCTAGTAACTCTGCTTTACTTCTTGCAGGAATAAGATACATTTCACTCTTGATTTTGCTCCATAAATAAAAATCAAGGGGTGTCAGGTCCGGAGAACGCCTAGGCTATAAATTTGGTCCTTGATTACACCACCATCTATCCTCGAACATTCCTGTTAGTTGGCGATCTACAGCTCGTGTTTTATGTGCTGGTGCACCATCCATTTGGTAATAGCAATAACTCAGAATGTTAAGCAGTAATCCATCTAAAAATTTGCTAAAATTCATTAAAATTGCAAAAACGTTCATGCTGAATTTATTTTGGAAATCAATAACCTCAATGAAATGTGGATTTTCTATGGCCCAAATATGTCCATTTCTCCTGTTGATTATTCCACTTTCATTGAACTTGGCTTCATCAGACCATATAATTTTTTGCAGAATTGTTTCATCTTCTTAAAGACGACTTAATAAATTTTCACAGAAATTTAGCCGCTTGGGAAGGTCAGTTGGTTTCAATTTCTGTAGTCTGATAAAAGAATACGGGGGCATGTTATGTTTCTTAAGGATCCTTTGAATTAAAGTATATTTCAATCCAATATCCATTGATGCTGACTCAATGGACGCATGTATATTGGCACGAAAATACGCTAGAGTATTCATTTGATTGTCGTCGTCCTCGAGAATTAGTTTTCTTCTAGTTTCTAGGTATTTTGTTTCTTCAAACTATAGAATATTGCTCCTAATCCTTCGAAATTTTGTTCAACTCATAGGCGCCAAAATTGGAAATTGGTTAGCGAATTGCCTGCAAGTTCTATCCACCACTTTTTGACATTCGCCATGAATTGAAAAGAGATTAAACATATCCTCGTTTGAATAATCAATCATTTTATTATCAATCTGGTGTTTTTCAAAAATTTTCACTTCAAATTACCAACAATTCTTGTTGAAATGTCAAATTCGAATGAGCGAAGTGACAAGTACATTAATTTTAGGCACCTGTCAGGTGAGCGTAGCGAGTTCAGCTACTTGATTCAAATATTTCAAAGCATTCTCTGTTAGTTCTTGCAAAATCATCAAAATTCAATATATTCCCAAATTATTTCGGAACTATAAGAGATGGGTTTAGTACAAGCTTATACAATTCCATCTGAAATTTGACGCTTCATCTGATGGCGATATAAAAATTGGCACGTGCCTTTTGAAAAAACTGAGTTATTGCTGTTTGAAAAAGGCCAATTGAAAAAATCATATAAAACAACGCAATAAACATTTTACATGTGTAGACTGCTTAAAAAATTCCTTGATCCTTCTTCTATCCATCCAAGCAAAAATTGTGTCTGTAGTGCAAAAGATCTACGAGCTAGAATTTTTTTAAATGTTCCTCAAAAATCGAGTTTATAACAAAAATAATTAAATCTGTCAAAAGTTTTAACAGATAAGTATCAACAACTTGGGTATTTTATGCCTTGCTCAAATGTCGGTTCTAGATGTATAATAAAAAAGGTAGATTGCCATTTGAAATAACAAAGTGATGACCCACTTCCGGTATAACCGGTATCACTTCGAAAATATTTCACTTCAATTGGAAATCGCTAGTTATGGCCGCATATAAAATTTCAGCTTGATATTGTAATTGGAACTCAAAAAGTTTTCAACGGACGGTCCCGGTAGATATCCCTGTATACTAAATGCTTAATATACTCAACCCCAAATATACTGAACGCTATTTCATATCCAACTCTATCTATACTGAACGCCTTATTATATTCATTTCATTATTCATAATTATATTTAATAGTCCTTTATAATACATGGAACTCTCTCACATATTGACTCATTCGTCCTTAGGGTAACGCAGCTTCCAGTATTGTTTTATGGATACTGACTCATCAACCACAAAAATTTCAACACTATTCACTAACATCCCAATTCAAAGAGATACATTCAATTTGAAAATCTCATTTTTCTCCAATTGAGCTAGCATGAGATTAAACTGAAAACATTTCAACATTGATTCAAAAAACAAATTGTTCAATCACCCTTTAGGGATAGAAATTCAATCATCAACAATTCTAATAATAATTCACAGTATTCCAAAATTTTAGTTACAAAAGTATTGAATATATACTTCAAAAAGATCGATATATGCAGATCTATAGTTTTAAATTTTCAATTTTTGCTCAAAAGTTCTGATTCGTATTAGATCAGATAAGAATCGAATAAGATTCATGAATTATAATAAACAAAAAGATGAGCTTAAAACAGCAAGATGGAAGAATTTCTTCTCAAGTATATTAATGAAATAAAAAGTTCTTCTCATATTGAAATTGGGATTATCCAAAAGACAAAAGCGAGAAATTAGTATTCAAATAATGGAATACTAGTGAATACAGATAAACATTATTGTAAGTCTCCTTAGCATCCTTTTTATCATATCATTCCGTTTGAATCACATTGTTTGGGTTAGAATTACCACAAAATGTTATGAATTATGAAAGTTTGTCGTTTCTTTCCTTACACAAAATATATATAAAAATGGATAAAATAAACATTAACCTACGTTCACTTACCTGTAGAAGTTTATTTCAAGTTTCGTTAAACTTTTCTTCCGACTAAAATTCGGAAGAACTTATTCTGACAGATCGAATATAGACTAATTGAAATAAGATTCAATTCGATTGTCACTCAGAAGAGAGAAAGCACTATATTCTAGATGTTGGTAGTACCAAAATTATGTTGGTGAGAATAAAAGCAACTATTTCTATCTCAATATTTTCATTCAAAAGAGAGAGAGTATTAGACTTTACACGTTGGTAAAGCTCACTTCTCACATTAAATAGCGATCCAAGGGGCGGTAGGAGAGTGACTTGCTCCGCCCCCGTGTTTCCGTTCTCTTTTGCGAAATTCTAGGTTTCAACAATTGTCCCAAATTCGAAAGTCAAGTGGTAGAATAACGATTTCTCTTCGCGGATCCGATCTCGAGATACGTAGGAATCGTTCGACACCCGAATCCGTTCTTCCGGTAACCCCGCATAAGTAGGACGGATGCAATAAAACCACTTTTTTTGATAGCTTGACGTTAGTTAATTTCTTGCCGTCAGAAATATTCGGAATGAGGAAAATGGAGCGAAATTCTGCAAAAGTCGTCCGATAGCCCTTTGTTGAATCGAAGATTTTCCAGTTTCCCCGTCGTTTAACGGGAATGAAACTATTTCGGCGTAACACGCGAAACTTGAGGCTTGCTCTCTGCCCAGGTTTTGAAACGACCGAAAGCGATGGAGAAATTTGTATAAACATCAAAGTCCGACGAAATTATCCCTACCACTCACGAAAATTCAGAGACCTTTTTTATTTTCACTTTTTCGGGGCTTCCTTTCTGAACTTTCGCTCGATCAATCGTTCCGATCGCCTTCCAAAGGACCAAAGTTTTGGATTCCGAACAAATCTCGACGTTCCGACCTTCCGTTCGCTCTCGGCGATGTTTCGGTGAAATTTTTCGAAAATTCCTCAAAGCTCCATCGTTCGAGCTAGGTCCTCCAAATTTGGCAAGGACCTTCCTCAGACTCCTCCCTCTGGAAAAAAAAAATCGCGGGGCCTTCGGCCCCTGACTTTTCACCACATGCCTTCTTCTCCGCCTTGTTCAAACTACCGTTATACCCTCGGATTATTCCCGAAAAAGGACTCACGACTTTGATAGTAAAGATTATGGATGTTTCTTGGCAAAAAATAGTTATGCGATTATGAGCAACGAATAAAGTTCAATTCTTAATTCTACGAGGTATTTTCTCAACTTATAGTCGGGAATTTCATTGTTTTGCCATCTAACTATTTTGTACCAGAATTGAAGGGCCCTTTCCACATTGTCGTACCTTCGACAGAAGAATGGGGTGAGGAGGTTAGATTATTCATGTTGGAGAGAAGTATGATTCACAAATGGCTCCAGATCAAAGCAATGGCTGAGATATACTACACAGCTTCTTCAAATTCTATAAGAGAAAATCCGATTCTACACTGACTACCCCATAGACCATAGGGTTTCAGATTATACTTACCTTGAAGGTTGAGTTCTGGATACCAGTGCACTTACTTAGATTCCAAGCCATTCAGGTAATAAAAAAGCAAATAATCATGCTGGATTTAGGTCGGAGGCTCGGCTTGTGGTAGCCAAGAAATATATTCGACATTTCTTATTGAAACATACACGCATATGTAGAAGTTGTACAAAAATAGGGGTCCATTATATGGCAGTCTATCGTAAACGACATAATACTTCAATATAAGAAGATTCAATACAATAAAATCTCAAACTATTTGTTTTTGAATTCCGAGATCATATTTTCTCAATCCTTTAAATTCCTTTCATCAGTCTGCAGCAGCAACACTCCTCAGATCCTCCTGAGTCTTCTGGTACCATCGTTCTGAGTTCTAGGTCTGCCTATTGGCTTTCTTCCTTGGGATTTCTTATCAAGCATCAATTTCTGCATTCTTGCTTTCCCCATCCTTTCTATATGCTCTAATTATTCAAACCGTTGAACCTAACATACTGCGATATCAGCGGTTCATTATTCAATTCTTATAATCGTTGTTTTTTTCCTAGAAACTTACTCAGTAACTTTTTTGTTGTTCTTGAGGTCTTACAGGCATGAATTGTCGTGGGTCTTATAATCGATTCATATATTTCCACTTTAAGCTTACTGAAAACATGTTTCTATTACATCAGGGAATACAAGGTTGCATTCTTATTCTGGCTATTTTTTTCATCTCATGCCAATTGGCCAGGTCATACTCCTAAGTGATCGAATTTGCCTAACTCTTCAAAAGTATACTATTTTCCTTCAACGTCATTCACTCTTACGTATGTTCGCGATTTTTATTCGATTATTTCTTGTCCATTTTTCTGAATTTGTTTTCATATGGTTTATTTCCAAACCAAAAATTGACGCTTCCTGTAGAGTTGTATTGGTAATTTGTTGAATTTAATTGTTGGAGTGAGATCATCTTCAGAACCTAGGCAGCTGTGAGCTAGGCGGCTAGTGAGCACAGTTTCCTCTATTTTTAGGGAAGCCAAATAATTTTCCCCAGAACGAGATTGAACGATAGTTAAAAAAATTCTGTTGCATGCAGTCGTCTTTCGATTGGAAATTTTTCTGAATTGAAACCTTTTCAGATCATTATAGGATTTACTACTTTCTTCGGTATTCCATCAAAACTCTACATGGTTTTGTTCTGAGCATTATGCATTACGACTGCCTATCCAAAGTCAGTGAAAACATATTTACAGTCATTTCTAACTGATAGCGTGTCATCTGACTCTGTTCAATGGTAAAAATTGAACGAGTTGAACCTTACAGTTCTTAATCCTGCTTGGTTCTCCTTTCTGCGTTTCAGTTAATCTCTCTCTTACTTTCCTCGTGAAAATGATGTAACTGACGACCAGAAAAGCAATGCCTTCATAGTTTCCACACGGCAGTTCGTCACGTTTTTTCTGAATGAGGATTATTCGAGATATGTACCATGCGAAAGAAATACCTCTATCAGAAAACAAAAGCGCGTATTTTCAAAGTAACAGACCAATCATGATTCATCTCTCAGAGATGAACCTGACGCTGCAAAGACAGGTAAAGATAGATTTCATAAAAACTTGAGGCGAGAAGAATTAATCAAAAATCCGTAGATCAATATATAATCCTTCCTGACAAGAGCTAGTTCTGAAATCTGCCCGCCATGCACCCTGGCCTCAAGAGCCACAATAGTGGAACTAAGCATGACCAGAGATACGCAGCGGCAGACTGCAGTTTCGTCTTTATAAGGAGCTTATCAGTGTCGCATATCGCTTTTTCGTATCGGTGAACCTGCTACGGAACTTCGAGGAGAGCAACGAAAAATAACAAACAGATGTGAGAACGAAATTTCACCACATGAGTCAAAGCGAGCGAAATATTTCCGTTGGTTTTGGTGCTCTAGGCCCCTTTCGAACACATTTTTTGTAGCCAAACCACAGTATCTGTAACTCACTAGCATAGAAAAAATATATGAATTTGTAACTAATGCTCTAGTTAAGAATTTTAATACTGATGTTAGTAAAGATTATGTCGACATGAGAAAACAAAACAAAATTGTATTTAATTGAAAGTGTCGTTTCTTTTTGACGTCACTACCATTCATTAGTAGAATGGGAAGTGAATCTTTTCATATGTTGGTATTTATGTCTTTTTCGTATTCATGAATATGAGCTCAACTATTCATGAAAGATAATGAAGCCTATTAAGAGTATAACCACCTATGCATTATAATTGAATTAGCGACTCAGACTATATACTGAGCTAAACGTAATATGCATGAGAAGATATATTCGTGATGTTCTCACCTGAGTGTTCTTTACTTGATGAATGTATTTCGATTTATAAAACTTCCAATGATAAAGTTAATTCCATTCGGGAAACACGTATTAATCGCTGTATTATATACCCTTAATTTTCCACTGACCCTTTTGGTTTGATCAATAGCAAATTCACAAGCTTCAAAGTTGTCATGAACAGAAAATTTAGAATTATATTGATGTATGACACTTCTCGTTGGAGAATGGAGTTTTGGATCGAGTAGCAGAACCAATTAAAGTTGACGAGAATTTCTAATTAAGGTTCCAATGAATTTCACGCTTCATATATATTCATAAATATCCAATGAACTTTCATACATCTACTGAAGCTAAAAGGTTCTCCTGAAGTCGGTTGAAATTATGCATGGAGCTGCCGTAATAATACAATGTGGGTCACAGGTGACATCTTGTTGAGAATCACCTACATGGAAAAGTTTCATGTGATTAGTGGGGATATAATGTGACTTTAAACAAAATGTTAATTCAGTTCAGTCTTTCAGTTGTTTCTCTTTCATAAGTTCAATATAATTCAATTCTTCGATAAACAAGGATGCAGAAATCACAACGTTATAGTTCAGAACTTTGATAAAACAAATGAAAATAGAAAAACACCTCCTTTCGATCCCTTTTCTCCGGAATAAATCATTGTTGGTAATCAATTTAAATTATCGGCCCCCATTTGTAGAATAAATGTTTGAGATATCGATATACATTACATCAGTTTTTCATTCAACGTATATTTTAAGTAATTGAATAATTATAAGGCACTGTGCTAAGTTCCACAAAATATACCCAAAGAAGAAAAATGTGTTAGAATATTTTAGGATTTTATCTCATTTTCGTAATCTAAGAGGAAATTTAAATATTACATGGCCATTTACATCTTTAAAACAGATGAGAGAGGCGAACACAAACGGATATATTTTTTGTTTATACAATGATCTGTTGAACCAGTCGTTAATTTATTATGAATAATTGATTTTATTCGAATCTACTAATATTGATTGAACAAACAGTTTGACCTATACAAAACCATGGACAATTATTACAATACAATTAATTTGCAGCGCTTTTTTCTCCTGTATCAAGGAGATATTTGATATTGCCCACAAGTGAACATAGGTTTTTCATTTATAATTATGAGAAGCAATTGATGCAGTGATAAATTTTTTTGTTTCGTGAATCTGAAAAAAACGTGGATAGTTATAATTTGAGTTGTTTTTCAGCTATTTATTAGTCTATGATGCCCACGACGGTGTTTAAGAAAAGTTGAAATTAAATTAACATGAAAGTAATACAATATGAAAATTCTTTTCAATTATGACCACTATTATATGATAAATAATTAATGAAATAAAAACGACTAACTTACTTGTTACGATTAGGTACTTTCAAAATTTCTGAATTGAGTTTTATCATGAATCTTATTTGGTAAATGAACACTCTGAATCTTGATGTAAGTATCTACTCAATTTTCCACGAGAAACAAAAATATTGAGATGTAAGATGTAGGACGAGTCATTGAAATATAGAATGATTCACATGTATTTGTGGTACGGTTCAGTTTAAGCATACTTTTAGCCCATTTTTTCGGGAGGAAATAATGAACCTTTAGTGATACAATTATCGGTTAGGTAATTACTGTATTTTGATAATTTGATTGAGGAGATCGTTACTTGATGAAGATCGATATACTTATTTTCAAAGAAATAAAACAATGGTATTTAGATTTCCACTATATTAACAAAACTATCATTAGATAGATACAAACTAATGAACAGAGTTATTCCTTATATATTACTCTTATTTCCTTCTTAATATCATATAAGGTACAAGTACAAGAGTAGAGGGAACTATTTAGATCTTATTGCCTATTTAGAAACCTACCAGAATTCTTTCCTTTGTTAAGCTCTAAAATTTCCCATAGATTGAGTTTTTGTCCATTCTTTTCATTGAGTAAAATTTTGAAATTATCATTAAAGTAATCGTTTTCTTTGAGTAAGTAATTAGAATAATGAGAATCTGATTTATGATAATTAAAACTTCGTTTGTGCTCGGATAATCTAACTTTAAAATTTCTGAGATTTCTACCAATATAAAATTTATTATAGTTGCCACAAGACAGTTAATAAACACTGGATTTATTACCTTTATCAATTTTAGTTTTATGGTTTTGATATGTCGGCCTAAAGAATTATCAGTTCGGAATGCTATATTGAAATTATAATGCCAGAGGAATTATTTTAATTTCAGACTAGGATTACCAATATAAGTTAAGCTGTTGTATTTTGTGTTAGAATTTTATACTTGGAGATACTTCCTGGATTGCTTTTCGAAATTTTATGCGTGAAATCATGTTCTCAATCATACTAGGACTGTAACCGTTATTGACTGCTTTTTGTTTAATTATAGATTGCTCTTTTATAAAATTATTCTGTGACATTGGGATATTAATGATTCTATGTACCATACTTGTGTTAGCAGGTAATTTATGTGAATAGGGATGTGTAGATCAGCTGTGAATAGTAATATCTGTATGCGATGGCTTATTAAATAGAAAAATTTAGTAGGAAATTTTAGGGATTAACAAAGAAAAGAACTCAGGTAGGTTACTTAATAGTCAATTAGATCAAAGTCCTTCGTAACCATAATTTCACTCATTTTGCTTTTATAATCCTCAGTCAAACAGAGTTTTTGTAAACTAACCTAACCAAGACTGCGAAAGATGGAATCAACAACCGGTAAGCATTGCTGCTGGCCATACTTGTTCAATTGCCTCGCGAATGTCAATTTCAAAATCTTCAACGACATAAGAAATAATCACCTGTATGTTTTTATATCGCATCACGATAAATCAGCAAAATAAACTACAAAAGTCATCAAATGTACCGCCCAAGAATAGAGAAGTTATGTGGAACTGCATTTTGTTTTTCAAGGCGTATCTAATTAATTGAAAAAAATATAGGTTACAATTTGAGAAAACGTAGTTCTCGATATTTCTTAGTTCCGAAATGCGAGGCAGTAAGAGGAGCACTCTTTATACTGTTTGAAATTCAGCCTGATGTAGGTTATGTCCTACATGATTTCCTGTTCGGAAACATATGTCATTATTTTGGTAGCTCACGCCGTTCTTGAGATATATCAATTTTTTCAAGAAGCAAAAAATCGATGAATTTCAATTAAAACTAGGATATTTCATGAACTAAACAAGACTAGACTCATGTGTTTGTTGTTATTGTAATTTTAAGTGTTATCGAACTAGTCATCAATATACAGGATATTCTATATTGAATAACAAAATTGGTATAGACTTCCGGTATAAACGGAAGCGCTACTGAGATGAAAATATTTTAGAAATAGAGTTTGGGATCAGCAGAATCAACCTCCAAAATTTTAGGACGATAGCATTATTAATTTTTCATAAACGTCTAATGGGCCACTCAACTTGGGATACCCTGTATATGAGCTTATCTCTTAGCCTAGCTTACTCGAACATGAACTCAGTTTCGAGATAGTCACGTTCCGTTGTCCAAATTGTTAACACCGTGCTTAGGCGTTGAATACACGCATTAAGAAAGCTTGTATCAGTCAATACAGATATCGTACCTACTTGTAAATCAGTTTAAACGCAACTCACAACGAAATTTTTGCAAATACCACCTTTATCTAACGTAGTATGCGAATAATTGCTAGTTCTGTGTCTTGTTTCAGAGAAAAGTCGATATCTGAATCATTATTAACCAACTCAGCATTCAGGAACCCCCAACAGAATTCTACTATAGAATCTGAAATTCGGTCATAAGCATAATATACATCTCTATTTTCATCCTTAAATTTTTCCATTAATACGAATCTGTAGAGAGATCATTTCAAGCAAATAAATCACTGGACAGTAACAAACAATAATGGTTTCAATCTGTATTAAATACTCACTTTTATCTTATTATGTACATCGCTACGAGCGTCAGAGGTATAAAGGTTTCGAAAGCGCCATAGGAAGGCCTAAAACGCATCATTACCCGAATCAGGTTCGGAATTAGATATTGTTTCTTTGTGTTTCCTAATGAGTTCATTCTGGTCGAGGAAGTTGGGTTTATTCTTTTGCGTATTGGTTAACCCATAATTAGAGTATTAGAATGTGAATTAGAAATCGTTTGTTCGTGGCTGAGATGAGTTAATTTATAGACCGCTTTATTTTAATATATACTCGTATTATTCTTAGCTATTTTTTGTTCGATTATTTCTGCCTCGGATCTAGTGTTTGAGAGGGGGGTGGGGTCAAACCGGGGCACATGCACCGGGCGGCAGTTTCAGGGGGCGCCAAAATCATAGTATAATATCTTAAAAAAAGAGTGCGTGTATCACTTTGAGAATAGTTTTACTTCGAAAAATAATACTTTTTTCACGAAGCTTCCAGTTATGATTCGCGTTTCACTACACCGTAGCTTCTTCAGACGAATGAGTGTACAGAAAATAAGAATGAAAATATAAATATAAATGTTCTTAAGTAATTGAAAGCTTATTGGGTTGATTCTTCTTAAGTGGTTATTTATGACAGGTATATCCAATTAAATTAAGGAATAGATTGCTCCCCGAAGAGATTCAATAGAGGTGAAGGGCTTAAATGGACCTGTTCATTGATGAGTCTACCTGAGTGTTTGTATTTGTTGATTTCTAGAGTTTCCCAAAGATCTATCTTCCAATATTTATTATCTGTATACAAAATTTCAAACTGTGGGTCGAAAGAGTGATTATTTTCTAAGAGATGATTCGCGTAATTTGAATCTGATTTTTATTTGAAAAACTGCGTTTATGTTTCAATATTCTAATATTAAAATTTCTATGTGTTCTACCAATGTAGATATTATCACAGTCATTGCAATTCAATCTATAAACACCTGATTTATTGTTTTTACCTGATTTGGTTTTATTATTTTTTATATATTTGTTTATATTGTTATTAGTTTCGAAAGCTATGTTGAAATTATTGCAACTCAAGAATGATTGCAGTTTCTCACTTTTAATGCCAACGTAGGTTAAGGTGTTGAATTTTGTCACTTGTAATGAGAAACTGAAATCATTCTTGAGTAGCAATAATTTCAATATAGCTATCCAAACTAATAATAATTTGAGCAAATATATAAAAAATAATAAAACCAAATCAGGTAAAAACAATAAATCAGGTGTTTATAAAACAATAATAAATAAAATAATATATATATATATATATATATATATATATATATATATATATATATATATATATATATATATATATATATATATATATATATATATATATAGGTCGAACAATAAAAACGAAATGAACGGGATTTTCCTTAATAGTGCTTCTTGTAACAACATTATATTCTTCATATCGAATTTAGTTCACAGAACATAAATATTATTTTTTAATCCATTTCAATTCATGTTCAAGAAAAATTTATTGAAGGTCTACCGAACAAGTCCTGCTTAGAGAACGTGTGATATATTTTGAAACAGTGTCGTTCTAAGCATAAAGTGACATTACATTTGACACATCCCCAACGTACTTTGAAATGACGAACTTTACTCCGTAATTGTATTTCAATGTTTACTGGAGAATGAAGACTTTCTCCTTGTATTAAACTCTTTTGTGTAAAACCAGAAAGTCTGCTCCTGAAATGTAATGGTTTAGGATATCTCCGCAGGTAATGATGGGTAATGCTTCAAAGAAAGGTGAACAAATCGACTGTAAAACATGTTGACCATATTTGTGAAATGAGACCACAACCAATTTTCCCTAATAGACATTCTGTTGTTGCCGGATCGGTGTCAAGGAGGACATGACGCACGTCCCCTGCGCAGAATTATCTGGGTTCAATCCGCACAAAGTAGGTGCGATTTTTTCGGATTCTGGAAATTGCTTGAGCGTCCATCATTCGAAGGAGATGTAAAACCATCGGTCCTGTCTAACAGAGATGTGTTGGACTTTAAAGATCCCTTCCCTCGACACGGGAGGGGTTCGGCAAAATTGCTGAGTTAGTGAGGTGACAGAATTCTTCGGCCGGCAGAAACAGAGCACGTTTAAGGTTCAAAAATAAATTCTGTAGTTTTGAACTCTTTGATCCAGGAGATCAACACATCTACATGAACGTATTATATTTGAAAAAGAAAAGAGCCTGTGGAACATCAGTCAACATCTTCATTTTTGCCAGTGGTTCAACTGAATCGTAATTTATTCGTTCACTTGTGATTGTATCGAAAATATCCACGCCTTTATTTTTTCAACAGACGAATTGATGGCAGAGGTCACTTTTAGAAGCGATAATCCCAAACGATCCCTGATGGCCTAAAACCTCTTGCTCTCAATGTTTTTAATAGGTAAGAGCTGGTAATAATTATCAAATGATATAGAGAGATCAGATACTTATTCCAATAGTTCCAAAACGACTGTGAAGCCGAAAGGTAATGAAATTTTCACTACATTTTCCTCTCGAAAAGTGGATGGTTTTGCACCCATAGGTTTAGAGTTTGTTACAATATTCAAATGAGCTGCAGATCTAGTTCTCAAAGCCAAATCGCAAAAGCTTTTCTCTAGTAAGCTGCTTTGCAGAATAATGACCGAAATGTTTGTTTATGTCTTATGTTGGATGCAGAACTAGAAACGGAGTTGGAAATACTGTATCTACATTGTATTCCCTGTAATTTTGTTATATATCTCTAGGTTGACGTCGAATGATATTACTTTTGCCGCTTATCGGGAAATTTGTTTGTGTTACGATAAATAATCCTTTCTTCGTTTTGTATTGTTCTTATCAAAATTCGAACCTTATCTGCTTCTATAAAAACTGCGCAACAATGGTAGCAGTTGTCATTTCTTCCAAGTTACCGTATTCGGTACCTATCCATGATGAATATTAAGCTTGAACTGTTATGCATTATTCTTGTACTTGCGTACCATTCTGGTAAGTTTTCTCGAACAGAGTGTTTATATTTGATGGTAAAGAGCATATTCTAATAAGGTGAAATAGTCCATTCGATCAAGCACAATTTCACTAATAATATTTCCCAAAGTCATACTTGAAGAATTATAGAAAATTATTCATTAAATCATCTAGTGTTAGCACTGGCACCGCCTTAATACAAATGTTAGATTCCAAGTAGTATTATGCTGATGAAAGAACCATGGCCTGTTCACAATCTTTTATTCATTTAGACAATTCGTACAGTCTCCAATTGAAGTGCTACAAAATGGAAACTTATATTCCTTCAGAAACAGAGGATCTTAAACTATACCTCGTCTAGTAACGCAATTTTTCCCACTGAGGAAAGAAATGACATCTCATATGAGAGTTCCTTATTTTAGTTAGTATCGCTGGAACTACTCTAGATTAATGCAATTTTTCCATATTTTTGGAATCATATTATCATATTATCACATGAGTAACATGAGATCAAAACATACCTATGAGTAAAGAGTTATAGCGTTTAATTCAATGGTTAATATTTTTTTGGAATGGCTGCAAATTTGTAGCATCACTTTAGTACATGCTTCCTGAAATTTTAGTGTTTTCTCGAAACTTACCTGACAATATTCATAGTTTTTTTAAGGAAATAATAATTTCCCAAATTTCTCGATGATACAAAAAAATTGCGTCAACTAACGATATACAGGGCGATTTTTCTCAAAATTTCTTTTATCAATAACTTTCGTTCCCACGATGTGAACCAAGAATAGTTTGGACAAAGTATTTTGGTTGTCTGTACAAATCTACTGATGGAAAGAAGAATGCGAAAAAATACAGTATCGGGCTCGCAATCTTCATTTTTTCAGCAAAACATAGAACCAATACATGTATGTTCTTTTGAGAAATTTCAATAATGATTCCAGAATGTGCACACATCACCTGCCTTTTTGACCCATCTGACATTTTCCATCTGACATTTTCCTCACATTTTTCATTCATATTTGTCATATGTTCGAGTGAAAACAGCGGGGTAAAATTACAGAAGAAATATTTTAAAACAGTTTCATGGAGACGAAATATAAGAATCATGTCGGTGTTTCTAGAAGTCATTTCATATGCAGTTTCAATAGTTCATTGTTGTGCCTCTCAAAATTGTGAAAAATCCAATGCCGTATCTGCCGTATTATGGATCTTCTACTTTTAGCTAATCTTGCACCAGTTACTTCCATTATCCGAATCGAATATTCAGTTGAAATATAAAAATAACGATTTTCTGCTGAACTCATTGTTTGAGAGAATATTTAATACCAGAAAAAAATTCCAGGTTTCCAATTCGAGAACTTTTTTTGCGAAATAAGTTAATTTCTTGTTAGATGAATCAAAAACATGAAAATGAGAATTTAAGATAACTCATAAATTTTCAACTCAGTAACGTGAAACAATAGAAAACTAGTAAGCAGGTAAAGAAGATCTACAATTATCTGAATTTCGAAGTTAATTACAATGGCCTATAATTAACTCCCTCTATTATTAATGCTTTATGCATAAACTCTTGTTTTCAAATATTCCCATAGAAAATAATTCAGCGGATTGAGGTCCGGGGATCTGTGTAACATCTTGCGCAAGTTTGGTGTTTCAACACCATAGTGTTGAAACCACATGCCCCTATTCGGAATAATTTCATTTCACAATAATTTTAGCAATAATTCCTGTAGTAAATTAAGATATGTAGCTCCGTGGAACCTTCCTTCGAATATTTGTGCCAACAAGAGATGGTGGTTGTACTTAGCGATATAGACTTCCTTAGAAAATTTTCGGTTAGAATAGGCTGGACGAAACGGGTGTGGATTTTATTGAGCCTGTTCTTGCAATTCTATTGAAGATGCCATCTTTTGTAAGTCGAGATTCTTTAGTAGAAAGTTTTGTAAATTATAGGTCGATTTCACAAAATTCACTAAATGTAAGCCTTCTGGCATTATTTCCTAGTTACAATTCTTGCACTTGCTGCACATAATGAGGATAGTAATTTTCTTTCTTCAAAGTTTTCGACACTCGCATATGAGCAACTCCAAGAGCAGTGGAATTCTTTGTGTACTTACTACCCGATTTCCTACTACTTGCTAAAGAATATTTTCAACTTCGTTCAAATTCTGCTGCTTACTTCTCTCTTGTTTATGGGCAGTAGGAATTTTCCATATTACCTTGAATATTGAAAAATATTTCTTAGGTAATCACCTTCCGTACTTATGAACCCATTCCTTCCGTTACCTTCACAAAAGCCGTAAACGAAAATTATGTCGCAAGATTCCTATGGGAGGTTCAATTAGGCACAAATACAGAATTAAAATAACAATCAAAAGACCTCTCAATATTCAAAATGCAGATTTCAAATCATTGTTTTCTATTCCTATCTTCAAAAAGGGGCAAAAGACATCACCTGAAAACTATAGGGGTATAACCCTGCTAAGTACGTCCATGAAACTGCTCACTGGCAGCCTGAAAGACAAATTGGAATCACGTATCGGTAATAGAGAGGAACAGTTTGGATTTCGAATAAATAGATCAACAACGGACGCTCTCTTCACAATGAAACAACTAAAGGAGAAATCAATAGAGTTCAACAAGCCTGCTTACATCTGCTTTATAGACTCAACCAAGGCATTCGACAAAGTGCGCTTGACAGACATCCTACAAACTCTAATAGAAAGACAGTCCCCGTCCCAAATCACCAAACTAATTAAAAACTTAAACAACGGAAATGTGACAAAGATCAAGTCAGGCGAACATACTACACCTAACATAAAAACACCAGGCGGAATTAGACAGGGTGACAGCCTGAGCCCTTTCCTTTTCAACCTCTTGATGGATGAAATAAAACAAGTCAAATCCTTAGATTTGGGATACCGAATGGGCCACTCTAAAATATCTGTGGTCTGCTATGGTGTAGACGCAGCTATTATAGCAGAAACGGAGAACGATCTTCAGAGACAGCTTTTTAAATTCTATCAAGTCAGCCAACAACTCAACATGGTAATTTCAATATCAAAAACCAAAGCCATGACATTCTCCGGAGAACCTGTCAGGTGTGAAGTGGTTGTGAAAGACAAGTCAATCGAGCAAGTCATGTCTTTAAATATCTAGGCATGGACATCTGCAGCTACCACGATCCGGCGAAGGAAGTTAGAAGTCTCATAACTAAAGCAGCAGCTCTGTCAGGGTGTCTTAGAGAGGTGATATGGTCAAACCAGCACATGGGAACAGATTGCAAGGTGAAGATCTATAAGACTTGCATCAGACCTATCATGACTTACGGCCTAGAAGCACGCGAAGACACAAACAAAACTAAAAGTATGCTACGCGCGGCCGAAATGAAAACCCTAAGAACTATCCTCGAAATGACCAGACTGGACAGGATAAGAAACACTGAAATACGAGCTCAATGCGGCATAATAGACATAGTCAGATGGGGCAGACAAAGACGAAGAGAATGGTATGCGCACGTGCGAAGAATGCAAGAAAACAGATTACCGCGCATAATGAAGGAGAGCAAGCCACATGGAAAGCGCCTACCAGGAAGACCCCCAAAAAGTTGGCAGGAAAGCTGGCAGTCCAACTCGCAAGAAACCATCCAGAGACGGCTTCGGCAAGGAACAAACCAAAAGGTCTATTTGAAAGAATAAGAAGAAGAAGAAGACTATAAATCAGCCCAATAGAAGTCTATGTAATTGGAATAGAATATTTACATTACATTACACTTCTCATTAATGAAAGTGTTAGCCTGATTATGAAGATTATTATTATTCCCATTCAATAGAAATGGAGAATTTCCTTCGACTGAGAATAATGGTAACAGCATGAACTGAAAGTTGTTGATTTTATTTTATTCACGGATATTAACACGGCAATCTGAACGATGCATTTATGAGTACAACAGTTTCTCTAACATAAAATATCCATAAGACATTCGTTACTGTTTTACAACATTCGAGACAGCATTAAGAATTTTTTCATCAGGTCTGAGAACTAGGAAAAGAGAATGTTTTCAAAGCGAAGGTTATACTTCGCAAATCAATGATAGAGAGCAATTAATCGGATTTATTTCACATCACTGTAATCAGTTGCGAAATGATAGAAATTCAATGAAAAGAGCAGTAATAAACTCAACTCACCATGCATGATAATGCATCGCTGGGAATGGAAAGCATTTTAAAAATTTGTGGTAAATCTTTTTGACCTGCATATTCATTTACTACTATCTCATGTTACTTCCAACGAAATTCATGAATGATTAAAATTTTTCATTTTTATGTTTGTGGTATGTTATGTTGTGTCTAGCAAGGAATTCCACACGGGTAAATTTCCCCATTTAGAAGCCTGGCTTTATTTTCTGCTATTGAATGTCTTGTGAGACAGATAATCTAGCGGAATGTCGTTATTTGTTCAAGATTCGTTTCGGAAGATCGAAGAGAGTGATACAAAATCAGCTGAAAATAGAAGTCAATGAAATGGCTGCTCTGGCCCTGGAACTTTCGGAATTTCAGAGGGGCTCAATAATGAACTATGGAAACTGTGTACGAAAAATGATTTCTAGAACCACCTAACATTTTTCTGATACTTCGTCATCATAAAACTGTTTTTCAATTTTTTTTTCTGTAGTTTTACCCGCTTCTGTCACTATTCGCAATCATGACAATTGAGAATGCGAAATGTCAATGACATTTCTATGAACGATATACAGGTGGTTGTTCTAGGGTGTGTTGAAAGAATAAAGATTAAGACCCCGACGCTGTATTCATTCAAATTTTTTTTCATCTGTTTATTCGCACAGAAAACCAGATGAAAACAAAAGTTATTGATCAAAAAATCGCCCTTTATATCATGAGGGAAAGCGAAAAAAGAAATTAGAATATGGCATGAGATAGCCCTCGGCCTGTTATACCTCTGGTTTGTATAACAGTAATTCTATCAAAAACATGAAATGCACAAAATTGCGAACTGTCGAAAAGCAGTATTTTCAACACAAAAAACTTTGAGATATCAGATGGAACCAAGTTGGTTACTTCATTTCAAATAAATGAAAGCTCCTAATCAATAACTTTGTCATAGATTATTAATGGATTTTTTACTTGGCAATAATTATGATATCTTTATCAAAAATAGACATCATCAAATATAATGACGTGGTTATGACATGGCAACACATCCATAACAGAAATACATGAATTTTCATTGTTAGTAAAGTGAATCAGAGCATTTGAAATAAAGAATTGAGGTGTTATGTGGAGCCCAAGTCATCATATTTTTATGGAAATGAAGATGTCCAATTTTGATATGGAAACTATAAATGATAGTAGTTAACAACTTATACAAGAATCTATGACAAATACGTGCTTCCATAGATATTCATAGAGATAACCGACTTGAGATTTCATATGACATCTCATAAATTTTTGCGGTGAAAATACTATGATGCCAAACTTTATATTCACAGAAATGATTAATTTTGTTTGTGTTCTATTATTAGAAAATTTCATTAACGTAAAATAAAAAGATGAATAAAAATGGACACACAGAACAAAATTTTGGAGTTCTAGTAGCTGTGCTGTAGTGAGAATGGTGGTCTATGCCCTAAAATTATTCAAACATGCAGATTACTAGCGGAGATAATTGCTAACTAGTATATCAATTGGATGAATATGAATAAATAAATCGAAAATTCTAAATATCGTGTTCCTTTCGACACCAATCAGAACATTAGCTTTAAGGATTGTTAATATCTACATGTATCCATAATCGCATCATGCGTCTGAATCGGCAGGTAAGGAACTACGTCACCATACCATCCCACTCATAGTATTTGTAAACATTTCCTATTATCACTTCAGTGAGAAACTCAACTAGCAGCGTTGCATTAGAGAAATCAATCTCTCTCTCTTTTTCTCTCTCTCTCTTCAGCCAGTGGATATCCACTCTTGGACAAAGGCCTCTTCTAAATCTTTCCACCTCTGTCTATTTAAGAAAATCTGAACCCAATTTTTTACTGCTGTTTTCTGTATATCATCCCGCCATCGTTTCGGAGATCTACGAACACTCCTCTTGGTTTGTCTTGGGCGCCATACCGTTATTTTATGAGTCCATCTGTTTGGTTCTTGGTGGGCTACATGTCCAGCCCAGCGCCGTTTGAGTTCCTCTATTCTTCTCCAAATGTCCGTTACACGTGTTCTTCGTCTTATTTCCTCATTTTTGATCTTAACTCGCAAACTAATGCCAAGCATCGATCCCTTCATTGCTCGTTGTGTCATCTGGAGTTTGTTGGCGTATGCACGGGTGAGAGTCATTGTCTCAAGACCGTTTGTGAGGACTGGCATAATACATGACCCAGTCTTCCAAATGCAGCCCAACCTAGTCCAATTCTTCTCGATATTTCAGAGGTTTGATTTTCCCAGCCTTGTACGGTTTTATGCCCTAGATAAATGTATTCTGTAACATTTTCGATCTCGTGGTTACCGATACTGATTCTTAGATAATCAGGACTCACATTTTTCGTTGCATCCAGGTTCATCTCGAGTCCATAGGTCAAGGCAGCCTCATTTAGTTCTTCCAGCATCGTGCAAAGATCTTCGGCACATCACAAGAACTATGTCGTCTGCAAATCGAAGATGGTTCAGACGTACGCCATCTATATTTATGCCTCTTATTTCCCACTTCAACCCTTTGAACACGTCCACCAGAGCCAATGTGAATAATTTTGGAGAGATCGTGTCTCAGATGAGATTTGAATATCTACTGTCCACTCTTGCGTTATCTTGTGCTCTTAGTGTTGCCCAAGGTTTAATCAAATCAAACGCTTTCTTGAAATCTAAAAATGCCATGTGCATCATATTGTACTCTGAGGTTTTTTCGATGAGAGTCCGTATCACTTGCAAAAGGTCTACTGTACTGAAGCCTTTCGGAAAGCCGGCTTGTTCGACGGATTGATAAGCGTCCATTTTGTTGGTTAATCTATTTGTCATTATTTTCTCAGTAATTTGTACAAGTGCGATAAAAGGCTTATTGAGCGGTAATTTTGTTATTTCTGTCTCCCTTTTTATATAGAAGAATGACTTGAGCATTATTTCATACCATTGGTATTCTTCCTTCATTCAGGCATTTGTTGAGAAGGATCCGTACGTTATCCAACAGATATTCTCCTTCCATCTTAAACATCTCGATGGTGATCTTACCTTCACCGGGGCATTTTTGGTTCTTCATCTGATTGAGCGCAATTTTCAGTTCATTTGTATCAATTTCAGAAATGTCTTCAGAACCGGTATTAATAATATGTCTTTTAATATATTTCTGTTCTTGATTTTCAGAACTATAAAATTTTTTGTAAAATTCTTCAATGACAACTACGATTTCTTCCCTCTTGCTGACCAAGATACCTTCAGAGTTCTTTATTTTCGTCATTTTAGTTCTTCCTTTTGATAGTTTCCATCTGAGGACTTTCATGTTTTTGTTGTTTCTTTAACTAGCTGTGTCTTCCAATCTCTCAGATCTTTCCGAATACTTCTGTTTACTTCGAACACGAGATTGAAATTTTGGCATATTCCAACTTTTCCTTCGGTTTCAGATTAAAAAATAGTTTCACTCAAAATAAGATTTGAAGTTTGTGTGTCCGTACTTTGAATGTTTGGTCATTGTGTCTGTTACAAAATCTAGGAACTTCGATCACAAACTATGAGATATAATAGTATGTAATTTGTCAATATGAATAATTTTAGTGAGTTTCTCTGTCAGTGAAATTTCAGACTTCTAGGTTTCTCCACAATCAAGTTACAAGAGGTATAAAATGTCACGAATCGTTTCGAGTACAAGATACTACGGATGTACTTCTGCTCCACTTGGTGGGAACACTGCCGTACTCTCAGATTTATATCTTAACTTTTGCTCGATGTTATTGAAACAGCTATATGGCCATCGAAAACTTTACACCCAAGTATATATATGACAAGTGAAAATTCACTCGCGTACGTAAATTTAAACCTAAAAGAGATACATTTTTCGACTACTACACTCTTCGACCTGAAACCTTACGACAGGGTGGTTTTCATTCTTCTGGAGTCCTAGTGGAGAAAGAGATTGCCTTTCTAATGGTTGTTAGTTCATCTTATTTGGTTGATAATTTTTAAAATTACAATGTCTTAAAATAAAATGTATTACGTATAATATGTATGTGTATTGTATGTAGGGCAACGTGCAATATTCACGCTCGTAAAGGAAGAAATTTCAAATTTTCCAACAAAATCATTGACATCCCTTAATTGAATTTTCGGAGAATTTTGAATTACCTAATGTAATTATGTGATTTGTAGATTTATTATTTTCAGAGAATCCGGATTTTTTATCTGAGGAGAGATGTTCTTTGAATCTAGGTTCAAAATTGTGACATTTTCATCTAACATTAGCTGTTAGGCATTCATTTCTTTTAATTCTGCTCATTCCTGACTGTTTGGGTTTATTAGTTCTTTTTTTGATAATAGAAGGTTATTTTCTTTTATTGTAATCACTGGAAAATGAGTTTATTGAATTAAATTTGGAAAGATTATGGCTATTGTTAGTAGAGAGGGTCAATGTAAGTTAGACATGCGTATTTATTCACTGGTTTTTTATTATGGACTTTAGTAAGTGATGAATTTGTTCTTATATTCTGCGTTTAATGATAATGTTTTATAAATGAAATGCATAATAAAATAATCTTGATTGATGAAATTGAACGTAAGAACTCAATAATTTTCTTAGACATAACAATCACTAAACTCAATACCAATCTCACCTACATCATATAAAGTAAATCAACATTTACAGAGCCAACAATCCCAATGAATGCATTCCCTTAACCAAATTACACATAAATTAGCTGTTTATAGTTCAATGATTCACAGAGCCTTTGCCATTCCCCTATCTATAACAGAATTCAATACGAAAATCCATGTCCACAAGAAAATAGCATCGAATAATAATATTCAAGTATCTCTCAAGAACAACATGTTGAAACGAAAAAAACGACAACAAATCTCTTATACTTTTCTCCATTAGCGAAAAAAACAGTATACAGGTGTTACATAATAGTATGTCACAGCTTGAAGGGTTAAATCTACTTGCAGTTCAAAGAAAAAAAGTTCATATAAACATAGCTCCGCAAAAGCTTCGTAACGGAGCTACAGGGTGTTGAAATTTCCGTAAAAATTTGGTTTTTTCTTCAAAACTCAATCAGATTTTGAGATTTTCAGCCAAAATTTGGAATGCAAGCTATTTTTAACTTCCTCCACCATTACACGTCCTAAATTGAACATGAATCTACATGGTGTTTTCTTTTCCATGTCTTCTTTTACCCTTTCAATTTTTTTGCAGTACGCCACTGATCAGCGTACAACCAATTTTCGTCATCTGCGTTCATTTCGAAAACTTTTTTGACACTTGCATTTTTTCGTATGTCCGACCGTTTGAAAGAACTTCTGAGTAAAAAAATGATAAGTAGTAGTAGATATTTTCATTTATTTATTTATTTTGACAGTTGCTAAAGTTGAATCAGTGACTGCTCGAATTGTTCATTGAATGAACGATTAGTTTTAAGACTTCTGAAGATATTGCTGTAAGAAAAAATGGCTAATTTTACTAACCCCGAATTGGCTGATATTCATTACATGTCCGGTCAGGCTGACGGCAACACAACAAACAAAAGCTAGGCGATTATATCAGGTGCGCTTTCCAAATCGAGTAACACCAGACAGGTGAACATTTTCAAATATGGACAGAAGGTTGAGGGAAACTGGTACTTTAACTGCAAATGATCATTCAAAAAGTGCAACTGAAACTATAAGAACTCCAGATATTGAGGAAGCAGTTTTGAATTGTATTGATTTTAATCCTCATGTGAGTACAAGAAAAATTGGAAATCAGTTGAATATTTCACATGTTCTAGTTTGGAGGATTCTCCACGAATTTTTATTGTACCCGTTTAATATTCAACGCGTCCAAACTCTACATAAGAGACTAAATTTATGCTGATGGATCTTAGAATAAATTAGAGAAATTGCTCATTTTGATAGTGAAATGATGTTCACACACGAAGCTAACTTTTCGAGAACTGCTAGCACAAATTTTCATAATAATCATTATTGTGCTGAGGAAAACTTCCACTTTAGTGAAGAATCTCAACATCAAGAACATTTCTCACTGAATGTCTGGGTCGGAATAATAGAAAATTATTTGATTGGGCCATTTTTTTGCGTAACAGACTGAACTGTTCTGCTTATCGGCAATTTCTTGAGGAGGAGTTACCTTTATTGCTCGAGGATGTGCCACTTTTGGTGAGAAACATAATATGGTTCATGCATGACGGGGCATAAGCACATTTCAGTGGAGAACCTAGGGAATTCTCGAATAATATATTCAACAACTGATGAATAGGTTGTGGTGGGCCAGAACCATGACCTCCTTGGTCCCTAGACTTTAATAGTTTAGAATATTTCTGATAGGGATATCTCAAAAGTTTAGTTTAGTCCAGTCCAGTGAAATTGGTAGAAAAATTGAGAAATCGAATAATAACCTTTTGTGACACTATAATAAATACTCCAGGAATATTTCAAAGAGTGCGTGATAATATGCGAAGGAGAGAAGCCAATATTCTTGCAGGGGAAGGACACTTCCAGCAATTTATTAAGTTTTTAATTATCCTTTTTTTTAGTTTGATATTGAATAAGTATAAGTTGAGTCTCAGCAGACGAGCTATCAAAATAAAATTTTGGGCATACATATCGAGTATTTCTATTATCTTTATTTTATTTAGCGAATAACATACAATTCAAATAATTCAATAATTTTTCACTCGAAAACGGTTGGAGGTACGAAAAAATACAATTGTCAAAAAAGTTTCTGAATTGAACGAGGATGACGAAAATTGATTTTACGCTGATCAGTGTCGTATTGCAAAAAAGCTTGAAAGGGCAAAGAAGACACACAAAGAAAACACTTTGTTGATTCTAGTTAAGATTTAGGACGTGTTATGTTGAATGCTATGAGAAATAGCTTGCATCCAAAATTTGAGCTGAATATCTCAAAAACTGCAGGAGTTTCGAAGAAAAAACCAATTTTTCCAGAATATTCAACACCCTTTAGGTCCGTAACGAAGGTTTTGCGGACCTATGTTTTTATGAACTTTTTTTCTTAAAATTGCACGTAAATTTATTTCCTCAAGTTGTGACATACTATTATGTAACACCATGTATAATGTTATTGAAGCAGACATGAAAATGAAGTCATATACATGATAAGGATTATCACCAAAGTATAAATAAAAGAGCTTATATAGCAGTGGCGTTTATATATTTTTTTAAAATGAAAAACACTTATTGTGACATAACTGTTAGACATATGCTATCGCGACTTTTTTGTAGATAATTATATATTCTGCAAAGTTCGTACATAATGTCGCTTATCTTGGCCCCCTCTCGAACGAGATCTCTAATTGGCGTTTCAAATTTAATTTATCAACCTCCTTGTGTAGTAGTCCCAGTTTAAATAAATTACTATTCAATTCCAAAGGGCAAGCCAACAAATTCAACTGATGGCATATAAATTCTGTAAAAAAGTACCGCGAATTGGCCAATGAAACCGAAATATTTATTTTTCATCCATGTTTATTGTACCTTCTTCAAAGTAGGCCCCTTCTGAAATAATAAACTTACGCTAACGAATAATCCAATCATCAAAGTATTTTTCGAACGCTTTTTCTGGAATCGACTTCATTTCTCGCCGTGACTTTGCTTTTTTGTCTTCTATCTATTCGAAAGGACTAATTTGAGTTCTGAAAAAAAGGTGACTGAAGCCATATCACCTGGATTTGTTTTTTTCAGATATTCTTTCACAAATATAGCCTTGTGAGATAGTTTTTTTTCAAAAATCTGGCCTTTTTCATCCAATTTGCTCTCTCAAACGTCGCATAACTTTCAGGTTATATTCCTTAGTTACCATCTGATGTTCTGGCAAGAATTTATATTGCCCAACACCCACAACAGAAAACCTTGACTTTTGATCGACTTTGAAGTGGATTTTTCGGTATCGGTTCAGTTGGAAGGCGCTATTCCAAAACTTGTTAACTAGTTTGCCTGACAAACTCAAGAACTCATGTTTTATGCCCAAAAAATTGTTTAAATTGGTATGAAGTTATCCATGAGACACAAAAAGTTCTTTGCATGTATCTCTCCAATTTAAATGATGCTTTGTAATAACCATTTCCTTCACTCTATCGATGTTAATTCCAGTTGAAGATACTGATGGCAGACCAGAGCGAGGAAAATCAGCACATCTCGTTCCACGTTGAATGAACTGTACCACTCACATGCACGTGTTTTTGATTAAGTTCACCTTAAGTCTTCTTTAACATTTTCAGCAACTCGGCACACGAAACTTCATTTTCTATTATAAAATTCGTTCGATATCTTTATCCTTTGCCGAAATGGCAAAAAATACTTGTGAGTATTTATAACAAAATCGAGCACTGTAAACAAACTGAATGACAGATCGCGATCGAACTCCGTGTTAGTATAGAAAATAGTCTTGCTAACTTTGCAAAAACAGAAATTTTGACAATCGTTTTGAGCAGATTCTTCAATCAATCAATTCCTGGTACTCTTTTGGACAGAAGGTATAGAAATTCAATGATAACCGAAAGCTCACCTTGGACTTTTCTTCTTCTTAAGGTGCCTCTTCTAACGAAGATGGTCGATCATCAGGGCCATCTTCACTTTGGAGCTCTGAACAGGTTCATGAACCGAGATGTTCTTCTTCTGCCGGGATGTTCTTCTTCTTTCCTTGGATCTCACCTTGAACGATGAGATGAAGCAGTTTGTATTTTTCATTTCTCATAATGTGGCCGAAGTATTGGTGTTTCCTCGTCTTTACAGTGGTGAGTAGTTCAGCGTCGCTGTTTACTCTTCGGAGAACTTCGGCGTTGGTCAGGTGGTCTCGCCATGAGATGCAAAGCATTCGCCGGTACACCCACATCACAAATTCACATGTTTTATTCTCAATAAATAACTCTTTTGGACAGAAGGTATAGAAATTCAATGATAACCGAAAGCTCACCTTGGACTTTTCTTCTTCTTAAGGTGCCTCTTCTAACGAAGATGGTCGATCATCAGGGCCATCTTCACTTTGGAGCTCTGAACAGGTTCATGAACCGAGATGTTCTTCTTCTGCCGAGATGTTCTTCTTCTTTCCTTGGATCTCACCTTGAACGATGAGATGAAGCAGTTTGTATTTTTCATTTCTCATAATGTGGCCGAAGTATTGGTGTTTCCTCGTCTTCACAGTGGTGAGTAGTTCAGCGTCGCTGTTTACTCTTCGGAGAACTTCGGCGTTGGTCAGGTGGTCTCGCCATGAGATGCAAAGCATTCGCCGGTACACCCACATCTCAAATTCACCTGTTTTATTCTCAAGACATTCAGTTATAACCCAGCCTTCTACTCCATACAGCACAATGGGAAAGACGTAACAGCGAACCATCCGCAGACGCAAGTCGAGACTGAGATCTCAGTTCGCGAGCAGCCTATTCATCTTAACAAAGGCAGTTTTTGCCTGTTCGATTCTGCTTTGTATTTCGCGTTCATCTCCCACTTGCTGGTTACTAGGCAGCCAAGAGATTTAAACTGCGTGCACCGCTCAATTTGTTGTCCAGCTGTAGCGTAGCCGGTACATCATCTCTTTCATTGATTTCCATAAACTTCGTCTTTTTGGCAGTTATTTGAATACCATACTTTCTGCTGACAACATGCACTCGGTCTAGTAGCTGTTGTTGGCCTTCTGCCGACGAGCTAATGAGAACTGTGTCATCTGCGTACCTGATGTTGTTGACAAGTATTCTATTCACTGAAATTCCTTCAGTCGCACCCTCCAAAGCTTCAGCCATTATTCTTTCCGAATAGTTTGAAAAGTCTAGGCGAAAACATTCCTGCCTCACTCCTCTTGCGACTGGGATGTATCTTGTCTCATCAGAGTCCCCGAGAATTGACTCCACTTGATTCCATAATAAACTTGAAATAGAATAAACATTTCTGTCGTCCACACCAACAACCTTCAGTATCCTGATGAGTGAATTGTGCCTGACCTTGTCAAAGGCTTCTTCGTGCACCGCTCAATTTGTTGTCCAGCTGTAGCGTAGCCGGTACATCATCTCTCTCATTGATTTCCATAAACTTCGTCTTTTTGACAGTTATTTGAATACCATACTTTCTGCTGGCAACATGTACTCGGTCTAATAGTGGTTGTAGACCTTCTGCCGACGAGCTAATGAGAACTGTGGCATCTGCGTACCTGATGTTGTTGACAAGTATTCCATTCACTGAAATTCCTTCAGTCGCACCCTCTAAAGATTCAGCCATTATTCTTTCCAAATAGTTTGAAAAGTCTAGACAAAAGCACACATCCCTGCCTCAGTCCTCTTGCTATTGGGGTGTATCTTGCCTCATCAGAGTACACGAGAACTGACGCCACTTGATTCCATAATAAACTTGAAAAAGTTTAAACATTTCTATCGTCCACACCAACATCCTTCAGTATCCTGATGAGTGAATTGTGTCTGACCTTGTCAGACATCGTAGTCGATGAAACGGAAAATACGTCGACGTTTATATCAAGGCTTTTCTGCACCAGCAAGCTAAACAGCGCACCTCTTGTCTCAAATCCGTTCCTGAAGCCAAATGTGTTCATAACATTGTCTGTATATTCTCTCAAGTATAATATTGAGATATTCTTCAAAGGCGTGGCTCATGAGACTAATAGTGCGGTGGTCTTCACATTTCCTGGCATTGGGTTGCTTCATAGAGTGATTTCGAATGAGATTTCAACCAATCCACTGGCAATTTGCCTTCTCTGTGCATTTTCTGAACAGTCTGGTGAGATATTTAACTGCTCCATCATCAAGCGGCTTCAGGATTTCTCCATGTACGTCGTCTGGGTCAGTGGCCTTTCCATTGTTGACTTGTTTGATTGCATATCGAACTTCATCTTCCAGGATGTTTGGTCCAGTATTCGCTTCTTGCAAGCCCTGTGATTCTTCTCTAACATCATGGAAGAGCTGCTGAACGTATTCCTCCTATATGCTAAATTGATTATAAAGAACACTCATTTCTTCTCCTCGTCTTTTTCTAGCGACTCTTGAATCTTTTTGTGAAGATTTAACGAATCATGTCGTTCTTGGAGCAGTTCTAATTCTCGACATTTTTTCTCTTCACTACGTTGCTTAGCTTCTCTGACTTTACTCTGAACACATTTGTGCGCATCTCGGTATTTCGTTCGCTCAACAGCCATTTTCTTCTTTCCTTCATAAGTGTTGAAATTTCGTTTGTCATTCACTCTTTGTGCAGCCTTCTTGCTGGTTTCAAGTGTTGTTCACTTAACTTATTGATTATTCGTTTCACTTTCATCCACAACTCTTCCACATCGAAATCTTCAAAATTTTTTGGTACATCAATGAAACTGCAGGCAATTTCTTCTGCAAGTCTGTTTTTCGTGTCTTCCTCGCACACACGCCGTATGTCAATTGCAGCCTTCTTCACGCTCTTTTTCTTAGTTTTCAGCCTAACACAAACATCTGCAATAACAATGGTGAGGTAGGTCAATTTGATTTCGAACAATGTGCTCTGGTTGATCTCTGGGTGATCTCCATGTATAGAGTCTTCTAACAGGTTCTTGAGAAACGATGGTGGTTAGGTAAGGTTAGATTTCAATTTCTTCTGCAAGTCTGTTTTTCGTTTCTTCCTCGCACACTCGCCGTATGTCAATTGCAGCCTTCCTCACGCCCTTTTTCATTGCTTTCAGCCTAACACAAACATCTGCAATAACAGTGGTGAGGTAGGTCAATTTGATTTCGAACAATGTGCTCTGGTTGATCTCTGGGTGATCTCCATGTGTAGAGTCTTCTAACAGGTTCTTGAAACACGATGTTGGTTAGGTGAGGTTAGGTTTCAATTTCTTCTGCAAGTCTGTTTTTCGTTTCTTCCTCGCACACTCGCCGTATGTCAATTACAGCCTTCCTCACGCCCTTTTTCATTGCTTTCAGCCTAACACAAACATCTGCAATAACAATGGTGAGGTAGGTCAATTTGATTTCGAACAATGTGCTCTGGTTGATCTCTGGGTGATCTCCATGTGTAGAGTCTTCTAACAGGTTCTTGAAAAACGATGGTGGTTAGGTAAGGTTAGATTTCAATTTCTTCTGCAAGTCTGTTTTTCGTTTCTTTCTCGCACACTCGCCGTATGTCAATTACAGCCTTAATCACGCCTTTTTTCATTGCTTTCAGCCTAACACAAACATCTGCAATAACAATGGTGAGGTAGGTCAATTTGATTTCGAACAATGTGCTCTGGTTGATCTCTGGGTGATCTCCATGTGTAGAGTCTTCTAACAGGTTATTGAAAAACAGTGTTGGTTAGGTTAGGTTAGATTTCAATTTCTTCTGCAAGTCTGTTTTTCGTGTCTTCCTCGCACACTCGCCGTATGTCAATTGCAGCCTTCCTCACGTCCTTTTTCATTGCTTTCAGCCTCACACAAACATCTGCAATAACAATGCTGAGGTAAGTCAATTTGATTTCAAACAATGTGCTCTGGTTGATCTCTGGGTGATCTCCATGTGTAGAGTCTTCTAACAGGTTTTTGAAAAACGGTGTTAGTTAGAACCTCTTCTTCTTGACAAAATTCAATCAGTCTTTCGCCTCTTAAATTACGCTCTCCAAGTCCAAACTTCCCTGTCACTAGTGGGATTTTCTGGGAATCAACTTTGGCGTTAAATCGCCCATTACAATATTTACTAGTTCCTTCTTTGTTATTCGTATCAGGCTTTGCATTTCCTCATAGTAGCGTTCTGTTTCTTCATCATCGCTGGGCGCTGAAGGTGCATACACTTGTATAAGATTAATTTTGACTGTGCCATTTAGTTAAAGCATGCACATCCTGTCCGACAACCAGCTTGAAATTTTGAAACTAGATTCAAAGAGCATCTTCCCGTAGATCTGCAAGTTTTGAGCATATTTAATCTACAAATCATAATAATTCATTAGGTAATTTGGAAACTCTTCACAAATGTGATGAAGAGATGAGAATGAATCTAGTAAAACTTTCGGCAATTAACAAACCAAAACTCTCCATTTTCTATAGTACACAAGAATTAAATCTCTGTCAACTACTCATCATTCAGGATAGGTATAATTGGCGTACTCTTTCTGATAGCTATTAGCTCTTGGAAATTACGTAATTATTGAATCCAGTCGTGTGAATTATGAACAAACATTGCTGAAATCAGAATGAAGTTTTTCATTTTATTGATATCAAAATGAAGTAGTGAAAACATTAAGAATAATATTTTTGTTGATTACATAATAAAACTATTTTCAACTTCATGAAATTTGTAATTGCAGTTTTTGCATTTTTTGATTACAATGTCTGGCGGTTCGAAATTTCTATGCGTTACACTCGTAGGAAGCGAAATCGAATCTGTTCTGCCTCCCAGCGTAATGCCACTCCAAAAAATTACACTGCCTCCACAGTATTTCGGAATTTGTCTTGCTACTCGGAGTCTAGCTTGTCTTCCACAACTCCTTAAAACCCGAATCAGGCGGTCATCTGATCGAACACCAATTATGGTCTCATTCGAATAAAGAACATTTCGCCAATTCTCAATATTCCAATTTTGGTGCCCGATATACCAATTAAGTTTGTTAATTTTTTGTTCTCTGGTTAGCTCTGGGACTCTTAAGGGCCTTCTGATGTATAAGCCCTTTAGACGAAGTCTTTGACGTATCGTTTTGACTGATACGCTGATACCTGTTGCTTTCAGAATTTGCCTTTGAAGTATGGGGTGCGACGCACTAGGGTCTCTTCTTGCAGGTTTTTGAAATCACCCCCTCTGATAACCCACTTGTGGCCGCTTACCCCTCTGTGTCACACCTTCTTCAACAAGAGCAATTATTCGACCACTCTGCACATCGGACAATCTAACGTAACATGTGTGAACATGTGAAATACCGAGTGATTCCATATAAATTTAGTTGTGTGCAGAGATCACTATTTATTTTGAAAGTTGTCAGGTTTAAGTATTTGGCTATTTACTTATACTAAGAGAATCAAATGGGCTGCTATTACCACAAACCAAATCCCTTTGCCTCACATCCTCTGCAAAATGATTCGTTCAGATATCGGCAGCTTTGAAAAATAATTGAATTGATATCAATCTTTTTGTCGAATCTCATAACTTCTCCCAATAGGAACTTGAAATCTCTGAAAACGGTTTGGTCGCATTTCTAAGCAATTTGAAACACAGATCAGCCCTTCTAGAGCTATTATTTGTTAATCAACTGATTCTCAAGAACGTATTTTTTGCTGAAATATGATTCATCTCATTCGTCAAAATATTTTACTCTCAAAAAAGGGGCTTTCTGCGAATTGCGTTGTGATACATGTTCACCAAGCAGCAAGCTGTGGAATATCGAACGACTTGAATTACCACAAAAAAATGTCAATATTTGTTGAGCTTTCCGATATATCTCTAGAAATAATTCATTGAATACTGACAATGAAATAGGGAAAAATTGTTATTTTATAATATCTACCAACTCGTGATGCAATATTTTTTTTATTTGCAAGAAACACTTTTCGAATTTTTCGATTCTATATTACTATATTTTTCATGCTCACATATATATTGGTTAACATGCTCATTTAAAAAAAAGTGTAGCAGGGGACACATTTCACATTTTAAATTCTCAGGTTGCATTTTAATTTAACCGAAAAGTCGATGTACACATCAAAAAATGCATCGCGTACTTGATTCCAAAGATTTTTATCTGGGCTTATTTCTTATTTATTTCCAGCAAATGCACTGATATGCATGAAATGCGAGGGTCCAACTAATTCTGCCTGTTATAAAGGAGTTGATTCTCAGACCGAGTTTTGTCAAATTAATCAACCAGTGTGTTTCCAAGAAACAACTCGAAAGCCTGGAGAAAAAATAGGGTCCTATAAACGTGGATGTGCGGCTGCCGACTGGTGTGATAAAGAAAAGCAAAAACATAAAAAGGATTTAAAATCATGTAACGTTTGCAAGAATGACAAATGTAACAGACGAGGATAATATATCAACCCGATTAAACGTTTCAACAATCTGAATCGTCTTATATATAACACCATATGTCTTTTCTAGGTAATAATCACTAATTACCACCATGTGTGGCAATGTCAGATGTAAGTCTGTCGTTACAACAAATGTCCTCTGACCCTTGATTTATTTTCTGTGGAATATATATATATATATATATATATATATATATATATATATATATATATATATATATTATGAGATTTTCTGAATATAGATTCTATAAATAATAAATAATAAATAATAAAAACCTACGCCCGATACGTGGAGCTACAATCTCTGCGAGCGTCGCACCCCATACTCCAAAGGCAACTTCTGGAAGCAACAGACATCAGTGTATCAGTCAAAACGATACGTCAAAGACGTCGTTCAAGGGGTTTATACAGCAGAAGGCCCTTAAGAGTTCCAGAGCTAACCAGATAACAAAAAATTAACAGTTCTAGAGCTAACCAGATAACAAAAAATTAACAGACTCAATTGGTGTACCGACCACCAAACTTGGAATATTGAAAGCAAAATGTCTTTTTTTCGGATCAGACCAAAATTGGTGTTCGATAAGATGACCGCCAGATTCGGGTACTAATGGGTCGTCGAAGACCAGCTTGACTCCGAGCAGCAAGACAAATTCCGAAATACCAAATTAGCAATGCGATGTTTTGGGGTGACATAATGCTAGGAGGCAGAATAGATTTGATCTCGTTTCCTGCGAATGTAGCGGCTAGAAATTACTTGACCTAGTGCTGGAGCTCAAAGTGAGACTCTGGCGAGGTGTCTACGGTGAGAATTTCACTTTTATGCAGGATAATGCTCCTCCGCATACCAGCAACCTCGTGCGATATCTTGAAACAGAGGTAATCGCTATTTAGGACTGGCCAGCCTGCTTTCCAGACCTAAATCCCGTACAACATTCATGAAATGATCTCAAAGGGAAAACTTGATCGCGCCAATATAATCCAATAACCCGACAACAGCTCATCCAAGCCGCCACAGAAGAGTGGCAGAATATCACCCCTTATGAGATCAAAAACCTAATACAAAGCATGCCTAGACGGATTCAGGATTGAATCATGGTAATAGGAGGTAATATAAGCTACTCAGGTCGAGAGCACCTACTCCGTGAGAAAACAATTTTCAATTTTTTCACTACATGCGGAAAGATTCTCTTGTTTCCTTTTATTTGTTTTTTCCTTAAAATAAACCTAAATATATTTCTTCTTTCAATTGAAATAGAGGTCTTTTGTAATTAAATTTGATGCCCCTTAAACTGAGCTAATTTTACTGTTCACGGCCTTCTAGAAAGAAAGATACATATTGCAAAAATAAAGGTTGTGTATTGTTTTACTTTCAAAAATATGTCAAAAGGTCGTAGTTCAGCAGTTGAAAAATGGAAAAAAAATCAGGGTGTCTTATTTGTAATTCGAAAGTTAGTATCGTTTCCGGCATAACCGGAAACGAAATGTCAAACATATTAGAATTATCAAATTATTTCAAATGGTAAAAAACGTACAGGTGAGGCCTTAGTTTCAGTTACACCCTGTATATATGTATGAATATTGCTCAATTATTCGTACAGCTACAAAATCAAAATGAAAATATATGAATTTGGATAACGAATTAACCTAAACTATCCTCTCAGAATGAATCCTTTCATATGGTAGATTATGTGTCTTTGTGATCTGATATTGACACTTTAAGTCACCAAGTACCCAATCGCAATCTTTTCTTGAAAGCTCCCCAATAGTTTCAACTATTTGGCACTAAACAACTAACCTGATTCACTATGCAACTTATTGGTAATTGAAGTAGAGGCTTTGCAATCAATGCTCATCCTTAAACATCAATTTTCAATATTGAAATATAGCCGAATATGGTGTTTATAGCATCAGCTTTTCCAAGGCTTTACAGGACTCAATCAGGTCAAAGAATTCTTGAAAACACATCAACTCTTGACAGAACATCAATTTTAGTGGTTAAGTAAAAAACCTGTCAGCCTGTTTAAAATTGCGGCTGTGGTTCCAGGACTCAATATCAATTTTTTGCAGAGGCAGAATCTCACAAATTCTATTCAGATTATATGCGTAAGTCAGAAGGCGAGGTCCCACAGATTCTACAGGTTTGACTGCCAGAGAAACAATACTAACCCTGGCCTGATTGTATAAAGCCATTTGATGAATTGTTAAGCCTGATAATTTATCAAGCCTGTGTTAATTTATATTTGGGTGGTTTAAAACAGCTAACGAGAAGTTAACAATAAATCAGATAGCAATGTGCCAAACTAATGTTTACTCTTTATTCGGGTTGTACAAAAATTAACAAATTATTAACTTTTTGAATTAGTTCATGCCAACTGTTTTTCAACTAGTTGGCCAATACCTTTCGATTTACTTCTGGTTGAATATTATTCTAATATTTGGAAGGCCAAATTAGAAGAAACTATCGTCTCTTTGTTGACTTTATGTTAGCTAGCAAGAAATAAACAAAACTTCATACAATCCAACAGAAATTGATTCAATGTTAACTTACTGCAAGTGATTTGTTGTCAACTGAGATAGAACTCAACATCGCTGTACAGGGTGACCCACGAATCACTGGGAGTAGCATAATGCCACGAAAACTATGGATTCTGAAATTTTTTTTCTCGTAATATGATGAACACGGTCACAATTTAAAAATAATTTCGTATATACAGAGTGTTCCGTTTCTGAGGCATCACTCTTGTTTTAAATAGAACACCCTATATATTTTGATGATTTTAGTTTTGTGAGATCAAATGATGTCGACTTTGTTTTATATTCCCTATAGCTAAGTTCAATGGTTTTCGAAATATTTGAGATTTTTCGAAATTTGATGACTTTTTTTTTCTCTCGTTGGGACTTTCCGATTGTGATTTTGTGAAAATTATGTTACTAATAATCCGTTTATGAGTAATCATCGTTCGGAAACTCTGAAATTGATACAGGGTGCGCAGTACAAAATTTCCGATTCCGCCTTTCTTCAAGCCTCATTTTTAAAATTTTTTCAAATGACACACCCTGTATCTAATACTCTGTAATGATACATTATTTTTATACATATCGAACTATACCGTTCTCTTCACCTATCGTTAACGGTTTCCGAGATATCTCGAATTTTCCGATACTTTGTGTCTCAATATTCATCTCGAAATGTTTTCCTTCGATTTTGAAGAGGGTTGCATGTCACTTGAGAATACAAACAGGAGATGGTACGATGTTCCACTCAAAACACCAGTATCAAGTCAATGAATCGAGAATGATCGGTCTGCATGGACCGATGTGAAGCCGATGAAAATGAATAATTTATGGAATTCAGTTTTAATAAATGCAGTGTTCGGAGCAGTTGACAATAGTTCAATTCGAGTCAATTTCTAATTTTCCGCCTTGTAAACTTTTTACCTTTTCCGGTGATAGGTATTCATAACATTTTTCTTAAATTTTTCTTTCTTGCTCATATAACTATTTTTCGAACAACATAGGTTATTTTAAAGGTAATGTGCTTTGAATGAGTGGAAATGTTTGACAATGGAGAATATTACTACAAATCACGGAAAAGAAAAGATTGCATGAATAATTGAAGCAATACATAGAAACTTACAAAAGATGTTCAAAATGGTCTCCATTCTTGTCTATGCATAAATGTATTCTGCTTTCTGTGAACCATTACTGTGAAAACTGTGGTCGTTCTTGAATTGTGTGCTCTTGAATTCATTAGTGTTGATAAAGAAGAAGGAAGAATGCCTTCGGAAAATGGGGTATCCTCGGGAAGAACGAGTCGATATGATTCTTACCACTGAAAAAGCTATGGAAAAATGTTTGCCAACTGAATGACTCTACGCTGAAAAATATCTGGCCCGTAGACATCCGAGAAAAGAAACATTCGAAAAATGGCTACGATAATTCCGAGCCAGTAATAGAGTGTCCGATGAAACACACCACTGAAAAAATCCAATTGTTGGAAATGAAGAAAATGAGCGTAGGAAGAATATTGGAAAATCATTGTTTTCATGCATATCACGTTGAAACGCATCAAGAACTGTCACAAAGAGATCATGAACGACGACTCGAATTTTGTATGTGGGTGTTAGAAATGATCGCAGAAAATTAGGATTTCCCGAATTCAATTCTATTTTCTGATGAAAGTACATACCAGAATAATGCTTCAGTAAACAGACACAATTATTGTCATTACTCTGACACTAATCCACATATTTTTTGTCAATACTACACCCAACACAGATGGTCGGTCAATACATGGGGAGCAATTATAGGACCTCATGTAGTAGGTCCTTTTTTTTCGATGGAGAACTGAATGGCCAGATGCACCTCAATTTTCTGGTCTACGATTTACCAGAGCTGTTGGAAAATCTGTCACTTGACATGAGACAACGAATGTGCTTTCAACAGGATGGAGCCAATGCGCACTATAGCCAATAAGTGAGAGATCATTTGAATGAGAATTTTCCAGAATGGATCGGAAAATGAGGAACCTGGAACTGACCAGCGAGATCGACAGATTTAGCGTCCCTCGTCTTCTTCCTGTGGGGGCCAACTACACTGAAAGGTATGAAAAATAAGATAAAGGACGCTTGCCAGACAGTTACGCCTGAAATGCTGTTAGGAGCAAGGGCATCTTTCGAAAGGAGAATACATTCATGCATAGATCAAAACGGAGGCCATTTTGTACACCTTTTGTAACATTTCAATTGCTTCATTTATTGATGCATTCTTTTCCTCTCCGTGATTTGTAGTAATATTCTCCATTGTTAAACATTTTCACTCATTCAAAGCATATTTTTTCCATTAAAATAATCTGTTTCTCGAGAAATAGTTATATGAGCAAAAAAGAAATGTAATGAACACCGTCACAGGAAAAGGTAAACAGTTTACGTGGAGGAAAATAAGAGATAGGCTCGAATTAAACAATCTTCAACTTCTCCAAACGCTCCTTTTTTTAAACTGAAGTTCAAAAAAACTCATTTTCATCGCCTTTGCACCGGTCCATGTAGAGATATTTTGATCATTTTCGACTTATAGACTCAAAACTGGTGTTTTGAGTAGTACATAGTACAAAATCCTGTTTTGCCTTACCAAGTGACATTGACCCCTCTTTAAAAACGAAGCGAAACATATCGAGGTGGATATTGCAACACAAAGTATCGTATCTACGTATAGAGAACATGGGTGTCGTTCGATAAGTATAAAATAACCGATATTACAGAGTATAAGATACTGGGTGTGTCATTTGAAAAAAATGAAAAAATGAGGCTTGAAGAAAGGCGGAATCGGAAATTTTGTACTGTGCACCCTATATCAATTTCAGAGTTTCCCAACGATGGTTACTCAGAAATGGAGTATTAGTAACATAAATTTTGCGAAATCACAATCTGAAAGTCACAACGAGAGAAGAAGAAAAAAGTCATCAAATTTCGAAAAATCTCAAATATTTCGAAAACCATTGAACTTAGGTATGGGAAATATCGAACCTTCATTTGATCTCACAAAGCTAAAATCATCAAGATATATAGGGTGTTCTGTTTAAAAGACATAACTTTGATTTTTCCCTCAGAAACGAAACACCCTTTATATACGAAATTATTTTTAAATTGTGACCGTAACAGAAGTTTATCATATTGCGAGAAAAAAAATTTCAAAATCCGTCGTTTTCTTGGCATTATGCTACTTCTAGTGACTCGTGGGCCAGCCTGTATACAATCAGACCCATATAGTATACAAGCTCGAGAGATGATAGCTATAGTATTCTTCTCTGATAAATATGTCTGCTTCATATTTGGCAGCACGTGTGAGTCGATTCGGAGACCACGTTTTGTGGATTCGGTAGAGTTCGACAATCCCGGTTGGGAGAATTTTTCTTCGATATTTTCTCGAAATGAGCTTTGCTTAGGCTTCAATTTTTCTGCAGAGATTGAATGAATTTCATTGTTAGTTCCTTTTTGAGCGAAAACATATACGTATAAC
Organism: Cryptolaemus montrouzieri; assembly: GCA_013387265.2. NCBI lineage: Eukaryota > Metazoa > Arthropoda > Insecta > Coleoptera > Coccinellidae > Cryptolaemus > Cryptolaemus montrouzieri. Next base: position 128,200,170 of record JABFTP020000185.1, read on the forward strand.
AGTATATTGCACCATAAATACAAATTTTGGGTGAAACATTTTTCTTTTCAAGAAATAATAACAGAACTAAGAAGTTTAAAAATGAAACTCCATGCGCATCGATGAATGAATTGGAAATAGGCGAAATATATTTCAATAGGAGTTGCTTATTAAAGTAATCTTGTTCTATTAGTATGCCTTGAAAATTCAGAAACCAAATCGTTTGAGCTAAGATACACATAAACAGGAAAGATTCATTTAAATATTTAATTCGAAGGTTGACACAAAACGGAGAGCCTTGCAGATAATTATCGAAAGGGGTTGTATTTATACGTTGGAAGAATTTTTCTTTCAATTCTATCATATAGAGAATGAAATAACAAATGAAGATGAGGTATTCATGGAGAGGGTTTCTGGTGAATAAATAAAAAAAACCATCCATTCTTTGAAACTTATACATATATCGGTACATAAATCATCCGTTGATATTACGAAACTGAAAAGATTCATCCACGAGCACAGGATTTACACAAACTTCAGCTACAAACGAAGCCAATATCCGGGAAATCCATCTGTGTAGCGTTGTATATAGACAAGAAATCCGGATAAAGAAGGAAGCTCGATGAAACGTGCGATAGTTTCAAAGCTGGAAGATATGTATGAGACAATTTGTTCGCATCAGTCGTAGTTGTTCGCATATTTCATCTTCTTTATTTTCTTTCAACACGCTTTCGTGATTTCACTTGCCGCACATTTTGGGGTCGACAAATTTCATATAACACCGCAATATTTGAATTATTAACTGTGACGAAAGTGTTAGCTTCAAATGGTTGAACTATTGAAGAATTTTCTGTAGAAACATTGAAATGATTTTTCTTTCTGGTTTCAAGTTTAGAAAAATGAAGTTTATCGACGAGTATGGCAAATCTGAGACGAGGCTTAGCGAAATCCAAATGTCATGGCCTAAAAATTCACTTTCCTACGAATACAAATACTATTTTCTTCGTATTTGATGGATACCATTAGGGTTGAGCAGCTTGAACACTCCATTTGCTAATCGCTTACTGCCGCACCCGTACAGGTTCAATAGGTGTAGGTAATATCTTTAGTCCTACAGAATTTTTCAATTTTCTGGGACACACTGGGGTTTCAAAGTACGTTCGATCTAGTCAATACGTTTTGCTGCGGAACAAGGAGATACAACAAGCTCCGCGAGGGGATTTTGATGATTTAAAGAAAAACGGAAAAAACCAACCACCAGTCATTTCATGAATGTAGGAAAATTTCGTATTGAGCAACACGTAACAGAATATTGCTGTCGTCTATAACCTACAACAAGGTGTTTCCGTTCTAATCTGCCAAAATGCACAGAATGATAGAAAATCTTAAAATATTGACACTTTCCACAAGAACATACCCTCTCTGACCTGTCGTTTTCGAGATACAGGCTGTGAAATTTTCTGGGAAGAAATTTATTTTTAGATAACTCACTCAATTCTTCAGATATCAAACTAAAATTCGAATTTCGAGTGTTTCTTTATCAGATAGACGACAGCGTATTGAAAATTTGTCGGTTGCTCGACAGCGTGATATATTTTCCGGTGTCATGTCGTCTTTTTTACCCCAGAACTTTTTTGCAGGAAGCCACTGACCACATTCTCTAAAATTTTCGAATTACTCATTTGATTTCAAAGTTTTCTTGTTCCATGCATTTCTTTGTATCTGTCATCGTTCTTGTGAAAAAAATTAAAATAAGATTTATGTTTCGATATTAGCAATAGATTCTGGCCCATTTTCGTGTCGAAACACAAGTCCAGGTTATTTCTATTTCAATCTACGAAATTTCACTGGTCGACCGTGAGTCGGAATTCAAAGTGACTCTCAATACAAATTATGCCTCAGAAATGTTCGGTTTGCCATTATACAGGGTGTCAAATTTCGAATTATCAAAAGAAAAAAATGCTATAACTGCCGTAAGTTCGAACATATTTCTAAACTTGATATTTTGATCTGCTAGAATTGAGTTAGCGTTTCTATCACGAAATATTCATGATAGCACTATCAGCTCTTAGGATTTTCACGAGTTGCAAGTGTATCATTTGATTATTCACGGTCCATGGTATTGAACCACAGTCATATCGAAATGATGAAAAAAAAGGGAAGTACGCTTTTCAATTGATTGATCGATGATGCCTGAACTACGTGATAGTTGATATTCATAATGAATAATAAAATAATAAATGTTACTATGTTTTAACTATCACTAATTTATTGATGTAAAGAATGACAAAATTTTACATTGGTTGGACCGGTTTCGGACATACGTCCATTATCAACAACAAGCTAATGAAAACATAATACTCATGTACAATACAGGAACTAAGATCAATAAAATGCTAGTAGAGGTCACAGTAACTTGAATAATGGTGATTGGTAGGTAATGAAGTCTACCTGGTCGTAAGAGAGCTTAACCCTCTCTTCTCCTGATGTTTTGAAAATTTCCATCGATTCGAAAAAATTGAGTTTATAGGATTTATCACAAGAATGAAGAATTTTTAGCAGTTGAAATTCAGGAAAAGTATGACATTCATTCAGAAAATGTGCAGCTAAAGAATCATATTTCTGAATGACCGGAAATGTTCTTTGTATCTAGCTTTGAAGGAGCGTCCTGTTTGACCTATATAAAAGGAATTGTACTCTGAACTTGTTATTTGATATACTCCTGATTTTTAGAATTTATCGGTTTTATGTCCAAAACCGGTCCAACCAATGTAAATTTTTTCATTCTTCACATCAAAAAATTAGTGGTAGTTAAAACATAGTATTTTATTATACATTAAGAAGTACGTTTCTGTTATAAGTTACAATAAAAAACCATTTAACACAGAACAAAGAAGAAAATATATCCAATAATTTTAAGCTGCTAAAGAAACCGTTCTAAGTGTGCTTCATTCTGTTGTATCTACATCTCCTCCAGGCAGGACTGAAGCTCTGATAAGAGATTGCGAACTACAATAGGTAGCAACGATTATGTAATCTAGCATTTTAGTTCACACTGTCATCACGATAGTTAAATGTGTGGAAAAGAATATATTAATTGCGCAGTTGAATAATCAAACAATTGAGACATATAACACTTTTATGTAAACAAAACCAACATCAATGTGAGTGTACTAGTGAATGAAAGATGGCTAACAAAAATTCATGGAAATTAGAAAACAGGTCTTCTCTACGTGTTATGCATTGGTACAGTGGAACTGCTCTTCTCGATTTGACGAATCAATTATGTTTTTATATGTTACCACCCACAGAGAGTATGTTGATACCCTGAAAACATGCAAACCGATGTCCAAGTTTTCATAAAAACCCACATTCAGATATCTGGCATGATTACCGTGTGTACACTATAGAAAAACGTGATGGTTTGAGGTGGAATCCCTCGATCGTAAAACTTATCTTGTTTTGGTTAACAACTCCTTAATGCTTCAACCCCATGCAATTATATGATACAAAAATTAGAAAAAACTTTCTTCTTGCACGATTGCTACCCTTCCCCAAATTGCAACTTTTATGACAGATTTCTTGAATCTGCATGGAATCAATGTTTGATTATGGCCTGCTCAGTTCCCTGATCTGAATTAGATTGACCATGCTTGGAATACATTGTTGAGAAGCTTTATACAAATTCAACATGGTGTTCAAATCGGTAACAATTGTTCGAAGTTCTCCAATTCACTTGATGCACTAACCCCCCGAAGATCCTCACATTGAATTAATTTTGAGCATGCCTAAGAGGTGTAGAGCTCAAACTTATACTGAAGAAACTCATACAATTTATAAGCCAACCTCATTCGTTTATTTATCTGTTTTATTATAATTTTGAAATATTCGAAAAATTTACGTTTTCACTTAATTTTTACCAGGAAGAAAAGTTATTAAGTAACGATCCGGAAAAGACTAATTATCCTTACATTTTGCCAAATTTGCATCTCCATCTAGCAGATTTATATTGCTAATCTTCAACTGTGAAGGTTAATTTAGTGCTCTTTTGAAGTATTTTCAGCGTAAACCATAATTTTCAGTTTATTTAAAATGAAATATTATTTCAATCCAAAATAGAAGCCATTTCAGTACAGCCTTGAACGAGCCTGAAAAAACATTTCCAATTCTACTACATCCCAGTTTCGCACGTAGAGGCTTGTAATTTGACACGTCGCCGTGAACTCCGGAACTCACGAACCGTATTTAAATTTGTCGGGTTCGATCGAGATTTTTGTGTTATTCAAAATAATCGACGGAAATTGGAGCAACCGTTTTTTATATGAACTACGACGAAACTGATGTTTTTAAATCTGATCAGTAAATTGATCTCCTTTTCGAAGTTGTTTGTTTCAGATTGAATCGTCGTTATGGTTTCGAAGATATATGTGTAAACACACTATGAAAGCTCAAGGTTTTCAATTTCTTATCGAAAATTTGTTGAACGTGTTATAGATTCCGCTTGACAGAGATCAGAAAAATTCATTTTGTTTCGGAGAAGCTCCCGAAATGTAAGGTGAAATCAGTATTTTCTAAGACATACGACTTAGGTTAGATTGAGTACATATTCTAACATTGTGGCTGTAAAAAAATTGAAGTTTACTGGTTAAGCCCAGAGGATAATGAGCAATGAGACCCTAATTCAATAATTGTCACTGAAATCTTGGAAGAAAAGTCAATGTAGTTCTTCTATTTATTAACATTTTATAATTATGGTAAATAATGTCAACAAATGATTTTTTCTAGATATAAATAAAAAAATATTTGAGGTAGAGGTCGTCGTTGTTAGAGTCCCCAATCACTTAGGGAGTTCAAATTCCAAAATGTTCTTGTATTTTTTTGCTGCATCTATTTCAGCTTCGGAACTCAAAACAAAGAAACCCAAATTGCAGCAAAATATAACAAAACAATAAATGCAATTCTCATGATCGAACTGAACGCCAAAAACAAAATATACGCTATTACATCTTCAACTCTGTTCCTGTCATCTTGTACAGTTTTGGCATCATCAAATGACAGTCAGAAAATTTGACCAACAATCAGGAATGCTACTAAACATGCTAATTTCACTTTACTCTAGAGCCGACATAGATGGTCAATTTGGACCTAGAAGTAAGGGATGGAGATGATTATTGAATATAGAAAGCAGCTATACAGTCGTCATTGATGGACTCAATCGATACCAGAAACATAAAACGAATTATGAATTCATTAGTTTACCATAAAGAAAGAATACGTAAAATAAAGAAAACACCAATTTACGGCAGTATCTCTAGTAAATCTGAAACAAAGAGAGTGAAAATCACGAAAAAAGATTTGAAATTAAAAATGAAAGAAGAACAAATGAGAAAACGACGTCGAAATGTAATGCACGGAAATATAGAAAAAGATGATGAAAGTGACTTCATAAAATCCAGTGAAACGTTGAAATACCTAAGTCGTGCAAACCTTCAGGCATGACAGAAGTTCTGATAAGAGATTGCGAATAAAAATTGGTAGCAATGATTATGAAATCTAGCATTTTAGTTTACACTGTCATCACGATAGTTAAATGTATGGAGAATAGTCTAGCAATTGCGCAGTTAAATAATCAAACAATTGAGAGACATAACACTTTTATGTAAACAAATCCAACATAAATGTGAGTGTACTAGTGGATAAAAGATGGCTAACAAAAATTAATGAAAATGAGAAAACAAGTCTTCTCTATATATGTTGTGGGATTAATAATTTCTTCAAAATATTGAGCTTGAAAATTCCTTCTGAACAATTTATTAAATCACAAACGTCAGTCGGAAGATAAGTTTCCACATAAGAAAAAGTTCCCTCAAATTTGGTTATGCTATGCATTGGTACAGTGAAACTGCTCTTCTCGATTTGGCGAGTCAATTATGTTATTTTATTTTACCACCTGCAAAGAGTATGTTGATACCCTGAAAACATGCAAACCGATGTCCAAGTTTTCATAAAAACCCACATTCAGATATCTCGCATGATTACCGTGTATACACGGCTACAGAAAAATTACGTGATGGTTTGAAGTGGAATCCCTCAATCGTAAAACTTATCTTGTTTTGGTTAACAACTCTCTAATGCTTCAACTCTTTGTGCAATTATATGATACAATAATTGGAAAAAAACTTTCTTTCAAACACGATTAGCACCGTTTCCCAAATTGTAACTTTTGTGTCGGATTTCTTGAATCTGCATGAAATCAATGTTTGATGTTGGCCTGCTCAATCCCTTGACCTGAATCAAATTGAGCATGCTTGGAATGTATTGGAACGGAAGCTTTATACAAGTTCAACATGGTTTTCAAATCGGTAACAATTGTTCAAAGATCTCACTTGATGCACTATCCCCGAAGAACCTCACACTGAATTAGTTTTGAGAATGGTTAAGAGGTGTAAAGCTCAAACTTATACTGGAGAAACTCATACTATTTAAAAGCCAGCCTCATTCGTTTATTGATCTGTTTTAATATTATTTCGAAATATTCGAAAAAGTTATGTTTCCACTTAATTTTTACCAGGAAAAAAAGTAATTAAGTAACGAACCGGAAAAGACTAATTATCCCTACATTTTGAAATGTGCATCTCCATCCAGCAGATTCTCATTGCTTATCTTCAACTGCAAAGGTTAATCTCTTTTGAAGTATTTTCAACGTAAACTATAATCTTCAGTTTATTTAAAACGAAATATTATTTCAATTCAAAAAAGCAGCCATTTCAGTACAGCCTTGGTTTGTCAAAAATTCAAAAACTCAATGTAGTTAATTTGAGTATAGTACATAAATCATCCATGACATGCTCTGTTATTAGAACGAGCCTGAAAAAACATTTGAGAAATTTTTCTCTTATGAATTAACTCAAGGTTTTCCAATTCTACTACATCCCAGTTTCGCACGTAGAGGCTTGTAATTTGACACGTCGCCGTGAACTCCGGAACTCACGAACCGTATTTAAATTTGTCGGGTTCGATCGAGATTTTTGTGTTATTCGAAATAATCGACGGAAATTGAAGCAACCGTTTTTTATATGAACTACGACGAAACTGATGTTTTTAAATCTGATCAGTAAATTGAACTCCTTTTCGAAGTTGTTTGTTTCAGATTGAATCGTCGTTATGGTTTCGAAGATATATGTGTAAACACACTATGAAAGCTCAAGGTTTTCAATTTCTTATCGAAAATTTGTTGAACGTGTTATCGATACCTCTTGACAGAGGTCAGAAAAATTCATTTTGTTTCGGAGAAGCTCTTGAAATGTAAGGCGAAATCAGTTTTTTCTAGGACATACGACTCAGGTTAGAGTGAGTTCATATTCTAACATCGTGGCTGTAACAAAATTGAAATTTACTGGTTACTGAAATCTGAAATCTTGGAAGAAAAGTCAATGAAGTTCTACTTACATATTTAATTACATTTTATAATTATGGTAAACAAATGCTTCTTTCTCTATATAGTTAAAAAAATAGATGAGGTAGAGGTCGTCTTTGTTAGAGTCCCCAATCACTTAGGGATTTCAAATTCCAAAATGTTCTTGTATTTTACTGCTGCATATATTTCAGCTTCGGTACTCCTCAGCTTGGATTCATCTAAATTTCAGGGCTTTGGGTATAAATTATATCTCAACCTCTGAGCTGCACCTACGACTTTCCATCTACGACTCTCTACCTAGGACTGAATTTCACAAATTGGTGATATATCACCAAGATATTCTATGCTCTAACGTAACAGCCAACTTCACCAGGAAATTTAAAGTAACAAAATAATGTGGGTCTAACATTATTTGAAGATAAGAATTAACAGAAAAAGTTACAGAGATTTTAAAAAGTAACCTGCTAGCTGTACAGGCAGCTCATAGAATCAAAAGGAATAATCTACAGAAATTTATTGACAATTAAAAGAGAAGCTTCATAAGTAGCGAGGAAGCATCTACAAACACTCACAGATGTTTGGCAACCATTTTAAAAATTTGAAAGAATTTCATGATTCACATGATAATTTCACAGAAATTACTTGAAAATGAAGGAAAAAATAATTGAACATTGGAGTTTGAGATGAAAGGAGATTTAAAATTAAAACTGAAAGAAGAACAGATGAGAAAACGGCGTTCAAACATATAGTCAAAGATAACGAGGGTGACTTCATAAAATCAAGTGAAACGTTGAAATACCTAAGTCGTGCCAACCTTCAGGCAGGACAGAAGCTCTGATAAGAGATTGCGAAGAAAAATTGGTAGCAATGATTGTGAAATCTAACATTTTAGTTTTTACTGTTACCGTGTCCACTACGGTATCTTACCATAGATCGCTCTAGGCCCCTCCGAATACGCGTGATACCGTGTTAACCACGCTTCCTTAATCACAGAACACCTAGTAGGCCGTTCGACCAGGCTAGGCACAGAACGTACTCTGGGCCTACCTGGACCGAGGGTTTAAATATCCGTGCATTTCTGAGACTCCCGCTCTTTCTCTTCAACGACCTCTTCGAATTCACACTGTCTTAGAAAACCGGCTGCAGCACTCGTTGCCACGAGCCGGCTTTCCGTTCCCACGCAATATTGCCAAATGATTATTTCACAGAAATTACTTGTAAATGAAGGAAATAATAATTGAATATTGGAGTTTGAGTTACTTTTGTCATACTCAGAAAAATTATTCTGTTCGAGTTTATTGATGAGAAATCCATCAAGGTCATTATAAGAAAATTGTAGGAACTAAAGGAATACAATTATGAAATGAAAAAGACGAATCCTATAGAGCAGAATTTGAATTTCTAATAGTTAATATAAAGCATTCGAGCATTTAATGGGAAAAATTTAAAATCAGATTTTCAAGGTTAAGTGCGGCATTTTGCTAGATGAACTTTGAACTTAACCCATATTTTTGATATAGGTCACTACACAGTATTCAAGATAAAGGTATATCTCTAATTTTCACTTGAGAACTTTTATATGAATAAATTATTTCAAATACAATCAACGATAATCTTAAAGTTGAACTAATTAGTCCTGAGGTCAGCAAAGAAAAGAAAGCATAATGAAGATTCTGAAGCGAAGCTGGAAGCACATATCATCTGATAGCCGGATTCTGCGCATTAGACTGTTAACCAGTGGCGTGACACAGATAGAGTTTTGACTAGAATCAGGTGTTTTAATTCAAATTGTTGTGACGTAATTTTAGCACGTTATTTCCCACCCAGGGTAATTGTCCTTTATTCGTTTATTATATTCATATTATTCTATTGAAATATAATTTTTTCACATTTATTTCCCTGTAAACAATATTTCGTAAGCAACATATGATAAGCTTACATTAATGTGCACTTTAGGCAGACGAGTACGAAGTTACTGCGATTTGTAGGATGCTTTTCTTTCTGACTCTAAGACCAGCTAATTTTTTCTTTAATTTCATAATACTCCTATATTATAAACGGTATATCCTTCGATATCTGTCAGAAGGTTAATTTCTATCAGACCTTGTTGCTCTTTATATTTCTAGGATACACCAAACTTTCTGTTAGTTGCAGTTTCATAAAGATATCCCAAATCTGAATGAACCAAAACATATTCTAATAACTGAGGCAACTATTACTCCTCATAGATCAATTAAACGTCGCTCGTTTGCTTAATATTGCCATGACGTGCAGTAACTTTCTTACAACAGAAACGTGTTTCAGCGATGACTGTTAAAATGCTATTTTGATTGGGTGATACGATTCCCAAGCTGATTGTTCGTGTTCAAGGCAACAAATTAAATTGTTCATTTGATATCATCATTGTAATAGCTTAATTTACTTCAAAGAACTGGACTTTTCGATGCATACAGAAATCTCAGGTGTAATTATTCTTGAATGATGAATACGATTCGATGAATTCATTTCAATTTATCGCCCCTCAATTGTTTTTATCATAACTTACAGATGTTACTACTCTACTGAAATATAAATGAAGTATCGGAAAAAACGTGAGAGGTTTATGTTATATAGTTGATTGATTCAGCAGTTGCTGAGTGATAGTTAATCATGATGATAATAAGAAATTGAACTATGTATTATACTATCACAAGACAATCATTGAAAATCAAGATTGGAAATTTAGTCTCTCGACCATCTCCACCTGGCAATAAGTACTGAACTAAAGTTGAAACAGCATACATACATAAACAGGTACATAAAAATAAATAAGATAGCAACAAAGAGGTAATAAAAAATTATAATAGAAGCAGGTATCATTCGAAGTTATTAAATATGTACGAATAAGCTGAACTATACTGGTCCATTAAAAGATAATCCCTATATGAAGTTTGTTGGAGTTTGAAAATGTTGATGGATCTAACTTTAGCTCTTCAGAAATTCTGTGAATGATTTGAAGATGATCTTTGGGTGGAAAATGATGGCCATTTTCGATAAAATGTGAAGCAAAAGTGGATTCGTCGATTCTCTGTTTAATGTAATGTGATTGATGCTCTTTGTATCTACTTTTGAATGAACGACGAATCTATTCTATATAGACGCCTTCACAATCTATACTGGACAACTTGTAAACTCCAGTATTGTTAAATCTATCAGATTTATCTTTACTTTTGGAACATTTTTGGGAATGTTTCTTGTGGGTTTTGGAAAGTACTTTCTTATGCTTTTTTTATGCGCGCTTCCCAGGAATAGACGAACATGTTACACCACATAAGTAGGCGCCTGGGAAGAATCAAAGTGTCTGTTCACTTGCTTCTTGAAGAGGGCCAAATTATAGGATGTTGCGAAGATGTTGGATGGAAGCGAGTTCCACAGCTCAATGGCCCTGTAAACGAAGGAATTCTTATAAAGAGAGGTTCGAGTTTTCCTGGAACAAGGTCTTCCAGCTCCTTGTAAAACAGAGACAGGTCAGCAACTTGTCTTCTGAGACCCAGCGGTTGGAGATCGCGGCTGATCTACGGGCGGTCGATGAGGCGCACAGCCCGTTTTTGCACACTACCCAACATCCAAAACGAATGTTTCGGCGCAGATTCTCATACACGGGAACAATATTCCGAAGCAGGTCGAATCTGCGCCTTATATAAAAGCAACAGCTGAGATGACGTGAAGTATCGCTTGGCTCTGTAAAGAAAACTAACTTTAGCTGATGCCGACTTAGCTATTGCTGATACATGTTCATGCCAGCAGAACCTGGAGATGATCATTATTCCAAGAAGTTGCATCGAATCTTTGGATGCAATTTGTTGGCCTTGCATCATTAGAGGAGGTTCTATAGCGAGGACCTTTGTATAAAACGTAGTTGCTTGCGTCTTGCTAGCGTTGAAGCTCACCAGGTTCAACTGACCCCACTCAGATATCTTAAGTAGGTCAGAGTTTAAGTTTTAAATTTGTTGACATCTCTGACGCTGAGATTCCGCAGCTGTTCTCGGCCGCAGACTACTGGAAGATGAAACCAGGGTACAATCGTCTGCAAAACCGAAGATCTTGTTTTCTGTAGATGACAGAAGATCGTTTCTCTGTAACAGAAACAAGGTTGGCGAAAGGATGGATCCCTGATGTACTCCTGTTTACAACTGGAAACAATCAGATGTTATACCGTCAACCACAACTTGTATTGATCTATTTGAAAGAAAGCTACTTATCCAACCCCGCAATTTTTCGGGAAGCACAAATGCAGCAAGTTCATTCAACAAAGCTGCATGTCAAACCCTATCGAAGGCCTTAGAGATGTTGGGGCTATTGTTCTAGATACCCCATGTTTTCCCATCGTTGATGTACAAACATGATTGACGTAGGCGTGCAGATCTCCTGTCGATTTTTGCCTGCGAAAACCATACTGACGATTGTTAATAATTCCCTGCAACTCAAGATATTTGATAATTTCATTATTTATGACTCTCTCCATCACTTGAGACATAATGGGAAGAAGAGCAGCTGGGTGGTAGTTTTGGGGTAAGAATTTCTTTCCTTTTTTGGGATCGGTTGAATTCTTGCTATTTTCCAGCTGCTCGGAAAAGTCTGGCTTTCATGAAAAATCTAAAACAGACGGTTAAGAATGGGTGGCAGTTCGGGAGCACATGTCTCAGGACGTTTAGCGGTATTTCGTCCAGAGCTACTGCCTTCTTGTTGTTCAGCTGCTCGAGAGCCCATCTCACAGTGCGGACTCTGAAGTAGATTTCTGCCATGGGAGAATTTGTAGGTGAGATGTTCGGTGGTATTGCGTTAGATAAATCCAGCACAGAATTCTATGAGAACAAGAGAGGAAAGAGATCGACTGTTTTGGAATGACACATACAAACTTTTCGCTGACTGGCCAAAAATATGTAAAGTGTATTTGTCTGTACAGTTAATCCTAAACGTGGGTAAATACTATTTGTGTTTTTCCTTTCTAATCATTACGTTCATTATATTTCAGGGATAATCACTGTTCTCAGCTAATTCTTTAATAGTTGACACTTCCCTGGGCATATATTCTTCGGATAATGACATAGAGAATACCCTATGAATCATAGAATCAAACACAGCTTATTTATGAGATTTTGTGTGTGTTGAGTCATAGGGGATGCAAATATTACTAAAGGTGGGTGTTCGATTTATACCAAAATTAAGTGTGTCATTTTTAAGAGTGATTGTTAAGTCTAAAAAGTGAATATGATTATCGACTTCTCTCTCTGTTTTGAATTTAATTTTGGGATGAATGCTATTGATCTAGTTGTCTAGCGATTTCCACAAAATATGCTAGTATATCGTCTTCATATCTTTACCAAAGATGTTGAAGCATTGAATATGATATCTTCCTTACGCCATGAAAATTTCAGCTAAAAAGGCGCTCAATGGAGATCCCATCGGTAGACCCTGAGGTTGTTCTTGAATTTATTATTGAATTTAAAATAATTCTGTTGCAGGCACAACTTGAGCAAAAACATAAAATTATTTTGTAGAACCGGATTTATGTGTGATTTGTTTAGGATGCCTGAGACCAATGGGAGGCATTCGTTTCCTGGCTTTCTCTCTGCCATTATCTGAAAAATATATATCCGCGGAAGTGTCAACTATTGAAAGAATAGCTAAGAACAATGGTTATTCTTCAGATATAATAAACGGAATGATCAGAAATAAACATACATAGATGAATTGAATATCATAATATTCACCCTAGTGTGGAATAACTTGCACAGATAAATACATATTATTTTGGTCTTATCAGCGAAAAGATTGCAAATGTCATATCAAAATAGCATACAAATAGCTTTCAAAACCCACATGAAACTCTCCCAATAGTTTTTCAATAGAGAAGATGAAACTGATAGATTTGACAACACTGGAGTTCACAAATTGTCCTGTATAGATTTTGAAGGCGTCTATATGCGTCATACTGATCGTTCAAGAACTAGATACAGAGAACATCAATCAGATTACAATAACCAGAGTTAAAGTGTACAGCGAATGTAGATTCGCTGCACACTGTATAGAAAAATGCTATCATTTTCCATCCATAGATCAACTTTAAATTATTCACAGAGTAACTGAAGAACGAGAATTACATTTCTAAGAATCCATCGCAATTTTTAAAACTCCAACGAACTCCCCATGATAATCTGAACGACCAGTATGGCCCGACTTATTCGTCTATATTTGATATTGTTAAATAATACCTGTTTCTAACATAATTTGTGTATTACCTCGTGTTCTCATGCTTAATAATTTCGTATCTACCTGTTTATGTAGGTACCTATGTAGTTTCAACTTTAGTTAAGTACTTGTAGTCAGCTGAATATGGCCGAGAGACCGAAATTGCAATCGTGAATTTCAATAAACTCTTGTGATAGTATAATACACAGTTTAATTCTTTATTATCATCGTGATTACCTATCTCTTAATAACCAAGGGATCAATTAATTCCTTAAGTTCCATTTTAGACATTTCGAGTTCCTACTAGAACGGCAGCTTTAAACAGTCAGTATCCTCCATAAATCATCATCAGATAGTCTGTTCCCTCCAAGAGTTAGGATAATCTAAGAAAGTCACAACATGATAGAATATATGCTCTTCATTCATAGATATGTATTATTTAAACATTGTGCTTACTATCCTTTCACAATGACATACTCAGCTCAGGTAGTATTTCCGTTGAATTGAAGCTAAAATTATTGCCATTCTCAAACCTGGGAAAAATCCAGAACTTCCTAGTAGTTATCGACCTATCAGCTTACTTTCTGTTTATTTCAAAATTTTAGAAAGTCTTCTTTATCAGAGGTTCAAACCAATCATTGACAGAGCTCTGTCCACTTCTCAGGAAGTTTTCGAAAGAACTGGAATTGTTCTGATCTGATTCATTTTCATCCATTTTCATTTGGACAGGATTTCAGGGTAAACTTAAAATAGGCGCTGTATTTGTAGATCTATCTTCGGCATATGACTCAATTTGGAAGGATGGTTTAGTTTATAAACTCTTTGAAGTAGTCCAACGTGAAAAATTATGAAGTTGATTGAAAATAATAAAAACAAGTACTGTGTTTTAAGGAACTTTACTTAATAATTGCGATTCGTAACGCGTTTTACTAGTGTACTTGTTTTTATTATTGATAATGGAATTTTACCAAGTAAAAGCCTCCCAAATTCAAATGATTGAAAATATATTATCTGATAGAAGACTTCGAGTTTTTACCGGTGAGAAAAGCAGTAGATTTTACACTCTAAATTATGGCTACTTCAGCGATCTGTTTTGCATCTCTTCTCTTCAATTTGTATTTGTCTGACATTCCTGAAACTTCCTCTACAAAGTTTATTTATGCTGATGATATTGCTTTGGATTTTCGACACTATGACTTCGAAACAATTGAGCAAACACTGACTTCTGATTCAAAAATTTCTGAACATTTTCTTCAAAAATGGCGTTTATGTCCAAATCCTTCGAAAACATCTTGGTGTAAAGCATGATCGTTCTTTGACTTTCAAATTTCATATTGATAAATTATGTCAGAAGTTCAAAACAAGGAACAATATACTACATAAACTAGCTGGATCTAATTGGGGCGCCGGAGTCTCTACTTTGCGAACTACTGCTTTAGCTTAAGTATATTCAGCAGCAGAATAATGCAGTCAGGTGTGATTGTATAGTGCTCATGTCAATAAGATTGATTTGTTCTATGAGAGTTATAAGTGGATGTATCAGTTCAACTGCTACCCCATGGCTTCCGGTTATTTGTAATATAGTTCCTTCCCATATTCGCAGGAAATTAGCTCTTAAATCGTCTTGGGATAAGTATCACTCATTTCCAGAAGTTTTTCCGATAATACACGATCTTCAAAATCCACCTAACCTGAGATTGCAATCTAGGAAACCTATTTGGTCGATTGAATTTTTGCGTACACGGGTGAAGGCTGTTGATATTTGGAAAACTGAATGGCAGGAAGTTGATGTTTTTAATGAAGCTCTCATAGAGGATCCTTCCAAAACGGTTGCAGGTTTCGAGTAGGAAAAATTAGTGTACATTATATCGTCTCAGGACAGGACATGGTCGTGATAATAGTATGTTGTTCTAATTAAATACTGTAGAAAGTCCGGCATGTGAATGTGGCACACCTGAAGAAACAATAGGACATTTAGTCCTCGATTGTTCTATTTACCAGTTTACGGGTGGTTTTCAAGAAATTCATTCCGTTTCAGATAATTTCATTAACTGGGTAGAGAACTTTATGTCTATTTAGGAGATTATTTTTTGAATCTTGAGGTGATTATGGGCTACACCTCCGAATGGTGTATGAGATGTTCCATGTTGAAAAACAGCGGAGCATTAGTTAAGTTCTTAGATAAGGCTAGGACTGCTCCCTCTAGTGTTTTTTTTCCATGGTGTATGTTGATAAGGCAAGGGCTACACCCATGTAGGATTTCATTCCCAAAAGGTGTATAAGATATTCTCTGTTGAAAAACAAAGGAGCTTTAGTGAAATTCCTAGATTCAAGTGAGTTTAGACATATAAGAGCTAGGTATGTTTTGATGAAATATTTTTCTGCTGGTTTTCTTTTTCTATTGTTACATACTTTTCCTGTCCTAATCTCTCTTCCTTTTCAGCTTTGTCTTCGTGAAGAAGTCCTGGAAATCATGGAGTGCAAGATGATAATGAGAGAATGAAGCTGCTAAGCAGAAAAATTATTGATACTCTTTTTGTACACACGACACTAACACAACATAAACAGACAAACTATTACTAGTGCAATAGTGTCAGGGAAATGAGTTTTTTTCAACAGGTTTTTTCACGCATTTATTGAGTCATACGCAAAATAGTATGGTTCCCCTGTTACATTTCCTGTGCTTACACTTTAGGGGCAATCGTAGGAGGCATAATGCGAGTTTAGATGCCTAAAGGAACGGGCATGGTCTGTTTTTTTCTGCTGGTATTCTAATTATTCGCCTGTTCTTTACGATCGTGTTTTTCTGACACACCAAAATTATAGCTATAAGCATTTATTGTAAATACAATTATTCGAATTTTTGTAAATCCTCTCTTTTCAAAAGAATATATACGTAATCAAACATAAAATTGAAATTACATGTTTATTCACAGAAATGAAGTTAAAGCAAAATAGTCCATTCAGCGGCTTCTTTCTGAAAGAAATTATTGATAATTCTCTGTTTTATGGTTCGATATGAAATTGGGATGGAGTGTTGCGAATCATAAATAAATCATGTAGTGTGAAAGTAATGAGAAAAGAAAAATGTAAACTTTTCAGAATAAGAAAACGCGAATTCTTCAATTTTATATTTTATATTTATATTTCTTACATTACATATCATGTAGGTAAGAAATACCTTGAAACCCGTCAATGCGATAGGAAAAACAATACAGAAAATGAATGTGTAGAAAATGAAGAGTCATTAAATTGTAAAACGGATCTAAAACGACAATCCGTCATAGATCCGGGTTGCAACCTTAGCTAAGGTATCTGAAACATAAAATGAATAGGTCAAAAGCAAGAGTTTCAAAACTAAGATGTCGTAAAAATGTAATCATGAAGAACAAAAGCCATCAAGCAAAACATATTATTGCAAATTACATAAGAAACTTTTCTTGTATAATTTGAAGAAATATGCTTCCTTCATAAAATTCGAAATATCCATAAACTGAAAACTTACTGCATAATTGAACTGATATATAAAATTTCCCAAGATATTGACTCGATGCGCAATGAAGCAGAAATGGCTAGAAAATTGAAGAATCTCAGATTGAATAAATTCTGTAATTCGTGCATATAAGACATTAAGAAGTAGGGGTTTTAATTTACCTATAGAAGTAGGAGCCTGAAGAAAGATATATCAAAAGCCAGGCATTATTTCACTCTAACAGCCTATAAAATGATGTAACAAGACATTGGGATCGCTACAATGTTTTTTACTTTTCGGTGCAAATTGAAGAATTTTAAAATTTTCCATTCTAGATTTGATTGACCGGTTCCGTTGGAGTGATTAGCAACTATTTTGCTTAATTTTTTGAAGAGGGTATAATGTTTTTCACATCTCATTTTGCAAAGGTCGACCAATCTGACCTATATAAACGCTGTTGCAATCTAGGCAGATTGACTCATAAAATCCTCATTTACACATCACGTTAACTAGATCGTTGGCGTTGAATAGATAGCGGGATAATTTTTGATGTGGAAGTGCATTATTCAAATTTCAAATTTCCAGTGAAGATAATTGCCTAATTTTAAGCGATCATACGAGTTTATGTGAATCAGAAATATTCCATGTCGTCGTAAAGCACCAATTAGAAAACTAATGAAATCTTCCTACAATTCACAAGTCTTACAATTATAGGAGCCATGTTCATTTCAACATTTCTTGGCAGTACAACGCTGTGAAAACTATAATGCATTTCAATTATGATGAACTACCAAGTATTAACAGCTAGCATCTCTGTAAATATAGAGATATGCGGTTTCAAAAAAATTGTTATTATTTTTGGGAATTGGCGATTTTCTTCAGACAAGTTAATATTCCTTCTTATTGGAGAGATGGAATATCGAGTGTGTTCTCTCTAAAATTTCAATTAATCACCAATATTTTCATTATAGTCCCTGAATTATAATGAAAATTGAGTATCAATAAAGTAACACACTGCCCTGTTTCGAAAACTTAGGTTGCTTAAATTATACTTGAGTGAGGTACTGATTATTTCGATTGGATAAGGAGAATTGGTCAAGCATGAAAATCTGATATTTTATTAGGTAACAAAAAAATATTGAAACTTTTCGTACGGTATCTTACTTTTCGTATAGAATAATATTTTTCTGACGATCTTCGGCAGTTTTCAATATATGCATTAGGAAAACGTGAGGACGTATCATTCGGGCTGAAAACTCTGTAGAATAATACAGTAGAATTACATTTTCTTGGTCAATATCAGTTTTCCCAATTCAACTTATCTGCCATCGGGAGTAAGTAACACAACGATTATAGCGATCATACAAATTTTCAATACTATTTTTGTAGTATGATATCCCTTCAACCTCAAAATAGACCTCAATTTCTATAACAACCTATTGATAAGTACTCAAATTTCAAACCTTCATTCTTTTAAGATTTGCGAATAGAGCCGAATGCCGTTTTTATTGATTTGTGAAACTGTGTATTGTCTTGATGAAATAACTGGCCTCTTTTGAGGTAATTAAGAATATAATACAATGCACATTACAGAGTATTGACAACATAACCTTACTTCCGAACGTTGTATTTTTCCACGCTTTGGACGTTCAGTCCATTCGGCTGATTAACGACTGAAATCTCTAGGGTGATGAAAATGGGTTTCATCCATTGTGATATATTGACCAAACAATTTTTATTCATTCCGCTTAGATATTGCTGGAAACTGCTCTGAGTCATCACAACGTTATTGTTTGCATCAGGTGTGAGCACCACTTTCCGTATAGCTTTAACATGTCCAACTATTCATATACACACACCACAAAAATTGTTGCATCACCTGGTATTCTGAATTCCACAATCGATTAAGCAGCTCGATCGCAGTTTCTTTGTCAACATATGTTTTAGGACATATGAGGGGGTAAAAATCCTATCTATGTAGTAACATTTGTTTCCATATGATCTCAAACACGACTGAAACAAGAATGAGTTTATTTGATTATCAGTATTCATTCAATTTCTCTTCAGTTTTCACACTGAATTAATGCAAGTTTTCTGTGTTTCTTGTTGATTTTCGAATCTTTGAATTTATCGTAAGGATAGCTAAACGTCCTGGACGCTATTTGAGTGAAGATGAAGTGGTAAGAATTGTAACACTTCTAGAAGAGGGTCGAAGCCAACGCTACGTGGCTTACTTGTTGCATGTTAACCGAAGCACTATTTCAAGAGCAATTAATCGGTACCCCGAAACAGAGGAATATGGAAGAAGAGCCGGACAGGGAAGAAATCGGATAACAACACCAAATGGTTATCGTGGGCTTCGTTTAACTGCACTGAGAGTTCGACACTGTACGGCTAAAATGCTACAAAATGAACTTGCACGTTCCAGAAATGTGCACATTTCATTGCTAGCTGTTAGGAACAGGCTCAGAGAAGACGATATCAGACCAAGGGTGGCTTCTACCGGCTCGCGTATCACCAGAGAGGATCGATTTGCAAGACTTCAGTTTGCGAGGGAACATGCAAATTGGGGTATTCCAGAATGGTCGAATGTTCTCTTTTCCGACGAGCCCAGGTTCTGTCTAGTGTCAAATGGTAGACGCATGCCTGTACACAGACGACCTGGGGAACGGTAGCAGCAGTGCAATATCCGGCAAACCGAAAACTTCGGAGGGGGCTCAGAAATGGTGTGGGGAGGCATTTCTTTCCATGGTCGAATGACTGCGGCCAGATACGTCGCAGATATCCTTGAACTCCATGTTGTACCCTTTGGCCCATTGATTGGCAAAAACTTCATTTATATGCATGATAATGCTCGGCCTCATGGAGTTAGAGTAGATACAGAATTTCTGCAAAATGCCAAAATTGGTATTTCAAGATGGCCAGCCAGAAATCCCGATATGAATCCCATAGAACATGTTTGGGACAATATGGGGTGGCATATTCAGTAAAGTAGGATGCCTTGTAGAATATCCAACAACTAGAAAATCTGCGTCCTGAAATTTGGAAGTCAGTGACTCAAGAGTACACCCAAATTTGTTTGAGGGGCTTTCGAGACGTACACTGGCAGTAATTAGGGTCCGTGGAGGAAACACCACATAATTAGTAACCATTCGATGCTAGTTGATTTAGTCTCTTCGCGAATGTTTGAAGATGGTAGGATTTTTCAATTTTTCATCAACTAATACTTTTTCGAACATCAGATGCAGAAAGGCTCCTGCAGAGTCTACTGTTTCCGGAAATGGGGCTGGTAATATTGAATATCGTTCGAAGTATGAAAAACATAAAACTGCCGATCGTACCGCAACTTTCAGTTCTTCAATATTAAAAGTTTTTGAAAATTCAAAGGCGCTAATTCTTGAAAATTAGGATAATGCTGCTGGAAAAGTGTCTGGGTTATCACACTATACAAAAAAATACTGTTTTCGTTCTAATTATTGTACTTCGAAATTAATCCATTCGTGTTTTGCTCCGAAATTCAAAGGCACCCGTTCAAAATCAGAATCAATTGTGGTAACTCTTGGCTCGTTCAGCAATCGACAGTTTGAAAAATGATTTCTGTAAGTCCGATCTTATCAGAATTTTAAACGACGCGTCAAACGACGACAAAAATGAAATATATCGTTTTGTAGTGCTTTTTTTTCCAATCTTACTGTGTGCATGCGAAAAATTCAGGTACCTTCAAGAAAAACTCGCAGAATCATCTGATATCATTGTCCATTAATTACTCAATGTATTGACAGAAATAATTTAATAGAAATAGTTGTGGCATTTTGTGGCGAAAATACCAATGTAAGGGGATAGCTAGGCGGGGGTTAGTTATGTATTAGCAAAGTTACAATCCATTCTTGAAAAATCGTTGTTAGGTAACGGATGTGGAGCAAATATAATTCATAATGCAATTTGGTGCAGATGATCTGAATTACAAAACTTCATCCTAGAAATATGTTCCGTTCTTTATATCCACACTGTTCAAGTTTCAGCTTTAAAGAAGCTCGGCTACCATGAAACCAAGTGGCTTACACTTATATTAATTTTAAACTGTGTCACTTTACAAAAAATAACCGAATGGAATAAGCCTACACAGAAACTTGTAGGGTAGAATAAATGATACGAATAAATTCTGGATGTCTGAAAAAAAAATAACTTGCAGTTTCTAGTTCTGGAAGCGATGTTAATACCTAAGGTCAATAAAAAAATGAAAATGAAAAATATGTTGCCGAAATGTAAGCAAATAATTATGGTTTTTGCTTTAATGAAACTGGTGAACTGGTGTTAACTTATTTTTCACAACATTTTGTAATGAAAATCAACATAATAATAGTGAATACTATTTGCATCAAGTCACACTTTTCCATTTTACACACTTTTAAATAAAGAAAATTAAAGAGTTGTTTCTATTCCCATTATTTTCCTGCTAACTGTATAAGTATAAGTATAAGTTGGAAAATAAATAGTCGGTTTATTTATTTACCACATACTAAACGGCTATTTAGTGGTGATATTTCTTATGAATTCAAGATTGATTGGGAAATGATTGCAACAATGACGAAAGAAGATTGGTATGATACTAAAGAAGAAGAACGTAAAAATTTTATGGATCTATATGTTTTAATTCATGCGGTTAAAGTAGGGTTAGGTAAACTGTTGTTATTTGTTTCGTTTTTCAACAAAGTGCTCGACAACTTAGCCCTTCTACACAGTGGGCAGACAGCTTATACTGGATTCTTAGGCACTGTCATAGACCGTGCAATGATAAGATAACTGCCACTACAAGGATTACAAGTTATCTGGCGGAAGTATTTCCCCCTTTTCGGCGACTGTTCCCAATTACACTTTTTTGTTCAGCGACAACATCCATACCTTGAACCTGGATTCGAACCAGGCCTCTGGTCTTAGTATATTCAACATATTTGCTCAATATCCGTGCAGCTACCCAGGTGGCTGGGTTATGTGAGTTGCTTTCATTAACTATTGAATCTTGCTACTAAGAGATTATGAAAGAAATTAATATATATATATATATATATATATATATATATATATATATATATATATATATATATATATATATATATATATATATATATATATATATATATATATATATATATATATATATATATCTTTTAGTAGCAAGAATCAAT
Source organism: Cryptolaemus montrouzieri (assembly GCA_013387265.2). NCBI lineage: Eukaryota > Metazoa > Arthropoda > Insecta > Coleoptera > Coccinellidae > Cryptolaemus > Cryptolaemus montrouzieri. The sequence goes on from JABFTP020000185.1 coordinate 128,222,455, forward strand.
AGTTAATTGAAGCAACTAAAATAACCCAGCAACCTGAGTTGCCGCACGGTTTTGTTTGAGCAAGTATGTTGAATATACTATATATATATATATATATATATATATATATATATATATATATATATATATATATATATATATATATATATATATATATATATATATATATATATATATATATATGTGTGTCAAAAAACACAAGTGTGAGCTCGAGAAATTTAACAGGGGAACCATACTATCTTGTATATAATTCAATAGTTCCTGTCGTTTCCCTGTCGCTATTGCACTAGCAATAGCTTGTCTGTTCATGTTGTTTTAGTGTCGTGTGTACATAAAGAGTACCAAAGATTTTTCTGCTTATCCGCTTCATTCTCTCTTGCATTCCATGATTTTCGAACGAAGACAAGGGTGAAAGGAAGGGGGTTTGGCACAAATCTGTAACAATGGAAAAAGAAAACCAGCTGAAAAATATTTCAACAATCATACTTCTTATATGTCTAAACAAATCTAAGAAAAGATTTTACATAGCAAGTAAGGTCATGAAAAGGACTAAGGTGATAATAAAAAAATACATAACCTGCGATATTTCCTCAAATTCCCTCTCTGTTTCACCGAGAGAGCCCCAATGGCCAGGTTCAGTATTCCAAGTGATGCCGATTATGATCTTTAGATGTTTTAGAATCATTATGGACCCAATAATTTGGGTTAACATCGCCCATATATTATTTCTTCGTGTCTTATTTAAAGAAAAATTTGCGGAAAAATTTTAACAGTCGTTCGAAAAATATGACAAATATCATATCAAGAAAAAAAAATTTATGTCGGGACATTTCGGAATATATCAATTAAAAGTTGTTCAAACCATAATTTAAATGTTACCAAGAATGTATACATATTTTCTAGGAAGACCTGTGTATTTGGAGTAAAACATTTTGCGCAATATATGAAAACTAGTTAGTTAAAAGTACTATGTAATTACTTCAATTATGTCATTTATTTGTCAAATGAAACTGTTTTTGTTACTTATCGATTATTCAGTTGAACTACGAAATTAACAATTTTTCGCATGTTACATTATCGTGTAAAAGCATTACTATGAACGACTAGAAATATAACAGCAATTATATTTTTGTTCGAAGAAGCTCCAGGTTTGACCGATTAAATGAAAGTTTATGTTGCAATTTTATGCCTTATTTTGGTTCTTGGCTATTATTCCGGTGAGTTTTGCATGGAGGTATTTTGGTTAGAATTATTCTTTTCGAATCTACTCAAGAGTACGTAGTACGAACTATTTCTATTATCATCTCCATTTTGTAACCCAAATATGATGAAATCAGTCATTGCAATGCATGCATCTAACAATGCTGCTGTGAATAGGTAAGAAATCATTTAGTAGAATCTAGAATATATAATAAAACATAGATATATATATATATATATATATATATATATATATATATATATATATATATATATATATATATATATATATATATATATATATATATATATATATGCGATAAACTTTGCCTATTAACAGTATTTCATGGAATTCAAGACATTGGTTACAAAAATAGTAGTTTAGAAGATGTTGTTTTCGGTTTTCAATTTCCGCTCATATGCTCTCAGGGTGAATTACCCTAACACTTTTCACCCCTCTTAGTTTTTGGGGAATAAGAGTTTTGCAAATTTAAAAGAATCTTCAGATTATTTTAGTAGAAAAATGTTTGTTTATTTAATTTATAATTCTTTTGAATAACTAAACCTTACTACATAGACACTATTTACATTATCTATTCATATTGATAATCACTAACTCTTATGCAAGATCTAGCTATTGAAACACAATATCTTTGTATTTTTATATAAATTTCAAGATTGTTTCTTTATCTCCTTAGAATAATGAATTATTTTCTAACGCAGCATATCTCTATTTATTCTCTAACTGTTAAGCTAGAATGTGGTGGCTGACCATCGTGAATAAATGACATAAGGTGTCATAATGAAAGAGAAAAACTTAATCGGCAATACACATTCACAAAATCAAGCCAATTAGACACCACACTAAACAGAGATAAAATTATAGATTGAAATTTTATTATTGTTTTGATATTTGACAGGGGACGCATCTAATTTTTCATGTATATCGTATTCATAAATTAATTATGATATGAAATACACTTTCGAAGAATATGCAGATATGTGTTTAACGTTTGGTCTAGCATCTGGTCATGCTTCGCGTGCTAGAAGACTCAATTTGGAGCAATTTTCTAAAAGAAGACTACGTCGTCGATTAAGAGAAACGGATTTTTTTTATAGGATTAACATTTTCTGTATGAAATCGTATTTAGGTACCTTTAAGGAAAATGCAAGTGGCTCAGGTTGCTTTGAGACCGCACATATAGTTGAACTAGAAGAAAGCATAAGAAAGCATCTTAGAAACGGTACTCGGAAATTATCAAACCAATTTAGTACGATCCATAGAACTTTGAGAAATCAATTGCCTCACCCTTACCACCTCGAAAAAGTTTGAGCGCTCTCCCCAGAGGACTTACTCTCAAGAGTGCAATCTTTCAATTGGTTTTTTACACCAGCATGAACAGGATAATGCTTCAACTCTTTACTCTGATGAGCCAGGCTCTCAGGGAGATGGATTAACAAATTCTCATAATATAAATTTTGTACTGATGAAGACCCTCCTACTGTTGTTCGAAACTGACACCAACAATAAATCCAAATCAGTATTTGGGCCGGATATGTTGGTCAACATTTTGTTGGGCCATTTGTGTTGCCACTTCGTTTAAACGGCGCAAGTTATTAAGACTTTCTTTTAATCAACTTTTTTCTTGTTTTGGCGGTTTTCTCTCAGATTTTGTAGAAATTAAATTATTCGAATAATATAGTAACATTGAAAAAAAAAGCTAGCATATGAAAAACGAATTATTCTACACAACATTGGTTTGTGTATAAAGATCTTAGATCCGATTCATCTTCCGTTTTGCATGATGTAAGACGTAACCTGGAAACCAGAGGGAAAACAAATTTCAATGTATTACGAAAGCCGGCAATTCATGTAACTATATGCCTCAACTGGTACACTTCCGTTAGCCAACTGGTACATGTTTCGATCTCATACACGCTCTTATGTGGCTAAAGGATTTTCAATGGTTTTCATCAATGGATTCTACGATAATGTTACATTGGTCGGGTTGTTACTAGATATCCAAGGCGAAAAATGAAAAAAATAAATAGCTAGAAAGATCAAAACAGTGGTTTTCGATGATAATAAGTCTGACCTTCTAGAAATTGACAACGAAACAAGATGACTACCAAAATTTATTCCGAATGAGAAAAGTGAAACGTAAAAAAATTCGTAAATTGGTGTAAGATATAAAAAAAATTGAAACACCTCGCAGTTTCTGGAAATGATGAGATGATTATAGGAACAAAATCTCATGGGATTGCAACGATTAAGTCTAAAAACACTGAAAACAATTGACATTGGAACCTGTACAGACTAAAGTAAATCGAATAAATATTCAGGTTTGCATACGTGTCGAAAAAATCATATTTATCCCAAGTATACTATGGAGTAGAATTTGTAGACGTTTTCGAAATGTACTTGCAACTATACCGAAATATGTATGGCCGGTGGTGTGGATTAACCAATAATTTGATGAGCTCCAATTCTAATATCTCTATTTTTTATTCATTCGTTGCTTCCTCAACTGATTTTGTCGATAATTCATACAAATTCAGTTTTGGTGGGTACAATTGTTTCTGTAATATGGAGGTCTCCTTAAACATTCACGCTCTAAAAATGATTGCAGAGCTTGTTTGGATAAGTTGTAATAATTAAGTTTCGATTGATCCTGGGATTCTCTTCTGTACCAGAAAATAAAGTAGTGGCGTCCAGAAGAATAATGTTTTTTTCATATTATGTTTATTCTCAGTTAATTCCCTAACATGTGTGGAATGCTATGACATCTCTAGAACTCCCTGTTATTGAGGTAATATCTACACTAAATCAACCTGTTCAGCAGAAGTGGTATTTTAGGAAGAACGAATAAGAATGCCAGTGAAAAGAAGAGCTTCTGCCATACGTGGTTGTGTGACTAAAAATTTGTGCGACATACAGAAAGGCAACCTTGTAACCGGTTCTCTAGAACTCCCTGTTATTGAGGTAATATCTACACTAACTCAACCTGTTCACCAAAAGTAGTATGTTCGGAAGAACGAATAAGAATACCTGGGAAAAGAAGAGCTTCTGCCACACGTGGCTGTGGGACTGAAATTTGTGCGACATACAGAAAAGCAACCTTGGTACCGGTTTGACATTCTGTAAAACTCGTAATACTGACTGTTGCAACAAAAATTCCATGGAACGCATACTTGATAGATCATATTTCATCATTATACAGGTTGCTTCAGCGAAAACTAAACAGAGGCTATATCTACCAAGATATTCATTTCTGATCAAAACGCAAGAACAGGTCAATTTTTGTTTCTCTAGTTTTCAGTTGCTCACTCTGTAGTTTCAACAGTTTTCAATCAAAAATGAAAATTCTTTCACGGGAATGCAGACAAAGATAATACCTTTCTTTCGAGTTATCTCTCGACCCATCTACTCTCTTCCAAATTCTCAAGGAATGTCACCCCGGCTGCAGGGGTTGAAATTCGAAATGAGGATGGTACTTGATGATGACTGCCATTGATCAGCATGGATATGTTCCATTTTACCTCACTGAAACTTGAATAGTCCCAGGGAAATAGCCTTCCCTATCTTTCAGTTGCTGAATCTGTATCTTTTACAGTTTTCAATTAAAAATAGAAATTCGTTCAAAAAAATGTAGACAAAGATACCACTCTTATTTTGAGCCATCACTCGACACATCTTCTCTATTCAAAATGTTCAAGGATTGCAACCCCCGCTTAGAGGGTTGATATTCCAGGCAAGTATTGCAACCGAAAAGATGTCCCTCTTGAAACAAAAGTTGACCTGTTTTTGCATTCAGAACAGAAATGAATATCTTGGTAGATATAGCCTCTGTTTAGTTTTCGTTGAAGCACCCTGTATGTGTAGGGTACGCCAGAGAAAACAGGACAATTATCTTTCCGTTATAACTTTCGCAGTTTTAGAGCTGGATCTTCTGTTCTTGCTTCATTGGAAAGCCAAAGGACTAGGTTTTTTAGAAATTGTATCGACATTCCACTTCTGGTGAAATCCAATATGGACTCATACGAAAATGAGCAACATTTCAAGATTGCTGGAACGTTGTTTTTGCACTAAAAAATTCGAATGGGGCGTTCAGTCGATGATTCAGTATTTTCTGAACAATTTGACATATTGATCATAAAAATATTCCAAGAATTGGTAAGAAAGTAGCGTGAAGAATTTTTTTAGTTCTGGTTTTCAGCCGAAATCGAAAAATATTCTTCACCTCACGGCGTTCGCACTCCTGAAATTGTTGTGTTTTTCATGGATCTCCTAAGAAGACAAAGAACCATATTTTACTAAAACCAACTTAAAATTTGATTCCGTATGAATTCAAAATGGCCGACTTCCTCAAATATTAACAATTTTCCCCGCGCATTAAAATCGGTCGTAATGAAACAACTGCGTAGTTCAATCACTAAATTGAACCTTTCCCAACATTTTGAGGGATCGAACTCGAATATTGATTGAAAATTGTGCGAATTGTCATCAATAATTATTCTCTTTTCCACAATCATATGTACCTCCCGTTGTGAAACCTCGGAACATAGACTGCATACATAAACTCTATGATGATTTTAAGAAAATAAGAGGCAGTTGGAATTCGTGGAAGGCAACTAGAACTTATCAAAAGCTATCTGGGAGACAGGCGACAGGTGTTGTTAACGATGCTTGATGGTGAAATTATGTATCTACGGATGCAACAATCAATGTGGGAGTGCCTCAAGGAAGCCTCCTTGGTCCACTACTCTTTATCTTTTACATTAATGATCTCCCGAATTTTTTCAGATGGGCTACTCATGAGACTCTTTTCTACGCTGATGATTCAAACGTTTTAGTTTCCAATAATGATATTACCCTGGCCATAAGGGACATGAAAGGTTCTCTTCACATTGCAAAATCTTGGTGTTGTAATACTAAATTGACGCTCAACATGGAGAAGACTGAATGTATGTTTTTTGATACTTATAGATCACTTAGGATCAAACCCACTCATATTGCTTTTAGTACATCTAAAATCAGAGTGGAGAAGTGCATAAAGTTTCTTGGTCTCAATGTTGATCTAAAGTTGAGCTGGAAGGAACATATCACTGCTCTCAAAAATAATTATGTTCAATCATCTATACTATACGTATTTTGAAGTTTCACGTTGAATCTAACGTTTTAACCTGTATATTTTTGCGAATTTTCAGTCTCTGTTAGTGTGTGGTTTGATGTTTTGGGAAAATAGTTACTCGCATATTTCTTACAAAAAAAATTGGAATTCGAAAAAAGGCACAGGCAGTCTTGCCGTGGGGTTTTTAAAAAGAATGGTCTGATGACCCTCAGTGGTCTCTACATTTTTAGGTGCCTCATGTTTTTGAGAAGCATGGTGATCTGTTTGGGAACTTTAAGAACCGTAACTGCACAAGACAGATGGCTCCCTATTTGTATCCTCTTCGCTCGCTGAGTCTCACTCAAGATAATGCCAAATTCATGTGTCTCAAACTGTTCAATTCTATCCCAAGAACTCTGCGAAGAGTTGTTGATGTGAAGATTTTCAGGAGAGAACTAAGGAAGTTTATTATCGAATGTGAGCTCACTTTTTGATTTTTGTGAGTGGTGTGTGGTGTCGGGGTAGGTCACATGATTCAAGGCTGTGAGTCTTTTTAATACTTTTGTGACGTATATACTGTTTGTTTTATTATTTATTACAATTGTGTGAAAAATTTTTTCGAGATTATAGATTGTACTTCTTTTGTAATTAGGGCTGGAAATTGGCGTGAAATTTACCTAGCAGTATAGCCAAGCACAAATAAACATTCAATGAAACGCTTTTCCCCATTTGTTGAACCATTGTTAACAATTTCAAACAAAAACAAGAAACACCAAGATAAAATTCGAGTTCAAACCAGATGTCGTCTGAAACTCGATAACATTTCATTATATTTTTTGTTTATCATAGAGTTAATGTCTGCAGGCTATGTTCAGAGGTTTTACAACGGGAGGTGCTTATGATGATGGTAAAGAGAAACATTATTGACGACAATAGGCACAATTCTAAATCAATATTTGAGTTCGACCCCTCAAAATGAAGGGAAAGGTTCAATCTAGTACTTGAATTACGCAGTTGCTTTACTACGCCCGCGAAAAATTTTTCAATGCGTAGGGAAAATTGATGATATTTGAAGAAGTCGGCCATTTTGAATTCTAACGGAACTCAAATTTTAGGTTGGTTTTAGTAAAATATGGTTCTTTGGGTTCTTAGAACATCCATGAAAAACACAATAACTTCAGAAGTGCCAACGCAACGAGGTGAGAAAAATATTTCGATTTCAGCTGAAAATCAGAATGAAAAAAATTCTTCGAGCTATTTTTGTGGGCCCAGTTGCACAACCTACATTTTCTCGTTTCCGAATTGCCCATCCTACCGAGATAGTTTGGATAGTGAAGTTCTGTAGTCTTCACAAGTGAATGATGAATTATTTACTACTTTTTTCAAATATGAAGTTTTCTCCAGCATTATTTTCATTTGAGTTCTTCCCATCATATCAGTTCCTACCTTGTGTTTGGACCGCTCAAACCGTGAAATGATTCAGAACATAAAGGATGCATATCCAGCAGATGACATGGCCAGTTTATCAGCAAATTTATTACACTTAGTGTCAAACGCACAAGGGAAAAATGTATTCCCTCATCAAGTCACTTTACACATTGTCAATAATCCTACGCGTAGGTGGTCTGAACTGTGAACAGGTTTAGTCACCGCATAACTGTTTGTCGATGTATAAATCTGTGCACCTTTTGTTGGGTCTTTTGGTAGCACAAATTTCACTTGTATGTAAAGTAGAGACAGAGTCAAGATCACCTAAAGTAGTAATGAGCTCTGTATTCATTGCCTTTGTTATACACACAAATGCTGAATGACACAATTTGTTAAAGGTGGCAGAATATGTTATCTCGGGCTTTTGCCTACAGGTCTCTCTAAAATTTTCAGTGAACATCCATAGTAGTTGAGTCTTCAATAAAAGGTTATCCTCAGATACCGATCCTCATCTGAGAATATTATTGCATGTTATCTCAGAAACAGAAACAGCTTCATCTCATTCGATTTGTGAATTCAGTTACGGTGGTTTTGTTCGGATGAATACTCAATCTTTCTTCAGCACAGTACTTATTCACGATATTTTGGGCTTGTCACATTAGGATTCATATAATCGAATCATGCTTCTCTTCAATCATGATAGCTAGGTCATCAATAAAACCTTGTGCGTTATAGCCAGCGTTCAGTTCATAAGCAAATACTGACTATTGTAGAGCCAATAGATCACCTCCTTAAGAATATCATTTCAGTGCTCATGCTGATAGTTCAGTATCTCCTCCAATGGATGTTACAAAACTTCTCCTGAACATTCCTCATACTCATTTGAAAGTAGATGTTATAACTAACTGTGCTTATGACATCATTTTTAATGGTTGGGAAATATTGTTGAACGCTCCTTCTATGCCTTAATATAAAACCTAGGATACGTATTTAGCTTGTTGGACAATTTCAGTTTCATCTTATGGTTTTGGTTGTCAGTGAAAGAGATTATCTTCTAGTCTGGGAGCGGGAATCTGAAAGTACCCTCAAGCTGTCGTCAAAATCTTAATACAGTCTTCTCCGAGTCTTCAAATAGGCATTATTTATTTCGAAGGTTCTTTGATAGCACCATTTGTGCTGCAGTGTCGGTTCTTATTTCATTCACTTTTTCGAAGAACGTTTCGGCTTCATCTTCGAGTTGAGCTGTTGTATCTAGGTTGTTCCTAGACTTTCTGCATGCGCGAAGAATCTCCATTGTAATATCTACAAATTATGCACTTGCATGTTTTTACGTAGAATAAAAGGTAACCAGAGACAAATTTCACGATAACAATATTAATATGTATTGATTGCTGGTTAAGTTCGCCTTGTTCCTTTTCAATAACTACAGAATAACCTTAGATACAGGACTAGAAACAGAGTTGGAAATACTGTTTCTTAATTGTATTAGCTGTAATTGACTTCGTATGGTATAACTACTTCTGTAGCTTATCAGGAAATTTGCTTGTGTTCCGATAATTATTCCTTCTTCGTTTTTTATTGTTTTTATCATAATTCGACCTTTATCCGATCCTATAAAAACTGCGAAACAATTGTAGCAGCTATAGTTTCTTTCAATTTACCGTATGCAATACTTATCCATGATGAACATTAAGCTTGAACTGTCATGCATTTTCCTTGTAGTTGCGTACCATTCTGGTAAGTTTTTATATACTTATATAAGTGTTTATATTAGATAGTAAGGAGCATATTCTGATTTGGTGAAATGAATTCAATTAAACTCAATTTAATTAATAACATCTCTTAGAAGTGACTATTGAAGAATCAGAAAAAATAATTAATAAATTATATAGTACAAGCACCAGCACCATCTTGATACAAATGCTAGACTCCAATTAGTATTATGCTCTTAATGGCCTATTAACAATTTTTTACAGTCGTACAGTCTCCAAAAGAAAACTTACATACTGACGAAAATGTATCCGGAAATTCTCTTTTAAATCGCTCGCGTTGAGTATTTTCAAGTATTTTGAGCTTCTTTATATTACTAGGTCTGTCCATAATTACCATGCGAAACATGAGCGCGATCCATCAACCAGTTTGTTTACGACAGCTGTTGAAAATTTTCTGTTTTGAGCAAAATTCCGTGTGCTGAATCTTTGCGAATGCTGGAAATGGCTTATGGTGACTCTGTTTAATCGAATACCTAAGTGTACGAGTAGTATAAAGCCTTTAAGAGTGAGAGATCGTCGAAGGTTTGCCTTGTTCCGGACGACCTTCGACCTCTTCAACCGACGATAGTTTCAAAAATATCAAGGAAATGAAGCTCGAAAATCGTTATGCCAGTAATAGAGAGATAGCCTGTGATATCAACTTCTCTCGTTTGATTTCGATGAACAAATTGGGCTTGCGGCGCGTCTCCGTTCGGCTCGTTCCGATAGAGCTGAATTTTTTTCAAAAACTGTACAGAATACAGACATGCTGGATCGTGCGAATTCTAATCAAACGTTCATGGGACGGATCATAACTGGTGTCGAGGCATAGGTCATGAATACGACACACTAATGAGCCAACAATCATCGGAATGGATGGGAAAAGATGTGCCAAACACGAAAAAAACCTCGCCAAAGTCGTTCGTTTCAAGACGATGCTGATGCTTCCTTGGATGTTCATGTATTCATTCCGCAAAGTCAATAAGGACTTCTATTCAACCTTTTTGAGACGTTTGCGTGGAAATACTTTCGAGCAGCTGCCTTATTCGCCTAATCTAGCTGCTTGTGACTTTTTTCGTTTCTCCAGACTGTAATTGCAACTCCAGAGAACCAGATTCGATTTCATAGATGTCATAAAAAAATTCGCAGAAAGAGCTGGAGGCCATCCCGGTAAGCGCCTATGAAAAAATGTTTCGATGATTGGAAGAATCGTTGACAAATGTATGTCGCTTCAAATAGAGAATATTTTGAAGTAACTCCAATAAATACTGCAGTAGATTGAGATTTTTGAGTTTAATTCCAAATTTCCTAATACTTTTTGGTACACTAGTATGTTTCGTCAGAAACAGAAAATCCAGAAATATACCTCGTCTCGAAACGCAATTTTTTCACAACAGAAAGAAGTGACATCTCATATGAGTGTTCGTTATTTAAGTTATGGAAGTACCCCAGATTTGAAAGACAAATTATTGCTATTTCCCTTATATTCAGAATCCGTCTGTTCAAATCCAATATATTATCTTCATATTATCATATAAGTAATATAGATAGTTTGTTTCGGATCAAAACATACGTACAAATAAACAGTTATAGCGTTTAATTTTAATTAACATATAGTTTAATAATAGGTGATATTATAACTTTTTTTTACATCATGGTTTGAGTGGAAGAGCAGAGTGTGCCCATGGCCACTCTCCGAACTCCGCCTTGTGATAACGAAAGGATTTGTAATTTATTTCCTTCCTTGCTCTCATTAGTTGTTCAATAAAGTAACTTATTATTATTATTATACACAGGGCGATTATACTCAAAATTTCTTTTAAATATAACTACCGTTCACAAGAAATAAACTAATAAAAGTTGTTACGAGGTATTTTGGTTGTCTGTTGGATTTGACAGATGGAAAGGAAAATGCGAAAAAATACAAATACAGGATCGGGCTTGCAATCTCCATTGTTTCAACACACTCTTGAACAAACACCCGTATATTCTTTTGAGAAATTACAAAAATGATTCCAGAATATGCACACGTCACCTGCCTTTCTGACACATCTGATTTTGTCACATTTCGCATTCTTAATTGTCATATGTTCGAATAGTGAAGAAAGGGGAGAAAAATCACAGAAAAAATATTTAATTAACAGTTTTATGGAGATGAAGTAGCAGAATCATATTCGGTGGTTCTAGGAGTCATTTTTCATATGCAGTTTCAATACTCCATTGTTGTGTCTCTGACTAAAAATACTTTCGTTCCAATTTGAATTTGAAGTTCGTGTGACTGTACTTTGAATGCTGATGATCGATCAGTGTGTCTGTTACCGAATCTAAGAACTTTGATCACAAACGTATGTAATTTGTCAATATAGATAATTTTAGTGAGTTTTTCTGTTAGTGAAATTTCAGACTTCTAGGTTTCTCTACAACGAAGTTGTAATGGCAACGCTGTTACCATCACTAAGTTACACGAAATAACACAAGATCAGGCAACACCGCTGTTCTGCCACGAGTAGTTTATAGCGCACGATGCTACGACGCATATTGACAGCGCTGGCGAAACGGTATAAAGGGTACCGCTTGAAACACAAATAGGCATTCCAGGTCTCGAACTGAGGGAACTTGGGTCTAACACCTAGCTGTACGTACTGAGTTCAGCAATTCCTATCCTTGAGTGATTGAACGTAGTGAATTCAATCACAGTTCTTATCGGTGACCACGTAGTGAGTAGCCACATACCTAGCTGTACGTACTGAGTTCAGCTATTCCCATCCTTGAGTGATCGTATACTGCCCTAACCGGTGACCACGAATTGAGTGGCCACATACCCAGCTATACATATTGAGTACAGTTGCTATCGCAGATAGATTGGGAGGTGAAGTAGCAGTTGATTCCAAGGATGACATATTATTGTAAATAGCGTATATATGAATATTCAGAATTCATGGTTGATAGTGATAATAAATTAAATGTTTATGATGTCTGTGTTTCCTCCGCTAAGCTGCCTGAGCGTAAAACTCGTTACAAACTTACGGGTGATAGAAACTGTCATGAACTGATTCGAATACAGGATACTACGGACGTACTTCTGCTTCACTTGGTGGCAACACTGCCGTACTCTCAGGTTTATATCTTAATATTTCAAATAATTGATGGATGAAGCCTGAACTACGTGATAGTTGTCATAATGTCATAACGAATAATAAAATAAAAGAAGTTATTATGTTTTAACTACCACTAATTTATTGATGTGAGGAAAAAAAATTACATTACACTTAATATCTTCAGAAAACCATCGTACACGGATAATATCATACCCATAGATTCATTTCACTAATGAAAAACAAGTACTGTGTTTTAAGAATTTTACTTAATAATTGCAATTCGTAACGCGTTTCACTACACCGTAGCTTCTTCAGACGAATGAATGTATAGAAAATATAAATGAGAATATAAATATAAATGTTCTTGAGTAATTAAAAGCTTATTGGGTTGCTTCTTCTCAAGTGGTTATTTATGACAGGTATATCCAATGAAATTAAGGAGTAGATTGCTCCCCGAAGAGATTCAATAAAGGTGAAGGGCTTAAATCGACTTGTTCATTGATGAGTTTACCTGAGTGTTTATATTTATTGATTTCTAAAGTTTCCCAAGATCTACCTTCAATATTTATTTTCTGTATGCAAAATTTCAAACTGTCCGTCGAAAGAGTGATTATTTTCTAAGAGATGATTTGCGTAATTTGAATCTGATTTTTATTTGAAAAACTGCGTTTATGTTCCGATATTCTAATATTAAAATTTCTATGCGTTCTACCAATATAGAAATTATCACAGTCATTGCAATTCAATCTATGAACACCTGATTTATTGTTTTTACCTGATTTGGTTTATCATTTTTATATATTTGCCTGAATTATTATTAGTTTGAAAAGCTTTGTTGAAATTATTGCTACTCAAGAATGATTTCAATTTCTCACTATAATGCCAACGTAGGTTAAGGTGTTGAATTTTGTTTCAATTTATCGACAGGGTAAGGTTAGAATCGCATTGAATGAGGTTTATACCTGTCATATTAATTTAAACAGAAGCATCCCAATAAGCTTTTAATTACTCAAGAACATTTATATTTATATTCATTTATGTTTTCTGTACATTCATTCGTCTGAAGAAGCTACGGTGTAGTGCGTTACGAATCGCAATTATTAAGTAAAATTCCTTGAAACACAGTACTTGTTTTTTATTATTGATAATGAAATTTTACCAAGTGTAAGCCTTCCAAATTCAAATGATTCATTTTTCCCTTATTTTCAAAAAAAAGCAGCCTTCAAATCTATGATTCACATAGCGATTTCTTTGCGTTTATCGTACATGGACCGAAAATCAAAATTTAACATTATGTTAATAGCAAAGAACAACAGCTCCGATATAAAAGCAATAGAGAGTTTAATTAATCGAAAAATACGCAACAACACATTTAACATGATATATCCCCAATCTAAGAGAGAAGAGCCCGAAAAATTTATATCTCTAACATATTTTGGGAAGACGTCAGAACAGATTGCTAGAGTTTTGTCTGATAGTAAAGAAATTCATATTGCATTCAAACCAGTTAGCAAATTTTCAGGCCTGCTTTTCAACACAAAACATAAAACCGATAAATTTGAAATATCAGGAGTATACCAATTAACATGTTCTGAGTCAAATTCTTTTCATAAAGGTCAAACAGGACGCTCTTTCAAGGCTATATACAAGGACCATTTCCTACATCAGAAATATGATTCACCTTTAGCTGCACATTGTCTTATTGAATGTCATCCTTTTCCACAACTTCAACAGCTGAAAATTCTTCATTCTTGTGATTAAATTTATAAACTCAATTTTTCTTGAATTGATGGAAATTTTCAAAGCATCAAGGGTAGAAAGGGTTAAGCTCCTTAACGACCAGGTAGACTTAATCACACACCAATCAGCATTATTCTAGTTACTGTGACATCTTCTAGCATTATATTGATGTTAGTTCCTGTATTGTACATGAGTATTCAGTTTCAATGCTCGTTGTTTATAATGCACGTATGTCCCAAACCGGTCCAACCAATGAAGCTTTTTATTCTCTACAGCAATAAATTAGTGATAGTTGAAACATAGTAACTTGTTTTATTTCATTATTCTGCTTGATGTTATTGAAACAACTATATGGCCATCGAAAACTTTACAACCAATTACATATATGACAAGTAAAAATTCCTCGTGTACGTAAATCTTAAATATTTTTCGACTATTACACTTTTGGACTTGAAACTCTATGACAGTGTTCCTGTTGTTATTAGTTCATCGTATTAGGTTGAATACTTTTGGAAAATTAAAATATCTCAAAATTTAATGCATAACGTTTAATATCTTTATGTATGTTGTATTCAGAAAGAATTTTCAAATTTTCCAACAGAATCATTGTCATTCCTTTATTGCATTTGCGAAGAATTTCTGAATTATCTAATGAATTTATGAGATTTGTAAATTTAATATTTTCAAAAATTGCGAATTTTTTAACTGAGGAGAGATGTTCTTTGAATCAAGGTTTAAAAAACTTTTTATATTTTTATCTAACGCAAGCTGTTAGGCATTCATTGATTCCAATTTGCTCATTCCCGTCTGTTTGGATTTTGTTTTGTTTGTTTTTCCGTTAATGTGCTTTATTTCTGCCTTTCAGCTAATGACACGCCAAGAAATTCTGTCAGCTCACTAACCCGGGAATTTTGCCAAACACCTCTCGTGTCGAGGAAGGGATCTTTAATGTCCAACACATCTCTGTTAGACAGGACCGACAGCTATACATCTCCTCCGATAGATAGACACTCAAGCGATTCCCAGAATCTGAAAAATCGCACCGACTGTTTGGGGATTGAACCCAGATAACTCTGCGCAGGAGACGAGCATCATATCCCCTACGCCAACGAGCCGGCTCTGTTTGGATTTATTAGTTATCTGTTTGGCAATGAAAAGTAATTTCTTCTGTTGGGATTCACTGGAAAAGGAGTTTGCTGAATTAAATTAGGAAAGATAATGGCTGTTATTAGTAGAGGGGTCAATTTAAGTTGGACATGCGTATTTATTCACTGGTTTTCTATAAGGCTTATAATAAGAGAGATATTCGTTCTTATTCTTTTTGTGTATTTCATCTTATTGATACTGAAATGAATTCCTATAAAATGAATCCATCAACTTTATCATTAATTATTAATAATTGTATTCCCCAATTGTTTTTGTTAAAAAGCATGGCTTGTTGACAATACCGATAGTCCTGCTTATTGTGTTTGGCCGGTATCTATTTTTTAGGCTATTCAATCTGCTTTAGCTACAGAGAATCTGCTCCATCCTCCATGCCTCTTCGATTGAAAAGTATAACAGTCGTCGTTCAACCAGAAAAATAACTGATGCCGTAAGGACGTAAAGAACACTGTTTAATTTAAATGTTGTCAGTTTTAAGTAATTGGCTCTATACTCATACTAAGAGAAGTGCTGCTTTTACCACAAATCAAATCATTTTTTTCACATCATCTGTAAAATGATTCTGTCAGATGTCCGAGTTATAATTGAATTAATATCAATATCTTCTTCCAATCTCGGAGCTTCTCCCAATAATGCAGTTGCTTGAAATCTCGGAAAATGATTTGGTCGTCTCCTTTTGCGTATTACTGCGCAGTTTGAAACACAGATCAGCACCTCTAGAGCTATTTTTTGTTAATTAGCTGATTTTCGAGGACTTTTCTGCGAAAATATGATTCATTCCATACGTCAATATTTTTTACTTTCAGAAACTTCGTTCGACTTGCGTTGTGATACATGTCCACAAAGCAGATAGTTATGAATTATCGAACGAATTGAAATACCTCAAAAATTGTCAATATAACTCAAAAATAATCGATCAATCACTGACAATAAGATTCCTTATAATATCCACTTTCTCGTGATGAAATATTTTTTCAATTGCAACAAATTTTCAAATTCAAGAAATTGGAGGTTTTCGATGAATGTTAGATATCCATCTTATGGATGAGTTTCTCATTTTATGAGACTATAATTGTCATGATCACCTATATATATATACTAAATGCTTATTCAAAAAAAAAAAGGTGGTAAGAATTATTTCACATTGTATTCGGAGGTTGAATTTTCATTCAAACGTAAATTTGATTGGCAACCGTTCATAAAAAAGTGCCTCGCGTTCTGAATTCCACAGATCTTTATTTGGGAATAGAGCAATGGCTTATTTCTTAATTATTTTCAGCAAATGCACTGGTATGCATGAAATGCGAGGGTCCAACTAATGCTGCCTGTTATAAAGGATATGATTCTCAAACTGAAGTTTGTCCAGTGGATAAGCCAGTATGTTTCCTAGAAACAATTCGAAAGCCTGGAAAAAGAATAGGGTCCCACACACGTGGATGTGCGACAGCTGACTGGTGTGAAAAAGAAATAGAGAAATATAAAAACGATTTGAAATTCTGTGACGTTTGCGAGGAAGACAAATGTAACAAAGTGTGATGATATATTAACCCGATTAAACGTTTCAACATGCTTATTATTCTTATATATAACCCCATATGTCTTTTCTAGGTACTCATCCTAATCCATTATCTCATGAATTAAATGCTACTAGTTTCGGCTTCAAAATAAAGAGTCTATCAACTGAATTCAAATTAAGTCACTTAATTTATTTAGATGATATTAAATTATATATATATACCAGATCTCATTTAAAAAGTCTACTTGAGATTACTTTCAACTATTCCAGTGATATTCATATGAAACTTGGGCTTCCAAAATGTAAAAATATTTCTATAAAAGGAAAGCTCACCTCTGATTATATAAAGATTTCCAATATCGAAATCGAGCCAATGCATCAAGGAGATACATATAAATATCTTGGATTTTGTCAAGAAGACAATTAACCATAGCAGCACTAAAGAAAATATTAGAAGTTCATATTACACAAGACTAAGAATTATCATCAAGAGTCATTTAACTAGTAAAAACCTTCTCAGAGCTATCAACTCCTAGCAGTTCCTATTCTTACATCTTCTTTTGGAATTATTAAATGGTCTAAAACTGATCTAAATGAATTACAATGTCAAACGAGGAAAATGCTTTGTAAATATCATAAGCACCACCCAAAGTCAGCTGTTACACTACCTAGTCATCTTGGAGGTCGTGGATTAACTGATTTGAACAATCTTCATAGTAAACAGATTTTTCATCTACGTTCCCATTTTCATGATAAACAGAGAACGTCTAAATTACATGATATTGTTGTTGCTTCAGATTATAATCATACACCTCTGAACTTGACAATGCAAAAGGCAGATTTTGATATATTTGATGATAATTCTAAACGAGAAAGTTGGATGCAGAAGGAATTACACGGAAAGCAACCTAAAGAATTGAAAAATGATTATATTGATGAAATCGCATCGAATAAATGGTTAGTATCTGGAGAATTGTTTGCTGAAACAGAAGGCTTGGCAATTGCGATCCAGGAGCAGGTTGTTTTCACGAGGAATCATAGAAAACACATCATCAAACAAAATATAGATGATTCTTACCGTAGATGTTTCTGTTCTTCAGAAACAGTTTTTCATATATAATCATCTTGCTCTGCTCTTGCTTCAACAGATTATTTAGAAAGACATAATGCCGTCGCTAATATTATTCATTTTGATCTAGGAATTAAATATGACCTAATTCCTAAAAGAAAAAATCTTACAAATATGAACCTGAGATTATTTGTGAAAATGACAAATATAAACTTTATTTTGATAAAACAATTCTTTGCAACAGAGCTGTAAAACACAATAGATCAGATATCATTCTTAATGATAAACAGAATCAAATAACATATATAATTGATTTTGCTATACCCGACACACATAATATACAAAATAAATACAATGAAAAAATTTCTAAATATATGATGCTTGGCGACGAAATTAAAAAATGTGGAAAATGAAAAAATATTTATTCTACCGATTATTATTTCCACAACAGGTGTTATTCCTAGAAATCTTCACAAAAGTATTAAGATTTTGGGTCTGAAGAAAATTTGTTTGAACAGTTACAAAAGATAACAGTCATCAAATCTTGTGATATTCTTCGTAGGTTTCTTTCCGAAAAAATAATGAGGTAGAGTCATAGGTTTTCTCTTTAGTTTATACAGCTCAGAATCTCATTTCATATTTTATTTATTTGTTTATATAAATGTAATATAATTAACTGACAATTTTGTCATATTTATATTCAGAGCAGTATTCTATTCGATCTTTCACCACTTCACACAAAGGAAACTATTGAGTAACATTCAGTGTTACTTGACTAAAGTCCGTACACTTGATTTTTCCGGAGAGAAAGCCTCTGACACTACTCGTTGCTACATTAATGTGAATGTCTGATGATGCTATAGTATGTATATATTCTGGTAGATTGATATATTCTCATAGCATTTAACGTGATCCTAATATATAATTATTCCAGGTTATGTTTTGATTTTGATTTTTGATCATTGGCTGGCAATGGTATTAATAACCGGGTGGTGGATTTATATTTTTCATGGAATCAGTTTGATTGCATGAACAGATATATGGGCAACTTCGTCGGGGTGAAACTCCTAATACATATATATATATATATATATATATATATATATATATATATATATATATATATATATATATATATATATATATATATAAGAAGAATATTACAAGATTTGATGACTGTAATCTTCTGTAACTGTTCAAATAAATTTTTCTTCAGACCTAAAATCTCAATACTTTCTCAAGATTCCTAGGAATAACACATATATATATATATATATATTTGATATGATTTGATGTGTCACGGGTTTTATTCCGTGGTCCATTTTGATTGTGGCGATGTTTCGACAAGTTGTCCTTTGTCATCTTCAGGCGATCGGTAGATGATGTCTCGAGCGTAACTGATAGCGGTTTGTCGGTGGTTCTACTTCTATGTCCTCGTTGGGGGCGTCGAAGAACCTGGTGGTGGGGTTGCTTTCATTATTATCTGTTAATGATTCTGGTTTCCTAAGTGGTAAAATAACTTTTCAAGCCTTTGATAGGTTGAGGGTTTCGTCTCTTATGTTCATTGTTCCACCGTTTTCAATTTCCACCATTTTACTTTTTACTATTTTTTTTCCACCATCATTACATAATACTATGTAATAAATATTTTCTCTTTTATTTTGAAGACAAAAATCTATAAAGAATTCATGGCAAATCTGCTCTCTTCTCTCTTTCGAAATGTATGAAAGGAGTTTAAATAGACCCTCACATTCTAGTTAACTAAATCTGATGAGAAAACCACTCATCGACAGTATAAAATTGAATAGCTTGGTGCATTAAGAAACCTTTTTACCTGTAGTAATGTTTGCTCGAAACAGACATATTTGAAATAGGAAAAAAATGTAAATCATTGAAGCGAAATCTCGAAATTTATAACAGTAAAATGATTATGAAGGCAGTTGTCACTTCTGAAGAGCTTTGTCGATATTCGAAATTGCTGAATTAGTTTGGGGGTTCGACTTATTCGAATTCAATAACCCAATCTAGACATTATATTCAGATTTCAGACAATATTCAGTTGTCGATATCATTTAAATGGACGGTCTTCGAGATACGGCAAGTATCTCTTGATTGGCCAGATAAAGGCTAGGCATTACTGCTCGTGGTACTTCTCTCTGCGTCTCAGAATCGGAATCTGGAATATGAGGTAATCCAACGTCGTTCTGGGGTGCTCTGGTATTGGACTGCAGCTGTACCCTGCAGGCTTGCATTCGTCTGTAGTATGAACGAGAGACAGAATTCTGGCCTGTGAGGTTGGACAGGCTGGAGGAATGCGTTCCTGATTTTCTCGAATTTCATCTCGTACGCGTCTATCCATTTAAATTGTCCACTTACTGTAAACTCTTTTGAGTTGTAATTCTCAATTGTATTTGTATTGTCTTTACTTTTTCTTATTTTTACACTAATTATTTGTAGCTTAAGACATGTGCAAACTACTTTGTGAAACCAGTGCAAGCACGCAATAAATCTATTTTATTCTATTCATCCACATTTCACCTTCGGACTCAGCAGGTCGGTCAGCGGTCCATTTGGAGCAATCACGCAACCTGAATATTCTAGCTCCTCTTTGGCGAAGTGACATTTCCCCTAGGAACAACGGAGTCCGTGTTGTTGGAGTCATTCAAAACAAATCTCAGATGCAGCAGGTGTTCCTCGTGGTTGGTGGAGTATACGACGATATCATCTCAGTACACTGGAACAAATACGTGTAAATATCCCTCGAGTACTTTAGTCATAAGACGTTGAAAGGTTGTTAGGGCTCCTTTCAACCCGAAAAGCATCACTTTAATTGATTGGCGCTCCCATCAGTTGTATTGAACGCGGTTAACAGTCTCGCGTTCTAGTCCAGCGGTATCTGTCTGTAACCGAATTTTAGATCTAACGTTGAAAATACACTTGCAGTGCCGATATCTTTCAATGTTTCAGCGATTACTGGTAACGTGGACGGCACATCATTTGTGACGCTTTTTAGTCTACGCCCAATCCGTCTTTTTCGCGAGCACTACCGGCTAACTATTTGACGAACAGGTTGGCTCGATCACGCCCGTGGTGGGCATTTCGCGCACTTGCTCGTTAATTAGTCTTTGTTTCAGTGGTGCAACTTGATATATAAGGATTTGAAAAGGTGTGTCATTTGTTAGTTCAATATCATGCTCACCGTGTGGTAGATAAGGGGGCGATACTTGTGAACAACGGAATTTTCTCAAATAGAATCTGAAAATGTATTTACCAGTGGTTTCACAAATATATATTGTACTTTGTCCAAGATAACGTGCGAGCGTTGCATCGTGGTATTCCCAGAAGAGTTGAAATATACGGTGATTCATTTCAATTTCCCAAAATGTATACAACCACGTTGAAAGTCTATCACTGCGCCGTTGTTTATCGTCCACGGCGTTCCCAACATCAACTCGTAGCGTAAATCACTCAAAACTAAACAGGTACAAATAATCACTTCGTTTTCAAAGTTGATTGAAAGGTTGGTCGCCCCACAGGCAGTCAGTGTCGCGTTTTCGGGGGCCAGGTCGATTATCTACAAATTCGTGAAATCAAACTTCAATAAACTTTCCTTAACAAATTTTCGCGTAGCGGCCAAATCGACAATTGCCGAAACCTCGCGGAACCCAATTTTTACTTGAAGGATAGAGCAGTATTATCAGACGAGGAACGTAGGGTCGTCAGTTGAGGGTGCGGCGTCCGCCGGCTGCCTTGACGTTTCCTTGTTCTCATTCTGGACGTCTGGGCAGTGCCTATTGTAGTGGTACCCTGGGCAGTATCAACATTTTGGGAGACTCTGTTGCTTTCGCCTGTGCCTAGGCGGATCGGTAAGGCCTTGACGGGACGCGGTTCTGTCTTTTGAAGTGAGGTTATTAGCGACTCTATGCATATCCGCAGGTTTGATCACCGTCGCTGGACGCCTAAATATCGGAACATTTCTGAGACTCACGCGTTCATCTTTCTCTTCGCCGACCTCATCGAGTTCAGACTGTCTCCGTCAATCGGCTGCAACATGTTTTGCCAGAAACCGACTTCACGGACCCACGCCACCGGCCATATTGCCAAACCGCCCTAGTGTACCAGCAAATTACGTGTTCTTATTCAGTCTCACATTTACGTTAATAACGAGTGTTTGTGTTAACCATCTACGTTTTCTTCGTGAGTGTAACCCCATTCCGGTAGCAAGTGAAGCCCAATGTGTTTTTTACAACAAAATTAAGAAAGAAAATCTTAATTGATGATTTGAAAAAGAAATTAAATGTCACTTATTACATGATAGGACGGGGATTGTAGTAAAATTATCTAGTTGGCTGCTTCACACACAGCTTTATTTCGCACTAATCTTGTTTTTTCCCCTGATTATATACATTTCAAATCTCACTATTTGGATGAAAAACATATTTTAAACTTGCGCAATGAATGATCTACGAATGAAATATTTGATTATTGAAACTCAGATATGGATGCATCTTATGCAGAAGCAACTAAATTATTTCACAAGAAGTGTTGGAAAAGCTAATGTATGCTTTCACTTTTCACCTCTAATATGAAGAAATATGCCAGAATTATTTCTTATAGCATCACACAATTCGATCTCTCTGGTGTTCGATATTCTGAACTAGGGGTGTAGACTCCTTTCAGATATTATACAAATAATTCAAATCCAAGAAAGCTGGAGTCCTGAAGATGAAAATCTTCTCCTCCAATCCAGCTCTTTCCATACGTATTGTTACTGTGTTCAATACACTATCTAACGATAGTTTGCTCTAGGCCCTCCGACCAAGCATGTTACTTTGTTAATCACACTTTCTTAATCACAGATAAGCTAAGCACATAACGTACTTTAGGCCTACCTGGACTGAGGGTTTAAATATCGGAACATTTCTGAGACTCACGCTGTTCCCTTTCTCTTCGCCAACCTCATCGAGTTCACACTGTCTCCCTAAATCGGCTGCAACACGCGTTGCCAGAAGCCGACTTCACGGAACCACGCCATCGGCTATATTGCCAAACCACCGTTGTGTATCATCGAATTACGTGTTTTTATTTGGTCTTGAATTTACGTTAACAACGAGTGTTTGTGTTAACTATCGACGTTTTCTTCGTGAGTGTGACCCCATTCCGGTAGCAAGTGGAGCCCAATGTGTTCTTTACGGTATGGTTTCTCCGTTTAGAAGAACTCATCACCGACTGAGTTAACCAATTAATGGTGTTAACGAGAAACCAAGCGAAGAATCCCGCTACTTCCGCACATGAGGCGAAGCACCTGGTAGGATCGACGACAGCAACAGAAGCAACGTACGTGGATGAAAGGCTGAATATAGAAAATTTCGGAAGCTATTCCTACAGTAATTTTATATTTTGAAACCCGTAGATCTGCCAGAATTCCATGTGTACAACCACGGGGAGCCGGATGAATTTCTAGTAAGGTTCATAGATACTTTCACAAAACACTAAATTGCCGAGGAGGAATAGGCGATTATTGCAGCCGGCCGATTACGAAAGGATGCAAGAACCTGGCGGGCGCCATACGAACACGAGGGCCTGGCATTTTTTGAGTTTTAAATAGCCTCAAGGAGAGATTCAACAATTCTCTGCTGGTAGCGTAGCTCAGAGCAGAACTATAAAATAGAAAAATGAAGACACTATATCACCACTACACCAACACTTTAACCTTTACTCTCGACGCGCGTTTGGCTAACTAAATTAGCATCATCAGGAGATGATTATATACTGTATATACTGCAGTATATTATCATCTCTTGATGATGCTAACTCAGCGAAAGGCGCGTCGAGAGTTGAGGTTAAAGTTTTGGTGTAGTGGTGATATAGTCTCTTCATTGTTCATATGCCAAAGGCTCCAAAATCACAACATAATATAAAATAAAAGGCAGAGAAAAGACGAAGACATAAAGATCTTCCTGATGACAAAGCAGCAACTTTTCAGGAGGTTGCAACCCAACATCCCGGAGGAGGTATTGGTAATTACACTAAAATGTTTAGTGCTTGCAAATTATCAGTCCTTCCTCTACAAGATGGGTACAGTAAAAGATCTGAGGGATACGGCGGTCTACCTGGAGAGAACCAAGGCGTCCAGCAACGGTGATCAAACAACTCGGAAAATGCCAGGCCCTCGTGTTCGTATGGCGCCCACTAAGTTCTTGCATCCTCTCGTAATCGGTCGGCTGCAATAGTCGTCTATTCCTCCTCGGAAATCGAGTGTTTTGTGAAAGTATCTATGAACCCCACTAGAAATTCATCCGGCTCCACGTGGTTAAACCCATGAAATCCCGGCAGATCTACGGGTTTCAAAATATTAAATAACTGTAAGAATGTCTTCCGAAATTCTCTATATTCAGCCATTTATCCACGGACGTTGCTCCTGTTGCTATCGTCGGTCCTACCAGGTGCTTCGCCTCGTGTGCGGAAGTAGCGGATTTCTTCGCTTGGTTTCTCGTTATCACCATTTATTGGCTAACTCAGTCGGTGATGAGTTCTTCTTCTAAACGGGGAAACCATACCGTAAAGCACACATTGGGCTCCACTTGCTACCGGAATGGGGTCACACTCACGAACAAAACGTCGATAGTTAACACAAACACTCGTTAACGTAAATGCAAGACCAAATAAAAACATGTAATTCGCTGATACACAACGATGGTTTGGCAATATAGTCGATGGCGTGGTTCCGTGAAGTCGGCTTCTGGCAACGCGTGTTGCAGCCGATTTAGGGAGACAGTGTGAACTCGATGAGGTTGGCGAAGAGAAAGGGAACAGCGTGAGTCTCAGAAATGTTCCGATATTTAAACCATCAGTCCAGGTAGGCCTAAAGTAGTTATGTGCTTAGCTAATCTGTGATTAAGAGAGTGTGATTAACAGAGTAACATGCTTGGTCGGAGGGCCTAGAGCAAACTATCGTTAGATAGTGTATTGAACACAGTAACAATACGTATGAAAAGAGCTGGATTGGAGGAGAAGCTTTTCATCTTCAGGACGCCAGCTTTCTTGGATTTGAATAATTTGTATGATATCTAAAAGGAGTCTACACCCCTAGTTCAGAATATCGAACACCAGAGAGATCGAATTAGTACATTGTGTGATGCTATAAGAAATAATTATGGCATATTTCTTCATATTAGAGGTGAAAAATGAAAGCATACATTACATTGCAAGCAGCTTTTTCAACACTTCTTGGGAAATAATTTAGTTGCTTCTGCATAAGATGCATCCCTATCAATAATCAAATTTTTCATTCGTAGATCATTCATTGCGCAAGTTTAAAATATGTTTTTCATCCAAATAGTGAGATTTGAAATGTAATTGTTCAGAGAAAAAAACCAGATCAGTGCGAAATAAAGCTGTGTGCGAAGCAGCCAACTAGATAATTTTACTACAACCCCCGTCCTATCATGTAATAAGTGACATTTAATTTCTTTTTCAAATCATCAATCAAAATTTTCTTTCTTAATTTTATATACAAGAATATATGGAGAGGAAAATTATAATATATAATCCCATATATTTTGTTATTTTACTGCCTTTAGTCGTCAAGTTAAAAATAAAAATAATATTTTTGTCTATTAACCTAATTGGGAAAGGTGATGGCAAGATTTTTAGAATATATTCCAATATCTTTCACCAGATTAGAGGAAAGTGCACTTGACAAGCATCGTATTGTAGAGACATTTGAACAGCCACAAGAACAGTTAAGGAGTCAATTGAATAAATGGTTGAATAATGATCAATTAAGTGCCTCCTTTGGTAACTAAGTCTACATCAAATTACGATCAAGCCCTTTGTGGTTGCTAACAAAACTAACATTGCACACGAGCCTGTGAGATATTCGTGCTCGTGAATTCTATATGATCTCTCAAATAATTATGCAATACAGCAGCAACACTAGTAAGATTCTCGATTTAGTATGATGCATTATGATGAATTCGATTTATGCATGCATGGAATTATTGCACTCGATAATGGCATCCTTATCATTGCACCCTTTGTAAATTTATACTGATCATATAAGATAATTAGTTTCGAGTTTTGAATAATTCATCATCCAATTGATTGTATTTTACCACCATCTAACCCATTAGGTTTCGTTAGTACTTGATGCAATTTATCACAGTAGTTCTATAGATTTTTTTAATTTGATTGAGGAGGTCGTTACTTGATGAAAATCGATATACATATTATCAATGAAATAAATCTAAAGTATTTAGATTTTCACTATATTAACAAAACTATGACTGATTTCACCACACTGTGGCTTCATCAGATAGATACAAACTAATGAACAGAGTCCTAATATATTAGTCTTATTTCCTACTTAATATTACAATAGGTACAAGAGGTATGTTGGAAAACCCATCGGAGTTGCTTACTTTATGAATTGAAAAGATTGAGTAAAGGAGAAGGATTTAGATCTAATTGACTATTAAGTAACCTACCTGAATTCTTTTTTTTGTTTTTCAAAAGATTGTCTGTTATTTTCATTGTATAAAATTTTGAAATTATCATTAAAAATATGGTTTTCTTCGAGTAAGTGATAAGAATAATTGGAATCTGATTTATGATAATTAAATCTACGTTAGTGCTCGGATAATCTAACTTTGAAATTTCTGAAAGTTCTACCAATATAAATTTTATTACAATCCCAACAAGACAGTTTATAAACACCGGATTTATTACTTCTATCAATTTTAGATTTGCAGTTTTGATATGTCATCCTAAAGAATTATCAGTTCGGAATGCTATATTGAAATTATAATGCGAGAGGAATGATTTTAATTTTAGACTAGGATTACCAATATAAGTTGAGCTGTTGTATTTTGTGTCTGAACATTTCATACTTGGAAATACTTTCTGGATTGCATTTTCAAATTTTTTGCGTGAAATCATGTTCTCAATCATAGTTGGACTGTAACCGTTATTGACTGCTATTTGTTCAATCATATCTAGCTCTTTTATGAAATTATTTTGTGACATTGGGATATTAATGAAAATGAAAATTGTAGTTAAAATAATTAAATTATACTTAAATTCATATCTTTTCCTTTTATACTATGTAGTGACTTATATCAAAATATAGGGTAAGTTGAAAGTTCATTTAGCAAAATGCCGCATTCATCCTTGAAAATCTGATTTATAATTTTTCCTCACAGCATTTTTTTATTAACTGCTTGAATGCCTTATAGTAGCTATTAAAATTCAAATTCTGCTCAACGGAATTTGTCTTTTCCTCACAATGGATTTCATAATCGTATTCCTTTATTTTCTTCATTTTTTTATAATGAACTTGATAGATCAAAATAATCAAAATTTCTGAGCAGATCACGACAAAAATAACTCAAACTCATAAATGCAATCATTATTCCCTTCATTTTCAAGTAATTTTGTGAAATTATAATGTAAATCATGAAATTCTTTCAAATTTTCAAAATGGTTTGCCAACCATCTGTAATTTTTGTAGATAGTTTTTATAGATGCTTTCTCGCTTTTTATGTAGCTTCTCTTTAAATTGTAAGTAAATTTTTGTAGATGCTTCCTCGCCTTTTATACAACTTATCTTTTAAATATATAACCTACCTGAACAGCTAGCACGAGTTTACTTTTTCAAAATCTCTGTAACTCTTCCTATTAATTTTTGTCATTGAATAATAGTAAATCCAAGTTATTTTGTTACTCTAAATTCCCTGGTGTAGCTGGCTGTTACGTTCGAGCATAGAATATCTTGGTGTTACATGACTAATTTGTGAAATTCAGTCCTAGGTGAGGAGTCGTAGACAGAAATTTTCATATGGGGAGCCCTATACAGGGATTCCTAGGTGGAGAGCCCTAGACAGAAATTCGTAGGTGGCGAGTCCTAGACTAAAATTCCTATGTAGAGATTTCTAGGTAAAGACTCGTAGAGCTCAGAGGTTGGGATGTAATAACCTCTATCTGGAGTCCAGAAATCCACATGTGAAGCTGAAATAAAGGTTTCCCACCATATGCAGCAGTAAGAACAAAAACGTTTTGGAATCATTCGACCAAGATAAGTGTTATTGCCTGAATATAAGATATTAAGAGGCATTTGTGAGATTATGTTTCATAATCATAATATGTAATTAATATAAATATCTGAGCTAAACTTAATTGAGTTTTCTTCCAAGATTACAGTAATAATTATTGAATTAGAGTCTCATTGCTCATTTTTCTCTGGGCATAACCAGAGTATAAGAGTAAATTTTGTTACGTAATACAAAAAATTATGGGCAAAATGATTCTCGTGTTCTGAAATATCGCTTACAAATATCTTCAAATATTACCGTAACGAAAAGTCATCGAAACTAAGTCAGATAAAAATTACTCTCACCTCGTATATATTGAGCTAATACGAGCCTCAGTTTCACAAAAGACCACAAAATTCAAAAACTATAATCCCAAAGGTATTAAACTCAAAATCTTCGCAGAAAGGAAGTTGTTGTTGCAAAGCCGGAACAGAAATGAATCGCTGTCGGTCTAGTCGTCTGTGATCCTTGAATTTCTTCCTCTTCATCTCGCCTATTTTACATCTCCTTGGTTTGTCCTAGGGTCCTACTGGTTGGTTATCCTTCCTTCTTTTATGTTGTGGTGCATCTATGCTGACCTGTTGTTTCCTCTTACATTGTCGGTCGAGTCGTTTCGAAGTCAGAGAATCTATATCCTGCGCAAGAGGGGGGCACAAAGTACAGAACCAAACAAACTACCGTAAGGTACACGGAGTGGTAATGTCAGTTTTTCACGGTGCGAATGGCATGGCTCAAATACGAAATGATGAAAGCGCAGAGTGTTAAGTCGAAAGTGACATTTTACAAGCTGCAAAATAACAAAATTCCTCTGGTTTTTATAGACAAAATTATCTAACATAAAGGAGAAACATCAAATAACACAATTATTTTATAGAAGATACCCAATTACTTGAAAAAATAGGTTAGTTTCAACTACGCTGGTCCTCTCTCCAATAACTCGAGCAACTATTTTTCCAAATTTGTACATGAGCAAATTATTATTCAATGCTAAAGGAAAAACATACTAATTCAGAAAATCAGGAGTTTACGAAATTGTCTGTGGACCGACTGGTAGAAATTTCGAAACCAGATTTAAGGAATGCTCATTCCCTGATAATAATTTTCCAATATGTAAACATATAAAAACCACAAAACATTCTATAATATTAGATTATGTCGAAATTCTTCATATTTGCTACAAACGAAAGGAAATGAATCTGTTGGAATGTTTGGAAATCAATAAACCTTATGAAAACTCAAGTGAAGTCACCTTAATAGCTAGCTAGACTTTAAAACCTCTCCACTACTCAATTTGTAATTAGGCTAGTATGTAAATAAGTTAGTTTCTTGTAGTTGAGCCCTTGAAAATGACTAGACGGTCGTATTTGTGAAAATAAAGTTTTGGAAAATAAGAATATATCTTTCTTTATCATCGTAAGAACACGGTAATGGCTCTCCATTATTGATCGAGGTCGTCCTTGTCCAGGTCACCTTTCGTGACTACCAGTCTCCCAGTACATGTGAATCATTCTGTTGAATGGGTTACCCTAAGCCTGTAGCCTATTTTTGTATAGGTCCAACCTAAGCCAACTAACTCTGCATATTCTACCGGCGTTAAATTTCGTGATTTCCATTGAATAATTACCGAAAATCATAATTTTTCAAGAAGTACAAACGCCTCTTGCAAACATTAATCAATATCTACTATAGCTACTATTATGAATATGTGTTTGTACCTTATCTTGTATGATCTCACACTATTTCTCTTTTTCTTTTATGAGAGGAACATAAGCGCCAAGAAGAGACTTAGAATTTCAACCGCGTATGTCCGGAAATATCCGAAATAAAAAATAGACGTTGGCTACAAAAATTGGAAATTTAAAATATTGACTTTTCTCTTTAGTTTCTTGGCGCAGTGTATAATCAATGCATTTCAATTTGCTTCATATTTTTGAGTGTTGGTACTTTTATTTCACCACTTCTTTACTTACTTACAGTTGAACTTATTCTTGTAGTAACTGCGTGAAAGCAGAATTCTTTTCATATTGACAATATTCATTGTTCCATTTGTTTCAGGTGAGTGTCTCTGTAGTTCTTGTTAATCTACTTCAAATTATGGTAAGTCGAACAATGTTAATATTCCTTTGAAATTCATTCCACTTCGATAACTTACAGTGACTCTCTAAGTATATAGTTTCACGAGAAATTTAACTATATTTGACGAGAAATTGATCAGACTGAAATGGTCTTAAGAATAATTTCTTGTCATATTCTAGTGGAAACTTTCATCTCGATTTGTGTTTTCGTAAATACGGTTTGTTTTCTGAGATTCATCGCTATTGCATTTTCTTGAATGTACTTTTTATTATAAACTTTGAAAATACAAGAAGGAGTGTAATATTATTATTGATATCTATGGATAATGGATTCAAAAATTAGTATCAATAACCAACCAATATTTGGTCAAATCTATTAATCATGAGGAAACTCTGATCTTATTTTGTTCATGAAAAATATCACTCACTAATTCTCAGAACATGGGTATACTATATTGGACCTACTATTTTTATATGCTTTCAGTGTGTCACCTGTTTAGTAAAGTTTCACCTGTTCTCGTTCAAGTGTTCTTTTCGGTATTTTCCTTTTGTTTACGTTAAATTCTTTTATGATTCATATCATTTTTTCCTGTTATTTTGTAACTATAACAACTTTGTTTTTCTTTTATTGCAAATTATCCTTCGGTAACCAACCGAAGATATGGTTACAACAGCTCAGGGTGATAGGTGGTCGTAGGTGAATAAGTGATCAATATGACCAGTAAAAGAACCATTACTAGCACTCAAGAGCAAACAACAAGTTCACAAGAAAACACACACTAAAATTGAATAAATATATTAAGTGTATATCCTTCACACAAGCTGAATAAAAATTAATTACAATTTGAAGCAAAAACTCACGAGTCGACTCTTTGAAACTAATTCAACATGATTAATTCTCATGTTATATGTTTATATACAAAATGATTTTTAAGGTTACAGGGCCGGAAGTTATTTCACAGAAAATCTTAAATAAAAAACATGTAAAATACTAGAATCACTTATCTTGAGAGTGGAGATGCTTCTAATGGTGTTATGGGCCTCAAGAACATAGCTTCCTTCAAAAAATATTTGTTCGTCAAGACACAGCTCCTCCCAAAAAGTATTTGGATCGTTGCAATAAAGCATCTCCCAAAAAGAGTATTTTCGTTGGCCAAAACACAGCCTCTCCCAAAAATAGTATTTGCTAGTCAAATTACAGCCTCTCCCAAGAAGTATTTGTTAAAACACAGCCGTTTCCAAAATCAGTATTTTGGTTAAAATACAGTTCGTCCCAAAAAGATAAAAGAGTACACATAAATTATTACCTAATGAAGGAATGATACATAAGATATCGTTGATCTCTGTGATTCACTCCAAATAACTTAAATTACATTATTATACATAGGAAACAGAATTAATCATTTCAAAAGCGAATATGACAACCGCCTTTCGGCTAATGACACGCCGGTCACCTCACTAACCTGGGAATTTTGCCGAGCCCGTCTCGTGTTGAGGAAAGGGATCTTAAATATTCAACACATTTCGGTTAGATAGGACCGACGGCTTTACGTTTGCTTCGAAAGATGGACACTCAAGCGATTCCCAGAATGAGAAAAATCGAACCGACTTTGTGAGGATTGAACCCAGATAACTCTGCGCAGGGGACGAGTATCATATCCTCTACGCCACCGAGCTGGCTCAGTGAAAGCTATCTGTCAACTGAATTTACTGCTATCTGTCATTGTCAACGGTCAAAGAAGAAACTTAAAGTGATCTAGTCAGAATTTCAAAGAGAAAAAAATTATTTAATGGGAAAAAAAATGACATTCGGAAATAAGGATAAGCAAGAAAAAATCAATATACATTGCTGCAATGAGAGGTTAGGTGCCAAGATGATAAAGAAATTAGTCGCAATACCGGAAAAATACGAGATTATGACCAAATAAATCTGGGCCTGGTATTTTAGCCTGAAATAGACTAGTTAAGTACAAAAATATGGACAAGACGTCCTATGTTTTTCCTGGTCTGAAATGCCGGGCACAAATATCTGCAAAGAGCGCCGTAACGGAAAGTCATCGAAACTAAATCAGATGATAATTACACTTACCTCGTATTTATTGAGCGAATACGAGCCTTAGTCCAAAAATTTCAATAGTACAATCCCAAAATATAAAACTCAAAATCTTCACAGAAAAGCAAGTTGCTGTTGGAAGGCAGCAACCAGAAATGAATTGTTGTTGAGTAGTTCCGAAATCAAAGAATCTATAGCTTGGGAAGAAGGATCACGGAGCACAATATCAAACGATACGGTTAGTACACGGAGTGGTAATGCCAGTTTTACACGTACCGAATGGCATTGCTCAAATACGAAATGATGAAAGCGTAGCGTGTTAAATCGAAAGTGGCATTTCACACGCTACAATTTTGTCTGCCTCTTGTACACATACTTCTGTATGAAAGCTTAGTAATTTTTAAATATATTTTAAAGTCCATCGTGGTTTCACGATGGATGATGAATAGTTACAAGATCTGTAGGGACAAAAGGTAGGGTATGTTTCAATCAACCCTAGTAACGATTATTCCTATAAGAATTTGGATTAGAAATGAAACTTACCATCACAAGGTAAGCTTTATTTCAAAATTAAATGAATATTTCGTGTTGTTACTTCGAGCTATGGTTTGTTTTGATGATGCCAGCTTTGATCAAATATCGTTGGTGATATAGTTATAGGTGCAGAAGAATCTATCAATTTTTTAGAGGATTGATGCGTTGAAAATCCTGGTTTCTCATCTCGAAACGTAGTTTCGGAAGATCAATTTAGATCTGTTTTTTTCAGTCCGAATTATTGTACTATCATGGTGAAAAAGAATTGTGACAATTTTATTAATCCGTGAATGCCTTCGGATATAATCAAAGTTTTGAGATGATGTATTTCTTGGATTTTCTTCCAATTTTCCTTCAACGATTTTGGCTGCAAGCCAATAAATTGCTTGCATCTTTACAGAAATTTGAAGGAAATATATTTTTCTTCGACTACATATTATATTAGAGAATTATTTTTGATTCAAAGTTTTGTGAGGAAATCTGCTTTCGTTTTTCATATTAATTCTCATTTCTTTATTTCATTATCAAAATGCAAGAAACACCTGAGGAAAACATAGCTGTATAAGCCTTGTTAGGCTTGGTAATAATATATAATATAATCGATGAAGAACATTGAGTCGTTTTCGGAGACTTAAATATAAAAAAAATTCCGCGATGCTTTTTGTATTAGTGACACTGTATTATGGGAAAAAAATTGGTTCATATTGATTTCTTCAAGACTAACCAACGAGATGGGTCAGCTGATTTTCAAAATCGTTTTTTTCAAGAGAACTCGTTCTTGAAATGGAATGATTTGGATAATTAGTTTTGAACATACGTTTTTTAGGAAAGTAAAGGAAAGCTGAAAAATTCATGTCCTTACATATTTTGGAGAGACGTCAGAACAGGTTGCTAGAATTTTGTCTGATGGTAAAAGCTCATATTGCATTCAAACCAGTTAGCAAATTGTCAGGACTGCTATTCAACACGAAAGATAAAACCGATGAATTCGAAAAATCAGGAGTATACCAATTAACATGTTCTGAGTGCAATTCCTTTTATATAGGTCAAACAGGACGCTGCTCTTTCAAAGCTAGATACAAAGAACATTTCCGGTCATTCCTACATCAGAAATATGATTCTTTAGCTGCACATTTTCTGAATGAATGTCATCCTTTTCCAGAACTTCAACTGCTAAAAATTCTTCATTCCTTTGACAAATCTTATAAATTCACTTTTTTTGAATCGATGGAAATTCCAAGGCATCTAGGATAGAAAAGGTTAAGCTCTTTAACGACCAGGTAGACTTAATTACCCACCATCACCATTATTCAAGTTACTGTGACCTCTACTAGCATTTTGTTGATGTTAATTCATGTATTGTACATGAGTATTCAGTTTTCATTAGCTTGTTGTTGACAATGGACGTATGTCCAAAACCGGTCCAACCAATGTAAAATTTTGTCAATCTTTACATCAATAAATTAGTGATAGTTAAAACATAGTAACTTATTTTATTTTCATATTCATTATCAATATCAACTATCACGTAGTTCAGGCTTCATCGATCAATTATTTGAAAGCTGATACACGAGGAAGAGATATTAAATCATAAGACTGTAGGCGTTAAAAGATCTATCGATTCATGTTTCATCGAGATATTCGACTTTTGTTTTGTCGTATTTCTTGTAAATGAATATTTTCTTCATTACTTATGAACTGAAGCAATCCAAAAAGGTGTTCTTCGAAATTTTCATCGATTTTCCTCCATTCAATTATCGAATCTGACTGAAAATCATGTCTCACATGGTTCGGCATACTTGAAATTATTCGACGATTCTCACTATATTCGCTGGCGTAGATCCTCCAATTTCTCAGGCTGTATAATCCAGAAACAAACCTTCGTGGAAATAGCTGCAAAGTTTCTTCAATTTCTTTGATATTATTTACTTATCACGTAACAGTGATTTAAGATTATCAATTTCTCGATTAATGAAAGCTTTTCAGATTTAATACGAGTAGAATGAATAACTTCTTCCTCTTTTATTACTCTTCCTAGTTGGTCATGTACTTGTTGCTATTCTAGTCACCTAACTTCTAATTTCTTATTAATGGATATATTGTTATTCAACCTCAGCTGGAAAAAGTTTGCCATTTTTCTGTACATCTTCGGATAAAAGTACTAGAATTTAGAAACTGTCAATATCGTATTCCATATTTCTTTGTACTATGTGTTTATATTTGAGCTCTAGGAAGAATCTTTTGATTCGTTCAACAATATCGCGACTTTCGGAATATTTTGAACCCTTCAAGCTCAACGCAAGGTTTACTCTATAGAATGTTCAGCAGAATATTTGTGGAGAATATATGTACAATAACTTTAGTCACTATGAATTCTGATACAGAAGAACAGAAAATCAATTCTAACTACGATATCTACGGATACCTTTATCACACATATTACAGTCAGTTATTGTTGATCTGAAAAAGAACAGACCATAATTAATTTATCATGAAGTTTAATGCACAACTTTCGGATAATGGATTTGTGAAGGATTGGGATTACTGTAATGTTTCTTGTAAAACTATTAGGAGCTATAGTGTAATTCAATTTGTTAAAGTTTCAATAAGTTCTGATACTATCAGAACTTTAGCAAGGCATCTTGATCAGCTTAACATGGTGTTGCATGCAGGGTGAAACATAAAGGTATTTATAATCATGTTCGACGAAAGCGAAATATGTTTTATTCAATGCTTGGTATAAACAATAATATTAATTTTCTCAGAATTGTGGGATTCATTTGATTTTTATGGAAATTTCACGAATCATAACTCATTCAGTGAATGGTCTTCTATTTTTTGAAAGCTTTAAATACTATTATTGAGCTTATTCTGGAACAGTTTGGGTGTTTTTCTTTGGTTTCACGAAATTTGAAACTTTCTTCAAGCTTATTATAGATTGTCAGTCAAATAGGAGCATTGGCTTTGAGAACTGTGAAGAAATTTAATACCTTTTTCGAGTTTACTATTGCTTATCAATTGAATAGAAGCATTCGCTCTGAAATGTGTAGGAATAGGGTCCCAAATTTTTAATATTAAGATAATGTAGAGTTTGCATCTAGTCGGTGTAATATCATTCATTTGAATAGAGGTGTTCAAGTAATTTTAATCGACCTGCTCGACAAAATCACTAAGGCTAAGCTCTCGTTATTTTGTCGCCCAGTTCTCGTTGAATTGCCTGCACGTAAGTATTCAAAAACAAGCATAGAAAAATATCCGGCCGAATCTGAGCTCGAGTGATATTTGCTGAGAAAATTCCGCGAATGACAAAACTTACAAAATGAACTTTATTGAGAAATGCACACAAACTCAACGAGAAAATCATAAAGCATTCATTACAAACATGTTAAGTTATTATTGGAATGAGCAGTTATTGAAAATGCCATTACTATATACAATTTTTTCACTTCGGGTCGATTCTATATGGGACGATGCCAGAGGAATTATGGAAGATTCAGCGTTCGCAGAAGTTTTCGAAGACTTGAAACAAGATTCAAATGATGCTCATTGTTCAGTTGTAGGTAGGGCTTGATAGAGCTTGCCGTAGAGTGTCCGGTTTGTTGGATCAATTCTTGTTTACTGACACCCGCCTCAGACAGGTTCGAAACAGCACTGGATCTATGAGAATGATTTGTGATCTTTTTATTTTTCGTATCCAGTCAACTTTCTCTGCTGAAATGTTTGAACATTTGGATATTTCATTTACTCCCAAAGGCATATATTTGTACCAACCCTTAGAAGTACTGTTTTTTCAAAATTGATTGGGAGCCAGAACTAATCTATCAGCTGTAATAATATACATAAATCTGGGTTTTCCTTATTTTTACATAGCATTTACTATCACAGCATTTTACTGAACCGCCTTGACAAATTTTCAAGAATACTGGGTTATATTCAATACGA
This sequence comes from Cryptolaemus montrouzieri, assembly GCA_013387265.2. Taxonomy (NCBI): domain Eukaryota; kingdom Metazoa; phylum Arthropoda; class Insecta; order Coleoptera; family Coccinellidae; genus Cryptolaemus; species Cryptolaemus montrouzieri. The sequence continues at coordinate 128,259,227 of JABFTP020000185.1, forward strand.
CCAGTCACTTCTCCGCTATTAAATTTTTCCTCTTTGAAGAAGTGTACCTTGCAAGTTGCTGCTTTACCGCCACGCCATGCTCATAAGCCACAATATGGAAACATTTTTTCAACAAATCTATCGGGGCATTTTCGTCCCAGTATAGAGCCATGCTGTCAATTTCAGTTCTTGTTAATACAACGGAACTTTCTTTGCGCTTTTCCACATCCCCTTGTCACATCCTCCTTTTATAATTGCGAGCTTCAAGAGCCTTCCTAAATGCTGAATCGGTAAAAGGGTTGAAACTCATGTTGAATTTTTCAAAATACATATTCTGCATCATTTTCGCAGTTGTGTTACACATTGTTTTCACAACGTATTCTTTGTAATCTTATCCATTCATTTGTTTAACATTGAAACACCAATCCATAAGAATTTCAGCAATATCTTCAATAGAATGCTGTATATCCAAATCAAACGTTCGTTCCTTGCAGAATATACTGAATATATCCCAAATCGAGCTGTGCGTTTTTCTTGTATTTCTGGGGATAGAATTCTGTATAGAACTAATTATACTTATACTACTGCTTCACTGGTACTTCCAAAATGGGACATTTTAATTTATATCGGCAGAAACTTCACAACAGGTACTAAAATTGCTGTTCCTGACAGTTTTGAAACCGTACTATTTGCTGTGAATGTTGCGTTGCTATGGAAACGCAAGAATTCTCTATGGGCAAATTTATCCACTAATATCCTATGTTCCTTCCTATTTGTATGCAATAGATCCGATATCAAACTCGAATTTCTGTGTTCTTAAACGTGCATTTTGACACATGAGTCGAATGGTCGAATAAAGATTCATGGGATTGTCACTTCTCAGCAAAATGATCCAAATTAGCAGCTCTTGCAGCATCAGCATGATAATTTTATTGAGTGTAACATTCATACTTAACAAACTTCTGAAAATTTTCGTACAACATGGTCGCTTCGTTATCAGTAACGATACTTCACGCTATAGCTGTATCTTGATGAAAAAACATTTGAATTGTCATTATAACAATCAATCAATTTGCACAAAGCAGACTTGAGCTACTTTCATCATTCCGTGTGAATTATGAGGACATATAGTTACTAGTAAAAATCAGGACAAAACCAAAAAACATTTAGTTTTTCATGAAAACAAGTCCTAGATAAAAAAATTGAGTTCACAAGTTATATATATTTGAAGAGGAAAAAAACTCCATTCAACAGAAACAAAAATGCCTATTGTTAATATTTGGAAATACGCAAGTATGCAGTTTTACTCAGAACCCGCTGCACGAAAAATATGTCGCACGCAGTTCGACACCTAACCATTTTAACATAACGTCATAAGCAACCGAGGTAGTGGCACTTACTGATTTCAAAATTTTGAATATCTAGCTCCAATCTGTTTGCGGCAATGATTTTCTGACGAAAAAAGTAAATATTACAACGGGCGGTCATTTACCTCTATTCCTTTCACACAGCTGCAGTACTAAAACGTCAAAATCAGTCCACCCTGTACATTTGAGATAATTTTTTATGTTTCCTTTTCTGATATTTGACTGTTCCTACCATGTACTAGTGATCTTTATTTCATTTCTATGATGAAAATCCTTAAGTGTAATCAGTTACTTTGTAAATCTCTATTTTGATTAATGAAAGCCAAATACAACAGATAAAGAGTGTAATTGACAAAGCACAAAATACCCTACAAGAAGGAAATGAGAGGGCGTAAAATATTAAATAAAATTGTGGTTTCATCAAAAGAGATTCATTAAGGGCGAATAATTAATATCTAATTTTTTTAACAAGATTAACAAATTCTCTTCAGTTAGTTTACCTGACTAAGTGCAATAATTTTATCATAAACTTACGTACTAAATGAATCAGCCTACCTCGTTGGTTTCTATTTGGAACATAATAAATCAGAAAAATAAGATCAATAAGCAAAAACTTTTCATATGCGTTTCGGTATTATTCGTAGATTTTTTTACTTATAATGATTAGTTCCATTTGAATCACCATTACCTACATTATTGGTTATAAATAACGATCTTAATACTTTGCTATGTCTATAAAGCTGTTTAAATCTTCGTTTACTCGAAATGATATTGTAGTTTTAATGTATGGATAATACAATTGATAATGATTGAGAACATGATTTGACGCAAAAAATTTCAAAAATTAATCCAGGAAGTATAAATAAAAGTTCTAACACAAAATACAACAGCTTAACTTATATTGGTAATCCTAGTCTAAAATTAAAATCATTCCTCTTGCATTATAATTTCAATAGAGCATTCCAAACTGATAATTCTTTAGGCTGACATATCGAAAACTGGAAATCTAAAATTGATAAAGGTAATAAATCTGGTGTTTATAAACTGCCTTGCGGAAATTGTAATAAAATTTATATTGGTAGAACTTTCAAAAATTTCAAAGTTAGATTATCCGAGCACAAACGTAGTTCTAATTATCATAAATCAGATTCCCATTATTCTAATCACTTACTAGAAGAAAACCATTACTTTAATAATAATTTCAAAACTTTACACAATGAAAATAATAGACAAAAACTCAATCTATAGGGAATTTTAGAGATCAACAAAGAAAAGAATTCAGGTAGCTTACTTAATAGTCAATTAGATCTAAAAACTTTTCCTTTACTCAATCTTTTCAATTCATAAAGTAAGCATCTCCGATGTGTTTTCAAACATACCCCATGCAATTGTATCTATTGTAATATTAGGTAGGAAATAAGACTAATATATAAGGAATAACTCTGTTCATTAGTTTGGATCTATCTGATGAAGCCACAGTGCGGTGAAACCGGTCAAATATTTGTTAATATAGTGAAAATCTAAATACCATAAGTTTATTTCATTGAAAATAAATCGATTATTATTATTATGTAAACTCAAAAGCTGCTGGATAAAATCGAAGTAACCATGCATTTCGAATTACCGTAAAAATATGTCTGTCGAATGTCAAATTCAGTTTTAGTTAACTTCCAGGAAAACTGAGATAATGGCAATTGACTGAGTCTTCAAAAATTTCCAAATAACTCGAAGACAGAAGAAGCTAGCTTGTTTTTGGCATTGAATTGCCCAGGCAAAAATAATATAAGGAAGAGGGGGTTAGATTAGGTTGGATTTCTCCTCTATACACATTATATCATATATCTGCTGTACTATAATGTTGTAATCTGTCCACCTTGTACATCTGTCAAATTACTAACTACATATCATGACTTGTTCTCGAGTAATACAAACATTTATTACTCGCACTGATATTGGTGTATCATCGTTATTATCATAAATGAGCTATATGTTATGAATTCGAGAGTCAAAGTGCTGAATATCGAGAAAGGCTGGACTACTCCATTCTCGAATACGATTGTGGATAGATTGCACATTTATCGGTGCACTCTAGGCTGCATTAAGGGCATTTCTCATTTGTGAAGCACGTAGACGGGTATTTGGCTTGAAGGTAACAATCGATTTGATCAGTTATACAACGTGAACTTCCGTTTCGAGATCTTGAGGCTACTGTAACTGTTTTCACGAACTAATTTTGTAGCTTACGTATCACACTTCCTAACAGTTACTCCGCAACATGCTCCTTGCGCTTTCCAACCTAAGGCCTGCTAATTCAGTCGAAACACAATACCAGGTGGGGCAACTAAAACGAAAAAGACTCAATAACTGCTAAACAATTCGTTTATGGACAGAAAGCAAATACAGTTCAATTTTATCTGAAAGGGGACATTTTTCAAGTTACGGTGATTTCATTTTACATCAACCCCTAGCAGGGGTGCACAAACCTCAATTTTTTGAATGGAGAAGATAAGTCGAGTGATACCTCATTGGAGAGCTTTTTTAATTCTCAACACAAATGTGTAACAGTTTTTAAGTTTTGACATACACGGGAGGAGATACAGGTTAGTTCGTAAAAAAAAGAGTTATTTTCAGTGATTGCAAACTCTGCCGATTTCGAATAAACATTCACCGAAATACTGTTGTATTTTGGGAAAATATCTTTAATCAGTGATGCTTCCTCCTATTCCTCAGACATTTCATCTCATGAAGGTGTCCGAATATCTCATTTGGGACGAATTTTAAATTCAAATTTAGAGGATACAGGGACGATCATAGAGAAATTCATTCACAATATAAGAGCCTCTCCATATCCGTGTAATCGGTTGAATCGCAAAAAATGTTCCCTATCGGTGGACTGATGTAACGCAGAGATGTGTAGACAACCACTAGGGTAATGACCCGCACGCCTCACGACCGTATACGCAACCGACGTCGTATGTGAAAAGCCAGCATGGTATCCAAGGTTGAAATGAAACGAACTCAAGTAAGGTTCTCGTTACAGAAAAATATACATCCGAAATCATACAGGTTTAATAAAGAATTTTCAATAACAAATGCGGCAGTTTTTCTTTTTTTTCCAGATTGTTTGTATTTGACGAATGAAATTCAAATTAGTTTGTTTGTTCATCTAGCTGATTTTCACACTCACGGGTTGCATACATACCAGTATAATAGTTTATTCAATAGCTGAAAGAGTAGAAATTATTGAAATTTTTCAGAAATAATACTTGTGCCAATAGGGAACCTGCTGTTTTCAATGAACACCATGACGACAAAACATGTAGGTGCCAAGTTCATTTTGGAGTTTGTGGAAAAATTTAGAGAGCATGTCCAAAGACCCATACGAAACGAGGAAATGGAAACTGCATTGTTTGCGCAAGTAGTGATTGATCCCACTCTGAGTACAAGTGAAATTGGTGTGAGTCGAAGAATTATTGAACGAGTTTTCAAACAATACAAGTTCCATCCGTATAAAATGAAGACGATCCAGGAATTGAATGAGGATGACTTCGACCGCAGAATGCAGTTCTGTGAAATAATAAGTGAGCGAATCGCAAACAATCCCCACTTTCTCTACAATATTTGCTTCTCGGATGAATGTACTTTTTTCTGAATGGCACTGTAAATACTCATAACCACCGGTTCTGGTCGGACTCTAATCTCAGAATCTTTCGTGGAGTACATACTCAATATTCTGAAAAATTGAACGTTTGGGTTGGCATCTATGGGAATGGTCTGATTGGGCCATTTTTCTTCCCAGTAAATCTGACGGGAGAAATGTATCTTCAACTACTTGAAAAACTAATCAATCCGGCCAAAACTGAAATTTTAGGAAATGATTCAGAAAAGGATGTTGTGTTCCAGCAGGATGGTGTCCCCCGCATTTTTCACTTCGTATTCGACAATAACTACATCCAGAATTTCCTGATCGATGGATCGGAAGAAGGGACCCTACAGAATGGCCCCCACGTTCTCACGACTTGTCACCATTGGACTTTTTTATAGGGCCCTTAAAGAGTTAAATTTATAAAACGGATCCTGCAGATTTGGTGGATTTACGACAACGGATTGTAGTCGAGTGTAATCGTATAACCCTTGAAATGCTACGTAATGTCCGGGAACGTTTCGAGCAAAATCTGTATTTGTCTTTGGAGGTTGGCGCCGAACACTTCGATCATTTGTTCGATTGATATCGAGTTGAACTATAAAATGTATCAGATATAATAAATTCAATTGTTTTTTCGATTTTCAGTTCAATTCTACTCACAAACATGTAGGTAATTCTTCGAATAAGCTCTATTATTTGAAAACCAAACAAACTTGTTCTGAATCTTCATCCAAAATGGGCAGACCTCGCAAACACCGTATTGCTCTCTATTAATTCATCCTGTATCTTCATCACAATTCAGATGAAGCAAAAATTTTGTCTACAATATTCTAGAAATTCTAAAACCTTTATTGTGAAATATTACTCAAACTAACTGATCAATTCGAAGATTCGAGTGTTTGCCACCCTCATCTAAGGAAGTGTCTAAGGGGATGTAGTGGAAGCACCACTGTTTAAAGTTATTTTTCCCAAAATAAAACAGTATTTCGATGAATGTTCATTCGAAATCGACATATTTTGCAATCACCGAAAATAACTCGTCTTTTGACGGACCTGCCTGTATCTTCTTTCGAATATATCAAAACTCAAAAGTTATTACACATTTGTGTTGAGAATCAAAGGAGCTTTCCAATGAGGTATCTCTGAACCAATATTTCACATTCAAAAATAGTGTTTTGTGCACCCTTGCTAAGGGAGTTGATGAAAAATAAAATTACCGTGTATTGAAAGATGTCCCCCTTCTGACAAAAATTGACCTGTTTCTGTTTTTTGTCCAGAAACGAATATTTTAGCAGTTATTGCGTATTTTCCGATTTAGTTGCCCCACCAGGTATATGCAATGGATAAATATTCAATACACCAAGTCCTAAACTTGTGAGTGCAGAAAAATGAGATGAAATGGATGAACCATACATCAACTTATATGTGATTCAAGAGAACAGGGAGAAGAAAACCTGAGGAAATCCGTGTCTCTATCGCCGCTTACATATCAGCTAGTTTCTGGGAGAATGGTAAAACAAAACCTGTTGCATATTTCAAAGTTTTGGTGAAGTGGTGTACAGTATTTTCAGAAGATACTACGCCAAAAGTTCCAGTCCCCTACTCAGTTGTGATGGCTTCACGGTCACAGAGTGGGAATGTGAACCTTACTACTAAAAAAAAAGTTTGGGGGTATATATTTGGTTTTGAACATATTTGGTTTTGAACTCCCCACACTTGTGTTTTTATGACACAAGCAAAATCATTGCGTTTTTTTCAAATTCAATTTCCAAAATCTGTAACTAAACCTTGATGCACTTGTATCTAGTTATTCAAAAATTAGAATCAACTTGTTAGTGTAATTTTTTATTTAATTTCGAGAATAATTGGCCGAAAAATAGCTTCAAACATTCTTTTTGAAAACAGGTGATATAAGTAACATTTTTGTGAATTTTACTGCCAATTGATATACAAAAACTTATTCAATGCAGCTTATCGAAGAGCTTTGAATAAGAAATAACCAATGATGAACCATATTTCACGTAAACAAAGCATGTCTTCAAGATTCATCATTCATTTATTGACAGAATATACTTATTGGTAACAATAAATTTACGGATCAACCCTATTTACAAAATGAAACCAGGTTTACATTATTGTAAAAGACAATAACTAACAATCTCAATTAATATCGCAATAATAATCCAGATGCAGATGCATAGAAACTTATCCCCATTGAAGTAACAACTTAACTAGAATAACATCAATATTAGCTGAGTTATTATTACACAACACTGAGCTTCTAATTATAAAAAAATTTTGTCTGTGGAAGCAGGAAGGTGTTGCACCTCCGTATAAAAAAGAGTCCAGGATCGCGAGTCCTCCTTTGCGGAGCTTTGAATTTTAAGGAGCCTTGTAAAGTAGGATAGTACACATATTAATATATCAATTTATGAAGTAAAAGTGGGTTTGACACAGTTCTTCGTGTTTTCAGAGTTTGTATGTTCAAAATTATTCTCAAATTGGCATAATCAGTGTGCTCTGATGGCATCTTCAGCCTATATGCAATTACTCTCAAGAATATATTCGAATCTTCTGCAACCTGTTGTTCGGTTGTTACGCCCCTCGGTGACCAAACTACAGAACCATACTCCAAGACACTTCTCAGAAGGAAACAATACAACGCCATCAGAGTATCAATAGAAAAACCTTTAGAATTTCTACGAATGAAGCCCAGGCACCTCAGAGCTTTAACCTTTATAACAATGATATGATCATTAAAATTAAATTTCGAATGGAGTAGGACACCAAGGTTCTTGACACTCGATGTACGATTCAGTAAACAGCGGTTGTTGTTGTTGTTGGATGTTTCTGTTTACAGTCTGGACCTATGTCCCAACATTTTTTTATTTTTTCGGAAATCAATATTCAAAGATCACTTATTTGCTGCAGTTCATCGAAAAAACCGAACGACTAACAAGGTTTCATCAAAACAATCTTGTCGGTCCTTCCTATTGATAGTCAGGATCGAAGCTCCAACATTTTATTATTTTTAGAAGGTCAAGAGCTTCCGTATGATCAAATGTTATTTCCTTATAAGTCGAACCTACTTCATCTAACACCACAGCTTCAACATGTTCTGCCGAGGCTAAATTACGGGATTCGAGTTACGTTTCTTTTTTATGACATTTGTCATATTTTTCGAAGGACTGTCGAAAGTTTTTCGTGAATTTTTCTTTAAATTAAACATATTCCACGAAGAAATGATATCTGGGCGATGTCAACCCAAATTTTTGGGTCCATAATGATTCTAAAACATCTATAAATCATAATCGGCATCACTTAGAAGACAGAACCAGGCCATCGGGGCTCTCTCGGTCAAACAGAGAGGAATTTGAGGAAATATGGCAGGTTATGTATTATTTTATTATCTCCTTAGTCCTTTTCATGATCTTGCTTGCAAGGCAAAACCTTTTCTTAGATTTGTTCAGACATATAAGAAGTATGATTGTTGAAATATTTTTCATATTTTTTGCTGGTTTTCTTTTTCCATTGTTACAGATTCCTGTCCCAAACCCCTTTCCTTTCACCCTTGTCTTCGTTTGGAAATTATGGAATGCAAGAGAGAATGAAGCAGCTAAGCAGAAAAATCTTTGGTACTCTTTATGTACACACGACACTTACACAACATAAACCAGACCAGCTATTGTTAGTGCAATAGCGACAGGCAAACGAGTTTTCACTCGTTTATTGAACCATATACAGGATAGTATGCTTCCCTACTTTTCCTGAGCTCACACTTGTGCTTTTTCTGACACACACCAAAATATATATATATATATATATATATATATATATATATATATATATATATATATATATATATATATATATATATATATATATATATATATATATATATATATATATATATATATATATATATATATATATATATATATATATATATATATATATTTATATATATATATATATATATATATATATATATATATAAATTGAAATTTTCAAGTAGAAAAACGTTACTCTCAAAAATTGATCAACAACTGCAGTGATCAATATGTGAACAATAGATGAACTTTTGTTGGCATATGTCCAGACATACGCAAGTGTTAATAAATAGTTGAAGAAATTTGACATAATTCGCAATCTCAAAAAAAAGACAACTTGCGAAATTATCGCTCTATGTGTAGACACATTGAAGAATTTTTATTCAAGGAACAATAGTCAACCTTCCGTAGAATGTATATCCTTCCCTGTAGGAGCTGGTTTCCCGATCCACCCTTAATAATCACCGTCACCACAGGTCCATACAGCGCAGTACAGCTTGTCGGATGTCATGAATAGGAGAAATAGACTGCAATTTCGATCTTATTTGACCTCGTCAGTATTGCATACACAACATCAGGCCAGACTTCCACCTACACATCTCAATTTGTTGAAGCGTTACAAAGCATGTAAGTATTATTCCGCCCTCCAACGAACCGAGACAGAGGCCACTCAACCTTGCCACCGGGAAACCATGACTACCAACGGTAGATAAACAAAAAACTTCAAGAAGTCACACAAGTTTGACTATTCACCGCAACGCTACACACCGTGTCAGCAAAGAAGCGATCTGTCAAAAGACTAACTCTCTTTGTTGGGTTGTCAACCAGGCATATACCAGGGCCACATAGCAGCGGTACAGCCCAGTCGGAGACTGAAACTGCAGTCTATAGCTCCTTTTCATGTTATCCAACTAAGCTGTACCGCTGCTGTGTGGCCCTGGTTGACGGTGATTATGAAAAGTGGATCGGAAAACCAGCTTCTTCAGGGAAGGATATTTAACATTCTACGGAAGGTTGAATATTGCTCCTTGAATGAAAACTCTTCAATAAAAACTTACTTTAACTTCTAGGCGCAGGATGATGGCGCAAATAATCTAAAGGCAGTACTGGAAATAAACGTTGATACGGTTGTTATTGTAGCTTCGACGAACTGTCAAATCGAATTTAGTATTTGTAAAATGAAATCAATCTGTCAATTAAATAATTGATATTATCTCGAAAACAAACATTTGAACATTCTTCTTTAATACAGGTCGGGTAAACAATATTGCTCTGAATTACAACTGCGAGTGGTATAAAATAACTTATTTTTTGCAGTTTATTCATGAGATTGAGTCCCCAAAACAAAGCATGTCATATTTGACCTTTCTACCTATTACCTTTTTTATACTCAGCATATAAATTGCTAAAGTTTTTTATTTCTCCAAAAATCAGGAACAGACGTGTATTAAAATGTTACAGTTGTCTGTGTAAACTATCAACGTCTTTAATAACTTTAAACAAAACAATAGAGGATACACGCAACTGCCCCAAATATCAATGTCTTACTAAGCAATACTGGTACAATACCAAAACAAAGCATGTCTTGTTGGACCTTTTTGTCTTTTATCTGTTTCAGAGTCAGGATATAGATCCCAACTATTTTTTATTTTTCCAAATATCAGGTACAAACCAATGTTTCAATGTTACAGCTGTCTGTGTAAACTATCAATATCCTCAATACCTTTGAACAAAACAACAGGATAGGCGCAACAGCCCTAAATATCAATGTCTCTCTAGGCAATACTGAGATAGTCTACAAAAATTATAGATTATTTCACCCATTCGCCATTTCCGTAATTTTACGGAATTCCCTCGTATATGGTAGAACAGACTGCTCGAGAGAAGCGTTATTTATATAGTTAAGATTTTGTTCGGGTGTTACAGAACAAATCGTATTACACTGATGAGACCTTAACACTTGAGTCAAATTCTTTTATCTATGTAAACTACACCCGCTCGAGACGATGTTCTGAATGATTTGAGTACCATCATCCAGAAGTTTTTCTACTGATTTTTGATAAACTAAATCATCTTTAATACATTACATAGAAACGAAATAATTATGTGAAAGTTCACCTCGGGCTTCACACATAATAACGAAGCAGACATTTTATTTTTGTATAAAAATGCGAATATATTACATCATGAAAATACCAAAATAAAAAATGGGTTAATTTTTTCGATCCACTTTCTGCCAACAATAATAAAAGCTAAAATTCAAACGTTCTGTAATCATTTCGAACCGTGACAAAACCCTTTAATTACTTGTCCGAAATGTGGAAAACGAGAAATGGTTAAATTGTTGGCAATTTTTTGCTCCAGCATTCATCACAATTTGTAGGTACGCAAATTTGAAGTTTCGCTTTTTCAGGATTTCATTTTTCGGTTTGCTACACCACTAACGAAACAATATTTCTTCCTTCTTTTTGTTGATTCATAACCGAAACATTCCACTTCTATTGTTAAATTGTTCTCGGTCACATACTCTACTTACGAATTACTGAAGGCAAAAAGGCTGAATTTTTATTTCAGAGTTAGTGTCTGACAATAAATACCTTTGTTGAAATGCCATTGTAAAGTGAATTCAACCATATAATATTTTGTTATTCGATGTTGGGGAAATTAAAAGGACTATTCACATGATATTTGGTTGAATCAATTAAATGAATGATTATTCATTGCTCTATGAGTGATAGAATAATCACCATAATGTTTGATCTAGTGGTATACTATGAAACTAAAATAGTTATCGAAAACGCCTGCATCAGATATTGATAGTTATTAGTTAGTTCTCCTAGGTTACATTCCAAATATATATATATATATATATATATATATATATATATATATATATATATATATATATATATATATATATATATATATATATATATATTCCATTCTAATGATGACTTCTTCTTCTTCTTCTTCTTCTTTTTCAGCCCTTCTCTGTCCACTCCTGAACATAGGCCTCCCCTTCTAGCTTTCATCTCTCTCTGTCCTGTGCTATATTATACCATCCTCTTCCTACTTTTTCCTTTATGTCATCCAGCCACCTTCTCTGGGGGCGCCCCACTCCCCTTTTGTATAAGCGTGGTCTCCATTGAGTTATTCGCTTAGTCCATTTTACATCCTGTTGTCTTGCTACATGTCCAACCCATCTCCACATCAATGCAGCTATTCTCGTGATTACGTCTACGCCTGTTCTCCTTCTTATTTCTTCATTACGTATGTGATCCCGCAGGCTCACTCCAAGCATGGTTCTTTCAATTGCGCGTTGTGTGGTTCTAAGTTTGTTAGCAGATCTTATTGTGAGAGTCATGGTTTCCATGCCATACGTTAACACTGGGAGAACGCACATATTAAAAACTTTTCTTTTGAGGTTAATGGGGATTTGTTTGTTTCTCAAGACAAATCCTAGGTTTCCAACAGCAGCCCAAGTCATTCTTATTCTTCTTGACAATTCTGCAGTTTGATTGTCTTTACCTATCTTTATAGTGTGTCCAAGGTATAGATATTCATTCACTTTCTCTATAACACTGCCGTCGACTTCCAATATTGCGTCCTCCGTTGTCATTATTTTAGTTTTTGTCAGATTCATTTCCAATCCTACTTCTTCCGATGTTCTTTTGAGTTCTAGCATCATTTCGTGGAGTTGTTCTAGGTTATCGCTTATTAGAACTATATCATCTGCAAACCGGAGATGGTTCAGAATTTTCCATCCACATTTATACCTTTTCTATCCCATTCCAACTTCTTAAACACGTCCTCCATTGCAAGTGTGAACAATTTTGGCGATATCACATCGCCTTGTCTCACGCCCCTATTTATCAGGATTTTTTGGTTTGCATGTCATCGTCTAGTCTCACCTGAATAGTCGCTCGTTCATATATATTCTGTAGGATGTTTCTATATCTCGAATCTATTCTAGCATTATCGAGGGCTTGAAATACTGCCCACAGTTCTATAGAATCGAAGGCTTTGTTATAGTCTACAAAGGCTAGGTGTATTGGCACTTTGTATTCGTGACATTTTTCAATAAGTGTACGAAGAGTTTGTAGGTGTTCTGTTGTGCTATATCCCTTGCGAAACCCTGCTTGTTCTGCCGGTTGATAGCTGTCAAATTTGTTTGTCAATCTGTTTGTGATAATTTTTGATAACAATTTATAAGGGTGTGGTAAAAGGCTAATAGGTCGGTAATTATCTATCTTAAATTTGTCACCTTTTTGTACAACAACACAACGTGTGCATTGTTCCATCCTTCCGGAACACTACCTTCTGTTAGGCATTTATTTAGTAATATTTTATTGCTTCCAAAGTGACCTGTCCTCCCAATTTCAGCATTTCGCTTGTAATGTTATCTTCGCCTGGTGCCCGGCCGTTTTTCATCTGGTTGAGGGCTAGTTGTATTTCATCAATGTTAATCTCAGGCATGTCCTCGGAACCGACATTTGTTATGTTACTAAGATTCGTTGTTTCAGGTTTGGGTTTCTTAGACAAATACAGGTCAGTATAGAAGCCTTCAACAATCTGTATTATCTCCGTTTTTTCATATTTTATTTCACCTTGGTTGTTTTTCAATTGATGTATTCTCGGTCTACCGGTGTTAGTAATTCTCTTTAAGACTTTCATGTTACTGTTGTTTTCTATGACTTGTTGTATATAGTCTGTGTTGTAATTTCGTATGTCTTCTCTAGTCTTTCGTCTTATAGTTCAGTTCCCTGTATTCTGGATTAAATCTATCCATTACTTTCCTTTCTTCCATTAACCTTAGCGTGCCTTGGCTTAATTTTTTAGGTTTTGTTCTTGCCCTGTAGCATATGGTCTTTGTTGCCACTTGTATGTCTTCCGTTATCTTTCTTTCAAGAATGTTAATGTCTAGTCGAGTTAAGTTTTCTTCAGGTGTTAGTTTTTTGCTTAGTTCTGATTGATATTGAACAATATTTTGCTTTAGGTCTTCATTTGTTGGCAAGCGTTTTGGACGTATCAGCTTGTTTCTTTCTTTTTGGCCACTATTTTTGCTCTTAATAACCCCGTCCGGGCTCTGCCATGTCCATCGCCGCTGTCTTTGTTTCTGGAAGAAAGTGTTCATACAGTATAGGTTTTGACTTTTATTGTAGTCTAATAATCTTTCTCCTCGTTCGTTGATCGTGCCCAGTCCATGTTTTCCTCTATTCGGTAGGTTATCTATTTTAGCATCGCCTACTTTTGCATTAAAGTCACCTATTATTAGAGTGAAGTGGGCTTTTTCATCCTTCTGAGCCATTGAGATATCTTCATAAAAACTCTAACTCGTAGAAAAATTGTCAAGCTGATGGAATCACTCGTACAATTGAAGAATAAACTGATTCACTATAAATTCAGTTATCTGAATTAAAAAGATACAATGTTAAGGTAGGTGTAACTTATGATAAATACGAAAAGAAAATCTGATTTGAGATATTTAATTTTGTTATTATAATAATTATCGTGGACTGCTGCACTATCTCAGCTCTTAGCTGCAAATAATATAGCTTTCCCAGATTCAGCAATTAAAAGGAACAGGCTCGATTACAATATACTTGACATAGATTTTCTTACTTTCCTACTTGTATTGAGAATTACAGCTTATTGCATTTCTATATAAGTATTCTTATGCAATTCTAATTTGTCAAGGCTATCATGGAATCTTTAAGGTATTAACCCAGTCGAAGAAATGATGACAGGAACGATCTCAATTTATCGAGGAGCCACATCTGCTTGATCTCAATAGCAAGGACAGTGTATTTGAACTTATTCTCCTGGAACTTGTTCATCACGTTGCTACTATTCGGTATGATGACATCCACCAGAAGTCCGTGCTTGAGTGCAAGTTTCTGATAGAAAATGTTGCACACTTGATTATTCCTATGAAGATAATCCATATGTTCACAGCCGGACTTAATATGCTGTATAGTCTCCGATCTTATAAGGCATTTCCTACACTTACCTTTTACAATGTTCCGTCCTCAACGATACAATTTTTGTAGTTGTTTAAAGCGATGACTTAGTCTTGAATGGCCATAAGAAATCCTTCTGTTTCCGCGAATAGTTCTCCGTTTATCCACGACTTGTTGAAAACTTCATGATTAATCCCATGGTGATGTCGTCCATGAAATCCTTTCCTGACCATTGCTCTTGTTTTTCAGTATCTGATAGGAACGGAAGATTCAGCAGGTCATCCCTATTAGTAAGATTCAGAGGAGTATATATATTTTCAGCCAAAGATACCACTCTGTGGAGATCAGAAGTTCGAGCTTTTGCAGGAAAGAATTCTCTGAGATTTTGTATCTGTTCGGTATGTAAGTTGACAGCATCCATCAATCTGCTTCCTCCTTCTTTTTGCTTCAGAGTTGATCTTATCACAGACGATTTTGAAAGGTGATTCTTGTACTTTGTCAGCATCGTTCGGGTCTGCCTTTGAATATCACCCAGTTCTATCTTTGTCCTCCTGATTATTCCGAATGAGTAAAGCAATACTGGAATGGCGTAGGTGTTAATTGCTTCGACTGAATTTCCCGAGTTCAACATTGACTTCACCACAGTCTTCAACTGTTTTTGGTCTAGCAATTTGCCTTGTTGGTATCCCAGATATTTGTACGTTTCGTCATCCTTTATACACTGTATAATATCACCATTTGGAATTTGTGTTTCACCATCTATGCTTTTCCCTCTTTCCAGGGTCTTACATTTTTCAATCCTGAATTTCATGTGAATATCTATCGAGAACATACGGACAGTTTTCAGCAGATCATCCAACTGCTTCTTGTTCGAAGCATATAATTTGATGTCATTCATATATTATAATAATTATCATTCACGAGGAAAAGCTGAGGATAGAGTCTTATATGATTTTTGAGTTTAATAGGAGCGAACAAGCGAAACATTTTGAGTGTCTAGCCTCTGCTCACTATCGTTTATTCAGCATCATAAGTATGAAGGCACAAAATTTCAGATAATTATTTTCACACAGAACATTGTGGTTATGTAAATGAATTTATTTATTATCGTGGACTTATGCACTACCTCAGCTGTTAGCTGGATATAATTTACCTTTCCCAGATTTAGCAATCAAAGGGAATAGGCTCGATTACGATATACTTGACATAAATTTCCTAACTATCCTACATGTATTAAGAATTACAGCTTTTTGCATTTCTATATAGGTATTCTTATGCAATTCTAATTTCTTAAGGCTATCATGCAAAGTTTTGGGTATTAAACCAGTCGAGGATACGATGACAGGAACAATATCTATTTTATCGAGGTGCCACATCTGCTTGATCTCAATAGCAAGGTCTGTGTATTTGGACTTTTGCTCCTGGAACTTGTTCAGCACGTTGTTATTATTTGGTATGGCGACATCCACCAGCATTGCTGTTCTGGCTCTCTTATCATACACCACTATGTCCGGCCTATTATTCGTCATCATTCTGTCAGTGATAACAGGCCTATTGTAGTATAATCTGATAGAGTCATTTTCCAATACGGGCGCCGGCTGATACTTGTAATATGGCTGGAAGGTGTTCAGAAGTCCGTACTTGTGTGCAAGTTTCTCGTGGATAATGTTGCACACTTGATTATGCCTGTGAAGATACTCCGTATTGGCCAGTTGTTCGCATCCGGACGTAATATGCTGTATAGTCTCCGATCTTATATGGCATTTTCTGCACTTATCTGTTTGTAATGTTCCGTCCTTCATTATAAATTTTTTGTAATTGTTTGTAGGGATCACTTGGTCTTGGATGGCCATAAGGAATCCCTCTGTTTCTGCGAATAATTCTCCTTTCATAAACCATTTGTTGGAGGCTTCTTTGTCGATGTGTGGTTGATTAATCTCATGGTGATGTCGTCCATGCAATTCCTTTCTTGACCATTGATCTTGTTTTTCAGTATCTGATAGGAACGGTAGATTCAGCAGGTCATCTCTGGTAGCAACATTGTGGTTATGTAAATGAATTTATTATTATTATTGTTATTATTATTCCAAAAGCAACGGAGAAAGTGAAAAATACTAGTTGCAAATATGAACTCAATCAGAAATTTTTAAACTAAAAGACCTTAGTCAAGTCTGTTCTCGAAAATAATTTACTCAACTTGTTCAATCAAGCAGGTGGTAAATATTATATTGGAGAAGAAAGGCTCACACTATTCCTTCTTCACCTTCATCTGATTAATTCCCAGACGAGCACTTGCAATTGATGTGAATGAGGTCCCTAATTAGTTGAACTTGACAATGTAGGGAACGAATATAATATTTTTTCTAATCCACAGTTGGTCGAATTGTAGTGTTTGGTAGAGGTGGGATTGGCAGGGTGGTCAGCAGCGCGGAGCCAGTCGTTATATGACGCTCTAAATAAGCAAAGCGACATTCGTGTTGCTCACCAGATCGGATACCAGACTGGACTGGCGTACTCTAGCAATGAACGATATAAGTTTCAGAAAGTTTAATTGATGCACTGAAAGTGAGCTTCGCACTCATACGCATTACATATATAATCCGTCCAGAATTACACTAGTAATAATACTGCACGTACAATAACATATCTGCGGTATATTATATGAGTTTTTTGTTAATCTTGAATTTTTCTCTTCCATATACAAAACGATTGACGTTTCATTATTCAATCAAAGTTGTCATTCAGTGATCCATGCTCCCTATAAAGTCTATCGGATTGGAAGATACCATAACAACTAAATGAATTTGCGTTAAGTTTGAAGTCATCACCTGATAAAGCTCTTTTACTTTCAATATGACAGGTTAGATCAATCAGATGTAGGAGAAAAATAAGAGGATCGAGCACAGAGGTCTGAAGTATCACACTGGTGACGATTCTCTGCGTCCAAAATAAACTGAATCTTCTGACAGTCATTTAGTACATGAGCAAGATTATCAGCTTTTTATCGCTCCAGAGTGCCCAGTCTCAAAAAGAAGTCACGCGCCGGTGTGAGATCAACGCTATCGCGAGCAGACGGTAGTGGATTTGCTTTTCATAAACCCATGCTGCTCTTTGGGTATAATTTGATGATTATTGAGGAAAACCGTGATTTCATCCACAATAATTGATTCCATGATCTCAGATGAAATATAAAGAGGCTTTAATGAATCCAATCACCTTTCTTGAATACTGCTTGTACGCGGAATGCAGTTTTTCCATGAGGATTGTGAACGCCAATTTTGGAAGGAGTGAGTAATTATGCGAGATAAAGGATAGCGAAGAATATCTGCATTAATCATAAGTAGAGCTGTTGTGAGAAATTTCGGAACACGACTTCATCAGGCAGCGCGAATAGAGCATCTGAGAAATACAGAGATATTACGAGGAGTTTCAAGATCTGTCGAAACTTTCGATCTTTCTAATTTTTTCCGAAGGGTACATGTGTGAAGCACCATACCTATAAATTTGCCATTCAAGTATGGTTTCTAAGGATATTTTCGGTAACATTCTGTACGCGAGTGTCGCTCCTAAAGAATATTGGTATAGATAAACTTTTGTCTCATGAAAATGGAAAGTTACGACAAAAACGCATGGGACATAAAAATTTTGAAAAACTAAAAACTCAGATAATATTAATCGAGGCAACCACTTGCATAATGCAAAGAAGTTCGAGGGTAGAAAAAAAGAGATTAACCAAAATATTATCCTTTTATCGATTCTCACCGCGGCGTTTAATACTGTAAATAATCAATTACATTTCAAATTTGAGGCTATTATATCGTGAGTTGGAAAACAAGTTATTTACAAAATAAGAATATTTTTTGTTACTTAAACAACCTGCATATCGAAAACGGAGCGTTTGGGGTTCAGCGTTCCTAAGATCATCTTCGTGTGACTTCTTGAGTTTTTCTATTTAACTACCCTTTGTTTTCATGGTTTCCCGGCTTCTTCAGGAAGGGATATTCATCATTTATCAAGATTTAATATTGTTCCTTGAATAATGATTCATCAATGTGTCTACACAAAAAGCGATAATTTCGCAAGTTGTAATTGATGAGATTGTGGTGTATGCCTGGTTGAAAACCAGATATGCGTAAGAAGCGTCTTTCGACAGATCGCTTCCTTCCTTGCTTACACGGTGTGTAGCGTTGCGGTAATAGTCAAACTAGTGTGATTTCTTGAGGTTTTCTCTTTATCTACCCTTTGTTTTCGTTGTTTCCCGGTAGCGATGGTGAGTGGCCTCTATGTCAGTTCGTTGGGGGCGTGATGATATTCACATGTTTTGCTACACTCAAACGGATTGAGATGAGTAGGTGGCAGTCTGATTTGATATTGTGAATGGGTATTCAATACTGACGAGGTCAAATGATACCAAAACTTCATTCTATTGCTCCTATCCATGACATGCAACTGAGCTATACCACTGCTGTGTGCCTGGATGACGATGATTTTGAAGGGTTCATCGGAAAACCTGCGCCCTGAGGGTGGGTTATTTAATATTCTACGTAAGGTTGAATATATTTCCTTGAATGAAAAATTCTTCGAAAGTTCATTAACTAACTGTTGTCACTTTGGATCCATATTGTTGCTCAAAAATCCTACTACGGCACTAACAAATGAGTTTCATGCTCTGAGTTTCTGTGAAATGCGTCGTCCAGCAATCTTCTGATTTGTTGCACAATATAAAAACCTTCCTTTAGTTTGGCATCACCTAACTTAAGAAAGACTTCTTCTAAGTATTAGTACCCTAATCTTCATTCAAATCCTTCTCGAAATATTTCGTCTGACCATGTTTAATGTTAAGAGAGGGCAGAAATACATTTTCGGGGTCTACAAGAGGATAAAACGTGACATTTTGAGATTCTGGTTGAAATTCATTTCTTTTTGGCTAAATTCTCGTATAAAATATCGATTTACTGCACGACTGTCGCATAGATAAAAAAAGCTGTATTATTTGGTAAATTCTTCAGGAAGTCCCACTAAAATTCATATAACTTTTAAATATCCTCATATTCGCCATATACAGGGTGCTTCAACTAAAACTAAACAGAGGCTTTATCTACCAAGATATTCATTTCTGATCAAAACGCAAAATTAGGTCAATTTTTGTTTTAAGAGAAACATCTTTTGGGGTACAAAACTTGTCTTAAATATCAACCTCCTAAACGGGGGTTGCAATTCTTGAACATTTTGAATATAGAAGATGGGTCGAGTGATGGCTCAAAGAAAGGTGGTATCTTTGTGTACATCGCCTTGAACGAATTTTTATTTTTAATTGAAAACTGTAAAAGATACAGGGTGAGCAACTGAAAGATAGGGAAGACCATTTCCCTGAGAATATTCAAGTTTCAGTGAAGTTAAATGGAACAGATCCATGCTGATCAATGGCAGTCATCATCAAGTACCATCCTCATCTCGAATTTCAACCCCTAGAGCAGGGGTGACCACCCTTGACAATTTGGAAGAGAGTAGATGGGTCGAGTGATACCTTGAAAGAAAGGTATTATTTTTGCATCCCCGTGAACGAATTTTCATTTTTGATTGAAAACTGTAGAAGATACAAAAATAGAGGGGACTATCTATCGCCCTGAGCTATTCACGTATTAGTGCAAAAAAATGGAATAGATTCATTCCAGATCACTAAGCACTACTACTCCAATAGTCTTGGGGCGATAATCTTCTCTGTTTTTCAGTGGCTCACTCTGTATCTTCTACAGTTTTCAATAGAAAATGAAAATTCTTTCACAGGGATGGAGACAAAGATGATACCTATCTTTCGAGTTATCACTCGACCCATCTACCCTCTTCCAAATTTTCAGGGGTTGTCACCCCTTCTCCAGGGGTTAAAATTCGAGATGAGGATGGTACTATATGATGACCGCCATTGATCAGCATGCATATGTTCCATTTAACTTCACTGAAACTTGAATAGTCTCAGGGAATTAGTCTTCCCTATCTTTCAGTTGCTCACCCTGCATCTTTCACAGTTTTCAATTAAAAATGGAAATTCGTTCAAGGCAATGTAGACAAAGATACCACCTTTTTTTTGAGTCATCACTAGACCCATCTTCCTCATTCAAAATGTTCAAGAATTGGGGGAGTTGATATTTCAGGCAAGTGTTGTACCCCAAAAGATGTCCCCCTTGAAACAAAAATGGACCTTTTTTTGCGTTTTGGCCAGAAATGAATATCTTGGTAGCTATAGCCTCTATTTAGTTTTCGTTGAAGCGCCCTGTATATTTGTTGAAGTTTGATTCATCCAACACACTGCGCATATTTTCATAACTTTCTTTCATCTTCACTGAAAAGGCAACTAGTAAAGAGCGTTATGCAGCTTTTGAAACGAATATATAAATAAACGATGATCAAAGGGGAAATATTTAATATCAATTCGTATTGCATTAACACATCAATATCAGAACACGATCAAAACGAATTTTCCATACTGTAGAATGCAGGAAAACGAGCATATATTTTTCTCAAATTCGTAATTTTCGTTAATTAGCTAATAAGTTCCATTCCTTAAGACTGGACCATGAACTTCCGACTGTTGTCTTGATAACCCCAAATTATGAACTAAACTATTTAACTCGCTTTGAACAAGCAGATGTGGCTGGCCGGAACAGGCAGCTGGAGTAAAAGTGGGATCGATGTATTGTTCTTCTGCCTGATGATTCATTGTCTCTAAAATCTTCCAAAATATCATTTCGCGGATTTAAATGTACTATCGGCACTGATTAATCTGTATGATGAGAACTGGTCGCTTGGCAGACTGCAAATTTGGATAGTCCATGTTGCGCATTGCCTTTTTGGAGTAACGTTCTGTCTTCCTCAGGCGAAAATAGTAATGGTCTAAATGATAAGTGGATTCTCGACATACCGTAGAGACTGCAAAAGCCATGCTTTTTCTCTTTTCGTTCATTCATTGCATCAATGATACGCTACAACTAACACAGCTCACCTGAGGCAGCCCACTGCTTGTCTTGATATTCAATTGAAACATCAAAATATAGGAAGCAGGCTGTTCTAACGTTTTCAGAAAATGACCTGGCTTATGATTCTACCATAAATATCGAACATGTATAACAGAACTTGTCAGGAGATATTTTGCAACCAACCTTTGTTCCGACATTTCCGTACTTAAAACACATTCTTCTCTACAGACAGAGAACCTCAACAGAAGACTGATTTATAATCTCATTTTTCTGTATACTTTGGTAAACAACACGGTTCAACTGTAAAATTCATTTCAACCAACCGTCCCTAATCATATTTAGTAGCTGCAAATTTAAAAGGATCTTATTGGGCAATTGAAAAGTGGTACGTGTTAGGGCTTTGGGAATATGTTTACTATTATTTGAAGAGTATTTTCATCTTAAAATAAAGATCTGCTTTGTGTTACAAAAATCTTGTCGACCAGTGTTATTAGCGTCGTAAAAAGAAAATTCAACTTGTAGTATAATAACGACTTGCTGAATCCCTGACATTCTTGGAGTAGTTATTTTCCAAATAAGGATACTCATTGATAAGAGTAGTATCTCCTTAATAAGCATCACAATTTCGATACTCTACATGCAAAATATTGGAGAACGAAGAATTTATAATTTAAAATTTAAAAGCCAAATTGCTTAGGAACATCTAATTCTTTCTGAAAGCCTTTATAAGTGCACTTAGGAGGTATTCTACCGTGTCAATTACACAGTGCGTGAAAATGACACTTCAAAATTCTAACACGCGGGAGACATACCTAGTAAACCTATATGGGGTACGCTGAATCCAGTGGTAACCACCGTTTTTGAAAGTTAGCTCTTGTTTAGGAGATATTCGCCTTTGAAGTTAGCTGATTTTAGTAGGGTAACAAAGAAACTTCAACAAGAAATGTCAGATTAAGAAATATCAGAACTAATACTATGAAAAATGGCACACCAATACATAGCAAAATACTTAGTAACATCAGTGACAATACTAATAAATACGTATTAACAGTGACATCTGCGAGAAATTTGAGTTAAAATCATGATTGTGCGTTTAAATTTTTAGATTTAACTATAGGAAATGTGTTTTCTTTTCTTATTTTAAGATTTTAAAGCGAAATTCGCTTGATTTTTCTATTATTTAGACGAAAATTAACGAAAAATGGCAAAGAAATGGAGTTTTTTGGACATTTTGTTAAGAAACGGTGTTTGAATGAGGTTTTTTTATGTTGGTATATTCAGAAAAGTTGTTGGCCATAACAATAGCTAAAACTTTGCCGTAGATAGTAAGGCGATATTCTAATCTAACCGAACGGTTTGGGAATTACAAGCATATAATGTACTGAAGTCATAAGCGACGAAATCTATTAAAATCAGCTAACTTCAAAGGCGAACATCTCCTAAACAAGAGCTAACTTTCAAAAACGGTGGTTACCACGGGATTCAGCGAACCCGATATAGGTTTACTAGGTATGTCTCCCGCGTGTTAGAATTTTGAACTAGCACAGTGTTACTTGTAATACTCAAATTTAAACAACAGAAGACACTTTAATTGCAAAGTGAATATGTATCTGATCTCGATGTCTCCATTTTGAAGTTTGATTGAATCTAAATGACTCGAATTTTTTCATTGAAACTTGTTCGCGATCTAATTATCACTTTGTCGTAAAAATAACTAAAAGCCTACAGAACTCGAAGAGCGTTAATTTGAAAAGTCCAACTCTATCCAAGCCAAGAGATAAAACTAACATCAGTCGTGAAAAATCGAGAAGAATTAGCGAAAACGAAATCCACTAATAACCTCTCATTTCCATACTGTCCGAATTCGGCATATTGGAATGGATTTAAAGTTCATCATATACATGAATTACGAGACTCTCGGGAATTACGTTGGACCCTTTGCCGTTTCGATTTATTGGGAGGAAACGTTAGCTAGCTCCGGTTTCGAGTAAAATCTGCTCGGATATTTTATTGATGATGAGCGACCCACTCGTTTCATCGATTGAAATTTCGCACATGATATTCGTTCATATTTGTGAATACGTTCGTGAAGAACGTATTCATATATAATCAACAATCTGATTGATGAAAACTGATTATCGCTATATGTGTAGACACATTAAAGAATTTTTATTCATGTAAGATGAATATTCAACATTCCGTAGAATGTTAAATATCCTTCCCTGATGAAGCGGGTTTTCCAATCCACTCTTCATAATCGTCGTCAACTAGAGCCACACAGAAGTGATACAGCTCGGTCTGATGTCATGAATAGAAGCAATAGACTGCAGTTTCGGTCCTACTTGACCTCGTAAGTATTGCATGCCCGTTCACAACATCAGGCCAGATCGCCACCTACTCATCTCAGTACGTTAAAGCTCAACTAAACATATAAATGTTATTGCGCTCTCCAACGAACTGTCAGAGAGGCCACTGACCATCGCCACGGGGATACCATGAAATCAAAGGGTAGTTAAATAGAAAACTTCAAGAAGTCACACATGTGCGACTATTTACCGCAACGCTACAGAACGTGTTAGGAACGAAAACTAACGCCCTTATTCATATCTGGTTGTCAACCAGGCATACAATATAGGACGCAGTAACATATATATATATATATATATATATATATATATATATATATATATATATATATATATATATATATATATATATATATATATATATATATATATATATAGGAGTATATAACCTGATGTTGTGACGAGTTGCCTATATAATCTGTTCATGCAGTCAAACTGATTTCATGATTAAATATAAATCCACTGGCCGGTAATTAATACCTGTGTAGCCAGGCAATGATTATAATCAAAACATATCCTGTGGAATTATATAAATAACGTTAAATGTTATGAGAATATATCAATCTACCAGAGTATATACATACTATAGCATCATCAGACAATGATATCAATGTACCAACGAGTAGTGTCAGAGGCTTTCCCCGGAAAAATCCAGTCGGACCTTAGTCAAGTAACACTGAATGTTACTCATTAATAGTTTCAAAGTGGTGAACGATCGAATAGAACACTGCTCTGAATATAAATATGACAAAATTGTCAGTTAATTATATTACATTTATATAAACAAATAAATAAAATATGAAATGAGATTCTGAGCAGTATAAACTAAAGAGAAAACCTATGACTCTACCTCATTATTATTTTCGGAAAGAAACCTACGAAGAATATTACAAGACTTGATCTGTTATCTTTGTAACTGTTCAAACAAATTTTTCTTCAGACCCAAAATCTCAATACTTTTGGGAAGATTTCTAGAATAACGCCTATATATATATATATATATATATATATATATATATATATATATATATATATATATATATATATATATATATATATATATATATATATATATATATATATACATAGCGCTCCATCGAATTGAGATGAGTAGGAGTCAGTGTAACCTGATGTTGTGAATTGGTATGCAATGCTGACGAGGTCAAATGAGACCGAAACTGCACTCCATTGCTGCTATTCATGACATCTGGCCGTGCTATGCCACAGCTGTGTAGCCCCGGTTGACGGTGATTATGAAGAGTGGAGTGGAAAACAAGCTCCTTCAAGAAAGACAATTTAACATTCTACGAAAGGTTAAACATTGTTCCTGGAATGAAAATTCTTTAATATACTTTATTTTGATGGGGCTTCTTATAACCTTCGCATATAGTAGATATTATCTAACATAAGAATTGTTACTACACTTTAAAAAGTTGAGTGAAATAGAATATAAAGATCGAAAAGTTTCCTAAATTGATTTTCCAAATTAATACGACGAAGTTTCTAGTCGGTTGAATAGAAGGAAGTACCAGGAGCTGAAACTGCCCCTAAGGCAAGTTTGAAAATATCATTTTGATGACCAAATCTTCCATATCTAATAAAATAAGGCTTTAGGAGTAACCTCAAAATAAATAATCAAAAAAATATTGTGAATAAATTACTTACAAAATAAAACTTATAACTTAAAGACATTATAGCAGAGTTCTGGACGCCTTGAATCTTCAACAAAAAGTGGTCTTCCAATCCGGAAAACTCCCAAGATTTTTTTATAGAAAATTGGGACACCCTGTTTACTTCAACAATCTAGTTCAGCCAAATTACTGAAGTAGATTTTTACTTTCTAAATACAATACTGTTCGAACAAAAATGAAATGTTCAAGAGTGTACGAGCTGCAGAGCACACCGCCACTCGTGAATCACCCAGTATAATCTTACTCATAATGAATTATCTACTCAATAAACTCTGTTTCTCTATATTGAGAACACTTCACCTTATTAAAACAACAGCAATATATGGTTGAAGATAACTAGAAAATTAAAATAATGAACAAACATTATTGTTTTCAAAATTTTATTGCGGAGATGAATATTGGGAAAAAAACTATATTCATCGATATCGAGTTTGGCGACTAACAAAATACTCCACATTGATCAAACCACTTTTTATGTTATATATGCACTTTCATTAGAGAAGCGACATTTTAAACGTCTTTTTCGTAAACACGAAGTAAAATAATAGAGTGAAAACTTTAAATTGAAAAATTCAGTAAAACTTCAGGTATTATTGTTTTAAGAAATAGTACAAAGCACCTGAATATTTATTTGGCTAATAATTAATTTTTTCTTGAACCGAAAGGGTAGACATACCATTTTTTAAAGGAATGACATAAATGTTACACATCATGGAAAAGGTCTCTTCAAGGAAAACGCGAGGAACTATTCATTTTCTTATCTTGTAACTTCATCTCATATTATAACTAGCTGACCCGGCCTTAAAGGCAATAAATGAGCAGATTTTGGAATTTATTAATTTTATTTTATTAGAAAAAATACAACAAAAGATTAGGTACCTACATCAATCATTCGTTATTATTTCTGTATTTAAGTACATAGCTTGCGCTTAACTTAAGTACCTTGTGATACACGACAATTTTTCTTTCATTATCAGGCGCAAAAACAAACAACGCAGAAGGTCTTCAGACCCGTGAACATGCCACATATAATTGACCATGGGAAAAACATGGATGTTAAAGATTCAAATCACAAATTTTTGAATATTGGCCTTGTGATTTGTTGATGGTCATGGCAAATGCAAGACGGATCGGAAATTGAAGTCTCTTAAATTCAAACGGCAATCGGGATCCTTGGAATGAGAACTTCCTCACCTTTGAATTTTCCTTTCAGTATCGTCGTGTAAATTACATTGTCCATCATTTTTCTAACCACCAAACGCGTACCGTTGCACAGTTTTATTCGGTTTATGTTTCGAAGCGTGATTACTACGGAGCCATCATTTAGGCGTAAATTGTGCGGTGGTAAGCCAGGCACATCCAAGACATTCAAAAATTCAATTGGATAGTTGGTGGCTTCATCTTCATTTTCGACGCAGTCAATAGAATTGAATGAATGCATTGTTCCAATGATCTTATTTTGAATTATGTAATTCAGGTCATCTACATCTTTATTCTTAGAAGCTTAAGTTGATCGCTCACTCAACCATTCATTATTTTTGTAGTTATAAATAAGGTTTGGAAATACATTGTTGATAAGTTCGTCATTTGATGAGACAAAATTACAGAAATTTTTCGGAAATGATATCAATCCGCTCGATTCATCTACAGGTACTCGACCATTACCGATATTCAGCAATTGCTCAGAGAAATCTTCAGCAGATGTAGCATCAAGCAATGTAACTCTGATGTTTGTTGTCAGCTGCAGTTTCTTCACATAGCACCATAGATTCAACAATTTGAGGCAAGCGTTTAATTCGTTGGCAGCCGTAGATCTTGAAATAACTGGCAGTGTTTGGCGGAAATCGCCAGAAAGTAAAATCATTACTCCTCCAAAACATCTCGAGTCATTGCGTATATCTTTCAATGCTCGGTTAAGTGCTTTTAATGCACGTTTATACGCCATTGTGCATTCGTCTCAGAAGATGATTTTACATGCCAATAAAACTTTCTCCATTGTTGAGTATTTTGCAATATTACACGTTGGTTCTTCAATAGTTTGAAGATTTAACGGTAATTTCAATTCTGAATGAGCCGTACGGCATCCTCCCTACAATGTGGCTGCTATTCCAGGAGAAGAACTGCAACCGCTATGTTAGATCTCGCACGAACAGTGGCTAAAACTACTGACATGAGGAGTGTCTTACCAGTTCCACCAGGGGCATCTAGGAAATATAAACCACCATTTTCATCATCGATTGTCTTCATTGAAGTAACATAAACTTCCTATTTTCCTTTTTTTCTTCGTTTTTCGTTTTCACTTTTTTAATATTTTTAATATTGATTTCTTACAAAAATCAAATTGTCATCTAAGACATACGGGAACGCTGTCAAAATGATAAACAGTATCCTGTCCGTCTCCTGGCTCTAAGCTACCTATCCACCAATTTTCAGCCATATCTCTACAGCCGTTCTTGAGTTATATATATATATATATATATATATATATATATATATATATATATATATATATATATATATATATATATATATATATATATAGTGTAACTAACACGACATTCTTTCAAATATATAGATTCAGGAATATTTAATCATAATAATGGACATTTCTGGTTCGACCTCAATCGAAGAGTGAATGTTCAACACAATGAGCAATTCGGTTTTAATGTTTGCAGTGTTTTCTTGAACCACCATATTTGGCGTACATCCTTCTTGCCGAAAATCTACGGAAGAACTTCATCATGATATGAAAAAAGAGAACAATATCGAGGTTTTTATGAATGGACTTCTCTTGATACAAGGAATGTTAGCTTTCCAACATGCCGGTGCTCATTCCACAGATAAGAAGAGTTACAGAACTTTTGACAATTCAATCTGTCAATTTAAATTTTTGATGATAACTGGGTTGGAACGAGAGTTTCAGTGAGAGAACACGTCGTTCAACAAATTTAATCCTATTAAATGTTTTTCTCAGGCTTTGCCATTGCTTTATTATATGGAAAAATCCATAACGTTTTAGAAGAGGTGAAACAAATCTTTAAAAATTGCTTAGCTTTAGTTACCGATATTCAAATTGGGGGCTTCATTGTTGTGATAATACAATTGAATACATGGGGATGTGGTATGAATTCACACTAGCATAATAGATGAAACTACGGAATATTGAAAGCATTAACATTTTGAAGAAGTTTGTCAGGCATGCTATATATCTTAGAAAGAGATTCATTCGAATGCATCTATGCACTAAATTTAAAAATAAAAGTTTATCAAATATTTTAAGAAGCCAATCACCAGAAATTTATGGAATACGCAATTGCATTCTACTCAAACAAATGTCCGTAGAATGTGAAAATATTTTACCTAACTTTAATAGCAACCAAGATATTGGAGAATACCGAAGGTCTGGAAAATCGTGAAATCTTGAATAACTCTAAAGCAAATGAAGAGTCGATGTGTTTTCACCAATAAATTTTACTTGAAACTCGATGACGAACATAGGGAAGTTATTTTCCTCTGATTTCAGTATTTCACGTAGCTGACGTACCGAACAATCGAAAGTGAATATATACAATGGGACACTCTGTACACTGCCAAGTATTCTCAATTCTATCAATGCGGTAATATATAATTCTTTTTTGAATTTCTTGTTTTCTGGTATATGTAAACACGAGGTTTTCCTCATAATATAAGGATAGTTTAATATATTGGTTTCAGATACATCTTTCAAAGAGGTATTCATCTATTCCAACGAATGATAGAAAGAATTACAAAACAGAGCAAACATTATCGGAGAAAGCACAGTACGTAGAATAGATGAGCCTGCAGAACGCGCTAAACCTCCCATGATCGCCCCCTAAGTGTTATCACTGTAAAGTAAAAAGACACGGGTGACTTTATTCATTAATTTTCGGAGATGCAACCCTGAGAATATTTTGACGCCGCTGCTGAAACATCAGTAACAGCTAGTCAGCAAGCGTGTTGTGAAAAACTATTGGAGTCAGATAGATTGTGTTTTTGTTTCACTCTTCATTCTAATCGAGTCTATTATTGGAGGATATGGGAAAAATTTGAAACGAAAATAGCAGGAAAATATCACATCATTAGCAATTCAAAGTTTTCTCTACATTGCTACAATCGCAATTAGGAGTATTTTCGGAAATTCACTTGTGAAGCATACTTTTGGAATGCACATAACCTGTTTTCGAACGATTAAAGGTACATCAAAATCTTTCTATGAACACCGAAGTCGAAAACTTCAGAGAACCTTAGGAAAATTTCTGGAAAAAACATTTTCACACCATTCTTTTTTCATGGTGCTAAAGCATCATAAACCTACCAAATTGAAGTTACAATCTCAAAGTTAAATTTTATTATTGAAAATACTTCTGGAACCTAATCTACTCTTGTTTATTGCTGATTTTTTGAGTTGTAGCATATCATGTGAATGGAAATAAAAAATATGCAAATTGTTTCTACCACTTTTATCATTCAAGAAACTCTACAGGGTGTAATATAATAGTATGAGGATGTATATCTACGTGCAATTTTGAGAAAATATATTTTTATAAACATAGGTCTGCAAAAGCTCCGCTACGTAGCTACAGAGTGTTGAAATATCCATAAAAAATGTTTTTTCCTCTAAACTCTTGCAGTTTTTCAAAAACTGCAAGAATTTGGAATTCAACCTATTTTATACAGCTTCCATCAGTACACGTCCTAGATTTTAACTGAAATTTACAAGGTGGTTTCTTTTCCGAGGCCATGTCTCCTTCTGCCCTTTCAAACTTTTCTGCAGTACGCCACTGATCAGCGTACAATCAATTTTCGTCATCTTCGTTCAATTGAGGAATTTTTTTGACAGTTCTAATTTTTTCGTATCTCTAACCGTGTTGAGATTTGCATTATATTCAAAACACTTATATCATTATCTAGTTAGTGAACTTCAGTTTATATCAAATCTATTTTGTCCTTTCTTTGTATTCATAACAACGAAAAACAATTCATGGAATATAATTCAATAATCAATACACGTTAGCATCTTATTCGTAAAATCACGAAATGAATCACAATTATTCTTCGAAAAATACGGCGTGTTTAATTAATTTTACTCACGTGTGAGTAAGTGAGATTATTCTTTCAATACAATCTCAATTATATACAAACCGTTTTCCAGTAAAAATTATTGAATTTGAATTATTTGAATTGTATGTTATTCGCTAAATACAAAAATAATAGAAATACTCGATAGGTATGCCTAAAATTTGCTTTTATTTTGATGGCTCGTCTTCTGAGACTCGTTAGCTCATACTTATTCAATATCTAACAAAATAAGAGTCTGGGGACTAAACCGTTTAGTCTGTTAGGCAAAAGAAAATGGCCCAATTAAATCATTTCCAATTATTTCGACCTAGACATTCTGTGAGAATCGTTTTTGATGATGAGATTCTTCAATCAAATAGGGGTTTTTCTAAGCCGAATAACGATTATTGTGAAAATTTGTGATAGCAGTTCTCGAAACGTTAGCTTCGTCTGTGAACATTATTTCACTATCACAACGATCAGTTTCTCTAATTTTATCCAAGAATCATCGGCAGAAATTCAGTCTTGAAGGAAAATCTTGAGGAAGTAGAGTTTGGACGCGTTCTACATAAAACGAGTACAATAAAAGTCATGGAGAATTTTCCAAACTAGAACATGTTAAATATTCAACTGATTTCCAGTTTTTCTTGTACTCATATGAGGATTCAAATCAACCCAATTCAAAACTGCTTCCTCAATATCTGGAGTTGTCATAGTTTGGGTTGCACCTTTTAAATGATTATTTGCAGTAAAAGTACTAGTTTCCCTCAACCTTCTGTGGATATTTGAAAATGTTCGCCTGTCTGGTGTTTCTCGAATTGGAAAGCGCACCTGATATAATCACCTAGCTTCTGTTGTGTTTCCATCAGCCAAACCGTACATGTAATGGATATCAGCCAATTCGGCGTTAGTAAAATTACTTTACAACTTTAGCAAGTGTCAAAATAAATAAATGAAGTGAAAAAACCGAAGCCTAATAGTCATTTTTTTAATTAGAAGTGCTTTCAATACAGTGAATGCATACAATCGTTCAATAGTTTTCTGCTCGAGACCGGCTGGAGAGACGAGAAAATTACAGAAGTCAAAAAAGTTTCTGAATTAGACGAAGATGACGAAAACTGATTGTACGCTGATCAGTGGCGTAGTGAAAAATGTTTGAAAGGGCAAAAGGAGACATGGCTCTGTAAAAAAAAAACACCTTGTAGATTCTAGTTAAAATTTAGAACGTGTAATGATGGAAGCCGTAAAAAAAGCTTGCAATCCAAATTTGGGCAGAATTTCTCCAAAACTGCAGAAGTTTTGAAGAAAAAACCAACTTTTTTCGGAAATTTCAACACCCGGTAGCTCCGTAACGAAGCTTTTGCGGACCTATGTTTATGTGAACTTTTTTTCTTAAAACTCTACATTACACGTAGAGTTCCCCCCTTAAGTTGTGACATACTATTATGTAACACCCTGTATATAACTTACATAATATTACTGAAACTAAAAATAAAAATGAACTTGCCAATTTCATAGGAATCATTGATATTCTCCTGAATTTATTTCGTTCAAAGCTGGGACCCTGTATATAATTCATACGGTGTTTCAATATCCAAAGTAGTTTAAACTTATTTTGTTACGGTAAATTTTGAAATTAAACTGATGAATCAATATTTTCTATCTCGACTGTTAACATAATTAAATTCAAGAGGTGGATGCTCGCGGCTATAGTCTTTAGTGGAGATGGGGTGGGTCCCAACAATATGAAATGAATGGCGCCAGATACTTTAGAACGAAAATAGAATGACGGAGTGACTAACGAACCCCTTGAAATGAGTACAAACTCATAAATAAAAGTATCTGACGAAAATATAATTCAATTTGATGCTCAGTGAAATGACTATTTATAACAGTTCAATAAATAATACACAACGGAATATATTTTAGAATTCAATAATTATATTGATGAAAAAAAGGAAATGATCAGTTATAGAGATATTCAACATTCCATGTTCAGAAAATAATAATCCCATATATTCTAAATATCAGTTCTACGTTATAAATAATGTAGTAACCCTTTATATATACTGATACATGAATGGGGTGACTGCCGGCATTCATTCACATGAAATACCAATGTAAATAATATGAATACAGAGGGTGAAAATAACAATATATATATATATATATATATATATATATATATATATATATATATATATATATATATATATATATATATATATATATATATATATATATATATATATATATATATATATATATATATATATATATATATATATATATATATATATATATATATATATATATATATATATATATATATATATATATATATATAATAAATAAAAAAAAAAACAAACAAAAAAAAAACAATCGTTAAAATCCGAAGTAATTCCAATCAAAAGAGGCATTTTTCAAGGTGATTCTTTAAGTGCTCTTTGGTTTTGTCTTTGCCCCAATCCATTATCTCATGAATTAAATGCTACTAGTTTCGGCTTCAAAATAAAGAGTTTATTAACTGAATTCAAATTAAGTCACTCAATTTATTTAGATGATATTAAATTATATGCCGGAACCAGATCTCATTTAAAAGTCTACTTGAGATTACTTTCAACTATTCCAATGATATTCATATGAAATTTGGGCTTTCAAAATGTAAAAATCTTTCTATTGAAAAAGGAAAGATCACCTCTGATTATATAAAGATTTCCAATATCGAAATCGAGCCAATGCATCAAGGAGATACATATAAATATCTTGGATTTTGTCAGAGAAGACAATTAACCATAGCAGCACTAAAGAAATTATTAGAAGTTCATATTACAAAAGACTAAGAATTATCATCAAGAGTTATTTAACTAGTAAAACCTTTTCAGAGCTATCAACTCCTATGCTGTTCCTATTCTTACATCTTCTTTTGGAATTATTAAATGGTCTAAACTGATCTAAATGAATTACAATGTCAAACGAGGAAAATGCTCTGTAAATATCATAAGCACCACCAAAAGTCAGCTGTTCAGAGAGTTACACTACCTAGACATCTTGGAGGTCGTGGATTAATTGATTTGAATAATCTTCACAGTAAACAGATTTTTCATCTACGTTTCCATTTTCATGATAAACAGAGAACGTCTAAATTACATGATATTGTTGTTGCTTCAGATTATAATCTTACACCTCTGAACTTGACAATGCAAAAGGTAGATTTTGATATATTTGATGATAATTCTAAAAGAGAAAGTTGGATGCAGAAGGAATTACACGGAAAGCACCCTAAAGAATTGAAAATGATTATATTGATGAAATTGCATCGAATAAATGGTTAGTATCTGGAGAATTGTTTGCTGAAACAGAAGGCTTGGCAATTGCGATCCAGGACCAGGTTGTTTTCACAAGGAATTATAGAAAACATATCATCAAACAAAATATAGATGATTCTTGCCGTAGATGTTTCTGTTCTTCAGAAACAGTTTTTCATATATTATCATCTTGCTCAGTCCTTGCTTCAACAGATTATTTAGAAAGACATAATGCCGTCGCTAATATTATTCATTTCAATCTAGGAATTAAACATGACCTAATTCCCAAAAGAAAAAATTTCAAAAATATGAACCTGAGATTATTTGTGAAAATGACAAATATAAACTTTATTTTGATAAAACAATTCTGTGCAACAGAGCTGTAAAACACAATAGACCAGATATCGTTCTTATTGATAAACAGAAGCAAATAACATATATAATTGATATTGCTATACCCGACACACATAATATACAAAATAAATACAATGAAAAAATTTCTAAATATATGATGCTTGGCGACGAGATTAAAAAATGTGGGAAATGAAGAAAATATTTATTCTACCGATTATTATTTCCACAACAGGCGTTATTCCTAGAAATCTTCACAAAAGTATTGAGATTTTGGGTCTGAAGAAAAATTTGTTTGAACAGTTACAAAGATAACAGTCATCAAATCTTGTAATATTCTTCGTAGGTTTCTTTCCGAAAATAATAATGAGGTAGAGTCATAGGTTTTCTCTTTAGTTTATACTGCTCAGAATCTCATTTCATATTTTATTCATTTGTTTATATAAATGTAATATAATTAACTGACAATTTTGTCATATTTATATTCAGAGCAGTATTCTATTCGATCGTTCACCACTTCACACAAAGGAAACTATTAATGAGTAACATTCAGTGTTACTTGACTAAGGTCCGTGCACTGGATTTTTCCGGGGAGAAAGCCTCTGACACTACTCGTTGGTACATTGATATCATTGTCTGATGATGCTATAGTATGTATATATTCTGGTAGATTGATATATTCTCATAACATTTAACGTTATCCTAATATATAATTACTCCAGGATATGTTTTGATTATAATCATTGCCTGGCAATGGTATTAATTAACGGGTGGTGGATTTATATTTTTCATGAAATCAGTTTGATTGCATGAACAGATATATGGGCAACTCGTCGGGGTAAACCCCTATATATATATATATATATATATATATATATATATATATATATATATATATATATATATATATATATATATATATATATAAACTTCCTAAAATTCATTATTCAAAGAAAATTTTCGATTGTATAAACGTGCTTAATGAGAATATTCTTCCAAGCAACTTGTTAAAGTAATGAATATTTATACACTTCATCTGATTATATATTGTGCCGCTATTACAGTAGTTAAACATTCTGGATACAAATTAGAAAATTTTGGATCTAATTATAATATCAAGAAAAAACCTTCATGGCAAAAAAGGTTAGAAGGTGAAATTTCTTGTATCAGATGTGATTTAAGAAGATTGACTCAATATTCCAGAGGTAATCGATCAAAAAACTTATGGCACATATTGGAAAAATATTCCTCAAATATGAAACCCATAAAATAATGAGATAAGTAATGGACAACTGATAGAATACATCGATACTTTAAAACAAAATTTTTCAGTATACTCCAGTAGACTACGTGAATATAAAATAAATTCAGATAGAAAATTCCAAAAAAACTATTCAAAATAATGAAAAACATTTCTACAAATTTATTTCTGGTTCAAATGAAAATATTTCTGGAAATGAAGTTCCTAAAATTGATGTTCTAACTGATTATTGGTCTTCAATTTGGGCAGTGCCAAGGCAACACAATTCCAATGCAAGTTGGATTTTAATTGAAAGGTCTCGATTTTCTAAAATAGAATGCATGCAATTCGAAAAATTTTTAAACGAAGATATAACATCAGTTATTAAACCCACAAAAAATTGGAAATCTCCAGGTGTTGATGGTATTCATAACTTTTGGTTCAAGAAATTCTTTTGCGTTCATGAAAAATTGGCTGAATATTTTTCATTTATAATAAAGAACCCTCAGCTACTCCTTTATTTTTCACACAAGGAATTACTTATTCAAAACCGAAAAGTGATAATATTATTGATCCGTCTCAATATAGACCTATTACTTGCCTTCCAATTATATATAAAATTCTAACTGCATGTATTACCCAAAAAATTTATGCACATTTGGAGAATTATAATATTCTTTCCGAACATCAAAAGGATGTAGAAAAAAACACCTTGGTAGTAAAGAGCAACTTGTAATTGATTCTGTTGCTTTGAATCAAGCTCAAACTAAGAAGAGAAATATTCATACAGCCTTCATAGAATACCAAAAGGCTTTTGATAGTTCTCCCCATTCGTGGCTTCAAGAAATTTTGGAAATTTATAAAATTGATAAGACACTTCGTCTTTTCTTGAATTTGTAATTAAAAATTGGAGAACCGATCTTCATTTAAATATTTCAAAACAATCGTTAAAATCCGAAATAATTCCAATCAGAAGAGGCATTTTTCAAGGTGATTCTTTAAGTGCTCTTTGGTTTTGTCTTTGCCTCTATCCATTATCTCATGAATTAAATGCTACTAGTTTCGGCTTCAAAATAAAGAGTCTATCAACTGAATTCAAATTAAGTCACTTAATTTATTTAGATGATATTGAATTATATGCCGGAACCAGATCTCATTTAAAAAGTCTACTTGAGATTACTTTCAACTATTCCAATGATATTCATATGAAATTTGGGCTTCCAAAATGTAAAAATCTTTCTATTGAAAAGGAAAGATCACCTCTGACTATATAAAGATTTCCAATATCGAAATCGAGCCAATGCATCAAGGAGATACATTTAAATATCTTGGCTTTGTCAAGAGAAGACAATTAACCATAGTAGCACTAAAGAAAATATTAGAAGTTCATATTACAAAAGACTTAGAGTTATCATCAAGAGTTATTTAACTAGTGAAAACCTTTTCAGAGCTATCAACTCCTATGCTGTTCCTATTCTTACATCTTCTTTTGGAATTATTAAATGGTCTAAAACTGATCTAAATGAATAACAATGTCAAACGAGGAAAATGCTCTGTAAATATCATAAGCACCACCCAAAGTCAGCTGTTCAGAGAGTTACACTACCTAGACATCTTGGAGGTCGTGGATTAATTGATTTGAATAATCTTCATAGTAAACAGATTTTTCATCTACATTCCCATTTTCATGATAAACAGAGAACGTCTAAATTACATGATATTGTTGTTGCTTCAGATTATAATCTTACACCTCTGAACTTGACAATGCAAAAGGTAGATTTTGATATATTTGATGACAATTCTAAAAGAGAAAGTTGGATGCAGAAGGAATTACACGGAAAACACCTAAAGAATTGAAAATGATTATATTGATGAAATCGCATCGAATAAATGGTTAGTATCTGGAGAATTGTTTGCTGAAACAAAAGGTTTGGCAATTGCGATCCAGGATCAGGTTGTTTTCACGAGGAATTATAGAAACACATCATCAAACAAAATATAGATGATTCTTGCCGTAGATGTTTCTGTTCTTCAGAAACAGTTTTTCATATATTATCATCTTGCTCAGTCCTTGCTTCAACAGATTATTTAGAAAGACATAATGCCGTCGCTAATATTATTCATTTTAACCTAGGAATTAAACATGACCTAATTCCCAAAGAAAAAAATTTCACAAATATGAATCTGAGATTACTTGTGAAAATGACAAATATAAACTTTATTTTGATAAAACAATTCTTTGCAACAGAGCTGTAAAACATAATAGACCAGATATCATTCTTAATGATAAACAAAATCAGATAACATATATAACTGATATTGCTATACCCGACACACATAATATACAAAATAAATACAATGAAAAATTTCTTAATATATGATGCTTGGCGACGAGATTAAAAAATGTGGAAAATGAAGAAAATATTTATTCTACCGATTATTATTTCCACAACAGGTGTTATTCCTAGAAATCTTCCAAAAGTATTGAGATTTTGGGTCTGAAGAAAAATTTGTTTGAACAGTTACAAAAGATAACAGTCATCAAATCTTGTAATATTTTTCGTAGGTTTCTTTCCGAAAAAATAATGAGGTAGAGTCATAGGTTTTCTTCAGTTTATACTGCTCAGAATCTCATTTTATATTTTATTCATTTGTTTATATAAATGTAATATAATTAACTGACAATTTTGTCATATTTATATTCAGAGCAGTATTCTATTCGATCGTTCACCACTTCACACAAAGGAAACTATTAATGAGTAACATTCAGTGTTACTTGACTAAGGTCCGTAGTCTGGCTTTTTCCGGGGAGAAAGCCTCTGACACTACTCGTTGGTACATTGATATCATTGTCTGATGATGCTATAGTAAGTATATATTCTGGTAGATTGATATATTCTCATAACATTTAACGTTATCCTAATATATAATTATTCCAGGATATGTTTTGATTATAATCATTGCCTGGCAATGGTATTAATTACCAATATATATATATATATATATATATATATATATATATATATATATATATATATATATATATATATATATATATATATATATATATATATATATATATATATATATATATATATATATATATATATATATATATATATATATATATATATATATATATATATATATATATATATATATATATATATATATATAACGTTAGTGACGTGAAAGTTCAGGAATATCAGCACAACAAAAATGAAGGAGGAAATGAATCACAAAATAATTGATAGAGGGTACTCAGTCTGAGAATGATAGTGTCCTCCTAAGTGTTTCCAGAGCCTCAGCGTGTTTTCTTGTATTTTCCAAAATCCAGCAATACAAAATACAGGTAGGTATATACATGGTGCTTCAACGAAAACGAAATAGAGGCTATATCTACCAAGATATTCATTTCTGATCAAAACGCAGAAACAGGTCGATTTTTGTTTCAAGGGGGACATCTTTCGGGGTACAAAACTTGCCTGATATTTCAACTCCCTAAGCGGGGGTTGCAATCCTTAAACATTTTGAATGAGGGAGACGGTTCGAGTGATGACCTAAAAGAAAGTTAGTATCTTTGTCTAAATCGCCTTGTATGAATTTCCATTTTTAATTGAAAACTGTAAGAGATACAGGTTGAGCAACTGAAAGATAAAGAAGATTATTTCCCTGAGAATAGTCAAGTTTCAGTGAAGTAAAATGGGACAGATCCATGGTGATCAATGGCAGTCATCATCAAGTACCATCCTCATCTCGAATTTCAATCCCTAGAGCAGGGGTGACCGCCCTTGAAAATTTGGAAGAGGGTAGGTTGGTCGAGTGATACATCAAAAGAAAGATACGGAGTGAGCTACTGAAAAATAGGGGCGACTATCTATCGCCCTGGGCTATTCAAGTATTAGTGCAAAGAAATGGAACAGATTCATTCCAGATCATCATCTTTGATCTAAATGAATCTATTCCAGTACTCCAATAGTCTTGAAGCGATAGTCTTCTCTTTTTCTCAGCGGCTCACTCTGTATCTTCTACAGTTTTCAATCAAAAATGAAAATTCTTTCACGGGAATGCAGACAAAGATCACTCGACCCATCTACCCTCTTCTAAATTTTTAAAGGTTGTCACCCCTACTCCAGGGGTTGAAATTCGAGATAAGGATGGTACTTGATGATGACTGCCGTTGATCAGCATGGATCTGTTCCATTTTACCTCACTGAAACTTGAATAGTCTCAGGGAAATGGTCTTCCCTATCTTTCAGTTCCTCACCCTGTATCCTTTACAGTTTTCAATTAAAATGGAAATTCGTTCAAGGCAATGTTGACAAAGATACCACCTTTCTTTTGAGTCATTACTCGACCCATCTTCTGTATTCAAAATGCTCAAGGATTGCAACCCCCCCTCATGGGGTTGATATTTCAGGCATGTACTGTACACCAAAAGATGTCCCCTTGAAACAAAAATTAACCTGTTTTTGCGTTTTGATCAGAAATGAATATCTAGGTAGATATAGGCTCTGTTCAGTTTTCGTTGAAGCACCCTATATATATATATATATATATATATATATATATATATATATATATATATATATATATATATATATATATATATATATATATATATATATATATATATATATATATATATATATATATATATATATATATATATATATATATATATATATATATTTACGATAAGTAGTAAGCAAATAATATCCCCTGATATTATTCGAAACTAAGACATCGAAAAAGGAAATGGAGATTCATCGTTTACCTGAGATGGTGGACGGTTTCGAATATGATTGTGATTTCAAATTGTAGTAAACTTATCCCGCATACAGCGGTAATTATGCCCAAAATATACGGTTTCAATAACAAAAAGGCACGATTCAAATGCATGTAACTTGAAAGAGTATAATCCAGTACTTTAGGACTGATTTAAATATTCAATATTACTTTTCTGTGTGCATGCACTACATAAGAAATCTGAACTGAACAACTGAAGTCTCGCGTTTCCTGAATCTTCAGCGCAGTGATAAGATCCCTTCCCTTCATCTGAAATGTAATACTAATTGCTGGTTGACCACTTTCAGGCGCTGAATGATCAACTTTATAAGAGATCAATATAACAGATATTAACTTTCATACGATATAAATAATTGTTACAATTCTCGGATTGAAAATTGTGTGAAAGACATTCTATGTTTTCAGTTTTGAAACCTCAATAACTCCTAAAAGAAGATCGAAAGAGAAGTATTTTAATTTAAGCTAGAGGTATTTTAACATAAAAAGTTATCATTAAATATTATAGTTGAGAAAACCCGTCACCTTTATATTATACATGTATTTCACGGAAAGAGTAATATCGGATTCTGCATATTGCATGTGTATAAAGGATTTACTGCATCATAACTTATTTTCTATAGGCAGGTACTATGGTTGAGATGAAAGCAACTATATCTTCGTCAGACTTTTGAGAATATCTCAGCCAACGGTTCTCATATAAATAAAATTTTGCATATCATAAAGGGATGGATATTCCCTCGCTTAAACGATATCGTTGTTGATTATCCTACTGCTTTAAGTGTGTACCGAAATGAGGATTTAGGAGTAGATTACCGACGTATATACAATGTAAGACATTAGGAAGAACTTTCATAAATACATATCTAAAATTTCAAATATGTGACAAAAAAATTTATATACCTACTCTCTGGAGGTAAGACTAGCAGATCATTATACAGGGTGCTTCAACGAAAACTAAACAGAGGCTATATCTACCAAGATATTCATTTCTGATCAAAACGCAAAAACTCCTCGAAAGAAAGATATTATCTCAGTCTGCATCCCCGTGAACGAATTTTCATTTTTGATTGAAACCTGTAGATGATACAGATTGAGCTACTGAAAAATAGAGAAGACTATCTATTGCCTTGAGCTTTTCAAGTATTAGTGCAAAAAATGGAACAGATTCATTCCAGATCAGAGGTTGTCATCTTTGATCTAAATGAATCTATTCCAGTTTTTCGCACTAATACTCCAATAGTCTTGGGGCGATAGTCTCCTCTATTTTTCAGTGGCTCACTCTGGATCTTCTACAGTTTTCAATCAAAAATGAAAATTCTTTCACGGAAATGCAGACAAAGATAATAACTTTCTTTCGAGTTATCACTCGACCTATCTACCCTCTTCCAAATTTTCAAGGGTTGTCACCCCTGCTCCAGGGGTTGAAATTCGAGATAAGGATGGTACTTGATGATGACTGCCATTGATCAGCATGGATCTCTTTCATTTTACCTCACTGAAACTTGAATAGTCTCAGGGAAATAGTCTTCCCTATCTTTCAGTTGCTCACCCTGTATCTTTTACAGTTTTCAATTAAAAATGGAAATTCGTTCAAGGCGATGTAGACAGAGATATCACCTTTCTTTTGAGTCATCACTTGACCCATCTTCCCAATTCAAAATGTTCAAGGATTGCAACCTCCGCTTAGGGAGTTGATATTTCAGGCAAGTATTGTACCCCAAAAGATGTCATCTTTAAAACAAAAATTGACCTGCTCTTGCATTTTGACCAAAAATGAATTTCTTGGTAGATGTGGCCTCTGTTTCGTTTTCGTTGAAGCACCCTGTATGGATCTAACGAATCTATTACTGCTCTCCTCAAATCGATTGAAAAACGATTCTGGAAATTAGTATGCCAGACCATCTGAAGACTTATATCTGCAAGTCTCAATAATGAAAACATGCGGAATTTATTGCAATATGTTTAAACAGATTTAAGACATTCGCTCAGGAAACATTGTTCAACCTTCCGTAGAATGTTGAATATCCCTCTCTGAAAAGGCTGGTTTTCCGATCCACCTTTGATGATCATCGCTGAATAAAACTATTCAATGTCACATTGCCACATAAAGCGATAAATTTCTCAAGTTGTTTTTATTGAGATATAATTTACATCTTTAAACTGTCAGACAAGGACTGGAGCTTTAGCTTTTCGGCATATCACATCCTGCAGACACAGTGTGTAGCGTTGCCGTAGACAGTCGAACTATTATGGCTTCTTGAAGTTCTCTATCTGATACACTCTTTGTTTTCATCATTTCCCGGTGGCGCTGGTTCTAGCCCCTGTATAAGTTCGTTGGGGGCGCTATATGAACATGTATACATATACATGCACTTGATATGCTCCAACGGATTAAGATAAGTAGGTGGCAGTGTTGTGAATATGTGTGCATGATTTGCCGCAGATTGGATTAGTCATTAAATCGAACAAAGAAATCTATACTTATTCTTTCTGAGGAACTCGAACAAATCATTGGTATATTACATAGAAATCTTGAATATCTGATAAGATGGATAAAGTATTAAAAATCATAGGTACTAGTTGCTGTCCAGAACTCTCCATCAATTTTTTGTCGCCTTTCCGCGCTATCTGATATCTCTTGGTTCTGTTCATTCATTACGAGAACGAACTTCTTAGATTAATCACAAGTAGATACGTACAATTCGATCAGCTTGAAAATTATTCCTCGGATGGAAGAGTTACTTTTCTTATATCTATATTAGTTCGTTTTATAAAAAATTTCTCATTCAAGAGTTGCAAAATAGTCAATAATTTGACCTAACCTTACTTGTATATACGTCGTGAATTACTCATTTCAACGTAGTTGGATACTGCAGTAATTGAAACGCCATATTGCTCTACGAGTCAACATTTCGTTATTCTTTAACACCCCACAACCGAAGTATTTTCTACGGTTCAAGTATTCATTTTCGTTCTGGATGTACCTAATATTGGAGAGTTTTGGAAGAATTTATACTCGCCTTTGTTCCTGTGTACATCACCTGGTAGCTGAACGTCCGCCATTCTTCAGTTCCTGTATTTCTTTGTTCAGAAGTGACGAACCCAACCATAGCAGAACGTCGTTAAATTTCACCAAGAAACATTCTACTTTCTGGGAAGTAAACATGGAAAAGACATCAGTGCTCAAAGGTCAGATCCTTTCAGTTTATGTATCTTTATCTATTCAGTTCCGGAAATATCATTTACTTTCACCACTAACATTATCGGCTTTTCTATAACATTATCGTTATAACGTTACGTAATTCGTTTTTTTTTAATCTAAATCTATTACGTATTTTTTCCTCATAATAACAGTAGTTATAATCAATTGATTTTGGGTTATTCAAAAATCTCTATCATTTGGGATTTGTTCATTTTGATTTCACCTTCTTTTTCAATTTTCATAAATTTCATGGATTAATTCATTCACTTATTATTTCCTCCTTCATAATCACCAAGATTATTCCAGAATTTCTGTATGGTTCAAGTTTATTCAGATTGGAGAATAGTTGGTCTGATTATCGATATTATATTATACAGTGTATGCCTGGGGATATTGTATACAATATACAGAGGACAAAATTAATTTTTGTTCAATATCTATTCTGTCGAACTGAAATGACTTTACTTATCCACTGATATTCGATTGTTCCCATTTTCTTGAATAAAGTTTTTTATATTCGTACAATCTTGTTTTCGTGATTTCACTTTTTTTATCTTGAATAGTGAATTCATAGAAGTACCTTTTAGTCTCATGCTCTTTTGAAAATCGTGTGGTGTCTTTATCATCAATAGTTTCAATTTTGTGTGAATTGCTAGCCGGGGTACTTCGAATTCGTATTCACTTTGTGCTATAGAATCTATATTTATAGAATACTGTTATCTACAGGAAAAACGTAGGTGATACGTGAGGTCAAATGAGACCGAAACTGCAGTATATTGCTCCTATTTATGACTTTCGACCGATCGGTACCACTAGTGTGTTGCCCTGTTTGACCATGATTATGAAGAGTGCATCGGAAACCAGGCAGTGATATTTAACATTCTACGGAAGGTTGAATATTGTTCCCTGAATAAAAGTCTTCAATTTATATTTGGACTT
Organism: Cryptolaemus montrouzieri; assembly: GCA_013387265.2. Lineage (NCBI taxonomy): Eukaryota > Metazoa > Arthropoda > Insecta > Coleoptera > Coccinellidae > Cryptolaemus > Cryptolaemus montrouzieri. Next base: position 128,303,968 of record JABFTP020000185.1, read on the forward strand.
GGGTACTATGAAAATTACAAACATATTCCCTGTTGAAAGTGGCCACATGTAGCCCAATTATTTTTCTTTCGGGATCATATTGTTTGTTAAATGTGGCACAAATATTTTATGTGATACTTACTTTCTTAATAATACTACTGTTGTTCGAAAGACGTTCGTAAGTCATGCTGTGTCACTTGTACTTGGGTTATCTAGCACATTATTTTGCCTGATTAAGGTTCAGACTCGATCAACCGTGCGCTCATAGCGCACAAGGGGTCCATAGGTTCGATCACTCTGTAATGGATACAAGAAGAATCCATGGAATCACTTATTTCATGATGAGTACTTGTCTTCAGTTGTTGATATGATTTACTTGTGAAAATTATGTTTCATATTATCAGTGGAACTTAATCAAAATCACAAATTCTATTTTATTCGAAAACGGTGCAACCTAGTTCACCTGGGAGTACTCAATTTCAAGATTACTGCTTCTCCCATAATCGATACCTATAAATACGTGAATTTATCCCAATGAAATGGAATGATTGGAAATTAGAAGAATCTGTTTCATCATTTCAATCTGACTCCAATTGATTAAGTTGTGTTCTTCTATGGTTTTGTTCGTTGATTTCGTTGAATCATACTTTCTTTCGAAATGGTACAGTAAAGAATATTTTTCAAGGAATCACATCTAAAAGCACTTTTACGATCATCATTTTGAATCAACATCACAAAGTTGTACACAAATCGAGAAACTTGCAGATTGAATCAATAGCTTTCCAAAAGTATACTTCACGTGACACCGTATATCCACAAGAAATGAGACATAAGAAGTATATTGAGGGCGGGTTTACTGATTGGTGAAATTATTTGAACTTACCTCTCGATATATTTTCAATGCCGTGGTACGCCCTGTTATACCAGTAGTGTCTTTGTCATACCGAATACCGATATGCAAGTTTTCAATTCTATTTATTATAAAAATTAAATCTTAATTATTTTTATGAAGATCTTGGATAAGAAAGTACGAGTTATTTTAAATTAGAGTTTCGGAAGTTTTGATTCTTTGTTAGCTAGCCCAAAAACGACTTAAAATCATTAAACTTCAATTATTTATGACATATCTTCAGGAAAATAACTTGAAATGGACTCAAGTCAAGTCAAACTTTTTTCACAAAAGTTTGAAAATTTAAACCTATTGAATAGCAAAACTTGAAAGCCGACAGCAGAACACAGTTGCAATAAAACATTCAACTTCCTCTTCTATTCAATAAAAACGAGAATCAAGGGTTAAATAATACACAAAATTTGATCGGCAAGTATTTATAGAAAATTCAACGGAGAATGTCATAACGTTGTTGAAGAAAACACAAATACAGAACAAGAACAAGGGTCAAAGTGAAATGTATATTTTCGTTTGAATTTGGGAGGTTTTTACTTGGTAAAATTCCATTATTAATAATAAAAACAAGTAATGTGTTTTTACGAATTTCACTCAATAATTGTGATTCGTAACGCGTTTCACTACACCGTAGCTTCTTCAGACGAATGAATGTACAGAAAATAAGAATGAGAATATAAATACAAATGTTCTTAAGTAATTAAAAGCTTATTGGGTTGCTCCTTATTAGTGGTTATTGATGACAGGTATATCCAATAAAATTGAGGAATTGATTGCTCCCTGAAGAGATTCAATACTAAGAAGGGCTTAAATCGGCTAATTCATTGATGAGCCTACCTGAGTGTTTGTGTTTGTTGATTTTTGATTGAAGTTTCCCAAAGATCTTCCTTTCAATATTTATTATCTGTAAAATAAATTTCAAACTATGGGTCGAAAGAGTGATTATTTTCTAGGAGATGATTCGCGTAATTTGAATCTGAGTTTTCATTTGGAAAACTGCGTTTAATATCAAAATTTCTATGTGTTCTATCAATGTTGAAATTATCACAGTCATTTCAATTCAATCTATAAACACCTGATTTATTGCTTTTATCTGATTTGGTTTTATTATATTTGGTATATTTGCCTAAACTATTATTAGTTTGGGAAGCTATGTTGAAATTGTTGCTACTCAAGAATGATTTCAGTTTCTCACTTGTACTGCCAACGTAGGTTAAGGTGTTGAATTTTGTTTCAATTCATTGAGAGGGTAAACTTCATTCGATGCGATTATACTTTGTTTTTTATTTGAAATATTTTTTATTAGTTTGGGAAAACTCGCAAGATAATATTTTACCCAAACATCAAACAGCAAAAATCATCAAAGAAGAGTTTTCGAAATTATCACCTCATTGCGATTCCGATTATGAAATAATAAAAACAATTCGTGAAAATAGTACCAAGAATGATTTAGTATTCACTAAAGCAGATAAAGGTAACACCGTCATCGCGATTAGTAAAACCGATTATATTCCAGAAACTGAAAAATTCTTAACAGCCGGAAACTATGTAATATCAACTGAAAATCCTACCGCTATATTTCAGAAAGAGGTTAAAAACGTTATTTCGACAGCAAAATCATTAATGACAGACCACGAAAAATATAAATTCATTAACTCCAATCCACAATCCCACGAATTATATTATTTGATAAAACTTCATAAACCTAATTACCCTATCAGACCTGTTGTTTTTTATGTAACGACACCTTCTTTCAAACTTTCAAAATGCCTAAACGACTTACTAATAAATTATTGCAATTTTAAATCTAAATTTTCGGTCGAAAATTCATACTATCAAAGATCCTTTATTTCCAAACTTTTCGATGTTAAAAATCTATTTCCCAACATTCCTCCGAAAGATACGTACTACTTAGTTGAAGAATTATTAGAAAAGAATCATGTCTATACTATCATTAAATCAGATATTCTTTCATTATTACAAATTTGTTTAGATCAAAATTATTTCCATTTCAATAACAAATATTATACTAGTGAAGACGGCTTGATTATGGGCAATCCGTTAAGTCCTTTGTTAGCAGAAATATTCATGAATTTAGAGAAATTAATTCATAATCATTCACTCAGTAAATATTGGTTATACTGGTATCGCTATGTAGACGATATCATTATTTGCTTCACAGGAACAGATAGACAGTTAAAATTTTCGAAAATCATATAAATTCATTACATCCGAAAATTGGATTCACAACCGAAATATAAAGCAATAATTCGATGAATTTCTTAGACGTAACAATTTCAATGAAAATGGAAAACATGTTCTCGAAATTTACCATAAGCAGTCACATACAGATATTATAATACATAACTCGTCATGTCATCCGTATCAACATAAAATGTCAGCATTCAACAGTTTTATTCATAGATTGATTAACATCCGATTAAATCCAGAAAATTTCAACAAAGAATTTAATTTGATTGAACAAATTGCCAAAAATAATGGTTACAATCCAAAAGTAATAAATAATATTTTAAATAAAAACAAAGTAGAATCGCATTGAATGAAGTTCACCCTGTCGATAAATTGAAACAAAATTCAACACCTTAACCTACGTTGGCATTACAAGTGAGAAATTGAAATCATTCTTGTGTAGTAATAATTTCAACATAGCTTTCCAAACTAATAATAGTTTAGGCAAATATATAAAAATAATAAAACCAAATCAGATAAAACAATCAATAAATCAGGTGTTTATAGATAGAATTGCAATGACTGTGATAATTTCTACATTGGTAGAACACATAGAAATTTTAATATTAGAATATCGGCACATGAGCGCAGTTTTTCATTGAAAAAATCAGATTCAAATTACGCGAATCATCTCCTGAAAATAGTCACTCTTTCGACCCAGAGTTTGAAATTTTGCGTACAGATAATGAATATTGGAAGGTACATTTTTGGGAATCTTTAGAAATCAACAAACACAAACAATCAGGTAGGCTCATCAATGAACAATCCGATCTAAGCCTTTCACCTATATTGAATCTCTGCAGGGAGCAATCTATTCCTTAATTTTGTTGGATATACCGGTCATCAATAACAACTTAAGAAGGAGCAACCCAATAAGCTTTTAATTATTTAAGAACATTTGTATTTATATTCTTATTCTTATTTTCTGTACATTCGTTCGTCTGAAGAAGCAACAGTGTACTGAAACGCGTTACGAATCACCATTATTAAGTAAAATTCCTAAAACACATTACTTGTTTTTCATTATGTATATTTTAGAATAAAATACAGTAATAGCATAGCAATAACAACTTAAATAAATTTTCTATGAAACAACTGTGAAAATGAATAAAACTAAATTAATCTTCATTGAAATTAAAAGAAATACCTACAATTCTTACATTGAAACTCTAGTCAAAAAAGAATAAGAATAAGAATAAGATGAGAATAAGCGGAACTACCTTTCCACTTCATCAGATGGTGGATATTTGGAGTTTTTTGAACCAAGAGACACAACGTTGTTCTAACTGCTTTATGACTCAATCAGTTTTGAGTGTTGGTAAGCATTCACGCAGCTCTTGAGAACTGCCTCCCTTATCGCCACATTTCGTCATTCGGCGCGGGTACAAAAGACCTAGTAGGTCATTGCTGACGAATTTTTGTTTAATGGGTTAACCTTGAATTGATACGTATTCGCCCTGCTTCGATGCAAATGTTCTCATTGAAATATATGGGCTTGGGTTAGTCCTGAAATATTTTGTTTTTGAAATTTTATTGAAAAAAGAGATTGCTTCAACTGGCAATTCTTTCCCCAACTAGAATTCCATTTTATGGCGGAGGACCAATGTTAAAAGTACACGGTACATTCAGCTCCTGCTTTTATACTGTTTAACGATTTTGTCCGTCACCTCCTATATGTTGCGTATTAATCTCTGGTCGATTTCATCTCTTTCAGGTTGATTGTCAAGCTCGATAGTCACGTTTTTTAATTTATCTTGGAGCATGTTGATGCCAATCTCTGTCAATGGCTGTGATAGGAAAAAGGCTGCAGATGTGCTGAAAATGCAAAAGATTTCGACTCTCAATCGTGCGATGCTTACGGATCACGAATGCTGACCTGTGTATCTCTGTACTCAGGGGGTTAAGAATGCAAATTAAAAATTTTTACAAAATCGTGAATCATTTATCACAAAAGAGTTGCGACGCTGCTAATTATTTGAAAAAGGGGGTATTTTGAGAAGAAAGTATCAGGTGAAATTCTTTTTAGAACGAAAATTGACTTGTACGAGATATTCTTCAGTTGAAATAGCTGATAAAGGAATTTTAACCAATTCTTAGTTGCCAGTCTGTAGGTATGAGAAATTTATACTTTTGAGAAGAGTCTTTCAATTTTGATGAATGTCTTGTTCTTTTTTCATATTTGCGAAACTGAAGCACACATTCACTAAAAGAAGGAATTCATTTCGCAGTTTCAGTCTAATAACTGTATCATTAGTTGTCAGTGAAGTTTTTCTATGATATTTTCTTTAATTACTAGTATTTATTATTTAGGCCTCTAATCATTCACGAACACAAAAGATTGACCTCAAAATATACCTTCAAAATTAAAGGTATGAAATGATCATCGAAAAAGGTTTTCATCTTTCTTAGGAGAGAAAACGGCTCAAAAATGGATACCCTGTAGGTAATATCCAGGTATTTACATTTTTTGAAAGAAAAAAAGTTTAAGATAAAAAGAATCGTGTTCTAACTTTTCGCTGATGCTGTAGTTCCTGCTATGTTGAATTTCAAAACGTTTTCTGAATCTCAACATGCTTTAATTTCAAATGTCTGGCAGCACTGTTCTTCATTTTGAAATTCGATGCTTTGCATTTTCCCACTGTATCATGTTTTTTTTTCATTTCTACGTTTTGTCTAGCAATAATTTAATTGGTTTGATTGTTTCTTTAATATATTTTCTTTGGTATTGGTTCTCTATTTGTTGAGACCATACCAATATCAGAACGCAATGAGATTTCGTCTGGATATTCGGAACCGTTGTCTTCATAATGCTCAGCTTTCATTTTCGACGAGATATCAGAAAACTCACATATTTTATTTCCACACCGTCCTAGTTCTCTCTATTAGTGCGGTCTGCCGTATTGGTATAATGATAAGGATCTCGATTCTCAGGGATTCACTAGTTCTCCGAAAGGGTTCTGCTGAATGTCGCTAAATGTAGTAAACTTTTATCGGTGGATTATTAAACTTACACTTCTGGCCGCAAGGTGACGACACTGAATAAATTTCTCTAAGTTTTCTATATATTTTCACAGGAAATATTGAGGTTTTAACGTATGATCCATAAAATTCATTGACGAGACATCAATATTTAGTAGAGTTGTTGTGGGATATAGAAATGTTTTACATTTTTAAAGCACTGAGTGAGGCGTAATGGAAGGACGTTTTTGAAATGAGAATTACTCAGCTCTTTTCAACGTAGTACATTTTCAATTACATGAAATGAAAACTTAAAAATTACCATTTAGTATAGAAAAAGTGAAAAGAATCATGTTCTGAGAATGACATCAGGCAGATTCGTATTCCGCAATGCGCTGCTGTATTCGATTCTCAAGGTTCCGCATCTGCAAATCGGTGTCGATTGTCCTAACATCTCTTGTAATGGCTTCTTTCAACTCTTGTAGATCTCGATTTTCATCGACATAGACCTTAGCTTTAAGGTTTCCCCCACAAGCAGTGAGATCCGGAGAACGGGGGCGCCACATCACATCACCAAAACGGGAGATTACAAGACGAGAAAAAATGCTACGCACAACTACCATTGAGGCTCTGGCTGTATGTGCCGTGAGACCATCCTGTTGGAACCAAACATTCCTGTTCATTTTCGTCGTCGGAATTCTAGGATAAAAAAGTTCTTCAGTATGAAGAGATATCACTCAGAGTTGACAGTTACGATTGCCTTTCTCTTATCCTCGAAAAACTACGATCCAATCACCCCAAGACGTCTCATAGCCCAACAAACGGTGACTTCCTCACTGTGAAGTGGGGTTTTCTGCTGCGCAATATCGGCTGTTCTGTTTATTAACCAAACCGCTCAAATGAAAATGAACCTCATCACTCAGAATTATTACAGGTTCATTTTCAGCAGCGATAAACATTTGCATTTTCTCGGCAAACTGCTGACGTTGTGTGAAATCTCCTTAATTCAGGTGCTGGACAACCATGAGCTCATAGGAGTGAAAGCGGAGGTCTAAGTGTGAAATTCTGCGAACAGTTCGACACTCATTTGCAGTGCTGTAGCTCGTTTTCGGGCAGAGCGGTAAGGGCTTTGAATTATAGCTTGTCTCACTCTTTCCACGGAAGGTGGTGTCCTTACACTTCGGATACGACCTTGAGGTTTCGGATTCATTGCTGATGCAGTCGTTCTGAAATTTTGTAACCATCTGATGATTGTGTGACTTTTTGGAACTGGAGCCTTAGAGCAATGTTGAAGCGCTGGGGAAAGCGCCGCTGCACGACAATAACAGACTCTCCCGATTTTAAATACTCCTCAGCTGTGAACGAACGGTGCTCTCTTGTCCAGATAACCATTGTGAACTGAATGGTAACTCCTCCTGAGTCGAATTACCTCAGCCACTCCCTACTACTCACTCATCGTCACGTGTACCACCCGTTCCAAAACGCCCTTCCATTACGCCCCACCCTATAGCTCCTGCCTGATTTCTTCCAGTTTTTCTTTGAATTAACAAAATTTCTTCGCGAAGATTTTTGCGCTATGGAACTAATTGACTAGATCAAACCTACTAAAAATTTCTGTTTAACTAGATATACTACCTACTTCAATTGCACATGTACGTATACAGTAACAAGCGTTTAGAAGGTGAACTCATTTGTATAGTTCTAGAAGTATCAAGCTTTATATTAGCTCGAAAAAGCTTGATATCAAGTTAACCCTTAGAGTTGCTTAATCAAGTCAAGTCAAAATTTCAATTTGCCAAAGCTTGAATTGAAAGTTACTGATTGGCTTGATGAAGTCCTCGGAAATTTCTTGTAATACTAACGAATATTCATATGACTTTCAAACTTCTATTACATTAGATATTCAAATATTCTCCCAATCTTATTCCAATCATATTTGTAAACGGTGTAGTATACCTTGTTTTGTAACACTTCAAATTTCGTTTTTGTAAATGCTGCGGCAAGCAGAAAACTGTTGTCTTATATTCACTGGTGTGACAATTTCTCTCAAAGGTCCCTAGATATGAAAATCCAGTGGTTTCTGACCTGAAGATGTTACTAGCGAATTTCAAGGACTCAGTCTCCGAATCTACCTGTCCTTTAACCAATTCCTCAGCTGACTAGAGACTTCAACAGTGCAATGGGGACGAGCACAATCCAGTAGGTACCTGCATGATTGAAAATGCGCTTAGGGGTAAAAAAACAACCAGATTTCAATCTTCACCTATCTGTTTTGTTTGTCACACTGCTATCCAATCTAGAAAAAATTGACCTGCTCATTATTCAGCATTTGTAATTTCTCACGCAATAAATCCACAATTTCTGGATAAAATCACAATTAACTTGAAACTGATGCAACTCAGGTATTAAACGACATTATTATATACGGGATCGTCCAACTAAAACTTTACACCTCGATTTGTCGGTTTTAAAATAAAAATTTCGAGAATCGCTCGGACCCGTCGATTTCTGATTTGAAGGGGAACAACCTTTCTGATTTTTTCATCCCCTTAACTTCAATTTCTTAACAGGGGTGAACACAACCTCTTGATTCTGAATAGGGATGGGGAGTGTTGCGATACTTCATTTGGGAGTTCTTATCTAGTACTATCTGACTTTAAACTTTCGCTTCAAAATTTTCATGGTTAATAAAATGGCAGCTAAAAAAGTGAAGACTACTTACTTTTGTAATTAGTTTATTAAGTGCTGAAAATGGGCACCATTCACTTCCATGCAATAGAGAACGCTTTTGTATGACTAGCTTATTTATTTATTTATTTTTGGGGCACAAACAGGAAACCCCTGCAAAGTGTCTACGCTTTACAAACATAAATTACATTAATTGCTTATACTATAACTACATCTTTAAATAAAAAAAAAGAAAAAAAAACAAATAACAAGAAAACTAATGATGGTTATTCCCTAAAGTATTTTTCAGAAATCTTCTCAAGGAGTACAATGATACCACAAAGACGTCAATATTCTCACATCAATTATAACTCGATCTCAGCACTCTAGACATAGGAGAGTTTGAGGAGCTATTTGTGTTGGAAAAGGGTGTATTGAATAGGTTGAACTGTCTCAAACTCCTCTGCGGAACACTGAAAGCAACTAGAGACAGTAAATCACTACTCTTGCATTAACAATTTTATATAAGGTGAAAATATAATGAATTTACCTCGAGGTATGCAATGTTTTTATTTATTTGTTAATTTTTCGTTCAAAAATGTAGACAGACCATGTGTTTGATTTACCTTAGTCTCTCGTTAGTCAATCGTGAACTTTGAAACTGTGCCAAAGCGATTGTAAATTTGTAGTAGGATCAAAATGATGTATTCCGTAAAAGAAGGGGTAAATGATAAAATTACTTTTTAGAAATAATGACTCTGCGCGATTAACAAGGGCTTTATTTAACAAACGACATCCTGAAAAAATGTATCTGCTCCTTAAGTAGTCCAACTGGTTGCTAAATTTAACGCTACTGGTTCAATCTGAACCAAAAGAGAGTGTATGAAGCAGACGAAGAGAGGGAAGTGACTATCTTAGGTCACGTAGCGATGGATCCGAACCTTAGTATCAGGAAATTGTCCAATGTGTCTGGTGTTTCAGGCACAACGATCATGAGAATTTTAAGAAAACGTTTCATCCTTTTAAGATACGATTGGTTCAGTAACTGAATGAGGATAATTTTATCCTGTGAAGTGGCCAGTGAAATTATTAACAATAATCCAAACTACATGTTTAGTATTTGTTTTTCAGATGAGTGTTCATTTTACCTTTACAGCACTGTGAACAGGCATAACTGCCGGTACTGGTCGGTCGAAAAACCAAGATTATTTCGAGAAAAGCATACTCAGTAATTCTCAAAATTAAATGTTTTGGCGGGTATTTATGGAAATCACATCATTGGCCCTTTTTTATACCCGGTAATATTACTGGTCAAATTTATTCAGAAATATCACCGAATGCTATTTATTCAGACCTCGTGCAAGTATTGGAGAATGAAGAAGACCATGGAACGATCATTTTTCGACAAGATGGCACACCACCTCATTTCTTTCAACCTGTGCGTCAGTTCTTAGATGAAAATATTCCTCAGGCCTGGATTGGGAGAAGGGTACATGTTAAGTGGCCACCTAGATCACCTGATATGGCGCCACTGGACTGTTTTCTATGGGGTAACCTGAAATCTGAGACTTTTGCTACCCAATCTGAGTCACTGAATGATTTGCGAATTTGGATCATTAATGAATGCCGTCAAATGGAACCAGAAATATTGAGTAATGTACGTGACCGATTTCACCAAAACTTCTTTTACTGCATGGAAGTGGATGGTATTCATTTTCAGCACAAAAGTAACTGTACTTCCACTTTTTTAGCTGCCATTTCGTTAACGATGAAAATTTTGAAGCGAAGATTAAGTGTCAGATATTACTTGTTAAGATATTCAAAATGAGGTATCGCAATCCCCATTCCCATTCAAAATTAGGAAGTTGTGCTCACCCCGAATAGGGGATTGAAGTTATGGCGATGACGAAATCGGAAAAGTTGTTCCCACTCGAATCAGAAATCCGTCCAAGCGATTCTCCAAATTTTTATTTCAAAACCGGAAAATCGAGTTGTTAAGTTTTCGATGGACCACCCTGTATGTATCTATATATAGCTAGACAATAAACAAACGAAGTGAATAATTTGCAAGAGATATATATTTCAACAAATAATTGGCTCATACTTCATTAACATTGTCCGTTTGAAATCTATTATTGAACACCTTCCTCGCACCGAATTGGCTACTATATCTATATTAGAGCAATTGGTGAACTGTTAATCGGATTGTCGTATTGAATTGGCATACATTTCGCGGTGAGCTTTGCTGTGAATTTGGTAAGCCTGATGGAATACGAAATGCAGGAAGGGTAATACTACTGTGATTTCACTTTAGCAATTTGAAATAGGTTCAAATATTATGTCACGAAATGCGCTGAATCAATGGACCAAATTATTATTAACACTGAATATTATTAAGTGAGCAGGAAAAATTACCGCATAGTCATGCCTACAAGTTGAACAACATTTAATATTTTATTTGTTATTGCAACTTCAGCTCATGATGTTTTAAACTTTCTAGAAAATTCTTATACAAAAATGATATTTCTCTTCAGGGAGAATGCACTGATATGTTCATATATTTATTTTCCTGGGTGGTCAATTACTTGTGAGACTTAAAAATCCTGCAATGCTATAGGCAAACTCTTCGTTTTCAATATCTCGACTTCCCATATGATCAGCACAAAACATACAGGGATATCCACCGGGACCGTCCGTTAAAAACTTTTCAAGTTCCAATTACAATATCAAGCCGGAATTTTATACGCGGCCATAACTAGCGATTTCCAATTGGAGTGGAATATTTTTTACGCAGTCGACACATGTCAAATGCGTTGTTTTGTATAATTTTTTTTTCAATTTGGCCTTTTTCAAACTGCAGTAACTCAATTTTTTCAAAATGCACGTGTCAATTTTTATATCGCCATCAGATGAAGGGTCAAATTTCAGATTGAATTGTATAAACATGTACTATACCCATCTCTTATAGTTCCGCAATAATTTGAAAATATATTGAATTTTGGTGATTTTGCAAGAACTAACAGAAAATGCTTTGAAATATTTGAATCAAGTAGCTGAAGCGGCTACGCTTACCTGACAGGTGCCTAAAATTAATGTACTTGTCACTTCGTCCATTCGAATTTGATATTTTGAAGAGAATTGTCGTTATTTCAGATTGAAAATATCCAAAAAATACAACACATTCGGAATAAAACCACTGCTTATTCAAACGAACATATATTCAGTCTTTTTTTAATTGAATTTAGAATGTCAAAAAGTAGTGGGTAGAAATTGCAGGCAATTCAATAACCAATTTCCAAATGTACCGTCTATGAGTAAAATGAAATTTCGAAGCATTAGAAGCAATTTTCTACAATTCGAATGAATAAAAATTGTAGGAACTAAGTTATAACCAATCATCGAAGATAATTACATTAATACGAATAAATGATAGCAAACATCCATAAGAGTTTAGTTTTGATAGTAGTATGTCATGTGGTACCGAGTCGACCGCCTTGCTCAGGTCGAAGTTCAGCATTTCTGCTAATGCTCCATTATCCAAAGCAGTTACTATTTGATCTATTACCTTGGTAAGAACTGTTGAGATGCTTCTTTTTTTCTGTAGGCGTGTTGTGCGTCGTTAAAAAGTTGATGTTCTTCCAAAAATTTCACTATTCGATTTTTCAAGGCCAATTCGAAGATTTTCGATTAGCTTGAAAGAATGGAAATGGGTCTATAATCATCGGTTTTGTTCTTGTCTCCTTTTTTCTTGTATATTGGAATAATTTTCGAAATTACTTAATTTCAATACTTGATACTTTTTGAACAGACCTCGTAAGTATTGAAATAAATTAAAATGCTCAATCAATCAAATAAATGTTTCGAATTAAATTTTCAATGAAAAAATTAAATTTGGAGGCAAAACACATATTTGGGTCCTATATTAACGTTCTATGCGTGGTAATATCTAAATAAAAATTATGAGTGCTGATATGAAGCTATTGATTAAATAGAAGAATTGCTAAATTATCAACTCAATTAAATTATATCACCTGAAAATAAAAATATAACGAAGTCTTACGATTCAGTATCCGATATCAAAAAACTAAGAGCGGAAATGTCCATCTACGTAATTATTTTTTATAAATGATTGATCAGACCTGAATGATCTTGGAATGTTTCAATGCATGTCCAGTGTAATGGTTATGCTCTTCAGATCTTCCTCACTTACTGCGGTACATCCAGCTAACTACGATCTACTAACAGAATAACTTCCTTTCCCCTTTTGTTTATCCGTTTTGGTAGATTTGTTGGTACGCCAACGGAAGGTAGCAAAATTGGGTTAGATCAAAGATGGTTTCCTAGCTGTAGCGTGAAGAATCATGAAATGGAAAAATGAAGAACCTCTGTAATATGAGAAGATCTGCATCTAGAGAACCGACCATCTAAACAAATATAGATCAGAGTGAAGTTTTTGACTTGGTGAAAAGTCAACATTATGTAATAGCCGCATCACTTTGACGTTTTATTTGTGCTAAATCCGCAAAAGCGATACTAACCTTAGTCCCGAAAAGCCAAACGAAAAGTGGAATAATAATGCTTTTGATATTCTCTCTGCAGGTGCACTTATCATAGGTTCGGAATAAAAAATGTTTGATGCGAAAGAAAGTAGTGTTCACTCGCGTGACATATCGCGTGAATGTAAAAAAATCTACAGGTGATATTAGATTTGTTAGGTCTCGATCAATCAAATGTAAAAGTGGTGATTTGAGAAAGAAATGAAATGAAATTTTAATTGTAAAATGAGTACGAACGATGTAATCGAGCGAATCAGTAGTGTAGAGGTAATTTAGCTGAATGTTAACGTGACAGAAGTAAAACGCACTGTATAAATGGCTTTGACATGATGTTACAACTGATATGAACACATATTCAATGCTAATAGATACATAATAGTTCTTTCTTTTTTATCGTAAGATACATTATGTACATTATCGATTTAGTTAAAGACGCATCAATCGGCTCAATCGATTCAGATTTCATAAGCAATAAACAACTTTTATCTGAATATTCACAAATGAACATAAAAATACAATTCTATCAATCCACTGCTATATCCCCAGTGAAAACAATGTGACCAACAGCTTACCATTTCCAAACAAATCTTACCGAACTAGATGAGTTATACATCAATGTATTCTCCACATAAACCGGAGAGTTGATGCGTGAAAATATTATGATTGAACACTCAAATTCAGATGCACACAATTCGGTTCGTTCTTGTCGGAAAACTCGATCAATTCGCTGCGAAGTTGAACATCGTTTGAAGATGATCGAATAGGGGAATCATCCGAGAGTGAGGTGAGCTCACCTACATCTCCTTAGAATTTGGCAATTGAGTTAGCAAACCCACAATGGAACCCAAACTCATGTAGTATTACATATCTATATAAAAGTCAGAACAAAAAAGGATTTTCTGTTTACAAATGAAATAACGAAATGCTCGACGATTCATTCAACGATTGTTTCTATACTCAATCGTTAAGCAATATTCATATTTAATTATCTGATTGAATTATTCGATTTCTATTTGAAATTTAATGATTTTTAACATAATTTCCAATTTCAAGGCATCATTCATATACGGGGCATATTCAGAAAGTAAGTGGTCTAAATTTTTGCAGGTTACAAATTTTTATTTGAACAAATAAATAACGTAATAGTTCAGTACATAAAGTAAGATATTTTTCAACATAGTGGTTATTCCTCTCTATGTAGATAGGGAAGCGTGGTATCAATTTTTTGTGCCTTTTGAGAAGTGGTTACTCGACAACCCCTTCGTCTACTTCTCTACCTCGCCTTTCACCACCTTGTTGGTTGAAAACTGTCTAAATTCGCTAGGTGCTTCAAAACATCCCATTTTAACGAGGTGAGCAGTTCCTTCGTAGCGTTGGACGCGTGTGGTCTGACATTGTCGTCCAGTAGGCAGACTGATTTTGCCAGCATGCATCTCTTCTTGCTCTGAATCGCTCTTCGTAATTTTTCGGGGTCTCTTTTTATGGTTCAGAAATGATGATATTTCTATGAAGAAAATATTACATTGAAATTGTGCCTTAACCTTCCCAACATACGATCTACTATAGCGGCCCATACATTCAAGGATCAACGATGCTGATGATCTATTTGTCTCATGAGGTGTGGATTTTCCGTGGCGTAATAATGAAAGTTGTGCCTGTTAACAAGCCCATTCTTGTGGAAAGTTGCCTCGTCCGAGAAAAGACCTCTGCTAAACATATTTGAATTTTCCGCTACTTTGTCACTTGGGCAAATGCAAAAATGGATTCGATTTTCATAGTCTTGATTGTTCAGTTCCTGGGAGCTGAGAAATCTCTCTTTGGCTTTTATATAGGTCCTCTGTTACTGTCACCAAAACTGATAATTGGTTGTCTTCAGCTGTAGCAGTTTTTGGTTTTTCATGTTTTTCATAAGTGATATTACCCGTTTCGATAGATCTAATTAGAAATTTTCAAAGCATCTTGCATCAGGATGCCTCTTATCAGGAAACCTCTGTGCATAAACTCTACTTGCCAACAAAGAATTTCTATCACACTCATCCAGAATAAAAATCATATCAATCATATCTTATCTTTGGAGAACTTCATGGCAGTTAATTGAGAAAATTGTGTTCAAACCCCACTTTAACAATGTTCAATAACGAAACACTGATAAGTTCACCATGTAAAATGCAAAATATGATATGTCCGGACACCTGACAGAAGGCACAAATGAAAAAAAATGTCAACACATACCTCGATTTGCGTTTTAATCATCTTGACTTTATCATTCGTTAAGACAAATATCTTGTTTAGGTTTCATTTGAATCATTACAGAAAAGAAAACGTCTGTGCGAATAATGATGCTTGTTGATGAGTTCGATACGGTTGGTAGAATCTTTATCAAAACTTTTTACAAATAATCGAATATTTCGAAAATGATTGAAGATAAAGATAAGGTTATTTCTGCAAAAATATAGCACAATATTTTATGCGTTGACATGAAATACAGAGTGTAAAATTACAATATTCAATAATTTCTTGAAGCCACTTCTGTATGAAATGAGGATAATCTATGAACTAATAGATAAAATACAAAATATACATTTTCCTTATACCACCGACTTGTTTTTATATCAATAACTTAGTTTCAAGAATATACCCTTGACAGACCCTATCGGTATTATTGAAAGATATATGGAACTAAACACCGTGAACCCTTTAATTCAAGGCGAAATATTGTTGTTTTTAGATACACGTGTAAAACAAAATTACTTTGTTTTTGAGTCTTCATTTCAGGCGTTCGGGCCCCGCATTAGCAGGAATTTTGATGATAGTTGTATTTGGTACTGGTACTGAAGGTCAGCTAAGTATTTTCGAAAACAAAAATTTATTCATCCAACTTTAACATAAACTGCTTTATACGGAGACTACTTCACAATCTTTTCTAGCAATATATATATATATATATATATATATATATATATATATATATATATATATATATATATATATATATATATATATATTTTTATCGACCCTTCATGAAAGAAAAAGATGAAAGTAAGTTAAACTGAGCAACGCTGCTAATTCATTATCACAGAGCTTTGACAACTTCTGGTATTCAAGCGTTCATTCAGACAGATAAGATTAGCATTCGAGTTCACTAAGCTGCTTCTATTTCTGAAGAGCTGATGGTTACGAATGTATAAGTCAGTTCAAACAAAAGAGATTTGTAGAAACAGGATATTTCTGGGGCCACATCTCACGGGAAAGCCAGAGATACAATCGTTCCGCTTAAGGAGACTGTCTGGAATATATCCGTGCTCTTTTGGGACACCACAATAAATGGAGTGCGGATTTCATCAGGAAATGATAAATTGTTATAACTGCAAAAATAAAATGCGTAGAGAACTGAAAACTAATTCTCACGGGATTAACTCATTATCTTTGAATAGTGGTGTTCTCTTCTCTTCTTGATTTTTTATGCTGTGAAAACGTAGCTATATGTGAAATATAGATATGATTTGGCCGTTTTCCATTACGAGAAATACCTCTTCCAAACTGAATTTCGATACCAATTGACAATTTGTCATTATATTATTATACTGTAAAGAGGTTCCCCTGCGTTCCACTGATCTTGAACTACAATGTTGTTGTGTGTGAAAGGTGGATCAATAATGTGATAGACTAAATCAGCATTCTTGAGTTATTTTACCTAAGAAACGAAATAGCGCTGTGCCAGAAGCAAAACATTGGGTACAAAAGGTTTGATATAAGGTAGTAATAGTTGTGAATAACATATATTTGATAGTATTGATGATTTATTTGTTTCATGGAAATAAATTTTTTAAGTAAAACGAAATGAGACACTTTTGTCACTTTTCCTCAATTTATTCAATAATCACAACCGGTTTCGACCCTACGGTCATTTTCAAGTAAAAAACAATATAATACATGAGTGGGCAAGTACAAGTAGAGAATGAAATTTATCCTAAATATTGAGTAGTGGGGATACATTAAGCTTTAGTTGGCTGTTTATTGTAGTAAATTCATCTCTCTCCCTTTGTTACATTTATGAAGGATTTTAAGATTGTTCAATGATATCAAGTGGTTAGTTGATTTTATGTGTTCAAATATTGGCGAATTTTTATCTAAGGAAATATGTTCCTTGAATCTAGCTTCAAAACTTCTCCCTCTTTGTCCGACATAGGCTACCTGACATTCATTGCATTTGATTTGATAAATTCCTCATTGCTTGAATTTATCGTTCTTTTGTTTGGCATTCAATAATAATCGGCTTAAGTTGGGGCTGCTCGAGAATGAAGTATTTATCTACAATTAAGTAAAGTAGTTACTGATTTTGTTGGAGAGTTCGCCGGTGTATCTGAGACTAGTGTATCTTTTTTCTGAGGTTTCTACGATGCTATATAGTAATTAAGTAGTAATACGTTGTTCTTTGCGTTCAATGATTGTATTTAGAAAATGTTGTGGTATGTTGTTATTTAGTCAATTTTTCTGATGATATTAAGTGTAATTTGAGAATTTTCTTCCGAATGGGGAACAGAGTAAGCTCTATGAATCATGGAGTTATATGCAGCTAGTTTGTGACTTAAATGACTGAACGAGTCCATTGGAATCGATACGTCTGTGAATGTTTCCTTTCTGTAAATTTTATATGTGAGTTGGTTATGATTAAGTCGAGGAAATTAATTGAGTTATTATTTTCTAATTCAGAAGTGAAGCTGATGCGGCAATATATTTTATTCAGGAAATTTAAAAATTACTGAATTTGTCTGTTTGAACCACGAAAACCAACTAAAATGTCATCTACATATCTGTACCAGAAAGTAATGTATTTTTAGCGAAATCTGTATTTTATATTCGGTTTTTCTCTAAACTGTTCATGAAAATGTCAGCTAGTAGACGGGTAAGAGGTGAACCCATTGGAAGACCTGAATTTTGTTTGAAGAGTTTAAATTGTAATTAAAAGTAACTTTGAGATAGGCATATTTGCAGAAGATTGCTTAATTCATTTGTGATTTATGGCGGTGTGTTAGTCGTGGATAAGATATCTGTAACAAGGGGAAGACACCCACTCGTTGGAATGTTTGGGTACATATTTTTGACATCGAAAGAGACTAAGTCAATATCTTGGGAGATTGTGAGATTTGAAAGTTTATGTATGAGATCTACAGAATTAGAGATAGTGCATTGTGCTTGATAAATCCAAGGGGTCTAGAAATTTTTAATTCAAGAATTTTGATATTTTACCTGATAGTGTGTTTATATATGATACTACAGGTCCTGCAGATTTCTCTTTTTCACCCCGGCGAATTCTCTAACAAAATCAGTAACTTCTTTTCTAAATAGAACATAACTACTTCATTCTCAAGCAGCGCCAACTTAAGCAGCTTATAATTCAATGCCAAACAAAAGAACGATAAATTCAAGCAATCAGGAATTTATCAAATTAAATGCAATGAATGTCAGGTAGCCTATTTCGGACGAACAGAGAGAAGTTTTGAAGCTAGATTCAAGGAACATATTTTCATAGATAAAAATTCGCCACTATTTGAACACATTAAATCAACAAACCACTCGATATCATTGAACAATCTTAAAATGCTTCATAAATGTAACACAGGGATGGAGATGAATTTGTTGGAAAGTTTGTAGATTAACAACTAACTATGTGAAAACCCACAATTCACTTTCCTCAACAGCCAATTAAAGCATAATAGATCCCCACTACTCAATATTTAGGATAAATTTCATTCTGTAGTTGTACTTGCCTACTCATGTATTATATTGTTATTTAATTGAAAATGACCGTAGGGTCGAAACCGGTCGTGATTATTGAATAAATTGTGGAAAAGTGAAAAATGTGTCTCATTTCGTTTTACTTTAACATATATTTCTTTAAATTTCACTATAATTACTACAATTTCATTGTTCATTATGAGTTACAAAGAATAATCGGTAAATCTCTTGATATGCATTAATATTGACGAGAGATTTGTTCGAAAAAATTGCAACAACGTGAACTAAAATATAATTTGACGCGATTTACAAACTTAATTATGATACATACTAAGCGAATTTTCTCAGTGATGACAGAGTTAACGTTTGAATATTAAACATCTGATTGGCGGTTGTTTATAGACTGTACTATTACATAATAAATTGAAAACTGTAATAAATAACCTTCTGTACCGGTCCCTCATGCTATTGAAATGAAAAAATCATAAGAAAATATGAAATCACAACATATTAAATATAACCAATATTCCTGGAAAATATGTTGAGATTTGAAAATAACTACTATTTTGCTAGTTCTACGGATTGGATATACGAAGTTTTGTTGTTTCCCCTGTGAGTGAAATAGTCGAGACAAAAAAAATCATTGTATCAAGAAGGAGTGGCCAAAGCGAGACACTCTTATACCAGGTCTACGATATGGTCTTCACACTCCTTTAATAAATCCTAAAGATGTATTGCTACCTCCATTGCATATCAAACTCGGACTAATGAAAAACTTTGTCAAAATTATGGATAAAAATAGTGATGGTTTTTGTTACTTGAAACAAATATTCCCAATAATCAGAGATGCCAAAATAAAAGAAGGAATATTTTTAGGGCCACAAATAAGAGACCTACTAGCTGATGAAGAGTTTGAACAAGAACTTAATCCGATCGTGAAATCCGCATGGACTTTTTTTCGAAATATTAAGTTTTAATTAATTTTCTCGAAAATCACATTGCCGAAAACCATGAAGAGTTAGTCTACAACCTCTTAGCGGCTTACAACGACATGGGATGCAATATGTCACTCAAGATTCACTTTTTTCACTCGCATTTGGATTTTTTCCTCAAAATTTGTTAGCCGTTAGCGACGAACACAGTGAGCGGTTCCAGCAGGACATATCCAACATAGAAAAAAGGTACTGAGGCAAGTGTAGTCCGAACATGTTAGCTGACTACTGCTGGACACTCAAATGGGATATACCTGACGCTAAATATTCTCAATAATAAAAAATGTTTGGTTACCAATCAATTTTTTATTTCATTTTCTTCAATTTTATAGTACATGTGTTTCAAGGAATTTTATTATTTATATGCGATTATTTTCAACCACTTGCACATGTCGCGGCCGGTTCTCAAATCAAACTCTTGGCTTACACTTTTTCAAAATTTAGTAGCTTCTTCAGCCTATTCTTCTGAAGAAGACTATTCGTCTGAAGAAGCTACGGTGTAGTGAAACGCGTTACGTAATCCGAATCGTGGAAAATTCTTACAAGACAAGGAAAACTGTCATTGCTTTCCTTTTTGTTGTTCTCTCAATTCCTGTACACTCAATTGGTAAGTTTTTTTTTATTAACTGATAATATATTTTCGAATTTGTTGCGAGTATCTTTCCGTGAAAGCCCTCCAAATTCAAATGCTAAATATTCTCGAAAATCCTGAATAAAAGTGAATATAAGTTATTTTTTCTTTAATTGAAACATTTTTGCACCGATTTTACTTAACAAAAGATTAATTGCTGTTGCAAAAATTCTGAGCGTTACCGATTAGACTAATTGAAGATTGAAAATAACCCATTCAACTTTCATTAAGGTCTTATTCGTCTAGAATAGAATAGAATAGAATATGTCAAAAGAAAATTAAAGGTAAACTGTAGTACACTATATATTATACATCCTCTTACCTTTTATACACTTGAAAATAGATAAAAGTATATCAAGAAGAAATTCATAACAATTGAATTATACAACAGGATTTACAGGAATATTGAAATTATGAACTGACCAGTTTTGCTAAGGAATTCCTTTTTGTCGTAGAAAACATTTTCAGTCAAAAACACTTTCAAACAAGACTTGAATTTTGAAGGTAATAAACGTCTAACATTTAGAGGTAACAAATTGAAAATTTTCAGAGACAAGAATTCAGGACCATTCTGCGACTTACTCAGCCTATGGTATATAGATATCATCTCTGGTCCTCGTATTATGAGAGTACCTGTCGTTATTGAGCAACAATGAGTCAACATTTCTGTGCGCATATATGGGATTTTCGAAAATTAATAGGTTTGGAAACGTAAAAATTCGATTTGACTTAAACGCGTCCTTACAACAATCTCTGTACCCCAATCGACCAACTATTCTTACAGCAAGCCTTTGCAACCAAAAAATTCTCTCAATCTCACCGGAGACACTACAGACTAAAAGTCCATATCTAACATGAGATTCGCATAAGGCATAATACGCAATCTTCGAGACATCTGCTGAGATAGAAGATGATAGGTCACGCAGGACAAATATGTTTTTACTCAACCGTACTGCAGGGTGACTTCTGTGGATGGACCAGGTAGGACGAGAGTCTAGATAGATTCCCAAAAACACTCGAAGATTCACTACGTCTCAGACTGAAAACCACTTTTTCCGTTTTACTTTCGTCCATGCCCAGCCTGTTTCCCGCGAACCAATCCAGAGCACTCGACTGTGCAATCTCAGACAGCTCCGCCGCATGCACCAGATGCATACAATCCACCGAGATGGAAGAGTCGTCAGCGAACAAAGGTGTCAGGCAGTCTTTCAAGTAATCAGGAAAATTATCAATGAAGATGAGAAAAAGCACTGGTCCCATGATAGAGCCTTGAGGTACCCCAATCATGATTTCCTTCCTCTCCGACCAACAGTCATTTACACAGACTGCCTGAAATCTATTAGTTGAAAAAGATAATATAAATTCTCTACTTCTCGAATCGAATTTGTACTTCTCCAGTTTACGCATTAGTGCCGGGTGAGACATGTCTATCAGTGTAATCAAAATGGAATTTTTTCTGCTTCCTACTTTTCAACTCAACAACAAGATACTAACAGAAAGAGAATAATTCAGCCCCCTCAAATAGTTTCATTTTGCTATCAACATTATAAGGGTTAAACTTTTCTCGTCGAAGTGATTTGAGCTGAGGAATTATCAAACCAAAATATTTTACCTTATAATTGAGGTTGATATTTTCTTGCAAGTTTGCATTCAATCACTTACAGATCAATTAACCTGAGTAGTAAGTTTTCTTTCATGTGGATTTATTTTTATGTATCAATAATCAAAACCTTACAACTGTGCAGATGCAAATGCTTTTCACGAAAATTACATTTATTGAAGAGAATCATTCCATCAAAATTTCTCTTATGCATCAATAAAGAGTAGTATTAAAATCTAAAGAAATCAAAAAGGATATCAACCTCACGGAGTTAATTTCGTACGCGTGGAAATTAAATAAGTGAATTGAAAGAAGTCTGTTTTACTTCACTGCAAATACGTTGTATTTCAATTTCCGGTCATTGCTACAACCCATAAAATTAACTCAAACGGCTAGCATGAAGTGAGTGCAAGAAATAAAATAGGTATAACAAGACCGAGTTCCTGTGACCGAACTTTCTTGTTTCGTGATAGTCGTAGCTTTATTTCTGTTTTATTTGTTCCATTTTACTGTAATAACGTCTTGACATCTTTGGGTTAAATATTTCATATTATTCTTCTCGAATATTCGTTCTAGGAGCCAGTAAAGGATTAATGAATTTTCATAAACCCAGGAGCTCAGAAGGACTATTAAATAATAACTTTCTTCCTATTTCCCAGAAGATTTATTTTGCACATCGATATATATATATTCTCTATATAAGAGAGGATTTACGAAAATTTAAATAATTGTATTTACAATAAATGCTTATATCTATAATTTTGGTGTGTGTCAGAAAAAGCACGTTTCCTTGTCGCTATTGCACTAGCAATAGCTTGTCTGTTTATGTTGTGTTAGTGTCGTGTGTACAAAAAGAGTACCAAAGATTTTTCTGCCTAGCCGCTTCATTCTCTCTTGCATTCCATGATTTCCAAACGAAGACAAGGGTAAAAGAAAGGGGGTTTGGGACAGGAATCTGTAACAATGGAAAAAGAAAAAACCAGCAGAAGAATATTTCAACAATCATACTTCTTATATGTCTACACAAATCTGAGAGAAGATTTTACATAGCAATCAAGGTCATGAAAAGGACTAAGGAAATGATAAAAAAATACATAACCTGCGATATTTTCTCAAATTCCATGTCTGTTTGACCGAGAGGGCCCCGATGGCCAGGTTCAGTATTCCAAGTGATGCCGATTATGATCTATAGATGTTTTAGAATCATTATGGACCCAATAATCTGGGTTGACATCGCCCATATATTATCTCTTCGTGGAACTTGTTCAATTTTAAGAAAAATTTGCGAAGAAATTTTCAGTCGTTCGAAAAATATGACATTTGTCTAAATAGTTATAATGGTCCACTGTTTCTAAGATGACATCACCGATATCGATTCTGATGTTGCTCTTATTCATAATTTTCGTTTTGTTCAAATTCATTTTGAGTCCTGTTCGTTCGGAATGATTGTTAAGCAATGATTTCAATTCTTCTTCGCTGGAGCTAATCGAAACAATGTCATCATCGAATCTCGAATGGCTCATGTACACTCCATCGAGATCGAGATCCTTCTTCTCCCAATTTAGCTCTTCGAATATAATTTTCAGTGCTAGTGTGAAGAGTTTAGAAGAAATGATATCGCCCTGCTGAACACCTTTTTCTAGAGGTATTTTATCTGTTCTTAAATCATCGTCTATCTTAACATGCAGAGTGGCATTTCTATAGATTTTTTTGATCAGTGTAGAGTCGAATCGATTCTTGCATCGTCCAAAGCACTGAGAAATACCCATGTTTCAATACTATCAAATGCTTTGTCATAGTCGATGAACGCAAGATGTATAGGGATATTATACTTGGTACTTCTTTCTATTACTGTTCTAGTTTGAAGGTGATCTGTGGTCCCGTAGCCCTTTCTGAACCCCTCCTGTTCAACTGGTTGATATGAGTCCATCTTCTTGGTTAATTTATTAGCTACAATCTTCGTCAAGATCTTATAAATATGGGAAAGCAGACTTATGGGTCGATAGTTTTCAATATTCGTGCTGTCGCCTTTTTTGTACAACAGAATTATCTCAGCGTTTTTCCATGATTCTGGTATTTTTCCCTCAACTAGGCATTTAGTCAGAAGTAATTTTAAGACTGGTTCAAGGACTCTGCCTCCTATTTGTAACATTTCAGATGTTATACGATCTTCCCCTGGAGACTTTCCTTGTTTCATCTGTTTAAGTGCATGTCTGATCTCTGAAGAAGTTATTTCAGGCAAGTCTTCAGATCCTACGTACAAGATGTTCTTGTGTATGCCATCAGGACGTGGCTTGGTCGGAGTATAAAGTTCTCTACAAAATTTGTGACTTTCTTTTGCAATTCCTTCTTTATCTGATATAAAAATTCCGTTTTGGTTCTAGATTTTCGAAATTTTTTGATTGATGTTTTTATTGTTTTCGATAGTTTCTAATATTTTATTTAAACGACGAAATCTTGCCGATATGGTGACGAGTGCGATCGATCCATAGAAAACAGGAACCTCCTCACTTCGATGGACAAGTTGGTTAATACCTCAATTTTTGATATGCTGGTCATTGAATTGGAAGAGAAGGTCCTATGAAATAATATACCCGATCTCCTGATCTGTACTTACTTGACTTTTTTTTGTGGGGACTACTCAAGTTCAAAGTAATTGACACTCAGAATGAAAATTAAGAGGATCAATGTCAACGAATTGTGAGTGACGATCGTCAAATAACTGAAATATGTTGAATCATGTTTCAGTCGTTACTATACTATGGGATGGAAGAAAATGGAGAACAATTTCAACATTTGATTAGGAATTATTGGTTTTAATTTTTTTTATGAGGGTGATGAAGCAATAAAAACGTAGAGAGTTGCTCGTTACAGCCTCAAATATATGTCAAAAGTGTTCCCTGAACAGAAAAACGTCCTATATAGTAACCTTCTTCACTAGAGATAAACTACTGTTGATGAGGCATCAATTATTTGAGTAAGGTAGCAGTTCATATTAAAGCTCGATTGCCCCTTCTGGGGGGAAAAATTGTTCGCCGTTTGACCAAATATCATCGTTCGTTAGTTGAAACTACTTTCCAAATTGATACCAATTGATCATAACGAATTGAAACCTAAATATAATAATCTAAAGTAATGGTCTCTTGGAAGCAAAGTTAGTCGTAAAAGTCCAAATTGTGCGAGCGAAGGCATCAGCTAGGCGGGTAAAATTAAGTAATTAGTTGTTGTACAAACTCCTTCGTTAACAAGTTTCATCAAGTGTTGCTCCATATTCGAATTTAGCACTAGGTTATACGGAAGAAAATTGAGTATAAACTCGTTCAAAGTTAGATTCATGTTGAAATTAATTTTGATAAATAATCAAATAAAAACTGTTCACGTTCTCAGAAGTTAAGGTTGATTTTATGAGGAAGGTGTTGATCTTTGGAACCAGGCCGATGATGAATGTCGACTTTGCGAAAGTTATAGGAAACAAAGTCAAATCGATTCTCTCTTACTTTTTTCAGAAAATGCAGGGAAGGAGTTGAAGGGTTCTAAAAAAATCGAAATGGTCGTTACTGAAATACTCAGAAAAGTGATTGAGAGGTAGATGCGGTTCATTTGTTAATTAATTTTCATTGGTGAAAGATGGTACAACCATTAATTTCAAGAAACTACAACCAATGTAGTTTGTTCACGGAACTCAAGAAGATGGTAATTGTTATGTATTCGGTTGTAATTAATTATTTAGTGGGTTCTCGGTAGTTTTTCGTTTATTGATTCCTTCTGCTTTCCATAGCTCAATTTCAATATTTTGTTTGCATTATGTCAATATTAGATTTATTGAAAATTCAAGTTTTCTTTCAGTAGAAGTCGTTTTTACTTTTCATAATGAAAATATGATTTTGGTTTGTCAAAACGTAATGTAACCGTTTTCACAAAAGAAACTTAGATTCACACTGTTCAGATTCTGATATTTTACATAATATGGGAAGCATTAGAAATCAATGAACAGAAAAATTCCGGAAACTTTGGGATTAGAGTGAATAGATACTGATCTATGATTTGAAAAGTTTTTCAGAACGGTACTATTTCCGGTTATATCGGACATTGAGTAAAATTTTGATGCTTCATAAAGCATTGGGTACTTTTTAAATTTTTTCTATTATAGAACAACCTTTTTTTAGCATGTTTCATTAGGATTTGTCCCATCTGAAATTTATCACTATTGAGATATTATTTCTTCTATCACAATTCCCAGAATTCTCTGCCCAATAAAATTGACTCAGATTTGATTTATTTCTTTCAGTTCAACACGAAGTGATATTTTAAAGACAAAATTTTATTGTATATTTCCGAATTGTTTTCCATGAATTTGCTCCTAATTCGGACACTTTTTGTCAAACGTTCTACAAATTAGACTTATTATTTGTTGGCATTGACCATGCATGATGGATAATATCGTAATATACTCGCTTGGGTATTTATTTGCCAGTTTATTCAACAAAATTATTGTGCACAAATATAATGTATATTATCGTTATTTTTCAAGAATTTTCAAACGTCAAACTGAGATCTTTTCTCAATATTTTACGGCCTGGTCATTAAATTTTCCGAAGGACCTACAGTTTTTTGATGAAATCGAGACTAAAATGATATGAGCCAGTTCAGGTATAGGGAAATGAAATTCCAATCATAACTGAATCGAAATACGGTTCTGACAAAGTAATAAAATAGATATTCGTTTATGAAAACACTGTTTTGACAATTTAATTCTATTGAAATAACAACTGAT
Organism: Cryptolaemus montrouzieri; assembly: GCA_013387265.2. NCBI lineage: Eukaryota > Metazoa > Arthropoda > Insecta > Coleoptera > Coccinellidae > Cryptolaemus > Cryptolaemus montrouzieri. The sequence goes on from JABFTP020000185.1 coordinate 128,331,018, forward strand.
TTCTGGAAAACCTGTATGAAGAATAGCACCAGAAAGTACGTAGCCCTAGAAAATAACACTTGTATCTTTAAACTAAACAAAAATTACAATAATACGCGAATCTGAGTCAATTTTTTAGCACAAAAAAGATGACACTATAATTCCGACAATTTTGATATAACAATTTATAGCTCAATGCTGGTTGATTTTAGATAGGACAAATCGAAATAGAAGATGCTAGAAAATTGATGCCCCTTACTAAGAAAGTGGTTCCGCTCTTAAATCAAATTGTGGGTCGAAAGAGTGACTATTTTCTGGGAGAGATTCGCAAAATTTGAATCTGATTTTTTATTTGAAAAACTGCGTTTATGCTCCGGTATTTTAATATTTAAATTTCTATGTGTTCTACCAATGTAGAAATTATCACAGTCATTGCAATTCAATCTATAAACACCTGAATTATTGTTTTTATCTGTTTCGGTTATATTGTTCTTTATATATTTGCCTAAATTATTATTATTTTGGAAAGCTATGTTGAAATTATTGCTACTCAAGAATGATTTCAGTTTCTCACTTTTAACGCCAACGTAGGTTAAGGTGTTGAATTTTGATTCAATTTATCGTCAGGAGAACTTCATTCAATGCGATTCTACTTTGTTTTTATTCAAAATATTATTTATTATTTTGGGATTGTAACCATTATTTTTGGCAATTTGTTTAATCAAATTTAATTCTTTGTTGAAGTTTTCTGGTGATAACGGGATGTTAATCAATCTATGAATAAAACTGTTGAATATTGACATTTTATGTTGATACGGATGACACGACGAGTTATGTATTATAATATCTGGATGTGATGGCTTATAGTAAATTGCGAAAACATGTTTTCCATTTTCATTGGAAATTGTTTGGTGGTACAATGGTATCTTTGATATTGGCAATTAGGTCGTATGAAATTTTGACCGAAAATTCAGATATAAAATTGCAATGTTTCATTAGCAAGTCGTTTAGGAATTGTAATGCCAACGTAGGTTAAGGTGTTGAATTTTTGTTTCAATTTATCGACAGGGTAAACTTCATTCAATGCGATTCTACTTTGTTTTTTATTTTAAATATTATTTATTATTTAACCATTATTTTAGGCAATTTTTAAAATTCCTAAAAACAGATTACTTGTTTTTTATTATTGATAATGGAATTTTACTAAGGAAAAGCTGCCCAAATTCAAATGTTGAAGAAATCTGAATCGGCTTCTTGGTTTTGTGGTATTTCAAAATACTACTAAGATGCGCAGTGTATACAAAGAATATCTGGTTCTACTCAATGTGCTTAAAGAACAGATTGACTCCCAATTACATAAGGTTGAGGACACATAACAACAGTTGACAAGCAAGAAGAGCAATCGAGAAAGGTCAACCCATATGGATCAAAGAGGATATGAAGATGCTGTACAACAAGAGGGACGTTGCCAACATATACTTGAAGGTTATCAGTCAGAATTATTGTTTAGATTGCACCCTGTTGAGTTTTATATTTTAGACGATACAAAGATATGATGTCGAAATTTCAATTCATAAAAAGTTTCAGCAAAAACAGAAAAGTTAAATTCACTCAAATTTAAATTTCTCCACCCAAACCTTCAACTGACAAATTTTCAAACCATTAATTTTTTGACAGATTCACTAATTTAACTGATACCAATTTTACACAATCACAGAAAGATCTATTAGAAAACATTCAAAACATACTGAAACTAATTTTGAACAATTTGACATAGACTCTGAAATCATTCTCAAAAACTCCAAAGATAATATTTTAGCCAAACAGCAAACAGCAAAAATCATCAAAGAAGACTTTCGAAATTATCACCTCATTGCAATTCCGATTATAAAATAATGAAAACAATTCGTGAAAATAGTACCAAGAACGACTTAGTATTCACTAAAGCAGATAAAGGTGACACCGTCATCGCGATTAGTAAAACCGATTACTAACGTTATTTCGACAGCAAAATCATTAATTACAGACCACAAAAAATATAAATCCATTAACTCCAATCCACAATCCCCCGAATAATATTCTTTGATAAAACTTCATAAACCTAATTACCCTATTAGATTTGTTGTTTCTTATGTGACGGCACCTTCTTTTAGACATTCAAAATTCCTAAACGACTTGCTAATGAAACATTGCAATTTCAAATCTAAATTTTCGGTCAAAATTTCATACGAACTAATTGCCAATATCAAAGATACCATTGTACCACCTAACAATTTCCAATGAAATTGGAAAACATGTTTTCGCAATTGAGCATAAACCGTCACATCTAGATATTATAATACCTAACTCGTCGTGTCATCCGTATCAACATAAAGTGACAGTATTCAACAGTTTTATTCATGGATTGAATAACATCCCGTCATTACCAGAAAATTTCAACAAAGAAATAGATTTGATTAAACAAATTGCCAAAAATAATGGTTACAATCCCAAACTTATAAATAATATTTTAAATAAAGAACAAAGTAGAATCGCATTGAATGAAGTTTACCCTGTCGATAATTTGAAACAGAAATTCAACACCTTAACCTACGTTGGCATTACAAGTGAAAAACTGAAATCATTCTTGAGTAGCAATAATTTCAACAAAGCTTTCCAAAATAATAATAGTTTAGGCAAATATATAAAAATAATTAAACCAAATCAGGTAAAAGCAATAAATCAGGTGTTCATAGATTGAATTGTAATGACTCTGACAATTTTACATTGGTAGAACACATAGAAATTTCAATATTAGAATAACGGAACATAAACGCAGTTCTTCAAATAATAGATCAGATTCAAATTACGCGAATCATCTCTTAGAAAATAGTCACTCTTTCGACCCACAGTTTGAAATTTTGCATACAGATGATAAATATTGGAAGGTAGATCTTCAGTAAACTTTAGAAATCAACTAACACAAACACTCAGGTAGACTCAATAATGAACAAGTCGATTTAAGCCCTGCACCTCTATTGAATCTCTTCAGGAAGCAATATATTCCTTAATTTTATTGAATATACCTGTCATCAATAACCACTTAAGAAGGAGCTACTCAATAAGCTTTTAATTACTTAAGAACATTTGTATTTATATTCTCAAGCTCATTTTATGTACATTTATTCGTCTACGGTGTAGTGAAACGCGTTACGAATCACAATTATAAAGTAAAATTCCTAAAAACACATTTGTTTTTTATTATTGATAAATATATTTTGAATTTTTTTATGTATCTGCAACATACACCAGTTGAAAAATGAATAAATGAAATATATTACGATACCATGGGTTACATTATTGTAATTTTCGCAGAGATCTTCGATTTCTCTGATCTCATTTTGTTCACTCACATAGGTGTAACGTAGTTTTCCTCACTGAAGGTATTCTCAAAATCGTTTGAGTGATCAAGACGCTCCGTCAGAAAAACAAACGTCATCACGTCGCAGGCACACAAAGTAAAATATGCATATTCAGGATGCAATACTAAAAGCCCACGGCTGTGAATTATTTTCCTGTTTAATGTTAAGTAATTGATACAATTGCTACCGGGATGGAGTCACACACACGATGGAAACACTGATGGTTAACACAAACACTCTTTGTAAACGTGAATTCAAAATGAAATAAAAACACGTGGTTCGTTGGTAAACAACGGCGGTTTGGCAATATGGCGTGGGTACGGAAAGCCGGCTCGTGGCAACGTCTGCTGAAGCCGGTTTTCTGAGACAATGTGTATTCGTAGAGGTCATCGAAGAGAAAGTGCCGGGAGTCTCCGAAATGCACGGATATTTAAACCCTCGGTCCAGGTAGGCCCAGAGTACGTTCTGTGCCTAGCCTGGTCGATGAGCCTACTAGGCGATCTGTGATTAAGGAAGCGTGCTTAACACGGTAACACGCTCATTCGTGCGATCTATGGTAAGATACCGTAGTGGAAACGGTAACACAACGATAACAGTCTTTCGAAACACACAGACAAACAAAAGCACATAAGTCTTTGTGTGTGACGAGATATACATCGGCCAAACCTATCGAAGAATAGAAGAAAGAATAGAGGAACATAAAAGAGCACTAGAATATAAGTCCATCTCATCCGCCATTTATCCACATAAATTACATACAGGTCATACAATAGATTCCGATAACTCAAAACAAATCAGCACCACACAACAGCTTAAGAAACGTCTTATCATAGAAGCAGTGAAAATTGAAAATGAAGGTATAATGAACAAAGTTATTTCACCACATAAGAAACTGGCATCATCATCAACAGATAATAATGAAAACCAAGTTGAATTTTTTCGTTTCCGAATTTGTTGCAATTTTAGTTACATGTGATTAAATAATTCATTTTTATGTTAAAATAAATGCTCTTCTCTAGTAAAATACAAAACGATAAAACGTTTATTATTGAAATCATTTTTTCAAAAATGTTCTAATGAAATATCAGAATGGAGTTACGGATTGAACCCATTTCAGAGAAGAGAGATGAATGCAAAAACATAGACATACAAGCCGTTGTGGAACTGGGGATATCTACAACATTTATTCTGAGCTCATTACCATATTTTTGGCTACGAAAAAAATGAAAAACCACATTTTATATTCCCTTACATCTGTATAGAGGGTCCTTAGAAAAGGATGCTGTTCGACAAGTCTTTCTCATTGAAAATGAGTGATCACCACAAATTAGAAAACGCACTGTTTTTCCCATTTTGATTAGAATTCTAAAGGACAATGATCACCTTGATCGAAGATTACTAGAAGGCTCTGAAATTGCCACTCATTCTATATCATTTGGACTTCATTTAGATATAAACTAGATGTTTTTTCAGTTCGTTAAAATTCACCTTCATGCCTTTTTCATTTCGGAAAACCAAAGCGGATTCGATTAATCAGCTTGAGCATCGTAGTTACCCCATCAACATGACATTCGATTGTTATCTCTGAAACACGCCCTACATTGCACGAAAATAACTGCACGTCATGGCAATATCAGGGAAGCACGCGACGTTTAATTGGTCGTGTGAGAAACAATAGTCGACGCAGTTGTTGAACGTCCCCTTGGTAAAAGGTCAATTCAGATCCTGGTTATAGATCTTTATAAAACAACAATTATCAGAGATTTACTACACTCAATGAATAAATAACTTTTAAGTACAAAGCTTTATTTGTGATAATTGTTTTCAACTGGTTTAAGTGAGACCAATCACTTTGAGAAATTATTATAAAGCTTGCTATAGGTGAATATGCAACATCTGAATGGGAATGCTCCATCAAAATATTCTTATACCCACTTTCATGCAAATTTGAAACCGATGTCTTGGGATCAGAAACAAATGAAAGCTCTACGAACTGAGGTAATGAGACATCGGGGACTAAGCATGTTCCTCAGGCGATATGTCATGAAGAAAGTAGATGTTGGGAAGTAATTAAATTCAGGATGGATAAGAACCTCGAATGTTGAACTCATGGAAGATATGTATTCTGCATAGTTTACCAGCCGGCCGAATTAAAAGTAGACAATTATTCACGTCGTGACAAGCGAATGCATCACAGGGTGTTATCAATATCTACGGTTCTCATTGATTTCATCAAGATTATATATATATATATATATATATATATATTACAGATATGCGAAATTCAATTAATTGAGACACCGGAAGGGCATAAATCACACCATACTATCATATTTCTCATAGCAATTCACAATTATTTCATTATTCTACAGAATTGGAGGAGCACACAACGAAACGGAAAAAGTTCAGATATAATCACACATTTTTCTTGAGTTGTCTTATTGACTGAGAGATCGAGAACAGATCCAGGTCTGTTCTGCCTGCTCTGACCTTCGAGTCCAATAGAATCTTTTCATTAATTAAGGGACCCAGTGATTCGTTAATATGGCACATTTCCGAAAACACTGTGCTGTTGTCTCTTTTGTGGCAGTCCAATATTTTGTTTTCTCGTATTTCATTACATGTCCCTTTGAATGCAAATGTCTTGCCAGAGCACATTTCTCCGGATGCTACCTTGAGTCACTTCGGTTTTGAGTAAGACCCCTATCTAAATGCTGTATTTTTTGGCCAATGTATGCTGCATTGCAGCTACCACAAGGAATATGGTAAATGGAATTATATCATTTTTTTATTGAGGTAGGATCTTTCAGTTTTGAAAAACGCCATCTATTAGTGTTTAGAATGCTGTAAGCTACCTGAATATTGTCATATTCCTAGAAAACCTTTGAAATTTTGTTAGTGAGGCTGTGAATGTAAGGAAGTGTAACAAATCTTTTTGGAACCACTTGGCCTGAAACATTGATATGGCTGGAATTATTCTCATCTGGAGGTTTAGGAATCTGTTTTTTGCCGAGGGCCTCATAAATGGATGTGTGACGTCACTTATTCTCTGGTTCATAGCAATGACAAAGTTCATTTTGATTTTGATTGATGATAGTATGTATGGTGTGATCTATGCCCTTTTAGTGTCTCAATTTATTGAATAACGCATAGCTGTAAGTGTATTCTCATTTTAGTTTAATCTTTATCTATAAACAGTTTACTTCTTTGACAGTCCCTGATGATGGTACAAAATGTTGCTGAAATATAGGTTTTTGCAATGAAGAAATATCACTTAAGCCCTATGCCGTAATACTCTCATCTCAATCCTTATCTCACAAAGAAAATATATATATATATATATATATATATATATATGACGTAAGAATAAATTGATCTCATTTTCAGAGAATATTTTAAATGGTCTAATTTTTCCTTAATTAGAGAATGCTGCATTGTAATCAAATCCAGTGAATGCTTGAAACACGAGTAGACTTCTACATTTGGGTTCCAACTTTAATGCTCAATCGATACTGTTAATGTAATTGAGGTGACTTCCCAGTCGCTAGAGTAGGTAGCAAAATTTCCAAGTAAAATTAGACGAACACTGGTATCTCCTGTTGAAATTCTGGAGCTTGGTGCCCATTGTAAATTTATCCGCCTCTTCATGATAGCATGTGTATTCAACTTGATTATTGAATTTGAAAGTTTTTGCACGAAAAACATATTCGAATGAACAATTTTTAAAACTTACATCAGTAAAATCAATTAAAGAATCGTTCGATATAGTACCTCACACACAATTCCACTTGCAGTGAAATTTGAATCTATCAAATTTGCAGACCTTTATTAAAAGAATAATTTGCAGACAAGAATAAATTCACGTGTTCTCAATGAAATTTCACTTATGTTGATATAATTTTTTTTTAATTCATTAAAGCGAAAGTAATTGGCATCGACATACCTGTTTATACCTGGTAACCCAGTAGTTCGTCCGAATAAATGGCAACCCAACGGGTGCACATTCTTCACGTGTTATAATTTGAGTAACGATAAAATTCTCTTATTATCTTGATATGGACTTTTTCAGCCAAGCCACTTCAATATATTTTTTAATATACTAAATTAATTATAAAATATAATTCATTTTATTATCAGCACGGTGAAGGTCGATTGTGGTTTTGATCTTAAGCTATATAGGGGGGTCTACATGAGATTGGACATGAAAAGGATAAGAAGAAAAGAATGACCGATTGGAGAATTTTCTTTCTGTTGTCTTGTTATTCGAACTAAGTTCTTTACACGATACGGTTATACCGGAAGTTGACACCATCTTTGTTATTTCAAAAGGCATACTGTATGTTTCCATTCTTTTCATTGTATAAAATTCAATCCTGAACAATTTTTTTCCATATCATTGTCACTTGAAATCAACCAAAAGGATCATATGTATTTTTGAATAGGAATTTTGCGATTTTTGATTGGTTCTTAGAAGGCTACTAAAGATCATTCAATATCGATTATTTCTAGCTCGTTGTAAGTAAAGGGCTCATTCATCAAAATTCAATGTATTAAGAGGCTTCAAGGTATACCCCTGTATCAGGGAATACGTATATATTTCAGTATCAAGCATGTGGCAAATCGTAGTACATTCAAAGGTACAAGAGTCCATTTTTTCAGATTAGAGTACCTATTTTTGCACACACCATTTCACTTGAAATATAAATAGGAATCGATCTTTTATATGTTTTCTATACCTATATCCAATGCATTTTTCGAGATTTTTGCGTTTCTATCCCAAAAATTACGATTTTTAGCGCGTGGACGCTGAAATTCGTAGATTATACAGGGTGTTTCCGAATAAGATGTCAGAAATGAAGGATGCAAATCCCTGAATGATTTGAGCAAGAAAGTTCGAAGAACCAATGGTCAAAAAATGCCTCGTTGCCGAGATACAGGGTTTTAAAGTTGAGAAAATTTTTCGATTTTCTCTCGATAAAACCTAGACTTCTGAAGATTTCGGGCTCAAATTTTCCACATAAGCTACTTAACACAATCTGAATCACCAGGTGAGGCCAAATTTTGAAACAGTATACAGGGTGATACTTTTTCATGGGCCATGTTCCATTTTTATCCTCGGAACTTTTTTTTGGTACGCTACTGGCACTAACAAAAAATAAAATCGCATAGATCATTCAATTTGAAATTTTTTTTGACTCCTGCATTTTGATCGTAACTATCACCGTTTCTGAGATATTAATTATTGAAAATAATCCAATAGTTTTCCCATATCGAAGCCATGGAGATATTATATCTTAATAACTGATGCAATTTTTCAGGAATTGAGCTAAAATTTACATCAGATATCTCCTCATTGTATGTTTATAACAAAATGAGGCAGAAATTTCTGACAGTATACAGGGTGTTATTTTTTCACGTGCATTTTCCTCTTTTTGCCCCCTGAACTTTTTCGTGGTGCGCTACTGGTATATTCTGAAAACAGAATCAAACAGATAATTCAAAGTGAAAACTTTTCTGTTCGTTGTATTTTTCCGTATCTGCCACCATTTTCGAGATATTAATCAAGAAAAGTAATCGTATAGTTCCTTCCATATTGAAAGCTTGAAGATATTTTTCATGTTATTTCGGCAATTTGTGAAGACCTTGAGCTTGAATTTCGAACGAAGTTCACATTTTAAGATCTGCACCACTAGATTGGTAGGATTTATGAGAAAGTATAAAGGGTGATATCATTTCCTGATCATTGAATTCGAATTCAAAATGTGTTTTATTGAGTGTATAAATCGGAAGTAAATGAATAAACAACATAAATAATCGCGAATGATTTCAATAACAAAAACTCATAATGATGAAAACAAAAATTTAACAAACAGAACAAATCAAAGAAGATGTTGAAAATGTCCTCCACCTGAAAGAATACATGCTTCTGCTCGTCTCCGCATATTAGTGCGCACCCTCTGAAATATTCCTATATTTCTGATGACGTCACATGATGCTGTAATTCTATTCCTTAATTCTTCAAGTGTATTCACGGGAGAGCTATAAACTTACAATCATTGAAGTGTCAAGTTTTTTTTCTATGATTTCATTTGCAAAATGTATCAGAGCCTACTAAGCCTTTTGAAATCACCAACGTGTTCTGCTATGAGGAAGACACGATAAATTCTGATGATTTTCAATTCAGAAGGGTGAAAGACATGAGGATCAAGATGAGCACAAAATTATCCGAATTGAATGAAAAATCCGTTTCTGATTACGAAAAACGTCAGTTATGCACCGAAAAAATATACGGAGGCAAAGGGGTAGCCTGTTCGGGCGTTGTTGATTAATTTTTCGAAAATGGTGGCAGATACGGAAAAATACAAGGAACAGAAAAGTTTTCACTTCGAATAATCTGTTTGATTCTGTTTTCAGAATATACCAGTAGCGCACCACAAAAAAAATCAGGGGCAAAAAGAGGAAAATGCACGTGAAAAAATAACACCCTGTATACTGTCAGGAATTTCTGCCTCATTTTGTTATAAACATACAATAAGGAGATATCTGATGTAAGTTTTAGCTCAATTCCTGAAAAATTGCATCAGTTATTAAGATAATATCTCCATTGCTTCGATATGGGAAAACTATTGGATTATTTTCAATAATTAATATCTCAGAAACGGTGATAGTTACGATCAAAATGCAGGAGTCAAAAAAAATTTCAAATTAAATGATGTATTCGATTTTATTTTTTGTTAGTGCCAGTGGCGTACCAAAAAAAATTTTCGAGGGTAAAAATGGAACATGGCCCATGAAAAAGTATCACCCTGTATACTGTTTCAAAATTTGGCCTCACCTTGTGATTCAGATTGTGTTTAGTAGCTTATGTGAAAAATTTGAGCCCGAAATCTTGAGAAGTCTAGGTTTTATCGAGAGAAAATCGAAAAATTTTCTCAACTTAAACACCCTGTATCTCGGCAACGAAGCATTTTTTGACCATTGGTTCTTCGAACTTTCTTGTTCAAATCATTCAGGGATTCGCATCCTTTATTTATGACATCTTATTCGGAAACACCCTGTATAACCAAAAATCTTTCAAATAAAGCATTTCGAACTCTCAATATGAGAACCATCTCAAAATCTTCATCAAAGTAATCCTGGTCAGAATTCCGAGAGAAAATGTGCTTAATCAATTACTCTTTAAGTGGATTGATTCTGACTTCTCGTTTTTCCTCTTCTCTAGTAGGTATTCTCGATTACGTATGTTACTTGTCAGAAGGAATCATCTTCAAATTACCTGAAATACCTCACTTAATGACGCAAGTCGATTTTTTTTATAATTAGATGTAGGCAATTTTCAAAATATTGCCAACCGAAAAAACCATAAATTATGGTGAGAAATATCAGTTTTAACTTGGGAAATAATATGTGAAATTATCTGTTTCAGGATAATTTGTGGATTTCAAAACGTCCAGATCTAAAATCAATAACAATTCGAAGATGACTTCCTTGACAAGTAACTAATGTAATCGATAATACCTACTAGATAGGAAAAAAACGAGGAGACAGAGTCAATCCTCTTGAATAGTAATTGATTTCGCACTTTTTCTCTTGGAATTCTGACCAGAATTACTTCGATGAAGATTTAAAGATGGGTCTTGTATTGTGAGATCGAAATGCATTATTTGAAAGATTTCCTTCTGGTCATATACTCTCCGAATTTTAGGGTCCTCGCGCGAAAAATCGTAGGTTTTGGATACAATCGCGAATAGTTCGGAAACGATGCACTTTAGGTATAGAGAGACCTATAGCAGATCGATGACTAAAAATATTACGAGTTGAATGGTGTGTGTGAAAATAGGTTGTCTGATTGGAAAAAACTGACTTTTGTACCTTTGATTTTACTAAGATTTGCCACATGCTTTGGAAACACCCTGTATACCGGGAAGCTTCTAGTACATTGAATTCAGCTGAATTAGCCTCTTTAATTACAATTAACTAGAAATAATTGATATTGAATGATCTTCAGTATTTTTATGATGCCTTCTAAGAGACAACCAAAAATTGCAAAATTCCATTTGAAAAATTCATATCTTCCTTTCGGTTGATTTCAGATGACTATGAGATTGGAAAAAATGGTTCAAATTTCAATTTACTACAATAAAAAAAATAAGAACATACATTATGCAATTTTGAATAACAAAATGGTGTCAACTTCCGGTATAACTGGAAATGCTACAGCATTGAAATTATTTTCAGAATAACGGAAATTCGAATAGCATTCAGGACAACATAAGAAAAAATTCTCTAATGGGTCATTTCAGTCTCCATATACCTCTAATGTCCCATCACACGTGGACTCCCGGTATATTCTTGGCAAAATCTAAATTCGATCATCTAGCAATACATAATTTTACTGGAATGAGAAATGGGCACAAAGATATGGAAGAAAAAATGTACGTACCTATCCTCAATCTAAATAATTTGAAATGAATAACATTGTGTAAGCAAATCTGAAAATAAATACAGTGTGTTCCAACGAAAATGTGACCCCCCCTCTAACTCCAAAATGAGTAACATTAGCGAAAAACACCAAGACACGTCGATTTTTGTTTTGAGGGGGAGCATTTTTCGAAATAATTCGAAACTTCTCAGATCAACCCCCTACCCCCAGCAACCCTAACTTTGAAATTCATCATAGGGAATAAGGGTCGAGTGGCACCTTACTGAAAAGGTCTGTCAATTCTCCACCTTGATTTGTCATTTTTAGAATTTTAAATTAACATACAGGGTGTCCCAACCAAGGGTGAAGTTGAATTCCTGGAAATCCCAAATACTAAATGAAATAGATTTATTTTGGCATAATGCAAGCTCAGGTTTATGCTCGGTCTAGAAAAACGACCTACACTTGTGAATTTGGAGTTGGTGCAATCAACCCCCTATTTCCAGCATCCCCAACTCAAAATCATTCGATCGATAATAGGTCAAGTGGCACCTCGTTGGAAAGGTACTGCAATTTTCTCTTCGAATTTGGTATTTTCGAAATTCAGAATCATTATACAGGGTGTCCCGAAGCAGGAACATTGAAAATCCAAATAACTTTTTGAAACTGGTTCATTTCGGTATACGAGAACATGTTTGATCCGAGAATAGGACTTTCTTGTGTGGTTATAGAATTTTGCAATCAACCCCTTCCATTCAGCATCCCCAACTTGAAAATCATACAAATAATTCAAGTGGCATATCTTCAGAAAGGTTTTTGAATTCCAGAATGATTAAAGCATTTCATTCAGTTCGGCTCTCCATACAGGATGTCGCTTTCGAAAAATTCAATATCGTTATTTGAAATTATCAACTAAAATTAATTCGAAACTGTTAAAAGTATTGGGGTACGATGTGTTGAGCATCAATTACGAAGAAATAAAGCTGATTTCTGCATTGAAAATGTTCACATTTTTTCATTTCCATCTGGCGTGCAGTCATCTGTTATTTCTCATTTTTGCAATGAAATATTATTATTATTCAGATCAGTTCCTCATTATTGTTGTTGTTCGTCAGTTGAAATTAATCTGAAAATGGTTTATTCCACTGAGGAAAGGGTCGAAATTGTATCGACGTATTTTCGAAATAACAGTTGTGCCAAAGAAACGGCAAGGATATTCGATAGGAACCATCCTGAAAGAGAAAGGGGAGTCATGTCCTGTCAGAAATGAGGCAACGGAAGTGGCAGTAGTGGGTCATCTACAAATGGAGAATACTACTTCGATCAGAAAACTATCTCGTCTGACTGGTGTATCAGCTACAACTGTCCATAGAATCGTGAAACATCACAAATTTCACCCCTACAAGGTAAAATTAGTGCATGAAATAAACGATGATGATCCAGATCGTCGTTTACAGTTTTGTGAAAATCTAAGTGAAAACCTAAACGCTAATCCAAATTTTCTGAATAACATCTGTTTTTCTGATGAAAGCACCTTTATGCTCAGTGGTGAAGTGAATAGACATAATTGTCGATATTGGGACACACAGAATCCTCATTGGTTTAGAGAGGCCCACACGCAAAGGCCTCAGAAGTTGAACGTTTGGGCAGGAATTTTGGCAATCATCTAGTTGGGCCTTTCTTTATTGAGGGTAATCTGAATGGAAATGGCTACCTACAGTTGTTAGAGGAACACATACATCCTAGATTGACAGAAATTTTACAGAACGATCCAACTCTTTCTGAGGACGAAATGCGTTTTCAACAAGACGGTGCTCCTCCGCATTATGATGCTCGGGTGCGCCAATATTTAGACGAAAATTTCCCAGGAAGGTGGATTGGTAGAAGAGGACCTGTTGAGTGGCCAGCCAGGTCACCAGATTTAAATCCCCTAGATTTTATTTTGTGGGGCCATCTAAAATCTGAAGTTTATGCCACAAGACCAGAAAACCTGGAGGAGCTGCGGATGAGGATTATCACAGAATGCCGACTTTTGACTCCTGAAGTTTTCGCTAATGTGAGAAGAGAGTTCGAAAATCGTCTGTATAATTGTATGGGGGTGGGCGGAGGTCATTTTGAACAATTGTTGTAATAATCAAGTTAGTTTTTGTTTTCAATTGAATACAAGTTCAATAAATCTCGTTTTCCTGTTTAGATGAGCATCCAATCAGTTTCTCCATCATCCCTCATCCTGATCCTCACGCCAGAAAACCTCGATTGCCAAACTGAAACCAATGCCTCAGTGATTCAGAAAATAGAAAAATCTTTCTGGAACTTTGCCACTCAACCTGTAATCACTTGTATGATTTTTTGAGTTGGGGATGCTGAATGGAAGAGATTGATTGCAAAATTCCATATTCACGCAAGAGAGTCTTATTCTCGAATCAAACATAAACATGTTCTCGTATTATACCGAAATGAACCAGTTTCAAAAAGTTATTTGGGTTTTCAGTGTTCCTGCTCCAGGACACCCTGTATGCTGATTCTGAATTTCGAAAATACCAAATTCGAAGAGAAAATTGAAATACCTTTCCAACGAGGTGCCACTTGACCTATTTTCGATCGAATGATTTTTGAGTTGGGGATGCTGGAAATAGGGGGTTGATTGCACCAACTCCAAATTCACAAGTGTAGGTCGTTTATCTAGACCGAGCATGAACCTGCGCTTGCATTATGCCAAAATAAATCGATTTCATTTAGTATTTGGGATTTGCAGGAATTCAACTTTACCCTCGGTTGGGACACCCTGTATGTTAATTTAAAATTCTAAAATGACAAATCAGAATGGAGAATTGACAGACCTTTACAGTAAGGTGCCACTCGACCCTTATTCCCTATGATGAATTTCGAAATTAGGGTTGCTGGGGGTAGGGGGTTGATCTGACAAGTTTCGAATTATTTCGAAAAATGCTCCCCCTCGAAACAAAAATCGACGTGTCTTGGTGTTTTTCGCTAATGTTACTCATTTCGGAGTTATAGGGGGGGTCAAATTTTCGTTGGAACACACTGTATAATGGGTTAGTTTAAATACCTGGCGCATTCGCCATTATGCATATGAATGCATCATAACGATTAGTTGGCATGTCGTTTTGGCAAAGACATAACTAAAATTCTACTAACACAATTATGCGTTCATTCATGAAAATTGAACCCACCTTCATGTAAATATTTAATAAAAATAAAAATCACGTACATACGAAATTACTACTTTTCCTAATTAAAATCACTGTAACTACATTACTCTAAGGAAAATGATGTATATTCTTTCGTGACGTTGAGACAGATATCACGTTTCTTGTTAGGATAAGCCAGTAACCACGATCTGACAAGTTATAAACTGAAAGCAAGCAATTTTGCAAATTGAAAAGAATAACAGAATGACGTGTGCCAATGGAATCTTAATAGTTTTTTCGAAACCGGACATTCAAGTATGAACGTTGATAGCGTCCATGACCACATCGAACTATTATTAAAGTAAATTTCAAAAAATATGACTCCGATGATTTTTATACTTCTGTTCAATGAACCAAATTATCCGAAACGAAAAGCGAGGAAATTACGAGAAAAACGATTCGGTGAAAAAAAAAAGAATAGCTAGTTCTGAATCTAACCTAACCTAACCTAAAAAATTCATAAATAAAAATTTTTTTTGGGAGGTTTACCGGAATTTTATCTATTTCAAATGGGTTTCGAATACAAATTCACATTGAATACTATTGAAAAACTTATCAACTGGAATCAAATTCAACTAAACTATTGAACTCCGGACTAAAGGACAAACCGAATATTTTTTGGTCCACAAAAATTTTATGAAGACCATTTGATAAGCATTTCGTTCATAAAAAATACAATTAGTAGGTCAGTTAATGCAAATTGAGGCACAAAATATCGATATTCTTATTCATACTATTATATCTTTCTGAATCAAATGCCAGTTGCTTCAATTCTATACCCATAAAAGAAATCTGTAGAAAATTTCCACAATTATGACAGTTT
This sequence comes from Cryptolaemus montrouzieri, assembly GCA_013387265.2. Taxonomy (NCBI): domain Eukaryota; kingdom Metazoa; phylum Arthropoda; class Insecta; order Coleoptera; family Coccinellidae; genus Cryptolaemus; species Cryptolaemus montrouzieri. The sequence continues at coordinate 128,346,855 of JABFTP020000185.1, forward strand.
CATCAAAATCTAAGAAACGAATTTCATTTGGTGAACATAGTATCGTCCATTCCAAACATCGAAAATATTTCATAAACAGTTTTGGCATTCAAGAACAGAAACTCTTCGAAAATTTGCCAAATTATTATTGGTTCAGAATATTATTGTAAATGCAATAAAATGGTATAACTAGTTTGTTCCGAAATGTTTCTCCTTAGAACCCAACTCTGGAGGAAGAAGTGAACAATCTTCTACGACGAACATCATCTAAATTGAGGCCTCAATACTAATATTTTTCTGCGAACATAATTAATTTTGAAGGACTTGATTGTCTTTCTATGCGGGTGATTCAAGATGAGAGCTACTCTTTTGCAACCAAGCAATTAGAAAAACATTAAACCTCAATCTCAAAATTTCAAATTAAATTTTCATCAATATTATTGTGAGTCTCAGTTCCCTACCATTTTTTTTCGACAGAAAAATAGTATATAGATGAGGGAACAAACATTTAAGGTTTCTTTCGTATTGACCTTGAAGAGTTGAATTTATAACTCCTTTGAAAAAAAACGGAATAATATATATGCAATAAGAACTTAGCATGTTGAAAAATGTTCAAATTGTTGAAATCTTCTTAACAAGTGGCTTTTATAATGTGGGACATAATTCTGAGACAGCTATTTTTTAATATACTCTTCAGGTTATCTACATCATTTGTTTGACTTAGATATGCCATATCTTTTAAGATTCTTCACGTAATAAGGCTGAAGGCGACAGATTTGACGAACATAGAGTCTGAAAAACATCTTCATGAAGTAACTAACGAACCTGTATTGAAGAAATTCAGTAACTATGTGTTCATTGTGAGCAGGTGCATCTTTTTGCGGCCACTTCGTTTTTGGTCTCTCTGTCTACGGTATTTCTACCAGAAATTTGGTAACACCTTTTATGATAAATGCAAATACCTTTCTCTCGTCAAAGTAGCTTCAAAGTAGTTGGTTCTAATTTTCCCATCTATTAAATTATCCTCTCCAAACATTGACACCCCAAATGCGTTGGAATTACTCCATTAGTCAATTTAAAATATCTGGAGTTCATTAATTGGAATGACGCCTTTTTTAAAAACCACTAATATAAAGCTGAGTGTTATCAATTCATAGTATTTTAGTAAAAAGGTTGAATCTTCAGATTTAACGAATACCCTCACTATTAATTCAAGGCGTCATTCAACTTAAGCCGAATAAAGCCCCTGTACTAAAATGATGTTTTGTAAAATACGTTCAACGAAATTTTCTACTATTGTTTTCGTATTGAAAAATGAGGCAGTTCCTATTCTTACATCTTCTTTTGGAATTATTAAATGGTCTAAAACTGATCTAAATGAATTACAATGTTGGTATATACATACCCAAACTATTTGCGATTTTCAGTCGAGAAACCTTGCCGCTAGAGACCTTCTTGGTTTTCATATGCATATTTATTTGGCGTTGGACGAACGGAAAATAATGATGTTATAACTCTTTACTCTGCTTCTAATAATTTTGAGAGCTCCAAATGAGAATCGTTTAAACATATTGTTTCACCGTAAAAATACTTGACATTCAACAAAACGACTACTATCAGATTAATATTTCGAAGGATGGCATACTTGACAGAAACCTGAAATGTGAATTAGATATATATATATATATATATATATATATATATATATATATATATATATATATATATATATATATATATATATATATATATAATGAAAATTCAGTGTTACATATTTTTCCGGGGAGGCTGCATTCGAAATTTTAGAGAGTAAGGGACAAATTCTATGAGACACCTTGTTCACAAAAAAACAGATTGTACCCCGGGGTGAAACCCCTTTATTTTAACACATCATTATATCTATGTTCATCTGAAAAATCCAGTTTTTATATTCATCTTACTAAATAAAATATCTCAGAACTCTTATGATCTAGAACCTCGCTGAATCTGTTTGTAACAGCCCTTATATACATTTATGAGATTACAAGGTACGTATTACTCAATCTCGAGAAAATTACAACTTGCGAAATTATCGCTATATGTGTATACACATTGAAGAGTTTTAATTCAAGGAACAATATTCAACTTTTCGTAGAATGTTAATTCCTTTCCTGAAGGAGCTGGTTTTCCGATCCACCCTTCATAAATACCGTCAACCAGGGTCACACAGCAGGGGTACAGCTCGGTCAGATGTCATGATCAAGTGCAATAGACTATAGTTTTGGTTTCATTTGACCACGTCAGTAATGCATACCCATTCACAACATCAGGCCAGACTGCCACCTACTCACCCCAATTGCTTGGAGCGTTACAAAACATGTAAATATTATTGCGTCCTCCAACGAACCGAGACAGAGGCCACTCACCATTTTCATCGGGAAACCATTTGACCAAAGCGTAGATAAATAAAAAACTTAAAGAAGTCACCATAGTTCGACTATTTGCCGCAACGCTACATACCGTGTCAGCAAAGAAGCGATCTGTCGAAAGACAGATCGCTCCTTATTCTTATCTGCTTCTTGTCAACTTGGCTAACAGTACAATCTCAAAAATTGTAGAATGTTAAGTGTGCTTAGCGTTGCGAATTAATGTGACTTTTTGAAGTTTTCTGTCTATTTATATTATCTTAACAAACTAATAAAATATGCGAAATCGCAATTTCACATGGATCAGGTGCGCTCCAGTAGAGATAGCACAAAACAGATGTGGAGGGTTGTATTGGAACTATGTACAAAACCGAAAAATATTAGCCATATAGATAAACTTGAAGTGGATGATAATATAATTAAGGACCCTAAACAAATGGTCTCTGTTTTTAACGAATACTTCAGTAACGTAGGTAAAAATCTAGCGCAAAAAATTAACGTTAAGAACAACAAAAAAATGATCGACTCTAATGAACATGACTATAAATTTCGATTTACTCCTACAAACATAGAAGAAGTAACAAACATAATTTTGAACTTGAATAATTGGAAGAGTAGCGGTTTTGACGCAATATCGGCTGAAATATTGAAAACTGGAATCGATTTTTTAGTTTCGCCAATTACACATTCAGTGAATTTGATTCTACGTAAGGGTATATTTCCTAGTGCACTGAAAACTGCTGAAGTAATACCATTATATAAAGGTGGTGAAAAAACGCAATGTAGTAACTACAGACCTATATCTTTGTTCTCTAATTTGTCCAAAATTGTTGAAAAGGTTATTAAGGAGAGATTATCAGTATACATGACTAGAAACAACATTTTATCCGACTTTCAGTATGGATTTAGGGAAGGAAGGTCGACACAGGATGCCATCGCTAAATTTACTGAAAATATTTATAAGGCTTTCAACGACAATAAGGTATCACTGTGTGTTTTGATTGACCTGGCTAAGGCTTTTGATACGGTGGAGCATGGCATCTTGTTAGACAGTCTGAAACAAATTGGTTTTGGAGATGTTGAGTTAAATTTGATGAAATGCTACCTTGAAGACAAGAAACAACTTGTCAAATTGAATGGTGTGGTAAGTGAGTTGGGCACGCTCGAGTATGGTGTACCCCAGGGTACCGTCTCGGGGCCCATACTATTCACAATATATTTAAATGGTCTGCTGCTTATGCAGACTATTCAGCTAAAAACTGGAGAGAATTAAAACTATTGGTAAAGTCAGATTTCTTAAACATAAAAAATTGGATGGCGGAATACCTTTTAACTATCAATTTCGAGAAAACTAAGTATAGTCCTTTTTGTATTGATCAACGGTCTCTGCCTGATGGCTTGCCGCTCTCTATAAGCGACGAAATGTTTACAATTGAAATCCCTTGTACATATCAATGCGAGTACCTTGGAGTAATTATCGATTCTCATTTAAATTGGGATGCGCATGTAAGTAGACTGATGGTAAGACTTAGGGGACTAGTAACCAGATTCAAACATCTTCAGGAATCCTTGACATAGATTACCTAAAAATTATTTATTCGGCGCTTGTTGAGTCGCAAATGCGTTACGGAGTAATTGCATGGGGTGGTGCCTATAAAAATGTCTTGAATAAGTTGGATATTCAACGAAAATAGATATTGAAAATTATATATCAGAAAGACATCACTTTTCCATCTGAGATGTTGTATGAAATATCTGGTGTATGGGACAGCAGACAGCTGTTTTGCTCGGCCATTTTAAATCACTTAAGGAAGAATATGGAGTGTCAGGAACTGATCGCACACGACTCCAATACTCGATATAGTAAATTTTCACTTGTTGTTCCAAAAATGGTTAAGACAATTAGTCAGAGGAGCTACTCCTTCATTGGTCCCAGAATGTTCAACAGACTGCCTTTGAATCTTAGAATTATAAAAAATATCAAACAATTCAAAACAAGTTTAAAGAGATGGATAAATAATACGAATAAATAATAAAAAACAAGTACTGTGTTTTAAGGAATTTTACTTAATAATTGCGATTCGTAACGCGTTTCACTACACCGTAGCTTCTTCAGACGAATGATTATGCAGAAAAATGTAAATGAGAATATAACTATAAATGTTCTTGAGTAATTAAAAGCTTATTGGTCGCCTCCTCCTAAGTGGTTATTTATGACAGGTATATCCAATAAAATTAAGGAATAGATTGCTCCCGAAAAGATTCAATAGAGGTGAAGGACTTAAATCGACTTAAATCTTAAATCTTATCTTAAATCTATTCCATTTAATTTTTCTGCATAATCATTCGTCTGAATTTTTTAATTTACGAATCGCAATTATTAAGTAAAATTCTTAAAACACAGTACTTATAATGATAAAGGAATTTTACCAAGTAAAAGCCTCCCAAATTCAAAAGAATACGAATAAAGATTATATCACTAGTTTAATTGATATGAAAAATAATGCATAGATCACAACTCAATGCATAACATTCATAAAAACATAAACATAAGTAAATGAAATGTGAATGGAATATATGACCTCCTTCAGGTCTCCCATGTGCCCATATTATTATTATTATTGTTGTTTTGAATGCCCTTCTGTTTCTGATAGTGTGCAAGTATTGTGTACAGTATTCATGTGCAAACAGATATTTTGTGAGTATATTACTTTGATTTGAAATAGTAAAAAAAACTAAACACTCACCACAGGTATATAAACCTTTGTGAGTACCTATTGGATCTTTATTGTGTGGAAAATTCGATGTTATTTTATAAACCAGAATTAAATTGAGACGGAGAGTGTTTGAACAATAGGTTGTAATCATATGCAATAAAGATATATTATTATTATTATTATTATTCACCCTTTGTAATCATTGTTTACCTGTCGCAATGATGAGTGGCCTCTGTCTATGTTTGTTGGAGAGCGCAATAACATTTACGTGTTTTGTAACACTCCAACGAATTGAGATGAGTAGGTGGCAGACTGGCCTGATGCTGTGAATGGATATGCAACTCTGACGAATTCAAATGAGACCAAAACTTCAATATACTGCTCCTATTCATGACATCCGACCGAGCTCTACTGCTGCTGTGTGACCCAGGTTAACGTTGGTTGTGAATGGTTGATCGAAAAACCATCTACTCCTCGAAAAGAGTCTACGGAAGTTTGAATATTAAATAGAAATTCTTCAATATGTTCGAGTATTACTCAGTCAAGTACCGATAGGTAACTTATGTAACATCATCAGGAAGAGGCCAAACAGTTCAGTGACGAGGATTCATCATGATTTCATTCGGAAATCGAAAATACCCTCTAAATAGTAAATCAAATTTCAACATCATTCTTCAGGCCCATAATAATTCATTCATGAAAGTTGAAATATATTTTATCAACCTATTGATGGAGGATGCATAACGAGTAGACATAATACAAGAAACATCATACACATTTGAAATTTCATAACTATTTTGGAGCGTTGTGACTTTCACCCAATTGATCAATATTAAATTATAAATGAAAATAAATATCAAATTCTACTTATTTGCCTCATACCAAGAAAATTAAATCATGTACATTTTAAGAAAATGATCTTGAGTATCTAACTGGAAAAATATTGTAGCCACCATTATATAAATTATTAAAAGTTGTAACCTATAACTTTTCAATATTTAACGAAGCTAGTTGATAAATTCAAAACTTGGCTGCTGAAAGTTTAAAACTGGGACGTGCTTTATGATGCAGTTGAAATGTCCTCAGCCTGAATCAAAAGAGATTTTCAGCCTGGAGCCATAAATTTCATATCACTTTTTCAGGACTCCCTCAGGCGATTCCTTTTGCTTCACATTTTCATTCAGATGATGTCGATATTAAATTTTATGTAATGTACTCACGACGGGAATTCTGATGAGAAACAAGACGGAATCTACATCGTATTTTTCCAATTTCCCTGATGAAAAGGAGAAATTTAATGTGTTTATATTGTACTTACACGTGCCTACACTACATGCGGTATGATCATGGCTCATTTCAAGTAATTATGGACCTTCGACAGAATCGTTGACTCGAACCGGTAATTATTTGTCCATTCATTCACTTCAAAATAATTCATATTGATAAAATTGGTTACATTGATTTACTCTTCATATATAAACTCAACTACTGAGTTTAAAAATTTAAATTTGGAACATTAGTTTCTTCCATAAGCAAACCATCTTCAGGAAAGAAGCTTTGGAGATGAAACTTTTCAACTTTTCCTTGGTTCTGACTACCATTAAATAATTTAATTGATCACTCTCACCGCGGCAATGAACTCTCTTTCGTAATCGGATGGTATGAAAACCAACATCAAACTGATATGAACTTCACATGAATAAATCTTTGTTTGGATTTGGTAAAACCAGATATTAGGAATACGTTACATAAACTATTGAAATGGAGGTATGAGTTGGATAAATCAAAAACTTGGGATTTACATAGATCAGCCATATCTTTCATTCCATTGAAGTCATCGAAACGAGATTTAGAAACTTTGAGTGATAGGTAATTGAGTTTTCTACTTTTACAGGGAATGTGTTGGAATTTCAAATCATCAATACTAGATACAGAGTGGCTACTTTGGATGCTGTGGTTAGCTCATATTGAATATTGATTATCTACAATAAATAATGCAAGAAACTATGACCGGTTTCACCACACTGTGGCTTCATCAGATAGATACAAACTAATGAATAGAGTTATTCCCTATACAGGGTGTTTCCGAATAAGATGTCATAAATGAAGGATGCGAATCCCTGAATGATTTGAGCAAGAAAGTTCGAAGAACCAATGGTCAAAAAATGCTTCGTTGCCGAGATACAGGGTGTTAAATTTGAGAAAATTTTTCGATTTTCTCTCGATAAAACCTAGACTTCTCAAGATTTCGGGCTCAAATTTTCCACATAAGCTATTAAACACAATCTGAATCACCAGGTGAGGCCAAATTTTGGAACAGTATACAGGGTGATACTTTTTCATGGGCCATAATCCATTTTTACCCTCGGAACTTTTTTTTTGGTACGCCACTGGCACTAACAAAAAATAAAATCGAATAGATCATTTAATTTGAAATTTTTCTTGACTCCTGCATTTTGATCGTAACTATCACCGTTTCTGAGATATTAATTATTGAAAATAATCCAATAGTTTGCCCATATCGAAGCCATGGAGATATTATCTTAATAACTGATGCAATTTTTCAGGAATTGAGCTAAAATTTACATCAGATATCTCCTTATTGTATGTTTATAACAAAATGAGGCAAAAATTCCTGACAGTATACAGGGTGTTATTTTTTCACGTGCATTTTCCTCTTTTTGCCCCCTTAACTTTTTTGTGGTGCGCTACTGGTATATTCTGAAAACAGAATCAAACAGATTATTCAAAGTGAAAACTTTTCTGTTCCTTGTATTTTTCCGTATCTGCCACCATTTTCGAAAAATTAATCAACAACGCCCGAACAGGCTACCCTTTGCCTCCGTATATTTTTTCGGTGATCAGGAAATGATATCACCCTTTATACTTTCTCATAAATCCTACCAATCTAGTGGTGCAGATCTTAAAATGTGAACTTCGTTTGAAATTCGAGCTCAAGGTCTTCACAAATTGCCGAAATAACATGAAAAATATCTTCAAGCTTTCAATACGGAAGGGACTATACGATTACTTTTCTTGATTAATATCTCGAAAATGGTGGCAGATACGGAAAAATACAAGGAACAGAAAAGTTTTCGCATTGAATAATCTGTTTGATTCTGTTTTCAGAATATACCAGTAGCGCACCACAAAAAGTTCAGGGGCAAAAGAGGAAAATGCACGTGAAAAATAACACCCTGTATACTGTAAGAAATTTCTGCCTCATTTTGTTATAAACATACAATAAGGAGATATCTGATGTAAATTTTAGCTCAATTCCTGAAAAATTGCATCAGTTATTAAGATAATATCTCCATGGCTTCGATATGGGAAAACTATTGGATTATTTTCAATAATTAATATCTCAGAAACGATGATAGTTACGATCAAAATGCAGGAGTCAAAAAATTTCAAATTGACCGAGGGTAAAAATGGAACATGGCCCATGAAAAGTATCACCCTGTATACTGTTCCAAAATTTGGCCTCACTTGGTGATTCAGATTGTGTTTAATAGCTTATGTGGAAAATTTGAGCCCGAAATCTTGAGAAGTCTAGGTTTTATCGAGAGAAAATCGAAAAATTTTCTCAACTTTAACACCCTGTATCTCGGCAACGAAGCATTTTTTGACCATTGATTCTTCGAACTTTCTTGCTCAAATCATTCAGGGATTCGCATCCTTCATTTATGACATCTTATTCGGAAACACCCTGTATGTTATTCTTATTTCCTACTTAATATTACAATAGGTACAAGTACAAGTAGTATGTTGGAAAACTCATCGGAGTTGCTTACTTTATGAATTGAAAAGATTGAGTAAAGAATTTTCATTGTGTGAAATTTTGAAATCATCATCGAAGTTATGGTTTTCTTCGAGTGATTAGAATAATGGTAATCTGATTTATGATAATTAAAACTACATTTGTGCTCGATTAATCTAACTTCGAAATTTCTGAAAGTTCTACCAATATAAATTTTATTAAAATCCCCGCGAGACAGTTTATAAACATCGAAAAATATTTTTGTCGTTTAAAACAGAACTATTTCAAATTTAATGGAGTATTATATAATAGTAAAAAGGTTTAATGATGGGAAATCCTCTGAACCCTCTATTCGCTGAAATTTTCATGGATAATATTGAAAAACTATCCAAGATCATCCGTTATTCAAATACTTTATTCATTGGTTTAGATATATCGACGATATCATTTGTTGTTTCACTGGTAGACAATTAGATTCAATCAAAACATTCATTAACAAAATTCACGAGAATATTAAATTCACGTTAGAGATACAAACAGAAAACTCCATTAACCTTCTGGATTTAACTATTACTATAATTAACGGCAAACATGATCTTTCGATTTTTCATAATCCATCGCATACAGATATTATTATTTAGCCACATCTACACATCCTTATCCACATAAATTAGCTGCTTACAATAGTATGGTACATAGATTCATTAATATCCCAATGTCACAAAATAATGTTATAAAAGAGCAAAATATAATTAAACACATTGCAGTCAATAAAATTACAGTCCTAGTATAATTGAGAACATGATTTCACGCAAGAGATTTCTTAAAGCAACCCAGGAAGTTCTCCCAAGTATAAAAATTTCTAACTCAAAATACAACAATTTAACTTATATTGGTAATCATAGTCTAAAATTTAATTCATTCCTCACGTAATAATTGCAATAAAGCATTCCGAACTGATAATTTTTTAGGCCGACATATCAAAAACTGCAAATCTAAACTTGATAAAAATAAAAATTCCGCTGTTTATAATCTGTCTTGCGGGGATTGTAATAAACTTTGTAGTGGTAGAACAGAAATTTCAAAGTTAGATTATCCGAGCACAAACGTAGTTTCAATTATCATAAATCAGATTCCCATTATTCTAATCACTTACTCGAAAAAACCATAACTTTAATGATAATTTCAAAATTTCACACAATGAAAATAATTGACAAAAACTCAATCTGAGGGAAATTTGTGAGATTAACAAAGAAAAGTATTCAGGTGGGTTACTTAATAGTCAATTAGATCTAAAGCCTTCTCCTCTACTCAATCTTTTCAATTCATAAAGTAAGCAACTCCGATTGGTTTTCCACCATACCCTCTGTACTTGTACCTATTGTAATATTAAGTAGGAAATAAGAATAATGTATAAGGAATAACTTTGTTCATTAGTTTGTATCTATCTGATGAAGCCACAGTGTGGTGAAACCGGTCATAGTTTTGTTAATATAGCGAAAATCTAAATACCAAAGTTTTATTTCATTAAAAATATGAATATTGTTTGATTATCCTTATATTCAACTTTGAAGGAACGATAAGTCTACCATATGTAAAACTTTGTGCAGTCTAAACATGAAAACTGGATATTCACGGCTTGACTTAAAGATCAAGCTGCTTGAATTGACTTGACTTGAAATCAAGCCAAGCTTCTATTCACAGGAATAAAGTCAAATCTACAAAATTTCAGAGCTTAGATCGGAACACAATTGCAACAAATATTGAAATCGCTCTTATATAAAATAAGGGAGGCAATGAAGGTTCAAACAATACTGAATATTTGATCGGGATATATTTCGAATGGAATTGATCATACTAATCAGTAAAGAATTCAGAAAGTGAAAGAAATATACACACAGAACAAGAGCAAGAGTGAAAGTGAATACATTCACTAGTACTAGAAGAATCGCATTGAATGAAGTTTACCCGGTCGATAAGTTAAAACAAAAATTCAACACCTTAACCTACGTTGGTATTACAAGTGAGAAACTGAAATCGTTCTTGAGTAGGAATAATTTCAGCATAGCTTTCTAAACTAATAATTGCTGAGGCAAATATATAAAAACAATAAAACCAAAATAGATTAAAAAATAAATCAGGTGTTTATATATTGAATTGCAATGATTGTAATAATTTCTGAATTGGCAATAGAATATTCAATATTAAATATCGGAACATAAACGCAGTTTTTCAAATAAAACAGATTCAGATTCAAATTAGGCGAATCATCTCCTAGAAAATAATCACTCTTTCGACCCACAGCTATAGTTGCACAGTTCTTCATTTTAAAATTTGATGCTTTGGACTTGCACGGATTACATTTCTCCACTTTTTATGTTTACTTTACTTTTCTCGTCTTGTCTAACAACAAAATAATCCGTCACAGTTTTCCTAATACTTTTGTTTTTGTTCGGTGATGGTTCCCCATCTGTTGAAGCAATTTCTTTATTAGAATGCAATGAGATTTCTGAACCGTTGTCCCCATAAGAATCTCCTTCTATTTTTGGAACAGATGTGAGAACAATCAATCATTTTATTTCCATTTGCAACACTTAACATGTATTTACCTTCCTAGTTTTGTTCTTTAGTGCAGTCTGCTGTACTAGTATAAGATATATACAAAAAAGTATTCACATGAAATGGAGTGAGATGAGAAGAAATTTATTTTTATATACGAGTCCCTGGATCCCCCGATTCTCAAATCTAGGGGCATCTCCATTCAATCTCGATTTTTGAGAGTTCGTTCTCTTCCGAAAGGATTCTGCTGAATATCGTCAAATGTAGGAAACCTCATTCGATAGATTATTATACTTCTGGTAGACATGTGATGACACCTTATATATTTCTTTCATTTTATAAAGGTTGTCCGAGAAAATGTGGGAAATCTCTCGGATTGAGATAGAACATGAAAGAAAAAATATTTGACAATTTTCTATAATTTTTCTATTATAGGGAAATATGGACCCCTAACGAACAGCCCTCGAAATCAAAATTTAAACTTCTTTGGTTTACCAGGGGCGCACTAAGTATAACACTATAATGCTTATTCTTTCAACTACCTGTATGATAAAGACCTAAAAAACTGTTTTCTGATAGCTTAAACCTCTACTAAAAAAAGTAACATTTGTTTACTATCGATGAAATGAGCCATTTTCGAGAAAACAAAAACTATAAATTGTTTCACTTCTGAGTATATATATATATATATATATATATATATATCATATATTCTTTTGAAAAGAGAGGATTTACAAAATTTGACGAATTGCATTTATAATGCTTATATCTATTATTTTCGTGTGTGTCAAAAAACAGAAGTGTGAGCTCAGGAAATATGATGGGGAACCATACTATCTTGCATATGATTCAATAAACGAGTGAAAAAATCTGAGGAAAAAACTCGTTTCCCGCTATTGCACTAGCAATAGCTTGTCTGTTTTTGTTGTGTTAGTGTCGTGTGTACATGAAGAGTACTAAAGATTTTTCTGCTTAGCAGCTTTATTCTCCCATTCTCATCTTGCACTCCATGATTTCCAGACGAAGACAAGAGTGAAAAGAAGGGGGTTTGGGACAGGAATTCTGTAAAAATGGAAATAGAGAACCAGCTGAAATATATTTCAACAATCATACCTGGCAGTTTTATGTGTAAACTCACCTCAATCTAAGAAAAGATTTCACATAGTAAGCAAGGCCATAAAAATGACTAAGTAGATAATCAAAAAGTACAGAACCTGCGATATTTTTTCTTTCGCGGAGATGTTCTTCCGTCGTAGTGTTAGTCTCCTGAAACATAATCACTTTCTTATTCTTGCTTGCCAATTTTGAAGTATAATCACAAAAACCCTTCAATATTCACACTCAACAAAACAATTTCCTCTCTGTTTGACCGATAGAGCTCCGTTGGCCAGGTTCGGTCTTCTAAGTGATGCCGATTTTGAGCGATAGATGTTCTAGAATCATTATGAACCCAATAATTTGTGTTGACATCTCTCATATATTATTTCGTCGTGGATCTTGTTTAATTTTAAGAAAAATTGCAAAAGAATTTGACAGTCGTTACAAAAATATGACAAATAAAGTAATTAAGATGATGCAATAGAATCGAAAATACAAATAATTTCCCAACTTGATTTTGATGATACCGCCAGCTGTCCATACATTTTTCGGACCGAAACTTTTCTAAAAATACCGAATTTTAGTTTAGTCCTCCTTTACACTAATTTTATTATTCACCGGGGATTTTTTCGCGACATCAGGATATCCCTACACTCATAAATTTCACTAAAAATCGATCTTCCTTTGTTTGTCACCTCTAGTTTTACCCATGTGATAACAACTTTATATACCATCATTATTTATGTTTCTGTTATTATCTCTGCAGATATCGGTTACCTTGTCACACGTTATCTCATCTTGCGCTTCAGATACCTCAGAAATATAACATTTCTTGATTTATTCATTTCTTCCAAATTATCCAACTTCAGTTCCATATTCTTGAGCCGCGATTCCATTTATAATTCGATCCTTTTCATTATCGACTTCAACTCTTTCGATCAACCTTTCGGCGATGCAATTTAGGTAGTAATCTAGTACTTGCGCTACAACTTCCTTGACGATTTTTTTGATTACGTTTTTATTTTCACGGGTAAATCCCATTTTTGCTGCAGATATTCGTAACTCGTCACGAACGAACTCAAAAACTACAAAACTCAGGTCTTAACGCACAATGCCAATTTTTTGAGTTGCCAGTAATTTTATTTGAAATCGACAATTATTGATAAAAACACATTTAGTTGTACCCGTAGGAAGCAGTCGCCAGGCACGTCTATACGGTTCGCTTCGAATATGGGTAGAAAACTTAATTTCTTAGGGTCTGTTGAAATTTTCAAAGTATTATTCACTCCCTTTCAATAAATTGTGAACTGCATACCTACTATGTCGTTTCTCCAAATCCAAATAACGACTTTTTCAATATATATTGCATGTTACGTTTCATATGGTTTCCATACTCTCCGATGATGACCTTTCATTTTAATTAACTTATTTGTTATTAGTAGAAATTTGGTAAATAACTCTGTTTGAGTTTAGATCTTGCGTAACTTTCAAATAGTTATGGCTGATGCGATACATGAAAAAATTGATTTTACAGTAAGAAAATTTGTTTTGTTAGAAAAAACTACGTAATCATATCCAGGATAGTTCAACTTGTTACATTGATAACTTGGCCTAAGCCACCATGATGCTCTTGTTCCAATTAGAAAGTTTGATTACGCATCCTACGAATTCCGCTGGGTCTTCCCTTTGTAAAATTCTCCAATATTGGAGGAAACTCCACCAGAATAACATTCGTGCCTAATTCTGATCGATAATGATATAATGGAAATGAGCTCCACAGGTTCATTCTATCATTTCCATTCTGCCCTTTTACGATAAAGGACGCTCTTATCCTTTTCCAATAAACGCTGAATCAATAGACCCATTCTGAAGTTATCGCTTAGTGCTGAATGGAAGCCGAAGTAATTAACCGGTTTTTTCAATTTTTCTTTGTTGTTAGAAAACTCTCATTAATGTTCTTTTGTGTTCGTTCCCTCAACTTGGGTCATTTTCGATAGCGAATGTTCTCTCAGTAATAAGAGTTCAAGTTCTGAATATGACGGTATATCGGTATAGTGTGGTCAGTTATTATTGATTGTGTTTTCGTGGACGGAATTTATTTGATATTAATTGGAAACACCGAGAATATTGATGACGTGGCTAGATTTTTAATTAGCTAACCGTGTTGAATGGGATGCCGCGTTACGAATTTCATTTTATGGTAACAAAAAACTTCTGTAACTTTGAAATACGTGGAACGGATAGACTTAATGTGGGAAATTATAAAATAGGTCGAAGTGCGCGTGCTTTCATTGATATGTTAGATTAATCTCTGGATTTACTGAATCATCAAACAAAAGGAATTCTTTTCTTTTTTAATATAGGTTATCTGAAAATTCATATGGGGATATGGCCTTAGCTAAAGCTACAGCTACACCCAGGTCGTATTGAGTCCAGTGTACCTCCTTCTATGAGTAGCGTGTTTTGTAGCATGCGAAACAACAAACGTGTTTCGATCGGATTTTCGTCACTTGAATGTGCCTGATCTCAACAAAAGCAAACCGAGTAATCAGAAATATGACTTTAGAAAATTGCAGAACGTGAAAGTTTCATACAACAGTAAAATACTAAAAATAAAAATTCATACATGGTGAATCTTCCGCGAAAGGAAATCTCTATCAAAAATATTTTCTGAAAGTTATCGAAACAGTGTGATATTTTCAGTAGCAGCATCATCTCTCTCACTGAAAATATTTGAACAACTTTTTGGCATACTCGAGATTTGGCTTAACTCATTCTAAGCTCCTCGAATTGACGAACTAAGCTCATGTTCAAATTGAAGGAAGTTTTGTCACTGCAGATTCAAGCTCGTTCCACACATGCCCGATGTTTTTCCGGTCTAAAGAGTGTAACGGTTTGATGGAAACACAAATTGCATACGGCAGCCGTTCGTTGGAGAGCAAATGGATTGTGAGCTGTGAGAATTTATGTGATTACTTTATGAGCGCCACTCCTGAAACTAAATGCTTGATATTGAAATTTCTGAACAAAAGGAGAAAAAAAGAAATTTATATTTAATTATGTTCGGAAATAGTATGTATAGTTGAGTGAATATAGTGTATTATCCTTGAAAAATGAAACACTAAGTTCAAAAAAATTACAATATTAAGCTAGTGTTAGTATTCCTCCATCTAAAACATCGTAATCTAAAATATGGTAAAAACGATGTGGCCTTAGATTACATTTAGTGGTGATTTTGATTAGGCAGTCGAAATTCAGAATGGAGGTTAGTTGAATATAATATGACCTAGATTGGATAGATAGAGGATGCTTCTGGAACTTTGTAAAACGAAAACTGGACAAAATTATGACGTAGACCAGTGTAGACAATTGAAAATAAATGTAGATTGGTAACTGAGGGTAGAACGATAAAAAAGTATGACGTCACCGTCCTAAAATTTTGAGCGTACGATCAAGTAGTAGATTTCACAAGAAGTTGTAGAATGTGAGTATAATATTCGATTGATACACTGTTTAAGTTAATGAGATAAAATGAATTATGTAGGTAAAGATATGTGAATGAAATACTCAATGAATCCACACTATGGTGTTCTTCATTCAATCGATTCTTTAACGAAAAATGAACGTTACCCACTACTATTTATTTTCAGCGATCTCGGCCGTGAAAACTGGAATCATTCTCATCGTGCGAGTCTGACACCCGTTGATTGAGATGCGATACTTTTCACATTATAATAGAAATTCTCATAAAATGATTATCCGAAGAATAAATATGTTCTAAATATTCCGCAATAAATTCATAGAGGAAACTACATATTCGATTCACTAGAAAAGTAATAATTTCAATTTTACTATAACCATTTAATTATATAGAATTTGAAAACACGACCAACTACGCTACATAGAGAATTATTTAATATTTTAGAATCATATTATAAAATTTATAAGTAGTTATATAATTGATAAATTGAAATGTTACAAACGCACTATAACCAGAGACGAATATCAATTTTATTATCTTTCAAAGTATTTCAGAAAATCATCGTGAAATAAAGAGTAGCATAATTTTATTTGAAAAATCTAATCATTGGAGGATGAGGCTTTATTAATACTAATATAGTTTTTTCGAATGCCACCATACTAATGATTACAATATAAAAATACAACTATATTGGATACCTGCTTATTTGGGTATAACGGAAACAACAATGCTGATTCACTTGCTAAGGTAGGCACTCTAACTGAACCGCATATAGCCTTAATTCCTTTCACAGATCTCTACCAAAAATTTGAGTCTAATGCTATCGAACAAACAAAATTTAGCTTTCTTCAAGATAGCCATAATAAGGGAAGAGCCTACTTCAAGTCGTTCTTCATTAATAATAATTCACCGTCGGCTAGAAAAAAATTTATTATGACAATAAATAGATTGAGATCTAATAATTATATCCTCAAGGTTTAACTATATCATACCGGAGTCGTAACAGATTCTGCATGCCAGGAGAACGAAGGGATAATTGGTTTGTTTTCAAACTATATGATCACCACAGATATGGATTTTTAGGGAAACTTTGGGGAGCCAGGCTTCGGCTACCTATGAAGGTAGATGTACTAATCAGAAAACCAAACATCATGTATGTAATGCTTTAATGTAGTTTCTTTGAGAAAATATAAGAGGAATAAAATGTTAACATCTGGTAGTCATAAGAAAGGATTCATGTAACTGTATTGTTATTGGTTGGTTTCGGAAAAATAAAAAAGAAGTCTCAACACGTACCCCTTTCGATAGCTCAATAAGATCCTCTTACATTTGCAAGTAGTAAATGTAGTAGTGGGACGGATAGCTGGAACGAATTTTATTCCTGAACCGTCTTGTTCACAGTAGTATATATAAGAATGAGATCTCAAATTAGTCGTTCGTTGAATTTTGCACCGAGAGGTTCTCAGCATGTAGAGAAGAAAGTGTTTTTACTACGGAAATGTCGGGACAAACGTGCCGTAGCTTGAACATCTCTCCTGACATATTTTTAGATAGTTATATTCTCTAAAAATGTTTAAAAAGCCTACTTCCTCTACTTTGGTGTTTCAGTTGGATATCAAGACAAGCAATGGGCTATCCATGTGTGCTGTGTTAGTTGTAGAGTATCATTGGTGCAGTGTAGAATAGGAAGATGCTATTTTTGCTGACGAAGAGTGAAGAGTATTCCAAAAAGGAAAATCATAAGATATATTATCCAAATTTTCGATCTGCCATGCGACCTATTCCTCATAATGCAGAGTTATCAGCGTCTATCGATCGATACTGGAGACAATGCATCATCAAGTAGCTCCAAAAAACAGTACACCTTCCCCAATGTTACTCCTGCTCCCAGTTTTATTCAGCCACATTTAATTGTTTATAGCGAGTTGCATGATTTTGTACGTGATTTTGGGTTATCAGAGCAACAGTCAGAATTTCTTGGTTCTCATCTTGAGGAATGGATCTTACAAGTTGATGAAATGAAAATTCCTAATCTCAAAGAGCGATACGCTCGGTTTTCTGCATTTTAGAGTATGAAAACTTCTGTTCGTGTTCTGATATTGATGATTTTATGCAGCTAATTGATTTTGAGCTTTCCTCATCTGGGTGGCGTTTATCTATTTATTCGTCTACATACAGTTTAAATGCTGCATTATTGCATAATGGAAATTCGAAACTCTCTATACCAGTTGCCCATTCAGTGACAATGAAGGAAAGTTATGAAGATATACGCATATTTACAAAAGGTAAATATGTGGGGATTTCAATGTTATAGGAATTTTAGTAGGACTTCAGAGAAGATGTCCAAAATATTGCTGCTTTATTTGTCTGTTGGACAGGAGTACAGTAAATCAGCATTATATAACAAAACTTTGGCCAGAAAGAAATGAATTTCTCAAAATCTTAGTTAAAACCTCTTGTAGATCTCAAAAATCTCCTTTAATTAAACTTGGGATGCAAAACATTGTGATGGCTATGAATGAAGATGGCGATGGATTCAAACACATAAAAGTATTTCCCAAGTTAAGTTCTGCCGAGTTGAAGTAAGAAAACTTGCTGGATGACGGTAATTTTACTAGACAGCTTACTAGTATGAAACTCATTCTTTGGGTTGTAAATGGTTCATTGGCCAACAATATGGATGCAATTTATCAACAGTTAGTTGATGAAGTTTCAGCAACCTACAGTACAAATTAAAAATTAATTTCCTCCATTCACCTTTGTCACTTCTTCCTGAAAATTTGGCTGTCAGGGAAGAGCTCGGTTGTCGGTTGAAGAAGGGCAATAGAATTTGGCTATCAAGCCATGATGGGTGATTACTGTTGGTTTTCAAGAAGAGAGGATATGACTTCTCATAAAAAGCGAAAATAGAATTCAACTAGTATTTTGATTCATTATTTTCAATCCTTGTATTTTTCTTGAATGTAAAATACTGTTAAACGAACTTGAATAATAAATTCTTGTAAACACATTATTATAAACCTTAATTAGAAATCGGTGTGCTTAAGAGTCTATGTATATAGCTACTATATGCTGCAACTTTATGTTGGTAGGGATGTGCTATATACATAGACTCTCAAGCACACTGATGTCTAATCATAATTATTTCAAAGAATTGAATTTGATGAAGCAAATCGCAATAAATAATGGTTATGATGCAAATTTAGTTATCAACATATTATACAGGGATATCCACCGGGACCGTCCGTTAAAAACTTTTTAAGTTTCAATTACAATATCAAGCTGAAATTTTATACGCGGCCATAACTAGCGATTTCCAATTGGAATGAGATATTTTCGAAGTGATACCATTTCTGGTTATACCGGAAGTGGGTCATCACTTTGTTATTTCAAATAACAATCAACCTTTTTATTATACATCTAGAACTGACATTAGAGCAAGGCATGAAATACCCAAGTTGTTTGCACTTATCTGTCAAAACTTTTGACAGATTTAATAATTTTTGTTTTAAACTCGATTTTTGGGGAACATTTAAAGAAATTGTAGCTCGTAGATCTTTCGCACTACAGACACAATTTTTGCTTGGGTGGATAGAAGGAGGATAAGAAATTTTTTAAGCAATCTACACATGTCAAATTTTTATTGAGTTGTTTTGCATGGTTTTTTCAATTTGGCCTTTTTCAAACAGCAATAACTCAATTTTTTCAAATGGCACATGCCAATTTTTATATCGCCTTCAGATGAAGCGTCAAATTTCAGATGGAATTGTATCAGAATGTAGTTTACCCGTCTTTTATAGTTCCGAAATAATGGTTAGATTAGTGAAATAAAATATCGAAGCATTAGAAGCAATTTTTCTACAATTCGGATGAATAAAAATTGTAGGAACTAAGCGAAAACCAATCATCAAAGATAATTACATCAATACAAATAAATTATAGAAAACATCATAGGAAAAAACTAATTTACGATCTGAATAAATGTTCCATATGGGCCCCATTTTTCTCGATACACTTGACAGCTCGTATACGAACATGATGAGTTGTCCTCCTAGTTTCCTCAGGATCAATATTACGAAAAGCATTATGAACGCGCTCTAGTAACTCTTATTTACTTCTTACAGAATAAGATACACTTCGCTCTTGATTTTTCCCCATAAATAAAAATCAAGGGGCGTCAGGTCCAGAAAACGCGGAGGCCATAAATTTGGTCCTTGATTACCCCACCATCTATCCTCAAACATTTCTGTTAGCTGCCGATCTACAGCTCGTGTTTTATGTGCTGGTGCACCATCCATTTGGTTATAGCAATCCCTCAGAATGTTAAAGGGTAATCTATCTAAAATATTTGCTAATGTTCCTCTCAAAATTTGTAGGTATCTATGTCCATTAAGATTTTCCTCATAAATGTGATAAGCCAACAAATCATCCATTAAAATTGCAAAAACGTTCACGCTGAATTTATTTTCGAAATCAATAACCTCAATGAAATGTGGATTTTCTGTGGCCCAAAAATGTCAATTTCTCCTGTTGGTTATCCCACTTTCATTGAACTTGGCTTCATCAGACCATATAATTTTTTGCAGAATTATCTCATCTTTACGAAGCCGAATTAATAAATTTTCACAGAAATTTAGCCGCTTGGGAAGGTCGGTTGGTTTCAATTTTTGTAGTCTGATAAAAGAATACGGGTACATGTTATGTTTCTTAAGGATCCTTTGAATGGAAGTATAACTCAATCCAATATCCATTGATCCTGACTTAATGGACGCATATGGATTGGCACGAAAATGCGCTAGCGTATTAATTTGATTGTCGTCGTGCTCGAGAATTGGTTTTCTTCTACTTTCTATGTATTTTGTTCCTCCAAATTGCAGAAAATTGCTTCTAGACCTTCGAAATTTTATTTTACCCATAGGCGCCAAACTTGCGCCTATGGGTTCCTTCATCCTTCTTCTATCCACCCAAGCAAAAATTGTGTCTGTAGTGCAAAATATCTACGAGCTGCAATTTTTTAAAATGTTCCTCAAAAATCGAGTTTATAACACAAATAATTAAATCTGTCAAAAGTTTTGACAGGTAAGTGCCAACAACTTGGGTATTTTATGCCTGCTCAAATGTCGGTTCTAGATGTATAAGAAAAAAGGTAGATTGCCATTTGAAATAACAAAGTGATGATCTACTTCCGGTATAACCAGAAATGGTATCACTACGAAAATATTTCACTTCAATTGGAAATTGCTACGCTAGTTATGGCCGCGTATGAAATTTCAACTTGATGTTGTAATTGGAACTCGAAAAGTTCTTGAAGGACGGTCCCGGTGGATATCCCTGTATAAGAGAACACAAAAACTACCTTCACAACATATATATACAATCGGTGAGCACCAAGACAAGAAATTCTATAATTTAACATACATAGGCAATAATAATGTGAAATCCCTTCTTAAAAATTCAAATTTAAATATAGCGGTCAAAACATCAACAAATTTAGGTTCACTTATCAGAAAATATAAGTCTCCAATTAATAAAGCAAATAAATCAAGTGTTTATAGATTGAATTGTACAGAATTAAATTGTTTTTATTCAGGTACAACGGGAAGAAATTTTATGTTAGAATCTCTGAATATGAATTCAGTTTCATTAATGGAAAAAGCGATTCAAGTTATTCAAATAATTTTAGGGCAAATAGTCATTCTTTTTAAAATTTAAAATCCAACATTCTGAGAATAGAAGTATAAAACTTAACCTTCTGGAAGTACTAGAAATTAACAGAATTAGGTATTCACCGGAAATTCTTAATGATCAGTTAGACATAAATAACTCACCCTTATTAGGCTTCTTTCCTAAACACTTGTTCAAATCCAGATAGCTCTGAGTGGGTTGCTTCTCTAGTATTTATAAGTATATGTTAGTAAGATATATTTGTATTATTCAGTAGCTCTTGACAAAGACACAGTGTATCGAAAATCGTCGAGCATTTAATGATATATTTCAGTAGAAATTATCGTTCACTTCTATTTGTTATTATAATTTTTGCATCATCGATAATTTCAGCCGCGCACGCTTCTTAATGATTTCAATACAAGATTTCGATATCATGGGTTACATTTTTCTTATTTTTGTAAGGATCCCCATTCTTCTGCAGGCATAATATAAACACCTCAAAAAGTCTAGGAACACTTACCAATATCTTTAAAATATGAATTTGATGATTCGAATTTATAGAAATCTTTCGGTTTTGATAGGATGTATTGTATGTGATGTATTCTCAAGAAAACAGAATAATATTTGACTTCTCCAAAGCACCTATTATAAATGAAAATTTGAAATTTGAAAATGACGAAATTTGGTGAAAAACAAAAAAAAACCTGAACTAATATTTTCGAAACGATATGGAAGCACTTATATTTTACCCAGAAGGTCCACTTCTGTTATTAATGACACTTTGGCATCGTCGCGGCATGCTCAGTATTAGATTGTCTATTACATTTTGGCCTAAGTCTTTCCAAGCCCCCTGAACTGCTAATCGAAGCTCCTGTTCATGATGGAAGACTTTTTGACGCAGGAGATTCCTTTTTAGGGTGTCCTACACATGCTCGATGGGATTTAGATCTGAGGAGCATAATGGCCACGGTAGAAGATCAATATCATTCTCTTCAAGAACGTTCGAGACAACTCGTGCACGATGAGGAGGGGCTTTATCTTGTTGGAAGAGTAGATTTTGACCCATGGTTTGGAGATACGGTACCACTACAGGTAAAACTATCTCATTTGCGTAAGAATTTCCCGTGAGGTTGTTCTGTATGAAAACGAGGTCAGTTCTTCCACCAAAGCGTATACCTCCCCAAAACATCACTGATCCGCCTCCCTGTCTAACAACTTCTCGAGCATGCTGCAGACGGCTTTGCTTTCCAGGTTCCCTCCATATTCGAATCCTTTCCGAATTGGAATAAAAACTAAATCTAGATTCATCACTGAAGAGAACTGTGGCCCACCTCTCTTGATCCCAGCTTACGTTTTCTTGGCACCAAGCTAAACGAGCAACGCGATTTCCATGGGTCAGTTGTGGAGTTGACCTTCGTGCAGTCGATTTCTCACAGTTTGGTCGGAAATTTGTACATTATGAACTCGTGATAGCTCTTGAGCTAATTGAGATGCTGTGGTAGTACGATCTCTTCTGGCTTGTAAAACCAAAAATCGGTCTTGGGCGACTGTAGTAATCCTGAAACGGCCTGTATGGCGTTCTTCTACGTAACCTGTTTCATTGAAACGCGATCATAGACGGTTCATGACACTTGAGCTAGTTCCCAGAACCCTGGATACTTACCGTTGTGAGCTCCCAGCTTGGAGCATGCCAACGGCTCGTAACATCTCTTCTCTAATAAAATGTCGTCTTTCCATGGTCAAACCACAAAACTTGAATCTTTTATTTGTGCAGAAACAAAGTGCCAACTACTTGATTTCAAACACTGAATACATGAAATGATTATAAAGCAGCGTCGCATCTGATCTTTTATAAAAAAAAACTGAAACCTGTTGCGGCACACTACATAATTTGGTGTGAAATTGATGCAGGTGTTCATTTCTTTAAAAAATCATCCATATTGATCGTTCTGGATACAATATACCGATATTCAGCAGTGATCCCTAGACTTTTTTGAGATGTTTATCTTCTATGATTCACATATAATGAGCTTTCAATAGAAGAAAATCAATTTCAAAATAAGTTGAGTAGTTTTTGATTCAAATGGCAATAAACAGATTTTCCCTTTATATATAGGTAGGAGATAAAGAAAATCTAACCTCAACCTAGAGTCATTTGCTTCAGTCAACTACATCAGAAGAAGAAGTGAAAATACATAAATGGAATATATATTTCCTTCCTTGCTACGTATCAGTAACAGTAGAATGCAATTTATTTTGTGTCGAGGCCATTGAGATAGTGAACAGAAGAGTTCTGTTTTATTTTGATTAACTTAATAGGAATAAGAGTACCGTGTTTTGATGCTCCCGGGAATTATATTGCCTAGGGAAACCGAATAGCAATTGGACTTACGAAGCGAGTTTCCATATTATTAGATGCATCTAGTACTTTAGGAAGTAAATAAATTGAAATAATTTTAAAATACCGCATTTTATAATGGTCCGCCATATATAACATCGCTTAACCAATACGGTTCGCTTAGCCCGGTTCTCATTTTTATTCTTGGCTCGTGAATACGATAGTCTCCTGTTAATATGAGGATATAGAAAAGAATGTTCTCAGAGCGAACTTCTAAATGGCTAGCAATTTGTGAAGTCGACTCCGACCAGAAACTTCAATTAAATTGGAATGATACTTGGATAAAGGAACACTTTTTCATCCAATTTGTTGGTGTCACTCTTCCGTGAACTGATCGTTCCACAAACTGAAAATAAATAACAGGGAATTAACAATTTGTTAGGCTATGTGTGAGAATTAAACGAAAATATTCTGGAAATAAATGAGCGCTTTAACCACCTGAATGACCATCACCCTTTGTAGATCGACAAAGGGCATTGCAGGTGGTTCGGTTAGTTTTGTTACTGTGCAACCTCGTTGCTTTTCAATTTAACTAACTCTGATACAATTTTGAGAACACTTAGCGTTACTTCATTCAAATTTCATTTTGAAGTTATTGACGACCGTATGCTTGAAATATTGCCAGTACTTCTATATAATCCACATAATATGTCCACTAACTGAGAGGATGCTCTTTTGGTTTCCGTTAGCTTACTATCCGGATAAGTTTTATATTGGAAACGTCGAAGTCGTTTGTTTTCATAGCCTTCTTTGTTCGAAAACTAAATATCCCCTCGACAAAAATAATTCTGATTCCTGAATTATTCATTGTGAGGTATGGTTGAGTTTGGAAAATTATTTGCAATCCGCATATGCTAAAATATACCGTTTGAAGATTTCCATTAGCCTTCTGGATTCACTTACACGAATTGAAATAGAATTAATGAAAATTTTCACATCATCACAATTTGTTAGCATTAAAAGAAAAAGTGATTATAGAATTTGTTTACCCATAGTATCAAGCTTCTAATGATAACTCAGTACCAATATGGTGCCATTCGAAAAAATGAAATTCTAATTCAAAAATAATTTTGGAGAACATTAATCTGGCCTGGGCAGAGCAAAAATTTTGCGTCAGTTGCTTTTTCGAAGTATTTCTTTGATCGATTGAGGAAAATTGGTAATATTCATGGCAGTTTTTTGGGATGGGAGCATTTTCTAAGCACAAGTTAAAAAGATCCTTGATTTCTCGTAGTAGAGCTTCCCTCCCATTCTTATTGATCCTTGATTTCTTCTTGAGATTCAGTATCCTTTTGACCCTTGGTACATGTTTCTTACCATTACTAAGTATTCTTTTCAGGATCTTCAAGCTTTGGTATTCTCTATGGTGTGTTTTATTTGTTCGTTGTTGTAATTTCCTATGTCTCTTCTGTTGGTTTTTAAGATTTATTTGCTCCGTTGGTTTATCAGTTGGGTATTAGTGCTGTCGTGCTTTTTAGGTTTCTTCGATCTTCAATCATTTGTTTTGTTTGTTGGCTTATTTTACTTTCTCGTATCTGCCTTAGATAGCATCTTCTATTTGTTTCGATGACAGATTCTGTTATTGTCCTGTTCAATTCCTCGATATTTTCATGGCTTGTATATTTTTATAAAGCTCTGTTGATGGTTTCTTGGTATTTCTCAGCACTTTCTGTATGTTCTTTGGCTGAGTCAATCTGTTTATTTCTTGGCCTATATTGATTTGGACTGTGGCTCTTACCATTCTGTTGTCACTTCCCACACTGACTTGGTTCAGCACTGATACGTCGTGTAGGATGGATTTATTATCAGTTATTATAAAGTCTATTTCATTTATTGTCTTTCCGTCTAGGCTTATCCATGTCCACCTTCGATATGGTTTCTTATAGTAGAAGCTGTTCATCAAGAATAAGCCGTTTGCCAACAGGAAGTTCAGAAGGGTCTCTCGACGTTAGTTTCTTTGACCGAAATTTCCCATTGATACATCTGCCTTGCGTTGAAGTCTCCGCAGATGATAGTGAATTGCGAATTTGTATCCTCCAGTGCTACTTGAAGATCATCATAGAAGTGTTCAATATCGTCGTCGGAGCTTTGTGATGTAGGTGCATAGGATTGGATGATTGTATCTTGTATTAATTTTCAGAATTAGGTACGCAACTCGTTGGGAAATACTCTCTACCATCGAAATATCATCAATATGAGTTTTTTGTATGAAAAAACTAATTCCATCAAGGCGAGCGACATCTTTCTTGCCTACATAGTAGAGTGCCTGTCCTGATTTCAGTATTCTCTACCCCTCTCCTTTCATCCTCACCTCGCTGAGGCCTGCAATGTCCCACTTAATTTTAGATAATTCCTCTTCCAGCTCTTGTCTCTTGCTTTCTGATGATAGGGTTCGGACGTAGCTTGTTGCAATCCAGATTTAGTATTCTCCTAGTCAAATTTCTGTCCCCCCATAATGCTTGGGACTGACCGTCGTTTCGGTGTAAGATTCTGGATTTGTATTCCTACTCACCTGGGGTATTGTTGTTTTGAGATTTGACATTGCATACATTAAGAGGAAATGGCAATTGAAACACCACGCTTATCGTGCGGATTGGTGAATTTTCTTTTGGTCCTAACATGGAGATCCGACGGTGTTGGCAGCCGCCCGCTCCGGATCAGACGCTACCGAGTGTACCTGTTGGTCTACGGGAGGTATTTTATTTCTCTCCTACCACCCATATCTGGAAGGCTTTCTATCATACGCCACCTGGGGATGCGCCCTCTAGGGGTTACAGGTTCCCCCGAAGATACATCTTACAGTTATGGTAATTAAATGTACTCTCGATATCCACAAATATTCCTTATCCGTCTTTTACCTCAGACCTTGATTCTTCCGTTTGCACATACTAAGTCGATCTTTTCGTAGCCAATTTTACTGTATTGGAGATGTTGGTAAACAAAATGGCTCCCGCTTGCTTAGCTACTACCGAATTAACTTTACAAAGCACTCCGTTCTATAATGAAACCGTTCTTATCCATAATATAATTTCAGCCCAATTGCCAAGATGTAATAAGAGACTATTTGAAAATTTTCAGAGCTGAAGAGAGTAGATAATATATTATCAAAGATACATAATACTCAGTATCAATAAAATACATTGTATGAAATTTGCCTGAAACATTGATTTGGCAATAAGCAGACAAGATTATATATGAGCTATCTATTTAGAGAATCTGAACTTTCATCATGAAATCAATTACCATTCGATCAATAAAATGCGAAATTTCTATTAAGAAATTAATTTTTGTGATTTTGGAGTTTGTTGAATTTTAGAAATTTGATTTATACGGCAGGTTAATACTGTAAACTAGACCACAGACTATTTGTCGTACATAGTTGAATGTCAGTCCATTTCTTGCACAATTATTTCTATAATTGATTTCTGCTATTATGCATTCCCCAATATCAATGAAATACTAGTTCCATTAGCAGTGACATTCATTTTAATTTTCTGCATTATCAGAGAAATGTAAGTTATATGATTACATAAATATGAGCCAAATGCTGAAATGAAGAGAAATATTGCTGATTGGGAAAATAATATTGTATTTATGATTAATGAATTCTTACTGATTAATTTCAGCGTTTCGAATTATATGATAATTGCGACATTCCAAATATTTCCTGAATTTAATAAATATAAAAATGCCGTTCAACAGATAAGTTGTACATTTGAACTATATTTGATATAGATTAGGATCATTCAATGCAACTGTTCATCTCGTTTTTCCATTGTTCTAAACGAGGGTATGCCGGCTCGGTGGCGTGGGGGATATGATACTCGTCTCCTGCGCAGAGTTACCTGAGTTCAATCCCCACAAAGTCGGTGCGATTTTTCGGATTCTGGGAATCGCTTGAGCGTCCATCTTTCGGAGGAGATGTAAGGCTGTTGGTCCTGTCTAACAGAGATTTGTTAGACAGTGAAGATCCCTTCCCACGACACGAGAGGGGTTCGGAAAAATTTCCGGGTTAGTGAGGTGGCAGAATTCCCCGGCGTGTCATTAGCCGAATGGCAGAAATAGAGCACTTAAAAGGAAAAAAACAAAACAAAACGGTGGGTATATTTGAAAAGATATGTCGTCTTATATACTTATTGTTTTTCAGTGAACTATTCGATAGATGAAAGCAGTTAGTTAAAAGGTTATTCTGTGGAAAATTCAAATAGGGTTTCTTATTTCAACAACTGAAAAAATTGAGTATGGAATTGAGTTAAGATCTTGCAGGCTATTTAGCAAGTTCCCAGCATTTTTCTGTTCGTTTATTCTCCATAAGTTTATCCTCAACTCCTATATTCATCATGTATGAGAATTGCTATTAGAGGTATACTTTTTGTCTAGGAAACGGTTTTCATAGTGGGAATCTGATTTTTGTTTTGCCTATCCACTATAGACGACCTTACATTGAAGTTCTTAAAGTTTTACGATATAAATTTCAATGCAACTTCCACAGAAGGTTTTATTAACAACTAATATGGTACATTTATCAATTGCGATAGACATTTATTAATATATCTGGCACGAGATTATTGAGGTACGAAAACTGCATTGAGATTATATGACGAGAAGAGAGGTATGAGTTAATATATTTATATTTGATTGATATCTATGAAATTAGGAAGAACCTCATAAATATCCTGTTTGAATTGTTAAAGTGAAACCATGTTCTCAATTATTCAAAAACATTAATGATGATAATGATATTTATTTTGTATAGAGAAGAATTTATTTTTTCACGATGGTATAATATTGATTTTATGTACGAGGACTACGCTTTATATTCTGAGATACGTGAAGAAAAAGAAGTTTATGACTCAAATTAGTTTATGTTCATTCGAAGTAATTATCACCCTCATCAATGCACTTCTGTCACCGAAGACTCCCCAACTGAATGACTTGAATCCAGTCATCTTTGGAAATGGTCTCGAAAAAACAAAAAAAAAAAAACATGAAACTTCTACTATATGAATGGTTTTTGGGGAAAGAACAACTATAAATTACAGATGACCAAATCAAGAAAGTAACGCGGATGTGGAATGACTTTCATCATATCATCACATAAAAAGTCAACTTGCTGGGCTGTGTGTCACGTCGCATTGTCGTTATGAAACACTATTCCGCAAATTCTGACTAATTTAAATACCGCAAGTAAATATTTTGTGACCTACTAGATGACTGTTACTGTACTTTGAATTTTAAGCTTAATTGCTTTCACCAGTACAAAACTAGGATAATAGGATAACATTTTTAGTAGAATATTACTTATTACAAATAAATGGGGTTGGGGCACCTTCGTGCATCCACTCATGGTTCTCCTAGCGGATAGGAACATGTAAAAATGGACTATATGCTCCATCACGATAATAATAATAATAACAAGAAGACAACAATGACACTTTGGCGCACGTCTCTGAAGGCAACATGAGCAACAAGTCAATTAAAACCGACGAGATATCCATACGTCGTGGAATTTTTAAAGGAGACTCTTTGAGTCCACTATGGTTCTTTTTACCTATGAACCCATTGTCATCAAGGCTCAATAGAGCAGGATACGGATTTAGGATGAAAACAGATAGGAACTATTATACAATCTCCCACCTGCTGTATATGGATGACATCAAATTATATGCTTCGAACAAAAAGCAATTGGACGATCTGCTGAAAACTGTCAGTAACTTCTCGGCAGATGTTCGTATGAAATTCGGGACCCTGAACATTCAAAGAGGGAAAGTCATAGATGATGAAACACAACTTCCAAACGGTGAAATTATGCAGTACATGAGGGATGGCGAAACATACAAATATCTAGGATAACAACAAGCCAGATTGCTAGACAAAAAACAATCAAAATAGAAGATTCGTTCAGAATACAGTCAGCGTCTGAAGACTGTGCTCAAATCAATGTTGAACTCAAGGAATCTAGTCAAGGCATTTAACACCTATGCCATTCCAGTGGTGTTTTACTCATTTGGAATAATCAGATGGACTAAGACAGAGCTGAATGATATTCAAAGGCAGACCCGAACGATGCTGATAAAGTACAACAATCATCATACCAAATCGTCTGCGATACGAACAATTTTGAAGCAGAGAAAAGAATAAAATTTAAGAAAATTCTTTTTTGCAAAAGCTCTCACTTCTGACCTCCATAGAGTGGTATTGTTGGCTGATAAGGGATAAACTCCACTAAATCTTGCTACCTGAGATGACGTGCCAAAAACAAGAGCAATGGTCAAGAAAGGAAATGCATGGACGACATCACCATGAGATTAATCAACCTCAAACAAAGACAAAGAAGCCTCCAACAAGAGTTTGATGAAAGGAGAATAATTCGCGGAAACAAAAGGGTTCCTTATGGCCATTCTAGACCAAGTGATTGATTGCTTCAAACAACTACAAAAAATTGATTACTATGGTCGGAACATTACAAACAGATACGTGCAGAAAGTTCCATAGTAGATCGGAGACTATACAGCATATTACGTCCGGCTGCGAACAACCGGTCAATACGGACTATCTTCACAGGCATAATCAAGTGTGCAACATTATACATAAGAAACTTGCACACAAATACGAACTTCTGAATACCTTCCAGCCATATTACAAGTATCAACTGGCGCCCGTATTGGAAAATGACTCTCTCAGATTATACTACGATAGCCACTGACAGAATGGTGACGAATAATAGGCCGGACATAGTGGTGTATGATAAGAGAGCTAGAACAGCAATGCTGGTGAATGTCGCCATACCGAATAATAACAACGTGCTGAACAAGTTCCAGGAGAAAAGTCCAAATACACAGACCTTGCTATTGAGATTAAGCAGATGTGGCACCTGGATCAAATAGATAATGTTCCTGTCATCGTATCCTCGACTGGGTTAATACCAAAAACTTTGCATGATAGCCTTAGGAAATTAGAATTGCATGAGAATACCTATATAGAAATGCAAAAGCTGTAATTCTTTATACATGTAGGATACTTAGGAAATTTAAGTCAAGTATATTGTAATCGATTATATATATATATATATATATATATATATATATATATATATATATATATATATATATATATATATATATATATATATATCTTTATGTCAAGTATATTGTAATCTATTCCTTTGTTTGCTGAATCTGGAAAAGGTAAATTATATCCTGCTAACAGCTGAGAAGTCCACGGTAATGATAATAATAATACCGTTTATTTTCCTATACAATTTGTGAGTGCATGAGTTGTAAAACCAGGTTGTTGACAATAAACTCAGAAAATAAACATAATTGCAAAGTCATTTGACTGTCTGCAGTGTTCTTATCTAATAAGCAGAATAAGATACCTACCACTATGCAACATACACACAATCAAATTTATATGGAATTACTTAGTGTTCCACATTTGTGATTGTTTTGAACCATGGATATTTGACTACTTGTGAAGAATGAAGTTTTTTTTCTGTAAAATAACTGGATAGTATGATAAGAAATGCTGAATTATCACTACATGTTGGGGATATTGTACCGAGTTATCACTAAGCCTTGAAACTGTGAATTTTCGATGTGCAGAGGGGTCGAATAATAGCTCTTCTTGAAGAAGGGATGACACAGAGGAATTAGCGGCCACAATGGGGGTATCATATGCGGTGATTTCAAAAACCTTCACCTGATACGTAGAGCTACAATCTCTGAAAAATAGGCCTAGAAAAAGTCGTAAGAAGAACACTCCTGAAGATCAAGAACGCTTCTTGTTCCAAATTGTAAGAAGAGACCCAAGTGCGTCCCACGCCATACTCCAAAAGCAATAAGGTATCAGTCAAAACGATAGGTTAGGTTAGACCTCGTTCAAGGGGTTTATACAGCAGTAGGCCCTTAAGAGTTCCAAAGCTAACCAGACAACGAAAAATCGGCAGACTTTATTGGTGTATCGAGCACTATAATCAGAATATTGAGAATTTGAGAAATGTTTTTTTTTCGGATGAGACCAGAATTGGTGTTGGATCAGATGACCGCAAGATTCATTCGGGTTTTAAGGGGTCATGAAAGGCAAGCTAGACTCCTAGCAGCAAGACAAATTGCGAAATACCTCGGGGGCAGTGTGATGTTTTGGGGTGGCATTAGGCTGGGATGCAAAACAGATTTGATTTCGCTTCCTGCGCGTATAACGGCTAGAAATTACATGGATCTAGTGCTGGATACCATAGTGAGACTCATACGAGGTTCCCACGGCTCTAATTTTCCTTTTATACAAGATAATGCTCCTATGCATACCAGGCACCTCCCGCGACATCATCTTGAAACAGAGGGGTTCGCTATTGAATATTTATGGGATGATCTCAAAAGGAGAATTAGATCGCGCCAGTATAATCCAAGAACCCCACAACAGCTCATCCAAGCCGCCA
This sequence comes from Cryptolaemus montrouzieri, assembly GCA_013387265.2. Lineage (NCBI taxonomy): Eukaryota > Metazoa > Arthropoda > Insecta > Coleoptera > Coccinellidae > Cryptolaemus > Cryptolaemus montrouzieri. Next base: position 128,379,356 of record JABFTP020000185.1, read on the forward strand.
CAGAAGAGTTGCAGAATATCTCCCCAGAGAAGGTCGAAAACCTCATTCAAAGCATGCTCTGACGGATTCAGGATTGTTTCAGGGCAAGAGGAGTTAATGCAAGCTACTGAGGTCGGAAAAAATTTCCTACTCCGAGAGAAAACATTTTTCAAGTTTTTACTACACGCGGAAAGAGTCCTTTCTCAAAATAAACCTTAATTTATTTCTTTTTTCAACTGAAAAATCTCAAAAACGATCAATTCCAACAATCCTTCGAAATTTCCAAAAAACTTGAGGTAATATTCAAAATATTGTGTGATTCCGTATAAATTTGGTTGTGTGTAAATAACGTGTCTCGTGAGATTCTATCTCGCTCTGCTGACTGGCATTTTTTAGGGTGAGGGTTAACCAAGGACTGCAACTTTTTTCATATGAAAATGAATTTTCGACCAGTAAATTTCTGTGAAGAAAATCAGAAAAATCAGATCAGCTGAGTAACTCATGGTAATTCATTTTCATTTTATCGCACTCTACACTTCATTACAACATACACAGATGGATCATCTTCATGATATGAAGAAGTTTCCAAATATATCAAATTGTATCTCCGAAATCAGGATCCTAAATTATCTCTGTTTATGATGAAAAGAATACGCCCTAAAACATAAGCGAAAATTACGTGGAAATTCATATTTCCGTTATGAGAAATTATTTAGGACCAATTTTTCAATATTCCATAAAATTCCATGTGTCCGTTACACTAGATTCATCCCTGCATAATTACCATAAAACAACTCAATAGCAATTACTTCTAACGACACTATGCGTATATTAAATGAGCTGCCGTTGACTTCAAAGGCAATATTCGCTTTTATGCAACTTTGTTGTGTTAACAATTAATTTGGATGGAAAAATGCAATTTCCCTTTTTCAGTTTTCATGTTGTTTACCTCATCGTAATTATGTCATTTGGGCTGTATAGTTTAAAATGCGAATACCTCGCTGAAGAGTAGAATTAAAATTAATTGTTATCGGTACAAACAGATTTTTAATTATATCCAGATAAAATGTTATGTTCATTTAATTTACAATTTCATATGAAAAACTTGCTCACAAAAGGCTACTGAAATTATCGAGGAAACAAGATTTTAGGCTGCTAAACTACTGAACAATATTCGGTTCCGAATAATTAACTACCCTAAAAAGACAATATTACTTTCCCGCACAAATCCCATGATTTTGGATCCCATAAATTTGTATTAAGTTCTATAACAAAAATCGCTACCAGGTGTTACATAATAGTATAGTGGGGTAAATCTACGTGCAATTTCAAGAAAAAAAGTTCATATAACTATAGGTACGCAAAGCTTCGTTACGGAGCTACCTTGAAAAATTGTTTTTTTCTTTAAAACTCATGCAGTTTTTGAGATATTCAGGCCAAGTTTGGAATTAAATTATTACACTCCCTAGATTTCACTGTAATTTACAAGGTGTTTTTTTTCCGAAGCCATGTCCCCCTTTGCCCTTTCAAACTTTTTTTGCGAAACGCCTACTGATCAGCGCACAATCAATTTTCGTCATCTTTCTTCAATTTAGAAATTTTGACATCTGTAATTTTTTCGTATCTCCAACCATTTTAGAGTGAAAAATTATTGAATTTGAATTATTTGATATGTTTTTCGCTAAATAAGAAAACTATCGAAATACTCGATAGGTATGTCGTTTACTGAGACTCAAGTTATACTTATACTTATACTTATACAATTTCAACTAAAAAAAAGATCAATTAAAAAATAAATAAATTGCTGGAAGTGTCCTCTACCTGCAAGGGGTATTTCTTATCGTGTCACAAGAGGTTATTATTCGATTCCTCAATTCTTCTACAGTGTTCACTGGAGTGCTATAAACTGAACTTTTGAGATATCTCCATAAAAAAAGAGTCTCTAAACTAAGTCTGGAGACCTGGGAGGCCATAGTTACGCCACCCCCCCCCAACCTACCCATCGGTTGTTGAATGTATTATTCAAGAATTCAGTAGCTTCTCCACTGAAATGTCATGCATGAACCACATTATGTTTCCCACCAAAAGTGGCACATCCTCGAGAAATAAAGGTAACTCCTCCTCAAAAAATTGCGGATAAGCAGGACGGTTTACTCTATTAGGCAAAAAAATGGCCCAATCAAATAATATCCAATAATTCCGACCTAAATTTTTAGTGAGAATTGTTCTTGATGATGAGATTCTTCAATAAAATTGGGGTTTTACTCAGCCCAGTGATGATTAAAGATTTGTGATAGCAGTTCTCGAAAAGTTAGCTTCGTCTGTGAACATTATTTCACTATCAAAATGAGCATTATCCCTAATTTTATCATAGTACCATCGGCAGAACTATAGTCTTCAAATAAAATCTCGAGGAAGTAGAGTTTGGATGCGTTGAATATGAAACGGGTACAATAAAAAGTCGTGGAGAATCCTCCAAACTAGAACATGTGAATTATTCAACTGATTTCCAATCCAATTTTTTCGGAAATTTCAACACCTTGTAGCTCCGTGACGGAGCTTTTGTGGGCCTTCATTTATAGGAACCTTTTTTCTTAAAATTGCACAAAGATTTACCCCGTCAAGTTGTGACATACTATTATGTAATACCCATATTCGCGTCTGTTTATGTACTCTCTTGCTTTCGGGTACATAACAGTTATAAAGTTATTTTGTGATGAAAAAATGTCCATATTGAATAAGCAATTGTATGTCATCTGAACGATTTCATGTAATGATGAATCTAATTGAATGAAATGAAGATACCGATATTCAGTTTCACAAATATTTCAAATGCAGTTTTAAGTGAAACTGAGTTCAATACATAGTATTTATTATGAAACCTCTAAATTTTATATGCTCAAATGTGGTAACTCTTAACTTCTAATACAGTGTTCATTATCACCATCAAGTTTTGGTTTTATGTACAACCACAAAAATGACCCATGCGTAGTTGAATCACATTTGTGTTTACTGATGATACCTGAAAACCTAAGTTTATTAGTTTTTGATTGGCATTGAATAGTCATTTGCTTATGTAGGAACTACTGGGAAAATGTGCTGTTAAATTAAATTTGGGAAGATAACTGCTAGTGCTATTAAAGAGGTGGAAAATAGAAGTTGGGCTTCCGTATTCATTTTCTGGATTTTACATAATGGAGAAATTTGTTTTTGTTCTTCTCGTGTTGGTTCCCTTATGTTGGAGGTTGGAATATCATTATTTAAATGATTGGTCTATCACTTGGCAAATGTTTCATAAAAATTTATTAAAATACTCGACATACGTATCGGGTTGTTAGCCCATTATTAGGAGTAACACAATACTAAATTCAAAATGGGTGATTTCACTTATGTATAACGACATTTACAACAGGAGGTAAATTGGAGTCTAGTTGGTCGTTCCAAATTGGCTAGTTTTTCCTATCAGTGGACGTAATTTCAATACTCTCCAAGATGTCCATCCTTTTCCTTTATTACCAGGATGCATGGGTTGGATATTCTCGAAATCTATGAAATGATATTTGTTGATGCAGTGGTCCGAAAAACCCTGGAATTTTTATTTTGGAGAATAGATCTTTTATGTTCTTCAGCTCTTCTCTCTATATAGTCCGCTTTTATCCAATAATTTTAATTTATCTTCTTTATTAACTAACACTGAACACAAATTCATTTTGTTATCCCTCCACTAGCGAAAAATCGGAAACCTTTTTTATTTTCGCTTTTTCGGTTTTTTTTCGGATTTGTTGCTCGATCGTTCTATCTGAAAGACGGAAGTCTTTGATTCCAAAGAAATCGCGCCGTTTCGACTTTCCGTTCGCTATCGGCGACTTTCGGCCAAATTTATCGAAAAATTCGCAGGGCTCCGTCATTCGAGCTAGGGGCTCCAAATTTGGAACGAACCTTCCTCCAATCTTTCCCACCGGAAAAAAAAATACTCGGGGGGCTCTTCGTCCCTTCGCGTCTCTTCTTCTACGCCCGGTTCAAACTACCGACATCCTCTCGGATTATACCCGAAAAAGGCATTAAGACTTTAATATTATATTTTAAAAGAACCATGCTGTTCGCAGCAATAGGTTAGAATACGTTTATCTATATAATTGAGAAATATACCCTTATATCATAGATTATACTTATGATTTAACATTAGTGTTTTATTGGAGCGCTGAGAAGAAGTGACTTTAACGATTTCCCAACACTTCTTTCTTGAGAATAACAAAATTAAAGATTAAACCTCATAGATGCCGCTCTTCTGAAGTTATGCGCACACATACATTTGAAAATTAATTTTTTGTAGATGAATGAATAGAATACTGTGCAGTCCACTTCTTGTATCATGCTCGGACTATACTTGGTGCTCCTCAATTGCATATTTGGTAAAATAGGCGATACTTTCCATGATATTTTTTCTGATTTTTCAAATCGCTTGAATTTCGTGCAAATTTCATCTACATAAATACAAAGTCGACAAAAACAATTTTTGCTGAAGAATTCAAGTCATTGTCTGTCAAACATATGGTAATTGATTTTCATTCATTCCGATATACTCTCAAATTGAGACTGACATCCTTTTTGACAGGAGAGTACTAAAACTCCCACTTTGTAATGCTGTAGAAAGGCTTGAATAAATAATTCAAGGAATGATATCTGAATTAAGGATGAGGACTCCTACAGGTCAAGTCATCATATATATTTATCAAAGGGTCTGTTCACAGCCGCTCAGTAATAACCGTCATCAAATTAGGGTCAACAGTTCGTCGAAAACATGCAACTGCTAAAGTTTGGCATGTTGGCAGGTTTCCCAATAAATTTCATTTGATGAGGGTGTTGTATCTTAGTATTAACTAAGTATAGTAATATATCACCGAATGATTATATTGCGTTTCTTAGGGCCATTACTGAAACGTCAGAATTATGGCTAAGTGTATCTTTATATACCTTATATTTCTGAATTCAGTGATAAATCGTGAATTTCTGGAACTTGCCTTATAAAGAGGGGGTGTGAAAAATTACAGTTTACAAAACGTCAGGTAAAATATTCAAACGGAATATTTTTATTGATTTCTATTGAAATTACAACGGAGTGTAACTTGAATTCCACCAAAAGATCTTAGACTTCAAAAAACTTTATTCAACTATTGAATAGTAATTAATGGGCCGTACTCATGAAAGAAAGGATATGCTTATATTGGCAAAATAAAAGGATATCTTTCTCATTTTATTCATAATAATTTCGAGCGGATCCTTATACTTCCAAAAGAGTACAAGCAAGTTCTCATACTCGTAGAGGAGTAAGTGAGTATTCATTATAGCGATCTTTTTCTCCCAGTAAATAGCAAATCTTTCGAAAAAGCTGAGTTTGGTCAGTATCTGACTCAACTTAGTAGTGAAAAGTTGTTCAGTACGATGCTGAGCAGAATAGCAGATTTTATGGCTGTTAGGGTTGTTAAGCATTTCATGCCCCGTTTGCCTTTGCGATTTTAAATAATTATATCAGTTTGAAGAGCAAAAAGTACAGTGACTTTCAAACAGGTTCTTAAGAATTAGTGAAGAAACTCGAGGTGCTGCGTAGTCATCTGTCTACAGAATGGAGATATTTTTACGTTAGCTCAGTGATCCAAGATATCAGAAACGCATAGGCCAAGAACTTGGAGTGAGTCAAGCTACGGTATATCGCATCGTCAATGACACAATTATTAAAATAATGCACATTCAAATAAATGGATTAAGTTTTTTGCTACCAACAATTGAATTATGCAAAAGAAAACTAATGACAAAGCAAATACCAATTTGCAGCAGCAATTGACGTCATCGATTATACTCTTATAGGGATCCTGAAACCAAGTCTTCATGAGGATGAATACATTAATCGAAAAGGAAAAACAAGAATGAATGACACGCGATGCCAAAAGTTCACGTTCACGTCAGCTGGCTGGATCAGGGTAAGACTCAAGAATATGGAGAAAAAATCTCGAATATGCTTACCATTAGGAAAAAGGCACAATGTTGTTCTACTTGGTTATGATGGATATGGTATAGAGCCATTCTTAATGATTCCATTCAGAAATCCTACTGCAGGAGATGAGTCAAATTATAATAAGTTTCTTGAAAAAAAGAGAGGGTTAAAATTAAATTATGTTTTGGCCAAAATAAACGCAGGTTTCCATTTAACTATTCACTGAGTTTTATGAATTGAAATATGTTTGTTGTCCGTATGAAATAATTTTGGCTGTAGAATCCTTAAGTTTCATCATTTCCAACTTCTTTTCACAATATTGCTTCTGCACAATACTTGTTTGGTACTGTTGTTAGTCAGTCCTTTCGTTTCGTCTGTTTCATACTTCAGAGTTGAGTTAATTTTTTTAGGTGGTAGCACTAACGATTTACGCGCCATGGAGCTAATACCTGGTACATCGAAATATCCATCGTTCTCCCTTGCTAGAATGATGCTCCGTGTCCGATGTCTATTAGTTCTGTAGAGTTCTCAGTCCTTTTCACCCAAAGGTTATTATCTTCATTCACGCCAATTTGAAATGCCCCCTTTATTTCTCCAATCTTTGGATTGCTGTCTCCCTCGATAGCCTCAAGTTTTATTGCTTTATTCCCTGTTTTCTTCAGGGTGGTTTTCTTCTTCATTCTAGATGTCATGTTGTTCAGTTTCTACAAAATACCTTTTATATCAATGGGGTTGCCAAATGTTGCCAGGTATTTCTCCAAATATCTATTAACAAATTCGTTCTTTTTTCTTTCTCATTTACGGAATCTTAGACTTTTCCAAAATAGCAGGAGAAATGGCCGCACCTCTGCCAAGAATTCGAGTTCATTATTCACATTTTCCTCAACATCAATTTCACTTTCATATTCTGAACACAGTGCATTTTGATAAAAGTTTATTCACAACTGAGTAACTACCTTATACAAAAGTGCAGTAAAAGAGGGGGTAGCGTCACTTCAGACACGTCCTAACTTGTCGCTCAGTGTCAACCTTCTACTTGCGCGAGGAGGATATCCTAACAAGTATAAGGTAATCATTATGAATATAAAAAGAATTATATGCTTTTACTTTAATATTTTACTATTCATCATAAACTAATATTTTTGTTTTGGACAGCAGAGCTATGTAACATTATTGTCCGTAATAATATTTTATGCCGTACATTTTACAATAACCTTATATCATATGGCTGTAGGAAAAGGGTCGCGACCCTTGGCTTTCGATCTTTGCACTGGAAATATATGTACGGCATTTATGGGTAAAGTATCTGTATATGTCTACAAAAATAATTACACAAGTGCCGTACAGTAATAAATTACCTGTAATAATTCTACAATTATTCCCGAGTTGGAAATTTGTACTGACTTTCGGCGCCACCACTTTTGTACGGCACTAGGTTTTTCGTCATTTATTTTTAATCATCTATCAACTATAAGAACTCCATACATTTATTTTTAGTCGTTATTCCTCATTTGTACCTAGGGACTTCCATTTACTCATGTACTCACCTGTACTGCCCTAAAGTGACGGCATAGTGCTGAGAGTTATTTTCTGATATAGTAACAGCCTTCTAAGCGTTATTCACGTAGGTTCATTTCACAAAGTAATTTTTTTCCATCGGCTATGAACTATGTGGGTACAGTGGCTATTAATTTAATTTTAAGAAATGTCGAGTTCCTATAAATCTACATGCAGGTGTTGTTGCTGTTCCACCAGTAGAAAGTGGAACTGGAAGATGTAGTTCAACATCATTCGCATCTATTATGGCTTTATCCTTCATTAATGGAAACACAAATTTATTCTTCTGACTATGACTGAAAACTATATATAACTAATTTTCTAAAGCAAGAATTTGTCCAACAGAATGTCGATCTATTTTCTTTGTTGGAAATTTCTCTAGTACTAAACTGTCTACAGTAATATCAGATGAATCCGAAATTTCATTATTTGAAAAATCCATTTCATCCTTTCCTTTCTTCTAACAAAAAATCTCTTGTTTTAAGGAATATTTTTGCTCTCTCATTTAAATGGTCGGAGAATCAGTGAGAACTTCTGCTGTTTTTCTCTTGCTGCTGTATTTCGCAATTGACTGAAACTCTGCTTTCGGAAATAGGCTAAGTATTACGAGTTTAAATCATTTGATATTTTGAAGTGGAGTATTTTTACGTGCTGAATAATCAACTGTAGGATAAATTTCTGAAGAATGGCGTTCGGGTTGAGGCTTTGATGATATTACTGCCAAACTTGTCTGACTCTAACTGTTGAAAACTCGTCAACATATAACAGTACCTCTGAGAGATGAAGCAATATTTCTCTTGGTATAATCAATCGGATATGATTTCCCTAGCAATTTTCATATTACGTGCATGGAGATTCGTTGACCATTACTAGCCACTAACCAAGATCTGCATACTTCATTAAAACTGTTTAGGGATCCATATACTCCTCTATCCAAATGTTGTGAAGGCAGCGTAAGCAAGACTACACAATATTCGTTAGCAGCATTTAGAAATGGATAAGAACAATGGCTTTTATGGTTATGATATATCATTGAAACTGGATCGTCTTCACCCGGCTCAATACGTTTCATAAAATGATGAAACCATCTTGGAAGTATTTGATATACATTCTGAATTTAATGCAGCTGTTTTACCAATTGGAAAATTTCGACGAAATTTTGAAAGGGCTGGAATAATATACCCACACATTGCATCTAAAGTGCCACGTTTGGCTGGAGTTACCTGACCTTCTTGTCGCTCTCCTATAGTTGCCACAACCCTACTTGGTGTTTTGACCGTCGATTGCGTTCTTTTCCAGATAAAAATTCATTGATTATTCGATTAAAATGTACCCATTCGTAAATACTCAGCATATGTAGCCTCCTCGTGTACCGAAAATATTTGCTGATGATTATAATTAGGCTTCATTCTAGACAGATCAACTAGTGTCGGTTCATTTCAATTAATAATCGTATTTTAGCATTTTAGAAATAAAGCGGTTTGAATAAGCTCCTGAAACTTTGCACCTAATTTCACTGTTTTCATCATTATATTCGATTCAGTTAGTACCATATTCGTAGTTATTTTCATGTTTGGCACCATAGCTGTCCTGAAATTTTCATTGAAATATGAGAAATATTACGAGTGAGGGTACAGTGGTCATCATTTTTTGAAGAAAATAACTCGTGCCCACTCAACCTACAAATGACCCACCCAGTAACCTCACTTTCATTATTTATTATGGAAAAATTTGAGCACGAACATATAGAACTTGATAACATTATTTTATGCTACTTTGATATACACACAAACTTTTTACTGCACATTAAGCTTTCAGATTCCAATATTTTAATTAAAAACAGAAACTGAGTGGACTAACTATAACTTGCTATCATCATCTGAAAATGGGGATGTCAACCAGGAAGATGAATAACGATAAATGTTTGAATAAAAGTCCCGACACGAAGAACGTCGTTTCATACTTCCCCTAAATATGAGAAAGCGCTATTCTATTCATATTAAAAATAACTCCAAATACATATTATTTTCTCCAATACTTGTTTCTGACAAGCACTAGCTTTGTATCAAACTGAAATATTCCTCTCTAAGCTTATTGATAGGTTCTTGTACTTTCCCAAAAGTTAATAATACACAGAATGACTTGATCTCGATGACCAATTAACATCACCACCTCTCAGAATAAAACTTCGAGCAGTTTTCATTATCAGACGTCGATTAATTCAGTAGCTATGTCATGTTGCATAATATAAATGGAACTGAATATCATCAAATAAAATGTTAACATGTAACATTGTCTACTACAGTTTCACAAGCACCATTGTCCACGAAAATATTGCCCAACCAGATCGTAATAGTCACCAATGATATGTTGCCATTAAGATTGATCTGATAATGCGCTCACTAAACAGAGTTTTTCTTCAAAAATCAACACTTTTCTCATGAACACATTGAACGAAATGATGAAGTGATGGCTCTAATCACTTCAATCCTTCTGTTATTGGATGTCTGTAAGATGTTAATGTTAATTGGTTATTCGAAATTTGCCAAAATATTATATGAGCAACACCTTATTTTCGTGAAGGTTTTGGAATTGAAATTTTTTTGCTCCTTGTTATTCATTATTCACTAGTACGCGAACTGAAGTCCATCAATTGGATATTTGATACTGAAAGCATAACTAGCAGACTTGATCTTCTAGATGACTTTTCGTATTTCTTCTTTTGTAGGTCATTTTGCCTTAATATTTTCGTAACGTAGGATGAACATTTTCTCTTTAGCACTGATTCTTATTCTCATTTTTGATTGATTGAATACAATGGAATTTTATGTTATCCTTCCTTAATCTCAACATGTCGAATATTTTCAGGAATATGCTGCCAGATAAAACTGGCATTAACGGAAAACCTACTATAGCGTGCTCCTCACTACGCAACCCCGAAATAATTTTCGCCTAGAAGCTGCTGCCATGTACCAATGAAAATCTTTTTGATTCCTTTCGAAAAGATACATCTTCAAATTGGAAACCGATATCTATTGGAGAAGAGTATTGACAAAATCATAGAGAGACAGAATGATCAGAAAAATTCATGCGTTGTCTGAATTGAATACACACAACCAAATTTATATGGAATCACTCGGTATTTCACATTATTGATTATTTTTAACCATGGATCTTTGACTACTTGTGAAGAATGAAGTTTTTCGTTGTAAAAAACTGGATAGTATGATGAGAAATGTTGAGTGATCACATGTTTGTGAAATTGTACTCAGTCGTCACTGAGATTTGAAACTGTGAATTTCAAAATTTAAAAAAGCCTATAATCATAATTGATAATGCCTTACGTTAGATTGTCTGAGGTGCAGAGGGGTCGATTAATTGCTCTCGTTGAAGAAGTGGGGACACAATCTCTACAAAATAGGCCTAGAAGAAGTCGTAGGAAGATTACTTCTGAAGAACAAGACCGCTTTTTGTGTCAAATTGCAAGAGAAGACCCTAGTGCTTCCCAACCCATACTCCAAAGACAATTTTTGGAAGCAAAAGGCATCAGTGCATCAGCAGAGGCGATACGTCAAAGACTTCGTTGTTAAAGGAGTTTATACAGCAGAAACCACCTAAGAGTTCCAGAGCTAACCAGACAACAAAAATCAACAGAGTTAATTGGTGTATTAGGCACCAAATATGGAATATTGAGAATTGGCGGAACGTTCCTTTTTCGGATGAGACCACAATTGGTGTTCGATCAGATGACCGCCAACTTCAGGTTTTAAGGGGTCGTGGAAGACAAGCTAGACTCCGAGCAGGACAACAAATTCCGAAATTCCAAGGGGGCAGTGTGATGTTTTGGGGTGGCATTATGCTGGGAGGCAAAACAGATTTGATTCCGTTTCCTGTGAGTGTAACGGCTATAAATCACGTGAACCTAGTAATGGAGCTCATGGTGAGACTGGTGAGGTGCCCACCGTGAGAATTTCGGTTTCATGCAGAATAATGCTCCTCCCCATACTAGTAACTTCGCGCGGCATTATCTTCAAATAAAGGGAATCGATATTTTGGTCTGGCCAGCTTGCTCTCCAGACCTAAATCCCATTGAACATTCATCGAATAATCTCGAAGGAAAATAAGATAGCACCAGGATAATCCAAGAACCCCACAACAGCTCATCCAAGCCGCCACAGAAGAGTGGCAGAATATCTCCCCAGAGGTCGAAAACCTAATTCAAAGCATACCTAGGCAGATTTAGATTTAGTATAGGCTTGTATCAGAGCAAGAGGAGGTAATACAAGCTACTGAGGTCGAGAAAAAAATACGTACCTCTCGAGAAAACAATTTTCAATTTATTTACTCCATGCGAAATAGATTCTTATCTTATTTTGTTTGTTTCTTCCTCAAAATGAAACTTAATTTATTTCTTTTTCAATTGAAATATCTCGAAAAGGATCAATTCAAACAATCCTTTAAAATTTCGAAAATCTCTGTCGTAATATTCAAAATACCAGGTTCTTCCATATAAATTTGGTTGTGTGTATTTGAAATACATCAATTTCCAAGTGGATTAGATTTCAGATCTCCTCGGTTATGCTGCCTTTCCTCGTGTTATGTTCAATCAGAATGATACTACATTCGATATTATTCTTCGATTTTTCAAGTATAAGATATCTGTCCGATTATTACCGACCAGCTTTTTGTCCTATAACTCTATAATCTTGTTTTCCGCATCCCGTTTTCCTGAATTCCCTGATGCTTTTACTTTTAATGAGGAATATTCTTGAGTAGCAGCTTGAAAACTCACGAGTATTATAGAAACTCAACCACAAATTTCAAATATTAGTTTATTTTGAATGTGGATCTGAAAGATATAATGTATTTTACCTGAAGAATATGCGAGACTGAATAGAAGCAAATTTGTGACAGTAGTTCTTCAACCATGAATCGCCGAATGTTATAATCATTAAAACTAAAAAAGCTGCATTAGCGAACTTGCTGAAGCTTTCCAATTGCAGTATCTCTTCACATTCGGTCGTCATATTACCGCAGAGGATAATTTAATTATGAAAGAAATTCCTGGAATTACATGTTTCAGGCTATTTGCTATTTGGATCATACATTTCTGTCCCAATTCGTTTGTGAGCTGAAGTTTCCTAGGCAACCAGATACTTCGATCAGATATAATTTTTCATTTCAGTCTACCGTGAAATTGGCAACAAAAGAAGTATTCCTCTATTTTGTATTGTTGCTTTGTGACGATATTCTCTAGAGAAAATCACCTGAAGAATAAATCTACCTTATTGTATCCCAGGACATCATATTCGATTTTTATTAGTTCGATAGATTGTTCGCAATATTCGAGGATAGTTTCAGATCGTGCATCGTAATATATAAAAGGAAAGTTCGTTCTTCCATTTCATTGAAAACTGTAGAGGTGCCAACATAAACATAATTATTGAAAACTATATTTTGCTATGATCATTCATGCGATGCTTATTCTAGTTCTGTCAATATTCATGGCGTAGACTAGCAATTCGTCTTTGAGTTGTTTCAAAGCTGTTTCTTAAATATTATTACGAGCAGAAATCCTTTTCGTAAATCTGTATTTTGTGACCGGTTCTTTATTCATCTCTGAGGATTTGTTGGTAAACAAGGGCAAATAATATGTGTTAATTTCTTGGTGTTATTCTGTCATTCATTCGGGACAATTAAACTACCCACTATTATGAAGAGAAGGGGAAATCGGTTCCCAGCTGAGTCTCTCTGGGTCACTTTTGCTTTGGAACTTTGTGAAGAGTGCGATTCTGGACTGTGGTTTCGCAATTTTGCGGATTTATCTCTAATCATCTGAATCAATTATCGTGAAAAAAGAAGAATACCACGATTTGGTATCGTTTGCATTTTATTCTGGATTACAACCGATATTTTTGAGTTTTGATGAGCAAGTTCTCATCCATGTGATTGATTGGCCGCCGACTTTCTGAGCGGTGAGTCTTTTCTTCTTCTGGTGTATGTGTATATATATATAAAAGGAAACATATCCTCTTCATTTTTTATAGGTCTTTATTTGGAGCCTACAGTTTAACCCCTAAATGTAACAATTACCACACTTACCATCCGAATCTCAAACATCTGATAGCCTAGATCCGATTTTCTACAGTAACCACCTATACAGCAATATTGTTTTGGGCCTTCACTTGCCTAAGGAAAAGCAGTAATTAGGAAATTACGTGGGCGAAACCCCACAGATAAGTGGCCACCCCAAGAATAAATAACTGTCATCAACTTATATTCTCCTCTATTCTTTTCATATTTGAAAGAAAGTATTTAGTAATTTTGAAGCGTATATCTATTTCTGTATCCATTGATTGTCAGGAAATAAACGTTTATATCCTCCAGTCCGACTTAGTGGTATATACATATATATATATATATATATATATATATATATATATATATATATATATATATATATATATATATATATATATATATATATATTGGTTTTACCAATACGAGTTGAGTTGCTCATATATCTGTTCATGCAATCAAACTGATTTCATGAAAAATATAAATCCACCACCCGGTAATTAATACCGTTGCCAGTCAATGATTATAATCAAAACATATCCTAGAATAATTATATATTAGGATAACGTTAAATGTTATGAGAATATATCAATCTACCAGAATATATAAATACTATAGCATCATCAGACAATGATATCAATGTACCAACGAGTAGTGTCAGAGGCTTTCTCCCCGGAAAAATCCAGTGTACGGACCTTATTCAAGTAACACTGAATGTTACTCATTAATAGTTTCCTTTGTGTGAAGTGGTGAACGATCGAATAGATTACTGCTCTGAATATAAATATGACAAAGTTGTCAGTTAATTATATTATATTTATATAAAGAAATAAATAAAATATGAAATGAGATTCTGAACAGTATAAACTAAAGAAAAACCTATGACACTACCTCTTTATTTTCTTCGGAAAGAAACCTACGAAGAATATTACAAGATTTGATGACTGTTATCTTTTGTAACTGTTCAAACAAATTTTTCTTCAGACCCAAAATCTCAATACTTTTGTGAAGATTTCTAGGAATATTACCTGTTGTGAAAATAATAATCGGTAGAATAAATATTTTTTATTTTCCACATTTTTTAATCTCGTCGCCAAGCATCATATATTTAGAAATTTTTCATTGTATTTATTTTGTATATTCTGTGTGTCGGGTATAGCAATATCAATTATATATGTTATTTGATTCTGTTTATCATTAAGAATGATATCTGGTCTATTGTGTTTAACAGTTCTGTTGCAAAGAATTGTTTTATCAAAATAAAGTTTATATTTGTCATTTTCACAAATGATCTCAGGTTCATATTTGTGAAATTTTTTCTCTTGGGAATTAGGTCATGTTTAATTCCTAGATTAAAATGAATAATATTAGCGACGGCATTATGTCTTTCTAAATAATCTGTTGAAGCAAGGACTGGGCAAGATGATAATATATGAAGAACTGTTTCTGAAGAACAGAAACATCTACGGCAAGAATCATCTATATTTTGTTTGATGATGTGTTTTCTATAATTCCTCGTGAAAACAACCTGATCCTGGATCGCAATTGCCAAGCCTTCTGTTTCAGCAAACAATTCTCCAGATACTAACCATTTATTCGATGCGATTTCATCAATATAATCATTTTTCAATTCTTCAGGGTGCTTTCCGTGTAATTCCTTCTGCATCCAACTTTCTCGTTTAGAATTATCATCAAATATATCAAAATCTACCTTTTGCATTGTCAAGTTCAGAAGGTGTAACATTATAATCTGAAGCAACAACAATATCATGTAATTTAGACGTTCTCTGTTTATCATGAAAATGGGAACGTAGATGAAAAACCTGTTTACTATGAAGATTATTCAAATCTGTTAATCCACGACCTCCAAGATGTCTAGGTAGTGTAACTCTCTGAACAGCTGACTTTGGGTGGTGCTTATGATATTTACAGAGCATTTTCCTCGTTTGACATTGTAATTCATTTAGATCAGTTTTAGACCATTTAATAATTCCAAAAGAAGATGTAAGAATAGGAACTGCATAGGAGTTGCTCTGAAAAGGTTTTTACTAGTTAAATGACTCTTGATGATAATTCTAAGTCTTTTGTAATAAGAACTTCTAATATTTTCTTTAGTGCTGCTATGGTTAATTGTCTTCTCTTGACAAAATCCAAGATATTTATATGTATCTCCTTCATGCATTGGCTCGATTTCGATATTGGAAATCTTTATATAATCAGAGGTGATCTTTCCTTTTCAATAGAAAGATTTTTACATTTCGGAAGCCCAAATTTCATATGAATATCATTGGAATAGTTGAAAGTAATCTCAAGTAGACTTGTTGAATGAGATCTGGTTCTGGCATACAATTTAATATCATCTAAATAAATTAAGTGACTTAATTTGAATTCAGTTGATAGACTATTTATTTTGAAGCCGAAACTAGTAGCATTTAATTCATGAGATAATGGATTAAGGCAAAGACAAAACCAAAGAGCACTTAAAGAATCACCTTGAAAAATGCCTCTTTTGATTGGAATTACTTCGGATCTTAACAATTATTTTGAAATAATTAAATGAAGATTGGTTCTCCAATTTTTCATTACAAATTCAAGAAAAAGACGAAGTGTCTTATCAATTTTATAAATTTCCAAAATTTCTTGAAGCCATGAATGGGGAGAACTATCAAAATCCTTTTGGTAATCAATGAAGGCTGTATGAATATTTCTCTTCTTAGTTTGAACTTGATTCAAAGCAACAGAATCAATTACAAGTTGCTCTTTAGAACCAAGGTGTTTTTTTCTACATCCTTTTTGTTGTTCGGAAAGAATTTTATAATTCTCCAAATGTGCATAAATTTTTTGGGTAATACATGCAGTTAGAATTTTATATATTGTTGGAAAGCAAGTAATTGGTCTATATTGGGACGGATCAATAGTATTATCATTTTTGTGAAAAATGAAAGAGTAGCTGAGGGTTCTTTATTATAAATGAAAAATATTCAACCAATTTTTTCTTTATATATATATATATATATATATATATATATATATATATATATATATATATATATATATATATATATATATATATATATATATATATATATATATATATATATATATATATATATATATATAACTAAACTGTGTGCAGGAACATTCACAATCTCCGCTAATAGGGAACTGGAGCATCTAGAAGAGATAAATGTTGACCTGAAGCATCATCCTTAATCGAACTCTCGTAAACCCGAATCAGATCTGGAGTAAGCCGCAGTTGCGGCTTACTCAGAAAAACTGTTATATACAATCAAATTTTAATTTAATTGACCCTTCAGGAGTGGTTGTTCAAAAAAATAATAATAACTCAATCACAGATTCCTAACACTATTCTATATTATATGAATCTAAAAGTAAACAAAAGCAAGAAAGGGAACTCAACTATCAATTAATTAAATTATATATATATATATATATATATATATATATATATATATATATATATATATATATATATATATATATATATATATATATATATATATATATATTTTTTTTTTTGAACAGCCACTCTCTGAAGGGTCAATTAAATTAAAATTTGATTGTATATAACAGTTTTCCTTTCATTCTTTTCAAATAATATTAAGATTGGACTTTGGAAGGTAACAACATGGCGCCCAACTAACTTATTCTTTTACTCAATTGCAGAGTCAGCAGACTTATTGAACTTTTCTTTGGCAACAGTTTGGAGAAACTAGTTGATGATACTTTAGATGAGATTTTATTTTATCTTCTTTTTCTTGTGAATAGAGATTCGGTATAAACGTTGCTTGCTTGCATCTTTTAACAATGTGCTCGGGAACTAAGCCCATTTAAACTGCTGGACCTACAGTTTATAGTGGATTCCGAACCACTCTCCTAGACCGTGCAATGATAACTGTCACCAGAAGGAATCCAAGTTATCTGGTCGTCGGAAGTTTATGCCCTCTTTAGGTGACTCTTTCAAATTCAGCATTTTTTGTTCGAAGACAACATCCACAACCCGACCCCGTATTCGAACCAGGAGCCTCGGCTTAGCAGTTCCAATCTGCTTGCGTACTAACCGTGCAGCTACCGAGGCTGTTTTCGGTATAAACGTCAGAAGAGAGATGAGCGAACTACTAGTGTTTATGGTACGCATATTAATTTAGTCTGTAGTGGAAAGATTAGTACGTGCGAAGTACAGTCAAGCTACTAAGTAATGCAAGACTCCACGTCTTAATTAAGGTTGTTCTTCTTCATTCACAACACGAACGAAATTTATACCTGCAGATTAGATTTTTTCGCTAGGATATTTATTGTATTGTATTTGTATTTCATTTGGCTAGGTTATTTATTGTAATACATTTGGCTGCCTGAGCGATAGTTTTACGGTACTCGTACAGTTCTACAGCAGTAACATTAGTTTTTTTCTTTATTTTGTTTCTTTTTTGCTTTTTCATTTTGCTCAGGGGTAGGAGTGCTTCATTGCAACTCACAGTAAAGCTTGGTATTTATTTTGAGAGATTCAATAGTTCCAATAGAACCAATGAATTCAAACGGATTTCAACTCGGTTGCTTCACGTAGAGGGTCGTTTATTATGAATTGTATGCGATACTTCTGAATTGATTCATCACCGTTCAGAATTATTGGAGTTGCAGCAGCAGCTTACTCAAGATCTGATTCGGGTTTACGAGAGTTCCATTAAGGATGATGCTTCATGTCACCATTTATCTTTTCTAGATGCTCCAGTTCCCTCATTACCGGAGATTGTGAATGCTTCTGCACAGAGTTCAGTTGATCACCAAGCTGATAGCTCGGAGGGTTTGTTACCGGTAGAAAATCTTATTTTGTCAGAGAATAGAAGGCAAGAATTTGGAAGGTAACAGCTGTTACTGTGTCAGAAAACGACTCTCAGCACTATGCCGTCGCTTTTGAGCGGTGCGGGTTTACGTTCTATATCGTATATAAATTTCATTCAGAAAAATACAAAAAATGCAATATAATCTTTATTTGAAAATATAATCTATACGAATTGTTATACATAAACAGTTAATACTTAAATTTTAACAAACTTCTCCTATAAATAAAAGAAGAATAATAGTCAAGGACTAAGCAAAAACATAAAAAAGATTCAAGTTTTTAAAGGAATTCAACTTGAAATGCATATGCAAAAATATAAATAAAAATATTATGACAGATCAAAATTGTTCAATTTTAACGGTAAGCGAAAGCATGTTTTGTACATATGACATATTCATGACTTATGGTAGCATATTTTCGTCGTTCTCTTACGATGTAGGGAACAGAGTGAGCACCTTTCCGGAGTATTCAATCGTATTCATTCAATATTTTTACTGAAAATTTTTCTGAGATATTTGGTTCCCGAAGCACTTTTGGGTTCAAATTTCTCTGTTTTTAAAATTCGTTCACAAATTGAAACTTCAACTCTTTCAAAAATAGTGTCTCATTTTTTCCTTTTTTACTCATAATGAATAATTTGTATATATTCATTCTTGCAGTGTCCAAGTTGAAAATATGGTCAATGGCCAACGCCGCCTGTTTCCGGCTCTATGGAAAGAGGCCGATAATTTTTCAAATTTATATGCAAAATTGTGAAATTATATTTTTTCTGGAAGCAATTTATCTGAATAATGAACTTATAATCTTTTTCATAAGATGATGTAGTTAGAACAATCTTATTTGGTAGGTCCATAGGAAGCAAACCATTTTTAGGTTGCACAGGGGACTTGGGTGCATTCTTTCATAGTCGGCTATTGTTTCCTTAACGTTTTTAAATTATTTTAAGGTATAACATTATTCTCAACTGAATTTATCTAAATGTTCAACAGGAATTCCTCATAGAATGTATCTCTCCCCTGTAAACTTTCACACGATACAGCTTGTTGGATAGTAAAAATTATATAACCTGAACACCTGCTTCCTCTAGACTATACTATTTTTATTTTAAAGCTACTAAAACGTATAAGACCTTATAATCAAGAAAACGGGTGCGACAAATCGTTTTCAACCGGTAGTGTCACATCCCATTGATCGAACGTCGAGTTAATATGAAATCAGTACATTGAAATGTCGTCTTCCCACAAACAAAGTGAAATATGAAATCTGGATACTAACGATCTCACTCTATTACCCCTTTTTTGTTTATAAATATTCAATGAAGATATGTAAGTGAAATGAATTCAATGTCATTTACAAGTTTATTCACGTAAAACTATCAAATTTAAAACCAATTGGAAACAAAATATATAAAAGAAAAACTTTATTCGGATTCTTTGCGAACAATGATGGTGTTTCGTTGCGTCTTGCAAACGAATAGCAATGACCATTTGATGCTGGTTTTGGCGTCAACAATCATTGGGTAGTAATTACACCTCGATCACTCTGTGTGCTGATTGGCCCTAGGTAATTGATCGCGCATCTTAACAGTCATCTCCACTTGGATCTTCTCCAACATGTTCTTCCAGTTCTCACTTGCTCGAATGCAGCGTTTCATTGACTGATATTGCTACCCGGATGGGGTCACACACACGATGGAAACACTGATGGTCAACACAAACACTCTTTGTAAGCGTAAATTTAAAATGAAATAGAAACGCGTGGTTCTTGGTAAACAACGGCGGTTTGTCAATATGGTCGGTGGCGTGGGTACGGAAAGCCGGCTCGTGCTGCAGCCGGTTTTTCTACGACCGTGTGTATTCGCAGAGATCGTTGAAAAGAAAAAGAGCCGAGAGTCTCCGAGTGCACGGATATTTAAACCCTCGGTCCAAGTAAGCCCAGAGTACGTTCTATGCCTAGCCTGGTCGATGGGCCTACTAGGCGATCTGTGATTAATGAAGCATTGTTAACACGGTAACACGCTTATTCGGATGGGCCTAGTGCGATCTATGGTTAGATACCGTGGTGGACACGGTAACAATATAGTAATTTTGAGAGCTTGTTTTGAATATATGTGTTGTCCGGGAGTTTCTTGATCATGGTAACAGCTAGTTTACCCCTCATTTCTAGTAAATCAAGCGTTACTGGTGATTGTATCTGTTTTTTTCAGTTTGTGTGTGCAATTTATTTCAGAGATTGAAAAACTTTGGTTTTAATTCATAAAGGGTCCAAGTGGCAACCTGCGTTCGTCGCTATGTGGTGTACTCTACTATCATTCTCTCGAAACCTCCTTTAGTGCTGTTATAGTAATTAATGATTTCCGGCTTTTTCTGTAGTTCATCTTCGAGGATGGTATTCTAATGATATTCGGTTGACATCAGTACAGAACACTTGTTAGGGCGACTAACATACGATACTAAAGACTCTCCACACTGAAAACTGAAATCCGAAAATTAATGTTTTGTAGAGTGCCGCTCCAGGGCAGTGAAAATTCAGAAGATAGGGACGCTATATTTTTCCTCTGCGTACCGCAAAGCCTCTTCATCTTAATATAAAGATGTAGAAAAATTGTCCCCTATTAGACCGCATCCAGGCCCAAGCATGCTTTTCATATACAGAACTAACAATTAATATTCCCAACAAAGAATGGACTCACAAATAAAACAAGGAGCTTCTTTCTTCATAACATTCCAACGTTTCGACAGCAGATATGTGTCTTCCTCAGGGAACTACAAATAAATGTACACTTGTACAGGAACAAACCTAAAATGGGACGAATAACATACAAATATTACACATATTGGGTACTTACATTGATTAAATTTTTAGAGTGTAGGTAATACAACTTTCGGTCAACAAAAGAAAATACAAAACTACATATAGGTAATGAAATTTTAAGTTGAAATTATTAAAAATATTTCGCTCAACAAGAGAAAATAAAAACTTTATGTAGGTAATAAAACTTTAAGTTGAATTCATTAAAAATCTCTCGTTGACAAGTGAATATCAAAACTGGTTAAAACAAAGTTTATAAGTATTCAGACGTTAACAAATTGGTTAGGGATCTTAGTGACAAGTGTGGAAGGGTACTTGATGAGTTAGCACCTTAACGTACCATTATTAGATGAAAACAAGATGTGCCGTGGTGGGTTGGTCAGCTTAGAGGTAAATGCAAGGATAGGGACATCCTATAGAATGTTACGAAATGAATGTGTTGCTCCTGAAAAGTTGAAAAGAAATGAATACATTCGTAGTAGAATTGATGGTGACAAAAATAACTCTTGGGGCGATGTGAAAAACTTCAAAAGTTCTCAACAAAGGAAATGAGCATCATAATTTAAACGAGATGGAAATTATTTTTAATAGTAATGGTCAAGATAGTTTGATTAAGGATGAAGATGTATCTGCTGATCGCTTTAGACGATACATTATTGAAAGCATCAGTGAATTATCTATAGATGATGAATCTCAATTGGTGGATGAGTCTCTAGTAGTTGCAGATGATCAATTTAGGGAATTCAGCAGGATGGATTTAGAAGAGCTATCATTGATATTGAATGAGCTTGACAGGAAGGGGGGGTATCAGGTATTAGACAATATATTCATTAAAGAAACTCAGGAACTTAAGATGAGTGTTCTTCTGCCCCTTCCTGAAGTAGTGAACTCTAATAAATTGAATGATTTGAGACCTATTATTACGTTACCCACAATCGAAAAAATATTAGTGCGGTTTGTATATGAGCAGCTGAATTAATTTCTAGAAAGAAATGAAATTCTTTGGACCACCCAACCAGAATTTAGAAAAAAAACACTCTAGCGAGTTAGCTCTACATTTGTTGATTATGACATGGAAAATAGGTATGGATCGGGGTGAATATGTTTTGGTTGTTTTTCTATATCTGAAGCGCCCTTTCAAACAATTTTTCGCGAATGACCACTGAGGAAACTTGAGGCAATGGGAATAGGAGGTACGGAGATTACCTGAGTGATCGAAAGTTTGGTGTACCTCAGGTTAGCGTCTTAGGCCCATTGATTTTTGTCTTGTACATTAATAATATCCACTGTCATCATGACTGTGATTTTATTAACCTTTTTTCCGACGACTTTGTTTGTCTCTTCATGATACATCTCTTGAGAAAGCTGTTGCATCCAGAATATAGGAAGCTATTTAAATATTGATCAACTTTTTCTCAATGTCAATGTTAACTTAGTAAAAACTAGAGAGGGTGGATCTAAAAAGCTATAATGTGTTATTTGAAAGTGAAGGGATTGACTTTGTGCAGGAGTTTAAATATTTGGGTTTCATGTTAGATAACTGCTTGTGACTGAGTTCTCACTTCAATTTTATCAGGAAGAAGGTTTCAAAATAATTTCACTTTTTTAGTAGAATATCATCAAATTTGTCTATGTACGCAAGAATCACACTTTGATTACTGCTCAATCTTGATGTTTTCTCTAGATATGGGTAATAAGGCTGCTTTACAGAGGGTTCAGAATAGAGCTATCCGCATTGTACTTAGTTGTAGCAGGTATAAGAGAATTACTTTTGAGCTTGATTGTCAGCAGTGGTCTCCCATTGCCGCAAAAATTTCTCAGATAGCGATGTTATTGATACTTAATTCAGTTAATAGAGAAATGCCTGCATACTTAAATCAATTCATCACGAGAAGGGCGAAAATTCATGAAGTGAATTCGAGAGGAAGTATGTAGACTAGTTCTTATGTACAGAGGTGAAATCTCACTTTGACCAAAAAGTCAAGTGTTTTTTGATGGTCTGAGAAAGTATATCGAAAAGTATATTTAGGACAAGATTGGGTGTGTATATAAAAGAGAAGTATGGATTGCAACTAATGTAATTTCAATATGTTATGTAACTGAATTTTGAGGAAGCTCTTTTTTTTTCTAATTTTTGCTTTTCAAATGGTCGAAATAAATTTTTCATAAGCTTTTCTGATAATATTGGATCATACGATGTGTTCGCTACATGTAATATTTATATTAATATTATTTCGCTTATGATTACTTTATATGATCAGGGGTTGTCCTTATGGAAATTAATGAACTTATGAAATATATACCGGGTGTAACTGGAAAGAGGCTCGCCCCTAAAACTTTTTGCCTATCGAATATTTTTCAATGAAATTTTTGAAATTGATTAAAAATTTACTTCAAGTTGAATGGTACTGACAGTTTATCTGAAACGCTTCCGGTTTTACCGGAAATGAGCCAAAGTTTCAATTTTTAAATGGCTTACCCTGTATACTTTTTGGGAAATCGATTGAAACTCTCTTTGTCTATACATTCAGTATATTTGCGGAACTTTTAAATCATTCTTGATAAATTTGTTCTCAAGTCTAGGTGGCTATGACGACTCCGCTGGTTCTAAAATTGTAAGGCTAACAAAGCATAAACGTAAAACCTTAGCTTTATTTTGGCATTGCGAACATACTCATAATCGTACATTCTAGATGAATAAAAATTTAACAAAACACATAAATAACGCAAAATACACAAATAGACCATAGATGGAATGTCATCATATCAATTCAGCATTTCTTCACAACAGGTTTTCGAAGATACCCCCATTCTGTGCCTGATACAGACTATTGCGGCAAATGGTAGCCCGTACTACATTATCCATTTGATTTGTAAAATTTTCATTTATTGATCCCCGAACACTATTCTCTAAATCCTCTCGATTTCCTGAAGCAGTTCTATGAACACGATTTTTCACATGGGCCCACAAAAAAAATCTAATGGTGACAAGTCGGGCGATCGAGCTGGCCATCTTGTCGGGCCGTTGGTGCCTAT
This sequence comes from Cryptolaemus montrouzieri, assembly GCA_013387265.2. Taxonomy (NCBI): domain Eukaryota; kingdom Metazoa; phylum Arthropoda; class Insecta; order Coleoptera; family Coccinellidae; genus Cryptolaemus; species Cryptolaemus montrouzieri. Next base: position 128,403,670 of record JABFTP020000185.1, read on the forward strand.
CCACCTCTCATTCAAATTATTATTTAGGTATTGAACAACTTTCCTGCAGTTGTGCGCTGGTGCTCCAGCTATTTGGAAAATTAAGTTATTAGCAACAGCCAGTGGTAAACCATCAATCAGTTCGCTTATGTCGTTTTGTAAAAATCCTAAATATCTTTCCCCAGTTAATGGTCCATCAAAAATGATTGGATCTATGAGATGTCACCCTACCATTGCCATCCATACATTAAACCCAAATCGCTCCTGGAAATTACCCTCACGTACTAAATGCTCGTTTTCGTGGGCTCAATAGCGCGTATTGTTTTTATTGAACATTCCGTTGTTTGTAAATCGGGATTCATCTGAATATAAAATTTTATATGAGGATACCTTGGATCCATTTCCATCTTTTGAAGAAACTGGTTGCAATATTCTAATCTTCGGCCATTATCATTTTCATAAAGGTGTTGATAAAGATTGTATCTGAACGAGCGAAATTTATGCTTATTAAGAATTCTCCAAATACCCTATTTCTTGTGCGATTTCTGTGGTAGATGCCGTACAATTCAAATTAGTGTACGCTAATACATCAATTTCAGAATTTTTTCTTACTATGAAATTTTGTTTATCTGCAACAACCGGTTGCTGACGAAACTTCACTTCCAGTTTTGGAAAATAGTGCCTTGAAGGATGTTTCCGTTCTGGATAGCGTTCAGCGTATGAATTTGCTGATGCTGTAGAGTTTTTTCGGCATTCGCCTTAAATGGGTAGCATATCTACTTTTTCATTCTGTGTGTACAGCATTTCGTCTGTTTTTCTGCCGTGAAAATTCAAAAACTCCGAACAATTTATACCATCTCACCGATTCAAATGCAACACAATCTTATCTTATGACATTTAAAATTGAATACAAAAAATTCTATTATCTGTGATCTATCTGTGATAGGATTTCAAAGCATTTCCAAAGCACTTCTGATAATGAGTTGAACAACGAGTATTATACTATGTCCAGGATTACGAATGGAAAGTTTCAACGAAAAATTATCAATTTGATATCAAAATATTCGTAAAAATATTCTGCGTATTATAGTGCTAAAGAGCCTCTATTATACCTTGCGGAAATAAATTTTTTTCAAAGAAACAATGATTGGAATGTTACGAAACCAATAACAGAAGGAATTCTACAGTTTCAGTGATGAATCCAAATGTACTGGATTTCGGTCGATAAATCACGCAGTTTTTTTGTCGTCATAGCCTCCTTGACTTGAAAACAAATTTATCAAAAAAAAATTAAAATTTCGGCAAATTCGTCTTAAAATATGCTGAATGTATAGACAAAGAGAGTTTAATTCGATTTCTCAAAGAATATACAGGATGAGCCATTTGAAAATTGAAACTTTGGCTAATTTCCTTTGAAACCGGAAACGTTTCAGATAAACTGTCAGAGCCATTCAAGTTGAAATAAATTTTTGATTAAGTTCAGAAAATTTAATTGAAAAATATTGGACAGGAAAAAAGTTATAGGGGCGAGCCTGTTTCCAGTTACACCCGGTATATAACGCAGCCTGATAATACGGACGAACTACAATCGTACAGTGAAACTCATAAGATTTTGGGCATCAAATAGCCAAACGTGCCAGAAAAAGTTTTCACTTCAAGTAAATGCTGGAGGTTGTATTTACAATTAGAACATTTTTTGTGTCAGAACAAAATAAGAAATGGAATTATTATAATTTGGTGGAAATTTCTCCAATAGCTAAAGCTGTCAGTTTTCACACATATGGTAAACAATTCTCTATTCAATTGTAGTATTCATTGAACATTATCTCGAGCCTGTCCTGAGGTATTTTGTATTTTTTGTTAAAATAATGACAATAGCACAAAGTTGTTTTGCTATTGAGCATAGCGATACAAATTGAGTTCAAATATTGAAGCATAAGTTTGAATGATAATATTTGCTATACGTGGCTCATTTCCCAGTACCTGGCGTAGTGGACTTCACGGACAATATTGTTTGTCTTTCGTTATACAAAGTTATTTCAATAACTTTGGAAATGTATTCCAATTGCTCAGTTTCTATTGTTCTTTGTACGGCACAATATGATGATGAATTAAACATCGTGTACTGTGGAGCGTTCGTGTTGACTCTAGTATTAATTGCTATTCTCGTTGCTTTGTTCTCTGTATCGAATAAAAATATGAAACATGCTTACTGTACGCATACTAATATGAGTTTCAAAATCAAAGGTCATATATGCAGAAACGATTTATTGACTTTAGATGTTTCTGACCTATACGTTCTGAAAATTAGCTTCTTTTCCTCAAGAAAGAATATTGTTCTCAGATGTTATTTCATGTATCGTCAAACCGCGTTCTACCGAAATAAATTTTATCACATCTTTCACTGGAGAATTTGTAATCGAAAGTACTCACAATCAAATTTATATGGAATCACCTGATATTTTGAATATTACCTCCGGGATTTTGGAAATTTCTAGGGATTGTTACAATTGATCCTTTCTGAGATATTTCAATTGAAAATAGAAATGAATTAATGTTTGTTTTGAGAAAGAAATAAGTAGAAGAAAATGAGAGACTCTTTCCGCATGTAGTAAAAATATAGAAATTGTTTTCTCGCGGAGTAAATGATTTTTCTCGACCTCGAGCTTGTATTACCTATTCCTGTCCAGATATTCTGCCACTCTTCTGTGGCGGCGTGGATGAGCTGTTGTGGGGTTCTTGGATTACCTTGGAGCGATCTAATTTTCTTTTTGAGATTATTCCATAAATGTTCGATAGAATTTGGGTCTGGAGAGCAAGCAAGCCAGTCCAAAATAGCGATTCCCTCTATTCGTAGTTAATGTCGCGCGAGGAAGCTGGTATGCGGAGGAGCATCATCTTGCATGAAAGTTAAATTCTCACCTCGCAAGAGTTTCACTATGGGCTCCAGCACTTGGTCTAAGTGAAGTTGCACTCGCAGGAAACGAAATCAAATCTGTTTTGCCTCCCAGCATAATGCCACCCCAAAACATCACACTGCCCCCTTGGTATTTCGGCATTTGTGTTGCTGCTCTGAGTCTAGCTTGTCTTTCACGACCGCTTAAAATCCGAATCTGGCAGTCCTCTGATGGAACATCAATTTTAGTCTCATCCGAAATCACCGAAATCGCCAATTCTCTAAATTCCAAGTTTGGTGCTCGATACACCAATTGAGTCTGTTAATTTTTTGTTTCCTGGTTCGCTCTGGAACTCTTAAGGGCCTTCTACTGTATAAACCCCTTGAATGAAGTCTTTGACCTATCGTTTTGACAAATACACTGATGCATGTTGCTTCCAGAAATTGCCTTTGGAGTATGAGGTGCGACGCACTAGGGTCCCTTCTTGCAATTTGGCACCAAAAGTGGTCTTGTTCTCCAGAGGTGATCTTCCTACGCCTTATTCTAGGCCTATTTTGAAGATATTGTAGCTCCACGTATCGGGAGGAGGCTTCTGAAATTATCGCCTGTGATCCCCTCAACTTCATCCTTCACATGTAGTCAAAGATCCATGGTTGAAAACAATCAATAATGTGAAATACCAAGTGATTCCATATAAATTTGGTTGTGTGTATTATTGATTCATTCAATTTGTGAAAATCCTTCTCAAATAGTTGAATGATACACTGCATTTTATCAAATTTTCACTATTTATTGTTTAGGTACACGACTAGTTTCGATTGTTACTTGATTTTTTAGTGCGCATTTGTGTACACTCCTTATTTCTTAAATTTATTCAGTTTAGCTTCTGAATTAAATAATAATTCTCCTAGGTTAGGTTAGTTGAATGCAGTTTCCATAATAAATTTGAAAAAATAATTCTGTATTCCAGTGGATGAATGTCCTTCCTAACTCAGAGAGTGAATAAAGATCTGTTGTGATCTTCTGATGTGTGTAAATATTAACTAGGTCTCAATCTGCCTACTCCGAGTGTGTGTGTTCGTGCGTGAGTGCGTGCGCGCGCGCGCGTGTGTGTGTGTGTGTGTGTGTGTGTGTGTGCGTGCGTGCGTGTATGTGTGTGTGTGTGTGTGTGTGTATGTGTGTGTGTGTGAGTGTGTTGTTCAGCGAGTACTTCATTAAAAAACTGGAATTCTTTGTATATTGAATAACATGTTTGGTCTAAACGGCATCATGCTGATGTCGTCTTCGTCTGGTCATCGGCCTTAATTATTATTATTTGTCGATGTTAAAATGTGCAGCGTAAAATCGCTGACTCGCCGGTACTGCATGGATGTCTGAAATTAATTAAATAAGTGCCTATTATCTGGTGACCTACTTAAACTATATGGTTTCCTTCCCTGCTAAATATTTCAACCAACAATGTGAAATATGTAATGTAGATAGATGACAATGAAATCTCTTCGGAATAATCTTACGATTCTGAACATACTGCCGAGATTACTAAGGGTGAAAGTCATGACTGTGACCGGCTCGGTGTCGTAGAGGATAGGATGCTCCTGTCCTGCTCAGAGTTATATGGGTTCTATCCCCACAAAGTTGGTGCGAATTTTCGGATTCTGGGAATCGCTTGAGTATCCATCTTTCGGAGGCGATGTAGAGCCGTTGGTCCTGTCGAACAGAGATGTATTGTGTATGTATTGGACATTAAAGATCCTTTCTCTCGACACGAGGGATTCGGCAAAATTCTCGGGTTAGTGAGGTGACAGAATTCCCCGGCGTGTCATTGACCGAAAGGCAGAAACAGAGCTTACTAAAGGAATAACAACCTATGACTGGTGCTGAGATTAATTACTGTTTTCGAGATGGTGTAATATGATAGCTTCATAGATATGCTTCTTGTTGTATGATTGCCGTTGTTTGAGCATATGATAGCAAATTCATAGGTAACGGACGATTCTTGTAGTTGAATTTGCATGCACTGAGTGGAGCGGTCGCTTACTGGATGTCCTTGTAGGTGGAATCCTCTGGTAGTCGGAATTTCTCGTGTGGAACATCTGCAAATAAATTCGCTGATTACTGTGTGGAAGTTTCTTCTTCTGGATGTCCCCTGTATGGAATCTTCTAGTTGTCGGAGTTTCTCGTGTGAACCCTGCAATCAATTTGGAAATCTAGTATTCTCATTAGACGTATTTCAGTTATTTATTATTTTCAGTTTGTTTTGAGATGATAAATTCTGTTTCGACGCCAATGATTTCTTTATTGTTTTGGATCGTTCAGTTAATGTCTTGTGTAGTTCTTCGCTATTTATGATATTTCTCGGATCTTATACTAATTTTTCTCGGATCTAATACTAAGTTTGCTTTCATATTCAGGGCAATCAAATTCGACATTGTGAAGAATGTGAATTTATAATCAACAATCTTGTTCCTTTATGAACTTTCTTGTGGAAGTTGTGATGAAACATATACCGGTAAAACATTAAGAAATAACAATATTAGATTATCAGAGCCGAAGCAGTTTTGACAAACAAAAATCAGATTCTTACTATGCAAATCTACTTTTACAAAACCATACTTTCAATAATAATTTTGATATTTGATATAGTGAAAATGATAGATTGAACGTGAACACATGGAAAGCATCAGAAAGCAGTTAACAGAAAAATTGCAGAAATTAACTTGAAATTCAATGAGACTCAAATTCGTTACTATTACTTAATTTCTTCAGTTCTTAAAAGAAAAACCCTTGTTTGAAATTTTCTCCTATTGGGCTTAGTACCTGCTTTTATCTATGTTATATATAATAAGATACCGTAAAAGGTGAAGGTGATGTTGAGTGATGTCGAGAAGAAAGTGTATACAAACAAACAAACTTCGTTTCTGAGTGTTAAGGCTTCAAAACATTTTCAGTATTTTCTCTGGTAACCTAGAGTTCGTGAAATCTTAAATCAAAAATTGAAACAAAAGTCATTTTCGGAAGTGTTCATCTTTGAGTCCGATGAACGTTTGTATACAGGTGATAGTTTTTCACTGATCAGGCACATATTTTCTCCAAACCAGTCACCGTTTTTGACTTATTGACTCTTACGGTTGTTGAGTTTTCGAACTGAAATTCGATACACTGGTCACCTCTGGAGAACAACAGTATCAGACAAGAGAAAATTATGTGAAAGTAGAAAGGACGATATTTTTTTCGGATCATACACTCCTGCTCGTTAAACTCTCCTGATGTATACTGTGAATGAAATATGATTTTATGCCGAATTTAGAAACCTTTTTGTTCTGCATTCCTTGAAATCTCTCACTGTTTTTGAGATTAATATCGTTGAAATATCTCTATCATTTCTCGTAGCTGCATTTCGAAATCTGCTACCATATCAACTGATAACAACTAATCAGACTATTTTTCAGAAGAACTTGGTCACCGGATATTTGGAAAATGTATTTTAATTATAACACGGTAACAATATTTCATGAAAAATGAAAAACTAGGAATAACAGATAATTACCATCAAATTAATCTTGGAAGACATAGATAACAACAACAACAATAAGATTTTGAAATCGCTGACGCGTTTTGAAATGGAAAAGATTTTATTCTCGAAAATATTGACAGATACTGAAAGAATGAAGGGGACAAAGAAGTTTTCAAATTGATCAATAAATCAGATTCAGTTTACAGAATACATCAGCAAACTATCAAAAAGAGTTTAACGGCGAAAAATGGGCATGACCCGCAAAAAGCATATCACGCTTTATACTTTTACATAATTTCGTCTTTTATTGTGTCACCATCATCAGCGTATGTGACACGTGTATCGAATTTGAGCTCAAAATAACTATAATTGTAGAAATTATCGACAAACTATCTGAACTTTTTTAATATCAATAGAAACATCGAATTATTTTTCAACATTTAATCTCGAAAATGGTAACAGACACGGAAAAAATATTAGAGATTTGAAAAAATTTTCAAAATATTTGTTCAATATGATTCAATTCTTGTGGACACGTCAGTAGTGCACCACAAAAAGTTGAAAGAAAAAATAGGTAGCGTCACCTGTGAAAAACTATATACTGTTACAAACGTTTTACCTTTTCAAACATTTACATTCCTGAAAAAAATTCTTGCTTCAATTTACGTTTTACAATTCCCAAACTGTAGTTTTTTGAAGAAAATACTGAAAATTTTATGGAACCTTAACACTGCATCTCAAAAGCGATGCATTTTTGGACCCATGTTCATAATAACTTGTTTTTCTTGACAAAACTCTAGGAAGCATCTTCACCATTCACGCCATCGTTTAAGGAAATGCCCTGTATAAGCAATCAATTTTTTAAATGTACAAAGAATTTATGAAGTCACTGTATGGTGAATATAGTGAAAATTTGTATATCATTATTTTATTAAACTAATAAATGTATATTAATTTGCATCATGTAACCATCTACTCAATCAAATTAATGTTCATCTATTCTAGGCAATGAGTTTTGCCCCGAAAGTTTCAAATTTTGTCTAATACTATGCATGAATGATGAACATAAATATTCAGTTTCGGGTATAAAATAAATGGGAAATGAGGTCTTGAAATGTTTCAACTTATTTCTAGTCTGCATTAAAATCGAACCCTAATTGATAATTTTGGGGAGAGGTCAGCAGAGCGCAGCTCAATTTACATGGAACAAAACAATCGCAATGAAGTGATGCAAATGGCGGACATAAAACACAATGCATTGGGGCTCTGACTAGAATTAACATTTCTGGTTCCTGGAATTAGATTGCTTCATTTCCTATTGTTGAAACAATGCCCGAGGGGTGTTTGGCGGAACACTCGTATATCATATATTCGACTGCGTTTGCTGAAATTGAACGGGGTTTAAATAATAGGGATTTGGTGAGGTGCTGATGCACATGTAATGGCTTAGATGATAACAGAATATATTAAGTTTCAAAAGTCACTCTGTATTACATAATGTAAGTCAGCGGCTATCTTTGGTGTATGTATATCTGAAATTAAATGGAAACACCTGTTTCTGTTAGCATCCTTTAATGCACCTAGTAAAGATCTTCGCTATACACAAATATGTATGTTATTTATGGCTATCACATTATGTTCTAGAAGATACATTAATTTACATTCAATTTACTTACTTTCAGAAAGTAATCCCTATGACCTTTCTCCATCTTATTAGTTGTATTTCTAACGATATTTTGAGAATTATTCGATGTTCACCCGTTGCTTGAAGCCAAATTGTGAGTTTTCGAAAAAATGCTTCGATGCAAGCGAATTCCACATCCCACTAACCCCTTTAGCAAGAGAATTTTCATAGAGAGAGGTACGTGACTGAGATAGTTGGGCTGTCCGCTTATGAGAGTTTTCTGCAAGCCTAGTTTATTCAAAATATTATTTATGTTGAGATATTAATATGTTCTGTGTGTTTGAAGGGAAGTGCTCTAATTATTCTGTTTCGGTGTAACTTCAACTGTCAAATATCAATGAACTGATCATAGATATTCGATTAGAAATTAGTTTATACGTAGCATTAGTTAATACAATACCGTTCAGTTTGTTGAATAATAAAAATACTTGAAACTCAGACGAGTTCTTATTAGTCAAGAATATCCAACAGGTTATGAAGCCCAGACATCGCTGAGCGGACCTAGAATCAAGCATTTCAAAGTGTAGAAATACGTTCGTCGGTTGAAATCTGTTTTCTATCATCTACACTGCTAACGAGTGCTGAAACAACAGGAAAAATGGCCGACATGGTAGACATTTCTGTTGTGTATAAATTCAATGGAACAAACTATCAGCAATGGAAGTTCCAGATAAATTGTGCCTTAAAAGTAGAGGGGCTTCATGATATACACTCGGAGGCAAAATTATCGGAACACTCGAAAATTTAACCAAATTCGAAGTTCGATATTTTTCCAAATTCTCAACCGATTTAGATGATTTGTTCGGCAAGTTATAGATCAACTCTTCTGCTTTGTAGAAATTATAAGGGAAAACAAAAAAAATTTGAAAAAAATTTTATACGGGGGCAAAACTAAAAGTGTTTTTTTTGTCGAAAATTCGTAACACCCTGTGGAATTTCGTGGTCCGAGTTGAAACGTACAATATCATGGTCTGTCAAGATACATCTTCCTACAGTAACGCCCTTCTTGTTTTATGCATTTATCTCTATTTTTGCAAACTATATTTAATTTCAAGTGGAAAATCACCATTTTGGAGAAATTCCATTGAATCAAGAAATTGTCATTAAAATTCGTCCATCAATTTGGAATTTTCTTATTATCACTCAGGCATGTCGAAATTGTCGTTTGCGATTTTTATGTTCGAATTGCATTAGTTATTGATGACAATTTGGTTAATTTGGTGAAAATTAGGAATTCATAGGAGATAACAGTCGGTAGGTATTAAAATACACAACCGAATTCTGGGACCATTGATAAAACTTTTCATTTACACATGTGCACACCTTCTTTTATCAAATATGAAATATAACACACGTTTTTTTGTATATGACCACATTTGCACTTGTTTAAAGTATGAGAGTTCTCCATTCTTTGATTTGATACAAATTCGATCCGTTGCGGTGTTTTGTGATTCTTTTACTGTTTACGATTCGAAACGGTATTTTTCATTCAGAATGAGAGATTTACCACTAATCTCAGTAGCAAGGGCAGTTACATTGATCGAGGAAGGGCGCATCTACCGCTCAGTCGGTACCATGTTGGGTGTCTCGACGTCGGTTATCCATAGAATTTACCGATGTTACAGGGAAACTGGATTGTACGTGAGGAGGCGAGGACAAGGAAGAAATCGGGCAACCCGCGCTATACATGACCGTTTCATCCTCAATGAAACCATAAGAAATCCTCGTCTTACTGCTGTTCAGGCACGTAACCTTTTACAAACAGTGGATAATATTAACGTCAGTGTGAGGACAGTCAGAAGACGATTGAATGAAGTTGGTCTGAGATCATACGCGCAAGCAAGAGCACCAAGACTCGATAGAGCCCATCGGGCAGCAAGATTGGCGTTCGCTAGGGAGCATGTAGCATGGACAATCAATCAGTGGAGACGAGTTTTATTTAGTGATGAGAGCCGATATTGTGTGAATTTCGTGGATGGTAGAGATAGAATATGGAGGGCATCGAGGGGAACGGTACAATGTAGCGAGCTTCGCAAGAACTGAGCAATACGGTGGAGGGTCAGTTATGATATGGGGTGGCATATGCTTGGAAGTACGAACAGAACTGGAGATTATTGGCAATGGATCACTTAGTGCCCATCGGTATATAACAGAAATCTTGGAGCCCCATGTTGTGCCTTTTGCTCCTTACGTAGGGAAAATTTCCTTTTTATGCACGATAACGCGCGCCCTCATACTGCGCGCATAGTGATAGAATATCTCAATGAAGTTGGGATCACACGAATGGACTGGCCGTCGCGGTCACCGGATTTAAACCCGATCGAACACGTTTGGGACATTCTTGGAAGAAGGGTTCGACAACGGAATCCAGGCAACGTTGAAGAGCTGACATTGGCTTTGGTGGAAGAGTGGGACAACATACCTCAACAGATGATAGACAACATCATTGGAAGTATGCGAAATCGTATGCGCGCTGTAATAAGAGCTCGGGAGGGTCATACCCGCTACTAAAATCAAATGTTTTTTTTGTGGGTCATCATGAACATTTTTCAACATGTTCATTTCATTTCACGAGTTTATCGCCAGGATACACACCTTCTCTTAATTTTGGACAGGAATGATAATTATTATAGAGTGTCACACAAAAAAATTCGAAAATAGATGTGCAAAATCAACGATTTTTATATTGTAATTCGAGCTTTCCCGGAGCGTGAAATTGGCCAGTGAATTTCTAAAATTTTCATTTCGTTAGATTTCCGCTTCTCTAATTTTGATTTTATTTTTTGGCTAACCTCCGATGTTATGCACCTACGCAAGATTAAAAATAAATTCTTGAAATTTGTGACTTTTCGCTTCAAATTGGATATCTCTTGAAAAAATAGAGATAAATGCATGAAACAAGAAGGGCGCTTCTGTAGGAAGATGTGTCTTGACAGACCATGATATTGTACCTTTCAACTCGGACCACGAAATTCCACAGGGTATTACGAATTTTTGACGAAAAAAACACTTTTAGTTTTGCCTATGAAATTTTTTTTCAAATTTTTTTTGTTTTCTCTTATAATTTCTACAAAGCAAAAGAGTTGATCTATAACTTGCCGAAAAAATCATCTAAATCGGTTGAGAATTAGGAAAAATATCGGACTTCGAATTTGGTTAAATTTTCGAGTGTTCCGCTAATTTTGCCTCCGAGTGTAGTTCATGGCACCATCAAAAAGCCTGAATTGAGAGGACAAATTACCCACCAAGTTGTGGACACATAACTTAAAAAGGATGCAATAGCAATGTTCACGATGATACCTTCAATGGATTTGAATCAACAGTTGATCGAAAAGTGGGAGTCATCTAGAGAAATAATTAGCAAGCCTCAATCTATCAACAGAAGTCTGAAACAAATAAAATGCTCCTTCATGAAAGTTTCCATCAATATAAGATGAATCCATCAGGTGACATTGCACAACACATTGTAAAAGTTGAAAGCTTCCCTAACCGGCTTAAGAAATCTGGTGAAACAATAAGTTATGCTGCAGTCATAACAAAAATATTGAGTACATTGCCACAGAAGTTTAGAAATGTTAGCCAAGCATGGCTTTCACTACATGAAACAAAGCAAACAATTACAAATCTAACTTCTCGTTTACTTGATGAAGAAGCCAGTTTAACTTCTTATTAAGAGACAGAAACAGCTTCAGCAACATTAAATCTGAATTCCAAAGAAACACACTCAAGAAAGTGAAACCTCACAAGAAGTATTCAAGAAGGAAAATGCTTTTGTTGTAACCAGCATGATCTATGATTCCTGGATAATAGATAGTGGTGCATCAGCACATATGTGTTATCGTCAGGACTTCTTCGTAACCTTCGAAAAGTACAATTCGAGTGTGTCATTGGGTAAAAACCAATCGTGTGAAGTGATCGGACGTGGTTCGGTTAAGATGCAAAAGAAGATTAATGGATAATGCTCTATTGTCACAATAAAAGATGTAATATATGCGCGAGAGCTGAGGAAGAAGTTATTCTCTGAAGGAGTTTTAACACGAAAAGGATGACACTGTTCGAGAAATTTGAACAACCAGAAGTCAATGATGCTGAAACAATAGTTGCACAAGGCATACGTGACTCAAATAATATCTATCGTATGATGTCTAGATGTGAAAACACTGGCTATTGTGTTGCATACTTTCTCAAACATAAGTATAATGTATTTGAGAGATTTAAACCGTACAATGCAAAAATTCAGACGAAGCTTGGTCAATCTGTGAAAATATTACACACTGACAATGGCACAGAGAACTGCGATAAAGATTTTCAAGAGTAAAGGAAGGCATTGAACATGAAAAGACAGCTCCCTACACACCACGACAAAACGGTCGTTGTGAACGGGATAACCGTACTATAGTGCAGAGTGCAAGGTGTATGCTCTACAATGCAGACAAACCACGCTATTTATGGGCTGAAGCATTAAATTTGGCTATTAATTTACTGAACAGAAAACCTACTGTCCAAACACCAAATAATATGGTATGGACAGAAACGAACGCTCAATCATGTGAGAATCTTTGGTTCAGATTCCTTTGTTTATATTCCACAACAAAAGAGAACCAGCCTAGAATCTAAAATACTGAAAAGATTTGGACTTGAACAAGCAAAATCAGTCAGTAAACCAGAGGATGCACAGACTGATTTAACTGCAGAAAGAGGACCTTTTTTAGTAGAAGGTGAAGTAACGTATAGACAAGCTGTAAGATCTCTAATGTTTTTAGCAATAGGCAGTCGACCTGACATTGGACATGCTGTTGGAATAGTAAGCAGATATCTGAATAATTACACAGAAGCGCATTGGAATGCTGTTCAAATAATCACGAGATATTGGAACTATTCTCTTTGGAATAACACACGACAAAACAAGTTTGAAGCTACATGGATTCAATGATTCAGATTTTGGTAATGATATTCAAACAAGAAGGTCTACGAGTTGATATGTCTTCAAAATATGTGATGGAGTTGTTACTTGTACAAGTGTGTTGCCCGATCAACTACTGAAGCTACTTCCCAAGCAACTAATGTAGTTATTTGGCTACAGAAACTTCTGAGAGATATTGATGAGGAGATTCAGAGTCTAACCACTATGTTCATTGACAAACAAAGCGCAATAAAATTGATTCGAAATTCAGAATTTCACCAAAGGACCTAGCACGTGGATATCAATACCATTTTGTACGAGAGAAATATGAAAATAAAACAATTATTCCTGAATAACACTCCCCAGAAATGGGGAGTGTTGAGATACCAATATGTTCTGTGTGTTTGAAGGACAGTATCGATCCGTCGGAATCGAAAAATTTGAAGCTGATGCACTTTTGGCATCAGAAAAGCAGAGTAAGAAAGTTTGCCAGAAGATAAAAATGCCTGTTCTGTCAGAGGAGCGGAATTAATGAATTAATTCTACCCAATTAGTATTCCATCAAGAGTCAACCTAGTTTTTTCAATTAAATCATTTAATTAAATCAATACAGTCATCAGTAAGATTCAGTGTTATTTTAGTGTACCGTGAAATAATGAAGCCTTCAAATCTATTTGAGTAAGTTATTCGATTTTATCGTTATTATGTTAATATTTATCTTGAAATTCATATTACTATTTTTTGTCATGGTCTATTTTTTTTGTAAGTTGTAAATAATATTTTCCTTTTTTTCACTGATTATTTCATTATTCGGTTCTCGGTGGAGCTACCCTCTAAAAATTACCCTCATAGTGTTAGTCGTCACCAATAGGGTTTTGATAGTATCTCTGATCTCCAGAAGGTCAATGAGGCGCACTGTTCTCTTCTGAATACTATCAAATGTAGTGAACATTTGAGTTTACAGACCAGGTCAGAGCTGTGATGGCGTGAAGTACTACTTAGCCATGAGAAGAAAACTGAGTTTAGCAGAAGCAGATTTGGCCATGGCCTACACATAGTCATGCCAGCAAACTCCGATGATAACTAATTCCTTAGTTGTACTGTTATTAAATGACGCAGTAATCATTTTAGGAAAAAAGCTCAACATAATTTGATTAAATTTAGCGTACTTATAAGTATCACAAATGATACAAAACAAGTGGTATCGAATACATACCTCAAACAGATTCTCACCCTAAATTTGAAATGAGAGAAAAGGTTACTACACTCATTTCAAATTATTGTGTTCAAGATTCACAAATCAAAAAAATATATGGGTGATGTCAACCCAAATCATTGGGTTCATAATGTCTTTAGAACATCTTTAGATCATAATCGGCATCACTTAGTAGACTGAACCTGGCCATCGGGGCTCTCTCGGTCAAACAGAGTGGGAATTGTTGTGTTGAGTTTGAATATTGAAGGTTTTTTTTGCGATTATACTTCAAAATTGGCAAGCAAGAACAAGGAAGTGTTTATGTTTCAATGGACTCACACTGCGACGGTTAAACGTCTAAGTGAAAGAGGAAATATAGCAGGTTATGTACCTTTTGATTATCTCTTAAGTCCTTTTCATGGCCTTGTTTGCTATGTAAAATCTTTTCTTAGATTTGTTTAGGCATATAAGAGGTATGATTGTTGAAATATTCTTCTGCTGGTTTCCTTTTTCCATTGTTACAGATTCCTGTCCCAAACCCTTTCTTTCACTCTTGTCTTCGTCTGGAAATCATGCAGTGCAAGAGAGAATGAAGCGACTGAGCAGAAAATCTTTCTTACTCTTTATGTACACAGGACACTTACACAACATAAACAAGCTATTGCTAGTTCAATAGCGACAGGGAAACGAGTTTTTTCCTCAGGTTTTTTCAATCGTTTATTTAATCATATGCGAGATAGTATGGTTCCCCTTTTACAATTTTTGAGCTCACAATTGTGTTTTTTGCTGACACACCAAAATTATAGATATAAGCATTTATTATAAATACAATTATTCGAATTTTCGTAAATCCTCTCTTTTCAGAAGATATATATATATATATATATATATATATATATATATATATACCCCAAAAAGTCTAGAGAACACTTATGAATATCGATATATCGTATTCAGTGTTTGAAATCAGTTTGTTGGCACTTTGTTTGTGTTGTAAGCACAAATAAAAGATTCAAGTTTTGTGATTCGACCATGGAAAGACGACATTTGACTAGAGAAGAGATGATATGAGCGGTTGGCATGCTTCAAGCTGAGAGCTCACAACGGGAAGTATCTAAGGTTCTGGGAAGTAGCCCAAGTGTCATAAACCGTTTATGGTCGCGTTTCAATGAAACAGGTAGCGTAGAAGAACGCCATACATGTCGTTTCAGGATTACTACAGTTGCCCAAGACCGATTTTTGGTTTTACAAGCCAGAAAAGATCGTACTACCACCGCAACTCAATCAGCTCAAGAGCTATCACGGGTTCATTATATACAAATTTCCGACCAAACTGTGAGAAATCGACTGTACAAACGTCAACTTCACTCCAGACGTCCTTTAAGAGTTCCACAACTGACCCATGGAAATCGCGCTGCTCGTTAAGCTTGGTGCCGAGAACACGTAAACTGGGATCAAGAGAGGTGGGCCACAGTTCTCTTCATTGATGAATCTAGATTTAGTTATTGTCCCGATTCGGGAAGAATTCGAATATGGAGGGAACCTGGAAAGCAAACCCGTCTCCAGCATGCTCGAGAAGTTGTTAGACAGGGAGGCAGATCAGTGATGTTTTGGGGAGGTATACGCCTTGGTGGAAGAACTGACCTCGATTTCATACAGAACAACCTCACGGGAAATTATTACCCAAATGAGATAGTTTTACCTGTAGTGGTACTGTTTCACCAAACAATTGGTAAAAAAACACTCTTCCAACAAGATAATGCCTCTCCTAATCGTGCAAGAGTTTTCTTGAACGTTCTTGAAGAGAATGATATCGATCTTCTACCGTGGCCATCCTGCTTCCCAGATATGAATCCCATCGAGCATGTGTGGGACACCCTAAAAAGAAATCTCCTGCGTCAAAACGTCTTTCATCATGAACAGGAGCTTCGATTAGCAGTTCAGGCTGCTTGGAATGACTTAGGCCAAAATGTAATAGACAATTTAATATTGAGCATGCCGAGACGATGCCAAAGTGTCATTAATAACAGAGGTGGACCTTCTGGGTACTGAAAAATATAAGTGCTTCCATATCGTTTCGAAAATATTAGTTCAGGATTTTTTTTGTTTTACCAAATTTCGTCATTTTCAAATTTTAAATTTTTTTTTATAATAGGTGCTTTGGAGAAGT
Source organism: Cryptolaemus montrouzieri (assembly GCA_013387265.2). NCBI lineage: Eukaryota > Metazoa > Arthropoda > Insecta > Coleoptera > Coccinellidae > Cryptolaemus > Cryptolaemus montrouzieri. The sequence goes on from JABFTP020000185.1 coordinate 128,420,012, forward strand.
CAAATATTATTCTGTTTTCTTGAGAATACATTATATACAATACATCCTAACAAAAACCGAAAGATTTCTATAAATTCGAATCATCAAATTCATATGTTAAAGATATTGGTAAGTGTTCCCTAGACTTTTTTGAGGTGTTTATATATTGTGTTATGTAAAGCCAACCAAGGTAAATAGATAATTATTATTGAAACATTGTAATCTGAGCTTTTAACTATCCTCTGAATATCATTCAAGTTACAACACCCCAGAATGGAGAAGTAGATGTACCGAGTCAATAAGTTTGACATCAATCCATTCCGTCAGGAGGAAGGATTTGTTTAAGCTCTCCTTTCGCATTCGCTCTCATGAAAAATTCAATTTCTCGATTTACTCCCACAAACCTGCTTTGCATTTCAGCTGAACAGACTCCAAATTGAACAATGCAGCTTATCGCGTTGGCAAATTATCTATATTGGTATTGTATCCGGAATTTCCACAATTTGATTCGTTGTTTATAGAATCCATATTCGATTGTAGTACTATCCCAAATGATAAACATCCTTGCAAATTGAAAACGAAGATGAAGTAAAATTTATTATATATATTTCTTTATTTATTCACTAATTTTGACAGTTGCTAAAGTTGAACCGGTGTCTGCTCGAATTGTTTTGAGACTTTTGAAGTTATTGCTGTAAGAAAAAAATGGCTAATTTTACTAACGCCGAACTGGCTGATACCCATTACTTGTACGGTCTGGCTGACGGAAACACAACTGAAGCTAGGCAATTATATAAAGTGCGCTTTCCAAATCGAGTAACACCAGACAGGCGAACATTTTCGAATATCCACAGAAGGTTGAGGCAAACTGATACTTTTACTGCAAATAATCATTCAGAAGGTGCAACTCAAACTATGAGAACTTCAGATATTGGGGAAGCAGTTTGAAATTGTATGGATTTGAATCCTCAAGTGAGTACACGAAAAATTGGAAATCAGTTGAATATTTCACATGATCTAGTTTGGAGGATTCTCCACGAGTTTTTTATTGAAACCGTTTCATATTCAACCGCTCAAACTCTACTTCCTCGAGATTTTCCTTCAAGACTCGATTTCTGCCGATGGTTCTTAGAAAAAATCAGGGAAAATGCTCATTTTGATAGTGAAATAATGTTCACAGACTAAGCTAACTTTTCGAGAACTGCTATCACAAATTTTCACAATAATCATTATAGGGCTGAGAAAAACCCCCATTTGATTGAAGAATCTCATCGTCAAGAATAATTCTCACTAAATATCTGGGTCGGAAGAATTAGAAATTAAACATTGTTTTTGCCTAACAGACTGAATGGTCCCGTTCAAGGATGTGCCACTTTTGGTGAGAAACATAATGTGTTTCATGCATGACGGGGCACCAGCACGTTTTAGTGGAGAAGCTAGGAAATTCTTGAATAATACATTCAAAAATCGATGGATAGATCGGACAGAGTGGCCTCTGGGTCCCAGAATTGAATATTTTTTCTTGAAACCTCTTGTCGAAAGTGCAAAAGGAGACATGGCTCCGGAAAAGAAAACACCCTGTACATTCTAGTTAATATTCAAGACGTGTAATGATGGAGGCTGTGAAAATAGCTTGAATTCCAAATGTGGGCTGAATATTTCAAAAACTGCATCAGTTTTGAAGAAAAAACCAATTTTTTCGTAAATTTCAAAACCTAGTAGCTCCGTAACAAAGCTTCTTTGGACCTATGTTTATATGACTTTGCTTTTTAAAATTGCATGTAGATTTACCCCCTCAATTGTGACATTATTATGTAACACCCTGTAGATATAAGCCTAATTTGATAGTGATTGATCAGTAGTGAAGAGGTATTAATGTCTGGCTGGGTGATTTCACTTGGGTTTTCACGAAGTTTATTGGTTTTCAAACTTTCTTTCCGAGGGATTTATTTTCTTCCCTCTGTCGCAATTGTAATAGTAATAATATCTCTATTACCGGAAAAAGCTTTTACAACTAGCATATATACTAACGTGAACAATAAAACAAAAAAATACAGATTTGCAATACGATAACGTTGGCTCAATACAGGCGCTGTCTAAGCTTAGTTTCGGAACAATTTAAGCTTTATGAGAAAATATCGAGATCAATTTGTTTCACTCTTTTCACAATTTGATCCAACGAAGAATGTATTCCATAATTTGTTCTATGGAATTCATACGATAACAGATGTTTCCGACTAATGCGCCTTGAGGGAACATGTACGGAGAATATTTTCAAGAAATCAGAGCTGTTGATACCTTTGAATGCAAAAAATGTACGGAGATAGGACCTACGTCTGATAAGATGAGAAAGTGTAAATAATGTGAGATGATATTCGTAGGTGTGTGAGTCGAACTCGATGCCACCTTTGAAACAAACAAAATGATTTTTTTTCAATTTGTTATGAAGAATTTTGATATTATCAGATGTTCTTGAAAGTTTTGTGGTTTTATATGTTCACATATTAGAGAATGATTATTACAGGATAAATGAAATCTAGTTTCGAAATTCCTACCAGTTAGCCCAATGTAAGCTACCTTATACTAATTGCAAACAATTTTGTAAACTCCTGAGTTTTTAAATTTGTCTCTTTCTTATTTAGTATTGAATAATAATTTACTCAATTTTAGACCACTTGAGGAAGAGGTGGGTATTTTAACAATGGAATAATATTTATTCGAGAGAATACCAACGTAGTTGAAACTAGCGTATTTTTTTGAGCAAATATTTTTACCAAATATAATAATTTTTCAATAGAAACCAGAACAATTTTGTTATTTGAGGCAATTCTTCTGATATTATTTATTTCTACTTTGAAGTCTGTCGGTGACAGTGGAATGGAAAAAGCCTCATGGATCATTGAATTATAAGATGCTAGTTTGTGGTTTAAGTGATTGACCATTAACCATAAAGATGGTTGAGTGTGAAGGTTTCTTTTGTATAAATGTTTGAGAAGAAAATGTTAGTCAATTTTGTTATTGTAAAGTATAAAAATTTATTGAGTTATTCATTTCAATTTCTGCTGTAACCTTAATGTTGGTATGAACTTCATTCAAAAATCTAAGAAATTATTCGATTGGCCAGTTAGAGCCATTGGGTCCTACCAAAATATCATCTACATATCGGTACCAGAACACCATATTTTTGGGTACCGATATGGTTCTTAAATCGAAAACTAATATTGCTGTTCTTTTTAAATTATTTATAAATATATTGGCTAAAAGGGGGCTAAGAGATGATATTATTGGAAGTCCTGATGTCATTCTGCATGTGCTAGGTAATCTGAATCTACCTAACCTTGTTGTTGTTGTCCAATATATCTTGCATTTTTCTTTATATTATTCTTTACCAAGGCATACAATGCTGTTGCCTTTATCAGGTTTTGTTAAAATGAAGATTTTTGATGATATGGATTTTATTGGTTCTGTGCAATTGAGCTACTTTGGTCGCATGTTTGATTCTTTAATTATTTCAGCAATCTTATGTTTTAGAATTGGATTGTTGATTATGTCTTCGAGTTTCTGAATAGTGAGTTCGGCTTGAACTCCAATCATTCATTTCGTTTATTTGATTCTATTGTTCTCTGCTGCGAATTTTGGCAAATTGAATAGACATTTCAAATAACTTCTGTTTTGAGAAATTTTGTTGCATTGCATCTGTAAGATCTTCGTGGAACACAATTGTAGAAATATTGAACTAGGGGCACGACAGTCAATTTTTGTCTCAAAATCACTCATGGCTTCTTGTAACTCCCCTGAGTTTATTTAGGATAATACTGCAAATCCGAATTTTCACTGACTTGAAAAATATAAGTTGCGTTGGAGATAGTATACATTAAAACAATAACATATGATAACGTTTTGAATATCGCACTGTTCCTCTCTTAGTACAGTTGGAATGTCAGCGCTTGTAGACAGAACAGAGTTGCGCATGGGCGAAGTCGATATAATGAAGATTCGAATTTATGTTTTATAATTTCAGGGTGATGAGTGAAAAACTTATGTGTTAACTGATATATTTCAAGCCCCGTAAAGGTTGCTTAAATATTTTCAGTTCTTATTTGAACCAAGGTCGTTGCTCAAATAGAGATGGCATGGCTATTAGTTTTTCATCTAGGTCTATGAGTTTATATCTATAGATACTAGAGAAATGAACTCTATTCAACTTATTATCTTACCTTGGGCGTTATTGAAATTGCTATGCCTATCACCCGTCTGCTGATTTCGAAGCTTAGCTCTAAATAAAACATATACAAATGAACAATCTAACCTGCATTTTCTTTGTTGGATACGAAGAAATATAGCAGACCAATAATTAACATCACATGTCCTATACTTCTCAACACACGTCTATTATCCTTTAACTTGGTTCCAATAGTTTTTTAGAAACTTTTGAAGTACTGATACACAACAAACATAAAAATACAGCAAAGTGACAGGTTTGTTTTTCAATAACAATATATCTCCACCTACAACGGGAGTTATTAAACTGCAATTGCAATGGTCTTTCCGTCTTTTATTCTGTTTTTTTTCTCTGTTCAATCCCCTGTTCTTTAATGAATCTGTATTATCCTTTTTTGTCTCATACTTTTTTCTGTTAACTTTTCCTTATTTACGTAATCCTCGATTTCCTTTAATAGATCCTTCGCAATGCTTTTGAGGCTTTTAACTTGATTTATTTTTACGTTTACTTTTATCTCTGCTATTATGGATATGAATAATGGAATGTTGTCTGTAGTTCGGTAGGAGAAATAGGACTATAGGAATTAGTTTTATTTGTATTTCGAAATGAACTAAAATTTAGCCTTTAGGATTTTTATTTCCATTTTCGATAGAATAGAGACTTCCGTTTTCGTCTTTGAATGAATGTGCATATACGTCTGCTACGAGGATGATCTGAAAAGTTTCGGACCTCTATTTTAAGATGGCAGCACTCGAAAATAAGAGCTAGTGAAATTTTATTTTTCAACAATTACTCTTCAAAGTTTCAGCCATTTTGGATGAGCAGTTGTTATGAAACTGTCCAATGAATGAATTTATGTGAGTGTTTTTGTGAAAATGGACAATGAAAAGATATCAGGGGTTATGAGTATGTCAGAAGAACGTGTTTATTTTATATCACATCAACATATAACAAAAATTCAGTTTAAATAATGGATTCAAAGGGGGAACCCTTGAAAAATTGTTTGTCCGGCTGTGGAAGTGATTGTGAAAAACTCATCACAGGAACCAACTTCGCATCATTAATTGACAAGCTAACAGCAGAACTTGCTGAAAAATTGCCACATTCACAGAAAAAGGAAGTCTTGTTCCACCAAGGCAACGCATCGTATCACACCTCAGTGGTTACCATGGCGACAATCCATCAATTACTATTTGAACTGCTTGACTATCCATGATAGTCAATACATCTAGCCTCAATCGACTTCTCTTTATTTCCTCATGTGAAAATTGCGCTCGAAGGACTAAGATTTTCGTGAAATGTAAGAGTAGTCACCTTTGTGAACCACTCTTCTGCAGACAAAAACGCAGAGTACTATATGGACGGGTTACAAAGATGGGAATATTGCTGGGAAAAGTGTGTGGAGTTACAAGGAGACAGAGTTGTGGCCATTCTAGAAACGATTATTGTTCTTTGGTTTAATTGTTGTATACTAGATCAATTTGGTACTTAACTGTAATGTCTGGTGAATATATCGCCCTTTGAAGATTCAGCAGATGCACAATACTTCACAAAACGTTGTTCCACGCTTATGGCATCTCCCAATCTAACTCCTGACTCTTGAATTAGATTATTGAAAACATAAAATATCTGTTAAAACCGATAGATTCTCTGAGTCATCCTCTGATTCTGAGTTCTCTAGGATCTAGACGGCAACCAGGAACCAAGGTGTCATTGAAACGATGAGGAGAATATTCTCTATGGAATTGAAAAGGTTGAGAGGAAAACAATCATTAACAATGTTACGGTGTGTCATACATTTCGGCCAGACGTCGCTGAATATTCTTTGGATTATAGCTCTTGGTATTTGTTATAACCGTTGGTTTTGGGTTCTAGGAAATTGAGTCAGAAATATCGAAATCGGTCTGAATATTCAATAATTTACCTTCGAGTAATGATTCTCCTCAACTCTTCATTGAATGTCATTTTACCCTGCGCTATATTCGATAATTAATTGTAACATCCATTCGAAATCAGTACTTCAAACTCCAGCAATTCGTTCATGAATAATAACGGGATAGTAACACTGAAATACCCTTGTTGCTAGACAATCCTCTGCATTCTCTCTTTATGCAATTTCTATCCATTAAATATTCATTTCTAACCCAATTCCGTATAGAAATACCATTTTAAATGTAGTCAACAAAATATAAGTTCTGTTTACTCCTTCTCGGCTACTCAATTGTGGGAGCACAGACACAGGTTCACAAGTATTTTTCGATGTGTCGCGATGGCCTTGGTCATACGGTACTGTCTTGGCTAGCAGTAGAACCATGGTTTCGAATTAGCGCAATATTTATACGACTGTTCTGTGTTCGTTGTAGACTTCGAAAGGGTTAGAGTGACTTTAAGAAAAGTTATGCAATGTTTAGGGTATGAAAGAACAATTTTATAATATAGTTTGGAGAACTATTCGAAGTGTGGTCGCCGAAAAACCCTTTTGAGACAACCATGGAATATTTGACATTTTGTTGACAGACCGAACCTCTCCGAGTAGGGAGTGAAAACGAATTCGTTTTCTTTTTCGAATTCCTTTCAGAAGAAAACGGCTCTCTTTTCCATTTTGAAATTCCTAGGGAGCACTTGTGAAAAATTTAAGTTTCTGAGTTTGTACCTGCCGATTTTCGGGATAAATTTTCATAGTGTTCAAATAATTCCTACTCGTCGTTTTCGTAGTTCTTCGTATTTCTCAAGTACATTGAGGGCTGAAAGTATACGTCGGAATTGTCAAGGGCGGACAAATTCATCTCGTCCTCTGGAGCCTGTAACAGTTCAGACTTGGATCTGGAATTCGTCTAGTCACCATCTACGCCCTTGTGAAACCAGCACCTACATTTTTGTGGAACCAGTACTTGTGCCTGTGCATCCTTCATCATCCTTCTTGGAATAAAACATTCAACGTCACTCGTCGCCTCAGAACATCAATTTCACACAGATAAGCAAACACCCTCTCACTCTATTATTTTTTTTTTGTTAATTCATTGCCTACATGTTTAACATTAGTCGCTCGTTATCATTTGAGCACCAGACTTCAAATCGTTATTAAGTAATTGCTTAATGATTTCCATTCTTATTCCTGGTTTTAGTTTTTTTTCACAGCTCGGTCCATGAAATTACTGCTGTAACATATTCATTTATCTTCCCTGTTGTAAGTCAAAGTCACTTTCCACATCTAAAGTTCCAAATAGCAATTCATTTACTTAAATACTTAGTTCTGTTTTATAACAAGTGTGACTTATTTCGTGATCACGTTTTAGGGGTATATGGTCTGTTGAGGCATTTCTGTTGCTATTATTTATTATATTATTAAGGTATTTGTGAAATGAATTAAGTGATTTACGCTATTACCTATAATTTGATTGTTAATAACTATACATTGCCTGCATTACTCTTTCCCTTCATAGTCATTTTTTTTTGTGATCATATCCCAAACCCCTGTACACATTTAGTAGAGAATTAAAGACAACATTTCGGTTAAAGTAGTGTATCATTTCACACACTTGTGTGCTCGACCCTGTTTTTTTTTTATTTTTGAAAGAAAATAATTCAACTAGATCCACCCTCTTACCATTGAAAGCTCGTTTTAGTTAGTCTTTTTTTTTTTTTGAAAGAAAAGAATTCAACTAGATCCACCCTCTCACTACGTTTTCATAGGCGTTATTGATGAAAAGTTCATATGAATGTCATGAGGGCCTTTTGAACAATTTGTATGATATAAGTTAAGCTTTTCAATCAGATGTCTTCGTTTCATTCAAATAGATATCCCGCTTTCTTGAGATTTTTTCGATTATGGTGAACCTGTAGCACGCTGGTTCCTGACGATCTGAAGATCAGATCGTTCCCTAAAATAAATGAGTTCTCGAACATATTGTAATTACACCCTCAAATAATGAAGCGAGAAATGCAACATATGCTTACATTTGTGACATGTATGTAGTTGTACCACTTCGTTTTTGAGGTAAGTAATAAAATATATTGTATATATATATATATATATATATATATATATATATATATATATATATATATATATATATATATATATATGATAATGAAAATTACAGTACTGTTTCTCAAATATTCTGCTTACATGCTTCAAAAAATTATATATGACCTTTTTCATTTCGCTTAAATAATCGTTATATACGCAATCTAATAAGAAATTCAGGAACGAAAAGAGGCTATTGATGAGAACGGAAAATTAAATGACCTACCAATTTTATAATAATAAAAAAACAAGTACTGTGTTTTAAGAATTTTACTTATATTCATTCGTAACGCGTTTCACTAAGAAGCTTCAGACGAATGAATATTCTGTATATTCATTCGTCTGAAGAATCGTGAAACGCGTTAATTATTAAGTAAAATTCCTTAAAACACAGTACTTGTTTTTTTTATTATTGATAATGGAATTTTACCAAGTAAAAGCCTCCCAAATTCAAATGTTAAAGAAAGCTGATACCGGCTTTTTGGCTTTGTGGTATTTCAAAATACTGCTTTTCATGCTGTATATTCATTCGTCTGAAGAAGCTACGGTGCAGTGAAACGCGTTACGAATCGCAATTATTAAGTAAAATTACTTAAAACACAGTACTCGTTTTTTTTTATTATTTATAATGGAATTTTACCAAGTAAAAGCCTCCCAAATTCAAATACTAATTTTATTGTTTGTTGTTTAAATACGCGTTCGTTAAAGAGATGTGTGATAGCGCACAAAAAGTTGAAAAGGAATTATCCGACTGTTCTCATTTATTTTGCTTATTTCACTGGAGACTTCAGGCAGGCAAATGGCTTTTTGCCATTTTTGTTACAAGTTCCAAATTCCTCTAAAGATCTTTTACTAGACTTCTCAAAAACAAGCAAACATATATATCGAAATGTTTGATGCTCAAATAACATTTGTTATATACAGGGTGTTACATAATAGTATGTCACAACTTGAGGGCGTCAATCTACGTGCAATTTTAAGAGAAAAGTTCATATAAGCATAGGTTTCCAAAAGCTTCGTTACGAAGCTACAGCGTGTTGAAATTACCGAAAAAAAACTTGTATTCTTCTTCAAAACTCCTGCAGTTATTGAAATATCCAGCCCAAATTTGGAATACAAGCCATTTTTCAATCCTCCATCATTACATATCCTAGATTTTAACTGAAATTCACAAGTTGTTTTCTTTTCCGAGGCCATGTCTCATTTTGCCCTTTCAAACTTTTTGCAGTAGGCCACTGATCAGCGAACAATCAATTTTCGTCATCTCCGTTCAATTTAAAAACTTTTTGACACCTGTAATATTTTCGTATATTTCTCTAGTGAAAAATAATTGAATTTAAATTATTTGAATTGTATGTTCTTCGCTGTATGAAAAAGCAATAATCGAAATACTCGATATACCTAAAATTTGCTTTTATTTTGATAGCTCGTTTTCTGAGACTCAACTCATACTTATTCAATATCAAACTACAAAAAAAGAAAAATTAAAGAATAAATAAATTGCTGGAAGTGTCCTCCACCTGCAAGAATACATGCCTCTGTCTTTCTTCGCGTATTATCACGCACTCTTTGAAATATTCCTGGAGTATTTCTTATCGTGTGAAAAGAGGTTATTATTCGATTACTCAATTCTTCTGCAGTGTTCACTGGAGTGGTATAAACTAAAATTTTGAGATATCCCATAAGAATTATTTAAGCCTGGGTACCTAGGAGGCCATGGTTCGGACCCACCCCGACCTATCCATCCTTTGTTGATGTATTTTTCAAGAATTCATGAACTACATTATGTTTCTTACCAAAAGTGGCACCTCCACGAGCAATAAAGGTAACTTCTCTTCAAGAAATTATCGATAAGAGGAACCGACCCTGGCATTTAGTGAGAATTGTTTTTAATGATGAGATTCTTCAATCAAATTGGGGTTTTCCTAAGTCCAACATTGATTATTGTGAAAATATCGGGGAAGTAGAGTTTGGACGCGTTGAATATGAAATGGGTACAATAAAAAGTCGAGGAGAATCCACCAAACTAGAAAATGTGAAATATTAAACTGGTTTTCAATTGGTCTTGTACTCCCATGAGGATTCGAATCAAAACAAATCAAAACTGCTTCCTCAATATTGGAAGTTCTCATAGTTTGAGTTGCACCTTTTAAATAATTATTAGCAGTAAAAGTACCAGCTGTTAATAAGTATACATTGCCTGCATTCATCTATCTCTTCATAGTCATTTTTCTTTGTGATCATATCCCCATCCCCTGTACACATTTAGTAGAGAATTGAAGACAACATTTTGGTTAAAGTAGTGTATCATTTCACACTTGTGTGCTCGACCCTGTTTTTTTTCTATTTTTGAAAGAAAATAATTCAACTAGATCCACCCTCTTACCATTGAAAGCTCGTTTTAATTAGCCTTTTTTTTTGAGAGAAAAGAATTCAACTAGATCAACCCTCTCACCATTGACTCGTTTCATAGCCGTTATTGCATAAAAAGTTCATAATAGCTGAACCTGGTGTTCAACAGATTTGTTGAATGACTAATCTAATGGCAGCAGTTGTATCGTGATTGTGGGGAGACCATTCAATACTATGTCATTTTCATCTACTTTTTTTATTGCTTCAATAGATGAACAACATTCGCCACAATCCTAGATCTGGAAACATTTACCGGCAACTTTGTGAGTGCCAAATAACGTTCATATTTCATTTACTTACCATCATAGCCAACGTTTTAGCTGACAAGTTTTCTTCTAAATCAGGAATTTTTGGAAGAATATTGACTATGTCGTTAGACGTTTCATAAAATCTTGTTTAAACTAAATTGACTATATCAATTTTCGAATTGAATTTCGATTGTATTGGAAGCCATGACTTTTATGGAATAGCAACATGGTTACTCAATCATTTAATACAATTGTTGCTTGTACTTATGAAGAAGTAGAAATTATTTTAGGTCAAGATGCTTTTACGTTTGAACAAGTACATTAAAATTGTAAGATTGTTCGGTAATACAGCGAAGTAGTCGGGATTTCGCTTAAGAATTCAATGGAAAGTATCGACGCGGAATCTTATTTGGAATTACACTGCAATTGCAATGAATGCGCTCGCTTTTGAAAGAGGTAACACGAATTAAATATTCCGAAGCAGTTTTCGAAGGAGCCGAATTGGAGGTAATGACTATAAAATGCTTCGGCTATAAACCGTTCAAATCTCGAAATTTCTTCGAAAGAAATCTGTTAGATATTCATCTTACTTGTATTTGTTTCACGAATGAAAGCAAACATCGGTGTGCATTAAAAGGTTAATTTATTGACAGCCGAATCATCGGTGTGCATTAAAAGGTTAATTTATTGACAGCAGAATCATCGGTGTGCATTAAAAGGTTAATTTATTGACAGCAGAATCATCGGTGTGCATTAAAAGGTTAATTTATTGACAGCAGAAACATCGATTTCAATGAAACATAGTCAAATTGTATCTTTTCAATTATCTGTCACTTTCGGGAATCCTAGAAGTTGATATTCGTTTGGACATTTTGAATGATAACCGAATATTTTAATATTTTTTGAGTACTCATAACATTCCTGCTAAAATATCATTCAAAACGCTGTGTTTCACAAGAAATTACCGAAAATTTAGGAACAGAACTGACAGAATGGGCGACTGTTTGAGTTTTGAGATAAATCTTTTCTGTCGTGAATAGTGTTTTAGTCACATCAGTTCGGTTAATTATATAATTACATTTTTTGGGTAAGTAAGACTCAAAGTGTAACAGATGCTCCTAATGAATCTTGAAGTGAGCTCTGTGTTGGTATATCGAAGAAAATCTCTGATAAATCCTCATATAATTATAATGAATGTCATTTGCAATTTTTACCGAAAAAGTATGAAAAGATACCTACACGCTACTTGTTGTATTTTTTTCGTTTCGAGTCTTTCACACGGAGAATTAACAAGTATGGAAGACCAAAATGAAGGAGATACTAAACATAGTGCAAGTTTATTTTCCTTGTCAAAGGAAATGTGCCGACGATTTGGACTCTATAGGGAACGATCTTCAGATCGTCAGGAGCCAGCGTGCAACAAGTTCACCATAATCGAAAAAACTTAAGAAAGCGAGACATCTGTTTGAATGAAACGGAAACATCTAAATGAAAAGCTCAACTTATATCATAGAAATTGTTCAAAATGCCCTTCATGCATTCCATCAATAAAACCTCCAGGCGTCTAATACGGTTTTTCTTCAAGAGCTTGAAGTTTTACACAAACATAACACTTGTATTTATGTTCCCGTGAAACAGATTGAACATTCCTCGCTAACGACGCGTTCTCTGCAGAAATTTGTCGAAAAGATGTTTCTGGGTTCGTCTCTACACTAAACAAAACATTCAGTTCTTCATAAATCTTCTTTGTGAGTGTTATTTTGGTAATTTATTTTTGAGTCTCAATAACTAGAGGCGCTCTGGTTCATCATGATCTGGAAATCGTTTCCGATAAAGTCGAAATGCTAGGGATACTCTTTAGGAATGAGTCCACCTGAAAGTATTACAAAAACCTATCAATTCGACTACCCTCCGAAGTGAAACTTGATTTATATTTTTCCATGTGGTTTTCATGCAAGATACTTTTGAGGAGGGGTTTGTCACAAATTCAAAATGTGAAAATCTTTTTTTCGATATGAATTTGAGTCGAAGATTCTTACCAAGTGAATCAGAAGGTAAAGTAATATAATGCGAAACTGAAAATACATTTCACATCATTCTGCTCTCAATATTTGAAAAAAATTGAAAATATTTATAGTAAAACACACTCAACCACGTCTCGTCCGATATAATCTGAAAAACTTAATGTTGTGATCAAATCAGTATTCAAAAATGATATGGTGATATATCAAAACTATATTATTCATACATTATATTTTATACAAGGAGTTACATAATAGCATGTCACAGCTTGAGAGGGTAAATCTGGGTTCAATTTTAGGAAAAAAAGTTCACATGAACATAGGTCCGCAAAAGCTTCGTTACGGAGCTACAGGGTGTTGAAATTTCCGGAAAATTTAGTTTACTATTCAAAACTCCTGCAGTTTTTGAGATATTCAGCCCAAATTTGGAATGCCAGGTAATTTTTACAGCCTCCCTCATTACACGTCACAAATTTTAACTAGAATCTACAAGGTGTTTTCTGTTCTGGAGCCATGTCTCCTTTAGCCCCTTCAAACCACTGATCAGCGCACAACCAATTTTCGTCATCTTCGTTCAATTTAAAAACACGTATAAATTTTTCGTATCTCCGACCGTTCTCGAACAAAAAATTATTTAACGAATGTATGCATTCGCTGAATTGAAAGCACTTCTGATTCAAAAAATGACTAGTAGGCTTTGATTTTTTTCATTTATTTATTTATTTTGACAGTTGCTGAAGTTGCACCAGTGTTTGCTCGAATTGCTTATTGAATTAACGATTAGTTTTAAGACTTTTGAAGTTATTGCTGTAAGAAAACATGGCTAATTTTATTGACGCCGAATTGGCAAATATCCATTACATGTACGGTCTGGCTGACGGAAACTCAACAGTAGCTAGGCAATTATATCAGGTGCGCTTTTCAAATCGAGTAACACCAGACAGGTGAACATTTTCAAATATCCGCAGAAGATTGAGGGAAACTGGTACTTTTACTGCTTATAATCATTTGAAAGTTGCAACTCAAACTATGAGAACTCCAGATATTGTGAAAGCAGGTTTGAATTGTATTGATTTGAATCCTCATGTGAGTACAAAACGAAATGGAAATCAGTTGAATATTTCACATTATCTAGTTTGGTGGGTTCTGCACGACTTTTTATCGTACCTGTTTCATCTAACCTTATAAAACTTTATAGTACCTGTTTCATCTAACCTTATAAAACTTTATAGAACTACTTTCTTATTGATTTACTCAACATTTGCTGAAGAAAATTTCCTCTGAAAAGAAAAGAAAATTTTGTGGATGTTTTGTCGAAATCGGACTCACGGAATTACATATATTGGATTCACAGGTAACAGTTGTTGAATAAGATGTTAGTTTCAGTCAGTATTTCAGATATGATGTATGAAAATATACAGAACATAAAAGAATCAAAAACCAAGTATCAAAACAATCGTCTCAGAATTTCTCTAGTTGTATTGATTCCAAATTTGTTTACGGTCACCATACAATCTCATTCTGTAAAAAAATATATACCAGTACCAGAGTGAAAGATAATCTGATTCATATTGAAATGTTGGCTACAAACTAATGAATTTATCTAACTCAGGAGCATAGTACATGAACATAATCGGCATCCTCACATTCTCTCAAGAAACGAATTCCAAGTTTTGTGACAAGCATCATTCAAACAAGATTATCCGCAAAAATTCGATAAACTCCTTCCTTCACCTCTGCAGTTTCCATCAAATTGCATTTGGATCCGGAAAGTATTTCCAGAGGTCAGGCCTCACTTATCCTTTTCCATTGCGGATACCGAGTGAGTGATAGTTTTATTATACATCATCTCTTGACCGATAAGGCGTTCCATTTTCCTTTGAATCCAAGTCCTTTCGTAAAAGAATTGTTATATATCGGTAAAATAACGTACAAAGAATATAATTCGATATATTTTTCACAACAAATTCTTTATATGTCAACTGAAATCTATCGGAAATTCCAAGATTGTTTTTGAAGTATTTTATCATATATAAAATTATACACTGCGTCAAGAAATTTACGCACAAAATCGAAATTACAAATTCATTCAGGAAAAGTTTGGATCTGCTGAAGAACGATTTTTCATGGATTTCACCAGCTCTAAGGAAAGTTCGAGAACAACAGAATGGAGATGTTACTCATCACAATTGAAATAAAACCAAAAAGTAAAATTTCTGGAAAAAATCAACGTTCCCAAAAACCTACTTATGCCGGATATTCTACCTCCATCTTGACTCGGTCTCCAGCTGGACACTCGCACATAACATGTTCCATTTATTCTATCTCTTCTTTAAATAGTCAACATGAAGATCCTCAATCAATCCTAACTTGTTGAGGTGATTTTTGAGGCAACAGTGCCTCGTTAGTATGGCAGTTAGAACTGTCAGATCTATCCTGGAGAGTATGAGCCAAGCCTTGGCTCTCACAGTCGAGAGTGTCTGAGACCTGAGAGACTTATCCAGTGCTCCCGTAACTTCAGATCAAACCACCGGTTATTTTTCATCCTTGCAGTCTCCAAGGGAATTCTGAGCCTAGGCTTTGGTGTGATGGATTGAAAGCCTGTTCCTCGAGTGGCCAATGAGTATCTCCTCATTTCCCTCATTGCCTGAGCCTTCGGGTACCCACATCAGATGGAGACTGCTCCGTTCTCCCAGTGTGCAAGGGGTGGAGTGACATTCCTGCACCATAAGTCACGTACAGTATGGTATATGCCAATGCTTTCAGTGCAGCTTGACTATCGGTGATGATTTTCATTGACTACCGTAAGCAAGAGATTAGCACAGTGATCAGTAGTTAATATTTCTGCTTCAAAAACAATCGCAAGCCCGCCAAGACAGATCCACTGCGCTTTGGCAGCCCCTCTACCAGAAATACCAGCTCCAACACCTTTTGCAGTACTGGAGCCGTCTGTGTACCAACAGGAACCCTCAAGTAGACGGTCCTTTGAGCTGGTCCATTCCTGTCTGCCTGGAATGATGATCTGGAATGGCAACTCTATGTTAGTATTAGGTATTGCTATGTCAGACTTCATACTCAGCATCTCGTTGTCCTCGATTTCGGACTTTTAAGCGCCAGGCACGAAGTTAGGTATATCTGTACCACTTAGGGGAAGATGTGGTGTGGTTAGTTCACTCAGCTGTTGCTCTGCTCTAATCCCCTGGTGAAGAGGAGCAAGACCCAGTATCAGTTTCATGGTAGCAGTAGATGTAGCTCCAGTAATCATCATGCAGGCCGTTCTCTGCAATTGAAAGAGCTTGAGTTGGGATTGCACATATAGTCACTGAAGCTGCTTTGGGACAAGAACCTTCTATTTCCACAGGTCATTTGTCATCATCTCCGACAGCCAGATTGGCTATATCATCAGCGTGCGCTTGTATATAAGCATCCAGAGGGCCAATTATTGCTGAAAGAGGGGAAAATACTCCTCGTTGAGGTTAGCCCCTGCCAGCCACATAACTGACTAGTTTCCATTTACCCTTTCCGGAAAGTGCTGATTACTCTGGCATTTAGCATGATACTAATCAATTCCACAATAATATTTGGTACTATGGCTCTTGCATCCCTATATAATGAACCAGTGGGGGCCACATTATGTACCCTCATTGTGTGAGAAGTTTGCAGCTGCAGTCTCGTTACAGTTCAGATGCTGAGTAATCCTCCCGGCTAGGTTGTTAGTGCACTAAGGCATACCTTGCATTTCGGAGTTTGTATATTAGAAAACGGCAATTGCAATGAGAGAGACAAAATCTCGACTCATCTGTTAACAAAACTCTATTCATGTCAGCTTCTAACCAATTAACATGTTTTCTTGTAGAATGTAATCAGGCTCTTCGATGTACGGCGCTTAGATGCTACCTCGAGCTGCGACACGAGACCTCTGACCAAATTTTCATAGAATTTGTCGTAGTGTTTCAGTAATAATTTGCACTCAAATGCTCTGTCAGAGCTGTGTTGAAGGTGCCTGGCAGTAACGAACCGTTGTTTCAACGGGGAAAATAACGATTAACAATGGCTGTTGTTGCTCGAGGTCATCCTTGTCCACGTCTCTTTGCATGATTATTAGTCTCCCTAAACCTAGAGATCATTCTGAAACATTCTGAATTTTACTGAATATTTGCCATTCGTGACGCGTTTCGCTACACTGTATCTTCTTCAGTCGAATGAATGTACAGAAATTATGACAAATATTCACAGATAAAAATGAGAATATAAATGCAAACGTTCTTAAGCATTTGAGTGCTTAGTAAGTTTCTTCTCCTTAATTATTTAAGTGGTTATTGATGACAGGAGTGTCCCAAGTAATCCAAGAAAATTAAAAATAAATTGCTCCCTGAGGAGATTCATTAGAGGTGTTTACCTAAGTGTTTGTATTTATTTATTGATTTCTGAAGTTTCATGAACATTTATTTCTCAATATCAAACTTGAATCTGATTTTTATTTGAAAAACTGCGTTTATGTTCCGAAATTCTATTACTCAAACTTCCATGTGTTCTACCAATGTAGAAATCATTACAATCATTGCAATTCAATATTCAAACACCTGATTAATTATTTATATTTGATTTGGTTTTGTTGTTTTTGTGTAATAACTATTATTAGTATTATATTATTAGTATCAACTATTATTAGTTTGGAAAGCTATGTTGAAATTATTTCTACTCAAGAATGGTTTCAGTTTGTCACTTGTAATATCAACAGGTTAAGGTGTTGAATTTTTGTTTTAATTTATCGACGGGGTAAACTTCATTTGATGCGATTCTGGTTTGCTTCTTCAAAATATTATTTATTATCTTGAGAAGAATATAAACATTATTTCTAGCTATTTGTTTGATTTAATTTAATCCTTTGTTGAAATTTTCTGGCAATAACGGATGCTAATTAATTTACGAATAAAATTGTTGAATGCTGACATTTTATCTTGGTGAGGATGACACGACGAGTTATGTATGTATTGTAATATCTGTATGTGACGGCTTATGGTATATTGCGAAAATATGTTATCCATATAGAAAATCAGATTCAAATAACGAAAATCATCTCTTACAAAATAATCACTCTTTCGACCCACAGTTTGAAATTTTACATACAGATAATAAATATTGGAAAATAGATCTTTGGAAAATTTCAGAAATCAACAAACACAAACACTTAGGTAAACTTATTAATGAACAGGTCGATTCAAGCCCTTCACCTGTATTGAATATCAATCTATTCTTTAATTTTCTTGGATATACCTGTCATTAATAAACACTTAAATATTTAAGGAGAGAAAATATTAAGACGTTATGAAGAATTTTATTCAAGGAACAATATTCAACCTTCCGTAGAATGTTAAATCTTCTTCTTTAAGTGCCATCTCCGAGTCGAAGGTTGGCAATCATCATCGCTATTTTTACTTTAGAAGCGGCCGATTTAAAAAGTTGGTTCGAAGTGCATCCAAACCACTCTCTCAGGTTCCTCAGCCATGAGATTCTTCTCCTTCCTATACTTCGTTTTCCCTGTACTTTGCCTTGGATAATCAGCTGTGGGAATTTATATTTTTCACCTCATAATATGGCCCAGATATTCTAATTTACGTTTCTTGAGTATGTTAGCAACCTCTCTTTCCCTGCCTATGCGTCTCTGAACTTCTGCATTTGTTACTCAATCCATCCATGATATTCTAAGAATCCTCCTATACACCCACATTTCAAATGCTTCAATCTTTTTAAGAATTGCGGCAACTGTCCATGCTTCCGCTCCATAAAGGAGAGCAGAGAAAACATAACATTTAGCTAAACGATGTTTTAAAGCCATACTCAGATCTTTACTACGAAAAACTTTGTCCATTTTTATGAAGTTGGCTCGGGCTTTTTCTATTCTCATTCTTATTTCTTGGGTGTATTCATTTGTGCTGTTCACCATTGCTCCAAGGTAAGTATATTGCTTCACTCTTTCTACATTTCTGCCGTTTATAGTTAGACTAACATTTACTGGATTGTTCTTTGAGATTACCATGAATTTTGTCTTTTTTATGTTTAGTGATAACCCATTATCCTCATTGTAAGTAGATACTCTGGACATTAGTCTCTACAGAGCTTCGATACTCTCCGCTAAGATTACTGTGTCGTCCGCATATCTTATGTTGTTTACCCGTGTTCCACCAACTGTTATCCCACATTCTTCGTTTTCCAGAGCTTTCTTAAGTATTTCTTCAGCATATGCATTGAAGAGTGTCGGCGATAGAACGCATCCCTGTCTTACCCCTCCTTGTATTTCAATTTCTTCTGATGTTTGGTTGTCCATGCATATTATAGCTTTTTGCTTATAATAGAGATTAGTGATGATCTCTACGTCTCTACTATCTAGATGTTTTGATTTAAGGATGTCTATCAGTTGATCATGACGAACCTTGTCAAAGGCTTTATTATAGTCTATGAAACACGCATAGACCACTTTGTTGACATCGAGACACCTTTGAGTCAACACGTTGAATACGAAAAGGGCTTCGCGGGTTCCCACTCTCCTTCTGCATCCAAATTGAGTATCGCTTATATCCATGGCAAGTTTATGGTATATTCGATTATGGATAACCTTGAGGAGCAGTTTGAGAGTGTGTTACATCAGACTGATTGTACGATGATCACTACATTCTCTAGCATGTGGTTTTTTAGTAAGCAGATGCAAGTAGATACCAACCATTCTCTTGGAATATTTCCAGTTCTGTATACTTCATTGAATATACTGACTGAGAGACCGATATGATTGTCGTCAATTAATTTGAGTATATCACTTGCCAATTGATCTGGTCCGGGGCTTTTCCCATTTTTCATGTTCTTTAATGCATGTTTCACTTTTTCTTTAGTAATATCTGGGTCTATCTCTTCACAGTATGTGTTAATTTCTTCTGATTCAGTTCTGTTATCCATAAATAATTCTTCCGTGTATTCCTTTCATCTTTGTTGTTTATTTGCTGTATTCATTAAGTTAATTAATTAATTAATTAAGTTAATTAATTAATTAATTAAGTTAATGTTAAATATCCTTCCTTAAAGGAGCTGTTTTTCCGATTCACCCTTCAAATTCACCGTCAACCGGGGCCACCAAGATGTGGTAAGGTACGACCAGTTGCCACGAATAGGAGCAATGGACTGCAGTTTCGGTCTTATTGGACCTCGTCAGCACTACCCACCTATTCATAAACACTCAGTCCAATCCGTTCGAGTGCAACGAAACATGCGTATGTTATAGCGCTCTCCAACGAACCGACACAGAAGCTACTCACACCACCGCACCACCACGGGCAACTTCTTCAACCCTTCTACCCGATATTTTTGAATGAGGAAAAGTAGTCATGTAATACCTTTTTGAAACGGTGATTAAACTCTCTATACGACCACGTAATTATTCTCTTCCTCAAATAGCATGTGACGAATTGAAATCGAGAACTGTTTAGAACAACGAGAACTGTTTAGAACAATTCCAGGTATTCATGACTTTGTTTCATCTCCATTTGCGGAAAAGATACTATCCAATGTCATTCATTTAAACATTTACGTATCCACCTCTACCCCTATAAGCTACAATCTCGAGAAATTTTATGAGGATATCGATATCAGTCTGCGTTTTGAAGTGCCATTAATCAAAAAGTAACACTGCTTATGCCTCAATGATTGTCATGAAAATTTATTATGAAATGAAACACGTCATCTTTTCTGGACTATCAAAAAATCTAATGATAAGATTAGCACAAAAATTGTTTCAATTATAGCCATCCGTTAATCATTTCATCATAATGATCAATTTATTTTTTATGTGTTCGTGGTATTTCCGATGCTATAATCGTTTCAGTTTGTAGGAAGATCAATTAGAAATGGTTTTACTAGAAAAGGAAACAATTGGGTCAACTTATTCTCAAAAAAAAAGAGTAGTGCCAATACGATCCCAGGAATATTCAATATCAATCATTCAGAAAGACAAATCTGTCATCAGTCTACATATTTTCGATTAATAAACTATCAACGACTGGTGCGATAGCTCATGAAAAACATGCTGTTGCAGTTGAAATGGATTTGCATCAAATAACTAGTGTTCAATTCTTTGAAGAAAGACTTCGGATCAAAGTTAAGACTATTATCGATCAGTTCAGTAATGATTTGATACATTCGTGACATAAACCTTATCATATCGTATATTTCAGTTTTATCTGATGGCTCCCAATGGCGACTTGCGTGACTTATAATTCAGTCAACTCTTCCGAAATTTCAATGGAAACAAAAGTTCATTTCAACTATAAGCTTAGTTCATACGAAAATTGAACGTGAAACACTTTTATGTTAACGTTAATGTTATTGTCTCAATCAATAAAATAATTTTCTATAGACGTCAAAAATAAATCAATATAATTTTCCATCAATGGCATCACCGACTGTTCAGCTGAAAAATTCCCCACAAATTGAGTCGTACAAAAAGTTAACTTTTTTCTGTTTTACTGGAGAATATCCTAAATTATGATTAGATTGTTGAGAACACTCAAGACATAATGGTATAAAACAAATACAGAACAAACCATAACCAGTAAGAAAATGGGAGTAATTTGCAAAGTATAACAATTAATTTTTTCTCATTGAAATATCGAAATTAAAATATGAACTCAACTTCCAAGTAGTTCCGTAATTTTCTTATAAATCAGGATCATCAAAAATGTTAATATCCATTCGATGATGATTGTCACCTTCATACATTTTAATAACGTTAAAAGTTTTCTTGGCTTTTATGGCAGGAAATCGTAGGTATCTCGAAAGTTTTCGCTTTTTCATTGTTTTTTAGGACGAGCAATTATTTTCTTCCTAGAATTTCTCATCGTTTCTCTGCATAATCATCGTCGAAAAAGTTAACCGAAATATTTATTTCTGAAAGAGGTTCATTAAAACATTAAATTAGAAAAATTTCAATTCAATTTTGTGTAATCCAAGTAATGATTCGGGTTAATGATCGATTTAAATGAAATGCTACAATCGCCAAAATGAAGAGCTAAATGTATACTGAAAGCTACGAGGACGGTTTATTAAGTCAGTGACTTTTTGAATTTCCGGCGCAGTTACAATGCAACAGTACTGCTGTCAACTGTAATCTATCAACTTTCTTATTTTGACTAGGCAGTTGGTGTTCAAAGCGAACAACCTCGTGAAAGTTTACGAGAATGGATAAAAGGGAATTTTGTGCTGATTAAGCGTTACTGTTTACGTGAAAAATTCATCACTGAAACTAAAGAAAGACTTGATAAATACTTCGGGGACACCGTCAATTTCAATGGTTAAGAAGTAGTTTATAGAGTTCCGTTGTGGTAGCACCAACACTAGTGACGCCGTACGTTCAGGTCGCCCAAAAGAAAGAATAAAATCCATGAAATGAGATTGGATGATCAGTACATGAAAGTGAGTTGGCTCATGGTGTAGATATCTCAGCTGAATGGGCACATCATATTTCACACGAAAATTTGGATTTGATAAAACTCTCTGCGAGATGGGTGCGCGATTGCTCACACTCGACCATAGGCGCAATCGTGTAACCACCTCAAAAGAGTGTTCAGCGATTTTCGTAATCCGAACGAGTTTTTGCGCTGCTTAGTTATTTTGGACGAAATATGCATCCATCACAATACATCAGAGACCGAGGAACAATCGAAACAGTGGGTGAACGTGGACCAAAGAAGGCTAAACAGAGTCTGTCAGCCAGCAAGGTCATGGCCCAAGTTTTTGAGATGCACGCGGTGTTATTCACATAGATTAAAGATCCCCGGCGAATATTATCCAAAGCTTTTGAACAAATTCGACCTGAATTTGAAGCAAAAACGTCCGCATTTGGCAAAGAAGAAAGAGCCGTTCCTTCAGGGCAATGCTCGTGTGCCCAATTGTCTAGTCACGATGGCCAAAATCCACGAATTGGGAAACGAACTGCTACCCTATCCAGTATATTAACCAGATTTAGCCCTCTGCGGCCATTTTCTGTTTCGCAAACCTAACGAAATGACTGGGCGATAAGATATTTGAGTCGAATGAAGAAGTTATTACCGGAACGAACACGTATTTTGAGAGTCTTGAGGAACACTATTATTATGTGACAAAATTATAAAAACTCTGGATTGAATTTATGCAACCAAAAAGTTATTATGTAAAAAATAAAATGTTTATTTACCGAAAAATTGTTTTATTCAAAGATTCACTGACTTATCGAATCGCCCTCGTATATTGACTAATAAATAATATAGTTCCATTGTGTACAAATCCCATTTTTACTACACCTACAGTTGTTTATGGAAATTTAATTGAATTTATGGAAACAAAGAATAGATCTTTGTCTTTCTGAAATAATTTGAAGAACTTGACTTGGTTGACAAATGACAGTCAATTCTATATTTGTTTTCGTGGTTGCTTTGTTTTCTCGAACCATTTCATTATAATTCAAGTATACTAGATAGCCTGAATATCGAACTCTGTTTTTTAAATCATCATAACAAATAGTAATTTATTTCATCTCAACTAGAAGCCTAGATTTTATTTAATTTACATTAACCATAAGCCCACACTAAATTATGTAGTGGATTTCAATGGGATGATCGACAAGAACTAGTTCCTGGCCCATGACAACGTTTCTATTACAATTTCCATGGTGAATTTCCTGCATACCAATCGAAAATCTGCACTTCGAAAATTCAATTTGATATCCATGAATAACAGTAGGTGAGGAGAAAATAAACTGGAATACTTGAACAGTAGTCTGTTCAGATTTTATTTTCGACGATGTCAGGGTGTTATTCAACATTCGACAACTCAATCAATTTTTAGGACTTTGGCCGTTTCCTGGAATGAAAATATGAAAATCTAGGTGTGGGACTTCTGAATAGCACCAAACCTTGATATTTTCAGTTAAATCTATCAACCTACAATTTCACTGCCTAATGATAATTGGAATTGCTGTCAAAACTACGCTTTTACCAGATTCGAATTAGTTTCCATGAAAAACGGTAGATGAATTCAGATTTTCATGCAGGTGGTGTACAAGTTTTGACATTCGACAGTAAACTGAGATTTTCATAGATCGGCCCTGCACTAGAAAAAAATTGTTAATGGCACTAGACAGAAATAAATCCCCAAATTTTCATATTGGGGCAGACTGATGTCCCAAATATGTACCACATTTTCACGAAACAGCGTGTATATCCAAGCAAAGATTGTAGATGGCAAAAGAAGGTATCATAAGGTCACCCCATGAGTAACTTCTACCAACAGTGATAATATTCTATCGTATTATTCTTGTACACATAAAAGAAATGATATATATTCGGTCTTAAAGCGTTTTTCGATGCTGTCCGACCCCTAATTTGCAAGCCTCGCGATCATTCCACTGTCCTTCATTAAGTTCGTTTACGGACATGGCTTATCTTATGCCATTCATCCAGGATCTTTTTGCTCTACCTCATTTCCTCTGTGCAGCAGGTGTCCACGTCATTTCTTGTTTTGGCAGTCTGTAATTGTCAATTGTTTGAACGTGACAATACCATGTGAGCTGTCTTCGATCAATTTCATTTGTCAGTGTGTCTTCCATTCCCATTCGTCTTCGTATCTCCTCATTTCGTATTCTGTCTCTTCTTGATATTCTCATTGATCTTCTTATTGCATCCATTTCTGTTGCCTCTATTTTTTTACGGTTCCTACCTGTGAACCTCCATGTTTCGCTCCCATAAAGCAGAATGCTCTTCACCTTTGTTGTAGATAGTGAACTTTCTATCCTTTCTAATTGTGTTACTCCAAAAGACTTCATTCAGGCAATTTATCGCTTTTCCTGCTTGTGTGATTCGCGAGGTGATATCTTGTTCGTCCGTTTCTTCCTTGTTGAATATACATCCCAGATATTTATAGTCGTCACAAGTATCGATTGCTTATCTATTATCGAACATGAGTTTTCCTGCATCTCGACCAACGAACAGGTATTTTGTTTTTCCAGTGTTTACTGTAGGGTCCCATTTTTTAAATTCTTCTACTAACACTCAAATCTATCATCCATCTATCTACAATTTCACCGCCTTATAATAATTGGAATTGCTGTCAAAACTGCGCTTTTACCAGATTCAAATTAGTTTTTTTTTTCAGATTTTCATTAAGGTGATGTACAAGTTTTGACATTGGACAGTAAACTGAGATTTTAATAAACCGGCCTTGCACTAGAAAAAAATTGTTAAAGAATCCCGAAATTTTCATATTGAGTCAGACTGTCCCAAATATGTACTAAATTTTTCACGAAACAGCGTGTATATCCAAGAAGAGATTGTAGATGGCAAAACACGTTATCATATGGTCACCCCATGAGTAACTTCTACCAACAGTGAAAATATTCTTTCGTTATTCTTGTATACATAAAAAAAAATGAAATAAATATTAAAAATAATTTTTCCCAATATCTAGTCGATATCTCATATCAGTTAATATCTTCATCATTCTTATGTACAATTCTAACCTAACTAATATCAGAACTGAATTCACAAAAAGTGAAATATTTTTATATCGGTTTTCACATATCCGAAGATATTTGCTGCGAATATTCATGTTGAGTCAAAGCTCGTTCTTTAGGCCGTACCTGCGTAAGTGCTTTTATTTTAATCTCATCAATATAAAAAAGTTAATATAATTTCAAATCCTTAGTATCCCCTGTTTTGTGGCCACCATAAAATTCTTCTGTATTCAACAGCAGCGTTTGTTTTTTTTTTCAAAAAGCGTTTCGTTTTTTTCCACGAATAACTTCTATTGGGTCATTTATTTGTTATTCAATGAACTTCATCAACATTGAAAAAGAGGGAGAAACTTGGTACTAGCAATTTTCCTTGAAATATTTGAAAAATTTTTCACCCAGTCCTCCTGACTGGAGGGACCCAAAAAAAATCGAATTTAGTTAAATGACTATTCTAACCAGAATGCAGTATGTTAGTTCTATAAATCAACCATGCTATTGAGTATTATAAAGTGCTTCCATAAAATGCTGAGAACTCGTAATGATTATTCATTTTGAAATAACATACAGTTAAAAGTGTATTGAATCATTTTGAATGGAAGTTAAACTTTCATTGAGAATTAAATAAATGGATACTAAATATCGATAACTAAATGGAAGGTATCCTAAAATTTTTACGGCTAATTTCGATTATGAAAAAAGGTACTTTCTTCATGGACCATGAAAATTTCCCCTAGACCTGCACTCAATCGATTCCCCCATTATAAAATCATAATTATCTATAATAGTTGGCAGAAAAACATTATTTCATTCATTGCTTACTTCTAACATATTTAGGATATCGAAATCAACGAGATTTTGTTCATTATGTTTCGTATCATAAGAATTGTTATTCTTAGAAGCTTAGGTTATGATTTTGTTCAACGATACGTTTTATTAATGAAGTTTACTAGTTTCGTTACTCTCTCTCTCAACCAGTACCAAATTGAATGAATCATTTTGTTGTTCAAAGCTTGAATGGACCATCATATAAAGCATGGGTGCTCAAACTTGAACTGCTGGCGATCTACCTCAATATTTACTACTTACGATCGACTCTGAGAGGCTGCAAGTATGTGTGATGCAAGGTTGTCGTACATAAACGATTCACCTTACCTACCTACTTACCTAGAAAGGGTGTACCGTAGCATATATGGATATTAGCTTACCGCACAATATACATTATTTTAGTCAAGGTTTGGGTTAGATTCAGTTAGGTTCTTCTCTATAATAATAATGAAAAATCTCATAATTATTCCAATTTGCGAGTTTATTGGTTGTTAAAAAACAAAATAGTTACATATGTTGTTGAACTTAACTAAGGCGTGACCTTGGATGTTGAAGCGTGGCACTGCATGTCCCCAGCATAGTTTTCATAGGATGGTACGTACTTACTAGGTGCTAATCGCAAGCATGATGACATATGATCGTCAGTTAGTTGATTGCGATATTTTGACTTAATTATCTTCATTTCAGAAAATGCAGATTCGCACAAGTAAGTTAGCCCAAACATTGCCGTCAGCTGAAGGGCGATTTGCCTTAAATTCGGATATATATCTTCAGATATGAAACACCAGAAATTTGTATCTGATGCTGTAGCTTTGAGATTTATATCTGATATAATTTGCACCAACTCATTCACAACAGAACATGAGTTTATGTTAAACTGACTTGCCATTTCAGTAGATAATTCCTCAATGTTTTTACATAAAGAAGGATAACTCATAAATGATACTATATTTGCCAATTTATTGCAATCAGGAAGACGCATTTCGAATTGTCCCAAAATATTTGATAATTCAGCCTATTACGAATCATCATTCAACTGAGGAATCCTTGCTTTCAAATACGGAAATTGTTTCAGATTCTTTCTTTTCAGTTGATCTATCATTAGTTGCAATTTACTTTTGAATGCGTTTACTGCGCTAATCATCTCAATAGTCGTTTCAAGTTACCACGCTTAGGTATTGCAACTGATGCACGACAAATAAAACAAATGCACTTATCCTTCACCATATAGAAGAAAAATTCTTCCTCCCAATCGATTCATGATATGTTTCGGATTTCTTCGCTGCACTCATTTTGTGCTATTCAATAATAAACTTTGTATCCACGTATTATTGCCTTCAAGTAACAATTCAGAATGACTCAAATTCCTGCAGGCAAAACATTTATATCAGCGTGAAAGAAAATCTCGAATGCACCCGTTAAACGCGCCGCCCCAAATTTCTAGAAAAGCGACATTAATAAGAAACGCGGCTTTTCTTTGACAAGTACCGCGCGTTCCTTTGATAAAGCCGCCTTTTGCCGCTAGCAGAGTGATATTTTATTACATAATAAATTTTTATAGTTTAGTTACCTACTTATCAAAAATTTTATTCTTTTTGAGGTCTACTCAAAAAGCATTAGCGATCGAGATCGACCGTTTGAGCACCCTTGAAGAAGATCTCTATTCTTCAAGTTCGAGTGTTGGAAGTTCGAGAAGTATTGAACATAAGTGGTGGTCCCAATTGAGTGCTTCATAGTTGGATATTTGATGAATCAACCTGTTTGATGTACACAGTTGACATATAAATTTTCTGGTTTTTACAAAAACCTATTCATATACATATTGTTGATGATTTCTTGAAGAAATAGATCGACAGTGTGAAAAAAATTATGAGATACATTTAAAATTAACGTAGTCTTATATTTTTATGAAAGGTTCATATCAGGCGACCTGAATGGATAGTCAACGACTCGTGGGAACATCAAATGGATATATTCCGCTTGCATTAGTGAAAGGGGCCTTAATCTTGTATGATGATACTTAAGTACAGCTCTAATTTTCGAACTTAGATGATTTCGTGGAGGTGTTATGCCTCTGAGGAAATCAGTTTCCAAAAGAAGTCCATTTTGAAGTTTTTGAAGGGAAAACCATCAAAAAACTCTGGTTCGTAGTTAACTGAAATGTGGCTAATCTTTAGGCAATAATTAAAGCATTATGATTGACGAAGGAAGAAAATCAGACGGCGAAGGTGGGAAGTTAAGTAGGTGCTTAAAGAAACACCCCTACTGCAGTGCTAGGTGCACTTTTATGGGGTCAAAGCACTGCACCCCTTGGTCATTAGAAGGGAAGTTTCTACTGCTTATAACCTTAGGACAGGAGGAGCTCTAGTGGTCGGTGCGATACATTTCCTGTTTCCTGAAGCTGCTAACACTTTCTGTGGATGAACTCGGATGGAACCGCTCCGAGATAACACTTCAGTGATTAGGTGGAGGTGGAAAACCTTTTCTGATCAGAGTAGATGGAATGGAATGATTCCACGACACACGGATGGCTCGAAGAACAAAGGGGGATCAGGTAGCAGAATTCAATGCCAGAGGAATGGGGGGGGGGTTCTCCCTATATTTGATAAAAATTCATAGTTATTTCAGTCGGAGATTATGTCTTTACTTAGCTTTGCTCAGAGGCTAGCAGAACTGAGTACAACTAATGAGTGAACCATGATCTGCACCGACAGTTGGATTGCTCTGGGAGCACCAGGCGCACATTGGGTTGCTTTTTAAAGTGATCTGGAAGTGTGTTCATGCATTAGAGAAACTGGCCGTAAATAACCATATCCATCCCCTCTTCGTTCCGGGTCAGACCAAGATCAGAGAAAATGAGATTGCAGATAGATATGCGGGCCTATCTAGGAGCTAAGAACTCTCTCATAGAACCAAGGCCTGTATTGTTAAGACATGGTTGGGGGGACTGGCCAGCGGAACAATATGGGGACACCTGGCTGAATGCGCAAGTTAATCGGCAGTCCAAGCTAATTCAGGGTACATAACCTAGGAAAACCTGGGCATGGTTGGCCCTTGAAGTGGAACAATGCACGGCTCTTGGAAAAAATATTGACACGGTATAATTCTGATATCACCTGTGCAAGATAGAACTAGAACATAATACTATGTGCAAGTGGTTAGAAATTGGGGTCAAAACACTAATTCATTTGATAACAAGATTTCTGGCATAGATCTGCCTGAGGCGTAACCAACTGGGCGCGGAAATGCTGAAATTTGTGATCTTCCGAAAATCCCCCGTCGTTATATTACAGACTTCCTAGCAAGGATTGAGCAAGAGATGTAGTTACAAGAAAGAGGGGAAACAAAGAGCTATAGCCACAGGTGTCGATATCAATGACGTGCCCCTTGATACAATCCCTACTAAAGGTTGACTATTAGGTTCTTAAAGAAAGAAATTCCAATTAATATTATTCGAGCAGTTTTGAACATTAGAGCAACTTGGTTTCAAACAACATTTTCACATTTGAATTCAAGAAAAAGGTAGACACAGTATGGAGGTTGGCTGAAAATTGTTCAGCTTTGAATACAACTTTTCAACAACTGAACCTAGTCCATCGATGATTAGAACCTATTTGAGCTCATTCATTATCTACCGTTCTGAATAACTTCAGTATATTCAATCAAAGCAGTAGCGTAGATATGGCTAACTTCTCTTGAAACATAGATACTGATTTTTATTTTTTTTTTGTTCTATCAATTGGTTGAAAAATTCAGGGTACAAAACAAGAGCACTTGAATATTTTCGCTAGGACTAAGAGTTTTCGAGGTGTTCCACCAATTCTATTTATGTTGTGCGTACTCTCAGTGAATTTATCGAAAATAGAAGTTGCAACAAAAATCCAGAGAATTTTGCGAGATGAGCTAAAAGATATTGTGAAGAATCAGAATATATAATAGGAGTAGATACTGTATTTTCTGTCCAGTTCAAATATTAGAATGATATTAATCGTAACATCATCGAATAGCATCAAATTCCAGAATAGTTCCAGGAGATTTCGCCCTGGAACAAGCCCCTATAAAGAGGATTTTATAACACATCTAGAAATATAAGATGAATAACATAGGAGATGATTTGAGTGTCAACTTTAAAATTGAGGAAATAACGTTTCTAGTGATTTTTCTTTTAACAAGATGAAGAATTCCACTTTTTTCATTTGGAATGAAGACCTATTGAAGAAATAATTATAGAAAAATTATGTTCCCATCATTTTTCTCAATCTATTCGACTAGTACAATAGATTTGTAATCTTGTCGAATCAAAGATTAATCTAACCTACTGTGCAATATTGCTTTATTGAAGTGAACTTTCACTTGAATGAATATTTCTCAGTGGAATAGAATGAAAAACTCCTCTAAACAAACTCAATTATTAGAGAATGTGAAGTAATAATGTTTCTGATGAAAAGAAAGTGAGATGATTTCCAGGAATGATCTAAATGTAACTGCTATTTTCCTGTCTTCAAGCTGAACAGAAAGAATGAATTTTAAGTGATATTCCGTATAAATATTCGGAACGAAAGCACTTTTCATTGAACAGATGAAATTGGGTTTGAGCATTTCAAGTGAAAGAAGGGAGAAAAGAATCACAAACAATAGGATTTCTCACAACAAATCGCAAATACTTATTTTGGGGAAAGCTGTGCTCCAGATTTGTATGTATATTAATCAAGGCTCGAGCTTCTGTTTTTATGAGATGATGACAGTTTTCTTTCTGAAAAGGAATTTCACTGATTTTGTTGCCCATTTTCACATAAACTCATAAAAGTATTACATGGATAGGATTCATTTTTCAGTTAAACACTCTTTTTTTTCCGTATTTGTTTTATACGGCTCGTGATAGCTTCACAGAGATAGCAGAAATTTATACTAGTTTTTCCTAAGAATACGTACTTACCGACGGTGATAACTCTGTCAATATGAGAGAGACTTGTCTAATGACATTTGATTTTTTTTCGTAGACAAATGAAGTATTAAATGGTTGATATTCTGCTTATATCCCTTGTTTTTTAGGACTTGTTAGTATAAGGTAATTCATCTACTTTTCCTAGAGATGGGTGGAATGCGTAACCTCTTTCTATTTTTTATTAGAACTTTTAAGAACAGGTATTTGAGAGTTTTCTGAGCAAACATTTACAGCCTGTTTCCAGATTTAAATTATTCTTCCTTTTCTCTTCTCGTATGTTCTGTAATGTATAATTCATGTATTCTTTTCTCTAGTATTTGATAGAAGCATGATAGAAACACATATCTTTGTAGTAGATTCTCCACTTCCGTCAAATGTTTCTTTTTATATTTGTATCTATTTAGTACAACTGATTCAGAATTCAGGTATCTACCAGTCCATGTTGAATTTCGTAATCAATTTGGAAATATTCTTCTGTTTTCATCATAGGATATTTGCACGACGGTTAAGTTCAGAAGGTTTTTTATTTCATAAATAAATTAGGTCCTGTATTGGCTTAAATTAGACTTCAGACATTGGCTATTTCATTTGTTTTCCTTGGAGGGTCATAATTTTGGTGAAACGAAAAAATCAAGTTTTGATGTTTAGTTTCTCAAAATTGAAAAATGAAAAATAAAATTAGAAATATCGAAGCGCGTTTCGTGATCTCGCGAGGAGGGTAAAATTTAATATAATTATTATTTCAAATATTCGAGATATATTTTCAAAGTGATGAAATCTTTTCCTAAATTTGAGAAAGTATAACAAAAGTATTATTTCAAATATGATATAAGGTTTTTTTCAACTTGTTGGATTATAGGATATAGATTACCCAAGGGTGCTGAATTTTGATAGCCAAAGTTTACAATTTTCATAATATGTTTATTTATCTCAATTGCCCCAATATCACAAATGAAAATTTATAAATAGCTTCAATGAATCAAAAAAGAAAGATAAGTACAACAAAGTCATCGCTGAAGGAAATGTAGGAAGTGGGATAAGAGTACTGGGAGGCATATATTTGTTTGCGCCTTGACCAGTCAGATCAGGTGTTAGTGCTATCAGTACACTTTCCGAGTTCAGTTTGATTAATATTAATCGTGTAACAGTACTTAATATATTTGCTTGTTTGTGTCCTACCTAATTTTGATATTTAAAGTGGGTCAGTCTGAGGAAGTTAAGAGAAAAGAAATTTCTCAATGTTTTCTTACTTTATGATTTAACAAATGTTATAAGCTTATCATCCTAAGATGAATTTGTTAAAATCTGATTTGACTGAATTAAAGCTAAACGATAATTTGATATTGCAGTTTGCAAATGTTAATACTCATAAGCTTGCAGTCGTTTGAAAGAGAAAGAAGTACTGGTTTTAAAACAAAGATTTTTGAAAGATCAGCGCACGGCCAAGAAGATGCTTATAGATAATATTGATAAAGCTGCCTCGAAAGCTTAAGGGAGAAAAGAAATTAGGAAAATAGAGACTACAAAGAAAGGTTGACTTCAATCAAAAACAAAAATAAATACTTGTGGATCACAAAGGGTTTCTGAAGACCGTATAAGCCAAAGAACAAATTGAAGAGCTAACTCAAAACTTAAAATAGAGCAACAAAGTTTTTCATCAGAAAAGGCAAACCAATGAAGTCCCTCAAATAATATACGAGAAACGAAATGCATATCAGACTGTTTGAAATAAGAAAAAGACGAAAACATTTGAACTTAGATGGCAGTTAAGTTGTCATCTCTAGCTTCTATTCGTGACCGTAACGGAATATCAGAAAGAGCTGCTACAGCTATACTTAGTGCTAGTTTAACAGACGGTCTCATTATAATACAGAATGAAAGTTAGGCGAGCGTGCATCAAGAGACAATTGCTCTTTATATTTGTCTCCAAGAAAACTTACTCACTCCAGGCTAACATCAGCTAGCCATATACTGAGATTATATGTAACTATTGAATACCCAACTGAGAATATAAATATACATTCCAATTGTATGCATGGGTGTGGTTTAATGTTATAACTCTTTGATGAGGAGAAGAATATTGTGGACCCGGTTATTAATAGAAAATGGATATTTCGCTATTCCAGAAAATCTCTATCAATTTTTCACGTTGAGTGTGAAAATATAAAAGAATATGGTTTGCGATATGGTTTACAAGCAAGAATAGAAAGTGAAGGCGGAATCAGGACGTCTAAAAATCCACCGATAAACTCTGGTCCAAAAGCTTATATTTACATGATCTCATTAGCTGAAAATAACGTTACTAAACCTTTCTTGGTAAAACATATTTTCATTGTCTCTCTCAAAGACTTTATACGAAAGACGAATGAAACTGAATCAGGAAATTATAGTATGGATTTTCCTCGGCTTCCCTGTCACACCCAAGCAGTGGGACCTGGGAAAATGGTAAGTGAATCCTCACAAAGTGTCTGTTGCTTATTGATGCTAGCGAATAAAGAATTTTAAACTAAAAACAATCAGATTCAGCAATTAAATAACGAACTTAATACTGATTGAAATATGTTTTACATGTGCTGTAATAAAAATTATATGAAGTTTATTTCATTTCAACCTTATTGATTACTATCTGTAACAACGAAAATAATTTTATAAGTTAGCGAAAATATACACTTTCAACGTTAACATCAATTCGTATTCACGTTTTGCATTTAATAATTTTTTTCATTCAGAATGGCTTTGAACGTGTTGAGTGCAATTTTTCATTATAATAAATGAGAAAAATAAAAATCAAATAATGAAAGTTAGTTTTTCTTACATTAAAAGTTTTTACCAATTTAATCATTTTGTGGCACCTCAAAATGGTATAGCATAGTAAACAAGTCTATGTGTCTTCTTTTTAAATTAAATGGCAAATCTTCCCCACTGTTAAAATAATTAAGAAATTACTTTTTCGTTCCACAAAAATGTATTCATATATACAGTCGTCAACATTGCGTTTGCCAAATTGCACCTTGAATAAAAACGTAGAAGGTAACAAGAAATAAGTTTTCAAACGATATGTTGCGCCTGTATAACATTCTACTATAAATTTAAAATATAAAACAATTGAATGTAGCAATTAAATGTGTTTATTAAAATAATCAAAAATCCATTTCATCAGCTTTTATTTCAACCCTATTGATTACTATCTGTAACAACGAAAATAATTTTATAAATTAGCGAAAATATACACTTTCTTACGTCAATTCATATTCACGTTTTGCATTTAATTTTCTTTTTCATTCTGAATGGCTATGAACGTGTTGAAAGCAATTTTTCATTTTAATAAATGAGAAAATTCTAAAATCAAATGACGAAGTTTATTTTTTTAATATTGAAAGTTTTTACCAATTTAAACATTTTGTGGCACCTCAAAATGCTATAACATAGAAAATAAATTTGTTTGTCTTCTTTTTTAAATTAAATGGCAAACCTTCCCCACTGCTACAAAATTAAAAAATGACATCTTCGTTCCACGAAAATCACTACATATATACAGTCGTCAACATAGCGTTTGTCAAATTGCTACTTGAATAAAAGAGTAGAAGGTATCAAGAAACCAGTTTTCAAACGATATGTTGCGCCTGTATAACATTCTACTTAATATTTAAAACATAAAACAATTGAATGTAGCAATTAAATAACGAACTTAATACCGATTGAAATATCTTTCACATGTGCTGTAATAAAAATAATATAAAATTTATTTCATGAGTTTTCATTTCAACCTTATTGATTACTATCTGTAGCAGCGAAAATAGTTTTATAAAATAGAGAAAATATACACTTTCTAACGCTAACATCAATTCATATTCACGTATTGCATTTAATATTTATTTTTTATTCAGAATGGCTATGAACGTGTTGAGAGAAATTTTTCATTATAATAAACGAGAAAAATATGAAATAGCAATTTGAGCATTTTGTGGCACCTCAAAATGCTATAACATAGCAAACAAATCTATTTGTATTCTTTTTAAATTAAATGGCAAATCTTCCCCACTGCTAAGAAAATTAATAAATGACATCTTCGTTCCACGAAAATCTCTATATATATAGTCGTCAACATAGAGTTTGCCAAATTGCTACTTGAATAAAATAGTAGAAGGTATCAAGAAACCAGTTTTCAAACGATATGTTGCGCCTGTATAACTTTCTACTAAATATTTAAAACATAAAACAATTGAAAGTAGCAATTAAATAACGAACTTAATACTGATTGAAATATCTTTTACATGTTCTGTAATAAAAATAATATAAAATTTATTTCATGAGCTTTCATTTCAACCTTATTGATTACTATCTGTAGCAACGAAAATAATTTTATAAAATAGAGAAAATATACACTTTCTAACGTTAACATCAATTCGTATTCACGTTTTGAATTGAATATTATTTTTTATTCAGAATGGCTATGAACGTGTTAAGAGCAATTTTTTCATTATAATAAATGAGAAAAATATAAAATAGCAATTTGAGCATTTTGTGGCACCTCAAAATGCTATAACATAGCAAACAAATCTATTTGTATTCTTTTTTAAATTAAATGGCAAATCTTCCCCACTGCTAAAAAAATTAAAAAATGACATCTTCGTTCCACGAAAATCTCTACATATATACAGTCGTCAACATAGAGTTGGCCAAATTGCTACTTGAATGAAAGAGTAGAAGGTATAAAGAAATCAGTTTTCAAACGATATGTTGCGCCTGTATAACATTCTACTAAATATTTAAAACATAAATCAATTGAAAGTAGCAATTAAATAACGAACTTAATACTGATTGGAATATCTTTTACATGTGCTGTAATAAAATAATATAAAACTTATTGCATGAGCTTTCATTTCAACCTTATTGATTACTATCTGTACCAGCGAAAATAGTTTAATAAAATAGAGAAAATATACACTTTCGAACGCTAACATCACTTCCTATTCACGTATTGCAGTAAATTTTTATTTTTTATTCAGGATGGCTATGAACGTGTTGAGAGAAATTTTTTCATTATAACAAACGAAAAAAATATGAAATAGCAATCTGAGCATTTTGTGGCACCTCAAAATGCTATAACATAGCAAACAAATCTATTTGTATTCTTTTTTAAATTAAATGGCAAATCTTCCCCACTGCTAAGAAAATTAATAAATGACATCTTCGTTCCACGAAAATCTCTACATATATACAGTCGTCAACATAGAGTTTGCCAAATTGCTACTTGAATAAAAGAGTAGAAGGTATCGAGAAACAAGTTTTCAAACGATATGTTGCGCCTGTATAACTTTCTACTAAATATTTAAAACATAAAACAATTGAAAGTAGCAATTAAATAACGAACTTAATACTGATTGAAATATCTTTTACATGTTCTGTAATAAAAATAATATAAAATTTATTTCATGAGCTTGCATTTCAACCTTATTGATTACTATCTGTAGCAACGAAAATAATTTTATAAAATAGAGAAAATATACACTTTCTAACGCTAACATCAATTCATATTCACGTATTGCATTTAATATTTATTTTCTATTCAGAATGGCTATGAACGTGTTGAGAGAAATTTCTTCATTATAATAAATGAGAAAAATATGAAATAGCAATTTGAGCATTTTGTGGCACCTCAAAATGCTATAACATAGCAAACAAATCTATTTGTATTCTTTTTAAATTAAATGGCAAATATTCCCTGTGCTAAAAAATTGAAAATGACATCTTCGTTCCACGAAAATCTCTACATATATATAGTCGTCAACATAGAGTTTGCCAAATTGCTACTTGAATAAAAGAGTAGAAGGTATCAAAAACTAGTTTTCAAACGATATGTTGCGCCTGTATAACATTCTACTAAATATTTAAAACATGAAACAATTGAACGTAGCAATTAAATAACGAACTTAATACTGATTGGAATATCTTTTACATGTGCTGTAATAAAAATAATATAAAACTTATTGCATGAGCTTTCATTTCAACCTTATTGATTACTATCTGTAGCAACGAAAATAATTTTATAAAATAGAGAAAATATACACTTTCTCACGCTAACATCAATTCATATTCACGTATTGCATTTAATATTTATCTTTTATTCAGAATGGCTATGAACATGTTGAGAAAAATTTTTTCATTATAATAAATGAGAAAAATATGAAATAGCAATTTAAACATTTTGTGGCACCTCAAAATGCTATAACATAGCAAACAAATCTATTTGTATTCTTTTTTAAATTAAATGGCAAATCTTCCCCACTGCTAAAAAATTAAAAATGACATCTTCGTTCCACGAAAATCTCCACATATATACAGTCGTCAACATAGAGTTGGCCAAATTGCTACTTGAATGAAAGAGTAGAAGGTATAAAGAAATCAGTTTTCAAACGATATGTTGCGCCTGTATAACATTCTACTAAATATTTAAAACATAAATCAATTGAAAGTAGCAATTAAATAACGAACTTAATACTGATTGAAATATCTTTTACATGTTCTGTAATAAAAATAATATAAAATCCATTTCATGAGCTTTCATTTCAAACTTATTGATTACTATCTGTAGCAACGAAAATAATTTTATAAAATAGAGAAAATATACACTTTCTAACGCTATCATCAATTCATATTCACGTATTGCATTTAATATTATTTTTTATTCAAAATGGCTATGAACGTGTTAAGAGCAATTTTTTCATTATAATAAATGAGAAAAATATAAAATAGCAATTTGAGCATTTTGTGGCACCTCAAAATGCTATAACATAGCAAACAAATCTATTTGTATTCTTTTTTAAATTAAATGGCAAATCTTCCCCACTGCTAAGAAAATTAATAAATGACATCTTCGTTCCACGAAAATCTCTACATATATACAGTCGTCAACATAGAGTTTGCCAAATTGCTACTTGAATAAAAGAGTAGAAGGTATCAAGAAAACAGTTTTCAAACGATGTGTTTGAATTTATTTAATTTCAAGCTTATTGGTTACTATCTGTAACAACGAAATGAATTTTATAAGTTAGCGAAAATATACACTTTCAACGTAAACATCAATTCGTATTGACGTTTTTCATTTAATGTTTTCATTATAATAAATGAGAAAAATATAAAATCAAATGATGGAATTTAGTTTTTCTTTTATTAAAAGTTTTTCACCAATTTAAGCATTTTGTGGAACCTCAAAATGGTATAGCATAGCGAACAAGTCTATTTGTCTTTTTTTTAAATTAAATGTCAAATCTTCCCCACTGTTAAAGAAATTAAAAATTACATTTTCGATATACAAAAATGTATACATTCGTCAACATAGCGTTTGCCAAATTGCACCTTGAATAAAAAGTAGAAGGTATTAAAAATCAAGTTTTCAAACGATATGTTGCGCCTGTATAGCATTCTACTATAAATTTAAAACATAAAACAATTGAATGTAGCAATTAAATAACGATTTTAATACTGATGGAAATATCTTTTATATGTGCTCTATTAAAAATATTCAAAAATTCATTTTATGAGCTTTTATTTCATTATATATATTATTGATTATTATCTGTAACAGCGAAAATATACACTTTCTTACGTCAATTCATATTCACGTTTTGCATTTAATTTTTTTTTTAATATTGAAAGTTTTTACCAATTTAAACATTTAGGCACCTCAAAATGCTATAACATAGCAAACAAATCTATTTGTATTCTTTTTAAATTAAATGGTGAATCTTCCCCACTACTAAGAAAATTAAAAATGACATCTTCGTTCCACGAAAATCTCTACATATATACAGTCCTCAACATAGCGTTTGTCAAATTGCTACTTGATTAAAAGAGTAGATGGTATCAAGAAACCAGTTTTCAAACGATATGTAGCGCCTGTATAACATTCTACTAAATATTTAAAACATAAAACAATTGAAAGTAGCAATTAAATAACGAACTCAATACTGATTGGAATATCTTTTACATGTGCTGTAATAAAAATAATATAAAACTTATTTCATGAGCTTTCATTTCAACCTTATTGATTACTATCTGTAGCAACGAAAATAATTTTATAAAATAGAGAAAATATACACTATCTAACGCTATCATCAATTCATATTCACGTATTGCATTTAATATTTATTTTTTATTCAGAATGGCTATGAACGTGTTGAGAGAAATTTCTTCATTATAATAAATGAGAAAAATATAAAATAGCAATATGAGCAATTTGTGGCACCTCAAAATGCTATACCATAGCAAACAAATCTATTTGCCTTCTCTTTTAAATTAAATGGCAAATCTTCCGCTATGCTAAAAAAACTGAAAGACGACATCTTCGTTCCACGAAAATCTCTACATATATACAGTCGTCAACATAAAGTTTGCCAAA
This sequence comes from Cryptolaemus montrouzieri, assembly GCA_013387265.2. Taxonomy (NCBI): domain Eukaryota; kingdom Metazoa; phylum Arthropoda; class Insecta; order Coleoptera; family Coccinellidae; genus Cryptolaemus; species Cryptolaemus montrouzieri. The sequence continues at coordinate 128,459,624 of JABFTP020000185.1, forward strand.
TTGCTACTTGAATAAAAGAGTAGGAAGTATCGAGAAACAAGTTTTTAAACGATATGTTGCGCCCGTATAACATTTTACTAAATATTTAAAACATAAAACAATTGAATGTAGCAATTAAATAACGAACTTAATACTGACTGAAATATCTCTCACATGAGCTGTAAGAAAAATAATATAAAATCCATTTCATGAGCTTTCTTTTCAACCTTACTGATAACTATCTGTAACAACGAAAATAATTTTATAAAACAGAGAAAATATACACTTTCTAACGTCAACATCAATTCGTATTCACGTTTTGAATTTAATATTATTTTTTATTCAAAATGGCTATGAACGTGTTAAGAGCAATTTTTCATTATAATAAATGAGAAAAATATAAAATAGCAATTTGAGCATTTTGTGGCTCCTCAAAATGCTATAACATAGCAAACAAATTTGTTTGTCTTCTTCTTGAAATTAAATGGCAAATTTTCCCCACTGTTAAAAAAATTAGGAAATGACATTTTCGTTCCACAAAAATGTATACAAATATACAGTCGTCAACATAGCGTTAGCCAAATTTTACCTTGAATAAAAAGTAGAAAGTATTAAAAATCAAGTTTTCAAACGATATGTTGCGCCTGTATAACATTCGACCAAAAATTTAAAACATAAAACACGACTGACAATACTTGGATAAGAGCTTCGGCGATAGTTAAATATATAAAAATCAAACCCTTGCACGTAAGCATATATATATTCACGATAGTGGCATCGTGAGTGAAATTCAGTAGAATCTACAAATCCCAACCTGCTTTCTTAGCTCGTTACGAAGAGTCTGGATCATCAAATATCCACTCGTATCCAAAGCACTAAAAAACAGAATCCCATTTTCTGTATTTCCCATTCTCCCTAAGTATATACATCCTGAGCAGTGGATAAGCTTTGAGGATTTACGTAATGGCTGAATGATCCCCATATTTTGTAAATAAGTCTACCATCAAATGAAATTCGTATGAAATAACGTATCGAAGCAAGCTGTTCAGCATCTTTCTTATTTAGATTTTATCGAACGAATAGATATACATATTGAAGATTCAAGATTCGATAACAACAAAAATATCCCTCGCTACATTCGTTGCTTAAAATATCTTTTTCTTTTTAATTTCACTATAGCTTCCTAGTGAAGATATAAAAACCAGTGTTTTGTTACGAAAACATCTGCTAACGACGTAGAGGAAAACGAATAGAAGGTTATTTTGAATTTGGTTGGAGATTTTATTCAACATTTATCAGTAAGCTTTCAATAGTTCTCACTCTTCATATCATAAACAATTGAGGAACTAACCTAACCTTAATATTTCAAATCAATCTTCAACATCTCTATTAATTCCAATTAGATCAGGATTCATTGAGAGCTCTTTGTTCTCATCTCTTAGTTCTTATTCAATAGAATTCAATTATATTAATTATAAAATTTGGAGAGTAAATCTACAGAATTCGAATTGACTTCTCCAGTTTACTTAGACAACATAACTTTATACAGGGTTATTGGTGAGGAAGTGTGCAGGAACCTGGTGTAATAAAGAACATTAAGGTGGTCACAAATGACCTTAAATATCCTATAAGGATTCTAGTCAGGAAGATACAGGTTTTTAATGAATGTATATGTTTTGGTGTTTCAATTGGAGATCATGACAAGAAATGTCATGTCATGTGTGCTGTGTTAGTTGTAGCGAATGCTCGGTGCAGAACATGAATGGGAAGAGAAAAACTATGTCTTTTGCCGAATGGTATGGCGAGAAACTACTAATCATTTAGACGAATGCTATTGCTGTCTATAAAAGGCTGAAGGATATTCCAAAAAGCGAAGCGCAATATGACTATCTAACTTTGAAGATTTATCGATCGAACCTTAAAATCCGCAAAATGTTGCTTTGGAAGATTCTGAAAACAATGCATCATCAGGCAGCTCCGACGTACAGTGCACCGACCCAACTTTGACTCCAGGTCCCGATTCCGGCGAACCACATTCAATAGTTCAAAACGAGTTGAATGATTTAATAACTGATTTATGGTTATCAAAGCAACAGTCAGAACTTTTCGGTTCGGTGAAATGCTCACTTTTATGCATTCAACAGTATGGAAAATTCGGTGTGTTCCTGTTCTGATATTGGTGGTTTAATGAAACACTTTGTTATTAAGCATTTTCTTTCAGAGTGGCATTTATTCATAGATTCGTCTGAATAAAGTTTACTTCATGATGAAAATTCAAAACCCTCTATATCAGTTGTCCCTTCAGTGATGATGAAAGGAAATTATAAAAATATGCGCAGTGTTTCCGATAAAATAATCCACAACGAGTATAAGTGGAAGATATGTAGTAACTCACAAACTATTGCTGCTTTCTTTGTGTATGGGACCGTCGTGCAGTAAAACAGCATGATATAAGAAAAACTTGGCTAGAAAAAAATGAATTTCAACCAATCTTTCAGACCTCTTCTAGACACCAAAAATATCATTTTGCATTCTCTGCACATTAACTTCGGGCTGATGAAGAATTTTGTGAAGGCTATGATGGCGATGGATTCAAATACTCAAAGGGAGTCTATTCCAATTTGAGTATTACCAAATTAAAGGAAGGCACCTTTATTGGACCACAATCAGAAAATTGCTGGATGATGTTAACTTCACAGGAAAGCTTACCATTCAGGAACTCAGCGCATGGAACTCATTCGTCAGTGTTTTAAGAGGATTTTTGGGTAACAATATGGATTCAAACTACCAATAGATAATTAATGAACTTGTAGCCTACAAACCTCTAGGTGCCCACATGTCATTAAAAATTCATTTCCTCCATTCACATTTTTTTATAATTTCCTAAAAGTTTTGGAGCTACCACTGATGAACAGGGTGAAAGATTCAATCAAAGAACGATGGAAATTTGCAATCAAGGACGATAGGATCCAGTCATGATGGGCGAATACTGCTGGTTTTCAAAAGAAAAGATATGACCACTCATGAAAGGCAAAAACAGAATTGGATAAGTATTTTAAATCAATATCTTCAATATTTGTGTTTTCCTGAATGTAAGGTTAGCTTATTGGGTGGTATGTGAAATATTGCAGATAGAAAAAAATGAACACCCCTCTCTCGATCTTATTTAGTGGTGCCTAAGTTTTGCTGATATCTCTTTTCGTTCTGGACTTATAAAGAAATTTTTTGAATTTTAGGAAAATCGTCCTTAGTCGATATCTCGATCATCATCAAAGTCACATAAAAATAAGTTCGACATTCTAGAAGCACCTTTTTATGTTAAATACAGTGGTGTGTAAAAATAATTTTTTAGCTCAGAGGTTCTCGAATTATAATTATAATGCAAACATGCTTACCCCTATTTGATGTAGTATTTTTTTCCTTTTCAAAAATATATAACACTAGTAGTCAATTATTGCATTTAAAACCTCTTGGCATAGAAAAACCTGAAATTGCCACAATTCCATTCATTAGTTGCATGGCCATCAACGATTCATATTGTTCTATGACTGAATACCACAGATTTTAAATATCCTATCTAACATCATGATTATTTCTATGGTTTGATATTCGATTTAGACCATAGTAATTAACTGTGGTCTTAGGGTTTAACACATACGATTCTCGTTTCAGTATAGGTATTGATGTTTGTTGAATATTGAAATAGCTACTTGTTGTATGTTCCAACTATTACATTTAGGAATTTGTTCTACTGAGACTCTGGTTGTTACAAGATGCAGAATAGAAATGATAACTATGAGAATTAATATGTTCGATATGATGCAATGTTATATTCTCCATGGGTAGTTACATATTTCAATCGATATCCTGAAAGGCACCAACCAAATAAATCTATTTTTCGAAGAATGAAAGAGAATCTTATCAAAAGTGGCTCATTCAAAAAATTAAGAAATAAAAAATATCATGTAAGTGATAGAGAGGAAGCAACGATCGAAATGATAGCTGCTGTAACGGCCAACCCTTCAATTTCGAGTGAACAGATAGAAGCAGAAATGTAAATTTCGTTCAAACCTACGAGTCTCCCAATTGAAGTCAGGGGACCCCTTGCCGACTAAATTCCTGCAATTGGTATCTAGAAAATATCCAAGAACGCCCACCAGAAGTAATATGGACAGATGAAGTCCGCAACACTAGTGATGGGATATTTAATCGCGTTAATGAATATTTGTGGTTCCATGTAAATCCTCAACGTTATATTAATGTGCAGCAGCAAGGAAGTTATGGTTTCAATGTGTGCTATGAACTGAAAAATAGTCGCGTTTTGGCGTTTGAAATTTCTTCTGAAAATTTGAGTGGAGCACGTTATGAAGAAATCATCAACATTTATATCATTGAAGGATTTCTCGATCAACTTCCGTTAGTACAAAGATCAAATATTTTTTTTCACGACGATGGTGCCCCTTCCCACCCAACAGGGGTCATTACTGAACTGTTCAATTGGAGTTTCGGACATAATTGAATAGGGACTGAAGGTCCTGTGAGATGGCTGCCTCGTTCTCCTGACTTGGCGCCACTAGAGTTTGTTCTTTGGGGTCATGTTGAGGATTTACTCTACAATAGAAACAGTAACAATTTAGAAGAGTTAAAACAAAATTTCAAGGAATGCCTTGCTTCTGTTAGAAATATTCATATTTACAATGCTTTCCGTAGTGCTTCCAGGCGATTTAATTCATGCATTGAAAACAATGGCAACACTTTTGAATATTTGCCATAAAGTAGTTTTCCCCATTTGTATCGTTACGACTTTTTGTTTCTGTGTTGGTTTTCATTTGAGTAAAGTTTATTGCCATAGGTCTTGTTTTTCATAATAATATATTTTTTCACTCGCATAACTTTCTAATCGTTCTAATAGGATATTACCAAAGCAACATGCATAGAGGCATATGTTACGTAGATTCTTCAGGCTGGCAAGTTTCGAATTTCAAAACAATTAATGTTCATCTGTAATTCGATTTATGAAGAGTAGAAGTAATTGTCCCACTCTAAGACCACAGTTAATTACTATGGTCTGAGTCGAATCAAACCATAGAAATAATCATGATAATAAAAAGGATTCTTAAAGTCTGTTGTTCTCAGTGGAATCGTTGATGGGCATGCACCTAATAATGGAATTGAGGAAATTTTAGGTTTTTCCCTGAAAAAAGGTATTGAATAAAATAATTGTTTTCAAGTTCCTGCCTCCAATAGATGTAAAATTTTCTATGGTTTGTATAAAAAAAGCATGTTTGCATTAAAACTCGAAATCCACTAAGCTAAAAAAATGTTTTCAATCAGCACTGTATTATGCTTAAAAAAGTGCCTTTAGAATGTCAAACTAATTTATATGTAACTTTGTTGATGATGGACATCATCAAATTCGAGAAATGGAAGAGATATCAGAAAAATGTTGGCTCCACTAAACTAGTCCCTGAAATTAAAATCGAGAGAGGAGTGTTCATGTTTCTCTTACTGCAACATTTCACATAGCTGCCGTACAAATACATCTAAATTTGTCCACCTTGTACAAATGGATAAAGTCAATATATACTGTTAGAAAAATTGAATGAAATTTTTTCGCACATAAGATATTGTATCATTAAATTTGGTTCTATAAATGAAAATTTTCTGATTAATTCTTCCAACTCTTATTACTTCGACTGTTACATCATCTTCTTTTATTTGTGTTTCAACTTGAAGGGTGTGTTTCTCTTCTCATTCATAATTTCTCTGAAATACTCGATTCACCTATTTCCTATAATCTGCGTCTTATATTTTCTATCCTTGTTTATTTCTCATTTTATACATTTAACGCCTTTTCTTTTTATTCCAACTTATTGCTTCATGGAGGGTTAGATAAAGATATTTTGTTAGCTATTTTCTTTCTCAATATTTTCTCTTGTTTTTTTTGCTGATGCTATCAATTCTTCAAACGTATTCCTCTCCATTTTAGAATCATCATAGCTGGTTTCGTTCTTCATACTCATCACTTCCGATCTCAGGTCCTCTCCTTACTCTCGTACCGTAGATTTTCGTTTTGTTTCAATTCTCTTCTAAGATATAATACAATATAGACTTCTCGTTTCTGGTTTTCATTTCTCTTGTATACTTTTATGTGTTCTTATGCTTGATGTATATGTTTGTTATCGTCATGTCTTGGACTAAACGAAATTCTTTGGTTCTATTTCCATCTTCATTTCGTATTTGTTCTCCATGTCTGTCTATTTCATGTTAATGATCACATATTCCCATCTAAGGTTAATGTCATCTGCTATATATTTCAATCTTTCGGCTTCTTCCATACTGCTTAACCCAGAACTCTTGTATACTATCTGCTCTTTTTTTACTCAATCCATATGGCACTATTGTGCTTTTCCTCTCATTTCGTTTATTGTCCTTCAGTTTGACTGGTGATATTCTTTCATTAACAATTTTCCATGATTCTTTCTTTTCTCTCACTTTCTTGCTTCAATCATTCATGACAATCTTGCTGCCGCTCTTCTATCCTGAGTTACTCCACTGTTTTCAATTTGTTTAGCCAAATCCATTCCCCATCTTCTGGGCTTCTGAAATGGCCAGCACCCTCTTCCAGCTCTGTCCTTTCCGCTCGTGCCTTTCAATATCCAATTTTCTTATTTTCGTTTCATTTTTTCATTCTTGTTGCACTTCTTTATTTCATTATACTGTCTCTCTCTCCTTCATTTCAGCTTGTTTTTATCTATATATGTCTCAAATCCTCTATTTTCGACTAATATTATCAATATTTTCAGTCCCGTTTTGATAGAATCACAGCATATTCCACTAGCATCTTCGGTGCTTTGTTGCATTTTCTATTTCCAACTGAGTTAAAATTTGTGAGGAAACAAAATTACTTAAAATATTTACTATATAGAATATAATCAGACAAATTTTCCCAGAATATACTGACATTATTTTTGTGTGGAGTTTTGCGATGGAAAATCTCGATCGCTGTTATAGAATATTATAGTCCATTGAAAGAGCATAGAGTCCCAAGTGCGGTCCAGACCGCATTCCACCAATTTTTCTCAAAAATTGCGCTCACAAATTAAGTAAACCACTGCATATTTTGTTCAATCAGTCTCTGATTAATGGTGTATTTCCAAAAAAGTGGAAGGAGTCCGCAGTTGTTCCAATTTTCAAAAGTGGAGATAAAAATGATATTGCTAATTATAGACCTATTAACAAGCTTTCGATCATTGCTAAGTATTCGAACGTATAATTTATAAGTATCTTTTCTCTCATGTGAAAAATTTCATTATCCCACAACAGCACGGATTTTTTAAGGGTAGAACTCTGGAAACTAATTTGATCGTTTATAGTGAGTAACTGCAGAGTGCAATGGATTCTCAAATTCAGACTAATACTACTTACACAGATTTTCCTGAAGCCTTCGACAAAATAAGTTTCGATATTCTCATTTTTAGACTAGCCGAAGCAGGTGTAAGTAGTTGGTTGCTTGAGTGGATCCAATCGTATCTACTGAATAGGTCACATTTCGTTAGTTTAAATGGTTTTAAATCTGAATCTTTCATAAGTACTTCTGGGGTACCGCAGAGAACTCATCTCGGTCCTCTTCTTTTCTTAATTTATATAAATGACATAGATAAATGTTTCCGGCATTCAAGATTCTTGCTCTATGCAGACGATCTGAAAGTTTATAGATCTATCACATGCTTAAGGGACTGCCTTGATCTTCAACTAGATTTGAACTTGGTTGAGTACTGTAGAGATCAGCAATTATTTTTGAATTTAACTAAATGTTTCACGATAACTTTTACTAGAAACCATTCCCCTATCACTTTTCAGTACTCAATTGGAAATTCATTGCTGCGACGTGTGTCCACGGCTTTCGATCTGGGTGTCACTTTCGATTCGAAGTTGCTCTTCGATGCACACATAGATCGCATAGCAAATAGTTCAAGTCGAATGATGGGTTATATTTTCAGGAAAAGTAAGGAATTTAAATATGTAAAATCACTTATCACTTTATTTTATGCTTACTTCTGCAGTAAATTAAATTTTGCCTCATGTATTTGGAACCCTCGTTATGATTGTTATTCCAACCGACTTGAACGCATTCAGAATAGATTCATACGGTTCATATGCTTCAAAACTAACTTTGTTATCCTGAACCACGACTACGCTCCTGCCCGTAAATGTTTCAATTTATTGTCACTTGAAAATCGTAGAACTATATCTGATATTTTGGTTTTGTTTAAAATATTGAACTGCGTATTTCAGGTACCTGAGATCTTGCACATGGTTACTTTTAATGTTCCTATGAAATCATTGAGGCACCACGACCTCTTCTCTATAACTTTTAGAAAAACTAATAGTGCACAGAACTCCCCTATCGATAGGATGCTACGTGTCTGCAACACGCATAGGAGTATACACTACGCTTGCTCTTTACTGACTGATATAAAATTCATTCAATCGTTCGTTTTTGTAATATTCATTTTGTATTTCTTTTTTCATTCTTTCTGTGAATACAACTCACTATTAATGTCTTATATAAAACTTTTTTAGAATACTAGATTCTATGTAACTAATATTCATCTAGTGAAAGTCATTTTGGCTTCGGCTGTGGAAATTCCTTATATTGTACTCAAATAAATAAATAAATAAAAGTATGTTGCTCATCATGCAACTTTCCTCTCTCTGCCCTTGTTGCGTACTATATTGTTTCAGACCTGTCAATTCATATGCGGATCTGATATAAGCATCATCGTCGATATCATCAAATAATGTCAAACCGACTTAGGTGATTTATACGGTTGGTAATAAAATTCGAAGAGCAGAAATGGATCTAGTTCAAGATTAGGAAAAATTACTTTAACCTTCAGCATATGTTCTCTGAAGCTCAAACTTGTAAATAAAACAATTCTTTAATTCATGTTTTCCATTTCTACAGTACGAAAGCAGATGTCTTGTAGCGAATTTCTGTATTCAGCTGGTGGAGGTGAATTACCAAATCTCGCTCAGTTCTTCGCAACATCGAATTTCGTCATAGTCTTCTGGATCTTCCATATAACACCCAAAAATGAAGAGGATCAAGTTTTAGTACGACTCCGTACGCTTTTTCTCAGCATGTTATTTGTTCCAAAAGTCAGTCCCCAAAACGTAATTTTACAAAGTTTATGTTTGAGCTACAGATCTGCAGTTCTCGTATCTTTCCTTCCACTTAAAACAAACAGAATTACAAAACAATTTTTTTGTGACTCAATTTCTAATCTACAGTTTTCGTATTTTTCTTTTCACTTTGAATAAACGATTCATTGCTTCTTGCAAAATTTCATAATTCTAGATAAATGGGATATACCTTATACCATGTTTGCAAGTGGACGCGAAGTATCATTCATGTTTTGAAGTATGTACCAGAAATTTTCGGTGGCGCTAGCTCGTAGAGGTTATGGACTAGTTTATTTGGTATCAATCTCATTTCCATACCTCAGCATGTTCCAGAGAGAAGGCGAATAAATTCATTATCGCGCAAAAAAAATTTTTTCTCTTATAAATATAAAATTTGCGGATTTTTTCCTATATCTGTACTATTATATACTGCTTCTCGCCAAATTTCAAGGAAACAGAAACATCCCTAATGGTTTTTATTGTCTTGCGGATGGCGAAAAATACTACATAAACTGCTCTTGCTTTGAATTGTATTATCTTTTATTTCAAGGGCACAAAACCCCAAAAATTATTTCATTTCCAAACCATGTACTGTCAAAAGTTCGGCATATCATTGAATGCACATTTTCTTAATTTCTTCCAGTAGAAACTATTTCTACTGCAGCTTGCATTTGTGACGGCGGCAAATCTGTCAAATTGATACTTTCATCCGATCCGTCATCACATGCATTGAGGGGGTAACAATATTATACTTTCTGCATCTACAGTACCATTCTTCATCATAACAAAGGCTATACAGTGAAAATTCCCTGCACCAAAAAACTCATACCATATCAATTTCCCAATGTTCTATATACTGGGTGATTCACCAGTAGCCCGGTGCTCTGTAGCTCGTACACTCATGAAGTTTTCATTTTGTTCGAACGGCATTGTATTTAGAAAGTAACAATCTACTTCAGCACTTTATTTTGAAGTAAACAGGGTGTCCCAATTTTCTATAAAAAACTTGGGAGGTTTTTTTAGATTGGAAGACCACTTTTTTGTTGAAGATTCAAGAGCGTCCTAAACTCTGCTATAATGTCTTTAAGTAATCAGTTTTTTGGTGAGTAGTTTCGTCAAATATTCTATTTTTCCGTAAAAATTCATGAAAATAAGCTCTCACATCATCGCATGTTCCTTTGGCCAGAGAGGATGAATACGTTTCATTATTGCCCAAGTATTAATTAAATACGACATTATGGCTTTATTAGATGTTTGCATATCTCAAAATTATTCTTTATTTAACGATTGTTTTTATGAAAGTGATGAGGGACTACTAATGGAAAACCTCTTGAACCCTCTTTCAGCAGAAATCTTCATAGATAACATAGAAAAAACTATTCATAAACACCCGCTCAGTAAACATTTCCTATATTGGTATCGATATGTCGATGACTTATTGTGTGTTTCACAGGAACAGACTAAGTTTTAATTGATAGATTTTTCTATCTAGTAAAAAACATAACTGAAACCTGAAAAAGATGTTCGAAACAAGGAATATCATCTAACGCAACACACAGAAATATGTAGGATGTCAATTACGAAAAAGTGCGTAGCTTTATTCATCGAATATTCTTTTTGGTACGCCTGCCCGGAACTTCAGAAGACAAATTTCATTAGGAAAATGTGATAAGGGTAACGTTGAATCCATTGAATCACAGTGAATACACGTCAATATAAATGATGGAAGAATTCAGTTCCGAATTTTCTTTCTTGACCTCTTGATCCTCCTTCAATTTAAGTTAAAATTTGTCTAGCCAGAATCAGTGCCTTTTTTCGATTTTATTGAATTTCCATTCTTATAGCGGAATGAATGATCTGTTTTGAATGAAAAGATGTGCAATTCCTGAGTCCTTATTTCTCCGCTTATCCGTAAAATGAGATGCGGAGAAAAAATTCCAGATAATAAAAGCAGGAAAACAGGTCAGTTGACGGAAGTCGTTGGCCCTATTGAATTCTAAGCGGAGCAGGAAAAACAATAGTATAGCATATATTCTGGTGAACAATGCAGATTGAATAGAAAATTGAGTATCAAGTGCTTGACTGATTCCAATATTTCGTGATATTTTCAATTTGCTGTACATTTGAAATTGAAATGTTTGCGGAAATGAATTGATTGTATTCATTTTGTCGATGTTTGTTTCACATCGTGGAATGAAAAATGCTCCTCCTCCTGTAGCAATGATTATTTACACGGTATTGGATTCATAATTTTTTTTGATGGACTCAGTTTCATTACATAGATAGATATACAGGGTGTCCGCGCTGAAAGGCCTATTTATAATCCCTGGAAAATGGGTTTGATCGATCAATTTCAAATTCTTGGATAGGAATAAGTGGATCTATTATTTTCAATTTTCAGAGCGGTAGCACTTCTGATAATACCGGACATCGACAACTTTGCTATTTCAAATGATATGGTCTCCTTCTCAAATTTTTCAACTAAGGGACATTCTTTTTCCACCCTTTTCCATTGAGATATGTTCTATGTAGAGGAAATCACCATTGAGCTATAATAATATTTTCTATCAAAATTTTCAGAATATTGTTCCATTATCTTCATCCGAAAAATTGACCTAGATTTTGAGTTCGATTATGATTGTTCGTTTTTTGTGTAACGGGGAAAGTGTTATTTTTGAAGGCATGGTATTTTACGATGCTCCTTAATATAAATGGAGATCAAAATAGCTTTTCAACTTAAACGAAATAAATTGTAAGCTCGAATTAGTATTGAATGGTATTAGGTTTCCCATAACTAAAATGAACCCTTTTCATCTTAAATTAGGTTAAATTTTTTCAAAAACCTGCAGTTCTTTCAAAAAATTGAACAATCGGGCCGTGGCACATAGAAACAGAGTGGATTCAATTCAAATGCCATTTTCTATGTTCTATTTAAATTTCTATGAATATCAGCCTCAGTATATTTAGGAATTGTGTAAAAATAGCAATAACACCAAGTGTGTTCCTGAGTAGTTTTTTTGTTAGCTATTTACTCAACAAAGATGAAAAATGATGGTCCTTCTCCTGTAGCAATAATCATTTTTACTGGGTATTGGATCTGTAATTTTGTTCTTAATTGACTCATTTTAATTACAAAGATAAATATACAGGGTTTCCGCGATGAGAAGCCTGTCTGAAGTCCTAGAGAAAGGTTTGATCGATCAGTTTTGAATTCTGGGATTAGAATTACGGCTTCTGATCTATAATTGCCAAGAGCGGTAGCACTTCTGTTAATACCGTACATCGACCACACTGCATTTCAAATGACATTGTGCCCTTTTTAAATTTTGTTATTGAAGGACATTCTTTTTCCAGCATTTTTCATAGAGATATTTCTTTTTTGAAATTCAAAAAGGACACCCTGTCATCTTAAAAAGCAAAGTTGTCGATGTCCGGTTATACCAGAAGTGCTATCAATCTGAAAATTGCAAATTATAGATCAGAATTCATTGATCTAATCTCAGAATTTAAAATGGACCGATCAAGCCCTTGATGGATCTATTTTAAATTCTGGGATCAACTCTTTGGTAGGGTGAGGTTTTTTTCCATGACAGGTCTCACATTGTGGAGCCGACTCAGCTGTCATCAGATATCTGTGGGTTAGGTTCTTATATCCTGATCTCAATCATCATACAAATAGCTCTGCTCTTCTGGACATACGTGGATGAGCGATGGCAGGTACAGTAGATTGAATTTCATGGAGTTGCATTGAGTTATAACCCATTCTCGTTTCCATAGTGCCATAATAATCTTCTCGACTTCACTTTGATCCTCACTCTAAACATATGTTGTCTCTCAGAGCAATTGCTTTGTGAATGCCATCTTAGCTGCTTTGTCGACGGTCTCATCACCAGTGATGCCTACGTGGTATAGTAGAGTAAAACCTGGATTGATCCCCACTTCTCGGAAGAGCCTTATTATTTCAATATCAAATATATTGGCTTGTTTAGATTATCAATGTACTATAGTTAATTTAATCAGTTTTATAGTTTTTGAAACTGTATTCGTTCACCTAACTTTTACTGCCTTCGCAGAAATTAAGTTTTTGCGAGAGAGTTTCTTGGGAAAACATGCCTACCTATATGGATAGATACCTCATGATGAAATAACCTAAAAGGATAGATACCTCATGATGAAATCACCTCGGAGGATAGATGCTTGTGATGTGGAATAGATGCCTTCATAAACAAGCAATCACAATGATATATTCATTTATATTGTCGAACATAGATATTACATTCATAAACATCGGTAAATGCTTGTCCTTGACATAAACAAAAAAGAAGGAAATCTGTTTTTAAACGAAAGCTGATTTCAAACTCTCATAATAATAATTTGTAACAAAATATTTACTTTCTTGTTTCAACGTAGATAGTAAGGATTCATATGCACCTCTAACAAAACAAAATAAGGTTTCGCTCAACTTTAATAATACTTTGGAAATTGAAAAATCAACATATTTATATCTTTAATTTTATTGTATCCCTTTCAATTCAGATCACACCGGTTATCGCTTTGAGTTTACTACATCTTGAGCAATAGTTCTTAATATACATGTCTCGTGCAATCACTCTGGTATATTATGCACTGAATCCTCAGATTTGGATTTCGTATTAGTGTAGCTATCATAGCATTCTATTCATGCATTTTCTTCGATATCACTAGTTTTTCTTAGTTTGTTCCTTTTTGTGTTCTTCACGAGTAGATCTTCTGTTTTTTTTTGCCTTTTTAAGCATTGAGAGAAAAGTAGTCTTTGTTTTCAATGTTTGAATTTATAAATAGCTTGTTTTTCACGTGATTCACGATCCCTGCTCATTACTGACAAATTATTCACACCTTTTCTGCTAAGAACATTAAATTCAGTAAGAGACAAAACCTCTGCTTGACTGATTGACGACTCTGGATTTTGCTCAATACTACTGTTGCACCATTCATCTCCAACTTTTCATAATCAAAATTATGTTTGATCTGTTTTTCGTTAAAATGGTACGATTACTTACATATAGATTGTTTATGGGGGGGAAAAGATTCTTCGAGGTTAAATGCCCACCTTTCTTTCATATTTTCTTAGCATGGCTCACCTATAATAATCAAAGTAGGTAAGAATAACCTTACAAATATTATAATACCTATTAGTACCAAATAGTCGTGAACTGATTTCAATACTCTTTCGAAATATTTTGCCAGAGCTGTTGCAGTTTAAAGCGCTAGAGCTCCTAAGGGCATCTATCATTGAAAAACTAGAGAGACTACCCCTTATGCTAAGAATAGATGCCCATTTGTATTTGAAGTAAAATGAATGCAAAAGATCTGTGATTGACCCCTAAATGTCTGTCAATCCAATGTATTATCACAATGAAACTGAAATGTATTCAATAACCACGTACGAAGATATAAAACATTGAATACATAGGTTTGAAGTTTGGAAGCATTTGTCGAGGTCGCTGAGAATGTATTGGGACATACATGCGTAGAACGTCCGCCCCGCACAACAGCTTGGGTAAACAACTCATGTGCTGTTGTGGTATCTGTTCTTTCGTTTTTAGAAACGAGGCATCTATTCCAGTACACCATCTTTTCTAGTTTTACCCTAAACAAACAAGGGTGAAAGAAGTGCCCTTTGTCAGGCGTTTTTGTCATTCGTGTATATTTTGGAAAACAAGGTTTTGCGTGAACGAGTACCTCATGGGGTCCACTCTAAGAACTCAGTTTTTAAGAAACTTTCGATACGATTCTATACATAAACGCGTCCAAAATTGCCACCGATGTTGGCAATTCAGTCACAAGCATTAGTAACACACTCATCGCTCACTTGCTACCTGAGTCGAGCTACACACACTGGTGGATTTCTTGCAATATCGGAAGCCTTTTAAACACCTCAGTCTTGACAAATTGAATTCTAGCATTCTGTGTAAAAATTCCAAGTTCTTATCAATCAGTTCGATCACCGTATGAGAAAAATATTTGATCTTCATAGCTTCATTCGGTTCGAAAGAATTTTTCACTATTATTTAATCGTTTGTACATTATCTCTCTACCCCTGTCAACTCACAACCCGAAAATTTTCGTATGAGAAAGAGGTTGTGTGATCTTGAGATGATTTTCAATTTTCTTTACATTTCCTTTTGGGATATATCAAGTTCTTTTTTCGAAGAATTGATAATTGCTCATCTAGAAAGGTAAATAATGAGCTTGTGATATCATTATCCTAGGGAAAAACAAGATTTCTTCTGTTTGAATAAATAAATTAAAACGATGTTTCATTTTGATGGCATGTGTCGATTTGTTATCAATCTTCCTATGTTTGAATATTTTTTCCAGCACTGCTAGATTCAGTTACTTTTGGTTATTCGCTGAGATGATTTGTGTTGATTGTATTTTCTCTAGTTTTGAGTCCCTGAAATAATGGTGACTTAGGACACTTCAGAAACGCATGAGAATTGTGAATTTACTTTTCAGAAATAATAACTGTATTTGATCAACTAAGCGCATTTTCAAATGCGCATTCATACAAATTGAAGAAATTTGGGCCCGAATTTGTTCTTGAGCGAATTCATGAAAAGTGGCTGCGTTATTAATGAGAAACACAAATCCAGAAGAATTGTGACTGAAGAAGTAATTGGCGTAGGCTTTTTGGGTGAAGTTATCATGACGGAGAATACACAATCTCTGACGATATTTACTTCATTCTGTGTCCACATCTCATCAATGATAACCTGTCAAATTATCGCAATGTGTGAACACATTGAAGCATTTTTATCAACACAATATTCAATCTTCCGTAAAATGTTAAATTTCCCTCCTTGAAGAAGCCGGTTTTCCGATCCACCCTTCATTATCACCGTCAACCGCTTCCTAGCTGACACAGTATGTAGCGTTGCGGTGAATTGTCGAACCAGTGTGATTGCTCGAAGTTTTCCTGTTCATCTACTCTTTGTTATCACGGCTTCCCGGTGGTAATGGTGAAGTGGCCTCTGTCTCGGTTCGTTGGAAAGCCTAGAAACAATTACATGTTTACTTGCGCCCAACGAATTGAGATGAGTAGGTGGCAGTGTAGCCTGATGTTGTGAATGGGTATACAATGTCGACGAGGTCAAATGAGACTGAAACTGCAGACCATTTCTCCTACTCATGACATCTGACCGTGTTATATCACTGCTGTTTGGCCAGAATTGACGGTGATTATGAAGGATGGATCGGAAAATCAGTTCCTTCAGGAAAGCATAATCAACATTTTACGGAAGTTTGAATATTGTTTCTTGAATAAACGGAAAAAAAAACTCTTCAATTCTTTATAAGGTCTATGTTACACCACCCGTACCTTTGGAAGAACTACGAGAGAATTGTTCAAGCATGTCAGCAGATAGCAACACAAATGTTGCAATTTGTTTTATTGAAAGGTATTAGAATAGTATTCATCGAATTTAATATCAAGCCGATCAGGAAAACACTTCTTGCAATTCGAGTTAACAATATGAGGTTTCGATCGACAAGGAAATCCAAGACTCCCTCAGTTGCAAATAATGGGGTGAAATTCTGTATTATGATGTAATATAATCAAAAAAAGAAAATTGAATCAAAGTTGTTCAATGAATTGCAAATGCAAATTTTCTATTCGATTAAGAGTTTATTTTTTCATTTTGTATAACAAGAATTGACATTTTCTATGAATTATTATTGCTAGAATATTGTACCGACAATAATCTTAAATTTTTGAAGAAGATTATATTTGTAGGGACAAATACACTCGGAGGCAAAATTAGCGGAACACTCAAAACTTTAACCAAATTCGAAGTCCGATATTTTTCCTAATTCTCAACTGATTTAGATTATTTTTTCGGCAAGTTATGAATCAACTCTTCTGCTTTGTAGAAATTATAAGAGAAAACAGAAAAAATTTGAAAAAAAATGTTATACGGGGGCAAAACTGAAAGTGTTTTTTTGTCAAATATTCGTAACACCCTGTGGAATTTGGTGGTCCGAGTTGAAACCTACAATGTCATGGTCTGTCAAGACACATCTTCCTACAGTAACGCCCTTCTTGTTTTATGCATTTATCTCTATTTTTACAAGAGATATCCAATTTGAAGCGAAAAGTCACAAATTTCAAGAATTTATTTTTAATTTTGCGTAGGTGCATAACATCGGAGGTTAGCCAAAAAATAAAATCAAAATTAGAGAAGCGGAAATCTAACGAAATGAAAATTTTTGAAATTCACTGGCCAATTTCACGCTCCGGGAGAACTCGAAGTACACTGGAAAAATCGTTGATTTTGCACATTTATTTTTGAATTTTTTTGTGTTACACTCTATAATAATTATCATTCCTGTCCAAAATTGAGAGCAGGTGTGTATCCTGGCGATAAACTCGTGAAATGAGATGAACATATTGAGAAAAATGTTCATGATGACCCACAAAAAAAAACTTTTTTTAAGTAGCGAGTATGATACCTCCGAGCTCTTATTACAGCGCGCATACGATTTCGCATACTCCCAATGATGTTGTCTATCATCTGTTGAGGTATGTTGTCCCACTCTTTCACCAAAGCCAATGTCAGCTCTTCAACGGTGCCTGGATTCCGTTGTCGAACCCTCCTTCCAAGAATGTCCCAAACGTGTTCGATCGGGTTTAAATCCGGTGACCGCGACGGCCAGTCCATTCGTGTGATCCCAACTTCATTGAGATATTCTATCACTATGCGCGCAGTATGAGGGCGCGCGTTATCGTGCATAAAAAGGAAATTTTCCCCTATGTAAGGAGCAAAAGGCACAACATTTGGCTCCAAGATTTCTGTTATATGCCGATGGGCATTAAGTGATCCATTTCCAATAGTCTCTAGTTCTGTTCGTACTCCCAAGCATATGCCACCCCATATCATAACTGACCCTCCACCGTATTGCTCAGTTCCTGCGAAGTTCACTTGATTGTACCGTTCCCCTCGATGCCTCTATATACTATCTCTACCATCCACGAAATTCACACAATATCAGCTCTCATCACTATATAAAACTCGTCTCCACTGATTGACTGTCCATGCCACATGCTCTCTAGCAAACGCCAATCTAGCTACCCGACGGGCTCTATCGAGTCTTGGTGCTCTTGCTTGCGCGTATGATCTCAGACCAACTTCATTTAATCGTCTTCTGACTGTCCTCACACTGACGTTAATGTTATCCACTGCTTGCAAAAAGTTACGTGCCTAAACAGCAGTGAGACGAGGATTTCTTATGGTTTGATTGACGATGAAACGGTCATGTATAGCGCGGGTTGCCCGATTTCTTCCTTGTCCTCGCCTCCTCACGTATAATCCAGTTTCCCTGTAACGTTGGTAGATTCGATGGATAACCGACGTCGAGACACCCAACATGGTACCGACTGAGCGGTAGATGCGCCCTTCCTCGATCAATGTAACTGCCCTTGCTACTGAGGTTGGTGGTATATCTCTCATTCTGAATGAAAAATACCGTTTCGCATCGTAAACAGTAAAAGAATCACAAAACACCGCAACCGATCGAATTTGTGTCAAATCAAAGAGTGGAAAACTCTCATTCTTTAAACAAGTGCAAATGTAGTCATATACAAAAAAACGTGTGTTGTATTTCATATTTGATAAAAAAAGGTGTGAAAATTGATAGACGAATTTTAATGACAATTTCTTGATTCAATGGAATTTCTCCAAAATGGTGATTTCCCACTTGAAATTAAATATATTTTGCAAAAATATAGATAAACGCATGAAACAAGAAGGGCGTTACTGTAGGAAGATGTGTCTTGACAGACCATGATATTGTACGTTTCAACTCGGACCACGAAATTCCACAGGGTGTTACGAATTTTTGACGAAAAAAACACTTTCAGTTTTGCTTCCATATAAAATTTCTTTCAATTTTTTTTTGTTTTCTCTTATAATTTCTACAAAGCAGAAGAGTTGGTCTATAACTTGCCGAACAAATCATCTAAATCGGTTGAGAATTAGGAAAAATATCGAACTTCGAATTTGGTTAAATTTTCGAGTGTTCCGCTAATTTTGCCTCCGAGTGTAGATAAACGACCGATTGCTTCGATTGATAAAATCGTTCTTCGAATTTCATAAAAATATAAATGGCTTCGAAATGAAATTGGCATGGACAAATTGACTTCATTTTCCCTCGCGGACTTGATAATAAATGAGAAATCAATATAAATCTGAATTTTTGTGAGTCTGCAAACATGTCATATCCATATTTTCTTATAAACTTTCATAAGTTAGCTTGCATATATATATTTATTATCTTCCCCCAGCAGATCCACTTTACATTTCCTACATGTCATCAATATTCTCCCAACTATTTTATTTTGGATTTATATGGCACTCGTTCTAAATGCAAAATATTTTCACCGCAACTACATCGTAAATTATTATTCTTCTGCAGGTTGACTTGTTTAACTCTTCACATGGATAATATTCATGACCCTCAACATGGGGAACGAAGAAAGGAAAAACAAACAGATTTCAAAAAGAATATACCATTAGCTCAGTTTTATGTTCATAAAACCTTTTTTGAATTCACTTAATCGAAAAAGCGGGGATTCAGCCAAAATTTGACAGCGAAATAAGTAATATTGAATTTCAATTCACTAAACGTTATTTGAGGTTTGATAATTCTGAATGTAATTTCAAGTTGTTTCCACATTTTTTTTTCGATTCAAAAATATACCGTTCCTCAGTGAAATAAAATATTCAAGCAAGCACCATTTGTCAGATGTTGATATCCAGACTCCTAAATTTAACGGTTCTACTAAAAATAATTTTTCATTGTGACATTTACCTCATGCTTCGAATGAAAGAATTTCGTGTCATAGAACTTTACGGGACATCATACGCTTTTCGCTTCATTCAATTTAATTGCCAGGATAAAGATGCGGATGTTCCTTAATCCTGTTCAGATGTTTCTTGTAAATCCAACCAGCTCCTCTGTTTCTCAATACTACTACGATATATTGTTTCTGGCTCAGAGAGCATATAAATATTGATTTCAAATAATGTGGTGTAAATGGAATTGTCATATCTTCAGACGTACATAATGATTTGGAATCTGTTGATGCTATAAAGTTATTTTGATGTGCGAAAAACCAAACAAAATAATCAATTCTACACAGATTGATTACGACTAAGGGCTAGTATTTTATCGAAATGATGCGGATGAAGAGATTCCGTTTCAACATATTTTGATTCAGTTCAAGTTGACAACTATAAATTATATTATATAATTATTGATGGTTTGAAGGTCCAATTGAAAGAAAAAATAGTTTGATTAAAAGCCCAACAGTTTCGATTTATATTTTAAATCTTCTTCATGGCTCTAGAAGAACGGAGAAAATACGCATACATACATATATATCAACATACATATTATACAGATCTTTTGAAATTTGTGAAATTATTTTCAGAAAAAGTTAAGCAAGAATCAATAAGAACTTAGTGCTATAAAGCCACAGACACACAACGAATGTATAGATAAAATATTATACTACTACTATAGTGTATACTATATTGAGAAAAATATATAGAACTTTTGAATTGTGGAGGCCGTTACTTGATGTAGATCCATGACATAAATGAGATAAAAACACAAGGTTTCGTTTGATGTTGAGAATTTATACCCAAGTGTTCCTCCAGGTGATGTCAAAATATTAATCGAAAACATGTTGAATTCGAATCATGTTAACCACATAATCAAATCAGAAATATTGAATCTGTTGGACGTTTGCATTGAACAAAATTATTTTTCTTTCAACAACATCTATTACAGTAGTGAAAATGGTTTGATCATGGGAAATCCTTTGAGTCCACTTTTAGCAGAGATTTTTATGAATAATATTGAACAGAAAATTCATACACATCCCTCATTTCCAAATTTCTTTATTGGTATAGATATGTTGACGACATCTTAGTATGTTTCATTGGAACTACTCGTCAATTAGACTTATTTGTTAATTTCATTAATTCCATCCATTTGAACTTTAAATTCACGATAGAAATTGAACAGAACGATTCCAAAAATTTTTGGACTTAAAAATCACTAAACAAAATAATAATCATGTTTTTCGGTCTTTCGTAAACCAACACATACTGATACAATTATACATAACTACTCATTACATCCAATTCAACACAAAGTTGCAGCTTTAAACAGCATGGTACATCGGTTACTCAATTTACCTTTATCAGTAGAAGATTATAATAAAGAGTTAAACATCATCAAACAGATAGCCATTAATAATTCATATAATCCGGATATGATAGATCTAATCATTCGTGAAAAACTGTATCAGAAAGCAATAAATGAAGTATATCCTATTCATAAAGACTATAAAATATTCAACAGTTTAACATTCTGCGGTTCTGCAAGTACAAATATTAAATCCTTTCTCGTCAAACAAAATCTTAATATAGCTTTCAAAACTTCTAATAACTTAGGTAAACATATTAAAATAATAAATCTCGTGTTGAAATATCAAGTAAATCAGGAATCTATAAACTCAATTGCGGTTCTTGTGATAAAATTTATATCGGTAGGACCTATAGGAGTTTTGGCATAAGAGCATCTGAACATAAACGTAGCTTCGATAAAAATAAATCTGATTCAAATTATTCAAACCACCTAATGAAAGAAAACCATTCATTCAATAAAAACTTTGACATATTACATATAAAATCAAAAAGTTCAAAATTAGATCTCCTAGAAGCATTAGAAATGAATAGATACAAACATTCGGACAAGCTTTTGAATGAACAGGTAGATTTGAATTACTCACCCCTACTCAACTTGTTTAATTAGTTTTTATTACCTTTCATACTAACTGTACAATGGCTCGGTGTGGAATTTCCTGTTATTCATTCAACTTGTTCTACGATTTGTTTATAATACCATACTCTTCATTCTATTTTTCATTCTTGATAAAGCTGCTGTGTCAGCGAAACGTCGTCGAATTTTTTCAAATAAAGTGTAGATTAAAGTTAAACCTTGTGTTTTTATCTCATTTATATATAGAACTATTTGAAGACTCACAACAGAAATGACACATGCAACCATTAATGTATAAATAAAAATAGATAAAAATTTTAAAGGTTGAAATTTAAAACTACAGTATTTATGGGTTGAATAAAAGAATTTCAGAGTTGTGACTTACCTACATAATCGTTTAGTTTTTCGTTTCACCATTATAAATAAATATTTGAACGAATGAACGATATACTTCAATGCTACAGGACGAGTGCATAATATCAACTGAATATCAGGCAGCGGACGGTCTTGAGAGATTATCATCAACAACAAAAACACACACCTTCTGAAGGATAGCAATTGATCCAAAAACTTATAACACTCTACGCATTTTCATTTTTATTTTACTTATAAGATTGAAATTTGTATTTACATCGGATCTCTTATTAAGTGAATTACTATATTTTTTGATTTCAATCATCTCATGCAATAATCTTCTCTTAAACACATTTTGTCTACCCAGTATTTCAACCGCATTGAAATTGAAAGTATGTAGATTTTCAAATGCATGTTCTGCTAGAGCAGTATTATTGGCTTTTAGTTTCGACGGATCACGAATATTAATCATATCCCTCTGATGTTGGAGATTCTGCAACTTAAGTAAGGACCTGTTTGGCCCATATAAACACCATCACAGTCAACACACAGAATTCTATAAACGATATCACTCATAAGGCTTTCAGGAGATTTCGATTTGAGTTTGGAAAAGAAGCATTTATTTGTGTTTTCAGGTTTTAAGGTTACAACAATATTCTCATTACCATCTTGTAATAATAAAAGTTAATTTCAAAAATCAAAAATTTCTTGTTATCATCATTCACAATAGTTTCTTTCGTTCCATCATCACCTACGGTCCTACTCAAAATACGGTCAATTAGTGTAGAAGGATAATCATTTCTTATAAGGATATCTCGAATTTTATGAAAGTGAGATTTAAGAAAATTGTGATGTGATAATTTTGAAGCTCCGAATTTTAAATTTTCAATAATATTTAACCTTTGTGAAAGTGTATGTTAAAAATTAAAGTTCAGAAATCTTTCTGCGAATGTCGGTGTATGATACCAATTTGTTTCTATTTTTTTATTCTCTCTTACCGTCCATTTCCATCTCCACATTGAATTGTAGTCTAGGGTGAAAACTATTAAAAACATGAAGTATTTCATTCACACTGTCGACAATTCTTCGATGAAAAGGAACATGAAACGGCAATTTATTCAGACATACATCTTGTAACTCGGACATAACAATATCAGAAACATTGGGAGCGAGACAATTTCCCATTCCTACACCGAAAGTCTGTTTGTAAACTTCACAATCAAAGATAAAACAACTATTCTTCATACAAAAGTCAAAGAACATAAGAAATTCATCCACAGTAAGTCTGGTATGATCTTCAATTCAGTTCCAGTATTTTTCAATGAGTGATATGGCAAGCTCGATAGGTATATTCGTAAATAACGATATAACATCCAAAGATATCAGAACATAGTCATCAGGAAGACAAACGTCTTTCAAACTTGACACTAAAGTGAAGGAATCGATCTCATGTTTCTCATTTACCAGAAAAATATTATTTAAAAGTTTAGACAACAACTTACTCAAGTTGTAAAGTGGACTGCCTACAAAACTAACAATAGGTCGTAAGCGACGACCACCTTTGTGAATTTTGGGTGGAAAATATATTTTAGGACATACTCCATTATTATTTTTCAGATATTCGAATGTTATATCATATATATGTTGTTTTTTATTGATTTTGATATACAACGTTAAGCATCTAATCTTATATCACCAACAGAAGTATCTTAGATTATTGTATCTAGTTTTGACTGTCAAGTCATTTTCGAGTGGTCAACAACAGGAAACGAACTTACTTATATTACTAGCTTAATTGAGTAGTGGAGATGTATTTATATCTTGCTTGCTATTAAGGGTGGTTTCACTTTGGTTTTTACAAAAGTTTATTGATTTCAAACATCCCAACAGATTCCTTCACTTTTCTTTGTCACAATTATAAACAATTTGCCAGAGGAAAGAAATTGAATCGCAACTATAATAACCTGTGAAATTATCGCTATACGTGTAGACATATAGACAAGAATTTTGTTCAGGGACCAATATTCACACTTCCGTGGGAAGTTAAATATCCTTCATAGAAGGAACTAGTTTTCTGATCCACCCTACATAAATACTGTCAATCAGGAGCCCACAGCAGTGGTAGAGCTAGGTCAGATGTCATGAACGGGAGACATAGACTGCAGTTTTGGCCTCATTTAACTTCGTTAGTATTGCATATCCATTCACAACATCAGTCCAGACTGCCATCTACTCATTTCGATCCGTTGGAGCTCTACAAAACATGTAAATGTTATTGCGCTCTTCAACAAACTGACACAGATGCTGCTTACCATAGCCACCGGGAAATCATGAAAACAAAGAGTAGATGAACAGAAAACCTCAAGAAGTCACTCTAGTTCGACTATTTGCCGCAATGCTAAACATAGTGTCAGCAAGGAAACGATCAGTCGAAAGACTTACGCTCCCTAGTCATCTAGTCTGGTTGTCTAACCAATGAATCTCTTCAAATGTTTGAAAATCCATAAGCTTGTAAAAATCCAAGTGAAAAAACCCTTAATAGCCAGATTGACATTGTAATCAGGCTGGTAATAAAAGCAAGTTGGTTTACTGTAGTTGAACACTTGAAATTGACTTGACGGTCAAAATCTGTCGTGTTTGTGAAAAGTATAAAAAATATTTTATTTCATCTTCGTTGAAAATGAATTTCCATAAAATAAATAAGGCATCAATATTACCATACGCTAGTAGGCTTCATATTCGTTCTTGTTTCTAAAATCTTAAAAAAGTTCGATGACATCCATAGTAATACATACTAACCAGTAGTCTATATACAGTGATTCAAGTGTTTTCCTTCAATCAACTTTCATATTGAAGAAAAACTCCGTTTATAAGCCCTGAGCTTCTTCAGCATCCTAAAATGCTTTTCATTAAATGAGAAACATACCATTACGTAGATTGTTTATTAAAAGTACGATATATGTATTATTGGGTACTATGTAATGAAAGAGGAAATGAAGTATCCACCTGTTTGAATGACTTCCTTTTCTGAACCGAGTATCAACGACAAAAAAAAATTAGTATAATAGTCATATCAGTTTCGAATCTCCTATTGCTAATTTTTCGTGCTATGAGCAAAACTCAAACCCACCCCCCATAATTAGCATACGTACCGTCTGGTCCTAAACATACTCATGTCAATGAGAATCTAACATTAAATTATGTCCATCCTTCTATTCACGATTTGTATGTATGTTCTTGCTTCAACTTCTATGTGTGCGAGAATTGCCAATAGTCACTCTAGTCGGGAAGTGCTGTGCTATTCGCATTCCATGTCATAATACTGGATAAGTTAATGAATTAAAAATTGCAGCTTTGGCATATATGACGTAGCTTCTCATATAGTTCTGTCATCGAATCAACCTTCATCAAATCAGTTTGTTCAATAGGTTCGAATATCTCTCGTAGATTTCAAATTTCAGATGATGAAGTGTGATAGGCAAATGTATCATGGGTGTATGTACCGTACGGCTTGGAATGTAAATGGGAATTTCTTCTGAGTAGACCGTGGTACTTTTATGATATACATTAATTGAGCATCGTGTGATAAGGTGAGTCAGTTAAAGGGTCATATGCTCCTTTATTGGTGTCTCCACGGTGAAAGCCATCACTTTCAGGTAAAAATAAGAAATATTTGAATAGAAAATAATCACAGCAAAATTTTCTTATATTTATGCTTATTTCTTCAGATATTTTCGTATCATGTGAATCATATTTTTCATTAGTAAAGTAAATTTTTTGGTTTGGTTGATCTGAAAAAAATTGTTGAGACGCTTTACAAAAATTAAGTAGAAAAGAGAAGGGTACTACAGTCCAGTTCCACTTCATTAATTGATACAAAATCAAATCGAAGTAGCAGTTAAAACAATGAATGGAAATGAATACCATTTTCATCAAGTCTAAAATCTGAATTTGGGAGGCTTTTACTTGGTAAAATTCCATTATCAATAATAAAAAACAAGTACTGTGTTTTAAGGAATTTAACTTAATAATTGCGATTCGTAACGCGTTTCACTACACCGTAGCTTCTTCAGACGAATGAATGTACAGAAAATAAGAATGAGAATATAAATATAAATATTCTTGAGTAATTAAAAGCTTATTGGGTTGCTTCTTCTCAAGTGGTTATTTATGACAGGTATATCCAATAAAATTGAGGAATAGATTGCTCCCCGAAGAGATTCAATAGAGGTGAAGAGCTTAAATCGACTTGTTCATTGATGAGTCTACCTGAGTGTTTGTATTTATTGATTTCTAAAGTTTCCCAAAGATCTTACCTTCCAATATTTATTATCTGTATGCAAAATTCCAAACTGTGTTGGAAAGCTATGTTGAAATTATTGCTACTCAAGAGTGATTTCAGTTTCTCACTTGTGATGCCAACGTAGGTTAAGATGTTGAATT
Source organism: Cryptolaemus montrouzieri (assembly GCA_013387265.2). Classification (NCBI taxonomy): domain Eukaryota; kingdom Metazoa; phylum Arthropoda; class Insecta; order Coleoptera; family Coccinellidae; genus Cryptolaemus; species Cryptolaemus montrouzieri. The sequence goes on from JABFTP020000185.1 coordinate 128,486,417, forward strand.
TTTGTTTCAATTTATCGACAAGGTAAACTTCATTCAATGCGATTCTACTTTGCTTTTTATTTAAAATATTATTTATTAGTTTGGGATTGTAACCATTATTTTTGGCTATTTGTTTAATCAAATTTAATTCTTTGTTGAAATTTTCTGGTGAACAGTCCAAAATATGTTTAACACCTTCAGAGTTCGTCTTCTCAATTAAATTTGGTGTCAATCATCACACCTAGGTATTTCACTTATTTTGCTGCTGTTACTTTCTCGTTGAATAAAACTGAATCCTTGAAAGACAGTAATTTATTTCTACGAGTTGATGTATCATGTCTGTTCTGTTAGGATTCACGGACAAGTCGTTCTCTCTGTATTATTCTCAGTCATTTGCAGAGCATTGGGCACAACTTACCATACGGTGCTGAGATTTTTTTTCCTCAAACAAGGAGTACAGGATTATCGGCATAATCTACCGCAAAGAGCTCAGCATCGCCAAGGCCCAATAGGACTTGGTCCAGTACAAGGTTTTAAAGTGGAGGAGATAGTTATATACCTTGAAGACACGCTATGATAGAGGTTCCCGAGATGGTCAACTCCCTGAGATGAGCCTCAACGCGCTTGGTCAATAGAAAATGTCGTATCCACCTTGCTATGGATGTTATTTCCTACTCTATTTTCTATAGAGCCGCCTATCAATTTATGAAGTGTGTTGTCAAAAATTCCCTTCTGTGTTTTGGAATATTTCAAGAATTTTTGTTTGATTTTTCTACAGCGTGCGCTATTTCTGCCTTTCGGTAAATAACACGCCGGGGAATTCTGTCACTTCACTCACCCGCGAATTTTGCCGAACCCCATGATTTCGCCTTGTCCTAGTTTCTCCTTAATATAGCCTACTACAGAATCTGAGTCGACTCATCTACCTTGCTTGTAGATATACTGAGTGATATGTAGGAGGTGTTTTGCTAGGATATTCTCATTAAGATAACTTTCAACTAGTCTCTTTATGGTTTTCAGTGGAAAGAGGATTAGACTAACTGGTCTGAAATCTTTGTCAACTTTATCTAAGATCTTAGCCAACTGGGGATAGACGACGACCCAAACCCTTTTTCAGGGGTTCGGAATGTGTCGTGAAGCAAAGCAGGAGCTGAAGATGAATGGAATGCATAACTTATGTATCGTGCTAGCCTCACTTTAGATGTTGCTCCTATCAATCTTCAATTCCGAACTTTCATTTTCTTTGCTTCGATCAAAATATACCATTATCTTATATTCGAGTTCGTTGTCTTTTCCCTCTCCATAATTTCCTTAGTATTCTATGATTCTGTATTCCTTCGTTTTACCGATGATTCTGTCAATTTAATTGATTATTCATTTTGACTCCGATATTATTTCAGGGCAGTAGTTGAGCATTTTTAGTGAAAATTGAGAAATCTAGAAAACATCTCCAATGAATGAAGGAAATGTCCTACTAACAAGTGAATCTCAAGTGTGATAAGTGGATGGTTAGTTTATCCGTTAATAATGGTAAATGATTTTATCATTTAAGTCCACGATGTTTGTCTTTTTTCTCCTAAGTATCTCGACATCATCATCATTTAATTTTTTCTGCTCTCTTGTTCTATGAAATTGAATCAATTGACATATTGCGGAGCTCCTACCTTCGACTCTGCAGTCAAAATTCAAACACTTTAATTTTAATTGGCACTATATTTAACAAATATATATTCACAATGTGGTTTTTTGTTGACTTACTCACAAAGAGAAAGAAAAAAACTCTATCTCTGAATGTCTCAATATCGGTTATCCCTTTTAGGCTCCTCGAGTTGCCTACTTCCAAACCAAAGTTTCGGAAGTAGCAACGTTGGCCTTGTCTTTGAGGTGTAACCTAGGACTATCAATTCAATAAGTAAAAAGAATTCTTAACCCCCCGAAGCACCTGTTCAGTGTAATTACAATATTTCAAAAAAAGAATTTACAATATTTTAACTAACAAATAATCAAATAGACAGTGGCTCATTGAAGTAAAAAGCAAAAGGAATAAAAAAGAACAAGAAGAAATCAAATAATGGTAATGTTGAGATATTTATGAGAAATCGAACTTTCACTAAAAATCCTCAACTACTGCCATGAAATAATATCGCTGTCAAAATGAATAATCAATTGAATTGACAAAATCAACAGAAAATGGAAGGGGTGCAGTAACATAGAGTACTATGGAAATTATCGAGAGGGAAAAGAAAACGAACCCGAATGAGAGATCACAGTATAGTTTGATCGAGGCATAAAAAAATGAAAGTTAGGAATTGAAGATTGGTAGAAGTAGCTTGTAAAGTGAAGTTAGAACGTTACACTTTTTGGTCCAGTCTTTTTTAAAGGTTCACAGGGTATATAGCATCAGCTCCTAGGTGGTTCATATGCTTGAAAGATAGTTACTGCAGATCAAACCCTGTGCTCCTGATTATTTTAACAGTATGGCTACTCGTTTTTTGGATTTCTGTGTTGCAAATATCGAGACTTGAGAAGTGAATTTCCGCCAGATGTCTCAGTATTTCATCTCTTGTTTTTCTACCTTTTCCGATATATCTAGACTTTGGGTGTCAGTCAGTTCTGCTGCAGAGAGGATGCGTCGAAAACGGTCTGCCTCCGGTACACCTTCTGGCCCCTCGCAGTAAGATTTCCATACTTCCTTTTTGCATTTTGTAATCCTTTCTATGAAATACGCTTCCCAGAAGGATTTTTTTGGGTAAACTTTCGATTTTCAGTTCATTAGTCTCTTAATAATTCCCATTGAACATGAATTCTGCATGTGTTGATAGGAATTTCTATATAATTCGTGACAAACTCATATTTTAATAATTCAATATGAGTTCCGTTATAACAGAAAATTTCATTCAAATTTATTCACAAGCTCATCACAAGTAAATAAGTTCATTTTCTTTCGGTGATTTTTGATTAATAGATGCATAATATCTTTATTTGTCCCTCAGTTGTAATACTTTGCAAGTTCTATCATTTTCCTGGTCTCACCTATTAACTTTGAAGAAAATCTGTGTCTGAATATTTGCATTGTGTTTGATGCATGAAATCGCAACAATGTTTGTATGCTTTTAATTTGAAGTGTTTCAACCAATGAACAACTCAATAAACACATTTTTAGTGGGGAAAACTGTCGTTAATAGGCCCTTTAATAAGTATTTTTATGCATGAAATCTCATGTAGAAGAATGAATATGAAATGGTTCGTGTCCTTTGTGAAAATACATTATGAACAACACCCAACGTTACACAGGTTCAGAGCGAAAGTTTTAATTCATAGAACTACCTCATTACATCAGTTCTTAGTTATTTGTGTTGAAAAATTAACCTAACGATCGAAATACTTCAATGTAGAATTCATCAGTGATATTTCAGATTTGAGACTGCAACTCTGTTTATTTTATCAATTGAAATTTTCTTCTTTTACTAGTTTATCGCGTTGAGAAAAGCGGTTCCAATTTCAATAGAATCGATTCTATGTGGGGTGGAAGATCAAATTGTAAATTTATTCGATAGAAATATTTTCTGATAATTGACAATAAAATAAGGTACTTGACTTTTTGCATGACGCCGAGTATGGGATATCAAAATTAACTGAAAAACAACTGAAATTTACATCAAATTTTGGATTTATAGTCTTCGAATATGGAAATACTCCCTCAAAATATTTTTAGTGCTGTACCGTATACGGTTATACCGGGAATGAAACTCTACTCGATCTTATATTTTCTTTATTGAAAGAAAAACTGATTTTGAAACAAATTCTGTTATTTCACATTTGTGACATTTAGTTTTTTATTGTTGAAGGAGGGATCGATACTTCTTGATGAAGTACTTTTAGGAAGTTTAAGTGTACGAAAATTATCCACTAATTTGGCAAACACATAAAAGATAATTTTTTCAATTCGATTACTTACGTTTCAGACAGTTCATATCAAGCATATTTTCAACAAATTTCGATCTATATTAGATCGTCCTTTATCCTTAAACAATCCCCCTTTTTATTCACGATTTAATCGAACACTCACTAATATTTCGAAGAAGCATCTAATTAATTCACAGTACCTATGGAACTAAGTTGGCATTGATGGGGTAGTAGTTTTCGAACGTTTAGTGTCATGGCAATTGATTTTCATATATAAGGTTTATGTGTACTTTTATATAGAATAGTGTATAAAAGTCTCTGTTTCAAATATAACTTCCTGATCTCGTCAATAATCGCATATTTCAAGATAATTTCAAACAGTATTTGGTTTTCTCATGTCTATAGTAGCTTATTTTTTCTATTTATTGAAGAAATTTAAATTATTTCAACATTTTAATATTCATTAGTCATGGCGGCTGTGTGGAATTGATATTTTGCGAATCAATCATTGAGTTATAATATTTTAAAATTGCAAAATAAGTAAAGTGACTATCAAACATGCTAAGCATTTATTTATAACTTCATGATTAGTGTCCGCAAATAATATGAAGAACTTGCAGAATATTCAATCAAAGATATCTTAATTTACAATCAATTAGCTAATAAAAATTCAAGAGAATATAATCTATTTCTGTAACTGATGGAAAACAGAATACTAAATTTTGTAGATTGAAGCTCAAAGCGAATGATGAAGGAGAATGGAACAAACTTTCAAAATTTTACATTATTCCATTGTCATTGAATTATGGAAAATAGTCAAATTTCCATTCTTGTTTTCTGAACATTTTTCAATGGAGATTAGGAATAGTTAGTTTTTTTAAAAGAACTGTACTCCGCGTGTTTGATGTTTGCCAAATAAGTGACTATTTTTCGAAACCTAAGAAGTACGTTATTGAGAAAAACGTTTCCTTGAAAGTGATAAAACTAAGAAAATTTTGAAAAATCGAGTTAATGCGTCAAACCTTTTGTTTGGTCAATTAAAGAGGTATTATAATCACTTCTCAGAAAAATGATTGTCTTCAATGAAGAAAATGAGAAAGTATCTGTAAATATGTTATGTAAAATGATGAATATACCGTTTTCGGTATAACCGGAAGTAGTATAACACTGAAAATATTTTTAGACTTACGTAAACGCCCTATATGGGTGATAATCGATTTCTTTATTTTTCGTACTCTCTTCTAAGCTTTAGCCTGTATCAATCAATCTACTTGTTCATCCGTATTCAATTTGACTGAAACCATTTTATTTCTTTCAGGTAAGCCTACTTACGACAAACAACTAGTTATCAAGAGATGATAAAGAACATTATGGTAAGAATAGAGAAATCATTCTGTTTCTTATAAATTTACCATACCAAGATTTTTTGAAATTCTCCTGTCTTGATCATGAACCTCATTTTATTATCTTCTAGAGAGCACTGTCATTGTAGAGTATTTATCACAATTAAATATATTATTTATGTATTTATTTATTTATTTATTTAAGTACAATATAAGGAATGTCCACAGACGAAGCCAAAATGACATTCACTAGATGAATATTAGTTACATAGAACCTTTGCATCATCAAAGTTCTCAAATTATGTATTGTGTTTCCAACCTAACCTCAAAAATAGGGTATTATTGAAAGTTTTCGAAAACTTTTAATAGGTTTTATTTCACTTTCTGATGGAATTTATTTATCTCATTAGTTATTTATCTTATTATTTTATCATCCTATTATATTATCTATTGGCAATATAATTTCGTCAAGATATATATATTTATATATATATATATATATATATATATATATATATATATATATATATATATATATATATATATATATATATATATATATATATATATATTCATATATTATATATATTATCATCTTGCTCAGTACTTGCTTCAACAGATTATTTAGAAAGACATAATGCCGTCGCTAATATTATTATATATATATATATATATATATATATATATATATATATATATATATATATATATATATATATATATATATATATATATATATATATATGACGAAATTATATTGCCAATAGATAATATAATATGATGATAAAATAATAAGATAAATAACTGATAAGATGAATAAATTCCATCAGAAAGTGAAATAAAACCTATTAAAAAGTTTTCGAAAACTTTCAATAATAATTCTATTTTTGAGGATAAGTTGAAATACAATACATAATTTGAGGACTTTGATGACGCAAAGTTCTGAATTTGTTTTTGATGAGATGATTATCTGAATTATCAGAAAGTATACCAAGTCTTACAAGAAGACAGCCTCAGGCAATATTAGTTGCCTAATTGATGTGATTGAATAATAATATAATCATTAGCATAAATTCTGATAAACTCTCATATTTGCATAAGAATATACTTATCTGAAATTTATTAATTGCATTTTCCCATTTTTCCTTGTTGTTTACAGGCAATCCAAAAAATAGAATCATTACTGATGTGATTATTAATAATGACAGTTTTATGGTTTTCATTAGCATTGCGCTGTAGAAAAATTTTTTCAGAAATATGATATAAATACCAAATTGTCTCATGAAAACGCTAATTATCTGGCAATTTTAAATCAATTATTGAATCATTCGATATCGCGGAATTTATTACTTGACTTATGTTATCAAAAATATCTCGAAATGGAAGAATATTCTCAACGACATAATCGCATCTTCGACAATATAGATCTTCTGACACACTTTATAGCTAGTGTACAACAAAATGAGAAGCATAGTAGAATAGACGAGATACAAGATAACTGAGCAATTTCCTAAATCATGAGAAATATAGCCATCTGGATCGCCTACCTTCGTAAGGATACGGCGTCCTAAGAAGAAGAATATTTTTTCATTATGTATACAGGGTGTGTAGGACGGCCTATTAGATGTTAATGGAGCATGACTCATAAAATTATACCTTTGTTAAATATTTAGAAAAAGGCGATGGTTACGCTTATATGAAAAATTTTGCAAATACGACACCCTATATATTATTTTCATTTCAGGGTACTTACCTAATTTCAAATATTTTTGAAGTACATATACCTTTACCCATCTTCAACGGTCAGCAAAATAATAACAATGTTTTATATTTCATCCTCGAAAACCTATTTATTAGAACTTGAAACTCTAGAGCTTTGAGATTTCGCCTTTCCATTGACAACATTTTGATACTTGAAATAACTTTGAAATTTTGCTCAGTATTGTACTGTTGTATATTTTGTTAATTTTAAGTGATTTCACAACTTTCAGAATGAATCAAAAGTTTTTTTTCAGATGCAATTCCCCAAACATAATTCCTTTAAAAGGTATTTTAGACACCTTTTGATGTGATATATTACATTGATATTGTAAAAGTCCATTTTTAGCGAAATGAGATTTTCCTGGATGATTAAAGTTTTTATTTAATTCAACAACTAGATTTGTCATCACATACATAATATCAATGGAAATACAATATTTTACAAAAGATGAAGTCAAACTTCAGCGGATACGCTATACCAATATCATACCGATTGTTGTCGAATTCATATCAACACAACTTTGAAAATACACAAAACCAACCTTATATGGAATTACCCAATATTTTGAATATTACCTCAAGGAGTTTGAGAATTTCAAAGGATTGTTAGCATTGATTCTTGTTGAGATATTTCAATTGAAAAAAGAAAAAACTTAAGGTTTATTTTAAGAAAGAAGCAAAAAATAAGAGACTCTTTCCGCTTTTTTCTTTTTCTCAGGGAGTAGGTGTTTTTTTCTCGACCTCAGTAGCTTGTTTTACCTCCTCTTGCCCTGATACATGCTTTGGATTAGGTTTTCGACCTCCTCTAGGGTGATATTCAGCCACTCTCCTGTGGCAGCTTGGATAAGCTGTTATGGGATTCTTGGATTAAACTTGCGCGATTTAATTTTTCTTATGAGATTATCCCTTGAATTTTCAATAGAACTGACGTCTGGAGGGCAAGCTGGCCAGTGCGAAATAGCGATTCCTTCTGTTTCTAGATAATGTCGCGCGAGGTTGCTGGTATGCGGAGGAGCATTATCTTGCATAAAAGAGAAATTCCCACCGTTGGCATTTCACCAGAGTCTCACTATGGGCTTCAAAACCACATAATTTCTAGCCGTTTTACTGGCAGGAAACGATTGCCTCCCAGTAAAATGTCACCCCTAAACATCACACTGCTCCCTTGGTATTTCGGAATTTGTCTGGCTGTTCGGAGTCTAGCTTGTCTTCCACAACCTCTTAAAACCCGAATTTACCGGTTATCTAATCGAACACCAATTCTTGTTCCATCAGAAGAATGAACATTTCGCTAATTCTCAATATTCCAATTTTGGTGCTCGATACACCAATTAATTCTGTTAATTTTTGTTGTCTGGTTAGCTGTGGAACTCTTAAGGACCTTCTGCTGTATGAACTTCTTGAAAGAAGTCTTTGACGTACCATTCCGACTGATACACTGATGCCTGCTTCTTCCAGAATTTGCTTTTGGAGTATGGGATGCGACGCACTAGGGTCTCTTCTTGCAATTTGGCTTGTATGCCTATTTTGCAGAGATTGTAGCTCCAGGTATCAGGCGTAGGTTTTTGAAATCACCCCCTGTGATACCCTCATTATGGCCGGTATATCCCTCTGTGTAACCCTCCTTCTTCAACTAGAGCAATTAATCGACCCCTATGCACATCGGATAATCCAATGTAAGGCATTTTCAATTATGATTAGAGGCTTTTTTAAATTTTGAAATTCACAGTTTCAAATCTCAGTGGCCGTGTACAATATCCTGAACATGTGGTGATAATTCAACATTCCTTATCATATTATCCAGTTTTTTTACAACAAAAAACTTCATTCTCCTTTAGTTGTCAAAGATCCATGGTTAAAATTAATCAATAATGTTAAATGACAAGTGATTCCGTATAGATTTGGTTGTGTGTAAGTCGAAAGTGAAGTCAATATACAGCCAACTTGGCGCGTCGGAGTCGTTATAAAGTGAAAAAACATTCCGAGAAAGTCATAAAAGTTGACCATTGACATACAAACATTTCAAAATACGACTTTGAATGGCAGTTGTAATAGCCTCCTTAATTTGCAAAGTATCAGGATGCTTCTCTGCAAAGCAATGTTATTCTTCTTCTGTTTGTATGGATATTTGATACATTTTCTCTTTCACTCTGCCCCATGAATAAAAATCCAAAGGTGTCAGATCTTGGGATGAGTCTCTAAGGTCTCGAACGCCTATGCTATGTGTCATCAAATATTTCTGCTATTCGGGCAGTAAGCTCATGCACGCCGTACAATTGGACACAACGTTCATGGATGTATTTCCCGGTAGCTGCATAGTATTGAGAGTAAATCTTAGTTCTTATTGGTGAGCCGCCACTGATCTGATTAGAAATAAGTCTACAATTCAGTTTACAGTCTCAAGATATTGGCCTTGTACGCTATAACATCAATCATCCTTCAAATATTATTAGACTTACATTGCCTTTCCAGCGGAATACAAAAGTCTAATACCCATCCGAACGATTCCCACTACACTCCCATTAGGAAACAAAATATATTACAAACAGGTAGACATCTATAATCAATTCTCATTCAGATGTCTGAACCTCTTGATTACTTCGACTCTGAAGAATTAGAAGGCCATTTAATTAAAAAATTCAGAGAGAATGCCTGGAGAAAATTGATGCGTTCATTCTTTCCGTTTCACTTTCTGATTCGCCAGTCTATTAAATATCACCTCGACTTGTCGCTTCGAAGCACTGATCGTTTTTGATGCCTTCAGACTCTTGAATTCGATGGAATTTCTGGAATAATTTAAACGGGGAGAGGTTTAATTGACGAAAAGAGGAAATTAGATTAAACGGGTGGAAAAGACCGGAGCGTAGAATACTGAAAGGGTAAACATGGGTGTTGATGAGTATCTTAACCATTTGATGAAAATTATACCGATGGTCCTAGTATTATCTCAAGGGGAAATTTCAACATTTTCACTTCGCAGTTTGGTATGCGTTCATTTCGACATAATAGTTTCTTGTGCAATAATTAAAGAAAACTTTGTTAGTTTTGAATATGGTAGGATCGAGTTTACAAATATAAACACACTCCCCTCTTTTATATAGACGTGGTTTAAATGTATTCTAGCATCACATATAAACAAAAGACAAAAAGACTCAAACACTTATCAGTGGTTTCCTTAAAAAGTCATAAAAAAAATTATTCATGAAATACACCACACTACGGAGGACGTCCTCAAAACCTCAACAGTACTGCTACGCGTGAAATAATTCAAGTGTTTATTGGTAACAAACATCATGTAACTATCAACGAGAGACGAAGGGAACTCACTGTGGTTAAGTAGCGATCTCTAGGTATGAAGACGTAAATAATAATTAAATGTTTCTAGTTTGAATAAATTAATATATTCTTCTTCAATCTGCAATCATATGATACATGCGAGAAGAGTAGAACTCATTCAAATTACGTTTCATCTTAATATGATCTCATTTGAATTGGAAACTTTTGAAATTTGTAATTATTAATACCAAAATGGATCCAGCGTCGGCTAACAGATGTGAAGCTCGATAAATTTTTTGTTAAATATGTAACGCGCCGATGTCCGTTTTACAGCCTCTGAGTATTTCCGCCAGAGGATCAAATTTCACGGTAATAAAGAATTGATTGTTAATATGTTTCGCGAGATAACCCCTTCCACGCATTGCGGGAAGATTAACACCTGTGATGCGTACGTAGTTACTGAATGAATAATTTTCCCACCGTTCTTTCTTCTTGTGATCGCTGAAAGAGTAACTTCAAATAATAGTATCTTCTTTTCAAGTGAAATTTTGTTATAACCCTTTAAAGTAAAAGGGGTAAGTAGTAATCCATTTTCATCTTGTTTAATTCTATATTCTCATTATAATTTGAGCAAACATTGAATGAATGCAGAAATTTTACACTTCTTTATATAGAAATTTTTTTTTGCTTTCATTTTTCTACCGTATATAGAATCATAATTTCTAATCTGGTATCATCTTCCGTAAATCGCACATTTTCTTCAGATATTGTGCAAGCATATAATGCATGCAAGTCTTCCAAGTCATTCTATATAGATATTTTCCAGCTTACATTCTATTATTTCTATCATGTGCCTCCAGATCTGTTTCATATTTTCATCCTTTTTCAATATCCTTAAAGTTTTACAGCTTGCTTTTTATGTAAATCTATTATTTTATTTATTAACCTTTGCATGAATAACCTCCTCTCTGCTTTTATTTGCCTAGAATAACGATCATAATTAATTTTACTTTATTCCGTTTCTTTGAGAATATAATTTCATGTTCGGTCTGGTTGAATCAGTCACTATTTTCTTCATAGATTATTGATCATTTATTAATTTCATCACTAGTGAATAATCTAGGCTATTCTCTTATTCATTTCATTATATAATAACTTCAAAGCAGAGAAGAGGTCATTTTCACTTATCGAGGTCAAGTGGTGATTTATGGTGTTTTACAGTTTTTGGTTTGGACGATACCATTTATCTGGAAGAATATTTTCTGGAAGGTCATTAATAAATCCAGAGCTGATATTCACATTCTCGAAGAATACAAACTCCTATTTCATCGAACATCTGGAGAAGAAATTCTATTCCAGTCTTGTCCATCTAGAAGTTTCGATAGAACGTCCATGTTCATATAATTTGAACCAAGCAGCGCTGTAACCTTCAAAAAAAAACAGCACCATCAAACTGTGACACCACCTCCATCATAATCAAAGATAAGTTCATTCAATTGGGACCTCTGTTTTATTTTCTCATCATTAATTTCATTGAACATTTTGTAAATACTCTGTTAAGCCGAGATTTTGATTGTAGTGTAATATATTTATTGAATTTTAACCTGTTTTTCATTTATTGGTAAGGGAGACTCATACATCAAAGAACTTGAAAAATATAAACTGACGACCCATCTAAACGACTGAGCAGGGTAATTCAAGCCAGTGATAACTTTTAAATAAATAAGGGGGGTTACAAATATTCAAGCGAAGAGGGAAATAAGATTGCTCAGTTTTGAAAGTTGCAAACACCATGTGTGCACCGCTTATTGCTTTCAGCGGTCATCTACTATTAGCCTGCTGGTTCTGGGTCGATTTCCTGAAAATTAAACAGCATGGTGGGTAAAAATCTGAAAAAACTCGCTGAGGGCTTTCCGGAGAACCTCAACTATTATAGAGAACATTTTAGTGCTGACTTTCATGGAAAATACGTACATTAACTAAAAACTAAGTTGTCTGATGGGGTTGATATCAACAGTTTTTTAAATTCGTGTAATTAATATTTGTTATTAGTTCTTCCATATATGTACCCTCTAGCAAAATTAAGCAACAATATATGAAACCATATTTATCTGAATGAAATTGAAATAAATTTTATCCGTTGCTCAATTTTATCGTTTCAAAGGACGACCTGTTTCGACGATCAGGTCATTTTCAAGTGACTAATCTTCAGGTTTGAAACAACTCAAAAACATATTATTATGTATTATGTAATATGTCTAGCCCAGTACCGGGAAAAGTATCATTTGAGTTTGACAAAGTTTATTGATTTCCAAACATTTAATCTCATTACTTTGTCACATTCACAATTTTGTCTATAGAAAGAGACGAAATTTTAATTTGAAACATTTTTCCTGAAAGTATTTATTTTGGCTTTGAAAGCTGATGTGGACAGAGGAATTGAAAAAATTCCATGAATCATTGAGTTATAAGCTGATAGTTTGTTTTTTAATGATTGGATGAGTCCATCGGAATAGTTGAGTCTATGAGAGATTCTCTTCGATAGATTGATGAATAAAACTGTTAGTTGATTTTATAGTTTTGTCTAGAAAATTATAAGGGTTATTGCTTCATATTTCTGCGAGAAACTGATTTGAGTGTGAACGTTATTCAGAATCTGTAAAAATTAATCAATTTGCCTGTTTGAGCCCTGAAATCTCATCAAAAATAACATCTACACATCGGTTTTGAGATATATAGATTAAAAAATTCTTCAGTAATATGTGGAGCTTGCTTGTTTAAGAAAATATCACTCTGACTATCGGGGGACATTTACCTGTTGGATTATTTGGGTTCATGGTTTTCATATAAAATGAAACTCATGATTTTGTACGATTTTGAGCCAAGAAATTTTTTACACAAAATAGAAAGAATTCAAAGTGTGGTGTTGTGATCATAATTTTGATCGATAAATTTCTAATTACAAAACCTTGCTAATTTACCTAAAGGTGTATTTATGTATGATCGTACTCGTCCAGCGGAGTTTATTCTTTATGCACAGAGAAAAATCTAGTTTCGAAAAACTTATATCTTCTGACAATAATTCGCTACACATTAAATCTACAGAACATAAAATAATGACAATCTAAAATTTGCGACAAAAGAAAGAAACTAATTCTGTTGAAAGGTTAAGAAATCAATAAAATGTAAAAACCCTAACTATAGACAGGTACACATCAATACCTCTCCCTTACTCTTCATTAAGCTAGGTAAAAAAATCAAAAGTTTGAGTTGTTTCAAATCTGAATATGAGTCACTTAAAAATGGCCTGACGTTCGAAATTGGTCGTGTTTTGAAAAACTAAAACCGTGAAAAGCACAAAAGATATATTTCTATGAAATAAACAGATCGCCCGTATCAAAAATGAAATCATATTTTTTCATTCGAATTAAAGGAAGAAGTAAGAGAGCATAGAATAAGAATATTCGAGATCAAGCTGAGCCTCTCTCGCTCGTTCCTCGTAAAAAAGAAATTGTTGTACAATATATAATGTTTTATATGATCTATGATGACAAGAACTTCTTATTAGAAATAAATCAAGATTAGGGTTGTGTCGATGGTCGACATATTCATACATGCAAGAGAAGATAGGGGAGAAATCATCAACGGTTTATGCTAAAACGGTTCAATTTCTGAGATCTCACTTATGACCCAAGTGGCATATGTTTATTAGGCGCACGTATGTATTTATTGCTGGAACAATTATGGGTTGGACATACAATCAACTTTGATGAAAATATCTTACAAAATTCCGAGTTGCTATTGGTGAGAACGGTACCCATCGCACTCTGTAAGTTGTGAAGACCCTGTAGGAGCATTGATCAGGACTTTCTTGCCTAAGTTCTTCAGATCTAGATGTCCTAGACTCACTGGACGAGTTACATAGCCATAGTCAAAAACCTGAGCCAGCAGTACTCCCACAATTAGATGCTCAAACTTTGTAGAAATACATAGATTTCCTTAGTAAAAATATTCAAGAAATAAGTAATGCTGTTGTTTGAAAAATTTGTTAGAACACCAAACATGAATTTTGTTTTTACATAAAATCTGTTGTTGCCATTTTGACCAAATCTCTGTTGCCAGTTTAAATACTGTAAATCTTTAATTCGTAATCTAATATTTTGGAGTATTCTCATAATCAATAAATATCAGACACGGTGAACAAAGTAGTACTTTTGCGACCTTCATGAAAAAATTTGAATATTAATTCTTTTTGTACGATGTAGATAGAAAAATATAATGAATATAAAAATATAAGTCATATGTTTCGGATCTTACACAACCTTCAAGGTTGAATATTGGAGTTGTGAATGGGTGTGCGATACTGACGAGGTCAAAAGAGACCGAATCTGCAGTCTATTGCTGCTATTCATGACATCCGATTGGACTGTGTCACTGCTGTGAGGCTGGCCTGGTTGTAGATAGTTATGAAAAGGTGATTGGAGAACCAGCTCCTTCAGGAAAGCATGTTCAACGTTCTACAGCGGCTTAAATATTGTTCCCTGAATGAAAGTCTTGAATGTGTCAAATTATTTTTTGAAAATGTTTCACCGAGTCAGTAACGATACTTCTATATCCATTTATTGTTATGAAGAAGACCATGAGACGATCATTTTTTAAGAAGATGGCTGAAGTACTGATTTTATTCAACCTGTGCGTCAGTTCTCAGATGAAAATTTTCCTCAGGTCTGAATTGGAAGAAAGAGACATATTGAGTGGCCATCCAGATCACCTGATCTGGCGCCATTGGACTTTTTTCTATGGGGCCACCTGAAATCTAAGATTTATGCTACCCAACCTGAGTCACTGAATGATTTGCGAATTCGGATCATTATGGAATGCCGTTAAACTGAACCAGAAATGTTGAGTTATGTATATGAACGATTTAAGCAAATTTTATTTAACTGCAAAAAAGTGAGTGGTGCCCATGAACTAATCACAAAAAGTAAGTAGTCACTTTTTCAGCTGCCATGTCGTTATCGATGGAAATTTTGAATCGACAACCTTGGGTAAGATAGTACTCAGTAAGATCTTCAAAATGAGGTATCGCAACAACCCTCATTCATATTCAAAATTTAGGGAGTTGTGCTCACCCCCAATAGGGAAATGAAGTTACGGGGATGACAAAATCAGATAAGTTGTTCCCCCTTGAATCAAAAATCGTGGGATCCAAGAGATCCTCCTTATTTTTATTTCAAATTGGAAAATCAATCTGTTAAGTTTTCGTCGAACCACTGTGTATACATATATATATATATATATATATATATATATATATATATATATATATATATATATATATATATATATATATATATATATATATATATATATATAGGGGTTTTACCCCGACGAGTTGCCCATATATCTGTTCATGCAATCAAACTGATTTCATGAAAAATATAAATCCACCACCCGGTAATTAATACCATTGCCAAGCAATGATTATAATCAAAACATATCCTGGAATAATTATATATTAGGATAACGTTAAATGTTATGAGAATATATCAATCTACCAGAATATAATGTACCAACGAGTAGTGTCAGAGGCCTTCTCCCCGGAAAAATCCAGTGTACGGACCTTAGTCAAGTAACACTGAATGTTACTCATTAATAGTTTCCTTTGTGTGAAAAGGTGAACGATCGTATAGAATACTGCTCTGAATATAAATATGACAAAATTGTCAGTTAATTATATTACATTTATATAAACAAATAAATAAAATATGAAATGAGATTCTGAGCAGTATAAACTAAAGAGAAAACCTATGACTCTACCTCATTATTATTTTCGGAAAAAACTTACGAAGAATATTACAAGATTCGATGACTGTTATCTTTTGTAACTGTTCAAACAAATTCTTCTTCAGACCCAAAATCTCAATACTTTTGTGAAGATTTCTAGGAATAACACCTGTTGTGGAAATAATAATCGGTAGAATAAATATTTTCTTCATTTTCCACTTTTTTAATCTCGTCGCCAAGCATCATATATTTAGAAATTTTTCATTGTATTTATTTTGTATATTATATATATATTTATATATATATATATATATATAGATATATATATATATATATATATATATATATATATATATATATATATATATATATATATATATATATATATATATATATATATATATATATATATATATATATATATATATATATATATATATATATATATATATATATATATATATATAGAAACTTTCTAACGGTGCGGAGTTTCGGGATCAGGGATCATAATCAGTGAAGAAAACTCAAAATCCGCCATTTTTTCAAATCACATTCAAAGATAAATTCAAACAGTAATATATTAAACCAAAGTATAATATTTTAGTATATTCCACATAATTTTCAAACAATATTTTCTAAATGCGTGCAAGTCCTTGATATTATTTGTTGGCACTAACCACTAATCAGGAATGAATGCCTAATTAATTGGTTCGTATAATTATATTTCACGATAAAACTTTGATCAGTATCAGCAAACACAGAAAAAAATCATTTGAAGTTGAAATATCAATTCAACAGCCACTGTCAATCTCAATGTTCTGAAATAAGAAACAGGTCTCAGAAAAATCCTAAATAAAATTATGTATATAAAGAGACACAAAGAAAACTTAAAGACACTCTCACGAAAGTTTTCTTCGAAAGAAATAAGAAGAAGAGGAAAAACTTTCATTAATAGTTTTATTAAGAACTGAAAATTAATCTTCGTTTTTTTATGGAATCAGATTTCCATGACGCAATAACGTTACAAAATTGCTGCTCCAATAAACATGGCCCACTAAATTCCAAGGTATCATACATTATTTAATTCTTCGCTGAAAATATTGTTCATTTAGGTGTAGAGAAACTTATTTTTTATCGAAACCTGTTCCAAATATGCTTCTACTGAAAGGACTGAAACTATGTGGTAGCACTTGAGAAGAAGTGACTTCTACGTGTTTTCCTCCTAGTCAACAAGTACTTTTCAAACACCTTGTATGTAAAACAAATGGTTAATAGTTGAGGGGACTAGTTTTTCTCTTCAAACCTAAAGGAAAGAACTATTGAAACAAAATATTTTCAAAAGGACGAGAAAACCAACACTTCAATTGAAAACATTCTGTTTAAAAACATTATATTTCTTTTGAGATGAATTTAACGAGTAGGAAATATGAACAAAATTTATTTGAAGAATAATATTCACAATTAAAAGTGTCATATGTCGTTCCAAATAACGAAGAAGATAGTTGCGTCCTTTGAATCCGCTAATCCAAAATTTGGTTATAATAAATTCAACCATTTTCCATATTCTTTTAATGTTCCATATTTGGTGGCACCCTTAAATAAAAATTTCCAAAATTTAAACTTCATCCTTGCTTAATAATTTCTCAGAGGCAGGATCTTAATCTTCATTAAAATTGCATTAAAGTGTTTTATATACGCCTGTTCAACTGAACCCAAGGAAGTGATTGAGCGCTTATATATTTTCAGAAATATTATGTTGATTGAAATTGGATTCAATGTATAAAGGAAAATATATATCCGAAAGAAAAGATATTTACTATTTATAAAACAATAGTAACAAACAATGTGAAATCGCAATGAATCCTGAGTTTTTTCTCATTCGAACTTTACTCAAGCATAGTTTTGAACTCTTTAGCGCATATAATTTAACTACTGAAAGGAACTTCAACGAAGTTATGCCGGTTTAATGTTCAATTTTCTGGAGTATTTCCCCGCTGCAAACTTGCATATGGATACATGCCGAGCGAGGCATAGAACTGAAACGGCTCAAAGAGAAATAAAACTTTTATGAGCCCAAAGCAGAATACGTAATTGAATTCGAAAGTTTAGATAAAAAAATGCAGAATTTCCAGATGAAACCAATTTCTGATACGAATACGAAGTGATGTTCTCCATTATATTTGATATCAGACGATTTTTAACAAAAATTATCGCTTCATCAACCAACTCACTACCATTTTTCTAATCTACTGAGGAATTGTCCATTTTGGATGAAAAAATTCCACACATATGCTGACTTCATGATCCATTACTGGATGGTATGAGAATCATTGATCGTCTATTGCTTGAATATTTTGCGGCAGAGAAAATTTGTTAACATCTACGATGAATGATAATTGATTGAAGATCAAATCTTAATAGAATGCGATACAGTTGGCATCAATATACCTCAACAATAACATTCGATGAGCTTATTGAGAACGCCCAGGAAAAGATGAGAAAAACATTCGTCAAAAATAGTTACAAACTTCTCACATCGCCGTGGCAATCGCAGTATACTTTGAGAATGAGTAGCTCTGTCAAATATGCTGCTACATTTTACTCAACAAAGCGAGATAGAGAGCTATATAACCGATGAGCTACTAGATTATAACTTTCCTCTACAATGTTGAAGAATCTAACACCTACATTCAAAAATCAATTTTGGAAGTATATAATCTTTGGAAATTGGTACTTACTCTAACGAATACAAAGAAACCAACATAGTGCCCATATTAAAACATGAAAAAAAACCACGAATACCTTCAAGCTACCGGCCGATTAGTATCAAGAACTGTTGAACTGTATGGGGACTTCATTGAATGAATGTTCAATAACCATCCACAGTGGCTTTTTAAAACACATAGAATTTTTGTTTCATATCAAGCAGATTTTAGGAAAAGAAAATCGACTACTGATCACTTGGTACCACTGGAGCATGAAATTCGAAATTCTTGGCATCATAGTGTACTCGATATGATGTGAAAATGTAGACTGAGAGGTGAATAGCAATTCTTTATGTAACCCTTTCTTAAGAACCGTATCTTCAAAGAGCTAATTAGATATTACTACTCCTCTTTGAAATATTTTGAGAATGGTATTACTCAAGGCACTTTATTTTACAATGAACGACAAAGCAAATTATACGGATCCTTCAAATCTGAAATATCATTATCTTGATGATATAGTCGTATTCTGCTCAGAGAAAACCGCTAGAGCTGCAACTCGGAAAATACAGAACAACAGAAGTAATAGTACGAAGCAATGAGTCGTTTGGTCTCCAATTCTCTAAGGAATATTTATCTGTCCATAAAACACATTAACTGCGCTAGTATAATGGTAGTTTTTGTTTGCTGAGGTTGTCTCCTCGATGAAAGGGATGTGCTTGAAAAAAGTTTCTTGTTGTCTAGGGCTTTAGTGATAACCAATAATGTTAGTTTCCAAGAGGGCTTTTAGCACTTGGTAATTGGGAAGGAAGCTTCTGTTTTAATAAAGTTTGGACCGATCTTACTCGGACTAGAGTAACCTAAGCTAGGGATTGAAGAAAGATATAGTAATGTTCCATTACTATATTTAATGGCCAAAACAATAAAATTTTATACAATCTATGCATAGTCAGTGTCAATTTCAAGCATTTATATACATACATGCTTACAAGTAAATGAGCAAGCAAAACGAGAATGGAAGGACGTTGGTGCAGAGAGTTCGAGATCCTACAAACACCACTGTAGCGTATGTGGGGGTAACAGCACTACAGGGTACTACACTTCTCAATCTGGATATTGCATTAGTTCTGAAAACAGCACATCACCTAATCGACGGAAGCCTTTTAATTCATCGAACGAACGCTCTGCGTAGTAATGAATAAATCAGTACGGAGTTTACGAGATCCTTGGAATGCCACTGTAGCACCAGAAGCCTTGGAAATAATAAGACAAATACAACAAGATGTATAGAAACTATTACTCTTAAATCAATGTAAACAAAGTAGTTATCATCGATACGTAAATCTCTCTAGGGATTATTGATAGCAAACGCGAAATAGCACGTGCTCGTGTGAAAACTGTAAAATGCCTATCTGTCAAATACTAGAATATCCAGAATATACAAATAAATACCGATTCGAATCGTTTAGATAAACAATTACTTTTCAGACTACCGCCATATGTTGAACATATAAAGTTATGTTATATTTTCGGAATAAATACAAACATTTTACTCTTATTTCTACCAGAACTGGCACTGAATAATTTGCAATAATAAATAAATTCGGGAATAAAAACAGAAAACGGTGGTAACTATAGATTTCAATATCGGGAAAAAGGGTCGAATGGAAAATGAAATGAAATCGAAAATTACAAGTATATGAAATTGAAACGAAAAATCACTTTGTTTCACTATATAGGGTGTGTCAGGAATGGATGCAAAGATTTTTATGGTAGATAGAAGACACCCAGTGGTGTTTGTTATGCGACTCAAAAAGCTGGGTGAGGATATTGTTTCCAAAGATACATGTTGTTTTATTAATCTGAGCCAATTCTTCTATTCGCTAAAACTGTTGAATCTTGTGATCAATTCATGTCAGATTTTGTATGAGTGTTAACTACCCGTATATCTAGAATTTTTTTTTTTGAATGTGGGGGGCTTTTACTTGGTAAAATTCCATTATCAATAATAAAAAACAAGTACTGTGTTTTAAGAAATTTTACTTAAAAATTGCGATTCGTAACGCGTTTCACTACACCGTAGCTTCTTCAGACGAATGAATTTACAGAAAATATAAAAATAAATGTTCTTGACTAATTAAAAGCTTTTTGGGTTGCTTCTTCTTAAGTGGTTATTTATGACAGGTATATCCAATGAAATTTGGGAATAGATTGCTCCCCGTAGAGATTCAATAGAGGTGAAGGGCTTAAATCGACTTGTTCATTGATGAGTCTACCTGAGTGTTTGTATTTATTGATTTCTAAAGATTCCCAAACCTTCCAATATTTATTATCTGTATGCAAAATTTTAAACTGTAGGTAGAAATAGTGATTATTTTCTGAAGAGATGATTCACGTATTTTGAATCTGATTTTCTATTTGAAAAACTGCGTTTATGTTCCGAAATTCTAATTTAATTCTTTGTTGAAATTTTCTGGTGATAACAGAATGTTAATCAACTTATGAATGAAACTATTGAATGCTGACATTTTGTCATCCATATCAACATAAAAGGTCAGCATTCAATAGTTTTATTCATAGATTGATTAACATCCCGTTATCAACAGAAAATTCCAACAAAGAATTAAATTTGACTAAACAAATAGCCAAAAATAATGGTTACAATCCCAAACTAATAAATAATACACTCGAAGGCAAAATTAGCGGAACACTCGAAAATTTACCAAATTCGAGGTTCGATATTTTTCCTAATTCTCAACCGATTTAGATGATTTGTTCGGCAAGTTATAGATCAACTCTTCTGCTTTGTAGAAATTATAAGATAAAACAAAAAAAAGTTGGAAAAAATTTTATACGGGGGCAAAACTAAAAGTGTTTTTTTTGTCAAAAATTCGTAACACCCTGTGGAATTTCGTGGTCCGAGTTGAAACGTACAATATCATGGTCTGTCAAGACACATCCTCCTACAGTAACGCCCTTCTCGTTTCATGCGTTCATCTCTATTTTTGCAAAATATATGTAATTTAAAGTGGAAAATCACCATTTTGGAGAAATTCCATTGAATCAAGAAATTGTCATTAAAATTCGTCTATCAATTTGGAATTTTCTTATTATCACTCAGGCGTGTCGAAATCGTCGTTTGCGATTTTTATGATCGAATTGCATTAGTTATTGATGACAATTTGGTTAATTTGGTGAAAATTAGGAATTCATAGGAGATAACAGTCGGTAGGTATTAAAATACACAACCCAATTCTGGGACCATCGATAAAACTTTTTATTTACACATGTGCAAATTCGATCGGGTGCGGTGTTTTGTGATTCTTTTACTGTTTACGATTCGAAACGGTATTTTTCATTCAGAATGAGAGATTTACCACCAACCTCAGTAGCAAGGGCAGTTACATTGATCGAGGAAGGGGGCACCTACCGCTCAGTCGGTACCATGTTGAGTATCTCGACGTCGGTTATCCATCGAATCTACCGACGTTACAGGGAAACTGGATTGTACGTAAGGAGGCGAGGTCAAGGAAGAAATCGGGCAACCCGCGCTATACATGACCGTTTCATCGTCAATAAAACCATAAGAAATCCTCGTCTTAGTGCTGTTCAGGCACGTAACCTTTCACAAGCAGTGGATAACATCAACGCCAGTGTGAAGACAGTCAGAAGACGTTTAAATGAAGTTGGTCTGAGATCATACGCGCAAGCAGGAGCACCAAGACTCGATGGAGCCCATCGGGTAGCAAGATTGGCTTTTGCTAGGGAGAATATAGCATGGACAATCAATCAGTGGTGACGAGTTTTATTTAGTGATGAGAGCCGATATTGTGTGAATTTCGTGGATGGTAGAGATAGAATATGGAGGCATCGAGGGGAACGGTACAATCAAGCAAACTTCGCAGGAACTGAGCAATACGGTGGAGGGTCAGTTATGATATGGGGTGGCATATGCTTGAGAGTACGAACAGAACTGGAGATTATTGGCAATGGATCATTGGATGCCCATCGGTATATAACAGAAATCTTGGAGCCCCATATTGTGCCTTTTGCTCCTTACATAGGGGCAAATTTCCTTTTTATGCACGATAACGCGCGCCCTCATACTGCGCGCATAGTGATAGAATATCTCAATGAAGTTGAAGAGCTGACATTGGCTTTGGTGAAAGAGTGGGACAACATACCTCAACAGATGATAGACAACATCATTGGGAGTATGCGAAATCGTATGCGTGCTGTAATAAGAGCTCGGGGGGGTCATACTCGCTACTAAAATCAAATGTTTTTTTTTGTGGGTCATAATGAACATTTTTTTCAACATGTTCATTTCATTTCACGAGTGTATCGCCAGGATACACACCTGCTCTCA
Source organism: Cryptolaemus montrouzieri (assembly GCA_013387265.2). Lineage (NCBI taxonomy): Eukaryota > Metazoa > Arthropoda > Insecta > Coleoptera > Coccinellidae > Cryptolaemus > Cryptolaemus montrouzieri. The sequence goes on from JABFTP020000185.1 coordinate 128,509,543, forward strand.
ATTTTGGACAGGAATGATAATTATTATAGAGTGTCACAAAAAAAACTTCAAAAATAAATGTGCAAAATCAACGATTTTTCCAGTGTACTTCGAGTTCTCCCGGAGCGTGAAATTGGCCAGTGAATTTCAAAAATTTTCATTTCGTTAGATTTCCGCTTCTCTAATTTTGATTTTATTTTTTGGCTAACCTCCGATGTTATGCACCTACGCAAGATTAAAAATAAATTCTTGAAATTTGTGACTTTTCGCTTCAAATTGGATATCTCTTGAAAAAATAGCTTTTCAACTCGGACCACGAAATTCCACAGGGTGTTACGAATTTTTGACAGAAAGTTTTGCCCCCGTATAAAATTTTCTTCAAAGTTTTTTGTTTTCTCTTATAATTTTTCCAAAGGAGAAGAGTCGATCTATAACTTGCCGAATAAATCATCTAAATCGGTTGAGATTTAGGAAAAATATCGGTCTTCAAATTTGGTTAAATTTTCGAGTGTTCCGCTAGTTTTGCCTCCGAGTGTATTTAAAATAAAAAACAAAGTAGAATCGCATTGAATGAAGTTTACCTTGTCGATAAATTGAAACAAAAATTCAATACCTTAACCTACGTTGGCATTACAAGTGAGAAAGTGAAATCATTCTTGATTAGCAATAATTTCAACATAGCTTTCCAAACTAATAATAATTTAGGCTAATATATAAAAATAATAAAACCAAACCAGGTAAAAACAATAAATCAGGTGTTTATAGATTGAATTGCAATGACTGTGATAATTTCTATATTGGTAGAACACATAGAAATTTTAATATTAGAATATCGGAACATAAACGCAGTTTTTCAAATAAAAATCATATTTAAATTACGCGAATCATCTCTTAGAAAATAATCACTCTTTCGACCCACAGTTTGAAATTTTGCATACAGATAATAAATATTAGAAGGTAGATCTTTGGGAAACTTTAGAAATCAATAAATACAAACACTCAGGTAGACTCATCAATGAACAAGTCGATTTAAGCCCTTCTCCTCTATTGAATCTCTTTGGGGAGCAATCTATTCCTTAATTTTATTAGATATACCTGTCATGAATAACCACTTAAGAAGAAGCAACCCAATAAGCTTTTAATTAGTCAAGAACATTTATATTTATATTTTCTGTACATTCATTCGTCTGAAGAAGCTACGGTGTAGTGAAACGCGTTACGAATCGCAATTATTAAGTAAAATTCCTCAAAACACAATACTTGTTTTTTATTATATCTAGAATTCACTAGAAGATTGATGGAACATTACCGAGAGAGACAGGAAAAATGCAGTTTTCCAACAAATATTGAATTGGATACCCTTTACATGGTTTTTCCGAAATATTTCATTCTCGCTCAAACCGCAACAAAAATATCCATTTATCAACAAAATTTGCTCAACTGTCGTACTCGATTAAAGAAAGGCATGGCGATCGGAGATACTATCTACCGTATCTAATACCCGATACGGCTCTGTCGGTAGAAGACAAAATGTCAGAAACTGGCAATACTGAAACACTTCCTTGCAGATTCGATATTATTCGTAACTAAGGAGTATATACGAGTGTTTTAACTTTTATCTCGAAGAAAAACAGAGAACATCAACAGAAAAGAAATCTAAATCAGTAGAGTTGATAGAAAAAATTCAAGAATAAAAAATGAATTTCAACAAATGTTCAAAAATACCACTCCCGTGTTCTAAACATTTTTCAGCTCTCAACATCAATTGCTACTGCTACTGATATCGGGTTGATTTTTTATTTTTTTACCGGCCTCATCGATTCTAGGAATCAATGAATGATGAAAGCCTTTATTCTTTTCTAAGATTGTTGTTATCATTCCATATGTCATTCAATTGCTCTGTGATATAACAAAGTGGATGAAATTAGTTGAAATTGAATGTCGTAAAGATGCCTGTTTTTACATATGCTAAGTACGTTGATATGTTATTAGTTTAAGATTTTACTGACTGTAATTCACTAGAAGCAGTAAGGAAATATCGAAGAAGTTATTCAGAACTTTGATTCCCAAATCATCGTTAATATATACCGATGCTTGCGTGAATTTTCCTCTCGAATGCCACAAGAGGAAGGATCGCTTTGGAAATTTAAGAGGAAATGATGTAATTTGTAGGGTAGAACAGAACTCAACAATAAGTGCTCGTCGAATGGCCTTGACAATTGGTGTCAATAATTGCCAAGTTTGGAGAGTATCAAGAAAATATTGTTTGCATCCATATCATCCAACCAGTTCAAACTTTAGAGGAAAAGAACGAAAACGCCAGGTTGACTTTCTGTACATGAATATTACGCCATCGACCTAGCATCTACACAATCATTTACAGATGAAGCGCAATTCACTGGGGAGGGAATAGTTAAGGTCCGGAAATCTCATGTTTGGACCAGAGATAATCCAAGGATAACAAGGAGGTGAAACTCGCAAAGAATAATAATAGGAAATTCAAGTGAACCCATAACAAAACTACGAGAAAATTTTCTCAAATTAGATATATCTCTACCTTCTCATCGATGATTTGAAGTAAAGAAACCCGAATCAAATGATTTACTTTCAAGTGAATTCGAGTGAAAATTCGCATATCATCTTTCGGTAGCCTATTGATTGAGGGAGTCGAAAATTTTTCTGTGGTCTGCATTAAGAACTAGCCAACTTTGACATGATGTCTATTATTCATTTATTGTTTCGAGAAATAGTAATATAATAGTTATATTTTTAGCTAATCTTTCGGAACCGTCATTAAATGGGGTTTCAATACCTCTATTTAAGGAGTTTTTCTAGACATTTTTTGAATGAATGGAAATTTGGGTGAACAGGTACAAAGATCACTAATTACAATCTGGAGTATGTCGCCGGACACATGTTTTGGGAGTCTGGTTTGAGTTGCATTAGTTATCTTTATACCTGTTTTATTTCAATAATATCCCTACTATGCAAGATTTTAAAATATGAAATGCATATCCTTTACCTTCTCTCTACCAGGCGAATCAATAAGTCGAGGAACTTCTATATCTCGGAAACTATTTGAGATAGAAGCAAAATTTTTCTAATTATTGTTGAGTAAGTATGTGTGCATTCCTTGAAGTTATTTTCGTATACACAGGGTGTTCCATTTTTGCTCCAGGAACAAACATAGATTTTTTTTAAATGGCACGCCCTGTATTTTTTATTATATTTTAATTAAAATTTGGATGCTCTCTTCAACGATATCTGTTTTGTGCCCAAACAACCATCGGTAGATTTTGAATTAGTTAGAATATCGATAATTTCGGGAATTTGGAAGTTTATTCAAAATTCCTCAAATGCCTCATTTCACATAATTTACACATGAAATTTCTATTTTCTTGAGGTTATAAAGTGTTGTACCTTATTATCAAATGAAGAAAAAAAAAATTTTCTATACCGAGTGTTCCTAGTAACCCGGCGAAAATGAAATTTTTTCAAACATGAAAAACTTTTTTTTTCAAACGTAACACCCTTTATCTTTTCCACGTGTTCTGTTCCCACTCAAAAAGGCTTTACAACGATACTTTTTTTTTCAAAAATCCGATTGAGATTTCCCAGAAAATTTCGAAGTTAGTGTGAGGTTTAGGTATTTCTTGCATGCTGTTGATAAGATTCAGACATTGGAATATGCAAATTTCAACACAAAATTGGATTCTTTGCTGTTCAATGAAACTCAAACATCAAAACTCTAAGGTGTATCGAAATTACAAGAAAAGATTAATTTGCGATATCATCATTTTTGCTCAGAGCTAAGTCTTCACTCAATTGAAACTACTCAGTTCGAAATTATCTCATTAAATGTTAAAAAAGTCAAATTATCAAAAAGATCGAGAATTGGGAAGGTTTTTCAGAACTTCTCACAATCTTCATTTTGTATCATTTGAGTGTGACAATAATTATTCTCTGAAGAAATTATGTTCCTCATCATCGAAGTAAGAGATCAACTGTTTTTTTATATGCAGTGTTCTTGGTGATCCAACGAAAATAGAATTTTTCGAGATGAAAGAACTTTTTTCTAAATGTAACACCCTGTTTTTTTCACTGAACTTGTATTACTTTTACAATTGCCCAAAATGTTCGGGAATTATCATTAAGAAACGAAATTGAACAACTTGCCGTGAATGAAACATCCAATGAAAATCAAAAGCATAAACACCAGTTTAATTCTATTTCAATAAGTTTTCGAATCCAATTAGATGATCGAAATGTTACCTATTTTGACGGATACATTCTCGAACACGATTGTTAAATTATTCGGTCACTCTCTGGAGAACATTCGGCGTTTCACTCCTAAATGCTCCTGTAATTCTCTCCATCATATTTTCCCTGGTTGTTGGAGGGTCTCGATATACCCTCCCTTTAACATACCCCCACAAAAAAAATCAAATTTATTCAAGTCCGGAGACCTAGGAGGCCATCCTACAGGACCTCCACGGCCTAGTGTGTGCAGATGCCCCATCGTGTTGGAACCACATATTGTTTTTTATGTTTTGGGGAACATTAATAAGCAAAGGCTCCAGATCATGCTGCAAAAAATCTGAATAACGTTCGCCGTTCAAATTTTCTTGGAAAAAAAAGGTCCGATCACATAACCATCAATTTTACCACCCCAGACATTTAGAGACCAACGATGTTGGTGGTCAACAGTTCTCATGAAATGAGGATTTTGAGTATCATAATAATGAAAATTATGCCGGTTCACCAATCCATTCTTATGAAAGGTGGCCTTATCAGAGAAAAGTACCCCACTGAAAAATTCAGTTGGCCTGCTATTTTATTTAAAGACCATCTACAAAAATCCAATCTCCGCCCGAAGTCCAGGGGCTCCAACTGTTGGTGGAGTTGAACATGAAAAGGATGGAACTTTTCCTTCCTCAAAATTCTTGATACAGATGTCTGACTAATGCCCAAATCTCGACTAACATCTCTTGTACTAACATAAGGATTCTCTACTGCGCTCAAAACAACCTGCATGCCACCATTCTCTTCATTGAGTACACGCTTAGGTTAGATTTGTCAAATCTTGGGTCATTGTGAGTAAACCTTAGAAATAAGTTTTCTATGGGCACAGGTGGTTTAAACCACAGACTATCGAAAAATATTTTCTATCTTCATGTGGTATGCGCATAGATGTCATACTCATCTCTATGGTTTGATCACAAGTTGGATATGAGAAGAATGAAAGAGCTAAGGGTGTACTCTATGAAGAGAATAGCATGCAGGTTGTTTTGAGCGCAGTAGACTTTCTGAACGTCTATTGAAGATTTCCAACTGAGTAATTTCGATTAAGTGAAGACTTTGCTCTGAGCACAACTGATAAAATCGCAAATAAATCCTTTTTTGTGAAGAAATTACGATACACCTTGAGAGTTTTGATGTTAAAGTTGCATTGAACAGCACAGAATCTGATTTTGTGTTGAAATTTGCATATTTCAATGTCTGAATTTTATCAACAGCATGTTTATGGCAAGAAATACCTAAACCTCACACTAATTTCGAATTTTTCTGGGAAATCTCCATAAGACTTTTGAAAGAAAGGTATCGTTGTAAAGCTTATTTGAGTGAAAACAAAACACGTGAAAAAGATACCGGGTGTTACGTTAGAAAAAAAAAAGTTTTTCATGTTTGAAAAATTTCGTTTTCGCCGGATTACTAGGAACAATCGGTATGGAAAAGAATTTTTTTCTTCATTTGATAAGAAGGTACAACACTTCTACTCAAGAAAAAAAAATTTCATGCGTAAATTATAAGAAATGAGGCATTTAAGAAATTTTGAAAAAACTTCCAAATTCCCGAAATTATCGATATTTTAATTAATTTCAAATCTACCGATAGTTGTTTGGGCACAAAACAGATATCGTTGAAGAGAGCATCCAAATTATAATTAGAATATGATAGAAAATACAGGGCGTGCTATTAAAAAAAAATCTATGTTTGTCCCTGGAGCAAAAATGGAACATCCTGTATGTACGAAAATAATTTCAAGGAATGCACACATACTTAAGAAACAATAATCAGAAAAAATTTCGTTTCTATCTCAAATAGTTACCGAGATATAGAAGTTCCTCGCCTTATTGACTCACCCGGTATATTTCTTCATTTTCATAAGGAATTCTATTCTCTTGGAGCGGACCTCAAATTTTTCAACCAGGGCCTTTCGGTTGTCCTCGGATTTCCTCCAACGAAATCCCAAGTTACTGCCCATTTCTCTGAAACTCCACAATTTTTCAGGAATCTCGAAGCTGACATCTTTGAGGGATTGATAAATGGTCCTCATGGTTGGTCTTCAGTGCTGAACCTTCAGAAAGGTGTAAATTGTATTTTGGATGATTTCCGCATAAAAATCATCCACCGTAGATCTTGGGCTAGGTTTGCCAATTGTTTTTCTAGGTGAAGAAAATTTAACGCCTTCTGGTTTGGAATCATTCTCTTGAACAATTCGACGTTCGCACCCGTAGCTTCTGTTCCTCTATCATAAAGAGAGTCGATGGGTATAATAAGATTCTTGGCTCTTCTTCTCGTTGCATGAAACCGTACACTCGGAAAATAATTTCCCTCGCTTGGCTATGAACAATTCGCTTCTTTTTATCCCTGTTACAAAAAAATGGCAAAATTAAAATAAAAACTTTTTCTCATTAAACAAACACTGATACAGAAAAAATGGAAGTTGTGACTGTAATACATATTTGGAAAGTCTGAAGTCCCCAAAAAAATTTTTTAATCATTTTGTATCGAAAACGAAAAACTACGTTCTTGTGTATCGCTTCATTTTTCGTTCTATTGAATCTTTTCAGACAATAATAGTGTTTATGTAATGTAGAACCAATATATGGATAAAACTATAAAGCTAAAATTTCATGCTGGTTACGGCAGGATGACGAATTATGGATTATCATATCGTCAGGTCTTGGAATTCAATTTTTGTTTCAATTTATTCGGTTATTTCAACTCACAAGATAAAATAAATATACACAGGAGATTCACAACAGATACTTTCCGAAACACCGTAGCCAGGATCTGAATGCGGTACTGTATCACCAGCGTGTTAAATTGGAGATGGACAACTTTTTCAGGTAAGAGTAGTATGGACCGAATATGATCCTTTCGCGCAGGGTGACACACGTGCCATGAGATCTTGAAGAATTTCTACCTGAGTTTAATATTTATTTTGTATTTGTCCGAATGAGGTGCATTGTCATCGAAACGCGTTACAAATATAGAAATAAGTGCAAATCAGGTTTCCCTTATTTATCATCATTATTTATACGATTGTGATGTAAATATTTCACGTCAACATTACTCCTCAGTTCATCACAAATTATAATGAAACAACCGTGAGCCTCGAATATATCGGAACCACTAATTTAATTTATCCTGATTTCAATTCCTAATGAACTAGAGTCGTCTCAGCGAATAAAGCTCAGTTTCGGGAATGTGTAACATTCGAGGCACGTGCTTGATTAACAAGCACTCAAACAACGCCTTTTCTGCTTGTTGAATTTCGTATAATCTCCTTTTTATAAAAAATGCATGTACCTGATAGGATTTCCAGTGTTACGACACGCCAATGAATGAATGAATATAAATCTGCTTATTTTCTTTTAGATGGCTGTGATAGGAAAGGGTAGTAAAATATTTGAAATTGGGGTATGTATGAGCATATTGATTCCAGAATAGCAAGCGCCTATTAAATAATAGTGAATATGTGGATTTTTTTCGACAATTAAATGAATAAGCAATCTGCAATAATTTGGCATTGATGCATCATTGAGCAAGAGCAATAATTGATGATGTGATTTAATTATTGAATTCGAAATAATGATAAACAGATAATGTTCGAGTGGCACTAATGGACATTGGATGGAATAAACCGGTTTTTCTGAGTGAGAACTGTCTCTAATGTTTAGGAATTTCAAATTTATAAATCAATGCATATTTCACTTGCATCATAAATGTCTGAAATATCTGTAGAGTATTCAGCATATACTGGCCATCCTTAATACTGAAAGTAAAGCAAGTAATAATATGAAGAACGAATCATTTATCTCTCATTCAATATATTGGACTGTTGAAATCATACAAGATTTGGCATTCCAGATTGTTGTAAAAATCTACAAGGTAATATTTTCTCATTAGAAGTCTAGTGCCAGTTCATTCCTGTAGTTTTTTTTCAGAGAAAATTTGAAAGATCCAATCACTTGCTTAGGACTCGAAGTTTTTTCAGTGTTCTTTCGAACGTATTTTCAAATCACAGAACGATTCAACAGCTAATGGAGTTGTGTCAGTAGCTGATCTAGCCAGTTCATCAGAAATGTTATTTATTACTCTTTATTCCTTCATGGCCAGGTCCCCATCAGAAGGAAGCTTTATCGTCCTAATGAAGTTGTCTTGGACATTGAAGGCTGTCTTTGAGCTGTCACCGGCCAACCATCTATGATTTTGAAAATCCGTTCCCCTGTGAGACACATTAGTCCCTTGACTACACAAATTTACAGTGGGTGTATTATAACACAGAAAGAATGAAGGGGTGTCCGGTGCCCTATACTTTGAAGCAAGAGTTCTGGCGTCGGATTTTTCTATCGTTTTGAAAACATCTATATACTAAATGGAAAATCATTGATCTGATGGACTTATTCTCTTCTTTGCAGAAGTGCGGCAATGTCATCGTTGAAGCACTCGATTTTTTCTTGTATGTGAAGGTGGAGGGATTAAGGATCACTTCTAGGGTAGGGGTTGAGATTATTCTGTTATTGCTTCACCCGCTAATAACCACTCTAAATAAATCAGCTGGTATGACTTTCCTGTTAATTTTCTGAATCAAGTCTATTTTTGATTGTAAAGGGACATTTTTGTTGCACGTTTTGTTGTCTCCCTATCTACCCTCTAGCCTTGCCAGCTTTCACCACAAATTTTTGAATGGGGAAAGGGTTAGATAGTTCGATAGTTTTGCCCAGAAAACGATGCTCTTCTCTATATCTCTACGTAATTATCAACTTTCTGAAGTGACATGTAACGAATTAAAGGCGAGAATGGTTTGTAAAAAGTTACTCGATCAAAATCGCTTCTGTAGGTTCCGAAACATAGTTTTCTCTCATTTGAACATTTTCACATCATTCTTTTACCTCCTTCATCTACCATTCCGTTAGTTTTGGTTATTCGTTATGACATGAGTGACTTGCATTGAGCTTATTTTTCATAGTTTTGATAACCTGAAATAATGGTGATTCAGTGACAGATGTGGCGAGATGTGTATTCTGCAAGAACGCATTTAAATTGTGAGTTTATTTTTCCAGAATAATAACCATGAAGAGCAGCTGCCCAGATTCTGAAAGAAAATAACCCTAGAACAAATTTTGAGTGAAATACGATCTCAATTTAACGAACAAATTCATGGAAACTTGATCTGTTATTGATAAAAGACACAATCCCACCAAAGTTGTGAATGACGAAGGAATGGGTGTGACCGTTTTGGGTGGAAGAATATACAAACTGATAGGAGATTGTCGCAAATATCTGGTATATGCGGAACAAAAACTTTTAGGTTTCTTTACAAGTATGAATTCCATCCAAATAAAATTAGTCCCATACACGAGATTTATAAGGATGAGGTTGATCGTCGCTTCAAGTTTTGGGGCGATTCCAATGAGCGGATCAATAAGGATTCGAAGTAGCTTTAAAATATTTGTTTTTCAACGAATCGAGTATTTTCTTAAATTCCGAGTTGCATCGCCATAACTATCGAGATTGCAGTGACAGTAATACTCATTTAAACAAGAAGTGTCATACTCAAAGACCTCAAAAACTTAACGCTTGTTCCGGAATTTTGAGATACCATATCGAAACACTTTTATTCATACCTAAACACTTCAACGGTGAAAACTATTTGGACATGCTTGAAAATTTGTTTGAATTGATCATCTAATAACAGTTTTAATCGGAGGAGATTCAAATCAATATGAACATTACGTTACTTACCCAGTGTCGTCAATTTCGATACCCTATATGTGCTGAATTTTAAAATATATAACAATGGGTGTAAACTGGACGTTACATCTAATAACAAAAATAAATTATAAAAAGCTAACCTAATCTTGATAGTCAATGCATTTTACAAGTACATGACTTTTTGCCTCCAGCTATGCTCATGCGGAGAAGGCGTGGGCTAACCAACGCTGCCCAAAGTTCTTTGGCGCTACCACGTTTGATAAACGACTCGAACGTGGAAAAATCGTCAGGATGTCTGCGAAGCTACAATTAGAAAACCAAAGTCCGTTGACTCAAAAGGAATTAATTATTCGACACAAGTACACCACATTGATCTGGTTACTCAGTTTAAGCGTATAGAACGATATGGGTAGAATACTGGTAGGTTAACTACCAATATCTGATGAACTAATAAAAAAAAAAATCAATACTTGAGCTCTACGACTCGATCAACCAGTTAAATTGTGTTGTGTGAGTTCACAGGTACTTCAAATAACTGAACTAAAAGCTGTTGAAGAATGTTTAAGATAAGAAAAAATCAAGAAAATGGTGAATTCGTGTAATCAATTTCAATGGAAACATTTCTTCAAGAATGTATATGTATTATCTGCTTCATATGCACAAGGTGGGAGGGGTGGTTATATCCTCTTAACAGGGTTACAATTCAACTTTGCAAACCCATTCTTAGCTCCAGGCTCCAATTCTGTGTTGCAGATCAATCCATCTACTTCCGATCTATTTAGTCGTTCTTATGATATGACGCCGACACCAATCCATATACCAATCCGGAATTCTCTAGCCAATTCGAAGTTAAAACAAATCTCAAATCATTTTGGCAATCATGTGCTCCTCATCCAACCCAAAGTTTTATATCCGATCCTAGGTTCTCTCGCCAATCCTAAATTCGTATAATATAATGTCAAGAAATCTATTTCGACCAAACAAACGCCAAAGAATGATCAATTGAAATGGTTATTTCTTACCACAACCTTTACATTTTAACATCAAGCACGTGCTTCATTTATGTTCCAAATGGTGACCAAATGCGTGCAAGACGTATTCTTCAAGATTCAAAATTACAAAAGAAGAATATATGGTCAAGTAATCCAATTCAGAGAAAATTCTGATCTACAAAATATAAAGTTTCTCACAATCAAAACTCCCTTTATTTCGCTGAGGTCGGAAAACTTATGAAACCAAAAACAAACTCTTCCAACAGCACTTGATTTTTCAAGTTCTGAATTCAGAAAGAACCATTAACCTTCAAAATTCATGAAACGAGAGCGGAGTTACCTAGTCGAACATAAAATTTCAATTCTTACTGTCAGCAATTGTGGCTACATAAATTCATAAAATTAACCAGAACCAACGACTATCTCAAGATAAACTACGATGGAACAACTAAAGCTAAGTCCTATCGAATCAACCAATTAGCAATACACCAAGAAATTAATACATAACTGAACGACAGGGACGTGAATAATCTACGTTAGATGGTATGAGGTTAAAATCAGAAACCGACAGTTTTTTTTGTCGCCGGCGACGTCGCAGCAATACGAGTTATATTTTCACTTGAATTTGAACTATTCTATAAAATTATTGAAACAAAACATCGAAATAACTACTCAATCTTGTGTTAACAATCTAAGATCGTTCCTTAGAAGGACATTTACTGGATATTCAAGATAATTATAATTTATTAACTAGTGCAAAAGTTTCGGTTTTAACCGATCCTTGAAAGATTAAAGTTGATCTGTACTTAATCATTTTCAAACATTACACGTATCAACATGATGGAGGAACGGCAAATTATGCTGCTGTAGTGCGGGATTATATGGACAATAGATTTCAAGGTCTTTTTTTTTTGAATTTGGGAGGCTTTTACTTGGTATAATTCCATTATCAGACCTGTTGTTTCTTATGTAACGGCACCTTTGTTCAAACTTTCAGAATTCCTCAACGACTTGCTAATAAAACATTGCAATTTTAAATCTAAATTTTCGGTCAAAAATTCATACGAACTTATTGCCAATATCAAAGATACCATTATACCACCTGATTCCAAACTCATTTCTTTCGATGTTAAGAATCTATTTTCCAACATTCCTCCGAAAGATACGTATTACTTAGTTGAAGAATTATCAGAAAAGAATCATGTCAATACTATCATTAAGTCAGATATTCTTTCATTATTACAAATTTGTTTAGATTAAAATTATTTCCATTTCAATAACAAATATTATACTATTGAAAACGGCTTGATTATGGGCAATCCGTTCAGTCCTTTTTACAGCAGAAATATTCATGAATAACTTAGAGAAATTGATTCATAATCATCAACTCAGTTAATATTGTTTATACTAGTATCGCTATGTAGACGATATCATTATTTGCTTCACAGGAACAGATAGACAGTTGAAAATTTTCGAAAATCATATAAATTCATTACATCCAAAAATTGCATTCACAACCGAAATAGAAAGCAATAATTCGATAAATTTCTTAGACGTAACAATTTCGAATGAAAATGGAAAACATGTGAACGCCATTTACCACAAGCCGTCACATAGAGATATTATAATCCATAACTCGTCGTGTCATCCGTATCAACATAAAATGTCAGCATTCAATAGTTTTATTCATAGATTGATTAACATCCCGTTATCACCAGAAAATTTCGACAAAGAACTAAATTTGATTGAAGAAATAGCCAAAAATAATGGTTACAATCCTAAACTAATAAATAATATTTTAAATAAAAACAAAGTAGAATCGCATTGAATGAAGTTTACCCTGTCGATAAATTGAAACAAAAATTCAACACTTTAACCTACGTTGGCATTACAAGTGAGAAACTGAAATCATTCTTAAGTAGCAATAATTTCAACATAGCTTTCCAAACTAATAATAATTCAGGCAAATATATAAAAATAATTAAACAAAACCAGGTAAAAACAATAAATCAGGTGTTTATAGATTGAATTGCAATGACTGCGTTAATTTCTACATTTGTAGAGCACATAGAAATTTTAATATTGGAATATCAGAACATAAACGCAGTTTTTCAAATAAAAATCAGATTCAAATTACGCGAATCATCTCTTAGAAAATAATCATTCTTTCGATTCACAGTTTGAAAGTTTGCATACAGATAATAAATATTGGAAGGTAGATATTTGGGAAACTTTAGAAATCAATAAATACAAACACTCAATGAACAAGTCAATTTAAGCCCTTCACCTTTATTGAATCTCTTCGGGAGCAATCTATTCCTTAATTTTATTGGATATACCTGTCATAAATAACCACTTAAGAAGAAGCAACCCAATAAGCTTTTAATTACTCAAGAACATCTATAGTTATATTCTCATTTATATTTTTTCTGTATATTCATTCGTCTGAAGAAGCTACGGTGTAGTGAAACGCGTTACGAATCGCAATTATTAAGTTAAATTCCTTAAAACACAGTACCTGTTTTTTATTATTGATTTCAAGGTCGTTGGATAAGTAGGAGAGGCGCTATAGACTTGCCGTCTAGATCGCTCGATCTAAGGCCAGTTGATATATTCCTGTGGGGCTATCTCAATTCTGGAGTATGTTTTACGCCATCGATAACGTTGGAAGAACCACAAGAAAGGCTTGTTATAGCATTCCATCACAAATCAATGTTAGGCAATCATTCGAATCTCGATTTTACCAATGCATGGAAGTAAAGGGACGCCGTTTCAAACATTTGTAGTATCAGTGTACCACATTTGAAGAACTGAATACTCAATGATATGTTTCATTGTATAATAGATGTTCAAGAGAATCATGAAGGTTCAAGCAATGCTACTTGTTGAATAATGGCCCTTCAAAAAGCAGACTTACATTGAGGCCCAGATAACCTTTGTTATGAGGTATCTCACAACTCCTTTATCTTTATATTTTTATCCCTTTTTCGAGATGGAAGTTAGTTGGTGAAGGGGATAGATACGCAAACCTCTGGATAAGTAGCAAAAATTTTCTGATTCAACCAAATCGATTTCAGTCTTTCCTCAAATGAAGATCGATCGGATTTATGGAAACCTGAAAATTTTCCAAAAAATTTTCGATTTTAATTCGTCATATGCTATTTCATGAAAAAAATCGTGGTATGTAGAAACGAGTCCACGTTTTAAAAACTTATCACGTGACCGCTTTTCCTCATTCAAAAGTTTTAGATGGAAATTGCCTGGTGTAGGGAATTAACAGAGGAAGAATGAAACATGTAACATAAAATGTGCGCCTCCAATCGAAAATAAACCTGTTTCAGGGAGTTCACATAAAAATTGAACAAGATTGAGTTATCCAGGATGGTTCATTTTCATTGAAAAGCATCGTATCTCAACTAGCCTGAATCCGCGGCTCCTATTGATAGAGTAACCATATTGCATAGGTGTTGAGTTCACTTTCAGCGAATATAATGAAAATTCAGAACTCATGAAGTATAGATCGAATATGATAGAAAATCAAGAAATACCTTTCATATTTCGTGATATTAATATCCAGAAATTCAATAATGTGATGATTTATAAGTAATAAACTCGTTGCGCTGTAAACGTTACGTACCGAGTATCGAATATAATTTCATTACTTGTAATCAAATCATAAAGGTACTTCGCAATCACCTTTTCCAGAATCTTCGTATACCTGAAAGTGTAATTATCTGTCTCAAGTGGCTTCAATATTCCGGACTTGACGTTTAGAGAGATCAAGATGATATATTTACGATCGAATAACCATAATACTTTCGTCTAGTATAATCTATGCAGGATGTTCTTTATGACTCAAAAATTGATTATTGTAAAAGATTTTCATCGCATTGTAATGGTTGATTCCTTTAATTTTCCAATAAAATTTGGTTATACTATTCTGAATCATATTTCTGTGAAAATAGGAGGTCTGTTCAAAGAGTCGTGACTTTTGTTTTTTCTCCAAAGGTATTTATCTATTAATGATTATGTATTTTATCCCTGCCAAAGAAATTCTCTTAGACAAAATACATTTATGAATTTTTTTTCTAATCCTAACTGAAAAGAACTATGGGCAAAACCTTCACACTCAATTGAGCTTGTTGCGCCCCTTTCGGTCTTGGAATTGGACAAATACTATCACCGTTATTACAAGAGGTAAATAGCACGCAAAATGAACACGATGCTTATTTTAAGTGATTCATGATTAACTTTTTAATATATTCTGCTCTCTTCTCTCGTTGAAAAATATTCAACAAAAGCAATCCTCTCATTCTATTTCAGAAAGAATAGCTATTTAAAAAGTTATTTATTTGCATAAAAATTTGAAATCAATAACACTGGCCTGCAAAAAAAGGCTTTCTAAATATTTCCAACTGATTTCTATATACTCAGGTCTTCTGAAAACTGAAAACGATACTCAAAGTATTTCAGAAAGTCAAATTAATTCGCAAAATGCTAAGCTATATTGTTAAGAAGGTTTTCATAAGGTCTGCAAACGATTTGTTAAAGATCTTCGAAATTGGTTTTAGGGTGAAAATAAAAATCTTTATGATATGCTGTTTCTGTTGTAGCGCGAGAAAAAGAATCACAATGATGCTTAGTTCTCCTGTTCATGTAATATGAAAGCGTGTAATTCAAAACAGAAGGAGTCAGTCCATCATGGGACCAAAATATTAGTGCCCAAAATACCTGCAAACTTGGAAACGATGTTGGATTTATAAGTATTCAGACTTCAAAATATAATGTATTCTACAATTATACAATATTGATAAATGTCAGTTTCATAAGTACTACAGCGTATCCAGAAAGAATAAAGATATATTACATATTTAATAATTGGGAATAACAAAACACGAGAACAAAAATTGTGTTTAGTTTATTACATCATCATCACTAATATTGGAAAATAAAGTACCAGAAATTATGTTCTTCAAACATTGAATTTTGCGCTGCTGGAATTTGTAGTCCCTACTACATTTGCGAATTGATTGAGAAGGATTTTTAACGCACTAATACAATTTCTTGTTCAATGATTTCTTGGATTCGAACAGGTCGTGAACAATCTGTGTAAATATTCGGTTTGTTTCCCTAATATTCAAATGTTGAGTAGTTGTGATTCAGTAATAATTTGGGTAGAATGACGACTTGAATGAAATATAGATATTTTGTGATCGTTTCTTGTACAAATTGAGTTTACTTATTTATTGATTATTGCATGACGTAATAGATTGATGTCGCTGCTCATAGTTCCGCGCGTGGTTCGTCTGCACGGGAAATCCATCAGACGCTAGCTTGCAGAATTTCATTTCATATTTCCCTTCACGGGTCATTGAATTAGGGACCTTGTGGAGTATTTTCACCTATTATTGGTTTAAATGGATGAATTCTCAAAGGTGAAAACAACAATCTGTATTGTAAATTTTCACACTTGAACTATTATACTACATTCGAATCCATTTTGTAACGATATATCCGCTCTGTATATTATGCCTATTAAATACTCACTTTATAATAGTTGAGCTGTCACTGTCGAATCACCATTGGCATGATGCAAAAACAGCGATGGCCTTTCGGGTATGATATACTTCGCAATACAATTGCTGGATTGAGAAAACAAGGAGATATAGCTATCTAAATTCGAAGGTCATTGTGGTGAACATTGGGGAAGAAAAAGTGTGATCTTAATTCACAACACAAGTGGTCTGGTTTGAATGACCTGCAGAAGGAAGATGATCATTTTCACGCTTGCAATAGTATTAATGATTCTTACGATCAACCGAAAAAGCTCACATTTGCTGTTCTTTCCTTTTTCGGTTCTACGTATACATAGAAACAATTTTTCTGAGCAAGAAACCTAGCTAGAGTAAACTGAGAAGTCCTCCCAACGATGAGAACTTGGAATCATGTCTAAAATTGAAAACAAACAACAAACAAACCTGGCTCACTCAAACATTCCAACGAGATGCAAGCATATTGTTTACATTAATGAAGATTTATTGAATATAAAATTTGTTTCATTCAGTGTAATAAAAGTTTACTAAATAATCAGATTTCGCTCCCCAATTTTTTTTTACATTGTGTTCATATTTGGCTCTGGCTAATAAGTTTGCCGACCATTGCCTTATATCATTGAACCAACTGAATAAATCTGAAGACACCTTAAAATCGTATCCGTTTGAATTTGTTTAACTATCCTTCATTCGGTATTATTGAGGTATTTTAAACTCCCATACTAATGCTATCGGATAAACATAGCGGAACCAATTCACGGTAGGTCCGTACACGGACCTTATGTACTCTGATTTAATTAGTCTAATTTGGTTTAATGAGACTTAATTTGGAAGAAGATTTGATATGATAATAGGAGAGCACTTTCAGGTAGTCTGTTGTAGCACGAAATTTGGGCTATATCCTTTGAAAGCAAGTGATACTTTTCAGTATAAGGTACTCAAAATTGAATGAATAATCGGAAAAGAATCAAAACGTGGGGTTTCACATTGAAGAATTCAATTGAAGGTCAACTTCCGGTACTTTTTGGATGTGAAACACCAATGAAAAATACTCAGGCAGTTATAATATAATTCAAGATGCAATTCAGTTCTTATTGCATTCAAATCGAACAACTGTATGAGCTTCATCTTGGGGCATATTTCAAGGACTACCTGATATCCGATAATAGGGCCTAGATCAGCCTTCAAGACGGCTCCAGCTTCTTCAGCTAATCCTCATTTTTGGAGATTCATACTAAAGAAGACTCGATTTTGAAGAGCATAGCTGGGATGCTGTGTATCGTATATCGACCTGCAGTTCAGCTTCGAATCAATATAGCCGTCGGCATGTTTGTTGTTGCTTGATGTAATATACAGAGTAATTCACGACTGATCGTACATACCTCAACTGTAACTGTTAGAGTACACATAGGTAAGTTTGAATCAGCACATAGAATACAAGGTAACGTTTTTCGTTTTCGATATACAGGCTATTTTATAGATTTGGGTAGATTTTTCAATCAATAGCTCTCGAACGCATAGACCGATTTTCTCAATATTTCGTACCACAAATAACACAGCCGATGTCATGATGTTTTGTAAACAAAAATCAAATTCCAGAGCCGAACTGAATATATGAGTATTTTTCTGAAATAACTAAATAAACACCACTGTGCATGACATTTCGAGAACTTTTGCACACAATCTCAATCAGCAAAATTTGCTCAAGAAAAACAGCATACTGCAACAACGGTCGCATTCCACTCAACTATTTTATTGAATTATGATTATAAGGATAATTCATTTTTTTTGTTTTTAAATATTTCTCGATCACCAAATGTAACTTATCTGCCTACTAACAATTCAGCATTAATGTATTCAGAAACTTATTCTTCAATTTTTTATCGAAATAGTCCAGTGTTCATCCTTGCCTTATTTCACAAAGTTTTCCAATATCATGAAAATATCACAACAGCCTTGACATTTGAAGAATTGCTGCCAATTGAAGCAGTGACAGACCACACAAACATCCCTACAGACTTTTCGATCAATACTTAAAAGCAATTCTTGCTGATTGAGATCATGTGCAAGAGTTTGCGAAAAGTCATGTACATGGTGTTTGTTCTGTTATTCCGAGGAAAAAAAATCATTCTTTCTGTAGAATTTGATCTTAGTCTACGAACAGTATTGAAAACATAAGCCATGTCATTTGTGAAACGAAATATCGAGAAAATCAGTTTTTCTATGCAGGAGTTGTTGTAATTAGAAAATTATCGAAATCCGTGAAGCAGCCTGTGTTTGAAAAACGAATAGCGTTTCCTCGTAATCTACGTGCTAATTCGATTTCCCCAAGGTGTACTTTAACTACAGTTAAGCTATGTACGATCACTCGTGAATTACCCTGTATATAGAGGGAGTGCAGGAATAACGAGAAAGGCTTTAATTTCAGAGGTTAGGTTAGATTGTTTCTTATAGATAGACAAATCTCAATTCGAACATTAGTTTATCTCATGCCATTCCGATTTTCCCAAGGTGTACATTAACTACAGTTATACTATGTAAGATCACTCGTGATTCATCCTGTATATGGATGGAGGGCAAGAATAACGAGGAAGACATTCATTTCAGGGGTAGTATAGACGTATTTGTTATAGATACACAAATCACAATTCAAACATTAGTTAACCTTGTGCGAATTCAATTTTCCCAAGGTGTACTGTAACTACAGTTGAGCTATGTACGATCACTCGTGATTCACCCTGTGTATGGATGGAGGGCAAGAATAACGAGAAATGCTTTCCTTTCAGAGGTACTATAGACGTCTTTGTATAGATAGACAAATCTCAATTCAAACATCAGTTAATCTAGTGCCAATTCAATTTTCCCAAGGTGTACTGTAACTACAGCTAAGCTATGTACGATCACTGATTAATCACCCTATATATAGATGAAGGGCTGGAATAACAAAAATGTGTTTTATTTCAGAGGTAGTATAGACGTCTTTATTATAGATAGACAAGTCTCAATTCAAACATTAGTTAATCTTGTGCCAATTCGATTTCCCGAAGGTGAACTTTGACTACAGATAAGCTATGTACGATAACTCGTGAAATACCCTGTATATAGATGGAGGGCAGGAATAACGAACATGGTTTTCATTTCAGATGTAATATAGACGTATTTGTTATAGATAGACAAATTTCAATTCAAACATTAGTTAATCTTATGCCAATTCGTATTTTCTAAGCTTTAACTACAATTCAGATTTGTACGATCTTTTGTGAATCACCCTGTATATAGATGGAGGCCAGCAATAACGAGAAAGACTTTAATTTCAGAGGGTATATAGACGTATTTATTATAGATAGACAATTCTCAATTCGAACACTAGTTAGGTTAGATTAACAAATTCGATTTTCCCAAGGTGTACTTTAACTACAGTTAAGCTATGTACGATAACTCGTGAAATACCCTGTATATAGATGGAGGGCAGGAATAACGAACACGGTTTTCATTTCAGATGTAATATAGACGTATTTGTTATAGATAGACAAATTTCAATTCGAACATTAGTAAATCTTGTAGTTAATCTTGTGCAAATACAATTTTTCCAAGCTTCAACTACAACTTAGCTATGTACGATCACTCATGAATCACCCTGTATATATATGGAGGGCTGCAATAACGAGAAAGACTTTAATTCCAGAGTGTTTACAGACGTATTTGTTATAGATAGGCAAATCTCAATTCATACATCAGTTAATCTTGTGCCAATTCGATTTTTCCAAGATGTACTTTAACTACAGTTAAGCATTTACGATCACTCGTTAATCACCCTGTTTATAGATGAAGGGCTGGAATAACAAAAATGGCTTCTATTTCCGAGGTAGTATGGACTTATTTGTTATAGACAGACAAGTCTCAATTCAAATATTAGTTGATCTTGTGCCAATTCGATTTCCCGAAGGTGTGCTTCAACTACATGT
This sequence comes from Cryptolaemus montrouzieri, assembly GCA_013387265.2. NCBI lineage: Eukaryota > Metazoa > Arthropoda > Insecta > Coleoptera > Coccinellidae > Cryptolaemus > Cryptolaemus montrouzieri. Next base: position 128,530,036 of record JABFTP020000185.1, read on the forward strand.
TAAGCTATGTACGATAACTCGTGAATCACCCTGTGTATAGATTGAGGGCAGTAATAACGAAAAAGGTTTTCATTTCAGAGGTAGTATAGACGTATTTGTTATAGGTAGACAAATTTCAATTCAAAAATCAGTTAGGTTAGATTAACAAATTCGATTTTCCCAAGGTATACTTTAACTACAGTTAAGCTGTGTACGATCACTGGTTAATCACCCTGTATATAGATGGATGGCTGAAATAACGATAATGGCTTTTATTTCAGATGTAGTATTGACGTATTTGTTATAGAAAGACAAATTTCAATTCAAACATTAGTTAACTTTATGCCAATTCGATTTTTCCAACTACAGGTTAGCTATGTACGATCACTCATGAATCACCCTGTATATGATTGGGGGACAGGAATAACGAGGAAAGATTTCATTTCAGCTTCACTATAGATGTATTTGTTAGAGATAGACAAATCTCAATTCAAACATCAGTTGATCTTAGACAGCTGGAATAATTTAGCATAGCCTTTCATCGAAAAATACCAATGCTTCAAACAGCTGTTATATAAAATTCAGTGCAATATACACTGACTAAAGAAACAAAATTTGAATACCAGACTGACGGCAACCACAGATTTTGGAATTGAATTAAATTGGAAATTCTCTTGACAACCATGATTATAAATTGTTGAACTCAGAGTATCGAGAATGCTTTCAACCCCCATAGTTAGATATACATTCGAGAAAGTAACAATCACAGAAGATACGGGACGCCAGCTGTCTACCAGCTTTCCGCCCACACATGTCAAGAGAATTCCGTTTCTTCAACTGCAATTTCACTTTGAATTAAAATAGTTCCAATAGAATTACATTCGGCTTTAAATAGTTATGACTGAAAACTATTTCAAATAAACTAAATGTAAATGAAACATAATCGAATATTAAAAATTGAAAACATTTGACGGAATTTCAAACTGACACTATTTCAATTTTGGGCTTGATGTTCGAAATGACAAAGTGCTTTAGTTACATCAGGTTAGAATAGAGAGTAAAAAGGAGTACTTATCCACATGTGTAGAACATGGAATAATATCGCAATCTAGCTGCTGGTTGGCACAATCTTTTGGAATAAGGAAAAGAATTCCGGTCAATTGTGAGGCCTAAGTACAGCAGACTTATGAGCAGAAACGTTTATGTGGACAAATGGTTCTACTCCATATAAAAATATAACCAAGATACAAATCATCATCAAGATAATTTACCCACGCCAACACATTTTCAGCTTTCAATTGAATACTCCGATAAAATGTTTCGAAACTAACGCACTCTTTTCATTCTATTGATATAAGTGCTTGCTCTAACACCTGTTGTTTCTAACTAACGTTTGACAGCATTCTCTATTGTTTTTCTATCGTGGAAATTACTTAAATATATACAATTTTATGCTTTTTTATTCAGTTCTGGTAGTTCATAGAAATGAACCTGTGTTTTTCTCGAAATGCTTTTATTTCTCATGATTTTGACAAGATTTTCTGTAAATATTCTCATCGTGCAACTCAGTAGGGCCTTGTCCAATTTTTCCTCTCAGCTCTTCCTTTTCCATAATTAATTGCTTTCATATTTTCGCTTTCATGCCCGAATTTACAGTTTATTATGTTAACACGAAATTTCAGGAATCCGTTTATCATTTTTCCTAATTTCTTGTTGGCATAAACTTATTTCATTTCACGTCGATGCGTCAACTACGTCAGCCGACTATGACTAGTCCCAACATGATATTTTTGTTTCAATTTCGCTGTCCTTACGAATTAACAATAGATATTTCTGATGTATTTATTTTAAAACTAAAACAGCCCCGGCTTTGCACGGATATTAAACAAACATTTCAGAAGTTATAATTTCTCACATCAAAGCAGCGATTGGGAGCTTTCTCGTAGACGATATGTAATGTTGATTTATTTTTTATAATATTTAATGATTAATTGAAATTCAGGACCTCTGTCCTGCGTTAGACCAACATCCAGTTGGCCATGTGGAAAACATTCTTTTCGTAGGTCAATATCCACTAATTCGAAAGATTGAAAAAACACTTATTGTGACATAACTATAATAGTTAGACTTAGGCTGTCGCGTGGGTAATTATATGTTTTGCAAAGTCATAGTACATTATTTTGGTTCATAATCAATAGCCACAGCTCTACATAAAAATTTTTTTTTATTGTTACCCTGGATATCATCGCAAATTTTTATGTTTTCGAGTGCCCGGATTACGAATATATTCATGAAAGTTCTCAATGTACTTGTATTTTCATGATTTTTGTATTTCTTATATTTTGAACAATTATAGGCTTGTTAGAAATAAAATTTAATTTTCCAGTCATGATTAAGCTTCTGCGCAACTTTTTCGCGCATACAAACATCACCTGATCCCCACTCTCAGACCCCTTGCTCCACAGAACAGCTGAGATCTCAGTTATTTGACAATATTGAAGTACATATACACGTAAATCTGGATAGTGTCATGAATTAATATTTTGTTTCAATTACTGAATGTCCATTCTTATATATTTGTCTTCTACTCTAAAATATGAGTTCGTCACGAAGAAAGTGTAAATATTGTAGTGATTTATTTTGCTATATTTGCGGTGTTTATATACCAAAATACCAAAAGAACAAAAAAGAAATATCACAGACTTTGTCAAGGAGACTTATGTTGAATAATTTGGTTTCAAAATGGACAAATTAGTTAAACCATGGGTTCCTGATAAAGTTTGTAAGTCCTGTGTTGAGTCTTTAAGGTTGTGGAAAAAAAGTGAACGTTCTGAATTAGACTTTGGTATTCCAATGATCTGGATGGAGCCTACGAATCATTTAGATGATTGTTACTTTTGCGTAGTAGATGTTAAAAGTTTTAATTGAAATCAAACGTGGAGATACCCAGACTTACAGTCTACGAAATGTCCGGTTCTACACAGTGAAAATCTCCCTCGGCCCATATACATTTCAAAAATAATTTGCATACCCTCAGAAACAATGATGTTACCAAATTCACAGAAATCGGGACCATCTACTAGTGGAAGTGAATGGAAAGGTGAAACATCTACCCAGTTATTTTCTCAAAATGAACTCAGTGATTTAATACGTGATCTCAATTTGTCAAAACAAGGATCTGAACTGTTAGCCTCAAGATTGAAAGAAAAAAATTCATTGGCACCAACAGTAACAATTACAACATACAGAACGCGAGGAAAAGCGTTATTACATTTGTTTAGTGAAAATGAAGGATTATTGTATTGTAATGATATCGCGAATCTGCTTATAGACATGGGTTTAAAAGAGTACAAATCTACTGAATGGCGCCTTTTTATTGATAGTTGCAAAAGAAGTTTAAAATGCGTCTTATTGCACAATGGAAATAAATTTGCATCAATTCCAATTGCCCATTCAAAGAAACTCAAAGAAGAAAATGAAAATGTAAAATTAGTTTTAGAGAAAATTAAATACTCTGAGCATCAATGGCCGATCTGTGTGGATTTAAAAATGGTTAATTTTTTACTTGGCCAACAAAGTGTATATACAAAATACCCTTGCTTTATTCGTATGTGGGATAGTAGAGCAAAGCAACTTCATTGGGAGCAAGATGTTTGGCCTGTATGAAATTCTTTAACTGTCGGTAAAGCCAACGTAATAAGGGAGCCGCTGGTGAGCAGATACAAAATCATACTTCCACCATTACATATTAAGTTAGGTATGATTAAGCAATTTGTAAAAGCGTTGAACAAAGACGAAAATTGTTTTAATTACATTTTCAGAAAATTTCCGAAGCTTAGTATGGAAAAATTGAAAAGTGGAATATTTGATGGTCCTCAAATACGGCAATTGATGAAAGACTCAGATTTTATCAAAGTTATGACTGTTCCGGAAACTAAAGCTTGGAAAAGTTTTGTGTTGGTTGTCAAAAATTTCCAAGGTAACCATAAAGCAGCTAATTATGAAGAAATTGTGCAAAATATGCTGACAAACTTTCAGACTTTAGGAGCAAATATGAGTATTAAGTTACACTATCTCCGCAATTATCTAGATAAATTTCCGAATAATTTAGGAAATTATAGTGAGGAACAGGGAGAGCGGTTTCATCAAGATCTAAAAGTGATGGAAGAAAGGTATCAAGGTCGATGGGATTGTCACATGATGGCAGATTACTGCTGGTCTTTGAAAAGAGATTGTCCCCTGAAAAATTATAGAAGAAAAGCTCATAAAAGGCGTTTATGGAAATATGAAATATATTTTCGACATTTTCCTCTTTATTTACTTCGATGTATCCGAATTTCTCAAAACATAACTGACATTATAAATATATCTGTTATTTTGTTTCTTGTTTCACGATTTTTGTTATGTAAAGTGAAAATAAAGATTTAAAAAAATCAGAACATACAAAATCACTGATAGTTTCACGAATTGTGTGCATAAATAGACCCAAAATCATTTTCATATCTAGGGCAACAAATCCATTGTAGACCAGTGTAGTTTTTGCATCCCACCCGATGTGAAAGAGTTTTTAGGTAATTTTGTCAACCTTTGGATTACATTATTGGAATTTAAGTATGGATTCTTAACTTTTTTGAAAATTTTATATGGTTTTTGTTCAACGTGAGAGAGTGTAGCTTTCCAGCTATGAAATAATTTTACAAATCGGTCAAGCAGATTCGGAGCCTTTTCAATGCAAACAAACTATTTGCTTTCTCAATCATTTGAGAGCTGTCACATTTTGTTTACGTAATTTCTTTGATGTATGGTTTCCTACCGAAATTCTCAAGTTTATGTGTGAAATAATGTAAGGGTTAAGCACACGAGTGCCTAGTTGTTAGTGAGTAAAATTTTATATAGTGTTAACGGTTCTCAGCCCTCTGAAGGAAACATAGCGAATTGTTATGAAAATTACAATATATTTGAAAAATTATAACAACTTGGCCATAGACTGCAAAATATTCTATTGAAAACTCAGAAATTACTCGTAGAAGTAAAAATACACTAGATGGAGAATGAAAATAGCTAGGTAGGGTATACCGTAGCATATATAGATATTAGTTTTACGCACAATATACATTATTTATGTCAAGGGTTGGGTTAAGTTTAGTTAGGTTCTTCTCTTTAATATCAATGGAAAAACTCATAGTTATTCAAAATTACGAGTTTATTGGTTGCTTCAAAACAAGAGAGTTACATATGGTGTTGAACTTAACTAAGGAGTGACTTTGGATGTTGAAGCGTGGCACTGCATGTCCTCAGCATACTTTTCATAAAATGGTATGTAACGTCTGAGTGCTAATCGCGAGCATGCTGACATATGATCGTCAGTTAGTTTACCGTATTTCGACTCAATTATCTTCATCTCAGAAAATGCACACTCGCGCAAGTAAATTGACCCAAACATCAGATTCGGATATTTATCTTCTGATATAAAACACCAGAAATTTATATGAGATGCTGTAATTTTGAGATATATATCTGATGTAATCTGCACCAACTCATTTCCAACAGATCATGAGTTCATATTAAACTGACTTGCTATGTCAGTACTTAATTCCTAAATGTTTCTACTTGAAAAAGCATAACTCATAAATGATGATTTATTGGACAATATACTGCAATCATAAAAAATCACTTTGAATTTTCCCAAAAATTTAATAATAAGCATCATACGTATTATAATTCAACTGAGCAATCCTTGCTTTCAAAGACGGAAAATGTTTCAGATCCTTTCTTTTCAGTTAATCTATCATAAGTTGCAATTTATTTTTGAATGATTTCACTGCGCTGATAAACTGAATAATAATTTCCCCTTTACTTTGAAGCTCCAAATTAATGGTGTTTAAGTGCATTGTGATGTCAGTCAAAAATGCCAAATCAGTTAGCCATTTTTCGTTTTTCAACATCTGAGTGTCATGACCTCTTTCGTCTAGAAAAGCTGTTATTCCGCGAAATAATTCTTGAAAATTTTCTAGGAATTTTTTGCGACTCAACTACCTGACATCCCTGTGAAGAACTAAATCATTCTGTTCAGCTGACTCCCTATCTTCCAACTGGAACTTAAAGAACCGCCAATGCAAGCTACGTGCACGGATGGAATCCACAATTTATGTTGCAATGCCCATAATTTTAACCGTGTTTAAAATTTTTGAACACAAATCTTGTTAATGTATAATGCAATGGAATGGAAAAAATGAAAGGAAATCTTCTTCATTAGCTCGACACAACGCCATTAAACCGTTTTTGTTTCCAGTCATTGCTGGTGCTCCATCGGTTGAAATGTACACTAATTTATATATTGGTATCTTGTAGTTCTTACAAAATTGAAGAAAACGTTATAGATATCTTCGCCACGGGTCTTTCCCTTCAGATGAATGATTGTCAAAAATTCTTCCTTAGCCGACATGCCATTGAATACTATCCGAATAAAAATACACACCTGGGCAGTGTCCGTCATATCGGTGCATTTGACGAACTGTAAAGAAAAATATGTGCATTTCATGATATCATGTTTTAGTTTATCTGCCATGTCATGACTCATGACTTCAATACGCTTTGTAACAGTCGGACGAGATAACTGAAGTTCTCTAATAGCAAATATGATTTCTGTTTTATTTTTAAAATCTTAAAATAAAGTTTCACCTACTTCAATGAATGCTTCCTTCAGAACCCAATCATCTTCGAATATTTCTTGTGTTTCGCCAATACAGTGTGTTCCAACGAAAATTTGACCCCCCCTATAACTCCGAAATGAGTAACATTAGCGAAAAACACCAAGACACGTCGATTTTTGTTTCGAGGGGGAGCATTTTTCGAAGTAATTTGAAACTTCTCAGATCAACCCCCTACCCCCGGCAACCCTAACTTTGAAATTCATCATAGGGAATAAGGGTCGAGTGGCACCTTACTGAAAAGGTCTGTCAATTATCCACCTTGATTTGTCATTTTTAGAATTTTAAATTAACATACAGGGTGTCCCAACCAAGGGTGAAGTTGAATTCTGGAAATCCCAAATACTAAATGAAATAGATTTATTTTGGCATAATGCAAGCGCAGGTTTATGCTCGGTCTAGAAAAACGACCTACACTTGTGAATTTGGAGTTGGTGCAATCAACCCCTATTTCCAGCATCCCCAACTCAAAAATCATTCGATCGATAATAGGTCAAGTGGCACCTCGTTGGAAAGGTACTGCAATTTTCTCTTCGAATTTGGTATTTTCGAAATTCAGAATCATCATACAGGGTGTCCCGAAGCAGGAACATTGAAAATCCAAATAACTTTTTGAAACTGGTTCATTTCGGTATACGAGAACATGTTTGATCCGAGAATAGGACTTTCTTGTGTGGTTATAGAATTTTGCAATCAACCCTTCCATTCAGCATCCCCAACTTGAAAATCATACAAATAATTCAAGTGGCATATCTTCAGAAAGGTTTTTGAATTCCAGAATGATTAAAGCATTTCATTCAGTTCGGCTCTCCATACAGGATGTCGCTTTCGAAAAATTCAATATCGTCATTTGAAATTATCAACTAAAATTAATTCGAAACTGTTGAAAGTATTGGGGTACGATGTGTTGAGCATCAATTACGAAGAAATAAAGCTGATTTCTGCATTGCAAATGTTCACATTTTTTCATTTCCATCTGGCGTGCAGTCATCTGTTATTTCTCATTTTGCAATGAAATATTATTATTATTCAGATCAGTTCCTCATTATTGTTGTTGTTCGTCAGTTGAAATTAATCTGAAAATGGTTTATTCCACTGAGGAAAGGGTCGAAATTGTATCGACGTATTTTCGAAATAACAGTTGTGCCAAAGAAACGGCAAGGATATTCGATAGGAACCATCCTGAAAGAGAAAGGGAGTCAGTCACCAGTACGTTAAATATTTGGTTGACAAATTCCTAGCTACGGGTTCGGTGGCAAACAAAAACATGAAGTGGCATGTCCTGTCAGAAATGAGGCAACGGAAGTGGCAGTAGTGGGTCATCTACAAATGGAGAATACTACTTCGATCAGAAAACTATCTCGTCTGACTGGTGTATCAGCTACAACTGTCCATAGAATCGTGAAACATCACAAATTTCACCCTACAAGATAAAATTAGTGCATGAAATAAACGAAGATGATCCAGATCGTCGTTTACAGTTTTGTGAAAATCTAAGTGAAAACCTAAACGCTAATCCAAATTTTCTGAATAACATCTGTTTTTCTGATGAAAGCACCTTTATGCTCAGTGGTGAAGTGAATAGACATAATTGTCGATATTGGGACACACAGAATCCTCATTGGTTTAGAGAGGCCCACACGCAAAGGCCTCAGAAGTTGAACGTTTGGGCAGGAATTTTGGCAATCATCTAGTTGGGTCTTTCTTTATTGAGGGTAATCTGAATGGAAATGGCTACCTACAGTTGTTAGAGGAACACATACATCCTAGATTGACAGAAATTTCACAGAACGATCCAACTCTTTCTGAGGACGAAATGCGTTTTCAACAAGACGGGGCTCCTCCGCATTATGATGCTCGGGTGCGCCAATATTTAGACGAAAATTTCCCAGGAAGGTGGATTGGTAGAAGAGGACCTGTTGAGTGGCCAGCCAGGTCACCAGATTTAAATCCCTAGATTTTTTTTGTGGGGCCATCTAAAATCTAAAGTTTATGCCACAAGACCAGAAAACCTGGAGGAGCTGCGGATGAGGATTATCACAGAATGCCGACTTTTGACTCCTGAAGTTTTCGCTAATGTGAGAAGAGAGTTCGAAAATCGTCTGTATAACTGTATGGAGGTGGGCGGAGGTCATTCTGAACAATTGTTGTAATAATCAATTTAGTTTTTTGTTTTCAATTGAATACAAGTTCAATAAATCTCGTTTTCCTGTTTAGATGAGCATCCAATCAGTTTCTCCATCATCCCCTCATCCTGATCCTCACGCCAGAAAACCTCGATTGCCAAACTGAAACCAATGCCTCAGTGATTCAGAAAATAGAAAAATCTTTCTGGAACTTTGCCACTCAACCTGTAATCACTTGTATGATTTTTTGAGTTGGGGATGCTGAATGGAAGAGATTGATTGCAAAATTCCATATTCACGCAAGAGAGTCTTATTCTCGAATCAAACATAAACATGTTCTCGTATTATACCGAAATGAACCAGTTTCAAAAGTTATTTGGGTTTTCAGTGTTCCTGCTCCGGGACACCCTGTATGATGATTCTGAATTTCGAAAATACCAAATTCGAAGAAAAATTGAAATACCTTTCCAACGAGGTGCCACTTGACCTATTTTCGATCGAATGATTTTTGAGTTGGGGATGCTGGAAATAGGGGTTGATTGCACCAACTCCAAATTCACAAGTGTAGGTCGTTTTCTAGACCGAACATAAACCTGCGCTTGCATTATGCCAAAATAAATCGATTTCATTTAGTATTTGGGATTTGCAGGAATTCAACTTTACCCTCGGTTGGGACACCCTGTATGTTAATTTAAAATTCTAAAAATGACAAATCAGAATGGAGAATTGACAGACCTTTACAGTAAGGTGCCACTCGACCCTTATTCCCTATGATGAATTTCGAAATTAGGGTTGCTGGGGGTAGGGGGTTGATCTGACAAGTTTCGAATTATTTCGAAAAATGCTCCCCCTCGAAACAAAAATCGACGTGTCTTGGTGTTTTTCGCTAATGTTACTCATTTCGGAGTTATAGGGGGGGTCAAATTTTCGTTGGAACACACTGTATAATTTAAATTACGCGATAGTAGTAGCTTTTGATTGTTTGGCTGGCCTTGTGAACATGGTTTGTTCTTTTTCAAACAAGATATCACATCAAATACTTTTGTTTTCTTGATTCACTCTATGGCAGAAAATCCCTTTCATAGTTTTTATGAACCGTTTTATGATGCCTCTCTAAGTTACCATGCTTAGGTATTGCAACTGACGCGCGACAAAGAAGACAAATGCACTTATACTTTACTATAAAAAAGAAAAGTTCTTCCTTCCAATCTTTATTGAAATGATACGTTTTAGATTTCTTCGCTGTACTCATTTTCTACTTTTTGATAATGAACTTTGTATCAAGGTAGTATTGCCTTCAAGTTACAATTCACAATGACCCCAATTCCTTCAGGCGCAACATTTATATCAGCGTGAACGAGTCTCGAATGTTCCCATCAAACGCGCTGCCGAAATTTCTAGGAAATCGGCAAGAATAAAAAACGCCGCTTTTCTTTGAAAAGTACCGCGCTTTCATCTGATGAAGCCACTTTTTGCCGGTAGCAGAGTGTAATTTCATTACGTAATAAATTTTTATAGCTTAGTTACGTTTCTATTAAACATTTTTTTCCTCTCGAGGTCTACTCAAAAAGCACTCGCGGTCGACTGGTCGATCGCGATCGACCGTTAGAGCAGTGCTGGTCTATAGTGACGCACTGTCCTTAATTGCACTGAGATGTTCCATACGCTTTTCGAGTGAAAGCGCAAAAAGCTTTTTATCAAGGTAGTATTGCCTTCAAGTTACAATTCACAATGACCCCAATTCCTTCAGGCGCAACATTTATATCAGCGTGAACGAGTCTCGAATGTTCCTATCAAACGCGCTGCCGAAATTTCTAGGAAATCGGCAAGAATAAAAAACGCCGCTTTTCTTTGAAAAGTACCGCGCTTTCATCTGATGAAGCCGCTTTTTGCCGGTAGCAGAGTGTAATTTCATTACGTAATAAATTTTTATAGCTTAGTTACGTTTCTATTAAACATTTTTTTCCTCTCGAGGTCTACTCAAAAAGCACTCGCGGTCGACTGGTCGATCGCGATCGACAGTTAGAGCAGTGCGAACGAACAGGGACCCTCAGGTATGTTATTTCTTGGAAATGGCTCATTTCTGCTTGCTAGAATGAAAATTAGAAAATATTAAGGTGACAAAAAATTGTAGCATGAATACCATCGGGTTGCTGAAAAAACATCAGAATTATTTTATTTAAAATAATAATTCATAATCAGATATACACAAACCCCACATTAAATGCTATTTTGATCCCAGTTGAAAATAAAATTTATTTACCAGGAGGATGGTTTACTAAAATAGTTTGAAAAAATTCGAACGAAGATATGAAATGCATTCGCGAAAATAGGTCGCGAATCTGGATATTTTTTTCCGAATAGACGATCTACGCATTTCTGAATTATTTTTAGTTCCGCGGTTGAATGGATTGTTCCAGAACCTCGTGCGAAATCTATTTCAGTTGGTTTCTTGATATAGTATCAATTCACACCGTGTCAATATTATGAGAAAGTGAGTTGTGTCAACAAAACAGTTTGGATCCGGAAAATGATCTTTCCACTCTTCGAACAGATAAACTAGTTCGGAAAGCCTTCTGCCTCGTTATATTGATAGGAATAATAAGGTACCCGGGATTATTTTGTATTAAACAAGACAGCGTGTGAAGTCTCCTACATAGAGACAAACTCATGTCCAAATCTTTCTTCTTGATTTGAAGTTTCCTTACAAGATAGATATATATCTTAACCTTGACAGTACAAAAACAGATGGTAAGGATATTACGGATTATGAAAATGTGTAATGAGGTATTTATGCAGTTCAGGAGGAGCAAATAATTTTTTTCCTATATGAATAATGAAGACTCGCTAATCAATTGGTGAAATATTTTATCTAAATAATAGAACAATTGAAGTGAAAACACTAGAGTTTCACAAAGAACCGCATTTCAAGAGAATGACACGCAATTTAAATATCTTAAATTCCTTCATGGGTAGGCAACCAATTATCAACACTTGTTTTTTTTTGTATGTGTCCGGACATATGCCAAATAAATTAAATGTTTTTTTCTTAGTGCCCTGCCTCTCATGGGTATCAAGATGTTGGAATTAAATTGTGATTTTGCAAGAAAACATCTCATATTGTTAAGAGCATTTGTTGATCAAGTTATACAGGAAAAGCCCAAGGTTGAAGTGTGACATTCAACTGTTTCGAGCTTGATCCGCAGGTACAGGGAGACTTGTAGTCATGAAAAGAGACCTGGGTAAAGACGACCTCGAGCAATAACGACGATCCATCAACATCCAGCTTCAACCGAACAGGGGAGCTCAAATTAACAATTAAACGATATGATAAAGTCTCAGGAAATTTGAAGTCTAACCTAACCGCAGCACATCGAAAAGGCCAATGGAATTTTCAATATATCAATTTGTTGAATACTGACTGAGGGAGAGTTTTGTATACAGATGAGTCGATATTTTGTATTTTGTATTTTGATCTCAACCTCATCGCTGGTGACGACACTGAATAAATTTTTCGAGAAATATTGAGTTTTTAACGAATAATACGAAGAACCTCCAATAGAATCATTTTATAAGGATCTATTCTATAGGGTGCGCCAGAGAAAACCGGACAAATTTTTTTGTTATAACTTCCGCAATTTTTGAGCTAAATCATTCGTTCTTTCTTCATTGGAAAGTCAAAGAGGTATGTTTTTCAGAAATTGTATCGAAATTTCACATCCGGTGAAATCCAGTATGACTGTTTCAATCGAAAATGAGCAATATTTCAAGATCGGTGGATTGTTTTCCTTTCACTAAGAATTTCAAATGGGGCATTCAGTCGATAACTCAGTCTTTTCTGAACAATTTGGCATATTGATTGATTGAATTGGTTGATTTCCGTTCGAATTCAAAATGGCCGACTTTCTCAAATATGAAAAGCCTCTGAACATAGACTGCATATATTAACTTTATGATAAACAAAATATAATGAAAAGTAATCGACTTTTAGACGACATGTCTTTTTTGAACTCGAAATTGTTAGCAATGGTTTCAACAAATGAGGATGAGAAAATTTTTCCGTCTGTGAACCAGATATTTTCAATTTGTCTACGTGTACTGAATCTATTTAATAAATTTTTGCATTGCTCGCATCTGTACTCTTCGACAACATGAGTCAATTGAAAATTATAGTGCCTCCGAAAATACTTAAGACCCAAACCATGTCTTATTATTTTTCTCACCGAGGTTTTTGATAGTTGTCATCTCTGAGACATTTTATTCCATTGCACAAGAAAAAGTTAACTCAGAATTCTTATGAGTACTGGGAATCAAAATAAATAATATGTTACCAGGTCACTCCAAGGTCCTTAAGACAAATACTTTCAATGAAATTTAAAGATTTCTTATTAGAAAATGCCTTCTAAGTATAGAAGAGTACATGAACTTTTACAATTAATGTTGTTTGTTTTATTATACTGTTTATCTATGATATTTTTCTGACGTACCATGTAATTTCTCTTGATGGTGATAAAATAATATTTTATTCTATTCTATCAGAACTTTGGAAAATACTACCAACGGAATTGTATTTCAACTAATAACCAAAATAAACAGGATATAGGTGATCTGGAAAAACTTTTAGAACAAGAGAAGATTGATAATAATCCAACACTTGACATCAAATGAAATATGATTTTCATTTATTGATTCTAACGAAAATAATCAAGCTTTCTTTTGGAAAATGATATTCCACGCTCCCTGCTTCCCATTTCAACAACAGAATTATCAACTTTTCGAAACAAAATCGACTTGATGGATTTCAATGAAATATATAATGGTTTGCTAAACCGTCAACGAATTTATTAAAATACAACTTTTTGAAAGGATAACACACAACCTTCCTCATATAGAAAATTTTCGGGATAGTAGTTGACATGGCTATGAGGAGAGATGCGTGAGGTTCAAATGAGGAAGAAAAATTTTTCTGAACGATCAGAATAGATTTTAATCAAGTGTTTTTCTCAAAAAGAGATAGAATTTTGCCAAACGATTCTCGATTTCAATTCGCCTTCTTTTTTCTTCGAAGATAATCATCAAAGATGAATCTGCTTCAGGAAATTCTCAGAAAGATAAACCCTAGTTATTCAGGGTTATTCGTTTTGTTTCGAAAGGTACTGTATCGTTTTGTAGGTTGAAGGCAGAGTTCATGTTGGTATCGAGGAAGAGATTTTTATAAAAGATGAAATACATTTTGAAGACTAAGATAAAGTTTGCTTTTTTTTCGATTTGTCTTACTACCTTTTAATTTCAGCAGTAACTTTTTTGAAAATTAATATTGATGAATTATATTTATTCATATTATATCTCCATATAGAGCTGAACAAACTATACAATATTTAGTGTTCATTGAATTTTATGAAGTATTAAAATGTTTCAGTTAACCCAACAAATATAATCGTAAAAGTGAAATATAAATTGAATTTTGTGGGATGGCGGACTGTTTGGCGAATCACATTAAAAAAGTCTGTGACTGGGTGACTATTTGATTTACGACTTTATTCCACAATAAAGTGAAATATTTCATGGGCAACATCCGTGGTAATCCAAAACTCAAACATTTTCAGGGGTGAACGCCTTTTCGTCGAATATGTGATGTGTTTGAACCGAAATTATTTATATCTGCGAGTATGATACGGTCCGATCAATCCAATAAAGGCGGAATATATTTCAATCTTTGTTATATAATACGCCAGAGTCACGCGAAAGAAATATAAATGTGTTATGACAGTTTGATATAAATGGTGAGCTATGAATTGAATAGAAAAAGTACTTTCAACTAGTTGAAGAATCGATGTTTTATAGACTTTGAATTCCGTTATTGGCACTTAGGTCAAATACACTACTAAATGATTAGATGTATCAATTTCATCGAACAAACTTCAGAAGAGTTGAAAAAGTATCTATGTTTCAGTAAGATTTGGAGATCTCTGCCATATAATTTTGAATCGTTGATTACAATGCTCAATCATTTATTCATTCTTTGGATTTCTGCAAAAGTTGCGAATGTGTTTCCAATTCGTTGTCCTTTTGTTTCGTTCTTAGCAATTTCTGCATGTGTGGATATTTCTTATTCATCATGCCCAAACGACTGAACGGATTTCGATTGAATGTGATATAAAATCGCTTTGATGAATTCGAAGAATATTTATATTCACGAAAAATGTTACGTCCCAATGAGAGTATCGAAAAACCAATTATATCAGCTATCCATATAAAATATGGTATAAAGAAATAGATTGCGATGAATTTGGTCTAGAAGAGCTTCAATTAATTTGGGAAGACATGCGACTTTTTTACATTTATATTGGAATTCCCTCAGTTTCAAAATCTTAGATATAAAAAATTTGTTTAAGATTCCGTTCATACAATAATAGAATAGCATTTCAGCGTTTTCGGTAAATTTTCCCAAGATATGAGAAAAAAAGTGATAGAATTATAGTATGGAAAAGGATATCTTTGAAAATATCAAAACAATGAACTGGCACCTTTACAAGAACGCAATCGACCAGTTTCATAATTTCTGTCGTTGCATATAATTCATTCAGATTGACTAGGAACATATTACTTCTATATTGATTTTGTCATGATAGGGTTGAAAAAAATAAAACAAAACTTCATTCAATTTCTTAATGCTGCATATTGGATTCTCAACAAACACAATAGCAGAATGGAAATTTCCTCTCTAGATCACGTCAGAACTATCTTTTTTGGTAGCTCCGCAAAATTCAAACGAAGACAAATGGCCTACACGTTAGACCAGCTCATCCATCATTCGCCCTTCTAGGCAATGCTTCTACGTAATTTGAAACATTTTCCTATGTTCTGCTATTCTATTTTTCAGGATAGAAAATAGAGAACGCTGAATATTCATAAAGGTATGATATGACTTTCTCGAAGAGATCCAAGTGGATGTTTTCACTATCATTAAGTTTTCAACCTATTCCTTTTGATATAGTGAGAAAATATTTCATTGTTGACATTTTTAATCAATTCAGATTTCAGGGTCTTTTCAAGAATAATTTTTTCTGAATAACAAGAAACTGTCAGTACATTAGAATAAAATAACGGATAAGTTCTAATGAAAAATTTTGGACTGATTATATTCATCAACTCTCTGATAATTCAATAGCCAGTCTGAAATTCTTCATATAAGTTTAATTTGCAACAAATTTTCGAGTAATATAAAATCATTTTCTTCTATTTTTCAGGTCTGAAATTTCTTCAATTTGGAAGTAACTACCCGTTACTGATAATTTCTCAAAAATAGTAAAACAAACAGTTACTTTTATTATATTCTGAAATAATGAATAATGAAATAAAATAAGGTATTACGTTTTGAATATCAATAAATTATTGATGCAAAGAATAAATAATTACATTGGTTGGACCAGTTTTGGATACACGTCCATTATCAACAACAAGCTAATGAAAACTGAAAACTCATGTACAATATAGAAACTAACATTAAGTCTACCTGGTCGTTAATGATCTTATCTCTTTCTATCCTAGATGCTTTGAAACTTCCATCGAAGTAATTGAGTTTATGAGATTTATCACAAGAATGAAGAATTTTTCGCTGTTGTGCTGGAAAAGGATGACATTCATTTACACCATGTGCAGCTAAGGCTGAGTCATATTTCTGATATAGGAATGATCGGAAATTTTCCTTGTATCTAGCCTTGTAAGAGCATCCTTTTTGACCTATACAAAGGGAATTGCACTCAGAACATGTTAATTGGTATACTCTAGACTTTGAAAAGTTCTTTGAATCGATGAAAATTTTCAAAGCATCTAGGTAGAAAGAAATAAGCTTCTTGACGACAAGGTAGACATAATCATCTACCAGTCACCATTATTCAAGTAACTGTGACCTCTACTATCATTATCGTGATGTTAGTTCCTGTATTGTACATGAGTATTCAGTTTTCATTAGTTTGTTGTTGATAATGGACGTATGTCCGAAACCGGCCCAACCAATGAAATTTTTTATTCTTTACATCAATAAACTAGTGATAATTAAAACATAGTAACTTGTTGCATTTCATTATTCATTATGACTATCAAATATCACGTAGTTCAGGATTCGTCGATCAAATATTTTGAAATTATTAAAGAACAAAATTTAATTCAATGCTTCGTGATGAACTTATTTTGGAGTTAAAATAGTTTGAACGGGATATTTTTGGTGAGTTTCAAAAATCTGTGGTAAATAGTAAATGAGCAAGCTGCTGTAACAACAAATTTATGAAGATCACCAAGATTTATCCGCAATACACCATTTCGAATTATGTAGACCTGATGAATAAACTTTCGGCAATTTTAGTTTCAAATTTGTCTCTCCTAATATAAAAAATATATAGCTAAACGCTTCAACAATAAAAGAAATCTTCAACCAAAATAACATTTCACCAATCATTCTGTAAGTATAATTAATGATTTTGTAATATTTTTGAAACTCATTTGTCCCGAATGCAAGTCCAACTTGATTCGAAAGATTTTATTCAAATTTCAAGGAAATTCTTGAGACATCTACAACGAATAATAAGTGAGCAAAAGAAAATTTATTTTGTTTCAGTTCAGGCTAATGATATTCTTGTATTCTTGTGGGTTTTGAAGGATCAAGCGGAAAATAAGATCAGTTATCACAATCATCATTCACAAACTAAACAATTTTAATGGATTATTTCAACATATTACTAATAAAGTAGCCTTTTGTCACACTCAAAGCGTTCCTCTAAAACAGTCGAACTGATCTAGTCAATATCAAGTAAAATAATAGTTTTGGATCGCATCGATCTTTCATTACCTTCCTCGTATATTAATTTGGTATCACAGGAGAGTTTTTCAATTTTTTCCTGAGCACCCAAATTTTTCTATTTCAACTGAGTCACCTCAAGTTTGAGATCCGAAATTTCGGCAGTGTGAACACATAGCCAACTCCGAGATAGTTAACGACAGTGAGGAAATGTTCGCCACTACTTCATTTCGTATAACTTCTTTGAAATCATCAAACTGCTTTCTGTAACCCACAATACAAACGATCCACTATTGCTTTGATCTCAGGAACCTGCAGAGAATCCTGTGAAATGGCAGGCCTGGCTTCACAGCAGATGATAGTATCCTCCTTATTGTATCCAGCTATGGTTGAGCCACTAGGGTGAAACCTAGTATCGCACTTCACGCAATTTACTGGATTCATAACTTTATTCTTGCTGATGCGACACTTGGCTTCTTGGCCAGACATCAAGGTATTTTCTTAAGTAATACCACAAGAGCTCAGATTTGGCCGAATATTTTTCTATGTTCGTTTTCGAATACTTAAGTGCAAGCAATTCGACGAGAGCATAGCTCGAGTGATTTTGTCGGGCAGGTCGAGTTGACTTATCGAAAAGTAAGTATGAGAAATTGAGCTTAGAAAGATATCCTACCAAATCTGAGCTCGAGTTGTATTTGCTGAGAGAATTCCGCACACAAACTCAACGAGAAAATCATAAGGCATTCATGACGAACATGTTTAGTTATTATTGGAATGAGCAGTTATTAAATATGCAAATACTATATACAATTTTTTCACTCCGGGTCGATTCTATAAGGGACGATGCCTGAGGAATTATGGAAGATTCAGCAAATGACGCTCATTGTTCAGTTGCAGGTAGGGCTTAATAGAGCTTGCAGTAGAGTGTCCGGATAGTTTGATCAATTCTTGTTCACTGACACCTGCCTCAGATAGGTAAGATACAGCACTGGATATATGAGAATGATTTGCGATCTTTTTATTTTTCGTATCCAGTTCTACCTTCTTTGCTGAAATTTTTGTCCATAAGGATATTTCATTTATTCCAGAAGGCATATTTTTCTACCAACCCTTAGAAGTACTGTTTTTCCAAAATTGATTGGGAGCCAGAAATAATCTATCACTTGAATTATGATCGGGTCTTTTCGACAATATCTTATGTAATAACCTCACAGGGTATAAATCTGAGTTTTCCTTATTTTTAACTAGCCATTTACTGTCACAGTATTTTTGAGGTGCCTTGGCAAGTTTTCGAGAATACTGGGTTATATTCATCAAGACCAGTCACTTCTCCATTATTAAATTTCTCATCTTTGAAAAAGTGTACCTTGCAAGTTTCTGAAAAATATTTTCAACAAACCTATTGGGTAATTTGCGTCCCTGTACAGAGCCATGCTTTCAATTTCAGTTCTTGTTAATGCAACGGAACTTTCCTTGCGCTTTTCCACATCCCCTTGTTACGTCTTCCTTTCAAAATTGTAAGCTTCTCGAGCCTTTCTAAACGTCGAATCGGTAGAAGGGTTGAAACTCATGTTGAATTCTTCGAAACGCATATTCTGCATTATTTTGCAGTTGTGTTCCACATTGTTTTGACAACGTATTCTTTGTAAACTTGCTCATTCATTTGTTTTATATTGAAACCCCAATCCATAAGAATTTCTGCAATATCTTCAAAAGAATATGCTACAGAATATACTGAATTGATTCCAAATCGAGCTGTGCTTTTACCCGAATTTTGGGGATAGAATTCTGTATAGAATTATTTATTTCTGCTTCACTGGTGCTTCCAAAACGAGACATTTTAATTTATATCGGTTAAAACTTTACAATAGCTGTTCTTGACAGTTTTAAAACCATGCTATTTGTTGTGAATGTTGGGTTGCTATACAAACGCAAAGATTCTTTATGGGCAAATTGATCCACGAATATCCTACCTTCCTTCCTAATTCTATGCAATTTATCCGATATTAAACTCGAATTTCTGTGCTCTTAAACGTGCATTTTGACACATGAGTGGAATTAACTATATGAGAATGATTTGCGATCTTTTTATTTTTCGTATCCAGTTCTACCTTCTTTGCTGAAATTTTTGTCCATAAGGATATTTCATTTATTCCAGAAGGCATATTTTCTACCAACCCTTAGAAGTACTGTTTTTCCAAAATTGATTGGGAGCCAGAAATAATCTATCACTTGAATTATGATCGGGTCTTTTCGACAATATCTTATGTAATAACCTCACAGGGTATAAATCTGAGTTTTCCTTATTTTTAACTAGCCATTTACTGTCACAGTATTTTTTGAGGTGCCTTGGCAAGTTTTCGAGAATACTGGGTTATATTCATCAAGACCAGTCACTTCTCCATTATTAAATTTCTCATCTTTGAAAAAGTGTACCTTGCAAGTTTCTTTCTGCAAAGGCAATCAGTGTATGAGTCAACATGATACGTCAAAGACATCGTTCAAGGGGCTTATATAGTAGAAGGCCCTTAAGAGTTCCAGATCTAACCTGACAACGAAAAATTAACAGATTTAATTGGTGTATTGAAAACCAAAATTGGAATATTGAGAATTGGCGAAATGTTCTTCATTCGGATGAGATCAGAATTGGTGTTCCATCAGATGACGGCCGGATCCGGGTGTTAAGGGGTCGTCTAAGACAAGCTAGACTCCGAGTAGCTAGATAATTTCAGATATATCAAGGATACAGTGTGATGTTTTGGGGTGGCATTATGCTGGGAGGCATAACAGATTTGATTTTGTTTCTTGCGAGTGTTACGGCCCCACAATAGCGCATCTAAGACTCACAGAAGAGTGGCAGTACATCACCCCAGAGGAGGTGGAAAACCGATTCAAGCTTGTTTCAGGGCAAGAAGAGGTAATACATGCTACTGAGGTCGAGAAAAAAACATCTTCTCCGTGAGAAAATAATTTTCAATTTTATTATTACATGCGGAAAAAGTCTCTCAGTTTCTTTTATTTGTTTCTTTCTTAGAATAAACATTAATTCATGTCTTTTTCAATTGAGATATCTTAGAACTGATCATTTCTATTAATCCTACGAAATTTCAAAAATTCCTGTGGTAATATTCGAAATATCGGGTGATTCCATATAAATTTGATTGTGTGTATTCCATTTGTACGATGCACATTGTACGAGAATACATTGGGCACTTGCTTTTAATGCTGAAATTGAAGATTAATGAAGGTAAAATCTTGTTAATGACATGGTATTAAATAATTGATCGATGAAGCCTGAACTACGTGATAGTTGATAGTCATAATCTATATATATAAAAGAAAGTCGTGTTAGTTACACTATTTTTAACTCAAGAACGGTTGTACATATATGGCTGAAAATTGGTGGGTAGGTAGCTTAGAGCCAGGACATGGACATAAGGTACTGTTTATCCCGTTGGACAGTGGTCCCATTTGACTTGGACGTATGGATGACAATTTTATTTTTGGAGGAAATCAATATTAGAAAAGTGAAGTGATCTATAAAACGAAAAAAAAAGGGAAAAAGGAAGTTTATGCTACTTTAATGAAGGCAATCGGTGATGGAAATGGTGGTTTATATTTCCTAAATGCCCTTGGTGAAGCGGGTAAGACATTCCTCCTGTCAGTACTTTTAGCCACTGTTCGTGCGAGATCCAACAAAGCGGTTGCAGTTGCTTCTTCTGGAATAGCAGCCACATTGTTAGAAGGATGCCGTACGGCTCATTCAGCATTAAAATTACTGTTATATCTTTAAACTATCGAATAACCAACGTTTGATATTGCAAAACACTCAGCAATGGTCTAGGTTCTATCGGCATCGAAAATCATCATCTGGGACGAATGCACAATGGCGCTTGAACGTGCATCAGAAGCACTTAACCGAATATTGAAAGATATACGCACGTCCCGTGATTTCCACCGAACACTGTCAGTAATTACAAGATTTACGGCTGGCGATATCCGCCAAACGCTGCCAGTAATCGTCTAGATCTACGTCTGCCGTAATGTAAAGAAACTACAGCTGACAATAAACATCAGAGATACATTGCATAATGATACATCTTCAGAAGATTTCTCGGAGCAATTGCTGACTATCGGTAATGATCAAGTACCTGTCGACGAATCGAGCAGATTGATATCATTTCCAAGTAATATTTGTAATTTTGTCTCATCAGAAGACGAACTTATCAATAATGTATTTCCAAGCATTATTTTTAACTGAAATATAATGAATGGTTGAGTGAGCGACCCAATTTTAGCGGCTAAGAATGAAGATGTAGACGACCTGAACTACATACTTCAAAATCGTTGAATCGTTGGAACAATGCATTCATTCAAATATCGACTCCGTCACAAATGAGGATGAAGCCATCAACTATCTAATTGAATTTTCAAATTCCTAGGATGTGCCTGGCTTACCACCGCACAATTAACGCCTAAGGGTTGGCTCCGTAGTAATCATGCTTTGAAACATAGACCAACCAAATTTGTGCAACGGTACGCGTTTGGTGGTTAGAAAATTGATGAACAATGTAAGTTACGCAACGATACTGAATGGAAGATTCAAAGGTGAGGAAGTTCTCATTCCGAGGATCCCGATTGCCGTTTGAATTTAAAAGACTTCAACTTCCGATCCGTCTTTCTTGCATTTGCCATGACCATCAACAAATCGCAAGGCCAATCCTCAAAAGTTTGTGGTTTGAATCTAGAACATCCATGTTTTTCCCATTGTCATTTATATGTGGCATGTTCACGGGTCGGAAGACCATCTGCGTTGTTTGTTTTTGCGCCTGATAATAAAACAAAAAATTTCGTGTATCACAAGGTACTTAACCGAAGAGCAAACCTATGTACTATGTATTAAAATGACGAAATAATAAAGAATGATTAATGTAGGTATTTAATTTCTTCTTGTATTTTTTCTAATGAAAAAAATTAATAAATTCCAAAATCTGCTTATTTATTGCCTTCAAGGCGGAACAGAGTTCGCTAGGTCAGGGTCAGCTAGTGAATAATAAAACAGAACAAGTTACTGTGTTTTAACTATCACTAATGTATTGATGTGAGGAATAAAAAATTACATTGATTCGACCGGTTACGGACATACGCCCAATATCAACAACAAGCTCATGAATGAGTATTCAGTTTTCATTACCTTGTTGTTGATAATGGACTTATGTCTGAAACCGGTCCAACCAATGTAATTTTCTAGTCTTTAATTCAATAAATTAGTGATAGTTGAAACATAGTAACTCGTTTTATTTCATTAATCGTTATGACAAGGTATTATGTGAGAGTAGACAAGATGAAATTGCTTTATTATCTAGGAGATCGAAGGAGAATTCATTTAAATTACAAGTGATAAAAACAAGAACAAAATGTTCAAGATATTATCTTTGCGGGACCCTAATTCCTGGAGTAATCAAACGAAGTGGAAGTGAATTGTCTCAAATTATTTCCTAAGACGAAGAAAGATAAAGATCTTTCCGGCTCATTTATTAGTCACACGAATACAACTAGACAATTAATGAGTCTAATCAGCCTCCCCTTTCTTTTCAGGACGGCGTTTCTCTTGAAGGCGGCACGGTATCAGTTTCAGCCGATGGAAACACAACTACAAGCACACTATCATTCACCCCAACATCGGCCGATCATGGTCTAGTGCTAAGTTGCAAAGCGTCAAATCATCGAATTCCATTCAGTGAACAACAGAGAACATGGATGTTGAGAGTATTATACCCGCCAAAGGTAACACTTACATTAGGACATGGGTTGGATGCCACTGATATCAAAGAAGGGGCAGACGTGTACTTCGAGTGTCATCTGATAGCAAATCCTTGGGTGAGTTAATTATTATAGTTCTTTTATTCACGAATTGTTTTTGAAGCAGTATTATTCAGAAAATCAATTTTCAAAAATGGCGGATAATTCAATTTTGCAACTTTCATCAAACGAATAGAGAGTAAATTCCAACATTTAGAAACTTTGAGGTCGGCATATACAAGGTGATTCGCGAACAGACAGACATTTTTGCCAGTCATAATAACACGCGATTCTGGTGGTTCGACGAAACGAAATTACGAGTTACTTTGAGCGATTTGGAGAAATCATTCAATACAGTGCGATCCAAAGAAAACGAACCACGGTGAATAATTTTTCTGTAAATTTCATGAAAAAACTAAATTTTTGATTTGAGAGAGACTTTTTTCAATACATACTTCATTCGCCACCTATCAACCTTCTATCGCTTGCAGCTCTCCCCCCAGATTTTCGATAATGGAAAAGGGGGCGTGTTATACATATTTCAAGAGGAGGTGATTTCATTTTCTATATACCCACGTCATTATTCACTTTCTGAAGTAACAGGTGACGAATTGGAATTGATTATAGCTCAGAAACATTTCAGGTTTTCAGGAATTAGTTGGGGTTTAGTTGACGATTTAGCGAACTGTTTTTTACTAGAAGAAGCAGTTACAATTTTCCTATTTCATGCGGAAACCCTGCTTCTTTCTTTCGCAAAGATACTCGCAACAATATGATCGAAAATATATGATACGATAAGATAAGTAAGAGAAAAGACTTACCAATTGGGTGTACAGGAAATGAGAGAGCAACAAAAAAAGGAAAGCAATGACAGTTTTTCGTTGTCTTGTAGAAGAATTTTCGCCCTCGTCGATATGAAAGGTTTTCTACGATTCGGCACTTTCACTCACACACTGGATCCGGCTTTAAGTTTTAAATTGTGAAATATTAATTTTATTTCGTAAAGTAAGGAAAATTTTAAGAAAATGTGGTTCGTCTTCTTGCGTGCGTATTCTTTCTGTTTGTGTCTTGTAATGTATGCAGTTTCTCTGCTCATTTGATGTTGAGCAGTGTTGCCAAGGTGTAAGGAAGGAAGGTAAAAAGGAAGTAGGTAAGTCGAAATTTTGAAAAAAGATATTTTTAAACAAATATATGAAATGAACACAAAAGTTTGATTTGAGAACCGGCCGCGACATGTGCAAGTGGTTGAAAAATAAAAGAAGATATACTGAATAATAAAATTTTGAATTGTGAATAAGAAAATTTGAACTATAAAATTGAAGAAAAATGAAATAAAAAATTGATGGAAGTGGTAACCAATCAGTTGGATCTCTGTCTCAGGAGAACATTCGATCAAAACCTATATTACCTATCCAACAAAGCGAAAATCTATTGTTCAGTTGGTCGCACATAGTGGCAGCATGATGGAGCGTTACTTCAACATGTTGGTACATGACGTGTTAATTTCAGATGAGTTTGGATCTCCGTTGATGACAACTGCATCATTCAAGAATTTTCGTGTAAATTGGGAATATTTTGAAGCAAATAAGAATCGTTATTGATCCACTCCCTGAAATGTTCGCAGAATTTAAAACGATGTTCGGAATCATCTTCATTCAGCACGTGTACGAGTCACATTTTATAACAGATGGAATTTATACTTGTGAAGAAACATCCTGAAAATAGTTATTCTGCATACTCCAGGTATTTGCGGCACACACACATAGTTGATTGTGTATTCTTCACTATAGCAACTTCACCTAGAACCAATTCCTTCCTCATTCACAATTCTGATGGAATTGTGTTTTTCATTATCAACATATCCAGTCTCTATAACTTTGCTCATTAACTCAACAACGTATTTGTGCGCCAATTTGCTTCCAGGGTTATTTGCATTGTGAATGCGCTCAGTTGCACTAGTTCAGTTATTGTTTTTGCAGAACAAATTCACAATTTCATTGGGTTCCTACCGTTAATACACTATCATCAACTGATCCACTCAAAATACTACCACGGTAAGCCAAATATGAAATAGGACCTGTGTCTCAGCGAATAACCTAACTAAATCCAGCAGAATGGCAAAAAATTTCAAACAAGGAAAAATCGTTATCATTTATTGATCAAAACAAAAGAAATCTAGCATTTTCTCAAGAGAATGACATCGCACGCCTCTTGGTTCCTATACCAGATCAGCAGAATTATTAACTCTTCGAAACGAAATCGACTTGATAGATCTCAAGATAAAATGTAAATGGTCAATCGACCCTCTCTCATACTCAAACCAACCTAGTAGTTGACAGAGGAAGAGGGATGAAGCGCAAACGTTCAAATGGGAGGGAAACATTTTTTAGAACAAACAGAATCGATTTTAATGTTGATGAAGTGTTGTCAAACAAAGATCAAAAGCATGGATAGAAACTTGGAATTTTCTCCGAATAATTCTCGATTTCCATTCCTCATATTTTATTTTAGAAAGTAGATACCGTTGTCGTATAGAGAAAAGAATTGCCTCTTTCAAAAAGGTATCACACGTCCTCTTTTCGCTACTCAAAAATTTGGGGTGCTTTGCCAAGTATCGGGAGTTGATAGAAGGATAATGAAACATGCAAAATTGTTCCCTCGATTGAATTGAAAGTTACGATCAATTTAAAATATTCCGTTATAAATATTCAACCCTTTAGTAGGAAGTTTTGTAATTAAATGAGAGTACCTACAGTTTCTTCCTAAAGATTCATTATGGATACTACTTACGCTGTCTATACATCAGAGCATCTTCAGATCAGAGACTACAAAAATACAAACATTAAGAGTATAACGTAACAAATTCTGCTTTTGAGAATCCTATTGATTCTTTTTAATTTTACTATAATCGACTTTACTTGCTGAGAAAAGATTGAGTAAGTTTTTTCAAAAAGCAGAATTTGTTACGTTATACTTTCAATATTTGTTTTCTTGTAGTAACTGGTCTGAAGATGCTCTGATGTATAGAGATTGAAACTAGTAAGCATAATAAATCTTTGAGAAGAAACTAATTTAATTTAAAATTATTCTGTCTTATCTGATTGAATCTGTCTGCAATATGGCGAATGCGCCAGGCATACGAAATATATTTCACTCGTATTTCCTAGGTTTGTTTACTTACATCAGTTTCAACAAATCCTGAAATATTATATAAATTTATTCCTGGACTAAAATAACAAATAATTAATAAATGGTAGCATCTGTGTGTACATATGAAACTAGAATGTGCATTTTTCGGAGAATGCTGTAAATATTCCAATAACCGGACTATATGACTTCAAAAAATCTAATTTATCACCTGATTTTTTGAATTATGACTGCCCTAGTATAATAATATTTCACAAGACTATAAATACGATAGGATTATGAATATGTGAAAATTTTCACATTCAGAACAAATGGCCAGATATAGATACATGTTTCCGGTTTTTGAGTCGGCTTGAGAGTAGATGTTTCGGTTTTATATGCAAAAATAAAGTCACTACTCAGTAATTAATACTGCTGCCAGGCAAGGATTACAATGTAAATATATCCTGGAATAATTATATATAAGGAACACTTATGAAATTATGCATATCGATCTACCATTATATACACTAATTATAGCATTATCAGCCGATGACATCAATGTATCAACGATTAGTGTCAGAGGCTTTTTCTTCAGAACATCCAATGTACGGACGTTACTCGAGTAACACTGAATTTTATTACATTATGTTTTTGTGTGAAATGATGAAAAACCCATTAAATATTGCTCAGAATACATTAATTACAAATTTTCAGAAAATTATGTAACATTCATTTATGCAAATAAATAAAATATGAAATAGGATTATTAGTAGTATTAACCACAAACGAGAAAACTAATTACTTAACCTGGTAACCTTATTTTTTGGTTTGGAAGAATCCTAAAAAATATTACAATATTTGATGACTGTTATCTTCTGCAACTGTTCAAATGAATTTTTCTTTAGAACTAAAATCTTTTTTATGAAAGCACCCAGATATATCTCTAGTTGAATTAACAATAATCGGTAGAATAAATATTTCTTCAGTATCTACATTTTTCTATCTCATCGGTTAGCATCATATATCCAGATACTTTCTCATCGCATTTATTTTCTATATTATATGTATCCGGTATGGTAAAATCAATTATGTATTTTATTCGATTTTTTCATCCGTAAGAATGATTGTGATTTAAGCTCTGTTTTAAAGAATTGTTCCACCAAAATAAAGTTTATATTTATCGTTTTCACTAATAATGGCAGGGTAATATTTTTCTCTTGGAGAAGGGTAATATTTTATACGTTAATTGAAATTAACAAAATGGGAAACAGCATTATGTAATATGTTGAGTCAAATATTGAGCAGAATGATAATATATGAAGAACTGCTTCTGAAGAAGCACATATACGTTAAAAATCATCTAAATTTTCCTTGAATAATTTCTTGTGAAAGCAATCTGATCTTGGATTACAATTGCAAAACCTTATATTTCAGCCAACAATTCTCCAGATACTAACCATCTGTTTGGTAGCGATTTCATCAATATAGTCATTTTATAATTCTTTAGGGTGCTTTCCGTGTAATTCCTCCTCCATCCAACTCTATGAATTTCTAACTTTCGGTGGTGTTTATGATATTTACAAATAATTTTCTTTGTTTTATATTGTACTTCATGCAGACTACTTCAGACCATTTAGAAATTACAAAAAAGGACACTCGAATAGGAACTGCATAGGAATTTGATAGCCTGAAAAGGTTCTCACTAGTTTAATGACTAATGGTGATAATTATTAGTCTCTTATATTTAGCACATGTATATTGTCTTTAGTGGCACTATGGTTAATTGCCTTCCCTTCAAGAAATCATGGATATTTTTATGTATTTGCTTGCTATATTGGCTGAATTTTTATATTGGAAATTTTAATGAATCTGAGTTGATCTTTTTTTCTCAATAGAAAGATTCTATCAATTTGAAAGCCTAAATTCCATATGAATAACTTTGGTAAAGTTTGAAGTTATCCGAAGTGGAATTTTTGGTTGGGATCTAGTTCCAGCATACAATCTATTATCGTCTGAATAAAGTGAATGAGTTTATTCAAATTCAGCTGATTGACGTTTCATTTTAAAGCCGAAATTAATAGCCTAAAATCGAGAAGAATCTCTTCGAAAATTGCCTATTCTGATTGCAATGCATTCGGAAGATAACGTTAAATTGACAATATTCATTTGAAGATTGATTCGTTCTCCAATTCTTCATGAAAAATTCAGGCAAAAGAGGAATTTAGGTCAAAGTAAAACGAAATAAGACACTTTTGTGACTTTTCCACAATTTATTCAATAATCACGACCGGTTTCGACCTTACGGTCATTTTCGAATGAATAACAACATTACATATGAGTAGGTAAGTACAAGTACAGAGTGATATTTATCCTAGATTTTGAGTAGTGGCGATGCATTAAGCTCTAGTTGGCTGTTGAGGGTAATAAATTGTGGGTTTTCACATAGTTTGTTAATCTCCAATCTTTCCAACAAATTCATCTCTCTTCCCTTGTTACATTCATGAAGGATTTTGAGATTGTTCAATGATATCGAGTGGTCGGTTGATTATACGTGTTCAAATATTGGCTAATTTTTATCTGAGGAAATATGTTTATTGGATCTAGCTTCAAAAATTCTCCTTTTTGTCCGACATAGGCTAACTGACATACATTGCATTTGATTCGACGAATTCCTGATTGCTTGAATTTATCGTTATTTTGTTTGGCATTGAATAATAATCTGCTCAAGTTGGGGCCGCTTGAGAATGAAGTAGTTATGTTGAATTTGGAAAAGTAATTACTGATTTTGTAAGAGAGTTCGCCGATATATCTGAGACTAGTGTATCTTTTTTCTGGGGTTTCTGCGATGCTATATAGTAATTGAGAGGTAATACGTTGTTCTTTGCGTTTGATAATTGTATTTATAAAATGTTGTGGTATATTGTTATTTGAGGCAATTTTTCTGATGATGTTGAGTTCAATTTCGAAATTTTCTTTCGAAAGGGTAACAGAGTAAGCTCTATGAATCATGAAGTTATATGGAACTAGCTTGTGGCTCAAATGACTGAACGATTGAGATCGATGCTTCTGTGAATGTTTTCTTTCTGTAAATTTCATAAGTAAGATGGTTCTTTGAATTTGTGATGGCTAAATCTAGAAAATTAAATTAATTAAATTTCTGCAGTAAAGCAAATGCGGCAATGTGTTTTATTCATCAAATTAAAAAATTGCTGAATTTGTCTGTTCGAACCACGAAAAAAAAGTTATCTACATATCTGTACTAGAAAAAATGTGTTTTTCACCGAAATCTGTGTTTAATATTGAGATTTCTCTTAATCATTCATGAAAATGTCTGCTAGTTGTAGGCTAAGAGGTGATCCCATTTAAAGACCTGAAGTTTGTTTGAAGAATTTAGATTGAAACTGAAAGTACCTTTGAGATAGGCATATTTGAAGAAGATTGCTGAGTTCATTAGTGTGGAAAGGAGACATAAGTGTCTTATTTGGTTTTACTTTAGAGATGAAATTCCATGAAATGAATAGATCATCAAAACTATCAGTCAGGAAGAGTCTTATGAATTTTATACAAATCCACAGTTTCTTGGAGCCATGAATGGGAAGAACTATCGACGGTCTTTTTGTTATCAAAAAGAGCTCTATGAATCTTTTACTTCTCTGTACCAGCTTGCTCCAATGCAACTAAATCAATTGCACGTTGGTTGTCTGTCCCAAGGTATATTTATATATATCCTTTATATATATATATATATATATATATATATATATATATATATATATATATATATATATATATATATATATATATATATATATATATATATATATATATATATATATATATATATATATATATATAGGGGTTTACCTGACGATATATATATATATGTTCATATATATACTGATATATGAAAAATATAAATCCACCACCCGGTAATTAATACCATTGCCAGGCAATGATTATAATCAAAAATATCCTGGAATAATTATACAGGGTGTTTCCGAATAAGATGTCATAAATGAAGGATGCGAATCCTGAATTTTGAGCAAGAAAGTTCGAAGAACCAATGGTCAAAACATGCTTCGTTGCCGAGATACAGGGTGTTAAAGTTGAGAAAATTTTGATTTTCTCTCGATAAAACCTAGACTTGTCAAATTTTCACAAATTTTGGAACAGTATACAATGGGCCATAGAAACAATATCATCAAACAAAATATAGATGATTCTTGCCGTAGATGTTTCTGTTTTTTGACTCTTGCATTTTGATCGTAACTATCACCGTTTCTGAGATATTAATCATTGAAAATAATCCAATAGTTTTCCATATCGAAGCTCAGTCCTGATGCAATTTTTCAAATTGAGCTAAAATTGATCAGATATCTTTATTGATGTTCATAACAAAACGAGGCAGAAATTCTGACAGTATACAGGGTGTTATTTTTCACGTGCATTTTCCTCTTTTGCCCCTAATTTTTGTGGTGCGCTACTTATATTCTGAAAACAGAATCAAACAGATTATTCAAAGTGAAAACTAGTATTTTTCCGTATCTGCCACCATTTTCGAAAAAGTAATAACAACATGGCTACCCTATATTTTTCGGTGCATAACTGACGTTTTCGTAAAAAACGGATTTTCATTCAATTCGGATAATTTTATGCTCATCTTGAATGTCTTTCTGAATTGAAAATCATCATTTATCGTGTCTTCCTCATATCAGAACACGTTGATTTCAAAAGGCTAGTAAACTCTGATACAATTTTGAAATGAAATCATAGAAAAAAAACACACTTCAATGATTGTAAGTTTTGTCATTGAGTTTGTACATTTGAAACAGCTGTAATAGAACCAATATCTTTGAAATGGTTCTCACTAAAGAGAAATGGCCGAATACATTTCATGTATGTGGCTGAAGGAAACGCAGTGCACGCAAGGCGTTTCTATCAAGAACGCTTCCCTAATCGATCATTCCTGATAGGCGTACGTTTTCTGACATCACAGAAGATTGAGAGAACGGTATTCAAACAATCATGACTTGAAAGGGCAAATACAATAAGGACCCCGGAAATCGAAGAGGCAGTCCTAAATTGTATGATGCCTCAGCTGAGTACAAGAAAAATTGGAGAGAGTTGAATATCTCATTTGTATTGGTCTGGAAAATTCTCCATGATTTCTTGCTTTACCCATACCATATTTCCATTACTACCGATTATTATTTCTACAAACAGGCGTTATTCCTCCTCAATTTCGAGAAATCTTCACTTTCATAACAATCACTTTGGACTGAAGAAAATCCCCATTGATTGAGGAATGTCACCATCAAGAACAATTTTCGGTTAATGTCTGTTGGAATAATTGGGGATTTCCTGATCGGGCCATTTTGTTGCCAGACAAATGGAGCCTTATATCGCCACAGAAGAGATTTTACCTGTGTTGCTAAATCTGCAAACTAGAAATAGAATGTGGTTTATGCATGACGGAGCACCACCGCACTTCAGCATGGAAGCTAGAGAATTTGAATATGACATTCAATAACCGCTGGATAGGGCGTGATGGAATAAGCTTGGCCTCCAGGTCGCCAGATTTAAACATTTGGATTTTTTCTTTGGGGACATCAGAAAACTTTGGTTTATAACTCTCCCGTGAATACACTTGATTGAGGAATAATATCATGTGACGTCATCAGAAATACCCCAAGAATATTTCAGTTGCGCACTATATAGACGATGTATTATAGGACATTTTCAACATCTTCTTTGATTTGTTCTGTTTGTTCAATTTTGTTTTCATATTATATATTGAAATCATTCGCGATTATTTATGTTGTTTATTCATTTATTCCGATTTATACACTCAATAAAACACATTTTGATTCGAATTCAATGATCAGGAAATGATATCACCCTTTATACTTTCTCATAAATCCTACCAATAGTGGTGCAGATAACATGTGAACTTCGTTTGAAATTCGAGCTAAGGTCTTCACAAATTGCCGAAATAACATGGATATCTTCAAGCTTTCAATACGGAAGGGACTATACGATTACTTTTCTGACAATATCTCGAAAATGGTGGCAGATACGGATTGGATATTTTCATTGTCTGATGATTCTATAGTATACCAGTATATATTCAAAAGGTAGATTGATATATTCTCATATACATTTAACGTTATCCTAATATATAATTATCTCCATGGATATGTTTTGATTATTTTCAATCATAATGCTCAGAAACGGTGATAGTTACATCAAAATGGTATTTCGAATTGACTATTCGATTTTATTTTTGTTAGTGGTGGATTACCATATTTTGGAACATGGCATGAAATCAGTTTGATTGCATGAACAGATATATCATGTGGAACCCGAAATCTTGAGAAGTCTAGGTTTTATCGAGAGAAAATAAAAATTTTCCCTTTAACACCCTGTATCTATATATATATATATATATATATATATATATATATATATATATATATATATCTTATATATGTATATTAGGATAATGTTAAATGTTATGAGAATATATCAATCAACCAGAATATATACATACTATAGCATCATCAGAAAATGATATCAATGTACCAACGAGTGGTGTCAGAGGCTTTCTCCCCAGTGTACGGACCTTAGTCAAGTAACACTGAATGTTACTCATTGATAGTTTCCTTTGTGTGAAGTGGTGAACGATCGAATACTGCTCTGAATATAAATATGACAAAATTGTCAGTTAATTAAATTACTTTTATATAAACAAATAAATAAAATATGAAATGAGATTCTGAGCAGTATAAACTAAAGAGAAACCTATGAATCTACCTCATTATTATTTTCGGAAAGAAACCTACGAAGAATATTGAAAGATTTGATGACTGTTATCTTTTATAACTTTTCTTCAGACCCAAAATCTCAATACTTTTGTGAAGATTTCTAGGAATAACAACTGTTGTGGAAATAATAATCGGTAGAATAAATATTTTTTCATTTTCCACATTTTTTAATCTGGTCGCTAAGCATCATATATTTAGAAATTTTTTCATTGTATTTATTTTGTATATTATGTGTGTCGGGTATAGAAATATCAATTATATATGTTTTTG
Organism: Cryptolaemus montrouzieri; assembly: GCA_013387265.2. Lineage (NCBI taxonomy): Eukaryota > Metazoa > Arthropoda > Insecta > Coleoptera > Coccinellidae > Cryptolaemus > Cryptolaemus montrouzieri. Next base: position 128,563,673 of record JABFTP020000185.1, read on the forward strand.
ATTCTGTTTATCATTAAAAATGATATCTGGTCTATTGTGTTTTACAGCTCCGTTGCAAAGAATTGTTTTATCAAAATAAAGTTTATATTTGTCATTTTCACAAATAATCTCAGGTTCATATTTGTAAAATTTATTTCTTTTGGGAATTAGGTCATGTTTAATTCGTAGATTAAAATGAATAATATTAGCGACGGCATTATGTCTCTCTAAATAATCTGTTGAAGCAAGGACTGAGCAAGATGATAATATATGAAAAACTGTTTCTGAAGAACAGAAACATCTACGGCAAGAATCATCTATATTTTGTGCGATGATGTGTTTTCTATAATTCCTCGTGAAAACAACCTGATCGTGAATCGCAATTGCCAAGCCTTCTGTTTCTGCAAACAATTCTCAAGTTACTAACCATTTATTCGATGCGATTTCATCAATTTAATCATTTTTCAATTCTTTAGGGTGCTTACCGTGTAAGTCCTTCTGCATCCAACTTTCTCTTTTAGAATTATCATCAAATATATCAAAATCTACTTTTTGCATTGTCAAGTTCAGAGGTGTAAGATTATAATCTGAAGCAATAACAATATCATGTAATTTAGACGTTCTCTGTTTATCATGAAAATGGGAACGTAGATGAAAAATCTGTTTACTATGAAGATTATTCAAATCAGTTAATCCACGACCTCCAAGATGTCTAGGTAGTGTAACTCTCTGAACAGCTGACTTTGGGTGGTGCTTATGATATTTACAAAGCATTTTCCTCGTTTGACCTTGTAATTCATTTAGATCAGTTTTAGACCATTTAATAATTCCAAAGGAAGATGTAAGAATAGGAACTGCATAGGAGTTGATAGCTCTGAAAAGATTTTTACTAGTTAAATGACTCTTGATGATAATTTGTAATATGAACTTCTAATATTTTCTTTAGTGCTGCTATGGTTAATTGTCTTCTCTTGACAAAATACAAGATATTTATATGTATCTCCTTGATGCATTGGCTCGATTTCGATATTGGAAATCTTTATATAATCAGAGGTGATCTTTCCTTTTTCAAAAGAAAGATTTGTACATATTGGAAGCCCAAATTTCATATGAATATCATTGGAATAGTTGAAAGTAATCTCAAGTAGACTTTTAAATGAGATCTGGTTCCGACATATAATTTAATAGCATCTAAATAAATTAAGTGACTTAATTTGAATTCAGTTGATAGACTCTTTATTTTGAAGCCGAAACTAGTAGCATTTAATTCATGAGATAATGGATTAAGGCAAAGACAAAACCAGAGAGCACTTAAAGAATCACCTTGAAAAATGCCTCTTTTGATTGGAATTACTTTGGATTTTAACGATTGTTTTGAAATATTTAAATGAAGATTGGTTCTCCAATTTTTCATTACAAATTCAAGAAAAAGACGGAGTGTCTTATCAGTTTTATAAATTTCCAAAATTTCTTGAAGCCATGAATGGGGAGAACTATCAAAAGCCTTCTGGTAATCAATGAAGACTGTATGAATATTTCTCTTCTTAGCTTGAGCTTGATTCAAAGCAACAGAATCAATTACAAGTTGCTCTTTAGTACCTAGATGTGTTTTCTACATCCTCTTTGTTGTTCGGAAAGAATATTATAATTCTCCAAATTGCATGAATTTGTTGGGTAATACATGCAGTTAGAATTTTATATATTGTTGGAAGGCAAGTAATTGGTCTATATTGAGACGGATTAATAGTATTATTTATTATTATTATTATATATATATATATATATATATATATATATATATATATATATATATATATATATATATATATATATATATATATATATACTGGGACTATTCGCTGAAAAAGTAGTTTTATTTTTAGAGATTTGTATGGAAGCTGTGAATGCTCTCCTGTTCTTGCTGTCGGAAGCACATAAGAATCGACAAATTGTTCGGGAGAAACATGGTCAGAACAGTTTTTCGTGTTCCCAAAACAATATAAAGATATTTACAGCATTCCATAAAAATATCTGCTTATTCGTTAGATGAACGAACATCAAAATACCGTCAGAAACAAAACTAGTGCTTCAGCGATTTATCAACATATTCAATTAAGAAAACTCAAAATATACTCCACCTCATCGAAAATGTTTCGAAACATAAAAAATAAAAATAAAAAATATATTGCAAGCAATTAATTCTAGAGGGCATAGAAATATAAGAAGCAAACAATTTTCTACAAATTGATCCTTGAACTAAAGACCAGTTAATGTTCCAACACATATAGAAAGACCGTTTACAAATAGGAAAGTCTGCGCATAAATAACTCAAGTGTGTTCTTGAAAATATCTCTGAACTTCAAGTGCTAGATAAATAGAACTCGCTTGTTTGCAGTGATCTAGTTCACACAAATTGATAACGGCTGAAAAAGCACTGCCGAACTGTTGCGATGAAGCAACTGATACCTTCAAGAACCAAACATTAAGAGGAAGAACTAAATGCCAGAAAAAGATGTCGGCGCAGACATTGAAATTAACATATATGAACCTTATTATTATTATATACGATGAAAATTTTATTGCTGAGAATCTTCATCATTCAGAGTAATAATATCATAGAATATCCTTCTTCGATGAGAAAATATTATGCAAGATACGAGAATATGCTTTTCGTCCTACATAATGGCTGAAATTAAAACGTCGACTTAATGAGGTAGTTCGGTAAGGCTTCTATAAATTTCAATTAGACATAATAAACATTTCACACCATAACATTCTAATAGTCTAATCCTTAATAGCATCATCAGAACTGCATCATCAAATCTCTAACGAGCAATATCAAAATATGAATTATCTAGTCATGTAATGATATAAAAATTCATTCTGAAAATGGAATAGTAAAACACCAAATTTACACACATAAATTTTGAAATGAATATTGTTGAAGTATTGAATTTGCGTTCATGTAACACATCAAATCTGATTTAATATTTCATGAGCTAATACAATGCTCCAATTCAATCCAATCTATATATAAAAACAAGCCCAACTAAAAGAATTTGGCTCATCCTAAAACCTCATTGCAACAACTCAATATGTTGGTTGAAAGTGATAATTAATAAAAAATATTAAGGTAGGATAAATTAACTAATACTGCTATCTATTAAAAATCTATGAACAACACAGTGTTATTTTTGAACATCTCATTGACTATAAAGTTGTTATTTATAGCCCAGTACAAACTCGTCTCTCTATTCTATACACTCAGAGATTTTTATGCACCGAACTTTTAAGACCACATAAAAACCTTTCAATCACTTTGCCCCCTCAAGGTATTTTTCAACTATTCCAACTATATAATTAAGTCCCTAAATACCAATTTACTTGTTCGTTACATTTACATAAACCGAACACAAAATTTCCCCAACTGTTTTTGGTCCAGTCAAAATAGACATTTGACCTAACCAAAATTCTCATAGAGCTGAAAATTTGCAGAAACGTTAAATACATCATTAAAAATGAAATATCAAAAACCCCCTTCGATCCTACTTCTGCAAAAATTTTATTGAAGGTCAAACATGCAAAATTTAGGATTTTTCCATTTTTCTCCAAAATGGTAAGTTTTATCGTAAAAATAAATCAGACAAAAATTGTAGATCATATTATTCTCTACAAAAATGGGTCAGTCACTTTTTCTCTTACAACTCACCATTTGTGAAATATTGCGGTTTTAACTATTAGAAAATTAATATTTTACATAATACGTCTAATTCTACGTCAACAATTATTTCTTCGTCATTCATTTTCTTCTTAATTAAAGTAGAATTTCTATTCGCTGTTCTAAGAATTTCTATTCGCTGTTCTAAGAAAAGAATGCTTCAACTGTCTCTTCATTTATATCATAAATATTTTCATCTGTCATATTTTCTTCAATATTGGAGCAAGTCTGATCCTGACACTTGATGCATACTGGCGAACAAAATAATCCCCCTTTTCGACAGCCACAATTCTTACTACAATCCGTTTTGCAGTTACAAAAAATAGTATTAAGCAGTTTTTCTGGAGCAGGCGGGAGTCGAGTTTGAATTGGCTCCAAATAATTGTCTGTTAATTTCCAACCACATTCTTCTGGGTCCAACTCATTGCCTAGCCACACTTGAACTTGATAATACACACGATACAAGTGTTGAAAGGCAGAAGCAGATGTTGGAGGCAGACAAGACAACTGTACTGTTTTATTGTTTCAAGCAGATTTTACAAACCTCAAATATCTATATTTGTCTATGGAATCAATTTTTTTTGGAGCACCATACATTGCAAGAAGGAAACGAATTCCATTTGTAACGATGCCGTGTGGAGAAGAACCAATCTTTGTAAATACTTCTGCGCAACAAATTAAATCATTACGTTTTTCAAACAATTTAAATACTGCTATTTTACCTCTTTTAAAAATTGCTGATGTAGTATCGCAACCAGTTATTGCATTTAAAAAGGAAATATGAGCTTGACATTTCGGATATGCAGTCAGACTTTGAGATGATTATATTGTTGATTGTACTTGAGCTTTCCCAGGTTTCAAAAAGTAAATAATTTCATCATTTGGAGTCTGTGCAGTCAGTAATATTAACAAATCAACATCTTCTCCAACAACGACTGTTGTATTTGAACTTTTCCATTGTTTTATTGCTGTTTCAATTATAAGGACATCAGCATCATTATCAGCTTGTTTTATTGGAATACCAGCATCTGCAAATTCTTCACATAACATTGAAAGGAAGCGAGACTTATTGTGAGTTTTTGCAAGAAATTGTTGTTGGTTTGTTGGAACTTTCATAGATCGATCAAAAACGATATCAACAGATGATGTTTTTGTTGACCGACGACGAAGGGAATTAGGGACTTACAGTATAGTCTCTTATATCAAAATACTCATTCAATTTATACAAGTTTTATTGTGTAACACAAACCAATAGTTTCTTATTTTCATTTGTATTGAATGTCCAGTGACGTGTACAGGCTGCAATGAAGTGCATATTATGTAAAATATGAATTTTCTAATAGTTAAAACCGCGATATCTCACGAATGGTGAGTTGTAAGAGAAAGAGTGACTGAACCATTTTTGTAGAGAATAATATGATCTACAATTTTTGTCTGATTTATTTTTACGATAAAACCTACAGTTTTGAAGAAAAATGGAAGAAACCTAAATTTTGCATGTTTGACCTTCAATAAAATTTCTTGCAGAAGTAGGATCGGAGGAGATTTTTGACATTTCATTTATGATGATGTATTTAACGTCTCTGCAAATTTTCAGCTCTATGCGAATTTTGGCTAACTTATGACTTTTTTTTTGTCTATTTTGACTGGACTATTTACACATTCAGATATTCCAAGAACTCTAAAATACCAACTTTATATTCGAGTTCCCTAACAAAATTTTTCTTTTCTCAAACTTAGAAACCAAGTGAAATCCTAAAAAATTTTAATCTTCCATTTTGTCTCCTTCAGGGTAGATTTTTACGATGAATAAAAAGTTTCAATTGAAGCAACTCATATACAACATTTCAACCATTTTTGCAACTTCACTTATACTTCTTCAGCATATATTAAGATTCTTCTGATTACTTTATAATCTTGAACATATTTTTTTTCTCTCAAACCTTTCGATGACTATGTCACACCTTAGATAGTAAAGTTTGCAGAACGCTGATAGTTAAATTCATTAGATCATCAAATCCCCTACTTTTATCAAAGTTTTGAGAAAAATGTAGCCCAAGTCCTTAATTTGATACTATCTTTAGCGAAATCACTTCTGTAGTTTCGCCATAGATGTCTAGCAGATAGAGAGACAGGAATACATTCACATTTATAATATTACCGAAAAATATGGACCAGAACCTGCTAGATGTTACGGACATCGGTTGAACTCAGGTGGGATATTTTTTATTTTAACTTATTTGCATACTCGAAGTTTCTTTGGGATATAAAATTGCGAAAGCGAACCGCAAAGTGCAAAACTGCAGAAAGCCACCCTGATCAGAACAATTCCAGTTTCTTCGAAAACCTCCCTGAGAAGTGGAGCTCTGTCAATGATTGGTTCTAACCTCTGATAAAGAAGTCTTTCAAATATTTTAAAAGAAACAGAAAGTTAGCTGATAGGTCGATAACTATTAGGAAGTTCTGGATTTTCCCAGGTTTGAGAATGGCATTAACTTTAGCCTTTCTAAATTCAACGGGAAAACTACCTGAGCTGTCATTGTAAAAGGATAGTAATCACTTTTTAGCGTTATTTCCTTGATGTTTAAAAAAATCAGGAAAAATGTTATCAAATCCTGTAGCCTTACAAACTTCAGTAGATTTTATTGCAGATTTGAGCTCTCTTCCTCAAAAGGATTCGATAAATCCTGAACCGTGATAGCAGTCCTCTTCCTTTTATGTGAGATTCGTTTCATTTTATTCCGGTCATATTTACTAATAATGAGAAATGCCTTCTCTTAAAGATGTCTTGGTATTCTCAAATGTTAACCATCAACATTTCATAGAAATCTTACCTAACCGCCTCGTCTCCTGGATTCATCGATGATATTTATGAGAATTTGTCTTGGTGGAAATAAATTTCATCGAGAATTTTATCAATTGATGTACAAGCTATCTTCCCATTCGCAACTACCGGTCATTTGGATTGGAATGAAAATAACCCTTGACTTTAACTGAAATGTCTTCTCCGTTAGCAATCTTCTCCCCTTTCCACTGTCTGTTTTTCATAAGTGACAAATTTTTATTGCAATTTATCAATTGTTTTCTGCAAATTGGTTGTCAATTCGGGTACTTTTCATTAAAGGTCCTGCAAGTTCAGTTGACATTGATGATAAATGTTGAGTGAATTCATAATATCCTCCATTGAGTATTTCTTTGAAATTTCATTCAGCAAATGAATGAATTCAAGGAGAAAATTAGCTCTACTGCTTTTTTTAGTGAATTCCAAACAGCAGGTTTCTGTTAAAATGAAAACGAGACATTTAATCTATAGAAAACTCAATACCTATCAATAATAATTTGAAATACGGTTCAAATAATTTAAAAGAAGGAACTCGTGTATCTGTATTGTATGTTTTTCTGACAATTTTGTCTTATGGAGTTAACAAGTAATTTTGTGCACCCTGCATATAAAAAAGCATCGCAAAGTACATTGCCCTCTGAAACAATACTTTTCTTATTAAACAAAAAAAATTATAATCTTTTTCAAGCCTGAGTCAATTTTTTAGGCAGATAACATAAGGCTATTATTACGAAAATTTTGAATGAAAAATCATAGAACAATGGAGATTATTTTATATAAAACAGATCTTGTGAAATGATATTAAAAATGAGCCGATCAATAAAGAGAATCATAAAGTACATCATGCCGTTTGAAATGGCAAATTTGTAGTCGATGTCCGGTATAGCCGGTAATGATACCGCTCTGAAGAAAAATTGCGAATTGTGAATCAGTATCCATTTACTGTAATACTAAAATTTGAAATTCTCCATATACTTTTATTGGGCACTTAAGCACGGATACCCTTTATGCTAGATTGAAATACTGTCTGTCACAAGTGACCGAGTAATTAATGTAGCCAGTGTCTCTGAGAAAACTTATCTACTATTTTGATAAGCATTCCTCCAAAAGAAATATTGAAATCGAGAGAAAGAAACCAGATAGTAACAAACTGTCACTATAATTATTCGTTTCATTTAAATGAATATTGTTGCTGAAATTCTCTAGACCTCTTCATTGTTTCCTCGCAATATGTTTCTGCCGGCAAACCGAAGATATGTCAGTTGATTTACTTTTATGAATGAGGAAAGAAATTCAGAAAAATAGATCGTAAAAACTTTTTCATATTACGTAAAAGCCTACGAATAGCCAATAATTCTTCTGAGAAGATTTTCATTATATTTTGAATAGTACATTTCATCCAATATTCAACATCAAGTTTTAAGACCAATAAAGATGCCAAACATCTGTTGCTCTTGTTCGTGGAGAATCGGTAACGAGAATTTTCTCATATTTTCTTCAAGATATTATTTCCTTCCTTTTGTATTACTTCAGTTTCGATACAACGTTCCTGCCTTATATGTCAGTATGGCTAAGTTGGAAGACAGCATCGACCTATTGACAAATATCACGTCTGTTTTCTTTCCATTTCTTTTTCATTCAAGATTATTTTCAGTATGATGGGAAAACTTGAAGAACTGTTCGTGAAATGAATTGCTCTCCAGGGCATTTGAGTTATAATTTTATAACTCCGAATCAGTATTCGAGAAATGGATGAAAATTTGATGAAGGTTTCCAAAAACTCTTAATCTGAATAGGATTCTGTGAAGTTAAACGCATAATAATTCTACTTGTTGCTAGAAAAACTTTTTAAGTTTGTTACCTGTTGTTTTAAGGAGTTTTAGATATAAAGGTTTTTTCATAACTCAAGGTTCTATGATCAATAACATATTCTTGAAACTGTCTAGTTTTTCCATAAATTTTCCGACAAATTGAACCAATAAGTAGAAACTTATATTTCCATCCTAGAGATTGAAATAATTATTCCTTTTAGTGAAATATTGTCGAAAAGAATTCAAAGAGTTCACAACGAAGTCTTTTTCTTGCAATAATTGCATGCTTCGGTTTGAAACGTTTAAGCTTTAATTCAGTGTAAACCAATCAAAATTCTAAGACAATACTCAAATATTTTCAATGAAATAAAAGCTTACTTTATGAATTGAAAAGATTAGGAAGAGGAGAAGTATTTAGATCTAATTGACTATTAAGTACCTACCTGAATTCTTTTCTTTGGTAATCTCTGAAATTTCCCATAGATTGAGTTTTTGCCTATTATTTTCGTTGTGTAGAATTTTGAAATTATCATTAAGGTTATGGTTTTCTTCGAGTTAGTGATTAGAATAATGGGAATCTGATTTATGATAATTAAAACTACGTTTGTGCTCGGATAATCTAACTTTGAAATTTCTGAAAGTTCTACCAATATAAATTTTATCACAATCCCGCAAGATAGTTCATAAACACTGAATTTATTACCTTTATCAATTTTATATTTGCAGTTTTTGATATGTCGGTCTGAAGAATCATCAGTTCGAAATGCTTCATTGAAATTATAATGCGAGTGGAATGATTTTAATTTTAGACTAGGATTACCAATTTAAGTTAAGCTGTCGTTTTTTGTGTTCGAACTTTTTATACTTAGGAATACTTCCTGTATTGCTTTTTAAATTTTTTCGGGTGAAATCATGTTCTCAATCATACTCGGACTGTAACTGTTATTGAGTGCTATTTGTTTAATTATATTTAGCTCTTTTATGACATTATTTTGTGACATTGGGATATAAATGAGCCTATGAACCATACTATTGTAAGCAGCTAATTTATGTGGATAAGGATGAGCTGTGAATCGTAATATCTGTATGCGATGGCTTATGAAGAATCAAAAAATCATGTTTGCCGTTAATTTTAGTAATAGTTAAATCCAGAAAGTTAATAGAGTTTTCTGCTTCTATGTCTTACGTTAATTTAATATTATCATGAATTTTGTTAATTAATGTTTCGAATGACTCTTATTGTCTGTTTGTGCCAGTGAACCAAGAAATGATATCGTCAACATATCTAAACCAATAAATAAAGAATTTGAATAAAGGATTTTCTTGGATAGTTTTTTCAATATTATTCATATATATATTTCAGCGAGTAGAGGTCTCCGAGGATTACTCATGGTTGAACCTTTTTACTATTATATAACACTCCATTGAAGTTGAAAAATTTTATTCTAAACAAATTTCTAAAAGGTGTAAGATTTCTGAGTAAAAATCTAAATACCATAGTTTTATTTCATTGAGAATATGTATATCGATTTTCATCAAGTAACGACCTCCTCAATCAATCACAACTTAAAGTTTGCAATTCTTGAAATCACATTACCAATGCTTTCGCGATGTTGAAACCTAACGTATCTACAGATGGAAAAGAATATCTGTGCGGGTGAAATAGCTCCTCTCCTTGTTGTTGGTTAACTTTGCTGGTCACGTGGCCAAGATCTCAATTCTCAATGAACCTTTGAAGCTTGAAGAAGAGCCAAGCGAACATGATCGAATCTTGCAAATTTTATTTCAATATTTGTTTTGGTGAAGATGGAGTTCGTTTTTAGTTTGAGAGGGAAAAAATGTTAAATTTTAAATTTTCACGGGAGTATCTATGATTTGATGTGGTACGGGTTTTATTCCGTGGTCGATTTTGATTGTGGCGAGGTTTCGACAAGTTGTTCCTTGTCATCTTCAGGCGTTCGGTAGACGATGTCTCGAGCGTAACTGATAGCGGTTTGTCAGTGGTTCTGCTTTTATAACCTCGTTGTGGGCGTCGGTAGACCTGGTGGTGGGGATGCTTTCATTATTAACTGTTAATGATGCCGATTTCCTAGGTGGTAAAATAATTTTCCAAGCCTTTGTGTTATGTGGTGCTGATTTGTTTTGAGTTATCGAAATCTATTGTATGACCTGTGTGTAATTTATGTAGATAAATGTCTGATGAGATGGATTTCTTTTCAGTGCTCTTTTATGTTCCTCTATACTTTCATTTATACGTCTATTAGTTTGGCCGATGTATATCTCGTCACAATCTCCGCTTGGTATTGAGTAAATTCCCTGGTTTTTCTGAAGGAAAGCTGTCTTTCGGGTTTCTGAAAATTTTTCGATAGTTAAGTGTGGTTTGTAGTCCATTCTTATTTTGTATTTTCTCAATGTTCTTCCTATTCTATTTGTTACTCCTTTGATATATGGTAAAACAGTTGTGTTAATTTGTTCTTCTGTGCATATCGTGTTTCACCCAGTGAAAGTGTTCCTTATAGCTGCTTTTATTGTGTTTTTGTTATATCCATTATTTTCAAGAGCGTTATTCATTGTAGATAACTCTTCTTCTCTGTGGCTGTCATCTGTGAGTGCTACCGATCTACTTATGTGCATTTTGACCACTGATTTTAATTGAGCTGGATGATGGTGTGATGTGGCATGTAAGTATCTATTCGTGTGGGTTGATTTTCTGTATACTGAGAATTGTGAATGTCCGCTTCGTGACTTTGTTAAGAGGAGATCCAGATATGGCAAATTCTGAGAAACAAACATGACTCAGATACGTCAACGACATTTTTATCATATGGTCCCACGGTGAAGAATCCCTAAGCGCGTTCACAGCTCACCTGAATTCAATCCATGGGAACATAACATTCACAATTGAAAAAGAATCAAACAGACAGTTGCCATATCGGGATTTCCTCTTAACACAGTCACAAAGCAGACATTTACAATTCTCAGAATACAGAAAATCAACCCACACAAATAGATACTTACATGCCTCATCACACCATTATCCATCTCAATTAAAATCAGTGGTCAAAACGCTCATAAGCAGATCGGTAGCTCTCACAGATGACAGCCACAGAGAAGAAGAGTTATCTACAATAACCAACGCTATGAGGGACACTCTCACTGGGTGAAACACGATATGCACAGAAGAACAAAAGAACAAGTACCTTCTTAGATCATCATCTTGAAATAGAATTGAATCAATGAAGTTGCAAAAATTCATATACGTGTGTTAACAAGAATCGACTTATCTGGAGTGATCTGCTTAAGGGTCACTAAGCAATAATAAAACATTTCCTTATTACTGCAAGTAGTTATTCTGTGCCCATCATTCATTCAACTCATATCCTGTTCTTACTGCTTCGATGTTGCATTCATCACGACAGCATGATTAATGATCCATTTAAGAAAACAGTTTATATTTCAATGGTAAATGAAGTATCTATACAATGATTTTATTGGAGTTTACGGTCAATTATCTGTTGTTGCTAATGCTCGCACTGTCCAAATCGAATACGATGGTAATTATGAATTTCCATCAAGTGAATTCCCCATCAATTTAAAATTTATTTCAGGTAACTGCACGACCCAAATTGCTGATAATCCTGAAACGCCATTTGAGTAATGGTCCTATAGTGTCACTAATACATATCATTCTGTCAATGAACTTTCCTTTCAAAGCGGATACAGCTCAGGAAATGAAACAATCAGATGAAATCGACCCTCACAAAGTGGAACTCAGAATTCTCCATTGTCGAAACGAGTTTAGCCTTTAGAAATTATATTGAATTCAATTGCAATGATTAGTTGTAGAACCACAAACTAAATTAGAATTCACTTTATTGTCTTTGTTGCAAAAACACCTTTTGGGATGTAAAAAAATATTCCGAATGCTACTAACCTCATGAAATCGCAATAAATTATTGAATTAGTTGAAACTACTAACAACACAATATCTCTATATATATATATATATATATATATATATATATATAAAAACAAGTACTGTGTTTTATTTTACTTAATAATTGCGATTCGTGTGTTCAACGTAAGACGAATGATTATGCATGATCATTCGTCTGAAGAAGCTACGGTGTAGTGAAACGTTACGAATCGCAATTAAAGTAAAATTCTCCAGAATTATTGATAATGGAATTTTACCAAGTAAAAGCCTCCCAAATTCATATATATATATATATATATATATATATATATATATATATATATATATATATATATATATATATATATATATATATATATATACAGTGTGTTCCAACGAAAATTTGACCCCCTATAACTCCGAAATGAGTAACATTAGCGAAAACACCAAGACACGTCGATTTTTGTTTCGAAGGGAGCATTTTTCGAAATAATTCGAAACTTCTCAGATCAACCCCTACCCCAGCAACCCTAACTTTGAAATTCATCATAGGAATAAGGGTCGAGTGGCACCTTACTGAAAAGGTCTGTCAATTCTTCACCTTGATTTGTCATTTTAGAATTTTAAATTAACATACAGGGTGTCCCAACCAAGGGTGAAGTTGAATTCTGGAAATCCCAAATACTATATGAAATAGATTTATTTTGGCATAATGCAAGCGCAGGTTTATGCTCGGTCTAGAAAAACGACCTACACTTGTGAATTTGGAGTTGGTGCAATCAACCCCCTATTTCCAGCATCCCCAACTCAAAAATCATTCGATCGATAATAGGTCAAGTGGCACCTCGTTGGAAAGGTACTGCAATTTTCTCTTCGAATTTGGTATTTTCGAAATTCAGAATCATCATACAGGGTGTCTCGAAGCAGGAACATTGAAAATCCAAATAACTTTTTGAAACTGGTTCATTTCGGTATACGAGAACATGTTTGATCCGAGAATAGGACTTTCTTGTGTGGTTATAGAATTTTTGCAATCAACCCCTTCCATTCAGCATCCCCAACTTGAAAATCATACAAATAAGTCAAGTGGCATATCTTCAGAAAGGTTTTTTGAATTCCAGAATGATTAAAGCATTTCATTCAGTTCGGCTCTCCATACAGGATGTCGCTTTCGAAAAATTCAATATCGTCATTTGAAATTATCAACTAAAATTAATTCGAAACTGTTAAAAGTATTGGGGTACGATGTGTTGAGCATCAATTACGAAGAAATAAAGCTGATTTCTGCATTGAAAATGTTCACATTTTTTCATTTCCATCTGGCGTGCAGTCATCTGTTATTTCTCATTTTGCAATGAAATATTACTATTATTCAGATCAGTTCCTCATTATTGTTGTTGTTCGTCAGTTGAAATTAATCTGAAAATGGTTTATTCCACTGAGGAAAGGGTCGAAATTGTATCGACGTATTTTCGAAATAACAGTTGTGCCGAAGAAACGGCAAGGATATTCGATAGGAACCATCCTGAAAGAGAAAGGAGTCAGTCACCAGTACGTTAAATATTTGGTTGACAAATTCCTAGTTACGGGTTCGGTGGCAAACAAAAACATGAAGTGGCATGTCCTGTCAGAAATGAGGCAACGGAAGTGGCAGTAGTGGGTCATCTACAAATGGAGAATACTACTTCGATCAGAAAACTATCTCGTCTGACTGGTGTATCAGCTACAACTGTCCATAGAATCGTGAAACATCACAAATTTCACCCCTACAAGGTAAAATTAGTGCATGAAATAAACGAAGATGATCCAGATCGTCGTTTACAGTTTTGTGAAAATCTAAGTGAAAACCTAAACGCTAATCCAAATTTTCTGAATAACATCTGTTTTTCTGATGAAAGCACCTTTATGCTCATTGGTGAAGTGAATAGACAAAATTGTCGATATTGGGACACACAGAATCCTCATTGGTTTAGAGAGGCCCACACGCAAGGGCCTCAGAAGTTGAACGTTTGGGCAGGAATTTTTGGCAATCATCTAGTTGGGCCTTTCTTTATTGAGGGTAATCTGAATGGAAATGGCTACCTACAGTTGTTAGAGGAACACATACATCCTAGATTGACAGAAATTTTACAGAACGATCCAACTCTTTCTGAGGACAAAATGCGTTTTCAACAAGACGGTGCTCCTCCGCATTATGATGCTCGGGTACGCCAATATTTAGACGAAAATTTCCCAGGAAGGTGGATTGGTAGAAGAGGACCTGTTGAGTGGCCAGCCAGGTCACCAGATTTAAATCCCCTAGATTTTTTTTGTGGGGCCATCTAAAATCTAAAGTTTATGCCACAAGACCAGAAAACCTGGAGGAGCTGCGGATGAGGATTATCACAGAATGCCGATTTTTGACTCCTGAAGTTTTCGCTTATGTGAGAAGAGAGTTCGAAAATCGTCTGTATAACTGTATGGAGGTGGGCGGATGTCATTTTGAACAATTGTTGTAATAATCAAGTTAGTTTTTTGTTTTCAATTGAATACAAGTTCAATAAATCTCGTTTTCCTGTTTAGATGAGCATCCAATCAGTTTCTCCATCATCCCTCATCCTGATCCTCACGCCAGAAAACCTCGATTGCCAAACTGAAACCAATGCCTCAGTGATTCAGAAAATAGAAAAATCTTTCTGGAACTTTGCCACTCAACCTGTAATCACTTGTATGATTTTTGAGTTGGGGATGCTGAATGGAAGAGATTGATTGCAAAAATTCCATATTTACGCAAGAGAGTCTTATTCTCGAATCAAACATAAACATGTTCTCGTATTATACCGAAATGAACCAGTTTCAAAAAGTTATTTGGGTTTTCAGTGTTCCTGCTCCGGGACACCCTGTATGCTGATTCTGAATTTCGAAAATACCAAATTCGAAGAGAAAATTGAAATACCTTTCCAACGAGGTGCCACTTGACCTATTTTCGATCGAATGATTTTTGAGTTGGGGATGCTGGAAATAGGGATTGCAACTCCAAATTCACAAGTGTAGGTCGTTTTTCTAGACCGAGCATAAACCTGCGCTTGCATTATGCCAAAATAAATCGATTTCATTTAGTATTTGGGATTTGCAGGAATTCAACTTTACCCTCGGTTGGGACACCCTGTATGTTAATTTAAAATTCTAAAATGACAAATCAGAATGGAGAATTGACAGACCTTTACAGTAAGGTGCCACTCGACCCTTATTCCTATGATGAATTTCGAAATTAGGGTTGCTGGGGGTAGGGGTTGATCTGACAAGTTTCGAATTATTTCGAAAATGCTCCCCTCGAAACAAAAATCGACGTGTCTTGGTGTTTTCGCTAATGTTACTCATTTCGGAGTTATAGGGGTCAAATTTTCGTTGGAACACTGTATATATATATATATATATATATATATATATATATATATATATATATATATATATATATATATATATATATAAAAAAGTCATGTTAATTCCACTATTTATAACTCAAGAACGCTGTACAGATATGGGTGAAAATTGGTGGATAGGTAGCTTAGAGCCAGGAAACGGACATAGGATATTGTTCATCCCGTTTGACAGCGTTCCCGTGTGACTTGGACGTATTGATGACAATTTGATTTTTGTAAGAGATCAATATTAAAAGAGTGAGGTCTATAAAATGAAAATAAAAGGGAACAAGTTCATTCATACTTTAATCAAGGCAATCGATGATGAAAATGCTCCTGGTGGAACTGGTAAGACATTCCTCATGTCAGTAGTTTTATCCACTGTTCGTGCGATATCTAACATAGCAACATAGCGGTTGCAGTTGCTTCTTCTGAAATAGCAGCCACATTGTTAGAAGAATGCGGTACGCATAAACGTGCCTTAGAAGCACTTAACCGAACATTGAAAGATTTTCGCAATGACTTGAGATGTTTTGGAGGAGCAACGATTTTACTGTCTCGCGATTTTCGCCAAACACTGCCAGAAACTCCAAGATCTACGGCTGCCGACGATTGAACGCTTGCCTCAAATCGTCGAATCTATGGCGCTATGTGAAGAAACTGAAGCTGGCAACAAACATTGCTGAATGATACATATGCTGAAGATTTCTCGGAGCTATTGCTGACTATCGCGTATGGTCATGGTAATAAATCGAGCGGATTGATATCATTTCCAAATAATTTTTGTAATTTTTTCTCATCAAAAGACGACCTTATCAATAATGTATTTCCAAACATTATCTCTAACTACAAAAATAATGAATGGTTCAGTGAGCGAGCCATTTTAGCTGCTAAGAATGAATATATAGATTACCTGAACTACATAGTTCGAAATAATATCATTGGAACAATGCATTCATTCAAATCTATTGACTGCGTCACGAATGAAGATGAAGCCACCAACTATCCAATTGAATTTTCACACTCCTTAGATGTGTCTGGCTTACAATCGCACAATTTACGCTTAAATTTTGGCTCCGTAGTAATCATTCATCGAACCATAAACCAACAAAAACTGTGCAACGGTACGCGTTTGGTGGTTATAAAATTGATGAACAATGTAATTTATGCGACGATATTGAAAGGAAAACTCAAAAGTGAGGAGGTTCTCATTCCGATGCTTCCAAGCTATATGCCGTTCGAATTTAAAAGACTTCAATTTCCGATCCGTCTTGCATTTGCCATGACCATCAACAAATCACAAGGCAAATCCTTAAAAGTTTGTGGTTTGAATCTAGAGCGTCCATGTTTTTCCCATGGTCACTCATATGTGGCATGTTCTGCGTTGTTTGTTTTTGCGCCTGATAATAAAACGAAAACTGTCGTGTATCACAAGGTACTTAAGTGAAGAGCCACCTATGTACTAAAATACAGAAATAACAATTAATGTAGGTATTTAATTCTTTTTTATATTTTTTCTAATAAAAGAAATTAATAAATTCCAAAATCTGCTCATTTATTGCCTTCGAGGTGGAACAGAGTTCGCCGGATTAGCTAGTATCATTATAATTTTGATCTTCAGTTTCTCACTTTAATGTGTTAAAGGTAATAGATATGTAATTTGAGGCAACTCAAATTGCCATCTATTGACAACCAACTCCGCGTGTGAGCTCAGGTGGTCCTCCTCACTTGAAACGAGTACAGGCAGTTCGCGGCGACGGGCTGCATGCCAAAACAACCTTATATTAATACGCAAAATATTTACTACTTCATCTCGTTCAATCATATCTTCCGCGATTATAATATAAAAATGGATTCTGGTTTTAGGTTCTGCTTATGTTTCTCAATACTATGAAGAGTAATAAAGAAGTTCAAACATTATTCTTCATTTTGTGATGCAGATATCAATTCTAAATTCTCATGTCCCCAACTTTGAAGCTGGACAAGTTTCAAACATTTCAATCTCTATTCCGCTCTCAAAAATTAATTTTCATCGTCGAAGTATATTTTTACTTCGTAAGAAAGGTTTTATAAATTAACCTATTCTAACCCAACTTCACAAATCAGCAAGTTTCCAATAATATATCGAACCTATTTTGTCCATGACTCTTTCGAAAGGTTGTCTTTGAGCATTGGTACTCTCATTTGATTTGATCTCAGTTTTCTTTGGCTTGTCGCTATTTTGGCTAGCCTGTCCCTTTCAATATTGCCTCACCCATATATATTGTTGGTGATAGCCGCCTCTGTCATTGTCACGTGGCATTCCCACGTTATTCTGGAAAATATTTTATGTCTCTGTGAGGATTGTTTACTGTCTATGTAGATTTCAGAGTTAATGACCTTCATTGTTCCCCGGACTTTTTATGTTGCGGTTAAGGTCAGATCGGTAAGTGTGAGTACTAGTTCCATATCCGCCTATATCCCATTAAAATTGAAGGTTGAAGCATTCCAAGTTCATTCCATATTCTTCTCCTACTTTGTACTCTGAACCGTGTGTGTAGATTTTGAAAGTTTCTTCGGAAAAGGTTTAATAAACATGAGGTATTCAAAGAATAGAAGAGTCTATTCTAGAAAAAAAGAAACAGGGTATAATTATTATCGTGGACTTATGCACTATCTAAGCTGTTAGCTGGATATATTTTACCTTTCCCAGATTTACCAATCAAAGGGAATAGGCTCGATTGCAATACAGTGTGTTCCAACGAAAATTTGACCCCCCCTATAACTCCGAAATGAGTAACATTAGCGAAAAACACCAAGACACGTCGATTTTTGTTTCGAGGGGGAGCATTTTTCGAAATAATTCGAAACTTCTCAGATCAACCCCCTACCCCCAGCAACCCTAACTTTGAAATTCATCATAGGAATAAGGGTCGAGTGGCACCTTACTGAAAAGGTCTGTCAATTCTCCACCTTGATTTGTCATTTTTAGAATTTTAAATTAACATACAGGGTGTCCCAACCAAGGGTGAAGTTGAATTCTGGAAATCCCAAATACTAAATGAAATAGATTTATTTTGGCATAATGCAAGCGCAGGTTTATGCTCGGTCTAGAAAAACGACCTACACTTGTGAATTTGGAGTTGGTGCAATCAACCCCCTATTTCCAGCATCCCCAACTCAAAATCATTCGATCGATAATAGGTCAAGTGGCACCTCGTTGGAAAGGTACTGCAATTTTCTCTTCGAATTTGGTATTTTCGAAATTCAGAATCATCATACAGGGTGTCCTGAAGCAGGAACATTGAAAATCCAAATAACTTTTGAAACTGGTTCATTTCGGTATACGAGAACATGTTTGATCCGAGAATAGGACTTTCTTGTGTGGTTATAGAATTTTTGCAATCAACCCTTCCATTCAGCATCCCCAACTTGAAAATCATACAAATAAGTCAAGTGGCATATCTTCAGAAAGGTTTTTGAATTCCAGAATGATTAAAGCATTTCATTCAGTTCGGCTCTCCATACAGGATGTCGCTTTCGAAAAATTCAATATCGTCATTTGAAATTATCAACTAAAATTAATTCGAAACTGTTAAAAGTATTGGGGTACGATGTGTTGAGCATCAATTACGAAGAAATAAAGCTGATTTCTGCATTGAAAATGTTCACATTTTTCATTTCCATCTGGCGTGCAGTCATCTGTTATTTCTCATTTTGCAATGAAATATTACTATTATTCAGATCAGTTCCTCATTATTGTTGTTGTTCGTCAGTTGAAATTAATCTGAAAATGGTTTATTCCACTGAGGAAAGGGTCGAAATTGTATCGACGTATTTTCGAAATAACAGTTGTGCCGAAGAAACGGCAAGGATATTCGATAGGAACCATCCTGAAAGAGAAAGGGGAGTCAGTCACCAGTACGTTAAATATTTGGTTGACAAATTCCTAGTTACCGGTTCGGTGGCAAACAAAAAACATGAAGTGGCATGTCCTGTCAGAAATGAGGCAACGGAAGTGGCAGTAGTGGGTCATCTACAAATGGAGAATACTACTTCGATCAGAAAACTATCTCGTCTGACTGGTGTATCAGCTACAACTGTCCATAGAATCGTGAAACATCACAAATTTCACCCCTACAAGGTAAAATTAGTGCATGAAATAAACGAAGATGATCCAGATCGTCGTTTACAGTTTTGTGAAAATCTAAGTGAAAACCTAAACGCTAATCCAAATTTTCTGAATAACATCTGTTTTTCTGATGAAAGCACCTTTATGCTCATTGGTGAAGTGAATAGACAAAATTGTCGATATTGGGACGCACAGAATCCTCATTGGTTTAGAGAGGCCCACACGCAAGGGCCTCAGCAGTTGAACGTTTGGGCAGGAATTTTTGGCAATCATCTAGTTGGGCCTTTCTTTATTGAGGGTAATCTGAATGGAAATGGCTACCTACAGTTGTTAGAGGAACACATACATCCTAGATTGACAGAAATTTTACAGAACGATCCAACTCTTTCTGAGGACAAAATGCGTTTTCAACAAGACGGTGCTCCTCCGCATTATGATGCTCGGGTACGCCAATATTTAGACGAAAATTTCCCAGGAAGGTGGATTGGTAGAAGAGGACCTGTTGAGTGGCCAGCCAGGTCACCAGATTTAAATCCCTAGATTTTTTTGTGGGGCCATCTAAAATCTAAAGTTTATGCCACAAGACCAGAAAACCTGGAGGAGCTGCGGATGAGGATTATCACAGAATGCCGATTTTGACTCCTGAAGTTTTCGCTTATGTGAGAAGAGAGTTCGAAAATCGTCTGTATAACTGTATGGAGGTGGGCGGAGGTCATTTTGAACAATTGTTGTAATAATCAAGTTAGTTTTTGTTTTCAATTGAATACAAGTTCAATAAATCTCGTTTTCCTGTTTAGATGAGCATCCAATCAGTTTCTCCATCATCCCTCATCCTGATCCTCACGCCAGAAAACCTCGATTGCCAAACTGAAACCAATGCCTCAGTGATTCAGAAAATAGAAAAATCTTTCTGGAACTTTGCCACTCAACCTGTAATCACTTGTATGATTTTTTGAGTTGGGGATGCTGAATGGAAGAGATTGATTGCAAAAATTCCATATTTACGCAAGAGAGTCTTATTCTCGAATCAAACATAAACATGTTCTCGTATTATACCGAAATGAACCAGTTTCAAAAAGTTATTTGGGTTTTCAGTGTTCCTGCTCCGGGACACCCTGTATGCTGATTCTGAATTTCGAAAATACCAAATTCGAAGAGAAAATTGAAATACCTTTCCAACGAGGTGCCACTTGACCTATTTTCGATCGAATGATTTTTGAGTTGGGATGCTGGAAATAGGGGTTGATTGCACCAACTCCAAATTCACAAGTGTAGGTCGTTTTCTAGACCGAGCATAAACCTGCGCTTGCATTATGCCAAAATAAATCGATTTCATTTAGTATTTGGGATTTGCAGGAATTCAACTTACCCTCGGTTGGGACACCCTGTATGTTAATTTAAAATTCTAAAATGACAAATCAGAATGGAGAATTGACAGACCTTTACAGTAAGTGCCACTCGACCCTTATTTCCTATGATGAATTTCGAAATTAGGGTTGCTGGGGTAGGGGTTGATCTGACAAGTTTCGAATTATTTCGAAAATGCTCCCCTCGAAACAAAAATCGACGTGTCTTGGTGTTTTTCGCTAATGTTACTCATTTCGGAGTTATAGGGGGTCAAATTTTCGTTGAACACACTGTATATATATATATATATATATATATATATATATATATATATATATATATATATATATATATATATATATAATAGAAAGTCATGTTAATTCCACTATTTATAACTCAAGAACGCTGTACAGATATGGGTGAAAATTGGTGGATAGGTAGCTTAGAGCCAGGAAACGGACATAGGATATTGTTCATCCTGTTTGACAGCGTTCCCGTGTGACTTGGACGTATTGATGACAATTTGATTTTGTAAGAGATCAATATTAAAAGAGTGAGGTCTATAAAATGAAAATAAAAGGGAACAAGTTCATTCATACTTTAATCAAGGCAATCGATGATGAAAATGCTCCTGGTGGAACTGGTAAGACATTCCTCATGTCAGTAGTTTTATCCACTGTTCGTGCGATATCTAACATAGCAACATAGCGGTTGCAGTTGCTTCTTCTGAAATAGCAGCCACATTGTTAGAATAATGCGGTACGCATAAACGTGCCTTAGAAGCACTTAACCGAACATTGAAAGATTTTCGCAATGACTTGAGATGTTTTGGAGGAGCAACGATTTTACTGTCTCGCGATTTTCGCCAAACACTACCAGAAACTCCAAGATCTACGGCTGCCGACGATTGAACGCTTGCCTCAAATCGTCGAATCTATGGCGCTATGTGAAGAAACTGAAGCTGGCAACAAACATTGCTGAATGATACATATGCTGAAGATTTCTCGGAGCTATTGCTGACTATCGCGTATGGTCATGGTAATAAATCGAGCGGATTGATATCATTTCCAAATAATTTTTGTAATTTTGTCTCATCACAAGACGACCTTATCAACAATGTATTTCCAAACATTATCTCTAACTACAAAAATAAAGAATGGTTCAGAGAGCGAGCCATTTTAGCTGCTAAGAATGAATATGTAGATTACCTGAACTACATAGTTCAAAATAATATCATTGGAACAATGCATTTATTCAAATCTATTGACTGCGTCACGAATTAAGATGAAGCCACCAACTATCCAATTGAATTTTTAAACTCCTTAGATGTGTTTGGCTTACAATCGCACAATTTACGCTCAAATTTTGGCTCCGTAGTAATTATTCATCGAACCATAAACCAACCAAAACTGTGGAACGGTACGCGTTTGGTGGTTATAAAATTGATGAAAAATGTAATTTATGCGACGATATTGAAAGGAAAACTCAAAAGTGAGGAGGTTCTCATTCCGATGCTTCCAAGCTATATGCCGTTCGAATTTAAAAGACTTCAATTTCCGATCCATCTTGCATTTGCCATGACCATCAACAAATCACAAGGCAAATCCTTAAAAGTTTGTGGTTTGAATCTAGAGCGTCCATGTTTTTCCCATGGTCACTCATATGTGGCATGTTCGGCGTTGTTTGTTTTTGCGCCTGATAATAAAACGAAAACTGTCGTGTATCACAAGGTACTTAAGTGAAGAGCCACCTATGCACTAAAATACAGAAATAATAAGTAATGTAGGTATTTAATTCTTTTTTGTATTTTTTCTGATAGAGGAAAAATCAATAAATTCCATAATCTGCTTATTTATTGCCTTCTAGGCGGAACAGAGTTTGCCGGGTCAGCTAGTATCATAAAAATTTTGATCTTCAGTTTCTCAATTTACTGTGTTGAAGGCAATAGATATGTAATTTTAGGCAACTCAAATTGCCATCTATTGACTACCAATGCCGCGTGTGACCTCAGGTGGTCCTTCTCACTTGCAACGAGTACAGGCAGTTCGCGACGACGGGCTGCATGCTTAAACAACCTCATATTAATACGCAAAATATTTAATGTTTTATCTCGTTCAATCATATCTTTCGCGATTAAAATATTAATATGGATTCGGGTTTCAGGTTCTGCTTATGTTTCTCAATGCTATGAAGAGTAATAAAAAAGTTTAAACATTAGTCTTCATTTTGTGATTCAGATCTCAATTCCAAATTCTTATGTCCCCAACTTTGAAGCTGGACAAATTAAAAACAACATTTCGATCTCTATTCCGCCCTCAAAAATTGATTTTCTTCGTCAGGGTATATTTTTACTTCGTAAGAAAGGTTTTATAAACTCTCCAACTTCACAATTCAGCAAATTTCCAATGATATATCGAACCTATGTTGTCCATGACTCTTTCGAAGGGTTGTCCTTGAACGAATGAGAGTACCTGTCTCTCATTTGCTTCGATCTCAGTTCTCTTTCGCTTGTCGCTATTTTTGGCTAGCCTGTCCACTTTAGTATTGCCGCACCAAAAGATTGTTGGCGATAGCCGCTTCTGTCATTGCCACGTGGTATTCCCACGTGATTCTGGAGAAGATTTTATGTCTCTGTAAGGATTGTTTACTGTGTATGTAGATTTCAGAGTTTTTGACCTTTATTTCAACTTATTATGTTGCGGTTAAAGTTAGATCGGTCAGTGTGAGTATTGGTTCTATATCCGCCTATTCCCATTAAAATTGAAGGTTGAAGCATCTCAAGTTCACTCCATATGCTGCTCCTACTTTGTACTCTGAACCGTCTGTGTAGATTTTGAAAATTTCTTCGGAAAAGGTTTAATTAACATGAGGTACTCTAAGAATAAAAGAGTCGATTCCATGAAAAAAGAAACAGAATATAATTCTATGAACGTTTTTCAGATTCTCTTCGGAATTACTGAAATTTCATTACTCCATATGTAATCAAAATCTGAAGATTTGAGGACTGAAAATGAAATAAAATCCTTTAAATTATTGGATTTCGTCAATTTCAATGCAGTTGTATAAAATTTGAAAATATATATAATATATAATATATATATATATATAAATAGTTAAGCTAAATCTTGTTCTACAGTGATGTTGAATAAATTGAGTTTTTCTCTGGCCCCCACAATCATGAGACTATCTTTATGGTGTTACAGCTGTATATTCTCACCATTGGCCTGTTTTTGCCCAGTGTTCCAATAATGAAAGTGTGTCCATGTGCACTGTGTTCTGATATTGAAACTGCTAGCCCTTCCACTTCACACTTTCGTATTCATTCTTGTCTTTCGATGTTCAAAACATTCGTGACTAATCACCATTTGAATTTGGTTAGTTCTGAAAACTCGATTTGGATCCTTACCGATCGGCTGTGCGATGGCGTCTGAAAATTAATTTTCTATCTAGAATTTATTTTGATATTATCTGTAGATTCTATAATGTACTAAAACATAATTCAAGTGTAAGATACCATTTTTGCCATTAATTTCTCAACAGAAGAGGTCTCTGTATAGTTTCGTGTTTGTTTCTTTATTAGAACACTGCGAATGGGGTCAAACGATGATCATGTTTCTGAAGAAGATTCACATGATGAGGAGGTATAAAGATACCACAGTCACCTCCTCTGAAGAAAGAAATCGGTTGTCTGTGAGGTCGGTTTACTGACCATAGTTGAACATGACAACGTCATGAGAAAATACTGATGGAATGATTGAATTTTTCGAAAGAAAATTTCAATTTTATTTGTTTTATAAATATTTTTTATGGATATAGAGGTGGAGGTAAATGGGAATCACAGTTGAATTGATCAAGGTACATTTATTTGTACGCATAAATACAATTATGTAAATTTCTATTTATTTTTTCCTTACAATGTACATAGTTTTTAGTATCAATGTGCTTCAAGCAATAGTTTCACTACTTTTATTCACAACTTTTGAATATATATGATATTTAACTTCGTACATTTTGTGTTATTCTGTTGGGAAAAGGACGATGACCATGATAATTTTTGAAATCATAGCTACGCTCGATAGTTATTTCGATCGAATAATAGAGTGATTAATTTTTTACTCATCGCGAAATAGTATTGTTAACTTATTGTCATAGTTTTGTCAATTATTACATAACCTACAATCGCAGCACTAGTGGACCGATGCTATTTATTTGAATGATGAAATCAGGAATATTCGACAATATATCACTGAACATATATTTAAAATCGAAAGAGTCATTACCTTTATCGTCGCTTTAAACAATTGACACCACATTCACTTTCCACTGCTCCTTATACTTGACGAAAACACGTAAATGTATTATTGTATAGCAACTGTCCACGCGGACGCATCGCTCACTCAAGTAGAAGAGAGACAAATGTCGAACGCTGCCAAATGCGGAGGCCGATTGTGCCTCTTTGTCGCTCGTTCCGCCCTCTCGCTTGCACTTCAGGCCTTACATGGAACGCCTCAGAGCGAGGTAACGCCGTATGAGAGATGTTTTTTCCTGCATGCCGCCAGCTCCATCGAATTATAAAACGTTATCACGTCAAAATCTTCAAAACATTCAAATAATATACATACATACATACCCATAATTTCATTTCTATCATGTTGTGCCCAATATATTTGATATTGATCTTCCAAACTTCTCACAAGAAAATCTTGGAGCTAACTTTCCAGACATTTTCTTCAAAGGAGTTTCACGATCAATAACATTTCGTTGAAAAGAAATTTCTGCAACATTTAACGCCAGTATTCTCGAATATAATAAATTAGCTTCATGAGGCCAGTTGGGTACATGAGAGATCAAAAACTCTGGGATTTTCTCCGTTGCAATTAAACTGAAAGTGCAATAAATCTACGAAGAAAGCAGGAACATAATTCAAAAATTAAATTTCCGCCACCCATAAAAACATCGAGAATCAAAGCTATCGTTTGGAGTTTAGCGAGGTCTTATATTTTCATTGGCGCATAAAAGTTGTGGTGGCGTAATTCTGCTGCTCGGAAACCTCTTTTTGGTTCTCCCTCGAATTTTCCACTGTTGTATTGCCATTAAAGTAATTATATCAAAGCAGCAATACTGAACTAACACGGTCTCCAGATTCGGATACAACAACAGAAGGAGGGGGATACAGGATACGGAAGCTTGAAATGTCATTTTCATGAAACAGATTATTATTCGACCCATTAGCTACTCCAAGTTCTGTCTGGGATTACGAATCGACATTGTTTATTTTACTCGGGGCATCTGAGGAGAAGTTATGCTACATTCATTGTATTAAATTGAATAACCAAGGATGGTTTATTATGCTTTTGTGAAGGAATTAGTCATATTTGTGTTTATTGTATCGACAGAACTAGATTTTTGATTATTATTGTGTCGAATAAGTAGCACCTGTTTTGATTTTCATGATTCAATAGGCAAATTATAAATTTCATGATGATTCAGCCTCTAAAGATATTTCCTTCAAAATGACAGAAGGAACGAGAATATTACAAATTTAATACAAAAGAAGTATACTCACTATTTTATTAAAGATCTCATTGCATGAATTTTTTTTTCAATTCGTGCATAAATCCGCGGTCCGGTTTTCGTAAAAGTAGAGAAAGATGGAGCAATCATACAGCATTAGGGCTAGGCCATTATGACATAAACCATCAGACGAAATATCATGCGACTGAGCTCTATGCTCACGACCTCGCAAATCATGACGATGATGATTAGTACCATAAGGTTCCTTGGTCGGCGATAAGGCCTGCAGTAAATCTGACCGGTTTGGTCAAATTGTTTTCATCATACACAAGGTAACCGAATATCAGAGAGAAGGTACCCATATTTCTGCATTTTGGAGATCAACTGGATTTTTCAAAAGTATCTTTATCGTCAACAAAATTATTTTTATATGAATTATATTGGGATTGTTCGAAACAACAAATCATTAATCCTTTTGCTCATCATTAACTTAAATAGTAACACAAATATAATGAAATAAATTCTATCATTTCTTAACGCACATTTTGCTCTCATAAGAGGACTTCGGAGTTGTGTGCGATCTTTGTCAATACTTTCAATAAACTAGTATTCGATATCTGGTGAGTTCCTCAGCGTGAGCGTTTGTATCTGAGGACCATTCTTTGAGCTAAGCTTACAGTCATTTCTCTAGTACTTGCTTGTACTGATCCTGTTCAGTCGTCCTATTAATGATGTAGATTCACACAATACCTTTGACTAAGGTCAAAAGCCATAGTACACACATACAAATAATAAAATTCTTGAATTGTATCATTTCGCAGAGATTAAGGAAGTGTTTTGCGTGTTGGTTGACCAAGTACACATCAAAACCAAGAAAATTGTTGGTGCTCTTGTCGAAAAAGGCGAACAAAAGAGTTCCAAAGTATTCACAGCAGTAAGGATTTTTTCACCATATATTTGAAAAGTTATTTAAACGTTCTGAGGATTTCTTGTGAAGTGTATGTCCACCACTGCTTAGCACAGCCTCACTAGGATTTGACATTCTGATAATTAACTTCTCAATATTTTCATGATCAACTGCGTTCCATTCTTCTCGAGAGCTTGGAATAATTAGTTTTTTGTTTGAAATATGTTATTGTGTGTAAGAATTCTTCTACCAAGCTTATCTCGCACTTGCTCAATATATTTAAGGTCTAGTGATTGGAAAGGCCAATTTAGAACAGTTTTTCTTTCTTCTTCCAAATATTGCCTAATAGTCACAGTGGTACGAGGTCGAACATACAGAATAATACATGGTTAGAGAATCAACTCCTCAGGTTCTATAGTACGTTTACAAATTGTTCCATCATTACAGTCACTTCTTCTGCCAATCGCGTGATACATCCTCATACCTTTACCGCCTTGATAGCTGTCAACTTTTTGCTCAGTTCTTAGCCTTCACCCATTTTCTCGTATCTGGACGTAGACCAACTTTGAATTGATCATTGTTTCAAGGTGAAATCTAGCCTAAGGTACTCGGGCTTCACCATTTCCTCACGGTAATGGAGAAGAATTTCTGATTTGTGAGTTTTCTAAGTGTGTGAAATCTCAAGAACTTATCTTGAGTGGCAGCTATTGATCGATGACCACTAGTATCTATGATGTCTCCAATTTGATTGTAACGATTCAACCAGCGTCTGATAGTAGACTGATTAGTCTTCAATTCAATAGCAACAGTTCTCTGGATCACTTGTAATTGTGAACTTCTCTATATTTTCTTCTAGAAGTGTCTGATGACAAAATTCAATGAAAAAGGGTAGTAAAAATTCATCGAAAAATTAGGAATCAAATTCAGATAACAAAACAATAAATCTTTCACTGGAATAATAACCAAATTAGAAGAAACATCACATAATTCGCTTGATTTGCAATGTTGTAATAGTATAAGCAATAATGAATGTCAGCAGTAATATCAAAAGCCATTTTTTTTACTGAAATTGCTTCAAACTAGAAATTACATAAATTTCCAAGAATATTCCCACCTACCCTACTTTTGAAAATGTGACCTAGGAAAAAATATTCATTGATTTCGTGAGAATGTTTAAGCAGTAGTAGTTTGTGGTAAGATAATGAATAACTGAAAAAGGAAAATATCCTACGGAAGGAAGTCAAAAATTCTGCGAAAGATAGTTTACTACATTTCAGTAGTTCGTAACTCACACTGCTTTGATAAGAAAGTATTTTCACAAAGTTCGCTTTAATTGTACTCTGCTGTAGTACCTATACTTTTTGAAGTGATTGTACTGCATGTGGACGTTGCACAGTTTAAAGGAGACACTTCGCCTTCTGAATTCTGAAACCTATATCCCACTCTAAAATCTAACCCAAACTAAATATTTCATCTTCTTTATTGAGAAGTTTCAGCTCAATCTCAATTGTAAGTTCTAGATACTTGACAATGACGTTATTGTGGAAACCGGTAATGTGCATCAATAATAAACATTTTGGGAGTCAAACCATGATGTATCATTTTATTATATTCAAATGAGTTTCCATAAAATGAATCCATTATCAATATAATTAACAAAATGAGTGGTTTTACTTGAATATGACGGCATCCACAATTACAAATTGTCCTGTTTTTGCTATGAGCAGACGTGATTTCCATCATCACTAAAATGTCCAAATTTCCCTTTCATTACTTGGAGATATATACTTTATTTATGCAATGGTCTAAAACACCAAGAGAACCTGCTATGTTCTTCAACTCTCTTCTCGTTTCCTCTTCCAATTCATTGCAGTGTATTTTAGGTACACCGCTTTCATCCAATAGTTTCATTTCATCTTCGTTATTAACTAACAATGAAACCAAATTCTTCTTTTTATTGGTACTGATGGTTTTAAAATAATTTTGTGCAATCTATTAAATATCTAATATTTCTAATATTAGGAATATACTTAATTGGAAATTTTCGATTTTTCAAAATGTAAAGAATGAATGCTGTGCAGTAAAAGTTGTTGTTTTTTTAAAAGGCGTCAATTAACTTCATTCTCGAATATATAATAATCTGTGAACGAATGAATGAAAAGCACTCAATTTGATATTTTGGGATTGAAAACTGCTGTTCTGAATCAACCTATCCGAAAAAGTGGATTTTCAGTATATTTTGAATGCGAAATAGTCATGAGATCTACGAATCAACAATTCCAAAAATTTTTCATTATTTTCAATTTCCATTGTAAATTGAATCAATCGAATAAATGAATTTGAAAATTATAAAAACTATTCATTTGTCTATCTTGGCCAATCCAAATAAAGAATATATCATCTACATATATTTTCCATAAAATACATTCCTAATAAAGCTTGAATTGGAACTAAGAATGCTATTTTCTAAATTTGTCATTGATATTCATAGTTTTACCAACCGATAAACTAGAATTCCGTATATTTTATTGATTATATTACTATTTAGATTTTTTATTTATGGATTCTTTGGTATTAAACTCAGACTCTGACAGAATTGATATGATTATAAGCCAACTATATTTACTGAAGCATTCCTAGAAAACAGAAAGATTTCAATACGAGAAGTTGGATCATAAAATGGACTTATAAAATGGGTTATATTATACATCTGACTGATTAAAATAACATTCATTCATGCACATTGAATGATTTGTAGAAGCATTTTAAACTTGATGTCACTTCATTACCTCGGTACAATTGGCATTTTTTATGCAGTAAAATTAGATTTTTTTCAATTTTTGCCGTTCGACCATTAGCTGGAGAAATCTTCGTAGCAGAAAATCGGAAGAATGCTATAATAATGTTAACAGAATTTCTTACTTCACTAAATTCGGGAATTCTAATATTATCATTATTAGGACCATATCGCATCAACAGTATGACAGACCACCTACGTGGCGCAATGTGGAAAAGATCCCGCTGTTTTCCGTCAGGTCTGGATGTTGAGTTTGTCCTTAGATTAAACTATATATGAAAGATAACCTGCTAGCAAAAACCGAAAATAACGTGCAAGTAAAAAAAATACGTATGTTTTTTTCTCCCACAATTTGAAATTTATTTCGTGTATATAGCATATTTCTGAAATTAATATTACGTCATATTAGAATGGAGTCCGTCGAATTTCACGTTGAAAAGGGTAGGTTTATGACCGTAATATTATCTCTGTCCTATTCAGTGAGTTATTTTATATCAAAGAGCTTCTCTGCATTATAATATCTACCCCTTAAACCACATTCAGTGTTTATGACTAGCAAATGTTTCAAATTGTTTCGTTATCTGAAGTGATACCTAAGGGATTTAATCATAAATTGCTTTCTTAGCTTTGAACTCTATTTTGCATATACGACGGTAGTCTGAAAAGAATCCGACCTAACAAAGATACGAGGTATTTCTTCTGTTTTTTTTCATTTTTCAACATAGTCTCAACACACGTTTCCAAGCGATGTTTTCTTCTCTGTATTCAGTTCCAAATAGTACTCAGCGTTTTCTCTGCAAACTAGTGGTTCACGAAGGTGATTGCCTCTTCTTTGACAAAAATCTCTTTCCTCTCAAATTTTGAGGTGAAAGAACAAAAATAAGATCTAGATATGGTGAGTTAGACAGATGATCAAGCAGTTCAAACCGCATTTCGTGAATTTTCTCAATGGCAACCGCTGAAGTGTGATACGCTGAATGTGGCCGTTTCCTCGTAAGTTCTGCATGAAGCTTGTCAAGTAATGTAATATGCCCCCGTTTCCCGTTTTGAAGATAAGTGATCGAAATGACTTCATGACTATCACAAAAATCAGTCGCCATCACTCTCTCAACAGAACGAACACTTTTTTCTCATTTAGGAGTAGCTTCCTCCTCTGCAGTCCACTATTGGGACTGTATTGGTATTTCTGTCGTATAATGGTGTATCCAAATTTCATCTTCAGTAATAAATGGGTGTCAAAACTTGAATTTATTGCCCAAACTGCGCAAAGAGAGCGCTGGAAATGTTCATTCGAACACGTTTTCGGTCTAACGTGAGCAAACGCGACATCCAACTCACGAATAGCTTTTCCATGTGTGAACGTTGATATGATATGTGAAAAACACGCTCTTTTGATACGTTCGTAACCAACGCTATCTTTCTCAATTCAATTCAGCGGTTGTCTAGCACAATTTGGTAATTTCGGCGATGTTATCGTCGAATCGTTGTTGCAATTTTCGGACGTCCCGAACGTTCATCTCCCAAGCTCTTATGTCGACATTTGAGTTCAACTGCCCAAAATTCACTGTGTTGAAAACTGGAGTACCTATTCACAGAATTCTACTTCTTTTCGATTTGCACGGGAGTTTTGCCTTTCAAAAACAAATATTTAATGGCAGCTCGATACTCGATTTTGTCCGTTTTCACAGAAACACTCACATCAGCTAATTTGAAGGACCATAACAACTGCGTATCCAAAATGGCTGAAACTTTCGTGAGTGAGTGTCAACAGATGAACAATAAAAATGTTTTTATAAGTACTGCTTTTTTCACGTAGAGGTCGGAAACTTTTCAGACCATCCTTGTATAGTTTTCTCTTCTGATATGTTTTTAGTTAATAGGTAATAGATTTTTCTATAAAAAAGAATAAGAAAGAATTCTTCACAGCAATTTCGTTTATGTATTTTCTAACTTCATTTTCATGTTTCATACGCCAATGAAATGACAACTCCTTGCATTAAGACCTTCATTTTGTTTTCAAAAGTTTGTAGAAGTATGAAAAGCCTTCATTCTGCACTGAGCCTTTTGTCTAAGTTTCAATTTCTTATTCGTCTGAGATGTCTAAAGCGTACTTTGTTCTAGATTCATTTCCCTCGAGAACTTGATATTTGTATTATTCTTCCTAACCCAAATTGGTATCAAACAAAAGTGATGAACACTAAGGAAATGTTCTTATTAAATACACTTCCGTCAACCTGATGGCACGAATTCTTTTTCTCATCTTTAGTAGTTGAAATTGTGGATGTAGTACAATGAGTAAGCAAACTAGTTTGAAAGTATAAACAAAAGTTTGAAAACAGAAACGGAAATGAGTTGACTTCATTTTATATCAAATATGCAAACATTTCAACTCTTGACCCTGCAATAATGATGTTAACTATACATTGTGTTTCAACAAAAATTTGCCTGCTCCTTTATCTCAAGATGGACTGTTTTTGGCGGCAAAGCTGAGATACATCAATTTTTGATTGGAGAGAGACTAACTTGTGAGTTATTTCGGAGCATGTGAAATCAACACTTAGCTTCAGCTGCACCTAAGTCGAAATTCTTTATAAGGAAAGTTGGTCAAGAGACATTCCTTTGGAAAGTTCTCTTGATTTTCTAATCGCAAATAGTGTCTTTGTGAACATTAAGCATCACACAGAAAGTGTGATCACGAAAATTCGTAATTCACCCCTTTATGTGAAGAAAGATTGATTGTAGTGGAAAAATAAAAGACACGCCAATTTTTGATTTGAGAGAGACTAATTTCTGAGTTGGTTCGAGCATATAGAATCAACCCCCTACCCTCAGCACCACGTTAGTCTAAATTCATTATAGGAAAAGTGACTCTAGTGATATATTTTTGAAAACATCTTCCAATTCTCTATTTCAGAAGTAGTATTTTTATGAACACTACATGTCTATCGACAGTTTAAACATAATGAAAGTTTGTATTTCAACGATAATTTGACATATCCCGTGACGATTCTTCTTCGCAGCTCTTCCAAATTTTTCAAGTTGTGTAGTATAAAATCTCGATGACTCCATAAGTAGAAATCTGAATGATTTCGGTGACCTGAGTGGCCACATAACAGTTCCAATTTTCCAGGTTGTGTAGCATCAACTCTCGATTTAATATGACCCCATAAGTAGAAATATTAATGATTTCGGTGACCTGGGTGGCCACAAAACTGTTCCTCTGATAATTAGATATATAATGATATATAAAAATGTATAATATATAAGTGGATGGTTATGATTTAATTTTTCTGAATTATTCATAAATATTTCTCTACTAACAAAGGACTTAACGGATTGCCCATAATCAAACCGTCTTCACTAGTACAATATTTGTTATTGGAATGGAAATAGGTTCAATTTAAATAAATTTGTAGCAATGAAAGAATATCTGAAAAACAGTTCTTTGTTAGCAGAAATATTCATGAATAATTTAGACAAATTAATTCATAACCATCTACTTAGTAGATATTGTTTACAAAAACAAGTGAACAATGATTTCTACTAAAATATATTATTAAATGCTCGACGCGTTTCGATACACAGTATCTTTATCAAGAGCGAATGAATACTACAAATATATCTTATTAACAAATTTTTATATATACTGAAGAGGCAATCCACTCAGAGCTATCCGTACTTGAAGAAATGTTCAGGAAATAAATTTAATAAGGGGGAATTTTTTATGTCCATCTGATCATTAAGAATTTCTGGTGAATACCTAAATCTGTTAATTTTAAGTACTTCCAGAAGGTTGAGTTTCATACCTCTATTCTCAGAATGTAGGATTTTGAATTCTGAATTGAAAGAGTGACCATTTTCCATAAGCTTATTTGAATTATTTGAATCGGTTTTTCCATTGATGAAACTGAATAAAACAAAACAATTCGATCAATTTCCTGAACCTAACAATATCAAGATCAAATGATAAACACTAGTTTTCAATTTATCATAAGCCTTCTCATACAAATATCAAAATTAATTATACATCGGCACATCTTCACCAACATAAAGATGCAGCATTTGATAGCTATATACATAGACTCTTGAACATACCGATTTCAAATAATCGTTATTTCAAAGAATTGAATTTGATAAAATAGATCGCAATAAATAATGGTTATGATGCAAATTTAGTTAGCAGCATACTACATAAGAAAAACAAAAATTAGCTTCACAGCATATATATCCAATCGGTGGACACCACCACAAGAAATTCAATAGTTTAACATATGTAGGCAATATTAGCAATAATGTAAAATCCTTCTTAAAAGTTCAAATTTAAAAATACCGTTCAAAACATCAACAGATTTAGGATCATTTATCAGTAATTATAAATCTCCAATTGATAAAGAAAATAAATCAGGTGTTTATAGATTGGATTGTGCAGATTTCAATTGTATTTATATAGGTAGAACAGGAAGAATTTTTATTCTTAGAATCTCTGAACATAAACGCAGTTTGCCAATGGAAAAACCGATTCAAATTATTCAAATCATCTTAAGGAAAATGCACACTCTTCAATTCAGAACTTAAAATCCCACATTTTGAGAATAGAGGTATAAAACTCAACCTTCTGGAAGTATTTGAAATTAGCAGATTTAGGTATTCACTGGAAATTCTTAGTGACATAAATAACTCACCCTTATTGAATTTTTTTCCTATACATAAGTTCAAGTACGGATAGCTCTGACGGGATTGCCTCTTTAGTATATATAAAAATTTTTAGTAAGATATATTTGTAGTATTCATTCGCTCTTGATAAAGATACTGTATATTGAAACGCGTCGAGCATTTAATAATATATTTTAGTAGAAATCATCATTTACTTGTAAGTGTGAAAATGGATTTGTATCACGTAAAACCAATTGAAATATTGTTTATACTGGTATCGCTTTGTAGACGATATCATTATTTGCTTCACAGGAACAGAACAGTTGTAAATTTCCAAAATTAAATAAATTTCTTAAACGTAACAGTTCCGATTGAAAATGGAAAACATATAATAACAGTTTTATTCATAGATTGATCAACATCCCGTTATCGCCAGAAATTTCAACAAAAATTAAATTTAATTAAAAAAGCTAAAAATAATGGTTGAAATCCCAAAATTATAAACAATATTTTGAATAAAAACAAATTAGAATCGCATTGAATGAAGTTTGCCATGTCGATAAATTGAAACAAAAATTCAACATATTAACCTACGTTGGTATTACAAGTGAGAAACTGAAATCACTCTACAGTAGAAATAATTTCAACATATCTTTCCAATAAAATGAAATCAGGTAAAAATAATAAATCAGGTGTTCATAGATTGAATTGCAATTACTGTAATAATTTCTACAATGGTGCAGCACATAGAAATTTCGATATTAGAATATCAGATAACCGTTTGAAACTTTACATACAGATAATTAATATTGGAAACTTTAGAAATCAACAAACAAACACTCAGGTAGACTCACTAATGAATAGGTCGATTTAAGCCCTTCTCCTCTATTGAATCTCTTCAGGGGGCAATCTATTCCTAAATTTTATTGGATATAGCTGTCATCAAAAACCACTCAAGAAAGAGAAACTCAATAGGCTAATAATTACTTGCGAACATTTGAATTTATATTCTCATTTTTATCTATATATAGTTGTCATAATTTCTGTACATTTATTCTTGTGAAGAAGCTACTGTGTAGCGAAACACGTTATGAATCACAGTTATTCAGTAATAATCCCAAAAAATATTACTCGTTTCTGTTATTAACAAAATAAAGTATTCCGAACAACTAAAATCAATACATGGCTAAATATATTTCGTAGAGATCGTGCATATCATTATGAAATTATGGAAATCGAAATACTAGTATCATATGCGAGAGTTTGTCAGCTAATTAGTTTGGCATTACATGTTCCTCGAATGTTCCGTTTGTATCGTTTATTAATATAATGATTCCTGAATATTATCACCACAAAGGAATAGACATCTTGATTTTGGTTACTAAATTATACAAGCTATAATCAGCAGGATTTGAGATAAAGGATTTGTTACAAATTTGCTGGAAACACAGTTTCAAAGGCAATATATGTTTTACATATCAATATTATTTGTATTTTATTGGTCGTCTTTGCTGCGATGAACTAATCATGAAACAACATCAAGAATTGTCTTCACAGTTAAGTTAACGGTGTTCGATTCTCAAATCGCAGGGTGTTGTAGACTATTTTATTCGTCAATTTCCCCTATTCTATGAGTATTAATTCTCGAATATGAAATTTAGGTCAATTTTCAGGATTTGTTTAATTCAGCGTTCCAATTTCATCATCAAAAGCGCCACAACCCTGGGTGGGTCTTGGCTAACTTCGAAATACTCATCCACTTATTGCGATCTTCCATTAGGTTTGGATCAGAAGGGATATTTAGTTCAGACAGATCTGCTTTTATAGTATCCCGCCAACGCAACCCTGGACGTCCTGGTGATCTTCTTCCCTGTGATATCTCCTCCCAAATCAGCTTTACAAGCCTTTCGTTCACCATCCTCTGGACATGACCTGACACGTCAACCGCTGCGCGTTGATTTCATGGTTGATTTAACTTGTACGGTATTGATCTGTAGTGGAGTCGTGGTGGGGGCCGTAGATTTTCCGTAGGATCTTACGCTCGAACCGTCTAAGCTTTTCCTCATTGTCTTTGGTTAGTGTTCATGTTTCACACCCGTAGGTGACAATATGTCTTATTATCGATTTATAAATTTTTAGTTTCGACATTCTGGATAGACCTTTGGATGTCAGAAGCTTCTCCAGAGCAAATATACATCGGATGGCCGATTGGATCCCACCTTTTATCTCTTCTGTCATGGCGTTATCCACTGTTATTATAGCTCCAAGGTATTTGAATTGCTCAACTCTTTCGAAATTATAAGGTTCGATGGTTATATTTTGTCTTAGCCTATTTCTACGTCCCTGTATATTGAAGTACATGTACTTTGTATTCTCCTCGTTGATTCTCAAGCCAAGTTCCAATTTTTAGGGTGGTTTTTTTTTCAAAGATCAGACTCCTTTTGACTCCGCTGAAATTTTTTGCACTGCTCAATTTCTTCAGGATGAACTGATTCCTTGTTCTGTTGTGATGGTCCATTTTGAATGTTGCCGGATGAACGCGCGAGCACTGACACTCAATTGCTCAAAAAAACATTTCAATTGTCAATTCAATCAAATTTTCCTGACCGAACGTTCGATGTTCCGAGCGTAGGGTTTTTTGAAACACTTGTGTGTGTGTACTGCTTCAGTTATATCATCCGCTCATTCTTGGTTTTAATTTTCATCAAAAGAATTAATGTCGTTTTGCGGATTGTGAAGTAGTACGAGTTTATCTGAGTGCGAATTTACCTTACCTACTTAACTATTTTCACAGTGTACTTGTTCGGGTTCTGAAGAATCCTTACATTACGCCCGCACACTAGCGTCTAGGTCTCATATCCTAGTAATAGATTCTGTCATAAAAGTACTAGGAATAAGTCAATGAAACATAGAATCAGGCCCGCTGCTAGCGGTTTGAACGCCGGTGTGCTATTCCTATCGTGCCGCCTCTATCTAACTACAAAACCTAGGTGTTTATAAAAATGTGAAAAAAAAATGCTGTACAGTGAAAAACTATGTTATATTAGGTTATTTTATACAAGATAGATACACTAATACGACATTAAATGAAAAAATGAAGGCAAGAAAGGTGCAGTTTATACATATTATGTAGGTAGGTATAGGTATTAAGTTATTTTACAGAAACTGCACCTTTCTTGCCTTCATGTTGGCAAAATCAGCTTTAATTTTTTTGGTGTCTAGTCTATTTAGAATCTCATGTTCAATTGAAATTATTGCTAAATTACTTAGTCTTTGCTGGTGCATAGTTGATCTCAAATAGTTTTTTATTATTTTTAACTTTGAAAATGACCTTTCACCAGATGCAACTGAAACCGTCTATGTAAGTAGTATCCTTAGCGCTATTGCTGTATTCGAAAATGTTGACATTAATTCATTAGCAAAAATGTATTGCAATAGGGTTTGTGGATCATTAGATTGGTTTTCAGTTAAATGCAACTTTAAAGCATTGATTTCATTAAACATATCTATACCGTCAATATCTGCGTCACTACTTGAACTATCTTTTAGCTTCACATTCAAATCTTTACAATGTTTACATTAAATCATCTTTGGAGTAACTAAACAAGTTATTATTGGTGAAAAAGCCAAAAACGTCGGTAAAAGTTTCCAACTCATCGAATCTACGTTTTAAAGAAGTTGAGGTTTGGTCCAGGATCCTAAAAAAACATCTACCTTGTATTTTGTTTTAGGGTCTAGTAAGACTTCATCACTCTGTTCATACTGAAATTGAGTTGGTTTTCTTCGTGGACGAACGGTATCTATAGGCGGAAAATCTGCATCTACATTAAGTTCCCGAGCCACAGTGGTAGCTTCTTCTAACACCCTTTCGAAATGCTCATCTGTGGATATTCGGTGAATTTGTGAATCAATTTATTTAACAAATTTATGCAGATTTGAGTATTTATTGTGGTGTTTTGCATTATTTTGCTAATAGCATTAATTTCGTTTAAAATATCAAACCAAATTACAACTAAGCAAATAAATCTATAATTTCGAATATTCAAAGCAAGCGAATGTGCTTTGTGAGTTGTTGTACAATCCCATTCCGACGAATTGTTATGTGATATTTCGAGTAAAGCGTCATATATTTTTTCGAGGTGATACCGTAAAGGTTTGACTGCATCGATTCTGCTAGACCATCGCGTGGCACTTAATGCCTTTAGTTTTAAATCAGGTAAATGCTTGCAAATTATGGACCACCTTTTGGTAGAAGACGAAAAGAAAACGTAAATTTCTTGAATTAAGTTGAAAAAGTTGACCGTGTCGTGCGTTATATTTGCCGCATCTTTAACGACCAAATTGAGACTATGCGCCGAACATGGAACGTAAAATGCACGATTATTCATTTCCAATATTTCTTTTTGTAATCCATTGTGATTTCCACGCATATTAGAACCATTGTCATAACCTTGGCCACATAAGTTTTTGACATCAAGGTTTAATTGCGAAAATAAATCTAAAACAATATTTAATAGTCCTTCACCTGTGGAGCTGGTTATCGGACAAATGCCAATAAAACTTTCGCATATTGTAACATTTTTAGTTTCACTGTTTAAAACAACATACCTTAGTATAACTGTAATTTGTTCTGTGTGACTTACATCTGGTGTGCAATCTAATATGATAGAGAAATATTTTGATTCTCTGACTTTGTTCAGGATATAATTTTTTATGGTCGTGCCGAGTAAATCAATGATTTCATTCTGAATCTGATCTCCTAAATAGTGAGTCATGCGAGTTGAATCGAATTTCGAGGCTTGAATTCTGTGAATATGTTCCCGCATAATTGAATCAAAGGATGCTATCATCTTTATTGCTTTGAGAAAATTACCATTATCATGCTCATATAATATTTAGGACGAGCCCCTAAACGCCAGACATTGATGAGATAAGAATTTTATAACAGCTATGATCCTTTCCAATACATCACACGTTTTAAGGTAGATGACAGATATGGCCAATCGGAAAAACCGCTTGGAGCTGACAGACTACTTACAGTTTTACTGAATATTTTACAACAAAAACAATAGACTGAATCTTTTGACGTAGAGTAAACAAGCCATTCTCTGTTAATTTTTTCTCCATTAGGAAGATTTCTAGAGTAATAACTGTTTGCAAATTTTCTTCCATCGATACTAGCAGGAAAAATGTGGTTAAACAGCTGCACGGGATCACGGCTAACCAAAATATTAACAATATCATTAGTCATACTGGCGGGCCACGAACCGGGATCATCACCACAATCTGAACAGCTACTTGATGACGATAAATTGCTTACAGGTTCTTTAGCACTACTTTCTCTTTTTTTAGTTTCACTGGAGTCTCCTTCTGAAGATCTAACATTTTTCTCTTCAGATACCTCCATAACTTCTAGATTTAAAGCTGCGCTTGTTGAAGCTACATCTACGTCAACATTCTCTTGACATTCAGAGTCCCTGTTTTCTGGTTTGCTAAAAAATTTCTCAAGAGATCCCGCTAGTTTTTTCTTCTCTGTATCTTTTTCTCGTTTTTGCCGTCGAAATTGAGCTCCTGAAATTTTTTTCTTTTTTTGCGGTTCCTGGAATTTTTTTGAAAAAGTTTAGTATACGGTTGTACAAGAGTAACTTAAATCCCAAAAGGGGGTCGATCATTCCACCCATTATTGCGAACAACCTTTACTAGGGGGTCAGCACTGAATTCGCGAAAAAAAATCAGCTTTTCCATACATTTTGTATGGAATAGTTATTTTATTTCGCGATTTCACCGTTGACCCTATAGTAAAAGTTGTTCGTATTTATGTAGAATGACTCCTTTCGGGATTTAAGTTACTTTTACACCCTGTATAGGTATAATTTTAATATTTTTTTATAAATCTTCACTCTTAAGTTGTATAACAGAAAAATACCCTTTAAATCACAATAATAATCACAATACTACTGCGAAAAAAATGTTCATACCTACTGCACACAAATGTAATGGAATAACTAATTTTTTTTCGCGACTTCAGATTTGACCCCATAGTAAAAGTTGTTCGTATTGATTAGATGGAATGTCCCCTTTCGTTACTTAAGTTACTTTTGTTACACTCTGTATTAATTTTAATACATTTTTTTAATAAATCTTTACTTTAAGTTTTTCAGTAAAATAACCTTTAAATTTTACATGAATACCTGCTGTTTATATGAATGCGCCCATATGCTGATTAATTAAAGAAAGACACTTACCATAATTATGATTTTTCGCGCCGACGGATAATATAAATAATTTTTTAAATTATTTTTATAGTCACACTTCGCACAAAAATATACAGAATATTATTAATTTTAAGTACCCTGGACCGTTTCCGGATCTCACATTAGGGCTATAACCAAATAATTGAAGTTTGTTGTTCACTCACATCACTTTCGCATTTGTGTTAAATAAATAAAAACAGAAATGAGTATATAGTTTTAAGGGGATTTCCCATGATATCTGTGGGATTTCCCTATTTCGCATAGAGCACGATACGGATTAACTTTGTTCTCATGAATTTCAATAGATGGCGCTATGTAATGCTACGATATAAAAGAAATATTTGGGCGCCGTTCATCATATTATTTTTATAAGGATAATCTTTTTAGTATTGTGAGGTGACAATGTCTGAATTTTAGTCGACGATTGTCTGATTTGCCGCCCCCCTGAATGCGCCGCCCGCGTGCATTGCACGCCTTGCACGCCCGCTTACGGCGGGCCTGCATAGAATAGGCCTCTTCCTAAATGTAAGATTTACCAATAATACAATCTTCAAAACTGTTTTCAATTGCTTTTACCGGAATAGAATTTACTTCTCGCCGCGAATTCTTTTTATGACTTCTATTGATTCAAAACGGATAATTCCAACTGCTAATTCGAGATTGCGAAAAAGAAACGAGTCGGGCGGAACCATATCAGGTGCAACCGATGGTTGTTCGATGGTATTTGTTAAGTGTTGATCAGAAATTCATTCACAAAGATAGCCTTATAAGATGGTGCATTATAGTATTCCAAATTCATGAGTTTTCCTTCCACAAATCTGGCCTATTTCGACTAATTTTCTTCCCCAAACGCTGCATATCACTCGACTCATATTCTCTATTTTACATTTGACTTTTCTTTTCGGCAAGAATTCCGAGTGGACAACACCGCGATAATCACAGAAAACAGTCATGATTACCTTGATTTTTGATCGACTTTGGTTTTTTCGGTTTCGGTTTAGTTGAAAGGCGTAATTCCGAAGCTTGTTGACTGAATTGCATGTCAAACTTACAAACCCACCTCCCATCATCAGATACATACGTTTCATGAATGTGGTGTTGGAATTGACGTTTAAACATGTCTGCAGCAACTTTTACACAATTCAATTTTTGAAAAAACTTAACGTCTTTTGGAATAAGTCGAGCGGCAACACGTTTCATGCCCAAACAATCGTCCATAAGTACTAATTGAACCGTGAAACACAAAAAGTTCATTTTCTATCTCTCTCGAACTTAAATGGTGTTTTTCAATTGAAGATGCTACCAGGATGGGGTCACACACACGATGGGAACACTGATGGTTAACACAAACACTTTTTATAAACGTAAATTTAAAATGAAATAAAAACACGTGGTTCGCTGGTAAACAACGGCGGTTGGGCAATATGGTCGGTGGCGTGGGTACGAAAAGCCGGCTCGTGGCAACGCGTGCTGCAGCCGGTTTTCTGAGACAAAGTGTATTCGTAGAGGTCGTCGAAGAGAAAGTGAGAGAGTCTCCGAAATGCACGGATATTTAAACCCTCGATTCAGGTAGGCCCAGAGTACGTTCTGTGCCTCGCCTGGTCGATGGGCCTACTTGGTGGTCTGTGATTAAGAAAGCGTGGTTAACACGGTAACACGCTTATTCGGAGGGGCCTAGAGCGATCTATGGTGAGATACCGTAGTGGAACGGTAACAAAGACACTAGTGGATGAAGGTGTTATGTAACAAAATTCAACTTTTGAGTGAATTGAGCTTAAAGTTTTTCCATGTAAACTTTTTTGAATATTTTCTTTGGAGAAAATCACTTTGTTCAATATATAACTGAAAAACCTCTTTTTCTGTTAGCTAAGAGTTATTCAAAAAAATGATTTTTTAGGATAACTCAAAGAGAGTGTACTTAACACCTTCATTCACTACAATTATGTTTGAAAACTGAAACAACAGATTTATGCCAGAAGGTATGATATTCAAAAAGTTATGTATTTTAGGCTAACAACAAATAGGTTGGGACTGAAACTTGATAAACCAACAAATTATTAATTTTTCAAAATTTCTTCTTGAAAATATCGATATTCTAGCTTCACAAATTTGAGTAACTCTAGGAGATTCTTTTTCTTTTCATCAGAAATTGTCCCATATTTATTACGAAACCTCTCTATCAATATTCTCAGGTGTTGATGTTCTATTTTTATTTTGAAGAATATTAACCTTTCTAGAAGGAACTGTTTCGTCATATAACTCTTTGTATAGATAGGATCCATACTCTTCAACTCTGATCCACTTTATACCATCCCTGAATCTCACTGATCAGTCGTAGTTTTTGTGGTTGTTCGTCAATTTTTTTGAAATATTATGCCAAATCATCGACCTGATTTTTTCGGCTAGCCTTTGCGATGATTTCTCGATATATATCTGGTACAAGAACAAATAGATATGAAACTTATGATCTATGCGACGAAAGTATCCCTTAAAAAGGAGATATTGATAAAGACAGACCATGTGA
Source organism: Cryptolaemus montrouzieri (assembly GCA_013387265.2). Lineage (NCBI taxonomy): Eukaryota > Metazoa > Arthropoda > Insecta > Coleoptera > Coccinellidae > Cryptolaemus > Cryptolaemus montrouzieri. The sequence goes on from JABFTP020000185.1 coordinate 128,607,447, forward strand.
AAATTTTTATTTTGACCAGCACAAGAATCAGTCCAGATGATCAAGTGATCTTTTCCGACAATACTTTCATCTATTTCAATATATCTGAGTAGAGAACTGCATGTTTGCACACTACCTCTGTTTGTCATATCTTCAGTCCCCAGGTACAGAAGCAGGCTTCTTCTTTGTCCTCTGCAATTATATGGATCCCAACATTGTAAAACAATATTTGGCGGAGATGAAATACCTTAGAGGTAGTTATTTCGGAAAGTGGCATAGTTTGCTGCATATCTATTGTGATGAAAACTGTGTTAGCCATACCTCCAGCTTTTTTTTTATCTGCTTTGAGTGCATTACTTGCTGCTGTATAATTTTCTTTATGCTCTTCCTTTGCCTCCCCAGCATCACAAGTAGTACAAGCGCCGCTCTTTGGATTTCCAAATGACAAATTGAATTGTGTCACAAAAATCTTGGAATGAGAGCATTTCTCAAAAAATTTTTCAGCCAGTTTTTTTTTATTACAGTCCTCCAAATATAGCTCATACATTTCACTCTGGTTTAGAAGAGGAGAAAGGTATTTTTTATGTGGGTTCCTATTTCGAGAGTAGTGAGACCCTTCCACTGGAAATCGTCTTATATGCATCATAACGAAGTCCTTAACCTCTTGGTCTATTTTATGCGGTCTATCAGAATGCTTTCTCTGGCTGTCTAAGGGAGGGACTGAAAAACCACTTTTCAATCGATTATGAACAAGATCAATTTTCTTTCTTCCAATCTGAAGAATCTGAAGAACACAAAGCTTCCTTACATACTTTTTCATTACTTCCATACTTTGTGACAATAAAGGCGTAGGATGCTGTTTTATGTTTCACCGCACCTTTTCGTTCTCTCAGTACATTTTTTTCAATACCGACTTGAATAATAATGCGTTTTTTGAGTTTGTGAAACTCTTTAAAAAGTGCCTATATTCTTCTGAGAAACGTGTACTATATGATAGGCTACACTTTGCCCTATAGAAAATACCCATTTTTGGTTCCTTTTTAGGAACTAGAATATTCTTATAGGATATATATTCCTCTCCTTTTGCTCTATCTGAAGCTGCCTTGCGTTTTTTTCATCTATCTGGATCGCGCTTTGGCTTCTTGGAACGGCTTTCTTTGGGAAGGAATATTTTTTGTTTTCTATATATTTCAATATTCCTTTCTTCCAAATTATGTACTTCATTATCCATATCAACTGGGCCTTTGGTAATATTTTTCAAGGTATTATCTGTAGAATAGAAGGGGCTGTATTTTCGATACACACTTCCTTTTGCTTGCATCTGATTTCATCTTCATCATTTTCATCACTGTTATTTGAAGAACTGCTTGAATCTTTATTGTTTGGAATATATTCTGCATCGCCATCACTGTCTGAGGAATGAAAAATCGTCTTCCTTAGACTCTGGAAAAAACTGAAACCGAAACGTCAAGTAATATGTGAATAACTTCTATTCTGCCCTCATCTGAATCAGATTTTTCTTTGATGCAGGGATCCTCAATACTGAGGGATTCATGTAGTGAGGAGAACCGGCGTACTGATGGCAACTGTGTAGATAGCGGCACTTGAGAAAGTGCTACTGATGTTCATGACTTACTATCTGTAAAAACACAAAGGAAAACGAATTCAAAACAAAATCTAAAGTCAGCTATAGTTTATATTCAGAAAACTCAGTTTCAGATTATATTTCGAAAACCATTCAACAAAGAAAACTTCGTTTCTGCTCTCTACTAAAAAAGTGCCTGTAGAATGTAAAAATAGTTTACCCCTAACTATAAAAGTAACCAAGGTATTGGCATATCCGAAATCTGAGGAGATCGATACATCCGGACTTACTCGAAAACAAATTAATATAGCAGCAATCTGTTTTCACTAATGAATTTTTCTGGAAAATCGAGAATGGAAATGATGGGGTTGTTTTTCCCTAAAGGCAGTAACTCACATAGCTGCTGTACACCCCATCGTACTTGAACTGCAGATTTAAATTTATTTCCCTTATCAAAACATTCTATTTACTGATTCCATGTTTTTTGGTCATTTTTCTTTCTAATTTGAACTAACGTACATAGTAAATTAAAATCCTTTTGAAAGATTCATGAAGATAGTCTATCTGCAATAACTCAGAACTAAAGAATAAATAGAAAATCGGTTAATTCACCTATTTCTCTCAGAGAAAGTAAATACCTTCACTATTCCGTTTTCATTTCATTTTGCATTTAAATTGAACCGCATGGGTGCTTTTCAACGACATATATGTTATATAAGCTTTTCATTAGATAAACCTCTTTGCCACCAAGTAACGATTTGAGCATCTTGACAAACTTCTCTCGCCTCAAACTTGTTGATATAACTAAAGTTTATATAAGCGTCATGTACGTTGAAATAATAATAGTAATTATGATTTAAGCTTCAGTCTCAGTTTTAAGATGCATTTTCGCAAATTACGTTCATGGCGTATTTATCAGTAAAATACTCGAAGTGTCATATTATGTGTACAATTAGCTTCCTAGCTGTTATTGGACTTTAATATTTTAAAGCTATATATTATTTTAATCAAGGTTTGGAGTTGGTTTCAAAGTGTGAACACATAATGGATGAGAAATATGCACACAGTAATTATTTTATTTTCATTTTTCGATAATTAGATATAATGAAATATTTTTCTGAAACATTTCTGGTTTTCAATTATCTTGATTTAATGAAAAGTAAATATTCACTAACAAATTAATGACTATCTGATTGTTTTCTGATGATTCATAGATTGCAGAGTATCATCAAGTGATTCGAAAATGATTTCTATCTGTTTAGGTTTTTGTATTATTCATAAGCATTAATTAAGAGTCAATAGAACGTATGACAGTTTTATTGATGTTTTCGTTCCGATTAATTTTCAATTAGGTGGAATGTCATTAATCTAAAAATAAGACCATGTACTCGTATCGTATCAAGATTGAGAATGACAGATTTGGAACTATACAAAAATAATTATATTTTTCCTCTTTTGTCAACAATACGAATCAAACGATTCGTATATCCATCATTGAGCAACCAAGACATCTATCATGTTACTCCATACCAATCCCATCATATTTGATGTTCAACTTATCCGTTCATTTACTCCACCCCCTTGTATACTTAATATAATTAATACTCACTTCAATCAATCCTATATTATAGCTAGCCCAGTTCTTTCCTTTTTTTTGACCTATTTACATTTCATTAGTTGATGTTCTAAATTATACGGAAACTGAAACTAATTATTTCCTTTCATAATCACGATCAAACCTCCCTTGAAACCTTCCTCTGACTATAGCGACACAAGTCTTCGCCCCATTGTCAATGAGAGATTCGTTTATAGGCTATCTCCATTTCTTTCTTTTTAATTGCAATATCCTGTTGCAAAAACATAAAAAATGAAGTTCTCTAGTCTGTTTCATCGCTGTCTTGTTGAAATCTTTCAGACCCTTTCTCATTGATTCTGATGCCATATATTGTTGCACAGCTATTTTGTATCTTCTATACTATATTTCTGTCATCTTTCTTCATGCAATGGTGATACAAGGTGACAATAGTTGAACTGCGATAAAACAAGACTTCAAGAATTATTATTCTTTTTCTATGTAGAAAATCGTTAGCACCATAAATCATTCTTAGATTTAGAAAGGTCCTTTTTATCAACTGACTCACATGTACTGAAAATCTCATCCTTTCATCTGATTCCAGATTCTTAACTCTACTGCATCCCTGAATTTCCTCGCTCTCCAATGTAACGTTGATATCACCTGATAACAGCTGTCTTATCGTATTAGCAAAATCGTCACCTGCGATTTTGATGGATTTAGCTTCAAGGCATCCTTTGCCCAATTGATTCTAGACCTTTATTGATGAAAGCCACCAGCACGGCAATGAATTCTGATGGGTAGGGAATATAAAGCTGTATATCATCGGCATAAAGATGTATGGAGCACATCTGCATAAAGTGGTGTGGATACAGATCCCAATATGGATACCTGAAGCACTAACGATGTTAGGGCTAAAGACTATAATTTCTGAATTCTGCCCATGATATAATTTCTTATCATTGACATTGCTTCACAGGAAGTCCAACAGAGTGCAGAATTGCAAGTATTAACTCATGGCTAAAAGTATTGAATGATTTAAAGAAATCTAGCTACCAAAAACGACGAGCTTTTATAATATTGTCTGTACTTTAAGCATTGTCCTGGTGCTGGAATCTTCTGCCCTGAACTATGTTATACATATCTGACGGAATTTCACTGTATTCAATAGAAGAATTAATGATTTAATGTATACACTTTTACACAAATACGCTTAACAGAGGAATTTGCCTAATAGACAAACCATCACACCCCACTGCATCGCTCTTTATTTTATATACTATAATACATCCTGTATATTCGCTTCGGAGCATAAGTAGTACTCAAACGTAACCTAATCTAACCTAATAGACAAATCATCACACCCCACTGCATTGCTCTTTATTTTATGGACAATTAATACATCCTGTATATCTGCTTCCGAACTCAAACGTAAACACTCTCTTTCTACACCTAAAATACAAATAAGTTAATTCATTTCCAGAAGGATATGTGATTTTAAACTATTTAAAAAATTATTATTCAATATATATAATCTAAAAACGCTTCGGGTATATCTACATCATTTTGGACAAAAAAAATATGTTCAATTTATTCTTAGTTTTGAGATGTTTGCTTCCTGCTTATTTATGCCTTTAAGTCGAATCAATTTTTTTTCACACAAAAGCTTTAAGATTCAAACTTCTTGAATTTGAAAATTTGAGAGCTTGAATCAGAACAAAATTGCTATAAAACATTGAACTTCCTCTTATACTCAATAAGAGCGACAATAAAGGTTTTAATAATACTGAATATATGATCGGGAAATATTTGATTGAAATTAAAAGTGACAATCTAAAACGAATCATAAAGTTATTGAAGGAAACATAATACAAAACGAGAACAAGATTGAAAGTGAAATGTATATTTTCAAATAAAACGAAGCCAAAGCATCACAAAACATTTCATTTTCATTTTTATAAAACATCTAAAATAAACTCTTGTGAAAATAAAACAACCGAATGAACTTCTATGAAAGTAATAGAAATTCTTAAATTGCAACTTAAGTCAAAAGAATAAGAATAAGCAAAACTACAGTCCTACTTCAGCAGATAGTTGATAGTTCTCTGGTCTTGGACCAAGATATTTGTTTTTAATGTTTACATATATTTTTATATATTAATATATATTTTTTCATATATTCATATATAATTTTTTTATATACGAAATACGAGGAAGTCCTTGGACTTCCTCGACTCTCGGGAAATCAATCGCAAGAAAAACTTTCACTTATGGCCGCTAGGTGACAACACTACATAAATTTCTTTCAGTTTTCTATATATTTCTACAAGGTATATCGAATTTTCAATGAATGATACGAAAAACCTCTGAAAGAATCATTTCATTTGAATCTTTTTTATATTATAAAGAAATCTTTTCTAGGTTGTAGATGAAATGACTGTTGGTATATTTTCTTCCTTTTGCCCATTTAGTATTTATTTGTTGGGCTGCGAAACGAATTGACTTGATCAACCGTACTTATTTTTTAAATCCTAGTCTGTCGCTGCCATTGAAGAATTTCTTTATAACTGGGGATATTACCTACTTCTATTGTACCTTTCCGGGTATGGCAACAAGCCATTAGCAAGTGAATTTAACTTTATACTTTTACAAGTACTAAGCTTTCAATCAGATTGAAAAAGCTTGATGTCAATTCAAGATATTGGGTTGCAGAATCAAGTCGAGTCCAACCTTCGATTTTTTCAAAAGTCTGAATTTCAAGTCTAACTTTATAAGCTGATCGACTCAATGAAACTCTAAAGCCGATGTATAGAACAGTTTGTTGTTTGTTTGTTGTTTGTTTTTCCTTTAACGTGCTCTGTTTCTGCCTTTCGGCTAATGACACGCCGGGGAATTCTGTCACCTCACTAACCCGGGAATTTTGCCGAACCCCTCTCGTGTCGAGGGAAGGGATCTTTAATGTCCAACAAATCTCTGTTAGACAGGACCGACAGCTTTACATCTCCTCCGAAAGATGGACACTCAAGCGATTCCCAGAATCCGAAAAATCGCACCGACTTTGTGGCGATTGAACCCAGGTAACTCTGCGTAGGAGACGAGCATCATATCCCATACGCCACCGAGCCGGCTGAACAGTTTGTTAGTGCGCGCAATAGAACAGTACGCAAACAGGTTGACCCGGGCTGTAGCCCAGTTTGAGAGTGTGCTCACGGAGGTGATAATGCGCTATCTGAACAACTCTTCTTAATTTTCACTTTTACATAAAATATTCTCTATTCTATAATCATTAAGAAGTTCCACATTCCCTATTCAATGCTACACGAGCAATTTTTTGTTTTATTGGATAACATTCCTACGAAATCAATCGATATCATCATCACTATCAATTTTGTTCCATCCTATATTATCTGAATTATTTATTCAATAAAAATGAAAAAGACTATGTACCAGGCTTATGAAAATCTCTTAGAATAATGACAAAAAACAAACGTCCCCTAAAATTAAATGTACTGAAGCAACGTTTCCTCCAGCAATGCATGAAAATTATTTTTATGATAAGTGAAATGTGAAGTTAATGTCGGAAAACTTTCACGAATATTAGAATAATATTTTTTGCACACACTTTTTGTGGTGCCAGCTCCACTCTTACTGGTGTAGCTGACGCTTGTTTAATTCGCAACGCTGCCTCCTGGACTGCAAGAAATTTATAGGCTATAAAGCAGTTTAATACACTTTTAATATTCTTTCAGGAAAATTATTATCATCGAAAATATAATATTCCTCACTTATTAATGCTTTCAATTCAATTGTTCTCTTCTCGTTACATGACAGTTGAATCCATGACTCTGTCTCTTCGATAATATTGCTGCTCTACTTCTTCCTCTGGACTTAATCCTACTAGATCACATTCGAATTATATTAGTAGGAGCAAGAAGAATTAAAAGTTACACAAATTTTTGCCATAAATACATCAAATCCTAAATTCAATAATAAGAAATAATGAGAGCGCTTTCGCAGTATCCAATATTTCGGCAAATCTATTTACTTTCGGGCATAGATATGTGTTCGAAATCAAGCATTTCAAAGACTTCAGAACAATTTCAAAAAATGAAATTGCCTACGTAAATACTATCCACTCGTTCTGTTGTCTCTTGTCCTTAAAAGTTAGTAAAGCCGAGTAATTGTCAGAGCCCTCAGATTCTAACATAATTCTTGAATAATTGATCAACGAAGCCTGAACTACGTGATAGTTGATATTCATAATGAATAATAAAATAAAACAAGTTACTATGTTTTGACTATCACTAATTTATTGATGTACAGAATGACAAAATTTTACATTGGTTGGACCGGTTTCGGACATACGTCCATTATCAACAACAAGCTAATGAAAACTGAATACTCATGTACAATACAGGAATTACCATCAATAAAATGCTAGTAGAGGTCAAAGTAACTTGAATAAAGGTGATTGGTAGGTAATTAAGTCTAGCTGGTCGTTAAGGAGCTCAACCCTTTCTACCCTAGATGCCCTGAAAATTTCCATTGATTCAAAGAAATTGAGTTTATAAGATTTATCACAGGAATGAAGAATTTTTAGCTGTTGAAGTTCTGGAAAAGGATGACATTCATTCAGACAATGTGCAGCTAAAGCTGAATCATATTTCTGATGTAGGAATGACCGGAAATGTTCCTTGTATCTAGCCTTGAAAGAGCGCCCTATTTGACCGATATAAGGCTTTTCTCTCTTAGATTGGGGATATATCATGTTGAATGTGTTGTTGCGTATTTTTTGAATAATTAAACTCTGTATTGCTATTATATCGAAGCCGTTGTTCTCTGCTATTACCAACCTATACCAAATTCATATCTATTTCAGGTTTTCATTCACAATATAGTATGAAAAATTCATTAGAATTATCGACTAAAAAAAAAATTTCCTCACGCTACAAACCGCAAAATTAATATCATTATATGTAGATAATATGTTTTTGAATATACCTGCTACAGAATGTGTTCCCTCAATGTTCTCAAGTATTTTAGGGGCAAGAAATCTCAACGTGGTCTGTAAAGATCAAAGATCAATTTCTCTGTTTGATTTATGCTTGACCCAAAATTATTTGCAGTTCAATAATAAGATATATTCACAAAATATCTAAATCTATGAACTTTCTTTAAATAGCATTGGAAGAAATTCAGTTTTCCAATTCAAAAGTTGACGCGAGATGAGATTTTCAATTCAACTCTCAAATGAGAGAGTCTATTACAGCAATTTGGTGAATTCAATTTCGAGTTCATCATTCCTGATAACTTGGTATTAAATCAATTACGACATCTGCAAATTCCGGCGAGACGAAGTAAAATAACGGACAAAAACAATTTCTCAAGTAACTGTTGAATTATGTGAATTCTTAATTAAAAGTGAATTCGGAAAGCCTCAATCTTTCATTTTATCAATCCAATTATCCGACCGCATCCAGATTGGGCTACGTAGGGCTTTCGTGAGGAATTGAATTGTGAAAGTTGAATAATCCTAGATATTCAACGAATTAGAATGGTGAACAATGTTTACAACTGAATATAATATTAATTAGTCAACCAAACGAAATTTTCTTCATTATATCGATTGTTCAGTGTAAAACGCCCAAAGTTATATTTTCTATAATTATCAATCGATTTCAATAATGCAGAAACCGAATTGCATCTTGAATAACAATCAATTTGATCGAAATTCTGAGATATATTGGTCACGATAATTGAGAGACAGACCAGAACGACATTCAAGTTTGATCCAAATTCTGAGATATATTTGTCACAATAACTGAGAGACAGAAGAGAAGATAGGTCCAGTTATAACCTTCTGAGAAAGGATTTTTGTTTGTCTCCACAATGGTGTGCAAGTTTTCGTTCGCCATCAGTGGCTCACTCTCTATCCTCTACAGTTTACAATCAAAAATGAAAATTATTTCACGGGAATGCAGACAAAGTTAATACCTTTCTTTCGAGTTATCACTCGATCCATCTATCCCCTTCCAAATTTTCAAGGGTTGTCACCCCTGCTCCAGGGGTTAAAATTCGAGATTTTTATGGTACTTGATGATGACTGCCATTGATCGGCATGGATCTGTTCCATTTTATTTCACTGAAACTTGAATAGTCTCAGGGAAATAGTCTTCCCTACCCTTCAGTTGCTCACCCTGTATCTTTAACAGTTTTCAATAAAAAATGGAAATTCGTTCAAGAAAATGTAGACAAAGATGCCATCTTTCTTTTGAGTCATCACTCGACCCATCTTCTCTATTCAAAATGTTCAAGGATTGCAACCGCCGCTTAGGCGGTTGATATTTCAGGCAAGTTTTGTACCTCAAAAGATTTCCCCCTTGAAACAAAAATTGACCTGTTTTTGCAATTTGATCAGAAATGAATATCTTGGTAAATATATCCTCTGTTTAGTTTTCGTTGAAGCACCCTGTATATATTTATTTCTACAGAATTACTATTTCTGTAAAAATTATAATTTTATATATCTAATAAAAAGAGAATACACTATGTTACATAAATTCATAAAAAAAAATTTTGAGGAAATTATATCTTATTACACTGGGTACATAGAACAACTGTATTATAATGTTTTTTACACACGAATTTCCTACAATCTACCCAGACCAAAGGTGTTTAATTATCATATTTAGCAAATAGTAGGCAGCGACTTCTTTTGGGAGTCTTCTTAGCTGTACAAGTGTTGTTTTCCTCTTGTTGGGTGAAAGTTGATGGAATTTGTACATGGTTACTAGATTGACGGAGCTTTTTTGCAATTTCTATTGAAAAAGGTGCCCTCGGTAATGACTTCCGGTTTTTTATATACAGTGTAACCAATTGCATACCTAAATTTTCCAAATAGTGTCGCCGTTTTGCTAGGCGGATTTCTTTCCAGCTGCTATTGGCAGCCGTGAATAATATGAAAGCACTGTAGGCTGATTTGCCTACCATGCTACTAAATACCACTTGAGACCAACGTTTTGTTTTTCTTTTGCAACTTTAACAGGAGACAGATTTATCCAGTGTATACTCGCCACCCTTACATTTTTTGTAGTCTAATATTATCACAGTCTTTTTTTTTCGCGATTACTCACTTCTGAGTTGTGATGCAAAGTGCTGAGAAGATTCACCGACTTTTCTTTTGGGTATGTAAGAAACAAGTGTAGTATCTTTGGTAACAACATTCTGAAGGCAATTCCGAATTATTCTTACGTATAGTCCCTATTACAGTGATCTTTTTCTCTTATTATTTCTGTCCGAGTTGACGTGATGTAAAAAACTTATTCACCGTAAAATTATGCCCTCTCAGGCCGCGAGTCAAATCAAGGACTACACGCATGCCTTGGTTTTTTTCAGGCACACCTCCTTTTTCTTTGCCCATGTAGGGTTGGATATTCCAAACATAATTTCTGCCAGAATCACATAGAACCCAAGATTTGATGCCATATTTAGCTGGTTTAGATGGCATGTACTGTCGAAATGGACATCTTCGGATCGAGTTTCTCTAATACCAAACCTAATCAACCTTGACAATTTTTCGAAAGTTTTTAGTGGCATGACTGCCCCAAAAATAGGTCTGCTTTTCCCACTATCCCATAAGCTTTCGGTTCTTTCATTATTCGAACGAAATACAGCATAGATAGTATGTATGCATACAGATCAATATCGTAAATGTCATTCCAATCATCAGCGAAAACTCGCTTACCTTCCAAATTTGTATATTTCATGGTGTGTATCAAAGGTGCAGGGTAAAATAATTCACAACTGGATTTTCCTTCTAAGGTAATCATTGAGCAAGAGTATCGTGTCAAACCTGGTATCAAGTTCATTATGTTTTCTCTGGAAGCTCTTCCATAAGACTGTGTTTCTGGAATATTTTATTTTTTCACTTCTTAGACGTCATTGTTAGCACATGCACTAATTCACTGTCACTATCCAAGCTATCAGATGGCTCAGCTTCTTCGATATAATCTTCTGTTTCAGAACTATCCGACATTTCATCTATGTAAACGAGGGTACGTGTTGTTCGATTGATGTTATAATATAACACTAAGACTTGTGTGAGTAGAAGAAAAGAACGTCTCATTCAAAAAGTTATACGATTCATAAACACTTGGGACGATAACAGATGCGCTGTGCGCTTGTTATTAGTTGCGGTCAATTCTGAACTGAAGACCGTTAGAGTAAAAAAAATCATATCTGGAATATTTTAATAATTTTTGATAAACTTATTCCAATAATAAGTAAATTGATGCGAATACTTAAAAGTCGTTGAATATCAAACTTCTTGAACGCTTATTTTCTGAGAAAATTACATTTTTATCTCAAAATGGGACAAAACTGACCCGAAGACCTTATGAAGGTTAAATATCTGCCCAATTGAAGTATCTATGTCGATTCAGCTAATTTCTTTAACTGATGGCGAATATTTCGACTAATTAACTAAATAATAAAATCTAGTACTGTGTTTTGAGGAATTTTACTTAATGATTGCGATTCGTAACGCGTTTCACTACACCGTAGCTTCTTCAGACGAATGAATATACAGAAAAATATAAATGAGAATATAACTATAAATGTTCTTGAGTAATCAAAAGCTTATTGGGTTGCTTCTTCTTAAGTGGTTATTTATGACAGGTATGTCCAATAAAATTAAGGAATAGATGGCTCCCCGAAAAGATTCAATAGAGGTGAAGGGCTTAAATCGACTTGTTCATTGATGAGTCTACCTGAGTGTTTGTATTTATTGATTTCTAAAGTTTCCCAAAGATCTACCTTCCAATATTTATTATCTGTATGCAAAGTTTCAAACTGTGGGTCGGAAGAATGATTATTTTCTAAGAGATGATTTCCGTAATTTGAATCTGATTTTTTATTCGAAAACTGCTTTTATGTTCTGATATTCTAATATTAAAATTTCTATGTCTTCTACCAATGTAGAAATTATCACAGTCATTGCAATTCAATCGATACACACCTGATTTATTGTTTTTACCTGGTTTGGTTTCATTATTTTTATATATTTGCCTAAATTATTATTAGTTTGGAAATCTATGTTGAAATTATCGCTACATGAGAATGATTTCAGTTTCTCACTTGTAATGCCAACGTAGGTTAAGGTGTTGAATTTTGTTTCAATTTATCGACAGGGTAAACTTCATTCAATGCTATTCTACTTTGTTTTTTATTTAAAGTATCATTTATTAGTTTGAGATTGTAACCATTATTTTTGGCAATTTGTTCAATCAAATTTAGTTCTTTGTTGAAATTTTCTGGTGATAACGGGATGTTATTCAATCTATGAATTAAACTATTGAATGCTGACATATTATGTTGATATGGATGTCACGACGAGTTATGTATTATAATATCTGTATGTGACGGCTTATGGTAAATTGCGAAAACATGTTTTCCATTTTCATTCGAAATTGTTACGTCTAAGAAATTTATCGAATTATTGCTTTCTATTTTCTGAAAATTACATTTTTATCTCAAAAGGGACAAAACTGACCCGAAGACCTTATGGAGGTTAAATATCTGCCCAATTGAAGTATCTATGTCGCTTTAGCTAATTTCTTTAATTGATTTCGAATATTTCACTAATTAACTAAACATATTATCGTACGTGCAAACCTTTTAACCGCTAAAGATATATTTCAATGACATATTTAGACCCTATCAGCGAAAAGATTGCAAATGCCATTTCAAAACAGAATAAAAAGTAGCTTTCAAGACCCACATAGTTTATATGTTGTCCTGCATGGATTGTGAAGGCGTCTTAATAGATCAAGCTGGTCGTTCATTCAAATAAGAATAAGAAATAAGGAGCATCAGTCAAATTACAATAACCAAAGAACAGACGAATCTACTTTGGCCCGACCTATTCGTCTCTATTCGAAATCTTCAAATAATACCTACTTTATCATAATTATTTTGTTGCCTCTTTTTTGCACCTCTATTATTTTTGTACCTACCGATTTATATATGTATGTTTTTTCAACTTTAGATCAAGACTTGTTTTCATCTGAAGATGGTCGATAGACCGAAATTGCAATCCTGATTTTCAATATCTCTCGTGTTAGTAGAGTACACAGTTTTAATTTCTTATCATCATCTTATCTAAGATCATCAGATTCAATGAATTTAGTTGATGAAGATTCGAGAAAATAATCCGCAGATGTTACGAATATAATTTCACAAAACTTGTGCCTCTAACACTTCAATTCTTTCTAATTTTAATAAAATAAAACTATGGTATTTAGATTTTCAATATACTGAGGAAACTATGACCGGTTTCACCCCATTGTGGCTTTAGATATAAACTAATGAATGGAGTTATTCCTTATTGGCAGGGAGCGGAGTATATAGTGGGGACAGCTGAATCGATCACAGCGCTCGATGTGGTCAAATTATCGTTAAATCATGCTTTTATCATAAATAAACACGTTAACATTAAATAAAAAATGATCCATAATAGTTGTTGTGTTGTTGATTGCAAAATACAGCTAGAAACAATAAATGTAAATTTTACACATTTCCAGTGGCCAAGTGGAAATAAATGGATGGAAGAAATAAATGGATAAATGATGTTAAAAGAAAAAACAAAGTAGCGTGTAACATTATTCAGTAACAATGCAATTAGGGTAATGTATGTTCAAATTACGATTCGCAATTACATTGCCATTAATTCTTCATTTTATTTCTGAAATTCATATTAACAATCAACACTTTTTGTAATTTTCATTATTGCAGTTGTCATGTATTAAATTTGTTTACATTTCACAGGTTAACCCCATGGGATTCTAAAACTCCTTTTAGTTATTTATAAACATATTTACAAGCTTTTATTTAACTTGCAATGTATGTATGTTTGTATGTTCGGGTGAAATCTTACAACTCAATTTTAAGGCACTGAAATTTTGTATACACGTTGAGTTTGGATGACAATGCATGATTAACTATGTGACGTCATTCTAAATCCAACAAGGCGTTGGACCAATTATTCTTAATGCAAAACGAAATGGCGGATAATTTTCTTTTATTCGTTCCTACAATATGGGTACCAAATGAAAGATTGCCAAGAATAACTAAAAATGAAATTAAAATAAAAAATTCTTTAAAAACAACCTTTTATTTAAATGCGCTAAATAGAAAAAAAATTAACTTTCACACTAAATCTTTTACTGTTAACTTATAACGTCATTTCAAATTTAACACATTTGACACAATTTATATGTTATGCCTACCTGTTAATATTTCAAACTGATAAAGTAAATACGAGTACTTATATCTCGCGACAAGCTTTCATATTATAATATATATATTGTGTCAAATGTGTTAAATTTGAAATGACGTTATGAATTAACGGTAAAAGTTTTAGTGCAAAAGTTACATATTCATTTTAAATTCATTATTTGAAACAATTCACTGTTATTTATACGGATCTTTCACATGTCATACCATTGCCGAGCATGATTTTACGCTACCATCAGATGTCGCTTTCGTCGTGCTCCTGCGAATATATTATTTTTATTTCATACTTAATATTACATTAGGTACAAGTACAAATGGTGTATGTTGGAAAACCAATCGGAGTTGCTTACTTTATGAATTGAAAAGATTGAGTAAGGAGAAGGATTTAGATCTAATTGACTATTAAGTAATCTACCTGAATTTTTTCCTTTCTTGATCTCTAAAATTTCCCATAGATTGAGTATTTGTTTATTATCTTCATTGCGTAAAATTTTGAAATTATCATTGAAATTATGGTTTTCTTCGAGTAACTGATTAGAATAATGGGAATCTGATTTGTGATAATCAAAACTACGTTTGTGCTCGGATATTCTAATTTTGAAATTTATGAAAGTTCTAGCAATGTAAATTTTATTACAATCCCTCAAGACAATTTATAAACACCAGATTTATTACCTTTTATCAATTTTAAATTTGCAGTTTTCGATATGTCGTCCTAAAGAATTATCAGTTCGGAATGCTATATTGAAATTATAATGCGAAAGGAATGATTTTATTTACAGACTAGGATTACCAATATAAGTTAAGCTGTTGTATTCTGTGTTAGAACTTTTTATACTTGGAAATACTTCCTAGATTGCTTTTTGAAATTTGTTGCGCGAAATCATGTTCTCAATCATACTAGGACTGTAACCGTTATTGACTGCTATTTGTTTAATTATATTTTGCTTTTTATAAAATTATTTTGTGACATTGGGATATTGATGAGTATATGTACCATACTATTGTAAGTAGCTAATTTATGTGGATAAGGATGTGTAGATGAGCTGTAAATCGTAATATCTGTATACGATGGCTTATAAAAATAGAAAAATCATGTTTGCCGTCAATTTTAGTGATAGTTAAATCCAGAAACTTAAAAGAGTTTTCTGTTTTTACCTCTAAGGTTAATTTAATATTATCGTGAATTTTGTTAATGAATGTTTTGAATTAATTTAGTATTTGAATATGTTCTTGGATAGTTTTTTCAATATTGTCCATGCAAATTTCAGCGAGTAAAGAGCTCAGAGGATTACCCACGATTAAACCTTTTTACTTTTAAATAATACTCTATTATTGAAGTTAAAATAATTTTGCTCCAAAAAATTTCTAAAAGATGTAAGATTTCTTATTCAATTACTGGATTGACTTTATAAATTTGAAGAGCCTAGTTGATGAGTTTCACTGTATCACTAGGTGGAACACTAGGGAAGAGATTAACTACATCCCATGACATAAGTTAAGCTGGTAGTATCCTGTGCAGAATTTTATTTATTAGGACTGAAGAGATTTTTATCGAGAATTTAGGTTCAAAATAAGCGTACTGTTGAATGATGTCTATGAGAAAGCGTGAAGGTTTTGCAGCTGGATCTTAAAATATGAAACTACAGGTCTAATGGGATGCCCTGTCTTATGGAAATTGACGAGGAAGCAAAGTTTTGGTGATTGCGGATCGTCAATGAAAAGCTTATATTTTTGGTTGGTAGGTATTATAGGCTTGGTATACTCTGAAGCGTTTTTTACTATGGATTGAAATTTATTAGTTGGATTATCAACAATTTTTTGATAACTACACGATTTAGTGAA
Source organism: Cryptolaemus montrouzieri (assembly GCA_013387265.2). Taxonomy (NCBI): domain Eukaryota; kingdom Metazoa; phylum Arthropoda; class Insecta; order Coleoptera; family Coccinellidae; genus Cryptolaemus; species Cryptolaemus montrouzieri. The sequence continues at coordinate 128,623,721 of JABFTP020000185.1, forward strand.
ATTTTGGGTTTTCAATAAATAATCTGCCTTAGTTAAGGCTATGACTGTATGACCTTTGTCGGGTTTGGTGAATATGATGTCTCCCGATGCGGACTTAGGTTTGTTGGACTTTGAAGTTTTCTTTGATTGAAAGCCATTGAACTCTTCTTGAAGTAGTAACGCTGAGTGTTTCAGGTGTTTGGCTTGCGATTAATAATTTAGGGCTATTTCGGTTTCAATTCGTTATTTGACTCCAAATTGTGTTTAAAAATTAAATTCACGTTAGAGATAGAAACAGAAAGCTCTTTTAACTCACTGGACTCAACTTTTACTAAAATTAACGGCAAACATGATTTTTCTATTTTTCATAATCCATCGCATACATATATTACTATTTACAGATCATCTACACATCCTTATCGACATAAATTACCTACTACCAATAGCATGGTACATAAACTCATTAATATCTCAATGTCACAAAATAATTTTATAAAAGTGCAAATTATAATTAAACAAATAGCAGTTAATAACGGTTACAGCCCTAGTATGATTGAGAACTTGATTTCACGCAAAAAATTTCAAAAAGAAATCCAGGAAGTATTACCAGGTATAAAAAGTTCTAACACAAAATACATTAGCTTAACTTATATTGGTAATCGTAGTCTGAAATTAAAATCATTTCTCCCGCATTATAATTTCAATAAAGCATTCCGAACTGATAATTATTAAGGCCGACATATCAAAACCTGTAACTCTAAAATTGATAAAGTTGATGAATCAGTTGTTTATAAACGGTCTTGCGGGGATTGTAATAAAATTTATATTGGTAGAACTTTCAGATATTTCAAAGTTAGATTATCCGAGCACAAACGTAGTTTTAATTATCATAAATCAGATTCCCATTATTCTGATCACTAACTCGAAGAAAACCATAACTTTAATGATAATTTCAAAATTTTAGACAATGAAAATAATAGACAAAAACTCAATCTATGGGAAATTTTAAACTTTAACAAAGAGAAAATTTAGGTAGGTTACGTAATAGTCAATTAGATCTAAATCCTTCTCTCTTACTCAATCTTTCCAACTCATAAAGTAAGCAACTCAGATGGGTTTTCCAACATACCTCTTGTACTTGTACCTATTGTAATATTAAGTAGAAAATAAAAATAATATATAAGGAATAACTCTGTTCATTAGTTTGTATTTATCTGTAGCAACAGTGTGGTGAATCTGGTCATAGTTTTGTTAATATAGTGAAAGTCTAAATACCATAGTTTTATTTCATTAAAAATATGTATTTCCATTTTTATAAAGTAACGACCTCCACAATCAAATTATTCAATTCTCTCACAATTTCCTATGTTCTAAACTCATATTCGAGCTCAAACACTTTGTGGCTTTTCCAAAATTCCCTATAATCACATTCATGAGAAATAAATTCAATAATCAATTGCCATAGTTTATATGTTTCCCGAAGAGAAAATTATAAATTAGTAACATTCGCGCAAATTGATTGTAATCCTTTCCGTGCACAATTTTGAATGATAATGGAAAATGAGTTTACTAATTCAATAACAAAATATGGGAGTATATTACAGAGATTCGCTGAATTCAATTTTAGGTTCATCATCTCTGATAACTTATTATTAAATCAATTATGACATTTGCAAATTCCTTCGAGATAGAGTGAAATAACAGACGAAGTTTCTTAAAGCACTGTTGAATTATAAAACTTCCTAATTGAAACTGAATTCGGAAAGCTTATAACTGTGATTATTTCTATCCAATTATCCGACCTCGTTCAGATGAAGCAACGTAAGACAGATTCGAAGAATTGAATTCTAATACTATAATCCTAGACTCAAAAGTTAATATAAGACTCTTATAATCAGCATTATTAAGCAATATGAAAACTTAAATTAAACATTAGCTTGGAAAGACAGACTGTAGTTGCGTCCATGTTGTGGACTCAATAGTATTGAGAATAAACCAACTCGCAAAATCCAAACGAAACTAAGATAAATTACACTGCATCAAGAAATTAAGGTGAAATATCGAAAATTCAAATTTATTCATACGAAGGCTAGATATGTTGCAAATATATTTTTCCATTAATTCATCAGCAATAAGGAAATATTGAGAACAATCGGAAAGAAAACGGTACTCATCGAAATTGAAATACAACTAATAACAAAAGATGTAAAACTTTTGAAAAAAATAAGTGTCAATATCGTATATTTCCACGCCAGGAGAGAATGACAGCATCTTCGAATTATACTCAAAATCAAACTAATGTGATCCATTTCGTTCAAAATTTTGATCAGTCTGTTCCGAACCTTACTCACGGTAGGTGGCTGGTTTTGCTGCCTTCTTGATCTTCATTGGAATATCCTACAAATGGTTGATGCACTTGGTGCAGGCTACATTGAAGAGATTTTGTAATCTTGAAGGTAAATCCTAACGATATGAGCTTGGTGAGGTAAGGAATATGTGATCCAAGTAAAATTATCAAATTTTGTTGACATATGTCATGACACATCCAAAAAAAAATTTGTGTTAGTAATAATTTCCCAATCCAAAAAGGAATTGTGCATTAATTTATTGGAGTAGTGTATAATCCTTCAATATATAGCCCTAGGACGTTTTTTTAACTGAGTATCGCTCTTTACGAGAAGAATCTGAAAATATTAAATACTTCAAACTCCAACTCCCGATTATATTTAACCTGATGATTTAATATAATTACCGATTATGGTCAGTCAGGCACTGGTACTTTTAGAATGAACTAATTTTAACGAATGATAATAATAGAATATAAATCCTGTCATCTACGGGGTTTTCCCAAGTTGGGAACCTCTACTTTTTCTTAGAGGTGAACATAAAATATCATTCATATTTCTTTTACACGGGCGAAAAATCAACCATCCTGAAATTCTGCAGCAATTCTCATTTCCTTAAATATCATTTCAACAGGAGACTTTGTTTCTCGTGATTTTTAGTGAAAATAACTGAACCATATTCAAGAAGTTCCAATGAAAATTTGACCAACCTTCTAGTTCAGCAGAAGCAAATGTCAGCAAAAAGCTGAAACAGGTCGATTTTGTTTCAAAGGGAACTATTATTTATGTCGACTTCAAGCATGTCAAATCAATATTCTAACCTCACTTACTCATAAAATCATCATAAGGAAGATGGGTTGGGAGGAACATTGTAAGTAGGGTATTCCGATTATCCATATGAATTGACAGTTTTTGTGTGCTATTTTTGCGATATAGGTGTTCTAACTACAAAAATAATAATATTTGTAGAATCGCTCGAACTCGATGTATTTTGAAAAAATTGTATCTTAGCATGTTGATTTGAAAGTGAAGGCAACAAACCCCTATCATAAGCATTCCCAAACTTGAGAATTTCAATCGCAGTGAGTATTATGTGATACTTCATTAGAAAGGCTCTGAACGAGTTTGGTAACACTTACAGGTAACACTCGATTGGAGTTTATTTCATTAGATACCAAAAATGCTTGTATTAAATCATAATGGGGGCGATAAAAAATTGGTCCAACATTCGTTGCGTGGATTGGGAAAACCCCCGAAAACCCAACCAGACCATATATCAATAATTATTGCCATTATTAAAACTAACTTCCTCCAAGCCCATTTGGAAGCGAAGGCGCTCGAATTGGGAAAACGGAATTGGCTTTGTGAAGGCGTCTGCCAACTGGTTACCTGTTGAAACATATTCCAAAATACTTTCTTCTCTTCAATTTGCTCTCTTATGAAATGATATTTTATGTCAATATGTTGTGACTGTTTATGAAATACAGGATAAGTAGCTATTGCTATACAACAGTTATTATCTTCAAATATGACAATAGGTTTTGTTATTAATATTTTTATTTGAATTGTGGAGGCCGTTACTTGATGTAGATCCATGATATAAATGAGATAAAAACACAAGGTTTAACTTTAATCTACACTTTATTTGAAAAAATTCGACGACGTTTCGCTGATACAGCGGCTTTATCAAGAATGAAAAATAGAATGAAGAGTATGGTATTATAAACAAATCGTAGAACAAGTTGGATGAATAACAGGAAAATCCACACCGAGCCATTGTACAGTTAGTATGAAAGGTAATAAAACTAATTAAACAAGTTAAGTAGGGGTGAGTAATTCAAATCTACCTGTTCATTCAAAAGCTTGTCCGAATGTTTGTATCGATTTATTTCTAATGCTTCTAGGAGATCTAATTTTGAACTTTTGATTTTATATGTAATATGTCAAAGTTTTATTGAATGAATGGTTTTCTTTTATTAGGTGGTTTGAATAATTTGAATCAGATTTATTTTTATCGAAGCTACGTTTATGTTCAGATGTTCTTATGCCAAAACTCTATAGGTCCTACCGATATAAATTTTATCACAAGAACCGCAATTGAGTTTATAGATTCCTGATTTACTTGATTTTTCAACACGAGATTTATTATTTTAATATGTTTACCTAAGTTATTAGAAGTTTTGAAAGCTATATTAAGATTTTGTTTGACGAAATGATTTAATATTTGTACTTGCAGAACCGCAGAATGTTAAACTGTTGAATATTTTATAGTCTTTATGAATAGGATATACTTCATTTATTGCTTTCTGATAGAGTTTTTACGAATGATTAGATCTATCATATCCGGATTATATGAATTATTAATGGCTATCTGTTTGATGGTGTTTAACTCTTTATTATAATCTTCTACTGATAAAGGTAAATTGAGTAACCGATGTACCATGCTGTTTAAAGCTGCAACTTTGTGTTGAATTGGATGTAATGAGTAGTTATGAATAATTGTATCAGTATGTGTAGGTTTACGAAAGACCGAAAAACATGATTATTATTTTGTTTAGTGATTTTAAGTCCAAAAATTTATGGAATCGTTCTGTTCAATTTCTATCGTGAATTTAATATTCAAATGGATGGAATTAATGAAATTAACAAATAAGTCTAATTGACGAGTAGTTCCAATGAAACATACTAAGATGTCGTCAACATATCTATACCAATAAAGAAATTTGGAAATGAGTGGATGTGTATGAATTTTCTGTTCAATATTATTCATAAAAATCTCTGCTAAAAGTGGACTCAAAGGATTTCCCATGATCAAACCATTTTCACTACTGTAATAGATGTTGTTGAAAGAAAAATAATTTTGTTCAATGCAAACGTCCAACAGATTCAATATTTCCGATTTAATTATGTGGTTAACATGATTCGAATTCAACATGTTTTCGATTAATATTTTGACATCACCTGGAGGAACACTTGGGTATAAATTCTCAACATCAAACGAAATAAGTTTTGCGTTAGGTGGTAGGTTAACGTTTTTATGTTATGAATAACATAAAAAACGTTAACCTACCACCTAACGCAAAACTTACGACATCTTAGTATGTTTCATTGGAACTACTCGTCAATTAGACTTATTTGTTAATTTCATTAATTCCATCCATTTGAATATTAAGTTCACGATAGAAATTGAACAGAACGATTCCATAAATTTTTGGACTTAAAATCACTAAACAAAATAATAATCATGTTTTTCGGTCTTTCGTAAACCTACACATACTGATACAATTATTCATAACTACTCATTACATCCAATTCAACACAAAGTTGCAGCTTTAAACAGCATGGTACATCGGTTACTCAATTCACCTTTATCAGTAGAAGATTATAATAAAGAGTTAAACACCATCAAACAGATAGCCATTAATAATTCATATAATCCGGATATGATAGATCTAATCATTCGTAAAAACTCTATCAGAAAGCAATAAATGAAGTATATCCTATTCATAAAGACTATAAAATATTCAACAGTTTAACATTCTGCGGTTCTGCAAGTACAAATATTAAATCATTTCTCGTCAAACAAAATCTTAATATAGCTTTCAAAACTTCTAATAACTTAGGTAAACATATTAAAAATAATAAATCTCGTGTTGAAAAATCAAGTAAATCAGGAATCTATAAACTCAATTGCGGTTCTTGTGATAAAATTATTATCGGTAGGACCTATAGGAGTTTTGGCATAAGAACATCTGAACATAAACGTAGCTTCGATAAAATAAATCTGATTCAAATTATTCAAACCACCTAATAAAAGAAAACCATTCATTCAATAAAACTTTGACATATTACATATAAAATCAAAAAGTTCAAAATTAGATCTCCTAGAAGCATTAGAAATAAATCGATACAAACATTCGGACAAGCTTTTGAATGAACAGGTAGATTTGAATTACTCACCCCTACTTAACTTGTTTAATTAGTTTTTATTACCTTTCATACTAACTGTACAATGGCTCGGTGTGGATTTTCCTGTTATTCATCCAACTTGTTCTACGATTTGTTTATAATACCATACTCTTCATTCTATTTTTCATTCTTGATAAAGCTGCTGTGTCAGCGAAACGTCGTCGAATTTTTTCAAATAAAGTGTAGATTAAAGTTAAACCTTGTGTTTTTATCTCATTAATATTTTTACATCATCAAATAATGATTTAAGGTAAGCAGCTTCTCGTACGCCTTCAAAAAGTGCCATATACTCCGCTTCAGTAGATGAAACTGCTACGAAATGTTGCCGTTTAGTGTTCCAACAAAGTGTAGAACAATTTGAAGATATAAGCAGTTGTACTTTTACGGTCTGTTTCATTATTACCCTCGTCGGAATCTACGAAACCATTCAATAAACTTGTGAAATAAGGATTTGTTTTATGAACTAATTTAAATTGAAGTGAACCCTTGATGTATCGTAAAATTCGTTTCACGCATTGCCATAACTCTATATCATTTTTATTCTGGTACGTACTCAATAAATTAACAGATATGCACAAATATGGTCTTGTTCACAACATTACGTACATCAAGCATCCCATCAAATTTCTGCAGGGGGCATCAAGAGCTTTATCTGAGTTTAAGTCAGCATAATTTAGTTTCTTAGGTAATAGAGTATTGACAGCTTCGCAATCAGTCAAATTGAACTTTTTTAAAACTGTTTTTAAGTATAGACTTTGATCTAAAGTAATTTGATCTTTTTGTCTATTTACTCTAGTACCTTGAGAGAGTTTTATTTCCTGAAAATTTTCCATTTTAAATGATTCATTAAATAACTTTTGAAACTTATTATTGTATCTTTATGTGCTGTAGCAATTAAAAGGTCATCAACGTATAGGACTACATAAATATTTTGTATAATATTTCCTTTATCTAAGAAATATAAACATCGGTCGACTAAAGAGTTCTTAAATTTATGCTTTTTCAACACTTCATCAAAACGCTCAAACCAACATCGAGCTGACTTTTTTAAACCATATAATGATTTATTGTTACAGACTTGACATTAGCTCTTACGCCATCTGGCACACGCATATAAATTTAGTCCTTCCAAATACCATTTGAATAAGCTGTTTTTACATCCATGTGATGTAACAATAAATTATATTGATTGGCTAAAATAATGAGAAATCTAAATGTAGTGATACGGGCCACCGGGGCAAAGGTTTCATCGTGATCTAATAAATTTTGTTGGCTAAAACCGCGAGCTTTATATTTCGATGGATTTCCATACACATCGCATTTTATAGTAGAAATCCACTTACTTATTTACTTATTATTTACCTATTTTTCTTCGTTATATGAAATCGGCGAGAGATTTTTAATTCTTTCACTTCTCCTGCAATTACTCTCGTGTTCGTTATATGTTTTGGTGACAGATTTATCTATTTCAATAATAGATTTACTTGTTTTTGGCTGTACAAGTTCAATGGGATCTTCAACTACTTTTAAAGTAGTTTTAGGCATTTTACCAGGTTTTATGGAGTTTTCTGGCTGGAAACCCTCAATAAGTTTTGGTCTTAATGTTTCAACCCCTTCATCAAGTTTGGGTTTTGATGTTTTAAAATTTATTTCGTCAGAAATGACGTCTCGTGCTACTATAAATTTATTGCTTTGAATATATAGTATTCTATAACCATTCGATTGGTAACCAACCATTTTGCCTCTATTGGATTTTTGGTCAAATTTATCTTTTCTGACTTTGTTATGAATATATGCAGTAGAACCAAAAATGTTTAAGGTATCTATTCTGGGCTTTTTACCGTGACACAATTCGAAAGGTGTTTTAGTTTGGTTCAGGAATTTAGTAGGTATCAGATTTATTAAATATGTTACTGTCAGAACAGCTTCGCCCCAAAAAGCTTTATTTAAATTAGCACCATGTACCATTGATCGGGCCTTTTCTGTAATTGACCTGTTCATACGTTCCGCCACTACTGCTGCGGTGTGGGTGGCACAGTTGAATAGTAGCTTATACCCTTTTGAACACAATAATCTTTAAATTCGTTAGAAATATATTCTCGCCCATTATCACAATATAAATCAGTTCTTTTTAAATTGAAGTGTGCTTCACTTTTTGTGCAAAGATCATGAATCATTTCAAAAACTTGAGATTTATTCGCTAATAAATAGGTAACTGTATAATGCTAAATCGATCAATAAATCTAACAAAATAATTTTCATCGTCCATTGTGGGTGGACTGATAGGGCCACACACATCGAAAAGAACAATAAATAATAGTCTTTTAATGTGAGTTTTGTTTTTGGCTTTAGCAAATGGCAGACGTGTTTGTTTTCCATAAATACAAGCTTCACAAATATTATGTGTAGGTTGGATATTTTTTGAATATCTATTGTCAGTCAATTAGTCAATATTTTTTACTTGTGAAAATTTTTCTTTGCCAATGTGACCTAATCGAGCGTACCAGAGTGTATAATTATCTAACTCCCTTCAGACACATTTGCTTTTATTTTTGAGGGTTTAATTATCTTTACTGTCACAGTTATTAAACTATTTTGAGACTTACCTTTTATTATTGTTTTATTATTCTTCTTAATACTCTTAATACTGCACGTACAGTTGTACGGGATGTCCGAAGCATACAGAACGACCTCCAAAACTCCGGTCACTCCTCGGTCAGTAGATACGCAGATGTTTCCTTTTAATGTTGCTGTAATTGAAACACCAATTTTTGCTACGGAAATTGGAATTGGATGATCCACGTGTCGGCATGACGTGAAAACACTCTTTTGATTCACCATATGATCCGTCGCACCAGAGTCTAATATAAAAATTAAACTTTTTTCTGAAGAAGTGGATTGTTGGAAAGCTGTAGTTTCCACCATAAAAGAAAAACTTTGATTACTATTTGAGTCAGTACGAACTATTTATAAAGTAAATCCTCGAGTTTCATCTCCTTTTCGATGATTTTTCTTGTGAAAATAACAGTCTTGTATTGTATGATTTTTGCGCTCACAATGCTTGCACTTCATTTTTGAATTAAACTGTCCTGATGATTTTCCTTGTTTGAAAGAATGTCTTTTAGTGGTTGGTTTGGGAAATTTGCTGCCGCGATATTCATTGTTGTAGTAAGAATGTGCGTTTTGGTTTGATGTCTTTCTACATGTAGCCCTTTGGAACTGGTGTCACTACTCTCGTTTTGTAGCTTAGTTTCATAGTCAATCAATTTTGTTTTTACAAATGCAAAACACAAATTATCATCTCTTAATGTATGAATTGCTGTTACAATACCGTCATAGGATGATGGCAGGGTTAGAATGCTAATTTAGACATTTCTGTTAACATTCCACTAGCAGCCAGAAGCTCAATCATTCACTCATCGAATATATGAAAATGCTTTGATAACTGCATATCACTTTTGAATTTTAAGGTCAATAATTTCTTTTGAACAGCTAACTATGTTGCTAGGCTTTTTCTTTCATAGATTGAATCTAGTTTTGCAATGATTTGACGGGCTTTTGCTTCTTCCATAAGGACACCTATTATCGTGTCACTAAGGTGTTCTATAATAATTCCTTTGGCGAACCGTACGAGCTTATCCCATTTTCTGTCGGCCTCCACTGGGGCTTCCTTGTTTATTATTTTTAATGCATATTCTTCCGCAAGTAAGGCTCTTGAACGAAATTTCCAAATGCTGAACCGTTCACCATCAAATTGTCTTATATTACATCGAGACTTATTTGCTTCCATAATCACTAATCGCTTAAGTTTATTAACCGACACGGTACACAACGTATTTATTAATCTGGGCCCATAATCTATTGGAATTCAGGAAATGGGTGTTGAATGGAATATAAGGGTGTTTTATATTTCAATCTGAATTGAACAGAGTCGGTCAAAAGACTGACTGAAAACCTAAACTATATAATGATGGTGCTTTCTCTGAAACAGTATTTAAATAATCATCAGTTTCTTATTGAGTGTAAAACGTTGAATCGGAATGAAAGCTAATATTATTGTTTATTCGTTTTTCGATCTAGACCGATGGGATACATAAATCTAATACATTTTGAATATTTTTTATAAATTTGCTCCAGCATACTAGATGAAACCAAAAAATGTTCAACATATGTTCAGTTCAGAAAAATTTTACATTTTCGAGGAAATTTATCAGGCATGTGGTTTGCATTCAAAAAATAAAAATTAATATTATAATTCAAAAACCATTCAACCAAAAAAAGATTCGAATGCGTGCCAGCGTTCTATCCACCAAATTACCCGCAGAATGTCAAGATAAATTTCATCTGACTTCGATAGAAAGCAAGATAATGAAATATGCCGAAATCCCGGAGATAAGATAGCTGAATAAATTTGTTTCAGAGATCAAAGACGGAGGTGGTAGGCTACTTTTTCTCTCTTTGTAGTATTTCACATACCTTCAATACTAGAATATCAATAATGGGCAACCCTGAACAGTTCACTTAGTCGGAATTAATGAATTCGCCCTAATGTGTAAGTACATTTCCATGTTCATTAACCTGAAAGATACATCTCTGTTCATGGAACACTCGTTTCGCAGGTCATTAGCTATTTGTGGCTGGTGAAATAGTCTAGAAGGATGGAAGTCAACAGTAGTAGCTGAAGAATATTTAAATGATAGTATCAAACACCAACCAGAAAGACGCGAAAAATTGTAGCCACCATCATAAAAGAGATTGCACAAAAAACGATATAAGTAGTAGCACTGACTCCAGGAAACGATTTTACTGTATTCGATAATGAAACTCTTCACACAACATATTCATTAATTGCAATGTTAGCATCAACTAATACATTCACAAACATTCAAGAAAAGTTGTATATTTTCGAAGAATAAATATTTTTATTCGTTTCATATAAAGAACAGTGTTTAGTTCACGTGGAATCATTAATCTCAAAATCCAGGTAAGTGATTCTATTGAACTGTTATAGATCGCCTAGTGATGATTTGAATGTGTTTCTGTCTGAAAAATTTGGAGAATGTTCTCCACTTTTTGTATAAACCTGGCGTATGTGTTTATTTAGATGGTGATGTAACATGGATTCGTACCCTATGGTACACAATAAGGTAGCTGATCCATTGTTTGTTAGTCTAATGAGTGTTCTATCAACATTTAATATGAGCCCAATTGTTAAATGGCCAACCAGAATACAAACCTCATACTATTAGAACAATTGACAATATTTTTTCGAATGCGGTGGCCCATCCATACAATCATGTGGTGCTTGATAATACTTTTTCCGATCATAAAACTATTGTAGCTCATTGTAACATATTCGATACTTTCAAATCTGATTCATATTCTTATAAGTCTCGCTTTTTCTCGACAAATAACATCCGTGTATTTGAAAGAAATTTTATTGAAGCCGATTGTTCGGAACTGTATCATTTCAATGATATAGATAGTGCATATGATTTTTTTATAAAGCGTTTCATGTCAATATTTAATGCATGTTTCTCAAAATCTAGGCGTATATGTAATAAACCTTCCAATAGAAGGTGGGTTAGTCAGCAGATTAGAAAATCAAGCTCAGATTTGAGGGGCTTTTTACTCCTTGCCAAGTCATCCCCGCAGTTGCGGTCTCGTTATCTTGAGGCGAAGAGGTCACACATGAATTTAGTACGAAACACCAAAAAATTTTACTATCAAAATAAAATTTTTTCCTGGGATAATCCTTCTAAGGAGGCATGGAGGACTGTAGCTGAACTTTCTGGTCGATGTGGCGGTGTGTTGAAGAATATTTTAATTGTGGTAGATAATGTGAGAACTGATGATACCAAGTTGGTTTCTGAAAATTTCAATGAGTTTTTCAGTAGAGCGCCGCTGGACATAATTAATTCCATAAGCAACAGCAGTTATGAAAAGTTGGGCACATCGGATTATACGAAGAAATCCGGAGATAGTTTTTTTCTGTCTGCTCTGTCGGACGATGAACTTGTGAATATTATAAAGAATGAACTGAAAAATAAGTGGAGTTCCAGTTAGATTTGTTTTGATTGGAAAATTTACAACTGACCCCAAAATCAATAAAGTGGTTCTCATTTTCAAAAAGGATAATTCAGACACTATTAGGAACTACAGGCCTGTGGCCGTATCTTCAGTATTTTCAAAAATTTAAGAATATGCATTTTTGTCTAGGCTCATGCCGTTTTTATCCAGGTTCAGTATTTTGTCCAAACATCAGCACGGCTTTTACGGGAAATCAACTGATAGCGCTTTGGGGAGTTATACGAGGCGCTATTGGCGGTTGAGGCGAGCGAGTGCCCTGTTGGGATCTTTCTTGGTCTCGGCAGGGCATTTGACTGCATTAATTTGTTCTCTCCGGGAAGCTTTACGACTGTGGCATACGGGGTGTTCCTCTCGATCAGTTGTACTCATTTACCAACGATCGTAAGCAGTATGTTACGGTGCATTGTTTTCATTCTAATAGCAGGAGGAGGGTGTCGTCTGCTTATGCTGAGGTCAGGACAGGCGTGCCGCAGAGATCGGTCCTCGGACCGGTTCTGTTTATATTATATGTCAATGATTTAGCTAATGTACTACCGAAAACGCACTTTACGGCATATGCGGACGACATCTCTGCTCTTGTTTCTCATAATTCCATCGAAACTGTAGAAAGACGATGCGGTGAGGTCCTATCTAGCCTATTTGACTGGTCCTGCTCTCATGATTTACATTTGAATACGAACAAATCTCAGGCTGTCCTGTTTCAGATGCCCCAGAAACGTGAATTAGAACCTATTTCTTTGACGGTTGATCAATCTGGATTAGATGTGACAGATTCTGTGAAATTCCTGGGCATCACGCTAGACCGATTTCTGTCCAGTCCGCAATGAGGCTCGTTGCGTAGATTTATCTATGAAACTCAATAAAATTTGGTACCAGTTTCAATCATTGCTCCTTATTCTGACCATTAATCAATTTTTGAACCTCTATCACGCCGAGGTAGCTAGCAGACTGACATATGGAATAAGGTTTTGGGGCGCTTCTGTTCTATCTTCGAGCATCTTCATTTGTCAAAAGAAGATAATTAGAATTATAGCCTGGTCTCCCCCTGGTCATACAAGCAGAAAGCTTTTTGTTGACCTAGAAATTTCAACTGTGCCGTCGTTATTCATTTTTTGGATGTGTGTCCATTTATATGAGAATTGTCATAATTTTTCCCGAAACTCTTCAGTCACGGCCATGATACCCGAGGCAGGGGCGACTTTATTATCTCTCGTTATCGCCTGAATGTGACTGGTAGGTCCACTAACTTTTACGGCCCCAGACTTTTTAACAAATTGCCTTTATCTATTAGGAATTGTACTAGTGTTAAGAGTTTCAAATCTGAGCTGAAGATGTTTTTGACACAAAAGTCTATTTATTGTATCAATGAATTTTTGACATCGAGTCTAGATTCTTTTGTTTTATAGTCTACCGTTAATTTTCAATTTTAATGTAATATACCTACTTACATTAGCTGACACGTTCCTACAAATTATTGTAATTTCAAGAAAATAAAGAATACATACATACATACATTATTACTCGCTCAAATGAATTATGGCACTCATCATTACAATCTCCTTCAATCGTGTACTATAACTCAGCGTAGATTCAATATATATCCTTACTTTCTTGTAGCAGTTTGTTTCTACATGATTATTTTTTTCCATTACATTTAAATCCTTTGGTAACTGAAAGAATAAAAAGAACATCCAAGTTCATTCCAGTTCAATTTAAATGAAAGGATTATGTCGACAAATAGATATCACTTAGTAAACTTCGAAGTTTTATGTAGAAAAAGCAAAATAAGTCATAGAATCAAAAGGTTCTAGATGTAATCCGATTTTCTCAAACAAAGAGCCTAAATTCCTCTGACTGAAAGGAAGTTTATGAGAACATCTTTAAAGCTACGATTTATGCATTCAAAGAGCTTACTTTTCATTCAGAGATTGTCTTATTGAATATGGTAGAAAATTAATATGATTTTCCCTCTTCTGTCGATTCAGACCAGACAAGAAACTATTTATTCTGCGAAAAAACACGCCAGCATAATACTATTTCAGGAATACAATTCCATTATGAATTGACATTGCGTTTCAGTCTTTCAATTTTTGTAACAGTGTTTTTCTAATGAATGATGAATAAATGATATAAAAGTCACGCTAATCACTTGAATAAGAAAAGTTTTTAAACTCACCAAATATATTGAACGAAAATATATTTGACGTATGTTTCGGGTTCTATTCCATTTTTGAAACCTGAGATAGAAATGAAAATATTACAACGTCATGTATAGCTAAGAAACAAATGAGAGGAGTGGGCACAAACGAAGATCAAGCTAGTCGTTAGTTCCTAGTAGATTGTGTACGTGAGCTAATGAAATTTCTACTGATTAAAACAAATCTAATCTCTTCCCTTTGTTACTGACCAAGAGTGAACAAAGCCTTTTCTAGTTCAAACATTTATAGTTGATTTTATTCTGGTTTAAGGAGGTATAATTCAGTTCTTATTCATGGAACATAATTAATTTTCTGATAATTTTCTCTTTTGTGAACCGGAAGGATGAGGTGAATAGAGGAAATTACTAATATATGTTGTATTTCAGCTTTCAATATACTTATATTGTTATTGTCGTAACATTATTTATGTTCCATAAATAGGAATGAAATAATGTCATATTTCAAATAACAATACATTTAATAAATTTCACTAACATCGTTTTGAATCTGATTTGAGGTGACAATGTTTTTATATTCAATAATTGGTTGTTAATAATAATTTTGATTTTTTGTCGGTGTGATTAGTGATGTCCTACAAATAAGTACTTGAAAACATTAACGCAACATGAACTAATAAGAAATACCTACGTTCTCTCTCAGTCAATAACAAATATCGACTTGATCCAGATGGAAAAAGTAGTGTATACAGGTTGCTTCAACGAAAACTAAACAGAGACTTTATCTATCAAGATATTCATGTCTGATCAAAACTCAAAAACAGGTCAATTTTATTTCAATTGGGACATCTTTTGGGGTACAAAACTTCCCCGAAATATCAACCCCTTAAGCGGGAGTTGCAATCCTTGAACATTTTGAATAGAAAAGATGGGTCAAGTGATGGCTCAAAAGAAAGGTGGTATCCTTGTCTACATCGCCTCGAACGAATTTCCATATTTAATTGAAAACTGTATAAGATACAGGGTGAGCAACTGAAAGATAGGGAAGACTGTTTCCCT
The DNA here is from genome assembly GCA_013387265.2 of Cryptolaemus montrouzieri. NCBI lineage: Eukaryota > Metazoa > Arthropoda > Insecta > Coleoptera > Coccinellidae > Cryptolaemus > Cryptolaemus montrouzieri. The sequence goes on from JABFTP020000185.1 coordinate 128,639,318, forward strand.
GAGACTATTCAAGTATGAGTGAAGTAAAATGAAACAGATCCATGCTGATCAATGGCAGTCATCATCAAGTAGCATCCTCATCTCGAATTTCAACCCTTAGACCAGAGTGACCACCCTAGAAAATTTGGAGGAAGGAAGATGGGTCGAGTGATACCTCGAAAGAGAGGTATTATCTTTGTCTGCATCCCTGTGAACGAATTTTCATTTTTGATTGAAAACTGCATCCCCTAACTCCTATGGAACTCAATGAGAATATAATTATCGCGAGCAGTCATGAAGGCAATTGAAATCTTTTACTTGAAAGGTATCACTGGATCGAATTATTACTTCTGCTCTAGGGGTTGAAATTCGAGATGAGGGGGATTTCGGAAAATGACATCTTTTCATCTGAAATGAATCTATTCCAGTTTTTCGCACTAATAATCCAATAGTCTTGGGGCGATACTCTTCTCTATTTTTCAGTGGCTCACCCTGTTTCTTCTACAGTTTTCAATCAAAAATGAAAAATTCTTTCACGGGAATGCATTCAAAGATAATACATTTTTCGAGTTATCACTCGACCGATCTACCCTCTTCAAAATTTTCAAGGGTTGTCACCCCTTCTCCAGGGGTTGAAATTCGAGATGAGGATGATACTTGATGATGACTATCTTTCAGTTGCTCACCTTGTATCTTTTACAGTTTTCGATTAAAAATGGAAATTCGTTCAGGGCAATGTGGATAAAGATACCACCTTTCTTTTGAGTCATCACTCGACCCATATTCCCTATTCAAAATGTTCAAGGATTGCAAGCCCCGCTTAGGGAGCTGATATTTCAAGCAAGTTTTGTACCCCAAAAGATGTCCCCCTTGAAACAAAAATTGACCTGTTTTTGCGTTTTAATCAGAAATGAATATTTGGTAGATATAGCCTCTGTTTAGTTTTCGTTGAAGCACCCTGTATATGGAGTGTGTTCCAAAGAAAATTTATCATTCCCCCCCCTTATCTCAAGATGGACTGATTTTGGAAATTTTTGATTGAAAGGGGCCAGTTTTTGAGTAAGTTTGAAGCATGTGAGATAAATCTCTCACCCTCAGCAGTTTCTAAGTTGAAATTCATCATTGGGAAAGTGGATCGGGTGGATCTATGCAAAAATTTCATCGTTTTTAACGTCTTATATAAAACAATAGTCCAAACCCAATGAAAGTTTGTTTTTCAACGAACATTGACGTGTCCTAGCTTTTTCCGTTACAATCAGTCTTTCTTGACATAGATGTGGGGTGGCAAATTGTTAGTGGAATACAAATTTTGTTTGTGTTTGGACTTTGTGTGATATTAAATGTTCATGAAGATAGTTGTATAGAGAATTGAAAGACCTGTCCAAAGATATGTCATTCGATCCACTTTTCCTAGAATGAATTTAAGATAAGGAGGGTGGCAAATTGTCGATGGATCACACTAAGTTGAAATTCATTATTGGGAAAGTGGATCGGGTGGATCTATTCGAAAATTTCATCGTTTTCAACGTCTAATATAGTACAAATAGTCCAAACCCAACGAAAATTTGTTTTTCAACGAAAATTGACTTGTCCCAGCCCTTTCTGTTACAATCAATCTTTCTCGACATAGATGTGGGGTGACAAATTGTCGGTGAAATACAAATTTCGTTTGTGTTTGGAATTTATGTGTGATATTAAAGGTTTATGAAGATGGTTGTATAGAGAATTAAAAGACCTGTCCAAAGATATGTCACTAGACCCACTTTACCTATAGTGAATTTAAGATAGGGAGGGTGGCAAATTTTCGATGGATTGCATTGTATATTATATTGTATTGAATGTCCTGTTTTTTTTAAGATAAAACTAGTCGTTCCATTGATATCGAAGTGGAACGTATGCAACCTGACAACTGCAAGAGCAAAGGCCAATTTCAACGAAGGGGTTACTAAAAAACTCCTAAAATTCTGGTCAATGGCGAAGACTGTCAGTGCCAATTTCTGCAAGTATGCGTTTTCGCCTCTTGTTAGAGAAAACGGAAATATATCATCATCTCCGAAAGAGAAATCCGATCTCTTTGCTCTCTTGTTCTCAAAGAACTCTGTGCTAGATTCATCTAACGCAATGCCACCGAACATTCCACCTTTAAATTCTTCCATGGTTCAAATCAAGTTTAGAGTCAGCACTGTGAGACGGGCTCTCAAGCAGCTGAACTGCAAGAAGGCAGTTGGTCTAGACGAAATACCGCCAATCGTCCTGAGAAAGTGTGCTCCCGAACTGGCCGCCATTCTTAATCGTCCATTTCAAATTTCTTATGAAAGCCAGACTTTTCCGAGTAGTTAGAAAAAAGCGACAATTCAACCAAAACAACCACCCTGTTGTATTCCTTCCCATTATGTCCAAAGTAATGAAGATAGTCATAAATGATGAACTCATCAAATATCTTGAATTGCAGGGAATTATTAACGACCGTCAGTATGGTTTTCGCAGGCAAAGATCGACTGGAGATCTGCTCGCCTTCGTCACTCATGTTTACACATCAACTATGGAAAAGCATAGGGAATCTAGAGCAATAGCTCTCGACATCTCCAAATACTTCATAGGGTTTGGCATGCAGCCTTGTTGAATAAACTTGCTGCATATGGGCTTCCCGAAAAATTGTGGTGTTGGATAAGTAGCTTTCTTTCAAAATGATTAATACAAGTTGTGGTCGACGGTATTACAACTGATTGTTTCCAGTTGCAAGCAGGAGTATCTCAGGGGTTCATTCTTTCGCCAACCTTGTTTCTTCTGCAGATAAACGATCTTCTGTTGTCAACAGAGAACAAGATCTTCGGTTTTGTAGACAATTTCACCCTGGTTTCGTCTTTCATTAGTCTGCGGCCGATTTCAGCTACTGAATCACATTGTCAGAGATGTCAACAAATTATGAACTGAAACTTTGACTTACAGAGGATATCTGAGAGGGGTCAGTTGAACCTGGTGAGCTTTAACGCGAGGAGGATGCAAGCAACTACGTGTTCTAGAAAGGTCCCCACTGGAGAACCTCCTCTAACGATGCAAGGTCAACGAATTGCATCCAAAGATTCGATGCACCTTCTCGTAATAAAGTTCAACTCCGGGTTTTGCTGGCATGAACATGAATCAGCAATAGCTAAGTCGGCATTAGCTAAACTTAGTTTTCGTTTCAGAGTCAAGCAATACTTCACGTCATCTCAGCTGTTGCTTCTATATAAGACGCAGATTCGACCTGCTCAGGAATATTGTTCCCACAAATGGGGATCTGCGCCCAATTATTCGTTTCGGATGTTGGATAATGTGCAAAAACGGGCTGTACGTCTCATCGACCACCCAGAGATCGCCCGCGATCTCCAACCGCTGGCTCTCAGAAGACAAGTTGCTGACCTTTCTCTGTGTTTCAACAGATACATCCACGGAAGATGCTTCAAGGAGCTGTAATACCTTGTTCTAGGCTGGCAAGGAGTTCTCATCATATGGCAGTACATTTAACGACCCTCGAACCTCTCTCTATAAGATTTTCTTCGTTCACAGGGTCACTGAGCTGTGGAACGTGCTTCCGTCCAATATCTTCCCAACATCCTACAATTTGGCCCACTTCAAGAAGCGAGTAAACCGACACCTCAATTCTTCACCATGTGGTGTAACAGGTTCGCCTATTCCAGGAATCGCACATAAAAAGATTAGCATGATAACTCAATAATCAAATAAAAATTACAATTGGTTTGTCAGATCATTGTGTTACAGAAATATTTTCTTAGATTTCACTGTATGCTAAATTTCACATTCAGGTTACCAAAACAAGAAATAAGATTTAGTAGAATTCATTCATCAGAAATAGCCCGTTTTGGGACCTCGAGAATCTTTGCGAATTATTCATCACATTCTTCATCATTGGAATCTGCATCCGATGAATTTTTAGGAAGGATCAGCTTTGGTTCTTGAGATATGGCAGATAATAGACATAAAAGAGTTACCTATGACAGTATAACTCAGGTTGAACTCGAATCCTACAAAATGGAAGTGTTTTTACGTATTTCACCAAACCACTTTATTCTTATGTTTTTTGGGTCACCGATTTCGAATCCGAGGTCAGATGACCTTGTCAAATGACCGTTCAATATCATTTGAAAGTCGATTCTAGTTTAATTGTAAAAATATCTGAAAACACCTTCATATAGGTTTTGAGGTTGCTGATCACGAATCAAATTCACAAAGTTATAGATGGCATGTTTAAAAAGGCTTTTATGAAATTCCGCATGCATACTGAAGTAATCCATCCAAATTCTTATCACAACCCTAATAAAAATATAGTAGGCTTAAATTAAACCCAATAACTCCAATACTCAGTTTCTCGAAATCTTATACGCCAAAACTTGATTATCAGAAAACCCGAGCCCCAATTATCAATACAACAAAACCTAATACCCTAGAATTTTATTCCTCAAAACTTAATAACCATTTTCATGAATCTTAAACCCATATAGGAATATATTAAATGTCCCTATTGCTATCATCATCATCATCATCATCCTTCAGCCCTGAACTGTCTATTGCTGCACATAGGCCTCCCTAGGGCATCCTAGTCCACCTTTCGTCGTTCGATCTTGAAATATGTCCTGCCCACCTCCACTTAGCTTCTGTCACTCTCTCCGAAACATCATCCACACTTGTCCCTCTGCGAATCTTCTCGTTTCGAATTCTGTCTCTCAGACTTATTCCCAGCATCGCGATCGTTTCATCCTGCGTTATGTTTTTGTAGTTTTCGTGGCGATGCTTTGATCAGGGTTAAGGTCTCTGCACCGTCGATTAGAACGGATAGAACACACATGTTGAAAGCCTCTCTCTTCAGTTTGATTTGAATATCGCTCTTGAAGACATCACGAAGTTTTCCATATGCTGCCCATCCTAATGTTGTTCTTCTGAGCAGTTCTGCTGTTCGGTTGTCTCTATCGATCCTCACTTCATGCCCCAGATCTATGTAGCTATGGACCATTTGTATCTGATTATTGTCAACATTTAATAGCTTATTGGGGACTAGATTGGTCATCATCTTCATTTTTTCGAAATTTATCCTCAGTCCAACCGCCTATATTGCGTTTGTTAGTTATTGGATCATACTAGCGGCTTCTCTTAGATTGTCAGAGATGAGTACGATATCGTCTACGAATCTGAGATGATTATCATTTTTGATGATATTCTAGGACAGTGATGAATAGTTTAGACGATAAAGTATCACCTTGTCTCACGCCTCTTCCCATTCTGATTTTCTTTGTGTGGGAGTGAAGTTGATCGTTGTTGTATATTTTTTTTATGTCATTTTTGATGACATTTTTAGATCGATAGTCGATTCGGCATTCATTCAATGCTTTTATGAAGGCCGTTGATTCTACCGTATCAAACGCTTTGTGGAAATCAAAATGTTAGGACTAAAGGTCTATAATATTCAATAGTCTTTTCGATCAAGCTTTTCAAGCACTGGAGGCAGTCGTAAGTGCCGCAACGAGCTCGAAATCCAGCCTTATCTCTTGGTAGGTAGAGTTCAAATTTCGATTCTAGTCTATTTGTAAGAATTCTGGTGTACAACTTGTAGATATGATTAAGCAAGATGATTGGCCTCTAGCTTTCTTGCCTTGTACTGTCTCTTTTTTTTTAAAGAGCAGTATCCTACATGAGTCGTTCCATGAGGTTGGGATTTTCTGATTATGTAGGCATAGATTGAAGAGTTCTACGATCTTCTTTACCAATATTGGTCCTTCCTGCTTTATAGCCTCCGTTTTCACCTCATCCTGTCAAGATGCCCTGTTATTTCGATTTTATGAACGGGTATTTCTTCGGATCCTTGGTTTTGTATCTTTTGTTGTGGTTCCTCTCTTTTCTGATATATTTGAGACTTATATAGGGCTGTGTAGAATTCTTCTACTATTTGTACTAGTTCATCTCTATTCGTTACTATATTTCCGTTCTCGTATTTAAGCTGAAGTATTTCTTTCTTGTTATTTGTGATTTTTGCTCATGACCTCCACCTCTTCAATAGTTCGGAGTTCTCGTTTTTCTTTGTATTGTCTTATGTCCTTCCGAATAGCTTTCGACACCTCCTTATTGATGACCTTCATCTTATGTGGTTTCGTGTTAACATTGCTAGCCTTGTTTCTCCGTTCTTTCATTTGTTTCTTAGTTTCTGGACTCATTTTTTTCTCCTTTATTTTTCGGACAGAATTTGGATTTTGCCTGTCTGATGGTATTGACTACTTTGTCGTTCAGTTCATTTATGTCAGTTGGAGCCGACAAGTCCTCCATTTTATCATCGTTGAATTGCCTGAATACTGTCCCATCTGCTGAATGAACCCTTGATTTGGTCTTCTTTTTGACCATATTTGATATTTGGATAGTAGCCATATCAATCCATGGTCACTGAATGTTGTAAACCTATCGAAAACCGTCAGGTCTTTGAAGATGGACCGTTTACTAGTAACGAAATAATCTATTTCGTTCCGGGTGTTTCCGTCAAGACTTTTCCATGCCCATCTCCTCTTTGTCTTCTTTTGAAAGAAGCTATTCATATGGAATAGGTTGTCTTCTAGGGGAAACGTTAACACTGTCTCTCTTCTTTCGTTTCTACCTTGGCTACAAAACTTTCCAAATGCTATTTCAGATGGATCAGCTTTTATTCCAACTTTAGCATCAAAGTCACCACAAATAACTGTGAAGTGGAAGGATTTACCTGAATAGCGGACGACCATTCCTCATAGAATATGTCTACTTCTTCATCAGAATGTGTTGATGTTGGTGCATACACCTGAATGATCTTTAAAGTGTATCTAGGGTTAAGACATAAAATTTTATAAGTATTACCCTTGTTGAAATAGATTTTGTGGCTAGCAGGTATCTGAATAGTCTTCTCTTTATTAAAAAGCCTACTCCTAGTCAATTGAACCATTATGGTAGAATGCATGGCCAGATTTAAGAGTTTCGAAGCCTTCTCCGTGTCCTATAGTCTCACTTATTCTATTGCTATAGAAATAAAGACATAAAGCTTTATAGTTATCAAAACAATATCATATTTCCAATATTGAGACTTCGTATTAATGATCAGCGACCTTAAAAAATATTAAGAGTGGTTTTCAGATTCAATTAGATATCTTGAGAAAATCATCTGTCCTTGGATTTAGAATCAGTGACTCAAGAAACATAATAAAATAGAGGTTTGGTAAAATACGCAGAAACACTTCATTTTGTAAAACTTGACGTAAACCTGAGTTACACAGTCAAAGGTAACATTTCTTTGTCTTTGATGTCCCATATCTTTAAAACCAAAACCAATCTGCTCCAGAAAATTTACTAAGTACGCGTTTGAATGATTAACAATAATGTGATAAGCAATTTGGGAGGATTCTTGAGGTCCCGAGAATCAGCTACATTTGGAGTCACTCTTTCATCAGCTCACATACATAAGCTAGCATGACCAGCTTGATTTCTATTTGTCTCCATTTCTCTCATCTGTTTCTTGGTTACAAATAACATTGTAATTTTTAACTTTCCTTTTAAGTTTTAAAAATGGGATACAATCTTCTTGGTACAATCTTATTACATCTCGAATAAAATGGCAGCTTTCATTTCATTTAGAAATATTTTCAATTCAATTTGGTTCGTTGAATGAGTTCTTCAGCTCAAAAATGCAATGTTGCAAGAGGTTAAAATTTTCTTTAATCTCATTATAAGAACTATGTATTTCGTTCCTTTGGATCAAAATTTTAGTCCATAATAAAACCTTAATTCTTGAAGATTGTATCGAATTTCCTCATTACCACACACTTTTGTGCCTTACATATCTGCCCATCAAAAATTAAGCAAACCGAGAATACCTACGGAAAACGGCAAAACGAATGTCGGAAGGGTAAATGAACCTCTTACGGCACCTCGTTAGGGAGGGCGAATAGCTCTCGAGGCACGGCGTTGGCGGTGAATTATGTTAATTACATACTCCCATATTTCGTTGCATTAACAAGATAAGTCAACGTTTAGCTGGCATGCCCTCAGATACAAGGATTTCTCGAAACTCGAATAGGTGCGGACTTGTTAACCCACGCTGCGGTCTACATGTGGGAATGAGAGTTTGCATGAAATATTTAGGCAGTTTCATGATGTTATTCTATATGTTTCGCAACTACGAAAGCACAAATAGGAAATAATAATATCGTTGCTGATTTTGAATTGTAAAAATGATATGCTAATCTGCGAAATTGTACGGTGGGACTGGTCATACGGAAGGAGAAAATGAAACAAACGAAAATTTATTCGATCAACTCAGATATTCAGAAAAGATTAAGGTAATTGAATCCTATAAATGACCGAAAATACTCCTATTAAAAAGACTAACTAATCGAAAGTGACGCATGCTCGAAGCGAATTTTCGAAAATGCTGAAAAATCACTATATTGAAGTAATTTATTTCATCAGATTTTTATACAAATGATACAGCTTGATATTACAGTCGTACTTGCCATGATTGCTTTAGGCGTTTTATGAATCTGACGGAGAAAAAAGTTTCTTATACTCTTCATTGATTTTTCTCATTACAAAGTGTGATAAATGGAAATGCAAAAATTATGTAGACTTTCAGTAACAAAATTTTCGCATTTTCAATCATCACACTTTGTAATGAGAAGAAATCAATGAAAAGTAGCTTATGTATGTGAGCTGATGAAAGAGTGACTCCAAATTTAGCTGGTTCTTGGACCTCAAGAATCCTCATTGTTGATCATTAAAACGTGTACTTGGTAAATTTTCAGGAGCAGATTAGTTTTGGTTTTAGAGATATGGGAAATCAAAGACATAGAAATGTTACCTTTGACTTTATAACTCAGGTTTACGTCAAGTTTCACAAAATTAAGTGTTTCACTATTTTATTATGTTTATTATTATTTATGGTTAATGGAGGAAAGGAGAGTAATGGATAGATTTAATCCAGAATACAGGGAACTGAACAGGGCTATAAGACGAAAGACTAGAGAAGACATACGAAATTACAACACAGACTATATACAACAAGTCATAGAAAACAACAGTAACACGAAAGTCTTAAAAGAATTACTAACACCGGTAGACCCAGAATACATCAATTAAAAAACAACCAAGGTGAAATAAAATATGAAAAAACGGAGATAATACAGATTGTTGAAGGCTTCTATACTGACCTGTATTTGTCTAAGAAACCCAAACCTGAAACAACGAATCTTAGTAACATAACAAATGTCGGTTCCGAGGACATGCCTGAGATTAACATTGATGAAATACAACTAGCCCTCAACCAGATGAAAACGGCCGGGCACCAGGCGAAGATAACATTACGAGCGAAATGCTAAAATTGGGAGGACAGGTCACTTTGGAAGCAATAAAAATATTACTAAATAAATGCATAACAGAAGGTAGTGTTGCGGAAGGATGGAACAATGCACACGTTGTGTTGTTGTACAAAAAAGGTGACAAATTTAAGATAGATAATTACCGACCTATTAGCCTTTTACCACACCCTTATAAATTGTTATTAAAAATTATCACAAACAGATTGACAAACAAATTTGACAGCTATCAACCGGCAGAGCAAGCAGGGTTTCGTAGAGGATATAGCACAATAGAACACCTAACTCCTCGTACACTTATTGAAAAATGTCACGAATACAAAGTGCCAATACACCTAGCCTTTGTAGACTATAACAAAGCCTTCGATTCTATAGAACTGTGGGCAGTATTTCAAGCCCTCGATAATGCTAGAATAGATTCGAGATATAGAAACATCCTACAGAACATATATGAACGAGCCACTATTCAGGTGAGACTAGACGATGACATGCAAACCAAAAAAATCCCGATAAATAGGGGCGTGAGACAAGGCGATGTGATATCGCCAAAATTGTTCACACTTGCAATGGAGTACGTGTTTAAGAAGTTGGAATGGGATAGAGAAGGTATAAATGTGGATGGAAAATTCCTGAACCATCTCCGGTTTGCAGATGATATAGTTCTAATAAGCGATAACCTAGAACAACTCCACGAAATGATGCTAGAACTCAAAAGAACATCGGAAGAAGTAGGATTGGAAATGAATCTGACAAAAACTAAAATAATGACAACGGAGGACGCAATATTGGAAGTCGACGGCAATGTTATAGAGAAAGTGAATAAATATCTATACCTTGGACACACTATGAAGATAGGTAAAGACAATCAAACTGCAGAATTGTCAAGAAGAATAAGAATGACTTGGGCTGCTGTTGGAAAACTAGGATTTGTCTTGAAAAACAAACAAATCCCCATTAACCTCAAAAGAAAAGTTTTTAATATGTGCGTTCTCCCAGTGTTAACGTATGGCATGGAAACCATGACTCTCACAATAAGATCTGCTAACAAACTTAGAACCACACAACGCGCAATTGAAAGAACTATGCTAGGAGTGAGCCTGCGGGATCACATATGTAATGAAGAAATAAGAAGGAGAACAGGCGTAGAGGACGTAATCACGAGAGTGGCTGCATTGAAGTGGAGATGGGTTGGACATGTAGCAAGACAACAGGATGTAAAATGGACTAAGCGAATAACTCAATGGAGACCACGCTTATACAAAAGGGGAGTGGGGCGCCCCCAGAGAAGGTGGCTGGATGACGTAAAGGAAAAAGTAGGAAGAGGATGGTATAATATAGCACAGGACAGAGAGAGATGGAAGCTAGAAGGGAAGGCCTATGTTCAGGAGTGGACAGAGAAGGGCTGAAAAAGAAGAAGAAGAAGATTATGTTTCTTAAGTCACTGATTCTGAATCCAAGGGCAGATGACCTTCTCAAGATAATATGAAGGTCATATGTAATTGAATCGTAGAAAATATCTTAAAACCGCTTTATATATTTTTCAAGATCACTGATCTTGAATATGAAGTCGAATTCGAAAAACTCAATATTCAAAATATAATATTGTTTTGATAACTATGAAGCTTTATTTTCTTATTTCTATAGCAATATAGAAACACATGGAGAAGGCTTGGAAACTTCAAAATCTGGTCACATATTCTACCATAACGCTTCAAATGACTAGGAGTAGGGTTTCTTATAAATAGAAGACTATCCAGCTGCTAGCCACAAAATTAATTTCAACAAAGGTAATACTTATCTCACGCCTGAACATTAAATACACTTTGAAGATCAGTCGAGTGTATGGACCAACATCAACGCATTCTGATGAAGAAGTAGACATATTCTACGTGGAATTATCCTTATCAGTTAAATTGTATTAAAATAGTGTAAGTGCGTCCGTTCATCCGATTCGTATGGATCACACGAATGGGCATGTTAACGCTACTGATGCTAGAGGTCGATATGGAAACTTTATCGAGCCGCTGGTTTGCTCGATAAGAAATGTGGCGATAGGTTACCAGATAGGTCAGCATTCGGATTTGTACGAATATGTGGACATACTGCTGCTAAAACAAATATGTTCGGTGCGACCCGTCTGATGCGTATTATGCCAATATATGGATACTTCACTTCATCTGCAAAAGTATAATTCACTGACGATTTGCGATGCTTGAGCTCATAGAATTCGGCAGATTATATTTTTCTATCCTCCTCGCATTATTTCCTTAAAGAGAATAGAAACTTGATCTGAGAGGCAATAACAGATTAGTGTCAGCTCAATAAAAGAGAAATGCAGCTGGTTATTCAAATAATCAAACGCAAATAAAATGAAACGAAAACATGGAAAAATTCTTATTTTATTTATTGTACACAGTCTCCGTTAAATATTATAATCAACATATTCAATCGTATTGACTTTTTTCGCACGGAAAAGTATTTAGATCATCATGAAATTAAAATTGAAATTTTATGTTTCTATAACGTGATTCATCATATGAGAAAATAAAAGTCCATCTGCATTGTCATTTTTGTCGTTGTCGAAAGTGTAATAACAAGGTAACTCCTGTAATTCATTCACAATATTTACAGAAGATGTGCAATCAAATTTGAAGTTCTTCTAGTGATGATCAGTGGGTGACTCTTGTACAAAGTGGACCAAATTCGATGTTTTAGTACGGCATCTATGTGATATATATTAGATAAAGAAAAATGATCCCCCCTCTCTCGAGCTTGATTCTCGAGAAAAACTCATTAGTAAGAACGAATTTCAAATATCTTTTTCAGTTTACGAGTTATTCCGGAAATCTGAATTTGTTGCGATATCGACATGTGATGATCTCTTGTATCCTATTGAAGTTGTGTAGAAAATAACTTCATATTTTACAGACACTTTCTGAGTGAAATGCGTATTTGACGTATTTGAAAGATTTTGTTGCCGTTACACTTCGACATCGTAGATTTTCCCAACTCGATGGTAGAAGAAATTTGCCTATGTACGTCAAAGATCCCATTCATTCATTTCTGGTTAAAACAATAGAGTTCATCCCCGAGAACATAGTTTTTCCTACTTTTATGACACCTTCAATAATTCAGACTTATTTATGAAGATTCATTCAATTCTGTGTTTGAAACATTCGCATTTTCAATCAATAGCATTGATTCTGTGAAAACAATTAGTTTCGTCATATATCGTTCTTCTCTATCTGCTTTGAAAATTTCTACTTATAACTCAATCGTTGTGGCTCTTCAATTCCAAAATTACAAAAAGTATGAGATGAATTAGTATGATTCGGATGCTCTTATTTCAATAGATTCCCTGAGAGGAGAAAGCCGCTTAAGTCTATTTTCAAAAAACTGAAGGACTATCCAATTGCTGCAGGTTATTTCAAAGCACAACAGAGCGAAACATATGGAATCGAATATCAATAAGATGCTATCGTCGACGTTTTGGGAGCAGTTGTGATCCAACCTGAAATTTCAAATCGTCTAATGGAAATTTGAACTGGTATTTCGAGGTAAAGGGCTGTCAGAATTTTCAAGGTGAATACATTCAGACCCTACAGGATAATTGAAATTCAGGCAGCCTTGTGTTACCGAACGACGGTTCACTTCCAGTCGCTGGTACCTTCAGAAAACAAAAACAGAATTTTATCGACGCGTTATTAACTTATGAAGTCCGCATTACAAGTGACTGAATTTTTTAGCCACAAAGAGCACTGTTGGTCGGATGTCGCATTCCATTGAAAATTGAATATTCAACACCAATGGCGATACTGTTTGCATGTGTGATGGGCATCATTAGATATGTATTAGTGTAGTAGTGTATTGGCATACACTTTTTTTGACCACAATCTTAGTGGCGAAATTCACTGTCGTTCATCATAGATGAGGATATAGCGGAAGGACATTTAGATGAATTGGAATTAGGGTAAAGGACAAATATGTATCTCCTGAATGACGGTGCACCACCATACCTAAAATGAACCGTATCCTAAATGTTGGAATGGATATCAGTGCTCACTGGATAGGCTTGATCTAGGAGACCTGTTAAATGGCCAGCCCGTTCCTCAGATCTGACTCCCCACATTTCTTCATCAGGGAGGCCTGTTAAGAGTTACTGTATTAAGAAAAATCGAATAAAATAGATGAAGCAAAACAAAATTCAGGATTTGTTGGGAGAATGGGAGTAACATTCTTAATGCAAATTCATGCACAGATTGTTAATTGAAACTAGATTTGTGAGACATTGTAGAAATAAATAATACAAGATTCCAGGTAACATCGTCAACGAACAAATAGACTCAAATTCTTGGCCACTACTGAATCTCTTCAAGCACCAATCTTTACAATAGATTTATGGTTTTAAGTAAGGTAATTATGAGATTATTTGGAAGCTTCTCTTAATATTTCTTGTTTACTTATTAATAACTAATAGCTTATCAGTTGTCTACGGAAGTGTCTGAAAAAGCTACTGAGTAATGAAACACGTTACGATACAGTCAGTCAATAGCACAAATCTCATTAATTGTTTCATTTAATTATGAATTTTTATCAGACTATAAATAAAAATAAAATTGAACTACCAACAAATATATTGAATTATTTGATTACTGTTTCCGCGGTTTTGATCTCTCGTTCATCATCGGAATGTGTGAAAATTTTATTCACAAACACGACCGGCTACGACCGTCAAGTCATTTTCAAATGTTTGAATTGTGGAGGCCGTTACTTGATGTAGATCCATGATATAAATGAGATAAAAACACAAGGTTTAACTTTAATCTACACTTTGTTTGAAAAATTCGAGAGTTTCGCTGACACAGCAGCAGCTTTATCAAGAATTTCTTGATAAAGCTGCTGTGTCAGCGAAACGTCGTCGAATTTTTTCAAATAAAGTGTAGATTAAAGTTAAACCTTGTATCTCATTTTCAAATGGTCAACTACAGGAAAAACTTAGTTATATAGATACTAGCTTAATTACGAATTAACTGGAGTGGTAATAATGTCTATCTGTGTATAAATGGTGATTTCACTTGGTTTTCACAAAGTTTATCAATTTAACATGCCAACCGATTCATTTTCTTTCCATCATCGCAATAATAAAGAATTTTGATATTATCTAATATTTTGTGGTTTTCATTTGTTCACATATTGGAGAATTATTATCAGAGGAAAACTGTTCTTTAAATCTGGTTTCGAATAAAGCTACCGTACACTCTTTGCAAACAATTTTGTAAACTGCTGATATTTTGAATTTGTCTGTTTTTGTTTTTAGCATCGAATAATAAATTGCACAAGTTCAGACCACTTTGAATAGACGTAGATATTTTAAATTTGGAAAAATAGTAGCTCAGGTTAGGTTAGGTTAGAAAGAGGACCAGCATGGTTGAAACTAGCGTATTTTTCCAACCAAGTATACTTTATGAAATATAATAATTGTGTTATTTAGAGGAATTTTGTTATTTAAGTCAATTTTTCTGATAGTATTCATTTCAATTTTGCAGTTTGTCGGTGACAGTGGAATGGAAAAGCCCTATGAATCATTGAATTATAAGCTGCTAATTTGTGATTTAAATTATTGAATGAATTCATGGGAATAGTTGAGTCTATGAAAGTTTCTTTTCTGTAGATGCTATAATGCTGTAGATAATATAATTAAGCTAAGAAGTAATCGCAGATTGAATAAATAGGATCTTTGACGCACACATACGATTATTTTCTACCATAAAATTGTGATATTCTTCTATGTTCCGAGTGGGTAGATATGAGTTTTCAATTTTTTTTTTCGAAAGAGGAATTAGTTGAAGGAATTGATAAAGCGCATGTGATATATATTTAGAAAGGAATGAAGAGTCCTCTTCATTGATACCAAAATCACCTATAGTTCGTATTTCAAAAAACACAAGTTGCTTCATGACTCAGAAATCGATAGGGAGAAAAATTTTCGAATATATCCCTGCATTCTACTCAAAAAAAAAATGTGGTCTATAGAATCTGAAACTTTTTTTCGCAAAACTTCAATGGAATTCGAGATATCGTCAAATGACGAAAACCCGAAAAATCCAGAATTTTAGAAGAAATCAATAACTGAAAAAGATCGCTGAAATCTGTGTTCCCCAGTGAGATTTTCTTGAAAATCGAGCTCAAGAGGAGGTGACTATTTACTTCATCTACAATATTTCAGAGAGCTACTGTACTAAACATGGAATTTGGTCCACCTGTACTTCTGTTCGTCAAAAATTGTCTATTTGTTTATTTTTCTTTAACGTGCTCTATTTCCGCCTTTCCGCCAATGACACGCCGGGGAATTCTGTCACCTCACTAACCCGGGAATTTTGCCGAACCCCTCTCGTGTCGAGGGAAGGGATCTTTAATGTCCAATACATCTCTGTTAGACAGGACCAACAGCTTTACATCTCTTTCGAAAGATGGACACTCAAACCATTCCCAGAATCCGAAAAATCGCACCAACTTTGTGGGGATTGAACCCAGGTAACTCTGCGCAGGAGACGAGCATCATATGCCCTACGCCACCGAGCCGGCAAATCGTCTATTTATACGGAAACTATATCCAGAACAAAACCAAATTACATGAAATTTTATCCGCATATATATTTCGATATAAATAAAATTGAGGAAATTTGACCTCGAAAGGGTGCTGCCATATCGAAATATATGCATCTAAATGTTCAAGCGTGAAATGAATAATGAGGAAAAACCAAATTTACTCTATAAACTCCTTTTTCTCGTTTTAAATTGCAACTTCCCAAACTTCCTCAATATACTGGGTTTCAACGCGAGAAGGACATTAGAATTATATGGAGAACGGTTAAACGATTGTTGAATTTCTTTTTGTTCTTGTGCCTCTTGAATCAAATTCCGAATATATTTTGAATAATACTTCCAGTTATATCGAAAGAACGCATCATCTTTGTACTTTCAAATGAGAGGAGACTAGTTTCTTTCTTTAAAGAAACAGAAATTTTGAACATTTTTCATGAAAATCTACCTGAATTCAACCCATGAGAAGATATGAATTTTATGATCACAATTTCTGGATTTTCATTTACCTGTTAGCTTTCCTAAAAAAAAGACTCACAATCTGTTGATTATTTTCGGCTTGTCCTTGTTTGCGTTATTCCATCTTACAATACGTTAATTTATTCAAGATTTTCTAAATGGCAATTCGTAATACATTCAAAGGTACAAAGTATAAAAGTCCATTTTCTCAAAAAAATATACTGAATTCTCGAGTCTATCCAGGAAATGTGGATTTAGTGAATGGAGCAGGTCAACTTTTTCTATAATTAGATAAGCAGTATGATAGGCAGAACAGAGATGTCAAAATTGAAATTTTTTACATCTTGTCGAATTCCCATTAAATCTTATTTTCTCTGTTATCCCTTATTATCGGCTCGTGATCGGTGACGTCGCTTATGCTGAGTATGAGATAGTGAAAAGTTCGTATAGAAATGTTCCACAATGGACTGCAGTAATGAATATTATAATAAGGATTGTATGAATTCGTTCATCATCCATATTCACTGTTACTGAAATAACAAACCAAACCTGAAGAGTATTTAATGAGTAGTACCCAAATTCACCGCTGAAGAAATTCAGACGAATTAGAAAAAGTATTAATCATGGATGTCAAAGTATAAACTATGAGACCAGAATTTTACCCACAACAAACAATGGGGATAACGTTATCAATGTTTTAGCATTTTTTATGTTCATACAAATTCGTTTCTACTGCTGCTAGATACTTGAAACTTGGGTATTGAAGTCATTCGTCTAAAATATTTTGATGGAACACTTTTATCAATACTGGTACTCATTAACGTGCGATTAATTCTGAGGCTGCAGAAAGTATGGAAGGATTATGCGAGCTGAAATTTTTAAATATTATCCTTTGAACAGACGAATCGAAATTCTGCAGAGGAGGAATTGTGAATCGAAGATGAAGATATTACTGATGTGACACGGGAGCAGAATTTTCAACGGAACT
Organism: Cryptolaemus montrouzieri; assembly: GCA_013387265.2. Lineage (NCBI taxonomy): Eukaryota > Metazoa > Arthropoda > Insecta > Coleoptera > Coccinellidae > Cryptolaemus > Cryptolaemus montrouzieri. The sequence continues at coordinate 128,656,724 of JABFTP020000185.1, forward strand.
TCATCTTCAATGTTTAATAGTTATTGAATAGCGATCAATGTCGATATTTGATTTACGATGCTAATTTGAGTTGGGCCGAAATATCTGAAAATTCTCTAAAAGTTTGTCACTGACTTTCTCGAAACGTTACCCCTAAGAGCTTCTCAATTTTGTTAGTACCAAGTGGATGGAGCTCCCCCATATGTTCGAAACAGAAAAATTCGGAGATTATAATTAAACAGCAGAATCTCAAGATCTAACCCTGAATTTATATCTGAGGATTCGATTAGAAGAAATCATTTGCTCAACACCGGTAAATACAGGACAGTTATTAGAACTTTGGACTCATCAAACTTGCCGCTGCCGTCATCCAAACTGAACTATAAGTTGTAACAAGACAAAATGTTCTTCACCGTAAGAATGAATGAGATGTTTATAACAAGGAAAACGATTCGATAATTTAATTTCACATAAGTGGATTTTCGAATAGAAAGTTGCTGTATTTTTTTAATTTTTCTGAATTTGTTTTGCTCAGAAGTAATTTTACTATTCAACCGAAACGTTGATAACGTTATCCTCGTGGTTTATCGTGGGTTTTGTTCTTGACCTATAAATCATATTTTCATTTCTATGGTTGAAAGTTTTCCATTAGTCTGAACTTTTTAGTGTTCATTGGTGGTGAATTCTACACACTGAGCGAGTATGGGATAATAGGGAGAATGAAATTCAATGGGAATTCGACGAACAGATGTAAGAGATTTGTTTTCTTAGCTTGTTATATTGCTGATCTAATAAAAAAATAAATTGATGTGCTGCATTATTCAGAATTGGAGGTTTCTCACGAAATAAATCGACTATTTCAGGATGAAATTGCAAATTACTCGTAAACAATTCAGGTAGCAAATAACCATCAACAGTTTGTACAGTAACAATTTCAATGGTATGAGACCACCAAGGTAGTAGTGTTCGAAATAACGGACTTTTGTATCTTGGAATGTAGTATAAATTGCCACATGATTATACGCTAACGCCCCAGTGTGCAGTGGAAGTGGTAAAATGGATTTTTTTTTGGAAAAGTAAAATTTCAAGTCGTTTTTGCAGGCCAACCAAGAGAGAACCAAGAATCCTATAATTCTGATTAGAATATTCATATCTGCATATCGGATTTCAGTTGGTAGTGATTTTCTCAAAACTTACTTAAGTACTTATTACTAGTTGAAATAGCAAGCATGATGCTTTGAATTTGAATTATATTCGATATTAAATTCAAAGGACACAAAAACAAATAAAATAAAATTTCACCACCAGTTAACCCTTTGTCCATGTACTTATAATGTCCCATCTCAAGTGGACACCCTGTACGTCGGAGTGGCTTTCTTTATGTGTCAGACAAAACAGCATATGACATGTTCATTCGTAATATAGTTTAATGGAGAGCTGTTAATTCGACTAAACAAGTGGTATTCGATTCACGATTCAATCAGCGATAAATGTTTTGAGCCCTTTCTATCTGTATTGTGTTGTAATTGAACCTGTCTATACCTATGAATGTCAAAGCGGTTTCAGATTTCAGCGTTTCTTGCTGGTATCAAATTTTGAATGAAGTTTAGATGTATGATAAACGCATTAACTTTCCTTTATTATATATATAATATATATATATATATATATATATATATATATATATATATATATATATATATATATATATATATATATATATATATATATATATATATATATATATATATATATATATATATATATGTATATATATATATATATATATATATATATATATATATATATATTTAGTTAGATATATATATATATATATATATATATATATATATATATATATATATATATATTTAAAAGGAGGGTTTAACCGATATCTGTTCATGCAATCAAACTGATGAAAAATATAAATCCACCACTAGTAATTTGTACCATTGCCGAGGCAATAGTTATAATCAACACATATCCCGGAAAAATTATATATAGGATAACGTTGAATGTTATGAAATTATATCAATCTAGCAGAATATATACAAACCATAGCATCATCGGACAATGACTTAAATGTACCAACGAGTAGTGTCAGAGGCTTTCTCCTGGAAAATCCAGTGTACACTCCTAACTCAAGTAACACTGAATGTTACTTATTCATAGTTTTCTTCATGTGAAGTGATGAACGATCGAATAGAATACTGCTCTGAATATAAATATGACAAATTTGTCAGCTAATCATATAACATTTATATATACAAATAGATAAAATATGAAATGAGATTCTGAGCAGTATAAACTGAAGAGAAAATTATGACTCTACCTCATTATTTTTTCGGAAAGAAACCTACGAAGAATATTACAAGATTTGATGACTGTTATCTTCTGTAACTGTTCAAACGAATTTTGTTGTAGAAATAATAATCGGTATTCATTTTGTATATTATGTGTGTCGGGTAGCAATATCAATTATATATGTTATTAGATTCTGTTTATCAGTAAGAATGATATCTGGCCTATTGTGTCCTACAGCTCTGTAGCATAAAATTGTTTTCTCAAAATAAAGTTTATATTTCTCATTTTCACAAATAATCTCAGGTTCATATTTGTAACATTTTTGCTAGGTCATGTCTAATTCCTAGATTGATTCTGTTTCAAACAATTCTCCAGATACTAACCATCTATATATATATATATATATATATATATATATATATATATATACCTAGAAAATAACTATCAGTACCAGGATTTGGCTTTTGAACTGAGGAAGTTCATAAATTGAAAAGTGTGAAGGTAATGCCACTTATAATATCGACTAATGACCTGGTAGAAGCGCATATGCAGGAAAATACCAAATTGTTGAAACTGAGACCAGAAATTGTATCCAGCGTACAGGAAGAAGCCATACTAGGTATCACCCGAATTTTCCGAAAGTTCCTTCAGGGCTCATAAAATGAACCACAAACAGAGCTGCCTTGGCGAGTAGTCGCCCGGTAGTCTTGTGACCGACCTGTAACGGTGAAAAAAATATATATATATATATATATATATATATATATATATATATATATATATATATATATATATATATATATATATATATATATATATATATATATATATATATATATATATATATATATATATATATATATATATCCAGTTTTCATTATTTCGTTAATAATTTGAGAGTATTTTGAGGTTATTGGAATCATACCAGTAGATGGAGGCAACCAATTGAGAAAACGAATAAATATCGGATAACCTATACCTTACCGTTATGTTTACTATGAATTTAATGAAAACGGAAATTTATTCCAGGTGGTATAGCGTAGTAGCAAGATTTATTCTTTTCATTAATGGAGGAACACCTCACTGTCGATGTGCAGTTTTATTACCAAGATCGCGAGTAGGCTTTCACAATGCCGTGTAGTAACTTTCAAGCTCTTAATACTACAATTTCAGATGACACTGTTTAAAAGCCTGAGGAGTGCCGATCTCTCCACTTAACTGAAAATTCTTAAGCATAAACACGCTTCCATTAATGAACACGTTCAGGATATTAATTTATTCTTCAACCTCGTTGTTGTTGAACTCAGATAGGAGTTTGATTGTCTTAATCTCGGTTGGTAATTTAGTCCATAATAAATTCAGTCTTCTATTTGTACTTTCTTATCACAATTCAATTAACCTCGGAAAAAGCTCCCTTTCTGTCACGTATAATTGTGATTGTTCCGTCCCGTACTACGTTTTCTCCCCGTTTTTCTTTTGTTGTTAGATTTCCTGATGTTACGTTATGCCAACGACCTAAATTCATTTCTGTTGACTGAAACCACGAATAGAATATTTCTGGAGATCCGCATTTTATCTTCAAGTCCAATTTGAATGAACTGCGAATTTCGAGCTGACATTATAACCTAAAATGTTCATTGCCTTTCGAACTTTGATGCCTTGGTTCGATATACAGATAGTTTAACAATTGCAGATGACGAAACCGCTGCTGTAAGCAGGTCATTCTTATTCCTACTCATATTTTTGGAGATATGTGCGTTAAGAAACGAAAAAGTTGTATTCATTGAAATTTTCTTTCAAGAAGTCATGAAAAAGTCACTTCATAATTGTGGAATGATTATGATAAATTCTTTAGATTTATCGGGTTTAAGCAGTCAAAGGGCTAATGTGTACTCTCTATTTCATATCTACCAGCTTTCGGACAATATCTTGTCCTTCTTCACAATAGCCCCTTGACAGCTCAAACCCGACAAATCCAATGAATTAATCCTAACGCAGTCGATATCACTCATCAAAGATTATGATGATACCGATGAAAATTTAATACATTTAAAAATTAAAAACATTTACCTTCTGAATGAATTAGATAGAATATACTGGGTGATTCACCTGCGGCGCGGCGCTCTGTGCTCATACACTCTTGAAGATTTCATTTTTGTTCGAACGGTATTGTATTTAGATAGTAAGAACTTACTTCAGCAATTCATTTTGCAGGAAACAGGGTGTCACAATTTTTTATAAAAAACACTTGGGTGGTTTTTTCAGATTGAAAGACAACTTCTTTGTTCATGGTTCAGGAGCGGCCTAAACTCTGCTATAATGTCTTTAAGTAATAAGTTTTTTTGGTGAGTAGTTTTGTCACAATATTTTTCTTCCGAAAAAATTCAAGAAAATAGGCTTTCACATCATCGGCCAGAGATGATGAATACTTTTTTTCCTTTCGTTTTATCATTGCCCAAGGATAGCTTCATTGATGAATTGAAATAGATTATCCTCATTTAATACAGGAGTGACTCAAAAACATTATTGAATATTGTAATTTTAAAAATATCATATCTTGATTTTTACAAATGCAACACCCTGTATCTTATCATTCATGTGAATGCATTAAATATTGTGCTATAGTTTTGCAGAAGTAAAAATTTTGATGAAAATTCTACAAACAGTATCGAACCAATCAACATGCATCATTATTCGAACAGAAGTTTGTTTTTCCTGTAATGATTCATGTAGTAAAGAATTAAACCTAAACAAGATAATTCTTTTAACAAAAGATAAAATCAAGATGATTGAAACGTAAATCAAGGTATGTGTATGTTTTTGCTGCTCTTCATAAAAACCTATTCTATAAAATCTCTAATTTGAAGTAAATGCAATAACACACTAAATATGAATAGATGATTCAATAAAATAAAATTCTAGCTTATTCCTCAGGACGTATGGAAATGAGAGGAATTTCCTGATGTCCGGCAGGAGTCCTTCTAGACTTTCCCGGATGTTGGAGAGTCAGGAAAACTGACTATAGTGCTTCCCTGGCGGTCGATGTCCTACGTTAGGTACATAGTCAGCCACGTTTTCTGCGTATTTCAGCTTTGCCTGCCTTACGCATATGCTCGGAATAGGCGAGTTTATTTATTTATTTAAGTACAATATAAGGAATGTCCACAGCCGAAGCCAAAACGACATTCACTAAATGAATATTAGTTACATAGAATCTAGTATTCTAGAAAAAGTATTATATGAGACATTAATAGTGAGTTGTATTCACAGAAAGAATGAAAAAGAAACACAAAATGAATATTACAAAAACGAACGATTGAATGAATTTGATGTTAGTCAGTAAAGAGCAAGCGTAATGTTCTCTTCAAAGAGGCCAATGTGACCCCAAACAAATTGATACTCCTATGCGTGTTGCAGAAATGTAGCATCCTATCGATAGGGGAGTTCTGTGCACTATTAGTTTTTCTAAAAGTAATAGAGAAGAGATCGTAGATTTCATAGGAACATTAAAGGTAACCATGTCCAAGATCTCAGGTACCTGAAGTACGCAGTACAATATTTTAAACAAAACCAAAATATCAGACAATGTTCTACGATTTTCAAGTGACAATAAATTGAAATATTCTCGGGCAGGAGCGTAGTCGTGATTCAGGAAAACAAAGTTAGTTTTGAACCAAATGAACCGTATGAATCTATTCTGAATGCGTTCAAGTCCGTTGGAATTACAATCATAACGAGGGTTCCAAAAACATGAGGCAAAATTTAATTAACTGTAGACGTAAGCATAATACAAAGTGATAAGTGATTTTACATAATTAAATTCCTTACTTTTCCTGAAAATATAACCCATCATTCGACTCGAACTATTTGCTATGAGATCTATGTGTGCATCGAAGAGCAACTTCGAATCGAAAGTGACACCCAGATCAAAAGCCGTGGACACATGTCGCAACAATGAATTCCCAATTGAGTACTGAAAAGTGATAGAGGAATGGTTTCTAATAAAAGTTATCGTGAAACATTTATTGAAATTCAAAAAAAGTTGGTTTCCTCTACAGTACTCAACCAAGTTTTATTCAAATCTAGTTGAAGATCAAGAGAGTCCCTCAAGCATCTGATAGATCTAAAAACATTCAGATCGTCTGCATAGAGCAAGCATCTGGAATTCCGGAAACATTTATCTATGTCATTTATATAAATTAAGAAAGGGAGAGGACCGAGATGAGTTCCCTGCGGTACCCCAGAAGTACTAATGAAAGATTCAGATTTAAAACCATTTAAACTAACGAAATGTGACCTATTCAGTAGATACGATTGGATCCACTCAAGCAACCCACCACTTACACCTGCTTCGGCTAGTCTAAAAATGAGAATATCGAAACTTAATTTGTCGAGGGCTTTAGAAAAATCTGTGTAAGTAGCATCAGTCTGAATTTGAGAATCCATTGCACTCTGCAGGTACTCACTATAAACGATCAAATCGTGGGATAATGAAATTTTTCACAGGTGAGAAAAGATACATATAAATTATACGTTCAAATACTTTAGCAATGATCGAAAGATTGTTAATAGGTGAGAGAAAAGAGATTTATAATTTAAATAAGGTATAAAGTTGTGCCGATTGATTCGGAGCCATAACAATCAAGCATTCACAATGCACATGTGGATCATAAAAGGAAATCATTTAGTATCTTTCGCGAGATGGCAAGAGGTTTCAATAGTAACCGTGCATTGAATCCAATGAAATTACTCCTTTTATATGATGAGTATAAACTTCGACGGTTTGGGAGGCATTATATCTACACATTTTTTTCTTGTCGAATGTAACGCCCTTTGATATTCAGATTCATGGTACCAAACCAGGATACTATGTTTAACTCTGGAAAATCATTTTCTTGCGGATTTTTGCTTTTGAGACTCAGTTATTCAGGAATATATAACCAGTGGTAAAATCGGCATCCTCCTCGATGAAAAATTGAATTTCTGATTGCTTTAAAGCTGATGATGACAGTTTTATATACGAGAAAAAAAATTGAAATAATCTTGAACTGTGTTTTGCCGTTGAAATCGTGTTCAGTAATTCCTAAAACTTGCAATTTTCTAGCCTTTTTCGAACTCTTCCAGTGTCACTTCCGGATTGATTAATATGGGTTCAAAATTCCAGACTCCCTAGAGACGAAGTGATGCCCATGTCGGCGTAACCACCAGGTCCGTCGGATCAGAGTTTTATTGAGGAAATCTTGTTCAGTGGCCCCAATAATATCCTTGTGGATATTTTTTTGCGATTTCAGTCAACGCGCATGAATTTTTTCTGCTTCTGAAAGAGCATAAGGGGAAATGGAATTTACTGAATACAACTGTAACCGTCTGATTGAAAATCTGAAAGTGAAAACGTTTTCCATCGAATTCTAGAAAACCATAGTCCTATTCATCTCTACGGGAGCGAAAGGTTTTTCGATTCAGCAGCTAATTTCGTACCTCCAACTTTTAACGAAATATATATATTCTTTTGAAAAAAAGGGGATTTACCAAAATTCGAATAATTGGATTCACAATAAACGCTTATATCTATAATTTTGGTGTGTGTCAGAAAAACACAAGTGTGAGCTTAGAAAAATGTAACAGGCGAACCATACTATCTTGCGTATGATTCAATAAACGAGTGAACAAACCTGAGGAAGAACCTCGATTCGCTGTTGCCATTGCACTACCAATAGCTTGTCTGTTTATGTTGTTTTAGTGTCGTGTGTACATAAAGAGTACCAAAGTTTTTTCTGCTCAGCAGGTTCAATTCTCATCTTGCACTACATGATTTCCAGAAGAAGACAAGGGTGAAAGGAAAGGGGTTTAGGACAGGAATCTGTAACAATGGAAAAAGAAAAACAGCAGGAAAATATTTCAACAATCATACCTAACTCTTATATGTCTAAACACACTTGAATCTAAGAAAAGATTTCACATAGCAAGCAAGGCCATAAAAACGACTAAGGAGATAATCAAAAAGTACTAAACCTGCGATATTTCTTCTTTCGCGGAGAGGTTCTTCCGTCGCAGTGTGAGTCTCCTGAAACATAATCACTTCCTTGTTCTTGCTGGCCAATTTTGAAGTAAAAACGCATAATTTCTTAAATATTCGAACTCAACAAAACAATTTTCTCTCTGTTTGACCGAGAGAGCTCCGATGGCTAAGTTCGATCTTCTAAGTGATGCCAATTATGATCGATAGATGTTATAGAATCATTATGATTCCAATAATTTGGGTTGTCATCTTCTATATATTATTTCCTCGTGGTTCTCGTTAAATATAAGGAAAAAATTGCGAAAAAAATTTGATAGTCGTTTTAAGAATACGAAATGAAATGACACAGAACCACCTCTTCTTGTTGTGGTTAGTCGCCTAAACAACTGCTTGCAGCAGACTGAGGAAACTTCTGGCAGCAAGAGTTTGATGTAAATATAATAATTAGCCTCCAGGAATTCAACTCTAAGTTCTTTATTTTTAATTTGTCATTTTTTTCGTTATTTATGTATTCTCTCCAGATGTTATTTCTATTAAATTAGGTGTTTTCAAAATAATTTCACCATGTGCTGTAACATTTACTAATACACTCTCTACATATTCTCTATATCAGTTCAATTCCTACATTTCAGTTCCTCATTCCGAACAAACAACACCATGACATTATCCTGGACTCCGTTCGCTTTTCCCTCTCCATGATTTCCTAGTATTCTATATTCGTGTATCTCTTTCATTCTTTATGTAGTCTCTTCAGATATTTCTTTTACTAAATTAGGTATTTTCAAAATTATTTCACAATCTGCTGTAACGTGCTCTAATGCACTCTTTACATGTTCTCTCTATCTCATTTCAATTCCTAACTTTCAGTTCGTAACTCCGATCGAACCATGTAGTGATTCGATTTCGTTCTCTCTTCCCTCTCAATGATTTCTCTAGTATTCTCTTTTCATGTATTCTTTTCAATTTTCTGTGTTTCTGTCAACTGAATTTATTAATTTCACTCCGAAATAACCTCAAGGAGACAGTTTTGACATTTTGTGAGAGTTCAGAATTTGAATAGGTTTTCAAGAAATATCCACAATGAATAAACGAAAAGACCATTTGTCAGATAAGTTTAAAATTTGAATAGTGGGTTGCTAGTTCACCCGTAAGAAATTCCGGATAAGTAATGTTATCTTTCCAATCCTCGTTGCTTCTTTCATTCTCGCATCTCTCCTGAATGTCTCAGCATCATCGTTATTCAGTTTTGGCTGTTCCCTTGTTTGTTTCCATTAAAAATCACACAGTTAATAAAAGCTCATTTCCTTTTTCACTGTAGATTCTATAAAACCCCTTCAAATTCTTAACTTTCAAAAAACTATAAAATTGCCACCTTGAGATTATATCGGAGTAAAATGGATAAATTCAATTAACAGAATCTCAAGAAATAAGAAGGAATACAGGAATTGAGAATACTAAGAAAATCATTGGGAGGGAAAAGGGAAGGGAGTCAAAGATAAGGTCACGGTATAGTTTGATCGGAGTGAGGAATTGAAATGTAGGAATTGAAGTGAGATAGGAGGAATATGTGAAGTGCACTAGTAGTTCTAGTCTTATTGCAATTAGACCGCTCGAACATGTGAGAGCAACGGAAAGACTTTAGCACAGTCCGTAATGTCTGTTGCCATAGCATCAAAACATAAGGTTGCTTCATTTTAGTCAGACCGCTCTATCAACTAAGTGCTTCACAAAGAATTTTTTGCACAGTCCGTATTGTCTGCCATATCACCGAAACATAAGGTTGCCTCGTTTTAGAGAGACCTAAGCACCATGGCTACAGAAAGGTAACTAATGGTTGAACTGTACTGTCTGTAACCTTGACATTATAACAACTGGTAGCCTTGTTCTCGAATCTGAATAACATTTTAGTTCAGTCTTGTCTTCATATTTTCATCTTGTTATTGCTTCCAAAGGTGTATGAGAGTATTGAATATTAAATGTTGATGTAGGAGATTAGCATTTGAAGAACCCAACTGTATATTGATGATAATAATAATGACAATTAATCTGTAGGCTTCAGCCACGCTATGACTCTATTACGTAACCTTTACTTCATTTTATTTTTATGTTCACATCTCATCAATGACAACCAGCGAAATTATCCCTTTATGTGTAGTCATATTGAGGAATTTCATTTAAGTAACAATATTTAACTTTCCGTGGTAAGTTAAATATCCTTCCCTGAAAGCGGATCAACCTTTCATAATCGCTAACCACCAGGATCACACAGCAGTGATACAGCTCGGTCAGATGTCATGAATGGGAGCAATAGACTAGAGTTGCGGTCTCATTTGACCTCGTCGGTATTGCATAACCATTTACCACATCAGACCAGACTGCCACCTACTCATCCTAATCCGTTGGAGCGCTAGAAAACATGTAAGTGTTATTGCGCCCTTAACAAACTGACACAGAGGCTACTCACCATCGCCACGTTGAAACCATGAAAACGAAGAGTAAATAGACAGAAAACCTATGTGTCAGTTTGTTGGAGGGTGCTCCAATGTTAAATGGAACCGAAACAGCAGTCTATTGCTCCTATTCATTACATCCGACCGAGCTATACCACTGCTGTGTGACCCTGGTTTACCGTGATTGTGAAAGGTGGATCAGAAAACCAGCTCCTTCAGGGAAGGATATTCAACTTTCCACGAGTGGTTGAATATTATTCCTAGAATAAAATTCTTCAACGTGTCTACACATATAGCGATAATTTCGCAGATTATCATTGATGAGATGTGGAGTATAACTGCCTGACAACCAGACATGGATGAGGAGCGTTAGTCTTTGGAAAGATCGGTTTCTTGCAGACACTGTGTGTAGCGTTGCGGTAGATAGTCGAATTAGTGTGACTTCTTGAGGTTTTCTGTTTATCTTCTTTCTGTTTTCATGGTTTCCTGGTGGCGATGGTGAGCATCCTTTGTATCAGTTCGTTGAAGCTCGCAATAACATTTACATGTTTTGTAGTGCTCCGACGGATTGAGATGAGTAGGTGGCAGTCTGGTCTGATGTGGTAAATGGTTATGCAATAGTGACGAGGTCAAATGAGACCGAAACTCTAGGCGATTGCTCCTATTCATGACATCTGACCGAGCTGTACCACTGCTGTGTGGCCCTGGTTGTCGGTGATTATGAAAGGTGTATCAGAAAACCAGCTCCTTCAGGGAAGGATATTTAACTTACCACGGATGGTTGAATATTGTTCCTCAAATGAAATTCTTCAATTTGACTACACATATAGGAATAATTTCGCTGGTTGTCATTGATGAGATGTGGAGTATATCTGCCTCACAACCAGACATGAATGAGGAGAGTTAGTCTTTGGAAAGATCGCTTTCTTGCAGACACTGTGTGTAGCATTGCGGTAGATAGTCGAATTAGTGTGACTTTTTGAATTTTTCTGTTTATCTACTTTCTGTTTTCATGGTTTCCTGGTGGCGATGGTGAGCATCCTTTGTATCAGTTCGTTGAAGTGCGCAATAACATTTACATGTTTTGTAGCGCTCCAACAGATTGAGATGAGTAGGTGGTAGTCTGGCCTGATGTTGTGAATTTGTAAACAATACTGAGGAGATCGAATGAGACCAAAACTGCAGTCTATTGCTCTTATTCATGACATCTGACCGAGGTGTACCACCAATGTGTGTCCTGGTTGACGGCGATTATGAAGTGTAGTGTAAGTGTAAATAGGTATGGTCTAGCAATAAATCATACCGTAGATGGGATACACTGTATATATAAATTGAGTAGGTTAAATTAAAATGAGTTGGTTTTAGAAAGTAAGCATTTTATATGTTAACATGGGTAACTCGTAGGATAGAATTTGCTCAAAAAGGATTCCAATTGTAACTATGGTACTACCGAAACGTCTCGTAATGAACCGTAAGTTATGAGTGCCGTGTTACATTAGTTGTCTTGCCAACACATCAAGCTCCACCCTAAAACCCAGGACATTACAGAAGGGTGGATCAGAAAACCAGGTCCTTCAGGAAAGGATATTTAACTTTCCACTTAAGGTTGAATATTGTTCCTTGAATAAAATTCTTAAATATGCCTATTGTTTATGTCCCGATTTAAACTACTCGTTCACCATTAGCTTTTTGTGTTGATTAATTTGAGGTTTTATTTCTGGATTTTAAATTTTACTTTATTAGTTGCATTATGCCATTTTATTGCTTATATTTTCTTTAGAGCGTAGTTTTAACCTTCACGGATTTTTGAGGTTATTATATTCATTTGAATTTGGGAGGCTTTTACTTGGTAAAATTCCATTATCAATAATAAAACCAAGTACTGTAATTTAAGGAATTTTACTTAATAATTGCAATTCGTAACGCGTTTCACTACACCGTAGCTTCTTCAGACGAATGATTATGCAGAAAAATGTAAATGAGAATATAACTATAAATGTTCTTGAGTAATTAAAAGCTTATTGGTTGCTTCTTCTTAAGTGGTTATTTATGACAGGTATATCCAATAAAATTAAGGAATAGATTGCTCCCCGAAAAGATTCAATAGAGGTGAAGGGCTTAAATCGACTTGTTCATTGATGAGTCTACCTGAGTGTTTGTATTCATTTATTTCTAAAGTTTCCCAAAGATCTACCTTCCAATATTTATTATCTGTATGCAAAATTTCAAACTGTGGGTCGAAAGAATGATTATTTTCTAAGAGATGATTCGCGTAATTTGAATCTGATTTTTATTTGAAAACTGCGTTTATGTTCCGATATTCTAATATTAAAATTTCTATGTGTTCTACCAATGTAGAAATTATCACAGTCATTGCAATTCAATCTATAAACACCTTATTTATTGTTTTTACCTGGTTCGGTTTTATTATTTTATATATATTTGCCTAAATTATTATTAGTTTGGAAAGCTATGTTGAAATTATTGCTACTTAAGAATGATTTCAGTTTCTCACTTGTAATGCCAACGTAGGTTAAGGTGTTGAATTTTGTTTCAATTTATCGAAACTTCATTCAATGCGATTCTACTTTGTTTTTTATTTAAAATATTATTTATTAGTTTGGGATTGTAACCATTATTTTTGGCTATTTGTTTAATCAAATTAAGTTCTTTGTTGAAATTTTCTGGTGATAGCGGGATGTTAATCAATCTATGAATAAAACTATTGAATGCTGACATTTTATGTTGATATGGATGACACGACGAGTTATGTATTATAATATCTGTATGTGACGGCTTATGGTAAATTGAGAAAACATGTTTTCCATTTTCATTCGAAATTGTTACGTCTAAGAAATTTATCGAATTATTGCTTTCTATTTCGGTTGTGAATGCAATTTTTGGATGTAATGAATTTATATGATTTTCGAAAATTTTTAACTGTCTATCTGTTCCTGTGAAGCAAATAATGATATCGTCTACATAGCGATACCAGTATAAACAATATTTACTGAGTGGATGATTATGAATTAATTTCTCTAAGTTATTCATGAAAATTTCAGCTAACAAAGGACTTAACGTTAATTTTAATATTAGAATATCGGAACATAAACGCAGTTTTTCAAATAAAAAATCAGATTCAAATTACGCGAATCATCTCTTAGAAAATAATCATTCTTTCGACCCACAGATTGAAATTTTGCATACAGATAATAAATATTGGAAGGTAGATCTTTGGGAAACTTTAGAAATAAATAAATACAAACACTCAGGTAGACTCATCAATGAACAAGTCGATTTAAGCCCTTCACCTCTATTGAATCTTTTCGGGGAGCAATCTATTCCTTAATTTTATTGGATATACCTGTCATAAATAACCACTTAAGAAGAAGCAACCAATAAGCTTTTAATTACTCAAGAACATTTATAGTTATATTCTCACTTACATTTTTCTGCATAATCATTCGTCTGAAGAAGCTACGGTGTAGTGAAACGCGTTACGAATCGCAATTATTAAGTAAAATTCCTTAAAACACAGTACTTGTTTTTTATTATTTATTATATTCAGGTGGCAATGATATGAGAAAAGGGCTATTTGGAGTAACAAAGATAGTGTCAATTTCAGGTATAACCGGAAGTGGAAAATATTCTCGGAACTAAATTCGCATAACATTCAAGACAACAACAAAAATTCTCCAATCAGTCATTTCTTTCTCCATATACTTTTAATGTCCCATCTCGCGAGGACACGCGGTATTTTCAATGTGGTGAACCAATGGAAAATATTTCTTTTATCAGAATATACAACTTATCTGTTTTGAATATTTCGTGAGAACATTATTGAGGCTCTCTCTTATGGTCCTCGGAGAGACGTTAAAACCATAACACATGGAAAGATGTAATTCCCAGTTTACCCGAGATCGAAATTGAATTCCAATTCTGAAACATTTTTTCTTTTTCCAATACACATTCCATGAAGTTTAAAGTACCCGATGACATTATATTACCTCTATCCCGAACTCCAACAAGTTTCCCATCCCTGGAACAGCAAAAAAATATGTGATAGGTTACTCTGGGATTTCCTTTAATGGGTGTGTATTCCCTGAAGATGCTGTGGAAAAGCTTTTTAACTAAAAGTTTCAGAGACAAGTATGTACTTGCCGATGAAATGACAAAATGTATTGTGAAATTAAGTCTATTCCTCACAGAAAACCCGTAGCGGGCTTTTGTTCGGGGCAAGTTTACAGATTCCGGGTTTTCGAAAATAATTTGTCATTGGCTTTTATCTTCGAGAGATCTGTATGAAACTGTGAAAGTTTACTCGTGGGTGGATATTGATTAATAAGGTCGCATTCTGTCATAGAGAAGAATTGAATTTCGTTCTCTATTTCGGGAGTAGGTTTTTGTGCAGACCGGTTTATCAAGAATTAGAGTGAATAAATTTCACTTCCGTTAAATCGACATTTCGCACTCGATAACGAAATTTTGATTAAATGAGTCCTGAATATCAGAAGGGAAGTTTTCGGCTATACAAGGTATTCATGGATTGCATTTGATTATTGAAGGCATGCTGTTAATCATACTAGAATTATCGTTCACAACTAAATTTCAATCCAATATCAAACAGTTCTTAGAAGAGAATGCTAAATTTGTAATACCGAAATATCAAAAATATAAACTTTCCCGCAAAGTGACCAGTGAAGAAAACAAGAAGCACGGTAATGAGTCCGCCAATTCGAGTGAACGCACATCTGTAATAGCTGGAAACTTTAATCTTCAGTTACTTAGAGAAATGACTAACATTAGTTTCATTTCATAACTATACCGGGTGAGTCAATAAGGCGAGGAACTTCTATATCTCGGAAATTATTTGAGATACAATCGAAATTTTTTCTGATTATTATTCTATAAGTTGTGTGCATTCCTTAAAATTATTTTCGTACATACAGGGTGTTCCATTTTCGCTCCAGGGACCAACATATATTTTTTAGAAATGGCGAGCCCTGTATTTTTTATCATATTCTGATTACAATTTGGATGCTCTCTTCAACGATATCTGTTTTGTGCCCAAACAACTATCAGTAGATTTTAAACTAATAAAAATATCGATAATTTCGGAAATTTGGAATTTTTTTCAGAAAATCTCAAATGCCTCATTTCGCATAATTTACGCATGATATTTTTTTCTTGAGCTCAAAGTGTTGTACTCTATTATCAAATGAAGAAAAATTTCTTATACCGAGTAACCCGACGAAAATGGAATTTTTCAAACATGAAAAACTTTTTCTTTTCAAATGTAACACCCTGTAAACCCTATAAAATAAGCTTCACAACGAAGTTGTGAAGCTTATTTGAGTTATTGAGTTTTTCTCAAAAATTCGATGGAGATTTCCCAGAAAATATTGAAATTAGTATGTAATTTCAACACAAAATTAGATTCTTTGCTGTTCAATGAAACTTAAACATCAAATCTCTCAAGGTGTATCGAAATTTCTTCAGAGAAAAGATGAATTTGCGATATTATCATTTGTGCTCAGAGCTAAGTCTTCACTTAATTGAAATTACTCAGTTCGAAATTATCTCAATAAATGTTCAAATAGTGAAATTACGAAAATTTGGGAGGTGTTTCAGAACTTCTCACAATCTTCTTTCCGTATAATTTGAGTATGATAATAATTATCCTCTGAAGAAAATATGTTCCTCATCATCGAAGTAAGAGATTAACTGTTTTTCATACCCAGTGTTCTTGGTGATCCAACGAAAATAGAATTTTTCGAGATAAAGAACTTTTTTAGAATGTAACACCCTGTTCTTCTCACTGAACTTGTATTACTTTTACAATCGCCAAAATATTCCGGAATTATTATTAAGAAACGAAATTGAACTGCTTGTCGTGAATGGAACATCCACTGAAAAAAGGTAAATCAATATCATAAACACGAATTTAATTTCATTTCAATAAATTTTCAAATTAAATTAGATGTTCGAAATGTCCCCATTTTGACGAATACATTCTCGAACACGATTGTTCGGTCACTCTCTCGAGAACATTCGGCGTTATACTCCTAAATGCTTCTGTAATTTTCTTCATCATATTTTTCCTGGTTGTTGAAAGGACTCGATATACCCTCTCTTTAACATACTCCCACAAAAAAAATCCAATTTATTCAAGTCTGGAGACCTAGGAGGCCATCCTACAGGACCTCCATGGCCTATCCAATTGCACTCAAACCTATCATTTGTGCTGGTGCCCCATCGTGTTGGAACCACATATTGGTTTTTATGTTTTGGGGAACATTAATATGCAAAGGCTCCAGATCATGCTGCAAAAAATATTTAAATAACGTTCGCCGTTCCGATGTTCTTGGAAAAAAGGATCCGATCAGATAATCATCAATTTTACCACCCCAGACATTTAAAGACCAACGATGTTGGTGGTCAACAGTTCTCATGAAATGAGGATTTTGAGTATCATAATAACGAAAATTATGCCGGTTCACCAATCCACTCTTATGAGAGGTGGCCCCATCAGAGAAAAGTACCCCACTGAAAAAATTCGGTTGGTCTGCTATTTTATTTAAAGACCATCTACAAAAATCCAATCTCCGCCCGAAGTCCAGGGCTCCGACTGTTGATGGATTTGAACATGAAAAGGATAGAACTTTTCCTTCCTCAAAATTCTTGATACAGATGTCTGACTAATTCCCAAGTCTCGACTAACATCTCTTGTACTAACATGAGGATTCTCTACTGCGCTAAAAACAACCTGCATGCTATTCTCTTCATTGAGTACACGCTCTATCATTCTTTTCATATCCAACTTGTCCAGTTCTTTCAAACCTTTCCTTCAGTCTCTCAAATGCCTCTTTCCTAGGATGTCTACTGTTTGGGTAACGTTGGGAATAAATATGTGACGCCAACAAACAATTCATCTCACCTTCTCCCAAGCAATAAATTATAATAATTAACTCTTCTTGGGTAAAATTCATTGTTGCAATATTAATATATATTTCTCACTTAAACTCACTCATATGACATTGGAATTATCCAATTCACAACTGTCAAATCTTATGTCTTTTATGGGCACAGGTGGTTTAAACCTCGAACAATATTTTCTATCTTCATATGGTATGCCCATAGAAGTCATACTTATCTCTATGGTTTAATCACAAGTTGGATATGAGGAGAATGAAAGAGCTAAGCGTGCACCCAATGAAGAGAATAGCATGCAGGTTGTTTTGAGCAGAGTAGACTTTTCAACATCTATTGAAGATTTCGAACTGAGTAATTTCCATTGTGCGAAGACTTAGCTCTGAGCACAACTGATAAAATCGCAAATAAATCTTTTATTGTGAAGAAATTTCGATACACCTTGAGAGTTTCGATGTTTTTGTTTCATTGAACAGCAAAGAATCTAATTTTTGTTAAAATTTGCATATTTCAATGTCTGAATTTTATCAACAGCATGTTTATTGCAAGAAATACCTAAACCTTACAATAATGTCGAAATTTTCTGAGAAATCCCCATCAGATTTTAGAAAGAAAGATATCGTTGTAAAGCTCATTCAAGTGAAAATGAAAAACGTGGAAAATACAGGGTGTTACATTTGAAAAAAAAATTTTCATGTTTGAAAAATTTCATTTTCGCTGGGTTTACTAGGAACACTCGGTAAAATAAAATTTATTCTTCATTTGATAATAAGGTACAACACTTTTAGCTCAAGAAAGAAAAAGTATCATGCATAAATTATGCGAAATGAGGCATTTGAGAACTTTTGAAGAAACTTCCAAATTCCCGAAATTATCGATATTTTAATCAATTTAAAATCTACCGATAGTTATTTGGGCACAAAACAGATATCGTTGAAGAGAGCATCCAAATTGTAATCAGAATATGATGAAAAATACAGGGCGTGCCTTCTAAAAAAAATCTATGTTTGTCCCTTGAGCAAAAAAAGAACACCCTGTATGTAGGAAAATAATTTCGTACGCACACATATTCATGAAACAATAATCAGAAGAATTTTTGCTTCTGTCTCAAATAGTTTCCGAGATATAGAAGTTCCTCGCCTGATTGACTCACCCGGTACACATTTATACTTTATAGCTTCAGAATTATCGGCAATTAAGGTACTCGGATTTTGTTACTGACACACTCACCGATCTGCCAATTTCCAAAGTATTTCTACATGCCACGAGATTATCGGAGATTACACTATGCCGTGGATGCCTAGAAAATAAAATCAAAGCATATCCTTTTTCAATGTCTGCCCATAAGGCGACTGAATTGTTGACGTTTATCACTGAAATACTCAGAACCAGCATGATCCAGGAGGTCCGCTACAAGGGGTAACCTGGGTTAAGATAGTCGAAATCCCCTAGTTCCTAAAAATTGTTTTTCCTTGATTAACAGTTTTGGGGGTTCAAAAATAACCCACATCAGGATGTTGACTTATTTCCCCCTCCTCCCCTCAAAGTCCACAAAAATCAAGTTTTTTACATTTTATTTCTTTTAATGATTTGAGTCGACCGAAAAACCTAAAAAATTCAGAGAGGTGTATCTTTGAATGACAAATACACATTCTTTTTTCCGAATTATTTGAGCATTCTACATAACCTAAAAAATCATTAAAATTTGTATCAATAAGCTAGTGCAGGTCCAATTTTGGCGCAGAATGATGTATTTTATTGCAAAGTATCTCTGTGAATTTCTTCAGATTTTTCTGAGAGGTGCGCCACCTTCGAAAACACGAAAAAGCCTATTTTGACCATTTTAGCGGCTTTTGGTCATCCGTAGAGGCCCAAAAGTAAAAACTAGACTAACTTTAATTTGAAATAGAGTCTGTATATGTAAGGAAGCCTTTAAAATTTTTTTCAAACTTGTCTGAATAATCCACCATTTTATAAAATGCGACAAACCCCGTTTTTTCAATTATTTTCACAATTTTTAGCTATTTTTAATATTTTCGATTATCGCGCTCATACAATCAACCTTGAGCTACGGTAGTTTCGGTAATGTTAATTATTTTTATTCTTTTCATTAAATAATCTTCCTTGTATAATAAAAGTATATAAAGTGTAATATAATATGATAATAATAATATGTATAATATTTTTAGATTATTTAATAAAAAGTATTAAAAATAATTTAACATTACCGAAACTACCGTAGCTCAAGGATAAATATAACGCTCTTGTGATGATCGAAAATATTAAAAATAGTTGAAAAATTGTGAAAATAATTGGAGGAGGGTTGACATCTAACCCCAAAACTGTTAATCAAGAAAAAAAATACTTAGGAACTAGGGGATTTCGACTATCTCAACCCAGAATACCCTTTCATTAAATGGCTTCAGCAAGACTGATAAGATATTATGGACATAAATTTAGAGTGATGCGTATAAGAGCACAGTACATGAAGAGAAAAATATTTCTAGAATACAAACTAAATTCTAATTTAGTTTGTACTAGTTCACTCGTTGAACTTGTATTTACATATCCAACGTATTATATACTCAACGCCTAATATACCAACTGATATATCTATACTGAACCTCATATATTCGCTGCCATTCATACTGGATTGATCTTTCTGTTATATTGAACCTCTTCATATATTACCTCGTATTATTTATGGATTCCAGCTCATTAATCATACAAATTTCAAGACTATTCACTCTTGTGATTCAAATACATACAATTTGAATATTGAAATATCAACTTCCTCTAATTGAACTGACAAAAGATGAAAATTAAATAGTTTTAGCATATATTCAAAATTCAAATCATTCCATCATACTCAAGGCATAGAAATTCAAATATCAAGAACGCAAGTAATGAGTCAAAACAACTCATACTAATTTTCGACATAAGGTGTTTGCAGGTCGCCAGAAAAATATTCTGCCAGTTCTCAACAACCAAATCAATAAACACAGAGGAATATATACAGAAAAGCTTATTACCGATCAATAGTGTCTTGAAAGATATCTCATTCTTTATAAAGATAGTCTTGATTTATTTCATAAAGAGTACTAATTATGATAATTTCAACATTCCAACCTAGGAAAGAATTTTATAGGTTAGGTTAATTCATTTGAATTCAGAAATAATAACACACAAGATAATGAATTTAACTTAATCTTATTGCAGTTATAACAACAGATAGATAACAAATTAATGACATGTAGTGAATAACTTTCAATTTTCCTATCATACAAAAGGTCTTTACGAAAACAGAGTGAGAGTTCCTTTGAGAAGAAATATATACAAAAATTTTTACCTGTTAATAGCTTGTTGAATCTCATTATTTTCGATAGAAAAGTCTTGATTGATTCCATACAGAATAACCACTGTTATAATTTCAACATTTCTGAGCCTTCAGATTCACAAAATCAATAAGAGAGACCTCAAATTGTTAACGTTAATTAAATGGATTATACAGATTATTTCGTTAATTTATCGATTGAAATTTGGATTTCGGAAAGAAACAAATACATTTGCAAACAATGAAAATAGCAAAATATATGTCAACGGAGGATTTCCATCGAAAATGACCAACTTTGGAGGAGAATTTTTCAAGAGCGGTTTGGAATATAAAAATGAGACTATACTATGGGAACTGAAGAATTCTCAGACAGTATTTGTCCCTCAGAAACGTGGCTGGATATCCGGCCGCGGAGGCTAACACTTCCCCTACCAATTCGGTCCATCTTCCGAGCGAAAAATGAGGTTTTTTTTTCGAAATTCTCTCAGAGACGCGTATTTTCCCAATTTTAACAGGTAAGGCCCCGGCAGTCTTTCTTCGTATTTTTTAGCATGGCCCTAGCGCCACCTCCGGATGTCGCTTCGATGCAAACTGTTTAATCGAAAGCTCCAAATTCTCTGGAAAAAATATTCTCTATTCGAAAAGTTGCGTCTAGAAAATCGCCTCCCAATATCCCTTACTTTTCCCCACCGATTTCTTTCAGGCGAATATTGACATGATATTTTCTACACTAAGCAAATGATAATAATTAGTCATTTATTAACTATTAATAATCCAATTAATATGTCACGCTGAAATGTTGAAATTAAGAAAATTCCTACCCGAAAACAAAAACTATGGTATATAGAATAAAAATAATAAAAGTTTATGTTTCACTCAACTCGACATTAATTGGCAAAATTGTCGAAAAAATTTTTCAAGTTCGCCAAAACAGTTTTTTGTTAATAAAATAAGCAGTATTGCTCCAAACAGAAAGAGTTGAATGGAAACGATAATGAAAATATCTTTCGATTTGAGCTTTTAAAATTTACCGGAAAAAGCGTTAAATATCGTATCTTTTATCTTTACTGTATCTTTATCAAATTTGAATTGAATGAATTCATTTGAAATTTTACAAAAACATAGTACGTATTAACGATCCCGTCAATGATAAGTTCGTCATTCAAAATTTGAAGAATATTCTTTAGTTTTCGAAATATTCCAATTTTTCAAACGTAAAGGCCTTGGCGAGAATCGGTTTTTCCTGTTCGTGTTCCATATTTCTGGAAGTTATGCAATCTGAATAAGTGTTCGGTCTGTGTGGATTGGATGAAAAAATTCGTGAACCTCGCAGATCTCCGATAATCTCCCTAATCAACAATCACATCACAAAAGTCAATTCTCTACTAAGAGCCATTTGAGGTGTATTCAGATGGCGTTTAATTAACTTCGAACCTCATCGAAGGTGTAAACTGATTTAATGATATTTTTCTCAATCCTTTATGTAACTACGTTGCGATAGGCATTGGCGTGTCTAATACAAAAATATTCTATTGGAAGAATTTATAACAGAAATAAAGATTAGTCATAATGAAAAACTAGGAAAGTATTCTGAAATGATGAAGACAACATTCATGGTCGTTTGTAATATAACATGAAACAATTTTTTGGGTGAATTCCAACATTGCACTCGGAACAAATAAACTTCGTACATTTTTTACACTGAGCGTATTGTCTCTGAGTTGGAATCCAGGAAACTAAGTGATCGACCCCATCAAACCTCACTTCTGTCAAAATATTTCGACTGCATTTTGGTTTTGGTCCAGACATATGTTCAGGACTAGTCAGAATTGATAGATCGACTCTTCTGGTGAATTCCAATAAACTGATTTTTGGAAAAGCATGTCTATAAAGGATCCTCATATTCATCATTGCTCCGTTTTTACAAAAACAAACTAATGGCTAATACCATTTTTTGGAACGTATACGGATACGGTAAAGTCCCCTCATTTGGTCGAAAACATCGACCCCGCCCATTCCTTGGTTATATATATTTATGAGAGTAGGTTGATCAACCTGCGTTTTTGATTTTTCTTTTTTCGACCAACGCTTGCATTTTACCTTACTTAGGCATTGCTGATCGTTATTTATGTTCGTTGCGATGTTGACAACATTGTTGTCGTTCCACCTTATCAATGAAATTGACCTATCAGAATCTTGTAGAACATGGAAGCTTCCTCGTGGTTTTTTCTTCATTTCTTTCAAGGGCGCTTTTTCAACTCTATCGGAACGAGTGGTACCTATGCAATTTATGTTTTCTTCCTTCAATGTATCTAGCGACTGTAAGGAGTTGAAGAAATTGTCCATGAAAACAGTACTATCATGGGGCAAATAGTGTAGACATAAATTTTTTGATACCGACGAACCCAAAGTTCTCCCCTCCTTTTTATTACCTGCACCACAGTATGAATCGAATTTCAATAAATAGCCTTCAATTGTTGTTAGGCGCCAAAATTCGAAACCGTATCTAATTGGTTTCCTTCTTATGAATTGTTTCATATGATAGTGACCGAAATATGGCTCCATTGCTTCATCTAAGGAAAAATCTTCTCCCAACGGTATAGCCTAAGTCTGAGAAATATGGTTCAGTTGATCTATCAGGGGTTGAACCTTATACAGTTTGTTGTTTTGATCTACTGTGTTGTTGTCATCGAAGTGTAAGTAACGATGTATACATTTGAATTGTGGAGGCCGTTACTTGATGTAGATCCATGATATAAATGAGATAAAAAACACAAGGTTTAACTTTAATCTACACTTTATTTGAAAAAATTCGACGACGTTTCGCTGACACAGCAGCTTTATCAAGAATGACTAACAAAATGAAGAGTATGGTATTACAAACAAATCGTAGAACAAGTTGGAAAAATAACAGGAAAATCCACACCGAGCCATTGTACAGTTAGTATGAAAGGTAATAAAAACTAATTAAACAAGTTGAGTAAGGGTGAATAATTCACATCTACCTGCTCATTCAAAAGCTTGTCCGAATGTTTGTATCTATTTATTTCTAATGCTTCTAGGAGATCTAATTTTAAACTTTTTGATTTTATATGTAATATGCAAAGTTTTTATTGAATGAATGGTTTTCTTTTATTAAGTGGTTTGAATAATTTGAATCAGATTTATTTATATCGGAGCTACGTTTATGTTCAGATGTTCTTATGCCAAAACTCCTATAGGTCCTACCGATATAAATTTTATCACCAGAACCGCAATTGAGTTTATAGATTCCTGATTTACTTGATTTTTCAACACGAGATTTATTATTTTTAATATGCTTACCTAAGTTATTAGAAGTTCTGAAAATTATATTAAGATTTTGTTTGACGAGAAAGGATTTAATATTTGTACTTGCAGAACCGCAGAATGTTAAACTGTTGAATATTTTATAGTCTTTATGAATAGGATATACTTCATTTATTGCTTTCTGATACAGTTTTTCACGAATGATTAGATCTATCATATCCGGATTAAATGAATTATTAATGGCTATCTGTTTGATGATGTTTAACTCTTTATTATAATCTTCTACTGATAAAGGTTAAAACGATGTATACCTTTAAATCGGTCTCGTGATATGCTGTTACTCACTAGGGAAATGAAAGTATCAGACTTTGTTTGCCAAAACAATCTCCTAGACGTCAACTTGCAATAACCAGATAAAATCAATATTCCCAAATAAATAAACATTTCTCGAGTGGTAAAAGAAAACGAATGATTGCCTTTGAAGATCGCATACCTTTGTGTTTCGTCTCAAATTTTTTGAACAAATGTTTCAGAAAGAAACATTTTGAACAACTCAAGTGGTATTAAATTTTGATCCCTTATAGTATTGACTATGTTGGGCGCCGGAGTTTTCTCGAGATAAGTTCTCTCTTCGGGTTCGTTCAAAATGTAATTATGCCAGTTCCTCCATTTTATATTTTTTATTGTACGCTCACCCTGACGTCCTTCGTTTGGTGGGTGCTCGTTTGTATTCGTACTCTTTTTGAAATTCTTTGTTAACTCTGTCAAAGGCAAGTTATCATCATCACTATTCTGAGGAACATTCAACTCAACCATTTCAGTACCATTATCTCCACCAACGGCGTATATTTCCATCGTTTGTCTCAGAACTCCTTTGCCAATATCCTTCAGTCCAAAATCTCCTTCTTCGTCGCTTGGACCGTCATCTCTATCGCTGTCTTGTACATCTTCAGGTGGAAATAACACAAAGTCGAGATGATCACAATTTTTTACATTTGAATAATCTTTATCCACTTCGCTCAATTCGAAATTATAATTCATCAGCTCCTCGGCATCTCGACCATCCTCTGGGTTATACTTGCGTTTCATGCAATAGAACGAATCCATTACTTCCTATGATATGATATATCATGTGCTACAAGCAACATATGAACAAGCTCCTAGCTCATACATATATCCAAAAATGAACTTTCTGAGCTCGTAATCTGATAAAATGAACCTTCATTGCTAAAATTCCAGAATGGAAATAAAATGAGATCAATTTTTGTGGGAAAGAATTAATCAAATCTCACCTTAGCGGCATCGTTGAAGAGAAATAAACTCTCTTCTCACTTCCTTTGGGTGTAGAAACTTTTTTTTACGCACTATACTTCCCCGTCCCACATCGAATCGAAGACAGACTCGTACTAATGCTAATTCGTTACACGAATATCGAACACAACGGATGGTTCAGACATGTCGTCACCTGTAAAGCGGTCGTCTCTCTGATATTATATATCATATCATATTTGAATTGTGGAGGCCGTTACTTGATGTAGATCCATGATATAAATGAGATAAAAAACACAAGGTTTACCTTTAATCTACACTTTATTTGAAAAAATTCGACGACGTTTTGCTGACACAGCAGCTTTATCAAGAATGAAAACAAAATGAAGAGTATGGTATTACAAACAAATCGTAGAACAAGTTGGATGAATAACAGGAAAATCCACACCGAGCCATTGTACAGTTAGTATGAAAGGTAATAAAACTAATTAAACAAGTTAAGTAGGGGTGAGTAATTCACATCTACCTGTTCATTCAAAAGCTTGTCCGAATGTTTGTATCTATTTATTTCTAATGCTTCTAGGAGATCTAATTTTGAACTTTTGATTTTATATGTAATATGTCAAAGTTTTTATTGAATAAATGGTTTTCTTTTATTAGGTGGTTTGAATAATTTGAATCAGATTTATTTTTATCGAAGCTACGTTTATGTTCAGATGTTCTTATGCCCAAACTCCTATAGGTCCTACCGATATAAATTTTATCACAAGAACCGCAATTGAGTTTATAGATTCCTGATTTACTTGATTTTTCAACACGAGATTTATTATTTTTAATATGTTTACCTAAGTTATTAGAAGTTTTGAAAGTTATATTAAGATTTTGTTTGACGAGAAAGGATTTAATATTTGTACTTGCAGAACCGCAGAATGTTAAACTGTTGAATATTTTATAGTCTTTATGAATAGGATATACTTCATTTATTGCTTTCTGATACAGTTTTTACGAATGATTAGATCTATCATATCCGGATTATATGAATTATTAATGGCTATCTGTTTGATGATGTTTAAGTCTTTATTATAATCTTCTACTGATAAAGGTTAAAACGATGTATACCTTCAAATCTCGTGATATGCTGTTACTCACTAGGAATTGGACGTATCAGACTTTGTTTGCCAAAACAATCTCCTAGACGTCAACTTGCAATAACCAGATAAAATCAATATTCCCAAATAGATAAACATTTCTCGAGTGGTAACAGAAAACGAATGATTGCCTTTGAAGATCGCATACCTTTGTGTTTCGTCTCAAATTTTTTGAACAAATGTTTCAGAGAGAAACATTTTGAACAACTCAAGTGGTATTAAATTTTGATCCCTTATAGTATTGACTATGTTGGGCGTCGGAGTTTTCTCGAGATAAGTTCTCTATTCGGGTTCGTTCAAAATGTTATTATGCCAGTTCCTCTTCTTTCTATTCTTTATTGTACGCTCACCCTGACGTCGTTCGTTTGGTGGGTGCTCGTTTGTATTCCTACTCTTTCTGAAATTCTTTGCTAACTCTGTCAAAGGTAAGTTATCATCATCACTATTCTGAGGAACATTCAACTCAACCATTTCAGTACCATTATTCCCACCAACGGCGTATATTTCCATCGTTTGTCTCAGAACTCCTTTGCCAATATCCTTCAGTCCAAAATCTCCTTCTTGGTCGCTTGGACCGTCATCTCTATCGCTGTCTTGTACATCTTCAGGTGGAAATAACACAAAGTCGAGATGATCACAATTTTTTACATTTGAATAATCTTTATCCACTTCGCTCAATTTGAAAATATAATTAATCTGCCCCTCGGCATCTTGACGATCCTCTGGGTTATACTTGCGTTTCCTGCAATAGAACGAATCCATTACTTTCTATGATATGATATATCATGTGCTACAATTGCGAGCTCCTAGCTCATACATATATCCTAAAATGAACTTTCTGAGCTCGTAATCTGATCAAATCAACCTTCATTCCTAAAATTCCAGAATGGAAATAAAATGAGATCAATTTTTGTAGGAAAAATTAATCAAATCTCACCTTAGCCGCATCGTTGAAGAGAAATAAAATCTCTTCTCACTTCCTTCGGGTGTAGAAACTTTTTTTACGCACTATTCTTCCCCGTCCCACACCGAATCGAAGCAGACTCGTACTAATGCTAATTCGTTACACGAATATCGAACACAACGGATGGTTCAGATTTCGTCACCTGTAAAGCGGTCGTCTCTGGGATATGATATATCATATCATAGGCATTAATGGGTTAAAAGAAACCATAACAACAATTGTACGGCCGACATTTTCAAATGGCAGAAATTAGAGTCCTACAAAATCTAGGAACATATGAACAAGCATTTTATGGGATATACGCCCCATATTGCCAATTAAAAGAATGAAGACTTTGTGTACATAGTTTTTCTCTTTGTTACTCATCAACAGAGGGTCGCATTCACACAAGAAATTCTTTTATATTATTCAAAATTAATTGAACCAGTAAAATAAAAATGGAATAAATTTTATACATATGACATATATGCTATTAAATATGTTTTAAATTGTTGCATGAAACTATATAAATTTATTTTCGTTCTTGCAATAATTGAAATGAACTAACATTCAAAAGATGTTTCAGATATTTTTATTTGTAAGGATGAACTTCAAGAAAGTACTGACCGATTTCATTATATCCCATTTCGTATTCAAATGAACTCGCAAGCATTTTCTTCGAAGCGTTTTTAATTTAAATAACAAGAAAACGACACTGGTTGTGAAAAGAAATATGCACCCCGAAAACATAAATATTGACTAATCCACATAAAACCAGATATCTGGCGTGTTTACAGCAAATGGGTAACAACCGAGCTTATCTGCATATCTTTGCCAGAAATTGGGCATAATTTGGCTGTTATTCATTTCGACAATTATTTTGCATGCTCCACTGACACAGAGGGAGGCATTATTTTAAATGAATTGTGAGGTAATGGTTGAAATGCCTAAAACATTTTCATCTTAACTTAGTAGTAATATAATGGATTGCTTAGATAACGTAATAATGAGGAAAAAATTGTGAAATATGAATATGAATTCGGTCACCAAAAAGTTAAACACGAAATCTTTTAGTATTTTCATTTTATAATATTTCGAAAATTATCAATTCAAAATGATTGAAGTTTTCTTTTTATAGAAAAGATATTCTTAGAATTATTGGCAAATTTTCATTATATTGACAAATTTATTGCAGCTTCTTCAGATAGGTCTACATTCAAAAGATTGATACATTATATTGGTACAAACAAGTACTCAGTTAAATAGGAGACAAATCCAAACTTCCAAAGCTTTTTTGAGAATTGAAGAGATAAAGTAATGGTGATGAATTTAGGTTTAATTGACTACTAAGTAAATTTCTAAGTTATTCGTGAAAGTATAGTTTTCTTCTAGAAGATGATAAAAACTGATTTTTGTATGTCAAAACTGTGTTTATGCTCCGATTTCCTTATATTAAAATTTCTAAAAGTTTACCTGGTATAAATCTTATCACTTCTTCCACAAGAGAGTTCACGAACACCTGATTTGTTTCCCTTATGAATTAAGGTTAGGTTAGATTGTTTAAAAGAAAGCGTACTGTCAACATACAAGAATAATGTCCATTTTCGACCGCTTTTTATTTTGTAATATTGAGCTCTTTCAAAAACTTATTTTCGGATATCGGTATCGTGGTGAGTCTAATTATCATACTCTCATAAGCAAATAATTTATGTTGATGTGAAATTGCGAAAGAATTGTGAATTGTAATATTTATATGGCATGGCTTATGGATTAAAAGAAAATTCATTTATGCGGTCAATTTCGTCTTAGTTATATCTTAGAAATTGATAAAATTCTCATTTTTATTTCCTTAGAGACCTTTATATTAGGGTGAAAAAGGATCTAACTGTCTATATCTGTGAAACAGCATCTTATGTCATCTACATATCTTACCTAATAAATACAATGTTTCGATAGCGGATGATAACGAATTATTTTTCTAATGTTATCTATGAAGATTTCTGCCAGTAAAGGGCTGGGTGGATTACCCTCCATGAGCCATTATTGCTCATATAAATTTCATCATTGAAGTTGAAATAATTCTGATTGTTGATTGTTTCCGCCGTCTGCTCGAAGTGGAGACGTAAAATATGTGTTTTTTATCACGTAAGTTTCTATGTTGCCTGTCGGAATTTTCACTCATAATTGGCTCGGTGAACCGGCTCAGTGGCGTCTCCTGCGCAGAGTTACCTGGGTTCAATCCCCACAATGTCGGTGCGATTTTTCTGATTCTGGGAATCGCTTGAGTATCCATCTCTCGGAGGAGATGTAAGGCCGTCGGTGCTGTCTAATAGAGATGTGTTGGACATGGAAGATCCCTTCCTTCGACACGAGAGGGGTTCGGCAAAATTCCCGGGTTAGTGAGGTGACAGAATTCCCCGGCGTGTCAATGGCTGAAAGGCGGAAATAGAGCACGTTGAAGGAATAACAAACAAACAAACAAACAACGGGCTCTGTGAATCACCGATAGTAAAATATCGAAGGAGCCCAGAATCAATGAACAACTCGAAAAGTCTTGGGAACACTTACCAATATCTTTAAAAGATGAATTTGATGATTCGAATTTATGGAAATCTTGCGGTTTTTGTTAGGATGTATTGTATATAATGTATTCCCAAGAAAACAAAATAATATTTGACTTCTCCAAAGCACCTATTATGAAAAAATTGAAATTTGAAAATGACGAAATTTGGTGAAAACAAAAACAAATCCTGAACTAATATTTTCGAAACGATATGGAAGCACTTATATTTTTCAGTACCCACAAGGTCCACTTCTGTTAATAATGACACTCTGGCATCGTCGCGGCATGCTCAATATTGAATTGTTTATTACATTTTGACCTAAGTCGTTCCCAGCCCCTGAACTGCTGATTGAAGCTGCTGTTCATGATGGAAGACGTTTTGACGCAGAAGATTTCTTTTTAGAGTGTCTCACACATGCTCGATGGGATTCAGACCTGGAGAGCAGGAAGGCCACGGTAGAAGATCGATATCATTCTCTTCAAGAACGTTCAAGACAACTCTTGCAGGATGAGGAGGGGCATTCTCTTGTTGGAAGAGTGGATTTGGACCCATTGTTTAGAAATACGGTACCACTACAGGTAAAACTATCTCATTTGCGTAAGAATTTCCCGTGAGGTTATTGTGTATGAAAACGAGGTCAATTCTTCAACCAAGGCGTATACCTCCCCAAAACATCACTGATCCGCCTCTCCGTCTTACAACTTCTCGAGCATGCTGGAGTTGGTTTTGCTTTCCAGGTTCCCTCCATATTCGAATTCTTCCCGAATCGGGATTATAACTAAATCTAGATTCATCACTGAAGAAAACTGTGGCCCACCTCTCTTGATCCCAGTTTACGTGTTCTTGGCACCAAGTTTCCATGGGTCAGTTGTGGAATTCTTGAAGGACGTCTGGAGTGGAGTTGACCTTCGTGCAGTCGATTTCTCACAGTTTGGTCGGAAATGTGTACATTATGAACTCGTGATAGCTCTTGAGCTGATTGAGATGCTGTGGTAGTACAATCTCTTCTGGCTTGTAAAACCAAAAATCGGTCTTGGGCGACTGTAGTAATCCTGAAACGACATGTATGGCGTTCTTCTACGCTACCTGTTTAATTGAAATGCGACCATAAACGGTTTATATCACTTGGGATACTTCCCAGAACCATGGATATTTCCCGTATTGAGCTCCCAGCTTGGAGCATGCCAACGGCTCGTAATATCTCTTCTCTAGTCAAATGTCGTCTTTCCATGATCGAATCACAAAACTTGAATCTTTTATTTGTGCTTACAACAGAATCAAAGTGCCAACTAACTGATTTCAAACACTGAATACATGAAATGATTATAGAGCAGCGTCGCATCTGCTGCATTTTTAGTTTTTCATAAAAAAAAACTGAAATCTGTTGCGGCACTCTACATAATTTGGTGAGAAATTGATGCAGGTGTTCATTTCTTAAAAAAATCATCCTTATAGATCGTTCTGGATACGATATATCGATATTCAGAAATGTTCCCCAGATTTTCTCGAGGTGTTTATTGACTAATCTACGGATCACAGAATTAACTTACTAACAAAATCCAATCTGATTTGAGAGGTTTCACTTACTCGAGGTTAATAATAGTTTTGAGTTCTTTATTCGTTATTGATGAGATATCTAAATCTAAAAACTAAAATTAAAATATGAAGATTCAAAATATCTAATGCAATTAAATGAAATGATCAAGAAAAAATTTGCAATAAATATAGAATTACCCTTAACACAATTGATTCACTAGATCAATACATTTATGAAAAATCAATATATGCAAAAGCAATATATATGCCATGTTGATAATATCAAAATGAAGGTCACTTCTCAAATAGAAAAGAAATCTCCAGAAAATCAATTAGTCCTAGCGAAATGCGATAAATGCAATTCAGATTCTTCAGGCAAATCTGTTTATACGGATAAAATCAAAAAACTATTATTCAACAAATTTCATTGAACTAACTGATGAAATTTCGAAAAACTATTAACGGAACCATCAAAACTGTTTGAATAAACTCTCTCACTCGGTGATGAATTCAAGAATTCTATTACTTTATATTCTTCCCAAAATATATAAAGAAGGTCGAACGAGGAGACTAGTTGTTTTATTAAATACTAATGCATCCACTTTAACCCTTCGCAAACATCTTAAGAGAATATTACCAAATTTAACTGAACATCACTAAGTCAAAAAAACGTTCTTTTGACGTCATAAATTTGTTTCCATCAACACCAAATAAAGAACTTATGATCATTATCAACAACCAAATAATCAAAATGAAACATAGACCCTTCAAATAAAACTAGAAACGAATCTATCAGTGGAGGAGTGTTTGAAGCAGAGCTATTTCAAATTCAATAATAAAATCTACTATCAACTAAATGGTTTTCCGATGAGTTCTCCTTTTCTCCTCTTTTGATCAAAACTTCATGATCAATCTTTTCTCTTCATGTGATATTTCAATTAATAAGGTTCTTGAAGGTTCTGGATATGATAAGTTGATGAATTAAATTCCTTTAAAATTCTCAAATTCATTGTACCGTTTGATTCAATTCCCAATAGAATTTGGAATTTGCTTAAAATACTTAAATTCGTATATATTCGAAACTTATTTTTCATATTTGACATATATCACCGTAATAATAATGCACCACAAATAAGTTCAAAATTATGTCATATATTAAAATAGCTCTATACACCTATCTACAAGTAAAATGAATCTATGTTCAATAATAAATCCATTAATATTAGTGCAGAATAGCATAACATATCAATGACTAATGATAAATTAACATAATCTACCAATAACTACCGGCTTGCTTGATTTGTATTTGTCCCCACTTTTGTAGTTTGTTTTTAAGTATGAATGACGTTGTGATATTTTAATTTCCTCATTCTTTGAAAATGTAATGAAATCTGAAACTTATTTCTCTATTCTTCAATAATTACGGGCTTTTATATCCATTATGTCAGCATTTGTTATTCATATAATATTTTCAGCTCTTGTGTTTGTTGAAAATTTTTGGATAATATTGAGTGATCAAATAGATGACTGAATTAAAATCATGAAATACTTATTTTTCCAATTTGCGTTTCAATAGGAAATTTTCTGTGTCCTTTATTAATCTCGAAAACAAATTTCTTGCTAAACAATATAAATTAGCACCTGCAACCAAAATATCAAAACTTGAATCGGAAATAATGGTTTTAATATCGTTTGATTTTTCTTTACTGAATCTTTCATTTATTTTGATTATATTATCATGATAGGTTATGTTAAGAAATAGAAGTGTTTATTCAATTTCACATGAACAAGTAGGAAAATTAAATTAAGTGTTGTTGAACATAATATTCTAAGAAACTGATGAATCCTTCGGAAATTATAGAACTATTTGTTGCCGAATGAAAGAATCAAAAGCGTTGGGATTAATTGATCAAGGTTGCCTGTGATGCAAGGTTTCTGTAAAATCTCTTCTAAATTATTCATATATCTTATTGAGATCTCATCGAATACTTTTATCGTTTTGTAGAAAACTCGTACTAATGTCAACGTTCTGTTACGGTATGTGCATTGTTTTCAAATCCTCAAATGGGATGTTGAATGACACCATTTGAGTTATCGAGCATTGGCAATACTCGACTGTGAAATAAAATCCCACTGTAAGAGAACTTGATCTCATTGTATGATGTTGATTTGGTTTGCTTCTAACACATTTCTGACCCTTTTATGTTTTTGGGATAGATATGGTAATAATCTCTTTATATGTCTACTGATTGTTCATCAATAGTATCCTTTCAGATTCTGGAATTTTAGCATGGTTTTCGAATTTCATTAGGATTGAACTTGAAATTTTCACTCGTACTTGCATCAGCAGCAGCAGATGATTTTCATTCGATGAATTAGAAATCTTACATTATACACATAATTCATATCAGTCA
The DNA here is from genome assembly GCA_013387265.2 of Cryptolaemus montrouzieri. Classification (NCBI taxonomy): domain Eukaryota; kingdom Metazoa; phylum Arthropoda; class Insecta; order Coleoptera; family Coccinellidae; genus Cryptolaemus; species Cryptolaemus montrouzieri. Next base: position 128,690,902 of record JABFTP020000185.1, read on the forward strand.
CTTCATGATTAGAATCGATTCATTCCATAAATATGAATTCAATTTATTGAATTGAATGCAAATAACGAAATATTTCTAGAAACTGGAAAAACAACAATACCTGTCCATAGTAATAAATGACAGCAGTCTACTTGAATTTTTCCGATTTCAAGTTGTTTGATAAATATGTTGGGAAAAAAAGGTATCCGTGAGAAAACATTGACTCAGAAGCTCCTGTCGAACTGAGGATTTCTCTAAAATTTCATGCAGATTGCTTTTATCGTTCGCGGCAAAAGATAAGAACAGCTCTTGGAAATGAAGAGGTTATATTCCCCACTTTAGTTGATAAATTACCATCTGAAGTAAGCCTATGTTCTCAGGAAATACCATATACTTCAATGTGACAATCTTTGAGAAGTTTGATGCGAAATAAGGCGAAGGCATATTTCAATTACAATAATATTTGATCGAAATAAGAAACTAGTACCTTTGCATAATTAACATCCATTGTTAGGTCAAAAATTGACACCTAACATTTCCACATATGCAAGGTATGACAGCCTGCATACCACCAGTTATACTTCTTCTCGAGTATTGAATATTGAATTTCTTAGAGTGTAGTATATATTTTTCAATTCTAGCAATAATAAATGAATGGCAATTTCGTCGTTCAAACAAAATGTAAGATTGAAAATAATTTGATGTTCATTAACTATAGATGGAACAGTGAGTGCTAAAACACGTAAGTTCCATATTGTCGACATCTTTTTCCTTGAAAATGAAACAAGTGAATGATAATGAAAATAAAATTTGATTTACACCTATTTTCTTCATTTATAACGCGTTGCGATGCCAGATTGCCTTATGGTACAATACAAAATGAAAATTAAAGTAAGGTACAATAAATTATATATGATCTACATTTGAATAAAAACGAATCGAATCACCCAATGAAACTCACAGATCCTGAATCATCCACCCAAAAAAAATTATGCAAAGAGGAATTTTAGCCAAAATTTATTAATTCATTCGATACTGTGCTGAAAGATTTGTATCTGTTGATATCAGGAAATCCCAAAGTTCAATATCAAGATTTTCATTGGATCAATATGAGATGATAAAATTTTGGTTGAAATTATGATATTTTTCCAATTGAATCGTTCGGGTATTTAGAATTTGTAATTTTTTGATGAAACTGCAATAATGTTCATTCCTTCAATAATGAAATTTCTATGGGTTCTACCAATAAACATTTTACTACAAGTACTGCAATTTATAAACACCTTTCTTTTATCTATTTTACATTTATTATTTTTGATGTGTTTGAATGAGTTATTATTGGTTCGGAATGAGATGTGTAACTGAAAATTTCCAGTAAATGTTTTAAATTATGGATAATTCTCCCAACGTATGTGTGGCTCCTACATATGCGTCTTTAGACTTTCGGTACACCATATATTCCCTTAAGTTTCCGATTTTTGTTAAGTAATTCAGTTATGACATTTGGATTGTAATTATTTTTACAAGCTCTTTGTTTGGTAATACCAAGTTCTCGGTCAAATTATGTGAAGATGAAGGAACATTGATACTGATATTTCATGTTGAACCGAATGCAACGACATGGTGCAAATTACCAGTTCTGAATGACACGGGTTATGAAAGATAGAGAATCAATGTTCATTATTTAATTTGGTAATAATTAAATCTGAAAAATTGGATCAAGTTCGGTAGTGATTTTCAACATTGGATGAATTGAATTTATAAACTTTTCTGAAATATTAAACTCTCTTCCTACCAATTAAACGTACGATGATATCATCCACAAACCGAAATCAATGTAAAACTGTTGAGGGTAGTAATGTATTTTAGTATCTCAGTAACGCATGAGAATTTCTATAAATAGGAGGCTGAGTGAATGTCTATAATAAGACCTCGTTCGAACGAAAAATGAAGACTCAAAACAAAGTAATCCAATAGTGTAGATCATATATAATTATTTGCACCTTTAGTTTTAATTTTTTGTCGGATGAAGACGCTGTGCCATCGAAACACGTTACGAATGAGGTGAATAAGTATAAATCAAATTTTCTATATTTACCAACTAATTATATGTTCACTTTACTAGAAAGCTGATAGAATATACCGAGTAATAGTAACGTGAATACTTTTTTAGCGATAACTTGACACGACGACGCTCGAACAGAATATTAAAATATTATAGTTATAGTCTCATTTCCAAACTATCACTTATGTTATCAAAACCACATCCAAAAAATTAAATTAGGATATAATATTTTCACTGAGATTGAAACTTGCTATTGTCAAATCAACTGACACTGTTCTGTATTTATTTCATATATAACGAGAAATACAAGAGGAGTTCCTCTGTTCAAATTAAATTCTTCAACCACTTAAGGCACTGGCCGCTCGTGACCTTTGAAATCGACAGTGAGCAGTGCAGTATATTACAGTGAAACATGAAATCAAATATCATCAATGAAAAATAACTCACCTAGCTGTTGATAATTATTCAATATTATTTATTTAAAGATTTAAATAAATAATATACAATTGAAATAAACTGTTCTTACTGTAACAACCTACATTCCAAATTTTTCTCAACTAAATAGTTTTTGTTCAGCAATCTTATCAATGATTTTTTCATTTTAATCAGACTAAAACTAACAATAAACTTAAACAATAAATCCGTCTTGATACATGGTACCCATAGTTCGAACATTTTCCTTCGATTCTACAGTCATCATTCGCATATTAACGAGTTTCTTGAACAGTTTTCTCAAGAGTGTTGTCTAGTAGAAAATTCAGTAGCACCGCATAAGAAGAAACACTTCTGTATATAATTTTAGAATGCAAACCACTGACGTTTGGTTTTAGTCTAAGTTTTTCAAACATGGGGTATGCCTATTTCTTCAATCGTCATATTGGGACCATTCAAATGTTTACGAATAAACATTTGTCTTATCTGTATGAGTGTTTTGAGAACTATTGTCTGTAGAATCATTTTTAACAATACATAATCCACCAGTTCTCCTTATTCAACATTTTTTCAATTATTGGGAGACTATTGTTTTGAGACTGGCGCATTCGCCATAATGCAGATGGAACCATGAAATCCCAACATGAAACAAATTGGATTGCATGCACACAAATTTAACTTTGCGAGTCCATATATCAGTAAAATATGAAATCAAATATTATCAATTGAAATAACTCACATATCTGTTGATATCACTGGACAACAAAATTACACTTTTCGTCTGATGAATGACTTATGTCACTCGATATTCAGTAATTTGGCGTCTTTGATATACTCTCATTTGTTTTAAACATCTGTTGTTTACGAACTATGGCTTTTACTAAATGAGACTTAATTTCCGTAATAATAATAACTCACTAATAATTAACAAAATATTGATTTTACTAGCTATAATTTGATATGGCATCGTCAAGAAGAGTATGAGTAAATGATTGAAATTCTTTTTGTCCCATTTGCGGAGAGTATATATTTGAGGAGTACCATTTAAATGGGGCAGAGTTCGTAAGTGAAACTCGCAAAAATTTTTGTCATCAGCTGAAAATGCGGTGTGAGCCCTAGGTTCTATGCTATCTGAAAAGAACGCGTTGACCACCATGATGATTGCTATTTTTGTTTGGTGAACATAATGGGTTTCAACCTGAAAAATCGAGCCAAATGGGAATATCCTTCAACACATAGGAATTTTGAGTTCTGAAAATTCATCTGTAACTCAGTCAAGGTGATTTATGACATCAGAGATCCGAAAATGCTTCAGAAATCCTAGCTTCTACGCTAAAAGAAAGAAACTAAAAATTTTTATAACTGCCAGAGAAAAGAGTTTCTGAAACGTTTTTATGACGAAGGTGATTTTGTATATTTTAAAGATGTACCAGATAAAATGGCTGCAATTGGATTACCGATTTAAGTTCTAATGAACGACGAATTTCCATAGATTCATTAAAATGACGTCTCAAATAAGTTCTCTTACAGAACGGGAAGATTAGGGTCGTTGCCGATTGCACATTCTACTGAAGTAAAAGAAGAATTTATATCTATTAAATTAAGTTTACAGAAAGCTGGCTCATATGCATTGATGTGAAAATCGTCATCTCTCTTTTAGACCAACAAACACAGTACACAAAGTATCGCTGTTCCTCCTCCTGTAGGATAGTAGGGCTGAAAACTAACTCTGTATTTGAAAAGATTGGCCTACTCGAGATGAATTCAACTTTAGTATCAAGGGAAAGCATAATATTGGCTTCGCTGCATTCAAAATTATGGCTCATGAAATAATTCGTTATATTTTAATCAAAATGGAAATTGTTTTTTTTTTCTTGTCCAAAATGTTCTCAAAAGTGAGCGCAGAAAAGATAAAAACGGACAACTCTAATGCGACATACAAATTAGATCATTAATAGAAGACACAATCTCAATTTTCACGGGAACTATGGCAGATAATGAAAAATATGCAAAGAATGACTTCGTTTGGCTTCTTCAGGGTTTTTTGGGAAATAAGGAAAGTTTTGACTATTCTCAAGACGTTGAACAACTCATAAGTCACCTTCAAATGCTTAGATGTGACATGAACACCAAGCTTCAATTTCCTTACAACTACCCTGGCTGTTTTTCTGGTGATCTAAGTGAACAATAATGTGAGTGAACATGGAATATGGAGGAACGCTATGAAGGCTACTAGAATGCACACATAAGGGCTTACTATTGTTGGAGCATTCAGAATAACTCATAACAACTGCAAGAAAATCTTACAAAAGAGAACTTTTACATGCATTCTAATAAAATGAGATCAATTTTGAAAATTCTTCATTCAAAAGTGAGGTTTCGATCGGATGTCCATAACATCAACGTCAGGCATAGGCACGAATTGGCATTGTCAACAAATAACAGTTCTGTTTATAAACGCTCGTTCTCATACAATATTGTTCAAAAAAATAATATGATTCCAAGTGATTACATTAATTTCTCTATTATATCATTCAAGAATAAGTGTAAGAAATATTTATTTGCATTACAGGACGGATAGATTTAGTGTGTCAGCTTCAATATTCTAATTTATTATTTTTTTATTCTTTTCTTCCATCTTCCATAGTTGTTACTTCTATTGATTTCTGCGTAGGTAATAAAACCTTCAAAAGTTTTTGTTCGAACAACAACCATAGGCGCATTAAGCCCGTCTTGATATAAATTTTCTTTCGACTTTACAGTTATCATTGGTAGAATAACATGATCTGTCAAACCGGCAACAGATAGGTTAGTAAAAGTTACATTTTCGTTCAAGTGAGGTCTAATAGACTCCATTTCAAATTAAATGGCATTAGCCTTAATTGTAGGTTTTGTCGTTATTATTTTTCTTCGAAAAATTAATTCATGATATTGTTCATGAATACTTTAATAATGAGCTTATTGAGATAAAGAGTAAAAATAATTATGTTTCGCTTATCTGTAAACCACAGAAAAATATAACTTCTAATTATTATCATAAACTGTAAAATCAATTTATTATCGTGGAATTGTGCACTAATCTTATCTGTTAGCTGGAAACAATTTACTTTTCCCAGATTCAGCAATCAAAGGAATAGGCTCGATTACATTATACTTGATATAAATTTTCTCACTATCCTGCAGGTATTACAAATTACAGTTTCTTGCATTTCAATATTTCTAATTATTTTCACAAACTGTAAAATTTTCTAATTTTTAGTATTGGAAAAATTTATTATTATTGGTACATGGTGGGTACTGCAGAGCAACAAAGATATATATATATATATATATATATATATATATATATATATATATATATATATATATATATATATATATATATATATATATATATATATATATATATATATATATATATATATATATATATATATATATATATATATATATTCTTTTGAAAAGAGAGGATCTACAAAAACTTCAATAATTGTATTTACAATAAATGCTTATATCTTTAATTTTGGTGTGTGTCAGAAAAAGCACAAGTGTGAGCTCAGGAAATGTAACAGGGGAACCATACTATCTTTTATATGATTCAATAAACGAGTGAAAAAACCTAAGGAAAAAACTCGTTTCCCCGTCGCTATTGCACTAGCAATAGTTTGTCTGTTTATGTTGTGTTAGTGTCGTGTGTACAAAAAGAGTACCAAAGATTTTTCTGCTTAGCCGCTTCATTCTCTCTTGCATTCCATGATTTCCAAACGTAGATAATGTTAGAAGAAAGGGGGTTTGGGACAGGAATCTGTAACAATAGAAAAGGAAAACCAGCAGAAAAATATTTCATCAATCATACTTCTTATATGTCTAAACAAATCTGAGAAAAAATTATACATAGCAATCAAGGTCATGAAAAGGACTAAGAAGATAATAAAGAAAAATACATAACCTGTGATATTTCCTCAAATTCCATCTCTGTTTGACCGAGAGGGCCCCAATGGCCAGGTTCAGTCTTCCAAGTGATGCCGATTATGATCTATAGATGTTTTAGAATCATTATGGACCCAATAATCTGGGTTGACATCGCCCATATATTATTTTTTTCCTGAAACTTGATTAATTTTAAGACAAATTTGAACGTACTGAAGCATCACAAGAATGTTCACGAATTTCTTATCTTTCTGTGAAATTTTCTATAGCAAAAACTTCAGTGGGGGATTATTTTCTCGATACAGCATTTGCTGCACAACTAATAGTTGTCCCAAATTTTTCAAATAGTCCCTCTTTTTTGTTTTATGATCACCCAAATTATACTTATCTAGAGAACTCATGAGTTAATATCTGCTGTATTCATAAGATAAAAGGAAACTGTAAGACGCTAACGTCTGTTTCAAGAAACTTTATAATAAGCTATTAATTCATCTGTAACATCAACTCTTGTTTTAGTTGAATCATTTTTAGTAATAAATCAAATAATGGTTATGTTTCTCTGGAAACCACAGGGTTTGATTTTTCAGAACGGCTTTTAGTTGCGGGCAGCTCAGGTGGAATTTGCTTTTCATTTCTTCGGAGGGTTATAGTGAAGTGATTTTTGAAGAGTTCTTCGACGAGACCATTACTGGTGTACAAATTATCGAACGTGACATTTCGATTGTTTCCATAAATTGGTTGAACCATGAAAGGCTATATCTTTAGTAGTATAGCTCAATTGATAAGGTTTCTCTGGCTCTCCATGTTTATTATATAAACTGTCCTACGGTCAAAGCCTCTATCTTGCTGCCTTATTTGGAATATACTGCTGTAACGCACAATGGCCTTGAAACGAATCCAACCTTTCGTCCCAAACTTGCTTGAAAATTACACAGATTAACAGTTATCTGAAAACTTCTCAAAAACAGTACTTATAGGGGAACCTTATGGGCTTTGTTTTTTTTCCGGTATTCTATATAATCAACCTCAAGCACTTCAACAGAAATTTGAATCTTTAGGTGAATATTGTTGTTGAGAAAATTTTCATTCATGTTCAATCAAATCTTTCAACTTTCTGTGGTTTTCTCTAAACACACCATCAAGGTAAAGTAAACCAAACACGGCTTCTATTTCCATCTCATTCGTATCATGATTGGAGTATTATACTTTATACCGTACAGTATGTCCCATTTTGGGGGTGCCACCAGGAGCATCTCTGTTATTATTTAGGATAGAGAGATGGGGTTTTCACGACCCTTGGCTACTTTTTCGAGACAAATTCATAGAGCTAATCAGAATTATTCTAACTTCAGTAGTTTTTGAGTTATTCGCGAATCTTGAAAATTTCCGGATTTCTTTTTTTCCCGATATCTCGGTTCTTATAGAGGATAATTGAAATCTGCTTTTACGTTTCTAAAACGGTTTTCTAAGTAGATTCCAGTGACGTACGCGAAGTTTTTTTTTTCATTAATTATGACAGATATGACATAAAGTTGCATTTTTTTTAATACGAACATAGTTTTTTTTGGCATATTCCGATTGCCGTTTTTTTCCTCTTCAAAATATATAACATAATGACAAAATTCCCACCCAATTTGAAGAAAATAACGGAATAATGATTTACCCTAATGGCTGGGCGAAGGAACACACGTGAGCGGACGAACCATAGAACATTTGTAGTTATTCGATGAAAACGATCAAAACAATGCAAAATCTTCTTGACCGAAATAATGGAGCTAGGCTGCTCCTAAGATTCAATCGTTATTTATGACATCCGCAATTTCCGCTTTTTATTTTATTTTGAGATTGTCGTTTAGTTTCTAGAGTTCTCTGAGAAATAGCTACATGTGAATAATAATAAGCACCTCATAATTTACTCAAATTTACTTCTCATAATGATTTACATATATTGCTCGAACTGATTTCCATCATGTTATAAACATAAAGTGCATCTTCGGATTATATCTTCTATGGCCCTAGTCAAATATAGCGAGGATCTATTCATATGGCGATTAAAGATTCCGGCACTGCTGATTCTTGACTCATCAGACCAAATGATATGTCACCCAAAACGAGCTTCACCTTTGATTCTCCCTAAATACCAATTGCAGAACGCCGTTCTCCTCTCTGCATCCCCGGCATTGAGATGATTAATTATTTTATGTTTATAGGGATGATATTTATACTTTCTCAAAATTCTTTGGGCTCTGCTTTTTGACACACCCACTTCGCTCTCAATTTGCCGACACGATGTAGAATGGTTAGCCTCAATAGCTGCTAACACGTCAAGTTCATTATCACCTCTATTCCGTTTATTGTAGTTTTTACTTCTTGGTTTCTCGAACGAACCATAATTGGAAAGATTTGCTTCCATTTTGACGAAGAACTTCCTGTTTGGTTGAATTCTTTGAGGAAATCTATTGAAGAGTATCAGTCAGGTATTTAATATTGATTAGAATTACTACTTCCATTTCCATTGTCGAACTTATCTATTCAAATATTCTTCTGATGCACGGACTGCGTTACAGTGACACTGAAAGTAGACCTTCAGCATATCAACTTTTTCGAAATTTTCGTATCTTCTATTTTGTTCCATAGTGTGAATTGCAGAAATTAACTAAACAATTCAAATTCAACAACGAACACTAATTTTACGAATTCAAATAGACACGAAGCCAATATATCCACAGATAATGAATAATAATAATTATTGGTCGTTCTATGCTTTCTAATGAATGTGCATAGATGAAGACTTCTGTGTTCACAGAGAGCATTCAGACATAGAAGATATAATCCGAAGATGCACTTTATGTTTACAACATGATGGTATATGTAAATCATTATGAGAGGTAAATTTGAGTAAATTATTAGGTGCCTATTATTATTCACATGTAGGTATTTCTCAGAGAACTCTAGAAACTAAACGACAATCTCAAAAATAAAATAAAAAGCGGAAATTGCGGATGTCATAAATAACGATGGAATCTTAGGAGCAGCCTAGCTCCACTATTTCGGTCAAGAAGATTTTGCATTGTTTTGATCGTTTTCATCGAATAACTACAAATGTTCTATGGTTCGTCCGCTCACGTGTGTTCCTTCGCCCAGCCATTAGGGGTAAATCATTTTTCCGTTATTTTCTTCAAATTGGGTGGGAATTTTGTCATTATGTTATATATTTTTGAAAAGGAGAAAAAAAACGGCAATCGGAATATGCCAGAAAAAACTATGTTCGTATTAAAAAAAATGCAACTTTATGTCATATCTGTCATAATTAATGCAAAAAAAAAAACTTCGAGTACGTAACTGGAATCTACTTAGGAAACCGTTTTAGAAACGTAAAAGCAGATTTCAATTATCTTCTATAAGAACCGAGATATCGGAAAAAAAAGAAATCCGGAAATTTTCAAGATTCGCGAATAACTCAAAAACCACTGAAGTTAGAATAATTCTGATTAGCTCTATGAATTTGTCTCGAAAAAGTAGCCAAGGGTCGTGAAAACCCCATCTCTCTATCCTAAATAATAACAGAGATGCTCCTGGTGGCACCCCCGAAATGGGACATGCTGTACAGCTTTTTCTTAAATTTTCATTCTGGTAAATTTTGCAACATCTGATAAAATCTGGTCATCAATGAACAATGACCAGCAATCAAAAGAGATTTCAGAATCGCGCGCACTTCTCTTGACTCCACGCAAATACTTTATGAATATTTGCACTCCTGTTCGGATTTTAGAATTAGAGCAATTTTTCAATTATTTTGAGACATCCTTTTCTTTGAAATTTATACCTAGAATTTCATCATTACCTGGATTCACGATAGCTCCACTTATTTCATCATGTTCTTCCTGGCTACTTATCTCAGCATCATCGTCTTCGTGAACCCTTTCATTTTCACCTTGTAGTGCTTCTTTACTGATTTGAATTTGCCCTTTAATTTGATCAATATCGTCTTTCTCGAAATCGCTTTCGCTCTCCATAAAACCTTCCTACTCTTTTTATTGTTCATCTAGTTAATTTCATAGTTTAAAAAGTCGATTTTGTTCGTTTTCGAAGGAGTATGAATCCATATTATCAGAAAAGAGGTATTTGCGCCAATTTGAATATCAAACATTTTGCACACTCAAACTCTACCCACGGGAAAGGTGTGGAGAGAAAGATTGAGTAAATAGCTTGGCGAGATTCGTTTGACCCCAGATGATTAAAATCGATGTGCATTTGCCAAAATTACTCCAACAACTAATTTACGCATCACATTGTACAGAAGGAGGTCTTATCAGAAGCTGCTAAAAGGCGAAGCTGCGCAAATGTCCAACTGAGAACAATGGCATTCAACATGAACGTGGGGTTTATAAGACCCCACCTACCCGTAGAAAGCTATTTCTTGAAGAGCACAACGAAAAACTTTTGTATTCGATTTTCGAATTCAAAACACAGACGGCCATATTTTTCAATCTTGTAGTAAGACTAGCTTCTTCAAACGTGTTACATGAAAATATTTTGTTTCACCATTTAACTTTTTAGAAACAAATAAATTAGCAGCAAACATCAGATTAGTCTGTTGAAAACGATCGTCTGTAGAATTATTTCGAGCACTGCATATGTTCACCACTTCTTCTCGTTTAGCATTTACTTTTTTGTTTTGGTTTATTGCCGGAAAAATCCTTATTGTCCACTGAAAATGACAACGCGATATTTCGACATTAAACAAATTTCCAACGGATACTAAAATATGTGTTATATTGTTGTTGTTTTAAGGAGATTATTTATTATTACTGAGCTATTCTATATTTATATTTTTATATTGGAAACTTGCACTGATGATCTGAAGATTCCGCAAGAAAAATTAACTGAATTAATGAAAATATTGTGGGAAAAATACTATTCATATCAAGCTCAAAAAAACATTTCTCTGATACTCAAAGGTCAAATTAAGGCTTTCCTCTGAATGGGAAAAAAATTCTTCTATCGGATGAAATAATTACATTTTTACAAGGAATGAATACCCCATGACTCATTGAGTTTTCGAAAGTCGTTTCCATTTTTGATGAATTTTGATCCATTCAATAACTGCAAAAAAATCGCTTCACAAAAATTCATTCAGAATAAAATTAGAATTTCACTTGTTAATAAGGAAGAATAATTGAAATACACAAAAGAAATTAATTTAGATGTGAAATAAACATCGAGAAATCAACATAGCTAAGAAATGCAACCATTTTGTCTTATAGCATTTAATGTGATTCAATTGGAAAAGTTCCGAAAATTTGCAATATCTCCTAGTGAATGCTGAAGGACCAGTTTTTTATCTGGATTTGTCAGAGGAAACTTGCTTCCGTAATCTCTACTTTCCTCGTTATCCCTGATGTGCCGTGACATTTCTGAATACCCTACCTTGACTAGAGAACTTTTCTGCGCTTCAAACTTTCTACACATTCGGATAATAATCCATTTTGATATTCATTCAAAAACGTGTATAATTTACGTGATCGCTGAGATAATGATTAAAATCAAAATTTCTGTGTAGTTAAGTGAAATTTCATTCAATTATATTCTCAAGGAGGCGAAAGTTTACTACTTAAGGTTAGGTTAACTTCATCACTAAAGTAGGTGGCGCCCTTCGATAATAGATACATCATCACAACGTGATGTATGATATATATATATATATATATATATATATATATATATATATATATATATATATATATATATATATATATATATATATGAGTACGACCTACAACGCCTACTACAAAAGTTCAAATTAACAGCAGAACATGGTAATATCAACACAGAAAACCCAATCGATGGTAATAGCGAAAGATCCAATTAGATGCAAACTAGTAGTGAACGACCATATAATAGAGCAAGTTTCACACTTTAAATACCTAGGAGTAGAAGTATCGAGCGATAGGCAACTATTACAAGAAGCAAAACAGCAGACAATCAAAGCATCGAGAATATCTGGCTTCCTGAGAGATGTAATCTGGCGGAATAAGTACATAAGCACAGAAAACAAAGTCCGAATCTATAAAACCTGTATGCATCTATATATATATATATTATGATTTCAATAAGTGTTAGGTTCAATTGAGGATACTTAGTTATTCTATTTTGGTTTCACTAACTGTATTGTATATATATATATATATATATATATATATATATATATATATATATATATATATATATATATATATATATATATATATATATATATATATATATATATAAAATATACAATACAGTTAGTGAAACCAAAATAGAATCTGCGTTAACTATGTATCCTCAATTGAACCTAACACTTATTGAAATCATAATTAAATTAACAAATCAACAAACAAAGGAGTCAGAGGATATATTTGAGTCAAAATGAAAGTATTAACAGGTAGGATATGATCAAGAGAATAGGTACCTACGCTTATATTTCTGTACATTAAGTTTCGCTCAAGTTAAGATCCATACTTATAGACTACCTTGTTCAAGTTGTTTCACAATAAGACAAAAATGATATCAATACTTCATTCATTTTTCTGAGTAGTTGTTTCTCTAGATGTAGGTTCTGACTTAATCAGCGTAAAATGCATTCAACACTTTATTAGAATTATATAATAATTTATTTATTCACCCAAAAAGATTGTACAATCTATAACAGGCAGAATCGATAGAATTTAATTTCACAGAATGAATCGATTGAGAATTAAGTGAGTGAATTTATATTTATTACAACTTTCTCCCACGTCGAAGTAAATGTTCCCGAGGTAACTTGGAAAATTTTCCATATGCAATGGCTCCCTTGACAATGTTTGGCAGCTCATTAAACCAAATACCTGCTTGGTACCTCATTTTTTTTCGTCATATATGTCTTGTTAAGTTCTTGTATTATACGTATGTATATCACTACCGAGTACAATATCAATTGCTGTGTTCACCATATTGTTCTTGATTTTATATAATAGTCGAATACTATCCAGTTTGATTATATTATTAATATCTAGCAGCTTCAGTTCTTGATATAGTTCTTCGGTATGTATTCTGGTTTCTCCATGAAATAATATTTTATTCTGTGCAATTTGCAATTTATGGGGATTTTGTTTTCTTGCTTGTCCCCAAAAAGCTGCTAGACAATTCAAGATTGAACTCACATGGGCATGGTACATTAAGCACTTAGTTTTATCATTAAATAAGTATGATGTTCTTCTAATGACATATGACAGACTGGGAACCTTTGAAACTGAATGCTCTATATGATCGGCGAAATTTAAATGCTTGTCCAGCTTCAATCCAAGATATGAAGTTGTCTCTCCTGAATCTCAATGCCATTAATAAAGAGCTCGAGATTTTCTGGTCTACTAGATTTGAAAACAATATAGGTACATTTCTTTTCATTTAGTGTTATTCTATTCCTATAAGTCCATTGGCAAATCTTATCCAAATCATCTTGGGCCTTTCTGAAAATATCCGGCAGTGATCCTGAATAGAACAGACCAGTCTCATCAGCATTTAGCACTATTTGTCAATGGAGATCTATGTCACAGATATCAATTATATATATTGAGAACAATATAGGTCCAGGGAATGAGCCTTGGGTACTTCACTGGTCACTTCAACTCTATCACTCCCTTCTCCGTCTATTACAGTATACTGCTGCCGATTTGTTAGGTATGATTTGAAGATTTCAAAGACGCTACAATTAAATTCCTTGTTTTTGAGCTTCCGAAGTAATATTTTGTGACATACTACATCAAATGCTTTGCACAGGTCTAAGAATACTCCAACTACGTTTTTTCTTCGCCTATCTCTTTACAGATGTATTCAATTGTAGATGCTACTGCCGTCTGAGTATATTTTTATTCAGAAATCCATTCTGAATATTATGTAGAAAGTCAGTATTCTTTAGGTGCTCTAGGATTCTGTTTTTCACACAATTTCAAAAATTTTCGAAAATAAAGTTATAACTAAAATTGATCTGTAAGGATTCTTCTTGGACAGTGCATATGTTTTATCTTCTTCTTCAATGAAGTCTTCAAGGTTCTTCGTATACCACCCTCTCAACAATTGGTTGCTTATTTCCTTTCTATTGTTTTTGTGTTGATAATAATTTCCTTTCCAATGACTTCGATAAAATCACTAAAACTATTAATGTTAGAATTATTCTCTAATTTGGTTCGTCATTTAATTTTTGTAGTCAATCCTAGAATTTTTAAATGTTTCCTTCTTTTATATTTATTATATAAATAATAAATAATATTCCAAAAGAAAAACAGAGTAGAATCGCATTGAATGAAGTTTACCCTGTCGATCAATTGAAACAAAATCCAACACCATAACCTACGTTGGCATTACAAGTGAGAAACTGAAATAATTCTTGAGTATCAATAATTTCAACATAGCTTTCCAAACTAATAATAGCTTAAGCAAATATATAAAAAATAATAAAACCAAATCAGATAAAAATAATAAATCAGGTGTTTATAGATTGAATTGCAATGACTGTAATAATTTCTACATTGGTAGAACACATAGCAATTTCAGATTATCCGAACATAAACGCAGTTTTTCAAATGAAAAATTAGATTCAAATTACGCGAATCATCTCCTAGAAAATAGTCACTCCTTCGACCCACAGGTTGAAATTTTGCATACAGATAATGAATATTGGAAGGTAGATCTTTACGAAACTTTAGAAATCAACTAACACAAACACTCAGGTAGACTCATCAATGAACAAGTCGATTTAAGCCATTCACTTCTATTGAACCTCTTCAGGGTGCAATATATTCCCTAATTTTATTGGATATACCTGTCATCAATAACTACTTAGTAAGGAGCAACCCAATAAGCTTTTAATTACATTTGTACTTATATTCGCATTCTTATTTATATATAGTTGTCTTAATTTCTGTACATTCCTTCGTCTGAAAAAGCTACGGTATAGTGAAACGCGTTACAAATCACAATTATCAAGTAAAATTCATAAAACACATTACTTGTTTTCATTATTAAGTATAAATAATTGCAGTTCGTCAAAATAAGCTGAAGCTCTAGTGCTTGTCTTGCCGTTAAACAAAATATACATCTTATCCCAACCAGAATAACTTTCTTCATGTTCAACTATTTGTGTTGTTAACACATTAAAGACTTTTATTCAGGGTTGATCGAAAAATCAACTACTTCACAGAAGGATATGTAATATTCTTTGGAAGCTTGAACATTGCTCCCTGAATTGAAATTCTCAATATGTTTACAAATAGAGCGACAAATTTTGCTTGTTATCATTGTTTAGATATATAATGAATCAAAATATAACGCCTATACCCTTGGAAAGAACCGATGTGATGGACAGAATTGTTTCCAACTATAAAATAAAACGAAAAAGCATATGCTAGTGGCAAATTTTTACCCATGAACTATGAGCTTCAATCTAGTAACAAAATAGGAAACGTCATCTAGTAGTAACGAAGAACTAATGAAACAAATTTTTTGGATTTTATAAGGAATATAACAGGTAACTATTTCTGTTGAATACAAAAAGGGAAAGTGTAAGGCGCCCGAAACTGAAAAGTGTGGTATTTCTAAATGTTCTAGATTCAATATTGTATTATCTAGACTATTCCTACTACCCACATTCTATAAAACAGGAGTGTGAGAAGAAGACAACATTTAGTTGTGGTGTTTGTCGAGTTAGTGTACATCTTCTTGGGTGCTTTAGGAGCTTCTATTCACTGAATGAATAAAATTATGTTCTTGATTCAAACTTTGTATTTGCAATGAACTGGTTTAAATTTTGTGGACATTTTTACATAAGTGTTGCCAAATTCCTTTTTCGGATAGTTTTCAAATTTCAATTTCTATTGAAAAGCTTTCACATAAAATGTTCTTTAAATTTATTTAGTACTTTTGGAAGTTATATTAAACCAAGAATATAGAACAAGTGAAAAATATTAACGATGACTGGGTTGAATGTATTATACTGTTCACTAAAAGTTCAAAAACAGATAAGGAATTCTAGATACTGTCAAAGAAAGCTAACAAAAAGGATTCGAGCATAAGAAAACGGGTTTTATAGCAAAAATTAACGGCGGGAAAATTATAATATCACTGCAACAGACATAAAACAATTTCATCTGTTCTGCAAGAAGTTTGTCGCTCGTTGAATGAAATTTTATGACCCAGATGATTATCTTCTGAATTACACTATAAAATATGTTATTGTCCAATTCGTGAGACTTTTTCACGCATTAAAGCACAATGAAAATACTCCCTGGCGTATCATATCTGCATTAATTTTCATAATTTTAGTATTAAGATACGGAATTCCTCGGCCTTTTTATAAAGACCAAGAACAAAGGGAAATTATTTTCCTTGTGAAACGCAATGAATTATTCTCTAAAGAAGTTTGATGTCTATCCCCATAAGTACAATCTATACTTTTCATATAAATGATAAGGCGAATTACTTTAATTATGTGTTATCTTCTAAACTAAGCCACGAAAAGTTAGTAACCCGAAATTGCATCTTCTTGTAATATTCAATAGTCGGCTCTCTTATCATTATACTGAATGTCAACTTCAGGAGGCAAGAATTTAGTGCGAAAAGAACTGAAAATCATTACTAGTCATTTTTTGGACTTGAATGATCTTCAGTTAGCTCTTATGATTGTAGGATAACATGGTATTAGACTATCTTCATTGTTTCCCACAAGTGCAGAAGCGGGAAAGTTGAGTTTTCCGCACTAAAGGGGGCATGAAATAATATAAGATCTGAAAATCATCAGAAAAAGATATTTTATAATATAATAATATTTACTTCCGTTGTTTCCCTTACGCACTGACATTTGGAAAATTGAGCTTTGTCTGTATGTAGTGCTTTTCGGAAAGCCTCTACCAGTTTGGCCTCCACAACAGGCAGTACATTCTCCACACTCAATTTTCTATATTCCAAATTTCTTGAATTTATTCTGATTTGCTTTTCAGTTGTTATTTATTTTGCTAGGCTAGGTCGTGCGCTGCTGAAACCAGTTTTCATATGAAATTTGTAAAAATTGTTTTATATTCTAGTAGATAGAGCTTCTGTTCATAATGGGGTATAGAACTCTCAGAATTGTTTATTTTATTAGAGCTATAGATCCCCTCAAGGATTCTTTTGGACGTTATTGTCGGTACTCCCAGGAGAGACTACAAAGGAAACTCAAAGGTAAAAGATTTACATTTCAACACACAGTCAGGCAGAGATCAAAGCTCTATACTCTCACAGTTATAGGAGCATCTCTGTCTGGGAATGCCGCCAATCCTTGAAGCAACTTGCTGAGTGGAACAAACTTTTCCTGTGTTGGGTGCCTGGCCTCGAGGGTATACCAGAAAATGAAGCCACTGACGAACTGCCTAGATCAGCTGATGGAATCCCACCCATCGGACCTGAACTGTTCTGCGGTCTAAGCAAGCCGCACAGACGACAGGAACTGAAACGGTAGGAAGAATCTAGCAAAAAAGGATAATGGAGGAAACTCCAGGCCAAAGGCAAGCAAAAAAATTTATTGACTATTCGCCAAAGCTAATAAAACAGCTTCTCGATCTCTCTAGGGAAGAGATGAGGACTATAACAGGCCTCCTTACTGGACACTGCTCACTGAGGTACCATCTCAGTAAAATTGGCAAATCGGAAACGGCAAAATGCAGAATGAATAAAGAGGGTGATGAAACTGCCGAACATAATCTTTGCAGTTGCATCGCAACTGCCGTCACAGACATAAACACTTCGGTAGCGACAAGCTAGAGCCGCACAAACTAAAAGCGAAAGCTCCCACGGAGATTCTTAGTTTTGCAAGAGAACTAGATCTACAGGGAAATGAAAAAGAAGGGCTACGAACAAAAAACCAACTTGGTCGCATTTCGTGGGCTTGCAAAGCCTAACGACCCCCTCCATTGTAATGTAATGTAGTGCAATGTCGGTTGAAGAGGTCGGAGGTCGTCCGGAACGAGGCAAATCTTCGACGTTCTCCCGACCGTCTTTAAAGGCTTTGTAACACTGGTACATTTGGGTTTTCGACAAAACAGAGTCTTCATAAGCTTCTTCCAGCTTTCGCAATTATTCAGCGTAATAAATTTCGTTCAAATAACAAAATTTAGGATTCTCTTTGTTCCACTGTACCACTGAAGTTGATCGGTTTCAACTGTTGTCGTAAACAAACAAGTTGACATATCGCGCTCATGTTTGGCACAGTAATTGAGGACAGTCCTACAACATACAGAAACTTAGAATACTTAAAAATACCTAACGCAGGCATATTGAATGAGAATTTCCGGATACTTTTTCGTCACAGTAGTATTCTCCTTCAATAGCTCTGACGAATTGAAAGATCGAAATTATGTCACTCTGTAACAGCTGTTTTTCACGAAATCAAAGATAAATAATTTAATCCTCTTGTATTCCATGATGAGAAGCAATATCTAGAATCGATTAAAATTGATTTATGCCGAAGGAAATAAAACGAGAGGTATAATCATTGTTTTTTTATTGTGATAGAACGTCGTTCTAATACTTTTAAATTCAATTCTGCACATAAACTTGTGTGGAGTTGGTCCTCATCTGCATTGCAAGGACCATTGCGGAACCGAGTATCTCCATCACGGAAACTCACGAAGTCAACCCCGACGTATGAGCAAAGAACGTTTTCCAATTTGAAAGTCAATTGCAGGTCAAATTCCGAAAATGTATTCGACAGACATGACCTGAGAGTTCGTCGATATCTCGGAAAGTATAGAAGAAAATGCGAGAAAATATTTTCATATGGAAATGGATATCTTGTTCAATTTTCCTTTTCATTCGGTCTGGATGTTGGGATGAATTCGGTAGGAGGGAAATGTACACATAAATTTTTGGGTACGAAAATCCTCGAAGAATCGAGAATATATGGGCCATGAATGATTAATTGAAAAAATATGTCACAGTTTACCAGCCAGTGGAGGCTTCAGCTGAATGAAATCGTGAAGTACGAATCTGAAATTCCACTCAATTTCGAATATATCTAAAAGAATGAAGGACAGATAAAAGATATCATATCGTGATATGATTAATAGAATTTCTCAACTTCTGTAAAATTCCTATGTACTGCTGGTTTCACTAGAATATAAACTTTCTCATTCATTTCTCAATAAATCTGTTTTGAATTCGTTTTTCAAGAAACATAAAGTAGATGAATGGTCTACGTTCATCTTCCTGAAAAGAAGTTCCTGGAAGTCTATTAAAGAAGAAACGAATGATGAATATGATTGAAAACACAATTTCTTTCTACCTTTTGCTACCTTAATGACAACTTTCAATTATCAATTTTCATTATTTCAAAACTGTAACAGTCCGATTTCTCGAATTAATCTTATATCTTTTAAACTCAGTTTTCATAGTTTTATTAATAATTCAATCTGATTTCATCATGTTAAACATTCGAACAGTTTGAAATTCGAATCAAGAATTATCTAGGTTGTTCACCGGTTAATTGTGAAATCAGTACTTGAAAGAAGATCGTTTTCTCTTTTCTGTGGGAGAACGGAAAGCAGTACTCATTCTATGTTTCGTTGTGAAGACAATAATCTCGCTTTTTATTAGTTATTTTTGAAAATCAATAGTTTTTCATAAAACCAAGTGTATTTCACATAAATACGGAATTCATTAGATTCGCTCTTTTTCGATTTAGAAATCTTCGTAATCGTTTGTAATTTTATTGGAGCTTTCAGTAATAGAAATCAAGTACTTTTTGACTTTCTGGATATATTCCAATCGTCTGAGGCGTTATAAGTATTTGGTAGTTTTGCCGGATTTCCTCGACAACCAATTCAATTAGAGAGTGGAGAGATTTCGAATTTTCTTTTGTTATATTAACCTAGATCGCTATCTACTATTTCAAGGGTAAGTCAAATTTATTCAGTTCATTTCAAAAATTTTTATTCGAGAGATATGGTATTGCTATAGATTTTTTTTTCACCGTCAAGATATTTTGAGTTTTCATCTCTATGCCAAACCTTGATATTCCACGACTCGGGTAACCACGTCTTTAGGGAACTAGTCTTGCCACCTAAGGCATTCACCTTGCGAACCATATTCAGCCAATCAAGTAACCTGTAAGCTGTAAGATACAGGAATACCAGAAAACTGATGTAAAACTACTAATATAATCATCGTGGGATTTAATCTCATTCCTAAAAAGCTAAGTGTTTCTCTTTATGATCAAATTCTTCTCTTCTATCTTCGTTAATTGTTGACTAAACTTTATCATTGAGTTTAAATTTGTTGAAAAGCTCAGATTGTTTTGAATTGAAAATTTGTACTATGTAGTTCAAGTGCATATCGTCTGAGACTGCTTTTATTTTAATTGGTTGAACTTTTTAGTTAAGTTCTTTTTGTATTAGTTACCTTGATTATAGTTAGTAATTTATTAATGAGTTACTTCAATTTCAATATTTATCTTGTAATAAAGCTAGTTGAATGAAGTGATGAGTATTACTCCTTAGGCTATATCTAGGACGTAGGTTCTAGATGAAGATCTCACACACTGAGATAAAGGGACTCTGATCTAGCTAGGCATAGGTATTAATAGGTAGTGTAATTTTCTTTCAATTCGCTTGGCTATAATTTAATCTCATTCAACTTCATTATTTAAATTTCTTAGTTCCAGTAGAATTGAAATATTTCTCCAATTTTAGTATTCTAGAAACAAAACCATTACAAAACATTTCTTTAAGAATAAAAAGGGCACTTAATTACCCTTGTGGAATATTTGAATACAAACTGATTTTCTTCCACAAGCTAATTACGTAGCTGCTCTACCATTTTCATAGAATGAGCAATTTCACAGTTAAACCCCTTGAATATAACTTTTTTATTGATCAAAACTCGGATGCTAGTCCCTTTGCGAAAATAATTTCATATTGAATCATTTATTAGACATTGGTTAAGAAGACATGGTGTGTATTGCGCCATTTCAGTCTAATTTTTCCCTGTTTACGCTGTTAACTAAGTGTTAAAGATACCTCCGATAATCGTCCCGCGACTGTGAAGTACAGGCTATTATAAGATTACTTAGTGCTAATGACCTTAACCACATCGATATTCATCGAAAGATTTGTGCAGTTTACTGACAAAACTTTTTGAGTGATTGAATGGATAGAAAATGGGTGAGAGCATTTGAGGAAGGGCGGATAAATGTGCATGATGAACAACGGAGTGAGCTTCCTTCGTTCGTTAATGAAAGTTTGGTGCCGAAAAGGGACAATAAGCTAACCCATCCATCTGTTCCTGCATTTGAGAAATACTCAGACGGTCAGAGCCTTCAAGACGAAGACGAACTCAAAACATGATGCAGTGTTTAAGATATCAGAAGAAAGACTTCTGGTACCACAATGTTGATAAAATTAGGTTGATAAGTATATGAGAATAATTGATCGATGAAGCCTGAACTACGTGATAGTTGTTATTCATAATGAATAATAAAATAAAACAAGTTACTGCGTTTTAACTACCACTAATTTATTGATGTAAAGAATGACAAAATTTTACATTGGTTGGACCGGTTTCGGACATACGTCCATTATCGACAACAAGCTAATAAAAACTGAATACTCATGTACAATACAGGAATTACGATCAATAAAATGCTAGTAGAGATCACAGTAACTTGAATGATGGTGATTAGTAGGTAATTAAGTCTTCCTGTTCGTTAAAAAGCTTAACCATTTCTACCCTAGATGCCTTGAAAATTTCCATCGATTCAAAGAAATTGAGTTTATAAGATTCATCACAAGAATGAAGGATTTTTAGCTGTTGAAGTTCTGAAAAAGGATGACATGCATTGAACAATGTGCAGCTAAAGCTGAATCATATTTGTGATGTAGGAATAACCGGAAATGTTCTTTGTTTCAAGCCTTGAAAGAGCGTCCTGTTTGACTTATATAAAAGGAATTGCACTCAGAACATGTTAATTGGTATACTCCTGATTTTTCGAATTTATCGGTTTTATCTTTTGTGTTTAAAAGCTGGCCTGACAATTTGCTAACTACTTTGAATGCAATATGAACTTTTTTACTATCAGACAAAACTCTAGCAACCTGTTCTGACGTCTTCCCAAAATATGTTAGAGACTTAAATTTTTCGGGCTTTTCTCTCTTGGATTGAGGATAAATTAATCGAAAAATACGCAACAACACATTCAACATGACAAATCCCCAATTCAAGAGAGAGCAGCCCGAAAAATTTAAGTCTCTAACATATTTTGAGAAGACGTCAGAACAGGTTGCTAGAGTTTTGTATGATAGTAAAAAGTTCATGTTGCATTCAAACCAGTTAGCAAATTGTCAGGTATTTACATTTATATTTAATTTATTTTGTATTTACAATTATATTTCGAGAAAATTTAGAAACTTTCATGCTCAGAATATGTAATTCCATCGAAAACAATAGAGTGTAAAAAATTACCGAGACTCGCACCGCAATCCTTCAGTAAATTATTGTCAGATCTCATATAGTACCAGGTCGGTTATATAAGGTGGTACTAAAGATGTCTAATTATAATATAATCACTACAAATGTTGGTAGGTAACTAATCATATAACAATTTATAATGAAGTTCTTGAATTGGAGCTTCCATCGATTACTTAAATTATCCACTTTCTACTATACATACGACTATAAGCCGATCTATGTTTGAAACGGAGAATCGAATGAAACCCTACGAATTCCACTGCAGTGTAAGAGGAAGAGCAAAACAGAGTGGGGTAGCTACCTCCAGATTTGTATACTGCGTGGTTGGGGATAACAGCACAGCAAAAACATCGGCGGAAGCCTCGGAAATCATAGAAGGAACGGTCTGTGTTACCTACTTACTACAAGAAAGTTTGTGTCGAGTATTCACAGCACAACAAGGCGCAATAGGTTAGTTTACTTTAGTACTTCGAAACCCAAACACTGCGGGTGTAAGAGAAACAGCACAGCAGCGAATCAACAGAAACCTTGAAATTCACCTAACGAACGATCTACTTACTCTATGAATTAATGAGTATGCAGTTATACAACAGACAACAGGAGTTCCAGATCCGTGTACTGCGTTTATAGAACACATCACAGAAAGAACGGAAGCCTAACGTATGTCGCATAAGTCTTGGGAAAAAATTCGAATAGATAAATTATTTACTGAACAAAACTTTATCGAATTGATTAAATCATTAGGAATTCACCTCATAACTAAACTCTATAAAAACGTATTTAAAGGATTGATAGGGGCCTGTTCTGCTGAATGGCACGCAGCTTTCTCCGAACACCTTCCATCAGTCTTTGGACGATCCACATCGATTTCTAGTATCTTCTGAAAGATTCTCTGTCTCAAACCTCTTTCGTTTTGGGCTTTCCATCCATTGTCATAGACTTTCCTTGTCAGTAAACCCCAAAAATCTTCGATTGGTCTTGCTTGTGGAACGTTTGGGGATTATCTCCGCGAGGTACAAATGGGATGTTATAAGCCTCTAACCATTCTCGTAACTCGCGCATAATGGAAAGACGCCAAGTCTGACCAAAACATCATTTCGTCATCAGCGTGATAGGTATTGATGAAATCTAACAAGTTTGGGATACATCTTCCAGTATATAGGTTTTCATCAACAGATTCACCTCATATAGTCTTGAAACCCCAGCTTCAGAAATAGCACGTCAAACCAAAACCTTGTCTTCAAATTTTTTCTCTGGTTTGAATTTTACTTCGTTTGGACAGTCTTCTATGTAATTTGTATGGAAACCAGCATTAGTTGATTTCGGAATGGGATAATGTAAAATAGTTGTCGTCATCCAAAATTATTGTTCTGTCATTCGCGAAGTGAATTCTTCTTAAGGCGCAGCAACATCTGGGGATATTTTCCAACTGACTTTGGGTGTGTTTTGGACACTTACGCCTTTTACGACATTTACATCCCGCATTTAGTAGTTCTCGCCTATTGTCTCATGAGAAGTACGAAATCTTCTGGATAATTTTCGTTATGATGATTCTACTGTTTCTCTTGCTCTTTCTGCATCGAAACATCGACTACCTCACCAACGCCTCGCTAAACGGTGAAACCAAAGTGCAGATAACACAGGAAAACGTTAAGTGGTCATACTAGTTCGATAACATACCGCCATGCGATACTCACGTATCAGACAGAAGCGTTCGTCGAGGGACACACGCTCCTCATTTCTATTCTATTGTTATCGAACTAATGTGACCACTTTTCCTGTTTTATCTGCTCTTTGGTTTCACCGTTTCGCGGGGCGTTGGTGAGGTAGCCTCTGTTTCGGTTCGTTGGGGGGCGCAATGATATTTACATTTTTGCGTTCGCTCCAACGAATTGAGATGAGTAGGTAACGGCATAGCCTCGTGTTACGAATGGGTAGACGAGGTAAAACGAGACCGAAACTGCAGCCCATTGTTCCTATTCGTGACATCTGACCGTGCTGTACCCCTTCCCTGTGGCCCCGGTTAACGGTGATTATGAAGAGTGGATCGGAAAACGAGCTCCTTCAAAGGAGGATATTTACCATTCTATGGAAGGTTGAATGTTGTCCTATGGAAAATAATTTTCTTCAATGTGTCTACACATTGCGAGATCTCGCATATAGTTACTTTTTTCTTGAGATAATTGTAAATCAGTTTATTAATCATTACAAGTAGTTTGAATTTTATGAAGAAGGATTCCCAAAACTATCTGAAATCTTTGCAACTTAGCAGCCTAATGTTCGTATTCAGACATATAGAAATTTATTTTGTCACTCATGAAGAGAAATCTCAGAAAAGTTCCTGAAGGTAAGAAAACTTTTGAGTTTATTTCGTAAAGTTACGAGTTAGCAGTTTTAAAGTAAATTCTTGCAATCTCCGAATTTTCAAATCACTCGAAAAATAGAGGAGCTTCTCTATTCATTTATTTATCCGAATGAAAGAAGAGAAGATTACTTATCGAAAAATAAAAGTACACTGCGCCTAGAAATTAACGCAGAAAATCGAAGATTCAAATTTAGTCAGAAGTTTGAATATCTTGAAGAATTATTTTTTCAGTTATCCACCAAGGGAATGGTTGAAAACAATCGAAATCAAAATGGAACTTATAGAAATTGAAATGAAACAACTTCTAGAAAAGTGTAAAAATCAAAGTCTTCAAAATCTGTCAATATTGGATATTCACATTTGGCGAGAATTGCTGCATGACTACGATTATTACTTTACTTTATGACATTCTAGCATTGTGATCCATTACAATACAAATTTTGAACAGCCTGCTCCGAACCTCCTTCATTGTAGCTGGCTAGTTTTACTGCCTTCTTAACCTACTATTGGGAATTTCCCATACATGTTTGATGAGATTGAGATCTGGACTGTACAAGCCACTGTATTGGAGATATTTCGTGACCTTAATGGTAGTTCCTGATGAGGTCTGTTGTTATCATGTAGATAGATAGATAATATCTTTGAGTGAGGGCTGCTTAGCAGCCCGGACACTGCGACCCAGTGATCTATAGTGGCACACTCTGTCCTAAATTTCATCCACGAGCTCCATCCTTCTTGTAAAGGATACGAGTTACGTGAGTGAGAGCTTAATAAGCTCAGTCAGCTTCAGTTTGCAAGATCCAAGTTCTTCCATCCTGACCCTGTCCCCTGCTGGGCACTCGCACATAATATGTTCCATTGATTCTTTATCTTCTTCACATAGCCTACATGAAGGATCCTCAACCAATTCCAATTTATTTAGGTGTTTCCTGAGACGACAGTGCCCCGTTAATTTAGCAGTTCAAAATCTCAGTTCCAACCTAGCGAGTTTAGCCAGGCCTTGGCTTTTGTAGCGGAAGGTCCACTGATGGCACGTCGAGCGTGTCTGAGTCCTAGGAGGCTCATCCAATACTCACGTGCCTTCAAGTCCAGCCATCGGTTGTTTTCCATCCTTGAAGTTTCCAGGGGAAATCCTATCTTATGCTCTGGTCCTATGAACTCCAGGTTAGTTCCTCGAGCAGCCAATGAGTCCGCCTTCTCATTCCCCTCTATGCCCGAGTGACCAGGAACCCATATTAAACGGACATGTTGTTATCATGTATAAACAGAAACTTTTCATCCATGTTTGCCACGAATGGTACAACATGTTTTCCTGAAATGTTGTTAACCTACCTCTGAGAATTCAGTTCCATTATTTACGATAACCAGATAAATGTGGGTTCAAAGAAATTCCTCCCCACTCTATAATTGAACCTCGCCCAGAAACAAAAGTGGGTAAAAAGTTGATCAAGGCAAATATGTAATTTCGACGTCTGAAAACCTCAGAACCTTCATTACAATGAAAAGGACATAATCTCGGATGTACTGTGGTTAGAGGTGGTCGTCGAGAAGCGACATGAGACTTTGAACTGAATTCCCTGAGATGTCGTTTCGTTTCAGTGCTACTTCACAGTCCACTGCTCTGTCGATGCTGCTTTCGAAGCTGCCTAGCAATAGTGAGCCGTTGTGTGAATGAGGAAATTCATAAATAACGGAAATGGATCTCTGTTGATGCTCGATGTCGTCCTTGCCAAGTTCTCCTTTCATTACCTCCAGTTTCACATTCTGCCTTGGTCAAATTTCGTGATTTGCATTGCATTATTACCGACAACTAAAATTTTCAAGAATAAACGTTACTCGCAAGAAATGATTAGCAACTATTATCAATATGTGGGGGTTTGTTGTGAACTCCCAATTTATTTCTTTAATGTAATTCCTCTTGAGCGCTAAGAAAAACCATCGAATCTTGGCATATATCCGGTCACATTTGAAAAAACATGTGTCAAATTTTGTTGCGAATCAAAACTCGGATGAAGAAAGCACTGAATGTAAAATATATAAACATTTTAGTCGCGCAAAGCCTCTCAGGATAGCCAATAAGGTGCATTCTCAAGAAAATTGGACGGTCATATATATGATTTGAGAGAACAGCGATAAAATAAACCTATTTCGACTATCACTGATATATCAGTAACAGCTAATCAGTAAGTATCTTATCGACTAAAAATGGAATCATCATTATTATGTTAACTTTTCATATCGTGTTAGTAATATTTATTGAATTTTTCTTCAGGAAACAAGAAAATCATCTAGAAATCGATTTACATGACATTCCACGACTAAACGACCTCAAGTTTCCTCTGCCTCACTACACTAGCGATTTGGACTATCAACTGAATTCCACTTTAAAATTTTCATTTCATTCAATCACAACGGCCATGAGCTCTTTCCTAAGGATTTAAGGTACATCCAATCTTTCCCTGAGACCAAAACTAGAAAACTTCTGATTAGTATGAGGGACATATTGAAAAGAACAATTACATTGTACTCATTTTTCCGAAGAGCCAACGCATCGAAAGCAGTTCCGGAAAGGAGAAAGGAGTAAGCTTTGCTCCTTTTTCTTAATGCTTTTGCCTGCGAATATATGGAAGTATTATGTTATAGAGCGCATGACTAAGCCTGAGGATTAGGGCTGTACTACCTTACCACTTATAATTCTCATAAAATAATTCAATTGAGAACCACATGACCTCTAATTACTGAGTATGTTTGAAAGCATTCTGGTTCGCTAGAGAAAGAGACATTTCTTTTTCCTTGTCTCTTCAGAACTGAGAAATCGTAGTCTGCCCACCTTGAAACAGTAACATCTCCTTGCTTTCACCTCGTGAGAAATAGAAACAATTCAAATCCTCTTATATTTCATGATAAAAACAATATTGAATCGAATATTATTGAGAAGACGACGAGGGATTTGATCTTCCTTTGTTGTAGTAACAAAATGTCGATTCCATAGTTTGGAATTCAATTCTGCACATAAAGTTGTCCGGAGTTGGTCCTCTTCTGCATAGCAAGGATCATTGCGGAACCTAGTATAGCCATCACGGAAACATACGAGGCCAACCACGATGTATGAGCAAAGAACGTTTTCCAATTTGAAAGTCACATGCAGGACAAATTCCAAAAATGTGTTCGACAGACATGACCTGAGAGTCCGTCGATATCCCGGAAAACGCGAGAAAATATTTTCATATGGAAATGGATATCTTGTTCAATTTTCCTTCTCATTCGGTCTAGATGTTGGATGAATTCGGTAGGAGGAAAATGTACACATAAATTTTTTGGTACGAAAACCCTCGAAGAGGATTAATTGAAAGAATATGTCACAGTTTACCAGGCAGCCTAATAAAATCGTGAATTACGAATCTGAAATCGTTCTCAATTTCAAAGATATCTAGAAAAATAAAAGAAAGATAAGACATCATATCATATGATTAATAACATTCTCAAATTACTGTAGAATCCTCTTCTCTTGCCGGTTTCATTCCAATGGAAAATTTCTTGATAATTCATCAATAAATCAGTTTCAAATTCGTTATTTTTAGATCTATGAAGTAGAAGTATAGTCTCCAAGTAGTTTTCTGAAAAGAAGTTCTTGAAAGATGCCTTCCTTTCAATGCCATTGTTTTCAAAATGATTGAACAGTTGATGTGAATCACAATTTCTTTCTGGCTTTTGCTCGCTTAATGGAAACTTTATATTGTCGATATCGGAAAATTTCTTAACATCTCTTTGTAAATAAGAAGAGGCAAACTGAAAGACCTCTCCGAATTGTTCTGTTTTAATCAGATTTTCTTGCTCAATTCAATTGCCAATCTATTCTGCTATTTACAACAAAGTGATCAAATTTTAATTTCGATCCCGTTAAATATATTTATCTCCATTGTTCTCAGCCAAAACGGATATAATCCCTTTGAAAAATTCTTCCAATTGAACCATCTGTTAAACATTTGCTAAGAATATTTATGAATGTTAGTAAGACGTGTTTTCAATGAAATAAAACTAAAGTATTTAGATTTTCACTATATTAACAAAACTATGACGGGTTTCACCACACTGTGGCTTCATCAGATAGATACAAACTAATGAACAGAGTTATTCCTTATACATTATTCCTTTCTATTTCCTACTTAATATTACATTAGGTACAAGTACAGAGGGTATGGTGGAAAACCCATCGGGTTGCTTACTTTATGAATTGAAAAGATTGCGTAAAGGAGAAGGATTTAGATCTAATTGATTATTAAGTAACCTACCTGAATTATTTTCTTTGTTGATGATAACTAAAACTACGTTTGTGCTTGGATAATCTAACTTTGAAATTTCTGAAAGTTCTACCAATATAATTTTTATTACAATCGCCGCAAGACAGTTTATAAACTCCGGATTTATTACTTTCATCAATTTTAGATTTGCAGTTTTGATATGTCGGCCTAAAGAATTATCAGTTCGGAATGCTATATTGACATTATAATGCGAGAGGAATGATTTTAATTTTAGACTAGGATTACCAATATAAGCTAAGCTGTTGTATTTTGTGTTAGAACTTTTATACTTGGAAATACTCCTGGAATGCTTTTGAAATTTTTGCGTGAAATAATGTTCTCAATCATAGTTGGAATGTAACCGTTATTGACTGCTATTTGTTTAATTATGTTCAGCTCTTTTATGAAATTATTTTGTGACATTGGGATATTAATGAGTCTATGTACCATACTATTGTAAGCTGCTAATTTATGTGGATAAGGATGTGTAGATGAGCTGTGAATAGTAATATCTGTATGCGATGGCTTATGAGAAATAGAAAATCATGTTTGCCGTTAATTTTAGTAAAAGATAAATCCAGAAAGTTAATGGGGTATTCTGTTTCTATATCTAAAGTGAATTCAATATTATCGTGAATTTTGTTAATGAATGTTTTGAATGACTCTAATTGTCTGTTTGTGCCAGTGAAACAACAAATGATATCGTCGACATATCTGAACCAATAAATAAAGTGTTTGAATAACGGATGTTCTTGGATAGTTTTTTCAATATTATCCATGAAAATTTCAGCTCGCTCGATAATATTAAATTCATGTTAGAGATAGAAACAGAAAACTCCATTAACTTTCTGGATTTAACTATCACTAAAATTAACGGCAAACATGATTTTTCTATTTTTCATAAGCCATCGCACACAGATATTACTATTCACAGCTCATCTACACATCCTTATCCACATAAATTAGCAGCTTACAACAGTATGGTACATAGACTCCTTAATATCCCAATGTCACAAAATAATTTCATAAAAGAGCTGAACATAATTAAACAAATAGCAGTCAATAACGGTTGTATTCCAACTATGATTGAGAACATGATTTCACGCAAAAAATTCCAAAAAGCAATCCAGGAAGTATTTACTTGTATAAAAAGTTCTAACACAAAATACAACAGCTTAACTTATATTGGTAATCCTAGCCTAAAATTGAAATCATTCCTCTTGCATTATAATTTCAATATAGCATTCCGAACTGATAATTCTTCAGGCCGACATATCAAAAACTGCAAATCTAAAATTGATAAAAGTAATAAATCCGGTGTTTATAAACTGTCTTGCAGGGTTGTAATAAAATTTATATTGGTAGAACTTTTAGAAATTTCAAAGTTAGAATATTCGAGCACAAACGTAGTTTTAGTTATCATAAATCAGATTCCCATTATTCTAATCACTTACTCGAAGAAAACCATCATTTTAATGATAATTTCAAAATTTTACACAATGAAAATAACAGACAAAACTCAATCTATTGAAAATTTTAGAGATCAACAAAGAGAAGAATTCAGGTAGGTTATTTAATAGTCAATTAGATCTAAATCCTTCTCCTTTACTCAATTTTTCAATTCATAAAGTAAGCAACTCCGATGGGTCTTCCAACATACCTCTCGTACCTATTGTAATATTAAGTAGGAAATAAGACTAATATAAAAGGAATAACTCTGTCCATTAGTTTGTATCTATCTGATGAAGACAGAGTGTGGTGAAACCGGTCATAGTTTTGTCAATATAGTGAAAATCTAAATACTTTAGTTTCATTTCATTGAAAATATGTATATCGATTTTGATCGAGTAACAACCTCCTCAATCAAATTACTAAGAAGTGCTTAAATATCTGTAAATTTCCAGTATATCCAAAATCATTATAAATTTTCCTGCCTTATTTGCGGAAATAGGTAATAATTCTGCAATTCTGAATACCTCTATATCAGTTGCCTATTTACATTATGATGATTATTTATTACATTTATGATGATAGCTAGTTATGAAAATATGCGAAGTGTTTTGGGTAAAATAAACTTTAAGTATAAATGACAAATATGTGTGGGCGTAAAAGTTACAGGAATCTTAGTGGACACCGAGGATTTACAAAGTATTGCTGCTTTCTTTGTCTATGGTATAGTCGTAGTGCAGTGAATCAGCATTAAATAACAAAAATTTGGCCAGAAAGAACATGATTTCAGCCAGGATATCAAAATATTGAGCTGAGACCTCTTATAGACCCAAAAATGTCCTTCTTCCTTTTTTCCACATTGAACTTGGGCTGATGAAAAACTTTGTGAAGACTTTGAAAGAAGATGGCGATAGATTAAAATACTCAAAAGGAATTGAAGTTATGCCAAATTAAAGAAAGGTATTTTTATTGGACTACGAAGTAGAAAACTGCTGAATAAAATTACCAGTTAGGAAGTCGGAGCATTGAACATGTAGCATGGACAATGGAAATTTGCTATCAAGGACGATGAGATCCTGTCATGATGGGTGGTTAATGCTGGTTTTAAAAAGAGGAGATATGTACCCAAATAAAAGGCAAAAATAGAATTTGATTAGTATTTTAAGTCAATATTTATAATCTTTGTCTCTTTCTTAAATGTAAATAACGTTCACTTGGTGTAAAAGAAAATAAAGTCAATATACATATACTGCTAAAAATCTTATATACTAAGATTTTTCTATACTATAAGATATTGTTATATTAAAAGAGGTTCTGTAAATGTAACGAAAAACCTTACGTGTTACAACAACTGTTCTTTCAATTTTGTATTGGGATACGTACCTTCTACCATGATATGCTATTCTACTTTATGTTACATCCAAATATTACCGCTGCTCTAGGAGTTGAAATTCGAGATGTGAGTGATTTCGGAAGATGACAGCTTTTGATCTAAAGTGAATCTATTCCAGTTTTTCGCACTAATACTCCAATAGTCTAGGGGCGATAGCCTTCCCTATTTTCCAGTGGCTCACTCTGTATATTATACAGTTTTCAATCAAAAATGAAAATTCTCCCACAGGAATGCAAACAAATATAACAGCCTTTGATCTGGAATGAATCTGTTCCATTTTTTGCACTAATACTTGAATAGCTCTGGCCGATAGATAGTCTCCTCTATTTTTCAGTAGCTCACTCTGTATCTTTTACAGTTTTCAATCAAAAATGAAAATTCATTCACGGCGATGCATACAAAGATAATACCTTTCTTTCGATGTATCACTCGACCCATCTACCCTCTTCCAAATTTTCAAGGTTGGTCACCTATGCTCTAGGGGTTGAAATTCGAGAAGAGGATGGTACTTGATGATGACTGCCCCTGATCAGCATGGATCTGTTCCATTTAACTTCACTGATACTTGAATCGTCACAGGGAAATAGTCTACCCTAACTTTCAGTTGCTCACCTTGTATCTTTTACAGTTTTCAATTAAAAATTTAAATTCGTTCAAGGCGATGTAGACAAAGATACCACCTTTCTTTTGAGTCATCACTTGACCCATCTTCCCTATTCAAAATGTTCAAGGATTGCAACCTCCGCTTAGGGTATTGATGATTCAGGCAAGTTTTGTACCCCAAAAGATGTCCCCCTTGAAACAAAAATTGATTTGTTTTTGCGTTTTGATCAGAAACGAATATCTTGGTGGAGATAGTCGCTGTTTAGTTTTCGTTGAAACACCCTGTATTTACTGAACACGTGAAAGTTTCTGTATACTTCAAAACTATTTCCACAAATTGATAAGTATGACATATACTGGTAAAGTAAATACCGTTTTCGGGAACTCACAACACATGTTGATTTATATCAAATTACTTAATCAATTACTGAAAACTGTCCTTATTAGTTATTAATGAAATTTGAATAAATAATAACACTGGGAAATAATAATCAATTCACTATTAATATAAAAATACCTTGAGAGTTATACTGAAAACTTAAAATGATACGTATAACAGTCCATGCTATGATCGAAACTCAAATAAAATCAAAACAAAATGAACGAAAACTTTAAGAGAAGAGTGAGGAACAGAAATAATAACGGAGAGATTGATTGAAATTTTCATGAGATTTATGGTATATTACATTCATTATACTCGTTCACCATCTTGTTGATCTGCGTGTGGAACAGAATGATATAAAATCATGAAAAAACAGTAACAAAACATTTTGGGATGGACTATCGTAACGATAAGGGGGGTGAAAAAAAGATTTTGGCTGATTCTTCGACATACACAATAAGCACACAAAATTTCATCAAAATCGGTCCAGCCGTTTCGGAGGAATTCTGCAACAAACACCGCGACACGAGACTTTCATATACCATATTGGATATTATTGTCGTACCCGTTATTTGATACTAATGTATTCAAAATTCTAATACCGGGAGAGGTTGATTGAAATTTTCATGAGATTTATAGTATACTACATTTATTATACTCGATTGCGATCTTGTTGATCTGCGTGTGGAACACAATGATATAAAAATCGCGGTTGAAAATCATAGGTTAATCGCATAAGGAAGGAGTTTGGAATTGTATGTATTTTTCAATGCTGAATCATGAAAATATAAAAACAAAACGTTTCGGGATGGGCAACCCTAACGATTAGGGGAATGAAAAATAGATGTTGGCCGATTCTTGGATATACCTAATGAGCACACAAAATTTCATCAAAATCGGTCCTGCCGTTTCGGAGGAATTCTGCAACAAACACCGCGACACGAGACTTTCATATACCATATTGGATATTATTGTCGTACCCGTTATTTGATACTAATGTGTTCAAAATTCTTATACCTTTTTCGAAATTTTCCAGTGAAAGGAGAACTGTGAGTTTAATTTATGCACGAATGCATTTTTATTTTATGCAAATGGAAACGACTGTTTTCCGGAACTCACAACACGTGTTGATTAATATCGAATTGCTTAATCAATAAGGAAAAACTATCCTTATTAGTTATTGATAAAATTTGAATAAATAATAACAACACTGGGAAATAATGATCAATTCACTATGAATATAAAAATACCTTGAGAGTTACACTGAAAATTTAAAATGATACATATAACAGTCAATGCTATAATCGAAACTCTAATAAAATCAAAACAAAATGGACGAAAACTTCAAGAGAAGAGTGAGGAACAGAAATAATAACAGGAGAGGTTGATTGAAATTTTCATGAGATTTATAGTATACTACATTCATTATACTCGTTCACCATCTTGTTGATCTGCGTGTGGAACAGAATGATATAAAAATCATGAAAAAACAGTAACAACACATTTTGGGATGGACTATTGTAACGATTAGGGGGGTAAAAAAAAAGATTTTGGCTGATTGTTCGACATACACAATAAGCACACAAAATTTCATCAAAATCGGTCCAGCCGTTTCGGAGGAATTCTGCAACAAACACCGCGACACGAGACTTCCATATACCATATTGGATATTATTGTCGTACCCGTTATTTGATACTTATGTAATGAATAAATAATAACAACACTGGGAAATAATGATCAATTCACTATGAATATAAAAATACCTTCAGAGTTACACTGAAAATTTAAAATGATACATATAACAGTCAATGCTATAATCAAATAAAATCAAAACAAAATGGACGAAAACTTCAAGAGAAGAGTGAGGAACAGAAATAATAACGGGAGAGGTTGATTGAAATTTTCATGAGACTTATAGTATACTACATTTATCATACTCGATTGCGATCTTGTTGATCTGCGTGTGGAACAGAATGATATAAATCGCGATTAAAAATCATAGGTTAATCGCATAAGGAAGTAATTTGGAATTGTATGTATTTTTCAATGCTGAATCATGAAAAAATAAAAACAAAACGTTTCGAGATGGGCAACCCTAACGATTAGGGGAATGAAAAATAGATGTTGGCCGATTCTTGGATATACCTAATGAGCACACAAAATTTCATCAAAATCAGTTCAGCTGTTTCGGAGGAGTTCGGCAACAAACACTGCGACACGAGACTTTTATATATCTAATTAGATTTTGTCGTACCCGTTATTTGACACTTATGAATTCAAAATTCTAATACCTTATTCAAAGGTTTCTCGTGAAAGTAGAAGTGTGAGTAAGTTATGTACGAATGCAGACATTTTTATTGTTGCGAATGGAAACTACGGTTATGGATTGAGGTTTCAGTGAACATTGGTTGTCAATAAATTTCAAATACAAGATGATCATTTGCTCTTATAATTTGGATATATCAAAACTTGAGTGTTTTATGCCCATTTTCAATTTCACAGTCAATTGGATCTTATCGATAGTGTTTGTGAAAGAAGGTTTGTTACAAGAAGAGTTAATTCAAATTCTATAATAATTGCATTTGTACATAATAAGTCAGTACTGCTTTCGTTAGAAAACTTTGAAAAAAAATTAAAATATTGAAAACAGTAGTGTCAAATAATTGGTACGACATTAACATCAGAGACAAGTTAATTATAACTGATTCTTCTGAACATTGTTCGAATGAAAATCATTTCTTAGATTACACAAAACCCAAATCTTACATTGAGAAAGCAAAAACAAGAGATCAGATTTATTCGAATTCATGAAAATTTAATCAGCTCAAAAACATAATTTATTAAACAAACTACCTGATTCCCTACCGTTTGCTCACTTCTCTTATCTATTTCTGAAATATAAATGACGTTATATTTTGATTTCTTCTTAGGTTTTGAAAATGGGATAAAACCCGTCACATGTTGAATATACAGGGTTATCAACCGAGAACGTCCATTAAAAACTTTTTTGGTTCCAATTACAATATCAACCTGAAATTTCATACGTGGCCATAACTAGCGATTTCCAATTGGAGTAAAATATTTTCGAAGTGATACCATTTCCGGTTATACTGGAAGTGGGTCATCACTTTGTTATTTCAATTTACCTTTTTTTTATACATCTAGAACCGTCATTTGAGCAAGGCATAAAATACCCAAGTTGTTGTCACTCATCTGTCAAAACTTTTGACAGATTTAATTATTTTTGTCATGAACTCGTTTTCTGAGAACATCAAAAATTGTAGCTCGTAGATCTTTTGCACTACAGACACAATTTTTGCTTGGGTGTTTAGAAGAAGGATCAAGGAAAATAACCACTGGTTATTCAAACGAAAATATAATTAATCTTTTTAATTCATTGTAGAATGTCAAAAGTAGTGGGTAGAAATTGCAGGCAATTCGATAACCAATTTCAAATTTATCGTCTATGAGTAAATTAAAATTTCGAAGCATTAGAAGCAATTTTCTAAAATTCGGATGAATAAAATTGTAGGAACTAAGCGAAAACCAATCATCGAAGATAATTACATAAATACGAATAAATGATAGCAAACATCATAGGAGAAAACTAAATTACGATCCGAATAAATGTTCAAT
This sequence comes from Cryptolaemus montrouzieri, assembly GCA_013387265.2. Taxonomy (NCBI): domain Eukaryota; kingdom Metazoa; phylum Arthropoda; class Insecta; order Coleoptera; family Coccinellidae; genus Cryptolaemus; species Cryptolaemus montrouzieri. The sequence goes on from JABFTP020000185.1 coordinate 128,727,950, forward strand.
ATGGGCACCATTTTGCACGATACACTTGACAGCTCGTATACGAACATGATGAGTTACCCTCCTAGTTTCCTCAGGATCAATATTACGAAAAGCATTATGAATGCTCTCTAGTAACTTTTCCTTACCTATTATAGGAATAAGATACACTTTTGCCACATAAATAAAAATCAAGGGGCGTCAGGTCCGAAGAACGCGGAGGCCATAAATTTGGTCCTTGATCCATCTATCATCGAACATATCTGTTAGCTCCGATCTACAGCTCGTGTTTTATGTGATGCATAAAATCCCTCAGAATGTTGAGGAGTAATCCATCTAAGAAATTGGCTAATGTTCCTCTCAAAATTTCCAGGTGTCTTTGGCCATTAAGATTTTCCTCATAAATGTAATAAGCCAACAAATCATTCATTAAAATTGCAAAAACGTTCACGCTGAATTTATTTGGAAATCAGTAACCTCAATGAAATGTGGATTTACTGTGGCCCAAGAATGTCGATTTCTCCTGTTGGGTATTTCACTTTCATTGAACTTGGCTTCATCAGAACATATAATATTTTGCAGAATTGTCTCATCTTCTGAAGCTGAATTAATAAATTTTCACAGAAATTTAGCCGCTTGGGAAGGTCTGTAGGTTTCAATTTGTGTAGTCTGATGAAAGAATACGGGTGCATGTTATGTTTCTTAAGGATCCTTTGAATGGAAGTATAACTCAATCCAATATCCATTGATGTTGACTTAATGGACGCATGTGGATTGGCACAAAAATAAGCTAGCTTATAAATTTGATTGTTGTCGTCCTCGAGAATTGGTTTTCTTCTAGTTTCTATGTACTTTGTTCCTCCAAATTACAGAAAATTGCTTCTAATCCGTCGAAATTTTGTTTTACTCATAGGCGCCAAGTTTGGAAATTGGTTATTGAATTGCCTGCAAGTTCTATCCACCACTTTTTGACATTCGCCATGAATTGAAAAGAGATTAAACTTATCCTCCGTTTGAATAATCAGCCAATTTATTATCAATCTGGTGCTTTTCAAAAATTTTCACTTCAAATTACCAACAATTCTTGTTGAAATATCAAATTCGAATGAACGAAGTGACAAGTACATTAATTTTAGGCACCTGTCAGGTGAGCTTAGCCAGTGCAGCTACTTGATTCAAATATTTTAAAGCATTCTCTACTGGTTCTTGCAAAATCATCAAAATTCAATATATTCCCAAATTATTTCGGAACTATAAGACATGGGTATAGTACATGCTTATACAATTCCATCTGAAATTTACATGTGTAGATAGCTTAAAAAATTCCTTGATCCTTCTTCTATCCACCCAAGCAAAAATTGTGTCTGTATTGCCGAAGATCTACGACTTACAATTTTTTCAAATGTTCTCAAAAATCGAGTTTAAAACAAAAATAATAAAATCCGTCGAAAGTTTTGACAGATAAGTGCCAACAACTTGGGTATTTTATGCCTTGATCAAATGTCGGTTCTAGATGTATAATAAAAAAGGTAGATTGCCATTTGAAATAACAAAGTGATGACCCACTTCCGGTATAACCGGAAATGGTATCACTTCGAAAATATTTCACGTCAATTGTAAATCGCTAGTTATGGCCGCGTATAAAATTTCAGCTTGATTGTAATTGTAACTCGAAAAGTTTTTAACGGGCGGTTCCGGTGGATATCCCTGTATTTTATTCATTTTATTATTGTGAAACTTAAACCCAGTGTTTATTCTTCTATCGTTTAATTATTTAGTTAAAAACATCGATTAGCGAAACTTCCTGTCCTAAATAAATATGATGTTCTCCTCAAGAAACAAATTGCTTTCAAAATAAAATCCATAGATTTAGTATCAAACAGAATTCACTTTTTAAGTTCGAACGGCAAGATGCGAAACTATTCGTTTTACCGTTCCCAATGACACGTATTAAGCACCGATATTGAAATTAAATTCATCAAAATTTCCGGTCGGAGTAACGTGGCCAAATTAATGCCTTCCTCTTATTTAGAGTCACACGCAATGGCGTTCATAAATCAAGGTTCGCGTTCGCCCCTGCCCATTTCATGTCGATTCCTTTCATCAGAATCGGCTCAAAACTTTGTTTGACGTGCGTTGAAATCAAACTGAAATTCGTGTATCTATGCTCAGCCCGTTGCCCAGAAAAACCGATTAGGGCAACATTTCCGGGGTTATTATCGAGCGGTGCAATAAAATATTGGCCGCCTTGGTCGTGTCTGAAGTCTGTATATGTCCCTGCCATAAATTCGCAGCGATGAAATCACGTAATACTGTACAAAATATGATGCCGGTGGAATTTTTGCCAGAAATTGCTGTAGTTGAAGTGAGTTATGATAGCGGTTTTTACATCACTGTTGTATCATGACACGAATAATCTCGTTTGCAGCGAAATGTTTGAGGTATCTGTGTGGGGATTTTCATTCCATTGACAGATATAATAGTTTCATTATCAACAATTCTAATTGTTTATGTTGTTAAGTATAATTATTATATGTCTCTTTTTATCACTTTCACCTCCATGTACGTTTCCTTATTCATTTTAAAAGGATTTCTAAACCTAATTTCCATCGATTTCAAATATTGGATCAACTTTTAAATCTTCACAAGGACCTATAACAATATAATATTTTTATAAATTTGTTTCAATATCGTGACTAGGACAATCATTACTAACGATGAATGCTTCATTCCTCCAATTTGTTGTGAAAATTCAAGGCACATTATATCTTTGTGTTAGAAATTTATTCATAAGGTGGGTGGTCCATGAAAGGCCATGCTCCTTTGAAGGCCAACTATAAAAAAGTCATATTTATAGTCACATGATGACAAATTCCTTCCACTCAAACGAAGCTTCATCAAAGTCAAGGACACAGACGCTTCGGAGAGTCACTCGCGTTGCTATTTAAGTAAGGTAACATTTTGTGTGAATTACCTATTATTATGATATTCTTCTTACTCTAAGTTGTTACAAATGAGATAAAAAACACAAGGTTTAACTTTAATCTACACTTTATTTGAAAAAATTCGACGACGTTTCGCTGACACAGCAGCTTTATCAAGAATGACAAACAGAATGAAGAGTATGGTATTATAAACAAATCGTAGAACAAGTTGGATGAATAACAGGGAAATCCACACCGAGCCATTGTACAGTTAGCATGAAAGGTAATAAAAACTAATTAAACAAGTTAAGTAGGGGTGAATAATTCACATCTACCTGCTCATTCAAAAGCTTGTCCGAATGTTTGTATCTATTTATTTCTAATGCTTCTAGGAGATCTAATTTTGAACTTTTGATTTTATATGTAATATGTCAAAGTTTTATTGAATGAATGGTTTTCTTTTATTAGGTGGTTTGAATAATTTGAATCAGATTTATTTTTATCGAAGCTACGTTTATGTTCAGATGTTCTTATGGCAAAACTCCTATAGGTTCTACCGATTTAAATTTCATCACAAGAACCGCAATTGAGTTTATAGATTCCTGATTTACTTGATTTTTCAACACGAGATTTATTATTTTTAATATGTTTACCTAAGTTATTAGAAGTTTTGAAAGTTATATTAAGATTTTGTTTGACGAGAAAGGATTTAATATTTGTACTTGCAGAACCGCAGAATGTTAAAATGTTGAATATTTTATAGTCTTAATGAATAGGATAAACGTCATTTATTGCTTTCTGATAGAGTTTTTACGAATGATTAGATCTATCATATCCGGATTATATGAATTATTAATGGCTATCTGTTTGATGATGTTTAACTATTTATTATAATCTTCTACTGATAAAGGTAAATTGAGTAACCGATGTACCATGCTGTTTAAAGCTGCAACTTTGTGTTGAATTGGATGTAATGAGTAGTTATGTATAATTGTATCAGTATGTGTTGGTTTACGAAAGACCGAAAAAACATGATTATTATTTCGTTAGTGGTTTTTAAGTCCAAAAAATTAATGGAGTCGTTCTGTTCAATTTCTATCGTGAATTTAATGTTCAAATGGATGGAATTAATGAAATTAAGAAATAAGTCTTATTGACGAGTAGTTCCAATGGAACATACTAAGATGTCGTCAACATATCTATACCAATAAAGAAATTCGGAAATGAGTGGATGTGTATGAATTTTCTGTTCAATATTATTCATAAAATCTCTGCTAAAAGTGGACTCAAAGGATTTCCCATTATCAAACCATTTTCACTACTGTAATAGATGTTGTTGAAAGAAAAATAATTTTGTTCAATGCAAACGTCCAACAGATTCAATATTTCTGATTTAATTATGTGGTTAACATGATTCGAATTCAACATGTTTTCGATTAATATTTTGACAACACCTGGAGGAACACTTGGGTATAAATTCTCAACATCAAACGAAATAAGTTTTGCGTTAGGTGGTAGGTTAACGTTTTTTATGTTATTTATCATTTCGAAAGAATTTTTTATAGAAAATTTTGATTTGAATGAACAATAATTTTTAATGATATCTATTAGGTAGTGCGACAATTTCCCGGCTGGGGCTGTAACGTAAGATACGACTGGTCTAACGGGGTTATTTACTTTATGCAATTTAATGAGTGAATACAGTTGAGGTGGTTGAGGGTTTGGTAAAATTAATTTGTATTTATCTATTGCTTTAATTAAAGATTTTGCGTCATTTATTGCAATTTTAATATTTTCTGGAATTTAATAGTTGGATCTTTGTTTAAAATTGTATAGTTTCGGACAAAATGAAATTTAGAGTAGTAAATAGGTAGTCAATTTTATTTAACGCAATAACAGTATTACCCTTATCTGCTTTTGTAAAAATAACTTCATTTAGTTGAGATTTTTGTTTGATGGTCTTAATATAGGAGTTTTGGCATAAGAACATCTGAACATAAACGTAGCTTCGTTAAAATAAATCTGATTCAAATTATTCAAACCACCTAATAAAAAAAACCATTCATTCAATAAAAACTTTGACATATTACATATAAAATCAAAAGTTCAAAATTAGATCTCCTAGAAGCATTAGAAATAAATAGATACAAACATTCGGACAAGCTTTTGAATGAACAGGTAGATGTGAATTATTCACCCTACTTAACTTGTTTAATTAGTTTTATTACCTTTCATGCTAACTGTACAATGGCTCGGTGTGGATTTTCCTGTTATTCATCCAACTTGTTCTACGATTTGTTTATAATACAGTAAAACCTCCGAATAACGGACACCCACGGGGATCAAAAGTTGTCCGCTATTGGGGGTGTCCGTTATTGGAGGTTCGTGATAGGGACAGATGAATAAAAATACTGAGACCAACAAATTTATACTATATTTTATTGTTTGAAATAATCTTGGATAGTGGTTTGTTTTGCTGTCTTCAATTTTTCTTGAAAATTTCAGACTCACAGTCTAAAAGAGTTGAGGAAATATTTTTGGTTAGATGTGGATGGTTTATAATAAAAAGTTTCTATATCTCTCAATTTTCACATACCTCAGGCAAACTAGAGATAGTGGTCACTAATGATTCTTCATCTTCACTATCTAAATCAATGTTCTCATTAGTCACTTCGAGACAACAGCTCTCAATAGAAACGTCATTGTTTTCTGTCAACACATTGTCATCAATTGAAGAATACACTTCCAAGTCGGCAAAAGTCTCTCCGATATTTGGGAACAGAAGCGATAGTGGGATGTTATCTTCATGATCTATGTCGGAATCGCGTACCGCACTGTCACTTTTATGGAAGCCGGCTTTGGCAAAACAGTTTTCACTACTTCCGGTGATAGTTTTCTCCACGCAGCAGCAATCCATATGAGTGCATTCGTTAGAGTTATGCTTTTCTCCACTTTTCTAATGACTCTTCTGTATCCATAATCGATAGAAGTCTTTTCACGAGCAGGCTCCTATAAATTACTTTGAAATTTTGAATTATTCCTTGGTCCATTGGCTGGCAATATGACGTTGTATTCGGCGGTAGAAAATTATTTTCACATTGTCTAGTGGAATACTTGAGTGCGATGTTGCGTTATCTAAAAAGAGAACGACTTTCCGCTTTTCCTTTTCATTTTATCATCAATTTCCTCAACCAAAGGACATGATCTCCATTGTCATCCACGCTTTTTATTAGAGACCCATTCTAGAGGCAATTTATCGACATGGGCCCCTTAAAACATCTTGGATTCTTACTTTTACCAATAACTAATGGCTCTTCTTTTGACCTTCCATATTCGAACATAAAAGAACAGTCAGTCTCTCCTTGGCTGCCTTTCCTCCAGAGCACTTATCATTTTTAATGCAAAAGTTTTTGCAGGTAGAGCGCGGAAAAAAGACCTGTCTCATCAGCATTGTAAATATCCTTAGGTGAATAGTCCTGAAGTATCAACTTCAACTTCTGCTTCCATTCAGAAACATCCTGCAAGTTAACATGCGCAGATTCCCCACATATAGCTTTGAAAGTAATTTTATGTCTCTGACAAAATTTTTCTAACCAGCCGTTAGAAGCTTTGAAGTCATTCAGCTGCAAATTTTGGCGGCTTCCAGTGCTTTCTCCTGGATTAAGGGACCAGAAATAGGAATATTTTTGTTGCGAACCTTACAGAACCAGTTAAATACGACTTGATCAATTGCAAGGCCATCAGTTTTTGGGAACGCCCTCTTCTGTTGAAGATTTCCACTTGTCTGGAACAACTTTTTTATTTCACTAGCATTCTTCACTATATCCCCTATCTGCGTTTTTCCGACGCCAAATTTTTCACTCAGCTTCCGAACACTCAATCCACTTTTTTCACTCTCATCAATAATATCTATCTTCTCTTTAATAGACAAACGTTTTCTCTTTTGTGAAGCCATGATATTGCAAGAACCTACAATTTTAAACTGAATGGAAATCAAGGTCCTCCAGGTGGTTAGGATCTTAATTTTGGTGATAAGGGAAAAACCGAGCATTTCTTGTTTCCAAATATTCTCGTTTTATTTCTATAGGTACCTATAAAAATATAAAGGTACCTACCTACACAGAACTAAAATGACCATTTTATTATCCTCAGTTCCACTAACCATCGTAAATCCCGTTATCCCTAGTGTTGACAATTATTTCAATATGAATAGCGTTGAGAAGGTCGTATGTCCGATAGAGAGAGTGAATTTACTGGTTTATGAGCAAATTTTGAATCTATCAGATGTCCGGGTCCGTTTTAGGGAGGTGTCCGCTTTTGAGAGGTATGAATGGCATGAAATATTCGTTTTGACATGTTGGGATTCTAAAACTGTCCGATATTCAGAGGTGTCCGCATTTCGGAGGTGTCCGTAAGCAGAGGTTTTACTGTACCATACTCTTAATTCTGTTTTTCATTCTTGATAAAGCTGCTGTGTCAGCGAAAAGTCGTCGAATTTTTTCAAATAAAGTGTAGATTAAAGTTAAACCTTGTGTTTTTTATCTCATTCATATCATGGATCTACATCAAGTAACGGCCTCCACAATTCAAAAAAAAACTAAGTTGTAATATAAGGATTTTGTGGTACTAAAGAAAGAATATAATAACTTTGTTTCGATTTTAGTTAAAATATCGGTAGTGTTCCTATGAAAGCCTGTGGTTTTCTTTTAAGGCCAATCAAAAGCCTTACAAAGAACGGACCCATAAGAAGGCCATTACGGGTAGAAAATAATATTGATAATTTCATTGTAAAGCGCATTGGAAACTTATTTTTTATCGATATAATACTCATTACTATCATTTTTATATAATTTCCATTAATATATCCTTAGATATAGGATGGTGTCCAAGAAATGTTAGTTGAGTTTGTTTAAAGAAGGTTATAATGTGTTAGGCATTTAATTTTTCATTCAAATAAAGAGTTTTCACTGTGGTTTTAGAAAAAGCGGATATTTTGATCATTACAATTCTTGTTTTAAGTTTAAAGACTGATTTAAAATATTGGCCTTATATGGAGCCATGTTCCTTACAAGGCCGTTTAGAAGAGCTTTATAAAAGTTAACTTTAAGAAATAACGATTACATCTAGAATAGAAAAAAAGGAGTTTGCATGATACACGATACAACAAAGTGTAAATTAATGATTAGTTCCTTTCATTTATACAGTAAATGAACTAATAAAAACTGAGATAAAAAACACAAGGTTTAACTTCAATCTACACTTTATTTGAAAAAATTCGAGGACGTTTCGCTGACACAGCAGCTTCATCAAGAATGACAAACAGAATGAAGAGTATGGTATTATAAACAAATCGTAGAACCAGTTGGATGAATAACAGGAAAATCCACACCGAGCTATTGTACAGTTAGTATGAAAGGTAATAAAAACTAATTAAACAAGTTAAGTAGGGGTGAATAATTCACATCTACCTGCTCATTCAAAAGCTTGTCCGAATGTTTGTATCTATTTATTTCTAATGCTTCTAGGAGATCTAATTTTAAACTTTTGATTTTATATGTAATATGTCAAAGTTTTTATTGAATGAATGGTTTTCTTTTATTAAGTGGTTTGATTTCAAGAGATCTAATTTTAAACTTTTGATTTTATATGTAATATGTCAAAGTTTTTATTGAATAAATGGTTTTCTTTCATCAAGTGGGTTGATTTCAAACCACTTAATAAAAAAAACCATTCACTCAATAAAACTTTGACATATTATATAAAATCAAAAGTTAAAATTAGATCTCTAGAAGCATTAGAAATAAATAGATACAAACATTCGGACAAGCTTTTGAATGAGCAGGTAGATGTGAATTGTTCACCCTACTTAACTTGTTCAATTAGTTTTATTACCTTTCATACTAACTGCACAATGGCTCGGTGTGGATTTTCCTGTTATTCATCCAACTTGTTCTACGATTTGTTTATAATACCATACTCTTCATTCTGTTTGTCATTCTTGATAAAGCTGCTGTGTCAGCGAAACGTCGTCGAATAAAGTGTAGATTAAAGTTAAACCTTGTGTTTTTATCTCATTTATATCATGGATCTACATCAAGTAACGGCCTTCACAATTCAAATAATAAAAACTGTTTATTCATTAGAGTGGCCTTCCATGGTCCATCCCTTTATGTATATAACAAGAGCTACATAAAATTTGACGACTACCTTTTCATTGATTGGGTCATAATAACAGAGTATATTAATTAGATATATAAGATGTTGCATCTCGAACGATCCACCCTGTATATTTCGTATCCCACAGTGAAGAAAAAATATGTGCCTAAACACATGGAAATATATTGTTTGGGGGTTATATTTCGACGTATAATTGAAGGGGCGCTTCAACCCCTCAAAATTGAATATGGCATTTGAAAGCTCTTCGAGACCTCCTTACAACAGTTTATGAGGAAAGTTCGAGAAGTTTTTCAATCTTTCTTCCAAAAATCATTTTCATCTCAAATCAGCTATCTTGAAAGTTTTGGCTATTTTCAAGATTATTGAAAAAAAGAACAAATCATTCAGTGTTTTGAAGGGAAACCTTTCGAGGGTACTACACCAAAACAAAGAATTTATTGTTTTATCATGTTTACAAAAATAGAATGGAATCGATTGATTTCAAATCAAATGTTCAAATTGTTCTCTGTTTACTTCCTTACAATAATACAATGTTGACTGAAATCGGTCTTTAACATGGTTCAACATATACGGAGTTATTTGACGACTCTCATCTTCCATTCACTATGAATAAACTATCAACCGAATAGTGTTAAATTTGGTATCAAAATGGAAGGCATTTATACCAACTTTAGAAGAAAAAATTTAAAATGGCTTAAGCACAGGAAGTTCCAATATAAATTGAGTGAAGAATCATGGTCCATAGATGCTGTGACAAATATACATATGAAGTGGGAAATAGAAAAAACAAAAATAATATCATCCTATTGTTGTATAAAACAGTAGAATTTACATACATAGTTTCAACATTTTTACCAAACTTACCTAAATTCAATGCAATTCTTCCTTCTGTAACCCTTTTTTACTAAATTCTAGCAGGTGGTCAGTTACATCAATGATTTTATTCGATCCAACTCACTGACTATCAATGATCAATTTGTGCACAAAATGCAAATGCGGTTTTTGTTTGGAGGGGGATATATTTTAGCATAATGATCTTATCTGCTTCATCAACAGTAGTGCTCATCCCTCAACTCTTAGAATGGAAGAATAGACCAAGTGATACCTTATTAGAATGCTGCTTCATATAAAAGTGTAACCATTCAGTATGTTTCAGATTATATAACAGAAAACTAAATTTTTCTAATTATGCCACTTCTTTATTCTCAAGTTTTTAGTTTGGTAAAGAACCATCGCATTAACATTTGAATATACCAAAAATAAACAGATTACATTTAATATAATCCTTTCATCTATACAAAGAACATTGAAATTCACTGAAATAACTTCATTTTCTAAATCTTCTTTGATGATTAACTAGCTTTAATTTTCCGGCTCGGTGGCGTAGGAGATACGATGCTCGTCTTCTTGCCAGAGTTACCTGGGTTCAATCCTCACAAAGTTGGTGTGATTTTTCGGATTTTGGGAATCGCTTGAGTGTCCGTCTTTCAGAGGAGATGTAAAGCTGTCGGTCCTGTCTAACAGAGATGTGTTGGACATTAAAGAACCATTCCCTCGACACGAGAGGGGTTCGGCAAAAGTTAGTGAGGTGACAGAATTCCCCGGCGTGTTATTAGCCGACAGGCAGAAATAGAGCATTTTAAAGGAAAACCAAACGAACAAACTAGCTTTAATTTGATTTTTCTTCTGGAAGATTTAAAGTGAATTATTTTTCTCTTAGTATGACAAAAATGTAAGTAAATATTCTCCAAATGTTTCAAGAAACAAGATAAAATTTACCTGTTATCATTTCTTCATAGTCGTAGTTTACTTAATTTCAGGAATAAGTCTGGAAAACGAAAAGAGAAACTAAAAAGAAGAAGTTCATTAACAGCCTTCACTTCACTTTCATATTACTACTTTTTTATACTCTTCAAGAAGCAGTTGTTTAGTTCCCTCCTCTACTATTGATCAACAATCTGCAGTGAACAACAAAACAAATATGATGATTCTATTTAAGACCGTCAGAAACACAATACTAGGAGAAATGATAAATGGAAGCCATAATGAAAAATCCAACTCATCTTTTATCTTCATTAGATAAGTTTTGTCAGTCTAACCAGCTTTACAAAATGTTATCACTGGTCCTACTTTGACTATTCAGATATTTAAATATAAGCACCCCTGTAAGAGTGATACTGATAGGTGCTTTATGTGGAAAAACGGAAAGAATCATTCTATTTTTGTATTTTGTATAGAAAAAGATATAGTTTTTGAATTATTGAGTTTGTTTTGTACTATTAATTATAACTTCTACACATAATTCTGATGCATCCTTTTCACATGTAATATCAGTGACTGTTTTTTGAATCGATTGGAAATATCGGAAAAAAAGTAGCATGAATTGCAGATATTTTCATCGAAAAATATGGAAATTTATTTCTTTCACGCAAGAAAGCTATCATTCCACAACAAAGCGGATTACGGTAAAATAGATCAACATGTATAATATATTAGCGTTGTAAACTGAAATGCACGAAGCTCTATTAATTATTTCAAGTGAGAATTAACGGAGTCCTATCAGCATCAAAGAACCTGGAGAATGGAATACCTCAAGGCGCTGTACTTTGACCGATCCTATCTCTGTTAGCCATCAATGATGTTTTGAACAATCTCAAAACATCACTCAAAGGACGATTATTTGCACATGATTTAGTCATATTTGGAAAAAGTAAAGGTATCCTAAACATCTTTACTATGATGCAGCACTATCTAAATAGTTTAGAAAATTGATCAAAGGAAACAGGTTTCAAATTCTCCACAGAAAGAACTCAGTATATAGTTTTCTATAAAAGAAGTAACGACACACCCCGATTCTCACTTTATAATAAAAACTTGCCAAAGAAAAACAGCATTAAGTTTTTAGGGATGATTCTAGATGAAAAACTCACTTCAAAAGTGCATATAAAGAGGCTGGCTGTAGAATGCAATGGCAGACTGAATGTGTTGAAGGCAATATCGAACAAGGACTGGGGCTCGGATAGACAAACCATGCTGATACTCTATAGGACATTAGTAAGATCTAAGCTAGATTATGGTTCAATAGCATATTCTTCCGCAACCAGCTCAACTCTCAAAATTCTAAACACAATACACAACAACGCATAAAGGTTAATACTAGCAGCTTTTAAAACAACCCCTAGAGAGCTTATACTGTCAAGCAGGTGAACCATTTCTCTATGATGAAATGACGTACCTTGGAACCACATACGCAATGAAAAGTCAATCAGATCCGGAAAATATAACATACGAATATCAAGGCAATGCCAAATTCATAAACATATTCTCCAACAAACCACGAACACCCAAACCTTTTTATCATCAGTGCGGTCCGATCTCTCAACACTAAACATCACTCTTCCTACCTGTCTCCCTTTAAGGCGTGAAATCTCTCCTTCATGGACTATAAAACAGCCAAATATGAATACCACCCTGACACAATTCGACAAATATTCAACAAATAATCATCAACATCATTAGACATAATCAAGCATGATCGATTGCTACAAGGGTTATACCGAAGTATATACAGACAGATATAAATCCGAGGTTGGCGTAGGATCAGCGGTTGTGACATCTTATTCTGTGCTTCAATTCACATCACCATCACAAAGCAGCGTGTACACTGCTGAACTGTACTTCAAGTTTTAATACACATCAACTCCTCTCAAGAAGAAAAATTCATCATCCTAACCGATTCACTCAATGCCCTTCAGACACTCAAGAAAATATTCTCCAACACAATCGCAAATAAAAAAACAAGAACTACAAAAGTCCCGAACGAAAGAAATCATTTTCATCTGGGTGACAAACACGCTCATGAATCCATGAGTCACGAAAACGCAGTTCGGGTGAGGGACTTAGTGACCAGAAGTTTATGAAATTTAGAGTGAATTCTGCATGATAATTTAAGTAGTCGAACACGATCTCAAAACTCCGATCAGTGAAACCATTCGTGAATCCATGGTCGAGATTACCACTTGATCAAAAATCACGATCTTCACCCACAGTTATTTAATGAGTAGGGAGCCACAGCCCCAATATAGCAACTGCAACGAGAGACAATCAGTCGAACATATCATGGCAATATGCCCCAGATTCTCTGAAGAGAGAAAACTATACCAGATTCCCGATAATATTGAAGAAGCACTTGGACCAAATTTCAACTCTGAAAATACCATCAAGTACCTACAAGTAGCAATTATTGAAAATATTTAAATATTCTGTTACTCTATTGTAACTCATACGTTGCTAATAACCCCCGGGTTGATGCGGTCTTTGTTGAATGAAAGAAAAAGTTGACGTAGAATATATTTTACAATAATTTGTATTTCAAATATTGATACAAATATAAAGTATTATGAATTTTTATGCATTTTTGATAGGTTATTTACTCGATTGTGTGCAATTAACGAATTATATAATGGCTATTTCATTCCAGCCATTACTGGCTAGACAATCGACAATTTTTTCTGGTTATCGACAGTTCGAGATGAGAGTCAGTGTTTCATAGCAGATTTCGCAAATTATGGTTTCCAAATTGAATTCAATGCAATAGATCATCACAAATCTCAAGCTGAGTCATAAAAATTTTAGACTTGAGATGTCCCAACAAGAAAAAGTCCAGAGGGGTTCTGGTCAGGGAATCGGGCAGGCTACTACGTAAGACCTCTTATTGAAATTAAAAATGAACGAGGAGAGGCGCAGTTAAGAGGAACTCTGTCTTGATGTGAATACACTTATTGTTTAAGTAGCCAGGGATTGTTTCTGAGATTTTTTGCTATCAATGGATCAATCGCATTTTCCAGTATATCAACACCGGAGTTTGTCGACATGACCATCGGTCAGCCAATGCCAAATGAACTCAGTTTTCTTTTCAAAGCTAAACTGTACTTCACGCTACCGTAGCCGATGATTTTGTACAAAGCACGAGTGCGACCTGGTCTGGAATACTTTTCCCATGTGTGGAAATAAGCCCGGATCCAGCCTATCGCTCAAAGGCGGTAGGTTGCTGATCTTTCTTATTTCAACAGGTTTTTCTATAATGAATACTCTGAAGAACTGCAAGGCCTGGTTTCGGATAGAATATAGTCTCAAAGAACAATCTGGGTCACGAAATACTTTCATCAGTTCAAATTGCTAGCAATTTACCAGAAATAAACGAAGGTTTTATAAGGTGGTCTTCCAAAAGCCTACCCAAGTAGTGGATGTGAGTTTTGTATATCTCCAAGACTTATATGCCGGTTAATCATAAAAAATAGGTTTAAAATATTGGGTAAGGAATGCAAATTATTATTAATACGCTCGGCCATAATTTCGTATATTTCTTTCCTTCAATCCAAATTATCATCATTTTATCCATCAATTAATTTAATTCTCTAAGAATGTAACTTGAACTTTTGAAAAATACTCAGAAAACTTAGATTGCCTCTCACGCGAAGCTGAAGAAATTCGTAGTACAGATGATTTAGGTTAAATATTTATATAATTTGGGAGAACTTGTCTTATTGAATCAGAAAAAATGCAATTTAAATAAAACAATAAAAGAATCTTTTCATGATTGTTGTATTTTATGAAATTGATTTTCAAAAGAGCTCTTTATCTCGTCTAAAACCCTCAATCTATATAAATTTACTATTTGGTAATATTCTCCTCAGACATCACCCAGGATTCAATGAAACACGTTTCCAAAAGCTTCATCAAGAATTGCCATCGATTTGAACTCGTGAACTAACCACATACAGAAACTTCATTGAATACAAATCAGTACTAACTGAACACTTTCAGCATTTCATTTTCCATAACTTATTTCGACAATTTTCATTGTGTATGAACTCTGCGAAAGATGGGATATATTCATATTCAGCATATTATACCCAAAGCGTTCAAAAAATGTTATGCGTGAAATTTTTTTACTCGGATACTAAATTCTCCCTGGATTCATACTGAAAAATATATTACCGTACACGACATTTCACTCAAGTAAAATGGTATGAGGCTTCAAGTGGCACTGGGCTCGAAGAGCAACAGTAAAATTTTATTGAAGTAATTTGAATGAAAATAAACCCTAAAAATATGCACGAAGTATTGTTGGAAGCCAAATAGCTCAGGCACAAGGAATGTACAAAACATGGTCGAACGTGCGAAAGCAGACATTAAGTTATAGAACTTAATAAAATATTCTTGAAAAAAAAGTGCGTGTGTTTAAAAGTATACCGGGTGTAACTGAAATTAGGGGAAACTAGGGCCACCGCTGTAACTTTTCTTATATTTAGAATGTTTTGATGAAATTTAGAAATTGGTTAGAAGACAACATTTTTTTTTGCATTCTACATATTTCGTTCTAGAAGTCCTGGAACAGTGACAATTGGCTTAGCTCAACATCTCCTATCACGAAAATACAAGATTGTATCTAGAAATTTAATTTCTCGTTTTACGGGGTGTCAAAGTTGATAACGAAAGAGCGAACAGCAAAAACTAATCAAATATAA
Organism: Cryptolaemus montrouzieri; assembly: GCA_013387265.2. NCBI lineage: Eukaryota > Metazoa > Arthropoda > Insecta > Coleoptera > Coccinellidae > Cryptolaemus > Cryptolaemus montrouzieri. The sequence continues at coordinate 128,743,557 of JABFTP020000185.1, forward strand.
TAGTTAAAGAGTCCTCACAACAATATTCAACTATTGGTTTGTAATGCAATAGCCTGTCTCAAACGGTTCTTCAATTCTTGTTGGTCTAACAGGTGTTTGGACAACCTCATTCTTCAAATTCTAAGCCCATAGGAAGAAATGTAGAGGACTCAAATCTGGCGATCTAGCTGGCCATCTTATGGGACCATTTGTACCTATCCAATTTTCGAGAATAACTTTTCATCCATAGATTTATGAGTTCGACAAAATGTGTCTTAGATGTTACGATTTTGTTTTTCTCGAAAACAATCAAGAGATTCCAAGAGATTCGATAAGTCTTCATTCGTGTAACTAATTCATGCCATCTCAACAATTACTCTATACAATTAATAGCAACAATTTCATTAATTCGTGAAAAAATTTAGTGCATTAAGACTGTAAGATCGCAACGTTTTGATGGCAATTTGTAATATTACCCACATTTTTCAATTTGTTTTTGTATTATATCAGAAATGATTAATTCTCGAAAATAATGATATTTCGACAAGGGTAATGCTGCATGAAAAATAATGAAATCAGTAAAAAAATTGGGATTTTATCATTAGAATAGGAAAGTTTCCTACTTTCGGTAGAACCAAAACAGGTCGAAAGTTGGCACGAATCTACCAGGAGAATCCCACCGACTATAATGTCTACAATTCAAATCGAATAATCTATAGATAAAATCTCCGAAAACCCATACAGAGAAATTTCATGAAGCTCATGTCATCCTTTCGTGAGATATTTATATTGGAAACTCCTGGCGAGAGACACCTCTATCGGTGTGTTACTTTTCTTGTTATTTTTATAATTGATTCTCAGTCTCATTTCTCTTCCATTTTCGATTATCTATTTTGTCTTTCATCTTATTGAAATTTTGATTTATGAAGTAGATATCTTCGTGAAGAAAAGGATTTTAATGAGCTATGTCCTTCAGTATGCCTTGATGTATTTGGTGACGTATCACGGGGGCCGGTCTAGAATTTTCAGAAATGTTATAGAAGATAACTGTCAGCTTTGGTTAACGTCTGTTTGTACATAAAATAGTTTGCTCACTTTACTATCATGTATGAACTGACATCGACATTTCAATGGGTGGCCTTGATGTTATTCATCATTTTGTGTATTTTTCTTCAATTACTTAAATACCTCTATATGGCGTCGCCACTCTATAAATCGAAGGTCCTTCAGAGTAAAATATTAGGTTAGGGGAGGGTTGAATATTTTCAAACATACGTAGATTGTTTACAATGTATTCATTCACATTGATTTGTTTTTTAAGAATTCGAGAAACTTTCACAGAACGATTACTCAATAAAGTGAGTCCGCTCAGAAGCATTGTTCGAAAGATCCTTAACAATCGTTTGACTTCCTTCGATATCACGCGCCCCATATTCAAAGACATAAGCTAGTTTTTGATACGAGGAGAATCGAAGTTCAGTTTTTCTTTTGGTCTTACGAAGCAGAATACAAGAATGAACACAATCTCCAATTATGCATATCAAAATCCACATATTTTCCGCAATGTGCTTTACAGATGTTAGACCCCATCGCTAGTCTACTCGATCACCAGATTTCACATATGGATTATAATATTTGGATTAATATTATATATATATATATATATATATATATATATATATATATATATATATATATATATATATATATATATATATATATATATATATATCCAAATATTATAATCCATATATATATATATATATATATATATATATATATATATATATATATATATATATATATATCAAACGGCGATTATTTTCAGCATTTGTTGTGATAATTTAATTTCAAAAATCTTCGTGCCTTCGAGAAAAGAATCTTTCTTCGGAACACTCTATTGTTGATTTTGATAAAAACGATGAGAACAATCGAAAACAAATTTCAATGCACAGATTTGTGAATTTAACGAAATGACTCTAAGATGTTTTATTTTCAGATTATCCTCAAAATAGTCGAATTTTAAGAATTTATTTTTCACATAATTTTATCGAAATGTGGGACTAATCTTTGCTTAAGATGAATTAAATTTCTTTTGAAACAATGAATTTAACCGAATCGCATAAAATTTGATGTTTCATGATAATATGACTCAATATAAGCGAATTGAAAATAATGCACGAATCAAAAATGAACCTATGAGTAATGTAAGTAATATGAGAATCTTTACTCTTTCAGGAATCGGCAGAAACGTTAGAATGCCCAAAGCATGAAAAGTGATCATTGACATTGACAAAAAATAATTATTGCAGTTGTTAATATTACAAGTAAATTATTGTAAGATACTTTAGGGTCAGTATCATTAGGTACTGAAAACAACTCTAACGCTTCAATTTCGTTGAACAGATCATAGGATTATATATCCTTATTATCCTGATCTGTCAGTTGATCTTCAAGAATAGAACAGTGTGTTAAAAGATCGCTGTCACTTAATTTGAATATGTCGCTAAAAATCCGAAAATATTATCACACTCATTTAATTATTCAAATCGGTTTTTCAGAGTGCTTATAGCTTGATCTATAATTTTAAGAAAAACTAATTTTAAAGGCCGTTTTTGGATCATGAGGGGTCTCATCTCGGTGTTCATAGTCAAAGAGTTTTGGTCTAAATTTCTTCGTAACCATTTGTAATGGTAGAAAGTCTTCTTCAATTTTGAGAGAGGATGCTACTTCTTTCGCTTGCACAAGAATTTCTTGAAATGATTGGTCTGATCTATATTGCTGGAAGTGATCAACTAAATTTTTCAGGTAGGTTTGGCATACTTTAATATTAATTATAGCACTTTGCATTTGTTTGCTGACAATATTTATATGAAATAAAACGTTATGCCAAATAATAATTCCTCAAATAAATTGAACATTTTGTCAGACGTTAAGAGCGAACTCGCTTTATGTGCTTACTTAAACCTTAAACCTTAATTAAATAAACTTTAAGGGGCTTTATTGCATCAATTCTGCTTGACCATCTTGTCTCACTTAGAGGCATAAAACTTAACCCGGGGACATTTTTTCTCAAAACATACATTTTTGTCGACGACGAAAAAAAATTATCCAACTCTTGCACAAGATTAAAAAAGTTTATTGTAGCACCTGATACCTTAGAAGCGTCATTTACTGTTAAGTTCAAAGTATGAGCCGCACAAGGACAAAAATGGCTTTCGGATTCGCATCAAGAATGCGTTTTTGAAGCCCAACATGTTTACCCTTCATATTTGTCCCATTATCATAACCTTGTCCCGTAATGTGTTTCAATTCTAAATTTATTTCTTTCAAATTTTCTATCCCAAATGTATATATCCCTTCTCCTGTAGAGTCCAGTATTGGATTAAACGCAATAAAATTTTCCTTAACTTCAAACCTTTTTGAAGTGGTGTTAAGGACAACATACCTCAGAACAAGACTAATTTGCTCAGTATGACTAGTGTCTGGTGTACAATCTAATATTATTGAAAATATTTCGAACTGCGAACCATTTCTACAATATTATTTCTTACTTTGGACGACAATAATTCAATTATTTCATTCTGTATTTGCACGCCTAAATATTCAGTCATTTTAACAGATTTTGTTTTGGGAGTTATACACTCGGCTAACGTGCTGTCTCATCACTGAATCAAAAGAGGCAATCATCTCAACAGCTTTCAGAAAATTTCCATTATTTTGTTCAAAGAGCAATTGTGTAGATAAATACTTAACAATCGCAATAATTCTTTCCATCACGTCTCGCCAATATTTTTTCCGTTTCTAAAATCTGCAGATGATGAGCATCAACAGTCATAGATGTCTCCAACATTTTTTTTAAATTTAACCAAGTGTTTGTTTTTCTCTGAGGACCTACAGTTTATAGTGGACTCCGAACCACTCACCTAGACCGTGCAGTGATAACTGCCACCTCTGAGGATTACAAGTTATCTGGCCTTCGGAGGTTATGGACTCAACCTATCGGTTATGTATCCAGTCTCAATGTGATTTTTATATACATACGTGGGACAAACACACCAACATTCATACTACATCTTTATCTTACCTGGGATTCGAACCCGGGCCCTCGGCGTGGGAGTCAGTACTTCTACTGACTTACCCACGGAGGGAGATTTCAACCAAGTGTTTATATAACTGTTGTCTAAAATTGACGTTTCGTGTCTTCTAATTAGCAAAGACAAGTGTTGGCAATCAGACACTCCATTTGTATCACAAAAAGTGTTAGGAGTTTTACATTTACAAAAGAACTTATAACAAAAACAAAATACAGAATCTTTCGAATTAGAGTAAATAAGCCAAGCCCTTTCGACTTTTTCTTCATTTGCTAGATTTCTTTCAAAGTATTTGCACGAAAACTTTCTCTTATCTTTATTACTAGGAAAGCTTAAACTGATGTCTATCAAGGGCGGACCACGTTTAATCAATATTCTAGCCATCTCATTGGTAATTCTTTCGCGCCACAAATCGGGGTCAGACGGAACTATATCGATACTAGCCTCATTACAGCTGAATTACCTGAAGTGGATTGTTCAAGTGCTGTAGACGAGGATGGTGTCATCGCTCCATCGGGCTCTGCAACAGTAGAAGCTATTTTGCTGCTACAACCGCTGCCACTTGTTGCAGGATCTGATGTTACTGTTGAAATTTCAGATGGTCCACTCACGGTTATTGATATTACAGATTTAGAATCTTGAGATTCGGACGATTCGGTCGCACCAACATCGATAGTCTCCGTGGAATCTCGATTGTTTTGCAAGAAATGCTTTTAAGATTCAACCATTTTTCCCCTTTCTTGTAGTCTCAGTTTCTTTTGCTCGCGAAAAAACTTCGCACCTGAAGTTCCTTTCTTCTATCCTGAAAACACAAATAAATAATTAGTACTCTTGGGAATTAGGAATTAACTGCTAAAGTAAACACAATAATAAGCACCATGTGGGTAGGGTAGGAAAGATTCTCAAAGAGTTAAGTAGCCAATAGTTTCCAACCCTTTATAGAGCAGATTATTATCAAGTAAGATATGGCCTACTAAAGTTTGCCTATGTGAAAAGAAATCAATTTGTTCGAGCCCTTTCAGCTTAAATCCTTTCAAAATTAAAGGCGAAAAAGATATGAACTAATTCTTATAGCCCTTAAAAACCCTACTAAATGGTTTTTTGAAAAGATCAATAGCATAAAAACTAAGCGAGTTATGGATAAAACCAGTTATTTTTCAAACTCGTACATTACATTTCAATTAATGAAAAGATATTTGCAAAAAAAAATTAATTGTTACCAGTATCCCATAAAGGGTTAATCTTGATAGTATAAAGTAGGAAACACTTACCATTTTATGAAAAAATCAAGCCGTTGAAATTGCAGTCAGCAGGTATTCGGTACTTCATCTAAAAAAAAAGTAATAGGCAACACAACACCACACTTGACAAAATAAAAATAACTTTATATGTAAAAAATAATAGGATTACTTGTTTTTATTCACTTTTTGCACGGTTTAGTGAACTAACTGATTTAAAAACGCCTGTCTCGATGCATCGCTTTTATAGCGCTCCAGGCGTTATTCATGTCTGAACAGGAAAACCAAGAAACTGCCGCCTGACATGTTCTCGCAACATAGGAATCGTCAGTAACTGGATGATATACTAATAAAATTTCGCGTGTATTTATACGTAATCCTATTTTAATTTCTCATTTTTTATTTATATATTTTTTTTTGGACCCTGGATTTGGCGCCCCTGAATGATGGCGCCCGTGTGCATAGCACACTTTGCACATATGGTTGGAGGGGCCGTGGTCACACGAGCTTGTTATGATTTATCTTTTTCGAAGAAATCAATCATTTGAGTTATAAAAACCTTTTTATTTTAATTGAAATCTTTTATTAGCTTCCAAAATTTATTTTGATGATATTAAAATAATTAAGAATAAATATGTAGATTGAATAATATTAATATTTTCTCTATCATAATCATGGTCGAAAATACACAAACTTTTTTCAAGTGAATGAAAAACTTGTTGAAAAACTTTCTCCGATTACCAAATTCAAATTATAACAACAACTGGGCGCTGTGATAAAAACATCCTTTTTTCGTAGATAGCAGCACACATCAGAATGTCAAACAGAATAGGTTCCATATTTCAAATTCTTGAACTCCGTTCTTTTGACGTTTATGTACGACATACCACATTATTCTTTCTCGGTTAGGCAAAATGTTTTCACTGATCTTTCCTTTTTTGCCGTGTACTTTCAAAACGTGGAAAGAACGAACTGACGTGAAGTAGGACACTCAATAAGGTTGGTATTCAGGCATTTGCATGAATATTCGTGAATACTTGGAGATGTTTCGCATTACATCGTGAATGGTAGGAACTCCAATAATACTGGCAGAGACGTCGTATCCTCTCTGTGAAAATCGGGTCGCTTGATTTGAAAGGGAAGATAGTTTTTTCAAAAGATATATTTCAAAGAAAATTATATATTTAACATAAATATTTTGAGATTGATAATTTCCTGTGGAAATCTTCGACATGCGGATTACAAGAGGAGTATTTTTCTCAATAATGAAACAATTGGAGGAAGACTCTAGACTGAGAGAAATGGGAAAAATGGAAATCAAGCTGGCCGTTAGTAAGAATTTTTAGATAATATTTGTGAGTTGATGGAATTTCTACGAATTGATTAAAGTTAATTTCTTGATTTCGTCACCTGAAAGTATAATTGGGGTTTTGTGAAAATAAGAGATGATTTTCATTCAAATGTTCAGAAAGACGAGCTGTTAATTAATCTTGAATTTTTGATCTTTGCCCACTCTAATATTCATTGAACAACTAGTTTCGTCGTTATGAAAAGCGGGACAATCAATACAATATAATCAAGAAGTGTCAAGACGATCTGTGGTATTGGCCAAAGGTGGACATAGATTTCTCTTACTCGTACATATTGTGATTTTCATATATGAAATTATTTAGCAATTATTTGTGTGACATAATTGATTCTTTATTATTTATTGTTTCCTGAACCTGAAGAATAGGGTAAATCTAGGATAATAGTCATTTGTTCTCTATTTTAGCTATGAGTGTGTCTTTGATGTTATTGTCGCACCTACTTATATTTTCAAAATTCTAATTCATTTCTCAAAGTTTCTAGAAAAGAAAAACGTGAGTAATCTATGCTTTAATGTATAAAACCAAGACATTTAGATTTTGTGCAGAAGGAACAATGTTCATGGGTTAACATATCAGTGTACGTTGGTTATCGATGTCGAATTCGTGGAGAATATCTGTTCTCTCAGTTCGAATATAAAAAAATTAAGTGTTTCGTGGATATTTTCAATTCAAGTCGTAAATTAATTCCGGTATTCGCGAAAAACATTCAATTGTTCATCTGTACCTGTCCAAATACAGCATTGACTCCTCAAATCAGATTAGAAACGAGATAAAAGATATTTATTTGAAGTTACATTCTGTCAAAATAGTACCGTGAATGCGTTAAAGAAACACAAAATATTTATTTTGCATCCAAATTTATTGTATCTCCTTCAAAATAGTTACCACTTAGCCATATCGGGTTAATACAGTGGTTTTTCGATGATGTTTGTTGAGTATTTGATCAGAAATTCATTCAACATGATAGCCTTGTTAGATGTGCATTTTTCTGGTACAACCTCCATGAGTTTTCTTTCCACAAGTCTGCCTTTTTTCGACGAATTTACGAATTTGCATTCTGAAAAGTCACATTACGCTCAGGTAATATTTTACTATTTTGATCTACCATCTGAATTCCGGGTGCATAACACGATGATCGATGATCAATATTGATATATTAATATATATATATATATATATATATATATATATATATATATATATATATATATATATATATATATATATATATATATATATATATATATATATATATATATATATATATATATATATATATATATATATTGGTATTCAGGCATTTGCATGAATATTCGTGAATACTCGGAGATGTTTCGCATTACATCGTGAATGGTAATAATTATATATTAGGAACTCCAATAATACTGGCAGAGACGTCGTATCCTCTCTGTGAAAAATATATATATATATATATATATATATATATATATATATATATATATATATATATATATATATATATATCATCATATCAGCTCCCAGTCATCCACTGCTGAATGTAAGCCTCCTAACCTTTCCCATTCTTCCATTCTTCCCTGTCCTGTGCGCAGTGATACCATTTGGAGCCTGCGTATTGTCATCAACCCATCGTTTTTGTGGTCTTCTTCCAATGCCCCTCTTGCTTGTTCTAGGTCTTCAGTGCACAATTCTATTTGGCCATTCATCTTCTGTTTTCCTGGCTCCGTGCGTTGCCCAACTTCATTTCAATTTACAAGTTCTTTCCATTATATCTGTAACACAGGTTCTTCTCCTTACCTCTACGTTCTGTATTCTGTCTCTCAAAGTCACTCCCAGCATGCTCCTTTCCATATGTCTTTGGGCAACTCTCAGCACTTCTTGGCTTTTTCCAGTTAGTGTCACAGTCTGTAGGCCATAGGTCATGACGGGAAGAACGCAGGAGTCGAACATCTTCCTGCCATAGTAGATGGGAACATTTTAGTTCGTCAAAATGTTACTCATTTTGCCAAACACTATCCATCCAATTCGGGTTCTTCTTTTCACTTCAGCCAATTGGTTTTGTTTTCCTAGTTTTATAACTTGATCGAGATAAATGTAATCTTCAATTTTTTCTATCAGCTGATTATCTATTCTCACCAGATTTTCGGTGTTGCTCAAGAATTTTGTTTTGTTAAAGTTCATATGAAGGCCTTCCTCCTTGGATGCCTCGTTCAGTTGAGTAAATAAAGTTTTTAAATCTTCCTCGTTTGAACTGATCAAGACCACATCATCGGTGAACCGGAGATGATTCAGATGTTTTCCATCTAAATTAATACCTTTTTCGTCCCATTCGAGTTTTTTAAAGACATTTTCTAGAGCAACAGTAAAGAGTTTAGGAGATATTGTATCCCCTTGGCTTACTCCTCTCTGAACTGGAATGTCTTTTGTCTGTGTCTATTTGTCGAGCTTCACTGTCTATGTGGCGCTTTTGTAGATATTCGCCAAGACGATTGTCTATCCTTGCATCATTCAATTAGTTGGTCACTGCTCAACGTTCGATAAGATCGCAGGCTTGTTTGAAGGTTAGGTTAGGTTAGGTTAATATTGTATTCACAACATTTCTCTATCAGAGTTCGAATGGATTGTAAATGGTCGATGGTGCTGAAACCTTTTCTGAATCTTGCCTGCTCGACGGGTTGATAAAAGTCGAGTTTATTTGTGAGTCAGATAGTTATTATCTTCGTTAGCAGTTTGTAGAGATGTGAAAGGAGACTTATTTTGCGGTAATTGCTTATGTCGTCTTTGTTGCCTTTGTTGAATATTAAAATCACCTCAGAACTACGCTATTTATCTGGAATTTTTCCTTCTTCTAAGCATCGATTGCAAAGCACCCCATTGCCTTGAATCAAGACGTCACCTCCAAATTTGAGCATTTCGTTAGTGATGCGGTCTTCCCCAGGGATCTCAAATTTTGAGCTAGTTCAGTGCAGATCTTATTTCTTCTGCTGTGATATCGGGCACCCTTCAGAGTAAACATTTTTGACTTTTTTTGTTATGTTCTTTGACATCAGGAGATATTGGAAGTTCTGACCTATAGAGTTCTTCGTAAAATCCTCAATTACTCTAATTATTTCAGCTTTATTAGTAACGATGTCTCCGTCTACGTTCTTGAGTTGAATTATTTTGTTCTTCCTGAAGCTTCAAGTTTCGTTCTTAGAATTTTCAAATTTTTATTACTTTCTATTATATATATATATATATATATATATATATATATATATATATATATATATATATATATATTCTATATATATTACCTATATATATATATATATATATATATATATATATATATATATATAGGGGTTTTACCCCGACGAGTTTCCCATATATCTGTTCATGCAATCAAACTGATTTCATGAAAAATATAAATCCACCACCCGGTAATTAATACCATTGCCAGGCAATGATTATAATCGAAACATATCCTGGAATAATTATATATTAGGATAACGTTAAATGTTATGAGAATATATCAATCTACCAGAATATATACATACTATAGCATCATCAGACAATGATATCAATGTACCAACGAGTAGTGTCAGAGGCTTTCTCCCCGGAAAAATCCAGTGTACGGACCTTAGTCAAGTAACACTGAATGTTACTCATTAATAGTTTCCTAACGAACGATCGAATAGAATACTGCTCTGAATATAAATATGACAAAATTGTCAGTTAATTATATTACATTTATATAAACAAATAAATAAAATATGAAATGAGATTCTGAGCAGTATAAACTAAAGAGAAAAGTATGACTCTACCACATTATTTTTTTCGGAAAGAAACCTACGAAGAATATTACAAGATTTGATGACTGTTATCTTTTGTAACTGTCCAAACAAATTTTCTTCAGACCCAAAATCTCAATACTTTTGTGAAGATTTCTAGGAATAACACCTGTTGTGGAAATAATAATCGGTAGAATAAATATTTTCTTCATTTTCTACATTTTTTAATCTCGTCGCCAAGCATCATATATTTAGAAATTTTTTCATTGTATTTATTTTGTATATTATGTGTGTCGGGTATAGCAATATCAATTATATACGTTATTTGATTCTGTTTATCCTTAAGAATGATATCTGGTCTATTGTGTTTTACAGCTCTGTTGCAAAGAATTGTTTTATCAAAATAAAGTTTATATTTATCATTTTCACAAATAATCTCAGGTTCATATTTGTGAAATTTTTTTCATTTGGGAATTAGGTCATGTTTAATTCCTAGATTAAAATGAATAATATTAGCGACGGCATTATGTCTTTCTAAATAATCTGTTGAAGCAAGGACTGAGCAAGATGATAATATATGAAAAACTGTTTCTGAAGAACAGAAACATCTACGGCAAGAATCATCTATATTTTGTTTGATGATGTGTATTCTATAATTCCTCTTGAAAACAACCTGATCCTGGATCGCAATTGCCAAGCCTTCTGTTTCAGCAAACAATTCTCCAGATACTAACCATTTATTCGATGCGATTTCACCAATATAATCATTTTTCAATTCTTTAGGCGCTTTCCGTGTAATTCCTTCTGCATCCAACGTTCTCTTTTAGAATTATCATCAAATATATCAAAATTTTCTTTTTGCATTGTCAAGTTCAGAGGTGTAAGATTATAATCTGAAGCAACAACAATATCATGTAATTTAGACGTTCTCTGTTCATCATATATATATATATATATATATATATATATATATATATATATATATATATATATATATATATATATATATATATATATATATATATATATATATATATATATATATATAATAAATATATAATATAAGTCCCATAACACTTTTTTGAAAAGTTATTAGATACTTTTTATTGAAAATTTCTTGATTTCAAGGATGTTTGTGGTTTTTTCATACAAATAATAATATCTCCATCATTCTTCTAGCCACATGAAATTTAGATATACCATCGGAAAGAACATTGAATTTCATATAAGAAAAGTATGTACGAGTGATTGAAAATGTTTTATATCGTGTGTTGTAAGAGATTAAATGTAACAATTTGGAAATGAGCGAATTCATTGGTAAATTCTAGGTGGTCATATCGCTAGAAGTTCAGCAATGAGGACATGTTTTTTTTCGGCAAAAACTATTGCATTTAAAAAGCTTTTCAACAATATATCAACTTTTAGCTGCTTCTTCTGCTGCAATTTTATGGGTCAAAGCAGTTAAACCACTAAAATCGAAAAAACAAACATCTTATTTTATTGCATTGTGAGACTATTACTTTTAAAATAACGAAATTGTCCTATCCATTTAGCCACGTCCCAAGCTCCCTTCTATTATGAGCAGGACAACCAACCATTTGGAGCCAGAAATGAATTCTTAAATTCAAAGGAACCTGTTTTAATTGACAGTATTGATGATTTATTTATTTTATGGAAATTATTTTTAGTAAAACGAAATGAGACACATTTGTCAATTTTCTACCATTTTTCCAAAATTACAACCGGTTTCGAACGGTCGAAACCTGTCTTTCATTGAATAAATTGTGGAAAAGTGACGAAAGTGTCTCATTTCGTTTTATTTTGAACCTGTTCTAATACATTGTGCAGTTCAATCTGAAGAAGATGCAGAAATCATTCTTCGTTCAATGTGTTTTCTAGTATAATTGGTCTAAGAGCGTAATTTCTAGTTATACTGATCCATACGTTAACTTTGAATCTGTATTGATTATTGGATGGTCTTACAACACGGGATTTGCAGGTGCCCAAGTATGAACATTGTGACAATTAAATATGCTATCTCTGGTTAACGTTGACTCATCAGTCCAAATTACTTGATTGTAAAATTGCGAATCTGTATTAGTTTGTTCGACATGCTACTGACAAAACTAAATACGTTGTGCCCTATCACGATCCAGTAAATTTTGAACAGGGGTGGAATGGTAAAACGTCTGAAGGCCCGTGTTTTTTGCGTACGACCCAAATTGGCGGAGCGCGGATGGGTTCTTTATCAGGACAATGCTCCGGCACACTCGTCATTCGCAGTTCGTAATTTGTCAACCAAAAACGGCATTCCAACACTTCTACACCTCCCCTACAGACCAGATCTGGCCCCTTGTGACTTCCATCTGTTTCCACAATTAAAGTCGTATCTCAAAGGAAACAGAAATGACAGAGTTTCGGTCCAAAGCATCACGACGGCGGTTCTGAGGGACCTATCTTGAGGGGATTCAAGGTGTGTTTCCAACAGTGGGTTCAACGGTGGCACCGGTGCATATACGGTATTTTCAAGTATTTATGTACTTTCCGGACTGTCCGGGCATTTTTCCGCGAACTTAATTGACATATCTCGTATAAGCTGAGGTACTGAGCGAAAAAATGAATAGGATAATATTCAATTGTAATTCAAATTCACAAACGCATGTTCATTGTCTGTTACCGAATGTATTCTTATCAGAGATATGAGTTTTGTTGTTTCTTACAAATACAAATTCAACTGCATGAGTGGCAATGAATAATTTACCTTTTTCATAAAGATCCTTTAGAACCTTCTTAATTTTTTCATCCTCAGCTCATTCTGCCTCAATTTGTTCCTGATCACTGCCCGTATTCGATAAATGGGTCACCATATAATATTTTTTCATGAATACTTTGTATACTTGTACGAATATTTGGGTAGTTAAATATGTTGCATTGCATTCTGGACAGTTTTGAATGAGTTCAGCTCTCCAACCGAATGTTTTCAAAGTTTCAAAGTCAGACAGATCTGTAATTAAATCAATAACATGATACTCACGCTTAAAGAAAACTTATCTTTATTGATTCTTTCTTGTTACTAAGAATATGAAGAACAATTTCCGTTGGGTTTCTTTCTGTCTACATTTTTGAGTTCTTTTCAAACATAACGAAAATTATCTATTGAATTATTATGTAGTCTTTTAGCAATCTATTGCACTCACTTTTCTGAAAATTGAATGGCTATTCAATCGTTTGTGTGCATCATAATTGGAAAATATCAACAAATTTTCGATTCCATGGAAGGTAAACACTGCTCTTCCATCAGATAGATTGCTTTCAAATTTGTAATTTCTGTCCTAGTAATTATTTTGGAAAATGCTCAATGGTATAAAATCATAAATATTTCAGTTTTATGCATCATTTTCCGATAGATGAGTTGTTGAATATTTGTTTCATGAAAACTATGCATATAATGATGAAAAACACCTGAATTATATAATTTTTGAATTTGGGAGGCTTTTACTTGGTAAAATTCCATTATCAATAATGAAAAACAGGTTCTGTGTTTTAACACAAAAGCAAAAATCATCAAAGAAGACTTTTCGAAATTATCACCTCATTGCTATTCCGATTATAAGATAATAAAAACAATTCGTGAAAATAGTACCAGGAACGATTTACTATTCACTAAAGCAGATAAAGGTAACACCGTCATCGCGATTAGTAAAACCGATTATATTTCTAAAACTGAAGAATTCTTAACAGCCGGAAACTTTATAACATCAACTAAGGATCCTACCGCAAAATTTCAGAAAATGGTTTAGAACATAATTTCGACAGCAAAATCATTAATTACAGACCACAAAAAATATAAATTCATTAACTCCAATCCACAATCCCCCGAATTATATTCGTTGATTAAACTTCATAAACCTAATTACCCTATTAGACCTGTTGTTTCTTATGTAACGGCACCTTCGATCAAACTTTCAAAATTCCTCAACGACTTGCTAATAAAACATTGTAATTTTAAATCTAAATTTTCGATCAAAAATTCATACGAACTTATTGCCAATATCAAAATACCATTATACCACCTAATTCCAAACTCATTTCTTTCGATGTTAAGAATCTATTTCCCAACATTCCTCCGAAAGATACGTATTACTTAGTTGAAGAATTATTAGAAAAGAATCATGTCAATACTATCATTAAATCAGATATTCTTGCGTTATTACAAATTTGTTTAGATCAAAATTATTTCCTTTCAATAACAAATATTATACTATTGAAGACGGCTTGATTATGGGCAATCCGTTAAGTCCTTTGTTAGCAGCAATATTCATGAATAACTTAGAGAAATTAATTCATAATCATCCACTTAGTACATATTGTTTATACTGGTATCGCTATATAGACGATATCATTATTTGCTTCACAGGAACAAATAGACAGTTGAAAATTTTCGAAAATCATATAAATTCATTACATCCAAAAATTGCATTCACAACCGAAATAGAAAGCAATAATTCGATAAATTTCTTAGACGTAAAATTTCGAAAGAAAATGGAAAACATGTTTTCGCAATTTACCATAAGCCGTCACATACAGCTATTATAATACATAACTCGTCGTGTCATCCATATGAACATAAAATGTCAGCATTCAATAGTTTTATTCATAGATTGATTAACATCCCGTTATCACCAGAAAATTTCAACAAAGAACTAAATTTGATTAAACAGATAGCCAAAAATAATGGTTACAATCCCAAATTAATAAATGATATTTTAAATAAAAACAAGGTAGAATCGCATTGACTGAAGTTTACCCTGTCGATAAATTGAAACAAAAATTCAACACCTTACCCTACGTTGGCATTACAAATATATAAAAATAATAGAACCAAAACCAGGTAAAAACAATAAATCAGGTGTTTATAGATTGAATTGCAATGACTGTGATAATTTCTACATTGGTAGAACACATAGAAATTTTAATATTAGAATATCGGAACATAAACGCAGTTTTTCAAATAAAAAATCAGATTCAAATTACGCGAATCATCTGTTGGAAAATAATCATTCTTTCGACCCACAGTTGAAATTTTGCTTACAGATAATGAATATTGGAAGGTAGATCTTTGGAAAACTTTAGAAATCAATAAATACAAACACTCAGGTAGACTCATTAATGAACAAGTCGATTTAAGCCCTTCACCTCTATTGAATCTCTTCAGGGAGCAATCTATTCCTTAATTTTATTGGATATACCTGTCATAAATAACCACTTAAGAAGAAGCAACCCAATAAACTTTTAAATACTCAAGAACATTTATAGTTATATTCTCATTTATATTTTTTCTGTATATTCATTCGTCTGAAGAAGCTACGGTGTAGTGAAACGCGTTACGAATCGCAATTATTAAGTAAAATTCCTTAAAACACAGAACCTGTTTTTATTATTGAATTATATAAGTGTGCTATAGTGTTTATTTCAACAGAGAACATAAAACTACAAGTTTTTATGATATTTCCTCCTACTTTCGGCAATCGTATCAACCATTTTATAATGAAAATACAGTCTGTATCAGTAAATTGAATGAGTTTAATATTGAACTAAAGTTTGAAAATACGCTTGAACACTTATTTTGCATTTTTATACGAACACTTTCTTCTACAGAGAATCATGAATCAATGGTCGATACTAACATTCCCTCTCTCTATTCAACACCCCAAGATAATTCTATCCAATTTAAAGTGTAATTTCTTCTGCCAATCTTTGACTCTCTCAAAAATATCTAGTTTATTGCAAAAATCAGTATTGAAGAGGTGGGATCATTTCATTAAGAAAGTCACTACACCCTAAAACAGATAAGTAATATTAGTTCTTGCTACGAAAGAAAAAACCATTTCAGTGTTTTTTTTGCGGACATTAAATGAAAATAAACTCTATTAGTTTTATTTATTTTGTTCAAGCCGCCTGACTTTTGCAAATTATCGTGTCACTGAAAGACAATAGTTGTCAATGTTTTGATTATTATAACAAAATTTGCTGAAATTGGTGTATATGCATTTTTCCCACGGTTCACCGTTTTGTATAGAGAACCTCATAAATTCGCTTGATACGTCAAATTGCATATTCCAGTATCCGATATTATTTGTAGACATTTTATTTTCAAATATGGAAGAAATCATTCAAAAATATCAGGTGTCATACCTAACAGGCAGGAATCTTTGTTTCTACCTCCAAGGCTAATGTGTGTCAGAAGCTGATAAAAATTGAATCCATGAAAATGGTTACCATCCGCGTTTCTGCTATTACCAATATGCTAAGAGTTATGAAACCTATATATTACAACGAACTGATCATTGAAGTTCTGAATGTTCATTCTCATTGAAAGGATATTTGTGTACACAGCTTTAAATACCTGCCGTACGTCCTACATCACCAACATGCTTCACATCCGTTGGTACAGCTACATAATATTTCTGATTGCATGGCAGCTGAGGAACCATGATCCGAAATAGTCAATGGCTGAAGGTTTATATTGATCTTTTCATCTTGCTCTAATTAGTAATAGGCTTTTCTTCTCCACCTATTGAAAACATGACAATACACTCGAAGATCAAACACTTCTATAGGGGTAGTTCTGGTCTCCTATAAAGGTAGATTCTAGGAAAGTTTAGAAGCGCTGAAGATAAGAAGACCCAAAATACAACACATGTCCCTTGCAAGCGCTTCAATGCTTTGTTCGATTATCCTGGTAGCTCAAATTAAATTTATACAATAAGATTCGAATGGAAAGGCATTACTTAATTATTCATCTATAGGAGTCTTGGTTTAGAAGATATAAGCGGAAAACATGGAAGCTAATCAATTGAGGAACCCTCTACTATAAATTAGTTATTGCTTGAACCTCAATGTCGTTTCGAACACAAAACTCCGAAGAACAGGTAAATGAAGTCTTAGCTTCAGAAAACTGTTTAATTTTTAAACAATATTCACCAAAAATTCGATCCAGAAGAAATTATCCTTTAGTATGAAACTCCATAATATTCTGACATATCCTTCAATTTCCTTGAATCACGGATTTTTCAACGCAGAATAATAGTTGACATTGGTAATGTGAGAATGTATTTAAAATAGATATATGCGAGAATAAACAAAAATGATTTCCTTCTTTTCTTTCACAAATTTCCAATCGCTCTTTAAAATTTCTGGGCTGAAATTCAAAGCAATGTTCATTCTCAATAATGTATTTTTTGGTTAATTGCGCTATCACTTTATTTGTAGAGAATATACCAGAATTCATAGGAAGCCCCATAAATTTACAACGCAGCGAGAATCATTATTTTTGAAATGAGGGTACCATGGAAAATTGAACTTAATGTGACAACAATTTTTATGTCACTTTGACAAATACTGGTACATTTCAACCGATTAGTAAATATTAAAATCAATAGTTGAAGCTTTTCAATAATGGTTCTTTCAGCAGTTGAGGCTGCTCTGGCAGTACATTTAATGACCATTTATACTACTAGACGAATTGTTTCTTTTAGCGTGTCCAAAAGACTGGTGAATCTACAAGGAGAAAAGGATCGGGAAGAAGAGGAAAAACAAGTGTTCACGATGATCGTTTTTTATAGGTTGGTATTTGGAAAGATAGATCTAGCACTGCTAAGGGGAAAGAAGCAGGTTTAAGGAACTAAGGCAAGTATCAGCATCAGTAGGGAGGTGTTTAGGAGAAATTGGCCTTCTTGGCAGAAGACCTGAAACGGGTCCAGATTGAATAGGATAAACCGCATGGCGCATCTTCAATATGCTATTCAACGACTTTTCCAAGCTGGAACCAAAAGAAATGCTTTTATTAAAAATGATGCCAAGTCAAAAGCTGATGAATGATGATTTTGAAACGAGAATCAATTTCTGAAGGCAATGGTTGATAACAATGAGATTCAATAAAACATGTTTGTGTTTTACACAACTGTAGCTATTGCTCTAAGGAAAGTTCACTGAATAGCAGAAAAATATGTACAACAACCTGAAAAGCTTGAATTTCATACCATGGCTACCTTTTTGATTGATTGCAATTTGAATAGCTATCTTGGAAGTTTCAAAACTTATATCCTGGTCCAGAGAGTACACAAGTTTTAGCCAATTTAACATGCTTTCTGCGTAATGGAATACTTTTCTGTTACCAAATAAACGTTCGGTTGTACCTCCAACGAATATTTACAAACAGGAGAATAGGAGGACGATTCCCTAATCTAACGGGGAGACGAACAACGCTTGCGATTAAATGGATCATGCCTGAGATGTTGAGTAAATATGAAAGTTATTCCAATTTTGAATCGGAATGATGACAATATGTTCATAGCAGACACTTACCATTAGATACATTGACATTCTCTATTTTAAACAGTAAGTTACTGGCAACGCTATTTCAACAAAGATGTACACAGTTATCATCAAATATGGGTTTTTAGTTTTTTAGTATGTTATGGCGTATTTCTGAAAAATTCTAATATCGAATAATATACCTTGTGGTGATTTTAAAATAAAAAACTTGGTATTGGCCACCGTGACATAACACTGTATAAAAAAACTTTTGAAAAAATACCCAATCTTATGATTTGAATTTGGAAGACTTTACTTGGTAGAATTCTATCATCAATAATGAAAACAAGTAATGTGTTTTAGGACTTTTACTGAATAATTGTGATTCGTAACGCGTTTCACTACACCGTAGCTTCTTCAGACGGATGAATGTACAGAAATTATGACAACTATATATAGATTAGAATGCGAATATAAATACAGATGTTCTTAAGTAAATAAAAGCTTCTTGGGTTGCTTCTTCTTAAATGGCTATTGATGACAGGTATATCCAATAATATTAATGAATAGATTGCTCTCTGAAGAGATTCAATAGAGGTGACGGGCTTAAATGGACTTGTTCAACGATGTGTCTACCTGAGTGTTTGTATTTGTTGATTTCTAAAATTTCCAAAAGATCTATTTTCGAATATTTATTATCTGTATGCCAAATTTCAAACTGTGGGTCGAAAGAGTGATTATTTTCTAGGAGATTTGAATCTGATTTCTTATTTGAAAACTGCGTTTATGTTCCGATATTCTGATATTGAAATTTCTATGTGTTCTTCCAATGTAAAATTATTAGAGTCATTTCAATTCAAACTCCTGATTTAATATTTTAATTGATTTGGTTTTATTATTTTATATATTTGCCTAAGCTATTATTAGTTTGGAAAGCTATGTTGAAATAATTGTTACTCAATAATGATTTCAGTTCCTCACTTGTAATGCCAACGTATGTTAAGGTGTTGAATTTTTGTTCCAATTTATCGACAGGATAGACTTCATTCAATGCGATTCTACTTTGCTTTTATTCAAAATAATATTTCTTAATTTGGGATTGTAACCATTATTTTCAGCTATTTGTTTAATTAAATTTAATTCTTTGTTGAAATTTTCTGGTGATAACGGGATGTTCATCAATCTATAAATAAAACTGTTGAATGCTGACATTTGATGTTGATACGGATGACATGATGAGTTACGTATTATAATATCTGTATGTGACGGCTTATGGTAAATTGCGAAAACATGTTTTCCATTTTCATTCGAAATTGTAACGTCTAAGAAATTTATTGAATTATTGCTTTCTATTTCAGTTAGAATCCAATTTTCGATTTACGAAAATGTTTAACTGTCTATCTGTTTCTGTGAAGCAAATAATGATATCGTCTACATAACGTAACCACTATAAACCAAATTTACTATGTGGATGATTATGAATTAATTTCTCTAAATTATTCGTCAATATTTCTGCTAAGAAAGGACTCAACGGATTGCCCATAATCAAGCTGTCTTCACTAGTATAATATTTGTTATTGAAATGGAAATAATTTTGATCTAAACAAATTGGTAATAATGAGATAATATCTTATTTAATTGACATGATTCTTTTCTAATAGTTATTCAACTAAGTAGTACGTATCTTGCGGAGGAATGTTGGGAAATAGATTTTAACATCGAAAGAAATACCCAAATATAAATACCAATCGACATGTTTGAGCCTCTCCATTTAGATATTATTCAATTTGGCTAATACATACCTATACTTGAACCATAAAATTTATTTTAATTCATATAAATACACCAGAAAAGCTCACTCTTCATTCGTCTGAGGTATAATCTCTATTTCTACAAACTTTCTATTTCATCCGTACAATCCTGTGGTTAGAATCCGTCACTAGAACGACTAAGGACTAATGACAAAATACGGGAGATATTTCTGCTTTGTCGCATCCCCGATGAGACAGCGTGAAAGAATCTGAGATACCTTCGGGATTTACAATTGAAATCTACCAGTTTCAAGGGTCCGACTCTAGGGTATCTGGATGAAAAACTTTCATTCGCTTTAATTGAATCAGATCAGCTTTTAATTGGATAAGGATAGGATTTGAAATATCGAGATAAAATAATATATCACTTTTCGAAATTGCATGAAATGAGAGAATTGATTAGCGAGAAATTTAGAACTAGCAGAATGAAATTGAAAAATTCTTTATTTTACTACTGGAGTGGAATAGAAATTAGTTGGACATATTTTGCATAATTATCACTCTCAACGACTCAGGATATGCTTTCATGACATAACATTGGATTTTATTGTACTGGAAATGACAATGAAATGACATGAAGTTATTATCCATAATGATTTAATTAGTTGATGTGGGACTCTACTATATAGCATGATCCATTCTCCTGCCGCTTCCTCATATTCCATGCATACTTAATGCTATTCGTCAAAACAGGGTTGCATCAACTAGTTGACAAGATACAGAAGAGAATAGACTCCCTGCTTCATAGACATCATTTTCGTCTTTTAGATAAACAAGGAATTTGATTTGAAGTATTTTCTGCTATTTTGGTGCACATATGGTCACCGTTGTTCTGGCATCGAACCTCTTATTTCTTAGCCCTACTTCTGCAAAAGATATTCTGAAAAACAATCCTCAGAAAAAATATTTTAAAGAAAAACGAAGTTATACTAGGATAGTCTCACAACTACCTAGCCAAACGAAGAAAATTCAACAATTTTCAATGAAAATTTTTATTTTTCAACATAATCTCCTTTCACTCACAGTTTTTCCAGCGATGTTCAATAATAGGAATCGTCGAACTCCTCAAAATATACAAACTAACTACTAATTTCACTTAATAATTCTTGGAGAGTTTTTGACCACCGAGCTATTTTCTCGAATTGTAAGAACAAAGAAAGTCCAAGTGACTGAATTCGACGAATAGGGTGCATAAGAAGGCAAATGAAACTTCAATTCATAAATTTTGGTCCTAACGGATCTGTGAACTGGACCATTTCCTTGATGAAACAAGACCTGATAGTAGGTCCGCATAATACGGTTTCGATAGTTTTCCAAAATAATAAAATAAATAAAAAAGAAATAAAAATTTCCGAACGCGTATCCCAAAAAGTTACGTCAATATCTTGCAAGCCGAGGTCACGGTCATCGCCTTCTATGAAGAAGATTCTCTCTTTCAGTCCATTGTTTTATCTGTTCTTTTGGCTCAGGTGTGGAATGATGATCCATATTTCGTCTTTAGTTATATGACGTAAAAATTTTGCTTTATTGGTGTGAAATATTGTTTAAAACTCTATTCAAACATCTTCACGGCGCTGTTTTAGCTCGAATGAGTAAACGCTGCACCCATTTTGCAGAAAGCTTCGTCATGCTCAAATTTCCAGAAATTATGTGAATTGCCATAATTTTTACAATTTCCACTGTCTGTGGACTCTAGCAGTTTTAGTGGACGATCATTGAATATCGTTTTCTGGATTTCCGCTGCCTTTTCTGGTGTGATCTCATTTGGTCGTCCTATTGCAACCCTCGTTCATACTCTGCTATCCATTATTGTTATTATTGATAAAACTATGGTCAACATTTCTTTATTGGTTCATCTTTAATTTTTTTCAGTTCATCTGGTTATTTTGGTGTTGAAAAACCACATACACTTACTTGTTTTAAAGAAATGATGAAGATTATTTTCTTTGTTGCGATCGCCTTCGAGGAAATTTCTCAATTAGACCGTTGTCATTATGTAACACCGAAACGACACAACCAAATTGCTCAAAAATATGTTTTAGTTATGCGAAATACCACTCATAGATAAGAGTGTACCTCTATCAATAATTACTTACTGACCATGTGAAATTACTCATCTCTCTCCGCGATAAGGCTTTAAATAACTTAAAAAATCGAGACTCCCTAAAGATTTTGATTATTATAAACAGTTGCGAAATTTCACTAATACAGCCATCAGAAATGAAAAGCGTGGTTACCTTCGTTTTGAAACTGGGGCCAATACGAATCGTATATGGAAACATTTACGAGAGTTCTCAATAGGAGTGCGACAGAAGGGTTTAATTCCTGAACCGATCAGTGAATGAAATGAGTAAATATTTTTCCAGTGTTTTTGCTGACGATCCTGTTCCAAGCTTGGAACTTTTGAATAAGTACGGTAAGGGTAGGCTGAGGGATTCTATATCATTTCAAGTGTCAATGGTTACTGAAAGTCAGGTTTATGATGTTTCAACTTCCATTAAGTCTGCCTCGGTGGGTTCAGATGGTATAAGTGTCAAGATGCTTTTGTTGTGTTCACCTTTTATCCTGAAGTTCATATGTCACATAATAAATTATTGTATCGAGAAGTCAGTTTATCCAGGGTCGTGGAAAATGGCTCATGTCATTCCGATTCGAAAAGTACGCGATCCTAAGGATTACAGGGATCTCCGACATATAAGTTTATTGAGTGTATTGTCCAAAATTTTTGAATAACTTGTCGCTGTCGAAATAAAGCGTATTTGAAGTTGGAGAGTATTTTGCCTGATATCCAGTCGGATTTCAGGAGGGTTCATAGCTGTACCACTGCCCTGCTCGCAGTGGTGGATGACATCATAAAGGCTGTACACGATAATGAACTTTTGTTGCTCGTCCTACTGGATTATTTGAAGGCTTTCGATAAAATTAATCACGATTTGTTGTTGGCAATCTTTCATCATATTGGTTTCACTGCAAATACGGTTTTACTGTTTGAAAACTATTTGACTGGCAGAACACAAAGAGTTTTGTACGGAAAAATTAAGTCTGATCCTATAGAGATCCCATGTGGAGTTCCGCAGGGATCCATTCTCGGACCGATATTTTTTATTATCTATACCTTACAGTTTTCGCGCGACTAACTTGATGAAGCTCTAGAAAAAATTAATATAGATTTGGATAACATCTTTAAGTTGTCGGAGAGTATGTGTCTGAGCATTAACCCTTCAAAAACTGTAGTTATGCTATTTGGAAGGAAGGTCATGAGAGAGGCATGTAAAGATCTAATTAAGATATCTGTGAATGGCGTAGTCCTTCCTCTGACTAGCGAGTGTCGTAATTTGGGTTTGATTATGGATAGCGATTTGCGGTTTGATTCTCACATAAACTTGCTACTTAAAAGAGCTTTCGTGAATATCAAATTGATGTATGGTTGCAAAGAATTTCTGGATATTCGACAAAGAAAAATGCTTTGTGAAGCGCTGGTGTTGTCTCACCTCAATTATTGCGATACCGTATATGGCCCATGGCTGACAAAACAGAATGTGGAGTTCAGAAAATTCAAAACTGGTGTGTTCGAATTGTTTTCAACCTTAGACGCACAGATCGCACGTCCTGCAGACTGCAGCAATTGGGTTGGTTAAACATGGCGAATCGAAGAAGGCTGCATGTGCTGAGTCTGTTTTACATGATTTTGAATGAGAAGAAACCCTCCTATCTGCACCGACGAATCAAATATAGAACAGATGTTCATAGCATCAACTTGCCATACCGCGTTATCGTGCTTCCATGTTTCAGCGTTGCTTTTCTTATATAATTGTAGATGAAATCAATAAAATACCGAGTAGTCTTTTAGGTTTGGATGCATTTAAGAGGAGAGTGAGGCATTGGCTTTTTGAGAGCCAGTTAAATGAGATGTAGTCTTTCCTTGTTGCCTAATTTTTTTCGATTTATTTTGGTGTTTAATTCTTGTTTTCAAGATGAATAGTTGGTAACATTAGTGATAAATATCTCTTACATAACGATGTTTCCGTGCAAGTTCCTGGTGGATAATATTGCACACTTGATTATGCCTGTGAAGATACTCCGTATTGGCCAGTTGTTCGCATCCGGACGTAATATGTTGGATAGTCTCCGATCTTATATGGCATTTTCTGCACTTATGTGTTTGTAATGTTCCGTCCTTCATAATAAATTTTTTGTAATTGTTTGTAGCGATCACTTAGTCTTGGATGGCCATAAGGAATTCTTCTGTTTCTGCGAATAATTCTCCTTTCATCAACCATTTGTTGGAGGCTTCTTTGTCGATGTGTGGTTGATTAATCTCATGGTGATGTCGTCCATGCAATTCCTTTCTTGACCATTGCTCTTGTTTTTCAGTATCTGATAAGAATGGTAGATTCAGAAGGTCATCGCTGGTAGCAAGATTTAGAGGTGTATATTCCTTATCAGCCCACGATACCACTCTATGGAGGTCAGAAGTAAGAGCTTTTGCTGAGAAGAATTCTCTGAGATGTTATTATTATTATTATTATTATTTATATATTGTGGAAAACAGATCGCAGCTATTTTCTGTTGTTCTTGTGTTATTTGGGAATTTTCGATTTTTCGGCATTTCGGCACATGCCAATATCTCGGTTGCCAGTAGAATTAGGTGAAAACGATTCTAACATTCTGTGAACATATTTTTAAGTAGAATGCAGGAACGTGTTCAAAAAGATTTTTCGATGAATGGTTTCCGAATTATAATATAAACTTGTGTTTTTCAAATGTAAAAACCATAGGAGAATTTGTCCAAAATAGAAAAGTTTTCTTTTTCAAAGTATGTACAACATGCCTCCCAAATTGCCTCAAAAGTGTGAATCTTTCAAGAAATGTGATAATTCATGCAAAGCATACCAAATGATTTAAATTCTATATTCATGACAATAACTGTCAAAATTAATTCATTATTCAATTCACATTGTTGATTCGCATATAATAAGCTGAAATCTTTTGATACAAAACTATTCCTGATTTTCGAAAACTTCAAAATATTCACTATGATAATAATAATAAGGTAAGGATTCAGGATGAAAACAGATAGGAATTATCATACAATCTCCCTCCTGCTGTATATGGATGACATCAAATTATATGCTTCGAACAAGAAGCAATTGGATGATTTGTTGAAAACTGTCAGTAAGTTCTCGGCAGATGTTCATATGAAATTCGGGATAGAAGAATGTAAGACCCTGAACATTCAAAGAAGGAAAGTCATAGATGGTGAAACACAACTTCCAAACGGTGATATTATACAGTGCATGAGGGGTGGCGAAACATACAAATATCTAGGATACCAACAAGATAGATCGCTAGACCAAAAACAGTCAAAGGAGAAGATTCGTTTAGAATAGTAAGAGTCCGAAGCCTGTGCTGAAATCAATGTTGAACTCGGGGAATCTAGTCAAGGCAATCAACACTTACGCCATTCCAGTGTTGCTTTACTCATTTTGAATAATCAGATTGACTAAGACAGAATATTCAAAGGCAGACCCCGAACGATGCTGACAAAGTACAACAATCATCGTCCAAAATCGTCTGTGATAAGAACAATTTTGAAGCGGAAAGAAAGAGGACGCGGATTAATGGATGTTGTCAGCTTACACACTGAACAGATTAAAAATCTTAGAGAATTCTTCTCTGCAAAAGCTTTCACTACTTACCTCCATAGAGTGGTATCGTTGGTTAGATGATAGGTATATACACCTCTGAATGAGAATAATCAACCACACATCGACAAAGAAGCCTCCAACAAATGGTTGATGAAAGGAGAATTATTCGCGGAAACAGAAGGATTCCTTATGGCCATTCAAGACCAAGTGGTCGCTACAAACAACTACAAAAAATGTATAATTAAGGATGGAACAATACAAAGAAATAAGTGTAGAAAATGCCATATAAGATCGGAGACTATACAGCATATTACGTCTGGCTGCGAACAACTGGCCAATAAGGACTATCTTCACAGACATAATCAAGTGTGCAACATTATCCATCAGAAATTTGCACACAAGTACGTACTTCTGAATACCTTCCAGCCATATTTCAAGTATCAACCGGCGCTCGTATTGGAAAATGACTGTATGAGATTATACTACGATAGGCCTGTTATCACTGACAGAATGGTAACGAATAATAGGCCGAACATGGTGGATTATGATAAGAGAGCCAGAACAGCAATGCTGATGGATGTCGCCATACCGAATAATAATAACGTGCTGAACAAATTTCCAAATACACAGACCTTGCTATTGAGATCAAGCAGATGTGGCACCTCGATAAAAAAGATATTGTTCCTGTCATCGTATCCTCGACTGGGTTAATACCCAAAACTTTGCATGATAGCCTTAAGAAATTCGAATTGCATAAGAATACCTATATAGAAATGCAAAAAGCTGTAATTCTTAATACATGTAGGATAGTTAGGAAACTTATGTCAAGTATATTGTAATCGAGCCTATTCCCTCTGATTATTGAATCTGGGAAAGGTAAATTATATCCAGCTAACAGCTGAGATAGTGCATAGATATATTTGTGTTACTCGAATACATCGAAGGACTTACAGAGATATCAAATACTCCAAAGAAACATTGCAGTTTGTACATGGGAAATGAAAATTTTAAGACAATAATAAATATAGGAAATCTCCAAAAATAGTAGGTATATTCACATTCAAACACAATTTGATCAAAAACGAGTGAATAGACAATTGGACGATTATAGTAAACAGACAAAATTATAATTCGGTAAAAACAATATTTACAATAATAGAATGAATATGTTGAATACCTTGAACTACGTAGATTATTTTTTTTTTTTCAGGATTCATTTATTTAACTCTTTCATAGTACAGTAACTATCAGCTCCAAAGGTTAAGGGGGGCTACCTCATCCTATTCCAGAAACATTTCTAAAGAGGATCTTCTCGAAGAAATCATTTTTTTCTTAATGCATTCTTCATTTTTATGGGATTTTCAATCTTTTTCAGATCATCTGGCAATGAATTGAATACCTTGGTCACCATGTATTCCCTTGATTTATGCATTCTTGAAGAGGTAGTCCTTGGTATAAGAAAGGGACATCCTCTGCGCGTTTGATATACATGTTCTTTCTTTTTTAGTTCTTTTCCCTCCTTTTGGATCACATCGACCGGCAGGTTCAAATAATACATCTGTCTGATGTCAAGTCAGCAGAATGCCCTTAAAAGTTCCAGAGCTAACCAGACTTACTTGATGTATCGAACACCAAAATTGGAATATTGGGAATTTGCGAAATGTTCTTTTTTCGGATGAGACCAGAATTGGTATTCGATCTGATGACCGCCTGATTCGGGTTTTAAGGGGTAGTGGAAGACAAGCTAGACTCCCAGCACCAAGACAAATTCCGAAATACCAAGGAGGCAGTGTGATTTTCTGGAGTGGCCTCATGCTGGGAGGCAAAACAGATTTGATTTAATTTCCTGCGAGTTTAACAGCTAGAAATTACGTGGACATAGTGCTGAAGCTCATGGCGAGACTCTGGCGAAGTGCCCACTGTGAGAATTTCACTATTATGCAAGATGCTCTTTCGCATACCAGCAACCTCGCGCGACATTATCTTGAGACAGAGGGAATCGCCATTTTGGACTAATCAGCTTGCTCTTCAGACTTAAATCCTATTGAAAATGATAATCTCAAAAGGAAAATAAGATCACCTCAGGATAATCCAAGAACCCCACAACAGCTCATCCTAGCCGCCACAGAAGAGTGGCAGAATATCACTCCAGAGGTGGAAAACCTAATCCAAAGCATGCCTAGACGGATTCAGGCTTGTATCAGGGCAAGAGGAGGTAATACAAGCTACTGAGGTCGATAAAAAACACCTACTTCGTTAGAAATAAATTTTCAATTTTTAATTACATGCGGAAAGAGTTTCTTATTTTCTTTTATTTGTTTCTTTCTCAAAATAAACCTTAGTTCATTTCTTTTTCCAATTGAAATATCTAGAAAGAGATCAGTTCCAACAATTCTTAGAAATTTCCAAAATGCCTGAGTTGATATTCGAAATATCGGGTGATTCCATATAAATTTGGTTTTGTGTATATGCATTTCATGAAAAAAAAAGCCAAGAAGTTCAAATGTTTGTTATGGTGTTGTGAGAAGCAAATTTTTGGGCACATATATCACTAATCTAGCGCCTTAGAGTCAAAAAATATACTTACAGTTCAGTATAAATCCTTATTCAATTAACTGCGTTAGACAAATTACCCCTAATATCTTCTTCGAACTACTGCTCTTGATCTGATATTTTCAGCTGCTTGCTACTGTTGTTCTTTCTGGTTGAATAGTAAGAGTAGAATTGATTTGAAGTTGAATTATCCAAAGATTACATCAGCTCAACTCTAATACCCTGGCTTTGAGCTCTCTTTGATATAATTCCTTCACATATACATAGACAATCAAATTTCCAAATGAATTGGAATACGCATTACTTTCTCCGGAGTTTTTCTCAATCCTTGGCGAACTTCAGATTCTACCAGATTCGAGGTTGAACTCTCGGATACAGATTTGGTCGCATAATTCTTGTCCTACTTCATTTTCTACATTATGTTAGAAAAAGAAAATTAAATGACAATTCTCTAAAGATTATGTATAAGTAGACTGAAGGAACTAAGTTATACTGTCTCAGACTGTTCTATATCTGAATAAGCAGAATGTTTCTAGCATATGCATATAGTTTCAATTTTCCTCATTGATTGGGTTGTAATTTCAAAACCCTTTTAATATTACGCAAGATTTTGTTTACTATTTTTCTTTTTAACTGGAATTTTTTCTGTCTTATCTTGAATCGAATTAAAAATTTGAGAGGTTTACCTGTTTCTTCTCAATATTCTCAGCTTACATTTCAGGGACGATTATATTTAAGATGATTAAAAATTCTGAATATTACGTTTGCCGCCGAGCGTGTTTTGGCATCATTATGACATATCAAATGAGAATTAAATCTTTCACTTTATTTTCGAAAATATCTTCCAAACGAATAAATAACATTATGAAAAAATTCAAATTATTATCTCAGAAAATATTACACATTTAAGATCATTATTATACATCCGTAAATTACTCGCTACGTCCGCCGTACGCCTCGTTATCGCTATTGCGGGTCGCTAGCTAGCAGAATATATTAGGAGTGCAATTCATTGACTAGCGTATCAATTACCGGATGATTACGTTGATGACATTCTGAGAAATATTTCAAATGTGTTCGTTTGCTTATTTGAATTTCAATTCATTATGAAATGATCGAACGGAAAACTCTGAAATTATTAATCATCTGCTGTTTTTCTCGTCACCAATCGAATTCCATGCAGAAAACTGTAACATGATTAAGGTAGATATTGGGGTATTGTTCTTCCCTATTGTACTTCCCGTAGGCCATTGTGCTCTTTCGTTTATCCCGCATATTTCGTTGAATTACTGCCAGGTTCACGCTATTTCATTGCGATAATGTGTCATAATATTTGAAATTTGAATGGATGCACTACTTCATCGAATATGTTCGGTATTTACTGGGATTTGGGGTTGTGAGCACAACAAGCGTAAATCAGCCGCTTTGCACTAGGGAATGTTTTCACTGATATTAGCTGTTCGATTTATGAACTGAAAATTTGTAATTTGAATTCACAGAAATGACTACCGAGAGATTTACAGACAATCAAAATATTCGTTCTGATATAAAAATATAGCTACTTATACGTTTTAGCATTCATAAGGCCATCTAATACTAGCGCTTTCTATACTCAGACTTCATCTGCAACATGCTCATGAAGAACAAGATTTCTTCACAACCGTCACTGAATGTAATAATTTTGAAATCATTTTTAATAATAGAATTCAAACATTCTCAGTCTTGAGTTTGAACACTTTTTATAAAACCCTTGACTCTTATGTGTTTTCCATGTATTTTCATTTTATAACTAGATACGGATTGAATATTCCGTAATTGAACCTATCATCAACAATTGCCATGAATTTCGAAACAGCGTCACTGTCAGATGTAAATGTCAACATTATAATAACTATCGTCGAAAAAATTATTGTTTAAAAAGATTATGAGTGAAGAATCGAGTGCATTTGATATAGAACTTGAAAATATTCCACATTATGCAAATAATATAATCGGGAACCTACTGCCGCAAAAGTCATGAATACGAAAAGTTTTTGGCACTGTTCAGGGATTGACAACTAGAATAGAGAACGAACTCCTCTTCCGAAAATATTTAACTTGCATTTTTTGGTGATTTATCAGAAAAATGGAAATCCCCCACCCTATAGAAAATGCATTCAATCTTAAAAGCAAAAATAAATGTGAGACGATATCGATATTTCAAAATTTAAAGAAATGAAATATTTTTTTCAAACAATTATTGGAAAATTATAATGCTAAAAAATCAAAGATTTTTTCAGAAAGAAAATATTAAACAATATTTGGAAAATGCTCCAGATGAGATATATTCAGTTTCAAAGGTAAAGAATTATAATTTAAACTACAATTCAAATCAAATTTAGTTTATATTTGTAGTTCGCCCTTGTAATTGGTGTTCTAGGGGCTTGTCGCAAGCATGAACTTTAATTTGTTTCTACAATGCTGATTGCAATTCCAAAAACTAAAAAACCAAGATAGTTTACTATCACGGGTGATTTTATAATATCGTAATAATGAAAATTAAGCTCTGCCAATTATTTATAGTCAATGATTTCTTCATTAATTTCCAAAAATGAATGTACACGGCAAGTAATTGTAATAAATACTCTTGGTTATATTCCGAACCAAATTGCCAACGTCTAGTAACTGCAGTTTCTGTCGTATCATTAAGACATATAACATTACGAAGACATGGAGGCTGGAAATAGTCGCAAGTAGCAGAAGAATACATAGAAACTGAAACGAGTCCAATGCATCAATTTTTAATTTCCATAAATTTTCAGAGTACTATAATTAATAAAATACAATGCAAATACAAATGTCTCAATAAATAACTTGTTTTATTGTTTTTCAGATTTAATTTATTTGTTTTTGATTTAAACTTTGCGGTCTTGGAGGAAATACAGTCTGTTACTCGGTAAGAATGAAAAACTTCTATACTTGTAGTTGTGCGCTCGGAATTTTCCATTCGTATCGAATGTTTCTAATATAACCTAGTTTCAGAATTCACCATTCTATTTTTGTCTACTTGAAGTCATTTTCTTAGAACCAACTAATTACTTTAGGTACACTTGTCGAATGTATTCGGTCAAAGGGCAAACGAAATTTAAGGTTCAAGATATGTTAGTTGCTATTATTAACTTTTAATTATACAGGGTGTTACATAATAGTATGTCACAACTTGAGGGGGTAAATCTACGTGCAATTTCAAGAAAAAAAGTTCATATTAACATAGGTCTGCAGAAGCTTCGTTACGGAGCTACGGGGTGTTGAAATTTCCGGAAAAAATTGGTTTTTTCTTCAGAACTCCTGCAGTTTTGGGCCATTCAGCCAAAATTTGGAATGCAAGTTATTTTTTTACAGCCTCCATCATTACACGTCATAAATTTCAACTAGAATCTACAAGGTGTTTCCTTTTCCGGAGCCATGTCTTCTTTTGCCCTTTCAAACTTTTTTTTAGTACGCTACTGATCAGCGTACAGTCAATTTTCGTCATCTTCGTTCAATTCAGAAACTTTTTATGCTCTTGTACTTTTTTTCGTATCTCCGATCGTTCTCGAGCAAAAATGAAATTTGGAAATCAGTTGAATATTTCACATGTTCTAGTTTGGAGGATTCTCCACGACGTTTTATTGTACCCGTTTCAACGCGTCCAATTTCTACTTTCTTGAGATTTTTCTTCAAGACTGAATTTCTGCCGATGGTTTTTAGATAAAATTAGAGAAAATGCTCATTTTGGTAGTGAAATAATATTCACAGACGAAGCAAACTTTTCGAGAACTGCTATCACAAATTTTCACAAATATCATTATTGGGCTGAGTAAAACCTCCATTTGATTGAAGAATCTCATCATCAAGAACAATTCTCACTAAATGTCTGGGTTCGGAATAATTGGAAATCATTTGACTGAGCAATTTTTTTGCCTAATAGACTAAACGGTCCCGCTTATCGGCAATTTCTTGAGGTTGGAGTTACCTTTATTGCTCGAGAAGGTGCCATTTTTGATGGTAAATATAATGTAGTTCATGCATGACAGGGCATCAGTATATTTCAGTGGAGAAGCTGAGAAATTCTCGAATAATACATTCAACAACAGATGGATAGGTCGGAGTAGCCCAGAACCATGGCCTCCTAGTTCCCCAGACTTAAATAGTTTAGACTTTTTCTTATGGGATATCTCGAAAATTTAGTATATACCACTTCAGTGAACACTGTAGAAGAATTGAGAAATCGAATGATAACCTCTTGTGTCACGATAAGAAATATCCCAGGAATATTTCATGGAGTGCGTGATAATATGCGAAGAAGGACAGATGCCTGTAGTTTTTAATTGTTCTTTATTCACGTTTGACATTGAATAAGTATGGGTTGAGTCTCAGAAGACCAGCTATCAAAATTGAAGCAAATTTTAGGCATACCTAACGAGTATGTATATTTTTTTTTTTATTTAACGAATACCATACAATTCAAATAATTCAAATTCAATAACTTTTCACTCGAAAACGGTTGGAGATACGAAAAATTACTGGTTTCTAATTTGAACGAACATGACGAAAATCGATTTTACGCTGATCAGCGGCGTTCTGCAAAAAAGTTTGAGAGGGCAAAAGAAGAAATGGCCTCGGATGTATTGTATACGCAATAAACTTGCGGTCATCCTTACCTAAATTCCATTTCATGTTGCAAATGCAGGTTGAAATCGACCTCGATTTTTTCCATCAAAATATTGTTGAAGAAGACATTTCCAAATCTACCACATATATGAGTGTAATCCATTGCGCGTAAACCGAATCTGGGAATCATGGTTAAATAACATTGTACACGCCCATTGAATGTGAGAACCATCAAAAAGTGTGGATCCTGAAATTCATTTTCTCACAGTTTGGTTACTGTTTATATGTGTTGGCGTTTCTAAGTTGTACATTTAGTAGACCCACCGTGTGAGATGAATTGAATATCAGAAATCTTGTGCTGCAGTGGTGGCTCAAGTACGAACTGTATTCTGCCATTTAACATTGCCAACTTTTACCGAATCCACGAACGATTTGAATTGGACTGATTAGTTCTAAAATTATTCGCTTTAATTTTTTATGATAAGACAACTTCGAGTATACCAAATATTTGCAATTTCTGTTTCAAAATAACGTTTTCCCTCTCGAAAAAACAAAATGTTAACGCTCAAATCGTGTGTAATTGAACCAAAGGAAAGATGGATAATGGGAAAACATTCGATTCATCCTGAAGATATCTTGTTTAATGTAAAAATAAAAATTTTAACATGGAAATGAAGAATACACGTTCCTAATTTCCAAGTAACAATTGTTATTCTTTACTATTAATATAAGTCTATGAGACCGAGATCATTCACACGATTGAGAAAATTATTAAATTATACATAGGCTGCTAAAATTCCTCTCTCATTATCATAATCCTCATCCATAGCCTGCATTTATTTTGAGGTGAATACTTTGGCTGTATAGAATCATTCCAATTTGAAAAAGCGATCACTTTTACCAAGGATGTCGTACATGTTGTGCAAACACAGGGGACACAATTAATCGATTGTCAGTACTTAAAATGGAGCTCTATGAATTCGTAATATAAATTCGAAATTTTAGTTCTATGCGTGCTATGTTTTTTGCACAACAAATTGTCAAAGTTGACAAGTTAGTTGAAAAAGAAATTGAGCATTTTCGAGAATATATCTTCGCAATTTTCAAAGACAGTTATCTCACAAGAATGTTTTAGCAAGTCGGTTTTTGTTTTCGGCATTGAAACACCATGCCAGTGAATAGTTTTTCCTTGGTATAAACAATTTGAACACAAAAAGGTAAGGCTTAACGACGATCCAAGGGCAGGTGCACCAAAAACATTGGTCACTCAAGTAAATGTGGATTATCCAGGAAGATCAGCATGCTTCATATCGAGAGATTGAGGCATTATTGGGAATTTAAATTACTTAATTTTCCCGTTGAAGACCGAAGAACAGAAAGCTGCTAGGGCGAATTGGTGTCAAAAAAACTTTAACTGTTGAATGTCTAGAAGTATGTAAGACATTTTTAGTGGTGACGTCGAATCAGAAAAAAAAACGCTAATCTTATGTTTGAGTGTTCCAAAAAAAAGAAGAACAAACTAAAGACATCCGTGGCCGAAGTGTCTCTAAGAGGATGATCGTAACGTTTGTATCAAAAACAAGATCAAAGTACACAACCATTTGTTTACGGAAAGTCATTAGGAACCTTCGATAAACCAAACCTGAACTGTGAATCATCCTGCACCAAGAAAATGCAAGTTGACACCCAACCCAAAAACCAATAGAAGCCATGAAAATATTGCATTGTTACATCATCCTACG
This sequence comes from Cryptolaemus montrouzieri, assembly GCA_013387265.2. Classification (NCBI taxonomy): domain Eukaryota; kingdom Metazoa; phylum Arthropoda; class Insecta; order Coleoptera; family Coccinellidae; genus Cryptolaemus; species Cryptolaemus montrouzieri. The sequence goes on from JABFTP020000185.1 coordinate 128,778,692, forward strand.
TACCGTCCAGACTTAATTCCAATCGATGTTTTTACTTCCCCGTAAGCAAGACCGAATGCAGAGGTGTATGAATATTCTTGAAGAATACTTCGAAAAACAATAAAGTATTTAAGAGCTCCCAAGTTATTCATTCTATCTGTATATGCTTAGTTTATAAGAAACTCTCTTATCCTCTGGAGATCTTCAATAATCAAAATTACCAACACAGTATCCTCTATTTCTGATCAAAGGGGCTGATATTCCCAAGTTCTATTTTCCTGGTGATGGTAATTATGTTTGACTGTCGAAACATTATGGCTTCCCAAAGATGGAATACCATATCCTATATTCATTGAACTAATTCAACCAAAAGTTCACGGAAAATTCGTTCGGGATAAAATATTTGGTATTAAAAATAATTTCTTTTATAAGAAAAATGAATTAAATTATGGACTGACTGACTGAATGGTCAGTGCAGGCCTATAATGTCGAGCAAGGACAAACAAAAGCCAAAATTCCCGCGATCCTCTTACATCACTGTATTTGTGATTTACCGAACTAAAATCCACATAACTCATTATTGAACACGATTGTCATTGTTAGAATACATAATAGAATAATAGTGTGAAAAATTTCCCTATAGTCATATATTTTCACTTCTATTACATGACGAATTTTATATCATATACTTAATAGCTTTTTTACAAGCTAACCTCATGTATGTTACCACGAATACCGTCCCCTCAGAGATAGCAAGAAGCTGAAAATGTGAAATGTGAGAAAAAACGTCTCATACGATATTTATAAAGAATATTCTAGATCTTGCTTCCCTGCGAAATTTATCACTTCAATAACAATATGTTAGCTCCGATGTTCACATGCTATACTATTTCATCACTTCTCAAGGATAAAAGGAAGAAGACATCATTTCTCGTCTGTGCAATACCATGCTAGGAATTTATAGTTCCAAATCTGTGCCGACCTACATTATTTCCAGAGAATACAAAATATGTTCTGTGGACGAATTTGGCTACTATGTGACATATGAACTGAACTATCCTTCATACGCCGCCATGCGTGTACACCACATTTAGAACGTAAAAATATGGGGTTCAACACTTGCGGAAGCAAGTTTTGGAGGTGATAATTCTCGGTTAACATCCGGTTAGGGTGGCCTCGCCAGCTTTTCGTGAATTTATGTATACTTCCTTTCATGTGAGCTTTGAAAGGTAGCACGCATTGGCTTAGAATATGACTGTACGTATTTCGTGAGTGTTTATTCAATTGATTACAGTTCTAACTGGCCAATTCAGATTTCGTTATATTTAGAAATAATAGAAACATGCATGTTATCGCATTAGTAGTTTTAGTTAGTGGTTTTTGGGGTAAAGGAGCACATACATTTCCAGGTTTCGTATGATAAGTTGGTTTTGATGTAAGCTCCAATTCAAATTGAATAATTTTACTAATTTATTTATTAGTTCTCCGAACGACTTAATGCTACGATATATTCAATTGAAATTGGAGGAAGACGTGTATTAACCAAATGTGTTTCTTCCTTAACAATATGCTCGGGAGCTTAACCCATTTACACAGTGGACCTACAGCTTATAGTGGATTCCGAACCACTCTCCTAGACCATGCAATGACTACCACCATAAGGATTACAAGTTATCTGGTCTTCGGGAGTTTATGCCCTCTTTGGGTGACTTTTCCAAGTATCAATTTTTTTTCAAGGACAACATCCATAACTTGAACCCAGATTTGAACCAGGGGCTTCGGCTAAGCATATTCCTACATACTAACCATGCAGCTACCGAGGCGGTTAACCAAATCTTTATTACGCATAATTACTCAAATTCAAATCTTTATATCAATGTAACCTCAAATTATGACAATAACAAATAGTATTATTGTTGTGGCAAGGCAAGTTATATTGCTAAAAATGTAAATTTCAATTTTAAACTTGCAATTTCTATAACATGAAAGGTCACCTAAAGTCAGATTGTTTCCGAATTAAAAAAATTAATAGACTTAATAAAATTAAAATATTGATGTGTTTAGTGAAAATGAAAATGAAGAAATAGATTTTTCTGGTTGAAAAAGAATTTTCAAGTGCTTCTATAAAGGTTTCTTCATCGTTCCGATTTAAAGGTTTTAATTATTTTTTGACTCTGCAGATCATGTCTCTCTAGAAGTTGTTATTTAATGTTGTTAATTGTCTCAATAGTCATGAAACAGTAATGGAATTTCGTAAAATTTCGTAAAAAAAAACCGTTATTTTCTCAACGAAGCAAGGTAAATATAATGGTGGTCCAATATATTTAACACTGAGAGAAAATTTCAAGCCAGTAGCGCATGAACCTTACAATGTACCTTTTGGCCCAAAACAGTAAAGTCATTTATGAAGTCGATGGATTACTTACAGTTGGGAATTTAGAAGGACTTCTTCCGAGTGAGTGGGCTGCAGCAGTGGTACAGGTGATTGAAGGGGATGGCGTTAGGCTATGCGTAAATTTCAAGATGACAGTTATCCCGCAGCTTGTAATAAAACGTCAACCAGTATCACTAAATGTTTCTCACACGTAAAGTATAAGAGAAAAGTAGTCGCAAATAGATCGAAACATGCATTCATGCAATTCGAAGTGGATAAGGAAAGTAGAGATTCATTAACAATCATCACTCTCATAGGACTTTTCAGGAATAATAAATTACCAAGTCTCGAGCCCAGTCTAATATTAGACAATAATTAGTAATATTTGGAAGGGGATTTCGGACACAGAAGTTTACATTGATACAATATATCATACGAGAAAAACAGAGGAGCATTTTGAAATTCCTTAGAAGGTTAAAAAAGGCAGGTTTTAAAGTGAATGAACCAAAAGGTGAATTTCTCGGAACATAAATTGAAATTTCAGGGTTGGTTTTAAATAGGAATGAAATCAAACCTTTATCAAATGAACTGAAGGCCATCATAAATATTTCGCTGTCAAAGTCTAGAAAGGAACTTTGAGTATTTTAGAGTACATTTCAATAAATCATTCATGAAAAATCGAGATTATAAACTGAAGGTACTTCATGAAAAATTGAAGGATGCTCATTTTGAGAGTGCTCAAAAGAGTTCTCGTTCCATTTCAAGAAGGACTTTCTGTAGTCCTTTCTCGAAATGCGAGTCACTCTCACCTATCAAGTGTTTCAGTAGATCGATTTCCAAGAGAAGAAAAGGCTTTTGTTTCCAAGATCATTTCTCCAAATGAAGTTCACAGATCGATCTTGGAAAAAGACGCAGGTGCAATTGTATTTGGGTTTAAAAAATCAGTGCCTTATGGAAAATGAAGAGGAAATACTGCAAACAGATAGTTGATTCATAATCGATTAGTTTTTAAGTGGAATTTAAGTATAAATTATAGCTTTGTGAGTTCAGCAAAAAACGAAAAAGCAGAAGGGCTCTCAAGATTACCAATGAATAACGAACATCAACCTATCCAAGTCCGAACTATATAATGTATATTTCATCAGGGAATAATATCGGTTGACTTGATAGATGTACAAAAACATTCACTCAGAAAATAGTGAGCTGCGTGAAGTAAAGAAAGTTTTATTATAAGGTTGGCCTGATGCCGGTGGGGAATTCGAAGAAAAAGAAATGTACTACAATCAGAGCTATGAATTGAGCTTAGACAATGATTTTGTGTGTATATATATATATATATATATATATATATATATATATATATATATATATATATATATATATATATATATATATATATATATATATATAATCGTAAGATATATATATTTAAACTCGCATCATGCTTCCTAACTCGATTGCCCTAAAGGGTGAGCACAGGAAATACAACAGGGAACCATACTATCTTGCACTAGCAATAGCTTGTTTGTTTATGTTGTGTTAGTATCGTGTGTACAAAAAGAGTACCATATTTTTCTGCTTAGCAGCTTCATTCTCTCATTCTCATCCTGCACTCCTTGATTTTCAGGACTTCTTCAAGATAAGGGTGAAAGGAAGGGGGTTTGGGACAGGAAAAATCTGTAGCAATGAAAAAGAAAACCAGCAGAAAAATATTTCATCAAACATACTCTTATATGTCAAAACTCACTTGAATCTAAGAGCTTAACTAATGTTCCTCTTTTTTTCAACAGAGAACATCCCATATACCTTTTGGAAATGAAGCCCTACGGGCGTGTAGCCCTTGCCTTATCAACATACACCATGGGAATAAGGTCCTGAGGGGGGGGGGGGGGGCAATCCTAGCCTTATCTAAGAACTTAACTAAAGCTCAAGCTTTTTTCAACAGGGAACAACTCATACACTTTTCGGGGGTGTAGTCCATAATAACCTCAAAATTCAAAAAAAATAGGACAATCGAGGGCTGAATGTCTTATTGTTTCTTCAGCTGCGCCACATTCACATGACGGACTTTCTACAGTGTTCCATTTGAACAACATACTATTACTACGACCAGGTCCTGTCCTAAGACGATTTAATGTACACCAATTCTTCCTACTTGCAAACCTTTTGGAAATATCCTATATGAGAACTTTATTAAAAACATCAACTTCCTGCCATTCAGTTTTCCAAAGATCAACAGCCTTCACCCGTGTATGCAAAAAGTCAATCGACCAAATAGGTTTCCTAGATTTCAATCTCAGGTAAGGTGGATTTTGAAGATCGTGTATCATCGTAAAAACTCCTGGAAATGAGTGATACTTATCCCAAGGGAGGTTACTTTCCTGCGAATATGGGAAGGAATTATATTACAAATAACCGAAAGCCATGGGGTAGCAGTTGAACTGATACATCATACACTTATAACTCCCATAGAACAGTTCAACTGAAAATCAATCTTACTGACATGAGCACTATTCAACTACACCTGACAGCAATATTCTGCTGCTGAATATACTGAAGCTAAAACAGTAATTCGCAAAGTACAGACTCTGGCGCCTCAATTAGATCCAGCTAATTTATGTAGTATATTGTTTTTTTTTTCAACTTCTGACATAATTTATCAATATGAAATTTGAAAGCCAAAGAACGATCTAGCTTTACACCAAGATTTATTGGAGTGAAATTATGAGTTAATAGTGATTGATTGAAGAATACTCTTAGTTGTCTATCCTTCTCATGATTATTCAGATGAAAACAGGAAACCTCAGTTTTCGAAGAATTTGGACATAAACGCCATTTCTTGAAGAAAATTTTCAGAATTTCTAAATCAGTAGTCAGTGTTTGCTCGAAATTCATAGTGTCGAAAAACCAAAGCAATATCATCAGCATAAATAAACTTTGTAGAGGAAGTTTCAGGGTTGTCAGACATATATAAATTGAAGAGAAGAGGTGCGAGAACAGATCCCTGAGGTAGGCTATCATTTAGAGTGTAAAATTTACTGCTTTTCTCACCTATCGAAACTCGAAGTCTTCTATCAGATAACATATCTTCAATCAACTTCACAATTTTTCCACATTGAAATACTTCAAAGAGTTTATAAACTAAACCGTCCTTCCAAACTGTGTCATATGCAGATGAGAGATCTACAAATACAACGCCTATTTTAAGTTTACCGTAAAATTCTGTCTCAATGAAAGTATATAAACCTAAAACCTGAGCAAAACAATTCGAGTTTTTTCGAAAACCTCCCTGAGAAGTGGATAGAGTTCTGTCAATGATTGGTTCTAACCTCTTGTGATGAAGTCTTTCCAAAATTTTGGAAAAACAGGAAGTAAGCTGATAGATCGGTAACTACGAGGAAGTTCTGAATTTTTCCCAGGTTTGAGAATGGCAATAGCTTTAGTCTTTCTAAATTCAACGGGAATACTACCTGAGCTGAGTATGTCATTGTAAAAGGGTAGTAACTACTTTTTAGCGTTATTTCCTAGATGCTTAAAAAATTCAGGAAAATGCCATCAAATCCTAGAGCTTTACGAACTTCAGTAGATTTTATGGAGATTTGAGCTCTTCCTTCTCGAAAGGATTCAATAAATCCTCTACCGTGAAAGCATCTCTCTTCTTTTTATATAAGATTCGTTGCAATATATTCCTGTCATATCTACTAATCTTCACACTTTTAGAGACACTTACAAGTCTAGATGCTACAGAATTCGGATTCATATTAGACGGAGTTTTTGAAACGGGATCAGCATTGCCTAATTTCCTCAACAAATCCCAGGAACTTCTACTGGAATGACGAAAATTCATACCATTCCTCAACTCATTCCATTTATTCTTTCTGCTATCATTCGAAGAACTAAGAAGTGCATCGGCTTTCTCTCTGAAAGGATTTTACTGATAATCCTTATAAAAAATATTTGATTGCTCTGACCACCCAGGTATATAATCTATTAGAAAGATTGTGAGAATATGTGTTTTAGAAGCATTATTTACAACTCCTATAAACCGGGAATAATTTTTACACAAGGGGGAACCCATCTGAAATCACTATCTACCTGTTTAGTGAAATCTTTCTTGAAATTCTATCTTGGCTTTTTTAATGACTGCAAATGTAAATTCAAAACCTAACGAAATAATAACTGGCATGTGTTGACTGTGAGGAGAATCTGAAAGTACTCTACGACGAACAGGTAGAGGAAACAATTCAGTCGTTAGAAACCAGACAAAGATCAGGATTATAGTCGCGAATCCATCTGGCAGAATGAAAAATGCCCTTTGATAAAAAAATGTTTTTTGGCAGCATTTTCGACAACTCCTATAAACCGGGAATAATTTCTACTCAAGGGGGAACCCATCTCAAATCACTATCTACCTGTTTAGTGAAATTTTTCTTGAAATTCCATCTTCGTTTTTCTAATGAATCTGCAAATGTAAATTGAAAACCTAACGAAATGATAACTGACATGTGTTGACTGTGAGGAAAATCTGAAAGTACTCTACGACGAACAGGTAAAGGAAACAATTCAGTCGTTAGAAACCAGACAAAGATCAGGATTATAGTCAGGATTCCATCTGGCAAAATGAAAGATGCCCTTCGCCTTCGCATCGAATACAAGTTCAAAATCATTTGTTTCCATCCATTCAACTAATGCAATACCACTCCTAACGTTTTCTGTACACCCCATTGATTGTGATGGCAATTGAAGTCACCACAATAGATAGCAGGGTTTGTTTATTATAGAAGGCTGTAGGATCACAAAATTTGTTGACATATTGAGCTGAAATTTTGGGAGGATGCGTTTGAAGAGTAGTACCTCTTAAAATAGCTTAGCTTTCAAAGATTGGTGGCGCCATCTCTGAAAGGTCGGCAGCATCTTGAACAGCCTAGTATTTAATTAGCCTATACTAATATAATATTCACAAAATACACGCTATATTGCTGCGGCAACCATGAGTAAATACAAACATCAATTTGACGACGAAATATATATGTTCCGTGTATTCCGAGCCCCAGCCCCGCCCGGTCGGAATATTCATTCCACCCAATGCAGCGGTTCAATTGATTAAAACGATTCATATTTCCTAATCCCTGTGCTTTTTTGCCAACTGCAGTCGTTTATCTCTGGATATTGATGGAGTCGTTGTCCCCGAAACGGATGAAATATTTTCACGCTACCTAAATTTCGATTTCCCATGCTAATGGACCAGGATGGCTGAAACAGTGCTTTCGTTTCGTCCATCGGGGGAATGAGTGTAAAGTTTTGATTCTTAAAAGCAAACTTTTTCAAAGGTCAACTAAAATGAATTTTTTAGGGTTTCTATTCTCATGCCTAAATTCTAATTCTTAATATTGAAAAACGCTTGAATATTGATTTTATATAGCTTAAAGTTTGCATTGGTCTGATTTATATCGATAAGTATATTTTAATTTATTTCATGAACGATTAACCTGAAAGTAAAATATTCTAGACAGTGGTCAATTTTATCTTTTTTATTACTGGTGTAACAACTATACAGGGTGCTTCAACGAAAACCAAACATAGACTATATCTACCAAGATATTCATTTCTGATCAAAACTCAAAAACAAGTCATTTTTTGTTTCAAGGGGGAAATCTTATGGGGTACCAAACTTGCCTGAAATATCAACCTCCTAAGCGGGGTTGCAATCCTTGAAAATTTTGAATAGCGAAGATGTGTCGAGTGATAACTCAAAAGAAAAGTGGTATCTTTGTCTACTTTGCCTTGTACGAATTTTCATTTTTAATTGAAAACTGTAAAAGATACAGGATGAGCAAATGAAAGATAGGGAAGACTATTTCCCTGAGACTATTCAAGTTTCAGTGAAGTAAAATGAAACAGATTCATGCTGGTCAATGACAGTCATTATCAAGTACCATCCTCATCTCGAATTTCAACCCCTGGAGCAAGGGTGACCACCCTTGAAAATTTAATTTTATCGCAAATTTTGTTGATGAATGCTTTGAATGACTCTAATTTTCTGTTTGTATCAGTGAAAACATAAAATATATCGTCGACATATCTAAACCAATAAATAAAGTATTTGAATAACGGATGTTCTTGGATAGTTTTCTCAATATCATTCATGAAAATTTCAGCGAGTAGAGGGCTCAGAGGATTACCCATGATTAAACCTTTTCTGCTATTATATAATACTCCATTGAAATTAAAATAATTTTATTCTAAACAAATTTCCAAAAGGTGTAAGATTTCTGATTGATTTACCGGATTGACTTCATTAATTTGAAGAGCGTTGTTGATGAGTTTCACTGTAGCACTAGGTGGAACACTTGAGAAGAGATTTACTACATCCGATGACATAAGTTCAGGGTTCATTGTTAGTATCGTGTGCTGAATTTTATTTATTAGGACTGAAGACTTTTTATTGAGAACTTAGGTTCGAAATTAGCGTACTTTTAAATGATGTCTATGAGAAAGCGTAAAAGTTTTGCATTTGGAGCTTGAAACTATGAAACTACTTGTCTAATGGGATGCCCTGTTTTACGCAGTTTGACGAGGGAGTAAAGTTTTGGTGATTGCGGGTTGTCAATGAGAAGTTTATTATTTTGGTCGGTAGGTATTATAGACTTGGCATACTCTAAAGCGTTTTTTACTATGGATTGAAATTTATTAGTTGGATCTTTATCAATTTTTTTCATAACTTCCTGATTCAATGAAATTTTTGGTTTTCATGTAATAATCTGCTTTATTTAAGACTATGACTGTATGACCTTTGTCTTCTTTGGTGTATATGATATCTTCAGATGCGGACTTAGATTTAATGAACTTTAAAGTGGTATTTTCGAATTTTTTAGGTTGAAAACTATTGAACTCTTTTTGAAGTAGTAACGCTGGCGAGTGTTTTAGGTGTTTGGCTTGCGGCTAATAATTTAGGGCTATTTAGGTTTCGATTCCTAGCAGATCGAAATGGAGACGAGCGTTATTTGACTCTAAGTTGTGTTTGAAACCCTTTTCAAGAAGTGAAACTTCTTCTTCGGAAAAATTATCATCTGAAAGTTTACTGAACCTATCATAAAATTGGTGATCGGAAAATTTGGACTTGATTTATGAAGTTTCGGGTTTATTACTCAATAATTCATTTAATTTTCGCAACTGAATTTCACATTTTTTGTAAATTAATGAATGAACTTTGAATCTTGTTACGGAATCTAAAATGTCAAATTCTACAGAATGCAATCTATGAAGCAACTCTGAATGGATTACCTTCAAAAAGATGTTGCAGTTGTCTCGTTGGCTGTATTGAAACTTGATGTCTAACTTCAACCATTACTTCTTGCCTTGTAGTACTCCATTTCGGGCTGCGGAGCTGATATTATGTGACTTCAGTTTTATATATTTCGGAAATGCTTTGTTCTTTAAACAACTAGATAGTAACCAGATATTTTGTGTCTGGGTCGCGCATCTTAGAATTAGCTTGAAATACCTTATGACCAAAAAGCTTGTCTGAGCTCCTTTTAAAAATTTGATTGTGGAGGTCGTTATTTGATGAAAATCGAGATACATATTTTCAATGAAATAGAACTAAAGTATCTAGATTTTCATCATATCAACAAAACTATCACCACACTGTGGTTTCATCAGAAAGTTACAAACTAATGAACAGAGGTATACCTTATATATTATTCCTATTTCTTACTTAATATTACAATAGGTACAAGTACAAGGGGTATATTGGAAAACCCATCGGAGTTGCTCACTTTATGGATAGAAAAGTTTAAGTAAAGGAGAAGGATTTAAATCTAATTGAGTATTAAGTAACCTACCTGAATATTTTTCTTTATTAATCTCTAAAATTACCCATAGATTGAGTTTTTGTCTATTATAGTCATAGTTTTGTAAATATAGTGAAAATCTAAATACCATAGTTTTATTTCATTGAAAATATGTATATCGATTTTCATCAAGTAACGACCTCCTCAATCAAACTATATTTGTGTACTACTCGGTTGAAAATGGCACCAAGACAGTATAAAAACCATGTTGATGCATTTTGTTTTATTTGCGGTGAATTTATAGAAGTTAGAAGTGAAAAATTCGCTTTATCAACACTTTTGAAATTTTATGAAGCATGTGAAGCCTATTTCAACCTGAAAATCTGTAATCATAATGAAAATTGGGTAACTCACTTCGCTTGCGTTTATTGCAAAAATATTTTTGCAGGTAAAAAATCAAAATTCAAGATTTTTTAGATTATCGACCTGAATTGCACCGCTTTGAATTTTATTATTTCTAGCTTGGTATTGGGGAGCAAATAGACACATGAAATTTGCAATGCCAAGGATTTGGAGGAAACCTAATGATTACGTCTGTTATTTTTGTATGGTTAATCCAAGTAAGCGTCTTCCTTCAACACCGTCTCCGATACCGGCACGTTCAGGATTAAATAGCACAAAGTTCAACAAAATATAGTGTACAACTAACCAACACTAAGGGTAATGATTTCATGACAAAATCGTTAAGTTTTCGGCGACAGTTTAATTGTGGGTGAATTCAATTATCCAAGTGTAAAGCGGAAATTCCAAGTTCACGACTAAAGCAATGGAACTTGCTTGAAGATGATATAAAAATAACTAATCGAAGAGAGCTCCATAAAACTTTTTCATGTTTTTTTCATGAAAAAAAGCTGGTATTTGTTACTGCAACGATGTGTCTGATTTGGTTAATGAAATCGGAATACCATTCATAGCATCTGAATGGCGGCTTTTTATTGATAACTCTTCAGAAAGCTCAGATTCAGTTCTGCTCCACAATGGAAACTTTTTGACTAGCCTTCCTCTAGCAGACTCTGTATACATGAATGAAAGCAATAAAAGTGTGAAAAATTATACATAGTTGGGGATTGGAACCTTCGGCGTTGAATAACACTAAAAAACAATGTACACCACTACACCAAAACCTTATTTCGAAGCAACTAAGTTGGCATCATAAGGAGATGATAGTACACTGTGTACAGCGAGACTTCGAAATAAAGTTTTGGTGTAGTGGTGTACAGTGGTTTTTCAGAGAAATTATACTTGAAAAATTAAAATACACAGAATACCAATGGCCAGTGATCGGTGATTTCAAAATGGTTGATTTCCTAATGGGAATTCGAAGTGGATATACTGAATACCTTTGTCACCTTTGTTTGTGGGACAGCAGAGCTGACTTGGTACATTATCAGCAGCATAAATATCCTGATCGCGTTGAATTTCAAACTGGAAAACATAACGCAAAGACTGAACCAATCATAAAGCCGCAAAATATATTGATGCCACCACTATATGAAATAAGGGTTGATGAAGTAGTTCGTAAAAGCTCCGAATTCAAACTCTAATGGTTTCAAATATTTGAGGAGATTTTCCCCAAATTATCTGAAATTGAATGAGGTATTTTCGTTGGACCTCGAATAAACAATGACTTCATGAAGCTTCTCAATGCAGGGAAAGTTTTAAAGTAGTAGTTGATGGTTTTCTTGGAAATCATAGATTAAAAATCACTATGCAGAATGGATTGAGAAAATGCTTCAAAATTATGGGCTGCAGAATGTCGTATGAAGTTTTCATATGCTACATTCTCATCTGGATGAATTTAAAGACAACATGGAAGCCTACTCCGAGGATCAAGGATAAGGTTTTCACCAAGATGTGATAAACGGCGATATCAAAAGCAGTACAAGGAGAATATGATGAAGATTACATATATTCACTTTCAGATATTAATTTTTGTTATTTTGCTTCTATATGTTATTGTCTATAACAAATCTTGAATATGAACGACTCTTGTATCTGAAAAATTGTTTTCTAATTACAATTCACAGTGAAATTGAGAAAAATTATAAAACTCAGTAACTTTTACTGAAAAATTGCTCTAGTTACAATAAAAGCAAACTTTAACGGAAAAAAAATTTTCTCCTATTTTTATTGTAGGAGAAATCGTGTTGACGGGTGTTATTCCTCCTCGGGTAATACTTCAGTTACACGGATATCTCTTCACTTCTAATTGCGTAATTCTGATCAGGGTGGCTTTTTCGGTCTCGTAATTATGATTAATTAGTCTCTCCTGTCAACCCTAAACATGTATACTGAATTAGGTTATGTCTTGTCAAAAACACCCGTATGTAACGCAAAGTCATAATTAAAATCAAAACAATAATAATGAGAGTCCTGTAGTAGGTTACAATGTCCTTTTTCTCAGCATAATTCAATTAATCATGGAGTAATCTGTTGAATTTCTTCTGACGCTTTCATTCATATTATAAAAATCATGCAAACAGTTAAATGAGATCTCATATTTTCCTTTTACAAGGTTAGCTTGGGTTCTTATAATTGAACAGCATTAAGAGTTAAAGAGTGAAAAATATTGATTTATTGAGCTTTATTAAACTTGTCCTAGAATGAAGAATATCCTGCAGCAATCATGATGATTGTCATCCAGGACCATAATAGTAATATAATCCAGTCGGATGTCATGAATGGGAACAACAGACAACAGTTTCGTTATCATTTGAACTCGCCAATGTTGCATACAAATTCACTACATCAAACCAGTATCAATTCGTTAGAAGGTATTGAGTATATGTATACTTATACGCGATGCGTCCTCCATTGAAACTGCATCGACGTCTGCCAGGGCCACCTGGAAAACGATGTTGGTCAAAACAAATGGAGCTTTGAAATCTGACTGCTTAGACCTTTACCGCAATGCTTCACACTTGGTCTGTCTTGGCAGTGGTCAAAATCAGCTACGCTCCAGTACTTGAAGGGTCTTTTCCAGATCATACCTCAATATTAGATATAACACAAAATACATTGTTAAATATGTAAAGACATTGAAAACCTTTATTCATTGCCCAGAATAAAACTCATCAATGTGTTTTCACATATTGCAATGATTTTCGTATATCTGATATTGAGATTTAAATTACCTGCATTTACATTTGAAAGTATGTATTTGCTATTAAATTGTTCTTTTCTTTTCTTTCCAACATAATAAATCACCAAAGTTTGACAAAATATATCTAGTTATGCTGCAAAGAGACAACACTTACATCAAACCGTATTTGAAGCTAGTGTGGATAGTAAATGTTCTATTTATACTGAAAAAGGTTAGGATAGAGGTTGAACCTTCATTAGAGAAGATTGTTTCTCTCTTAAACAACGTAACGTAAAATCGCTTCTGTACTACCACTGAAGCTCGTACTCTTCTCTTCGAGACCAGAAATGTCAGTGTCAATGCTCGTAAGATTAGATGATTACAAGAAATTTGGCAAAAATGACCCCTTCTCACCGCATAACGTAAAGGCAATGCAAGACAAAAGGGTGACTGGACTATAGAGCGAGGAAAAATGTTCTGTTTTCAGATGAGATAAGTTCAAGAGGTCCACATGGACACATATATGCGTGCAGATGTCAAAATTAAAGTTTCGCTCCCTGCTCTGTAGCCAAAGTAGTGGGTTACCAAGGAAGATCATTAACGATTTGAGAAAATTAAGCATCTGAGACTTGGACCAAACTTGATATCTTCGACGGAGATAGTGTGAATGATCATAGGTACGTGAAAAAAGATTAACAAGGCCAAATCGTACCTTTTGTTCCGTTTATCGAAGTAAATTGTGGATTGATACATGACAATGCACGCCGCAATTTATTCTTGTTTCTTCATGTGTCATTCGACCAAAATTCCGAAAATATTTTCAATGCCGTGGCATTTCCGGTTATAACGGAGGTAGGCATCATATTTTTTATTTTAAGTGGATGTACATATTTATGTTCTTTACTATAAAAAGAAAAATTTTGATTTCTTTCACATAAATCACTCCCACCAAAAATCAAAATAACAGGATTTTTGGTTCACACTATTGGATTTGGTATTTAAATATATGTCAAACTGTCAGATGTTTTTCTCTACTCCAAATAATTCACATTGAATTAACAAAAGCGCACAACCAAATTTGCAATAGTTTCTGGAAAAATTTTGAGTTTTCACTAAACTCCATATGTTTCAGCTTTCCTCTCCTAAAACTGAAATGAAAATCTCTAAATATAACTCTGAAACAGCAAAATTCAATGAGGCAATTCTGGAAGCAATTTCTTGAACGGAAAGATGAATATAAATCTGAAAGGGTAAAATTCAATAATTTTTATTAAAGAATTCTCTGTAACATCATCTAGTTCAGTGAACTGTATCACATTTCTTTCGTTGTTTCAATATTTCTCAGCTGCTACTTCTCCATTTCCTACTGTAACGTAATTCTTTGGCTTTCTTCCTTGTCATACTTTCTGAAAATTAAAAATCTTCAGTTCATATTCCTTGTGTTCTGACCGTTTGAACAGATTTTATCTTGAGGGTACCACAAATATACTGACGAATTCAAATGGAGTCGAGGGAATTTCTGGAACTGAATAAATATTTAATCGTGTTGGAAATGGAAGGAAAACATTCAAATGTACGAAATTTCACAATTATGTAGACTTACATTAGAACGCTCGAGGTATTTCTGTTTTTCATGAATTAAAGTTGATGTAAAGAATATGTTTTTGTACAATTTTTAATGGAAATATATTCCGGATGAAGAGTTGCTTTCATTAAATAGCAGCTTATGCAATAACCTACTTCCACATTTCTTCTTTGGTGTTATTCTGCGTCGTCTGGCACCAGACATCCTTCGAAGAGGTTCGCATTGAATTTAACCACACGCTCCAAATGCCTTTTCCGATTCCAGAATTAGTCGTGAATGGCGTTTCAGTATCGCCTCCAAACCTTTTCAAGAGATTGTGGGACTATGTCCCTGTATCAAATATTGCTGCACGAGATTGGGCGAAGTACTGTCGCGTTATCATAATGAAGCAGCCAATCACTTCTTGCCCAAAGCTGTAGCTGATCTTTTTTCTTGGATTACGCAATCTTCTCAAAACTTAATCATAATATTTCATGGATTGTCTAACCTGTGGGAGTATACTCACGGCGCTCAATCATTATAAAAAAACCTAACTTTGACCTGATAAATATGAGATCCATCACCAGATATGAGTTCTTTAGCAACTCATTAATGACCATTTAGAAGTTGTTCTAAGCGATTTCAATAAGACAGTTTCCCTGCGCATCCATCAGAAATTATGAAAACAATTTCGCAAAAGCGCAAATCCTCTGCAAATTTTTTGTGAAGTCTTTTGAATACTATATTTTGGATATTCTAAGATCATATTCTAGTTTTTGCACAGCAAAGCGACTATCTTTTCTAATTGCAAGTGGTGCATGCTCTACATTATCGTCTGTTTACACCTTTACCCCCTTTACCTGTGTTCCATCCTTAACGAGTCTCCCTGTATTTATCATTCTCAAGTAAGAGCATAATTCTATAGTAGAATTATATTCCGACTTGAGAATGTCTGTCGCGATCCAGTCGAAATGTCTTCAGAAACAATTAACGAATGGTCATTACCAGGATCAACGGAAGAGAAACTGAAAGAAGGAAGAAACCACATTAGAATACGTTCCGCGAAAATCTACAAATTATCATTTTGCCATTATTAAGCTTCAACACACTTCAAGCAAGCAAGTACCAAATACCTAGAACTACAAGCTTACAAATTCGAGATCACACTGAGTTGCTTATGCCCTGACTTGTCTATTTATACGCGGTCTCATGTTCTATTGCCCCTCTAATTTAATCGCTTCTATGTTTGAAACCGTTTCGGATGCGGCGAAGTCGATTTCGTGTTTGGTTGAATTAATATGTTAACAAATGGCTGAAGTACTGGTTTTCTTTCTCACGGCATTTTGATGTTCTTTTATTCTGACGAATATGCGGTGATTGTTTGTTCTATATTAAGTTTGTCACATATTTTGCAGGGAATGCTGTGAATGCGCTTTTATTCGAGTGGAATAGTATCCTCTGGGTTCTACAGTATTTTCGATATTGTTTTATGTGGACGAAATTTGTTTGTGATGTTGTTTCTTATGAATAGTTTGCAAATTCTCTATGCGGTGCCTTTAACATATGGGAGATCGGCTGTACTTTTTCTCGGTCCACAGATTGCTTGGAAGCCTTCGTCATCGATTTCATAATCGTGTGATGGTTGTAGTCGTTATGTTTTAATACTTGAGGGAGGTATTTCAACTCTTCATCTTTATTATTGTTGGTACATAGATGTTCTGAAGGCGTTCACAGCTGAATTTAAATGTGCAGGATGGTGGTGTGAGTTTTTCATACTGTGTAGTCTAGGGTATAACCTTGTTTTTTCTTTAGTAACACATCTAGGAAATATAAGGTGTTATTAACTTCTAGTTCCATTGTGAATTTTATATTATGGTGAATGGAGTTCAGGAAGATAGAAAATTGTTCACTTCTAACTCACCATGGGGCCAGATAAAAAGTATGTCATCTACGTATCGGAACCATACTTTTCTTTTCTTATTTGCTTTCTCTAAGGCTTTAGTTTTAAAGTTATGCAGGAATAGTTTGGTAATAACGGTGATAGTTGAGATCCCATAGGTACCCCTTCGATTTATTTGTATATCTGGTTATTGTATGTAAAGTATGTGATTTTGACACAATGGTCTGCCAAGTCTATTATATCTGGACACAAGTTATTGTTCTTGGATATTATGTCTGAGGCTTCCTCTGTGGGAATATTTGGATACATAGAAATTATATCCAGACTGGCTAAAATATCTTCTATATCGATTTTCATGTTTTCAATTCTTGATATGAAATCTCCTGAATTTTTCACGTATGACTCTGCTGTTGCTGCGATGGGTTGTTATTGTTTTGCAAGATATACTGCTAGCATAGCATAGAGGAGAACCCAATTAACTTACAATTAGTCCCAATGGTACATTCGGTTTATGGATTTTTGGTAACGCATATTATTCTGAATTTTAAAGAGAGACATCATCAAGTACCATCCTCATCTCGAATTTCAACCCCTAGAGCAGGGGTGACAACCCTTGAAAATTTGGAAGACGGTAAATGGGTCTAGTGATATCTCAAAAGAAAGAAGTTATCCTTGTATACATTCCCGTGACCGAATTTTCATTTTTGATTGGACACTGTAGAAGATACAGAGTGAGCTACTGAAAAATAGAGGAGACTATCTATCGCCTGAGCTTTTCAAGTATTAGTACAAAAAATGGAACAGATTCATTCCAGATCGAAGGCTGTCATCTTTGATCTAAATGAATCTATTCCAGTTTTTTTATCACTCGACCCATTTACCCTCTTCAGAATTTTGAAGGGTTGTCACCCTACTCCAGTGGTTGAATTTGAGATGACCATGGTACTTGATGATGACTGCCATTAATCAGCATGGATCTGTTCCACTTTACCTCACTGAAACTTGAAAAGTCTCAGGAAATAGTCTTCCTATCTTCAGTTGCTCACCCTGTATCTTTCACAGTTTTCAATTAAAATGAAAATTCGTTCAAGGCAATGTAGACAAAGATACCACCTTTCTTTTGTGTCATCACTCGACTTATCTTTCATATATATATATATATATATATATATATATATATATATATATATATATATATATATATATATATATATATATCTTCAGGGTGCTTCAACGAAAACTAAACATATATAGGGGTTTTACCTGACGAGTTGCCCATATATCTGTTCATGCAATCAAACTGATTTTATGAAAAAATATAAATCCACCACCCGGTAAATAAAACCATTGCCAGGCAATGATTATAATCAAAACATATCCTGGAGTAATTATATATTAGGATAACGTTGAATGTTATGAGAATATATCAATCTACCAGAATATATACATACTATAGCATCATCAGACAATGATATCAATGTACCAACGAGTAGTGTCAGAGGCTTTCTCTCCGGAAAAATCCAGTGTACGGACCTTAGTCAAGTAACACTGAATGTTACTCATTAATAGTTTCCTTAGTGTGAAGTGGTGAACGATCGAATAGAATACTGCTCTGAATATAAATATTACAAAATTGTCAGTTAATTATATTACATTTATATAAACAAATAAATAAAATATGAAATGAGATTCTGAGCAGTATAAACTAAAGAGAAAACCTATGGCTCTACCTCATTATTATTTTCGGAAAGAAACCTACGAAGAATATTACAAGATTTGATGACTGTTATCTTGTGTAACTGTTCAAACAAATTTTCTTCAGACCCAAAATCTCAATACTTCTGTGAAGATTTCTAGGAATAACGCCTGTTGTAGAAATAATAATCGGTAGAATAAATATTTTCTTCATTTTCCACATTTTTTGATCTCGTCGCCAGGCATCATATATTTAGAAATTTTTCATTGTATTTATTTTGTATATTATGTGTGTCGGTTATAGCAATATCAATTATATATGTTATTTGATTCTGTTTATCATTAAGAACGATATCTGGTCTATTGTGTTTTACAGCTCTGTTGCAAAGAATAGTTTTATCAAAATAAAGTTTATATTTGTCATTTTCACAAATAATATCAGGTTCATATTTGTGAAATTTTTTCTTTTGGGAATTAGGTCATGTTTAATTTCTAGATTAAAGTGAATAATATTAGCGACGGCATTATGTCTTTCTAAATAATCTGTTGAAGCAAGGACTGAGCAAGATGATAATATATGAAAAACTGTTTTTGAAGAACAGAAACATCTACGGCAAGAATCATCTATATTTTGTTTGATGATGTGTTTTCTATAATTCCTCGTGAAAACAACCTGATCCTGAATCGCAATTGCCAAGCCTTCTGTTTCAGTTTTAGACCATTTAATAATTCCAAAAGAAGATGTAAGAATAGGAACAGTATAGGAGTTGATAGCTCTGAAAAGGTTTTTACTAGTTAAATAACCAAACTGGTTTGGGAAGAAAAATTTCCATAATGTGAAACAATAATATATATATATATATATATATATATATATATATATATATATATATATATATATATATATATATATATATATATATTATTGTTTCACATTATGGAAATTTTTTTCCCAAACCAATCAGCTATCATAACGAACGATTCGTTCGATATAAAAAGGGTATTACAAAATGAAATCGACACTGGAAAGCCTCAACACGAAATTCCTAATGAGCTCCAACAAAAGCGAAGCAAAGGAGTAAAAAGAACGTCATAAAAAATTCTAGCAATGTCGTCTCAAAATCCGGCGAGACCCTTACAGAATTCTGTTCCATTTCCTTCCAACAATGAACTCAGCTGAAGCTATCTCGAACTTTTTAAATGATTGACCCTATCTGTCTTCAGCAATGAAATAACTTCAAAGTAAATTTCTATTCTTTTCTCGCTGCGGATTGATACTGCGATATTATACAGATTCTGAATTCTATTTCATTCACAGACGAAAATAAGAATATCTTCTCGCTGGTATAAAATTTCAGATGTGGTTCTTGTAACTTTTCAGTGGAAATTGTCCAATTAATGTCATTTGTGTTCTATTCATTTTTAATTGATGATATTGGTGGTGAACATTTTCATATAAATGAAATAAAACACTTCTCTGTCTTATTTTCACAATGTTTATTTTTAGTATTCACGACCGGTTTCGACAGTTACGTCATTTTCAATTGTCTGGGGCTAAGAGTTGTATGAAAGAATATGCTAATTATACCAATTTAAAGTAATGAGTAGTGGAAAGCGATTCAATCGTAGTCGACTATTGCTAGTGTTGAATTTTGGGTTTTTACAAGGGTTGTTGATTTCCAAACTTTCGAACAGATTCATTGTCATCCTATTATTGATGGAAATTTTTAAACGATCTAATATTATTATGTCATTTTATTTATTTATTTTATGTTCAAAAACTATAGATTTGTCGTCTGATGCGAGATGTTCGTTGAATCTAAATTCAATATTTTGACCCCTTCGTCTTACGTAAGCTGTTAGGCAATTATTACATTCAATTATGTATATTCTAAACTGTGTATCTATCGGAATTTGATTCAACAGCGTCCTTTCAAAGTGGTCCTAGGGATTCAGTGTCTTGACTCGGAAATCAAGTCTAGCTCATGTCAAGGTTTTGTTTGCAAAATTCAAGCTTCTTGAATAGTAACACTTGAAAACTTGAATCAGAACATAATGGCCATAAAACATTTCATCATATATTCAATAAGAGCGAGAATGAAGATTCAAATAATACTGAATAATTGGAAAATATTCAAATGAAATTCAACTTAAGAATCTGAAAAGAATCTATAAAGTTGTTGAAGGAAACACAAAGACTGAACATGAACAAATGTCAAAGTGAAATGCATAAAATGAAACACAGCATCACAAAAGTAACATAAATAAATTTTCTATGAAACAACCGAAATAAACTTTTGTGAAAATGAAAGAAAACCTACATTAAAACTTAAATCAATAAGAATTGTAACGGTCCCATTTCTCTATATGATTTTTTTTATATGAATTTAATATGATTCGGATATAATTATCAGTTTCAAGATAAAACAAAACATAAATCAAAACTATGCATCGAAAGTTGCAGCATTCTTGCGTTGATTTTCCTGTAATACGATAATTGTTCTCTTATATTTCGAATGTATATGCTCGCTGAAACGTTTCAAGGTAGTCCACTTCTTCCCGGTTTCTGAAATGAAAAGAGAATACAAACTGTTGGGGAGGTGTTCATTACGTTTTTCTTTTCTTATTCTGTATGCCTTATAGAGTACATCTCATCTTTGAGACCTTTTGTTTAGTTTCCATTTGCTGAATTTAAAGTGTATATTTCCTTTTGACCATCAAAGCCGAATTATGATAGAGTAAAGAACCCTTAAAAAGTTAAGGTAAGTGTAATTTTGATTATCTTCATTTCGTTTCTTGCATTTCCCATGATGACGTCATATATTTGTAGATGATATCTCGCATAAATTAGATCCCTTTTGATTTAATGTCATATTTTGAAAATTTAAATTAATTCTACTCAATATAAGTTTTAGAATAGTTTTGTTGATTAGTACTGTACTATTACACGGATTTTTTGGTTAGGAAAAATTCTAAATTCATTTGTGGAGAGAAATCTGGGAGACTCCATCTGAAAAATCTTCATCTTTTTTATTTTGGTTCATGCGAGCTATCTGCAGATCACCCACAAAGTCGTTGAAGTTACTTTGTTTTACTTACCTCATCGCCATTGCAGTTTGTAGCCTCTGACGACCTATAGGACGAACTTTTCCTGTGTAAAGGCCATCCGTACATCTGTGAAGGATGGTATTTATAAAATTGTCGAACTGTTAAACTTTGTGATATTTTCAAGTGATATTTCACCTAATTTTTCTTCTCGTTCATTGAAAATTTCCATATTGAATATTTAACTGATTGAATATATGAATGAAGACTGATACATCCTATAATACTTATATTTAGAATTTCATAAAATTGATTGCAAGTAGCAAGGTGATCACCAACGGCCTTTTTTAGAATCTTACTTATAAAAAATACGGACGTTGTGGTGCCCAACGTTTTAAGAAAATTCCTGCATTTTATTGACACTGAAATCTCAATATACGCTAGCCCAATTTCCACCGACGAAGAGCCGCCGAGCTAGTGTAACATTTTTCACGGGTAGAAAAATTATTGTAACAGAATAAGCGAAACTACATTCCCATTTCATCAGATAGTTGATAATTCGATGTTTTTGAACCAAGAGTTGAGACATATCAACGTACTGACTGATTTATGACTGAATATGATTGGAGTCTTGAGAATAGTTAACGCAGGTCTTGAGAACTTCCTCTCATTAACAGCCGAACTTGCGGGAATGGCCAGAAAATCTCTTGCCGTATTCGCCAAATTCGGAAATATAGCTTCGTGCATTTTTCACTACGCTAAAATATTTACCACTTAGATATTTATCTAGCTCATATCGAAACATATGATCATTCGGTGCGGATACGAAAGACCTTTTGTATAAACATTCGTCTATTTCAAATTGATACGACTCAGAGTCACCGCATTCGCCCTGCTTTGATGCAGACGTTCTTAGTGAAAGATGTAGACTTTGATTGGGCCTAAATTATTCTGTTTTATAAATTTACTCTAATTTAGAAACTTCTGCAACCTACAATTCCATTCTCCAACTAGAATTTAGAAATGTTTCCACCTTATGGTACAAAACTGAAACTTCACAGTACGTCCAGTTGCATTCTCCATAATGTTTAATTATTTTATTCCTCACCCCCTGTATGCTGCGTATTAATCTTTCATCGATTTCATCTCTGTCTGGTTAATTTTCAAACTCGATGGCTCATTTCTGTAATTCATATAGAAGCATGTTGATGTCAATATTTACAAGAAGTACTATTTAGTAGGTTTCCCCTTCTTTATTGTTCAAATAATTTTGAAGATTTCAAGGTGTCTGATTACTTTCACTATCAATGGCCAATCTGTGTCTGTCAACTTGAGTTATTTCAAATTACTTGTTTCAATATTACTGTAAAGTATAAACACCTCAAAAAGTCTAAGGAACACTTACCAATATCTTCAAAATATGAATTTGATGATTCGAATTTATAGAAATCTTTCGGTTTTGTTAGGATGTATTGTATATAATATTCTCAAGGAAACAAAATGATTTTTGACTTCCCAAGCACCTATTATAAAAAAAATGAAATTTGAAAAGACTCTGTTATTAATGAAACTTTGGCATCGTCGCGGCATGCTCAATATTAAATTGTCTATTACATTTTGGCTTAAGTCATTCCAAGCCCCCTGAACTGCTAATGGAAGCTCCTGTTCATAATGGAAGACGTTCTGACGCAGGAGATTTCTTTTTAAGATGTCCCACACATGCTCGATGGGATTCAGATCTGGGGAGCAGGATGACCAGGGTAGAAGATCGATATCATTCTCTTCAAGAACGTTCAAGACAACTCATGCACGATGAGGAGGGGCTTTATCTTGTTGGAAGAGTGGATTTTGACCCATTGTTTGGAGATACGGTACTACTACAGGTAAAACTATCTCATTTGCGTAAGAATCTCCCGTGAGGTTGTTCTGTATGAAAACGAGGTCAGTTCTTCCACCAAGGCGTATACCTCCCCAAAACATCACTGATCCGCCTCCCTGTCTAACATTTTCTCGTGCATGGTGGAGACGGTTTCGCTTTCCAGGTTTCCTCCATATTCGAATTCTTCCTGAATCGGGATAATAACTAAATCTAGATTCATCACTGAAGAGAACTGTGAACCACCTCTCTTGATCCCAGTTTACGTGTTCTTGGCACCAATCTAAACGAGTAGCCCGATTTCCATGGGTCAGTTGTGGAACTCTTAAAGGACGTCTGGAGTGGAGTTGACCTTCGTGCAGTCCATTTCTCACAGTTTGGTCGGAAATTTGTACATTATGAACTCGTGATAGCTCTTGAGCTAATTGAGATGCTGTAGTAGTACGATCTCTTCTGGTTTGTAAAACCGAAAATCAGTCTTGGGCGACTGTAGTAATCCTGAAACGACCTGTATGGCGTTCTTCTACTGTTCCTGTTTCATTGAAACGCGACCATAAACGGTTTATGATACTTGGGCTACTTCCCAGAACCCTGGATACTTCCCGTTGTGAGCTCCCAGCTTGGAGCATGCCAACGACTCGTGACATCTCTTCTCTAGTCAAATGTCGTATTTCCATGATCTAATCACAAAACTTGAATTTTTATTTGTGCTTACAACAGAAACAAAGTGCCAACTAACTGATTTCAAACACTTAATACATGAAATGATTATAAAGCAGCGTCGCATCTGTTGCATTTTTAGTTTTTTATAAAAAACACTGAAATCTGTTGCGGCACTCTACATATGTTTGTTTGTTTGTTATTTCTTTTACGTGCTCTATTTCCGCCTTTCGGCCAATGACACGCCGGGGAATTCTGTCACCTCACTAACCCGGGAATTTTGCCGAACCCCTCTCGTGTCGAGGGAAGGGATCTTTAATGTCCAACACATCTCAGTTAGACAGGACCGAAGGCTTTACATCTCTTCCGAAAGATGGATACTCAAGCGATTCCCAGAATCCGAAAAATCGCACCGACTTTGTGGGGATTGAACCCAGGTAACTCTGTGCAGGAGACGAGCATCGTATCCCCTACGCCACCGAGCCGGCTGGCACTCTACATAATTTGTTGAGAAATTGATGCAGGTGTTCGTTTCTTTGAAAAATCATCCATATTGAAGTGTTCCTAGACTTTTTGAGGTGTTTATTCAATGGTCTTTTAAATTTCGAAATCCATTGCAACAATTCGAAGGTGGAATTCAGCGAGTAATGATGTCGAGCTTTGGCTTCGTCATTTTCATACTGACACTTTTGCAAAATTTTTCGAAATCGTTACATAGATTTTCAGTGATTTTTATTATTTTGGCTGAAGTATGAAAGCAACTTCATGGCAAAGTGTTATTTGTCTTCATCCCGTGAAATTTTTTAATAATATTTCTCACGTCAGAATCGAGTATTTCGATGAATTCCCTTGCTTCTAAATTAAGGATATGTATAAAGCACACAAAGTGGTTATTTGAGGGAACAACATAAGGAATCAGTTGTTGTTCTAAGTACCCAATTTTCTAGATAGTAAGAAAGGAAAATTTGGAAAAATAGTTCCGCTCTTGATGTACTGATATGTTGACCCTGAGAAAAAATAGAAATAGAAATATTTATTCATTGAATAAAATAATTGCAATTTACAATTGCATATACAATTATAAGTTAAACAAGTCACAAATTCATAAATACCCATTGAAATTATTACTTACATATTTTACAATGGTCGAAAAATTCATCAAGTGAGTACGATTCACAATCTAACAACAATATGTGAACCTTTTGCTTGAAAAAATTCCAATTTAACACCGACATAACCTTTGGTAAGGCGTTAAATAATTTAAGTGCAGAAAACTCCACCTATCTTTGTGAGAGAGTTAACCTACATTTGGGATAGCGGTTAGTTGACATCTTTCTTGTGTTATTCTGCTGAAAATGTTCAGAAAATTAATGTTGTTGCTGTTCAATAAAAACCAAGCATATGAATATATAGAGACCAATAGGAGTCATATGGCCCTTAGTTCGAAAAAGATTCCTGCAAGATTTCCTCTAGGCCCTGCGATATATCGTTCTGATCGCCCATTTTTGATCTATAAAAATTTTGGTAACATGCGAGCTGTTACCCCAAAATATCAAACCATAACACAATAGGGATTGAAAATTGGCGTTATAAACAATTCGTAAGGTCTCCTCATCGACGTGATGCTTGAGGGCATTCAGGGTTTATATAACGGAATGGAGTCTTTTACTGAGTGAATCGATATGATTTGCCCATTTCATATTACTGTCTAAACTAACACCCAAAAGTCTGCATGAGGAACCTACAGAAATAATGTAGTAGTATGTAGTATGTAGTAATGCAACTTCAGGGACTTTATTTGTGAATTCTTTGATTGACCTGTCTGGAAAAAGACGCATTCAGTTTTTTTCGAATTTAGTAATATTTTGTTGCCTCTGCACCATTCTTTTATTTGCCCGAAAGCTCCTTCAACTCGAGATGTCGCAACTGCTTGTTTATTAGCCGACGTTAAATAATTTGTATCATCGGCAAACATCATGAGTGAGCCTGTAGCTTTAGAATCAAGAACATTAGGCAAGTCATTTATATATATGACAAAAAGAAGCGGGTTTCAAAACGCTGCCCTGCGGAACGCCCATTTTTAATGTTTGCTCTGTTGACTCAAAAACCAGACCACTCAAATATGTAATAACTTTCTGTCTACGGTTTGTGAGGTAACTTTTCATGAGAAGCAGTTGTTTGTCCCTAATGCCACAAATATCGAGCTTCCTCAAAAGCACATCATGCTGCACACAATCAAAAGCCTTTGAGAAGTCTAAAAATAATCCCAAAGAAATACAACCAGAAATCACCTGTTTTTTCATTGACAAGCTCAAAAATCGCTGTATCGGTACTCTTAACACCGACAAACCCATGTTGACACTGAGAAAAAACTTTAAATTCCTTGAAAAATTTAATTAATCTAATTGCCAGTATCTTCTCGAAGATCTTTGAAAAACTGCTAAGCAAACTAATAGGTTTATAGTTACCGAAGTCTTCCGGGTTATCTTTTTTGTGAAGTGGTTGCTTTATAGCCGTTTTGAGGAGATCTGGAAATATTCCATTCACAAAAGAACGATTCATTATGAATGCTAGGGGTTCTGTAATAACATGAATTGAGTTTTTCAAAATTTTCATTGGAATATTATCATATACAGAAGAAAACTTATTTTTCATGTGTTTGAATACATTACTCACCTCTTTTTCCGTAATCTCGAAAAGATAGAATGACTTTTCAATTCTGTCATTCTGCTGATTCAGACCCTTGCAGACTCGAGTTCATTACAGAGCCTAGGTGCAGCATTTATAAAAATTTCATTAAAATCTTCAACTACTCTAGAGGGATCACCAGAAGGAGAGGTAGAGGGAATAGTTTTCTGAGATTTACCGGTAACTCGATTGACAATTTGCCAAACGGCTTTTGACTTATTATCAGAGTTGCTAATTTTTCTGGCAGTACTGTTTTGTTTGAACTTCAATATTTCATTTTCATATTCCCTTTTGACATTCTTATAGAAAGCAATAAATCGTGGTTTCGCCATTTCAGTAGATTTTCTAAAAGATGTATTACATTTTCCAACATTTACCCACCTTTATGGAAACGTTGCCTCAAAATAAAATCCAAATGAATGAAATGGGACTTACATTTTCTATATGTGAGTAGTTATTCAATAATACCCTCGTATATTGAAAGAAGACCACCCATCAATTGACACAGAAAATCAGTCGTAGTTTCCTCTCATTCCACTCATTTTATTTCCACGCAATTTTTAAACAGTAAACATGTATTTGACCTTTCTAGTTTTCTATTTTAGTGCGGTCTGCTGTACTGGTATAATGATAATGGTATAGGAGTAACATATACTGGGTGAAACTAGGGTCACCCCTGTAACTTTTCTTCTATTAGGAATATTTTGATGAAATTGGGGAATCGGATAGAAGACATTTTGAATTTGACATTTTGTTTTCGGTTATGCTCCAAACGATACCACCTTTCGGTTTTCAAATAGGACACCCTGTATTTTTTTGCTTAATTCAATTGTTCATCTCATCCTACGACCTTTTGACACACTTTGAAAGAGAAACACTAAAATACAAGATTGTATCTGAAAATATAATTGCTCATTTTTTACGGGGTGTCATAATTTCCAATTTCAGTTTTTCCTCAAAAAGTAGGATTTCCTCTGAGACAACCATATCGGGCCACTCGGTATTACAGAACCAGTATTTTTTTTATACCTTTCACTCTATTGTTAACGGTTCCGGAATTCTAGTGGAGAATACCTAGGTAATTTTTGCTGTTTCTCCATTCGCTAGTAACAATAACTACGTTGGCGATGCAAAATTTTTGTTCATACTTATATTATTCTGTGATTATTAAAACATCAGTGGGACATGTTAAAATTTCATTGTTGGTAACTATCAACATTGCGAATTGGTGAATTCAGTTTTGAGTATGAATCAATACACCCAAAGTGAAAAAGTCGATATGTTCCTTATTTATGGCGAGTGCAATCAAAATAGCGTTCAAGCTGAACAATTGTACAAAAATTTCGTGAGGTGCAACCATGCTGAAGAAGAGGATTTCATTATCGACGAAGATACCGAAATTGGCGTATTGACATTTGTTGCTATTAATCATCACATCAACGAGGGAAATTGACGAGGAGCTTGAAATCAGCCACCAAAGCGTATGGAGAATTTTGATAAAACGTAAGTACCGCTTATTCAAATATCTACTACATACATATTAACAATAGTTAACTCCAGTACTGTGAAGAGTACCTAAGGAAAATGGAGGGTGATTAACAATATCCCACAAAGATTTTATTCAGTGACGAATCACGTTTCGCGAACAATGGGGTGTTCAATACCAGGTACTGGTCGCAACAAAACGAGCACAGTTATCAAGATAGAAACTTCCGAGAACGTTTTGGGTTTAATGTCTGAATGGGGGAAATATTTAATAGGGCCTATAAATTTTGAAGGTTCATTGACAGGGTAAAAATATTTGGAATTTTCGTGGACCCAAATACAAGATGAATTGAACGAGTTGCCATTAGCTGTCGTGAATGAAATATATATTCAACAAGATGGTGCACCTCCTCACAACACAAGGGAGGTCTCGCGGTATCTCGACGAAATTTTTCCCGAAAAGTGGGTAGATACAAATGGTCCGAAAAGATGGCCAGCTAGATCGCTAGGTTTGAGTCCACTAGATCTCTTCCTGTGGGTCGATTTGAAGAATGGGGTTTACCAAACACCTGTTGGAACCCAACAAGAATCAGGGAACCATTTGGCACGTGCCATTCGAAATAATTGAGTTATTGCTGTCTGAAAAAGGCCAAATTGAAAAAATCTTACAAAACAACGCAATGAACATTTGACACGTGTAGACTGCTTAAAAAATTCCTTGATCTTTCTTCTATCCACCCAAGCAAAAATTGTGTCTCTAGTGCAAAAGATCAACGAGCTACAATTTTTTAAATGTTCCTCGAAAATCGAGTTTATACAAAAATAGTTGAATATGTCAAAAGTTTTGACAGATAAGTGCCAACAACTTGGGTATTTTATGCCTTGCTCAAATGTCGGTGCTAGATGTATAATAAAAAAGGTAGATTGTCATTTGAAATAACAAAGTGATGACCCACTTCCGGTATAACCGGAAATGGTATCACTTCGAAAATATTTCACTTCAATTGGAAATCGCAAGTTATGGCCGCGTATAAAATTTCAGCTTGATATTGTAATTGGAATTCACCAAGTTTTTAACAGACGGTCCTGGTGGATATCCCTGTATATAGTGAGCACAACTGTTAGCTCTAGACACTTGAGAAAAACGAAAGGTAGTTAAAATGGAAATCAGAAAAGAGAATTTCATTTTAATTATATTATTAATTTCTCAGTGTTCCTAACTTATACACAAATAGTTATTTTGCTGAACACTTTTCCGAAGAAAATTTACATATATACAGGGTCGCAACCGAATATGAGACATTAGTAGTAAACGTGAAATAGATATATAGATTATCAGCCAATCAAATTTATGGCTCTTAAGTATGGAAATACCTTCTAGAAGTATGATTAATGCTGAAATACTTCTGGTTGTACCAGAATGGAAATCCAACTTTGTTATTTTAAATGACATGTAAAAACTTTCTCATTTATTTTAATTGTAGAGAATCTTTTACTACATTGATCTCTATCCCTGAATAAATAAAGTTATAAACAACATGCGATGTCTGCAGAATGAGAAAAATATCCTGAATGAGAAAACATAATCAGTGAGCAGGTTTCCCCAGATTATGTACCTAAGAAAATGTTAACCCCTTCCTTGAAATACTTCACGGTTGAAGAACTTCTGGGTGAACGATAAGTAAAGTTGGAGGACCTTCTAAAACGTTAAATAGGGAGACGGAAACCGTAATTTGAGAAACCCCTAGGGAAGTTTCTTTTAGAACGTATAACTCAAACACTTTTTCATCATCTGCGAATATTAGAGAGTAAGAGAATTGAGCCAAAATCCTTATTTTGGTCAAAATATGCTCACCGCGGAAAGAATAGTTTTTTATTATGTTGTAGTAACATATCAATAAAGGTATCTCCGAAGTGGCACCTACCAAATGGCTTCCTTAAAAGTTTAAATATTATCTTGCTTATTGTATAATATATACATATTCATCTTAAGAGACGCGGACCACTCGTCAGATTCGTTCGTGGAGATTTTAAATATTGTATTGGCTTCCGGTTATACGTATCAAGTAACGAGATGAATGATCTTGTGCCGTGAGAGTCAATGAGAAGGTTGATGTTGAAACCCCTGCAATTATGAATTTACATTTTTCAGCTATCTATTGACAACTTTTCTAGGAGAGTATCTACACTTTCATGTGTAGCATGTTGAAAAGATATCAGTCTGAATTAAACAGCATTCGTATACATGAGGCACAGTTAAATTGTTCAAGTCTGGTCTTTTAATTATTATCATAAATAAATTAATAACAAATAAAACTTCTGCGTCTCCTTTCTACCCATTGCTCCTGTCCAGCGGCAGATCCTTTGAAATTTGATTTCATTTCCAATTTCAGCATCAATTCCAATTTTATTTTTACCTTTGGGTCCATGATACCCATAGAACAGGTATCTTCGGTAATCCCCTCGGTAATCCTTGCTTTTTGGCTCGTATCAACACAAAACAGATTTTTTATTTGCAACTTGGGTGAGACATGAGGGGTGAAATATTTCACTACTTTTACAACAATTGATTGATTCTGACTCTTTGTTGTTATAATGATGACAAATTTGATTTACATCTTTACTCAATATTATATAATATATAAATAAATGAATGAATGAAAAAATCAATTTATTTCGAGAACATTTTCACGAAATTTGTGGAAAATGTCCTCATATTGCTGAATACAGAATTGTATTCTCCTAAATGCCTCATTCAGACAGACAGTACTTATTCCTTCTTTCAACACGTAAAAATTTTTCGGTGAAATGGGGTGAACTCGATTCTGTTTTTTCGGTGAAATGCGGTGAACTCGATTCTGTAGGTAATTTCAGAGACAAGAAACAGGGGAATCTAGGAAGCGAGCTGGCCATCTAACAGGACTATTTGTTCCTAATAATTGTATAATGCAATGGAATGAAAAAAATGAAGGGAAATCTTCATTAGCTCGACACAATGCCACAAAACCATTTTTGTTTCAACTAACTGCTGGTGCTCCATTGGTTTTAATGCACACTAATTCATATATTGGTAGCTTGTAGTTTTCTACAAAATTGAAGAAAACGTCATATATATCTTCGCCTCGGTTTTTCCCCTTCAGAGGAATGATTGTCAAAAATTCTTCCTTACTCAACATGTCATTGAATACCATTCGAATAAAAATACACAGGTGAGCAGTGTCTGTCATATCGGTGGATTCGTCGAACTGTACCGAAAAGTATGTACATTTCATGATATCATGTTCTAGTTTATCTGCCATGTCCTGACTTATGACTTCAATACGCCTTGATTACCAAAATTACTGTTTAGTTCAGGGGTGCTCAAACTTGAACTGCTGGCGATCTACCCCAATATGTTTAGACTACTTACAGGTAGTCTCTGACAGGCAGCAGGTATGTGTGATGCAGGGTTGTCGTAATACACGATACATCATACCTACCTAGGTAGGCTGTACCGTAGCATATATAGATAATAACTTTCTACACAATATACATTATTTAAGACAAGGTTTGGGTTAGGTATAGTTAAATTCTTCTCTATAATATCAATGAAAAAACTCATTGTTATTCAAAACTGCGAGTTTATTGGTTGTTACAAAACAAAAGAGTTACATATGGTGTTACACTTAACTAAGGAGTGACTTTGGATGTTGAAACGTGGCACTACATATCCTCAGCATACTTTTCATAAGATGGTACGTAATCACTGATTGCTAATCGCAAGCATGATGACATATGATCTTCAGTTAGTCGATTGCGATATTTTGACCTAATTATTTCCATTTTAAAAAATTCAGACTCGCACAAGTAAGTTGACCTAAACATTGCCGTCAATTTGCCTTAGATTCGGATATAAAACACCAGAAATTTGTTTCAGATGCTGTAGCTTTGAGATGTAAATGTGATATAATCTGCACTAACTCATTTTCAACAGAACATGAGTTCATATTAAACTGACTTGAAAAAGAAAAACTCATAAATGATGCTATATTTGACAATTGTCTGCAATCATAAAACCGCATTTCGAATTGTCCCAAAATATTTGATAATTCAACCTCATACGTATCATAATTCAACTGAGGAATCCTTGCTTTCAAAGACGGAAAATGTTTCAGATCCTTTCTTTCAGTTGATCTTTCATAAGTTGCAATTTACTTTTTAATGTATTTACTGCGCTAATCATCTCAATAATAGATTTTCCTTTACCTTGAAGCTCCACGTTGATGGCGTTTAAGTGCATTATGAGGTCAGTCAAAAATGTCAAATCAGTCAGCCATTTTTCGTTTTTCAACATCTGAGTATCATCACCTCTTTCGTCTAGAAAAGCTGCTATTTCGGCCAATAATTCTGGAAACTTTACATGGAATTTTCCGCGACTCAACCATCTGACGTCCGTGTTAAGAACTAAATCAGTTTGTTCAGCTGATTCCTTATCTTCCAACTGCAATTTAAAAGGCCACCGTTGCAGGCTACGTGCACGGATGGAATTCACAATTTTTGTTGCAAAGCCCATAATTTCCTTCGAGTTTAAAACTTTTGAACACAAAACTTGTTGATGTATAATGCAATGGAATGAAAAAAATGAAGGGAAATCTTCATTAGCTCGACACAATGCCACAAAAACGTTTTTGTTTCGAGTCATTTCTGGTGCTCCATTAGTTTTAATACACACTAATTCATATATTGGTAGCTTGTAGTTTTTTACAAAAGAAAACATCATATATATCTTCGCTACGGGTTTTCTCCTACAGAGGAATCATTGTCAGAAATTCTTCCTTAGTCAACATGTCATTGAATACCATTCGAATAAAAATACACAGGTGGGCAGTGTCTGTCATATCGGTGGATTCGTCGAACTTAGAAGAAAGTATGTATATTTCATGATATCATGCATAAGTTTATCTGCCATATCCTTACTCATGACTTCAATACGCCTTGTGACAGTCGGACGAGATAACTGAAGTTCTCTAATATTAGACATGATTTCTGTTTAATTTTCAAAATCTTCAAAAAAGTCTCACCCAGTTCAATAAATGGTTCATTCACAACCGATCCATCTTCGAATGGTTTCTTGTATTTCGTCAATATATGAGATATTTTAAATGACGCGATCGTAGCAGCTTTTGATTGTTTGGCTGGTCAACAAGTTATCAAATCACGTTCTTTTCGTTTTCTTAATTCACTATGTGGTGGAAAATCATTTTCATAGTTTTTATGAACCGTTCTATTATGCCTCTCTAAGTTACCACCCTTAGGTATTGCAACTGACGCACGACAAATAAGACAAATGCACTTATCCTTCACCATACAAAAGGAAAATTCTTCCTCCCAATCTTCATTAAAATTATACGTTTTAGACTTATTCCCTGCACTTATTTTGTACCATTTAAAAATAAACTTTGCCATGACGTAGTATTTCCTTCAAGTTACAATTCAGAATGACTCCAATTCCTGCAGGCACAACATTTATATCACCGTGAACGAAAGCCCTTAATGTTCCA
Organism: Cryptolaemus montrouzieri; assembly: GCA_013387265.2. Taxonomy (NCBI): domain Eukaryota; kingdom Metazoa; phylum Arthropoda; class Insecta; order Coleoptera; family Coccinellidae; genus Cryptolaemus; species Cryptolaemus montrouzieri. Next base: position 128,812,433 of record JABFTP020000185.1, read on the forward strand.
GTCAGAAGCGCCGCCCGAAATTTCTGGAAAAGCGGCATGATTGAAGAACGTGGCTTTTCTTTGACACGTACCGCGCGTTCTTTTGATAAAGCCGCTTTTTGCCGCTAACAGAGTATTATTTTACTACGTGATAAATTTTTGTAGTTTAGTTATCTATTTATTAAAAGTATAAATTTTTTCTTCTCGAGATCTACTCAAAAGCAATCGCGATAGACCAGTCGATCGGGATTGCTTTTGAGTAGATCTCGAGAAAGAGGTGATGATACTCAGATGTTGAAAAACGAAAAATGGCTGACTGATTTGACATTTTCGACTGACATCTTAATGCACTTAAACGCCATCAACGTGGAGCTTCAAGGTAAAGGAAAATCTATTATCGAGATGATTAGCACAGTAAATGCATTAAAAAGTAAATTGCAACCAATGAAAGATCAACTGAAAGAAAGGATCTGAAACATTTTCCGTCTTTGAAAGCAAGGATTCCTCAGTTGAATTATGATACGTATGAGGCTGAATTATCAAATATTTTGGGACAATTCAAAATGCGGTTTTATGATTGCAGCCAATTGTCGAATATATTATCATTTATGAGTTTTTCTTTTCAAGTCAGTTTAATATGAACTCATGTTCTGTTGAAAATGAGTTAGTGCAGATTACACCAGATATACATCTCAAAATTACAGCATCTGGTATAAATTCCTGGTGTTTTATATCTGAAGATAAATATCCGAATCTAAAGCAAATCGACATTCAAATGTTCGCAATGTTTTGGTCAACTTACTTGTGCGGCTCTGAATTTTTTAAAATGAAGATAATTAGGTCAAAATATCGCAATCGACTAACTGAAGATCATATGTCATCATGCCTGCGATTAGCAATCAGTGATTACGTACCATCATATGAAAAGTATGCTGAGGATATGTAGTGCCACGTTTCAACATCCAAAGTCACTCCTTAGTTAAGTGTAACACCATATGTAACTCTTTTGTTTTGTAACAACCAATAAACTCGCAGTTTTGAATAACAATGAGTTTTTTCATTGATATTATAGAGAAGAATTTAACTATACCTAACCCAAACCTTGTCTTAAATAATGTATATTGTGTGGAAAGTTATTATCTATATATGCTACGGTACAGCCTACCTAGGTAAGTAAGGTGTATCGTGTATGTACGACAACCCTGCATCACACATAACTGCTGCCTGTCAGAGACTACCTGTAAGTAGTCTAAAAATATTGCGGTAGATTGCCACCAGTTCAAGTTTGAGCACCCCTGGACTAAACAGTAATTTTGGTAATCAAGGCATTGATCATGAGTCAAGTCATGGCAGATAAACTTAAACATGATGAAATCATGAAATTTACATACTTTCTTCACAGTTCGACGAATGAAACCGATATGACAGACACTGCTCACCTGTGTATTTTTATTCGAATGGTATTCAATAAATGGTTCATTCACAACCGATCCATCTTCGAATGGTTTCTTGTGTTCCGCCAATATATGAGATATTTTAAATGACGCGATCGTAGCAGCTTTTGATTGTTTGGCTGGTCTTGTGAACATGGTTTTTTCGTTTTTAAAACAAGTTATCAAATCACCTACTTTTCGTTTTCTTAATTCACTATGTGGTGGAAAATCATTTTCATAGTTTTTATGAACCTTCTTATGATGCCTCTCTAAGTTACCACGCTTAGGTGTTGCAACTGACGCACGACAAATAAGACAAATGCACTTATCCTTCACCATACAAAAGAAAAATTCTTCCTCCCAATCTTTATTAAAATGATACGTTTTAGACTTATTCCCTGCACTCATTTTGTACCATTTAAAAATAAACTTTGCCACGACGTAGTATTCCCTTCAAGTTATAATTCAGAATGACTCCAATTCTTGCAGGCGCAACATTTATATCACCGTGAACGAAAGTCTCTAATGTTCTCGTCAGAAGCGCCGCCCGAAATTTTTGGAAAAGTGGCATGATTGAAGAACGTGGCTTTTCTTTGACAAGTACCGCGCGTTCTTTTGATAAAGCCGCCTTTTGCCGCTAGCAGAGTATGATTTTACTACGTGATAAATTTTTGTAGTTTAGTTATCTACTTATTAAAAGTATAAATGTTTTTCTTCTCGAGATCTACTCAAAAAGCACTCCCGATCGACTGGTCTATCGCGATTGACCGTTTGAGCACCCCTGGTTTAGCCAGTTCACATTCAAAGCTGCAGTCTGAGGAGCAGAATCATCTCGTTGGAAGTCAATTTTCATTGGCTCTCCTGAAGAAAGATCATCGAGGCGATATTGCAATATTCGAGAGAGAAATTCATTATAATTGTTCGGATTCCTCTGATAAAAACTGGTCATTTCAAGCGATGCGAATAAATGGCGCACCAAAGGTTCACACCGAATCTAAGCTGACACTTATTGTACAATATGTTATGTAGTCGCTGCTAGCTCCAATGTACACTCATTAGACCAAATGATGGTTCTGAAAAAAGAATAATCTATCTGCATTCTACCAGTAAAATAAAATCGAAACACGAGGTGTCTAACACTGTCATGTCCTCCATGAGTATGAACTTCTTGAAAAACAAAAGGCTTGTATTCTAATTTTCGTGAAAAAAATTGAACAGTGATCTAACCTAACGCAATACCACCAAACATTCCACCTGCAAATTCTTCCATGGCAGAAATCAGTGTCCGCATTGTGAGGCGGGCTCTTAATCAGCTGAACTGCAAGAAGGCAGTTGGTCTAGACGAAATACCGCCAATCGTCCACAGAAAGTATGCTACCGAACTGGCATCGATTCTTAACCGTCTGTTTCAGATTTCTTCTGAAAGCCAGACTTTTGCGAGCTCCTGGAAAATACCGAGAATTCAACCGATCCCAAAAAAAAAAAGAAATCCATACCCCAAAACTACCACCCTTTTTCATTTCTTTCCATTATGTCGAAAGTATCTTGAATTGCAGGGAATTATAAACAACCGTAAGTATGATTTTCGCAAGCAAATATGGACAGGAGATCTGCTCGCCTACATCACCCATGTTTGTACATCTACGATGGAAAAGCATAGGGAATCTAGAGCAATAGCCCTCGACATTTCTAAAGCCTTCGATAGAGTTTGGCATGCAGCCTCCTTGAATAAACTTGTTGCATATGGGCTTCCCGAAAAATTGCGGGATAAGTAGCTTTCTTTGAAATAAATCAATACAAGTTGTGGTCAACGGTATAACATCTGATTGTTTCCCGTTGCAAGCAGGAGTACCTATGGGATCGATTCTTTTACCAGCCTTGTTTCTGTTGCAGATAAACGATCTTCTGTCATTCACAGAGAACAAGATCCTCGGTTTTTCAGACGATTGGACACTGATTTCGTCTTTAAGTAGTCTGCGTCTGACTACAGCTGCGGAATCTTAGCGTCAGAAATGTCAACAAATCATCACCTCAAATTGTTACTTAAAGAGGCTATCTGAGTGGGGTATGTTGAACATAGTGAGCTTCAACGAGAGCAAAACGCAAGCAACTACGTTTTCTAGAAAATTCCTCGCTGGAGAACCTCCTCTAATGATGCAAGGCCAACAAATTGCATCCAAAGATTCGATGCACCTTCTCCGAATAACAGGCAACTCCATGTTTTGCTGGCATGAACATGTATCAGCAATAGCTAAGTCGGCATCTGCTTAACTTAGTTATCTTTTCAGAGCCAAGCAATACTTCACGTCAGCTCAGCGGTTGCTTCTATATAAGGCGTAGATTCAACCTGCTTTGGAATATTGTTCTCATGTGTGGGGAGCTGCGCTCAAACATTCGTTGCGGATGTTGGATAGTGTGCCAAAAAGGGCAGTGCGCCTCATCGACCACCCTGAGATCACCCGCGATCTACAACCGCTGGCTCTCAGAAGACAAGTTGCTGACCTTTCCCTGTTTTACAGATACTTCCATCAAAGATGATCCATGGACCTTGTTCCGGGAAACCTCATGTTTGGCCGCAACACTAGACTGGCAAGGAGTTCTCATCATATGGCGGTATATTTAACGACCCCTCGAACCTCTCTCTATAAGAATTCCTTCGTTTACAGGGCCTGTGAGCTGTGGAACTCATCATCCTTTAACTTGGTCCTCTTCAAGAAGCGAGTAAAGAGACACCTCAATTCTTCCCAGGCGCCCACTCATGTGGTGTAACAGGTTCGTCTAGTCCAGGGAAGCGCGCATAAAATGAAAATCGTTCCGGATGAAATCGAAATGCATTATTTTCGTTAGATCAACAGATAAGCAAATAAACGTGTATCATTGATGTATCTTAATTAATTTTCGTCTTCCATACTTATTTATTCTTCATGAAAAAGACTCGAAACGAAACAATTAAACTGTCTATAATTTTCATCCAAGGCTTTATCTAAATATCCTAACTTACTACACAAAACCTAAGGCTTTTAAAAAGACTGGCACATCGACATTCGAAATGAACTTTGGGTTTAGTGTGACAGCAGAAATAATGTGAACTTCCATTAGCAAGTGCAAACTACATTCACGAATAAAAGCGCTATGGGAATCGAATTACGAATACGAATGAAAAACTATTTGCGAAGCAATTAATATCTTTTTGTTCCTACATTTTCAGAAGGGCAGAAGCGTATCTATTTATCCAAATACCGGGTAAAAAGTATTACACCATGTACAGGGCGGTCTCCTTAACCATCCAATTCAAATTTGATAAAAATATAAAATAATTTCAGCTTACAGATGTGTACAGGGTAGGCATATTCCGAAGTTTTAGTAGGGCAACTAGAGAAAGAGAACGCCCTCTCCTCGATCTCATCTTCATAGACCTGTTGAGTGATTTTTCCGATTACTTTTCCGGTTTCGAATTTTCATATTTTTTTAATCTGGGAAATCGTTATTCGAGGTTTCCTTGATTTTTATAAAACTTATATAATACTGAGTTCGACATTAAAGAGGCATTCTTTGAGCAAAATCAGTTCTGTAGAAAAATTTGATTAGAAGCTTTTGCGATTGTGATGCAAAAATATTTTTTGAAGATAAACCATAGAAAATTTTTTTTTTTATTGAGAGCAGAATTTTTTTCTTTTTTAAAACTACTCACGAGTGATAACACATAGCTTAACTGTAGGTAGAGTAGAATCGGCACTTGGAATTCAAGGTAACGCTATTAGTTCTCGATACACAGGCAACAGTACACTTGACGTATCTTGAAAGTCTCTTTGCTTTTGCTTGGAGTTTCTGTTTCAAAGTGTCCATATACACGTCGATGTGTTGTTTGTGATCAGGGTGTTTTCGTGTTTGTGTTCGTACCAATTTTCCTATAAATTTTGCGTATATGTGATTTCAAGCGCCTTGAGGGTTTTCTGTTTCTCAGGAATTCTGTGAAGCGACCGATTTCTGCTCTAATTTTATCAATATCCTTCTCCAGCCGTTTTTGCCATGGTGGTTTTCTGACGCTTTTTGGCTCAGCTTGAATCAGAGTTGTGGAGATTTGTTGTTTGTGAAGTCGAAGAACCGCTACTGCTCCACAGTATATCGAAGTGTGAATCTTCTCCAAGGTCTTCTGGTCGGTATATTCTTCAAATACTGAGTTTACGCTTGCAAGGATGAGATTGGTGTTCTTGTTCGTCTTGACTTTGGGCAGTTTAGGTCTTTTAGTTGGGTTACTGAAACTGAATTCAGTTATTGCTCTGTTGAGTTCTGATTTTGCTATATACATATATTCGTTCTGCTGTTTCGGCTCAGGAGGGCGTTCCATGTTAATATTCGTTTCCGTGGCTTCGATGTTATCTGTAACATTATTATCATTTATCATCGTGGACTTATGCACTATCTCAGCTGTTAGCTGAATATAATTTACCTTTCCCAGATTCAGCAATCAAAGGGAATAGGCTCGATTACAATATACTTGACATAAATTTTCTAACTATCCTACATGTATTAAGAATTACAGCTTTTTGCATTTCTAAGTATTAACCCAGTGGAGGATACGATGACAGGAACAATATCTATTTTCTCGAGGTGCCACATCTGCTTGATCTCAATAGCAAGGTCTGTGTATTTGGACTTTTTCTCCTGGAACTTGTTCAGCACGTTGTTATTATTCGGTATGGCGACATCCACCAGCATTGCTGTTCTGGCTCTCTTATCATACACCACTATGTCCGGCCTATTATTCGTCACTATTCTGTCAGTGATAACAGGCCTATCGTAGTATAATCTGATAAAGTAATTTTCCAATACGGGCGCCGGTTGATATTTGTAATATAGCTGAGAGGTATTCAGAACTCCGCACTTGTGTACAAGTTTCTGATGGATAATGTTGCACACTTGATTATGCCTGTGAAGATAGTCCGTATTGGCCAGTTGTTCGCATCCGGACGTAATATGCTGTATAGTCTCCGATCTTATATGGCATTTTCTGCACCTATCTGTTTGTAATGTTCCGTCCTTCATAATAATTTTTTTGTAGTTTGTAGCGATCACTTGGTCTTGAATGGCCATAAGGAATCCCCCGTTTCCGCGATGATATTATTATTATGATTACTATAACATTGTAATATGGGCGAAGAATTTCTATAAAGCCCATACGTGAAAAAAAAACATAAATGAAGATAATAAAGAATTCCTGAAAGCAATTGAAAATACAAGGAAGCACTAAGATGTTGGAATAGCAAAATATAACAAATAGAGACTGAAAATAATAATGCGAAGTGATTGTCTAATTATTGAATTATTGGGGGATAAACCAAAACAATAGAATACGAAAATATTACAAACTGAATCTCAAAATGCTAGACACAAAGTGATTGCTTAGACGTGGTCATGGAAGGTGAGTGTACAGTTAAAGCTGGAAGGTTATTTCACTTGTCGAAAACGCGATTCACTAAAAAATTTTGCCGAACTCATGAAAATGCCCTCGAAGACGCTGGTCTGTGTTAAGTGTGAACATATATTTAATATCTTGCAGATCTCCGCACAGTACTTTATGCACATAGAATAGGTCACCTCTCACAAGTCTATCCTCAACACTGTCCATTCCTAGGAGTCCGTCATGGAATGATGGTCGAATGTTGCCGTAACCAGTCGTTGAACAGACTCTAGCAAGTTCCGGTCACGTATAAGGTCTGCATGCTAAACCTGTCCTCCAAATTTCAATAAGGATCGAACGTACGTTTGGTATAGTTTCGAAAACGCAGTGGGTAAGGCCTTAGGAAACACTTTTATCGAGAGAAACAATTTGCTGTTCGCCTTTGCACAATTGCTACAGATATGTGCAGACCAGCTCAAGTCGCTCGTTACCAAAATTACTAGATCGTTATGTTGGGTGACTTTCTTCATGTTGAATCCATCGATCTTATCAACATTTAAAGGAAGCATCCATTCGTTGCACCATTTAAATATGAAGCTTCAATAGTTTTGCAGCTGGCCATGGTGCCAATTGGGGTTTCAGTAAAGCTTTGCGACGTCCGTATACGAAACAAACTGTGATTCCAAATTTTGTAAAAGATCTGACGTGTAAACGAGGAACAGAATAGGTCCCAGAACAGAGCCCTGCGGCACACCATTAATTACAGGCTTCTTATTAGATATACTCACCAATCCGCACGAAAAAAAATTTTTGCGATAGAAAGTCTTTGATCCATCCTAGTTGGTTACCTCGCACAACATACTGATTGAGTTTAAAGAGAAGTCTTTTTATAGGAGCTCTATCGAAAGCACGAGAGAAATCTAAATATATTATGTCCAGAGGAGCGACTTTGTCCAGTATATTTCTTCAGTCGTTCATGGATTGGAGCATGTTGGTCACTACTGACCGCTTCTTCATGAAGTCGTGTTGACGGAGTGAAATTATAGAATGGATTATCAGGAATCTCACCAATTCATCAGCTATAATTGAGTCCATAATTTTTCCTAAAGTAGATGTTAAGCTCACAGGACGATAGTTAGATGGGTTCAATTTGTCGCCTTTTTTATGAATGGGAGTCACTGATGTGACGGATTTCGAAGCGGATGGTAATCTATTTTCATTAAATGACTGGGTCATAATAAGCCTCAGTGGGTAGATCAAGATGTCGACATACTTCTTCAAACACAAAGTAGATATTCCATCAGGTCCGGGAGAGCAGGAGTTTTTGAGTTTGGAAATTTTGAGTTAAATTGTTTCTGGATTAAAGTGCACTTCTCTAATTATTGATCGATGAAGCCTGAACTACGAGATAGTTTATATTCATAATGAATAATAAAATAAAACTTACTATGTTTCAACTATCACTAATTTATTGATGTAAAGAATAACAAAATTTAACATTTGTTGGACCGGTTTCGAACATACTTCCATTGTCAACAACAAGCTAATGAAAACTGAGTACTCATGTACAATACAGGAATTACCATCTACAGAATCCTAGTACACGGATAATGTCATACCGATAGATTCATTTCACCCGTATTCTCAAAAAATAGCAGCCTTCAAATCCATGTTTCACAGAGCGATTTCTTTGCCTTTATCGGACATGGACAGAAAATCAGAATTTAACTCCATTATGTTAATAGCAGAGAACAACGGCTTCGACATAAAAACAATGGAGAGTTTGATCAATCGAAAAATACGCAACAACACATTCAACATGATATATCCCCAATCCAAGAGAGAAAAGCCCGAAAAATTTATGTCTCTAACATATTTCGGGAAGACGTCAGAACAGGTTGCGAGAGTTTTGTCTGATAGCAAAAAAGTTCACATTACATTCAAACCAGTTAGCAAATTGTCAGGCCTGCTTTCCAACACAAAAGATAAAACAGATAAATTCGAAAAATTAGTAGTATACCAATTAATAATTTCTGAGTGTAATTCCTTTCATATATTTATATATATATATATATATATATATATATATATATATATATATATATATATATATATTTATATATTCCTACATCAGAAATATAATTCCGCTTTAGCTGCACATTTTCTGAATGAATGTCATCCTTTTCAGAACTTCAACAGCTAAAAATTCTTTATTCCTGTGATAAATCTTATGAACTCAATTTCTTAAAATCAATGAAAATTCTCAGGGCATCTAGGGTAGAAAGGGTTAAGCTCCTTAACGACCAGCTAGACTTAATTACCTACCAATCACCTTTATTCAAGTTACTGTGACCTCTACTAGCATTTTATTGATGGTAATTCCTGTATTGTACATGAGTATTCAGTTTTCATTAGCTTGTTGTTGATAATGGACGTATGTCCGAAACAGGTCCAACCAATGTAAAATTTTGTCATTCTTTACATCAATAAATTAGTGATAGTTAAAACATAGTAACTTGTTTTATTTTATTATTCATTATCGAAATATTTCAAATAGAAAAGAGTTAATTCAGTTACACACCAGTATTCTCTCGACCTGGCCTCTGATACTATTACCAAAACTAATTATGTTCACGAGAAAACGATTCTACGCCCGATTGAGGCAATAAAGACAGCTTTAATGGAAAAACTGAACAAGACTCTTGAAAAAACGTTGACATAAATGTTTTTTATTCCAAGGGAACAAATCAGATATCCATGAAGAAATTAATATTTTTTGAAAAACACAAAATTTATAATACTTCTTGAATAAACTTCATACAGCATGATATTTCAATATTTATAGATTTGTGTTTTTTACACTCTTTTGAGGTGTTTTTGGTTTTGGTAAGTTTAGAGAAGCCCAAAAATTTCATGGATACGTTTTATTGCATTTCATTTCTATCACTAAACTGATGGTGTAAAGATATTCCGTTGGGAACTATTTATTTGCAAAGTCTTCTTTAAATTCAACCTTTATGGTCAGTGAGTGTTTTCCAACAGTAAATTTATGCGAAAACTTCCGTTACATATATTATGAGGATCTATAACCGATTTCAAGTTCGTTTTATTTGAAGAATTTCGAAATTCTATCGTCAGATGGAAACATTTAATTGAAAACAAAATTCGAGAATTATATTAACAGACCAACCTGATTGATATTTGAATATTCGAATAAAAGAAAAGTGTTTGAAGAAATTTGATTAATGACCAAATTTTTCTCGCTCAGGTGGCAATTTTACAAAGTTAAGTTTAGCTGTCAAATATCTATCTCATGTTTATGTTGTGAAGTACTAAGAAGTTCGAAGACGGATCTCTTGCGGTGTCACATCTGGAAGATTAATCCGGATCCCATTAAAGGTCTGCATTATAATTCGACCTAACACGGATTGCATCTTGACTCTGTATACTACAAAGCAAGTATTCCAGCTCCGTCACTCAATTTACTTAGCTGAAACAACCTTGCACCATCTGTCGGCTTAGTCCGAACAAATGTAATTGGCTCCTATTATACAAAACTAATTCTCCTAAATAAGACACGTTATCCAAGATGGAGCCTCCAAAGCCAAACACTCGGTCACTTAGCTCGTTTGTAAGGAGAACGACGAGAAAGAGATTCTATTGACAAGTCTTATAAATCGGATTTAGCAACTTTGCTCCCTCACCTCTGAATCGATCAATAAAATTCGCTTCGGTCGAGATTTGGCAAGTTTGTTTGCGCCATTTGGGAGTCACTTGAGGTTCTTTGTTTTACGCCATCCATAAAATCTAGAATTCCCCTTTCATTTTATGATGCTGGGATGAAAGGAAAGGGATTTATCCGTAACTGAGAAAGGTATTTTGAAGGTTAACACTTATAAAAGATTCGAGACGGTTTAGTTTGATTTTTTTATGATCACACAAGGGATCAGCATTCGTAGTCGATGAAGCTCGATATTCGAAAACTTGCCGAGAGTCTGTTATATTTATTGTTGTGGAGAATTATTTATTATATTTTTGATATGTTTCATCAGCAGAATCCAATTCAAATATTCGAAATACGCAGGGACGACATCCAGCCATAAATTTTTCTGATCTCATAACTTTTTTGTATGAAAGACCGGTTTGTTTGATTTTTATGGCAAAATGGTGATAGATAGATAGATAATTTGTTAATGCATTACTACAGAATCGAATCACAAGTAGTTTGCCAATCGTCAATCAAGAACAGTAAAAAACAAAAAATTTTGTAAGTACCTACAAAGAATACCTACAGTAATACATTGTAAATTACACAGGGGATACAGAAACTTAGAAAAAATCAATAATTTACTCATCCTAGCGACCGGGAAAGACAACTTATGTTATTGAATTCTTTAAAAGAATATAAAATAATACTTATCAATATGTTCTTGATTTGAGTTATTAATTCCTTTGAAGGCAGATTTTTTATTTGAATGCGTAATAAATTGCAAAAATTCACAGCCATGAAGGCTGAGTTCTTATGCGACCTACTGAGCCAAAGAAAATCGTTGCTAATGTCAGAAGCATGCTTGGTGTTATGAGTTTGATTGTGGGAATTGAGATTGAATAGGTGGAAGTTGTTTTTCACATGTACAAGGCACTCAAAAATATATAGACGGCAATGTTAACAAGGCCTGAAGTTCCGCACAATTGCCCCACACCAATATACAGCATCTAAGATGAGACTCAACCAGTGCAAAGTGATCCGTCTTCAAGATATTCCATGAAACTGAACAGTATAGATTCCTCAGAACAAATATAATACTTCTAACTTTCGATGGCAAATGACTAGAATGTCCATCCCATCGAAGACAGGAATCTAAGTGGACACCCAGAAAACATACACCATTCCTCTCTTCATGATCCATACCATTTCTATGTACTGCTCACTGAGAACGCTGTATCATCCGCATAAAGGGTATTTGAAGCAGCTGAGATGAAATCAGGAAAGTCTTTTCTGAAAATAAGAAACAGTATTGGTCCCATTATATAACCCTGTGGAACACCTATCTCAACTGCTTTCTTCCCAGAGGAAATACCACTGTCGAAGACAACTTGCTGCCTACCAGACAAAAATGAGCAGAATAGACCAACACTTGTATCCTTGAAACCGTAGGCTGCAAGTTTCTACTGGACCTTATTATGAGAGAAGCAGTCGAACGCCCTGGGCAGGTCAAGGAAAAGTGCCAATGAGTGCAAACCAAGTTAAAGACACTCAACAGCAGTACTGAAAAAATCCATAACAGCATCACAGGTACGCTTGACTTTTATAAAACCAAATTGGTTACTTGTGAAAAGATTTATTGACTCAAAAGAGCTAACAATTTGGTTACACATCAGTTTTTCTATTACCTTTGAAAAAAGTGGTACTTAAGAAATAGACCGATAATTTGCGACATCCTCTTGCTTCCCATTTTTGGAAATTGGAATGACCTTTGAGACCTTGAGACATCCAGGAAAGACCCCCTCCCGAAGACATCGATTCACAAGTGGCGTGAGAGGACAAATGATGGAGTTGATGTTCTTCTTCAAAACAATAGTAGTTCAGTCCATAGTAATTCATGGATTTACTAGTCCTCAGATTGAAGAAAACATCCCTCTTATCATTATAAGTGACTTGAGAAAAATCAAAGTTGGCATCAAGCGGTATGTCCTTCCTGAACGTAGCAGCAGGGTCTCCGGTACAATTACCAAGACTTTTAAATCTGAAATGGAATCGAGACAAAATAGTCAGTGAATTCCTGAGGACTCAAAGTGTTTCGACAATCTTACTTTCGCCAAACGTCGATCTTGAATTATTAGATACCAGAGGGTCACATACAGAGTGTCCGCGCTGAAGGGACCATAAGAAGTGTCTGGGGAACGGGTTTATCAATAAATTTCAAATTTTAGGATGAGAATATATGGATACTGATCTACAATTGGCTAGTACGATACCACTTCCAGTTATAGCAGACATGGACTTCAACTTTGCTATTTCGTGATTATAGTGTCATATTCTTTACCCAAAATATTGACTGAGGTTTGAGTAAGATAATAACTTTTTAGTTTACAGAGAAAATATTATTTTTGGAGGCAACGTACTTTTCGATGCCATTTTAAATATAGGGTGATCAGTAATCAGACAAAACAACTTATTTTAACCGTATTAGATTTCCGTATCCTTAAAATGGCCGTTTTTCATTTAATTCGCGATTTCATGAAACCCTGAAGTTTTTTAGGAAAATTAAATCATCTGACCAAGGAACAAAGCGTGGATTCAATTCCGATGCCAGTTTCTCTGTTTCACAATGTTCAATGCATTTGCAATTATAACGAGTAGAAATAACACCAATTTTGTTAGTGTATAGTTTTCTGTTAAATAAAATGGCAAAAAAGCGCTCAAGCGAGATCATCAATGAGATATTCATCATTTATTGTCTATGTCAACAAATAATAAGACGAACTTGCAAAAGATCTAACGAAAAACACCCGAAGTTAGGACCAGTTTGCAGTTGAAATTTTAGAAAATAACAATCAAATTTTATCACTTACGAAATACAGAAAACTGAAAGGAGGATGAAGATGTCAATTTAGTGAATGAGTGATGAATTAATTCATAATATCCTCGATTTAACTGAATTTTGACATTTTTCCAACATTGTGGAACATACCTGAAATTGAATCCACCCTGTCTTTTTCCACGGTAAATATGAAATTTGCCATATTATTGGAAAGCTCTTATAATACTTAATACTAAAAAATAGTATCTTTATGGTTGTTAAATATTGTACCGACAGTTCAAAAACACGAAAGTTTGTATTTCAACAGGAATTCGCCGATGAATAAAATCAATTTAAATGCTCAAAATGACCTTTATCTACCCCCATTCAATTCTACAAAAGATTCTCGAATTGCCTTCTCTTTGAAGAACTTCAAGTGCCGATTCTCCGCAGCTCTTTCAAGTTTTCTTGTTGTGTAGATGAGTTCTTGATTTAAGATGACCCTATAAGAGGAAATCTTTAGAATACTGTTCTTCTTCTACCAATCCACCGACCTAGGAAATTTGCATCCAATTACATTCGCACACGAACATCGAAATGTGCAGGAGCACCATATTGCAGGAAACGTTTCTCATTGTCTGAATTGGTTTCCTCATTTTCCAAATTTCTGTTTATTAACTCTTCTAACAACCACAAATTATTGCATCCATCGATGAAGAAATTTCCAACAATATGGTTTCCATAAAGTTAAGCCCAAACATTCAATTTCTGAGTCGTTTTTGTATACTCGTGTGACCTATTGCGGATTCTGGGTATCTCAATGTCGATAATTATGTCTATTCATTTCACCATTCGGTGTAAAGGTACTATCGTCAGAAAAGTAAATATTATAGAGAACATAAGGATTATTGTTAATATATTCACTTAAAATTTTACAAAATTGAAGTGGGGATCAGGATGATCTTCGTTCATTTCATGAAAACCTGACGCCGAAAACTTTTATCGTGACCCATGTATTTCTCTTCATCACAGTGTCCTGCTTTCATAAATGTGATCGTAGAGGTTCTTCTGATACCAAGTTTGTCTAAACTTCCTTAAATGACTTCGTTAAATACTATAGGAAACACCTTTCACAGTACAATTCGTTTGTTTCTTGCTAGCTACGGTCTTATAAAGAGGACTGGCCTCGAACAGTGATTTCTTTATCTATTATAAGATCTGCACTCTCTTTTGAATCTAGAACATTACATTACATTTACATTCGTGAGGGTCGATTGGCTTTGCAAGCCTTCCCGAACTGCGACCAAATTGATCTTTTGTTCGTAATCCTTCTCATTCATTTCCATGTAGGTCTAGATCCCTTACAAAATTAAGAATCTCCCTGGAAGCTTTCGCTTTTACTTCTTGCGGCTCTAGTTTGTCGCTACCAAGGTGTATATGTCTTTGACGAACAGTTGCGATGCAACTGCAAAGAATATGTTCGGCAGTTTCATCGCCCTCTTTACACATTCTGCATGTTGCTGTTTCCGATTTGCCCATTTTATTGAGATGGTATCTCAGTGGACAGTGTCCAGTAAGGGGGCCTGTTATGATCCACAACTCGTCCCTAGAGAGATCGAGAAGCTGTTTTGTCTTCTTTAGCGAATATTCAATGAACTTTTTCGCTTGCCTTTGGCCAGGAGTTTTCCTCCAGTATTCTTTTTTGCTAGATTCTTCCCATCATTCCAGTTTCTGTCGTCTGTGCGACTCACTTAGACCGCTGAACGGTTCAGGTTCGTAGGGTGGGATTCCAGCAGCTGATTTGGCCTGTTCTTCAGCGGCTTCATTTCCTTGTATGCCTTCGTGGCCAGGCACCCACCACAGGAAAAGTTTGTTCCCCTCAGCAAGTTGCTTCAAGGATTGACGGCATTCCCCGACAGAGATGCTCCGATAACTGTAAGAGTTTAGAGCTTTTATAACTGCCTGACTGTCCGTTAAAATGTAGATCTTTGCCCCCTTGAGTTTCCTTCGTAGTCCTTCCTGGCAGCAAAGGTTTACATCAAGTGTTTCTGCTTGCATGATTGTGAGAGTAGAGCCCAGAGGCACTGATGAAGAGTATTTGGGTCCATATATGCCTGCTCCTGTTCCATCAATCGTTTTTGATCCGTCCGTGTACCAAATGGAAGATTTTTGGTCTAATTGATTTATTTTTACCTTTACGATGGTGCAGTCTTCTATGACCACTTCGAAGGGTGTGTGAAAATCAAGCTTAAGCGGCATTATATCCGATGGTTATGATAAGATTTCTGGCGCTATGTAACCCAGAATCCCCAGGTGTCCCTTCAGATCACCAGGTAATAGTTTTTTTGGGTCTTGGAGCCGTAATGCCGCAATCAACGCCTCCACTTTCAATTTTATATGAAGAGGAAGGAGATTTAGGACTACCTCCAGGGCAATAGTCGGGGTACTTCTCATAGCACCTGTTATGCCCAAGCACGCAAACCGCTGCAGTTTTTGCAGCTTGTTCTGCGTAGTTATTTCTGATGTATTCGTCCACCATACTAACGATGCATATGTGACAATGGGTCTTATAACCGCTGTTTATAAGCAGTAGCTTATTTTTCGCTGTAGTCCCCATGTCTTTCCGAAGAGTCTACGGCATGTCCATAGGCACGATGTAGCCCTGGAAAGAGTTTTGTCAATGTGTAAATTCCAGTTGAGTCTCTGATCTAGGGTTAACCCTAGATACTTAGCCTGTTCCGAAAATTTCAGAGTATGTCCATTCAGAAAGGGGGGCTTTAAGTTCAACTTTCTACGTCTTGTGAATGGAATTAGAATGGTTTTGTCTGGATGGATGCTGAGTCCCTCTTCAGCACACCATTGATTTACGATGTTAAGGGCTTTTTGCATCCAGTTCGATAAGATTCCATCATGCTTTCCCCTAATGATGATAACTAGATCATCAGCATAGCCTTGTGCGTTGAAGCCAGCGTTGTTCAGTCTTTCTAAGAGGCCATCAACAACTACTGACCATAGTAGCGGCGATAGAACACCTCCTTGAGGGCATCTTTTCACTGCTGACACCAATATTTCGGTGTCTCCAAAAGTGGCGGTTTTGATCCGGCCTTTGAGCATTTCTTTAATCCATTTGATGGCTTATTGTTTGCACCATTGCTAATGGATGTATCGGAGGTATTATTAAAGGCTCCCTCAATGTCTCCAAATAGAACTAAGGCTATTTCTTTAGCCTCTAGTGCTCCTTCCACTTCTTTGACTAGATCGAGTAGGGCATCAATTGTGGACCTGCCCGGTTGGTAGGCAAATTGTTTTTATGAAGTTTTATGAAACTTCTCATATGGTTGTCAAGAATTTTCTCCATTGATTTTAGGAGAAAGGAGGTTAAACTTATCGGGCGATATGATTTAGGCTCATCTGGAGACCTCTTGCCCATTTTCGGTATAAATATTACTTTGACTTTCCTCCATGACTGGGGTATGTAGCCCAGTGAGTAGCTGGCTTTGTATATAGCTCTCAGACACGGGGCTGTATATGTGTTGCCTCTTTGCAAGATGACCGGATAGATTCCGTCCGCCCCTGATTATTTGTAGGGTTTGAAGCTTTACCTTATCTAGAGTGAAGATTCAGCACGCTAGATTTCTGCTTTCCCTACTGGAGCTATAAAGTTCTAGCTCCTGTTGTTGGGTGTTGTTGATGGGGAGTATTTTCGAGTCCGGAAAGTGGGTATTTAAAAGTACCCTCAAGCTTCCGCCGAAGTACTTAGAATACTCTCCTCCAGGCTCCTTAATGAGACCAAGTGCATTCGAATGGTCTTTGGCTAAAACCTTTTGAATTCGTGCAGCTGGGGCAAGATCATTGATCCCCTCGCAATCTATTCCTTAATTTTATTGGATATACCTGTCATAAATTACCACTTAAGAAGAAGCAACCAATAGGCTTTTAATTACTCAAGAACATTTATAGTTATATTCTCATTTACATTTTTCTGCATAATCATTCGTCTGAAGAAGCTACGGTATAGTGAAACGCGTTACGAATCGCAATTATTAAGTAAAATTCCTTAAAACAGAGTACTTGTTTTTATTATTGATAATGGAATTTTACCAAGTAAAAGCCTCCCAAATTCAAATATTTAGTTTCTATCTATTCCTCAGCTTGAGCATTAGGATGTAATACTTGTGTTCAGAATGAAGGTTTCATATTTGCAATAATTGAAATGTTATTCCTAGCCCATTTGAAATTGAATCGTATCCAATTGAAAATATTTGAAATATTGCATAGATTGAGAATTATAATTTCATACTTCTAGCCAGCTTCCAAACGAAGGATTCATATTGAAATTACCGACAAGTTGAACCCCCATCATTTGAAAAAGAATTATACTTCATTCTTCTTCTGTTACTGCCTCAGAATTCAAGTTCCCTATTGGAAATAATTCTAAAACCAAGCCTTTAACATTCGAATAGTATTGAATTGACGAAATTCATAGATAAGAGGAGAAAATGAAATATTCAGTATTTCAGTATTCCTTCGTTGTAAATTTAATATTTGTTACTTATGTTTTTCAGCTTCAGAATCAATATTTCATCGAATGTGTTTTTTCATTTAATGGATTTGAAAACTAAATGAAAGCATAGAATAGTTAGTAAATAAATATTTATTTATTAGTTTATCGTGGAAATTGAGATTACATAGTTGACTTCTCTTCAGTCTAAGAACCAAGGTTATATATAAAAATAACTGAAAAGTTAAGCACTTAATTCAAAGGTTAACCGTTGTAGATTTACAAATATAGAAATCATTGCAGATACATAAAATATTTAGATCCTAATTATCGTTTATTTTTGAAACTATTACTTTCTACTTGTTATTTTAAGCATCAGAATAAGGGTACCAACTCTGAAATAACTACGAACTTAGGGTTCTACCATATAAAAGGGTATTGTGTTTGAAGAACAAAATTATTAATTTACTACGGAATGTAGAATATCCAGTTCCTTAGTCAACTGTAGCGAAAATTGAGATTTTATACTTCCGTCCTTCAGTTGCAGAATGGAAACTTCATATCTCTACAAACTCAGGAATTGAGCCTCCACTATTCAAACTTAAACCTATTTAACTAACATCATTAAAAAATTACTGGTTCACATGGAATATTTAATTTCCAAGTATTTCTTAGTAAAGAAATCAAGATTTTCTATTTCAGTTATTAAGCTTCAAATTAAATTTTCTTATCCATTATAATTAGAGATTCGTTATAGGAGTTAATATTGAAGGGGACTAATTAGTGTCTTGGAATTACTCAGCATGAGAAGTTATCAGTTTTGAAATAATACATTTAATACATATCTTCTGCGTACAGCTGTATTATATTTTTACCGTCGCTTTTGAAGAGAAAATTTATATCCTTGGTCTCCTTCAAAACTATATTTTCATATTTAAAAATACGAAAAATAATGAACTTCCCTATAGAAAAATTAATCGTTTTCAGATCTATGGAGAGAAGGCGGCGTTCAAACTGATGTCCTTCTCCCTCTAGAAGTTAGAAAGATCATGAAAACTTCGAATCAAAAATTAATTAAACAATAAGTTGAAATTTATTGCTACTAAAAGCGTGAAAACATTTCATAAAATACATAATGCATAATTCATTCAATTTTATATGAATCTGCTTGATGCTGATATTATAATATAATTATGATCTTCTTCATAGTTGAGATGCTTATATCTTAGAAAATATAGTGGTGGTAAAGCAAACAGCCCTTTCTCATTTTGTAGCACTTCATCTTTGTGACATTGAAATGTACTATTCAAGTGAGATGATTCTCTCATAAGTCCTAGTTGCACTTGAAAAATGCACAAAATTTCAGATATTGAGGAAATATTGAAAACAAAATGTCGTAAAAGAAGTTGATACTATTTATGAAAAAGTGTTGGTATCATAGAATTATTGAATTACTCGGTGTAACAAACAGGCAAATGTCTCTACAAAACGATTCCCTTAAAGAGCTATAAGCTGATATTAAAGATTTATCTGACTGGTAAAATTGTCGTTAAGACTTTTGTGAAGAAAACTAACACAAAAATATTATATAATTTCTCAGTGTCGATTGAATTTTTCGTGATATCAGTACGCTGCTCTTCAGTGAACTCGTTTCATAGTTGCATAGTATCAATTAAAACGAAAACTTCCATACATACAAGTAACAGATACGAATAAATCCATATGTATCACACAACAATATCTCAACCTCAACAGTTTCTATAAAATATCGTTGGCATAATTTATATTGTCGTTGCAATATTTTCATTTTACCTGTGATGCAAATTTATTTATTATGAGGGAAGAGAATTTGTGATTTATTCGAAGGAATGACAGATCTCTCGGTAGTTTATCAATTTATCCTTTCTGAGGGGTATGTTTGTAACGAGCGTAAGGATTTTGGGTTACTAAGTTGCTTCATGGAAGCTGATACATTACTCCAAATATGGGCTTCTAATTTATTGTGAATTGAATTAGTAATCTTTCCTTTATAATGAAAATAATGAAGAACAAACACCATGATTGAGGTTCTCAAAATTCAACAAATAAAAATATTTTTGACATATATTTCGGGTTTGATCCCTTTTTCAAAACCCTGAGAAGAAATTGAAATATTACTATGTCAAGCTAGTTGTTAGTTATTGATAGATTAAGTTTGTGAACTGATGAAATTTCTACGAACTCTCGTGAATCTAATCTCTTCCTTTTTTTACCTGAAGTTTGAGTTTTCGTGAAATCTAAGGAATGATTTTCATTTATACTCTGTTCTAAGAAGCGGGTTGTTCATTTATTACGAATTATTGATATTTTATGCTCGTCTGCTCTAATATTGATGAAACGACTAGTTTGACCTTAATGAAAAGCAGCAAATATTTCACAATATAATGTAGATACACCGCTTTTTCTCACCTGTATCAAGTCGATCTTTGTAATTAACCAATTGTGGAAATAGATTTACCTTATTCATGACATGAGTACTGGGTGATTCACCAGTGCCGCGGTGCTCTGTAGCTCGTACACTCATGAAGGTTTCATTTTTGTTCGGACGGTAGTGTATTTAGAAAGTAAAAATCTCATTCAGCAATCTATTTTGCAGTAAACAGGGTGTCCCAATTTTCTTTAAGAAAATCTTGGGTGGTTTTTTCAAATTGAAGACCACTTTCTTGTTCAAGATTCAGGAGCGGCCTAAATTCTGCTATAATGTCTTTAAGTATTAAGTTTTCTTTGTTGAGTAGTTTTGTCACAATTTTTTTTTCCGTAAAATTCATGAAAAAAGGCTCTCACATCATCGCATGCTCCTTCGGCCTTAGAGGTTGAATACCTTTTTTCTTTTGTTTTCTTATTACCCAAGGATAGCTTTATTGATGAATTGAAATAGATTATCCTCATTTTATATAGAAGTGACTCAAAAAAATTATTGAATATAGTAATTATGAAAATATAATATCTTGATCAGTAGTAACCTCACCTTCATCTTTTCGTTTCGTTATTAAACATTGTTGAAGTGAGGTTTGAACGCAACTTGCTCAATTGACGGCCATGAAGTTCTCCAAAGAAGAAATGGTTGATTTGATTTTTTTTCTGGGTGAGTGTAATAGAAGTTCTTCGTTGGCAAGTAGATCTTATGCACCAAGGTTTCCTGATGCAAGATGCTTTGAAAAACTTCTAATTAGATTTATGGAAACGGGTAATATCGTTTACAAAATACATGAAAAACCAAAAACTGCTATAGCTGAAGACAACCAGTTATCAGTTTTGCAATTGGGCAAGTGACAAAGTAGTGGAAAATCCAACTATGTTTAGCAGAGTTCTTTTCTCGGACGAGGCAACTTTTTACAAAAATGGGCACAACTTTCATTATTACACCACGGAAAATTCACACCTTATGAGACAAATAGATCACCAGCATCGTTGTTCCCTGAATGCATGGGCCGCTAAGGTAGATGGATATCTAATTCGGCCGCACTTTTTCGACGGGCACCTCAATAGTGAAATGTATTTAGATTTTCTGCAAAATCATCTACCTATTTTACTTGCCGATTTACCAGAGCATATAAGACAAGATTTGTGGTTTCAACAGAATGGAGCACCGGCACATCACTCACATCAGATTAGGGTGCATTTGAGTCATGTAGTTCCAAACAAATGAATGGGACGTGGTAGTCCTGTTAAATGGCCAGATAGGTCTCCGGACCTTACAAGTCTAGATTTTTTTCTTGTGAAGGTTATATTAAGGACATCGTTTACCAGATTTCTTCTACAACACAGTTGGATATGAGACAGAGAATAGTCGACGCCTTTCATTCAGGTAATCCTTAAATATAGTCAATGGTCTTTCCTCAGAAGAATTGAGTTGTGTCTACAAAGAAACGGGCATCATTTCGAACAACACTTATTGAAATAGTTCAACGCCTTGTAGATCATCTCACCAAAAACCAATCTATAAAGTATTTCATACACGACTACCTTAAAATATCTCCATTTCTCTGATCAAGTATAATGATATGTACTGATAAACCCTTTTTTTGCAACCTCTGATTTTATTATTTGAGTTCATTCTTTTTATTTCGAAAATGGTCGAAGATGAAGATAGGGTTACTTCTGCAAGAATATGGCACAATATATTATGCGTGACATGAATAATTAAATACAGGATGTTCCATTTGAAAAAATCAAGATATGATTATTTTAATATTAAAATATGCAATAATTTTTTGAGTCATTCCTGTATAGAATAAGGATAATCTATTTCAATTCATCAATGAAGCTATCCTTGGGCAATAAGAAAACGAAAGGAAAAAGTATTCATCACCTCTGGCCGAAGAAGCATGCCATGATTTAGGTTCATTTGTCAGAATTTATAAATCTCCAATTAATAAATAAAATAACTAAGGTATTTATAGATTGGATTGTGCAGACTGTGAATATTTTTATATAGGTAAAACAGGAAAAATTATAATGTAAGCATCTCTGAACATAAACGCAGTTTCATCAATGGAAAAACCGATTCAAATTATTCAAATCATTTTAAGGAAAATGGTCACTCTTTCAATTGAGAATTTAAAATCCTACATTCTGAGAATAGAGGTATAAAACTCAACCTTGTGGATGTACTTGAAATTAACAGATTTAGGTATTCACCGGAAATTTTAATGATCAGGTAGACATAAATAACTCTCCTTATTAAATTTATTTCCTAAACATTAGTTCGAGTACAGATATCTCTGAGTGCATTGCCTTTTTAGTAAAAATAAAATTTGTTAGTAAGATATATTTGTAGTATTCATTCGCTCTTGATAAAGATACTGTGTAACGAAACGTGTCGAGTATTTAATAATATATTTTAGAAGAAATCTTCGTCTACTTGTGTTTGAGTACCTTTCAAATTTTAACAATAAATCTTGATATTTTGTTTCACTGATATTCATTAGCCACTGTTAACTCATTATAATGATACATAATAGTAATAACTGTGCTTAACCAACACAAAAAGGATTAGAGAGAGAACTCTGTGCTCACAAAAGTATTCATATAAGTATTCGAACAATTACTCGAGTACAATTGTAATCAGTACTCAATTACTTTTTCACGAAAGTAATCGAGTACTGTATTCAAATACTATTTCGAGCTAATAAATTTTACTCATCCTTGAACCATTTCTTTTTGTTTTCATCCCAGCACTACGTAATATACGAATTTACTCTCAGTTATTGAAAATGGCATAAGACCCGAAACACATATCAAACATATGTTTGTTCATTATATTTTGTGAAACTTAAGCCAAGTGTTTCTTATTGAATTGCTTAGTTATCCAGTAAAAATAATGCTGCGAGTCTACAGCGAGACTTCTATATGAAAAATTTTCATTTGCTTTTATTTTTCGAATAACATGCACTTCAATGAACACTGCAGAATTAAACTGATGTAGCTTCTAGATAACAGAAATGAATAAATACTCTTGTTGGATGTCATTCCGAAAATATTACAAAAAAATCGGGAAATGGAAAAAGAGCATATCAGAATCAAAGGAATGATTATTTTAAATTTGTATTTTACGACAAACACGTCAGTAAAAAATTTCTAATTAGGACAGAAACGCTATGGCTCTTTCAGTAGATACCTTCCAATTTTACTAGAATTAATAAAGGTTTGGAGCGTGATATTTGAATAGATAATTATATACTAGTTTTACCACTGAATATAAGAATTCAATAGTAAGAGAGGAAATTCAATTATTAAATATTTTCAATGAAATAAAACTAAAGTATTTAGATTTTCACTATATTAACAAAACTATGACCGGTTTCACCACACTGTGGCTTCATCAGATAGATAAAAACTAATGAACAGAGTGATTTCTTATATATTAGTCTTATTTCCTATTTAATTTTACAAGAGGTATGTTGGAAAACCCATCTGAGTTGCTTACTTTTTGAATTGAAAAGATTGAGTAAAGAAGAAGGATTTAGATCTAATTGACTATTAAGTAACCTACCTGAATTCTTTTCTTTGTCGATCTCTAAATTTCCAATAGATTGAGTTTTTGTCTGTTATTTTCATTGTGTAAAATTTTGAAATTATCATTAAAGTTATGGTTTTCTTCGAGTAAGTGATTAGAATAATGGGAATCGGATTTATGATAATTAAAACTACGTTTGTGCTCGGATAATCTAACTTTGAAATTTCTGAAAGTTCTACCAATATAAATTTTATTACAATCCCCGCAAGACAGTTCATAAACACCGGATTTATTACTTTTATCAATTTTAGATTTGCAGTTTTGATATGTCGGCCTAAACAATTATTAGTTCGGAATGCTATATTGAAATTATAATGCGAGAGGAATGATTTCAATATTAGACTAGGATTACCAATACAAGTTAAGCTATTGTATTTTGTGTTTGAACTTTTATATTTGGAAATACTTCCAGGATTGCTTTTTGAATTTTTTGCGTGAAATCATGTTTTCAATCATAGTTGGACTGTAACCGTTATTGACTGCTATTTGTTTAATTATATTTAGCTCTTTCATGAAATTATTTTCTGACATTGGGATATTAATGAGTCTATGTACCATACTATTGTACGCTGCTAATTTATGTGGATAAGGATGTGTATATGTGCTGTGAATAGTAATATCTGTATGCGATGGCTTAGAAAAATAGAAAAATCATGTATGTAATAGTTAAATCCAGAAAGTTAATGGAGTTTTTGTTTCTATCTCTAAAGTGAATTTAATATTATCGTGAATTTTGTTAATGAATATTTTGAATGACTCTAATTGTCTGTTTGTTCCAGTGAAACAACAAATGATATCGTTGACATATCTGAACTAATAAATAAAGTGTTTGAATAACGGATGTTCTTGGATAGTTTTTTCGATATTATCCATGATAATTTCAGCGAGCAGAGGGCTCCTAGGATTACCCATGATTACACCTTTTTTACTATTATATAATACTCCATTGAAGTTAAAATACTTTTGTTCTGACCAAATTTCCAAAAGGTGTAAGATTTCTGATTGAATTATCTGATTGACTTCATTAATTTGAAGGGCGTTCTTGATGAGTTTCACTGTATCACTAGGTGGAAGTAAGATAATTTTGTTCTAAACAAATTTCTAAAAGATGTAAGAGTTCTGATTGAATTATCGGATTGACTTTATTAATTTGAAGGGCGTTCTTGATGAGTTTCACTGTATCACTAGGTGGAACACTAGTGAAGAGATTTACTACATCCCATGACAAAAGTTTAGCGTTCGGTGGTAGTATGGTGTTCTGAATTTTATTTATTAGGACTGAAGAGTTTTTTATTGAGAATCTAGATTCAAAATTAGCGTACTGTCGAATGATGTCTAAGAGAAAGCGTGAAAGTTTTGCAGCTGGAGCTTGAAAATATGAAACTACTGGTCTAATGGGATACCCTGTTTTATGGAGTTTGACGAGAGAGTAAGTTTTGGTGATTGCGGGTTGTCAATGAAAAGTTTATATTTTTGGTTGGTAGGTATTATAGACTTGGCATACTCTAAAGCGTTTTTTACTATGGATTGAAATTTATTAGTTGGATCTTTATCAATTTCTTCATAACAATCTGATTCAATGAAATTTTGGGTTTTCAATGAATGATATGCTTTATTTAAGGCTATGACTGTATGACCTTTGTCTTTTCATTGACAACCCGCAATCACCAAACCTTTACTCTCTCGTCAAACTCCTTAAAACAGGGTATCCCATTCGACCAGTAGTTTCATATTTTCAAGCTCCAGCTGCAAAACTTTCACGCTTTCTCGTAGGCATCATTCGACAATACGCTAATTTTGAACCTAAATTCTCAATAAAAACTCTTCAGTCCTAATAAATAAAATTCAGCACACCATACTACCACCGAACGCTAAACTTTTGTCATGTAGTAAATCTCTTCCCTTGTGTTCCACCTAGTGATACAGTGAAACTCATCAAGAACGCCCTTCAAATTAATGAAGTCAATCAGATAATTCAATCAGAAATCTTACACCTTTTGGAAATTTGGTCAGAACAAAATTATTTTAACTTCAATGGAGTATTATATGATAGTCAAAAGGTTTAATCATGGGTAATCCTCTGAGCCCTCTGCTCGCTGAAATTTTCATGGATTATATCGAAAAAACTATCGAAGAACATCCGTTATTCAAACACTTTATTTATTGGTTTAGATATGTCAACGATATCATTTGTTGTTTCACTGGCACAAACAGACAATTAGAGTCATTCGAAACATTCATTAACAAAATTCACGATAATATTAAATTCACGTTAGAGAAGGAAACAGAAAACTATATTAACTTTCTGGATTTAACTATTACTAAAATTAACGGCAAACATGATTTTTCTATTTTTCATAAGCCATCGCATACAGATACTACTATTCACAGCACATATACACATCCTTATCCACATAAATTAGCAGCATACAATAGTATGGTACATAGACTCATTAATATCCCAATGTCACAAAATAATTTCATGAAAGAGCTAAATATAATTAAACAAATAGCAGTCAATAACGGTTACAGTCCAACTATGATTGAAAACATGATTTCACTTAAAAATTTCAAAAGGCAATCCAGGAAGTATTTCCAAATATAAAAGTTCAAACACAAAATACAACAGCTTTATTTGTATTGGTAATCCTAATCTAATATTAAAATCATTCCTCTCGCATTATAATTTCAATATAGCATTCCGAACTGATAATTCTTTAGGCCGACATATCAAAAACTGCAAATCTAAAATTGATAAAAGTAATAAATCCGGTGTTTATAAACTGTCTTGCGGAGATTGTAATAAAATTTATATTGGTAGAACTTTCAGAAATTTCAAAGTTAGATTATCCGAGCACAAACGTAGTTTTAATTATCATAAATCAGATTCCCATTATTCTACTCACCTACTCGAAGAAAACCATAACTTTAATGATAATTTCAAAATTTTACACAATGAAAATAACAGACAAAAACTCAATCTATTGGAAATTTTAGAGATGAACAAAGAAAAGAATTCAGGTAGGTTACTTAATAGTCAATTAGATCTAAATCCTTCTCCTTACTCAATCTTTTAATATAGTATGCAACTCCGATGGATTTTCCAACATACCTCTTGTACCTATTGTAATATTAAGTAGGAAATAAGACTAATATACAAGGAATTACTCTGTTGATTAGTTTGTATTTATCTGATGAAGCCACAGTGTGGTGAAACCGGTCATAGTTTTGTTAATATGGAGAAAATCTAAATACTTTTATTTATTTATTTATTTTTATTTCATTGAAAATATGTATATCGATTTTCATCAAGTAACGACCTCCTCAATCAAATCAATTATTAAATATATTTCCTGTTGAGTAATATTTTTGCTCTTCTACTTCGATTCAAATTTTACTTCTTCAAGAACATGTCGAGAAATGACATCAGACACGTTAGAAAAATGAAATTTTTAGCGTTTCAAGAATAAATTGAATCCTCTTTATACCATAATTTTCGAAATATTGACGACGATGAAGAAAATGGCAACAACAAAATTAAAACTTCTTTTGATTACTATTACATCTAACGCCATCGCCGAACTATGATTTTCAAAAGTTGAAATTAGTTAGACGCTATTCCGTTTAAGATGCGTATAAAATTTGACACTTTCTAAATTCTTGTTGATTTATTCTGTGTTTTGCAGGTTCACAGAGTGTGGTGGTTACGTGATGGGGAGAGATTGCTGAGCAACGCAACCTCGGGCATTATAGTCAGCAACCAAACATTGGTGCTTCAGGTGAGTAGAATATAAATCAAAGGAGAATTTCATTAGTTTCAAGGTAAACTGAGCTGTGCGCTACGAATACAGAGCTATTTTACCACAGACTTGGATTAAGTGGATTAGAAATATTTTTTAAGTTGAAATATGAAGTTCTGTGTGAGATGTACATGTACATAAAGGCTCAGTGAGAATGGCACAAAGTTTTAGTGGAGGAGAAAGGTGCAATATGAAACCGTTTCTTGGGAATAAGACTTTCAGGCAATCTTATCCATAATCATTATACATAGACAAGTAGTCCAGGAATGAATTAACCCTTCAGAAGAAGAATTAAAAATTTTCCGAAGTTTTAGTTTCATTGAATTCCATCATTATCATGATTTATTGAACCATCAAATAAATTACATGGTATATCACAATTTGAGCAAAAAATTATCGTGAATATTTCAAAAAGAAGAAGACTAATAACTCATAATAAATTGAACAATAAATAATCATATTCAATATAAATTAGAAGCATCTAACTATATAAGCATCTAATATATATATATATATATATATATATATATATATATATATATATATATATATATATATATATATATATATATATATATATATATATATATATATATATATATATATATATATATATATATATATATATATTCTTTTGAAAAGAGAGGATTTACAAAATTTGAATAATGTATTCACAATAAATGCTTAAATCTATAATTTTGGTGTGTCAGAAAAAACACAAGTGTGAGCTCAGGAAATGTAACAGGGGAACCATACTATCTTTTATATAATTCAATAAACGAGTAAAAAAAACCTGAGGAAAACACTCGTTTCCCTGTCGCTATTTCACTAGCAAAAGCTTGTCTGTTTATGTTGTATTAGTGTCGTGTGTACATAAAGAGTACCAAAGATTTTTCTGCTTAGCCGCTTCATTCTCTCTTGCATTCCATGAACACCAAACGAAGACAAGGGTGAAAGGAAGGGGGTTTCGGACAGGAATCTGTAACAATGGAAGAAGAAAACCAGCAAAAAATATATCAACAATCAAACTTCTTATATGTCTACACAAATCTAAGAAAAGATTTCACATAGCAAGCAAGGTCATGAAAAGGACTAAGGAGATAATAAAAAATACATATCCTGCTATATTTCCTCAAACTTCCTCTCTGTTTGACCGAGAGATCCCTGATGGTCAAGTTCAGTCTTCCAAGTAATGCCGATTATGATTCATAGATGTCTTAGGATCACTATGGGGCCCAATAATTTGGGTTGACATCGCCCATATATTATTTCTTCGTGGAACTTGTTTAATTTGAAGAAAAAATTGCGAAAAAATTTTGACAGTTGTTCGAGAAATATGACAAATATTATATTGAAAAAAAAATAATAATATCACATATATTTTTCCATAGTGGTTTATTGAATTGAATGAATTATCAAATCTGAGCATACACTTGCCACATCAAAATACACACACCACAAAAATTGTCGCATCACCTGGTATTCCGAATTCCACAATCCATTAAGCAGCTCGATCACAGTTTCTTTGTCAACATATGTTTTTGGACATATGAGGGGAAGAAAATCTATCTATCTATGTAGTAACTTTTGTTTCCATATTATCTCAAACACGTCTGAAACAAGAATGAGTTTAATAGACTATCAGTATTCATTAAATTTCTCTTCAGTTTTCACGCTAAATTAAGGAAAGTTTTCTGTGTTTCTTGTTGATTTTAGAATCGTTGAATTTATTGTAATGGCTGCTGACGCTGTTTGAGTGATCATGAAGTAGTAAGAATTGTAACACTTCTAGAGGAGGAGCGAAGCCAACGTTACGTGGCTAACTTGTTGAATGTTAACCAAAGCACTATTTCAAGAGCAATTACTTGGTACTACGAAACGGGGAATATGGAAGAAGCGCCGGACAGGGAAGAAATCGGATAACACCACCAATTGATGATCGTTGGCTTCGTTTAATTGCACTGAGAGTTCGGCACTGTACGGCTAGAATGCTACAAAATGAACTTGCACTTTTCAAAAATGTGCATATTTCATTGCAAACTGTTACGAACAGGCTTAAAGAAGTAGACTATTAGTTTCTAAAGACCGTTCGAATAAAAATGTAAGCTTCAAGAGTGTACGAGCTATAGAGCACCGCGCCACTGGTGAATCACCCAGTATACTTTATGAGGGACTTCTTTCTTGAAAACTCGAAGATTTACATTTTTGAGAGCAATATAATGTCGAGAGTAAAATAATGAAACTCTTTCCTTTAAATCTGGCACATTCAAAAAATCCTAATCAACAGTATCAAGGAACTCATTGATTTCATCATATGGGGCACTGGTAAAATCGTACTTAAAAACCACATTTTGTTTCAATTTATCGAATGAGGCGTCCAGAGGCATAACTTATAAAGGTGGATGATGTTTGTCAAGAGGCAGGAGACGTTCTGTTCAGATACCTTAACGCTGCAAGAGACATTGTGTAAAACAAGGTCTAAGATAACACCGTTTACATTCTTCATGATATGATTCAATCCTCAATTTCATTTTAAATATTATCACTCATTTTCGTTATATAACTGAATTGATACAATAATAGCAGGATTAAACGCACAAAATATGAAGAACATAAACGTAGTAATTACAACGTTGTATACACAATGCCACGTACGCATCCATGAGCTGCTTTGAGATGGCGTTATGGCAACATAAGGGAGAGTGGAAACGGTGTGAGACAGCGAGAGATAAGGGAAGAAGGAATGGGAAAGAGCGGGATATATGTATTACTGCATTATTACGCACTCAACTTTAATGATAATTTTTCATATTTTGGCTTATGGAATATTATCAGAATATACTTTTTTCATGATTCTTCAATTATTACTTCCAATCAAGAAAAACAAAACCACGCACGAAGAAGTCAAGGTAACGTTTTTTTTTTGAAACTTTATATACCTTCCATTGCTCACAATCAAATCATTAGATTAGGAAAGTTCATTATTTTTGGTTTGTAATTAACCTACGTTACTTTAATTTGATGCTCTCGAGTATTTCTATCTATCGTTTGTTTACTAATCTGATCATTTATCCTAGATGCAAGTTCTAGAATAACGTGCTAATAATTGCTGGAGCTTCTCAACAGGGTACAATGATGCCCCCTGCTGTAAATCTACAGCGCTCGACTAAAACCCGAAATCCCCCATTGGGTTATCCTACTATAGTTGACAGTGAAGGGCAAATAATGAGAACGAATATGCAGTTTTCCCTTTATTGGTAATTTTTCATGGGCAACGATCGAACATTTCTTTCCAAGAGCACTAACTCTTTTAAAACAGTATGTTGATATACAGATTAATGATGGCTACTTTCCTATGATTAAGCGCTTGGTTGAGTTCCCCTTTTTCTACAATTTTGAAGCGGACATGCTGTTTACAATTCTGTGACCTTTCAGAAAATTAAGCGACGAATACAGTTTCGCTCGATACGTGCAACGTGTGGCACAGGTTGTAGGATAAATTAGGGCAACGTTAATTATTCCACCCCTCGAAGCTGCAGAGGATCTGCCACAGATCGTGACGATAATTCAATTTTTCGGGGCTCACATAGACTGTGTGTGGTACGCAATCCAATCTTGCTTTTGAATTTGATTTGTGGTATGTAGTCTACTGTAGAATTAATTCGGTTATCCAAATTATGTCGTTGCGGTTGTAGCGTACGATAACGAGATCAATCCGTGTGTAGTTTGAAGGTAATGATACATGAAAAAGTACAAATTGGATGTAGATAGGATCCGATAGTCTTGTCAATATATCATTAAGTGTCATGTTTCAAATGTTCGTTCTAAACATATCCAGATAACCTGACTTGATTTTCCAAATTCCAAATAATTGTATCCCTCGTGTTCTCCGAAAATGAAGCGACAGAATAACCCATTTGGGAAAATAATTTCGAAATATTTGTTATTATATAATAAGTAATCTGTATTGATCTAACAACGCTGATGTTTTCCAAAACATTGATTACATTGACGTCGCATGGAAATAAAAATGTTCATAAAACGGTGTGTTTTGTGAATTTTATCTTTCTTTCTCACATTCATTGCATAAAAAGCTGCCTAAATGATATGTGGTGCATACATGCACACGAGCTGTTTGTTTTATTTCAAATAAATCTTCAATGGTAAAAACTATGGTTTAAATTATTTTGAAAGACCACGAAACCGTTTTATCATATTCAAATCTTTTATGCATAAAGATCACTCTATATAGTGGGAGGAAAGGCAGTTATTTGTTGCATAGAAATAAAAATCGAAAATCATAAGGCAAAATACATTTATGATACTTTCAACTCTTTTATAGCTAAATACACTAACACCTTTACAATATCAAACGAATAAATAGATCATACTAATATAAAATAATTGAAAATTCATGTACAGAAACACCATTGTCGAATGAGATCGAATATCTAATGATAATAATAATAATAATATGATAATATGAAATTCGGGATTGAAAATCTAAGACCCTAAACAGTCAAAGAGGGAAAGTCAAAGATGGTGAAATACAACTTCCAAACGATATAATAATACAGTGCATGAAGGATGGAGAAACAAACAAATATCTGGGATACCAACAAGCCAGATTGCTAGACCAAAAACAATCAAAGGAGAAGATTCGTCCAGAATACAGTCAGCGTCTGAAGTCTGTGCTGAAATCGATGTTGAACTCGGGGAATCTAGTCAAGGCAATTAACACCTACGCCATTTTAGTGTTGCTTTACTCATTTGGAATAATCAGATGGACTAAGACAGAACTGGATGATATTCAAAGGCAGGCCCGAACGATGCTGACAAAGTACAACAATCATCATCCAAAATCGTCTGTGATACGAACAACTTTGAAGCGGAAAGGAGGACGCGGATTAATAGATGTTGTCAATTTACACACCGAACAGATAAAAACTCTCAGAGAATTCTTCTCTGCAAAAGCTCTCACTTCTGACCTCCATAGAGTGGTATCGTTAGCTGATAGGGGATATACACCTCTAAATGCTACTATCTAACTAACTAACTATCCAAGAACATCCGTTATTCAAACACTTCATTTAGTAGTTTAGATATGTCGATGATATCATTTGTTGTTTCACTGGCACGAACAGACAATTAGAGTCATTCAAAATATTCATTAACAAAATTCACGATAATATTAAATTCACGTTAGAGATAGAAACAGAAAACTCCATTAACTTTCTGGATTTAACTATTACTAAAATTAACGGCAAACATGATTTTTCTATTTTTCATAAGCCATCGCATACAGATATCACTATTCACAGCTCATCCACACATCCTTATCCACATAAATTAGCAGCTTACAATAGTATGGTACATAGACTCACTAATATCCCAATGTCACAAAATAATTTCATAAAAGAGCTAAATATAATTAAACAAATAGCAGTCAATAACGGTTACAGTCCAACTATGATTGAGAACATGATTTCACGCAAAAAATTTCAAAAAGCAATCCAGGAAGTATTTCCAAGTATAAAAAGTTCTAACACAAAATTCAACAGCTTAACTTATATTGGTAATCTTAGTCTAAAATTAAAATCATTCCTCTCGCATTATAATTTCAATATAGCATTCCGAACTGATAATTCTTTAGGCCGACATATCAAAAACTGCAAATCTAAAATTGATAAAAGTAATAAATCCGGTGTTTATAAATTGTCTTGCTGGGATTGTAATAAAATTTATATTGGTAGAACTTTCAGAAATTTCAAAGTTAGATTATCCCAGCACAAACGTAGTTTCAAATATCATAAATCAGAATCCCATTTTTCTAAACACTTACTCGAAGAAAACCATAATTTTAATGATAATTTCAAAATTTTACACAATGAAAATAACAGACAAAAACTCAATCTATTGGAAATCTTAGAGATCAACAAAGAAAAGAATTCAGGTAGGTTACTTAATAGTCAATTAGATCTAAATCCTTCTCCTTTACTCAATCTTTTCAATTCATAAAGCAAGCAACTCCGATGGGTTTTTCAACATACCTCTTGTACCTATTGTGATATTATGAAGGAAATAAGACAAATTTATAAGGAATAACTCTGTTCATTAGTTTGTATCTATCTGATGAAACCGGTCATAGTTTTGTTTATATAGTGATAATCTAAATACTTTAGTTTTATTTCATTGAAAATATGTATATCAATTTTCATCAAGTAACGACCTCCTCAATCAAACAATAGGTATTATGTAGAATTAGTTTTTTTTCCAGTTTTTATTTTCATTCAATTTTTATCGAAGAAGGTAAGTTGGTTCGTAAATTAGTGGCTTATTAATGACAAACTAATGCGTAGGTTTGTTAAGCCCGATCGTCGTCGTCAAGATTCACAACAAATGTGACAAATCTTAATCATTCAATCATTAATCTTAAGAACTGTCATGTTTGAAACTAAGTCAAGGTAGTCTGTTTCCATTAAATATGTCGATATATTATTTTTTCCCAATTCAAACGGCAGTCAATTCAGAATAAATTTAACAAACTGAAGCTTCCTGATGTTTTCACTAACTTCTCGTGAATATATACGAAAGACAAAGTTTCTCAAAATATTTTCTCTGGTAAAATAAATCAGATCATTTTTCAGATCTTACTCAGAAGTACTTCAACTCATCCCAACCAATTATAGAGAAGTCACTTGGCCACCCATATCTCTGCGGCAACGCGAGCCTGATATGCGAACGAAAAAGTTGGTACAGATTTCAATTAGCCCTTTTAGCAAATTGAAGTGTTCCCTTGGGAAATCTTCGCTAGAACTAGGAGCCAGGGAACGAATGTTTGTCTGGAGACGACTCCGTAGCTCCAGACGGATTCAAAGCCCCATCTTATCATTTCCGAATAACGAATTTACTGATCTAGATAGCGTCTAGAGCAATGCTGAATCGGGAACAATATAAGGAAATCATCGGATCATTATTTAGTATGGGGAGTTTTCTTGATACGTGCATTTCTCGCGCTGGGAAATCAAGATAAGCCCGTTGTAATTTCAATTGAGTTGAGTGAGCCAGTTTTCATTCATACTACAACGATTTTATTATCATGACTGAATCATAATAGATAAACATGTCTCGTTGATCACTTAGTGGAACGTTACTCATACTTAGTTTTGTTAAATCATCTTAAGTTTTCATAAAACATCCACTTACTCGATTACGCGAATTTCGCTTACCGACGTGTATTTCCGAAGAAATTAATAAGAAAATATTGAAACTAAAACAGTTTTTTTCTTGAAATTAGTGTTATACATACTAAGATGCTGTGAGTGTGTGTAAACCACTCTGATAGCTTCTGTTATATTAGCGGTCATCTTACTGTTGAAAGTCAACGTCGTAGTTCAACAAAGCCTGGACTCTTAGTGTTTGTTGTGCACTGTGTGTCACTTTGTTAACATTATGGGTAAAGCATCTCGTCATATGCCGTTCGCAGTTCCAATGATATGGGCCGAACCGAAAGACCATGTATCAGATTGTTATATCTGCCAAACTTCTAAAGAAGGTATTAATCACAAGTCTAGACACTCTGTGAACAAGTAGACATGGATGACGTGACCGAAGAAAATGTATCCGAGAGTTCAGATTCCGATCCGGCTTTTGAATCCAGTACTTCAAACAGAGAACCTCATTTTACAACTTAAAACGATCTCAAAGATTTCGAACGTGAATTGAATTTCAGTAGAAGACAGGCAGAACTGTTGGTGTCCCGACTTCATTACTGGAATTTACTGGAAAAAATAACAGAATATCCGTATACAGAACTCGACATGCCACTTCTCAAGTTTTTTTATTCTCAAGATGGCAATATAGTGTTTTGAAGTGACATTCCCCTCAGTGATGACGGAGTTGAAGTTTAAATATAAAACAAACTGGCGGTTGTTTATAGATTCCTCAAAGGTTGGTTTAAAAGCTGTACTGTTACACAATGGTAATAAATACCATTTCGTATCGGTCGCTCATGCTATTGAAATGAAAGAATCATATGACAATACTGCCTCAGTCAATAAATAAAAGGCCCAAACTTTCGTATAGAATAAACTTAAAGCAAACAAAAGAAATCCATAATTAATAAGATCCAATGGTATTTTGAACATGTTTACTAAATTGTTGTACTGATGAAGAAACATTCGTAATTCTTGGTTAATGGTTTTCTTCATTGTTGGATTGTGAGCACAACGCTTATTAACTTCCGCATCTGAATTGCGCATAAAATAAATTTGTAAGAATTGATGAGGAGCATCAAATCATGGTAGTGGTAACAGCGCCCCAGTAAGTGATAAATTTGTCCTTGTATCTGTGATTTTCAAAGATTTGTCCAATAATCATATCCGGTATATATTTTAATACGAACTTGAATATTTAAAAAGAATATTATGGTATAATACCTTGAAAGTGGGTATGAAATAATCCTGTATAATATGTGTAGCGCCAAACGATATAATCTGAAAAGAACTGTTATGTTTCTGAATGTTGGCCAAGAAATGCTTAGAATCATTTCCAATCCCAGTAAGTAAAGGGCGTAACGGATCTGGTGGTTGGACCAATTGTGGTAATATTACTTTGCCTGTAGATTCACCATTTATTTCTTCTTCTTCTTGCACGGCGCCTTTATGGGCAGCGCTCAGGTCGTTTGGCCAATTGTGCTTGCCGTGTTGTATTATTTTGTTTTGTGTCTTGAAAGAACTTTCTTATGAAGCTTGCAAGACTGTTGTAGATGGCCTCCTGGAACTGAGTGTTTCAGTACCAAAGG
This sequence comes from Cryptolaemus montrouzieri, assembly GCA_013387265.2. Lineage (NCBI taxonomy): Eukaryota > Metazoa > Arthropoda > Insecta > Coleoptera > Coccinellidae > Cryptolaemus > Cryptolaemus montrouzieri. The sequence goes on from JABFTP020000185.1 coordinate 128,848,932, forward strand.
TGTTCAGTCTGGTCACCTTATGAGCGGGCCATTCGAAAGTATGTGTTCTGTTGTTTCGTTATTTTTTAGGCAACCACGGCACCATGTGGTTTTAGATAGTCTCATGACGTGTAGATGTTTGTTGAGTTGATGTCCCGTCAATAGGCTAAGTACCATCCCAATAGACTCTTTATCGAAGGACAATAGTTTATATACCCTCTTCTTTGGTTGAGGCCCCTTTACGAACCATACAATATTTACAAATTATCATTCCCCCAATTGCTAACAATTTGCCGGCACAATAACCGATTGCTGGATAATATTGGAATGCAGCTTGTTCAAGAATCACAGTAGCACTACGTCTGAGGTTTCGCTCAATTTCATTGTGTTCTTGCTGTTGTTGTGTTTGATGTGCACGAACTCGTTGCATTCTAAGCCTATCTACTTCATTAATACTCCTAAATAACGCAATTCTTACGACTATTTTCTTGATATATCGCTCTCTCTGGTCATCAGTGCGAATAGCCCGTGAGATAGCTCTTCGCACATACGATTGACTGCGACAACCTAAGTAAGGTCTTCTTCTCCTCGGCATCGTAAATTGTAATTGATAAAAGTGAGAAAATTCTCACTTACTTAACAGTAAAGTGCCATTGTCTTAGAATATCAACAAAAAATAGCACAATACTTGAAATGTCACTATAACAAAGGATCACAAAAGTAAAGAAAGTTCTCGCTCAGTAGCGGTAATCTTCACTCACAAAGATGGAAAAGCTGCACTCATAGATATCGTAATACTTTTTTCCGTGTTCTGAAGTGCGACAGGATGGATTGACAATCTAATGTCAATTATTATGGTTGCGTTCAGAAATTTAATTTGCGGTAATAAATTGCAAGTTGACTCTTTAACGTAAGGAACATACCTACTTTACTTACACAACAGTGAGTGATTATAATTTAATATGAACTTTATTTAATAGCAATAAAGTTCAAATTGACTCTACATTTCATGTAGAAAACGGTTCGGAAATCAAAAAGGGCTATTTTTTTGGTTTCCTCGACAGTTATTCGAATTTTCTAACCTTCGTAACCTTCCCTAGACCTCCATGAACATTTCAAGACTAAAATAGGATAAATCCGTTCAACTGTTCCCGAGATAACCAATTTTCCTGGACAATATGCGGAGTTTTGAAAGTAATTAATATGTTGCTAGCTTTACAGCTCGGATATACGAAGTTTCGTTGTTTCCTCTGTGAGTGGGATAGTCGAGACAAAGAAAATCATTATGTCAAAAACGAGTGGCCTGAGGGAGATGCGCTTATACCAGGTCAACGAAATGTTCTTCACACTCCTTTAATAAATCCTGAAGGTGTATTGCTACCTCCAATGCATATCAAACTTGGACTTATGAAAAATTTTGTCAAAGCTATGGAAGAAAATGGAAATCGTTTTTATTAGTTGAAACAAAATTTCCAAAAATCAGTGATTCCAAGATAAAAGAAGGAATATTTGTAGGGTCACAAATACGAGACCTACTGGCTGATGAAGAGTTTGAATAAAAACTGCCGATCGAAAAATCCGCATGAACTTGTTTTCGAAATATTGTTCGTAATTTTCTTGGAAACCACAGGCCCGAAAACTATGAAGAGTTAGTCAACACTTCTTAGCGGCTTACAAGATTCACTCGAATTTGGATTTTTTTCCCCAAAATTTGGGAGCCGTTAGCGACGAACACGGTGAGCGGTTCCATCAGGACATATTCAACATGGAAAATAGGTCTGAACATGTATGAATATGAACATGAATATTCTCGAAAATCCTGAATGAAAGTAAATAAATATTATCTTTTCTTCATTTGGAACATTTTTCACCGGCAAAAACACTGAGGGTAATCGAATTTTTTTTAAATGCAGATTAGTTACAGACTAGTTGTAGATACAAAATAACCCATTCAATTCCATTCAACTTTCATTAAAATCATTTTGTCTATCCGTATAATTGAAAAAAAACACTAATCTTAAGTTTCACAAAATAATGAATATAATGAATAAAAACACTTTACACGCGTTTTTCGGATTTTATTCAATTTTAAAGATCTATTAGGAAATTAAAATATTACAATGTCATTTATACCTAAGAAACAGATGAGAGAATAAACGGGATAAACGGAAATTAAGCTAGTACTTTGTCATTAGTAGACTGTGTTTGTGAGCTTATGGAATTTCTACACTCTCTGTCGCTCTTCGGAAAATACATGAATGTTGTTTTTCGATTAGTTCATTAGACATCTAATTAGGCAGTCCAACTAGGTGCAATGGCTTAGAAATTATTGTGACGGGAAGAGAAAATATCTACGGCATAAAAAATAATATGAAAAGAAATTATAGAAGTATCATAGAAATAAAACTCCTCAATAAATTGAATAATTTTAGTGAAAGAAGAGATTTCTGTGAAAGACTATTATCGAGAGTGTGAAACAACGACTTTTCTCTCTGGTAAACACTCTATGGTTTTTTTCAGAAGGCCTATTCTCAATTGGCAGTTTCAGTTTGTCTTCAGTGAACTACTTTACACAGTAAAAACTCCTAAATGGCGCTTCCTACATTTGCGTTCTTACTATTCGTGGAAAAAAAAATGCGACCCAATTCCAATATTCGTGGATCTAATCTGTACATCGGTATATACATACGTATTAATTAATAGGATTCGGTTTCCTGTGTGAATGCGTCGTCACATGCAATGCTAAAAGTAAAATAGACCTCACTACTACAGTGTGGGGCGTAATGAAAGGGCGTTTTTGGAACGGGTAGAACACGTAACGGTGAGTGAGTAGAGGGGAGCGGTTGTGGTCGTTCGACTCACAAGAAAATACCATTTAGTTCACAATGGTTATCTGGACAAGAGAGCACCAGACGTTCGCAGTTGATGAGTATTTAAAATCTTGGGAGTCTGTCATCATCATGCAGCGGCACCTTCGCCAGCGCTTTAACATTGGTCATAACGCTTCAGTTCCAAAAAGTGACACAATTATCCAATGGGTACAGAATTTGATAACGACTGCATCTGCAATGAATCCGAAACCTCAATGTGTAAGGACACCAGCTTCTGTGGAAAGAGTGAGACAAGCTGTAATTCAAAGCCCAAGGTACTCCGTCCGAAAACGAACTGCAGCACTTCAAATGAGTAGTCGAACTGTTTGCAGAATTTTACACCAAGACCTCCGCTTTCACCTATTTGAGCTCATGGTTGTCCAGCACCTTAATGAAGAAGATTTTGCACAACGCCAACAGTTTGCCGAGAGAAAACAAAAGATTATCGCTGATGAAAATAAACCAGTGATAATGATAAGTGATTAGTCTCATTTTCATTTGAGCGGTTTGTTTAATGAACAGAACTGCTGATATTGAGCAGCAGCAAACCCCCGCGAACTGCTTCAATTCCCACTTCACAGTGAGAAAGTCACCGTTTGGTGCGCTATGAGCCGTCTTAGACCTAATTTTTGGAGAATAGGAGAAAGGCAACCATAACTGTAAGCTCCAAGCGAAATGTTTTCGTGCTGGAGAACTTTTTCATCCCAGAATTGCGACGAGGAAGAATAAACAGGAGAAGTGTTTGGTTCCAACAGGATGGCGCCACGGCACTTACAGCCAGAGCCTCAATGCGTATTTTTCGCATTCAAACTGTCCGTTGAATGCGAAAAATATCTGATTATTATATTCATCTGTTTGCCCTAAAAAATTGTTCTTTTCAGCTTTACATTTGTAAAAACTACTTGAAAGTGCGGATATGACAAAACATTCAATGAATGATCCAATTCTGGAGAAAAAATACTCAAATCTTACGATTCCTTGAACAAAGACATATTTCATTGGAGTCCGACCCTGCACTATGAAAAAAGTCTCATTTTCGTTGCGCGTAAATGAAAAGTACTTCGAATTCAATTCAATTAGGTTAGGTAATATTTCCAATAATGAATTGACTAGATTATTATGAAAATTTACGTATCTATCCGAATATACAGAACCTATAACAATCTCGTCTTCCCGGAAAAATTTCGGAGTAGGGACCTTGGTCGAACAACACAGAATAAAATTTGATCTCTTCTTTTCTTATAATAAAGTGTTGATATTTTTCGAACATCATTTAGGTAAAAAAACCTTCGAATCTACATCATTATTATTTATGGGAAAGAGAAGGATATCAAGAATATTATAATTTTATAGTTATGCTTAGCAAATATTCATATAACTTCTTCTTCAGACCATTTTTTTAAGAAGTTTGTGTACAGAAAATAATCTTCCAAATAAATATGAGTTTCATCTCCCATATTTTTCAATTTTATTGGCTAGTTTGATATATATTTAGAAACTTTCTAGTTATATTCACTTTGTATATTATACCTGTCATGCATGGCAATGTCAGTAATGAATTGTTCTCACCTTATTTTATCATTGAATATGATGTTTGTCCTGTCATGTAACAATTTGTTTCAAAGAATTGTTCAATTCGAATGAAGTTTGAATCTACATTTTTAACGAATTCTAGCAGGTTCATACTTGTAATACTTATATCTTGCACATATGAGCCCACATTTCAGTGGCAAATTTGATATCCTGTTCACTATGTAGATTGTTTGAATCAGTTCGTCCACGTCCTCTTACATAAAGTTACTCTCTGTTCTGCTGACTGAATAATGTTGTTTGTGAAGAATATACATCTTCAACGTCATCAACAAGAAAAAGATAAAAATTTAATTATGAGGCAAGCGTAGAAATAATTGAAAATCAGTGAAATCGCCACTGATAATACTTCCTCCTTAACTTTAAACTGGTGGATATTCCTGAAGTAAATATTCTACTAGCATATCTTCTTCTTTATCCATGGAAATACACATAAAATATCGGAAATTACTTCTGACAGATCTCAAGCGGAAAAAGTGTGTTCTCATTTTAATTTATTTTATAAGGCAGGTGGTTTTCAAAACCTAATCCATTTTATTTATCTCCAGAGTATCAGCAGAGGCAGTTCGGGCCGATACTGTTGCGAGGCAACAAACAAAGAGGGCACCACTAAAAGCACCCCCTTTCATCTGAAGGTGAAATTCGAGCCTATATGTGGGGACGGCACCGGAAGGAAAGTTCTAGGAGCTGCCAAGGATGAGCCCCTCAAAGTGGAGTGCAGGGTAAGTGGAGCGAACGTTTTTAATCAGAGAAGGTTTAAATGTCTTTCTCGAAACCCATAGAGGATTGTTTTCACGCTTCCGGAAAGGGGCCCCAAAGGGAGTAAGAGTGGGAAACTGACCTGTCAAGTAGGCTAGAGAAGGGAAAGAGAAAAATTGAAAAATCGTGCATTTCGTTTAGATCCTTACTCAGCCATCAATTTTGCACAAGTCAATTATATTAGTTGAAGAATGCCAATTCACACTCGAGTGAATTTGAAATCTAATAAGGTTTTTAAAGTCAAAATATACAGTTTGTGATGATTCGGTGTTCTAATACAACACTTCTAAGTTAAATTATAAGCCAGTTCTAATTAAATAATCCTTATATAAACAATTATCCCATTTATTCTCAATCCTTTAACCACATCATACAAATGACATATTTATGGAATTGATATTTCAAATGAGACTTAGTCATTATCATGGAAATAAGCATTGTTCTAGAAATCTTCCGAGCAAATGAAATTTTTCTGATGCCATAAAGAATTGTATGAAGACAGCTTTATTGAATTTTTCAATATCTAAGAATGGAATCTTTTATATTTCGTTCTGAATGTATGTTTTATTCTGAAAAAATTGGTTGAAAAAAGTTTATCTTGAGCCAGATTTGTATATTTTTATGTAGAAACTGAAGCAATTGTGTAATCTGATGTTTTTGCCGAAACATATATATATATATATATATATATATATATATATATATATATATATATATATATATATATATATATATATATATATTATATTATTTTTGAAATATTGAGACGAAAATGTTGAAACAACCTTCGTAAAAAACGAAATCGGTCTCTGTATCCGTTAAAATTATAAGCAAAACAAAATATCATCAAAATTCGCAATTCTAACAAGGAGTATTTGGAAATAAGTAGTGACGACGCATCTGCCACTAATTGTAAATAGTCAATATCAGAAAACGACTATTTTGCTAAATGTCAATATATGACTCAAGAAATTTAAATACGTTGTTCTAATAATTCACATATTGTTGAAGTGATGTTGTTGCCATTCGATTGTCAAGTCATAACGTTTATTATGAAAATGGAGATGTTTAATCTTATTCTGGTGATATCACTATAAATTGTTAGCTTACTAATTACATAACAATTTATCTTCCATAACAGATTCGTGCCGTTTGAGAAATTCGCAATTCTAACAAGGAGTATTTGGAAATAAGTAGTGACGACGCATCTGCCACTAATTGAAATAAATAGTCAATATCAGAAAACGACTATTTTGCTAAATGTCAATATATGACTCAAGAACCATTTAAATACGTTGTTCTAATAATTCACATATTGTTGAAGTGATGTTGTTGCCATTCGATTGTCAAGTCATAACGTTTATTATGAAAATGGAGATGTTTAATCTTATTCTGGTGATATCACTATAAATTGTTAGCTTACTAATTACATAACAATTTATGATGAAGATGTTGTACACACATTACTAACATTGACTAAAAGTAACAAAATAAAGCTCAAAAATATATGAATTTTTACTAAGTTCTTATCCTAAAAAGAAATCTATCAGGTTGGGTCCAACATTGCTTTTTAGTGTTGTACGAAGAAACAAATTTATCCACACAATAACTTCAGTAGATTCTCGTTGACTGGGCAGGAGAAAAAATTGATTTGCTAGACAACTTAAATGAAGCAATCCTTTTTAATATTGAATGGTTGATTTTATGTCTAACTGCCTCTATAGTCAACCATACGCGGTCTCTCCTCTTTCAAAATTGTCTCCTCTAAAGAGTACAAAGCAAATTTTCTGTTTTCTTGTCTGTTCCTTCGTTTAGATGACCTAACTTCATATAAATTGAATTTTGATTCAATATTTATTATCACTTGAACAATTTCTTCCTGACTATAATATGTATAATATATGGATAATAAGGTAAAAAATGCCGATAATTTCAATGATCTTATATTGCTACCTAGCACTAAAAGAGAGAAATTTTAAAATAATGTTCAATACGATAATGATAAGATGAAGGGAACAGGATTGGAGCAATTAGGAGATTATATCCATTTCTTCAGTTGAGTACCCAAAAGCGAAAGGGCAAAAAGAGGAATCTCAATTTTGGTGAAAAAAATCTACAAAAATCCATAACTGACTGGCAAGGTATAAATGAGAGCTTAATTCGTATGAACCTCACTCTACATAATCGGAGAATAACTGTGAAAGGAGTATATAACCCCTCAGATGATGAAACTGTAAATGTCAAAGATCAATTTTTCGAAAAACTAAATGACGTCATTAGCGAAATTGGAAATACATGGGTAATCTTCTTGCTAGGAAATGTCAACAGAAGAACCAGTATAAAACTGGATAACAATGTAGTCCATACGATGAAGATCAGATTAATGATAACGGCAGACGGCTAATAGAATTATGCGAATCAAATAGTCTGAAAATAACCACTTAGTGAGAACCAAAGTATTTTTCCCACCCACTAAACAAAAGCAACAAATAAACAAAGAACACGATGGAGAAAACACATAAGGAGTCAAGTAAAATCTGGAAAGTCCCATGCACGACAGCGTCAGATACATATATCAAAAAAGGTTGGACGAGAAGTTGATTGAAGAACAGTCCCTGCAGGAAAGGTACCAACATATAATTGATAATATCAAAGTAGGAAGAAAAACAGCAATAATATTTGGTGGATAGAGGAAATTGAGCAATTAGTATCGGAGCAGAAGAATTTGTATTTGAAATGGCTAACTACTAAAAAAGAAGAAGAAGACAGGTTGTTGTACAATAGAAAAAGAAACGAAGTTCGAAACACAATTACAAATGAGAAAAACCGACTATGGGACAAAACATGCGAAGAGGTTAATACACACATAGGGAGAAGAAGGAACACAGAGGCTTGGAGATTCATCAGAGCGAGTGCCAGAGAAAAACATAATAAAGTCTACATTCGGGTAATTACGCTCAATAAGTGGATGAAACATTACGAAACATTACTCTTGACAGAATAGAGATAGAACACAACATCAATGTTGAAGGAGAGCCGGTAGAAGTGACACCAGAAACAGTGAAAAAGACTATCACAAATTTAAAGAATGGTAGAGCTTCGGGACCAGAAGGTATACCAGCTGAATCACTTAAGAATGGATGCAGGCGTGCGTCACTTCTGTGTTGTGTGATACGTTTTTCAAGGTGTCGGTTTGTTTGGCCTATGTATACACCCTTGCAATTCTTACTGGATATATGACAAATGATGTTGTTCATTCTGTTTTTTGGTGTTGGATCCTTCAAATTAGTGAATAGTTTCTTGTTGGGTTTCAGATTTCTGTAGGCCAATTGTATAAATTTGTAATCTTGGAAAACAAAGGGTATTTCGTTCGTCAACTTTTCTATGAATGGGAGCGTGATAAAGGTTTTTTTGGTTCTCTCACCATTTGTTGCATTATCTGTGGGGCTGTTGATTGATGGTGGTATTGTTACCGTTTCCACTACGGTATCTCACCATAGATCGCTCTAGGCCCCTTCGAATAAGCGTATAACCGTGTTAACCACGCTTTCTTAATCACAGATCGCCTAGTAGGCCCATCGACCAGGCGAGGCACAGAACGTACTCTGGGCCTACCTGAACCAAGGGTTTGAATATCCGTGCATTTCGGAGACTCACTCACTTTCTCTTCAACGACCTCTACGAATACACACTGTCTCAGAAAACCGGCTGCAGCACGCGTTGCCACGAGCCGGCTTTCCATACCCACGCCATATTGCCAAACCGCCGTTGCTTACCAACGAACCAAGTGTTTTTATTCCATTTTGAATTAACGTTTACAAAAAGTGTTTGTGTTAACCCTCAGTGCTTCCATCGTGTGTGTGAACCCATCTCGGTAGCAAGTGGAGCCCAACGTGTGCATTAGGGCATTGTTTTCTCCGTTGAGAAAAAGAACCCATACCAACTGAGTTAGCCGATAAATATTGATACGAGAATCCAAGTGAAGAATATCGCTACTTCCGCACACGAGGTGAATCCGACATACGTGGTAGGACCAACGCGAACAATAGCAACGACGCACGTGGATAGTATTCGTCTTATTCATCTACCGCAGAATTAATCCACCACCGCAGCAACCGTGAATGAAGCCTCCGGTTCTTGGACAGAAGACAACACCAAGTGGCGCCCAAAGACGAGTGTGTGAGTATAGTGTTGTAAAACGATGAAACGACCAGTGTGCTAGTGAATCTAGAACCTACTCACAGTCGCAGTTGTTCAACGTATGATAAACTCGTCATGTGTCTTAGGTTAGTAAATTGTTTTTTTTTCAGTACTATTCTTCTCTTTTTCAGGTATTTTTAATATCTAAGTTTTTGTACATATCTTAGATTTAAATAATTTAATTAGAGCTTTGCACAACGCTCTCATAGTGTAAGTAGCTAGACCATACGACTCGCTTACGTGAGACAAGGTTTTCTGTGGTTTCCCTTGTCATCATCGCGTTGATGGCAAATGGCGCGTAAGATAGTAAGACGGCCACAGACCCACTGCACACAGGGTTGTATTAGATTTAAGTGGGATAACTTCATAAAAATTTTTTTTTCTTTTTTTTTCTGATGGTATGATGTGCACGTATGCACATGTCTTTAATAAAGATACAATATGGTTTGATTACCCGGTATGGCAATATGGAGGCGCCTAACCGCGATCTTCAGAGGGGGGCCGTGTTACCGTTTCCACTACGGTATCTCACCATAGATCGCTCAAGGCCCCTCCGAATAAGCGTGTTACCGTGATAACCACGCTTTCTTAATCACAGATTGCCTAGTAGGCCCATCGACCAGGCGAGGCACAGAACGTACTCTGGCCTTCCTGAACCGAAGGTTTAAATATCCGTGCATTTCGGAGACTCACTCACTTTCTCTTCAACGACCTCAACGAATACACACTGTCTTAGAAAACCGGCTGCAGCACGCGTTGCCACGAGCCGGCTTTCCGTACCCACGCCATATTGCCAAACCGCCGTTGTTTACCAACGAACCACGTGTTTTTATTCCATTTTGAATTTACGTTTACAAAGAGTGTTTGTATCTATCCTCAGTGTTTCCATCGTGTGTGAGACCCCATCCCGGTAGCAATATGTATAGGGGTGTATACATAGGCCAAACAAACCAACACCTGGAAAAACAACACAAAAGTGACGCACGCCTGCTTCCAGAAAAATGTGCCTTGGCCAGACATGTATATAGCAATACAATATATATACAATGGATTTTGACGGTGTCGGCATTTTAAATAGAAGCAACAAAGAGAAAAATAGGAAGTTTCTTGAGATGTGCTACATCATCCCTTCCAAACATGCAAAAATCAACGAGAAAAGTGACAGCAAGGGCCTAAGTAACATCTATTCGTACATATTGAAACTTGATGATGTGAAACAACCTTAACAATATTGAAATTAGTGTGACATGGGCTTAATGAAGCACACCAACTCTGCAAAGAAGATGAAGAGGAAAAGAGGTTCTGGTTCTATGACTGAGTTCGAAATGTCAGATATCATGTTCAATGTTTGTCTGGAACCTTACCTTTTGTGAAACTGTCTCGAAAAAGATCTCAACTGTAATATATTAATTGTAATTTTGTCTTTGTTATTTTATTGATATAATTTTAAAGTCAAACTAAATGAGACACTTTTGTCACATTTCCACAATTTATTCAATAATCACGACCGGTTTCGACCCTACGGTCATTTTCAAGTGAATAACAATATAATACATGAGTAGACTTATAGTTATTATAGTTATGTTCAATTTAGAAAACTGTTACTAAATATATATATATATATATATATATATATATATATATATATATATATATATATATATATATATATATATATATATATATATATATATATATAACAGTATAATGTATATAGTATAACAGAAAAATCTTGCATGGTATGTGTCTGTCTCCCAAAGATAAGCTATAGTAACGATTTCCTTATTCAATAAAGTAGTTACATGCATTTCGAATTCATTGCAGATAACATTGACGATTTTGTTTCTTATTCCATATAGATTATTATTAATATAAATATAGACAGCTACATCATTACTATTCCTTTTCGTAGAGTATGAGCAGGATATTGATTATGCCTGTGAAAACAATGCGTATTGGCCAGTTGTTCGCAGCAGGACGTAATATGCTGTATAGTATCCGATCTTATATGGCATTTTCTGCACTTATCTGTTTGTAATGTTCCGTCCTTAATCATAAATTTTTTGTAGTTGTTTGTAGCGATCACTTGGTCTTGAGTGGCCATAAGGAATCCTTCAGTTTCCGCGAATAATTCTTTTTTCACCAACCTTTTGTTGGAGGCTTTTTTGTCAATGTGTGGTTGATTAATCTCATGGTGATGTCGTCCATGCAATTCCTTTCTTGACCGTAGCTCTTGTTTTTCAGTATCTGATACGAACGGTAGATTCAGCAGGACATTTCTGGTAGCAATATTAAGAGGTGTTTATCCCTTATCAGCCAACGATACCACTCTATGTAGGTCAGAAGTGAGAGTTTTTGCAGAGAAGAATTCACTGAGATTTTTTATCTCTTCGGTGTGTAAATTGACAACATCTATTAATCCGCGTCGTCCTTCTTTCCGCTTCAAAGTTGTTCGTATCACAGACGATTTTGGATGATGCTTGTTGTGTTTTGTCAGCATCGTTCGGGTCTGCCTTTGAATATCATCCAGTTCTGTCTCAGTCCATCTGATTATTCCAAATGAGCAAAGCAACACTGGAATGGTGTAGGTGTTAATTGCCTTGACTAGATTCCTCGAGTTCAACATTGATTTCAGCACAGTCTTCAGACGCTGACTGTATTCTGTATATAGTATAACAGAAAAATCTTGCATGGTATGTGTCTGTCTCCCAAAGATAAGCTATAGTAACGATTTCCTTATTCAATAAAGTAGTTACATGCAATTCGAATTCATTGCAGATTACATTAACGATTTTGTTTCTTATTCCATATAGATTATTATTAATATAAATATAGACAGCTACATCATTACTATTCCTTTTCGTAGAGTATGAGCAGGACTGGTTCAAGTTTTTGTTACAACAACGGTGAAATAACCGAATACTTTTCTCTTCAAAATTCGTTAAAAAATTTAACCTCCTCCAAATGTAGCAGATATAAGTATGATAAATATAGCAGAATATAATATAGATCACGCCTTTATCTTTGTCCTCAAGTTGAAAGTTTTGCATAAAATGAAGTTTACTTCTTCTCATTGCAGTACCTGTTTTCAATATTTCTTCTCTACAGATACTTTTTGTTTCGCTCACAACTTACACTACATGCACTATTTTATAGATTAAACTATCTAAAGGGTGGAAGGAAATCTCTTCAATCAGGCTGAATGAAATGTTTATAATATGGACATTTCCTTAGTTCTCGATCTCGTTGTTTGATATTTATCTAGGTTAGCCAGATAATACAAATAATAAGTTCTCGAGAGAGATGAATCGGTAACAAAGTACGTCTAAGACATCACCGTAGAATACTAAATTGAAACTGAGATAATAGGTCCGATGCAGAATTAAGATTTTCCATACTTCTACGAAGTTTTGAGAACAAAGTGAAGTCTTAATGAATCTCACATTATTCAGAAATGTTTTCATTCTGCTCGAATGTGAATCTGGAAATCATCACAGAAAACCCAAAGCAGGAAGGAAATTACTGTAAAGGTTTTTTTATACCATTATATAAAAAAATCAGTTGCCATTTCAGAAAGGCAAACTAGAAATGCAAAACCGAAATAAAAGCTATCTTAGCAATTTATAAATGATTTAAGTTGTTGCGAATGTCTTTTGTGTATTAATTGAAGTAACGAAACAATTTGAAACATTTGCTAATTGTAAACACAAAATGTGGTTTGAGTAGTCTGAGGAGTAAATAATATAATGCAGTCTAGGGCTCTTTGATGAAGAATAACTTACCAAACAAGACAGAGATAGATTTGCGGTCATAAGCCTAGCCGTTTCAATATTAGACTTTGAATTACTCCATTCAAATCTGAAGCAATATTAATATTAGAAACATGCTAAATACACCAATTAAATTTCAAGTCGTAGGAGAAGAAGATTAATACGTCATACCGTTGATATGCGGTAAACCGTAACGTTATAAGCATTCTTGGTCTTTCATAACCTCTATCCTAGCATTCGTCCATCTATCTGATCAGATTTCTTTAGAAATTTAATGGTCCAAGAGCCTGAACACACAAAAAAGAGAATACTAAGGCTGGTTGTTCAATAGTTTTGATTTGAAAATAGTTGGCTTTGGTGAGGCATAAAAGATGCTGATTTTGCCAAGGTGATAGAATCAATTCACTAAAACTGGAAAAGTTTCTACGGTTCTTTCATTGTTCCTATAAATGAAAGTTATTTAAATCAGTCTGATGTATATGGAAAAAGAGTTGGGCAGACTATCGAAATAAGTGCATGAGAATATACAGGCTGGACATATTTCGATGTTTTTGTACTGCAGCTATGTGAAATGTTGTAAAACGAGGAAACTGACTATCCTTCCCCGAGTTATTTTTGCCTGGAAAAATCATTACCGCGAACAGATGTTACTTTCTTCATTTTCGAGTTATTTGCAAATTTTTTTAATATTTTCGGAATCAATATCTCGATTTTTTCCGAAGTTGTATATAAATGGTTTTGACATTTTTTTAAGTAGAATCGAAATAAGTGCCGAAGTTTTTTTGTCTATCAATTTCTGCGTTATACTACAAACCTGCGGTTTTTAATAAATACCATCAGCAACTTCGATTTCGTCGAATAAAGTTTTTTCTTTTTCAAGAATATATCACATATACACCCAGGTTTTTTATTGAGGGCCTGTTCTCATGAAAATCCGAAAATTGTGTAACTTTTCCTTAATTGCATCCAGTAACTCAACGTACATTCAGAGAATTTACACCGAATGATTGAAATAGCTCAAGTGTATTCTGTATCCTCTTTATGACGCCACGAAAATTAATTTCTCCACTGACATTTCAGATGAGTTATTCAATGTTTGTGAATATAATATCGTTTATGTTCGCGAATAGACGTATGTTTCTCATGTGTGTGCATATTTACTTTTGACCACTCGTGTTATTTTGTTGAGAAAAATAAATTATAATTTATTATCGTGGACTCATGCACTCTCAGCTGTTAGCTGGGTATAATTTACATTTCCCAGATTCAGCAATCAAAGGGTATAGGCTCGATTACAATAAACTTGACATAAATTTCCTAACCATCCTACATGTATTAAGAATTACAGCTTTTTGCATTTCTATATAGGTATTCTTATGCAATTCTTATTTCTTAAGGCTATTATACAAAATTTTTGGTACTAACCCAGTCGAGGATACGATGACAGGAACAATATCTATTTTATCGAGGTGCCACATCTGCTTAATCTCAATAGCAAGGTCTGTGTATTTGGACTTTTTTTCCTGGAACTTGTTCAGCACTATATCCGGCCTATTATTCGTCATCATTCTGTCAGTGATAACAGGCCTATCGTAGTATAATTCTCATTTTCCAATAAAGGCGCCGGTATATACTTGTAATATGGCTGGAAAGTATTCAGAAGTCTGTACTTGTGTGCAAGTTTCTGATGGATAATGTTGCACACTTGATTATGCCTGTGAAGACAGTCCGTATTGGCCAATTGTTCGCAGCCGGACGTAATATGCTGTATAGTATCCGATCTTATATGGCATTTTCTGCACTTATCTGTTTGTAATGTTCCGTCCTTAATCATAAATTTTTTGTAGTTGTTTGTAGCGATCACTTGGTCTTGAATGGCCATAAGGAATCCTTCAGTTTCCGCGAATAATTCTTTTTTCATCAACCTTTTGTTGGAGGCTTTTTTGTCAATGTGTGGTTGATTAATCTCATGGTGATGTCGTCCATGCAATTCCTTTCTTGACCGTAGCTCTTGTTTTTCAGTATCTGATACGAACGGTAGATTCAGCAGGTCATCTCTTGTAGCAATATTAAGAGGTGTATATCTCTTATCAGCCAACGATACCACTCTATGTAGGTCAGAAGTGAGAGTTTTTGCAGAGAAGAATTCACTGAGATTTTTTATCTGTTCGGTGTGTAAATTGACAACATCTTTTAATCCGCGTCCTCCTTCTTTCCGCTTCAAAGTTGTTCGTATCACAGACGATTTTGGATGATGCTTGTTGTGTTTTGTCAGCATCGTTCGGGCCTGCCTTTGAATATTATCCAGTTCTGTCTCAGTCCATCTGATTATTCCAAATGAGCAAAGCAACACTGGAATGGTGTAGGTGTTAATTGCCTTGACTAGATTCCTCAAGTTCAACATTGATTTCAGCACAGTCTTCAGACGCTGAATGTATTCTGAACGAATCTTCTCCTTCGATTGTTTTTGTTCTAGCAATTTGGCTTGTTGGTATCTTAGATATTTGTATGTTTCGCCATCCCTCATGAACTGTACAATATCACCGTTTGGAAGTTGTGTTTCAACACCTATGACTTTCCCTCTCTGAATGTCCAGGGTCTCACTTCTTTCAATCCCGAATTATATATGAACATCTGCCGAGAACTTACTGACAGTTTTCAGCAGATCATCCAATTGCTTCCTGTTCGAAGCATATAATTTGATGTCATCCATACACAGCAGGTGGGAGATTGTATAATAGTTCCTATCTGTTTTTATCCTAAATTCGTATCCAGTTCTATTGAGCATTGAAGACAATGGGTTCATAGTTAAACAGAACTATAGTGTACTCAAAGAGTCTTTCCACGACGTATGGATAACTCGTCGGTTTTAATTGACTTATTGTTCATGTTGACCTGCAGAGACGTGCGCCAGTGTGTCATTGTTGTCCTCAAGAATTCTACCAGGACTGGATGAATTTTGTATATCTGCAATACTTCGACAAGCCAAGAATGAGCGGTACTATCGAATGCCTTCAGATAATCGAGAAAAGCTGAATGAACGTTCCGATTCCCTACGTGTGCCTGTTTCATTATCACAGAATCGATGGTGAGTTGTTCCTTGCACCTGTGGTGTTCCTTTCTGCATCCCTTCTGCTCCTAGGCTAATATATTGTTATCGTCAAGGTGTTGTTATATTCGATTGGATATGCATGAGGTGAGTATTTTGTACAGTGTTGGCAGGCAAGTGATTTGCCTATATTGAGACGTATCCTGTGTTGTATCGCTCTTAGATAGCATATATGTTAAACCTTGTGTTAGGAAAGTGGGTGTTTTCATAGGATGTTGACGAATATACGTGAGATGTTTCGCTAGGGCTCCATGGAGCTTATCAAACTTCTTGTACCAGTAGTTGTGCATATTATCTATATCTGTGGCTTTCCAATTGTTGGTCGCTCTAACTACTGTTGTGATTTCTTCCTACGTTATTATATGTTTGATATCAAGGCCTTCTTTTTTTCTTTCGTGAGCCATTCCGCATTTTTATTGTGTTTCTTTGGGTTCGACCATAGTGATGACTTATAATCGGTCAAGCACTGTGCGTCAGGTACTTCTCTGTTATTGTTGGTCGCAGTTTCGTTATTTTCCTTATGAAAATTGGCCGCACTTTCGAGGAACCTTCGATTCTGGTGTTTTTTTTCAGTACACTTGATGTCTTGAAAGCCCCTTTGCTTTTGCTTGAAGTTTCTGCTTCAAATTGTCCATATATACGTCGATGTGTTGTTTATGATCATGGTGTTTTGTGTTAGTGCCAATTTTCCTATAATTTTTGCGTATATGTGATTTCAAGCGCCTTGAGGATTTTCTGTTTCTCAGGAACTCTGTGAGGCGACCAATTTCTGCTCTGATATTATCAATATCCTTCTCCAGTCGTTTTTGCCTTGGTGGTTTTCTAACGCTTGTTGGCTCAGCTTGAATCAGGGTTGTGGAGATTTGTTGTTTGTGAAGTCGAAGAACCGCTACTGCTCCACAGTAAATCGAAGTGTGAATTTTCTCCAAGGTGTTCTGGTCGGTATATTCTTCAAACACTGAGTTTACGCTCGCTAAGATGATATTGGCGTTTTTTATTATTATTAATATTGATCTAACAATATCCTCAAACTGCGAAAGGGAAATTCAATAGCACGACGAATGATCCATTCACCCATTTGGAACATTCAATGGAAGAATATGTACTTCTGATTATTTAAGTAGGTGTTCATCCTTATTTCTGTTTTATCAACCGAAAAAAATAGATTAAGCTGAAATTCTATTAGAAATTTTATATATTGGATAACATTTTTTTATAGTTTATGTTGAAAATGGGCTCGATCAACACAAAATTGTCAAAGACGAAAAATTCTAAAGGATTCAAAATCATATTGCCAGTGAATATCAGTGACAATATGAATTAATATTCTGCGAAAAAAATAAAGATAATCTAAGAAATAGAACATCGTCCCATTCATTTTCCCAACATTATTTAATATGGAATCGTGATGTATTTAAATAATAATCATATGTTTCAAATTTGAGATTTATATAAAATAGAAAAGAGTACCCGATATGTATACAAATATTAATGATTTTGATAATATTTGAAATTTTCAGATACGTTTCTTAAATTCCCATGATCAAAAGGGTTTGAATATAGAAAACATAGGGAGGAATAATTTTCTCCAGATGTCCTGAAATAAACGCACGTTTCTAAAAAATAATACCGCCTGATGTTCTCCTTCAAATTAAAAAGTTTCTTTCGATTAATCTTTTAACTTAGCTTTCTCAACTTGAAAAACTCGATCGGATCTTCTCGAAGAACTTCATGAAATAAATTATGAGGATCGCATATTTTTCAATTCATAGCTTTAATCAATCAAATAACTTTGCTCTTTCCGCATACTTTAAAATTCGTTACATTTCAGAATGTTTTGCCTCGAATCTCCAGCTTTTTAATTTCGTATTATCAAGTTTATCCGATTTTCATTTAAGGAAGAAAGTAGCCCAAAAACTTGGTTGCTAAGAACCTGTTATTTCTCAATTTTTGACCTGAAATAATATGTCACATGTACATATTGTACAGGTCTGTAAAGCTATGTGAAATATTGTAGATAAAGAAACATCATTCCCTCTCTCGAGATCCATTTTCGGGAAAAAATCGTTGGGGAAAACGGCTTTCAGCTATCTTTTTTAGTTTTCGTGTTATTCCGGAATTGTGCATTTTTTAGGATTTCGTCATGTGACAATATATCGAATCATATTTAAGTTAGGCAAAAAATATTTCCACATTCTACAGGCCTTTTTTGAATAGAATGCTTGGACATATTTTGGAAAGTTTTTGCCTTTCGGTTTTTGAGTTATGAAGAAATCTTGTGTTTTCAAATTCGAATTATTGGATATTCTGGTATCAATATGAAGGTTTTTTTCTTCCAAGTATACTGGGTGATTCACCAGTTGCGCGGTGCTCTGTAGCTCGTACACTCTCGAAGATTTCAAGTTAATTCGAACGGTATTGTATTCAGAAAGTAAAAATCAACTTTAGCAATTTATTTTGAAGTAAAAAGGGTATCCCAATTTTCTATAAAAAATCTTGGAAGGTTTTTTCAGATTGGAAGACCACTTTTTTGTTGAAGATTCAAGAGCGTCCTAAACTCTGCTATCATGTCTTTAAATAATGAGTTTTTTTTTGGTGAGTAGTTTCGTCACACTATTTTTTCCCGTGAAAATTCATGGAAATAGGCTCTCACATCATCGCAATCTCCTTCGGCCAGATAGGATGAATACTTTTTTTCTTTCAGTCTCTTATTGCCCAAGGAAAGCTTTACTGATTATCCTCATTTCATACAGGAGTGACTCAAAAAATTATTGAATATTGTAATTTTGATAATAGCATATCTTGGGTTTTTCAAATGGAACATCCTGTATTTTATTATTCATGTCAACGCATAAAATATTGTGCCATATTTTTGCGATAGAAAACTTATCTTTATCTTCAACCATTTTCGAAATAAAGAAACTAAACTAAAATAATAAAATCAGCGTACATATCATTATACTCGATCAGAGAAATGGAGATATTTCAAGGTAGTCGTGTATGAAATACGTAATAGATTAGTTTTTGGTGAGATGATCTGCAAGATGTAGAACTATTTCAACAAGTGTTCGAAATATTTCCCGTTTCTTTCTAGACGCAACTCAATCCTTCTGAGGAAAGACCGTTGAGCTCTCGACAACATTTGCTGATTAACTGACTGAAAGGCGTCGGCTATTCTCTGTCTCATATCCAACTGTGTTGTAGAAGAGATCTGGTAAACGATGCCCTTAATATAACCCCACAAGAAAAAATCTAGACTTGTAAGGTCCGTAGACATAGCTGGTCATCTAACAGGACCACCACGTCCTATCCATTTGTTTGGAAATACGTGATTCAAATAATCCCTCACCTGTAATGTGCCGATGCTGCATCCTGTTGAAACCACAAATCTTGACTTGAATGCTCTGGTACATCGGCAAGTAATATTAGTAGATGATTTCGCAGAAAATCTAAATACATTTCACTATTGAGGTGCCCGTCGAAAAAGTGCGGCCCAATTAGATATCCATCTACTATAGCGGCCCATACATTCAAGGACCAACGATGCTGGTGATCTATTTGTCTCATGAGGTGTGGATTTTCCGTGACGTAATAATGAAAGTTGTGCCTGTTAACAAGCCCATTCTTGTGGAAAGTTGCCTCGTCCGAGAAAAGAACTCTGCTAAACATATTTGGATTTTCCGCATCTTTATCACTTGGTCCTCTGTCAACAAAACTGATGACTGATTGTCTTCAGCTGTAGCAGTTTTGGTTTTTCATGTTTTTTGTAATCGATATTACTCGTTTCGAAAAATCTCTTTAAAAGTTACTTAAAGCGTCTTGCATCAGGATTTCTGTTATCAGCAAACCTTTATGCATAAACTCTACTTGCCAACAAAAAATTTCTATCATACTCACCCAGAATAAAAATCATATCAACTATTTCTTCTTTGGAGAACTTCATGGCGGTCAATTGAGAAAATTGGGTTCAAACCTCAGTTTAAAAGTGTTTAATAACGAAACACTGATAAGTTCACCATGTGAAATATATGAATATGATATGTCCGGATACCTGACAGAAGGCACAAATAGAAAAAAATGTCAACACATACCTCGATTTACGTTTCAATCATCTTGTTTCTATCATTCGTTGAAATAATTATCTTGTTTAGGTTTTATTCTTCACTACTTCAACATTACAGAAAAAACTTCTGTACGAATAATGATGCATGTTGATGAGTTTGATACGGTTTGTAGAATTATCAACAAAATTTTTACGAATAATCGAATATTTCGAGAATGATCGAAGATAAATATAAGGTTACTTCTGCAAAAATATAGCACAATATTTCATGCGCTCACATAAATAATAAAATACAGAGTGTTCCATTTGGAAAAAACAAGAAATAATATTTTAAAATTACAATATGCAATAATTTTTTGATTCACTCCTGTATAAAATGAGGATAATCTATCTCAATTCATCAATGAAGATATCCTTGGAAACTTTCTTGCAGTACGGCACTGATCAGCGTACAATCAATTTTCGTCATCTTCGTTTAATTTCGAAAATTTTTTCGACACAAGTAATTTTTTCGTGTCTCCAATTGTTTTCGAGTGAATAATTATTGAATTTGAATTATTTGAATTGTATCTTATTCCCTGAATAAAGAGAAAAAACAATAGAAATACTCTATAGGTATGCTCAAAATTTGCTATTATTTTGATAACTCGTTTTCTCAGACTCAATTTATACTTATTCAATATCAAACTGAAAGAAGAACAATTAAAAACTAAATAAACTGCTGGAAGTGTCCTCCACCTCCAAGAATAGAGGCCTCTGTCCTTCTTCACATATTATCACGCAGTCTTCGAATATTCCTGGGGTATTTCTTATCGTGTCACAAATGGTTATTATTCGATTTCTTTATTCTTCCACTGTGTTTATGGAGTGGGATAAACTAAACTTTTGAGATATCCCCATAAGAAAAAGTCTAAAATATTTAAGTCTGGGAACCTAGGAGGCCATGGTTCTTGCCCACCTCGACCTATCCATCGGTTGTTGAATGTATTATCCAAGAATTCGCTTGCCTCTCCACTGAAATGTGCTGGTGCCCCGTCATGCATGAACCACATTATGTTTCTCATCAAAAGTGGCACATCCTCGAGCAATAAAGGTAACTCTTTCTCAAGAAATTACCAATGAGCGGGACCGTTTAGTATGTTAGGCATAAAAGATGGCCCAATCAAATAATTTCCAATTATTCCGACCCAGACATTTAGTGAGAATTGTTCTTGATGATGAGATTCTTCAATCAAATGGGAGTTTACCTCAGCCCCAGTATAAGATATTTTCATCGATAATTCTAAAAATCTGAATGGAGAAGACTCGGTCTAATAATTCACTTCAGAGCAAATTCTGAATTGCAAAACTGGGATTTTCGCACAAACAAAACTTTCCGTGTATCATTGAGGATGAATACTATTAAACCATAGAACTTAAAAAGGCGGCTTGTTACTCATATTTCAAAGAAACAACGTTAGAACTCGAGTTGTGACATTCGAACTTCTTACTACCAATTATTACCAAGGCAACGTCGGACATAGATTTTAAATCTTATCACTGTCGACCTATAAGTTTGCACATTTAAACAAAGCCGATGATAATCTCGAAACATATTGTAAAGAAAACAAACATAATCCCAGACATTCCAAATTATTCAATAAATGACAATCAGCCAACTATTCAATCTCAAATATCAATGAAAAATTAACTGCGACGTGAATGATTCAATTTCAAATCATTATTTCCATCAGCAATTTCGCTGCGATACAGGAGATTGTTGACAACGTATGCAATTTTCAGAACAGGCATTGGAATAAAATAGGATTCTACAACAATAATTTAGAATATGTTGACGAGAAGAAAATCACTGAATGGATAATGGAATTAATCGCATGATCTCTGTTGTTCATTAATGAGGTAAAGTTCGTTTAATGTTGATACACTGTATAAAGTTAGCCTTTACTATTTGATAGTTAAACATGATTAAAATACAAAGGAAACTTTGTTTTCACTACTAACTACTTTTAAAGAGAAAATTGAATAGGTTGTTTATTGGATTTGGGAAACCAGATAGTAGGTTTATAGTTCAAAAACTATTGAAAGGTAGTTTTATTTGAATATATCGAAATTTTGGGATTTAAATGAATCACTCGGATCTTTCATTATCTGTAAGTTGCCATTGAAAAAAAAATTTTGAAATTTTCAACTGACTCTAGGTAATTGCGTACTCAATTTTTTGGGGGAATGAGCGAAATTTCAAAATTTTAATTAAATGAAAATAGTTGCCATTCATAGTGGACAGTCTGAATCTTGTTTATTGGACGTTTGAGCATCTTTATATTTAATTTTGCCGAATCGACCAGTTTAACCTATGGCATTTAAAAAAGAATGATGACAATTTATTTCGATTTAAGTGGGGAAAGTTTATTTGCGATTTTTTCCCTTATATTTAACGAACCTTTCTGTCCAGAATATGTGAAGGAGATGAATTTTTCGGATTTGTTGATACTTATAATTTGTCTAATAGCTACAGGCAATTGTTTTTGGTTTCACCATTTTATATGTTTATTTTTTAATTATTTTTATTATTCATTTATTTATTTATGGCCTCCGCGTTCTCCGGACCTGACGCCCCTTGATTTTTATTTATTGGGCAAAACCAAAAGTGAAGTGTATCTTATTCCTGTAAGAAGTAAAGAAGAGTTACAAGAGTGCGTTCATAATGCTTTTCGTAATATTGATCCTGAGAAAACTAGGGGGCAACTCATCATGTTCGTATACGAGCTGTCAAGTGTATCGAGCAAAATGGGGCCAATATTCAACATTTATTCATATCGTAAATTAGTTTTCTCCTATGATGTTTGCTATCATTTATTCGTATTGATGTAATTATCTTCGATGATTGGTTTTCGCTTAGTTTCTAAAATTTTTATTCATTCGAAATGCTGAAAATTGCTTCTTATGGTTCGAAATCTTACTTTTTCATAGACGGTAAATTTGGAAATTGGTTATTGAATTGCCTGCAATTTCTACCCACTACTTTTTTAAATTCTAAAATGAATTTAAAAAAAAATAAATATATTTTCGTTTGAATAACCAGTGGTTTTATTCCTAATGTGTTATATTTTTTGGATATTTTCAATCTGAAATAACGACAATTCTTGATCAAATATCAAATTCGAATGAACGAAGTGACAAGTACATTAATTTTAGGCACCTGTCAGGTGAGCGTAGCCAGTTCAACTACTTGATTCAAATATTTCAATGCATTCTCTGTTAGTTCTTGCAAAATCATCAAAATTCAATATATTCCCAAATTATAAGAGATGGGTATAGTACAAGCTTATACAATTCCATCTGAAATTTGACGCTTCATCTGATGGCGATATAAAAATTGGCACGTTCAATTTGAATAAATTGATTTATTGCTCTTTGAAAAAGGCCAAATTGAAAAAATCATACAAAACAACGCAATAAACATTTGACATGTAGTGACTGCTTAAAAAATTCCTTGATCCTTCTTCTATCCACCCAAGCAAAAATTGTGTCTGTTGCGCAAAAGATGTACGAGCTTCAATTTTTTTATATGTTCCTCATAAATCGAGTTTATAACAAAAATAATTAAATCTGTCAAAAGTTTTGACAGATAAGTGCCAACAACTTGGGTATTTTATGCCTTGCTCAAATATCGGTTCTAGATGTATAATTCCCAATTGGGAATCGCTAGTTATGGCCGCGTATAAAATTTCAGCTTTATTTTGTAATTGGAACTTAAAAAGTTTTTAACGGACGGTCCTGGTGGTTATTCTTGTATATATATATATATATATATATATATATATATATATATATATATATATATATATATATATATATATATATATATATATATATATATATATATATATATATATATATATATATATATATATATATATATATATATATATATATATATATATATATATATATATATATATATATATATATATATATATATATATATATACTGGGATACAGTGTGTTCCAACGAAATTTGACCCCCTATAACTCCGAAATGAGTAACATTAGCGAAAAACACCAAGACACGTCGATTTTTGTTTCGAGGGGAGCATTTTTCGATGAGAAAAATATCTTCCACTACAAACTTCGCACCTTTATGCTCAGTGGTGAAGTGAATAGACATAATTGTCGATATTGGGACACACAGAATCCTCATTGGTTTAGAGAGGCCCACACGCAAAGGCCTCAGAAGTTGAACGTTTGGGCAGGAATTTTTGGCAATCATCTAGTTGGGCCTTTCTTTATTGAGGGTAATCTGAATGGAAATGGCTACCTACAGTTGTTAGAGGAACACATACATCCTAGATTGACAGAAATTTTACAGAACGATCCAACTCTTTCTGGGAGTCTACATATGTAAACGTGAGACAAAAAGAATTATTCAAAAATCCGTAGATGAATGAATAATACTTCATGACAAAACTAGTTCCCAAATCTACCCGCCATGCACGCAGCCACCAAGAGCCACAAGAGTGCAAATAAGCAGAATGCCAAGAAATGAAGCGGCAGACTGCAGTTTCGTCCTTATTAGGAGCTCCTCAGTGTCGCATGTCGCTTCTCAGCATCCTAACAAGTTACATCGGGGTACCCTATCGATTCGAGAAAGGACGCATCTCATATGTACGTACGAGAGTCACCCTCTATGGACCGAGACGTGAACACGCTACCGGACTTCGCGAAAGATACGAACAATAACAAACAGATGTGAGAACGTCAGAAATTCCAACACTTGAAAACATCATTTGCCGGTCCGTGAATCACATCAACGGTACAAAACGAGCGAAATAATCCCGTTGAAATGGTGCTCTGGGCCTCTGTTTCCGAGACAAAACCTCCTTTTCTGTAAATATTTGATGAAACAAATATCTTTCGCGAGGAGTCTACAGATGTAAACTTGAGACAAAAAGAATTATTCAAAAATCCGTAGATCAATGAATAATCCTTCCTGACAAGAGCTAGTTCCCAAATCTGCCCACCGTGCATGCAGCCCCCAAGAAACACAATAGTGCAATTAAGCAGGATGTCGAGAAACAAAGCGGCAGACTGCATTTTCGTCATTATTAGGAGCTCATCAGTGTTGCATATCACTTCTCAGCATCCTAACAAGTTACATCGGGGTACCCTATCGATTCTAGGAAAAAATAAATGCGACAATACTGGAGGTCATAAGTTGTCTTGTATGGACTGCGAAGGCGCCTATATAGGTCAAACTGGCCGTTCGTTCAAAACGAGAATCAGTTAGATTACAATAACTAGAGAACAGACGAATCTACTTTTGCTTCACATGGTATCGAAAATGGCCATCATTCTCCACCCATGGATCAACTCGAAATTATTCACAGAATACCTAAAGGACGAAAGTAAGATTTCTTAAAATCAATCAACTGCCACAAACCCCCCATAGAGATGATCATCTGAACGACCAGTATGGCTCGGCTTGTTCGTCTCTATTTGAAATCTTTAAATAATATCTGCTTTTATTATAATTATTTTTTGCCTCTTGTTTGCACCCTTATGAATTTTTTACCTACCGATTTATATATGTATGTATGTTCAACTTTAGTTCAATACTTCAAGATGAAAATAAAGCTGATACATCTGTAACTCACCAATTGATAGAAACCTAGAAAAATAATTTTTTGTATAGTGTACCATTACACGTTTCAAAGGATCACTTGTTTTCAGTCTAGATTCTGGGCAGTGAATAGCTTCCACTTTCCTACTAAACCAATCAAGTGAACACTGAAGCTTCAGGCCATAAATACCACAAATGATGCAGACTTTCGAAATGGCAATATTCGCTATATCTTGGTCGATGTTCTTATTCGAAATGGGCGTTCTAGTTAGATTAATGTCATGCTATAGCGCCTTATGTAGTAACGCTGAGGTTGAGCACCCCCTAAACTTTGACAATAAACGTACACAAAGTCGAATTTATTCTTTCTTTCATGGCGAGTTCGAGGAAATCTCTGAAAATATGTACGATCTCCCGAATGGATGGCTTTCGCTATTCAACTTGTTAAATGAAATGCTTCTAGGGTTGGGATTGTAATGTTTTCTGCTTCTTTTCTGAAATGAATTGGAAGCGGATGTGAGAAATTTGGATAATCATTACAACATCACTTTATTTCAATGTATGTATTTGTTGACAATCGAACTGTATTGAAATTCGCTGTTTCATTCTAGCACTATTGTAGTCCTACCCGAATAGAGGAGCTTTCAAGAAGTCGAATCAGGAGTTTCAATATATCAAAAGGCACCATAATGCATTAAACGTTCTATAAAGTTATAGAGTCTGAGCGAGTCATTTAAGCACAAAATAGGCCTATATTCGATTTTTTGTGCAGTGGGACGAATTTAAATGCCGATTGTTGCGTTAGATTCGTGAGAATCTCTAGAAACTCTGTGAACTAATCTTATGATGAAAAAATCCCAAATTGCATTTTAGCATTAGGAAAACACATTTCGGAATTGCATTGTAAAAAGACAATGACGAAATATTTGAAAATCGGTAAATAATAGTTAAAATGGATCCAAATCTGTGAGTCGGGGGTTCTAGCTAAACACGAATACGAGGTCGCCGAGAGCCTGCTGAGTACCTTATGCTCGGAGCGGATGTTTCAAATGACTTCCTTGGAAGTTTTATGACATAGAATAGTACTAAACTGAAAGGAGGAGACGAAAAGGAGAGAACAAAATGACTGAACCATAGGTCCTGTTTCATTTTTATAATACATTTTTGTACACTGAATAAGTATTAAGAGAATTGTTTTTCCTTCATTCTGAGAAAATTCCCGTTAAATTCCAAGATTCCACTCGTTTCGGGCACAAGTTTTTATGTAATAAAAGTTTCATTTATAGAGAATGTAAAAGAGGGTCAATTGAACCTGGTCGGCCTCAACCCAAATCCTCGTTTAAGAACTTTCCATAAAATCGAGGCTATCGAATTGCATCTTCGAAAAATTTGCACCCCCTCGGCATTCCGGAATTCGCCGCAATAGAAATGATTCAGCAGTTGCTGAGATCAGCATCTAGGGAGTTTAGTTTAGTTTCCATCATTTCAACAGGCCTTGTTTTGTTCAGTAAGTAGAACGCCATCGGTCTCATGGTCCTCTATAATTATAATAATAAAAACACCTACCTAAGTTCATCAGTTTGGGAAAAAGGAATTTTTCATTTGCAGCTCCTTTTATCGTCTAATGACGAATATCATTGTCCATCAGATCTCTTTCATTTTGCCATAGTCATATGACATTTCTTATAAGACACTCTTGCCTAAAACAAGAATGCCTAGTTTTAAGTTCAAACTCGAAATGAGATGGAAACTGCTTCAAAACATCTCCAATCACCTCAGTTGATTCGAAAATCCCTTGCCTACTCAAGTGAATCATTTTTTCACTCGAAAATTATTTTTCTACAAGTTGCAGCCAGATTTCTTGAAAACTAAAAGAGTTACCAAGAACAACCTGAAATTCAACACTCGACAACGGAAGACTTTTGGACATTTTTACATTATTTTCATGTGTTTGATGGGGAATCTCCTGTAGAAATTAATGTCTGCATACCTGAAAATCCTTGTATAATTCTGGTTCTGTAAAGTTCCTTGAGTTTGTGAAAGAAATATTGTTGTGTTGTGTGTGTATGTTGTGAAGAATAATATATCTGGATGTGCTGAAAATTTATTCAAATTCTCATAGAACAATATATGTCCAATCAGATAGTATTTATAAAAGTGCCCCAGTAATATGGTAATACACAATTTCAATACAGGGTATCCCTAGTTGAGTAACCTATTAAACGGAGAACTAATAACACAGCTCCTCAAAAAATTCGACAAAATTATGCCAGAACCCAGACTAGTCTTACTCTTTCATAACCTTAAAAATAAACTCCAGTAAACTGAGTCTAACTTCCTACCTAAATCGTTCAACTCTGCTTGGCGGAATGTTTGTGGTGGGTAACTTTTTCTTTCTGGTCTATAACTACTTGCTTTTGATTCATCACTTGTGTCTTCATCATCGCTGTGCTCACTAAAACTCATTCTGTCTTCATCAGCGTCTACTGACATTTCTATTAAAGTGTTGTTGAATTGTTTTTTTTTTGGCCAACCACAAGGTGCGTCTATGGTTTCTGCGAGTAAAACTTTGTTTGTGAAGATGTACTTTATTTCAAATTTATTTTTAGAATCAAATCCCTTTGTATCTGTCATACAGAAAAAACACTCTTCTTCACTTTCTGGCTTACTTCATGTTACGGGAGACTCGAATTTTAAGTTTGAATGATTCCCTGTATTGTGACATGATGTTAGTATTCTGTAACAATCTGAACAAATAGTGTGTGGTACCCAATTCTCTTCTTGATGCCAAAGATCACGCGAAAAACAAAATCTGTAAGTTGTCTGTATGAATTCAGTAATTTTTTTTCGAACGTTGGGAAATGTATACAAACCGCAAACATAACAGAAACTGTTTAGTTAATTGGGATCATCATGAATGTTTCTTGTAGAGGCCAAGGAAACCACCTCTTCAAAGCTGTGTTTGATGGATGACGACGTCTGGGGGGCCCACTTGCTCACCCCGACTAGCCGCCGACACTGAGAATCCGACCCTCTGCATCGTAAACTTTTTCCATATGTTTGCCATGACGGCATGAAGGCCAGGGTCTCTGCGGGGAAAAAACTCATTTCCCTGTCGCTATTGCACTAGCAATAGCTTGTATGTTTATGTTGTGTTAATGTCGTGTGTACATAAAGAGTACCAAAGATTTTTCTGCTTAGCAGCTTCTATGCTCACATTGCATTCCATGATTTCCAGACAAAGACAAGGGTGAAAGGAAGGGGGTTTGGGACAGGAATCTGTAACAATGGGAAAAAAACCAGCAGAAAAATTTTTCAACAATCATACCTGACTCTTATATGTCTAAACACACTTGAATTGAAGAAAATATTCTACATAACAAGCAAGGCCATAAGTAGGACTAAGAAGATAATAAAAAAATACATAACCTGCCATATTTCCTCTTTCGCAGAGATGTTCTTCCGTCGCAGTGTGAGTCTCCTGAAACATAATCATTTCCTTGTTCTTGCTTGCCAATTTTGAAGAAGAATCGCAAAATCCCTTCAATATTCAAACTCAACAAAACAATTCCCTCTCTGTTTGACTGAGAGAGCCCCGATGGCTAGGTTCAGTCTTCTAAGTGATGCCGATTATGATCTATAAATGTCCTAGAATCATTAGGAACCCAATAATTTGTGTTGACATCTGTCATATATTATTTCTTCGTGGTTCTTGTTTAATTCAAAGAACAATTTGCGAAAAAATTTTGACAGTCGTCTTAAAAATATATACATAAGTGCATTCTATTAAGGAGTTCAACATCACGCAATTTGGAAACGTGCTTCAGAACTCTATTGCTGGTTGAATTCCGAGGTTATGGCATTGGTGCATTGAAAACCCCATCCATGACTTCATAACATAAAAACTTAGATCCCGTAGTAGCCGCTGGGTAACGGAGTATATGAACTTATAGGAATTTGGAAATTACGTAATGGGGTAATGGGGGTTCGAAAGTTTAAGTTAGCGGGGTTTAAAGCATAGGCTATGGAGGTTCAAAGGGTCAAGTTATAAGATTAAATGAGAGTTTCACAGTTGGCAACAGTCCATTTAGTGCAATATTCCAGTAACACAATTGCGTAATACTGTTTCTGGATCAGATTCCGAGGTTATGAAGTTATCGGGTTTTTAAGTATTTTGGTTTACAGTCATAGGACTACGTGGTTGAAACGGTTCGGCGTTTCTAAGAGTATAAAGCCCGAAAGTTAATATTTGCCTGATTTATATGAATTTTGGAGTTTAATTTTGAGGTTATGACATATACTGACGTGATGGAGCGAGTTAGACCTCGGATTTGGTTTTAGCGACCCCAAAAACATGTAGTAAGAGTGGCCTGGTTCTGGCATAATTTTTCGAATTTTTTGTAGGGCTGTGTAATACTATATTTCTTAAATTTCGGTAGTTTATTCAGCTTGTCCGAAACTCTATTTCTATTATATTTTCACCTCAATCGCATACCAACTATGTTATTTAATTTAGAACCCTGTATATTGATGACTCGTTCGATAACACTTGTTATTCCAATTACAAAAAGACCTAGCACATAATTCTAGCATGACTTTTCTTTTTTAAAAACTTATTATATTTCGTGATCGGCGTGATCCACCTAAATGATGAAAGGGGTTTTGCGAAGAAGAAACTATGCGGTACATAACTCATATCTGACTGAATCTCAGTAAGTATGCAGAGTGCTCTTTTTACCCTCTCACATTTCGATACAAAAACATCGAAAACTACAGTTTTTCAAAATGCAACCCATATTTTCTTTCAATTCAGTAGATTTGCCGTAGAAAACTGAATGAAGTTTCACATAAATATCCTGTACTTGAGATTTCAAGTTTTCAAGTAATGGCGAATAAACGAATTTTACGTACCTACCTAAAGTTGGCACAGGAGGCTCAGATTTCTGCACGTGCATAGGCAGTTCCCAGAGCATTAATAAATAACTGTCCATTTGTCATTGGATAATTGATAAATTAAGAGAAAAAAAAAGCGAAACTGCAGTTGTCGAATTTTCAAAGTCAAATTGCAAAATATCAAAACGAATTAAACTCAATTTCACTAAATTTCATAATAATTCTTCAAAGTGATGATCATTCACTTCTAGACATAGTTCAAATCGACGCATATCACTCTGTGATGTGGCTTGCCTCCGTTCCTCCACATCCAACTGCATATAGCATTACGCAAATCATATCTTGAGGTTCAGAATAAATGTTAACTCTCTGCGTTTCCTAAATATAAAAAGCCATAGGCGTTAGGTAAGGTGACCTTGAAGGCCACATAGACGTTCGTTTCAATCTATCTACCTTCAAACGTATCAGTTAAAATTCGATTACTTTCATTTTTGTGATGAGCTGGCGCTCCATCGAGTTGGTAGCAACAAAGCCTTGATTTAGCTACAAAAGTATGAGTTATTCTGGTTGAAAACCCCTCATTAGAAAATTTGGCCTCGTCTGTCCAGATAATACTTTTGAGAAAATCGGGATGTTCTTGTGTTCTGAGAAGTAGGATCTCACACAGTTCTATACGAAGCTGTGGATCTCCAGCTTGTAGTGTTTGGACCAATGAAAATTTATAAAGGTGCTTTTTATGATTTTTCAGAATTCTGTGAATACTCCAAATATGTAAATTCAGATCATGCTCTGCTGTTGCCAATTATGCACGTGGATTAACATCAAGATAAGCTAGAACGGCAGTTTCAGTGTCTTCATTCTTGACTGCTGGCTATGAAAAGGAACTAATCGAATTCTGAATCGTTCCAGTCGAAAGAAAATCAGTAACGTATCTCCTAAATTTTTTAGTTGTCATAGACGGCATATTTGGATATAATTCGTTGAATCTCCTACAAGTTCTACTCTCATTCCGTCTGTCATATCCATGAATGAATAATAAGTGAAGTATTTGCTCATTCGTGTAGCTAGCCATTCTGTTCGAATTAATTCGACTAACAGTTAAAACAATAATAGTTTGTTATCTATGCTCAGGGGTATGTCTATGTGCATGCATAAATCTAAGCCTCCTTTGCCAACTTCAGATAGGTACGTAAGATTCGATTTTTCGCCATAACTTGAAATCTTGAAAACTCAAGTACAGTGTATGTATGGGGAACTTCATTTAGGTTTTTACTGCGAATCTAAGGAATTGAAAAAATTATGGATAATTAGAAAAAACAACAAATGGAATTCCTCTGGTTCAAGGAAGAAATCAAAAAGTAGTATAAGGTACGTGAAAACTTCACATCAAATCAGTTCAGGATGAATTATTTTTCATTTTACATAATATTGAACTCGAGAGCCTTGAATATAAAATCAATACGAGAATAAGTGAGATTTCAAAGGAAAATTACAAAAATCTGCATGAAAAACTTTCAAATTCAGAAAACAAAAAAGAAAAACAGAAGTCTCAGCAACCTACGATACAAACAGATGCTATCGAACGATCAGATATCACCTGATCTCTTTAAAGAAGTTGAAAGAAGTTCGAAGAGATCTGTTAAGCACAGGACCAAAATTCACCCCGCAAAACAGCAAATTCAAAAGAGCCAAAGAAATAACCGGAGTGCGAGCAGAGCTGGCCATCCAAAATCCATATAAAGATATCATCACCAGCAGAAGCCTCCATAAACTCAAACTCACAGAAATTATCAGAAAATCTTACATAAAAACTAACAATCAGAATCAGTTGGAAATAATAAAGTCCATATCAAATAAAATCCAAGCCGAAGATCTCATAATGACTAAAGCTGACAAAGGCAATAGTATAGTATGCCTCAATAAAGATCTATACGAAGAAAAATTGCAAGATGTACTGAAAACCATGGATATCACCGAAATACCAAAAGATCCAACCAAACTTTTCACAAAAGAAATCAAAGAAGAGCTAAGTTTTTCAGAACACCTAGCACACACCGAATGGGAGGAGAAGAAACTGATTCCAATGAATGTTCAAGCTCCAAGAATGTACGGATTAATTAAACTACATAAGGAAGAAAAATCTATAAGATTTATAGTGTCATATATAAACAAACCATCAGGTAAACTAGCGAAATTCTTGAATCACAAATTTCTAGATCTCACGACTCTTCACGCACAATACACCATCTCCAATTCTGTAGATCTCATATAAACTTTCGAATCTCACAATCTCCCAAGATATTCAGTTAGTCTCTTTCGATGCCAAATATGTACCCTAACATTCCAATGGATGAGTGTCTCCCCCGTTACAGATATCTTGTCCGAGTCCAACACACCGTCATATATCATTAATGAACTTAGCAATATTCTTCTAAATTCCTTAAACGAAATTCAGGTCTTCCAATGGCTCAACTCCTAGCCCCCTACTAGCTGACATTTTTTGGATACTTAAGAGAAAAACTCAATATTAAACACAGATTTTGCTAAAAAATACATTTTTTTTTGGTACAGATATGTAGATGACATTTTAGTTGGTTTTCGTGGTTCAAACAGACAAACTCAGCAATTTTCAAATTTCCTGAACAAAATACTTTGCCGCATCAGCTTCACTGCTAATATAAAAAGTAATATCTCCATTAATTTCCTAGATTTAACTATCATAAATTCAAATAACCATCTCACTTATAAAATTTACAGAACGGAAACATTCCAGACGCAACGATTCCAATGGTCGGTCATTTGAGCCACAAACTAGCTGCATATAACTTTATGATTCATAGAGCTTACTCTGTTCCCTTTTCGACAGAAATTTTCCAAACTGAACTTAACATCATCTGAAGAATTGCCTCAAATAACTATATTCAACAACATTTTCTAAATACAATTAATAATCGCAAAGAACAACGTATTACCTCTCAATTACTATATAGCATCGTACAAACCCCGGAAAAAAGATACACTAGTCTCAGATACACCGGCGAACTCTGTAACAAAATCAGAAATTAATTTTCCAAATTCAACATAACTACTTCATTCGCAAGCGCCCCAACTTAAACAGATTATTATTCAATGCCAAGCAGAAGAACAATAAATTCAAGCAATCAGGAATTTATCAAATCAAATGCAATGAATGTTAGGTAGCCTATATCGGACAAACAGGGAGAAGTTTTGAAGCTAGAGTCAAGAAACATATTTCCTCAGATAAAAACTCGCCAATATTTGAACACATAGAATCAACCAACCACTCGGTATCATTAAACAACCTTAAAATCCTTAATTAAGGGGAGAGAGATGAATTTGTTGGAAAGTTTGGAGATTAACAAAATATGTAAAAACCCACAATTTACTACCCTCAACAGCCAACTAGAGCCTAATGCATCCCCACAACTCAATATCTAGGATAACTTTCACTCTGTACTTGTACTTACCTACTCATCTGTTATATTGTTATTCACTTGAAAATGACCGCAAGGTCGAAACCGGTCGTGATTCTTAAACAAATTGTGGAAAAGTCACAAAAGTAACTTATTTCGTTTTAGAAACAATGAGTTATCGATGTTCATTTATTTCGAAATGTGAGGCAAAACACCTCTCATTATTGTGGTAGCTCACGCCGTTCTCGAGATATATCAATTTTTTAAAAAGCAAATTATCGATAAGTTTCAAATAAAACTAGGATATTTCATGAACGAATCATGATAGACTTATGTGTTAGGTGTTTGTGCAATTGAAATAGCAGCTGTTATCGAACCAGTCATCAATATAAAGGGCTTTCTATATTAAATAACAAAGTTCTTATGCACTTCGATATAACGGGAAATGCCATTGAGGTGAAAATATTTCAGAAAAAGAGTTCTGGACCAGTTAAATCAACTAGATAAATTTCAGAACGATAGCATCATTAGTTCTCCATAAACTTCTGATAGGCTACTCAACTTTGGATACGCTGTATATGCTTCACACTCTTCTATTCGAAAATCTGTATTGAAGATAATAATGAAGTGTTTTGAAGGATTTTCGATAACAAGATTAAATAGCATCGTCGACGAAGTTTCCTTAACCACGCGATGGAATTCACAATATAATACAATGCGATTAAACAGTTCTACTTCGAGCAGCACCAGGAAATACTTTCTAAATATTTCCATTACAATTCAGTTGATGGATTACCGAATTATTCATCCCCAAAATATAAATTGAAAAATAATATCAAGCATTAGGAAGTTGGATGGAACAATTCGGGTAACTTCATCATTATGACAACATTATGCTCGAAAAGTTTTCATTCAATGGGGGAACAACAGCTTAGCAGAATCTGAATTGAATTTGAGACATGTTTTATAACATGAGTTAAATTTGAATCAAACTTTACTCGATACACATTTTATATGGAAATTTGGAGCAGAAAACAAAATTTTCTGTTGCTTAAGACTCGCGATGAATACTTCTATTATTACAAATACAAGTAAACGATGATTTCTACTAAAATATATTATTAAACGCTCGACGCTTTTCGATACACAGTATCTTTATCAAGAGCGAATGAATACTACATACATATCACTAACAATTTTTTTTATATATATTAAAGAGGCAATCCACTATCCGTACTTGAACTAATGTTTAGGAAATAAATTTAATAAGGGTGAGTTATTTATGTTAACCTAATCATAAAGAATTTCCAGTGAATACCTAAATCTATTAATTTCAAATACTTCCAGAAGGTTGAGTTTTATACCTCTATTCTCAGAATGTAGGATTTTAAATTCTGAATTGAAAGAGTGACCATTTTCCTTTCATCTAAATTTGAATTTTAAGAAAGGATTTCACATTATTGCTAATATTACCTGTACAGTGTGTTCCAACGAAAATTTGACCCCCTATAACTCCGAAATGAGTAACATTAGCGAAAACACCAAGACACGTCGATTTTGTTTCGAGGGGAGCATTTTTCGAAATAATTCGAAACTTGTCAGATCAACCCCCTACCCCCAGCAACCCTAATTTCGAAATTCATC
This sequence comes from Cryptolaemus montrouzieri, assembly GCA_013387265.2. Classification (NCBI taxonomy): domain Eukaryota; kingdom Metazoa; phylum Arthropoda; class Insecta; order Coleoptera; family Coccinellidae; genus Cryptolaemus; species Cryptolaemus montrouzieri. The sequence continues at coordinate 128,884,863 of JABFTP020000185.1, forward strand.
ATAGGGAATAAGGGTCGAGTGGCACCTTACTGTAAAGGTCTGTCAATTCTCCATTCTGATTTGTCATTTTTAGAATTTTAAATTAACATACAGGGTGTCCCAACCGAGGGTAAGTTGAATTCCTGCAAATCCCAAATACTAAATGAAATCGATTTATTTTGGCATAATGCAAGCGCAGGTTTATGCTCGGTCTAGAAAAACGACCTACACTTGTGAATCTGGAGTTGGTGCAATCAACCCCTATTTCCAGCATCCCCAACTCAAAAATCATTCGATCGAAAATATAAGATGATTTGGTTATTTGAATCGGCTTTTCCATTGATGGAACTGCGTTTATGTTCAGAGATTCTAACATTAAAATTTCTTCCTGTTCTACCTATATGAAAACAATTGCAATCTGCACGATCCAATCTATAAACACCTGATTTATTCTCTTTATTAATTGGAGATTTGTTGATGTTTTGAAAGCTTTATCTAAATTTTCAAAAACCTCATTTAGATTTTTCAAGGGGGATTTTGACATGGGATTTCACATTATTGCTTATATTGCCTGTATATGTTAAACTATTGAATTTCTTGTCTTGGTGTACACCGATTGGATATATATGTTGTAAAGTTAATTTTGTTTGTTTGTTTTTTCTTATTATTATGTAATATGCTGCTAAATAAATTTGCATCATAACCATTATTTATTGCGATCTGTTTTATCAAATTCAATTCTTTCAAATAAATATCATTAGATATCGGTGTTTTCTAGAGTCTATGTATATAGAGTCTATGTATATATGCTGAGATTTTATGTTGGTAAGGATGTGCCGATGTATAATGAATTGTGATATCTGTATGAGAAGATAAATTGAAAACTGGTGTTTATTATTTGATATTGTTATTGTTAGGTCTAGGAAATTGATCGAATTGTTCTGTTCTATTTCCGAAGTGAATTTTATTTTTGGGTGCAGTTTGTTGATGAAATTTTCGAATACAGTGAACTTTCTGTTCGTTCCTGTGAAACACACAATAATGTCATCGACATATAGACACCAATATAGGAAAGGTTTACTGAGCGGGTGTTTATGAATAGTGTTTTCTACGTTATCCATGAAGATTTCGACTAAAAGCGGGCTTATGGGGTTTCCAATTATAAGTCTCTCATCACATTTATAAAAACAATCGTTAAATAAAAACTAATTTTGAGATATGCAAACATCTAATAAAGCCATAATGTCGTATTTAATTCGTGGATTCGTCTTATTTCGTGTTAACAAATTATTGATTATATTATACGGATCTTTCGGTGGTACACTTGGGAACAAATTCTTGACATCAAAAGAGACTAACTTTGCAGTACTTGGAATGACACTATTTTCTATTTTTCTCATCAAATCATTTGAATTACGAATAGAAAAAGACGGTTTAAAATTACAACATTTTTCCAGAATATGTATCAAAAATTTGGAAATCTTGAATGCTGGGGCATGTGTGAATGATACCACTGGTCATATTGGATAACCATTTTTGTGCAATTTAATTAAAGAATAAAGTTGAGGTGGTAAAGGATTCAGTAAGATAAGTTTAAATTTTTCGCTATCTGTAATGATGGATTTTGAATTCTCAATGACTATCTTCACTTCCTTATTGAACTTATTAGTTCGAGCTCGGGATATAACTGAATAATTAGAATCATTAATGAAATTTAATGTTTTGGAAATATAGTCTTGTTTATTTATCGATATAACTGTATTGCCTTTATCTGCTTTTGTGAAAATAATGTCATTCGATGTTGATTTAACTTTTATATTTTTGATTAATATGTGATCTCTAATTGGTCTATTAAGCTTTCTTAGGTATTCTTTCTTAATCACGGACGCAGTTTGGTGTTCAGGAGCTATTGTTTCCAACATTTCTGAAGCATATTTCAGAATCTATTGCTGATTGTTCAAGATTCGATGTATGATGTTTAGGATAAATGTTGTGTTTGAATCCTTTCTCCAATAACGCCGTCTCATCAATGGTGAAATTTGTTTCTGTTAAATTTATGAGACTTTTCAAAAATTGATGATTTGACAAGTCGGTGTTAATTTCTTTAATTTAGGTTTATTTTTAATGAGGTTATTAAGTTTCATCAATTATTTTTATTTCACGATTGTTTTTATAAAAGTGATGAGGGACTTATAATGGGAAACCCCTTAAGTGCTCTTTTAGCAGAGATCTTCATAGATAACATAGAAGAAACAATCATAAACACCCGCTTAGTAAACATTTCCTATATTGGTGTCGATATGTCGATGACATTATTGTGTGTTTCACAGGAACAAACAGACAGTTCAGTGTATTCGAAAATTTCATCAACAACAAGCACCCAAAAATAAAATTCACTTCTGAAATAGAACAGAACAATTCGATCAATTTCCTAGAATTAACAATATCATGATCAAATAATAAACAATAGTTTTCAATTTATCATAAGCCTTCTCATACAGATATCCCAATTCATTATACATCGGCACATCCTTACCAACATAAAGTTGCAGCATTTAATAGCTATATACATAGACTCTTTAACACACCGATGTCTTATGATAATTATTTCAAAGAATTGGATTTGATAAAACAGATCGCAATAAATAATGGTTATGATGCAAATTTAGTTAGCAGCATATTACATAAGAAAAAACAAAAACTAGCTTTACAACATATATATCCAATCGGTGAACACCAAGACAAGAAATTCAATAGTTTCACATATACAGGCAATATTAGCAATAATGTGAAATCCTTTCTTCAAAATTCAAATTCAGATAAAGCGTTCACAACACCAACAAATTTAGGTTCATTTATCAGGAATTGTAAATCTCCAATCAATAAAGAAAATAAATCAGGTGTTTGGATTGTGCAGATTGCGATTTTTTTATATAGGTAGAACAGGAAGAAATTTTAATGTTAGAATCATCTGAACATAAACGCAGTTTCATCAATGGAAAACCGATTTTCAATTCAGAATTTAAAATCCTACATTCTGAGAATAGAGGTATAAAACTCAACCTTCTGGAAGTACTTGAAATTAATGGATTTAGGTATTCACAGGAAATTCTTAATGATTAAGTAGACATAAATAACTCACCGTTATTAAATTTATTGCCTAAACATTAGTTCAAGTAGGGATAACTCTGAGTGGATTGCCTCTTTAGTACATATAAAAAAATTGTTAGTACGATATATTTGTAGTATTCATTCGCTCTTGATAAAGATACTGTGTCATTTTCAAGTGGTCAACTTGGAAATGGACTTACAAATATAGATACTAGCTCAATTTGACATTAAGTAGTGGAGAGCTATTAATATCTAGGTGGATATTAAGAGTTTCCACAAAGTTTACTGATTCAAAACTTTCAAACAGATTAATTTTCTTTCATTGGTCGCAATTATGATGAATTTTGATATTATCTAATGTTATTGAATCTATTGTGGTTTTTATATGTTCATATATTAGAGAATTATTGTCAAGGGATAAAAGTTCTTCAAATCTGATTACAAAATTCTTACTAGTCTGCCCAACAAAAGCTATTGTACAGTACTGGAGTCGCCTAACACTATCGTTAACATACAGGTGTTGGTATAGTTGATATTTAAATGAGCTGTACTTATTTTTTTATTAATTCTCCTTACGCTTTGGTGCCTAACTTTAAGCTCATCGGCAATTTCCTCGTTGATGTGGTTGGATTAATATCAACAAATGTCAATACGTCAATTTCGATATCTTCGTCGATAATGAAATCCTCCTCTTCAGCAGGTTGCTCACGAAATTTTCGTCCAACTTTAGAGAAATAGGTTCTATTCGAATGAAGTCTTTCCGGATAGCTCTCTCTGTATAATAGTTCAGCTTCTACGATATTTTGCCTGCACTCTCCATAATTAAGGATCATATCGACTTTTTCACCTGGTGAAAATTGGTATCGTTCCTGGCATAACTGGAAACAATATGTCAAACATATTAATGTTATCAAATTCAAAATGTTGTCTTCTAGACGTTTCCCAAATTTCATTAAAATATTCTGAATAGAAAAAAGTTACAGGGGTGGCCTTAGTTTCAGTTACACCCGGTATATATAGGAAAGTTTTTATGGGTTTCTCGCTTATAAGAATGCCTTGACGTTCAAAAATAATTTTTACAATATGAAAAATTTTTGTTTTTGTCTATCAAACTACAACATTGTATGTCTTATTAATGTTGAGTAAGGTACTGAAATGAGAAATTACCGCAATGGTTAAGAGAGCGAAAACGACTACTTTTCTCTTCAACTTACACACCAAGCCTTTGAAGCGTGGCACTGCATGTCGACAGCAAACTTTTCATAAGATGGTACGTAACCACTGAGTGCTAATCACAAGCATAATGAGATATGATCGTTAGTCGATTTCAGAAAATGCAGACTCGCACAAGTAAGTTGACCCAAACATTGCCGTTAGTTGAAGGGCGATTTGTCTTAGATTCGAATATTTATCTTTAGATATAAAACACCAGAAATTTGAATCAGATGCTGTAGCTTTGAGATGTATATCTGATATTATCTACACCAACTCATTTTCAAAAGAACATGAGTTTCTATTAAACTGACTTGCTATTTCAGTAGTTAATTCCTCAATGTTTTACATGAAAAAGGATAACTCATAAATGATGCTATATTTGCCAATGTACTGCAATCATGAAAACGCATTTCGAATGGTCCCAAAATATTTGATGATTCAGCCTCATACGTATCATAATTCAACTGAGGAATCCTTGCTTTCAAAGACGAAAAATGTTTCAGATCCCTTCTTTTCAGTTGATCCATCATAAGTTGCAATTTACTTTTGAATGCGTTCACTGCGCTAATCATCTCAATAATAGTTTTTCCTTCACCTTGAAGCTCCGAGTTAATAGTGTTTGAGTGCATTGTGATGTCAGGCAAAAATGCCAAATCAGTCAGCCATTTTTCGTTTCTCAACATCAAAGTGTCATCACCTCTTTCGTCTAGAAAAGCTGTTATTTCGGGCAATAGTTCTTGCAGCCTTTCTAGGAATTTTACAAGACTCAACCACCTGACATCCGTGTGCAGAACTGAATCAGTGTGTTCAGCTGACTCCCTATCTTCCAGCTGCAACTTGAAGAGTCGCCGTTGCAAGCTAGGTTCACGGATGGAGTTCACAAGTTTTGTTGCATAGCCCATATTTTCCTCCGTGTTTAAAATTTTTAACACAAAACTTGTTGATGTATAATGCAATGGAATGAAAAAAATGAAGGAAATCTTCATTAGCTCTACACAATGCCACAAAACCGTTTTTGTTTCCAGCCATTGCTGGAGCTCCATCAGTTGTAATGCATGCTAATTTATATATTGGTAGGTTGCAGTTTTTTACAAAATCGACGAAAACGACATATATATCTTCGCACGGGTCTTCCCCTTCAGAGAAATGATTGTCAAAAATTCTTCCTTAGCTAATATGTCATTGAATACAATCCGAATAAAAATACACAGCTGGGCAGTGTCTGTCATACTGGTGGATTCGTCCAACTGTAAAGAAACGTATGTACATTTCATGATATGATGTTTCAGTTTATCTGCCATGTCCTGTCTCATGACTTCAATACGTCTTCTAACAGTCAGACGAGATAACTGGAGTTCTCTGATAGCAGACATGATTTCTGTTTAATTTTCAAAATCTTCAAATAAAGTCTCACACACTTCAATAAATGATTCATCCACAACCGATCCATCTTCGAATGGTTTCTTGTGTTTCGCCAATATATGAGATATTTTAAATGACGCGATCGTAGCAGCTTTTGATTGTTTGGCTGGTCTTGTGAACATGGTTCGTTCCTTTCTCAAACAAGATATCAATTTGCGTACTTTTCGAATTCTTAATTCACTCTGTGGCGGAAAATCATTTTCATAGTTTTTTTGAACCGTTTTGTGATGCCACTCTAAGTTACCACGCTTAGGTGTTGCAACTGACGCACTAGAAATAAGATAAATGCACTCATCCTTCACCATACAAAAGGAAAATTCTTCCTCCTAATCGTTATCAAAATGATACGTTTTAGATTTCTTCACTGCACTCATTTTGTACTATTTAATAGTGAACTTTGTATCGAAGTAGTATTGCCTTAAAGTTACAATTCAGAATGACTCCAATTCCTGCAGGCGCGACATTTATAACGGCGTGAACGAAAGTTTCAAATGTTTCCGTCAAACGCGATGCCCGAAATTTCTAGAAAAGCGGCAAGAATAAAAAAGTCGGCTTTTCTCTGACAAGTACCGCGCGTTCCTTTGATAAAGCCGCCTTTTGCCGCATCGACCAGTCGATGGACCGTTTGAGCACCCCTGATGTAGATGGTGGACTAGAGCGAGGCAAATCTTCCACCACATCTCGGCTACTGTTAAATACACTTTACCGCTCATACGCAAGTGTTTTTGATGAAATTGATTGACCGTTAGCCTTCTGTAACACTTTCAGCGATTTCGCACACGAAATTCCATTTGCAATACAGAATTTGTGGTTTGTTCTATATTTTTATCCATTGTAAAAATCAGAAAACTCAATTATGAGAACTGGCAATCGAGCATTGTAAACAAAGTAAACGACAAGATCGCGTCAGTACAGAGAACTGTTTTGCCAACTTAGCAACAACAAAAATTGGACAATCGTTTTAAACAGATTTTTAATTGTCAATTCCTGGTACTTTCTTGACAGAATATATGAATAATTGTGTATATAATAAAATCATAACGCTATGAGCACAACTTTTTTCACCTTAAATTTGTGGAAGATGAAAATTTTTTCTTTTTAAATTCATGAAATTTCTATTCATTTTTCCTGAAGAATAGCCTTTCTTCGAAAATTAATATCAATCTTCGCGAAGCATAATAAAAGTGTTCGATTCTATATTGTTGTCGGTGTGAGTAAAGCATCATCTTCATTCAATTGCACAATCAAAACCTTCAAAAACATTGAATTCTCACCTCAAAAGTGTGGAAAAGGGTTAAAAGTTTCTATGAGAATTTTTCGTGTTTTGACGTGGGTAACATAAAAATTTGATTTGTATATAAGACCTTTCAGTCGAAATGAGAAATATGTAAATCATCAACTTTCTAAACTCTCAAAATTGGTTTGTATTAATTATCCTGAAGGTTTACATGAAAAATTGTTGAAAATCTTGATTATAGATTGAAACCACAATGTTTCAAGGAAAAATAGTATTCGAAAATTTTTGGAAAAACTGTAAAACCCCTGAATGTGCAAGATTTTCTCATTCCTCTATATATAATCGCCCTAACAGAATTTTCACCGACGTTGCCTCATTTAATTGTGAGGGGAAAGGCCGAATCATAAATTAGGTGTGTGTCACCAAAAAATTATACTCTTTCACCTTTCTTCGCAAGGTTCCGTCCTGAAATGAATAAATTAAGGCACCTGTTGGCAAAAGTCTTATCCACTTTATAACACAGCTCTACAAAAAAATTTTTTTATTGTTGCCCTGGATATCATCGCAAATTTTTATGTTTTCAAGTGCCCAGATTACGAATATATTCATGAAAGTTCTCAATGTGCTCGTATTTTCATGATTTTTGCATTTCTTATATTTTGAACAATTATAAGCTTGTTAGAAATAAAATTTAATTTTCCAGTCATGATTAGGCTTCTGCGCAACTTTTTCGCGCATACAAACATCATCTGATCCCCACTCTCAGACCCCTTGCTCCACAGAACAGCTGAGATCTCAGTTATTTGACAATATTGAAGTAAATATAAACGTAAATCTGGATAAAGTGTCATGGATTAATATTTTGTTTCAATTACTGAATGTCCATTTTATATATTTGTCTTCTAGTCTAAAATATGAGTTCGTCACGAAGAAAGTGTATATATTGTAGTGATTTATATTGTTTATATTTACCAAAAATACAAAAAAGAAATATCACAGACTTAGTCAAGGAGACTTATGTTGAATATTTTGGTTTCAAAATGGACAAATTAGGTAAACCATGGGTTCCTAATAAAGTTTGTATGTCCTGTGTTGAGTCTTTACGGTTGTGGAAAAAAGGTGAACGTTCTGGATTAGACTTTGGTATTCCTATGATCTGGATGGAGCCTACGAATCATTAAGATGATTGTTACTTTTGCGTAGTAGATGTTAAAGGTTTTAATCGAAATCAAACGTGGAGATACCCAGACTTACAGACTACGAAATGTCCGGTTCTACACAGTGAAAATCTCCCTCGGCCCATATACATTTCGAAAGTAATTCGCATGCCCTCAGAAAAATGATGTTACCAAATTCACAGAAATCGGGACCATCTACTAGTGGAAGTGAATGGGAAGGTGAAACATCTACGCCAAAGTTATTTTCTCAAAATGAACTCAGTGATTTAATACGTGATCTCAATTTATCAAAACAAGGATCAGAACTGTTAGCCTCAAGATTGAAAGAAAAAGATTTATTGCCACCAACAGTAACAATTACAACATATAGAACGCGAGAAAAAGAGTTATTACAATTTTTTAGTGAAAATGAAGGATTAGTGTATTGTAATGATATCGCGAAGCTGCTTATAGACATGGGTTTAAAAGAGTACAAATCTACTGAATGGCGCCTTTTTATTGATAGTTGCAAAAGAAGTTTAAAATGCGTCTTATTGCACAATGGAAATAAATTTGCATCAATTCCAATTGCCCATTCAACGAAACTCAAAGAAGAATATGAAAATGTAAAATTAGTTTTAGAGAAAATTAAATACTCTGAGCATCAATGGCCGATCTGTGTGGATTTAAAAAGGTTAATTTTTACTTGGCCAACAAAGTGGATATACAAAATACCCTTGCTTTATTTGTATGTGGGATAGTAGAGCAAAGCAACTTCATTGGGAACAAGATGTTTGGCCTGTAAGAAATTCTTTAACTGTCGGTAAAGCCAACGTAATAAGGAGTCGCTGGTGAGCAGAGACAAAATCATACTTCCACCATTACATATTAAGTTAGGTATGATTAAGCAATTTGTAAAAGCGTTGAACAAAGACGGAAATTGTTTTAGTTACATTTGCAGAAAATTTCCGAAGCTTAGTATGGAAAAATTGAAAGGTGGAATATTTGATGGTCCTCAAATACGGCAATTGATGAAAGACTCAGATTTTATCAAAGTTATGACTGTTCCGGAAAGTAAAGCTTGGAAAAGTTTTGTGTTGGTTGTCGAAAATTTCCTAGGTAACCATAAAGCAGCAAATTATGAAGAAATTGTGCAAAATATGCTGACAAACTTTCAGACTTTAGGAGCAAATATGAGTATAAAGTTACACTATCTCCGCAATCATCTAGATAAATTTCCGGATAATTTAGGAAATTATAGTGAGGAACAGGGAGAGGTTTCATCAAGATCTAAAAGTGATGGAAGAAAGGTATCAAGGTCGATGGGATTGTCACATGATGGCAGATTACTGCTGGTCTTTGAAAAGAGATTGTCCCCTGAAAAATTATAGAAGAAAAGCTCATAAAAGGCGTTTTATGGAAATATGAAATATATTTTCGACATTTTCCTCTTTATTTACTTCGATGTATCCGAATTTCTCAAAACATAACTGACATTATAAATATATCTGTTATTTTGTTTCTTGTTTTACGATTTTTGTTATGTAAAATGAAAATAAAGATTTAAAAAGAAATCAGAGCAAATCCTACAAAATCATTGATAGTTTCACGAATTGTGTGCATAAATAGACCCGAAATCATTTTCATATCTAGGGCAACAAAACCATTGTAGACCAGTGTAACTATTGCACATTTCATTATATAATTCATTCGAAAACTAAACATCTATATTACAAATAAACTAACCTAACATACAATAACTTATCTTTAATTCAAAGTCATCTAAGGTGAACAAAACCCATTTCATTTTCCACATTTCGATCATTAAACACTTGATTAATAAATCAATATCTATGGTATAGAAGAAATAAAATTAAATCGAGCAATTCATATTCAATATGAATTTCATGCCCCTCGAAGCATCGTAAATTGTAAAGATGTGGTTCGGAAACACACGATGTTGGCTGCAACTAACTGCCTACTTATGTCAGTAGTCTAATAAAATTAGACGTGTCAGAAGCATTACTGGTTTCCCAGCACTAAGCACAGAGAACATGCTCTATCAGCAATCACCCTTCAGTCACTAAAAAGACATGAATTTCGTCCATTCCAGTTTATGATACATGTTGATTGAATTTTCATGAAGTAGTTTGAAGTTAAGATTTTATTGCTCCTAGTTCTCTTGACTTGAGTTGTATAAAACAGTTTGAATCTGAATTTTGATTGGAAAGTTTTGTGGTCATGGAAATGCCAGTTCTCAACATTGAGATTCCTGCACAACAAAAGAATACGTCAATTTGCCAGAATACAAAGCGAACAGTCTAACCACATGATAGAAGAACTAAAGATATTTTTTTCAGGTGCTATATTTAAATCTTTACCCGAAATATTTATATCTAGAACCATAAAACCAACACAAGGTTCAAGGTTAGATTTCAGCATTGGTAGCATATTTCAGATATTTCATTTTAATGAATGAACATATAGTTCAGAAAAATAATGTTAAATATCCGTACCTGAAGGGGTTGGTTTTCAGATCCACCCTTCATAACTACCGTCAACCAGGGCCAAACAGCAGGGCTACCAAATGGGTGTGAAATACTGAAGAGGTCAAACGAGACCGAAACTGCAGTCTGTTGTTACTATTCATGATATCCGACCAGAATGTACCACTGCTGTGTAGTCCTGGTAAACGATGATTATGAAGTATGGGTCGGAAACCAGTTCCTTCAGGAAGGGATATTAAGTATTCTACGAAAGGATGAATATTGTTCCTAATTGAAAGTCTTCAATGTGTTTACAAATATAGCAATAAATGTCACATATTATCTTTATTGAGATGAAGCGTATAATTGTTTATCGTGACTTACAATCATTGAAAAAATTATGTTATAGCACTCGATATGCAGAAATCCTCATAGAAAATTCGTTTGAAGAAGTTTTTAGAGAAGAATCTGCTGCCACCACATGGACATAGCTTAATTTGAGAGTGTGCGCATATGGGATAGAGTTGCTCTCTTTCACATTTTTCCTCTCTTTACCACTGAAACTCCCCTTATTCTATTGTATTGTATATTGAATATTTTTCTCCAGCCAACATCTTTAAAATTAGGAGAACGGAATAATTCAACAGAAGAACCAAGATAATGCTAGCCCTCCACCAGAAATGAATTAAGCATTATCTGCTCGCGATTATCATGTGAATAGTGATCAATGATCCTTGGTATATACCAGGTGGGGCAACTGAAACGAAAAAGACTCAATAACTGCTGAACTACTCGTTTCTAAGCGAAAAACGGAAACAGGTCAATTTTTTTCTGAAGGGAGACATCTTTTAATTTACGGTGATTTTATTTTACATCAACCTCGTAAGCAGGGGTGCACAAAACTCAATTTTTTGAAGAGGAAAGGTAGGTCGAGTTATACCTCACTGAAAAGTTATTTTGTTTCTCAACACAAATGTATAACCATTTTTGAGTTCAGATATAATCGGAATAAGATACAGGCTGTTTCATCAAAAGACGAGTTATTTTCAGTGATTGCAAAATCTGTCGATTTCGAAAATCGATTCACCGAAATACTATTGTATTTTGCATAAAAATATGTTTAAGCAGTGCTACCACTACATCCCTTCAGACACCCACTCAGATGAGGGGGTCAACCCCTCAAACCTTCGAATTGATCAGTTACTTTGAGTAATAACTCATTAGAAAGATTTTGAAAATTTCTAGAATATTAGACAAAATTTTAGCTTTTTCTGCATTGATGATAAAGATACAAAGTGAATTAATAGAGAGCGATAAAGTATTTGCGAGGTCTGCTGATTTTGGATGGAGATTCAGGAAACGTTCGTTTGGTTTTCGAATAATAGAGCTTATTCATAGGAATACCTGTTGGTGGGTAGGTTTTAAGAATTTCACTTAATAATTGCGTGCATAATCATTCGAAAAGCTATTGAAAATTGAAAATTCCTTAAACACAGTTGAAAATAACAATTGAATTTATCATACCTAATACAGTTTATAGGTATACTCGGTATCGATCGAACAAATTTTCAAAGTGTTCGCCGCCAATTTCCAAATACAAATACAGATTTTGCTCGAAACGTTCCTGGACATAACGTAGCATTTCAAGGGTTATACGATTACACTCGACTACAATCCGTTGTCGTAAATCCACCAGATCTGCTGGATCAGTTTTATAAATTTGACTTTTTAAGTGGCTCCATAAAAAAAAATCCAATGGTGACAAGTCAGGAGAACGTGGGGGCCATTCAATTGAGCCTCTTCTTCCGATCCATCGATCAGGAAATTCTCAATCTAGATATTGTCGAACAGGAAGTGTAAAATTCGGGGACTTCATCCTCCTGGAACCCTATATCCTCTTATGAATAGTTAGGATCATTTTCCAAATTCTTAGTTATGGCCAGATTGATTAGATCTTCAAGTAGTTGGATATACATTTCTCCCGGCAGATTTTCTGGTGAAAAAAATGGTCCAATCTGACGATTCCCATACATGCCAAATGGGGATTGTTTGCGATTCGCTCACTTATTATTTCACAAAATCACATAATATATATATATATATATATATATATATATATATATATATATATATATATATATATATTGCTATACCCGACACACATAATATACAAAAATTTTTTTTTTTTATAACCTTTATTGAAATTTACAATCTACTTTCTACAAGTATTGAGTAAATGTGAGCTATGTATTAAGACATGTGGAAGTTATCAAACTTATTGATACTTCTTCAAAATACTTCAATTAAAGTCGATTGGCCAAGTTTTCTGTAACCTTCTACTGCTGAACGGGTTTTCTGCTAGTTGGTCTATGTAGCTGTTCTCATGTCCTTCCAAATTTTGATGATATTTTGTATATCTTGTTTTGATTTCTTCGTTAACGAAAGGATTTTCAAATCGTTATGTATGGTCAAGTTGGAAACGTACCAGGGTGAATCTGTGATCGCACGAAGTATTTTGGATTGAAGTCTCTGTATAATTTGAATGTTTGAATTCTTCGCGCATCCCCAGAATTGAATGCCGTATGTCCATATCGGTTTAATTATGGCTTTATAAATCAGTAATTTATTTTCGAGGGACAGCTTGGATTTTCTGCCTATGAGCCAGTTCATATTTCGAATTTTCATCTGTATTTGAGTTTGCTTAGCTTGGATGTGATGTTTCCAAGTAAGGCGTTGGTCCAAATGTATTCCTAGATATTTGGCTTCAGTTTTAACTGGAATCGGATTACCATCTATTACAACAGGAGGACATATGTCTCTTTTGTTGGTGAATGTGACTTGGACTGATTTCGTTTCATTGATGATAAGGCGCCATTTTCTGTACCATTATTCCAGCTCATTCAGGTGTTCTTGGAGATTTTTGGAAGCTGTTGCTGAATTCTGATGAGATGTTAATGTTGCTATATCGTCCGCAAACGAGGCTAATGTGGTGTTCTGACTCTCTGGAATGTCAGACGTATATATAACATATAGCAAAGGTCCCAGTATACTTCCCTGTGGTACTCGGTTTTATTTTATTTGGGATAGATAGAGCATCACCATATTTCACTGCAAAGTATCGATCCGTCAGATATGATTTCAATATCAGATAATAAGGTTGGGGTAAAAGTTTCTTTAACTTGAAGAGCAGACCAATATGCCAAACCCTGTCAAAGCTTGCGATGAGTCTAGGAACACAGCAGTGCAGTACTTATTGTCTTCTAGACTTGTTGATATTGTGTTTATAACACGGTGTATTTGATGGGCGGCTGAGTGGTGTTCCCTGAATCCTAGTTGGTGATTGGGTAGGATTTTGTATATGTCCATATCTTTCTTCAATCTCTTAAGAAGAAGTTTTCAAACAGTTTTCCCATAATTGGTAATAGGCTGATAGGCCTATATGATCTCACATCGTTTTCAGGTTTGTTCGGCTTTATAATCTCTGCGTACTTCCAGATAGTCGGAAAATAAGAAAGGCTCATCATTCGGTTGAATATTGTATTGAGTAGAAGTATAGCTCTATGTGGAGTTTTTCAATGTTTCGGCAGTTATCAGATCAAAACCGGGCGCTTTCTTATTTTTCAGCTTCTTAATTTCCTGAAGAACTTCCTTAGGTTTGAAAGGTTTTATGGGGAGAGACATCTGGCACGCAATATCTAGAAAAGACTCAACTTCTGTATCATTGTGTCCCGTATGGGGTTCTTCCGGGGTGAGTACTTGTGATAAGTGTGATGCGAAAATATTTGATTTATCCTCATCGGTATTGGCCCATTCTCCATTTGTCTTTCGGATCGGAAGTTTATGTGTTACAGGTCTTTTATATTTTTGTAGCTTTCCAGATGTTGTGATCGCTGTTATTGTCGATATTCTGAATATGATGTTGAAATTGTGCGTTGGAGTGCTCTTGGAGAATTCTGTGGAGATTTCTACCTAGGCGATTATACACTGTTTTGTCCGCAGGGTTACGAGATCTTTGCCATCTGCCTCTTGCCTGTCGTTTTGATGTTATCAATTCACGAATTTGCAGTGGTAATTTCGTTTCAGTGTCGTCCTCTCTTAATTGTGATGGCGTGCTTTCCCAGGCTGCTTTCTGAATCATTTCCGTAATATATCTTGTAGCTGCCTCCAAATCTTCAGTTTCTTTGAGTTCAACATCCAGTCTAATTTCGTTAGTTAATATTTGCTGAAATTGGTTCCAGTTTGTTCTGGTTGTTGTTAGTGTATTTTTCTTTTCCCGAAATTTGGCGTTTGTACTCAGTGTCAACAAAATTGGCGAGTGATCCGATGATAGATCTGGAGTTGATTCTGTTTGTATATAGTTGTTATTTATACCATTTGTGACGAAAAAGTCTAGGATGTCTGGGATTTTGTGCGGATCAGTTGGCCAGTAGGTTGGGGTTCGGATGAAACTACATCTAGATTCCTGCTTGATATTACCTTCATTAAATTGCGTCCTTTGGGAGTTATTAGTCTGGATCCCCAGTGGGTGTGTTTTGCATTCCAGTCTCCTCCAATTATGAGTCTTCCGTGAATTTCTGAAAAACTCAGTATATTTATTTTCGTCTATATTATGTCGAGGTGGGGAGTAAACAGCTGATACATCAAAGCTCCATATTTCCGTGTACACTGTGATATTTGTTGCCTGTATCTCTTCAGTAATATAATTTGGTATTGTATGATGTTTGATACTTTTCCGAATAAGTATGGCTGAACCGCCGTGTGCTCTCCCATCTGGATGTTCAGCAGAGTAGATGTTGTAGTGTGGCAGTTGGAAAACCGTTTTCTCAGTAAAGTGGGTTTCTGATATTAACATGATGTCTATTTTATATAAATTCAGGAATGATATTAATTCATTTTTGTGGTTTGGAAGGCCGTTCGCATTCCATGAAGCTATACGCATTAGTTTAGTCATTGTGGAATCTAGTGGAGTTTATTCACAAGTGTGGTTAGCAGATTAAGTATAATCTGATTTTGGTTCATCATTTGCGTGATCATGGATTTTAGGTCTGAGAGGAAACTTGTCATCATCGTTTCTAAGGAATTCGAGTCTCTTTGCTGGGAGGGTGTTCTTCGTGTGTTTTATTTTGTTGGAGTGGTTTGGCATAAGACATCTTGCTTGGCTGGGCTATAATTTTGGCTGGTTGTTGATCGATTTCATAGATGGTTTCTGGGATGTTCTGGACTCTGTTATGATGTTTGTGGTTCATGTTTTGGTTCTTTGATCTTGATAGAAGTTTATATATTTGGCATCCCTTGTAGTTGGCTGGATGGCTACCTTCACATAAGGCACATCTTGCTGGAGTTGTTTTTGGTTTATTGTCAGTTTTGGAATCATGTTGATTCCCACATTTCACGCACATAAATGGTCTATTGCAATATGATTTAGAATGCCCGTATTCTTGGCATCTAGTGCATTGTATAATTTCTTTCTTCATTCTTGGTGGTTCGATACTAATTTTCTGATTTAGGATGAAGTTCAGTTGATATATGTCCTTGTTATTTTCCTTCGGTTTTAAATCCACATAGAAAAGCGGAAGTGGATTTTTCATTTGATCTCTTATAATACTGATGTTCCTGACTATGTGTCCCCTGCTTTTCTATTTCTGCTTTTATGTCATCAGTCGGAATGCTGGAGTGTAGATATCTGATAACTACCCTGTAGGCCCTGTCTTGTTTAATTTGATAGGTATGAAAATTATGTTTTTCTCTTAAAAATCTTACCAAAGTTCTGTAGGTTTCGGGAATCATAACGTTAATTTTAACGCAATTGTTTGACAGTGTTTTCGAATAATATTGTTCATCTGCAATAACTGTTGACAGAAGTTTAATCATTTCAGGGTAGTCTGTGACTCCATGTATGAAAATAGGTGGTGGTTTCGGTATTTTAGGTGGTGTTTGTGTTGTATCATCGGTTTCAGTTCTGTCATTTAGATATTGAAATCTATTACGGGTTTCGATTGTTGGGTTTTCATTTATTTCAGGTGAAAGGTTAGAAAATTTTCTTTTCTTGACTGTTTGCCATGGAAGGTTGTTAGTATCCATATTTTTGTTGTTTAGTCGTCCCCAGGGCAACTATTATATTTCATTCATAAGATTCAGTATATTATTGTTTTACTGAATGGAAATTAAATACTTATTTACGTACGTTTGTAGCAGATGACTTCTATACCCGACACACATAATATACAAAATAAATACAATGAAAAAATTTCTAAATATATGATGCTTGGCGACGAGATTTAAAAATGTGGAAAATGAAGAAAATATTTATTCTACCGATTATTATTTCTACAACAGGCGTTATTCCTAGAAATCTTCACAAAAGTATTGAGATTTTGAGTCTGAAGAAAATTTGTTTGAACAGTTACAAAAGATAACAGTCATCAAATCTTGTAATATTCTTCGTAGGTTTCTTTCCGAAAATAATAATGGGGTAGAGTCATAGGTTTTCTCTTTAGTTTATACTGCTCAGAATATCATTTCATCTTTTATTTATTTGTTTATATAAATGTAATATAATTAACTGACAATTTTGTCATATTTATATTCAGAGCAGTATTCTATTCGATCGTTCACCACTTCACACAAAGGAAACTATTAATGAGTAACATTCAGTGTTACTTGACTAAGGTCCGTACACTGGATTTTTCCGGGAGAAAGCCTCTGACACTACTCGTTGGTACATTGATATCATTGTCTGATGATGCTATAGTATGTATATATTCTGGTAGATTGATATATCCTCATAACATTTAACGTTATCCTAATATATAATTACTCCAGGATATGTTTTGATTATAATCATTGCCTGGCAATGGTATTAATTACCGGGTATTGATTTATATTTTTCATGAAATCAGTTTGATTGCATGAACAGATATATGGGCAACTCGTCGGGGTAAAACCCCTTTATATATATATATATATATATATATATATATATATATATATATATATATATATATAGGATATCCACCGGGACCGTCCGTTAAAAACTTTTAAGTTCCAATTAAAATATCAAGCTGAAATTTTATACGCGGCCATAACTAGCGATTTCCAAGTGGAGTGACACCATTTCCGGTTATACCAGAAGTGGGTCTTCACTTTGTTATTTCAAATGGCAATCTACCTTTTTTATTATACATTTAGAATCGACATTTGAGTAAGGCATAAAATACCCAAGTTGTTGGCACTTATCTGTCAAAACTTTCGACATTTAATTATTTTTGTTATAAATTCGATTTTTGAGTAACATTTAAAAAAATTCTAGCTCGTAGATCTTTTGCACTACAGACACAATTTTTGCTTGGGTTGATAGAAGAAGAATCGAGGAATTTTTTAAGCAACCTACACATGTCAAATGTTAAGTGCGTTGTTTTGTATGATTTTTTCAATTTGGCCTTTTTCAAACAGCAATAACTCAATTTTTTAAATTGCACGTGCCAATTTTCATATCGCCATCGATGAAGCGTCGAATATCAGAAGGAAATTGTATAAGCATGTACTATACCCATCTCTTATAGTTCCGAAATAATTTGGGAATATATTGAATTTTGATGATTTTGCAAGAACTAACAGTGAATGCCATGAAATATTTGAATCAAGTAGCTGAACTTGCTACCCTCATCTGACAGGTGCCTAAAATTAATGTTCTTGTCACATCGTTCATTCACTCATTTCTACAAGAATTGTCGTTATTTCAGAAATGAAAATATCCTAAAAATACAACACATTTGGAATAAAACCACTGGTTATTCAAACGAAAATATGTTTAATCTTTTTTAATTCATTTTAGAATGTCAAAAATTAGTGGGTAGAAATTGCTCGCAATTCAATAACCAATTTCCAAATTAACCGTCTATGAGTAAAATAAAATTTCGAAGCATTAGAAGCAATTTTCTACAATTCGGATGAATAAAAATTGTAGGAACTAAGCGAAAACCAATCGTCGAAGATAATTACATTAATACGAATAAATGATAGCAAACATCATGGGAGAAAACTAATTTATGATCTGAATAAATGTTCAATATGGGCCCCATTTTGCTCGATACACTCGACAGCTCGTATACGAACATGATGAGTTTCCCTCCTAGTTTCCTCAGGATCAATATTACGAAAAGCATTATGAATGCGCTCTAGTAACTCTTCCTTACTTCTTACAGGAATAAGATACACTTCACTCCTGATTTTGCCCCATAAATAAAAATCAAGGGTCCGGAGAACGCGGAGGTCAAAAATTTGGTCCTTGATTACCCCACCATCTATCCTCGAATATTTCTGTTAGCTGCCGATCTTCAGCTCGTATTTTATGTGCTGGTGCACCATCCATTTGGTAATAGCTATCCCTCAGAATGTTAAGGGGTAATCCATCTAAAAAATTTGCAAATGTTCTTCTCAAAATTTCCAGGTATCTTTGTCCATCAAGATTTTCCTCATGAATGTGATAAGCCAACAAATCATTCATAAAAATTGCAAAAACGTTCACGCTGAATTTATTTTGGAAATCAATAATCTCAAATAAATGTGGATTATCTGAGGCCCAAAAATGTCGATTTCTCCTGTTGGTTATTCCACTTTCATTGAACTTGGCTTCATCAGACTATATAATTTCTTGCAGAATTGTCTCATCTTCTTGAATCCGAATTAATAAATTTTCACAGAAATTTAGCCGCTTGGGAAGGTCAGTTGGTTTCAAATTTGTAGTCTGATAAAAGAATACGGGAGCATGTTATGTTTCTTGAAGATCCTTTGAATGGAAGTATAACTCAATCCAATATCCATTGATGCTGACCTAATGGACGCATGTGGATTGGCACGAAAATACGCTAGCGTATTAATTTGATGGTCGTCGTCCTCGAGAATTGGTTTTCTTCTAGTTTCCATGTATTTTGTTCCTCCAAATTCCAGAAAATTGCTTCTAATCCTTCGAAATTTTGTTTTACTCATAGGCGCCAAATTTGGAAATTGGTTATTGAACTGCCTGCAAGTTCTATCCACCTCTCTTTGACATTCGCCATGAATTAAAAATAGATTAAACATATCCTCGTTTGAATAATCAGCGATTTTATTATCAATCTGGTGTCACTTCAAATTACCAACAATTCTTGTTGAAATATCAAATTCGAATGAACGAAGTGACAGGTACATTAATTTCAGGCACCTGTCAGGTGAGCGTAGCCAGTTCAGCTACTTGATTCAAATATTTCAAAGCATTCTCTGTTAGTTCTTGCAAAATCATCAAAATTCATTTTATTCCCAAATTATTTCGGAACTATAAATGATGGGTATAGTACATGCTGATACAATTCCATCAGAAATTCGACGCTTCATCTGATGGCGCTATGAAAATTGGCACGTGCCATTTGAAGAAATTGAGTTATTGCTGTTTGAAAAAAGCCAAATTGAAAAAATCATACAAAACAATCCAACAAACATTTGACATGTGTAGACTGCATAAAAAATTCCTTGATCCTTCTTCTATCCACCCAAAAATTGTGTCTGTAGAGCAAAAGATCTATGAGCTACAATTTTTTTAAATGTTCCTCAAAAATCCAGTTCATAACAAAAATAATTAAATCTGTAAAAAGTTTTGACTAATAAGTGCCATCAACTTGGGTATTTTATGCCTTGCTCCAATATCGGTTCTAGATGTATAATAAAAAAGGTAGATTGCCTTTTGAAATAACAAAGTGATGACCCACTTCCGGTATAACCGGAAATGGTGTCACGCCAATTGAAATCGCTAGTTATTGCCACGTATGAAATTTCAGCTTGATATTTTAATTGGAACTCAAAAAGTTTTTAATGGACGGTCCTGTGGATATCCCTATATATATATATATATATATATATATATATATATATATATATATATATATATATATATATATATATATATATATATATATATATATATATATATATATATATATATATATATATATATATATATATATATATATATATATATATATATATATATATATATATATATATATATATATATATATATATATATATAGATAGCCCTGGAATTCTGAAACAATTGCAGTTGACATCTCTCATTATTTACACGATGTTGGCAATTTCGCTTTCGTGTTTTACGAGGATTTTCGACGGCCCAAATATGGGAAATATGCCAATTAAAAATACGTCCTCTCAATAATCTGGATTCAACGGTCCATACTATATCCTGCAAAAAGTCTGAGTTGAACTGAATGTAAACCACCAACATTTCACACGTATCCTAGATTTATAGATACATAGAATATTGTAGAATAAAAAAAAAATCGCATCGGAATTAAATCCACTCTGCCAGTATCTATGTTCAATGGCCTGAATATTAAAATTTTCGAAAACACTGCAGGTTTTTCATGAAATTACGAATAAACGTTATTACCATCACTAAGTTACACGATATAACACAAGATCAGGCAACACCGCTGTACTGCCACGACGAGTAGTTCATAGCGCACGATGCTACGACGCAGATTGACAGCGCAGGCGAAACGGTGTAGAGGGTACCGCTTGAAACAGGGATTCGAGGTCTCGAACTGAGAGAACTTGGGTCTAACTCCTAGCTGTACGTACTGAGTTCAGCTATTCCTATCCTTGAGTGGTTGTACACTGCCCTATTCGGTGACCACGAATTGAGTGGCCACATACCTGGCTTTACATATTGAGTACAGTTGCCATCGCAGCTAGATTGGGAGATGGAGTATCATTCAATCCCCAGGACGACATATTATTGTAAATAGTGTATATATGAATATCCAGAATTTGTGGTTGATAGTGATAATAAATTAAATGTTTATGAACTCTGTGTTTTCTCCGCTAAGCTACCTGAGTGTAAAACTCGTTACAAATGTATATCAGTTTACATTTTCTTCAACGCCAAAATTAGAAATTAATGAATAAACCCCTTGTCCGGATACTTCTAATGGGCCTTTTAGCGTGCACGTCCTGAATAGATGGCGTACATTAAACATTATACATTATAACTATGTGTTACAGGTTCAGTGATGTATATAAGTACATAAAAATATTATAACGATTACAGATCTTCCCACTTTTTCAATCTATTATAATTCTTATCTCAGAAACGTTGATTTTTAAAAAATATCCATCCATTTTTTTATAGATACTACTCTGATCCACAATTTTGAACTAAATTTATTATAAAACCCACCGTTTTGCTGAAAATCTCGAGAAACTTTTTTTCGTGGCTTTTGACCACAAGTAATTTCTTTCCAGATATCGCAACGAGTAGGACTTTTCTGATTTCATTTATGATGTTTTGAACAATTCTACCAAATTTCCGCTGGGTGCGCCTTAACTCCTATTTTTGTCAAATATTACCGGACTTTATATTCAAATTTTGTTAAACTACATGCAAGCAAGCAATTTTCGTCTTCAAATCGAAAAAATTCATTAATCCGCCACTGAAATACGCCCAACTTGGTAATACTGTCGGCGAACATAAGTCTGTAATATGACCTTGGCGCAGCGAGAGCGAGGAACAATGTTCTATTGTAAATGTATATACCTCGAAGATTAGCTAACTCTATCCCGGTTTCGCCTGTTTGCAGCTAGCCGCATTGCATCGACTTAAATTTCCTGGATTATTCAGTTCGGAATACCTGAAATACAGCGTTTCGCTGTTCAAAATAAAATAATATCCAAATTTAATGTGCAGAATACATCGTGTTCATACAAGATATATTACCTCTAGTTGGTATATTAGTTTATAACGTGACTGCAGTACAGTATCAAAAAGAATTTCCACAGCTTTTAAATACGTCAAACGGAGTAATATGTTGAAAATGCTTGTAATTACAGCAATCAAGATCCATTTGTAAATTAAAGGCGAAATTGGCACTATGAATACCAACTAGACTGAATGAAAGGAAAACCCATAACTGTTAAACCAAAGAGCGTTGATGGCAGTAATTTGAAACTAAATTCTCTACAGAACGGGTATTGGGTTGACAATATTTCAAGATAATGGCGCAATCCTTTCGAGAATGCCATTAGTGATGTTAAATGCGAACCGTAAATGAAAATGTATCGTTGATGTGTAAGTTAGTTCGTTAAACTAAATCAAGGATTTTTGAAAATATCAAATTTCTTGAGACATATATTAATTGAATGCCTCAAAAATAAGCAAAATATAACAATATTTCTGATTAATATTATACCTTCAAAAACGTAATATGTCAAAAAATGCCCAAATCCACAACGCTATCCGTTCACCATAAAAAGTTATAAGATGTCATATGGAATCAAGTCGGTTATTTTATTAGTATGCCATAAACTGTTCCCTACCAACATTTATAGAGATGGTTTTGAAATAAGGCATCTTTATTTCCATTGAAAATGTAATGGGCTCAAAAATTTTTGAAAGTACAGCATTCATTACGAATAGTGAATTACATTGTGGTGCGATGGCCAAGCATTTCACTCTTGTTACCTGTCCTTCATCTGCAACTTCAGCATTTCATCAAATTTCTTTTTATAGATTTTATACAAAAGTTGAAAAAAGAGTAGCTAATTTCCTATTCAATAGTGACTGTGATAAAACATATTGTAACGATATCCAATCGTCCCTGAAGCCGAACCTCTCACTGCCCGGCGGAATGACGAATTGCGATGCATTTTCGAAAGAATTCGAGAAAGATCTGAAAGTTCCAGCGCGCCGAATTACTGAGAAACCATTGTTACCGTTTATAGAAGGCTCTCGAACGAAGATCTGGAACAAAGCCGAAATTACGCGAATGTTCTCGAACATTCGTGCTTGTATATAAGAAGAGACATCGCGAAGCGATGCAAATTCAGTTTGAATACAGAGCGCGAATAAGTGGAAAAAGTATGGGAAGTAAAGTAAGCAGTATTGATTGTGTTATATAAATTAGTTTTAGAAGTTAATCGTTTAGTTTAGTGTTTTATTGTTCAGTTTATGTGCAAATAAATTAGTTAGTGTTTTCGTAACGTTGAAGTGTTCAATTTGAACCCACCAATAATTTCAAGAACTAAGAAACGTTACATATTGGTGTCAGGTGTGGGATTCTGGTGAATAGAAAAAAAAACTCTTCTAAGTTTATGCCTGTTACCCGTTTGCAACAGAAAACTATGGAGACGGAAGCGTTGAAATTCTTTCAACAAGCCCTGATGGACCTGAATAAGAGAATGGACGAAAATTCGAAAGAACTGAAGGAAAAGATGCAGGATAATTCAAATTAGTTGGATGAAAACTCGAACATACTGAAGGAAAATTAGAATAGACTAGAGGAGAAATTAGTTAAGATTTCAACTAAAATAGAAGAAATAATTATGGAAAACTCGAATAAATTAGAGGAAAATTTGAACAACCTGAGAAAAAGTCTAAACAGCGTTGAAAAAAAGATGGGGAAAAATTTGAATTCTGTGAAAGAAAACTTGGAAAAAATTTGAACAAGGTTAGGGACGAAATGGAAAGAAATTTGAATTTGGTTAAGGAAAATCTGATGGAAATGAAAGATAGAATAGAGGAAGAAATAGTGGAAAGGATCAACGGAAAATTGAGTGGCTCATTCGAACATCTAGATGAAAAGAAAGCAAAACTAAAGAGGTTGGAGCAATCAAATGAACTGAAAATGAATGATGAGCCAATTTTGTCGAGAGTGGAACATGATGTTGGAACTCAAAAAATGAAAATAAAACCTACTACTTTTGACGGAAAAGCTCCTTGGTCGACGTACCAGAAACGATTTGAGGCGGCAGCCACAGCCAATGGATGGAATGAGAAGGAAAAAGCATCGTCTTCGATTGTAGCTCTACGTGGAGAAGCACTGAATATTTTGCATACAATACCAGGAAGCCTGCAGATATGCTACGACACGTTAACATCCAAGTTACAAATGAGGTACGGGGATACTTATTTGCAACAAGTATACCACGCTCAAATCAAGCATCGTAGCCAGAAATCTACAGAGAGCTTGAGGCTGATTTAGCGAGATTAGTAGGATTAGCCTACCCTACTGCTCCTGATACCTTCTTGGAGCAATTAGCTGTTCAGACGTTCGTAGATTGCATCATAGATTGTGAAACTCAGCAGGCCTCGAGATTGGATAGGCCAAAAACAATTGATGATGCTCTGGCCCAAGCACTTGAGTTTGAAGCTGCAAAACAGGTATCGAATAGAGGAGGTGCCGTGCTATAAGAAACATCACTGAAGAGGAAGAAACTAAAGAACAGGTGATTCTTCGGCTCCTGGATCGAAGGTAGAAGAAAAAATGAAGATGAGACTGGTCATATAAGAAGGCAATGCAAAAAGCCTCGTAAGGAGCATCGAGCAGGAACTAGCCACAAGAACGCAGATGCCCTATCGCGAAGGCTCTGTCCAGTAAACTGCACTCACTGCTCTCGGTTGGACGAAAAGATAAGCCTAATGAGAACAACTGTTGCTGATGGGAATTGGTTGCCAGCAGAACTAAAGCAGGAACAAGAAACAGACAGGGTCAGGACTGAAAGGAGTGTAGTTCTGCAATGGAAAAGACATAATGAACGACCGAAATGAGAAGCTGTCTCCAGGATGAGTAGAAACATCAAGGTTATTGGGCGAAATTCAGTTTGAATAAAGAACGTGAATAAGTGGACAAAGTGAGGGAAATAAATTAAGCAGTATTGATTGTATTATATAAATTAGTTATAGAAGTTAATCGTTTAGTTTAATGTTTTAATTGTTCAGTTAACGTGTAAATAAATTAGTTAGTTTTTGTAACGTTAAAGTGTTTAATTTGAACCCACCAATGATTTCAAGAACTAAGAAACGTTACAATTTACAGGAGTTTTTTCACTCAATGAATCATTATTATCATAACGATTTCTCATTATTTCTTCTTTGTCAATAATCACTATGTGATAAACGGACAAAAAAATTGAAATTCAAACCAAATGAGAAAATACAAAGGTCGAGTTCTTCCTCTGCTTGCGTAATTATAAATCTGAATAAAATCCCTGTTCTATCCGCACGATACATCAGTAAAAGGTAGATACCTTGTGAATAGAAACATAGAGTAATTGCGTTCATGTTTCATTCTTCTTCATTATCACCAAATATGCGATTGGTAATGGGATAACGCCCATGACCTGTTCCGAAACGTTTCAAGGTACATTATTTCTATTCTACTAAGAGCCAGTTCTCTTCTGGCTAGGATTATGTATGAGAAATTTATTGAAAATAACTCACATTTCCAGAAAGATTACGCATCGAAGAGCATCGAGCGACCAAATCAATTTCGCAGATTTCAATCTTAACGTTGGATGACTCTGACGTTCCCGAATAATTGGGAAAAGTTCCAGAAGAAAGTGATACAAATTATTTTTCAAAACTAATCGTGAGTGAATATGTCGAAAAACATAATTATTTTGCTGAAATCATTTAATATCGTCCTTATTCTATGATTCAGTTGAAAATCAATTTTATTCATATGAATACTATTCATCCGGAATAACAATGAACGCAAATACTCTTTGCCTGAATACTTTTATTTTTTATTGTTCCTATAAGATGAGATTCTAAATCTGTTGCTCTATTTCATTATTGCGCAGGATATGTTGTGAATAAATGATGAACAGTTTCTAAGAGCTCCTTGCAAAAGCGGAATGTGTCATTATCGGTGATTTCAACCGGGCATATGGCCCATTAGTACCGATTCTAGGTTTCGTCTTTATCCAGTTGGATATTTTCCTCAACTTCTTTGTAGTATAACTTCTGATTTTTTCAATCGTTTGATATATTCACATGGTATTTATATATGATAAGTATGCGTATCCAGGTGATCCAGGACCAACAACGGTTATTTACGCTATTCCTCTTGACAAGAACTGTGTTCCTAGGTTCCGTACAGTTTTCCCTTAAAGAGATTAAACACCTCAAAAAAGTCTAGGGAACACTTATCAATATCTTTAAAATATGAATTTTATGATTCGAATGTATAAAAATCTTTCGGTTTTTGTTAGGATGTATTGTATATAATGTATTCTCAAGAAAACAAAATAATATTTGACTTCTCCAAAGCACCTATTATAAAAAAATTTGAAATTTGAAAATGACGAAATTTGGTAAAACAAAAAAAAATCCTGAACTAATATTTTCGAAACGACATGGAAGCACTTATATTTTTCAGTACCCAGAAGGTTCACCTCTGTTATTAATGGCACTTTGGCATCGTCGCGGCATGCTCAATATTAAATTGTCTATTACATTTTGGCCTAAGTCATTCCAAGCCCCCTAAAGAGCTAATCGAAGCTCCTGTTCATGATGGAAGACGTTTTCACGCAGGAGATTTCTTTTTAGAGTGTCCCACATATGCTCGATGGGATTCAAATCTGGGGAGCAGGATGGCCACTGTAGAAGATCGATATCATTCTCTTCAAGAACGTTCAAGACTACTCTTGCACGATGGGGAGGGGCATTATCTTGTTGGAAGAGTGGATTTTGACCCATTGTTTGGAGATACGGTACCACTACAGGTAAAACTATCTCATATGCGTAAGAATTTCCCATGAGGTTGTTCTGTATGAAAACGAGGTCAGTTCTTCCAGCAAGGCGTATACCTCCCCAAAACATCACTGATTCGCCTCCCTGTCTAACAACTTCTCGAGCATGCTGGAGACGGTTTTGCTTTCCAGGTTCCTTCCATATTAGAATTCTTCCCGAATCGCGATAATAACTAAATCTAGATTCATCACAGAAGAGAACTGTGGCCCACCCAGTTTATCGTGTTCTTGGCACCAAGCTAAACGAGCAGGGCGATTTCCATGGGTCAGTTGTGGAACTCTTAATGGACGTCTGGAGTGGAGTTGACCTTCGTACAGTCGATTTCTCACAGTTTGGTCGGAAATTTGTACATTATGAACTCGTGATAGCTCTTGAGCTAATTGAGATGATGTGGTAGTACAATCTTTTCTGGCTTGTAAAACCAAAAATCGGTCTTGGGCGACTGAAGTAATCCTGAAACGAACTGTATGGCGTTCTTCTACGCTACCTGTTTCATTGAAACACGACCATAAACGGTTTATGATACTTGGGCTACTTCCCAGAACCCTGGATACTTCTCGTTGTGAGCTCCCAGTTTGGAGCATGCCAACGGCTCGTAACATCTCTTCTCTAGTCAAATGTCGTCTTTCCATGGTCGAATCACAACACTTGAATCTTTTATTTGTGCTTACAACAGAAACAAAGTGCCAACTAACTGATTTCAAACACTGAATACATGAAATGATTATAAAGCAGCGTCGCATCTGCTGCATTTTTAGTTTTTTATTAAAAAAAACTGAAATCTCTTGCAGCACTCTACATTATTTGGTGAGAAATTGATGCAGATGTTCATTCCTTGAAAAAAATCATCCTAACCTAACCTGATCGTTCTCGATACGATATATCGATATTCAGAAGTGTTCCTCAGACTTTCTTGAGGTGGTTATAACATTATAGTTCTTGTCGAAATTAAGTGTTTGCCTGATTCTATCAAAAGTTTGTGTATTCTGAAACAAAATGTTTCCTCAAGATTTCTACGTATCACATTAAGTCACCACGTTCAATGTTTCCTGCCGTGTGGAGCTCTGAAAGCTTGTCATGCTGCTTTTTCTTCCATACCTACAAACATAAAGTACTGGTGGTGCGATTATAAATGCCAAGCTAGCCGTGGGGGTAAATTTTTTAGACCTTGTTATGCTGGAGCATATCAACCGCTGGACCTTGAAGTGGTTGAGTTCTTGAGTTCCGCCTATATAGGATTATTGGTATCACCATTCGCGTGTAGATCCACTGCTTCATTTTAGAGATAAGGCATCATGTTCGTCTCAATGGTTTTCTTGAGGTCGAAAGAACCATTGCGGCTATGCCTATCACCTCGTGGAGGTGTATATCTCAAGTGAGTCCTTTGTTTA
Organism: Cryptolaemus montrouzieri; assembly: GCA_013387265.2. Classification (NCBI taxonomy): domain Eukaryota; kingdom Metazoa; phylum Arthropoda; class Insecta; order Coleoptera; family Coccinellidae; genus Cryptolaemus; species Cryptolaemus montrouzieri. Next base: position 128,913,443 of record JABFTP020000185.1, read on the forward strand.
AAATAATGTGTCTTTGTTAATACGTTGAAACTAACTGCCATTTGTCTGATGCCAAATAACATTAATATACGCATATAAACTCGTAATCTAATCCTAATTCATAACTGTGAATGCTACCATAACTGACTCTCTGATGAAAAAGTTTCTATTCTTGGTTGATACATTGGTATTATTGGTGATGTCCATTATTCATGGTTGAAATAAGTTCTGTGGCGGAATTCCACTGAAAATTATAGTGCAATCGTCATAAAATTAAGAAGAATGTCATTTGTAATGATTAATGAGAACTTAGGGCAGATTAACTGCGTACCTACTAATTCTTGTTATTGTTTCATTTCAAGTGTTTTCACGAATAATTGAGTATGGAAGATGAAAATCAAATGATTATAGACATGATACAAGCCTATTTCAATCTAACAGAAACAGTGCTAGAGTAATTCGACATCAACGGGAACGTTTTCCTGATCGTGATGACCCAGAGCGCCGCAGTTTTCCAGAGTGGAAAAAAACTAACGCAGATATGGTTTATTCAAAAAATCGAAAAAGTGAATAAAAGGGACTGAATGTGTTCTTGAGTGTAGAAGTGAACCCAGAAAAATCTGTTCAACAAATGCCTGCGGAAACGTGGACGTCACGGACAATCTGTTTCACGGAAACATAAATACATGTCTTATGTTTTTCAAGAGGTTCAAGCTCTTGAAGAACATGACAATGTTAGACGCTTCAAGTTTTCGAATTTTCTTACTGATAGAGTGCGTTTAGATCAGGGGTGCTCAAACTTGAACTGCTGGCGATCTACCTCAATATTTTTAGACTACTTGCGGTCGTACATACGAGATACACCCTACCTAAATACCTACCTAGAAAGGGTGAGCCGTAGCATATATAGATATTAGCTGTTCGCACAATATATATTATTTTAGTCGAGATTTGGGTTAGATCTAGTTAGGTTCTTCTGTATAATATCAATGAAATAACTCATAGTTATTCAATTATTGGTTGTTATAAAACAAGTGAGTTACATATGGTGTTAAACTCAACTAAGGAGTGACTTTGGATGTTGAAGCGTGGCACAGCATGTCGTCAGCATACTTTCCATAAGATGGTACGTAACCACTGAGTGCAAATCGCAAGCATGATGAAAATGATCGTCAGTTAGTCGATTGCGATATTCTGACTTAATTATCTTCATTTCAGAAACTGCAGACTCGCACAAGTTACTTGACCCAAACATTTCCGTCATTTCAAGGGCGATTTGCCTTAGATTCGGATATTTATCTTCAGAAACGAAACACCAGAAATTTGTATCAGATGCTGTAGCTTTGAGATTTATATCTGCACCAATTCATTTTCTTTAGAACGTGAGTTTATATTGAACTACTTGCCATTTCAGTAGCTAATTCCTCAATTTTTTTGCATAAAAAAGCATAACTATAATTGCCAATTTACTGCAATCATAAAAACGCATTTCGAATTGTCCCAATCCTTGCTTTCGAAGACAGAAAATATTCCAGATCCTTTCTAAATATATGATGCTTGGCGACGAGATTAAAAAAATGTGGAAAATGAAGAAAATATTTATTCTACCGATTATTATTTCCACAACAGGTGTTATTCCTAGAAATCTTCACAAAAATTGAGATTTTGGGTCTGAAGAAAAATTTATTTGAACAGTTACAAAAGATAACAGTCATCAAATCTTGTAATATTCTTCGTAGGTTTCTTTCCGAAAATAATAATGAGGTAGAGTCATAGGTTTTCTCTTCAGTTTATACTGCTCAGAATCTCATTTCATATTTTATTTATTTGTTTATATAAATATAATATAATTAACTGACAATTTTGTCATATTTATATTCAGAGCAGTATTCTATTCGATCGTTCACCACTTCACACAAAGGAAACTATTAATGAGTAACATTCAGTGTTACTTGACTAAGGTCCGTACACTGGATTTTTCCGGGAGAAAGCCTCTGACACTACTCGTTGGTACATTGATATCATTGTCTGATGATGCTATAGTATGTATATATTCTGGTAGATTGATATATTCTCATAACATTTAACGTTATCCTAATATATAATTATTCCAGGATATGTTTTGATTATAATCATTGTCTGTCAATGGTTTTAGTTACCGGGTGGTGGATTTATATTTTTCATGAAATCAGTTTGATTGCATGAACAGATATATGGGCAACTCGTCGGGGTAAAACCTCCTATATATATATATATATATATATATATATATATATATATATATATATATATATATATATATATATATATATATATATATTACAGCGGCGTTGGAACTGCCATAAGAAACTACAGACCGATAGCAATCTTTAATTATGTCAGTACGATATTCGAAAAGATAATTTATTCAGTTTTTGGAGCGAAAATGATACTATCCGAGTCACAAAATGAATTTAGAAAGGGTAGAAACACAATCCGGGTTATGTACATGGGTATATATGCAGTTCTAGAGTCAAATGATCAAAATAAGCCTGTAGTAGCAATAGCGTTAAACCTTAATACGGCTTTTGGTCGTGTAGACAGAACTACCCTTCTGAAGAAGCAGAAAACTACGGAATTAGAGAAGTCTATTACAATTTATTGAGAGCTATCTTTCTGATGGGGAGCAATATGTTGTGGTGAGAGATGAAGAGGGATATATGCGAACATTAAAGAAGCTACATACGAAAGGAGGAGTTTCCCAAGGTTTGATAATTGGACCATTACTTTACAACGTATTTACGAATGATTTATCAATTCCTCTAGATGACTTACTAGTGCAATTCGCAAATGTGATTATGAGCTGAAATAACACAGATGATTTGAAACAGATAATCTAAATATTTTAGAACAATATTTCCACACAAACAATCTTAATCTGAACGCAACTAAGTTGCAATTTACTTTGAAATGCGTTTACTGCGCTACTCATCTCAATAATAGTTTTTCCTTCACCTTGAAGCTCCAAGTTAATGGTTTTAAGTGCATTGTGACGTCGATCAAAAATGCCAATACAGTCATCACCTCTTTCGCCTAGAAAAGCTGTTATTTCGGGCAATAACTCTTGAAACCTTTCTGTGATTTTTTGCGACTCAACCACCTGACGTCGATGTGAAGAACTAAATCATTATCTTCCAACTGCAACTTAAAGAGCTGCCGTTGCAAGCTACGTGCACCAATGGAATTCACAATTTTTGTTCCAATGCCCATAATCTCCTTCGTGTTTACAACTTTTGAACACAAAACTTGCTGATGTATAATGCAATGGAATGAAAAAAATGAAGGGGAATTAGCTCCACACAATGCCACAACACCGTTTTTGTTTCCAGTCATTTCTGATGCTCCATCGGTTGCAATACAGACTAATTTATAAATTGGTAGCTTGTAGTTTTTTACACAATTCAAAAAAAGTCATACATATCTTCGCCGTGGGACTTTCTCTTCATAGGAATGATTGTGTATGTCACATCGATGGATTCGTCGAACTGTACAGAAAAGTATGTACATTTCATGATATGATGTTTTAGTTTATCTGGGATGTCCTGACTCATGACATCAATACGCCTTGTGACAGTCGGATGAGATAACTGAAGTTCTCTAATAGCAGACATGATTTTTGTTTTATTTTGAAATCTCCAAATGAAGAAGTCTTTTCAATAAATTCTTCTTTCACAACCGATCCAACCGTTAAATGATGCGCTCTCTAAGCTACCACGCTTAGGTATTGCAACTGACGCACGATAAATAAGACAAATGCACTTATCCTTCACCATACAGAAGAAAAATTCTTCCTCCCAATCGTTATTAAAATGATACATTTTAGATTTCTTCGCTTCACTCATTTTGTACTATTTAATAATAAACTTTGTATCGACGTAGTATTGCCTTCAATTTACAATTAAGAATGACTTTCAGCAGGCGCAACATTCATATCGCCGTGAACGAAAATCTCGAATATTCCCGTCAAACGCACCACCCGAAATTTCTAGAAAAGTGGCAGAAATAACAAACGCGGCTTTTCTTTGACAAGTACCGCGAGTTCCTTTGATAAAGCCGCCTTTTGCTGCTAGCAGAGTGTTATTTCATTACGTAATGGATTTTTGTAGTTCAGTATCTACTTATTAAAAATTTTTTTCTTCTCGAGATCTACTCAAAATGCACTCGCGATCGACCGTTTGAGCACCCCTGGTTTAGATTATTCTCTTTTCCGAACCATCACATAATAAAGAGTAATTTTCAGCGTAGATTCATTTTGAACGTCTGGTGCGCCATTTATCCGTATCCTAGATATGATCAGTTTTCATCGAAGGAAATTTGACTAAGATCATAATGAATTTCTCATTCGAACATTTGAAGATTTCCCCGATGATTTTTCTCCGGAAGAACAAAGAAAAATTTTGAACTGGCTAAACAATGATTTCGGTGATCAATGAATAGAATTGATAAATTCTCTTCTTAGGTGACTAGCCGGCTCCCCTAATCTCTCCTGATTTGTTGATCTGGAGTCACCTACGGGATCGAGTTCATCTCACTCCATCAGAAAATTTGAACGTGTTGAGAAAGAGAAATGAAAATCACCTGTCTAAAAAGTCCTCAAGATGCTGTTTTGACTGTTTGGAATATCGTCTCGTACTCTGGTGATGCCAGTTGTATATTCAACAGCATGAAGAGAATTTTCGACATTTTGTTATACAATTTCAGTTTCTTATTCTAAATTTTGTGGAAACAGGTGTCTCCATTTTCGTAAGTTTCTTTCTAGTATGGTAAACCAGAGCAGCGCTCTGGTTCATCACAATCTGGAAATCATCGGCGGTATAGTCGAAATCCTGGAGACTATATCTTGCATTAAGTCTGTATTCACTTGATTTTCGCCCTTCAGACTTTTAAATCCATGAAAACAACTCGAAAGAAACAGTAACAAAAATGAGCGGATTTTTAACTAATCTGTCAAAATTTCTGGTAAATAATTGCGACTGGCATCAATTATAATTTTGTAAAGATTGTTCAACACAGATCTCACTTTGCGATTCATTGGTATTTTCTGTAATGTTTTGAGTCTTTTTTGCCCAAAATACGAAATAATGTTATTCGAACTGAAATAATCACCAAAACACTTCTTAGGACTGAAAATGTTTATCAACTTAAACAGTAATTCTACGAATTGCACCGATGAATTTGAAGTGTGAGTTTCTTGCAATATTTTCGATATTTTCAGATAATTTCTTCTTTCTCGGAAAATAAAGCCTTTGAATAATACTTTTTTTCAGTAGAAGATAAAGATCAACTTCCGGTATTTCGGGAAGCGACAGACCAATGAAAACATTTCAGTCTGTTACAATATTTTATTTCATTGAAATCGATCAACAATTGTAAATGGTTTTCTTTTATTAGGTGGTTTGAATAATTTGAATCAGATTTATTTTATCGAAGCTGTAGCTTCAGGCGTTTACCACGGAACACCACCCGATATTTTTCTAATCAAATCGATTCAAAAGTAACGAAAAATATTACTACTTCTGAATTATCCAATGTTTTGAATAGAATATTGAAAATTTGTTATTTATCCGAACTAGATGCAATTGAAAAATCAATTTGAATAATTGTTAATAATAAATACTCTGCAACACAACTAATATTTGGTTCATTAATTATGAAATCGAGAGAGAGATCGAGAGGTTCATTTTAATCATCAATGATATCTCTATTTGAAACTGTCCGTAGGTTGATGATGTTTACCAGTCAATAAATTGAAAATGAGCAGGCTGTTGGTTACTGAAAATTTCACGTACAATTAAAACTGAATTTCAACTAAAGTTATTATAATTATACAAAGCCTTTCATTTGAATGCTTTTTACCAGCCATTATTCAATCAATATTTGGCAAACTTTCTACTCAAAATAAGTTTCACGGGAAATAGATTAAAGAATGGATGACTATGAAAACTTGTGAAGAATTCATGCAGAAACTATAGACTGCGAAAACAGAAATTTGAATTAGTTGAACATTGAGTAAATGGTCTGAGTTCTTCCTTCAGTTCCCAATACTTTATTTGAATTCAATTTATTTCTTTTAGTTTCCGTGTTCGAAATACACTCGGAGGCAAAATTAGCGCAACACTCGAAAATATAACCAAATTCGAAGTTCGATATTTTTCCTAATTCTCAACCGATTCAGATGATTTGTTCGGCAAGTTATAGATCAACTCTTCTGCTTTGTAGAAATTATAGGAGAAAACAAAAAAAATTTGAAAAAAATTTTATATGGGGGCAAAACTAAGTGTTTTTTTTTGTCAAAAATTCGTAACACCCTGCGGAATTTCGTGTTTCGAGTTGAAACGTACAATACTTGACGTCTGTCAAGACACATCTTCCTACAGTAACGCCGTTCTTGTTTCATATATTTAATTTCAAGTGGAAATCACCATTTTGGAGAAATTCCATTGAATCAAGAAATTGTCATTAAAATTCGTTTATCAATTTGGAGTTTTCTTATTATCACTCGAGCGTGTCGAATTGTCGTTTCCGATTTTTATGTTCGAATTGCATTAGTTATTGGTGACAATTTGATTAATTTGGTGAAAATTAGGAATTCATAGGAGATAACAGTCGGTAGGTATTAAAATACACAACCGAATTCTGGGACCATTGATGAAACTTTTCATTTACACATGTGCACACCTTTTTTTATCAAATATGAAATACAACACACGTTTTTTTGTATATGACCACATTTGCACTTGTTTAAAGAATGAGAGTTTTCCATTCTTTGATTTGATACAAATTCGATCGGTTGCGGTGTTTTGTGATTCTTTTACTGTTTACGATTCGAAACGGTTTTTTTCATTCAGAATGAGAGATTAACCACCAACCTCAGTAGCAAGGGCAGTTACATTGATCGAGAAAGGGCGCACCTACCGCTCAGTCGGTACCATGTGGGTGTCTCGACGTCGGTTATCCATCGAATCTACCGACGTTATAGGGAAACTGGATTGTACGTGAGGAGGCGAGGACAAGGAAGAAATCGGGCAACCCGCGCTATACATGACCGTTTCATCGTCAATCGAGCCATAAGAAATCCTCGTCTTACTGCTTACTGTTCAGGCACGTAAGCTTTCACAAGCAGTGGATAACATTAACGTCAGTGTGAGGACAGTCAGAAGACGATTAAATGAAGTTGGTCTGAGATCATACGCGCAAGCAAGAGCACCAAGACTCGATAGAGCCCATCGGGTAGCAAGATTGACGTTTGCTAGGGAGCATGTAGCATGGACAATCAATCAGTGGAGACGAGTTTTATTTAGTGATGAGAGTCAATATTGTGTGAATTTCGTGGATGGTAGAGATAGAACATGGAGGCATCGAGGGGAACGGTACAATCAAGCGAACTTCGCAGGAACTGAGCAATACGGTGGAGGGTCAGTTATGATATGGGGTGGCATATGCTTGGGAGTACGAACAGAACTGGAGATTATTGGCAATGGATCACTTAATGCCCATCGATATATAACAGAAATCTTGGAGCCCCATGTTGTGCCTTTTGCTCCTTACATAGGGGAAAATTTCCTTTTTATGCACGATAACGCGCGCCCTCATACTGCGGGCATAGTGATAGAATATCTCAATGAAGTTGGGATCACACGAATGGACTGGCCGTCGCGGTCACCGGATTTAAACCCGATCGAACACGTTTGGGACATTCTTGGAAGAAGGGTTCGACAACGGAATCCAGGCAACGTTGAAGAGCTGACATTGGCTTTGGTGGAAGAGTGGGACAACATACCTCAACAGATGATAGACAACATCATTGGGAGTATGCGAAATCGTATGCGCGCTGTAATAAGAGCTCGGGGGGTCATACTCTCTACTAAAATCAATTTTTTTTGTGGGTCATCATGAACATTTTTCTCAACATGTTCATTTCATTTCACGAGTGTATCGCCAGGATACACACCTGCTCTCAATTTTGGACAGGAATGATAATTATTATAGAGTGTCACACAAAAAAATTCAAAAATAAATGTGCAAAATCAACGATTTTTCCAGTGTACTTCGAGTTCTCTCGGAGCGTGAAATTGGCCAGTGAATTTCAAAAATTTTCATTTCGTTAGATTTCCGCTTCTCTAATTTTGATTTTATTTTTTGGCTAACCTCCGATGTTATGCACCTACGCAAGATTAAAAATAAATTCTTGAAATTTGTGACTTTTCGCTTCAAATTGGATATCACCTGTAAAAATAGAGATAAATGCATGAAACAAGAAGAGCGTTACTGTAGGAAGATGTGTCTTGACAGACCATGATATTGTACGTTTCAACTCGGACCACGAAATTCCACAGGGTGTTACGAATTTTTGACAAATAAAACACTTTTAGTTTTGCCCCCGTATAAAATTTTTCTCAATTTTTTTGTTTTCTCTTATAACTTCTACAAAGCAGAAGAGTTGATCTATAACTTGCCGAAAAAATCATCTAAATCGGTTGAGAATTAGGAAAAATATCGGACTTCGAATTTGGTTAAATTTTCGAGTGTTCCGCTAATTTTGCCTCCGAGTGTATATACATTTTTTTGAATATACACAAAATTTTACCCTGGTTTATCTACATTTGTATTTCTTGAAACTAACTTCATACTTTGATGTTATGGTGATGCGAGAAGTGTCAAATCTAGTTTGGAATGAGGAAACTGAAGGCAAAATAGAAGATTTTGGAAGAACTAGTTATAATCAACAACATATAAATTTATTCTAGAAACGAGAAATCGAATAATTAAAATGAACTCGCTCCAACAAAAACAAAAAGTAGATAGGTAGGCAGATGAATTATTTAATAGTTTTTCATCGAAGCACAACTTTTGTGTGAATATAATGTCGTTAATAATAACTAATCGATCATGCTCAGTAATCTCAAGAAAAATAGATACAAATGGGTTTATCCTAGTTTTTGCAAACAGGAGATTTCCAACGGCGACAGGATTTTTGCAACTAGATTCTGCAGAAATCTGAAGAAAATCTGCTGTCTTACTATGAAATGGTTTGGACAGATGTCAGTTTAGGATTCAACGTTGAGGCCGATATGAGTTTAATGTGTTGGTGTCGATTTGTATTAGCGTATGTGATTTGTGATTGAAACCTTCATTCTGAATTAAACACCTCAAAAAAGTCTAGGGAACACTTTTGAATATCGATATATCGTATCCAGAACGATCAATATGGATGATTTTTTTTAAGAAATGAGCACCTGCATCAATTTCTCACCAAATTATGTAGACTGCCGCAACATATTTCAGTTTTTTTTTATAAAAAACTAAAAATGCAGCAGATTCGACGCTGCTTTATAATCATTTCATGTATTCTGTGTTTGAAATCAGTTAGTTGGCACTTTGTTTCTGTTGTAAGCACAAATAAAAGATTCAAGTTTCTGATTCCACCATTTAAAGACGACATTTTACTAGAGGAGAGATGTTACGAGCTGTTGGCATGCTCCAAGCTGGAAGCCCACAACGGGAAGTATCCAGGGTTCTGGGAAGTAGCCCAAGTGTCATGAACCGTTTATGGTCGCATTTCAATGAAACAGGTAGCGTAGAAGAACGCGATACAGGTCGTTTCAGGATTACTACAGTCGCCCAAGACCGATTTTTAGTTTTACAGACGAGAAGAGATCTTACTACCACAGCATCTCAATTAGCTCAAGAGCTATCACTAGTTCATAACGTACAAATTTCCGACCAACTTGTGAGAAATCGACTGTACGAAGGTCAACTCCACTCCAGACGTCCATTAAGAGTTCCACAACTGACCCATGGAAATGGCGCTGCTCGTTTAGCTTGGTGCCAAGAACACGTAAACTGGGATCAAGAGAGGTGGGCCACACCTCCCCATCGTGCAAGAGTTGTCTCTCCTGCGTCAAAACGTCTCCCATCATGAACTGGGGCTTCGATTAGCAGTTCAGGGGCTTAGAATGACTTAGGCCAAAATGTAATAGACAATTTGATATTGAGCATGCCGCGACGATGCCAAAGTGTCATTAATAACAGAGGTGGACCTTCTGGGTACTGAAAAATATAAGTGCTTCCATATCGTTTCGAAAATATTGGTTCAGGATGTTTTTTTGTGTTTTACCAAATTTCGTCATTTTCAAATTTTAATTTTTTTTTATAATAGGTGCTTTGGAGAAGTCAAATATTATTTTGTTTTCTTGGGAATACATTAAATACAATACATCCTAATAAAAACCGAAAGATTTCTATAAATTCGAATCATCAAATTCATATTTCAATGATATTGGTAAGTGTTCCCTAGACTATTTTGAGGTGTTTATGTTCATTAAGTTGTTGGCTAGTGTTTTCTTGAGAAGGTCGCTTATGTTGAATTGCTGACGGATTCTTGCGTGTTAAGGGCATTCTGGGAGGATGTGCCTCACGGACTGTTGCATTGCTGACACTATGGAGGGGCGGTAGAGTCCATCAGATAGCTGTGATTAGTTTCAATTATGTCGACCCACTTTCTCATGAAATAAAATATATTTTTTTTTTCAAAATAACCACATTCTCAAGTGGTTCTAATCTTATTAAATTAGTAAATTTTTAATGCAAAATAAAAAACAGATAATCTCAAACAGTCTGGTATTTGCAAGAACGGATGCCTTCAGCTTATGTAAGTCAAACAGAAAAAATTTTGAATGCAGGTTCAAAAAACTTATATCTTTAGATGAGAAATCCATTGTATTTGAGCACATTCAATCAACAAACCACTCAATGTTTTAAAAAATCCCGAATCTCAAATGCAATAAAGTACAATCTGTTGGAAAGTTTGGAGATGAATAAAATCTAGAATACACACATCTTAATAGCCAACTTGAAATAAATAATTCCACCCTACTTAATATTTAAGGAAAACATATATGTTGTAATCATCATGGTATCATAGTTAGTATTCAACAAATGACCGAAGGTCGAAAACGGTCGGTGTTCAAAAAACTTCAGTCACTCTGTGTGCTCATGTGATATATTTTTGAATAGGACAAACACTCTTTACAACAAAATCGAAGTTACCTTTGATTCATATTGAAAAACGCAAGTTTTCAGTATAACCCAAAAACCGATATACGTGAAAAAGTGCCTGTTAAAATGCAGAATCATTTTTACGTAACTTCGAAAGCAACCGGATATTTATCATAATTCTGAGAAAAAAGTACCTCGGATTAGTTATGAAAGAGCAATTATTTCACAGATCGAATTGTTCTCTTCAACAAATACTGTAAACATTTTCTCGCCAAAAGAGAGAACTTTTATGCCATTCTCGAATAACCATAACCCAATTTTCCTGTACCGCTTTATATAATAGAATTCTGAATTGTCAATATAACGCATTCACAAATTGCACGCCAACAACCACACTCATAAGCTCATAATTCATGGAATTTATGTGAATAGATAAGTTCAGATGAGTGCACCACTATCGATGCGAATAAATACCCCCAACAAAAATATAATATTCATCGTGCGATAACACTGCAATTACACTGAACCCTCATATAACAAAATTGGCTGTATGTAATGATGATCCGGTATATTTTTGGTCTGTTTTGAACGAAAATTGAATATATCACAATATTCATTACATTCGAGCTGGGCGAACTGGGAACGGATATTCAAAAGCATTTCATGAATTTTTATTTCCTAAATGAAAACATGATGGAATTATTGTTAATCTATAGATCTGCGCTTCGTTGTTGAATATCAATTTTCATGCAGTTTATGCAGAATTATTTTTATCGTTTATTGGAATTTAGGAATATACAAATACGATATTTGTTTCATAGTGATAGTACCTACTATTTTCATGCCAAAGAAAGTCTATATTTCACAGCCATAATTGTTCATTTATTTAAATGAGATAAAAAACACAAGGTTTAACTTTAATCTACACTTTATTAGAAAAAAAAAAAAAAAATTCGACGACGTTTCGCTGACACAGCAGCTTTATCAAGAATTACAAACAGAATGAAGAGTATGATATTATAAACAAATCGTAGAACAAGTTGGATGAATAACAGGAAAATCCACACCGAGCCATTGTACAGTTAGTATGAAAGGTAATAAAACTAATTAAACAAGTTAAGTAGGGGTGAATAATTCACATCTACCTGCTCATTCAAAAGCTTGTCCGAATGTTTGTATCTATTTATTTCTAATGCTTCTAGGAAATCTAATTTTAAACTTTTGATTTTATATGTAATATGTCAAAGTTTTTATTGAATGAATGGTTTTCTTTTATTAAGTGGTTTGAATAATTTGAATCAGATTTATTTTTATCGAAGCTACGTTTATGTTCAGATGTTCTTATGCCAAAACTCCTATAGGTCCTACCGATATAAATTTTATCACAAGAACCGCAATTGAGTTTATAGATTCCTGATTTACTTGATTTTTCAACACGAGATTTATTATTTTTAATATGTTAACCTAAGTTATTAGAAGTTTTGAAAGTTATATTAAGATTTTGTTTGACGAGAAAGGATTTAATATTTGTACTTGCAGAACCGCAGAATGTTAAACTGTTGAATATTTTATAGTCTTTATGAATAGGATATACTTCATTTATTGCTTTCTGTTAGAGTTTTTACGAATGATTAGATCTATTATATCCGGATTATATGAATTATTAATGGCTATCTGTTTGATGATGTTTAACTCTTTATTATGATCTTCTACTGATAAAGGTAAATTGAGTAACCAATGTACCATGCTGTTTAAAGCTGCAACTTTGTGTTGAATTGGATGTAATGAGTAGTTATGTATAATTGTATCAGTATGTATTGGCTTACGAAAGACCGAAAAACATGATTATTATTTCGTTTAGTGATTTTCAAGTCCAAAGAATTAATGGAATCGTTCTGTTCAATTTCTATCGTGAATTTAATGTTCAAATGGATGAAATTAAGAAATAAGTCTAATTGACGAGTAGTTCTAATGAAACATACTAAGATGTCGTCAACATATCTATACCAATAAAGAAATTTGGAAATGAGTGGATGTGTATGAATTTTCTGTTCAATATTATTCTTAAAAATCTCTGCTAAAAGTGGACCCAAAGGAATTCCCATGATCAAACCATTTTCACGACTGTAATAGATGTTGTTGAAAGAAAAATAATTTTGTTCAATGCAAACGTCCAACAAATTCAATATTTCTGATTTAATTATGTGGTTAACATGATTCGAATTCAACATGTTTTCGATTAATATTTTGACATCACCTGGAGGAACACTTGAGTTATATCATGGATCTACATCAAGTAACGGCCTCCACAATTCAAATGTTCATTTATTTCAAAATCAAGATTATTCTCTTCGGTCTAAGTCAGGGTTGCTCAAACTTGAACTGCTGGGGATCTTCCTCAATATTTTTAGACTATTTACGATCTACTCTGAGAGGCTGCAAGTATGTGTGATGCAGGGTTGTCGTACATACACGATACACCTTACTTACCTATGTGCTTTCCGCACAATATACATTATTTTAGTCAAGGTTTGGGTTAGGTTTAGTTAGGTTTTTCCCTATAATATCAATGGAAAAACTCATAGTTATTCAAAATTGCGAGTTTCTTGTTTGTTACAAAACAAAAGAGTTACATATGGTGTTAAACTTAACTAAGGAGTGACTTTAGATGTTGAAGCGAGGCACTGCATGTCGTCAGCATACTTTTCATGAGATGGTACGTAACCACTGAGTGCTAATCGCATAATGACATATGATCGTATGTTAGTCGATTGCGATATTTTGACTTAATTATCTTCATTACAGAAAATGCAGACTTGCACAAGTAAGTTGATCCAAACATTGCCATCAGTTGAAGGGCGATTTTCCTTAAATTTTTATAGTTATTTTCAGATATAAAACACCACAAATTTGTATCAGATGCTGTAGTTTTGAGATATATATCTGATATAATCTGCACCAACTCATTTTCAACAGAACATAAGTTCACATTAAACTGACTTGCTATTTCAGTAGCTAATTCCTCGATGTTTTTACATTAAAATGGATGTTATATTTGCCAATTTACTGCAATCATAAAAACGTATTTCGATTTGTCTTAAAATATCTGACAATTCAGCCATACGTATCATAAGTCAACTGAAGAATCCTTGTTTTTGTACTAGGTGTAGAATAAGTGGTATGTAGGCTTCAGATATAATTCCAACGTTAGTTAATTAAGTAGGTCATAGAGATGAATATATACAATAATAATGGACGATCCGACGTTTTAATGAATCCCAACAACCAGCATATTACACTTTCAAGGACGGAAAATATTTCAGATCCTTTCTTTTCAGTTGATCTATCATAAGTTGCACTTTACTCTTGAATGCGTTTACTGCGCTGATCATCGCAATAATAGATTTTCCTTTACCTTGAAGGTTCATGTTAATGGTGTTTAAGTGCATTGTGACGTCAGCCAAAAATGCCAAATCAGTCAGCCATTTTTCGTTTTTCAACATCTGAGTGTCATCACCTCTTTCATCAAGAGAAGCTGCTATTTCGGGTAATAATTCTTGAAACGTTTCTCGGAATTTTCCGCGACTCAACCACCTGACGTCCATGTGAAGAACTAAATCAGTGTGTTGAGCTGACTCCCTATATTCCAACTTCAACTTAAAGAGCCGCCATTGCAAGCTAAGTGCACGGATGGAATTCACAGGAATTCACATTTTTTGTTGCAATGCCCATAATTTCTTCCTACTTCAGAACTCTTTGTAGCTCGTAGGTTTTTACAAAATTGAAAAATAATGTTATATATATGTTTGTCACGGGTCTTCCTCTTCAGAAGAATGATTGTCAAACATTATCACTTAGCCAATATGTCATTGAATACCATCCGAATAAAAATACACAGCTGGGCAGTGTCTGTCATATCGGTGGATTCGTCGAACTGTGCAGAAAATTATGTACATTTCACGATATCATGTTTTAGTTTATTTGGCATGTCCTGACTCATAACTTCAATACGCCTTGTGACAGTCGGACGAGATAACTGAAGTTCTCTAATACCAGACATGATTTCTGTTTTATTTTTGAAATCTCCATATAAAGTCACACGCTTCAATAAATGCTCCTTTCAAAACCGATTCATCTTCAAATGGTTTCTTGTGTTTTGCCAATATATGAGATATTTTAAATGACGCGATCGTACCAGCTTTTAATTGTTAGGCTGGTCTTCGCTGCACTCATGTTGTACTATTTAATAAAAACTTTGTATCGACGTAGTATTGCCTTCATTTTACAACTGAGAATGACTCCAATTCCTGCAGGCGCAACATTTATATCACCGTAGACGAAAGTCTCGAATGTTCCCGTCAAACGCGCCGCCCGAAATTTCTATAAAAAAGGCAAGAATAAAAAACGCGGCTTTTCTTTGACAAGTACCACGCGTTCCTTTGATGAAGCCGTCTTTTGCCGCTAGCAGAGTGTAATTTTTTTAAGTTATTAATTTGTGTAGTTTAGTTACCTACTTATTAAAAATTTTTTTCTTTTCGAGATATTCTCAATAAGCACTCGCGACCGACCGTTTGAGCACCCCATGTCTAAGTGATAATGGCTCGTTATCCTTGAACCCTTTTTACAATTACTACTAGATTAAGACATCACAACCAAACTTCAGAAATTCCGGGATAAGTCGAAAACGAAAAATGATGACTGAAATTGGTGTTCACCAAAAGATTTTCTTGAAAATGGAGACCGAGAAAGGAGGTGCAATATTTCATATAGCTGCCTTACAAAACCATTCAATTTGGGTCATCTGTACAGCCTGTACCCTAGCCACCTCTATCACCGAACATAAGGCCAATGCACTTTCGTAGATGGTAGGGCCTACACAATTTAGTTCATGATACTGTTGGTAATTATCGTAAGCAATTACTACATTGGATAGAATGATCATCTTTTTCCATATAATTCTGCATAAAACTTTTGAGTCGTGAAGTCAATTTCCGCCAATAACATTATTATAAAAATATGAGAAATGCCAATGGTTTATTTCACAGGTACCAACAATACTAAATTGAACGTGTGAATAATTCTGCCCTCAAAAACGCACATAAAATCATCTTCTTGCGAACGAACTCTAGAAAACATGATGATAGAGAGTCGACAATTGAGCAGCAAAGAGATATTGGTTGATGATGGTAAGATCTACACTTGAAGCTCCCAGTTGAAGATATCCGAGGTTCAAGAAAGCAGCCATTTTGACAATATATAGTGTTCGCGTTTCAATGAAACTGGTAGCGTGAAAGAATACAAAGCAGATCGTTCAAGTATTAAATGAAGAAATTTTAGACCAAACTGTTAGCAACCGGTTGCAAGGTCAAATCCATATCACACGTCAATTAAGAGCTTTCGACTGACAATCAGGAATTAGAGTTCATCTTATCTTCAAACCAAAGGTTCGTAAATTAACATTAGGAAAGATCGACCACAGTTTCCTGCAGTAATAAGTCAAGATTGAGTGTATATCTTGATTCGGATGAATTCAAGAATGAAAAATATCTAAAAACACAAACCATCTCCAGCAAGGTCAAAAATGGTTAGATATGGAGGCGAATCAGCAATTTTTCGGAAATCATATGTATCGGTGAAAGAACTTCATCCTTGTACTTCTACATACACTGCTATAGTAATCTCGAATGAAGCAGAATTGAAAAATATCAATTTTCTTCTCCTGCCATTTTACTTTCCACAGCTAAAGCTCATAGAACGTCTGAGGGACACCGTAAAAAGAAACCATCCAAAGTAAAACTTCTTCCAACATAAACAGGAATTTGGCTTGGTTAGCAAAGGATCCTATTTTGGCAAAGGAGCTTAGAATGAGATAAACGAAGATTTGATAGAGACTTCAATATCGATAACACTAATTCATCCAAAGTTTTATAATTAACGGACGTGGGGAAATATTTGACTACTTCGATATCTTTTTGATAATTTCATTAAAATTATTACATCTGTAGAAGATTTCGCGATGTCTCAATTTTCTTTCGTTTTCTTCCACATAAACGATATTTCCAGTATCTCATTTATTATTCAAATACTTCACTTTGTTCTTGTGTAGAGCAGAAAATTCTTATCAAAGTGGAAAATTTCAGTTCAATAATTTTTATAGGTGTTCCCTATACTTTCTGGAGATATTCGGATCCTATTTAATATTGCTTAAGATTTTTTCAAGCATAACTAATCATAAGAACCATTCCTTTCAAAATATAAGAGGAAACTTTTTCTGTGAAGCCACCAACTTCATCTTAATGCAAACCATTTTCACATTACTATTTTTGCATAAAGTTGAAACAAAAATAAATTCGATCTTGGCACAGCTTCACCTTCTACCTATATTCACCTCATCTGATTTGCCAACTTGGAAAAACGAACATCATCACACTCGGCGGAACAGCGCAAATGATTGGAGGTTGTATCGATCGACCACAAAAAAGCATTTTCCAAGTGCTCGAATCATTCCCGTCCGAAAGGTTCAGTGATGTGGAATCTCACGATGTGCACGCCGAGCATGGGAAGTTCTTGTTTCTGGCTGAAAGATGAAACTCCGTGAGAGACCATTTATTACTTTAGTGAATGTCAATATGTCTTTCCGCCGTTATGTCAATTATTTATTCGTTATTCGCAGCTAGCTGGGGAACTGTCAATCGTTTTTTCATGGAGATCAAATTGAAAAATTACTTTCATCTGGCTTCAAAATTTTTTTACTTCATATTGTCCAAGGAAAGACAATCTACAAGGATATTTATGCAATGTCTTTTTTATTTTGTATTGAATTGAGAGAAAAATTCAATTCTGAACTTTACTCTCCAAAAACTACTTGCATAGCAAGGATATATTTTGAAAACTAACATCAGCTGGATATTTAATTCAAGCTGAACTTTGAAACAACTATCGAAATCAACAATTGAAATCATGAGTTACTTTTGAGAAATATATTATTTGAATTTGGGAGGCTTTTACTTGGTAAACTTTCATTATCAATAATAAAAAACAAGAACTGTGTTTTAAGGAATTTTACTTAATAATTGCGATTCGTAACGCGTTTCACTACACCGAAGCTTCTTCATTCGTCTGAAGAAGCTACGGTGTAGTGAAACGCGTTACGAATCGCTATTATTGAGTAAAATTCCTTAAAACACAGTACTTGTTTTTTATTAGAAATATATTAAGTATTCATCCATTTGTTGAGAATATTCTGCAATTCAAAAAGTTTCTTTCAATGAAGGTACTTGAAGGGACAATTGAAAACGTGTTCTTCGAAAATCAAGTGGTGAAAATCAAAATAAATGAAAATACAAGACATTTGTCTTTGAAGTACAATCCTGCGAATATAAAGTATGGAATACAATTTATTACTTTTATCAGTAAAATTCTTGGGTTGGTCACTTTCTAGTTTTATCTAGAATTTTTCATAGTCAAGTTAAATATTCTTCACTTATAAACCATTTTTATGTACAAGATACGATGTCATTGACAATTTTCCCAAATTGAAACCAAATTAGAACATTTTTTCATCGTGAAGAGTTTTACAATTTCCCATAGTTTGAGTCTGCAAAGAATGGTTTTCGACTTATAGGGTATCTCATCCGAGTAAGAACAAGTTTGTTATTTTCAAATAGATTCTGGAATCAATTGAAAACATTGATCTTCGAACAGCTGAAGTAAAAAATTTAGAGAACCGAGCTGAAACCAAACCATGTGTATGCATACCTCAGATGATAGAACATACGGACGTCTAAAATCGGGAGATAATAACTCCGTAAATTTCAAGAGTTAAACGGAAGGAGCCAGTTATTGTAGCGACCGATATAGTTTATATCAGACTGGAGGACTCAGGTCAGGGGATCCGCGTAAATTTTACTGTCATCTGCATGGAATGCGATTTTACTCCGTAGATGAAATGGTTGATCGCTAACGCACACGTTGGATAAAAGAGGACCAAGCACGCGGCCCTGCGGCACACCTCTGGTCACGGTACGAACTGAGGAGAACGAGCCACCTACTCTCCCCACGAACCTTCTGTCACTCAAATAGTTCTGAATCCATATCAGCAATGTTCCCCTCATACCACAGTGCTTATGAAGTAGCCGCGTAATAGTGCGATCGAAAGCTCGCGCAAAGTCGAAATAGATAACGTCATTGGGTATTTTAGAATTAAGCGCTTTAGACCAGTCATTGATATGCGACAGTAAATTGTAGTGGTGGATTTTCCCTTGACGATTCCATGTTGTTCTTTTGGCATAACTTGATTCAGGTCTAGAAAAGTGGTGATTTCATCCGTTACGACCGACTCCATTATCTTCGAAGGCACTGACAAAATATTCATCGGACGATAATCAAGGGGTCCAACTTATGTCCCTTCTTAAACACAGGCGTAATTGACGCCGTCTCCCAGAAGGATGGTAATTTTCCCTTTTCGAAGGAGGTAACCATCAATCGAGATAAGAGATAGCAGAAAATATCTGCGTTATTTTTGAGTAATGCCTAGGTGATTCGGTCCAATCCACGAGACGAAGGCTTGTGGATTGGATTTTGAAGGTATTTTTTACTTTCTCTGGGGTAAATGAAATTTCTGTGATGCTGTCCTAAACACGGGGCGACAGTAGTGACGGGAGGGGGTCATCCATCGGTTCAACTGTGTAAACCTCAGCAAATGCTGCAACTAGCATTTCTGCAGACTCGGCATCTGACAAGCACATACTACTATTAGCACAACGCAGAGCAGAGGGGTTGTAACTTTGCTTCTGAGACTAGTTCGGATGTGATTGAACAAGCGTTTGGTCTCCTAATTTCGCCTAGAGAAACTGTCGAAGTCCTCTACATTACCTGATCTCTCATACCGTCGCTACAGATTTCTCTTGTGATGCAGTAGGAGGATGAGTTCGTTAGTTAGCCAGGGTTTTAGAGGATTTTTGTCACAAAAACTGTGCGTGAATGTTCCGTTACGCAGGAAGTAATGGTGGAGTGAATATTGGACCATATTCGATTTGGATCATCTGAAATGTCTTCGGTTTGCCAGTTCGTTCCAGAGAGTTCATTGCTCACTTCGTTGAAGTCCGTGACGTTGATCATGGAGCTTTCAGCATAGTTTGGAGGTGAGTGAAAAATCTGAACTTCAGAAGCTATGACAACGTGGTCAGAGGAACCAATAGGACACCAATCAATCTTATCGATTCAAAATGGGTACCTCGAAATGGTGATCTAAGATATGGAAAAAGGTCAGCCTGAGCCATATCAGGTGAACGCGGTGGTTGTTCGATGATATTTGTTAATGCAATTCTGTGTTCACTTATTTGAACATACAGTCTTTTTTTGAAGAATTCAAGTTCGGACTTGAAAGAAAAGATGTTTTGACAAAAAGTTATAACAATATACACAATATCTTAAGTCAGTAAACAAATTATGTCATGAATTGACCACATTTGTGTGGTGCTATTTGCGCCTGATTGAATTTTTTCGGTATAAGAATTCTTTTTTGAAATTCTTATAACGTTTTGAAATTGGTTTCGATAAGCTTTGAATTCATTCCAATGACTAATGTCTTTACTGCTCTCACACTTTTTGTAAAGTCTGTTTCTTACGTTAAAAGATTTCAAAAATGCAGCGGTCATTTTTCTACCACGACCTTGATTTTTTTCAGTGAATGAAACTGTTAAACTTTCAACATCTGTGTTTTCATAAAATGATTCCCATTCCAAGTCAGTAAAAAGTGATTTCAATTCGACAAAATTTATTTTGATGTTTTTGAGTGTTCTCTCGATCAAACAATTACTCAGAAATATGGAAAGAAAGTATGGTAGAAAAATGATCTGTGATAAGAGTTTTAATACAATTGTAACACAATTTCCAATCCCTTAGTGAGAATATGATCAATGCAAGATTTACTATCTGCTTGCACTCTAGTGTACTCATTTATTTCGGATCTAAAACCCTCCTCGCACAGAGTATTCAAATAATCTAACACATCCTCATCATATTTTTTGATATTCACATTCATATTTCCAATAATTATTTGAAAATAATCACTTCTACACTCTGATCTTAAAGAATTACGAAAGTTCCTGTTGAATTCAAGAACAGGAATATTCGGTGACTTATACAACCCGGTTCGATAAACATCTTCACTACTTTAATATCTCCAACTTCTACACTTTCAAAAGTATATCTAAAATTAGATTTTACATCGACTATAACGCCGTCATTTCTATTATAATCCCCACCATTGTAAAGTATATCGTACCCATCAAGCTTAAACAAATCTAAATCATGTCCTAAATCACTCAGACGAATGAAGAAGCTACGGTGTAGTGAAACGCGTTACGAATCGCAATTATTAAGTAAAATTCCTCAAAACACAGTACTTGTTTTTTATTAGAAATATATTAAGTATTCATCCATTTGTTGAGAATATTCTGCAATTCAAAAAGTTTCTTTTAATGAAGGTACTTGGAGGGACAATTGAAAACGTGTTCTTCGAAAAACAAGTGGTGAAAATCAAAATAAATGAAAATACAACACATTTGTCTTTGAAGTACAAACCTGCGAATATAAAGTATGGAATACAATTTATTACTTTTCTCAGTAAAATTCTTGGGCTGGTCACTTTCTAGTTTTATCTAGAATTTTTCATGGTCAAGTTAAATATTTCACACTTATAAACCATTTTTATCTACAAGATACGATGGCATTGACAATTTTCCCAAATTAAAATCAAATTAGAACATTTTTCCTTCGTGAAGAGTTCTACAATTTCTCATAGTTTGAGTCTGCAAAGAATGGTTTTCGACTTATAGGGTATCTCATCCGAGTAAGAACAAGTTTGTTATTTTTAGATAGATTCTGGAATCAATTGAAAACATTAGTCTTCGAACATCTGAAGTAAAAAATTAAGAGAACCGAGCTGAAACCAAACCATGTGTATGCATACCTCAGATGATAGAAGATACGGACGTCTAAAGTCGGGATATAATAACTCCGTAAATTTCAAGAGTTAAGTGGAAGGAGCCAGTTATTGTACTAGCGACCGATATAGTTTATATCAGGCTGGAGGACTCAGGTCAGGGGTTCCGCGTGAATTTTACTGTCATCTGCATGGAATGCGATTTTACTCCGTAGATGAAATGGTTGATCGCTAACGCACACGTTGGATAAAAGAGGACCAAGCACGCGGCCCTGCGGCACAACTCTGGTCACGGTACGAACTGAGGAGAACGAGCCACCTACTCTCCCCACGAACCTTCTGTCACTCAAATAGTTCTCAATCCATATCAGCAATGTTCCCCTCATACCACAGTGTTTATGAAGTAGACGCCGCGTAAGAGTGCGATCGAAAGCTCGCGCAAAGTCGAAATAGATAACGTCATTGGGTATTTTAGAATTAAGCGCTCCATGTTGTTCTTTTGGCATAACTTGATTCAGGTCTAGAAAAGTGGTGATTTCATTCGTTACGACCGACTCCATTATCTTCGAAGGCACTGACAAAATATTTATCGGACGATAATCAAGGGGTCCAACTTATGTCCCTTCTTAAACACAGGCGTAATTGACGCCGTCTCCCAGAAGGATGGTAATTTTCCCTTTTCGAAGGAGGTAACCATCAATCGAGATACGAGATAGCAGAAAATATCTGCGTTATTTTTGAGTAATGCCTAGGTGATTCGGTCCAATCCACGAGACGAAGGCTTGTGGATTGGAATTTGAAGGTATTTTTTACTTTCTCTGGGGTAAATGAAATTTCTGTGATGCTGTCCTAAACACGGGGCGACAGTAGTGACGGGAGGGGGTCATCCATCGGTTCGACTGTGTAAACCTCAGCAAATGCTGCAACTAGCATTTCAGACAGACTCGGCATCTGACAAGCACATACTACCATTAGCACAACGCAGAGCAGAGGGGTTGTAACCTTGCTTTTGAGACTAGTTCGGATGTGATTGAACAAGCGTTTGGTCTCCTAATTTCGCCTAGAGAAACTGTCAAAGTCCTCTACATTACCTGATCTCTCATACCGTCGCTACAGATTTCTCTTGTGATGCAGTAGGTGGATGAGTTCGTTAGTTAGCCAGGGTTTTAGAGGATTTTTGTCACAAAAAACTGTGCGTGAATGTTCCGTTACGCAGGAAGTAATGGTGGAGTGAATATTGGACCACATTCGATTTGGATCATCTGAAATGTCTTCGGTTTGCCAGTTCGTTCCAGAGAGTTCATTGCTCACTTCGTTGAAATCCGTGACGTTGATCATGGAGCTTTCAGCATAGTTTGGGGGTGAGTGAAAAATCTGAACTTCAGAAGCTATGACAACGTGGTCAGAGGAACCAATAGGACACCAATCAATCTTATCGATTCAAAATGGGTACCTCGAAATGGTGATCTAAGATATGGAAAAAGGTCAGCCTGAGCCATATCAGGTGAACGCGGTGGTTGTTCGATGATATTTGTTAATGCAATTCTGTGTTCACTTATTTGAACATACAGTCTTTTTTGAAGAATTCAAGTTCGGACTTGAAAGAAAAGATGTTTTGCCAAAAAGTTATAACAATATACACAATATATTAAGTCAATACAAATTATGTCATGAATTGACCACATTTGTGTGGTGCTATTTGCGCCTGATTGAATTTTTTCGGTATAAGAATTCTTTTTTGAAATTCTTATAACGTTTTGAAATTGGTTTCGATAAGCTTTGAATTCATTCCAATGACTAATGTCTTTACTGCTCTCACACTTTTTGTAAAGTCTGTTTCTTACGTTAATAGATTTCATCATTTTTCTACCACGACCCTAATTTTTTTCAGTGAATGAAACTGTTAAACTTTCATCATCTGTGTTTTCATAGAATGATTCCCATTCCAAGTCAGTAAAAAGTGATTTCAATTCGACAAAATTTATTTTAAAATATTATTGAGTGTTCTCTCGATCAAACAATTACTCAGAAATATGGAGAGAAAGTATGGTAGAAAAATGATCTGTGATATGAGTTTTTAATACAATTGCAACACAATTTCCAATCCCTCTAGTGAGAATATGATCAATGCAAGATTTACTATCTGCTTGCACTCTACTGTTCTCATTTATCTCGGATCTAAAACCCCCCTCGCACAAAATATTCAAATAATCTAACACATCTTCATCATATTCTTTGATATCCACTTTCATATCTCCTATAATTATTTGAAAATAATCATTTCTACACTCTGATCTTAAAGAATTACGAAAGTTCCTGTTGAATTCACGAACAGGAATATTTGGTGACTTATACAACCCGGTTCGATCAACAACTTCACTACTTTTATATCTCCAACTTCTACACTTTCAAAAGTATATCTAAAATTAGATTTTACATAGACTATAATGCCATCATTTCTATTATAATCCCCACCATTGTGAAGTATATCGTACCCATCAAGCTTAAACAAATCTAAATCATTCATCTGAGAAGTCTCTGTCAAAACAATATAATCATAGTTACTTGCCAATTCATGTAACACAACTTGAAGGTGATCGAAATTTTTACTCAAACTCCGTATATTATTATGAGAGATCTTGAAATGATCCAAAAGCTTATTCGATGTATATCTTCAGCATAAGTCAGCTCTTCAAAGACCAGAGTTTCTACACTATCATAATTATAATCTCTGATGAACGGATCCAAAAAAAAATTTGGAAAATATGACAATGAGTAGTCCGTTCTCTCCCTGATGATTTCCAATTGTCCGAAATAACTGGGGCACTGCAGATCCAAACAGCTATGATTCACGTCATAATTGGAATCAAACTTTGAATTCAAAATAGAACAATTTATACACTTTCTATATTCAGTTATGCACGCGTTGATAGCATGCTCACCGGCACGACACTTTTCTGCTACAATCCTGACTCTTGTGATAAAATCCGTTGCAGTTGGAACATCTTGGAAGTTATAAATTTCCGTAGATTGGATATCTATCATATTTAATGTTGACTTTTTTCTCTCTCAGAAATTTTCTATATGCTGACATATTACATTCAATCACAGCCCAGTTTGACTCGCTTCTCCTGGTTTTCCTAAGGAAGTTCAATTCTACATTATCTTCTTCGGAAATGAAATGGTTCTGATTTCTAATACATTCAATAATAGAGTTTTCTTTCACAGTTACATCTATGTTTGAAATAACAATGATTGGTTTCCTTAGTTTGATATCCTTCACTTCAAATTCCAATTTTAGCTTTGAGAACAGGAGTAAGGCCAAAATATTTTAATTATAAGAAAATGTAAATACAATTGTGAAATTTTATGAATGAATGAAAAAAAAACAAAAATCAGCATCAAGACTTTGAAGCTATGTAACTAATTGCACAGAATTTATCATTGAACATATTTGGCTGAGATGTTGATTCTTTAAAACCGTACTGAAACCTTCCATCGGATTGAAGTAGCCCTTCTACAGATATGGTCAAATATTGCCTAAAACTTGTGCAATCTCGTTAAGGAACCACTAAATATCAAGCCTTTGAAGAAGGCAGTTCAAGCGTAATATTGGTTTATATTTTTAACATTTTCTGCCCTCTCAGTTTATTTTACCTGTCTTTGGAATAAACCGCGAAACTAATGAAAATAATTCATCAGTCAATTAGCATACAATATTGTTGGCAAAATTAAAAACTGACGATGATTCAAATCAACTAAATTTAACGAACAGACAATTCAATGCAAAAAAATTTCCTCTGAAGCATTTTTCAGAAATTCCATCGTTTGAAGAATCTCATTCCTTCTTCCCATTTATTAGAATTCAGAAAAATATCCTTTGAAGATCTGCTAAGAAATCTGTTTTCTTATCTAGTGATTCATCGAAACCTTGAAACATCGTTATCATATCCGGAGTTTTCCACGAAATGCGAGGAATTGGAATCCTTTCATCGTTCCTGCCTAATGAAGTGCTTTTGAATATCAATTGTGATAATTTAATTCTATTACGATCGGAACTTCCAACAAGAGAAAAGTTTCACTTCGTCGCGCTTTGATATTCTTGTGATTTAATTTATTTGAATTTCATGCTCGCAACGTTCCGCCTGAATTTATGGAACAAAAGCGGAGGCGCCTTGTAAGGATAGATTTATCCAATATGGAAATTATATCATTCCGCATTTCACTGCGAATGGCAAAGCAGTAGTAAGTGCTCACATTGATATTTTGCTTATTTAATGTGTTCAGATTATTTGACAGTACATTTCCTATTTCAATCAAGTTTCATTCGACGATATACAGGGATATCCACGGGACCGTCCGTTAAAAACTTTTCAAGTTCCAATTACAATATCAAGCTGAAATTTTATAAAGGCCATAACTAGCGATTTCCAATTGAAGTGAAATATTTTCGAAGTGATACAATTTCCGGTTATTCCGGACATTTGAACAAGGCATAAAATACTCAAGTTGTTGGCACTTATCTGTCAAAACTTTTGACAGATTTAATAATTTTTGTTATAAACTCGATTTTTAAGGGACATTTAAAAAAATGTTAGCTCGTAGATCTTTTGCACTTCAGACACAATTTTTGGTTGGGTGGATAGAAGAAGGATCAAGGAATTTTTTAAGCAAGGTACACATGCCAAATGTTTATTGCGTTGTTTTGTATGATTTTTTCTATGTTGCCTTTTTCAAACAGCAATGACTCAATTTTTTCAAAATGCACGTGCTAATTTTTATATCGCCATCACATTAAGCGTCAAATTTCAGATGGAATTGTATAAGCATGTACTATACCCATCTCTTATAGTTCCGAAATAATTTGAGAATATATTGAATTTTGATGATTTTGCAAGAACTAACAGAGAATGCTTTGAAATATTTGAATCTAGTAGCTGAACTGGCTACGCTCACCTGACAGGTGCCTAAAATGAATGTACTTGTCACTTCGTTTATTCGAATTTGATATTTCAACAAGAATTGTCGATATTTCAGATTGAAAATATCCAAAAAATACAACACATTTGAAATAAAATCACTGGTTATTCAAACGAAAATATATTTAATCTTTTTTTAATTCATTTCAGAATGTCAAAAATTAGTGGGTACAAACTGCAGGCAATGCAATAACCAATTTCCAAATTTACCGTCTATGAGTAAAATAAAATTTCGAAGCATTAGAACCAATTTTCTTCAATTCGGATGAATAAAAATTGTAAGAACTAAGCGAAAACCAATCATCGAAGATAATTACACTAATACGAATAGATGATAGCAAACATCATGGGAGAAAACTAATTTATGATCTGAATAAATGTTCAATATGGGCCTCATTTTGCTCGATACACTCGACAGCTCGTATACGAACATGATGAGTTGCCCTCCTAGTTTCCTCAAGATCAAAGCATTATGAATGCGCTCTAGTAACTCTTCTTTACTTCTTACAGGAATAAGATACACTTCACTCTTGATTTTGCCCCATAAATAAAAATCAAGGGGCGTCAGGTCCGGAGAACGCGGAGGCCACATATTGGGATCTTGATAATCCCACCATCCCTTTGGTAATAGCAATCTCTCAAAATGTTAAGAGGTAATCTATCTAAAAAATCTGCTAATGTTCCTTTCAAAATTTCCAGGTATCTTTGTCCATTAAGATTTTCCTCATAAACGTGATAAGCCAACAAATCATTCATTAAAATTGCAAAAACGTTCACGCTGAATTTATTTCGGAAATCAATAACCTCAATGAAATGTGGATTTTCTGTGGCCCAAAAATGTGGATTTCTCCTGTTGGTTATTCCATTTTCATTGAACTTGGCTTCATCAGACCATATAATTTTTTGCAGAATTGTCTCATCTTCTTGAAGCCGAATTAATAAATTTTCACAGAAATTTAGCCGCTTGGTGGGAAGGTCAGTTGGTTTCAATTTTTGTAGTCTGATGGAAGAATACGGGTGCATGTTATGTTTCTTAAGGATCCTTTGAATGGAAGTATAATTCAATCCAATATCTATTGATGCTGACTTAATGGACGCATGTGGATTGCCACGAAAATACGCTAGCGTATTAATTTGATTGTCGTCGTCCTCGAGAATTGTATTTCTTCTAGTTTCTATGTATTTTGTTCCTCCAAATTGCTGAAAACTACTTCTAATCCTTCAAAATTTTGTTTTACTCATAGGCGCCAAATTTGGAAATAGGTTATTGAATTGCCTACAAGTTCCACCACTTTTTGACATTCGCCATGAATTAAAAAGAGATTAAACATATCCTCGTTTGAATAATCAGCCATTTCATTATCAATCTGGTGTCTTTCAAAAATTTTCACTCCAAATTACCAACAATTCTTGTTGAAATATCAAATTCGAATTAACGAAGTGACAAGTACATTAATTTTAGGCACCTGTCAGGTGAGCGTAGCCAGTTCAGCTACTTGATTCAAATATTTCAAAGCATTCTCTGTTAATTCTTGCAAAATCATCAAAATTCAATATATTCCCAAATTATTTTGAAACTATAAGAGATGGGTATAGTACATGCTAATACAATTCCATCTTAAATTTGACGCTTAATCTGATGGCGATATAGAAATTGGCACTAGCATTCGAAAAAATTGAGTTATTGCTGTTTGAAAAAGGCCAAATTGAAAAAATCATACAAAACAACGCAATAAACATTTGGCATGTGTACCTTGCTTAAAAAATTCCTTGATCCTTCTTCTATCCACCCAAGCTCAAATTGTGTCTGTAGTGCAAAAGATCAACGAGCTACAATTCTTTTAAATGTTCCTCAGAAATCGACTTTAGAACAAAAATAATTAAATCTGTCAAAAGTTTTGACAGATGAGTGCCAACAACTTGGGTTTTTTATGGCTTGCTCAAATGTCGATTCTAGATGTATAATTAAAAAGGTAGATTGCCATTTGAAATAACAAAGTGATGACCCACTTCCGGCATAACCGGAAATGGTATCACTTCGAAAATATTTCACTTCCATAGGAAATCGCTAGCTATGGCCGCGTATAAAATTTGAGGTTGATATTGTAATTGGAACTCAAAGAGTTTTTAACGGACGGTCCCGGTGGATATCCCTGTATATTCTATAATTTTGCTTAGTATTGAATGAACTCTAAAGCCTATTTTTAAGACTTGATTGATCTTTTAGCTACGATGTAATGATTTGCGATACAATCGACTCTCCTTAATTCAAACCTGCTATAATTCGAACCTCTCCATAATTCAAAGTGATCACGAGTTCCCTCTTTCTATTTCGAACTAAATCAATACATTTTTATGCTTTTGGTAATTGAAACGGAAAAAGCATTGCTATCTAACAAAACGACGCGTTAATTCAAACTCATCGGCGTCCAACACTCGACAATTCAAAGTTGCAGAGAGAAAGAGGCGGAAAGATTGTAAATACATTTTGCGACATGTATCAACGTACACGATCCTTTGTTTTTGTTATGATTAGTTTGTCTATTGGACACACATTTCCGCACAGATTGGTTTGTTTGGCTATGTTTTAGTTACTGTTACTCTTTCGTTGGTAAACAGATTGAAAGTTTGTATTAGTTATGGAAGTATAAATGTTTGAAGATTGCTGAAAAGAAAAAGTTAATCGAAAAAGTATAAAAAGGTGAGAAGAAAAGTGATGTTGCAAGAGAATTTAAGATTCATCTGAGTACTCTCTCAACCATAATTGAAGGAACATATATCCGTGGATCTTAAGATAGTTATAAACGTGAATAAACGGATCTGAGAACTTTATTTAACAGTACTTGACAATGGACATTTGACAATTAAATAACATTCGAGCATCACATCAAAGTTCACTTCTAGTTTATTCCAACACTTTCCCTCGAAATGAGTACTGCCGATGATTCGACGAACGCCCCAAATCTTGAACTCCTATCGCTCAAGGTATTTAACATGCTTACTTTTCGACAGTCCTTTATGTCGTTTGTCGGAACATACTCTATCAAGAGAATGTCTTCATTTCTGAGTATATCTCGCACGAAATGATGTCTGATATCAATGTGCTTCGTGCGACTATGAAAAACAGCATTCAACGCAAGCTTCTATGCACCGTGGCTATCACTGTTAAGTTTGATGTGGCACAATTTGCGGAATCCTAAATCTTTCAGAAAACGATGCAAGTACACGGCTTCTTTTTCCGCCTCAGTAAGAGCCATATACCCAGCTGCTACTGACGAAAGTACTACAGTCCGTTGATTTCTTGATTCCCAAGAAATCGGACTACTGCCCAGAACGTAAACATAAACACCTCAAAAAAGTCTAGGGAACACTTCTGAATATCGATATATCGTATCCAGAACGATCAATATGGGTGATTTTTTTTAAGAAATGAACACCTGCATCAATTTCTCACCAAAGTATGTAGAGTGCCGTAACAGATTTCAGTTTTTTTTTTAAAAACTAAAAATGCAGCAGATGCGACGCTGCTTTATAATCATTTCATGTATTCAGTGTTTGAAATCAGTTAGTTGGCACTTTGTTTCTGTTGTAAGCACAAATGAAAGATCCAAATTTCGTGATTCGAAGATGAAAAGACGACTTTTGACTAGAGAAGAGATGTTACGAACCGTTGGCATGCTCCAAGCTGGGAGATCTCAACGAAATGTATCCTAGTTCTGGGAACTAGCCCTAGTGTCATAAACCGTTTATGGTCGCGTTTCAATGAAACAGGTAGCGTAGAAGAACGCCATACAGATCGTTTCAGGATTACTACAGTCGCCCAAGACCGATTTTTGGTTTTATAAGCCAAAAGAGGTCGTACTACCACAGCATCTCAATTAGCTCAAGAGCTATCACGAGTTCATAATGTACAAATTTCCGACCAAACTGTGAGAAATCGACTGCACGAAGGTCAATTCCACTCCAGACGTCCTTCAAGAGTTCCACAACTGACCCATGGAAATCGCGCTGCTCATTTAGCTTGGTGCCAAGAACTCGTAAACTGGGATCAAGAGAGGTGGGCCACAGTTCTCTTCAGTGATGAATATAGATTTAGTTATTATCCCGAATCGGGAAGAATTCGAATATGGAGGGAACCTGGAAAGCAAAACCGTCTCCAGCATGCTCGAGAAGTTGATAGACAGGAGGCGGATCAGTGATGTTTTGGAGAGGTATACGCCTTGGTGGAAGAACTGACCTAGTTTTCATACCATCCACTCTTCCAACAAGATAATGCCCCTCCTCATCGTGCAAGAGTTGTCATGAACGTTCTTGAAGAGAATGATATCGATCTTCTACCGTGGCCATCCTGCTCCTAGATCTGAATCCCATCGAGCATGTGTGGGACACCCTAAAAAGAAATCACCTGCGTCAAAACGTCTTCCATCATGAACAGGAGCTTCGATTAGCAGTTCCGGGGGTTTGGAATGACTTAGGCCAAAATGTAATAGACAATTTAATATTGAGCATGCCGCGACGATGCCAAAGTGTCATTAAGAACAGAGGTGGACCTTCTGGGTACTGAAAAATATAAGTGCTTCCATATCGTTTCGAAAATATTAGTTCAGGTTTTTTTTGTTTTACCAAATTTCGTCATTTTCAAATTTCAATTTTTTTTTATGATAGGTGCTTTGGAGAAGTCAAATATTTTTTGTTTTCTTGAGAATACATTATATACAATACATCCTAGCAAAAACCGAAAGATTTCTATAAATTCGAATCATCAAATTCATATTTTAAAGATATTGGTAAGTGTTCCCTAGTCTTTTTTGAGGTGTTTATCCAGTATATGATCTTCTATCATCTGCGCTATTTCCCCAATCTGCATCTACGTAACCTTTCAGAATTCCATCAGTCTTCTTGAAATTCAGACCAATATTTTCTGTACCTTTGAGGTATCTCAGTACACATTTAGCAGATGACCAATGCCTTAAGTCATAGCAGGAATTGAATTGACTTAGGTAACTTACTGCAAGACAAATATCTGGTCTTGTGCATACAGCTAAGTACGTAAGTGCTCCGATTCTCTGTAGGGTAACTTCTTCGCTTCTTCACTCTGGATATTTTCATTCTTCTTCAATTTCAAACCTAACTCAATAGGAGTTGTAATTGATTTCGCATCAGTCATGCCGAATCGTTCGAGAATATCTTTTATGTAGCCTTTCTGACTCATCTGTATTCCATTTTCAGTCCGTGAAAACTCAATTCCAAGACAATTATTCACAACTCCCAGATTTTTTATCTCTAAAATTCCTGATAGATGGAATTCTTGAATCTTCTTCTCTTGCCTTGAAATAGTCAGAATATCGTCTACATTAATGACCACCGTAAATATATCTTCCCTTCGGCCCGAAAAGAACAAACATTCGTCATATTTCGATTTCTTCAAGTGAAAATTATTCAAAGCTTCACTCAGTTTTATGTACCACTGACGGCCGGCCTGACATCTCCTTCTTCATCAAACATACTTTATCTCCTCTATGAAAATCTAAAAGTTTCACAGCTTTCTTGATGATTTCACTATTCCTTGATTCATTGTAACAGTCCGATTTCTCGAATTAATCATTTATATCTTTTAAACTCAGTTGTCATAATTTTATTAATAATTCAATCTCATTTCATCAAGTTAAATATTCAAACAGTTTGAAATTCGAATCAGGAATCTACAGGTAATGATACCCAATGAAAATTATAGTTATATCCGTAAGGTGTCGCTGCTATTGATCTATGTTGTTCGCCGGTTAATTGTGAAGTCAGTACTTGAAAGGAGATCGTTTTCTCCTTTCTGTGGGAGAACGGAAACCAGTAACTCATTCTATGTTTCGTTTCCACTTTATTGTTGTGAAAAGAATAATGTCGCTTTTTATTAATTTTTTTGAATATCAATAGTGTAATGATGGAGGCTGTTAAAATAGCTTGCATTCCAAAGTTGGGCTGAATATCTCAAAAACTGCAGGAGTTTTGAAGAAAAAACACAACTTTTTCCGGGAATTTCAACACGCTGCAGCTCCGTAACGAACCTTTTACGAACCTATGTTTATATGAACGTTTTTTCCAAAAATTGCTCGTAGATTTACCCCCACAAGTTGTTACATACTATTATGTAACACCTTGTATTTGTCGATGGCCATGAAACACACATGATACTGAATTTTGCCGTAAGTTACAGATCATTCTAATTGCCCTTATCGAAATGCTACCTGTATCCTAGACCCTTCGGATATGGCAGCGTTTCGACCAATCTTAAATGACTGAAAAAAAATCTCCTATAATGGCGACTAGAGAATCCACAGTAGCAGTTTAATAAATATACACTTGCCCCAATTCTTAAAAGAGTAGTTAATAATTGAAGAGTACAACGATTAAAAATGGTTTTCACGCCTGTGGCTTATTTCCTTGAAACCCTTATGCATTGGATTATCGAAAATATTTGGGGAGAATATCTAAAAGCCAAGAGATGTACCACCTCTTGACTTCTAGATATTCTTCTATATCGTGTACAGCTGAATAACGATGATGCTGAAAATTTTCTAAAAAGAGGATCGGGAAAGAGCATGAAACCGACTTCTCGCGAAGACTGTTATTTAAGACTTGGTGTTTTGAGTGACATCTAGTGACGCTGTACAAGAAAGAAACAGATTGCAGGAGTTAGCCAAGCATCAGCGAGTGTGGCTTCACTTATGATACGTTTGAGAAAAATTGACCTTCGGGCCATAAGACCTGAAACGGATTCAGAATTGAAGTTCGCCAAAGAAAACCAGCATTCGAGCAATGAAAAAGTATTTCCTGACGAAACCAGGTTTTGCCTTAATCTCCTGATTTACGTCTCAGATTTTACCTGTGATCTAGTGGGCGTTTCAATCAAGACAATTTTCTTACAAGAAACGGTTATGAAGGCGGTTCAGTAACGATTTGGGGTGGCAAAAGTATGGAAGGAAAAACAGAATTAATTACAGTTGATACGGATCCATGACTGCTGTGACCCATATACGCCAAGTTCTAGGTCCTCAAGTTTTCTCATTCGCACAAAACATGGCACCTCTTACCGCAAGGGCAGTGAGTATCTTGATCGACTTTGATTTTATGAAAAGACTGGCCGGCAATGAGTCCTGATGTCAATCAGATTGAGTACTAGTGGGACATGATAGATAGAAGGTTAAATTAGATTTCAAGATAACGCCAGAACTCACCAAGCTCATATCGTTAGGAACTACCTTCAAGATCAGTTCAATGAAGTGGCTTGCACGATGTCAAGACCTCAATCTCATTGAAAATGTGAGCATAACCAGCCAGCTACCATGAATGAGTTGAATATGTAACAGAATGGATCAGAATGCTTATATAATTGTTCTCAAACATTCCTTAGTACTGATGGATTACTAGAAAGATAATTCTTCAATATATCTAAATTTCTGAATAAATTTGAATTTTCGATTTCGTGCATTAATTTCTTGGCATAGTGTAGTATCGTATCCTAATATCTAGGGAATGTCCATTCCATTCGCCAGATAAATTCGATATAAACCTGGCCACACTAAATAAAGAATGCGTATCGTAAACTCTAAGGAAGTCATATTGTGCCAAAGTAAATTCACGAGCAGAAACATCAACAATTTATGATCATGACTCGAGGCACAAAGCGAATGTATCAATATTAACTTTGTGATATTTTGATATAAACTTTCCTCTTTGGAAGCTCCAATTCAATGAAATATAACATCGAATGGAAACAGTTAATTGCCATCAGAATCAATATATTCAATATATTCCAAGAGAATTATCGGTTTAGGTTGAACTCAGTACACATCCGTAACGCCTTTTATGCTGAATTCCCTTGTATGCCCTTTGAACTGAATATCTCTAGTAAACGTAACGCCTCTTGTGCGGGCTTCCTTTTGAGAAGAATAATGTAACAGTGACCGAATCGTATTTACTTGCGACTTGTAAAGTGAGCCAATGAAAGAGAAATATTACAATGAATGCGATTCTTGTCGACTATCAGAGAGTCTGGATTGTATCAGCCTAAAAATTTAGTCTATTCTTACCCTATCCAAAAGAGTTTTCAGGAAGAAACGATTTCTAATATATCTTTCTCATTGCGAAAATTTGGGTTCCTTGAATTAAAACTCATAATCTTTAGCATAAGCTATTTCCTAATTATCGAAACTTCATTTTTCAAATCTCTAAGCTAGTTTCATTAATTACAAAAGGTATCCATTTAAGATGACGACACTCCCCCGTTTTCGTTCGCTAAAGAAATAAAGATTTGGCTTCAAAAAGTAATTGACTTGCCGCCTATAATTCTATGGCCCTCAGAGCTTTTACTATCACCCTCCCAATTCAAGATATAAAAAGAATAGCTTCCAACAACAATCTACCAGCCTCTTTCATAAATAAAATCATTAGATGCAAAGAACAAAATCGAACATCACAATAATTATATTGCAATCAAGAAAAACCCCAAAAAGATATGCTAGTTTCAATTATGTCAGCCCGATTTCTCATAAAATAAAATATTCTCTTGGACAATTCAAATTAA
The DNA here is from genome assembly GCA_013387265.2 of Cryptolaemus montrouzieri. Lineage (NCBI taxonomy): Eukaryota > Metazoa > Arthropoda > Insecta > Coleoptera > Coccinellidae > Cryptolaemus > Cryptolaemus montrouzieri. Next base: position 128,948,964 of record JABFTP020000185.1, read on the forward strand.
CCACCAAATTCTCGAGCAGTCCAAATCTTACCGAATTAGTAAATTATTTTTCAATGCAAAACAGAAAACAGACAATCTCAAATCATCTGGTATTCACAAAATCAAATACGAGGGCGGTTTGATAAGTCAGTGACTTTTTGAATAAAACAAATTTCTTCCGGCAAATAAACATTTAATTTTTCTACATAATCACCTTTTAGCTGGATACATTTAGTCCAGCGTTTTTCTAATTTTTTTAATCCCTTCAAATAATAGGTTTTCTCAAGGCTCTCAAAATACGCATTTGTTTCGATAATGAGTCCTTCTTTCAACTCAAATCTCTTACCGCCCAGCCATTGCTTTAAGTTTGGAAACAGAAAATAGTCGCAGGGGTCTAAATCTGGAGAATATGCTGGATCAGGTAGCAATTTGTATCCCAATTCAAGAATTTTAGCCATCGTGACTAGAGAAGTGTGCACACGTGCATTGTCTCAATGGAACAGCACTTTCTTCTTCGCCAAATGCGGCTGGTTTTGCTTAAAATCAACATCTAATCTGTTCAAAAGCATTGAATAATGTTCGCCGGTGATCCTTTTCCCTTTCTCGAGGTAATCGATGTGAATGACACCGCGTGCATCCCAAAAAACTGAGGCCATGTTTGTTAGGAACTACCTTCAACATCATGAAATGGGACAATGAATCAGAATGGTATAAGGTCATTGATTTTGAGTATGAATCATACAGTAATTCTCTCCAGTAATATCCGATATCAAAAAATCTTTAGAGACTTTACTTTTTACTTAAAATTTTACATTGTTCATCATTAGTTTTATTTTAATTTCTATGAGTACCAGTTCCATTTCGATATAAGGCTCATAAAATAATATAAAGCTTCAATAACTGTTTTATGGATTTATAGTTATGCGTTCGTTGCAAACAATGTATTAGTTAATAGTTCATAGCTCCCTCTGTAAGCCACAATGCGGGGTCGATATAGACTTTCAAATAAATTCTAACCAGAAAAAAAAGTGATCTGACCTTATATATTGTGGATATATGTGTGGACCGGCTTCAAATTTATAGATACTGTGCGATACGAGCCCACTGCAACCTCAAGCAGAATAATTGGGTTCCCATTGAGCGAGAGCAGTGTTTAAGAAACCGTGTGCGACAAAGGGCCAAAAAATCCTCCAGAAACAAATTTATGAATCCAGTTGTGAAAAGCTCTCATTTGTAGGTTTTAAGCGACTTTTTTTTTGCCTGATTCGAAAACGTCCATTTATTCGTAAAAACACTACCAACTTGTTATCACGATTTATGCACAATCAGATTAACTTAAAATGATCCGATTCGTTCGAAATACAGTATTTAACAATCTACACTCGTTATTCTCAAGCAAAGCAGTTTATGAAACTGAAAAATAATGAGATCTCCAATGACACATTCGGTTTCGTTATCACGATAGAATCTAGTCATTTACAATACTGTGGGTGCCATCCGAACAAAACAACTTACATACCACATCGTTGATAGTTTTAATGTGTAATAAAACTGTAATTTGATTTGTCATTTGATCGAGAATGAATATTTATGAATAATCAAAGATGGTACTTGATGTATCTTTGTTGAATGTGGTGGTTTAGAGTTCTTGAGAACACAAGCGAACTTGCGACGAGATGGATATTTTATTACAGAAGCAAAAATGTTTATTATAAAAATCTGAAACCAGAGACGACTTTATATTTTCCAACGGAAAATCTGAGTTTCACTCTCAAAAGCTGAAAGGAATTTACGTAGCAATTGAATCAAAATCGAATCAAACTTTAACAAACGAGGCTGAATGGAAAGTCCACATGAAGAATCAATAATAGTTGAAAAAAATCAAAGAGATGTACGCAGTCGGTCTTGCCTCATAGTCGGTAAATATAACTTCTTAAGGGATATCAGGCAACCCAACTTACATTCGGAAGTAAAATGTGTTGATTAATGAGAACAAACGAATTTCAAAAATGAAAATTAAGATATTATGTTACAACACCCAACCAGATTTATATGGAATCACTAGGTATTTCACATTATAGATTGTTTTTAACCATGGTTCTTTGACTACTTGTGCAGAATGAAATTTTTTGTTGTAAAAAACCTGGATAGTATGATGAGAAATGTTGAATTATCACCACATATTCGGGATCTTGTACTCAGTCGTCACTAAGATTTGAAATTGTCAATTTCAAATTTTAAAAGAGCCTATAATCATAATTGAAAATGCTTCAGGTTGGATTGTCTGATGTGCAGAGGGATCGAATAATTGTTCTCGTTGAATTAGGGGTGACACAGAGAGATATAGTGGCCACAATGGGGATATCACAGGGGCTGATATCAAAAACCTACGCCCGATACGTGGAGCTATAATCTCTGAAAAATAGGCCTGGAAAAAGTCGTCGGAAGATCACTTCTGAAGAACAAGACCGCTCTTTGTGCCAAATTGAAAGAAGAGACCCAAGTGCGTCGCACCCCATACTCCAAAAGCAATTTATGGAAGCAACAGGTATCAGTGTATCAGTCGAAACGATACGTCAAAGACTTCGTTCAAGGAAAGCAGAAGGCCCTTAAGAGTTCCAGAGCTATACAGACAACAAAAAATTAACAGATCTAATTGGTGTATCAAGCACCAAGATTGGAATATTGCGAATAGGCGAAATGTTTTTTTTCGCATGAGACCAGAATTGGTGCTCGATCATATCACCACCGGATTCGGGTTTTAAGGGGTCGTGGGAGACAAGCTAGACCCACGGTGAGAATTTCACTTTTATGCATGTAATGCTCCTCCGCATATCAGCCACCTCGCGCGACATTATCTTGAAACAGAGGAAATCGCTATTTTGGACTGGCCAGCTTGCTCTCCAGACCTAAATATTATTGAGTATTTATGGGATAATCTCAAAAGTAAAATTAGATCGCGCCAGGATAATACAAGAACCCCACAACAGCTCATTCAAGCCGCCACAGAAGAGTGGCAGAATATTACCCCAGAGCTTCATTTTAAAAATTTTTTTTTGTAACTTCAAAATTAGATATTGAAATTCAGAAACCTAGTACCTTTTTTTGACCTATCTAGTGTTGTTCAATTTCTTTTCCTCTCGAAGCCATGCCTTATTTTCTCTTTAAATTTTTCGAAATGAACTTCAGAACAGCATTATAATTACCTTTCACCGATTATGACTTTCATTGTGTCTATAACCGATTGTGTCTTCATTGGTTTTGCTCTGCCTTGCTAACTTGCCTACTTTACATATCTCATTTTTCTTTTTTGCATTTTAGTAGGCCAAGACAAATCCAAAAATACCTATTTTGATTTTTACCGATTATGACTTTTCTTGATTTTGTCTTACTCGCTATCTCATCTGATGTAGTATCTTACCTTATCTTTTCTATTTCAGTGAGTTGGGACAAATTCAACCATTCCTATTTCAACTTTCTGAATGAAAATAAAGGAAGCTAGAAGAAAGGAACGTCTTAGCTTTCCGCTTCAGCCCGTGAAAACGATTTCCTTATCAGATCTCTCCCCTCCTTTACGCGTAACGGTATTACTATTATTACTTTGCGCGTAACAGTATTATTAGTATTCAATAAATCAATATATTCTAATTCTATGATGGATTAATTTCAGCATCACGGTTTATTACCAGTGGCGTTGCGCTAATTGGGACAAGGTGATAATAGAAACGAAGGGTTACGGACTTTGACACGTAACAACTCCGTGAGACAATAATTTTCAATTTTTTTACTACATGCGGAAAGAGTCTCTTATGTTTATTTTTTTGTTTCTTCCTTGAAATAAACCTTAATTTATCCTTTTTTCAATTGAAATATCTCAAAAAGGATCAGTTTTAACAATCGTTCGAAATTTCCAAAATCCCTAAGGTAATATTCAAAATATCGGGTGATTCCATATAAATTTGGTTGTATGTATATGAAACATAAACAGTACGACTCTCAAAGCGTGACAGGTCGATTTGTGGAAAAATAATTCTTCAGTATGTCTATCCACACTCTTTCTGAATGAAATTGAATATTCGATTTTGTGCGCTCATTTTTTGATGCAATCTAGTTCATGCCAAAATGGTGTAATAAATGCTTCTCTAAATAAAATTATCGGCTGTTATCGGATTTCTTTATGGATTCGATCACATCATCTATAATTTCTAGCGTATCAACCGAGTTTGAACAACTCTCTTCAAAGTTGTCGTCACGAACACGATGACTTCAGGTAGTGTTTGATCATAGAAAGCTTAGATCAATGAATTATTGAAATATTACTGAAGAAATACGTATCTAATGTAATAGCATATTATTTCTCGACATTACACGTGTTTAAATCCACACACGGATAATATGATATTGAAATCGCTATAATAAATCGAAATAACGTCGATATTTACGACTAATAGGCGAATCAGATGACGCTCACCAATATTAGCATCGCCAGCTTTCAATATATGAAAAGCGATTCGTAATATTGAAAAAACTGAAAGATTACTAATTTTATCATGAAATCGTCATCAGATTCACATTACCAGCCATTCCCAAAACGTGAACTTCATGTATAATGATGCATGCCGAATCGGCTTTCATCCGTGAAAAGCAATGTTCCCCGATTCTTCATTTCAAATTAAAAGCCCTCTCGATTTCCCTACGGAAAAAGTTGAAGCCCCGAAGGCATTGATCATAAACACCATTTTCATGTGCGAACGTTGGCACGGAGTATCATTAGAAATTTTTATGCTCTAAATATGCCCAACAATAATTTACAGGTACTTCGAGCGTTAAACTGTAGAATACGGTCTTGTAATATTCCCCCTGTGTTTTACCGCTACACCAACAACTATAGAAGACCGTACGTGGAGAAAAGGTATCAAATTATGCTGCTATTAATTTTTCTCCAAAACCATCACTGAAATAATAATTCTAAAATCATTTTTAATAATAGAATTTAAATATTCTCACTCTTGAGTACGAATATTCATTCTTAAATACTTGACTCTATGTGTTTTTTATGTATTTTCATTCTACGGGTGTTACATAATAGTATGTCACAACTTGAGGTGGTAAATCTACGTGCAATTTTAACAAAAAATTTATATAAACATAGGTCCGCAAAAGCTTCGTTACGGAGCTACAGGATGTTGAAATTTCCGGAAAAAAATTAGGTTTTTTTAAAACTCCTGCATTTTTGAGTTATCCAGCCCAAATTTGGAATGCAAGGTATTTTTACTGCCTCCATTTCCTAGATTTCAACTGCTATTCAGAAGATTTTTTCTTTTCCGAGGCCATGTCTCATTTTGCCCTTTCAAACTTTTTTGCAGTACGCCACTGATCAGCCTACAATCAATTTTCGTTATCTTCGTTCAACTTAGAAACTTTTATGACATCTGTAATTTTTTCGTATCTCCAACCGTTTTCGAATGAAAAATTATTGAATTGGAATTAGTTGAATTGTATGTTATCCGCTAAATAAAAAATAATAATAGAAATACATAGGTATGCCCCAAATTTGCTTCTATTTTGATAGCTCGTGTTCTGAGACTCGACTTATACTTATTCAATATCAAACTAAAAGAAAGAACAATTGAAAGCTGAATTAATTGCTGGAAGTGTCCTCCACCTGCAAGATTACAGGCCTCTATCCTTCTTCGCATATTATCACGCATTCTTTGAAATATTCCTGGGGTATTTCTCAGCGTGTCACAAGAGGTTATAATTCTATTCCTCAATTCTTTTACAGTATTCACTGGTGTGGTATAAACTAAACTTTTGAGATATCCCCATAAGAAAAAGTCTAAATTATTTAAGTCTGGGGAACTAGCAGGCCATGTTTCTGGCCCACCCCGACCTATCCATCGGTTGTCGAATGTTTTATTCAAGAATTCCCTAGCTTTTCCACTGAAATGTGCTGGTGCCCCGTCATGCATGAACCACATTATATTTCTCACCAAAAGTGGCAATGAAGGTAACTCCTCCAAACAATCATAGTTTTTACGAACCGTTTTATGATGCCTCTCTAAGTTATCACACTTAGGTATTGCAACTGACGTACGACAAATAAGACAAATGCACTTATTCTTCACCATACAAAAGAAAAATTCTTCTCCCAATCGTTATTGAAATGATACGTTTTAGATTTCTTCGCTCATTCATTTTGTACTATTTAATAATAAACTTTATATTGACGTAGTATTGCTTTCAAGTTACAATTCAGAATGACTCCGATACCAGCAGGCACAACATTTATATCGTCGTGAACGAATGTCTCGAATGTTCCCGAAAAATGCGCCGCCCTAAATTCCTAGAAAAGCGGCAAGAATAAAAAACGCGTCTCTTCTTTGACAAATACCGCGCGTTCCTTTGATAGAGCCGCCTTTTGCTTCTAGCAGAGTGTTATTTTATTACGTAATAAATTTTTGTAATTTAGTTACCTACTCATTTAAAATTTTTTTCTTCTCGAGATCTACTCAAAAAGCAGTCGCGATCGACGGTTTGAGCACCTCTAGCCTACTTATTCGAATTCACATCAAGAGCAGATATAACAAATATAATTCTGAAAACCATGACACCATTATGTGTCATAAACGTACCTTTTCTATTAAAATAAAGAATTAGGAATTACTTATTTCCATGTCACAAAAGTATAATTATATAACTGGATATATCCTTTTCAAAATGCAATCAGATTCCGTAACAGCAATTAGACTCAAAAATATCTTCATATATTTGCCGCAAAAAGGGAAGTCTCGCAAATAGAATCTGGTAAACGTAAACGGAAGTATTCTTCTCGCGAATTTCCGGGCGTTGCAAACTATAGTGAATAAACGGAAGTAGAAAATCACAACCGGCTTCGAGTAAGCCACTTCGGATTGATGAGGCAACTTCGTGAACACGGAAACTCAATCTGCGAGTGCTGAGGCGAAAAATTATCATATTTCTGGAAATACGTACCTAGCAGATTTAACCCATATTTATTCCAGCTTCAAAATTATTATTTATTAGTTGTTGTCTGGAAGTGAAATTTATTTCAGTGGTGGCAAATGTCTTTAATAAAAAAAGTGATAATTAATTAACAAAATTGATACCGACATCAGAGTGTGGAATTTCTAGATGAGTCTCATAACTAGTTAATTAAGACAAATTTCGTTGTTCGAATCTTTGGTGGCTTAAAAATAATGAAAGCTTAACCGAAAGAATCTCAAAGATCTAATAGAGTTTTGGACTGTACGTTCTAAAGTCTAGTGGAAAATCGAGATAGAAGAAAAAGTAACTTTTCACCAATCCTAGTTCGGCTTCCACTCAAGCTCTATTTATGTAGCACCTATCCTTCGTTAAATGTGAAGAGGGAAGGTACAAAAATAAAGGAGAATGAAGAATGTGGTATTGATTTTTGTGAGCGTCGTATCTTCACCGAACGAAAAGAGATGATGGTTTTTCTCTCAACCTTCCACTAGATTGTTACGGATCTATTCTAATGCGGGATCACTATAAACACCTCAAAAGAGTCTAGGGAACACTTCTGAATATCGATATATCGTATCCAGAATGATCAATATGGATGATTTGTTTTAAGAAATGAACACCTGAATCAATTTCTCACCAAATTATGTAGAGTGCCGCAACAGATTTCAGTTTCTTTTTATAAAAAACTAAACATGCAGCAGATGCAACGCTGCTTTATAATCATTTCATGTATTCAGTGTTTGAAATCAGTTAGTTGGCACTTTGTTTCTGTTGTAAGCACAAATAAAAGATTCAAGTTTTGTGATTCGACCATGGAAAGACGACATTTTACTAGAGAACAGATATTACGAGCGGTTGGCATGCTCCAAGCTGGGAGCTCACAACAGGTAGTATCCAGGATTCTGGGAAGTGGTCCAAGTGTCATAAACCGTTTATGGTCGCGTTTCAATGAAACAGGTAGCGTAAAAGAACGCCATTTACGTCGTTTCAGGATTACTACAGTCGCCCAAGACCGAGTTTTGGTTTTAAGAAATCGTACTAGCCAGAGCTAAACTGGGATCAAGAGAGTTCCACAACTGACCCATGGAAATCGCGCTGCTCGTTAAGCGTTGCCAAGCCACACTTCTCTTCAGTGATGAATCTAGATTCAGTTATTATCCCGATTCGGGAAGAATTCGAATATGGAGGGAACCTGGAAAGCAAAACCGTCTCCAGCATGCTCGAAAAGTTGTTAGACAGGCAGGCGGTTCAGTGATGTTTTGGGGAGGTATACGCCTTGGTGAAAGAACTGACCTCGTTTTCATACAAAACATCCTCATGGGAAATTCTTACGCAAATGAGATAGTTTTACCTGTAGTGGTACCCTATCTCCAAACAATGGGTCAAAACCCACTCTTCCAACAAGATAATGCCCCTCCTTATCGTGCAAGAGTTGTCTTGAACGTTATTGAAGAGAATGATCTCAATCTTCTACCGTGGCCATCCTGCTCCCCAGATCTGAATCCCATCGAGCATGTGTGGGACACCCTGAAAGGAAACTCCTGCGTCAGAACGTCTTCCATCATGAACAGGAGCTTCGATTAGCAGTTCAGGGGGAATGACTGGGAAAATGACTTAGACAATTTAATATTGAGCGAAATGTCAATAGACAATATAACATGTGCTTTTTTTGTGTTTTAGGTCAAATATTATTTTATTTCCTTGAGAATACATTATATACAATACATCCTAACAAAAACCGAAAGATTTCTATAAATTCGAATCATCAAATCCATATTTTAAAGATATTGGTAAGTGTTCCTAGACTTTTTGAGGTGTTTATTATAGATTTCACTATTCTATTTGCGATAAAAATACTACACTTCTATAACTAACTGAGGAGATGAACAGGAATAGCGTTCACTATATATTCGCGGTTGACATAATATATTTCGAAGTCAATAACGAAATGTGCGTTTTATCGATATAAACAATAATCGAATTTTTCTCTGATTGAGATGAGGAGAAAGAAACTATAAGAATGATGCGTGCAGGACACATACGTGGCGCAAAGGTATGTTATCCTTTTTGTCACTTCACATGCGCCCCTCTAATTATTCTCATCAAAAATAAATTAGATGAGGAAAATTTACTACAATGCTTAAACAAAAGAATGTCCTTTTAAGGCGCGAACATTTATCATTTATGAAATATTGAATCATTCACAGAGACAAGTTGTTTCTCATTATTTTAATCAGAGATTGATGAAGAAAAACGGAAAACAACAAGAAAAATGACTAGATTGAATTGAAGCAAACGACACAGGTCTATACAGGGTGTTTCAGGTGTGTAGTCATTAATTCCTACAGAATTACAGAATTTATTTGGTTCCCGAATTTTCGTCGAAATCTGAACCGCTTTTGAGTAAAAAAATGATTTTAAATCAAGTGTGTGTATATTATCCGTAATTTACATGTGGAAGCCGAATTGTTGTGATGTTTTTTACAAAAACTGGAAAAATAGCCTTTATTTCATTTTTACCCTGAATATACAGTGTTTATCTTATATAATGTAAATTGAAATTCTCGGGTAGAAGAAGCAGATGGATGATATTCAGCATCGAAGAAAGAATAAACCAACAACCTTCTTGAGCTATTAAACTAAAGTAAGTATTCGAAATTACTGCCATTCATTTCTTCACATAATGCGACAGCGATTCATTAAATCCAATATCTGATCGAAAATTCCTGGTATATTTCATATTTTCTCACACACTGAGAAAAATATTCGATGTTCGTCATGGTTGCCAAGTTTTTTGTTCGTTAACCTTCATATTCATTCCCCTGTAGATCTAGTTCCCTAACAAAATTAAGAATCTCCCTGGGAGCTTTCGCTTTCACTTCGTGCGGCTCTAGCTTGTCGCTACCGAAATGTATATGTCTTTGACGGGTAGTTGCGATGCAATTGCAAAGATGATGTTCGGCAGTTTCATCACCCTCCTTACACATTCTGCAAATCTCCGTTTCCGATTTGCCCATTTTACTGAGATGGTAACTCAGTGAGTAGTGTCAAGTAAGGAGGACTATTATAGTCCTCAGCTCGTTCCTAGAGAGATCGAGAAGCTGTTTTATCTTCTTTGACGAATAGTCAATGAACTTTTTCGCTTGCCTTTGGCCTGGAGTTTTCCTCCAGTATTCTTTTTTGCTAGATTCCTCCCACCGTTCCAGTTCCTGTCGTCTGTGCGACTTGCTTAGACCGCAGAACAGTTCAGATCCGATGGATGGGATTCCAGCAGCTTATCAAGGTAGTTCGTCAGTGGCTTCATTTCCTTGTATGCCTTCGTAGTCAGGCACCCACCACAGAAAGAGTTTCTTCCCCTCAGCAAGTTGCTTCAAGGATTGACGGCATTCTGAGACAGAGATGCTCAGATAACTGTAAGAGTTTAGAGATTTGATCACTGCCTGACTACCCGTTAAAATGTAAATCTTTGCACCTTTGAGTTTCCTTCGTAGTACCTCTTGAAAGCACAGGTTTACAGCAAGTGTTTCTGCTTGCATGATTGTGGAAGTAGAGCCCAGAGGCACTGATGACGAGTACTTGGGTTCATATATGCCTGCTCCTGTTCCATCAATCATTTTGATCCGTCCATGCACCAAATGGAGGATTTTTGGTCTAATTGATATATTTTTCCCTTTACGATGGAGCGGTCTTATATGGCCACTTCGAAGAGTGTGTGAAAATCAAAACTTGAGCGACATTATATCTGATGATTGCGATAAGATTTTTGGCGCTATGTAACCCAGAATCCCTAGGTGTCCCTCCAGATCACCAAGTAATAATCCTTTGTGTCTTGGAGCCGTAATGTCGCCATCAACGCCTCCATTTTCAATTTTATATGAGCCAGAGGAGGGAGATTTAGGATTACCTCCAATGCAGTAGTCGGGATGCTTCTCATAGCACCTGTTAAGCCCACACACGCTGACCGCTGCAAATTTTGCAGCTTGTTTTGCGTAGTTATTTATGATGTTCTCGTCCACCATACGAACGATGCATATGTGATAATGGGTTTTATAACCGCTGTGTATAACCTGTAGGTTATTTTCGGCTGTAGCTCCCAGGTCTTTCCTAAGAGTCTACGACATGCTCATAGGCACGATGTAGCCTTGGAAAGAGTTTTGTCAATGTGTAAATTCAACTTGAGTCTCTGATCTAGGGTTGACCCTAGATACTTAGCCTGTTCCAAAAATTTCAGAGTATGTCCATTCAGAAAAGGGGGCTTGAAGTTCAACTTTCTACGTCTTGTGAATGGAATTAGAATGGTTTTGTCTGGATGGATGCCAAGTAAAAACTATACTGAAAATGGAATAAGTGTAAAAGTTTATTCACGATTAGTAAAACGATTTGCCAAACACGACATATCAGCCGCTAATATCTTAAACACCAAAAGAGCTGGATATTAGCACCTAATAAACTGTTAAGTTACTATTATCTCGTTTATCAGTTTTCTGAGCATTACTCATAATATTTTGGTTTATTAACCCTTAGTAAAATATTATCAGTTACGGATGACTTGTTTGAGACTCTAGTAAATGTTGTGTTAAGTATAATAAACATGTTCTTAAATTTAATATATTTGTTGCTAATATACAATTCGCTAATGGACAGCAGCTACATACTTGCCTTCAATGAATGAAAATTCGCTGATAAAACTATTTTATATCAATATTAAATAGGTAGTCCTGTGAGGTAAGTATTTTTATTCTTCTGTGATGAATAAAAGTTGTATGTAATAGAAATCGAAAAATATTCAGTTCACATAGTTATATTGTAGAAATATACTAAAAACATTGAGCACAGATATTGAATAAAAAGAGGAAATACGACTATCTGAGTGATCCCAACACAATACAGCATACGAGAAGAATATTCAAAACCTCATACATTTTCAAAGGCACAGAAGATAAACAAAAAGTTTTAGAACATATGCACATATACATCAAAAGGGATATTTGAGAATGTTCGAAATATAAAATTAACTAATTTTTAAGTTAATTCATTTTATAAGAATAAATGCTTCTACTTAAATAAATATATATATATATATATATATATATATATATATATATATATATATATATATATATATATATATATAATCTCATTCTTTGACTTCGTAGCATATATTTAACATAATGAGGATATAAATTTTTATCACTCAGAATTACAGAAGGAACAACAATATTTGAATCAAATAAAATATCATTTTCTAAAATACACACAACTAGTACTGACAGTTGACTAATGATGATCCCAGAATGCAGAATATCGAGGATTCGGAAAAGGGTTCAGGTGTTCATGTTATTTTCAAAAGCCGTGCACTATATGTGAATCATACTAACGTTATCAAAAAACTTTTATCTGTAGTAATTCATAGCTCACGTCTCAACTAATTTATTTCATATTTTATCTCCAAAAACACTCGGTCAGAAATCGACATTCTGTGTCTCATGAAATTTCAGTAGCATATGGTGTACCCAAGGAAGTCATCTAGGTTTTCTTTCATTTTATAATGTTTCTGATTTTTCAACTATGGCTGTTATGCTGATTATATATTATCCAGCCATGAATTATGTATTCATAACTTAAACCGATTTTCAGAAATTAGGGTGTTAGTGTAGAAAACACAAACTCCCTTTAAATATTGGAACATGTTTTCATATGTGAATTATTAGCCAACAATTCTTTTTTCTCAGTGATGTAACAATTGAATCTATAGCGGCTATCAATGATTTGGTTTTCTCTTGATATTTTATATAGATTCCCTCTGTAGCCAATCAAATAAAACCACACGCCCCACAGATATTTTAAAATTTCATCAATTTTGTTTCACTTCCTGCGATATAATTACTTTTATTGAAAATTGAACTATGTAAATATTCAACGTATGGTATTCCACGGGATTCTAATCACAAAACTGCTCATGGACTCTTCCTTAGTAAGTAGCTATGGAAAATCTTCAGTAAATTATCCTCTCTGTTTTTGATATAAAATTTGCTAATGCCATTTAATTATCAATTGAAACTGGCTGAATATCTCATAAATATTAAAAGTTTTCATTTAATATAACCGTAGCTCCGATAATCTTAATTTCTAGATATGGAATTTTGCAATGAGCTTAAGGACGCCATTATTAACAACGTTCAAAACCGATTTCGAAAATCCGTTAAGTTAAAGAACAAAATTATAAACTCATCAAGGAGTTGTTCCCTGAGAACAAACATGTTGGTTCACTTGAAGATCAGGTATCTCCTTTGATTCAGAATGCATCTTTTCATTCCCTCGTGAATCAAGTCTACACGATATTAATGCAGATAACTCTGCCACAATAGAGTTGCTAGAATATTTAAAATCTCTTGAATGAGATGTTTCTTTGCTGAAACAAAAGTCAGCATGAGAAGGTGTTTTAAAGAAATATAAAGTCACTTTTCTGTCGTCTACGTTAGTTGAGTTACTTTTCAGTACATAAGGAAAAATTCTTAACCCCTCACGGAATAGACTTTGTGACGATTCGTTCGGATATCTCATATTCATAAAACAGAATTCTTATTACTTCATAAAGTAAAGCAACTCATGTCGGTCACTATACAGGGTATCCCAAGTTGAATGGCCTATTAAACGTTTATGACGATCTGAAAATTTCGGTAGTTGATTCAGCTGGTCCGAAACCCTATTTATGAAATATTTTCACTTCAATTGCACTTCCGGTTATACCGGAAGTGCGTAACAACTTTGTTACTTAATATAGAACACCCTGTATATTGACAACTGGTTCGATTACACTTGTTATTCTAATTTCAAAAACACCCAACACATAAGTATAGCTTTATGAAATATCCTAGGTCCACTTGAAAATTAAAAATTTTTTGCTTTTTGAAAAAATTGATACATCTCGATAACGGCATGAGCTGCCAAAATAATGGAAGATGTTTTGCAAACAAGAAACCATGCGAGACATAACTCATATCCAACTGAATCTCAGTCAGTATACAGAGTGCTCTTTTTTTCTCCTCATTTTTCGAAACGAAGAAACATCGAAAACTACGTTTTTTCAAACTGTAACCCATTCCTCTATTCATAAGAATCGCTGCAAAAAACTAAATCAAGTTTCCCTGTACCTGAGATTTCAAGTTTTCAAGTTATGGCGAAAAAACTAATTCTACCTACCTACCTGAATTTGGTAAATGAGGATTAGATTTCTGCACGTGCATAGATATATCCCAGAGCATTAACAAGTAACTGTATTTTTGTCATTGGATAATTGATAAATTAAGCGAAAAAAAAATGCGAAACTGCAGTTGTTGTCAAATAAAAAAATATCAAAACGAATTAATCTCTATTTTCCTAAATTTCATAATAATTGTTCAAAATGATGACCATTCACTTCTAGACATAGTTCTACTCGACGCATAACACCCTGTGATGTAGCTCGCCTCAGTACCTTCACATCCAACTGCATGAAAGCGTTTTGCAGTTCATTATATAAATCATATCTTGAAGTCACAGGTTCATAATAAATTTTATCTTTCATATATAGATAGATAAAAATCCATAGGCGTTAGGTCATGTGACCTTGGTGGCCACAATGGCCAACCGTTCGTTGTAATCCATCTATCTTCAAACATATCAGTTAGAATTCGAAAATTTCCATTTGTGCGATGAGCTGGCTCTCCATCGATTTGGAACCAACAACACCTTGATTCAGCTACTGATAAAGTCACTTACTACTGACCTCAACATTTCCATATAAAGTTCACCATTTAAGTCTTCATCATACACAAAATAGGAAAATCTGTTGTTCTTCAAGAGTGCAAACACATTAAAACTAAATTACTTTTGTCGATTTCTTTCTCTCGTAATATAAGGATTTTAGTTGGCCCAAAAGTGTGTTATTCCGGTGAAAAAAACCCTCATTAGAAAGTTTCGCCTCATACGTCCAGATAATCCTTTTCAGGAAAATCTATTCGAAGCGTTGGATCGCCAGCTTGCAGAGTTTGGACCAATTAAAATTCATAAGGGTGCACTGTATGTTTTTTTTTAGAATTCTGTAAATAATACGATGAGGTAAATTCATTATGCTCTGCTATTGCCAATGATACACGTGGATTACAATCAAAATAAGCTAGAACGGCAATTTCATTGTCTTCATTGTTGACTACAGGCGATGAAAATGATGTCTTATGCTGGACCGCTCCACTCAAAGAAAATTTATAACGTATCTGAATTGTGGAGCCGTTACTTGATGTAGATCCATATATAAATGAGATAAAATTTAACTTTAATCTACTACATACAAGTTCTTCGACTCTCATTCCGACACAGAAAACATCTCAATGAATGAAAATAAATTGAGTATTTTCTATATTTGTCGTAGAACTAGCCGAAATAAATAAATCGACAAGTTTGTTTAGATGTTTTAATAAAAACTAATTAACGTTTAATCTGTTTCTACCCTTTCATCTAATGTTCATTCAAAAGCTTGGAATTTTGTCATTCATCACTAATCCTACGAATTAATTTTAATTTTTGATTTTACCCCTCTCGTGTTTTTCATTCTGATCTTTAATGTCCAACAAACATCTCTAAAGTTAGATTAAACCGAACCTTGTGCTTTATCTCTTATAACGTATCGCCTGAATTTTTTAGCTGTAATAAACGGCATATTTGGATAAAATTCGTTAAATCTACTACATACAAGTTCTACTCTCATTCCGTTCCTCATCTCAATGAATGAAAAATAAATTTAGTATTTGCTCATTTGTGTTGCTAGCCGAACTGAATAGTTCGAAGTAATTCGACTGACAGTTGAAACAATAATAGTTTTTTATCTATGGTTAGGAGACTGTCTATGCTCTGGAATATATCTCTGCATGTGCAGAATTCTAAGCCTCCGTTGCCAAAATTCTTTTTTTCGCCATAACTTGAAAACTTGAGATTTCAAGTTGAGAGAACTTCATTAAGTTTTTCACGGCGAATCTGATGAATTGAAGAAAAATATGGGTTACACTTTGAAAAAACGTAGTTTTCGATGATTCTTCGTTTCGAAATGTGTGGCAGAAAAAAGAGGACTCTGTATACTGACTGATAGTCTGTCGAATATGAGTTATGTCCCGTATGGTTTCTTATTTGAAAAACATTATTTTGGTCTTAAGATATATCAATGTTTTTAAAGAGTTAAAAATCGTTAATTTTCAAGTAAAACAAGGATATTTCATGAACGAAACATGCTAAACCTATGTGTTTAATGTTTTTTTAATTGGAATAGCAAGTTTCATCGAACGAGTCATCAATTTACAGGGTGTTCTATATTAAATAACAAAGTTGATATGCACTTTCGGTATAAGCAGCTTAATCAACTAATAAAATTTCAGATTGAAAGCATTATCATTTCTCCATGAACATCTAAAAGGCCACTCAACTTGGGATACCCTGTATATTTTATAATACTCTGAAATCAAAAATTACTCAACCACTACAACGAAATATGTTCGTAACCTGCACTATTGCTATGTTGTTATCACCGGGTTTATTTCAACTCTGCTCGATATTTCACGTAAGATTTCTCCCCAGTTCAACAGATATGTAAAAGATTGTGAACACAGGAAAATCACCTCCCTTTCCCGCGTTCGCGTAATGAATTTATTGCTACAAACAGATTCAAGCAAGTATTTTCCTTTTTAGGGTTATGTAGAAATTTTGAAAATTTTCGAAATCAATCAAATCCCAAAATCTCGATTGTGTTTAAACTTATGTAAGAATGGTTTTTGAGCTCTACTCTCACTTTTTTTCTCCAACGGGTTTCGAGTAATAATGCAACATTTCTTTAAGTTCACATTCAGTCAACTTTGATTTTTTCAATAGAGCTTTTTCTTATTTTCAATAATATATCACATGTGCACTCAACCTGTAAATCTTGACGTGTTTCAATAAGAAATCAAAATTGTATAAGTTTCTTAATGTCTATTCATAGAACTTACACGGAATTATTGGAATAAATTAAGTATGTTCTGTACAATCATTATGAAAATTCAATTTTGCAATAACAATGCAGATAAATCATTTGATGTTTTCCATCAATTATTGAGAAAAATAGTATCTTTTGTAATAACGGAGCGACCATGCTGTGCGAAAATTTGGAAAGTTCGATATGATTGAATGTTACATTCAAAACAATTTTAATACTAATACTATAAAAGCTGCTCATTTTTCATTTCATTTTTAAAGAAACTATAGCAAGTGTTGGGAATAAGTTCCATTCACCTCCTGACAATAACCTAATCGATCACTGAAATTTTTGAGAGAATTTTGCAGAAATTGTAAGAATATCAAATTGATTTCTTCTGTTATGCGACGCCCTAACTCATCTAGATTGGCAGGTCGTTCTTTATAAACTCGGCATTTTAAGTGGCCTCATAAAAATGAGTCCAGAGGCGATAGATCAGGTGACCACGGGGGCCACTCGATAGGTCCTCTTCTACCGATCTATATTTCTGGAAAAACTTCATCCAGATAATTTCGAACATCTACCGCAAAGTATGGGGGAGCTCCATCTTGTTGGAACCATACAATATCAGCTGGGGTTAACGGATTATTTAAATTTGGAAATAACTGTTATGACTGGAACAATTCAATTCCTTCCAAATATTGCTCTCCATTTAAATTCTCTTCTGTAAAAAATGGACCAATTATGTGATCACCGATAATACCGGCCCAAACATTCAATTTTTGTGGATGTTGTTTATGAACCTCTCTATTCCAATGTGGGTTGTCTCTCGACCAAATACGGCAATTATGCCTATTTACTGTACCGTTGAGGTAGAACGTAGCTTCATCCGAGAATACGATTCTATTTGAAAACTTTGGATTCGTCATAATCATTTCCATGATGGTCTCTGAAAATTGTACTCTACGGTCAGGATCGTCTTCAGTAAGCTCATAGACGAAATGGATTTTATATGGTTTCATTTTTTCTGTTTTCAGTATCCTACAAATTGACCTTTGAGAAAAAACATGATTCAAGGCTTGTTTATTTGTAGAAACCTCAACTAAATACTACAACCCTACTACCCTCTGTTTTAAGGCCAACACAGGCTCTGGTAGTAGCCTGTGTTGGTTCGTTGGGAGGCGCCAATACATATTCATGAACTTGATTCGCTGCAACGGATTGAGAAGAGTAGTTCCTTCAAGAATGAATATTCAACATTCTACGAAAGTTTGAATATTGTTCCTTGTATAAAAGTCTTTAATGTGTTTACACATATAGCAATGAATTTTGCATGTTGAGATATGAGTTATTAAATTTGCACTGTCTGAAGGTACAGTATTAACAATTTGTATCTAGTGAAAAGCCTCGAAATTTAAGTTCAAGAAAACTTTATGACGTCAATAGTCATATTTTAAATATCGTAAAGTATAATAATTCAGCTCGAACTGTACTCTACTTAATGCTATGTTATGCTTTTGAAATCGTTATCCCTTTTCTTGCAATAGATCTGATACATGAAGTTTCGCTCACTTTTTTTTAACTCACTGCAGAGAAACATCACTAATAAATCATCCATAGTTAGTACTTCATTTTATAGATGAATTGATAACCAACAAGCTTAGTATATTCTCTTGCCATTTTCCATTTTTTGTAGTTACAAAGCTTTTAGCTTAATCTTACACCTTCCGCTGTATCATTCTCAAAACCCTAATATATAATACCTACTATGAGAAGGCTTCAGAAGAATAGAATAAACGTTGATGAGGTAATTTTCAACTTTAGTCCGACAATAGCTGCGTCTCCCCTAACACTGATGATATCTATTTTCACGGCTCGAACGAAGGCATAGTAACGTAATTTTCGCTTACACAAAGCGGACGACATTTCGCGAAAAAGCAAAAACGTTATGGATTTTTAATTTCGTAAAATAGGTTCCTGACAATTCGTATCTTGAAATTGAAATAAGAAGAAATTAAATAAGTTCTGTTCTACTTGAAAATTGAAAAGAAACTCTTTGACCACGGATAAATTGAGAAGGACAGAATGAAACAATTGTTGTTTTTCTCTGAAAAATTATCAATTGTGTAAAAATAAAACAAAACAGTCTATAGATCGGATATTATTGAAAAGTTCAGAAGAAAATTCACATTTCCAATTCCTTTATGTGATTTGTAGAATAAACGACTGTTTAAATATGAGATGAAATTTTTGTCCTAGAAAGTTCTTTGGTCATTATTTAAGTTCAAATAACCCTCGTTTTTTCGTACTTTGGGTAAAAAGACAAAAAGTAACAGATGATTCTGATGATTCGTAAAGTAATAACCGTGTCGTAGTACCATCAAAAACCATGGAGGCATCTTCGAAGAAATATAATGGATATCATTCAAAATTATTAACGAAAAATAATGAATAATAAAACCAAGTAATGTGTTTTTAGGAATTCTACTTAATAATTGTGATTCGTAACGCGTTTTACTACACCGTAGTTGAATGAATGTACAGAAAATAAGAATGCGAATATAAATACAAATGTTCTCAAGTAATTAAAAATTAATTGTTGTTATTGTTTGCTCCTTCTTAAGTGGTTATTGATGACAAGTATATCCAATAAAATTAAGGAATAGATTGCTCCCTGAAGAGAATCAATAGAGGTGAAGGGCTTAAATCGACTTGTTCATTGATGAGTCTACCTGAGATTTTGTGTTTGTTGATATCTAAAGTTTCCCAAAGATCTACCTTCC
Source organism: Cryptolaemus montrouzieri (assembly GCA_013387265.2). Taxonomy (NCBI): domain Eukaryota; kingdom Metazoa; phylum Arthropoda; class Insecta; order Coleoptera; family Coccinellidae; genus Cryptolaemus; species Cryptolaemus montrouzieri. The sequence goes on from JABFTP020000185.1 coordinate 128,968,713, forward strand.
AATATTTATTATCTGTATGCAAAATTTCAAAGTGTGGGTAGAAAGAGTGACTATTTTCTAGGAGTTGATTCGCGTAATTCGAATCTGATTTTTTATTTGAAAAACTATGTTTACGTTCCGATATTCTAATATTAAAATTTCCATGTTTCTATTAATGTAGAAATTATTACAGTCATTGCAACTCAATCTATAAACACCTGATTTATAGTTTTTATCTGATTTGGTTCTATTATTTCTTATATATTTGCCTGAACTATTATTCGTTTGGAAAGCTATGTTGAAATTATTGCTACTCAAGAATGATTTGAATTTCTCACTTCTAATGCCAACGTAGGTTAAGGAGTTGAATTTTTGTTTCAATTTATTTACATGGTGAACTTCATTCAATGCGATTCTACTTTGTTTTTATTTAAAATATTATCTATTAGTTTGGGATTGTGACAATTATTTTTAGCTATTTGTTTTATCAATTTTAATTCTAATTAATAATAAATTAACCAAATCAGATAAAAACAGTGAATCAGGTTTTATAGATTGAATTACAATGACTATAATAATTTTTACATTGGTAGAACACAAAGAAATTTTAATATTAGAATATCGGAACATAAACGCAGTTTTCAAATATAAAATGAGATGAAAATTATGCGAATCATCTCCTAGAAAATAGTCACTCTTTCGACCCACTGTTTGAAATTTTGCATACAGATAATAAACATTGGAAAGTAGATCTTTGGGAAACTTTAGATATCAACAAACACAAACACTCAGGTAGCCTCATCAATGATCAAGTCGATTTAAGCTCTTCACCTCTATTGAATCTCTTCAGAGAGCAATCTATTCCTTAATTTTATTGAATATACCTGTCATCAATAATCACTTAAGAAGGTGCAACCCAAAAAGCTTTCAATTACATTTGTATTCATATTCTCATTCTTATTTTATGTACATTCATTCGTCTGAAGAAGCTACGGAGTAGTGAAACGCGTTATGAATCACAATTTTTTAAGTAAAATTCCTAAAAACACATTATTTGTTTTTATTATTGATAATAGAATTCTACCTAGTAAAAGCCTCCCAAATTCAAATGAAAAATTATGACCGATTAGGTACCTTCCCGCTTGTTCTTGTTATTGTTTCGTGTGCAGCTTTTTCCACGAAAAATTAATAAGAATAAAACACAAAAATCAAATAAATGAAAATATGTTGCAAGTTTATTTTCAATGTTACAGAAATAGTGCTCATGAATTTCGACTCTATCGAGAACGATATCCAGATTGTGTTGAACAAGAGCGCTGTTAGCTCAACGTACTCGGCTGGGCAATAAACTGAATCTTATAGATTGGGGTTGAGCGAATCCAGCACTACTACTACTACCACCTTCTCTAATAAATCTGATAAAGAATAAAAGATTCGTGATTGCAAGAAAGGTTGCTCGAACAGTTATGAGTGCAGATATATCTCTCTTCTTATTGAGCAAGAGGGATAGGGATAAACAAGTATTCATATAGAGTTTTAATTTTCTCGTAGTTACAATTTTCATTCTATTGATGAAATATTGTTCATCAAATTTCTTCGATCGAAAAACAGTGTTCCTACTAGATGAAGCACGTTAGAAAACTGCTATTTATCCATTTTCTGACGGAAATTTCATAGTATTCAAATATTCTGAAAATTGAGAAAAAATAACTCACAAGCCGCATCGCTGAGATTATTTTGTAATGACATATAAAACCAAAACGAAACTTCATTTCATTTAGAATTAATACAAACTGGAAAATTAATTTCATCTATATAACATTTTCTATCCTGAAAAGAATACTTCATACCCTATCAATTTTATCTGGAGAGATTCTAGTTCAAGAGTCTGACGTCCCATCTTCTACCGTACAAATCACTCAATCCCCTTAATAAACTTGACCCCACTCTACACGCTTAAAATAAAATTCGATAGACCTCAATCACACTTTCCTCGAATCCAATTTCTATGCAAACTTGTAACCCTCCAACCGGAAATAGCGCAAATATTGCTGCAAGTATACTATCAACAAACCGTCCGTACTTCTATCAACATTTACACATATTTGTGATGAAAACATGGAATTCAACTATCGCCCTCATACCATTTCGAACGTTACCATTAAAATAGTTCACTTTGAGAAATTTGATCGAAGAGTAATGGCAATTTCTATCTACACTGTGTTCCATCGAAAATTTTCCTCCACCACCACTATCTCAAGATAGTGGTGATAGTGATAGTGATTTTGGCGAAATCAGCTGATACACGTCAATTTCTGTTTGGGGAGGCACAAATTTCTGAGTCTTATTATAAGGAAAGTGGGTCTAGTGGTATAAAGTTGGAGAAATATTTTGGTTATCCATTCAAAAATAATATCTTTATGAGCATTTAATATCATTAAGATGGTTCAGCACAACAGAAGTTCATATTTCAACGAACATTTGACAATGCTTCTAAAACAAATGAATGCTCAAAATTACCTTCTCCTACCCCTATACCATCATTTACACGATTCTCGAATTCTCTTCATTTAGAGAAACTTCTGGTGTTGAAAATCTGCCTTCGGAGACGATACTTCTCCGCAGCTCTTCCAAGTTTACAGCTTGTGTGACATGAATGCTCGATTCAAGATGATCCCATAAGAAGAAATCCGCAGAACTCAAATCAAGTTAACTTGCTGGCTACTCAACGGTTTTTCTATGCGAATCCACTGACCTGAGGAGTTCTCTTCCAAATATTATCGAACATAAACATAGAAATATGAAGGACCTCGCTCAAAACGTCCCTCATTCTCTGAAAGAGTTTCATCTGAAATTTCATTGACCCTAGGATTTATCAATTCATTCAAAAACTGCGACTAAATGTCTCCATTGAGACCCACTCATCCAGTTGAGCAAACCTCATGCACCTTTCGTCTAACAAACTATAACTGTGATTAAAAGTATGGCGAAAGTGAAAGACAAATGTGAAACAGATTCATCATTACCAGATGGTTTTAATAAAAACAATTGTGAGTTCCCTATAGAACATTGTTTCTTATCAATATCTCTAATTATTACATTTCCTTGCGAATTAAAAAACTGGAAGTGCTAAGGACAAGAATCTTCACTTGAAATTGATAGCATAGCACACGAATTACACACAACCAAATTTATAAAGAATCACTCTATATTTCACATTATTGATTGTTTTTAACCATGAATCTTTGACTACTTGTGAATATTGAAGTTTTTTGTTGTAAACTGGATAGTATGATGAGAAATGTTGAATTATCACCACATGTTCGGTATATTGAATTGGCGAAATGTTCATTTTTCGGATGGATCCAGAATTGGTTTTCGATCAGATGACTGCCAGATTCGTATTTTAAGGGGTCATTTCCTGTGAGTGTAATGGCTAGAAATTACTCTTGCGAGTTGCTCACGGTGATAATTTTACTTTTATGAAAGATAATGCTCCCCGCATACCAGCATCTTCGCGCGACATTATCTTGAAACAGAGGGAATCGCTATTTTGGACTGGTCAGCTTGCTCTTCAGACCTAAATCCCATTGAACATTTATGGGATAATCTCAAAATAATAATTAGATCGCGTCAGGATAATCCAAGAACCCCACAATACCTCATCCAAGCCGCCACAGAAGAGTGGCAGAATATCACCCCAGAGGAGGTCGAAAACCTATTCGGGATATTAAATACTTCAATTCAGTCAGCATAAAAAAGCGAACTAAAATAAACAATAAAAATACGTCAACGCCGCATTTCAATGCCAACTGTCATAGCCAAATGTCTCCATATGTCACTAGTAGTTCGTTTGCGCGAGACTAGTTATTTTGTTCTTGTCCGTTGCAATCTTTTCCAACCAGATATCCCTAGCTATGACGTCTCTTCAAACTGAACGCGACCAGACTATAATGGAGGATCATTTTCTAGTTTCTCTGGTATTAATGGATTAATAACATTGTCCAACATATCGAGTTAAATTTCGCCGTTCAAATTATCAGGAATAGACAGAGGTTAGGTGGTTTCCCAGAATTCCCAAACATTTATCTTTTCCGACTATTAAGTGTGGGTTTCTGGAAGTACTTGGGGATTCGTATCCATCCAAAATTTACAGTTGTGCTGGTTATCATCTCCATAAAAGGAAAAAGTTCATTCGTCAGAATTTCAAACGTCGTACAAGAAATGCTGGTAATTATTCATACGCTCAGTAATAATTTCGCAAATCTATTAGCTTCTATGCAAATCGTCATCATTCAATTCATGAATTAATTCACTTTTGTAAGAATGGAACAATACCACTATAGCTGTTGTTTCATTATTCAGAATTTTGATGGGCGCCCTGTTTTTAACCATTACTGTACTCCCAATAAACTCTGATATTTATTCTATTAAGTACTTATGGCAACGGTTACGTTGGCTTACCAGCTTAACGCATTATTGCAATGTGTATAGGTTATTTATTTCTGAAATTTCAACATAAGCTAAGAAGTAACTCGAAGAATGATTCACAATGCATCAAACAATCGAATAAACATTTTATCAAATGAACACTACTTCTGAAAACGAAAAACTGAGTCAAAACAAATGTTTTCATTTTTCCTTTTAAATATATTATAGATTTCTCCCAAATACAAATATCAAAGAATTCAAACAAAACAAAAAACATTGTTGTAGTTTATAAAAGGGATCTGATAACAAAATCCTTTTTATCACCGTGTAGAACCTCAAGGAAATCAAATTCACTAGGTAATACACGAAAATTAATTTATTTTTCCTTTCTTGAATAATCTTTAGAGTTTCCAAATTATTGAAAGAGACTTATTCGATATTTACAAGATATTTTGGGAAAAGAGTCGTCATAATTACTTTTCTCATGAACCGTTGTGAAGAGGCTTCGAAGAGCTTTTCAGTAAAGTAACTCTTGACTTCGTTGTAGTTTTCAATTTTTAAGGATTGAAGGACCCCCCTCATGGAGGCTACCCATTAAAGCCTCAAATGTACGTCACACGATGTCCTCCAAACAAAATCATTCGAAGTATTTTGGCAAATTTTTCCAATCATCACATAATAAGGATTAGACAGACTTACTCGTTTGGAATAAAATTCCCTGTATTTCCAATGGCGCTAATTATTGCATCTTTCATTCTCTCATGCAGGTATTTATTCAAAATTTCTCATCCTACTGAGGTACAAACAGCGTTATTACTTAACCCTCGGTTACTCGCGCCCTCTTTTCGAACGTATTTACTCGAGTGGTCTACAATTGTAGACCATTTTCATTTTAACATATAAAATCAATACCATCCATTTTAATACTTGTTTTGAATGAAATAGTTACTTTCATCATTTGTGATTGAGGTTGTTCCAGTTTCGATGAGAAATATTGATTTTATTCTCTGTGAAATTGAAAAAACCAAAAATCCTAGAATGAATCCTTTATTTGCCATAACTCAATATATTTTCCATTTACTCAAAAATACATGAACGTGAAAAATATGCAGTATATAACTCAAAAGAAGAGATAACAGACTAATGGAAAAATGTTTACAAGCTGAAAAACTACCAATTTCCACCTCTTTTATGTCAATTTTGTTCAACTACACAATTCACACATATTTCCTTCATATGATTTTTCCAAGCGTACCTGTAGCATTTCACACAATATTTTCGATATCGATTAATTGTCATTTCTAGAATAAATGTAGCAACGTCCATCATAATTTTGTGAATATTTCACATGTTCACATATTTTGGAGGATTCTCCACGACTTTTTATTGTACCCGTTTCATATTCAACGCGTCCAAACTCTACTTGACTGAATTTCTGCCTATGGTTCTTAGATATAATTAGAGGAAATGCTCATTTTTATAGTGAAATAATGCTCACAGAGGGAGCTAACTTTTCGAGAACTGCTATCACAAATTTCCACAATAATCATTATTGGGCTGAGGGAAACCTCCATTTGATTGAAGAATCTCATCATCAAGAACAATTCTCACTTAATGTCTGGATCGGAATAATTGGAAATCATTTGATGGGGTCATTGGTTTTTGCCTAACAGACTGAACGGTCCCGCTTATCGGCAATTTCTTGAGGAAGAGTTACTTTTATTGCTCGAGGATCTGCCATATTCGGTGAGAAATATAGTGTGGTTCATGCTTGATGGAGCAACATCACATTTTAGTGGAGAAACTAGGGAATTCTTGAAAAATACATTCAAAAACCGATGGATAGGTAGTGGTGGGCCAGAACCATAGCCTCCTTGGTCCCCAGATTTACATAATTTAAACTTTTTCTTATGGGGATATCTCAAAAGTTTAGTTTATACCGCTCCAGTGAACACTGTAGAAGAATTGAGAAATCTAATAATAACGTATTTTGACACAATGAGAATTACCCCAGGAATATTTCAAAGAGTGCGTGATAATATGCGAAGAAGGACAGAGGCCTGTATTCTTGCAGGTGGAGGACACTTCCAGCAATTTATTCAGTTTTCAATTGTTCTTCATTTTAGTTTGATATTGAATAAGTATAAGCTGAGTCTCAGAAGACGAGCTATCAAAATGAAAACAAATTTTGGGCATACCTATCGAGTATTCCTTTTGTTTTTCTTTTTAACGAATAACATACAACTCAAATAATTCAAATTCAATAATTTTTCACTCGAAAACGGTTGAAGATACGAAAGAATTACAAGTGTCAAAAAAGTTTCTGAATTGAACGAAGATGCAAAAACTTATTGTACGCTGATCAGTGGCTTACTGCGAAGAAGTTTGAAAGGGCAAAAGGAGGCATGGAACACCTTGTGAATTTCAGTTAAAATCTAGGACGTGTAATGATGGAGGCTGTGAGAAATAGCTTGCATTCCAAATTAGGGCTGAACATCTCAAGAACTGTAGGAGTTCTGAAGATAAAACCAATTTTTTCCGGAAATTTCAACACCCTGTAGCTCCGTAACGAAGCTCTTGCGGACCTACGTTTATATAAACTTTTTTTGTTAAAATTGCACGTAGATTTACCCCTTCAAATTGTGTGTGTGTATTATGTTACACCTTGTATGTTAATTTTTGATTCTCAGTAATTTCTCAACAAGTGGTGAACTACTGATCCAATTGTCTCCGGTAACATTACGATTGGTAACGGAAATTGGATGGATCAATCGGAGGACAATGTGTTCACCAGAGTTATTTACCCTATTTGGGCCTTCAGGTTGTATCCCAAGATAGAGTTCCAAAATTATCATGTACGATGTTTTTGCATCAAGCAGAGCAAACATTTGGATACCATACTTGGCAGGCTTACTTGGTATATATTGTTTGAAGCCACAAATGCCTCTGAAAGATACTAGTTGTTCATCTACGGTGAGGAACACACTTGGTGTGAAATTGGCTTGAAAATTCATTGAAAAATTTCCCGAATAGATGCAAACTTATTAAGCTCGCATTTCCTAGTTTCTATATCGTCGAATCTAATACATCTTAGAAGGAACCTTAATCTATTTTCACTCATAGCAAGGTGGCATGATTCGATTCCGCTTCCTTAGTAATGTCCCAAATCTTTTTCAAATTTTTTCTTGAACTCCTGAAGTAAGGAACAAAATTCACATGAACGAACTCATTTCCGTTTCATCAGTTTTCTCGCGTCCCGAATCCTGCCAAATTTTCGGCACTGGATTTCAGTTGTTGCATCACGAGCATTACGTTTCGTTTTCATAAGAGAAATTTCAAAATCACTAGGAAGTTCATTGAACCACTATAACCAGGCTTCAGGATCTTTGCTGGACTGTACACGTCGTCTTTTGGCTTCAAACATACTTCTTTCTTTTCAAGGTACCAAGAAATCGAATTTGAACTGAACTGACAGGAAACACAAGGTAAAATGTATCTACAACCGTGGACCAGTCATATTGAGAATCAAATATCTTCAAAAACCAATCGCTATCACTGTCAAAAATATACTGATTCACTAAATACTTAAGTTTTCTTCAGCTACTGAAGGGTAGGCGCGCGTAATAGTAACAGTCCATCAATCTACGATCGAGTACCACGCACGAGTAACGGAGGCTTAATGAATCCATAATTATTAAAATTGCTCAGTTTACATTCATTGATATTACTAAGTTATTAACAGAAATAAAGTATTTGAATTATGTTCACATTTTTCGACATTTTGAATTCGTATATATTTATGGTACTCTGAATTCAGATCACGGCAAACAAACCATCAGTCTTTTATTCTCTGGTTTCTCTAGTTCATTTTATTTTTATTTTAGATATTATATTATGATAACACAGAATTTAAATCAGTGCAGGCTATGATGTCAGTATACTTATATTACTTCGAAACTAAATGTTTTCGAAAATAGAAAATTATATAGCTTATGAAATTAGAGCTGCCTATTATTTGCATTCTGAAAATGTGACTTTGTATCATAACTCAAAAAATGTTGGACGAAAAATAAATATAGCGCACTCCAATCAAAATAGTGCCTGTATAATGTACAGAATATCTTTTTTAATATCAGTGAGAACCAATTGATGAAATGTTGAAAGTATAACAATTTCGAAGTGACTTGAAAACCCAAAGCGATAGCCGAAATGTTTTTTCATGAATGAGTTTTTCTCGATATAAAGGTTCCAAGAATAGGGCCTTATTTTCTCTAACTTCATCTGCCGATGAAAAACATCGAAATTAGCCCACATGAAAAAAATACATTGTGTTCCCTAAAATGGAACGGTTATATCAAGAAGACGGTGTAACTATGTTCCAAATTATCACACATTGTAGCAATGTTGGCTTTTTCCAAAAGCTTTGCCCAATATCACTCTTGTTCGTCATTATGAGGAGCACGTATGTCAATAATATGTGGCTTTCGGGACGTATAACTATCCAATACAAAACAACTGCTGCGAAATGCAATATGTTGCTGAAGCATCAATCGACCAACGCTTTTTCTACATTGTGTACGTCATGTGACAATATTGCGATACACGCTTTTCATTCAACAATCAATCATTGACAAATGTGAAACGAAACGACATTGAAATATTCCGCAATTGTTCTCACTGTCACTATTACATTAGAGTGATGAAATAGGACTGTTTCATGCTTTTATCACAGTTTTCGAATCTCTGAAATATTTGAGACCATACAGTAACTCCTCAGTACAGTTTTTTTCGTATTAAATTGAGATAATACTTCATTCTCATTCATTCACTCTGTCGTGAATCATGACGCATTTTGAGCGTGTTTTATGCACGAAATATATGAATTCCTAGACTGAAGACGTTCAGGGTTTTATTCTTGGTCATTTTCACGCGTATTACAGATAAACGATTAAGCTACAGTCGCGATCGCGAATTACAGAAGTGAAGGCGCGAAACTACCTACACTTGCGCATCGTAACCTTTCACGCCGCGAATGTGGAATCTGCATAACAATTGTCAATGACACATGACAATTAACCGTTTTGTTCACTTTTGCCCTAAGTTTCCAAGCTGTCTGACCGTAAAGTATGGACTGTTCATCTTTAAAATTTACACATCATCGAAATACACAAATTGTTTCACTACTGTTTCGTGAAATTCAGAATTCACAATTATAAATATGACAATTCCACTCATGTGTCAAAATGCACGTTTAAGAACACAGAAATTCGAGTTTGATGTCGGATAAATTGCATAGAAATAGGAAGGAAGGTATGAATGAGTGGATGAATTTGCCCATCGAAAATCCGTTTCCATAGCAACGTAACATTACAACAAATAGTTTTTAGAACTGTCAAGAACAGCCATTTTAGTACCTGTTGTAAAGTTTTTGCCAATATGAATTAAAATGTCCCGTTTTGGAAGCACCAGTGAAGCAGAAATAAATAGTTCTATACAGAATTTTATCCCCAAAAATACAAGAAAAACGCACAGCTCGAATTGGAATCAATTCAGTATATTCTGCAAGGAACGAACGTTCGATTTGGATATACAGCATTCTATTGAAGATATTGCAGAAATTTTTATGGATTGGGGTTTCAATATGAAACAAATGAATGCACAAGATTACAAAGAGTACATTGTCGAAACAATGTGGAACACAACTGCGAAAATGATGCAGAATATGTATTTCGAAAAATTCAACATGAGTTTCAACCCCTTCACCGATTCAGCATTTAGAAAGACTCGTGAAGCTCGCAATTTTGAAAGGAAGATGTTACAAGGGGATGTGGAAAAGCGCAAAGAAAGTTCCGTTGCATTAACAAGAACTGAAATTGATAGCATGGCTCTATACTAGGACGAAAATGCCCCAATAGGTTTTTTGAAAAATTTTTCCATATTGTTGCTTATGAATTAGCATGGCGTGGCGGTAAAGCAGCAACTTGCAAGGTAAACTTTTTCAAAGAGGAAAAATTTAATAACGGAGAAGTGACTGGTCGTTTTGAATATAACCCAATATTCTCGAAAATTTGTCAAGGCGGCTCAGTAAAATGCTGTGAGAGTAAATGGCTAGTGAAAAATAGAAAAACACAGATTTATGTCCTGTGAGGTTATTTTATAAGATATTGTCGAAAAACCCCGATCATATTACGAGTGATAGATTATTTCTGGCTTCCAATCAATTTTGGAAAAACAGTACTTCTAAGGGTTGGTACAAAAATATGCCTTTGAGAATGAATGAAATATTCAAATGGACAAAAATTTCAGCAGAGAAAGTTGGACTGGATACGAAAAATAAAAAGATCACAAATCATTCTCATAGATCCAGTGCTGTTTCGAACCTATCTGAGGCAGGTGGCAGGAACAAGAATTGATCAAACTAACCGGACACTCTACGGCAAGCTCTATTAAGCCCTACCTCGAGCTACGATCTCGTGATTTTCTCGCCCAGTTCTCGTTGAATTGCCTGCACGTAAGTATTTGAGCATAGAAAAATATCCTCCCAAATCTAAGCTATTGTGGTATTACTCACGAATATTCTAAAAAAAACGTTTGCATATTTCAAATATTATCATATCTAATCGATAAGTGTAATGGCTCCAGGTTAATTTTAAGAGAAAAAGAATCAAAATACGAATAACAAATTCTTAGAAAGATAGGATTATTTAAGTGGATATCTAATGCTCTTCATTAATTAAAAATTTTGTGAATTGACAAAAAATGTTGAAAATGGCTACTATCGAATCCACGCTCATTAATGTTATCTATGGTCGACATTGAAATTGCTCCAATAAGATCAAAATTGACCGCCTACAAAAAAATAATAATGTCGTTTTCGCTGGGAATGATTATTTTTCTTTCTCTTCGTTTCCTTTCTTCGTGTTCTGTATCGATTGAATCTCAAATTTTGAATTTCTCTTACTAAAACTTTTTTGTTAAATACTTGCCGCATATCGAACTATGCACAAGGGCTACCTTCAATGGTTTTCTATTGCTTAATTAGTTATAAATAATAATATTAAGTTCAGTTTTACGTCTTTGTTTCATTGTCACAGTTGTTCCATATTCTATACAGGGTGCTTCAACGAAAATTAAACAGAGGCTATATCTACCAAGTTATTCATTTCTGATCAAAACGCAAAAACAGGTCAATTTTTGTTTCAAGGGGGACATCTTTTGGGGTACAAAACTTGCCTAAAATATCAACCGCCTAAGAGAGGGTAGCAAGCCTTGAACATTTTGAATAGGAAAGATGGGTCGAGTGATAACTCAAAAGAAAGGTGATACCCTTGTCTACATTTCCTAGAAAGAATTTCCATTTTACATTGAAAACTGTAAAAGATACAGGGTGTGCAACTGAAAGATAGGGAAGACTATCTCCCTGAGACTATTCAAGTTTCAGTGAAGTAAAATAGAACAGATCCATGCTGATCAATGGCAGTCATCATCAAGTACCATCCTCATCTCGAATTTCATCCCCTAGACCAAGAATGAAAATTGAAAATTTGGAAGAGAGTAGATGGGTCGAGTGATACTTCGAAAGAAAGGTATTATCTTCGTCTGCATCCCCGTGAACGAATTTTCATTTTTGATCGAAAACTGTAGAAGATACAGAGAGAGCTACTATAACTCCTATGGAACTCAATGAGAATAGAATTATTGCGAGCAGTCATGAAGGCAATCGAATTCCTTTACTTGAAAGGTATCGTTGGATCGAACTATTACCCCTGCTCTAGGGATTGAAATTCGAAATGAAGGTGATTTCGGAAGATGACAGCTTTTGATCTGAAATGAATCTATTCCAGTTTTTTTGCACTAATACTCCAATAGTCTTAGGGCGATAGTCTTCTCTATTTTTCAGTGGCTCACTCTGTATCTTCTACAGTTTTCAATCAAAAATGAAACTTCTTTCACGAGAATGCAGAGAAAGATAATACCTTTTTTTCGAGTTATCACTCGACCCATCTACCCTCTTCCAAATTTTCAAGGGTGGTCACCGTTGCTCAAGGGGTTGAAATTGAGATGAGGATGGTACTTGATGATGACTGCCATTGATCACCATGGATCTGTTCCATTTTACTTCACTGAAACTTGAATAGTCTCAGGGAAAAGTCTTCCCTATCTTTCAGTAGCTCACCATGTATCTTTTACAGTTTTCAATTAAAAATAGAAATTCGTTCAAGGCGATGTAGACAAAAGTACCACCTTTTTTTTGAGTTATCACTCGACCCATTTTCCCTATTCAAAATGTTCAAGGATTGCAACCCCGCTTAGGAGGTTGATATACTAGTTTTGTACCCCAAAAGATGGCCCCCTTGAAACAAAAATTGACCTATTTTTGCGTTTTGATCAGAAATGAACATCTTGGTAGATATAGCCTCTGTTTAGTTTCCGTTGAAGCACCCTGTATAAACGTATTAGATTATTATTGATACGTATGCTGTAGAGTGAATAAAATAAAGAAATTATTATTTGTGATAATCATTTTACTATGATAGAGAATGTCACCTTCTATTCAACAGTGTATGTTTTCCATTCCATCTTTGGTTAAAGCACACAATCAATCTCCTGTTGAAAATTGTAATTTCATAATCCGAGAGGAACGAAATTTTTAAGTTGAATATTTAAGAATTCGAAAAGATTTGGATTTAACCGCTCTCACTTATTTTTATTCAAGTTTCTTCAGGAGCCATCTCTCAAAGTTTGTCATAGATCTTGGGGGCACTCTCATCTTTCGGAATTTAGTTCAAATGATACGAGAACAAAAACAAAACAAAATTTCACCAATCGATTAACCCCTTCCCTATGTACCTTTAACGTCGCATCTTGGACACCTGATATACACATTCTCCGAGTGAAAGAACGCTCTCTATTAACTTAATTGATCGATTGAATTTCTTATTGTTTATTTCCTTTCATTTTTGTTTCAAACATAATAGTGTCGAACTCGTAATTTCGGTCATAACAACCATCCAGAAACAAACTAACTGCTGTCATTCCTACGTTTCAACTTTCGCAACCCCTTCTCCAATTTCGAGAGCGTTTTCAATTTATCGCCATTCGTATCGAGTCCAAGTCTGCTCGAATTTCCGTAACTGGTGCAGTAAGTAACACCAGTTTTAGTTTAGAAATGCAAGAGAGATTCACGATTTGCCTTTGAGTTTCCATCCATTGTGGTAGTTTATATTGTTGAAAAGTTCGCCGAGGCTCTAGGGCTTAAACTTTTCGAATCGATAAATATTCTCTAAAAGTTGTTGCCACACGCCTGAGCTTAGGTTTCAGGCTAGTACAGAAATCGAGGAATATGATCTGAAGTGAAAACTCCAGAAAATTCTCACTGCTTTTTTCCAGTTTTGAATGCGGTAAGTTCCGAAGATAAAGAAATTATAAACTTTTTCCGTATATCCTGAAAGTATTGATTCTTCTCGTTTCAGCTGATTGATCATCCGATTTACAACACAGAAACGTTGAATTGAACAGTTATGCTGAGCATATCTTTAATAGCGAACTCATCGATTTTGCGATAACACTAGGCGAAATTTGAGTAATGGACTGTGATGCTAACAAACCGAAAAAAAATTAATAACGAAGAAAATATAACTCTTGAGAAAATCTAAGTCCCCAAAACCTATTAATACCGGATTTTTCTACCCCTGGCAAGAATTACTGCATGACATCTAAGATTAGTCCATTTCGCTTCTTTAATCTCTATTGAGAATGTGCCGGATATGTTCTACTGGATTGAAGCCTGGACTTTATGCAAGCTACTCTATTGAAGTGATTTCGTGCTCTTAACGGTTGTTTCTTACGGTATGAGCTTGCTGACATCTGGAGTTATCAAGCATAATCAAAAAATTTTACAACATAATCTTCTAGAATATCTGAATTGTGGAGGCCGTTACTTGATGTAGATCCATGATATAAATGAGATAAAAAAAACACAAGGTTTAACTTTAATCTACACTTTATTTGAAAAACTTCGACGACGTTTCGCTGACACAGCAGCTTTTTCAAGAATGACAAACAGAATGAAGAGTATGGTATTATAAACAAATCGTAGAACAAGTTGGATGAATAACAGGAAAAACCCACACCGAGCCATTGTACAGTTAGTATAAAAGGTAATTAAAAACTAATTAAACAAGTTAAGTAGGGGTGAATAATTCTTATCTACCTGCTCATTCAAAAGCTTGTCCGAATGTTTGTATCTATTTATTTCTAATGCTTCTAAGAGATCTAATTTTAAACTTTTGATTTTATATGTAATATGTCAAAGTTTTATTGAATGAATGGTTTTCTTTTATTAAGTGGTTTGAATAATTTGAATCAGATTTATTTGTATCGAAGCTACGTTTATGTTCAGATGTTCTTATGCCAAAACTCCTATAGGTCCTACCGATATAAATTTTATCACAAGAACCGCAATTGAGTTTACAGATTCCTGATTTACTTGATTGAGTTATTAGAAGTTTTGAAAGTTATATTAAGATTTTGTTTGACGAGGAAGCATTTAATATTTGTACTTGCAGAACCGCAGAATATTAAACTGTTGAATATTTTATAGTCTTTATGAATAGGATATACTTCATTTATTGCTTTGTGATACAGTTTTTACGAATGATTTGATCTATCATATCCGAATTATATTTTCACTACTATGAAAATGGTTTGATCATGGGAAAAAACTTTGAGTCCACTTTTAGCAGAGATTTTTATGAATAATATTGAACAGAAAATTCATACATATCTACTCATTTCCAAATTTCTTTATTGGTATAGATATGTTGACGACATCTTAGTATGTTTCATTGGAACTACTCGTCAATTAGACTTATTTCTTAATTTCATTAATTCCATCCATTTGAACATTAAATTCACGATAGAAATTGAACAGAACGATTCCATTAATTTTTGGACTTAAAATCACTAAACAAAATAATAATCATGTTTTTCGGTCTTTCGTAAACCAACACATACTGATACAATTATACATACTCATTACATCCAATTCAACCCAAAGTTGCAGCTTTGAACAGCATGGTACATCGGTTACTCAATTTACCTTTATCAGTATATGATTATAATAAAGAGTTAAACATCATCAAACAGATAGCCATTAATAATTCATATAATCCGGATATGATAGATCTAATCATTCGTGAAAAACTGTATCAAAAAGCAATAAATGAAGTATATCCTATTCATAAACACTATTAAATATTCAACAGTTCAACATTCTGCGGTTCTGCAAGTACAAATATTAAATCCTTTCTCGTCAAACAAAATCTTAATATAACTTTCAAAACTTCTAATAACTTAGGTAAACATATTAAAAATAATAAATCTCGTAAATCAGGAATCTATAAACTCAATTGCGGTTCTTGTGATAAAATTTATATCGGTAGGACCTATAGGAGTTTTGGCATAAGAACATCTAAAATAAACGTAGCTTCGATAAATATAAATCTGATTCAAATTATTCAAACCACTCAATGAAAGAAAACCATTCATTCAATAAAAAGTTTGACATATTACATATAAAATCAAATAGTTCAAAATTAGATCTCCTAGAAGCATTAGAAATAAATAGATACAAACATTCGGACAAGCTTTTGAATGAGCAGGTAGATGTGAATTATCCACCGCTACTTAACTTGTTTAATTAGTTTTTATTTACCTTTCATACTAACTGTACAATGGCTCGGTGTGGGTTTTTCCTGTTATTCATCCAACTTGTTCTACGATTTGTTTATAATACCATACTCTTCATTCTGTTTGTCATTCTTGATAAAGCTGCTGTGTCAGCGAAACGTCGTCGAATTTTTTCAAATAAAGTGTAGATTAAAGTTAAACCTTGTGTTTTCTATCTCATTTCTAAAATTTCTGTAAATTACGTTTGAGTCTTCAAGGTTCTATTATTTACGATGACCAGGTAGTACGATCGTTCTAAGAACCAGGAAGCTAAAAAATTGCACTGATTATATCTCCCATTTCGACGACTGAATATTTTATCTACTCATAAAAATGTGCATTCTATTTGGAATATTCCAGATTATATTCACTTTCGGTATTCCAAATTAGCTACATATCATCCTGACCTAAAAGTCATGCTTTTATTCTAGATATATTTAAAAAAAGGTCACTTAACAGTGTATATAATTACAATGAAGTGTGCAAAAAAAAGTTGAGAGCTGTTTTGGTTTTTTTTGTGAAATTCTTATGTGTTTGGGTGTGCTGAAGTCGAAAATTACTTTCATTTTGTCCTAGCACTTCACGTTTTCTGACAATGTAGGTGTCTATGCTAAACAAGTTATCTTAAAATAAAACATATTTTTTTTTTAAATAAAGTAATTTATAATTGCGTATCAAAACTTATTTTCTTATCTAAAATACATTAACTAGTGAGCACTCAACACATTTCTTTTTCCCAGTGAGACTCCTTTTGGTACATTTTCGCTTGTGGGAAGCATCTGGAAGGTCTCTTTCAAGCGTACAACAGTAGTCTGCCATCATTGAGACGCTCCATCTTCCCTGGTA
Organism: Cryptolaemus montrouzieri; assembly: GCA_013387265.2. Classification (NCBI taxonomy): domain Eukaryota; kingdom Metazoa; phylum Arthropoda; class Insecta; order Coleoptera; family Coccinellidae; genus Cryptolaemus; species Cryptolaemus montrouzieri. The sequence goes on from JABFTP020000185.1 coordinate 128,985,699, forward strand.
TCTTTTTCGATCTCCTTATTATCTTGGTGAAATCGTTCACCTTGTTCTTCACCCACGTCTCCTAAATTTTCTGGAAAATAGTCGAGGTGGGAATGAGGAAAATGTACTTTTAAACTCATTAACCCATTAATGCCTATGATATGATATATCATATCCCAGAGACGACCGCTTTACAGGTGACGACATGTGTGAACCATCCATTGTGTTCGATATTCGTGTAACGAATTAGCATTAGTACAAGTCCCCCGAAGGAAGTGAGGACACCACTTGATTTATTCAAAATGTTTTTTCTGAAACATTTGTTCAAAAAATTTGCGACGAAATACAAAGGTATGCGATCTTCAAAGGCAATCATTCGTTTACTGTTACCACTCGAGAAATGTATTTCTATTTGGGAATATTGATTTCATCTGGTTGCCATCCAGGAGATTGTTTTGGCAAACAAAGTCTAATACTTTCAATTCCCTAGTGTTTAACAGCATATCACGAGACCGATTTGAAGCTATACATCGCTTCTTACACTTCAATGACAACAACACAATAGATCAAAATAACAAATTGTATAAGGTTCAACCCCTGATAGGTCAACTGAACCATATTTCTCAGACTTTGGCTATACCGTTGGGAGAAAATTTTTCCTTAGATGAAGCAATGGAGTCATATTTCGGTCACCATCATATGAAACAATTCATAAGAGGAAAAACAATTAGATACGGTTTCAAATTTTGGTGCCTAACAACAATTGAAGGCAATTTATTGAAATTCGATCCATACTGTGGTGCAGGAAATAAAAAGGAGGCGAAAACTTTGGGTTCGTCAGTATCAGGAAATTTATGTCTACACTATTTGCCCCATGGTAGTACTGTTTTCATGGACAATTTCTTCAACTCCTTACAGTTGCTAAATACATTTATGGAAGAAAACATAAATTGCATAGGTACCATTCGTTTCGATAGAGTTGAAAAAGCGCCCTTGAAAGAATTGAAGAAAGAACCACGAGGAAGCTTCCATGTTCTACAAGATTCTGATAAGTCAATTTTATTGATAAGGTGAAACGACAACAATGTTGTCAACATCGCAACGAACATAAATAACGATCAGCTATGCCTAAGTAAGGTAAAATGTAAGCGTTGGTCAAAAAAAGAAAAATCATATACGCAGGTTGATCAACCTACCCTCATAAATATATATAACCAAGAAATGGGCGGAGTCGATATTTTCGACCAAATGAGGGGACTCTACCGTATCCGCATACGTTCCAAAAAATGGTATTGGCCATTTGTTTGTTTTTGTATAAACGGAGCAATGGTGAATATGTGGATCCTTCATCGACATGCTTTTCCAAAAATCAGTTTATTGGAAGAGTCGTTCTATCAATTCTGACTAGTCCTGAACATATGTCTGGACCAAAACCAAAATGCAGTCGAAATGTTTTGACAGAAGTGAGGTTTGATGGGGTAGATCACTCAGTTTCTTGGATTCCAACTCAGAGACAATACGCTCAGTGTAAAAAATGTACGAAGTTTATTTGTTCCAAGTGCAATGTTGGACTTTACCGAAAAAATTGTTACATGTTATATCACAAACGACCATGAATGTTGTCTTCATCATTTCAGAATACTTTCCTAGTTTTTCATTATGACTAATTATTAGTTCTGTTATAAATTCTCCCAATAGAATATTTTTGTATTAGACTCGCCAATGCCTATGGTATGATATATCATATGTTAATTAAAAGGTACTTTCAGTACAATGGTGTATCTCAAAGTATTGTTCTCGTAGTTTGTATCAATAAAGGAAAGAATGTTTTCAATTTCATCAATTTTCGCGAAAAAAAATTACTCAGGCATTAATGGGTTAGGCAACCTAAAGCTTGAAATGCTTTTAACATTCTTTTGACGATTTGTTTGTAGTTAGGGTCTTTGTTATTGCCTAAAAATATTGTTATAACTTCCTTAAAGAAAATCCACCCTTCTCTTTGAGAATCCGTCATGGTTGTGGCGAGTAGTGAATCGGCCATAAGCCGTCTAATATCTGGTACAACGAAAGCACCTTCCTTCAACTTTGCCTCCAAGAGGCCAGGAAACTTTGATATTAAGTATTTGAAGCAATTTCCATCTCTTGGAAGTGACTTTACAAATTGCTTCATCAATCCCAGCTTTATGTGAAGCGGTGGAAAAAGAACTTTATGAGGAGGCACCAAAGTTTCATGCAGGACATTCTTTTCGCCAACTTTAAGCTCCCTCGCAGGCCAACACTTTTTGGTCCAGTGATTTGTTCGGTCTCTACTATCCCATAGACACAAGAAGCAAGGGAATTTGGTAAACCCAGATTGCTGTCCGAGCGCCATGCCCAAGATTTTGAGATCACCGCACACTTGCCAACCGTGGTCTTTATATTTTAATTTACAAAGAATCAATTCCAAGTTCTTGTAGGTTTCTTTGAGGTGTACGGAATGGCCGACAGGAATGGAAGAATAGAAACCGTCGTTGTGAAACAGAACTGCTTTAAGGCTTCTTTTTGAAAAATCTATAAAAATACGCCACTCTTCTGGGCCGTATGAGATCTTAAATGTATTCATCAAACCTTCAATATTGGAGCAATAAACCAACTCGTCCTCTTGAGCAAAATAGGAAGTAAACTGCTTTTCACGATATCTTAACCAGGAGGAAGACACTCCCGGCAAAAGTAAGTGTCTGCTTTCGAGCCTTGATCCAAGCAACTCAGCAGCGTTTTTGGAGAGATTCAAGTCTCTTACCAAATCATTAAGCTCGCCTTGGGAAAACAATTTTGGACTTCTGTCATCTTCAAATTCAAAAGTTCACTGGTCATCGGGTGTAGGTACAGCGCCATCTTCATCAGAACTTGGAACCTCTTCAAAGGTAGCAGGGACTTTTGGCACTGGTATTTCGGTCCCATGAGGGATGCGACGAATAGCTGATTACAGATTGGGGTATGAAATTGACTGCTTCCGTTTTGAATTATACCCTTTCACATTACACGAACACGAAATCGGAAAGCTTTTTTCTTACCCTTAAACCAATTTCAAAGGTCTTCAACACATCGTTTGCACACTTTATGAGGTGCCCATACTTTATCCTGATCTCCAAGTTTGAAGCCAAAATACGCGAAGTAAACTTTTAGTCCGTAATATTAATTTGTTGCTTTAATGTCATATATTCTCCACAAATGTAACAGGAACACACACTTTCGCACATACGACAATGCACTGTATTGAAGCAAGATCTATGAAACACTACACTATCGGAGCGCGCACGTTCAGGTCAAAACATGTTTATACTTGTTAATGTAGGTTAAACAGGGTGTTCCTTATTTAGAAATTAATGATAGTTATGTCCTGTAAATATTTTAAAACAATAGTCAAAATAAAATTATACCTACCATTTATACTACAAGTGAATCCCTTTTAGCCCAAAACATCGGTTTTTGTAATAAAATTTTGCGTTTTGTAAAATAACCTTACTTTCTAGAATTTTTTGAGTATGTTTTTGTTTTCAGAACACCTAAATATATAGAAATTGGTTGAAAATATCCAGACAGCATTTTTGTTGCAGACCTGTGTTATTATCACTGATTCCATTCTTACCGAGAAAGTTTTCAAAGCAAACGTCACGTTTCTTTAGGGCCGAAATGTCAAGATGGCGTCCTGTGCTTAGAACTCGATGGCTTCGTATGTCGTATGACGATATATTTACGGCAAAAAACAACAGATGGCGTTTATATTGATTCAGATATCATAGTATTCTAAATTACCTGCTGTATCCGAAAAATGCTGCAGTTGTTTCATGTGTAGAAATAAATAGTGGTTATTTGAAGTACTTCAATTCGTGAGTTCAAAAAAGAAGGTATTTTCGTTAAATTTCGAAGATCATCATACATGAATTTTTTCTTTTTCGTCATAGTCATATATAATTTATAAAAACGCACTCTTGTGTAAAATGAGAATACGCTAAAATGAAGACACTCTATTTATTCAAACTCAAAATGGGGTGAACACTACTTCTAAAATCTTTTTCTCAAGTTTTTATGAAAAAATTCCAGTGAAAAACAGTTCCCTTTCAACTTTCAATTACGATATTATAAAATAGATTGAAGGATAAAACTAGAGGTTTGGCAAAAACTCATCATTGAAAGTACAGTTGACACTATGTAGACCTGGAACTTTTCCAAATTTCGTTGATTCAATAACATAATGTTCATTTTCAACCGTCGTTTCGGAATGATATATTCATAAGATTTCTGGTAAATTTCCTCTTATGTTTCCCACTGTTCTGGGGGATTTCATGTGCCAACGGCGTTTTTGAGAAACTATTTAAATGAGTCAGCATTCTTTAGGTTCCCAGAATAAATGTCGCCATTACTATTTCCCGCAGCCCTAAACTTGATCGCTTTTTCCTTTTATCAGATATAAATCTCCTAAAGTTTTTAGTATCATTGAACATCTCAGAGTATGAAATTAACTTCGAACCTAATGAACTCTATCAAATAAACATTATTATTTTTTTCTGAGAAATCTTTGCTTGGCTATATGCAATCCAAGTTCTTAGTCAGTTGAAAGCGGGTCAATTCTAGCGATAAGTTAACATTAAATCAATTTCAGTTGGGTTTTATAAAGCATTGCTAATTTCTTCTTAGCTACTTGCCATTAACAAAGTGTTGACATAGAACTTTAGTGATTTGTCGATTACCAATGCGAGGTTGGTAATAATATTTGGGCACAGAATGTCAGTGTTATTTATATGTCGTTTCGAAACCTCAAATTCTAATATTTAACGGAAATCGAGAATTAAAGGCGAAAATGATGATATATTTTAAATTCTACGTTCCCCTTATCTTGATAAACAGAGAGCGTCTGAATTACATGGTATTGTTATTGCTTCAGATTATGATTTTACACCACTGAATTTGACAATGCAAAAGGTAAATTTTGATAAATTGGATAATAAATATAAAAGAGCGAGTTGGATGCAGGAGGAATTAAACGGAAAGCATTAAAATAATATAATATTGATGAAATTGCATCGAATAGATGGTTAGTGTCTGGAGAATTATTCGCTGAAACGGAAGGTTTGGGAATTATGATCCAAGACCAGGTTGTTTACACACGAAACTATAAAAAACACATCATCAAGTAAAATTTAGATAAATCTAGCCGTAGATGTTTTGTTCTTCAGAAAAGTTTTTCATGTATTATCATCTTGCTCAATACTTGCTACAACAGCTTATTTAGAAAGACATAATGCCGTCGTCAATACAGGGTGCTTCAACGATAACTAAACAGAGGCTATGTCTACCAAGATATTCATTTCTGATCATCTGAAATATCAACCCCCTAAGCGGGGGTTGCAATCCTTGGACATTTCGAATAGGGAAGATGGATCTAGTGATGACTCAAAGGAAAAGTGGTTTCTTTGTCTACATTGACTTGAATGAATTTCCATTTTTAGTTGAAAACTGTAAAAGATACAGGGTGATCAACTTGAAGATAGGAAAGACTATTTCCCTGAGACTATTCAAGTTTCAGTGAGGTAAAATGGAACAGATCCATGCTGATCAATAGCATTCATCATCAAGTACCATCCTCATCTCGAATTTCAATTCCTGGAGAAGGGGTGACAACCCTTGAAAACTTGGAAGAGGGTAGATGGGTCGAATGATAACTTGAAAGAAAGGTATTATCTTTGTCTGCATTCCCGTGAAAGAATTTTCATTTTTGATTGAAAACTGTAGATGATACAGAGTGAGCCACTGAAAAATAGAGAAGACTATCATTCGCCTTGAGCTATTCAAGTACTCTGCTCTAGTGGTTGAAATTTGAGATGTGAATGCTGTTTCGGAAGATGACAGCCTTTGTTCTGGAATGAAACTGTTACATTTTTTTGCACTAATACTTGAATAGCTTAGGGCGATAGATAGTCCCCTCTAATTTCAGTAGCTCACTCTGTTTCTTCTACAGTTTTCAATTAAAAATTGAAATTCGTTCACGGGGATGCAGACAAAAATAATACCTTTTTTTCGAGGTATCACTCTACCCATCTATCTCTTCCGAATTTTCAAGGGTTGTCACTCCTGCTCCAGGGGTTATAATTCGAGATGAGGATGATACTTGATGATGACTGCCATTGATAAGCATAAATCTGTTCCATTTTACCTCACTGAAACTTGAATAGTCTTTCCTATCTTTCAGTTGCTCACCCTGTATTTCTTACAGTTTTCAATTAAAAATGAAAATTCGTTCGAGGCAATGTAGACAAAGATGCCACCTTTCTTTTGAGTCATCACTCGACCCATCCTCTCTATTCAAAATGTTCAAGGATTGCAACTCCCGCTTAGGGGTTGATAATTCAGGTAAGTTTTGTACCCCAATAGATGTCCCCTTGAAACAAAAATTGACTAAATACAATAAGAAAATAATTCTAAATATATGATGGTTGCCGACGAGATAAAAAAAAATGTAGAAAATGAAAAAAATATTTGTTTCACCAATTATTAGCTCTACAACAAGTGTTTGTTTGTTTGTTATTCCTTTAACGTGCTCTATTTCTGCCTTTCGGCCAATGACACTCCGGGGAGTTCTGTCACCTCACTAACCCGGGAATTTTGCCGAGCCCCCCTTGTGTAGAGGGAAGAGAACTTCAATGTCCAACAAACCTCTGTTAGACAGGACCGACGGCTTTACATCTACTCCTAAAGATTGATACTCAAGCGATTCCCAGAATCCGAAAAATCGTACCGACTTTGTCGGGATTGAACCCAGGTTACTCTGCGCAGGGGACGAGCATCATATCTTATACGCCATCGAGCCGGCACAACAAGTGTTATTCCTAGGAACCTTCACAAAAATATTGAGATTGTAGGTTTGAAAAAATTTATTCAAACAGTTACAGAGGATAATCTTAAAATATTCTTCGTAGGTTCCTTTCCGAAAGCAATAATGAGGTACAGTCATAGGTTTTTCTTCAGTTTATACTGCTCAGAATCATATTTCATATTTCATTTATTTCTATATATAAAAGTAATATAATAAGCTGATAATATTATCATTTAAATTCAGAGCAGTATTCGTTTAGATCGTTCATCCCTTCACGCAAGGAAAACTATGAATGAATAGTAAGTAGTGTTACTTGACTAAGGTCCGTATTCTGGATTTTTCCGGGGAAAAAGCCTCTGACACTACTCGTTGGTACATTGATGTAATTGACTGATAATGCTATAGTTTATGTATATTCTGAAAGATTGATATAATTTTATAACATTTATTGTTATCCTGATATACAGGGTGCTTCAACGAAAACTAAACAGAGGCTATATCTACCAAAATACTCATTTTTGATCAAAACGTAAAAACAGGTAAATTTTTTTTTCAAGGGGGATATCTCTTGGGGTACAATACTTGCCTGCAGTATCAACCCCCTAAGCCGGGGTTGCAATCCTTGAACATTTTGGATAGGGAAGATGGGTCGAGCGGTGACTCAAAAGAAAGGAGGTATCTTTGTCTATATTGTCTTGAAAGAATTTCTGTTTTTAATTGAAAACTGTAAGAGTGATAACTCGAAAGATAGGTATTATCTTTGTGTGCATTCCCGTGAAAAAATTTTCATTTTTGATTGAAAACTGTAGGAGATACAGAGTGAGCCACTGAAAAATAGAGAAGACTATCGCCCCAAGACTGTTGGAGTATTAGTGCGAAAAACTGGAATAGATTCATTTAGATCAAAGATGACAGCCTTCGATCTGGAATGAATCTGTTCCATTTTTTTGCACTAATACTCGAAAAGCTCAGGCGATAGATTGTCTCCTCTATTTTTCAGTAGCTCACTCTGTATCTTCTACAGTTTCCGATCAAAAATGAAAATTCGGTCACGGTGATGTAGACAAAGATAATACCTTTCTTTTGAGGTATCACTAGACCCATCTTCACTCTTCCAAATTTTCAAGTGCGAAAAACTGGAATAGATTCATTCGGATCGAAGATGACAGCCTTTGATCTAGAATGAATCTGTTCAATTTTTTTGCACTTATACTTGAATAGCTCAGGGCGATAAATATTCTCCTCTATTTTTCAGTGGCTCACTCTGTATCTTCTACAGATTTCATTCAAAAATGAAAATTCGTTCACGGGGATGCAACAAAGATAATACCTTTCTTTCGAGGTATCATCTACCCTCTTCCAAATTTTCAAATGTTGTCACCCCTGCTCCAGGGGTTGAAATTCGAGATGAGGATGGTACTTGATGATGACTGCCATTGATCAGCATGGATCTGTTCCATTTTACCTCACTGAAACTTGAATAGTCTCAGGGAAATAGTCTTCTCTATCTTTCAGTTGCTCACCCTGTATCTTTTACAGTTTTCAATTAAAAATGGAAATTCGTTCAAGGCGATGTAGACAAAGATACCACCTTTCTCTTGAGTCATCACTCGACCCATCTTTTCTATTCAAAATGTTCAAGGATTGCAACCCCCGCTTAAAGGGTTGATATTTCAGGCAAGTTTTGTACCCCAAAAGATGTACCTCTTGAAAGAAAATTGACCTGTTTTTGCGTTTTGAGCAGAAATGAATATCTTGATAGATATAGCCTCTGTTTACTTTTCGTTGAAGCACCCTGTATAATCATTCAAGGATATGTTATGATTTGAATCATTGCCTTCAATTGCTTCATTTCCAACATGAGATCTTGGTATTTCTCGATCTTTTATTAGTATTTCGGAATAAGTTTCAGCTACATTATCATCGTCTGGAATCTTAGCATCAAGTACAAATGCTTCTCTCTCTTTTTTGAAAATTGAGAAAATATCTGATCTGTTGTGTGGTACTACTCTATCAGTGACCAGAGTAGTGTTCCAGTAGAGTTTGTATTCGTCATTTTCAACGATACTACTTGTTCGATATTGGTGACGTTTCAGAGTCGGATTCAATAGACCCATTCGTACAGCAATCGCTTGATGGTAGATCTCCGCCATCGCATTCTGCCATTCTAAATAGTCTTTGGTGTTGTCCATGCTTCGTCATCATTGTACGAAGTTTAGTGTCTATACTGTGCAATTTAGACACCGATTAGTGGCCTAGATCGAATGAATATGTCAAACTAGGTATAGCCCAGATGTAAAGTCCAGTGAACATGGCCTTAGAGCTCAGCCCAGATCTCAATATCAGCCTAAATGTGCAATAGAGTTTGTCTTCAAGCATAGCTTTTGCCGCGCTCATCTTCATCTCAAAGGCCTGCTGAGCACATAGGTATTTGTAAGTGCCATCTCATTCCAAGGGAGTAATCGAAGTATAAGTGAAGAGGATGTGACTTTTCCAGGTGCCCGTCAAGTGGTAGATTGGCAATCTCTTTTTTCTATAGTCTATCCATCTTACTAACATGTTCTTCAGATATTTGTTTGCATTTTCGTTGACCACAGTGTGAATGACCAGCATCTCCTTGCACCCCTTGCGACTTTGGGACATCCGTTCTGCTCCCGGGCCAATATATTGTTCTGTTTTATATGATTATTTATGTAGACAGCCAACACACCTGGTAATAATTCATACAGAGTCGGCAAGCACGCAATTATATTATACTTCTGTGGGTCCGTTGTGATTGCCTCTTTCGGCAACATGTATATAATAACAAGTGTAAGACATGCAGACACGGTTGTTGGATCTAGTAGTGCATCCTGAGGGCATATTAATGATACTCAAAATATTTCCACCATTAATTTTGCACATCGTCAGGACCTGGCTCAGCACAATTGGTGTCTTAGATTCTATCTCTTTGATCCAGTACGCACTTTCGTCCTGTTGAACTCCACTCGACCATATGCCTTACCAAAATTCACGCAAAGTTTCAGGTTCTGGGGATTTTCTATTTGTTTCTGCCTCACTTTCGATATTTCAGAAAAATTGCTCCTGATTTGTATAGAAAAGGGTTTGTTCTTCAAGCGTTTCACTCTATCATTATATCTCTAGTGTCTCTAGTGTTTGAGACTATCGCATATCACCACATATCCCGCCTCTTCAAGCGAAATTCAGAAGCTATATCCCTCACCGACCTTGATGAACGAGTAGTGTTGAGATAGGTGATGCGAATATGCGACACACTGAAAGTTTACGAATATTCCATCACCAATTAATTTTTCTTGCTGCAAAGAATCATAACGTCATGAGAAGTTGAAGCTTGGCAGAAATCGATTAATTTGCTTGCATTTGCGATTTCAGGTAATGAGAAATTAAGTCCACAAAGTAAAAGTATTTCATGCAACCCAAATATAAATTTAACATAGAGTTAATTGTGTTTTTTAGTGTTAACATTGATTTGATAAATTGTCAGACTTACCAATTTGTCAAGTAGCTCTATACAACTGGATCCTTAGTTGGTATTGATTCATCCAACTCCTCCATTCACTTTAGTTGTCCATTAATTAATTATTTCACAAAGACACTTTAGATTGTTCTGAAATGTATAAGTGGTTTCCATTAGTTGTTTTTATGTTTGCTCAATAAGTTATCACGAGGAAGTTGAACAATCCTTGTTCACAGTCATTTCAAGTATTATGCTCTCTATGAAAAATAAGAAAAAGAATTATTTCAAGTCAATAGAAATTGAGAGAGGGCTTGCAAAAAGCTTCCGAGCAAGGTTTCCAGAGCAACAGAGCAATCGGCTTTTCGTTATATGACTCGTTTCAAATATTAGGTCCCATTCAGCAGGGGTTCAAAGTCAGCAAATGTTTATCAGCTGAAAAGGCTCTTCAACTTACTTAACTCATTGAAGATAAATTATGTTCGTCAAAAGATATATGCATGGCTCTTTCTCAATGATAAGAATATTTATAGTGCTACTACAATTCCTATTTTAATGGGTCAACTTTTCATGTATTGAATATAATGATCAAGTTTGCTGTATACAAACGTGTATTCACAAAGTAAATCATTTGTACTCTTTTCTCGGAAGTGAATCTTTCAGAACGCAGGGAGGACTTCTTCAGAAAATACTCATATCTCGAAACAGATTTCTTCTATATTTACTGTTTCCAAAATAACGAAATTATTCAAAAAACAGACAATACTTTTCTGGCGGTAGTAAATTCGGTCCCGGATAGTATCTACCAGAAATATTGATGTCTCATTGCAAATATCGAGCTGTAAATTCCTTCTCGAATTTTGCAGGTACCTGGACCAACCTAATCATCTTCTTGAGAAGAAAATAATGCATGTCGAATTAATTTTGAGATTATGTGTCATGCCCTAGAAATATGGATATAGAGGTTTTATGGATTAGGAATCTCTGGAGTTGCATAATCCCCTGTAAAGTTTCTTCTTGAAACCAATAATATGCCATGGAGATTATATGACGGTCTAATTATAAAGAAATTCGTATTCACTACATTCTACAATAGACTCCTCCAAGTAATTATAGAATGTTTTTTTCACCTTATGCTTTTCAAGTTTATACATCCGCATTACTACACTGTATGCTAAAAAAGAAATAACGAAAAGGAGAAAGCAGTACGTGGTTATAAACAACTGTGAATATTCCTTTCAAAAATCTTGGAAACAGGCAACAGAATGGAGATGTATGAATAAATGTAAGTTATTTATTCATATACCATACGGTATATATATATATATATATATATATATATATATATATATATATATAAATATATTCCGTGTTAAACTATCGCGAGAAGTCTACATATGTTAAACTTGAGACAAGAAGAATTATTCAAAAATCCGTAGATCAATTAATAATCCTTCCTGACAAGGCTAGTTCTCAAATCTGCCTGCCATGCATGCAGCCCCCAAGAGCGACAATAGTGCAACTAAGCAGGATGCCGATGAACGAAGCGGTAGACTGCAGTTTCGCCCTTATTAGGAGCTCATCAGTATCGCATATCGCTTCTCAGTATCCTATCAAGCTACATCGGGGTACCCCATCGATTCCAGAAATGACGCACCTCGTTCATACCTTCGAGAGTCGCCCTCTATGGACTGAGACAGTGAACCCGCTACCGGACTTCGAGAAAGATACGAACAATAACAAACAGATGTGACAACGCTAAAAATTCCAATTTGGGAGACATCTTTTTGAATAATTCCTCTTGTCTCATGTTTATATATATATATATATATATATATATATATATATATATATATATATATATATATATATATATATATATATATATATATATATATATATATATATATATATATATATATATATATATATATATATATATATATATATATATATATATATATATATATATATATATATATATATATATATATATATATATATATATATATATATATATATATATCCGTTTCTCGGCATCGTTTCGCCAATATATGAGATATTTTGAATGACGCGATCGTAGCAGATCTTGATTGTTTCGCTGGTCTTGTGAACACGGTTTCTTCTTTTTTCAAACAAGAGATCAAATCACGTACTTTTCGTTTTCTCGATTCACTCTGTGGCGGAAAATCCTTTTAATAGTTTCTATTAACCGTTTTATGATGCCTCTCTAAGTACTACAAATAAGACAAATGCACTTATCCTTCAGTATACAAAAGAAAAAATCTTTTTTGAAAATAAACTTTGTATCGACTTAGTATTGCCTTCTAGTTACAATTCAGAATGACTCCAATTCCTGCAGGTACAACATTTATATCGGCGTGAACAAAAGTTTCAAATGTTCCCGCAAGAATAGAAAACGTGGCTTTTCTTTGACAAGTACCGCGCGTTCCTTTGATAAAGCCGCCTTTTGCCGCTAGCAGAGTGTTATTTTATTACGTGATAAATTTGATTAGTTAAGTTACCTACTTATTGAAAATTTTCTTTTTCTCGAAATCTACTCAAACAGCACTCGACAGTTTGAGCTCCCCTGCTCTATATCAACAATTGCGGATGTTCAAGCTACACAATCAAAAACACCTATAACATCAAGGCCTGGTTCTTATAGAAGACGGAAGATAAATGATGATTCGTCAACAGAAGTACTGACTACATTGTGTGACCACTTTAAAACACCTAGAGAACAACTTGACCGTTATGATGGTGAATACAGTGGTTGTTCGATGGTATATGTTCAGTTTTTGTTAGGAAACTCATTCATAATGATAGACATGCATTATTATGGTGCGAAATTCATGAGCTTCTTTTCCACAAGTCTGGCCTTTTTAAACGAATTTGGTTTTTCGAGCGCCGCATAATACTCAGGTAATATTCTTCATTTCCGTCTGACCTCCTAACAGAAATTCAAAGTGAATAACACTGAGATAATCAAAGAAAACAGTCAACATTACCTTTGAATATATTTTTTCGATTTCGGTTCAGTAGGGAGGCACCATGCCGAAGCTTGTTGAGTGGTTTACATGTCAAACTCATGAAACTATGTCTCGTCACCAGTTTTGAATTTTTGAAGAAAATTCAGAGCTTTTGGGACTAGTCGAGCAGCAACGCGTTTCATGACCAAACAATCGTTTAAAATATCATGAATTGATTCGTGAGATACAGAGATTTCATTGCATACCTGTGTCAAACTTAAATGACGATTTCCCATTACCATTTCCTTTACTTCATCGATGTTAACTTCAATTGAAGATGTTGTTAGCCGACCAAAATGAAGCAAATCTTTCACCTCATCTCGAACGCTGTTTAATGGACAATACCATTCATATGCATGTTCTATTGATAAAGTCTACAGTATAGAAAACAGTTGTGGCAACTTAGCAAGAACGAAAATTTAGATGATCGTTTCAAGCAGATTTCATCACATAAAAATATCAATTCTTGCATCATTAACAATCTGGCAGTAATTAACGCCATACACTTCTGCTGTAAACTATTGATAACTATTTATCAGACAAAATTTTAAATGGTCTAATTTTCCTTCAATATAATATGCAGCAGTGTAATCACAACCTGTGCATGTTTGAAACGCTGGTAGACTTTTACATAATTTGGGTCCCAACTTTAATGCTTATCGATGCTGTTAATGCAACGGATGTGGTTCTTAGTGCTTCTTAGTCAATGAATTGGCTAGAAAATTTGTGGGTCGGACAGTTTGTGCATATTCCCGGGTAGAATTACAAAAACATCAGTATCTAAAGCATTTATCAGAATTCTAGAGCCTAGTGTTACTTTATGACTGTTCACTAGAGTATCGCTGTCATTCTCTGTCGAATAAATACTGAGCATGCGCACTTTCTCATACTCGGGCAACATCATGTGCTACTGCAATGTTTGATTCTTCATTATTACACGTTATACTTACCTCGATTCCCTCTGTCACACAATTCCACTCTCAATAAAATTTAAATCTTCAAAATAACAAATCTCTTTTAGGACCGAATTTCTTGCAGAACACCCTGTATCAACGTGTTCGTAATAAAACATGGCTTATATTGAATTTTTTTCTATCAAGTGAAGGTAACTAACATCAATATACCTGTCTATACCTGGCAACAAACGTAGTTCGTCCAGCTAAATAATAGGCAACTCAACGGCTATACGTTTCTTACTTTTAATGAGGATAAAATTTTCTTTTTATCTTGATTTTACAACATTGAATTTAAATTCAGTTTTTTGAAAATAATTAAAAATAGTTTGTACGGGACCTTTTCAGCTAACCAATTCTTAATCTATTTTCGGATACACTTAATTTATTATAAAATATATTTCATTCTATTATCAGCTTGGAGAAGGTCGATTTAGGATCGGATCTTAGACCATATACTCTTGGTAAATTTGGATTCGATCATCTAGCAATACAGAATTTTACTGGAGCTAAAAACGGACAAAGAGAGATAGAGCGGAAAAAATAAGTACATACCTATTCTTAATCTAAATCGTTTGATACGAATAACCCTGTATAAGCGAATATGAAAATAAAATTGATGGGTTAGTTTGATTACCTGGCGCATCCGCCAGTATGTGTCATCTCAGACTACTACGGGTCTACAAGAACATCGGCCCGTCCCTTTGTTGCATGTTAACTTCGCCGGTCACGTGGCCAAGAGCTCAGTTCTTAGTGAACCTTTGAAGCTTTAATAAGAGCCAAGTGAACAGGACCGAATCTTGCGAATTTCATTTCAATATTTCTAAGTTCTGGTGGGGATGGAGTTCGTTTCCAATTTGAAAGGGACAAAGTTGATTGGGCAATACAGAGAAATAATTGCGAATGTCATTCATTTCATGAAACGCGAAGGGATAAAAAATGAACCAGTGATTTCTTTGAAGAAGATTCAAGAACGTGTAGCTGTTGCAACAGGAGTAGGTTTGCGAACTGTTCAAGAAATTTCGAGATAAATGAAGAAGATTGAAAATGGCGAAAATGATAGTTTTTCAACTACTGATAAAAAAGAAAGAAAATCAGCGAAGAAAACAGATCTCGATGACTTGGATAGTGCTCTACTCCGTAGGTTCGTCGTCGATAAAATCGTAATTGAAATGAAAACGAATTGAAGCTACATTTGGAAAAACCTGAAATACAGCAACTACGTTTGAATTATTCAAGAAGCATCAAATGATACCGTCAAGAACGATAATTTACATGGATGAAACATATATTCATTCCTCCCATACACACCAGAAGACTTGGAGTGACGACACCCTACGTCAGCCTGTTTCAAAAGGACCAACTTTGATTATTTTGTACGCTAGTAGTGAATGTGGATTGGTACGAAACGCATATCTGCCCTTTAAGTCTGATTGTAAAACCTGTGGTTATCACGATGATATGAATTTCGCAAACTATGAAAAATGGTTGAGAGAAAAACTTATTCCAAATTCAGCTCCAAAACGTGAGTTGAATTTCGATAACGCGCCATATCACACTGTACGAGTAGAAAAACACCCGAACATGGCTTTCCGAAAAGAAGAAATGAAAGAGTGACTGCAACATCTAAATATTGTCTTCGCAGATGGGATGCTCAAAGAAGAACTTTATCTAATTGAATTGCACAAACCCAGATATAAAGCGTATGCTATTGACAAACTTCTCAATATTCAGGGCCACTATGTACTCAGACTTACTCCCTATCATCCGATTGAACAAGTTTGGGCAGCAATGAGAGTTTATGTAGTTGACAGAAATGTTGGTTACGCAATGAAATATGTGGAAAAACTGTGTGCTGAGTTTTTCCCTTCGTTTTCTCCAGATCAGTGGGAATCATTATGCGAAAATATGCAGAAAATTAAACAATCTTTCATGAGGCAAGAAGCTATTCTGGATGAAATTTATCAATTATTTCATAATTACTTTGCAAGCAGACGATAGCGAGTCTTCTAGTTCTGATGAAGAACTATCAGACATAGAAAATTTTCAATTTTCCGTTATCTAACTCATTTTGTGTTTCATATTTGAATTATTTGAAGAAATCTTCTAGATTAATAGGGTTTTTACTATTTTTAATGAATTTGTATTACAACCAGGTAAATCCAAATCATTCGTCCTCACGATAACGCAGTACGATTGAACCTCTTTTCTTTGTTATGTCGTTAATCCTATATCAACGAGGTATCACAAAGATACTAGGTACTTAGGAAAAATATAGCTACTAATTCTTTGCCTCAAATCCCTCTTGAATATCAACCTTCTATTACTAAATTTCATCATATTGTACAGATTTCAGGTATTCTTGAAATTTTTATGAAGCTTCAGTTAGAGAAACCCCTGCCTCGAAAACTTCCTGAAGTCTAACTGGTGATGAGTCTGTGACTAACTTCTTTGTAATAGAAATTAAAATGATCCAGTACTTTGAAATGCCATATGCCTAAGAGGGATAAAAGCCCTTACGCCGACCCTTCTAGCTATTTGACATTGCATTGCAGAACGTATTATTCATCTTACTTTCTCCGCTTACTATCTCTTTTGTTCTCCGCGCATCTTATGAGAATCTCAACAGCACATATATTCTTGTGGACTTGTAGTAGACTTAAAATAAATTGGATTGGAGTAATTGAAATTGAAAGAGATGAGAATTCTAGCCATTTTGCTCATAAAGCACTCTCTACATGCATTTTTCTTCATTTCTCCAGGGCATTTAAATATTTTTACACTTGTTATGCATGCTCTTTTTTCTATTACATAGAGGGAATGAAGTAATTGGAGATCTCTGAATTTCGAAACTTGCAACATCCTGTATTTCGGCAAAAAACCATTGTTGATTCGTCCTGAAAAGCTCACACCGAACGAATATAAATGTAGTTTATAAAATTTCGCTCCTAGAACACAAGAAAATCTTACCTTCATTCACAAATACTTTCATGTGAGATCTCAAGAAAACTGGTTTGGACAGTTTCGGAGAAATCCTTTCTTCAGAGTAACACTAGGTCGCTAAACTTTTTCATCGAATGACGACTCAAATGTTAGTTCTTGCCTCAAAATATTTCATTATTCGGAGGACAAGTGTGCTGTAGGGACCTCTTCTTTCGAATATTTTTCATAATCCTTTTAGGAAGTGTTCATAATGTTTACAAGGAGGCTTTCTTATACATCCTAAAAATTCCTCGATAAATTGACAAATACTTGAATAGCAGATGAAGTATGAATCAACTAACTACAGTTCGGCGGATTTTTGAACGTATTATATGTAGAATTCTTCCACAAACATCCAAACTATTCCACCAATTCTTTATATTTCCTTCTCAGTACGTCTCTGACCTTTTATCCGGTAAGGAGGAGCATTTCTCGTATCAAGTTACTTTATAGTCGTCCAAGGAGGCATTATTTTTTTTAATATTGCCGCATATATCACTCCGAATTGGTCAGATATTACCCTAAACTACAAATTGATGACCGGGTTCAAGACTTGTTAACATCTGCAAATTTAGGGTGAGTTGCTATTTTTATTCTGGCGGTTTCATGAATTCTTCACTTTGCTGCATCAATCTCTTCTAGTACTAATTTGACTCGTAATCCTTGTTCTCGGAGAAAGGTACGGAATTTTTCATTTTATAACCTTCATACAGTTCCTTAGTGTCGGAATGTTCTTTTTCTACATAATTGCCGCACTTATGTTCCGATGCTGGTTCGTCGGAGTATGGTGATGTGGGGAATATTTTGATTTAAAGAAACCTTCTGTGCATCACTTTCAGTTATGTAGTTTCGTCATTTATTTTTTTCTAAGAATCTTTATTGATGAAGTCATACATACCTCAAAAGTGATACGATTTAAAAGCTCAATATTCTACGAAAATTCTTCTGATTAGTCTTTTCTACGAAATATAATTTCATTTAGTTTCGTATTTTCAAAAGACGATTTTCACCTTGCATGTGTTATTGTTCATAATATTTTGTTCAAGAGAATTCAGATTTCAGTTTTACTGATCTTAAACAGATGGTTTTCAGTAGATCATTTGTTCACTTTTCATTGTTTAAGTTTCTCCAATTCGAAAATGTTTCATTTAACCGAAAATGAACGTATTAAGAGTTTGTTATTCTGTGGTTGTGGTAATAACGTCGTAGATAGGAAAAAGTATGTGTTTTGTATAAAACAAATAACGAAATAGACCTCAAATAAATCAATCCACAATCAGTGATAATTTAAACAGAATTTTGGAAAGAAGGTTCTTTCCTTTGTACCTAGTATCTTTGTGATACCTCGTTTATATAGGATTAAAGACATAACAAAGAAAACGAAAATTTTAAGAGGTTCAATTCTACTACGCTATCATGAGGACGAATGATTCGGATTTAGATGGTTCTAATACAAATTCATTAAAAATAGTAAAACCCTATTAATCTAGATAATTATTGCAAACAATTCAAATATGAAACACAAAATGAGTTCAATAACGAAAATTTAAAAATTTTCTATGTCAGATGGTTCTTCATCAGAACTAGAAGACTCGCTGTAGCTGTCACTATCATCTGCTTGCAAAGTAATTATGGAATTATCGAAAACGTCATCCAGTATAGGTTCTTGCCCCATAAAAGATTGTTAAATTTTCTATATATTGTCGCATAATGATTCCCACTGATATGGAGAAAACGAGGAGAAACTCGCCACACAGTTTTTCCACGTTTTTTCATCGACAAACCATCATTCCTGTCAACTACATAAACTTTCATGGCTACCCAAATGCAGCGAAAGCCACAAACTCTGCGAAAGCTGCGAATGTCGCAAAACCTCACGAACCCCGCGAACGTCACGAACTCTGTGAACCCCACGAAATCCGTGAACCCCGCGGTCGCGTCGAAGGCCGCGAACGCTGCAAAAACTGCGAACCCTGCAAACCTCGCGAACTCCACTGAACCCGTGAACCATGCGAACGTCGCAAACGCTGCAAACGCCGCGAATGCCGTGAAAACCACGAACATCGCGATCACCGCGAAAGCTGCGAACCATGAGATTTCTGAATTTCGAAACTTGCAACATCCTGTATCTCGGCAAAGAAGCATTCGCCGACTGAAATCATATTGTTAGTTCGTGCTGAAAACCTCACACCGAACGATTATGAATGTAGTCTATAAAATCTCGCTCCGAGAAACAAGATAATCTGTCCTTCATTTACAAATACTTTCATGCAAGATCTCAAGAAAACTGGTTTGGACAGTTTCGGAGAAATGTTCACAAGGAGGCTTTCTTATACGTCCTAATAATTGCCTAATCTGAAGTTCATGCAGACTCTTTGAATGGCCTCGATAAATTGACAAATACTGGAATAGTATATGAAGTATGCATCAACTAACTACAGTTAGGTCTTATTTGTGAACGTATCTTATTTATTTTCACAAACATCCAAACTATTCAACAAATTCTTCATATTTCCTCCTCAATACGTATCTGACCTTCTATCCGGTAAATAGGAGCATTCTCGTATCGAGTTACTTTATAGCCTTCAAGGAGGCATTATTTTTTTTAATATTGCCGCATATATCACTCCGAATTGGTCAGATATTACCCTAAACTACAAATTGATGACCGGGTTCAAGACTTGTTAACATCTGCAAATTTAGGGTGAGTTGCTATTTATATTCTGGCGGTTTCATCAATTCTTCACTTTGCTGCATCAATCTCTTTTAGTACGAATGGGACTCGTAATCCTTGTTCTCGGAAAAAAGATACGGAAGCTTTCACTTTGTAAACTCCATATAGTTCCTTAGTTTCACAATATTCTTCTTCTACATAATTGCCGCACTTATTTTCGATGCTGGTTCGTCGGAGCATGGTAATATGTGGGGAATACTTTGAATTAAAAAAACCTTCTATGCATCAATTCCAGTTAGATAGTTTGGTTATTTATTGTTTCCAAAGAATCTTCTTTTCTGAAATCATACATACCTCAAATGTGGTACGATTTAAAGGCTCAAATTTCTGCAAAAATTTTTTACATCTTCTAATTACTTTTTTCTATGAAATATAATTTCATTTCGTTGTGTTTTTTTAAAAGACTTCACAAAATAGTCTGATTTATACGATTTTTCTTGGGGTTTCGAAATTGGTTCAATTCAAAGAAATTCTAGCCTACCTTAAAAGGCATTGAATCAAAAAATAATCAATTTTGCTTTGATATTCAAAATGATAAGAATAAAAACAGTTTTCACCTTGCATGTGTTATTGTACATAATGTTTGGTTCAAGAGAATGCAGATATCATTTTTACTGTTCTCAAACAGATAGTGTTCAGTAGATCACTTGTTCACTTTTCGTTGTTTAAGTATCTCAAATTTAAAAATGTTTCAATTAACCAAAAATCAACTTATTGAGAGTTTGTTATTCTGTGGTTGTGATAATATCGTCGTAGCCAGGAAAAAGTCTGTGTTTTGTATAACAACAATTAACGAAATGGACCTCAAATAAATCAATCCACAATCAGTGAAAACTTAAACCGAATTTTGGAAAGAAGGTTCTTTCCGAAATCGTTCCAAGCAAGGACGTCTCAAAGATCCTGATGATGCCAGGCTGGACTTCCTCATAAGTTTGAAAGAGAATCTCAAGCCAACAAGACAACTGTTTTAATTCTTTTGATGATAATTCAACAGAAGATAAGTATTGGAATTTTTTGAGAGACGATCTCATCCTCGCTTCGTCTAACTCGTAATAACGATCCTGACACATCTCATTAGAGCTTTTCCAAGCATGTTTCGCTAGTGTACAATTTTTCAATGAAACAATAAAGCTTGGACCTACCCGCTCCCCATATTTGAATCCCTGCGATCCACAGTTAAATTTTTTATTATCATCATCTCTGAGGTTCTTAAAAATTACGTTGTACAAATGAATTTTTGAGCTCGAGGATTTTAGGATAAGAATAAGTACGAAGTTTTTAGGTCACCCCATAAAATTTCCTCAAAGTTATCAACGATTTCGAAGATCGAGTTAGTTTTTCAAGGTGTTGAAAGCGCTCATTTCGAACAATTCAAGGAAAAGATTATTGAACATTGGACTGCATCTACATCGGCTGCAGATTCGTCCGAATTAAGATATCATCATTGTAACATATCACTTTGCGATAACCCGACCCATTACCTATGGTGGTCAAAAATTCACTTCTACTTAGGGAAGTAGAAGCACGTATAACAAGTCATTTCTTTTTGTATGAAATCCAGTTTACACGCATTATATACAAAGTAAATAAAATGAAAAAGTTTCTTAATATATGATTCTAGCTGACGAATATGAAGGAATATTTATTCTTCGGATAATTATTTCTACAACTGCAGTATATATATATATATATATATATATATATATATATATATATATATATATATATATATATATATATATATATATATATATATATATATATATATATATATATATGCTTGGGTGTATATAGAATATATATATATATATATATATATATATATATATATATAAAGCCCCGACGAGTTGCCCATATATCTGTTCATGCAATCAAACTGATTTCATGAAAAATATAAATCCACCAACAGGTAATTAATACCATTGCCAGACAATGATTATAATCAAAACATATCCTGGAATAATTATATATTAGGATAACGTTAAATGTTATGAGAATTTCAAGCTGAAATTTTATACGCGGACATAACTAGACATTTCCAATTGTCAGAGGCTTTCTCCCGAAAAATATTTTCGGACCTTAGTGATACCATTTCCTCATTATACCGGAAGTGGGTCATCACTTTGTTATTTCAAATGGCAATCTATCTTTTATAAACAAATAAATATACATCTAGAACCAACATTTGAGCAAGGCATAAAAATACCCAAGTTGTTGACTGTACTTATCTGTCAAAACTTTTGACAGATTTAATTATTTTGTTATAAACTCGATGTCTGAGGAAATATTTAAAAAATTGTAGCTCGTCCACATTTTTACTACGGACATATATTTATTTTTGCTTGTATTTATTTTGTATATTATGATAGAATATCATATATATATATATATATATATATATATATATATATATATGTTGTGTTTATCTGTTGCAAAGAATTGATTTAAAGTATATTTGTTTTCACGGATCGATACATATTTATATGGTCTCTTTAATTCCTAGATTAAAATGAATGATATTCGTCCGTTTTGTTGTTGTTGAGTTCCTTTCGAAACTTTGGTTTGATGATGTGACGTTACGATGCAATCTCATGCACCATTCTCCATCTTCAAAGCCTGTTGATGTTTTCGTTAATGCGTCTAGTCCTTTTTTCATCAGACAAAGAGGCAAAGTTCAGAGGTGTAAGATTATAATCGAAAACAACAATTGCAATTTAGATTTTCTCTGTTTATCATGAAAATGGGACGGGATGAAAATGTCAGATTATTACCGACTAAAACCTCCTCTTGGGGTTCCAGCCCGAAGGCTATAGTCAGAGCATTTTACTCGTTTGATAATTCATTTAGAAAGAAAAATTGGCAGAAGAAAAGGTAAACTCGGATGGGATGTCCGAGGGAAGGGTGGTGTGGAAACTCGATATTCCGGATCTCTTGGTAGTCCGGAGTTAAGCTTTAGTGGCGGATGCCCGATATTTATATGTATCTCCTTGATGCTGGGCGAATGCCCGAAATATCAGAGGTTCACATCTAAGTTTCAATTATAGCACTGAAAGTGCAAATTTCCTCATAAAATTGGCCTGCGCGGGTACAGACGCCTAAGTCCCGCCTCGCGATGATCTCCGCAGTCGGGTACCCGCTGGAGCTCCTCGGACGACTTCTCTGGACGGCTGCTCGCTGCTGAATGCGTCTAGTCTGGTGTGGCACTCCTATATATAACTTCTCGGCTGCGCAAATTGTAGTGGGTGACTTGTGCGTTCAGTGGTGGGGGAACTGGTTCATCGAGAGTTCGTACTTCGACTCCTCCTTCTGGAATGTTGATGTTCGGGATTTCTTCGATGATTGGTAGTTGCTTAGCGCCACTTTCCAAGACTGCGACAGGTTCAGGGTGTCATCTCTTTTATTGAGATTGTTTCGTAGTTCTATTTCTATTGCCTCTCTGACCATAGCTAACCTATATATGGCGAACTATGAAACCCAAGCATTGAAGAACGCAACTTTAATACCTAAGCTATGACTCAGATATGTGGACGATGTGTTTCTGATTTGGCAGCATGGGGAAGAGGTACTAGACAACTTCCTTAAATACCTTAATAACATCAAAATTAGTATCAGATTCACTTTGGAGAAGGAAAATCAGGGACAGCTACCCTTCCAAGACGTGCTTGCTTCTCAAGAAGGAAGTAGATAACTTGAGCCACACTGTATATCGGAAACCTACACACACCGATAGATATTTGAACGCTGCCTCCCACCACCACCCATCTCAACTGAATGGCGTCCTTACAACTCTAATTAAACGATCAGAACGACTAACAGACCAGCAACATGTACAAGGTGAAATGACGGCTCTGAGGTTATCATTCCAAAAAAACGGCTTTAATAGATGGCAAGTAAATAGAGCATTCAAAAGATGTAATGAAGCAATATACTCCAACGGAATCTCCTAACTGAATCCGCAGTAGGTAGTATTGCCTTATGTAGGTGGCGTCACTTCAAAAATTGGACGAATCTTGAATCAGAAGGGAATCACGCCTATATTTCGACCGTTAATTACAATACGCAACATACTTTCGGCTCCCAAAGACATGATCCCTTTAGAAAATCAGGGTGTTTATGGCATTCCTTGCCGGGACTGTGATAAATGGTATATAGGACAGACAAATAGACGCATTTCATCTCGCATACAAGAACATAAAAATTCAATAAAAAATAAACAGTCCACATCAGCTTTGTTCCAGCACACGAAAGACTACAAACATTCAATCGACTTTGATAAAACAAAGCAACTGGCCAACATCGAACAATTTAATAAAAGACTGGTCAGAGAGGCAATAGAAATAGAACTACGAAACAATCTCAATAAAAGAGATGACACCCTGAACCTGTCGCGGTCTTGGAAAGTGGCGCTAAGCAACTACCAATCATCGAAGAAATCCCAAACACCAGCGGTCAACATTCCAGAAGGAGGAGTCGAAGTACGAACTCTCGATGAACCAGTTCCCCCACCACTGAAAGCACAAGTCACCCACCACAATTTGCGCAGCCGAGAAGTTATATATAGGAGTGCCACACCGGACTAGACGCATTAACGAAAACGTCAACAGGCTTTGAAGATGGTGCATGAGATTGCATCGAAACGTCGCCAAAACCAATGTTTCGAAAGGAACTTAAGTTCAAAACGGACGAATACCCCGAAGAGACCATATAAATATATATATATATATATATATATATATATATATATATATATATATATATATATATATATATATATATATATATATATATATATATATGTATATCTATATATAAATGATAAGGTAGAGTCATAGGTTTTCTTCTTAGTTAACACTGCTTAGAATCTTATTCTATAAATTATTTATCTGTATATATGAATGAAATATAATTTCCTGGTAATTTTATCGTTTTCATTCTTAGCAATATTTGATTCGAGCATTCATCACTTAATAGAAGAATAATACTATAATAGCATTCAGTGTTACTCGACTAAGGTCCGTAGACTGGAGTTTTCCAGGGAGATAGTTTGTAACACTAGTCGTTGGTACAAATATGGTATTAGCAGATAATGCTATAAATTATATATATTCTGATAGATTGATGTATTTTCATAACATGCAAAGTTATGCTACTATAAAACCATTCCAGTATATGTTTGATTATAATCAAATCAATTTTGGTCTACATATAAGTTTCGAAGAAGCGCCTTCAGTTGGTATTGATTTTTTTATTCATTTGATGTTTTCTTTGACTTTTCGATTTCTTGAAACCCCTAAAACCGAACTCCTATTGGGGTGAACGAATCAAAAAAAATTAAGAGAAATCAGTGTTATCGTTGTATAGTTTATGCGAGACTAACGAGAATAGGAATTCATCAATATATAGAGAGATTTTATTGTTTATTCGTTATTCTTGAATAACAGAGATGAGAGGATGCGATTTTTACGATGTGGTGCTACTTTTTGTTGAAACAATAGATGCAGTCAACTGAACTATCATAGCCCTCTTAGTTTTCGAAATACAGGGTGATTTTCAAAATCTTCAATTTTCATTTTTCACATTGTCAAAAACTCCTTGTTCATTTTCAAAAGTATCACTATAGTAAGGTTAGTAAATATATGATAATAGTAAAATGAATGTTTTAGATCACACAAACTGTTCAGAATGGTTGCCGTTTTGATTGACACATTATTTGCACAAATTATAAAATGATGGGTCTGGCTTGTGAATCACGTTGTTCCTTTTCTATCGACATGAGTAAACATTTTATCGTAAGATGATGGATTCAATTAAGAACTCTTTGGTCAACTAGCCCACCTTGCTGGCCATCTGTGCCGATCCAACGATCTACAAAACAGTCGTTCAGATATTTCGCTACTCTTTGCGTGTAGGAGCTCTTTCTTATTGAAAATATATGGTATCGAATTTGGCCAATTGAATTTCATCCATTATTTCTTGGGAAATATCTTCAATTATGGCTAGATATCTCGCTGCAGTGACAGTTCCCTCGAAAATTTGAAATTTCAGGCAACTACCCAGAATGAAGAAAGCCACGTTGTAACCGAAATTACATTGTCAATCCTTAAAGTCAATTTCAGTACTGAAAATCTATATCCTGCAAGAGCAATCATTTTTGCCGGAATGTTTTTCTTATTTTTTTAGAACATTCAAAAATAGGCAATCACAAAATGGGATTTGAAAATAAAACGTGAGGGTGGTTGGGGGTTGGAATGTTGACGGAGAACTCCTCAATTTATCACAAAAAGTAAGGTACTAAAATTCAAAAATCGACCTGTGCTAAAAGCGACACCTTACGGATATAATTATAATTTTCATTGGGTATCATTACCTGTAGATTCCTGTTTCGAATTTCAAACTGTTTGAATATTTAACTTGATGAAATGAGATTGAATTATTGATAAAATTATGAAATCTGAGTTAAAAAGATATAAATGATTAATGCGGGAAATCGGACTGTTACAACCGATTCTATATTTGATGGTCCCTGTTCACGTATTCCTTTTATGAATTACCACAGAGATTTTTTCGTATACATCCTGTTTTCCTTGTAAACCTTCGCTTTCATCTTCCTAAAAAATTTTCAGAGCTCTCAATCAACAATGTTCGAAATAATTTCTAAGTTCTCAAAAACTCTTCAGATATAAACCCCGCCGAGTTTTGAATGTATTCAACGTCGCACGACGGAAAATGATTTTCCATCAATTTTCCGCTCCTCGCTTTGTTTTCCTTCCAAGTTTACTAGATGGCAGTTTTTATACAATCCCGCAGATTTCAATTTCAGCGTGCGCTAAGCTTGAACTTTCGGAATTTACTTTTGAGGTTGAGAAAGTTCGCCAAGTTATGCTTGTAACTTTTTGTTTACAAAAAATTTCTCTGATACGAACATGCTTCATAATGAAAGTCTTACTACGAAAAGCCGCAAGCATAACTATATGATTTTAACGAGTTTCTGTTGCATGCAATTTAAATGGATCTATCAAAAACACAATATAGCAGAAGGCTGGAAACTATCATCATTATTTCAAAATATCGTTTTTGTTATAGATATTTTTCTGATATGGCATTACATCACACGCTCATACTGCTCCAATCGATAAATAAAATACCCAAACGTCAAAAGGAATCCGTATATAATAAAAAAAATGCTCGGTACGAATGAATTCTCTTGATTATTTTCGATTAATTACACAGCTCATTTCAGAATCACTGGAGCACTGCGTCTGCGGTATCGCTAAATATCATTATGTCGTGCTGGCTGTTGTTGTGTTTGATGTGCACGAGCTCGTTGCATTCTAAACCTATCTACTTCATTGTCACTCACTAAAGAACGCAATTCTGACATTGCAATACGACTATTTTCTTGATCTGTCTCTCTCTCTGGTCATCAGTGCGGTTACCACGTATGATAGCTCTTCGCACATTTGATTGACTGCGTCAGGTCGTTTTGGCCTCGGCATCGTAAATTGTGATTAATCAAAGTAAGAAAAGTTCTCGCGCACTTAGCAGTAAAGTGTCACTCTAATCTTTTTTTAATTCATTCTAGAATGTCAAAAAGTAGTGGGTAGAAATTGCAGGCAATTCAATAACCAATTTCCAAATTTACCGTCTATGAGTAAAATGAAATTTCGAAGCATTAGAAGCAACTAAGCGAAAACCAATCATCGATGATAATTACATTAATAAGAATAAATGATAGCAAACATCATAGGAGAAAACTAATTTACAATCTGAATAAATGTTCAATATGGGCCTCATTTTTCTCGATACACTTGACAGCTCGTAAACGAACATGATGAGTTGCCCTCCTAGTTTTCTCCGGATCAATATTGCGAAAAGCATTATGAATGCGCTCTAGTAACTCTTCTTTACTTTTTACAGGAATAAGATACACTTCACTCTTGATTTTGCTCCATAAATGAAAACCAAAGGGCGTCAGGTCCGGAGAACGCGAAAGCCATAAATTTGGTCCTTGATTACCCCACCATCTATCCTCGAACATTTCTTTTAGCTGCCGATCTACAACTCGTGTTTTATGTGCTGGTGCATCATCCATTTGGTAATAGCAATCCCTCAGAATATCAAGGGGGTCCATCTAAAAAATTTTGCTAATGTTCCTCTCAAAATTTCCAGGTATCTTTGTGCATTCAGATTTTCCTCATAAATGTGATAAGCCAACAAATCATTCATTGAAATTGCAAAAACGTTCACGTTGCATTTATTTTGGAAATCGATAACCATAATGAAATGTGGATTTTCTGTGGACCAAAAATGTCGATTTCTCCTGTTGGTTATTCCACTTTCATTGAACTTGGCTTCATCAGACCATATAATTTTTTTCAGAATTGTCTCATCTTCTTGAAGCCGAATTAATAAATTTTCACAGAAATTTAGCCGCTTGGGAAGGTCAGTTGGTTTCAATTTTTATAGCCTGATAAAAGAATATGGGTGCATGTTATGTTTCTTAAGGATCCTTTGAATGGAAGTATAACTTAATCCAATATCCATTGATGCTGACTTAATGGACGCATGTGGATTGGCACGATAATACGCTAGCGTATTAATTTGATTGTCGTCGTCCTCGAAAATTGGTTTTCTTCTAGTTTCAATGTATTTTGTTCCTCCAAATTGCAGAAAATTGCTTCTTACCCTTCGAATGTTTTACTCATAGGCGCCAAATATGGAAATTGGTTATTGAATTGCCTGCAAGTTCTATCCACCACTTTTTGACATTCGCCATGAATTAAAAAGAGATTAAACATATCCTCATTTGAATAATCAGCCATTTTATTATCAATCAGGTGTTTTTTAAAAAGGTTCACTTCAAATTACCAACAATTCTTGTTGAAATATCAAATTCGAATGAACGAAGTGACAAGTACATTAATTTTAGGCACCTGTAAGCTGAGCGTAGCCAGTTCAGCTACTTGATTCAAATATTTCAGAGTATTCTCGCTTAGTTCTTGCAAAATCAGCAAAATTCAATATATTCCCAAATCATTTCGAAACTATAAGAGATGGGTATAGTACATACATACATGACACAATTCTGATGGCGATATAAAAATTGGCACGTGCCATTTGAAGAAATTCATTTATTGCTGTTTGAAAAAGGCCAAATGGAAAAAATCATACAAAACAACACAATAAACATTTGACATGCGTAGACTGCTTATAAAATTCCTTGATCCTTTTTCTATCCACCCAAGCAAAAATTGTGTCTGTAGTGCAAAAGATCTACGAGCTACAATTCTTTTGAATGTTCCTCAAAAATCGAGTTTATAACAAAAATAATTAAATCTGTCAAAAGTTTTGACAGATAAGTGGAAACAACTTGGGTATTTTATGCCTTGCTCAAATGTCGGTTCTAGATGTATAATAAAAAAGGTAGATTGCCATTTGAAATAACAAAGTGATGACCCACTTTCGGTATAACCAGAAATGGTATCACTTCGAAAATATTTCACTTCAATTGGAAATCGCTAGTTATGGCCGCGTATAAAATTTCAGCTTGATATTGTAATTGGAACTCAAAAAGTTTTTAACGGACGGTCCCGGTGGATGCTCCTGTATATAAATTATGTAATGTAATGCCATATCGGAAAAATATCTATATCAAAAACGATATTTTGAAATAATTATGATAGTTTCCAGCAGAGCCTTCTGTTATATTGTGTTTTTGATAGATCCATTCAAATTGCATGCAACAGAAACTCGTTAAAATCATATAGTTATGCTTGCGGGTTTACGTAGTAAGACTTTCATTATGAAGCATGTTCTTATCAGAGAAATTTTCTGTAAACAAAAAGTTACAAGCATAACTTGGCGAACTTTCTCAACCTCAAAAATAAATTCCGAAAGTTCAAGCAACTGCCTCATAATATTCAAACTTAAAGAATTCTTTCCTCAGTAATAGGTTTCATAGTGTCGGTAAATTCTTTTGTGCTGACAACGGTGTGCCTAAATTTAATTAACACCATTAATTATCGACTCTTATTTTGTCTATCTGACATCTTCATATACCTTGTTGGTCAATGGAAATGAACGATTTCATTATTATAATATTATTATTATTTATTATCGTGGACTGGTGCACTATCTCAGCTGATAGCTGGATATAATTTACCTTTCCCAGATCCAGCAATCAGAGATAATAGACTTGATTTTTACATACTTGTCAAAAATGTTCTTACTATCCTACATATATTGAGAATTATAGCTTTTTGCATTTCTATATAAGTATTCTTATGCAATTCTAATTTTTTAAGGCTATCATGCAAACTTTTGGGTATTAACCCAGTGGAAGAAATGATGACAGAGACGATATCTGTTTTATCCAAGTGTCACATCTGCTTGATCTCAATAGCAAGTTCTGTGTATTTGGAAGTTTTCTCCTGAAACTTGTTCAGAACATTTTTATTATTCGGTATGTCGAAATCTACCAGCATTGCTGTTCTGGTCTTTTTTATCATACATCACTATGTCCGGCCTATTATTCGTCACCATTCTGTCAGTGATAACAAGCCTACCTTAGTATAATCTGATATGGCTGGAAGGTATTCAAAAGTCCGTACTCGTGTGCAAGTTTCTGATGGATAATGTTGCACACTTGATTATGCCTAAGTAGACAGGTGACATGTTCAGACTATTCTTGCCTTGGTACCTATTTTCCATGTTAGATATGTCCTGATGGAACCGCTCACCGGGTTCGTCGCTAACGGCTCGCAAATTTTGTGAAAAGAATATTGGATCCCATGTCCTTGTAAGCCGTAAGAGGTTGTTGACTAGCTCTTCATAGTTTTCGGCCCTGTGGTTTCCAAAAAAATTACGAACAATATTTCGAAAACATGAATTTTCGATTGGATTAAGCGGAAATTATGCAGAAGTTTAATGAAGCGGCGACAAACGAAAATGGAGACATACGTCTCGAGATATGTGAACATAATGAACTCCGAATAAATAACACGTACTTTGACCACAAAGAACAACACAAATACACATTCACCAACACAAGAGGACAAAAATCTATGATTGACTTTGTGATCACCAATGGGGAAATTCACCCACGAGAAATACTTGACGTACGGACACTGACATCAGCGAATGTTGGAACACAGAAAGGAATGGTTATCTGCAAGTACCGCCTATCATATAGAATAGAGAAAAAAAACCGCCTAAATACACCACTAAATTCAACATTGAATCTTTACAAAACGAAAGTACTAAGAATCTATACCAAACATGACTCGAGGAAAAGATCAACCTTAACCCTATAGTAGACACAGACAACATAAACGCCGCATGGAATAAAGTGAAAAACAACATAATTAACAGCGCAAAAGAAGCCATTGGGGAACGAAGAATTAATATAAACAGTCATAGAAAAGATAAACCATGATTCACACAGGAAATCAAAGATTTAGCAAAAGAAAAGAAGAACGCATATATCAGATATGTCAATCACAGAACACCAGAAGAGTACCAAAGATATAAAACAGAAAGAAATAGAACAACGAACAAAATTAAAGAATTAAAAAAATATATTGGGAAAGATTTACAAATGACATGGAACACGACTTACGAGGAGCACAGAAAAAGGTATGGAACATGTTGAGAAACAGGAAAAATCCAATCACCGAAGAACTGCAGATCAATGTAATAAAACCAGAAGAGTGGGTGAAATATTTCCAGAACTTATACCTAGGAGATAATTAAAACAGTAACAATGAGGAATGAGAAATCGAACAACAAAACACACTCTACGAAGAAACAGAAAATGACATTATCAGTCTAGAAGAAGTACAACAAGTAATCCATAAATTAAAAAATAGAAAATCACCCGGTCCGGACAACATAAATAACGAACTAATTAAATATGGGGGAGCAGAAATAACAAAAGAAATAACAAAACTATTCCAAAAAATTGAAAACAACAAGGAGATACCAGAAGAATGGAGAGAGAGCATAACAATACCCATATACAAAAAAGGCGTGAAGACAAACCCAGCAAATTATAGAGGCATCACACTCCTTAACTCTGCATCGAAACTACTCACTAAAATTCTATCGCAAAAGATATATGACAAAGTAGGTGTGTCTGAAGAACAACAGGGATTCCGACCAAATAGATCAATAACGGATGCCATTTTTATATTGCGGCAACTGGTGGAGAAGTCCATAGAGTTTGACAAACGGATGTTTATATGTTTTATAGATTTGGAAAAGGCATTCGACAGAATTCGAATGAACGATGTGATCACTATCCTTAGAAATAAAAACTTAAGCAATAAATACATAAACATAATCAAAGAACTGAATAACTCTAATAAGACGAAAATAAAAACTACACAGGGACTTACAAGCGAGATCAAAATTAACGCAGGCATTAGACAAGGTGACAGCCTCAGCCCATGTCTATTTAATTTAATCATGGATGAAATAATAGCAGGTGTTAACCAAATGAACCAAGGCTATAGGATGGGTAACAAAACTATGAGAATACTGTGCTACTCAGATGATGCTTCACTAATAGCCGAGAATGAGGACGACCTACAACGCCTACTACAAAAGTTCAAAGTAACAGCAGAAAAATATAACATGGTAATATCAACACAGAAAACCCAATCGATGGTAATAGCGAAAGATCCAATTAGATGCAAACTAGTAGTGAACGACCATATAATAGAGCAAGTTTCACACTTTGAATACCTAGGAGTAGAAGTATCGAGCGATAGGCAACTATTACAAGAAGCAAAACAGCAGGCAATGAAAGCATCGAGAATATCTGGTTTCCTGAGAGATGTAATCTGGCGGAATAAGTACATAAGCACAGAAAGCAAAGTCCGAACCTATAAAACCTGTGTGAGACCCGTGATGACGTATGCGGTTGAGACAAGAGCTGAGACAACAAAAACAAAACAACTAATGAGGACAACAGAGATGAGAACACTAAGAGCTATAAGAAGTATTACACGCAGAGATAGAATAAGGAATGATGATACGCTAAGGGAGTTAGGTGTCCAGGATGTGGTGAGGTGGACAAGAGCACGTCGACGCCTATGGAGAGATCACGTAGACAGAATTGGCCCCGGACGTATGGCGAAGTGGGCAAAAACACAAAAACCCAACACTAGAAGACCCATAGGAAGGCCGAAAAAGCGATGGCATGAGTGCTGGAGCTCCGGTTTGCAGCAGTGGCTGTGACAGAAAAACAGGACATCGTCCTATTTAAAGAAGAAGAAGGAGATTAAGTGTTTGTTCAAACTCTTCATCAGCCAGTAGGTCCCTTATTTGTGGCCCTACATCAAAAACGATATTTTGAAATAATTATGATAGTTTCCAGCAGAGCCTTCTGCTAACTTGTGTCATTGATAGATCCATTTAAATTGCAACAGAAACTCGTTAAAATCATATAGTTATGCTTGCGGGTTTTCGTAGTAAGACTTTCATTATGAAGCATGTTCGTATCAGAGAAATTTTTTGTAAACAAAAAGTTACAAGCATAACTTGGCGAACTTTCTCAACCTCAAAAGTAAATTCCGAAAGTTCAAAGAATATTGCATCCCATGTCCTTGTAAGCCGTAAGAGGTTGTGGACTAGCTCTCCACAGTTTCCGGCCCTGTGGTTTCCAAAAAAATTACGAACAATATTTCGAAAACATGAATTTTCGATCGGATTAAGTGTTTGTTTAAACCCTTCATCAGCCAGTAGGTCCCTTATTTGTGGCCCTACAAATATTCCTTCTTTTATTTTGGCATCACTGATTTTTGGGAATTTTTGTTTCAAGTAACAAAAAACATCTCCATTTTTATCCATTGCTTTAACACATTTTTCATTATTCCGAATTTTGATATGCACTGGAGGTATCAATACATCTTCAGGATTTATTGAAGAAGTGTGAAGCACATCCCGTTGACCTGGTATAAGAGCGTTTCGCTCAGGTCACTTCCCCCTCATACAGAAAACAACCAAACTTCTTCGATCCAAGCTGTTGACATAGCAATATAGCAATCAATTTCAAATCTCCACATAATTTCCAGGAATATTGGTTATATTCAATAAATTCTAACAGTGAATTCATATTTTCATATGATTCTTTCATTTCAGTAGCATGGGCGACCGGTACGGAAGGGCATTTATCACCATTATGTAACAGTACAGCTTTTAAACTAACCTTTGAGGAATCTACAAACAACTGCCAGCCAGATGTTTTATATTCCAACGTAA
Source organism: Cryptolaemus montrouzieri (assembly GCA_013387265.2). Taxonomy (NCBI): domain Eukaryota; kingdom Metazoa; phylum Arthropoda; class Insecta; order Coleoptera; family Coccinellidae; genus Cryptolaemus; species Cryptolaemus montrouzieri. The sequence continues at coordinate 129,019,969 of JABFTP020000185.1, forward strand.
ACACCGTCATCACTGAGGGAATGTCCCTGCAGAACACTTTATTGCCATGTTGAGAAAAAAAAATTGAGTAGTGTCGAGTTCTGCATACGGAAGTTCTGGTAATTTTTCCCAGTAAATTCCAGTCATGTCGGGACGCCAACAGATCTGCCTGTCTTTTACTGAGATCCAAATCACGTACCAAGTCATTGATATCGTTTTGAGTTATAAAATGGTGTTCTCTGTTTGAAGTACTAGGCTCAAAAGTCGGATCGGAATCTGAACTCTCAGATGTATTTCCTTCGGTCACGTCATCCATGTTTACTGGAGGCTGAGGAACAGGTAAATCAACACTGTGTGGGATAGGTCTTTGGGCAAATTGTAGATTTGGATAGTTCTCCGAGTGCCTAGATTTGTGATTAATACCTTTTATAGAAGTTTGGCAGAAATACCAATCTGATACATGGTCCTTCGGTTCGGCCCATATCCTTGGAACTGCGAACGGCATATAAAGAGATCCTTTAGCCCATGATGTTAATAAAACGACACACAGTGCACAGCAAACACTAGGAGTCCAGGTTTTGTCCAACTTTCGCGCCGGAAAACCAAAAGAATTAAAATAACAGTTTTTTACTGATGGTGTCAAACTACGATGTTGACTTTTAACAATAAATTGACCGAAAATATTACAGAAGAGTACATGATGGTCTACACACACTCTCGGCATATAAGTCTGATGTATAACAATAATCTCAAAAAACACTATTTTAATTTCAATACCTTTTACAGAAATGAGATCTCATCAAAACATAAAATGTAACAAAATGTCTATACTATTTTCGTAGTCATTACCTCTAATACTATGAAACCAAATCAGTTACTTGAGTTCGTATTCACGGAAGCAGCTTGTCCAAAAATTTTTCTTCTATTTGTTACCTTCAAACATTTACAAAATTCTTATGATTATGTAACTTATGATGCAAATAAAGATGTCTAGGTTGATTTGGCCAGCTAAAAGAAAGTTTATATATTATAATATGAGATGATATAAAAAGGCCATCAATCTCATTTTTCGAAAAATAATTTCAATATTGATCATCAAAATGACATCGTTCCATATTTCAGTATGTACTTCCAGAGTTCCGGTAAGCTCCATTTTCTGTTATTTCTAATTGTGCCCTTTAAGTAGTCTTGTTCGCCGGAATATAATCCCTTTCAAACTCAAGCGGAAATAGTCATTGCGACAAAGTTATATGATTAATTGACAATAGAGAATGTTCTTCGTTTCAGCGATGAAATTGAATAAGATTTCCATGCTGTACATAATAGAGTGGTAGGGTTTTGTTGTCTCTCTATTCCACTGTTCGAAAGAAAAGAAATCCGAGATCTTTTCTTTGAAGAATAATTGAAGTACGCTTCAGAAGTGATTATCATTCGGATTTTCCTTCAAGTTCGGTGTATTTACAACAGTATTCAATACAGAAATGAATGAGTTCAAATGAATGATGCTTGAATTCCAGTGGTGGCTTGATATCATAAAATTTTCAAATCAATAGATTTTCCTCGAACAGTATTTATAATATATATTATAATATATATTATAATATATATATATATATATATATATATATATATATATATATATATATATATATATATATATATATATATATATATCATCCACTCATCCTGTAACGACACTATATGTGAAAACATGTTTTGCAAATAAAAAAGTCGTCAGGAAAATTGTGTGATGGACCAACAGCTTATTTGAGTAGCCAAGTCAATAGAGATAACATCGAAGAGATAATTATCGTTCGATGCAACAAGTGTATACCCAGTATGTGGAAAACACAATTTTTGGGTAAGAATGAAAAAAAATGCGTAGGAAGATGCCTCTTTATTGAAGGTACTTTAGCATTTGAAGTAATATTGTACCAATATTGCGATTCATTTTCCACATTCAAGAAATTCACACATTTTTGTTGAAGAAATATGGTATAAGCAAGCAAGATTTTTCTAGATTTTATGATTAGAATACTGTGCGTTCTAAAAATTTCACATGTAATAAATAATCAATCAATAAGTATCGAAATATAATACTAATAATCATAATAAATGTGAGTTGGCGGATGTTGCATACAAAAATTAAATTATTTTTTACCGTAGTCTATTATTATTTGCTGTTGGTTTTGGGTCATATAATTGCATTCATTACGAAATATAACGTTGATTAGTGTTTTTTTATGAACATGACTTTTTGGTAATTTCATGGTACTCTTACTGTTGTATACAGGGTGTTTCCTAAGTACACGGTCCTACTTCCGGAGGTAATTCCTCAGTTAAAATGAGGAAAATTAGATTAAATTTTTTTTACTCAGTGTCCTTCTTTTCAAGAAACTGTTGCTGTGGTTTTTAATGTTTCTTCGCAAACGAAAGGATCAATCACCTAGTAGTTCTGCAGAAATCTAATCATTAGTTCAACAAGGGATGTCAGTAATCGAGATAAAAACACAAGGTTTAACTTTGATCTACACTTTATTTGAAAAAATTCGACGACGTTTCGCTGACACAGCAGCTTTATCAAGAATGAAAAATAGAATAGAACTCTATTTTTCATTCTTGATAAAGCTGCTGTGTCAGCGAAACGTCGTCGAATTTTTTCAAATAAAGTGTAGATCAAAGTTAAACCTTGTGTTTTTATCTCATTTATATCATGGATCTACATCAAGTAACGGCCTCCACAATTCAAATGTCAGTAATCTCTCATGGAAGAATTCTGCAATCCCTTCTCGTTTTTTTACTAGAACGATTTTAAGAGAATAATTCGATCATTATAGTTTTATTTTTTTTTTATTAAATAAAACAGTAATGTTCAAATTCTCAACATATATGACCAGTTCACCACACTGCGACTTCATCAGATGAATGGTAATTCCTGAAGGATGATTTGCCTTTTACTTCAGAGGGTGATAAAGGATTACGAGGCTACTCGAAACAAGCAATTTTTTGTTTGTGATATCGATTTTCCTTCACGCATCTGGGAATAGTGTATACTTTTGCATGTATTACGGTGTATCGTATTCTAAAGTAAAGTAATCATAATGTTTCCCGGGGGGTCGTGGATGCCGATCCAATAGATCTAACATATACCGATGCCGGGGGGCCCCCCTGTAACCCAGGCGGGCCCCTGTGGGCTGAGTAAGGCATGTCTGGTAGACGAAATGTCTTTTGGTGGAATGACGACCTTAAATGGATTGTCGAAATGATATATGGTTCTCATTCGATTTCTTCCTTTGAAAACACGAGGTCGGATTTCTCTCATTTTATTGAGAGATGTAAATAATCAAGAAATCAGATTGCCTTCCTCCCACAGCCTCAATGAGGGCTGCCTTCAAATAGAGTTGTTGAGAGAGAAAAAATAATTGTGTATAGTAATGGATTGAGGTCCAGTTGATAATTTTTTCCATTGAAATTTTAATCTCGGAAAATTTGTTTCTGAAATTCTTCCTCAAAGAAATATATTGTCAATAGCAATTTTAATACAAAGGACTGAACACTTTATATCAATCGATTCACTCTTGTATATATATTCAAGGCATTTTACGATCAAATTTAATTACATTATAGAAACTTGGGAAAGAGAAGCCTGTTTCTGCTGATAGTTAAATTAGCTGTGCCTTCGAATTTCTCTAGAAGGAATTCTCGTTGATTAATTACAGCGATTTCGTGAGGAGAAACTATTCGATTGCATTATTGAGCTTAAAAGAGAAGATGAAAATGTAGGGTGCAAAATAAAAGATTAAATGGCAATAACGGCTTTCCAAGGATACTTAAGTCATCCGAGGCGATCAAGCTATTTCTGTTTTCTGCAATCACAATCAATAAAAGCTGTGAAACTTTTCCAAATTATTGTGCCATATTTCATCTTGTCTCGCTACTTGCGTTCCTTGGTTGAATCGATATTATCACTTGGTATTCTGCTATTTATTTACTCTATATTTCCAGTTCTTATAAGAGCAGAACAATACTCAAAATGCTCAACATATTGAGGATATTAAAAGAAGGTGAAAGAATCTCACAAAAGGTAAAAAATTAATAAATTAATAAATAGGCATTGGTAAACTCACATTTTTGTATAAGAACACAGAAATTGTTATGGCTTGCAAATTACCATTCTTTCTTTTCTACGAATCAGACAACACTTTGAAACGCCCTTATCTGTCTCATACTATAAAGAAATTCTTATGAGAAAAAATGAAAAAGTGATGAAAATAATGGATTCAAAGCGCGTAATAATGTATTGATCAGATGAAATAAAGACAACTTGCCAAACTCATTTTAGTATACAAAGATTTCATGTTGCAAAACTCCATAATTGCATCGGACTTAAAGGTTCTCACTCTGAACAATTAATTTGAAGGAACTATTTTTTTCGTAATAATTCCCTAAAAATTAAAATAAAAATGAGAACTCTCTGTAACGGAGTCGAAATCCTAGAAGGGCAAAGGATTCTTATTTTATGGTAAAATATCTGATTTGAGAAAAAAAAAATCGTCTAATGCGTTTTGTGGATGACTTCATGTTTTCAATCGGTATTTGAGTTCGATCATTCACGATTTCATCTGAATATAAGATGAGTATCACTCTTTTCCAGAAGTTTTTCCGATAATACACGATAGTACACGGGTGAAGGCTGTTGATCTTTGAAAAACTGAATGACAGGAAGTTGATGTTTTTAATAAAGTTCTCATAGAAGATCCTTCCAAATGGTTGCAGGTTTCGATATAAGTAGGAAACATTGGTATATATCAAATCGTCCCAGGACAGGACATGGTCGTAATAATAGTATGTTTATTCCGTTTCAGATAATTCCTCCCCCTTAGTGTTTTTCCCATGGTAAATGTAGATAAGGCAAGTGCTTAACCCATTTAGGGCTTTATTCCCAGAAGGTGTATGAGATGTTCCCTGTTGAAAAACAGAGGAGCATTAGTTAAGTTCTTAGATTCAAGTGAGTTTAGACATATAAGAGTTAGGTATGTTTTGATGAAATATTTTTCTGCTGGTTTTCTTTTTCCATTGTTATAGATTTTTCCAGTCCCAAACCCCCTTCCTTTTCACCCTTGTCTTCGTGAAGCAGTCCTGGAAATTATGGAGTACAAGATGAAAGAATGAAGCTGCTAAGCAGAAAAGTTTTTGGTGCTCTTTTTGTACACACGACATTAACACAACATACACAGACAAGCTATTGCTAGTGCAATAGTGACAGGGATACGAGTTTTTTCCAAAGGTTTTTTTCACTCGTATACTGAATCATACGCAAGATAGTATGGTTCCCCTGTTACATTTCCTGTGCATACACTTTACGGCCAATCGTAGGAGGCATGATGCGAGTTTAGATGCCACATACCAAAATTATAGATTTAAGCATCTATTGTAAATACAAATACTCTTTTCAAAAGAATATTTACTACTAAATTCACTAGTAACAAGTAGAAAGAACTTAAAGGGAGAAAAGTGTCTTAAAATATTCAGATATATATATATATATATATATATATATATATATATATATATATATATATATATATATATATATATATATATATGTATATATATATGATTGAAAAATCGATGATTTGTCTTTTCTCCTAATCTCCATTGAAGAAGATTTACAGAGATGAAAAGAAGTTTTGGATATTAACCCAGTGGAGGATACGATGACAGGAACAATATCTATTTTCTCAAGGTGCCACATCTGCTTGATCTCAATAGCAAGGTCTGTGTCTTTGGACTTTTTCTACTGGAACTTATTCAGCACGTTGTTATTATTCGGTATGGCGACATCCATCAGCATTGCTGTTCTGGCTCTCTTATCATACACAACGATGTCCGGCCTATTATTCGTCACCATTCTGTCAGTGATAACAGGCCTATCGTAGTATAATCTGATAGGGTCTTTTTCCAATACGGGCGACGGTTGATACTTGTAATATGGCTGGAAGGTATTCAGAAGTCCGTACTTGTGTGCAAGTTTCTGATGGATAATGTTGCACACTTAATTATGCCTGTGAAGATAGTCCGTATTGGCCAGTTGTTCGCATCCGGACGTAATATGCTGTATAGTCTCCGATCTTATATGGCATTTTCTGCATCTATGTGTTTGTAATGTTTCGTCCTTCATTATAAATTTTTGTAGTTGTTTGTAGCGATCACTTGGTATTGGATGGCCATAAGGAATCCCTCTGTTTCCGCGAATAATTCTCATTTCATCAACCATTTGTTGGAGGCTTCTTTGTCGATGTGTGGTTGATCAATCTCATGGTGATGTCGTCCATGCAATTCCTTTCTTGACCATTGCTCTTGTTTTTGAGTATCTGATAGAAAGGGTAGATTCAGCAGGTCATCTCTGGTAGCAAGATTTAGAGGTGTTTATCCCTTATCAGCCAACGATACCACTCTATGGAGGTCAGAAGTGAGAGCTTTTGCTGAGAAGAAATCTCTGAGATTTTTTATCTGTTCGGTGTGTAAATTGCCATCTAATAATCCGCGTCCTCCTTCTTTCCGCTTCAAAGTTGTTCGTATCACAGACGATTCTGGATGATGGTTGTTGTACTTTGTTAGCATCGTTTGGGTCTGCCTTTGAATATCATTCAGTTCTGTCTTAGTCCATCTGATTATTCCAAATGAGTAAAGCAACACTGGAATGTCGTATGTGTTAATTGCCTTGACTAGATTCCCCGAGTTCAACATCGATTTCAGCACAGACTTCAGACGCTGACTGTATTCTGAACAAATTTTCTGTTTTGATTGTTTTGGGTCTAGCAATCTGGGTTGTTGGTATCCTAGATATTTGTATGTTTCGCCATTCCTCATGCACTGTATAATATCACCGTTTGGAAGTTGTGTTTCACCATTTATGACTTTCCCTCTTTGAATGTTCAGGGTCTTACATTTTTCAATCCCGAATTTCATATGAACATCTGCCGAGACCTCACTGACATTTTTCAGCAAATCATCCAATTGCTTCTTATTCGAAGCATATAATCTGATGTCATCCATATACAGCAGGTGGGAGACTGTTTAATAATTCCTTTTTGTTTTTATCCTAAATCCGTGTCCTGTTCTATTGAGCATTGAGGACAATGGGTTCATAGCTAAACAGAACCATAGTGAACTCAAAGAGTCTCCTTGAAAAATTCCACGACGTATGGGTATCTCGTCGGTTTTAATTGATTTATTCTTCATGTTGACCTGCAGAGACGTGTGCCAGTGTGTCATTGTTGTCTTCAAGAACTCTACCAGGGCTGGGTGAATTTTGTATATCTGCAATACTTCAACAAGCCAAGAATGGGCGGTATTTTCGAATGCCTTCAGATAATCGAGAAAAGCTGAATGAACATTCCGATGCCCTACGTGTGCCTGTTTCATTATCACAGAATCGATGATGAGTTATTCCTTGCACCCGTGATGTTTCTTTTTGCATCCTTTCTTATCCTCTGCTAATATTTTGTTGTCGTCAAGGTGTTGGTATATTCGATTGAATATGCATGAGGTGAGTATTTTGTAGAGTGTTGGCAGGCAAGTGATAGGCCTATATTGAGACGGATCCTATGTTCTATCGCTCTTAGTTAGCATATATGTTAAGCCTTGTGTTAGGAAAGTAAGCGATTTCTTGGGATGTTGAAGAACATACGTGAGCTGTTTCACTAGGGCTCCATGGAGCTTATCAAACTCCTTGTACCAGTAGTTGTGGATATTATCTATACCTGTGGCCTTCCAATTGTTAGTCGCTCTAACTACTTTTGTGATTTCTTCCTCCGTTATTCCTTCGAAGTCCATATGTTTGATATCAAGGCGTTCTTTTTGTCATTCGTGATCCGTTCCGCATCTCTATTTTTTTTTTGGGTGCGACCATAGTGATGACCAATAATCGGTCAAGCACTGTGCGTCAGGTACTTCTCTGTTATTGATGGTTTCAGTTTTGCTATTCCCCTTATGAAAATTGGCCCCGTTAATATGATCATTAGAACTCTCAAGTCAAGCCAGGAGAGTTTGAGCTAATCCTTGACTCTCGCTGTGAAAGTTCCATTGATAGTAAGCCGAGAGTATCTGAGATCTGTGAAGTTCAGCCAATGCTCTCGTACCATCAGGCCCATTAGAACGTTATTTTCCGTCCTTGTTGTCTCCACCAGAACTCCTAGCCTAAGTATTGATCCTGTCAATCCCGAGGCTGCCTCCTAATTGCCCGATTGGCCCGAGACCTACATCAGAGGAGCCTATTTCGTTCTCCCAGTTCGGTTGATTGAATGACATTCCTCAACAATAAGTGACGTGTAGTTACCAGTTGCCTTCAGTGCAGCCTAGCTATCCGAGATGATTTCAAAAAACCTACTTGTATTTCCACAAGCAGACGGTTAGTACGGTAGTCATTGGCAAATATTTCTGCTTGTGAAACAGTGGCAAACCCACCTAAAACATTAGGGTACTATTATGTCAGACTTCATACTAAGCATCTCGTTGTTGATAATTACATTTTCAGACTAGCCATAAGGAATGTCTAGCCTTGTGTATTATGTTTTTCCGATGTTCCCGGAATTCCAAGTAACTTTTCTATTCAGAGTAACTCCCTTATATTATGCTTCCTCAGCAACCGGAATAAACACCCCAGGATCAGAAGACACGAATATCTTCCTTTTCCTAATAAATGACACCATAAGGGTTTTGTGAAGGTTTTTACTAAGACTTCCACCCTCACTCCACATCTAGATAACCAAAGTAGCCTCCTGAAGTTGAACGGAAACGTCGTCGTTATCTCCGCCAACTAGAATTATACATAAACGTCCAGTACTCAGATTATTTCCAGAAGATCAGCAACCAGTAAGAACCGCGATAAAGGGAATAGTACTCCTCCCTAATGGCAGCCCCTGTCAGCCAGAAAACTGACCCCTTTCCTTTCAAGTTAAGTGTAGATCAGTCTGATTTGGTACTTTTCTGGCTCTGTTAACCGAACAAAATAAGCAATGAATATTGACTTCCTGTAACCTATGGAGTTATTCTTGGAAATTTCAACTGATTACCCAATTCATTGCAGGTTGAAGTGAGATTCCTGCTGAGTGAGATTGAAGCATATATTTCCTTCTTTTACATGATAAACACGATCTATATTCAATATTCAAATTTTATGTTCCTGCAGAAGTAGCTTAGAATTATGATGAACCGTGAATGTGTCAGTTACAAAATTAAGCGACTTCGACTGGCAATATTTCTTGAAATATAACGTATAATATTATGTAATTTGAGAAAATGCCAAGTTCTAAAAACTTCTCTTGGTTACTGAAAATTCTGAACCCTTGTTTCCTCCTTTTGAAAAGGATGATATGGCAGATTATAGCTTATAGCCCCGTAAATTAGCCAGTTAGAACAAGCTTGAATCGTTCCGATTTTTTACCTCTGTTTCCAGTTTAATAAGTCTATAAAAATGATATAATTGATACAGATGACATACTGAGATTATCTTGGGAAATATAACAAGGATTTGTTAATTTTCTCGAAACAAAGAAGAGGAATTGAATAATAAAAAACTTGTACCACTTAGTATCAAATTTTGATCTGAGTCCATACACGATGAGAATAATAAGAAAATAATCTGATGCCATATGTTGAAAACCATCTAGATATGGAGTAAAATGACAGTCCAAGACAAAATGAATGAATTATACTTTCTTTAGCCTCACCACATTCGCTATTTCGACTATCTATCTACAGAATCCCACTCAAAAAACATACTATTGTAACGCCCATGTGATCAGTTCCCAGCCAATCCATCAAATATTCATTCTGAGATCAAAAGTAGGAACCTTCTGAGTAAGACTTTGTTTGTAGAACTCAAAAACAACAATTTCATTCTATTCGCTTTTTTCCACAGGGTGAACTCATCGGAAAAAGTACACAGATAATCAAACGGTCAAATCAGTTTCTGAGATTTTAAATTCAAAACAGGTGGACTACAAAGTTCGGTGATATTTAGAAAATGTACTCGTCTCTACTTTTTTTCAATACTGATTGTCTACGGACATGTACGGTAATTATATTGCAGAGGGCATGTAGACTGGTAATTCGGGTTGAATTAATGGTACCACCTATAATTATCATAGTTAATTGATTCCGCCGTTACTACGTAATAGTTAATCATGATAATAATGAGAAATTGAACTATTTATTATACTCTCTCTCTTCAGCCTGTGGATATCCACTCTTGGACAAAGGCCCCTTCCAAATCTTTCCATCTCTGTCTATTTAAGGCAATCTGAATTCAATTTTTTTCTGCTGTGTTCTGGATATCATCCCGCCATCGTTCCGGAGGTCTACCAACACTCCTCTTGGTTTGTCTTGGGCGCCATACCATTATTCTATGAGTCCATCTGTTTGGTTCTTGGCGGGCTACATGTTCAGCCCAGCGCCATTTGAGTCCCGCAATACTCCTCAGAATGTCCGTTTCGCGTGTTATTCGTCTTATTTTCTAACGCAAGCATCGATCTCTCCATTGCTCGTTGCGTCACCTGGAGTTTGTTGGCGTATGCGCGGGTGAGAGTCATTGTCTCAAGACCGTATCTCAAACCGTGTCTCAAACGTTTTCCTTTTGAGATTTATTGGGATTTCTCTAGATTTCAACACATGACCTAGTCTTCCAAATGCTGTCCAACCTAATCCAATTCTTCTCGATATTTCAGAGGTTTGATTTTCCCTGCCTTGTACGATTTTATGCCTTAGACAAATGTATTCTGTAACATTTTCGATCTCGTGGTTACCGATACTGATTCTTAAATTTTCAGGACTCATAACTTTCGTTTTATCCAAGTTCATCTCGAGTCCGTAGGTCAAGGCGGCCTCATATAGCTCTTGTAGCATCGTTCAAAGATCTTCGGCATCTTCACTTATAAGAACAATGTCGTCCGCAAATAGAAGATGGTTCAGACGTACACCATCTATATTTATGCCTCTCGTTTCCCACTTCAAACCCTTGAACACGTCCTCTAGAGCCAATGTAAATAATTTTGGAGAGATCGTGTCTCCCTGTCGTATGCCTCTTTTCACGGGGATTTCTTTTGATGTTGTTTCTTCATCTATCGTTATTTGGATTGTAGCATTTTCGTGAATGTATTTGATGAGATTTGAATATCTACTGTCCACTCTTGCGTTATCTAGTGTCCAAGTTTTAATAAAGTCGAACGCTTTCTTGAAATCTATAAATGTCATGTGAAATATCACATTGTACTCTGAAGTTTTTTCGATGAGAGTCCGTATCACTTACAAATGGTCTACTGTACTGAAGCCTTTCCGAAAGCCGGCTTGTTCGCCCGTTGGTTAATTTATTTGTCATTATTTTCGTCCGTAATTTGTACAAGTGCGATAAAAGGCTTATTGGGCGGTGATTTTCTATGTTATTTCTCCCTTCTTATACAGAAGAATGACTTGGGCATTATTCCATACCATTGGTATTCTTCCTTCATTTAGGCATTTGTTGAGAAGAATCCGTACGTTATCCAACAGATATTCTCCTCCCATCTTGAACATCTCGATGGTGATCTTATCTTCACTGGGGCATTTTTGGTTCTTCATCTGATTGAGCGCATTTTTCAGTTCATTTGTATCAATTTCAGGAATGTCTTCAGAACCGGTATTAAGAATATGTCTTTTAATATACTTCTGTTCTTTATTTTCAGAACTATAAAGTTTTTGTAAAATTCTTCAATTACATCTACGATTTCTTCCCTCTTGCTGACCAAGATACCTTATATACTCTTTATTTTCGTCATTTTAGTCCTTCCATTTGATAGTTTCGATCTGAAAACTTTCATGTTTTTGTTGTTTCGAATAGTTTCTTTAACTAGCTGTGTATTCCAATCACTCAGGTCTTTCCGAATACTTCTATTTATTTCCCTATTCAATGTTTTATCGCTGTCATCCTCCCGACTTGTTTTTCTCCTTTTTTCAATTAGATGTCTGGTGTTTTGATTGATTTTCCCTGTGTTTTTCTGAGTACTGCACGTCTTCTCTGTTGCCACTCGTAAACAACATGTTATCTTCTGAGTAAGATCATCAATTTCTCCATCTCCCAAATAGTCTGAGTATTTTAGTTTCGTCGTGTCAGCTTTTTCGAACTTTTCTCTATTTCTAGTGAGATTCTCTAAAGTGGAATATTTCTGTTTCTTCAGTATCATTCTGGTTCGTTCAAATTTGGTGTGATGGATTGTAGCTCTAACGAGCCGATGGTCACTATTTGTGTCGAATTCATTCAGGATCGAAACGTTGCAACACATTTCTCCCTTTTTCATTATGATGGAATCGATTTCATTTTTTACTTTTCCATCAGGACTTTTCCAAGTCCATCTCCACGTTTCCGGTTTTTGAAAGAAATAGTTCAAACAATAGAGATCCTCAGTGTTGCAGAAATTGATGAGCATTTCTCCCAAAGAGTTTTTCTCACCAGAACCGAATCTTCCAATGTGCCGGGTTTCCGTGTCATTGTTTCTACCAATTTTGCCATTAAAATCTCCCATCACCACGACATACTTAACGTTTTCACCAGTTTTTGCACGAGTTATATCCTCATGAAGTTCTTCGACTGTTTCGTCATCAGATGAAGTGTTGGTGGATAAGCTTGTATAACTTGCAAATTGTATCTCTTATTGACCTTGATGACGATGCATATATCTTTCTCAGAAATGAACTTCATGGTGACAATTCTTGATTTCAATCGTTCATGTATTAACAATGCAACTTCCCCTAGGTGAACATTAGTTTCTGTGTTATTTTTATACAGCAAATGTCCTGATTTTAAGGTTGTAGCGAGTTTGCCCTTCAATCTCGTCTTGCTAATGCCCAAGATATCCCATTTTATGTTCAGCAGTTCCTCCTCCAGTCTTTCGAGATGACTCTCTGATCTGAGAGTTCTGACATTGTAAGTAGCGATGTATAACTTCTCAAAATGTCTCTGGTTCATCGCACTTGTTTCTTTCGAATTTTTGCCTCCCCCAGAATCTGTGAGGCGGACTGACGCATCAGTGCAAGATTCTGGGCTGATTGCTCTACTTGCCTGGGGTATTTTTGTTGTGAAATTCGGCATCATTTCAGATTTAAAAGGTTTTTAGTATTGAAACGCCACGCTTGCCAAGCGGGTTGGCGAGTTTGATTTCAGACGCTTTTGGTAGCCACCCAAGCTGGATCAAACGCTACCGCGCTAGATTTTGGTCCACCACGAGGTACTCAAATTTTCTCGGTACCTGCCGTATCTGACAGGCTTTCCCCTATCCGCCACCTAGGGACGCACCCAGTGGGGGTTTGCTAGATAGTATTATACTATCACAAAAGATTTATTGAAAATCAGGATTGCAATTTTGGTCTCTCGACCATCTTCAGCTGACAACAAGTACTAAACTAAAGTTGAAATTATATATATACATAAAACAGGTTGATAAGAAATTAATAAGGGTGCAAACAGAAGGTAATAAAATAATTATGATAGAAACGGGTAATATTCAAAGATAACAAATACAGACGAATGATCCGGGTCATACTGGTCGTTCAGAAGATTATCTCTATAGGGAGTTTGTTGACGTTGAAAGTTTCGATGGATTCTAAGAAACCTAATTTTCGCCTTCAGATTGTGTGAGTAATTTGAACTTGATCTATGGGTGGAAAATCATAGTCGTTTTCGATACAATGTGAAGCAGGAGTAGATTCGTCGTTCTCTGATTATCTAGTTGATGCTCTTTGTGGCTAGTTTTGAATTAATGACCAGTCTGACCTGTATAGCCACCTTCACAACCCATGAAGGTAACTTCTAAACTGTAGTATTATCAAATCTATCAGCCTTATCTTTACTATTGAAAAATTCTTGGTAGAGTTTCATGTGGGTTTTGGAAGCAACTTTTTCATGCTGTTTTGAAATGGAATTAGCAATCATTTCGCTGACAGAGCCAAAATATTTGAATGAAATGTATTTATCTGTATCAGTTGATTCTATACATGGGTAAATATCATGATAAGCTATTTGCGTTTGCTTCTTCCTGATCATTCTGTTTATTATATTCGGGTGATAAACACTATTCTTAGCTATTTCTTTAATAGTTGACACTTCCCTGGGCATATTTTCGTCGGATAATGGCAGAAAGAAAACCCTATGAATCAGTGAATTAAACGCAGCTTATTAAAGAGATTTTTAATGTGTTAAGTCGAAGGGATGCAAATATCAGTAAAGGTGGGTTTTTGATATAATATCAAAATTAGTTTGTTCTTTTTATGGGGGATTGTTAGGACTGAAGAATGAAGCTGATTATCGACTTCTCTCACTATCTTGAATTTAATTTTGGTATGAATCCTATTGATGTGAGTTTTCAATTTTCATCGATTTTGATTTGGAGGAATTGAATATATATTAATTATACGCTATGAAAATGTCAGCTAGTACAGGGCTCAATGGAGATCCTATCGGTAGACCGTGACGTTGTTCATAAAATTTGCTATTGAATTTGAATAATTCTGTTATATGGTACAACTTAAGTAAAAACATTATATCATTTTGTACAACCGGATAAACGAGTGATTTCTTTAAGATGTCTCAGACCAACGGAAGGCATTTGGCTCCTGGGAGGTTGGCAAACATGTTATCTACATCAAAACAAATTAAATATGATTTGATTAGGGTTTGAACCTGTTTCAATATTTGTGTTAATTGAATTGAGTTTTTCATTGAATATTTAGGTGTAAAGTTTTTAGAATATTTAAATACAAGATTTAATTCTTTTGCCAATTTATATATTGGGCTGTTCATGAATGATAGTACTGAACGTATTGGATCAGTGTCTTTATGATTTTTCTTGGGAGGTCCGGGATTCATATTTATGAAAGAATGTTTGTTAGTATTATCGGTGAAATTTCTTTTAGAGTTTTTCTTGATATGTTCTCGATATCTATGGTTCGATCTTTGGGTATTTCGCTTATATTCTCTGTTTGAACTCTGTGATTTTTGATATATACTGGGTGATTCATCAGTGGCGTGCTGCTCTGTAGCTCGTACACTCTTGAAGATTTCATTTTTGTTCGAACGGTATTGTATTCAGAAAGTATAAATCTACTTCAGCAATTTATTTTGGAGTAAACAGGGTGTTCCAATGTTCTATGAAAAATCTTGAGAGATTTTTCAGATTCGAAGACCACTTTTTTGTTCAAGATTCAGGAGCGTCCTGAACTCTGCTATAATGTCGTTGGTTATAAGTTTTTTTGGTGAGTAGTTCCGTTAAAATTTTTTTTCCTGAAAATTGAAAAAAAAATTATTTAATATTGAAATTTTAAAAAACATATCTTGATTTTTTCAAATAGAACATCCTGTATTTTATTATTCATATCAACGCATAAAATATGGTGCCATATTTTTGCAGAAGTAACCTTATCTTTATCTTCAACCATTTTCGAAATAAAAAAAATAAACTAAAATAATATAATCAAAGGATGCGAAAGAAAAGTTTATTAGTACATATTATTATACCTGATCAGAGAAATGGAGATATATTAAGGTAGTCATGTATGAAAGACGTAATAGATTATTGTAGAAGGAATCTGGTAAACGATGCCCTTAATATAAACCCCCAAGAAAAAATCTAGACTTGTAAGGTCCGGAGACCTAGATGGTTGTCTAACAGGACCACCACGTCCTATCCATGTGTTTGGAAAAACATGATTCAAATGCTCCCTAACCTGATGTGAGTAATGTGCCGGTGCTCAATCCTGTTGAAAAAACAAATCTTGTCTTATATGCTCTGGTGCATCCGCAAGTAACATTGGTAGATGATTTTGCAGAAAATCTAAATACATTTCACTATTGAGGTGCCCGTCGAAAATGTGTGGCCCAATTAGATATCCATCTACTATAGCGCCCCATACATTCAAGAATCAACGATGCTGGTGATCTATTTGTCTCATGGGGTGTGGATTTTCCGTGGCGTAATAATGAAAGTTGTGCCTGTTAAAAAGCCCATTCTTGTGGAAAGTTGCCTCGTCCGAGAAAAGAACTCTGCTAAACATATTTGGATTTTCCGCTTCTTTATCACTTGACCAATTGCAAAAATTGATTCGATTTTCATAGTCTTGATTGTTCGATTCCTTGTGCAGCTCTACATGATATTCATGAAATTTATTTACTTTCAAGATTCTCTAGACGGAAGTTTGGCTTATATCTATTAAGTGGGAAATCTCTCTCTGGCTTTTATATGGGTCCTCTGTCACTGTCAACAAAACTGATTGTCTTCAGCTGTAGCAGTTTTTGGTTTTTCATGTTTTTTGTAAACGATATTACCCATTTCGATGATTTTAATTAGAAGTTTCTAAAAGCATCTTGCATCAGGGTGCCTCTTTTCATGAAACCTTTGTGCATAAACTGTACTTGGCATCAAAAAATTTTCATCACACTCACCCAGAATAAAAAACATATCAACCATTTCTTCTTTGGAGAACTTCATGGCAGTCAATTGATTGAATTGGGTTCAAACCTCACTTTAACAATGTTCAATAACGAAACACTGATAATTTCTCCATGTAAATTGCAGAATATGATATGTCCGGACACCTGACAGAAGGCACAAATAAAAAAAAATGTCAACACATACCTTGATTTACGTTTTAGTCATCTTTATTTAATCATCCGATAAAAGAATTATCCTGTTTAGGTTTAATTTTTACTACTTGAATCATTACAGAAAAAATTCTGTACGAATATTGATGCATGTTGATGTGCTTGGTACAGTTTGTAGAATTTTCATAAAAATTTCTACAAATAATCGAATATTTCGAAAATGATCGAAGATAAAGATAAGGTTACTTCTGCAAAAATATAGCACAATATTTTATGCGTTGACATGAATAATGAAATACAAGGTGTTCCATTCGAAAAAATCAAGATATTATATTTTTTAAATTACAATATGCAATAAGTTTTTTGAGTCTTTCCTGTATAGAATGAGGATAATCTATTTCAATTCATCAATAAAGCTATCCTTGGGCAATGAGAAAACGAAAGGAAAAAAGTTTTCATCCTTTCTGACCGAAGGAGCATGCTATGATGTGAGAGCCTATTTTCATGAATTTTTACGAAAAAAAAGTATTGTGACGAAACTACTCACCAAAAAACTTATTTCTTAAAAACATTATATCAGAGTTTAGGCCGCTCCTGAATCTTGAACAAAAAAGTGGTCTTCCAATCTGAAAAAACCACCCAAGATTTTTTTAAAGAAAACTGGGACAGCCTGTTTACTGCAAAATAAATTGCTGAAGTAGATTCTTACTTTCTCAATACAATACCTTTCGAACAAAAACGAAATCTTCAAGAGTGTACGAGCTACAGAACACCGCAACACTGGAGAATCACCCAGTATAAATAATGTTTTATGTGAGGCGTTTAATTTATCTGCTTTGGTTAAAACTAAATTGTTGTTTTGAATTTTTGTTTAAGAGTTGTTACGAAAGCTGTAATTTTTTGATCTGTTTTCTAGTGATTTTTTTCTTGGCAAATTTGAATGATATTAAATGGAGCTCATCAAGTTGTTTAAGTGCAATTGCGGATTCCGAGGCCGAAGTTTCTATCATGTTCTTGAATGAGATGTTAGGGTTGAATTGGTGACCTTTTAATAACAAACTACTTACAGAAGTTGATAATTCAACATCTGATTCGTTTATAACTCTACTGTTGAATGATCTAACGGACGCGATATTCTGAATATTATCTGAATTTTTCGAAATACTTGACTTTTGTGCTACTAGGGTTTTAAATTTTTGAATTGATTTCCAAATTTTTACTATATAAGTTTGCAAATGTCATTTCGCATCATTCTTTAATACAAATTGAACTCTATTGGACGGTGTTAATCCTGAATCAAATACCTTAATATAATGTTGAATGACGTCTCGTTTGGTGCATAGAAATTCACAAATTTTAACTTTTATCCTGTTTTTCCTAAATGTCTTGTGATAATACATAGTTAAATTTATTATTACCATAATAATTCTTAGGGTATAATTCAATTGGAAAGCATTTTCATTCACATGAGCACCATTTAACAAGACTGAACAACAGTACTTAGCTCTAGGAAAGATCAAAGCACGAGCAGCAAGCAGTTCGGAGGGTGAGTACATCGACTCCTGAAGTGGTCCCAGCTAGTTTTTATATACTATCATTTCTTGTTTTCTATTTGTGTAGGTTAATCAAGTGTCTAGTGATGATATGATATTTGCAATGAAAGTTATGATTCAGTGGGGACCATTAAAATATACCGTCAATTGTCACTTTCATGATTATTCGGTAGAAAACCTCAGTTTTCGAAGGATGTAGGCATAGATGACTGTCCTTGAAGAATTTGTTCAAAATTTCGAAGGTCAGTAGTCAAAACTCATACGATAGTTTCGAAGTTATCGTGGTTGAAATATAGAGCAATATCATCGGCATAAATGAGCTTACTAGAAGAAATTATATTGATATCACATATATAAATCTGATAATGAGGGTGCAAGAACAGATCCCTGCAGAAGACCATTATTAAAAGTACCAAAACGATTACTCAACTCTCCGACGAAAAACGAGGGCTTATGTCAAACATATTCTCGATCTGCTTAATAGTTCTATCACAGTGAACCACCTCATACCGTTTTTTGATCAGATCATCATTCCACACTGCATCATATGCTGCAGAAAAATCCAAGAATAACAAGTACGCATGTAAAGAAGTTTGTAGCATTAGTACAAATAAAATCAAAAATGGTATTCGTTTTAAACATAACTCTAAATAGTTGTGTTATTTGCTTGTAACTTATCAAGTTTTAACTTGAAAATTAGATAAATAATGTTTTTGTAATTAAATCTTTCTCTCTGCCATGGATTTTGATACGGAAAAAGTGGTTCTAAAGATGTACGAATATTTGAAGTAATATATTATTCATAAATAAGAATGTTTCAACAATTTTTGAAAATCGTCAGAAAATCCCCGATATTCCATATACGTTTGAAGATATTACGAAACGGTCTTTACCTGCTTCACTTTCGCAAAAAATAATCAAAAATATGCGACTCATTTCTTTCTAGCTCACTCAGTAACCGAATATGGTAGTAAGTCATGGCCGTCTAAATTTTGTTTCCGTCAATGTTGAATTTGCGATAAAGATTTGCTTTATTATTTTTCATTTCCCCTGAGTGAATTGGATTAAGAGAGTAAGTATATGAAAGTAATGAATTTAAATTCCTCATGAATTAACCATTCTCTTTTTTATCCTGAATTAATGAATGATTATCCTCATGACCTTCATAAGAATAATTATTCCATAACTTGCTCCCCTAAAATCCTTTTTGCTACTTTCGAATATTCACTAAATGAATAATTCAAGGCAGAGACTCTTTTAATGTTCTGAAATACGCTGTCGACGAAATATGTCGGTTCCTTCACAAGGATGTCGCCAAAAATCTGCTAATTTATCTAACTTGAACATTATAAAGCAGATTGCTAACTTTATTCTCAATTTAATTAAAAGGGGGTTCTCAATTTTTAACCCAAACCAGATTTAACATCATGATATAATTCATAAGAAAGATTCTAAGGTAAGTTTGCAGTTTCCTTAACGTTCTTGTCTGATGAATCTTCCCCCAATTCATTCAAAAATGGAGCAACATAAAAAGAATAAGAAATTTAAATTAGAATCAAATAAAATTTTTGTTTACTTTCAATGTTTTGGTCGAATTTCCCGAGGAATGTGCCCAAACGTGGATATTATGGTATTTCGTTAATCTACGTCTAGTGAAAAAGGATTCATCTGACCACAGAGTTTTGTTCAAAATATAAGAATTTTCTTCCATTTAGTTTACTGGCAAAAATGTCAATCTCTTTTCGGCATCTCGAGGGTGTAAAGTTCTAGTTCTTCTATTTGGTTAGTGTTCAATATTCACGAACTACATTTTCATCAGAAAATCCATACCAAAAATTGATAGCTGCATATTTGTGTTAAATAAAACGAATGAAGTGAAAAATTTAAATAGAGATCTTTGGAAAGCAATTAAACAAATTTACTTGTCCAAATTGGTAGGAACAATGACTGAGTGAAAATTAATTAACTCTTTAGTAATTTAATTAGTATTTAATGTTGTTGTTGTTATCATTATTTATTGCTACGGTTGTCGTTATTGTTAGTGTGCTACATATCATTCATAAAATGCGTTTTAGTAACAACGAATACCCAGATATTCATTTCTGTTATGGAAATTCTGATAGAAATGTGGAAGCGGCATTTCGTGCATATCGAAGACGATTTCCAACTAGAAAAATTCCAGATACTCATTTCTTCGTTAGAATACGTCAGAATTTTCGTAACTTTGTTCTGCGCGTTAATAATGAACAGAACATAAGGTAAACAAAATTCGAGGAGATACAATAGCAATCGTATACTTCATATCTCTTTTAATAATCCGAGGCTCAGCTAGCGAGTTCTGCAACTACAAATAGAGTCTCAAATATTACGAACATTACGAGACTACCACGTGCATGCAGATCACCTTACCGTTCAGGATTTACGCCCTGGAGAAGCTGCCAAAAGAATAAGCTTTTGCCAGTGGCTCGTAAATTCGATAGAAAAAATCCTTTTTGCGTAAAATTCTTCGAATAGATGAATCCTCTTCCACTATACGTGAAGTTACCAGTTAGCATAATATCCATGATTGGGCACACGAAAATTCTCGGAAAATTCGTCCAAGATTATTTCAGAATAATGTTTCGGTAAATGTTCGGTTTGAGTTTCTGATAACAATGTTTGTGGTCCACATTTTCTACCTCCAAGATTAACCTCAGTGTTATTTCTTGAGTTTCTTACAAATAACTTTCAACCTACATCGAAGATTTAACTATTGATTTAAGACATGAAAATTTGAAACAAACGGATGAGGCCACTAGTCGGCTAAGGAAAATGATATGCATCGTAGAGTGAAAATTTGGAAACATCATTAAAATATTTGTAATTCTAGCTTTTAAAAAGCCCGCCTCGATGTGTTTGATATGGGAGAAAATTGTTCCCTTTGACGGCTGGCTGGTCGAACCTATCATTTCAGACACGTTGTTATGATATGTGGAAGATTTATCATTTATGCTTTAATTTTTGAAATCATCGCTACGCTCGATATTTATTTCGATCGAATAGTACAGCAATTGATTTTTCAGTCATCGTGAAATAGTTCTGTTAACTAATTGCTATAGTTTTGTCAATTATAGCATAACCTACAATCGCTACACTAGCGGACCGATGCTATTCATTTTGATGATGAAAGCACAAAAATTCGACAATATATCACTGAACATATATTTTATATCGAAAGAATCATTATCTTTATCGCCGCTATGAACAATTGACATCACATTCACTTTTCACTGCACTTAACTACTTAACTGCACTTCATACTTGACGAAAACATTATTATTATTCAAACGAATAACTTGAGACGGATCAATAGTATTAGCATTTTCGGCTTTAAATAAGTAATATATATATATATATATATATATATATATATATATATATATATATATATATATATATATATATATATATATATATATATTACTTATTTAAAGCCGAAAAGTGCTAATACTAATGATCCGTCTCAATATAGACCAATTACTTGCCGTCCAACAATATATAAAATTCTAACTGCATGTATTACCCAAAAAATTTATGCACAGTTGGAGAATTATAATATTCTTTCCGAACAACAAAGAGGATGTAGAAAAAAACACCTTGGTACTAAAGAGCAACTTGTAATTGATTCAGTTGCTTTGATCAAGCTCAAACTAAGAAGAAAAATATTCATACAGCCTTCATAGATTACCAAAAGGCTTTTGATAGTTCTCCCCATTCATGGCTTCAAGAAATTTTGGAAATTTATAAGATTGATGAGAAACTTCGTCTGTTTCTTGAATTTGTAATGAAAAATTGGAGAACCAATCTTCATTTGAATATTTCAAAACAATCGTTAAAATCCGAAGTAATTCCAATCAAAAGAGGCATTTTTCAAGGTGATTCTTCAAGTGCTCTTTGGTTTTGTCTTTGCCGTAATTCATTATCTCATGAATTAAATGCTACTAGTTTCGGCTTCAAAATAAAGAGTCTATCAACTGAATTCAAATTAAGTCACTTAGTTTATTTAGATGATATTAAATTATATGCCGGAACCAGATCTCATTTAAAAAGTCTACTTGAGATTACTTTCAACTATTCCAATGATATTCATATGAAATTTGGACTTCCAAAATGTGAAAATCTTTCTATTGAAAAAGGAAAGATCACCTCTGATTATATAAAGATTTCCAATATCGAAATCGAGCCAATGCATAAAGGAGATACATATAAATATCTTGGATTTGGTCAAGAGAAGACAATTAACCATAGCAGCACTAAAGAAAATATTAGAAGTTCATATTACAAAAGACTTAGAATTATCATCAAGAGTCATTTAACAAGTAAAAACCTTTTCAGAGCTATCAACTCCTATGCAGTTCCTATTCTTACATCTTCTTTTGTAATTATTAAATGGTCTAAAACTGATCTGAAATAATTACAATGTCAAACGAGGAAAATGCTTTGTAAATATCATAAGCACCACCCAAAGTCAGCTGTTCAGAGAGTTACACTACCTAGACATCTTGGAGGTCGTGGATTAACTGATTTGAATAATCTTCATAGTAAACAGATTTTTCATCTACGATTTTGATATATTTGATGATAATTCTAAAAGAGAAAGTTGGATGCAGAAGGAATTACACGGAAAGCACCCTAAAGAATTGAAAAATGATTATATTGATGAAATCGCATCAAATAGATAGTTAGTTTCTGGAGAATTGTTCGCTGAAACAGATGGCTTGGCAATTGCGATCCAGGATCAGGTTGTTTTCACGAGGATCTATAGAAACACATCATCAAGCAAAATATAGATGATTCTTGCCGTAGATGTTTCTGTTCTTCAGAAACAGTTTTCATTCATCATCTTGCTCAGTCCTTGCTTCAACAGATTATTTACAAAAAATAATGCCGTCGCTAATATTCTTTATTTTAATCTAGGAATTAAACATGACCTAATTCCCAAATGAAAAAATTTTACAAATATGAACCTGAGATTATTTGTGAAAATGACAAATATAAACTTTATTTTGTTAAAACAATTCTTTTGCAACAGAGCTGTAAAACACAATAGACCAGATATCATTCTTACTGATAAACAGAATCAAATAACATATATAATTGATATTGCTATACCCGACACACATAATATACAACATAAATACAATGAAAAAATTTCTAAATATATTATGCTTGGCGACGAGATTAAAGAAAATGTGGAAAATGGAAAAAAATTTATTCTACACACAACAGGTGTTATTCCTAGGAATCTTCACAAAAGTATTGAGATTTTGGGTCTGAAGAACAATTTGTTTGAACAGTTACGAAAAATAACAGTCATCAAATCTTGTCATATTCTTCGTAGGTTTCTTTCCGAAAAAATAATGGGTTTTCTCTTTAGTTTATACTGCTCAGAATCTCATTTCATATTTTATTTATTTTTTATATAAATGTAATATAATTAACTGACAATTTTGTCATATTTATATTCAGAGCAGTATTCTATTCGATATAACGTTATCCTAATATATAATTATTCCAGGATATGTTTTGATTATATTCATTGCCTGGCAATGGTATTAATTACCGGCTGGTGGATTTATATTATCTATATATATATATATATATATATATATATATATATATATATATATATATATATATATATATATATAGGGGTTTCACCCCGACGAGTTGCCCATATATCTGTTCATGCAATCAAACTCGTTTCATGAAAGAATATAAATCCACCACCCGGTAATTAATACCATTATATATATATATATATATATATATATATATATATATATATATATACATATATAAAAAAGGGTTCAACCCCGACGAGTTGCCCATACATCTGTTCATTTTTTTTTCATTTTTCACATTTTTTCAATCTCGTCGCCAAGTATCATATATTTAGAATTTTTTCTTTGTATTCATTTTGTATATCATGTGTGTCTGGTATAGCAATATAAATTATATATGTTATTCGATTCTGTTTATCAGTAAGAATGATATCTGGCCTATTGTGTGTTACAGCTCTGTTGCATAGAATTGTTTTATCAAAATAATGTTTATATTTCAATTTTCACAAAAATCTCAGGTTCATATTTGTATGTATATATCATTTTTTTTTCTTTTGAGAATTAGGTCATG
The DNA here is from genome assembly GCA_013387265.2 of Cryptolaemus montrouzieri. NCBI lineage: Eukaryota > Metazoa > Arthropoda > Insecta > Coleoptera > Coccinellidae > Cryptolaemus > Cryptolaemus montrouzieri. The sequence continues at coordinate 129,044,305 of JABFTP020000185.1, forward strand.
TTTAATTCCTAGATTAAAATAAAGAATATTAGCGACGGCATTATTTTTTTGTAAATAATCTGTTGAAGCAAGGACTGAGCAAGATGATGAATGAAAAACTGTTTCTGAAGAACAGAAACATCTACGGCAAGAATCATCTATATTTTGCTTGATGATGTGTTTTCTATAGATCCTCGTGAAAACAACCTGATCCTGGATCGCAATTGCCAAGCCATCTGTTTCAGCGAACAATTCTCCAGAAACTAACTATCTATTTGATGCGATTTCATCAATATAATCATTTTTCAATTCTTTAGGGTGCTTTCCGTGTAATTCCTTCTGCATCCAACTTTCTCTTTTAGAATTATCATCAAATATATCAAAATCTACCTTTTGCATTGTCAAGCTCAGAGGTATAAGATTATGATCTGAAGCAACTACAATATCAAGTTATTTAGACGTTCTCTGTTTATCATGAAAATGGGAACGTAGATGAAAAATCTGTTTACTATGAAGATTATTCAAATCAGTTAATCCACGACCTCCAAGAGATATATATATATATATATATATATTGTTTAGCAGCTGCGCATGCACTTAAGTAGGAGAGAGACAGATGTCGCGCGCTGCTGAACGCGGAGGCCGATTGTGCCTCTTTGTCGCGCGTTCCGCTCTCTCGCTTGCACTTCAAGCTAAACTAGAACGCCTCAGAGCAAGGTAACGCCGCATGAGTGTTTTTACGTGCGTGCAGCCGGCTCCATCGAATTATAAGACGTTGTCACGTCAAAAAAGTATATTTTTTCTAAAACTGCACACGAATGTACTGGGTATACTTCAAACCAAATTTCACTTAGAAGAAGATATACGACTTTATTTGTGTAACTTTATTTTCTTTCCGAGTCTATGGGCGTATCGAAAGTTATTACCCCTCTGATGTTCATGAACCTATCTATATTGAATAAAAGAGTATCTCTACAATTGAAACATCGACAAATGAACCATAAACTCCCTATAGAATTAACATTTCTGATTAATGATCGTATGTGGAAACTAGTGAACACCAACTTCTACGGTGTTAATTTATAGCAGACATTTAACTCTGTGATTAATGTTTTCTTTTCCGTGCGTGAGACCGATATGAACTTCGGGTTGATTCAGTAATTTGATTAATTGTTATATTACACCCACATAAATCTATTATTTAATTTCCGACAATGAAAGTCGCACAATTTCGGTGTAAATTTTGAAACTACCGACTTTTATTTTCAGTTCATGGTATTAATTAAGTCAATGAAGAAACTCGGTGAAATTTATGCGTCCCTGGAGCTTTAACGTGCAAATTTTCTCATCTCCACTCAACATTGTTTAATGGAACGTGACAATGAGCTTCAAACCTCGAAAGTAAGTTATACATTGACATCACTTTTAATGAAGTAACATGATATTTTCCCCGATAATATGCCTTTTACAATAGGGAGGTTAACAATGCACTCTTAATTAAGTTTTATATTTTACAAAAACAAAAATTGAAATATCATACTAATCGAGGAAACGAAGCATCAAACCTACCAATTTTTCCTAGCAAGATCAATCGCTATGAAACTTTTTATATTCCTTTTGAAGAAGCATCAGAAAAGTTTGTGAACTTGCATTCTCTGCATAGGAAAAATGCATTTTCCAAAGTGCATATAATATGAAAATTTGCAACTCGGAAAATATCGACAGAAATGAGTTTCAATTTGTTACTCGGGGGTTTTCGGGGTCGCTGAACACGAATATGATAACGGCGATGGTCCTCGAGCTACCTGGTGCCCTGGGTGCACCTCGTCCCCTGGAGTTTTGTGTTATTGTCATTATAAATTAGTCTAAAGTCATTACTCGGAAGTTTTTGAGGTCGCTGAACACGAATATGATAACGGCGATGATCCTCGAGCAGGTAGCTCGCGTTGCGAATGTGAAAAATAATCTGCAAATTAAATTGTCGTTTGGGCTGTTTGAAAGCGGGACCTTTTTATTCTTGCCTAAAACAGCGGGGCAGTTAGCCTTAAAACGGGACTGTCCCGCCCAAAGTGGGATGTATGGCCACGTTAGGTATACCGCATTTTTACCGAAGTGTTGGGCCTTTCGAAAGTTAATTCGAGGTTTTTTCCACACAAACTCAGTGACGACCAAATATTTAATATAATTGAGCATAGCACAGACATCATCAAAATAACTCGGAAAGACCCAAACTTCTTGAAAATGATTGTAACGATGACAAGACATGGTTTTCAGTATGAGCCCAAAACAAAGCTGCTGAATGAATAGAGTTAGATGAAGAAAGACTTTTGAATTTGGGAGGCTTTTACTTGGTAAAATTCCATTATCAATAATAAAAAACAAGTACTGTGTTTTAAGGAATTTTACTTAATAGTTGCGATTCGTAACGCGTTTCACTACACCGTAGCTTCTTCAGACGAATGAATGTACAGAAAATATAAATAGAAATGTTATTGACTAATTAAAAGCTTATTGGGTTGCTTCTTCTTAAGTGGTTATTTATGACAGGTATATCCAATAAAATTAAGGAATAGATTGCTCCCCGAAGAGATTCAATAGAGGTAAAGGGCTTAAATCGACTTGTTCATTGATGAGTCTACCTGAGTGTTTGTATTTATTGATTTCTAAAGTTTCCCAAAGATCTACCTTCCAATATTTATTATCTGTATGCAAAATTTCAAACTGTGGGTCGAAAGACTGATTATTTTCTAAGAGATGATTCGCGTAATTTGAATCTGATTTTTTATTTGAAAAACTGCGTTTATGTTCCGATATTCTAATATTAAAATTTCTATGTGTTCTACCAATGTAGAAATTATCACAGTCATTGCAATTTAATCTATAAACACCAGATTTATTGTTTCCACCTTGTTTGGTTTTATTATGTTTTATATATTTGCCTAAATTGTTATTAGTTTGGAAAGCTATGTTGAAATTATTGCTACTCAAGAATGATTTCAGTTTCTCACTTGTAATGCCAACGTAGGTTAAGGTGTTGAATTTTTGTTTCAATTTATCGACAGGGTAAACTTCATTCAATGCGATTCTACTTTGTTTTTTATTTAAAATATTATTTATTAGTTTGAGATTGTTACCATTATTTTTGGCTATTCGTTGAATCAAATTTAATTCTTTGTTGAAATTTTCTGGTGATAACGGGATGTTATTCGATCTATGAATAAAACTATGTGACGGCTTATGGTAAATTGCGAAAACATGTTTTCCATTTTCATTCGAAATTGTTACGTCTAAGAAATTTATCGAATTATTGCTTTCTATTTCGGTTGTGAATCCAATTTCTGGATGTAATGAATTTATATGATTTTCGAACATTTATAACTGTCTATCTGTTCCTGTGAAGCAAATAATGATATCGTCTACATAGCGATACCACTATAAACAATATTTACTGAGTGGATGATTGTGAATTAATTTCTCTAAGTTATTCATGAATATTTCTGCTAACAAGGGAAAAAGCTGATACACGTCCATTTCACGATGGGAAATTTTAAATTTGTGTTATTGTCTTACCATAACTATACATTTTTGGTTTTATTAGTGAAAATACAATAAATAAATTAAAACTTGCTCTGAATTCCAATAAATGTGAGAAACAGGTACGTTTCAAAGGCTTAAATTTGAAATTCATCAATTTTTTTTGATGTTACAAAAACCCTGTTCCCAAGTGTTCACTGGACAGTCCAGTTAGTGGAGAATTATACAAAATAATAAGTAATATATTCGTGCATAATGAAAACTTTCTGAAAACACGTTTTTTCCAATGAATCTGTAATATCCTTCAAAACCTGAAAATATCGCAACAGAATCGTAGACAAATAGCTTACGTAGAATTTCTTTCTTTTATATTCTTGTTTTGGTTTTCATTATTTGAAATGGATTTGCTCCTCACCGCTCATATTTTTTAGTTATGAGAGGTGCTTCATAATTTTATGAACAGAGCAAAAATTCTAATGAAACTGCAAACGATTCATCTTATTTAATTTAAGACTCATAAAATAAAACCATGGTGAACCAAAACATAGGCAATCTGTGCTGATAGATGTATTTATCAAACATTGTGCCTCAAAATCCTCATTATATATATTATGAGAGCATTGTGTAAATAACGTCAGAACAGAACATTTCTCAAGAGATTTACTCCACTCTACTTTTACTGGAGGAAACTTCATTTGAAATTTACTGCAAATATATTTAACCCACGAAATAGAGTCGAGAACAGGATCTGTGAACTTTCTGTTGCAATAAAACCTTCTGATGGCGTAGATATATATGAAGCTCAAATACTTCCACTGTGTACATTCTCTGAATTATTAACTGATCATTTCATCTCCAACAGAAATGGGGTTCTTGGAAATGCGAAAAATATTTGGGAAATCGGGAAATATGAATTCCTCGATGAAGAAACTTTAGCACTTATCAATCTCTGTATAAATAATTGATAAATTTGAAAAAAAATTACGATATATATTGAGGCAGAAGCTCTTCACTAGGAAAATCAATATAAATGAAAACTGCTTCAATGATTAATACTTTGAAATTGGTAGCAATTTAACTTTCAACTTATACAGTATGAACTGAATGATAAGGTACACTTTAAATTTCATACAATTGCTCCAATAGGTTTATTTTGTTTTCGTTATCCCATTTTCTAATAAAATTGACTCAAAAACATTCAAAACCTAAAAGGTAATGCCATCGACTTTTTTCTTGAAAGTATATTTTGGCTATTGTATTGAAGTGTTCCACTTATTGTTCTATATTCTATATGTATTTTATTTTCAAACTAATAAACATCATTATCATTATATAATTGGAAAGTTCCTTCTCTCTGAAGGTAAAATTGATATGTTTTTGCGTTTTGATCAGAAATTAATATCTTGGTAGATATAGCCTCTGTTTAGTTTTCGTTGAAAAACCCTGTATATATTATCAAAATCCATTTTACCATCTGAAATGTTGTAGGGTCTACAATATATTAACATTTAATTTGATTGAGGAGGTCGTTACTTGATGAAAATCGATATACATATTTTCAATAAAATAAAACTATAGTATTTATATTTTCACTTTATTAACAAAACTATGGTTTCACTACACTGTGGCTTCATCAGATAAATACAAACTAATGAACTACGTTTGTGCTCGGATAATCTAACTTGTCAAAGTTTAAATTATTATAAATCAGATTCCCATTACTCTAATCACTTACTCGAAGAAAAACAATACCTTTAATGATAATTTCAAAATTTTACACAATGAAAATAATAGACGAAAACTCAATCTATTGGAAATTTTAGAGATCAACAAAGAAAAGAATTCGGGTAGATTACTTAATAGTCAATTAGATCTAAATCTTTCTCCTTAACTCAATCTTTTCGATTCATAAAGTAAGCAACTCCGATGGGTTTTCCAACATACTCCTTGTACTTGTACATATTGTAATATTAAGTAGAAACAAAGACTAATATATAAGGAATAACTCTGTTCATTAGTTTTGTTAATATATTGAAAATCTAAATACTATAGGTTCATTTCATTGAAAATATAATAACATTTCATGAAAATTCGATATATCAACAATATTGTTCATATATGAAATTTCTCCATTCAATCTTCTGTCTTGCGATTGTTTTTGCCTCTGTCCATATATATATATAACAGGGAACCATACTATCTTGCGTATGATTCAATAAACGAGTGAAAAACCTGAGTAAAAAACACATTTCTCTGCCGCTATTGCACTAGCAATAGCTTGTCTGTTTATGTTGTTTTAGTGTCGTGTGTACATAAAGGAAGAGTACCAAAGATTTTTCTGCAGGTTCAATCCTCATCTTGCACTCCTTGATTTTCACACAAAGACAAGGGTGAAAGGAAGGGGGTCTGGGACAGGAATCTGTAAAAATGGAAGAAAAAAAACAGCAGAAAAATATTTCTGCAATCATACCTGACTCTTATATGTCTAAGCTTGAATTTAAGCAAGGCCATAAAAAGGACTAAGGAGATAATCAAACTTAACTGCGATATTCCTCTTTCGAGATGTTCTTCCGTCGCAGTGTGAGTCTCCTGAAAAATAATAACTTCCTTGTTCTTGCTTGCCAATTTTGAAGTATAATCTCGCAAAATCCCTTCAATCATTATGAACCCAATAATTTGGGTTGACATCTCCCATATATTATTTCTTCGTGGTTCTTGTTTAATTTAAAGAACAATTTACGAACCAATTTTGAAAGTCGTTTCAAAAATATGACAAATGTCATATAGATAGATGTGAATACTTTCATTTTTGTGGCTCTTGACTTTTCTCTCTTACTTATGAAATAGTTGCTGTTAGCCTAATATGCCTTCATGGTCTTTTTGATCGTAGCATTGATTTCCGCATCTTGCTTTCCTGATTCTCCGAGTTCAACTCCAAAGTACTTAAATTTTTCCACTTGTTCTATTTTTGTCCCCTCTATCTGTATAGTTACGTCTTCCTTTTCTGTTCCAATCACCATTACCTTAGTTTTTTCTTTGTTCATTTCCATACCACTCTTCTCTAATTCTCTGTTCTATATATTCAAGTTTTTCTGAAGATCTTTTTCATTGTTGGCCATTATCATTATATCATCCGCGTATGCCCCTTCTGATACTTCTACGCGCTGTAAGTTTCTATATCCAATCTGGATTTTTCTCACTTCTGTCGAGCAATTTTTTATTATTTCATCCATAAAGATTTTAAATAACAGAGGACTAAGCCCACCCCGCTCATATCTCATATCAGAACTAAATGCTAAAACTGACGGCCGTTATTGCTTCACGATGGCTAGAATAAAATTGTTGACGAACATTCCGTATCATTTCTGATAAAATATTTTATTTCTTCGTTCTTATCAGTCACTTCATATCTTCAATTAGTCCATTGAAATGTTACAATTTAAGGCCGAATATTGCATTCTTTAGAGGACGCAATTTCATTTTTGGGACATGTAGGGGAGGTCAATAGAAGCATAACCCCTAGTTTGTGGGGTTACCGCCCTTGTCCCTCGACCGCCACATTGGAAAAAATGGTGCCAACACCTTTTTCGCGATATCTCAGAAACTATATGTCCTACAAAAATTTATGGGGACATAATTTGTAGCAAATCACTTTGCCTACAAATATGCACATTTTACTATTTGCTTAAAATTCAAAATTAAAGAAGTTATAAGCAAAAAACTGAGAAAATTTCAATAAAAATTACAAGAACAGCACCTCAGACCAATCTTGTAGCCGGTCTTTTGAGGCAAATTTTTCTGTTTAACTTATTTTTTAATTTCATCCGTTTAAAATGGTGTTACAGGGGTCCAAAGTTGGCCAGGTTCGTCAAAGCTCATAGGAAACCGGTCGAAACAAAATAGTTAACTTAGCTTTATGATCTTTTTTTTTATTGTAAATACATTCTGAAAAATTTCAGTTGAATCCCTAACTACAACTTCTATTTGTTCATTGCTAACTGTTTTCCTTACTATAGAACTTACCAAATTATTGCTTCCTATAGTAATTTCTAAGAGGAGTGTACATCCTCGAGAATGCTGAATCAGATGCAGATTTAATCATTGTCTGTGCTGCACTTAATGCATCCCAATCTTATAATTCTGTGATTATTGTGGCAGAGGACATTGACATTCTTGTATTGTTCACTGCTTAAGGTAGAAGACAGCCAATATTTACTTTACAAAACCTTCAAAAGGGCGCACACCTTATCAGTTATGTATATAGCCCCTTAAGTTTTATATATGGAGATATTATAGCACAGAATTTGCTGTTACTTCATGCTTTCTCAGAATGTGATACAACATCAGCAGCCTATAATATTGGGAAACTAAAATTTATAAAAATTATGGAGAAACATCCTGAATTAGCTGGTGGTACCACGCTATTCCTAATTCGATACTTATCAGCCCAAATTTGAGCATAAGCCTCCCTCCTCTCTTTCCAATTTTTCCTATTCTGTGCTGTCGCTATCCAGTTCAGTCCTGCCACCCTTTTTATATCATCATACCACCTTATAATTGGTCTTGCCACCCTTTTTATATCATCATACCACCTTATAATTGGTCTTCCTCTTCCTCTCTTTCCTATCCATTATCTCCATTTAATGATCTTACTGTTCCATCTTTCATCTCTGTTTCTTGCAACATGGCCAGCGTAGTCCCATTTAAGATATGAAATGGTGTATACTATATCTTTTACTTTTGTTCTATGTCTTATCCACTCGTTTCACTTTTAATCCCTCAAAGAGATGCCCAGCATTAATCTCTCCATTTATCTTTGTGTTACTTTCAGCTTGATTCTTGACTGTCTCGTGAAGGTCAACGTTTGTGCACTGTATGTTGGAACCGGGTACACACACTGGTCAAATATTTTGGTTCTCAGATATAGGGGGATTTTTTTGTTTTTCAATATATGCGAGAGTTTACCAAACGCCACCCATCCTAATCGCTTTCTCCTATTGATTTCGTTGTCCTTATTTTGTTTTCCAATCTCTATTTGTTGTCCGAGGTATATATATTATGTGACTTTCTCTATGTGTTCACAGTCTATCGTAATATTTTGTTCAAGTTGTGAACTCATTATTTTCGTTTTTTGTAAATTGACTCTCAGACCGATTTTCCTTGACTCCTGTTCTAATTCTTTGAGCATCCTCCGTAGGTCTTCTTCATTTTCAGCGAATAGAACGATGTCGTCCGTAAATCTCTAATGTGACAATCTTTCATCGTTTATGTTTATGCCCAAACCCTCCCACTCCAACTCTTTGAAGATTTCTTCCAAGGCTAGAGTGAAAAGCTTGGTCGATATTATATCCACCTGCCTTATGCCTCGTTTGATCATGATTTTTTCGGAATCTTCATGTAGTCTGATTACTGCTGTAGCCCGACGGTATATGTTTTTCATTAAATTTTTGTAGCGATGGTCTATACCTGCTTTGTCTAGTTCCTCCATGATTTCCCAGTGGTCGATAGAGTCAAAGGCTTTTTCAAAGTCTACGAATACCATGTGTAATGGGAGATTATATTCTGTTATTTTTTCTATCAGTATCTTCAGTATCGCACGTACTGAAACTCTTCCTGTATGCCGCCTGTTCAACTGGTTGGTAGTATTCTAATTTTTTCTCTATTCTATTTGTATGACCCTTGTGAACAATTTGTAGATCTGTAACAATAAACTGATCGGTCTATAATTTTTCAGAAGTTGTTTATCTCTTTTCTTGAATAGGATAATCATGATGGCGTTATTCCAGTTGTCTGGTATAGTTTGTTGTTCTACACATTCGTTGAATAGATTCTTCAGTTCTGGTACAATTATATCATGAGCTTCCTTAATCATTTCAGCCAAAATATTATCCTCTCCTGGCGATTTATTGTTTTTTAGTGTTTTTAAGGCGAATAGGATCTCGTCTTCATTTTATTCTGGAGTATCTTCTGATCCAACGTTCAGTACTCTAGTGTCTGTTGATGTTCGAGGTCCTTCGATTTGTGTGTTGTATAGATTTTCATAATATTGTTTTGTCACCTCTATTATTTCATTCCTATTTTTTATCTCTCTACCACTCTCATCTTTTGGAGCTACTATTTGCTGCTTTTCTTCCTTTCTTCAGAGACATTTGATGTTTTTATTCTTATCTATTACATTTCCTGCGAATTTTCTGTAATGTTCTTCAAGATCTCTTCTCATCATCGTTCTTGCTTCTTTTCTCGTTTGCATGTATCTGTCTTGTGCATACTGACCTTACCTGTATAGTCGTTTCTTTTCCAGTATCTTCGTCTCCGTTTCATCTTAAATTTTATTCTTTCTTTTCTTTTCTTCCTTGCAACTTCTTCTGATGCTTTTATTAGTGTTGTTGTGATGTTTTGTGACATTAGGTTTACATCAGAAGTTTTCTCAGTATTATTCATGTATCGTATAAATTTTCCTGGTATAAAATTTCATTTTCACTCAATAATTCTATATCTATTGAGGTTTGAAGGATTGAAGGCTAATTTCTTCGTTATTAAGTTCACTCAGACAAGTCAGTGGTCACTTCCTGTATTGCACGAGTTCGGAGCTGTTACATCAGTAAAAGTTGTTCAGAGGATGATAATATGAGATCGATTTCGTTTTTCGTTTTTCCATCAGGGCTGATCCATTTCCGCTTTCTCTTTGTTTTTTTTTCGAACAATGTATTCATGGCGATAGTATGATATAAAATTCAGAATCATTTATGGCAGTAAACTGCTAATAACATAACTGTAACAGAATTTATCCATAGATATGAAAGTTTCGTTCATATAATTTGTATATCTCATTCTACCTTTCGAAAACATTCATATTTTTCATTACGTGTACTGAGCTCAATTTTTCGTTGGAAAAAGGGGTTAACAGTAACATTCAGAGAAAGTCGAGGTTGAAAATACTCTTGTTACTCCGTGTCCTGAATAATTCGGTGCGTTTTTTGCCAGTGTTTTTTCATCCAAAACGAACGCACAACTGGAATTTTCATATCTCTTGTCGGATCTCGTTTGAGGCAAAACTTCGTAGAATTGTGCATGACGGAATCCTGGAAACATTGTTGAGGTATTCAAGACAAAACTAGTAGGCCTTCTGTCCAATTTGTCACCATTATATGCTTGTCATGACGTTAAATTGTAGCTGGCTCTAGAATTCATAACGGTTTACGTTGGTCGCAAGGAATTTTCACCTGTGTGTTCTCATTTTTATTGTTCCACCACAATGTACTAACTCTCACAATATTTGTTTTTGCTGGTATTACACATTCATTGCAGTAAAATTGCGAATAAATTCTAAAGTTTAATTGTTCCATAAAAACACGTATACCATCCCGTTAATCATTTACATCAATGAAACATTGTTTTATTCATTTTTTGTATGTGTGCGTTTAAATTAAGTATCGGTACCCTACATAAAATTATTCATCAAATTGTGAATGTATATTACTACAAGAGTTAATATTTACATTAATAATACACTCGGAGGCAATATTAGCAGAACACTCGAAAATTTAACCAAATTCGAGGTCCGATATTTTTCCAAATTCTCAACCGATTTAGATGATTTTTTCGGCAAGTTATAGATCAACTCTTCTGCTTTGTAGAAATTATAAGAGAAAACAAAAAAAAATCGAAAAAAATTTTATACGGGGGCAAAACTAAAAGTGTTTTTTTTGTCAAAAATTCGTAACACCCTGTGGAATTTCGTGGTCCGAGTTGAAACGTACAATATCATGGTCTGTCAAGACACATCTTCCTACAGTAACGCCCTTCTTGTTTTATGCATTTATCTCTATTTTTACAAGAGATATCCAATTTGAAGCGAAAAGTCACAAATTTCAGGAATTCATTTTTAATCTTGCGTAGGTGCATAACATCGGAGATTAGCCAAAAAATAAAATCAAAATTAGAGAAGTGGAAATCTAACAAAATTAAAATTTTTGAAATTCACTGGCCAATTTCACGCTCCGGGAGAATTCGAAGTACACTGGAAAAGTCGTTGATTTTGCACATTTATTTTTGAATTTTTTTGTGTGACACTCTATAATAATTATCATTCCTGTCCAAAATTGAGAACAGGTGTGTATCTTGGCGATACACTTGTGAAATGAAATGAACATGTTGAGATACTCCCAATGATGTTGTCTATCATCTGTTGAGGTATGTTGTCCCACTCTTCCACCAAAGCCAATGTCAGCTCTTCAACGTTGCCTGGATTCCGTTGTCGAACCCTTCTTCCAAGAATGTCCCAAACGTGTTCGATCGGGTTTAAATCCGGTGACCGCGACGGCCAGTCTATTCGTGTGATCCCAACTTCATTGAGATATTCTATCACTGTGCGCGCAGTATGAGGGCGCGCGTTATCGTGCATAAAAAGGAAATTTTCCCCTATGTAAGGAGCAAAAAGCACAACATGGGGCTCCAAGATTTCTGTTATATATCGATGGGCATTAAGTGATACATTGCCAATAATCTCCAGTTCTGTTCGTACTCCCAAGCATATGCCACCCCATATCATAACTGACCCCCCACCGTATTGCTCAGTTCCTGCGAAGTTCGCTTGATTGTACCGTTCCCCTCGATGCCTCCATATTCTATCTCTACCATCCGCGAAATTCACACAATATCGGCTCTCATCACTAAATAAAACTCGTCTCCACTGATTGATTGTCCATGCTACATGCTCCCTAGCAAACGCCAATCTTGCTACCCGATGGGCTCTATCGAGTCTTGGTGCTCTTGCGTGCGCGTATGATCTCAGACCAACTTCATTTAATCGTCTTCTGACTGTCCTCACACTGACGTTAATGTTATTCACTGCTTGTAAAAGGTTACGTGCCTGAACAGCAGTAAGACGAGGATTTCTTATGATTTGATTGACGATGAAACGGTCATGTATAACGCGGGTCGCCCGATTTCTTCCTTGTCCTCGCCTCCTCACGTACAATCCAGTTTCCCTGTAACGTCGGTAGATTCGATGGATAACCGACGTCGAGACACCCAACATGGTACCGACTGAGCGGTTGGTGCGCCCTTCCTCGATCAATGTAACTGCCCTTGCTACTGAGGTTGGTGGTAAATCTCTCATTCTGAATGAAAAATACCGTTTCGAATCGTAAACATTAAAAGAATCACAAAACACCGCAACCGATCGAATTTGTATCAAATCAAAGAATGGAAAACTCCCATTCTTTAAACAAGTGCAAATGTGGTCATATACAAAAAAACGTATATTGTATTTCATATTTGATAAAAAAAGGTGTGCACGTGTGTAAATGAAAAGTTTTATCAATGGTCCCAGCATTCGGTTGTGTATTTTAATACCTACCGACTGTTATCTCCTATGAATTCCTAATTTTCACCAAATTATCCAAATTGTCATCAATAACTAATGCAATTCGAACATAAAAATCGCAAACGATAATTTCGACACGCCTGAGTGATAATAAGAAAATTCCAAATTGATAGATGAATTTTAATGACAATTTCTTGATTCAATGGTGATTTTCCACTTGAAATTAAATATATTTTGCAAAAATAGAGATAAACGCATGAAACAAGAAGGGCGTTACTGTAGGAAGATGTGTCTTGACAGACCATGATATTGTACGTTTCAACTCGGACCACGAAATTCCACAGGGTATTACGAATTTTTGACAAAAAAAACACTTTTAGTTTTGCCCCCGTATGAAATTTTTTTCAAATTTTTTTTGTTTTCTCTTATAATTTCTATAAAGTAGAAGTGTTGATCTATAACTTGCCGAACAAATCATCTAAATCGGTTGAGAATTAGGAAAAATATCGAACTTCGAATTTGGTTAAATTTTCGAGTGTTCCGCTAATTTTGCCTCCGAGTGTATAACGAACTAAATGAATACCCATTTTCCAAAATGAAAACCATTCGTGTTTAACGATAAATCCTTTCAAATAGCAATTTTCGCGTTCAAATATTCGGAAACCACGTCTTGATGACATTATTCTCTAATTAGCTACTCAAGGAGGATTATTTGATAATTTACGGAATAGTTCTCATTGATTATGTTTATATCTTGATGTGGAGAATCGTCTAGTTTCAATCTCCATGTTCTTGAATCATAAACTAGGCTTTTCAAGATGCTGCCGGCCTCTCAGAGAAAACAAGATCTAAGCCAAACTTTGTATTTATTATTCAACATATTCTCCTTTTAGCTCAATACACTTTCTCCAACGGTCTTGAAGAATTGCAATGCCTTTTGGATAGTACGATTCAACATGGCCTTTAAAATACTCCTCAGTTTCGGTTCGACTTCTTCATTGGTCGCAAATCTTAATCCCTTCGAATTTGGGAAGAGATAATAGTCGCTGGGGGCCAAATCTGGCGAATACGAGGGATGAGGAAGCAATTCGAAAAGTAATTCGTGCAATTTCGCCATTATTTTGATCAATTTGTGAGCTGGTGCATTGTCTTGCAAAAATATGACTTTCTTCGATAAATGGGATCGTTTTGTTGAGATTTCGTCCTTCAAACATGCAATTGTTCGCAGTATTAGTCACTATTGACTGTTTTTTCCCTTTTCAAGATAGTCAATGAACAACATGCCGCTCAAATCCCAAAAAACTGATGCCATCACCTTTCCTGCTGATTGTTGCATCTTTGGTCGGTTTGAAGTACTTCCGCCGGGGCCAACTCACTCTTTTGTCGATTCTTTCGTGTAATGTTGGATCCATGTTTCATCAATGGTCACAATTCGGTGCAAAAAATCAGTCAGATTTTTCTTTAACATGCTCAAACAATGCTGAGGAGTGCGAACACGTTCACGTTATACGTTTTTGATCGTTCGTTAATAAACGCGGGTCCCACCTTGCCGTCAACTTCCTCATGCCCAGTTGTTCATGCAACATCGAAACTACCGACCCAATTGAAGTGCATACAGCCTCTGCTGTCTTACGCACTTTCACTTTTGGATCATCCAATACAATATCATGGATTTTTTCAATGATTTCTGGAGTGATCACTGTTTTTGGCGCTCCACCGTCATAATCAATCTTTTATGCTTGTTCGACCTCTTTTAAACTCTGCGAACCAATATTTTACGGTTGTATACGACGAAGCGGTTCCCGTATAATATTTATCCAGCTTTTCCTTCGCTTCTTTTGGAGTTGTTGCACTCAAATAATAATGTTTAATCAAAATACGAAATTCTTCTTTTTCCATTCCTTTTTCAACACCAAAATTTGTTTACGATAAAAGACTGTAGCCTCACAATTTGTTGACATATTCAGCTAAAATTTTAGGAGACTGCGTTTGAAGGTTAGTGCTTAAGATACCTTAGCTTTCAAAGATTGGTGTCGCCATCTCTGAGAGGCTGGCAGCATATTGAATATATATGAATAAATAGCCTTGTACATATTTATTTTTGATTCTGGTTCCATTATTCCCCTGAATATATTCTTCGGATGTACGAAGTTCCATCGCGACAATAAGCACCAAAATAGGCCTTACTATCGAATTTTTGTGCAGTTATACAGCAGTTTCGTGCGTTGGATACCCGAGAATCTTTAGAAACTTCGTGAACAAATCTAATCATAGAGAAATCCCAGATTGCATTTGTACATGAAAAAATGTATTTCAAAATTGCATTTTGAAGTAAACAATTATTACTAATTTGAAATTCGGTAAATAATCGTGAAAACGAAACCGAATCTGTTACTCGGGGGTTTTCGGTTTCGTTGAACACGCATATGAGGTCGGCGAGCGCCTGCGGAGTACCAAGTTCCCGCAGTGGATGCTTTACCGTACGTCTATTGAGTATTATGGCAATGTATGATAGAATTTGCCCATACTCGTCCCTCGGAGAATTTTCGAAGTCGCTGAACAGAAATACAAGGTCGACGAAAGCCTAGGGGGAACCTGAGACCCGCAGCGGGTGTTTTACCGTCTTCCTCCGGGGTATTATGACAATTGATCATAGAATTGACCCACTATAGTTACTCTATGCTTTTCGAGGTCGCTGGACATGAAAACAAGGTCGACTAGAGTCTGTGGAGTACCTAGTGCCCGCAACTGGTGTTTTAACGTCTTCCTATGGAGTATTGTGGCAATTTGACATAGAATTTGCGCACACTCGTCACTCGGGGGTTTTCTAGGCCGCTGAACATACGAGGTCCCGCAACGGATGTTCAAAACGTCTTTCTCTAGAGTCTTATGAAAATTTAACATAGAATTGGCCCAAACTTGTTACTCGTGGGTTTTCGAGGTCACTGAATACAAATATCGTCACCAGTAAACGCCTAAGTAACAAGGTCAGGCAATTCTATGACAAATTGTCATAATATTCCAGATTCTTTTTCTTTGAAGGTCTTTTCGATCTTGTGCAAAGTTTTTCGGAACGGCAATTTTGGTTTACTTTGTGAAGAATATCACGAGAATAGATTGAAAATATTTAATTAACAAACGTGATAGCTATTTCGATATTTCGATCATCATCAGACGTTTACAAATTGTGAGTTGAAACTAAGATATAGTTGTACAATTTGTCTTAAATATAGAAAAACAGGTATGAATTATAAAGAGAGAAAAACGGCAAGTTCCTGCTATTGGAATATAGATGGGTATTCAAAGGCACATTCGAGATTACTTGAAAATCCCAAATATTGGGAAATTGTATCATCAATGTTGTTTATATCTAATGCGAAAAGATCTTCTTGTCTGGCCTATGTATATACCGTTACAATCAGGGCAATATAGTCCGTTTACTCTTGAATTGTTTAATTTGTGAGTTTTGTCTTTGTCATTAAAAAGCAATTGTGATAATTCTACATGTAGCCTCGAATGCAATTTTCATGTAGTAGCTTGACATTCGATTCACAGCTTGCTGTGAAATTGAACCAAAATAAGTAATAAGGGAGGGAATTTTTGAATATCTGTATTTGGTTTAACATGTGAGTATATACTTTTGTAAGCTAACTGTGTTTGTTTTTTGAGAACTATTTTATCTACTATACAATATAAAGTGGCAAAGAGCATGCTAGTTTATATTGCAAGGGGTAAGAAGAGTCATGAGGCAATAGAGAAAGTAGTTCAACTTTCTCTAGACGTCGACGATATGCACTCTAATGTTCCCAGAGATGAATGTCTACCATTAATTCCCAGTATTTTTGACCGTTCACATATCAATCCTATTATTCATAATGGTTTTATTTCTCTTCTCAATCTTTGTCTTCCACAAAACTATTTCCAATTTAATATCGAATTTTTTGAACAGTCTCGACGCTCTCCCTTAAGTCCACTTCTTGCTGAAAAATTCATGACTCATATAGACCTGTGGAAAAAGAGGAGTCTTGCCCCAAAGCAACTTCAGTGGCTATATGTGATGGTGGTTAGACCACGTATTACGTCTTAAGAAGCAATGCCATTTCAAGCTCTCTAAATTACAGAGAACAGACTGCATGATGATTACTGGAGCCTTTCGCTCTACACCCACTGTAGCCATGGAACTGCTATTGGGCCTTGTCACTCTTTATCTGGGTATAAGAGGAGTAGCTAGAATGGCTTCCTACAGATTCCCTCATCTTTTCCGTAATGAAGCGGGTACCTTCAGCTTTGTGCCTGGCGCCTTACAGTCTGAAATCGAGGACAATGAAGTGCTGAGTATGATGTTGGACATAGCAATACCTAAGACCAACATGAAGAGGCCATTCCAGATCATCATTACCGATAGGCATACCTGTTGGTACACGGATGGCTCAAAAACTGAAAAAGGTGTTGGAGCTGGTGTCGACGGTCGAGGTGCCGTCAAGGAACAGTTGATCTGTCTTGGCGAGCACGCGACTGTCTTTCAAGCAGAAATATTCGCCATTGAACACTATGCTAGCCTCTTGCTTACGGGGGGATTAACAAATAGGTGAATTAAAATCCTCACCGATAGCCAAGCTGCACTGAAAGCATTGGCATCCGATACCTTTAAGTCACTTATGGCTCAGGAATGTCACTCCATCCTTGCCAAACTAGGAGAGTGGAGGAGGTTCCGTCTAATATGGGTTCCTGGTCACTTGGGCATTTGGGGAAATGAGAAGGCGGACTCATTGGCCACTCGAGGAACTAACCTGAAGTTCATAGAACCGGAGCATAAGCTCGAAATTCCCATAGAAACTGCTAGGATAGAGACCAACCGATAGCTGGACTTGAGGGTACTTGAGCATTGGATGAGCCTCCCAGGTCTCAGGCACGCTCGACGTGCCATCAGTGGACCTTCCACTGCAAAAGCCAAGACCTGGCTTACACTCTCTAGGTTGGAACTGAGAGTTTCAACTGTCATACTAACGAGGCACTGTCGCTTCAGGAAATACTAAATTAATTAGGATTGATTAAGGATCCTTCATGTAGGCTATGTGAAGAAGGTATAAAATCAATGGAACATCTTATGTGCTAGTGCCCAGCTGGGGACAGGGTCAGGATGGAAGAACTTGGATCTTGCAAACTGAAGCTGACTGAGCTTTTTAAGCTCTCACGCTCGAAACTGGTATCCTTCACGAGAAAGATGGAGCTCGTGAATGAAATTTAGGATAGAGTGTGCCACAATAAACCACTGGGTCTCCGTTTCCGGGCTACTAGGCAGCCCTCACTCAAATAATAATATCTATCTATTTAATCTAATATATTCTAGATCTAGATAGACATAGAGACGAAAATTGATAGTAGTGATAGTTACTTAGAATGTGGCTTCTACGCTAAAAGAAAGGAACTTGGTAACAAAATGCAATATTACCGCACCAAAGGACTGAATTTCTCGAAATATTTTTATGAAGAAGATGATTTTGTATTTTGTGAAGACATGCGTTCTCTTATACAACAGGAATAAATAAGGGTCATCATAAATTACATTGCTGTTCCTACTAATGTAAAAGAAGAATATTTCAATTGCTTTAATTTTGGACGAAATCAAGTATACAGAAAACAACTGGCTCATATGTGTGGATTTCAAAATGGTCAACTTTTTTTTAGACCAACAAAGTGGTTACACAAAGAATCCCTGTTTTCTCTGCTTGTGAGATAGTAGAGTTAAGAATCATTACTAGGTAAGAAGGATTGACCTACTCGGGGAACTCTAATTCCAGAACAACAGAACGTGATAAATCCACCTTAAGTATCAACGAATCGTATAATATTGTCTCCGTTGCATCTAAAATTAGGGCTCATGAAACAATTCATTGAATTTCCTGACAAAAATGGAAATTGTTCCTTTTCTTGTCAAGTAACATGATAACCCGGACAAATTCAATGAAAGGAAGATTCCTTTCCATTACATTGTACATAGTTGGTCTAAGTCCGAAGTGATAATGTGAATTTGTTCTTTGTTTAATTCCTATAACAAATTATAGAGTGCTGGGTAGGTACATTTCAGAATTTTACGCTTTGTCTGTAATAAACTAAACGACTGAAAATTATAGAAAAATTCTTTCGAAAATAAAATATGTACTGTCTCTGGAAAATTTCCAATTTATACATAAATCAGTTTGAGCTCTAGCAAGGCTGATTAAAAAGTGAATCTAACAAAATCTGTATAAATGTATTAATCATTATTCATTTTTCAGTTCCATAGTCTCTAATATCCAATACAGCCAATAAAATTCGAAGAACGATTAAGATTTAAACCCGAGAGAAATGTGCCATATAACAAGTTTAATTTCCTACAACAACCAACGAAAGTTGCAATTACGTGAACAACAAGTATTTCAAAGGATAAATCCGTGGTCTAACTTCACGAACAAACATAATTCCCACTAAGTTGCACTCAGAATGTGCTAAAACATCGAAATACGAACGAATCACGTTTTCAAGTATTCAATATTTCGTTGAGATCCCGTTTCTTCGAGATATCCAACAAGTACGCTGTTGTTGATCTAGAACTGATTGTTGACATCAGTTTGCTTCCGCGAGTGCCCTTCCGTTTATTACAAATATTTATTCGATATGCTCTTACGCGAAAAGAAAAATATATGTTCCTGAAATACGGAAAATGTCAATATTTACCATATCTTTATTTGTAGAATGGAGGAAGAATAAGCAAGCTTTTGTATTCAAATTACGCGCCTTGTTTCTCAGTTTGTATCCGCATGGGCGATTCAATCATTAAAAGACCTATCTCACTTGGTGGTTTGATGATGTCGAATAAATTCATTCTTAGTAGCCTTGGTAGTAGGCTTTCAGCATTTCAACATAACAATGGCAATTTCACTGGATTAAGTGAAATCCCACTGCGCCCAGAAATTAACGCTCAAATTCAATATTTCAAATTTCTGTTTTAGTAGACATTATTAAGAAATTTTTTACCGGGTATGCCAATGAAATTCGATGTTCCTTTGGCGTACATGTTCCTCTCATGAGAAATGAAATGAATTGAATAAATATCCTGAATCAAAAAATTTGGATTCAGCCGAATGAACTGAAGCAGAGATATTAGATGACCTAAGTTGTTTCCCGAATAAACCGCAGCTGGGCAAGGCCAACCTCGAGCACCAATGGCGATGCATGTTCGTTTTTGAGAATTTTCTCTTTAGATCAACGGTTCGCTACTACTAGGCACCTCCGGCAGAACAGTGGAGTGCTAATTGGCATTAAAAACATACGACAATCTCTCAGGGAATTCAGTTTGAGGCCTCGTGCAGCAGATCGAGACCCAGCTCTAACCGGAGCACATTTAAGACGCCGATTGAATTTTGTCAAGGAACATGTCAATTGGTAGGATGTTGGTTGAGCCTAACGATGGTTCTAGTGGAGGCTCAATAATGGTGTGGGGATCAACTTTTTGAATGCTTGATCTGATCTAGTCATCATGAATAATGGAACCCCGAATGTTCAGAACTAAGTTACAGACATTTTAAAAGAACATGTTGCACCATTTTCGGCAAACATGAATGAAATTTTCTTCGTTTATGCATGATAACGCTAGATATCACCAAGCTTATATCGAAAGGAACTTTTTTCTTTCGATTTTTTGCTGTTAAGAGGAGGTGCTGACTGTCATACAACAGTTGTGGCTACCCAAGATGATTTAATGTGTTTGTTCACTCTCTTCTTGAAGAGGGCCAAATTGTAAGTCATTAGAAAGATATTCCACAGCACACTCGCCCTGTAAACAAAACAATTTTCATAGAAAAAGCTACGTGGCGTAGCAACTTTGACCATCTGCTGATAACCTGGTTTTTCTTTGAAACTGGATTATTTCCAGAATCAAGCCTTTCGGTTCCTCAGACCATTTACCATGGAAGTGCCTATAGTAGAAGGAAGCATCAGCAACCTGCCGCCTTCGAGCGACAGACTGGAGATCAAGCGTGATCTTCGAGTGGTCGATGAGCTGCACTGCTCTCTTCTGGATACTGTCTAATAGATTCATGAATGTTTAGGCGCGACGCCTCACACATGGGAACAGTAAGCCAGACCTGAACGAAATCCCGACCTCAATCCCATCGAATACGTCTTGGACATTCTCAATAGGAGGTTGAGGAGACAACAGAACCATACATCTCAATGTGCTTCGGAACAGACTGATCGAAATTCGAAACAAAATTAATCAGAATGCTATAAGGTCATTGATTTTTAGTATGAATCGTAGATGTCATGTATTAATTCTCGCCAAGGGAGGATATAACCGCTATTAACAGGTTCAGGAGACTTTTACAAAAATTTTATATTTTCCATTATTAGTTTCATTTCAATTTCTATGATAACCTTTTCCATTTCCATTATACTCGTGCATTCCGGAGCAGTGGTGGCTTACTAGTAAAATAATTCGTCAACATATCTTTTCCTGAATAAATTTGAATTTTCGATTACTTTTACCAAATTGACTGATGCAATTTTTTGTCATATTATATCGGTCTACTACTGTCAGACATGGATAGTAAAAAAACAAGTCCATAGGTCATTCTCTATATAACCAGACCGACAGACAGAGCTTAACTTTAGTGGATTTGACGCGAAGTATTTGTTTGTTTGCATAGAGAGAGTAGCCGGAGAGTAACATGACACTGCTGAAGCACATAGTTCACATGTTTACTGAATCTCAATTGTTCATCAAAATACAACCCCAAGTTTTTGTAAACACACTCATTAGGAATAATCTCTCCCGATATCATAAGCACTGCTTGAGACTTCATATTGTCCTTAAGTTTTCGCTGGGCTAAATATAAGGAGCTTTGACTTAGAGGCGTTCATATGCAAATTGTGAGCCAAAGAATAAGAACTGATTCGACGCAAATCCAAATTTAACCTCTCCACAGCCTCCGCACAGTCACCAGGCAAAAAGTCGGAAAACAATTGCGTATCAGCAGCAAAAAATTGAACATTAGAATATATTACTTGTCTATGAGAATCCGAAGTGTAAACTAAAAAGGGGAGCGGCCCAAGGACCGAGCCCTGAGGTACGCCCGATTTGACTCGAAACGATGTTGATCTCTGTTCATTTATTATAACTTACTGTGTTCGCCCATATAATTATGTTTTAATGAAATTGAGTGATACATTATCGAAACCAAAATAATGACATTTAGCTGCGAGAAGTCTATGATTGATCGTGTCAAATGCTTCACTGTAGTCTAAGAGAACAAGCATACCAGCTCTACCCTTATCAATACTGTTGAGAATGTTATCACTTCAGTAAGCTAACGCTGTTGAAGTGCTGTGGCCCTTCTGAAAAATTACCTCAGCATGCCTTATTCCTCGATCAATTAAAGGCATTTTCAAATGTTTCTCTAACACTTGAAGCATTTTTAGTGAGGACAATGATTCTTATCATGCCTCTATCAATTCATTGGAATTTTGCATAGAGAACAGTATCACTTTGCTGCCATTTCCTCCACACTGCAGCCATTAGAACAACATCTCTTTGGACCATTTGAAACAGCAATATATACTGCTTGTGACGGATGGATCCAAACTCTCCCTAACAAATCTATGTCTATTTACGACATACCAGATATCGTCATGACTGCTATGTCTCAGGCTTTCACATAAGCAAATATTCAGGTAGGTTTCATCAAAACTGATATTTATCCGTTCAATCATAATTTCTTTCAAGAAATTGACTTTGCGCCATCTCCTGTAATGCAAAGATGAATTTCTGGCACTGAATATACAATTCATTCAACAACGTCCATTGAAACCAACGGACAAAGCCATTATTCTCTAGAGAACAATCCAGTGCACGACGATCAAATATTACTATCATCAGATTCCTCATTGGGTTCATCTTAGTAACCAGATTTCATCTGTTTTTTTTTTCTGATAGTTGTCTGATTAAGCCGACTGCTTCAACGTCAGTCACGCTGTCTGCTTTTTTTCCCTGAAATTGTCAAAATTCAGCTTACTGCATCGACCTTGCCTACGCTGCCTTCTTTTTGGTCTAAGATTGTTCGACCTTTTTCGAAGGCTCCTCAAATAGAAACAATAGGTGCTGGAAACAAAAAGTCAACCATTTACAATAACACGCACGAGAAAAGGCAGTTAGGAAAGAAAAATAATGAAAATATAAACGGCTGAGGTCCAAGCAGGTGAAGAAAAATCTCACTTGACTCAAAGAAATAGGGAAAGGAAAAAGAAATCCAAAGAAAAGGAGAACGTCACAACTGTCATCTGATGAAAAAGGGTATTTATATCTGATTTGTGTAAGTTCGTATTGCGTAGAGCTGGCGAAAAATGGATCATGTGGTCCCTTGGTCATGTGCTGAATCATACTAGATTACAGTGTGTTTCAGCATTCAGAAATTGTTATTATTTTCTTTAATATTATTAGGTTTTTGAAAATACTTGTTAAGTTTTCTTCACAGTTTCCTACAGTAAATTTAAGTTTTATTAACCTTTTGACTAGTTTTAAGAAGACTCTTATAATACCGATAGATATTTCAGTTAGTTTTAAAATTGGTTGAGCATTTTGTCTGATTTTAAAAATATAGTTATAATAGTATAAGATGTTACACATGCGGCTTATTAATTAACCAATAGAATTTGCTATACGCAATACTATTAAACCAATGCTAAAAACCTTTAAAATCTGAAATGATGTGCCAAGGACCAGAGACATTTTGAAAAGTTATACATCGGTACTTACAATGTCAGAACTCTCAGATCAGAGAGTCATCTCGAAAGACTGAAAGAGAAGCTGCTGAACATAAAATGGGATATCTTGGGCATTAGCGAGACAAGATTGAAGGGCTAACTCGCTACAAACTTAAAATCAGGACATTTGCTGTATCAGAATAACACAGAAACGAATGATCACCTAGGGGGAGTTGCGTTGTTAATACATAAACGATTGAAATCAAGAATTGTCACCATGAAGTCCATTTCTGAGAGAGTTATATACATCGTCATCAAGGTCAATAAGAGATACAATTTCCAAGTTATACAAGTTTATGCACCAACCACTTCATCTGATGAAAGAACAGCTTTATGAGTATATAACTCCTGCGAAAACTGGCGAAAAAGCTAAGTATGTCGTGGTGATGGGATATTTTAATGCCAAAATTGGTAAAAACAATGACACGGAAACCCGGCACATTGGCAGATTCGGTTCTGGTGAGAAAAACTCGCGGGGAGAAATGCTCATCAATTTCTGCAAGACTGAGAATCTCTATTGTATGAACTCTTTCTTTCAAAAACAGGAAAGTCCTGATGGAAAGGTAAAGAATGAAATCGATTTCATCATAATAAACAAGAGAGAAATATTTTTTTCGGTCCGGAATAAATTCGACACAAATAGCGACCATTGGTTCGTTAGAGCTACAATCCATCTCGACACCAAACACTAAGAGCACTAGATAACGCAAGAGTAGACAGCAGATATGCAAATCTCATCAAATACATATACGAAAACGCCACAATGCAAATAACTATAGACGAAGAAACAACATCAAAAGAAATCCCCGTGAAAAGAGGCATACGACAAGGAGACATGATCTCTCCAAAATTATTTACATTGGCTCTGGAGGACGTGTTCAAGGGTTTGAAGTGGGAAACGAGAGGCATAAATATAGATGGTGTACGTCTGAACCATCTTCTATTTGCGGACGACATAGTTCTTATAAGTGAAGATGCCGAAGATCTTTGCACGATGCTGCAAGAACTATATAAGGCTGTCTTGACCTATGGACTCGAGATGAACCTGAATAAAACGAAAGTTATGAGTCCTGAAAATTTGAGAATCAGTATCGGTTACCACGAGATCGAAAATGTTACAGAATACATTTATCTAAGGCATAAAATCGTACAAGGTAGGGAAAATCAAACCTCTGAAATATCAAGAAGAATTGGACTAGGTTTGGCTGCATTTGGAAGACTGGGTCATGTGTTGACATCTCGAGAAATCCCAATAAATCTCAAAAGAAAAACGTTTGAGGCATGTATTGTGCCAGTCCTCACATACGGTCTTGAGACAATGACTCTCACCCGCGCATACGCCAACAAACTCCAGGTGACACAACGAGCAATGGAGAGATCGATGCTTGGCGTTAGTTTGCGAGATAAGATCAAAAGTGAGGAAATAAGAAAAAAAACAATCGTAAAGAAGAAGTGAGAAGAATACCGGAACTCAAATGGCGCTGAGCTGGACATGTAGCCCGCCAAGAACCAAATAGATGGACTCATAGAATAATGGTGTGGCGCCCAAGGAGTGTTGGTAGACCTCCGTAACGATAGCGGGATTATATCCAGAAAACAGCAGATTGTCTCAATTAGACAGAGGTGGAAAGATATAGAAGAGGCCTTTGTCCAAGAGAGGATATCCACAGGCTGAACAGAGAGAGAGAGAGAGAGAGAGAGAGAGAGAAGTCTATTAACTATTTTAGAAGAATATTTATATTTCTAGCAATGAAAGACATTGAAGACAATTTTTTTGTATGTGAATGCAAGTCACTACAGACCCCAAACACTGCTACAACCGCCCTTGGTATGTGGCGGTTGTGACACTTTTCAATTTTCTTAAATTTGATCTAATCAATGAATACATCGTATTGAGCAATAATATATCTGTGTTCTTTTCGTAGAAAAATAAACCAATTACGATAAAAGATCTTTTTCTACGAGCTTACTAGTAAATTAACAAAATTATTGGCAATCAAACAAAATTTGGCACAACTGAAGCCAGTCTACCCTACTATGTGCTATATGCAACCTATGGCTGAGAATTTCGAATTTCAGAGAAAATAATTCTTATCTGAAATTATATTCTGTAGTAATCACACATTCATAAAGAACAGAAATGATTGTCATCCTCCAAGACCACAGATAATTACTATAGTCTGAATTCAATCAAACCATAGAAACAACGATGGTCTTGGGCAGGAAATTTGAAGCCAGTAAATTTCTTAGAACAAGCATGGGTCGTTAATGAATGTGCACCGAATGAAAGAAATTGAGACAATTTCAGGTTTCTTTCTGAAAAGGGACGTAAATGCAAAAATTGACTTATATATTTTTGAGAAGGATAAAAGATACTGATGTCAACAAAAGTAAAATAGGCTATGATTCGTATTCAAAGAACAATATGTTCGCTTTATATTTCACAAACTTCTTTCCGAAACATCCGCAAATGGACTATTCTCTAAAAATCAAGAAATTTTAATAGTTCAAAAGCGGAGAGAGATATCGTATTTGTTAGATATTTGCACCCTTTGAGTAATCGGAATGGAAGTCGAAAATAAGTATATTCAAATTTGTATTTGCGATGTGAATGCATCAAGTTTATGATTCAGACTGGCATAAGTATGGTTCAATATTGAACATTAGTTCTAGGTAGCAGTCGAAATATATCAATAACAAAAAACATTGCGTTCATTCAGTTCTAAAATAATATGTTATATACAGTATTATCTTTAATAATGTAACATCTTCCCCTTGAATTATTTACATTTTTCAAATATACATTATTCTATGAATATTCGATATTATTTTCATTATTAAGTAGCACAAATTATCTCCATTTATTCTACAATAGGTTAAGCTTATAATTACAAATATATATTTTGAGTTTGTTGCAATTAAATCTATTCAAAACCAAGTCTTTGTACATTTTTTACAGTTCTCCTCACGTCTTAAAGCTAAAGGTAAACTTTGACGTTTTATATCACGGGTATTAGGATTCAGAATATCTGATACTGGTACTGATAATTCAGATAAATAGTTTTTCTTGAGTTGATCAATATGCTTTTTCAGAAATAATCCTTTTCCTGGACATGGCCATGGATGAAGTTCTGATTTTGGAGGATTTTGTTCATTTAATTTACAAATTTCACAACTTCGGACAATATTTTCCAAATCTTCATCGATTATCGGCCACCATATATAGGACCTTGCGATTCCTTTGAATTTTATCATGCCTAAATGGGTAGAATGTAATTTTCTAAGAATATCTCAACGTAATATTTTAGGTATAACTAATCGATTATTCCATAATAAACATTCTGATTCAACTGAAAGGTCAAATCTTTTTGAAGCAAAATGTTTGTAATGTTCATGTTTAAGAAATTTTGTAGGCCATTTATTTTTCCGAACGAATTCTTCAATATTCACCAAAATTTTATCCTTGTTCGAAATTTTCCTGATATTTTCGAAATTTATATCAAATCCAGAATTTTCAAAGAAATTTATGTAACTGAAATCAAAATCTATCGAAACATCTGAAGAATTTTCATCGGGAATTGGTAAACGTGAAAGACAATCTGCAATACTCTTATCTGACTTCACATATTCGATGATATAATTATAATTTGATAAAATAGATGCCCATCGTCGAATTCTGTTAGCAGCATATTGTGAAAGTCCTTTATTTTCACTAAAAATAGGAACCAATGGTTTGTGGTCACTAACCAACCTGAATTTTTTGTTTCCGTTCAAATATTGATTAAATTTGCAAACACCAAATATGATTTCAAGCCCCTCCGTTTCGAATTGAGAGTATCTGCGTTCTGTGTTACTCAGCAATCTAGATGCAAAAGCTAACGGTTTTTCATCGCTTTCTTCTGATATTTGGCTCAAAATGGCGCCAACCCCATGCTCTGATTAATCGACAGTTAATTTTAGAGTCGAATTTGGGTTATATGATGCCAAGACATTATCATAAGTTAATGAATTCTTTGCCAAATTGAATGCATTATGGCACTCACCTGACCAATTCCATTCATTATTTTTCTTTAGGAGAGAATAAATAGGATGCAAAATGAATGAAAGATTCTGTATGAATTTGCCGTAACAGTTCACTAGACCTAGAAAAGATTAAAAGATTTCAATTGTGTAATATTCTTCGGAATGGGTGCATTTTGAATTACTTCAACTTTTGAAGGACATGGATGAATTCCATTGTTGTCAATTATGTGACCTTAGTATTCAATAGAAGTTTCAAAAAATTTGTAGTACCCGTCTGAGTTTCGCCAAATGTTCTTGCTTATCTTTTTCAGTAATTGCAATATCGTCTTGCATAACTACTACTCCCTCAATACCTTCTAATAGCGATTCAATTTTCTTTTGAAAAATTTTTGAAGCTGGTGAGACACCAAATGGTAGTCTCAGAAACTTGAATAAACCTTTGTGAGTAGAGATAACGACTAATTTTGTAGATTCTTCTTCAACTAGCCAATAAGCATTAGACAAATCAATTATTGAAAATTCTTCTCCCCCACCTAGTTCATCAAAGAGTTCTTGAGCTACAGGAAGTGGATAAGGATTAATTGTAAGCTTGAAGTTACCACATAACCTGATAGTTCCATTCTTTTTAAGAACTGGCATGGGGAGTTGCCCAATCGGAATAGTCTATAGGTGCTTTCAACTCCAACAGTCTATTAAGTTCTTGTTCAACTTTTCCCTTGATAGCATATGGAATAGTCCATGGTCTAAAAAATTTAGGTTGAACATTGTCAGGATTTTTCAAAACTAATTTTTCTTTAGACTTATTCAAAGTGCCTAAACCTGGGTCGAATAAATTTTTGAATTCATCAATAAAATTAGTATCCAGGGAGTTTGAACTATAAAATGTATTTTTCAAGTCAACTTTAAATTCAGATAAAAATTTCCACCTAAAATTTTTAGGAAATGTTTCGATCCATTGACAGTAATTTCAGGTTCAATATACCCTAATGGCTCAATCTCATCACCATTATTAACATGTAAAACTAAATTACAGGAATGAATTTCATAATTTGCGAAATTATCAAAGTAAAATTTACTCTACATAGCTGAAATACTAGCCCTGTATCTATTTGAAAAGAAAATAAAATATTATCAATCATAACATCTACCATTATTGGTTTTATGTTACCATAATCAACTATCGAATTTAAAGAACTGAAATCTTCTTCTCAAAAATTCTGATTATAACCATTTTTTTTGCGATCAAGATTACCATTATTAATCGGTTTACTATTTTTCTTACGCGAGTCAGGACTAACAGGTGTCAGATGTCCTTTGCGGTTGCATACATGACAACTATAGTCACTGAAGCGGCATTGTGTAGCTCTGTGATTCTTCCTACCACAAACAGAACAAGATGATGAGGTTGATGATGACGTGTGTTTCTGCGAAGACGTCTTTGATGATACTTGCGCAGCTGAAAAATATAATGTTCCTTCTTTGTAGACTTTGCAGACTTCCGGCTTGCAAGATGATGATTCTTTACTGAGAGCGATCCTCACGGCTTCATCGAATGAAATTTCCTTGCCTTCTTCGAATAAACGATCTCTTACAGGCTCCTATTCGAGTCCCATGATGAAACTATCCCTCAAAACAACTTGAAGTTCGTCACCAAATTTGCAATTTATGGCCAAACTACGAACACGTGCTGTCCAATCTTTCAAACTTTCATTTGATGATTTAACGGCATTGTGAAGTTTCAGTCTTCCTGCGAATATGCACAGTTGACTTCCAAAATGCTTATTGAAAATTTCAATCAAATTTTTGAAAGATTTGACTTCTGGACCTTCAGGCATGCATAAGTTGAATAAAAGTCGGTACGAATCCTCTGACAAAATATTTAAAAAAAACTGACCGTTTTCTCTCCTCATCCTCAATTTCGTTTGCGTTGAAGAAATTCGTCAAACGTGGCTTGAAGATAGACCAGTCATTGTTGTGGACGTCGAATTCTCGTAAATGTCAAAGAATGTTGATTTGCGGAGCGGTTTATTTTGTTGCCTCGCGTCCCGTCATTGTGATTTTGCACAATATATATATTAATTACCCTCGTTTCCAATTGTTAGATATTTGCACCCTTAGAGTAATCGGAATGGAAGTCGAAAATAAGTATATTTGAATTTGTATTTGCGATGTGAATGCATCAAGTTTATTATTCAGACTGGCATAAGTATCGTACAATATTGAACATGTGTTCTAGGAAGCAGTCGAAATATATCAAAAACAAAAGAACATCGCGTTCATTCAGTTCTAAAATGATATGTTATATACAGTATTATCTTTGATAATGTAACAGTATCACTGAAGTGGCTCTTGAAAAAGAGATCGAGATTATGAGCATCATTTTTCTCTACCTATATTATGTGTTACCTAGCCGTCTTACTAAAACATCCAAAGGTACAGAACACTAAATCTCTGACATTTTCGGGATTTATTGAGTAACTTTGCAGTTTCGTACAAATGGCCACCATATTCAATATCACCATTTATTTCTACATAGTAGTGGACGATAAAGATATCGCATAAACTCGAATGGCTTCAACATAAATTTATCACTCATAAATGTCTCTTCAATCGTTTCAGCGTATTGCTTTTAATAAATAACTAAATAATCATCACTACCGACACATAAAACCCCTGATATGAAACTGATAATATAAAAATTGAATCATAGAGTAACCTTTCTTTCAGGTCGACGCTGAACCTATCGCTAAACTCTTCAGATGGAGCTTCAATAGCACGCCGGGGATTTCACGCGAGCTGACCGAGTTTATCACAGATGAAGGGGGTAGTGTACTGACCTACGTGCCGAAGATAGCCGCAGATTATGGCACTTTACAATGTTGGGGTCAAAATGATATCGGAACCCAGCGGCAGCCTTGCACATACCACATCGTTCCCGCCGGCAAGCCAGATCCACCCCATACGTGCCAACTGGCAAATATAACACATCATTCGGTGTTGCTTACTTGTCAAAAGGGATTCGATGGAGGTAAGAATTATTCACTCTTTTAATTCTATATGGAAAACGTAAAACTAAATAGTTGCAGAAGTTTGGCAATGAAAAACCATATGAATAAATTTCCATCATGCTACTGAATTTCGAACATTTGAATTTGGAAGGCTTTTACTTGGTAAAAAAATCCATTATCAATAATAAAAAACAAGTACTATGTTTCAAGAATTTTAATTGATAATTGCGATTCCTAACGCGTTTCACTACACCGCAGCTTCTTCAGATGAATGAATGTACAGAAAATAAGAATGAGAATATAAATATAAATGTTCTTAAGTAATTAAAAGCTTATTGAGCTATATTATATAAGTTGAAACAAAAATTCAACACCTTAACCTACGTTGGCATTACAAGCGAGAAACTGAAATCATTCTTGAGTAGCAATCATTTCAACATAGCTTTCCAAACTAATAATAATTTAGGCAAATATACAAAAATAATAAAACCAAACCAGGTAAAAACAATGAATCAGGTGTTTATAGATTGAATTGCAATACTGTGATAATTTCTACATTGGTAGAACACATGGAAATTTTAATATTAGAATATCGGAACATAAACGCAGTTCTTCAAATAAAAAATCAGATTCAAATTACGCGAATCATCTCTTAGAAAATAATCACTCTATCGACCCACAGTTTGAAATTTTGCATACAGATAATGAATATTGGAAGGTAGATCTTTGGGAAACTTTAGAAAACAATAAATACAAACACTCATGTGGACTCATCAATGAACAAGTCGATTTAAGCCCTTCACCTCTATTGAATCTCTTCGGATAGCAATCTATTCCTTAATTTTATTGGATATACCTGTCATAAATAACCACCTAAGAAGAAGCAACCCAATAAGCTTTTAATTACTGAAGAACATTTATATTTATATTCTCATTCTTATTTTATGTACATTCATTCGTCTGAAGAAGCTACGGTGTAGTGAAACGCGTTACAAATCGCAATTATTAAGTAAAATTCTTCAAAACACAGTACTTGTTTTTTTTTATTGAATTTCGAACACCTAAAATGTAGGATAAATAGAGGATAATAATAATTTGTGTTGTGTTTTAGCCATTAATTTCTCCTTGATGTTTTTCTCGTACTTGCTGTTTAACAATAATGTTCTCAAAAGTCCAATTTCATCTCCAAAGTTTTGTCATGAAAGGAGAACTGTGAGTAATCGCGGACATTTTGATTTAATGAAACAACACATATTATTAATATTAATATTTTCGATCCGCCCTCCGCATCAGTTTCTCGAAACAATAAAATATCATAGCATAAAATATGTCCGACAAATAAGCACTTAATTATGCTATATTTTAAATCCCAATAGACTCAGGTCAATATGTACGAATCTATGTCATCACTTTTGGTCAATAACGAAAATCGACTTGATACAGGTGAAAAAACGATGTATATAAATTATACTGTAAGGATTGTCCCGCTTTTTAAATAGGTCGAATGACTTGTTCCACCAATATTAGGGTAGACGAGCATAATGAATCAATAGTTCATAATGAACTAACAACTAGATATGCAGAACATTGTATACACGAAAATCATTTCTTAGAATTCACAAACCCCCAAATTTTATATTCAGGTAACAAAAGTAAGATATAAGATTCATTATTTACTTAAATTCCTAAAAATTTCATCAGCTCACAAAAATAATCTACCAATAACCAACGACTACCTTGATTTCCGTTTGTCTCAACTTCTTTCATCTGTTTCTTAGGTTTAAATTAATTTCCTCTTGGTTTTTGAGAAAGTGATCATACCTAACAGACATATTTTCACTCATTTTACAGGGTGTACATTATGGAAACTGTGTCTCTTACCTTTCTATCTCTGATTCGGTAGGAGCTTGTAACGGTTTTTTTCATCTGGAATAGCTGGGGCGCCAGTTTTTGTTTGACGGGCTTGTCTCCTCGGGGAAACGACTCTATTAGGGGAACTCGGAAAGGGTCCTGGACACATTTGGTAATAATTTGTAGGCGTCAAAATGAGAAAATATAATTACTCCGACATTTATAGGTTTATTCACTTCTTTATCAACATAGAAAGCGGACTTCTCTAAATTAACAATAACTATTAAAAGAATATAGTTGTAAAAAAAGTAAAATCCACCCCCAGTGTGAAAACGCTCACGACGGGGTACTAATTCTGACATAGGTCACATATATGAATACTCTCATAGTCGTCACTACCTAAACCTTCACATGCTAAATGTACTCATTTTTCATAAACGCTACAAAGAAACTACCCCTCTCTAGATGTGGTAATACAAGCAGACTGCGTCATCATGTTCTGAGCTTTCTTCAGATTCAGTGTCGTTTCTTTTTTGTTTACTTCGTTTAGTTTTCTTTTTTTTTTGTGTCTCTTTTATTCTTTTCTTAATCTGGTCATTGGTTGTTTCTACATCTGTTGTTAATTTTAATTCCCTCCGTTTTGCTTCCTTTATTTTTTAACGTCAATCGTAGTTCCACTTATTTTACTATTGCTTTTTCGATAGTATTTTGTGTTTTATCAATAGATTCTTCTATTTTGGTCTTATAAGGAGAGGCAATTAGCATTGCCGCTTTTCCACTCTTTCTTGTACTTCTTTCCATTTCTGCTTTGATTTTTTGCAACGCTATTAGTTCCTTTGATGATGTCATTAAAAAATTGGTCTTATCAACGGTACGGGCATCCAGGAATATCCAGGTTCAGGATCGAGTTTATTGTTCACTGGTGGTGCAAGATTCTCATCATCGGTATCATTTCGCCAGAGGTTTCATCAGTAACAGATGAACGGAGGAAGGTTTTGTAGATGCCTAATCTATAAGTGACAGAGTATCTTGGGATATTTCAAAATTTGGCAATTCATTTGCGACGCCAGTTTGAAGATTTTCATATGGTTAAACGATAGGAAAAATAGCAGTTTTTATAGTCGGTGTTTCTTATGCTGATCTCTTTAGAGAGATTATCTTCAAAGGAATATCTGTTGTTGCTGCTGGGAGAAAATCATGATCCCAAAATATATTTATTTAAGATACAAATACGGAATTTTTCCAAGCCTTTAACAGCTGTTCTCATATTTGCTGCTTCAAGAAAGTGTCGATATCTCAAAAAGCTGGACCATTCTTTCTGGATGTGATTTCTCAAACCTTAAAGGTTTCATAAAACAACGTCTTATGGTTGGAGTCTGGGCGAGCAATGGTTCAGGAGGCAACATTATCACGACCTAGATCTATAACAGCAAGGTTCTTTGTATGTGACGCATACCCGTCAAGAAGTCAGTGAACTGAATACTTCTTCATCGCATAGGAATAAATAATAAACTGTTGAAAGCATCTTAAAAATTGTCTGCGGTCATTCAACCAGAATCACTAACTTCAGCCCAGCCTCCTTGTGAAAAATCGATTTCAGATTCACGTTGTTTCTTAACCAAACCATATGAGATCCTGAAGCTGAGAACATACCTTTACAGAAATAGTGTTGCCACTTTCGGCCGAAGTGAAGACACCCACTTGACGCTGCACTTTAGTAGCAATTTTCGAAGATTGTTGATAACTACGTTAATACCCGTTTCATCACAGGTGTGATTTGTGGTTGCATCAAATTTGTATTTATCCAAAATTTCATTGAAGAATTTATAAAAATTGGTTACTTCTGCTCTATGCAAAACCCATCAGCCTTGCTCCAGATGTTGTTGCTTCTTGCTTTCCTTATGCTTAAATCGTCATATCGCTTCAGAAAGTTTTTAACCCAATCATCTCCTGGCATTTCTGTAATCCTATTAAAATTATGCTGGCAGTTATTTTTTGTGCTCGCTGATATGCCAGTTGGCGTATGTATTTCTTTCATTGTCATTCCGAAGAGTTTTCTATGCATATCCTTAAGGTACTTTACATGTTCTATCTCTTGAGCAGAGGTATATACATTGTTGTACTTACCACGCGTTTTGACAACAAAAGCTTCTGGATTGTTTCGCCTTTTTTTAACATACCTTTCCAGTGTTATTGAGTGTACTTCCATTTTTTTTTAATGCCGCCTTGTATCCCTTTTCTCCACTAATAATTGCATTTATTACCATCCGTAGACCAGGACTGGCGACAGGTTTTTCTGTTCGCATCTTCGACAGAATAAAAGTATTCCAATAGGAGAACGATAATTGCTTTCCAATATTATCGGGGCGGAACCCAATCTGTCCCGGTTCACATATAATCGAATGATCATAATTGTTAAATATTTCTCATTTATATTTTCATAACTACACTATCAGCTACATAAAAATGCTTGAATTAATACGTAACTTGTATATAGGGTGTTGCACGTTGAAAACTAGAACATGCAGGGTATTTCATTAAATTTTCATGAAATCCAACAAAATATTCCAAAGCGACCATACCATTCAACGTCATAATGTTCGGACTTGAAACTAGAATCACTTTGTTGTCTTTGCTGAAGCCCAAAGACATCGAACGTTTGTCATTATATAGATAGAAATATGGATTTCTTTTCATAGACAGATCAGAATCAGAAACGAAATTTTTGAATTTCATACAGAATTATGCCCCAAAATTTGCAACTCTTGTGTACTGTTTCTCATCTCTCTTTGCTTGCTAGTTTCTATCTTTAATAATAGATGTAAATACAAAAAAGATACATAATGAGACATCAGAAGTAAACAAAAAACGGTAATACTATCATCTTTGTATTTCGGGCTTTGGGGAACACTACCTCTTGATAATTTTGGATGGGATATCGTCTGAAATGTTAAAATTGTGCTGTCCTGTGATTGCTCCCTATGTGATCCATATAATAAATTATGGGTTGGATACCGGGATATTTCCTGAATGCTGGAAATTGTCATTAGTGAGAGTAGATAAGTTAGGAGCGTGCTAGATCACATACCATCCGTTTCTGTTTGAAGAGGGCCGTAGGGGGTTATCCGTGACCTTATTTCAACCTTTTGTACAAAAAGTGATAAGAAGAAGAAAAAGAATAAGACGAAGAGTTGTTTATAATGACCAGAAGTCAAGACACCCCTCTACATATCTGCATAGATAAACCCCAGGTCACGTGACACCGATTACGTCACAACCCACCCGCCTCTTCTTCGTCTTATTCTTTTTCTTCTTCTTATCACTTCTTGTACAAAAGTTCAAAACAAGGTCACGGATAACCCCCCTGAGGCCCTCTTCAAACAGAACCGGATGGCATGTGATCTAGCAAAGCTCCTAGCTTATCTACTGGTAAGGCCTCTGCCCAAGGTGAAGGATCCCACAAACTATGGTGATCTTCGTCACATCAGCATCCTTCCCTCAATGTCTTAAGTTCTGGAGAATTTCATTATGGTCCAGATAAATGATTATTTGTTGGAAAATGAAATTATATCACCGATGCAGTCTGGATTCCGTAGGGAGCACGGCACGACAACCTTGCTGGATGTGATTGATGATATTGTTAGGTCCGTTGATTGTGGTATGATTGCGGCACTTGTCCTCTTAGATTTTGCGAAAGCTTTCGACAGAGTTGATTACCGATTAGTATATGCAAAATTGAAGTATTTTGGTTTCGATGTGACTGAGTTACAGTTTTTTGAGTCATATTTGGACAACCGTTCCCAGGTGGTAGTTATCGACAATGACCGTTCTGCCGCCGTTTCTGTGACCTCTAGGGTGCTGCAGGGATCTGTGCTGGAGCACGTACTTTTTCTTCTTCACACTGCAGATATTTTCCAAGAGATTGATTCGTGTAAGGCTCGTGCTTTTGCGGATGACACTCAGCTTTTCACAGCTTTGACGCTCTACGTGCTCCAGCTGCTGCGGAAATTATCAACGCCAATTTGTCTAGAATTTTTGAGTACGATGAGGCACATGGTCTTAAATTGAATACTAGTAAGTGTGATCTCATACTGTTTGGTACGGAATTTACTGAAAGCTTATTGACTTGGACTTTGTTGTTGCGATCTCGGGAAAATCAATAGCTGTGAAGAGCTCTGTGAAGAACCTCGGTGTTATTTTTGACTGTGGCCTTCATTTTCATGTTTATATTTCCCAGGTGATCAGAAAACGTTATACAGCCTTAAAGGCATTATATATGAATGCTAGAGTTCTTAATTTCAAATTCAGAAGAAAACTAGTTGAGGCATTAGTGCTACCTATTCTGAATTATGCTTTGGTTATCGTATTTCCTTGCTTGGACAAGCTAACGCAAAATAGACTGCATCGTGTCCAGAATGCATGCTGCCGATTCGTCTGCCGTTCGTGGCAATATGATCATGTTTCTGCCAAAATTCTAGAATTGAATTCGCTGAAAATTTATCACTTATTTCAATTTCACGTTACTACACTAGTACAACGCATTTTACATTCGGGTGAACCTTCGTACCTTCGTACGAAATTAATATATATATATATATATATATATATATATATATATATATATAATGATATGTGCACTAGTAATCTGAGAAATTTCCTTACACTTTCGCCTAGATTCTATTCGACTTTTTTCAAGAGATCGTTCACATATAACTCTGTGAACATTTATAATAAGGTTTCAAATAGCTTAAAAAATCTTCCAACAATCTCAATGCGTACTCGTTTGAAACAACACCTAATCCATTTGCAACAGACTGGGCTTGATTAGTTTGGTAAATGTATCCCTTCTTTCTCTACAATTGATTTTGCTCGTTTTTGTTCTTGCTGCCCTGGGATCTTTGTTTTCACTTTGTTTTTTCTTTATCTTTTTTCGCGGTTAACTTGTATGGCTTTTGCATTTTTCTTGTGAAACAATGATATTTCATTTTTGTCCTTTTCATTTTAATCTATAATTATATTATATAATAAGGTTAAGTAGGAATAGCTCTGCTAGACTTTGTCTTAAGTGTTATTCCGTTAGCAAGATAAATTGCTCGCAAACAGTAGACCTTTTATTTTTATTATTATTTATTATCGTGGACTTACACACTATCTCAGCTGTTAGCTGGAAATAATTTTCCTTTCCCATATTAAGCAATCAAAGGGAATAGGCTCGATTACAATATACTTGACATTTATTTCCTATCTATCCTACATGTATTAAGAATTACAGCTTTTTGCATTTCTATATAGATATTCTCATGCAATTCTAATTTCTTGAGGCTATCATGCAAAGTTTTCGGTATTAACCCAGTCGAGGATACGATGACAGGAACAATACCTATTTTCTCGAGATGCCACATCTGCTTGATCTCAATAGCAAGGTCTGTGTATTTGGACTTTTTCTCCTGGAACTTATTCAGCACGTTGTTATTATTCGGTATGGCGACATCCACCAGCATTGCTGTTCTGGCTCTCTTATCATACACCACTATGTCCGGCCTATTATTCGTCCCCATTCTATCAGTGCTAACAGGCCTATCGTAGTTTAATCTGATAGAGCCATTTTCCAATACGGGCGCCGGTTGATATTTGTATTATAGCTGAAAGGTATTCAGAAGTCCGTACTTGTATACAAGTTTCTGATGGATAATGTTGCACACTTGATTATGCCTGTGAAGATAGTCCGTATTGACCAGTTGTTCGCAGCCGGATGTAATATGCTGTATAGTCTCCTATCTTATATGGCATTTTCTGCACTTATCTGTTTGTTATATTCCGTCCTTCATTATACATTTTTTGTAATTGTTTGTAGCTGTCACTTGGTCTTGAATGACCATAAGGAATCCTTCTGTTTCCGCGAATAATTCTCCTTTCATCAACCATTTGTTGGAGGCTTCTTTGTCGATAAGTGGTTGATTAATCTCATGGTGATGTCGTCCTTGCAATTCCTTTCTTGACCATTGATCTTGTTCTGCAGTATCTATTAGGAACGGTAAATTCAGCAGGTCATCTCTGGTAGCAAGATTTAGAGGTGTATATCCTTTATCAGCCAATGATACCACTCTGTGGAGGTTGTATGATAGTTCCTATCTGTTTTTATCCTAAATCCGTATCCTGTTCTATTGACCATTAAGGACAATGTTCTCATATCTGAGCAAAACCAAGAATTTCACCAGGGCTGGATGAATTTTGTATATCTGAAATACTTCGACAAGCCACGAATGGGCGGTACTATCGAATGCCTTCAGCTGAATGAACATTCCGATGTCCTACGTGTGCCTCTTTCATTATCACAAAATCGATGATGAGTTGTTCCTTGCAATTTTATTATCATAATTATTATTATACTTAAAGTGTTGTACCTCTAATTATATCGTAAACGAAGCCCAACTCTTTTATTCCAAATGGCATGATTCACTCTTTCATTTTTCATATTGTAGAGGATTTTCTAAACAAACTCGGCTACATTTGCCATTCTTAATATGAATCATGGATAGGGACGCAAACAATTCATCGATATTTTTCAAATATCGATATATCGTTCATAAACATCGATGTTATAACATCGATATCGAAACCTAAGACATCGATGTAACATCGTTCTTCATGAACGATGTCAGCTACATACGCAAACCTATATCTCTCTTAGTCACTAGATAGATTTTTCTATTTCGTGTTTGGTTTGCTCTTTCAGCAATACAAACGGGAGCAAAACTAATCAGTTGCTTCACTCGCCCACACTGACGGCCATTGTTCTGTTTGTTGTTTGACGTTCACTATATCATAGAACTTAAAAGATACAATCACACAAAGAAGAGAAACCGCTTATTGAGCTCCAGGTTGTCAAAATAATTATTTTTGAATTCTTTGTTGAAAATAAATACATACTTGTTTTCTGTTGAGATGAAATAATGATTATTCTTTGAAAATAGACCTCAAAATAAATAAAATATTATCTCATTTCTCCTAAAAAACATCGTTATATCGTTGATAAACTTCAATGTTTCTAACATCGATGTTTCGGTTTTCAGAATATCGATGTTCTAATATCGATGTTTTTATGAGCGATGTTGCATCCCAAATCATAGAAATTTTATGATGTATCAAATCAGTATATCCAAAATTACAGTGTTGGTTTCCTCTTCACTGTAACACTGTATTTTATTTTCACCGACACTTAATTTCAAAACTATATGCTTTCCATCAACTAACTTGGCATCAAGAGATAATAGTACACTACATTTTATTCTACATGGCTCTATCATTCATACTACTATATATCCCTGCTACTAGATACATTTCATGAACCACCGTCCTCATCGATCGAACGCACTATTAGCGGGCGTGCCTAGTCTAACAAACTAGAGTACACTGAACGGAATCGAACCTTTGTTCTTGTTCAGTGCAGGTTTTCATTCTTTTGTATGGATACTTTCGAAAACGTTCAGTGCATTCGCATTTCTTAAGTTTTACATTGTCGAAATCTGTTCTCTGATTAAAAATATGTTGAGTAACTCTATGTTTTTCTATCCGTACGTATTTTGAATGTGCTTCAGATTCTTCTAATTTGGTTTTAATTGATTCTTTAGTTTAGTTTATCCGTCATACATATTTCTCTTCACATTCTTAATCCAACTCTTAGTTTTTTTCTTCTATGATGATTCTCTACAATAACAGAAGAGCACCTTATATCCTGACATTTAGAATCATAGTTGATTTTCGTTTTCTATATTCCCAGAAGTATTACCACACTGAAAATAGTTTAAGATGCTAAATTCATTCTACGTACTAGAAATGCGTAGTACCTAATTCCAAATTTGGTGACAATCGATACGTCTGTTTCCGTATACTTCAAATGCATCATATTCGGCAGCCACCCTACAAATTGACTAAATGCTCTTCTATATACTGCCGTAAACCCAGTGCTAATTTTCTCCAACGTGAGAAGGTAACCATCCGTTTGAAAAGTTATTCATTATTATATTTCACATGCACAAAGGCCATTTCCTAATTAAGTTTTCTATTCGAGTTGACAGTCTAATTCACCTAATTGTTAATTCAGCTTTTTAACTACATTTTATTGTGTCTAAGTGGCTCATTTTATACCCAGAATGAAACCGCAATTCTTCGAGTATTTCTGTATGTAATCGGAGATAAATTTTGACTAAACAAAGTGTAATATAATTACCAGCAATTCCATTGCGATTTGCATTAATTTAAACAGAATTTCGAACTGGCTAATTCCATTCCTCTGATATAATTTTCGGCAAATATTTATCCTTGACCTGTATGGTTTCAATTTTCGTAATAACTGAGGGTCAATTCTCAAA
The DNA here is from genome assembly GCA_013387265.2 of Cryptolaemus montrouzieri. Lineage (NCBI taxonomy): Eukaryota > Metazoa > Arthropoda > Insecta > Coleoptera > Coccinellidae > Cryptolaemus > Cryptolaemus montrouzieri. The sequence continues at coordinate 129,085,200 of JABFTP020000185.1, forward strand.
TGAGGTACAGTATAATCGGAAACCTGGATAAAGCAACTGCCAATACTGAAGGGCGAGAAATAAGTGTTATGAAACAGTCATAATTTAACCCAAAAAATATATTTTCTCGAAAAATATGTATCAAACTATATATATATATATATATATATATATATATATATATATATATATATATATATATATATATATATATATATATATATATATATATATATATATATATATATATATATATATATATATATATATATATATATATATATATATATATATATATATATATATATATATATATATATATATATATACTGGTGTAACTGGAAAGGGCTCGCCCTAAAACTTTTTTTCCAGTCCAATATTTTTCAATGAAATTTCTTGAAATTGATAAAAAATTTACTTCAAGTTGAATGGCACTGACAGTTTATCTGAAACGTTTCCGGTTTCAAAGGAAATTAGCCAAAGTTTCAATTTTTAAATGGCTCACCCTGTATATTTTTTGGGAAATCGAATGAAACTCTCTTTGTCTATACATTCAGTATATCTAAAGATGTATTTGAAGAATTTTTAAATCATTCTTGATAAATTTGTTCTCGAGTCTAGGTGGCTATGACGACTCAGCTGGTTCTAAAATTGTAATGCACACAAAGCATAAACGCAAAACCTTAGCTTTATTTTGGCATGGCGCACATACTCATCATCGTACATTCCAGATGAATAAAAATGTAACAAAACACATAAATAACGCAAAATACACAAATGGACCATAGATGGAATGTCATCACATCAATTGAGCATAACTTCACAACAGGTTTTCGAAGAGACCCCCATTCTGTGCCTGATACAGCCTATTGCGGCGAATGGTAGCCCGTACTACATTATCCATTTGATTCGGTAAAATTTCATTTATTGCTCCCCGAACTCTATTCTGTAAATCCTCTCGATTTTCTGAAGCAGGTAGCTCTATAAACACGATTTTTCACATGGGCCCACAAAAAAAATCTAATGGGGACAAGTCGGGCGATCGAGCTGGCCATCTTGTCGGGCCGTTGGTGCCTATCCACCTTTCATTTAAATTATTATTTAGGTATTGAACAACTTCCCTGCCTTTGTGCGCTGGTGCTCTATCTTGTTGGAAAATTAAGTTATTAGCAATAGCCAGTGGTAAACCATCAATCAGATCGCTTATTTCGTTTTGTAAAAATCCTAAATATCTTTCCCCTGTTAATGGTCCATCAAAAATGATTGGACCTATGAGATGTCGCCCTACCATTGCCATCCATACATTAAACCCAAATCGCTCCTGGAAATTACCGTCACGTACTAAATGCTCGTTTTCGTGGGCCCAATAGCGCGTATTGTTTCTATTGAACATTCCGTTGTTAGTAAATCGATTCATCTGAATATAACATTTTATAAGGATACCTTCGATCCATTTCCATCTTTTGAAGAAACTGGTTGCAATATTCTAATCTTCGGCCATTATCATTTTCATAAAGGTGTTGATGAAGATAGTATTTGAACGAGCGAAATTTATGCTTCTTAAGAATACTCCAAACACTCTGATGACTTATCCCTATTTCTTGTGCGATTTCTCTGGTAGATGCCGTACAATTCAAATTGATGTACGCTAATACATCAATTTCAGAATTTTCGCTTACTATGAAATTTTGATTATCTGCAACAACCGGTTGCTGACGAAACTTCACCAGTTTTGGAAAATACTGCCTTGATGGATGTTGCCGTTCTGGATAGCGTTCAGCGTATAAAATTGCTGATGCTGTAGAGTTTTTTCGGCATTCGCCATAAATGAGTAGCATATCTACTTTTTCATTCTGTGTGTACAGCATTTCGTCTATTTTCTGCCGTGAAAATTCAAAACTCTGAACAATTTATACCAACTCACCGATTCAGATGCAACACAATCTTATCTTATGACATTTAAAATTGAATACAAAAAATTCTATGATCTGTGATAGGATTTCAATGCATTTCCAAAGCACTTCAGATAATGAGTTGAAAACGAGTATTTTACTGTGTCCAGGATTACGATTGGAAATTTTCAATTATCAATTTGGTATCAAAATATTCGTAAAAATATTCTGCGTATTATAGTGCTAATGAGCCTCTATTATACCTTGCGGAAATAAGATTTTTTTTAAAGAAACAATGTTTGGAATGTTACGAAGCCAATAACAGAAGGAATTCTACAGTTTCAGTGATGAATCCAAATGTACTCGATTTCGGTCGATAAATCACGCAGTTTTTTTGTCGTCATAGCCACCTTGACTTGAAAACAAATTTATCAAAAAAAAATTAAAAATTCGGCAAATTCGTCTTAAAATATGCTGAATGTATAGACAAAGAGAGTTTGATTCGATTTCTCAAAAAATATACAGGGTGAGCCATTTGAAAATCGAAACTTTGGCTAATTTCCTTTGAAACCGGAAACATTTCAGATAAACTGTCAGTGCCATTCAAGTTGAAATAAATTTTTAATTAAGTTCAGAAAATTTCATTGAAAAATATTGGACAGGAAAAAAGTTATAGGGTCAGAGCCTGTTTAGTTACATATATATATATATATATATATATATATATATATATATATATATATATATATATATATATATATATATATATATATATATATATATATATATATATATATATATATATATATATATATATATATATATATATATATATATATATATATATATATATATATATATATATATATATATATATATAAAACTTTTTTTCCAGTCCAATATTTTTCAATGAAATTTCTTGAAATTGATAAAAATTTACTTCAAGTTGAATGGCACTGACAGTTTATCTGAAACGTTTCTGGTTTCAAAGGAAATTAGCCAAAGTTTCAATTTTAAATGGCTCACCCTGTATATTTTTGGGAAATCGAATGAAACTCTCTTTGTCTATACATTCAGTATATCTAAAGATGTATTTGAAGAATTTTAAATCATTCTTGATAAATTTGTTCTCGAGTCTAGGTGGCTATGACGACTCAGCTGGTTCTAAAATTGTAATGCACACAAAGCATAAACGCAAAACCTTAGCTTTATTTTGGCATGGCGCACATACTCATCATCGTACATTCCAGATGAATAAAATGTAACAAAACACATAAATAACGCAAAATACACAAATGGACCATAGATGGAATGTCATCACATCAATTGAGCATAACTTCACAACAGGTTTTCGAAGAGACCCCCATTCTGTGCCTGATACAGCCTATTGCGGCGAATGGTAGCCCGTACTACATTATCCATTTGATTCGGTAAAATTTCATTTATTGCTCCCCGAACTCTATTCTGTAAATCCTCTCGATTTTCTGAAGCAGGTAGCTCTATAAACACGATTTTTCACATGGGCCCACAAAAAAAATCTAATGGGGACAAGTCGGGCGATCGAGCTGGCCATCTTGTCGGGCCGTTGGTGCCTATCCACCTTTCATTTAAATTATTATTTAGGTATTGAACAACTTCCCTGCCTTTGTGCGCTGGTGCTCTATCTTGTTGGAAAATTAAGTTATTAGCAATAGCCAGTGGTAAACCATCAATCAGATCGCTTATTTCGTTTTGTAAAAATCCTAAATATCTTTCCCCTGTTAATGGTCCATCAAAAATGATTGGACCTATGAGATGTCGCCCTACCATTGCCATCCATACATTAAACCCAAATCGCTCCTGGAAATTACCGTCACGTACTAAATGCTCGTTTTCGTGGGCCCAATAGCGCGTATTGTTTCTATTGAACATTCCGTTGTTAGTAAATCGGGATTCATCTGAATATAACATTTTATAAGGATACCTTCGATCCATTTCCATCTTTTGAAGAAACTGGTTGCAATATTCTAATCTTCGGCCATTATCATTTTCATAAAGGTGTTGATGAAGATAGTATTTGAACGAGCGAAATTTATGCTTCTTAAGAATACTCCAAACACTCTGATGACTTATCCCTATTTCTTGTGCGATTTCTCTGGTAGATGCCGTACAATTCAAATTGATGTACGCTAATACATCAATTTCAGAATTTTCGCTTACTATGAAATTTTGATTATCTGCAACAACCGGTTGCTGACGAAACTTCACCAGTTTTGGAAAATACTGCCTTGATGGATGTTGCCGTTCTGGATAGCGTTCAGCGTATAAAATTGCTGATGCTGTAGAGTTTTTTCGGCATTCGCCATAAATGAGTAGCATATCTACTTTTTCATTCTGTGTGTACAGCATTTCGTCTATTTTTCTGCCGTGAAAATTCAAAAACTCTGAACAATTTATACCAACTCACCGATTCAGATGCAACACAATCTTATCTTATGACATTTAAAATTGAATACAAAAAATTCTATGATCTGTGATAGGATTTCAATGCATTTCCAAAGCACTTCAGATAATGAGTTGAAAAACGAGTATTTTACTGTGTCCAGGATTACGATTGGAAATTTTCAATTATCAATTTGGTATCAAAATATTCGTAAAAATATTCTGCGTATTATAGTGCTAATGAGCCTCTATTATACCTTGCGGAAATAAGAGTTTTTTTTAAGAAACAATGTTTGGAATGTTACGAAGCCAATAACAGAAGGAATTCTACAGTTTCAGTGATGAATTCAAATGTACTCGATTTCGGTCGATAAATCACGCAGTTTTTTTGTCGTCATAGCCACCTTGACTTGAAAACAAATTTATCAAAAAAAAATTAAAAATTCGGCAAATTCGTCTTAAAATATGCTGAATGTATAGACAAAGAGAGTTTGATTCGATTTCTCAAAAAATATACAGGGTGAACCATTTGAAAATCGAAACTTTGGCTAATTTCCTTTGAAACCGGAAACATTTCAGATAAACTGTCAGTGCCATTCAAGTTGAAATAAATTTTTAATTAAGTTCAGAAAATTTCATTGACAAATATTGGACAGGAAAAAAGTTATAGGGTCGAGCCTGTTTCCAGTTACACCCGGTATATATATATATATATATATATATATATATATATATATATATATATATATATATATATATATATATATATATATATATATATATATATATATATCGAATCGTCTGTCTCTTATCATATGCGAACGATCAATTTCTGAAGCCGATCATACATAGTCATACAAAGTTATAGGGGCGAGCCTGTTTCTAGTTACACCCGGTATATATTGTTACCGTTTCGCACTACGGTATCTCACCATAGATCGCTCTAGGCCCCTCCGAATAAGCGTGTTACCGTGTTAACCACGCTTTCTTAATCACAGATCGCCAAGTTGGCCCATCGACCAGGCGAGGCACAGAACGTACTCTGGGCCTACCTGAACCGAGGGTTTAAATATCCCGGTAGCAATATATATATATATATATATATATATATATATATATATATATATATATATATATATATATATATATATATATATATATATATATATATATATATATATATATATATATATCTCTTATCATATGCCAACGATCAATTTCTGAAGCTGATCATACATAGTCAAACCGGTAGAAGAAAATGTTCGAGGATGGAGATTGTGTGATCTGCAATCAAAATTTTATAGTTAGCAACAAATCGGTGGTTTGTAGGAACTGCCAACATAGAGCTCATCTACAATGCGCTAAAATAAAGATGGAGCATTTACTGTCATCTGTAAATCTGAAAATCTGTTCTGGTTCTGCGATAAATGCATACTCGTAGTGCTAGAAAAATTGTCTGGCAGTCTGGTTGCATCACCTTCCCAGAATAGGACAATACCAAAACAAGATCAAGAATAAATTCCGAGAGTATTACTATCAGACATCGACGAATTAGTAGAAACAGCCATAAACAACCAATATCAGAAAATCATAGATGATAACACCATCTTGAAAAATGAAATAGTAAATCAATGTCAAGCACTTGAGTGGGATATAAAAAACCTTAAAGAGAGTAATGTGGATTTGGTTCGTATGCTTTCTACGCATCAACAAGGAAACATAACCACTAAAATCACAGAGAAACCAACTGAAATAAACCAAAAACCTGAGCAGAGCTAAAGAGATATTCTTTTCACCAAAGTAACAACTCAAAGTGTCCAAAAAGTTATTAGTATGGCCAGCGCTTCTAAAAATGTTGCTTAAGCTCAAGAAAGTAATCAAAGAAATTTACATATAGATTCTCTGAACGCCAATGAAGAGTTCGTCCTCGTCGGAGGCAGGAAAAAAAAGGAGTTACCGAATACAACATTCGCCATACCCAGGAAATTGAAAATCGAGATTTAGCCTATGAAAATTTCAGCAAACACAAACCCAATAATAAATCTATATTGATAAGAAAAGCATCATCAAGTACAGAAGGCTTTGAAGGAGCAAAAAAATGGCATGGCTGTTCGTGGAAAGAGTCGATCTTTCAACAACTGTTGAGATTTTTCGAAAACACCTAACGAAGCAATTGCCAAATAAATTGTTTGATGTCACAGAAATTTAGAAACACGAAAAAAACACCAGCAGAAACAAGGCAGATAAAATTGGTTTCGATTTCAACATTTTTCAAGACGTCCTGAATCCTGAAATGTGGCCAGAAAACATTATAGTCAAGAAGTTTCAGCTTTTTCGAAGCAGAGGAGAAGAAGAAACCCAACAAAAATCAAAATGAAACCAAACTCGCAACGTCCAGGACAAATGACTCACCGCAAGGAAAAAAAGTGCCTTAATATTCCATCAAAATATACAATCATTAAAACACAAAACATCTGAAATAGAAATTACTCTGAAAGCGCTAAATGAAGCATCTTTTGTGAAAATAGGGGGATATAAAGAAATCGCTTCTTACTCGCGTACAGCCAGATCGCACGGTGGGTGTAGTATTTTCGTTCAGGTTAATATGGACATGGTCGAATATCAGAAACTTTTGTCATTTTGTGTATCTATCGATCGCCCCTGGGTGATCTTGATATATTTTATGAAAACTTCAGTCAAATATTAATGAAAATTTAAAAGAATATAAAATAGTCTTGTGCGCAGATTTCAACATATGCTTGTTAAATAGGTCTCGTGATTCCACAAATTTCACGAAGGTAATCTGGTCCAAACAATCTTCACGCCAACACGTGTAACGAAAAATTCACAACTGTTAATAGACAATATATTAGTAAATGAAATAGATTAACCTAAATGTGAAGTAATTGAATCCGCTATTTCGGATCATCACGGCCAGCTTTTGAAGGTGGATCTGGGGCTGAGTCATCGGAGTTCATTCTCTTTTTCAGGAAATGTTATTCAGTATTCAAACAGCACTTTGCTTCTGAAAGTTGGGAGAATGTTTATAATCAGAATGATCCTGATGCTGCCTATGACTATTTTATACAAAAGATCAAGGGTTTGGATAGGATGATTTTCATCCCTAAATTGTGCAATAAACACCCTTGTAAAAAAACATGGATCACTTCTGGAATTCGAAAATCTTGTGAAACAAAGCGACAACTCTCTAGAAAGTTCCACAGAGGGAATATATCAAAATCACAGTACAATATTTCTTGCTGGTTTCTAAAAAAAGTTGTACAACAGGCTAAAAAAATGGCGGATGAGTATTTTATAAGAAATGCAACCAATAAGAGCAGAGCAACCTGGCAGGTCATAAATAAATACCCAAATAAATCAACGAAAAATCAGTGTGTTCTCGATAAGCTGAGAAATGGAACTGACAATGCATATGAGGTGTTGAATGAAGTTAACCAGCATTTCATTGACATATGCCAACGGATAACTAATGGAACACACCTCAAACCGATAGAAAAAAAAACATGCATGGTGCTGCAATATAGCTTAATCCTGCAACACCTTTAGAGATTTATAACACCATAAAATTTTCAATGAATACAGCTTCATTGGGCTTCGATGAAATCCCACTGAGACTGATCAAATACATTGCCCACATCATATCGGACCCTCTATGCCATATTGTGAATCTAAGTATTCAGAACGGAATATTTCCAAAAAAACTAAAATCTGCCAAAATAATTCCAATTAACAAGACCGGAGACAATACTAATATCAACAACTATAGACCAATTGCAATTCTAAATAACTTTTGTCAAATAATAGAAAAAATAATTTTTAATAGTTTGCTTGTTTTTGGAGAAATAAATGATTCTTTCAGAGTCGCAAAACGGCTTTGGGAAGGAAAAACACAATCCGAGCTATATATATATATATATATATATATATATATATATATGGCAATATGTGCAATTTTGGAGTCCCTAAATGAAAACAAGCCTGTGGTAGCAATTGCTCTAGACGTAAGTAAGCTTTTGACAGTGTGGAAAAATGTATTTTTTTAAGAAGCTCGAGGGCTGTAGAATACGTGGAGTAGCATTGAAACTGTTGGACAGCTACCTTTCAGATAGGGTTCAATATGTTGCAATGGCAGATAATGATGGAAACATGCAAACCCCCGAAATGTTGAGAACAAAAAGGGGTTCCTCAAGGATCCATTCTTGAACCCCTAATTTATATTCTTTACATCAATGATCTGTCTGGCATCGTCGATGACTTGTTGATGCAATTTGCACATTATATAAATATTTTCATGAGTGGTAGTAGTCAAGAACAACTGAAACACAGAGTTTCGTATAATTCAATAGCATTGGAAAAATACTTCAACATGAATCATCTGAAATTAAATAATAAGAAAACACAGCTCTGACATTTTTCGTTCAACAAAAATTGTGAAAAAATCTACGTAGCCCACAACGGAGAAGTTATTGAGTCTGTTGGGGAGATGCGATTCCTGTTTGTGACCATCGATTCTGGGCTTGATTGGTCCAGTCGTGTACAACGCCTGGCGGATGCATTGGCTGGCTATCCTCATGCCCTGAAAATAATTACATTACATGTTAATCTCCGAACTGCAATCGTGTCTTATCGAGCTAATGTTGAGTCTCGGATCCGATACGGAATTGTCTTCTGGGGCAATTCGAGAGAGGCGTCTTTTCTCGAGATACACTGAAAGCTGTAAGGACTATTTCATAAAAAATAACTTACTCACACTGCCCTCCTTATACATTTACGAGGCAGTCATGTTTGTCAGAAATAACTGTGGACTATTCCATAGAAATGAACACGGTTTTATGACCCATAATAAAGAGAACTTGATATCTATGAAATTCAATTGTACTTACCTACAGAAAAATGCACATCATATGACAATAAAAATAATGAATAAATTACCACCTACAATACGCAATGAGCAACCAGCAATTCTGAAAAAAACATGTACATAAACTTCTAGTAGAAACAGCTCCGTACAGCTTACAAGGTTGCCTGAATTTAATTTGACTGAAATTAAAACTCATACATACAATGTCCAAATCGCTATCCACGTTATTCTTGTTTATAGTCCTACCTTTGTGCATCTATTTGTTTTGTACCTGTAAATTGAGATTTTTCTGTTGATTGTAAGTAACTATTTATAACGTGATTGTACTTTTTATTTGACATTTTCTACGCCTTTGGCATAATTTGTTTACTTTTATATTTACAAGGTTGAATGAATAAACTATCTATAATTTGATTGAGGAGGTCGTTTCTTGATGAAAATCGATATACATGTTTTCAATGAAATAAAACTAAAGTATTTAGATTTTCACTATATTAACAGTAGGTACAAGAGGTATGTTGGAAAACCCATCGGAGTTGCTTACTTTATGAATTGAAGAGATTGAGTAAACCTACCTGAATTCTTTTCTTTGTTGATCTCTAAAATTTCCAATAGATTGAGTTTTTGTCTGTTATTTTCATTGTGTAAAATTTTGAAATTATCATTAAAGTTATGGTTTTCTTCGAGTAAGTGATTAGAATAATGGGAATCTGATTTATGATAATTAAAACTACGTTTGTGCTCGGATAATCTAACTTTGAAACTTCTGAATGTTCTATATTATTTATAATATTCTTATCACTTACTCGAAAAAACCATAACTTTAATGATAATTTCAAAATTTTACACATTGAAAATAACAGACAAAAACTCAATCTATTGGAAATTTTAGAGATCAACAAAGAAAAGAATTCAGGAAGGTTACTTAACAGTCAATTAGATCTAAATCCTCTCCTTTACTCAATCTTTTCAATTCATAAAGTAAACAACTCCGATGGGTTTTCTAACATACCTCTTGTACCTATTGTAATATTAAGTAGGAAATAAGACTAATATATAAGGAATAACTCTATTCATTAGTTTGTATCTATCTGATGAAGCCACAGTGTGGTGAAACCGGTCATTGTTTTGTTAATATAGTGAAAATCTAAATACTTTAGTTTTATTTCATTGAAAATAATGAACTATCTATCTATCTATCTATTGGGTTGGTTGTAAGATTCACGGGTGACACCTATAGTCAAGCATTGAGAGTAAACTTGAAACTGTATCAGTCGAGTTTTTAGTCGATATGTCATTTCATTCTCTGTTTACAAGCTGTTTAAATTAAACGTGTCAGTGTTTTTTTAATGGATGAAACTAAACATCGTGCCGTAGTTAAACTCTTTGTGAGAGAAAGGTTTGAATTCATAAAGGATTGGTAAATATATTGGGTGATGATGTTCCTTAAAAAAATTGGTGTGCGAGTAGACTATGGAATTTCAACGGGGCTGTACAGTCCTAGAAGGTGCTCCTTGCTCAGGACGTTCAATACTTTTGCAGGAATTATCAATTCTGTCCATTATATGGTTAAAGATGATAGGTGAGTGACCAAGCGTGACATTGCTAAAGCTATAGACTTAAAAACTGAGCAAGTGTTACATTTCTTGTGAATAGATGAGGTCTGAGAAAGCTATTGACAAGATGGTTGACGCATTCGTTAACTTTTGATCAAAAACTGTGATTCTTTCAAAGATATTTCTCCTTTTTTCAAGAATACATTCTATCAAAAAGGTAACCGAAAGTGATTATTTGAAAAATCTACTTGAAACAATTTTTCAAAATTTTTGTTGTTGCTGAGTTGGCTCAACTGTTATCAATACTGATGCGAAGTTTAAACGCGTTCTGCCATTTAGTTTTTTCACAGTGCTCGATTATGTCAATCCTGTTTTGCGATTTTCACAATGGATAAAATATCGAACATAGAATTTATCTCAAATTTTGTATCACAAATAGAATATCGTATGCCGAATCGCTAAAAATGTTACAGAAGGTTTACGGTGATTCGACTTCATCAAAAACACGTGCCTATAAGTGGTACAGTGCGTTCAACAGAAGCCGAGATGTGATTTGCCTTGCTCGCAACATCTTCAAATGAAGTTATTATCGATAAAGTGAAGGAAATGGTAATTGAAAATCATGATTTGAATTCGAGAGGGATAGGTAATGAATTTTCTGTGTCTTACGAATCAATTCGTAACATTTCAAACGATTGTTTGGACATGAAACGCGTTGCGACTAGTTCCAAAAGATCTGAATTTTCTTCGAAAATTGAATCGCGTAGAGGTCACTATAGACATGTTAGAACAAGTCAGTTCTGACTTCACATCATGAAACGCATGGTAACTGATGATGACACATAGTTTTTTGAGTTTGACATGCAACAAGCTTCGGAATGACGTCTTCCAACTCAACCGAATTCTTGCCAGAAGGTCAGATGGTAAATAAAAAATATAACATGAGCGTCAGGCGGCGGTTGAGGGAGCACACTCGTCGATAAAGACCAGATTTGTGGAAATGAATCTCATTGATTCATTGTGAATGTATTTCTGACTAAAAACTCAACAAATACCATCGAATAACCACCGTATTCACCTGGTCGCTGAGGTGAGCCTCGATGCGACAGCAGACGTCCTTGCTATGGTTCTGTCTACTTTTCTATTACGATAGCTTCATCGATCGATTTATAAAGTGTGTTGTAGAAAGCTCCCTCTTTATCTTGAAATATTCCTAGAGTGACTTCGCCTTTTTCCAGTCCTTTCTCGATATACCCTGTATTGCTGAGTCGACTGATCTACCTTGCTCGTAGGCATATTGAGAGATATGTAGTTAGATAGACAGATAGATAGATAGATAGATAGATAGATAGATAGATAGAGTTTATTCATGCTTTACAAAAAATTTCTGTTTGCACATGTCAACAAGTCATCAAAATATATAAAATTGAAAAAACATAGAATACTTAAGTAAACGTATACATATATAAATGAGTCATAATCATCATGTAAATGGGAAAAGCACTATTCACGAAAATAACTATCCACAAGGGACTGAATACAATACAAAAAATAAATATGTATAATGCATGAATGAGTGAACACATGACTTCAAAATATCACAAACCAGTGAAATCAATAGTAAAAAAGTCATTTGTTGAGATAAGTAAATTCTTTATAAGTATGTTTCTTATCTTTGGTTTAAAGTCAATCCTAGATAAATCTTTTACCCTGGTTGGGAGCTTATTATAGTAATCAATAGACAGAAAACCAGGTCTGTTCTGCGACTTACCAAGTCGAAAGAATTCTTTTCGGATATCTGTTTTATTACGTGTGTCGTAAGAATGAACATCGACACCTTTTTTATAGAATTTTGCCTTCTTGTGCATATATAAAAAGCATTTGTAAATAAACAATGATGGGAAAGTGAGCACATTCAGCTGCCTGAAAGCATCCCTGCTGCAATCTCTATAAACACCTCAAAAAAGTCTAGGGGACACTTTTGAATATCCATATATCGTATCCAGAACGATCAATATGGATGATTTTTCTTAAGAAATGAACACCTGCATCAATTTCTCACCAAATTATGTAGAGTGCCGCAACAGATTTCAGTTTTTTCTTTATAAAAAACTAAAAATGCAGCAGATGCGACGCTGCTCTATAACCATTTCATGTATTCAGTTTTTGAAATCAGTTAGTTGGCACTTTGTTTCTGTTGTAAACACAAATAAGAGCCGTTGGCATGCTCCAAGCTGGGAGCTCACAACGGGAAGTATCCAGGGTTCTGGGAAGTAGCCCAAGTGTCATAAACCGTTTATGGTCGCGTTTCAATGAAACAGGTAGCGTAGAATAATGCCATACAGGTCGTTTCAGGATTACTACAGTCGCCCAAGACCGAGTTTTGGTTTTACAAGCCAGAAGAGTTCGTACTACCACAGCATCCCAATTAGCTGAAGAGCTCATTACGAGTTCATAATGTACCAATTTCTGACCAAACTGTGAGAAATCGGCTTCATGAAGGTCAACTCCACTCCAGACGTCCTTTAAGAGTTCCACAACTGACCCATGGAAATCGCGCTGCTCGTTTAGCTTGGTGCCAAGAACACGTAAACTGGGATCAAGAGAGATGGGCCACAGTTCCCTTCAGTGATGAATCTAGCTTTAGTTATTATCCCGATTCGGGAAGAATTCGAATATGGAGGGAACCTGGAAAGCAAAACCGTCTCCAGCATGCTCGAGAAGTTGTTAGACAGGGAGGCGGATCAGTGATGTTTTGGGGAGGTATATGCCTTGGTGGAAGAACTGACCTCGTTTTCATACAGAACAACCTCACGGGAAACGCTTACACTAATGAGATAGTTTTACCTGTAGTGGTACTGTATCTCCAAACAATGGGTCAAAATCCACTCTTCCTACAAGATAATGCCCCTCCTCATCGTACAAGAGTTGTCTTGAACGTTCTTGAATAGAATGATATCGATCTTCTACCGTGGCCATCTTGCTCCTCAGATCTGAATCCCTTCGAGCATGTGTGAGACACCCTAAAAAGAAATCTCCCGCGTCAAAACGTCTTCCATCATGAACAGGAGCTTCGATTAGCAATTCAGGGGGCTTGGAATGACTTAGGCCAAAATGTAATAGACAATTTAATATTGAGCATGCCGCGACGATGCCAAAGTGTCATTAATAATAGAGGTGGACCTTCTGGGTACTGAAAAATATAAGTGATTCCATATCGTTTCGAAAATATTAGTTCAGGATTTTTTTTTGTGTTTTACCAAATTTCGTCATTTTCAAATTTCAATTTTTTTTATAATAGGTGCTTTGGAGAAGTCAAATATTATTTTGTTTTCTTGAGAAAACATTATATACAATACATCCTAACAAAAACCGAAAGATTTCTATAAATTCGAATCATCAAATTCATATTTTAAAGATATTGGTAAGTGTTCCCTAGACTTTTTTGAGGTGTTTATTTAAAACCTTTTACTATTCTAATAGCACGTCGCTGTAATCTGGCTCCTGCCGACTCTTTCCTTCTTCCAAAACACAAGTCAACATTTCAAGGTACCCATTTTGAATCGATAGAAGTCATTAAAAAAATTCGCTGCGAAAACTAAAGTCGATTCTGGAAAATGCCTGTGGAAAATGATTTAATGATTGGATAATTCGAAGGCGTGAATTTATCATTTCGGAAGGGGTTAACTTTGATTGCGATACCATAAATTTGGATGAAAAAAATATTTTGTGTTTCATTGACCAATTTCCAGTACTTTATTACTGGAAGAATATTAAACTGATTTTTGCATTAATTCGTAGCGGTAGATGAAATTTAAGTTTACCACTACGATCCTGAATTACGACAACAAACCGCAGAGTGGACTGAACGCAGTTGTTCAACTACAAAGCAAGTGAAGGGTCAAAGTCAAAGATGGTTATAATATCAGTTTTTTGGGCTGCAAAATGTATTTTATTAATTGATTACCTTCGAACCGGCGAGACGATAACAGGAGAATATTATAAAGCTTTCTGCACCAACTAGATGCAAGAATTTGTGAGAAAACCCTGCTCTGCAAAATAAAAGATCCTTTATATTATATAATTATATATTTATATATATACAATGAACCTGCTCAAAGCATCGATATTGTAAAAGTGGAATTGGTCCAATTAAAAATCGAATGCTTGGAATATTCACCCTCTAATGAAGAAATGAAGAAGATGACGAGCCTTCCGGAATCGCACTTGACAGAGATGGAATAACTGAATTGAAGAAGAGATTAAAAATGTATTGAGCTTCTGGAACATATACTGAAGAAAATTGATTTTATTGACCATAAACTTATTTTTTATTACGCGAATTCTCTCGTATTCATTATATATCTAAGAACGACAAATAGTGTCCTGAAAAGGGTATTCATTTTTGTTAATGCACTGTAGCAACCGTAGAGGTATATGGTTCACACATTGAAGAATTTTATTCAAGGAACAATATTCAACCTTCCGTAGAACCTTTATAACCATCGTCGACCAGGGCCACCCAGCAGGGTACAACTCGGTCGCATGTCATGAATAAGAGCAGAACACCACAGTATCTGTCTCATTTGACCTCCATTCAAAACACCAGGCCAGACTGCCTCCTTCACATCTCAATCTATTGAAGCTCAACAATATTTTTCGCCTTACTGGATTTCTTATAGCGATTTCTTCTTTCCCTTTTTATTCTCTACCGAATAATAAGATGAGATGAAGATAGCGGAAATAAACTTCTAACTTCTTATGAATTATAATGTTCTTTATAATTTTTTGAGCTAATAAATGATTACTCTCATGACCTCTACAAGAATAATTATTCCATAACTTGTTCGCTTAAAATCCCCTTTGCTACTTCCGAATATTCAGTGAATGAATAATTCAAGTCTTGAAAGTTCCAAAATGCGCTGTCGACGAAATATGTCGGTTCGTTCACAAAGATGACGCCGAAAATCCGCCAATTTATCTTATATTGCGTCGATGGAGTGTCCTGAAACAGCAAAGTTATGCTGAACTATTCCGAACAGTCCTTTCGATCAGTATTCTTGTCGATGTAACGAGAGCAATAATTCTGGAATGAGTAAATTCAGTTCTATTCAAATGCAATAGAATATGTTTGTATGAGGGTAATGAGGAAATTGTTTACATTCTCCAATAGTTCGAAACTTTTTCAAAACATTTTACGACTGTTATATATTATCGTTTATGTTCAAATATCGACAACTTATATTCTAGATCAATTTCATAAAATAATTCACACAGCCAATCATTAAAATAATAGAAACAGCTCTTACAGTGATAAAAATTATATCAGATCAATGTCAGACTGTAATAAACCTCAAGTAAACTCAAACTGTAATATTCGTTACAGAATTGTCTTATCAAAACAATTGATTTTTTTCATCCATATCTTTTCGCCAATTTCTTCGCCCAAAATATCTACTCCAATTTGAGTAAGATTATTACTCATATAATTGAATCGGTCATTTCAAAAACCACTTGAGTCACATTTTTTCCTACATGCCTTTTTTTGCTGAAAATGGTTCCTCAAAAGTAGATGCGTATTCTGGGTGAAAACAACTTAAGTAAATAATACATTGTAGAGATTTATGTTGGCTTTGACTGACTCTAAAAGAATTGAAGAAGTTTTTCAGTATTTTCCCATACGTGGTCATTCCTTTTTACCAAATAACCGTGATTTTGAGGTCATGAAAAAATTTTCGAAAGCATGGTCGTATGTACTTCCCAGGAGAATAAATTGATTTGGTTTCGAACTCCAGTTCAACATTTACAGTCATAGAGCTGAAAACTGAAGATGTTTTAGAATTTAAGAAATGGTGCCCAAATTTGTACGAAAAAACATGTTTTTCAACTGAATCTTATGAAAAAAAGTCCCAAAGGACCATAAAAATTCAGTTGCACCCTCAACATACATAACATTTTAGTATGATTCAGATCGAAAAGGAACTATCATAGCCGAGGAATATATTGATGGATTGATTAAACATTCGTTATCATTAATTAAAAATAACAAATTTACCACTATGAAATACAGGAAATGAAATGAGTAACGTTATCTCACTTCTAACGATAAATATGTTGTTTTGGCGACATGAATAATAAAACAGAATTTCTAAAGTTTATGAAAAATAAAATTTCAAAAGAAAACCGTAAGCATATACAACTCAATAAAAATTAAATCAAATTGAATATTTAAATCATCCACCATTGTTTTCCAAACATTTTCCAATCGACGAGCACACTTCATTAATAGTTGCTTTTGGCAATTGAAATCAATGCTGTCAAAGACTCGCCTTACTTTCAATTCTAGAACCTTACGCGAATTCATCAGCAAACTGTAAACTCTGTTCTTGTGGTTAGGTTAGATTTTGTACTTTAAACTGAATGAATTAAAGCTGAAACGATGTTGGAAATTACGCTCCCGTGTTTAATGAGGATTGTTGACGGCTCAGATAATAGAATTATGTAGTTTAAAAATACCTTCTCTCCAAAATTTGGACTCATCGGTCCATACAATGCTTCGTCACAAGTCTTCCTGAAAGTTAACCATCAACATTCTGTTACTGAATTTGATTGTAATTTTCTGAATTGTTTTCAGGTACTTTTCAATGAATATTCAGCAAGTTCGACTTATTATTCGTTTACATTGACCTCGAATGATGAATAAATTCATAATATCCTCGTTTGTTCATTTATTATTTCAATTGTCAAACAATGCGTTGCCAAAAAATAGCACTTTTCTCGTTAAACTTAAAACAAAATTGTAATCTTACTCAATTCTGAGTCAATATTTGTGGGCAAAGCAGATAACACTATAATTCCATTAATTTCGATTAAAGAACCATAACTCAATGATGGTTAATTTTAGATGGGACAAATCTGAACTCAGATGCTTCGAAACCGATGTCATTTAATGAATTAAATTGAAAAGTACACCAGGCTATTTAAAATAACAGAGCTGTAGTGGATGTCTGCTACATACGATGGCAAATTGTAGATCTGTATCCAATGCCAAAATTCTAAATTGATCTATGAAGTCGTTGCCCAGATACCTCTACTGTGCCTTTCAGCGTGGAAATCCTAGAATTTTATCAACAGATAAAAGTCAAATTTTGATGTGAGTCAAAACATGATATGAGAGAAAGCATAGTATGTTGAATGTATAAACATTCCAAACCCGCTAAGTTACTCACGACCGCCTCTGAAGAGTAATTTAAAAATTATGAGAATAAAGGTACAAACCATACATGATCTTTGATATATTTCAAGCGAACAGTAAGAAAAAACCTGAGGGAAGACCCCGTCTCATCCGTTGCTGATACATCAATAACAGTTAGTCTATAAGTGTGTTGTGAATAAATAGTGGAATGATTGTGTTTACGTCTTATTCTTCATTTTGAGCAGGTATTTAGTTGGTAAGTGTATGCTGGGATTGAAGTAATCTGAAAAATAAAAATGAAAATGAAAACTAAATAGTATTAGA
Source organism: Cryptolaemus montrouzieri (assembly GCA_013387265.2). Taxonomy (NCBI): domain Eukaryota; kingdom Metazoa; phylum Arthropoda; class Insecta; order Coleoptera; family Coccinellidae; genus Cryptolaemus; species Cryptolaemus montrouzieri. Next base: position 129,103,449 of record JABFTP020000185.1, read on the forward strand.
AGTTTCAATTGAACCAAGAATATATATATATATATATATATATATATATATATATATATATATATATATATATATATATATATATATATATATACATTCGCCATGCACGCAGCCCCAAGAGCCACAATAGTGCAACTAAGCAGGATCCCGAGAAACGAAGCGGCATACTGCAGTTTCGCCCTTATGAGGAGCTCATCAGTGTCGCATATCGCTTCTCATCACCCTATCAAGCTACATCGGGTACCCTATCGATTCCAGAAAGGAAAACAAGAGTCGCCCGCAATGAACCGAGACGGTGATCCTGCTACCAGACTTCGAAAAGAGCACCAGAGCACCATTTCAACAGGATTATTTCGCTCGTTTTGTACCGTTGATGTGATTCACGGACCGGCGAAAGATGTATCCAAGTGTTGGAATTTCTGACGTTCTCGCATCTGTTTGTTTTTGTTCGTATCTTTCTCGAAGTCCGGTAGCGGGTTCACCGTATCGTTCCATAGAGGGCGACTCTCGTACGTATGTACGAGATGTGTCTTTTCAGGAATCGATGGGTACGCCTATGTAGCTTGATAGGGTGCTGAGAAGCGATATGCGACACTGAAGAGCTCCTAATAAGGGCGAAACTGAAGTCTGCCGCTTCGTTTCTCGGCATCCTGCTTGGTTGCACTATTGTGGCTCTTGGATGCTGCGTGCATGGCGGGCAGATTTGGGAACTAACTCTTGTCAGGAAGGACTATTCATTGATCTACAGATTTTTGAATAATTCTTTTTGTCTCAAGTTTATATATATATATATATATATATATATATATATATATATATATATATATATATATATATATATATATATATATATATATATATATATATATATATATATATATATATATATATATATATATATATATATATATATATATATTTTATATATGTAGACTTGAGACAGAAAGAATTATTCAAAATTCAATTAATTATTCAAATTAGTTCTTTTTGAGATAACATTAAGTATTACTTGACCAAGGTCCGTAAACTGGATTTTTCCGAGGAGAAAGGCTCTGACACTACTCGTTGGTACATTGATGTTCTTGGCTGATAATGCTATAATTTGTATATATTCTGGTAGATTGATATATTTTCATAACATTTAACGTTATTCTAATATATAATTATTCCAGGATAGCAATGCATAGCTGCGATTCAAAATAACTGACTTGCTTTTGTATAGAATTTATTTTGCAATGTAGAGATTTCGTTGCGAGACATCTTACATTTTATGTTCATGATATGATTCATATCTGAAAGAAGTATAGTTGGAATTTCCGTAATAAATCCATCTTCGGTATAATTTGAATTCATACTATCATATGCTTGTGATACGAAATTTCTTAAAACTCCGGAAATGAATTCTGTTTGAAAATATCTCATCCACCAAACCGAATATCCTGATGCGGTCTATGCGAAACAGTATTCAGTTCAGTAAATGGTTTCAATAACTTCCACTTGACATATTCGATGACAAACTACATTCTTGTAATATTAAAGCAACTCGAGCCGAAGCAATGTTATCATTCCACGAATTTTATGGGAATAATCCAATAACAAAATTTCGTACATTATTAATACCCTCCTTGAAGCGAAAGTAGGTGATATATAAGGTTTCATGAGAGAGGATTTCATCTCGGTACAAATAAAAAAATCTTGTCATTCTTCATCTGTTAACCATTATCCACGTTTTTCCTTTCTGCTTCACGTTTTCGTATCTCGTTCCTATTGTACTTTTCATTCTGCTCCATCGAGCTTCTGTAGAATTTAATTTGGAAATTCAGCTGGTACATTTCATTGGAACGGAAACAATACATATTGACCACTTATAATACCGTGTATATCAGCCGAATAATGAATCAATGTTGGAAAAGACCCTTTAACATGATAATTGGTGAATTTATTCGTGAATTTTTGCCCAATAGAATCTTTTTAAAACTTTTTGTTGTGTTACAGCGGCCAAGACGATGTGCTGGACCTACATGTTCTCTGATTTAATACAAAAATCAGCTTAAAAGAAATTCTTTGATTACAGAAATGCTTCACAACATGCCCAAAAATAATAAATAATATCAAAAAGATAATGAAAAAGATAGTGAACCCCATTCGAGCGTTCCATTTCATCATTATGTAATTAAAAAATTCCGCCGTCGGCACAGCCTATAGGCAATAATTGAATTCGTTTTTCAGTCTGGAGAATCAGCTAAGCAAAACTATATAGACTTCTATTAATTATTCTTTTAGGATAATATGGAATGCGCATAGATTTATCTTGTTTATTACCTGAGATATGGCGATTTGAAAATCTTCAACCCCTTCGGTCCTATTCGGAAGTTAAGGGTCGTATCCAAAAATTTTCAGATGAAAGTTTTCGGTAATAATATGCCAAAAGATATTCTGTACACACGAAGGCATATTTTTGAACCCCCTCCTCTACTTCGTTCGGAAAGTTGGGGGTCGAATCGAAAGAAGTATTGAACAAAATTGTTTTATATTAATATACCTTAAATAATATTGGAATTATATAAATGTATAATGGTACATAATATGGCGATTTCCCAATTCGGGAGGTGAGGGCCGTATAAAAAAATGCTCAAGCTAAAGTTTTTGATAATAACATACCTTAGAATGATACGGAAACCATATAGGTTTAACTCACCGGACATATAGCGATTTAAAATATTTCCAACCCTCCTATTTCTACCCCTCGATCGATGCCTGCCAAGATTCTGACCCCTCCAATGACTTTGGTAAACTTTGGTGGTGATCAGAATATGAATACCACACTTATCATAGGAACTAAATTGATACATATATACAGGGTGCTTCAACGAAACAGAGGCTATATCTACCAAGATAATCATTTCTGATCAAAACGCAAAAACAGGTCAATTTTTGTTTCAAGGGGGACATCTTTTGGGATACAATACTTGCCTGAAATATCAACCCCCTAAGCGGGGGTTGCAATCTTTAAATATTTTGAATAGGAAAGATGGGTTAGATTGGGTTGAACGACGTTCCATTTCCAATTGAAAACTGTAAAAGGTAAAGGTGAGCAACTGAAAGATTGGGAAGACTATTTCCCTGAGACTATTCAAGTTTCAGTGAAGTAAAATGGAACAGATCCATGCTGATTAATAGCAATCATCATCAAGTACCATCTTCATCTCGAATTTCAATCCCTGGAGCAGGGGTGACAACCCTTGAAAATTTGGAAGAGGGTAGATGGGTCGAGTGATAACTCGAAAGAAAGGTATTATCTTTGTCTACATTCCCGTGAAAGAATTTTCATTTTTGATTGAAAACTGTAACAGAAACAGAGTGAGCCACTGAAAATAGAGAAGACTATCGCCCTTAGACTTTTGGAGTATTAGTGCGAAAAACTGGAATAGAATCATTTAGATCAAAGATGACAGCCTTTGATCTGGAATGAATCTGTTCCATTTTTTTGCACTAATACTTGAATAGCTCAGGGCGATAGATAGTCTAGATAGATAGTAATGACGCCAGAAAAAAACTAAAATAAATGAATATTAATTTATAATTATTGGAAGGTTGCAAGCTTTTAGTGTCATTTATTTAGTGTGAGTATTTCTATCGATTTTAGCGCATGTAGAATATGTTATTCATTTAGTTATACTTTTATTGCAGTTCTCCTGAGGAAGGCCCTGATAGCGGCCGAAATAAAGAGATTTAGTTGAATTTGACCTCCTCAAGCCTTGACTATATATATACATCAAATCATTTCATGAAAAAATATCCACCACCCGGTAATTCATACCACTGCCAGGCAATGATCATTATCTAAATATATCCTGGAATCATTATATATTAGGATAACGTTAAATGTTTTGAGAATATATGAATCTACCAGAATATATACAAACTATAGCATTATCAGACAATGACATCAATGTACCAAGGAGTAGTGTTAGAGGCTTCCTCCCCAGAAAAATCCAGTGCACAGACCTTAGTCAAGTAACACTGAATGTTACTCATTCATAGTTTTCTTTGTATGAAATGATGAATGAATGATCGAATAGAATACTGCTTTGAATATAAATATTATAAAATTGTCAACTAATTATATTACATTTAAAAACAAATAAATAAAACATGAAATGAGATTCTGAGCAGTATAAACTAAAGAGAAAACCTATGACTCTACCTCATTATTTTTTACGGAAAGAAACCTACGAAGAATATTACAAGATTTGATGACTGTTATCTTCTGTAACTGTTCAAATAGGTTTCTTGTCGGCAAGTATCATATATTTAGAAATTGAAAATTAATAATATTAGCGACTGCATTATGTCCTTCTGGAATTTCTCAAATTTATCATACCAATTTTGGTAAAGGTTGCCTCATCCGTCCATAGAATTTTATCTGATCCCCTTTTTGCAAGGTTGGTGTCTGTTTGGAAAGCGCAATGCATACTCTTGTACCGCTGCACGGGAACTTCCATTCGCGAAGCCATAAACAAATAACATATCTCGATATTCCATATTTAAGAAACTAGTCATGTTTCCTTTTTTTCGAAAAAGCAAAAGAAACCGTAAAAGGGAAAAATATAAACTTCAATTCATCAATTCATTGAATGACAGTTCCGGTCAAATTCTAAATATATTTATTTGTTTTTAAGTCAAGTAATACAAGCCTTCTATGATTTATTCTTTTACGATTCTTTTTCTAATTTTCTTCTTCTAATCCGAGAAAAATTAATCATTCCTAGTTTCTTAAACATTCTATATCCAGATGTTATTTATTAATCGCTTATTATTATTGAAAAGTCATTTGTGGAATTGTTTAGACGCTCCGGTGAAATTAGCTCATTTGTGATTGGGGGTTAGGTTAGTTACTCATGATATTGCTGGTATAAAAATGGTAAGCTCAAAAGTTGATACACCATTTAAAAGCCAGATGTATGTTGTAGTTTTTTCCTTTTTTCCCAAAAAAAACAACTACTTATTGATCAGTTTTCACTGGTGCAGCTAACAAGGAAATACCACTAAATTTGTTAATTTCACAATTTTTTCATTTAGTCTTTTACAACACCCGGTATACAAAATTTTTCACCATTAGTACCATTCACCCATATTATAGCAAATTCAATGCTCTTTCCGATGGTATGGTCAGATTTGATGTAGCTGAAAGAGTAACAGAGATATTCTTGTTTTAATAGAGAGAAGCAAAAAATTTCGTAAAATCAAGAAGTTTTAAATTACTCGATAATTATCAACTTTTCAAAAAAATATTATGGAACTTTTTTTGTTGCAAATGACTTGTACTACTATCACCAACTGAAGTTTGACACCTCTGAGACAAGACGAATCATTCAAAAATCCGTAAATCAATGAATAATCCCTCCTGACAAGAGCTAGTTTCCAAATCTGCCCGCCATGCACGCAGCCCCCAAGCGCCACAATAGTGCAATTTTTGAATGATTCGTCTTGTCTCAGATTTACATACATAGACTCCACGCGAAGTTTATCATATGGTCAAATATCTTCCGCGATAAACTTCATGTGAGTCTATGTATGTAAATAAATATATATATATATATATATATATATATATATATATATATATATATATATATATATATATATATATATATATATATATATATATATATATATATATATATATATATATATATATATATATATATATATATATATATATATATATATATATATATATATATATATATATATATATATATATATATATATATATATATATATATATATATATCATTAATGAAGGATAGTTGTTTTCAAACGCACATACAAATTATTCAATGTGGATTAACTTTTCGCTAGAATAGAATATCAGCATTCCACCTTCATGATACATTGTACTATATATTCAACAATACGGGGGGAATGAGGCAACAAAAACGAATAATTAATAATTGCAAATTCATTAATTCCTGAACAGAACGCAAAAATATATCGAATTTCGTTTGGAGAGGGACATCTTTCAGCGCATAAAGTGCATATATACAACATTTACAATTTGTAACTGGGGGAAGGAAGTCGAACAATATCTTTTTGCAAAGCTGCTTTCAATTGATATTGTAGGAGTATTTTCGAATTCAACCCTTATCTGATAAAGATACAAAGTGAATCACCGAAAGGCATGAAAGAGTCAAATACTGAAAGTTTGATTCGAAGAGGAACATTAAACTATTATAGCAGAGCAAAACTTCGAATTTTTCAATAGCAAAGATAGATCCTGCCAAATCTTTTAGAAAAGTTATAAGTGGGACCGTTTAGTCTGTTAGAATAAGAAATTGGCCCAATCAAATGATTTCCAATTATTCCCACCCAGACATTTAGTGAGAATTGTTCTTGATTATAAGATTCTTCAATCAAATAGGAGTTTTCCTCAACCCAATAATAATTATTGTGAAAATTTGTGATAGCAGTTCTCGCAAAGTTAGCTTCGTCTGTGAACATTATTTCACTATCAAAATGAGCATTTTCTCTAATTTTATCTAAAACCATGGGCCGAAATTCAGTCTTGAAGGAAAATCTCGAGGAAGTAGAGTTTGGACGCTTTGAATATGAGACGGGTACAATAAAAAGTCGTGGAGAATTCTCCAAACTAGAACATGTGAAATATACAACTGATTTCGAATTTTTCTTGAACTCACATGAGTATTCAAATCAATACAATTAAAAATTGCTTCCTTAATATCTGGAGTTCTCATAGTTTGAGTTGCACCTTTTAAATGATTATTTGCAGTAAAAGTACCAGTTTTCCTCAACCTTCTGTGGATATTTGAAAATGTTCGCCTGTCTGGTGTTACTCGATTTGGAAAGCACACCTGATATAATCGCCTAGCTTCTGTTGTGTTTCCGTCAGCCAGACCGTACATGTAATGGATATCAGCCAATTTGGCGTTTGTAAAATTAGCCATTTTTTCTTACAGCAATAACTTCAAAAGTCCTAAAACTAATCGTTAATTTAATAAACCCTTCGAGCACACACTGGTTGAACTTGAGTATCAAAAAAGTTCCTAAATTGAACGAAAATGACGAAAATTGATCATGCGCTGATCAGTGGCGTACTGCAAAAAAGTTTGAAAGGCCGAAAGACCACATGGCTCCGGAAAAGAAAACACCTTGTAGGTTCTAGGTAAAATTAAGAACGTGTAATCATGGACATGATTATGTCGACAACTGCAGGATATATATATATATATATATATATATATATATATTATTTTTTTTTTAACTTTAAACTTTTTTTAAATAACTTAGGTAAACATATTAAAAATGATAAATCTCGTGTTGAAAAATCAAGTACATCAGGAATCTATAAACTCAATTGCGGTTCTTGTGATAAAATTCATATCGGTAGGAGTAGGTTAGAGGAGTTTTGGCATAAGAACATCTGAACATAAACGTAGCTTCGATAAAAATAAATCTGATTCAAATCATTCAAACCACTTAATAAAAGAAAATCATTCATTCAATAAAAACTTTGACATATTACATATAAAATCAAAAAGTTCAAAATTAGATCTCCTAGAAGCATTAGAAATAAATAGATAAACACATTCGGAGAAGCTTTTGAATGAGCAGGTAGATGTGAATTATTCACTCCTACTTAACTCATTTAATTAGTTTTTATTACCTTTCAAACTAACTGTACAATGGCTCGGTGTGGATTTTCCTGTTATTCATCCAACTTGTTCTACGATTTGTTCATAATACCATACTCTTCATTCTGTTTGTCATTCTTGATAAAGCTGCTGTGTCAGCGAAACGTCGTCGAATTTTTTCAAATAAAGTGTAGATTAAAGTTAAACCTTGGTTTTTTATCTCATTTATATCATTGATCTACATCAAGTAACGGCCTCCACAATTCAAAAAAAAAATGAATAAATAAATAAATAAAAAATAAACAATAAATTAGTATGAAGTTAATATAAAAAGAAATGCATAGAAAATATTAAGATACATTTATTTAATTACTCTGGGACCAACCAATACATCGCGTTTTATTTTTAAGGAAAGAACTAATGTGTTTTCTTTTCTTAAGGTCTCAAACAACGATTTACAATGGTTCTAACCTCAGGCGATGCCCCCGTCGCCAACATGTCGTCAACGAATGCGCCAGATTTCCACATAACGAACTTGGAACCGGCACAAGAATATTCAATCCTCGTATCCTCGTACAACAGTAAGGGTTGGTCCAAGATTAGCGATCCTATAAGCTTCAAGACGCTTCCCACCCCGGGACTCAATGAACAGAGAAGGCTGATGGATCCAAATAACGGAGGGATAGACGGTACAGGTCCTTGGTTATACATCAGTTTGGCTGCAGGGTCTACCTTAATAATAGCAGGAACTATAGTAATTATCATTTTTGCTGTAAGACGATTCAGGGTGAGTAAGATATTGAATATATTATCCAAAATACTATACTAGATGAATATGTTAATTAGAGAAGCTGATTATTTTCAAACAATGCGTATCTTATTGAAAAATGTCTCAATCTAATTATTGGATTCTCATTTATCGATTAAGATTGTGAAACTGCTATTAATGAAGAAAAAAGCTCTAAGGGAGTTCTTTCTTCCCTCTCCTCCTTGGGAGATGGTTTCTTTGTTAAGCCGTATATATTTTTGTTTATATGTTTATCTATTTCAATTGTAGCCGATTTTCAAAATTCTTTTTATTCTAATGGATGATAGTATATGCAATCCCTTACCGATTAGGAGTTAGAAGATACCTTATCCTTATAATCTTTCCGAGAAGGTTTGTCTTGTAAAGTTATGAAATTAATAATGATGAATGATAATAATTTAGTAAAGGAAGCATTTAAATAGAGGGTGCTTCAACAAAAACTAAACAGAGGCTATATCTACCAAGATATTCATGTCTTATCAAAACGCAAAAACATGTCAATTTTTGTTTCAAGAGGGACATCTTTTGGGGTACAAAACTTTCCTTAAACATTTTGAATAGGGAAGATGGGTCGAGTGATGACTCAAAAGAAAAGTTGTATTTTTGTCTACATTGAACGAATTTCTATTTTTAATTGAAAACTGTAAAAGATACAGGGTGAGCAACTGAAAAATATGGAAGACTATTTCTCTGAGAATATTCGTTTCGGTGAAGTAAAATGGAACAGATCCATGCTAATCAATGGCAGTCATCATCAAGTACCATCCTCATCTCGAATTTCAACCCCTAGAGCAGAGGTGAGCACCCATGAAAATTTGGAAGAGGGTAGATGATCGGTCGAGGGATACCTCGAAAGAAAGGTATCATCTTTGTATGCATCCCCGTAAACAAATTTCCATTTTTGATTGAAAACTGTAGAAGATACAGAGTGAGCTACTGAGAAATAGAGGGGACTATCCATCGCCCTGAGCTATTCAATTATTAGTGCAAAGAAATGGAACAAATTCATTCCAGAACAAAGGTTGTCATCTTTGATCTAAATGAATCTATTCCAGTTTTTCGCACTAATACTCCAATAGACTTGGGGCGATAGTCTTCTCTATTTTTCAGTGGCTCACTCTGTATCTTCTACAGTTTTCAATTAAAAATGAAAATTCTTTCACAAGAATTCAGACAAAGAAAATACCTTTCTTTCGAGTTATCACTCGACCCATCTACCCTCTTCCAAAATTTCAAGGGTTGTCACCCCTGCTCCAGGGGTTGAAATTTAAAGATGATGATGGTACTTGATGATGACTGCCATTGATCAGCATGGATCTGTTCCATTTTACTTCACTGAAACTTGAATAGTCTCAGGTAAATAGTCTTCCCTATCTTTCAGTTGCTCACCCTGTATCTCTTACTGTTTTCAATTAAAAATGGAAATTCGTTCAAGGCGATGTAGACAAAGATTGAAAATTTCAGTAGCTGACTCTATATCTTCTACAGTTTCCAATCAAAAATGAAAATTCGTTCACGGGGATACAGACAAAGATAATACCTTTCTTTCGAGGTATCACTCGACCCATCTACCCCCTTCCAACTTTTCAAGGGTGGTCACCCCTGCTCTTGGGGTTGAAATTCGAGATGAGATTGGTACTTGATGATGACTGCCATTGATCAGCATGGATCTGCTCCATTTTACTTCACTGAAACTTGAATAGTCTCAGGGAAATAGTCTTCCCTATCTTTCAGTTGCTCACCGTGTATCTTTTACAGTTTTCAATCAAAAATAGAAATTCGTTCAAGGCAATGTAGACAAAGATACCACCTTTCTTTTGAGTCATCACTCGACCCATCTTCCTTATTCAAAATGTTCAAGGATTGCAGCCCCCGCTTAGGGGGTTGATATTTCAGGCAAATATTGTACCCCAAAAGATGTCCTTCAAACAAAAATTGACATGTTTTTGCGTTTTGATAAGACATGAATATCTTGGTAGATATAGCCTCTGTTTAGTTTTCGGTGAAGCACCCTGTATACATATTGGCACACTGAAAATGTAATTACACACTGTACAATGAAGAACAACATTTAAAAGTGTATAAATTATAAAATTAATAATGCATTTTACTAATCGCTTTACACAACACGATACAATTAGAAATTATCCTCTCAAGGTGGATTCGAAAGCTGAGATGCTGCCTGTAAACAGATCATCATATCTCACAGAATGTATCCTTCCACAAATTCTCGAAACAGGTGATTGACGACCATAGTTTGTGCGATGGAAGTCAATATTTAAAATATTGTTATTTCAAATATATCTTGAATAGCTGCGAAAAGAAAAAGTTCGAAAATGTTTGGGCAATTTATGTAAGAGTCTATGACATCAAAAAATAATCTACGAGAAGAAGAAGAAGAAGAAGGGAGAAAGGCTAGGTGATGTACTTAGCGTCAAAAACAAACAAATGTGAGACCAAATTTGAAAAATATCTGGTTGATCTGAATGTAAAACGAAGAAATTCGTTCGGGCGAGCAACTATAATATCATTGTGCAGATTAAACATAACTTTGAGTCTAGATACACCCAACTTCATGAGGTAACCAACGGTTTCAAAAGGAACATAGTTGATCACATACGTAATACTACGGTGCCATAATTGCCTAGAAAATTTAATATGTTTACACTCAGAAATATTCAGACTCAATCTATTTGTATGACACAATATTATGGAAATTAAAATTCTCTTGGAGAATATTCTGATCATCTCTTACACGAACACATTTCAAAAACTTACAATTATCCGCAAACCCAAAAATTTACAGTCGATGAAAACTTCCTTCAGATCACCACTGAATATAAAAGGTATTATTGGATCAGAGAAGAAACCATTGCACGTATTATGCTGAGAACGATCAGAGAGAAAAACATGCAGAAAAACAGTTGAGACATTATTGGAATGGAAATCATTCAAGTCTTCAAAATTTTGGCAACAATTCTTACTCTTCCGCCCTGTCAACTTTCATTATTTTCTTAGACCAGATCTGAGATTTGTAGTAGTATCTGAAAAATAAGAAAGAAGTAGACAAAAGTTATGTAAGAAATGCTGAATTCTTGATTGAATTGACATACCATATTATTATGCTGAACACTATCTGGAATTGGAGATATAGGATAGTCGAGATCAAATGAATTACAGTTTCCTCAGGTTCCTCTCTATACACGGTGTTACATAATAGTATGACACAACTTGAGAGAGTAAATCTACGTGCAATTTTGAGAAAAAAAGTTCATTAAACATAGGTCCGCAAAAGCTTCGTTACGGAGCTGCAGGGTTTTCGAATTTCTGGAAAAAATTGGTTTTTTCTTCGAAAATCTTTTTTTGAGATATTCAGCCCAAATGTTAAATGCTAGCTATCTTTTACAGACTCCATCATTACTCGTCCTAAATTTCAACTAGAATCTACAAGGTGTTTACTTTTCCGGAGCCATGTCTTCTTTTGACCTTTCAATTATTTTTGCAGTACGCCACTGATCAGCGTACAATCAATTTTCATCATCTTAGTTCAATTTAAAATCTTTTTTGACACTTGAAATTTTTTCGTATCTCCGATCGTTCTTGAGCTAAAATTATTGAACGATTGTAGGCATTCGCTGAATTGAAACCACTTATAATTAAAAAACCGCTCAGTAGGCTTCGAATTGTTTCATTTATTTATTTATTTTGACAGTTGCTGGTGTCGGTCTGCCTGACGGAAACACAACATAAGTTAAGCGATTATATCAGGTGGGCTTTCCAAATCGAGTAACACCAGACAGGCGAAAATTGTCAAATATCCACAGAAGGTTGAGGGAAACTGGTACTTTTACTGCAAATAATCATTTAAAAGGTGCAACTCAAACTATGAGAACTCTAGTTATTGAGGAAGCAGTTTTGAGTTGTATTGATTTGAATCCTCATGCGAGTACCAGAAAAATTGGAAATCAGTTGGATATTTCACATGTTCTAGTTTGAAGGATTCTCCACGACTTTTTATTGTACCCGTTTCATATTCAACGCGTCCAAACTTCCTCGAGATTTTCCTTCAAGACTGAATTTCTGCCGATGGTTCTTAGTAAAATAAGAGAAAATGCTCATTTTGATAGTGAAATAATGTTCACAGACGAAGCTAACTTTTCGAGAACTGCTATCACAAATTTTCACAATAATCATTATTGGGCTGAGTAAAACCCCCATTTAATTGAAGAATCTCATCATCAAGAACAATTCTCACTAAATGTCTGCTTTTCGGCAATTTCATGAGGAGAAGTTACCTTTATTGCTTGAGAATGTGATACTTTCGGTGAGAAACATAATGTGGTTCATGCATGACGGGGCACCAGCAAATTTCAGTGAAGAAACTAGGGAATTCTTGAATAATACATTCAACAACCGATGGATAGGTCGGGGTGGGCCAGAACCATGGCCTCATAAGTCCCTAGACTTAAATAGTTTAGACTTTTTCTTATGGGGATATCTCAAAATTCAGTTTTTACCACTCCTGTGAACACTGTAGAAAAATTGAGAAATCGAATAATTTAATATTTCAAAGAGTGCGTGATAATATGCGAAGAAGGACAGAAGCCTGTATTCTTGCAAATGGAGGACACTTCCAGCAATTTATTTGGTTTTTAATTGTTTTTTTTAGTTTGATATTGAATAACTATAAGTTGAGTCACAGAAGACGAGCTATCAAAATAAAAGCAAATTCTGGACATACTTATCGAGTATTTCTATTATTTTGATTTATTTAGCGAATAACATACAATTGAAATAATTCAAATTCAATAATTTTTCACTCGAAAACGGTTGGGGATACAAGTGTCAAAAAAGTTTCTATTTTGAATGAAGATGACGAAAATTGATTGTACGCTGATCAGTGGGATACTGCTAAAAAGTTTTAAAGGGCAAAATAAGACACCTCGTGAATTTCAGTTAAGATCTTGGACGTGTAATGATGGAGGTTTCAAAAAGTAGCTTGCATTCCAAATTTGGGCTGAATATCTCAGAAAATTGCAGGAGTTTTGAAGAAAAATCATTTTTTTCCGGAATTTTCAACACCCTGTAGCTCCGTAACGTAGCTTTTGCGGACCAATGTTTATATAAACTTTTTTTAAAAATTGCACATAGATTTACCTCCTCAAGTTGTGACATACTATTAAGTAACACCCTGTATACTAATGGCTTAATAAAAGGTTAAGGTCATCAAAATTCGTTTTATTTTTACCAACATTCGGATAAATTTTTCAATAGTCCTTTAGCTTCTGGCAATACCTTTAACCCTAGTCCCAATCAGTTATGTACGTTAGGGCAACATTAAACAGATGTTTGTGCCGAAAAGTTGCGCACCAGTTCTTTGGAAAAGAAGATTCTTTTTCCTTCAAAACAAGTAGGTTTTCTACATATACTAAATTCTGAATCAACTAAACCATATAGAAAGATCAAAGAAAGGAAATAAATATTGCTGCTTGGTCTTTCGGCACCAAATGTCATTTGGTGCAATTAAAATTGATTGCATTGACGCAGATGAAATTTCGGTGTTGTCTATAGATCTTAGAATGAGCAAAAAATTATTTTTCAAGATCATTTTCTCAAATTTCATCAATAGAAGACAGATGACGACCAGAGAGAGCGCCCATCGGTATCAACGTGTCATCTTTGGCTTCTTGCAATAATTTACACCAATCAAAAACACTCTTTTGATGTTAGCATCAAAATACTCAAAATTGTTGGCGTAGGGATAGTTGCCGAATACGGAAATAAGCCAATTTATTTGCATACCACGAGACAGGATATTGCAAGGGCGTACCCAGCGAGGGGCAGAGTGGGGCAGCTGCCCCCCCCCTTCGGCACAATAAGTGACTTTGCGAAGAAATCGGAATGAACGGTTCAAAGTAAACTTCACACCATAAGTAGAGACAATAAAATCGAAAGTCGGCAATCAACGAAAATTTCCTGAACTTGTGTTATCATCATTGATTTCTTCAACATCTGGTACATACTCATAAATTCGTCGAATTCAGCCAGGTTCTCATTTCAAAAAAGGTGATTAATGAGTTTTACTTCATTTTGTAAAAATATCAGTTTTTATATGTTTTATACTTAAGGAAATATAAGTGAAATATCTCTTTTTCTCGAATGGGGGTTGGATGTAGAAAGCCCGAATTGAATGTTTTCTTCTTAACAGCCGGAAACTATATAACATCAACTAAGGATCCTACCACAAAATTTCAGAAAGTGGTTAAAAACATAATTTTGACAACAAAATCATTAATTACAGACCACGAAAAATATAAATTCATTAACTTCCATCCACAATCCCCCGAATTATATTCGTTGATAAAACTTTATAAACCTAATTACCCCATCAGACCTGTTGTTTCTTATGTAACGGCACCTTTTTTCAAACTTTCAAAATTCCTCAACGACTTGCTAATAAAAAATTGCAATTTTAAATCTAAACTAATTGCCAATATCAAAGATACCATTATACCACCTAATTCCAAACTCATTTCTTTCGATGTTAAGAATCTATTTCCCAAAATTCCTCCGAAAAATACGTATTACTTTGTTGAAGAATTATAAGAAAAGAATCATGTCAATACTATCATTAAATCAGCTATTCTTTCATTATTACAAATTTGTTTAGATCAAAATTATTTCCATTTCCAATAAAAATATTATACTATTGAAGACGGCTTGATTATGGGCAATCCGTTAAGTCCTTTGTTAGCAGAAATATTCATGAATAACTTAGAAAATTAATTCATAATCATCCACTCAGTAAATATTGTTTATACTGGTATCGCTATGTAGACGATATCATTTTTTACTTCACAGGAACAGATAGACAGTTAAAACTTTCCGAAAATCATACAAATTCATTACATCCAAAAATTGCATTCACAACCGAAATAGAAAGCAATAATTCGATAAATTTCTTACACGTGACAATTTCGAATGAAAATGGAAAACTTGTTTTCGCAATTTACCATAAGCCGTCACATACAGATATTATAATACATAACTCGTCGTGTCATCCATATCAACATAAAATGTCAGCATTCAAAAGTTTTATTCATAGATTGATTAACATCCCGCTATCACCAGAAAATTTCAACAAAGATTTAAATTTGATTAAACACATAGCCAAAAATAATGGTTACAATCCCAAACTAATAAATAATATTTTAGATAAAAAACAAAGTAGAATCGCATTGAATGAAGTTTACCCTGTCGATAAATTGAAACAAAAATTCAACACCTTAACCTACGTTTGCATTACAAGTGAGAAACTGAAACCTTTCTTGAGTGGCAATAATTTCAACATAGCGTTCCAAACTAATAATAATTTAGGCAAATATATAAAAAATAATAAAACCAAACCAGGTAATAACAATAAATCAGGTGTTTATAGATTGAATTCCAATGACTGTGATAATTTCTACATTGGTAGAACACATAGAAATTTTAATATTAGAATATCGGAACATAAACGCAGTTTTTCAAATTACGCGAATCATCTCTTAGAAAATAATCACTCTTTCGACCCACAGTTTGAAATTTTGCATACAGATAATAAATATTGGAAGGTAGATCTTTGGGAAACTTTAGAAATCAATAAATACAAACACTCAGGTAGACTCATCAATGAACAAGTCGATTTAAGCCCTTCACCTCTATTGAATCTCTTCGGGGAGCAATCTATTCCTTAATTTTATTGGAAATACCTGTCATAAATAATCACTTAAGGAGAAGCAACCCAATAAGCTTTTAATTACTCAAGAACATTTATATTTATATTTTCTGTACATTCATTCGTCTGAAGAAGCTACGGTGTAGTGAAACGCGTTACGAATCGCAATTATCAAGTAAAGTTCCTTAAAACACAGCACTTGTTTTTTATTATCGAATTGAATTTCATCGGCAACACGGTTTTTGTTTGTTTGCTTGTTATTCCTTTTACGTGCTCTATTTCCACTTTTCGGCCAATGACACGCCGGGGAATTCTGTCACCTCACTAACCCGGGAATTTTGCCGAACCCCTCTCGTGTCGAGGGAAGGGATCTTTAATGTCCAACTCATCTCTGTTAGACAGGACCGACGGCTTCACATGTCCTCCGAAAGATGGATACTCAAGCGATTCCCAGAATCCGAAAAATCGCACCGACTTTGTGGGGATTGAACCCAGGTAACTCTGCGCAGGAGACGAGCATCATATCCCCTACGCCACCGAGCCGGCCTAACACGGTTTTTATAATGTATAAGGCTTTCACTTGAACTAGATACATGCATATCTTTGTTTGTCTCCATCTGGTTTGTTTGAATGATGACTGGGCTGCTGAAAAATAGGAGAAGTTTTTATCAGAAAAATGTTTATTGAAAAAAATATCGTTGCTTTTTTAAACTCAATTTTCCTTTCGATAGTGAACCCTATGAAACGAAAGAGAAATGGAAATGATAGAGATAATGACCAAATCGATCATATTGTACTCCCGAATTCATCACAGGCGCATGATCAGAGTTCATCACGACTAAAGATACAAGAAAACTTTCATGAAAGTGACATTGGCTTTTATGTTGAGATAGCTTCTGAGCTAATGACAGAAATGAGGAAAAAGTTGTTGCAAAACCCTTGCATTACACCAAAAAATTATAATTTTGCTAGTGATGCGACTTGTTCGAAAAGAAAATCCAACTACTCCTGGTTAGATCAATATGCACCTTGGCTAGTTTATTCAAGTCGCCTGAAGGGTGCTCTCTGCAAACACTGTGTGTTGTTTCCTCCAGTTAGGGGAACTGTAAAGGAAGTCTTGGGATCCTTCATAGTAAAACTGCATTTGAGGTTCAAAAATATTCATGAAGACTGTCGAAAACATCTGGATAGTCAGTACCACAAAATTTCAACCGCTTCAGCAAAGGCTTTAATTGAAAACGTTCCTGTTGATGCAAAATTCCTACCAGAAAATAGATGAAGAAAATAGAAAAATTTTGTTGTCAATCATTTATTGCATACTATTTCGCGGTACCCACGAAACACCTCTCAGAGGCAAAGAAGGGGATGAAGGAGTTTTCTTCGATCTTCTACATTTAACAATTGATGATGGTGGGGTGACATTGGAACATCATTTAGAGAAATGTCGTAAAATTCCTCGTATATATCACCCAAAATTCAAAACGATTTGATAATCTCTTGTGGTGAAGTAATCAAAGATGGTATTTTTACAGATGTGAATCGAGCCAGAGCTTTAGCTATCATAGCTAACGAAACAGCAGATATAACTGGAGAAGAGCAGCTTTTTATCGGTTTGCGATTTTATGATAAAGATAATCCGTGAAGAATTTATGGGTTTCGTAAAACTGAAAGGTCAAGATGCCTCATCGATAGCAGAAGCAATTGACAACTTCATCGTCAACCAAAATCTTCCGAAGGAAAATTGTGTCTGATTTGGTTTCGATGGCTGTTCTACAATGGCTGGCAAGGAGGGCGGAGTGCTGGCAATTCTCAGGAGAAAGTATTCTCGCCATCGTTAATCCACTGTTCAAACCACATATTGAATCTCGTAGTGAATAATACTACCAAAATACGGGAGATTAGAAACACAATAGCAACAATCAAGGATACTATAAGTTTCTTCAGGGAATCGCCAGCTCGCGCAAAGGCTCGGCACCTAATCTATCGAGAGTATTGTATATAATGTATTGGCATCTATTACATTTTGGCCTAAGTCATTCCAAACCTCCTGAACTGCTAATCGAAGCCCCTGTTCATGATGGAAGACGTTGACGCAGGAGATTTCTCTTTAGGGTGTCCCACACATGCTCGATGGGATTCAGATCTGGAGAGCAGGATGGCCACGGTAGAAGATCGATATCATTCTCTTCAAGAACGTTCAAGACAACTCTTGCACGATGAGGAGGGGCATTATCTTGTTGGAAGAGTGGATTTTGACCCATTGTTTGGAGATACGGTACCACTACAGGTAAAACTATGTCATTTGCGTAAGAATTTCCCGTGAAATTGTTCTGTATGAAAACGAGGTCAGTTCTTCCACCAAGGCGTATACCTCCCCAAAACATCACTGATCCGCCTGCCTGTCTAACAATTTCTCGAGCATGCTGGAGACGGTTTTTCTTTCCAGGTTCTCTCCATATTCGAATTCTTTCCGAATCGGGATAATAAATAAATCTAGATTCATCACTGAAGAGATTTGTGGTCCACCTCTCTTGATCCCAGTTTACGTGTTATTGGCACCAAGCTAAACGAGTAGCGCGATTTCCATGGGTCAGTTGTGAAACTCTTAAAGGACGTCTGGAGTGGAGTTGACCTTCGTGCAGTCGATTTCTCAAAGTTTGGTCGGAAATTTGTACATTATGAACTCGTGATAGCTCTTGAGCTAATTGAGATGCTGTGGTAGTACGATCTCTTCTGGCTTGTAAAATCAAAAATCAGTCTTAGGCGACTGTAGTATTCCTGAAACGACCTGTATGGCGTTCTTTCACGCTACCTGTTTCATTGAAACGCGACCATAAACGGTTTATGATACTTGAGCTACTTCCCAGAACCTTGGATACTTCCCGTTGTGAGCTCCCAGCTGGGAGCATACCAACGGCTCGTAACATCTCTTCTCTAGTCAAATGTCGTCTTTCCATGGTCGAATCACAAAACTTGAATCTTTTATTTGTGCTTACAACAGAAACAAAGTGCCAACTAACTGATTTCAAACACTGAATACATGAAATGATTATAAAGCAGCGTAGCATCTGCTGCATTTTTAGTTTCTTATAAAAAAAAACTGAAATCTGTTGCGGCACTCTACATAATTTGGTGAGAAATTGATGCAGGTGTTCATTTTTGAAAAAAATCATCCATATTGAACGTTCTGGATACGATATATCGATATTCAGAAGTGTTCCCTAGACTTTTTGGAGGTGTTCATAAGAGCATAAGAAAATTCTCTTAACATTTCCCAGAGGTGGTTAAATCTTTGGAAAAAATGGCTGTAGTTGGGAACTGTAGGACAAGAAAATCTGCTTACCAACTTCATGCGGCTTTAACAAAGTCGTCATGTGTTGTAGCATTTGTGATAATTGCCCTTTCGGAGGAACCTGTAGCTAATACTCTTCAAGCGAAATCTATTGACCTCATCGTGGTGAGAAACCATATAAAACAAATCTTCAAATCTTGGCTGCCATTCAAAACGATCGCGAAGATGTTGAAAGGATATCTAAAGAATTGCTGGAAAATGTGCAAACCATTGCTGAAGCGGTAATCATTGAAATTTCTGTACCGCGCCAGGCAAAATTACAACAACACAGAAGTAACCCCCCATAGCAGACAGACAACGAGTGCTGGAGGCGGTCACTCATCATACCTTACCTTGACTCAATATCAACTTCACTCAATATACGATTTTCTGAAGACAACATCCCTGCTTTTGCACTAACAAAACTCCATCCATATCAAATGCTAAAAATGAGCATCACGGAAGTTCAACACATAGCGAAATCTTTTATAAAGTTCTACCATTTATCAAATGTCGTCAATGAATTAGATCTGTAGTTTAATTTGTGGAGTGACAGGATATGAATGAGAACAACTTGAAGGAGCTCGAAGTAATTGACCTTTTGAAGGAAACTGATTTTTCTATCTATCAATCAGGCACGCCTTATAAATTTTGATAGCTTTGCCGTCAACTACTGCTTCTATAGAACGGTCTTTTAGTACACTAAGGAGAGTTAAGACATGGCTAAGAAGCACTATAAGTGAGAAAAGACTGAAAGCGTTATGCTTAATGAGTGTACACTGAAAATTCGTCAAAGCTAATAGGAAAAGTATTGAACAGAAAGTGTTAGAAAAATTTTCAGCTAACCCGAAGAGGTAATTATTAGTGTAACTTTATAATAACTAATAATTATAAAACTCTCTTCATCCATTTCAGCCTCAATTCAACAAAATAGTTAGTGACTGCCGTGTGCATGAAATGTGTTTATTGTCATATTTGAGTTTTGAAAATTATATTATATATATATATATATATATATATATATATATATATATATATATATATATATATATATATACTTACTATGTGTCTGCCGCTCCCGAACCCCTGCAGTTTTCCGCGCTTAATTCTCGACTAATTTTCATTACAATCATGTGCCTGCCCCCTTCTTGCTGAACTTCTGGGTACGCCCTTGGGATAAAGAATAATAAAATAGGTGTTGATATGTGAAATTTAAGGAGAGGAAAGGTTAGGTTGGATTTATGAAGTCCTAACTTCAGTGGGGTGCCACGAAAGCGTACAAATTGTCTTTTTTAGAATTAAAACATGAATTATTATTTAAGATACATGATACTTTCCTGAATTAGAATGTTGTTTGATGTTCTGAAATTCATCTCCAATCTCATGTAATATTATAAAAATGATATTCGACGTATTTATTCCTCATACTCCATGATCTTGAGACTCTTAATTACCGCTCAGCGTAGCAAGTTTGGATACAGGAACATAGTGTTCCGATCAATGTTCCAAGTTCAGCACCATTGGAAAGCCATTTATATTAAATGAAACACGTTGATGTGATGTAACGATAGCCGTTTGTCATGTCCAAAGTTTACAACGTACGATTACAATCACGAACTAATCAAAGTTGATTAGATTGACCCAAAACAGTTTGTTGTACTCAGTTTCAATCATGGATCGAGTAGTTTGTTGGTTTTGTCAATGTTTGAGTACGGAAATTGGAAAGTAGAATGTGTTGCTCCGAAATTCAAAATTGATTGATGATTATTACTAGTTATTCCGAGATCATTTTAGCTATTCCATTATTGGTTTTTCATTTTACATACCTGGTGTACACGAATTTCATCTGATAGCTGATAACTTCGTTATTAGAAGCGATACCAGAAGAGCCCAAAAGAAAGAAAATTATAGGCATCAAATGAGCCTGCGTCCTTTTTATTCATTATTCTCACACATTTGTGATTTTTTATTCTTCTAGTTGCGATATTTCAGATTTTTCTCAATTTAGCGTTAATAATGGTAAACTGAGACTCGGATGAAAGAAAGAATGCGCTTTATTACCATCATCACTTTGACGATTTTCCAACATTTTTCGTCGTCAGTAATCACCATTTGTTTGAGGTACGAATCAAAAAGGTTGATATACACAATGAAAACCAATTCATGAGATCATACTAATAACCCCGATTCTAACCTAATCTAATGTATACCAAAATTCAAATCATTAATCCTATATACAGGATGCTTCAACGAAAACAAAACAGAAGCTATATCTACCAAGATATTCATTTCTGATCAAAACTCAAAATCAGGTCAATTTTTGTTTCAAGGCGGACATTTTTTGGGGTACAAAACTTTCCTGAAATATCAACATCCTAAGCGGGGGTTGCAAACCTTGAACATTTTGAATGGGTAAGATGGGTCGAGTGATGACTCAAAAGAAAGGTGGTATCTTTGTCTACATCGCCTCGAACGAATTTCCATTTTTAATTGAAAACTGTAAAAGATACAGGGTGAGCAACTGAAAGATAGGAAAGACTATTTCCCTGAGACTATTCAAGTTTAAGTGAAGTAAAATGGAACAGATCCATGCTGATCAATGACAGTCATTATCAAGTACCATCCTCATCTCGAATTTCAACCCCTAGAGCAGGGAAGAGGGAAGATGGGTCGAGTGATACCTAGAAAGAAAGGTATTATCTTTGTCTGCATCCCCTTGAACGAATTTTCAGTTTTGATTGAAAACTGTAGAACATATAGAGTGAGCTACTGAAAAATAGAGGAGACTATCTATCGCCCTGAGCTTCACGTATTAGTGCAAAAACTGGAACACTTTTATTCCAGATCAAAGGCTGTCATCTTCGATCTAAATGAATCTATTCCAGTTTTTCGCGTTTATACTCCAATAGTTTTGGGGCGATAGTCTTCTCTATTTTTCAGTGGCTCACTCTGTATATTCTACAGTTTTCAATCAAAAATGAAAAATCTTTCACGGGAATGCAGACGAAGATAATACCTTTCTTTCGAGTTATCACTCGACCCATCTACCCACTTCCAAATTTTCGAGGGTTGTCACCCCTGCTCCAGGGGTTAAAATTCGAGATAAGGATAGTACTTGATGATGACTGCCATTGATCAACAAGCATCTGTTTCATTTTTCTTCACTGAAACTTGAATAGTCTCAGGGAAATAGTCTTCCCTATCTTTCAGTTGCTCAGCCTGTATCCTTTACAGTTTCCAATTAAAAATGGAAATTCGTTCAAGGCAATGTAGACTTCTTTTGAGTCATCACTCGACCCATCTTCTCTATTTAAAATGTTCAAGGATTGCAACCCTCGCTTAGGGGGTTGATATTTCAGGCAAGTACCCCAAAAGATGTCCCCTTTGAAACAAAAATTAACGTGTTTTTGCGTTTTGATCAGAAATGAATATCTTGGTAGATATAGCCTCTGTTTAGTTTTCGTTGAAGCACCCTGTATAAGAAATGATTTTAAAAATCAATATGCACATATAACTACCATAGGTTAGGTTGAATATTTTGAAAAACAATAATACTAAAATAGCAATTGATTAAACCACACTATGAAATGCATATTCTATTGTATTGTATTTATTCAGAAAATTTTCGAAAGATCGCAAAAATCAATAAATGTCACCGGACGGTCGATGAACGTGCTACATAAACAACTGAAAACCACGGCGTCTATGCCATCAATAAGGGAATTCCAAACCAAATACCAGGTGGGAAAATAGTTTTTAAGTCCATCGATACCAAAATCAATCGAGATTTAATAGCTAAATTCTTTCTCATTCTCTGAACTATGAATCAGCAAATGTATCAGACTTTCAGTATCGTTTCTACAATTTTGAGGTGATTCCGAAGAACGTGACATTCAAATTCTAACACTCTCAGTTTTTGCATATACTGGCGAACTCTTGACACCACGTGTTATTGCAGTCTCACGAATAGAAGAGTTAGTTTAAGATGAAAAGAATTTTTGACATAAGTAGAAGACTGATAGTGAAATCATAAGCATGTTTTGATTTTCCGTTAAGTGCAGACATACGTACAAAATGGCATACAGTTTCGAAAACCTGGCGAGTCATTCCAGAAGGGGACATCGCCAACTGGTTGTTACGTGTGACACTGATGCACACCACTCAGTGTGGGGCAGCTCGGACGTCTACGTGGGAGGCGGAAGTCTTTTCAACTTCCTAATGGCAATAGCCCTGAATCTATTGAATAGGGGAGATGAACCAACCCAAGTGACGCGCAATCACGCTGAGATATTGAACATTACGTTTTGCTCGAGTTCCCTAAGCAATAGAATCTCGAGGAAGAATGCATCAAGTAAACCCTCAGGATCTGATCACAGACACAATCAATTCAACATTGAGTCTGGGATTAGACCAGTGGTCGAATCCAGAAACCAAAGGAGCACGTAATGGGATGGTTATAGGGCCTGCCTTTGTGCTCACTTGTGAGATATTACCACAGCTACAAACAGTCGTGATGACGTTGAGTGTATGGCTAAGGAAATATTCCGGTCGATCGATTCAGCGATTACTGTCCACTAAGAACGTCATAACTTCATGGTAGAATCCTGCTCTCGAAAAACTCAGAAAGGAAGTTTGAAAACTTCTCAACCGAGCTCAAAATACCGGCAAATGGGACCTTTATCGTTCTACTCTAACGTCGTATAGTGAAGAAATTAGAAGGGGCAAAATGGGAATCCTGGCACAAGTTCCCCTTTCAGTGCAAGCCTTACACAGGATTCTCGCCAGAGACCCGTTACTGCCCATTTACATCTGTAAAGGGCCCGGATGGACAGTACACGGACACCGACGTGAGACGATGCATTACCGTGGTGAAAAGCAAATGCCATGAGTTTTCTTTCCACAAATCTGGCCTTTTTAGACGAATTTGCTCTCTCAAACGCCGCATAACTCTCAGGTAAAATTTACCGCCTAACCTTCTGGCAAGAATTCCACGTGCACAACACCGCGATAATCAAAGGACTATACTTTTGATCGACTTTGACAGGCTTTTTCAATTTCGTTTCAGTTGAATGGCGCTATTACGATGTTTGTTGACTGATTTGCATGTCGAACTCATAAAGCTATGTCTCATCACCAGTTACAATGCGTTTCATGAATGTGGGGTCGCAATTTACTCGTTCCACTATATCTTCAGCGACCTTTATGCTATCAATTTTTAAAGACAACTTATATCTTTTGGAACTAGTCGGGCGGCAACGTGTTTCATGCCTGAACAATCGTTTTAAATTACGAATTCCTTGATTTTATTGATGTTAATTTCAGTTGAAAATGTTCAGGGCCGACTAGAGCGGTGCAATCCATCCACCACATCTTGACCATCGTTGAATACACCACTTATATGCACGTATTTTTGATGAAGTCGATTCACTGTAAGCCTCCTGTAATATTTTCAGCTATTCATCATACAAAATTTCATTTGCAATACGAAATTGGACAAATTCTTTGTTCAATATTTTTATCCATTGTGAAAATCGCAGCACACACTTGTAAGATCTGACAAAATCGAGCTCTGCAAACAAACTAAATGACAGATCGCGTTAAAACTCTGCGTTAGTATAGAAAACAGTTGTGCCAACTTAGCAACTACAAAAATGTTGACAATTCCCGGTACTCTTTTGACAATGCAAAAGGAAATCTTCGATCACCGATAATTTATTTTTGTGATCCTCATGATATTAAATTTTATGCATAATGATCATAAGCCATGCGATAAACAACAAGTTGCAATAATCAAATAAGCACGGTTCTTGAGACGCTGATATCAGTATATACTAGTTATCGGTGAGTTGACAACAGTTACAACCATGAATTTGTTATGTATTTTGAAGCCTACTTGATCGTTTCAATGTCTAAGGTGTGAAATCCACAATGTTCATGTACCTAGAAGCTTACACATAACCCGATTCTTACTGAGTTTTTGCAGATTTCTGTTTCCAATCGAGTAATCAAATCTTTTTTATCCATGAATATCTGTTACGGATAATATTTATAAATATAATGAGAAGATTTGTAATTTAGAACTAATAATTATATTATACAGGGATATCCACCGGGACCGTCCGTTAAAAACTTTTTAAGTTCCGAAATTACAATATCAAGCTAAAATTTTATACGCGGCCATAACTAGCGATTTCCAATTGAAGTGAAATATAAATATAAATAAGTGATACCATTTCCGGTTATACCGGAAGTGGGTCATCACTTTGTTATTTCAAATGGCAATCTACCTTTTTTATTGTGCATCTAGAACCAACATTTGAGCAAGGCATAAAATACCCAAGTTGTTGGCACTTATCTGTCAAAACTTTTGACAGATTTAATTATTTCTGTTATAAACTCGATTTTTGAGGAACAACGCAATAAATATTTGACATGTGTAGATTGCTTAAAAAATTATTTCGAAAACGGTGGAAGATATCGCAAAACTTCTTCACTTGTCTCATTTTCACGGAAAGAAGTGAGAAGAAAATGCATTTATCTCGATTTCGCACTCACATTACCGAGGTTTATTTCAAGGACATCATCAAATTCAGGCCAACTACTACACTTGTAGAGAAACAATCGTCTAAAGTGGACGATATTGTATCGAAAATGTAAGGAATCCTAGGAAGATCATTTTCAGTGAATGCACCGAAATATGCCTGAGAAATATCAATTTATTATACAGGGTGCTTCAACGAAAACTAAGCAGAGGCTATATCTACCAAGACATTCATTTCTGATCAAAACGCAAAAACAGGTTGATTCTTGTTTCAAGGGGGACATCTTTTGGGGTACAAAACATGCCTGGAATATCAACCCCCTAAGCGGGGGTTGCGATCCTTGAACATTTTGAATAGGGAAGATGGGTCGCGTGATGACTCAAAAGAAAGGTGGTATCTTTGTCTACATTGCCTCGAACGAATTTCCATTTTTAATTGAAAACTGTAAAAAAACTGTAAAAGATACACGGTGAGCAACTGAAAGATAGGGAAGACTATTTCCCTGAGACTATTCAAGTTTCAGTGAGGTAAAATGGAACAGATCCATACTGGTTAATGGCAGTTATCATCAAGTGCCATCCTCATCTCCAATTTCAACCCCAAGAGCAGGGGTGACCACCCTTGAAAATGTTGGAGGGGGTAGATGAGTCGAGTGATACCTCGAAAGAAAGGTATTATCTTTGTCTGTATCCCTGTGAACGAATTTTCATCTTTGATCTGTTCCATTTTACTTCACTGAAACTTGAATAGTCTCAGGGAAATAGTCTTCCCTACCTTTCAGTTGCTCTTTTACAGTTTTCAATTAAAAAATGGAAATTCGTTCAAGACGATGTAGACAAAGATACCACCTTTCTTTTGAGTCGTCACTCGTCATGTCTTCTTTATACAAAATGTTCAAGTATTGCAAACCCCGGTTAGGAGGTTGATATTTCAGGCAAGTTTCGTACCCCAAAAGATGTCCCCCTTGAAACAAAAATTGACATGTTTTTTCGTTTTGATAAAAAATGAATATCTTGGTAGATATAGCCTCTGTTTAGTTTTCGTTGAAGCACCCTGTATATTCTACGAACTTGTTGAGTGATGTATCAATAACATTTTATTTTAATTGTTGATGTTTGATTTGAAATAATGAGTCCTTCATTAAGTATAAATAGTAACATATGAATAGTAAAATAGGATTAGTTGGCTTATATATACAGAGTATGTTTATTTAGAAGGTAAATATTTCTCTATAATAATACTTAGGCAAATACAAATCTATATAAAAGGATTGAATATTCAAACACAAAGTTATTTCAAAATTAGTGTTAGAAATGTCCAACTATCATCAAAATGATCTCAAATATATCATTGAAGAAATCATAAAAAGCGATGGTTTTTCGAAAAATGCTGTGATAACTTTCTCAAAAGGAAGAGAAAAATGTGATGGTTACATGGGAGATATGGTCAGAATAGACATTGAAGAAAATGGAAGAACATTATTTTTAGTAGCTAAAATTTCATTGAAGCACAAATCAATTAGATCTATCGTCCCAGTGGAAGAAGCATATGGAAACGAAATACAGTTTTACGAGAATATTTTTCCTGCGCTAGATGAACATCAGAGAAAAATGAAGGTTGAAAAATGTTTCGATTCAGTGCCAAGATTTTTCAAATCAAATGGAAATAGTGGAGAAGAGTATCTCATTCTAGAAAATTTAAAAGAACTTGGTTACGAAATGTTCAACCTTAAAAACGATATAGACGAAGAGCATTCCAGAGTGATTTGTGAAACTTTAGGCAAATTTCATGCACTTTCCTTTAGTTTGAAGTATATCAATCCTGATAAATATTATTCATTGATAAAGAAACTACAGTGCATCAACTTAGGATTCATGAAATATAAAGGCGGTTGCATAAATCTGTGTTTCAAAGTAATTAAGAAGGTACTTGATGAAATGGGTAAAAGTCATGAAAGAATTGATTATTATGCTGAAAATGCTGAAGATGTTTTCAAGAAAGTTTTATATTCTAGTAAACATGAAGAATACTCTTGCATTCTACACCTCGATGATTGGTTGAATAATTTTATGTTTAAATATAAGGCAAGTATGAGTATTTTGTGAACAAAATTCAAACGCTAAAAACGTGATTTGAAAAAATAAATTAAATAACCTAGAATTTGGAGATAACATCTCCATTTGTATACTAAGTTTACTAATAAATCGATTCCAACAGTAGACACTAAACAAATTAAGGACAGAAAAAATGGAGATCCTTGCCAGCATCTACGAAAAGTATCTACCAAACATTCATTTGACATTTTTGTCAAATTTCAATCATAGTTACAGTCAGTTGTTTTGCATGTAATTTCTTTCTTCAACAACATCTCGTGTAACGACGGCTCCGTGGTGTAGGAAATATGATGCTCGTCTCCTGAGCAGAGTTACCTGGGTTCAATCCCCACAAAGTCGGTGCTGTTTTTCAGATTCTGGGAATCGCTTGAGTGTCCATCTTTCGGAGGAGATGTAAAGCTGTCGGTCCTGTCTGACAGAGATTTGTTGGACATTAAAGATCCCTTCCCTCGACACAAGAGGGGTTCGGCAAAATTCCTGGGTTAGTGAGGTGACAGAATTCCCCGGCGTGTCGTTAGCCGGAAGGCAGAAATAGAGCACGTTAAAGGAAAAACAAACAAACATCTCGTATAAAAAACCGTTCAAAGACGAATTTATTTTCTATTATTATTTCTGATATTTCATGATATTTCTTGTGAAGTCTGTTTATTTTGTTGCGTTATCCATTCGGCAGGTCTATTGGTTCTCTTCTTCAAATTCCCTTGTGAAAAAAAACATCATAAAACAATCGGCGCACATTTATGAATTAGTGTGGAGGTGCTATATCTTGTCGAAACCAACAGAGAGGTGAAACATAACATTTCGTTCCATTGAAAACCATTTCGGGGTTTGTTCCCCACACATTTTATCACCCAAACATAAACTGAAAATAAAATAAAAAAATTAAAATTAAATGAATTAATTAAAAGAATAAAAATTAATGAAAATAAATAATTAAATTTATTGAAAATATTTCCTAATATTTCACTAATTTATTCCAGTCCGCACTCTGTGTTGAGAAATATTATTACAGAATTTTGAGTCGAGTTTTTTTCAATTTTGAATTACTCTTCGATTGTTGTAAATGGTTGAAGCCAGAAGGCCATTACTTTTTCATATTAATAAAAATAGTTAACGGAATTTGAACTATTCCTAAACTGAAGTTAATGCAGACCAATATATAAAGAAAGACTGCTCACAATCTGAATACCAGCTCTGTAGAATTAGGAAGACAAATAAACGAACATCCATGAAATCTAGCTGAACCTTAAATCTGCATATTTGTTGGTTTGGACGCCTTAATAGATTATTAGGAAAGTATGATTCAACAATCAACTTTCCCAATAAACAACAGACTTCTCCTAAATGAAACAACTAATAGATCTTTGAGCTTCCCTCTTTGAAATATTCCAACGTTTCGACACCAGTTGTGTCTTCCTCAGGGAACTACAAATAAATTTACACTTGAAGAGGAACAAACCGAAAATGGGATGAATAATATACTAATATTGCTCATATTGGGTACTTACATTGATTAAAACTTTAAAATGTAGGTAATACAACTTCAAGTTCAAATATTAAAAATCTTTCGCTCAACAAGAAATAATAAAAAACTACATGTAGGTAATAAAACTTTGAGTTGAAATCATTAAAAATCTCTCGTGACTATCACAACCGGTTAAAACGCAAAAGAAATTGATCGAGCAAAAAATTCTGTTTTACAAAAAACCTTATGTTAATTCACATATTATTGATCATATAAATTTCAAAATACAAGAAAAAGAAGAAAAATCAATCAATCAATGCATACGTTATAAGCATTGATTTTTCTTCTTTTCTTACGTATGAACTTTGTATTGACATAGAATGTACTTCTTCTTTTTATGTAACAGTGTATCATGAAATTTATATGAAGGATAATATGTCACTTCAGCAGTATCTGACACGTTGACTCATCCAAGGCTAAAGAAAACCAGTCAAGATGTCCATTTTTGTCAGACAGTTGAGATGATATATTTTCTGCGATGTCTTGCACCCTCCGAGTCACTGTGTTTACTGAAAAACTGACACCTTTCAATAAATTTACCTTTTCTGGGCATATGTCTTCCGCTACTGCTATCAAGCAGTCTTTTATCATTTCTCCATCGGTGAATGGTTTTCCACGTCTTGCAATTTCAAGAGCCACACGGAAGCAGGCGCGAGTTGCCCAGCATTTGCTTAGTAAACAAAGATTGCTGCGATTTCAGTCCGCGCTTCAAAGTTTCAAATTTTTCTTTCCGCCAACTTCCTGTATATTTAGGGTAATTTTGAAGATGTTTCGATTCATAGTGACGTTTAATTTTATATTCTTTGAGAACAGCTATGGTTTCATTACAAATTAGACAGAGCGCCTTATTATTGCACTCAATCACAAAATACTGAACGTTCCATTTATCTTAGAACATTCTGCATGCACTGTCTATTTTTCGCTTCTTTTTTATACTAATAAATCAAACATAAAACAAGTCTAATCAAAATACTCTTACTTGAGCACGGGTGTTACTTTATTTCACAATAGGCTGTTTCCCTTCTTCTTCTTTCGCCTTTCTCACGCAAACTGACTCGCAATGGTGCCGCTAGCCTTTTTATGCCTGTGCAATTACTACTATCTGGAAGTGATCGAAAAAAACTAGTCAGAACCAGAACTTTCTCGAACCTATGCAGAAATTCTCGAACATGCCACCTGTTAGTAGTTAGTGGGTAGCCGAAATAGATAGTACCTGCATCGCAGACCTGCATAGTAGATGTCCCTACTTGTCGCAATATACACAATCAATAGTAATTGAAATGCAAAACGCCTGTGTTTGCTATATACAGGGATATCCACCGGGACCGTCCGTGAAAAACTTTTTTAAGTTTCAATTACAATATCAAGCTGAAATTTTATACGCGGCCATAACTAGCGATTTCCAATTGAAGTGGAAAATTTTCGAAGTGATAACATTTCCGGTTATACCGGAAGTGGGTCATCACTTTGTTATTTCAAATGGCAATCTATCATTTTTATTATACATTTAGAACCGACATTTGAGAAAGGCATAAAATACCCAAGTTGTTGGCACTGTCAAAACTTTTGACAGATTTAATTATTTTTATTATAAACTCGATTTTTGAGGAACATTCAAAATAATTGTAGCTCGTAGATCTTTTGCACTACTGCACAATTTTTGCTTGGGTGGATAGAAGAAGGATCAAGGAATTTTTTAAGCGGTCTACACATGTCTAATGTTTATTGCGTTGTTTTGTATGATTTTTTCAATTTGGCCTTTTTCAAACAGCAATAACTCAATTTTTTCAAATGGCACGTGCCAATTTTTTTATGGCCATCAGATGAAGCGTTAAATTTCAGATGGAATTGTATCAGCATGTACTATATCCATCTCTTATAGTTCCGAAATAATTTGGGAATATATTGAATTTTGATGATTTTGCAAGAACTAACAGAGAATGCTTTGAAATATTTGAATCAAGCAGCTGAACTGGCTACGCTCACCTGATTGGTGCCTAAAATTAATGTACTTGTCACTTCGTTCATTCGAATTTGATATTTCAACAAGAATTTTTGAGGTCAAATTGAAGAAATCATACAAAACAACGCAATAAACATTTGGCATGTGTAGATTTCTTAAGAAATTCCTTGATTCTTCTCCTATCCACCCAAGCAAAAATTGTGTCTGTAGTGCAAAAGATCTACGAGCTACAATTTTTTTAAATGTTCCTCAAAAACCGAGTTTATAACAAAAATAATTAAATCTGTCAAAAGTTTTGACAGATAAGTGCCAACAACTTGGGTATTTTATGCCTTGCTCAACTGTCGGTTCTAGATGTATAATAAAAAAGGTAGATTGCCATTTGAAATAACAAAGTGATGACCCACTTCCGGTATAACCGGAAATGGTATCACTTCGAAAATATTTCACTTCAATTGGAAATCGCTAGTTATGGCCGCATATAAAATTTCAGCTTGATATTGTAATTGGAACTCAAAAAGTTTTCAACGGACGGTCCCGGTGGATATCCCTATATATTCAACAAATTTTTAAGTGAGTAAAAGCAGAGTAGGTTCTGAAGTAGTCCTTTAAATTTGTTTTTACGTATGACTTTGCATAACTTTTCACAGTTTGATCCGATTTAGGTAACTCTTTTTTATTGAATGTAGTATACTTCAACGTTGATTCCATTCAAAATTGTTGAGTTAATTTCATACCTTAATAAGTAAAAGAGAGAACTTCAATCAATCAAACTAAGGTAAATAAGTGTTCTGTTTTCAAAATTTTGCGAAATTAATTAGAGTATCTTACACACCAAAAATTAAAAGAACTTTTCAACAAAAAATTAAACTATGGAGAAAAAAAAATGGCAGCCGAAATTCGAAAATGAATTTCATACCCTGTGCACCTATACTATTATAAGTAGGTACCAGAATAATTTTGGTTCAAACAACCAATCGGAAGATCATTAGATTACTAATGGAAATATATAATCCCCTAAAATCTAATTATCTAAAATATTTCAGAACCGGATTAAGATATTGAAAATGATTCTCATTCCTCATTTCCTCAGAAAATGAGTAAATTTCACTGTTATGGAACTGTAGTTCCCGGACATCCAATTTGGTCCAGTCTGTACTCGCTTCCCTCCTAAAATCCCGCATCTCGCATAAAAGATAAAATGAAAGGACGCATGCATTTATTTTTAAAATGAGAATAAATTACAAGCATGTCCTCACTTCGAACAAATCGAGTTAGTCGTTCATTGATTATTCAAGGAAATCAGATGAAATGTGTTTTTTACTACCAAGCAGGTCGCTTCCAAAGACCCTTTTCCTTTCTCAAATATAATTCAGAAGTTGGCTTTGCGATATTTAAACGTCGAATTCTTCGAAAACTTCACCAACAATTTCATCTATCTCAACGAACAGTAATCGAATTGAATCTGGAGGAATGTCAAAATTTATTGTATCGCCCCAAAATTTATATTTCGTGTATTGTTGCACACCTTTTATTTTGTTTTGGGAAACTTTTTATGTCATATATTCACATATCTTGTTTTCAATAAAGTTGAGAATAGAAAACTTTATTCTATTGTAAATGCGTTCCAATGAAAACGAACTTCCCTGAATAACTCGGAAGGTTTGACTTTTCTGTGAATTTCTTGAAACAGGTCGATTTTTTATTAGCGGAAGACATTTCTTTGTACATGGTTCATTCTTTCTCTATCAACCTCATACCCCTAATGCCGTCTGCCCCAGATTTTTGAAAGAAGAAATAAAACGTGAATCACCATTTTGAAGAAATTATTCTTTTCTTTGTACGAGCACGTAATTATATACTTCCTGAAATAACATGTGATGATTTGAAATACAGAATTGTATGGAAAAATTTCAGTTTACATGAATAGGTTAGAGGAAATTTTTGGATCAAAATCAATTTTGTTGAATCGGAATCGAGGTTCGAATGATTGCCTTTTTTCGCAACATATTTAGTGTTTTCTGTTGACATTCTTCAGCAATCCTTTCTCGTAGTTTTACCAACGGGTGGAGTAACATGGACTTCAGACTCGAGATAGCCCCACAGGAAAAAATTGAGAGGTGTTACATCCTATGATCTAACCGGCCACTCTATAGCGCCTCTCCGACCCGGGAATCTTTTGTCCGGATAGTACCGCTACACAACATAATGGGCCAGTGCTTCATCATGTTGATACATAACGTTATGTTCAGATAGATTTGGATTGCCTTCTATGATAACTGTTATGAAAGGATCAATCAAACTATCGAACATATCCAAATAAGTCACTCCTAAATAAGAATCCCACAATATTGTCTCCCAACTGTGATTCTCCCTCTTTGAGTATGATTCCCCCCTCCAGCTTTGGCGATGCACCTTGCTATTCAAAAAAAGTAGATTCCTTAGAAAAAGAAACAAATAATTTTTTTGAGTCTTTCCTGTATTAATCTATTTCAATTCACCAATGAAGCCATCCTTGGGCAATAAGAAAACGAAAGGAAAAAAGTATTCATCCTCTCTGGCCGAAGAAGCATGCAATGATCTGAGAGCCTATTTTCATGAATTTTTACGGAAAAAAAAAATATTGTGACGAAACTACTCATCAAAAAAAAACTAATTACTTAAAGACATTATAGCAGATTTTAGGCCGCCCCTCAATCTTGAACAAAAAAGTGGTCTTCCAATCTGAAAAACCACCCAAGATTTTTTTATAGAAAATTGGGACACCCTGTTTACTTTAAAATAAATTGCTGAAATAGATTCTAACTTTCTAAATACAATACCGCTCGACCAAAATTGAAATCTTCAAGAGTGTACGAGCTGCAGAGCACCAGGCCACTGGTGAATCACCCAGTATATATATATATATATATATATATATATATATATATATATATATATATATATATATATATATATATATATATATATATATATATATATATATATATATATATATATATATATATATATATATATATATATATATATATATATATATATATATATATATATATATATATATATATATATATATATATATATATATATATATATATATATATATATATATATATATATATATATATATCGTACATCAGATCTGTTTGTTGATTGGTTAATCTGTTTAAATGTTTCCGTTCTCGAATGAATTTTTCATTTTTATTGTGGGTATTTCTCAACTTGAAATATTCGTCTTCGATTAATGTCTTTGAGATGATGCATTAACTATCTTCTAAATGTTAATCGAAATTTATCTTAGAAATTGTGTAATACTTCCATGAGATTGGAAAACTTGATAAAGATGAAAATTAGAGAACAACGTTTTTCATGAAACTTATAATAACAAATTATTCATATATATATATATATATATATATATATTAATTACCGGGTGGTGGATTTATATTTTTCATGAAATCAGTTTGATTGCATGAACAGATATATGGGCAACTCGTCGGGGTAAAACCCTATATATATATATATATATATATATATATATATATATATATATATATATATATATATATATATATATATATATATATATATATATATATATATATATATATATATATATATATATTGTTTTTTTTAATAAAGTTATAGATTATACAGTATTCATAAGACAATGTATGAATTTAGCTGTTACTATTTACTCATTTTCTTAAATTTATAAACAGCATCTACCCGAAATTGAAATTCAAATTCAGAAAAGAGGTAAAGTATTAGATATCATCCCTTGATTTCAATTTCCCACTCAAATAGCAAAATTAACTTCAACATATTCAGAAAACCAACCAGCATAAATACACATATGTAATCTCAACAATTCTACCCACCTAAAATTTTGGTATACAATTCAATTGATTCAAAGAGCATTTTCATTAGAAAATCTTGAAGAAAAATTAAATCAATCAAAACTATAGCTCACAACAACGGTTTCAATAGAAAGTTAATTGACAAAAAAGTGTAACGAAAACAATTACCAACAAATCCGACAAATTCCTCCCTTTACTATATATTCGACAGATAAGAAAAAATGTCGCAATAAACTTTCCAAATTGAAATCTGAGATTACATTCAGGCCTAAAAATAAATTGGTATCACTTTTATTCAATACTAAAACTCCCAAAGATAATTCAAAGTATCAATAGTTTATAAGTTATATAATCCAACCTGCAATAATTTCTACATTAGTCAGACTAGTGGTTCAAACAAATAAACAAGATTGAATACTACTATGCACTACATCCATAATCGTATTGATAAATTGAAAGTTCTACACATTGATGCAAAGGCTAAAATCAGTCACATTTTAATGACAACTCAATTGTTGTCATTATTAATAATGAACGACCAGACTGATCTATGTAAATCTGAAATATTCGGTGTGTTCAAAAGATAACTTCCTTCCAATAGTTTATGAACTATATACCTTATATCTGGTTTTTCAGCAGTAACAGTGATCCATTAATTTGATTCATTTCTTGATGGTTAAAATGCAGTAAATAATTCATTTGTGTTTCAATATTTATAAGAAGAAATAAGAATAAAATGAAATAACTGTACATACTACAAAAAAGGAATAACAGAATAATCTGAAAAATGCTTGAAATAAGAGTCACCTATCTAACTCATTAAACATTTTCAGACTTTAAATGGAAAGAGAACATTAGAAGATATTAAACTATTAGACTGGCAAGCATGTTTTTATGGATCCCCTGTCTTAGATCTATCATATTTCCTTTATTCTGCAGCTCCAGTAGAAATACTGAATAACTGGGAAATATATCTGAAAATATATTATAATGCACTCACAACATTCCTGCCTCAGCAAAAGAATATAATGGAAATTATTTACCCACTAAGAATTCTCAAGGACCATTGGAAGAAATACTGTGAATTTGGAATGATTCGAGGACTAATAATAACGAAAATAAAGCTTAGTGACACTACCAACCTGGTTGATCCAGCAGAATCAGGGGAATCGGATTATTTCGAGAGAATTATGTACGCTGATTGTGATCGAGAAGGTTTATGTGAAAGAGTGTATGATTTATTCGGTCACATGGAGAATCTAGGTGTTTTTGATGAATTCTGAAATAATAAATCTGTTTTACTCTTTTACTTTGCTCTATATATCTCTAATCGCTTCCTAGGTGGCCACAAGTAGGTCTTCTGTATCTGAAAAGTAAGGGGGTCTCTTACCGAATCGGTGTAACACTGACGTGTTCGAACAACAAAGAAACTGCGTCTATTGCGCTCATACATATTATCTGACTCAATTGTTTGTTTAATGTGACGTCATCAACCAGTTTTCTTCGGATGTTGCAATTTTCCCAAAATTCCATATTAGTGTGACTGTAAAGTATTGAATAAAATTCATAATCTCTTTATTTTTGATTTTCGTGCCAAACGCTCTGACAGATCCATTTTTATAGTAATTCATCCATGTTATTTGGAACAAGAAAAAAAATTTTTCTTTTGTAATTCGCAAAATATGACGTCATCGACCATTTTTTTTAAATGACCAACCCATATTTTTCATCATCATTCTACATTTTTCTGAGTGTTTTGATACCCATAGTAGGGGTATGAGATGCGTATTTTCTGAAACAGAGGTAGTGGTATGAATTTTTCTCAGAATAAATTCGATTGTCACTTCGACTTTTTTCTTAAGAAAACTTTGTCTGATGTCAATTTAGGCATATGAAATTAATTCGCGACCTTCATTTCCCGAAAATAAAATTTTTCAATAATCATTAATATCAATACCTCTTGAATAGAATATCCTGTATATCGAAAACTACGCATCTCAGACCCCTAGTGAGGGGTATCAAAACATTCAGAAAAATAATCTCTGTATCTTTCAACTAACGTAAGAAAAAAAAATTTTTCGGCCAAACAATTTCGAGTTGAAAATAAAAATCGACCTGATGATCATGATGGATCTTCAGAATACTAGTACTTACCTGTAAATGCAACACATGAGGCATAATTCAATTCAATTGTGTTCACCTTTCTTTAATATAAAAACAGGAAAAAGAAGAAATTTTCATAATGCACTTTGTTTAATAAAGGTTTAGAGCACTGGCCATCTCATTGAATTTGAAAAACAATGGAAATGAATGAGATTTTAGAGAAAAACAGGTTTTGAATGAGCCAAAATTTAAATCAAAACGTTACTTTTTGACTGATAAAAATTATTTTCACTAAACCATGAAATCATAATTATTTTCGAAATATTTCAATCTATCAACAGAAATTAGAATTTAGTCTACTTGGCACTTGCAGATTCAAATAAGGAGCACAGGTAAAACTATCTAATAACAGAACATTTATTTAATGATAATTTCACAAAGGAAAGTTTGAAGAGTTAAAATTAATTGAAAAATAAATACTCCATTTTATTCTGAAAGTTCGTCTAAAATTTTTCACTGTCACTGCCATTCTTGTCCATATTTATTATCGAAGGGGAACATCTTCAAGATCAAAATGAATTCTTTTTCTGTATGCTCAATAATTTTACTCCATACCTCTGGAGTAATTTTCTGAAGAGCTTCTTTCCATACTGAACGAGATTGTTCAGCGGAACTCCCTTCCTTCCTACATGGTCCCGATAATAGTTTTTGGTTATACCCCAAATATTTTCAATTGGGTTGAAAATGCAGTGGTATGGAGGAGGACGTAATACTTCGTGTCCATATTCTGCAGCTAGATTATCAATCTCATATATTGGTTTTGGCTTATTCCTATGAAACATATTCAAATTGTATACACTCCTACTTCTTGAAATACAATCCTTTTTGAATTCAGTACTTACATTTTAACTAGACTCAATAATTGTGGTTTCAAATTACTTTCTCTATAGGCAATATTATTGCTTCTTAACCATTCTTGAATCTCAACATTTTTATTTGCTGTTGTGGGGGCTTTGTTCAAAATAGTTATATGATAACTTGCATTATCGAGTAAAATTGTTGAAGGCTTTCTCAAATTTAACAATAGTTGGTGTACAAACCAATGCTTGAAGTTTTCTTGATTCATTTCCCGTGGTAATCACAGTCCAAAGCTTTTGAGGAAAAAACAAGTTCTGCACCAGGAATGAAACCATTACTTTTGCCTGCTTGGAGTACAATGAATCTGAAACGAGTATCAAATTTGGAATATCTTGAAATAGTACAAACAATAGTTGATAATCACACCTGGTTCCACCAACTTTTGATTTATTCACACTTTTGATATTATCACCTTTCCACGACCTTGAAAATCCATGTTTCGTCAAGATAGACAAATTCACGTAATCCTTCATTTTTTATACGAGTATATGATTGAAGAAAATAGATACGCTTCAATGCAATAGGAGGTAGTTCCATCAAACCTCTTCTTGTATTATCTTTGGAATACTTTAATCTAATGTTTTGCACAATTTTCAATAGCTCTTTCTACGAGAGATATTTTACATTCTACGGAAGATTTAATAATGATTCTTCAATAGTCTTCAATTAACAAATACTTGAAAAATTAAATAAAATAATAAAAAAAAAAGTGATAATTTTTTTATAAC
This sequence comes from Cryptolaemus montrouzieri, assembly GCA_013387265.2. Taxonomy (NCBI): domain Eukaryota; kingdom Metazoa; phylum Arthropoda; class Insecta; order Coleoptera; family Coccinellidae; genus Cryptolaemus; species Cryptolaemus montrouzieri. The sequence goes on from JABFTP020000185.1 coordinate 129,142,713, forward strand.
TTTCAAAAACCAATACGTCTCTAAAAAAGTATACGAATTAGTATAAGCGACTGTTCAATGTTACCCCACTGGGATGCATGCTTGAATCGCGCTCGTTCAAGAAATTTTAAACACCGCTCCCCGTAATTTTCAACTAACAGAAACTCATCTCTATCCCCAAGGTTTTTTTTCGGTTTGTTTAGAAATCTGGAAATTATTTTTCTCAAAATTATGTTCGGACACATAATAAAATCGTTATCACTCTTTTCACCATAATAATATAACTGTATTGATGTATTGAGAAGATAATTGAAGAACATAAAAATCCATTATTCAAAACAAAATTTCACTAGTTTTCTGAACATTGTATAGATATATTTCATAGATTTCTGAACAATTTAACAAATGCATTTAGGTAAAAATGGGAACAAATTGGACAAAGTTTTTTTTATGTATCCTGTGTTTGAAGTTTGAGCGTTTTATATACTTGATTTAATTATTCACTTCATTTCGAAAAAGTCACATACAGTGTGTTCCATAATAGTGTGTCACAACTTGAAGGTATAAATCTACGTGCAATTTTAAGAAAAAACCTTCATATAAACATAGGTCCGCAAAAGCTTCCTTACGGAACTACAGGATGTTGAAATTTCCGGAAAAAATTGGTTTTTCTTCAAAACTCCTGCAGTTTTTGAGATATTCAGCACAAATTTGAAATGCAAGCTATTCTTCACAGCCTTCATCGTTATACGTCCCAAATTTCTACTAGAATCTACAAGGTGTTTTCTTTTCCGGAGCCATATCTTCTTTCGCCCTCCAAACTTTTTTGCAGTACGCCACTGATCAGCGTACAATCAATTTTCGTCATCTTCGTTCAATTTAAAAACTTTTTTGACGATTGAAATTTTTTCGTATCTCCGACCGTTCTCGACTAGACTAGAAGGCTTTGATTTTCTTCATTCATTTATTTATTTTAACAGTTACTAAAGTTGAACCAGTGTCTGTTCGAATTGTTTATCAAATTAACGATTAGTTTTAAGACTTTTGAAGTTATTGCTGTGAGAAGAAATGGCTAATTTTACTAAAGCCGTATCAGCTGATATCCATTACATGTACAGTCTGGCTAACAGAAACACAACAAAAGCTAGGATATTATATCGAGTGCGCTTTCCAAATCGAGTACTACCAGACAGGCCAACATTTTCAAACATCCACAGAAGGCTGAGGGAAACTGGTACTTTTACTGAAAATAATCATTCAAAAGGTGCAACTCTAACTATAACAACTCCAGATATTGAGGAAGCAGTTTTGAATTGTATTGATTTGAATCCTCATGTGAGTAACAAGAAAAATAGGAAATCAGTTGAATACTTCACATGTTCTAGCTTGGAGGATTCTCCATAACTTTTTATTGTACCCGTTTCATATTCAGCGCGTCCAAACTCTACCTCCTCGAGATTTTGATAGTGAAATTATGTTCACAAACGAAGCTTATTTTTCGAGAACTGCTATCACAAATTTTCACAATAGTCATTATTGGGCTGAGGAAAACCCCCATTTGATCGAAAAATCTCATCATCAAGAACAATTCTCACTAAATATCTGGGTCAGAATAATTGAAAATTATTTGACTAGGCCATTTTTTCTGCCTAACAGACTAAACAGTCCCGCTTATCGGTAATTTCTTGAGGAGAAGTTTGGTGAGAAATATAATGTGGTTCATGCATGACGGGGCACCAGCACATTTCAGTGGAGAAGCTAGGGAATTCTTGAATTATACATTCAACAACCGATGGATACGTCGGGGTGGGCCAGAACCATGGCCTCCTAGGTTCCCAGACTTCAATAGTTTAGACCTTTTCTTATGGGGATATCTCACAAGTTTGGTTTATACTACTCTAGTGAACACTGTAAAAGAATTGAGAAATCGAATAATTACCTCTTGTGACACGATAAGCAAAACCCCCGGAATATTTCAAAGGGTGCGTGGTTATATGCGAAGAAGGACAGAGACCTGTATTCTTGCAGGTGGAGAACACTTCCAGCAATTCATTCAGTTTTTAATTGTTCTTTTTTTTTAGTTTGATATTGAACAAGTAAGTTGAGTCTCAGAAGATGAGCTATCAAAATGAAAGTAAATTTTGGGCATACCTATCGAGTACTTCTATTAATTTTTTTATTAAGCGAATAACATACAATTCGAATAATTTAAATTCAATAACTTGTCACTCGAAAACGGTTGGAGATACGAAAGAATTACAGGTGTCGAAAAAGTTTCTGAATTGAACGAAGATGACGAAAATTGATTGTACGCTGATCAATGGCGTACTGCAAAAAAGTTGGAAAGGGCAAAAGGAGGCATGGCCTCAGAAAAGAAAACACCCTGTGAATTTCAATTAAAATCTAGGACGTGTAATGATGGAGGCTATAAAAAGTCTTGCATTCCAAATTTGGGCTGAATATCTCCAAATCTGCAGGAATTTCGAAGAAAAATCAATTTTTTCTGGAAATTTCAACACCCTGTATCTCTTTAACGAAGCTTTCGCGCACACATGTTTATATCAACTTTTTTTTTCTTAAAATTGCACGTAGATTTACCCCCTCAAGTTGTGACATACTTTTATGTAACACCCTGTATATTTCATGTCACTTTCCACTTGGTTTTCATACAGTCCGATGATGAACGAGTTCGAAACCGCGGCAATAGTGATCTATTAATTTGATTTATTTGGTGATTGTGAAAACAGTAAAAATTTCATTTGTATTTGAATCATGCTTAACGACCAAATAGTGACGGCTAAATCCATACAGTGTTGTTTTTCCTTCATCGTGGTGGTGAAGAACTGGAAATTTTATTCCTTTCCTAGTATCGAATAACAAAAAACATTTAGTTTGTTCAGTTTAAATGAAAGTTCAATTTCGAAACAAGCTCATGCATGTGCTAGTATTGTGGCGTCCAGAACAAAACATTACCGAACTGCCAAAGTCAGTTCAATAATTCATGTCAGCCATACCTTAATCGGGTTCTGAATACACGTATAGGGAGATTATTTTCTGCCACAAATGGTGAAATTTTAATCACCTGCCTGCAACACGAGGAAAATGCATTTCAAACAGCCAAGTGGCGCATATTGCCTACTCAGCGGTGAGCGATCGAAAAGTTTGATGGGGGAAAACTGTTCCAGAAACTTGAGCATGTACCTGCTTCGGGTACACATTGTTCACTTATTGCCAAGTTGTTACACGCTATATGGTCGATGGCTTGAAATGAATGATGATGAAAGAATTTACATGGAAATTTTGATGTCTCCAAATTGAGCCCGCAGTTTTATATCCATAAGAATTTACGAGCCTGTGAAAATCTTGCAGAATAATGTTTTTAAATTGAAGTAAAATGTTGATTTCCATCGAATATTCAGGGTTTTTTCGAAATCACCAAATAATATTGAGATTTTTCAGCCCTTTGTTCTCGTTCTCCTTCTTCGTTTATTTCTGCTTTTAGTATGCTAATTTTATATCCCTCCTCTAAATTTACAAATAAAAAAATACTTCACTTCATATTGCTACTCTAATTTCTGATATAATCACGAAAATTTTGGTTCAAGTGAATGTTTACTATTTTGCCAATGATAATAATAAATATCTCGAGAACTGAGGTAGTAGGAGTATGAAGTTATGGAATTTGAATGGGATAATAGACAGACTGGGTGATTATTTTATAAAGTGAACCATTTAAACATTTTTTACTTCTAATTGTCGTAAAAAATTTTGCATATGGTCTCAAGTTATTCTCAAAAATTTAAGAAAATCATTTTCATCGAGGCAGTTCCGGTTATACCGGAAGTTGACTGCCACTTTATTATTTCAAATTGAATGGTGTGTTTTTCTATTATTTCTTGAAGGGAATTATTCTTTGAACACCTTCGTGTAACATTTGTTATATCTTGAATTTACCGAAATGAAGATTTTTTTATTTTACTTTCACTCCTGAAATGAGTTACTCGAATTAGATTCAATGTTTTCTATCTAGTCAATAGAGGAAGGATTGTTTATACAAAATGTCCAATCAGGTAAGTGATTTACCACGCAGTTATTCACCCGTCAACATGACTGAAAACTTTCTAATGCAACCACCTCTTTTTCACATCATTGGAGCCATATTCAGAAAAATTGAAATCGTATCAGGTTTCGCTAATCCCGAAGCTTGTTTTAAAGTTAATCATATTTATTTAGCCAGTATTGTGAACAATTCGAGAGGTTTGACATTATCAATTATCTATCCTTCCTCTGTTGGTTGGGTCGATGAAAAAATATTCAGGATGAATTAAAGTAGGTATTTTCAGGAGGTTTCTAAAATTATTTTCCGGTAAATTTAAGGTGTTACAAATGTGGAATAAAGTAGATCACGAAATTATTCTCTTCAAGAAAAATTAGAAAAGCATACCATTTTTAGGTTCTAGTATATATATATATATATATATATATATATAAAAATATATATATATATATATGTACTACTTTCGAGGTGCCCGTCGAAAAATTAGATATCCCAATTAGATATCCATCTACTATAGCGGCCCTTACATTCAAGAACTAACGATGCTGGTGATCTACATGTCTCATGAGGTATGGATTTTTCCCTGGCCTTATAATAAAAGTTATGCCTGTTAACAAGCCCATACTTGTGGAAAGTTTCATCGTCCGAGAAAAAAACTCTGCTAAATATATTTGGATTTTCCCCGTCTTTGTCACTTGCCCAATTGCAAAAATTGATTCGATTTTCATGGTCTTGATTGTTCAGTTCCTAGCGCAGCTGTTCATGATATGCATGAAATTTATTCACTTTCAAGATTGTCTGGACGGAAGTTTGAGTTATATCTGTTAACTGCAAATCTCTCTTTGGCTTTTATATAGGTCCTCTGTCACTGTGAACAAAACTGATAACTGGTTGTCTTCAGCTGTAGCAGTTTTTGATTTTTCATGTTTTCTGTAAGCGATATTACCCGCTTCGATAAATCTAATTAAAAATTTTTCAAAGCATTTTGCATCAGGATTCCTCTTATCAGGAAACCTTCGTGCATAAACAATACTTACCAACAAAGACTTTCTATTACACTCACCCAGAATGAAAATCATATCAACCATTTCTTCTTTGGAGAACTTCATGGCAGTCAATTGAGAAAATTGGGTTCAAACCTCACTTTAACAATGTTTAATTTCGAAACACTAATAAGTTCACCATGTAAAATGCAGAATATGATATGTCCGGACACCTGACAGAAGGCACAAAGAAAAAATTTCAACACATACCTCGATTTACGTTTTAATCATCTTTATTTTATCATACATTGAAAGAATTATATTGTTTAGGTTTCATTTTTTGCTGCTTGAATCATTACAGAAAAAAAACTTCTGCGCGAAAAATGATGCATGTAGATAAGTTTGATACGGTTTGTAGAATTTTCATCAAAAATTTTTACAAGTAATCGAATATTTCGAAAATGATCAAAGATAAAAATAAGGTTACTTCTGCAAAAATATAGCACAATATTTTATGCTTTGACATGAATAATAAAATACAGGGTGTTCTATTTGAACAAATCAAGATATGATACTTTTAAAATTACAATATTCAATGATATTTTTCAGTCACTTCTGTATAAATAGGATAATCTATTTCAATTCATTAATGAAGATATCCTAGGGCCCATACACCTTGGGACACCTTACCAAAAAAATTGATGAAGTAGATTCTTACTTTCTAAATACAATACCGTTCGAACAAAATTAAATCTTCAAGAGTGTACAAGCTACAGAGCACCGCTCCACTGGTGAATCACCCAGAATATATATATATATATATATATATATATATATATATATATATATATATATATATATATATATATATATATATATATATATATATATATATATATATATATATATATATATATCATCAGAGAAGACAACTAACCATAGCAGCACTAAAGAAAATATTAGAAGATTATATTATAACAGACTTAGAATTATTATCAAGAGTCATTTCACAAGTAAAACCTTTTCAGAGCTATCAACTCCTATGCAGTTCCTATTCCTACATCTTCTTTCGAAATTATTAAATCATCTAAAACTGATCTAAATGAATTACAATGTCAAACGAGGAAAATGCTTTGTAAATGTAAATGTCATAAGCATATTTTTTCATGAAATCGGTTTGATTGAATACCATATATCTGATATGGCTTTGGAATTTTCTGTGATCTGGCAGATTGTCATTTTATTAGGCTTGACAATCAATCGTGGACACAGCAGTGTTCCTCAAGTTCTTAACTAGATATTTTGGTGATTTTTTTATCACTATTAGGCACGGAAATGTACAGTAACTCTGAAATGGTTGATATGGTTATGTTGTACGGATTTTGTCAAGGCAATAGACGTGAAAGCGCGAGAATATATGCTGAAAGATTTCCAGATCGCATAGTGCCGAACCACCAAAAGTAGCGAAATTTGGAGAGGCGCCTCTGCGAGAATGGTTGCTTCAAGCCCAGGAATTTGGATCGAGGATGACAACGAACAGTAAGGACGGTAGATCGCGAAAAACAAATTCTGGACATGGTTGAGAAAAACCCACAATTAAGCACTCAGCATTTAGGTTTGCAGTTGGTCGTTCCTAAAACATTGATTCATTGTGTCTTGAAGGAACAATTATTTCATCCTTATCACATTCAGGAATTTCAGGAATTACTTCGCAACGATCCTGAGAATCGCCTAACTTTCTGCCGATTTTTCTTAAGAAAAGAGATTTCAGGATCTCTACTTCAGTAGGAAAATTCTATTTACTGACGTATGCACTTTAACTAGGTCATTAATGGTCCAGTAGTGATTCCAGATCGATTAAACGGAAAGGCATATTTGAATTTTCTGCAAGAAACTTTGCCGGATTTGTTGGACGATATTCCAGTAATACTGCGTGCAGAAATGTGGTTTATGCACGACGGTGCACCTCCGCACTTCACTTTAGCGGTTTGCGAGTTCTCACATGCACCGTATGCGAATCGTTGGATCGGAAGGGGAGCTGATGCTACTGCAAGTTGGCCAGCACGATCTCCCGACTCGACACCGTGCGACTTCTTTCTTTGTGAGGCTTTAAAATCTAAAGTTTACTCTTCTCCAATTGACACTCGAGAAGAGTTACATATGAGAATTTTAAATGCGGCCATCTCCTTCAAAAATAACCCTGAAATAATGCCAAGGGTCCAATTTAATTTTTTGAAGGGGATTAGGGGATTAACTCCTGTATTCAGCAAAATAGTGGAATTTTTTTGAACGTTCACTATAGTTGAATCAAATTTTGGGTGTGAACTAATTAATCGTTATTCTGAAGTGATTTATTTTTTCTTTTTTAGTTTCCAACTGGCCAACCTGTTTTCATATTTTTAAATAGTCATTGTTGAAAACTTATTAAATTTTTTCTTCGATTTTTGTACTACTGAACATTGAATTTCCTATTCCCTTGATCTGATTTAGAAACCTAGAAAACATCATTTTGTCAACAAGAGGTCGTCAAGCATAAAAAAATGGCAATCTGCCAGACTACAGAAACAAATACAAGGCCAACATGATCAATATGTGATACTTTTGATTTGCTGGGTGGTTAAAGAAATCAAATTATGAAACAGTTTTGCTTAAACGTAGACAGTTGAAAAATTATGGTTGATTAAAAATACATTCGAGTTTTTAGGGACACTTTCAAAACGTCAAGGTTATTGTGTGGATCACTAAAAAACTTGAATAACGATCTATCGATCGAGTCGTTCTCGAATTATTTGAAAAATAAGAAAATAAAACTCCGGATTTGGCGACCACTCGGCCAAACGAAGAAACTTTTCATACAGGGTGTACGTGAATTACGTGTACAAAGTTATACCAGAAATTCTTCAGCTTGAAATAATTAATTTTTTTGTGGTATTAATAAAAAAGCTTCCATTTGTAAGTAATAACAAATAGCCTAAGGAAAGCAATATCGAGGAAAAATATCTTCTAGTATCAAAATAACTAATACTAATTCAACAATTATCATAGGTTTTTCTGTCGAAACTTCAGCTAGAAATATCAGCATAATGAATAAATTAACTGAATTAGAGGAGCCTAATTTTCTATTATCCCTAATTATTGAAATTTGCATATCAGATCAATTAACATACTTCAGGAAAAGCCTATTTTACTATAGCTAACATTACTTTTATTATCGCTATAAAATTCTACATTTACATATCATTCTTTTTTCGATTTTCAATATCATTTTTGGAGTTTCAGGAAGTTTAAAGCTTGATAGCTATAGCATATTCTGCAAAAAATTTAATATATAGTTTTGATACTAAAAGCTCTATTCAAATCACCACTTGAAATATCTCTCTCCTGTTGAATCATCCTGAATAGTTAAGTCAACAAATATTAAGAAACGACGAATAATACATCGGTCTATGCGAAAATGAGTTAAAGAATCGGAAATATTGAAACAATTTGACTTTCATTTCTTCTCTATTTTTATATAGTTGTAACAAATAAATCAGCGATTTTTCCATTATTACGAATAATGACGTATAATGTTATCTAAAGTATTCGATTGATTATATTTGTGTGCATAAAGGTCACCTCACGTGAAAGCATTAATAAACTTATATTATAATAGGTGGAGAGTCCTGTCAGAGAACACGGAGGCCATCGTAATCCGAAGCAACAACGAGGTGAGGAGTTGCCCCTAGATCCCCGTGCGCCACCCTTGTACACCGACACCTTGGCTGATGATAACAATCCAGACCTCATTCCACCCACGAACGGTAAGTATTTATCGCCTTACTCGAGAACATGTCCATGGAATAAGGGTAGTAATCGTTACCAAGAGGCATAGGGCTTGATTGATCAGGTTGTATGAATAAAGGGTAGTAGAGAACTTGATGTTCTCGGGGTTTCTAGACGCAAAACACGGCTTGTTCTAGGATGGATATAAGATATCTTGTTTGTTATTATTAGTACTCAAAGCAATCCATTAATTTTAAGCCTACATATCGGGTTGTATTCGAAATATTATATTTCTAAATAACGTATTTCATTAATGAAGGATAGTTGTTTTCAAACGCACATACGAATTATTCAATGTGGATTAACTTTTCGCTAGAATATCAGCATTCCACCTTCATGATACATTGTACTATATTCAATAGTACGGGGAGAATGAGGCAACTAAAACGAATAATTAATAATTGCATATTTATTAATTTCTGAACCGAACGCAAAAATCTATCGAATTTCGTTTGGAGAGGGACATCTTTCAGCGCATAAAGTGCATATATACAACATTTACAATTTGTTAACTGGGGGAAGGAAGTCGAACAATATCTTTTTGCAGAGCTGCTTTCAATTGATATTGTAGGAGTATTTTCGAATTCAACCCTTATCTGATAAAGATAAAAAGTGAATCACCGAAAGGTATGAAAGAGTCAAATACTGAAAGTTTGGTTCGAAGAGAAACATTAAACTACTAAAGGAGAGCAAAACTTCGAATTTTTCAATAGCAAAGATAGATCCTGCCAAATCTTTTCGAAAAGTTATAAGTGGGACCGTTTAGTCTGTTAGAATAAGAAAATGGCCAAATCAAATGATTTCCAATTATTCCCACCCATACATTTAGTGAGAATTGTTCTTGATTATGAGATACTTCAATCAAATGGAAGTTTTCCTCTGCCCAATAATAATTATTGTGAAAATTTGTGATAGCAGTTCTCGAAAAGTTAGCTTCGTCTGTGAACATTATTTCACTATAAAAATGAGCATTTTCTCTGATTTTATCTAAGAACCATCGGCAGAATTTCAGTCTTGAAGGAAAATCTCGAGGAAGTAGAGTTTGAAACGGGTACAATAAAAAGTCGTGAAGAAATCTCCAAACTAGAACATGTGAAATATTCAACTGATTTCCAATTTTTCTTGAACTCACATGAGGATTCAAATCAATACAATTCAAAACTGCTTCCTTAATATCTGGAGTTATCATATTTTGAGTTGCACCTTTTAAATGATTATTTGCAGTAAAAGTACCAGTTTCCCTCAACCTTCTGTGGATATTTGAAAGTGTTCGCCTATCTGGTGTTACTCGATTCGGAAAGCACACCTGATATAATCGCCTAGCTTCTGCTGTGTTTCCGTCAACCAGACCGTTCATGTAATGGGTATCAGCCAATTCGGCGTTAGTAAAATTAGCCATTTTTTCTTACAGCAATAACTTCAAAAGTCTTAAAACTAATCGTTAATTTAATAAACACTTCGAGCAGACACTGGTTGAACTTAAGTGTCAAAAAAGTTTTTAAATTGAACGAAGATAACGAAAATTGATCAGTGGCGTACTGCAGAAAAGTTTGAAAGGCCACAAGACCACATGGCTCCGGAAAAGAAAACACCTTGTAGGTTCTAGGTAAAATTAAGGACGTGTAATCATGGAGACTGTAAAAATAGCTTGCATTCCAAATTTGGGCTGATTATCTATATACATATATATATATATATATATATATATATATATATATATATATATATATATATATATATATATATATATATATATATATATATATATATATATATATATATATATATATATATATATATATATATATATATATATATATATATATATATATATATATATTTAAATTTTAAATTTTCACGGAAGTATCTATGATTTGATGTGTTACGGGTTTTATTTCGTAGTCCATTTTGATTGTCTACCTAACGCCTGAAGGACAACTTATAGAAACGTCGCCACAATCAACCACGGAATGAAACCCGTAAAACATCAAATCATATATGTATATATATATATATATATATATATATATATATATATATATATATATATATATATATATATGGTGTCTACTATAAAAGTTGCCAAACTTCAGTAGGTGATAATGCAAGTCATTTGCAATAAAAAAAAGTCCCATAACATTTTTTCGAAAAGTTGATAATTATCGAGTTATTTAACACTTCTTGATTTTAGGAAATTTTTGCTTCTCTCTATTTAAACAAGAATATCTCTGTTACTCTTACACCTACATCAAATCTGACCATATCATCGGAAAGAACATTGAATTTGCTATAAGGTGGGTATATGGTACTAATGGTGAAAAATTTTGTATACCGGGTGTTGTAAAAGACTAAATGAAAAATTGTGAAATTAACAAATTTAGTGGTATTTTCTTGTTAGCTGTACCAGTGAAAACTAATCAATAATTCGTCGTTTTTTTTTTGGAAAAATCTACAACATACATCTGGCTTTTAAATGGTGTATCAACTTTTGAGCTTACCATTTTTTACCAGCAATATCATGAGTAAGAGTAAGAGTAAAACATTAAACTTTCTTATCCTTCAATCACAAATGAGCTTATTTCACGGGAGCGTCTAAACAATTCCACAAATGACTTTTCAATAATAATAAGCGATTAATAAATAACATCTGGATATAGAATGTTTAGTTTCTCAAATATTGAATATCGAGATATGTTATTTGTTTATGGCTTCGCGAATGGAAATTCCCGTGCAGCAGTGCGAGAGTATGCATTGCGCTTTCCAAACACCAACACCAACTTTGCAAAAGGAGGATCAGATAAAATTCTATGGACGGATGAGGCAACCTTTACCAAAGTTGGTATAATAAATTTGAGAAATTCCCATGTATGGGATACAGAAAATCCTCATGGCATTGTGTCACACTCTCAGCACGAGAGTAGAGTAGGTTGTGGTTAAGGAAGGATCAGCTTGTCGGGCCAGTTATACTTAAAAAAAAAAAGTACTGCGTTTATGTTCTTCAAATAAAAAATCAGATTCAAATTACGCGAATCATCTCTTAGAAAATAATCATTCTTTCGACCCACAGTTTGAAATTTTGCATACAGATAATAAATATTGGAAGGTAGATCTTTGGGAAACTTTAGAAATCAATAAATACAAACACTCAGGTAGACTCATCAATGAACAAGTCGATTTAAGCCCTTCACCTCTATTGAATCTTTTCGGGGAGCAATCTATTCCTTAATTTTATTGGATATACCTGTCATAAATAACCACTTAAGAAGAAGCAACCCAATAAGCTTTTAATTACTCAAGAACATTTATAGTTATATTCTCATTTATATTTTTCTGTATATTCATTCGTCTGAAGAAGATACGGTGTAGTGAAACGCGTTACGAATCGCAATTGTTAAGTAAAATTCCTCAAAACACAGTACTCGTTTTTTATTTTTGATAATGGAATTTTAACAAGTAAAAGCCTCCCAAATCCAGTTATACTTCCCGATCGTCTCAATTCAAACGAATTTTTAAATCTATTAAACAACGAAATAATGAACGTTCTGGAAGAAATGCCTATAGCTACTCGGCATCACCTTTGGTTTCAAATGAACGGCTGCCTGGCTCATAATTCTTGAATAGTCCAGTACTGTATGAGAGATTTGTAGAGAAACGGATAGGTCGATTCGGGCCGGTGAGAAGGCCACCCAGAAGCCCTGACCTTACGCCGCTCGATTTTTATGTGTGTGGCTCATTAAAAAATAATGTTTATAGAATTCCCTTCAATACTAGTAAAGAATTAATAGAAAGGAGTCAAATCTGTTGCAACTAAATGAGTCAAAAACACATTGAACTTCAAAGAGTCGTTGATAGTTTAAGAAAAAGATGTGTTGAGTGCTTTCAAGACATTTTAAACACCTGTTAAAGTTTTAAATCTCTTTCGTGAAAAAATGATTCATTAATTTTTTTAGTTCCAGTTCATGTTTCATTAAGTAATATAAGATATTTGCGTTTTAGAATTTTATGTTCTTATTACTTTTACCCATAATATTGCTGAAAAAAATGGTTATCTCAAAAGTTGATATACCATTTGAAAGCCAGTTACATGTAGTAGTTTTTACCAAAAAAAAACAGCTACTTATCGATCAGTTTTCAGTGGTACACCTAACAAGAAAATACCACTAATTTTGTTCATTTCACAATTTTTTCATTTAGCCTTTTTCAACACCAGGTATACACAATTTTTCATCATTGTTACTTACCTGTCTTATAGCAAATTCAATGCTCTTTCCGATGGTATGGTCAGAGTAACAGAGAGATTCTTGTTTTTATAGAGAGAAGCAAAAATTTCGTAAAATCAAGAAGTGTTGAATAACTCGATAATTATCAACTTTTCGAAAAAAAATGTTATAGGACATTTTTATTGCAAATGACTTGTACTACTATCACCTACTGAAGTTTGGCACCTTGTATATATATATATATATATATATATATATATATATATATATATATATATATATATATATATATATATATATATATATATATATATTTTTGTCTTTCATGGTCGGAGGCCATTTTGAATTTGATAAAATTACAATTTCAGGACGATATTCGTATGTTTCAACTTTCTACTCTGGATTGAATCTTGAATAAAGATGATCACTCTAGAATCTTGGAAGTTATGAGGTGAAACAAAAGTTCCAATTTGCGCTTCGCATATAAAACTGGAATTATCTTCGCTTAACAGTTTCATTTATTCTTCATGGATTTTCATGTTTAATCCCTCAAAATGAGAATTGAGTTTTCGATTTCATGGATCTTATTCACTATTCCATGAAAAACAAAAACTCCCGCGAATTGAAAATATAGTGCACCTTTGAGCCTGTCGGCCATTTTGAATTGTACCGAAAATTAAATTTGATAACAATTTTTTTTATCATCCGTTCGCATTCCAAAGAGCATACAATAAGAGCTCTAACTTAATAATTGTAGTAGTTATAGGTTATGTAAGCACTTCTGTTTTTTCGTGACCCACCTTATTATTAATTAATGGAACTCTACATTCCGAAATAACTTAGAAGATAAAATCTTCCCCGTGAATGATAGCGATTTAATCTTCGCCTCCACCAAAACCGTCAGTACCTCTATGATTCTGAATCAGTTGTTCACAGTACTTGAAAAATATCAGATATGAATAATTGCTCTTCATGAATACAGTCATAAGATATGAACATGAGTGATCACAAAACCCAGTAACCAATATTAATTGGTTGGCAATCTCAGGAAATTAGATGTCTCAAAAAGTGAAAAATCCACAATATTGAATGAATGAATTCAGAAATTAGGCACGGATTGCTACTCCGCCTTGTAGCTGTCTTTGACGTAAGGTTAGTACCTCAGTTATATTTAACGCTTCAGTAACAAAATCTTATTCACTTTATATCTTTGTGTAAGTGCACACTGCCCTTTTGTTCTACGTTAATGGCATCAGAGTATATCTCTTTCTCTCTCTCGTGTAACGAAAATGCATAAGCATGACGCATCCTTGATATATTCTGTTTCAAAAAATATCAGAACAAAAAATTTTATACGAAGAATTGAAAATTGAAAAAATGAGTTTTCCGCATCTGTTGACCGAAAATTAGCTGCAAGGGTTGATTGGTGTCAAAAAATTCGGCACCGTTTCAACTTTGGAATGTGTTGAAAGCGTTTACAACATTTTAAGTGGTGATGAATCATGGATCAATTCCTACGAGCGATAAAATGAACGCCAATCTTTTGTTTGGGTGTTTAAAGTGGAAGATCCGTCTAAAACCATCCGTGGCCGAAGTATCTCCAAAAAGATAGTCACAACGTTTGCATCAAGAACAGGTCATAAAGCGACAATTTCTTCACAAGATGAACAGTTTCTGTCGATTGGTATACAACCATTTATTTACCCAAGTCGTGAATAAGCTTCGAGAAACCAATCCTGAATGGCGAATCATCCTTTACCAAGAAAATACAAGTTCGCACATAGCCCGAATAACAATTGAATATTTAACGCAGGAAAATATCGAATTGTTATATTATCCTGAGTACAATCCGCACCTAAGTACCACCGATTTTTTCATTTTTCCAAAAATCAAGAATGAACTTCGTGGTCGAAGGTTTCAGTTTAAAAAAAAGCTGTTGATGCCTTCTAAAAGACCATTTCGAATGTAGCAGCAAACGATTGGAATAACTGCTTTCACAATTGGTTCAAATGCAATGCATACTTTCAAAAACAATAAAATCCTTAAATGGTGGTTTCTTTCTAGCTCTGTATGCAAAACTGAAAGACATCCCTCGTAGAAGTTAAATAAGAGCAGGAAATGATGAAGGAATACAGTGTACTTGGTTTCTTCTGATGAGAAAGGAAAAATTGTTACCCTATTTCCTATAACGAAGGACATTCATACATAATGACATTTCAATAAAGTAATCACACTTTCCTCAATTGTGAAATTTTACAGAATTGATTGAAATCTTTGCATTCAATCGTGATGGCCGTGATTGCTACTTTTCATTCGTAATCATTTTCTGGAAAATACCCTTAATGGTCGACCAATCATTCTTGTTTTATGCATCGTTAGTTCGCCGATTCAGTATTTTCCATGCAAGCGGGCAGCGGCTCTCTAAGTTGCTAGACAGCTTCAAATTGCCCTTCAGTATGCATGACTATTTAAATGGCAGGGGAATAACTGGGAGCGAAAACTACAAAAGTTTTGAAATAAGCGGTTTCCGTAGTTGAGGCATGGCGAGTTTGAAATTAGCATGTTCCAGATTTACAGAAATTGGTTGAATGTGTAGATATGCCCTATATTCTCTTATAGTCATTTTTGGGAAAAAACAGTACATCCTTAATTTCTCACATTTTGCTGCCAGATAATTTTGATGAAATTTCAATGGTCTAAAACAAACTCTTCGATAAGGTTCATATCGTTAAATGAGCTATAAACGATAAATATTCCACACACAAAAAGAAACCTGTGTGTACAGGGTGTCCGCTCTAAAGAGCCTATTAGAAAAGTCTAGGAAACGGTTTTATCGATCAATTTCAAATTTTGACATTAGAGTAAAAGGAAACTGATCTACAATTTGCAATTGTTTTCAGGGCGGTACGACTTCCAGTTACACCACATATCGACTACAACTTTGCTATTTCACATAGCACGGTGTACTTTTTGAGTTTTTTAAGAAAGGGCATCTTTCATAAAAAAGATTTGCCCTATCTCAAACTAACTACCATTGAGCTATGATTTCTTCGAACTTTCGCAATTGAAGTGTCATTTTCGCCCAAAAAATTAAACTCCGACTTGAGTAAGATTTTTTCAGTTTAACACGAAAAATGTTTTTCTTGAGAGCTTTTTTTCCGATTTCATACACAGGGTGCTCAAAAATCACTTGTCCACTCAATAAAAATAAATTTTAAGGAAAACGTGTTTTTCGAGTAAGAGTACCTATTATTCCCAAGGAAATAGTGATGGTTCTCATTCAAGAAAACCCCTGGACTTCTCACGAAACATTATAACACATGGATCAATAAGTCCCGAGACTAACAATGAAAACAACATTTTTTTTGCAAAATTTGTTTTTATTCATCAACATAATCACCTTTTAGGGTGATACAATGGTTGCAACGCTTTTCCAATTTTTCAATACCATGTTTATAAAAAAATTTATCTTTCGCTTCAAAATAAGCTTCAGTTTCAGCGATGACCTCCTCATTTGAGCCAAATCTTTTTCCCTGGAGCATTTTTTTAAGATCAGCAAAGAGACAGTAGTCACTAGAGGCCAAATCTGGCGAGTATGGGGGGTGGGAAAGCAGATCAAAGCCCAATTCGTTCAATTTTGCCATTGTTTTCATCGACTTGTGGCAGGGTGCATTGTCTTAGTGAAAAAGGATTTTTTTTCTCAGCATGTGCGGTCGTTTTTTTTGATTTCCTCCTTCAAACGCACCAGTAAGTCAATATAATTATCACTGTTGATCGATTTACCTTTTTCGAGGTAGTCAATGAAAATCACGCCATGCGTATCCCAAAAAATATGGCCATGACTTTGCCAGCTGACTGCTGCGTTTTCGCACGTTTCGGACGGCTTTCGCCAGCTGTGCGCCACTCAGATGACTACCGCTTCGACTCTGGAGTGTAGTGATGTATCCATGTTTCGTCCATGGTTACGTAACGACGCAAGAAATCTTTTTTGTTGCGAGTAAATAACGATAAACATCTGAATCATCCACTTGTTGCTGTTTTTGTTCCATCGAAAGCAATCGCGGCACTCACTTGAAAAAAACCTTTTTCATGCTCAATTTTTCATGAAGGATAGTAAGTACACCTCCATATGATATCTGTGTCATCTCAGCATCTCACGGAGCTTCACTTTACGATCTTTCATTATAATTTTTGTCACTTCGCTCACATTTTCCGGTGTAACGGCTTCCACAGGTCTACCCGAGCGTTCCGCGTCATTTGTGTCGGTACGACCACGTTTAATCATTGCTTCTGATGGACAAGAGTCCGGGTAACATTTTTCAATCCATTGTTTTGCTTGCACGGTGTTTTTACCCATTAAAGAACAATATTTTATCTGAACACAAAACTCGGTTTTTTCCATTTTTTAAACAAACTACAAAACGACTTTACTCTAACCTGGATAACTCAGCTGTTTCTGGTCCGATCGACATAAAATTTTGACACGTTTCAAGCAAAGGTTAGTACTCTAGAAAGACGTGGTTACTGGTTCACTACGAGCGCCATCTCTGGGTTAGTCTCGGGACTTATTGATCCATGAGTTATGATCTGATGGTTCCAAACTTTTGAGAGAAGTTATTTTTAATCCGTATAATTCTCGTATCTGGGCCTTCGAAAATCCACATTAAATACGGGAGTGAAATTTTGAACTACGTTTCAGCTTCAATGTATTCCGGTTAATGTACAAAAACCAATGTGAATATTTAATTCATACAGAAAATTATGAACGTATGTCCGGTTCGTACCGATTAGACAGTCCTCTAGCCTATTGCACACCAAGTATCGGGATAATTAACCAGCTTGTTTGACGACGAGTTCATGCAAGATCTCGCCTCTTCAGATTTCTTTTTTAGATCTATGCGGTTGCCTAAAGAACAAGAACAAATTTTATAATTCGCGGATCAAGTCCAAAACGCAACTAAATGAAGTGCTCTCGCAGATTGAAAAAATGTTTAGAAAACATTGGTGGACGATTTGAACATTTCATTTATACTACGTTTATGTTTAAGGTTTTTCCTGAATTTTATTCACGAATGTTTGAAATTTCGTTTTATGATTTATATCACCAAAACGGCATTTTTATCGTTTCATTTCAGTTTTCCTTATTTCATAAGTGATAAAATATGATTGAAATTCTCCGAATTGTTTTCTACAAATTGGACGTGAATTCAAGTACTTTTCGTTAAATGTTATGGAAATTTCACTAATTATTTGTTGTCATAAACGACAAATAGATTCATAATAGTTTGAGTATTAATTTGCCATTTTATTCAACAAGAAAACTATACACAAAAAATATTAGTGTTATCTTTGAATGATTTGCTATTGCATAGAACCTTACATATAACATTGTGGAAAATAGAAACAGGCATCGTAGTTAGATCCCCTCTATCTGTTTCTATGTTCTACGGCCGAATGATTTCATTTTCCGAAGGAACTGCAGCTTCTTGATAAAATCGCGAAAAAAATGAAAATCAGCCATTCAAGCTATAGAGAAACCTACTACCAATCAATACTAATTCGAAACACGGTTTCAATAATGTAAAAATATTCTGTACTCTTATTTGACAAAATCGTTTTTTTGATAATTCAGTTGACAAGTGATTTTTGTGCACCCTATATATAAAATAGTATTGGAAAGAATGTACCCCTCGAAAATAATACTTTTCTTGTTAAAATTTAAAAGAATGATTATTCTCAAATCTGAGTCAATTTTTTTTGGGCAAAGAAGGAGATAGTATAAGTCCATAAATTTCAATAAAAAATCATAGTTCAAGGTGATAAAGTTAGTTGGTTAATTTCAAATAGGAGTCAATTTTTTTGGGCAAAGAAGGTGATTGTATAAGTTCATAAATTTTGATAAAAAAATCATAGTTCAAGGTGATAAAGTTAGGTGGTACATTTGAAATAGGACAAATTTCACTAAAAGAAGCTTAAAAAAGGATGCCCTTGCATTCAAAATTTAAAAAGTACACCATGTCATGTGAAGTAGCAATGCTGTAGTCGATGTCCGGTATAATCGGAAGAAGTTACACGTCTAAAAAATTGCAAATTTTAGATCAGTATCCATTTATTGTAAACGCAAAATTCGAAATTTATCGGCACACCCGTTTTGCAGATACCTTTAATGGACGCTTTAGCGAGAACACCCAATATGTGATGCATTAGGTTAGGTTAGACACATTTTTAAATTATTGTTTTTTTGGTCCTTTTAGCTTGTCTTGCAGAATTGAACATTTATTTAATGTTTTACTTAAAGACTTTTTGACATAAAATTTATGTTCAAGTCAAGCACTTCTATTGATTATTTGGTCGCATGTTATCTGGACGATATGATATTTCGAGAAATTTATTTAAAATAGAAAAAAGAATGTAAAACTGCCAATCGAAATTTTAAGATGATTCAGGCTGGAAGGCGGCAATCGATCTAGAAAAACTTGACTAGCCAAAATAAGTAATCTATGGAATGGGTTCTCAAAAAGAGATACAGATATAAACCTAGAAATGGATGATGGATCATGTTTTGAACGGGCTCAAACGATCGTTATATTAACCTAATAGTTGAGTGTGTCATCGTTCATCCAGAGTGTGATATGCCATATCTCTAGAGCAATATCCATCGACGAATATGTAATTTTAACGCAATCATTTTCCATATGACAATTGTCAAACCAATGCCGAGCATAAAGCGAACCAAGCAGCTCATTTACAATTGGCGCGAGAACATAGGTGGCGAGAGTCGGTGTATACGTGTCTGGAGGAGAAGGAAGTGTCAATATTTAATAATTTATGTAAAGCTTTTACTTTTTATGATAAATCGAGGGATTTACCCTAAGCCTCCTAACCCCAAGCCACCCTCACTTTTTATTTTTAAAGGGCAAACCCCATTTTGTGATTGCTGTTTTTAAAGCTCTAGATAGTTATGCAAAAAATTCCAGACAAAAAATGGCGCTCCTATATACGTTGTGTCCACGTGAGGTAGGACATTGAAAGTATATAGAGAAAGGGTAAACCGATTGGTGAAAACTTTTTTTGTTTGTTATTGTGTCATTCGAACTAAACTTCGAATATATTTTTTATGTAGTGGTATTTCCCGTCATACTGAAGTAGGCATCATCTGTTATTGTTATTTGAAAATATGTACAATATGTACGTTTTTGTTTTTTTATTGAAGAACAAAAAATGCTTTTTATTCTTCTTAGTAGTGGTAGAGGTGGAGTTCGCGGCTCCACTCTGACTTTGCGTATTATTATTTATTTGAGCATTTTCGAGGTTAGTGGTAACAGTTCGATTTTCGATGAAACAGAGTCTCCATAAGACTTTTCCAGCATTCCCAATGATTCAGCACACGGAATTTCGTTCAAAACAAAATTTGGGACAAACTCTCCGTTCAATATTTTTTTCCATTGTAAAATGAGACTGGTTTCAACACCTATTGTGAACAAACTAGTTGACAAATCGCTCTCATATTTGGCATAGCAATTAAGGACAGTATTACCAACATACAGAAACTTAAAATACCTAAAAATACTCAACGCCTGCAATTTCCAGATACTTTCTTGTCACACAGTATATCATAGTCCGGACATACACTTACACTCTAATCTAAGCATAATTTTGTCCCTGTATTAAAACTCAGAACGCTACAGTACAATAAAATCGGCAATGCCTCAGAATTCAAACTAATGTTGAGCGCATGGTCCATATGTAGCATATCGGAACACTAAGGCATTATTGCTCATTTCAAATGAATTTACAGTACTATGGCATCCAAATGTCATATTCAGTGGAAACAATACTTAGCAAGAATATTTCGTTTCATTCTATCTTTCGATCGATACAGAGAACAAGAAGATGCAATAATAGATTCTGTTGCTAATTGTTTTGTTGAAACCAACTTGAGGCTTATACCGTTGCAGAGTTCGTGAAAACTATCCACAGTCTAAAAACGATTGTGAGAACCCAAATATGGGCCACTTGCTCATTACCTACAATTTCATCGGATCTGCATTGTTTTCTCGAAGATTAATCAAAATTTTTGTTGAGATTAATGGAGATCTTATGGCCTTGTCCAAAACATTAATATATTGCATTTTGACTATATATTTGGGATCATCAAAACTGTGTGCATGTTGACACAAGTTGACTGACGACCTCAAATTGCTCAAAATATCATCACGGCGGACAGAAACTATTTTTAAACTGGTGACGAAACGCAGTGTTTTTCAGTATAATCCAGAAAGTAAGCAGAAGAACGCCGAATTAAGTATCGAACGAATAAAAACGCATTTCGGTCAATGCAGTATTCTATCTAGCCTTGTGAAGCCCTTACTGCATTATAAGAAACTTTTGCTGCACGATTATGCTTTCCAAGTGAAAATTGCATTTTAACTTAACAGATCTACCTAATTTTGCATGTACTGTTTTTACTTCCCTGAAAAAATACATTCGCCAATGATGAAGAAGCATTTTGAGAACCAAATTTTGATGCAGAAGATTCGTATTGCCATCGTAAAGGATATCTCAATCCACAATTTATAACACTCATGGAACATACTTTCAAACTATACAAACTGCTGTATCGGGTGCGAAAGAGACTATTTTAAACAAAATAAATTTTGTTCGATGAATTACATGATCCGTGATAACAATAAAATTCCGCATATTCAGTTACTGTCACGAACAAATAAATTTTCAGATTGGGGTTGTTATCATTACGCAAGTTTCATAACGTTGTTAAATTTTATAGTAACGAAATAACTGGTACGGTAGATCAAAACCCCTTCGAAACATTCGAAAGTTTTCCCAGTTCCGTGGAGAATTGAATTAAGAACCTGATGGGACTCCCCCGTTGGAATTGTCAGTAAGGAAAAAGCGCTAACAAGATTTTTATTCAGTGTCTGTTTATCCTCGAAACTGCCTTCAATTCCCATGCAACCAGATAATTAACTTTTACAGACTTGTACCGATTTTATTTCGTCTGCTACCTTTTTATTAGTTAGAAGACAAAGGTAGTAAAATCTCCGAACGTTAGACATAATCGTATATCACATAACATAATAAAAACTACAAATTCTTTCATTGATCTGCGAATGTTGATAGATTTATACAATTTACGAATAATATAATAAAAATAATTGGTTTTTTTGTTTTTATTCCTCAGAAAGCATGGTTACATGTTATTTGTAGTTTCAGCCGCAATTGATTCAATCGGCTTCATAAGCAGAGTTACCAGGGACGCAACTATCAAAAAAGAGGCAATTTTATTTCATCGTAAGAATAAGAGCTTCCGTCTTTTTTTTCTCTAAGGAAAATGAAGTTTGAAGCTTCTTGCCTGTTGTATTCAGGTGGTGACGAATCACCACACAAGTTTGTTAGATTTCCAATACACGAAGTCTCCATTACTCTATTCAATAATTCCTATTATATTCGAATTATTCATATTGAATTTCATCATTTATAACCTACAAAACAACTTTGTTACCTTCTTAAAACCCACGATATGGGTTGCACATAATCTTACGAAAGAAAGTTGTATCTACCACTATGAGGAGGTCACTAATTTAGATTTATCGAAGATAAATAATCGCCCATATGGTCTAACGAAGCAATGACTAGAATAAAGTTCATATAAACGAATGGACAAACGAAGCATTGAGGAAAGAACAATGATATAAAAATCGGATCTTTCTCTCCTTTAGAAGAATCGGCTGGTCTAGAAGAGATTTCTCTTATTTAAAAACGTTCGAAGGAATCCACTTGGGTAGTTTTCTAATATTCTGATCAACCATCTGTTTCACTGATTAAGTTCTAAATCTTCAAATTTATTTCTTTACTCTGTCGTTCCGCTCCAATTTTTCCATATCGCATTATCCGATAACACTATTTCTATTTGGAGACATTGAAGGAGCCTTTGATAATACCTCCTACACATCCATTAGCAATGGTGCAAACAATAAGGGTGTCAAAACACCCACCATCAAATGGATTAAAGAAATGCTCAAAGGCCGGATCATAACGGCCACTTTTGGAGACACCGAAATATCGGTGTCAGCAGTGAAAGGATGCCCTTAAGGAGGTGTTCTATGGCCTCTTAGAAAGACTGAACAACGCTGGCTTCAACGCACAAGGCCATGCTGATGATCTAGTTATCATCATTAGGGGAAAGCATGATGGAATCTTATCGAACCTGATACAAAAAGCCCTTAACATCGTAAATGAATGGTGTGCTGAAGAGGGACTCAGCATCCATCCAGACAAAACTATTCTAATTCCATTCACAAGACGTAGAAAGCTGAACTTAAAGCCCGCCTTTCTGAATGGACATACTTTGAAATTTTCGAAACAGGCTAAGTATCTAGGGTTAACCCTAGATCAGAGACTCAACTGGAATTTACACATTGACAAAACTCTTTGCAGGGCTACATCGTGCCTATGGGCATGCCGTAGACTCTTCGGAAAGACCTGGGGACTACAGCCAAAAATAACCTACTGGTTATACACAGCGGTTATAAGACCCACTGTCACATATGCATCGTTAGTATGGTGGACGAAAACATCAGAAATAACTACCCAAAAGAAGCTGCAAAGACTGCAGCGGCTTGTGTGCTTGGGCATAACAGGTGCTATGAGAAGCACCCCGACTATTGCCCTGGAGGTAATCCTTAATCTCCCTCCTCTTCATATAAAATTGAAAAATGGCGGCATTACGGCTCCAAGATACAAAAAACTATTACCTGGTGACCTGAAGGGACACCTGGGGATTCTGGGTTACATAGCGCCAGAAATCTTATCACAACCATCGGGTATAATGCCGCTTAAGTTTGATTTTCACACACCCTTCGAAGTGGTCATAGAAGACCACACCATCGTAAAGGGAAAAATAAATCAATTAGACCAAAAATCCTCCATTTGGTACACGGACGGATCAAAAACGATTGATGGAACAGGAGCAGGCATATATGGACCCAAGTACTCTTCATCAGTGCCTCTGGGCTCTACTCCCACAATCATGCAAGCAGAAACACTTCCTGTAAACCTTTGCTGCCAGGACGGACTACGAAGGAAACTCAAAGGGGCAAAGATTTACATTTTAACGGACAGTCAGGCAGTAATGAAAGCTCTAAGCTCCTACGGTTATCGGAGCATCTCTGTCTGGGAATGCCATCAATCCTTGAAGCAACTTGCTGAGGGGGAACAACCTTTTCCTGTGGTGGGTGCCTGGCCACGAAGGCATATAAGGAAATGAAGCCGCTGACGAACTGTCCAAATCAGCTGCTGGAATCCCACCCACCGGACCTGAACCGCTCTGCGGTCTAAGTAAGCCGCACAGACGACAGGAACTGGAACGATGGGAAGAATCTAGCAGAAAAGAATACTGGAGGTAAGCTCCAGGCCAAAGGCAAGCGGAAAATTTCATTGACTATTCGCCAAAGAAGATGAAACAGCTTCTCGATTTTTCTAGGGATGAGTTGAGGATCATAACAGGCCTCCTTACTGGACACTGCCCACTGAGATATCATCTCAATAAAATGGGCAAATCGGAAACGGCAACATGCAGAATGTGTAAAGAGGGCGATGAAACTGCCGAACATATTCTTTGCAGTTGCATCGCAACTGTCCGTCAAAGACATATACACTTCGGTAGCTACAAACTAGAGCCGCACGAAGTAAAAGCGAAAGCTCCTAGGGAGATTTTTAATTTTGTGAGGGATCTAGACCTACAGGGAAATGAATAAGAAGAGTTACGAACAAAATATCAATTTGGTCACAGTTCGGAAAGGCTTGCAAAGCCAATCGACCCTCACGAATGTAATGTAATCCGATAACACGCGAAATTCATCGCTATATTAGGAAACAAATGAAAGTCTTCACTCACACATATAGCGATAAATTTCGCGTGTGATCGGATATTGAGATATGATTCACAGCTACTCAAGTACTGGAGCGTTTGCTGATTTTGACCATTACATCGAGTAGGCACAGTGTGTAGCATTGCGGTGAATAGTCAAAGTAATCTGGCTTCGTTTGGTCCACTTTATGTCTTCATAGTTTCCCGGTAGCCCTGGCAGTCTTCTGTGTTGACTCGTTAGAAAGCGCCACATGTATATGTATAGATTTATATTTACTTATTACGTTCCAACGAATGGATACGAATATGAAGTAGTCTGGTTTGATGTGAATGGTTATGCAATACTAACACTTCAAAAGAGAACGTAACTGCAATCTTTTACTTCCATTCATGAAATTCCATTGTTGTGACCCTGTTCGTCAATGATTTTGAAGAATAGATCGGAGAATCAGCTCCCTCATTGTGGGATATTCAACACGGAAGGTTAGATTGGGTTAGATCGTGATTCATCACGAGAAACTTTGTATCATTAAACAAATACCACTTAATTATGTTCACAATCCAAATAATACAACTGAACTACTTAACAAAAAACGGAAACTCATGCAATAGAATAGAATTATTGTACCCAAAATTTAAAATCAACAGATACATTGGGAAAGTTAGTCATAATTTAAAGCAGTTACTGGAAAAATTCTAGTTATATATCTCATTTCGAACCAAAAATAACTTTTCCAAACACATCAGTTTATTATAAAAGTAAGATAGATAAAGGAGAGAAATCTAGTGAATACAAACTTAAACTGCAGTAGTTAAAGTAAGATGTATATAATTCAATATTAGAGTCAATAATAAAAGAAAAAGTACTGTATTTTAGGAATTTTACTTAATAATTGCGATTCGTAACGCGTTTCACTACACGAATGTAATGAGATATAAGAAAATATCGAATGCAATGCAATTTTGATGTAATGACTTGTAATGAAATGTCATTACATCCAAAAATTGCATTCACAACCGAAATAGAAAGCAATAATTGATAAATTTCTTAGACGTAATAATTTCTGAATGAAAATGGAAAACATGTTTTCGCAATTTACCATAAGCCGTCACATACAGATATTATAATACATAACTCGTCGTGTCATCCATATCAACATAAAATGTCAGCATTCAATAGTTTTATTCATAGATTGATTAACATCCTGTTATCACCAGAAAAGTTCAACAAAGAACTAAATTTGATTAAACAAATAGCCAAAAATAATGGATACAATCCCAAACTAACAAATAATATTTTAAATAAAAACAAACTAGAATCGCATTGAATGAAGTTTACCCTGTCGATAAATTGAAACAAAATTCAACACCTTAACCTACGTTGGCATTACAAGTGAGAAACTGAAATCATTCTTAAGTAGCAATAATTTCAACATAGCTTTCCAAAATAATAATAATTTAGGCAAATATATAAAAATAATAAAACCAAACCAGGTAAAAACAATAAATCAGGTGTTTATAGATTGAATTGTAATGACTGTGATAATTTCTACATTGGTAGAACACATAGAAATTTTAATATTAGAATATCGGAACATAAACGCAGTTTTTCAAATAAAAAATCAGATTCAAATTACGCGAATCATCTCTTAGAAAATAATCATTCTTTCGACCCACAGTTTGAAATTTTGCATACAGATAATAAATCTTGGAAGGTAGATCTTTGGGAAACTTTAGAAATCAATAAATACAAACACTCAGGTAGACTCATCAATGAACAAGTCGATTTAAGCCCTTCACCTCTATTGAATCTTTTCGGAGAGCAATCTATTCCTTAATTTAATTGGATATACCTGTTATAAATAACCACTTAAGAAGAGGAAACCCAATAAGCTTTTAATTACTCAAGAACATTTATAGTTATATTCTCATTTATATTTTTCTGTATATTCATTCGTCTTAAGAAGCTACGGTGTAGTGAATCGCAATTATTAAGTCAAATTCTTAAAACACAGTACTTGTTTTTTATTATTGATAATGGAATTTTACCAAGTAAAAGCCTCCCAAATTCAAATATTAGAGTCAATGAACATTGTCGTAGTTTCATCAATAAAAATTCAATTGTAATTACGAAAACCGTTTAATTAAAAAATCATAATTTCAGCCAAAATTTCAAAATCTTACATTCATCTAATGAAAAATATTAATTTTTGGTAACCTAATAATAAGTAAATATGTGTGAATCAAATTTTCTATTATTTATTATTTGAAATTAATTTGCATCGAAAAACGCTCACTAGTATTTAATTTATCAATACGTTATCTTAATTCTTTCAAAAAGTATAGGACATGTCCATAGATAAGACGAAACTTTGAAAAAAGTTTCATCTATATGACACTTTCAGATAAGTAATTTACACAGGGTTAGCCCCAGATACTTAGCCTCATCCGATAATCTTATAGTTTGTCCATTCAGTAACGAAGCTCTTGCTTCCGCTTCTTCAGTTTTATAAAAGGAATTACAGCGTTTTTGTCAGGATGGATACTGCGTACACCATTCATTCACTACATTTAAGGTTTTTCGCATTAGGTTCAATATGTCCTCATTATTCTTATTTCTAATAATGATAACTAGGACATCTGCATACTCGTGTGCTTTCTAGCCAGCGTTGTTCAATCTTTAGAAAAGTCTATTAATTACTATTGGCCATATTAGAGGCCTCCTGTAGGCTTAATTTTACCACCCAAAACTAATATTTCAGTATCTAAGATGACCATCATATGACCCCTAAGCATTAATCTTTTCCATTTGATGGTAGCTGAATCAATACCACTGATTTCGATGTAGTAGGGAAATGGTCGAAGATGCCTTTTATGTCTCCATATAGGACCAAGGCTATTTCTTCAGCTCCTGCTTTTCCACTTTCTTGACCAAGCAGCATAGTAGAGCAATCCTGAATCTGCCTAATTAAGAGGCAAACTATTTCTCATGAAGTAAACTATTACTTCTAAATGACTTTCCTTAATTTTCTCATTGTTTTTAAGAGAACGAAGTTCAACCTTATCAGGCGATAGGGTTTAGGCTCATCTAGAACCCTTTCCTTATTGATGAATTCAAATATATTTTTCGAGAGTCAAGGAGTACCTCTGACTAACGTTTTTATTAGAGACTTATTATAAGTATGACATCAACCTGCACATACTGTTCATCGATTTCCAACAGACCTTCGACAGTTTAGAATGTTTCTAACCAAGCGAACTCCTTAAACTCGGAATAACACCCAAACTGACTAACTTAGCTGTTAAGACCATAAACAACAGCAAGATTGAAAATCGATAAAATGCTGAGCGACTTCTTTGAAATAGAATTGGCGTAAAACAAGAAGAAATCTAACCCAACCCGCTATCACACTGTACTGCAGTGGACAAAAAAATACATCCCATAAACTAGAAAAGAAACATATAAAATGAATCTTCACAAATATGTGCATGCGACGACATTGCAATTGTCGCCACAACAAAAGAAAGACTGATCGAAGTAAAATGTAGATTTCAAAAATCTAATAAAGGCTCAAAAAAGTAACCCCGCCTATTTCGCCAACATGAAACCCTTAAAAGCAAACTGTGTACAAGAAAACCTGAGCTGAAAATATTCAGGACATTATTAGCACTAGAGATATCTGACTTATTGAACGACGACATAGCCAACTTCATGGAATCCGAAATATTTCATCGGTTTGGGCACATTTAAAGTATAGAAAACGCCGGAATGTCGAATAAAGTATCTAACGCGAACATCTAAGCTACAAGAAGAATGATAAGAGCAATACTGAGAGAGCTGGACCAGTAACTGAGTGATTTGAGGCACGTGGTGATTACCGACATAGACATAGGTCAAGTACCCTATTAGATGGAGACAAATTGTTAAAGAGTCAAAAGCCACACCGGGCGATCACGCCACTTGGTCCGATCAGGTTGGAACCCTTTTACCCATGTTTGATATGAATAGATCGTTACCTTTCATCTACGTTGGAGGTATATATCCCAGTAGGTAGCCACAAATATGACAGACATGTACCTCAATGTGTATGATCTCTCTGCAACATTACTGAATATATTCCGTCAACCTGTGGGCACCCTTTTGCAGGAAGAAATGTATGACTCGTTTGAAACAAACATTACGCTGAGAGTGTTAGTGTCTATAGCCGCTTCTTCAGTTTTATAAAAGGAATTACAGCGTTTTTGTCAGGATGGATACTGCGTACACCATTCATTCACTACATTTAAGGTTTTTCGCATTAGGTTCAATATGTCCTCATTATTCTTATTTCTAATAATGATAACTAGGACATCTGCATACTCGTGTGCTTTCTAGCCAGCGTTGTTCAATCTTTAGAAAAGTCTATTAATTACTATTGGCCATATTAGAGGCCTCCCTGTAGGCTTAATTTTACCACCCAAAACTAATATTTCAGTATCTAAGATGACCATCATATGACCCCTAAGCATTAATCTTTTCCATTTGATGGTAGCTGAATCAATACCACTGATTTCGATGTAGTAGGGAAATGGTCGAAGATGCCTTTTATGTCTCCATATAGGACCAAGGCTATTTCTTCAGCTCCTGCTTTTCCACTTTCTTGACCAAGCAGCATAGTAGAGCAATCCTGAATCTGCCTAATTAAGAGGCAAACTATTTCTCATGAAGTAAACTATTACTTCTAAATGACTTTCCTTAATTTTCTCATTGTTTTTAAGAGAACGAAGTTCAACCTTATCAGGCGATAGGGTTTAGGCTCATCTAGAACCCTTTCCTTATTGATGAATTCAAATATATTTTCGAGAGTCAAGGAGTACCTCTGACTAACGTTTTTATTAGAGACTTATTATAAGTATGACATCAACCTGCACATACTGTTCATCGATTTCCAACAGACCTTCGACAGTTTAGAATGTTTCTAACCAAGCGAACTCCTTAAACTCGGAATAACACCCAAACTGACTAACTTAGCTGTTAAGACCATAAACAACAGCAAGATTGAAAATCGATAAAATGCTGAGCGACTTCTTTGAAATAGAATTGGCGTAAAACAAGAAGAAATCTAACCCAACCCGCTATCACACTGTACTGCAGTGGACAAAAAAATACATCCCATAAACTAGAAAAGAAACATATAAAATGAATCTTCACAAATATGTGCATGCGACGACATTGCAATTGTCGCCACAACAAAAGAAAGACTGATCGAAGTAAAAATGTAGATTTCAAAAATCTAATAAAGGCTCAAAAAAGTAACCCCGCCTATTTCGCCAACATGAAACCCTTAAAAAGCAAACTGTGTACAAGAAAACCTGAGCTGAAAATATTCAGGACATTATTAGCACTAGAGATATCTGACTTATTGAACGACGACATAGCCAACTTCATGGAATCCGAAATATTTCATCGGTTTGGGCACATTTAAAGTATAGAAAACGCCGGAATGTCGAATAAAGTATCTAACGCGAACATCTAAGCTACAAGAAGAATGATAAGAGCAATACTGAGAGAGCTGGACCAGTAACTGAGTGATTTGAGGCACGTGGTGATTACCGACATAGACATAGGTCAAGTACCCTATTAGATGGAGACAAATTGTTAAAGAGTCAAAAGCCACACCGGGCGATCACGCCACTTGGTCCGATCAGGTTGGAACCCTTTTACCCATGTTTGATATGAATAGATCGTTACCTTTCATCTACGTTGGAGGTATATATCCCAGTAGGTAGCCACAAATATGACAGACATGTACCTCAATGTGTATGATCTCTCTGCAACATTACTGAATATATTCCGTCAACCTGTGGGCACCCTTTTGCAGGAAGAAATGTATGACTCGTTTGAAACAAACATTACGCTGAGAGTGTTAGTGTCTATAGCCACATCAACTCCCTAAACTGAACAATGCTTTCAATATTATAGAAAATTAATATGTTTCTGAGGAACACAATGTAAGGAGAGGGAACGAGTGAGTATAGGACGCGTTTAAATAAAATGAAAATTTTCCAAGGAAGAATGAGAAAAAGACGCCATATGGATTAAGAATACCATTTGTTTTTCGATGAAGATTATTTGTCCGTTTTGTAATTAAGCCCAAAATAATGCAATTATTTTGGGCTTATCTATCACTAAACGAAATAATAATCATGTTTTTTCGGTCTTTCGTAAACCAACACATACTGATACAATTATACATAACTACTCATTACATCCAATTCAACACAAAGTTGCAGCTTCAAACAGCATGGTACATCGGTTACTCAATTTACCTTTATCAGTAGAAGATTATAATAAAGAGTTAAACATCATCAAACAGATAGCCATTAATAATTCATATAATCCGGATATGATAGATCTAATCATTCGTAAAAACTGTATCAGAAAGCAATGAATTAAGTATATCCTATTCATAAAGACTATAAAATATCCAACAGTTTAACATTCTGCGGTTCTCCAAGTACAAATATTAAATCCTTTCTCGTCTAAAAAATCTCAATATAACTTTCAAAACTTCTATAACTTAGGTAAACATATTAAAAATAATAAATCTCGTGTTGAAAAATCAAGTAAATCAGGAATCTATAAACTCAATTGCGGTTCTTGTGATAAAATTTATATCGGTAGGACCTATAGG
Source organism: Cryptolaemus montrouzieri (assembly GCA_013387265.2). Classification (NCBI taxonomy): domain Eukaryota; kingdom Metazoa; phylum Arthropoda; class Insecta; order Coleoptera; family Coccinellidae; genus Cryptolaemus; species Cryptolaemus montrouzieri. The sequence continues at coordinate 129,174,341 of JABFTP020000185.1, forward strand.
AGTTTTGGCATAAGAACATCTGAACATAAACGTAGCTTCGATAAAAATAAATCTGATTCAAATTATTCAAACCACTTAATAAAAGAAAACCATTCATTCAATAAAAACTTTGACATATTACATATAAAATCAAAAAGTTTAAAATAAGATCTCCTAGAAGCATTAGAAATAAATAGATACAAACATTCGGACAAGCTTTTGAATGAGCAGGTAGATGTGAATTATTCACCCCTACTTAACTTGTTTAATTAGTTTTTAATTACCTTTCATACTAACTGTACAATGGCTCGGTGTGGGTTTTTCCTGTTATTCATCCAACTTGTTCTACGATTTGTTTATAATACCATACTCTTCATTCTGTTTGCCATTCTTGATAAAGCTGCTGTGTCAGCGAAACGTCGTCGAATTTTTTCAAATAAAGTGTAGATTAAAGTTAAACCTTGTGTTTTTTATCTCATTTATATCATGGATCTACATCAAGTAACGGCATTCACAATTCAAATAAAAACATCCACGAATTTCCACGTATGTTTGATAAGTTCCCATACCCTGTATATGGTGATATCGAAGAAACGTTTAACCTGTTTCAATATGCAATCATTGCTGCATCAATATAAATTTCTCACCAATAACCCTTCATTCGTGTAGATAAAGGTAAACGTGATGTCCCCAATTGTGATTTTATACAGAAACTTTCCGTGCAGCGAAAAAGTTACGTTCAAAAGCTCGTGTTTGCCCACTTTACGGCACCCTTGGTTGAATCCAACTCTAGCATTTTGCATTAATTTTTGCTTTCCTTTCAGTGGGAAACCTACTACAGAAACGGAGTACACGTAATGTTATGCAAATTGCCGCTCCCTTCGCCTCAAAGATTTGAAAAGTTGACTGTATAAGCATAGTTTTGAGATTCCGAGACATTGATTTCGAGATTAAATATTTGAATTCCCTGAGTGGTTAATGGAAAATGCGGACGGGTTGAAGTTTTCCCTTCTTTTTAAAGCCGGTAGATTTCTGATATTAAAAACTGAGTGGATATGTGATATTCTACATGGGCAGCATTGTACTAGGTGTGGCAACGAAACCGAAAATAACTGCTTAACTATATATTTTATTTCTGCAAAATAAATAGTCCCTTATTAGAGCAAGACTTTCAGCAGAAGGTTATCTATAACATCAACTTGCACCTCAATTTTTTATGAATGGCAAAAAAATCGATTGATTCATTATTGAAAACTGCTATGAATTTCTATATGACTGTAATAGCTAATTATGTATTGAGAGCGAAAAAAGATCCATTTTCACTCGTTAAATAAAGTTATCTCTCACAATGTTGTTCCTTTGCACTCGAACTACACACAAGATCGACAGGAGTCGAAACAATTGAATCGAAAGCAATTTAGAACACTTTTCAAATACGATATTGAAAACATTAAATTATTAACAGCATCAGTAATAAAAACATTGACTAGATACACAAATCAATGAATATTATTGCTGAGTACATTGTGAATCAATTAATTTTCATTATATGCATTGAAGTTGAGAATGCAGTTCTTCATTCTTTAGTAATAAAGCCTGATAGAAAAAACCTTCCTGGATAGAAGAATATTTAAAATTTGACTAAGCAACCAAAATATCATATTCCCCACGCTGTGTATTTTGCAGTTTGACTTGAAGGATTGTCGATGGTCCTATAGATATTTTTTGGCTGTACCTATCTATTTTATCGGCGATGGAATCTGTTATATAACCTTCACCTTTACTAGAGGGAGTCTAAGCCACTTCAATAGTAAAATATCAACAGTGGCCTGTATATACTAGGTCCGCAACAAAGTTCTCGCTGTTTTTTTAAGAGAAAACAAGTATATTGTGAAAAATGATTACAAATGAATCATTCAAAATGTTGCCTTCGCTAGCTACAACTTTTTCCCATCTTTCTGGCAGAGCTCGAATACCGTGACGGTAGAAGTGTTAGTCTTTTGAGACTATCCACGAATCAAGCCATTTTTTCGAGCTCTTCACATGAGCGGAACTGCTGATTTGCCAGACCATTTGCCATCGAACGGAACAAGTAATAATCGGATGGTGCAATATCTGGGGAATGTGGCGCGTGGGGTAGAACTTTCCATTTGAGCGTTTCCAAGTTGGTTTTAATGTGTTTGGCAACGTGAGGCCGAGCGTTGTCATGCTGTAGAATTACTTTTCGTGTCTCTGCGCGTTTTGTGGCAATTTTTCGCGCAGTGCTTTACTCAATCGCATGAATTGAATTCGATACCGTTCCCAGTGATGGTTTCGCTCGGTTTCAACAGCTCATAATAAATAACACCGACTTGGTCCCACCAAATACACAGCATAACTTTCGCAGCGTGAATATTCTGCCGAGGCGATGACGTGAAGCATGACCGACTAGTCCCCAAGATTGGATTGCTGTAATGAATTCATTTTATATCACATGTTACAATGCGATGAAGAAAACCCTTTATTTTTTGCCGCTGGAGCAGTTGTTCACAGGCGAAAAAACGACGCTCAACATCTCTTGGTTTAAAATCATAAGGAACCCAAATTTCTTACCTTTGAATCATTCCTAACGCATACAATCGCTTGGAAATGGCCTGGCGGGTAACTCCTAAGTCTGAAGCAAACTCTTCTTGCGTTTGGCACGGATCCTCATCGAGCATTCTCTCCAATTCAGCGTCTCCGAAGATATTGGGCCTTCCTTCACGGTGACGGTCTTCCACATCGAAATCACCGTTTTTGAAGCGACGGAACCAATCCCGGCACATTGTTTCACTCAGAGCAGCATCTCGGTGAACTTTTTGAAGCTCTCTATGAGCTTCAGCCGCCGTTTTCTTCGAATGAAAGAAGAAAATTAACACTTCCCGCAAATGACGCTTATTTGGCACAAAATTAGACATTTTCTCACAAGTAAAAGTATATGACGCAAACAAAATCACTAATATTTCACAGTGGTTTGTTTACCATATGTCTGAGCTTTGTTCCAGAGGTCCTTTCATGTAAAAATCGACCAGCACTTACTGCTGGAGCCATCTATTGACAAACAGCGGGAACATCGTTGCGCACCTAATACAAATTTGACATTGTTGAAATATGAATCCACTAAGGGTTGTAAATTGCAATGTTGTTGGATTACTAATCAGTTGCACGAACATGAAGTATTGCGAATATATGACGCATTGAAAACTGATAGGACGGAGAAATCAAGAAATTTAATGTTACTAAATATGCTTATAAATATATACAATTACTGCAAAGCATACAAATACAGAAAAGAACTTTCAGTTTATTATACTGGCATAGACTCTCCGTTGCGTCTAGTTGACCAATGAATCCCTAATATAGCAAAACGTTACATCACAATGTCTCCCAATCCATTGCTCATTACATCTACATAATCGTCTTTCTTGCAATGTTGCAAAAACTCCGTGGTTCCCTCATTGACAACTGGCTGAGCATTGAGAAAGGTAATTCAAACCTGAACATAAATCTATCTCACATCTCCTTCCTCCAAATGGTAGGATAAATACATACTGGTTGTTTCATTCCCATTCTGCAGGTACTTTCGTTTTGACAATATTGATGACAACTATCCTGTTTTTCTCCAGTATAACCGCTATAGCAGCTGCATCGAAAACCGTTTGCAGTAGAAATCGGAGTACCAAATCTGCCGCAAATTCTTATTTCGCATGTACAACGGTGAAACCGATCGGGCACTTGCACACTTTGTTGTTACCCTCGATCGTGCATTTACCACCATATTTTCTGGAGTTGTCAGTTTTGATTGTTCGACTACATCCTCTGTCATTTCCTCAGTTAACTCATTCCCAATTACTTATTCTAGACACCTTTTATATTGCTCGTATTGTGCAAGAAGAATAGATCAATTTTTTTGAGTAATACCAGAACAAGATTAACGATAACGAATTATTTCTCAGGAATATAACATGGATCGAAGAGTTTCAAATCGATAGTAATGGTGAGAGGTATCTACTATAATGCTTTGTTGAGCCAATGAAAATCCTTATGTATTTCTTGCCAATGATATCCAGTAGAGTCCTTTTGGTTTCACTATACATTCTCTCAAAAAAATATCGGGAATAGGTCAATGAAACACATCAACTTTATTGTTCATCCAGATTTATTGTATCGCCTTCAAAGTAAGACCTTCTGAAAAATTACATTAATGCCAACGAATAATACAATCATCAAAACATCGACTTCAGTTCTGGCGGCAAATTCTCTTTTATGTCTTCTATTGATTCGAAACGGGTACCTCTAAGTGGTAATTTGAGTTTTGGAAAAAGGAAGATGTCGGCCAGAGCCATATCATGTGAATACGGTGGTTTTTCGATGGTTTACATTGATAATAAAAGCAAGTAATGTGTTTTTCGGAATTTTACTGAATAATTGTGATTCGTCACGCGTTTTACTACACCGAAGCTTCTTCAGAGGAATGAATCTACAAAAATTATGACAACTACATATAGATAAGAATGAAAATATAAATACAAATATTCTTAAGTCATTAGAAGCTTATTGGGATGCTTCTTCTTAAGTGGTTATTGATGACAGGTATATCCAATAAAATTAAGGAATAGATTGCTTCCTGAAGAGATTCAATAGAGGTGAAGGCCTTAAATCGACTTGTTCATTGATGAGTCTACCTGAGTGTTTGTGTTTATTGATTTCTAAAGTTTCCCAAAGATCTACCTTCCAATATTTATTATCTGTATGCAAAATTTCAAACTGTGAGTCGAAAGAATGATTATTTTCTAAGAGATGATTCGCGTAATTTGAATCTGTTGTTTAATTTGAAAGACTGCGTTTATGTTCCGATATTCTAATATCGAAATTTCTATCTGTTCTACCAATGTATAAATTATTACAGTCATTGCAATTCAATCTATAAATACCTGATTTATCATTTTTATCTGATTTGGTTTTATTTTATTTTTATATATTTGCCTCAGCTATTATTAGTTTGGAAAGCTAAGTTGAAATTATTTCTACTCAAGATTGATTTCAGTTTCTTACTTGTAATGCCAACATAGGTTAAGGTGTTGAATTTTTGTTTCAATTTATCGACAGGGTAAACTTCATTCAAAGCAATTCTACTTTGTTTTTTCTTCAAAATATTATTTATTATTTTAGGATTGTAACCATTATTCTTGGCAATTTGTTTAATCAAATTTGATTCTATTTATTCAATTAAATTTAATTCTTTGTTGAAATTTTCTGGTGATAACGGGATGTTAATCAATCTATGAATAAAACTGTTGAATGCTGACATTTTATGTTGATACGGATGACACGACGAGTTATGTATTATAATATCTGTATGTGACGGCTTATGGTAAATTGCGAAAACAAGCAAACAATAAAACCAAATCGGATTGAAATAATAAATCAGGTGTGCATAGATTGAATAGCAATAACTGTAACAATTTCTACATTGGTAGAACACATAGAAATTTCGATATTAGAATATCGGAACATAAACGCAGTCTTTCAAATTAAACAACAGATTCAAATTACGCGAATCATCTCTTAGAAAATAATCATTCTTTCGACTCACAGTTTGAAATTTTGCATACAGATAATAAATATTGGAAGGTAGATCTTTGGGAAACTTTAGAAATCAACAAACACAAACACTCAGGTAGACTCATTTATGAACAAGTCAATTTATATTGAATCTCTTCAGGGAGCATTTCTATTCCTTAATTATATTAGATATACCTGTCATCAATAACCACTTAAGAAGAAGAAACCCAATGAGCTTTTAATCACTCAAGAACATTTGTGTTTATATTCTTATTTTTATCTATATATAGTTGTTATAATTTCTGTAGATTTATTCATCTGAAGAAACTACGGTGCAGCGAAACGCGTTACGAATCACAATTATTCAGTAAAATTACTCAAAAACATTACTTGTTTTATTATTGATAATGGAATTCTACCAGGTAAGAGTCCCCAAATTCAAATATTCATGAATTATATTGTAATTTTTGCCCTGCTTTTATATCACTCAAACTTGTCCTTCCATCAATGTTAGAATAGATAAGAATAAGAAATCAATAATTCTTAATAAATTACCAACTTCTTTTTCAGAACATGGTATAAACGAAAATCATTTCTTTGATTTCAAAAGATCCCAGATCAAGAAATTAGATTTATTATAAAGAAATGGAAATTTCATCACCTGACGAATATAACCTACGAATAACATTTTGCTTTTAACTTCCGTCTACTACAGTTTTTATTTATGCTAACATCATTCAATATTATAAGAAGGAAATGTGAAAGTGAGAAGTTTAGCCCAAGTTTTTATCTAAAGATATGTTACTGCAAGTTTAGAATGAAAATCACCATACTCTTTTATTTTTCTTCATGAATAGCTTGATGAATTATTAATATTTTCTTCAAAATTCAATTAGATGCTCTGATTAATCACACATTGTTTCTGCACCTCCCCATTCTAAATATTAGCTAAATTAATATTACTTTAGGACACTCTTTTTGTCAATTGAAGTACATGACTGAAATTTTGCATTACATCCTTCATTCAGGTATGCAAAATCCTCCACAATTTCTTCGATTACATGTTTATAACAAATATTATAAATTCTCCTTCGTGAATTTGTTCGGCAGACAAAAGGATGATATATAAATTGTTATAAATAGAAGATCCAGAAAAGCACTCTAATGTACCACCTCTGAGAACAGCAATAATCTAAGTATACAAAATCCATTATATGAATGTGATATAAAATGAATGCTTGGCAAAGAACTTCCCTATATAGAGAGCACACATTTTGGAGATAACAATGGATCTCCGACATAGACATTAACTCAAAGGGGAAACATGAAAAGAACAAGATTCAATATAATAACGTTGCGTTTTTCAACCATTTTCATATAATAGAATCTGAAAAAATCAATGGGGAAAGACAGCGTTTTCTCAAGTTTATTCAATCCTGTGCTCTCAAAGAGTCCTTTCAATTTGTATTGGATGATACACAAAAATATGTCAAAGGAAATTCTAGTGGAGAGTGATAGCATTCTTCTTGCAATGTAGGGTATTCGATGCTAATAATACCGAAAGCATCTATTTTCTGCAAATATTTGCAGTAAAACATATATAAATATACTGGGCATCCACACGAGATGGGACATTAAGAGTATATGAAGAAGGGCTTAATCGATTCTTTCTTATTCTTGTTCCATTTAAACTCAATTCAGAATGCTTTTAATTCCGTAGCACTTTCGGTAGCACTTACCAGAAGTAAGCATTATCTTTGTTATTTCAAATTGCAATATATACGTTTTTATTTTTTTTTTTTTTTTGGAGAAAACAACATTTTAAACATTTCATGAAAATCACTCCCCATAATCAATGGATAAGAAGGTATGCATTTTTAATCAGATTATCAGGATTTTTGGTTCTCTGTCAAACGACTCAAAATCTTTCAACATCAATTGTCTAGTCCTTAGATGAAAGTCCATTTTACAATATCACTGAACGTTGGAGTATACAGGATGTTCCCAAATCATATAGCAATTTGTAGTACATTCAAGAAAGTACAAAAGTCCATTTTTTCACAGAGGACTACCTATTTTTTCATACAGAATTATTCAAATATGTCTCACACTGTTGGAAGTTGTTTGGATCAGCAGTATGACAAGTAGTAAAGAGATATAAAATTTAAATCTGTTATAACATCTATAATAAAAACAAGTAATGTGTTTTAAGGAATTTTACCTAATAATTGTGATTCGTAACGCGTTTCACTACACCGTAGCTTTTTCAGACGAATGAGTGTACAGAAAATAAGAATGAGAATATAAATACAAATGTTCTTAAGTAATTAAAAGCTTATTGAGTTTCTTCTTCTTAAGTGGTTATTGATAACAGCCACATTCAATAAAATTAAGGAATAGATTGCTCCCTGAAGAGATTCAATAGATGTGAAGGGCTTAAATCGACTTGTTCATTGATGAGTGTTTGTGTTTGTTGATTCCTAAAGTTTCCCAAAGATCCACCTTTCAATATTTATTATCTGTATTCAAAATTTCAGACTGCGGGTCGAAAGAGTGACTATTTTCTAGGAGATGATTCGCGTAATTTGAATCTGATTTTTATTTGAAAACTGCGTTTATGTTCCGATATTCTAAAATTAAAATTTCTATATGTTCTACCAATGTAAAAATTATCACAGTCATTGCAATTCAATCTATAAACACCTGATTTATTGTTTTTATCTGATTTGGTTTATTATTTTTATATATTTGCCTAAACTATTATTAGCTGGAAAACTATGTTGAAATTATTGCTACTCAAGAATGATTTCAGTTTCTCACTTGTAATGCCAACGTAGGTTAAGGTGTTGAATTTTTGTTTCAATTTGTCGACAGGGTAAACTTCATTCAATGCGATTTTATTTTGTTTTTTATTTGTAATATTATTCATTAGTTTGGGATTGTAACCATTATTTTTGGCAATTAGTTTAATCAATCAAATTTAATTCTTTGTTAAGATTTTCTGGTGATAACGGGATGTTAATCAATCTATGAATAAAACTGTTGAATGCTGACATTTTATGTTGATACGGATGACACGACGAGTTATGTATTATAATATCTGTATGTGACGGCTTATGGTAAATTGCGAAAACATGTTTTCCATTTTCATTCGAATTTCTATTTCGGTTGTGCATTCAATTTTTGGATGAAATGAATTTATATGATTTTCGAGAACTTTTCAACTGTCTATCTGTTCCTGTGGAGCATATAATGATATCGTCTACATAGCGATACCAGTATAAACAATATTTACTAAGTGGATGATTATGAATTAATTTCTTTAAATTATTCATGAATATTTCTGCTAACAAAGGACTTAACGGGCTGCCCATAATCAAGCCGTCTTCACTAGTATAATATTTGTTATTGAAATGGAAATAATTTTGATCTAAACAAATTTGTAATAATGAAAGAATATCTGATTTAATGATCGTATTGATATGATTCTTTCTAATTATTCTTCAACTAAGTAGTACGTATCTTTCGGAGGAATGTTGGGAAATAGATTCTTAACATCGAAAGAAATGAGTATGGAAATAGTTGGTATCTTTGATATAAGCAAGTTTGTATGAATTTTTGACCGTAAATTTAGATTTTAAATTGCAATGTTTTATTAGCAAGTCGTTAAGGAATTTTGAAAGGTTGAAAGAAGGTGCCGTTACATAAGAAACAACAGATCTAATAGGGTAATTAGGTTTATGAAGTTTTATCAAAGAATAAAATTCGGGGGATTGTGATTTTGAGTTAATGAATTTATATTTTTCGTGGTCTGTAATTAATGATTTTGCTGTCGAAATAACGTTCTTAAACTCTTTCTGAAATTTAGCGGTAGGATCCTTAGTTGGAATATAATCGGTTTTACTAATCTCGATAACGGTGTTACCTTTATCTGCTTTAGTTATACTAAATCGTCCTTGGTTATATTTTCACGAATTGTTTTTATTATTTTATAATCGGAATTGCAATGAGGTGATAATTTCGAAAAAACTTCTTTGATGATTTTTGCTGTTTGATGTTTGGCTTAAATGTTATCTTTGGAGTTTTCGAGAATGATTTCGGAGTCTATGTCTAACTATATGTTTTGGATGTAAATTATCTTTGAATCCGTTTTCTAATAGATCTTTTTGTGGTTGTGTAAAATCGATATCAGTTAAACTAGTGAATCTGTCAAAAAATTTATGGTCTGAAAATTTATCAGTTGAAGGTTTGGGTGGAGAAATTTTGAATTTAAGTGAATTTAATTTTTTCTGTTGTATCTGAAACTTTTTATGAATTAAAATTTTGACATCATATCTGGATTCAGAGTCTAAAATATCAAATATCTACAGGGTGCAATCTAAACAATAATTCTGTAAGGATTACCTTCAAATATATGTTGGCAACGTCCCTTCTGTTGTACTGGATCTTCATATCCTCTCTGATCCATATGCGTTGACCTTTCTCGATTGCTCTTCTTGCTGGTCCACTGTTGTTATGTGTCCTCAACCGTATGTAATCAGTCAGTCTGTTCTTTAAGCACATCGAATAGAACCATATATTCTGAGTATGAACTGCACATCTTAGTAATATTTTGAAATACCACAAAGCCAAAAAGCCGATATCAGCTTTCTTTAACATTTGAATTTGGGAGGCTATTACTTGGTAAAATTCCATTATCAATAATAAAAAACAAGTAATATGTTTTTAGGCATTTTACTTATTCTCGTTCTTATTTTCTGTACATTCGTTCGTCTGAAGAAGCTACGGTGTAGCGAAACGCGTTACGAATCACAATTATTAAGTAAAATTCCTAAAAACACATTACTTGTTTTTTTTATTATTGCCACCTTTGAGGTAGTCAATGAGGCGCACTGCTCTCTTCTAGGCACTATCCAATAGATGTAATTAATGTTTAGATGTGGAGGCCCACACATGGGAACAGTATTCCAGGCCAGGTCGCATCTGTGCATTGTATAAAAGCATCAGATGTGATGATATGGATTACTGCTTAGCCTTGAAAGGAAAACTGAGTTTATCAGAAGCAGATTTAGCAATGGCTGACACATTGTCAGGAAACTCCGGTGTTGAATGGGATGGCGGTTAGATACATGTTCGTTTCTGAGGAAATTCGAAGTCCGTGCATGATTATATAAGGTTCTCCAACAGTGAGTTTTCAGGAGAACGTTGTTGGTTGCGTCGTGTTCAACCCGCCCCACTCTAATATCTTCTCCAAGTCTGATTTCTGTGGCATGCCTTGTTGGTATATTTGTTGTTGTGTCTCCTCGGCAGTTATAGGACGCTGACTGACTAATACATGAGGGCACCAGGATACAGACTTCCTCAAACCTAAATATTCTGTTCTCGTTGGAGTGGAGCTGATCATTAATCTACAACAGAGTTTGCGAGAGTATGGAACCCTGGGGTACTCCTGTATTAACCTGTAAAGATTAATTCGTTACATCATCAACCACCACGTCTTTTCATGACTAATAGACTGTCTTTACCTGTGAAAACAGTTGAATAGGCCTTTGGCGTATTCTCGTATAAGTTCAACCTAGATCATCTGATACAGGGGTTTCCAAACTGGGGGGCGTGGAGAAAGTCCAGGGGAAGCGTGACACCCAAAGAAAATAAATGACAAAATTATAAAAATAATTTCCTTAAGTCTTTTGAAATGAAGTCTTTCAAAGTTTTCATAATTGTTTTTGTAAATTTTTAACAAAGTTGTGAACTTTATCACAGAAAGCTACAGTTTTTAAAACTACAAAGCACACAAGAGTTCAAGGTTCTCAAAACCGTCTCCCTCGACGGCAACGGCCGTGTGTACCAGTACCTCCGTTTGGCCTTGGTGTAAGTGCAAGTGTCCACGCACCCCTTCCACCCCTACCACCACCGCATCTTCAGTCCAATGTCAATAACCTTGCAGTTTGTTCAGTGCTTTAGTTGTAACTAGTCCATTCTGGCACAGTGCTTTCCGTGATGTTAGCGTGTTTGCTGTATTGTGGGTGTTCTATAATTGTTGCGACGTTTGAATTGGAGTAATTGTTTTTGTGTTGTGTGAGTTCTGTGTGAAGCTGAATCAGAGAAGATGAACACGACAAAGAAACGCAAATATATTGACGATTATATTCAATATGGGTTTGTTTCCTTCCTTAAAGATAATGTTGTAATCACCCTCAGTCCGTTATTTGCTGTGAAGTATTAAGCAATGACACGATGAGGCCTAATCGTCTTCTGAGACATTTGTCAACCAACATGCCTCTTTGAAGGACAAACCTAAAGAGATTTTCGCTGCAATATTTCAGAATTTAAAGCGCATGAAGTTAGATAGCACTAGATCTGCTGCTCAGTCATCTCTAGAAGTGCTTGAAGCTTCCTATGAATTATCTCTTTTTATTGCTTAGGAAAAGAAAAGTCACACTATTGGTGAAACGCTTGTTAAATCGTGCTTTTTGAAAGCAGCCGATGTTGTCCTTGGAACTGATAGTAGGCAAAAGCTGTCACAAATACCACTTTCAGACAACACTGTAAAACGCGGAATTGTTAATATGGCCGAGGACATTAAAAACCAGGTGGTTGATGCAATGAAAAAAATTCCCCGTTTTTTGCTATCCAGCTTGATGAGAATACAGACGTAGCACAATGTTTTCATTTGATTGTATATGTTCGTTACATTGAAAATGAAAGAATGAAGGATGAACTAATGTTTTCTACTGAGCTGGTGACCACTACTAAAGCTGTCGATGTGATGAAAGCAGTATCAGACTTTTTTGAGAAATACGAACTTGCTTGGCAAAAACTTATGGGTGTATGGACAGATGGTGCTCCTTCAATGCTTGGTTCTCGCTCAGGCTTTGTGCAGTTGATCAACCAGAAGAATTCTGACGTGGTTCGGATTCATTGTTTTATTCAACGCCAAGCCTTGGCAGCAAAAACGCTTCCAAACGAACTCAATGCTGTTTTAAAGCTATGTATTACAGTAGTCAACTACGTGGAGAACAGTGCATTAAATAATCGACTGTTTAAAAGTCTTTGTGAAGATTCAAGAAGTGGCCACAAAACACTGTTATTTCATACAGAAGTACAATGGCTATCAAAAGGCAATATGTTGGAAAGACTATTTGAGCTCCGTGATGAAGTGATTACGTTTTTGGCACTTCAGAAACAAAACGAGCTTAGTGCAGTGTTCAAAAATCCCAGTAACCACGTGATTTTGAACTATTTATCAGACTTTTTTAACACGTTAAACAACCTAAACTGGAGACTGCAAGGTGCAGACTCAAATATAGTAACACATCGGGATGCCATCAAGATAATTACGTACGTTGAGAAACTACAAATTTGGATAGGTAAAAAGTAAAAGTAAAGTAAAGTAAAAAGTCAGTGAACCCCAGCAACTATTCAAGTTTCAACAAAGTAGTGTTAGTCTCAGAAGAAGCATGTTTTGAGGACGTTTTTGAAGGACCGCTTTTGAAAAACTTGATAAATAATGCTATAATTTCTTTGCACGGTATATTCCATAATCAGTGAATTTTCTGATAAGGTGCCTTCATAGTTCATGAATTTGAATAGATTCAAATGGATTTCGCTTGCTATCTGTAGAATTATCATTCTTAGTTGTTCAGAAAATAGTAGGTTTAAGCCGACAACGGTGTGAAAAAGGTAACTTAGAAAACCTTGACCCATTCAATTGAAATCAAGAAAGAATAAAGTTGTCGTATATCTGATGCCCCAGAGAATTTCAGTATTCATTCTGGTTCAATAAATGAAGCTGTATCTTATTCCCTTCACGATCTGGAAGTATTTATTGTTCGACCCCCAACGGACGAACTGCTAATCGTCACTAAAACTTCGCAGGAGGGTTGAATGGAAGTGTAAGGGAGATTATAGGAGGGTGAACTTTTATTTCAATTCGCAACATTCTTATCGCAGTCGATCTTTTTTCTCGCCGTTGATCGGGGGCATGACCAGACTTGGAATTTGATTTAGTTCACTAGTTCCGCTATGTCAGTGAGATGAGCCCGAAAGGAATATTATCAAAATGATCTAACCAATGAATACTTCTGATCATTTCGAATGCAGAATGAAACATTGAAGTTCAAAATATTCAATTCAAAATTCTTGACAGGTAGAGCTTGCCTAGTGACGTTTATTTAATGTTTCAATATATCCTTCAGTTTAATACATTCATTAAATCATCTTACTTTCTTTTCTGTTTCTCTAAAATTTCATAATATTTCGAAAATCGTCTCATGAAACAGTTGTCTCATCAATCATTTCATTGTTGGAATGAAATTCAATCGGTATAGTTAAAATAGAAGAGTTTTTACTATGACATTGTCGTATTGATCAAGACTATGAAACTATAAAGTTTCCAAACACTCTTTTATTACGGAGGAAACCTATTCATCATTGCATCTTCAGGAAACAAACTAACGAAGAATACTACAAGATTTGATGATTGTTATCTCTTCTAAAAAACAAGTACTGTGTTTCAAGGAATTCGACTTAATAATTGCGATTCGTAACGCGTTTCACTACACCGTAGCTTCTTCAGACGAATGAGTGTACAGAAAATAAGAATGAGAATATGAATACAAATGTTCTCAAGTAATTAAAAGCTTATTAAGTCTCTTCTTCTTAAGTGGTTATTTATGACAGGTATATCCAATAAAATTAAGGAATAGATTGCTCCCCGAAGAGATTCAATAGAGGTAAAGGGCTTAAATCGACTTGTTCATTGATGAGTCCACCTGAGTGTTTGTATTTATTGATTTCTAAAGTTTCCCAACGATCTACCTTCCAATATTTATTATCTGTATGCAAAATTTCAAACTGTGGGTCGAAACAGTGATTATTTTCTTAGAGATGATTCGCGTGATTTGAATCTGATTTTTTATTTGAAAAACTGCGTTTATGTTCCGATATTCTAATAGTAAAATTTCTATGTGTTCTACCAATGTAGAAATTATCACAGTCACTGGAATTCAATCTATAAACACCTGATTTATTGTTTTTACCTGGTTTGGTTTATTATTTTCTATATATTTGCCTAAACTATTATTAGTTTTGGAAAGCTATGTTGAAATTATTGCTACTCAAGAATGATTTCAGTTTCTCACTTGTAATGCCAACGTAGGTTAAGGTGTTGAATTTTGTTTCCATTTATCGACAGGGTAAACTTCATTCAATGCGATTCTACTTTGTTTTTATTTAAAATATTATTTATTAGTTTGGGATTGTAACCATTCATTATATTTGTTTAATCAAATTTAATTCTTTGTTGAAATTTTCTGGTGATAACGGGATGTTAATCAATCTATGAATAAAACTATTGAATGCTGACATTTTATGTTGATACGGATGACACGACGAGTTATTTATTATAATATCTGTATGTGACGGCTTATGGTAAATTGCGAAAAATAATAATAATAATAATATAATACATAACTCGCCGTGTCATCCGTATCAACATAAAATGTCAGCATTCAATAGTTTTATTCATAGATTGATTAACTTCCCGTTATCACCAGGAAATTTCAACAAAGAATTAAATTTAATTAAACAAATAGCCAAAACTAATGGTTACAATCCCAAACTAATAAATAATATTTTAATAAAAACAAAGTAGAATCGCATTGAATGAAGTTTACCCTGTCGATAAATTGAAACAAAAATTCAACACCTTAACCTACTTTGACATAAATATTGAGAAACTGAAATCATTCTTGAGTAGCAATAATTTCAACATAGCTTTCAAACTAATAATAATTTAGGCAAATATATAAAAAATAATGAAACCAAACCAGCTAAAAACAATAAATCAGGTGTTTATATATTGAATTGCAATGACTGTGATAATTTCTACATTGGTAGAACACATAGAAATTTTAATAGTAGAATATCGGAACATAAACGCAGTTTTTCAAATAAAAAATCAGATTCAAATTACGCGAATCATCTCTTAGGAAATAATCCGTCTTTCAACCCACAGTTTGAAATTTTGCATACAGTTAATCAGTTAATAAAAATTGGAAGGTAGATCTTTGGGAAACTTTAGAAATCAATAAATACAAACACTCAGGTAGACTTATCAATGAACAAGTCGATTTAAGCCCTTCACTTCTATTGAATCTCTTCGGGGAGCAATCTATGCCTTAATTTTATTGGATATACCTGTCATATATTACCACTTAAGGAGAAGCAACCCAATAAGCTTTTAATTACTCAAGAACATTTATATTTATATTCTCATTCTTATTTTCTGTACATACATTCGTCTGAAGTAGCTACGGTGTAGTGAAACGCGTTACGAATCGCAATTATTAAGTAAAATTCCTTGAAACACAGTACTTGTTTTTTATTATTGATAATGGAACTTTACCAAGTAAAAGCCACCCAAATTCTAATGTTATCTCTTCTAAATATTCTGCTTAGGATGAATACTCACAAGTAGATATGACAATGCGTATTGTAATGGAGCATTAAATCTGAAACAGAATATAAAATAGTTTGAAATGTGTACTTTTATTAACATTATGAGTATTGCAAATACTACTGCGTAAAAACTATGGTTGTTTTCTATGCAATGTTGTGCAAGAGAGGAATCTGTTTTGTTTTTACAAACATGAGAATGATGATATCTAAACGACCCGCCTGTTTGACCAATTTAAATTCTGTTACAATCGAGCCGTTATTCACACCATTGATTCTTAAAAAAACAGCAACTCAAGAGACTACTATGGCTTAGCAATGGTTCCATAAATGGTCTTGGTCGTTCGATAAATAGCTGATGCATAAGAGAAGGAGTTCATCCTGACTGCTTAAAAATATCGGATGTAGGGCCTCTATCGAAAAATGGAAATTTCAATGTCAAATGTTGTCAATTACCCTGGTTCCGATCTTCTCCAAAGTATTGAAAATGCTATTAAGTGATTAAGTTATTGCATATATTGAAAGGAACCAATTGTTTTCACTAAGCCAGTCTGGTTTTAGATGGAAAAGGAGCACTTCTGATGCTATAATTGAATTGAATCCAATACAAACAATTGTTTCGAATTAAGACCATATTCGCTGACAATGTTCTTGGACTTGACCGTTTGATTGTGTTTCTCATTCGGCTCTTCTTGTTTAGCTTGGTCGCTACGGATTTGCAGAACAAAGTAATCGTGTATTGAAGTCTTTTGTTAGCTAATAGATATCAATGTGTATACGCAAGGCAGTTAGTGGGCTAAACAACTTGTCAGTGTTGTAGTGCCCCATGGGTCAATTCGGCTCATTATCGTTTCTGATCTTTATAAATGATCTCCCTAATTTTATGGCCGATTATAATAGCATCTTATTTTCTGTTGACACTGCGATTTGTGCAACCTATGACGATCTTTGGGATGCTGGCAAGTTGTTAGAAAGGGTGCAATCTAATGCCTTGAAGTGGTTCTCGATGAATCAACTAGAATGAGAAGAAGGCAAAAATAGTTGTTTTAGGTTTTAGTCCAAGGCGCTAATGAATTTTTGGGTATATATATATATATATATATATATATATATATATATATATATATATATATATATATATATATATATATATATATATAGGGGTTTAACCCCGACGAGTTGCCCATATATCTGTTCATGCAATTAAACTGATTTCATGAAAAATATAAATCCACCACCCGGACCTACGAAGAATATTACAAGATTTGATGACTGTTATCTTTTGTAACTGTTCAAACAAATTTTCTCTAGACCCAAAATCTCAATACTTTCGTGAAGATTCCTAGGAATAACACCTGTTGTGGAAATAATAATCGGTAGAATAAAAATTTTTTCATTTTCCACATTTTTTAATCTCGTCGCCAAGCATCATATATTTAGAAATTTTTTCATTGTATTTATTTTGTATATTATGTGTGTCGGGTGTAGCAATATCAATTATATATGTTATTTGATTCTGTTTATCAGTAAGAATGATATCTGGTCTATTGTGTTTTACAGCTCTGTTTCAAAGAATTGTTTTATCAAAATAAAGTTTATATTTGTCATTTTCACAAATAATCTCAGGTTCATTTTTGTAAAATTTTTTCTTTTGTGAATTAGGTCATGTTTAATTCCTAGATTAAAATGAATAATATTAGCGACTGCATTATGTCTTTCTAAATAATCTGTTGAAGCAAGGACTGAGCAAGATGATAATATATGAAAAACTGTTTCTGAAGAACAGAAACATCGACGGCAAGAATCATCTATATTTTGTTTGATGATGTGTTTTCTATAATTCCTGGTGAAAACAACCTGATCCTGGATCGCAATTGCCAAGCCTTCTGTTTCAGCAAACATTTCTCCAGAAACTGACCATTTATTCGATGCGATTTCATCAATATAATCATTTTTCAATTCTTTAGGGTGCTTTCCGTGTAATTCCTTCTGCATCCAACTTTCTCTTTTAGAATTATCATCAAATATATCAAAATCTGCCTTTTGCATTGTCAAGTTCAGAGGTGTAAGATTATAATCTGAAGCAGCAACAATATCATGTAATTTAGACGTTCTCTGTTTATCATGAAAATGGGAACGTAGATGAAAAATCTGTTTACTATGAAGATTATTCAAATCAGTAAATCCACGACCTCCAAGATGTCAAGGTAGTGTAACTCTCTGAACAGCTGACTTTGGGTGGTGCTTATGATATTTACAAAGCATTTTCCTCGTTTGACATTGTAATTCATTTAGATCAGTTTTAGACTATTTAATAATTCCATAATAAGATGTAAGAATAGGAACTGTATAGGAGCTGAAAAGGTTTTTACTAGTTAAATGACTCTTGATGATAATTCTAAGTCTTTTGTAATATGAACCTCTAATATTTTCTTTAGTGCTGCTATGGTTAATTGTCTTCTCTTGACAAAATCCAAGATATTTATATGTATCTCCTTGATGCATTGGCTCGATTTCGATATTGGAAATCTTTATATAATCAGAGGTGATCTTTCCTTTTATAGAAATATTTTTACATTTTGGAAGCCCAAGTTTCATATGAATATCATCGGAATAGTTGAAAGTAATCTCAAGTAAACTTCTCAAATGAGATCTGGTTCCGGCATATAATTTAATATCATCTAAATAAATTAAGTGACTTAATTTGAATTCAGTTGATAGACTCTTAATTTTGAAGCCGAAACTAGTAGCATTTAATTCATGAGATAATGGTTTAAGGCAAAGACAAAACCAAAGAGCACTTAAAGAATCAGCTTGAAAAATATCTCTTTTGATTGGAATTACTTCGGATTTTAACGATTGTTTTGAAATATTTAAATGAAGATTGGTTCTCCAATTTTTCATTACAAATTCAAGAAAAAGACGAAGTGTCTTATCAATTTTATAAATTTCCAAAATTTCTTAAAGCCATGAATGGGGAGAACTATCAAAAGCCTTTTGTTAATCAATGAAGGCTGTATGAATATTTCTCTTCTTAGCTTGAGCTTGATTCAAAGCAACAGAATCAATTACAAGTACCTTTAGTACTTGGTACTTTAGTACCAAGGTGTTTTTTTCTACATCCTTTCTGTTGTTCGGAAAGAATATTATAATTCTCCAAATGTGCATAAATTTTTTGGGTAATACATGCAGTTATAATTTTATATATTGTTGGAAGGCAAGTAATTGGTCTATATTGAAACGGATCAATAGTATTAGCACTTTTCGGTTTTAAATAAGTAATTCCTTGTGGGAAAAATAAAGGAGTAGCTGAGGGGTTCTTTATTATAAATGAAAAATATTCAGCCAATTTTTCATGAACGCAAGAGAATTTCTTGAACCAAAAGTTATGAATACCATCAACACCTGGAGATTTCCAATTTTTTGTGTGTTTAATAACTGATATTATATCTTCGTTTGACAATTTTTCAAATTGCATGCATTCTATTTTAGAAAATCGAGACCTTTCATTTAAAATCCAACTTGCATTGGAATTGTGTTGCCTTGGCACTGCCCAAATTGAAGACCAATAATCAGTTAGAATATCAATTTTAGGAACTCCATTTCCAGAAATATTTTCATTCGAACCTGAAATAACTTTGTGAAAATGTTTTCATTATTTTTGAATAGTTTGTTTTGGAATTTTCTATCTGAATTTATTTTATATTCACGTAGTAGTAATGGAGTATACTGAAAGTTTTTGTTTTAAATTATCGATGTATTCTATCAGTTGTCCATTACTTATCTCATTATTTTTATGGGTTTTATATTTGAGGAATATTTTTCCAATATGTGCTATAAGTTTTTTGATCGATTACCTCTGGAATATTGAGTCAATCTTCCTAAATCACATCTGATACAAGAAATTTCACCTTCTAATCTTTTTTCGCCATGAAGGTTTTTTCTTGATATTATAATTAGATCCAAAATTTTCTAATTTGTATCCAGAATGTTTAACTACTGTAATAGCGGCACAATATATAATCAGATGAAGTGTATAAATATTCATTACTTTAACAAGTTGCTTTGGAAGAATATTCTCATTAAGCTCGTTTATACAATCGAAAATTTTCTTTGAATAATGAATTTTAGGAAGTTTAGGTCTTATAGTCGGGTCAATATTTTCAAATAATTTGATTTGATATAGAAATAAATTTTCTATATCTTTGTTATCAATATTTTTAGACGAATTTTCTGATTCATTTTCGATGCTTTTCATGAATAGGTCTAGGTTTTCCTCTGAAATTTCAGAATTTAAATGTTTTTCTTGTTGAATGTTGTTTTTATTGATTTTAATTCTGATTCAGATATAAAGTTCCTATTTTCAATATACCGTCTTTGATTCGCAATGCTTTGTTCTGAAATACAGCAATTGAGGAATTTTTCTTTGAACATATTATATAGTTTAGACATGTACCCTTTTTATTTGTTCCATTATTTGTTATTCTGTAATAACAAAACATAATGAATTTATTCATTTCATAAGTCCATTTCATGCGTTTTATTTTTTATTAGATTTGTGACGATCTGAATTAGGTGATGAAGATATGATAAGATTAGAGGAACAAGGTGATTCTACATGATTATGATAACAGTTATCAAATCTTTTGTTGTTTGAAGAATAGACAGAACAATTAGAAATGTCAGATCCCTTAGATTTACTTCGTGTATGATATGAATGTATAGTTTTTAAAATATTATTCCTACCTTCATTTAAGTTGTTTACCTTATCATCATATTCATATATATATATATATATATATATATATATATATATATATATATATATATATATATATATATATATATATATATATATATATTGATGTTTTGAAAAAAACTGGGGAAATGAAAGTTTACTGACTCCAGCGGCGCGATGTAAGAATAGTTGATCAACTCAAGTATAGAAATTGCTGTAGAAAAGCTTTCAAACATATGGGAATACTTACGTTACCAGATCTCTACTTTTTTCAGTGCCTCATGTATGCTCATAAAAATGCGTATAGGCCTCTAGTCCATAGTTATGTACATAATCATGATACACGTAATAAAATGGCTCTCTACCTACCTTTTCTCAGATTACATAAGTCACAGAATAGTTCCAATTTTCTATCATATAACTTTCATAATGAACAGCCAATTTCTGTGAGGAAGTTATCCGAAGCTAATTTTAAAGTAAGCGTCAAAGAATTTTTAAAGGATGATGTGTTGTACCAGTTAATTGATTCTTGAAATTAGATTTTCAATGTTTTTAAATGTTATATTCTATCATATTTTCTCCTGTTCTATTCTAATAGTTTGACCTATTATTTATTCATTTAAAGCATTAATAAAATATCTATCTATTTATTGATATATTGATTCTTTGATAAGAAAAATTGTCCCAATGGCTAAGAAACTCTTGAAACGATTACCGCAAAACCAGTGCATCCACAGAAAAATTCCGTTGTTATATTTTCTTCATGTAAGTGGGTTCACTAGGTAATTTTTTTTGAAATTGATGCTACGTATTCTGTTATAGCAAAAAGTGATCAAAATATAGCGAAAAGTTAACCCAATTCTTGTTGCCTGAATTATTTCATGAATATTGTATGGAGTTTAGAGAATAGCGAACATTAAGCCACAAAACCACTGAAACAATGAATTTCCTGAATAAAAACTTGTAAAACATCAATCTCATGATTCAATAAAGAAATCTGAAATTTAAAGAAAATGTTTTCGCCTTAACGCAACACTTTTAACATCCAACAAATTCTCATGGTTTTTATTCGCGTCGTATAAGCTATAAAGAACTTCCAGATTAAGGTTGAAAGCTAGATAAAGATTTGAATATAACAGAATTAGCCGCTCTCTTGAACTCGGATCTTTTATCTCTAGCTTTAGAGCTTTTGAAAAAATGATGCCTTGTTCTTATCAATTTGAAGGCTGAAGAATTCTCGTTCGTATGCGACAGGATTTACATAATTTTTGCTCATTCGAATCTCAAATTAGGTATTTCATCTAGAGCAACACTTCTGAGCTGCTATTAAACCTTTGAATCCTGAAGGATTATATTTTACGATTTCACAGAGTTTGGATCCGCTGGACTATAACATTAATGTTTCGTAAAGATTTAAATATTGAAGTAAAACAGTATTCAATAATTAATAAGGGTGAATCATATTTTACGAAATTGCGTAAATAATACCTTATGAAAGAGTTAATGCCTGGCAAAAATACTCTCATCAGATAAAATTAAATATTACCAACAGAGCATATGAGGCACACAAGTGGAGCCACCACCAAAGCCCATTACTGAATTACAAAATTATTCCACCCACCTTATGCAAAATCCATACAACATTCTTATCACTTTTTTGTTACATATTATTGTTTCAGTTGCATTATTGTTGCGTAATACTGAAAAAGTACGATTCATTCTTCACGTTCTCTACAAGTACCCGTGTTTGCAGAGGGGAGCTGTGTACTCTGTTGCCTTTCACCGTGTATTTGGGGCAGAATGTGTTGAGTTCAGATTCCAGGCTCTATTCATCACACTCTAGAAACAATTCAAACGCGAATACACCTTAAATTATGCCATCACGTATCAGGTCTTCCCTAAATGTACAGGGTGAACAGTTTTAGTATTGCAGTTATGTGAAATATTACGAATATAGGACAATGACTCCCCCGTTCCCCTTTTTTTTGGGTTGAGCAATTAATTGCTGCAAACGGATTCAGGGTACCCCTTCTCGTTTTCGAGTTATTTGGAAATTTTGAAAACGTTCCAATAACTCGATTGTTTTTGAAGTTATTTAAAAACGATTTTTAAGTTATAATGCCAAAATTGCGTTTTTTTGAATGAAAACTGTAGGAAACTTCAATTTTGTCGAATTGCGTTTTTTCCTCCTCAAAAATATGACACATATGAACTAATTTTTTTCATGGACATATTTTAATGAAAAACCGTAAATTGTTAAATTTTTCATAATTTTACGAGTAACCCTATGTTCATTCACAGAATCACATGGAATGATTGGAATAACTTAAGTATGTTCTGTGCACTTATTGTGATTGTTCGAAAAATGTTTTCATGTTTAAAAATGATAACAGAAAAATAAACAGAAGTGAAACTGTCATACGAAATGAAAATTATAACTTTCAAAAAATTCAGGAGAGAAAAAAAGACTCACCTAAGACTACACAATCAAAATATCATGAAAACTAAAAACTACTACAATGAACATGATTCAGATCTTATGAGATATGCAATAACATTTTTTTTTGAAAGAAGAAAGAGGTTCATGAAAAATATCTATACTGGCAATATGCCAATTGTACAGACGCATAATTCGCAAGAAAAGAATAAACTAGTACGGGCCTTCGGAACATAGAAGAGTGCATTTCGACGACTAGGATACACGGGAATATTGAAAGTGAGATAATTAACAAGCGGAAAACTAAAAGAATGATTTAAAATTCGATAAAGAAATACAGTGTCGAAAAGGACTCTCCTCTGCTCCAGGCTTAAAATTTTGTGATGACGTAAACTTAATTGATAATTATGGTTACGACTGAAAAATCTAAAGTTGAAACTTCTGACAAACTTTCGCTGGACTCGTTCAATTCTGTCAATATACTTGTAACAGTGAGGGGACCAAACAGGTGCAGCATATTCCAAATTACTCCTCACCAACGAGAAATATAGCATTTTTGAAGACCTTGGATCACTGAAACTTTTAGTAATTATTAGAACGAAACCCAACATTTTGGAAGCCTTAGAAACTATATGATCAATATGATACTCAAAGGACAACTTAGAATCAAGATATATACCGAGATCCTTAATTTGGTTTACCCTCCAAATCACAAGCCCATCAACAGAAAAAATAGCATCGAAACATTGACATTCTTTGTAAACCTTATATGCTTACGCTCATCAATATTTAATTGAAAATACCTACTTTGACAAAAAGAGAAAAGTCTATAGATGTTTTAGAATCATTATGAACCCAATAATTTGGGTTGACATCTCCCATATATTATTTCTTTTTTCACAAATACTATAATAGTAACGAAAACGTGTTTTGGTACGTGCATAGACAAGATATCTAGTTACCCAACGCACTACTTTTTTTTCCCCACTACTCTATGGCGCCCTCTAGGTGCACAGTCTCGTTATATAATAGCCAGACTTCGTATTGTTCTTCACTTGAAAATGACCAGAAGGTCCAAAACGGTCGTGATTATTAAATGAATTGTGGAAAAGTGACAAAAGTATCTTATTTCGTTTTACTTCGAACATGAAATTCCATAAAATAAATAGTTCATCAATACTATCAAAAAAAAATTAATTACCTTTTTCTCTATTAATTCGCTGAAAACTTTCACATTTTCTCATGTGCGATTAAGTTGATCTATATTATTTTGAAGTAGCGAATATCGATTTTTAATTCCATGGAAAATATCCTTTTGATTTAGGTGATTTATTAAAAACCGCTCATTCTCTGTTAAAATGAACATTTTCGTAGTTTATGCTCGTTCTACTAATAAATCTAGAGCGCGACGATTGCTTCCTTTATTTTACGTTTTATGTGGCGTGAAACCAATTCATTCGGGAACACTTTCTTGAGAACGGAAAGTCCCTAGGGAACTTCGATTTTTTCACTGAAACACTTTGAGTTGTTTTCGTCCCTTGCTTGGTTAAGGCATCCCGCATTCAATTATCGC
Source organism: Cryptolaemus montrouzieri (assembly GCA_013387265.2). NCBI lineage: Eukaryota > Metazoa > Arthropoda > Insecta > Coleoptera > Coccinellidae > Cryptolaemus > Cryptolaemus montrouzieri. The sequence goes on from JABFTP020000185.1 coordinate 129,199,109, forward strand.
TTGAGAAACAAAATGTGAACAAGAAAACTTCGAAATAGTCTAACGCATATATGTATGTACTGGCGAATCAAAAATAAAATTGACAGGGAAGTTGGCGTTCTTTTCAGGTCCGGGTTGAAAGCGTCAAAGTATCTTACCAAATGATATCTCGCCATTCTACGTTATAGTTCTGACATTAATTCATTTTTAATTCACTACATTGATTTACACCCATGAATATGCTCAAATTGAACTCGCACATTGAAACCTGCTAAATATAGAGCATGTCCTTCCGCCTCTTCCAAGTAAGTCCCTTCTTCATCACCTTCAGAGTATCCTATTAATTGAAAATACATCCCCAATCCAGGTAGAAACGTAATTGGAAAATAGCAGTCATTACAGAGGCAATTCGAAGACAGTGTTATTCTAGTCATTTCTTTCGTATCTCGCTGCTGGGTCGGTTTCCCAATTTATTGAAACGACCGGAAAGGAACAAGAATTACTTTCTAAGAAATAATTCCGACAAAAAATCATTGATGAAATTCAATATTTCATCAATGTTCCATTGTAGCTGCAGTATTATCTTATAAATATTCGGATCAAGAAAGATTTTAAACTTAACATTGGATCTTCTTTGACAAATTCTTAACGTGAACTTTTTCTGAATATACATTTTCAATGCGATAAGCAAACATTTGAAAGGGAATAGTCTAAGTAACAGTGTTATTATTAAGGTGCGTACGCATTGGTGTGTTATGTCACCCGCAGGCAATTGGTTAGCAACACATACGTGCTCACGCACCACCTCCCATCAGTTTTTCTTCCAGCAAACACTTTTATGGTTTCCCATTTGTAGGCGTTCAAAACATCACTCTGCGCATGGAGTCGTCCCAGGATTACTCGAAAAACTCATTGAAATTTATCGTGCTGAGACTGTTCTGAAAAACCTTCAACATGCGGATTATTCCTTTCTGTATTCCTTTAGGTGTGGCAGAAGAAGTAAAACATATATCGTTCTTGCTATTTTCGCAATAACTATACATGAAACGCAATACGATCATTACTTTAAAATTTATTAGGAACCATTACTAATTCGTGAGCACACCAGGGTACAGTCGTCCACAATCCCAAATATTCTGCTTTTGATGGAGTGGAGCAGATCATTAATCTGGAACATAAGAAGAGTTATCGAAAGTATGGAGCCATGGGGTACTCCTGCACTAACCTCGGTCTATATGCTTTTAGTTTATTTATTAAGGCTGCATACCGAATGCTGTTGAAAGCCTTTGATATACCAAGAACAATGGCTCTTGATTCGCCATGCTTTTCGATTTTTAATTCCACAAATGCATAAAGTATGCAAGCAGGTCATCAGATGATGGTTGTCTACGGAAACCGTATTGTCGATCACTGATGATACCCTGCAACTCGAGATATTTTATGAGCTCATCGTTTCTTACTTTTTCCATGACTTTTGACTTTTATTGGTATCGGTTGTACTCTTGCAACTTTGCAACACTCCGGAAACGTCTGGCACTCGAAATGTGAAACAGACGATTGAAAGATAGGCGTATCTAAAACAGAATTTTGGGAAAATATTTTTACGGGGAGATCTGTCTTTGCTTCAGATGATAATGCGATAGAAGGTCATCTCTAATCAAAGTGGGAAGGATGACTCGCAAAAGCTATAGCTGTCAGCCTTCGCCATAGACCAGAAGCTACCTCGGTTGTAAAGCCATATCTTCTTGGATGGCGTAGGATCTCTATTGCGGGGCTATACGAAATTACCAGTGGCAGAAACAAGGTTGCCTTCGGAGTTGTCTAAAGGTGCTGAGACCTGTAACTGGAAATCCTCTGTGTATGTAACAAGAAAGGAAATATTAGGAAAATCGATTTATTGTCAGGAATACTTTTAGGCTTATCGATAAGTTATGTCAAGTGGCGGCTGATCGCAAAGGCCTTCGCCTCCTTCCTGTTTTAGTCCTATTTGACTGTTGAAGCCAGTTGATGTTGTGGACATTGAGATCTCCCATTATGATCACACCAGCTGACGGATGCTGTATTTGGATCGTGTCTACCTTGTCGTCTAGCTACTGAAACAATCTAAGTTAGCTGTTATCGCTAGGAAATCGATAAAGACAACACAGAGACATGGTATTGCTATAAAAACAGATTTTGAACCATGCCAAGTAGAAAGCGTGGTCGTCAACGTATCCTCTCTTTGGAATGTATGTCCGATCTGTCAGAAACACAAACCCCTCCCTTAAACCGAAGCCTTGAGTGCAAGTCATAACCATTGAAACAAGAGTAGATGAGTCCTGATGTTGACATTATTTGAGTTTCCGTTAAAGCTATAGCCCGGTCAAATAGCTTCAAAAAAAGGGGTAAGATTACATTGATTTGCAAAAAGCTGAAAATTGGCATGAATATTGGGAACACTATTACAATTTGTCAAAAATACCCATGGATCCAACGTGTGCAAAAAAATTTACTGAAGGTCAAATGCTGCAAAAGTCTGTTTTTTTGCATTTATTTAGCTAAACAGCAAGTTTTACCATAAAAATAGTTCAGATTAAAATTATTCGTTAAGTGATTATCTATAAAAACTGTCTCTACACTTTTTTCCTGAGAATCATCATTTCGGAGATATAGCGATGTAAAAAGTTGAAAATGTTGTGTTCTTCATAATATGTATGTCAACGGTTCAATACAATAGATCAGTATATTGATGCAAGTGATTCACAAATAAAAAAAGATTCTGAAGACATAGGAAACCTTTTGAACTGGTTTTAATTGCATTATCCGTTTTCGGACGTTAACAAAATTAAATCTATTGGCAATGGTGTCGTTGGTGATAATAAAATTAACTGTCATAAAACTCGTAAAGTTGGGATTAACTCCATGTCCAAACTGACAGGATTGACGTTTAATAACATTAAATTAAAACTTGCTGATGAAGTAGTACCTCTCTTAGCTATGAGTAGCACCGTAAAAGTTCACAATGAGAAAGTTTCTGTCGACCCTGTATTATTATTTCAACGAATGAGTATTACTGAAGCGTTCAAAGATGAAATTGAAAAATACTTCGAATATGAATTAGCTCCGTAATCACTGTCACTTTTCAATGATGCTGGAATGCGTAAAACGCAAAAGTCAGCCATGTACGATTATTTTCAAACAATAAACATAGATATTGACAACATAAATTCTACGTACACCATCGACGAAGTATATCTATTACTCCGTGTAGTGTGGGATCGCGAAGAAACATTCAACAATATTTTAGATAAATACGTGCGGTATGTACATAGACATTTTGACTATAGAGTGACTGTTTTATTTAATGGCTTTACTGATTTTACGAAAAATATGAAAGGCGCAGAGCAACGTCGTAGAGTTACAACAACATCTTCATCTTCTGATGTCATTTTTGATGAATTCATGAGAGTTCCTACAAGCCAATAGAAATTTCTCGGAAATACACACAACAAGTCTCGACTTATTTCAATGTTGAACGAAATCTTTTCCACTGAAAATATTTATGTAAAACAACCTGATAATGACGCTGATGTCCTGATAGATGAAACAGCGATAGAACAATTTACCTCGACAAATCCAACTTTTGTTGTTGATGAAGATGTGGACTTACTGGTATTACTTACTGCTCGAACACCAACCGAAAAAATATTTATTTTTCAAAACCTGAAAAGGCTCAACAGCAATCGAAAAGTTTATGTATTTTTCCAAAATCCTAAAATGACATACTATTTTTACAAGCAATAAATGGCTGCGACACGACATCAGCATTTTTCAGGAGGGGTAAAATTACAGTTTTGAAATTGTCCGAGAAACAAGATTAAGTTGATTGTGCTGACGTTTTTGAAGAAAGTACCACTACTCCACAAACTATAATCCCCAATAGAATTCGGTTTCTTCTTTCGGTGTACGGGGCTCCAAAAAAAATTACGTGCTTAGATAAGTTTCGATAAAGTAAAACGAAATAAGACACTTTTGTCACTTTTCCACAATTTGTTTAATAATCACGACCAGTTTGGACCTTACAGTAATTTTCAAGTGAATAGCAATATAACAGATGAGTAGGTAAGTACAAGTACAGAGTGAAAGTTATCCTGATATTGAATATTGAGGTTGCATTAAGCTCTAGTTGGCTGTTGAGGGTAGTAAATCTTGGGTTTAATCTGAGGAAATATGTTCCAAGCTAAAGATCTCATAATGGCTAAAGCTGACAAAGGCAATAGTATAGTATGCCTCAATGAAGATCTATACGAAGAAAATATGCAGAATGTACTGAAAACAATAGATTACACCGAAATACCAAAAGATCCAACCAAACTTTTCACAAAAGAAATCAAAGAAGAGCTAGGTTTGTCAGAACACCTAGCACACGCAGAATGGGAAAGAGGAAACACCATCAAGTAAACTAACGAAATTATTGAATCAAAAATTTCAACTTACGCACAATACTCTATCTCCAATTCTGTAAATCTCATACATAAACTTTCAAATCTCACAATCTTCCAAGATATTAAAATAGTCTCTTTCGATGTCAAAAATATGTACCCGAACATTCCAACGGATGAGTGTTACAGATATCTTATCCGAGTTTAACACACCGCCACATACCATTAATGAACTTAGCAATCTTCTTCAAATATGCCTATCTCAAAGTTACTTTCAATTTCAATCCAAATTCTTCAAACAAAATTCAGGTCTTCCAATGGAATCACCTCTTAGCCCCCTACTAACTGACATTTTCATGGATAATTTAGAGAAAAACAAAATTTTAAACACAGATTTCGCTAAAAAACACATTATTTTCTGGTACAGATATGTAGATTACATTTTAGTTCGTTTTCGTGGTTCGAACAGACAAATTCACCAATTTTTAAATTTCCTGAATAAAATACATTGCCGCATCAGCTTTACTGCTGAAATAAAAATAATAACTCAAATCATTTCCTAGACTTAACCATCATAAATTCAAATAACCATCTCACTTATAAAATTTACAGAAAGGAAAGATTCACAGACGCATCGATCCCAATGAACTCGTTCGGTGATTTGAGCCAAAAAACTAGCCGTATATAACTCCATGATTCATAGAGCTTACTCTGTTCTCCTTTCGAAAGAAAATTTCCAAACTGACAAAGATTGCCTCAAATAACAATATACCTCAACATTTTCTAAATACAATTATTAAACGCAAAGAACAACGTATTACCTCTGAATTACTATATAGCATCATAGAAACCCCGAAAAAAAGATACACTAGTCTCAGATACACCGGCAAACTCTCTAACAAAATCATTAATTACTTTTCCAAATTCAACATAACTACTTCAATCTCAAGCGGCCCCAACTTATGCAGATTATTATTCAATGCCAAACAAAAGAACGATAAATTCAAGTACTCAGGAATTTATCAAATCAAATGCAATGAATGTCAGACTATATCGGACAAACAGGAAGAAGTTTTGAAGCTGGATTCAAGAACATATTTCCACAGATAAAAATTCGCCAATATTTGAACACATAAAATCAACTAACCACACGATATCATTGAACAATCTTAAAATCCTTCATAAATGTAACAAAAGGAGAGAGATGAATTTGTTGGAAAGTTGGGAGATTAACAAACTATGTAAAAACCCACAATTTACTACCCTCAACAGCCAACTAGAGCATAATGGATCCCCACTACTCAATATTTAGGATAAATTTCATTCTGTACTTGCCTACTCATGTTTTATATTGTTATTCGCTTGAAAATGACCGTAAATTCGAAACCGGTCGTGATTATTAAATAAGTTGTGACAAAGTGACAAATGTGTCTTATTTCGTTTTACTTTAAAGATGAAGTTCCATAAAATAAATAGATCATCAATACTATCAATAAGTTTCGATACTCATCTTTTGTAAAAAATACTCATAATAAGAAACGAATACAGTTAGCTTGTCTTCTTCCTTCAACCCCAACTTCTGCTCATCAAGTTCAAGTGTTGCTTTATAATAAACTAGACCCAGAAGATTGTGGTTGGAACCTAATTAACGATACATTGGAACATGTTTCCACCTGCAGCGAAAAAACTCCTCAATACATTTTTTTGCAATTGAAAAATAGGGTGTAATGCTTAATGCTGCTGCAAAAAACTTCACCAGTAGTAAAATCAGTAATGATGCCATACACATGCATTCAATTTTAATTCATTCCCCAATTTTACAAGAACTTCTAGGTAATTTCTAAGTGAATGAATTTTAAATATTCCAGAGTCATTAGTTTCTACAAGATTAAGAAAAGGCTGCATTGTTCGTCTGGTGAAATAATTTAGCTCCTACTGAATTGTTTATTTTTTCTCAATCTCTGAACTTATCTAACAACTGATTGTAGTTTTTTCTATTGCAGAAAGTCTCCTAGATTGTTCCATGACCCCCTTCATAATATCAGCACGTCCTTCGAGCAAAAGAAATTGTGCCACGCAGATGCCAGTGAAGCCCTACCACGTTACATGGGCACCAATGCTGCAGTCCCGTAACTGTTCGACACAAACCCCTCCCCCTCACAAAGAAAGCTCAGTCTAGTCTTAAAAAATAATCCAATCAGAAGTCTCGGTATCGGGACCAATACCACCTGTGATACTTGTGAATATCTGATATTTTTAAGCATTAACATTATCAGAAACTATACTATGTTATATTAACAATGTTATTCAGTTTGTTCTGTTTATATTTGATCGATGAAATATCATTCATGTGTAAATTCTTTGTAATATAATGATTATTGTTTCGAAAATATGAACATTAACGATTAGATGTTTTTCAAGTGTTTTCGTATCTCTCGATTCCCTCATTCGCTTCCTGAAATACAGAGCTTTTTAGAGGAAATTCGAGCAAGGGTCAATAGTAGAGAGTTCAGATGGCCGGAACATCCGGGAAGGCCCCGAAGTTTCGTGTCTTGTCTAGTAATTATACGTTACTGTTCCGGATATTACTTTTTTTTGACAAAGCAATGTCGCAGCGGTCAACTGTTCTCATAACCAACCATAAGAGGAATTGAAGTTCTGGTTGACATTGAATCTCTCTATATAAAGGCTCGCATTTCTGACAGCTCTTCCGAACCCTTTTAAAAGAGTTTCCAAACAATGAAATCTATATCAGTTCATTCGCGGTAAACATGATGCTATGAATCTTATCAAATTGATTTTTTATGAAAATTCCAACATTCAACGTTATGAAATAATTTCAAGATAAACACCTCAAAAAAGTCTAGGGAACACTCCTGAATATCGATATATCGTATCCAGAACGATCAATATGGATGATTTTTTTTAAAAAATGAACACCTGCATCAATTTCTCACCAAATTATGTAGAGTGCCGCAACAGATTTCAGTTTTTTTTATAAAAAACTAAGAATGCAGCAGATGCGACGCTGCTTTATAATCATTTCATGTACTCTGTGTTTGAAATCAGTTAGTTGGCGCTTTGTTTCTGTTGTAAGCACAAATAAAAGATTCAAGTTTTGTGATTCGACCATGGAAAGACGACATTTGACTAGAGAAGAGATGTTACGAGCCGTTGGCATGCTCCAACCTGGGAGCTCACAACGGGAAGTATCCAGGGTTCTGGGAAGTAGCCCAAGTGTCATAAACCGTTTATGGTCGCGTTTCAATGAAACAGGTAGCGTAGAAGAACGCCATATAGGTCGTTTCAGGATTACTACAGTCGCCCAAGACCGATTTTTGGTTTTACAAGCCAGAAGAGATCGTACTACCACAGCATCTCAATTAGCTCAAGAGCTATCAGGAGTTCATAATGTACAAATTTCCGACCAAACTGTGAGAAATCGCCTGCACGAAGGTCAACTCCACTCTAGACGTCCTTTAAGAGTTCCACAACTGACCCATGGAAATCGCGTTGCTCGTTTAGCTTGGTGCCAAGAACACGTAAACTGGGATCAAGAGAGGTGGGCCACAGTTCTCTTCAGTGATGAATCTAGATTTAGTTATTAACCCGATTCGGGAAGAATTCGAATATGGAGGGAACCTAGAAAGCAAAACCGTTTCCAGCATGCTCGAGAAGTTGTTAGACAGGGAGGCGGATCAGTGATGTTTTGGGGAGGTATACGCCTTGGAGGAAGAACTGACCTCGTTTTCATACAGAATAACCTCACGGGAAATTCTTACGCAAATGAGATAGTTTTACCTGTAGTGGTACCGTATCTCCAAACAATGGGTCAAAATCCACTCTTCCAACAAGATAATGCCCCTCCTCATCGTGCAAGAGTTGTCTCGAAAGTTCTTGAAGATATCGATCTTCTACGGTGCCATCCTGCTCCCTAGATCTGAATCCCATCGAGCATGTGTGGGACACCCTAAAAAGAAATCTCCTGCGTCAAAACGTCTTCCATCATGAACAGGAGCTTCGATTAGCAGTTGAGGGGTCTTGGAATGACTTAGGCCAAAATGTAATAGACAATTTAATATTGAGCATGCCGCGACGATGCCAAAGTGTCATTAATACCAGAGGTGGACCTTCTGGGTACTGAAAAATATAAGTGCTTCCATATCGTTTCGAAAATATTAGTTCAGGATTTTTTTTGTGTTTTACCAAATTTCGTCATTTTCAAAATTCAATTTTTTTTTATAATAGGTGCTTTGGAGAAGTCAAATATTATTCTGTTTTCTTAAGAATACATTATATACAATACATCCTAACAAAAGCCGAAAGATGTCTATAAATTCGAATCATCAAATTCATATTTTAAAGATATTGGTAAGTGTACCTAGATTTTTTTGAGGTGTTTATATACATATAGACAACGTATTCAGCATTCTACACGAAAATTAAGGCATGAAAAATTGTTCATCGACTATCTGAAGAAAGACCAGACGATCAACAATGACTATTATATCGCCTTACTCGACCAATTGAATTACTAGATTTGGCAGAAACGACCTCATACGGCAAAGAAAAAACTTTGTTTCATCAAGACAATTCACCAATCCACAAGTCGTTGAAAACAATGGCAAAAATCAACGATTAACGCTTGGAATTGTTGCTTCACCCATCCTATTCTAAGGATCTGACACCCAGAGATTACTGGCTCTTTTCTGATTTGAAAAGAAAGCTTCGCTTCAGGGAAAGAGATTCGGCTCGGTCGAAGAATTCACTGCCGAGACCAACGCCTACTTTGAGGCCAAAGATAAATCGTTCTACAAGAAAGGCATAGAAATTATAAAAAGCTTTGAAATATATATATATATATATATATATATATATATATATATATATATATATATATATATATATATATATATATATATATATATATATATATATATATATATATATATATATATATGCATGCCTGTCATTTGTATTACCGCCATATTGCAAAGAAAAGCATTGTTCGTACATTCAAAGTCACAACTTGTATAGGACCAAAAAAAAATCTCCATTTTTAACTAGTCAAAGTTGAATATTATATTTTAGTACTTTACCAGGTAGTTTTAACGGTTGCGATTTTCTTATGAAGTTGGTGTTACAACCTCAGTTTGACCCTAAAATGGACCTACAACATTTGAGAATTAAGAAAACGAAATGCCATTTTCAAGATAAGGTGCAATTTCACATCAATTGCTTTTCCTTTATTTCTTTTCACCTGGAAATCAATAATTATTTGACCAGCGCAATTGAATATAATTGAATTCCTGTGGATTTTGCGAGACGCAATGGAAAGACGTCATCAAAAGAAATGTAGAATCTCGTCAATTATCATCAGTCTGGTTGATAACAAGGAGTTGTGGCGAATGCTTTCGGGACTAGTTAATTCAGTAATCAACACAACACAAGCGTATTTTTAAGACTTAATGATTTGAGAAATTCCACCAGCATATCCTCAGACTTACCCACCACATAAAAATAAATAAAAACACTTTCAGAAACATACAAAGGAGATACCTTTGTCAAAAGGAAAGCGCGAGGAAAGAGTAGTACATATCACATTGAATGAAGATTTGAACACTAGATCCATGTTTTAAGCAATAAATCAAGATTCGGTTAATGTCCAGATTCAAAATGTAATCACGTATGGAAACAACCAGGAAATGTTTGGAAACTGAGAAATGTTCACGAAGTTTACAACTACCCAGAAGGTATTGTGATAATCTAGGGTGGAATGAGCATTGAAAGAAAACGGATCAGGTTTTGTAGAGATTAAACGCTTCCCTGAGTTACAGCAGATCTTAAACGCAAAATTTATCGATTTTGAAACTTAGCAAATTTCATTTAACATCTCAACCACTTTTCTTTCTTTGAAATTAAGATCTCAAATACAACTCTTTAAACACCTGATTCACACCCTTAGCAGTGCTATTTGCAAATATGCTTATTGACACATTTTTTGTAACTGGTAACCCACAGCCTATGTCCATCCTTGAAGTTTAAGGATCATACCAAATTTCATGAAAGTCTGTTCAGTGGGTTAGTCGTGAAAGCTAAAACCGAGTTGAGTACTTTAACATTCATTATTAGTTATTAGTATAATTTACTAAGCAAAAGGGTATTTGGTTTAATTCAATTTTTCAATGAACTTTACGTTAGGTGCTTATTTTTCAGTACTGACATTGATTAGTGGCCAATATAAGAATATTACATACATGAAATAAAATTATTTCTGTTCTATCGTAATGTAATCCAACTGATATCAGATAAAAAGAACACGACAAATACACGTAATACTCATCTTTGAAATTTTAACAATGTCCCGACAAACCAGGTAAATTCGGTAATTGCACTTAGGATATTATATCATTCCCGAATTCCAGTTTCTTCAACTGAAAGTGCATATGAATACGTTGAAATATTACATTATTGTTGTCAATTGTGACGTCATGGAGAAATAGCATATTTGTACAAATTCGTTTTGATCGAAATAAATTGTTTTCCTTCCAAAACATGTTAGGTATCTAGTTATTTGATTATGTTTATAACAGCCACTCTACATTTATAGGGCAATAGGCTCCTACAAAAAACAAAATGTACACAAGTATTAGTTTTTTAATAGCTCAATATATAATCCTGCCGTTCAGGGCTCTATTTTGCGGACCCGATAACGAGTTGATCAGCTGTTTGCCGAATGCCATTTGAATTTTGTACATTGAACACAATGTTTGAGCCCTCTGGTCCCTTATAAAAGTTGTCTTATTTCTATTCAATTAATAATAAACTACTACTATTATGAGCTATTGTCGGTAACATCAAAAAATATGTAATAAATAGTTAACATAATTAAAAGGAAAAGGAAATGGAGACAGTTTCAAGGTATTTTTTTAAATTTCATTAATAGTTTACCTATAAGGTCCGCAACTAAGTTCTCGCTGTTTTTTTTATGAAAATATAACTTTATTGTGAAAAATGATTACAAATGAATCATTCAAAATATTGCCTTCGCTAGCTACAACTTATTCCCATCTTTCTGGCAGAGCTCGAATACCGTGAAGGTAGAAGTGTTCGTCTTTTGAGGCTATCCAGGAATCACCCCATTTTTCGAGCTCTTAATATAAGCGGAACTGCTGATCAGCCAGACCATGTGCCATCGAACGGAACAAGTAATAATCGGATGGTGCAATATCTGGGGAATATGGCGGGTGGGGTAGGACTTCCCATTTCCAAGTAGGTTTTAACGGGTGAGGCCGAGCGTTGTCATGCTGTAAAATTACTTTTTCGTGTCTCTGCTCGTATTGTGGCCGTTTTTCGCGCAGTGCTTTACGCAATTGCATCAATTGAGTTCGATACCGTTCCCAAGTGATGGTTTCGTTCGGTTTCAACTGCTCATAATAAATAACACCGACTTGATCCCATCGAATACACAGCATAACTTTCGCAGCGTGAATATTCGGCTGAGGCGATAACGTAGAAGCATGACCGGACAGTCTCCAAGATTTTTTTTTCTTTGGATTGCTGTAATGAATCCATTTTTCATCACCCGTTACGATGCGATGAAGAAAACCCTTTCTTTTTTGCCGCTGGAGCAGCATCTCCGTAAACTTTTTGACGCTCTCTATGAGCTTCAGCCGCCGTTTTCTTCGAATGAAAGAAGAAAATCAACACTTCCCGCAAATGACGATTGTTTGGCACAAAATCAGACATTTTCTCACAACTAAAAGTATATGACGCAAAAACGAAATCACTAATGTGTCACAGTGGTTTGTTTACCATATGTCTAAGCTTTGTTCAAGACGTTCTTGATATGTAAAAATCGACCATCTATTGATAAACAGCGAGAACTTTGTTGCGCACCTAATAATATACGGAAATATCATACAACAATAGCTCACAGTTTAAAACCATTTTTTCAATTTTTCAAGTAAACGTGAATAGCTTATACCAAAAGTATTTTTATCTCTTGGATATGATTTGTGGGGAAAATGTATGGAAAAATTGAGGATTTTCACAAACATTTTCAGGAAATTCAGAACATAAACATTGGCAACCAGGAAAATAGTAAAGTATTGAAGATATATTAAATGACTTGCTCTACCTGTTCACTTTCTCATATGCTCATGTCGAAAAGTTATGTGTGTTGAATATTTTTTGGAACTTATTACTAATCATATTAATTAAGGTTGGTCGAGGCGTTCGCGGCGAGAATTATATGGTGATAACTGATAATGATCAAAAGTAAAAGAAGAAGAAAATTAGTTCATTTATATTTTGCTGTTTTTCTGAATTAAAAAGTAGACTAAAAGAGATCAATTAACCTCAATCTTTCTGCATTGTTGTTTAGTCTTGACGTTTGACGTTTATCTTGCCATCACTGATCCGTAAAGAGTAAACTACATCAAAGAAACAATTTTATTATCGAATGTATTCATACCCATACCACAATCAAATCACCTAAACGAAGAAACATACAGAACATCAACATATGAAACTTATTTTCGAGACAAGGAAAGAGTAAATAGATAAATGTAAAATGGAGATAGAATCTCCAAAAATTAAAATCGAACCACCAGAAGAATTTCCAAAAATTAAAATCGAACCACCAGAAGAATTTCCAAAAATTGAAATCGAACCACCAGAGGAACCTATAGAAGTAAAAGAAAGTAAATATAATGGGACTCAGTTTGTTGTTGCTGAAGAAAATATAGTGACAAAAATTAAGTGAGATTTTCAATATAAAATATGATATATGTACTATATTCTGATATCACTATTATTTTTAGGCTTGAGCCCATCGAAAATATAAAACAGAAGTTGATGAATGTAATCTTATTGTTCGAAAATGGAACATGAATTATATGAAGAGGAGAAAGACGAACCTGAATTATATGAAGGGAGAGTAAAATTATCTACAAACAGACAAACCTGAATTATATGAAGAGGAGAGTAAAATTATCTACAAACATTTATCAGTAACAATGAATATCCCTTGCTGGAGAAGAGGTAAGTTATTGTTATTCCCTTCATTATAAAAAATAAACAAAAGTTATTGTCTTATTAGGAAACTACATCTAATACAATTGTTTCTCTTGATAAATATTCGGTCTAACAAAGTAATATTGGAAATTTCTTCAGTTATAGGATAATGAATAACTTTTAGGTTGTGAGTGGCCTGAAGAGTTTGGTTTTTCTGCAAGAACAGTAAATGATAGTTTACTAAAACAGTTTAGGTAATCCTGTCTTGTATAATGACGACTTTGGAGCACCCAAAATGAGACGATCAGCTGTGTGACGAATGCATTTGAATTTTAAATAGTGTCGTCAGATTACAAACAAAATAATATTTCGAAGCACTGGTTCCTCAACACAATAATTGAATGCTCTTGCCTCTAGTAGACCTTTTATCTTTTTCAGTTTCTAGTCAATAAATAATAAACTACTTCTCTTCTGTCATACTGTTAATACTATAAAAACAAAGTTTGCAAGATAAATTATTAACTAAATATAGAGAAAAGAGATACTTCCAAAGTATTTTATTGAATCTCATTAATAGTTTATCAAATATACTGTGGGACTTACAAAATCATCTTTTGAATTTTTTAATGAATGTGGAGAATGGAGTTTTTTTCTTCTCAGAATTGGTGATTTTCATTATTAGTTTCAGATTATTCAGAACATAAGCATTGGCAACCCAGAAAACAGTAAAGTATTCTTGTAGGTATACTAGACGATTTGCTACGGTGATAAGTTTCGTTTTGTCTCTCAATAATGATTTTTGCATTGAATTCTCTAACCGTTACACTGCCAAATTATTACTGTATATGGTAAGACCAGCTTCGGTGTTTTCTATATTTTTAAAATATCTGTTGAAAAAGTAAATTGATCAAATATTGAATCTAGAACATTTTTGGGAAAGTGTGGACAGCTATTATTCTGTTAAATTGTTGTCATATACATATTGGAAATGGATTATCATGCTCTATTCCTCAATTATAATTTGTTAGAAATAGAGACAATGATTGCAATGACAACACGAGAATAATTACAATCAAAGAAGAATGTGTCTCAAATCTGACAACTCTGTATAAAATTCTAATGCATTTGGCAAACAGCTGATTGACTCGTTTTGGGTGCGCAGAACTCGTCATTTTACAAGACAGGATTACCACAATTTAATATATTTTGATGATGACTACTCTTATCAGTTAAGTAGCTTCAATACAAATCAAAATCAATCTATTTTGAATGAACACTAACAAACAAGTAAATTTGAAATTGTTTCAATAGAGTACAAGTTAAGATAATTGTTGGATTTTGTCTATTGATAATAAATACAAAATTTTGTCTCTTCCAAGATGTTTTTAGTTTAGATATTTAGGAATTGCTATATTCAATAGCTTTTAATTCGTAGTATATCAGATACTCTATTTTTATATATCTCGAAGGTTTAGAAATGTGAGCGCCCAAAAATGCGTTTTTTATAAAATCATTACAAATCATTGAAAATTTCAGTTTGAAATGCATTTATTGTACTTATGATTGATTGTCTGACCTATGAAGCTTAGTCGTTAGTTAATTTCGTATTGCTCCAACTTTGACTTTTATTGATTTTTTGTTTCGGTATCATTACCACTTATAATTTTAAGCATATTTTAACCATTATTGGCTATTCATAAGCTGCTCAGGGCAATTTCATTGCGATTGTTTCCTTGGAAAAATAGGCATCCGGTTTTTCTTGCTGCTACTGATTTATACACAAACTTGGATTCATCGTTTACTGTAATTCTTTCATCATTCAAAACCAGTAGATAAATAACAACCCAAATATCTACATTTTTGGCATATGTGTATATCATTTGCGATACATCGGTAATATAATATGTAACTTTATTTTAAAAAATCGACATTTATATGCATTTGCATGCATAAAATATATAATTAATTTCTTTGTCTCAACTCTAACTAAACTTGGCAATAAACACTTCTCAATTTGTCACACATCGTCACATTTTGATGCCAAATTCTAAAATTTGTTCGTACAAATTTCGCCTTATAATACTAGTTCATAGGTTAAAATCGCCTAATATACTTAATACCCAATCTACTAAAAGCCTAATATACTGAATGCGCTTCCATATCAATCTATACTGAACGCCTCATTCACTGACATTAATACTTAATTGTTCTTTATGTTGTATTTTATCCCCTGATATATAACCTAATACATTGTTATGGTAAGGAAGGCTGCTTCGAGTAATGGATACTGGCTCATGTTCAATAAGAAAAGATATATCTCAGGGTATATGTTTCATAACTAATACCAATTTATACCAATTCCGACCCAACATCATTGAATAATGCTTTTAAAACGTGTAAATCCCTAGTTGAACATGAAAGACTGTTAATCAAAAATTGACGAATAGAACAAATCGAGGACTCTCACGTGGAAGTTGTAATAAAATTCATATTGATATGATGCAGTTTCGACAAACAATAAACATTTTCATTATGCGAATCATTTGTTGGATGAGATTGAGACTCTTCAAAGATATCTGCCTATTTTGGGCAGAAAGAATATATATTTAATTTGGAAAAAAGTAAAGTATTATGAGGATCTCCACAAGTCGGAAAGTTTTATGTCATTAAGGAAAGTCAGTGAAAGGGCACTGCGATAATTCAACTGGTTCTTTCAAGAACCATATTTGGATTTGATTAATAATGTAAAAATTGTTTATAATTGTTACTCGAAACGTCATAAGACGAGAAATTTCAAATCAAAAATTATAGAAATTGAATTTTTAATAATAATATAAATAATATACTACGATAGGCCTGTTATCACTGACAGAATGGTGACGAATAATAGGCCGGACATAGTGGTGTATGATAAGAGAGCCAGAACAGCAATGCTGGTGGATGTCGCCATACCGAATAATAACAACGTGCTGAACAAGTTCCAGGAGAAAAAGTCCAAATACACAGACCTTGCTATTGAGATCAAGCAGATGTGGCACCTCGAGAAAATAGATATTGTTCCTGTCATTGTATCCTCGACTGGGTTAATACCCAAAACTTTGCATGATAGCCTTAAGAAATTAGAATTGCATAAGAATACCTATATAGAAATGCAAAAAGCTGTAATTCTTAATACATGTAGGATAGTTAGGAAATTTATGTCAAGTATATTGTAATCGAGCCTATTCCCTATGATTGCTGAATCTGGGAAAGGTAAATTATATCCAGCTAACAGCTGAGATAGTGCATAAGTCCACGATGATAATAATCAATTGGAATTTTCATACCTGAGTATTATTTTCTCATTATTGCAACTAACTTTCATGAAATGGAAACTGCAGCAGGTACGAGTTGACAGAATGTAGTTTGGCTGGCCTCTGATATGCGCAAAGGAGGGACAGGAATAGTCTGTATACAATGGAGATGAAATACCACCTCAAGAGGGAAGATACATTCCGCACAATAACTTATTGTAATAAGAATTGCTTTTATACTTTTAACCTGCCGTATTTTAAAAACTTCGGTCGGACACATGATTAATATTTTTCTGGTTCAGTTCAAAATATTCTTGTAAGCAAATTTCATATACATACTGTTTTAATATTACTCGATGAATTCAATTTATGCCATTTTAATTTATCTGAGCGTTCGAGCAAATTTCCTTCTGGAAATAGAATGTTTAAGAATATTTGGACATTTGGTAACGTCAAGATGTTTAGTAGCATTGGCTTGACAGACATTGCCTACTGCAAATTTGTTTAAATAAACATACAAGGCAAAATACTTTTTTTCGAAAAAACAATGTAAATTAATGATAGGTTTGTCCCCACTGAGCAAGTTGTTGATGGACTGATTCCCATTTTCGCTGAATGAATCCAAATCGATTATGGATTCATCAACAGCAATATCGACTATCGGCTCCTCCATAAAATATAGTTCGAAGCCAATTACTTGCTCACAAAGAGATTTCTATTCTTCAAAAAGTAGTTCTATGACAGTTCTGAACTGATTCCGAATCAAGTAAACGCGCAAATCTTAAGAATTACTGGTTCAGAACTGATTCGTTATCAACGATTCAACTCCATTAGAATACTAAACTGACAAGTTGACTACGTAATCTGAAAATAATATTCGCAGTGCGCATACTCGCGATAATTTATTTTCAGTTCTTCCCTAGAATCGCGAACTAAATTCACCGTTCTGTAACTGTTTGAAAATAATTCTGGGATCGTTAAAACACGGTATTCACCAGTTCGGTATCTATTCGAATGTTTGTAGGAACGCCAATTTCGATTTGCGCAAAATACCTCAGTTCTGAACCAATTCAATATGTTAGAACAAACCTATTGTTTCATTGAAGCCCAAATTGATTCGTTTAGATTGGGATCAGGATGATTCGATGGCAGCCTTACTGTAAAATTGTCTTTCGTAGCAAACTGCTCATCGATTTTAGATGGTTTATGGGCGCTGTGCATTCTAATATTATCGAATTCAGGTTTCAAAAGAAATGTTTGAGATCTTTTGCGTTTGTATGCATCTTCGGCTTCTGTTTAGTGTAGTATGTGCGTAGTTGATAACAACAATCGTTTTTTGGTTAAAAGTTGGGTTAAACTTTTCAATTTCTGCATTATTCATTTCATAGTGATAGTTATCAGAATTATTGAATTTCTATGACATATGCATTTTTAAAGATTCCGTCTTTGCCTACTGCGTTATTTTTTTAATAACTACTCCAAGGACTGTTGGTTCATAGATGCCTCTTTAACTTCCCCAGGTTGACCTTCTACTGCGAGAGCTAAAGCTTGGGTTGTACTCTAAGCTAGATCTGAGAATTCTGATTACCATATTAACGAGGAACTGTCGCCTCAGAAATCCCCCACATTTGTTAGGATTGTTCGAGAACCCTTCATGCAGACTATGCGAAGAGGAGGTGGTAGAGTCAATAGAACACGTTATGTGCGAATGTCCAGCTGAAAACAGAATCAGGTTTGAAGAGCTTGGATTTCTCAAACTGGAGCTGACTGAGCTTAGTAAGCTCACATGCCCAAAGCATCTAACCTTTACTAAGATGAAGATTGGAAGTGAAATCTGAGGTTATGTCACAATAGACCACTGGGTCGCAGAGGAAGGGTTGCCAATCAGTCAACTCTCAAATTTCTATATCTATGTATGTGAAGAATTTATGGAAATCTCTGTCGATGAAGGTGCAGTTTCCCAAAAACTCGATTCTCAACAGTCTGATAGTTTCCATCAGAATCGTGCGATCATTTTTACTTTGGCCAATGAAAACGGAACCACCGCATTTCCTTTCGTGAGTAGTTTTCGCCGTTTTGGTAACCAGTATCGCCAGGAAATTTTTTATGAATTCCTTCATAAGTTGGCACACGCTTCACAGTGACATAATTGGTAATTGTTCTTCTTGAAGCAAAATCATCTAATGTGTTTGCCGATTTTTTTTCTCTTTTTTTTTATTTGAAAAAGATTCTTGTTTGAAAACTTTAAACTCTCTCTGGTAGTTATTTGACGAAACTCATCCTATATGCATCTGATATTCGTAGTGCGGACTTCAGTGCCAAAGGCAACAAGTTATTGAACCTTTGAAACAAAAAGAAACACTTTGTAGAGCACCTTCATTGCATCCTAAAAATTATTGTCATTGGTGAATGTTGATAATGTTCACTACCTCCATCTACAAACTTTTGCTTCTGAATTAATATCACTAGAGCAAGTAAATATGTCTGTAATACATTGGTACTAACCTTACAAATCATATAACATTGCTAATAATTGTCAACTAAGCTCGGATATAACTATATAATAACCCACCCATTATATCATATCATAAATCTCAGTTTTCAAAATGAGGTGTTTCCCAATCCGCTCAAACTCGCGAAAATTATATTAAAATATTAGAAAGGAATCAAAACCGAAATACGTAGCAACAGGCCGATATCTATTCTAAACAACTTCATTAAGATTTTTAAACAATTCTATGTAATAGAAAATAGATTTAGAAAAAGCGCAGTACAATTGAATATATACATTGATATTTCATAAAGTAATAAAATCAGTAAATCAAAATAAAACTACGATATCTATTTCAATAGACCTAAGCAAGGTTTTTGATAGCGCTGACAAAAATTCTGTTATGAATAAGTTAGAACAATACGGTATTAGGGGAATAGCCCTAAAAATTCTAGAAAGTTATCTAACATGACAGTTCATGTCCGTAACAGATGATAATGGGAAAGTAGTTATTTCCAAATAAGTTAACCCAACAGAGGTGTTCCCCAGGAACTATTCTAGGCCCTTTATTATATATAATTTACACCAATGATTTATCAAAAATCATTGATGGTTTTAATTGCCAAGTTTTCAGGTGATACAAACCTAGTTGTGAGCGGCAAAGATAATGACGAGGTGGAAATGAAATCTAGAGACAATATGAGAGTTTTAGAAAACTATTTTGAGAATACTAATTTAAGGGTAAACTCAACTTTTGAATATTGAATTCAAGAAGACAAACAATATCTCCTCAGTAACTTACAAAGATAACCGATAAAATTAAAGCAACAGATGCGATTCTTGATTATTGACTCGCGATTGGACTGGTCTTGCCATATACAAAGTCTATACGGGTAGATAGGATATTTTGCATATGCTCTCAACATGATACGATCCTGGTGAACTATCAAACTGCCTTCATAGTTTACCATGCATATGTAGGTGCATGGTCTCGAATGCGTATCATATTCTAGAGCAATGCATTTTTAAGCTTCAAAAAAAAAGTTTAAGAATTATTCTCCAATGGACTGGCAGCATTTTATTCGCAATGGTATGCTTACTATCCCATGTATACACACCCGATATTTTGAATATTACCTCTTGGATTTTGGAAATGTCGAAGGATTGTTAGGAATTGATCCTTTTTGAGATATTTCAATTGGAAAGAGAAATAAATTAAGGTTTATTTTAAAAAAGAAACAAATGAAAGATAATAAGAGACTTTCCGCATGTAGTAAAAAAATTTTAAATTGTTTTTTAACGGAGTAGGTGTTTTTTTTCTCGACCTCAGTAGCTTGTATTACCTCCTCTTGCCCTGATACAAGCCTAAATCCGTCTAGGCATGCTTTGGAATGGGTTTTCGGCCTCCTCTGGGGTGATATTCTACCACTCTTCTGTGGCAGCTTAGAGGAGCTGTTGTGGATTTCTTGGATTATCCTGGCGCGATCTAATTTTTCTCTTGAGATTATCTCATAAATGTTCAATAGGATTTAGGTCTGAAGAGCAAGCTGGCCATTCCGAAATAGCGATTTCCTCTGTTTTAAGATAATGTCGCGCGAGGTTGCTGGTATGCGGAAAAGCATCATCTTGCATAAGAGTAAAATTCTCACCATGGGCACCTCGCCAGAGTCTCACTATGGGTTCCAGCACTAGGTCCACGTAATTTCTAGCCGTTACACTCGCAGAAAACGAAATCAAATCTATTTCGCCTCCCAGCTTAATTCCAGCCCAATACATCACACTGCCCCCTTGGTATTTCGGAATGTGTCTTGCTTCTCGGAGTCTAGCTTGTCTTCCAGGACCCCTTGAAACCCGAATGCGGCGGCCATCTGATCGAAATCCAACTATGCTATAGACACAAAAAAACTTCACATTTGGCACACTTCTTTTGGCACTTCCTATCTTTACCCCTGGGGCACATTCCACATCTTCCGATAATTTTCTGGTGTTTCGGCTCTCTTTCATTCGTTTCCATTCAATGAAGATTTGATTGAATTTTTCAATTGATTAGGCAACCTCTCATTATTTTTACGAGACAGAAGATGCTTTTGTATAAGCTGCAAGCCCAAATCTAAAGGGAATTCTCCTCTCTTTTGTATATTCTTAGTGTTGCTTTGATATATTATTCTAGCATTGATAGCCCCGACGTTCATCATTGAAACAAAAATGGTTAGTGGCCATCTTCTACTGTTAAGTGATACGTCATAATTTCCGCATAGTTCGTCGACCACACCTACTCCGCATTGGAAATCTATTATCTCAGGTTTTTTCGCTTCTCCAGTTCTTTCAGCTATTTTATCGTCGTTGTGAAGCGTGGAGGCAACCAGTATATATGATAATATGGTAGTGTCCTTTTGAAGACTAATTTTTTTTTTTTAATTTGTTGGTGCACGAAAGAGCACCAGATGGGCTTGACAGAGTCATTAGCCAACAAAATATATTGAAAATGATTTAATTAATTTGAAAACTAAATTTGGTAGAAAAGACTTCACGATCTCTAGTATCTACAAACG
Source organism: Cryptolaemus montrouzieri (assembly GCA_013387265.2). NCBI lineage: Eukaryota > Metazoa > Arthropoda > Insecta > Coleoptera > Coccinellidae > Cryptolaemus > Cryptolaemus montrouzieri. The sequence goes on from JABFTP020000185.1 coordinate 129,220,863, forward strand.
CAGGTGGAAGCTTAGTTTTATTTTTTCTTATGGTGCCAACGGAAGTAAGTTTGTGATTTTTCAACAGATGGGTCATCAACGGAAAACTGGTAAACCAGTTGTCGAAAGTCACATTTCAGTTAATTTGACTGATGGGTGCCACTAATCTGTCAACAACATCGAACGGTGAATTGGATACTTTGAATGGGCCATATTGTTGACCCGCATATGGTTCCATATTCAGCACGTAATATGATTTTGCATCAACTAAAGCGAATATTGTCAATCCGTACTTATGAGGTTTATTTGACATACATACTCGAAAAGGACATCGACCTCGAAATGCAGGCAGCTGTTCATCTATGGTGACGTACTCGCTAGGAGAATAAGCGCCTTGACAGTTTTCAACAAACTTAGGGAACAATGCTGCAATGTGGGTGAATTTATCAATTTGTAGCCTAATTTGTCTGTTTTCAGAGTTATCAAAACGCAAGCATCTGAGTAGTAATTGAAATCTTTGCAGAGACATAACTCTTCTGAATATATAAATACCCAAACCATTAGTTTTCCATAGGTCCTCTAGATTCAAAAGATTCGTTTTGTACACCCCATATAAGAAAAGGAGACCCAAAAAAGCACGAAATTCGTCAGCATCCACTTCTTTGACCACATATTTGTGCTGATCATCATAAAGATCCCGAATAGTAGCCAGACGCTGTTGGTGTTGTTTGATTATCATCTTGTTCATCTTCTGAATGAACGCCTCCGTCATCGTCAACTTGTTCCGAATCATCTTCCTGTTCTGATTCAGAATCATGTGCACTTTCTTGAACTATATCTTCATTTTCAGAATTGCTCGAATCAACAAAGTCTTCATCATTTTCCAGATCATGCCATAAGGCGAGGAGCTTCCTTTGTTGTTCTTCGTAACTGATTTATCTAAATAACCAATAAAAAAATTAATATTACCTAAAAACTTACTCCACATCACAAAACATACCTGTATGACTTGAAGAAAAAAAAATAGTTTGGTGGGGTGATTATCACCAAAATTGTCTATAATCGATAACGTCAGTGGTGTTGTGGGGTGAATATCACCAAGTCGAACTTCGCACTCAAAAAACAAATATGTTAACTCACGTAGAGCTAAGAGGCAACTGAGATAGCAATATTCAGTTCAACATGTGAAGGTACTGAAGAGGTGGGGGCGCTGACAGTCACCGTGTTTTTGTGATGCGCAAATGAATAACACTTCGGGTGATTTTAAGCCAACCACACCAACGCCGGGTTAAGGGCCTTCTGCTGTATAAACCCCTTGAAAGAAATCTTTGACGTATCGTTTCGACTGATACACAGATGCCTGTTTCTTCTAGAAATTACCTTTGGAGTATGGGGTGCGACGCACTAGGGTCTCATCTTCCATTTGGCACAAAAAGCGGCCTTGTTCTTCTGTGATACCCCCATTGCGGCCGCTATATCCTTTTGTGTCACCCCTTCTTTAACGAGAGCAATTATTCAACCCCTCTGCATATCGGACAATCTAACGTAAGGCATTTTCAATTATGATTATAGGCTATTTTAAATTTTGAAATTCACAGTTTCAAATCTCAGTAACGACTGAGTACAATATCCCGACCATGTGGTGATAATTCAACATTTCTTATCATATTATCCAGTTTTTTACAGCAAAAAATTTAATTTTTCACGAGTAGTCAAAGATCCATGGTTAAAAACAATCAATAATGTAAATACCGAGTCATTTCATATGAATTTGGTTGTATATATATATATATATATATATATATATATATATATATATCCTCCTGGGGGCTGCGTGCATGGCAGATTTGAGAACTAGCATCTGTCAAGAAGGATTATTCATTGATCTACGGATTTTGAATAATTCTTTTTGTCTCAAGTTTATATATATATATATATATATATATATATATATATATATATATATATATATATATATATATATATATATATATATATATAAGGCAGTCATCTTTTTCGAGAAAATCAAAACCTCAAAATTCTAACCTAACCTATGAGATATCACTTAGAGTTACCTTCGAAAAATGTGAAATTATGATTACGGCAGTGTATAATACAATACCTCTTTATATCTGCCACAAATCAATAGTAGGTACCTATGAAGCTTGAATTATTAACAGGAAAGCCTATTACAATTTATACAATCTTTTTAATGATAGTTTAAGACTATTAAATTTATTTATTTATTATTATATCGAATTCGGAATGTCCTAAAGCTATTATTTTAGTCAATTGATGTAATGTTTCCTTTTCTTATTTTTATTACTTCGTTCTGTTGATTTTACACTATGTATTATGTATGTTTTTGTGACTGGTTCTAGGCCAAAATATATTTATAGTACAAATAATCTCTTTACTTATTCTTCGCTTTACTTTGGAAATTTTTGAAAAAATATATCATTCCGCTATTCATCCGTGAAAATAAATAGATAAGACTTATGGATCAGACTGTATTAAACTGAATCCCATGGCAAGAAAGCTCTAGAAAAAGGTGAACTCCCAAAGTGGAAGTCTCATTTCGCATTTAATTTTCAGAAGTCAAGTTACGTTCTGTCAACTGTGTGTGTAATGCATTCTGTCAAAAAAGTACCGGGAATTGCTTATTCAAAATTTTCGCTCTAAAGGAAATCTCAAAAATATTTTATTCAAGTTGGTATAGCTTTCATTATAATACCAAGTTTTGATGTGACCCGTCTGAACGAACACTGACGAAAATGGTTCTCGCAAATTTAAAAAAGATATTACATAAACTCAAATTTTCTCGTTCTATTCTGACACAAAATTCGAGCATAAAACGCCTTAATGCATGACGTATCCCGAGAGAGTTGAATTTTCTTCAAGAACAGTACCGTGTGAAAGTCTTTTCGGATATGCTTGTTTGTGTGAATTCCGATCCAACTTTCAGACATGCTGTAAAACATAATTCGTGGAAACAGCCGAAGACCGAACCAGAAAGCGTTAATGAAAAGAAATGAATGAAATGAAATATATATTATGATATCAATTATTTACATGTCAAGTTAAAATTAATAGAAGATTTAATAGAAGTATGCCTCGTTTATGTCGCCGATTCAGAGAGAAATTCCTTCAACTCGTATATGGTCCTATGTAGAATGTAGATGAAGAATGATTTGGAGATTGGATAGGTGGCATTTGTGTTTAGCCTTTTGTTGAGTGAATCTCAACACAAAAGTAGGGTTTGTAAGATCGAAGGACCAGTATAGTTTTTTAATTGTTTATTAACAGTACTATACAACTTTAGTTACTCCAAGAGTATTTGAGTCCACTGCTTGGTATGACACAATACTTAGGTTAAAATTATTGATCTGTATGATCAATATTGAGAAATAGTTCTTGATGGTTCAAGAGACAAAATGTTACTTGTGTTTGTGAATAACTGGATGTTTATATTATAAATACTCCAAGAGTATTTGTGCCCACTGCTTGGTATGACACAATACTTAGGTTATGATTATTGATCTGTATGATCAATATTGAAAGATAGGTCTTGATGGTTCAAGAGTCAAACTGTTACTCATTGAAAATACTTTTCAACTGCTGAGTTAAAGTTTCTCTTGTGTCTTGGGTTGACCTCGTAAAAACAACTACCAAAACTGGTCATAGCGCAGATGTAAAAACCCTTAATTTAACATTTCTTAAGAAGGGTCAAGATATTGTACAAAAACGTGACAAATACATCAATAAAGGGAAAAGATTGAATTTGTAAGAAGGTTTTACCCCGCTGGTTCAATGGTTCTAGTTATAACCCGAAGAACACATTTATTGCTGCTTATAATAAACAATGTTGTTCAATTCTCAACACCTCTGATGGGGAATACTTTGAAGGCAATAAAATAAATGTTGATAATGTAATGGATGATTTGTGTTTTATTCAATGAGTCTCGGTAATTTTTTGACAGAAAATGCAAATTCAGAAAAGTAAGTTAATAAGATTATATAATTAGAAACATATTTACTGTTTACGTATATTTCTTGTATATGTGATTCAAACGTTTACTATTTGCATTATAGAGAGCGAACAGTGAAAACGGCCGCTCAACGTCAAAAAGAATATCGACAGAGAAAAAAAATTGAAAAAGAACGGCAGAGTCCAAAAAAAACACCAAAAACAAACGCTGAACGCCAAAGAAAATTCCGGCAGAAACAACAAAGTGAAACGTCGATTCTTGCCAGGTAAGCTTTATTTTTCGCATGAGATTGAAACAGTTATATTCGTTTTTCTATCTATGTTTAAAGTATAATCCAACAATTACAATCAATTTTTCAATTTCGATTTTTTTTCAGAAGAAAAAAGAATGCTGAATATGCTAAAAGATATAGAGATAGATTAAAATCAAAAAAGCAACGTGCTGAACCTGTATTATCATGGCAAGAAGATTCACTAATGACGGTATTAATCGAAAATTTGGAAAAACTGATCACTACCATGATTCATGAAGAATTATTTGAATATATTTTATGGATGCTGTTTTATATTTAATTTTAATTTAATTCAATAAATGAATATTTTTCCTAAAATATTTGTGATTTGATTCTGTTCCTAACGTTATTTGCTTTGAAAAATATTTAATAGACAGTCGATTCGACCAGTTTCAAAAGTTGAAATTTCATAATTTGTAAACTGAATATATTAAAATTTCTCATCTATCGTCATTCCAAATAACTATTATATACATTTTCAGGTTGTATTTAATTATGCAAATCAAATATATGTTGCAACAGCGTGTCGGTAACGTGAACTATTCTATGCATGCAAAATTCACCCAACGCGCTTAAAGAGGTTCTCACTCCATTACGATGGCGGTGTTCCAAACGGTCGCCCATCCTTGTACTAACCGTGGCTGACCTTGTTAGCTTACAGTGATCCGACGAGATCTAACATGTGGCATGGTTATTGCCATTCAACTCACGAAATAAAGAAACGCCTCTCATTTCAATATTTAACAACATTAAGTATTTATCCATTTTTCAAATTTCAAACTTAGACTGGTTTACCAATATGTAATTTTAACATAAATCAAAAATTGCTTCAGATTACATTGAGCCCTACAACGAAACTAAAAACAAATCGACACCATAGACCTTATTATAGGCATTCAGCAATCTGCTGAAAAATTTTACGAACCATTTGTTCGCCTAAAAAGAAAACGGAAAAGATGCCTGGATCTGAGCTTTAAATCAAAAACTTCCAATGGGCTACTCTGGACGATACCGATTAATATTTTATATAAAAACAATATCACTCTACGTTCCTCAAAGTAATCAAATTAAACATTTTCGTAACATTATATCATCAGGAACCCTAATTATGATGCCATTTTTAAACGATAAATACCTAACAAATGTATTTTGACTAGTTTCCAGTCTGCGAATATAATAATAATAGAACCTTCATTATGCTCTGAAAATACAAATTCATAAATAAAAAATTGAATTAAAAGTATCCGAAGACAGAGCAAACAAAGGAGGCAGTGTTTTTTTTCTCTCTGAAGTACTCACAACTTTTATGAGAGAGTGGATGTCACAAAAATAGTTTTCCAATTTGGACAGTTACTTTTTTATCGGCAAATATGTCTTTCCATCATAGACAGCATTGACCTGAGAACATGGATGTTCCAGCAGCCAACCCGAAATTAGTTTTTTGAATACGGGAAAATTTTTAATTGACTTGAATGTCCTTAGCAACAGGTCATATTGGAGTGAACATTTTATGCCACAAGGCATATGATTTTCTTAGCCTTTTTTTTAAATACAGAGTTATGCCAAATGAGGAAACTTTCGCATACCATTTAAAATAAATTTTCGATAGATTTCATGTTCAAATCAATATATATTTGTTGTTGATTATGGAATAGTTTAATTGAATGTAAAATTGAACTAATGTACAGTGAAGATTGAACGAATAAAATCAGGTTCCCTTTTTCTTTGCAGTTTCGAAGATTCCATTAAGGACGTGAAAATTGATGAAGACAATTCAACTACTCGAAGAAATACGGTTCAAGGTCATGTGAAAATTAAACCCGTGAAAAAGCATAAATGTACTCATTGCGATTATTCCGCATCTCGAAGAGACACCTTATCGAATCATATAAAGAGTATACACCTGGATATTAAAAACCATAAATGCGACCATTGTGATTATCAAGCAACTCAAAGGAGTAATCTTAAACAACATATAAACAGTGTGCACCTAGGTATTCACCACCAGTGCAGCGAATGCGATTACAAATCAACTCAGAAGGGCCATCTTAAACAGCATATAAGTAGTGTTCATCTTGGAATAAAAAAATATAAATGCAGTCAATGCGATTGTCAAACGACTCAAAATAGTAAACTAAAGCTGCATATAGAGAGTGTACATTTGAGACTAAGAAATCACAAGTGTCATCTTTGTGATTATAAAACAACTCAAAAGAGTAACCTCAAACTGCATGTGGAGAGTGTCCATCTTAGAATTAGAGAGCATAAATGTCATCAATGCGATTACCAAACGACTCAAAAAGGAAATCTTAAGTTACATGTAGAGACAGTACATTTGGGCGTTAAGAACCATAAATGCGATTTTTGCAATTACAGAACATCTACCAGAGGGGATGTGAAGAAACATATACTAACTGTCCACTTAGGAATAAAAAATCATAAATGTGATATGTGTGGCTATAAAACATCTCGTAACAGTAACCTTAAAAGGCATATAGAACAAGCTCACTTAGGAATGAAAGATATAAAGAAATAAAAACACACATCATTGAGTACCTGAAACTATTTGAACTGGTTTCTTTAGAGAATTGAAAAAGGGAAATCAGAAATGCTATAAATATGAAGTTAATGAGCAAATTATATGAACACCTTAGTCATAGGTAAAGTTTATAAGAACTCGCTTGATATCTATTTTTCCAAACGAACGTTAAAAACCCTAATCTGAAATAGCAGACACAGAGTAGCACATCAAGATCGAACTAAACTCCTAACAAAGTGTTCTTTTCATTTTCATTTGCATTTCAAATGCTTCATGCTTTTATCTTCTTGTCGTTCCTATTTATTGCTTATTGGAAATCAGATGCATTTCATTCATAACTTTCAGAAGATGGTGATATGAAGTAAACCAAAATATTCCAAACTGCTCATATTAAAGTGAGATAAAAGCTAACCCAAAAATAACTCAAACTTTATATGGAACCTATCGGAAATTGAAGTTATGAAACGAACAAAAACCCCATAATGTCAAACGAAAAAGTTGAACAAACACACAATTCTCTGCTCTGAAGGTGCATATCGACTATTTTTATGACCACTTCAGTTTTTATAATCAAGTCAGTGACTGCATTCAGAAATGTAAGGACTTGATGTAACTCTGATAGAAAAACATTTCCTTGAAGTTGATTCAAAAAAGAAACAAAATTTTGATGCTCAAAAAAATGTAGAGTGGAAACAAATTGATTACTTTACCTGTTTGAGAATGAATGATTCATTTTGTGAAAACTATCAGAACAATGTAAGTGTTCATTCTGAAAGAGAAAGTTAATGTTAGCAAGTGATGGTGAAAGATAAAGTGTGAATATCTTGGATTAAATAAGCTCAAATGTAATGTGTGGTTACTGAATAAATCACAATTTTCACATACTCAAGATGTTTACATAAAATTTATAATTGAGATTAATTTGGAACAATTCAAATTGAAATTTGACAGCTACAATTTCAAATCTTAGCTGTTGATGAAATAATCAATTAATTTATCCAAATGATTAAATGAAGATTTGCACTTGATTAGTCTGTAGGAAACGACAGTTTATTTTAATATAACACATATATTTGTAAAATATATTGGCAGGAGAAGTCATGACTAAAATCTAATCTATATTTTCATATTCCTCATCAAGCTTCTGCAATGAACAAAGCATCAAAAGATACATACGACTATATAACACTGTTGTGGTGTGTACTACAATTGAAACAACGAATATGAAATTATGTAACAATTAGATACATAGATTATATGAAATAATTGTATAGTGAAAATTAAAAATACAATTCTTACCCATGTAAGTCAGCAAAGGAATTATAATTCAGTGAAATTGAAAAGAAGATTGATGATTGTGTTCTTTAATTTTTTAGTGTCTGTAGTATTGTACGGGTGAAACTATTTGAGGGTAATTTTGTATAAATCTAGGATTAAATTTAAATAATTTGAGACTGTTAAATTCAAGTTAAGGACAAAATTGGGACTGTTATGGATACTCTTGTGAAATTAAATTCAAATAATCTATGTATCCTATATTCGCTGCTTATTAGAATAAATGAGCTCAACATTCAGTTCAAACTTATATTCTTAAGAAAAATGTAATTTGATGTTTTGTTCATTAAAGAGGTCTGAATAAATATAGATTCCGAAAGTTTGTCATGGATAAAAATTACTTTTTGACCTAAAACTACTAACTCGTTAATTTATCAGAACGTAAGCAAGAGTTTTTTCTTAATTGAAGCTTTTCTTGTATGCTAAGTCATATTATTTTGCCGTTAAAATTACATGATACGGTTCATATTCTCATTCGAATAGACTTTATCTATTTGATAGAATTTCATTCGATATAAATATACTTGGTGCTCATTTGATGATGCTGAAGATATAGTTCAACCTTATCAATACCTATAGTACACACACAAAAATAAATTAATTCAACGAAAGGAATACACATTTCCAAAATAAACCAAAATGCATTGTTTAGAGAAAACCACTAGAAAGATCAATCCTTAGTGTAAAATCATATGGTGTTTACAAGTTGCCTCAGTAGCTCGCCAAGAAATCTGTTCTCCTCTAACATCTAAGCTGTCTTATTCACCTACATATCCATAATCGATGTGAATGAAGATACAGCTGGCACCAATAATCAGCGATCAAGAATTAAAAATTCTTTCAATTCAAAAATCGGTGCCGATATGCATTGGCAACGAGTAGCGCCTGGTTTGTTTTTGACAGCGTTCATTCTACAACTAACTTAATTATTAGCACTTGTTACTAGCAGATTTATATTCAATATTATGTAAGAGTATCCTTAAAAACACAAATAAAGAATTATGATTTGGTTCGTGCAATTGTGCATCTTTAAAAAGCAGTCACACATAATACAAGTGCATCCATCGTAGGTTCTGTTCAAAATGGAATGAAATATCTCAAGCTGTATATATTCTTATGAAAAGATTCGACAATTCAACGTAATATAAAGTAATCTGAAAATGTATGTAAATTTGGAACAAAGAAATACGAATATTGGAAATTCATGACAAATTTTCGCTACGCAACAATATATGAAAGTGTCAACAAATTCCTGTGAATGATCAGGCACATATACCATTGCAGCTATTACGACTTATCACTGTCAGCTTAAAAACTATCTATTCAAAGTTATGAATACATTTTTTCGCACAAACCGAAGAGACCTAAAAATAATCGTGCGAATGAAAACACCACAGGCGCGATTAACCAGTGACCAAAAGTTAAGGATTTTTTCCTGTGAAAAGTCGACACCTATATGCGTTGGTATCAAGCGCCGACCTACTTTGTTGATAACCGCATATATTCAAAATATAACTTTATTATCGTCGCTTATTACCAATCAAGCAAGTAATGCTTTTTTGTATTTGTTCCTTAAGGCGATGCTGTAAGCTTCAGCTCAAGGTCCTAACACTACAGATACAGTTCATTCATGAATAATATGAACCTGTTTGTGTATTGTGATTGGCTAAAACAAAACATTGAAAGTTTGTCGACGTAAGTATTTGTCTAGGCCAAAATGAAAAATATTTTTATTTATTTATTTATCAGAGAAAGTATCCTCTTTCTCTGATATTATGCGATACATTAAACATGAAACCCCAATAATGATCAAGAAAAAATAGTGTATAATAAGTATGGTGTATATACGAGCATACCCACCTAAATTAATCTCCTTACCTCAATCTTAAACCTGGCCAATGATACACCAAATAAGTCTAAACCTCTCCCTAGAAATACACAGCGATTAATAAGAAAATGTTGACTAGTTAGTTATACATCTTTTAGCCCTGAATAGTAGTGTGTATCTCGTAAGTCTTTGAGAAAAATTGAAACTAATGAAATCCACAAGTGTTGGGCAGTCCAATATACCATTAATTAGTTTGAAAAAGAAAGAAACATCAAACACAGTTCTACGCCTTTGTAGAGAATCCATATCAAACCTAGCCCTTACTGAATCTATGTCCTGATCATAGAGATTCATCTTGAATGCCAGATGCAGATGCATTTATAATGAGGAGATCAGATGCAGGTTCTATACTCGAGAATTGATCTCAACAACGCACAATAAAGAATTTTGACTGAACTTGGACCAAAGTCCCTTGAATTCCGAATAATAAAACCCAGCATCCGGTATGCTCTAGCTGCTGTCTTGCGAATATGTGCCTTGAAATATAAATGACTGTCGAGGATCACTCCGAGGTCCTTTTATCATTAATCCTCCCCAACCGTTCATCGCCCATTACATAATCGTGTCCGACCGCAACATTTATCGAAATTCAGTTTTAACAAATTTGAAGCTGACCAGTTTAGTAGTGCATCAATCTGCTTCTGCAGAAAATGTACATCCTTAACATCTTGGGTCTTCTGGAACAACTTCATATCTGCAAACAACAAAAATTCACATTTCATAACTTCCTTCACATTATTAATGCACATGTTGAAAAGAATTGGGCCCAAGTGTGAACCCTGTGGAACTCCCGAAGTGACGAGTATCTCTGAAAAGAAACGATTTATATCTGACTAATTGAGTTCGGTCAGTCAAGAAGCTCCGAATCCAGGACAGAAGTGGGCCAGAAATACGCAATGCCTCCAATTTTGCCAACAGTAAATTATGATTTACCCTATCGAATGCTTTTGAAAAATACACAGCATCCAACTGGGAGCCGCACTGAAAGCATTCGATAATATCCTCGACATAAAGTAACAGATTTGACACAGTGGAGCGATCCTTTATGAAACCATGTTGCTCCTTGATCATAAGAGACAGTGCTAAAATAAAAAATGACACATCAAACTGTCAAAAATTTTGGGTATCGCTGATTAGATTGATATACCTCGGTAGTTTTTGATAGAGGATTTTTGCCAAATTAAAAAATTGGAACAAATTTGGAAATTTATGTTTTACATTTTTGTAGATCAGCTTCTAAATCTTATGTTCGCAGAAAAGTATTTGACATTGATGAGTCAGTTACAAGAACGAAACAAGCATTTATCTTTTCTTATCCATATGAAAATTTAAAACAATATTACATACAGATATCTCCATTCTATGAAGAAAATTCGGGTCTTTTGGAACTAGTCGAACGGATACGCGTTTCATGCCCAACAATCGTTCAAAATAGTACGAATTGACTCGTGAGACACATAAAGTTCATTGCCTATCTCTCAAACTTAAATGACGATTTTCAATTACCATTTACTTCTGTTTATCGAAGTTAACTTCTGTTGAAGATGTTGATGGCTGATCAGCGAGACAAATCTTCCACCACATCTCGGCCGCTGTTGAATGCACTCTATCACTCATATGCACGTGTTTTTGATGCAGTCGATTCACCGTAAACCTTCTGTAATATTTACAGCGACTCGGCCCACGAAATTCCATTTGTAATACAAAATTTCAGACAAATTCCTTGTTCGATATTGTTATCCATTGTAAAAATCGCAAAACACACTTGTGAGATCTGAGAAAATCGAGCACTGTAAACAAACTAAATGACAGATCGCGTTCAAGCTCCATGTCAGTTCAGAAAACAGTTGTGCCAACTTAGCAACAACAAAAATTTCGACAATCTATTCATGCAGATTTTTTTAATAATCAATTCAAAAAATATATATATATATATGTGAGTAGTTTCGTCACAATATTTTTTTTTTCGTGAAAATTCATGAAAATAGGTTCTCACATCGTCGCATGCTCTTCCGGCCAAAGAGGATGAATTCTTTTTTCCTTTCGTTTTCTTAATTCCCAAAGATAGCTTTATTGATGAATTGAAATAGATTATCCTCATTTTATACAGGAGTGACTCAAAAAATTATTTAATATTGTAATTTTAAAAATATCATATCTTGATGCTTTCAAATGGAACATCCTGTATTTTATTATTCATGTCAACGCATAAAATATTGTGCCATATTTTTGCAGAAGTAACCTTATCTTCATCTTCGACCATTTTCGAAATAAAAAAATAAACTAAAATAATAAAATCAGAGGTTGCGGGAGAAGAGTTTATTAGTACATATCATTATACTTGATCAAAGAAATGGAGATATTTTAAGGTAGTCGTGTATAAAATACGTAATAGATTGGTTGTTGGTGAGATGACCTACAAAGTGTTGAACTATTTCAATAAGTGTTCGAAATGTTGCTCGTTTCTTTGTAGACACAACACAAGCCTTCTGAGGAAAGACTGTTGAACTCTCAACAACATTTGCGGATTAACTGACTGAAAGGCGTCGACTATTCTCTGTCTCATATCCAACTGTGTTGTAGGAGGAATCTGGTAAACGATGCCCTTAATATAACCCCACAAGAAAAAATCTAGACTTTTAAGGTCCGGAGACCTGGCTGGCTATCTAACAGGGCCACCACGTCCTGTCCATTTGTTTGGAAATACATGATTCAAATGCTCCCTAACCTGATGTGAGTAATGTGCCAGAGCTCCATCCTGTTGAAACCACAAATCTTGTCTTATATGCTCTGGTAACCGGCAAGTAACATTGGTAGATAATTTTGCAGAAAATCTGAATACATTTCATTATTGAGGTGCCCGTCGAAAAAGTGCGGCCCAATTAGATATCCATCTACTATATCGGCCCATTCTATTTGCGATCTATTTGTCTCATGAGGTGTGGATTTTCCGAGGCGTAGTAATGAAAGTAGTGCCTGTTAACAAGCCCATTCTTGCGGAAAGTTGCCTCGTCCGAGAAAAGAACTTTGCTAAACATATTTGGATTTTCCGTTACTTTGTCACTTGCCCAATTGCAAATATTGATTCGATTTTCATAGTCTTGATTGTTCCGTTCCTGGTGCAGCTGTACATGATTATGCATGAAATTTATTCACTTTCAAGATTCTCTGGAGGGAAGTTTGACTTATATCTGTTAACTGAGAAATCTCTCTTTGGCTTTTATATGGGTCCTCTGTCACTGTCAACAAAACTGGTAGCTGGTTGTCTTCCACTGTAGCAGTTTTTGATTTTTCATGTTTTTTGTTAGCGATATTACCCGTTTCGAAAAATCTAATTAGAAGTTTTTCAAAGCATCTTGCATCCGGATGCCTCTTATCAGGAAACATTAGTGCATAAACTCTACTTGTCAACAAAGAATTTTATCACACTTACCCAGAAAAAAAACCATATCAACCATTTCTTCTTTGGAGAACTTCATGGCAGTCAATTAAGGAAATTGGGTTCAAACCTCACTTTTACAATGTTTAATAAAGAAACACTGATAAGTTCACCATGTAAAATGCAGAATATAATATGTCTCGACACCTGACAAACGGCACAAATAAAAAAAATGTCAACACACATACCTCGATTTACGTTTTAATAATCTTGATTTTATCATTCGTTAAAAGAATTATCTTGTTTAGGTTTTATATTTACTACTTGAATCATCACAGAAAAAAAAACTTCTGGGCGAATAATGGTGCATATTGATGAGTTCGATACGGTTTGTAGAATTTTCATCAAAAATTTTCACAAAGAATCGAATATTTCGAAAATGATCGAAGGTAAAGATAAGGTTACTTCTGCAAAAATTTAGCACAATATTTTATGCGATGACATCAATAATTAAATACAGGGTGTTCCATTTGAAAAGAATCAAGACATGATATTTTTAAAATTACAATATTCAATAATTTTTTTGAGTCACTCCTGTATAAAATGAAGATAATTATTTCAATTCATCAATAAAGCTATCCTTGGGCAATAAGAAAACGGAAGGAGAAAAGTATTCATCCTCTCTGGCCGAAGCAGCATGTGATGATGTGAGAGCATATTTTCATGAATTTTTACGAAAAAAAAAATATTGTGACGAAACTACTCGCCAAGAAAACTTATTACTTAAGACATTATAGCAGAGTTTAGGCCGCTCCTGAATCTTGAACAAAAAAGTGGATTTTTTCTATAGAAAATTGGGACACCCTGTGGACTACAAAATAAATTGCTGAAGTAGATTATTACTTTCTAAATACAATACCGTTCACCCTGTTTACTACAAAATGAATTGCTGAAGTAGATTCTTATTTTCTAAATACAATACCGTTGGAACAAAAATGAAATCTTCAAGAGTGTACGAGCTATATATATATATATATATATATATATATATATATATATATATATATATATATATATATATATATATATATATATATATATATATATATATATATATATATGTATATACCAATACCCTGAAGAGACCATATAAATATGTATCGATCTGTGAAAACATACAAATCAATATATATATATATATATATATATATATATATATATATATATATATATATATATATGTAAATTCGAGACAAGACGAATTATTCAAAAATCCGTAGATCAATGAATAATCCCTCCTGTCAAGAGCTAGTTGCACGCATGCCCCAAGCGCCACAATACTGCAACTAAGCAGGATGCCGAGAAACGAAGCGGCAGACTGCAGTTTCGCCCTTATTAGAAGCTCATCAGTGTCGCATATCGCTTCTCAGCATCCTACCAAGCTACATTAGGGTACCCTATCAATTCCAGAAAGGATGCCCTCTATGGACCGACACGGCGAACCCGCTACCGGACTTCGAGAAAGATACGAACAATAACAAACAAATGTGGAAACGTTAAAAATTCCAAACATTTGGGAGTCATCTTTCGCCGTTCCGTGAATCACATCAACGGTAGAAGACGAGCGAAATAATCCCTGTGGAATAGTGCTCTGCTTCCGAGATAAACCTCCCGTCGGTAAATATTTGGTCAAATATCTTCCGCGATAAACTTCGTGAGGAGTCTATATATGTAAATTTGAGATAAGACGAATTATTCAAAAATCCGTAGATCAATGAATAATCCTCCTGACAAGAGCTAGTTCAGGAGGATTATTCATTGATCTACGGATTTTGAATAATTCGTCTTGTCTCAAATATATATATATATATATATATATATATATATATATATATATATATATATATATATATATATATATATATATATATATATATATATATATATTACAAAATAAATTAAGATTTTTGAGAAGGTTTTCTCCTCTATATTATTATTTTGATACAATTAATGTCAATCTACTCCTGAGTTGAAGAAAATATTGATGATATTTTGAATAAATTAGACTGATCCAAGTTTGAAACCTTTGTCGAAAGTCTACTTGGTAATATAAATTTTTAAATTTACGAATCATACAGTTTTTGATTTTTTTCAGCTTTGCTGATTGTGTGAAGAAGAAGCAAATTGATGAAGATCTTGATAACCATTCAGGGACGAACAATACAAAAAAAACTAACCAATCCAAACAATATACATAAATTTAAAATTCAAAGCAAAACATGCACTCAAATCCATCGATGGAGAAAATCAGATGAATTTATCGAAAAATTATAAATGCTGTCATTGACTTTCAAACAGCTCGTAAGAATAGTCTCAAATTGCATATAGATGATTTACATCTGGGTCTGAAAAATTACAGGTGCAATCAATGTGATTATGGAACGAGTCGAAAAAGTAATCTCAAGAAGCATATCAATAATGTACATCTTGGAGTTAACAAGAAAAATTACAAGTGCAATGACTGTGATTATGCAACAACTCATAAAGGTCATTTAAAAATGCATGGAAATAACGCACATTTGAAATATTACAAATGAAATCAATGTGACTACAAAACGTTCAAAAGAGTAGTCTAGAACCGCCTGTAAATACTATACATCTGCATATAAGGAACCATAAGTGTAATCTTTTGAATTTGGGAGGCTTTTACTTGGTAAAATTCCATTATCAATAATAAAAAACAAGTACTGTGTTTTGAGTAATTTTACTTGATAATTGCGATTCGTAACGCGTTTCACTACACCGTAACAGCTACGGTGTAACACCTGGCAATCTTCTAGAATATGTTAGTGCACTCAGAGTAAATACGGTTTTCAATATAATTCCACACCACTTATCCTATTCTCTGATGAACATGGTATGTTTTGGTGATGTAGTTACTTTAGGAAATATATGATTTCATCAATCTTACTTACACGGGCATGTCAGAGGGCTGTATGCATTATTTCAGCATAAAATATTCAAATTATTCCAGAAATATAAACAGATATTTTGTCATTAATTATATATACCTTTCATGATATAACAAGAACAAAAAAGTGTTAATAAAACAAGCTGATCACAATTCTTTTCTTTTATCATTCGAATAAATAAATAATTAACATTCTTCTCTAAATGTTAATGCAATGTTGAATACTGAATTCTTTGGCAAGTTAATTCAGTCATTGCAACTGACTTAACTTGCCAAAGAATTTATATGATGGTGATTCACTTCATGTAACAATATGCAATAAGTATTTACTAACAATTGTATAGAAGTAAAATTTCTTTAGACTGTGCTGTTGCAACTTTATAATTTTTGAATATATCTCCTCAGTCACTGACACCATCAACTCTCCGTATGTGTTCCCAATGGATTCTATGAGATAAGATTCCAATTTTCCAAGAGAACGGTCTAACATTGAATTGAACTACAACTAACCAATTTTTAAAACTGGACTTTTCTCCATCTACACAAAGAAAGAAAAAAAAATTGTGCTTTCTTCCCAGTTGAAATTTTGTCGAATGGTGGTTTGCATGATCTTTGATGCCTCAACGTTAGAGCGTTTTGTGCGTCAAATGGTCACACGACCTCTTTTTTTCTATAAAAATTTGATGCCCGCATGAAAAGAGGTTTCAGCGGCAAAATCTGCCGTTTGTCATTTACTTAGATTAAAACAGTTAATTGATTAATATTATAACTATTTTTGTTGGTTTCGTATTATTTCTAAAATCTTTAGTCACTTATATTGCGAATTCCTTTCTGTTAACCCCTATGTTGTTGGAGTATCGACTGAATCCGCGTAATAACTGGTCGACGATGGAGCATAACCATTTCGTATCGAAGAATCTGGCTACCTTGGGTTTTTTAAAGGCCTTTTCAACATAACTTTTTTTTTGTGCGCACGCGATAGCATCAGCCATCTTTTTCGTACTGCTTTTTGTAAACAACCATGCTCCAGTGCCCGTTCCTCGTGTATCAAAAATCAAAATATTACTTTAACTTGAATAATTTAAAAAAAGTGAAAAAATAAAGTACTAAGTCGACAAAACATTATAATTATGTGTGATTATACGAAAAGGAACAGCAAAACGGTGTTGTTATGGAGTGTATAAAAGTAATACACGGTACAAATCATTCAAAACCAATACATACTATTTTATAAATTTTCCAAAGCCTTTTCTGGAATATCGGAGAAAAAAAAATCAAATCACATCAAACTGCCAAATGTTTGGATAATTTATTTTTTGACTCATACATTTGGATTTTGATTGGGTGTGTTTAAGGTATTTAGCCATTTCTCTTTGTCAACAATTTGGTCCCCTGGTACATTATTCTTAATTGCATTTTTAACTCTGTAAATATCATAAACTTTTTATATATTGTCTCATTTCAAACATTAATTTATGATAAAAACTATTGAACATATTCAATTTAGTATTTACGTTTGTCTAATTAATAATGTCATATATAGCCTTAAAATATTAATTACTTTCATAAATATTACTCAAAATATGTTTTCAATTACTACAAATGAATTGACGTTATCAATAAGAGTAAAATTGTAAATATTAATTTTGTTTATAAGTTTTTAGTAATAAACGAACGTTGACGCCTTACCTCTCAAGCAGCTCAATTTTTTTTCCTTTTTGTGGACGCCTATGACATTTGAGCCTCCTTTTCGATTGTTCCCAATTATGAGCTTCTGCTAAATCATAAATAAGTGGAGCACTATCCATAGTTTTTTCCAATAATGTATTTTTTTGTGGAGATAATATTCCTTGCCCAGCCACTGTTGATTAAAACAGTACGAATGTTTTGAATTGCCTCCGTTTCTACACGGCGGCTACGCTTGCGCACATCTTATGATGAAAAAGCCTATTGGCAACCCTTGAAGACCGAAAATATTAGCTTGTCACTTCTCTTTAAGTGTTTGCCTTTATAAAGTTTGGACATTTCCAAGTTTATAACTTTAACGCTGAAAACCACGTGGCCTTCTGAATCAGCGAATCACTCCAATCAAACGAAACCTTTAAATACGAAAACGTAAGGCGGGTGAATGTCGGTCGAAAACGCGTCAGGTGGCGCTGTGAAAAGTGTGTTGAAAAAAACATGTCTTTGTCATTTTCTTTCGCTTAATAATTTGCTAGATTATTTTTTTAATATAATATTGAAATGAGAAAAAAATATCTGCTGGCTGTAATCTGGTAGATTATACGTCAACTACTCAAACGAACATGTAAACACTATAAAAAATGTACTATTTCGCTTATATTGAAAGTTTGTTAAATCATGCTGTGCACGATACCTTGAATTAAAATGAACGTCAGCGGCTCGGTGGCATAGAGGATACGATGCTCGTCTCCTGCGCAGAGTTACCTGGGTTCAATCCCCACAAAGTCAGTGCGATTTTTCGGATTCTGGGAATCGCTTGAGCATCCATCTTTCGAAGGAGATGTAAAGCTGTTGGTCCTGTCTAACAGAGATGTGTTGGACATTAAAGATCCCTTCCGTCGACACAAGGGGTTCGGCAAAATTCCCGGGTTAGTGAGATGACAGAATTCCCCGGCGTGTCATTGGCCGAAAGGCAGAAATAGAGCACGTTAAAGGAATAACAAGCAAACAAACAAAATGAACGTCTGCTGAATGTATCTTTTTGTGTTAGTAAGTCCCTCAGCTGACGCATTGAAATATGAGGCACAGAAACCAAGCGTTAGTGCTACGGGTCTCCAAAAGACGATATTCACCAATATACTACAATACTCATTCTTTTAATATTGAGAGTATTAATTATATTATTATTTAATAAAATTTACGCGAGTAAATTTTTTTATGTTTATTCTAATAATATGTTAATTATTAACTAAGTTGCAACCGAGAATGAAAATGTTTTTTTCAACGTCAGGTTTCTAGTTCTCTCGAGCTATTTATTGCCAATAGATAATCCACTGCAACCATTTTTTTCGATATGAAATGGCTATATTTCTATTCATAGTCGTCCAGTTATTACGCCATGTTACCTCTCAATACACGAACAACAAAGTTAGAGGTTTTGACAAAAGAATTTCACAACATACAACACTATAAGCTTCCAGAAATGATACCAAACCAATAAAAAATAGATTTTCATATCAATGCATTACCAACTACATTGACTAAGTATAAAAGGCAACTAACTGTTTTGAACTGTAGTCAGTCACAAATCACATATTTTGTCGCTGAAAACGAGGCACCATAATATTGAAATCCAAGTTCTTCCTCATAGAATTGGACTATAGTAATCCTAGATTAAACTTCTGTGGATTCAAAAGTTGTTTTAGTTCTATCAAAGTTGATTTTTATACTCTACTTCTATACTTGGTCTATGATTCTATAAATTATCTTTGGTTCTGTTGGACATGTCAACGATCTGTGATCTGTCATGTAACAGGTTTTTCCAACATTTATGAGTTGTTTATTATTCGCAAATAAACAATCTGTAAATCAAGTTCGGTTGGAACCAAATATTATGTATATCTAAAGTAAATATTCGATTCAAACAAAACTCATACACAACAAAATGATATTTTATATCAGAAGTTGAAGCACGACCTGCACATACGTTTAACATTTAAGGTTATTCAAAACAATAAATAATTTTCCTTTATGTATTGTATACTCGTCTCGTAGCTCTATTATTAATTCTAAATTGAAGGGGCAATGACATCCCAGAATCATTATAGTGAAACCGAAAGTGGTTACTTGCAAAGCCCTGGCAACCTCACTCATGCCATTGATATAGGTAAGTAAAATTATGTATAGAGTCATTCATTTTTGAATAAAAGACGTATTGGGTAGTGGTTTCTGTTGAATGAGCCTTATCTTTATTAGTGTTTGCTGATAAACCCTGCATGCAGTAAATATTTCTAAGATCTGCTTCCTTTCATCTCTTCAGTATCAAGTATAATGTTGGTACCCACCTGTTGATGTGTGACTTTTCAATATTGGCCAGTGCAAGGGTAGATCTTATTTTCTTTTTCATATAATTAGAAAATATGAATCTTAATGTGTTAATTTCCACAACAAAAAGAAAAAAATTAAATGTTCAATATATATTGAAATTTGCCTTGAATTTCATAAACCCTCTGTCAGTATTTAAGTTATATCCACTCACAAAATTGAAATAATTTTATTTTATATAAGAGCTCATTCAATTCAGAATTTCAAGCTTATATGGAATAAAATGGCAAATTAACAACCTTCATTATTCTGTTACAGCTCATTCAGTGAGTGTGAATACAGTACAGACATTACAAAATGAATACCTACTTAATGAGGCACTGCAGGGAGGTTATAAATTTCAAGGAAGAATGTCGAATGTTAGAAGATTTTTTTGTTTATTTGTCACATTTGATGTACTGTTCATAGGACTAATGTGGCTTATATGCATCATGGTAATTCATTTGAAGATCTAACGGTTTGCATCACTTATTTACTTGGACAGGTTTACAGAAATAACACTCCAATTTAAAAGACATATCCCAACTTGATTTTTCCTGTTGTTTCTCCAGATTTTGAGAATCCAAGCTAATGTTCAGTTTATAAGCTTGAGCTTATATCGACAAAGTTGAAAACATATCTTTTATTATTGATGAAAAGTTGCTCTTTTTCTACTGAAGCTGTAAAGCTTATTGTTCATGAAACTTATCATTTCATAAATGATATATCTTCTTTTGCAGGCATTTTATGCATTCTTGAATAGTTGAAATTCCTACGAAATTGTTGTCATGATATTTATTCACATTTTAAATATAGGCTGTGTTCATCAGAACTTGGGAATACACAAAAACCGAAATGCTATAAAATTCTTCAAGTTTTGAATCATTTTCTAGAACGAAAATACATTACAGTTGTTAACTTCACATTAATTATTTGGACATGAAAATTTTAATTAGTCTGAATGATATGTTAATATAATGAAAAGAACTAAGAAAAGGAATTCTTACACTCTATTCTACAAATGTACCATTGTTGATATGTATGATATCACAGAAAATGAAATATGGAATGTAGGGCTATATTTAAAACTACTTGTAACATCAAAATTAATTTGGTGTAAAAACATCAATTTTATTTTGTGTTATATTGCTTTAAAACTTCAGCTGTCAATATTTTTTATCTCTATCCTTCAGATGTTTAGTTCAAAGTAACAACCATATATTTATATTTCTAACATTCACTTAATATTCTTTCAATTAAATAAATTAATCAATTTGATAATTATAAGAGATATTTGAATTTGATATGAACTTACATGTTTGTCAAGATTGTCTCTTATAAATTCTAAATTTATATAGATGGAAATTCAAATATGTTTTAATCTGCAACAAAGTCAAAATGTTAAGCATTGATATGTTATGCATTGAAGTAAACCTTTTTTTATAAGCTGCATGAATAGGTCATTTATTTTATATCAGTTTGAATACTGGAATATGGCCAATCAACTGAACAATGTCCATCAAGGAATAGAAAACTATTTAATGGTGTTGGTATTTAAAAAATACAATCATTACTTACTTTTGCTCCACCTGAATATTATCGCACAATCCATACATATTCTTATTCTTTTCAAAGAATAAAACAATCTCAAAATGTTGCTGGAGTGAATATTTATTATACATTTTATATTTCATTAATTTTCTTCATTCCTTCTCTTTATACTCTTCTTCACAATTTGGTACTTATAATTTCCCTCAAAAATCTGTAAATTGAGTTCTTAGATATGTAATCACATTGAGTTCTCAAATATGTAATATCCAGGAGGATTTTTCAGATTAATTCTGTAAAATGGTTAAGTTTTCTACCATGGAATGGTATACAGCAATTTTTTCGTATTGTCAAATCATTTGAATAAATCCAATCTTAATCATACATGGTAGCTCTGTGTACATACATTTATGTGTGTCTGATAAAACTCTTATAAATGCAATACCATCATCCTGAATCTGATATTTACCTAAAATTTATCCCTGGCTATACCAGAAGACAGAGGCCAACTCAGCCTATAAAAATATTTCAGTCTGACATGATAGGGTCTACACTGAATTATCTCAGCTAATGATTATAATAAAAATTAAAATTAATTGAAAACTTCTTCAATACTTCCTAGAGGTACACACATCAAAAGAATCTAAAATATTCAAATAGAAATATTTGTTTATATGATCTAGTGTTTGATAGATATATCATGTGAGCGAGAGCTGCCTAGTATCCCGGCCAGGGCGGCCCAGTGGTCTATTGTGGCACACTCTGTCCTGAACTTCTATCAAAAGCTCCATCCTTCTTGTAAAGGATATGAGCTTTGTATGTGAGAGCTTGATGAGGTCAGTCAGCTTACGTTTGTTAGATCCAAGTTCTTCCATCCCGACTCTGTCCACAGCTGGGCACTCGTATATAACATATTGTATTGATTCTATATCTTCTTCACATAACCTACATGAAGGACCCTCAATCAATCCTAACTTGTTTGGGTGATTTCTAAAGCGACAGTGCCCAGTTAGTATGGCGGTTAAAACTCAGCTTCAACCTAGAGAGGTTAAGCCAAGCCTTGACTCTCGCAGTGGAAGGTCCACTGATGGCAAATCAAGCGTGTCTGAGACTTGAGAGACTCATGCAGTGCTCAGGTACCTTCAGGTCCAAGCATCGGCTATTTTCCATCCTTGCAGTCTCCAGGGGAATTCCGAGCCTAGGCTTGGCAGCCCCTCGACTGTAGACACCAGCTCCAATACCTGTTGCAGTTTTTGAGCTGTCTGTGTACCAACAAGGACCCTCAAGTAGACGTTCCTTAGAGCTGGTCCATTCCTGTCTACCGGGAATGATGATATGGAATGGTCGCCGCATGTTTCTTTTAGAGATTATTATGTCAGACCTCATACTCAGCAACTCGTCCTTGATATCAGACTGTAACGCGCTGGGCATGAAGCCGAACATACCCGTTTCATCTCGGGAAAATTGATGGAATCTGTAGAAAGCAATTCTAGCCACACTTATCACCAAAAGAAGAGGGGCAAGGCCCAATATCAGTTCCATAGCCACAGTGGGTGTAGAGCGAAAAGCTCCAGTAATCAACATGCAGGCCGTTCTCTGCTATTTGGAGAGCTTGAGTTGGGATTGCTTCTTAAGATTGCACTCCCACCAAGCAATGCAGCCGTATGTGATACGGGGTCTCACCACCATCACATATAGCCACTGAAGTTGCTTTGGGACAAGACCCCATTTCCTTCCACAGGTCATTTGATATGCCCATAAGGAATATATAGTCTTGTGTATAGTGTTTTGTAGGTGTGAATTCCACGTGAGTTTACTATCCAAGACAACACCCAGATATTTTGCTTTCTCCACCACTCCACCCATGGTCGGGGGAGAAACAAATATCCTCCTTTTCCTGGTGAATGGTGCCATAAGGGTTTTGTGGGGGTTTATGCTAAGTTTCTCTCTCTCATAACACCCTTAAATAGCTGACATAGCCTCCTGAAGTCTGACAGAGACATCGCTGTCATCTCCGACAGCCAGAATAACTATATCATCAGCGTACGCTTGTACATAAATATCCAGTGCGCCAATTAATGCCAGACGGTCATCAACCAGCAGAGACCACAACAGAGGGGATAATACTCCTCCTTGAGGGTAGCCCCTGCCAGCCACAAAACTGACTACTTACCCTTTCAAAGAAATGTTGATCATTCTGGCATTTAGCATGTTACTAATCCCTTCCGAAATAATATTTGGTACTCCTCTGTCTCTCGCAGCTCGACACAGCGAACTAGTGGGGGCTGCATTAAACGCACCTCCAATGTCCATGAAGGATGCAGCTGAAGTCTCCTTGCGGTCCAGAGACTGAGTGATCCTCCCGACTAAGTTGTTATGTGCCAGATCTGTTGATTTACCTTTTTGAAAGGCGTATTGATGTTCACTCAGAGGTCTCAGCGATAACACCTCGGACCTGATGTATCCATCTAACATCTTCTCCAGGGTTTTCAGAACGAACGATTGTGAGTTCGATTTACCCGCCTGGACAACATTCCAGGCAAGTCTCCACCGAAAGAGCCTAATGAGGTATAGGAGGTCATCCACCCCTTGTTGTAACAAGGCAGGCATGATGCCATCCTCTTCAGGAGCTTCAAATGGATTAAATGAGCGAATCGCCCACCTGACTGCTCCGGGCTTGATGATCGTTCTTGCGTTCTTCCAATCGCCTTTTTTTTGCCTTTTGGCAAGGCCCTTTAGGGCGGCGGTGGTGTCACAGCTGCCACTGATATCAAGAAACCAACAATCTGGGAAATGTGTTCTCGCAAGAATCTCCAACGTCTCTCTTCCAGAGCCCGTTTTCCGCTCATCAGGGCCCTCCACAGATCCAATGAGAAGCACCGGGCCTCTAGCAAGAACCCTATGCAGCCTTACACTAACGGGGTACTTTCCACCTCCCCCAAAACCTGCGCCAGGACTCCCGTTTTGACCTTCTAATTTCTTTATTATACGACGTTAGAGTTGAACGATAGTGGTCCCATTTGCCGGTATTTTTAGCTCGATTAAAAAGTTTCCAAACTTCTTCTGCGTTTTTCGAGGGCAGGATTCCACCACGAAGTTGTGTCATTCTCAGGCTTTCTCCTTAGTGGACAGTTATCGTGATCCAGTGTTAGCATATCGTAATAAAAATTGAATATTATTGAATTTGCCATGAATTTTGTTTTCTTGTAATGGAAAGAAGTCATCCTGAAAGAGATGTGGAATTGCGATGAATTCGTATGCTTAAGGTTTGCTTATCACAAAGAGTTGTCGCGAATGCTTTGGGGACTAATCAGTCCACTATAAGTCATTTGTGAATATGCTACAGGCAAACTGGCGATGTCAGAGAACAAAACAGCTTACTGGCTGTAACAGATCAACCACTGCAGCACAAGATAAATATAAGAGACTTAAAGCTTTGAGAAATTCTATTCACACGACGAGTTACATGAATGTACAACACGAAAACGTCCACCACATATAAATAAGTAAAAAAAAAATAGCGGACATCCATCGTAGGATTTTATATTCTCAAGAGGAAATCGCGAAGCAATAGTTGTGCTAGATATCACCTTGAATGGCCTAAACACTGGACCTTTGTGTAAGTGATAAATCCAGATTTCATTCATGTCCAGACATAAGATGTACTCACGTATAGAAACAGCCAGCAGAGATTTAAAATTTAGGAATGCTCAAGAGGTTCACTACTACCAGGGAGGTACGGTGTTGGTTTGGAAAAACCGATTTTTGTTGAAGAGATTTGTAAATGCTATAAACTATTCCTGATTTCTGAACTTCTTATTGCTGCAATAGGACAAAAGTCATGTATTCCATGCTCTTGTGCAGAAAAGGGGAACACTTGATCAAGGAACGATAGAAAATTTAATTCTCAGTATGCTATATCGATGTAGGGTGGTAGTAAATAATGGTGGTGGTCATATGATATGCTTAACTTTGAAATTTTTTTTTCATTTTAACTACAAATTGCTGAAATGTTTGCTTTCTTCCTTATTCCCGGCAATTTTTATTTTATCATTATTTTACGATTCAGGTGTCAATTTTAGGGTAATTCATATTGCTTATTATATTTCTACGAAAAAACAACTGCAATTCTATTATATTTTCAGGATTCAGATTTATTGTTGAAGTGTGAAAACCCTAATAAATCATACAAAATTTGCGCAAGATACTTGAGCTAGCGCATATTCCAATTTTGGCCTCAATTCTGGAATTCTTTTTTTATATATAGTTCACCTCGTTCAGCGATTGAGTTTTCATCACTTTAAAGGTGGCAAAACCTTCCTTCAATGTTTAAACATAAACAGGGATACATAGTAGGTGTTCCAAAAATTACGTACAAGAAATAAGATGTGAGCGGAATCTTTTTGATGTAGTTTCCATGAATGGCTTTTTCACGATTCATCAGATCCCCACGAAACAAAGAAGGAAAAGATTCCACTTAAGGAACCTGTTAACATCACAACCCTGTCTTTAGGCGTCTATATTTCAAACCAATCGTAAACTCTTCTCTTACACATCAGATTTTCTAAAAGCCAGTGAAAACATTCTGACTGCTACGCTGTAGCTCATTTCTTTTTTCAAGCAAAATTCGAGGCTAAGTCTGTGATTCTTTCAGACAGTAAATAATAAGCTGCACGACACACCACAGTTTCAACGTTTTAGATATTATCGGTGGATGTGCACCAACGTTAGGAATTATTGCGAAACTGCTCAGCTTGGAAATTACAGAGTTGCATTCACTTTTTGAACAAACTCCTTACATCAAAAGTGACAATACCTTTAATATTCATAGTAACATTCTTAGTTTTACCTGCCAACAAACGACTCGTTTTCAGTTATTTCTTCATCAATAATATTAATTCACGCCTCAGAAAGCTTCATCATCATCATCATGTTCTGAAGAAAGCACTCCATGATGATCGTCTGCCGTTAATTCTTCCCTCAAATATTCTTCTAGTGAATGAGGTGCGTGATGAGTGTTTCTTCTCAAAATTTTTGACGCGCTCCGTCCGAACATCAATTTTCTGATTTCAAGTGTATTATACCAATTGTACATCGATCTTTCAATTGGTGAAAAATTCTATGTTTAATTTTCTTCGTGATTCGAACCTTCATAAATTGGCGCTTGACTGAACGTGAGGAGTTCTCTCGTTACCTACACATTCATGACTACCGTATCTGTGCGAGGTACTAAGATCCCTTCGGAGCACGATATATGATTCAATCAAGAATTTTCTAGTATTTGGTAGGAATTGAATTTTATTGCTTGATTTACTAATATTATTCATCTTTGAATGTCATCTATTGATTTATTTTATGTGTTATGCTTCTAAGGTAGCTAAATAGATATACATTCTGCCAAAATTGTACTGGAAATTGGTTAATGAAACACAAAATATTTATTTTTCATCCAAATTTATTGTATCGCCTTCAAAGTAAGCCTCTTCCGAAATAACATATTTACGCCAACGAATAAATAATCCAATCATCAAAACATTTTCTCTCTTATGTCTTTTATCGATTCAAAACGGGTACGTCAAAGTGGTTATTTGAGTTTTGGAAATGGAAAAAGAAAAAAGTCGGCTGGAGCCATATCAGTTGAATACGGTAGTTGTTCGATGGGGTTTGTTAAGTTTCTGGCCAGGAATTCATTCACAATGATAACCTTGTGAGATGGTTTTATTTCTACAAATCTGGCCTTGTTCGACGAATTTGCTTTCACAAACGCCTCATAACGCTAAGGTAATATTCTTTATTTACCGTCTGACCTTCTGGCAAGAGTGCACAACGATAATCAAAGAAAGCAGTCAACATGACCTTGACTTTTGATAGACGTGTTTTCTTCGGTTTCGGTTCAGTAGGAAGGCGCCATGTCTTGTTTACTGGTTTAGTAGTAGTTTATTTTTCCATCAAATATACATGGAACGTCAGCATCAATAGATGAAAAAATGTATACATTAAGAGTAATTAAATATTTTTCTCGATTGTTAAAATAATAAAATGTCATGTACACATTAAGTAAAAAGAACATTCAAAAGTAATTGTATAAAACTATGGGACAACTTGACATTTCGAACCAGCAAACTAACACACAATATAAATACAACAATTCAACAAGATTTTTCGTATTACAGTCTCATTGTTGCATCTTCTTTCTCTCAGATTTTATCTCAATATTATATTTGCTTTTAAGTTTATAAATATGTTCCTTATTGACTATTTCACTATATCCAACTCTTGCTGAAAATTTCTTCTTGTAGTAGGATATTTTTTACTCTCTTGGTGAATTTGCTTGTTGTCAATGCCCTGAGATTTATCGGAAGCAAGTTTAAAGTGAAATACAAACATGGTTCGTGGCTACTTGTGTTCAGGCCATTCTGTGAAATCTCGAAGTTAAATTGTACTTATGAGTGTTGTATGAATGAATGTCGGTATTAGAGGAAAACTTTGTTGTTTTGGTGAACATATTTTAGACAGCTAAGTATGAAGACAGACGTGACCGTAAGGATCTTTCCCTTTTTAATTTGGGAGGCTTTTACTTGATAAAATTCCATTATCAATAATAAAAAACAGGTACTGTGTTTTAAGGAATTTTACTTAATAATTGCGATTCGTAACGCGTTTCACTACACCGTAGCTTCTTCAGACGAATGAATGTACAGAAAATATAAATGAGAATATAACTATAAATGTTCTTGAGTAATTAAAAGCTTATTGGGTTGATTCTTCTGAAGTGGTTATTTATGACATGTATATCCAATAAAATTGAGGAATAGATTGCTCCCCGAAGAGATTCAATAGAGGTGAAGAGCTTAAATCGACTTGTTCATTGATGAGTCTACCTGAGTGTTTGTATTTATTGATTTCTAAAGTTTCCCAAAGATCTACCTTCCAATATTTATTATCTGTATGCAAAATTTCAAACTGTGTGTCGAAAGAGTGATTATTTTCTAACAGATTATTCGCGTAATTTGAATCTGGTTTTTTATTTGAAAAACTGCGTTTATGTTCCGATATTCTAATATTAAAATTTCTATGTGTTCTACCAATGTAGAAATTATCACAGTCATTGCAATTCAATCTATAAAGACCTGATTTATTGTTTTTACCTGGTTTGGTTTTATTATTTTTATATATTTGCCTAAATTATTATTAGTTTGGAAAGCTATTTTGAAACTATTGCTACTTAAGAATGATTTCAGTTTCTCACTTGTAATGCCGACGTAGGTTAAGGTGTTGAATTTTTGTTTCAATTTATCGACAGGGTAAACTTCATTCAATGCGATTCTACTTTGTTTTTATTTAAAATATTATTTATTAATTTGGGATTGTAACCATTATTTTGGCTATTTGTTTAATCAAATTTAGTTCTTTGTTGAAATTTTCTGGTGATAACGGGATGTTAATCAATCTATGAATAAAACTATTGAATGCTGACATTTTATGTTGATATGGATGACACGATGAGTTATGTATTATAATATCTGTATGTGACGGCTTATGGTAAATTGCGAAAACATGTTTTCCATTTTCATTCGAAATTGTTACGTCTAAGAAATTTATCGAATTATTGCTTTCTATTTCGGTTGTGAATCCAATTTTTGGATGTAATGAATTTATATGATTTTCGAAAATTTTAAACTGTCTATCTGTTCCTGTGAAGCAAATAATGATATCGTCTACATAGCGATACCAGTATAAACAATATTTACTGAGTGGATGATTATGAATTAATTTCTCTAAGTTATTCATGAATATTTCTGCTAACAAAGGACTTAACGGATTGCCCATAATCAAGCCGTCTTCAATAGTATAATATTTGTTATTGAAATGGAAATAATTTTGATCTAAACAAATTTGTAATAATGAAAGAATATCTGATTTAATGATAGTATTGACATGATTCTTTTCTAATGATTTTTCAACTAAGTAATACTTAGGAATTAGGTGGTATAATGGTATCTTTGATATTGGCAATTAGTTCGTATGAATTTTTGGCCGAAAATTTAGATTAAATATTGCAATGTTTTATTAGCATGTCGTTGAGGAATTTTGAAAGTTTGAAAGAAGGTGCCGTTACATAAGAAACAACAGGTCTAATAGGGTAATTAGGTTTATGAAGTTTTATCAACGAATATAATTTGGGGGATTGTGGATTGGAGTTAATGAATTTATATTTTTCGTGGTCTGTAATTAATGATTTTGTTGTCAAAATTATGTTTTTAACCACTTTCTGAAATTTTGCGGTAGGATCCTTAGTTGATGTTATATAGTTTCCAGCTATTAAGAATTCTTCAGTTTTAGAAATATAATCGGTTTTACTAATCGTGATGACGGTATTACCTTTATCTGCTTTAGTGAATACTAAATCGTTCTTGGTACTATTTTCACGAATTGTTTTTATTATCTTATAATCTGAATTGCAATGAGGTGAAAATTTCGAAAAGTCTTCTTTAATGATTTTTGCTGTTTGATGTTTGGCTAAAATATTATCTTTGGAGTTTTTGAGAATGATTTCGGAGTCTATGCCTAACTGTTCAAAATTAGTTTCATTATGTTTTGGATGTAAATTATGTTTGAATCCTTTTTCTAATAGATCTTTTTGTGGTTGTGTAAAATCGGTATCAGTTAAATTAGTGAATCTGTCAAAAAATTTATGGTCTGAAAATCTATCAGTTGAAGGTTTGGGTGGAGAAGTTTTAAATTTAAGTGAATTCAACTTTTTCTGTTGTTCTTAAGTAGCAAATAAAAAATCAGATTCAAATCACGCGAATCATCTGTTAGAAAATAATCACCTTTTCGACCCACAGTTTGAAATTTTGCATACAGATAATAAATATTGGAAGGTAGATCTTTGTAAACTTTAGAAATCAATAAATACAAACACTCAGGTAGACTCATCAATGAACAAGTCGATTTAAGCTCTTCACCTCTATTGAATCTCTTCGGGGAGCAATCTATTCCTTAATTTTATTGGATATACCTGTCATAAATAACCACTTAAGAAGAAGCAACCCAATAAGCTTTTAATTACTTAAGAAAATTTATAGTTATATTCTCATTTATATTTTCTGTACATTCATTCGTCTGAAGAAGCTACGGTGTAGTGAAACGCGTTACGAATCGCAATTATTAAGTAAAATTCCTTAAAACACAGTACCTGTTTTTTATTATTGATCTTCCCCTTCTTGAAAAATGGACGACAGCTTTGAGTCCCGGATAGACCACATAGTATTCTGATAGCTCGCTTCTGTTGTCGAAGAATTGGTTGAAGCGCCGACTCATTGCCCCATATTAGTATTCCATAAGTGGCTACAGAGTGAAAATTGGCATAGTATGTTAATTTACATATTTCTTGAGTAGTTATTTGCTCCATTCTTCTTATTGTGAAGGTAGCCACTGAGAGTTCTTTTTAGTAATGTGAATAAGTGTTCGTCCCAATTTAGTTTCGCGGAGAAAGTTATCCCCAAGAGGATGAGTGTCTTGTTTTCATCTACCTGAGTTGAAAAAGCTAATCGTTGGGTCTTTTCCAGGTTTAGCTTCAATCCATTTGCAGAGAACCATCGCTCAACATTTTGTAAGCATGTTGTTGTTTTTGCTTCAAGTTCGATTCTTTTTGCCACATTGAGGAAGGTGGTATCATCTGCATAAAGACTTGTTGCTATTCCCGGTATGTTTGCTGGTAGATCGTTAAGATAGATTATAAACAACGCAGGACCCAGAATAGAGCTCTGCGGTACACCCAATTCAACACATTGCTGCTGCGACTGCACTGCCTTTCACTTAACCAGCTGTTTGCGGTCAGATAGACATGATCTATAAATCCTCAAAGCCCTTCCCCGTACACCGTAATATTCCATTTTATCGAGCAGTAAAGATCTTATGATGCTGTCAAAGGCCTTGCTCAGGTCACACGCTAGAAGATAATCATCGAAAGCTTCCGCAATGCCATCGTCCAGGTTCGTAAGTGCTGTAATTGTTGATTTATTTGGTTGGAAGCCATGCTGGCAATCATCAAGTACAGTTTACATGTCGTTTTATGAATGTGAGGTTGGAATTGACTCATTCGAGCATATGTATAGCGACAATTACGTGATTCAATTTTTGAAGAAAATTCAGGTCTTTTGGAACTAGTCGAGCGGCAACGCGTTTCATGCCCGAACAATCGTTCAAAATGGTACGAATTGATTCGTGAGACACAGAAAGTTCATTGTTTATCTCTCCCAAACTTGAATGACGATTTTAAATTACCATTCCATTCACTTTATCGATGTGGATAGCCGACCAGAGAGAGGCGCTGTTGAATGCACTGGACCACTTGTCGATTCACCGCAATCCTTCTGGGACATTTTCAGCGATTCGGCACACGCATTTCCATCTGCAGCACAAAATTTGAGACAAATTCTTTGTTCGATATTTTTATTCATTGTAAACATCGCAAAACACACTTGTGAGAACTGACTAAATCGAGCACTGTAAACAAACTAAATGACAGATCGCGTTCAAACTCCGCGTCAGTGTAGAAAGTAGTTACTTAGTAACAAAATAAATTTTGACAATCGTTTTAAGCAGTTTTTTTAAATAGTCAAGTAATGGTACTTTTTCGACAGAGTCTATATGCTCAATGGGTATCTTTTAATGTTTACATTGTTTTCCTGGGATTGTCATCATTTGCTTTCAGCAAGGTTTTCATCTCTTCGATAATTAGTCAAATCAAATCAGATTTATTTGCTCCTAAGGCTACAATGAATCACATTCAGGCACGTCAATAAACAAAACACAATGTAAAAATATTCGACATAAAATACAAATATTACAAATTTCTAGAAAGAGTTCCCATCAATTTAAGAAAAATATTATATTATAGCTGTCATATGTGTGCTTCAAAGAATTCTGTACTGTATAAAATGCACCCGAAATCAATAATTCCCTTATTATATGCTCAACTGCACTCTTAGATTTGAAATCATTTATGAGCGGATATACAAGGTGCTTCAACGAAAACTAAACAGAGGCTATATCTACGAAGATATTCATTTCTGATCAAAACGCAAAAACAGGTCAATTTTTGTTCCAAGGGGGACATCTTTTGGGGTACAAAACTTGCCTGAAATATCAACCCCCTAAGCGGGGGTTGCAATCCTTGAACATTTTGAATAGGGAAGATGGGTTGAGTGGTGACTCAAAAGAAAGGTGGTAGCTTTGTCTACATCGCCTTGAACGAATTTCCATTTTTAATTGAAAACTGTAAAAGATACAGAGTGAGCAACTGAAAGATAGGGAAGACTATTTCCCTGAGACTATTCAAGTTTCAGTGAGGTAAAATAGAACAGATCCATGCTGATCAGTGGCAGTCATCATCAAGTAGCATCCTTATCTCGAATTTCAACCCCTGGAGCAGGGGTGACAACCCTTGAAAATTTAGAAGAGGGTAGATGGGTCGAGTGGTACCTCGAAAGAAAGGTATTATCTTTGTCTGCATTCCCGTGAATGAATTTTCATTTTTGATTGAAAACTGTAGAAGATACAGAGTAAGCTAGTGAAAAATAGAGGAGACTATCTATCGCCCTGAGCTATTCAAGTATTAGTGCAAAAAAAATTTTTTTCGGAAGATGACAGCCTTTGATCTGGAATGAATCTGTTCCATTTTTTTGCACTAATACTTGAATAGCTCAGGGCGATAGATAGTCTCCTCTATTTTTCAATCAATTGATGCATTTCTCGGCAAAAATTTCATGTAATGGGTCTTTGAAACATTCACAGTTAATCCATTATAGTTATATTGATATGAAACATCTGACAGCTTTTTAGTATGTTGTTAATTTTTCAGTTTTTCTTCTGATAAAAGATTAATGTCATCTGAAAACCGTGTGGTTTGAATTTCATTTCCATTGATATTGAAGAGATATGGGGAAATTGGGAAATTGTGCCTAACGCCCTTTCGAATTTGGTTTCTCCAACCGACCGGTTGATGACTTCTTTCAATGCTTATTTAAGTACCGAATGTTTGCCATCATGGGATTTTGAAGTTTATTTAAAGAAAGCAGCTCGGAATAGGACAAGTGTAGTCGTATTAAGCCATATATAGAGATTCTTCAAGCAGAATATGCTTCTACGTTGTCCCATGTTCCTCAATACATTGCCATAGGGAGTTAGCTGCAATAGTTAATATCCTTCCGTGTGCCCAAATACTCGAGTTGGCTTGTTTTTATCACTATGTGGATTTCTTTATCTTTCTTCAGTCTACCCATGAATGTATCGTTGGTAATATGGTCGCTCCTGAAAATCTTTGATGCACGCTAGTATAGTTTTATTTCAAACGCATCTAGTTTTTACAAAACACATGATTTGCTTCGTAGCATCTCAGCAGTCGTGAATTTGAAATTCTTGGCAATTGTGAACAATTGAAAACTATCTTCAAGAAGGCCTAGTATTTAATTACAATAGTGCCAAACCAGGTTTGCGTTCTAACGAAAATTTGAAATATTTCATGTATTATAATTAACCTTGAATAATCTGTGTCATTTATTCTACCTTACTATTGCTATCAATCTAGGATTTCGCAATTGGAAGACCATCGTAAATATGGTTTTATATTTCTTCCTTTATTTTTATTGACGTCTGTCAGTTTGAGATGAGAAGCTTTCACGTTTCTTTAGTATTTTCTTAATTTAGACGTCAGAATACAACTTACCTGTATTAAAAGTATAAAAGTGGTGCAAACCTTTGAAAACCATTCAATATTTTCAAAATATTTTTATTACATCAGAATATTTTAGCTGCACGGTGATGGTATCTGGCATGCGATAGACCAACAGATCAAACATTACAACATAAAAACCTCGCTTTTTGATGTTTTCTTACTGGCTATATGTAGATTTGTCTTACTGTGGTTATTCTATGGTATTATATGCATAAACCATTGGATTATAATATTGGTAAGTATAATTTGGTATTTGGTATTCAAAATTGTGTAATTTGAGTGAAATGTCCATATATTTAATCAACAAAGCCATCTTCAATACCTACACAGAAAAATTAAATGAGCAGTTTTGCAATTATACAAGGCATTCAATTTTTCTTTCACAAGAAATTCTCGTCTTTTCACGTTTAAAATAACGTCAAATATTATTATTGATATTGTGAATCACCAGAAGTTACAGATTGTTGTTGATTAACTATATGTTCAATTTATAATTAATGCAATCAAAACTCAACTGCATTATCAATCTTCTCTCCTAATATAATATCTAACCACAAGTAATAGGTTTTCAAATAAAAAATAGTGAACACTTATATTCCAACACCATCTTTGTTTTCCCAATGTGTTCCTCATTTGTCAATACTTAGATCATCTGTTAAATCGAGCAATGTAAAAGTATATGTTATAATGCGATAACGATGCTCCAATGTGCATACTAAATCAAGAACAACTTTTTCTCATTCCTTTTTCCTAAATAAAATGTTTAGTATAGGAAGTGGCGCTGTGGGGCATTATCAATTTTTTAATATCATTCATCTAGCTTTATTTTCATATTCTCCCTGAAAGGAGCATGACCCCTGAATGGGACCATTCATCAACAACACCGAGGGTTCAATTGAAATCGATACATCTCATACAAAAAAGGTTTTCTGCAATTTCTTTGATAGTGATTCAACCATTTCCCAGGATCATTTTACTGACTTATGTCCGAACAAATTTTGCCTAAAACATTTTTTTCAAGAGTACAAAAAAGTTTGATAATTTGAATTTCGAAATTAATTGTTTACTTTTCGTTCAACTTCATGTTCAACAAAATTTCTTCCAATGGGGCAATTACTATGAAAGGACAACCACTCCCAGTTGTGTCTATCCGTTCTTGAAATACAGGTAATGTGCAGTGACGTGAAGTTAGAAATACCGATGTCAGCGCTCATGGTGAGCACTGTCGGAAATATTGAACTGGCTTTTTTAGCTTATGTACGTGTACTCTGTTCAGAAGTAGGGATAGTAAATAAATTCATATTGTTATCTAATAAAAAATAAACGTGTGCAAAACTAAACGATCTGAACATTCTTTTTGTGTTCCTAACTATTGTGTTGATGGTGATTTGAGTTAAATGAAGAATTGTAGCTACCATGTGCGAAGTTGTAATATCGACAAAACATCGAAGTGAATCAAGGCATTGAAAAGAATGGGTGGTTGAGACTTGTAAATGCTAATTAGAAAAAGTTAGGAGAGATTTAAAAACTCTACTATCTCTAATATGAGACATATACAGGGTGGTCCAACGAAAACCTAGCACCTCGATTTTCCCGTAACTTCAATCCCCTAACGGGGGTGACCACAACCCCCTGATTTTGAATAGGGGTGAGGGGTGTTGCGATACCTCATTTTGAAGATCTTATCGTGTACTATCTGATCCTAAATTTTCGCTACAAAATTTTAATCGGTAACGAAATGGCATCTAAAAAAGTGGAAGACTACTTACTTTTGTGATTAGTTTCTTAAGTGCTGAAAATGGGCAGCATTCACTTCCATGCAGTAAAATAAGTTTTGCTCAAATCGTTCACGTACATTACTCAA
Organism: Cryptolaemus montrouzieri; assembly: GCA_013387265.2. Taxonomy (NCBI): domain Eukaryota; kingdom Metazoa; phylum Arthropoda; class Insecta; order Coleoptera; family Coccinellidae; genus Cryptolaemus; species Cryptolaemus montrouzieri. The sequence continues at coordinate 129,257,436 of JABFTP020000185.1, forward strand.
CATTTCTGGTTCAATTTGACGGCATTCATTAATGATCCGAATTCGCAAATCATCCAGTACCTCAGGTTGGGTTGCGTAAATCTTAGATTTCAGGTGACCCCATAGAAAAAGGTCCAGTGGCACCAGATCAGGTGTTCTGAGTGGCCACTCAATATGTCCCCTTCTTCCAATCCAGGCCTGAAGAAAATTTTCATCTAAGAACTGACGCACAGGTTGAACGAAAGAGATGGTGCGCCATCTGGTTGAAAAATGATCGTTTCATGGTCTTCTTCATTCTCCAATACTTGCACGAGGGCTGGATAAATAGCGTTCTATGATAAATTTGGCCAGTGATATTACCGGGTATAGAAAAAGGACAGATGATGTGAATTTCAAAAATACCCGCCCAAACATTCAACTTTTGGGGATGCTGAGTATGCTCTTCTCGAAATAATCTTGGATTTTAATCGGAATAGTACCAACAGTTATGTCTGTTTACAGTGCCGTTAAGGTAAAAAGTCGTATCTTAAAAGGATGAAACTTATATTTTCTCAAAATTCCCATGATTGTTGTGTGTGAAACAGCAGACACATTGGACAATTTCCTAGTACTAAGGGTCGGATCCATAGCTACGTGATCTAACATAGCCACTTTCCTCGCTTCGTCCCCTTCATTCACCCTCTTTTTGTTGCCGACTGAACCAGTAGCATCAAATTTAGCAACCAGTTGCACAACGTAAGCAGCGGCTAGATTTTTTTCAGGATGTCGTTCGTTAAATAAGGCCTCTGTTAATCGCCACCCTTTCTTCTACGGAATACAGGATGTAATCCTATTACAAATTCACAATCGCTTAGGCGCAGTTTCAACGCTCCTGAAAATTCACGGGAGACTAATGTAAATCAAACACATGGTCTGTCTACTTTTTCGAACAAAAAATTAACAAATAAATAAAAACATTGCATACCTCGAGGTAAATTCAACATAAGCTAGCCATACACCAGCGTTCTTTACTACATGGAAGTGAATGATGCCCATTTTCAGCACTTAATAAAATAATCACAAAAGTAAGTAGTCTTGCACTTTTTTATCTGCCATTTCGTTAATGGTAAATGGTAATTAGTAAACGAGGTCGAATATCGAATTGTTGAGTGTATTTCACAAAGATATTTGATGAACTAACCATTGAAAGTCAAAATTTGAATATTTTGTAAATGAGGTACAGGTATATGGATGAAATTTTGGTTATTTCTGAATCAAGAAAAACTTATTGATGAGTTTAAAGTATAATATTTCACTTTTCCTGAAAAATATATCTTTAAGTTATAAAATAATATTCAATTGCTCTTTTTGGATACGATAGACATCAGAATTATCAGAATTTGACGTATATAGAAGTGTACCACTACAGTAGATATAATCCTACAGATTCCTTTCAATGCGAACATGTATTAAGTGAATTTCTTCGCGATGTGATCCGAAATACACTGCTGAGTTAGCTAAGATATTCAAACAATTTATATCAACTAGTATTTAGATTTGTCTCAACTTTAAGAATTACGAGGGAATCCGACAGATCATCTTTTCATGTTGTGGAAAACATTCATGTAATCAGTTTTAAGGATTGTAAGGACTAAGCAAATAAAAACATGTATAATTTGAACAAAACAAGTGCCGCATTTGAAAAATGGGAGATAGAGATATATAGCGTTGCCAGGCATACTTTTGAATATAATCGCAAAACAGAATTTTCATAATTTCAATTTCAAATTATTTTGAAGCTTGCGAAAAAATGGCATTGAACTCTTCCGATATCAGTGAAATTAGAGAACTGCAGAATTAAAAAGGCAGAAAGACTTTACCCTTCCGTAATCAGACTTAGGGCCGTCCCCCTTGATTCCAGAAAAGTGTTCCACCAATTAGAGAAAGACATTTTTCCAATATCCTATGGGAAATGAGTACTACTATCTTATATAGTCAATCTAGTCTTCTGATCATGCCAACATACAATGCGTTCCAATGAAAACGAACCAACCTGAAAAAATCAGCTGCTTTTGATTTCTCTCTGAATTTTCTGAAACAAGTAGATTTTTGATTGGGGGACATCTTTTGGTTATATGTTGCGCTCTCCCCCTATTAACCCCCTACCCCTGACCGCTTTTATTCAAACTTTTTGAATAGAGAAAAGGGATCGTATGATACTTTTTTGAAAAGGAGATTCCATCCTCTATAGGACCACGTAATTATTAACTTTCTAAAATATGTGACGAATTAAAATCGAGAATTGTTTTGAAAATTTCACGTTTTCATGAATCCGTTCGATCTGCATTTGAGGAAAATATTCGATTTGGTTGAATGGGAAAAATTTTTGTTACATTTAAATGCTTGCTTATCCCCCCCTTTCCTTATCATCTACCACCCCGAAATTTTTTATAGCTTAGAAAGGGGTTGTGTGATACCTCATTAGTCTGCTTTTTGAACTCACATTATTTGAAGGGTAACACTGGTTTGACTTCTATGATTCTCATGGAAATCTATGATTAAATGAAATATATCATTGAGTTTTCAGTTTTTTAATCGTGGTACATTCCTATTGCTGATATTCTTTAAGTTCCATGTATTAGTACAATCGAGATTCGAATGGTTCCTTAGCAGTTTGCAACATTTGTGGTATTATCTGCCGATATGCTTGAACAAGCTTTTTCTAACAATTCGAGTGGCGATACATAGGCTTCAGACTTGAGGTAGCTCTAAAGAAGAAATCGGGAGTCGTTAGATAGAACGATCTAGCTGGCCATTATCTAGTGCCTCTCCTACCTATCCAACAACCTGGAAATCTATTGTCGAGATAGTCCCGCACAGGGACAGAATAATGGGTTGGCGCTCCAATATGTAGACACATAATGTTATGTTCAGATAAATTTGTATCTCATTCGCTGATAACTGTTATAAGAGGATTGATAATTCTCAAAAATGTTCAAATGTCTAAATAAGGGTCCTACAATAGTCCCCAAATTTCGGTCCAAACATTAAGTTTTTGAGGTCTCCTCATAAATTGTGTTTTCCATCATCACAACTTTAACCAAAACGTCCACACCAATTCCTTTGTCATTCACAACTCTGGTGGGATTATGTTTTTTATTAAGAACGCATCCAGTTTCCATGAATTTACTCGTTATCTAAAGAACGTATTTGTGCTCCAAATTTCTTCCATGGTTATTTTCGTTGAAAATACAATCAGTTGCTCTAGCTCACTTTCTATTTTCGAAAAATAAACTCACAACTAATGCGTTGCTGCAGTATGTACACCATGTTCAACTAAATACCGTTATTTCAGGTTATCAAAACTATGGAAAATAGTTGAAAACTATCAACGCAAGTCACCTGTGTTTAAACGAATAACCTGAATCTAGTAGATCTGAAAAGAAATTCATACGTGAGAAGATTGATTACAAACCGACACATCCCATCAAAATAAAACATCGTTTTTTTTATTCATTCAAACCGAAGGAATCAAGCTTTTTCTCAAACAGAATGATATGGCACACTCCCCGTTTCCATTTCAGATCAGCAGAATTATTAACTCTTCGAAACAAAATCGACTTGATAGATCTTAACATGTGAAGGGTTGATCGATAGTCGATGAATTAAAAAAGAACAGTAAATTGAGCAATCTTTCAAAAAGGTATCACACAACTTCTGTCTCATATGGAATTTTTTGGGGTGGTAGTTGACAGAGGTAGGGGATAATGTTCTGAAACAACATAATCGATTTTTTCCTCAAAAGGAGATCGAACGGATTAACCTGGAATTTACCAAACAATTCCCTATTTCGATTCATCACATGTTATATTTCAGAAAGTAAATAATTACGCCGTCATTTTTTCAGAAAGGTGTCACACAACTTCCTTTCTCTATTCGAAAATGTGGGGTAGAAACTGCTAAAGGTAAGGCGTGGATAGGGGGAGAACGAAACATGTAACAAAAAATGTACCCCTCTAATCAAAAATTGACATTTTTCAGGAAATTCACAAAAAAATCAAACCACTCGAGTTATTCAGAGTAGTTAATTTTCATGAAAACGCAGTGTATGCATTTTTGACAACTTGATGGTTTTTAAACAGTTATTATGCCTGATCTCCGACCTTTTTGTGAAGACTTTTAATGAATCTAAGTTTAGAGCTATTAGTTACAATTCAGACTTTCTAAGCTGAGTAGATGCAATTGTATAATGTATAGGTGAGTTTATATGGATGAATCTACTGCAATAAATAATTAATAATGTTATTTATGTATTCATCATAAATTATCATTAACATTATTATTACGATTTTGAAAAGTCGCGCCTAGATGTGAGTGACATCTAGGCACTACTTATTAAAGTCCTGAACGCTATCCCCTCATTAATGTCTTTGACATTTGTGAAGAAGGCACGTGTACAATTTTAACCACGGATAGCTACACGTTGGAATTACATATTGAAGTTATTCAAACTTACTATCATGAAAATGGTCGATTATGAGTAAGACAGATATCGTAAACTGCATTATTTTTTAGTGGTGGCTCCCAATGAGTCAATAATTCGAAGGTTATTGAAACATTTTGAAGCAGCTGGTCCTGTCAAGGATGGCAGACCAAAAGATGGACGTTCTATCAAAAATACTGCTGCTCTAGCACACAATGTGTGGCTGAAGAACCTGAACAACATCGATATCATGAAGTCTTCGAACATCAGTCATTCATCTCTCTAGACTCTTTGGCGTATTAAGAATAAAGATTTAAAGAATTACAGCCAATAAATCATCATCCTTGCCAATTGGTTGTTCTAGCTTTTCACGAACAAAAAATCTTCAATGAAGAAACTCATTTCATATTAGATGGAATCTTCTTCAGACAAAATTATCACAACTGGGATAAAGAAAATTCCAAAATAATTTCAGAAAATCATTATTGGATTGGTGGCGTGATTAGGAAAACAGTCGCTGCTACTGTCGGTGGTGAACGGATAGATAAATGATTGAGAGTTTTTCATCGAGCTATGAGTCATAAAATATTTTTATCTAAAGTAAAATTTATATGCATAAATTAAAATTTATAGATCAACTAAAAATAATATTCGAACAGAAATTGATAATATTAATGCGGTAATTCCGTGAAAATATCAATCTTCGTGTGATAATCTGTAGATATGCTCTTGGTGGACATTCAATAATATTATTTTCTAGATGTAATTATTAAGAGCCAGTTTTTATAAAATCAAGAACATCAGCAAAAATTAAATATTTAAATGTTTCATAAATAATAATTAATAATTACTTTTTTTTTCAATTTATAATATGTAACTTAATGTTTCAGTTAACAACATCATCGACGTGTGCATTCTCCATTGTTAAGGTTTTCTATTATGATGTAAGTAAGTTATATGAGTAAAATAGAATGTCGTTCGTACGTAAACGCATTATTCGAGAACATCAGCACCGTTTCGAGTTGTCCATTGTGATTTTCGAATCACTCTGAATAAAGTTTTCAGGAGAGAAATAGAAAATAAATTGCGCGAAAATTGGAGGATTCTGAAAAACGTCTGTTTCTTCACCATTTCTCAATACAAGATTTCTTAGCGATTTTATATTTCGCAACAAGTTTGCAAATAGAAAATAAATCCTGGAACTTCTTTTCTCTATAAACAATAACCCTCGTCTACAAGGATTGCAATAACATTGACTGAATATACCTATAAAATAATAAAATAAAATTTGTCTTAACTCGTTGCGATTCGCACAATGTTATTTTATCGTTTCATATTTTAAACGAGCTCCCATCTATTTAACCCGCTCAAATGGCACTCGGTGTTCTCCATGCTCAATTTTCAGATCAGGGATCAAATGGAAGTCGTTGAGGTGTTGAATGATGCATTGCTTTAATGAAACAGAATTTGTTTGCAAATGTGACCGTTTTTTCGCAAGTTATCTGCCTTCATCTCATCTAATAAGTTTTTCCTGCTTGAAAATAATTCCATGACTACCCCAAAAATCAGTATTTATTTCTCTCTGCCGAAAAACTAGCTTTTTCGAAACCATGGTGTTTTGACTGTATTTTATTACCAACATAAAGTGAAATAGTATATCCAGGTGTCACAAACGCTCCTTTATATATATTCGTAATTTTCTTTACCTGAATTCGACACTTCTTTAGCACCTTCTTTTTTAGAACGTTCGTCATCTCCTAAGCTATTACGGCTAATTTCACATAATTAAATGATGATGCAGAGTTCCCGTACATCTCGTCCGATTCATCTCTAATTTACGAAGGCGTTTGGCATTTCAAAACAAATATTTGAATCAGTTCGACACTATTTTTTTATTTTCACTAAAACACTCACATCGACGACTGCGCTTCGAAAATAGCTTAGATTTTGTTGAATACATGACTGAAGATGTGCTACCACATCTCCTAGCATCAACAAGTGCTGGATCTTTACACTAAAGTCGTATACAAATTCAAATTCAAATACAAAGTCATACAATTCCCTTATAGTTCTATAACTATTCAATTTTGTACTTATCGTGCCAGCCTGAAGAAGCCTTCAGTGCCTCTATTATAAGAACCCAAAGCAGTTTTGCGCTATGTTCATTTGCTTAGCTTGATTGCCGATTTCGCCGCGTTCATTGGTACTTCAGCAAGTTTTGTCTTCATTCCTCTAGAAGTCCACATACTTGTCCTGAGAAGTTTATAGTTAAGGTGGATGATTTAATTGGCAATCCACAGTTGTTATATCACTTCTTGGCAACGGTATCGGTTGCCAATCTCGAAAACTCAATTCACGAATCACGAATAATTATATTTTATGAAATTTGATATTTTAAAATAAAAATGTGAAATTTACTGACTTCCATTTTTTCAGTGGCAACAAACTCCTCAACCTGTGTTTGAAGTTCTATCAATTCTAGTTTCGTTTATTATAGCATGGGGAGAAGCTTGGTTCTTAGATTATAGAGTTATCCCATTGGAAACTTATGCTAATGAATTCTTCAATCGTAAGTACCCTGCATTCATCGTCTTTAAACATTTTTCCCCTGAAGTTACTAAAATTAACTTCAAATATAAAATTTTTTATCACAATATACTAATCGAAGAAATGAAAAATACAAGAGATTGTCTGAATTATACAAGTTTTGATCAAAACATGCTGGGAGCGATTACTTATTTCTGCATTCAGTCAATACTGATATTCCTCTAGATGTATTCCACTGCGTTTTCTGTGTACTCCTCATGAAACGAATTTATTGTGTGGGTTTTATTGCATTGTATTGGATGATTAACTTGCTTAGAAAACAAGAAGCATTAGTACTTGAAAGTTGTCATTATTTAAACGCTCGGTATAATCGGAAACATATGTTTTCTATCTATTCATATTTGAGAAGGACGAAATAAACATAGAGTTTTTTTCAATTCTACAAACTTTCTCATGTAGTTATTTCATTGTTTTCAAAATGTACTTTAATCTTCTTTGCATTCATTTCGTCAATATCGGAAAAAAATTCTTACAAATTACTGCATTTTGTCTCTATCATATCTTGGAGCACATGTGTTTTTCTTGAAAACTCTCTATAAGTAGCCACCTACGTTGGTAGCCTTTTAAATATTGCACCTCTGGCACTTTTACTGTTGACAGCTCTCATCTGACAGTTGCGTTGTATATTTTTACATTTTTAACCTAACCTAAAAGTACTTGCAACACTATGACGTACCAGTGCGTTTTGTTTTGTTTATAGTCATTTGAAAAGTTCAACTTGGACGAATAATGGAATTAACACGTGAACATTTTCGTGCTATAATTTTTTACGATTTTCGACTTGGATTAACTCGACAACAATGCTGCAATCAACTTGCTTCGACTTTTGGTGATGAAGCTCCACACTTGGCCACTGTAAAACGCTGGTACAACGAATTCCATCGGGACCGTGCTCCACTCAGTGACGTACTTCGTGAAGGTCGTCCAAAATCAGTTTTGCCGCAAACCATCGATACAGTGCACAAAATGATACACGATGATCGCCATGTGACTTACCGTGAGATTGAGACAACCCTAAACATTAGTTCCACCAGCGTACATTTAATATTGCATGAACATTTGGCTGTCAAAAAGATTTGTTCGCGTTGGATCCTAACTTCTTAGAGTGCCTTGTCCGACTATCGAACGTTGGCTAACATGCTGGCTATCATTACTTCATTTACTGCTGTTCTAAATAGAGATGTTGTTGTCATGTTGAACCGTTGACAAAGATTTTTCAGCCAGGTTGTTCTCCTTCTTCCAACACTACGTCTACCGGCAATTTTTTCTTGCATTATCAGTTGGAGAATGTAGTATTTATCAGGGTGTCTTACCACATGGCCAAAATACTCTAGTTTCTTTGTTTTTACTATTTCCGTTTGTTTTTTCATTCTTAAAACCTCATCGTTTCTTACTCGGTCCACCCAGCTGATCTTCAACATCCTCCTGTAGGTCCACAATTCGAAAGACTCCAGCTTTTTAATGGAGCTTCCTGTCAGTGTCCAAGATTCAACACCATATAGGAGTACTGAAAATACGTAGCATTGTAGAAGTCGAGTTCTTAGAAGCAAATTGATATTGTGGCTACATAATACTCTTCTAAATTTAATAAATGCATTTCGTGCACATTCAATACGATGCTTTATTTATACTGAATGATCCCAATTGCTATTGATCGTTTTTCCCAGGTATGTCATCTTGTCAACCTTATCCAACTGTGTGTTATTTATTTGTATTACTCCATTAGGTTGTGGCTGTTTCGATATAATCAAGTACTTGGTTTTGTTGATATTCAACCGTGACGTCCGCATGAATCCAAAATGTTGTCCATGAGCTGTTGGAGACCCTATGCATATCTGGCCGTAATGACAGTGTCCTCTGCATAGCGGAAATTGTTTACGACTATTCCATTGATGGTAATGCCTTCATCGCTCTCGCCTAGGGCTTCTGCAAAGATCCGCTCCGAATACAAATTAAAGATTAGTGGGGATAGGACGCATCCTTGCCTTACTCCCCTTGTTATTTCTATGTCTTCTGTAGTTTGGTTTTCAACTCTTATTGTTGCCTTCTGCTGCCAGTATAAGTTTCCTATCATTCTTATGTCTTTTCCATCAATTTCGGTATCTTTTAAAATTTGGATCATTTTGTTGTGTTGTACTCGATCAAATGCTTCTTCGAAATCGATGAAGCACAAGTGGATATCACAGTTAACGTCTCTACTCCTTTGTATCAAAGCCTGCAGGCTGAAAAGGGCTTCTCTAGTACCCAGTCCCTTCCGGAAGCCGAACTGAGTATCGCCTATATGCGCCTCAATCTTTCGGTGGATTCTTTGGTGTATTATTTTGAGAACGTGGCGAGCGGTAATCTTTGCATTGCACAGAGTTGACTTTTTTAGTATCATAATAAACATGGATTTTAGCCAATTTTTTTGAATGATTCCTGTCTCGTATATTACGTTGAAGAGTTTAAGTAATATTTTCTAACCTAACCGCTTCAATACTTCTACTAGAATTTCGTCTGGACCAGTTGCTTTTCCATTTTTAGCAGTTAGTAATGCTCTTTCTACTTCTTCCATTGTAATACAAGGTCCAGATGATGCATTTACTATACCGTGGGTTTCTGATCTTTGGTCTTTGAATAGTTTTTCGATGTAGGTTTTCCACGTTTCCACCTTCCGTTCTATGTCCAGTACCAAATCTCCTTTCTCATCTACGAGTTTCCCAGAGATTCTATTGTTATTTAATCCAGCAGCTTCTTTTACTTTTTTATGCATATGAAAAGTATCATATTTCTTCTCTAAGTCTTCAATTACTAAACATTCCTGCGTATACCAAGCAGTCTTAGCTGTTGTTATTTCTTTTCTTATTGTTGTTTGTATTTCTTTATATTTTTGCTCCTTTTTATTTCTATATCCACGTCTTATTTCCATAAGGTTATGAATTTTTTCGTCATCCAACATATATTTCTTTTGTGATCTGGTTTTTGGTATAACAGATCTTGTGACGTCTTTCACAGTTGTTTGAAATTTGTCCCATAGTTCTTCTACATTTATAACTTTTCAAGGCTATCCAGATCTAATTTTCTCCCCGTTGCCTTAGTATTCAGTTTCTTGAACTGAATTTGTAATGCTGCAATAAGGAGATTGTGGTCTGAAGCGACATCGGCACCGGGATAGGTTTTTGCCGATTTTATCGAGTTTTTATAACTTTTATTGATGGTGATGTAATCAATTTTGTTACGGATAATATTATCTTGATTGTCTGCAGGCGACTTCCAAGTATATAAGCGTCTTTTAGGGAGTTTGAAGTAACTGTCATGTCTTCTTCTAGACAGAACTGGACGAATCTACCCACCCCTTTCGTTTCTTTCCCCCAGTCCATAACTACCTACCACATCGTCTACTTTCTCTGATCCCACTTTCGCGTTAAAGTCTCCCATCACGACCACCATTTCATTTCTCTTTATTAATTTTAGTAGCTGATTTATTTCTGTGTATAATTGTTCGACCTCTTCATCTTCACTATTTGATGTTGGTGCATATATTTGAATGAAGGTTATGTTCACTGGATGAGCTCGGATTTGTAAAAGCATAGTTCTTGCTGAAAAAGGGACAAAGTTTTGTACTGCTTTATTAACTCCTTCTGAAACTATTACTGCTACGCCGTTTTCGTGCTGTGGTCCATCTTCTCCTGAGTAATATACAGTATTGTAGACTATTGCGCACTTGCCTGAATTTGGCCATCGCATTTCACTAATTCGCAATATTGACATATTCAATCTTTGCATTTCTTTAATTGTGTTGTGGATTTTGCTGGCTTGGAACATACTCCTGATGTTACAGGTTCCTATTCTAGTTCGAAAGTTTTTTCCAACTTTCATAGTGGCCGTCCGGGAGATTCTTAGCACCCCTGTCCCATTCAAGGGGCGCCCGTACTCGGGGCCATTAATTTTGTTCACAGCCGTTTTCCTGGGAAGTAAAACTAGTATAGGGGTCTTCCTTTGCCTTCTACACCGCTGTGCAAGCACCGCTACAGTGATTATCACCACGGCGCTTTTTGTCTGATTCACAACCATTCCAATACACACGATTTATGCTTGTGATCAGTTCTGAGCCTACCAGCTGCCGCAGCTCAGTTGCTAGTTTTGGTCCGCCCTGAGTATTTGATTTTCCCGGTACCACTCATATCTGAAAGGCGTTCCCCTATCCGCCAACTGGGGAGGCGCCCGATGGAGCAAACCCCACACGGGGTTGGATCCCATACAACTTAACAATTGCTCGAAAGAAGAACCTTGGCGCTTCAAAAGACGTTTACAAAATCGTTACAGGCGACGAGTCTTGGATATATCCGTATGAGCCAGGAACTAAACAACAATCGACAGTATGGTTCTTTCAAGACGATGCAATCCCAACAAAAGCAAATGGTCGCCTGTTTATTCAGGAAAACCTGACATCTAGCCACCAAATCATTAGAGCAACGTAAAACTGTCAATTCTGAATGGTATACAACCATTTGTTTGCCGCAAATGTTCCATGAGTTGGGAAATCAAATCGTAGAACTAAAATTATTCTGCATCATGACAATGAAAGCTCACACATAAGCGCATGGAGTATTTGAACATTCAAAACATTGAATTACTGAGCCATCTACCTTATAGTACCGATTTAGCACATAACGACTACGTATATTTGTCAGCGAGCTCTCAACGCCAAGGATTCAAGGTTGACCGGATTACATTAGTTCAGATCCCTTCTTCTCGATATCAAAAGAGTATTCTACGAATCAGAGAAAGACATGTTTCTTAAAGAGTCTCTTGGAAAAATATGATTATGTAAGAGGTATGAGCCTCCAGTCAATAAAGTATAATCTCATGACGATGCTAATGAATATAGTGAAACGTAAGTCGAAAAAGAAATATAAAGTTGTGGCTATACTCAAATAATCTATGAAAAATAGACTTACTTTATATATTCAACATATTTCTGACATTTTTAAGATTTTCAACGTTTTTGTTCTTAAATGAGATAAAAACACAAGGTTTAACTTTGATCTACACTTTATTTGAAAAAATTCGACGACGTTTCGCTGACACAGCAGCTTTATTCTTGATAAAGCTGCTGTGTCAGCGAAACGTCGTCGAATTTTTTCAAATAAAGTGTAGATCAAAGTTAAACCTTGTGTTTTTATCTCATTTATATCATGGATCTACATCAAGTAACGGCCTCCACAATTCAAATGTTTTTGTTCTTGCTCTACGATGTAAAAATTATGTATAAACGTATCATATTCGAAATGCATGAAGTCATACAAGTTTCGAGGCTAAGTGAACAGCCATCTATAACTTGCAGCATTCCTTTAGGACTGTGAACCTTCCCCAAGGATAAATTCTGGGATGGCTGGAGTTGAAATGAAATGAAATTTAATTTAATTAGCAAATGCTATTAAAAGAATTTAGTTTTTACAATTCCTTTACAAAAAATAAATAGAAATACATCCAAATGATTCTTAAGAGTATGTTGCCCTCACTCAATTTCAAAGCATCATTCCACAGGGTTTTTTCAAAACCTCTCGTCTGATGCTTATTGATATAATAATTTTCGCCTATTCTCAAATTGTAAGACATCATAGTTGATCTTTTCACAAGAAAATGTGATAAGCATGGAGCAACAAGATTATTTTTCATTTTAAAGATGAATATTAAATTGACTTCTTCTCTCATTTTCTGAACACAGATAAATTTTAGAGAACTCTACATATCATCAACCCTTATGAACCTACTGCATCCCATCAAAACTCTCAAAGCCTCATTCTGTAGAACCTGAAGTCGTTCTATATCCTCCTTGTTACAGGAAATCATTAGCGATAAACAGTATGTGAACAGCGGATGAACCACTGTATTGTATACAACTCGAATTGCCCAGGCAGACAATTTCTTAGCTATTCTACGAAAGTAACCGATTCTCTTACCAATCTTCTTACACATATATGAAACATGAGAGGTAAAATTCAGCTGTGAATCTGATTGAATTCCCAAATATTTGATTCCATCAACAGTTTCCACAATATCATCCCCAATTCTAACTACAAATTTCTCTTCATTAAATAGTTAATAATAAGTTATGATGCGACCCAAACGTGATATATTTTGTTTTTATAGAATTCAATTTCTTAAAAGTGAGCCAATTTTTAAATATTTTCAATTCCGCATTCAACGCTTCAACAACCTCCAAAAAACTGAAACCCGAGTCAGAGCATACAAGTTTACAAATGAATTACACAAATATTCACTCAAGTCATTCACATAGAGTATACACAATAAGGGTCCAAGAATACTTCCTTGAGGAATCCCGTACGGTATATCCACCTCAGGGGAAAGATTATCTCCAACTCTGGTTCTCTGGGTCCTGTCTCGTAGGTAATCTTCTATCCAAACAAGCACCGCGCCACCAACTCCAAAACTGCGACACACCTCGATCATCTTAGATCGGTCAATAGTTTCAAATGCACGTTTCAAGTCAACAAACACACTAACACAAATTTTACATCATCCATATCCTTTTTCCACTTCGACAACACATACTGGCACGCTCACACGAGTGTTTCTAAGTAAGTACTTAACTGTTCATTAACTAATCTTCAATAATTTTTCTATCAATGGTAGCATATTTATTGGTCTTAAGTCCTCAGGTTTTCTGGGATTGTTCACTTTGGAAACAGAAACCACTAGTGACAGTTTCAAAGCAGATGGTAGTTTGCCAGTTTCAAGTGAAGTATTTATTAAATTGAGTAGGGGATATCCCACTACAGGAAATAATTTCTGTAATAAACTAACAGTCAAAAAATCATCACTAGACTTCCTACTTTTTAAGTTTTTGATTATGCGTTTCTGTTTATTCAGAGAGATTTTCGAAAAAGCGTTGAACGAACCATCTACTTTAATTTTCACCTCTTGAAAGCTCAAATCTGGAAATGGTATAGTGTCTACTATATCCTCTATGCTGTCAACAAAAAAAGAATTCAAAGTACTTTCAATACTGATGGTTTGTATCCCAAATTCGAAAGAGAAAAATCTATTGATTTTTCACCCCTGTTCACAAGTTGATTCAAAGTTTTCATTTTCATACCACTCTTTTTCCTTTCTTTGAATCATGCTAATTACTGAATTCCGCTTCTGCTTATATTTGACGTATATTTGAAAACTTTATAATGTTCGTCCCTGAGTTTTTGCGCCTGTTTCACTTCAGTATCGATCCACCCTTTATTCACTCTTTTTACACACTTCACCTGCAATGGAGATATCTTATCAACTACCTTTTCGATATTTATCATTAAATTTTCATATAAAACATTGACGTTACTTGATGTGTTAGTCCAATCCTGTTCCAATAAATGTAAAATTATTTCCCGAATTTTCCCTTCCGAGAAATCTACTAGAAACGATTTTTTTATTTTCGCCATCATTCAGTTTGAATTTCGTTCTGATTATTTAATGGTCAGAAATCATGGCGTATTGCCGGGCAATTTTTTGTGCTTTATTAGTATACAAATGGTCAACCAATGTTCTGAATTGCTCTGTACATCTTGTAGGATGCTGTATAATTTATCTCAAACCTCCTGACGTGATATTAAGTAATCTTCTTGTATATAAATTATTTTCCTGTAAATTGATATTGAAATCTCCTGTTAAAACGACACTGCTACCACTTATATAATCATTCTCTAACAATCTATCTAAAAAATCCACGAACAAAAATTCCTTACCACTAGGTGATCGGTATATTCCTCCTATTATTACAGATTCGTTATTTATCTGCACTTTTATTATGATACCAATATTCTTTGTCAACACTAAATTTCTCCACTTCCTCAAATTTTACCCCTCTTTTCACATATATTGTCACCCCTCTCGTATGTTTGCTCTCGGATAATTGTTTAAAACTGTTATATCCTTGTATATACGTTTCTGATTCCTCGATTTCTGCCATGTTATGAGTTTCAGTTAAAACAACAGCCAACAAATCAGCCCCAATTCAGTTTGAACAAGTTGATCATGGTTTGTGGTTTGCCCCTGTATATTGCCAACCAAGAGAACACCCCCACGTATAGCAAGAGTCTGCTATAAATCGTAATTTATTTTTTTCTTCAAATTTTGGTTGGTTTTGGTTACTTCAGATAGCATGGAAGTCACCCTAAGGCCAGTGCCGCACGAATGTGATTGCTTATTTAAGTGTACGAAATGGAGTCATACAGACGAATCAGAATTTTTCACATAGAATCCGAACGTGCGAAAAATCTCACCGGAGGTGGCCACAATTCTTCTGCGCTAGCGATCACTCCTGTGATGGAGACAGCTTTTGTAATTTGTTTGAATACAATGGAGTTTTCAGTGGAATTCTGGATTTTTCCAGTGTCGAGGATATTGGTAGTGAACTATAATGACATGGACAAGAATATAGTAATATAGATCGAATTTCGCAATCCCATGCCCGCGTAGGACAGGGGAGTTACCTTCTTATAAATGACAGAAGATTTCTAAATAAGTTATAATCATCAACCGAGACAGGCTCTGTGTAGACTCCTATTGATGGGAAGAAATGCATGGCTACACCTGATCAGCCACCGTGATGTTAGGGAAACTTTCTGCATGCATATGACTTGCCACGAATCTCTGAACAAATCTGCGCGTTTCTGTAGAATAACTTTCGGTGAACGTAACACTTATGGTTTACAGTAGTGACTAGTGGTAAGAATTTATGACCAATATACCTTTGATATTGAGGAAAAGCGAGTACGGACTTGTGGTTCGTGATTCAGTTGGGCCTTACACTCAGGAGATTTAGTTTCCACACAGTAGTCTCCATCTGATAATTTTTGTGGAATTTTATTCATTGCTCTTCAAAAAAATTAAATAATATTGTGATATTGTGAATAAAATATACCAAAAATTCTGCTGAACATCAAATACATTGAATGCCACTATTTACAACGAACATCTTAAAACAGGATTAATATTGTTTTATAAATTCCGTAAGTTTTACTGAAAATCGCTACGAACGGGTGAGCTTTCATTTGTCGTTATCTTTTTGGTTAACTAAAATATATATATTACACAGCTCTACAAAAAAAAATTTTTTATTGTTGCCCTGGATATCATCGCAAATTTTTATGTTTTCAAGTGCCCAGATTACGAATATATTCATGAAAGTTCTCAATGTGCTCGTATTTTCATGATTTTTGCATTTCTTATATTTTGAACAATTATAAGCTTGTTAGAAATAAAATTTAATTTTCCAGTCATGATTAGGCTTCTGCGCAACTTTTTCGCGCATACAAACATCACCTGATCCCCACTCTCAGACTCCTTGCTCCACAGAACAGCTGAGATCTCAGTTATTTGACAATATTGAAGTACTTATACACGTAAATCTGGGTAAAGTGTCATGGATTAATATTTTGTTTCAATTACTGAATGTCCATTCTTATATATTTGTCTTCTAGTCTAAAAGATGAGTTCGTCACGAAGAAAGTGTAAATATTGTAGTGATTTATTTTGTTATATTTGCGGTGTTTATATACCTAAAGAACAAAAAAGAAATATCACAGACTTTGTCAAGGAGACTTATGTTGAATATTTTAGTTTCAAAATGGACAAATTAGGTAAACCATGGGTTCCTAATAAAGTTTGTAAGTCCTGTGTTGAGTCTTTACGGTTGTGGAAAAAAGGTGAACGTTCTGGATTAGACTTTGGTATTCCTATGATCTGGATGGAGCCTACGAATCATTTAGATGATTGTTACTTTTGCGTAGTAGATGTTAAAGATTTTAATCGAAATCAAACGTGGAGATACCCAGACTTACAGTCTACGAAATGTCCGGTTCTACACAGTGAAAATCTCCCTCGGCCCATATACATTTCAAAAGTAATTCGCATGCCCTCAGAAACAATGATGTTACCAAATTCACAGAAATCGGGACCATCTACTAGTGGAAGTGAATGGGAAGGTGAAACATCTACGCCAAAGTTATTTTCTCAAAATGAACTCAGTGATTTAATACGTTATCTCAATTTATCAAAACAAGGATCAGAACTGTTAGCTTCAAGATTGAAAGAAAAAAATTTATTGGCACCAACAGTAACAATTACAACATACAGAACGCGAGAAAAAGAGTTATTACAATTTTTAGTGAAAACGAAGGATTAGTGTATTGTAATGATATCATGAAGCTGCTTATAGACATGGGTTTAAAAGAGTACAAATCTACTGAATGGCGCCTTTTTATTGATAGTTGCAAAAGAAGTTTAAAATGCGTCTTATTGCACAATGGAAATAAATTTGCATCAATTCCAATTGCCCATTCAACGAAACTCAAAGAAGAATATGAAAATGTAAAATTAGCTTTAGAGAAAATTAAATACTCTGAGCATCAATGGCCGATCTGTGTGGATTCAAAAATTGTTAATTTTTAACTTGGCCAACAAAGTGGATATAAAAAATACCCTTGCTTTATTTGTATGTGCGATAGTAGAGCAAAGCAACTTCATTGGGATCAAGATGTTTGGCCTGTAAGAAATTCTTTAACTGTCGGTAAAGCCAACGTAATAAGGGAGCCGCTGGTGAGCAGAGACAAAATCATACTTCCACCATTACATATTAAGTTAGGTATGATTAAGCAATTTGTAAAAGCGTTGAACAAAGACGGAAATTGTTTTAATTACATTTGCAGAAAATTTCCGAAGCTTAGTATGGAAAAATTGAAAGGTGGAATATTTGATGGTCCGCAAATACGGCAATTGATGAAAGACTCAGATTTTATCAAAGTTATGACTGTTACGGAAAGTAAAGCTTGGAAAAGTTTTGTGTTGGTTGTCGAAAATTTCCTAGGTAACCATAAAGCAGCAAATTATGAAGAAATTGTGCAAAATATGCTGACAAACTTTCAGACTTTAGGAGCAAATATGAGTATTAAGTTATACTATCTCCGCAATCATCTAGATAAATTTCCGGATAATTTAGGAAATTATAGTGAGGAACAGGGAGAGCGGTTTCATCAAGATCTAAAAGTGATGGAAGAAAGGTATCAAGGTCGATGGGATTGTCACATGATGGCAGATTAATGCTGGTCTTTGAAAAGAGATTGTCCCTGAAAATTATAGAAGAAAAGCTCATAAAAGGCGTTTTATGGAAATATGAAATATATTTTCGACATTTTCCTCTTTATTTACTTCGATGTATCCGAATTTCTCAAAACATAACTGACATTATAAATATATCTGTTATTTTGTTTCTTGTTTTACGATTTTTGTTATGTAAAATGAAAATAAAGATTTAAAAAGAAATCAGAGCAAATCCTACAAAATCATTGATAGTTTCACGAATTGTGTGCATAAATAGACCCAAAATCATTTTCATATCTAGGGCAACAAAACCATTGTAGACCAGTGTTATCATGGCCAATTTTTTTATACACTGTATATATATATATATATATATATATATATATATATATATATATATATATATATATATATATATATATATATATATATATATATATATATTATATATATATAAATTCTTTTAATCACACCATATTACCCGACGGTTTTTATGTTCATATGTTACCCTTTTTGGAAATGTACCTCTTGTGCATACTTAATTTATTCACGAAAAAGTAAGCAAAAGATAGACTAGCGACTTTTCAGGAAAAATCATAGTATTATTCAATTCTTATGTCAATTCTTCATTCCATTATTTGGTTATAAGAAATCGCTCGGAAGTGGTGATCAGTGTTGGCTATATTTTATCGCATACACACAGAAAACTGAGACAATTGGAATCATTCAATACCAAATATTCCATTCGTTTTTGATCAAACCTTGTACATAAATCAAAAATATATGAATCAAAAAGTTTTAGTTTATTTTTATGACTATTATTTATGCAAATTGGCAAAATTGGTAGGTTAGCAAAGATATATTCTCTTATCATATATTTACTTATCATAAATTTTAGATAAATAACATAAATTGCAATCTCTTATTATTACAGTAATTTGCAAATGTTTTAGTCTTCAGCTTTCACTTTTGCCTCCCAAAATGTTGTTACGTAAAGTAGTATCATACATAAAAAGAGTTTCATTTTTCATAGCAAAATTTTTCATAAAATCTACATTATGGCCTATCAAGGCAATATTTTCTTTTTTATCGTCCGACAAGTTAGACGATTCCAATAGCGATGTAGAAAATGATGCTTTTGAGGTTGTTGCTCAAAAGCAAAACCCCGAAAAGCGTAAGTTTCGTTAGAAATAATTCTTCATTTCAATTCACACGTCTCAAAACTTTTCAGCAACAATAGATGAAAGGTCCCCATTAATTCGTCACTATCTAAGGGGTGCAACTCCATCAGTGTACACTGAAAGTGTTGAAAACTACCAGTCACCAATGCAATCTCCGGAAGGCTCTTTATACAGATCTGAAAACAATTCAGGTGCGGGACGATATCCGCCAGCAGATCTCAGCAGAGAAGAGGTAAGCATTTCCACAACATACACCGATACTTGAAATTTGAAGGGGATATTTCTTCAGAATCATGGAAGGAACTGAAGGGGATAATTCGAAACAATCTCAAGTAGGGAAAAGAAAAAAATCTGTTATTTTGAATGTATTTTTTTTTAAGTTCTTTAACTTTAAATTTTACGTACTTATGCTTGGGCTTCAATAGTACCATTTTCAGTTCCGTAAGGATTACCAAAATGTAGTAGCTTGAGTATACAGGGTGTTACATAATAGTATGTCACAACTTGAGAGGGTAAATCTACGTGCATTTTTAAGAAAAAAAGTTCATATAAACATAGGTCCGTAAAAGCTTCGTTACGGAGCTACATGGTGTTGAAATTTCCGGAAAAAATTGTTTTTTTCTTCAAAACTCCTGCAGTTTTCGTAATATTCAGCCCAAATTTGGAATGAGAGCTATTTTTTTATAGCCTCCATCATTACACGTCCTAAATTTTAACTAGAATCTACAGAGGGTCCTCTTCTTCGGAGCAATGTCTCCTTTTGCTCTTTCAATTTTTTTTGCAGTACTCCACCGATCAGCGTACAATCAATTTTCGCCATCTTCGTTCAATTTAGACACTTTTTTGACACTCTTAATTTTTTCGTATCTAGAACCGTTCTCGAGCAACAAAGTATTAAACGATTGTATGCATTCGCTGAATTGAATTGTTATTTAATTAATGATTAGTTTTAAGACTTTTGAAGTTGTTGCTGTAAGAAAAACTGGCTAATTTGACTAACGCTGAATTGGCTGATATCCATTACATGTACGGTCTGGCTGACGGAAACACAACAGAAGCTAAGCGATTATATCAGGTGCGCTTTCCAAATCGAGTAACACCAGACAGGCGAACATTTTCAAATATCCACAAAAGGTTGAGGGAAACTGGTACTTTCACTGCAAATAATCCTTTAAAAGGTGCAACTCAAACTATGAGAACTCCAGATATTGAGGAAGCAGTTTTTAATTGTATTGATTTGAATCCTCACGTGAGTACAAGAAAAATTGGATATCAGTTGAATATTTCACATATTCTAGTTTGGAGGATTCTCCCCGACTTTTTATTGTACCCGTTTCATATTAAACGCGTCCAAACTCTACTTCCTCGAAATTTTCCTTCAAGGCTGAATTTCTGCTGATGATTCTTAGATAAAATTAGAGAAAATGCTCATTTTGATAGTGAAATAATGTTTACAGACGAAGCTAACTTATCGGGAACTGCTATCACAAATTTTCACAATAATCATTATTGGGCTGAGGAAGAACCCCATTTGATTGGAGAATCTCATTATCAAGAGCAATTCTCACTAAATATCTGGGTCGGAATAATTGGAAATTATTTGATTGTGCCATTTCTTTGCCTAACAGACTAAACGGTTTCGCTTATCGACAATTTCTTGAGGAGGAGTTACCTTTATTGCTCGAGGATGTGCCACTTTTGGTGAGAAACACAATGTGGTTCATGCATGACTGGGCACCAGCACATTTTGGTGGATAAGCTAGGGAATTCTTGAATAATACATTCAACAACCGATGGATAAGTCTGGGTGGGCAAGAACCATGGCCTCCTAGGTCCCCAGACTTAAATAGACTTTTTCTTATGGGGATATCTCAAAAGTTTAGTATATACCACCCCAGTGAACACTAGAAGAATTGAGAAATCGAATAATAACCTCTTGTGACAGGATAAGAAATACCCCAGGAATATTTCAGAGTGCATGATAATATGCGAAGAAGGACAGAGGCCTGTATTCTTGCAGATGGAGGACACTTCCAGCAATTTTATTTAGTTTTTAATTGTTCTTTTTTTAGTTTGATATTGAATAAGTATAAGTTGAGTCTCAGAAGACGAGCTATCAAAATAGAAGTAAATTTTGGGCATACCTATCGAGTATTTCTATAATTTTTTTCTTAACGAATAACATACAATTCAAATTTAATAATTTTTCACTCTAAAACGGCTGGAGATACGAAAAAATCACAAGTGTCAAAAAAGTTTCTAAATTGAACGAAGATTACGAAAATTGATTGTACGCTGATCGATGGCGTACTGCAAACAAATTTGAAAGGGCAAAAGGAGACATGCCCTCGGAAAAAAGAAAACCTTGTGAATTTCAGTTAAATTCTAGGACGTGTAATGATGGAGGCTGTTAAAAAGATTACATTCCTCATTTGGGCTGCGTATCTCAAAAACTGCATTTTTAACTTGATGGAAAACCGAAATTTTATTATGTGCCAAGATATGAACTCTACTACAGAAACTCTGATCAACAACGGAATTCGCTTTCTTCTTTCTGTATATGGAACTCGCAAAAAATTACTTCTATAGACAAGTTACCTCACTTATCTTCTGCAAAATTTAAACGTAATAAAAAACGCAATTAGCTTGTCTACCTTCTACATCGGCTTCTCTTCACCAATATTTTTATCGTGTATATTACCATGTTCAAGTGTGGCTTGATGATGACTATACTCAGAAGAATGGGATATTGGAACCAATCCACACACAGAAAACCTCCTTAATACTAGGTGTAATTTCAAATACAGCTGCAAAAAGTAAGCTTATCTTGCATCTTTGCAACATGCACCATGACCAGTAGTGTTCAAGCGTTAAATCTCCAACAGAAGGAGATTCTTACATCAACGACGAAGCCCGCCTTAAAAAAAGCACTAAGTACATATTATGGAAAATACAACTAAAGTAAATCTTCTACCCACGGAACAGTATTTCTCGAAATTTTAGGAGCATACAATAATGTCCTTATCGATATGCTTTATCAGGACTTGATTTCTATTGGAATACCCCCAAATGTGGTTTCGAATATAATAAAAATTTTCCTGAACCGTAATGTTGTTTTGTGGATTAATGGTCATTACTCAGAATGTCTGGAGACTTCTCTAGGATTACCTCAAGGAGATATTCTATCGCCTATTCTGTATATCTTATACACTCTGAATCTAGAAAATGTAATCCCTAATTATGTCAAACTACTACAATATGCCGACGACTTATGTGTATTCACATCGGCAAAAACACTTGCCGTAGCCTCAAGGCAAATCGTAAATGGCTTTAGTTGTGTGCTAGATTCTCTGAAGAGTAAGAATCTGGAAATAAGTCCTCTTAAATGCTCGGTTATGGTGTTCTCAAATCACGAAGTTATTTTACCCCCACATTGAGCTTGGATGGATTCGAACTACCGATCAAAAATGAAACCAGATTTCTGGGCCTAATCATTGACAACAAACTCAAATTCAAATCTCATATCATATATCATATCAATCAATGGTACAGAAAGCAGAAATGGGACTAAATATCATCAGACCAATTTGCAACACAAGATGTGGTGTTCATCCTGCAGTTTCCCTTACATTCTACCGAGCATTTATAAGGTCAATAATAGATTTATTGTTCCTACTTTTACAGAAAAGCTAATAAGAGCAGCCTTAAACAAATCGATGTTTTCCAATATAAATGTTTGAGACAATGCTTAGGAGCACTAAGATCCGTTGAGAATTCGCTCTGAATTTTTGTGTAAAAATTCTTAATACATTTGCGAAGTAAAAAGAGCAGTATCTACAGTCTCAACATTTTCAGCCTAACAATTCCTTACGGGAGAAATAAAAAAAGTCTGCCAATCGTAGACGCGTTCACCGATAACATAGAAAACTGGAACTCCATGTATACGAATGATATCCACCCCAATTTTACCAGTACTGACTATTAATCACTGTTTCCAACAGTGAAAGTAACTTTAGATACCACATTCAATAATTTTGACGAGCTTCGAACTGGAACCGAATATCATATATTCATTGATAAATATTTCAACAATATTTCGTCAAATATATACTGACGGCTCAATTATCGAAGATTGTTCGGGATGTGCAATGTATGACCCAGAAGTGGGATATGAAATGCTATTACATCTTCCACATCCATTTTCTATATTCTCATGTGAAATGATGGCCATAGTGGAGGCCTTAAAATACTGTAGAACGATGAATGAATAAAATTTTCTTACAATATCAGACTCAAGAAGTGTTTTACAAAAAATTGCTATAAACAATAAAATATTTTGTTCTTTACTCGGTTTAAAGTCAGCTAATGATTCATTTTTATTCTAACCTAATAACACTCACCTTAAATATTTAGCATCTAACATTATAAAAATGAATCATTAGCTGACTTTAAACCGAGTAAAGAACAAAATATTTTAAAGGCCACCAAACAAAATTCTCAACTAAATGAAGTTATTTTTACAAAAGCAGATAAGGGTAATACTGTTATTGCGTTAAATAAAAATGACTACCTATTCAAAACTCTAAATTTCATTTCGTTCGGAAACTATACAATTTTAAACAAAGTTCCAACTATTACATTCCAGAAAAATATTAAAATCTTTAATTAAAGCAATAGATAAATACAAATTAATTTTACCAAACCCTCAACCACCTCAACTGTATTCACTCATTAAATTGCATAAAGTAAACAACCCCGTTAGACCAGTCGTATCTTACGTTACAGCCCCAGCCGTGAAATTGTCGCACTACCTTATAGATATCATAAAAATTATTGTTCATTCAAATCAAAATTTTCTATAAAAAATTCTTTCGAATTGATAAATAACTTAAAAATCGTTAACCTACCACCTAACGCAAAACTTATTTCGTTTGATGTTGAGAATTTATACCCAAGTGTTCCTCCAGGTGATGTCAAAATATTAATCGAAAACATGTTGAATTCGAATCATGTTAACCACATAATTAAATCAGAAATAATGAATCTGTTGGACGTTTGCATTGAACAAAATTATTTTTCTTTCAACAACATCTATTACAGTAGTGAAAATGGTTTGATCATGGGAAATCCTTTGAGTCCACTTTTAGCAGAGATTTTTATGAATAATATTGAACAGAAAATTCATACACATCCACTCATTTCCAAATTTCTTTATTGGTATAGATATGTTGACGACATCTTAGTATGTTTCATTGGAACTACTCGTCAATTAGACTTATTTCTTAATTTCATTAATTCCATCCATTTGAACATTAAATTCACGATAGAAATTGAACAGAACGATTCCATTAATTTTTGCACTAAACGAAATAATAATCATGTTTTTCGGTCTTTCGTAAACCAACACATACTGATACAATTATACATAACTACTCATTACATCCAATTCAACACAAAGTTGCAGCTTTAAACAGCATGGTACATCGGTTACTCAATTTACCTTTATCAGTAGAAGATTATAATAAAGAGTTAAACATCATCAAACAGATAGCGATTAATAATTCATATAATCCGAATATGATAGATCTAATCATTCGTAAAAACTGTATCAGAAAGCAATAAATGAAGTATATCCTATTCATAAAGACTATAAAATATTCAACAGTTTAACATTCTGCGGTTCTGCAAGTACAAATATTAAATCCTTTCTCGTCAAACAAAATCTTAATATAACTTTCAAAACTTCTAATAACTTAGGTAAACATATTAAAAATAATAAACCTCGTGTTGAAAAATCAAGTAAATCAGAAATCTATAAACTCAATTGCGGTTCTTGTGATAAAATTTATATCGGTAGGACCTATAGGAGTTTTGGCATAAGAACATCTGAACATAAACGTAGCTTCGATAAAAATAAATCTGATTCAAATTATTCAAACCACTTAATAAAAGAAAACCATTCATTCAATAAAAACTTTGACATATTACATATAAAATCAAAAAGTTTAAAATTAGATCTCCTAGAAGCATTAGAAATAAATAGATACAAACATTCGGACAAGCTTTTGAATGAGCAGGTAGATGTGAATTATTCACCCCTACTTAACTTGTTTAATTAGTTTTTATTACCTTTCATACTAACTTTACAATGGCTCGGTGTGGATTTTCCCGTTATTCATCCAACTTGTTCTACGATTTATTTATAATACCATACTCTTCATTCTGTTTGTCATTCTTGATAAAGCTGCTGTGTCAGCGAAACGTCGTCGAATGTTTTCAAATAAAGTGTAGATTAAAGTAAAACCTTGTGTTTTTTATCTCATTTATACAATAAATGGGTTCAAACATTCTCGGAAGATAATAAAAGAGCAAAATATAAGAACTATGTCAACTATATCCCACTAAAGAGACCATGGTTCGGCAATGTTTCAAGTCATCGAAAATTCATTATAACGATTGGGAGACTTCGTTCATCGCATGGTCTATTCGGAACACACATGTTCAGAGTTGGCTTAAAACCTGACCCATTCTGCCTATGTGGTGAAGAAGAAACTCTAGAACACATATTTCTGACATGTTCACAATATTCAATGAAAAGAACACAAATGCTAGAAAAAATTAATTTGATCTTAAAGAATGGTCCAATTAATTTGGACGATATAATTAAATCTAATAATTATGAGGTATACAGTATACTTTACAAATTTTTGAATGACTGCAGAAGATATATTTGAGAATTCAGTATTTATAAAATTTTGAGTTGAAGTACAATTTGGAGTTGAATACAGAATATATTTAGGAACTAAAACTAGGATTATTATATTATTTATACTATATAAAGAAAGAGATAATATGCTTACTGATAATAATTTTAATCTCAATAAGATGATGGCTAGATAGTGTCTGCTATACTAAGACTAGTGAAAAAAACTAAAGTAAATTTGAGATTCCCTTTTTCCCAGAAATTGTTAATGTTATGAAAAGAAAAAAAAATAAAGATAATTTTCGTATATAATTGCGTGATCTATAATTTTTGTCAACAATATTTTTTTTACAACATTAACAGTTTCGCTCAAAAATCCACAAAACCCATTTTTGCGAGATTTGACCTTGAATACATTGTTTGCACACCTAGAATCGATGAGGACATAATTTCATTATAATCCTGTCCGTAACATCCATGTAGATCCGTCAACTTGCTGGGAAGAGTGAATATATAAATTGCCAGGACTAGTAGTATTATCTATCATTGGAAGAGTGAATTCTGACCTATTGTTGAGAGGTAGTATATTACCACTATTGTTAGAATTATTGCTAATAATTTTTCTACCCTGCTGGAGACGGTTTGCGTTTTTAGCTTACCGCCATATTCAATTTTTTTTTATCAGAATAGAAACTGAATCGTGATTCATCAAAGAAGAGAACTGCCCCATCTCTCGTGATGTCAAGCTGCGTGTTTAATCTAAGCGGGCAGCGCAATTACCTGTCGGTTAAGGTACACTTGAGTGATGTCTGAAATTTAGATGAACTTTATGCAACCTATTTCCAACATATACAGAAATCTGGACATAAAGTATTCGAGACCACTCTTGAATCAATTGGGATACTGTGACACGATCTCTTCTGGAGCGATAAATCGAAAATTGGTCTTAGGTGCTCTATAACTATTGACGAAATTGAAATACTTTTCTTGTGTTTCCAATGAGAAGGAAAACTTGATTTAAAGATGAGATAATTATGAAATATCCTCTCATGCATCTTATTTTTTTTCTTGAAAAACTTCAAGAGAGAATGCTACATTTGACATTATTCGGTAAAGAATTGATAAAAGTATTTGTTTTATGATCCATAATATCCATATTCACTGTCTATAACATAATTTTTCCAATATTTATATTTGTTTCCTTTTACATAACATCGTATATTATTTCATCCAGATTTAACTTTCAGATTGTATCTCTTCAAAAACATTGAATTATATCCTTCACAGATTTCCATTTTAATCAGTTGGCTGAGAATTATGAGGGTACATATCGATTTGAAATTCAATTAGGCCGTCTAACTTTACGCCCCTATGTGAAGTTATAGAACTTTATTTCTCATTTTGTGTCTTTCAGTTACATTCACATTGACATTTTCATTCATTTGATACGTGTGCTCAGCGCTGATTGGTTCAGATCTAATATGAAAAGGTAATTTTTTTGGTGACAAACAAATGAATAACTAATCAAACCATTTTCAATTCAGATCTTCAAAGTCAATTTAAATTTGTTTATACTTACATATATTTTCAAGAACTTTTGGTTTTGTTGAATTTCAATGAACCAGCTGAGGGTATATATTGATCTCTAC
Source organism: Cryptolaemus montrouzieri (assembly GCA_013387265.2). NCBI lineage: Eukaryota > Metazoa > Arthropoda > Insecta > Coleoptera > Coccinellidae > Cryptolaemus > Cryptolaemus montrouzieri. The sequence continues at coordinate 129,285,111 of JABFTP020000185.1, forward strand.
AAATAGTTTCAATCATTGTAACATTTTGCATTAGATATCTCTTCTTTTCATAAATTAGGTTTTGAGGTGCTTGTTCGTCATCTAATTTTTATCCTGTAGAATATTTCAATCGTTTAAGAGATTGAACATCGCCCACTGTACTACAATATTATATTCAAGAGATATTTCTTTCTTTTCAATGCATGAGGTAGGTGCATTTGATATATATTCCTGACTATTAATGAAATTGCATTAATTAATTTTCCAAAATAAATCTTCAACAAATACCTATATTTTCCAGAATAGCCTTAAATAGAATTTGGTGATTTTACTTAATAGGTCATGAAATATTACATATAACCAGAAGAATTTCATTTCTTATTCCTCTCGATATAAGTTTCCAGTTTTTATTTCTTCAATATATAGGTCATTCTCGGTCATTTATATAGAAGGTGGGGAAGAAGTAACCATGGTTAGACTCGGAGAACTAAGGCCTTCATCCGTAGGTTTATTTTGAAAATGGCCGGCGGTCTGGCGTTTCCATCTAGTGTGTATTCCGGCTGAATTTTTTAGAACTACCGAGCGATTTCAACTCATGTGAAAAGAAGCCTTCCACCAAACCGAAGTTTACTTTATAGATAGTGGGTGTTTTAGCTGAATTTCATTTTTTAATGTAGCGATACCGTTCCTCACCGCAATTTAATCGCACGGTGTGATTAAAAGTTCAGAATGAACTGAAAATGTGACGAAAGTGAGACAAACTAATTTGGCATAGACGATCTGCCAGGAAACATGTGTTAGGCCTTGCTGATGATTGGTGAGGAGGATTTTCAATGAAGATTTATCATTCCACCCCTATAGGATCGATTGTCCAAGAATTGATACCTCACGACTACCAGAACCGCATTTTATATTATAATATCCTAGTGCTTACTTTTTCATTTAGTCATAATCAAAAAAAATCTTAGAAAAGATTTTTATGTTAATAAAACACAGACAACAAACTCTCATCCTTAAAGTAATAGACGAGTGGACTTGAATAATACATACGAAGAATATAAATGAACGGAAAAATACTTCAGTAGCAGCAGCAAGAAAAATCTTTATTTTTTGAACATTGTTCATACCAAGTAATGCAAAAATTTTCAATAAATCAGATATTATGGGATCGGGATTGAAAAATTTAATTTAATTAAATCTGAGATATGGGTACTTTATTGTTCTACAAGAAAGTATCGGATTCAAACTTTTTCAGTTATTTGTACAGATGTATCACTTATTTCTCCTTCTTATCCAGATGGACAAGTATGAAGCACTATGTTGCAAAATAATGGAAGAATCTAAGGAACTACTTCGTTGTGACAAATGGACCCTTGAAAGGACATTAAATCAAGATGAATCTGCCCATTCTATGGTTTTACCTAGCGGTCACCGAATATTTAAAATATACGTGAGTACGATGTCATGAATTCATCAAAATTTCCTTTATTATACAGGGTGTTACATTATAGTATGTCACAACTTGGGGGGGTAAATCTACGTGCAATTTTAAGTAAAAAGTTCGTATAAACATAGGTCCGCAAAAGCTTCGTTACGGAGCTACAGGGTGTTGAAATTTTCAGAAAAAAATGTTGTTTTTTTTTCTTCCAAACTCCTGCAGTTTTCGAGATATTCAGCCCAAATTTGGAATGCAAGCTATTTTTTACAGCCTCTATCATTACACGTTCTAGATTTGAACTGAAATTCACAAGGTGTTTTCTTTTCCGAGGCCTTGTCTCCTTTTGCCCTTTCAAACTTTCTTGTAGTACGCCACTGATCAGCGTACAATCAATTTTCGTCATCTTCGTTCAATTTAGAAACTTTTTTGATACTTGTAATTTTTTCGTATCTCCAACCGTTTTCGAGTGAAAAGTTATTGAATTTGAATTATTTGAATTGTATGTTATTCGCTAAATAAAAAAAACAATAGAAATACTCGATAGCTATGCCCAAAATTTGCTTTTATTTTGACAGCTCGTCTTCTGAGACTCAACTTATACCAATTCAATATCAAACTAAAAAAAAGAACAATTAAAAACTAAATAAATTGCTGGAAGTGTCCTCCACCTGTAAGAATACAGGCCTCTGTCCTTCTTCGCATATTATCAAGCACTCTTTGAAATATTGCTGGGGTATTTCTTATGGTGTAAGATGTTATTATTCGATTTCTCAATTCGTTTACAATATTCAAGTGGTATAAACTAAACTTTTGAGATATCCCCATAAGAAAAAGTCAAAACTATTTAAGTCTGGGGACCTAGGAGGCCATGGTTCTGGCCCACCCCGACCTATCCGTCGGTTGTTGAATGTATTATTGAAGAATTCCCTAGCTTCTCCACTAGAATGTGCTGGTTCCCCTTCATGCATGAGCCACATGCATACTAGTCATTTTTTTAATATATTTAATATAGGTCAAACAGGACGCTCTTTCAAGGCTAGATACAAAGAACATTTCCAGTCATTCCTACATCAGAAATATGATTCAGCTTTAGCTGCACATTGTCTGAATGAGTGTCATCATTTTCCAGAACTTCAACAGCTAAAAATTCTTTATTCCTGTGATGAATCTTATAAACTCAATTTCTTTAAATCGATGGAAATTTTCAAGGCATCTAGGGTATAAAGGGTTAAGCTCCTTAACGACCAGGTAGACTTAATTATCTACCAATCACCATTATTCAAGTTACTGTGATCTCTACTAGCATTTCATTGATGGTAATTCCTGTATTGTACATGAGTATTCAGTTTTCATTAGCTTGTTGTTGATAATGGACGTATGTCCGAAACCGGTCCAACCAATGTAAAATGTTGTCATTCTTTACATCAATAAATTAGTGATGGTTAAAACATAGTAACTTGTTTTATTTTATTATTCATTATGAATATCAACTATCACGTAGTTCAGGCTTCATCGATCAATTATTCACTAACTTATAAGTGGGACTTTTCATAGATCTAAAAGATTGTCGTGTTCCGAGGAAGGTGTGTTGTAAGAGAGACTGCCGAAGAAATTTTTTAAGGGTTCCTCTTTTTTCTCAATGCTAAATTATATTTGCCCATGATGTGTCTTGCATGTGCAATGTAAAAACGAATGTAAAACATTTGAAAATTATTTTTCAGGCAATTTTCAACACATCCCCAAAAAATATGCTACATGTACTTTACGACGATATAGAAGTCCTCTCTAAATGGAATAGTGCATTAGTAGAAGCTCATAGAGTACAAGAGATAGACGAAGATGCAGATATAATTTATCAAGTATCTGCCAGTGGCGCAGGTGGTCTTGTTTCTAGCAGGGATTTTGTAAGCATCAGGAAGTGGACGCAAATAGGCGATTCTTACTTAATAGCTACTAGAGGTACAGACCATCCCAATGTTCCAAAAAATAGTAAATATGTGAGGTGAGTAATATAATTGACCTGAGTTGTTGTTCAAAATGAAGATTCATAGTTTCAATGTTTCATTATATCTTTACAGTAACTAAACCATTCAAATAGCCGAAGAGCAAGTAAACTGACTATTTTTTTTTAATGATCTTGTTTTACTTTGGTTACTTCATGACTTCTCGCTTTTTTACATTAATTTTAAAACTACATTATACGAATTCCTAATTTTGAAGATGATTAGCGTTCTGAATTGGACGTAAACAAGTTTCAGAAATCCCACTATCAATTGTTGTATAAATAAGCGCAAGCATTTCTGATTGTAGTTACCTTTCTCTTCAACTTCTCGTTATAATTATCATTATTTGATATTGATTAAAGATGAAACAAAACTTCATTAGTGTAGGTATAACCATCAAAGAACAGATTCAAAATATTTGAGTTGTTGTATGTTGCAATAATCGGTTTAGTTAATATTCAGATGTCGACTTTTCATTTCAAAACAACAGGTATAATGAATAAAACGTTCAATTCAGCGAACAGAATTAGTTCCACACTTATCTTTCGTTAATTTTAGAGGAGAGAATGGTGTGACTTGTCTCTACATAGAACCATGGAACGATGATAAGTGTCGCTTAGAATTTATACTCAACACCCACTTAAGAGGTTGGATTCCTCAAGCAATAGTCGATCTCGCCATCGTGGATACACTCGTTGATTACACAAAATCTCTTAAAGTGCACATAGATAAAAAATACCCTCAAAATAATGATGACATTCAATGAATGACAGAATGTGACATGAAAGAACGAATGGAATTGATAATAATAATTCTGACAAATAACAATGGCTCCCATGAATCTTCCAACAAATGACCATAAAGAGGTTGTGATCGATAAATATTATAGTACATAGTTTGCCAGTAAGTTGTTCATCTTGGAAGAGTATGGACTTGATTGGGACGAAGTATCATTATAATTATAGAAATTTTCTCAAATATTCTTCTTTTAAGACAGCACTTCTCATAGTCACCAGTTGTTAGGCCTTAAATATTTATTTTTCCAACTGTGAATAAGAATATATAACATTGTTGTAAGGCTTATCAATGTTAATAATGAATTTGTATGCTTTGAGAATTTTTGAATTGATCTATAATAATTCATACAAATTTTATCCAGAAATTATATTTTGTTTTGAGCAGCTTATACGAAAATTATACTCCATTCATAATTTTTAGTATTAGTACTGTCATTTTCAACAGTCAAAATATTTCTTTTTATTTGTAATGAAAATAAAATAAAATCACTACTTGTTCTGTACTGAATCATCATCAAAATGAATTTGAAAAAATCATAATGTTCATATAGTTAATAATTATTAAAATTTCATTTACTAAACGAAATTATTTATATCCATATAAATCTTTACATGCCATATTCATTGTTGGAAAAAATTCTAATAAACGATTTCAAATGAATCTATCAAAACTCATTCCTCTGATTGATGATTTTTTGGTACTTATTTCAATTCCTATATAGGCTGATAATTTTTCAGCAGTTGAGCCATGTAATAGCATCAACATTTAACGAATTATTATTCGAGTATTAATGAAAAATCTCCACGATAGTCAAAGATACGAGGAAATCTTAATTGGTTAGTTATCAATTAAATATATTCTTCTTGTCTAAATGTATAATATTTCCAGTATAATTACCAAATATATCTATTCTGAAATTTGGTATGTTTTGAAAAATCAAATTGAAAAAATACGTCACCAGTTGAATTGGTTTAATTCTCCTCAAATATATTCCTTTTTTTTGTTGAAAATAGACATATCTCCTACGAAAATAGCCTATGGAATATAATTGGCTTTTATGAATACATCACTTGTATATATTTTAGATTTTTCTATTATTCTTCATAGTCTTCATAGTACATATCATAGTTGAAATAATAGCTCATTATACATTTCATCTACGTGGCACTCTTGAACTCTGATATCGCAAGAAAGTTTAACTCTGTCTATTTTGAAACTTTCTATATTCCCTCTTCCAGCTATTTGATTTAATTTGCATTCCTTATTAAATTATTTAACATATTTCTTGTCTTAATGGGAACACATCACAATTATTATGTAATTTACTAAGTAACATTTGAAGTTGTTCAAATTTGGGAAATGTAAGAACAAAGTATTTTGATATTGTGATTTATCGTTGAGACTATCATCCTTCAAAAATGTTGTAACTTATTTGAAGGAATCATTTTATCATGATAATTGAAACAATGAAAACCCTTATTCTTTCTCAATTGTAAAATATTCCTTGATACGCCATTTTTTTATATCTTATATCCATCTTCCTCAAGCTTATCATTGAAATGAGCGCCCTCCCTTTCTTAGAAAGCAATCGACATAATCTTATTCGCAAATAAGATTGTTTTTGCTATATTTGGAGGGGGTTCACTTGACCTGGTCTTATTTAGTTTTTATTATCTGAAGAATAATACTGGATCCAAGTTTCAACAGTTTCAAAACCAATGAATTTTTCTTCTTTCTTCATTATAATTATTTTCTTATTCCCATTGAATAGATTTCTGAGCCTAAGTATCCCACAGTTGATCACATTAATTTCAGTTCATTATCGATTAATAAAATAATGGGTCTCATTTGAGCCAATCTACCAGCAACTTCAAAGCATTAGCAAACACTCATTAAGGTACAAATGTTCATGCAAAATAATTGTGAACATATTAGTAGCTTCAGCTATTTCACTCGGTTTCAATATTTGTATTTTACCATAATATTATATACAGTTGACTCATTCTATTCTGACAAACATTTTGTAAGGTACTGTCAGCAAAAACTTGTTACCCGGAAATTTTTTTAAAAGGAGTTCTTGTTGTTATCACTGGTCATCTGTAGCCCATCGATTATTTTGTCTGATTTCAATGGTTCGTCATAAGTACTCTTCTCTTTGATCGATAAATATGATAGAGATGAGTAAGAAATACAATCTTCTTTTACTTCGAGTGGTATTGATGACTCTGACCTTTTCCAATACTTCCAATGTAAGTATGCGTAAGCTGTGAAACCTATACTGACAGAGCAATCGATCTTACACTTGGTATGTTAGGCCTGGACAATGCTATATGCTAAAAATGAGAAACAATGATTGGTGCTACTTGAGTTAATAAGTATATCAGCTGCCAATTCTGGAAAACTATCATTATCTGACGCTTTAAGTTGTACTCACTTGATATGAGTTACACTGCTTATTTTTCCTTATACATACATACAGATGTGAATTATTATAATTGTAACTGTTCGAAATAAACTCAATTTTCAAGTACTTGAAATTATATAACAGATACGTTGTAAGCTGTTATATATATTTAACCAAACTAAAGTAATTGGAAGTTCTTGTAAGACATCAAGAAGTTGAAAGTATTAACTGTTAGAAGGCACTTTTTATAATGTACATTTTTATAGAAAGTAAGACGTAAAGTATAATACTATTTCGAATTGTGATAAGTTTGTTGAGATTTGAAAATTAGATCAAATTTGTGATATGAAACTAAATTAGGATGTCTCCAAAACATTCTAAAATAACTGTCTTCTCTTGACTTGAACTTAGAATTACAATTATTTAAAGCAGCTACATTTATTATTCAAGATCGCCATGCATTGCGTTATCAATACACTTCAAAGGTGTTGAATTTATTTGAATTCTAATTCTCAAATTGAATTATTCAATCCTTTGAAAATATCAGCAGTCTGAATAGATTTATTAGATAATAATAGTTTTATTCATTTCACAGCACACTTGAAATTTCCAAATTATTTCATTGGTGAAAAGTATTTCATAAAAATTATTTTCCTATTCCCATTGAATAGATTTCTGAGCCGAAGTATCCCACAGTTGATCACATTAATTTCAGTTCATTATCGATTAATAAAATAATGGGTATATTCAGATAAAGACAAAAGGTTATCACTCTCAACAAAACATTAATGTTTGAATGTAAGTCTGAGTAGTTATTCTTCTAATATAAGACGAATGATCGCCTGCCATACATATAAGTTCATTACTTGATTCACAGTATGTGCACCCGTTTAAAGTTTCAGAAAGTCAAGATTTTTCAACATCTTCCGCCTGTTTTCATTAATCCACAATAAAATATTTTTTCATTTCTTCAAATATAAGCTACATCATATAATATACATGATCATCATGCACCCATAAATAAAAATGTCTTAGTTTAAACAGTTTTTGCAGATTTATATATTTTATTTCTCACTCTGTGTTCAAAAAGTAATTACTGTAATTCATGTTCAATTTTCATTTCATATTTTACTATTTAAAATATTTATCCACCATATGTCACTTATATAAGCGATTGATATTTCAGAGGAATATGCACTAGGTACTTAGAATTTTCTATATAACAAGAACTCCAATTATATTTTGATGAAAATTTTTTCTTTCTTTTATATACATATATTTATAATCAAAGTGTCTTATATTGCATTTGAATTATAGCTAATAAGTTATATTATATTATTATGTTCCATATTCTTTTAACTACTTTTTGCAATATATGAGTTTCAATTCTTTTCGAAATATTTTCCGAACTATATCACAATATTCGATATCATTTATGAAGCTGCAATATTAAATATGTAATGAAAATTATTATTATTCAAAATATATCATTGCATTTTGGCATTGTTGTATCATTGAAGCCATGAGTTAAGGGAACAAATAAATGTGCATAGAGTGTTTTCTCGAAAGGAATTTTATAAATGTTTTATATTAAATTCAGAAGTTTTACAACTGAAAGCATATCCTTATAATCAGTTTATTGCTTACTTTATAAATTCATTCATATGTAATAATATCATTTACATTTTTCTTATATTTATTTTTTCTTTTTATTTACACCTCAGATCTAATTGTTTATATTTAGATAGTTAAACTAATATAAGTACATCTGTGATGTTTGTTCATAATATAAATATTTTTATAGAAATATAAATATTAAGTGAATAAGTTTTTTTTCAGTTTATGAAATAAATAATAAAGGCAATTGTGTAAATTGTTTGGATAATAATGTTGCCTGGAAGATAGCTACTTAATCAATAGGTACTAAAACATGGATTAGAAAAATCTCTGCTTTATTATCAAATTATGTTGTACTGGATTAAAACCTATATGTATAATTTTTTACGTTGATTAGAAATTACTGCTTCTGTGTACTCAACAAAGTGCGTAGGACCTTTACATTAACTAATCAGTATGTTAGTAACTCCTTTTTATGCCTAACGCCTTTTATATTCAATTTCCGTAATACAAGAAGACTAGAAATAAAAGAGATAACTTCTCTAAATTAATTAAAAGAGTTCAGTACCGAGAAGCGTCTTCCATCTCTTTCGAAGCAGTACTTTACTGTGCATCGTTATGAGATGTTTGCTTTGAATATTATTTGTACTGATAAATATGGAACAAAATACTGCTTATTCTCTTTCATTGGTTATCTAGTCGTGTTTTCTTCGAACGCAAATTGAAAAAATTATTATTTGTTCATATAATGTAAATTTTTGTTCGGGGTTTGATTTTTTTTCTACGTACATACTTCGTATTTTATTTCAATGTTTTTCACATGATTATCTGTTTTTCCTTTGCGAGTAAATGAAAATGAAGAATATGTTACAAAAGTCCGATAAGTCTGCTTATTTAGTATATAAAATAATTGGTTAGGATTATGATCATTCTTTGATTGTGGATTTAACGAAAATAATGGAATATTTTTTATTATGTGAATATATGTTGATAATGTACATAGGTTCGTGGCATTTGAAACCAATGTAGCATGTCTCATTTCAGAGTTTTAATGCTACATCGAAATTATGAAAGGGTAACTCTGATTTGAGCAGTTCGAAATTAGTCGAGTTTGTGAATTATTTTGTTTTAAAATTCAATTTATTTGGAAGCAAGTTTTCTCATTACACCTCGAAGACATTCAAAATCCGCCCAGCTAAACCAAATTTCCTGTTATGTCGTTGTAATAATCAATATCATCAATTCTTGCAATAGAAAACATTCATGAAAAAATACATACGAATCAGCCGTTAATACACATCGACCTTTCAATCTGAACCAACACTTTACTGAATACGATTAACGATTATGCAATCAGTCAATGGATATTGGAGAGGGATTTGTTTATCAGTTATAAACTGTTTGTGATGTAAAAGGTGAGCTTTATTTCTTTTGTTTTTATAATTATTTTATTTTAAATCAAAATTAAACTTCCATAATTTTTAATTGAAATTAGTCTGTTTTTAACATCGATCGGTGTTCTGAGGAAAATTTATATATATACATATATATTCAAAGTGAATATTTAATAATCAAAGAATATATAGCTACATCATATTGGTAACGCAAACCATAAAGATTTTTCCATTCAAAAAGACGCACCTAAAGAAGATTTCACTCTGCCAAAATTACAGCTTTATGGTGAAGCGAACTCATAAGATTTTACCTATCCACAAATCGCTCTTCTCAAATATCAGTTTTCACCACCTGGGCGGCGGCACGGTTCATGCGCAAGCATGAAAGAATATGCGCAGCCAAGGTGCTCAATTCGAGTTCGAGTCATGGATGTCGTCCTTGAAAAATAAAGTGAATGTGACTAAGATATCATTGTTGACTTTTGATTCAGAGTCTAGATCTGGGTGCATAAAAAACCATTGAAGACCAGATAAGTTGTAACACTGAGAGATGGCAGTTATCATTGCACAGTCTAGGTGAGTCCACTATAAACTGTCGGTCCATAGAATAAAAACAAAATATTAGGTTATTTTAAAACGAATATAAATTCAGTTCTCTTATTATGTACATGTCTGACTTTATTTCAACATTATTTAATTAAAGATTGTAATTCTCAATTCTCTTAAATGCTCTTTGCCAAGTATTCCAATCACTGCAGTCAAACACTGTTGAGCCCAGTAAGTGTTACGACTTGCTTGGGTAACCGTTTGGGGAACACCATTAATCTTTTTCTTTCTGAAATGAAAACTTCTTTAGGTGAATTGTCGGGTGGGTAAAATTTATGAATTCGCGTAACCGTCATGCTGTAACTATACAGGGTGCTTCAACGGAAACTGAACAGAGGCTATATCTACCAAGATATTCATTTCTGATCAAAACGCAAAAACAGGTCAATTTTTGTTTCAAGGGGGACATCTTTTGGGGTACAATACTTGCCTGAAATATCAACCCCCTAAGCGGGGGTTGCAATTCTTGAACATTTTGAATAGGGAAGATGGGTCGAGTGATGACTCAAAAGAAAGGTGGTATCTTTGTCTACATTGCCTTGAACGAATTTCCATTTTTAATTGAAAACTGTAAAAGATACAGGGAGAGCAACTGAAAGATAGGGAAGCACTGAGACTATTCAAGTTTCAGTGAGGTAAAATGGAACAGATCCATGCTGATCAATGGCAGTCATCATCAAGTACCATCCTCATCTCGAATTTCAACCCCTAGAACAGGGGTGACCACCCTTGAAAATTTGGAAGAGGGTAGATGGGTCGAGTGATACCTCGAAAGAAAGGTATTATCTTTGTTTGTATCCCCGTGAAATGATGATGAAAACTGTAGAAGATACAGAGTGAGCTACTGAAAAATAGAGGAGACTATCTATCGCCCTGAGCTATTCAGTATTAGTGCAAAAAAATGGAACAGATTCATTCCAGATCAAAGGCTGTCATCTTTGATCTAAATGAATCTATTCCAGTTTTTCGCACTAATACTCCAATAGTCTTGGGGCGATAGTCTTCTCTATTCCTCAGTGGCTCACTCTGTATCTTCTACAGTTCAAATTTTCAAGGATTGTCACCCCCGCTCCAGGGGTTGAAATTCGAGATGAGGATGGTACTTGATGATGACTGCCATTGATCAGCATGGATCTGTTCCATTTTACCTCACTGAAACTTGAATAGTCTCAGGGCTTCCCTATCTTTCAGTTGCTCTTCCTGTATCTTTTACAGTTTTCAATTAAAAATGGAAATTCGTTCAAGGCAATGTAGACAAAGATACCACCTTTCTTTTGAGTCATCACTCGACCCATGTTTCCTATTCAAAATGTGGATTGCTACCCCCACTTAGGGTGTTGATATTTCAGTTTTGTACCCCAAAAGATGTCCCCCTTGAAACAAAAATTGACCTGTTTTTGCCTTTTGATCAGAAATGAATATCTTGGTAGATATAGCCCCTGTTTAGTTTTCGTTGATGCACCCTGTATACAATTGGTTTTTTATTATTAAATATACAGCATAAAAACTTATAAATTGTGAAATTCTGATTTTTGATATCATAAAGAAAGAGAAAATCCAAAAAGGAAACTGATATTTCATGGTTTCAAATTTTCACTTCTAATTGTAGTATGCAATAAAGATTGTTGCAAATTTTTGACTTTTTATGATACGTATAATTTACAGATCTATTTATTTTCAGGATGTCGTTTGTACCAGTGAAATTAAAACTCGAAGTCGAATATATTTAAAAAATCGTTTGATAACAAAGTCTCTTAAATGCAGTGGAAAATAGAAACGCTCAATGATAGGGACAACATTTTTTTGAAATTTCAAACTCTATGTAATATAACTGTTTTTCAGTACATCGGACAGTTAAACTTTATTAGTGATGAATTGAAGTCCAGATGAGTTCAACCACTCTCGGTTGATCACACCACTGTAGGATGAATAGAACGGGAGATTTGAGCGAATCAAAAAAAAAACAATGAGAGCGAAGGGGTCAGGCGGGAATCTGCAAATCCATCAAAATGATAATAAAAAACTAAACGATGTATTATACTATCACAAAAATGATAGTATATAATACATAGTTTAATTTCTTATCATCATCATGATTAACTATCACGTAGTACCGGTGGAATCAATTAACTATTCTCCATCAAATTCCTCTCGAATAAGCAACAAACATTTCTGAAATTCCAGACTAAAAATCTACCCTAAACTAACCCTAATTACTTGTTCTCAGTACATCGAACAGTTGAACTTTATGAGTGAAGAGTAACTCCAGACGAGTCCAACACCTCCCGGTCGGTCACTGTAGGATGAAGAGAACGCGAGATATGAACGATTCAAAAAAAATCCAAAATGGAAGCGGAGGGGGGTTCTGGCAAAAGGCAAATCTAGGTTTAAGGACTTCTTATGAATAAGCAACAAAAGAAAAAATGTCTCCAACATTTTTAGGTCAATTCTAAATACACTAAACTACTTGGTTTAGTGAGGACTTTGTTGCTACCAGCAGGTCTTAGGCTGGATTCCGATCGCCGCCATTTTCAGGTTGTTTCTTCCAGTCACCTAATATCAATTTTGACTCGAAGAACCTACAACCCCCGTTTAACTTTCGTTCGCCAGCCGTCGCCCAGATCTATCGATTTCGTATACAAGACTAAAGTTTGAAATACAATAAGGAGCAAAACATTGAAGTAATTTTGAAATATTGATATCTTTATGCAACTTTTTCACAAGCTCTTCTTTCAAAATATTTATTTCGACATTTGTTGTCTATAACACTCGGCATCTGTCTGGTTTTTAACTGCGTTTTCGAAAATTTCGTAAAATTCGCAATTCAGTCATTTCTTTTCAGTTTGTAATCATTTTCTTTTCTATATGCAATAGGTGAAATTTCTTCAAGTCATGCAGTGGTAAATTAATTAATTTAAATACCTTTGGATGCTACCGCAAGAAGTGTTGCGTTGTTACAAGATTACCAAAGACAACGCAATACAATGAAAATTGTTGGAAAGAAACTTTGTGTACTTCAGAAAGTGTATCAACAGTATCAGGAAAGTATATTTATTATTCAGCAGAAGGCCCTGTTCCAGTCGAAGGAAAGTCACCTTCCAAAGAGATGACCGTTTTCTGGTACAGGTAAACGGAACAGAAAGTCTTCTGCGGTTTCGCTATCATATCAACTTCAAGAAGTGAGGAATGTTAACGTTTGTGAATTGACTGCCAGACGAAAGCAAAGTACAGCAGGGTTGAGTTGTAAAATGATGGTTACAGGCCCACCATTTTAGCACAGATATAGAGATACAAGATTGGCTTTTGCAAGACACCTTTTGCATGGATTAATGAAGATTGGAGCAGGTTACTATTTTCAGATGTTCGGATGAACGACGAAAATAATAGAAAAAACCTGGAGACGTTCGAGCTTGTATTGACGAGAGGCTTTCATTAGGTGTTATGGTCGGTTATGATTAGGGCAGGTATTTCTTCAGAATAACGCCCATTCTTGATTTTCGTCGATGGTCCTCTACATTGCGGAGGTTCTCGAAGTTTAGCAATGATATTCATGATAAATAAGGGCGATGGTAATATTTTTATCCAAGAAAATGACAGATCTCATATAGCCAGAGCTGTTACGGAATATCTGGATGAAAGAGCAATAAGGCGCTTTGAGTTTTCAACTCTTAGTAACAATTTAAATACTATGGAGTATCGGGGATAAGTTGAGAGATCGTACTCGAATAGAATCATATCCCAGCTCCAACACTTGCTTAGCAGCTAAGAGAACTTAGTGTGAATGAAACAATATCTACTAAAATGCTATTTGTAATTTGATCAACAATAAGCCTCTTAGATGTAAAACTATTATCGATGCAAAAAGAGGAAATACTTGCTGCTAGTGTTACATTTTCTCATTTTTGTTGTAGTTTTCCTCCGTTTTTCGTTATATTTTCTTCGAGCCTGTCTTTGTTCATTAAGCACATTTGTTTCTCTATGAATTAATGATTGATCATTAAAAACTCCATTTTTCGGATGCTGTTGGACTGCGAAAATGCATTTCATGGATTAAGATAGTATTTAATAATTCTGATCAATAAAAGTAACGCTTTTGATTAAAAACTCTTAAAAATGCCAAATCTTCACAATAGTTCGACATAGTTATAGTGAATATTTATGGGATCAGAGTATAAAATGAAAACAAATAATGCAATATCGGCCTACATTCGTTAAAAAGCCGAATAAAATATAGAGATGGTACACCTATCTACTTTGATAAAGAGCAATCCAGTGATATCCATAAAATACCTTTTTACCGATTAAAGTAATAAAGGCGTTTGGGCGGATCAATGACGGTGTTAGTACATGTGCAGCTGGAGTAGGCGAGTCTGTAATTGATAAAGCCATAACATAGTAGTTATTTGTTTACTAATTTTTTCCTGAACACGACGAAATAAAAAATGTGGCCATCACAAAAAAAAACGTGGAAATCCAAAGAGTTCTTAGCGTTCAAAAAACAATGATAACATTAAGAATACTTCATAAGATGAAGGCTTATTTAATGAAAAACTTTTTGAACGTCTTATTGATGATAATTTTCAATTTTGAACTTCTAAGACTTCGTGAGTTATTTTAATCGATGCCTCAAACTATTATTATTTTTATTATTATATTGTTCGTATTCGTTCATTTTAGTGACTTTCACTTATTTTTTCTTTGATATTGGCAACACTACTCTGGTTCTGTATGTTGGTTATCCTGCTTAGGAAGAAATTTATTCCATGCTCTATGGTGTAATATTTGTATTTAATGTTAATCATTAATGTGGTTAAGGTTAACATAACATAAAAATCCGAGTATTGGAGGAATTACTGAACATATGGTGAAAAAAATCAATTTGTGTTAGTGCTTTTCATTCAAACGAACATCAATTTATTGTCTCTCTTGGAACAAATAATGGGTGATAACCAAGAAGTATTATCTGCAATGGAAAACGTGGAGATCGGAAAAAAGGAGAAGGGCGAAAAGGCATGATTATTTTTACATCTTTCTTTCTAAAGCAGAAGCACAATGATCAAAACAATTAAGTCTCATAGATCAGTTCTTTTTACTATTCGTCATTCTTATGCAATTTTGGTTTGTACCACTTTTTTCTTTAAAAAGATGATGCAATTTTTTGCTTTATATTGGAATTGAAAAAAAAAATTGTCGAGACAAATTTGTATACGTATTCAATTTTGTAGGCAAAAGTGAAGAAAGATAAAACAGCTGGGGGAGGAGATAAGTCATGTGCAAAAGAATTAAAACCTTTACCTGACTATATCAATGATAGACTGAAGTTATGGGATAAGTTTAAAGCAAGATATAATGAAGAATTAGCAAGTAAACCCCATGATCCCATCAAGGTTACTTTACCAGATGGAAAAATTGTAGAAGGAGTCTCTTGGCAAACTACTGCTTATGATGTAGCTAAAGGCATTAGGTAATAAAAGAAAATCTTGTTCAATTCTAATTAAAATTCCAAGAAAACAATGTTAATTTTTAATGAAATAATTGTAGCCAAGGCTTAGCAGATAATGCCGTAATTTCCAAAGTAAATGGAACATTATGGGACTTAGATAGACCTCTTGAAGGAGATTGTACATTGGAACTACTTAAGTTCACAGATCCTGAAGCACAAGCAGTTTTTTGGCATTCCTCTGCTCATATTTTAGGTGAAGCTCTGGAAAGGATCTATGGAGGGTGCCTGTGTTATGGACCACCAATAGAAAATGGGTTCTATTATGATATGTTCCTGGATAATAGGAGTGTAAGTTTCCATTCAAAACATAGGGTCTTCCCGAAGCAATCTGAAATTTTTTTGTGCGAGATTCCTCATTCAATTTTACGGTGTAAAGTTACGTGATAACTGATAAGTTAGGGATGATTGTGATTTTTTTTCTCTGAATGAGCACTAAGGGAAAATTTATTTTACCCCCATAGTAAGTTCTTTTGTTTTCCAGAACTGATAACAAGAATGTTTATTTTAAGGGTCTTTGGAATGTTGATGTACATTCTGTGAAGAAAAAAACAGGAAATGGTCAATGATATACAAAATATTTATTTTTTTATCATCTTTGAAATATACCCCTTCTGAAATGATACATTTACGCCAACAAATAATCCAATCATCAAAACATTTTTCAAACACTTTTTTCAGAATGGACTTCAGTTCTCTAACCCATGTCTCATCGCCAGTTACAATGCATTTTATGAAAGTGTGGTCAAGATTGACCAGTTCTAGCATGTCTTCAGCGACCTTTACGCGATTCAGTTTTTGAAGAAAATGCAGTCAACCATTTCATGCTCAAACAATTGTTTAAAATGGTACAAATTGATTCGTGAGACGCAAAAAGTTCATTTCCTATCACCATAGGCGATTTTCAATCATCATTTCCTTCACTTTATCCATGTTAACTTCAGTTGAAGATGTTGATGGCTGACCAGAGCTAGAAAAATCTTCCACAACATCCTGGCCGTTGTTAAATGCACGTGTTTTACGATAAAGTCGATTTGCCGTAAGCCTTCTGTAACATTTCAGCGATTCGGCACACGAAATTCCATTTGCAATACAAAATTTGAGACAAATTCTTTGTTAACTATTTTTATCTATTGTAAAAATCGCAAAGCACACTTGTGAGAACTGACAAAATCGAGTAATGTAAACTAATTAACTGACATATCGCGTTCAAATTTCGCGTTAGTATAGAAAACAGTTGTGCCAACTTTGCAACAAAAATTTTGAAATTCGGTTTATAGATTTTTGGTAATGCATATAATTTTGGAATTTATGAGAATTTTTCACTGGGAATTAATTGATTTTGTATAATCGGATCTAGTGTAGAAGCCTTTATTTTTGCTGTGATAGTTTTTAATAGATAGGTGATAGGGTCTGAGTTCGTTTTTGAATAGGAAGAGCCTTCTAGAATAAGTTTCATTTTGGCGTCATAATCTATTGTGTTCATTATAACTGTTGCATTTCCTTTATCTGCGGGAAGTATCACTCTATCTTCATTAGACTTAAGTTCTCTGATCGCGTTGATTTCAGTCTTGGTCATATTCGACTGAAGAGATTTTTTCTTTCTTTTCTATTATGGAAAAAATTTCTTGTCTTATGATCTGACTGTTAGTTTCTCTATTATTGGTCTACTCCATATATAATTTGTTTCAACGGTATCTTGTTTGGAGCTATAGCATAATCGAACAGAAAACACATATGGGGGGGGAGCCACAACTCAAACGTCATACAACCTGAGACCGCGTATAAATAGAGAAGTCAGCGCATAAACAACTCATTGTGATCTCGAACGCATTCGTAAGCTTGTAGTGCTAGGTATCTGGTATCGCTTGCTTGTAGTGTGTCAGTCCAATCCGCTTGATAATGGCAGATGGGGCACTGCCGAAACCTTGCAATAAAGCAACTGGTTTGTCTAAAAACCAAATATAGAGACGACGGACTGAAAACCTGAAAAACAAACATTATACACTATGTCCGCGAAAACATTAAAATTATATATATAGTGTGCGCCAGAGAAAAACGAACAATTTTTTCCGTTATAAATTTCGCTTTTTTAGAGCTAGATCATTCGTTCTTGCTTCATTGGAAAACCAAAAAACTAGGTTTTTCAGAAATTGTATCGAAATTTCACTTCCGGTGAAACCCAATATAGCTGACTCATTCGAAAACGAGCAATATTTCAAGATCGCTGAAACGTTTTTTTTTTCACTAAAAAATTTGAATGGGACATTCAGTCGATAATTCAATCTTTTCTGAACAATTTGACATATTGATCTTTAAAATATTCCATGAATTGGTAAAAAAGTAGGGTAAAGAATTTTCATCTGAAATCGAAATATTTTTTTCACCTCAATGCGTTTGCACTCCTGAAGTTGTTGTGTTTTTCATGGATGTTCTAGGAAGACAAAGAACCATATTTTACTAAAACCAACCTAAAATTCTTTCTCAAATATTAACAATTTTCCCCGCGCATTAAAAGAGTTTTCGCGGTCGTAATGAATCACTAGATTGGACCTTACCCATCATTTTGAGGGGTCGAACTCGAATATTGATTCAGAATTGTGTCAATTGTCGTCAATAATGTTTCTCTTTACCACCATCATGAGCACCTCCCGTTGTGAAACCTCTGAACATAGACTGCATGCATTAACTCTATGATAAACAAAAAATAATGAAATGTCATCGAGTTTTAGACGACATCTGGTTTGAACTCGAATTTTATCTTGGTGTTGCTTCTTTTTGACGTAGGAAATTGTTAACAGTGGTTTTAACAAATGAGGATAAGCGTTTCATTAAATGTTTATTTGTGCGTGGCTATTTTGCTAGGCAAATATTACGCCAATTTCCAGCCCCTAATTACAAAAGATGTACAATCTTGAGGAAAAATTTCGGAAAACAGGGTCATTAGGAAGAAGATCAGGATGACTGTTTCCCAAGTATCTCAGAAATGCTAACTGTTAAAAACATCTGCGAGAATAATAATACATGATTTTGTTTAACAAATTACATGAGTAAAGCATTCAACAAAAAGAATCAAGTACTCAGAATGGAATATGACCTCCATTGGCATCCACAACCATCTGTACCTGTCTTCTCTAGCTCTATGGATCTCGAAATTACTTCTTGATCAAGATTGTTCCAACATTCTTGAATTTTTTGCCTCAGCTCCTCACAATTATTGAAAATAATACCATTTTTATACAGCATTTCTTCCAAATGACCACACAGAAAGTAGTCGCACTGATTAAGATCGGGACTATTTGGGGGCCATAGTATAGTGACTAGTATAACATATGGCTCCATCGTGAAATCAATTGAAATAGATTTCATTTAGATACATATAATTTGGGACGCCCTGTACACTGACGGCCAGTTGAGAGTAAGTAGCGTTTTTTTGTGATATAGTACTGGTTGTTCATTTCTTTGACAAACGTTGTCAGAATAATATGGAAAAAATTGTAGAATTCCAAAGAAGATTTAAACCAATAAAAATCATCCAAAAAGCTACTCCATTTCTCAACCGTTCATTTTCAGCTTGTGGAAACTGTACTCATTTATGTCATACAAAAAACAAGCAATCATTCACCTGCACGAAAGTGAACTGAGGAGTTGACGCCTCAATAGTTGGTAACGTATGATCGAGAATTATGTTAATTTTCCGAATCTAATCTTATGGCTTGTTCTATAAAAATGATATTTGATTTAAAGTTCCTCGAAACACCGGCAGAAACCATTACATGCCTGGAAAATTTTTGTCTTTCCCTCTGCAAACGAATTAAAGGCACGTTTCTTTGATTTCATTCGTCGGAACACAAATTCTGCCATTTTCACTGTTTTTAGTGGGACAACACTGAAAATTTTTTCGTCTGAACCAGATATTTTCAATTTGTCTATGTGTTCCAAATCTATTTAATAAATTTCTGCATCGCTCGAATCTGCGCTCTTTGACAGCTTGAGTCAACTGAAAATTATAGTGCCTCCGAAAATATATAAGACCCAAATCGTGTCTTATTATTCTTCTCACAGAGGTTTTTGTGATTTGGCATCTTTGAGACATTTGGGAAACAGTCAAGCTGGTTCCTGGAGTTCTGATAGGGCTGACTGCTAATGCAGAAATTCGCTGAATGTTATCCTGAAATTGTCAATTGAGTTTGAAATACTAAAAATGTAGAGTTGCTGCTTGAAACAAATTATGAAAAAGGCGAGTACCTGTGTTCTAACAGTTCTAGCTGAAACAGTACCTGTCTTCTTCCTAATGACCCTGTTTGAAATTTTTCCGCAAGATCATAGATTGTACTTCTTTTTTAATTAGGGGCTGGAAATTCGCGTAATATTTGCCTAGCAGTATAGCCACGCACACCACCAAGATGAAATTCCAGTTCAAACCAGATGTCGTCTAAAACTCGATGACATTTCATTATTTTTTGTTTATCATAGAGATGCATGCATGCAGTCTATGTTCTGAGGTTTCACAACGGGAGGTCATATGATGGTCGAAAAGAGAAACATTACTGACGACAATTGGCACAATTCTGAATCAATATTCGAGTTCGACCCCTCAAAATGATGGGAAAGGTTCAATCTAGTGATTGAATTACGCAGTTGATTCATTACGACCGCGAAAACTTTTTTGATGCGCGGGGAAAATTGTTAATATTTGAGGAAGTCGGCCATTTTGAATTTGAACGGAAATCAAACTTTAGGTTGGTTTAAGTAAAATATGGTTCTCTGTCTTCCTAGAACATCCATGAAAAACACAACAACTTCAGGAGTGCCAACGCCATGACGAAAAAAAAATATTTCGATTTCAGCTGAAAATTCTTCACGCTACTTTTTTACCAATTCATGGAATATTTTTAAGATCAATATGTCAAATTGTTCAGAAAAGACTGAATTATTGACTGACTGTCCCATTCGAATTTTTTAGTGAAAAAAAAACGTTCCAGCGATCTTGAAATATTGCTCGTTTTCGAATGAGTCAGCTATATTGGATTTCATTTCATTTCAGTCCTTTGGCTTTTCAATAAAGCAAGAACGAATGATCTAGCATTCAAAATATCGTTGCAGAAAAATACCTGATGACAGCAAACATGGTTTTGGAGATTTTTCATTTGTAATCAATAAGTAGTAACACTTTTCAGTTTAAGATTTCTGGACTTCATCCAAATGCATATTTCTTTTTTGTTTTATTGACATAACTTTTACTTATATCTATATAAATATCATGACTGGATCTTCAGTAGTTTAGAGTTACACTGTTGACGTTCACCTTTGAAATTTTATTCTTCGATTTTTAAAATGAGTACGAAAATCAAGCAAAGAAGTTACTTTGAATTTTGGTTTCCCAAATGCTATCGATGTACCACCATGTCCCTTGTAAGGTGTTTGATTGGTAAAGTCAAATCTGTAAATGATAGTCACTTCTTGTTGATCTTTTGACAAAATAATTAAATGGCCATAAAATTTTAAAACTTCGAATCAAACTTCTTGTAGAATATAAAACACAATATTCTACAGATATTAATAATATTAATCCTATTTGAATAACTTCGTTATTATTATAATCATAAGTCAAAATAAATAACTTTAATTAATTTAAATTCTGTTCAGATAGAAATCAATTTTATCTATTTCAACAGATATCTGTATCAATCATCATATAAAAAATTATACAAGAAAGTCAACTTGGACATACAACTTCTGAACATAATACTACAAACTTCCATAAGAAAAATGAACTCGCTTTAGACTCCCCAGTTCTCAAAATGAACTTCAACTCTTTATTCTTTTACAGAGATATACTATATCATTATCAAATAACAATTACCAGACATGTTGATATTTCAATTCTTGTCAGGAAAAGTATATCACATAAGATAGGCCTTACATATTTTCTGAAATTATATAAACTATCAAGGTAGCTTCAGTGCAATGGAAATTCGACCTGAAGATTAAACTAAATACTTAAGTTCCGGAATAAATGCGTTTTGGCATTGTTCGATGCATAAAATCTAAGAAACTATTAAGTTGTATTTGCCGTCGTTAGCAAAAAAAGTTACTCCACAATAATAATACTTCTCCATCTACTTTATATTTAGAACTTCGAAACTACTGCTAAATAAGCGAAACTGAATTAATTTTTTCCACGCGAGTTTTATACACTTTTACGCAATATAACTAGCTAGATCATCGTCGGAATCTAACTAAAAGAATCAGTTGGCTGACAAATTTTATTAATTCTGTGAATCCCTGAATTTGTCAAATTGAATTACTTAATTTTCGAGAGTGAAACATCCGAATCTCATGATACCAGTCTTGAATCCTCTGTTAAGGAGATAAAAGCTGCACCGAAGAAGGTCCTGAAGGCCAAAAATCGAGAATGTTATAAAGATTGTAAGAAGCTGGGTATAAGAATATTGACGTAGAAGAAATGTGCTTTGAAATAGATTAAACAAATTCTGAAAAATAATATACCTACTCACTACTACTTTTTGATTTCTCTCTCTCTCTTCTTTCTCAATGTGCTAGAAATTATTCATACTTTTCAATCACCAACATTAATTTATTTTCAAACCATCATCGCATGTATTACCGATATATTTTTCCTAAATATTCATATATTTTTTCATTCAAAATGAATTACTTTTTCTTTCATTGCATTCCTGAACTTCCACCATTATCTGAAGCTGCAGATTTTTGGGAATAAGTTTGGGTTAGATCTAAATACAGTTGACGAATAGAGACGTTAATGTTTCACGAAAAAATAATTAATCTTCAACCTCCAATTCCAAATTTCTCATTCCATTTTCATTTAATTGAGTAATCGCCAAACTAACTTTCCTTAATTAATTTCAATAGTTAAATAAGTAAAAGTATTAGATTTTCATTATTTTTTAATAGATACATAACTTTTCCTAGATATTAGCAGGGGATTTTCCAGCTGTTGAAAACCTGATGAAAAGTATTGTCAAAGATAAGCAACCTTTTGAAAGATTGGAAATGACCAAAGAGGAACTTCTTGAGATGTTCGAATACAACCCATTCAAAGTGAGACTTTTGAAGGAAAAAGTGAATACTCCTACTACAACCGTCTACCGATGTGGTCCCTTAATTGACCTTTGTAGAGGCCCTCATGTTAGACACACTGGAAAAATTAAAGCTTTGAAAGTCACAAAAGTGAGCACAAATATTTTGATTTTGAAAGAAACAAAAATTATAATTGATTTTCAGAATTCATCCACTTACTGGGAGGGCAAAGCTGATGCTGAAACTCTGCAGAGAGTCTATGGAATAAGTTTCCCCGATACTAAACAGTTAAAGGAATGGGAGAAATTGATGGAAGAAGCTGCAAAGAGGGATCATAGGAAACTTGGAAAGGTGAATCATTTAAATCTAAATCCTTTCTATGGCAACTTCTAACATTGAAAAGTATTTTTCTATTCTATTATAGATTCCATCTAGTACAAAAAATGATAATATTAATATATAATTAGAGCAACTCCTAATTTGTCAAAAATAACAACAAGAATATTAGTTTGTATGAATGTACAATCCGCAATTGAGTAGAACGTGACCTTTGAAAGTATATCAAGATGCATAATAATTACAACATTAACCCTAAATCAAAATTGAACGTATATTTATATAGGTTAGGTTAGGTGTCACAAGAATTTGTAAAGCAAAAAATATCGACAATTGGAAAAGGTACAAAAAATAGAAATACAAGGAAAAGAAGTCTCAACAGTGAAAAAAGTTATACAAGTGAAGAATAGGAGTGTAGATATTATAATTTTCGAAATTTGTAGGTTTACTTCAAATACACCATTTCTGTGTACTAGTAGTAGTAGCCAAAGCTAAATTATCTTGCATCATTTTTTATTCTCTTGAATGAGTCATAGTCTATTTATTTATCTTATTTATTCATATATAAAACTGTAAATCAGCATATAGTGCTGTTAACACAGAGTACATCTAAGTTCATTTACTGGTGTAACAATAATAGTAGCATAGTTTGTGTGAGCGGAGTCAATTTAGTATTATATAAACATCAACACATAGCAGTTAGGTACTTTTTGATAGATTTGGAAAATGTTCTGATCGAAGTGATTTGTTTCAAATTATTGGGCAAAAGATTGTAGTAATGAATGCTTAGGTACACCGGAGATTTAACTCCAAGATTTGTTTTTATTTTTATCTGAATTATATTGTTAGAAGTTCTTGTTTTATATTTATGTATGGAGGAAACAGTCTGAATAGAGGAGCCAGACTTTATAAGATTGTTTCTGATTTTGAAAGCAAGTTTGCAGTGTTCTAGATTCTTTAATTTTTGTATCTCTAAAATTAAAATTCCTATATAGGTCAATTGTAGGTGTTGAATAGGGTAGATTATATATTGCTTTGATGACTTTGTTTTGTAACCTTTGTACTCTTTTTAGATTAAATTTGTGGGTATTTGACCACTGTGTTATAAGGTATGAGAATATCGATTGAACATGTGCAAAATATATCAATTTTTTGCATTTTGAGTGTAAGTAGAAGGTCATCTGTCCAAAGGCACATAGGAGGGCTCTAATTTTTCTATAAATAGAATCAATATGTTCATTCAATGAGAGTTTCTCATCAATAATCAAGCCTAAGTATTTATAACATTGCACTTTCTTTAATTGTATTTTGTTAATCTTAATGTCCATAGAATATGATGTTTTTTTAGGATATTAATATCCTAATCTTGATAATTATTCTGACTGTTCTGTTTTTGTTTTGTTTATTGTTCAACAATAAGCTTGAATTACAAAGTTACTGTAGTAGCATATAATCAGAAATATATATTATGCTTTACCTTTTTTAAAGTGAATATATTTTGTAATGTTCTGGGAAGCGTTTTGAAATTTTTTCGGAGATTAGCAGTGCGTAATCTAAAATTCTTTATGTATTCATCAGATTCAAATCCTGAAAATTAATTTTTCTTCAAAGGAGTAATGCCGTATTTTTTCAGAAGTACTTCCATCAGATTAACTAAAGATTCATGTTTGAAAAACTGGAAATTTTTTGTTTGGAATGAAAAAATCTACTCCGCTTTCATTATTATTTTATTCATCATTCTATTTTAGGAATTTTGTCATGCACAACAGTTTTATCGAAAGTGTTTTTCAGGAGCAAGAGCTATTCTTCTTTCATGAGTTATCACCAGGTTCTTGCTTTTTCCAACCAAAAGGGGCACACATCTATAATACGCTGATCAATTTCATCAAGAAAGAGTATTGGAAAAGAGGATTTCAAGAGGTTGTTACTCCGAATGTATTCAATTCTAAACTTTGGCAAACTTCAGGACACTGGGCGCATTACGCGGTAAGGGATTTGAATATTGGTTATTCATCGAAAGTGAATCACTAAAAAAAGTTTATCCACGGTACTTAATTCAAGCAACGCATTCCACAGCTCATTGAATGATATTCAGTTGAGAAAACTCATCCTCTAAGACTTTTAATTCTCTGAAACAGAGTGTGATGTTATCATATCCTCCATCTATGTTATTTAATAAATGTTGCAGCTGATATGTCTCTAATATATCGACCTCAAATAAGTGACTTCATTTCACAATCTTACAAAATTTCAGGAAAATATGTTCCAATTCGATGTTGACAAGGATACTTTTGCGCTAAAACCAATGAATTGCCCTTCTCACTGGTAATTGTAAAAAATTAACCAGTAAGTTTTACATAAGTAACACTGATCATTTTTTAGCTTGATTTTTGACAACCGCAATCGTTCTTGGCGTGAGTTACCGTTACGCCTAGCCGACTTCGGTGTTCTTCATCGAAATGAGCTATCTGGAGCTCTGACAGGCCTCACGAGGGTTCGAAGATTCCAGCAAGATGATGCTCACATTTTCTGCACTCCTGAACAAATAAAAGAGGAAATCAAGAATGCCTTAGATTTCCTGAAACATGTTTATTCGATTTTCGGATTTTCATTCAATCTTGTACTGTCCACTAGGCCTGAGAAGTATTTAGGGGAAATTGAGATGTGGAACCAGGCAGAAAAGGTGAGAAAATTTAGTTGATTATTTTTACACTAAACAATTGAAATTAAATTTTTCAAATATATTAATTACGATTTGGTGCCAAACATATTTAATTTTCCTCAATTTGCTAGGCTTTATCAGAGAGTTTGGACAACTTTGGGGCACCATGGACGCTTAATCCTGGAGATGGCGCTTTCTATGGACCTAAAATTGATATAACTGTTACGGATGCTATAAAAAGGCAACACCAATGCGCCACTATTCAATTGGATTTCCAGTTACCAATTAGATTTAACCTCTCATATGTCAGGTAATATTTTTTTAGTCCTTGAAACAATTGTATATATATATATATATATATATATATATATATGGGTGTAACTTGAAAGAGGCTCGCCCCTAAAACTTTTTTCCTATACAATATTTTTCAATGAAATTTTTTTGAAATTGATTAAAAATTTATGTCAAGTTGAGTGGCACTGACAGTTAATCTGAAACGTTACTGGTTTCACCGGAAATTAGCCTAAGTTTCAATTTTTAAATGGGTCGCCCTGTATATTTTTTGGGAAATCGAATGAAACTCTTTGTCTATACATTCAGTATATTTAAATATGTATTTGCCGAATTTTTAAATCATTCTTGATAAATTTGTTCTCAAGTCTAGGTGGCTATGACGACTCAGCTGGTTCTAAAATTGTAATGCACACAAAGCATAAACGCAAAATCTTCGCTTTATTTTGGCATGGCGCACATACTCATCATCGTACATTCCAGATGAATAAAAATTTAACAAAACACATAAATAACGCAAAATACACAAATGGACCATAGATGGAATGTCATCAAATCAATTGAGCATAACTTCACAACAGGTTTTCGAAGAGACCCCCATTCTGTGCCTGACACAGCCTATTGCGGCGAATGGTAGCCCGTACTACATCATCCATTTGATTTGGAAAAATTTCATTTATTGCTCCCCGAACTCTATTCTCTAAATCTTCTCGATTTTCTGAAGCAGTTCTATAAACACGATTTTTCACATGGGCCCACAAAAAAAAATCTAATGGGGACAAATCGGGCTATCGAGCTGGCCATCTTGTCGGGCCGTTGGTGCCTATCCACCTTTCATTTAAATTATTATTTAGGTATCGAACAACTTCCCTGCAGTTGTGCGCTGGTGTTCCATCTTGTTGGAAAATTAAGTTATTAGCAACAGCCAGTGGTAAACCATCAATCAGATCGCTTATTTCGTTTTGTAAAAATCCTAAATATCTTTCCCCTGTTAATGGTCCATCAAAAATGATTGGACCTATGAGATGTCGCCCTACCATTGCCATGCATACATTAAACCCAAATCGCGCCTGGAAATTACCCTCACGTACTGAATGCTCGTTTTCGTGGGCCCAATAGCGCGTATTGTTTCTATTGAACATTCCGTAGTTAGTAAATCGGGATTCATCTGAATATAAAATTTTTTGAGGATACCTTGGATCCATTTCCATCTTTTGAAGAAACTGGTTGCAATATTCTAATCTTCGGAAATTATCATTTTCATACAGGTATTGAGGAAGATTGTATTTGAACGAGCGAAATTTATGCTTCTTAGGAATTCTCCAAACACTCTGATGACTTATCCCTATTTCTTGTGCGATTTCTCTGGTAGATGCCGTACAATTCAAATTAATGTACGCTAATACATCAATTTCAGAATTTTCGCTTACTATGAAATTTTGATTATCTGCAACAACCGGTTGCTGACGAAACTTCACTTCCAGTTTTAGAAAATAGCGGTTTGAAGGATGTTGCCGTTCTGGATAGCGTTCAGCGTATAAATTTGCTGATGCTGTAGAGTTTTTTCGGCATTCGCCATAAATGAGTAGCATATCTACTTTTTCATTCTGTGTGTACAGCATTTCGTCTGTTTTTCTGCCGTGAAAATTCAAAAACTCTGAACAATTTATACCAACTCACCGATTCAGATGCAACACAATCTTATCTTATGACATTTAAAATTGAATCCAAAAAATTCTATGATCTGTGATAGGATTTCAATGCATTTCCAAAGCACTTCAGATAATGAGTTGAAAAACGAGTATTATACTATGTCCAGGATTACGAATGGAAATTTTCAACGAAAAATTATCAATTTGGTATCAAAATATTCGTAAAAATATTCTGCGTATTATAGTGCTAATGAGCCTCTATTTTACCTTGCAGAAATAAGATTTTTTTTAAAGAAACAATGTTTGGAATGTTACGAAGCCAATAACAGAAGGAATTCTACAGTTTCAGTGATGAATCCAAATGTACTCGATTTCGGTCGATAAATCACGCAGTTTTTTTGTCGTCATAGCTACCTTGTCTTGAAAACAAATTTATCAAAAAAAATTAAAAATTCGGCAAATTCGTCTTAAAATATGCTGAATGTATAGACATAGAGAATTTGATACGATTTCTCAAAAAATATACAGGGTATGCCATTTGAAAATCGAAACTTTGGCTAATTTCCTTTGAAACCGGAAACGTTTCCGATAAACTGTCAGTGCCATTCAAGAAATAAAATAAAAATAAATTTTGATTAAGTTCAGAAAATTTCATTGAAAAATATTGAACAGGAAAAAGTTATAGGGCGAGCCTGTTTCAGTTACACCGGTATATATATATATATATATATATATATATATATATATATATATATATATATATATATATATATATATATATATATATATCAATTCAAAATTTGCACTAAATGTAATTTATGTTACACAGTGGAACAACCTCTAAATGGGTTGGCTCTGCCGTTGCACTATGACATTTTTAGAGTTTAGAGTGTCATTTTGATACTTTTTCTCTGAAATATGCTTAGATTCATTCATTCCTATCAGATGAGATCCTTCGGTTTTTGCTCTGTTCCCAGACATCCCAGGATATATTGTAAAGAAGTGCACCCTTGTAGAATAGGTATTCATTGTAGAGCTTGTGATAACTGGCTTAGCAATGTAATAATACATGCAGTCTGTCCAAGTTGACTTTGACAGATTTCAAAGTAGCAAAACTACATTATGCTAGAGAGCAAGCAAAAGCATAAACAAAAACCATAATTGGAATAATGGGAAGTGATACTTTAACTATTCTAATTCTATATGAATTTTCTGGATTTCCTTCCACTATGGAACAAATTTAAATACATATTCACGTTAACACTCTATTCCTTCGAAATTGATTCTTGCATTTCAATTAAACAAATTAATTAATTTATTGTATCATTTCAAAGAGCATTTTCGGCTCTATTTGATAAAATATTTTGGATAAGCGTCAGTTATAAGTTACCAAATCTTACATTCTTTCCTATGAGGTTTCAATTTGATTATGCTGAACGAGACATGTAATTATTTGAAGTTTTAACAATGATTTAACAAATAAGTTGAAATACTTGTTTATCCATTTTGTATAAAATGACTTTTCATTTCAAAATAAAATAACACCTCCATAAAAAATGCCAAGAAATCAAGTTGTAACAATGGTTGAAAAAGCAGGGCAGGGTGGAGCATTTTCTAATTCAAGTCTGTATCATGTTTAACAAATTAATTCATTGAAACACAATTGATTGATACAAATGGAATTTCACATAGAAAGTCCCGAAATTAATTTGCGAAAGAATAAACCCTTAGTAAGAGAGAAAGCAACCAAGCCTTATTATCATGTTTTCCTATGCGAAATTTATGTACCATAAGTAATATATCAATAACCTTCACCATATACCTCAAAGTGAAAAATGCTTATAACCAGACTTTGTAATGTTTACGTTTGCAATGGCAATTATTTCATTATCATTTTTTTACTCAAAAGTTGCTGTTACCAGCATGTTCATTTGGAAGAAATAAAATAAACAGGAATATCATTTTTCACTATGAGGAATTATTTTAACACTAAAATCGTAGCCTTTGAAAAATGTAGGTACTTTTCAAATTGGTGATTTTACTGTTCCAACTCTTGCATTCTTTATTGTCATAGCTGTTCATGTGAAAATGAAAAATGAAATCTAAAGTTCTTTCTAAAATCAGGTCATTCAGTATCAAATTATACTCCTATGGTAAATCATATAAATGTGTTTCATATTCAATTTCGTTATATATCATTGATGTCGCTCATTTAAAACTACAACTTGACACAACGAAAAACTGGAATTTTGGGAAAATGACTGAGACGTTTTTATTCTTATAACTAAGATAGCTACAAAAAGATTTTTATGGCCATTTTAAATTTCACTAATAAACTATCAATCTCAGTGAAAGTGTAATTGATGTATGCAATTTTTTATGGAATTATAGTTTTAAGAAAAGGTCCTACATGTCACGTTCTTCCTATAAAAATAATGAACTTACTGACTGACATAGGGTTTATCACGTTATAGGTAATGAAATAAATATATTTTAGAATGTGGTACAGAATAATAAATTATAATGAGACTATTTATTCAAAAAACAATATCAGTCTAAACAATCCTACGTCTAAAAATAATAATTTGAAATGGTAGTATGAATTATAGAAAGATTAATTATAGTGTCGTGTATGGCAAAATTTGTAACAAAACAAAGGTTTGAATGAAAAAGTACTGCTAAAGTATCACAAGGTACTTAGGTAATGTTAACTACACTCGGAGGCAAAATTAGCGGAACACTCGAAAATTTAACCAAATTCGAAGTCCGATATTTTTCCTAATTCTCAACCGATTTAGATGATTTTTTCGGCAAGTTATAGATCAACTCTTCTGCTTTGTAGAAATTATAAGAGAAAACAAAAAAATTTGAAAAAAATTTTATACGGGGGCAAAACTAAAAGTGTTTTTTTTGTCAAAAATTCGTAACACCCTGTGGAATTTCGTGGTCCGAGTTGAAACGTACAATATCATGGTCTGTCAAGACACATCTTCCTACAGTAACGCCCTTCTTGTTTTATGCATTTATCTCTATTTTTACAAGAGATATCCAATTTGAAGCGAAAAGTCACAAATTTCAAGAATTTATTTTTAATCTTGCGTAGGTGCATAACATCGGAGGTTAGCCAAAAAATAAAATCAAAATTAGAGAAGCGGAAATCTAACGAAATGAAAATTTTTGAAATTCACTGGCCAATTTCACGCTCCGGGAGAACTCGAAGTACACTGGAAAAATCGTTGATTTTACACATTTATTTTTGAATTTTTTTGTGTGACACTATAATAATTATCATTCCTGTCCAAAATTGAGAGCAGGTGTGTATCCTGGCGATACACTCGTGAAATGAAATGAACATGTTGAGAAAAATGTTCATGATGACCCACAAAAAAAACATTTGATTTTAGTAGCGAGTATGACCCCCCCGAGCTCTTATTACAGCGCGCATACGATTTCGCATACTCCCAATGATGTTGTCTATCATCTGTTGAGGTATGTTGTCCCACTCTTCCACCAAAACCAATGTCAGCTCTTCAACGTTGCTTGGATTCCGTTGTCGAACCCTTCTTCCAAGAATGTCCCAAACGTGTTCGATCGGGTTTAAATCCGGTGACCGCGATGGCCAGTCCACTCGTGTGATCCCAACTTCATTGAGATATTCTATCACTATGCGCGCAGTATGAGGGCGCGCGTTATCGTGCATAAAAAGGAAATTTTCCCCTATGTAAGGAGCAAAAGGCACAACATGGGGCTCCAAGATTTCTGTTATATACCGATGAGCATTAAGTGATACATTGCCAATAATCTCCAGTTCTGTTCGTACTCCCAAGCATATGCCACCCCATATCATAACTGACCCTCCACCGTATTGCTCAGTTCCTGCGAAGTTCGCTTGATTGTACCGTTCCCCTCGATGCCTCCATATTCTATTTCTACCATCCACGAAATTCACACAATATCGGCTCTCATCACTAAATAAAACTCGTCTCCACTGATTGATTGTCCATGCTACATGATCCCTAGCAAACGCCAATCTTGCTACCCGATGGGCTCTATCGAGTCTTGGTGCTCTTGCTTGCGCGTATGATCTCAGACCAACTTCATTTAATCGTCTTCTGACTGTCCTCACACTGACGTTAATGTTATCCACTGCTTGTAAAAGGTTACGTGCCTGAACAGCAGTAAGACGAGGATTTCTTATGGTTTGATTGACGATGAAACGGTCATGTATAGCGCGGGTTGCCCGATTTCTTCCTTGTCCTCGCCTCCTCACGTACAATCCAGTTTCCCTGTAACGTCGGTAGATTCGATGGATAACCAACGTCGAGACACCCAACATGTTACCGACTGAGCGGTAGGTGCGCCCTTCCTCGATCAATGTAACTGCCCTTGCTACTGAGGTTGGTGGTAAATCTCTCATTCTGAATGAAAAATACCGTTTCGAATCGTAAACAGTAAAAGAATCACAAAACACCGCAACCGATCGAATTTGTATCAAATCAAAGAATGGAAAACTCTCATTCTTTAAACAAGTGCAAATGTGGTCATATACAAAAAAACGTGTGTTGTATTTCATATTTGATAAAAAAAGGTGTGCACATGTGTAAATGAAAAGTTTTATCAATGGTCCCAGAATTCGGTTGTGTATTTTAATACCTACCGACTGTTATCTCCTATGAATTCCTAATTTTCACCAAATTAACCAAATTGTCATCAATAACTAATGCAATTCGAACATAAAAATCGCAAACGACAATTTCGACACGTCTGAGTGATAATAAGAAAATTCCAAATTGATAGACGAATTTTAATGACAATTTCTTGATTCAATGGAATTTCTCCAAAATGGTGATTTTCCACTTGATATTAAATATATTTTGCAAAAATAGAGATAAACGCATGAAACAAGAAGGGCGTTACTATAGGAAGATGTGTCTTGACAGACAATGATATTGTACGTTTCAACTCCGACCACGAAATTCCACAGGGAAATACTGCATGTCAGATATAAATTTGTTTATGAGAATTACTATATTACAGTATTTTTAGAACAACGTTTTCATTTCAGTGAAAGTGGCGAAGCTAAAAGACCGGTGATTATACACAGGGCTATACTCGGTTCTGTGGAAAGAATGATTGCTATCTTGACTGAATCTTATGCTGGAAAGTGGCCATTCTGGCTTTCTCCGCGTCAAGCCATGGTCATTCCAGTCGGACCTCAATTTGATGATTACGCGAAACAAATAAAGGAACAACTGCATGAAGCTGGATTCATGGTGGAAGTAGACACCGATGCGGGCGATACCATGAACAAGAAGATCAGAAATGCGCAGCTAGCACAGTTTAACTTCATTCTGGGTAAGTTTGAAATCAGTAAAAAAAAATTTTGATTCAAAAAAGTTATTTCTGTTAGTTTCCTTAGTTTTTCCCAATACTATATCAATCAATTAACAGTTTTGAAAAGAATAATTATTTGAATTGTGGAGGCCGTTACTTGATGTAGATCCATGATATAAATAAGATAAAAAACACAAGGTTTAACTTTAATCCTCACTTTATTTGAAAAAATTCGACGACATTTCGCTGACACAGCAGCTTCATCAAGAATGAAAAACAGAATGAAGAGTATGGTATTATAAACAAATCGTAGAACAAGTTGGATGAATAACAGGAAAATCGACACCGAGCAATTGTACAGTTAGTATGAAAGGTAATAAAAACTAATTAAACAAGTTAAGTAGGGGTGAAAAATTTACATCTACCTGCTCATTCAAAAGCTTCTCCGAATATTTGTATCTATTTATTTCTAATGCTTCTAGGAGATCTAATTTTGAACTTTTGATTTCATATGTAATATGTCAAAGTTTTTATTGAATGAATGGTTTTCTTTTATTAGGTGGTTTGAATAATTTGAATCAGATTTATTTTTATCGATGCTACGTTTATGTTCAGATGTTCTTTAGCCAAAACTCCTATAGGTCCTACCGATATAAATTTTATCACAAGAACCGCAATTGAGTTTATAGATTCCGGATTTACTTGACTTTTCAACACGAGATTTATTATTTTAATATGTTTACCTAAGTTATTAGAAGTTTTGAAAGTTATATTAAGATTTTGTTTGACGAGAAAGGATTTAATATTTGTACTTGCAGAACCGCAGAATGTTAAACTGTTGAATATTTTATAGTCTTTATGAATAGGATATACTTCATTTATTGCTTTCTGATACAGTTTTTACGAATGATTAGATCTATCATATCCGGATTATATGAATTATTAATGGCTATCTGTTTGATGATGTTTAACTCTTTATTATAATCTTCTACTGATAAAGGTAAATTGAGTAACCGATGTACCATGCTGTTTAAAGCTGCAACTTTGTGTTTAATTGGATGTAATGAGTAGCAATAAATGACGCAAAATATTTAATTAAAGCAATAGATAAATACAAATTAATTTTACCAAACCCTCAACCACCTCAACTGTATTCACTCATTAAATTGCATAAAGTAAATAACCCCGTTAGACCAGTCGTATCTTACATTACAGCCCCAGCCGTGAAATTGTCGCACTACCTTATAGATATCATTAAAAATTATTGTTCATTCAAATCAAAATTTTCTATAAAAAATTCTTTCGAATTGATAAATAACATAAAAAACGTTAACCTACGACCTAACGCAAAACTTATTTCGTTTGATGTTGAGAATTTATACCCAAGTGTTCCTCCGGGTTATGTCAAAATATTAATCGAAAACATGTTGAATTCGAATCATGTTAACCACATAATTAAATCAGAAATATTGAATCTGTTGGACGTTTGCATTGAACAAAATTATTTTTCTTTCAACAACATCTATTACAGTAGTGAAAATGGTTTGGTCATGGGAAATCCTTTGAGTCCACTTTTAGCAGGGATTTTTATGAATAATATTGAACAGAAAATTCATACACATCCACTCATTTCCAAATTTCTTTATTGGTATAGATATGTTGACGACATCTTAGTATGTTTCATTGGAACTACTCGTCAATTAGACTTATTTCTTAATTTCATTAATTCCATCCATTTGAACATTAAATTCACGATAGAAATTGAACAGAACGATTCCATTAATTTTTGGACTTAAAAATCACTAAACAAAATAATAATCATGTTTTTCGGTCTTTCGTAAACCAACACATACTGATACAATTATACATAACTACTCATTACATCCAATTCAACACAAAGTTGCAGCTTTAAACAGCATGGTACATCGGTTACTCAATTTACCTTTATCAGTAGAAGATTATAATAAAGAGTTAAACATCATCAAACAGATAGCCATTAATAATTCATATAATCCGGATATGATAGATCTAATCATTCGTAAAAACTGTATCAGAAAGCAATAAATGAAGTATATCCTATTCATAAAGACTATAAAATATTCAACAGTTTAACATTCTGCGGTTCTGCAAGTACAAATATTAAATCCTTTCTCGTCAAACAAAATCTTAATATAACTTTCAAAACTTCTAATAACTTAGGTAAACATATTAAAAATAATAAATCTCGTGTTGAAAAGTCAAGTAAATCCGGAATCTATAAACTCAATTGCGGTTCTTGTGATAAAATTTATATCGGTAGGACCTATAGGAGTTTTGGCAAAAGAACATCTGAACATAAACGTAGCTTCGATAAAAATAAATCTGATTCAAATTATTCAAACCACCTGATAAAAGAAAACCATTCATTCAATAAAAACTTTGGCATATTACATATAAAATCAAAAGTTCAAAATTAGATCTCCTAGAAGCATTAGAAATAAATAGATACAAACATTCGGACAAGCTTTTGAATGAACAGGTAGATGTGAATTATTTACCCTACTCAACTTGTTTAATTAGTTTTTATTACCTTTCATACTAACTGTACAATGGCTCGGTGTGGATTTTCCTGTTATTTTATCCAACTTGTTCTACGATTTGTTTATAATA
Organism: Cryptolaemus montrouzieri; assembly: GCA_013387265.2. Taxonomy (NCBI): domain Eukaryota; kingdom Metazoa; phylum Arthropoda; class Insecta; order Coleoptera; family Coccinellidae; genus Cryptolaemus; species Cryptolaemus montrouzieri. Next base: position 129,320,839 of record JABFTP020000185.1, read on the forward strand.
CCATACTCTTCATTCTGTTTTTCATTCTTGATAAAGCTGCTGTGTCAGCGAAACGTCGTCGAATTTTTTCAAATAAAGTGTAGATTAAAGTTAAACCTTGTGTTTTTTATCTCATTTAGAATAATTATTGATCGTAATTTATTCTCGCTAGTTTATCCAATTGGTACAACTTTTCAACTGTTTTATTGATTCAAGAGCTATGTAGGTATACTAAATTTCAATTGTTGAATAGTACCTCTGATACACTATCAATATTCATGAATACAAATGAGGTTCTATTGCTGATAAAATGAGGATAACTTTTGTTATCCAAAATTAGATCACTTTCACAAACTGTCTATTAAGCAGGTTGTTGCAGTTCAACGGTTGTTCTCACTTCGGAAATAATCTTCCAATACTCCTCTATGTGATTCAAAGTTAAAAGAGCCATTTGCAAAATATTTTGCAATGTTGCAAGCGTACTATATTGCTTATATACAAATAACGCCCATTTTGAAAAGAAGAAACAGATAGCTCACCTGACGGGATTTCTTTCACTTAAATTTTAATACAATTTGGTTATTAATTTTTTTTTCATAATTCTCAGGAATAGGCAGAGACTTTGTTACACCACTTGACCATCTCCCAATATGTTTGGAGTGTCTGTAACCTCGCTTCTTCAGCACACTACGTCTGAAAATAAAATTAAAAAGAATATAGAACATTCTAATCGACAACTCGACCATGATTTGATTGGAGTGATCCGCGACTGCACTGAATCTCTGATTTGTTCATCATATCATTAAATAGGAGGGAATGGGTTGAATTGTCATAAGGGAACGATTGCTTTCAAACAATAGATTTATATAGTTACCAAAAGATACATGGACATAGTTTTTGTTAAATTGTGGAATTCCCCTTATTCTGGATAGTTCTGATTTAAGACTTTGTTCAATTATGTTCTTGAATTCCAAGAGAAAATTATGCATTCAAGTACTTACCTATATGAAAATCAGGAAGTTCAATATTAATGTTTCATTTACTGATGAAAATCAATTCAAATAGTATTCTTAATTAGAATAAAAATGAGGAATCTATGATCTAAAATTTAGTATTCTTTTACTTTTCAGTTGTTGGAGAAAAGGAACGAAGTAATGGTACTGCAAATGTTAGAACAAGAGCAAATGTGGTGCATGGCGAAGCATCAATTTCAGATGTTATTGAAAAATTCAAGAATTTAAGGGACCGCTATGAATTAGAAGAGAACAGCTTTTAAAACGTAGTTCGTTGGTATTTAAACTATTTATTGATTCGAATAATCAAACCCAGTGGTTCAAAGAAAATTGTTTTATTTAAAATTCCGCATTTTACGCAAATTTATCTTTTAGCATACATTTTTTATTTTCCGAATAAAGAACATATTGGATTGACTATTTTTTTCAGTTCAAAATTCATACAATGGATATAGTAGATCTTATGGAAAAAAAATATTTTTAGCCGGCTTGGTGGCATGTGGGATATGATGCTCGTCTCCTACGCAGAGTTAGCTGGGTTCAATCCCCACAAAGTCGGTGAGATTTTTCGGATTCTGGGAATCGCTTGAGTGTCTATCTTTCGGAGGAGATGTAAAGCTGTCGGTCCGTCTAACAGAGATGTGTTGGACATTAAAGTTCCCTTCCCTCGACACGAGAGGGGTTCGGCAAAATTCCCGGGTTAGTGAGGTGACAATTCCCCGGCGTGTCATTAGCCGAAAGGCAGAAATAGAGCACGTTAAAGGAAAAACAAACTAAAATCATTTTTTTTTTCTATCTGAAACTGTTGACTGTTTGATCTTTCTTTGAAAGAAATATCACTTTTAGTAAATTAAATTTGAGCAAATATTTCGGCTGATTTGAATAATGAAGTATAATTTGAGAATTATTTATTTTTATAGAAAAAATATGATTATAGGTAGGGTTTTGCAATCTTACCTAAACAACCATAAACAGTAAGAACATCAATTTCACAATGTTAATAATTATAAAATTTATCCTATTAGCATTGAATAAGTTCTATATTTGCCTTTCTGCTTGAAGATGAGAAAAACAATCTGGATTTTTTCACCAAATATTCGATATTGCATCAACAGAGCACTTCATCTTTTCTGTAGTAAAAATGTTTTGCCATATGAAGCAAATAGACTCCCAATTGTTATTTCAAGCGATCAAAGAAGCTTTTTATATCAAATTTCGTTTTACACTTCTGTTGAAAACCTTTGATTTCTTTGACCATTTCCAATGAATATCTCTTTACAAATTTAAACTCAACATTTTCATTGTATTATAATGATACGAGTTTTGTTTAAAAAGTAAATTCAATTTTTCTTTTTCTTAAAAAATCTTCCGTTTTCTTCAATTTTAATGTTAACCTCTTCAAAGTAATTCTTCCCAAATTTAGTTTTAATGACTTCAATGGAGACAAAACGTCGTCATAGATCCAATAAGTACACGTTTTCTCGAAAAAACAATAATTTCATTATATTTTTCTAGGAAAATTCAGCTTTATTGTTACTGTTGATTCTTTTGATACAGGGTGCGGCCCAGAAACTTGCTGACTTGTAACGGTCGCCTTGTCGCGAGGGCTGGGAGGACATAGGAGAGTTCAATGAAATTGGAGGGGGGAAGTCCTGAAGTTTTGTTTCTTTCCTCTTCAGTCGCCATGATGCATTGGACGAAGCAGTAGCGTGCGTTTGCCTGCGAGGCTTACTTTTCCAACGGTTGTTCATTATCACCACTCAACGTGCTTTCCGTACTCAGTTTAATATTCATCCTACAGCTCCGGTGCCTTGACGGCAATCAATTGTTTCGTGGGTGAACACATTCACAGAGTGGAAATGTAGCAAAAATCGGTTCAGGAGGTCATCAGACGGCCGGAACTCCAGAAAATGTTGAAAGAGTATCATTCGTCCGATTTCCTCGGCGTTCGGCGCGGAAACACGCAGCTGCTCTGCGGTTATCTGACCGCACTGTGAGACGAATTCTTGACCAAGACCTCAATTTCCATCCCTACAAAATGGCTGTAACGCAGGCACTGAATGAAAGCGATTTTAATGCCCGCCGAAATGCATGTGAAGCACTCGGTGAAAACCTGCCTCACAACACGCGTTATTCAGTGATTAAGCTCACTTTCACATTTCTGGCTCTGTGAACAAACAAAACAAGCGTTTTTGGAGCGCTAACAACCCTAGTTCATCTAAAGGACAACAATCGGAAAGCCATCGCCGACATACCCTTTGATATGCTCGAAACAGTTCATCAAAACTTCAAGAATCGCATAGCTCAGTGCATTGACAATGGAGGCCGTCACTTGTTCGATGTCATTTAATAAAGTTTAATAAATAAATTCAGAGAATGTAAGGTAATATGTAAAACGAATTATAACTAATTATCTCTAATATTTTTGTTTTTATTAACCTTTTAAAAGTTTCTGTGCCGCACCCTGTATATATAGTGAGGCAAATATCGACATTCAAACTATTTCACCTATTTTCTGAATTCTTTGTTTTCAGTGACAATAGCCGCGAACTAAAGTGTGCCAACTCGTAGACATGTAGAAAGAGACCCGCGAACTAGCTCCCATGGAGAGGGGTATATGTATCAAAAATCCATGGGTAAATTCGGTCCGGAAGATTTTTGGTTCCGTTTATCCTATAGGTAAATTGGGTCACGCGATATAAGCACAAGAAGTTGGTCATTAAATGAAATGCACAATTTGAAATATCAAAACAGATTTATTGATAATGCTAGATATAAAAATTAGCGACCAAATATAAGTTTCATAATATTAAAATGGTAGCTTATATTTTAATTTTGTCCACAATGGAAAAAATTTAAACTTAAATAAAAACAACCAATTGAATTCTTAATAACAATCAATCATTTCTAACATGAATTTTATTCCTTTTATTTTTTTTCCTTTTATTAATCATCAACTATTTACATGATACATCATTTAAAAATGTAAAAGTGGCGGACATAAAACCGCTAAAAATAAAAACAATGTAATACACGACATACTATAAACTAATAAATCATAGGAAACAGATATTTGTAAAAAACGGACATCCATAACATATGACAAAATTAGACAAACAAACATGAATGTGGCTCTATTAGACACCCCTCTCTAGAAATTCGTCAACTGAATAAATTGTGTCCTCTAACAGCAGTCTTTTAATTTTTGTCACGAATTTGGTCCTATTAGCATTCTTAATTTCATCAGGTAGCCTATTGAAAAGTTTTATACACAGGTAATTGACTCCCTTTTGAGTCTTTTTTAGTCGGTGATGTTTAATAATGAGGTCATTTTTTTCTCCTGGTATTGTAGGTGTGAAATTCTGCAATGGGCTCCAGAAACGACAGTAAGTATACCCTCAGACCTAAAAAGGGGCCAGTAACTAGTCATACTTGAAGCACCACATATAGCCCTCACTGATACCTTCTGCATCAAGAGCACTCTCTTAATTTCTGAGTTGTATCCCCACAACAATATACCATAGGTGGCGATGGAATGAAAGTTAGCATAATATGTCAGCTTTCATACTTCATGTATTGATACAGCCCTCATATGCCTTATTGTGAATATCGCCGTTGACAGCCTCCCTGACAGTGATGATATGCAGGCTTGCCAATTAAGGTTACTATAAAAAGTTATTCTCAGGAAGCGTTAGTACCAAATTGAATTATTTGGGTTTTATCTGTGTTCAGCTTGAGTCCATTCATACTGAACCTTTTCTCAGTATGTTTGAGAGTCTGCAATGCCTGTCGCCTGATGGAGCAGTATATAAAATGAATAGTAGAGGCGCCAAGATTGAACCTTGGAGAACTCCAACATCTACTTCCACTTTCTCTGACTGACAGCTCCTCCACACGACCAACGGTGTCCTATTTGATATATACGATTCGAAGATAGACAAAGCTGTTTCCCAAATTCCATAAAATTCCATTTTATCCAGCAGTAGGCCCCTCATCACGCAATCGAAAGCCATACTCAAGTTACATGATAGGATCTCCGAACATTGGTGGTTATCCAAAGCTTTAGCTATGATCTAAAGCCATGTTGGTTATCATCAAAATGTGCATTTCATCCATCAGCCTTCGCCTCAGAATTTCTTCGAAAATCTTCGATATTACTGGTAGAACAGATATTGGCCTGTAGCTGTTACAACTGTTTATATCGCCTTTCTTGTAGATTGGAACCACTTTCGCAATCTTAAGTTCTTGGGGAAAAACATCCTGCTCCAAACACTGATTCACCATTCTACACATGAAATTTGATATGGAAGGAAAAATTCTCTTTAGTATCAATTTATTATTTTTGGCGATCCTTTGAATTTTTATTATGAATCTTATGTAGTAAATGAACACTGTGAATGATACGTAAGTATATTAGAAATTCTTTCGGTTTTTCAAGGAAAATAAAAATAATAGGTTTCGAACCATGAAATGAACCACTGAAATTTCCATGGAATGATTCCCAAGTATTTGTGGCACGAGTAAGTTGTTGCCGAACTTTCGGTCCATACTTCGGAAAGGAATATCGAATCTTCATTGATTTGATTGTCGGTTAAACAATCAGCGTATTTTCGAACTCTGATCGTAATCAAAAACAAAACAATTTCCTACTTCACGTGAATTCGAAAATGCAAGCGCCAAGGTTACTCATAACCTTGAACCAATTTCACTTTTTGTGTTTTTTTGTCTTCAGTCAAACCGTTATTTGACTACCTTTTTATTTTATAACAAACAATTCAATATTGGTACGTACATTCCAAGATATATGAGTCACATTTTTCAAAAAACTAGTAGTACTAGTAGTAGAAGAAGATAGCATATCATCTAGAAAAACTCGCCGAATCACTTACTATGACAGGCTTTTCGGATGAATCGCTTTCCTTTTCAATGCTGAATTTGCAATCTGGCAGCTTAAAGACTGTAATTCGAAGTCATAGCAATGTTCTAAAATATATTTGGTCACTGTTATATTGACATCAACTGGTCCCAATGTAAGACTAAACACAACCACACATGCCCATCCTCTATAGCTACATTTCCTGGGCAGAGCACATAATCTCATTCAACATGCATTATTCCCTTCTCAACAAGATAATTAGGAAGATTTAGGTACCTAAACGCTTGGGAGGGAATTTACACGCCGAAGGTTGCAATTAGACATGAACCTTTCTGGTTGGATGTTATTGAATGTTTAGGAAAGATTGTATAATAATCATTTCTGAAATTTGCATTGAAAACTAATTTCATTCATATGAAACAACAAGGAATGGAAGAGTTTTGGTGGATATTGAAGAAAAATATTCATTTCAACTGCTGTTTATTTAATCTAATTTTTCACAAAATTTTGAATATAAATTTGCTATCTAATACCTGTTGATAGACTAAAAATTTATAGGATGGGTCGAAATCATTTTCACTATAAGGAGAGAGCCGATTCAAATTCACTTTTTCTCTTGACTGGGAAACCATGCTTGACAGGCTTCGCTAGCTATTTCACACATTGCGGAAAGCGCTTTTCCGGCACCATCGTATTCTGTAAGAGAAAAAAGTTAAAATTGTAACATAGGAATTATAGAGAATTCATAATGTTGAAATCGGTATGATATTACGAGATGGGTAAATTTCGATGTTGTGGTAACCCCTTTCCGTAGTCTTCTTTTTCTTTGAATGTCGAATACCCACTAGCAAATTCAAACTCGCTCTCTTAATTTCGAGCTAATTGAAAATTTCAAAATATTCGAATTTTGTCCACACTTGATATCTTAGTTGTTTTGGAAGAGGCGTACAAATAATATTCACATTTTTCGGGCTCTTTCAACGCGTGAAAAATATTTTTCTGCAACAGTTTTGGAGTTTTACTCCAAATCTATGTTTTTTTTTTGAATATTAACTATAGGTGACTTTGATTTCGTTAAATGCAGCATTTTTTCTTTCAAAAAATCCAAAAATACTTATCTTGTGTACGACAAACTTTCAAGAAAAATAGAATATTGTATAACTACAATTACGGGGTTTTTGTTGTATCCTTTCAAGTTAAAGCGGTTCAAATTATGCTACTTTTACTATTCATAACTAATTGTTGTCACTTGATAAGACAGAATGCAACCCTTTTGAGAACTGTCATAATAAGAACTTGTTATTTTTATATATTTTATACATATTCATTATTTCATAATTTTGGTGAGGAAGTCGTTACTGAATGGAAATTGATTTCACAAATACAAGTAAACTATGATTTCTACTTAAATATATTATCAAATGCTCGACGCGATTCGATACACAGTATCTTTATCAAGAACGAATGAATACTACAAATATATCTTACTAACAAATTTTTATATATACTAACGAGGCAATCCACTCAGAGCTATCCGTACTTGAACTTATGTTTAGGAAATGAATTTAATAGGGTGAGTTATTTATTTCTACCTTATTATTAGGAATTTCCGGTGAATACCTAAATCCGTTAATTTCAAGTACTTCCAGAAGGTTGAGTTTTATACCTCTATTCTCAGAATGTAGGATTTTAAATTCTGAATTGAAAGAGTGGCCATTTTCTCTAAGATGATTTGAATAATTTGAATCGGTTTTTCCATTGATAAAACTGCGTTTATGTTCAGAGATTCTTTTTTTCAAGACCTCTAACTATGCTTTTCGAGTATCGAAAGCTAATATGGCGTAATAGCTGGATGACTATAAAAAGAGGTTAAGCCATTTTGTATTGAAGAAAACTTGTTGCCTCAGGGTTTTTATTGGCAATCGTTGAAGATGGAAAATATAAACTTGTCACTTGTCTCTTCTAGCGACTGACGCTATAAAGTTCAGAAATCTCAACTTTCTAGCGTCACCGCTGAAAATCACGTGATCATGCGAATCAGCGTCAAAACGCTCTAATGAAAAGGAACCTTCATGGTCAAGGTAGTCATTCTAATACTACTTCTTCTAACATCCTCACAGGTGTACGTAATAAACGAGTAATATTTTTGTTGAACACTGTGTTAACTCTAGTTTAATTTTTTCAAACTTCTAGTGCATGACAATTCATATTAATACAGTGTTTTTCAAACAATTTTGATTCGTGGGGGACAGTTTTTCTCACTTTTTTCGATCTCTTCCTATCAGCTAACTACTTTTGGCAGCTTCTACTCCAAATTTTTGAAAAGGGAAAAGGGGTCGTGTGATACTTTTTTGAAAAAGTGATTTTCTATACGACCACATAATTATTTGCTTTCTAAAGTAACATGTGACGAATTGAAATCGAGAATTGTATCAACTCCCACCTCATCAGAAAGGTTATCCAATCTTCAATATCAGTCTGCCTTTTGAAGTACCATTAATCAAAAAGTAATACTGCTACGATTTTCATCTATTATAAAATGAAACATAACATCGAGATTTCAGTTTTTAGATCGTGGTACATTCCAATCGCGAATGTTCGAACTGGTTCCCATTTACTTTCATGCATTGGTTCATTCGAGATTGCATTTTGCATTTGTGGTGTTACGTCCTGACATGCTTGAACAATCCTTTCTCGTAGTTCTTCCAACGATTCAGGTGGCGTAACATAGACTTCAAACTTGATATAGCTCCACGAAAAGAAATCGAGAGGTGTTAGATCGGGCAATCTAGTTCGCCATCCTATAGTGCTTCTACCTATCCAACAACTCAGAAATCTATTGTTGAGATAGTCCCGCTTTATGTTGATATATAACGTTATTTTCAGATAAATTTGGATCTCCTTGAAGTACTTCAAATTTTCCATGAGTTGACCAACATAAGATAATATATTGTATTTTAATTGGTCTCTTCAATTTTAGAATAAAACCTCTTGAATTCTTGTTGAAATTGTTTACGTGAATGCATTTTGTCAATCATAATAGACTTATAATCATTATTGGCTGCTTTTCATTTTATTATGTTGAATATTGAGCAGTTTCAAGAAATTATTTTGTGACATTTGTGGAAAAGTCAGTCTGAGTCTATCATAAGGCTATAAGCAGCGTTTTGAGTTGATATGGAAGTACGGAAGGATTATGAATGGTAATATTCGTATCGGATGGATAATGCAAAATAGAGAATTGAAAAATCAAGTCTGGAGTCAATTTTAATGATAGATAAAATCTAAAATGTGAATGGAATTTTTATTTCCCATTTCTAAAGTAAATTTAATATTAGGGTAAATTGAATTTATAAAGGTACTGAAGGAATCTAATAGTCTACTTGTATCTGTAATACAAAACTGACATCATCAACATATCTCAACCAATAAATATAGTGTTTTGACAGCGGATGGTCATGAATTATTATCTCACGCGTAATCATCCGCAGTCAAAACAATGTATTGATTTAGATATGTAGATCACATAATTTGTTTTTCAACAAGAATTATATTTTTACTTTTTTCTATACTTTCAACAAACCCTGTTTACTTACCAACTGCTGTTCCACGTTTTCCAAAGATAGATCCATTAAATGGAGGTTTCCTGTAAGTTGCCTCAACGCTAAATATAAGGAAGGTGATGATGATAGCGCTGAATACAAAAGTTGCTGATTTCGAAAACATCATTTCTGAAAACACGAAGGAATATAGTAGTAATAATAAGTCAAGGAAGATTAATTCGATATTTGAAATATTACCCAATATTGTTTCACAATTTTGCTTTAATTAGGCCTTCTATATTTTTTGTTTTTTTATAATATATAAAGCGCATGATATTTCATCCTTTTCTCTAATCCACTTTAACAAAACTAGGATGAGGAGAGCAAAAAAAAGGTATTTTGGTGAGCGTCTAGCTCATTCATTTGCTGGTCCAAAATATGCCAAAGCTCTGTTCATCACACACAACTTGATTAAAGTTCTGAAAAGGGACTTGAAATTTTATTTTTATCCTTGAAGATTTCACTCATATCAACGAGTTAACAAAATCAAATTAATAATCATAGTTTTCAAATCGGTTCTCCCATATTATCGTCAACAAGGCTCATGATATCGGTGGTTTAGTTTTTGTTTTATAACTTCTCGGTGTCGTATACCATCCCACAAGATCTACCTAAACTTAAGTGTCTCTCCGGGAGTTACCAATAGAAATATTGCAGGAATAGATCATATGAGCTTCATGAAAATCATCATCGAAATAAGATAGTTGAAGGCTGACTCTCTCATTTCAATTTTAACGCTCATATATATTCCCATTCAATTATTGAAGGATTTTGATGTAGCAAACTCTTAGTCTAAATCACCATCTTCAAGAAATTAATAATTTCGGGTATTTCATAAGCAAGTAGAAAAAATAGGTACCATTGAAAATACCCATCAAATCTTACATATCTATCAAATGTCAAAAGTTCTGAATTTATTTCGGAATTATGATAATTGTTTGAAATAATTGTTGAAATGACAGGAATTGGTCACACGATTTTGTTGAATCTTTTAATTATTTTTGTAGAGAATCTAATTCTTATCATCATTTCGTGAAATTCAAAATAGGTCAATTTTTTCATAGCTTTGTGTCAATAAGTTATTCTTAACAAAAAATAAAGCTCTTTTTGAAGTAACAAAGATTCTAAGAAGCCCGTTGACTCAGGAAGGTGTTCCAGTAATTGAAACACATCTCGTAATCTAGATTTGCCCTTGTAGTTGTAATAGGAGTGTTGTACACGATGTTTTTGATAAATCCTCAAATAAATAAACCCATAGGTGTCAAATAAAGCGAAAGAGGCGTTTGTAAGCCATCTATAAGGGTTTGAATTTGGGAGGCTTTTACTTGGTAAAATTCCATTATCAATAATAAAAAACAAACAAGTACTGTGTATTAAGGAATTTTACTTAATAATTGCGATTCGTAACGCGTTTCACTACACCGTAGCTTCTTCAGACTGAATGAATGTACAGAAAATATTATTTTTAAATATTATTTTCTGTACATTCATTCGTCTGAAGAAGCTACGGTGTAGTGAAACGCGTTACGAATCGCAATTATTAAGTAAAATTCCTTAAAACACAGTACTTGTTTGTTTTTTATTATCATCTATAAGGGAACAATTTTCTCAAAACAGGATCTAATCTCCTCTAAAAGTGTGCTGGAATACCAAACTTGAAAGCTTTCGTCTAGGAGCAGATCATCCACAGCATCTACCACAATATTCTGTAAAATATTGATGTACATATGGAGCAAAACGTACGGTTGGTTGTTTTAATTGCACAATACACATTAAAATTCCAAGCAAGGTAGATACATTTTGAAGATCTGTTAGCATGTGCCAACGCCAAAAGTAAAATTAAAGAATAAATAAGAGAAAACCAGCAGTACGAATCCGTTACTTCTGCAGAACCAGACTCAGATAATACCGACAAAAATGGTTTAGAATCTGGAGTGATCAGCAATAACTGGTGCAGCGGAATTGGAATTCAAATAAAACAGACAAAAGTCTTCCAGATGAGTTATCACTCTATTTGAGGGTTCCAGTTAGTAGATTCAACGAAAGTTCTTGGAAGTTTGGGTAGATTACAAATTACAGTTCCCCAAGTTGTAAAATTTAGTATTCATATATTTAGCAACGGTAGCTACCTCTGTTCCATACTGAAGAATCTTTTCAAAAGCCGCACTGGTGTTAACTAAGCAGAGAAGCAGACTGCTGCTTGTTTTTACAAGGTTTAAAAATGAATATTGGAATTTTCATTAAATTAAGTTGGTTTTTAATTTTAAATAGACTAGTTAAAAACAAATTATTTATCATGTATATATTTAATACTTTTGGAACTAAAAATTTGTGTTATTGTGAATCAATATTAGAATTGTTGATGATTGAATTTCTATGCCTAAAGGGTGATTGAACAATTTGTTTTTTTTGAATCAATGTTGGAATGTTTTTAATTTCATCTTATGCTAGCTCAATTGGAGAATGTTGAAATTTTCAAATTGAATCTCTCCGAATTGGGATAGTAGCGAATAGTATTGAAATTTGTGTGGTTGATGAGTCAGTACTCATAAAACAATACTGGAAGCTGCGTTAACCTAAGGATGACTGAGGCAATATATGAGAGAGTTCCATGTAACATAAAGAACTATCAGGTATAAATATGAATAATGAAGTGAATATAATAAGGCGTTCAGTATAGATAGAGTTGGATACGAAAAGGCGTTCAGTATATTTGGGGTTAAGTATATGAGCCGTTTAGTAGTTTAGTGAAAAAAGCTTTCCAGTCTATGCAACCGGAAAATACATCGTTGCTTATGATGCATTCTACTGTATATTTTGACACTAACTAAGGAATCAAGTGCTATAGGTCATTACTTCTTTTTTTAGAATCCGATTTGTAGTTTCATCACCACAAAATTTGCGATAATGAACTATTTCGCATTTTTTTTAGAAACGAAACTTATTTCTGTTAACAGCAGAAAGAAATCATTCTATTGAGATCAAGATCTCCTCATAGGCGTAGGTTATTAATGTTCCAAATTATTCCGCGATTTCTTAAGTAAGAAATTAAAAACATACTAGTCAAAAGCATGTGATGAATTACGGGTTGAAAAAATCAAACACGAACGATTTTTGTGGCGCGACGTCAGCATATAATATGATTTAAGCAGAATTCTATTAAAATGAAATAGGTAACTGTTGTCATCGCAGATTGAATATTTATCTCAACAATATATACTTAATATGTGTCCACGATTTTATATAACAGCTCGTTTTTGAAGGAGAAAAAGAACATCGAAGAAAAATGTATAAGAATTAAATGAGCCTGTTTCTTTATACTATTTTTTGCTTTGAATTGTCTCAAAATAGATTTTTAACAGGAAATTATTCTATTATTTATTGATTCTTTATAAGTTTTCAATTTTGCTATCCTTATATTTATCAATTTGTTCACACATCCGAAATAACTGATATTTCAAATTTTTATCAATAAATTTCATAAAGTTGGGTTAATTTGAAAAATTAATTTCACAAGAATGAAGAAATTTATGTAAATTATAGCTCTCATTTCCACTTTATCAATTGATCAAAATAGCAATTGAGAAAATGGGTAGAAATAAAATATCTTGCATAACGCACGAAAAATTTTCTTCCGAGTTCAATTAGCTACGTTCGAAAGAATTTTCGAAATGTCCACCATTTCCATTAGCGCGAGCTTCGAATTGACGAATTAATTTCCTTGCACATACATTTTTATACTGTTTTCAGCAATAAATAGCATGTTTTCCTTATCTTATATTTCAAATTTTCTGAGCAAGCTGGTGAAACATAAACATATTTCCATAAAAAATGTATCGGTCAGGAGCACCTGATGCATTCAAATCGGTGGCGTAGAAATTCAGTTACGATAGAATCTTTGTGCGCAGAACAATGAATGAATTCTTATCTTCGTCCTAAGTCCGTAGGTCGTGCTTCATGTGAGAGGTGAATTCTGAAGGGGTGATTTTTGTGCGAATTCATTATTTTACAAATACCCGATTTACTGATTCCCATTTCTTCTGCCTATTTTCTCACTCAAATATAATTGTGAATGTCAACATACATACATGAATTTTCATATCCTCTCTTCTGGTGCCAGATGATGAACATGTTTAATTTTTAAAGAAACTTGCCCGTTCTCAGTTTCGTTTCCACAGAAGAAGAAGTCATTTGTGAAGTAGGAAACCGATCCTGATAAATATACGCATTGCTTCGCGACATTTTTTTGTTGGCATTCGCCAAAAATGGAGACCATATTAACACAAAATATGAAAAACGCATTTTAGATTCAAATTTACAGAACAATTGTATACGATAAATTTAATTTGTGTAAATGTTAACAAAGTTAATATACCTTCCGCAGACAAATAGTGATCATCGATGAAGAAAGATGTTGGAAGTTCGTCGCTGAGATTGATATCAAAGAATAATTTTGCTTTTACCGAAATCTCTATTTACGATACTCAACGCCAAATAAAATGGAAAAAATAAATATAGAGATATTGAATCCTTTAGCAAAACTATACTATGAAGAACCAGTACTTACAACAACTATAGAGATTTACAATAGGTCTGGAACATGCTGACTTTTCCAATAAATTTGTTTTGTTCTTAGTATTACAGTATAAAAAAACCTTACAAATGTATCAATCATTTTATATCATAAATGCATTCATATGAGTATAGTAGAATAGTAAATATAAGCGAGGTATATAGTATGTTCCATAAATATGCAGCGAATATAGAAACCGTGAATATGGAATGTTAATTTATATGGGATTACAAGGGATACGTTCCTAGTTAATTGAAGTTTTCGACCATATTGTAATTTTTTCCTGCTACAGTACAGTTGATACGCTAACATTGAATGAGCGTGACATAGATACAAACGATTCTCTAAGGCGTAAACGACCAAACATTTCTATTTTCATTTTAAGCGGTAAGATTCTTCGTATCGAAACTCGTTTTTCAATTTTTTTAGGCGACATTTTGAAGTGGGAAGACCACGGTAGGGACGTATTACTCGATCACAATTTTTGGGACGAATGGAAAAATTAAACTATGAAAAACGCAAAGCGGTTTTTACCAAAAGACAACGTATAATAAGTGGCATTTGACAGTATACTTTATTGAGTAATAAGGTCGCTTTACTTCAACATTTTGTTTGTTTACATTCTCCAAAACACCGACCGCGGCAAAGGCGGCTTATGCCAAAGAAAAGCCGAACCAATTCAGCGGCGATATCATTTCAAAACATACATTAGGCGTAATAGAAAATAATGTCTATTTTACTTTTTTATTAGTCCGTTTAACGACACGTTTACAAAGGATACTGAATCCTATTTATTAATACATATGTGTGTACCGATGTACCGATTAGATCTGCGAATAAAGAAATCTTTAGCCGTGAATAGGAGTTGGATCGTATTTTTCTATCCGCGAATAATGAAAACGCGAATGTATGAAGCGCGGATAAGGATTTATTACTAACTGTATATAATAATATTTTTTATGCAAAAATTCGATTGATTTGTGTTTTTCGAATGAAATGGATATTCAGAATTATGAATCTTCTGGAAATAATCGAAAATGATCATCTATATCGAAATAACAAAACTAATTCTTCCAAACGAAAATTTGAAATATATGAAGAAAAGATACTCACATCGTAATAAGTTGTTCACTTAATGTAGCTCTTGTTAAAATACCGGCGTTGAACAATGTGGAAGTAAAAAGCCTGTCAGAGTTTATATAGTTCGTCTGAGACCGTAAAGTGTTCATACTGGCGCATGTTCCGAGTTATTACCTTTAAACTGAATTAGCCACACATTTACCCTCTATTAGAGAGGAAATCTAATAACAAATCAGAAATTTCCCATGAGAGGAGTGGATTTATTAAAATGTCATCAATAATAAACCTTACAACCTTAACCCTGCGGTAAATTACTGAAAAAAAGAAATAATTTGTTTCTTTGACAGTGAATGGCGTATATCAAATTGAAGTATTGTTAGTTTATTTTCCTATTGAAGAAAATTTAACCAAAACTAATGATTTTACAGGATGCCCCAAAACTCTTCGTCAAGCCGGCCATGGAAGAAGGCCTGTCTATGATGACGTCGGAAAATTAATTAATTAATTAAAAAAAAACCGTTAATTCTCGAGTTGAAAACAGTTTTATAAAACTAGAGAAAATCACTACCTTGAGTCTTATCTAACCATAACCGTTTTTTAAGAATTTCTTCGTTGAGACAACGGTTCTCTACTACTAGGCACCTTCAAATGCGGCGCCGAAAGAACAGTGGAGTGCAAATTAGCACTCAAACAATATGATAACATATCAGTGAATTTGGTTTGAGACCCCGTGTCGCAGCTCGAGGCCCAGCTCTGACCGCAGAACATTGAGGGAACCGATTGAAATTTGCCAGGGAATATGTCAATTGGTTAGAATGTTACTGGAAGAAACTTTTGTTCACAGATGAGTTGAGATTTTGTATTTTTCATTACGATCGACTTTCTTTAGTGCACAGACGTCGGAATGAGATATATAGGGTGCGCCAGAGAAAACCAGACAATTTTTTTCCATTATAACTTTCGCAATTTCAGAGCTTGATCATTCGTTCTTGCTTCACTGAAAAGCCAAAGGACTAGGTTTTTCAGAAATTGTATTGAATTGTATTGACCCATTCGAAAACGAGCAATATTTCAAGATCGCTGAAACGTTTTTTTTTTCAATAAAAAATACGAATGGGACATTCAGTCCATAATTCAGTCTTTTCTGAACAATTTGACATATTGATCTTAAAAATATTCCATGAATTGGTAAAAAAGTAGCGTGAAGAATTTTCAGCTGAAATCGAAATATTTTTTTCACCTCATGGCGTTGGCACTCCTGAAGTTGTTGCGTTTTTCATGGATGTTCTAGGAAGACAGAGAACCATATTTTACTAAAACCAACCTAAAATTTAATTTCCGTTCAAATTCAAAATGGCCGACTTCCTCAAATATTAACAATTTTCCCCGCGCATTAAAGAAGTTTTCGCGGTCGTAATGAATCAACTGCGTAATTCAATCACTAGATTGAACCTTTCTCATCATTTTGAGGGGTCGAACTGGAATATTGATTCAGAATTGTGCCAATTGTCGTCAGTAATGTTTTTCTTTTCTACCATCATATGTACCTATGTGTGAAACCTCTGAACATAGACTGCATGTCTTAACTCTATGATAAACAAAAAATAATGAAATAGCATCGAGTTTTGTTTGAACTCGAATTTTATCTTGGTGTTGCTTGTTTTTGACGTTTGAAATTGTTAACAATGGTTTTAACAAATGAGGATAAGCGTTTCAATGAATGTTTATTTGTGCGTGGCTATACTGCTAGGCAAATAATACGCCAATTTCCAGCCTCTTATTACAAAAGAAATACCATCTGTGATCTTGAGGAAAAATTTCGGACAACAGGGTCATTAGGAGGAAGATCATGATGACTGTTTCCCAAATATCTCAGATATGCCAACTGTTAAAAACATCTGCGTGAATAATAATACGACATGATTTTGTTTACCAAATTACATGAGTAAAAACATTCAACAGGAAGAATCAAGTACTCAGAATAGAATAGAATATGACCTCCATTGGCATCCACAACCATCTGCACCCGTCTTCTTCAGCTCTCTATGGATCTCTATGGAACATGCTCAAAATGATGGGAAAGGTTCAATTTAGTGATTGAATAACGCAGTTGATTCATGACGACTACGAAAACTTTCTTGATGCTCGAGAAAATTTGTTAATATTTGAGGAAGTCGGCCATTTTGAATTCGAACGGAAATCAAATTTTAGGTTGGTTTTATTAAAATATGGTTCTTTGTATTCTTAGAACATCCATGAAAAACACAACAACTTCAGGAGTGCCAACGCCATGAGGTGAAAAAAATATTTCAATTTCAGCTGAAAATCAAAATGAAATTTTTTGAATATTTTTAAGGTCTATATGTCAAATTGTTCAGAATGAATGCCCTATTCGAATTTTTTAGAGAAAAAAACCGTTCCGGCGATCTTGAAATATTGCTCATTTTCGAATGAGTTAGCCATATTGGATTTCAGCGGAAGTGAAATTTCGATACAATTTCTGAAAAACCTAGTCCTTTGGCTTTCCATTGAACCAAGAACGAATGATCTAGCTCTAAATTGTGAAAGTTATAACGGAGAAAAAATTGTCCGGTTTTCTCTGGCGCACCCTATATTTTTAGTGCAATTTTTCATCTACCTATCGTTTTGGTGGAGGTTCAATAATATCTTTGAACGCCAGCACTGATCTGATCATCGTAAATAATAATAATAATAATAATTTATTGATCCTTAAGACATCACAAGTATGTATAGGACAGGTCAATAGAAAAGACATTTAGACATTATCTAAACCAACACATAGAAACTCATTCTCAGTATAAAAACATTTAGCTAAAAGTAAATTCTTAACTGCTACCTTAAATCTATTTACACTTAGACCCTGAATATGCCGTGGAAGATGATTGAACAATCTGATACCCTGGTACAGGGGCGACATTTCAAATCTAGAAGTTCTGTGTTTAGGGATACATAATGTTTCCTTATTTCTAGTATTGTGGGAATGAAAGTTAGAAAGTTTAGTCATGTTACTTTCATTCTCTTTAATATGAACGAGGCATCTCAAAATGAAAATAGACGCCAATGTGAGGATACCATTCTTCAGGAACAACGGTCTACATGAAGATTGTGGAGCTGTATCGAACATCATTCGCAGAATTCTTTTCTGGATGATGAAAACTCTACCTACGTCTGAGGAATTTCCCCACAGTAAGATATTATAGGACAGGTGACTATATACCAAACTGTAATAAACGTTCACAAGGGAACTTAGAGGTAGTGAACTCTTGATTCTATTCAGGGCATAATAGGAACTATTCAGCATCTTACAAATCACATCGATATGTGCACTCCACTTCAGATTCCTATCGATGTGAACGCCGAGGAATTTAGTGGTGTCCTTCGAAGAGATGACTGTATCTAAATACCTTATTGTTATGCTACCCTGATCACAAGACGACAGAGTGAAGTGAATGC
Organism: Cryptolaemus montrouzieri; assembly: GCA_013387265.2. NCBI lineage: Eukaryota > Metazoa > Arthropoda > Insecta > Coleoptera > Coccinellidae > Cryptolaemus > Cryptolaemus montrouzieri. The sequence goes on from JABFTP020000185.1 coordinate 129,339,436, forward strand.
ATTCCGTCTTGTTGACATTGATCATAATAGCATTAAAATGGCACCATTCTACGAAACTCTCCACCAGCAGCTCGCATAACTTTTGAAGCTCCTCAAGAGTCTCAGCAGTAATAGCTATGGAAGAGTCATCAGCGAACAGTATCAACCAGATTATTTTTGATAATAAAGTGCGAATATTAGATTTTCTGTAGAATATTTTTTCAAATTTGGTGGCAGATCGTTGATGAATAACAGAAATAGAAGTGGCCCCAAGACAGAACCCTGGGGTACTCTAATTTACAGTACTGTTCATTTGAGAACGAGTCGTGAACCCTGATTGAGGCAGTTCTGTCCTCCAGATAACTACGAATCCAGTTCAAGAACATGCCTCTGAATCCAAGATTATAACATTTATCAATATAAACTGGATAGCAAGACTATCAAACGCTTTAGACAAGTCAAAGAACAATCCAGCAACATATTGACCATTATCAAGGCAACGATAGACGAACTCCACGAACTGCAATGCTCCAGTTTGAGTCGAGCGGCCGGTTCTGAAACCATGTTATGCAGTATCAAGTATTTGAAATTTATCTAGGTACTTCATCATTCTATCAAACACTATTCTTTCAAAAACCTTGGAAAAGACACTTAAGATAGATATAGGTCTATAGTTCATGATATCGTGTACATCATCCTTTTTATGAATAGGAATGACGATTGCTTTTTCAGAATACGAGGAAATACGCCTGTGCTAATTGACAGGTTAATAACATGAGCGAAATGTCGGCTAATATCGGTACCTATCATCTTCAGAATTCGTGCTGAGATGAAATCAACACTAGAACCTTTGTTGTTTTTGAGTGATCTTATAACATCATGGATTTCATGCTCCAGGACTGGGTGGAAGAAAAGGTTGTGTCTAACATACGTGACGTCGTACATGAGGATGACATTGAGTCTTTATAATAACTGTTGAGGGAAGATTCGGCAACTGTAGTGAAATGATTAGCGAAAATCTCAGCCAAATCCTTGGGATCGTTATGCGTAACATTATCAATAACCAGTGCAATAGAATTTTGTTCCATACGTTTTCGACCAGTCATAGTATTTACTAGATTCCACACAGTTCTATTTTTATTTACAGATTTATCAATAAGTTCACTGTGAAAATTGTATTTGGTTCTAAGGATTAAGGATTTATAATAGGATTTGGCTTTCTTATACAAATCATTAGAGGATTGAGTTTTATATTAGAATGTAACCAATGAAGATTTTGTAGGTCACATTTGGCCAAAACAATTTCTGGAGTAATCCAGTTTTTCCTGTTATGAGTATAATTGGTACTACGCATAAGAGGGCAACAAATTTCAAAGATATGTTGAATGGTATCTACAAATGCCCCAAAACATTCATCAACATCAGAATCTATGTATAAGTCCTGAAAATTACATTGAGAAATACTCGATGCAAACTTATTAAGATTTTGATCGTTTAAATTTCTGACCATTCTCGATACAGTTTCAGCTTTTTTATGGAAGCTAATACATAGATCAAGTGAGAGGGCAAGGTGGTCACTGATATGGGCTTCATAAGTTTGTACATTACAATTTGAACTCTGAATGCATAGAGGCACGTTATAGACACTTTAGAGGAACATGTTGTACTATTTGCCTCAAAAATGAGTGGAGACTTTTTGTTTATGCATTAGAGCGCTAGATATCAGAAAGCTCATATCGTTAGGTCCTACAGTAGACATGCAATAGTGTGAACTCAAAACATTCGGTGCTGTTCGCCCTTTCGACATGTTCACACCAGTGATTGTATGAATAAAATAAAAAAATATATTCACATTCTCTTCAATTTTTACTAGGGATGAACATTCATAATATACTCATACATTTTAGCATCATCAGTTTGTATACATACATATGTAGTTATTTGAAAAATGTTCAAAAATATTTTAGTTTGAATATTTTTTGTGTAAATTTGCGATAATTGATATTACCGGAAGTCGTTTTAAAGTCATCATGTCATTGACACCAACATCTTCTAGTTCTGCTCATTGTGAAAGAATTTTGATAGGTGCAATAGCTTCGAAGTGGGGAACTTTTTGTTGTGATATAATCAAGTCCTCACATTCGGTATCTTCAGAAATATCATTCCCCTCATAGGCTCCCAGGCCAGTCTCATTATTTAAAATATTTTCATTTTATTTTTCAACATTTTGCATTGTTTACTCAGAAGGTTCAAGAGTATTGTTAGTAACAGTTTCCAAATTTTGTGAAGCCTAGATAAAGGTAAATCTTCAGAATAGAATAGAATAGAATATAATTTATTTAGTCAAAAACTATCATAATAGTATTGACACGTCAAACAACAATGATTCATCACACATGGAAAAGGTTATCTCCCTCCGTGGGTAAGTCAGTAGAAGTACTGACTCCCACGCCGAGGGCCCGGGTTCGAATCCCAGGTAAGATATGGATGTAGTATGAATGTTGGTGTGTTTGTCCCACGTATGTATATAAAAATCACATTGAGACTGGATACATAACCGATAGGTGGTTCGGAGTCCACTATAAACTGTAGGTCCTCAGAGAAAAACAAAACAATGGAAAAGGTTAAAATATATAATACCAACAGCATAAATAGGTGATATACAGTTTAATTACACACCAAAAATTTAGGATCATACAATAAAATTGTAATTAAAGTATGTATGATAGTTTGATTAAAATTTCTGGTTAAATAAATACTTTACAAAAATACTTTTCCGAACAACTCTTTTAGAGTGTCAAATACATTAGTGCATTGAGCAACTTTATGTTGCTCAATATTACGTAAATAAGATGGTACCATGTTATACAAGTACTTAGCAGCATAACTGCTTGGGGCCAATAAGTAGGATCATAAATTACATCTTGCAGATCTTTATGCGCTGCAATTCTAAATGATGTAGTTTGGTCTCGAGTTTGCTTCTTAGACTGAAGCTTTTGTACAACGAGAGTATATCCTGGTGAATTTTTCTCTAGATAGTCTTTTATCTGTGTGTCATCGGTTTGCGGATCCCATCGTCCTACGTAAATCCATAATTTAGATTCTCTTGCGCGAAAAATTGGCTCGCTGGTGTCATCGGTGGCGGTTTTCTTTCCTATAATTACGCTCTCACTTGTCTTGGCAGTGTTATTCATTTTCTTTGAGTAAATCTTTGATTTGTTGATGTGGCTGGACATTCTGAGAAGCACTGGGTACATCATCCCCGTCAATGATAGTAATCAACGAAGAATTGGACGAATCCAACAAAATGTCAGCTGCGAATGTATTATCGCTGATATTCACACTTTTTTCTCTAGATAATGTAGATAACATATCAACAAGGTGTGAATTACATTCTTTCAGAGTGGAAATTTCTTGTTGTAGTGAAATTATTGTCTCCTTGAGTTCACTGATACCATCTTGAATTGCTTTTCAATAAACTCTTTAATATCATTCGATGACATAATATCTTCGTCTCTTGCAACTTACTATTTCTTGTATTCATTTTGGAGAGATTTTCTGTATATTATTCAGGTTTAGAATTGAAGTTAAAGGAGCACATTATAGGTACGTCCACTAACTCTCACTTATGACCGAAATCCTCTCATTGTTTTTTCGTAAAATATTATGCCAATACTTTTGCTACCCTTTCCAATCGTTCCCAAGCCATAACTCATTGTAGAGAAGCATCTTTCAATCTTATTGTCTTAAGAGCATCTGCTAGTTATTACCTTATTACCTTTGAGATATAACAGAGCTAAGCAGCAAACTTTTTCTATAATAAATTTTAGTGAATATCAACCCATTCTGATCCATAAGTTGAATAAGGGTTACCTTAGGTGACAAATTTGACAAAAATATCACCGTCAGGTGTTTTTAACTCCTCTGCTGATGGACGGAATGGAACATTATCTGACAGAACAATGGCTTTGATAGGAAGATTTTTCAAGAAAGTTCTAATCTGTACATATGTTTTCTTGATAAATAATAAAGTCAAAAAGACATGTGAAAAATTCACTTCAGGAACAAACTGCTGAACCAATGTTTAACAGTTTCTTTGGTCATCCATGTTTTTGCAGACAAGAGGATATTTGAAATTTTTAAAACATTTAATTTAGGTGACTTTTTTCATTAGAGCTTTAGAACCCTTCAAGGGTTATTAAGCTTAACGTTAATAAGTACAACAATAAATTACACTTTATCACAATGACAATGACAGTTTTTAAAATATATGTATTCACAAGTGTATATTACACTTATCTAAGAAATTAAAGACAATTTTCATACCTACGATATTAGGTTCAAACAATAAATACTTGATGTCCAAAGGTAAAAACAGTAGTATGTCTAACAATTTTCTAATAACATTGTTCGTTTCATTACCGTGAAGTGAACATAGGAACACTATATGATTCAAAGTTTGAAACTCGTGACCACAATTACACATGGGACTATCTATGATATTTTTCGAAAATAAAGATTTATTCAAATTAATGTGTCCCGAACGGCATCGGTTTATCACGACAATTAAACTCCTCTCTAGGTTCTTCCTAAAAAACCATGGAGTTTTTTCAACTTTCAAAAAAAAGGTTGAAATAAAATTTTCCTTTATTCCCTGTTCTCTATTTGATTATTGATTTGGATGTTTTTACGTATGCAGTATGCCTTAAACTTTCTCTCAGATCTTGATAGGGAATGAGGTATTGTATGTCGTTGCTGGGTAGTTCAGTAGCTTTTTTTGCAAGTTGATACACTTTCTCGTTTCCACTTATATTGTGATGGAATCCATACGAACTCCATTGTTGTTTTGAAAACATTGTTTTCAAAATGCTCAAAGAGCTTTTCTTTAATTTTCAAAATGTAGCAACTAACATTAAAATTGAATCGAAATTTTGCAGACTTGCCAACACATCAGTGAAAACGAAAAAGCTCTTTGATTTATTCTGTGTAGCAATTTCACAAGCATCTAGAATAGCGATACATTCTGCGGTGAAAATTGAGGTATATGAATCCTAATAATATCTAATTCAGGACAGATACAAGCAGTACCAACTGATCTGGAATTTTTGACTTTACTACCATATGTGTAGATATGACTCTGATACGAACCTGAAAATTTGTGTGTAAATACACATAACACATTATGTGTTTGATACAAGAGTGAAGAATATTTTCTCTTCTTACATGTTTTCTGATTATTACCGAGAAAGATTTTCACTGTTTTTTGTGTCATAGTATCTAGTTTACTGACAGTTTCATCAAGTATTTTTTACACAAAGGTTTTGTGCGAGCGTTTATACTGAAAAGCATCGATTCAGCAAGTAATACACAGTTAGGAGTAGAATTTCTATATCCCATGCAGAGTCTAATCGCCTGATATTGTTGTCTCTCGAGTTTTTGTTGCCCTTTTTTATTTATCGGATAGTAAATGAAACAGACGTAATCTATGATGGACCTGTAGAATGTTAATAGCGTGAGGGGTTCAGCACCTCAAGTAATACCTGAAAGAAATTTAACAACATTCATGGACCTATTACATTTGACTAGCGTGTTTTTAATGTGTGTATTGAAAGACATGTCATATTCAAAAGTGACACCCAAAAACTTTGCCGAGCATTTAGACTCAAAGGTATCATTTCCTATTCGCGTATTGAAATGAACAGAGTTCGTTTTCTTTGGAGCAAGTTCAACCCTAAACACATTAGTTCATTCTTAATGTTTGCAATGGCTTCCTGCCATATATATATATATATATATATATATATATATATATATATATATATATATATATATATATATATATATATATATATATATATATATATATATATATATATATATATATATATATATATATATATCACTGGTCTACAATGATTTTGTTGCCCTAGATATGAAAATGATTTTGGGTCTATTTATGCACACAAGTCGTGAAACTATCAATGATTCTGTAGGATTTGCTATGATTTCTTTTTAAATCTTGATTTTCATTTTACATAACAAAAATCGTAAAACAAGAAACAAAATAACAGATATATTTATAATGTCAGTTATGTTTTGAGAAATTCGGATACATCAAAGTTATTTACTTCGATGTATCCGAATTTCTCAAAAAAGGAAAATGTCGAAAATATATTTCATATTTCCATAAAACGCCTTTTATGAGCTTTTCTTCTATAATTTTTCGGGGGACAATCTCTTTTCAAAGACCAGCAGTAATCTGCCATCATGTGACAATCCCATCGACCTTGATACCTTTCTTCCATCACTTTTAGATCTTGATGAAACCGCTCTCCCTGTTCCTCACTATAATTTCCTAAATTATTCGGAAATTTATCTAGATGATTGCGGAGATAGTGTAACTTAATACTCATATTTGCTCCTAAAGTCTGAAAGTTTGTCAGCATATTTTGCACAATTTCTTCATAATTTGCTGCTTTATGGTTACCTAGGAAATTTTCGACAACCAACACAAAACTTTTCCAAGCTTTACTTTCCGGAACAGTCATAACTTTGATAAAATCTGAGTCTTTCATCAATTGCCTTGTTTGAAGACCATCAAATATTCCACCTTTCAATTTTTCCATACTAAGCTTCGGAAATTTTCTGCAAATGTAATTAAAACAATTTCCGTCTTTGTTCAACGCTTTTACAAATTGCTTAATCATACCTAACTTAATATTCAATGGTGGAAGTATGATTTTGTCTCTGCTCACCAGCGGCTCCCTTATTACGTTGGCTTTACCGACAGTTAAAGAATTTCTTACAGGCCAAACATCTTGTTCCCAATGAAGTTTCTTTGCTCTACTATCCCGCATACAAATAAAGCAAGGGTATTTTGTATATCCACTTTGTTGGCGAAGTAAAAAATTAACCATTATTAAATCCACATAGACCGGCCATTGATGCTCAGAGTATTTAATTTTCTCTAAAACTAATTTTACATTTTCATATTCTTCTTTGAGTTTCGTTGAATGGGCAATTGGAATTGATGCAAATTTATTTCCATTGTGCAATAAGACGCATTTTAAACTTCTTTTGCAACTATCAATAAAAAGGCGCCATTCAGTAGATTTGTACTCTTTTAAACCCATGTCTATAAGCAGCTTCGCGATATCATTATAATACACTAATCCTTCATTTTCACTAAAAATTTGTAATAACTCTTTTTCTCGCGTTCTATATGTTGTAATTGTTACTGTTGGTGCCAATAAATTTTTTTCTTTCAATCTTGAGGCTAACAGTTCTGATCCTTGTTTTGATAAATTGAGATCACGTATTAAATCACTGAGTTCATTTTGAGAAAATAACTTTGGCGTAGATGTTTCACCTTCCCATTCACTTCCACTAGTAGATGGTCCCGATTTCTGTGAATTTGGTAACATCATTGTTTCTGAGGGCATGCGAATTACTTTTGAAATGTATATGGGCCGAGGGAGATTTTCAGACTGTAAGTCTGGGTATCTCCACGTTTGATTTCGATTAGAACCTTTAACATCTACTACGCAAAAGTAACAATCATCTAAATGATTCGTAGGCTCCATCCAGATCATAGGAATACCAAAGTCTAATCCAGAACGTTCACCTTTTTTCCAAAACCGTAAAGACTAATCTAACACAGGACTTACAAACTTTATTAGGAACCCATGGTTTACCTAATTTGTCCATTTTGAAACCAAAATATTCAACATAAGTCTCCTTGACAAAGTCTGTGATATTTCTTTTTTGTTTTTTTGGTATATAAACACCGCAAATATAACAAAATAAATCACTACAATATTTACACTTTCTTCGTGACGAACTAATATTTTAGACTAGAAGACAAATATATAATAATGGACATTCAGTAATTGAAACAAAATATTAATCCATGACACTTTATCCAGATTTACGTGTATATGTACTTCAATATTGTCAAATAACTGAGATCTCAGCTGTTCTGTGGAGCAAGGGGTCTGAGAGTGGGGATCAGGTGATGTTTGTATGAGCGAAAAAGTTGCGCAGAAGCCTAATCATGACTGGAAAATTAAATTTTATTTCTAACAAGCTTATAATTGTTCAAAATATAAGAAATGCAAAAATCATGAAAATACGAGCACATTGAGAACTTTCATGAATATATTCGTAATCTGGGCACTTGAAAACATAAAATTTGCGATGATATCCAGGGCAACAATAAAAAAATTTTTTGTAGAGCTGTGTATATATATCTATATATATATATATATATATATATATATATATATATATATATATATATATATATATATATATATATATATATATATATATATACGAGCAATAAGTGGTACCTGAACGATAGTTTTCTGATCACTTCATAAATTAAACCGTCCAAACACAGAGCAGATTTTATGTTACAGGATTTGAGCGTTGAATCAAACTCTGAGAAGGTAAAGGGCCGATCCAGGTCAACCATAGGTGAAAAGTGTGCAATGAACACGGGCGCCATCCTTTAGGGGCGCCAAAACCCAGGGTCCAAAAAAAATATTAAAATGAAAGTTGAGAAATTAAATAGGATTAGGTGTAAATACACTCGAAATTTTATTAGTATATCATCCAGTCACTGCCAATTCCTATGTTGCGAGAACATGTTAGGCGACGGTTTCTTGATTTTTCCTGTTCAGACATGAAAAACGCCTGGAGCGCTATAAAAGCGATGCATCGCCAATCGCCACAGGCGTTTTTAAATCAGTTATTTGAATTGTGGAGGCCGTTACTTGATGTAGATCCATGATATAAATGAGATAAAAAACACAAGGTTTAACTTTAATCTACACTTAATTTGAAAAAATTCGACGACGTTTCGCTGACACAGCAGCTTTATCAAGAATGAAAAACAGAATGAAGAGTATGGTATTATAAACAAATCGTAGAACAAGTTGGATGAATAACAGGAAAATCCACACCGAGCCATTGTACAGTTAGTATGAAAGGTAATAAAAACTAATTAAACAAGTTAAGTAGGGATGAATAATTCACATCTACCTGTTCATTCAAAAGCTTGTCCGAATGTTTGTATCTATTTATTTCTAATGCTTCTAGGAGATCTAATTTTGAACTTTTGATTTCATATGTAATATGTCAAAGTTTTCATTGAATGAATGGTTTTCTTTTATTAGGTGGTTTGAATAATTTGAATCAGATTTATTTTTATCGAAGCTACGTTCATGTTCAGATGTTCTTATGCCAAAACTCCTATAGGTCCTACCGATATAAATTTTATCACAAGAACCGCAATTGAGTTTATAGATTCCTGATTTACTTGATTTTTCAACACGAGATTTATTATTTTTAATATGTTTACCTAAGTTATAAGAAGTTTTGAAAGTTATATTAAGATTTTGTTTGACGAGAAAGGAGTTAATATTTGTACTTGCAGAACCGCAGAATGTTAAACTGTTGAACATTTTATAGTCTTTATGAATAGGATATACTTCATTTATTGCTTTCTGATACAGTTTTTCACGAATGATTAGATCTATCATATCCGGATTATATGAATTATTAATGGCTATCTGTTTGATGATGTTTAACTCTTTATTATAATCTTCTACTGATAAAGGTAAATTGAGTAACCGATGTACCATGCTGTTTAAAGCTGCAACTTTGTGTTGAATTGGATGTAATGAGTAGTTATGTATAATTGTATCAGTATGTGTTGGTTTACGAAAGACCGAAAAAGCATGATTATTATTTTGTTTAGAGTGATTTTTAAGTCCAAAAAATTAATGGAATCGTTCTGTTCAATTTCTATCGTGAATTTAATGTTCAAATGGATGGAATTAATGAAATTAAGAAATAAGTAATTGACGAGTAGTTCAATGAAACATACTAAGATGTCGTCAACATATCTATACCAATAGAAGTTTGGAAATGAGTGGATGTGTATGAATTTTCTGTTCAATATTATTCATAAAAATCTCTGCTAAAGTGGACTCTTGATTCAATATTTCTGATTTAATTATGTGGTTAACATGATTCGAATTCAACATGTTTTCGATTAATATTTTGACATCACCTGGAGAACACTTGGGTATAAATTCTCAACATCAAACAGAAATAAGTTTTGCGTTAGGTGGTAGGTTAACGTTTTTTATGTTATTTATCAATTCGAAAAATTTTTTATAGAAAATTTTGATTTGAATGAACAATAATTTTTACTTACCTTATAGATATCATTAAAATTATTGTTCATTCAAATCAAATTTTCTAAAAATTTAACCACATAATTAAATCAGAAATATTGAATCTATTGACATTTGCATTGAACAAAATTATTTTTCTTTCAACAACATCTATTACAGTAGTGAAAATGGTTTGATCATGGGAAATCCTTTGAGTCCACTTTAAGCAGAGATTTTATGAATAATATTGAACAGAAAATTCATACACATCCACTCATTTCCAAATTTCTTCATTGGTATAGATATGTTGACGACATCTTAGTATGTTACATTGGAACTACTCGTCAATTAGACTTATTTCTTAATTTCATTAGTTCCATCCATTTGAACATTAAATTCGATAGAAATTGAACAGAACGATTCCATTAATTTTTGGACTTAAAATCACTAAACAAAATAATAATCATGTTTTTCGGTCTTTCGTAAACCAACACATACTGATACAATTATACATAACTACTCATTACATCCAATTCAACACAAAGTTGCAGCTTTAAACAGCATGGTACATCGGTTACTCAATTTACCTTTATCAGTAGAAGATTATAATAAAGAGTTAAACATCATCAAACAGATAGCCATTAATAATTCATATAATCCGGATATGATAGATCTAATCATTCGTAAAAACTGTATCAGAAAGCAATAAATGAAGTATATCCTATTCATAAAGACTATAAAATATTCAACATTTTAACATTCTGCGGTTCTGCAAGTAGAAATATTAAATCCTTTCTCGTCAAACAAAATCTTAATATAACTTTCAAAACTTCTAATAACTTAGGTAAACATATTAAAATAATAAATCTCGTGTTGAAAAACAAGTAAATCAGGAATCCATAAACTCAATTGCGGTTCTTGTGATAAAATTTATATCGGTAGGACCTATAGGAGTTTTGGCATAAGAACATCTGAACATAAACGTAGCTTCGATAAAAATAAATCTGATTCAAATTATTCAAACCACCTAATAAAAGAAAACCATTCATTCAATAAAACTTTGACATATTACATATAAAATCAAAAGTTCAAAATTAGATCTCCTAGAAGCATTAGAAATAAATAGATACAAACATTCGGACAAGCTTTTGAATGAACAGGTAGATGTGAATTATTCACCTACTTAACTTGTTTAATTAGTTTTATTACCTTTCATACTAACTGTACAATGGCTCGGTGTGGATTTTCCTGTTATTCATCCAACTCGTTCTACGATTTGTTTATAACACCATACTCTTCATTCTGTTTTTCATTCTTGATGAAGCTGCTGTGTCAGCGAAACGTCGTCGAATTTTTTCAAATAGAGTGTAGATTAAAGTTAAACCTTCTGTTTTTTATCTCATTTAAATCAGTTAGTTCACTGGACCGTGCAACAAGTGAATAAAAACAAGTAATCATATTAATTTTTACATATAAAGTTATTTTTATTTTGTCAAGTGTGGTGTTGTGTTGTGTAATATTTTGTTTATTACTTTTTTTTTAAATTAAGTGCCGAATACCTGCTGACTGCAGTTTCAACGGCTTGATTTTTTATAAAATGGTAAGTGTTCCCTACTTTATACTATCAACATTAACCTTTTATAGGATACTGGTTATAATTAATTTTTTTAGCCAAATATCTTTTTATTAATTGAAATGTCATGTACGAGTTTGAAAAGTAACTGGTTTTATCCATAACTCGCTTAGTTTTTATGCTATCGATCTTTTTAAAGAACCATTTTGTAGGGTTTTTCTAAGGGCTATAAGATTAAATTATTTTAATATCTAATATCTTTTTTGCCTTTATTTTCGAAAGGATTTAAGCTGAAAGGGCTCGAACAAATTGCTTTTTACTCAAATATACAAACTTCAATCGGCCATATCTTACTTAATAATAATCTGCCCTATAAAGGGTTAAAAACTATTGGCTACTTAGTTAACTTTTTAAGAATATTTCCAACCCTACCCACATGGTGGTTATTATTGTGGTTACTTTAAAAGTTAATTCTTAATTCCCATGAGTACTGATTATTTATTTGTTTTTTCAGGATAAAAGAAAGTGACCTTTAGGTGCGAAGTTTTGCGAGCAAAAGAAACTGAGACTACAAGAAAGGGGAAAAATGGTTGGATCTTTAAAGCATTTCTTGCAAAACAATCGAGATTCCACGGAGACTATCGATGTAATATCAATAACCGTGAGTGGACCATCTTAAATTTCAACAGTAACATCAGATCCTGCAACAAGTGGCAGCGGTTGTAGCAGCAAAACAGCTTCTACTGATGCAGAGCCCGATGAAGCGATGATACCATCCTTGTCTACAGCACTTGAACAATCCACTTCAGGTAATTCAGCTTGTGTAAAAAGTTCGGTAATGTCAGCTACCAAAATACCTGCTGCAAGTGACACTTACGATGAAGGCTGTAATGAGGCTAGTATCGATATAATTCCGTCCGACCCCGGTTTGTGGCCCGAAGGAATTACCAATGAGATGGCTAGAATATTGGTTGAACGTGGTCCGCCCTTGATAGACATCAGTTTTAGTTTTCCTTGTAATAAAGATAAGAGAAAGTTTTCGTGCAAATACTTTGAATGAAATCTAGCAAATGGAGAAAACGTCGAAGGGGCTTGGCTTATTTACTCTATTTCTAAAGATTCTGTATTTTGTTTTTGTTGTAAGTTGTTTTGTAAATGTAAAACTCCTAACGCTTTTTGTGATAAAAATGGAGTATCTGATTGGCAACACTTGTCTTTGCTAATTAAGAGACACGAAACGTCAATTTTACACAACAGTTATATAAACACTTGAGTAAATTTAAAAAAAAAGTTGGAGACATCTATGACTTAATGCTCATCATCTGAGGATTTTAGAAACGAAAAAAAATTATGGCGAGACGTGTTGGAAATAATTATTGCGATTGTTAAGTTCTTATCTACACAATGCTTGGCATTTCAAGGTTCTTCTCAATTGCTTTTCGAACATGATAATGGAAATTTTCTAAAAGCTGTTGAGATGATTGCCTCTTTTGATTCAGTGATGAGACAGCACGTTAGTCGAGTGTATAATTCCCAAAAAAAATCTGTTAAAGTTACTCATTATTGCGTGCAAATACAGAATGAAATAATTGACGCTTTTGCACACAAGCGCCAGTAGCCCTCACGGGAACCCTGGGCCGATCAAAAAATGCATTGTCTCGCGTATCAGGAAAAGTTTCAGGATTGATTGGTACTCATGGCGGCAAAGCTTATTGAAAGCTGAACTCAAGGCTCCTGTTTTAATGAAATTTACTCGATCGTTGACAGAATGATTAGTATTTGTCCGTTTGTTTTTCAAAATTCTCGAAAGATTCCAAGAGTAGGTTAAGTTCCTTGATAAGTCAATTGTGGCTGCAAATTTTCTATAATTGCCTCTTTTTCTAGGTGACTTTGCTCTCCCGATTATCAACGGTGTTAACTTGTGTTCACCTGATGCATTGACACATCTTAGGAAAGCTATTCGTTGCCTTGCTAATTTAAAACCTGAGACAGTTTTTTCAGAAATCGATCGTTTTATCAGATAGAAGTCTTCTGTATAAATCAGTCTCATCTGAGCGATTCTTCGCTTGAGTATCCATCTTTCGGAGGAAATGTAAGGACGTCGGTCCTGTCTAACAGAGATGTGTTGGACATTAAAGATCCCTTCCCTCGACACGAGAGGGGTTCGGCAAAATTCCCGTGTTAGTGAGGTGACACAATTCCCCGGCGTGTCATTGGCCGAAAGACGGAAATAGAGCACGTTAAAGGAATAACTAACAAACAAACAGTCTCATCTGAGTTGAACATTCTGTCAAAAAAGTACTGGGAACTGATTATTCAAATTGAATCTCAAAATGTTTGTTGTTGCTAAGTTGAAACAACCGTTCTCTATATTGATGTGCAGTTTGAACGTTATCTGTCATTTAGTGCTCGATTTGGTCGTTTCTCTCAGGCGTGTTTTGCGATTTTTACAATGGATAAAAATATCGAACAATGAATTTGTCCAAAATTTTGTATTGCAAATGGAATTTCGTGTGCCGAATCGCTGAAAATATTACAGAAGGCTTACGGTGAATCGACTTAATCAAAAACACGTGCATATGAGTGGTACAATGCATTCAACGCGACTGAGATGTGGTGGAAGTTTTGCCTCGCTCTTGTCGGCCATCAACATCTTATAGAAGGACAGTGAAGTAAAGTTCAATTCAAGAGTGAGCAACAACTACGTCAATGAAATTAAAGAAATTCAAAGCATTATCTGATTACCCACATGAGTTCGAATATTTCAGGCATAGGGAATTTGTTTCAAAAACATTTAATAGACCCTTCAAAATTGGTGGAAGAAAGTTGTTTTTATCATATATAAAAAATACTCCTATATTGCTAGTGCCCATAAGAAGAGGTGTCACGAAGAGGGTGATACAACAAACAACTAATTTTATCTCTGTCAAGGAACCAAGAACCAAATCAATCCAATTATTCAAGTTATTAATCAAGATGATAGGTTTTCAAATATTGAGATTAACTTAGTTCATAACTCCAGTCGTCGGCCTTGATTTTATTGAGTTAGTGTAGCAACCGAACAAAGCTTTCTCCTATGTTCACAGTCGATGAGCAACAGTTAAACGATTTGTGTTTAGGAAAAACTATTAACAGATTCTGAATCAGTAAAACGTAATCTATCTATACGCTCATTTTCGTCAAATTCTTCTTAATTTTATTGCAGCTAAACGATTTGTGTTTAGGAAAAACTATTAAAAGATTCTTAATCAGCAAAACGTAATCTATCTATAAGCTCATTTTCGTCAAATTCTGAGACCCAAAAATTTTCGACATTCTGCCAATACTCAAAATTGTGAACTTCTTAATTTTATTAACAGATTCTTAATCAGCAAAGAGCAATCTATCTAGATGCTTATTTTCGTCAAATTCTGAGACCCTTAAATTTTCGACCTTCTGCCAATACTCAAAATTGTAAACTACAAAAATTTATAGCGGCTAAACGATTTGTGTTTAGAAACAACTATTAACAGATTCTTAATCAGCAAAGAGTAATCTATCTAGACGCTTATTTTCGTCAAATTCTGAGACCCTTAAATATTCGACATTCTGCCAATACTCAAAATTGTGAACTTCTTAATTTTATTAACAGATTCTTAATCAGCAAAGAGCAATCTATCTAGACGCTTATTTTCGTCAAATTCTGAGACCCTTAAATATTCGACATTCTGCCAATACTCAAAATTGTGAACTTCTTAATTTTATTAACAGATTCTTAATCAGCAAAGAGCAATCTATCTAGACGCTTATTTTCGTCAAATTCTGAGACCCTTAAATTTTCGGCATTCTGCCAATACTCAAAATTGTAAACTTCAAAAATTTATAGCGTCTAAACGATTTGTGTTTAGAAAAAACTATTAACAGATTCTTAATCAGCAAAGAGTAATCTATCTAGTCGCTTATTTTCGTCAAATTCCGAGACCCTTAAATTTTCGACATTCTGCCAATACTCAAAATTGTGAACTTCTTAATTTTATTAACAGATTCTTAATCAGCAAAGAGCAATCTATCTAGACGCTTATTTTCGTCAAATTCTGAGACCCTAAAATTTTCGACATTCTGCCAATACTTAAAATTGTGAACTTCTTAATTTTATAGCAGCTAAACGATTCGTGTTTAGGAAAAACTATCAACAGATTCTTAATCAGCAAAACGTAATCTATCTATACGCTCATTCTCGTCAAATTCCGAGACCCTAAAATTTTCGAAATTCTGCCAATACTCAAAATTGTGAACTTCAAAAAGTTATAGCGGCTAAACGATTCGTGTTTAGAAAAAACTATTAACGCTTATTTTCGTCAAATTCTGAGACCCTAAAATTTTCGACATTCTGCCAATACTCAAAATTGTGAACTTCTTAATTTTATAGCAGCTAAACGATTTGTGTTTAGGAACAACTATTAACAGATTCGTAATCAGCAAAACGTAATCTATCTATACGCTCATTTTCGTCAAATTCTGAGACCCTAAAATTTTCGACATTCTGCCAATACTCAAAATTGTGAACTTCAAAAATTTATACCGGCATACTCAGCATCCCCAAAAGTTAAATGTTTGGGCGGGTATTTATGGAAATCACATCATAGGCCCTTTTTTATCCGGTAATATTACTGGCCAAATTTATTTAGAACTATTACAGAACGCTATTTATCCAGTCCTCGTGCAAGTATTGGAGAATGAAGACCATGAAACGGTCATTTTTCAACTAGATGGCGCACCACCTCATTTCGTTAAACCTATGCGTCAGTTCTTAGATGAAAATTTTCCTCAGGCCTGGATTGGAAGAAGGGGACATATTGAGTGGCCACCCAGATCTGTCGCCACTGGTCTTTTTTCCATGGGGTCACCTGAAATCTAAGATTTACGCTACCGAACCTGAGTCACTGGATGATCTGCGAATTCGGATCATTAATGAATGCCGTCAAATTGAACCAGAAATGTTGAGTAATGTACGTGAACTATTTGAGCAAAACTTATTTTACTGCATGGAAGTGAATGGTGTCCATTTTCAGCACTTAATAAACTAATCACAAAAGTAAGTAGTCTTCCACTTTTTTTAGCTGCCATTTGGTGAAATTTTGCTGCGAAAATTTAGAGTCACTTGGTACTCGATAAGATCTTCAAAATGAGGTATCGCAACACCTCTCATCCCTATTCTCACCCCCGGTAGGAGATTGAAGTTACGGGGTTGAAAAAATCGGAATATGTTCCCCTCGAATCAGAAATCGACGGGCCGAGCGATTCTCCATCATATATATATATATATATATATATATATATATATATATATATATATATATATATATATATATATATATATATATATATATATATATATATATATATATATATTTATATATATATATATATATATATATATATATATATATATTTATATATATATATATATATATATATATATATATATATATATATATATATATATATATATATATATATATATTATATATCCGATTGTAGGTCAACTCCACTTGAAACGCCCTCAGAGTGGCTTGAGTGAGTGGCTCGACTGGCACTTTGGAATTCCGCTGCCCTTTTAGTTTTATACTAAGAACACGTGAGTTGGTATCAAGAGAGATGAGATACAGTTTCCAGGAGATTTCGAATAAGACGAGTACCTGGAAAACCAAACCATCTCCAACTTGCTCAAGCAGTTGTTAGACAGAGAGGCCAATAGTGAAGTTTTGGTGGAAAAAATAATGTCGTACCTTGTCTTCCAACATTGAACCTGAATTTACTCTTCCAATAAGATAATGATACTCCTCACCATGGGATAGTTATGCGAAATACACATTACCAATATTCTCATCAATTATGTGTGGGACACCCAGGAAAAAGTCTTCAGAGGGAAAACTTCTTCTTACATGAACAGGAGCTTCGCTTGGCAGTCCGAGGGGTTTGGAATGAATTAGACCCAATATACCTAAGAAATAATTGATATTTCTTGGTCACTGAAAAATCAGGCTTCTAGTTCTGTCTAAAATAAAATTACAGGAGAACAAGAAAGAGTTTTTGTAAATTTCTAACTGTAGTGAAGTTTAGTGTCAAAAACTTAAATTAAAAACACATGTTAATTTATACATTTATTAATTGAATTTAAATTAAAACTAGTCAAAATAAAATTTTATATCTGTTATATAAAATATACGTTACATAAAATAAACTAAGCAATAAGCAAATTTTCAGTGAAAAGGATGAACATGCTTTAATAATAAATTATCATTTTGTAAGGGTTAATCTTAAATCTCCTCGGTTAATGATGTCCGGTCTGTTTCTTTTTTGCTTTAGGAGATTGGTAGCAGCGCTGAACCCCCTTCTCACTAGGTATAACGATGGAAAGGAAATTAAAAATTACCTCGCTATATTCCATTATACGGGATAAGTAACGGGTATGTCGTTTTGCAGCCAGAATTGCTGATATCCGTTTTTAAACTGAATCTTTAGTTCTTCGTTTGTACTTAGTTCAGTCAGTTCCTCTTGTATTATGACATTCGTTTCTTCTATGTCACCATATGGATTAATTATCCACGGTGGTATTAACATTGTCGAAACATCCTCAAACCTAGTTTCAAAATCTGAATAGAGGGCATTTAAATGTTGAACGTAGGTTGAAACGTCGTCTTCCTATCAGTTTGTCTGTGACAAACTGGGGTTTTGAGAAAATTCGTCCCGTCCAATATTTTGCTTCATTAGTTTAACTCTAGCAAGAAACGCTGATAAGATGGACTTTGTTTTAATCAAATTTAAACTGTCGCCTTGTAACTGCAAATTAACTATATTAAATGAATGAATAAAAATTTTATCTTTAGTATCCAGAAATTCTAAAATAGCCTCAAAAAGTACAAAAAATCTTGTCAAACATAATCCTTTCGACAGCCAGCGTACTTCAGTGTGAAGGAGTATTTGATGAAAGTGTTCGTCATTTTCTTCACTCAACTATGCAAATAACCGCGTATTCAGCGCGTTACTTCGGATTCGGTTTACTGCATCAATGAGTAATTGAAGAGATTCATGCAATCTAACACTCAAATTTTTCGCAACAAAATGTTGCCGATGGATGACGCAATGTATTGCTAACACCCCTGACACATTTTGTTTTAAATAGCTTATAAATCCACATAACGTCCAACCATGACAGGAGCTCCATCAGTAGCTACTGATATTATATTTGATAAAGGGATTCCTTTTTCAATGAAGTAATCCTTCAAAACATGAAATATTGATTCACCTTTAGTGTCGGTTATCAAACTTCCACGTAGATTTCTTGATTCATAACAAAACGAACATATAACAATAATAATGCTGCATTACCAGGTAAAGTTGACTCGTCCTGTTGTATAGATAAATGGGTCGTTTGCAAATAATTACACGAGAAGCTTTCAATATCAGAACTCCTTTCATCAATACATCTTTCAACAATATTATTGCTCAAGGGAATTCTTTTAAGGATATCAGATGCAGGTTTGTGTAAAACAGTTTTTAAAACCTCTTCAACGGCTGGCAAAATTAACTTCTCTTCGATAGTATACGGTTTTCCGGATTTTGCTATAAGTAACCGGGACGCCCGCAAACCATCATCGTTTCTTCGTGACGTCGAAGCGAACATTCTGTCCAGTGTGGGTCTCTTCTGAAGTGTATCTTTGAGTGTTTGAAAGTATTTCAAATCTTTATCTGTTTTATAAGGGCGACATTTTCTCAGATGATCCTGCAGCTTAGATGGTTTCATACCGTCATTGCCCAAAACTTTGTTGCATACAAGGCAATTTTTTGTCCGACAATGATGGAATTAAGCCAAATTTCAAATAATCAACACTGTACTGTCTACATTTCTTTTAAGATTCGGACATGCCATCAGTCATCTGTGGACAAAATTACATTATTTAAATAAGACATAAACACCAGCAGCTGTTTATTAAAAAATTTTTTTAGATTTTTCCGAAAACATTCCATAATCCGAACATCTCCTTGCATCAATTAGTTCGGATTACGGAGATTGCACTGTAATTATAATACCCGATTGCTGAAACTTTCAAAAAGAAATTATTGAGGAGTACTCGTGTGTGTAATTCTGCATGATTGAATATTAAACTATTAGTGAGTGAAGTCATGATTGGCGTAATTTTTCACTAACTACGAGTAAGAAACTAAAATTTAATAAAAAATAACACCGATTCACCGTAATTTGTGTGATAAACTACCTGTTTATACACTCGGAGGCAAAATTAGCGGAACACTCGAAAATTTAACCAAATTCGAAGTTCGATATTTTTTCTAATTCTCAACCGATTTAGATGATTTGTTCGGCAAGTTATAGATCAACTCTTCTGCTTTGTAGAAATTATAAGAGAAAACAAAAAACTTCGAGAAAAATTTTATACGGGGGCAAAACTAAAAGTGTTTTTTTTGTCAAAAATTCGTAACACCCTGTGGAATTTCGTGGTCCGAGTTGAAACGTACAATATCATGGTCTGTCAAGACACATCTTCCTACAGTAACGCCCTTCTTGTTTCATGCGTTTATCTCTATTTTTGCAAAATATATTTAATTTCAAGTGGAAAATCACCATTTTGGAGAAATTCCATTGAATCAAGAAATTGTCATTAAAATTCGTCTATCAATTTGGAATTTTCTTTTTATCACTCAGGCGTGTCGAAATTGTCGTTTGCGATTTTATGTTCGAATTGCATTAGTTATTGATGACAATTTGGTTAATTTGGTGAAAATTAGAATTCATAGGAGATAACAGTCGGTAGGTATTAAAATACACAACCGAATTCTGGGATCATTGATAAAACTTTTCATTTACACATGTGCACACCTTTTTTATCAAATATGAAATACAACACAAGTTTTTTGTATATGACCACATTTGCACTTGTTTAAAGAATGAGAGTTTTACATTCTTTGATTTGATACAAATTCGATCGGTTGCCGTGTTTTGTGATTCTTTTACTGTTTACGATTCGAAACGGTATTTTTCATTCAGAATGAGAGATTTACTACCAACCTCAGTAGCAAGGGCAGTTACATTGATCGAGGAAGGGCGCACCTACCGCTCAGTCGGTACCATGTTGGGTGTCTCGACGTCGGTTATCCATCAAATCTACCGACGTTACAGGGAAACTGGATTGTACGTGACGAGGCGAGGACAAGGAAGAAATCGGGCAACCCGCGCTATACATGACCGTTTAATCGTCAATCAAACCATAAGAAATCCTCGTCTTACTGCTGTTCAGACACGTAACCTTTTACAAGCAGTGGATAACATTAACGTCAGTGTGAGGACAGTCAGAAGACGATTAAATGAAGTTGGTCTGAGATCATACGCGCAAGCAAGAACCAAGACTCGATAGAGCCCATCGGGTAGCAAGATTGGCGTTTGCTAGGGAGCATGTAGCATGGACAATCAATCAGTGGAGACGAGTTTTATTTAGTGATGAGAGCCGATATTGTGTGAATTTCGTGGATGGTAGAGATAGAATATGGAGGCATCGAGGGAAAGGTACAATCAAGCAAACTTCGCAGGAACTGAGCAATACGGTGGAGGGTCAGTTATGATATGGGGTGGCAGATGCTTGGGAGTACGAACAGAACTGGAGATTATTGGCAATGGATCACTTAATGCCCATCGGTATATAACAGAAATCTTGGAGCCCCATGTTTTGCCTTTTGCTCCTTACATAAGGGAAAATTTCCTTTTTATGCACGTTAACGCGCGCCCTCATACTGCGCGCATAGTGATAGAATATCTCAATGAAGTTGAGATCACACGAATGGACTGGCCGTTGCGGTCACCGGATTTAAGCCCGATCGAACACGTTTGGGACATTCTTGGAAGAAGGGTTCGACAACGGAATCCAGGCAACGTTGAAGAGCTGACATTGGCTTTGGTGGAAGATTGGGACAACATAACTCAACAGATGATAGACAACATCATTGGGAGTATGCGAAATCGTATGCGCGCTGTAATAAGAGCTCGGGGGGGTCATACTCGCTACTAAAATCAATTTTTTTTTTTGTGGGTCATCATGAACATTTTTCTCAACATGTTCATTTCATTTCACGAGTGTATCGCCAGGATACACACCTGCTCTCAATTTTGGACAGGAATGATAATTATTATAGTGTCACAAAAAAATTCAAAAATAAATGTGCAAAATCAACGATTTTTCCAGTGTACTTCGAGTTCTCCCGGAGCGTGAAATTGGCCAGTGAATTTCAAAAATTTTCATTTCGTTAGATTTCCGCTTCTCTAATTTTGATTTTATTTTTTGGCTAACCTCCGATGTTATGCACCTACGCAAGAATAAAAATAAACTCTTGAAATTTGTTACTTTTCGCTTCAAATTGGATATCTCTTGTAAAAATAGAGATAAATGCATAAAACAAGAAGGGCGTTACTGTAGGAAGATGTGTCTTGACAGACCATGATATTGTACGTTTCAACTCGGACCACGAAATTCCACAGGGTGTTACGAATTTTTGACAAAAAAAACACTTTTAGTTTTGCCCCCTTATAAAATTTTTTATAGCAGAAGAAGCAGAAGAGTTGATCTATAACTTGCCGAAAACATCATCTAAATCGGTTGAGAATTAGGAAAAATATCGGACTTCGAATTTGGTTAAATTTTCGAGTGTTCCGCTAATTTTGCCTCCGAGTGTATATTTTTAAATATTTTCTTGAACTGTTAACTGTTAAGGGATGTGGGGGTGCCTGTATATACAGTGATTCAACAATAAACACTATTACTGAAGAAAAACATATAACAATGTTGAGCGTAGAAGGAATCCTTGAGTGAGCTGGTGCAGTGTCAGTGAAAGATAAATTGATTATAATTAGTGTATATGCCAGTCAAAAGTATGGCACATATGAAGATTTTAGTGAAAGACTGGAAGAAATACTGGTGTATGTTATTGACAAGTATGTAAACTTCAAGGTTATTTTGGCAGGTGACTTTAATTTAGATTTATTCGAAGAAAGAGATATTATCTCTTCTTTCATTGATTTATTTAATATGTATGGTTTCCACCCTACAGTTGAGGTTGCTACTAGAGAAAGACAAAAAAAATACCTGACAATATTTTTGTGAATTTTGATAATGATTATGAAAGTAACGTTCTGAAAGAAGATATCTCTTATCATCATGGACAAAAGGTAGATTTCATGCATTTCTTCGATTCAAGTGTCGAAAAAGGGCCCTGCGTGATGAAGAAGAGTTTCTCACGAGCTAAATTAGCGCAATTAAATATCTAGCTGGGTAATATACGTTGGGAAAGGGTTTTCCATTTCCAATCTGAAGATGTTGATTCGGCATATAATATCTTTACTGAATCTCTAGTTCAAACAATTAAGCAGTATGTCCAATTAAATCATTTAATGTGAAACCTAAAACATTCATGGATTACGGTAGGCATAAGAACATCATGTAGAGAAAAACGAAAACTATTTTATAAAAAAGAACAAGGTATTGTTTCTGCTGCGCTCTATAAAACCTATTATTTCATTATGAAAAAAGTAATCAAAGTAGCTAAGATATTACAAAATAAAAGGTTCATAAATAACTCTGAAAATAAAACTAAAGCGTCATGGGTCTTAGTAAAGCAAATTACTGAAAATCAAAGAAAGAGGGAGCCGATCACAGAGGCTTTCTCTGATAAATTTTCAAACAGAAACTCCCCTTTGAATAACCTAAATAATCATTTTATCAATGCTGTTCCTGAGAAAAAGTTACCTAGGGAAAAATTTAAGTTTGTCAAAAGATGCAGGGATTCAGTTTATTTAACACCTACTTCTCCTGAAGAAGTCAAAAAAATAATCATTTATCTTAAGGGAAAAAATCGGTGGGGGATGATGAAGTACCTGTTTGTGTTCTTAAACAACTAAAATTAGCACATGTTATAGCTGTATTTAAAAAGGGTGCTAAAAATGATGAAAATAACTACAGGCCTATTTCATTGCTGTCTAACATAAATAAAATCTTTGAGAGAGTGATTTGTGATAGGCTAGTCAGTTTTTTTGAGTGAGTTCTCAGTGATAACTGAACAACAAAATGGGTTCAGGAAAGGCAAGTCTACTAGTAGAGCCATATACACTGCTCTCACAAAAATAATTAGTTCACTAAATGAGAAAAAAGCGACACTTACACTCTTAATAGATCTGAAAAAAGAGTTTGATAGCGTGAATCATGAGCTACTTCTCAAGAAACTTGAAATGTATGGTGTAAGGCAGGTTGCCTTGAATCTTATGAAATCTTACCTCACAGACCGAAAACAATGTGTGGTAGAAAATGATGATGATGGTAATTTGGTCAAATCGAACTGGATGACAGTCGAAAGAGGTGTTCCACAAGGTTCTATCTTGGGACCGCTCATCTACATAATCTATACAAATGATTTGACAGAGGTCACTGATGAGCATACAGTTTTATATGCTGATGATACAACTTTAGTATTGAGTGAAGAAGATATGCATAGTATGAAAATTGAAATCCTTGAAACCCTAGAAAATCTTCATCATTAACAAACGTTCTGTTATTCGGAAATAGGGCTGTTGAACGCATTACGATAAATTATCGAAACACTCTGATTGAATCTGTAGAAAATTCAGTTTTTCAAGGAATATGCTTAGATGGGAGACTACATTGGAAGAAACATTGGTTATCTAGCAAAAAACATATCTAGATGTTGTTATGCTTTGCGAACTATAGCAAGAAATGTGGGTACGAATGAAGCACTAATGGCATATCATGCTTATGTCCATTCAAGACTGAAATACGGCATAATATTTTGGGGAAACTCCACTTATGTGGATAGAATATTTAAGTTGCAAAAGAAATATTTGAGATTCATCTTCAGTCTGATGAGTACGGACTCATGTAAACAGATTTTCATTCAAAACAGCATTCTGACTGTTTATGAGTTGTATATTAACGAGAGTATATGCTTTGTTATAGAGAATAGAGATCTTTTTGTTGTTGAAGGTGCTATGAATCACAATTACAACACAAGAAAAAAAAGATGATATAATAGATGAAAAATATAATTTCAAAAAAATGCAAGATATACAATGATTAAATTATATAATATTGTGCCGTTGCCGGCCAAAAATCTTCCTAAAATGAAATTAAGAGTGAAACTGAAAAACTACTTGAAAAGTAAAGCTCACTATAATTTAACTGAATTCTATGAAAACAAAGTTTAGTAGTTGTGATTGTTTTTCTGGTGCAATTGATATACTCGCATCAGATTATACAGATTGTGACATGAGCTCTCTTTGTATATTGTTTCTACTTACCATTCCAATATTTCTTTCACGTTGCTGTATCTAAATTTCTCTTAACATGTTCCATGCCCAGAAATGGGTTTTATTTTGTTATTTTGTAAAAAGGAATTAATGAGAGATTATCTAGCTTAGCACTTTATTTTTCACGATTCAGGAAACGAATAAACGTATTTGTCCCACATTCGTATTTATAGGTGACGAATTGAACAAGTCAGTGCAAGTTAGCGAAGCTCTGAAACTGCTCGTACAAGATGATACTGGTATTTCATTATGTGCAGGTTTTTACAAGTTCCAAGTGTGTTGCGACCACAAAGCGAATACTTACATCCTACAACTTACACAATTTTATAAACATATAATAAATACTTTACTTCATAGGTACTTTTATAAATAATGTATATATGTCTTTATATTATAAGATAGTATGATGTAAGTAAATAGGTACTAACAGTGTATGTGTTGATATCCACTATCGTGAACCCCCATTTTTCATTTCATAGACCCCCAATTTTTTTTTTCGCTAACATAGACCCCTTGCAAGTTGTCATAGACCCCGGGGGGTCGATATAGACCACTTTGGGAATCACTGGTTTAGCATATACATTGCCTTGCTCCCAGATATGGGTTTAAATAAAAACATTTGTTTATGTTTTATTTTTCATTTTGTACGTTTCGATACAAAAATATAATTAAAAAGAAAATTATACCGAAAATATAAATTTGACATAAATATTTACTGTAAATGAGTATTGAGCACAATTATATATAAAGAAATCACATTAGCTGCCTTATATTAAAACGTTTCAAACACAATTTGGCACAACCATTCTATTCAGAGCAAAACAGTTTGTTAGATGAAATTATTTAACAAGCAAGTTTTGGCACAATTAACACATACAAAATAATGTTACATTCAAATAATATATATCATTTATCAGTCATTTCTTTTTTATTGTTATGGTATGGACGTATTCATAAACATTATAACTACATACCTCGAAAATGTTCTCTGCGTATTAAAATATCATTGGACATATTTTGAACAGAAAATGTTCATCTGCGTCATTACTGAGATCCAGTTTATATAATGAAATTGTGTAACTCCAATACAAATAATAATGTAGATTTATGGATTCAAATTGTGCTGTTCAACTCCATGTTACGTCGTCAACACGATAAACTAAAGAAGTGAATGAGTTTATTAAGTTAATTGACTATAAGTATAAATTGGGAAATGCTACAACAAATTATTTGTTAATTATTGAAATGTCGAAGTATTAATTAATGTTAGTGCTAAATGAGAGAGACAATAATATATGTAAGATATAATAAGAATGTTAATTAAGCCTTCATTATAATACCAGGATTATGCAACTTTGGATGGAAACAACTTCTTCGGATATCATTAGTAGTATAAGGATGTGATGTTAAAGCCATGACCCGTTATATACATCAACAAATATGTCCAGGTCAGATAGCACCTCTTCATTAAGTCACGTAATCTTCTAGTTCTCCCCAAAAATGAAAAATACGCTAAAAGGAACAAATTTTGAAACCATTCTTTCCATTGAGATAGAAACGACAGAGTTGCTAAGGCCCATTCCAAAATAAGCATTTCGGAAACGCAATCAATGTTAGGATCAGCTCATTGCTTGGCATGGACAGTACTAAGAAGTATGTCGATTCAAATTACATATAGCATATTCACTTAATAAATTCACGGCATTTTTTAATCATACCTCATATCTATGCATCTTATCCCATCAACAAGTTTCATGTGTAGCACTGAAATACAAGAATGTTTTGAGGGGGCATCTCTAGTCTATCTTTTTGGAAAAATCGATTTTCCAAAAACACTGGTTTTGCGTTCAGTACACATTCAGAAACAGAGTACAATAGTTTATTAAAGTCGCTCTAAAAATGTATCTATATCAGATATTCTGAGTACGCGTGCAAGTGTGATTTCGGAGGGATTCAAACAGCTGTCGATCGGAGATGTATACTTGCTTTTAGTACACACATTACCACTCCTTTCTATATTTATACATAGCCGCTTTGTATTTCCGATACGTTCACTCGGTGTTGGCTTGCAAGGAATGAATAATTTTTGTACAGAGATGCACAATTATTTTTGTGATTATATTAGCAAAGGATATAATTCAGCTAATTATGCAACCGTATTTGGATAGCATCAAATGCAGTTACAGTTACATTAGCTTCTCGAAAGTGAAAATGTGGATGTAGCGTATGAAAAGCTTGTGAAAAATGGGTTGGTAAGGAAAATTCTATTGACTATCAGGAGTAGTATGAAACTCACGAGCCAGATTGTGCTTCAAGTCATGAAGGTAGTGCAGGATCGATGTAAAAGTGTATAATGTTTATTATGAATATTATATTGGTGATGGCGATACGAAGATTTTTTCATCAATCTAAGATATGTTGATGTTTTGAGCGTTAAAAAGAAGCAGTGTGTTTCATGCATTGAAAAGCGAATTTATAAAAGAGTAAAATATGCTAAAAAACAACTCACACAAATAAACAAGGCTCAACAATGTTAGAAGGTAAACAAAAAGGACGCTGATGAAAAAGTCATGCTGGAGTTGTCAAAATGTTACTAATTACTAAACTCTGTTAAAGATATGAGATATGCTCTTTGATCAACTTTTACCACAATATTTAGACTGATAAGCCTCAATATATGAATTGCCCTGCTGGTTCAGACTCATTGTGTAAATATCGAGTTGCTGAAACTACCGGAAAGTTGGAAAATTTTGTCCATCCTCCAGCGGTAGACCAAGAAATTCAACCTTCAGTACCACCGACGATATACTGGAAAGGCATATCAGGCACATACACAAATGAAAGTTTCAACGCCTATATTTGGCATATAGCTCCAAAAAACATGTTTTCTGAAAAAAAATTGTTGAAATTGCAACTTATTCTGCTGTGCATTTTTAATGAAGGATTTCGATTTTTGATTGAGAATCATGGAAACCATGGGCATTTCGATTGGCAGCGGTTTTTGTGCAGAGACAGGGCAACAACGACGATTAAGGCACATGAAAAAGAAATTTTTGAAGAGCCGGAATAAAATATGTATAGAGCTGGCATCGCTGATTCAGTGCGAGATGCTTTTTCCTTACTTTTTTCACACAGTTTTAAAAAAATAACTCAAACTATATAACCGATCGAACTGAAACTTTGAGGGGTTGTTTTTCACATATATTGTTATAGCCTGTAGCAGAATCCTTAATATCCGTTGTCATTTAACCACATTTCAAACAACATTACCTCAAACTTACTTATACTGAAATATGCATTTTGAATTTTCGATTTCAGAGGTTCTCGAGTCGAGAAATCACGTCAACCAAATGAAGCAATCTTTGTTGTGGCAGACATATCTGGACCTTATTGGATTATAAATATTAAAAAAAAATTGTTTACACTTTAATATGTATTTTTGTATTTATGAAAAAATTGTAGTTTAAAATTCACTGTAAAAAATTCTTGAAAAATGTGCAAAAGACTAGATATGCCCTCTTAAATCGAAATAAAGTAAGTAAAGAATCAAGATCGAGAATGAATTCTTTACCTATCATATAGCGTCATTCTTTCATTATTGTTATAACCAAAATCCACTAGATTCTGATAGACACGTTTTGTTGTTGATGGGAAATATGCTAATATGAATTTAATTGCCACAACCTACTACTTGATGAACTGATCTTTATATCATAGGTTGGCATTAATTTTCCTTTATTTTACCGATTGAAGTTATCACTTTCTCTAATGGATAATTTCAAAAATTTGAATATGAATTTATGACAATTCCACTCGTGTCAAAATGCACGTTTAAGAACACAGAAATTCGAGTTTGATATCGGATAAATTGCATACAAATAGGAAGGAAGGTAGGATATAAGTGGATAAATTTGCCCATAGAGAATCCTTGCGTTTCAATAGCAACGCACAACAAATAGCACGGTTTTAAAACTGTCAAGAACAGCCATTTTAGTACCTATTGTAAAGTTTCTGCCGAATAAATTAAAATGTCTCGTTTGGAAGCACCGGTGAAACAGAAATAAATAGTTCTATACAGAATTCTATCCCCAAAAATACAAGAAAAACGCACAGCTCGATTTGGAAACCATTCAGTATATTCTGCAAGGAATGAACGTTCGATTTGGATATACAGCATTCTATTGAAGATAATGCAGAAATTCTTATGGATTGGGGTTTCAATATGAAATAAATGAATGGACACGATTACAAAGAATACATTGTCAAAACAATGTGGAACACAACTGCGAAAATGATGCAGAATATGTATTTCGAAAAATTCAACATGAGTTTCAACCCCTTTACTGATTCAGCATTTAGAAAGGCTCGTGAAGCTCACAATTCTAAAAGGAAAATGTTACAAGGGGATATGGAAAAGCGCAAAAAAAGTTCCGTTGCATTAACAAGAACTGTAATTGATACCATGGCTCTGTACTGGGACGAAAATGCCCCGATGATTTGTTGAAAAATTTTTTCCATATTGTTGCTTATGAATTAGCATGGCGTGGCGGTGAAGCAGTAAAAATTTAATAACGAAAAAGGGACTGGTCGTATTGAATATAACCCAGTATTCTCGAAAACTTGCCAAGGCGGCTCAAAAAAATGCTGTGATAGTAAATGGCTAGTAAAAAATAAGGAAAACCCAGATTAATGTCCTGTGAGGTTGTTTCATAAGATATTGTCGAAAAGACCCGATCATATTACAAGTGATAGATTATTTCTGGCTCCCAATCAATTTTGAAGAAACAGTACTTCTAAGGGTTGGTACAAAAATATGCCTTTGGGAATAAATGAAATATCCGAATGGACAAAAATTTCAGCAGAGAAAGTTGGACTGGATACGAAAAATAAAAAGATCACAAATCATTTTCATACATCCAGTGCCGTTTCGAACCTATCTGAGGCAGGTCTCAGTAAACAAGAATTGATCAAACTAACCAGACACTCTACGACAAGCACTATTAAGCCCTACCTGCAACTGAACAATGAGCATCATTTGAATCTTGTTTCAAATCTTCGAAAAACTTCTGCGAATGCTGAATCTTCCATAATTCCTCAGGCATCGTCCCATATAAAATTGACCCGGATTGAAAAAATTGTATATAGTAATTGCATTTTCAATAACTGCGCATTCCAATAATAACTAAACATGTTTGTAATGAATGCTTTATGATTTTCTCGTTGAGTTTGTGTGCATTTCTCAATTAAGTTCATTTTGTACGTTTTGTCATTCGCGGAATTTTCTCAGCAAATACCATTCGAGCTCAGATTTGGCAGGATATTTTTTTAAGCTCGTTTTCTCATACTTACTTTTCGGTAATTCAACTCGACCTCCGGCCAAATCTGAGCTCTTGTGGTATTACGATTATTTGTCATCATTAATTCATAAAATAAAATTATCCACTACTCTATCAACTAATAAACATCATTGAATAACACAGAAAATAAATTCTGTAAGTACAGTAACCAGGGTGTTACTGAGTCAATAATTTTTGTTTTGCAAGAAAAATGGCTAATCTTTATAGATATGTTTGAATCATTGGTCTATAGCAGGGGTCTCCAAACTTTGAAGCCTTAGGGTCATATTTTTTCGGTACATTCCAAGGGTCAAAACAATTTTAATATTTCTGCCCCCCTAAGTAAATATAGGCGTTTTGCATTTGAATTACTATTGATTGTATATTCAGTATATTGTGGCGAATAGTAATACTATGCAGGTCTGTGATGCAGGTAATATCTATTTCGGCTACCCACTAACTACTAACAGGTGGCAGGTTTGAGAATTTCCGCATTGGTTCAAGAAAGTTCTGGTTCTGACTAGTTTTTTCGATCACTTCTAGATGGTAGTAATTGCATAGCTATAAAAAGGCTAGCGGCGTCATTGCGAGTCAGTTTGCGTGGGAAAGGCGAAGTAACACCCGTGCATAAGTAAGAGTATTTTGATTAGACTTGTTATACGTTTGATTTATTCGTATGGAAAAGAAGCGAAAAATAGACAGTGAATGCAGAACGTTCCAAGATAAATGGAACTTCCAGTATTTTGAGATTGAGTGCAATAATAAGGCGCTATGTCTAATTTGTAATGAAACCATAGCTGTTCTCAAAGAATATAACATTAAACGTCACAATGAATCGAAACATCTTCAAAATTACTCTAAATATACAGGAAGTTTGCGGACGGAAAATTTTGAAACTTTGAAGCGCGGACTGAAATCGCAGCAATCTTTGTTTACCAAAGGAAATGCTGAGCAAGAGTCTGCAACTCGCGCCAGCTTTCGTGTGGCTCTTGAAATTGCAAAACGTGGAAAACCATTCACCGATGGAGAAATGATAGACTGCTTGATGGCAGTAGCGGAAGAAATATGCCCAGAAAAGGTAAATTTATTGAAAGGTGTCAGTTTGTCAGCAAACACCGTGACTCGGAGGGTGCAAGACATCGCAGAAAATATAGCATCTCAACTGTCTTACAAAAATGAACATCTTGATTGGTTTTCTCTAGCCTTGGATGAGTCAACCGGTGTGTCAGATACTGCTCAGGTGTTGATTTTTATTCGTGGAGTAGATAAAAGCTATGACGTGTATGAAGAACTGCTTGATATTTATAGTATTCACGGCACGACAACTGGGGCAGATATTTTTAAGGGAGTTGAAAATGCCATTAATAAAAAGAGCCTTCGATGGAAAAACTTAAAATGTATCACCACCGATGGAGGCAAAAATATGTGTGGGAAAATGAAGGAGTGGTCGCACTTGTGTCAAAGGCTGTAGAAAATGATTGTGTCTCAAAACCATTAGTCTCACATTGTATCATTCATCAACAGTCCTTGTGCGGAAAATGTTTGGATTTGTCTGAAGTTCTTAAATTAGTCATATCAGTTGTTAACTTCATCAGATCCACGGGACTGAATCAACGACAATTCCGCGAGTTTCTTGAAGAGATGGGAGAAAATGACTTGTCGTATCATACTGCCGTACGGTGGCTTAGTTGCAGAAAAGTCCTTCAGCGTTTTTTTGAACTTCGAGCAGAGATCGAAATTTTTTTGAATGAGAAGCACCGCCTTTGTGCCGATTTAGAAAACAGTGAATGGCTGTGAAAATTAGCATTCTATGTTGATTTGACAAATCATATGAGCGAACTAAATTTGAAATTGCAAGGAGAAAATCAGCATCTCCCTGATTTATACACTAATATCAAAACGTTTAGGCAGAAAATAATACTATTTCAATCGCAATTACGTAAAAAAAGTTTCACACAATTCAAAACATGTGAAATATTTAGCCACACTACAGAGACTGAATTTCCTGTCGATTTTGCAGTCGAAACTTTGATAAATTTCGATTCTCGTTTCTCGGACTTTGATGTGATTATGAATGAAATTGAGCTTTTTCAAAATCCTTTTCATTCTGACGTTGAGACCCTGGCTCCGGAAGTCCAAATAGAAGTTATTGATTTACAGTGCAATGACATGTTCAAGAAACAATATCAAAATTCATCTTCATTGGAATTTTACAAGAGTCTTACACTGGTACAATTTGCATAATTTTGCTCGTGGGTTGTTTTCTGTATTTGGTACTACATACTTGTGTGAGAAAACGTTTTCCAAGATGAACTACACAAAAAACGTTTAAAGATCTAAATTAACTGATGAGCATCTTAAATCTCTTCTAATAATTGGTATACGTAAAATTAATCCACAACTACAAACAATTGTTGCTGGAAAATCACAATTACATAAACCTCATTCAGGTTTTTTTTATTAGTGTGATTGATTTCATATTAATTATTTGTTAGAATATGCTTAAGCTGAGATACTTAAGCCTAGGTTTCTGCGTGATAATTTCTGTCGTAAAGTTTCACCTTGCAAGTAAATAAAACCGGATAATTATCATTCTGTGTTTTCATTTTCTTCCATTCAACTTATCACAGCAATACTAACAACAGTAAAACTTTGGCAGTCGTGATGATGATAGTCTTAAGCTGTCGCGGGTCGGATTTGGTACGCGGGCCGTAATTTGGAGACCCCTGGTCTATAGTAACACTTCGAATTCAATTTTTTAATTATCTTTTATATGACTAGTATCGAAATATGTTAATTTCATTAAGAAATTGCAGCATGTTGTTTCCATTTGTATGAAAATGGTTTAGATTTCTATCGTCAAAATTTATATCCGGTAAATTGATTAAATATTTCGAAGAAAAATATTTAAATAATATTCCTTAATGAAAATAAAAAACTCATAACACAACACAACCCATAGTTGTATTCGAAACAATTCGTGAGCGATAGTCTTAGGAAATTGTTGATATCATGTATTGAGCAGGTAATTTCTTTTATATACATTCAATCAACATTGAAATATTAATTATTGCTGAAATTCAATTATTACAAAATATGACACAACGCACCAATATATGAAACAAAAATCAAGACTTAGGCAATGCGACTAGTGAACATTTTCTGTTATAGTTTATCATTTTTCATCATCATTTCTCGATGAAAAAATTACATTAAAATATTGACAGTTTGCTAGCTGCCGACATAAATTAAATGGCACATTTCACAGCAATATATATTACAATGTTTTTGTTCTTACTCTCAATTTTGATATGTTTCCGTTTCATCCACTGATGTCAGAGGTATTTCGTCAGCACTGTGTTGTAGCAGGACTGCTTTTTCTTCTCCGCTACTGGAACTCCCGTTGTATACTGAGTCGTACACTGGATTGGCAAAATTTCCAGCCTGGAAAGAAGTTTAAAATTTAAGTTACGATCAATCTTCTTATCCACAAATCAAAACGTGAATTGTCGTATAGAAAAAGTAATAAAGAGATTAATAAAACCAACCATCCCGTTTTTTGAGTTCATAAAATTTTGAACTAATTTATTGTTACGCAGTATTTTGTTTGTTTTCTTAACAGATGCACTTAGATTAGGAATAATGAATGAGTTAGTTGTAGACAATAAGCAACATAAAAACAAGTCAATATTATTGTGATGATGACTGATCAAAATTATTTGGCAGTCGGAAAATAAAAACGAGATTCGAAAACAAAAACGCTAAATGGCTAAAGGGTACAATAACGCTTCCAGGTGCAGATAGTGATTATACAAAAATCCTAAAAGGTGTCTTTACATTTTGTTATTATTTAAATTTCTTTATTATGAGTACTACTCGTGAGTAGAAATTTTTCTTAGGCTGAGTGAAAGTAAAGGAAGAAAAGCGCAAAATTAACTTATGCCATTCAAATGAAATTACAATTACATATAATCAGAACATTTCCAGACGACTGACGAGAACCCAGTAATTCTTGCTTCTTCCTAAACAACTTACCTATATGAAAAGTTTCTTCGTTTGGCGCTAGAGGTCGCCAAATCCAAAGATGTTTTTCTTATTTTTCAAATATTTGGTATGCGTAATCGGGTGCGTTATTCGCGTTTTTTAGTGACCCACTCAATGACCTTAACGTTTTATAAGTGTCCCTAAAAATTCGAACGTGTTTTAAATCAACCATAATTGTTCAACTGTCTGCGTTTGAGCAAAACTGGTTCAGACATTGAGTAGCTAGACTAATTGTCAAACTTTTTTGTCTCTTGAGAAATTTTGATATGATGAACGGTTCAAGAGAGAATTTAATAAGTTTTTCACAATGACTATTCAAAAATATGAAAACAGGTTGACCATTTGGAAACTAAATAAGAAAAAACAAATCACTTCAGAATAACGATCAGTTAGTTTACACCCAAAATTTCATTCAACTATAGTAAATGTTAAAAATTCCACCATTTTGCTGAATACAGGAGTTGATCATCTTTAAGAAATTAAATTGGACCCTTGGCATTACTTCAGGGTCATTTTTTATTTCATTTCTTCAACCACCTAGCAAGTCAAAAATATCACATTTGACCATGTTGACTTTGGATTTATTTCTGTGGTATTTTATTAGGCTTGACAATCAATTGTTGACACAACAGTGTCCTTTAAGTACTTAACTAGGTATTTTGGTGATTTTTTTTATCACTATTAGATAAGGAGATGTACAGTAACTCTGAAATGGTTGATGTGGTTATGGTGTACGGATTTTGTCAAGGCAATGGACGGGAAAGCGCGAGAATATATGCTGAAAGATTTCAAGATCGCATAGTGCCGAACCATCAAACGTTTGGAAATATGGAGAGGCGCCTCCGCGAGAATGGTTGCTTCAAGCCCGGGAATTTGGACGATAGAACGCGAAGAACAAATTTTGGACATGGTTGAGGAAAACCCATAATTAAGCACTCGGCGGTTAGGTTTCTGTCGATTTATCCAAGAGAAAATAATTCAGGATCTCTATTTACTGACGAATGCACCTTTACTAGGTCTGGTATCACTAACCTTCACAATGAACACGTGTACAGTATCGAAAATCCACATGCATTTGCAAGTACACATCATCAGAATCAATTCAAAATTAACGTATGGATTTCAGTAATTGGCAGTTTCATTATTGGTCCGGTAGTGATTCCAAATCGATTAAACGGAGAAACATATTTGAATTTTTTGCAAGAAACTTTGCCGGATTTGCTGGACGATATTCCAGCATTACTGCGTGCAGAGATGTGGTTTATGCACGACGGTGTACCTCCTCACTTCACTGTAGCGGTTCGCGAGTTCTTACATGCACAGTATGCGAATCGTTGTAAAGGGGAGTTGATGCTCCTGCAAGTTGGCCAGCACGATCTCCCGATTTGACACCGTGCTACTTCTTTCATTGGGGTGTCTATGGTTTACATTAAAAAAAATGCAAATTTGCATTATAACTCAAGAACCGCTGGACAAAAGGTATGAATGCCACTGTACTCTACTCAAAAGACGTCCTGTATAATGCCAAATTATTGTTCACATACATTCAATAACAACCGATATATCGATAATCGAAGAAATTACTAAAAGTATGTATATGTTCCATTCTCTCAAAATCTATGAAATCGTTTCTATCTATACAATGGTCAGAAAAACCAGTGGAATTTTTATTTTGAATTATGGATCTTTTATGTTCTTCAATTCTCTTCTCGATTTATCTTGAATTGAGAACATAAAAGATCTATTATTCAAAGCAAAAATTCTACTGATTTTTCTGATCATTGTATAGATTGAAATGATTTCATAGATTTCAAGAGAATTGAACTTATACATCCAGGTATAAAGAGAAGAAGATGGACAAATGGTCTATCCCCTGTTGTAAATGCCGTTATATTTAAGAAAAACCTCTCATTTTGTTTTTCAGTATTGTATTTCTCTTGATAATGGGATGATAACAAGGAAACTTATGCCGTGTATTTTAATATATTTTTGTGAAACTTTTGCCAAGTTCATTTATTCATTATGTTTCACCAAATGTTAAGCGAGAATTCTATATATAGTAATAACTCAAAAACCGATGGCGAAAGCCGAAATGTTTTTTTGTTAATGAGTTTGTCTCAAATAAAGACCTATGAAAGGGGCCATTATTTTCTCTAATTACAATATTTCACCCAGTCAAATCAATGAATATTATTATTTATGCTATGTCAGAAGCAGTTAGTTTTTATTCTTCTTCTTCTTCTTCTTCTTCTTTAAATAGGACGATGTCCTGTTTTTCTATTACAGCCCCTGCTGCGAACCGGAGCTCCAGCACTCATGCCATCGCTTTTTCGGCCTTCCTATAGGTCTTCTAGTGTTGGGTTTTTGTGTTTTTGCCCACTTCGCCATACCTTCGGGGCCCATTCTGTCTACGTGATCTCTCCATAGGCGTCGACGTGCTCTTGTCCACCTCACCACATCCTGGACACCTAGCTCCCTTAGCGTATCCTCATTCCTTATTCTATCTCTGCGTGTAATACCTCTTATAGCTCTTAGTGTTCTCATCTCTGTTGTCCTCATTAATTGTTTTGTTTTTGTTGTCCCAGCTCTTGTCTCAACCGCATATGTCATCACGGGTCTCACACAGGTTTTATAGATTCGGACTTTGCTTTCTGTGCTTATGTACTTATTCCGCCAGATTACATCTCTCAGGAAGCCAGATATTCTCGATGCTTTCATTGTCTGCTATTTTGCTTCTTGTAATAGTTGCCTATCGCTCGAAACTTCTACTCCTAGGTATTTAAAGAGTGAAACTTGCTCTATTATATGGTCGTTCACTACTAGTTTGCATCTAATTGGATCTTTCGCTATTACCATCGATTGGGTTTTCTGTGTTGATATTACGATGTTATATTTTTCTGCTGTTACTTTGAACTTTTGTATTAGGCGTTGTAGGTCGTCCTCATTCTCGGCTATTAGTAAAGCATCATCTGCGTAGCACAGTATTCTCATAGTTTTGTTACCCATCCTATAGCCTTGGTTCATTTGGTTAACACCTGCTATTATTTCATCCATGATTAAATTAAATAGACATGGGCTGAGGCTGTCACCTTGTCTAATGCCTGCGTTAATTTTGATCTCGCTTGTAAGTCCCTGTGTAGTTTTTACTTTCGTCTTATTAGAGTTATTTAGTTCTTTGATTATGTTTATGTATTTATTGCTTAAGTTTTTATTCCTAAGGATAGTGATCACATCGTTCATTCGAATTCTGTCGAATGCCTTTTCCAAATCTATAAAACATATAAACATCGGTTTGTCAAACTCTATGGACTTCTCCACCAGTTGCAAAAATAAAATTGCATCCGTTGTTGATCTATTTGGTCGGAATCCCTGTTGTTCTTCAGACACACCTACTTTGTCATATATCTTTTGCGATAGAATTTTAGTGAGTAGTTTCGATGCAGAGTTAAGGAGGGTGATGCCTCTATAATTTGCTGGGTTTGTCTTCACGCCTTTTTTGTATATGGGTATTGTTATGCTCTCTCTCCATTCTTCTGGTATCTCCTTGTTGTTTTCAAATTTTTGGAATAGTTTTGTTATTTCTGCTCCCCCATA
The DNA here is from genome assembly GCA_013387265.2 of Cryptolaemus montrouzieri. Taxonomy (NCBI): domain Eukaryota; kingdom Metazoa; phylum Arthropoda; class Insecta; order Coleoptera; family Coccinellidae; genus Cryptolaemus; species Cryptolaemus montrouzieri. The sequence continues at coordinate 129,377,509 of JABFTP020000185.1, forward strand.
TTTAATTAGTTCGTTATTTATGTTGTCTGGACCGGGTGATTTTCTATTTTTTAATTTATGGATTACTTGTTGTACTTCTTCTAGGCTGATAATGTCATTTTCTGTTTCTTCGTAGAGTGTGTTTTGTTGTTCGATTTCTCGTTCCTCATTGTTACCGTTATCATTATCTCCCAGGTATAAGTTCTGGAAATATTTCACCCACTCTTCTGGTTTTATTACATTGATCTGCAGTTCTTCGGTGATTGGTTTTTTCCTGTTTCTCAACATGTTCCATACCTTTTTCTGTGCTCCTCGTAAGTCGTGTTCCATGTCATTTGTAAATCTTTCCCAATATATTTTTTTTAATTCTTTAATTAATTAATTAAATTAGTTTTTATTGTGTTGAGTAAATATCTTTAATGTTTGAAATCTGCATGTTCGAGCTAGATAAAATGAATAACCATTTTATCAGGTAGATTGAAGTAATAATATTATAGCAAAACATATGGAAAAAATAGGCGATAGGAATCATAACCATTCTAACAATAAGCATTGAGTCTCTCAAATTTACGTGGGTACTTCTCGAAGTGAATGAAATGTGTGGTAAATTCTAAGAATTAAACGAAGTGGTTCCAGCTATAATCTTTACAGAGATCTGACTTTCAAACGGTTATATTAGTTCTCAATTCAAATTCAGTTTTCGTTTCATTTCAGTTCGAATTTTTTTTTTGCAGAATGGTATAATATATTTACTGCACCCAATCGATTCAGCTTGTTGTACTCCTGAACAAAATTCACACGTCTTTAGTTTCCTTTCCTTCGACATAACGGCAATTGTATATTTCCTATGCCAGATTGAACTGAAGTGAGCGCACGGACGAGAACATCATTTGTTCACACTAAGACATTCCAAGATCTGACCCAACCCATCAGTTCTAATACACATCTTCGTGTAGCGCCTCACTCCGCAGACTCCTAACTGAGGTACCTACGTACCCCTCTAATTATTTCCTTGCGAACACACTCCTAAACTGGAAAATGCCTACGTAAATGACTTTAGAACATATCATCTTCTTCATACGTCATACTTTTTCTCTTTCATGTAACGTGACGCGTCCTTAAAATTTCACACTTTTTATCTTGTGTAACCACAGTCAAAAAACTGATGGAGAACACTTGTATATCTTCTTTAATTGATTTCTTTAGATTGGGTAGCATAAAAAAACGTAGATACATTGAAAATGATTTCCATTTCATGACGGTATAATCTTTTGAGTAGGATGGAAAGAAGGCAGCAGGTTAATAAGTGATAAAGGAACATATGAAGATGAATCACTAATTAACCTACAAAGCAAGATTCAATGAAATTCAATGAAAGATGATGTGAGGCAATGTACATTTCGTCTAAGCACATAGTTCAAAAGAAGAAGGAAAACAAAGAACTGAGCATCATTAAAATTCATTTTGTTTTCGACTGAGTCAACCAAATAATAAACAAATTACAAATTATATATATGAAAGATACACCAATACTTTGACAAATTAGTAGAAATTTGCCCATTTAATTTTCATCCATCAATACGATCGAGTACGAAGATAAAATCTTTCCTAATCACTTAGTACTTGATTAGAAACTGCTAATAACTTAGGTAGAGATACCAAAAAATGAAGCAATAGCTGTTTGAAGTAAAATACTACCTTGATCAAGAAGATCCCAGAATTTTTATTCATAAAACTCAAAATCGATATTGTCCCCTTCAAAGTACTCCCCACTGACTAAAACACATGTGCATACTCTCGATCCAATTTTCGAAATATTTTTTTAACTCAGTTTTCGGTGGCCATCAGAGCTGTCTTTGGGTCTCCTTTGGGCTAGTGAATCTTGTTCCACGTAATGTTTTTTTAACTCGATCGAATAGAAAAGTCACAGGGAGCCAAATCAGTTGAATTTAATGGCTGTTTGGATGATATTCGTTTTGTTTTTGCTCAAAAACTCACGGATAACGATGGCATTGTGTGACGGTGTTTATTCTGATGTAGAATCCAAATTGTTTTTACATAAATCTTTTCTTTTCAGGCAAACGTTTCATGACACTTAAATATTAGTCTTTATTGACTAGCATTCTGGTAAAAATGCGTGATGCGCAATAATACATGAATGTTGCTTTTTTTGGCTGAAAACGACGGGGTTTTTTTGGTCTGGGCTTGTTGGATCGGATACAGCTATAGAAATCATGTTTATAGCGATGCCAATACGTTTTTCTTATGAAATTCAAGTCTTTGGAGACCAACTTTGCTGCAACACGACACAAACCCAAATCATTGGCTCCTATGTCTTAAACAGATCCATAAGCAATACTCATGTTCTGCGCCAGCTTTCTGATAGTAAATTTGCCGTTATTGGGCAACAGTACTTTTACTTTACTTTCGTCAGTTTTGGATGTCTAACTTCGCCTGTACTTTCGTCACCCTCGATGGACTCTCGACCATTTCAGGAACGTTCGTGCCACTGGTAAATAACTGTTTTCTCCAGAGAATCGTTTCCGAAACAGTTTCCTAACATTTCAAAGGTCTTAACACCATTGAATCAGTTTTTAGCACAAAATTTTAATAATAATAATAATTTTATTTCTCGTGAAGCATACATGAGATGTCACAACTCATTGATATAACTCACAAAAACAATATAAAAAGTTATATCACAATTTATCACAATCATCAAGAATTCTTCGATCGAATAATAAACATTCGCCAATAAGAAACGTTAACGGTCTGCTTGAATTTTTTGATTTGACTCGCGGATCAATGGTGCTATCGCATTATACAGTTTCCTGCCGATGTACTGGTAGTTTTTTTTCAGTGAGATTATTACTATGTTCTCTTTTCGACGCGTATTGTAGTAGTGGACGTTCTTCTGTGCCGTATAAGAATTTCTGCGATCATGAACAAAACACAGGCATTCCAGGATGAAGCAGAATGGGATTGTAGGTATGTTATATTTTAGAGAAAGATCCCGGCTGTTCACTAACGCCGGCTATGGTCCTAATGGCTTTCTTTTGCTTTAGGAAAATTTCCGGAGCATCGGTCGCTGCATCCCAAAGAAGAAGGCCATAGGCGGCTACACTATGAAATTTAGCATGGTAGTATTGCTGCTTTTTCCCCCACTATTTAATTTATTCTCCGTATAGCATACACCGCAGACGACAACTTCCTTTCCAAATTTGCAATATGACAGGCCCACGACAGTGTACCGTCGAGATGAAATCCGAGAAGTTTTATCGGTTCGTTTACTTTATCAAGTCTTCTATGTGTGCCAATCAGTTCCTTTGTCTTTTCCATGTTCACATAATTTATTTGTTTCGAATCACTTTTGAGATTTTGCCATCGAAATTTCAGATTTGACATTGAGGTGTTTTCTATCTAGATCTTTGTCTATAAGGGTCGTAGCGTCTGCAAATATACACACCTTTTCAGAGCTTACATTTGAATATAAATCATTCATGTATAAAAGAAACAGAATGGCTCCCAGAATCGAATCCTGGGGTACTCCAGTACTGACCTCCTCTCGAGGGCTTAAGCAGTTTTCTATCTCGACAGATTGAAACCTTTTCTCTAGATACGATCTGAGAATAACACCGACAACCCCTCTGAACTCATATTTCTCGATTTTGAGAAGATGAATATTGCGATTCATGCCTTGCCTAGATCACAGCATTTAACGCTTGCTTCCTCTTTGCCTTCCTCCATCAGAAAGTCAATTATATCTATTAATGTCGTAGTGGTGGATCTTTTTTTCTAAAACCGTGTTGAGAGTCGTTTACTACTTCTTTTTTTTACCATGATTCATTCTATCATTTGATTTTTCAGTAGTGTTTCAAAAATCTTAGAGAAGGTGGGTAAAATAGATATGGGCCAGTAATTTCTGAACAATCTGTTACAAATTTTTAAAAATCGAAAACACGTAGTTGGACAGATGACGCTGAGATTTGGAGGAAATATCAATGACAGATGTGACAACCTAAAAAATAATTAAACTCGCATTTTATAACTAAGAGTGTCAGCCGCTGACAATTCGGGCATGTGCGACATTTGCACGAGAATAATAAGTTCAGAATATGTAAGTAAGAACAGAAACGACAGAGCTTTCACTCCTTCATTTGGAGATATACGAAGCTTTTGCTCACTCATTTGAGGTTACAACAGATAAAGCTCAAGCTGAATGAATGAATGAACGAGTGATACGGAAAGAAGTAACACCATACCTGAAAATTCACGAATACTCTGATGCATCCATGCAAGAACATGCAGCATGTGTGCATGTTAGAAGTGTAGATGCTGAAAATTATGTTTGTATTAAAATAAAATAGATCTAAAATAACAATTATATACACAATTGGATGAAACGCCTTACTGGTTGAACAACACTCGAAAAAATTCGTAGTCACATCTAAAAGAAATTGCTTTATTGTTATGGTCTTCGACAGAGTTGCGGACGGCAGGTTTTTCAGGATAAATCTTTTGCTGTTATCTGCTAAAAGTTGTGCATTATATGAACTCAGCACGCTCATGCGTGTAACAAAATTTTATACGTTTGGAATCATCGTAGTTAAAGTTTGAATGGTGAACTCGATCTTTTCATTATTTATAACACTAAATTTTACTTGCACTTTCACTTTCTAAATACAGTTTGGTAGTTTTTCTTTCTTCATTTTTTTAAATATAAAAATAAAAATAATATCATATTCAAGATATATTCTCTTTTCAAATTATCTTGAACTAAACCAATTAATATTAACGAATATTACGCTCACCTTGTCTGCATCCAACGAAAACGGTTCAGCATCTCTATCCTGATACATAGGATTGTTAAAATCATTCTCCTGCAAGCGTTCATGCGTGAATGCTTGTCTCTTTTTGATAAAGTATGTGAAAGTAACATAGCCTATTAAGAAAATAGCTCCAGCGGTTAGTAAAATAATCACAATCATCAGAATAGCTGATGTTATAGGAACGTAAGATTTGGAACTGATTGCTTTCTCCACATGCGTTTCCTGACATCTCAATCCGGTGAATCCATCAGGACATTCACAGTAAGGTTCTTGGTCATCATTCAATCTACATAAGCCATGGGTACAGAACATTAAACATTGGGGAGGAACTTCACATGTGGGTCCACTCCATCCCTCTGGGCAGATACATTTTGGTACTTCTTTTCTGTCTTCCATCAAGCAAACACCGCCATTTTGACATAGATCCTTACAATCATTGCTTGATCCAACAAAAATCTGGAATATTCAAAAAATATTAGTGATTTCTACAAGGAAGAAAGTGACGTTAAACGAAACCAAAACGTATTATTCCTCTAATTGAATATTGTTGACTTTAATGATGAATATCAACGAATTCCCGATTGCGTCCAACAATTTTTTCAAATTTTCCTGACCAAAAGTTCATTTTAAAGAAATATAACTTGTATATTTGAAACATATGCTACTTTGTAACTGAAGTTTATGATTGCAGAAAAAGAATGTTATTTAAAAAGAAACAACATAAAAATTTTATAAATGATAGTTTAGCATTAGCTTACATTATCGCAACAAAAAAAAGTAAATGTGAGCAAGTATTATTTATTTTTGTTTAGTACTCTTATCTCGTCTTATGAATTTTTTCATCGCTTGTCAAGCTTTTCTTCAGTTGCAAATCTCTTTTAACAGTTTACTAGACTACGGAATGAATTAATTATATTTCTGAGAAATAGTAAGCAAAAGATCCTAATTTTTCCCGAACTTTCCAGTAAACCCTGGATTTCACTGTGTAGCGTTTCAATCTCTTGTACGCTATGAGGCTGGTCGAGTTCATCATCATATCATGTGACTGATGCTAAACTCCTCAGATCCATTTTCATTTTCAATTGTTCTTTCATTTTGGTATATGTCTTCACCCCAGTCAACACCCTAGTAATATTCCGAGTTCTTAGTATATTTAAATATGAGGTGTTACATAATAGTATGTCACAACTTGAGGGTGTAAATCTACGTGCAATTTTGAGAAAAAAACTTCATATACACATAGGTCCGCAAAAGCTTCGTTACGGAACTACAGGGTGTTGAAATTTCTGGAAAAAATTGGTTTTTTCTTCGATACTCCTGCAGATTTTGAGATATTCAGCCCAAATTTGGAATGCAAGCCCAAAACAGAATATATATTGACAAGCCGGAATTTATAACAATGAATTTATCTGAGTTCTGAAAGTTCAATCTCTCTTAATTAATTATATTACTGTTGAAAGTAGATAGGAAAGTCCGAAAAGCTATCCGAGGTTTGGGTATGTTCCCTAACGTACTCACTATTAATTTCTATAACTTCGGTAATTATCCAAATTTTAGAATGTACCAAGGATTGCTGAAATTGTTCTTAAACCTATAAACAATTAATTTACCTAAAATTTCAAAAAGGTGAAGTAAGACCTCAAGCAGTTCTCTTCACTTCTGGCACTATTATATTGATATTTTCTTAAGTGTGCCTGAGTTTCTTGGCATCTTCATATTATTGTTCATAATATTGCGTAATTTAGCTAACTTTCGATTCCACAATCATCTTTTTCGACGTGAGTTAATTAAAAATTGAACTTAGCTTAGCCACCAAAGCATAACAATAAAAAGTGGTGTAATTACATTGCAACTGCATTTCCCAGGCCATCTTCAAAACTCCTAACTTCTCAGACTATATACACCATGTTAGAAAACTTGAACTTGAGAAACTCTTGCCGGTAGAAGTAAATACAACTGTCAAATAGTCTCCCAGATTCGTTTATTTCGGAGGGTACATTAGGTCCGCAGCTAAGTTCTCGCTGGTTTTTTTTTTATCATAATTCAACTTTATTGTGAAAAATGATTACAAATGAATCATACAAAATATTGCCCATCGCTAGCTACAACTTTTTCCCATCTTTCTGGCAGAGCTCGAATACCGTGACAGTAGAAGTGTTCGTCTTTTCAGGCTATCCACGAATCAAGCCATTTTTCTAGCTCTTCATATGAGCGGAACTGCTAATCAGCCAGACCATGTGCCATCGAACGGTTTTAACAGGTTTGGCAACGTGAGGCTGAGCGTTGTCATGCTGTAGAATTACTTCTTGTCTCTGCTCGTATTGTGGCCGTTTTTCGCGCAGTGCTTTACTCAATCGCATCAATTGAGTTCGATACCGTTCCCCAGTGATGGTTTCGTTCGGTTTCAATAGCTCATAATAAATAACACCGATTTGGTCCCACCAAATAAACAGCATAACTTTCGCAGCGTGAATATTCGGCCGAGGCGATGACGTAGAAGCATGACCAAGCAGTACCCAAATGTTTTTTTTCTTTGGATTGTTGTAATGAATCCATTTTTCATCGCCCGTTACGATGCGATGAAGAAAATCCTTTCTTTTTTGCCGCTGGAGCAGTTGTTCACAGGCGAAAAAACAACGCTCAATGTCTCTTGGCTTCAAATCATAAGGAACCCAAGTTCCTTGCTTTTGAGTCATTCTCAACGCATGCAAACGCTTGGAAATGGCCTGGCGGGTAATTCCTAGACTGAAGTAAACACTTCTGGCGTTTGGCGCGGATCCTTATCGAGCAGTACCTCCAATTCAGCGTCTCCGAAGAATTTTGGCCTTTTTGAAGCGACAGAACCAATCTCGGCACGTTGTTTCACTTAGAGCAACATCTCCATAAACTTTTTGTAGCTCTCTAATGACCTTCAGTCGCCGTTTTCTTCGAATGAAAGAAGAAAATCAACACTTCCTGCGAATGACGATTATTTGGCACAAAATCAGACATGTTGTCGCAACTGAAAGTATAAGACGCAGAAAAAATCACTAATGTGTCACAGTGGTTTGTTTACCATATGTCTAAGCTTTGTTCAAGACACTTTTGATATGTAAAAATCGACCAGCACTTACTGCTGGAGCCATCTATTGACGAACAGCGGGAACTTTGTTGCGCATCTAATACAAATTTGACATTGTTGAAATATGAATCCACTAGGGGTTGGAAATTGCAATGTTGTTGGATTACTAATCAGTTGCACGAACATGAAGTATTACGAATATATGACACATTGAAAAACTACGTAGAACAGAAAAATCAAGAAATTTAATGTTATTAAATATGCTTATAAATATATACAATTACTGAAAAACATACAAATACAGAAGAGAACTTTCAGTTTATTATACTGGTATAGAATCTCCTTTACGTCTAGTTGACCAATGAATCCCTAATATAGCAAAACTTTATGGCTAGTAAAGATCAAAAATCGACTTACATCACAATGTCTTCCAATCCATTGTTCATCACATCTACATAATCGTTTTCCTTGCAATGTTGCACAAACTCCGTGGTCCCCACATTGACAACTGGCTGAACATTGAGGAAGGGAATTCAAACCGGCACATAAATCTATCTCACATCTCCTTCCTCCAAATGTGGTAGGACAAATACATACTGGTTGTTTCATTCCCATTCTGCAGGTACCTCCGTTTTGACAATGTTGATGACAACTATCCTGTTCACAATTTTCTCCAGTATAACCGCTATAGCAGCTGCATCGAAAACCGTTTGCAGTAGAAATCGGAGTACCAAATCTGCCGCAAATTCTTATTTCGCAATGTACACCGGTGAAACCGATCGGGCACTTGCACACTTTGTTGTTACCCTCTATCGTGCAATTGCCACCATTTTGACAAGTCAAACCGATGCAATTTTGACAGCGATAACCGTTGAATCCAGAAGGACAACTACATTGTGCTAATCCCGGCTTAGGGGAATAACAGGTACCGCCATTCGAACATCTACCTTCGCATAAATTGACGGGAATTTCACATCGATCCCCTGTCCATTGTGGAAGACAGTTGCAACGAAGCGGTGCTAATGCTTCTGGCGATTTTGGTGATATGAGATCCACATAACACATCCCCTTATTTTTGCAGAACTGTGAGCATCTGTAGTGTTCACATCGAGGTCCTGTATACTGATGATCGCAGATACACTTTGGTCCCTGGCCTGGTACTATTTTGCACTTACCACTGTTACAGTTTAATGGACAGGACGGAATTCGATTAGGAACAGGTTTGCAAGTCTGAAAATCAAAATTCTTATATTTTTCAGTGAATAATAAATACATTTTAGCATTTTGTAGATGTATATTGTATATACAAACATTAAATTGGCGATAACCTTTGCTAAATAAATTGGGCAGTTCAGTATTCTATAGACGAAACCAAGGAATTTTCCACCTTTTATATAATTTGAACATGTAAAATTATTCAATGAAAACGTCTCTGAACTTACCAGGTTACTCTTAGCGTAGTTATCAGCACAAGTACAGGTAGCTCCATGTGCACTTAGCAGACAGAATTCTGTTGGATGGCAGAAATCATGACAAGTATTATTGAGCGAATTATCTTGCTTGTTTTCTTGTAGAATGAGTAGGTCAGATATCCTAGTCAGACCTTGGCCTATATGGGTTATATTTCCGAGTCCAAATTTATGCATCTTCAGGATATTATGTGTTCTATACGTAGAAACGAACAAACTAGTTTCGAAAATTTCGATCTTGAACGGTTTGGTTTCTGAAAATGAAAAAATTGTGAATGATTCTTCATTGCAGCAACTAATTATGTCAGTTATGGCTTGTCAATTTGTTCCTAAAACCGCAACAATGAGGTCACGTCTGTCGTGAAACATGGAACTTAAAAAACGCCACAATATCAAGTCTACATATGTAAACTCGACGCTAGAGGCATCGCAAGATATATTTTTCACTCAAATATTGACAAGCGGTTTAATTTGGAAATTTTACTGTTCTTTTTTAAGTTATCCATGAATATATTGGCTAAAAGGGGGCTAAGAGGTGATCCTGATGTTTGTTGTTTAAATATTCATTGAAATTGAAAATTATTTTGATAGGCAGGTTTTTAGAAGGTTACAAAACTCGTCGACCACGTGTTATTTTTGGTGAATATTTTCATGTAGTCGACCACTTGAAAATTACTTGACAGTCTAAACCGGTCGAGTTTGTAAAAATAAAATTGTGAAAAGTACAAAATATATTTTATTTCATCTTCGTTGAAAAGAAATTTCCATAAAATAAATAAAGCATCAATATTACTCATTACCGCGTTATTGAGCATGACTAGGTAGTACAGACGATTGTGCTACAGCGCTCAATTTTTTGAGAACATGAAAATCTATTTGATTTCAAATTTTGTGAATTTAATTACAAATATTGAATGGTATAGACCAGGAGTGCTCAAACAGTCGAGTGCTTTTTGAGTAGATCTCAAGAAGAAAAAATTAAAAAAGTATGTAACTAAACTACAAAAATTTATTACGTAATAAAATAACACTCTGCTAGCGGCAAACGGCGGCTTTATCAAAAGAACGCGAGGTACTTGTCAAAGAAAAGCCGTGTTTTTTATTCTTGCCGCTTTTCTAGAAATTTCGGGCGGCGTGGGAGGAAGAATTTTTCTTTTGTATGGTGAAGGATAAGTGCATTTGTCTTATTTGTCGTGCGTCAGTTACAATACCTAAGCGTGGTAACTTAAAGAGGCATCATAAAAACTATGAAAAGGATTTTCCGCCACAGAGCAAATTAAGAAAACGAAAAGTACGTGATTTGATATCTTATTTGAAGAAAAAACAAACCATGCTCACATGACCATCCAAACAATCAAAAGCTGGTACGATCGCGTCATTTAAAATATCTCATATATTAGCGAAATACAAGAAACCATTCGAAGATGGATCGGTTGTGAAGGAAGCATTTATTGAAGCGAGTGAGACTTTATTTGGAGATTCTAAAAATAAAACAGAAATCGTGTCTGCTATTAAAGAACTTCAGTTATCTCGTCCGACTGTTACAAGGCGTATTGAAGTCATGAGTCAAGACATTCAATTTTGTAAAAAAAATACAAGCTACCAATATATAAATTAGTGTGCATTACAACTGATGAAGCACCAGCAATGACTGGAAATAAAAACTGTTTTGTGGCATTGTGTCGAGCTAATGAAGATAACCCTTCATTTTTTTCATTCCATTGCATTATACATCAACAAGTTGTGTGTTCAAAAGTTTTAAACACGGGGGAAATTATGGGCATTGCAACAAAAATTGTGAATTCCATCCGTGCACGTAGCTAGCTACGGCGGCTCTTTAAGTTGTAGTTGAAAGACAGGGAGTCAGCTGAACACACTGATTTAGTTCTTCACACGGACGTCAAGTGGTTGAGTCGCGAAAAATTCCTAGAAAGGTTTCAAGAATTATTGCCCGAAATAACAGCTTTTCTAGACGAAAGAGGTGATGCCACTCAGATGTTGCAAAACGAAACATGGCTGACTGATTTGGCATTTTTGACTGACATTACAATGCACTTAAACACCATTAACTTGGAGCTTCAAGGTAAAGGAAAAACTATTTTTGAGATAAGTAAATTGCAACTTATGATAGGTCAACTGAAAAGAAAGGATCATTTTCCGTCTTTGAATGCAAGGATTCCTCAGTTGAATTATGATACGTATGAGGCTGAATTATCAAATATTTTGGGACAATTCGTAATGCGTTTTTATGATTGCAGTAAATTGGCAAATATAGCATTATTTATGAGTTATCCTTTTTCATGAAAAAATTTTGAGAAATTAGCTACTGAAATAGCAAGTCAGTTTAATATGAACTCATGTTCTGTTGAAAATGAGTTGGTGCAGAATATGTCAGACATACATCTCAAAGCTACAGCATCTGATACAAATTTCTGGTGTTTTAAATCTGAAGATAAATATCCGAATCTAAGGCAAATCGCCCTTCAACTGACGGCAGTGGTCAGGTCAACTTACTTGTGCGAGTCTGCATTTTGTGAAATGAAGATAATTAAGTCAAAATATCGCAATCGACTAACTGACGATCATATGTCATCATGCTTGCGATTAGCACTCAGTGGTTACGTACCATCTTATGAAAAGTATGCTGAGGACATGCAGTGCCACGCTTCAACATCCAAAGTCACTCCTTAGTTAAGTTTAACACCATATGTAACTCTTTTGTTTTGTAACAACCAATAAACTCGCAATTTCGAATAACTATGTACTAAACCTCACCCAAACCTTCACTAAAATAATGTATATTGTGCAGAAAGCTAATATCTATATATGCTACGGTACACCCTAACTAAGTAGGTAGGGTGTATCGTGTATGTATGACAACCCTGCATCACACATACTTGCAGCCTCTCAGAATCGATCGTAAGTAGTCTAAAAATATTGAGGTAGATCGCCAGCAGTTCAAGTTTGAGCACCCCTGGTATAGACTATACAACTTACCTTTATTGAAGTGTCTTACTACTTGTCTATCGCTACCATCAAATTTGATACTTTCAACAACAAAGCTTTTTGGGTCAGACCAGTACAATCTTTCAGCTGGATAATCAATTGTTATACTAGTAGGCCATAACAAACTTGTGTTCACCAATATTCTTCTCTTATTTCCATCCATATATGCGGTCTCAATTCTCGGCAACGGGCCCCAATCTGACCAAAACAGAACACCTTGTGCTGGTGCAACAACTATATCTCTGAGTTCTTGCATATTTCCTTTGATTAGGGTATAAATACTTTCTCCATCCAAAGTAGAAACTATTATTCTAGTTCCATCAGTTACATATAATCTTTTAGCCACCCAGTCAATACTGATACCTCTGGGATCTTCTAGATTTGAAAGAATTGTTTTAGGCTGATCTACTTCTCTTTTGCTTCTATTCTGATGACTGACATCAAGTATAATACTCTGCACTCTCTTATTATGGTGATCAGTCCAAAATGCTTGAACTTGTTTGTTTTTATAAAGCAAATCAACTGCATAAACTTTATAGCCTGGTGCTGTAGCTAATGTTTTACTCCGTAATTTATTACTAGTTATATCTCCTACTTTGTATGGAGAAACTAATCGCAATTCAGCTTCAGTAGCTAAAACTAAGTCAGCTAATCCGCCTTTAGCTTGGCAATGATGCCCCCAAACCAAATAATATCCACTTGCACATTTGCAGACAAAAGTGTTATTTTTCCTTTCTATACATATCTGTGAACAAGAATTCCATTGACAAGCCGATTTGTGACAGTCTTCTTCGTCGCTGTTATCTTCACAATCGTTTTCTCCATCACACCTTAACTTCTTTTCGATACAATGTCCACTTTTACAAGTAAATTCGTCTGGTGGGCAACGTCCATATTTCTTACAAATCCTCAGATCTTCGTCACTGTTATCCCCACATTGATCATGCCCATCACAAACGGTACTTATAGGTACACATCTGTCATTTTTGCATCTGAATCGTTCAAAACCACAAGCCAAACCAGAACATTCTTGTTCGTCTGAACCATCTTCACAGTCAGCTTGACCATCACAACGCCAGTCGGCATTTATACATTGACCGCTGTTACATTTGAATCCGTCTTCAGGGCAAACATCGCTACAATTTTCTTCATCTGATCCATCAGTGCAGTCTCGCTGACCATCACATTTCCACTCTCTGAAAGAAATACAGCTTTTTGATGAAGGTTTTACTTCGTGAAATTGAATTTTAAGTTGAATGGAAATATTTAATACTTATTAAATTCAAAAAATTAAGGATTTCTATCATTTTCGTACCACTTATTTTATGGTTATTAGGAAGAAATACCGAATCTTATGAATCTCAGTTCAACTTGTAGGAATTTTGAGCTTTTAGGTTAGCAAGCAAATTCCATTATCTCTTGTGTTACGTGTTTCCTAATCCCTATTTAAATGGAACGTTCTCAAAAGGAAAGGAGCATTTATATCATTCACATTCACATAATTTTATGAATAATTCTACTTTTATTTTTGGTCCTTCATTTACTGAATATTTGTGTTAAATAAATGGTAGTATTTTTCTTCGTTAAATATTTCCTTCATATTCATATAATATTATAATGATGGCTTTCACAATTGAATAATTTTAGGTAGAAAAGTTTCTCAAAATATTCCCAATCAAGGATCGTGAATAATGTGCAGTTGAAGACAGTTATTTGTTTCTATCAGGGTAAATTTACTCATATAGGGCATAGTTTTTACATACGTCAATCTTTGAGATGATAGATGTGTGAATCTATATACATAAAACTGCTGTTCTTTCGTAAGCATCTCACTTGAAAATTGCTGGGCCGATAAGAATATTTTTCATTTTGAAATGTTCGTAATAGTTCGAATTAGATTCTTATAGAAATAATATCGGAAAAATTTTGAGTTCAGGAAAACGCGAAGGTCTAAGATCTGGAGAAAACCTCAGAACTCTTTGGCATCAGGCAGGTTTCCAAATTTGTGGAAGCGCAGTTTTATTGTTCCAATTTTTAAATCTGGCCAAAAATCCTCTATCAAAACTACATATATCAATCCAATCAGCGATACCCAAAATGTTTAACAGTCATTTTTTTATCTTGGCACTGATACTCTCTTATAATCAAGGAGCAACATGGTTTCATAAGGGGCGTTCCACTTTATGTCAAGGATATTATCGAAAGCTTTGAGTCAGGCTCCCAGTGGATGATGTGTATACAGATTTTGTTCAAAAGCATTCGATAGGGTAAACCATAATTTACTGCAAAATTGGAGTCACTGGGTATATCTGGCCCACTTCTGTCCTGGTTTCGGGGCTTCTTGAGTGACCGAACTCAATTAGTCAGATATAAATCGTTTCTTTCCAGAGAGATACTCGTCACTTCGAGAGTCCCACAGAGATCACACTTGGGTCCAATTCTTTTCAACCTGTTCATTAATGATGTGAAGGAAGTTATGAAGTGTGAATTTTTGTTTGCAGATGATATGAAGTTGTTCCAGAAAATCCTTCATGTTAAGGATGTACATTTTCTGCAGAAGGAGATTGATGCACTGATAAATTGGTCAACTTCAAATTCGTTAAAACTGAATTTCGATAAATGTTGCCTGATCACATTTCATAAAACCAAGAGCCCAATCGGACACGACTATGTGATGGGCGATAAACGGTTGAGGAGGGTTAATGATATAAAGGACCTCAGAGTGATCCTCAACAGTCATTTGAATTTCAAGGAACAAGACAACAGCTAGAGCATACCGGATGCTAGGTTTCATTGTTCGAAATTCAAGGGACTTTCGTCCAAGTACAGTAAAAATTCTTTACTCTGTGTTGGTGAGATCAATTCTCGAGTATGGAACCTGCATCTGGTCTCCTCATTATAAATGCGACATTGACTGCCTGGAAAGAGTTCGACGAACATTTGTACGTCATCGGGCATTCAAGATGAATCTCTATGATCAGGACATAGATTCAGTAAGGGCTTGGTTTGATATGGATTCTCTACAAAGGCGTAGAACTGTATTAGATTCATGTTTCTTTTTCAAATTAATTAAGGGTATGTTGGGCTATCCAACATTTTTGGTTTTAATTAATTTCAATTTTCCTCAAAAACTGACGAGATACACACCACTGTTCAGGGCTAAAAGTTTTATAACTAACTACAGTCAACATTTTCTTATTAATCGCTGTGTTTCTCTGTTGGGAGAACTGGGAAGAAGTTTAGACTTGTTTGGTGTATGTAGCCTCTTTATGTGATAAATAAATAAATAAATTTGAAACTTGAAATGAACAACGTTCGACTTTCCGCCTAAATGATACTACAATAGAAGAACTTGGAGTGGTCATATCTTATAGCGATTCAAATGTAACCTTAACGCAGTACAGTTCAGTCTTGAACGCTAAGAAAATAGTCCAAGACAAGTTGAAAAATCGGGTGGGATGAAGCAGGGGATAAGGAACGCGATTTTCCGAAGGGAGAAATCTTTTCAGGAATATCGAATGATTTTTTAGGAAAGATTCCCCGTTTCCTTTTCCGAACAGTACTGATTTAGCAACCGGGAGAAAAGAAATAACAAAAAGAGCATAACGGAGACAAAATTCCATTAAAAAACGTGAAATTTGAAAAAATGCGTCTCCAATTCCTTCAAAATAAAAGTAATTTTTTTGCGGAATTTGGATCCAACTTTGTACCGAAAGATCTCCGAACCTGCCAAAAATCCAGCCGACGAACTATCTGAAGAGAAACCATCTTCTAGAATAGTGAACCATTATTTCGAAATTCCGCTCTGTTTCGGACAAAAACAAAAACGAAGCGTTAATTTGTCTAGAAAAGTGTTATGTCATCCATCCATTTTCGCCCTTAAATTTGAATCCGAAGAAATAGTATTCTCAGTTTTTGATCTGCAATTAAATATTAAGCTTCTAAGTGTTTGGGTTTATGAAAATTGGAATTTGGATCAAATTAGTGAATGTATCAAGTTTAATTTTTCTTAAAAATAAATAAATAGGAATAGCACATCAAACAAGGATATACTACGCATGTGCATACCACAAAGAGAGATCTTGCCAAGAATACAACAGGAATATTCATTTTTATATTGAATGATTTCAATATTTCCTCCCAAGATTACAGAAAATTTTCTTAGTTCCCAAAATGTTTAACTTGAATAGTACTCACAAAAATATGCAGATTTGCGGATTAGTACACTGAAACTCGTTCTTTTTGCATTGAATGTGACAGTTGCCTTCATCGGATCTATCTTCGCATTGGAATTCGCCGTCACATTTCAGAGTTCCTTTGATACATTTTCCATCGCCACATCTGAATTCTGACTCGGAGCAATTTCTGGGAGCACAATTGATTTCATCGGAATTGTCACCACAATCGTTATCGTAGTCGCAGTGCCATCTGCCAGGAATACATTTATTGTTGTTACATTTAAAATACGAAGGCTCGCAAGTATGGAACTCTGGCAAGCTACATGACGCAGGTTCATCTTCACCACTTGCGCAATCTGGATCTCCATCACACTTCCAAGAATTAGGTATGCATCGTCCTGCAAAAGGTTTCAGGTTTTAGAACTTTCGAAAACAAAACATACATTATAACATGTAAAGAGTCTAAAACGTAGTTCTACCGTAAACATTTGTTGTGACTATAAATATTAGACATATTTCTCTGTACAGTGAATAGAATGATACAGCAACAGAATCACATAAGAATAATTTACCACAATTTTGATAGGTAATGAGTGCTTCAAAAAGAGAACATAAGTGAAATACCCGATATCCAAAAAATATGAAGAACAGCTCTAAAAGAAATTTCAACAAAACCAGACAAAACTAGTTAATTCTTTCATAAATATGAACCCCGGACCTCATCACACGTTAATCCGTTTGTACAAAAGCATTTCTTGATTTTGCTCAAGATGTGCCTACAACAGAACTACTTAAAATTCAATAAAAAATTTTATGAACAACCTTACGGTCTACCGGTGGGATCTTTACTATCTGACATTTTCATGGCGTATATTGAAGATATAATATTCAATTCCTACAAATCAAAATTAGTATATTTTCGGTATAGATATGTAGACGATATACTAGCATGTTTTATAGGAACCTTTAGACAACTAGATCAATTTATAACTTACATCAATAGCATTCATCCCAAAATTAGATTCAAAATAGAGAGAGAAGTCGATAATCAGATTCACTTTTAAGACCTATCAATCAAAAACAAACGTCATTTTAAAACAGCATAAGAAAGGAGCTTTTGAAAGCCACATAAAACTCTCACAAGAATGTTTCAATAATAAGAATATAAAACTGATAGATTTTATAATACTGGAGTTTACAAGATGTCCTGTATGGATTGTGAAGGCGTTTATATAGGTCAGACTGGTAATTCATTCAAAACTAAATACAAAGAGCATCAATCAAATTACAATAACCAGAGGACCGACGAATCTACTTTCACACTCATAGATCTACTGTAAATTATAAACAGAATGCCAAGGACGAAAGCTTAGATTCCTTAAAATCCATCAATTTTCAAACTCCAACAAATTCCCCATAGAGATAATCTTCTGAACGACCAGTATGGCCTCGCTTATTCGTCCATATTCGATATCATTAAATAATACTTGCTTTTGTCATAATTATTTTATTACCTCTTGTTTGCACACTTATTAATTTTGTATCTATATTCTTATGTATGTGTGTATTCTTAACTTCAGTTCAGTACTTGTTGTCAACTGAAGATGGTCGAGGGACCGAAATTGCAATCCTGATTTTCAATAAATCTCTTGTGATAGTATAATAATTAGTTTAATTTCTGATTATCATCATGATTCACTTTCACGAAGTGCCGTCGGAAAGAATTGACTATTTAAATTAAGATATGTCCAATTTTGATATGGTAACTATAAATGTTGATAGGTAATAAACATAGTTTTTTGATAAATGCTTCAACTGATACTAACTCAAATAACCGACTTGGTTTCATATGAGATTCATAATTTTTCGTGGTGGGAGGACTACGTTGAGAGACTTGATATTTTTTTACATTTTATCTTTTTTATGCTTTATATTTCTGATTTAATCTTATTCCTTTTTGTTAGATTCAGGTCTCTTTTTCCTTCTCGATTAATATTTCTTGCGAGTCAACTATGGCTTTTTCTTAAAGACCACTTTTGCTTTTCTTCAGAGAATTTCACGATTTTTAAGAAGTCTAGACGATAAATGGTAAGATATCCGAAGCTACAAAAATTCGCACCCGGCTCGAAAGTGATTGTTCAGAACACAATCATAAATGAAATCTATAAATTCCTGATACATGAAAAAAATTTACTTGGATTCAAAGGTCGTAGAAATTGGGCTACGGGATTTTCAGCAAAATGTTAAATTTTACCATAAAATTAGTTTAGACAAAAATTGTAGATCAAATAATTATCTATAAAAATGTTTGGATGCTTTTAACCTAACAGCCGTCGTTTCTGAGATATAAAGATTGAAAGAGTTGAAAACGTCATAATTTGCACTCATTTACACGCCACCTAGTAAAAGATATTAGCAAGGGTTGAAATGACGAATTCGGCGTAAATTAAAAAAATTTAGGGAAATTTATTCCTCTGGTTCATAATTCTCTAATACTTTTGCTTCTTATTCTTCTTCGTCCTGGGTGAAAGTAAACTACCTCAATAGTGATGCATCGCATGTCTCCTTACCGGTATCAAACGAATCCTTTATTGTTGGTGATTCAACATTAAAGCATGACCTCCCTGACCCTTTGTACATGCTAGAGAAGACAACAGTCCAACTTTTGTTGCAATCACATTTAGCACTACATCCTTTTTTACAGTTGTAAGAAATTGTGTTTAGCAGTTTTTCCGGCGCAGGTGGAAGTACAGTCTGAACTGGTTCTGAATGATTGTTGGCTAACTTCCAACCACAGTCTTTTATTAACCAAGCCGCACCTGAACTTATTCTCTTTTTGAAGACTTCAGCAGATTGAACTAAATCTTGTTTTTCAAACATTTTAAAAACTGTTGTTTTGTCCCTCCTGAAAAAGGCAGATGTATCACAGCCAGTTATTGCGGGTAAAAATAGTACATGATTTTGGCACTTTGCAAAAGTAGATAAACTTCACGATTAATATATTACTGATGGATGTTGAGCTTTTCCAGATAAAAAAATAGTTTTTTGATTGGAGTTCAAGCAGTGAGTAATATGAATAAGTCTACATCTTCACCAACAACAATGTTTGTATTTGTTGAATTGAATTGCTCTATTGCTATCAGTACACCAGCATCATTATTAGCTGGTGTGAGCAATATATTTTCAGCAGTAAACTTTTATTTCATTATTGAAATGAATCGAGATTTATTGTGAGTATTTGCAAGAAGACTTACACTGGCCGTTAGAAAAATATTCTTACTTGTATTACAGCTTCAGTGATGTATGTACGTGGCGTATTTATACATATCAAGACGATTACAACTCTTCATACTTTATGAATCGTTATATCTCAGCAACGATTGTTTTTAGAAGAAAAGTATTGATACATTTTATATGGATAATTATCTGATCTACAATTTTGTTTGAACTAATTTTATAATGAAACTTGTCCTATTCTACCCATTTTCTCCAGGTATCGGATGGATGAGAACTTTTTAGATTTAATTTATGATGGACTTTTGAACAATCCACCCACTTTGAACTGAAATGAGATGTAATTGGTCCAGAATTGTCCCTTTCGAAAGTTCTACGTACCCTTAATCGCATGTAAACATGCATTGTTCGAACATAGTCCTCTCCAAGCGTCGCTTACTCCAATGGTACACAGCAACAAGCGCAATGCGTTATTTGAACAACATCATTAATCATTATTATTAATTTAATGAATAGTATTTCATTAAGGTACTACCGCAATGCTAAGAAAACTATGTATATTACATTATTATATATGCAAACTTGAATTGAAGAGAAATATTTAACAACCCCCAAATCGTATAAGCCTTCCTGAGGAGGTGGTTATCACATCAAGCATTCCACCTGCACCACATCAGTGGTACAATTAATTATATTATATAAGGCTGAAGGACCCAAGGTCGATGGCCATTTGCGCAGTGCGCAATAAAAATAAAATTTATTATTTATATTATATAAAAGGTGTTTCCGAAGCAATCTGAAGTTAACGCAATCGAAAGATACGGCCATTTGTGTTTCATTTTGCTGCATAACAGGTGGACTGAAAAATTCATAGGCTAACATAGTAAAAGACTTTATTTTTGGTAAAATTCAATTTTTTTATTCAATATAGTCACCCTCGAAGGATATATAGCGATTGTAGCGATCAATAATCTTTTCGATGCCATTTAATAATAAGATTTCTCTTTAAATTCAGGCTTCAATTTTGGTGATTAACTGCTTGCTTATTAGTGTTGAATATTTTTCCAGCAAGCATTATTTTCAAGTCTGAAAACAGAAAAGAGTGTCTGGGGCAAAATAAGGTGGATGGGGAAGTAATTCGAAGCCCGTACAATTTTGCCAATGTTTTGATTGATTTGTGGCAAGGTCATTGCCTTGATGAAACAGCACTTTATTTTTTTCTTTCCCAAATGGGGCCGTTTCTCGTGATTTGGTCCTTCAATTGATCTAATAACTCAATGTAGTAATCGCTGTTTATCGTCTTTTAAATAAAACCAACACGCTAAAACCAACACGCAAAACAATTTTGTGTATTTTTTCATGTGTTCATAGGATATCTGTAGGGTCTTAGCTATCTCGATCAATTTAATTTTTTTTATCGATTATTCAAAACAATTTTGTGTATTTTTTCATGTGTTCATCGATGACAGCCTCTTTGGGAAGTCCACTACGTTCATAGTCTTGGATGCTTATATCACCTCGTTTAAACTTGGCAAACAACGTTTTCACCGTTGATTTTCCTGGCGAATCATGTTTATCAAGCCATGCTTTGGCTTCAACTGTATTTTTTTTTATCAAAAATCAATGTTTAATCAACACACGGAATTCTCTTTTATCCATTTTTCCAACAATAACAAAAGTTTTTGTTGGGAATGTCAATGTTATATCTCGCGAACAGCTGAAAACTTTTTACTCGTGTCTATTTAAGTTTAGTACTAACTAAAAATCATGTGGATTCGACCCTAGTAACGCCATCTGTATATTAGCCTACGAACTTCTCAGTCCACCTGGTATTTTAACTTATTCTAGTTGTCCTAGAAACATGAAATTTGGCGAAGGGCAATGTCCTATTGCACAATTAAAAACGATTAAAAAACTGAAAGTTGAAAATTTAAAGTTATATCAGGAAAACAATTTTTTTGCGATAATGAGCTTTTCGCCTTTTCCTAGAAACGCGTGATGGTATCAATTTGAGATTAATACCACAAACTCCAGTCTGCAATCTCTTGGAGCTATGAAGAAAATCAAACATTTCAGTCGACGCAACCAGAAAATACGGCCGTTTCTATCGCATTCTGCTGCATACCAAAGAAAATCTAAATCAATAGGGTACTTCCCGATGACCTATAAGCATGCAATTTCCGAAAAGCAATGTCTTTTAGCACGAATACAGGGAAAAATCCGAAAAATACAAATTTCTAGATAAATCACGAAGAAAAAATGTGAAAAAATACGATAAACTTTTAATGGAACCCTCTGTGCGTGAATCCTACTTCCACTCGGTGGATTTTTTTCTTATGTTGGTATATATGTTCCAATTAGATGTAAAAAACCACTGCTGTATTTTTCAGTTGAGCGAAGTTGCAAAAAGTATTCGGCGTATTGGATATCGACATTTATAAAAATAGCTTCGTACACCAGAACACAACACATTGGTGAATCTTTGAATGAATTAATGACTTTAATTTCAATTTTTGGTTTAAACAGTCACTGAATACACAATTAATGCTAATATAAGTTTTGATGGCTATTTTTCAAAAAAAAAAACTAAAAAAGCATACTCTGAAAAAGTGAGAATGAACTATTCATATACTCATAAGCTAGTACGGGGAATCGTCGATGCGCAAGCTCTGCTTGCACTCTTACTATAAAGTATGAATAGTAGGTACTTGAGGAATCTAGTTACTCATAGCAAATCCTCTTAACCACTAATAATTCAGGTAATTTCACAAAGAATTTACAGGGGGAGGTTATGGGAAAAGTGTGTGTCCCCAATTATGTTCATCACTTTCACAATAAAGAATCGAATTTGTATAATAACTATGTGCACAAAGCTAAAGAGAAATTTCATTTTAGTGTTATATATGTAATAATAATGACTTACCAGATTTACACCTGAAATGATCTGTTCTACAAGTCCTATTCTCACAACTCTGTGTTTCATCAGAATTATCTCCACAATCATTGTCAGTATCGCATACCCATACAGCTGGAATGCATTTGTCATTTTTACATTTAAACTGATTAGGAGGACAAGTAACAGGTGGACAATCTAATTCGTCTTCACCCAAAGGACAATCTACTTGTTTGTTGCAATGATTCTTGTCTGGGATGCATCTAGGTGGAATTGTGTCATTTCCGGGACATCGAAATTGAGTACTTAAACACGTATAATGTTTACAGTCCATTTCATCCGAATTATCACCACAATTATCTTCACCATTACACAGATCCGACGGATGAGTACACTGCCCGTTTTTACATTGATATTGACCAGGTAAACACTTGAATGGTGGGCATGATTCCGGTTCATCACTCCCATCCCCACAATCATCCTGAGTATCACACTTCCACCAAAATGGTATGCATTTGTATGTGGTTTTACATTCAAAATGAGTACTTGTACAATTGGCCTTACATGATTTCTCATCTTCTTCAAGTATGTAATTTTCTGGGCATGCACAAGTGTAAAATGGTGCTTCTGGTTTAAGTAAACATAGTGCTGAACAATTAGCTATAGCACACGGATTTTCTATTTGAGGTTGTCTGAATGGATGAACTATTCGTATGTCCATAGGACGATGTACCATGGTTAACAATGAGGAACAATTATCCCCTCGATATTTATGACATCTTTCAACCGTCTTCGTTTCCCAATCTGTCCAATATATGAAATCTTCCCAAACATCAATAGCAAAAACGTGGTGCAGCCTTAAAGAAGGTGTCCTGTCCCTACTAGCGATAATTTTTATGTTTTTACCATCATAATCAGCTACGGCTATATAATCTTCACGAGCATCTGCCCAGAAAAATTCTCGTGTCTCATATGACACTGTCAGAGCATTTGGCCAACCTAAGCTAGAGTTTACTATCACCCTAGGGTTTGATCCATCCATGGATGCTTTTCCAATGTGAACCTGACTACCCCAATCGGACCAAAACATGTATTTTTCCACAGGATCTAAAGCTATTGCGCGAGGTTCTTCTAAACCACTTGATAAAAGTACACGTCTATACTTTCCCTCAAGAGTGGAAACTTCTAATGTGTCCAGGCCCTGAAAAATGTATATTGTATTATGCAAAATGAACAACGAGCATATTTTGTTGAATTTTTATATTCCCAATAATTGATCGATAAAGCCTGAACTACGTGATAAAATAAAAATAAAAAACTTCACAAAATCAGGAAAATTTTGATTTTTGAAAAGGAATAATCTTATGAATGCTCAACTGAAGTCGAAAGACTCATAGTAAGGCAAATACACAAAGTTTGTAATCTTCATAAACACCATGGTACAGGCATTGACCACAATAAGTAATGATTAATAAAATTTGAAGTAGTATTATATGACCGTACTTTTGAAAAAAATCATGAAACGAATACAAACAATTTCACTGATTTCATGGCAGTTTATGGTTATTGGCACATATCATCGCAGATCAATGACAGAAAACTTGAACCAGTTCAGATAATGCTATAAATGAGGCTCTTATAGATCAAAATAGTCCCCTTCGATAAAGATAACTAATGATGCTAGCATTAGTGCGGTTCACTTGCTTATATTATCGTTCTCTTTTGTACTTTTCATCGTTCTCTAAGTCAAGACATATTTTGATTTTACAATGATTTTTTCTTCAAATAAAATATGTCAAGTCAGGTACTTTTACTAATTCAACAAAGATCTCGTCGTACGTTTTCTGAACTATACAATATTGAGACGTAATAAATTATAATAGAAGAAACATTGTATTACTGCAAGCGAGTGCCATCAGGCAATTGGAATGCTCCAGCATGGAGAGTGGCAGATGGCTTTTAGCTAGAGTTTGATTCGCAGTTGCCCAAAGACCTAGAAGTTGTCGTACACGTTGCACAACGCTTATGGACAACAGTTATGGACAATTAGTTTTTATGTAAGAAAAATCTTACATGCAGTGTTAGGTCCACTGATAAGTGTCAATCTATCCGCAATGGTTATCAGGAATGGTAGCTGTCAAATCATTTTCCATACCAAGCACTTACAGCCCATACTTAGCATGCAGCTCGTTTACAAGCGGTGCAAGAATATTAACATTGACAAAAAATTGAATTTTGTACTTTTTCGAGACGAATCAATTTTTTGACACACTTTCGTCATTATGGGCTCAAAATACTCTGGAAGTTTTTACGTTTTTATTCTCAGTATGACAGGAAAATTAATTAATAGAGAAATGCCCGAAATTGTTGAAAAAGTTTTTTTAATTATATTACTTTTCAAATTTTTCAGGTTTGATGATGAATATTGTACATTATTTCACTTAGTAATATGAACCTCAAACAAGGATCTTCTATACTATACATACTATTGTTGCTTTCCTTGTTTTTCTACTATATAGTGTTTTCTTCAATTTATTTGTTTTTATATTACTACCTTATTATTCTATTATTGCATAAAAACTTAATTATTGTAAAAAAATAACGTATTGGAGAATTTTACGTGGAACTTGATTCAAATTTAATAACCTTGAAGAACTCGGCCAGAAATTTTGGCCTAATTATCGATAATAAGATGCATCTCAAGGAATATGTTGAATCTAAAGTTGGAATTGATTATTTGGCATTAAGAATACCGGTGTACTGGTATGAAGTGACTATTAAGATAAAAATGTGTTGGTAGAGAACATTTGTTGTGAACCACCATTAATTTTTTTCTATTTGGTTGGCATCACATCTATCAAACATATCCAATAAGCTTACAGTCATTGAACAAACATGTGTTTTCATTTTGTTGAAAATGTCAAATTTTGTACCTGAAAGTGATCAATTTGAATCATGCATTGATCGGAAAACGACTAGAATGGGCCAGAAGACAAGGCAAAATAATTTTGTTACGCGACAATGCACATGCACACAAAGAAAAATCGATTCAGGATACAATCAAAGTACTTGGCTGAGAGCTGCTACACCAGCCAAGTCACCAGACTCGGCCCCTTCCGATTACCATTTGTTTTCATCGATGGGATAAGCATTCGCTGAGCAGCTCGATTAATACGCAGAAGTCGAAAATTGAGTGTCTGATTGGTTTGCTTCAAAAGACGAACATTTCTATTGGCATGGTGACCACAAATTGGCAGAAAGGTGGCCAAAATATGTGAAAAGGAATAGTCAATACTTTGAATAAATTTATTTTACTTTCTAAATTAATATTTCATTATCACAAAAAACGCTCATTTCATATCGATACACCTGGTATTATACCCACATAGACACTTCAATTTGAGAAACCAAAAAAATGCCATGTGAAGTTATAGTATCTTCACCAAGGAACGTTTATCATAGAGTATTATAGTTCGATATTCAAATAATTCAAAAATTACAAAATTCTCGTTTGCGGGTATTTCGCATATGACAGAAAACGAACATCACACAAATTAAAGCAGATGAAATAGTTCTGCCAGAGACTCTTGCAATCCCTTCGCTTTTTTTATAAAGTAAATATAAAACTCCATCTTACTCAGTTAATAAAATTCATAATATCATTATCATCACATAATAAGGAAACATTTAAGAGATCTTTTGCTTATAATATAGTATCGCTGATTAACAGATATGAAACACATGACTTTTTCATTCAATCAACAACCTTCAAAAATTGCATCAAAAATATTCGATTTCATAGTCAAGAATGTGGTACTCTTAATCCCATACGATATTCTCATAGGCGAGGTGAATGTTTCTGTTGTAAATTTTTTACCCTTGGATTTTTTCCTGATGTGCCTGTTTAAGAAGTTTCTTTTGTATGGGTTCTTCACGTATTGAGTATTTTTTCTTTTCTGTCTACACAATAACTGCTGTATATATTCTGATTTCGATATCTTCAATACCTATTAGTATTGTTAAGCTTTTATGACAATAAATGGGTTTCAACAGCACTCATTAATCTTATGCATTAATATGATGAGAAGAAAGCTGAAAACTTGGTCTTTTAACTCTCCATATTGTAACCACCCATTCTGTTATTTATTGTAATTATTCTCAAAACTTTGCTAATTTGTTTTGTTTTGACTTTATGTATATATATATATATATATATATTTCTTTATTTTCGTGGGTTATAATAAACATTGAATTATAAATTGAAAACAAAAATGATGTGTCCTTGATGCAATACGAAAAAAACGTTTATAAGAATTCAATTATCAAACACCTTACCTTGTCACACCAATAAAGATTTCGTCCAACCCAGTCTACCGCCAAACCATCAGGGTTCTGTAAAGTCGGTGAATGTAATGTTTGAACGGCTGTCGAATTATTCTTATAATCGCATAACTTTTTTATTGAACTTCCGAGTTGTGTAACGTCTGACCAATATAAACACTGGTCTTTCCAATCATAATCTAAGGCTACCGCATTTGTGAGGTTATGAGCCAACAAGGCTGATCGTCCATTCAAATCAAGCTCTCTTATGTAATATCGGTTGGCTAAAATAATTGTGGCTTGCACTGTAGAATTTGCTCCGCAGGAACTTCTATCAGGTTTCAAAATATACTTCGGTTCTTCACAACTACAGCGATATGAGCCCAAGGTATTACGACACACTTGACCGCAGGGCCTTTGTAAGCATTCATTTAAATCTTCGCATAGCTTGGGATCTTTTTGACTCTTTTGGTATCCAGGCATGCATTGACATTCGAAACCGACGGGTTTGTCGATACATTTCTGGGAACATGGTGGCGGAGTTGCAGTACATTCATCGATATCTGAAATATTGGATATTAGATTAGGACCAATCGACAATTTTCCTTAGTATACATGAAAGAATGCCTTTGTCTTTGGAGATATTAATATGTCCAGAGTTTATGGATTTTTTCATGTTTATAAATGAGCATGTTATGAACAAAACTGAATATGAATAAAAAATAAAAAATAATAATACACACCTTTGAAACAAAATATCACAGAAAAAAAAATATTGAGGAGAATATATAAAAGAATAAGTACTGAATAATAATGATTGTTCATGATGGAACAGCTAAATGGAAGTGAATTATGGAGCTCATAAATGGATTCACCATCAAACTTTACATTCCAGAGCAGCGGCGGATAACGAGAAATGAAAGATGCAGCCTATAATTAAAGAATCGCTTGAATTAAATTTCACTTGTTACTAAGTAGCTTAGATGTATTCTAGGTTGTTAGTCTAGAACTTTTGATACTTCAGCAGCTTTGTTGCCTTTGAAAAAAGATAAATGAGGGCTCATAATTTAGCAGTTGTCTATTTAACTCTTAGTCGATATTTTGCGTCCGCCGCCACTGCAAATTAGATAAATTGTTCATAGCATTTAAATCATAGTCATTAACTTGCATTACCTGAACATGACTGTTTAGGTAATGGAATAATTATCGTCATCAATTGCAGAATTATCATAAAGTATTGATCGTCAAATAAAATTCTTCGAAATTATATATAAATTATGTTTCGTTTCTACTTCATTAGCAAGCAAAATAATATCATTTATGTGTTCGGGATTTGAAAAAATGAGGATGATGTTTCAGAAATTCCACAAGAACGAGTTATAGAGACAATCCTAATAAGTTTAAAGTCATGAATATAAGACAAATGTCACCATGAATCCATTCCTATTATCAAGTATTAATTCTTTAATCAACTATATTCAGAAATCCCGAATTCAATTAGGCGGAATTTTTGTGATATTCTTTGCTGTATCAAAATCAGGAAACAATTCCTTCAGCACCCCAAATTCAGAAAATATAGATAGATAGTCGCACTAGTATGGCTTTTTGAAGTTTTCTGTTTGATCCATTCTTTTTTTCTTCATTTTTCGATAGCGCTGGTAGTAGCCTTAGCGTCAGTTCGTTCGAGGGCGCCATTTGTATATGTACGGATTGAGATGTGTAAGTGGCAGTCTGGCCTAGTGTAGAGAATTGGTGTGCAACAATTTCGGTCAAACGAGACCGAAATTGCAGCCTGTTGTTCCTATTCATAACTTCCGACCGGACTATACCACTACTAATACGGCCCTGGTTCACGATGATTATGCAGAGTGGATCGGAAAACTAGCTCCTTCAGGAAGGGATATCTAATATTCTACCCAAGGTTGAATATAGTTCCTTAAATAAAGATCTTCAAAAAGATGATAAATCAATTACAAACGCGATCATTTTGAAGCAACTAAGAATGCATTTAATATAATTTTCAATGTAAATATTTAATTTCTAATTGAATGTATGATCCAGATGTAAAAATAACCTCAAAATTAATTTTACTATTCATGCAAGAAAACTTGAGTATAAAAAAAATCATTTACATGATGATCTTCAAACTTCAGTCATTCAAGCGTTTGATCTCCAGCAAATTCAGTTCATTTCAAATAATTATTATTTGATCAACCGTAGCTTTCGAATCGGAATTTCGCAACTTCTGATATGAAGACACAAAATTGACATAAATAGTAGGCAACATATTTTAAGTTAGAGAATACTAGCACATTGGTAAAATGTTTGAGTTGAAACAATGTGTTTCTTTGAAAACATGTTCACTATCTTCGTTTGGTGAGTAATTAAGAAAATGATAACTTGCATCATTCACGCTGATGCAGTGCTTGATATCATAGATATTCCCTATAAATTTCTAGTTAACGTCCATTTTTTCGCTAATAGAAATGTAAGCTTCATAGAGTAATGACCTGAAAATGTTTGGTGTGTCTTATTCTTGGAAAATAGTGTACATGATATATCTTTACTCATCTGATAAAAAGCTATCGTGAACACAGAATACGCAGGTAGACTTTGACATAGTTTATTTCGTAATTTTCTTCGTGAAAAACGATCCCGATACCCGCCTCTTCGTGATGAAATATGTATTAGTTTATATAATTCATGAAGTAATATTTTTTGTATTTCGTATGATAAATTTTTTCAAAAGTCATGAATGTCTTTGATATTGTTTTTTAAGCCTTTTTTATGCATAAGTTTCTTGGATGAAAGGAAAAATTAAAAATATATACTGTATTATTTTTACGGATATTTTTATGTTTCTATATCATACATTTAATAACAAAAAATATTTAAATTAAAAATTATAGTGCCTTCTCAGTTGTTTCAAAATGATTCCTGACAATGAATGAATCGAATGCAAAAAGAGCATGCGCACTCTCTTATTCTAAATCACGTCGCGCGCATCTGCTATACTTCGTCTTCTATTGCACTGAATATGACTCTCAATTACTCGCGCATTTTTGCTTGCTCCGTCTTTTTGAACTTCAAAGTCTGGCAATAATAATTCATGAAAAGTTCAATGAAGGCAAAATGGTATAATCGCGTTTGTAATTAAATTATCTTAATTTTCGTATGCATTTCGATTGATAAACAAATTTTCGCAATCACGTATATCTGTTTATACCTGCTCTGATAGTAGCTATGAAGAAAAACAAGTAGGCAATATCACTTTGGCATATTCCTTATGTTCCGAACTTTTGATTCGAATAAAATTCATTTGGTAAACAAGTGGATTGAAGTATGACATAAAAATGTAATTAAAATTTATTTAATTCAAAATAGTCATGATCATAATTTGATAGGCCAGAGTTTCAGAATGTAATTGCTTACATATGAGATTGGTAAATAGATGGGTAAAGGACGATATCTCTTCGAACTATGGGTGTCCATAATTTCGTGTGGCAGCTAATTATTTCATTATTTGAGGAGATGAAAAGTAGGTGCCAAAGAAAAAAGGTCGTTAATTTTCACGCAGAAAGTCTCCACTAGGACCTGGGTTATAACTTATGGGGTTATGATATTCGGAATTTTTATAAGATGATCTTCCTGAGAGATAACCCATCGTTGCAACTAACGATGCGGTGACAGCAAGATGGAGCACCTTCTAAAAACATACCTACCGTTACAGAATTTCCAAACCGCCGATTTGGGAATTGATGGATTAGTAACGAACATCAGCCCAGTCAGGTGGCCAGCATATTCGTTCAAGCTTACACTGTTAGATTGTCGAACATTCATCATCGTCTTGAGTATGTCAATACAAATACTTTCTTTTGTATAATAATAGGTATTAGGTACTTGTGGAATTTTCACCCAATTTCTTGATTGGTATTTTGATTTGATTTTTGTTGAATTGATGAAGCAAAACATAAAATTTCTTAATTTTTGTGAATTTATTGAGAAGTATTTGGTAAATTAGCAGTTGTTTCAGATCCGTAAAAAATGCAATGAATAAAAGTACACAACCTTACTGAAAATAATTGAAGAAACAAGATAATGAAATAAAATATTGAATGTGCCCTTTTCACACCTTCTGTCATCATGTATTTTTATTCATCAAAGATTTTTCCATATTTCCTGCACTTAATGTTTGTTCTTGATTTTCTTCCGTTCCCGTAAAAGCAATATGCGAATTTTGAAGAAGCATAAATATAACATAATCTGTTAACCGACATATTTGCAGGTATTAGTCAGATTCCAATTCTACAATTTATAGGAAAATATATACACAATACCAGAAAAATTATTGTGTCGGCTGAAATTTTAGCCTACCGTTTTATTTGTCCATATTTGCTAGGAGAAAATTTGACAGATGAATTTTTTTTATTCATTTATTATTAATACTGCAAATCAACACACAAAATGGTTGTTAACACAGAATATTGAGTAGTTAATAATACAGAAACTCTAGTAATTATTTATGTAATTCTTCCTCACTCGTCTCATCAAATATCGAGTTTCTTTTTAGCTTGCTTAAATTGTTCTTTGTAGCCATTTATCTTAGGTGTTTTTTATTTTCTTATATATCTAATCTCGTTTTTTATTTTTTTCCGTATACAGTCGTTAAACCAAAATTATTATTTTCAATCTTAATTTTTTTGTGGGCTAATTCTTTTCGCATTTTGCATTAACTCTATAAGTTGGTTAAAATCTTGAGCATTTTGAAGATTACAGTTGGATAAATGTGCTTTAAATTCATCGTAATTTGTGTCTGATTAGATTTGCCAACTAAAGAAATTTTGGAATAGAGCATTTTATGGTCAGATATCGCAGTGTCGAAAGGTTTTATGCTGCATTTCATATTTTTTGGTACTATTACATGATTTATGATTGTCCTTTATGTTTACTTTTTCTTGTTATTAAGTATTTGTGCTGTATGTTTTGTATTTTGAATGAGTTGAGTTGAAACATATCCTTATATTGTTTGACTTTATTACTATTTTGTAAAATATCTAAGTTTATATCACATTTTTCCAGTACTGCCAAGTTCAAATTAAAAAATTTTATGTCTATATTTCTCACATATAAAATCACACCACCTCCTCTGGACCTTCGGCATTGATGTATTGCATGGTAGTTACGTATATCATAGAATCTGATTTCTGATGTATTTAACCACGATTCTGTGACTGCAATGAAGTGTGAGCTATTAAATTCCTGAACGTAGTAGAGTAGATTATCCAACTTATATCTAGTGCCAATCAATCTTATATTGAGGTACATTATAGTAAGTTCAGCAGGTTTTGTATTTACTTTTTTGAGTTTTTTTGGAAAGGACAAATTTTCCAAGTCATCCTCCTTGATAATTTTTATAATTTGGCTGGTGTCAGTTTCTCTAACGAGAATGTTACCATCTTTATACCAGGCATATTTAATCATATTTGCTTTTTTTAGTTCTCTTGCTTTTTTCAATAGCAGTTGATTTTTTATTGTGATGTCATGATTTATATAGTTTTGTTTTCATCAAAATCAAAATCAGTTGCTTTAAGAAGAAAAATTTTTTTTGCTTCCATGACGGAATTTTTCTTTTCTATATTCAGGAAAGATACCTTTTTTTGTTTGCCATTATCCTTTCCTATCTTGTAACACTCAACATATTCGGCTTTCAAGCCTACGTTCAATTTTTTTACTATTTTTATCACGGCCTTAGTTACACTTTCCTTGTCTGTTATTTGATCCATTGGGAGCCCTGATATAACAATGTTGTTCTTCAGTGAATCTTGCTTCGTTATATCTTTTTACTTCTCCAGCAAATCTATTTACTTGCGCATTTCTAGGCTTTCGTGTTTGAGTTGTTTCATGTCCTTTTATAGTTGAATGTAATTTTCAATTTTCTCAAGCTTTTTTAGAAAGCGTTTATTTTGACTCAAAATTATATCTGGTTTTGTCTCAATACTTGTTTTCTTGGATTGAGTAAGCCTACCCCTATTTAGACTAGTTTTTGATATTTCTTCCTCTTCTTCCGCTTCATCTTTAGACGACTCATCTATGTACCTAGTGTTGTTGAAAAACAATATTTACTCTGCTTGAATACCATAAAAGATGGAGCACCTCTGCTCGATGCGAATCCTGTTAGGCAGTATCTGATTACGATGAATTAGGAAAAGAGGCCACCATTAGGCTTTTTCTTATGGGGACATTTAAAATCAAAACTTTATGCAAAACTAAATTAAATTCTCTAAAAGATTCGCCATGAAGAATATGTAGTTGTAATTGTAGACAACTTGTCCCCTTTTAAAGTAAGATTTCACTTGACCTCCCCCTATTAGAATTATCAGGCTACCCTATTGAAGACGTGCAATTATCGAAAAAATATGTCTTCCTTCGAACTGACGTGTCTGCTCAAATTCGCAATTATCTATAGGTTATTTAGTCATTTAGTTTGAGTGCAAAGTTTATTATGCGCCACCTCATACTAAAAACATCAAATATTAATGAGTCTTCCATAATCTTTGAATTTTTTTCATAATAATCTCCATCAGCATCAGTTATAGCTGATATAATTAAAAACTTTATATGAAAGAAAACTTACTGCATTTGTTCTCATCGCTGAAATCTCCACAATTATTTTCACCATTACACAAGAGAGTGTCATTAATGCAAACGCCATTTCCACAATGGAACCAACCATTTCCTCTACAATAATCTCCTTCATTTTGACACTGCTTTCCTTCGTCGCTATTGTCTCCACAATGATCGGCACCATCACATTTGAATAAGTCCATAATACATTTTCCGTTGTTACATCTGAATTCACCTGCGCCGCAACTGTGATGGCATTTGTTGGGCTCATCAGAACCATCATTACAATCTTTGTCTCCATCGCAGAAATAAACCTTGTTGATACAAGTTCCATCTGCGCACTGGAACTCATCTATAACACAGGTGGTGGTGCTGCAACCTAACAAGAAACCAGCAAATAATATTTATATTTCTTCAATATTTTTATAAAGATGAAAAGTTTAAAATGGATTCCCCAACTTCGTGAACGATTTGTTTATTACCTTGATCTCTATGTTCGTCATGGTGATCTGTACAATCTGCTTCACCATCACATACCCACTCCATAGGTATGCATCGGCCGGTACTATTACATCTGAATTCAGAAGGATCACAAAGTCGTGTTTTACAATGCTCCAATTCATCTGATTGATCACTACAATCTGGACGGCCATCACATTGCCATGATTTAGGTATGCATTCGCCACTTTCACATCTGAACTGATTTGAGCGACATTGAGGCTCTAAAAAATATAATTCTATAAATTAGAAAACATACGCGATGAGCAATTGTACAATAATGATCCAAAATAATAAAATAGACTCTTGCAAACAAAATAAATAGAATGAAAAGCAGCTTTCCACTCATCTTAAACTTTAACTGCTTCACACCAAAGGTGTAGGCATAAATCTTTGAAAAACATAAACTACACAATCATAAATATCAATCCATTTGAATCTTATAATAATAGAATTCAGTTTCACATACAGGGTGCTTCAACGAAAACTAAACAGAGGCCATATCTACCAAGATATTCATTTCTGATCAAAACGCAAAAACACGTCCATTTTTGTTTCAAGGGGGACATCTTTTGGGGTACAAAACTTGCCTAAAATATCAACCCCCTAAGCGGGGGCTGCAATCCTTGAACATTTTGAGTAGGGAAGATGGGTCGAGTGATGACTCAAAAGAAAGGTCGTATCTTGGTCTACGTCGCCTTCAACGAATTTCCATTTTTAATTGAAAACTGTAAAAGATACAGGGTTAGCAACTGAAAGATAGGGAAGACTATTTTCCTGAGACTATTCAAGTTTTAGTGAAGTAAAATGGAACAGATCCATGCTGATCGATGGCAGTCATCATCAAGTACCATCCTCATCTCGAATTTCAACCCCTAGAGCAGGGGTGACCACCCTTGAAAATTTGAAAGAGGGTAGATGGGTCGAGTGATACCTCGAAAGAAAGGTATAATCTTTGTCTGCATCCCCGTGAACGAATTTTCATTGATTGAAAACTGTAGAAGGTACAGAGTGAGCTACTGAAAAATAGAGGAGACTATCTATCGCCCTGAGCTATTCAAGTATTAGTGCAAAAAAATGGAACAGATTCATTCCAGATCAAAGGCTGTCATCTTTGATCTAAATGAATCTATTCCAGTTTTTCGCACTAATACTCCAATAGTCTTGGGGCGATAGTCTTCTCTATTTTTCAGTGGCTCACTCTGTATCTTCTACAGTTTTCAATAAAAAATGAAAATTCTTTCACGGGAATGCAGACAAAGATAATACCTTTCTTTCGTGTTATCACTCGACCCATCTACCCTCTTCCAAATTTTCAAGGGTTGTCACCCCTGCTCCAGAGGTTGAAATTCGAGATGAGGATGGTACTTGATGATGACTGCCATTGATCAGCATGCATCTGTTTCATTTTACTTCACTGAAACTTGAATAGTCTCAGGGAAATAATCTTCCCTATCTTTCAGTTTCTCACCCTGTATCCTTTACAGTTTTCAATTAAAAATGGAAATTCGTTCAAAGCAATGTAGACAAAGATACCACCTTTCTTTTGAGTCATCACTCGACCCATCTTCCCTATTCAAAATGTTCAAGGATTGCAACCCCCACTTAGGGAGTTGATATTTCAGGCAAGTATTGTACCCCGAAAGATGTCCCCCTTGAAACAAAAATTGACCTGTTTTTGCGTTTTGATCAGAAATGAATATCTTGGTATATATAGCCTCTGTTGAGTTGCTTTGTACTAAAAATCCAAATGAAAAATATTAATTTCAAGAGATGGAAGAGTATATATTCAGAAGATATTCCCATATTTCGGAATAAGGTTATATACTTATGTAGAATAGATTCTGAATAAGAGAAAATGAAATCACTTACTGCAGTTATACTCATCACTGAGATCTGGACAGTCTTGGAGACCATTGCACACCCATGATTTGGGTATGCAAGTGTTATCGGCACAACTAAACTGATCATCAGTACAACGGGCACCTATAATTTTCATGATTTAATATACACTCAAAATTAAAACTAACCAAGACTCACAGAGTTCCTCGTCAGAACCTTCTCCATTGGGAGACAGAGCATCATTACAATCATTGTGACCATCGCATTTCTTTTCGATCGGAATGCAAGTATCATTTCTACAACGGAATTGGCTGCTGTTACATATTCGTTTACGTGCAGAAGTGCAATTCTGTTCGTCCCAGTTATCCCAACAATCGTTTTCATCATCACATATCCAATCCTTATGGATGCAGGCAGTAGTATGAGGACATTTTACCATATTTTGATCATCGACAGGGCATGACATATTTTCTGAGAGAATATAAATATCAATACATTTTCTAAACTATATTAATCTTTTCAAAGAACCAAAATTGAATAACTGAAGGTATAAAAATGTTTCATTTGAATGCCAATGTAGGAAAGATGAAATTCATTATCCTCTCATATTAGATCTTTATCAAAATATATGAAAATAAAAACTTTTGTGAACACTGATAATATTTCCCACTACTTCTGCAAATAAAATTAATTATGATATATTCTCAAAGCATTTAATATTTTCTCGTTTCAAAACAAATTAATGTATAAACGATATAAAAGCTTACCACATTCCATTTCATCACTAGCATCCTGACAATCCAAATCACGATCACATCGAAAATCAATGCTTATGCATTCGCCATTTTTACATTTAAAATGAGAATCGGAGGGGCAAGTACAATTATACTCATCTGTTGAATCACCACAATCGTCAATACCATTACAAACTGTTTTTTCAAGCGTACATCTTTTATTTTTGCATAAAAACCATCCGGGAGGACATGTCCTACCCGAACAATAACCAGGCTCTTCATCTGACTTATCCAAGCAGTGGGATATACCATCACAAGTCACACTAAATGGAACAGTTGCACCATCAGAACAATAAAAGATATCGTTATTTTGTCGTTCAGGTACTTTCTTATAGCATCTTTTACCATCTTCAGCAAGAACGTGTCCAGGAGGACAGGTACATTCTATTGCAGCTGAAGGCAATAATCTACACCCATGTTCACAAGTACTTTCCACACTTCCGCAGGGATTCACAGAACAGTTTTCCGTGTCAACTGCAACTGCGACAATACCCATTGGTCTTGCCACTTCTCTTCTTAACCATACAACGCTTTGCCCTGTCAACTTATCAGCTCTTAACACAGCATGAAGTATCCAATCTGTCCAGTAAATATAGTCACCGTAAACTGCCAAAGCGAAGGGATGTTGAGGTGTTATTTGAGCTAATACGACACGACCTGTTCCATCATATTCGCATCTTTCTATTTTATCTAAACGGGCATCACCCCAATATAATTTTTGGGCGAGGTGATCTAGGGTAAGCGCATTAGGCATTCTAATATCAGTTGTAATAATTGATGTCTTTCCAAATCCTGAGAGATATGCTCTTTCAATGCTGGGAGTGTGAGAATTCCAGTTGGTCCAGAATATTCTGCTGCCACAACTGTCGATGCTGATTCCACGAGGCTTATCTTGGTTACGCAGCCGAAATATTGTTTCTACAGAACTCGCGTTCGTCATTTCAGCTGTCAAATTAACTCTGTTGATTGTAGCGTCGTTATTACACGTCCAATATAGAGCTTCATGGATCTGTTCATAAGCCAAACCTTCAACTGATCCCTGTCCTAAAAAATCATTAACTTTATGTATTTGTCAAAAGATTCAATACTGGTGAATGAAACTTGATCCTTTCAGTTTTAAGTATAAATTTTCAGATATCCATGGAGGATAGAAATTTCAACCGACATAAAATATAGAAAGAGTCCAAAGGGTGTCTTCTTTCTAATAAAGGAATTTTAAAAGTTAAAAGAGGGGCATACGTTGGTTCTTTTTTAATTGAATGCTATTCAGTACTGCATATGAGTTTGTGTTAATATTAATTTGGTAGCAAAAATTGAGTCCTTCAATCTTGAACAATAGAAAATATAAAAAAATCATTTAATACTAGTCTTATATTACAGAGCATTTTAATTAATTCATCAAAACTAATAATAAGTTTGAAAAGTGAATATTCATTCATATACCTTAAAAATCTTCTTTTCATAAATTCAAAACTGACTTTCTTTTATGTAAACGAGGAAATACCATAACATCTATAAAAATTGAGATACCTACGTACTTTCAACTATGATTTTGTGATCAGTTCCATTGAAGAATACAGCATTGATTGAACCTTTTGTATATCTGAATAAAACAATCTCTGGTACTTGTAGCTGAATGACAATCCTATAGCATTTCTGAGAAGTGTGTTATTTTTAATACTGGGATGTGGAGCATTCTGTATATTTTCATCATTTGTTATATGAACTGAATCAATGCTTACAACTCTTGAATACATAACAAAACTATCAAAATCTAAAAAAATTTATGTTTGTTTGATTCACATTTTCAAATCTCAAGAATATGAAAATTTACCTTCACATATTTTACCATCAGCTGTCAATTTTCCATGTGAACAAACACATACAGGATGTGTGCCGTTAAATAAACAGAGCTGTTGACAACCACCGTTGTTCACAGCACATGGATTGGTACCATTTTGTTTCTTCTTTGAAAATACTTGAATATCTTTCAATGAATCACCCACATCCTTTACAAGAACTTTATAATTTGAAAGATTAGTTATGGGGGCTTCCTTTATACTTCCTCGCTCATGGGTCCTGGAATGAAAAATTCCTTGAACTGAACTGCACTGAATACAATCGATAAATATCCCAGTAACTTCATCAGTAAATCAGTACTTTTTCCACACTACACTATATATACACTATGGCATTCTGAATTAAAATCTCCATATAGGAAACCAACATTAGCAAAATTTTTTGCAAATCATAAAATCGGTTTATTTCGAAAATGTGTTCGGAGCGCTACATTAGGGACTCATTATTTGCCTTGCCAGGGAAAACCGTGTCATTCATAGCAAATGTAAACGACATTGTGGAAAAACACAATTATTGTAGTTTGAATGTTTTAAATAGTATTGCTATCAATTTATTTAGTTTAATTTCTTTAACTTTTCATTGGTTATTAAACATTCAGTTGCATTTATTTTAAAATTTTGCAATATTCAGTTTTACTTATCAACTGATAAAATTTATTGCCATTTCGATGAATGTCAAGGAATTACTCTTCCTTGTTCCGTCAGAAAACATGAATATATTTTCATCATTTAGGCAAAAGAAGAACCCAGCAAAGAAATTATAGAATCAGCATTATGTGACGGTGATACATGTGTTGCCGATATAAAAAATATCGCAATATCGTTACATATTGCATTGAAAATTTAAGATTGAAGTTAGTGAAATTCCATCTTATTAAACCTTAAATATAGCCTAGTGAAGAGACTGTATTGAAATTATTATGGTTGAAAAATGTTGACAATACTGTGTTTACTTATAAGGTCGTTGGGATTTTAAAATACAATAACATTTGAGATTTGGAGCTACTTTTTTTTTAATTTATAGATAATTTTGTAACACTAATTATAGAATTCAACATTTTTCATATGGCCGCCTCGCTAGCGCCGGCAGGTCCGCAATCTCTCAACCAAACTTTCCATGACTGTCAGACGAACAGCTGACTATTTCGTTGATATCGGTTTGTTGGAGTAAGTGATAGATTTTATGAAACTCCCCAGAAAAAAAGTCCGGCGGCGTGAGATCCAGCCATCGAGACGGCCAATTAACTGAGCCATTTTTTGAAATAACTCTTTCACCGAACTTGCTGTTCAGCAAATTGATTGTTTCGCTGTATGGCATATGGTTCCATCCTGCTGGAACCACATGTCATCCAAGTCCAGTTCATCAATTTGTTTGAAGAAGTGACGGGCCATGCCTCGATATCGCTCTCCATTTACGGTACATATGTTTCCAACATCGCCACGAAATAAATATGACCCAATTACACCGCCAGCATGAATTCCGCACCAGACCGCCAGTTTTTGTGAATGCTCCTCCAATATTTCTTTTGGGTTTAACTCACACCAAAATCGACAATTTTGCTTATTGACAAAGCCATTAAGCCAAAAATGTGAAAATTGTTATCTTCGTCAAGCTGCCGCAATGCCAAATCTGCAAACATATGGCGCTCCTGGGAGTCGCCCGTCAATAGTTCTTGAGTGAGAAGGATCTTGTAAGGATGCAGGGCCAAGTTCTTCTTCAAAGTACGTCACACAGTCATTTGTGAGAGTCCCAACTCTTGCGAACGACGCGGAATTTACTTCCTTATTCTCGTGAACACTGGCCTTAACGGCTGCAATATTTTCGGCGCTCCTTGCATTTCTTGAACTAGAAGGAGGCTTTACTTCCAAAAGCGTGAAATTCCATTCTAACTTTTTCACTAAACGCAGTATAGCCGACTAAGTGCACGGAAATATTCACGAAATGCGCAGAAACACTGTTTTACAGATCATTTATTGTCGTAGTAAGTTTGTATAATTTTTAAACGCTGTTCATTTGTGTAGTTTGGTATAATGAATTGTTGATGTTTCCTGAAAAACAAAAAGCTTGACAGACGACGTTCTCTCAAAGCGGAGTTTTTATGACGTTTCGAAATCCCAAAGTCCCTATTGTTGAACCCTGTATATAAAGAACATGGTCTTATTGAAAATAAGTTTATCTAAAAGAGGAATATCGAAGATGAATGACAATATCCGGTTCAACATCTTATTTTGTGTTGAAGAAATTCCGCATAGTGTTAACTAGCACTTGATAAGCGAAGAAGTCACACGCCTGCGCAAAAAAAGTTGACACAAAGAATATATTTACAGAATTCGTATTAGTATTAAAAGAGGAGGATTTTGACTGACGATTCCAATTCTGTGAAATCATACAACTAAATCATGATCGAGATGGGAACTCCATTTCAAATATTTTATTCTCGGATGAATCTACTTAATAACTTAACTGTACAGTAAACAGACAAAATTGCCGATATTAGTGCAAACACAACCCATTTTAAATTTAAGGAGCTCACAGTCAATCTCAAAACCATGATATATGTACTATCATATTGAAACATACAACAATCATTTTTTCTTTGAAAATCTCAAAAGTGAATTTTACGGTTCAAACTTTTGGCAGCCTTAATGACTGCTCATCCTTAACAAAATGATTTCGATATGCCTGCCTCGTCTATAAATTTGTGTGAGATAGAGCGCCACCTCACTAGACTACAAATATCAGGGAGTCTTGATTTAATATTTCAAAAAAATTAATTGGCCAACGGGAACCCATTGAATGACCAGCAAGATCACTTGATACGAGCTCTCTAGACATTTTTTAATGGGGTTATTTGAAAGTTTTTCGAATGTGCTAAGAAATACTGTAGATCTGAAATGTCTCATGAAATTGGAAAATATAACATATTCCTAACTTTCTAGACTTTGTTATTGTCAACTATAGTCATTACTTGCATTATTTAAGATAAGATCTTAATATTCATCAAATCTATTGTCAACATATCATTCTTATTATGATTGTTCTTTGTGGTATTCTTCTTTTGTTATTCTCATATTATCTATTCTTGATATTAAAACCATATCCAGATTTTGTTCGGATAGAACAAGATTGATTTTTTCCTCGAGTTATATTTAAGGAAATTTCATAATTAAATGGTTGCCATTTTGAAACCGCACATAAATATACAAATATGCAGATTATTAGTGTTTTCCAGTTACGAAATGGTCATATATTGCAAATTGGAAAAAGTGGTCATATTTTGACATCTGTCACAAAAATCCAAATAAATATTATGAGGTGGAAAAGTGAATAACATAACTGAACTATTTAAGAATTTTCCATAAATCCAATGGATAGTTAATTATTAGGATGAATCAGTACTTTTTATACAATACACTATGGTGTTCCGCTTTGAATTAGTTATCAAATTTACTGAATTCAAAATCTATAATACTAAACTTCAGAGTTGAAACACTTCGTCCATTGCTAAGAAAGAATATTCTAATGTTGACTGCAATATTTTCCAACATTGATATGTAAGGTTTGTGATATCAAATGATATTATGAACTATAATAACTTAGTAATGTAATTCTTTCTTTGTGTCCTATACATTCAAATTAGTTAATGATGCATTAAATAGTCTAAACAAATTGATAAAAACGCGAAAATTTTTTATTCTTCAATAATATCTATACGTTAATTCAGTTTGAAAATGTATTCATACAAACATTGAAATCTTTTAGAAGTTTGTTTTCAGCAAAGATGAAGTAAAATATATTTTATACTTTCCACAATTTTACTTTTATGAACGAAACCGGTTTCGTCAAGTCATTTTCAAGTGTTCAACGGGAAATGAACTTACTTATATAAATACTACCTTAATTTGATATTAAGTAGTGGAGAGGTATTAATGTCTGGCTGGCTACTATGATTGATTTCTCTAAAGTTTTTACAAGATTTTGGTCAAGTTCAAAAAGAGGTGGTTAATCTAAATTAAGAAAAATAGTTGCTCAAGTTATTGGACAGGACCACCGTACTTGAAAGTAGAGTATTATTTCAAGGTATCTTTTATGGAATATCATAATTGTGTTATTTGATATATTCCTTCACATTGGATAATTTGGTCTATAAAACAAGAATTTTGTTATTTAAGGCAATTTTTCTGATAGTATTCATTTAAAGTCTGTCGGTGACGTGGAATGGAAAAGGTTCTGTGGATCATTGAATTATAGGGGTTCGGCAAAATTCCCGGGCTAGTGAGGTGACAGAATTCCCCGGCGTGTCATTGGCCGAAAGGCGGAAATAGAATACGTTAAAGGAATAACAAACAAACAAATAAGCTGCTAGTTTGTGATTTAAGTGATTGAATGAGTCCATGAGAATAGTTGAGTCTGTGAAGGTTCCTTTTCTGTATAAGTTATTAATGAAATTGTTAGTCAATTTTGCTATTGTCAGGTTTAAAAAATTTATTGAGTTATTAATTTCTATTTCTACTGTAAACTTAATGTCAGTATGAACTTTATTCAGAAATTTATCAATTTGCCTGCTTGAGCCCTGAAAACCTACCAAAATATCATCTAAATATCGGTACCAGAACACTATGTTTTCTCGCTAAGTGGCTATTTAATATTACTCTCCTTTCTAAGTTATTCATGAATATATCAGCTAAAAGGGATCTGAGAGGTAATCCTATGGAAAGTCCTGATATTTGTTGGTAATATTTTGATTGTAATTGAAAATAATTTTAAGATAGGCAGGATTTTATAAGGTTACAAAACTCATCTGCAATGTGTGGCAGCGTCTTATTTTTGGTGAATATTTCTCTAACTTTCGAAGGGCATTCATCTGTAGGAATATCTGGATAACTGTTCTCTATATCAAATGAAATTAAATTGAGATTTTGTGTGTTTTTGAGCCTAGAAAGTATTTGTACAAGATCAATAATAAAACCGCACAAAGAAAAATCCGCTATATCAATAGTATCATATATAAATACACCTTCAGGTAAATTAACAAAATTGTTGAATCAGAAATTTATGGATCTCACAAAATTCCAAACATACCATTATGAACTCTATTAATCCCATACAAAATCTTAAGAGTAATATTGAATAGCCACTTAGCGACAAAACATTCAGTGTTCTGCTACTGATATTTGGGTAGGTTTCCAGGGCAAATAGTCAAATTTCTGCAATTTCTGAATGATGTTCATATTAACATTAAGTTTACAGAAGAAATGGAAATTAATAACTCAATAAATTTTCTAGACCTAACAATAACAAAATCGACTATCAATTTCATTTATAACATAACAGAAAAGAAACCTTCACAGACTCAACTATTCTCATGGACTCATTCAATCACTTGAATCACAAACTAGCAGCTTATAGTGATCCATAGGGCCTTTTCCATTCCACTGTCACCGAGAGACTTCAAAATTTGTTTATTTATTTATTTATTTAGCATACAAAATTTTCACATTGAAATATTGTATGAATATACGGGAAACCCCCATTGAAACATTGAGTCAAATTAATTATATAAACCAATTAATGTAATTTAACAACATAAGTTATAATCAGAAAAACAAAAGAAACACGTAGTGTATAATTATTATAGGTGCAAGGCCAAGCCTCTAGTTCTAGACTTGAAGCATCCAAATGACAATGAAAAGAAATCAAGTTCTCTACCGAAATTGTTGGCCAATGACAGGCAGTGGTTGATGTAAAAGATTGAGCTATAGTTGAATCTACACGTCTTAGAACGAAACATTGGCGTGCATCTTGTTATCCTACCTGGCAAATTAAAAT
The DNA here is from genome assembly GCA_013387265.2 of Cryptolaemus montrouzieri. Lineage (NCBI taxonomy): Eukaryota > Metazoa > Arthropoda > Insecta > Coleoptera > Coccinellidae > Cryptolaemus > Cryptolaemus montrouzieri. The sequence goes on from JABFTP020000185.1 coordinate 129,421,925, forward strand.
CTAATAAACCCAAAAGATCCCCACAATCAATATGCCCGTTTAAAATTTTACAAGGAAAACACTTATCACTAACGTACCTCCTGACTCGCAAAGTGTCCAAGTCAAATCGGTCACGCAAGATATCCAGGTTATTACTGTTTCAATTTGAAAAATAAATAACGAAGAAACTTCCGTTGGACTCTTTCCAAGCAATTAATATCACATAAACAGTGTGGAGACCAAATGCTGGACCCATATTCCAAATTTGTTCTGACCAAGGAACAGTATAGAATTTTTACTGTCAGGGGAAAAACCTACTGAATTACGAATTATAAAGCCCAACATCTGATACGCCTTGGAAGTAATCCTACGAAAGTGTTCCTTGAAATCTAGTAGACAATCAAGAGTAATACCAAGATCTTACATTAGGTGCACTCTATTAAGAACTGTGTTATTCAAATTGTACTCGAACCCCAGTGGAGTGTGATCTATGAAAGGATATAACATGGTATTTTTCAACATTCACACTCAAACAGTTAGAAGCGGACCAATCAAAAAACCTGTCAATATCTCTCTGTAATTCACGGGCATCACAAATATTACGCATTATTGAAAACATCTTCATGTCATCGGCAAACAGTAAGAAATTTACCGAAAGAACACTTTTCACGTCGTTAATGAAAATATTGAACAACACCGGACCCAAATCTGAACCTAGAGGTACACCTGACGCCACATTAAACTCTCTCGAATAGAATTGTCTATATTCAACTCACTGAGAACTATCACAAAAAAAACTTTCAAGCCATTGGAGCAGAGAACCAGATATGCCAAGTGCCTCCAAATTAGCGAGTAAAAGGTTATGATTGACTCTGTCGAAGGCTTTTTTAAAATCAGTGTATACAGCATCTAGTTGATAACCTGATTCGAAACATTCAATTATGTCTCCAACATAAAGTACGGGATTCGAAATAGTTGGAACGGCCCTTTCTAAAGCCATGCTGTTTGTTGATTAAAACTGAAGTACAGTTCCAAGATAGGCAACTACAAATTAAATTATCTAGCATTTTTGGAATTGTGGATTGTATTACTACACCCCTATAATTCCAGATATCAGACTTAACACCAGACTTGAAAATTGGAACAATGAAACTCTTTTTCCAAAAAGAAGGAAGGATCCCAAATCCAAAGACATATTGAACAGCGTGGCAATAGGGTCAGCCAGAGTACTGACACATTTCTTCAAAACGAAAGCTGGCATCCCATCAGGACCAGATGACAGCTTTGGCTTCATAAAAGTGATCAAATCAAAAATCTCTTGAGATGACACCTGGCATGAACTAATATTTAACGTATTTTCATATTTGATTTCGGGTGGGACAATAACCTCACTGCTGTAAACTTCCGAAAAGAAGTCAGCTAATTAATTCACCATAACATCACCATCTGAGCTGGATACACTGTCTAACTCCATACAGTTTGGTAAATCAAAACTCTTTTTCTTCGAATTTATATACTTCCAAAAATTTAAATAATTAATATCAGAAAAATTGCCTTAAATAACAAAATTTCCTGGTTTTTATAGAAAAATTATACAACGAAAAGAAAAACATTAAATAACATAATTATTATATTCCACAAGAACTACTTCCTTGAAAAATACCCAAGTTCCAACTACGCTGGTCCTCTCTCCAATAACTTGAGCAACTATTTTTCTAAATTTAAAATAACCAGCTCTTTCTCAAGTGGTCAGAACTTGAGCAAATTATGATTCAGTTCTAAACAAAAACAGACAAATTCAAAGTCAGGAGTTCACAAAATTGCTTGTGTTGATAAAAATGAAATTGCGGAAAGTATAAAATATATCTTACTTCATTTTCGTAGAAAATGAATTTACAAAAATTAAATCATCAATATTACTCATTGTTTTCAGCACTTGATCATGTCACAACAAATTCGTCTGTATTTATCATTGCAAATTATCACTTTATTGACATTTTGAAAAATATTCTTTTTTCTACCTCATCTAATAGACTGAAGTTTCCGAAAATTTAAATCTAATAACTTACGTATCGATCCAGTATACTTTACTGTCAAATACAGTTAACCCTATGGGATTTTCAATAGAAGCGTTCAATAGTAGTTCATATTGTGATCCATCATATTTTATCCTCTCAATAGTATTTGTCACAGTATCACAGAAATAAATAAATTCATCTTCTGTACTTAATGAAATGTCTGATATCAGAGCAGCATTGTCCAGAAGCAATCTACGATTTTGTGCAGCCATGGTGGCGATTTCCAATCTTGATCCAGAAGACCATACCATAACTCCTCTAACGGGATCAATAGCAATAGAAGTTGGTTTTCCTATTTCATTAGATAATAAAACATGTTGTTTGGTACCGTCTAATCTTGCTACTTCAATAACGCCTCTTTTGGAATCACTCCAATAAATATTTTCAGCTACCCAATCTACCGCAACACTAGTCAACCAATCTACTGAAACTGTATCCATGACTTCAGGTTGTTCAATAATGAATGCTCTGTTTGTTCCATCTCTATTAATTTTTGTTACAGAGCAATGATCACTATCTGCCCAAATAATCAAATCTTTACTAGCTATATAATCAATTGCATTTGCCATAGAAACTCTAGATATTGGCCCAAGTACTTGAGTCTCATTATTGCCATCTAAAGGAATTCCTCTGATTTCCCACCCAACTGAATAAAATAAGAATTCCTCCACGCCTACACATTTGAAACTGTTTTGTGGATCAGTTTTATAACCTGTAGCACATTTGCAACTGAAAGTAGTTGCAGAGCTTGGTAAACATAGATGTTGACAAGTACCTTTATTTTTACCACATGGATGGCTGCCTTTCTGTTGAGCTGGATCATATATGCGCAAAGACAATATATCTCCGGTACCATTGCGCAAAATAATATCATCTCCACCTGTAATTTTGTTGGCTCTATGAATTGACTGATCATCATCATCAGCATAATATATGTAATCTTCATATATAGTAGCTGCCGATACAGACAGATTAGGTAATAAGTTCAACTTATGACTTCCATTGTAAACATTATAATTGGCATAGTGAATTTCAAAATCATCAATCCAAAAAATTTTTTCCGATTCTTCATCAATGGTTAGACTTTTTACTTGTCCGTCTGAAATATCGGTAATTAATTTTCTATCTGTACCATCCATAGCACTACTTTCTATTTTTTGTTTATTGCCTTCGTCTGAAATCCAATACAATCTGCCCTTTGAAGGAAGTACAGCAACAGAAAGGGCATTGACTTTGATGAGATTAGTTGAATATTCTCCATCTAGGTTACAAACTAATATACCAGCAGAAGATGACACAAACATGATATTTGATAGCCAATCAACAGCTAAGCCAGTTGGATGTTGCAGCCCTGTATCTATCAATGTAAGAGTAGGCCCGGAAGTTAAACCAGATCGTTTTATTTCACTGGTTTGCGAATCAGCCCAATATAATGTATTATTATATGCAATATATTCTATCTGAATGGGGCTATGCACAAGAGGCATACTTATAGTTGGTATTGTGTGATAGTATGGTTGTGAGATATCCACGCCTCGAATTTCACTTCCTCTACCAATCAGTAATACTTTTTCGTTCACTGAAAAAAATGGAAATAATCATTGAAAGTATAATTCCTAAGATAAATATGTTTCTCCTTCAAACAATTAATAAATCTGATACTGTGATATTTACATGGAAAATGATATAACAATGAATTCAAATAAAGAAATTGAATAAGCAGAAATCTATGCAGTTCTTCCTAGGTCATATTCAATGATAAAATTCTTCAAAAAAATAATTATTATTATTGTTTTTATGATAGGCCGAGTTTTTTCAAATTCTGGGTTGGTGAATGGTTTTTACCCCAAGTCGTCCTGTTACTACAAATCACTCGCAACAATCTCTCAATTGGATGAAAATCAAATACACACACCACAAAAATTGTCGCATCACCTGGTATTGTGAATTCCACAATCGATTAAGCAGCTCGATTGCAGTTTCTTTGTCAACATATGTTTTTGGACATATGAGGGGAAAAAATCTTATCTATGTTGTAACATTTGTTTCCATATATATGATCTCAAAAACGTCTGAAACAGTATTCATTCAATTTCTTTTCAGTTTTCACGCTAAATTAATGCAAGTTTTCTGTGTTTCTTGTTGATTTTCGAATCTTTGAATTTATTGTAATGGCTGCTGAACGTCCTGGACGTTATTTGAGTGATCATAAAGTGGTAAGAATTGTAACACTTCTAGAGGAGGGGGGGAACCCAACGTTACGTAGCTAACTTGTTGAATGTTAACCAAAGCACTATTTCAAGAGCAATTAATCGGTACCACGAAACAGGGGAATATGGAAGAAGGGCCGGACAGGGAAGAAATCGGATAACACCAGTTGATGATTGTTGGTTTTGTTTAACTGCACTAAGAGTTCGGCACTGTACGGCTAGAATGCTACAAAATGAACTTGCACTTTCCAGAAATGTGCATATTTCATTGCAAACTGTTAGGAACAGGCTCAGAGAAGACGATATCAGACCAAGGGTGGCTTCTACCGGCCCGCGTCTTACCAGAGAGCATCGAGTTGCAAGACTTCAGTTTGCGAGGTAACAAGAAAATTGGGGTATTCCAGAATGGTCGAATGTTCTCTTTTCCGACGAGTGCAGTTTCTGTCTAGTATCAAATAGACGTGGGGAGGCATTCCTTTCCATGATCGAACTGAGTTAGTCCTAGTGAATAATGGAAGACTGACAGCGGTCAGAAACATCGCAGATATCCTTGAACCCCATGTTGTACACTTTGGTCCATTGATTGGCGAAAACTTCAATTATATGCATGATAATGCCGAAATTGATATTTTAAGATGGTCAGCCAGAAGTCCCGACTTGAATCCCATAGAAAATGTTTGGAACAACATGGGGTGGCAAATTCATCAACGTAGGATGCCTTGTAGAACTCCAACAACTAGAAAATCTGCTTCCTGAAATTTGGAACTCAGTGACTTAAGAGTACATCCAAAATTTGTTTGAGGGTCTTCCGAGCCGTATACTGGCAGTAATTAGAGCCCGGGGAGGAAACACTCGATTTTGAAAATGATTAGTAACCATTCGATGCTAGTTGATTGGTCTCTTCGCGAATGTTTGAAGATGGTGAAATTTTTTAATTTTTCAATAACTCGAAAATTGTTGATATTTTCCATCATAAACTCATCTCTCTTGATTTAAAACTTCTGAAAGTTACCAAGCGACTCTTTAATGACCAACCTAAAAGTTTATATAGTATTGTCGTAAAAGTAGGGTGATGCGACAATTTTTGTGGGGAGTGTATTAATTTGAAAAATTGTGAGTACTAAGCATAATCACTTCTTAAAAAAAATTTATATCAATGCCTACTGATTTTCCGTTATTTATCAAAGCAGTGTCATATGTGTTGCGAAAATTTCATTGAAAATTGATAAGTAATACTATTTCATACATTGAACCATATTAACATCTCACAGATCGAATAAAATATTACAAAGCCAAGATCAAAATATTTGAATAACAATCTTACCTACACAGGTTTTGTTATCCTCATTCAATTTCATAACATGAGGACAATCACATTTATATGTATGATTTGTATGCAAAAGACATAGATGTGAACACCCGCCATTATTTTTTCCACACGGATTTGGTGCATCTACTGGTTGTCTGCTTGGATGCATAATTTGAATATCAAAAGGCTGTGTCAAAGTTCTCTGCATTATTGACACATCTCCACCATTCCATTTATTCGCCCTAACCACGCTATTTGTTCTCCAATCGGTCCAGTACACATAATTTTCAAACAACGTTATAGCGAATGGATGCGATAACATCTCATGATTTCTCATCACTTCGTGGTGATCTGTACCATCATATTTCGTCGTATGAATTGAATCCGATTTTGCATCCACCCAATATATCCTTCTTAGGTCGTAATCTAGAGTAAGACCATTAGGCCATCCGCCATCGCTTATGTGATCTTGACGTACAATCAATTTACGATCCAAGCCTGCTAAAGAGCATCTTTCTATTCTCGGAGCGGCATTATCCCAGTCAGTCCAGAATAAATAACCGTCTCTTGGATCAACTGCTATAGCTCTTGGACTTTCCATATCACCAGCAATTAGCGTTCTACGAAAACTACCATTTAACTTAGCGACTTCTATCTGATCCAGATTGCTTTCTACCCAGTAAAGATTTTGGCCTATCCAATCTACTGCTAGTCCTTCAGCAGTTGAAAGACCTGTCTGAACTACAACTTCTATATTACTGAGCGATCCGCCCACAACTGATCCTCTGTATATTTTATCATCAATAACATCTGTCCAGAATACCTAAAAAAAATTGGAAAAACTTCAAAAATGAATATATATGTTTTCAATAATTGTTTATACTCGTACATAAGGGACAAACTAATTTTGTAAATATTCACATGATTTTAGCAATTTTCTTGACGTTTGAGGTGGTTTATTTCGGTTTCGGTTCAGTTGGAAAGCGCCATTTCGAAGCTTGTTGACTGGTATTCATGTCAAACTCATAAACTCATGTCTCTACCAGTTTCAATGCATTATACGAATGTGAGGGAGGAATTGACTCGTTGTAGCATGTCTTCAACGACCTTTACGCGATTCAATTTTTGAAATAAATTCAGGACTCTTTTTGAAACTAGTCGAGCGGCAACGGGTTACATTCCCAAACAATCGTTTAAAATGTTATGAATTGATTCGTGAGACACTCAAATGACGATTTCCAATTACCAGCCTTCTGTAACATTTTCAGCGATTCGGTACACGACATTCTGTGCGATATTCTTATCCATTGTAAAAATTGCAAAACAGTCTTGTTAGAACTGACAAAATTGAGCACTGTAAACAAACTAAATGACAGATCGCGTTCAAACTCCGCGTCAATATAGAATAGTTGTGCCAACTTAGCAACAACAAAAACGTTGACAATCGTTTCAAGCAGATTTTCCAAATGAACAAATCCCCGTATTTTTTTGACACAATGTATGTATGTATGAAAATAATTTGAATTTAGTGTTTTACTTACCATATCCAAATCCTTAGTATGGAAAAAATCTAGAGCAATAGTATTCTTCAAACTAGATATAAATGACTTAATCCCAAAAGTATGAAGATCAACCCCTCTCAGTTCGTGCCTATTACTAAACAGAACATAAGGTACACTTTGTTCCATGCTTTTACAAGTGAATCCATCATCTTTGAGGTAATAGCCAGGTAAACAAGAACATTTATACCTAGAGCCCTTCGGTATACACTTTTGAGAACAAACTCCCCAAGCTTCACAAGGATGCGTATTCAAACACGTCTTTTTATCAGGTTGCAAATGCAAATCGAGAGGACATGAGCAAATCAATCCTTCAGGTGCATTATGACAGGTATGAGAGCATTCGAAATTATGATAACACAATTTTTCAACGCATCTGAAACCTTCATCAGAACCATCACTACAATGAGATACATCATCGCAAAGTTGACTGACAGAAATGCATTTCGTATTGTTGTCGCAAGCTCTTGAAGGATATTCGCATTTAGATGTATTTGTGATGACTTTTGTTATGCTTGTGTTTTTAACTTTATCAGGTGGGCAGTCTTTTTCATCTGATCCATCTATGCAATCCAAATCGCTGTCGCAAACAAATTCCTTGAAAAAACAATGAAATACAAATGATTGAAATAGTATATTATGAATTATCTTCATGATAAAATAAAAATTATGAATATGAACAAATTCCATGTTATTCAGTGAACTTATCTAAAGAATACCGACTTATTAAATGACATGGAAAAATATCTGAATATTTACCTTGGGTATGCACTCACCAATGGAGGTGCAGTTGAATTCATGTTCTTCGCATAATTTAGATCCACAATTCTGTTCATCTGAACCATCAGGGCAGTCGGTGACGTTATCGCAACGTTTACTTATTGGCAAACACGAATTCAGAGGACTACAAAACATCTGATTGGATGGATTGCATGTAGCACAATCAATTTCATCTGATCCATCAATGCAATCATTTCTGCCATCACAATACAAACTGAGGGGGATACACATGTTATTCTTACAAGTGAATTCTGTTATTTCACATGTTTTCAATTCTGAAATTAAACATTAATTCTTAAGATGTCATTATTTTAAATATTCAAGCTAACGGTTTGATAATGTTTACTCTTTCCTGATCCAACAATCAAAAGGAATAGACTCAATTATAATATATTTGACAAGAGTTCTGAAATTAGGTGACAAGTGTTTAAAAAAACAGCTTTTTGTGTATCTATCAAAGTTTTCTTATGTACATGACTAGTTCTCATAAATTTTCAATTTGGTATTGTAAACTTCGTATTTTTTGACGAAAACTATACTACTGAAGCTACTTGTGCCATACTTCACTTAGGTGTTTTCATCTCACACAAACAAATGGCAGGTAACCTTACACTTTAAATATCATTCCCTCATAGTGTCCAAACTCAATATTTGAATAATATTATATGATTAATTTATTGTGCTCTATGAATTTCACTAGTTTTGGCGATCACTTAAGAGTGCATTTAACAGTACATCCACCTTTTATTAGGTACCGAGTGAGAAATGATTGCAAAATCTGATTTTTATCTGGGTCCCAAAAAAAATCATTCCCTCACTTTTTACTGAAACCTAGATTGTACCTTTCGATCGGATCGTAGGTTGCCGCATTTATAAATTTTTTGCAGTTGGCAGCATTGTCAATGAAGCCATAATATCATTGTTGGAAGGCGCAAAGCGATGTGTTGTTTTCAAACGGTTTTTAATTAATTATTTAAATATGGCAGTTTTATGTCTCATTGCCTCTCACACCATCTGAATATAAGGTAATTATTTCATTAGTAATAATCATTATGCTGTTTCACATGTTTAGATGGGTAGAAACTTTGCCTCGAATAGTAATTAGATTTGAAGTTAATGTTTGACTAGATTTCGATGGTTATGTTTTTTTTTATTTGTTACCCAAAATAGAAAAAAGTACAAACTACGAATATTTATGCCTTAACTAATGTAACTCAATAGGGAATAAATCACTAACTATTGAGCTAGTCGTACAATCCTTCTCGGGCAAATACTCCATTTCAGCAATGCTGTTTCAGGAGTTGGATTCTGCATTAAGTTGCCTGTGGTTCATCAAGAATTCCTTCAGTTTTTTTATGAATTGTTTGAGATTTTTACTGTCTTTGATCTCTACTGGTAAACTAGTATAAGCTTGCGAGCACTTTTTTATAGGATTGTATAACTAGTCTTAGTAAAAATAAATACATCTTGAGATGAATAAAAGATGTTTATCGTGTTAATTTTATTTAAATATAGTAATAGTGTTAAAAATTCTTTCCTTCACTTGAATCATTATTCCTCATAATTGTTTTTTTTCATCACCCTTTACTTTCATTTAAATCGAAAAAGTGAGGACCACATAGTCAGCTGAGGTAAGTTACTTGTGAACTATATATTGAATATATAAAACTGTCAATTATCACAAATTATATTCTTATTATTATATCATTTTTCGCAAATTCGTGAGAACTACTCGCGTCCAGTTTTCTTGAACTATCATGAAACTGTTCAGAAATACCAGATGAGACGACAACAAAATGCGATCTGTATCAACTCCAAATGCTGCATTTGTTGGACTTCAATGGTCAATTCCCTTTCCCCAGATATTTGTTCATCACATTGTAATTGGATGCATCAATAACCAAAGCACATTACTGTGGTCGTTATCCTTATTGTAGTTTGACAATGTTAAGGGGCCATATTTGTAGGCTAGCTTTAGCTATAGAATATTGTTCACTTGAATATGCCTATTTTCTACTCATCTACACACTTTGTCTTTTGAAACAAATTGAAAATTTTAATTTCTCGCAAGTGTCGATAACTTGCTCTTGTATAACAATCATAAAATTTTCAGTTTCATAAAAGAGTTCTCCGTTTGATAAACATTTATTCGAAACTTCCTAGCATATATGAGGTTGATGCAGTTCCTGATGAACTCATTAGCTCTTCAGCTACCCATTGTGTGTGTTTCAGCTTCAGTCAAAAATGGTAAGATAACTGCATCATTATTAAAGTCCGGTTCCCATTTTGTTGTTAGTGATTCATAGTCAATGCCTATAAACGATTTAAACGAGTCGGTTTGCTCTACCTACATGTTACATTCCAAAAGGCAGCTTTACAATTGAACTACTATCCCAGTTACTGCTAGGTTCCTGTGTAACTGAACCTTTATTGATAAGATAGAGCTAACACAACCAGCTGTTGAGATTACTGGAAACCACCAAACTGAACTTACCGTTGTCATCCAAACACATACAACGGTCGTATTTTAGAAGAGCTCAGAGTTAATCCATGAATATGATCTACAGCAGGGGTGCCCAAAGGGTCGATCGCGAGTGCTTTTTGAGTAGATCTCGAGAAAAAATTTTAATAAGTAGATAACTAAACTACAGAAATTTATTACGTAATAAAATACCTCTGCTAGCAGCAAAAGGCGGCTTTATCAAAGGAACGCGCGGTACTTGTCAAAGAAAATCCGCGTTTTTGTATTCTTGCCGCTTTCAAGAAATTTCGGGTAGTGCGTTTGACGCGAACATTCGAGACTTTTGTTCACGCCGATATAAATGTTGCGCCTGCAGGAATTGGAAGTCATTCTGAATTGTAACTTGAAGGAAATACTACGTCGATACAAAGTTTACTATTGAATAGTACAAAATGCGTGCAGCGAAGAAATCTAAAACGTATCATTTTAATAACGGTTAGGAGGAAGAATTTTCCTCCATTTGTATGGTGAAGGATAAGTGCATTTGTCTTATTTGTCGTGCGTCAGTTGCAATACCTTAGCTTAAGTAACTTAGAGAGGCATCATACAACGGTTCATAAAAACTATGATAAGGATTTTCCGCCACAGAGTGAACTAAGAAAGCGAAAAGTAAGTGATTTGACATCTTGTTTGAAAAAAGAACAAACCATGTTCACAAGACCAGGCAAATAATCAAAAGCTGCTACGATCGCGTCATTTCAAATATCTCATATATTGGCGAAACACATTCGAAGATGGATCGGTTGTGTAGGAAGCATTTATCGAAGCGGGTGAGACTTTATTTGGAGATTTTAAAAATAGAACAGAAATCATGTCTGCTATTAGAGAACTACAGTTATCTCGTCCGACTGCCACAAGGCGTATTGAAGTCAGGACATGGCAGATAAACTAAAACATAATATGAAATGTACATACTTTTCTTTACAGTTCGACAAATCCAGCGATATGACAGATACTGCCCAGCTGTGTATTTTTATTCGGATGGTATTCAATAACATGCTGGCTAAGGAAGAATTTTCGATAATTATTTCTCTGAAGAGGAAGACCCGTGGCGAATATATATATGACGTCTTCTTCAATTTTGTAAAAAACTACAAGCTACCAATATATAAATTAGTGTGCATTACAACCGATGGAGCACCAGCAATGACTGGAAACAAAAATGGTTTTGTGACATTGTGTCGAGCTAATGAAGATTTCCCTTAATTTTTTTCATTCCATTGCATTATACATCAATAAGTTTTGTGTCCAAAAGTTTTAAACACGGAGGAAATTATGGGCATTGCAACAAAAATTGTGAATTCCATCCGTGCAGGTAGCTTGCAACGGCGGCTCTTTGTGTTGCAGTTGGAAGATAGGGAGCCAGCTGAACACACTGATTTAGTTCTTCACGCGGACGTCAGGTGGTTGAGTAGCGGAAAATTCCTAGAAAGGTTTCAAGAATTATTGTCCGAAATTACAGCTTTTCTAGACGAAACAGGTGATGACACTCAGATGTTGAAGAACGAAAATTGGCTGACTGATTTGGCATTTTTGACTGACATCACAATGCACTTAAACACCATTAACTTGGAGCTTCAAGGTAAAGGAAAAACTATTATTGATATGATTAGAGCAGTAAACGCATTCAAAAGTAAAATTATGATAGATCAACTGAAAGGAAAGGATCTGAAACATTTTCCGTCTTTAAAAGCAGGGATTCCTCAGTTGAATTATGATACTTTGAGGCTGAATTATCAAATATTTTGGGACAATTCGAAATGCGTTTTTATGATTGCAGTAAATTGGCAAATATAGCATCAATTATGAGTTATCCTTCTTCATGTAAAAACGCTTCAACGTCCAAAGTCACTCCTTAGTTAAGTTTAACACCATATGTAACTCTTTTGTTTTGTAACAACCAATAAACTGGCAATTTTGAATAACTATGAGCTTTTTCATTGATATTATAGAGAATAATCTAACTAAACCTAACCCAAACCTTGACTAAAATAATGTAAATTGTGCGGGACGCTAATATCTATGCTACGGTACACCCTACCTAGGTAGGTAGGTAGGGTGTATCGTGTATGTACGACAACCCTGCATCACCCATACTTGCAGCCTCTCAGAGTCGATGGTAAGTAGTCTAAAAATATTGAGGTAGAGCGCCAGCAGTTCAAGTTTGAGCACACCTGATTTACAGGTATGGTTCATGCCTGAAGAAGACATGAACATGTTGTTAGATCATTACATGCCTCAATGAGTCGGGAAAATTCCTATTGTAGGAGTAATGTAGGTTGGAAATTAAATTTTATTACTTTGCCACACTCGGATATTCTAAAATCCCCAACTCTGTTCACTAGCCATCAGTTTAATATAAATATGGAAGTGTTTGATGATAATATAACTCGTAACGTATAACAGGAAAAGACCATGATTCATTATGTATATGAAGGACTTCGAGGCCGTGAGGAAGATACGCCGAGTGATATGGTTTTATTATGCGGTATTTTAACGAAAGTTAGTAGAATCGTTTGGAAAGATGAAGACGACAACGTTACCAAATCCACAAATCGGCGAGGGAAAAAGAATATTATTCTTCGCGATTATGTTATTCATCGTAAAATGCACAAATTTTATTCCTTGCATAATATTCCAACATTGACAAAAATTGCTTCACTCTCTAAAGATGATGAAAGCATTCCGAAAATATCGGGGCATATTTTGTTACGCAAATGAATTTCAGATATCTCAAGAGAAACAAAAAACGCATCTTCATTGAGAGGAGAAAAATAATTTTATGACGCATAAAATATGCGAGAAATATTGAGCAATTTCAAAAACGTCGGCGCGAAAAGTATGAACCTGTCCAGGGTCAAATTTTTGTTTGTTTACTAAAATAATCCATTTATTACTTGATACTTGTTCAAATTGAATTTTTCAATTTTAAAAAATGCATTGTGTATATTTACTCGCAAAACATTCTATATATTTCATCTGAATTAAAAATTACAGTGGAATTATTTCATTTCAAAAACTCAATGTATTGGAATATTACAAATTTTTAAAGCAGCTTAAAATCATCGAACAGCGAAAAATGTGTCGTTGGAATGTAGCCAAATCAGATAAGAAATCCAGCACAGGCAGAAGTCGACGCTATTCCCGGTAGTTATTAAATACCCTTTCGCTGCCGCGACCGTCTGGTATTTTCTCATGCAGCGTTCCACATGAGACGACGATGTAACGCGCTTCGAAAAAGCTCTATGTAGCATTTAATTTAGAACCAAGGGCATAATAATATTATTTAATATTTTTCTACAGATTGTGTATCCCGTCGATTCATTGTCTCGCAGGTATTGATTCAAAATGACCCATTCCTGGTTTATAGTGGATCATTTTTTCAAGAAAGTGGCTATATATAACCTGAATATTTCGATGAAACTCGGCCATAAATGCCCTTTTGTACAAAGATTAGATACGCATATTATGATTTGATTTCTGAGATCATTTATCAAACCCTAAATTTTAGAGCTGCAGGATTCAAAAAAAAAAGTGATTCACTATATACTCTCATATCTCATTTACATACAAAAACTATTTTATGATATCAAATAATTGCCTTCATTGACTAATTTTCATAGTCTTTTGATCATTTCTGATATATAACCATGTAAAATTGTGAAATTACCATCGTGTATCCAATGCCACTAAAACTTCTCTCACGTCAAAGTGCAGGGTTATTTCAATTAATTTTTGATGTATTTACACAACTTTCTGGTTGAGTGTATGTATGGACTCAATTAACATTTCGCACGTCTCGGTAACGAAAGGGCCTCGATATGAAGCATGACTGCATGAATCACTGAAGACTAAATGCGAAGTAGGCTATAGTATTACTATTATTATAATAATTAAAAATTTGAATTATGTACTATACGAGGTCTTAAACACAAACATTGTAATGGGCAAATAATTTCCTATAATCTTTAAATAGATTATCACAATCATTAATTTCTCCGTATGTTTTTCTAATAACTCAACTTGTTAGTAAATTTCAACTTTGTTGTTTAGGATGAAGTGGTATAATTTTCCATTCCATCTAATTTTGTCGAGAATTGTGAATACTTTTCAAGATCAATAGAATTTCTTCCGAATCATTAATCATACAACTGAAATAAGCTTATCTGTTTGCCTGACAAAACATCATCTTATCTAATACAGATATATAAATGATTTATTAGTTTCTATCGATTCTATTTTACCTAATTAGCAAAATAGATCTCTTTCAAAGAAATAAAACGGAGCATCAATTTATATCTTCAAATCAAAACGATCAATTACATGTTGAGGTTGAACCATTTAGAAATTCCTGAACAAATAACATTATTTCTTAGTATGTTATAACGCCAGGAAAATTTAGAAATTTCATATTTTTGAAAATTGGATTTCCGGTGTCTTACGCAGATCGTTTGAAAAGTTTCTGCAAAAATAAAAACTACTTAACTTACTGGAATAAACTTCTTAAAATTTCTCCTTTTAGCAATATAAAATGATGTTCAATCAATACTCAAAATTCTTTTTCGTCCATTTTTGAAATTCACTCGAAAACCTCGATTCAAAAGAAAGTCAAACACAAAGAAATTAATCGATCTGGCTAAAACTTGGTGTGTTCTTCCAAGATGCCACTAATTGAATTTCCGTTTGTCTGACTCAGCACGTACTTTTCAAACGATCCTCGTAGGAGTGGTTTTTCCATTTTCAACATTCACGTAGTTTTTTTGATCAATGTAATTACAAAATTCTGAAAGACCCAAATATTAGGAAATTCCTCCTGGGCACAGAAAAATAAATTAACTAGACGATTAAGAGTCTCTAAACTTTATACGCTTCTTGTTTACATCCCCTACATCTTCAGTCTTGGTTTCTTGCATCTCAAGAGAAATACAGGTCTGCAACAAATGCCATCTCACGCGTTTTGAACCATTTGCTTGATCTCGTTCCACATTTTGCCTTCATGCTGAACTTATTTCACTACGATTCTCCGCGAAGTGATTATGGGTCTTCCTGATTTCCTTCTCCCTTGGGGGATTCCAATCGAGAGCTTCGCGGCTGAAGTCATCAAGGATTTGCGCAGAATGTGGTCAATCTATCTATCTAGCTCGAATGGACTACGTTTAAGTCTGCAGATGTGGGGGGTGTCCCGCCGTAGATAGCGAGTTCTCATCACATCGTACGTCAGTTTTCAAGTACCTCTCAATAACGTTTCTTCACTTTGGTACCAATAGAATTTAAGTTTCATCTTCAATTAACATGCTTTGGGTAATTATTATGTCACAGTTCCATGTACATCCAATACAATGTCATCAGTATCTTCAACGTCATGTAGGTTTCCTTATTGAGATGACTGCTTATAGATGTGAAGAAATATATGCTTTATGATCGATTACTGAATTTCAGCATCTTTGTGAATTGCGTCTGTACGAGTTAAAAATATTAAAATCGAACATGGATAAACAATTATCCCATTATTCCTAGATAATGGCATGGGAAAATTATTACAAATACCATCATAATTATTCTTACAATTTGATATCCAACAGTCACACCCAATGCGCATATTTTCAAGTATTGAATTAAAGAAAATGAGTTGATAATTATAATAAATAAATGTAACTTACTGCAGTCTTCTTCGTCACTTTGGTCTTCACTTCCACAATCATATTGTGAATCACACCTCCATCTTTGCGGAATACATCTCTTCGATTTCTTGCATTTGAATTGAGTTGAACCACATTCCTTCATACATAAATCAGGATCCTCATCAAGGCCATCGCTACAATCTTTTTCGCCATCGCACACCCAATCTTTCAATATGCAAATATTGTCACATTTCAATTCGTTGGAGCTACAAGTTACGTTCATGCACGGCCCTAAAGGTACCATTTCTTCGTCAGAACCATCTGGACAATTTTTCAGACCATCACAACGATAACTACCTGGTATACATGTTTTATTCGAGACGCATTGAAACTGATCGGGTGGGCAAAGCTGAGTTTTAATTCGAGTGAAATTTTTAATTCTGTTACAAGCATCATTTGAGTATTCGTAACCATCTCTACAAGCGCATATGGGCCCCAAAGGAGTTGGTAGACATAATTCTGGGCACATGTGCTTACTCTCCGAACATTCATTATCCCCTGAAACATTAAAAACAAGTTGGTGATTCTTTAAGATAATAAACAAAATATTTTGCCATATGCTGAAGTAGAAAAATATCACCATAACATAAACATACTTTGGTCCATGTCACAAAGACATATTGATATAATGTAAATCACATCATGCTAACGCTTCAATGTACTGATCTCTCACCTTTTTGCAGCCTGGGGTCGTACACTTTCAAATCTCGTACCAAAGAATTCCCCTTATTTAACTCCTTCAGTGTACCATTCCTATAGGACATAACTGTGCCTTTATTCAAATTGGCGAAAAATAAAATACCACCAATTCCTGAAGATAATCCTAAAGGATGTTCCATTCCTGATTGAAGTACTACTCTTCTATTCTTTCCATCTAATTCAATGCTTTCTATTTTGTTAGAATTCTGGTCGCACCAGTATAATAACTTCTCTTGAAGATCTAAAGTTAAACCGCTTGGCTTATCGATGTCATCTTTTATAAATATTTTATTGTTCGATCCATCCATGTGAGTAGAGTAGATTTTACCGTCTTGGGGGTTTATTGAAGACCAATCGACCCAATACATCATACCCCTTTTAGGATCCACTACTATAATTGTAGGATAGTAAACAGTATCATATATCAAAGTTCTTGCAATCGAGATGTTGGTTGTACTGAAAACGCTTATAGTTCCCAACTCACTCACTGTGTAATAAAGATTTTGCGACATCCAGTCAAATGCTAAGCCGTCACATCTGCGCTCCATATTTTTAATCACAGATTTCTCAGTAGAATTATTGATTTTCATTTTCTCAATTGTGAGTCCTTGAATATCGACGTAGAATACAGATTTTGTTTTCGACTCGAAGTCTATTATTTCTGGCATACCTTCTAGGTAAAAAGGTAGAATTGTTTCATTTCCGCTCTCCAAATCTATTCCTTTTATTAGTGCGGGACGACTTTTGGCGATTAATAAGAAAGATGACGGAGTTTTAAGGATACATTTACCTCGAGCATTGAGTTTGTATCCAGGTGCACAAATACATTTTTTTATTGGAACCTTTTTCTCCCATAGAGATATACAAATATGATCACATACCCCTGGAGTTTGACAGGGATGACTAACTGGAAGAAATATTTGAAATTAATGATAAGATATATAAATTACTAATATTAAATTTACGCAGTAACATTTTGAAGTGATGGTCATATTTTCGGAGAAAATATTCCTTCATGAAAGGAGAACAACTTCTTTCAAGCTGCAGCCATTATTCTGATCAAGTTTCACAATACTCTTCTGATATATTTTTGGCTATTCAACGAATAATTCGAATTCCTCGACTGCGAGCGTCGGCTTGTTGGATAACAATGGTTAATATTTATCCTAATGTTTGTGTGCAAAGAAAGCTTTCAACAGATGATGAAAATAAAAATATTAACCAACATTTTCAAATGTTGGAACTATGTATATTAAGTCTGTTTCGCATATTTATTCAGTAATATATGATAAAACATACAAACACTTTTCTAAATATCATTAATTTTAAATAATTGAGAGGATAACAAATCTGGAAGTTTCGACTTGAAATAGAATGTAAATTTATTATTCACAGTTTGAAAGAAGCTATTTCCTGCAAAATTTTATTTATTCAAAAGATATTATATATAGAACATTGAAACATACGTTCTGGTTCTGGCTGCCTCTGTCTGTGAAACACAACAACGTTATTTGGCTGCCTCACATTCTGCAACACAAGTCTTCGATTGTTGGTTAATGTATCTAACTCCAGAATACTATTGTTAACTTCTGATGATAAAAACAATTTACTTTCAAAGAAACTAATACCACTGACTTTGTTATACCTGGTCAATGTATTATTCAATTTTATTATTGTACTTCTGTGCTTCCCATTGTAATCTACTCTCTCAACAAAATCTAAATAATGGTCGGCCCAATAAACTCTCTTGTTTGGGAAGTCTAATGCTATATTATGGGGGTACAAAATTTTATGTTCGACTATTACTTTTCTATCACTTCCGTCCAATTTACATCTTTCTAAAGCTGGAACGGATACACCCCATCTTGTGAAAAAAAGAAATCCTCTTGTGGGATCTATTGCCATTCCTCTAGGTCCACTTAAATTATTCTCAACCAAAATAGAACACCATGCCAAGTCATTACTACACAAATATATGATTTCTCTTTCAATATCCAAAAAATACCAATTCCCGGAAATCCAATCAAACACCATTTGTTTTATAGTTTGCGGTTCCACTAAACTTGATTTGGGGGTCAGGACCCACCTCTGATTTAAATCATTCACATTTGCGCACACTATATTCGATTTAGTTATATTGTTGTGAATGTAACATATAGTATGGTTTCTGTGAACAACTTCAAGTACCCTGCTGTTGAGGAGGTTGTAAGTCGAGTTTCCAGGCCATTTGCTGCCATCGATTCCTATATGTCTAATGCTGAACAAGGTAGAGAATATTAGAGATGGGGGTTCTGTTTCCGGAACTGAAAAAGAAAAACATGTCTTATGCTTAGATTCATCAATCAATCCATTTATTTGTTCCATATAAATATAAATTGTTGTAGAACACGTTATCATAAATATAAAATACATAGAAACAATCTAAGCTAACAATAAGAGACGAAATCAGTTGAGACAAATATTGTCCTCAAAATACTCCTGGAGAGTGTAGTATGGTGTCCTCCTAAGGTAAGTATTTAATCTTCTTCTCTATTTATTTTGTGGCCACACTCGTGCCTCCTGTGGAATGTGATTATAAATTTTCATCAAAGCATAAACAGAGTTGTTCTGAAGGTAAGTATGCTTAAATCTGGGTAGCCTAATATCGTTCTTAGCTCTCGTGTTATGCTCATGTTCACGCTTAGTCTCCACAAACAGGTCTCTATTATTAACTATGAACATAATTGCTTCATAAACATATAGACTCACAACACTTAGCACTGATCTTTCCACAAAGTGAGCCCTGCATGATTGTGTTTTGCTCAGCTTAAGAATCCCACGAATACATCTCTTCTGCAACAAAAGGAGCCTCAAGATATCCGATGAATTCCCCCATATAACTATCCCATATCTCAGCCTACTATCAATATATGCATTGTATGCGGTAAATGATATTCACAAGTTCAGACAGTGTTCTTAGTGCATACACATATCTGGCCATATCATTTGCAAGTTGGTCTACATGATCACCCCAATCTAGTCGATAGTCAACCGAAACACTTGAGGTTATTAGATGAAACCATGGCTGTCTTATATCCATGAGATATGGGTATGTCTTCTTTTCCATATCCAAATCTGACAAGTTTGGTCTTTTGACTGTTCATTTTCAACTCTTTTTGAGAAAACCAGGCATCAAGATCGACAAGCACGTCGTCCACTACCGAATCCAGAGAAACCGGATCGGCGAGCACCAGAGAAGTGTCGTCTGCAAATTGGACTATTAATTCAGTTGTACAACCAGGTAAGGCATTGGTATAAATCAGGTAAAGGAGGGGATCCAAAACTGACCCCCAGTTGTAGGCTCTTTTTCAGCAACACATTGAGATCTTTCTGATAAA
The DNA here is from genome assembly GCA_013387265.2 of Cryptolaemus montrouzieri. Classification (NCBI taxonomy): domain Eukaryota; kingdom Metazoa; phylum Arthropoda; class Insecta; order Coleoptera; family Coccinellidae; genus Cryptolaemus; species Cryptolaemus montrouzieri. The sequence continues at coordinate 129,442,118 of JABFTP020000185.1, forward strand.
TAAGACCGAAGCAGATCCGAAGGCCTGTCTCTAATTCCAACCGCATATATCTTCTCAACCAACAAGTCATGGTTGACAGTCAATGGCTTTTCTGAGATCGATACACATCAGTGCTGTTATTTTACCACTGTTTAAATAAGAGAGTTATCTTTGTTCTAGCCTAATATATAGCTCTTGTCGTAGTCCTACCCTTTCTAAAGCCATTTTGGCATTCTGAAAGTTCCCTGTAAGTTTCAAAAAATCGACAATTCCGTTGTAAATAGCTCTTCCAAATATCTTGCCAATGTTACTGTTTCATTTCTTAATTTTCGAGCACGCTACCTGCTGTGCGGATGAAAGAGGGCTTGCTTTGAGCGCGCATGAACCAATTTGTTTCTGAGCATGCTTGTATTAATCAGTTGTATGCAACACGATATATTTACATTGTACAAGGAGTATTTTCAATCCACTGTTGTTCTAATATCTTTTAAATGCCTTGATTCATAATAAAGCCGTGTTGCTGATCAGAAAGGATTAAGTTCTTTTCCAAGAATTCCGATAATCTTGTGTTTGCCAGGTGTTCGAATATCTTACTAAATTGGCACTGCATTGCGATTGGCCTATAATTGCTTGCAACGGTTCTACTGCCTTTATTTTTGTAAACGGGGATGATTTTGGATCCTTTAAGTCTGACCGGGTATGTTCCCTCTACGAAGCTCAGATTCAATATAACGAAAAAGGGTTTACTGATATAATTTACCAATTATGTTTCCAGGTATGTGGTCAATGTCACTGGATCTTTTATTGCATATCCTATTTATGGCCGTCAAAATTTCATATTGGTCCGTGGGTCTGAGGAAGAAGGAGTGTGGCGCTTTGTGTGAGTCTCTGTGGAGTTGCACCTTGATGTGGGTTCGGATCCGGGTGGGCACTTTTTATGAAGAAGGTGTTGAACGCATCTCCTGTTTTTCTAGGGTCTGTAAGAACATTATCCTTTTGATCTACAAGTGATATAATATTTCTGAGCTCCATGTTATTTATATCATTCTTCTTTATTAGGTTCCACATTGCTTTGTTTCTACTCGGGGCATTTTATTATCGTCATTGAATTTTTTCTTTTCTCCCAGTATGTTTTCTTATATCATTCATCTTTATAAGCATACCTGACAGTTTTTAAGTTTAAGTGAAGAAAATAAAAACACAGTTCTAGTATATAACTTGCTATTGAATTACATTTGTAACAGGCATATTTAAAAACCTGAAACTAGTATGCCTTTCAAAATAGAAGTCAGCTAAAGAGCATACTGGTTTTAAGGGTGCTGATAAGCATACTCTCAATGAGTATTACTGTTAGCATGCATGTGTTCTTATACCTCAATGTGTATTTGAAAACAAAGAGCACCTTAAAGTTGGAGATTATAACAAACATATTTCATTTATTAATAGATAATCATCACAAAATTGCTTAATAGCTTTTATCAATAACAAACGGATAAACAAATTGTGCTTAAATTGAAATTAGAGCCAAATTAATAGTAAACAAAGTGTTTCCAACAAAAACAAATACTCATTATTACACTGTTCAGGGTTCTTTGGGTTATCAATAATATTAAGATAAAATTTCTAGTCAAAATATATGTCCAGATGGCAACCAATACGAGCGATTTTATGAGATTAACTCAAATAACCGATAATATGTTAGTTCTCTAAGGTACCATTAAAACTATATTGTTATTTCCAAATGATTATTGCTTTATCAGAGAAAATTACCTGTAGGAGTAAAAATTACCGTTCTTCAAATTTTATTGTCAACAATCTCAATTAAAACTAATACATTATTTCATACTGTTGCTCTATTGCAGTGAAACAATTTTTTCATTTCGTAATTTATCAATCATTTCATAATATGTAATCTTGGTACTGATAGCATAGGATAATGATAATGGTCGCTGATCTCAATGACTTACAAATGAATGGGTGCATATGTGAAACAAGGTTCTTTTCTTTTGCCAAATGAGATATTTTTATTGACTAAAATGTTGGTATTACGGATAGTATTCATCACTGCCGGTTCTAATCATATCAAACCTACTTTGTTCTATCTTATCACTTGCTGGAAATTTTTCTTCTTAGTTAAACCCTTCAAAAACTGTATTTAGTGACTTCATGCATCTCCAATTTTTCCATATTCACATAGTTAACCGAAGCGATTTCTTCAATAGATTTTCGAATGTCTAATGTGAGAGTATTCACTGAAAGATGGTAACTATTTCATTCATATACAACACCCTCTTAGGATGTTTCCATTTGTTCACAGTTAGGAGTGGATTTTCATGCACAATTAGGATAAAACCACAATTCCTTCATCTGGACTAGACGGCGTCAAGGATCTGTTTCTAGATTTCCTTATATAAGCAGGTGCTGCTATCAGAGTTGAAATAACATATATTTCAAGAAGAAACTAAGTGGTGACCTATGCTATATTCCTCAGTGTATTTTGATTTAATTGAAATAAATTCTTGGAAGCAACCAGGAGAAGTTTTGGAACTTTGTTAACTCCTCAAGGGGAGATTATGGTGTACCAAGCACTTTGTTTCTTGACAACCTTTGCTCAGGTTCTGGTGAAGATGTGGTGAAACTTTTTGCGGACATCTTTTCCTCTGTTTATACCAATGGTACTATAAATCTCGAAAATTACTCCACGAAGATATCTGTTAGTGTTGCCTTCCTTATAATTCAGCTTATTGGCGTCTTAAAGGAAATTGCACATTTAAAGGATTAGTTGATTAGTGGTCCTGATAGACTTTCCTCATATTTTCTCAAGCGATGTTGTTATTCATTGAGTAAACCCTTATGTTTCATTTTAACCAGTCACTGGCCAAGGGTGTTTTCACTGATGTCTGAAAAACTAGTTATGTAACTCCTATTCATAAAAGTGGCGACAGAGCAAATGTGAAAAACTACCGGCCGATTAGTAAACTGTCAATTATTCCCAAATTGTTTGAACTATTTGTAACATGTCATCTTTCTTGGCATTGTAAAAATTTAATCGTCGATCAGCAGCCCGGTTTCACCTATAGAGAGTCCACTGAAACTAACTTGTTGATTCATCAAGGTAACATCTTCAGGGCCTTACAGGATGGATTTCAGGTAAATTCTTTTAATGCGGATTTTTGTAAGGCTTTTGATAGAGTAAACCATGACTAAACTTATCAGAATGGAATTTCCAAGGTGGATAGTGACTTGGTTGTCTAGCTACCTAGGAAAACACACTCAGTTTGTTAAGATAAAGAACCACATTTCTCACCCAGTTCGTGTAACTTCAGGAGTGCCACAGGGATCACATCTGGGCCCGTTATTGTTCAATTTGTTCATAAATGATATAGGTGATAACTGTACTGTAAACACCTCTCATTTGCAGATGATCTAAAGATTTATGTTTTTCTGACTGTATAAAATTATAGCATGATGTAGAGGTCCTACACAATTGGTCAATTGAAAACGGTATGGAGTTAAACATCGAAAAGTGCTATTCTCTAACTTTCACCAAATCTAAGAACTTGTTTAATTATGATTATCATATTCTTGAGGACTCAGTAAAGCGAGTAGACAAAGTGAAGGATTTGGGTATTTACTTCGACAGCGGTTTGACATTTATTCCGTATATAAATCAGGTTGCAGCAAAAGGGCGACAATTACTAGGTTTTATGAGCCGTACTCTAAAAGACTTGTTCGCCTTAGCTAGTAAGACTGTCTATGTAGCTCTGATTGTCTCTAATGTTCAATTTGGTTCAGTGATTTGGTCACCACACTATTATTAGTCCATATTATTAATATTGAGAAAATTCAGCAGAGATTCCTTAGAAACATGGCCTACAAACTGCATCTGACTGTGGGAGCATACTCATATTCAGATATCTTGAAGATTTTGAATATTCCATCTTTGGAAAATGGCGGAAAGATTTCTGACCTAACTTTAATTTTTAGATTGCAATCTGTCCATATTTCATGTCCTGAGCTGCTAGAAGATCTTGGTATAAGGGTGCCTAACTAGAGTGACTCGAAGCACAGATGTATTCTTCTTGCCGTTTCATTCCACAAATTATGGTCACTTTAGCACTATGACTCGTTGTATGAGATTGGCTAATGAATACTCTGCTTTGGGTCTCGAATTCATCGGAATAACAAAGGCTAGATTCGAGGCCGTACTGAAAAATCTCTTCTGTGAAAATATTTAGAGTTCCTTATTTTCTTTTTCTTGAAATTTTTTTTCTTCTGTATAATTTAAGATGAGGTTGTTATCTATATGATGACACGGTACTATGTAGAATGCGCTGAGTTGTTTATTTCTGTAGATGGTTCTTTTTGCTACACTAAGAAATTTCTTGTTTACAAAAAATTCTTGTATTGTAAACACTAAATGGGGTATCCCGTATACTCATTAAATAAATAAATAAATAAATATATTAGGTGTATCTGTTTAATACAGATACCATCAATCATATTGACCATCATTTATTATATTTTTTCCCATTTTTCTGGGAGGAGGATCAATGATGGTTGGCCAGGGTGACAAATGAACTATATCCACTTTTCATCTTCAGTAACAATACGATGGAGACATCCTTTTCTTATTTGTCCAGCCAGCAGCATTTCACAAATGGTTGTTCTTCTTTCGATATCTCTCGGCTCGTGCTCATATGGCACCCATTTTTCTTCTTTATATACTTTACCCATTGCTTCCAAACGTTCGAACTGAGCCACGTTCAGTGTTGTTGCAAGCATTTTTCGAGTTTGACATGGGTCTTCGTCTATTAAAGCCTGTAGTTCAGTATCTTCGAACTTTTTCTTCGCTCCTGAGTGTTCTTTGTCGATTACACTAAAATCTCCATATTTAAAACATCGAAACCATTTCATAACATAATCAACAATATTGTTTGATGAGTTTATCCGAAAGCATATTTCGCTTTTATTATTATTATCCATTTTGTTTCAATAAAGTAAAGTAATGAAATAAAATATGAACATAAAAACGATACTAATAAATTCAAAAATAATAGCCCGTCATTTGTTAACATGCTAAAAAATGTAAATTATAATACAATTTATTTCTGACCACTGAGTAAATGACAGATACAATAAATTAATTAACTGCGCAAGTCAATTACGATAGTTGTACCCTCAAGCCAGTACTACCATTGTCATACCATCCGAAAATGAGTTGGAACAGAAAAGAAACGTTCTAGAACGATAATCATTTCAGTTGAAACGATTTCGATCAATTACATTTTCGTAGGACAGTTCTCGAACGATTCTGAGCTCAGTTGGAAGAAACATAGTTATTACAATTTTATATACAAGAAAATACTGATTGATGATATGGCACTATGTTCGAAAGATTTTGGATCCTCAATTAATTTCTGAAATACTTGATGAAGGCTTTAAAATTGTTGGGGAAGGATAACTATGTATTTAAAGTTGGGAATTTCCCAAAATAACAATTTTTTCTCCTATCAGGTCTCTCGCTTGAATGTTCATATTCAGGAAAGTGTTTTTGAGTGACGATATGGAATTTTTATAAGTTGATTATTCCTGAAAACTTCTTCTATGGTAGCAAATACTATATATGATATCTTAACTTCTTGAAATAGAAAATATGCATGTGTTTCGTTGGAATAGTTTTTGATAACTACCGGGGATATAGTTTTCAAATTCAAAGAAACAAAAAAAATAGATTCCAAATTTAAATAGAGATACAAAAACTTACCATTGATAGCTATACATCTAGTACCATTTCTCTTATATCCAGAAATACAGTCACATTCAAAGGATCCCACAGTATTTTTACAAATTTGTGCACAAGTATTTTCTATTTCACATTCATTAGCGTCAACGCATTTGGAACCTTCAGGTCTTTGTCCTTTGGGACAGTAACATTTGGGGCCATCAGGTGTAGGCCTGCACGAATTACACTGCAGTCGATCACAAGAAAGTGATTTGTTCCTACAAAAATCCCACTCATCGCTATTTCCGGGACAATCGTTTTTTCCATCACAGAATTTCGACAAGTGAACACACTCTGAACTTTCTGGACATACAACCTCGTTCCATGAACAATGTAATTTTTGGAGGCAAAGTTTTGGAGACTCATCAGATAGATCTTCGCCATACTGAGAGGAAACACCACAATCATTTTCACCATCGCAAAAATAACCCAGTGGTATGCATCTTTTGGTCAATTTACACTGAAATTTTTCTGGGCCACAATCCGTGTTGGTTGGACACTCAGGTGTTTCGTCACTTCCATCTGGACAATCATGGTGAGAGTCACATTTCCAGTAGATTGGGATGCAGCTGCCATCTGACTTACATGTGAATTGATTGCCGGTGCAATTAGCTGTAAAAAAATGAATATTAGCAAATATGTAATGAAGCAACTTGTAGTTATGACTTAAGATTAGATTTTTAAAGAAACGTGAAGTAACCAACAGTAAAAAACCGGAATGAGCTTGGAAAGCAGGACTCAAAAATTCTGCGTCAGGTAGAATTACCTAAGAGGAGTGATGATAATAAGAAATTAAACTATGTATATACAATCACAAGAGATTTATTGAAAATCAGGATTGCAATTTCGGTCTCTACACATTTTTCAGCTGACAAGTACTGAACTAAAGTTGAAAATACATACATAAACAGGTAGATACAAAATTAATATGGGTGCAAACAAAAGGTAATAAACGAATTATGATCAAAGTAGGTATTATTTAAAGATATCAAATATGGACGAATAAGCCGGACAGTAAAGGTCATTAAGAATATTATCTCTATGGGGAGTTTGTTGGAGTTTGAAAATTTCGATGGATTCTAAGAAATCTAACTTTCGTCCTTTAGGTATTCCGAAAAAATTTGAAGTTGATCGATGGAAGGAAATGATGGCCATTTTCAATAGAATGTGAAGTGAGAGTAGATTCGTCGGTACTCTGCTTATTGTAATCTGATTGGTACTCTTTGTATCTAGTTCTGAATTAACGATCAGTCTGACTTATATAAACGCCTTCACAATCCATACAGGACATGTAAACTTCAGTATTGTCAAATTTATCAGTTTTATCTTCACTATTGAAAAATTTTTGGGATAGCTTCATATGGGTTTTGAAAGCTACATTTTCAAGAGGTTTTGAAATTACATTTGCAATCATTTCGCTGATAGGGCCAAAATATATTAATTAATTCAATTCAATTTATTTCCAGAATTTGCATATTACATAAGTAATCCTACAGAGGTATATAATACCTGTGCGTAGGTCTGGTGTTCTTACACTAAACTTAAAAAAACTAACTTAATACTTGTAACATACTGTTTGTAGGATCAATAAGTGTGTTTATCACAATAATCAATTCCTCAGTTGGTCCATTACTTTTCGAGATATGTCGGAAAAACTATCTATCTTTTCACGATACTAATGCTTTGCCGCAGCTTATGTTATGTATGTATCTGTATTAGTTGATTCTATCCGTGGGTGAATATTATGTGTATGCCATTTGTGTTTGTTTCTTTCTGACCAAAACCTCGTGTGTTATTTTTATGAGTGATTTTGTTAGGTCTAAAAAGTGAATTATCGACTTCTATCTCCTCTTCGAATTTAATTTTGCGATGAATGCTATTGATTTTATATAAATCTCTTGTGGTAGTACATTATAATACATAGTTTGTTTAATTTCTTATTATCATATTAACTATAACGTAGTAACGGCGGAATCAATTGACTATTTAAATATCGTTGTTATACTTCCACTGGACGTACAATCTTGGATAAATATCTTTCATATGATAGATAATTAATAGCAACTACGTTCAATGCAAACGAAAAATTAAAACAACATTTATTATCAAAAAAGATCATGCTCAAAACAAAAACTTCAGAACAGAGCGAGTAGGAACTACTCACAAAAAAAAATTTCTTGATGTAACGACAAATTTATAGTTCTCTGATTTTTTTCGTGTGTCCGTTCTAAAAGACAATGCTTTTGGCCTAATTTCACGTTTCTAGGTTGACGGAAAGTACCCTATTTATTTATTCTAAAGAGTCAAATAATGTGATCAAATGGTTCATAAATGGCCGAATCTTTTAATTGTGTTGGCTTAGAGGTTTGATTTTTTCACAGCTCCAAGAGATTACCGATAAGCGTTATCAATTACGAGGTGGGCCATCTAGCGTTTGAAATTTGAACCCATCTTCTTCTTCTTCTTATCAGCCTTCTTGCGCCCAAACTTGAGCATAGGCGTCCCTCCTCTCTTTCCAATCTTTCCTATTATGTGCTGTCGCTATCCAGTTCAGTCCTGCCACCCTTTCTATATCATCATACCACCCATAATTGGTCTTCCTCTTTTTCTCTTTCCTATCCATGGTCTCCATTTAATGATCTTACTGTTCCATCTTTTATCTCTGATTCTTGCAACATGGCCGGAGTAGTCCGATTCAAGATGTGAAATGGTGTGTACTATATCTTTTACTTTTGTTCTCTGTCTTATCCACTCGTTTCGCTTTTTATCCCTCAAAGAGATGTCCTGCATTGATCTCTCCATTGATCTTTGCGTTACTTTCAGCTTGTTTATTGACTGTCTCGTGAGGGTTCACATTTGTGCACCGTATGTTAGAACCGGGAGCACATACTGGTCAAATATTTTGGTTCTCAGATATTGGGGGATTTTTTTGTTTTTCAATATATGTGAGAGTTTCCCGAACGCCACCCATCCTAATCGCCTTCTATTGATTTCGTTGTCCTTATTTTGTTTTCCAATCTCTATCTGTTGTCCGAGGTTAGATATTCTGTAACATTCTCTGTGTTCACCTTTTATCGTGATATTTTGTTCAAGTTGTGGACTCATTATTTTCGTTTTTTGTAAATTGACTTTCAGACCGATTTTCTTTGACTCCTGTTTTAATTCTGTGAGCATTTTCCGTAGGTCTTCTTTATTTTCAGCGAATAGAACGATGTCGTCCGCAAATCTCAAATGTGACAATCTTTCACCGTTTATGTTTATGCCCAAACCCTCCCACTTCAACCCTTTGAAGATTCCTTCCAAGGATGTATGCGGAATCTTCATGTAGTCTGATTGCTACTGTAGCCCGACGGTGTATGTTTTTCATTAAATTTTTGTAGCGATGATCTATACGTGCTTTGTCTATTTCGTCCATGATTGCCCAGTGTTCGATAGAGTCAAATGCTTTTTCAAAGTCTACGAATGGCATGTGTAAAGGGAGTTTATATTCTGTTATTTTTTCTATTAGTATCTTCACAGTCAGTAAGTGATCGTACGTACTGAAACTCTTAGTGTATGCCGCCTGTTCAACTGGTTGGTAGTATTCTAATTTTTTCAGTATTCTATTTGCTATGACCCGTGTAAAAAGTTTGTAAATCTGAGACAGTAAAACGATCGGTCTATAATTTTTCAGAAGTTGTTTATCTCCTTTTTTGAATAGGATAATCATGATGGCGTTATTCCAGTTGTCTGGTATAGTTTGTTGTTCTAGACATTCGTTGAATAGATTCTTCAGTTCTGGTACGATTATATCATGAGCTTCCTTAATCATTTCAGCCAAAATATTATCCTCTCCTGGCGATTTATTGTTTTTCAGGGTTTTTAAGGCGAATAGGATTCTTTCTTCATTTATTTCAGAAGTGTCTTCTGATCCAACGTTCGGTACTTTAGTGTCTGTTGATGTTCGAGGTCGTTCGATTTGTGTGTTGTATAGATTTTCATGATATTGTTTTGTCACCTCTATTATTTCATTCCTATTTCTTATCTTTCTGCTACTCTCATATTTTCATTCTTTCTTCCTAGACATTTGAGGTTTCTGTTCTTGTCTATTACATTTTCTGTAATGTTCTTCTAGATCTCTTCTAATCATCTTTCTTGCTTCTTTTCTCGTTTGCCTGTATCTGTCTGTTGCATACTGACCTAATCTGTATAGTTGTTTCCTTTCCTGTATTTTCTTCTTCGTTTCATCTGAAATTTTATTCTTTCTTTTTCCTTTCTTCCTTGCAACTTCTTCTGATGTTTTCATTAGTGTTGTTGTGATGTTTTGTGACATTTGGTTTACATCAGAAGTTTTCTCAGAATCATTTATGTATCGTATAATTTTTCCTGGTATGAAATTTTATTTTCACTCAATAATTCTATATCTATTGAGGTCTTTTTGGATTTTCTGTATTTAGTTCGATTGGCTATTTTCTTCGTTATTAAGTTCGCTCGGACAAGCGAACCCATACTTATTTTGAAACAGAGGGCCGATTTGACACTTATGAAGTGACATATTTTTAGGGAAAGGTTTGACATTTACGAAATGGGTCGCTTTTCGCTTGAAGAAAGTTGGGAAATATCAAAAACATCTTTCCGAAGTTCTGAGTCTTTGACTCAAACTTTAAGAAATCTGCGAAAAATTTTCGGTAAAAATAAAGTGCCATCAATTCAGTTTGTGGATCAATTTGTGAAGCGAGTTCGTCAAAGTGGCTCGTTATTGGACAAAGCAACTAGCGTACATTCTCGTCCAGTGCGTTCGAAGGAAAATGTTGCAGCTGTAGCTCAAAGTGTGGTAGAACAGCCATCAACAACTCCTCACCGTTCGCAACAATTGAACATTTCACGCACGTCTTTACGCCGAATTTTGCATAAAGACCTCGGTATGAAGGCTTGTAAAGTTCAATTGGTTCGAGAACTGAAGCCTTATGATCATCCAATGCGATTTCGTTCTGCTCGATAGGCTGAAGATCGTTTGGCGGAAGATGAACATTTTTACCGAAAAATCGTCTTATCCGATGAGGCTCATTTTCACCTCGGAGGGTATGTAAACAAGCAAAATTTACGCATTTGAGGCTCAGAAGATCCACGCGTCATCGTAGAGAAGCCTCAACGAGTGACGGTTTGGTACGGTTTTTGGTCCGGAAGCATCATAGGCCCATTTTTCTTTAAAAATGAGCAAGGAGCCGCCATTACCGTCAAAGGCGAACGTTACCGTGCCGTGCTAAATGACTTTTTGTTCCCGAAAGTTGAAGAGGATAACATGGAGGACATATGGTTTCAACAGAATGGCGCTGCGTGTCACACAGCCAACGATACACTTGATATTTTGGGCACTGTGTTCGAAAACCGCATAATCAGCCGAAATTCGGAAGTCAATTGGCCACCTCGCAGCTGCGATTTGACACCGTTAGATTATTATGTCTGGGGCGCCGTGAAATATAAGTGTTACGTAAACAATCCCAAGTTTATTGCGGCCTTAAAATACGAAATCGAAGCTGCCATTGAAGAAATAGAGGCCTCAACAATCGAAAATGTACTGAAAAATTGGGTAGATCGAATGGGGTACTGTAGGGCAAGCCGGGGCAGTCATCTTAACGATGTTGTGTTTCATTCATAAATGTCAATGATGGGTTTTACCAATAAAGAAATAATTTCGATAAAATGTCTACTAGTATTATTTTTATAGCGAAATAAAATTTCTAATTCAAAATGGCCCACCCGTTACAACTCTATACCTACATGTATGCCTGAGAAAAGAGACTTGACAGACCTACATACAAGCCGATATACAACCAGACAAACTCTTTACCTTATTGAGTACGGACCCCCAAAAAACCTATCAATGCAAGCTCTTTAGAATGTGCACCACAATTTTTCTTTGATTTTATTGAACTTTTTTGTGGATCCATAAATATTGCATTATGAAAATTGTTTCAGAACATTTTTCGAGCCTGGAAACACTTGACAAATTAATTTTTTTATTTGACCGCGGATTTTAGGATATAGTTGAATTTTTTGAAGAAAAGAACTTTAATGTTTTATACCAGTATTTGAAGATAATAGACCTTAAATAAGTATGTACAGAAGTTGATGCATAGAGAATGATAACAAAGCAAAGATGAGCGATTGAAGTTGTGCATGGTAACATTGTTTCAAAATATAAATTCGTACATCTTTCTGTTGATTATAAGATATTGTTTAAAAGGAAAGGCTGCCATCAAAATATATTGATTGATTCGATTAGGATTTTGAGCGAAGCTATGATTATTATAATGATTATAACATTATATGAAATGTACGATAGCAGTATTCAAGAAGCTTTCCACTAGCATTGCAATTTAAAAAATCAAAGCATTAACGATACCTGAAGAACTTGTTTTTCAAGGTTATGTGAATATGAACTCAAGATTCTTTTCAAAGTTATTATCTATTTTCACAGGTTCTACCTTATTTGGTCGAGTTATTAGATGATCAAAACAAACTATTAATAGAATATGTATACTCAGTACCTCATACACTTGAAACAGAAGTGAAATTTAAACATAAAAGCAGCAACATTTTTCGTATTTACATTGAATACACTTTCAATGATATTGATTACAGCAGCAATGAGCATTAGTACAATTGTCCTAATTGTAACCTCATCGTGGGATGCTGTTCTCTGTCATGGCTGGGAAATACTCGAGTACTTTTATACTCGAGTACTGTAACTAATTACTTTTAGTGTACTCAGTATTCGGGAATGGATTATTTTTGAGGAAAGTACCTGTATTCTGTACTGGAATACTTTTTTCAGGAAGTAACTGTATTCAGTACTCATGATTACAGTTTGTAACCATGAGTACAATAACCGTACCATAAAATTTTAATTTTGCTGGGGAAATTCTGCTCTCAGCAATTTTGGTCGGTATAAACAAACGATTTATAGATATCTTAACTTTGAATTCCACAGATGCAATTATAGCATCTGTTTTATGTCCTCAATTCAAACTGAGATGTTTCAGTTGCATAACGAAGTGGATTGAAGACATATTCTTGTCGCTTTTCTAGAAATTTCGGGCGGCGCGTTTGACAGGAACATTTGAGACTTTCGTTCACGCCCATATAAATGTTGCGCCAGCAGGAAATGGAGTAATTCTGAATTTGTAACTTGAAGGAAATCTCACGTCGTTACAAAGTTTATTATCAAATAGTACAAAATGAGTGCAGCGAAGAAATCTAAAACGAATCATTTTAATAACGATTGGGCGGAAGAATTTCTCTTTTGTATGGTGAAGGATAAGTGAATTTGTCTTATTTGTCGTGAGTCAGTTACAATACCTCATGGTAACTTAGAGAGGCATCATAAAACGGTTTCATAAAAACTATGAAAAGGATTTTCCACCACAGAGTGAATTGAGAAAACGAAAAGTACGTGATTTGATAGCTTGTTTGAAAAAAGGACAAACCATGTTCACTAGACCAGCCAAACAATCAAATGCTGCTACGATCGCGTCATTTAAAATATCTCATATATTGGCGAAACACCAGAAACCATTCGAAGATGGATCGGTTGTGAAGGAAGCATTTATTGAAGAGGGTGAGTCTTTATTTGGTGATTTTAAAAATATAACAGAAATCATGTCTGTTTGCTATTAGTGAACTTCAGTTATCTCGTCCGACAGTCACAAGGCGTATTTAAGTCATGAGTCAGGACATGGCAGATAAACTAAAACATGATATCATGAAATGTACATACTTTTCCTCACAATTCGACGGATCCACCGATATGACAAACACAGCCCAGCGGTGTATTTTGATTCGGATAGTATTCAAGGACATGTTGGCTAAGGAAGAATTTTTGACAACCATTCCTCTGAAGGGGAAGACCCGTGGCGAAGTTATATATGACGTTTTCTTCAATTTTGCGAAAACCTACAAGCTACCAATACATAAATTAGTGTGTATTGGTATTACAACCGATGGAGCACCAGCAATGACTGGAAACAAAAATGATTTTGCGACATTGTGTCGAGCTAATGAAGATTTTTCTTCATTTTTTTCATTCCATTGCATTATACATCAACAAGTTTTGTGTTCAAAAGGAAGGAAATTATGAGGATTGCAACAAAAATTGTGAATTCCATCCGTGCACGTAGCTTACAACGGCGGTTCTTTCAGTTCCAGTTGGAAGATAGGGAGTCAGCTGAACACACTGATTTAGTTCTTCAAACGGACGTCAGGTGGTTGAGTCGCGGAAAATTCCTAGAAAGGTTTCAAGAATTATTGCCCGAAATAACAGCTTTTCTAGACGAAACAGGTGATGACACTCAGATGTTGAAAAACAAAAATTGGCTAACTGATTTGGCATTTTTGACTGACATCACAATGCACTTAAAAACCAATAACTTGGAGCTTCAAGGTAAAGGAAAAACTATTATTGAGATGATTAGCGCAGTAACCGCATTCAAAGGTAAATTGCAACTTATGATAGATGAACTGAAAAGAAAGGATCTGAAACATTTCCCGTCTTTGAAAGCAAGGATTGCTCAGTTGAATTATGATACGTATGAGGCTGAAGTATCGAATATTTTGGGACAATTTGAAATGCGTTTTTATGATTGCAGTAAATTGGCAAATAAAGCATCACTTATGAGTTATCCTTTTTCAAGTAAAACATTGAGGAATTAGCCACTGAAATAGCAAGTCAGTTTAATGTGAACTCATGTTCTGTAGAAAATGAGTTGGTGCAGATTATATCAGATATACATCTCAAAGCTACAGCATCTGATACAAATTTCTGGTGTTTAATATCCTCATTAACCAAAGATTCAGTTCAACCATCAAGAGAGCTTGTACATATCCTGGAGCGGATGTTCCCTCTGATCACGTATTATTAGTGGCCGTCATGAAAAATGCTTTGTCAAGTCAGAAAAAGTCAACCATACAACGACAGGTAGCGTTAGAAAAAATGAAGAACCCAATAATAAAATCTGAGTTGAGCAATGAGATAAACTCACAAATCCAAATAATAACTTCGAATATTGGAAACACACCAACGCAAACTTGGACAAGGATAATGGACACTGTAACAAACTCAATGCAAAACATACTAGGGTATAGAACAAAGAACGAAAAGCAGAAATGGATGACAGATGAGATCTTGTTTCTAATGGACAAACGACGAGAGCACAAAAACAAAAAAGATAGTAAGTACAAAGACATTCAAAGACTTATAAGGTCAAATATTAGAATAGCAAAAAACGAATGGCTTAAACGTGAATGCCAAGAAATCGAACAACTACAAAACCAACATGATGACTTTAACATGCACAAAAAACTGCTGGTATATATAGAAAAATGAGAACAACTGTAACAGTCAATAATAACAACCAGATAGTCCTCGACAGCAAAGAGAAAAACAATGTTTGGGAAAAGTATTTAAAAGAACTATTTGACGATGACAGACCTCCAGCTGATGTCAATATTTCACTAACCGGTCCACCCATAACTTGAGACGAAATTGAAAAAGCTATACGCGACGCAAAAATAATAAAGAAATAGAAATAGAATAGAAATAGAATAGAAATTTTATTGACATCAAAAAAAAAAATTACATGTCTCGTCAGGGTGTATATAAAATACTAAATTATCATTAAAAATAGACAAATATGTAAAACGCATAACAGTGTATATAACAATATCACAGTTTAAACAAAGAACAAGTTACGCTCAAAATACATAAACAAGTCTTATCAAAACTTAGCCTAAAGAAATTCTTTTATACTGTAGTACGATCCGTCAATGAGTAGCTTCTTGATCGCTGCAGTTGGCCCAGACGAGTTCCTTCAGAAATACTTAAACTCCTAGATGAAAAAGGCATTACAGCTCTACATAAAGTGTTTAACACTATATATGAGACAGGACACTATCCCAAGCAATGGTTGTGCTCAACTTTTATCCCCTTGCCTAAGCAGACCAATGCAAGAAAATGTGAAGACCACAGACTCATTAGCCTGATGAGCCATACCTTAAAAATATTTCTTAAAATCATACACCAGAGAATTTACAAAAAAATGTGAAAGAGACATAAGTGACTCGCAGTTTGGGTTTAGACAAGGGTTAGGTACAAGAGAAGCAATAGTCGCCATACAAGTGCTTGTCCAGAATTGCTATGATCAGAGAAAGGGTGTCTGTCTATGTTTCATAGACTACGAGAAAGCATTCGATCGTGTACAGCACCACAAATTAATGCAGCTTCGAAAAAGGCTTGATATAGACCAAAAAGACATACGATGCATTGAGAATTTATACTGGAACCAAACAGCACAAATAAAAGTAGACAATAATATGTCTAATGACATCCAAATTAGAAGAGGAGTACGACAGGGATGTGTGCTTTCTTCACTCCTATTCAATTTGTATTCAGAGACGATTTTCCAAGAGGCACTAGAAGACATGGAAATGGGAATCAAAGTCAATGGAGTGTGGATAAACAATATCCGATAAGCTGACGATACGGTCTTAATAGCTGACAACATGACCGACCTGCAACAACTGGTCAATAGGGTAGGTGAACAAAGCCAATCAATGGGCCTAAATATAAATGTAAAAAAAACAAAATTTATGATTATCTCCAGAAACCAGCAAATGTTCGAAAACTCTACGCTAATATTTAACGCAAGGCTCATAGAAAGAGTAGAAAAGTTTAAATACTTGGGAATCTGGCTGTTTCAAGACTGGTCATCAGAAAAAGAGATAAAATATCGCATAGAGCAAGCACGACAGGCATTCCTAAAGTTTCGAAAAGTGTTCACCTGCTCCGACTTTGACCTTAACCTAAGGCTAAGATTCACTAAGTGCTACATTTGGTCGGTGCTTCTTTATGGTATGGAAGGTTGGACATTAAAAGCGAATGAAATAAACAAATTAGAGGCTTTCGAGATGTGGCTATACCGTAGAATCCTTAAAGTACCCTGGACGGCTAGATTGACAAATGAGGAAATTCTTAGACGAGTTAAAAAACAACGTGAACTGTTTGCAGTGATCAAAAAGAGGAAAACAGCATATCTGGGTCATATAATGCGAAACACGAAATATCTATTCCTGCATTTGTTAATCGAAGGCAAGATCGAAGGCCGGAGAGGGATCGGACGGAAGAAAATGTCTTGGCTGCGAAATATCAGGCAGTGGACAGGGCTACACGATATACAGTCATTGAAACACACCGCAAGAGATGGAGACGCAATGGAAAATGTTATCGCAAACATCCATTAATGGATATGCATTAGAAGAAGAAGATAAAGATAAATATCCGAATATAAGGCAAATCGCCCTTCAACTGACGGCAATGTTTGGGTCAACTTACTTGTGCGAGTCTGCATTGAAATGAAGATAATTAAGTCAAAATATCTAACTGACGATCATATGTCATCATGCTTGCGATTAGCACTGACATCCAAAGTCACTCCTCAGTTAAGTTTAACACCATATGTAACTCTTTTGTTTTGTAACTATGAGTTTTTTCATTGATATTATAGAAAAGAACCTAACCAAACCTAACCCAAACCTTGACTAAAATAATGTACATTGTGCGGAATGCTAATATCTATATATGCTACGGTACACCTTACCGAGGTAGGTAGGTAGGGTGTATCGTGTATGTAATCTAACCTAACCTAACCCTGCATCACATATACTTGCAGCCTCTCAGAGTCGATTATAAGTAATCTAAAAATAATGAGGTAGATCGCCAGCAGTTCAAGTTTGAGCACCTCTGTTGTTAAGTGTAATTGGAAATGAATGGTTTGTTTGGCATTCACTTCCAAAACAGTAGCAGTTTCGTCTGCATTAAATTCTTGTTCAGGTTTGTATCCTCCATCAGCTACTAAGTTTGCAAATTCTTCTGGATATATTTCTGCTGCAGCAGTGTCTGTATATGCAGCATCTCCAACGATTCTAACGCTATGCAATGATTGTCGCACCTTAAATTTATTGAACCAACCTTCTGATTATTGAAATCCTCCACAACCACAACTACCACCAGGTTCTTTAAAATGTGTCTAAAAACGCTTTGCTTTCTCCGGATAATTTGTCCACTCAGAGGCACCCTTTTTTGATTGCGGTCTTCAGTCCATAATGACAACACCACATCTATTTTTCCTTTTGCTGAATCACGAATACAATTTTCGTTGACAGTGAAGTTGAAACTACAGACGACCTTACTTTAATTTTTTCATAGATATTACAACTGATTCGTTAACACTGAATGAGCGTAATACGGATGCGAACGACTCTCCAAGGTGTAAACGATCAAGCATTTCTATTTTCACTTTAAGCGGTAACATTGAATTTTTTCCTATACCAACCTATTCTAGGCGACATTATAAATTAGGAAAATAACGGTAGAGACGTATTACTCGATCACAATTTTTGTATTGAATGGGAAAATGAAACAGCAAAAAACGCAAAGCTGCTTTTACGAAAGGACGGAACGTCTAATAAACGGCATTTAACAATATACTTTATGCATTGAATAATAAGATCGCTTTACTTAAACATTTTATTTATTTACATTCTCAAAAACACCGATTTCGGTAAAGGCGGCTAATGTCAAAGGAAAAGCGAACCAATGCAGCGGCGATATCATTTAAAAACATACTTAAGGCGTAATAGCAATAAGATCCATTTTACTTTTTGATCAGTCCATTTGACGTATACAAAGCATAGCGAATCCTATTTATTAATACATATGTATTCACCGATTCGATCCGCGAATAAAGAAGTATTTAGCCGCGAATATAGGAAATAGGTCGCATTTTTTTTATCCGCGATTAGTGAAAACGCGATTTTAGGATGCGCGAATAAGGAGTTTTTACTTATCAAAAAATTGAGTTTATAGTATTTATTGCAATGTAGTTGTTCTTTAATGACTAGACGAAAATACCATAATGATTAAGGTGTTCCCAAATTTTTAAGTAGATATAACAATTTATTAAATGTGTACATGATTCTCAATTCACGAATATACTTTCATGACTCTCCGTAGCCTTGAACTTAGCTACAGAACTTCGTGATGACGGTGTCCCTCCATTGACTCATTAAGTTTCATTTGTTTTTATTGAGGATCTCCTTGTTTAGATTAGATGTTTACTTCCCTTTGCGATGACTGGTTAGTCCTGATTCAAATTTTAATTATCTGCTAACAAACAGTTCCTTTCATTTGATTCAGTTAATTTAGAGCTGTCGATCTTTTATGGCACCGATAACTTGGATATCTTATTCGTTTCTTATCGAACGAGAACGAACTTAGTTACTCACGAGGGATAAATCTTTTAAAGAAGCAAATAGCGACACACATATTTGAAAACAACTGAATTCATTTGTTAAAAACAATTTCAGTCACGTCTTGACAGTTTGACATCGAATAAACTGCTAGTAGGTAAAATAATGGATAAATTGTGAATAGATTTTTCTGTGGTAACGGGAATTCAAGTGTCAGTAATCCTCATAAGCTTTTGTATCTTTAAATAACATGTTCCAACAACGATAATTTATACGGAGAGCAAATTTCGATGTTTTAATACGACAGGGTGTAATTAATTATATTTTTAAATAAATAAAACAATATGTCATATTCAAGAACTTATGACTCGTCTGACCACACTGTCGCTTCATCAGATAAGTAGCGCATTTAAAAGGATGATGAGCCTTATATATTATATTCGTAGAAGCAGGTACTTAGCTCTATACGAGAAACTCGTAACAGAGTTGCTTCTCTTAAGAACTGAAAAGATTTAGTGACTAGTCACTAGTCACCACTGCTAAATCTTTTCAGGAAATGGTTCATTTTGTTTGTTTAGTATAATTGTTTATAAATTATTTAAGTGTAAGATGCGAACGAATGGATTATCCCTAGTTTGAAACAGAAGGGATCTGACAGAAATGATCCATAGTTTTACACCCTCCATTCTGAACGTAACCGAACTCTTTAAAAAAAACAGTACTACTAGTGTCATCTGTTGTGATATTGTGCACGTCGATAACTTAGTACTTCATTGACAGATGTTAAAAATTTCATGACATTTGTATGTAAACAACTTGAGTTATTACGTCATGTTTGTTAGTGCGTTTAGTACATCGGTCGGAAAATGAGTTTTGAACAAATAGCTGCAATTGGTTTTGTATTAAACTTGGTACATCTTTTACTGAAACGCAACAAATCCTATAAACTGCATGATAATGATCGTCTATTTCAGGGGTCTCCAAACTTTGAAGCCTTAGGCCATAATATTTTCTTCGGTGCGTTCCAAGGGCCAAAACAATTTTAATTTTTCTGCCCACCTAAGCAAACATAGGCGTTTTGCATTTCAATTACTATTGATTGTGTATAGAGTATATTGTGACAAGTAGGGAAATCTAGTGGCGAGTAGTAATACTATGCAGGTCTGTGATGCAGGTAGTATCTATTTCGGCTACCCACTAACTACTAACAGGTGGCATGTTTGGGAATTTCCGCATTAGTTCGAGGAAGACCTGGTTCTGACTAGTTTTTTCGATCACTCCTAGATGGTAGTAATTGCATAGGTATGAAAAGGCTAGCGGCGCCATTGCGAGTCAGTTTGCGTGGGGAAGACGAAGGAAGCGAAACTGTCTATTGTGAAATAAAGTAACACCCGTGCATAAGTAAGAGTATTTTGAAAGGACTCGTTTTATGTTTGATTTATTAGTATGGAAAAGAAGCGAAAAATAGACAGTGAATACAGAACGTTCCAAGATAAATGGGACTAATTTGAATGAAACCATAGAACCAAGAATATGGAATTAAACGTCACTATGAATCGAAACATCTTCAAAATTACTCTAAATATACAGGAAGTTTGCGGACGGAAAAATTTGAAACTTTGAAGCGCGGACTGAAATCGCAGCAATCTTTGTTTACCAAAGCAAATGATGAGCAAGAGTCTGCAATTCGCGCCAGCTTTTGTGATTTCGTGACTCTTGAAATTGCAAAACGTGGAAGACCATTCACCGATGGAGAAATGATAAAAGACTGCTTGATTGGAGTCAGTTTGTCAGCAAACACCGTGACTCGGAGAAGACATCGCAGAAAATGTATCATCTCAACTGTCTGACAAAAATGGACATCTTGAGTGGTTTTTTCTAGCCTTGGATGAGTCAACGGATGTGTCAGATACTGCTCAGGTGTTGACTTTTATTCGTGGAGTAGATAAAAGCTATGATGTGTACGAAGAACTGCTTGATATTGATAGCATTCACGGCATGACAACTGGGGTAGATTTTTTTAAGGGAGTTGAAAATGCCATTGATAAAAAGAACCTTCGATGGAAAAACTTCAAATGTATCACCACCGATGGAGGCCAAAATATGTGTGGAAAAAATGAAGGACGGTCGCACTTGTGTCAAAGACTAGAAAATGATGGTGGGTCAAAACCATTAGTCTCACATTGTATCATTCATCAACACTCCTTGTGCGGAAAATGTTTGGATTTGTTCTAAAACCAGTCATATCAGTTGTTAACTTCATCAGATCCACAGGAGTGAATCACCGACAATTCCGCGAGTTTATTGAAGGGATTGGAGAAAAATGACTTGCCGTATCATACTGCCGTACGCTGGCTTAGTTGCGGAAAAGTCCTTAAGCGTTTTTTTGAATTTCGATCTCTGCTCGAATTTTTTTTGAATAAGAAGCATCGCCCTTGTGCCGATCTAGGAAACAGTGAATGGCTGTGGAAATTAGCATTCTATGTTGATTTGACAAATCATATGAGCGAACTTTGAGATTGCAAGGAGAAAATCAGCATCTCCCTGATTTGTACACCAATATCAAAACGTGCAGGCAGAAAATACTATTTCAATCGCAATTACGTAAAAAATGTTTGACACATTTCAAAACATGTGAAATATTTAGCCACACTACAGAGACTGAATTTCCCGTCGATTTTGCAGTCGAAACAGTGTAAATTTCGATTCTCGTTTCTCAGACTTTGATGTGATTGCGAATGAAATTGGGCTTTTTCAAAATCCTTCTGATTAGCACGTTGAGACCCTGGCTCCGGAAGTCCAAATGGAAGTTATTGATTTACAGTGCAATGACATCTTTAAGAACAAATATCAAAATTCATCTTTATTGGAATTTTACAAGAGTCTTCCACTGGTACAATTTGATAATTTGCATAATTTTGCACGTGGGTTGTTTTCTGTATTTGGTAGTGCGTACTTGTGTAAGAAAACGTTTTCCAAGATGAAGTACACAAAGAACGTTTACAGATCTAAATTGACTAATGAGCATCTCAAATCTCTTCTAATAATTGGTACAAGGAAAATTAATCCACAACTACAAACAATTGTCACAGGAAAATCACAATTACATAAATCTCATTAGTGTTTTTTTTATTAGTGTGATTGATTTCATATTAATTATTTGTTAGAATATGCTTAAGCTGAGATACTTAAGCCTAGGTTTCTGCGTGATAATCTCTGTCGTAAAGTTTTACCTTGCAAATAAATAAAACAGAGTAATTATCATTGCCTTTTCATTTTCTTCCATTCAACTTATCACAGCAATAGTAACAACAGTAAAACATTGGCTGTCGTGGGCCAGATTAATGTACTAGTCTTAAGCTGTCGCGGGCCGAATTGAAGGCACTGGTGGGCCGGATTTGGCCGGCGGGCAGTAGTTTGGAGACCTCTCGTATATCTCGTACGCAAGTGTACAAGTGGTTCAAGTGATTCGAATTGGGTAGAAAGAACCTGAATGATGACTAAAGATCATGGAATTAGGCATTCCTCAAACAACTGTATACCGCATTTTGACTGAAGTATTGGGTCTTACGAAGGTTAATTCGTGGTTTGTACCACACAAACTCACCGACGACCAAAAAATTAATCGAATTGAGCATAGCAAAACAAAAGTAAAACAAACTAAATGACAGATCGCGTTCAAACTTCGCGTCAGTATAGAAAACAGTTGTGCCAACGTAACAACAACAAAAATGTCGACAATCATTTTAAGCAGATTTTTTAAATACAGTAGAATCCGATTATAACGACGGCCAAGGGGCACGTGATATTACGTCGTACTAACCGGAACTAAGTTCATTTTAAATAATTACATATAAAACGTACGTACATATTAATATCAAACATTCAACATTTTCAAACATTAAAACGATTTTACATTTGAATCAAAATATTTATTGAATAATGTGCGCGTACATAATGTATCTGTCTATATAACTAATAAGAAATATCTAGTGCAAAAACTATAATTTTTGATTGTTTTTGGTTTTTTTTCTATAATAAGGAGTACGGACAGCATTATGCAAACGAGACATAATACTTTTCATAGTGTCATCATCAAAATTAGAATGCACAAATAGATTCAATACTTTGAAGCTTTTAGTGCTTCAGATACACTCGGAGTAGGACAATTTTCTTCTGGGCCATCGTCGACATCAATATCGTCGCTATCTTGGCTGTTGACGATAACATTTTGTAGAATATTTTCGTCAGTTGGCAACTCACAAGTTGCGATATCATCATCAACAGAAGAATATTGTTCAAGTTTTTCATTTTCTATGGGCAGTCCTTCCTTCAAAGCTCTTGCCCAGACAGAGAGCGGCACATCATCATCATCATTGTTGTCGGCAGCAACACTGATACTGCCTGCAATATCAGGACAGTCTCGGACGAAGCCAACATGTTTATAACAGTTGAAAATCATCGTTGCCTTAAGCTTGTTCCAGGCGTCGTAAATCATTAAAATGACATCCAGTATTGTGATCTTCGAATGTTTGGCACTGCGGGTGTCTTCATTTGCATCAAGACTGGCGACAAGTTTTAGAATAAGGTTTTTACGAAAATTTGATTTTAACGCTCGAATTATTCCCTGGTCCATAGGTTGTAATATAGATGTTGTATTAGGCGGCAGGAAAATGAGAGTTATGCTTTTCAAGTCGCAGATTGGGGGATGAGATGGACGATTGTCAACTAGAAGCTGGATCTTTTTCTTCGCTTTAGTCCCAATTGCGTACCCATTTAATAAAAATATCAATTTCATCCAGGCCTTGCGATTGCTCTCAATCTACCGGCAGAGATCGCACATTTCCGAAATATCTTCGGTTCTTAGATTTTCCGAAAATTAACAACTTTTTTTTTATAGTTCCACTCATGTTAGCAGCAACCATCACCGTTATTCTTTCTTTCGAAAGTTTTCCTCCAGAGCATAAATTTTAATGTCTTATCTGGCGTTAGTTTATAGAATAATCCAGTTTCGTCCGCATTAAATATTTCGTCACCACAAATTTGTTGAAACTGTCCGAATAATCAAAATTGAGAATGTTTAGCTCTTTAGCAAAAAAAAATTTGCTTTTTGGTTGGTTGTTTTATGCGAAGTAGAAGTACTAAACGGACTACACTGTAATCAATTCTTGGTAAGCCGGCTAGGTAGCATATGGGATATGATGCTCGTCTCCTACGCAGAGTTACCTGGGTTCAGTCCCCACAAAGTCGGTGCGATTTTTCGGATTCTGGGAATCGCTTGAGTGTCCATCTTTCGGAGGAGATGTAAAGCTGTCGGTCCTGTCTAACAGAGATGTGTGAATTTTATTAGTATATCATCCAGTCACTGCCAATTCCTATGTTGCGAGAACATGTCAGGCGGCGGTTTCTTGATTTTTCCTGTTCAGACATGAATAACGCCTGGAGCGCTATAAAAGCGATGCATCGCCAATCGCCACAGGCGTTTTTAAATCAGTTAGTTCACTGAACCGTGCAACAAGTGAATAAAAACAAGTAATCCTATTAATTTTCACTTATAAAGTTATTTTTATTTTGTCAAGTGTGGTGTTGTGTTGTGTAATATTTTGTTTATTACTTTTTTTTAAATTAAGTGCCGAATACCTGCTGACTGCAATTTCAACGGCTTGAATTTTTATAAAATGGTAAGTGTTCCCTACTTTATACTCTCAACATTAACCTTTTATAGGATACTGGTTATAATTAATTTTTTTAGCCAAATATCTTTTTATTAATTGAAATGTCATGTACGAGTTTGAAAAGTAACTGGTTTTATCCATAACTCGCTCAGTTTTTATGCTATTGATCTTTTAAAAGAACCATTTTGTAGGGTTTTTTAAGGGCTATAAGATTAACTTATTTTAATATCTTTTTTTGGCTTTTATTTTTGAAAGGATTTAAGCTGAAAGGGCTCGAATTCCTCTTTACTCAAATATGCAAACTTCAATCAGCCATATCTTACTTAATAATAATCTGCCCTACAAAGGGTTAAAAACTATTGGCTACTTAGTTAACTTTTTAAGAATATTTCCAACCCTACCCACATGGTGGTTATTATTGTGGTTACTTTACAAGTTAATTCTTAATTCCCATGAGTACTAATTATTTGTTTTTTCAGGATGAAAGAAAGAGACCTTCAGGTGCGAAGTTTCGCGAGCAAAAGGAACTGCGACTACAAGAAAGGGGAAAAATGGTTGGATCTTTGAAGCATTTCTTGCAAAACAATCGAAATTCCACGGAGACTATCGATGTAATATCAATAACCGTGACTGGACCATTTTCAACAGTAAAATGAGGTCGTGCAATAAGTGGCAGCGGTTGTGGCAGCAAAACAGCTTCTACTGATACAGAGCCCGATGAAGCGATGACACCATCCTCGTCTACAGCACTTGAACAATCCACTTCAGGTGGATTGTGTAAAAAGTTTGGTAATGTCAGCTACCGAAATACCTGCTGCAAGTGACAGTTTCAATGAAGGTTGTAATGAGGCTAGTATCGATATGATTCCGTCCGACCCCGGTTTGTGGCCCGAAAGAATTACCAATGAGATGGCTAGAATATTGGTTGAACGTGGTCCGCCCTTGATAGACATCAGTTTTAGCTTTTCTAGTAATAAAGATAAGAGAAAGTTCTCGTGCAAATACTTTGAAAGAAATCTAGCAAATGGAGAAAAAGTCGAAAGGGCTTGGCTTATTTACTCTATTTCTAAAGATTCTGTATTTTGTTTTTGTTGTAAGTTGTTTTGTAAATGTAAAACTCCTAACGCTTTTAGTGATAAAAATGGAGTATCTGATTGGCAACACTTGTCTTTGCTAATTAAGAGACATGAAACGTCAATTTTACACAACAGTTGAATAAACACTTGGGTAAATTAAAAAAAAATGTTGGAGACATCTATGACTGTTAATGCTCATCATCTGCGGATTTTAGAAACGAAAAAAAATTATGGCGAGACGTGTTGGAAATAATTATTGCGATTGTTAAGTTTTTATCTACACAATGCTTGGCATTTCAAGGTTCTTCTCAATTGCTTTTCGAACATGATAATGGAAATTTTCTAAAAGCTGTTGAGATGATTGCCTCTTTTGATTCAGTGATGAGACAGCACGTTAGCCGAGTGTATAAGTCCCAAAAAAAATCTGTTAAAATTACTCATTATTGCGTGCAAATACAGAATGAAATAATAGACGCTTCCTTTTTTGCACACAAGCGCCAGTAGCCCTTACGGGAGCCCTGGGCCGATCACAAAACTCATTGGTACTCATGGCGGGCAAAGCTTATTGAAAGCTGAGCTCAAGGCTCCTGTTTTGATAACATTTTCTCGATTGACAGAATGATTAGTATTTGTCTGTTTGTTTTTCAAAATTCTCGAAAGATTCCTAGAGTAGGTTGAGTTCCTTGATAAGTCAATTGTGGCTGCAAATTTTCTATAATTGCCTCTTTTTTTAAGTGACTTTGCTCTCCCGATTATCAACGGTGTTAACTTGTGTTCACCTGATGCATTGACACATCTTAGGAAAGTTATTCGTTGCCTTGCTAATTTAAAACCTGAGACAGTTTTTTCAGAAATCGATCGTTTTATCAGATAGAAGTCTTCTGTAGAAATCAGTATCATCTGAGCGATTTTTCGGATTCTGGGAATCGCTTGGGTATCCTTCTTTCGGAGGAGATGTAAAGCTGTCGGTCCTGTCTAACAGAGATGTGTTGGACATTAAAGATCCCTTCCCTCGACACGAGAGGGGTTCGGCAAAATTCCCGGGTTAGTGAGGTGACAGAATTCCCCGGCGTGTCATTAGCCGAAAGGCAGAAATAGAGCACGTTAAAGGAAAAACAAACAAATAAATTCCCGGTACTTCTTTTGAACAAACTTGAATTCTCGGATCTGTGCGTTTTTTTTTTCGAAACAGATTGGAACATCTTCATGATTATTGATAATAATAATTAGATATTCCAATTTTTCTCATCACGTGTCTGATAATAATAATAATAAACTTTATTTCCTCGAGAACGCCGAAATGACATTATGGAAAAGGTCAAAAAATAATAAAATGATTTTCCCAAGCAAATATACAACAAAATCAGGCAAATCGCATACAAAAAACATCGAAAGAAATATCATCTACAATAAAAATTCCTGCACACTATAATAACTCTTACTCGCCAAATATTCAGACAGCCTTCTTCTAAAAGTAACACACGATTTGGACTTCTTTATGTCATCCTTCAATCTGTTGTAAAGCTTCACACCCAGGTACATAGAGGATCCTCTGCTCATTCGAAGTCTAAAGTTTGGAGGGACGAGGTTGTGCTGACTTCTAGTATTGTAATGATGGTAGTCACCATTACGCATTATTTCATTTTGGTTTTTAAATACTACTGTCGTCATTTCAAGTATACATATGGATGGTAATGTAAGTAAGCCCAAAGATCGAAAAGCCTCTCGACAGGAGGTAAGTTGCGAAACACCCAGCATACAACGAATTATCCTTTTTTGACAAAGGCAAACCTCGTCAGCTCCAACCGATGCCCCCCAAAACAAAACCCCATATCTCAATCTGGAGGCCACCTGAACAGCCCTCAACTGTGTGACAGTCAAAACTCTTCTCAAATTTCGCATAAGATAACAGACCGTACTAAGTTTGGAGGACAGGTAAGTACAATGATCTTTCCACCTTACACTCTCATCTATCCGAAGACCTAGAAACCCGTCGAGCCAGCCCTTTCCAGTTGAGTATTATTGAGAGACACATTAACATTTATTATCTTATTTTGGTTGTGAAAGACCAAATATGTAGACTTGAGGGCATTGATGAGCAATCTGTTTCTGCTAAACCATTGACATAGCAAGTTGGCATTTTGAAATCCTTGACTCCAGCATAGCCTCGCTATCATCAGTAATCATCGTCTGCATAAAGAAAAACATCGCAACTCAGACCGCTTCCTATGTCATTTATGTACAAGAGAAACAACAATGGACCCAATATCGAGCCCTGAGGCACGCCCATATCTGTACCAAGTAAACCCGAATTTTGATCGGCAACTAAAGAATTAAATCACCACGCCATTCAATTTATATTTCTGTATGTAAACATTAAGATTTCAGTAATAATGGGGACCTGAACTGAGCAGCTTCGCTGCAACGTAAACATTAATCATTATTGATTTTGGCATCTACTTTTAGAGACAGTGCAAACTTTGTCAACTTATCTCAAATTTGTAAGATAAGCAATAGCCGTGATGTATATTTAAATCTAGTTTTCGCGCACAATAGCGCTATTCGTCCAGAAGCGGATTTCTTTCAAGTCAATAGCATTCATCATGCAGCTCTTGAGTTTGATCTTACCATTCCAATATCTATTGAAGAGACTTTAACGTTCTGCGATGTAACTTTTTATTTTGCTAAGGGAAATTATGTTGGCATCAATGAGTATTTGTCTGCTCGTGATTGGTCTGTCGATTCTGATGAAATCAACCTTGCCGTTGCCAGATTTCATGATATTCTTTATGAAGGATTCGATCTCTTTCAATCTATTGTTTTTAGGAGCAACAGGAAACATCCCACTTGTTTTTCAGGGGAGTTAGTAAAAATGATTGGTCGTAAAAAAAGAGCTCACCGTAGATTCAGAAAGTCTGGCAGGGATGAGGACTACAATTACTTCAACATGGTGAGCTCTAGATATAAATCACTCTCGAGGCAGCTTTATTCGGATTACCTCAATAATATGGAGCGCAGGATACATTCTGACCCTCAATCATTTTGGAAATTTGTAAATTTTGAAAAGAATTCAATGAACTTCCGAGTGTTATGGAGTAAAATGGAATAACCAGTAAAGATGGAGAAGCGGTAGTCGACTTATTCGTCATCCTTTGTTCTGAAGCGGTGTGTCTTTGTACTAGCTTCACCTGTTAGTAATTTGTACAATCTTTCATTGAGTCATGGTGTGCTTTCCGCTTTTTGGAAGCGTAATTCCGTGATCCCGTTGTTCAAAAGTGGCTCAAGATCACTCATTTCGAATTATTATTATTTCTTTGCCGTCGGCCATACCTACAATTTTGGACTGTTTGGTTTGCAGTTATCTCTCTTGGAAGTGTTGTTCCATCATTATAAACGAGCAACACGGGTTTCGAAAGGGTCGCTCAACCATTACCAACCTAACGCTTTACACAAAGGACATAATTGATTGCTTTAAATCTGGATTTCAGCTGGACTGCATATATACTGACTTTTCGAAAGCCTTCGATATGGTCATTTACTCTCATGGCTGGGTAGCGTCTTGTATGGTAGGGTACAGATTGTAAAATATAAAAACTTCTATTCCAGAGAAATAAATGTAACATCAGGTGTACCTCAGGGATCACATCTCGGCTATCTCTTATTTAATATCTTTATCAACGATATAAAGGAGTTTATTTCCACTAGATTCCTTTCATTTGCCGACGATGTCAAGTTGTACTCAGTTGTGAAGCATTCCCGTGATTCAATGAACTTGCAGTCTCAAATTGATAGTTTCCTTTTGTGGGTGGAAATTAATGTTCTTAAGTTAATAACATTTCACAAATCTATAACGCCAAACTATTACAACTACAAACTTGGGAGCAATAATAACAAGCGGGTGGCCTATGTTCAAGATTAGGGTATCACATTAGATAGCCAGCTAAATTTCAAGGAGCATATCTTGTCATCATCTTCGGAAGCTCTAAAGCAGCTGGGTTTTGTCCTACGTCATTCCAGAGAGTTCTCTCCAGGCACCTTCAAGTTGCTCTACTGTTCACTTGTGCGATCTATATTGGAGTCCCCTTTCTATCTGGGAGACATCGATTTTTTAGAAAAGATTCAGAGGAGGTTTCTTCGTCACTTGGCATTCAGATCTCTCATTTGGTCTCCGAACCTTGATCCCGATCTGGTGAGAAACATGTTCAATCTCGATTACTTAGCGCACAGAAGTCAGGTATTCAATTTGTGCTTCCTGTACAGGTTGCAGAATGGTAGTGTCGAATGTCCCGATTTGTTGAGTATGGTAGAATTGAATATACCCGCAAGACGTACTAGACACACACCTATGCTTAGGGTTAGAATGCATAGGAACAATTACGCCAACAATTTTTTGTTACAGCGGGGGTTTCCCGTTTAATCATGTATGTAATTTTACTTCAGCATGAAAAACAAATAAATTTTCAAAAACGAAACTGAAATTTCAGGATGCTTCAATTGTTCCTTTGGTTTTATGCTAAGCGACAACTAAATTCAAAATTTGAAGTTTGAGTGTCTGCTAGAAATAGAATTTTGATGATCGATGAGTGTTAGTGACAAAATCAAAGAAATTGGACTGGCGACAATTCGTGAACTATGTATGAGGGTGGTCTGAAAAGTTTTCGACCTAACAAGGATCTGAATTTTTTTTTTATTTTTCAACATAGTCTCCTTGTGACTTTACACAATTTTCCAGCGATGTTCCCATCTCTGTAACCCGTCCAACTAGTACTCGGCGTTTTTTCCTGCAAAATCGTGGTTTACGAAGGTTTTTGCCTCTTCATTTGACGAAAATGTGTCCTCGGAGCGCAACTTTTAGATGAAGGAACAAATAGAAGTCGCTTTCAGCTAGATCTGGTGAGTGAGGCAGATGATCAAGCAGTTAAAAACCGTGAATTTTCACCATGGCAACCGATAAGGTGTCTTGGTGAAACAGTTCCGCTTGAACTTTTCAGATTTTTTTGAAATTGGTGCTTACATGATTTAATTTCCTTCGAAAAAAATGAGCAATATTCAGAAAACACAGGAGACGAAAGAGTTTTTTATTAAAACTGGGCTTAGGAAGGAAATTATTTTCGGATGAAATTATACTTCCCAAACAAGTTCTAATGAAAAAACGATAGGAAGTT
This sequence comes from Cryptolaemus montrouzieri, assembly GCA_013387265.2. Taxonomy (NCBI): domain Eukaryota; kingdom Metazoa; phylum Arthropoda; class Insecta; order Coleoptera; family Coccinellidae; genus Cryptolaemus; species Cryptolaemus montrouzieri. Next base: position 129,473,082 of record JABFTP020000185.1, read on the forward strand.
GCGGATTTCAACCATTTCCTGGAAAGGTAGACGAATGAAAAAATTGACATAAAAGTCCCCAAAAAATTGAGGATTTCTGCAGGATTTCAAGCTAATTGCTTTTTTTGTCTTGAAGAATTGAAAACCACTTAGAGCAGCCATATATCAAAGAGGAGTGCCCTAAAAAAGTTATTTTACAGATATTTCTCTTTCAAGCTGCAAAATTACCTCCTGAAATCGGTCCGCATACTAAGAAACATCTGTATATGTAATGAATGAAAAGTATATGAAATACTTTTTTTCAGTTCCGCTCTACTTTATCAATGTGTTCAATGTGAAAAAACTCATTATGTATGAAATTCATTCACTATATATATTAACCCTTAACTGGTGTTCCTGTGCCAAAATGACTCAGCGTCGTCACAATTTGTTCAAAATATTGCACTTCCGTGTACCTTCCTAGTCTCTCATATGCTTCTTTCATCTTTCTAATGCTAAAAAGACAGTTTGGTCCGTCTTTTCGTTTAGATCGCAGAGTCAGTTTGACGCATGAACACCACTAGTGTAACTTCATAATGGCAGCGCAAATTTTGATGAAGTATGCATGAAATGGTTCAATGTGGTGAACAGTGCCATTGGTGACGATGATTGTGAAGAAGATATATTTTTAGATAGAGAATATGAAACGAATAGAGCATTTTTACGATTTATAATGCGACATAATATGTGTTAATGGAAATGTATAGTTTTTTCAATATATTTAGTCTGATCGGATCCTTCGCCATAGCACAGTTACGGGTTACCTATTTTCAACAAGATGGTGCATCTAGTCATAAATACGGCTATCGTGTGGAACTAACTGAATCAAAATTTTCAAAATCAAAATATGTAGCGAATAATGGTCGTATTTACTTTCCTGCTTCAGTACATAATCTTTGGAATACATTAGATTTTTCCTTCAGAGAAAAAAACTAAATGCACAATACAAATATACAATATGCCAATTATGAGGATAACCTTAATTCACTCGATTAGAGCTAAATGATATTTAACTAGAAGAAGAAATGTGTTTACACCGTAATTGAAACCAATTTCAAAAATTTACTCTGACAAAAAATATCCGAAAATTCCCATTTAAATTGCCCGCGTCGAGTATTTTTAAGTATTTTAAGCTTCTGTATGTTGGTAGGACTGTCCTTAATTACTACGCCAAACATTAGCGCGATCTGTCAACCAGTTTGTGTACGACAGCTGTTGAAACCAGTCGACCTTAGAAGTACTCTGCGAATGTTACGATGGATAAAAAATTGGACAAAGAGTTTGTCTCAAATTTTGTGCTTTGAACGAAATTCCGTGTGCTGAATCATTGCGAATGCTGGAAAAGGCTTATGGAGGCACTGTTTTATTGAAAACCCAAGTGTACAAGTGGTACAAAGCCTCTAAAGACGGTATGGAGATCGTCGAAGGTTTGCCCCGTTCCGGACGACCTTCGATTTCTTCAACCGACGATTACGTCCAAAAAATCAAGAAAATGGTGCTCGAAAATTGTCATGCCAATGTTAAAGAGATAACTCGTGATCTCAACATCTCTCGTAAAACCGCTCGTTTCATTTTGGTGAACCAATTGGCCTTGCGACGCGTCGCCGCTCGGTTCATTCCGATAGATCTGAATTTTCTTCAAAAACAGTACCGGATGCAGGTAGCTGCAGACATGCTGGACCATGCGAATTCTGATCCCACTTTCATGGAACGGTTCTTATCTGGTGACGAGACATGGGTCTATGAATACGACACACTAACGAGCCAATAATCATCGGAATGAGAGGGAAAAAATGAGCCAAAACCGAAAAATCCTCGCCAAAGTCGTTCGAAAATCAAGATGATGCTGATTGTTTTCTTCGATATTCGTGGTGTGGTTCATCATGAATTCTTTGCGCAAAGTCAAACGGTCAATAAGGACTTAAATTTAACTATTTTGTGACGATTGCGTGAAAATATTCGCCGTAAATGGCTGGATTTGTGGCAAGACAATTCATGGATTTTGCATGACGATAACGCCCAATCTCACTCATCGAGCCACGGATATTAACGACTTTGAGACCAAACACTCGATAAATACCATCGAACAGCCGCCTTATTCGCCTGATCTAGCTCCGTGTGCCTTTTTTCTTTTATCCAGGCTGAAATTTCCGCTTCGGAGAACAAGTTTTGATTCCATAGACGTCATAAAAGAAAATTCGCAGGGGGAGCTATTTTGAGGTAGATTCAATAAATATTGAGGTAGATTAAGATTTTTGGGTTTTAATTCTAATTTCCGGATAGTTTTTTGTCACAGAGTATGTAAACAAAATTTTTATATATGTAAAATAAAAGTGAAAAATTCTACACGCCCACCGTAGTCCATTTCTATCCCCAAAATGGAACATATTCTTTTTGGTTCAGTCTGCCCTTCCTTTCCATATACCCGAGTATTAGCCATTCATTTGATTTCCGCGTGCCACCCTGTACATATACCACAGAGACTGAAAAATGCCTTACTTTATTTCTCCTGAATAAACAGCAATAATGCATTGGAATTTCTTTTGTTTGGTCAGAATCACATCGAAAGTGGGCAAATCTCCGGACAAACACTTCCCTTTCTGATTATCCAAGATCAAACTTCATCTTTTATCATACAAATTTCAAACAAACTCGGGTTCACTACACTAGTTGTTTACGTTTAAAAGCTCATACACACCGGTTTGAAGATAACCAGGAATTTTCCAGGAACGACTCTGGCCCAACAAAATGGAAACGACCTTTCTAAGATAATTTGAGAAGAATGGATCGAATGTTGACAATACAAGTTCGTAAGATGAATAAAATATATAATTTTTTTTATCTTCAATGAAATAAAACGATGGTATTTAGATTTTCACTATATTTACAAAACTATGACCGCTTTCACCACACTGTGGCTTTATCAGATAAATACAAACTAATGAACAGAGTTATTCCTTATATATTATTCTTATTTCCCACTTAATATTACAATAGGTACAAGTACAAGGGTATGTTGGAAAAACCCATCGGAGTTGCTTACTCCGATGGGTTCCGAATAAAAGAGAAGGATTTAGATTGGAAACAAGTCCATACAATACCGTCCGCAGCATGAATTTTTTGAAAACTTGAAATTGATGTAGATAGAACAGAAGGTAGTCATGAAATAAATGCGTATCTCTAGAGGTCCTAAACATGTTTCCCTTATTTTGTGAATTATGGATGATTTTGTGAAAATTCAGGACAGGGGACTGTTATATCACCCAGAGGACACTTTATCTGAAAGAAAAGATTCAATATAACCAAATAAAGTATTTATTTTTATTTTTGCGGCTTCAACATAACGTATTTCATACAACTTAAAAATTTCCTTGGTAAAAATATAATATATAGCGCCCTTGCGTATAGTAAACTTAAAAGTGATAGAAACAGAACTCATAACTCTAAGGTATCGAAAAAAATATATTATTATTCTCATTATCACTGGCATTTCAGTCTATACAACGAAATCAGTCTTTTGTTGCTTTTAAGGAAATTATTATTGAACTCAACTTATTTTTCAAAAACAGGTACAGACAACTTAAAAAGATAGAATCTTCTCTTTCCTTTCAGGATTTGCTCGAAATATACATCAGAAACATCTTTCTCATCAATTTTGAAAGTGTGACGAATGAATTCGTCTGAAGAAGCTACGGTGTAGTGAAACGCGTTACGAATCATAATTATTAATTAAAATTCCAAAAACACATTACTTGTTTTTATTATTGATAATGGAATTTTATCAAGTAAAAGCCTCCCAAATTCAAATTCCTTGTTAATCTCTAAAATTTCCCATAGATTGAGTTTTTGTCTATTATTTTCATTGTGTAAAATCTTGAAATTATCATTAAAGTTATGGTTTTCTTCGAGTAAGTGATTAGAATAATGGGAATCTGATTTATGATAATTAAAACTACGTTTGTGCTCGGATAATCTGACTTTGAAATTTCTGAAGGTTCTACCAATATAAATTTTATTACAATCCCCACAAGACAGTTTATAATCATCGGATTTATTACCTTAATCAATTTTAGATTTGCAGTTTTTGACATGTCGGCCTAAAGAATCATCAGTTCGGCATGCTATATTGAAATTATAATGCGAGAGGAATGATTTTAATTTCAGACTAGGATTACCAATATAAGTTAAGCTGTTGTATTTTGTGTTAGAACTGTTTATACTTGGAAATACTCCCTGAATTGCTTTTTGAAATTTTCTGCGTGAAATCATGTTCTCAATCATACTAAGTAATGAATGTTTTCAACGATTCTAATTGTCTGTTTGTGCCAGTGAAACAACGAATGATATCGTCGACATATCTAAACCAATAAAGTATTTGAATAAGGAATGTTCTTGAATAATTTTTTCAATATTATCTATGAAAATTTCAGCGAGTAGAGGGCTCAGAGGATAACTCATGATTAAACCTTTTTTACTATTAAATATTACTCCATTAAAGATAAAATAATGTTGTTCTAAACAAATTTCTAAAAAGTGTAAGATTTTTGATTGTATTACCGGATTGACTATATTAATTTGAAGATCGTTGTTGGGGAGTTTCACTGAATCACTAGGTGGAACACTAGGGAAGAGATTTACTACATCCCATGACATTAGTTTAGCGTTCGGTGGTAGTATCGTGTGCTGAATTTTATTTATTAGGACTGAAGAGTTTTTTATTGAGAATTTAGGTTCAAAATTAGCGTACTGTTGAATGATATCTATGAGAAAGCGAAATGAAAAAACGATTCTCAGAAATTGAATCTTGTTCAGTGAGCAATGAGTGGAGAGAAAGCAGGTAAGAGTAGGGGTACCGAAAAACGACACTATATGCTCCCACCAAACTAGTTTGGCTTCCTGGTCTCTAGTCTTCTTGTTCACAAAACGAATATAACGCTGTTTATGGAAACATTTCAACAATTCTCTATTACAATATCATAGAATTTGTTTGTTTGTTTGTTTGTTATTCCTTTAACGTGCTCTACTTCCGCCTTTCAGCGAATGTCACGCCGGGGAATTCTGTCACCTCACTAACCCGGGAATTTTGCCGAACCCCTCTCGTGTCGAGGGGAAGGATCTTTAATGTCCAACACATCCATGTTAGACAGGACCAACGGCTTTACATCTCCTCCGAAAGATGGATACTCAAGCGATTCCCAGAATCCGAGCCGGCTTCTGTAGAAATTTCCGCATGAATAAATCACAGAATATCTGAGTTTACTATCAATGATGCACAAGTAAATCGCTATGGTGAACATGGAAACCACAAAGGGTGTTTCCTCGTTCTCAACATAATTTACACATTTATCAAATTTTCGAATTGTTATCAAGCTTTCGTGGAGTTGAGGAATATATTTTATATCGGAACGACAAAAAATATCGAATGATTTCTTGTTTCATTGAAAGTGGACGAAATATTGAAGTTGCTAGTGTTTTTTCATCTTAAGCGATACGCGGAACGAGAAAAGTCTAGTATTCAAGCTTCCAAAAGATTGAAACAAAATGTTATCACTGATGACTCGTACAAAATCGGAGAGCTGAATAATATAGAAAAAAATAAGAAAGAAACTCAACTAAGTGGCGAACATGAGGAATCTGTTAATATAGGATCTCAATTCGAACATCACCTTTGAATACAAATTTTCTACTGTTTTGAAAACTATTCAAACACAATAGAATTGACTTTTTTTTTTGAAATCTGTCAATTATCAAATTTCTGTCGATATCTCGAAAACGGTAAGATATCAGAAAACGATAAGATTTCACTGTCCCTCGTTTCAGGACCTGGTTCCTTCTAGCGGTTTTCCGCCAACGAAAAGTAAAATTCTTCGCAACTTGTAATGAAAAGTGAAATTGATAACGTCAATAAGTTTTGAAAAGTATGATTTCAAATGTCAAAATTAGAAAACAAAATTTAAATAAAAAGAAATGGATTTTGAAGTATGTGAAAATAGCCTGGCAATTAATGTAAGAGAAATCACGTGGACAAGATAAAAAATTAAAGGATAGATAAATAATTCCAATAAAAAAAAGGTTGTTAGTTAGAAATTCGAATTTCAATCAACTCAAATTATACCTAGCTAGTGGCAATTCTTCATTAACAAATAATTAACCTGAATTTGAGAATAAGACAAACAACTCTATAGTATTTCTGAGAAATGTAAAACTTCTAGGCAGATTATATTTTTCAATTGTACTGAGTTGCTTTCAATTTGTTAAACCTAAAATTCGAAAATTTAATCTGAGGTGTTCAATACACTGCATATATAAGTAATAATATTCAGATGTTATCAAAATTCTGGGCAATATTGATATTTCGATATATAGTTCAACAGGTAATCGTGATATTTCACACAACATTCAATGAAATAGCAGTCATTACAGATAATTATATATGTTCCTAAGAAATATGAGCGGTAATTCGGAAATAGACATAAATAACTAATTTTGTAGAGTGCAACATATGCAAGACGTCCAAATCTATAATACTGTATCTTTCACGAATTTGGCACTAAATTATCGTTGACCTGGGAGAAAAACTATCAAATAATACCTATACATAGAATGATTAAAGTTTGGTTACCTGCTCCAGAAAAGTCTTGACCATTCAAAGTAACAATCCATTTAACTTCACAACACAACACTAACATAAAAACAATATTCAAATATGTAATTTGCACCATTTCGCCGGCACTTTATATTCTATTGTTCATTTCTTATTACATTGTCAATATACTAGAGACTTGAAATGAGAAGATGCTTTGTTTACGTTGAGCTCGGAGTGAGAGGGAAAGCTCTCAATCTTATTTTGAAATTCGGCACAAAATTCGAACACAATATACACTAATCCTCAGCGAACATGTTTTAGAACAAGAACCATTGATAGAGAAGTATAGATAATAGCTCCATTCAAATAAAAAATTATTTCCCCACTTGTCCCCTCTCAACAAAATCCCGTTCACGTTCTTGATGTTCCCTGTTCTTTCCCCTCTCTTTGTTTTCCTTTATTTTGGCACTTTCAGCAGCTATTACAGCGCATTAGAAGTGCGCAATAAATATTCGACGCCTTGTTGTCAGATCTCAGACTTTGATAATTCACTATATTCAATTTATATTTCAGTTCAGATTTCGGAATGAGTTAATTGAAGAAGGGAGTACATTAGCGACGTGTCAAATTTGATTAAATAATTCAGAATTTAACAAACAAGATTTCGAAAATGTTTAAATTGGCTTATTTAGGTATTTGACTAAGCAATGTGATGAGAAGAAAATCTGTCTATGCGAACAGGACTCGTGGCCCAAAGGTTCCGTAAAAGCTTGAAGGTATATCAATAGTTCCAAACATACTAAAGATATTGATAAATATTGCTGGTGTCATCCATGAAAACCGTTGAAATTCCATACCTCAAAGATTTCTGATTACCGACAATCAAAAGCACCGCAATCTCTTGTCAAATATCTGCTGACATTCGTAAGAATCGTGTTTATTCAATTGTTTCAACACCTAATTTATCGCATAGCTCTTGATTATTATTCTTATAGTATCCTATCGGGTATGTTCTAAACTTCTAAAAACATTTCTTTTTGCAGAATTAATTTTGAGATAACAAGAATGATTCATTAATTTTAACTTTATACGCCTAGCGTATAAAGAGAAAAATGCAAATAAGTTCATTACCTCATTTTTTGTAAAGCAGCTACCAAAGCTACAAACCCAGAGTTTTCGTAATTTTCCTTTCATTCTGGATAAACAACATTGCTTCTTGCAAACTTTCATGTATTTGTGTTTACTCATAACTTTATTTTTCTCACGGATCGAGATGATTGCAGATTTGAATACCTGGTATCGATTTTAATTCGCTAATGTCGCATTTCTTACATTACTTTATAATTAAAAAGAATCACGATAAAACTACAAATTTGCACATTTTTCTCTGTATCCGTACTAGACATTACTTCTCCCTAAATTTCATGTTTCTAGATCAGCTTGAAATACCCAATAGATGTTGATTCCCTTGCGAATGTTGAGTGAGCAGTAGAATTCATCATAGGAATTGCAGATCAGAGTATCTGGTATCAATTTCAACTCCATACCTTCATTTCAACGGAAAGTCCGTATAGATTCTCTTGACAGTGTGAAAATATGAATGAAAATGCAACATAAACGGGAGTATTCCTGGATTACATTGACCTAGAAATTCGATTTTTTCACAGTTACAAAGATTGTCGACCTGAATATTCGGTATCAAAGTATTCTTGAGAGACAGAGAGACGGACGGACAGATAGACAACGAAATGACTCTATAAGGGTTCTTGATGAATAACTTTTTAGTTCACACAGGTATTTATTTTCGAAGCAAGTGTTAAAGCCTTTGTTATGATTGCTATGGTACATTAAGTTAGAATTGAGCGATTTGATTTTCCGGCCGCAAATTCCATCCACCGAAAATCTTTTCAATATATTCAAAACCCATAATTATCCAAAAGTATGAATCACCGTAAATTATTAAAGTGACATGAAGGTGGCAAATACAAGAAGTGATTACGCTTGCTTGATCTGCATTAAAAAAATAAGAGGAAATCTGACAATAAAAATAATATGACAACGCAGGAACTAAACTAGGAATTATGGAGTAATATTATGAGCATGCGCATAAATAATAAATATTTCAAAATTCAGGAATAACCTATAAAACTGGTTTACTGAAGTAATAAAATATATATTCTTCAATAAAATGGTTTTTAAAAGATACTCTTTTGATGATTAATGATATCAATAATTAATTAACTGACTTATTGCAAACCTATGAAAAAATGTTGCAGTTTAGACGAGTTATAGTTGCTATCTCAGGAGGAGTTGACAGTGCTGTAGCAGCCCTTCTATTGAAATTAAAAGGTATAGAATTTTTCTTGATAACAAAGTTGAATTGGCGATTATTTTATTTCATATTTTCGAAGTATGATTATTTAAAAACACTTCACTGAAATATAATTATATTATAATATCGGTAGAAGAGTGTCCTCTAGAGTCTAGAATATTATCATGACTATTTTAGTTTTTAGCAAATATGACATATTTAAAGTATTCAATTCTGCCACTGAATATTTTTTTATTTTATATATTTCTTCAATTTCAGGTTTTAGTGTTGAGGCTATCTTCATGAAAAATTGGGATATAGTGGATGAAAAAGGATATTGCTCATCTGAGGTTGATTATGGTGATGCAGTTGATCTTTGTAAACTTTTAAATATAAAACTTCATGAAGTCAATTTTGTGAAACAATATTGGAATGAGGTTTTCTGGTTAGAATCGAAACATATCTTTCTAAAATAACAAATAATCAATTGCTGTTTCAGTGATCTTGTGAAGGATTATAGTGAAGGGCTGACCCCAAATCCTGATATTTTATGCAATCGTAATATAAAATTCAACTACCTTTATGACTATGTAATCCATAACTTGAAAGCAGATGCCATAGCTACAGGGCATTATGCTTGTACCAGTTTTGGGTCTTATTTAGATAAATATAATTCAAATGAAGGTAATTGAAATCCGCTTTATTCTATGTTTTGAGTCAATATTCTTATATTGTTTTATAAAGCAGTAAGATTACTAAAAGCCAAAGATTCTAAGAAGGACCAAGTGTTTTTCCTTAGTCAGGTAAACCAAGAAGCGTTGAGAAGAACTATGTTTCCATTAGGAGCTTACTTGAAATCTGAAGTGAAATCAATAGCTAGGCAAAATGGTTTAGAAAAGTTTGCAAACAAGAAGGAAAGTATGGGAATATGTTTTATTGGATCAAGAGATTTTCAAGATTTCATTAGAGAAGTGAGGTGATATTCAATTGTGTATCTTTTAGCTATGAACGCTTTTCACTTGCAGTATATGGAAAATGAACCTGGTGATTTCATTGACGTTGATGATGGAAAAGTAGTGGGTCAACATGAAGGAATTCATCAATGGACATTAGGTCAACGAGCTAGAATTTCTGGTTTAATAGAAGCATACTTTATTTCAAGAAAGAATGTAAAAGAAAATACTATATTGTTGGTGAGGAATTTGGGGTTTCTTCAAGCTTAGTTTTCATTTACATCAATTAGTTGAAATTGAAATCTAACATTTAAATATTCAAGAGATTACAATTAAACTAAAAAATAAAAGTCGCTACATCTTATATTTTTTCAATTCTAAAAATATAATAATTTTCAAATACAAATACAATAAAATTTAAATTATACATAATGGTTGATGATCCTTAATGGCACTCAATGTAACCCTTACTTTCACAATTAGACTTAAGACATCACCAATCTTGATTTCTCAAAAAATATTTAATGGATCTCCTTCAAGGTAAACTTGGTGGATCGGCCTTTTCTTGCTTAAAAGTTATGAATCTATATTATTGATATTTAACCAATCTGTCTTTTCTCACATACCTGGTGTTCATCTTAGGATCACCATGCTTGTTAATATACCAAAGTTTTCCAGGAAACTTTGAGGGTCCCTGTTGGTTCATAGACGGTTCCAGAACTGCCCAAGGTGTTGGGGCTGGTGTATATCGTCAGGGTGCTACTATGCTCTATCTGTCTTGATGGGTTTGCGACTGTTTTTCAAGCAGAAATATTTGCCATTGATCACTGTGTTAACCTCCTGCTGGGGATTTAACAAATAGGTTAATAAAAATCATGAATAGCCAAACTGTGCTGAAGGCATGGTGGCATCCGACAACTTCACGCCACTCAATATATTCTGTGTTTACAAGATGCAAACTTATAGCTATCAATCAATAGATATTGTCAAGTAAATCTTGAGGTTTCAAATGGACAATTAGTGCTGAAAATTTTGAAAGTGATTTCAAAATGTGCGAGAAAAGACGCTTTACAAAATGTAAAACTTTCAATAGTGCCTATAGCTCGTGAAAATTTTGGTTTTGAAAATTCCTTAGACATTCCCATTATAAAAATTTATCAAATTTGCATCCTTATCAGAGTAACATATGGATGGTAGATAAGGAATAGACTTGTAGACTCTTAGAAAAAAGCAGGTCTGCAAATAACAAGTATAAAATATAAAGTGCGTCTGAATTTTCTAACATAGATCTAAAGGTGACCAGACACTACCAGAGAAATCTTTCAGACTTCAAATACTTCACCAATGGAATATAATGGAAGTATTTAAGTGCCATAAAAATCTGCAAGTCACCTGTTACATCTGTACAAAATGTTATAGCCTCTTTCACAAACGCTGTTCTAAAAGAGATTGGCAAGGAAGACTTATACATATTGATGGTCACAAAGTTTTATGCTGCACAGACAAGGTTGAAGAGGATAATGTGGAAGTATTAAATGGAAAAATAGAAGAGTTAAAACATATTAAAGACTCTATGGAATTGCAAATGGAGAAACTGCTTCATGAAAAGGAAATGTTATTCAGGGAGTATGAGGAATCTGAAATGCTACTTCAAAGAGAAATCCTAACCCAAAAACAAGAAATAAAGGAATTAAAAATAAGCCAGGAAGTTCGGAGAATTATACTCAGACCGAACACCGGGGGGCGGATGTGTCTACCATATACCATATACAGGAAAGTAAAAATGAAGTTTCAGTAGAGGTTCGAACACAGATTATAGCGGAGCATGGGTGTGTGATAAATAGATGGAAGAAATTTATCCGCAACAAATCTATCAGTGCAAAAATTAAAGATAGTGGAAACCCAAAAAAACTCAAGTACCAGAAATAGGAGTGAAAATTCAGCCCTCAGAAATAGGAAAATAGATTGTTAACCCCTGTTGAGTTGATCCTAATGTAAGAAACGAGATATGCCTACAGCAGGAACTTCTTAAGGAAGTCAATAAAATCAATGGCACTGATAAGTTACAGAGTGTAAGTAACGAAGATTCAGTAGAGAATGTTAGGGTTTCAGTAAACAGGGGGATCCAGGTCAAAACTCATAAATTAACTGGGCCACATGAAGCAACACAAACAGGAAATAGAGGAAATGACGTAAAGTCTGCGATGAAGAACCAGTCTGAAGGACAGAAGAAAAATATAGTGAAGAATAAGTCCACAAGGACTACAAGAAAGGACATCAAACGTAATAAGGAATGGAAAGCCAAAGAAAACAAAAAACAGGACGGGATTGTGGATTGTTGCTGCTCAGAGGAGACTAATAGGGATTCAAGGGGATTGGAACAGGAAAGTGGGGTGCTGGGAAATGAGCTAACTTATAATTCCACCCAGAAAGCAAATAAGAAGAACAAAATCAAAATTATAGGGGATGAAGGTGCGAGAAACTTCAGATCTACCTTGAGAATGCTACTAGATGAAGACAGATTTGAAGTACCGGCCTTAATATGGGGAAATATTGAAGCTGCCGACTTATCAAGGGAAATTTTCAAAGAAAGTATCGATCATGGACCTAATGATTACATTGTATTCATGTTTGAGACTGCTAATGTGAGTAACAGAAAATCACTTAGAAACTGCCTTCACAAATAATATAAACTGTAGCATTACTTTTTACGAAAGTCGAGGAAAAAAATAGGCGTAATATTGTGGGTAAGCTTAGAGCTGTATTTTCCGATAGCAGCTCAAGGAGTTCATTGGTACTGAAGAACATTGAAACACATGAAGATGTATCATTTTTTTCGAGACCCCCTTGGTAGCACAAAAAAACAATGAGTTGACCATTAACTCTGCCACTAAAGTATGTGAAAGAAAGAAATTCTAATTTGTCCAATGAAATCGAAATCGATGTACTGATTAAAAATAAGCAAGCACGGAATGTTAATGTAACTCAAAGATTGAGACTGCTGCAGTTAAATGTGCAGTGCCTTACCAACAAGATGAACAGCTTAGAAGTGTTACGTGCTGATGAGCAACCTGATATTTTGAGTATAGTGGAACACTGGTGCAGTGTTGACAATCTTCGGGTAATGTCTATTCCGGGTTATGTGCAGGCTGTCTCTTTTTGTCAGCCTTCTCGTGAACATGGAGATGTGGTAATTTATACCAAGCCTCAAATTCAAGCCATAGACATTGGGATTTCTGAGTTCTCCGAGGAGGTGGAGTTTAAGTTTTCTGCAGTGAAGTTTACTATTGGAGGTGTTATTACTGAATTTCTTCTGGGAGCAATCTTCACAATGAACGCTATTGATTTACCTAAGGATTGTTAGTTATTAGTTAATTTGGAAATTCCTATTTATATTTCTTTTTCTCTTATAAATACGTTATCATAACTGTTACATACTCGGTCGTCTAAAAAAGCTACTAGGTAGTGAAACGCCTCATGATTCAAATAAATTGTAATAAATATTTTTATTATTTTTTCATTTGATTATGGATATTTATTAATTTGATAGATATATAGTGGATTTGTTAGGAGAGAAAATGAAATGTGATTGGCTCAATACGATATTTTTTCTCCGTTGATCTCGCACAGACGCGGTAATCATGATTGTTTAGTTTTCATAGAGAACTCTACGTTCAGCCAACCGTCAGTTTACAGAGGGTGGTATCCCGCATAATATTTAATATAAAAATTAAACATGTTCTGGCTTCACCAATTGAAAGAGCGAGGTCAATTGATATGATACGCTTCTAAGTACAAAGTCGATTTTTGGATTCCCTTTCTTTAGAACGCGTACACACCAAATATGCCCAATCGCTAAATCTCACTCAGTAAGCGAGTATAAAGATCTATGTCCGATTTCTATTTTACCAACCCTTTCAAAAGTTTTTGAGAAAGTTTTGTTTTACCAGATGTGGGAACATTTGAATAGTTTGGGTGTAATTCCCGAGTTCAATCAGGTTTCAGGGCAGGTCATAATTGCACAACTAGTTTACTAAAGATCACCTATGACATTCTGACAACTACTGATCTCGGCTGTATAACTATAATGGTCTTATTAGACTATTCCAAAGCATTTGATACCATCTATCATGATATACTTGTAGCGATTGTGTCCTTCGTTGACTTTTCTGGAGGTGCAACAAATCTCATCAAGAATTATTTGTCCAACAGAACCCAACAAATAAAGATCTGCGACAGTCTATCTAGTACTTTGCCTGTTACTGCTGGTGTACCCCAGGGTAGCATTTTCGGTCCTTTGCTCTTTGTGCTTTATACTCACAGCTTTCAACGCTACTTGAAACATTGTCAAGTTCATTTTTATGCTGATGACACGCAACTTTTATCATAGTTTCAGCCCTGAGAATTTTGAAGACGCCGTTAGTAAGGTACAAGAAGATCTTGATAGTATTGTTAGAGTATCCGAAGTTCATAGATTAAATATTAACGCTAACAAGACAAAAGCTATTCTATTCGGCAACGAAGTTAAGTGTAATCATTTGGGAGATATCATGAGGCTATCTATCGGTGGGGAGTACATCTCAGTTGTAAAGTCGGTTCGTAACCTGGGTCTCATTATGAATAATTCATTTAGATATTGCGCACAAATTGCCAGTTGTATTCGTAAATCTGTGAGTATTCTACGTCTTCTGTATCCACATAGACAATCACTGCCTCTGAAATTGAAAATATCCTTATGCAATACCCTTGTGCTTTCCAGTTTCAATTATTGCTCGCAAGTTTATTATTCTTGCCTTGATCTACAAACAATGTACACTATTCAGAAGATTCAAAACTCCTGTTTGTGTTTCATTTATGAGTTGCGGAAATTCGACCGAATAAGTCACAAGTTGGTGGAAGCAAAGTGGCTCAATATGACCAATAGATTTCACTTAGCAGCGTTGATTTTATATCACAAAATAATGATTACCAGGAAGTCTTCGTATTTGTACCGGAAAATCACTTTTAGATCTGATGTTCATAGTCTGAACACCAGAAGTAGAGGTCTCATTTCTCCTCCTCTATGCACAGACTCTTTCTCGTTCGGGTCTTTATCTGTTGCCTCGTTTAAGTCTCGTGCTTAGACGATCTTATTCGAAAAACAGTGTGTGCGCCTTAACTGATTGCAGTTCCGTCATAATCATTTTCTTTTTCTAATTTTTGTAGTTGGTTTCCCGAAAAGGGTTCGCTTAGTAATAGGTAATATTATAACTTTTTTTTACATCAGGGTTTGAGTGGAAGAGCGTAGTGTGCCCATGGCAATTCTCTGAACTCCGCCCTGTGATAATGAAATGAATTGTAATTTGTTTTCTTCCTTGTTCTCATGAATAGTTCAATAAAGTCAATTATATAAATAGGCTCCATTGGCATTAGATACATTGAACTTTCCGCGTTTTTCCAATTTATCGCAAATTTTTCAAGTTTTCAGATAGATTTCTGGTTCATTCTATTTTCCACTGTAGAAACCAATCTTATCATTGGGCCTTTTACTATTTTGTACCTATTTAAAACCTTTGTTTCCAATAAAATGTATGTATCGACGATGATTATGGAAATTTTCGGAAACAGCTAGTGGATAGTAAAGATTTCATTCATTATAAGCATCATATCATGTTAATGATTTGGAAGTTATATAGTGGAATCATTCTAAATTTGTTAATTTTTCTCGGAAATATTGCAAATTGTTTAATTTTGTTGTAGAATAATAATTTTCAAGGATGCTTTTGTTTCAGGCAAGAGGAACCAATCATCCGTTCTTGTACAGTAGTTTATTTTTCACGTCTAAACCTCATTGGATCACTGCAAAACCTAAGGAACTGCAAGATGAGGATATATTAGAATGTGATTTCAAATTTCAACACAGTCAAGATTGGGTGCCATGCATCGTTTTTGAATGTACTCAAGGTTTGATTGTGCAATTGAAAAATCCTAAGAGAGCATTAACTCCTGGACAGTATGCAGTGTTTTGTAAAGGAAATGAGTGCCTAGGAAGTGCAAGAATAACAAGAACACCTCTGACTAAATTTAGTCTCGATTATTTAAATATGAAATTAAACAAAGTTCCAGTACAGGTTTATACTGAAAAAGAAAAGAAGGATCATGTATGTACTTTAGACAATATAAAGTTGATTCAATAAAATGACATGTATCATGCAACATTGGGTGATACCAACTTTCTCATTTCTAATGAAACTTTCCATATATTATTGAATTTTGGATTTTTCAGAATATTCTAGGCATATTTCATATACAATATCTTATACCTATATTCAGTTCTTTTCGAAATATTTTGTGTTTTCAGATTTATTGAGAACATTGATGTTAAAGAGATGAAATCCTTTATATAGTTACAAAAATTCGCTACAAAACTCAAAAATTTATGAGTAATATTAGTTACCTTTACTGAAATGAAATAAAAAAATTCTGTTTTGTTTATATTGACTATCCTTAGTGAACTATGGTGTCACTGCAAGAGAGTAGTTGTCCTTGCCAGTGTTATTGTCATTTGAATTTCGTTAACTGCACATCAGAAAAATGGTTCATTCAACAAAAATAGAAGTTGCTTCCTTATTTCATGAGAAAATTCCAATATTCACTTATATCACAAAGGACAATTGAAATAAAGAGTAGATTTGAAAGCTTGAATATGTAAAGCTAATTAAAAAAATCCCTACCAAGGCAATAATATAATGATACAAAACTAAATATGCTTAAATTTGAGGAAAACATATATTATAGGCGACAAGCAGCCCCATTCTTCGATTTTAGTTAATCAACGCTATTGGTGTAGGGCAAATCCTAACTGGATTAGGGAGAACATAAAAAAGTAAATGTTTGGGAGAAATTGTTGGAGATTATCTCGTAGGTGTCTTCTTATTGATGGCAATGATTATTTAGCGCTAACTTTGACAAACATTCTGACCCAAACCTTCAAGTTCCAGCGAATATGGTATGGTTTCAACCGTTGGAACAACGCCCTATTATCAAATTAATGTCCAGTAGTACCTCTAAATCTAACTGAATCTTTCCGAATCGGCGGGTAGGTTAGAGGTGAAAATCTCTGAAATAGCCGGTGATATTACCTGATCTGACATTATTGAACTCTTATGGGGATTTATAAATTATATAGCGAACTGAAACCTCTTGATTTATATGACTCAAGAAGAAATTACGTTGACAATTGTTGAAGTTGAATATGAAATAAGAAATTTGGTATTGGCCACTGTTACATGACACACTCTCTAAAAGAAAGTAATTCTGACAAAAACAAAGAAATAAAAATACCAATCTATATGTTCGAGCGATTTTTCGAACACCTCATCATTTATTATCGAATTTGTTCTATTTGGCTGACATACTATAAAAATTATAAACACACATACATAAAAATTAGAATCTGGGTTAATTATCGATTTATATTATTAAGGTTCACTCACAAAAAACTCAAACTCAAAATCATTGCACGGTCTAGGAGAGTTGTTCGGAATCCACTATAAGCTGTAAGTCCACTTGTGTAAATGGGCTTTGTTCCCGAGCACATCGTTAAAAGAAAAACGAACGAACCTCTTGTTGACAAAATGATGTTTTCTAGGTTGCTGAATCGGATCAAGCAAATAGGAAATTCTATGTTCAGTAGTACAAAAATCGAAGAAAAAAGTTTTTCACAATGACTATTTGAAATATGAAAACAGGTTGGCTAGTTAGAAACTAAATGAGAAAAAACAAATCACTTCAGAATTGAGATTAATTAGTTTACACCGAAAATAGCATTAAACTATAGTAAATGTTCAAAAATTTCACCATTTTGCTGAATACAGAAGTTGATCCTCTTTAAGAAATTAAATTGGAACGTTGGCATTACTTCAGGGTAATTTTTGAAGGAGTTGGCAGCATTTAAAATTCTCATATGTAACTCTTATCGGGTGTCAATTGGAGAAGAGTAAACGCTAGATTTTAAAGCACCCCAAAGAAAGAAGTCGCACGGTGTCAAGTCGGCAGATCGTGTTGGCCAACTTGCAGGAGCATCAGCTCCCTTTCTGATTCGCATACTGTGCATGTAAGAACTCGCGAACCGCTGAAGTGAAGTGAGGAGGTACACAGTCGTGTCTAAACCACATTTCTGCACACAGTAATACTGGAATATCGTCCAACAAATTTCTTGCAAAAAATTCAAATATGCGTCTCCGTTTAATCTATCTGGACCAATAATCAAATTGTCAATTACCGAAATCCATACGTTAATTATGAATTGATTCTGATGATGTGTACTTGTAAAAGCATGTGGATTTTCGACACTGTACACGTGCTCATTGTGAAGGTTAGTGATGCCAGACCTAGTAAAAGTGCATTCGTTTGTAAATAGAATTTTCCTACTGAAGTGGAGATCCTGAGTTTTCTTCTCTTGGATAAATCGGCAGAAAGTTTGGCGATTCTCAGGATCGTTGGCGAGTAATTCCTGAACTTTCTGAATGTGATAAGGATGAAATAATTGTTGATTCAAGACATCATGAATCATTGTTTCAGGAACGACCAACTGCAAACTTAAACGCCGCATGCTTAATTGTGGGTTTTCCTCAACCATGTCCAAAACTTGTTTTTCGCGTTCTACCGTCCTTACTGTTCGTTGTCGTCTTCGATCTAAATTCCTGGGCTCGAATCATTTTCGCGGAGGCGCCTCCTCAGATTTCCAAACGTTTGGTGGTTAGGTACTATGGAAATCTTTCAGCATATACTCTCGCGCTTTCACATCCATTCAGAGTTACTGTACATCTCCGTGTCTAATAGTGATGAAAAAATCACCAAAATACCTAGTTAAGTACTTAAGGAACACTGTTGTGTCAACAATTGGTTGTCAAGCCTAATAAAACATCACAGAAATAAATCCAAAGTCAACATGGTAAAATGTGATATTTTTGATTTGCTAGGTGGTTGAAGAAATGAAATCATGAAATTAAAAAACAAAAAAGTTTGATAATTAGCCTAGCTTCTCAATGTCTAAAAGAGTTTTGCTCAAACACAAACAGTTGAAAACATATGGTTAATTAAAACACTTTCAAGTTCCTAGGACACTTATAAAACGTCAAGGTCATTGAGTGGATACTGATTCATATATATATATATATATATATATATATATATATATATATATATATATATATATATATATATATATATATATATATATATATATATATATATATATCTTACTGAGTTGTGTTTGGTATAAAATAAATAATTTTTAGTAATCAAGAGATTTATTCATATAATGGATATTCCCAAAATATAAAACTAGGAGAAAATCCACATTTGAACATTTAATTTCTGTAATTGATGAATTAAAGTGAAATTTATGTAATTAAATTTATCTTCTATGACTGCTGTGCTTTCTTGAATCCTGTCTTTTTTCTGATGATCTACTTCTCGATCTATGTCTATAATGTTTGTAATCATTTCTACCTGAATGCAATTTATCTAGCTTTTCTGTTTCTGTGCTTTGCGATCTACTTCTTCCTCTTCTTAGTTGGTCACTTCGATTCCCTTTTCCTTCTTTCTCCCTATCACCTTTATGTACCTTCAGTTTCTTCATTTTCTTATTTCGCTTCTCTTTCTTTTTGAATTCACTTTTAGAATCACTACTAGAACTGCGTCTTCTCGATTTTTTCTTTTTTTTCCGTTTTTTCCTTTCATTTTCAGATTCACAAGAAGATTCACCCTCATGGGACATACTCTTCTCAGATTTAGATTTTTTTATCTTATTGTTCGTTTCATTTTCTTCAACCTATAATAATTTTTCAAATTATTTAAAAAACTATACATAGATAATTGTAGCTAATCAATTGGTGTTCAAAAAGCCAATATGTGAGTGTAGTACGTAATGCTTCTATAATAAATGCACCTCGCAACACAGAATTTAAAATAAAAACTCTATTTTGATTGAAGAGATTGTTACTTGATGAAAATTGATATACATTTTTAATTCAATAAAACAACTATGTTCAAATTTCCACTTTATAGAAGCAACTCTATTGAGAAGTACCTGCTTTTACTAATGAAATATATACGGTACATCATCCTTTCAAATGTGTTACTTATCTGATAAAGCCACAGTGTGATGAAAAGTGTCATAAGTATGTCAATATAGTGAAAATTTAAACATCATTGTTTTATTTAATTTAAAAAATCCTGCAGAATTTTTCGATACTTAAAATAATTTCCGACATATTTTCTTCTTGATTCAGATGTATGAGACGGACTCTTTGCCCACTATTTTGAAGTGAAATTATAATGATTTTTATAAAAAACTATATAATGCAATCAGCAAATCAGTCCCAGTTTATCGTAAACAAAATAGGAGGTACCCCACATGGTACAATAAAGAGATCATTGATGCTGTTGAGTCTAGGAATCGGATTCACAAAAAGTTTATTAGAACAAGGAACGATCACTATCTCGATTTGTACCGAGAATTGAGGTCAGTTAAAGCTAAGATGAGGTCTGCATATAGGGAGTACTTGGATAGCTCGGAAAATAGTTTTGAGGAGCCGAACAAATTTTGGTCTTTTGTTCGGAGTAAACGCAAAGCGGATGGACTACCTGGCGTCATGTATTATCAAGGTGGGAGACTGGATAGCCCCCAGAAGATCGTTTCTGCATTCGCTATGTTTTTCGGTGGGATATATGATGTGGATTCAGATATCAGTATTGATGACGTTATCTCGGTTGGTTGATTGTCGAGGTTCGAATTCTATTTTTTCCCTCAATTACCGAACAAGATATTTTGCGTGTGACTAAAAATATGAAATCTAAAGCTAGTTTTGGGGATGGCGGCATACCTTGTTTTATAGTAAAGGATATCATAGGGGCGATAGTGGCTCCGCTATGTTCAATTTTTAATCTGTGCCTTAAGAACAATCAGTTTCCGTCTAAGTGGAGGATCGCGAAAATCTGTCCCATCTTCAAGAGCGGTGATAGGACCGATGTAACGAACTAACGTTCTGTGGCCCTGCTTAGCTCCTTTGCAAAGGTTTTTGAGCTTCTATTGCATGAATCTTTAGCATTCCAGCTGAGCCAATCGATTTCGGACCGCCAACATGGTTTTAGGGTCGGTAGATCAACTGTAACGAATCTTGCATGCTTTTTGGAATACGTAGGTTTTGAACTGGGGTGGCCAGGTTGACACGGTCTTCACGGATTTCTCTAAGGCCTTTGATCGCATGAACCATGTTGCTCAGAAAAAAGGATGAAGGAGATAGGGTTCCCTCTAAGCCTTCTCAGGTTTTTCTATTCATATTTCAGTGAGCAAAAGCAATATCTTATGTACAATGGATTCAGATCTCAGGATTTTGGAGTTCCTCAGGGGTCGGTTTTGGGTCCGCTTCTGTTCACAATTTTCGTACATGACCTACTTGCGAGGCTAAACGTTGGGGGCGTAGCCTTTGCGAACAATCTCAAGATTTACACAGAAATAAGATCGAATGAGGACTGTCAGTCTTCAAGGAGAGTTGGTGATGATACATCAGTGGCGTTTAGAAAACAAACTGCCTTTGAACGTCTCTAAGTGCAAGTACATGTCAATTACGCGCAAACATTTCTTTCCTTATTCGGTGGCGGGCTCACGGCTTTAAGGTGTTTTCTGTTCTCGTGATCTCGGGATGCTTCTCGACTGGAAATGGTCGTTCCGGGACCATATAAGTGAGGTTGTTCTACGAGCAAGAAAAATGTTGGGTTTTATTCTGAGGAATTCCAAGAGCTTCCGGAACACTGATGTTCTCAGGGTTCTGTATTTCGCTTTCGTCCAGTCTAGATTGGAATAAGCCTGTTATCCGAGGCTTACTGGCAGAGGCAATGTCACTTTTTATGTCCTGGGAGCTGTTACGGATATTTTCTTCAACTCACCTATCAATCGAAGCTGTTACTATTTCAACACAGCGGCCTCTTCGATTGATATCAGTCATTATCAAGCTACATTCAAAAGAAACCTATTAGCAAAACTTAGTTCACGCACTTAAATTGTTTTGATTGTTTGGTGTGTATTTCTATTGTTTGAGTTTGCATTATCAATGCGTTCTGTCATTATTGTTTTTGAAAGTTTTTTAAATCTGTTTTTTTTGTTTTAAGCAAATTGGTCTATACTTGTTCGGCTCTGTAATTAGGAGTAATCCTGTTGACCTTGTATCAATAAATAAATAAATAAATAATGGTCGCTCAGTGTGCAATTTGTTCTCAACCAGCATGTAAGAAGTTTGCACTAAGAATGCCCAATCTTCAACATCTTAGAATGCAACCATCAGTATAAGCGAGGAATTGTTTTTTGATTGTTACATTTGTCAAAAGAAATTGATGTTAATTAGAAAGAAGGCATAGCCTACCTATTATGTTTTGATTATTTAATAAGGCTGATTAAAGTACTTATCTGTGCTAATCCTAAAGGATACATTTTTGCGAGTTATGTGACTCAGGGATTATATTAATATAAACATTTCTGTGAATTAAACACTACACATATATAGTGGCGGTGCAAAATATTTAAATAAGAAACTAAGGTTATTTGATGTATTT
The DNA here is from genome assembly GCA_013387265.2 of Cryptolaemus montrouzieri. NCBI lineage: Eukaryota > Metazoa > Arthropoda > Insecta > Coleoptera > Coccinellidae > Cryptolaemus > Cryptolaemus montrouzieri. The sequence goes on from JABFTP020000185.1 coordinate 129,495,547, forward strand.
CTCCACTGGCTGCATGGTCATTTAGTTTTAACAAAAACTTATTCACAATAACTAATAATAATTTCATGAATCATAAAGACTATATAATGTTTTTGTTTACAACTTTAAACTAATTCATATTGCATAGTTTCTTTTGAAAAAATTAATGATAGCATAAAACAGTCACACATTGGAAAAAATTTAATGAAAAATTAATTTTATTACCTTGATTGAATCAGGTTCTATTTTTATAGGATAAATTGGTAAACGAGGTGGCAACTTGATATCAGCATTTATCTGATCTGCTAGAGTTTCCCTTACATCTTGAGGGGCAACTTCAATTACAGGAGGTTTAACAACAGGCACTTCTGCTTCAGGAGCACAACCTTCCTCATAAAGTTTCTTAGTTTCTGCATCCAGTTTTTTACCCCCTTTAGGCATTTTATAATCACTCACATGGTCTACTCTCAATATCCTATTTAAAAGCTTAATTCCATTAAAGTTATCTACAGCAAGCACTGTTGATCTTTGATCTTCGTAGCATAAAAAGCAAAATCCTTTAGACTTTCCAGTATCTTTATCTCTTATCAAGTTGATATTAACTAGTTCTCCATATCTGCAAATAATTCGTGAGTCCTAGCATAAATTGAAAGTCATTATCGGTAATCCTGTCGTTTACGCTGCCTACACGCGCACCGTGTACCGAGTCGACGAGAAATGTTTCCGAACGATTTGAATTTCAAGCCAGTGTTGCCAGATCCCTTACCTGAAGTTCATTTAAATTTCACTTCGTATAAGAGAATAAATGTTTGATCTCTGTCGTCTCACTCTTCAGTTTGTTCAATACTTGGGTTGGATAAACTTCATATGCGATTTGACCTTTACTTGCGAGACGAGTGATTTATTCAACTGATTTGGAATTTGTTAATTATTTTATTTTTAGGATGATTTGTCTAGAACAAATATTGTTGACGTTCAGGAAATCATGCAGAATAATCAAATTCGTCAGAGCATTATAAAGACCAGAGACATTATATTCACATTGATTCGGTATACATTGCAAAGAGCATATAGGCAATTACACAGAATTAAAACCGTTGTACGAAGAAATCCTACTCTCTACTTAAATTAAAGAGCACTTATAACTATATATATATATATATATATATATATATATATATATATATATATATATATATATATATATATATATATATATATATATATATATATATATATATATATATATATATATATATATCTATATATCTATAATTTTGCTGTGTGTCAGAAAAACACAATCGTAAAAAACAAGCGAAGATATAGAATACGAGCAGAAAAAACAGACCATGACCGTTTCTTAATCAGGCATCTAAACTTGCATCATGCCTCCTACGATTGCCCCTAAAGTGTGAGCACAGGAAATGTTGCTGCTCAATTTTTACCCCAACTTGTTATGCAAAAAAACTTCCCACAAATGGAGATCCTCCCCCTTTTTGTTCTATGAACCTTCTGTTTGTTCTATGAACCTTTTGTTTGTTTTATAAACCTACAGTGGTAGTGGACTTAGACCATGCAATGATAACTGCCACCTCTTAGGATTATAAGACTCTGGGAAAACACACCAACATTCATACTACAACTATATCTAACCTGGGATTTGCATCCGGTCCCTCGGCGTTGGAGTCAGTATCCCTACTGACTCACGTCAGCCAGTCCTGTATGAATACTAATGAATTAATAGAACTGAGATGTTGTTAGTCGCACCCTCCAAATGAATGAAAAGAAAATTTTGTACAGTGTACAATTCTCAATTTATTTCCCTGTTATATGAGCTAAATAGTAAAGGTTCTAGCTTACAATACTGAAATGTGAGGTCAGATTCTAGTATCTTATAAATACTTTGGAAACTCTTAAGATTTTGAAACCATCTTTTGCTATATCGCACTACCCAGTCCAAATGAACTCAAAATATCTATCTGTTTATTGAGATAATCAAGCACTTGCGAAAAATTACGAGTCACATATGGCCCTTCCGCTCCCGAGAAGTTACGCCCCTGATTAGGAGTGTTTACCTATATGTTTCACTTCAATAATACATCTTATCCTTCGCTATTTTTTTTTCAACGATAGGTACTCAAATCTCCGACGTGATATAAATCGTGGCAACACTGGCTTAAATTTCAAATCGTTCGGAAACATTCCTCGTCGACTCGGTGTACACGAAGCGAGTGCGGGCAGCGTAAACAGCAGGATTACCGTCATTATCTTTATATACCCATAATTTTCATGTAAAAACTCACTGTGAAAAAATACAAATGATATCTCCTTCTGTTAAGTCGAATGGAAGGCCTCCAACAAATATCCAAGCGCTGTCTCTATACTGATCATGCCAAGATGTTTTGTTATTGGTATTTAATTCTTGCTCACTCAATTTTATAACATTTTTCATATTTCTGCAACAAGAAAATGAAATTTATTTCTTGCAATTGGAACATATTCACAATAATACATACGTTAAAGGATTCATGGTTACTTAGTTTTCAGCAACTTCGATATTCTAGAAAAAAATTATAATTGACGAACAAACAAATGAACTCCAACTTATTACGTTTCCAACCAATTCTCTAAGTTTCAAATTGTCAGAATATATTAACAAAGATAATTTATATACACAATATACTTATAATTATTAATAATTTTTGAAGGTTAGGATTGTTTGTGTATAGATACAGAATGGCAGAAAATAGGAGTATATTCTGTGTAAGTTACCTAGTCCACAGATTTTTTCTTTCTCTATCATTTTCCTGTCCTTACACCCGCAACAATACCACTGGAGTAACTAGGACACATACAATTTTAGCTTATCTCATTTGTAAGTATCACATAGAATCTTCAACCTTAATATTTCTTAAATTTCTTAAAATATTTAATGAGTTTTACTAAAGATCATCATGCAGTAGCTTCTTCAAATGATTATAAGCACCTGATTGCGCAAATGTCAGTAAATGGTTTCTCAGCAGACCTTTTTTTATATATAAATTTAGACCTGTTATACCTATTCCGTAAAATTTTCTTTGATTATTTATTAAAATAATTTCTTCAGAAGAAAATTTAGCGTTCTTATTTTCTTTTATCGATATGTGCCATTCATGTGTGTTCAATTTTTATCGGGAAAAATCGACACCATATTGAGTTAGATTGGGATCAGTGCCATCAAGGACTTCTGTTGTAATGCAATTTTCAAATAAAATTAAAGAGATCCGCTGCTCCACCAGTTATCACATTTCCGAACCATAGAAACCCACTCCTTTCGATATTCATTATTCTTTGGTGCGTTCCTGTCTAAAAGATTATTTGATTATTAACATCGTAAAGCTATCATAAATTGCTCTTTGTCTTGGGGAAGTTCAATATATTACTCATATTTTGCAGTTTGTATTTTTCATTAGTGATTCAAAATGCATTAAAACTTAACAATAATATTCCCGGCTAATCGAATTCTGAATTATCTTGTCGCACTGAACTGAAATAGTAGTGAATTTCACAGTTCGGAGTCTCTGTCAAATGTCAAGAGCAAGTGGTGCAGATAAAAGAACATCAAATTATTTTGGCAGAAGTTCAGAGCAGAGCAGTTTTCGGAGAAGAGATCCGAATAATCGGAGTAGGTGAATAAGTTCTTATCCATTTCTTTCTAATGTTTGAATTCAAATTCAAAAGAGAGTATACTTAGAATGGAATAAATAAATAATATCTTATGCTAAGTAATTATATATATATATTATTATATTTTAAAGGATGAAATTGGATATTTATAAATTTTTTCAGTTACTTATAATTAATTGCCAGAATATACCATGTCTAAGACAAGAAAATGCAAAATAATTCCAGCCCAAATTACTGATGTTGTAGATGGATCTTATATTTTGAATCTACCTGGTAAGTAACTAGTTAGTTACAATATAGGAATACCATTTCAATCTTGGAATTAACTGCTTAATTTTCATTTGAATATTTCTCATGATAGAACATTTGAAAGTAGTCATGTTGGCTATTTTTGAGAAATGTATGAGTTTTGTGATTATTTTGTAACATATGATTAAATCAGATTTTCAGTAAGTGGGTATACATTTTTGTAGCAGAAGACCTTTGTTGAACAAAATAGACCTGACTGGCAAACAAAATATTATTGCTCATAGTTATAATAAATTGTAGTCAGGAATAATCTAAAACAATACACTTGGAGTTTAATTTGTCTGAATTTATATAGCTCCTCAGGAACCTCATTAAATGAAATAATAAATTGAAGTCAAAACCTCTTTCTCAAACAATCTTGTCTTATTCTGATATTTTTTTGTATCTGATATCAACAGGTAAAACGATGAATTGATTAATTGAACAACAATGATTTGATTCCATTATTGCCTAAAGATTGTTTGTCCCTTTTATATATAGGTAATATATGCTTATGCATAGCTTCTGAAAATAATTTTTTAATAGATGGAGAGCAGTATAAAGTGGAAGGAGGAGATGTGCCATTAAAAAGGGGAAGTCTAATTCGTTTTGATAAGGATTCATTCTTTAAACTAACAAATGATGTAGTTCTGGAAGATTTTGAAGAAATAACAGTGTTGAAAGAAGAACCAGCAGATGCAGATACACATGACACAGACTTCAGTAGTAATAATAAGGAAAAAAATTTTGCTGTGTGGCAAGATGCTCCAACCAGGATGCTCCTTGATTTATACAAAGAATTCAGACCAGGCGTAAACAGTCAGAAGTTCAAAACATTGAAGAATATGTGGGAGGCAATAGCAGATCGGATGCAGGAAGAGGGCTATGTTTTTGACTGTCAACAAGTTGAAAGTAAATGGAAGAGTCTAGTGAGATCGTATAGAACTGGCCTTGCTAGTGGTATGAAACGAAAATCTAATTATTTGGGAGCATCATTTGAAAGGTAATTAAAATTTGTTAGTTGGAAAGAATTTCAACTGCACTCTTCAAATTTGCAAATCTTAAGGAGAAAAATTTGTATTATACTAATAGCATAAAAATAATACTAAAATAACCACTATAAATAAAACTAAATCATTCACGGGATTAAATAGTATGGGGAACCACAAGGATCTCTAAAGTGTTCAATCTCTTTTTATCTATAGAGTACCCGAATAAGTGTAGAAAATACACATAAGATTGAATAAGGAGAAACATGACAAAGTTGTTGAGTAGATGCTTTATAGATAATAAATAAAATTGGTGATTTGGTTTTATACATTCTCCTGTAAAAATAAATAAATGAAAATTTGCTCGGACATGCAACTTTTGTTGCCTAGGTATTTCAACATGACAAACATTTGGAATGACCTCAGAAATGTTAGAAATACCTGAACGTTATTGTTATAATTTCTTCCAACGGTTTGAGGAGTTTGGTACTGCACTCTATCAACTCCTTTTGAAAAGGTGTAAAATTATTCGAAGACATAGATAGGTAGATATATAGATAGCTAGATAGAATAGATTTATTCATTCCAAAAGTAAAAACAACTTATTAGGAAAATTCAATACATAGATACCTAAACATAGAGTAAAAAAAGAACTAATGAACTAAATAAAAACAAATACAAACAATCAGCTCTCCAGAAACTCCACAACATAATAAAATGCCTTACTCAAGAGAAATTTTTTTGTTCTACTTTTGAAAGCCGATATAGTCACATTTGTATCAATGGCATCAGATATTTTATTGGAAAACTGAATACCCTGGTAAACATGCGAATTTTGACTCATTTTCAATCTCAACAGTGGAAGCCTTATTTTATCATTGTTTCTAGTGTCATGATGATGAATCTCATTATCTTTTGTGAAAATTCCCAGATTAGTTTTGACATAACACAAAAGTAGCCAGATACAGAGAGGGCAAAGTCAAGATTTCAAGTTCCAAGAATTTGGGTCTACAGTGGTCCATAGGTTTTAAACATGTCATAATTCTAATTATTCGTTTTTGTGCTCGAAATGCGGCACCAGAACAATTCTCTGCTCTCCAAAACATGAGACCAGATGTTAATCTCGGCTGTACAACCCCAAAATACATCAATCGACGAACCTCCATTGTGACCGTATCACGAAGTGCTCTCATGACAAAACTCGCTGAGCTCACTTTCGAACAGACCTTCTCTATTTGATGACCCCATGTGAGTTTATGGTCGAATGTTAATCCCAGAAAGTTTATCTTTTCAATTTATTCGATAGATTCATCAAAAACCCTGATCACCAAGCTGTAGCCATGAGAAACATTCTTCCATAAGAATCTCATAGCATATGTTTTTCTTATGTTTATGTGCAAACCATATTTGTCACACCAATCACCTAACAAGGTCGAAGCTTCATTTGCTGCTTGCACCAAATCCCCCTCTGTTTCCCCTGACAACAAGACATTGGTATCAACAGCATAGGCAACAATTTTGAAGTTTTCGGTGAGTTTCAAATCGTTCATGAAGAGAATAAACCACAGAAGGCGGAGTATCGAACCCTGGGGAACCCCAGCGAATATCTCCCGTTCATTGGATTCCGCTCCGTCAATAACAACCTGTCTTCTTCCTTTTAAGTATGAAGCCACCCATGAGTGTGCTGGACCTCTTATACCCTGGTTGCAAAGCTTGTCCAGAAGAAGATCATGTCAAATGCCTTACTCAAATCATAAAATAGGCCTCCACACTTTTTCCTATCATCAAGTGCATCATATATAAAATGTATTGCATCATTTAACGCCGTAGATGTTGATCTCCCTGATCTAAACCCATTTTGCAAATCCTTAATAATTGCTTGTTTTCAAGAAAATTTACAAGTCTTACACAAAAAGGACTCTCGAATAGTTTAGCCAACTGATTCTGCAAAGATATAATCCTACAATTATCAATATCACATTTAGATCCTTTGTTCTTGTATTGATTTGGACAGCTTAAGTCGATCAGGGTATACACCACAGATAAAAGATTGGTTAATTAAGTCACTCAATATATGGCAAACACTGCCACTTACTCTTCTCAGAGTATTGCCATTGATGTCATCTATACCAGCAGTTGGTTTCGCTGTTGTTTTTTTTCAGTAATTTTATCACTTCCTGTGGTGTGACAGGCGATAGGAACATACTGCATGCAACACTTGGTGGAAGTTTTATTAGGCTTTTATCAATCTCTTTAGAGCTAGCCAATGCAGCAAAGTGGTCACTGAACATGCTACTCACTACTTCTTCATTCTTTACTATTTCTTGATTCTCTTTGTCCCCAAGCTCGAAAACTGTATTTCTGCTAGAACCTTTATGCTGGTTGATTATTCTCCAACATTCCTTGTTAACCTTTTTAACAGAACCTATTCTGGAGTCGTTTTGCCTTTTCATACTCTTATTGACTTCCTCCTTGTACAATCTCTTGAATCTGTGGAATCTTTCAGTTTAATAAGGACTATCAAGTGTTTTCTCCATATGATCAGTTATGTAGAAAAGACATTTCGCTGTTATACTAGTAATATTATGTTTGGTTATAGTCTAAGAGCTAGTAACACGTGTTTCATGAAGTGTTTGATGCACCTTACAATTTTTAGATCTAGTATCTGTGGGATAAACAGCCAGAATACCTGTGTATGAATACGGGACACCAGGTATTGCACATAATAGAAAGGTGTAACCAAATTTAATCCCCAAAATGTATTTTATTCATAGGCCAACAAACTTTATTCGAAAGTTTATATAATTTTGAAAATAAAATTTAATAACAAATTTTCTAGAGGGTTTACATATAATTAATCCTCCACAAAGGTTTTTTCTAAATACAATTTGAAGTGTTTGATTCACTCTGAAATTTGAATAGCCTCTTTATTAAATATTAAAAAAAATAATGACAAAAAGCCAGATACTTTTTCCGGTGTTTAATTGTAGGAAAACATGAAAATAAGTATTATTCAAAATAGAAAGAGATAGATTAGCGGCGTGAGTGAGAGCACCGATCACCACGGTAGCTATACTCCCTTCCTGCGTTCTCATTAGTTGTTAGTCACGTGTCATTTACCAGCTGTACCAGCGAGTTCTTTATCAGCTATAAATTTAAAATTTATACTTTTGAATACAACTCAAAAAATTAAAGTTTTTACATACAAATTTCTATCAAACTTTCAATTTCTCAAGATAAAAATCAGCATTGAAATCTTATGGAAGAAAAAAGCAGATGATAAAGTTATCATTGAAATTTTGACGATCAGAGTGTATCGTTAATTTTGTAGGTTTATCATCATTATCAAAAATACTTGTTACAAGCAGGATTTCAGGTTTTAAAAGTATCTTCAATTTTTCTCCTTATCACCACTGGTGATCTTATTTTCTTCCTAGAATCGTCACTTGAAAACATGTCTTGATCATAAAAAGTTTCTTTATTATCTGAAAAAGATGAAACAATTAAAATTACAGCAAATTAGGTGAGAAATAAAAATGATTAGATAATACTTCGTAGTTGGGATTGGTTCCGGTAATTGAACCGGTTTTAATCGCATCCTAAACAGTTTGTGGGATATAATCAGCCTCAAACCATTCAAACTCATATTTGTCGTTTTTTAATGTCCATCTGTATCCGTGTTTTGCAGGCAACAAAGTTGTTGGAATACATAGACGAGCGTTCCGCCAAATACTTGTAATGTACTTAGTTCTAAGAAGGTGTTGATGTAATTCTGCTTTTTACGGTGGTAAATTTGACGCGTCATATTTCATCAAGTCTTTTTGAAAAAGGTTCATGTGTACTTTTAGATTTGTAAGTTGAACAAAACTTTTGAAATCGCGCATAATTATTATCTGTAATGTTCTTACCATACAATTCACTGAAAAAAAATTTTTCAAGCATTGCAAACATTTCATATTGCAATCCAGGAACATAAGATATTCCAAGGTCAGTTAATGCTTTTTGATATTCCGGATTGTTTTGAATTATTTGGAATGGCCTCTTCTTGTCCGTCCTAAAAAATGAATGGTTATAGTTACATACGGTGAAAGCATGAAATCCAGGTAAACTTGCACATATTGTCGGCCTTAATTCAATGTGAAGCTGCGTCACATTCAAAGTTCCTCTTTCGTTTGCAGCTCCATATTCCATATAAATATTTAAGCTCTCGCTGGTACAGCTGGTAAAGGACACGTGACCAACAACCAATGAGAGCGCAGAAAGGGAGTGTAGCTACTGTGTTGATCGGTGCTCTCACTCACGCCGCCAATCTCTCCCAATTTTCATGTCTGCAGCTGAAAGAATACTCTTCTTTCCTGCACTGAATAAATCACCAACTCGGTACCCATAATGATTGTAATAAAACAATTTGGCACATTACTGCAGTGATTCTCATCTCTGAATTCATTTCATAAACGAAATATAAAAATAAAATATAACAAGAAAACAAATGTTACACATGTTGGATAAGTCACTACACAGTTCGGCGGAAAAAAATAAAATTTGATTCGGAATCGGTAGTATATAGAGTTCGGTGATATTTGGCAGAGTTCGTCCGAGTTGCTCGGTCCTAATGTAAATACTAGCTCTCACTTTTGGTGGGGCTAATTACGACCATATTCTGTAGAGTAAAAATCGGTCAAAGTCCCCTGCAATATAAATTTAAATGGCCGAAGGCAGGGGTGCTCAAACTTGAACTGCTAGCGATCTACCTCAATATTTTTAGACTACTTACGATCGACTCTGAGAGGCTGCAAGTATGTGTGATGCAAGGTTGTCGTGCATACACGATACACCCTACCTACCTACCTACCTAGGTAGGGTGTACCGTAGCATATATAGATATTAGCTTTCCGCACAATATACATTATTTTCGTCAAGGTCGTGGTTAGGTTTAGTTAGCTTCTTCTCTATAATATCAATTAAAAAACTCATAGTTGTTCAAAATTGCGAGTTTATTGGTTGTTACATAACAAAAGAGTTACATATGTTGTTAAACTTAACTAAGGAGTGACTTTGGATGTTGAAGCGTTGTACTACACGTCCTCAGCATACTTTTCATAAGATGGTACGTAACCACTGAGTGCTAATCGCAAGCATGATGACATATGATCGTCAGTTAGTCGATTGCGATATTTTGACTTAATTATCTTCATTTCAGAAAATGCATACTCGCACAAGTAAGTTGAACCAAACATTGCCGTCAGTTGAAGGGCGATTTGCCTTAGATTCGGATATTCATCTTCAGATATAAAACATCAGAAATTTGTATCAGATGCTGTAGCTTTGAGATGTATATCTGATATAATCTGCATCAACTCATTTTCAACAGAACATGAGGTTATATTAAACTGACTTGCTATTTCAGTAGCTAATTCCTCAATGTTTTTACGTCTGTGTGAAGAACTAAATCAGTTTGTTCAGTTGACTCCGTATCTTCCAACTGCAACTTAAAGAGTCGCCGTTGCAAGCTACGTGCACGGATGGAATTCACAATTTTTGTTGCAATGCCCATAATTTCCTCGGTGTTTAAAACTTGTTTATGTATAATGGAATGGAATGAAAAAAATTGAGGGAAATCTTCATTTGCTCGACACAATGCCACAAAACTATTTTTGTTTCCAGTATCATGTTTTAGTTTATCTGCCATGCCCTGACTCATGACTTCAATACGCCTTGTGACAGTCGGACGAGATAACTAAAGTTCTCTAATAGCAGACATGATTTCCGTTTTATTTTTTAAATCTCCAAATAAAGTCTCACCCGCTTCAATAAATGCTTCCTTCACAAATCACAACCTATCCATCTTCGAATGGTTTCTTGTGGTTCGCCAATATATGAGATATTTTAAATGACGCGATCGTAGCAGCTTTTGATTGTTTGGCTGGTCTTGTGAACATGGTTTGTCCTTTTTTCAAACAAGATATCAAATCACGTACTTTCGTTTTCGTAATTCACTCTGTGGCGGAAAATCCTTTTCATAGTTTTTATGAACCGTTTTATGATGCCTCTCTAAGTTACCACGCTTAGGTATTGCAACTGACGCACGACAAATAAGACAAATGCACTTATCCTTCACCATACAAAAGAAAAAATCTTCCTCCCAATCGTTATTAAAATTATTTCTTCGCTGCACTCATTTTGTACTATTTAATAATAAACTTTGTATCGACTTAGTATTGTCTTCAAGTTACAATTCAGAATGACTCCAATTGCTACAAGCGCAACATTTATATCGGCTTGAACGAAAGTCTCGCATGTTCCCGTCAAACGCGCCGCCGGAAATTTCTAGAACAGCGGCAAGAATAAAAAACGTGGCTTTTCTTCGACAAGTACCGCTCGTTCCTTTGATAAAGCCGCCTTTTGCCCCTAGCAGAGGTATTTTATTTCATAATAAATTTTTGTAGTTTAGTTACCTACTTATTAAAAATGTTTTTCTTATCGAGATCTATTCAGAAAAGACTCGCGATCGACCGTTTGAGCACCCTTGCCCAAGGAATAAAAAAATTACGAACTCTATGAAAATTATCAAAAATAAATAGCATTACATTGTTGTAACGTACGTTGGTAATATTTTACTTTTACTTGCTTCTCTTCTTTGTCATCACTCGAGAAGTTTTATCCCAGAGAGGTGATGTTTTGTTTTAGGACAAAGGTTATTACGTTCGATCAAATTTTCATTAATTCATTTATACAATTGATTTGTGGCAATTTTTTATGTGACACCCTGTTTCCGATCTCCCAACCTTTCATAGGCTATTAGTTATTTGAAATTAAATGGTGAAAATAGAAGGTATTAGATAATAACTCAATAAACTGTCACATTTCCAGAGAGATAGGTGAAATATTATCAAGTCAAGGGATATCATTTGAAGTAGTTAATGAAGACGATAATGAAGATACTGATGGAGATATCTATAATGCATATGAAAGGTATGGAAAGCAGTTGAAAAAATTATTATAAATTCCATTATTTATGTTTCATTTTAGTATGCCAAATAAGAAGAGAAAATCGAATAACAATTCTGAAGATAATACAGCTGGTACTTCTGCAAGTGATATGACATTGCTAATAAAAGCTATTAACCGACGAACATCACAAAAAGAGAATGCTGATCAAATAAAGCAAGACCAAAGAGAGAGACTTATTAGTGCAATCAAAGAAAGAAATGAAATTTTGAAAAAATATTTTTACAGAAAGATAATAGATAGTAGAAAATATTTATTTCTTATGAACAATCATGAGGTGTTATTAACGAACATTGTTTTCATTCTATTTGTATTTATTCTTAATTCTGTGGGAGTTGATTCTCATTACTGTGTATAATTTTCTGATATTCTTTCAATACATTTACGAAGAAAACATTTATATTTCTTGCTGATAAATAGGTCCGCACAGTTAGTGAATAAAATCGCATGTTGTATTTTTTGCTTCTTAATTGCAACGATATATTTTTTAGTAGAATCGTGTCACTAGAGGTTTTGAGATACAAGGGTCGAAGTAAAATATGTGGCTCTGTCTATGTTTTGGCAATATTTTTGGATTTTGTTTTTTCGGACCTTCTGTATATATCTTCTTGGCTGATCCTTACAAGTTTAGGGTTCCTTCACATCGAACGAATCTGATTCACAAAGATTCGGCAATAATAACTTTGACCAAAACGTACTAACGAAGTTCCAACCTTCACACCAACTGATAGAAATCATACAATAGGAACATTATCACTTCAGTGTGCAGGAGGATTGGTGAAGAGATCAATATTTCAGGTATTTTTGATTATTTCTCTTAGTTTTGACTTTTCTGTTACCTAAATAGTTTCAACGATATTTCATCATTCATTTCAAACTACCAACCGAAAGAACAACATGGAAATATAACTTCTTCCCTTATTGGGTACAAATTGTAGAATTTCTTCTCATCGTTTGAATTTTCACCGTATTTCGATTCATTTTACTTACTCACAATCTATATTTTTTCATAAATACCGACGAAATATTTTTTTAATTCTCCAGAGAAATATTCTTATACAGGATGTAGCAGAAGTTCAGAATAGTACATAAATTTCCTATTTCATAATTTTCAATAATCAAACACAATGGCTGTTTAATTATGCGATTTTGAAACTGAAAAGTTGATGTTCTTCAGAAAGTACTTTCTTCCTTTGTTATGATAATTTCAAATGCGCTATTTTATATGGAAATCATAATTCTGCATAGAGTTACAAGGGTACCATTTCAAATTCCATATCCCTTATGTTCAACTAGTTCTGTTAGAAACACTGATGAAATCAATTTCCACAGAAAACATAGTCGATATATTTCTGATTTACATATAAAGAAAGCTGAAAGAATTCCAAGCATGCATATGATCATTTTTAGAAGCAGAGTTGTTGATAACTAAAACGGTGCTTCAAAGAGATGGAGATTATCTGCAAAGAAATGACATATTGCTTCCGAAATTTTGTTTATTGTCGGTTTCTGGTGTACTGAATCCAAAACGGCTCATTGTTTGACACTAGCATATGCATTTTTTTGCTACTTAAATTCATCATGGGATTCTGAAAATAAGTCTTGTTCAACGAAAAAAAAATGACATTCATTTTTATTGAAAATTATTATCCAATGAATGAGAAATAAATCACAAGATATGTGACTTGCAATGAATCTGTGTCTTATGCCATTTTCTTCTTTCCGTGTATGTTTATTTTTGTCAGCAATTACTGGCAGAAATCGACGATTATTTAACCTACCTTGATTCCTTCTTTCTGCTTGTGGTAATAACTTTCATCCTGCTCCCTGCTATAGCCCCCCAAAAGGTTAAGAAAGTACAGAAAAAAATATAATGTATATATTCGTCATTCATATTTTCACATTAAAGCTTCTTCAGTGAAATCAAATGCATAAATTCTTTTTTTCAAATTCATTATGAGATATAAATATTTCTAGTACATGAAAAAAGAATAAGCCAAGTATTTAGCTGCAATAAAGTATCTAATTTCGCGGTCAGCTGTTATCACATTGCAATGGTTTTCTGACGGAAGCGAAACTGTCTGCGCCAATTCTCTGCTATTGTTAGTCTTTCTTTTCTCCATTTATATTTTTCTTGCTACGCAATTAAATAATTTCATGAGTTTGGGTTATGAGAAATATATACCGTAACTTTCTGCATGAAGACCTGACATAGTGGAATATTTTCGGTATTTATCATCCAAAAATCAAAACGATTCGGTAGAAGAAGACAGGAAGACAAGTTTCACACGCTGGTGTAATCAGATACTGAAACAGATATGCAAGTTCATTTTGATAATACAGTATCTACTAATTCTACTATATATCATGTACAAGCTAAGAATTAGTTATGAAAATAAATAAAAATATGAATTACTACTACTATCTATCATATTCATTGGAATAATCAAAATATTAAAAATTTTACAATCATATGGCCCACATTTAGAATTTTATTTGAGTCTTATATATTGAAGGTATATGAAATAGTTACATAATAAAGAAATTGAAAAATATTATTAATGTCAACTCTAACTTTCTCCGATTAAATTCGTTGCCCGAAAGATTTGTAGTTTCCAATCGTGACATAACTTGGAATACTGCTACAGATCCACAATTTACGTTCTACTTTGGAAAAACTGCATTGCTTCTTGTAAAATTTGTAGCAAAATGCTACTCAAACAGGCGTTGTTTTTTACGGTTGCGTTGGCTTAAAAACTGGATTTCACAGATCGTAGAGATTGCAGATCTGAATATCTGGTATCAATTCCAATGCGCTATTACGCATTCCTTAGAAAAAGATGCGTACGTTTATGATAAAAAATGTCTCTCATGATATAACTTTAAATTTAGTTTTCTTATCGAAGTAAGCAGCAGAAAGCGGCCTTATTTTCCGGTGGCGTTGACAGAAAAGTTTGATTTTCTCGCAGATCGAAGGAATTGTGGATCTGAGTATGTGATTTGAATTTCAAGTGGATACCATTATGTGTTTCTTACAAAGAGGTGAATACGTTCATTATAGCAAAATATTTTTTTCTGTGATGTAACTACAAATTCAGTTGACATGGAGTGCAATATGTCGCTCAAGATGCACTTTTTACACTCGCATTTGGATTTTTTTCCTTAAAATTTGGGAGGGGTTAGCGACGAACATGGTGAGCGGTTCTATCGGGACATATCCAACATGGAAAAAAGGTAGTAAGGCAAGTGGAGTCCGAACATGTTATCTGACTACTGCTGGGCACCTAAAAGGGATGTACCTGACGCTAAATATTTTCGAAAATCCTGAATAAAAGTAAATATAAGTTATTTTTCCTTAATTTGAAACATTTTTTTACTGGTTTCACTTAAAAAAATTAATTGCTGTTGCAAAAAACAGTGTAACCGAAATTTTCTAAAAATGCAG
Source organism: Cryptolaemus montrouzieri (assembly GCA_013387265.2). NCBI lineage: Eukaryota > Metazoa > Arthropoda > Insecta > Coleoptera > Coccinellidae > Cryptolaemus > Cryptolaemus montrouzieri. Next base: position 129,510,922 of record JABFTP020000185.1, read on the forward strand.
ACTAGCTGTAGAGACAAAATAACCCATTCAATTCCATTTAACTTTCATTAATGTCCTTTGTGATAACAATAATCAATCATAGCTTTCAGCAGCTACAAAAAGGACTACTAGTTTCTTTGAAAAGTATTGAGGATATCCATTTTTGAGTTTATTGTTTATTGTATATATATATATATATATATATATATATATATATATATATATATAGAGCTTTGTATCTATCCTATATGATTAGAAAATATATAACAATTAACAAATTATTTATTTAAATTCCATAATTGATCATTTCTACAGTATTGTTTTACATAATTAAGTAATCAAATCAATTATCAGATTACTGAACATAGTTATAATATAAAAATTATGTGAAGTTTATGGTAAACTGAGTCTTCAACATTTTCAGAAATATATGAAATAATACTACTTTCTTTCGTTTAATATAATGAAAATGTACTTTTATCAAAACAAAAAAGAAATGATAAAGTAAATACAGAGTGGCTTATATACCTATTAAATAACTAGGTAACAATAACAAAAACATTTTTAATACTGTTAAATAAATTAGTCTCCAAATTGGTCAGAATTAAATAGCTAATCCATATACAGATACAATGCAAAACATAGTTTTATTTTCCCAACGTACTGTGCAGCTACCATCAGTATTGTTGTCCCAGTAACATGAACTTGCTGTGTGTAAACCGGCGCCATTCTTTTGCATTATTGTACAAGTTACTATATACTTATATGGCTTCATTAAATTAGTCAATTCAGAGGTACAGGCTTCAACAACAGCAGTTGTCCAATTATTTACCTTATTTTGCTGGTAACCATTTCCTCCAATAACATTTTCTATAGTGTCTTTGATTATTTTACTCACATCATCCACAACAAATTGCCCTTCTTCTTGAAGGTCCTGATCTACAGTTTCCTTTGGTTTTTGTTCCATAGTAGATTATTAAAATTAAAATTTATCCAAAAAATATTTGAAATTATAACAGGTGTTATACAGAACCTATTTTCAGAATTTTATCGATAACAATTGAATCTTTTCACAGATAAAATTATTGAACCATGACCTTTATCTGCGGAAATTGAAAATGACGAATTCTACTTATCTACCGGTGACAGTTGAGCTTGAACCTGAACTAACCTTCAAATTTTTCTGAGGAGCTGCAAATTAACTACTACGTTATCGAAGCATTTCCTAAAACGGTTTCACTATGATCTAAATATAACTACATACACGACAATTAATTATAGAAGTATGTTATGCAACTTCAAAATTAGTTGGCTGCTAATTGAAAGACTGTAAAAATTGCCATTTTGAGGGGTCACCAGAATTATTATCATAAATATAAAATATAAATCTTATAAGAGATTCCACCATTATTTGGATGTGCGAATAAAAACTTGAATAAGAATTAATATTTCTGAAATTGAATGCAACTTAAAGGAATCTCAAAACAAATTTTCATGAGAATGGTTTAGCACTAAGGGTAGATAAGGATTTTCATAGTTCAAAACTGTGGTAGTTCGTAGTCGCGTGTGTTGTTGTTTTTATTGACCATTCAATTTGACAACTAAATAAAATTGTGGCATAAGACGTCTTACTATTTTCCATGACAAAATTTGTATTAATTATAAACTTGAAGTATATTTCACAAATTCTTTTAAACTAGTAGACCCGATGCTCTAATATTCACTTTGCAATACACCATGTAATAATTATGAAATAAATTGTATAAGTTATTGACGTTTGGGAAGCGACAAGCGGCTAGTTCCCCATTGGAGGTTCATAATTTGAAATATTCAAACAAATTGCATCGGAGACTTGTGCCAATTCTGTTGATAGTTATTTCTGTATTTTATGCAGAAGCGTTCGCCAAAAATTGTGCGATCAATTTAGTGTGTGTCTAGGTAGTGTAGATTCTGCTTGTGTTGTGTGGCTTTGAAAATATTGCAAGATAAAAAGTCAAATATGACTGAACGATATCGACATTCGAGTGGTGTAGGTTATTCCTATACAAGTACAACGAAAATGGAAAACGATTTCAGCCCTAAAAAGACGATGATCATTTTAGTAATAGTGGTTGGGTGCTTTGCTGTATTGTGGCCTAAAGTTTTTTATCCAATGCTTGTGGGTTCTGCAAATCAACATATGAAGCCAAGTGCCATTGATAAAACTACAGGTTAGTGTGGAATCTTTACATATGTCCTTTGCTGGAAATTAAACTAGGAAGCTCTACTCTATTAAGTTGTTATAAGTGCTAATTTGGTCATAATTAATTTAAACTTCGATATAGTAAAAGCCAGAGGCCTAACCAATATTTTGTTGAGAAATTGTATTTTTTTTTCAATTGGGGAACTGAAAATACAACTTTGCTGACTATTGCCAAATATTAGTATATCACTCACTTTTTGAGAGAAAACAAGAATCACTTCATTGGGATAACACACTTAATGAACAATAAAACTACCAAACTATTATGTCAATATACCAAAGACCTCTTAAAACCGTAATAAATTTCAATAGTGCAGTGAATACAGGTTTAGTACAAGAAAGTCACTACCATTTAACTGATTAACAACAAAATTAATTAGTAATTGTAAACTTCCAAGAAATCTGAGGAAAAGTCGAATCTTTAATTCATTCCTCTGCTGAATTTGTTCATACAAAAGAATGGTTTCTGATACGGCCTTACTTGGGTTTCTTTTACGCTGAGTTTGTAGTTAAAAAATATGCTACCTCCTAATCTGTAGGCTGTAGATTATATCACACTTGCGGATTTTTTCGATCGTCAAATAACGCCTGTTCAAAACGCTAAGCCGCCAACTCTGCAGTTTTCAAACATGCTATGCAGTTCAGAAGTCATCTTCTCTAACTTGGAAGCAGAGTTATGAACAGAAGTTCATAATTTCTTCATAAAAATTAATATGTGAATTGAGAAAAGAAAAATTATTTAGTGGATATGAGTTCTACCATAAACTACTACTACTAATTAATGTAAATTTTTATTGAAAGGAGATGTTATATGTATTAAAAAATGTATTAAATTATGCACTTTTTTCTTATTATGTACTTTAATTCCTTTCAACTTAATTTTTAGAGTATGCAGTAAATTTTTATGATTTTTTCTAGCATCTCTGATTATTTTCTGAATAAACCAAATCGCCTATATGATATTCAACTTCTCTGCAATCGCACTGCCCAATAAATATCAGCTTTATAAATGTGGCTTTACACATTAAGTTTTTTATATCTTTTACCAACAGAACTTTTGTTTTCATGAATCATAAATGATCTGGAAGCATTTAGCGAAAGAAAAAATGTGTAGCGCATTTTATATCATTTAATATAAATATAAATATAATAGCTATTGTCACATGTTCATTGAAAATTATCAAATCAACTACAGTAGAATCCATTGTTTATTATGACTCCGCCTATATTGGTCAACCGATTATTATGAAGTAATAATAACACTGAAAATCAGTCAGCTGACTCCCCGTCTTCCAACTGCAACTTAAAGAGCCGCCTTTGCAACGTGCACGGATTGAATTCACAATTTTTGTTGCAATGCCTATAATTTCCTCCGTGTTTAAAACTTTTGAATACAAAACTTGTTGATGTATAATGCAATGGAATGAAAAAAATGAAGGTAAATCTTCATTAGCTTGACACAATGCCACAAAACCGTTTTTGTTTCCAGTCATTGCTGGTGCTTCATCGGTTGTAATGTACACTCATTTATATACTGGTAGCTTGTAGTTTTTTACAAAATTGAAGAAAACTTCATATATATCTTCGCCACGGGTCCTCCCCTTCAGAGGAATAATTGTCAAAAATTCTTACTTAGCCAACATGCCATTGAATACCATCCGAATAAAAATACACAGCTGGGCAGTATCTGTCATATTGGTGGATTCGTCGAACTGTAAAGAAAAGTATGTACATTTCATGACATCATGTTTTAGTTTATCTGCCATGTCCTGACTCATGACTTCAATACGCCTTGTGACAGTCGAACGAGATAACTAAAGTTCTCTAATAGCAGCATGATGACATATTATCGACAGTTAATCGATTGCGATATTTTGACTTAATTATCTTCATTTCAGAAAATGCAGGCTCGCACAAGTAAGTTGACCCAAACATAGCCGTCAGTTGAAAGGCGATTTGCCTTAGATTCGGAGATTTATCTTCAGATATAATACACCAGAAATTTGTATCAGATGCTGCAGCTTTGAGATGTATATCTGATATAATCTGCACCAACTCATCTTCAACAGAACATGAGTTCATATTAAACTGACTTGCTATTTCAGTAGCTAATTTCTCAATGTTTTTACATGAAAAAGGATAACTCATAAATGATGCTATATTTGCCAATTTACTGCAATCATAAAAACGCATTTCGAATTGTCCCAAAATATTTGATAATTCAGCCTCATACGTATCATAATTCAACTGAGGAATCCTTGCTTTCTAAGCCGGAAATGTTTCAGATCCTTCTTTTCTGCTGATCTATTATGATATGCAATTTACTTTTGAATGCGTTTACTGCGCTTATCATCACTATAATAATTTTTTCTTTTACCTTGAAGCTCCAAGTTATTTGTGTTTAAGTGCATTGTGATGTCACTCAAAAATGCCAAATCAGTCTGCCATTTTTCGTTTTTCAACATCTGAGTTTCATCACCTCTTTCGTATAGAAAAGCTGTTATTTCCGGCAATAGTTCTTGAAACTTTTCTAGGAATTTTCAGCGACTCAACCACCGTGTGAAGAACTAAATCAGTGTGTTCACCTGACTCCCTATCTTCCAACTGCAACTTAAAGAGTCGCCGTTACAAGCTACGTGCACGGATGGAATTCACAATTTTTGTTCCAATGCCCATAATTTCCTCCGTGTTTGAAACTTTTGAACACAAAACTTGTTGATGTATAATGCAATGAAATGAAAAAAAAGGGAAATATTCATTAGCTCGACACAATGCCACAAAACCGTTTTTGTTTTCAGTCATTGCTGGTGCTCCATCGGTTGTAATGCCTAATTACTAATTTTTATATTGGTATCTTGTACTTTTTTACAAAATTGAAGAAAATGTCATATATATCTTCGCCACGGGTCTTCCCCTTCAGAGGAATGATTGGGAAAATTTCTTCTTTAGCCAACATGTCATTGAATACCATCCGAATAAAAATACACAGCTGGGCAGTGTCTGTCATATTGGTGGATTCGTCGAACTGTAAAGAAAAGTATGTACATTTCATGACATCATGTTTTAGTTTATCTGCCATGTCCTGACTCATGACTTCAATACGCCTTGTGGCAGTCGAACGAGATAACTAAAGTTCTCTAATAGCAGACATGATTTTTGTTCTATTTTGAAAATCTCCAAATAAAGTCTCACCCGCTTCAATAAATGCTTCCTTCACAACCGATCTATCTTAGAATGGTTTCTTGTGTTTCGCCAATATATGAAATATTTTAAATGACGCGATCGTAGCAGTTTTAATTGTTTGGCTGGTCTTGTGAACATGGTTTGTTCTTTTTTCAAACAAGATATCGAATCACGTACTTTTCGTTTCCTTAATTCATTTGGTGTCGGAAAATCCTTTTCATAGTTTTTATGAACCGTTTTATGATGCCTCTCTAAGTACGACAAATAAGACAAATGCACTTATCTTCACCATACAAAATAGAAATTCTTCCTATCAATCGTTATTAAAATGATACGTTTTGATTTCTAAAATGTATGGTTGAATCACTTATTTTTCATGGATATCTAGTTTTATGAGCATAATTTAGTATGGAAATTGAAACTATAAGACGTTTCCAGTTGATACAGGAGATGTTCGAAAAAAATCATAAATTTCGATTAATTTGAAAACGGTTCAGTTAAGGCGTATAGTGAAACTCATCTTATTTCGGGTTAATACATTAAAAAATAATAGAGCTTCTCAAAAAACATAACTTCGATATGAATTCCTGTAATGGAATATTCTGTATATTTGAAAATAATTTCGAGACATGCAGCAATTAGTATCTAACTTTTTCTATATATACTTCTTCAATATATTCAACAGGAACAAAATTATCGAGACATTACGCAGTAAGTGGACACTCGGACATACGGTTGATAAAAATTAGAGTAGGTTATAATGCATAAACTATAAATTGAAAATGAATGAAAAGTGGACTCCAGCATTTGAATTTTCAAAATTATTTTGAATTCATAATTGGATTTGCAAAAGTTTCTCAATTTGATTTATTCCAAGAGCAGTGTTTATATATAAAATAAATTTGTATGTTAAATCATTTAATGAACATTCCTGAAAATATTCTATGTATCACTTTGTCTAATAGGAAATATTTTCATATTTTTCTCTCGGCATGTTCAGTCGTCATCATGCGTTGGAACAGTGAGGAGCGTGCATTTGTCTTATAGGCCTACTTTTCGAGCGGATGTTCTGTGATCGCAACCCAGCGCGCCTTTCGGAATCGCTTCAAATTAGCCCATTTGGCTCCTGTCCCGGACCAGAAATCAATTTTTACGTGGGTCACTACGTTCAGATAAACTGCAAGTGCGACAAGACGAAGAACTGGAGTCCGTCGGCCCATTAGATCACTTGAGAACATTGAGGGAGTGAGAGTTTCAATGTTGCGATCACCACGCCGTTCTGCGCGCAAACATGCGTCTGCCCTTGGACTTTCCGATCGTTCTGTGAGACGAATTCTTCATAATAATCTTCATTTCCATCCATACAAGATGGCGATGTTGCAGGAACTTTCTGAACGTGACTTCAATTCTCGGAGAAACGCGGGTGAGGTTCTTTTGGAAGTCGTTCTTTAGGACGCTATTGTTTTTTAATGATGAAGCCCATTTTCATTTGTGTGGATCTCTCGATGAACAGAACATGCGCTATTGGACTGAAACAAATCCTCGACAATTGCATTAAAAGCCTTTACTTTAAGTCACAGTGTGGTGTGCAATTTCCTCAGGTGGAATTATTGGTCGCTGATTTTCTGAGGAAAATGAAGTCACAGCGACAGTGAATTCAGACCGGTATGTAAATATGTTACAGGAATTTTCTCCCACGGCTAGGTGATTTGAACTTAGGGGACACTTGGTTCTAACAAGACGGTGCAACGGCACAAACTTCCAGAGCATCGATGGCTGTTTTGAGGGGACACTTTCCAGGACACCTCATCTCAATTAGGGGCGATTTGGAATGGCTGGTTTATTCTCCCGATTTGACCCCTTGTGCTTTTTTCCTATGGGGTTGATATCCCTTGTTTATGTGAACCGTCCTGGGACCCTACAAGATTTGAAGACCAACATGGAGGAAGAAATTACCAACATAACGCCTGCAATGCTGGCAGGAGTCATGGCAAACGCCAGAAATCGGCTTACTCAGTGTTTGGAAAATGGGGGCCTTCACCTATTTGATTTGATCTTTAAAACGAAGTGCAACAAAACTTTATGTATGTGTCTGCATTACAACAAAATAAATACAAATTTTCTGATTCATACAAAGGGTTTTATTTATTTTTGAGAAAAAGAAGTTATCCCGCCGCACCTAGTATATACACAGTATGTCGGAAGAGTTCCCGAACTTATTTTTTAGCGCGCATACAAGTGGCGCGATCTGTTGAACGACACCGGTACCATGTTGCTACTTCCTTCAGGAGTGTTTGAGATTTTTTCCCCAGTATCGGTTCATTAGTTCTCGAGATAAGACGTGTTTGCGTGAACGTTTGTTTGGTACCCCGGTACCAGCTTCGCGATGGATGAGAAATTTGAACACCGTGCGGCGATTAAATTTTGTTATAAACTTAAAAAAACGTTCACAGGAACGACAAAAATGATCGATTTGGCTTACAGTGAAGGTGTAGTGTTGCGTACAACAGGTTACACGTGGTTCAATCGGTTTAAGAAGGGTAGAGAGTCCTTAGAAATGGCCACACAATTATTGAATATTGTAATTTTAAAAATATCATATCTTGATTTTTTCAAATGGAACATCCTGTATTTTATTATTCATGTCAACGCATAAAATATTGTGCCATATTTTTGTAGGAGTAACATTATCTTCATCTTCGACCATTTTTGAAATAAAAATAAATAAACTAAAATAATAAAATCAGAGATTGCGAAAACAGAGTTTATTAGTACATATCATTATACTTAATCAGAGAAATGGAGATATTTCAAGGTAGTCGTGTATGAAATACGTAATAGATTAGTTTTTGGTGAGATGATCTACAAGGTGTTGAACTATTTCAATAAGTGTTCGAAATGTTGCCCGTGTCTTTGTAGACACAACTCAATCCTTCTGAAGAAAGACGGTTGAACTCTCGACAATATTTGCGGATTAACTGAGTGAAAGGCGTCGACTATTCTCTGTCTTATATCCAACTGTGTTGTAGAAGGAATCTGGCAAACGATGCCCTTAATATAACCCCACAAGAAGAAATCTAGACTTGTAAGGTCCGGAGTCGTAGCTGGCCATCTAACAGGACCACCACGCCCTATCCATTTGTTTGGAAATACATGATTCAAATGCTCCCTAACCTGATGTGAGTAATGTGCCGGTGCTCCATCCTGTTGAAACCACAAATCTTGTCTTATATGCTCTGGTACATCGGCAAGTAACAATGGTAGATGATTTTGCAGAAAATCTAAATACATTTCACTATTGAGGTGCCCGTCGAAAAAGTGCGGCCCAATTAGATATCCATCTACTATAGCGGCCCATACATTCAAGGACCAACGGTGCTGGTGATCTATTTGTCTCATGAGGTGTGGATTTTCCGTAGCGTAATAATGAAAGTTGTGCCTGTTAACAAGCCCATTCTTGTGGAAAGGTGCCTCGTCCGAGAAAAGAACTTTGCTAAACATATTTGGATTTTCATAGTCTTGATTGTTCAGTTCCTGGTGCAGCTGTACATGATATGCATGAAATTTATTCACTTTCAAGACTCTCTGGACGGAAGTTTGACTTATATCTGTTAACTGAGAAATCTCTCTTTGGTTTTTATAGGGGTCCTCTGCCCTTGCCAACAAAACTGATAACTGCTTTTCTTCAGCTGTAGCACTTTTTGGTTTTTCATGTTTTTTGTGAGTGAATTACCCATTTCGATAAATCTAATTAGACGTTTTTCAAAGCATCTTGCATCAGGATGCCTTTTATCAAGAAACCTTTGTGCATAAACTCTACTTGTCAACAAAGAATTTCTATCACACTCACCCAGAATAAAAATCATATCAACCGTTTCTTTTCTGGAGAGCTTCATGGCAGTCAATTGAGAAAATTGGGTTCAAACCTCACTTTAACAATGTTTAATAACGAAACACTGATAAGTTCACCATGTAAAATGCAGAATATGATATGTCCGGACACCTGACAGAAGGCACAAATAAAAAAAGTCAACACATACCTCGATTTACGTTTTAATCATCTTGATTTTATTATTCGTTAAAAGAATTATCTTGTTTGGGTTTAATTTTTTACTACTTGAATCATTACAGAAAAAAAATTTCTGTGCGAATAATGATGCATGTTGATGAATTTGATACGGTTTGTAGAATTTTCATCAAAAATTTTTACAAATACTCGAATATTTCGAAAATGATCGAAGATAAAGATAAGGTTACTTCTGCAAAAATATAGCACAATATTTTTTGCGTTGACATGAACATTAAAATACAGAGTGTTCCATTTGAGAAAATCAAGATATGATATTTTTAAAAATACAATATTCAATAATTTTTTTGAGTCACTCCTGTATAAAATGAGGATAATCTATTTCAATTCATCAATAAAGCTATCCTTGGGCAATAAGAAAACGAAAGGAAAAAAGTATTCATCCTCTCTGGCCGAAGGAGCATGCGATGATGTGAGAGCCTATGTTCATGAATTTTTACGGAAAAAAAAATATTGTGACGAAACTACTCACCAGACTTATTACTTAATGACATTATAGCAGAGTTTAGGCCGCTCCTGAATCTTGAACAAAAAAGTGGTCTTGGAATCTGAAAAAACCATCCAAGATTATTTTATAGAAAATAAGGACACCCTGTTTACTGCAAAATAAATTTCTGAAGTAGATTCTTACTTTCTAAATACAATACCGTTCGAACAAAAATGAAATCTTCAAGAGTGTACGTGTACGAGCTACAGTGGACCGCGCCACTCGTGAATCACCCAGTATATTATATATATATATATATATATATATATATATATATATATATATATATATATATATATATCTATATATTTATATATAAATGATTACTTAGCTTTATTGTAACCGAAAAGCAAATCTACAGATGGAAAAAATCATTGAAATGAGATACTATATGCACCTAGAGCAAAAATTTCAAGAAATACTACATGATCTGAAGGCTCATATCAGACTAAATGAAGAATGTATAATCAACAGTAAAAACTAGAAGCGTTTGTAATGTGGTTACAGATATAATATATTAAAGATTCTTTGTATTTTATCAAACAAATGATACAGTCATGGGAAGAATAAAGAAATTCTAGTAACCATAAAAGCACGTGAACTTGAATACATATAATAAGGAGCATGCAATGATATGAACTATTGCAGTTACCTCTCCAGGCAAAGTGTTGAAAAAGAGACAACCAGCTAGTAGAAGTATATCCTAGATGAATCTTCATGGTTTAACAATATAGTTAGTTTACCTATTCCTAGCTGCTTGCCAATAGTAATTATGATCGCCAACATTCGTTAATCAGATAGACACTAGACGGTTAAGTCTGGTACTCTTATACATAAATGAGTGGGCTTAGCAGTATTCGATGGTTAGCTTGGATTGATTTCGTTTGGATATGGCAGGATGAAACGCGTGAATAAAGAATCATAAAATTGCAGTAGATAATTTAAATTGAATCTGCGAACAATGTTTCAGCAATTATTAGCGACAATATGCGTTGAAAGTCCTAGAATTAGCTCTCAATATAAAACTCCTCGTTATGCTAGGTGATATTTATTCTTTTCATAACTACTAATTGAAGTATTCACATATCAAAAGATTTATAGGTAACATAACATTCTATAATCTTCACTTATTATTACCACTCTATCAGTCTTTAATTAATAATAATTTCAGCCTAAGTACTTCTGTGCTTTAATGCTCTCATGAACTTTCTCTTTACTCTTCTCAGGTTGCTGCTATGTACTCTCTGAAAGTGATGTCGATACTATCAAAATAATGTCTGAACTATGCGGAAATATCATAAAAGAACAAATGGGGGACATGCCATTAAATGGAAGACAAATCATAAATATATGCCAAGATGAGGTAATGAAAACTTGTGGAATAGATATTTCCGCAGTTCTGCAAGAACAAGTTCGTCTAGGACAAACGACGAAACAAATTCTAGATGAAATTCGTTCACTGAATGGATCCCTCTGTCTGAAATATAATTTTGGTGTACCACCTTGGCGTCTGGGAGTGCCGCATATAATCACCATCAGAAATGACTCTGAGAGTAAGCAGATAGTGATGTCTGAGACTAACATGTTTTCTGCTTTTTCTAACTAATTCTTTCGTAATATATGGTAGCCATAATAAAAACAAGTAATGTGTATTTAGTATTTTTACTGAATAATTGTGATTCGTAAGGCGTTTCACTGCACCGTTGCTTCTTCACTCGAATGAATGTACATAAATAATGACAACTATATATAGATACATACAATTGAGAATATAAATACAAATGTTCTTAAGTAATTAAAAGCTTATTGGGTTGTTTCTTCTCAAGTGGTTATTGATGACAGGTATATCCAATAAAATTAAGGAATAGATTGCTCCTGAAGAGATATCTGTCAAAACTTTTGACAGATTTAATTATTTTTGTTATAAACTCGATTTTCGAGGAACATTTAAAAAAATTGTAGCTCGTAAATCTTTTGCACTACAGACACAATTTTTGCTTGGGTGGATGGAAGAAGGATCAAGGAATTTTTTAAGCAGTCTACACATGTCAAATCTTTATTGCGTTGTTTTGTATGATTTTTTCAATTTGGCCTTTTTCAAACAGCAATAACTCAATTTTTTCAAATGACACGTACCAATTTTTATATCGCCATCAGATGAAGCATCAAATTTCAGATGGAATTGTATGAGCATGTACTATACCCATCTCTTATAGTTCCGAAATAATTTGGGAATATATTGAATTTTGATGATTTTGCAAGAACTAACAGAGAATGCTTTGAAATATTTGAATCAAGTAGCTGAACTGTCTACGCTCACCTGACAGGCGCCTAAAATTAATGTACTTGTCACTTCGTCCATTCGAATTTGATATTTCAACAAGAATTGTTGGTAATTTGAAGTGAAAATTTTTGAAAAACACCAGATTGATAATAAAATGGCTGATTATTCAAACGAGGATATGTTAAATCTCTTTTTAATTCATGGCGAATGTCAAAAAGTGGTGGATAGAACTTGCAGGCAATTCAATAACCAATTTCCAAATTTGGCGCCTATGAGTAAAACAAAATTTCGAAGAATTAGAAGCAATTTTCTGCAATTTGGAGGAACAAAATACATAGAAACTAGAAGAAAACCAATTCTCGAGAACGACGACAATCAAATTAATACGCTAGCGTATTTTCGTGCCAATCTACATGCGTCCATTAAGTCAGTATTAATGGATATTTGATTGAGTTATACTTCCATTCAAAGGATCCTTAAGAAACATAACATGCACCCGTATTCTTTTATCAGACTACAAATATTGAAACCAACTGACCCTCCCAAGCTGCTAAATTTCTGTGAAAATTTATTAATTCGGCTTCAAGAAGATGAGACAATTCTGCAAAAAATTATATGGTCTGATGAAGCCAAGTTCAATGAAAGTGGAATAACCACCAGGAGAAATCGACATTTTTGGGCCACAGAAAATCCACATTTCATTGAGGCTATTGATTTCCAAAATAAATACAGCGTGAACGTTTTTGCAATTTTAATGAATGATTTGTTGGCTTATCACATTTATGAGGAAAATCGTTATGGACAAAGATACCTGGAAATTTTGAGAGGAACATTAGCAAATTTTTTAGATGGATTACCCCTTAACATTCTGAGGGATTGCTATTACCAAATGGATGGTACACCAGCACATAAAACATGAGTTGTAGATCGGCAGCTAACAAAAATGTTCGAGGATAGATGGTGGGGTAATCAAGGACCAAATTTATGGCCTCCGCGTTCTCCGGACCTGACGCCCCTTGATTTTTATTTATGGGGCAAAATCAAGAGTGAAGTGTATATTATTCCTGTAAGAAGTAAGGAAGAGTTACGAGAGCGCATTCATAATGCTTTTCGTAATATTGATCCTGAGGAAACTAGGAGGGCAACTCATCATGTTCGTATACGAGCTGTCAAGTGTATCGATCAAAATGGGGCCCATATTGAACATTCATTCAGAAAATTAGTTTTCTCCTATGATGTTCGCTATTATTTATTCGTATTAATGTAAATATCTTCGATGATTGGTTTTCGCTTAGTTCCTACAATTTTTATTCTTCCGAATTGTAGAAAATTGCTTCTAATGCTTCGAAATTTTATTTTACTCATAGACGGTAAATTTGGAAATTGGTTATTGAATTGCCTGCAATGTCTACACACTACTTTTTGACTTTCTAAAATGAATTAAAAAAAGATTAAATATATTTTCGTTTGAATAACCAGTGGTTTCATTCCAAATGTGATGTATTTTTGAATATTTTCAATCTGAAATAACGACAATTCTTGTTGAAATATCAAATTCCAATGAACGAAGTGACAAGTACATTAAATTTAGGCACCTGTCAGGTTAGACAGTTCAGCTACTTGATTCAAATATTTCAAAGCATTCTCTGTTATCTGTTAGTTCTTGCAAAATCATCAAAATTCAATATATTCCCAAATCATTTCGGAACTATAAGAGATGGGTATAGTAATTGCTTATACAATTCCATCTCAAATTTGACGCTTCATCTGATGGCGATATGAAAATTGGCACGTGCAATTTGAAAAAATTGAGTTATTGCTGTTTGAAAAAGGCCAAATTGAAAAAATCATTCAAAACAACGCTATAAACATTTAACATGTGTAGATTGCTTAAAAAATCCTTGATCCTTCTTCTATCTACCCAAGCAAAAATTGTGTCTGTAGTGCAAAAGATCTACGAACTACAATTTTTTTAAATGTTCCTCAAAAATCGAGTTTATAACAAAAATAATTAAATATGTCAAAAGTTTTGACAGATAAGTGCCAATAACTTGGGTATTTCATGCCTTGCTCAAATGTCGGTTCTAGATGTATAATAAAAAAGGTAGATTGCCATTTGAAATAACAAAGTGATGACCCACTTCCGGTATAACGGGAAATGGTATCACTTGGAAAATATTTCACTCCAATTGGAAATCGCTAATTGTGGCCGCGTATAAAATTTCAGCTTGATATTGTAATTGGAACTTAAAAAGTTTTTAACTGACGATCCCGATGGATATCCCTGTATAGTTGTCATAATTTCTGTACATTCATTCGTCTGAAGAAGCACCGATGTAGTGAAGCGCCTTAGGAATCACAGTTATTCAGCAAATTCTTAAAACACATTACTTGTTTTTATTATTGATTATGGAATTCTACCAAGTAAAAACGTCCCAAACTCCAATGTAAAAAGTTGCATCTAGAAAAACGATTTCGATTATTTTCTGTAACTCAAGTTCGTTAGATGTTAGATGTCGTAACTCTCGAAACATATAAGTACTAACCATCTCATCGTAAATGTCAAATTTTCATGACAATCTAATGTATTGTTCATAAGGTATGGGAATTTTACGCTGCATTCATAATTCCAATAATGGAAAAATCTAATTTTTTTTGTAGTTGTGCGAAAAACTGGAATAGATTCATTTAGATCAAAGATGACAGCCTTTGATCTGGAATGAATCTGTTCCATTTTTTTGCACTAATACTTGAATAGCTCAGGGCGATAGATAGTCTCCTCTATTTTGAGTAGCTCACTCTGTAACTTCTACAGTTTTCAATCAAAAATGAAAATTGGGGGATGCAGACAAAGATTATACCTTTCTTTCGAGGTATCACTCGACCCATCTACCCTCTTCCAAATTTTCAAGGGTGGTCACCCCTGCTCTAGGGGTTGAAATTCGAGATGAGGATAGTACTTGATGATGATTGAAATTGATCAGCATGGATCTATTCCATTTTACTTCACTGAAACTTGAATAGTCTCAGGGAAATAGTCTTCCCTATCTTTCAGTTACTCACCCTGTATCTTTTACAGTTTTCAATTAAAAATGGAAATTCATTCAAGGCAATGTAGACAAAGATACCACCTTTCTTTTGAGTCATCACTCGACCCATCTTCCCTATTCAAAATGTTCAAGGATTGCATATTTCAGGCAAGTTTTGTACCCCAAAAGATGTCCTCCTTGAACAAAAATTGACCTGTTTTTGCATTTTGATCAGAAATGAATATCTTGGTAGATATAGCCTCTGTTTAGTTTTCGTTGAAGCACCCTGTATAGTAGTACATTATGTTGAATCTGAAGAATTCTCAATTGAAAATTTTGGACATGAACTACATGAATGTTGATGTTTATGAGATATGAAAGTTAGATATAGGACAACTTTTCTGTTGGGAAAACGTCTTTTATGGAGGTTGACGAGATAATATAGTTTTGGTGACTGAATTATCAACTAAAAGTTTGTTTTTTTAGTTTTAACCAGAATGTGATGAAATTCGTCAAGAGTTTGCCAATATAGTGCAATTTTGAACATCATTGTTTCATTTGATTAAAAATGTATATCATTTTCTTCGAGTAACGACCTCCTCAATTAAATTATTCTAGAATTTTCCCATTTTACACAAGCCATCATTTCCAGTAGACTGACAAAGGTATACTAATGAAGAAACTTAACTGAAAGGTTTAAACGTACAAAACTGTTCCATTCTTACATTTTCTATTTTAGGTGTTCGTCAAGAACGTCCTGCTCATGTGAGATCAGAGATGGTGCATCCAGCATTCAGAGAAAGGGGACGAGCAATTCCACAGACATCATCGCCATCGCGTCCACCTCCAATAATTGTTGAAGGAAGGGTAAGTCATTTAGATAATTATAAATAACCGATTTAACCCTGCAGTAGTCGCGCCCTATTCTAACATTAGTAGTCGCGGCGAGTCTGAGGGACTCCAAATTTCGACAGTGCATACTTAAGGAAAAAATGAGCATTTCACTAAATAAAATGCAGTATATGAAAAAACGTTTATTATTGAACATAACTGTTTTGCACTTTGTTGGAATTAACATCAAACTCAACATGAAATAAAATTCTTGAAAATATGCTTGTTTTTTCATGATTTTTTTAAAGAAATGTTAGAAAAATATAATACGAAAAAAAAGTCCAAAACAATAGTGAAATTGAATCTTCAGTATATATGCTTTTTACACATGTTGGTTAAAATTCTCCTCTGTACAGAGACGGCACCAAATTTTTGAGTGTTTTAGAAATACAAATTTTTTGCATTTTTGGCAGTAATATCTTGATCTATTCTTGTTTTTGCACTCCAAACGATATTTTCTGATAATTCTCGGCATTCCTAATTGCTGATCATTATTAGCTGATGTACCAGCAACTTCTTGCCTTCTCTGTTGAACTGCTTGGGGTACATTAGTTTCTGTTGCACGCAGCATCAAATAAGGATCTAATAAATCGAGAGATATTTTCTTCAGAAAATGTCTTCTCTTCAAATCATTATCAGGATCTTCATTGTTTGCAGTATGAATAACTTGACTATTTATTCCTGCTACACTAGGAGGCAAAATTAGCGGAACACTCGAAAATTTATCCAAATTCGAAGTCCGATATTTTTCCTAATTCTCAACCGATTTAGATGATTTTTTCGGCAAGTTATAGATCAACTCTTCTGCTTTGTAGAAATTATAAGAGAAAACAAAAAAAATTGAAAAAAATTTTATACGGGGGCAAAACTAAAAGTGTTTTTTTGTCAAAAATTCATAACACCCTGTGGAATTTCGTGGTCCGGGTTGAAACGTACAATATCATGGTCTGTCAAGACACATCTTCCTACAGTAACGCCCTTCTTGTTTTATGCATTTATTTCTATTTTTACAAGAGATATCCAATTTGAAGCGAAAAGTCACAAATTTCAAGAATTTATTTTTAATCTTGCGTAGGTGCATAACATCGGAGGTTAGCCAAAAAATAAAATCAAAATTAGAGAAGCGGAAATCTAACGAAATGAAAATTTTTGAAATTCACTGGCCAATTTCACGCTCCGGGAGAACTCGAAGTACACTGGAAAAATCGTTGATTTTGCACATTTATTTTTTAATTTTTTTGTGTGACACTATAATATTTATCATTCCTGTCCAAAATTGGGAGCAGGTGTGTATCCTGGCGATACATTCGTGAAATGAAATGAACATGTTGAGAAAAATGTTCATGATGACCCACAAAAAAAAACATTTGATTATAGTAGCGAGTATGACCCCCCGAGCTCTTATTACAGCGCGCATACGATTTCGTATACTCCCAATGATGTTGTCTATCATCTGTTGAGGTATGTTGTCCCACTCTTCCACCAAAGCCAATGTCAGCTCTTCAACGTTGCTTGGATTCCGTTGTCGAACCCTTCTTCCAAGAATGTCCCAAACGTGTTCGATCGGGTTTAAATCCGATGACCGCGACGGCCAGTCCATTCCTGTGATTCCAACTTCATTGAGATATTCTATCACTATGCGCGCAGTATGAGGGCGCGCGTTATCGTGCATAAAAAGGAAACTTTCCCCCATGTAAGGAGCAAAAGGCACAACATGGGGCTCCAAGATTTCTGTTGTATACCGATGGGCATTAAGTGATCCATTGCCAATAATCTCCAGTTCTGTTCGTACTCCCAAGCATATACCACCCCATATCATAACTGACCCTCCACCGTATTGCTCAGTTCCTGCGAAGTTCGCTTGATTGTACCGTTCCCCTAGATGCCTCCATATTCTATCTCTACCATCCACGAAATTCACACAATATCGGCTCTCATCACTAAATAAAACTCGTCTCCACTGATTGATTGTCCATGCTACATGCTCCCTAGCAAACGCCAATCTTGCTACCCGATGGGCTCTATCGAGTCTTGGTGCTTTTGCTTGCGCGTATGATCTCAGACCAACTTCATTTAATCGTCTTCTGACTGTCCTCACACTGACGTTAATGTTATCCACTGCTTGTAAAAGGTTACGTGCCTGAACAGCAGTAAGACGAGGATTTCTTATGGTTTGATTGACGATGAAACGGTCATGTATAGCGCGGGTTGCCCGATTTCTTCCTTGTCCTCGCCTCCTCACGTACAATCCAGTTTCCCTGTAACGTCGGTAGATTCGATGGATAACCGACGTCGAGACACCCAACATGGTACCGACTGAGCAGTAGGTGCGCCCTTCCTCGATCAATGTAACTGCCCTTGCTACTGAGGTTGGTGGTAAATCTCTCATTCTGAATGAAAAATACCGTTTCGAATCGTAAACAGTAAAAGAATCACAAAACACCGCAACCGATCGAATTTGTATCAAATCAAAGAATGGAAAACTCTCATTCTTTAAACAAGTGCAAATGTGGTCATATACAAAAAAACGTGTGTTGTATTTCATATTTGATAAAAAAAGGTGTGCACATGTGTAAATGAAAAGTTTTATCAATGGTCCCAGAATTCGGTTGTGTATTTTAATACCTACCGACTGTTATCTCCGATGAATTCCTAATTTTCACCAAATTAACCAAATTGTCATCAATAACTAATGCAATTCGAACATAAAAATCGCAAACGACAATTTCGACACGCCTGAGTGATAATAAGAAAATTCCAAATTGATAGACGAATTTTAATGACAATTTCTTGATTCAATGGAATTTCCACTTGAACTTAAATATATTTTGCAAAAATAGAGATAAACGTATGAAACAAGAAGGGCGTTACTGTAGGAAGATGTGTCTTGACAGACCATAATATTGTACATTTCAACTCGGACCACGAAATTCCTAGGGTGTTACGAATTTTTGACAAAAAAAAAACACTTTTAGTTTTGCCCCCGTATAAATTTTTTTTCAAATTTTTTTGTTTTCTCTTATAATTTCTACAAAGCAGAAGAGTTGATTTATAACTTGCCGAACAAATCATTTAAATCGGTTGAGAATTAGGAAAAATATCGAACTTCGAATTTGGTTAAATTTTCGAGTGTTCCGCTAATTTTGCCTCCGAGTGTATATTCATCAGTGCATAGAAGATCACCATGGGCCAACGTCTAGTTGTTCTTGTTACGTTATATATTGCAGAAAGCTCGTCCACTGTATCTGCACCCCCTTTCGTAGAGTTATAGTAGGTTATTATCTCTGGTTTATTTTGATCACCAGTGCTGTGATCAATTGCATCACTGTTATACAGACTCGATATCATCAGAACGTTCTGACTGGACGTTGTTTCGTTTCAAGAAATTCTCTTGGTAACTCCCTTTTATTTTTTTCTAATTGTACCACCAGCATAGCCTGGTGTTACGAATGGGTAGACAATGCTGACGAGGTCAAACGAGACCGAAACTGCAGTCCATTGTTCCTATTCGTGACATCTGACCGTGCTGTGCCACTGCTCTGTGGCCTCGATTGACGGTGATTATGAAGAGTAGATCGGAAAACTAGTTCCTTCAAGGGAGAATATTTAACATTGAATATTGTTCCTTGAATAATAATTTTCTTCGATGTGTCTTCACATTGCGAAATCTCGCATATAGTAACTTTTGTTTTGAGATGAATAAACAATTACAGAGGTAGTAAATTGAAGAAGGTATAATGTGATATGTATATGAAAGATAATTAAAAAAATATAGAAAAAGCTTAAACATGAGAAAAAAATTGCTTAACATTATTGTAGTTTACAGTTTGCAAAAGAAGTCTGTAATATTCTTCTGTTTGAGAGTTATAGCTTCTTGCATGTCTATTATGTTTTTAATAGAAACAATGTTAAAAAACACACTGTCTGGCACGTCACCGGTTCGTTCCAAAAATATACGTAAAGTTTCTACTGCAACTCTTGCTTGCTTAGTAGTGACATCTGCTGTCTCATTCATCCCTAAATCATCTTCTTCTTCAGCCAAACTTTTCACTTTTCGACTTACAATCGTACTGTATGTACGATTTTTCGACTTACGGGAGTCTGTTAAGAAAACTTGGAGTTACAGAGGTCATTTCATTTAAGGTTTCGGCTTAAATATTGTTCTTCGAGTTATAGAGGGAAAAATCATATGTCTTCGAGTAATAGAGGTAAATTTCTGGTGAAAAATTCATTCGAGATATGTATAATTTTTTTTTCGACTTAGACAGGTATTTATTTTCAAGGGAATGGGAAAAAATTCGAGTTATCGAGGTTCGAGTAATCGAGAGTAGACTGTTATTACATACATCTTGAGCTATGCGTTCCTCAGGGGTCACATCTAAGTCAAATCTTGTTCAACAGATTTATACTTATAAAAAAGGTAATGTCAACTATGTTCTCATTATTTGCGTATGACATAAAGATCTACTCTGTAATTAAGAGGTCATCTGATGCAGATCAGTGGCAAATACAATTGGGCAGATTCCACCTGTGAATTGTAGTGAACTGTTTGCGTCTGAACATTGATGGATGTAATATAATCTCATTTTACAAAAACACGGTTCCTATACTTCATAATTACACCTTAACGAGACATGGTCCTAGGTGTGTAAGATTGATAACAGATTTGAGAATTTTGCTGGATTACAAACTCAACTTCAAAGAACATATACAGAATATCGTCTCAAAATTTCATCAATCCCTCGGCTTCAATTTCCACCTAACACCACTAGCATATTATGTTGCTGTCTTGTGAGATCTCACTTGGAATATGTATCGACTGTATGGTCACCCTATTATAAGTGTGACTTGACCATTTGGGACGATAATGGAGTCTATCGTAGTCTAATATGATTCAGAATTCTGTAGCATTTAGGCTTGTTAATGTCTCTAAAAGTGTGAAGATTACTAGATATGACAGGAATAGAATGAAACGAATCTTACATAAAAGGAAGAGGGATGCTATCGCAGTTGAGGATTTATCGAATCCTTTCGAGGAAGAATAGCTTAAATCTGCAATAAAATCTACTAAAGTTCGTAATGTTCCAGGATTTGATGGCATCTTCCTGAATTTTTCAAACATCTAGGAAATAACGGAAATAAGTGGTTACTATCCTTTTACAATGACATACTCAACTCAGATAGTATTCCCGTTGAATTTAGAAAGGCTGAAGTTATTGTCATTCTCAAACCTGGGAAGAATCCAGAATTTCCTATTAGTTATCGACCTATTAGCTTACTTTCTGTTTCTTTCAACATTTTAGAAAGATTTCTTTATCAGAGGTTAGAACCAATCATTGACAGAGCTCTATCGTTTTCGAAAAAACTGGAATTGTTCTGATCAGGTATTAGGTTTATCCAGTTTCATTGAGACAGGATTTCAGGGTAAACTTAAAATAGGAGCTGTATTTGTAGATCTCTCTTCGGCATATGACACAGTTTGGAAGGATGGTTTAGTTTATAAACTTTTTGAAGTAGTTCAATGTGGAAAAATTGTAAAATTGATTGAAAATATGTTGTCTGATAGAAGACTTCGAGTTTTTATCGGTAAGAAAAGCAGTAGATTTTACACTCTAAATGATAGCCTACCTCAGGGATCTGTTCTTGCACCTCTTCTCTTCAATTTATATATGTCTGACGTCCCTGAAACTTCCTCTACAAAGTTTATTTATGCTGATTATATTGCTTTTGTTTTTCGACGCTAAGACTTCGAAACAATTGAGCAAACACTGACTTCTGATTTAGAAATTCTGAACATTTTCTTCAAAAAAATGGCGTTCATGTCCAAATCCTTGGAAAACTGAGGTTTCTTGTTTTCATCTGAATATCATGAGAAGGATAGGCAACTAAGAGTATTCTTCAATCAATCACTATTAACTCATAATTTCACTCCAACACATCTTGGTGTAAAGCTTGATCGTTCTTTGACGATCAAATTTCATATTGATAAATTATGTCAGAAGTTGAGAACAAGAAACAATATACTACATAAACTAGCTGGATCTAATTGGGCGCCGGAGTCGCTACTTTGCGAACTACTGCTTTAGCTTTAGTATATTCAGCAGCAGAATATTGCTGTCAGGTGTGGTTGAATAGTGCTCATGTCAATAAGATTGATTCTCAGTTGAACTGTTCTATGAGAGTTATAAGTGGATGTATCAGTTTAATTGCTACCCCATGGCTTCCGGTTATTTGTAATATAGTTCCTTCCCATATTCGCAGGAAATTAGCTCTTAAATCGTCTTGGGATTAGTATCACTCATTTCCAGAAGTTTTTCCGATAATATACGATCTTCAAAATCCACCTAACCTGTGATTGAAATCTAGGAAACCTATTTGGTCGATTGACTTTTTGCGTACACGGGTGAAGGCTGTTGATCTTCGGAAAACTGAATGGCAGGAAGTTGATGTTTTTAATAAAGTTCTCATAGAGGATCCTTCCAAAAGGGTTGCAGGTTTCGATATAAGTAGGAAAAATTGGTGTACATTAAATCGTCTCAGGACAGGACATGGTCGTAATAATAGTATGTTGTTCAAATGGAATACTGTAGAAAGTCCGGCATGTGAATGTGGCGCAGCTGAAGAAACCATTAGACATTTAGTCCTCGATTGTCCTATTTATCATTTTACGGGTGGTTTTCAAGAAATTCATTCCGTTACAGATAATTTCATTAACTAGGTAGAGAACTTTGAGTCTATTTAGAGATTAGTTTTTTGCTCCCCGTTAGTGTTTTTTTCCATGGTGTATGTTGACAAGGCAAGGGCTACACCCATGTAGGGCTTCATTCCCAAAAGGTGTATGAGATGTTTCCTGTTGAAAAACAGAGGAGCATTTGTTGAGTTCTTAGATTCAAGTGAGTTTAGACATATAAGAGTTAGGTACGTTTTGATGATATATATTTCTGCTGTTTTTCTTTTTCCATTGTTACAGATTTTTCCTGTCCCAATCCTCCTTCCTTTTCACCCTTGTCTTCGTGAAGTAGTGGAAATCATGGAGTGCAAGATGACAATTAGAGAATAAAACTGCTAAGCAGAAAAATTTTTGGTACTCTTTTTGTACACACGACACTAACACACCATAAACAGACAAGCTATTTCTAGTGCAATAGCGACAGGGAAACGAGTTTTTTCCACAGGTTTTTTCACTCGTTTACTGAATCATACGCAAGATAGTTTGGTTCCCCTGTTACATTTCCTGTGCTCACACATCGTAGGAGGCATGATGCGAGTTTAGATGCCTGATTAAGGAACGGACATGGTCTGTTTTTTCTGCAGGTATTCTATTTCTTCGCTTGTTTTTTACGATTGTGTTTTTTCTGACACAAACCAAAATTATAGCATAAGCATTTATTGTATTATTCGAATTTTTGTAAATCCTCTTCTTTCAAAAGAATATATATATATATATATATATATATATATATATATATATATATATATATATATATATATATATATATATATATATATATATATATATCGATGAACTCTTGAGATTTCTGATAGAGAATTTGATACTTTCGCCTCGTCAGCATGGTTTCATGATGAAACGTTCAGTGTTGACAAATCTGATTCAATCTCTAGACGATTGGACGAGGATACTTGATCGTGATGAACCTCTTGATATTGTTTACCCAGACTTTTCTAGAACATTCCTGAGAACAGACTTATTATGAAAGTAGAAAATTTTGGTGTGCTTGGAAATCTGTTGAAGTGAATTGATTGCTTTCTTTCGCAGAGACAGTTTTTCGTTCTGGTTGTTGGTGCGGTATCGCAGGGGAGACCTGTGATCGGTGAGGTTCCACAGGGATTAATATTGGGTCCCATTATCTTTCTTAAATATACCTCTGATCTTCTGAAGAACATTCGGTCAAGTTTTATTTAATATGCTGACGACACGAAGCTTTACTGGGACGCCTGGTCATCCTGTTTCCAACTTCAAAAAGATATAGACTTCGTTACCAAATGGTGTGAAGACTGGATGTTGCCTTTGAATGTAGAAAAGTATGTGGTCCTCCATGCTGGTAAGTCAAACCAGAAATTTGACTATACTATTAACAAGATTAGCGAAAGTTGATGAGCATAGTGATCTGGGTATTCTGGTCAGCAATTACTTGAGCTGGTTCCCTCACATATCCGCGGTGTGTAGAAAAGCAAACTCAAAATCGTCCATTCTGAAGAGAGTGTTTGATAAGGCTTCACCGAAAGTGTTCGAGAATCTGTACCGAACTTGTGTCAGATCTTTGCTGGAGTTTGGGGGATGAGTATGGCACGTTAAGCTTGTTAGAGACCGAGACCTGTTGGAGTCGGTCCTACGTCAGCCATCTAGGCTCAGGTATGGTGCTGTTTGGCAATCATTTTTTGCAGACTAAACGGTCTAAACGGTCCCGCTTATCGGCAATATCTTGAGGTGGAGTTACCTTTATTGCTCGAGGATGTGCTACTTTTGATGAGAAACATAATGTGGTTCATGCATAACAGGGCACCAGCACATTTCAGTGAAGAAACCAGGGAATTCTTGAATAATACATTCTACAACCGATGGATAGGTCGGGGTGGGCCAGAACCATGGCCTCCTAGGTTTCCAGACTTAAATAGTTTAGACTTTCTTATGGGGATTTCTCAAGTGAACACTGTAGAAAAATTGGGTGAATCGAATAATAACCTCTTGTGACACGATAAGAAATACCCCAGGAATATTTCAAAGAGTGGTGGATAATATGCGAAGAAGGACAGAGGCCTGTATTCTTGCAGGTGGAGGACACTCACAGTAATTTATTCAGTTTATAATTGTTTTTTTAGTTTGATATTGAATAAGTATAAGTTGAGTCTCAGAAGACGATCTATCAAAATTAAAGTTAATTTTGGGCATACATATCGAGTATTTCTATCATTCTTTTTATTTAGCGAATAACATACAATTCAATAATTTTTCACTCGGAAACGGTTGGAGATACGAAAAAATTACAAGTGTCAAAAAAGTTTCTAAATTGAACGAAGATGACGAAAATTGATTGTACGCTGATCAGTGGCGTACTGCAAAAAAGTTTGGAAGGGCAAAAGACGACATGGCTCCGGTAAAGAAAACACCTTGTAGATTCTAGTTAAAGTTTAGGACGTGTAATGATGGAGGCTATAAAAATAGCTTGCATTCCAAATTTGGGCTGAATATCTCAAAAACTGAAGGAGTTTTGAAGAAAAAATCTATTTTTTTCGGTAATTTCAACACCCTTCAGCTCCGTAACGAAGCTTTTGCGGACCTATGTTTATATAAACTTTTTTTCCTAAAATTGCACGGAGATTTACCCCCTCAAGTTGTGACATACTATTATGTAACACCCTGTATAATGTTACTCTTATAGTGTTCTCTGAGTTCTCAATATAAACGTGATGAATTCTGGCAGACAGGAGACGATTCCTCGTTATTAAAAATAGTTTCATCTATTTACTAGGTGACATTGGGACAAGTTCAACAGATGACCTCGCCCTAATTTCATAATACTCATTTCAACAGTTTTTCGCTTCGCTTTATTACTTATTTTGTATAACAAAATATAACACAGCTGGGAATGAGAATACAATCTCCATAGTAGCCTATACAGTGTTTATCCGACGATTTGAATTAATTTGAAGATGAATAAATAGCGTTGTGATGGAAAAGCCTCCAAAGATATTTTCAACAAAAAATTTTATATTTAGTATGTCATTGGTAAATTTAAACTCTCTTATTTTAAATGCAACACCCTGTATATCATTAAAGTTTTGTATTCTTCAGAATATCCCACACATATTTCATGTATATTGTTCTATACTTGTCTGCAAACTGTTCTGGATATACGAAGCATATCCAGAAAGTAAGTGTAGTGAAGCTATCACGGCCTGGGGGGTTTTATTTTCATCATGTTGGCTACACGGCAGTGTTGCCTGACTTTTTCATTTTGTAACGAGACCGGTTACTACGTTGAGAACTGTTGATGCGACAACACGTTTCTTAAACAATCTGAAGCCAGTATCCTGCCAAATGCGAATTCGCGATCTAATTTTAAATGAATATCTGCCTCAAGGGGAAACCATTAACTCTACAAGATACTGTGACGCCCTAAAAATATTTAGGAAGGTGATTCTGAACAAGAGGAAAGTTATGCTGACAAAAGGGGTCTGCCTGAAAAAGGTTTTCAATCGACGAGGAGGTGAAGGAGGACGTGACGAAGGAGTTGGCGGGTAACTATTTCGAAGAAGGCATCAAAAAATTGATACCCCGCTTCACCACCTGCATAGAGAAGAATGGTACTTTGTCGAAAAATAGCTTACATTATGTACTAAAGTATCTCGTAATTTTTTTGTTTAGGTGATAATTTTTGAAACCTACAAAAATTACGTAGCAATATGTTTTAATGAGTAATATTGATGATTTATTTATTATTATGGAAATTTATTTGATGAAGTGAAAAATATTTTATACTTTCCACAATTTTATTTTCACAAACACGATCGGTATACTGGTAAGAACAGTGATGGTGAAAGTTTATCTGTTGAAGCAAGAAGACTCAAACCGAAACGTTACAGCCGACAATTGGTTTTCTTCACTGGAAGGTGTCCAGCAGATACAAAAAAACAAGTTAACCTATGTTGAAACACTTAAGGAAAAATAAAAGATGCATCCCAAAAGAATTACTGAAAACGAAAAATCATCAATTTACGGATTCACAAAAAATGTGACACTTCTTTCGTATGTTTCCACAATACAAAAAGCTGTAATAATGATTTCATCTATGCGTTACTCTACCGAAACATATCTCGAAAGTGGAAAGCCTGAAATCATTTCTCTGTATAATCGTACAAAGGAAGGACCGGATTCATTAGACCAAAAATGTGCCACTTACATTACAAGCAGAAGAACACCAAGGTGGCCAATGGCTATTCTTCATGCCATTGTGGATATGGCCGGTGTTAATGCGTTTATTCTTCATGGGTCTTATAGAAACAATGAAGCTTCATCAAGAAGAAAGTTTCTGAAACAGCTGTCTTTTCAATTAGTAGACAACCGTTTGAACAGAAGACTAGCTAAAGATAAATTTCCTAGAAGCATGGGCAAACTATTCATTCATTTATTTATTCATTTATTTATTTATTTATTTATTGCAAAATTATATATATATATATATATATATATATATATATATATATATATATATATATATATATAAATTTGAGACAAGGCGAATTATTCAAAAATCCGTAGATCAATGAATAATCCCTCCTGACAAGAGCTAGTTCCCAAATCTGCCCGCCATGCACGCAGCCCCCAAGCGCTACAATAGTGCCACCAAGTAGGATGCCGAGAAACGAAGCGGCAGACTGCAGTTTCGCCCTTATTAGGAGCTAATCAGTGTCGCATATCGCTTCTCAACATCCTACCAACCTACATCTGGGTACCCTATCAATTCCAGAAAGGACGCACCTCGTACATACGTTCGAGAATCGCCCTCTATGGACCGACACGGCGAACCCGCTACCGGACTTCGAGAAAGATACGAACAATAACAAACAGATGTGGAAACGTTAAGAATTCGAAACATTTGGGAGACATCTTTCGCCGAATTAATAGCATTGCAGCCTCCCTCAATTGGGTTATTACAGCCATAATTTGTGCGATGAAAATCAACTTAAAATACTCTAGGATTTCTTAAGTTACTATGGGGAACATTGAGGTTTATTTTTCCTAAGAGATGACTAGAGTCTAAAGTCATTAATTATTTTGTATATAAACATGATATCAAAACTTTGGCTTCGTGCCTCCAATGTTCCTAGTTCCAAAAAGGAGCGAAGCTCTGAATAATTGCGTTCTTTATCTATTTTCAATTTGAAAGCAACATAATTTAGAAATTTATTTTGATCACGCTCTGTTAGTTCTTTATAGGCTTTATAATAAGGAAACCATAAGGTTTGTTTTTATTAACCTTTTAAATCAGCAAGTTTCTGTGCCGCACCCTGTATGTAGATCTTCAGATATAAAACATCAGAAATTTGTATCAGATGCTATAGCTTTGAGATGTATATCTGATATAATCTGTACCAACTCATCTTCAACAGAACATGAGTTCACATTAAACTGACTTGCTATTTCAGTAGCTAATTCCTCAATGTTTTTACATAAAAAAGGATAACTCATAAATGATGCTATATTTGCCAATTTACTGCAATCATAAAAACGCATTTCGAATTGTTCTAAAATATTTGATAATTAAGCCTCATACGTATCATAATTCAACTGAGGAATCCTTGCTTTCAAAGCCGGAAATGTTTCAGATCCTTTCTTTTCTGCTGATCTATTATGATATGCAATTTACTTTTGAATGCGTTTACTGCGCTTATCATCACAATAATAGTTTTTCCTTTACCTTGAAGCTCCAAGTTATTTGTATTTAAGTGCATTGTGATGTCAGTCAAAAATGCCAAATCAGTCTGCCATTTTTCGTTTTTCAACATCTGAGTTTCATCACCTCTTTCGTCTAGAGAAGCTGTTATTTCCGGCAAAAGTTCTTGAAACCTTTCAAGGAATCAGTGTGTTCACCTGACTCCCTATCTTCCAACTGCAACTTGAAGAGTCGCCGTTACAGGCTACGTGCACGGATGGAATTCACAATTTTTGTTGCATGCCCATAATTTCCTCCGTGTTTGAAACTTTTGAACACAAAACATGTTGATGTATAATGCAATGGAATGAAAAAAATGAAGGGAAATCTTCATTAGCTCGACACAATGCCACAAAACCGTTTTTGTTTCCAGTCATTGCTGGTGCTCCATCGGTTGTGATGCCTAATTACTAATTTTCATATTGGTATCCTATACTTTTTTACATAATTGAACAAAATGGCATATATATCTTCGCCTTCAGAGGAACGATTATCAAAATTTCTTCTTTAGCCAACATGTCATTGAATACCATCCGAATAAAAATACACAGCTGGGCAGTGTCTGTCATATCGGTGGATTTGTCGAACTGTAAAGAAAAGTATGTACATTTCATGATATCTTGTTTTAGTTTATCTGTCATGCCCTGACTCATGACTTCAATACGCCTTGTGACAGTCGGACGAGATAACTGAAGTTCTCTAATAGCAGACATGATTTCTGTTTTATTTTTTAAATCTCCAAATAAAGTCTCACCCGCTTCAATAAATGCTTCCTTCACAACCGATCCATCTTCGAATGGTTTCTTGTGTTTCGCCAATATATGAGATATTTTAAATGATCGTAACAGCTTTTGATTGTTTGGCTGGTCTTGTGAACATGGTTTGCTCTTTTTTCAAACAAGAGATCAAAGCATTTACTTTTCGTTTTCTTAATTCATTTGGTGTCGGAAAATCCTTTTCATAGTTTTTATGAATTGTTTCATGATGCCTCTCTAAGTTACCACGCTTAGGTATTGCAACTGACGCACGACAAATAAGACAAATGCACTTATCCTTCATCATACAAAAGAAAAATTCTTCCTCCCGATCCTTATTAAAATGATACGTTTTAGATTTCTTCGCTGCACTCATTTTGTACTATTCAATAATAAACTTTGTATCGACGTAGTATTGCCTTCAAGTTACAATTCAGAATGACTCCAATTCCTGCAGGTGCATCATTTATATCGGCCCGAAATTTCTAGAAAAGCGGCAAGAATAAAAAACGCCGTTTTTCTTTGAAAAGTACCGCACGTTCCTTCCCGCCGTTTGCCGTTAGCAGAGTGTTATTTTATTACGTAATAAATTTTTGTAGTTTAGTTATCTACTTATTAGAGATTCTTTCTTCTCGAGATCTACTCAAAAAGCACTCGCGATCGACCGTTTGAGCACCTCTGCGTTAGAACATAGATTTTCCTTCTTTCATGACACTATTTCAATTATTCAATCTTGTTGATTCTACGAAAACAATTATTATTTTATTGAAAATTCTCTTCTTCTCGAGATCTACTCAAAAAGCCTTTGCGATCGACCGTTTGAGCACCCCTGGTCTAGATTCTAGAATCTCTGCTTCCAGAACTATCTCGACTCTTTCGAATTATTTTTGTTTGTTTGTTTGTT
This sequence comes from Cryptolaemus montrouzieri, assembly GCA_013387265.2. Taxonomy (NCBI): domain Eukaryota; kingdom Metazoa; phylum Arthropoda; class Insecta; order Coleoptera; family Coccinellidae; genus Cryptolaemus; species Cryptolaemus montrouzieri. The sequence continues at coordinate 129,541,218 of JABFTP020000185.1, forward strand.
ATTCCTTTAACGTGCTCTATTTCCGCCTTTCGGCCAATGACACGCCGGGGAATTCTGTCACCTCACTAACCCGGGAATTTTGCCGAACCCCTCTCGTGTCGAGGGAAGGGATCTTTAATGTCCAACACATCTCAGTTAGACAGGACCGACGGCTTTACATCTCCTCCGAAAGATGGATACTCAAGCGATTCCCAGAATTCGAAAAATCGCACCGACTCTGTGGGGATTGAACCCAGGTAACTCTGCGCAGGAGACGAGCATCATATCCCATACGCCACCGAGCCGGCTCGAATTATTTTTGTTTATCTGTTTTCGATCTTTCTAGAGTTCTGTATGATTGGAGGTTAAATTTTCGTTGGACTAGTTTATATTATTTTGTTCATACCGCCCGATAGACTCCTTCAGGTTCGACCAACTCATGGTGGTTGATTGATGACTGAAAATCCATGTTGAGTGTCTTCGAAGAAGAATCTTGAAATGCCAATTGTCGACTTAGGAAGAAGGGGAGCCGGTTGTGGCCAGCTATCCCCTTTCTCATCTCCTTTTACTAAAAGTGCGCTCAAACTCACCCAAGTTATGCCTCGTTGTAACATTATCTTGTATATTACTTTTCAATGTTTTTTATAAGGAATAACGAGTATTCATGAATTGTAAAATATTTAGAATCAAAATCTGATTAGCCGAATTACTAGTGGAAAGAATAACTGAGTACATAGCTCGCTTGCATTCAGGATACGCGGGGATTCATAAATCAATAGCAGTACACATTCCCGCGACTAAAAATAACCAGTCGAAAAACTTACGAGTTATTTCTGGAAAACGGGAGATAGTTATTATTTCTGGTTGATCGAAATAATTGGCATCGTCCTCAAATAATAAACATCGCGTTCCGTTTGAAATTTAACGTAATAATTATGTACTCGTTTGATCTGTATCGATGAAATCTATAACTGTTCGTTATGTGTGACGATATATCGAGCATTTATTATATGCTCACCAATTTTGATAATTTAAACATCCGCTTTCATATGTTATTCTTGAAGGAAAGCCATCTGTTGAAGTCATTTTGAAATTTGAAGTATCAGTATGACATTCAGGCTTGCCGACAGAAATATGCTAAAATCCCCAAACGTACTGTGGAAATTCCCCTTGTTTGGGGAAAGACAAATGATAATTACCCACATCTTCCACACAGAAGTAATCATCTAAAAGTCATTTCTGACATATGTCAGATATCACTCACTAGTGTCACTTTCACTGTGAAGTTATATTATTCGTCAAGGGTGCCCTTTAATTAGTGCGTTTCAATCCCAGTTTTCAGCGTCACGTGACCTAATTTTCTATGAAATCTTGACGCTCACTTGAAAATGTACTTTCAGCGACAAAGTATCTCATTCGTTACTTAATTCAGGTTAAAACAGTTAATTAATTAATTTAAAATCTATTTTGTATTGATTTGGTATCATTCAGCAATCTTTTACAAGGAAAAATACTCTTTTCAAAACCTGTAACAATATTCTGGGAGTATTAAAAGCTGATATGGAGTAATAACTGAACGACGCTGCGCTTTCCCCGCAGTTTAGGGAATTCCCCACAGGTTGGCAACCCTTATAACATTCATACGTTTTTTTTCTATATAAATACAAAAATGTGTGGATATTAACTGAAACAACATATGTGGAAGAGTCTGACGATGAAGAATTTGATGACATTATTGATAATGAAGGATTTGACTGCAGATTACCCACTGTAGATGAAGTTGACTTGGTGCCATAATTTGGTCATCTTATCAAAAAAGTTAGACAAGTAGTCAAACTTTTTAAAAAATCACCAACGAAGAATGACATTCTTCAGAAAAATATGAAGGACGAATTCAGCAAGAATGTGCAACTCGTGCTGGACTGCAAAACACGCTGGTCTAGTCTTGCAGATATGATTTCCACATTCAAGAAGGTGAAGCAATGTGTAAGCAAAGCCTTGATCGACTGCAATCTTGGATCGAATACAAATCATAGTTTCTCAGATGGAGAATATGGTGCTTTATTAGATTTAGAACTCGTCTGTCAGCCTATAAAACTGGCAGTGGAAGTACTATGTCGTCGAAATTCAGATTTGTTAACTGCCGAAACTACTATGCAATTTATGGTAAAAAAGTTAGAAGAACTCGGAACACCAATAGCTCAAAAACTTTCTGAATCCGTGAGGGCTCGGATTAATGAACGCCGAACATTTATGACCTCAGCATTATATTATTTCACAGACCCTGTCCAATACGACGTATATTTCAATCAACCTGCTAGTGATAAAACTTTTAAGCAGCCTCCAAAATCTTTAATCAAAAAAGAAATAATGAAGTTAATCGGAAGATTGCACAAGAACAGTACCAAAGATGACAATATTGCAGTCAATATACAAAACAAACTCTCTACATCTTCAGTTGAAGATGAAGGCATGAATGATGGCGATTGCATTCCAATTTCTGCAGTGAAAAAAAAATTAGAGCCTGAAATGGCGAACGCTTCTCTTAGTCTTGATGGGGAATTGGAAATGGCATTGAAAGAGCGTTTGCAAAAACGTGTGGAACCTTTGTCATCGTCACTTGATATGATTCTGAAGAAATAAATCAATTTGTACGAGTCAGGAGGGTCAAAAGGACAAAATCTATAGTTCGCTCACCAATGTCTTTGATCTGTAGTACCAACAAGTGTCGAGGCAGAACGGGCGTTTTCCTCAGCTGATTATCTGGCATGCAGCATTCGGAGTCGGCTGCCAGATGAAACCCTAGATACTTTATGCTTTTTGAGGAGTTTTAGAATAATATGTTACTTCTTGAATAAATTACTGGTCAGCTTGAGATTTTATTTCTCTATTTTGCTCCTGAAGAACAATTAGAGCCAATAGAAATATAAATGATAGAAATTTTCGTACATTTTCGATGATCATTTCTTTACAATGCGAGATTTCGCAAGATCAGAATTCCTGAATCTCGCGAATACTGAGATTGATATTTTGATGCAAGATTGCATTCTCTAGTTAGATCACATGATCTTAGTGACCAGTTAGCATATTAATTTCTTGTAGTAATCGTAGTAGTTGTCTGAATAAAGCTACTGTTTCATAATCAGAAATGGAATGTTGCACCGAACTGTTGGAATCAACACATGCTGAAAATCTAGAGATATGAACGATTTTTTCATCATTTTTAGCGTTCCCTACTCCAAAAGAAAAAAACAAAACCTTTATAGAATCACTAGTTTGTCCATCTGTCTGTTGAGACTCTTTTCTCAGGAAGATGTGCAACTATAAAGTTGTGATTGATTCCGAATATTCAGGTCAACAATTTTTAAGTTACGGCAATTGAAAGATTTAGCCGTATAATTTGGCTCTCCCAAGGGGTATGGAAACCTATTGGGTAAGTACTTTCCGTTAACCTAGAAATACGACATTTGCTGAGAAGCAGTGTCATATAGCACAGTTACAGGAAACTGTGAATTTGTCAACTTTTCAGAGAACGAAAGTGGAAGATACAGGTGTTCATGCCGTAAGGGAATCTACACCTACTTCTGATTTAACTCAAAATATGAAATTATAGGAAATATGTATGAAAAAATTTGTTAATTTGTAGTTACAGCACAATAATTAATTTTTTTTGCTTAAAGTGATTGAAATTATTCGCCTACCGACCAGAGCATTCAGTACCAATTTCACCACTATATCTACACAGAAAAGAGTCTTGATAGACAAACGAACGACAAAAAGTTCCTTTCATCCTCTTGGGGTACAGAACCCCGAAAATTGTTGATAGCGCGAAAAATTTTCACAATATTCTTTTGAACAAGATTTCTATTTCTAAAATGCGGATTTTCAGATCTGCCAGTTATATATAAATTATTATTATAGATAATTACATGGGTAGGGGTAACAAATTTACTCGCATTTCCTCTTTTTCTTTATTCTTAGCTACACATAGTGAATAGGAAAGAGTTTGAATTGATTTAAATCAGTCATTTTCACTGGATGATACAGATACATCTCCAAGATTTGAGGCTGGTGTATTTGTAACTAGACATATTTGATTCTGCTCTTGCACAAATAAAATGGCAAATCACCCGCACAATTTATCTTTTTCAATATCACGCAAGACGGTTCGCTAAAAATATACTAGATCCTGTTGGCACCATTGATATGATGAGAGTAAATTTCAATCCATATAAATCGTTCAGAATCCCAGCTGCAATTGGTGTTACCATTCCGCAGAACGACGTGATACTTTCAAAAGCCCCAGTCACTCCTCCCTTATGTTCTTCGGAAGCCTTAGCCAACAAAGCCTCTGTAAACGTGCTGTCTGCAAATGTCCTAGCAACGGCCAAGGGAATAAGTCCTGACGCAAAAAAGGTTACTGAGTTGGAAAAACTCAGGATGAAAGAAGTGATAAAAAGCATTAAAGCAGAATGGTACAATCGCTTGCTACCGAATTTATCTTCAGAATATGTTGTTTTCTTCAAATTGACAAAAACTATGTTAGCAATAATTGTGCAGAAACTCATAAAGGTGAACACATAACCCATGGATCTTCCTATTACACCGAAGGTCAGGAATGAAGGGCTTAATGACCGGTAGAATAAAGCGAAGGCGAGTTCAAAACAAAATTTAACGGCGAATATATCAGAATACTCTTTCCAGTTGACGTTTATTAGTTTGACTACTGCATTTTTCACTTCTCTTTTAGCAATTTCTAGTAGTGGGAGGGATTCTTGCTGCTTCTCGCTTTTAGCTTTTGTATCAGGTAGTGTGTATATTATTCCTGAAAAATGAAAATAACTTGATTCAACATTAACTCGATATCAAATAAAATAAAATTTAGGGAAATATAGGTTATTATTCACAATTTGAGAATAAAGGCGTTTCACTATACAATATGTTATTCTGATACAAAAATAGTAAGGAAAAAAGGAATGACAAACATTCAATCTGTGAAAATCTCTCTGTGCAATTACTTGATTATGATACTCTTGATCTGAACAGATGAACCTGAATCGTATCGCCTATTTGCCTATCAATCAGGCAAATTTACGATTAATACACTACAATTTCTGGTCGAAGAAGTGGATAGAAGAAATAGCCTTGCCCCTATTTGGGGACATAAAAGGAGGATTCGACAATAAGTTCCATATTTCCTATTACTAGCGCCAGAAGTGTTAAAACACCTACCATCAAATGAATCAGAGAAAGGCTCAGGGTTTATATCACGAGTGCCACATTAGGAGAGATTGCAATATCGGAAAAAAATGCTTAAAAAGGGATATCATATCACCTCTTCCATGCTTATTAGTTGTTCATGGACTGACTGAACAACGCTGGCTATAACGCACAACGTTATGCAGATGAGCTAGTTGTCAATGCGAAAAAGTTCTGGATATTGAGAATGAATGGTTCGATGAAAAGAACTAAGTAACCATCCAGACAAAATCACTGTAATTTCATTTAGTTGAACCTAAAAGTTCATGATGTTTATAGATTACGTAGATTTCTTGAAAAGAACTGGAATCTACAACCAAAGATAACCTATTGGTTATGGCTGGGGTTATATAATCCAAGGTCACATATGTATCCTCCATATGGTAGACAAAGATAACACAAGTTACCACCCTGAACGAGCTGCAGAAGCAACAGCGTTTAGCGTGTGTCAAGATAAAAGGGCCTATGAGAAGAAGCTCCACTACTGCTCTAAAAGTGACCCTGAATCTCTCTACTCCTCACATACAAATGAAGAATGAGGGTTTAATGGCAGCATTTCGGCTCCAAAAACGAATATGACACTACCTGGTGATCTGAAGGTCACCTGGGGATTATGAATTATACGACTCCAGAATTTCCAATAAATACATATACATACACATATGGATCCAAAACTACTTGGTCCCAAATATAGAGCGCAGAAGGCTTGGGTTCATCATCATTTATAAACAGAAACACTTGCTGTAAATTCGTGCTGTCAGAATAGCCTACGAAAAACTCGAAGGTACTTAGATTATGAACTTATGGACACTCAGACTGTAATTGGAACTTTGAATTCCTGACTTGCTGAGGGGAATAAATTTTTTCTCTAGAGGGTGCCTGACTACGAAGGCTCAAAGGGTAATGTATTTCTGACGAATTAGCAACATCAGCTGCTAAAAGCCTTCTTTTTGAACAAATCACACAGACGGAGGAAACTTGAACTCACCAAAAAAAGCACTGAAGAAAAACTCCAGGTCCCAAGAAAACAAATTGAAGAACATAACTAGCCTCTTGAAAGGCATTGTCATTGAGGTATCATGTCAGCAAAATGGGCAAGTTGGAAACAATTATATATAGAAAAATGTGGAATAGAGGCGTTGAAACCTCTTAGCATATTCTCTACAACTATATGGCAGGTGCTCATAAAACACATGCACAATTCGGCAGCAGAGTATTAGATGCAAACGTCGCTGTTCTTGAAGGCTCTAGAGCAAGCGATCCTTTCAAATGTAATGTAAATAGCCTTTTACACTGAAACGTATTTTCACCGTCCTTACGAGCCGAACACGGCTTCCATATTGATGGCCTCTTCTATATTGTCGTATTTGTGAGAAATATCTAGGCCGGCTTTACGCTCGGCTGCGACTCATGGGCACCACCATCTCGTGCTCTTTGTGCGAAAACGTTGCCTTTTCGTTTTATGGCTTCGCACTAACAAAACAGATATAATAAAAGTGGAGAGTCTACAATCATTCCAAGCAAGCTGGATTTTTGTACTGTTCTCGAATACGTCGTTCAAATTATATGTCAAATGCACCCATCGATCCAGCCTGTGTGCTATTTTTTATTCGAGGTCAAAAGTCTCAAATTTTCGTTGTTGGGTATATCTGTGAAACGATGAAAATTACTGAAAAAATGGTCAAGAAATTTGCAGACTGTGTAGACTCAAAAAATGCCAACAACAGAACCCACTTATCTCTGCTTCAATGGGTATGAGTTGAACACATGGCTTCTGTTTAAGAGGGGGCTTTGTGTTTTTGACAGGTCGCATTTCAAAGAGAGGATACTTTGGAGGATGACGGTTTCCACCTGGCATGGTTCAAAATCTGTTTATATAACAAAATAATGTTTCTATGTTGTCTGTGTCGATCTACTAACATGACATGATACAAACACTGCTTACGTCAGCTGAGGTGATTATAATGATAAACTTCAACGTCCACAGCATCAAATGGCTCCAAAAGGAAGGCAAGCGGAGGCTTTTTCGATTAGCCGCAGCTCGAATCCACTTGCTGATGAGCCGACAAGAATTCCTCACAAAATAACCGTTTTTTTCGATACTCTAGATCTCTTTCTTGTTTCTGATCCAGGTGATTTCCGTTTACAGGTCTCAGCAACCGAAAGCAACTCTTACCACAACCTCCTTTCTGCTACAGATAGAAAGATATGGCATTACAACCTACCCAGCTGGGAGAAGCTGAGCGAGTTTTTTCGTCTTTTTCCTTTAATGAGTCTGTTTTTCAGACCTCTACATTCCAAACACCACGAAAAAAACATCCACACAAAAGCCTTGGTCCAATAAAAAGTGTCAAAAAGCTGTCGCAGTTAAAAACAAAGCTTGTAAGAACTCCAACAGATGAAACTAAAGCTGAATATACGCGTTTCAGGAACATTCGTAGCTCAACAACTGATGAAGCTTGATGATGAAACTTGACACTTTTCATTCTAATCACAATTCTGGTTTAACCTAATAACCTCACTAAAAGTGTATTCCTCCGCCACTCAGATCATAAACAGAAGTCCGCTCATTCCTACGCCATAAAAAGAAAGGGCGCTTCACACGGTCAAAAATATTGACATCAATCCATCAATATGGAAGTAAACCATCAATATTTCATCCTTACACGATCAATAATATTTTCAATATCCCAAATATTGACAATATTATTGAACGTCTACGGCGGCCTCTGTGGAAGAAAGAGTTGAACCGCCGCGCCCCTTAAGAAACGATTCTTTAGGCAACCAACAATACGCAAGCCTGTGCGTCTTTGGCCTCCTAATTTGGGGGAAATATCTATATTGTAGATAATGTATCCACGACATAGACTTTCTTTAATTCAAAATAGCCATAATTGAGAATGAATATATTCAAATTGAATTTAAATATATTACATCGAATAGTGGTAGCGGCAAGGTGTGTGGCGCATAGAATAAATCGTACAATTTTCTATGATTGAAAAAATCACAGATCAAATGCTGTCAAAAATTGTTCAACCAGTTCTTTTGAGAAAAATAATCTGCTCAATCTCTGTTCTGTTGTGTTTCTTGTTTAACAATTTTCCGGTTAGTTTGGTACCTTGCATCAATTTTGAAATCCATATGAGAAGTTAGTGATCATGTTCATCCTTCGTGAAGGTAGCCAACGATTATTTACAAAAAGAGATGAGATCCCACCAAAAACATAAAATGTACAAAAACGTAAGTCTCGCAATGAAAACACTCTGCCGTAAAAAGGTGTGAGATATCATGAGAGACCAAGTCGATCATTTCAGTTAATATCCACGCATTTGTATTTATATAGAAAAAAACATAATGTCTTTTTACGGCAACGAGTTTTCATTGCGACTCTCGCATTTTTGTACATTTTATGTTTTTGGTGGGATGTTTATTATTCAGGTTCGAATTCGCCTTTGTTATTCAAACTTTGGGAGTTTTCTCTGCATTCCTTTTCGAAAACATGCATATAGTACGTGTTAGCTTACCGATATTTATCAAATTGAATGACATCATCACTAGGAAGCACAATTTGTAACCATGGTTGAATTCGCTCAAAAATCCAGCCAACAAGGATCCAACAATAAAACTGACGGACATAACAGCTGGAAGTTTGCTGTAATAAGATGACTGCTCCTCTTTTTTCAAAATTTCACTGGCATATGTGTTGGTCATGGGAATAATCGGTCCGCTGAAAGCTGAAAAGTTGAACAAATTTTCACAAAAAGTATGCAGTAACTTTCGAATCTTTTACTTCTATCATTTTCAGATTTCATATTAGAATGAATTGAGACGAAATATATTCACTTAACTAATTATTCTAACTATGTCGAGCCATTACCGCTGTTTTATCGCAACCGGCAAAAATGAAATTTTGCACACACAAAATGTTATTAAATTAAAAAAAAATCAAAATACAATTTTGGCTACAAATCATTTTCAACTACAGGGTGGGGCGTAATGGAAGGACGTTTTTGGAACGGGTAGTACACGTAACGGTGAGGGAGTAGAGGGGAGCAGCTGAGGTCATTCGACTCAGGAGGAGCTACCATTTAGTTCACAATGGTTATCTGCACAAGAGAGTACCGTGCGTTAGCAGTTGAAGAGTATTTAAAATCGGGAGAATCTATCATTGTCGTGCAGCGGCCCTTTCGCTAGCGCTTCAACATTGGTCGTGAAGCTTCAGTTCCGAAACGTGACAGAATCATCTGACGGGTACAGAATTCAAAACGACTGCATCAGCAATGAATCCGAAACCTCAAGATCGTCCCCGAAGTGTAAGGACACCAGCTTCCGTGGAAAGAGTCAGACAAACCCAGGGCGCTCCGTCCGAAAACGAGCTGCAGCACTCCAACTGAGTAGTCGAACTATTTGAAGAACTTTACACGAAGACTTCCGCTTTCACCCCAATAAGCTCATGGTTGTCCAGCACCTGGATGAAGAAGATTTTGCACAACGCCAGCAGTTTTCCGAGAGAACGCAAATGATTATCGTTGTTGAAAATGAACCAGTGATCATGATGACTGATGAGTCTCATTTTCATCTGAGCGGTTCGGTTAATGAACAGAAAACCTCCGCGAACTGCATCAATCCCCACTTCACAGTGTGAAAGTCCCGTGCGCTATGAGCCGTCTTGGGGTAATTGGACCGTATTTTTTCGAGGATGAGAGAAGAGCGATGTCTTCATGATGGAGAACTTTTTTATACCAGAATTGCGACGACGAAGATTGAACAGAAGAAATATTTGGTTTCAACAGAATAGTGCCACGCCACATACAGCCAGAGCCTCAATGGAAGTTGTACGTCGCATTTTTCCTGGTCATGAATTCTCCCGTTTTGGTGATGTGCCGTGCCCCCCTCGGTCCCCCGATCACACTGCTTGTGATTATTTTTTGTGTGAAAACTTAAAGGCTAAGGTCTACGTCGATAAACCTCGAAATCTGAGTTGGCACGAAGCTATCACAAGAGAAGTTAGGCAATCGACACTATATATATATATATATATATATATATATATATATATATATATATATATATATATATATATATATATATATATATATCAAACAGAGAATTTACAAAATTTGAATAATTGTATTTACAATAAATGCTTATATGTATAACTCACAAGTGTGAGCTCAGGAAATGTAACAGGGGAACCATACTATCTTGTATATGATTCAATAAACGAGTGAAAAAACCTGATAAAAAAACTCGTTTCACTGTAGCTATTGCACTCGCAATAACTTGTCTGTTTATGTTGTGTTAGTGTCGTGTGTACATAAAGAGTACCGAAGATTTTTCTGCTTAGCCGCTTCATTCACTCTTGCATTCCATGATTTCCAAGAAAAAGGGTGAAAGGAAGGGGGTTTGGGACAGGAATCTGTAACATGGAAATGAAAACCAGCAGAAAAATATTTCAACAATCAAACTTCTTATTTGTCTAAACAAATCTAAGGAAAGATTTTACATAGCAAGCAAGGTCATGAAAAGGACTAAGGAGATAATAAAAAAATACATAACCTGCGATATTTCCTCAAATTCCCTCTCTGTTTGACCGAGAGGGCCCTGATGGCCAGGTTCAGTCTTCCAAGTGATGCCGATTATGATCTATAGATGTTTTAGAATCATTATGGACCCAATAATCTGGGTTGACATCGCCCATATATTATTTCTTCGTGGAACTTGTTTTATTTAAAGAAAAATTCGCGAAAAAATTTTGACAGTCGTTCGAAAAATATGACAAATGTCATATATAATATATATATATATATATATATATATATATATATATATATATATATATATATATATATATATATATATACACTCGGAGGCAAAATTAGCGGAACACTCGAAAATTTAACCAAATTCGAAGTTCGATATTTTCGTAATTCTCAACCGATTTAGATGATTTGTTCGGCAAGTTATAGATCAACTCTTCTGCTTTGTAGAAATTATAAGAGAAAACGAAAAAAATTTGAAAAAATTTTATACGGGGGCAAAACTAAAAGTGTTTTTTTGTCAAAAATTCGTAACACCCTTTGGAATTTCGTGGTCCGAGTTGAAACGTACAATATCATGGTCTGTCAAGACACATCTTCCTACAGTAACGCCCTTCTTGTTTCATGCGTTTATCTCTATTTTTGCTAAATATATTTAATTTCAAGTGGAAAATCACCATTTTGGAGAAATTCCATTGAATCAAGAAATGGTCATTAAAATTCGTCTATCAATTTGGAATTTCCTTATTATCACTCAGGCGTGTCGAAATTGTCGTTTGCGATTTTTATGTTCGAATTGCATTAGTTATTGATGACAATTTGGTTGATTTGGTGAAAATTAGGAATTCATAGGAGATAACAGTCGGTAGGTATTAAAATACACAACCGAATTCTGGGACCATTGATAAAACTTTTCATTTACACATGTGCACACCTTTTTTTATCAAATATGAAACACAACACACGTTTTTTTGTATATGACCACATTTGCACTTGTTTGAAGAATGAGAGTTTTCCATTCTTTGATTTGATACAAATTCGATCAGTTGCGGTGTTTTGTGATTCTTTTACTGTTTACGATTCGAAACGGTATTTTTCATTCAGAATGAGAGATTTACCACCTATACATGACCGTTTCATCGTCAATCAAACCATAAGAAATCCTCGTCTTACTGCTGTTCAGGCACGTAACTTTTTACAAGCAGTGGATAACATTAACGTCAGTGTGAGGACAGTCAGAAGACGATTAAATGAAGTTGGTCTGAGATCATACGCGCAAGCAAGAGCACCAAGACTCGATAGAGCCCATCGGGTAGCAAGATTGGCGTTTGCTAGGGAGCATGTAGCATGGACAATCAATCAGTGGAGACGAGTTTTATTTAGTGATGAGAGCCAATATTGTGTGAATTTCGTGGATGGTAGAGATAGAATATGGAGGCATCGAGGGGAACGGTACAATCAAGCGAACTTCGCAGGAACTGAGCAATACGGTGGAGGGTCAGTTATAATATGGGGTGGCATATGCTTGGGAGTACGAACAGAACTGGAGATTATTGGCAATGGATCACTTAATGCCCATCGGTATACAACAGAAATCTTGGAGCCCCATGTTGTGCCTTTTGCTCCTTACATAGGGAAAATTTCCTTTTATGCACGATAACGCGCGCCTCCTACTGCGCGCATAGTGATAGAATATCTCAATGAAGTTGGGATTACACGAATGGACTGGTCGTCGCGGTCACCGGATTTAAACCCGATCGAACACGTTTGGGACATTCTTGGAAGAAGGGTTCGACAACGGAATCCAGGCAACGTTGAAGAGCTGACATTGGCTTTGGTGGAAGAGTGGGACAACATACCTCAACAGATGATAGACAACATCATTGGGAGTATGCGAAATCGTATGCGTGCTGTAATAAGAGCTCGGGGGGGTCATACTCGCTACTAAAATCGAATGTTTTTTTTTGTGGGTCATCATGAACATTTTTCTTCATTTCATTTCACGAGTGTATCGCCAGGATACACACCTGTTCTCAATCTTGGACAGCAATGATAATTATTATAGAGTGTCACACAAAAAAATTCAAAAATAAATGTGCAAAATCAACGATTTTTCCAGTGTACTTCGAGTTCTCCCGGAGCGTGAAATTGGCCAGTGAATTTCAAAAATTTTTATTTCGTTAGATTTCCGCTTCTCTAATTTTGATTTTATTTTTTGGCTAACCTCCGATGTTATGCACCTACGCAAGATTAAAAATAAATTCTTGAAATTTGTGACTTTTCGCTTCAAATTGGATATTTCTTGTAAAAACAGAGATAAATGCATAAAACAAGAGGAGCGTTACTGTAGGAAGATGTGTCTTGACAGACCATGATATTGTACGTTTCAACTCGGACCACGAAATTCCACAGGGTGTTACGAATTTTTGACAAAAAAAACACTTTTAGTTTTGCCCCCGTATAAAATTTTTTTCAAATTTTTTTTGTTTTCTCTTATAATTTCTACAAAGCAGAAGAGTTGATCTATAACTTGCCGAAAAAATCATCTAAATCGGTTGAGAATTAGGAAAAATATCGGACTTCGAATTTGGTTAAATTTTCGAGTGTTCCGCTAATTTTGCCTCCGAGTGTATATATATATATATATATATATATATATATATATATATATATATATATATATATATATATATATATATATATATATATATATATATATATATATATATATATATATATATATATATATATATATATATATATATATATATATATATATAATCGACACTGATTTGTTAGAACGAGTGATGCAGAACTTTGTGAATCAACTACAGTAATGCATTGCGGAACACGGACGTCATCTGCCTGATGTCATTTTCAGAACATGATTCTTTTAACTTTTTCTACACAAAATGGTAACATTTAAGCTTTCATTTACGTAATTAATGTTCTACGTTAAAACATTCAATTTCAACTGAATGATCAAAAAACTAATTTTCTATTAATTTCCCATAGCCACATACAGAATGGATCTATTTCGATGTTCTCTCCCGGGTTTCAATTTCGAGAAAACTCATAAGTGAAAACCAATTGCAGATAACGTTTTTCGTTTTCGAGATCTTTTCGAATTAAGTATTTTTCAGGAATTTATCATATGACGATATCTCGTTTCATATTGGAGTAACTTGAATAATGTGTATATTCTAGAGGCATTTCTTGAGTAGAATACAGGAATGTATTCGAATTTTTTTGTCAAACAGTTTTCAAGTTATGAGGCAAACTTTAAAAGGACATCAAGTTTTCTCCATTCATACTAAAGTTACTTATAGTTTCTATTTAAGAAAGTATTTGCCCTGTTACTCGAAAACCGTTCGAGCAAATTTTTTTCCGAAGACGTATCTGTCTCCTACTGGCTTTGAGAATGTGAAAATATATTTCAATTTAATTCAAATGAAACTGGAATATCGTCATAAGCCCAAATCTCTGATTATCTAGGATTTCGAAATATCTCGAAAACGAAAAATAATAGCTGAAATTGATTTTCACTTATGATTTTTTCTCGCTCTTTGACTGATTAAAACATTTTGAACTACTTGGCGAACGCTATTTTTTTTTCTGAAACTCATAGGAATTACATTTTTTGTGCTGTCAAAAAATTTGATTGAAATTACCTGCCAGTACTCGGGCCAAGAATATAACCACCAATGAATCACTTATAACTAGCAGAAAATAGGAGCTAGCACATGTTGCAATCATTTTCACCAAAATGAACTTGAGTCCATATGTATCACCCAGGCTCCCCTAGAAAGAAGATTAAGCTTAATACAATGATACCAGGTGCGTTGGAAAGTTCATAGGCTAAAATAGTAAATTCAATTTTTTATTCAATATAGTCACCTTCGAGGGAGATACAGCGATTGTAGCGTTCAATAATTTTTCCGGTGGAATTTTTATTATAAGATTTCTCTTAACTTCAAAATAGTTTCAGTCCCAGAGATTACCTATTCATTAGTCTTGAACAGATAAGTAATTCGAAGCCTAATTCGTACAATTTTGCTTTTGTTTTGATGAAACAGCCATTTTTTCCCTTCAAACTGAGCTATTTCTTCGTGATTTGGTCCTTCAATTATTCCAATAACTCAATGTAGTAGTCGCTGTTTGTCATCTGGCTCTTTCCAAGCTAATCGATGAATATAGTACCTAGGGAATGCAACCTCGCATCAAAATATCAATCTCGGTATTCGCGAGATTCAGAAATTCTAATCTTGCGAAATCGGTATTGTGCGAGATCTCGCATTGTAAAGAAATGATCATCGAAAATGTACTAAAATTCTTATCATTTATATTTCTATTGGCTCTAATTGTTCTTCAGGAGCAAAATATAGAAATAAAATCTCATGCTAACCAGTAGTTTATTCAAAAGGTAACATATTATTCTAAAACTTGAAAATAACTCCTCAAAAAGTATAAAGTATCTAGATTTTCATCTGCCAGCCGACTCCGAATGCTGCATGCCAGATAACCAGTTGAGGAAAGCGCCCGTTCTGCCTCGACACTTGTTGGTACTACAGATAAAAGACATTAGTGATCGAACTGTACATTTGTTCCTTTTGCCCCTCTGATTCGTACAAATTGATTTTTTCTTCAAAATCATATTAAGTGACGATGACAAAGGTGCCACACGTTTTTGCGAACGCTCTTTCAATGCCATTTCCAATTCTTCAGCAAGACTGAGAGAAGCGTTCGCCATTTTAGGCTCTAAATTTTTTTTCACTGCACCTAATGGAATCGAATCGTCATCATCACTTTCATTCATGGCTTCATCTGCATCTGAAGATGTAGAGGGTTTGTTTTGTATATTGACTGAAATATTGTCATCCTTGGTACTGTTCTTGTGTGATCTTCCGATTAACTTTATTATTTCTTTTTGATTGAAGATATTGAAGATTTTGGAGGCAGTTTGAAAGTTTGATCACTAGCAGATTGCTTGAAGTATACCCCGTAAACTATGATTTGATAATAAAATAAGTACTGTGTTTTAAAAATTTTACTTAATAATTGAGATTCGTATGGATTTTATAAATGAGAATATAACTATATATAGTTATAGTTATAGTTATATTCTCATTTATATTTTTCTGCATATTCATTCGTCTGAAGAAGCTACGGTGTAGTGAAACGCGTTACGTATCGCAGTTATTAAGTAAAATTCTCAAAACACAGTACTTGTTTTTTATTATTGATAATGGAATTTTACCAAGTAAAAGCCTCCCAAATTCAAAAACAATGATTTGTATTCGATCCAAGATTGCAATCAATCAAGGCTTTGCTTACACATTGCTTTACCTTATTGAATGTGGAAATCATATCTGCAAGAATAGACCAGCGTGTTTCGCAGTCCAGCACCAGTTGCACATTTTTGCTGTATTCGTCCTTCATATATTTCTGAAGAATGTCATTCTTCGTTGGTGATTTTTTAAAAAGTTTGACTACTTGTCTTACTTTTTTGATAAGGTGATCAAATTCTGGCACTAAGTCAACTTCATCTACAGTGGATAATCTGCAGTCCAATCATTTATTATCAATAATGTCATCAAATTCTATATCGTCAGACTCCTCCACATCTGACTGAGCTACGATTGTGTCTTTTGTACTTTCTTTTTGCGTTTCGGATCCACGTTTTGATTCGTAAATCACATCTATAACTCCCAATTGAATGCCGTGAGCGTAGAATAGCTGGTGAAGAGGATTCATGAGTCGCCCAACCTTCACCATCACACTGGCCCCATCTGTAGTAACACCTACTATATCTTCATCTAATGACAAGCCATATTCTGATAATTTCTTCTTCAAATTAGTTATGCAACTCTCTGCAGGCATGCTTCCTACTATGCGCACAAGACCCAAAGTCCAGAACATATTTCTATTCTCTGAAAATGTATGAACATTCACATTCATGAAGCGCCTGTTTTTGCATGAAGTCCAATCATCGAAAGTAAGGCTGAATCTATGGTTATTCTTTCTTAGATTCATAAGATCCTGCGAAACTTTCATTTTCAAACTCATGCTATAATCCATAACAATCTGTTTTATGGAGTTAGGCGATGCAGGTAATTTGTAGTCACTAGTCGCAAATAATTCTCTCAAGTCTTTCGACGTGCAAAAAGATCGTCATGCCATCTTTAGAAATCATCCTTGAATTTGTTTCCTACAAAGAAACTTTTTGTAGGAACGAAAAGTAATCAGATATTATATATAATATTATACCGGTTGGAGGAGGTAGCCTTACTGACCCGAAAGGATTGATCAGCATTGAAGAATTTGATTGAACCACAGTCATGTTTTCTGTCTTTTTTTATGAGAAATATCAATTTTGTGCTTGGACAGTGAATGTACATGTAAGCCTTTGGGAGATTGTGTCGTTGTTTTCAAAATAGACTTACACAATTTGCACTGGGCAGTTTGTCCATGCTCTGCTTTCAAAAAGTATTTACATACCTCTGATCCACTTTCAAACTCTTTATAAACTACCTTTGTTGTCATTTTAACACAAAACGAATAGACCGAGAGAACTTGAAAACATAATGAACTATTGTCAACTGTTATTGGAATAGTTTATAAATCTGCAGATTGGCATGCACTCTGACACCTCCAGGCACGCAAAACAATGGCAAATTTACGACAACCGTAAAACGTCTCATCCTACTAATCTAACCTAACCTATCCCGCTGTTGTCCTAGCGCCACGTGTTGCCGCCGGGAATAGGTACATTGTTAACAACGACATGTGAAAGCACTGAAAGCTAACCAAAATTGACACAATACCAATCTTGCAAATCTTGCGAGATCGCGCATGATTTTGGGTACGAGATTGATGTTGCAGACTAGGTGCGAGATCTCGGTGTACCGAGATTGCATTCCCTAATAGTACCCTGCGCATCCCAGAAAACAATTGCCATAACCTTACCAACTGACTGCTGCGTTTTTGCACGCTTTGGATGCAGTTCACCTTGTTCAGTCTACTCGGCTGACTGTCGATTGCTTTCTGGAGTGTAGTAATGAATCCACGTTTCATCCATTGTGATGTATCGACGAAAAAACTAGACCTTATTACAGTTAATTATCTTCAATCATCGACTCCTTGTTCTTTTTGATCAAGAGTCAATAAGACGGCACCCATTTCGCACACAGCTTTCGCATGTCTAAACATCCTTTCAAAATAAAACCTACACGATCCTCAGATATCTTCAGGATCTCAGCAACCTCGATCAATTTCAGTTTTCGATTATTCAAAACAATTTTGTGTACTTTTTTAATGTTTTCATCGACAACGTCTTTGGGGCGTTCACTGCGTTCATCGCCTTGGATGCTCATATCACCTCGTTTAAACTTTGCAAACCACTTTTCCACCGTTGATTTTTTGGCGCAGAGTCTGAATAATATTTATTAATTATTTATTATTAACTGTTTTTTTTCATTGAAAAGCAATGTTTTATCATCACACGCAATTCTCTTTAGCCATTTTTCAGACAATAACAAAATTGTTGATTCACTTTCAATGCAAATGAGATAAAAACACAAGGTTTAACTTTAATCTACACTTTATTTGAAAAAATTCGACGACGTTTCGCTGACACAGCAGCTTTATCAAGAATGAGGTTAAATGTTAAAAAAAAAAAACACTTTCAATGCTATATATCGCGAACCAAAGGTCAGAAAGCTGAATACTTTTAGGTCGTGTCTAGGTAGGTATGTACTGACTGAAAATCATGTGGATTTGACCCTAGTAACGCCATCTGTATATCAGCCTAAGAACTTTTCACCCCACCTGTTACATTCACACTACATAAAATCAAAGAGAAGCACTTCAGAATTGACATTGTGTGCCAGAATTGAATTAATTTCTAAATATGTTGATTTGTACTCTTTTTATGGTATCATATTTGGAATTTACTTACTATTATTGGATTCCATATGATTCCAACTAATGACATCGCAGACATTATTGAACCCAAATACATTTGGCTTCCCCCCAATGCGGATATGTGAGGGAAGAATGCAACTATCAATATTGAAAAACATAGTGTTTCCTGAAAAAATAACATTGTATACAATTCATAACCTGTGAGTCGTGTTGTTAGCTGGGTGGTGTATTGTTATTTTTCGCTAAAACTACTTCTATTGCATGAAAAGATTGTAACGAAATCAAAATACTGCAACATAATCTTCAGTCGATGATCACTGAATTACAGAATTGTAAAAAAATATTTTGGGGAGATCCAGGCCTTTCAAGAAGGGAGGAACAGGCTCGAAAGAACATGAAAGAGTTAGCGAATCGGAGAATATAGAAAATGAAAGTTGTGAAAGACTTATGAGTCTTTGACCACTAGTGATGATTATATTGAGAAGTTATGTAGTGACTACCTATGACCTTTTCTCGCATTGAGATTGAAAAGTTAGGTTAGTTACCTCAAAAGATGTCATTTCAAACCAACCATTTGATGGTTATTCCGGTAAATGAGTTCCATCATTGCTATGAGAAACTGTCCTCCGAGCTGTATGAATTCGCAATGAAATTCTTCTAAAGAAGATGATACTCAATTATAATATCTACCATTCCTGGAAGGTATATATACTCTCAAAGCAATGTGTACCGTCCTTTCTGTCTTAACTGTCTGACAGAGAAGTAAGAAAGAAATCAAAGAAAATAAAATTCTTCATAAAAAACAATTTGAATTCGTCCTAGCATGTATACTGAAACTACCTCCTCTCAGCTCAGAAGGGTGTTAATAGATAGCTTGGATTATGAAGAAATTGCACTACGCACCTTGCTTGACATATGGGCGTTAAAAAGCATCGTTTGAGCCATATTAGGGGTTGGTGTTAAACCTTCTTCAGATGGATAGCAAACATGGCTACTAGATGAATCATGTGCACAAGGTGGGATATTTTCACCACTGTTGTAGAACCTTGTTACTAACAGAATACTGATCAACAGTGTCGGTTTGTACATCTAAGGGTATGCTGACGAAATAATGTAGGTGGTATTAGGAAAAAACTCCACCATCATTGAGCTGACTCAATCAGCTCCGAGAATAATTGAAAAATATTGTCTGGAAGAAAAACAAAAAGTTAATTCGACCAAAACAAGCGTTAGTTCTGTACATTCATAAACGCGGATTGTTGTAAGAGTACTCCGAATCCATTCGGAATAAACATGAAGTAATCCATTGAATTCCAAGCATTTGGACGTTATTCTTGACCGTCAATTAGAACGCTCACCTAAGCCAAGAACTACTTGCATGTAAGAGCCCGTGAGGGTTGCTAATCTCCTATCGGGCGCCTCTCAAGGTGGCGGATCGGGGAAAACCTCCCAGATAAGGGTGGTAGCGGGAAATGAAATACCCGGGGAGGACTAAAAACGAGCAATGCAACGTCTGATCCAGAATGGGCGGTTGCAAACAGCGTCTGACTCAAAATGAGCGACTGAAAAATAAACTGGTGTTTTAAGTGCCAACAAACCCCAGGTGGGTAGAATCTCAAATTCGGAATCCCACCCCGATATAACCTCGGGCTGCCTCATGGATTCTGGGGGAGGCAGAAAATCGACCAAATTAGCTAAACAAACCCATAGTTTAAGAGTCACCACTCACAATATTCGCACAATGAGCACATCAGACCACTTGAAAGAATTAAAACAAGAGCTCAATAACATCGAATGGGAAATTATAGGATTATGTGAAACAAGACTTCAGGGTGAAAAGAAGACTTCTTTAAAATCTGAAAACACCTTGTATCAGAATAATTCAGAAACCAATTATAAAATCGGTGGGGTTACCTTCATCATTCACAAACGCATAGAACACCTAGTTACCAAGTAAATGAAAGAAATGAAGAAATACATCAACTGCAAAAAGATATCACTCAAGCCCGGAACTCAGAAAAGTGCTGGTACGCAATTGTCACAGGAGTCTTTAACGCTAAAATAGGAGCAAGACAGCCATACGACACAGAATACATAGGCCAATTTGGTCTAGGAGTCAGAAATGATAGAGGAGATATGCTGGCAAATTACCTCAATAGGGAAAAGCTTTTCTGCTTGAACAAGGTGTTCATGCTTCAAAAAGAAGCATCAAAGGAAGTGGACTTGGTGCAGTCCAGATGGACGAACGAAAAATAAAATTGATTTCATATTGTGCAGTGACAGAAGATATGTAGGGATGTATCAGTGATAAATAAGTTCAACACATGGAGTGATCACAGATTGGTTCGAACGATCATAGCGATAAACACAAAAAATATAAGAAAAAAGCTAATAGCGCATCCCAAATACCCAACCGCAGATGTATTACTCTTGAACAAGGAAGAATGTCAGAGAAAACTTGAAGTTAAATTGACGCACTTTACGGAAATGGAAAACAAATCTATTGATGATCTTACGAAAAATATAAATGATGATATACAAACAGTGACAAAATACATATGTAGCAAAACGAAGAATCACAAGGAAACCAAATTGAAACCGCAAATAATCGAATTGATGAAGAAAAAACGAAATACTCCAACAGAAGCTGCAGAATACAACAACAAACAAAATGGTGAAGAAGAAAGTACTAGCAGACCTGAGACAGTTTAAAGTAAAACAAATATTAGAAAACATCGAAAACAATAAAAACATGAAAGTACTAAAACCCAGGTTGAGCCAAGGCAACCAAGAATTTTCAAAAATCAAGGACGAAAATGGAATTTTTATATCAGATAAAGAAGGAAAAGAAATACACAAATTCTATAGAGAACTTTATACTTCGACCATGCCACGTCCTGATAGCATACACAAGAACATCTTGAACGTAGGATCTGAAGACTTGCCTGAAATAACTTCTTCAGAGATCAGACATGCACTCAAACAGATGAAACAACGAAAGTCTCCAGGGAAGGATCGTATAACATCAGAAATGTTACAAATGGGAGGAAAAGCCCTTGAACCAGTCTTAAAATTACTTCTGAATAAATACCAGAATCATGGAAAAAAATGCTGGGGTAATTCTGTTGTACAAAAAAGGCGACAGCACGATTATTGAAAATTATCGACCTATAAGTCTGCTTTCCCATATTTATAAGCTCTTGACGAAGATTGTAACTAACAGATACTAACAGATTAACCAAGAAAATGAACTCATATCAACCAGTTGAATAGGCGGGGTTCAGAAACTGTTAGAACAGTAATAGAAAGAACTATCGAGTATAATATCCCTATACATATTGCGTTCATCGACTTTCACAAAGCATTTGATAATATTGAAACATGGGCATTTCTTAATGTTTTGGACGATACAAGAATCGATACGAGATACTCTATACTGATCAAAAACATCTATAGAAATTCCACTTTTCATGTTAAGATAGACGGTGATTTAAGAACAGATAAAATACATCTAGAAAAAGGTGTTCGGCAGGGCGATACCATTTCTCCCAAACTCTTCGCACTAGCACTGGAAAATATATTTAGAGAGCTAAATTGGTAGAAAAAGGGGCTGAATATCGACGCAGTGTACCTTAGCCACTTGAGATTCGCTGATGACATTGTTTCGATTAGCTCCAGCGAAGAAGAATTGGAATCAATGCTGACTGAGCTTAATAATCATTCCAAAAGAACAGGACTCAAAATGAATTTGAACAAAACGAAAATTATGGGTAATGGCAACATCAGAATCGATATCGACGACGTCATTTTGGAAACAGTGGACCATTATAACTATTTAGGCCACATAATAAAAATCGGTAAGAAAATCAAACTGCCGAAATAAAACGCCGAATCCAACTAGCATGGGCCGGTTTTGGGAAACTTAGTTTCATTTTGAAGGACCGAAATATACCAATTTCTCTTAAAAGAAGAGTATATAAAAGCTGCATAGTCACTGTGGCTACGTATGGAGGGGAAATCATGTCCATAACGAGAAAAGTAGCGGACCAACTTAGAATCACGCAGAGAGCTATGGAGAGAGCCATGCTAGGGATATCATTACGGGATAAAGTGCGAAACGATGACATAAGAAACATAACCAAAATAACAGATGTCATGGAACGGGTGGCGAGCCTTTAGTGGCAGTGGGTTGGACATGTCTCTAGACAGGGTGCAGATAATTAGATGAATGAAACAACATTCTGGAGACCAAGAACAACGAAGAGAGGTGTAGGAAGACCCCAAAAAAGGTGGCTAGACGATGTGAAAGTCATAGCAGGAAAGCAATGGATGAGAACGGCTTGAGACAGAAATGCATGGAAGAAATTAGAAGAGGCCTATGTTGGATATTTGATGAATGACGGCTGAAAAGAGAAGAGGAAGTAGGGAAGCCATGAGAACTAAAAATGACAATCTGGAAATCTAACCTAACCAAACCACTGCGAAAAAGGCGGTTGATAGAGTGCATAGGCTGGCTAGCTCATGTATTACGATGGTCAAGTTTAGTTTACTAGATAGGATAACGTTCTACTTCAGGGCCGATCTGTGGCATTCAAGAGATTATAGAAAAGGAAAACATCGAAGAAGATCCCCATGTACCACTACAAGATTTGTCAGACTGATGGGGACGACCAGATGGATCATCTCAACACACACATTTTGACAAAGGACTCGCTCAGGGTCGACGATATTTAGCTCTAAGTACCACGTGAAGCAATAAAAATGCCTACTATTGGAATTGAAAAATGGAAAAAATCAGTCGAAATACTTAATGTACACACTTCGTAGCTATGAAATTATCAAACGCAAAACCACTCTAACAAGTTCTATATTTTACTGCTATTGCATGAGCTATTAATATTTTTATTACAAAATAAATATACTTACCAATAAAAGAACGATTCTTAATTTGTTTAAACTGCTAATTAGTGAAACCATTGCGGAAACAGTCTCACTTCTCTAGTTATTAGTTTTTATTAACAAGTCATTCTTGATTTCTATACAAGACACTATTATCGATTATCTTATCAACACTCACTCCTGAAATTAAAAAGAGGAGATATAAATTCCTTAGAATATTGTTGCACAATTTTAGGAAATTATTTGTTGTTACCAACATTGAAAATTCATTATTATTTAATTTGAATACTGTTGGAGTATATTTTATCTTATCAATAGTATATTTCGCACCACGTGATACTCATTCTCAAATATTATCATGTCCATGTGTAACTTTTCAATGTGATACAATCTTATCTATTAATTATATAATTTGTCACAAAAATGAAGCTTAACTCAGTAAGTGCTTTGGGTAACAATTGAATATGAATATTACGATCTCAGTTGGCGTGCACATGTAATTTTAAGTTTTAGAATTAGGAGCTGTCATAGAAAAAACTAAAATTGAAAATCAAAACACTGGACATGAAATTACAGAAGTGAAATGTTTTCTTGAGAGTGAAATTACCATTACATTTGTCTCATTTGTTATTTATTGCTGAAAACTAGGAACCAGAAATACCAAAGAAGTTAGAAAATAAGGATTTATAATATCAAAATTGAATAAAAATAAAGTATCAAGAATGAATGGAGGCAGAGTATAAAATAGAAATTAGAATATCGGATATTTCTAGTCCTTACTCTGATAACAGCATCAACTTGTCTGGTATACTACTAATACAGACGTCTGTGCTTTCCCGTGGAATTTGAACCCATTATATATCTCAACTGCTCTACGTTCTCGAGATGAGGCTCATGGCTGAGAGCAGCTCATCCCAGTAAATACCAGTGGTAATCGATGAGATTTACTAACTTAATATTTTCCCACACATATACGAGCATTATCATTTAGTGATCCGCCCTGAAATGGTACAGTTCTTCTACGTTGGTAATACCTCTCCCCGTTCTCCTCCAGTAACGAGAATACGTCCCTAAAAAGGACGAAATACGAACCTCCTTGCTAATTTTATTGTCCTTGCTTCCATCATAAGGCATTTTTTATTTAGTAAACATTTAGAAAGTGATTACGCTCGATTGATTGGTCATTTCAAGCGTTAAGTGCTGACGTGAAGTCCCACAGACCGCGCTAAAGTTAAATCTCGTGAAATTATTCAGTTTTCCGCGCTTTATAACCATATTCACCTCAGTACCTTCAAGTTCGATGGTACTCGTATAGTCGGATGGATGGGTATGGTTAATTAAGTTTGTGTTGCAGAGAGGAAACTAAGCGAGT
This sequence comes from Cryptolaemus montrouzieri, assembly GCA_013387265.2. Taxonomy (NCBI): domain Eukaryota; kingdom Metazoa; phylum Arthropoda; class Insecta; order Coleoptera; family Coccinellidae; genus Cryptolaemus; species Cryptolaemus montrouzieri. Next base: position 129,566,190 of record JABFTP020000185.1, read on the forward strand.
ACGATCAGCTTAATAATCCACCGCGATCCGTCAGATACTACGTCAGTATTTATTTAGGTCCTCGAAAAGCAATCCAGAAACATCAATAATGAAATATCAATTCACTCAACGTGCGTGTTCTCTAAATCAAAATGCCGACAATGAGAGTGGAGTTTAAGCTATCGCAAATCGCCGAGAAATAAATAAATAAATAAATATATATATATATATATATATATATATATATATATATATATATATATATATATATATATATCTTAATTTTCTAACAAAAACAGCGTTTATATAAATATTCGAGGATTTTCTGAAAAATAAGAAAGTGAGCTGATCCAGATAGTGTCGCAGATGAAAACCAAACCGTACAAAGTCATTTATGCATATTTGGTTGCTTTGATCAAGGCAGCTATAGGGTGTCTGGCAATGCCACTCCCCCAATTGATAAATTCCTGTTTTCAAGGGTACTTTCCTGATGAACTCAAGAAGGCCATGGTGGTCCCTGTCAACTTATTCACAAAAAAGAGATATCAATCAGTTCGGTTCGGTAATTATGGACCAGTTTCAATATTGTCTATCATATCAAAAGCTTTTGAAACACTAATTAAAACAAGGAAACTAGACTACATTGAACAAAAACTCATTTTACATAAGAGCCAGCATGGATTGAGGAAAAAAAACTACGGTGACAGCAATGGTCAAGATCATAAGTTCCATTTTTGTTGCGTTCGATAGCTCGGAGGGGGTGATTCTTGCTTGCATACACTTCAGAAGGGGATAGTTAACCATAAGAGACTCTTGGCCAAGTATTATGGATTAAACGTTTAAACTCTACATTGTAATTAAAGGACAGATATCAGATAACAAAGTGGAGAGGGCATAATGTCAACAGAATGCAGGGTTTTTAGTGGTGTACCCCAGGGTTCAGCTTTGGGCCCAATCTTATCTGTGTTGTATATAACCTTAATAAACCGGTCAAAATGCGCCAGGGAACTGAATCTGAAGTACGGAGGAGCGCCGATTGATGCCAAAGTATGGTTACAGGAAAGCGAAGTATGTCTCAAAAACAACTTTTAGCACTGGGAATTCAAGAAAAGTGATTATTTGAAGTTGCTGGGCTTCACATTGGACACAACTGTATCATTGGCGAATCTCATTTATTTCACTAGCCAAAAATTATCAATGGCTACTAACACGATACCAAATATGAAAAAAATAGTCCGTGACAGAAAGGCATTGATGACCTACCATGCGCACATTTATATTGTTTCGACCTTCGGTACACTCTTGTGGGGTGCTTCGCGGACGTAGGGTGGGTTTCTCTGCTGCAGAAAAGAGATATCAGAGTATGAGTGGAAATCCCTGTACAACTAGCCGCGCAGAATATTTTAAGAACTACAAAATTCTCACCATCCCGTGTTGTTACATTATGGCCTGCTTGTTGTATTTTCACGAAAACAAGAAAAATTACTTGGAACATTCAGACCCACATGGCCATAACAATGGAGTTCGGGAGAACTTTGTGCTGTACATTTGCTCCTTGCAAATGGAGAAAAATTCTCTAAGCGACTACCGGAATCGGTAAGAGGACTTGACTCGTCGATTTCAAGTGCATATGGTGAAATGGCTTCGAGACAGTGCATTCTACAGTATAGAGGATTATTTGGAGTACTACTTCTGACCATGCGACAACGTGGGAAACTTATTTATATGCGGGGCTTTTGCGATGTTTATATTTTAATCTTTGGGCCTATGAAAGAGACATACTTACAGGTGCGATGAGATAATTGACATTCTATTCAACGCTTGAGATATGTGGAACAAGTTTGTGTTGTGTGCCCTCTTAATCCACACTTAGGCAAGTTGTGGGGGTGTTATACATCAATTTTTTACTGGTTTTACTTAGTACTAAAGGAATATGGACTTACCATGTAAAATATAATATAATATAAAAGGTTCAACACTACGGGAGTATACTAGTGTACTAGGCTGTTCAAGATGCTGCGGGTCTCTCAGAGATGGCGCCATCAATCTTCGAAAGCTAAGCTATTTTAAGAAGTACTAACCTTCAAACGCATTCTCCCAAAATTTCAGCTCAATTTGTCAAAAATTGTGACTCTACAGCCTTTTATAGTGAACAAGTTTTGGTATTGAAAAAAATTGAACAAGTCCATGCACCAGCTCACAAATCGATCAAAACAAAGGCTAAATTGCACGAATTACGCTTGGAATTGCTTCCGCATCCCCGTATTTGCTTGATTTGGCCCCCAGCGACTACTATCTCTTTCCAAATTTGAAGAGATGGTTCCAGGGAAAAAGATTTGCTACCAATGAAGAAGTTGAAGCCGAAACTAAGGAGTATTTTAAAGGTCATGATAAATCGAACTATTCAAAAGGCATTTCTTCTTGAACATCCTAGTATAATTAAAAATATATAAACCAAGAAGTATCACAAAGAAGACTTTTTTCAAAAAGCTGCATTCAATCTTGTTGAATATCCTTCCTTGAAGGACCACAATAGTAATGGTACAATTCAGTCGGATCTCATGAATAGGAACAACAGACTTCAGTTTCGTTATCGTTTGAACTCGTCTGTGCACTGATTTTCATAACATCTAGCTCTATCATAAGTAAACCATGTATTGATTCGATAAGAAACCCAGCGTATATGAACTCGCATAGAGGACATACCAGAGCCACGTGCGAAACGATGAAAACTATAAATAGATCAAAAAGAATAGAACATTAAAAGACAGTCTTTCATGACTATTTGCCACAGCGCTACACACTGTTAGTGACGGGTGATGATGTCAATCTCTGTTGGGGTCCAGTACTTGTCGGGTCTACCCCAGTACACCATATCGCATCATGAAATATATTGCGATAAACATTGTTGTGTATATTACCACATTGAATACTTCATTCAAGGAGTAACATTCAAACTTTCGTAGATTGTTGTCCTTAAGTCTTCAATGTGTAATGTTAAAATACACACCGGTATTTATCGCAATATATTTCATATTGAGGTATGTAATAATAATAATAATCATTCCACTGACACTAAAAAGTAAATGGTCAAACTTCAAACCTAAGTCACAGGAAATACTGGTCTTGAATGTACAAGGTTTTCCGCCGATAACAATTCCTGGTATCGGAATAATAACCTTCTTCTTAATAAGTATATTGTTGTCTGGAAAATAAAATATTATTATAAGTATTAGTTAGGTAAACTTATTACTGTAAACATTAAACACTTCATATATCACATTGCAAAGAACTGAAGTTTTATAGCTACCTGAAAACGTGCAGGCCTGGAATCGAACGTGCCATCAATTTTTGGTTTTGGTTAGTTTCTCAATTCGTAGACTGATGCGTATTGTGAATTTGAGCCGATCGAACGAACGACTGGGCAGCTGCGTAATTAAATAAAATTATCTCCCTTCTACTCTCTCCTTGTCAATTTGCCATGCGTCATAACCAAATGTAAAATGTAAAAATATTTATGAATCATTCTGTTCATAAATATCCTCCTTTGCGATTGAATTTACTTGTTTATATAGTGAAGCAAATAATTATTTTGAAGAGTACTTTGTGGAGATATGAACGTTCAAACAACCACGCGACGTGTCTGAAACTGAAAGTAACTCTGAATTGAAAAATTGAAAGCTCGCCACTCCGGACTTGCTATGTCGCGACTTATAGCGGTCTAGCTCAGCAGTTGTCGCGGCATTGTGCAGATAGATAATTGTAGTTTAGTTAACAGGTTCGATAAAGGTATATACAGTGTGTTCCAACGAAAATTTGCCACCTCCTCTACCTCAAGATGAACTGATTTTGGCGGAAAAAGCTGAGGCACGTAAATTTTTAATTGGAGAGGGGACCAAATTCTGAATTGATTCGGAGAATGTGAAATCAACCCCTACCCTCAGCAGGACCAGGTCATCATTCATTATAGGGAAAGTGGGTCGAGTGACATATCTTTGGAAAGGTCATTTAATTCTCTATACAAGAATAGTGAACAAAATTTATGAACATTTAATATATATATATATATATATATATATATATATATATATATATATATATATATATATATATATATATATATATATTTGAGAAGAGAGAATTTACAAAAATTGGAATAATTGTATTTACAATAAATGCTTATATCTATAATTTTGGTGTGTGTCAGAAAAAGCACAAGTGTGAGCTCAGGAAATGTAACAGGGGAACCATACTATCTTATATATGATTCAATAAACGAGTGAAAAAACCTGAGGAAAAAACTCGTTTCCCTGTCGCTATTGCACTAGCAATAACTTGTCTGTTTATGTTGTGTTAGTGGCGTGTGTACATAAAGAATACCAAAAATTTTTCTGCTTAGCCGCTTCATTCTCTCTTGCATTCCATGATTTCCAAACGAAGACAAGGGTGAAAGAAAGGGGGTTTGGGACAGGAATCTGTAACATTTAATATGACACCAAACGTCCAAACACAACGAAAATTTATATTCCAACAAAACTTCGCCACCCCCTCTATAACAAGAAAGAGTGTTGCGGAAAAAGCTGAGACATGACAATGTTTCATTGGAGAGGGACCAATTCATGAGTTGGTTCGGAGCAAATAAAATCAACCCCCTACCCTCAGCAGCAGTCAAAATTGATTATAGGGGAAGTGGGTCGGAGGACATATCTTTGGAGAGATCTTTCAATTCTCTATTCAAAGATAGTATCTTTAGGAACATTTAATATCATACAGACAGTTCAACGCAACGAATTGTATTTCAACAAATTTGACAATGCCAAAAATCAAATTAAATGCTCAAAATGACCTCCTACCTCCATACAATGATACGGATTCTCGAAATCTCGTCTAACATCTACAGGCCTTGTGCCCTTTATATGGAAGAGAGCCATCATCAGACCTATTCCTAAAGTGATTCAACCTTCAAAACCCGTTGATCTACGCGCTATTAGTATCCTACCAATTGCGTGCAAGGTCACTGAAAAAGTAGTGCATCTGCAAATGAGTGAACATCTTAATAAATATGTGTTACCACCAATTCAATCAGGGTTTCGGGCAGCTCACAGTACTGGCACGACCTTGTTGGAAGTTACTAATGACCTTGAAAGGGCCATAGATCATTCCCAGGTGGCTCTTCTGATATTGTTGGACTACAGTAAGGCGTTGGATATCATGAATCACAGGCTCGCCATTGAAAAGCTGCATTATTGTCCCCTACATCCTGCGGTGCTTAACTGGTTCTTCAATCAATTGTCTGTGAGAACTCAATATGTAAGGTTGGCTAGTTCATCATCGAGTATTTGCAGTATCAGCCAGGGGGTGCCTCAGGGAATTATTTTGGGGCCAATGTTGTTTTCAGTGTACACCGCGGATATTTCTGACTGGGTTAGGCACTGTGTATGCGGATGATGCTCAGTTGTATAAGGCCTATTGAATTCATGCAAGACTGTGGCCCTTTGTGTGGTTAATAAATCATTGCGAGAAAAAGCAATGACAGGTCAGTGTGAATGTCATACTGAATGGCTCTATATTAAAATTGAGTGACTGTGCAAAAAACCTGGGTGTACTATTTGATGGAGAGCTAATCTATGAAGATCACATCAAGAACTTGCTAAGGGCTGCATATATAAAGTTCAGGATGATCTACAGCTACAAATCGTTCCTGTGCAGTGCTGTTAAGTGGAGACTAACTTCTGCATTGATAATGAGTCCATTCAGTTATTGTAGTGCCCTTTATTTTATCATTTGATACTGGAGTGTCGCGGTGTTCGGTTCAAAGGTAGCAAAGCCGATGCTTGCGTTACTCTTATGATATTGGGCATCGCGAACATGTAACACCTCACTATATCACTCTCGGGTTGTTGAAGTGTGAATATGTGGTACTTTGTCAGTATGCTTTGATTGTCTTTGAGGTCTGAAGTTCTCTGCGAGATGCTCGTGAAAAGAAACCAGTGTCACAATGAAAATGTCAGGCATGGCCATCTTTTATCTATTCCCTTACAGTCCTTACATAGAACTGCTAAATTTGAAAATAGTTTTGAGTATGTCTCTGCCACAATTTTCAATATGTATTCGAAAGTTTTCCATGGCTGTGATACAGCATTGTCCTTCAAAAGTTGCTTTAAAGCAAAGCTACTTGAACTACAGACATAAACTGTGTAAGGTTTTCATGTCAACCATATATTTTGTCTACCTTTGTTTTTCGGTGTTTTAGCTTCTTGTTTTGTGTTTTTAATCAGATAAGTTGTTTAGTTTTATGGACTTACAGAAACAGAGCAGCCAAGCCAGTGGAAGACACCTGGCTCGCACCATTAAAAAAATCTCGCCAAGTAAAGTCAAACATCTAGACAATGCTCATTTGTTTCTTTGATTGCAGAGGTGTCTTCGATTGCAGCCGAAAAATTTGGTATCAAACCTGCAATTCTGCAACATCGCGTTGAAAAGTTTCAGAAAGTTTCTGAGCAAATCCAATCATCATCTTCTAACTTGTATGGATCAAGTATTTACTGCCTAGTAATAGAAAATTTTTCCGAACATTTGTTATCTGGGTTATCTTTGCAGCAACTTTTCATATTAGCTTCTTTTGGGATGCAAATATCCAGAATCATGGGAAGAAAATGAACGTGCCGGGAAAGATTGGGCAGAAGGGTTTAGAAATAGGAATCAGAAGCTCAGCCTAAGAAAGCCTGAAAATACAAGCACCGCAAGAAGTATTACATTTGATAAAACTGTTGAATTTTGAGCTTGTAATATTACGCTATAAATTAACTCCGGATCGTATAGTACATTTTGGATGGAACAGACATTAAAAGTCTCACCAACTCCTGAAGTTTTGGCTGAAAAAACAGAGGCAAGTAGGACAAATTATGTCAGCTGAATGTAGAGAATTAGTAACGTTTTGTGAAGTAGTCACAGCAACAGGTGTCGCTCTTCCTCCTGTTTATATTTTTTCCTCGAGTCCATTTCAAAGACCCGTTTTCAAATGGGGCTCCCCAAGGCAGTCTTGCTTTGGCAAACAGAAGCAGCTGTATGATAGCTGAATTGTATATGCAAGTTCTTCAACACATTGAACGACAAATTTCATGCACTAAAGATAATCCAATTCTAATTATTTATGACAACCACGAGTCGCATATTTCTTTCGAAGCTGTCAACTATTATCGTGACAGTGGGATTATCCATATTTCTTTGCCACCACACACGTCACATAAACTACAATCTCTGGATGATCCTTTTAAAATCAAACTAAAAATTTTATTGGTTAGCAATTCGAAATATTGGTAAGGCTTTCTAGTATTGCTGAACTTTCTAAAAAATATCACAAGCTGCTTTGCAAAGCCAGGTATTTGACCATTCAACAGACTTGCATTCGGGGATGATGATTTTGCACCTATAGAAATATTCCGTTAGAGTTCCCGAGAGGAACACAAAGAAAATGATCAAGCAATAGAGATACAGGAAGTTGATTTTGTGAAGCCGGAAGGAAAGCAAAATGATGAAAGCTGCATCAGATACGAAACACAAGAGGCTGTTCTTTTTTTATTTCGACACACCTGCGAATATTGTTCGACTTCTTTACGTTTCACTGCTTCCGAATGCTGGACCAAGATTTCAGTCTAATAATATAATAATAACCCAATGTCTCCTGCAGCTAAACAACCATATCCGAAAAAGGCTTCGAATGAAAATACATTTAAGGATATATATATATATATATATATATATATATATATATATATATATATATATATATATATATATATATATATATATATATATATATATATTCTTTTGAAAAGAGAGGATTTACACAAATTTGAATAATTGTATTTACAATAAATGCTTATATCTATAATTTTGATGTGTGTCAGAAAAAACACAAGTGTGAGCTCAAGAAATGTAACAGGGGAACCATACTATCTTGTATATGGTTCAATAAATAAGTGAAAAAACCTGAGGAAAAAACTCGTTTCCCTGTCTCTCTTGCACTAGCAATAGCTTGTCTGTTTATGTTGTCTGAGTGTCGTGTGTACATAAAGAGTACCAAAGATTTTTCTGCTTAGCCGCTTCATTCTATCCTGCATTCCATGATTTCCAAACGAAGACAAGGGTGAAAGGAAGGGGGTTTGGGACAGGAATCTGTAACAATGGAAAAAGAAAAACCAGTTGAAAAATATTTCAACAATCATACTTCATATATGTCTAAACAAATCTAAGAAAAGATTTTAAATAGGAAGCAAGGTCATGAAAAGGACTAAGGAGATAATAAAAAAAAATACATAACCTGCGATATTTCCTCAAATTCCATCTCTGTTTGACCGAGGGAGCCCCAATGGCCAGGTTCAGTCTTCCAAGTGATGCCGATTATGATTAGAATCATTATGGACCCAATAATCTGGGTTGACAGCGCCCATATATTTTTTCTTCGTGGAACTTGTTCAATTTAAAGAAAAATTTTCGAAAAAATTTTGACAGTCTTTCGAAAAATATGACAAATTATAGTAATAAGGATGAAAGAGAAAAAGGAAAATCCAGGGTTTATATTGACACCCCAAAAAAAAATTGGTTACTAATATTACATGAAGAAAAATAAAAAAAAACAAGAAGTTAAATTGATGAGGCAAAAAGAGAGGAGTTGAAAACAACAAAAAAAAAATTATTGCATTTGCAGATCCTGAAAACCTGAAAAAAAGTGTGTCGTCGTTCAGAACTAATATCAAATTCCGATATCAGTGAGGAGTGATGATGACGATGTTGAAGAGTCAGACGAAGGATATGGAGGAGAGTTTGTCATCTTAATCCTGAAAAAGTAACTATTGAGGATTTTCTTTTTATTAAATTTGACAAGAAGACATCTGTAATTTATTTATTCTTGTTTTACCAGATGTAGAAGACAGAGGAAGTGTTGATTTTAACGATGTTGTCTTGCTTAAAACAAATCTTGTGAAAATGTACGGCTCGAACATCTCCTATGTATACTTTTACAGTTAAATAAAAAAATAGCAAAAGAATCGTTCTTGATAGTATTACTCAAGCATTATATGTAATATGTCAAAGTTTTTATTGAATGAATGGTTTTCTTTCATTAGGTGGTTTGAATAACTTGAATCAGATTTATTTTTATCGAAGCTACGTTTATGTTCAGATGTTCTTATGCCAAAACTCCTATAGGTCCTACCGATATAAATTTTATCACAAGAACCGCAATTGAGTTTATAGATATCGGTAGGACCTTTAGGAGTTTTGGCACAAGAACATCTGAACATAAACGTAGCTTCGATAAAAATAAATCTGATTCAAACTATTCAAACCACCTAATAAAAGAAAACCATTCATTCAATAAAAACTTTGACATATTACATATGAAATCAAAAAGTTCAAAATTAGATCTCCTAGAAGCATTAGAAATAAATAGATACAAACATTCGGACAAGCTTTTAAATGAGCAGGTAGATGTGAATTATTCACCCGTACTTAACTTGTTTAATTAGTTTTTATTACCTTTCATACTAACTGTACAATGACTCGGTGTGGATTTTCCTGTTATTCATCCAACTTGTTCTACGATTTGTTTATAATACCATACTCTTCATTCTGTTTGTCATTCTTGATAAAGCTGCTGTGTCAGCGAAACGTCCTCGAATTTTTTCAAATAAAGTGTAGATTAAAGTTAAACCTTGTGTTTTATCTCTCATTTATATCATGGATCTACATCAAGTAACGGCCTCCACAATTCAAATGTTGAAGAAAGTATTTTAATTTAACCAATTTCATGCAATATCCACTTGGTATAAAAGTGCCACAAGTGAAGTGTTTAAGTGCTGCTCATGTAAGGCAGAATGATTCAAAATATAGTTTTCATAAAACACGTACTAATGGTTTTTCACATCTTAAACTATTTTTCTCTTGGCATTATAAACTTAAGACATTCAGCTAAATGCTCACTTGAAAATTAATCGAAAATATAACTCCCCTAGAGTTTTTCTCAGGAGTATATGGTATATATATATATATATATATATATTGGGTATATGTCATAATATCATACAGGTGGATTCAAGAAGAATGCACGCAATTCAGGTGATTCGAGTGCCGCACATATTCTTGATATGGAAGAAAACATTATAGAAGCGGTGATTGAGAAACATTTTGCTAACACAACAACAATACATTTTATGGGACTAAATCTTCACCCTTACCAATCGCAAAAAATTCAAGCACTTTCTCTCAAAACTATCTAGCCAGGGTGCTTTTTCCAAATTAGATCAGCAGCAACAGTGCTGCGTTTGTGACAATTCTCCATTGCGATTAAGCAGGCATTCGGATTGATGGTGTTCATAATTGACATTTTCGGACTGAAGAAAATCCTCATGCCTTTATTCAAACACGGCACCAGTACCAGTTCCAAATACAAATCTAGGCCGGATATGTTGGTCACATTTTCGTTGGTCATTTGGGTCCTCAATCGAATGATGGGAAATATTTGGAATTTCTGCAAAATAACTTAATAGAACGTTGTTGAATTGCTTGGCAGATAATGTTGTATGCACAATGGAGCTCCACTGCGTTTCAGCATAGGGGTTAGAGAACATTTGGACCCTCATCGATGGGTAGGTCGAGGAGCTATCATATGTCCACCTAGGTCTTCTGACTTCAATCCTCTGGATTTTTATTTGTGGGGCCACATTAGGAACCTGGTTTATGCTGTTTCATCACGAAACCTATTTCAAAATACAGTGATCTCTTATAGCAAGAGCATAAGAATGTAACAGAGTTGGAGGTTCTCACCATGAGAACCATTTTTGTTTGTTTTGATGCTGTAAAATTACAATAGAGAATAGAAACAGTCTTTCTTCAAATTTGGTTTGAATCCTAGAGGATGAGTGTAGATTTTCATTAGAACACTCTGAATAAAGTGTTTTTCTCTTTACATCTATTATTTTGATTATATCCATGTTATAAAAGTACAAAATGTATGCGCTCTCAAAAATTTAAGTGAATAAATTACTTTAGCCCGTTTTTCTCGTAAACGATTTCTTCTATTTTTCGACACCCAAGAGTTCTTTTTTTGAAAAATTTTTTTGAAAAAGATAAGAGAAATCGAAAATTTCATCATGTTCAGGAAAATTTCAGCCTATTAGGAATTTGGGGTTAATAAACGTAAGGGGTAGTTCACCCCTTACTCAATTGAAACAAACCTAGAAAACAAAAGACACTGTATAGAGTTTCATTTGTTATTGGGATTCTCAGAATTTCATTCAAAATCTGTTGAATAGAACATATATCATTTAATAAGAAATTTTTCCCCCTATTTTGCGGGTCAAAAGCTCAGTAGGGGTGGATCCTAGGAAAAAATGCTTCACACAGTTGTAGCAGTATTTTGATGATATCGAACTGTTGATACCTCATTCTTGGATACCCTGTACATGATTAGGTATATTCTGTTATCAACCATATTCATTTGTTACAGCCTGGACCACTTCCTGGTATGAGACCCACGATGGGAGGCGCTGGGCATGTAGTTCCTGCTAAACAAGGAACTGGGAGTATGAGTGTCATAATGCCCATATATACCATTGGAATCGTTATTTTCTTCACCTACACTCTGATGAAAGTAAGTATGTTCAATTTTGTTCTTGTAGAAGAATAGTTCTCGATTTCAAATTGCATCATACTGTTATTTTAGTGTCTAATATCTATTTCATTTTCCGAAACTTATTTAGATGACAATTAAATACTCTTCGTTTGTAAACGCAATTTTCTAGTTCTTAATTCTAGTAGTCCAAATTTTATTTCCATACAAATAGACGGAGCTGAACGGAAATTTAGAAAATTCGAAAAAAAAACTGAAGATGAAATTCAATAGAGATTCATGGCACAATTTCTTCTTTGTTTGTTACGTTTCATAGTTCTCAAAACGAATAAGGAGAAATAATTCCTGGAAAACTACGAAGTAAACTCGGATAATTTGGACTCATTTGCATGAGGAAAATCGAGATAATCACCAAAGACAAAAAACATAATTTTCGTACGGGGTCTTACTCCAAAGCAGCTTCAGTGGCTATATGTGATGGTGGTAAGTCCACTATCTCATACGGCTACATCGCTTGGTCGGAGTGAAGCCTTAAATCGCAATCCCAACTCAAGTTTTAATTTGTAGAGAACGGCCTGCATGATGATCATTGGAGCTTTTCGCTCTACATTTAGTGCGGCCATGGAACTGATACTGGACCTCTTCACCTCGTGAATAGAGGAGCAGCTAAAACGACAACCTACAGATTCCATCACCTTTCCCGAAATGGAACAAATAGGTTCAGTGTCGTACTGGGTGCTTTAAAGTCTGAAATTGAGGACTACGAGATACTGACTATGAAGTCTGACATAGGAATACCCAAAACTAGCATAGAGGTGCTATTCCAGATCATAATTTCTAGCAGACAGGAATGGACCAGCTCCAAGGACCCTGTACCTGAGGACCCATCGAGGAACTGGTGTATATGGTCGAGGGGCTGCCAAAAACAGTCGATCTGTCTTGCCGAAGTTTCGACTGTTCTTCAAGTAGGAATATTCGCCATTGACCACAGTGCTAACCATCTTCTTGTGGGGAGAATAACAAGTAGGTCAATAAAAATCACGGATAGCCAAGCTGCACTGAAGACATTGGCTTCCGATAACTGCACTTATTATTGTGCAGGAATGTCGTTCAATCTTCGCCAAACTGAAAGAAAGAAATAGGCTCCTTCTGTTTTGGGTCCGAGCCATTCAGACACTCTCGGATTTCCATTGATGGATCCTTCGCTGCGAGACTCAAGGCTTGGGTTAAACTCTCCAGGCTGGACCTGACAGTTCTAATCAACATATTGAGGAACTATCGCCTTAAAAATCACCTTAATAAAGTAGAAATGATCGAGGTCTCTTCATGCAGACTATGCGAAGAGGAAATAGAATCAATATAACACGACATGTGCAAAATCCCAGCTGGGGAAGAAATCAGACTTGAGGAGCTTGGATCTATCTAACTGGAGCTGATAGAACTTATTAGCCTCTCGCCCACAAAGCTTATAGCCTATCCAAAAAAGATGGAGCTTGTAGGGGAGATTTAGGACAGAGTTTGCTACAATAGACCACTGCGTTACTGTGGCAGGGCTGTTAATCAGCCTACACTAAATTTTCTATCTATCTAATCACGAACGATATGTCTTGTTTCGTTCATTTTTCATTATGGAAATCAGATCTTCATCTTTAATACACACCACCGGTTTTGACAGTTACGTAATTATCAATTGAAAATTAATTTCCATAAAATAAATCCATCAACAATATCATTAATGGATTCTTGCTGTGCTTGAAAGGTTCTGGAAACATTTTCAGGAGAACAATTGGGGACAATTACAAATGAAATAAGAAATTTGATTTTTTTTTTGAAACATAATTTCAACTTATCTGACTTATATGAATCACAATATTTCCCAAAAGGTTGCTTGCAACAGTCAAACCTTTTGAGTTGATTTTTTATTATTGTTTGGAACATTTCAATGAGAACTGGACGAGTTTTTGCTTTGAGGTTTTTGAAATTTGAGGGATCGATATCGCCAAACGTGAAATTACGTCCTGGAATTATTTCACACAATAGATTCGTTCTTCTTGTCTGGCTCTGTCAAACTGCATATCGATTCATAATGTAAAACCTATTACAGATCATTTTCAAGAAACATCCAGATACTGACACCATCTATAGCGCTATGGAACCTGATGGCCGATATCGAAAAGATTTACTTGGTGAGCATGGTTCAAGAGGTTCAAGAGATTCTGGTTCATGTAAATTAGGTGAGTAACTAAAATATTTGATCGAGGAGGAATCAAGAGTTAGTTTTTATAGTCAAAACTTTTAATATCAAAACATTTTTTCATGGGCTGGTCACTATTGGTTTCTTTTCGAAATACGTGTTATTCATACTCTGACACAGGTAACTTTCATGCTGAGTCTTGAGGTATTTATATAAGAGTCCAAATTTTTTTCTACAAAAACATCGCAACGTGTCTTATTTCTGCCTTGTATATTCGGTGCAAGTATTCACTTGAGTAAAGTAAAGCCATAGAGCGATGTTGCCGTCAGTACTATCTAGTAATTCTAGGTAACGCAGCAACATCGCATTTGTAGCATCGAGTGGTCCGATTCGCACAAAGGTACGCGAGCTCGGAGATATGACATTGTGAAACGGTAATGATTTGGCAATTTTCGAAAAATTTCCTAAAGAACATATTATGCAAGCCAAAACTATTTTTCCAACAATTGCTGAATTCGATTCATATTCAAATATGTTATATCATCTGTCTATTTTGAAAACATATGTTTTCAGCAGATAGTGTGTTCTTGGTGATCTGTTTTTTTTTTCATTGCCAATTTGTTTTAAGAGATATGCCAATATATCTAAATTTTTTGTAAACGTATTACTCATCCAAATAAACACCTCAAAAAAGTCTAGGGAACACTTCTGAATATCGATATATCGTATCCAGAACGATCAATATGGATGTTTTTTTTTCAGAAATGAACACCTGCATCAATTTCTCACCAAATTATGTAAAGTGCCGCAACAGATTTCAGTTTTTTTTATAAAAAACTAAAAAATGCAGCAGATGCGACGCTGCTTTATAATCATTTCAGGTATTCAGTGTTTGAAATCAGTTAATTAGCACTTTGTTTCTGTTGTAAGCACAAACAAAAGATTCAAGTTTTGTGATTCGACGATGGAAAGACGACATTTGACTAGAGAAGAGATGTTACGAGCCGTTGGCATGCTCCAAGCTGGGAGCTCACAACGGAAAGTATCCAGGGTTCTGGGAAGTAGCCCAAGTGTCATAAACCGTTTATGGTCGCGTTTCAATGAAACAGGTAGTGTAGAAGAACGCCATACAGGTCGTTTCAGGACTACTACAGTCGCCCAAGACCGATTTTTGGTTTTACAAGCCAGAAGAGATCGTACTACCACAGCATCTCAATTAGCTCAAGAGCTATCACGAGTTCATAATGTACAAATTTCCGACCACCACCTGTGAGAAATCGACTGCACAAAGGTCAACTCCACTCCAGACGTTCCTTAAGAGTTCCACAACGGACCCATGGAAATCGCGCTGCTCGTTTAGCTTGGTGCCAAGAACAGGTAAACTGGGATCAAGAGAGGTGGGCCACAGTTCTCTTCAGTGATGAATGTAGATGTAGTTATTATCCCGATTCGGAAAGAATTCGAATATGGAGGGAACCTGGAAAGCAAAACCGTCTCTAGCATGCTCGAGAAGTTGTTAGACAGGGAGGCGGATCAGTGTTGTTTTGGGGGGGTATAAGCCTTGGTGGAAGAACTGACCTCGTTTTTATACAGAACAACCGCACGAAAAATTCTTACACAAATGAGATAGTTTTACCTGTAGTGGTACCGTAAGTCCAAACAATGAGTCGAAATCCACTCTTCCAACAAGATAATGTCCCTCCTCATCGTGCAAGATTTACTATATTGAGAGTTTAAAATTAAATTATTGAGTCATTCTGGCAAATGAACGTATTTTCACTGTAATTTTGAATTCAGATGAACAATATGAAATGTTATGCAGGTAGATTTACCAAATACAGTTATTACAATTGATAATAAAATTCAATTAGATGAAAATCAAGAAATATATGGATTGTTTTAGCAATTTAACAAAAAAATAGACCCCGGTTCTGGGTCGTCTCACTATGTAGCAAAAACCATGCTAAAATAAACTTTTTGTACAAATGAACCTTTATCAGCACCTGGTGCAACTCTCAAAAAACTGATGGGTCTAAAGATAACCGAAGCTATCCTCGCACTCGTCGTCAAATCCATTGCTTATAAGATATCACCTCAGAGTTAAAGAAGAATGGTGATGCAGTTTGTTTCTTGCAACTTAGTTCTAAGTGTTGCAAAACCTGATCGGAAGCCTGCCTGCTCGACTGGCTTCTTTCCAATCTTTTGCTAATGACCTTAGTGAACAATTTATATAAATGCGACAGCAAGTTAATTGGCCTGTAGTTGCCTATGCCCGTAGCATCATCTTTTTTATAAAGCAGCAACATCGTTACATTATTCCACTTTTCAGGGATAGAAGCATTTTCTAAGTTCAAAAGTTAAGTTAAGTTAAAAAGATTCTTGATTTTTCGTAGTAGAGTTTTCCCTCCTATTCTAATTGTCTCAATAGGTATTTGGACGTCCCCTGGAGCTTTGTTGTTCTTCATTTGCTGCACTGCTGATTTAATTTCGTTTATTGTGATTTCTGGTAGTTCTCCTGACCCTTGGTTCATGACGCTAGCTTTTTGTATTTGTTTTGGTGTTTTTTCCAACTCTATTCTACTCTTCCACAGGTTTTCATAAAATTCCTCAACTATTCGGAGTATTTTATCTCTATTTGTAGTGGTCTGACTATTCTTATTCTTAAGTTTTAGTATATCGTTCTTACCATTACTAAGTTTTCTTTTCAGGATCTTCAAGCTTTTGTTATTTTCTATGGTGTCTTTTATTTATTCGTTGTTGTAATATCTCATGTGTCTTCTGATGTTTTTTGAAATTTCTTTGCTCCGTTGGTTTATCAGTTGGGTATTAGTGTTGTCTTGTTTTTGTAGGTTTCTTTGATCTTCAATCATTTGTCTTGTTTGTTGGCTTATTTTACTCTCTCGTATGTGCCTTGGGCAGCACCTTCTAACTGTATCGGTGACGGATTCTGTTGATGGTTTCTTGGTATTTCTAAGCACTTTCTGGATTGCTCCATTTACGTACGTTCTTTGGCTGAGTCAATCTGTATCTTTCTTTGCCTATATTGATTTGGACTGTGGCTCTCACCATTCTGTGATCACTTTCCACATTGACTTGGTTCAGCACTGATATGTCTTACAGTATGGATTTCTTATCATTGATTATAAAGTCTATCTCATTTCTTGTATTTCCATCTGGGCTTCTTCATGTCCACTTTCGATTAGGTTTCTTATAGTAAAAGCTTTTCGTCAAGAATAAGCCGTTTGTCAACAGGAAGTTCAAAAGGGTCTCTCCGCGTTGGTTTTTTTGACTACTTCCAAAATATCCCATTGATACCTCTGCCTCGTCTGATTTTGTGCCTACCTTTGCGTTGAAGTCTCCGCTAATGATAGTGAAGTGCGAATTTGTATCCTTCAGTGCTATTTGAAGATCATCATAGAAGTGTTCAATATCGTCATCAGAGCTTTGTGATGTAGGTGCATAGGCTTGGATGATTTTCATTTCATTTAACCATTTAACAAAACCCCGTTCTATTTTTTATCGAATTTTGAGAGATTATTGAAGTTTTTGAAATATAGCAATATTAGTTTCAACCCTTTGACCAAATTCAAAGCTGAAACAGATTCGAACATTTTTGAAAGTTTACCTCTTACAGCCACAGCACTAGTGCAAAGTTAGACATGGGGTTAATTAACCCCGCACCGCACTGAACGTGTGATTAACTAATTTTTCAATATAAACTCCTATGCATACAGTATGAATCCATTGGCAATAGTTAAATTACGTTTCTTTTAGGTGAATAACTTTGACAATAGAGAATTCTATGCGCAGATCATTCTGGAAGAAAATATATTCATATAATACAATAAAAATCAATGTCTTCATACATTTATAAACACGTTGCAAGATACATAAAGATGTGGGTCCATTGTCAATAGTTGAATTACTTTCCTTTTAGAAAAATAACTTTTTCAATTGGAAATTCTATTCGCAGATCATTCAGGAAGAAAAGGTTTTCATATAATACAATGAAAATCAATGTCCTTATTCAATTCATTTAGAACCACGTTGCAATATACAAACTCCAACACCATTCGTCTTCAACTCTAAGGTGATTTGTATCTTATAAGAAATAAATCTGACGGCGAGTGCTAGGATAGCTTCGGTTATCCTTAAGCACATCAGTTTCACAAAGTTTCTTTGAGAGTAGCACTAGGTGCTGGAAAAAGTTCATTTGGACAAAAAATTTATTTTAGTATAGTTTCTGCTACATAGTAGTCACTTAAGAAATGGATTTTCAACATTTTTTCTTGTTCAAGGGAACACAATTTCCTACGGTATGCATTTAACCACAACCAGGCATGTCCGAGTGGTTAGGTCAAGATTCGATTGCAAATGGAAAACTTATTAACAAGATTCAAATTTGCATTCAGCGAAACCAGAGAACACCAGGGTTAAACACAAATCGAACATATTTTCAGCTAAAGTCTAAATTTTTGAAAATGGCGTAATCTTTTGACATGTATCACAAAAAAATTAGACATATTGGAACATCGCTAGGAAATAATTGGGAACGAAGAATACTTCTTGAACTATATTGATCATTCTGTTAATCAACTACCGATCAACATATGATCTGCTGAAAACATATACGTTTTCAAAATTGGTTGTCAGATGATATAATATATTTGGATATGAATCAAACTCAGGAAATGTTGAAAACAGTTTTTGCTTTCATAATCTGTTCTTTCGAAAATTTTCCGAAAATTGTCAAATAACCGTTTCTCAATGTCGTATCTCCGAGCTCTCGAGCTTTCGTGCAAATTGGACCACTTGATGCCACTAATGCGACGTTGTCGTGTTACGTAGAATTACTATCTAGTAAGAACGGCAACATCGCTTTATGATTTTCTTCTACTCTACTAATGAAAAATGTTTCAGGCTGTTAGAATATCATTTGAGATGCACTTCGGTTTTTGATTCATTGAAATCGATCAACAATTGTGGGATCAATACCTTTGGGCGTTTTCAAACCCGATTGATAACGTGAATTTTGTTTGGATGTCATAGAGTGGAACACGACACTCGAAAAATAAATCAGCCAATCGCTAATAAGTAGTGTGTTCCCTTGAATTATCAGTTATTTCGAAAAGAAATCAACAGACTTAATTTTTCAATTCAACTCAATTTATTGAAGTTATAGAAAAGAATATGGCTTTTCGGTCGCATGACTCTATCATATTACAGATTAATTAAACCATGTAGAAACGAAATTAATGAAACATTCAAAATATAGCGTACTAACGCCGGACCAACATCAACAATTATATTATTCGCAAACCGTTAGATAGCAAAAAATGTATACACGTTACAGCAATCTAACCAAAGTTAGTGCCTCTTTAATGAAAATATTTTTTTTCTCGTTACTTTAATAACGACCAAGATATCGACAATTAATGTAATATACCGTAAATTTCAAAATAACTCGAAAATCGAAAGCGACGACCAAATTTGTTTTTCTAACTAATATTTCACTTTGCTGCTGAACAAAAACATCAAAATTTGCTTTATACATCTTATTTTGATGGCAGAGCTTCAGTCAATCCCTATAAATACAGTACACACAACCAAATTTATATGGAACCACTCGGTATTTCACATGATACCTGCCTGATACGTGGAGCGACTATCTCTGCAAACTAGGCCTAGAAGAAGTCGTAGGAAGATTACTTCTGAAGAACAAGACCTCTTTTTGTGCCAAATTGCAGGAAGAAACCCTAGTGCGCCGCACCCCATACTCCAAAGGCAATTTCTGGAAGCAATAGGCATCAGTGTATCGGTCGAAATGATACGTCAAAGACTTCGTTCAAGGGGTTACATTACATTACATTGGAAGGGGTCGTTTGGCTTTACAAGCCTTTCCGAACTGCGACCAAGTTGGTCTTTTGTTCGTAGCCCTCCTTTTTTCATTTCCCTGAAGATCTAGTTCCCTTACAAAATTGAGAATCTCCCTGGGAGCTTTCGCTTTTACTTCGTGCGGCTCTAGCTTGTCGCTACTGAAGTGTATATGTCTTTGACGGGTAGTTGCGACGGAACTGCAAAGAATACATTTTCGCACAACAATTCGTAAAAATTTTCTAGTGAACATAATTTTCGAGAGGTGGAACAATCTGCCTCCCCTTACTGTTCAAGCACCTTCTGTTTCAACTTTCAAACAATCACTCGTTATTTAGTTATTCTATTGTTGAAATCTATTCGATTTCTTTTTTCATTATGGCATTACTTGTATTTCATTCATCTGATCTGACAATTCTCATTCAATTATTTCATGCTCTCGTCATAACTTATTTTCAGTTTTTTCTTAAGATTTATTGTTCGTCTTTTCTTTTTGTAGCTTAGGGTTAAGCATTTATTTGATAATTTTTCTTATTTGAATTGTGGAGGCCGTTACTTGATGTAGATCCATGATATAAATGAGATAAAAAACACAAGGTTTAACTTAATCTACACTTTATTTGAAACAATTCGACGACGTTTCGCTGACACAGCAGCTTTATCAAGAATGAAAAACAGAATGAAGAGTATGGTATTATAAACAAATCGTAGAACAAGTTGGATGAATAACAGGAAAATCCACACCGAGCCATTGTACAGTTAGTATGAAAGGTAATAAAAACTCATTAAACAAGTTAAGTAGGGGTGAATAATTCACATCTACCTGTTCATTCAAAAGCTTGTCCGAATGTTTGTATCTATTTATTTCTAATGCTTCTAGGAGATCTAATTTTGAACTTTTGATTTTATATGTAATATGTCAAAGTTTTTATTGAATGAATGGTTTTCTTTTATTAGGTGGTTTGAATAATTTGAATCAGATTTATTTTTATCGAAGCTACGTTTATGTTCAGATGTTCTTATGCCAAAACTCCTATAGGTCCTACCGATATAAATTTTATCACAAGAACCGCAATTGAGTTTATAGATTCCTGATTTACTTGATTTTTCAACACGAGATTTATTATTTTTAATATGTTTATCTAAGTTATTAGAAGTTTTGAAAGTTATATTAAGATTTTGTTTGACGAGAAAGGATTTAATATTTGTACTTGCAGAACCGCAGAATGTTAAACTGTTGAATATTTTTAGTCTTTATGAATAGGATATACTTCATTTATTGCTTTCTGATACAGTTTTTACGAATGATTAGATCTATCATATCCGGATTATATGAATTATTAATGGCTATCTGTTTGATGATGTTTAACTCTTTATTATAATCTTCTACTGATAAAGGTAAATTGAGTAACCGATGTACCATGCTGTTTAAACCTGCAACTTTGTGTTGAATTGGATGTAATGAGTAGTTATGTATAATTGTATCAGTATGTGTTGGTTTACGAAAGACCGAAAAACATGATTATTATTTTGTTTAGTGATTTTTAAGTCCAAAAATTAATGGAATCGTTCTGTTCAATTTCTATCGTGAATTTAATGTTCAAATGGATGGAATTAATGAAATTAAGAAATAAGTCTAATTGACGAGTAGTTCCAATGAAGATGTCGTCAACATATCTATACCAATAAAGAAATTTGGAAATGAGTGGATGTGTATGAATTTTCTGTTCAATACTATTCATAAAATCTCTGCTAAAAGTGGACTCAAAGGATTTCCCATGATCAAACCATTTTCACTACTGTAATAGATGTTGTTGAAAGAAAAATAATTTTGTTCAATGCAAACGTCCAACAGATTCAATATTTCTGATTTAATTATGTGGTTAACATGATTCGAATTCAACATGTTGAACACCTTTCATACTGACTGTACTATGGCTCGGTGTGGTTTTTCCTGTTATTCATCCAACTTTTCTACGATTTGTTTATAATACCATACTCTTCATTCTGTTTTTCATTCTTGATAAAGCTGCCGTGTCATCGAAACGTCGTCGAATTTTTTCAAATAAAGTGTAGATCAAAGTTAAACCTTGTGTTTTTTATCTCATTTAATTTTTCTTATATTCATTTGATATTGAAATTGTTAATTTTATCAAAGGGTTTATAGAGATATCTCTCAACCTATATTATTGTATAATAATAATAATATTAGAAAGGAAATTGCATGGAATTGCATGGGCGAAATCACCATGAGATTAATCAACCACACATCGACAAAGAAGCCTCCAACAAATGGTTGATGGAAGGAGAATTATTCACGGAAACAGAAGGATTCTTTATGGCCATTCAAGATCAAGAGATCGCTACAAACAATTACAAAAAATTTATTATGAAGGACGGAACATTACAAACAGATAAGTGCAGAAAATGCCATATAAGATCGGAGACTATACAGCATATTACGTCCGGCTGCGAACAACTGGCTAATACGGACTATCTTCACAGGCATAATCAAGTGTGCAACATTATCCATCAGAAACTTGCACACAAGTACGGACCTTCCAGCCATATTACAAGTATTAACCGGCGCCCGTATTGGAAAATGACTCTATCAGATTATACTACGATAGGCCTGTTATCACTGACAGAATAGTGACGAATAATAGGCCGGACATAGTGGTGTATGATAAGAGAGCCGGAACAGCAATGCTGGTGGATGTCGGCATACCGAATAATAACAACGTTCTGAACAAGTTCCAGGAGAAAAAGAAATACACAGACCTTGCAATTGAGATCAAGCAGATGTGGCACCTCGAGAAAATAGATATAGTTCCTGTCATCGTATCCTCGACTGGGTTAATACCCAAAACTTTGCATGATAGCCTAAGAAATTAGAATTGCATAAGAATACCTATATAGAAATGCAAAAAGCTGTAATTCTTAATACATGTAGGATAGTTAGGAAATTTATGTCAAGTATAGTGTAATCGAGCCTATTCTCTTTGATTGCTGAATCTGAGAAAGGTAAATCATATCCAGCTAACAGCTGAGATAGTGCATAAGTCCACGATAATAATAATAATATGTTCGGCAGTTTCATCGATTCCGATTTGCCCATTTTACTGAGATGGTATCTCAGTGGGCAGTGTCCAGTAAGGAAGCCTGTTATAGTCCTCAGCTCGTCTCTAGAGAGGTCTAGAAGCTGTTCTGCTATTCAGCGTATATTCAATGAACTTTTTCGCTAGCCTTTGGCCTGGAGTTTTCCTCCAGTATTCTTTTTTGCTAGATTCTTCCCACCGTTCCAGTTCCTGTCGTCTGTGCGGCTTGCTTAGACCTCAGAACGGTTCAGGTCCAATGGGTGGAATTCCATTAGCTGATCTAGCTAGTTCGTCAGCGGCTTCATTTCCTTGTATGCCTTCGTGGCCAGGCACCCACCACAGGAAAAGTTGGTTCCCCTCAGCAAGTTGCTTCAAGGATTGACGGCATTTCCAGACAGAGATACTCCGATAATCGTTGAAGGAGTTTATACAGCAGAAGGCCCTCAAGAGATGACCGACGGATTCAGGTTTTAAGGGGTCGTGAAAGACAAGATAGATTCCGCGCAGCAAGACAAATTCCGAAAAACCAAGAGGCAGTATGATGTTTTGGGGTGGAATTATGCTGGGAGGCAAAACAGATTCGTTGTTTCCTGCGAGTGTAACGGCTAGAAATTGCATAGGCCTAGTGCTGGAGCCCATAGTGAGAATTTCACTTTTATGCAAGATAATGCGCGACATTATCTTGAAACAGAGAGAATCACTATTTTGGGCTCGCCAGCTTGCTCTCCAGATTTAAATCCTATTGAACATTTATGGGATAAGCTCAAGTGGAAAATTAGATCCAATCAGTATAATCCAAGAACCCCACAACAGCTCATCCAGCACCCCAGAAGAGGTCGAAAACCTAATCCAAAGCATGCTTAGACTGATTCAGGCTTGTATCAGGGCAAGAGGAGGTAATACAAGTTACTGAGGTCGAGAAAATAAACCTTCTCCGTGAGAAAACAATCTTCAATTTTTTTACTAAATGCGGAAAGAGTCACTTATTTTCTTGTATTTGTTTCTCTTGAAATGAACCTTAATTTATTTCTTTTTTCAATTGAAATATCTCAAAATCTCAAAAAGGATAAATTCTAACAATTCTTGTTAATTTCCAAAATCCCTGAGGTAATATTCAAAATATCGAGTGATTCCATATAAATTTGGTTGTGTGTAAATCCTCCAAGCATTTCTATTTTCAATTTAAGCGGTAATTTTTCTCGTATCGATACTCGTTTTTCAATTTTTTCAGGCGAAGTTATAAATATGGAAGACAACGGTAGAGACTTATTTCTCTTTCACAATTTTTGTAACGATTGGAAAAATGAAACAATAAAAACCCAAAGCGGCACTTTCCAAACAACGAAGCGACAATATACTTTATGCATAGAGTAATAAAGTCGCTTTAATTAAACATTTTGTTTGTTTACATTCTCAGAAACACCGATCACGGCGTAGGCGGCTTATGTCAAAGGAAAAGTCGAACCAATGCAACAGCGATATCATTCAAAAACGTACTTTAGGCGGAATAAGGAATAAGGTCTATTTTACTTTTTTATTATAGCCTTTGACGACGCCTTAACAAAGGATACCGAATCCTATCTACCAATACATGTTTGTACCGATATACCGGTTAGTTTAGCGAACAAAAAAATCTTCAGCCGCGAATATAGACACTAGATCGCATTTTTTTTTATCCGCGAACAGATGTAGGAAGCGCAAATAACGAGCTTTTACTGTATTCCATCCAGAAAATTTGAATTTGTTTTCTTAGTGTTGGTTAGTGCTGCATATTTTAGATGATTTGGTATTTTCAATGTTTTATCAATTTCGGTTTTACTTAAAATTATATACTTGGTATACTGTGTGGAATAATAAATGATGAACCTTTTATCGTATATTATTGTGTTTGTGCTTTCCAAGGATGGAAAGAAAGAGACGCAAGTAAGTTTGAACTTTCCATTTGTGCATAATTACTAACATTCTACCTTTAGAATTTAATTGCAAGATGCCGTCATTTCATTTCTTTTATTGAAGAAATATTCTCAATATTAATAATTGCGAGGTGAATTGATTAAATAACGAGACTACGGCGATTGTGATAAAATGTGCTTACACTATAGTTCGATCAACAGTCTCAAAAATTACTACTTGCGAAATTATCGCTATATGTGTAGACACATTGAAGAACAATATTCAACCTTCCGTAGAATATTAAATATCCCTCCTTAAAGGAGCTGGTTTGCCGATCCACCCTTCATAATCATCATCAACCGGGGCCACATAATAGTGGTACAGCACGGTCGGTTATTTTGGTTTCCCGGTGGCAATGGTGAGTAGCCTCTGTCTCGCTTCGTTAGAGGGCGCAACAACATTTACATGTTTTCTCACGCTCCAACGAATTTAGATGAGTAGGTGGCAGTGTGGCCTGATGTTGTGAATGGATATGCAATACTGACGAGGTCAAATGAGACCAAAACTGCAGTATATTGCTCCTATTCATGACATCCGACCGTGCTGTACCACTGCTGTGTGGCCTCGATTGACGATGATATGAAGGATGGATAAGAAAATTCCTTCAAGGAAGAATATTCAACATTCTACGGAAGGTTGAATATTGTTCCTTGAATAAAAATTCTTCAATGTGTTTACACTATAGTTCTTCAAAAGTGATTAGCTTTAGTTCTTTTCTTCAGATTGCTACCTCCAACGTTCCAGTAAACATTTTGTCTTAGCGTGGCATTTGTTTTCATATCTTTTTTGATACTATGAAAATGATCGAAAATAATAACTGATGAGTCAAGGTTTTTAACTTGTGATTCAACTAATAGTCGCGATGATAATGATGATTACTCTTTTTGATATATTTTATACACGGTGATTCAGGAGGAGAGGGAGATATTTTGTGGGGTGATAGAAGACGCTCTCAGTATTTCGGAATCGTAGTTTTTTCAATCGTCGCGCTCTCCTTGGGACTATACAGGGTGTTTTTTATGAAAGTGGTAGATTTTTCTTGCCTCATAACTCTTAAAGAACTTGATCGATTTGGATGAAAATTTCAACGTTGAATTCAATTGATGAGGTCTATCATATGAAGTTTTTGATCTTATCCCAAAGTAAGACCGGATTGAAAAAAATTGGTTTTTCTATTAAATGCTGAAATGACACCCCACATATCACTACAATAAAAAAATTAATAGATATTTGTAAACTAGCAATATGGATGATCCAAACAACATAAAACACATTTTTATCTCACCTTGAGTACTGTGGAAAAAATTTGATATTTCGCAAAAACATATTTTCGTTCAATTCGTCCTCTGACTTTTTGGATCGTAGGGACAAAATCGAAAAAACTACATTCAGTATAGCGCTCATACAAAATATCCGGTGTGATCCAGTGTGAAATCTTATAAGATCGTTTAAGATCGCATAAAACACATTCTTATCACACCTCGAGAATTTTGTGATGAAGGGTTGATTTTTTAATACTGAATACTTTTTGCTCAATTCGCTCTGATATCTACCTAAAGACTGAAAGAAATCATCTTACCCACACTTTAGGGTTATCCAAGAACATAACGATAATTCGGCTGAATGACATTTTTTTATCACATAGTTATATTATACAGAGATATCCACCGGGACCGTCCGTTAAAAACTTTTTGAGTTCCAATTACAATATCAAGCTGAAATTTTATACGCGGCAATAACTAGCGATTTCCAATTGGAGTGAAATATTTGCGAAGTGATACCATTTCCGGTTATACCGCAAGTGGGTCATCACTTTGTTATTTCAAAAAGCAATCTACCTTTTTTTATTATACATCTAGAACCGACATTTGAGTAAGGCATAAAATACCCAAGTTGTTGGCACTTATCTGTCAAAACTTTTGCCAGATTTAATCATTTTTGTTATAAACTCGATTTTTGAGGAACAATTGTAGCTCGTAGATCTTTTGCACTACAGACACAATTTTTGCTTGGGTGGTTAGAAAAAGGATCAAGGAATTTTTTAAGCAGTCTACACATGTCACATGTTTATTGCGTTGTTTTATATGATTTTTCAATTTGGCCTTTTCCAAACAGCAATAACTCAATTTTTTTAAATGGCACGTGCCAATTTTTATATCGCCATCAGATGAAGCGTCAAATTTCAGATGGAATTGTATCAGCATGTACTATACCCATCTCTTATAGTTCCGAAATAATTTGGGAATATATTGAATTTTGATGATTTTGCAAGAACTAATAGAGAATGCTTTGAAATATTTGAATCAAGTAGCTGAACTGGCTGCGCTCACCTGACAGGTGCCTAAAATTAATGTACTTGTCACTTCGTTCATTCGAATTTGATGTTTCAACAAGAATTGTTGGTAATTTGAAGTGAAAATTTTTGAAAACACCAGATTGATAATAAAATGGCTGATTATTCAAACCAGGATATGTTTAATCTCTTTTTAATTCATGGCGAATGTCAGAAAGTGGTGGATAGAACTTGCAGGCAACTCAATAACCAATTTCCAAATTTGGCGCCTATGAGTAAAACAAAATTTCGAAGGATTAGAAGCAATTTTCTGCAATTTGGAGGAACAAAATACATAGAAACTAGAAGAAAACCAATTCGACGACGAGAATCAAATTAATACGCTAGCGTATTTTCGTGCCAATCCACATGCGTCAATTAAGTCAGCATCAATGGATATTGGATTGAGTTATACTTCCATTCAAAGGATCCGTAAGAAACATAACATGCACCCTTGTTCTTTCATCAGACTACAAAAATTGAAACCAACTAACCTTCCGAAGCGGCTAAATTTCTGTGAAAATTTATTAATTCGGCTTCAAGAAGATGAGACGATTCTGCAAAAAATTATATGGTCTGATGAAGCCAAGTTCAATGAAAGTGCAATAACCAACGGGAGAAATCGACATTTTTGGGCCACAGAAAATCCACATTTCATTGAGTTAATTGATTTCCAAAATAAATTCGGCGTGAACGTTTTTGCAATTTTAATGAATGATTTGTTGGCTTATCACATTTATGAAGAAAATCTTAATGGACAAAGATACCTGGAAATTTTGAGAGGAACATTAGCAAATTTTTTAGATGGATTACCCCTCAACATTCTGAAGGATTGCTATTACCAAATGGATGGTGACCAGCATATAAAACACGAGCTGTAGATCGGCGGCTAACAGAAATGTTCGAGGATAGATGGTGGGGTAATCTAATCCGAAAATATCTCCCTCTCCTCGTGAATCACCCTGTATATTGATATTATTTGAGTACTTTCACTGGATTCGTGGAGATCAAGACAGTAATCAATATTCCTACAGTGATGTCATTTCACACTTACGAAAAAAAATAAGAAAACAGTGTCAATTTATCGAAAGAAAAACTAAGGATTGGTATCGAAACCCCTCTGGCTAAAATTATAGAATTGTGTTTAATTTCTGAGGCCAAATTTGCATTGAAACAACCATAGCGTTGAAAATCTCATGCAAGATCTTATGGAAGAAGTCTTTTTTGAATATTTGAATATTCAACCATAGAATATTGATTGGAAAATTGTACAAATTTATTAATTTAAAAAGAAGATTTTACAACAACAATCTCGTTATTTAATAGCCACACCTCGTAATATACCTGACATAACTTGTTACTATTGAATGTATTGAAGAAGTATATAAAGTGTGCTACATAGCAGTGTGTCACAAATTGAGGGGGTAAATCTACATGCAATTTTAAGAAAAAAAGTTCATATAAACATAGGTCCGCAAAAGCTTGGTTACTGAGCTAAAGGGTGTTGAAAATCCAGAAAAAATTGGTTCTTTCTTCAAAACTTCTCCAGTTTTTTGAGGTATTCAGCCCAAATTTGGAATGCAAGCTAGTTTTTACAACCTCTATCAGTACACGTCCCAAATTTTAACTAGAATCTACAACGTGTTTCCTTTTCCGGAGCCATTTCTTCTTTTTCCCTTTCAAACATTTTTGCAGTACGCCACTGATCAGCGTAGAATCAATTTTCGTCATCTTCGTTCATATAGAAATTTTTTTGACACTTGTAATTTTTTCGTATCTCCGACCGTTCTCGAGCAAAAAAATATTAAACGATTTTATGCAAAGCACTTCTAATTAAAAAAATGTCTAGTAGGCTTTGATTTTTTTCATTTATTTATTCATTCTAACAGTTGCTAAAGTTGAACCAGTGTCTGCTCGAATTGTTTATTAAATTAACGATTTCAAGACTTTTGAAGTTATTGCTGTAAGAAGAAATGGCTAATTTTACTAATTGGCTGATATCCATGTACGGTCTGGCTAACGGAAACACAACAGAAGCTAGGCGATTATATCAGGTGCGCTTTCCAAATCGAGTAACACCAGACAGGCTAACATTTTCAAATATCCACAGAAGAGTGAGGGAAACTGGTACTTTTACTGCAAATTATCATTTGAAAGGCGCAACTCAAACTATGAGAACTCCAGGTCTTGAGGAAGCAGTTTTGAATTGTATTGATTTGAATCCCCATGTGAGTACAAGCAAAATTGTAAATCAGTTGAATATTTCACATGTTCTAGTTTGGAGGATTCTCCACGACTTTTTATTGTACCCGTTTCATATTCTACGCGTCCAAACTCTATTTCATAGAAATTTTCCTTCGAGACTGAATTTCTGCCGATGGTTCTTAGATAAAATAGAGAAAATGCTCATTTTGATATGAAATAATGTTCACATATGAAGCTAACTTTTCGAGGACTGCTGTCACAAATTTTCACAATAATCATTATTGGGCTGAGGAAAACCCTCATTTGACCGAACAACCTCATCATCAAGAACAATTCTCACTAAATGTCTGGGTCGGATTAATTGGAAATTATTTGATTGCGCCATTTTTTCTGCCTAACAAACTAAACGGTCCCGCTCATCGGCAATTTTTTGAGAAGGACTTACCTTTATTGCTCGAGGATGTGCCACTTTTGGTGAGAGACATAATGTGGTACATGCATGACGGGGCACCAGCACATTTCAGTGGAAGAACTAGGGGATTCTTAAATAATACATTCAACAATCGATGGATAGGTCGAGGTGGGCCAAGACCATGGCCTCCTAGGTCCGCAGACTTAAATAGTTTGGATTTTTTTATGGGGATATCTCTAAAGTTTAGTTTATACCACTCCAGTGAAGACTGTAGAAAAATTGATAAATCGAATAACCTCTTGTGACACGATAGAAATGCCCCAGGAATATTTCAAAGAGTGCGTGATGAGATACGAAGAAGGACAGAGGCCTGTATTCTTGCAGGTGGAGGACACCTACAGTAATTTATTCAGTTTTCAATTGTTCATTTTTTCAGTTTGATATTGAATAAGTATAAGTTGAGCCTCAGAAGACGAGCTATCAAAATAAAAGCAAATTTTGGGCATACCTATCGAGTATTTCTATAATTTTTTTTTATTTACCGAATAACATACAATTCAAATAATTCAAATTCAATAATTTTTCACTCAAAAACGGTTGGAGATACGAGAGAGTTACAAGTGTCGAAAAAGTTTCTAAATTGAACGAAGATGATGAAAATTGATTGTACGCTGATCAGTGGCGTATTGCAGAAAGTTTGAAAGGGCAAGAGGATACATGGCCTCGGAAAAGAAAACACCTCGTGAATTTCAATTAAAATCTAGAACGTGTAATGATGGAGGCTGTAAAAAATAGGTTGCATTCCAAATTTGAGCTGAATATCTCAAAAACTGCAGGAGTTTTGAGGAAAAGAAACAATTTTTTCCGGAAATTTCAACACCCTGTAGCTCAGTAACAAAGCTTTTGCGGACCTATGTTTATGCGAACTTTTTACTTAAAATTGCATTAGATTTACCCCCTCAAGTTGTGACATACAATTATGTAACATCCTGCATACCGAAAAATTATATGCAAATCGGCTAATTCAGTATTTAATTGATCCGTTTTCGTATTAATCAACATTTTGTGAAATTTTTCCTTTTTTCGGACATCTCCTGTATTCACTGGAATCATTTCCGAATCTCAGTTTTAATACTATATTTTGGCCATAAACCTAAATATCCATGAACAATAAGTAATTATTGATAGAACTAGACAGATGTTCTGTGATTGATGTCAAATTTTATTTACGTTCAAACCTCATTATTTTTCCTATTTTAAATGGAACACCCTGTATTTAGTGATTAAAAATGAAATACAGTTTCAAAACCTATTTAAATGTATTAGGTGTGCCTATCCCTGTGTGTGTACTGCACACAAAAATATATGTTACAGCTGATTGCTTGAATCTTATGTTATAAGTGAGCATATCTTGAGTATCCTATCGTCTTGAGAGGAGCTGTCTCTCCCAATAGACCTTGGGTGAACCCAAGGGCACGGTAATTTCCCAAAAATTCTCCCCAAGGGTACGGTAGTCTCCCCGTGAAGTATTCACACCAAGGGTACGATTATTTCTTATCAAGTATTCACACTAAGGGTATGATAGTTTCTCTGAGTATTCACCCCAAGGGTACGGTAGTTTCTCCAAAAATTCACGCAAAGAGTACGATAATTCCTCCTCAAGTATTCACCCTAAGGGTACGATGAATTCTTCTCAAGCATTCACCCCAAGGGTACGCCCTTTCTTAAAGGGCTCTAAATACACAAAACGGTACCTTAACAATATCAAAAGGTATCTATACTTTATTAGATAATTTGCAATACGATAACCTCGCCTGGTGGTCCGCAAGGAAAAAAGTCTTTATGATAAATTCACGATGGTTGTCTATCGTCAATTATTCTCGCGTCGCAACGAATATCGCCGAATAACCGGCTCGGTGGCGTAGAGGATATGATGATCGTCTCCTGCGCAGAGTTACCTGGGTTCAATCCCCACAAAGTCGGTGCGATTTTTCGGATTCTAGGAATCGCTTCAGTATCCATCTTTCGGAGAAGATGTAAAGCCGTCGGTCCTGTCTAACAGAGATGTGTTGGACATTGAAGATCCCTTCCCTCGACACGATAGTGGTGCGGCAAAATTCTCGGGTTAGTGAGGTGACAGAATTCCCCGGCATGTCATTGGCCGAAAGGCGGAAATAGAGCACGTTAAAGGAATAACAAACAAACAATATCGCCGAATTATACACGCAGTGGCGTGACTAGAAATTAGTTTCAGGTTTAACGAGTAGAATGAGAATAGGAAACGTTAATCTAGAAAAAAGTTACATAAACTATGTGAATATTAACGAGAAGCGTTAATGAACCATGATTGTCATAGGAAATGAGTGAATAATAACGAGAAGTGGCCAATTTCACGTTACAGTAGTAATAAAAGTTGTGTCTTTTGACAAAGCCATTCTTATGAATTGTGCATTCATCAGTGAACAAAATAAATTTCAAAATGTTTTCATTCTCTGATAATAATTTTTTCTTTCGCAAAACCCATATCTTTTGCTACAATCAACCTCAACTCGTTGGTGTTGATGGTATGGTTGATACTTATTTTTGGGACAGAAGATCTAATTCAGAGCTTAATTCCCTTACACTTGAGTTGAAATTCTCTTCCACAGACAGACAAATTTCTAATTCTTTATCTTCTTTTAAAACTGTTTCCGTTCGTGTTGTTTTTTTTGTCTCGCAAAATTTCGACGCACTTCATTTGGGGATGTCTTCTTTCTTCAATTTGCCACATAAATTCGGGATGCCAATGAACAATTCCCATGATTATTTTCTATACCATGTGTCATATACAATTCTTCAGTCCTTAGCATTGTGTCAAGAAAATTGAACATATTAAAAAAACACAAAACTATGAAAAGTTCCAAAAATAAATCAAGAATCCAAATGAACAATTAACATTGCAAAAAATATCAAAGAAAAAACTGAAGGTGCACAATAAGTAACTAAAAATTCAAAATGATTAACTTCAGGAATGAAAAATCAAAGGATAATCAATCGCACTTAATCATTCCGGTTGTAAAAGTGTTCTCATCGAATTCAGATAATAATGATATTTAAGATATTTTATGTACGTTTTGTAGACTCATCAACAATATTATAGATAATTAAAATGCAAAATAATTTTTTTCTGTATTCCTTAAGAATATGTATAGTGAAACAAATACATTTTAATAAGGAAGGGTATTGTATCTCCTTTGCAGTAATTGAATACAGGATGGTCGATTGAAATTATCATAACAGATGATATGATGAAAATAATTCGAGATGCACTCCATGATAATACTCTGTACAATCTTAATAATGAGAGGAGAAATTTTTGTGTAGAATTGAAATGTGAATCCGAAAAGAAGATACACACCATGTATGACCATGTTTGAAAATTTTAGTGCAAAATTTGAGAATATTATTTGAAATGCTAACATAAAATACATAATTTTTTCAATTCTGACTTTATCGATTAAAATTTAGGGCATCTATACATTTCAATTGATATTAGAATTGTCTTTCATTTTCAGTCACTAAATACAAGCTTTTTCATTTAAAATAAGAAAAATAATGAATAATCCATCACAGAATACCCTGTATTGTTGTATGAACAATAACTTATTGTTCCTAGATGTTGATGTTTATGAGCATAATTTAGTGCTAAAATTGAGATTCTGAAACGATTCCAGTAAGTACAGGAGGTGTTCGAAAAAAATCATGTTTTCACAAAATTTCAATTAATTCGAAAAAGAGTCAGCTAATGCGTATAATTACTCGGAAAAAGTCGCCGTAGTTTCAGTTAACATGTTCAAACATTATGAGAAACACAGGGCGTCCCATTTAGCAAACATAACTTTAATATGATAATAGAAGCCTGTATATGTAGAATAATTTTAGGACATACAGTAGATTAGCATTTAAAATTTTCGAATACATATTTCTTCAATATATTCAACAGTTACAAAGCTATAGACGGATTAGGAACTACATGAACACTGCAGGTGGCCATATTATTAAGGACAGTACTTCTTGCATTTTCTAGTTTAAATGTATTTCTCAAACGAATAATATATGTCTATTGGGGTCGTAGAATTAAAAAAATGTAGGCAAAATTATTCATTATTTGATGTAATATTAGCAGGAAAAAAATTCTGATGATACAAATTTCAGTCTTTATTGATGCCACCGTATTGGGGTATGTTTTCTATGCAACCTTTATCGGAGCACTAACTAGTACAAGCTTGTACTTGTCTTGTTTCATAGTCCCTTCTAAGTATAGAAAGATACTTACTTTTGGTTGATAAAATGAACCAGATACTAATGGAATATTTAACCGTCTTCACAAGAGCAATCTGCATCGTATAAATTGCCAGGATGTTGTCTGACAAAACAATTTTCGTCAATTTTGGAATATTTGCTCGTCAGAGAGGAACAGCTAAAATATTACAATCGATGTAACAAACTAACAAACTGGTTGATGATAAACTGAATTATTTACTGTATTGAACAATTCATATACCATGTGGGCTGATGATAAGTTTGTATGTTAACATAATAAAACACAGTTTTTTTGGTAAAATTCAATGTTTTCATTCAATATAGTCAACTTCCGATACAGCGATTCTAGCGATAACATAATCGTTAGTCTTGAATTTTTTCCATCAACCATTCTTTTCAAGTCTGAAAACAGAAAGAAATCACTAGGGGCAAGATCTGGTGAATACGGTGGATGGGGAAGTAATTCGAGGCCTAATTCGTGCAATTTTGCCATTGTTTTGATTGATTTGTGACAGGTGCATTGTCTTGATGAAACAGCACTTTCTTTTTCGAACTGTTCGCAGAATTTTACACCAAGACCTCTGCTTTCGACCATATAAGCTCATTGTTGTCCAGCACCTGAATGAAGGAGATTTTGCACAATGCCATCAGTTTACCGAGAGAATACAAATGATTACGCCGATGAAAATGTACCAGTGATAATATGAGTGATGAGGCCCATTTTCATTTGAGCAGTTCAGTTAATGAAAAAATTGGGCAACAGAAAACCCCCGCGAATTGCATCAATCCTCACTTTTCAGTGAGAAAGTCACTGTTTGGTGCGCTATGAGCCGTCTTGGGGTGATTGGACCGTAGTTTTTCGAGGAAGAGAGAAGGTCAACCATAACTGTAAACTCTGAGCGATATGTTTTCATGCTGGAGAACTAGTCATCCCAGAATTGCGACGACAAAGAATGAACAGAAGAAATGTTTGGTTCCAACAGGATGGTGCCACAGCACATACAGCCAGAGCATCAATGGAAGTTGTACGTCGCATTTTTCCTGGTCATGCAATCTTTTTGGTGATGTGCCGTGGCCCTCTTGTTCCTCGGATCTCAATGCTTGTGATTATTTTTTGTGGGGAAACCTGGAGGCTAAGGTCTGCGTCGATAAACCTCGAAATCTGCAAGAGTTGAAAGAAGCCATCACAAGAGAAATTAGGGCAATCGACACCGGTTCGTTAGAGCGGGTAATGCAGAACTTTGAGAATCGACTACAGCAATGCATTACGGAACACAGACGTCATCTGCCTGATGTCATTTTCAGAACATGATTCTTTTCACTTTTTCTTCACCAAATGGTAACATTTAAGCTTTCATTTTACGTAATTAAAAATGTTCTACGCTGAAAAACAGCTGAGTAATTCTCATTTCAAAAACACTATTTCATTACGCCCCACCCTGTATTTGAAAAACAGTTGAATCTCTTATACTGGGGGAAGCACCAGTGGCGCGATGCTCAATTTGTTTTGCAGTAAACAGGGTGTCCCAATTTTCTATAAATTTTGGGTGGTTTTTTCAGATTGGAAGACCACTTTTAGAAGCGTCCTAAACCCTTCTATAATTTCTTAAAGTTATAAGTTTTTTTGGTGAGTAGTTTCGTCACAATATTTTTTTTTCCGTAAAAACTCATGGAAAATAGGCTCTCACATCATCGCATGCTCCTTCGGCCAGAGAGAATTAATACTTTTTCCTTTCGTTTTCTTATTGTCCAAGGATAGCTTCATTGATGAATTGAAATATATTATCCTCATTTATACAGGAGTGACCCAAAAAAGTTATTGAATATTGTAATTTTAAAATATCTTATCTTGATTTTTTCAAATTGAACACCCAGTATTTTATTATTCATGTCAACGTATAAAATATTGTACTATATTTTTGGGAAGTAACCTTATCTTTATCTTCGATCATTTTCGAAATATTCGATTATTTTTAAAAATTTTGATGAAAATTCTACAAACCGTATCAAACTCATCAACATGCATCATTTTTTTTTGTAATGATTCAAGTAGTAAAAATGAAACCTAAACAAGATAATTCTTTTTACGAATGATAAAATCAAGATGATTAAAACGTAAAACGAGGTATGTGTTGACATTTTTTTTTATTTGTGCCTTCTGTCAGGTGTCCGAACATATCATATTCTGCATTTTACATGGTGAACTTATCAGTGTTTCGTTATTAAACATTGTTAAAGTGAGGTTTGAACCCAATTTTCTCAATTGACTGCCATGAAGTTCTCCAAAGAAGAAATGGTTGATATGATTTTTATTCGGGGTGAGTGTGATAGAAATTCTTTGTTGACAAGTGGAGTTTATGCACAAATGTTTCCTGATACTAGGCATCCTGATGCAAAATGCTTTGAAAAACTTCTAATAAGATTTATGGAAACGGGGAGTAATATCGCTTACAAAAAACATGAAAAACCAAAAACTGCTACAGCTGAAGACAACAAGTTATCAGTTTTGTTGACAGTGACAGAGTACCCATATAAAAGACAAAGAGAGATTTCTTATTTACCAGATATAAGTTAAACTTTCGTCCAAAGAATCTTGAAAGTGAATAAATTTCATGCATATCATGTACAGCTGCACCATGAACTGAACAATCAAGACTATGAAAATCGAATCAATTTTTGTTATTGGGCAAGTGACAAAATAGCGGAAAATCCAAATATGTTTAGCAGAGTTCTTTTCGCAGACGAGGCAACTTTCCACAAGAATGGGCTTGTTAATAGGCACAACTTTCATTATTACACCACGGAAAATTCACACCTCATGAGACAAATAGATCACCAGCATCGTTGGTCCTTGAATGTATGGGCTGCTATAGGATATCTAATTGAACTGCACTTTTTCGACGGGCACCTCAATAGTGAAATGTATTCAGATACAAAATCATCTACCAATGTTACTCGCCGATGTACCAGAGTATATAAGACAAGATTTGTGGTTTCAACAGGATGGAGCACCGGACATTACTCACATCAGGTTATGGAGCATTTGAATCATGTATTTCCGAAAAATGGTTAGGACGTGGTGGTCCTGTTAGATGGCCAGCTAGGTCTCCGGACCTTCCCATTATAGATTTTGTCTTGTGGGGTTATATTAAGGGCATCATTCACCAGATTCCTTCAACAACACAGTTGGATATGAGACAGAGAATAATCGACGCCTTTCAGTCAGTTAATCCGCAAATGTTGTCGAGAGTTCAACGGTCTTTCCTCAGAAGGATTGGGTTGTGTCTACAAAAAAACAACAAAAACCAATCTATTACATATTTCATACACGACTACCTTCAAATATCTCCAATTCTCTGATCAAGTATAATGATATGTACTGATAAACTCTTCTTTCGCAACCTCTGATTTTATTATTTTAGTTTATTTTTTTCATTTCGAAAATGAACGAAGATAAAGATAAGGTTACTTCTGCAAAAATATGGCACAATATTTTATGCGTTGACATGAATGATAAAATACAGGAAAAAATCATTGATATTTTTAAAATTACAATATTCAATAATTTTTTGAGTCATTCCTGTATAAAATGAGGATAATCTATTTCAATTCATCAATAAAGCTATCCTTGGGCAATAAGAAAACGAAAGGAAAAAAGTATTCACCCTCTCTGGCCAAGGATCATGCGATGAGGTGAGTGCCTATTTTCATGAGTTTTTACGGAAAACAAAATATTCTGAAGAAACTACTCACCAAAAAACTTATTACTTAAAGACATTATAGCAGAGTGTAGGACGCTCTTGAATATTCAACAAAAAAGTGGTCGTCCAACCTAAAAAAAACCTCCCAAGATTTTTTATAGAAAATTGGGACACTGTTTACTTCAAAATAAATTGCTGAAGTAGATTTTTACTTTCTTAATACAATAGCGTTCGAACAAAAAAGAATTTTTCAAGAGTGTACGAGCTACAGAGCACCGCGCCACTGGTGAATCACCCAGTATATGTGAAATCGAATGCATTAACGCATGTAATTCCATACATGATCTCTGTCCCCAAATAATTTGGCCACTTACTGATACAGGCTGTTCCATAACTAATGGTCCAAATGTCACCCTGTGATAGGTATGATCTAGCTCCATCAAAAATACTTCATATGACTGATGCAAAATTAACGGTTTTGGGGTTTGTGAAAAAAAGATAATTTCACTGGTTTTGATTTTTTTTATCCCACTAGAAGCGGAAAAAACCTTTTTGGATTGTGATATTGTACTCTCTGTTAAAAAAGAATTGAAATTTGAAATTTCTATTCAAATCTTGATTAGGCTATCTCACATTTCTTAATCAATGTAAAATTTTTTGTGATTGTACCAATATAGTCTGAATTATTCAATGAGAAATTCAAATAAGAACTACTTTCTAAGGCATTTGTTTCACAAGTCTCAGTTGAGAAGAACTGATAAAAAATCTTTAAAACTTTAAACGTCCAAGCGTGATCACAGTAATATTAAAATTAAGTCTATTCCAAACAGGACTGGTTCAGAAGACCATCAAGTTTGTTTCCCCGTAATATTAAAAAAAAATCCACTATTGGCAGCATTGTTTGGGAGGTACAAATGTTTTTAACGTTAAATGTTGCTTAACCCTTAACCGACGTTGTGAGGTAACTGGGACACCCTGTAGGAAACAACGGTGATTTTTTTTTATAATTATTGACTTTATCAACTGGTGGCGCTCAGTACCTTCATATGGTGCAAGTCTCTTTGACATACAAGCGAAGCACGGCGTTCAGTGCATCGTAAGTATTCGAAGGTGGAGGTTGACTGTCCCTGGGACGTACAACGTAGTTTGTGTGATTTATTAACTTCGATGGCGACAAAAAGTTTAAAGCGATCAGTGAAGCCCACTGATCTAGATTTCGAGAAAACACTCCTTGAATGGTGTGGGGAATGTGAAAGTGACTTTTCTGACCAAGATGGAGGACAAGCAGTACCAAATGAAGAATCAGCAATATTGAGTAATCATAGCAGTGATTCAGAATTGTCGGGTGATAACGAAAACAATAATGAAAGTGAGGGCAAAAATCCGAACATAGGTGAAGATTCTGATGAAAACGAAACGAATCAGAGATTTTTGTATGGAAAGAATAGATTTAAACGTCATCAACTGAACCATCACGTAACGCCAGAACACCTGCACATAATATAATAAAAGTTCCATTTCCAAGATGAAATGCTCGATATTTGGAACCATTTCAATCGTGACAGAAAATTTTGTCTCAGGAGATTGTGGAAATAGTTGTACATTACACAAACATAAAACTACGGAAGTATCGTGACAAAGGTAACGTTAATCGTACTGTATTCAGAGATACGGACGAAATGAAAATCAATGGATTTTTGGGTCTCTTTTTGTTGACGTCTGTGTTCAAATCAAATAATGAAGATATCCAAGCTATTTTTGCCATAGATGGTACTGACAGGGAAGTATTCAGATTGGTTTCTTCCGCGCGTCGTTTTTCCGTACTTTTGATGTGTCTAGGATTTGATACTCGGGAAGAAAGACAGGAATTAGTTCAAGACAATCCAGCTGCAGCAGTGTCACATATTCTGAAAAAATTCATTTAGAATTCAGAAAACTCGTTTTCATTTGGAATAAATTGCACAGTCGATGAAATGCTCTTGGATTTCAGGGGGCGATGTAAGTTCAAGACGTATATTCCTTCAAAACCAGAAAAATACGGCATAAAAGTTCAATGTCTGTCAGATGCAAGAACGCAGTACGTTTACAATACGTATATTTACTGTGGAAAGGGAATGGATGCTCTGGAAGATGTAACACCTGAGGAAAAAAGTTTGCAATACATACCCAAGCAGTTCTTCGCTTATGCAAGCCAATATTTGGAAAGCAACAAAAATATTACTGGTGATAACTGGTATTCATCTATTGAACTTGTAGACATTTTGCTGAAGAATAAACTAACATATGTAGGAACTATGAAGAAGAATAAAAGAGAAATCCCTCGGGAGTTTCTGCCTTCTAAATCTAGAGCTGTTGGATCGACATTGTATAAATTTACAAATGATAAAACCCTCATATCTCGGGTGCCAAAAAAAAATAAGGCTATTGTTTTGATTTCATCAATGCACCATAGCAAAGAAGATGATGTTGAGAATTGGTTGCCGAAAATCAATTAATATTACAATGGAACAAAGGGAGGTGTGGACTCAGTTGACGAAAAATCCACATATTCTTGTAGCAGGAGAACAAGACCTTGGCCCATGGGCTTATTTTTCCGTATTATTTACATGAGTGGCCTGAACACTTATATAATCCACCAATGCGTTTCAAAAACGCAGTACACAAGATTGAAATTTCTGAAACTTTTGGCCAAGCAACCTATGAACCTCTTCTGAAAGAAAGGGCAAATAACATTCGCTTCCCAAGAGAACTTAGACAGAGCGTTCATAGAGTATTGGGTACTAAAGTCCCAGAAATTCCAAATGATTCCTATACGCTGCCTAGAAATGCAAGGAAAGTGTGTTATCTATGTGATCCGAAACTGATAAGAAAGACAAGTTACCTGTGCAAAATATACAAAAGAGCCATTTGCTTACAGTGTAGTGCAAAAGTATTTGTAACTTGCGTAAACGAGCTAGAATGACCTACTGAATGTAGTTCATGTTTAGGTATTGCAGAAATTTCTGTGAAAGTACCTGCACATTGAGATTTCATTCCATAGAATACGTTCTAGTTTAGAATTTCAATATTCACACAATTTTGGGAGATATTTTTCTCCTTTCGAATATTTCATTTTTATTGATTTGTTACAGTGGTTGCAACTATTGAATAAATTTCTACTTCCTTGTCATGTTTTCTTTGAATCGCAATAAAAAGAATCTCACAAAACTAAACAAAGACAAAAATTTTAGCATATGAACAAGTTGGGGTCCCAGGGACCTACAACGTAGTTAACGCAAAATATTGACACCACGTCGGTTAAGGGTTAACGTAATTGTAATAGAATCAAGGGAAGACCATGATAAGAAAGTGCTGTAGTGTGCAAACGACAGGTTTGTTCG
Organism: Cryptolaemus montrouzieri; assembly: GCA_013387265.2. Taxonomy (NCBI): domain Eukaryota; kingdom Metazoa; phylum Arthropoda; class Insecta; order Coleoptera; family Coccinellidae; genus Cryptolaemus; species Cryptolaemus montrouzieri. Next base: position 129,607,252 of record JABFTP020000185.1, read on the forward strand.
AACGGTATTGTATTTAGAAAGTAAGAATCTACTTCAGCAATTTATTTTGCAGTAAACAGGGTGTCCCAATTTTCAATAAAAAAATCTGGGTGGTTTTTTCAGATTGGAAGACCACTTTTCTGTTCAAGATTCAGGAACGGCCTAAACTCTGCTATAATGTCTTTTAGTGATAAGTTTTTTTGGTGAGTAGTTTCGTCACAATATTTTTTTTCCGTAAAAATTCATGAAAATAGGCTCTCACATCATCGCATGCTCCTTCGGCCAGAGAGGATGAATACTTTTTTCCTTTCGTTTTCTTATTGCCCAAGGGTAGCTTTATTGATGAATTGAAATAGATTATCCTCATTTTATACAGGAGTGACTCAAAAAATTATTGAATATTGTAATTTTAAAAATATCATCTTGATTTTTTCAAATGGAAGACCCTGTACTTTATTATTCATGTCTAGGCATAAAATATTGTGCCATATTTTTGCAGAAGTAACCTTATCTTTATCTTCGATCTTTTCGAAATATTCGATTATTTGTAAAAATTTTGATGACAATTCTACAAACCGTATCAAACTCATCAACATGCATCATTATTCGCACAGAATTTTTTTTTTTGTAATGATTCAAGTAGTAAAAAATTAAACCTTAACAAGATGATTCTTTTAACGAATGATAAAATCAAGATGATTAAAACGTAAATCGAGGTATGTGTTGACATTTTTTTTATTTGTGCCTTCTGTCAGGTGTCCGAACATATCATATTCTGCATTTTACATGGTGAACTTATCAGTGTTTCGTTATTAAACATTGTTAAAATGAGGTTTGAACCCAATTTTCTCAATTGACTGCCATGAAGTTCTCCAAAGAAGAAATGGTTGATATGATTTTTATTTAGGGTGAGTGTGCTAGAAATTATTTCCTGATTCAAGATGCTTTGAAAAACTTCTAATTAGATTTATCGAAACGGTTAATATCGCTTACAAAAAACATGAAAAACCAAAAACTGCTACAGCTGAAGACAACCAGTCATCAGTTTTGTTGACAGTGACAGAGCACCCATATAAAAGATAAAGAGAGATTTCTCAGTTAACAGATATAAGTCAAACTTCCGTCCAGAGAATCTTGAAAGTGAATAAATTTCATGCATATCATGTACAGCTGCACCAGGAACTGAACAATCAAGACTATGAAAATCGAATCAATTTTTGCCTCTGGGTAAGTGACAAAGTAGCGGAAAATACAAATATGTTTAGCAGAGTTCTTTTCGCGGACGAGGCAACTTTCCACAAGAATGGGCTTGTTAACAGGCATAACTTTCATCATAACGCCACGGAAAATTCACACCTCATGAGACAAATAGATCACCAGCATCGTTGGTCCTTGAATGTATGGGCCGCTATAGTAGATGGATATCTAATTGAGCCGCACTTTTTCGTCGGGCACCTCAATAGTGAAAAGTATTTAGATTTTGTGTAAAATCATCTACCAATGTACAGATGTACCAGAGTATATAAGACAAGATTTGTGGTTTCAACAAGATGGAACACCAGCACATTACTCACATTAGGTTAGGGAGCATTTGAATCATGTATTTCCAAACAAATGGATAGGACGTGGTGATCCTTTTAGATGGCCAGCTAGTTCACCGGACCATACAAGTCTAGATTTTTTCTTTTGGGGTTATATTAAGGACTCGTTTACCAGATTTGTTCTACAACACAGTTGGATATGAGACAGAGAATAGTTGACGCCTTTCAGTCAGTTAATCCGCAAATGTTGTCGAGAGTTCAACGGTCTTTCCTCAGAAAGATTGAGTTGTGTCTACAAAAAAACACCAAAGACCAATCTATTACGTATTTCATACACGACTACCTTAAAATATCTCAATTTCTCTGATCAAGTATAATGATATGTACTGATAAACTCTTCTTTTGCAACCTCCGATTTTATTATTTCAGTTTATTTCTTTTCATTTCGAAAAAGGTCGAAGATAAATATAAGGTTACTTCTGCAAAAATATGGCACAATATTTTATGCGTTGACATGAATAATGAAATATAGAATGTTCCATTTGATGAAATCATTGATATTTTTAAAATTCAATAATTTTTTTGAGTCACTCCTGTATAAAATGAGGATAATCCCTTTCAATTCATCAATAAAGCTATCCTCGGGCAATAAGAAAACGAAAGGAAAAGAGTATTCATCCTCTCTGGCCGAATGAGCATGCGATGATGTGAGTGCCTATTTTCATGAATTTTTACGGAAAAAAAATATTGTGACGAAACTACTCACCAAAAAAACTTATTACTTAAAGACATTAGCAGAGTTTAGGACGCTCTCAGCAAAAAAGTGGTCTTCCAATCTGGAAAAAAACATTTTTTATAGAAAATAGGGACACTCTGTTTTCAAAATAAATTGCTGAAGTACATTTTTACTTTCTAAATACAGTAGCGTTCGAACAAAACTGAAATCTTCAAGAGTGCACGAGCTACAGAGCACCGCACTACCCAGTATACAATGCAACCACAGTTCAAAATACCCTTTAACCAGTGCAAATCAATATATTGATTCTGTAGGGCGCTATTATGAACAAAATATATTACATTATGCCAACATAATTTAATTTCAACCAGTCCTGTTTATTTTAAGGGCGGATATTAGATTTTTTCGTGAAAATTTTACCTCACTTTGCTAGTAAGTAATAATTTGTTGATTGTTGAAAAATATTTCTGAAATAATTCAGATAAAGTTCTCATATCATGCTTCCATTTTCACAGGCAAAAAGCATCTTTCAATTTTCTCTGAATTCCAATTCAACCTATATCCTTTTAGACCATTTTAATCATATTCATCATACTATAATCTTGATGAGATTCTTTGAGTTTCAATCAATAATTTAACAATTTACTATGTTTCACTTCCCAAAAATTATAAAAATTTTCACTGTTATTGCAGTTTAGAACATCTTCAGGCAGATATAGAGTACATAGGAAATACAGTGTTCATCTTTTGATATTAAAACAATATTTTTGAACGATTTCAATGAAATAAATACCGAATTGTATTTTGAATGATATTCCAATAGCTCATATCCCTTCCATATCAAAGAAACCGAACTTTTTGAGAATACAAACAACAAGTATTAATTTTATTACAAATCTTCATTATTAAACAATGTATTCGCCTTCTGCAACACAAATTTGTACGCCCCAACAGGTTGTCAAACGACTTCTCTATCTCCTTTTTTCGAATGTTCTTTAGCGCGACGGTCACCGCACTTTCAATGGCCTCAATCGAATCGTGCCGCTTTCCTTTCGTCGTCACGTGCAGATCAGGTGAATAGGGTGAATGTTGCAAGACAATAATGTGATTTTTGATCAAAAATTCAGTTACAACTCTTGAACGATGTAATGGGTCATTATCGCGCAAAAAGTCCAACTGCCGTTTTCTCGATATTCTGGCCTAATACGAATACGCTCTCCATTTAGCACGTTGTCGCTTTGTTTCGAGCTCATACTGAAAACACCACGTCTCGTCACCAGTCACAATCGTTTTCAAGAAGTTTGGGTCCTTCCGAGCACTTTCAATGATGTTTTCCTTCTTGTTCATGAGGTGCGCCTTCTACCAGGTCCTCTTTTTCTTTTAATCTTGCCTTGCATGATCAGCTCTAATTAAGCATATTTCTCTCCTCGCATTCTTTTCTTGATAGTTTTCAATACTTCTTATCTATTCTTCTAAACACCTCGTCATTGGTGATACGATCTACCCAACTGATTTTAAGGATGCGGCGGTTCACCCACATGTCAAATGCTACAACTCTTTTGCAAGTAGCCTCCGTTAGTGTCCAACACTCAACACCAGACTATTGTACCCTGGTTTCGTCTTTTAGTAGTCTACGGCAGATTACAGCTCCGGAATCTCAGCGTCAGACATGTCAACAAATTAATAACTCAAACTCTAACTTACAGAGGATATCTGAGTGGGGCCAGTTGAACCTGGTGAGCTTCTACATGAGCAAGACGCAAGCAACTACGTTTTCTAGAAAGGTCCCCACTGGATAACCTCCTCTAATGATGCAAGGCCTACAAATTGCATCCAAAAATTCGATGCACCTTTTCGGAATAACGGTCAACTGCTGGTATGAACATGTATCAGCAATAGCTAAGTCGGCATCAGCTAAACTTAGTTTTCTTTACAGAGACAAGCGATACTTCACGTAATCGCAGCTGTTGCTTCTATATAAGACACAGATTCGATCTGCTTTGGAATATTGTTCCCATATATGGGGATCTGCGCCCAAACATTCGTTGCGGATGTTGAATAGTGTGCAAAAACAAGCTGTGCGCCTCATCGACCACCCGGAGATCACCGGCGATCTCCAAACTGATCTAAAAGACCTTGTTCCGGGAAAACTCATGTTTTGCCGCAACCCTAGGCTGGCGAGGAGTTCTCATCATATGGCGGTACATTTAACTACCCCCCGAACCTCTTTCTATAAGAATTCCTTCGTTTACAGGGCCGGTGAGCTGTGGAACTCGCTTCCTTCCAACATCTTCCCAACATCCTACAACAATTTGGCCCTTTTCAAGAAGCGAGTAAACAGACACCTCAATTCTTCCTAGGCGTCCACTCATGTGGTGTAACAGGTTCGCTTATTCCTGGGAAGCGCGCATAAAAAGAAAAGAAAAAAAACCATATAGCAGTACCGAATACACATAACAGCTCACAATTCTTCTCCTCAGTTGGAGGCTGAGAGAATTGCTGCTTAACACGGATCTCATTCTAAGAAAGACAGATCTTGCTTTCTCTATCCTCTGGAGAATTTCTGTTGAATTCGAATAGTGCCTGCATACCCTCAAATGTGTCTGCCAAAAGAATGGTGTCGTCGGTGTATCGGATATTGTTGACGTTCTCTCCATTATTAGAAATACTTTCTGAAAGTTCCTCAAATACATCAGCAAAGAGCTCTTCGGAGTATACATTGAATAACAGTGGTGATAACACACAACTCGGACGGACTCCTCTTCGAATGTTTATATCATCCGTCACTCTATCATCCACTCTCACTGCAGCTTTCTGTCCCCAGTACAGGTTTTCGATTATTCTGATATCACTCGACCTTGTCAAACGCGTTCTCAAAATCCACGAAACATTCATATACATCACAATTCGTTTCCTTACGGCGTTTTGTGTGAGAGAGAGAGAGAGACAGAGAGCTTTGTGTCGTAATATGGAATGGATGTCATTCGGAATTATTAAAGAGAAATTATTACAGATTAGGTACCTATCCGCTTATTCTTGTTATTGTTATTGTTATGTTATTGTTTCGTTTCGAGTCTTAATTGTAGTATACTGTGTTCCTCGAAAGTCCTTATCAACATTCGCAATTTTGTTTCAAATTAGTCTAATCTAATCCCCAACCGTAACAAATTTTGTGAGGGAATGATGAGAATATTGGGTATTTTAAACTGTGTACTTAAGAGGTCAATAACTTTTTTCTGGAATTTTTTGCACAGTTATCTATAACCTTCATACAGCTTTAAAAAGAGCAATCACAAGATGGGGGTTGCCATTTGAAAAAGCAGTGAGGGTGGCTGGGGTTGGGTATATACTTTAATTATGGACAAGTACAATACCTATGCTTTATCCTGACTCTTATCCATAAATGGTGCAACAGATGTTCTCACCGAATCTACGCTGAAATTTTTTTTCTATACATATAATTTGCTAGCTTCAGTGTCTAAAATCATTTCTATCTGAATGACTATTTTTGTGAAAATTACTCCAATAAATCATTCTAATAAAAGAATGATCGATATGCATTCTGCCAGTAAAAAAATTTAAAAACTCGAGGCGTCTAACACTGTCAGGTTCTTCAACTGAATGAACTTTTTGAATACCATAAAGCCTATATTAATATTTTCGTGAAAGATTGAACAGCTTACACTGATGTTTCTGTTGAAATTTATCGAACAGATAATTCTGGGTTCGCTTCTACACTTTCGGATTTTTATATGAACTTGCGGCGCTTCGGTTCATCATGATCTGGAAATCGTTCCTGACAAAGTCGAAATGCTCTATCAATATTCCTGTTAAATAGAAAATAGGCTTGTATCATGTCTGTTTTCTCGATTTTCGTCTTCCATACTTATTAACTATCCGTAAAAGACTCGAAACAATGCGATAACAAGAATTAGGGGTAGGTCCAATCTAGCCTAATCTGTCATAATTTCTCGTTAATAATTGCGAATGACATCCTTCAAGATTCTATGAAGATTGCTCTGTGATTTTCAATGGAATTCCGCTAAAGAGCTTAATTCATGGATGCATTAGAATTTTACCCAAAATAGGAAATAATGTGGGTTACCCGAACTGAATTAATGACCAAAAAACTTTCTAGGACAGACAAATTTTTATCGCAAACTCAAACAGTCGCCCATTCTACGAAGTGAATCGTTGAATTGAAAATGTGAGTTTTCTTCCGAAATTTGACAACAATTTCTTTTTGCTCGAAAAATACTGCGTTTAAGTGACACTTTTCCAACTGACGTTACATAAAAATAACTGAAATATAGGGTTGCCATTTAAAAAGTCCAAGTGGAGGAGAGCTTCTGGTATTTCCGGAAGTTATAGTCGAATTAAAATGTTTCAGCCTGTTATAACATCATTCGAAATGCAATTTGGTTCTTGTTTCATCGAAATCGATCAACTAGTTTAGGAGCCATATCGGCTATAGCTTGGGGCGTTTTTCAACCGTTATTTGTGTTTCAATTATCCACATACAAACTTATCAAGAACTAAAATAGCGATGCCATAATTGAATTAGTTGTCATAGCATGGAAAGATACATTACATCACAATGATTTGAAGCTTCTCTATTTTGAGGACCCAAGTCTAAAGGAACAGTTCAAGACCATTTCCAAAACTCTTAAATTTTTTTCTCCTTTTATCTTTTTTTGCCTAACTTGACTGGACAGACAGGTGAATTCTAGAAGTATCTGAAGTCGCATTTTAGAAATAACTATTTTCGAAAGGGATAACATTGAATTTGATAGATAATATAGACATATAAATGCATTTTGGTCATGCCTCCTCTATTAGAGATTAAGAAACTCAAGGAATCATAAATCTTTAGTCACTGTCTAGTGTAGCACAGGAGGGAGACAAAATTCAGTCAGTACAACTTCATAGATTTAGTTGTAGCATTCCAGATTGTGTTTATTCCACAGGAGATGTGGAGTTGGATCAGCTACGTCGCCGTCTGCGCGAAACCGAGCTGGCTATGGAAAGGGTGGTTGCCCAAATGGCGAAAGTACCCCTTAAGTCACAGGTGCGACCTTCCAACAGGTTGCCCCCGCATATCCCTCCTGCCCGCACTAGCAGCTTGGCTTTGCTTTTAGTACCTTTCCACCATCCTGTCCCGATTTTTATTATTCTTATTTTATTATCGTTACCAGTTTCAAGTTGAGGTAAGAATTATGTTTCGTGTTTTAATGTGGTTTAATTGTTAAAATATACAGGTAATATGTAAGGTAATACCGATGAAATAAAAATGTTTTGAGCTGATTTGCTGATCGAAATAAAAATTGTAGAAATATCTTCGTTTCTAAGACCTTCAGGAGGTAAATGTCATTTTTTAAAACACGTTAGAAGTCACTAAACTGTCAATTTCAGTATTAAGCCTAACTTTATCGTTGTTTACTGCCAAGAAGTGTTTTTTCAAGACGTAGTTCACGATTCAAGAAGATAGGTGGGTGCAGGAGGATTTCGTATTCAAGTTAATCGAATGCCATAACTGTCATTCTTTAAGTGTGTAGTCTAGCGTGGTCATGCAGTGAAACGGAATATAAGTGCCTCTATACAAAATTTTATATTCCTCTTGACTTTTCAATGTCATCGTGCACGATTATTATACATATAAATAAAGTATATAACTGCAAATATTTTGTGATAAAGTTTCATTTTCATGATGTTGTATAACCGGCTCTGTGGCGCTCGTCCCCTGCGCAGAGTTATCTGGGTTCAATCCCCACAAAGTCGGTGCGTCGTTTTGCATTCTGGGATTCGCTCGAGTGTCCATCTTTCGTAGAAGATGTGGAGCCGTCGGTCCTGTCCACAGAGATGTGTTGGACATTAAAGATCCCTTCCCTCGACACGAGAGGGATTCGGCAAAATTCCCGGGTTAGTGAGGTGGCAGAATTCCCCGTCGAAAGGCAGAAATAGGGCACATTAAAGATCCAAAAAAAAAAAGAAAAATAATGTTGTATATTTTATGTTCCGAGTATTTGGATATTTATACGTATGAAGGAGTGAGAGTTTGAAAAAATTGACAGACTATTGTTTCATGAATTGTGGCAAATTTTGATGCGAGGAAAGCATAGTGATAAAAGAATAGACCTTCCAAATACGCTAACCTTCCCACCTTCACACATTAAGAATAAGCTCAGGATAATGAGAAACAACGAGTGAACCTCCTGTAATATTTTATATCATTCAAGAGAACAGAAGGAAAAACTTGAGAGAAAACCGAGTCTCGATCGTTACTGATACATCAGCAACAGCTAGTCTGTGTGTGTTGTGAACAAAATTTTATTCTAACCAGACCTGCGATTAATAAGAATGGCAATAATCTGAGAAATAAAAAGAAAATGAACAGAAAAACTTGACGCGAGTAAAACTGAATGGGTCTGAAGTTTCGACCAAAACAACAAAAGAATCCGATACCATAAAGGAGTCCAAGGCCAAATAACCTACAGTTTGCTCAACCTCGAACGCTCACAAATTGGGCTCTTTACAGAACTCTACGTTACCAGCATACTATTATTCGATTCAATGTTCACCAAATATTTCTACTGACATCAAAACCAGAAACCTTCTTAGTGGATATACTATGAGGAAAACAACAACTTGATTCCATTCCTTTTCAAAAGAGCTAAACCCACCGAAAAGAGTGTCTAGAAAACCAAGCAACTTATTGGGTTTTCGAGATTTAAATCTTGAAACCTTTTTGAGTTCGTGTGTGATTGGGAAAGGTTCCTAAAGAGAACTTCTTTCAAAGCTCATTGTCTGCGGTTATGTGGAAGAATTATATTAACGAGGATATAAAGCCAGGAAATTTGGGTTGGGCTTATAATATCACATAATTCTCATGACATAATTCAATTGATAACAATATTCAACTAGACGAAACAATAGTACTCAGTTATAGAAAAGACCAGAACAAGAGCAGCACGGAGTGGGTGAACATCGCCACCCTAAATATTATCGACTAATTTTTGTAGAATATCACTACTTATTTTCTATTTTTTTTTTTTAATTAACAGTAAGAATGTTTCGGCTACAAGGCCATTTACATCCGCTAGTACATTCAACTTTTTGATTACAGTATTCAGAAAATTTCAATACTAATAGATATTTAAATGAGTGAGTTGTAGTTTATTGCCTTCAGGAACTGGAGTAGAATGTCGATGTTGTCAGCATTGATTTTGAGTATTTCTGGCATGTTCTCTGCCAGGTTCACTCTCCTTCTTTCGTTCCTGAACTTCTGGCAGTCAACCAGGAGGTGTTTCACTGTATATGGGGTTAGATTGTGTCGCATATGGGTTTTCGTTAGTCAGATGGTATGAGTGGGTGAATGATGTGTGACCAATTCGAAGTCTACGGACTATGACCTGATGTTGTCGGCTAATGTTCAGGAGAGGGTTATGTTTTGTAGTTCCCTCAAGCTCTCGTAGTTTTCCAACGCTTTCTGACCATTCTGTTTGCCAACTATTGAACATTTGAATTTGGGAGGCTTTTACTTTGTAAAATTCCATTATCAATAATAAAAAACAAGTACTGTGTTTTAAGGAATTTTACTTAATAATTGCGATTCGTAACGCGTTTCACTACACCGTGGCTTCTTCAGACGAATGAATGTACAGAAAATATAAATATGAATGTTCTTGACTAATTAAAAGCTTATTGGGTTGCTTCTTCTCAAGTGGTTATATCCAATAAAATTGAGGAATAGATTGCTCCCCGAAGAGATTCAATAGAGGTGAAGGGCTTAAATCGACTTGTTCATTGATGAATCTACCTGAGTGTTTGTATTTATTGATTTCTAAAGTTTCCCAAAGATCTACCTTCCAATATTTATTATCTGTATGCAAAATTTCAAACTGCAAAATTATTTGAAAAACTGCGTTTATGTTCCGATATTCTAATATTAAAATTTCTATGTGTTCTACCAATTTTGAAATTATCACAGTCATTGCAATTCAATCTATAAACACCTGATTTATTGTTTTTAGCTGGTTTGGTTTTATTATTTTTATATATTTGCCTAAATTATTATTAGTTTGGAAAGCTATGTTGAAATTATTGCTACTCAAGAATGATTTCAGTTTCTCACTTGTAATGCCGACGTAGGTTAAGGTGTTGAATTTTTGTTTCAATTTATCGACAGGTAAACTTCATTCAATGCGATTCTACTTTGTTTTTATTTAAAATATTATTTATTAGTTTGGGATTGTAACCATTATTTTTGGCTATTTGTTTAATCAAATTTAATTCTTTGTTGAAATTTTCTGGTGATAACGGGATGTTAATCAATCTATGAATAAAACTATTGAATGCTGACATTTTATGTTGATATGGATGACACGACGAGTTATGTATTATAATATCTGTATGTGACGGCTTATGGTAAATTGCGAAAACATGTTTTCCATTTTCATTCGAAATTGTTACGTCTAAGAAATTTATCGAATTATTGCTTTCTATTTCGGTTGTGAATCCAATTTTTGGATGTAATGAATTTATATGATTTTCGAAAATTTTAACTGTCTATCTGTTCCTGTGGAGCAAATAATGATATCGTCTACATAGCGATACCAGTATAAACAATATTTACTTAGTGGATGATTATGAATTAATTTCTCTAAGTTATTCATGAATATTTCTGCTAACAAAGGACTTAACGGATTGCCCATAATCAAGCCGTCTTCAATAGTATAATATTTGTTATTGAAATGAAATCTCTTTCGACCCACAGTTTGAAATTGTTCAGACAGATAATAAATATTAGAAGGTAGATCTTTGGGAAACTTTAGAAATCAATAAATACAAACACTCAGGTAGACTCATCAATGAACAAGTCGATTTAAGCCCTTCACCTCTATTGAATCTCTTCACTTAAGAAGAAGCAACCCAATAAGCTTTTAATTAGTCAAGAACATTTATATTTATATTTTCTGTACATTCATTCGTCTGAAGAAGTTACGGTGTAGTGAAACGCGTTACGAATCTCAATTATTAAGTAAAATTCCTTAAAACACAGTACTTGTTTTTTAACTATTGAACATATAGTCGTTATGGTAGGTTCGAAGATCTTTACTAATTTGAATACAATCTGTTTTATGATTTAAAAGCGCTGCTTCTTTAGCAGATTCATCTACTTTTTCATTTTCTTCTTGACCGACATGCGATGGTATCCACAGGAGTGTTGTGAATATTTTTTTAGCTATAAGGTATTGTGTTATATTTAGGATTTCAACGACTATAGGAATTTTCAGGTTCATATTTTGTATGGATGTTATGGTCGATAATGAGTCAGAGCAGATAAGTATTTTCGACTGTCTTTCGTCAGCATTTGATTTTATAATTTGCATTGCTCGTAGAATGGCAAATAATTCTGCCGTATGTATTGAGCATACGTCTGGTAGTTTGCTGTGTTGAATATAGTTTGAGGAGCATTTTTGGTGACGTTGTTTTATCATATTTTGTGAGTGTAATGTCAATCTTGAATGTTTGTAATTTCCATGGGGGTGTTGATGTGTGTTTGAGTTGTGTTGTTTCCAAGTAGTTTATATTTCTGTCTAATTGCAGATACCTGTTGTTATACGGTTTCATAAATATTGTAGAATATACGATGTGTTCTTTTCTGGCTGATATGTATCTTTGCTGGAGATTCTCACGCCTGAGATTCAATGGTGGTTCGTTTGCTTCTCGAAACATACTTTTCACCGGACTTGTAGGAAAAGCTCCCAGGCATATTCTTATTGCTGCATGGTGTATTGCATTCAATATTCTTAGGTTCGTATTGCTAGCTGCTCCGTAAACTATTGCTTCATAGTCAAGTTGCAACCGAACCAACACTCGGTATATTCTAAGAAGGGTTTCCTCTTGCGCCCCCCACGATTGGTGTGCTATTGATTTTATTAGATTTAGTCTTCTTATACATTTTGTTTCCAGTTGGTTCAAGTGAGGCCTCCAAGTAAGTTTACTATCTAGCGTCATACCCAGGAATTCGAATTGGTCAACTTTTTCCTAAATTCTCACCGTACATTATTATAGGTTGATGGATTGTCGGGGTTCTCCTCCGTGAAAATACCATTGCTTTAGTTTTTGAGGCCGAAAAAACGAAATCTGTGGTCTCTGACCAGTGATTCACAGCCATTTGTATTTGTTTCGTTATCGTGTTAATTTTTTTCCCCTGCACAATAAGCATAAATCATCCGCGAACTTAATACATATAACTGGTTTCCTTATTGCGCTTGGCGCATCGATTTTGTCGAATCCAACAATGAATAAAGTTGGGCTCAACACCGACCCTTGTGGAACCCCGTTTTCTTGGATCATTGCTGCAGAAAGTACTCCGTTTATTCTTATTTTAAACTTTCTCTCGGTCAGGAAATTTCTTATGTATACGATTATATTACCATTCAGACCACTATTCATCATATTTTTCAGAATATTTCGCCTCCAGCATGCATCAAACGCCTTTTCGATATCACAGAAAGTACTATTTCGTCATTAGCAAACGCATTATATACTTCTGTTTGTACTGTTATCAAGTTGTCCTGTGTATTGTGTCCTTGTCGAAAGCCCATTTGAGAACTACTGATTAGTCCTTGTGATTCCAGAAACCATGTCAGTCTATTATTCACCATTCGCTACATTATTTAACATCCTGTGCATGTAAGGGCTATCGGCCTGTAAGATTTAGGGTCTAGTTTTGGTTTGTCATTTTTATGTATTGGTAAGATAGTAAGATTCTCGCCATGTATGTGGGAATACATGTTCTGTGTAAATCATATTCATAATATGAAGTAGGTGTTTCGAATAATTTGGTGGCAACTGTTTAAAGAATAGCATGGGTATTTCATCAGGACCTGCTGCAGTGTTCTTTGATAGCTTTATGGCTGATAGGAGTTCATTTAATGAGAAGGGTCGTTTATTTTGTTGTCATTGAGTGGGTCAATTTCTAAGGGAATCCTCTCTTCTGTTTCTTTTTGGGTTCTGAACGTTTCTTTGAAATTTTGGTCGCTAAACTGATTCTCCAGTGATCTGACCATGTATTCTGCGATATCTATTGATGTTGTAAGAATGTCGCCATTTTCTTTTTTCAACGCTGGTATGTGTAAGGATGTGTTTTACCCTTCATATTCTTTATTTTGTTCCACACTTCTGCCGGTTCGGTTGAGTTTGAGATAGAGGAAACATATGTACACACATATGTCTGCCATGAGGCCTTCTTGGCATTTTTTAGGATAAGTTTTGTGAGTGCCTTCTGTTTTTGATTTCGACAAAATTTTCTTTGGTTTTGTATTGACGATATTTATTCAATGCCTTTTTTCTTTTTTTGACAGCTTCTGTGCATTTTTCATCCCATCACGGAACTACTTTCTTCTTGTTCAGCGTTTTGCGTCTACCTATATGTTTTTCAGCAGCGGCGAATAGTTTTTTCGTGAATGCTGAGACAAGTTCGTCAATGTTACAGCCTGTTATTGGGTCGAAATCTTGTGCTAGATTTTCAGTGAAGACTTTCCCATTTGCTTGCTTCAAATTCCAACAGACTAGGTTTATTTCCTGAGAAATGGCTGTGTATGTTTCAATGAGGATTGGGAATTGGTCACTATCATGTAACTCATCTATGGTGTCCCAGGAAAGGAGGGTTGCTATGCGGGGATCGCATACTGTCAATATGTGATAAGGTATCTGTTCCGTGGCAATGATGTGTAGGCAATTCACTATTGATAATACATGCATTTGACTCAAGTATAGCATCTACAATGATTCGACCCCTGCGGCAGGTTTTAGTAGATCCCCATAGATGATTATGAGCGTTAAAGTCGCCTGCCAGGATGAAGGGCTTTGGCAGTTGATCGAGTATCTCTTTCATTTCATTTTTATTCATATTATAGTAATTTGGTATATATATGCTACAAATCGTTGTCCTATTAGGTATCCATGCTTCAATTGCTATTACTTCTAGTTGTGTGTATACATGAAGTTTTCTAGAGTGGAAGTGATCTTTTATGAAAATCGAGCTTCCTCCACTCGCCCTGCGATCCTCAGTGTCTCTTATTGTGTGAAAGCCATTATATCGTACTAATTTACCTATTTTATCATTTTTGAAATTTGTTTCTTGCAAGCACAGTATATCTGCGCAAGTTGTATTTATTAAAAATTGTATGTTTTCTAAACGTGGATAAAATCCACAGCTGTTCCATTGAAGAATTTTCATACTATGTGTAAATTTGTTATTTTTGATGTTCTGTGATGTCGTCTATCTGATCTGATTGTGTGGAACAGCATGATTCCTTGTCATCTGAAATCTCGCTTTCACTTCGGGATTGTGATTTCAATTTTTTTTGCAGTCTAGTAAATCTGGATTTGAGTGATCGGTCATTCAAATGAGGATAAATATCATACAACATTTGACACACCCCTTCAACATCATCTGTATATCTGAGGACCTCCGTTATGACCTCTGGTTTTCCGAATGTCGAATGTATTTGGAGGTGATTTGTATGTAACTTGTGATGTATCTTTGGAGCAGCTAGGGAAAAGAGGTCTTTTCTTGTTTCCTCCGCACTCCCCCTGCCAAATTTCCGTATGTATCTGTGTTATGATGGTATTTTGATTCTCTTCAAATTCCTCATTTTGTTGGTCTATATTTTCGTTTGTCTGATGGGTACTGATTATCTCCGGTACTGTTTCTTCATTTGTTGTGCCTTCACTGTTGTTTAGTGTTATCGGACTTTGTCGAATGTTTGGACAATTTTTTGCTACGTGTCCTCCTTTTCTGCAAATGAAACAGTCCATAGAATCTGTAGATATAAAGATTCTATAATTCGTATCTTCATGTGTTATCATAAGTGATGTTGTGCTTAGTTCTTCGGGTGGAGCTATGAAGACCTGCCTTCTAAAACTAAGGATGTGGGAGAATTCGTCCCCTGGGATACCTGCCCTGAGTGGTTGAAGAGGTGACACTAGTTTCTGGTTTATTTATTGAAGAGCTTTTTCGACAAGTGCATTTGGAATTGATGGACATAAATTGGATATAATCGTTCTTTTTGCCGGCGAAATCAGTCTTCTTATTTGAATATGCTCGTTTTCAATAGTTATTGTGGTAGTTTTTGCAAGAAGGGTATCAACTTGGGACTTTTTGGGTTGGGTATCTTTCAGTGACCTTAGCATATGATCAATCGTTTCCACCCCCGTAGTCGGAAGTGGTAGGACCGTCGACGTTCATCATTTCCGTATTTCAGTCGAATATGGAATATGAAAACGTAAAATAAATAATGTTTGTTTACTACAGCACCTGTGGATTTCCGTTTATCGGAAACTCCACTAAATTCCCCTGACGGGACACCTGCCTATCTTAGTTTTCACTCTGAGGATCAACGAAAATCACTTTTTCAAGTTTTATTTCGCCATCACTTCACACTGAAAGATTTGACACTCTTTTCTATTCTATTCAGTTTATTAATATAGCTTTTAAAAGACGCTTATTGGATGGTTTCGAAGTTGTCGTGACGAAAAGATAGAGCAAACTTAATGGAATAAGTTTTAAGGATATCACTGATACATAAATTTAACAACAAAGTAAAATCATCAGTTCTTACTTAATTGAAATCAAAAATACTATGAGATGTCTGGATCTAAATATCAAACAGTAGATATTCAAAATAAATTTTTTGTTAGGAAGCTCGTTGGAATATGTATCCTTGTTATAATTCTCCAGGCATTTTCAATATTTTCTAAAAGTTCTCTATTATTTATCCTGTCTATATATCTGTTAGGAAACCCCAGAGGAGTTAAACCGGTCAAAATTCGAAACCGAACACGTACCCACTCCGTGGAGAATGTACGTCAACGCAGACGTCTTCACTCTGGTATCCAATTCAATGCGACAAATGCAACGACAGAACAAAAAATAAAATTTTTAGAAGAATAGAGCAAGCTCATTCAGCTATTCAACAGGAAATAGATTTATGGAGAGACCACTTACAATAGCATTCTGGAACGCAAACTCAATCGCCAACAAACGACATGAACTGACGACCTACCTAGAGGAGAAGAAAATCGACATCAAAGCCATATTCAACAGCAACATGCCAACCATCGCAGCTGGGGACTTGAATGCCAAGGATTCGGACTGGAACAGCAGAAAAACGAACAAAAGCAGAAGGATACTGAAGACAATCACAGAAAGGAACAACATCATCGCAATAGGGACAAGGGAACCAACACACCTGCACGCAGCCAGAGGAACCATGGACAAACTGGACATCGCACTCATGAAGAACATAACATGGAACTACAAGATGGAAATCAACACACTGGAAGAAATCATCACACAACTGACGACGAAGACAACCGACCAGATGGAAAACCACAAAAACAAGGAGATCAACCAAACCAAAAAATGGAACTACAACCGAAGGCAACAGGAAAGAGGACATCCCTAGTACAATGGAAGAGAAAACAACAGGCCAGCATAAATGCTCCAGAACATAAAAGAAGGAGGATAACCAACCAGTAGAACCCCAGGACAAACCAAGGAGATGTAAAACAAGCGAGATGAAGAGGAAAAAGGATAGAAATTCGACCCTCACCAAAATTCAAGGATCTAAGCTCCACTCTGGCATTACCCTGGAATTGTTGCAGCTGTTCGCGCGTTCTTTGAGAAGGCCATCGCTACACTGTACCAGAAATCATTTGATTCAGTGTTCGAAGTTTATATCTCTTTCCTTGCATTCCTAAAAATTTCTTCGATGTGGGTTTCTGCTTATCTAAGAAAATGAAAAATGCAACCTGTGATGAAACTTGAGTTCAACTCAACACTCTCGATTCGAAAACTGTGGGGCAGATAAGAAAGGCGCATCAAAATCCAAAATTCCATAAAAGGCTCGTTTATATTTGAGTGAATATATACATACAACGACTCATATTTCTTCTTTCATCAAGCCTCCTGCACCCTTGGGAAATTTACTACAGCTTAAACAATCCTTCCATTGAATTAATCAGCGAAATTATAATACTCGTCTTAATACATTCATTCATGAATTAGCACAAATACTACCTTTCATCACAACATTAACAAAATTTATATTTCTGTAGTGGTAATGCTTCAAAATTGTAATGGTGACAAATATCAAATTGACATTGATTTTAAAACATAAAGGCGAATTGATTTAAAACTATATAGCAACAGTGACATTTTTATTCGTAGTTGTAAATGCCATGTCTGCATTGTTGGACGAAGTTGACCAAGAAATAGAGGCTCGTCGGCAGTCTAGTGAAGTTGCCATACAGGTAACTCAGTGTTACCAATGTTACGTGATAAAGTATCCCTAATCTGGAATGATTATTTGCCTACTTACCCTCCTTTTAGGCTTTTGCTGTAGTGAGCTGTGCTTTTTCATAATTTGTTCCAGAATGATTCTTTTGGATTTCATCTAGACGTATCGGTTCTAGTTACTTCAATATATATGTATATTACTGATATTTTTTCTTATACGCTTGATCTCGTTTTTGTGTTATTTGTTTTTTATTATTTGAGGCATGGTTTCATTTTCCATGAAACTTGATGTGAACAATTCATCGCGTGTGATTCTTAACTAAGATTTTTTCAAAATTAATACTTTCATGTAACAATTTTTAAACCGGATGGTTCGTTTTATTGATGATCAAAAATATTTATTGTAACAATTGTGAACATTCAGAAGTTACGAAATTATACAGCAAACCTAGTATTTGTTATTAATTTCAATTTGGTACGCATTCCCGAAAGAAAGTATCTTCACAGAGGAGCACCACCTTATGTCAGTATACAATAGAGTTATTCAGAATATTATTGATAGTATTGATGATTTATTTATTTTATGGAAATTCATTTTTAAAGTAAAACGAAATGAGACACTTTTGTCACTCTTCCACAATTTCTTCAATAATCACGACCGGTTTCGACCCTACAGTCATTTTCAAGTGAAAAACAATATAGTACATGAGTAGGCAAGTACAAGTACAGAATGAAATTTATCCTAAATATTGAGTAGTGTGGATCCATTATGCTCTAGTTGGCTGTTGAGGGTAATAAATTGTGGGTTTTTACGTAGTTTGTTAATCTCCAAACTCTCCAATAAATTCATCTCTCTCCCTTTGTTACATTCATGAAGGATTTTAAGATTGTTCAATGATATCGAGTGGTTAGTTGATTTTATGTGTTCAAATATTGTCGAATTTTTATCTGAGGAAATATGTTCCTTAAATCTATCTTTCCAAAACTTCTCCCTATTTGTCCGACATAGGCTGCCTGATATTCATTGCATTTGATTTGATAAATTCCTGATTGCTGGAATTTATCGTTCTTTTGTTTGGCATTGAATAATAATCTGCTTGAGAATGAAGTAGTTATGTGTAATTTGGAAAACTAATGCCTTTAATGATTGTATTTAGAAAATGTTGTGGTATGTTGTTATTTGAGGCAATTTTTTTGATGATATTAAGTTCAGTTTGAAAATGTTCTGTCGAAAGGGGAACAGAGTAAGCTCTATGAATCATGGAGTTATATGCAGCTAGTTTGTGGCTTAAATGACTAAACGAGTCCATTGAAATCCATGCGTCTGTGAATGTTTCCTTTCTGTAAATTTTATAAGTGAGTTGGATATTCGAATTTGTAATGGTTAAGTCAAAGAAATTAATTGAGTTATTATTTTTTAATTCAGAAGTGAAGCTGATGCGGCAATGTATTTTATTCAGGAATTTTAAAAATTGCTGAATTTGTCTGTTTGAACCACGAAGACGAACTAAAATGTCATCTACATATCTGTACCAGAAAGTAATGTTTTTTTGGCGAAATCTGTGTTTAATATTGAGTTTTTCTCTAAATTATTCATGAAAATGTCAGCTAGTAGAGGTGAACCCATTGGAAGACCAGAATTTTGTTCAAATAATTTAGATTGAAATTGAAAGTAACTTTGAGATTGGCATATTTGAAGAAGATTGCTTGCTGAATTCATTAGTGATATATGGCGGTGTGTTAGACTCGGATAATATATAAAATATAATAATTATTTAAATTTTACATACAAATTGAATTTGGGTGCCCGGAATATAAAATTAATATAAAAATAAGTGAGATTTCAAAAGAAAATTACCTGCATAAAAACTTTCAACCTTAGAAAACAAAAAAGAAAAACAGAAGTCTCAGCAACCCATGATCCAAACAGATGTTATCGAACGATCATATATCACTTTTTATCCTAGATTCATAAATCTATCGAACAAATTCTTTGATGAAGTTCAAACGGATCTGCTGAACAAAGGACCAAAATTCACCCCGGAAAACGGCAAATTCAAAACAGACAAGGAAATAACCGGAGTGCGAGCAGAGCTGGCAAAAACATAAAGATATCATCACCAACCCAAGCCTCCATAAACACAAACTCACAGAAATTATCAGAAAATCTGACATAAAAAACTAACAATCAGAATCAGTTGAAAATAATAAAGTCCATATCAAGCACAATCCAAGCCGAAGATTTCATAATGACTAAACTGACAAAGGCAATAGTATAATATGCCTCAATTAAGACCTATATGAAGAAAATATGCAGGATATCCTGAAAACAATGGATATCACAGAAATTCCAAAAGATCCAACCAAACTTTTCACAAAAAAAATCAAAGAAGAGCTAAGTTTGTCAGAACACCTAGCACACACAGAATGAGAGAAGAGGAAACTGATTCCAATGAATGTTCAAGCTCCAAAAATGTAACGGATTGATTAAACTACACAAGGAAGAAAAATCTGCAAGACCTGTAGTGTCATATATAAACACACCATCATGTAAACTAGCAAAATTCTCGAATCAAAAATTTCTAGACCTCTCGAATTTTCAAGCACAATACACTATCTCTAATTCTGTAGATCTCATACATCAAGTTTCAAATCTTACAATCTCCCAAGATATTAAGTTAGTCTCTTGCGATGTCAAAAATATGTACCCGAACATTCCAAGGAATGAGTGTCTACCCCTTGTTACAGATATCTTATCCGAGTCTAACACACCGCCATATATCACTAATGAATTTTTCAATCTTCTTCAAATATGCCTATTTCAAGGTTACTTTCAATTTCAATCTAAATTCTTTGAACAAAATTCAGGTCTTCCAATGAGTTCACCTCTTAACCCTCTACTAGACATTTTCATGAATAATTTAGAGAAAAACTCAATATTGAACACAGATTTCGCTAAAAAACACATTACTTTCTGGTACAGATATGTAGATGACATTTTAAATGGTTTTCGTGGTTCAAACAGACAAATTCAGCAATTTTTAAATTTCCTGAATAAAATACATTGCCTCATCAGCTTCACTTCTGAATTAGAAAATAATAACTCCATTAATTTCCTTGACTTAACCATTACAAATTCAAATAACCAACTCACTTATAAAATTTACAGAAAGGAAACATTCACAGACGCAACGATTCCAATGGACTCGTTCAGTCATATAAGCCACAAACTAGCTTCATATAATTCCATGATTCATAGAGCTTACTCTGTTCCCCTTTCGACAGAACATTTTCAAACTGAACTTAATATCATTAGAGAAATTGCCTCAAATAACAACATACCACATCATTTTCTAAAAACAATCATTAAACGCAAATATGTAACAACGTTTACCTCTCAATTACTATATGGCGTCGTAGAAACCCCGGAAAAAAGATACACTAGTCTCAGATACACCGGCGAACTCTCTAACAAAATTTGTTACTACTTTTCCAAATTGAACATAACTACTTCATTCTCAAGCGGCCCCAACTTGAGCAGATTATAATTCAATATTTAGGATAAATTTCATTCTGTACTTGTACTTGCCTACTCATGTATTATATTGTTATTCACTTAAAATGGCCGTAGGGTCGAAACCGATCGTGATTATTGAAGAAATTGTGGAAAAATGACAAAAGTGTCATTTTGTTTCACTTTCAGAATATTATATTTTTGAGATATTTCTGAAGACAATAAAATTCACTAACCTTTTATCCTAAATCTGTTTGAACCAAATGAAAACTTAGACTAAAACAACTTATGTGAATAACCTCGATAATAAATACATCAGGTTTCATCAGATATATTTTATTCTGATTTTTAATTCTGGTGTACGTTCTAATTGTTAATTATTATTTAGGATGAACATACTTCAAGTACAAACTTATCTAATGGTGGCATTAAGAAGGAAGAAAAACCATCTGTTAAAATAATGGGGATGGAAACTAGCGAGAGTTGTGAAGGTGGCAAAAAGTGGCAGTCTGCTAATTCTTCAGTGTTGCCTACTCTTTCCACACGAGTGAACGAACATGTTGCGCCCCCACAGGTTAGTAATCACAGAAGAAAACGGAACCCCCCTTTAAGGTAGTCGAAATGCCCTCAATCGCGAAACCCTTTTCTCCATGATAACATCATTGGGGTAATCAGAAGTAAATAATGTTAGCCCCTCTTGCCTTTTAATGCGGAAAGTTCAATTTTCCACACGTCTGAGCGTGGGGGATACAATGGAAACAGTTCAATATTATAATATCCTACCTACATTATATTCAACTGGAGATCTTTCTATGCAAAAAAAATTCTTTAGATATTTTTACCATTGAATCTTACTGTTTAGTCACTTTTAGTGCGAAAAACTCATCTTTCCCGCCACTACGCCTGCGGGAAAAAATGAAAATAATCTAATATTATGCTTCCTTCAAACATAAAAGTCAACTCAAGATTATTTGACTCCAGAAAATTTTTCAGTAATTTTTCCATTTATTTTACTTGTCCGTCGAATTTTTGCTACGTTAAGTTGAGATTATAATTTACAATACGTACTTCGGTTGAGATTTGATTAGGTTATCAAAAGGCAATATCACAAAATCAAAACAACGGAAGTATCAGAAATTCAGGAGATAAATCAAGAACAACCTGCCAAATTGTGAACAAAATAACGGGACCTCCAAGAGAGTAATCCTCCCCTCAGGACATACTCGGGAAGTTGTTAACAATTTCAACAAATATTTCGTAAATGTCGCTTCCAATCTGTGTAGGGATCTACCCAAGCTTAAAAATCGGGGGGTTTTAGATCGTCTTGAGAGGACTTTCTCCAAGCCCCCAGTGACTTGCGATGAGGTAATGGGGATTGTTAAAGGGTTGAAAAACAAATCATCATATGGTTATGATGAGGTTCCGATAAATATTATCAAGAAATATACAACCTATCTCTTACATCATCAATTAACACTTTTACCTCAAGAAAAAAAAATAAACTTAAAATTATGCGAAATGAGTCATTTGGGCATTTGGGAACTTTTGAAAAAACATCCAAATTCCCGAAATTATCGATATTTTAATTAATTTAAAATCTACCGATAGTTGTTTGGGCACAAAACAGATATCGTTGAAGAGAGCATCCAAATTGTAATCAGAATATAATAAAAAATACAGGGCGTGCCATTTAAAAAAATCTATGTTTGTCCCTGGAGCAAAAATGGAACACCCTGTATGTACGAAAATAATTTTAAGGAATGCACACTTACTTATGAAACAATAATCAGAAAAATTTCGCTTCTATCTCAAATAGTTTCCGAGATATAGAAGTTCCTCGCCTTATTGGCTCACCCGGTATATACTTTAGTGATAGTATAATACACTGTTTAATTTTCTTATTATCGACCAATTTCACCTTTATATAGTGTTATTTATTATATCAAATATACGATTATTAGATATGTTTTCTTTTATCATTCACATTCGTTTTCATTCATTTTGATCGAAATTTCAGGAAATCTATTTGGACAAAGCTCTTCCACCACAATCACAAATTCTAGTTGCAGATTCCGCAACAGAAACAGAAAAAAATACTGGTGATAATCCGGCCGTCGTATTGGCTGGAAAAATGACGCTTTCTGTTATAAGTCTCGAGAATGGTAAGTTCTAATTGTGAATTAAAAGACGTACATATATTCGTCTGAAGTTTAATTGTTCATAGTTTCTATTATAGCAAACATTTCAATAATTATTTACCTGATTTTAAAAGTTTTGATGTTTCTAGAATAAATGGAAGATCTAGGATTATGATAGTTAGCCTTTTTTTTTGTAAGTTTAAGTTGTGAATAAAGTACATATATGTTATTTGTAATTTTTTCGTTTATCTTGCTCTGACTTCTTAAAAATGGTAAAGGTGTCCCTAGAGGTATGTGAATGAACTAAAGTGATTGTGTTAGTAATTGAAACAGTCATTATTCTTACAGTGAATGAATGGTCATTCTTGATGAAAATTATGCATTCTTTCAGAATATTCAATTGTTTATACTGAAAATTCAGATATATGTGAGAATAGTCTCTGATTCCGAAAGTTGTATCAACAACCTCTCTAACCTTCGATTTGTTTTACGCAGGCATGCCATATTCAAAATTGAAATTTCATCTTGAATTACGATGAAATATATATACTATGGGAGTTTAAGGCTGTTTTGGTCATGTTTACATATAGATTCTCAAAAGGAAATTCAAGGTTCGATTTCACTTGATAACTTGGTGCGATCAATCCGGTTCGATCCCATACACAACTTTTTGAATTAAGCCTCAACCAATTACTCGTGCCACGTGACGAAGGCCACTTTATCAGCCGTCCTCTACGGCCCATCAATCTGCAAGAAAGGGACCATGGTTTTTTTATCGGAATTCACATGTAAATTTGACCAGAAGTTAGCTAAAAGTCATATTGTTTATCTAGTCACTGTAATATAACACAAATTATTCTTCAAACAATATCATTTAAATCATTTCTATAAACATAAAGACTGAGATTTCTTGGCAACTTCGTGGATTCATCGGTGTAGTATATCACTCTGCAAATGTCGAGCAAATTCCATCATAACTATACATCGAGAAGAATGGCAAAATGTTCCCAAAGCTCCTCTCAGTTATATGTGGTAATATATAAAGACAAAACCTTTTTCTATATGAATTGAATTCGATCTTTCTATTTTCCCCTTTGATGAGTGAATTAATCTCTATTCTTTTTCCATCTTGTATAACCAGTTTGCATGTGTTGTTAATCCTTTTATTTTAGGTTATACAATTAAAATTAAAACAAAACAAACATATAATATTAGGTGCGCAAATAAGTTCTCGCTGTTTGTCAATAGATGGCTCCAGCAGTAAGTGCTGGTCGATTTTTACATATCAAGAACGTCTTGAACAAAGCTTAGACATATGGTAAACAAACCACTGCGACACATTAGTCGTGATTTTGTGTTTGCGTCATATACTTTTAGTTGTGAGAAAATGTCTGATTTTGTGCCAAATAATCGTAATTTGAGGGAAGTGTTGATTTTCTTCTTTCTTTCGAAGAAAACGGAGACTAAAGCTCATAGAGAGCTCCAAAAAGTTTGCGGAGATGCTGCTCTAAGTGAAAAAACGTGCCGGGATTGATTCCGTCGCTTCAAAAACGGTGATTTCGATGTGGACGACAGTCCCCGTGAAGGAAGGCCAAAAATCTTCGAAGATGCTGAATTGGAGGCATTGATCGATGAGGATCCGTGCCAAACGCAAGAAGAGTTTAATTCAGAACGGTATCGAACTCAATTGATGCGATTGAGTAAAGCACTGTGCGAAAAAGGCCACAATACGAGCAGAGACACGAAAAAGTAATTCTCCAGCATGACAACGCTCGGCCTCACATTGCCAAACCCGTTGAAACCTACTTGGAAACGCTCAAATGGGAAGTCCTACCCCACCGGCCATATCCCTCAGAAATTGCACCATCCGATTATTACTTGTTCCGTTCGATGGCACATGGTCTGGATGATCAGCAGTTCTGCTCATATGAAAAGCTCGAAAAATGGCTTGATTCGTGGATAGCCTCAAAAGACGAACACTTTTACCGTCACGGTATTCGAGCTCTGCCAGAAAGATGGGAAAAGTTGTAGCTAGCGATGGTCAATATTTTGAATGATTGATTTTTAATAATTTTTCACAATAAAGTTGTATTTTCATAAAAAAAACAGCGAGAACTTTGTTGCGGACCTTATATCAGACAGCAAATATTCAATTCTCTTTATTTGTATTACACGTTGAACGTAAATTGTGAAAACATAATTAAAAAGTTTGTAATCTTTAAAGCATCCTCTGTTCCTTCAATTTGATTTTGAAAGATTAATAGGAAGTAACTTTTTTTCGAAAAAAAATACCGTAAATCAATTTTAGTAGGTAGTTTTACCAAGTTTTCATCCCTTATTATCTAGAGATATACCCCATTAAAAATGTTGAAATATCCATTCACCTAAAACAATTGTTTGTTCTCAAACAAAAAAATGAATGAAAGACATTGCATTTTTGATTAAGACAAATGAAAATCATCCACTTCCATTAATGAAACTAATGAATGTTCTTCAATCAATTCATTTATATCAAATTCTTGAATTTTTTTCGCATGAAATCTCCCAATACTTCCATAAAATACGTTTTATATCATGGAAAACTCAAACTGGGATACCCTGCGTTTTGTTTTTCAATAACCAAAACAGTTTTTTCTAATGAACTTAGATACACACTTATCTAACAAATTCTAGAAAATATTAGAAGTTGCATATCCAAAATTATAAATTCTATTGATTTTCAATTCTTAGAGAATAATATTGTTCGCAACTATAAAAATCGGCTTATTGGATATGTTGCTTCTGATATATCACACAACATAGTTCTTCATTTATTCTAGAAATGTTGTAATGATAAAAACTATGAATCACAAAAATTTACAGAAAATCTTGAAATCGAAGAATGTGATAACGCTGATAAAAACGAAAGGAGTAAAAGGGAAACTGTGGAATCTTCTAAACCAGATATCAAAGAAGTTATAAACGATATAATTGAAGAAGCAATCGAAAACCTGGAAAATTCTGAAATTGGCGAAATACCAATTGAAAATCAAGAAGGCCCGAACGATATACCAAATGAAATAGGAGAAAATGAACTGAACAAAGACATAAACAAAAACATTGGAACAACTGAAAATATCGTTGAAGTAATTGAAGATAATACAATACTCAACGCGAATGTGCATGATGAAATTGATTTTAATAGACAGGAAGAAAAGTTAGACGATAACGAAAATGCGAATAATATAAATTCAAGAATAGATGAATTAAATCAGTCTTCACTTCCTGCCGGAAATATTTCCAAAGATGCAAACATCCCACATCTGAGTTTGAACGCCAAATCATCAAGTGAAGAGAGTGGAAGCACTGTATTGTCAGTATCGAACCAAGGTTCAGTGATAAATATGAATACAAGAGATGTACAAAATGAAGATAAAAAAGAAACTGAAGAAGACAGTACTTCGGAAAAAGAAGAATCAGAAGTAGAATATGAAGAGGAATCGGAAGAGGAAATCGAGATTTCAGAAGAAGAAGTGGAGGAGGGAGAAATAGAAGATGAAGCAAATAGAGAAACTTCAAGACTACAGAGTCAAGATAGACTGAATTCAAATGGAAGTGCTGTATTGATTAATGGCGCCATTCCCCATAATGGAACTCCTGAGGTAATTTTAATCATTAAGTACAATACAATGAATTACTTTAGAAAATTAATCGAAAATCGCTTTTTCTCAAGTAATCAATAGTCGAGAACATTTCATTTTTTTCTAATCTTTGAAGAACTGTTCATACTGAAAAAAATCATTTCTTTCAAATAGAATGAAACGACACTGAAGTTTTCAGATTTCCATTTTATATTCGCACCACTTCACCTATCTTATCTTATACCTTTCCAAATTACAAAGGTGGAATGGAAACAATTATTTAATTTGATTGTGTGTATATAAGATATGAATAATCAAGGAAATTCGTATAACTTATATATTTCAATATTCAAATTGAAAAACTCGAATTTATTTTATAAATAATGTGTATTACCTATACATTGTAAAATATATAGTTGAAATACAGTAGCACTATATTTATGCGATATACATTCTTGAAGTCAACACATCTGTGGCAATTTATTTACTCAGCCATTTTATCGTGATTTTTTTCTCATTTTTTTAGAGGAGCTGTCCAGCATTAATGCTGTTTAAACTAAAGTAGGTTTCAATTTCTATATTCTAATATTTCTCTTAAATCGTTAAAAATGTGATATGGAGAGCCAAAACTTATTTTAAACTTTATCATTTGTTGTGCAGAGCTAAGTAGTACCGGGCGATGCAAATAAAAAACTTCAGCCCTTTAGTCAAGAGTTATGCTTTCTATCTACAAATATTTCACACCAATGCGTCAATAACTTCACTTGGATTCAAAACAGTTAGATCCAAGCCACTTAACAATTGACTTTCTAGTCGAGAGTTTATGAAATATAATTTATAATTGATCTTGCACTCAATATGAAAACGAATTCCATTACATTAAAAATTGATAATTAAAAGTATGTTACTGAATTAATCAAAACATGAACATAAAATGATATAGGGGTTGTTTGATTTGTGCAAATTTTGGAAATATCCCAAAAAGTATTTAGTCAATCAGACAATTAGGTAATAAGATGACCATTAGTAAAAATCTTTTTAAATATGGCTCAGTGGTGGATCAAAAAGTTCATTTGGGAATTCAGTCGAGAATTATTGCACAATATGCTCAAAACGTATTGTATAAAAAATGAAGAAAATTGGTTAGATTTGTACATTAGACACATAAAGATAAATTTAGATTAATAGGAATGATAACAAATATTCAAAAATTAATGATATTCAAAAAGTCTCCAACACATCAATACAAACTCTTCTGGAATATATAATATATTGATATTCTGTCTACTTTAAAATGATTTCTCACTCGGTCTACCTAAGAATATTACAGCCTTAACAAAGGCTCATAACGCCCAAAATGTTGAATATTCAATATAGAATTTTTCCGACTCTACTAATTGAAACAGCAATGTTCAATGGATATAAGGCGCTTGTGATCAGAAAATCGTTTTCTGGATGCTAGGACCCTTACTACGGACCGCATCATATTATATGAATATGAAATCTCTTGAAATTCTTCTCAGATAATACTCAATCGATATTTCATATCATATGGAATTTTTTGTTGGAATGATGTAAGGAAGTATTATTATAAAAATATAAATTTGGAGTATTTAGAGCATACTATTTATTTTTATTTATTTGGTTTCTTTGTTCCAATAAAATATATATATGGGATCCCAGAACATTTTAATTTAATGCATTTTAATGAAAGGTATACAAATAAATATTACTTCTCTAAAATACAGGAAGAAGACAGCGGTGAAGAAGAATTAGTCGAAGAAATAATTGAAGAATATTCAGAGGAAGAAGAAGAGCAAGAGGAAAGTGAAGAGGAAACCAATGATGCAATTCACTTATCAAGTAATGGAAATGGAGAAGATTGAAGTTACTGTCTTTAACCAAAATTAATGAGTTAATGTTAAAATTGAGAATTATGTACGCAATTAGAATTTTAGATTGTATGAGGAATAAACTCGTTATTGTGAAATACTTTAATATAGCATATTGAATAATAGCAGTTCATTTCAATTAAAATCATAATGAATACAATTCAGATTGGTTAATCACAATTATTTTCCAATATTCATGCAGATGAAGAAATATCATCTGAAATGCTCTTTAAATCTTTTTTTAATGAAGAGGAGATTAAATTAGATAATAAATAAACCATTTTACACTTGAAAACGAAGATATTTATCTTTATTATTATACTGAATAATTTAATATGAAAATAATGTAGTTCTTTATTTTCAATTATTATCTTATTCAATAATTTTGGTATGTCTGTTGTTGATATATAGCATTTTTAATTACACTATAATCTATTGGACTCCAAATCTCTCTTACTCTAATATTTCGAAGATGAAAAATAGTTTAGTGCTGAAAGATTTTAGATTTAGATCTAATTCAGTATGGTTTATAGTAATATAATAAGAGCATGTGATCAAATCCTTTATATGTTTGAGTTTTTACAAATAGAGAGATAGCTTAAAAGGCAAAATATTTGTTACATAATTGGTTTTAAATTTAAAATAATTAGAAAACTAACTGGTATATCTTATTTTCCTGACAAGTACCATTTCTTCCAGTTTTAATTTTCTTCAACGATAAACATAAAATCCATTGAACTCTGACCAGGGTAAAGTAGTTATTGTGTTATATAGTTATCTCTTTTAAATTGTGTAAATGAATACTGAAGTATAGCAGGATCATTGAATTAGACGCTGAAACACTCAGAATAGCTATCGCCTAAAATTATTGGTTGTTTTTTCTTCAACAGAGCACTTTCCAATTGATTTAGAATTTTGTTAAGTTACTAGAGGGAGACAAAAGAAAACAACGGGGTGCGTAGGAGTGCCCGCGCTGTTATAAGAATGTGTGAGGTGGGACAAGTGTGCCTTTTGTAAAGCTCTCCCTTCCTCTTTCTATCTCCCACACTGAGTCTTTCATATTCTTTATTTTTAAGAAGTTAAAACGTTTCTATAACGTGTTACGCACAATTTCATATTGATTAGCTGATTCTGTTGATTAACAGGTGAATTAAACTAGATCATTAGTATTTATTCTCATGAAGGTACGTAAGGAAAAGGAAATCTCCAATATGAATGTTTTGATCCATGTCAGAATGTAAATAAACGAAATTAAAGTATTGCCTCTTGCATGTTTCTGAGGTATATCAAAATTCAAACAAATGAAATTGAAGCATAAGCTCCCGACATGTACTTTACACACAGAAAAAGCATATTGGGAAAAAATGAAATATTGATTGCACTGAAGGAATCAGGAATATTTTAATAAAAATTATTTAATTTTTGGTTGGAATTCTTTATTGAATGCACGCGAAGTTTCATTTGGAATGTACGAAGGTTGCCTTTCAAAGTTTGCGCCTCTGGCACTTACCTATGACAGCACCTATCCGACAACTGCTACGTGTATTTTGACATTTCTTAACCTAAACGTACTTTAGGTTACATTTTGACATCTGTTACCACGCCGATGGCCCGGGTTCGAAACTCAGGTAAGATATGGATGTAGTATGAATGTAGATGTGTTTGTCCCATGAATACACACAAAGAAATTACATTGAGCTTGGATACATAACCGAAAGGATGAGTCCATAACCTCTGAAGGCCAGTAATTAGATAAGATGGCAGTTATTATTACTCGGTCTACGTGAGCGGTTCGGAGTCCACATTAATCTGTAGGACAACACTTTGACGTACGAGTGAGTTTTGTTTTTAGTTATTTGAGAAATTCAACTTTGGCAAAAAATTGAATTAAAACGTGAACATTTTCGTGCCATGATTTTTTAAGATTTTCGACGTGGATTAACTCGACAATAGTGCTGCAATCAACTAGCTTTGACTTTTGGTCATGAAGCTCCACACTTGGCCACTGTGAAACGCTCATATAACTAAATCTATCAGGGCCATACTTCACTCAGTGACGAACTTCGTGAAAGTCGTCCAAAATCAGTTGTTTTGCCACAAACCATCGATGCAGAGCGCGAAATGATACACGATGATCGCCATGTGACATCGTGAAATTAAGATAATCCTTAAACATAAGTTCCAGCGTGCATTCAATATTGCATGAAAATCCGTAGCGGAACCTCTCCTGCCTGTTGACACATCATCCACCTCTATTAGTAATACCTCTGGATAAATTGAAACAGAATGTGGTTTTCAAGTACGATTTTACCAGTGCCCCATATGATGAAATCTATGAGTCTCTTGATACTGTTAATTGGGATTTTTTTAATGTGCCAGAGGATAGTGTTTCATTATTTTACGATTTTATTTATGAAATTTTCGACACTTATATTCCTCTCAAAGAATGTAAATCTTCCAGTTTTCCTTCTTGGATAAGTCTAAGAACTAGGTCTTTAATTTTTGAGTAAAAACCCCTTCATAAAATATATAAGAGAAATAGGTTACGATTGATTATCATCGTTTCTCTCGTGTTTGGCACATGGTTAAGCGTGCACTATCTAAGGATTATTCTTACTACATTGCTGATACTGAGTCTAATATCGTACATGATCTTAGTAAATTTTGGAAATTTATGAAGAATATCTTAAAAAACAGTGATATTCCAAGTTCTATGACCTATAATAACAAGTCTATTGTTGGTGGGCAGAAAATTTGTAAATCCTTTGCAGAGGCCTTCGGTATTAACTACGTTGCTGATACTTATGACCAGTCTTCCCCGGAAGGTTATGACCATTTTGTGTCTAAAGTTATCGATCATTTATGCTTAGTTAATATATCTTATGACAAAATTTTTTAAACCATACTATCATTAAAACCCAAGAATACCTGTGGTTCGGACTTAATCTCAGCTCGTTTTATGGTTGAATGTAGTTATAACCTTGTAGAACCTCTTCACTACATCTTCAATAAATGCCTGTTGGCCGTTTTCCATCTATATGGAAACTTTCCAATGCGATTCCTATCCATAAAACAGGTCCGAAATCTGACATCCTTAATTTCCGTCAGTGATAGTGGACGAGCAGCATGGTTGCATGCGAGGCAAATCCACTCTAATCTTTTCTTTTTTTACAAACCATGTTAATGCCTGTGGTTAGATGAGTGGTTTTGCAGTTGACTGCATATATACTGACATTAGAAAAGCATTCGATTATGTACTGATTTCCTACCTGTTGTTCAAGTTGGAGCGATTATATGGTATTCACGACCCCCTTTTGTCATGTTTGAGGCACTATCTATCCGGTCGATATCAGCAGGTTACTTGTAATGGCTTCTATTCTGATCATTTTGATGTCACATTTGGAGTTGATCAGGGTACTCACCTTGGACCAATTCTGTTCCTTTTATTCGTTAATGACCTTAAAGAGGCGTTTAAGGATTTTTTGTTCCTCATTTTTGCCGATGACTGCAAAATATTCAAATGCATTCGCATGATTGATGATCAGATTATTCTGCAAGAGAGTTTGAACTCGTTCGACGATCAGTGTAGGATTAATGGATTAACTTTGAACATTGCGAAGTGCAAACACGTCAAATTTACTAGGCAGCTCCAACCTTGAATTTTACATAAAAACCTCAAAAAAGTCTTGGGAACACTTCTGAATATCGATATATCGTATCCAGAACGATCAATATGGATGATTTTTTTTAAGAAATGAACACCTGCATCAATTTCTCACCAAATTATGTAGAGTGCCGCAACAGATTTCAGTTTTTTTATAAAAAACTAAAAATGCAGCAGATGCGACGCTGCTTTATAATCAATTCATGTATTCAGTGTTTGAAATCAGTTAGTTGGCACTTTGTTTCTGTTGTAAGCACAAATAAAAGATTCAAGTTTTGTGATTCGACCATGGAAAGACGACATTTGACTAGAGAAGAGATGTTACGAGCCGTTGGCATGCTCCAAGCTGGGAGCTCACAACGGGATCCAGTGTTCTGGGAAGTAGCCCAAGTGTCATAAACCGTTTATGGTCGCGTTTCAATGAAACAGGTAGCGTAGAAGAACGCCATACAGGTCGTTTCAGGATTATTACAGTCGCCCAAGACCGATTTTTGGTTTTACAAGCCAGAAGAGATCGTACTACTCAATTAGCTCAAGAGCTATCACGAGTTCATAATGTACAAATTTCCGACCAAACTGTGAGAAATCGACTGCACGAAGGTCAACTCCACTCCAGACGTGCTTTAAGAGTTCCACAACTGACCCATGGAAATCGCGTTGCTCGTTTAGCTTGGTGCCAAGAACATGTAAACTGGGATCAAGAGAGGTTGGCCACAGTTCTCTTCAGTGATGAATCTAGATTCAGTTATTATCCCGATTCGGGAAGAATTCGAATATGGAGGGAACCTGGAAGGCAAAACCGTGTCCAGCATGCTCGAGAAGTTGTTAGACAGGGAGGCGGATCAGTGCTGTTTTGGGGAGCTATACGCCTTGGTGGAAGAACTGACCTCGTTTTCATACAGAACAACCTCACGGGAAATTCTTACGCAAATGAGATAGTTTTACCTGTAGTGGTACCGTATCTCCAAACAATGGGTCAAAATCCACTCTTCCAACAAGATAATGCCCCTCCTCATCGTGCAAGAGTTGTCTTGAACGTTCTTGAAGAGAATGATATCGATCTTCTACCGTGGCCATCCTGCTCCCCAGATCTGAACCCCATCGAGCATGTGTGGGACACCCTAAAAAGAAATCTCCTGCGTCAAAACGTCTTCCATCATGAACAGGAGCTTCGATTAGCAGTTCAGAGGGCTTGGAATGACTTAGACCAAAATGTAATAGACAATTTAATATTGAGCATGCCGCGACGATGCCAAAGTGTCATTAATAACAGAGGTGGACCTTCTGGGTACTGAAAAATATAAGTGCTTCCATATCGTTTCGAAAATATTAGTTCAGGATTTTTTTTTGTTTTACCAAATTTCGTCATTTTCAAATTTCAATTTTTTTTATAATAGGTGCTTTGGAGAAGTCAAATATTATTTTGTTTTCTTGAGAATACATTATATACAACACATCCTAACAAAAACCGAAAGATTTCTATAAATTCGAATCTTCAAATTCATATTTTAAAGATATTGGTAAGTGTTCCCTAGACTTTTTTGAGGTGTTTATACACTAGATGGGACTCCTCTTGAAACTATTCCTCTTTTCTAGGATTTGGGCGTTCACCTTGACACAAAATTATCTTTTACCCCTCATTTCGATTCAATAATTGCTCGAGCAAACAAGCTACTTGGTTTTGTTTCAAGATCGACTAAATCATTTTCTAGTGTACGTTCTCTGTCTCTATTGTTCGTCCAATTCTTGAGTATTGTTGTGTTGTATGGTCACCCACATATGCAGAATGGAGCGAGTGCAGAGGAAATTCATTAAGCTATTATGCTTTAAGAGTAGAATTGCATTTCATGGAGTCACTTATGAACATCATTTGACTCGCTTTGGCTTGCCACACCTTCTATCTCGTAGAGTCTATTTTGGTGAAATGTTTGCATACAAGGTAATGAACTCCTATATAAATTGTAGTGGAATACTTGAAGTTTTTTCTTTGCACATTCCATGTCGTATTGTGAGACGCAGCAATTTGCTGCATGTCGACTTCCATCGAACAAATTATGGTCAATACTCCCCTCTCAGGAGAATATACAGTAGGGTGAATTCAGTAGTTGATGATATTGATCTTTTTGCTTATAGACTTTCTAATTTTAAAACTACACTCAAGTTGTCTGTTTTGAATAATTAGTTGTCAATATGTTATTGGAATAGTACTAAATTAATTTTATATTATTGCTAATACACTATTGAGTTTTGTTATTTCTTTAGGTATTTTGTTATTTAGGTGTACACTATTATTTTTTTTTCAGTATTTTCAAAGGTCTATTCCGTTAATAAAGAATTTATTTTTATTTTAACATTTTGCTGTCAGAAAGAAAGGCTCGTGTCGTTTGGCGAAAAGAAATGCTGAAAAAATTCGACCACAGTGCTTTGAAAGACGTTTACAAAATCGTTACAGGCGACGAATCTTGGATATAACAAAACAGCAGTAAACAATATGGGTCTTTCTAGACGATCCAAACCCAACATAAGTTGTTCGTGCACGAAGCACTTTAAAGCAAATGGTTTTTTTCAGGAAAACCGGACACGTCGCCACCATAGCATTAGAGCATAGTAGAACGGTCAATTCTGAATAGTATACAACCATTTGTTTACCGCAAGTGTTCGATGAGTTGAGGAAATCAAATCTAAGAACTAAAATTATTTTGCATCATGACAATGCATGCTAACACACATCAGAGCATAAGATGGAGTATTTGAACACCCAAAACATTGAATTAATGGGCCATCCACCTTATAGTCGCAATTTAGCACCTAACGACTTCTTTTTGTTTGTCCACATAAGAAAAAGGCAGTTGAAGCTTTCTAAAACCATGTAGCCGAGGTGGCAAAAGTATTTCTAGAAATGGTTTAAGCACTGGCAAAAGTGTATCAATCTTCATAGAAAATACTTTGAAACATAATAAAGCTATTTTTTACCCAAGTTACTTGTTTTTTTTTGTCAGGCGCAAACTTTAAAAGGCAACCTACGTACCAGGTTGATGATATACATCCACGGAAGTAAATATTGTTTTCAAAAACACCTTCCCGTGAGTAACTGAGGAGTAAAGCCACAGAAAACTTAATGCGAGCAAAATATACAATGCTAAAATCATTGTTAACAGTGAATAAATAATTTTTAAGTAAAATGTAACTCAATCGGCCTTATTCCCCATCATGCTTTACAAGTGATCTTTTCTTAGAATCCACAAAAGTGGTAGGCAGTCATATCTGTCTACCCTGGACAGCTGGAAAAAATCAATATTTTCGACTTCTCCTTTTAGATCCTATTACATGTAGTATAGAACTGTTTGTGAGATCACGGATACACCACTTTAATACATTTGATTATAGACACTTTGATGTCTATTTTCTACGCATCATTTTGTAAATGCATGATAATGCAGATAGTTATTATACCTTGAAACATATCACTGATACTTTTAAATAAACATAATGTGCAAGATTAAAGTTTTGAAATTTGAAACTTTCCAACACAATAACTTTGAATTATTTTATTAAATAGTTTGAATAGAATGAACAATAACTCCACTAATTTATTTACAAGCACTCACTACATTCTAGGTTAAATTATTTTGGAGCATCAGTTGTATAATTCCCAGGAATATTTTTAGTTATTGTGAAATCATATGCTCCGGATCTCAAACTATAATGGGGTCTAGTTTCAGGCATAATAGGAAAATTGTTGTCTGCAGCATATTTTCGTAAATAACCAATGAGACCAAAAGTTCCAGCGCAAAACCAGCCTAAAGGTTGTCTTCTTCTCCAAATACCTATAATGCTTCCAGCAGCCGCTCCACCAAGTACCCAGTTCAATCTATCCTGTTTTTTTCTGATTGCAGCTGCGGCATTACTTGTCAATACAAAAGCAGTGGTACATCCGATGACAGGAAAACTCACAAAAGCGTATCTTGCCAAGATATTTCCATAGCCCTGGGGTTTTGACATCAGCATTACATCAATAGTTGATAAAGCCAAAGCAGTCACTGTGGCTGGCTTTATAACGCACCAAAATTTTTCCAATACATCTTCTCCGTCAGGTTTGGAGAAATAATTGTATTTTTGTTCTTCATTGGGTTTCCTGAAGAGTGAAGTCATAGTGTCTATTTGTTATATAAACCTAACCTTTCTCTAATTTTTGAAAATGTCAAATATATATATGTCATTTAAAACTAACAATCGTATGCAAGTTTTTATTTCAATTTAAACATTTTTCTATGGAAGCAAGTGTGATCACGGAATACCTAATAATATTAGAAGCGAAACTCTCTACCAACGGGGCCTGACCTCTACCTGGTGGTATTACTGTCAAACAATTGAACTCCCATTTTCAGTCATAATTCTGAGCTGTATCGTTATTGTAAACATGTGTTGTGTTGTGAATTGCGATAATCAATAATCCAAGCAATATGTTCCATGAAGCCAAGATTCCTATGGGTGGAACATTTTGTTCTTATCTGGGTTGTAAAGCTAGAACAGAAGGAACAGTTTCCCTATGCAGATTTCCTAAAGACCAAACAAAGTAAAATGGTCAATGATGGTCAATCAAAAGTGTTGGGCTTTTCAGTGTGTCTATTTCATTTTCAAGGGCAAATATTTGGATTGAAAATTGCCATATAGGCAATTTGGTGGATAAAACTTAAGATCCATTATATAAGAACTATAGAATTTCTGAACAGCATTTCGGAAACACCTATTTCCAAAAAGTTAGAAATAATAAGAAGTACTTTCCGCAACTGCTATTCCTTCAATTTTCTCAACGAACCACAAATATTTACAGTGAGTGACGGTGTTGAGTGGAAGCATATTGCGTTAGGTAAGTGAAATGTATCTTATAAAGATTTTTACTACATTACAATTGAAAAATTACCCATTTACTGACTATGCATGTTTAGGAAGTTGATTGGATCAATGAATTATATAGTTATAAATTATTGGAATTCGAAATAAGCTTCATTTTTAGCGAAACCATCTGAACAGCCTATTGCCTCTAAAACTTTCTAATTTGGCTCAACATTTTATAAAATTTTAGTAGAAGAGACGGAAAATGATGAAGATGAAGCAATTAAACGTTAACAGCTGAAAGTTGTTACCCATTCTTGATCTAAACTTCTCAGAGTAGGCTTTGAATTAGTTTTCTCCATTGCTTATGAGAAAGTCACGGCTCACTCTTTGTTGATGACTGCCTTAAATATATTCAAAACATAGAATAATAAGACGATTCATTGTGTCAAAATGCTTTCAAACTTATTCAAACTGTGAATAAAATGGTATGCTATATGTTATTGAAATTAGGCCCATGCAAATAATTTTTGTTTTCGTTTCAGATCTATATGGTGAATCTCCCTCATCGTAGAAGATATTCACAAGAAAAGATGCAATTTACTCTAAACTTGTATTTCTGCGGCCAAGGGCATATACATTCACAACCAGATTTTTGATTTTACAACAAAACGTACCTACAGAATATCATGTCAAACTAATAATATACAAAATTTGAACCTTGACCATTTGAGAGACAGTTCATCAACTGACCTACAGAGTTCAAAGTGATATCATATCTCAAAAAATCTTCCTTTAATCATAATACATGTTGATGTATTTTCCAAAATAATTAAATTATTACACGTTTTCATTCACTTGCTAGTTTTACATCCTTTTCATCATGATTATGGTTCTACATTCAGAAAACTGCTATTGATCTTTTCATAAACATAAATAGCAGTTTTTGCGTGCACTATGAGTTAAAAGTCCCGTTTTTGTTTGAATAGTGTCTGAGTTGGTGTATTCAAGGTCATTCAAATAGTGCCTTCAACCAAACAAAGCAATGATCTACTTTCACTTCTGTATATTTAGGTATTCTGTGAGTTCAATGATGAACAAATTATAATGGGACTTCATAACAATCAGCCAAAATTTATCTCCTGAGTTGTGAAAGTCAGTTAAATAGCTTTCGCAAGAACCGCCTCGGTAGCTGCACGGTTAGTAAGCAAGTATATAAGAATATGCCTAGCCGAGGTACCTGGTTCGAATCCTGGTTCAAGTTATGAACAAAAAAGTGATACTTGGAAAGAGTCGCCTAAAGGAGGCATAAATTTCCGAAGACCAGATAACTTGTAATCCTTGTGGTGGCAGTTATCATTGCACGGCGGTTCGGAATCCACTATAAACTGTAAGTCCACTGTATAAATGGACTAAGTTCCCGAGCACATCGCTAAAAGATGAAACAATGCAATAGGTTTTAATTGAGCATTATTGAATTGTTCTTATATGACCTAATTGTGAGCAATATTTCGACAGTTACTTATGTCAAACTCTTTGCAGTCTTGTACTATGCATCCTCAATTATTAAAACAAAGGCTTCAATTAGAGCTGAAAAATAATTCAATATAAACCCATACTTATAAAACACTCCTACCAATACTTACGATCGAACCTTTCACGCCATAGAATAATAGTAACTTAAAATGTCATCTTAAAAAATAGGGGAGGGGATTATTCAAGGAATACAAGGGTTTTGTTTATTTACCAACTATTAAAGCAAAATTGTGGGAAAGTAAACGGGTAAAAATGGCAGATGATAAAGTATATGTTTCGTTTATTTGCCAAAGATGCTCGCAGCCTTTGATTTTGGATGAAACTCTAAATTATCTGAGTGAACATGTTCTAGCAGAATTGAATTGTGAGTTGAATATTCATTGCATAATCCAGAGAAATCTTATAAATATTTGGTTTCAGTACCAATACATTCCAATCCTGAAGTCGATTTAGAATCTCAAGCTAATAGTTTTGATAATTACATCCATCCTTGTCGATTATCAGACTCCGGCAATGGTGTTAATGGTTTTATGATGATATCTGATGAAAATGAGAGTGAGCTGCTGAGTCATAAATATAAGGTAAAAACATGTGGCTGAGCACTTGACTTTTTTAGGTTTTTGGATATGTGAAGGAAATTTTACCTTACTTTCAGGTTCATACTGCTTTATTCGATACAGTTTCTGGGAATTCTAATATAGATCATCCTTTATGTGATGAATGCACTGACTATTTGATAGAAATATTAGATCAACAGTTACAGATTGCACAGAATGACTATGACGATTATCAAAAGTATTATAACAAGTCAGTATTACTTCAATCCTTTATTTTATAATAGTATTTGGGTAATCCTGCATTTCACGCGGCCCACACTGGCATCGTGTACCTACTCGACGATAAATGTTTCCGAACGATTTGAATTTCAAGTCAGTGTTGCCAGTTCATTAAATTTCATGTAAGAGAATAAATATTGAGTTTTTCTCATGAGAAATATAAGATGAGAATAATATGATTATGTTAGATATTTCTTAAATGACTGTGATCGTTCTAAAAAAAAATACAAATCTATTTCCCTATTTGTCAAACTAAGGGGGAAAAGGAATTTTGGCAATTCACAAAAATTCTAAATTATGTGAAAACATTTTGACATAAATTTCATTACCGAGGAATCGAGTATGAATGAAATCAGGAAGTTATCAAAATTCGTGAATAACTAGAAAATCACATCAGAAATATATGTATGAGTACTAATGAATCAATATAACTGAGATGTTGTTAGTGGCACCCTTCAAATGAATGAAAAGAAAATTTTGTACAGTATACAATTCTCAATTTATTATCCTGTTATATGAGCTAAATAGTAAAGGTTCTAGCTTACAAAAAAATTCGGGAGCGTACAGATCCTGCACTCAGATTCTCAAAAAATTTATGCCAAACAAAGGGAAATATTTTCCCTCAATTTCATCCGTCATGTTGAACTTTATTGAATTACTGAAATGTAAGATCAGATTTGAATATCTTATAAATACTTTGGAAACTCTTAAGATTTTGAAAACATCTTTTGCTATACCGCACTACCCCGTCCAAATGAACTCAAAATATGTATCTGTTTATTGAGATAATCAAGCACTTGTGAAAAATTACGAGTCACATATGGCCCTTCCGCTCCCGAGAAGTTACGCCCCTGATTAGGAGTGTTTACCTATAGGTTTCACTGCAATAATACATCTTATCCTTTGCTATTTCATTTTCAACGATAGGTACTCAAATCTCCGACGTGAGATAAATCGTGGCAACACTGGCTTAAATTTCAAATCGTTCGGAAAAAAATAAGTTATTTCTGATGTGCTTTTCGAGTTATTCACGAATTTTGATAACTTCCTTATTTATCCATACTCGATTTCTCGGTAATGAAATTTACGTCAAAAATGTTCTCACACTATTTAGAATTTTTTTGTGAATTGCCGAAATTCCTTTTCCCCCTTAGTTTGACAAATAGGGACATAGATTTGTACTTTTTTTTTAGAACGATCACAGTCATTTAAGAAATATCTAACATAATCATATTATTCTCATCTCATATTTTTCATGAGAAAAACTCAACATTTATTCTCTTACGTGAAATTTAAATGAACTTTAGGTAAGGGATCTGGCAACACTGGCTTGAAATTCAAATCGTTTGGAAACATTTCTCGTCGACACGATGCTCGTGCGGACCACGTGAAATGCAGGATTACCAGTATTTGTATATAATGAATGAAGTAGCTACGCATAAATTTCAAATTATATCTCTCTTCTCCAAATATATTAGATTAATTCACAAAAATTTTAGATTGTTGAATGAAACTAACGAACCAAAGTTAAGTGAGTTAGAGAAGGAATTAGAAGAGTTGGGTGCTGAAGAGAAGAGATATTTAGAAGAATTAGAAGCGCTTAAGAAGGAAGAAATTGAAATGCTTAAGGTTATCAGTGAACAAGAAATAATTGCCAGACATCTAGCTCAAGATGAAGAGAGGTACTTGAGAGAACACACAAAACACAGAGTTGATTTAATGCATATCCAGGAAGAGGCAAGAAGGTACTTTTGTTTTAAGTTTTCAAACTATATTAAAAAAATAATATATATGTATTTTCAATGAAATAAAACTAAAATATTTAGATTTTCACTATATTAACAAAAATATGACCGGTTTCACCACACTGTGGCTTCATCAGATAGATACAATCTAATGAACAGAGTTCTTCCTTATATATTAGTCTTATTTCCTACTTAATATTACAATAGGTACAAGAGGTATTTTGGAAAACCCATCGGAGTTGCTTACTTTATGAATTGAAGGATTGAGTAAAGGAAAAGGATTTAGATCTAATTGACTATTAAGTAACCTACCTGAATTCTTCTCTTTGTTGATCACTGAAATTTCCAATAGATTGAGTTTTGTCTATTATTTTCATTGTGTAAAATTTTGAAATTATCATTAAAGTTATGGTTTTCTTGAGTAAGTAATTAGAATAATGGGAATCTGATTTATTATAATTAAAACTATGTTTGTGCTCGATAATCTAACTTTGAAATTTCTGAAAGTTAGATTATCCGAGCACAAACATAGTTTTTATTATCATAAATCAGATTCCCATTATTCTGATCACTTGCTCAAGAAAACCATAACTTTAATGATAATTTCAAAATTTTACACAATGAAAATAATAGACAAAAACTCAATCTATTGAAATTTTAGAGATTAACAAAGAAAAGAATTCAGGTAGGTTACTTAATAGTCAATTAGATCTAAATCCTTCTCCTTTACTCAATCTTTTCAATTCATAAAGTAAGCAACTCCGATGGGTTTTCCAAAATACCTCTTGTACCTATTGTAATATTAAGTAGGAAATAAGACTAATATATAAGAATAACTCTGTTCATGAGTTTGTATCTATTGATGAAGCCACAGTGTGGTGAAACCGTCATAGTTTTGTTAATATAGTGAAAATCTAAATACTTTAGTTTTATTTCATTGAAAATATGTAAATCGATTTTCATCCAGTAATAACCTCCTCAATCAAATTAATATATATGTATTTTTGGCCAATATTTTTTTCCATTGAAATAATGAAAGATGGAATTTGTGTTGTAGGCTACATTTGAGTGTTCTTTGATTTAGAGAATTATTTATGATTATTGTATTATTATAAAATACTACTAGACTGGGCAGACATCTCAACAGAAAATATATTTTCAAGAACATTTTTTCTCATTTTAGTTTAAAATTCATCATTAACACTGCATAAACAAAATGAACTATTTATTGTAAAAAAAATTAGATGGCATCATAAACGTAAAAGTAGAAAAAATTTTATATAAAACTAAATGAGTCAAATCTGTCATAAATTTTATATAATTAGTTACATATCAACATTTATAGTGACCATATGACAATCACACAACATAATCTGGAGCACAGCCTTTCTAATGAAAAAATCTATGGCTTTTCATACCCCTAAACTAAAAGTCTGAATTTTCAGTAACTAATATATAATACTAATACTATCTATATCAGGGGTGCTCTAACTTGAACTGCTGGCAATCTACCTCAATATTTTTAGACTACTTACGATCGACTCTGAGGAGCTGCAAGTATGTGTTATGCAGGGTTGTCGTACATACACGATACACCCTACCTACCTAAGTAGGGTGACCGTAGCATATATAGATATTAGCATTCCGCACAATATACATCATTTTAGTCTAGGTT
Source organism: Cryptolaemus montrouzieri (assembly GCA_013387265.2). Lineage (NCBI taxonomy): Eukaryota > Metazoa > Arthropoda > Insecta > Coleoptera > Coccinellidae > Cryptolaemus > Cryptolaemus montrouzieri. The sequence continues at coordinate 129,650,274 of JABFTP020000185.1, forward strand.
TAGTTAGGTTCTTCTCTATAATATCAATGAAAAACTCATAGTTATTCAAAATTGCGAGTTTATTGGTTGTAACAAAACAAAAGAGTTACATATGGTGTTAAACTTAGCTAAGGAGTGACTTTGGATGTTGAAGCGTGGCACTGCATGCCCTCAGCATACTTTTCATAAGATGGTACATAACCACTGAGTGTTAATCGCAAGCATGATGACATGATCGTCAGTTAGTCGATTGCGATATTTTGACTTAATTATCTTCATTTCAGAAAATGCAGACTCGCACAAGTAAGTTGACCCAAACATTGCTGTTTAGTCAAACATGACACATAAATATTGTTTAATTGAAATGCCGGATGTAAAATGACTTTTCAAATTTATATTGAAAATATTGACAACTTCCTTTTTTTTTGTTTCATAACTAACTATAAAATTATAAATCAAAATTAATCCTGAACAATCGCCGTCAATTGAAGGGCGATTTGCCATAGATTCGGATATTTATCTTCAGATATAAAACACCAGAAATTTGTATTATATGCTGTAGCTTTGAGATGTATATCTGCTATAATCTGCACCAACTCATTTTCAACAAAACATGAGTTCATATTAGACTGACTTGCTATTTCAGTAGCTAATTCCTCAATGTTTTTACATGAAAAAGGATAACCCATAAATGATGCTATATTTGCCAATTTACTGCAATCATAAAAACGCATTTCGAATTATCCCAAAATATTTGATAATTCAGCCTCATACGTATCATAATTCAATTGGGGAATCCTTTTCCTTTCCTTTTTCGTTTTTCAACATCTGAGTGACATCACCTCTTTCGTCTAGAAAAACTGTTATTTCGGGCAATAATTCTTGAAACCTTTCTAGGAATTTTCCGCGAATCAACCACCTAACGTCCGTGTGAAGAACTAAATCAGTGTGTTCAGCTGACTTCCTATCTTCCAAGTGCAACTTAAAGACTCGCCGTTGCAAGCTACGTGCATGGATGGAATTCACAATTTTTGTTGCAATGCCCATAATTTCGTTCGTGTTTAAAACTTTTGAACACTAAACTTGTTGATGTATAATGCAATGAAATTAAAAAAATGAAGGGAAACATTCACTAGCTCTACACAATGCCACAAAACTGTTTTTGTTTTCAGTCATTGCTGGTGCTCCATCGTTTGTAATGCACACTAATTTATATATTGGTAGCTTGTAGTTTTTTACAAAATTGAAGATAACGTCATATATAACTTCGCCACGGGTCTTCCCCTTCTGAGGAATGATTGTCAAAAATTCTTCTTTAGCGAACATGTTATTGAATACCATTCGAATACAAATACACAGCTGGGCAGTGTCTGTCATATCGCTGGATTCATCGAACTGTGAAGAAAAGTATGTACATTTCATGATATCATGTTTTAGTTTATCTGCCATGTCCTGACTCATGACTTCAATACGCCTTGTGACAGTTGGACGAGATAACTGAAGTTCTCTAATAGTAGACATGATTTCTGTATTTTTAAAATCTCCAAATAAAGTCTCACCCGCTTCAATAAATGCTTCCTTCACAAATCACAAGCGATCCATCTTCAAATGGTTTCTTGTGGTTCACCAATATATGAGATATTTTAAATGACGCGATCGTAGCAGCTTTTGATTATTTGGCTGGTCTTGTGAACATGGTTTGTTCTCTTTTCAAACAAGATATCAAATCACGTACTTTTCGTTTTCCTAATTCACTCTGTAGCGGAAAATCTTTTTCATAGTTTTTTGAACCATTTTATGAAGCCTCTCCAAGTTACCATGCTTAGGTATTGCAACTGACGCACGACAAATAAGACATATGCACTTATCCTTCACCATTCGAAAGAAATTATTCCTCCTAATCGTTATTAATATGATACGTTTTAGATTTCTTCACTGAACTCATTTTGTACTATTTAATAATAATTTTTGTATCGCCATAGTATTGCCTTCAAGTTACAATCCAGAATGATTCCAATTCCTGCAGGCGCAACATTTATATCGGCGTGAACGAGTCTCGAATGTTCCCGTTAAACGCGCCGCCCGAAATTTCTAGAACAGTCGCAAGAATAAAAAACGCGGGTTTTTTTAGACAAGTACCGCGCGTTCTTTTGATAAAGCCGCCTTTTGCCGCTAGCAGAGTGTTATTTTATTACGTAATAAATTTATGTAGCTTAGTTACCTACTTATTAAAAATTTTTTTCTTCTCGAGATCTACTCAAAAAGCACTCGCGATCGACCGTTCAAGCACCCCTGGCATATAGGCTCTATATTCCATTGAACTGTATATGTAGTTCAATGACTCAATATTTCAAATATTATTGACACTTTATAATGATATATGTTCAGACAAAAAATAAGGAATTCCTGATTAAGTAGAGTAGATAGTTGTAACTAAATAAATGAAAAGTAGGAGAGACTTACGAATCGGTTCGGATTCAATAAAAAAATATTTTTGCCAGTCCTTTCTGTGTTTCAAACTTGAGAAAAGTTATAACAGTATAGTTTAGTTTTATTCATTACTAAAATGAAACTTAGGTACTTTACTAATAGTCTATACTAAATATATTTCTTCATTTATATATTTTGTAACTCTTTTTCAATTTTATGTAGAGAAATTAGATGGAAAGGTGAACTAGTTGATAAAGGAAAAGTGACGAAAGTGGAAACCTTGTTGCCCTATTTTATGTTTTCAATTTCGTTTGGTTTCAGTATTATTTGCTAGAAATTTCAATGTTATTCAGATAATTTCAAGACATACAAAACTATTCATATTTATTTACTTTATATTTGAACTGTAAATATTTTATTTTAGGTGCCTATTCTTACCTTTCTCATCTTACTAAGTAAAAATTTCACCCAAACAGTTCAAACCATTTTTTGTCAAAATAGAGCATACAACAATTAATGGAAATCCATCAAAACATATAATATAAAAAAAGGCCAAGTCTCGCAATTATAAAATTGATATAAAACCAAGTCAATTATTTTAATTAATATCTTTGGAAGCACCAATTCAAGAACGTTGTTGTAAATTGTAATCTACTTACCTACCAGAATTTGTAGTGAACATATCAAATTTAGACATCTTCATTTCTGTAATAAATATAATGACTGCAATCGCATAACAACATAATTTTCTATTGGAAATAATGTATTCTTGAGAACTATTTAGCCTTACAATGCAAATTGGAATATTCTTATTGTGTAGTATAAATGTTAATAAGTAACTATTTAGATAGCAATTCATGGCAAAGTTGTTGAGTAGGTTCTTCCTTAGATATGTAAGATCTTTCTGCGGTAAAGTGGCTGAATGCCAGATTTCCCTGAGTTATTAACACTTTTGTTTTCAGCCTCCAATGCCAGATACATCATATCGATACACACCTCGAGAAACTGAAGAAAACCAATGTGTTCAATGCAACTTTCCATATTTGGCACAAGGGCCATTTTGGTACAATAAACAACTTCTGTTTGGGAAGACTGCCTTCCGCTCCTGTAGCCTGGTCAGAAATTAATGCCGCTTGGGGACAAACTGCCCTGTTGCTGTCTGCTTTGGCTAGGAAAATCGATCTCACTTTTGAAAAATATAGATTAGTGCCATTTGGAAATCACTCACGTATTGAAGTAAGTAACTCCTTTAGATCAATGAAGTTGGGTTGAAAACACGGTAGGTATTAGCGATTTTTCTGTATTGATACAAGAAAAGTGTTGGGAATTGATTAGTCTGAATCCTAAAAATACCTTTTCTAATTCAAAATAGGTCTGTTAAGTAACATTGGAGGAACAATGTTCGTCATCTTTGGAAAAGTCCGAAGGTAGATCAGGATAGTTTATTATTGTCCTGGACATTATTTATTTATTTATTTATTGATACAAGCTCAACACGATTACTCCCAATTACAGAGCCGAACAAGTATAGACAAATTTGCTCAAACCTAAAAAACAGATTTAAAAAAAAACTTTCAATAACAATAATGACATAAAACGCATTGGTAATGCAAACTCAAATAATAGAAATACACACCAAACAATCAAAACAATTTAAACCTTAGGTTTAATTACTGATAGTAACTATAAGAAATATGTAAGCATACTCGAGAAAGTTATGAAAATAGCTGAACTAAGGTCAACATCCGAATACATTTCAAATTCGTCGAATAAAGTTAAAACCACCTGAGAAAGGATTAACAACTACATCAATCGATTAAAAGACAACCAAAATGAAACAAGATTATTAAACCTACATGGAGATGTCTCACAAAAAGAACTTGTGAACAATATAAATAAATTTTTTTATCAACGATTGTGCAAACGAAGGAAACCAGGATAACATTGGAAAGAATCTGTCTGATGAAATACCCATAAGGCCCATCTAATTTGTGAATAGCAACCATTGATTCATATTAGAAACCTAAGTTTGACCTCAGGTATTTTTCCAAAAGATCTATAGATAATTAAAATTAAAGCTTTATACATGAAGGGTGACTACAACGACTTCAATAACTGTAGACCTATAACAATTCTGCCTAATTTCAGCAAAATTTGTGAGCTTGTAATTGTGAAGTGAATAACAATTTCTGGAAGCATTCTCAATCCTGCTGGATTCCCAATATGAGTTCAGAAAAGGAAATTCACTGCAGCTGCTATTTATGTTGCTTTTAGTTACGTATTTCGAGCTTTAAATGATAAGAGAACAGGATAAAAATGGCGATGAGTTTGTTTCAGGTAAAATTGATATACTTAGAGGTCTACCACAAGGATCTATCTTAGGGCCTCTTCTGTACATCATTTATGCAAATGACATACCAGATGAAATAAGGGACTCTATCATCCAGTATGTTGGTGATACATTCTTGATTTTCACAGGCTAGAATATTGAACAACTTATGGAAAAGGCAAAGGACAGTATACACACATTGGAGACTTGGCTTGTATCGAGAAACGCTATGCTGGACTCCCAAATATTGTGACTAACAATATCTTTGAATTTTCATATGGAGATATAAAAGTGAAGGTGATCCAGCAAGGCATATCGAATATCTTGCAGGTTCTGTTGGTAAATACTGTTATGGCTTCTAATTCCTTTCTCCTCTTGAATCAAGAATGAAGTATGGCATCATTTTTTGGGGAAATTCGAAAAAGGTGGAGAGATTTTTATGGGTATTAGATTTGAGCTGTTGGAAAAGTTGCAGCTTGCACTTCGTTGCAACTTTACCTAGTGTGAACATTCATGAATACTCAATTATCTCAAGAGGACATTTAGTGAATGTCCACTGCGTAGCAGTGAGGATCATATATATCACCAGATATAAATCCCAGCTTAAAACATACAGATACTTACCTTCAACTAAACATACATTGTTCTGTAATAAATGTTTTCTACATGTTTCCAGAAGCATTTTGGGAACTCCCAATGAGGACATTAAAGAAAGCGTATTATAAAGTTCAGGATATTCTATTTTTGTAGTTTGTTTTATTAACTGTATTGTATTTCATTGTATATTTGTTTCACATGTTTTACACCTGTGATGGTTAAATCTATCTATTACATGACACATTTTATATGAAAAACTTCTAAAATACTAATACTAATCGTCATATTGAACATTTTGTGGACCACTCCCCTATCTATTTATTTTCGAAATTATTCCGTTTGTTGATACACAGATAACTCAAACTAACAGTCAGAGAAACATCAAACAAAAAGTATATCATTTCAAGAAAAAGTCACTTTTGTGTGCTTTTTTGAGATTATATTAGTGTCTTGTATTAACTAGGATGTTCTTATATGGCAGTCATTTGGGTGTTGAAAGTTTGTATAATGATCTAAATTTTTTTGTGAAGGTTATAGCTGAACAAAAAGAGTTACCATTGTATGGATCTGGTGGTGTTAGATTTTTATGGGATACAAAATTTGACAGTGCAATGGCTGCTTTCTTGGATTGCCTACAACAATTTCAAGAGAAGGTAGAGAAGGGCAGCAAATCTTTTTGCTTCCCTTATAAGACAAATAAGGGAAAAATTGAAGATAAGGATATTTCGTACTCCATAAAGTAAGTTATTTTTTGAAGAATTTTTATGAACAATTTTGTCTATACAAGAAACCAAATATTCTGATTAAAAGATCAATCGGAATATTTGGTTAGATTTTTCCTTGTTTCACAATTATTTTCGAGGTTCTATTTATTAATATAAATGAATAAGACATAAAATAAAGCTTACTGAATTATTCTTCTAGTTTATAGTTACTTCTTATAACCATGGCACTTCATTCAGTTTTTCGAATTCTGGTTTTACAAAATGTGTAGGCATGCTGCCTACATATGAATTATTCTTCTAGTTTTATAGTTACTTCTTATAACCATGGCACTTCTTTCAGTCTGGTTTCGCAAAATGTGTAGGCATGCTGCCTACATATGAATTATTCTTCTAGTTTTATAGTTACTTCTTATAACCATGGTACTTCTTTCAGTTTTTCGAATTCTGGTTTCGCAAAATGTGTAGGCTTGCTGCCTACATACACTCTAAATAACTTTAAATTTTAAAACGCCAACTTACATTACCTTTTCTAGAATACAACTGAATTCCGAAGAACAATGGACGAAAGCTTTAAAATTTATGCTGACCAATCTCAAATGGGGTCTTGCTTTTGTTTCCTCTCAATTCAATAGCGATGGAGAAGAAATTATACAAATGGATAATTAATTACCTCTTTCACATATTTCAATTAGTTTATAAGTCAATATTTAACGAAAAATTGACACAACCTACTTCATTATTGTGATTAGAGTAATTATCGTTTTACTTAAGATTGATAACAAAATAGTGAGCTTAAATTATTTATCTATTTAAAACAAATTGTTGTTATTTTTATATGTATAGAATATGTTTTAAAGTTCTGAATAAAATATTTACACCTCATTGTTTGTTATTTTATAAATTCAATATTATTGGAATGATTAGTCGAATGATATGTGGCATCAAAATATCATTAGTTATTATTTATCAACCGTAGAAGTGACTCTATTCTATGATCATGAATCATAAGTTTATCAAACCGTTTCTTATGTTTTTGATCCAATATCTAATAATTCTAAAGGTTCTATTTCATTTGAGTAATCCGATGGGTAGTGAGGAAGAAGTGAAATCTGGTGATCTTGTATACTTCAACCCACTTCATAAAATATCTACACAGAAAAGACCTTCAAAGGGTGTATTCAGTGTTATGTACTCGGAGAGTTATAGAGCAAGTATGAGTTATTGTTTATGTACATTGTGATTGTGATCACATTTTAACTATTTTGTCCAGTACCTCAAACTTTTCATTATGATGAATTAAACATATCACTCCATAATTTTGAAATCGTAGTAAAAAACTTGATAAAGTAAGATGCGTCAAATTCGTCATCACGTAAAACTGAATTATGCCAGCATAAATTATGAATATTTGGTGGAATTCAACAATTATCATACCAAGAAAGAATTCTCGATTGATAAAAAAGGACACTATGAGTGTGAATAGTTTGAAGTGATTGTGTGCCTCAAACATTTTTAGAGATTCGAAAATTGTTCCTTTCCATTTGATGAAGTGAATACCTATGAATATAATATGACGAATCAAAAAACACCTCCCATGAGAACTACGATATTTGGACTCTTAAATCGCTGATTTGGTAGTTGATGGATTGAAACACTGGTTCAATTAGGTGGTCAACGTGTTTAACCGATTTTAGACTTTTAAATTTTTTTCCTAAAGGCTACATCACCAACTTGTTTAGAAAAAGGAGGTAAAGAAGACATGAAACCTTATCATAGAAACTGACTAAGTATACTGGAAGACAACGCACCCCATAGAGTTAATTGAAGTTTCTATGCCAGCCGAGCCAGCCAGAATTTCTTCTCGAGTCAGGAAGTGCGCATCAAGATACAAAATCTTCAAGATTTCGCCCGTCTACCTCTCTTTGTAGTGTGACAGCATATGGAGTTCAATATTTCTAAGAAACTTCAATCAAATTCTTCCAACATGAGGACTTTAGCCTATGATTGAGATTTTCCTGTTCATGGTCATAAGACGTGAGCAATTATTTGTGAAGAATTAAGTATAGGGGTTGCCCTTAGTTGCGAAAGTGTGTTTGAGTTAGGTCAATCTCCCCCATCTTCTGCCATTTTTCTCTATACATGGAGACTATAGCCTACGGGCTAGGACTCTAAGAGGTTTTTAGTCGGTAGGAATCCGACATTGACCCTGTTCCCGGGGTACATCTTTTCGAAGGTTTCTCCCTTTTTTTTCTAAAAAATCTGCTTTTTCATAATATGAAATGCTAAATATATAAATACTGTTGCTACTAAGACTGAATTTTTCTGCCCTACTTCTCCGTAATATCTGAAGTAATAACCTCAAATATACATACACACATTATTTTTCGATACTTCTTATACCTAGAACATCATATTTTTTTCAACAATTTATTGCGACATTTTAATTCTACCTTTCCAAATCATTTAGTTCATTCATAAAATTTTCACGCCTAATACCAATGAAAGCATGTTGATCTCAATATTCCCATTTAACGCCAATTCTTTCTGTATGGAGGCTCTAACCTGCGGTCTGGAACTCTGTAGATAGGTTATATCTCTCCCAATATTTTTCCACTCCTAATCATGAAACAAAAATCCTTGGTATCATACTGGAATACTCTTACGAGGGTGAAGTATCAATCCGAGGGTGTTTGTACATGAGCAGTCATCTATGCAGGATTAGGTATAGATGTGGGATATGAGGGGATAGTTTTCATGAAAAGACCAAGAATCGGTCGATTGGCCCCGGTTGTTTTTTCCTTATTTGTAATGCATAATATATTATGCTTTCTGCTACAATTGAACAGTGAAATATTAACCACATGTTTCTCAATGCATTTTTTGGAGGAAAGGTCGGGGATTGCATTGTTGAAACTGAAAATTATTTTCTGAAATCGAATTTTCTATTTTATATTCCTATTTTGAAAAAGCATGCTTTACTCTTTCAGAAATCTAAATTAAAATGCGTATTACTTGTATAGAAGTAATTTTTATAGATTTTTACTCCTTTTTCCTTCGATTGGAAAATGAAACATTCATATATTGTCTGCAGCTCCCTGAGAAGAGAAGCCAAAGTAGAATGAATATTTATTATATTTTGTTTTATATGTGTGTTATTATATATGTTATATATGGGTTTGTGAACGGACTGTTCACAAACGATGAACTAGGTTCTTTATTTAGTGTATATAAAATATCTTTGATAGAAAATATAAAAAATATGCACAAGGGACAAGGCAACAACTTCGTTGCTTTTAAGCGTATGTTGATGCAAATTGTGAACAGCTCGAAAATTAATTCTTTGTAATGCAAATTTTTCGATGGTATTTTGATTTAATATTTGTTAAGTGACCAAGTGGAACTGTTGTAGCTCACAAAAAATGCTTAATTTTTATCAACTTTACATTTTTCTGAATTTACCTAACTCTATGAAAATAACAAGTTATTTCAGATCCAGAAAAAAGCAAAATAAATAAAAATACAAAGCAGTACTGAAAATAGCTCAAGAAACTATATTGAAATAAATAATGTAGTGGGTGTGCCATTCGATTTTATTTTCATCTATATTGGGACACCCTATAATGCGAAGGAGCAGGCTCATTTGATTCTTATTTTCAATTTGGGTTCTTCTATCTCTTTAAATGAAAAAAATTATTAGCTATCATTTAAAATTATATAGATTATATAATAAAATAAATGGTATAGATCGTTCTCTTCGCATTGGAAAAAGCATATGAATGAAATACTATCATCAACGCTTGTCGATGTAGGAAGACTGCGCCTGAGGAAAATGGAAATGTTAAAACAAATTGTTTTGGAAAGTATTGGAAAATGCTGATTTGTCAGGTAATTTTCAAGAGGAACCTTTGTGACGACCAAAAAAGTAAACTCCAAGTAGAAAGTCAATTATTAAATAATATAAGGATCAGGGTTTATTCTTCACAAAATGATGACCGATAGATTTTTTTCAATTTGTTACCCTTATCAGCATATGAGCAGTCTCAAAAAACACTCCTGCATTTTGGACCATTGTGCTCGCCGCGTAGTGTTTGGTATATTCAATCTTATTGAAACTTCTTAATGTAGTTTGTGAGACTGTTGTAGGAAACCTCCTGGTTATCATGTAGCCACTAGGTGTTTCACTGCCTAATGTTTTCAGTCTAGCCACCTTGTGAACAGGACACTAGAAAGGAATTAATCCGCTGTTCGATCATTTTCTAGGCAACCAGGCCATAGTGATGTTTCCGACAGTCTCATGAGGTGTAGATGTTTATTGAGTTGGTGTCATAGGACAATAGTTCATATACCCTTTCACTGTCTCAATCCCAAGACGTATGTCTAGTAATTCAGGGCCTCGGTAGTGTTCCAGAGAGCAAATGGATCCATGGGATGGTCACTAGTTCCGGTTTCATCGGGCTGACATCTGTCGCCTCTTTGGTAAGATTCTTTGCTTTCTCATTCCCTTCGATGTCCTGGTGAGCTGAGCACCAGAGAAGTGTAACTCTGTTTGTTGTACTAAGCTGTCGTAGTGCTTTCTTGCATTTGTCAGCTAGTTTAGATGTTAGCATGTCTGTAGTTCCTCGTAAGATTTTCCATCATCACATCCGAGAAAAGTATAGATCTGCGTGCATTAGGCGACATAGTCCCCTAAGGCAGTCATTATATTTACCTTGCGGCTGTGGATGCCGATGCTCTTACCTGTCCTGATTTGGTACCTGTCTGTAAACAAGATGGGGGCCTGTGAGACGAGTAGGCATAAGATGTAGACGAAATTACTTCATTACATTATTTCGAGAAAACCAGGCATCAAGATCGACAAGCACATCGTCCACTACCGAATCCAGAGAAACCGGATCGGCGAGCACTAGAGAAGTGTCGTCTGCAAATTGGACCATTAATTCAGTTGTACAACCAGGTAAGCCATTGGTATAAATCAGGTTAAGGAAGGGACCCAAAACCGACCCCTGGGGCACCCCCTATCAATAGCCAACATCGTTGACTGCAGTGTCTTCCCAGTTGTTGGCTCTTTCTCAGCAACACATTGAGATCTTCCTGATAAATAAGACCGAAGCAGATCCAAAGGCCTGCCTCTAATTCCAACCGCATACATCTTCTCAACCAACTTGTCATGGTTGACGGAGTCGAAGGCTTTTTTAAGATCGATATACATCAGTGCTGTTATTTTACCACTGTTTAAGCAGGACATAATCTTTTTTTATAGGCTGATATATAGTTCTTGTCGTAGTCCTACCCTTTCTAAAGCCATTTTGGTATTCTGAGAGTACCCTGTGTGTCTCAAAAAAGTCGACAATTCTGTTGTAAATAGCTCTTTCAAATATCTTGCCAATGTTACTGAGTATAGATATAGGTCTGTAATTCTCCATAAGCTGTTTGCCCCCCCTCTTGTACACTGCTCTCATCTTGGCCATCTTAAGTTTATCAGGATATACACCACTATCAAAAGTGAGACTTATCAGATATGCCAGAACAGGCGAGATCTCATCTGCAACCATCTTAATAAGTTTGACAGGAATTCCATCCAGTCCCACAGATTTTGTGTCCTTCAAAGAGCTGATTAGATTGATGACCTCTCCAGAATCCGTTGACAAGAGCACAATGCTGCTACACGGGTAAGAACCAGTTTGTCCCAGCCCAGAGCCTTTCTCTTTCGAATCACCAATACCGCTGGACGACTTGGAGCCCTGATTCACAAAAAATGTATTAATATCATTCAATACTTCCTGATATCCTTGCTCTCCTCCAATCAGTTCCTCCAAAATAGAGACCTCCCTTCTGACCCCATTGCTGTGCATCCTTATCAAGTTCCATGTTGCAAAATTTTATTTTTTAATCTTAATATGAACTCTTCATTGTACATCCTCTTGGCCTGCCTAACAACTCTTCTAAGTATTCCACTGTATGCTCTGAAGAAGTCATCAGATACCTGTCCTTCAATTTTCTTTTCATACATCTCCATTTTATGCCTGAAGGAAGTTTTGATACCAACAGTAATCCATGGCTTTTGTTTTTGCGATTTTATTGACTTCATGGCAAATATGCGATCACTTATTGACTGAATAATACCATCAAATATATCATATGATTTGTTAGGTTCAGACTCATTATAAGCTCTTGACCAATAAACATTACTCAATACCTCTCTGAAGCTTATCATCTTTGATTCAGTGAATATCTTTCTTTTGCCGGGTTTTGTAGGACTGGAAGGATTTTCATTATGTAGTGGTACATCTATAACCTGAGCATTATGATGGGACAGACCATTTGCGATAACCCTGCCCCGTTTAGGCATGTCATAGTTCAAGAAGTTATCAATGTGAGAGCTATATTCATTTATTTGTGTTGGTTCATGTATCATTTGGATAAATCCGTATGAGTTAAAAGGTCAAGGAACATATTCTCATTTGAATTTCTGTCAAAATGAATGTTGAAGTCACCGCACAAGACAATTCTGAAGTTAACAAAGGAAAAGGCTCTCTTAAGTGCACCATCAATAGCACCAAGACACACAAAAATGTCCCCTTGCAGAGGGCGATAGACTGAAACAACGATAAGCCGAACCCGCCTGCTGCATTCTCAATATGATTCTGTTCACTAAATTTCCCAATTTCAGGATCTTCATCCATCATCATATCCGCAGATGCAAACACACACGATCCACCATAGGGAGACACTCGTGAGAAATAAGAAACCAGTTCATACCCAGGAACGTGTACACCCTCTATATCGCTGCCTGCTAACCAATGCTCAGTGATACAAACTACCCCACGAGAAAACTCCATAGTACCCAGGAAAAGATCTAAGTCCAATACTTTATTTTTTAGTGATATTATGTTCTGATGTAATACAAATATAGAATTTTTTATTTCTTTACATGTTTTCTTTCTCAATATTTTACTAGACATCTCTCCACCATTTAAAAGATGCTTATTCTTAGGTATAAGGAATCAATAATAGTAATCCTGAAAGGCATATTTATTTATTTATTGATACAAGCTCAACAAGATTACTCCCAATTACAGAGCCGAACAAGTATAGACAAATTTGCTCAAACCTAAAAAACAGATTTAAAAAAAAACTTTCAAAAACAATAATGACAGAACGCATTGATAATGCAAACTCAAATAATAGAAATACACACCAAACAATCAAAACAATTTAAGTGCGTGAACTAGGTTTTGCTAATATGTTTCTTTTGAATGTAGCTTGAGATTGACTGATATCAATCGAAGAGGCCACCGTGTTGAAATAGTGACAGCTTCGATTGATAGGTGAGTTGAAGAAAACATCCGTAACAGCCCCAACGACATAAAAAGTGACATTGCCTCTGCCAGCGAGCCTGGGTACCAAAAACTTTAGTCTATCAAGCAGACAAGAACAACAGATGGAGTTATTCAGAAGTCCATACAAAAACATGCAGCACAAATATTTCCTTCTAATTTGAAGCTCCAACACAGAAAAACGATCGGTTAACCGAAAACCTGGCATTCCTCGGATAGGATATACTCCATCCTGTTTGTATGCCAGGTACCTTAGGAAGGTTCTCTGGACGCTTTCCAATGCAATTTTATATTTCACATAGTATGGATCCCAGATAACACAGGCATATTCCAATATAGACCGAACAAAAGCGAAATACAGAACCCTGAGAACAGCAGTGTTCCGGAAGCTCTTGGAATTCCTCAGAATAAAAACCAACATTTTTCTTGCTCGCAGAACATCACCTATATGGTCCCGGAACGACCATTTCGAGTCGAGAAACACCCCGAGATCACGAGAACAGAAGACACATTCAAGCGGTGAGCCCGCCACCGAATAAGGAAAGAAATGTGGCGACTGTTTGCGCGTAATTGACATGTACTTGCACTTAGAGACGTTCAAAGGCAGTTTGTTTTCTAAACACCACTGATGTATCATCAGCAACTGTCCTTGAAGACTCTGACAATCCTCATTCGATCTTATTTCTGTGTAAATCTTGAGATCGTCCCCAACGTTCAGCCTCTCAAGTAAGTACTTTACGAAAATTGTGAACAGAAGTGGACCCAAAACCAACCCCTGAGGGACTCCCAAATGGGCTCCAAAATCCTGGGATCTAAATCCATTGTACATAACATATTGCCTTCGATCACTCAAATATGAATAGAAAAACCTGAGAAGGCACAGAGGGAACCATATCTCCTTCATTCTTTTTATTTGAGCAACATGGTTCATGCAATCAAAGGCCTTAGAGAAATCCGTGAAGACTGTGTCAATCTGGCCTCCCCGGTTCACAAATAAATTTAATAAAATTCAGATTTCCATAAGTTTATTACAGAAAATACTTCATAAAATAATCACATTAATTGTCAAATATCTTAAACTGTTAATTCAGGCTCTCTATTATAAGTTTCCATAATTTTCTCCATAATTTCCCAATTCATATCTTTCTGTAAATCTTTGCAGAAAACAGAATACCAGATTTCATCATTATCTTCCATCAAAGGTAACCTAATTCCTAGACATTGTAATGCTAAAGAAATACAAGCGACTGCGATATGTTGTGGTTCATAGTCTAGAATACTGGCATCGTGATGAAAATCTTGTAGAAAAGCTGCAGCAGTTCTTGCCAAAGGTGAAGTGTTCCAATTGTCATTCCCTATCCAGCCTTCTAGAGATTTTAAATAATGTAGCATGAATTTATGTGGATGTGTTATAGACACTTCAAATTTTAACACTCTCATTATGAGTAGTTCTGCTTGAACTATTGCATCTCTCATGTTCCAATATTCTTCCCCAATTTCTAGAGGACTGCTTCCTCTATGAAGGGTATTGTGGGCCACATTTATTATATCTCTGATTTTCAGGGGATCATCTTTTACTTTTCCAGCCAAGTATAGGGAGGATGATGCGATCAGCTATAAGTAAATATTCTGTTGAAAATTTAATACAATAAAAGTATCTGCAGATATTCACATATTTTTTAAAGAAAAAACACTCAATATTCTTAATTAATGAAGAAGATGAAACTGTTCAACATGATATAATTATTTCTCTAACGCCACTATTCAAGAAACACTTTTGTACTTACAAAGCAATCATAGTTGATATGATCAACTTCCTTGAAAAATCTATGCATCAGCACTGATGCAGTTGCTAAGGTCAAGGGTTGTGCACCAAGTTTAATACCACACTCAAAGATGAATCTAGCAGGAGTAAATCCTTTTTCAAAATCCAATTGTCTATAGTCGAGAATTGGTGCTTTTCGTTCTTTACCTCTTTGTAATTCCATTACATCTATAACATCCTTCATTCTGAAGATAATACAAAACCTGTGGGAAAAAATTGAGTGAAAATATTAGCTATTAGATAGTTTTCTACGAATTTTCTCAGCAATATGCCGTTACTTATTACTCACCGATTGTATGCAATATGGAAAATATAATAAATGAAAAATTATATCCGAAAACTTGGACGTTCACCTAATTACTGAAAACCGGTACTTATCACAGATTCACAATGTGTTTTAAATTTTATGAGATTAAAAAATATCGGGTGGTTTAGTAATGGGCAATCGTAAAGCTACTAATGTTAATTAACCTGATTTCAATATAAACAAATATAAAAAACAAAATACTGTGTTGATGTCAGTCCACTTTCTAGCGAATCGAAACGACTGAGCAATGAGCATAGAAAATAGTTTACAAAACAGACAACAAAAATCCTATTTCTCTTCTTAGAAACTAGAGTTGAGTTGCGATTTCGCTTATTGCTACTTTGGCGCTGCGACAGAAGATGAGCAGTCGCAGTCTACTCCGGTCAGAGAAAAGTAGCAGCGATTTTCTGTCGCAGTTTAAGAAACCGTTCAGCGTTCGGAGCTTTTAGCTCCTCGCAGCAATCTCGACTATGCTCCATGGACCTGCTCCGTTCCGAAATATATGAATAACAGAAACATTGGAATGAAACCGACAAAACGGATTCAGACGTTGAGAGGAAGAACGTCATAAAAGAAGGGTTTTTCCTGAATTGTCAAGAAAGTGCAATAGTAAAAGTACAAACAAGGGCTCTTTGTGTCTAAAATGCCGTTGATTAAGGCTGATTAGCAATAAATATTTCTGTATAGTGTAAATCTAGAAATATCAATTCAATATGGCTATGAAAAGTTGCTACTTCTTGACGTAGATGCTTAAAAATTCGAAAAGTGAGAACAGACATACGGAGTAGTTCCCCGAAATATTCTCTAAACAATGAAGTTGTAGTAATAAAGGAAATAAATATAGAATGTATTTAGTACAGCGAACTGAGCTTGCTTTTATTTAATAAAATTTACTACCAATATCGTTCATTTCTGCAGTATAAAAAATACTGTTTCTTCATTCGTTATCAATAACGTCATAATTTCTTTCAAATATAATTCTGCGTAGTGAAATTGTTTATTTATTCATTCTATGGAATTTAATTTGAATTATAAACGAAACACAATTTTGTCTAATTTCCCGATTTTATTTATTCATTTATTATACGGGAAAGCCCTTTACACATAGTGAGAATTATAGATGCCCACAATGTCCAGACATCAAATCATTTTTAACAAAAGCGCAGGATATCCAAAATAATTTAATGATAGAAATATAGAAATTATACTATGTTAAAATGTTATAAACACTGAATTTTTTTCAAGAATTCCTTCGAAGAAAGACAAAAGCACAAATCGATTTTAAGGAAAGAGTTACCATTATTCAAAATTCTTTCCATTGGGGCGTTAATCTCAAAATTAGTAGAGAAACATGAAAAGTAACCCTCTCCAATATCTCGCTGTAATCCAAAAATCCATTCAAGCACCTTCTGTCAGCCAAAGTTTTCAGTTCTAGCTCAGATCTCATGAAAGAAGCAGAGAAATTAATCCGTGGAATGCACATTTTATACGAGACATACAGCAAAAAACTCTTTCGATATTGTACGAATCAGACTGACGAAAGGTGGCCATATTACAGATCTATATTCAAGAATAGGTCGACAGAACGAAATATAACGTAGCTTGAGGGTATTGATCCAAAAAAAAATCGGCCGAGTGCCGACGAATGAATCCAATCATCCTCATCGACCTACCAATGATATAGTCAAAATGATTTTTAAAAGTTAACAGATAGTCTAAAAGAATTCCAAGATCTTTAACGCAAGCAGACCTTTCAACATTGATACCATTGATAGAGTAGTCGAAGATCACAGGATCGTTCTTACGATGAAAAGAAATACATACGCACTTTCTTATATTAACTGTGAGCCTATGATCCGAAAACCACTGTACCACAGAAGCTGGGTCAGCTTGAAGCTGAATAGCATCGGCCAGGGTGAAAACTGATTTGAACAATTTGAGATCATCCGCAAATATCAATACTCTCGAATAACAGACCACACTGCGAACTCCGTTAATGTAAAGCAGAAAATGAATGGGTCCTAAATGACTTTCTTGGGACACACCCGAGGAAACAGTAATAATAAATGGTAATTTGTGTACGCCCCCTGTAATAACTTTTCAGCCACTTGAGAAGACTACCCATGAAACCCGAATACTCGATAACACAATCCATTATTAAGTGGTTCACCTGATCGAAGGCCTTGACTATGTCAGTGTAACAACCATCGACATGGCACCCTTCTGTAACTCATCATAAATATATTGTACATATAAAATCAGATTAGTCATGGTAGATCTTCCCCTCATAAATCCGTGCTGTTGTCCATAAATAATTTGACTAATGGAAAAATTGACCTTATCTAGAATTATACTCTCAAATATCTTAGGTATTACACCCATTATACTAATTGGTCGATAGTTGGCCACACATTGCTTATCTCCAGATTTGAAGATCGGCGTTATGAAACTTGACTTCCTGACATCAAAGAAATCTCCCTTAGATAGTGATAAGTTAAATAAACTGTATATTGGAGCACATAATGACTTCGCACATAACTTCAGAAAAATAGGATTGAGACCATCAGGTCCTGAAGATTTCCCAGGGGATAAATTAATAATTGAATTCATTACGTCATCAACGGTTATCGACAACTCACTCAAGATCGAAGTGGTAACATAATTTACGTCGGAAGGAATGAAAGTGGGATTAGCGTCATTGTAAAGCTTTGAAAAATGTTTGGCAAACAAATTTACAATGCCTTCGTCAATATCAGCTATTTTATTCTCAAGAAACATATATGAAGGAAGTGAAAAGTCTCTTTTTCTTTTATTAATATTGGACCAAAATTTTTTTGGATCTGATTTTATAGCTGCTTCGTTGTTCTTTATGAAATTGATATAGCATTCATCAATTGCTACCTTACATTGTGAACGCAGTTCTGTGAAAGATAAGTAATCAGAATTTGCTCCTGTATATATGAATTTCTTATAAGCAATTTTTTCTGGACAATAAGCTTTTTGAGCTCAAATGAAAACCAAGGAGGGTATTTTGACGGTTGAATAGTATTTCTTGGGACATGTAGAAAAATACTATCATCAATTAATTTGTAAAATGTTCGTATTTGATCGGATAAGTTTAAATTCGAAAATTCTCGTTACCAATTAATTTTATAAAGATGGTAATTGAGGGCATTAGCATTGCAATTTGCAAAATCAAAATACGACTCATAGAAGTTCAATCTACCGGTAGGTCTACAAAATACATCGACATAAAAGGCTGGATGCCCACCGTGCATATCCATTTTATTCAAAAACACAGACGATTTCGTCGCTTAGGTCATTATTCACATAATAGGTATCTACTTGAAAATGATTTGAGAGTCGAAACCGGTTGTGTTTGTAAAAACACATTCTAAAAAGTAAACAGAACTGTTTTATTTCGTTTTATGATTATTCTGAAGGTTAGTTTCACGTAATTTCAAGTAAAATATCTTACAGGAACAATGTTAATGTAATTTACGAAAGGAAGTGATAGAATAATAACAATATCCAAAACACTGCATTACTATTACGAGATAAGCCTTCAGTACTAAGTGAATATGATGTATTGAATTATTTGCTAGTACAAGCGAAATCTAACGGACAAGAGTCAAGAATAAATAAATCGACGGAGCAGTCGAGTTCCGTCATTCCCATTGCTCTATTAAAATCGCAGTCGCAGTTTATACTATACCCCACTTCTAAGCGCTGGCTAGTTGAAGCGAGCTACCGTTAAACTGCTCCGCAAAATCGTTGCCCTTTGACGTTGCGACGAGACCGGAGCAGTCGCATTCTGTCGCTGCTCCGGTAAAATCACAGACTGGCCCACCTCTATCAGGAACTAAATGTTTGTTCTCTGGTTTTACTCATGCATTCAATGTTGCCAAGCGTTGAACATCAAAATACAACATGGAAAGCTTGTAAATTTTTTTTTCATAATTTTCAGTAAATAGAAGAGTTTTCTGTGGATATTTAATAATTTTATACATGCCTATATATTTTAATGTGAAGAAAAAGTTAACCGCACCAATTATGATGAAATAAATTGGGAGTAATAATGATCATATAGTCACAATACGATACTAGACAACCTACTCATGAAGAGGAAAATCATAGAAGAATGAGAAAAAGCCATTATGATATAATATTTTCATTGGGAACTTATGATACAAATGCGGTAAATAGTCAAACCCCTAAAAAAATTTTCAAATCGAGTAATGAATTCCTCATTTCATTTTCCATTAGACCAAAAAAGTGAATATATCTCATTCTAGGTTATAAATATATTCACAGAAAAAGATACACATACACATAGAGTAAGAAAAGTATGAATGCTTAAATGCGAAACGAACCGGCTTGGTACATGGAAATTTCTGTCGGGTTAATGTCAATTTTTCATCTTTGGCGGATGGTAGTAGTCGGTGTACTGATAATTAATCAATCAATCTTCAATTTTCTATTAGTCGGTTAGTGGTTTCCATGTTGGGTCAGTAGCTAATACGAAAATGTATTGAGCTAGTGTAAGTAAAGTAAGAATCGAGTTAATAACCGCACGACCTACTTATCATTTGCTTGGAAAGTAGTCCCCTGATCGTCCATTTTATAGAGGGCTTGCCTGGGAAATTCTACGTGACAGAATTCGTGAATAGAAACCTTGTCGTGTGATCACTAAAACAGTTGAAGGGTGTAAAATTTTGACAGATTTAGGAAATATGAGTCAAGAGATAATGAAAAGAAATTAATGACGATTTAGTGCTAAGCAGTGAATTTTCATTACCAGCGCCCAAGCATTAAATTATCCAGTTAAGGTATGATTTACTTAATATGTGAATGCAAAGTAGTAATTTTGGCAATTTACTAGATAAATTTGCTGTGTGCTGTTATACTCTGAGACATGAGTCGCCCAGGACAGAGAATTCAAGTACCAGATGATCTTCGTGAAGTATTACTTGAATTCACTATAAGTTACTTATTAGAACAGCCAGGTGATGTTGTAGAATTTGCTGCTGAATATTTCAGCCGCCTAAGAGAATCTCGGACTACTGCTTTATTGTATGAAGGTGCAGCCATATCTCCTGATGAAGAATCCACTATGTCTCGAGAAGAAGGTAAGGTTTTTAAATTTTTATTTGAAAATTAAAACCTTCTATTTTCTCTACATTTTCAATGAATACTTGATTTCAGAAGTAATCGATTTAAGTGTTATGCTAATGCTTTGTGAAATTTACAAAGCATTGACATTTTATTGATGCATTTAAGTGCTAAGTATAATTTTCTTACAATTTTTAATATGCATCAGTGCTTCACCTACCCTTCTGACTTTGCTCAAGATAAGTAATTTTTTCCTATTCTTTCAATTACTCCAGATCATAGAAAGTGTGTTGATGAATATTCATTTTAATGAAGGTCTCTTTTCAGCAAAAAGAATCAAAATGAAACTTTAAAAGAAGAGCCTTTAGAAACTTGCTTAGCACTTACAAAATTTTATCAACGTGTTTTATTGTCTTAAAAATAAAATAAAAATACATTAATCATAATGCCCAATTATTGTGTAGAAGAACTAAATTGATGGCAATGTAATTATCAAATTCATACTTATTTGTGCAGTAATTGTTTGGGATATGGTTGTCTGAATGGTTAATATTATGTTGCTATTAAGTAAGGCAGGATTTATAAGGAGTAATTCAAGAATAAATAGTAGTAAGTACTTTAAGGGTCTTTGATAATTTGGATTGATTCATCTTTACCAACCTATCTAAAATCAAAACATTTTCTTACTTCTTCTATTTGCCATTCGTGGCTAGGATAAATTAATTTAATTATATTAAAAGGGCTTAGAAAATGGAGATAACATATTCATCGTGTACTGCTATCTCTTCTACCTTAGTGGCTTCTAGTCAACCCTTATAAAAGAATCAGAATAACAAGCCTGTGCTAGTAGATCAAATCAAACCAAAATAACTTTATTTCTGACCCTTGAAACTGCAGCATTTTGCTGGTATTCGGGCCTATACTTCACAAAATTGAATGAATCATTACAGCAATATGAATAAATGGTTACATTATAATAAAGAAAATTCAAAAAATTAAAATGAAAATATTGGTTCTAATCTTACTGTAACAAAAGTAAGTGTCTGAGGTTGTGCAGCATATTTTTGTAATTATCAGTATCTGGTATACAATTGTGTTGAATATTGCAACACTACTATTCAGAGGAGAAGTTTGGAGAATTTTATTTCCTGCAAATTGTTTTCTAAAATTTGTCTTATTTCTGAGCCGATACTGGACTATTTGACTAACTTCATTTAATTTATTCTTACATTCTGATTTCAGAGTGTCGTTCTTTATACAGAAAATAAATTTCACTTGTTCAAAACATTTCAACTAGTGAATGTCGTTGAAGTATTTTTTGAAGAGCTTTCATTGATTTTTGACAAATGTGTTGATGAAAATATAAATTGTGTGGTTGCTGATGACTTTAATATCGACATTGTTGCAAATAGTAAGGAGTCAAAAGATTTCCTATCACTTCTGGACAGTTACAGCATTAAAACATTCAATATGTGAGCCTACTCGTAGTGTGATAGATCTGCAACTTGTTTGGATAATATACTCACTAACATAGAGCATTTTGCATCTGAGGTTTATATTATTATTATTATTAAGTTCCACAGCCCTAGCTGATACAATCCGAAATATTATTTGTAATGTATATACATAACATCACATTTAAAATAAAATAATTTACATACAGGTACTACTTAATGCAACTATCCACAACTAACCTAACCTAAACTACCACACTAATCTAAATGTTCTCCATCACATAATGCCTCAAGTTTGCTTTGAATGTTTTGAAATTCAATGATTTTATTTCACTCAGCAATCTGTTAAAATCTACCAATCCACACGGGAGAAGACTATCCTGAGCAAAAGTGGAACCTGCACACTGAACGTAAAAATCATTTTTAGTTCTAGTGTTGTGATCATGTATGTCCCCAACCATCTGTAATCCTCCCGTAATTTGCTGAGGATACATCTTGTGTTTGGTCCTATACATAGTGATCATAGTATTGAAAAAAACATTAAATCTTACACTCATTACGTTTGCTGCCTCCAACATATCTCTTATTCTGGTATATCTGTTCTCTCCTGTCATGCTTCTCAGTGCTTGATTTTGCTTTGTTCGAAGTCCTTCTAGTTCCCCTTTACCAACCATATACAGACTTGTAGAGCAAAACTGAAAATGAGGCAAGGTAATTGTCTTATAAATCAAAAGTTTTGTCCATGCACTGAGATATCTTCCTATCCTACACAAGAAATTAGCCTTTTATGCAACTTTTTTATTATCTAGTTGGCATGACTAGAGAAAGTGAGGTTCTGGTCGATTAGCACACCCAGATATTTCTACTCCTGAACCTGATCAATTATTCCATTGTTTATAACAATATCACAGTGGTCAGTATTATCCAACCTAGAATATTTGTTCTTCATAATCATGTACTTGCTTTTAGAAATATTAATACTCAAGCTGTTATAACATAACCATTTATATAGTCTCTTCAGATCTTCGTTTATTTTATTTATTAATTCATTTATGTCTTTGCCTTCACAAAACTATGCTGCAAACAGTCGTATTCTGCAATTTTTTAGTATTCTGACTATCTCATTGATGTATAAGACAAACAAAAATTGTCCTAAAGTGGTACCCTGAGGCACCCCATCCATATTTATCTTGACTGATGAAAAGACTCGACTATATTTGGTTTGTCGAGTTCTCCCCTTCAAATATTCCTTGAAACATTTCAAAACGTTGTCTTCAATTCCATACTTCTCTAACTTCTGAATTAGTAGGTCCCTATTTATTCTTTCAAACGCTCTACGAAAATCTAGGAACGCCATTACCACGAATCTCCTACTGCCCAACACCTCCTTCCACTCTGATAAAACACTCTCATGCACTCTCGCAAGAATGATTTCCTCTAAAACCTGACTGAAAGGGTGTCAGTAGACAATTCGCCTCCACAAAAGTCCTTATTTGAACATTAACCAATGTTTCCAAAAGTTTTTCATAAGCACCTCAAAAAAGTCTATGGTCCACTTCTGAATATCGATATATCGTATCCAGAACGATCAATATAGATGATTTTTTTAAAGAAATGAACACCTGCATCAATTTCTCACCAAACTATGTAGAGTGCCGCAACAGATTTCAGTTTTTTTTATAAAAAACTAAAAATGCAGCAGATGCGACGATGCTTTATAATCATTTCATGTATTCAGTGTTTGAAATCAGTTAGTTGGCACTTTGTTTCTGTTGTAAGCACAAATAAAAGATTCAAGTTTTGTAATTCGACTATGGAAATACGACATTTGACTAGAGAAGAGATGTTACGAGCCGTTGGCATGCTCCAAGCTGGGAGCTCACAACAGGAAGTATCCAGTGTTCTGGGAAGTAGCCCAAGTGTCATAAACCGTTTATGGTCGCGTTTCAATGAAACAGGTAGCGTAGAAGAACGCCATACAGGTCGTTTCAGGGTTACTACAGTCGCCCAAGACCGATTTTTGGTTTTACAAGCCAGAAGAGATCGTACTACCACAGCATCTCAATTAGCTCAAGAGATATCACGAGTTCATAATGTACAAATTTCGGACCAAACTGTGAGAAATCGACTGCACGAAGGTCAACTCCACTGCAGACGTCCTTTAAGAGTTCCACAACTGACCCATGGAAATCGCTCTGCTCGTTTAGCTTGGTGCCAAGAACACGTAAACTGGGATCAAGAGAGGTGGGCCACAGTTCTCTTCAGTGATGAATCTAGATTTAGTTATTATCCCGATTCGTGAAGAATTCGAATATGGATGGAACCTGGAAAGCAAAACCGTCTCCAGCATGCTCGAGAAGTTATTAGACAGGGAGGCGGATCAGTGATGTTTTGGGGAGGTATACGCCTTGGTGGAAGAACTGACCTCGTTTTCATACAGAACAACCTCACGGGAAATTCTTACGCAAATGAGATAGTTTTATCTGCAGTGGTATCGAGAGATGAGAGTGATTATAATTCTTTTAGGAAAATTTTATATAGATATCTTTTAGATCGTGAAATGTACTGCATAGGTGATTTCTTTTGATGATCTTTTTTAACATGTGGGTGTAAATAGTATTTTGTGTTTTTAATGGTACTTACATAATTGTATAGCAATTGATTTTTTTGTATCTGTGAGCACCAGGTTTGAGCAATCTCTGTAAAATCTTCTGTTGTTTTTGGGGTTTTACAGAGTTTTTAATGACCTGTTCATGTTTATTGTTGTCAACAATAATTTTCGAATAAGCAACTCTTATCTATCTATCAAAAATTTTAGTAGTTTCATAAACTTCTACGGTTGGAGTGTAAAAATCCATTAAATATAGAGCTTTGTTACTCTTATTCTTATTCTTTGAATTTTATTGATTAGATATTTTGGGGTATTTCCCCAGCATGAAATGAGATACCTCAGGTGAGACTCAATGAAACTGGAATAAAGCATCACTCTAACTTGACTGTTCAACAAGTAACTGCATCTTCGGATTGAACCTATCATGGGAGCTATTTTAGTTGTTAGTTTTTGAATATGCGAATCCCATTCCAATTTGTTATTAATCGTTAAGCCCAAGTAAACATACTGCGATACCTCTTTCAGTGGTGTGTTTTCAATTTATATTTCAAATTTAGATTTTTTATTTTGTTTAACAATCAGTAGACCGACTTATCCAGATTTATGCTGAGTTTGTTATAACATAGCCAGTCATAGTAGACTCCCAAATCGCTGTTTATATCCGATTCCATGCATTTTACATCATCCCCTGATAACACAATTACAGTATCATCTGCATACATAAAGTAACGGGATTTTAGCTGAACAACTTTTAAGCTGTTTACATATAAAAGGTCGAGTAGGGGACCAAGTACCGAACCTTGAACAACCCCTACTTTCAAATCCGCACACTCACTTTCATTATTATTTACCACTGTGAAGTGTTTTCGACCATTTGAGTATGATTTAAGAAGATCATAGCATACTCCATGAAACCCCATTTTATAAAGTTTATAAAGAATATCATCAATGTCCACAGTATTGAACGCCTTCTGCAAGTCAATGAATACAACTAATACATATTTATTCTGGTCTAATTCACAGGATATATATTCTACTAGGTCCAGAACAGCTCCCTGGGTACTGCTGTTTTTTGAAAATCGTATTGTTGTGTATCGAATTTAATTTTACATTCAATGAACTTGAGCAATTGTGACTTGATTATCTTTTCTACTGCCTTATCGAAACAGCTCAGGATGGATATCAGTCTATAGTTGTTCATATTATCACAGGATCTTTTTTATACAGAGGAATAATTTTTGCCATTTTCAGTTCCTCAGGAATATACCATTTTTTTAAATATTATTTATAAGTCTAACTAAGGTTTCACCTATGACAGGCATTATACACACAATATCACTCTTGATGATATTATACGGTCCAGGTTCACAATTATTACTTAAGCTTGAAAATGTCTTTTCCACTTCTCCCAAGTTGGATAGTGTCGAAAATATATTATCATCTATATGTTCTTCCTTCAGCTGTACTTTTCCTTGTATTTTGCTCTTGGTAGCCAACTTTATACCTATGTGAGAAAAATGATCATTTAGTGAGTTTGCGATTTCTTTTTTGTTTGATATTATTTGTCCATTTGCCTCTGCGATCTTGTCAATTTCTTTTCTGTCGTGTTTCACTCTGCCACAAATATTATTTACAACATTCCAAGTTTTCTTACTGTTACCTGTTGCCTGTTAAATATTATTCTCTGTATATTCTCTCGTCAATTTTCTCCTTAAATTATTGGAAGCATTTTTAGCCTTTATAAAATCTTCTCTGGTGATATCATTTTGCAGTTGTTTCCATCTTACATATTTTTTATCTCGAGTTTTTATTGCGTTGAGATATTCAGGTGTAATCAAGATCTTCTAGGGATTGATTTTCAGATAATATTCCTTTGTACACTCCTTTTTTGCATCTTTTATCATGTTTATGAGTTGGTCGAAAGTTATAACAGTGTCATTAATCATTTTTTCTTCAACAATTCTAATCATTTTGTTTTTATCTAATTTTGTTTTTTGACTTTCTTTTTAATTATTGGATCAGAGGTTGAGGCTATCTTTATGTTCAAAAGTTTATGATCCAAGATCATATGATCCTCTATCTTTATTTCACAATGGATATTATCAGTAGTTAAAACATGATCTATGATACTTGCACTATTTCTGGATGTTCTAGTTGCACTTTCTATTGTTAGTGAGTTTCTTATATTAAAAGTGTTAGCTTAAATGATATTTTCATTTCATTATGGTTGAATTGTTGTTTAAAAGGTTCAAATTAATATTACCTATGATAATACACTCTTTCTTCGTGTTTCCATTACTTCGTCAATTTGTTTTAAAAAATGCCTGTTTATTGACCATAAGGAGTATTTATATTTTGTAAGATATATGGACAAAAAGTTAGAATCACCAAGTTCAAAGAAGTCGATATTGTTACTAGTGAAGTGAATGTTTTCCCTCACATAAACCCTTGTGCCTCCACCTCTCGTATTTCTACAGTTATGTACCGAATTGAAATTGTCGAGATTAAAAAGGTCAGTCTCATTTCCATAAAGTCATGTTTCGATAAGAACAACCCTATGAACTTCTTGTTCTCGGTTTTCTATAATATCCTTGAGATCATCCAACCTATTTCTTAAACTCCTAATATTAATATTAATTATAAATTTCCCTTCATGAGCTATCACAAAAAATGTCACATTTGTATAGCTGCATCTTTTTTCACTCTGTTATCAAGCTCTTTTTGGTTTTTGGAGGCCCTCGTCATCAAGAATTCTAATAAGGGGTCCATTAGCAACTTTCTTCGTGTATATCTTTCCATTTAAGCAGATAGCACTATGGAAATTATTGTGCCCCTTCAACTCTCGAGCCTTCTTAAAAGATTTTGAGAATAGGTTGTGAGGTCATCATTCAGAAAAATATTGTTTTTACCCTCTAGACCACATTCATCTACCTTGAGACCTTTGATTTTCTTCACCGCCTGTATTGTTTATCTCTTCAATTCATGGTTACTAAGTTTCAATATTATTATAGCATTTTCCTTGTTTTCCTATTCAATAAATTTCATGAAAATCATCTTTTTATATTGCACTTTGAGTCTTCATAATATTTTCAACAATTATCTTGCCTTCATCGTTCGGTTGTTTTGGAACGCCGGTGATTACCAAGTTATTTTTTTTATTCCTTTGTTCCATATTATTCAATTTAGTTTCCAAAAAAGTTGTTTTTTTCGTGAAGTCTGCTTCAATATTTGTTTTGAATAAAGCGTTTTCCTCCTTTATACAATTCCGTTAGCACTGTTTTATTATCGTTGGCCAATTGATCGAATTTATCATTAATAATCTTCATTAGGTCGGTTATTTGCGGAATTTGATTAGTAATTTGTGTAAGTAATTTGTAAAGTTTCGCTTGATTTAATTGGATTTTTCGCATTTTTGCAAGCGGGTATATCTTCCTTAACCTCACTTTCTCTGCAATTTGGGCATTTCACTGTTTTCTCGTTAAATCACAAACTCTTTTTGCACAACATTATGCATTATTAGTTAACAATTTGTAGTTTTCTAAACGCAATACTTAAAAATACCACAGCTAACTTTACTCAATATCGTTGTTTATTCTTGAGTTATTGTGTATAAACCCACCACATGTAGAAACCATATAAATATTTTTCTAAAAATTCCTACAAGTCTTTTTTCGAAATTTAATATAAATGACGTTGGAAATTTTCTGAATTTAATTTAATTTAGAATTCTCTACTCATCAGTAATAATTCTGTGAAAAATGTTGATGAAAAAAATCATAACAAAGTGAATTCTAGAATGATTCTCGCTATTCTTCAAAATGAAAAAATATGTGACTTTCCTTCTCAAAATCGAAAAGAGTTGTTTAGTTTCAGTAAATTACGAAGTTTCAGCAATAAATCTCTCATTCATTAAAATTTTCAGAACTGTGACCGCATCCTATACAATTATTGAGCACACACCAAAATTATAGATATAAGCATTTATTGTACATACAAATTTTTGTAAATCCTCTCTTTTCAAAAGAACATATACATATATATTGAGCTCTATTTTTTGATGGCTGATTGAAAATCAGTTTTTCAATTTTATTGAAAGTTCTTTTTTGAGTTAGCATTTCGTAATTTATAAAAAGAGAAAATACTTCCATGTTCAACAATTTCTGAGACTGTTCCTTAAGGTTCTGGCATATGTATAAAAGTATTTTTTTGGGCCATATACTTATCTGCCCATTGAGTTCTTTTGTCTTGCCCATTGAGTTCTTTTGTCTCAATCCGTAATAAAAGAGGCAACCATCTTTGTAAAATGGAAGAAAACAAATACTTAACTGACTTTCTAATGTAAAAATAGTGTAGAGGTTTACATAGGTGAGGGTTCATAAACTTGTTTATCTCCGTGCAGTTTCCCAACTAAAGAATATCGCCTATAATTCAATGAGTTAACTAACAAGTTGTTTCTAGATAATGAGAAAGGAAACAAAAACCATTTCAGCATTGTTTTTCACTGATATAAAATTAAAAAGTCTAACTTGTGTTTACTTTACTATTAAATGGCTGGCCTTAAAGCAGGGGTAAAACTAAACAGTTACAAATGATTGAGTATGTATATATGAGTAGCTATTTGTCTTGAAAGTTTCAAAAATATTGTAAGTTAATATTTCATTATTTTGGGATTTAGCATAGTACAACTCATTAAATCCACATCACAAACACCATTTTGAATTCTTTATTCCCTTTGGATTTGCATGTATTACAAATTTACTTGGGCGATTATTTGTTTTGTATGAAATTATTCACTTTCGTCGCGAAAGATGTAGATTTTTCTCTTGATCTATCCATTTAAATTGAAGTACTAAATATGAGTGGTGAGTGGATAGGTCTAGCGACAGCATGAAATAAAATTTCCTTATATAACTGTTGATCCTAACGCAATACCCATACATTGGGAGTATGAAAATCTTGGATTATAATGTGATTGTTATCGTTCTCGATCTCTTTGATCTATACTTGGGGTGGCTAACCTGTCGATCGTGACTAGTAGTCCAGTCGATCGTGGTAAGGCGAAAATATAAATACGTAGACTAGCAATGTGATTTAGCATTTTTAGCAGATTTTACTGGAAAACTGGCCCATTAAATCTGGAACTACAAGGCATAAATAAAGCACTAACAGAAATGATGAGTTCCATTGCTGCATTTCAAAATCAAACAGCGTCTATGATACTTGACATCGAAAAGAAAAAATTTCAACAATTTGTGAACATTAAGGATCATATGGAAAAACATACTACATACAATTTCATTCCTGACAAGTACATTGCAGAAATTAAAGCAGTGGTATCTGATTGCGAAATTCGCTTTAGTGATTTTTAAAAAAATTGAGCAGTTGATTTAATTCATCAGTTATCCATTTACTAATTCCATTTATCATGGTGATATCTATGAACTGGCTACAAAATTTGCAGATACATTTCAAATGGCCAACATGACACTTCAAAATGAAATTATTACTCTGCGCTGCGACATATTTTTAAAAGGAAGGTCATCTTCAGGTCTAGATATCTGGGCATAGGCTCACAACGAGAAATATTCAAATTTGAAAAAATTTATTGAACAACTGCATTCGTGTTTCGGTTCAACATATTTATGTGAGTCAGCATTTTTCTACTTGAAACAAACAAAAAATAAAAACCGTTCTCGCTTGACAGACGGTCATACATTGGATTCTTTAAGGTTGGCAATTTCCAACTACAAGCCTGATTTTGCCAGTCTAGCGGAAGATGCTCAGACGCAATGCTCACACTAGTATAAGTAGTTACTAAGAATAATTTTCAGTTTTATGTTTTCCTTTGAGCTAAAATGAAAGATAATAATTGTGCACCTACTAAACTATGCTCTTTCATTTCAAGAGATATTTATTTGGTAGATCGCACAGATTGTAGGTCTGATTAAGTTGGCCATCCCTGATCTATTCTAATATTATAAAGAGGAAAGATTTGATTGTTTGTTTGCATTGAACAGGCTCCGAAACCGATTTGAAAAATTCTTTCACTGTTGGGAAGCTACACTATCTCCGGTGAACATAGGCTATATTAAATTTTCAAAAAAGTTAGGTTTCTATACTAAAACTCCAATAATGTAACCCAAGGAGTTTATAGTGGTGCCATTTTTAGAGAAACCCTGGAGGAACAGTAGTTAGGCTACGAATTAAGAAACGGCACAGTTTAGCAGGATAAACTTACGGATATGCAGTGCCTGCTAGATGATACTAACAAAATTCCCGGTACTTTGTTGATAGAATGTACCATCGGAAAATGGTTGTATGCGAAGGAGAATTTTCCCGGTAACTCTTTCAAACCATTTCTGAGCGTGTACAATGTTTTATTAAGACACGAAACTCGTGTTGATTCGTTGTTTTCAAATTCCCAAAATTGCGTCACTTCAACCCCAATATCTCGAAAACTACTGAACGAAATGTCATTAAATTTTGACATGTCTTTTAAAGGCGCCATCTATTTGTTAACCCCGGGACTTTTCCACTCATATATAAGCTGAGTCATGAAATTAGGTGTCTTAAATGAGAACTTATTCAATCAATTATATAGGGGAAAATCAGTGGTAAGAGGAGTGTTAGCAGACTGCCCTCGTCAAAAACCTGAAAGACTGGATTGGCTGCAACATCAACTTGTTAAGATCAGTGATCCACTAAGTTACTATAGCTGTGGTGATAACAAATCTATGATAGAAGATAAACTTGAAGGAGAAGAGAAATATTAAATTTTTTCATGAAAATGATTTAAACAAGTGAAGATAATGGGTCTAACAGTTAAATCATGGAGGTTGGGTGGTTGTAAAAATTAGAGAAACTTCAAATTGCAGTCTATGGATATAGCTATAAGAAAAACACTGAATGAAGTAAAATATATTTTATACTTTCCACAATTTTATTTTTACAAACACGACTGGTTTCGACCGTCAGGACCTTTTCTAAACTAGCCTAATTTCATATTGTACTGGGGTGGTCTAGCTGGCTCTTAAGAGTGATTTTTTCAAAGTTTATTGATTTCCAAATCTTCTTTGAATCTGTTTTCGAAAGTCCTACCTGTTTGCCCAACATAAGCTCCGTACACTGATTGCAAGCAATTTTGTAAACTCGTGATTTTTTTAATTTGTCTGGTTTTTGTTTAGCATTGAATAATAATTTCCTCAAGTTCAGACCACTTGGGAAACAGTTGGTTATTTTAGGTTTAGAAAAAAAATAGTTGCTCATGTTATTGGGGAGGGACCAGCGTATTTTTTCAAGGATGTATCTTTCATAGAATATAATTGTGCTATTCGATATTTTTCTTTACGTTGGATAATTTTTTCTATTAAAACCAGGCGAATTTTGTTATTTAAGGCAATTTTTCTGATAGTATTTATTTCAATATAGAACTTTGTCGGTGACCGTGGCATGGAAAAGGCCCTCATCGAATTATAAGCTGCTAGTTTGTGATTTATGTGATTAATGAATCGATGCGAATAGTTGAGTCTGTGAAGGATTCTTTTCTGTAGATGTTATAAATGAAATTATTTGTCGAATATGTTATTGTCAGGTCTAAACAATTTATTCAGTTATTAAGTTTCTATTTCTGCTTTAAACTCAATGTTGGTATGAACTTCATTCAGAAATTGCAGAAATTTATCAATTTGGCTGTTTAAGCCATGAAAACCTACCAAAATATCATCTACATATCGGTACCAAAACACTTTATGTGTATTTGCCAAGCGGCTATCTAATATTACTGTTCTTTCCAAGTTATCTATGAATATATCTGCTGAAAGGGGACTGAGAGGTGATCCTATGGGAAGTCCTCATGTTTGTTGGTGAAATTTTGATTGAAATTGAAAATAATTTTTAGAAGGTTACAAAACTTATCAGCAATATGTAGCAGCGCTTTAATTTTGGTAAATATTTCTCTGGTTATCGAAGGGCATTCATCTGTTGGAATATTTGGATACATGTTCCTTACATCAAATGAAACTAATTTAAGACTTTGTGTGTTTTCGAGCCTAGAAAGTTTCTGTACCAGATCAATAGAGTTCAAATTGGTGTGTTTGGAACGGAATTTTTTGAGATAAATAAATTTCTGATTTAAGAAGTTTGCTAATTTACCTGAAGGTGTATGATATTACTGCTCTAGCGGACCAATTACTTGAGACAACTATTTCTCTGAATTCAAAATAACCGCCTCTTTCTCATGTGGTCTGAACCTGAGCTAATTATTCAATGCTAAACAAAAAACAGACAAATTCAAATAATCAGGAGTTTACAAAATTGCTTACAATGAGTGTACGGTAGCTTATAGTCCAACGGCCCGTGAGGGCCAGACCTTCGTATTATCATAAAAGTTGAAAGTTCTTCTATGTGTGCCTACAGTACAGTACATTTCACCTCAAATTTATTAATCTATTAAACTCAATTTTTTTATATTTTTTTCGTAACAATATAAAAACTCCCCTCGCTCTTTGCCAGACTCTCAGTATGGTTGCATCCCCCAGCCGGACACCCCTAAACTAAATTTTATATATATATATATATATATATATATATATATATATCTTTTGGGGAACTATTAAAAGATGTATCCTCAGTAGCCAGACATTTTGGAGGGTTCTATCATCCTGCCAGACGCATTAATGTGGACAATAATTGTAAGAGCTAGGAGCACATTCTGTCATTGGTGCGAGTGAAACAGAGCATTCGGTTCATTGCGGTGTTTCACTGCGCATCAGCTGTCGTTTTATTTATTCTCTATAAGTATCTCTCATTCGGTGAACGGTTATATAGTCATAGTAAACGTTGTATCATTATTAATTTCTGCTATTTGTAAAATAATTGTGATCCAGTTTCAATAAATTGTTTTCATGAGTGACGAAAAAGTAGAGATAGTTTGTTTTGTCTGTAAAAAAGTGGTGAGCATTTAATAATATTTTCCGAGGATACTTTAGAAAATGCCAGACTATTTTGAAATTGAGAAAAATACATAACCTCAAATATAAAGACATTATTTTACCTGGTGAATATATAGACGGTGGTTATCACCGAGCATGTCACAGGTCTTATGAAAAAATACTTAAGCTCTCAACTTTAAAGTGTAGAAAAAAAAGAGGGGAAAAAACAAGTAAGTTGTGTAGTTATAGGCAGTTTATCTACGTCATCTACACCACCATTTACTTCAAAACCACCTGAATTACAGTCTTTATCAACAGAATTTTCAACGAAATCTCAAGAAATTTTACTTTCCCAATTAATCGAAGCACAACCTTCGTCACAAGATGAATCTTACGCACAGCCTGCACCTACAGAATCTCCCACGACATCACAGCTAACTGCAATTTCTGAATCAATAGATCTACAATCTTCAAATATTCAAGATAATTCTGTTGAACCAGACGTTATTGATAATAATATTGTAACTGAGCAGGTAAATATTTCGATTGATAATATTGCTGGTAATAATGACAACGAGGTCGTTTGTATATTTTGCAATGGAAAGAAGAGAAAAGTGCGATCGAGAATGCTTCTTCCGCATCATGCAACTGATATTCATAAATTAAAAGCTAGTATCAATTCTAAAATTGAAGGTCATGAAGAGTATAAAGAGTTTTTAAATAAATTAAATAATTTTTCTGGCACAAATTTTTTTACCTTACAGAATGTCGAGTTGATTTTAATAATGAAATATCTTCTTTAAAAGCACAACCTAGCAAAACGGAATGGCACTATCAACCACAATATCATCAAATAGTTTTTAACGAAATAAGTACAATAATTATCGAAGATGTAATTAAAATGGACGCTGCCTTCTATTGGTCTATTTATATGAGCTATATATTGATTCATTACGATGAAAATGACGGAAATTATTAAATATTTGTTTGTAATAAATATATTTTACTATCGATTTGATGTTTTAACGAAAATTGTATTTTCTTATAATAAACAATAAGAATGCAAAATTTTAATTTAACTATATTCAATAAACTTCATAAAACTTACAAATAATATAAATTAAGTCATTAGTGTTTCCATACGATTGTTATTTTATAATAAAATTTTTACTTAATATTTTTTGAAAATTTGGTATTCAGACTGTCATAATTTTATTTTATCGAATTACTGGATAAATTAGAAAAAAAGATGTTGAGATAATTCAGAATAAACAACCGCTGATATGCAGTAGAACATCGCTCTGTTTCACTCGCACCAATGACAGCATGTGCTTCTCGCTCTTACAATTATTGTCCACATTAATGCGTCTGGCAGGATGATAGAACCCTCGAAAATGTCTGGCTACTGAGGAAACATCTTTTAATAGTTCCCCAAAAGATATATATATATATATATATATATATATATATATATATATATATATATATATATATATATATATATATATATATATATATATATATATATATATATATATATATATATATATATATATATATATATATATATATATATATATATATATATATATATATAAATTTAGCTTTTACAATATAACAAAAGTAGAATTATTAAAAATATAGTTTAGGGTGTCCGACGGTTGCAACCATATTAAGTGTCTGGAAGAGAGCGATGGGAGTTTAAATATTGTTACGAATGAAATATAAAAACATTGAGTTTAATAGATTAATAAAGTTGAGGTGAAATTTTATACACCTTTACTAACTGTTACCTGCCAAAGCCACCACTACTCTGGTATAATGGGTGGGGATCGTTCCTACCTGTACTGTAGGCACACATAGAAGAACTTTCAACTTTTATGATAATACGAAGGTCCGGCCCTCACGGGCTCTTGCTCTATTATGTTGGGCAGACAAGTAGGAATTTCGAAACCAGATTTAAAGAACATTTATCATCCAACAATAACTCTCCAATATATGAACATATAAAAATCACAACATTATTATTATTTATTATCGTGGACTTATGCACTATCTCAGCTGTTAGCTGGATATAATTTACCTTTCCCAGATTCAGCAATCAAAGGGAATAGGCTCGATTACAATATACTTGACATAAATTTCCTAACTATCCTACATGTATTAAGAATTACAGCTTTTTGCATTTCTATATAGGTATTCTTATGCAATTCTAATTTCTTAAGACTATCATGCAAAGTTTTGGGTATTAACCCAGTCGAGGATACGATGACAGGAACAATATCTATTTTCTCGAGGTGCCACATCTGCTTGATCTCAATAGCAAGGTCAGTGTATTTGGACTTTTTCTCCTGGAACTTATTCAGCACGTTGTAATTATTCGGTATGGCAACATCCACCAGCATTGCCGTTCTGGCTCTCTTATCATACACCACTATGTCCGGCCTATTATTTGTCACCATTCTGTCTGTGATAACAGGCCTATCGTAGTATAATCTGATAGTCATTTTCCAATACGGGTGCCGGTTGATACTTGTAATATGGCTGGAAGGTGTTCAGAAGTCCGTACTTGTGTGCAAGTTTCTGGTGGATAATGTTGCACACTTCGGGTTCGGGTCTGCCTCTGTCTTAGTCCATCTGACTATTGATTAATGAGTAAAGCACCACTGGAATGGGGTAGGTGTTAGTTGCCTTGACTAGATTCCACGAGTTCAACATCGATTTCAGCACAGACTTCAGACGCTGACTGTATTTTGAACGAATCTTCTCCTTTGATTGTTTTTGGTCTAACAATCTGGCTTGTTGGTATCCCAGATATTTGTATGTTTCACCATCTCTCATGCACTGTATAATATCACCGTTTGGAAGTTGTGTTTCACCATCTATGACTTTCCCTCTTTGAATGTTCAGGGTCTTACATTTTTCAATCCCGAATTTCATATGAACATCTGCCGAGAACTCACTGACAGTTTTCAGCAAATCATCCAATTGCTTCTTGTTCGAAGCATATAATTTGATGTCATCCATATACAGCAGGTGGGAGATTGTATGATAATTCCTTTCTGCTTTTATCCTAAATCCGTATCCTGTTCTATTGAGCATTGAGGACAATGGGTTCATTGCTAAACAGAACCATAAAAAAATACAGAGTTGCGGATATGAATCCTATATAACTCAATATTAAATTAAAGATATCGAAAACGAACTTAAAATATTACATGGTAAATTAATTGAATTTAAATTAAGTACCAGAAAAATAGAAAAAAGAACAACGTTCAAGAAATCCATTGCTTCTCCAGCTGTCAAATCGATTTTTAAAGGCGTTGATGGAAGGAGCGTTCACCACCTCTGAGTTCTGGCGATTTCAGCAGCTGAAGACTCTGTTACTAAAGAAGTCTTCCCGGTATCTCGTGAAAAATCTTTCTCTTGCTAGTTTGAGATTGTGTCCTCTGAGGTTGGCTAAATTCAAAGAGAAGAGATGAGACATATCGATGCCGAAAAACCATGAAGAGCCCTGTAGACAGTAAACAAGTCCCCATATATTCAATAACATTAGATAATATAAAACTTCTTTATAACTACGACAAAGGAAAGAAACTGAATCTGTTGGACTGAATAAACTTTGTAAAAACCCGATTGAAATCAACTTTAACAGCTATTTAAACATTAATACCTCTGCACTACTTGATTTGTAATTAGGTTAGTATCTATATAAGTAAGCTAGTTTCCTGTAGTTGACCACTTGATAATGACGTGACGGTCGAAACCGGTCGTGTTTGTAACAATAAAATAGTGGAAAGTATAAAATATTTTACTTCATCTTCGTTGAAAATGAATTTCCATAAAATGAATAAAGCATCAATATTACGTATTAAAAATGGGAGATTCACATTTATTAAAGATTTCGATGAAGTAAAAACAAAATGCTGCAAATCCTAAGATGTAAAAATTCAAATATTCTCGATTTATTTTTTAATTAATGTTAATAATACAAATTTCGATATCTTGAACTCGGATATTAATAGAAGAAAGATAAATTCATGTAAAATTTAGATTGACGAAAATTAGACTTCCTGGCAAGTATTCAATTGTTAATTGGGCGAGAACTTTTCCCATTGGTTATCCTTAACGTTTAAATACGGGTTGGCAATAATCTCTAGACATTTCCTTACTTTTATACCTTATAATTTTCTCATCCATTCATAGTTTTGTTTTTATTGCAAATACACACACCACAAAAATTGTCGCATCACCTGGTATTCTGAATTCCTCAAAAACATATGTTTTTGGACATATGAGGGGAAAAAATCTTATCTATTTCCATATGATCTCAAACACGTCTGAAACAAGAATGAGTTTCTTCAACTATCAGTATTCATTCAATTTCTCTTCAGTTTTCACGCTAAATGAAATGCAAGTTTTCTGTTTCTTGTTGATTCTCGAATCTTTGAATTTATTGTAATGGCTGCTGAACATCCTGGACGCTATTTGAGTGATCATGAAGTGCTAAGAATTGTAACACTTCTAGAGGAGGGGCGAAGCCAAAGTTACGTGGCTAACTTGTTGAATGTTAACCAAAGCACTATTTCAAGAGCAATTAATCGGTACCACGAAACAGCGGAATATGGAAGTAGGGCCGACCAGGGAAGAAATCGGATAACAACACCAGTTCATGATCGTTGGCTTCGTTTAACTGCACTAAGAGTTCGGCACTGTAGTAGCTAGAATGCTATAAAATGATCTTGCACTTTCCAGAAATGTGCATATTTCATTGCAAACTGTTAGGAACAGACTCAGAGAAGACGATACCAGACCAAGGGTGGCTTCTACTGGCCCGCGTCTCACCAGAGAGCATCGAGTTGCAAGACTTCAGTTTGCGAGGGAACATGCAAATTGGGGTATTACAGAATGGTCGAATGTTATCTTTTCAGACGAGTCCAGGTTCTGTCTAGTATCAAATGATAGACGCATGCCTGTATACAGATGACCTGGAGAACGGTATCAGCAATGCAATATCCGGCAAAACGAAAACTTCGGAGGGGGCTCAGTAATGGTGTGGGGAAGCATTTCTTTCCATGATCGAACTGAATTTGTCCTAGTGAATAACGGAAGAATGACAGTGGCCAGATACATCGCAGATACCTTTGAACCCCATGTTGTACCCTTTGGCGCATTGATTGGCGAAATCTTCTTTTATATGCATGATAATGCTCGGCCTCATGCAGCTAGAGTAGTTACAGAATTTCTGCAAAATGCTGAAATTGGTATTTTAAGATGGCCAGCCAGAAGTTCCGACTTGAATCCCATAGAACATGTTTGGAACAACATGGGTGGCAAATTCAGCAACTTATGATGCTTTGTAGAACACTCCAACAACTAGAAAATCTGCTTCCTGAAATTTGGAACTCAGTGACTCAAGAGTACATCCAAAATTTGTTTGAGGGGCTTCCGAGGCGTATACTGGCAGTAATTAGGGCCCGGGGAGGAAACACTCGATTTTGAAAATGATTAGTAACCATTCGATGCTAGTTGATTGGTCTCTTCGCGAATGTTTGAAGATGGTAGAATTTTTTAATTTTTCATTAACTCGAAAATTGTTGATATTTTCCATCATAAACTCATCTCTTGTGAATGATATCTTCTTATTTTACACTTCTGAAAGTTACCAAGCGACTCTTGAATGACCAACCTAAAAGTGATGCGACAATTTTTGTGGGGAGTGTATCGAAACAAATGACTTAAGATTTATCAACTGTAGTTAACTAAAATTTTCTATTTTTATCTCTCAAGAATAAATATGTAGTTAGAAACATATAAAAATTCTAATTAGTTATTCATTTTAAATTATTCTTTCAATTTGATTTCTTAACGACGGGGGACACATCAAAGGAAAAACAAAATTGTTGGTTTCATTTAATTCCGAGCATTTTCATATTTATTCACCTTTTCAACCTTCTCTGGGCTTTCACAAATTATTCATGGCCAAAATGAGTTAAATCGTTCCAGCCGTTCTCGAGTTTTAGCGAGACTGACGATTTATATATATATATATATATATATATATATATATATATATATATATATATATATATATATATATATATATATATATATATATATATATATATATATATATATATATATATATATATATATATATACCGAAGCTTCGATATCTACCTGAAGAATGAGCATTTAATATATAATATATATTCTCGGATAGTAAAATATCAGGCTAGTATAAATTAGTCTCGTTTCCTGTGGATAAATGTCATCTTTCTAAAATTTTATTAGTGTTTAATTACGCTGTTGAATAATCGTTTTATCTTGAACGTATAGTAGATAACATTTCGCGAGCCGACCTTATTATTATTTGACCTCATTGTACCCACTAATTCTATTTTCGTATATTAATTATTTCATTCACTTTTATATTAATGACGTCTATGTTGTTCTTCTTATTTTCATTATTCAGTAGTAAATACGATTTAACTTTCATCCCGTGAAGATACACATGGTTTTGTTTGAATGCTCATTAATTTCTTAGAATTCTACTCTTCAAGTAAAATGTTTTCCACATTCGTGTAGAATCTCTTTTCGCCAAGCGATTAAAATGAAAAGCGTTCATTTTCAGGTATCAATTTCTTCGCTATTTTAAACAGTATTTTCGAAATCGATAAATCACGTGTTAAGTGGTTCAATAGGTTATTTGACAACATTGAAAATAAATTAGTATGAGAAAATTTTCGACAAAAATTTGATTTTTAAAATAAATTACACGAAAAAGTATATCAATCTCTGAAGGTTTAATATGTGATGGAAGCTCTCTCTTATTGGTTGGAACTTTGGGGACGTCACACGCAAGTAAACAACCTCAACTGAAGTTCGCGTTTTTTGTTACTGGATGTTTTATTTTTTGGCCTATTTCTGATGCGGTTTTTCAATGAAATTTGTTGAATCTTGTATCAAGTGGCATAATCATCCAACGAAGATGAAGTAATATATATTTTGTACTTTCCACAATTTTATTGTTACAAACACGAGCCGTGTTCGTAAGTGGTCAACTACAGGAAATGAACTTACTTATATGGATACTAGCCTAATTTGATATTTAATATGTTTTAAAAAGTTTATTCCAGGGTATTGTGTCGTATGCTTTTTCTAGGTCGACGAAAAGAATTTTTTGTTCTAATTCCTCGTATTTCTTCTCCCATCTTTCGGTTTTACTTTTCATAACTTCTTTTTTGACGTTTCTATTCCAGTATGCATATTCTAGTCTGTTTTCTTCCTCCTGTGTTCTAAGCCACTGATGATATGCCTTTTTCTTATTTTTTTATCATTTCATCTAGACTTTCTGACCACCATTCTAGTTTTTTCCTTCCAGTTCTTTTCCTTTCTCCTTTGGCTTCCATGGCCGCCTCTTGTGTACATCGCTTCAGATTTTCATAAATTTCATTGGCTCCAACTTCTGTTCGAACATATTGAAGTTTGTTTGCCAATCTGCATTTGTACAGAAATTGGCATGATTCATCTTTCAGGATGTCCAAGTTAAATGCCATAGTGTCAGGCTTTTTGATGTCACTGTCTTGCTCAAGGTCTTTTGAGTTTTTTTTTCTAAAATTTACAATTACCTTTGCCATCAGCAGATAATCATCTGACCCGCACTCTGAACCACGGTATACCCTCACGTCTGTTGTTTTTAATTTTGAATTTTGACGTATAACGTAGTCAATTATAGACTGTAGTCCTCTTGTTGGCTAACCACGTGAATTTATGTCTATCCTGGTGTTGGAAAAAATCATTCGTTACTTTTAGGGACAAACTTTGACACAGGTATCTCGAACGCATTCCATTATCATTTGTTGTTGTTCCGCCAAACTTTCCTACAACTGATTCGTTTTCTTCGACTCCGACTCTTCCATTCAAATTTCCCATCAAGAATACCTCCAATCATAGATCAACTTCAAATTATTCACAGAATACCTAAAGGACGAAAGTTATATTTCTTAGAATCCATGGAAATTTTCAAACTCCAACAAACC
The DNA here is from genome assembly GCA_013387265.2 of Cryptolaemus montrouzieri. Lineage (NCBI taxonomy): Eukaryota > Metazoa > Arthropoda > Insecta > Coleoptera > Coccinellidae > Cryptolaemus > Cryptolaemus montrouzieri. The sequence continues at coordinate 129,691,952 of JABFTP020000185.1, forward strand.
CTTTATGAAAATAATCTTCTGAACGACCAACATGGCCTGGCCTATTCTTCCCTATATGATATATTAATATATATTAATTAGTTCATTACCTCTTGTTTGCATCCTTATCAATTTTGTATCTACTTGTTTTGTTATCAGCTGAAGATGGTCAAGAGACCGAAATTGCAATCCTGATTTTCAATAAATCTCTTGTTATATTTTTCTTATTGTCATCATCATGATTACCTATGACGTATTAACGGCGGAATAAATTAACTATTTGAACATTAAAATCTTACTGGAAAAAATTGTTAAGTGCTCTTTGAAGATGGGGAGCCTTTTCACCTACTACATTACTGAATAGTAAGCCAATGTGGCAGGAAGAGTAGCCGCTTCGAATTTTCAACGCATAGGAAAACACGAGTGTGTGGCAATTTCTACGTATTAGGAGGCTCCCATGTTGTCACTTTCACTTTGAAAACAACTTCATTGGTCCAAGTAAATCTCTGTATTGATTTGGGGAAGGTTGTTTCAAATAAAATTATTTGATTTTAGAAAAATAAATCAATCAATCATAAATTAATAAGGCACTTGAGTGTGAGAAATCGTGGGACATCTACTGTAAAAAATGAAGTCACTTTAACAAGCGAATTCCGCTCATTCAGCGATTGTTATAACCGTTTTATTTTCGACTCTATAAACAAATTTTATTACCCATCGCGTCTTATGTAGCGCCAATTGTATTTCCAAGTTTAACATTATCAGAAAAATATCAAGTAATCTCTTGCCAACTTCAATAATAACTGAATTCTGAAACGCTCATTGTTTAATACTTTTCACGTTTCAATGTCAGATGTATTTTTAGAATACATAACAGGTATAATTTCCGAACTTTAATTCATTGAGTTGATTAATGATCGATCATTCTAAGACGTGTTATAGAATTTTATAAGCACGAAAAATGAAAATTGTGTGATTCTGCGAATTATTGACGCACAAGTTAAAGTTTTGCGAGGCAAAAATATCTCAAGAACGAAGAAGTATATATCTGAAAATATTGTGAATGATCTAGTAGTTTTGCTGAATGTTATGCCTATTATTAGAATGGCAGTAATTGTAATTTTAGGGGCCATCTAGGACACATTAGGCCACTGAGCATTCTCTTAGAGAAACGTTCTCTTAGCTCATCAACCAACCCACTCGTTTCATGTAGACCTCTCCAGAGATTTTCTTTTCTGTTTCGGTAAATTTTCCAAATATTAGGTTGGTTGCAAAATTTGCGGAGCGACACCTACCTGTTTCATTAAAAGTAAGAACTGGATTAATTCAATGATGCTCATTCGAAAACAAGGAAAAGCCTAGCATTTATGGAGTCAGACGAGAGGATAATTCCAAGGAACTTCTCAGTGTAATGAAAAACACCTTCGAAACAGCTTCACTGACACCAGAAAGCAAGAAAATGCTAAATATATTCTTGATTTCCCTGATGAATCTAGAGCTGTATGGAGGGTGATGAAAAAGGAATCTTGCACAATGCAAATAGGGAAAGCAGTCTAACAGGAGATCAACTGAATGACTTCTCTATTATTGGAAAGGGTGTTGGGATTGAGGCTTCGCTCAAGAAATCGATAAGACTGCTGAGGAAGAAAATTGTAAAAGCGTCCAATTCAATGTTCAATTACCTTACAACGGAAGAAGAACTGACATTGTTAAGAAGTTTAAGAATGGGGGTTCCAGTGTTATTTGGGGCATGACGGTTCCTCTACTTAAGGAAATAATTGCATTCGTGTAGACTCCATTGTGCAATGTCTTGAATAATTGCTTACTGACCGGTATATTTCCTGATAAGATGAAGCTAGCAAAAGTCATACCCATTCATAAGAAGGGCGGTTGGAATAGCTGCAATAATTATAGACCGATTTCGATACTTCCGGTGTTTTCTAAAGTGCTTGAAGAACTACTTAAGAGGAGAATCGTTGAGTTTTTAAATAAGAATCAGATCTTAGATACCAGCCACATGGGTTTCGACCAAAAAGATCAACTACGACCGCACTTATAGCGCTAGTGGCAGGTATTGATGAGGCATTGGATGACTATCAGTTTGCCGAGCTGTAAGCATGCGATCTGAGCAAGGCGTTCGATAGCATACTGAGGAGTTTATTACTGGAGAAAATTGAATACTACTGGATACGGGATCGGGATCGGGAGCAAATAGTGCATTGGAAAGGTGAATAATCAGGTACAAGAACAATATATTTGGGTGTCCCACAGGGATCCATTTTAGGACCAATATTGTTCATAATATTTATAAATGACCTTCCATCTAATGTTCCATGCACAGTGGCGAGTCTCTATGCGGATGATACTAATTTCCCCAACGTGGCGAGTTCCCAACAGGAGCTTGAACAAGTAACAGCTCGAAACCTAATCAGTGCTGAAGAATGGTTCACAGGAAACGGCCTAAAATTAAATGTAGATAAGACCCAAAGATTGATATTGAACACAAGAAACATACAGGGGAAGACAATTAACTTGCTAGGTATAACTTTTAGCTCGGATCTTACGTGGATTCATCATCAGAAGAATAAAAGCCGTTTCCTCGCAGGATGTTTGAAAGCTAGCTTACTATTCGAGTTACCATTCATTGGCTTCATACGTCATCTTGGCATGAGGCTGTAGTCCAGACATGCGCAGGGTCCTTCTGAAACAGAAAGCTGCAATTAGGGTTTTGTGTGGTGTTCCACGTAGACATAGCTGTCGAGAACTATTAAAGACACAAAAAATACTTACAGTTAAATCAGTCTTTATACTTACCTGCTTAAAATTTGTGCATGACAATAAACATAAATTCAAAACGAACTCCGACATGCATAAATACAACAAAAGAAAACGAAATTCAGATTGTGCTATACAACAAACTACCATCAAACATAAGAAATCTCTCAATAGGGCCCTTTGTAAGAAAAACCAAGAAACGTCTATAAGGGCAATCATTATACTCAATCCAGGAGTTTTTGGAGGTGGTTTGGTGGGAGAGTCATTATAGTATTGTGTCGTTACTGAATTGAACCCCTTCAGATGATAGCTATTTTTTAGATTTTGTATATGTTGTTCTGTTTTTATTTCTTGTTGTTCGTAAAATGTTTTGAATAAGTATCTGTGTCTATACACCCTAGTATATGTTAATATTATGACATGCCATGTAATTTATTTTATGGCTAATAAATATGAAAAAATATGTCCTTTGAGTGTTTGACAAAGAAATTTCATCTTACGAAAACGACAATCATAATCTTCATAATTATAGTATTTGATTATATAATTCTTTTACTCAAATATGCATAAAATGTACTACTTCGCAGCTGGTCATACACCAGTAGCCAATGTCACAACATGCTAAATAGCTCATAAGATTTTACCCATCCAAGAATCGCAAACGCGCCAAAACAAGTTTGCACTTCAATAAGAGCTGGAAACTTTGTTCTCACAGTTTCTGGAGTAATAGCTAACAACGCGATTTCATTTCAGAGAACTTATTTTGAATAATAATTTGTCTCATAAATTCGCATCATAATTCAAATTTTTTATAACCTATTCTCTTTTCATTACAGAACCTCCCATTTCGAGATTTTCGACTAGGCGTAAATCGGTATTCGCAGAAACCTATGATCCTGAAGAAGATGAAGATGAAGGAGAGAAAATTGTTTATCCTAAGTCAGACGAGCAACGGTCTAGATTGGCCGAAGCGGTGCGGAACATTTTACTATTCCGTGCATTGGACAAAGAACAAATGCAGGACGTACTAGACGCGATGTTCGAGAGGAAAGTGGAAGATGGGGAGACTGTGATAACTCAAGGCGACGATGGCGATAATTTTTATGTAATTGAACAGTGAGTATAGTTTCTAACTAAATTGAATTTAAGGAACGGTAAGAAAATTCAGAAAGATTGAACATAAAAAAAATGTAAGAACAAGGGTAACAAAAATGACTTTTACTGGTTAAGCCCAGAGAAAAATGAGCAATGAGACTCCAATTCAATATTTGTCACTGAGGTCTTGGAAGAAAAGTCAAGGTAGTTTTGCTCAGATATTTAATTACATATAATTATGGTAAACAATCTCAACAAATGCTTCTTTCTATCTATATATATATATATATATATATATATATATATATATATATATATATATATATATATATATATATATATATATATATACAGTCAATCTGTATCTGTATCAATCTGAAATAGACGAGGTAGACGTCGTCTATGTTAGAGTCCCCAATCACTTAGGGAGTTCAAATTTCAAAAAGTTCTTGTATTTTACTGCTGCGTTACTCTCCACCTAGGAATCTCAATCTACGAATCTCCACATAGGAATCTCTATCCACGAATCTCCACATAGGAATCTCTATCTACGAATCTCCACCTAGGACTGAATTCCACAAATTAGACATATATGACCAAGATATTCTATTCTCTAACGTAACAGCCAGCTTCACCAGGGAATTTAAAGTAACAAAATAACGTGGGTCTAACATTATTTAAAGACAAGAATAAAAAGGAAAAGTTACAGAGATTCTAAAAAATAAACTCGTTCTAGCTGCTCAGGCAGGTCATAGAATTAAAAGTTAAGTTACATAAAAATCAAGAAAGCATCTACAAAAACTATTCAGTTAAAAGAAAAGCTACATAAAAAGCAAGGAAGCATCAACTAATAAAACTATTTACAAAAAAATTACAGATATTTGGTAACCATTTTGAAATTTTGAAAGAATTTTATGATTTACATGATAATTTCACGAAAATTACTTGAAAACGAAGGAAATATGATTAAATATTGGAAGTTGAGTTACTTTTGTCTTTTTCTACTCAGAAAAATTATTTTGATCGAGTGTATTAATGAGAAATCTATCAAGGTCATTATAAAAAAAATTGTAGGAACTGAAGAAATACTATTATGATTATGATGATACGTGAGAAAAATACAAATTCTGTACAGCAAAACTACTATAAGGCATTCAAGCAGTTAATAGGAAAAATGCTGTAAGGAAAAATTAAAAATCGAATGCCCAAGGTTGAGTGCGGCATTTTGCTAGATGAACTTTCATCTTTCCCTATATTTTTGATATAGGTCACTACACAATATTCAAGATAGTATATCTCTAATTTTCACTAAAGAACTTTTATATAAATTAATTATTTCAAATACAATTAACGATGATTTTCAAGTTCAACTAATTAGTCCAAAGGTCGGCAAAGAAAAGAAAGCAAAATGAAGATTCTGAAGCGAAGCTGTTAGGATATATCATCTGATAGCCGGATTATGTGCATGAGACTGTTAACCAGTGGCGTGGCACAGATAGAGGGTTAACTGGAATCAGGTGTTTTAATTCAAACTGTTGTGACCTGATTTTAGCACGTTACAAGTTTTATTTTGACCGTTGAATATTAGCTAGGAAACTAGGTCCTACCGAAATTATTGTTTATTTTTTGAAAACGAAAATTGAATGTTACCAAAATACACTTATAACAAAAATTTCACTAATTCTCTTCATTTACCTATGTAGAACATGTTCCTTGAAATTTTATACTTGTTTTCTAATTCTGATCTGGAGAATGCCTGCTTTCATGCTAGGTCATTGTGCTTGGTTGTAACTGGTTCAATTTCAGCTAAATCTATTATTTTGCTCTATAAATCTCATACAAAATTTCATCCAAAAAAATTTGATGAATGTAACTCTCTTCTAGTGGAATATTTCATGCCTTAGTAGGCGAACCAGGTCAAGAACCTAAACACATACATACTTATGAGCACAGTGGAAGTTTCGGCGAATTGGCTTTGCTGTACAACATGCCCCGTGCTGCTACTATCAAAGCGGTGACAGACGGCGCACTCTGGGCTATGGATCGTCAAACTTTCAGACGCATTCTACTAAAATCTGCTTTCAAAAAAAGGAAGATGTATGAAACACTCATTGAGAGTGTTCCTATGTTGAGTACTTTGCAAGCTTATGAAAGGATGAATCTAGCTGATGCACTGGTACCAAGAGTTTGCACACCAGGAGAAAGAGTTATTCGGTAAGTGATATAAACCAGGGCAGTATATATTGTCTTATGAAAAAATAACATTTTTAATCACTAGAATTGATACTGTCTGTAGTACAAATAACTGGTTGAATATTCTATTCAATATTATGGCATTACCTTACACAAGCTCTTCGTTCATGATGTACATTCTGTCAAAAAAGTACCGGGAATTAGTCGATGAAACACAAAATATTCATTTTTCATCCACATTTATCGTATCGCCTTCAAATTAGGCACCTTCCGATGAAATACATTTACGCCAACGAATAATCCAATAATCAAAACATTTATCAAACGCTTTTTCCGCAGTCGACATCAGTTCTCGACGCGAATTCTCTTTTATGTATTCTATCGATTCAAAACGGATATCTCGAAGTGGTAATTTGAGTTTTGGAAAAAAAAAAAAAAAGTCGGCAGGAGCCATATCAGGTGAATACGATAGTTCGATGGTATTTGTTGGGTTTTTGGTCAGAAATTCATTCACAATGATAACCTTGTGAGATGGCGCATTATCACGGTGCAAAATCCATTAGTTGTTCTTTCACAAATCTGGCCTTTTTCGACGAATTTTCTCTCTCAAACGCCGCATAACGCTCATTTCGAATGTACAACACCGCGACAGTTGCGCGATCTCAGCAACAATAATTGTGACAATCGTTTAAGGCAGATTTTTCAAATAATCAATTCCCGGTACTTTTTTGACAGAATGTATGAACCAAATTGTCATAAATTGTTCAGTTAGATCAGGGGTCTCCAAACTTTGAAGCCTTAGGGACATAAATTTTTTTTCGGTACGTTCCAAGGGCCAAAACAATTTTAATTTTTCTGCCCAGTAAAACATTGGCTGTCGTGGGCCAAATTGATGATACTAGTCTTAAGCTGTCGTGGGCCGGATTGATTGCACTAGTGGGCCGGACATGGCCCGCGGGCCGTAGTTTGGAGAACCCTGATTTAGACAATCAAGATTACAAGCTGGCGCAAAGAAAGATGAACGGCACAATAGAAAACATATTCAATCCTAGAGAGTGCAAGTTCTATGCTGTAATGTAAGATTGAAAGGGGTACTCCTAACTTATGCTGCTAATTTAAGCTATATTGAGAGGTTAGGTATCGAAGATATTTTGTTTATAGCTACTCTCAGAACATAAAGTTAACTTTTATTCACTTCAAAGTTATCTTCACACCTAAACTCATTCGAAGGTCATCAAATGTTTTTAGTTAAATATAACCAGAATTTTATCTGGTTACATTTAACCAATTTAACTTACATTTAACGCGTTTAATTTAAGATTCGTTGAAACAGTAAAAAATGGTTTGTTTGGACTATTTATAGACGTATTTGTATATAGTGGCACTTCTAAAGAATTCAATTCTATTCCCAGAATTTCGGTATTATATGCAGATAATATAGGGATCCCGGGATTATAGATTGGCAATGAATAGTCATTGCACTCAATGAAAAACAATCAGATTTGAATTGATTGCCTTATATATAGTTGTACAGATTTCAAAAATCGTTTTTCTCTTATTTCGTAATGTACATATATTTAACTGCATTTTCAGTGTCTGTGACGTGACCACAATTTTTCGGAAACGGCTTCACCGATTGGTCGCAAATTTCAACATGAGCGTCTTACGTTTATTTTATTAGTCGTAGGTTTTTTCTCACCGATAAATATTTCTTTTTTTATAAACAACTAAAGGCCAAACTTTTGGTCAAGAGTCTTTTTCGATAAGCCTTCATTTTGACAAAAAAAGTTTATTTTAACTACTCCTTTGGTTAATTACTAGATTAGACATTTCTTCAACGAAATCCGTTCAATTTTTTTTTCATTTTATTCAGTCTAGAGATATCATAGTGCCTGCAAGGCATGTTTTCTGAGAAAAGCTCCTGGAGATCAACTGTAGCCGCTTTGTCAATTATTATTTCTACAGTAGAGAAGTGTTAGAATTCATTAAAAGTTACATTAATATTGTGTACAAATACTGACATTAATGAACTCAGCAATTTCTTCAGAAAAATTTCTTGAAAATCTCATTTTTCGGACCCCCTGACTGTCAGATATGACCCCTTAAAATAAAGACAATATGTGCCTATAACATTTTAAACATCTGAACAAATATTAATTCTATTAAATTTAAATCACCTTAGATAATTTTAAACAAAGAAAGATATCAATATACACCCTCCATTCCAAAAGTAACCGTACAGTAGTATTAGTGCCATCTGTTGTAATATTGTACCCGTCGATAACTTGGTACTAGGGAATGCAATCTCGGTATACCAAGATCTTGCAATACCGAGATCTCGCACCTATTCTGCAAGATCAATCTCGCACCCAAATCATGTGCGATCTCGCAAGATTGGTATTATGTCAATTTTGATTAGCTTTCAGTACATTCACATGTTGTTGACTTATGTAAACAATGTACCTATTCCCGGCGGCAACACGTGGCGCTAGGGCCACAGGCGATAGGGATGAGTAAGGTGAGACGTTTTCCGGTTGTCGTAAATTTGTCATTGTTTTGCGAGCCTGGACATGTCAGAGTGCATGGCAATCTGCAGATTTATAAAATATTCCAATAACAGTTGAAAATAGTTCCTTGTGTGTTTAAGTTCTCTCGGTCTATTCGTTTTGTGTTAAAATGACAACAATGGTAGTTTATAAATAGTTTCAAAGTTGATCAGAGGTATGGAAACTTTTTGAAAGCAGAGGATGGCCAAATTGCACACTGCAAATTGTTTAAGACTATTTCGAAAACAACTGCACGATCTCCCAAATTCTTACATGTACATTTACTGTTCAACCACAAAATTGATACCTGATAAAAAGGTAACAGAAAACCTGACTCTGGTTCCATCAAATTCTTCAATGTTGATCAATGCTTCCGCGTCAGTAAGGCTACCTCCTCCAACCGGTACAAAGAGGCAGAAAATATCTGATTACTTTTTAGTCCCTACAAAAAGTTTCTTTGGAGGAAAGAATTTCAAGGAGGATTTCTAAAGATGGCATGACTTTTGGATCTATTTGCACGCCGAAAGACTTGAGAGAATTATTTGGGACTAGTGACTACAAATTACCTGCATCGCGTAACTCCATAAAACAGATTGTTATGAATTATGACATGAGTTTGAAAATGAAAGTTTCGCAGGATCTTATGAATCTACGAAAGAATAACTCTAGATTCAGCCTTACTTTCTATGAATGAACTTCATGCAAAAACAGGCGCTTCATGAAGTGAATGTTCATACATTTTCAGAGAATAAAAATATGTTCTGGAATTTGGGTCTTGTGCGCATAGTAGTAAGCATGCCTGCAAAGAGTTGCATAACTATTTTGAAGAAGAAATTATCAGAATATGGCTTGTCATTAAATGAAGATATAGTAGGTGTTACTACAGATGGGGCCAGTGTAATGGTGAAGGTTGGGCGACTCATGAATCCTCTTCACCAGCCATACTACGCTCACGGCATTCAATTAGGAATTATAGATGTGATTTACAAATCAAAACGTGGAACCGAAACGCAAAAAGAAAGTACAAAAGACATAGTCGTAGCTCAGTCGGATGTGGGGGTGTATGACGATGAAAAATTTGATGACATTATTGATAATGAAGGATTTGACTGCAGATTACCCACTGTAGATGAAGTTGACTTAGTGCTAGAATTTGAACACCTTATCAAAAGAGTAAGACAAGTAGTCAAACTTTTTAAAAAATCACCAACGAAGAATGACATTCTTCAGAAATATATGAAGGACAAATTCAGAAAAAATGTGCAACTCGTGCTGGACTGCAAAACACGCTGGTCTATTCTTGCAGATATGATTTCCACATTTCAATAATGTGTAAGCAAAGCCTTGATTGATTACAATCTTGTATAGAATACGAATCATAGTTTCTCAGACGAAAAATATCGTGCTTTATCAGATTTAGAAGTCGGGAGTACTATGTCGGCGAAATTCAGATTTGTTAACTGCCGAAACTACTCTGCAATTTATGGGGAAAAAGTTAGGAGAACTCGAAGCACCAGTAGCTCAAAAACTTGCTGAATCCATGACGGCTCGGAATAATGAACGCCGAACATTTATGACCGCAGCATTGTATTATTTGACAGACCCTGTCCAATACGACGTATATTTCAATCAATCTGCGAGTGATCAAACTTTCAAACTGCCTCCATAATCGTCAATCAAAAAAGAAATGATAAAGTTAATCGGAAGATTACACAAGAACAGTACCAAAGATGACGATATTGCAGTCAATATACAAAACAAACCCTCTACATCTTACGTTGCAGATGAAACCATGAATGAAAGTGATGATAATTCAATTCCATTAGCTGCAGTGAAAAAAAAATTAAGAGCCTGAAATGGGGAACGCTTCTCTTAGTCTTGATGAGGAATTGGAAATGGCATTGAAAAAGCGTTCGCAACAACGTGTGACACCTTTGTCATCGTCACTTGATATGATTTTGAAGAAAGAAATCAATTTGTACGAGTCAGGAGGGTCAAAAGGACAACATCTACAGTTCGCTCACCAATGTCTTTTATCTGTAGTACCATCAAGTGTAGAGGCAGAACGGGCGTTTTCTTCAGCTGGTTACCTGGCATGCAGCATTCGGAGTCGGCTGGCAGATGAAACCCTAGATACTTTATGCTTTTTGAGTAGTTATTTTCAAGTTTTAGAATAATATGTTACTTTTTTAATAAATTACTGGTTAGCTTGAGATTTTATTTCTCTATTTTGTTCTTGAAGAACAATTAGAGCCAATAGAAATATAAATGATAGGAATTTTCGTACATTTTCGATAATAATTTCTTTACAATGCGAAATCTCGCACAATACCGAGATTTCGTAAGATTAGAATTCCTGAATCTCGCGAATACCGAGAATGATATTTTGATGCGAGATTGCATTCCCTACTTGGTACTTCATTTCACAGCTGTTAAAAATTTCATGACATTTGAATGTTGTTTGAGTTTTTGCATCATGTTTGTTAGTGCATTAGTACATCGTTTGAAAAACGACTTTCAAACAGAGAGCTGCATTTAAGTTTTGTGTTAAACTTGGTAAATTTTTACCGAAACTCACCGAATGCTACAAACTACATATGGTAAGTGTTCAAGCGATTCTAATCGGATAGAAAAGCCCTAAATAATGACCAATGATCAGGCCGTCCTAGAACTGGATTATCTGAAGAATACATCGAAAAAGTGCTTGAATTAATCAAAAATAATGCAAAATCATCGGTGAATTTTATTGAAATGAAATTAGGCATTCCTCGAACAGCTGTATACCTCATTTTGACCGAAGTGTTGATTCGAGGTTTGTACCACACAAACTCACCAACGACCAAAAATTTAATCGAATTGAGCATAGCAAAGAAACCATTAAAAGTGCTCGGAAGACCTAAACTTCTAGAAATCGATTGTGACTGGTGACGAGACGTGGTGTTGTCAGTATGAGCCCAAAAAAAAGCGCAAAAGCAGCGATATTCGGCCAGAATAGCGAGAAAACGGCTTTTTTTGCACTATAATGCCGTGATTCAAGAGTTGTAACTGAAATTTTGATCAAAAATCACATTATTAAATTGCAACATTCACTCTATTCACCTAATCTGGCTTCATGCGAGTACTATCTGTTCTCCAAGTTGTATTTGACGATGAAAGGAAAACGGCACCATTGATTGTGCGGTGACCGACGCGTTACAGACCATTCCAGAAAAAGAAATAGAGAAGTCGTTTGACAACCTGTTGGCGCTTGCAAATTTGCAATTTGAATACATTGATTAATAAAAAAGATTTATTTCAAAATTAATACTGGTTCTTTCTGTTTTCACTAAGTTACTTTTGGAATGGAGGGTGTAATAATCTTATTTTTAATTTTGGTTGCATTATTGAAGGTCTTGTCAGAAAAAGTAACTTGAATCGAATTTCAATTCAAACAAAATTCAACTTAATCAGACTTCAGTTCCCTCTTCAAACACATTCTACAGATGCAATATTAATCATTAAATTAGAGCTCTAGGAAAATCCAACTTTGATATACAACTTTTGCTCATGATACCACAAACTTGAAAAAAACTCTTCATATTTAAGTTCCCGCATAAACGCATTATTCTTCTACAGAAATAAATAAACATAATCGTTATTAAATAACAATTACTAGACATGGTGAAATTTCCGGTTTTCTCAGAAACACTATGTTGAATAAATTCCACTCAATTACCTTTATTATCTTAACACCTGAAAAATCAACTTAATCACACCAATTTTAACCTTAAGAAATCAATGTTGACCTTATTAAATTGAATTTACTACACATAGTTCAAAGTTGAACACATAATGCTGTATTTACCGTCTTTGGCGACTTAAAGTGACTACACTAATGAAATCTCTCCATCTATTTTATGTTGGTGATAAAACTTTCTTTGGACATGCGATATTATTGAAGTCTTGTTTTCATGAATCTGAAAAGAAAAGAAAAAATATATCGCAATGTCTTACGCATTAACATAACCACTATTAACTACAACAGACACGATGTGATCCTATGAGGATCCAAACCGTAAATATTAATAAAATCCGTGTACATATACATAATATTTTTAACAATTCCGAATTAATTATTTCTATTGTGATTAACTCCTTAAATAATAATAGATACTACTTACACGGTTCGAAGTATAAATTCTTATACACATTTTCCGAGAATAACCGCCCTGACCATTGGCGTAATCACAAACTTAATAAATCAGCTGATAAAACAAGTCGGTTGAAGAAAGTTCAGCCATTATTTTTCTCAAGGTTTTTTAAAATTTTTATCAATTCAGTAAATCCCGAACTTATCTAATTTAATCTATAAACTTTTGAGACTGAAATACTAGCTTTTAGCCACTTGTTTACTTGCGTTTGACGTCATATGACCGGACCATTTCAGAAACAGCGTTTTTGTCGCTGTCTATTATTTATAAAGAATAATTGAAGCGAATTATACCTTTCACAGACAGAAGGTTACAAAATTTAAAACCATCCTATAGATAGATAAAAGGCGATAAGACTGAAGGATCTTATTAGAAGCGCTTTCTTATTATGAGAAAGAGACAGTTTAAAGTCTCCTTGACTATCTACTTGGATGGTGCCGGAAGAATTGAGACTGTTTCCTCAAAATTGGCCTAGAATCGTCTAAATCGCTATTAGTGTTTTTATTTTACGGTGAATAGTATTCTGATATACCTGAAAACTAAGCATGGAGAATTGATTTAAGTTAATGAAAATTATATTATTTATTACAGACAGGGAGATGCTGCAGATGGAATGTACTTTGTAGAACAAGGAGCAGTAATAATCAAAGTATATGATGACAGTGGTAAAGAGGTGGAAATCAATCGTATCCATAAAGGAGGTTACTTTGGAGAACTTGCTCTGGTTACACACAGACCTAGAGCTGCTTCGGCATATGCAGATGGAGATGTTAAATTAGCATGTGAGTACAATTCTAAGACCTAACTCGCTGTCTGCTTAGCTAGTTGTTGATATACCAAACTTTAGATATATACAAATGACCCATTTTGAAAGGACACTTCTTCGCAACTTTGTTATGCAATAAGTTATATTGGGTATATATGAAACCAGTAAGTTATATTGGGTAGATATGAAAACCCTATTGAAACGCAAATTTCAGAGACTTATGTCGATTTCCAAAGCTTACAAGTTTTTTTGTTCAGAAAACAATAATAGCAATTGAATCCATCCAAATAGTGTCGAATAACAATTTTCAATGTTCTAATAAGTACAGGATGTTCAGAAAAACAGCACAAAGTTCATGAATTGTCTTTGTGGAGTACCTTGCATAAATCCCAGCAGAAAAATAAAAGAATCCACTAAACTGTTTCTCTATCGCTGAATTATGAATGTACAAACTTTGATGGAGCTCACTTCTACAGAATGTTCACTGGTGAAGTACAAATTTCGATATTTTATATGCTTCACTCAGACCTATTTTGATAGGCGAATCATTCCAAGTATGGTAACAGTTTTGGCCTTTGAACTTCTTGTGAGAAATCGATTTGGGAAACTTTCTGACTCAGTCAACGCTTCCTTTCCTGGTTTTAGAAAAAATCATTCATGCGAGTCTGCTCTGCAGTTGTCTGTTACGACTTGGAAGAGGGCTGTTGATAAGGGAGAATATGTTGTTGCGGTGTTTCTCGACCTGAGCGCGCCTTTGAGACAATTGACCGGGAAAGATTGAGTCATATGGTATTGTAGGTGCAGTGCTAGCATGGTTCAGGGACTATCTGAGCAACCGAAAACAGATTACTAACATCAATAATTCTTTCTCAGAAGCAATGGACACTGAGTTTGGTGTGCCGCAGGGTAGTGTGTTGGGCCCACTGCTGTTCCTTTACGTAAATGATCTGCATTATGACGGCGACTTTATGAACCTATTTGCTGATGATACCGTGTTGTCTGTCCATGATTCGAATTTGGAGCGAGCGATTGACAGAATGAATCAAATACTTGAACGGGTGATGAGATATTTAAGTATCAATAGACTATTCTTGAATGTCAGTAAGACTAAGGCAATGGTTATGTCAACCAAATATAAATTGAATAATATTGATCTAACTAGAAATAATGTTTTGGTTAACAGGCAAAAAATTGATTTTGTTCATGACTTCAAGTACCTTGGTTTCGTTTTGAATGATTTTTTGACTCACACTTCCCATTTCAAAATATATAACAGTAGAATATCCTCTGAACTATCAATGTACTCTAGAATTTCTGTTTTCAATGCTATGTTGGCAAGAGTGGTGTTCTACAAAAATTGCAAAACCGAGCTATGCGGATCATTCTAAGATGTAATAGGTACACAAGAATAACTTTAATGTAGGATTGCCTTCAGTGGTTCCCAGTTGCAGCAAGAGTATTTCAAACTGCTATGATATTTATATTTAAATTAGTGAAGGGTAAAGTTTCTATATACCTGAATGAATTCATCACTCTTAAAGGACAGATTCATGAAAAAATACGAGAGAGAGTAAGCAAAACTTTTTCCATGTTGAGAGATGTAATTCGTCTTTGACTAAAAGGTCCTTGTTTTTTGAAGGTTTGAAAGATTATAACAGTCTGCCAACATATGTTAGGTTAGATTAGAGAAAATATTTTCTTGTATTGTATTATTTTGTATTTGTATTAGGGATTACTCTATGGAATCAATAAACTTATTTATTATCGTGGACTTATGCAC
Source organism: Cryptolaemus montrouzieri (assembly GCA_013387265.2). Lineage (NCBI taxonomy): Eukaryota > Metazoa > Arthropoda > Insecta > Coleoptera > Coccinellidae > Cryptolaemus > Cryptolaemus montrouzieri. Next base: position 129,707,276 of record JABFTP020000185.1, read on the forward strand.
TATATCAGCTGTTAGCTGGATATAATTTACCTTTCCCAGATTTAGCAATCAAAGGGAATAGGCTCGATTACAATATACTTGACATAAATTTCCTAACTATCCTACATGTATTAAGAATTACAGCTTTTGCATTTCTATATAGGTATTCTTATGCAATTCTAATTTCCTAAGGCTATCATGCAAAGTTTTGGGTATTAAACCAGTCGAGGATACGATGACAGAACTTATTATTATTGTTATTATTATTATTATCTACTTCCTGAAAACTAAAAACACTTGTTTTCCCCATTATCTCAAATACTAGTGCGAGCTATTTTGTTGGAACAAATTTAATTAAACACGACACACGACACGAGGAATTGTTACGTTGTGTGGAATCCAACGCGCGTTGAACAAATCCTTATGACAGCCAAGTGTTCATGCAATATTGAACGTACGCTGGTGGAACTAATGTTGAGGGTTGTCTTAATCTCACGGTAAGTCACATGGCGATCATCGTGTATCGTTTCACGCTCTGCATTCATGGATTGTGGCAAAACAACTGATTTTGAATCTTCACGAAGTTCGTCACTGAGTGAAACACGACCCCGATAGAATTTGTTATACTATCGTTTCACAGTGGCCAAGTGTGGAGCTTCATCACCAAAAGTCGCAGCTCTGTTGTCGAGTTAATCCACGTCGAAAATCGTAAATCATCGCACGAAAATGTTCCCGTGTTAATTCCATTTTTTGTCCAAGTTGAATTTTTCAAATGACTAAATAAAACAAAACTCACTCATACGTCAAAGTGATGTAAGTATGTTTAAGTTAAAAAATCTCAAAATATAAATTTAAAAGGCAACCTGCGTATTAATATGTCCTTAGAAACTTTGGGAATCGTTAAAAAATCAGGTGCATCTAATAATTTGGCCAGGGACTGTAATGTGTTGATGTAAATGTTGTTCCGAAATTAGCGGATAATTCACATAACACTCAAAAATAATTTTTGTTGCAGTTTTGGATGTGGAAGCTTTTGAGAGATTGCTAGGACCATGTATGCAACTAATGAAACGCAATATCAATGATTATGAGGAACAATTGCTCAAAATATTCGGCTCAAAGCAAAACATGCGAGACATCCGATGAAGTGAGAAAAAATAGTCGATAAGATTTCCTCAACTTATCATCTCCTTTGTATTGTTTTTAAGTGAAATGTAATAAGTGTACATCCTCGGCAACTCCGCGGAGGTGCATGCCAGTAGATACATATGTCAAGTAACAAAAGTACATATAAAGAGAAAAACGTCAAAAAGAATGGGGTGGAAGTTCACTAGTCATGTGTATATAAATATATATAAACAAATAATATATTGATGAATGATGTGCTTTGTTGTAATACAACGCTCGAATAGATCGGATTTTATCATGGTGGTATTGGGTGGAACTTCTGTACTGCTGGACAGTGACTAATTTTCCCCCAAACTATGTCCGTATATTATGTATCTTTTTCTGCCCAATCCAATTTATATGTCGAAATGTTACAAATAATTGACCAGTGGCCACTCCCAGTGATTTTTTTCTAAAACAAGTCTTAATGTGGTTCCCTTTTCACGTGTTTGTTTCAGATCAAATACACTAACACAATTTATCATTTTCAATTATCAAAAATATTCATTTAATTGAATGATTTGAATAATATTGACTATTCAATTCTCATGAATGAACATTTTGAGTTGGAAAGCATTTTTTCTAAGTTTGTATCACCAGAATTCTGCTGAATCGTATACTAGAATTAATTGAAAATTCTGGTTTGAACTTTTAGAAATCATGCGTCTTTGATAGCCCTAATTTTTCATAAACTTCAATGGAATAGAATTCCTATCAGAAATTACTTGTAAGAACTCTCAATGTACGCATTCATCTCACCAGTCTGTTATGAGAGAATTTTGTATTTTAAGAAGTGCACCAAAATCGAATTTTTCCCTTCAAGAAAGATAATATTACTCAAATTTCGCATCCCTGTATGGTGGCTTGAAACCAAAAATCCTGCCCAAATTTGAACTTACTTGAACGTTGCAAATGTTTTAACTATTTCAAAATTTGATTTTCTATATTGAGTTATAAAATAATTGAGTAATTGAATTTTCTGAAATGTTTTGCTATATGCTTAAACAGGTATTATCTCGATGTAGGATGTTAAGAAATCTACTACATTGAATTTTTCTTAGATCGGATATGTTATAGTCAAAAATATAAATCATCATTCTGCTATCAAAGTGAAGATATACAGGAATGATTACAAATATGTTTTGTCCAATATTTAGGGTTGCAACTCTTCTGTTTGAAACTAATCAAAATTTTATTTGAATTCTTTTCTGACCGGAAGAATTTTTCTTCTAGAATGTAATTGAATCTTACATTTGAATAAAGTAATATTACTAATTTTCTAGAAAAATTATGCTTCACTAAAAAGACAAAATAGAGAGAAGTTTCTGAAAAATGGGCATTTTAATATAAAGCAAATAATCCAAAAATTTTTATGAAATGAATATTTTAGATAGAACAATCACGTGAAACAAATTATAAACAAGTGTGTCTGGCAATCACTTTTATTCACTTAAGACTTAAATGCCATCCTGTTTGTTAGTGTATTATTTTTGAAGTACTGTGTTTTCGCAAATTGTAGAAATTAGTATTTCCTTTATTTTATCAAGTATTATTAAGTTATGTTCCACTTTCACTTTGAATAATAATACAAATATGTATTAGTACAAATAATGAAAGTATATTTTTCATTGATAACTTATTTCTTGTTGTTTTATTGCTTTTGCACAAATTTTATTGTTATAATTTTATGAAAATTTATCTTTGTTTATTTATTAACGTCTTTATGATGTGGTTTTGTTAATAATTAATACATGAATTTAATTTTTCAATTGAGTGATTCAAGTTTATTTCTCTTGAACAATTTCAGAGCTAGTGATTGTCCAATTAGTTGGGTTCCTTTTTCAGCATTTTATTCGCTTGGAGTTCCTGTAAATGATGGTGTCTGAAGTTTTGCTTAGACACTAGATTTATTTTTATTCATTAATTTGTTATGTATTTGACATGCTTTCAGGAGAATATAATTAAAAAATTAGCATTTGTTACCAAAGATTATGCATAATTATGAAATAACATTCCATTATGGGTTAAGGTAAATGTAGCGATGGAATATCCTTCCAAAGTTGTTAATAGCCCTCTTCACCTCAGAAGTTTATGAACGAAGGCATTATCCATCGAACCAAAAAATCACAAGAATCAATTATCAGAATTTAAAGTAATATACAATGAAATAGCTGAATTTGAATATCATAGTTGCCTTAGGAGATGAATGAAATTTAAAATCTGGACTATTGTACATATCGCAACGAGATCTTACATCGATTTCATAAAATAAAGTTATTAATTACTTCGTGAATTACCAAATATTCCAGAGGAGAGATCGATAATTACCAATTACAAGAACAACATTAACAGTGGTAAAATTAAATAAGTGGCTACAGTTTCGGTTTACGAGGATGAGTTTGTTGTTTCATAATAATAAAATAAATAATTGAACTTTTCCACTTTATAAGAATATTTTCAATGGCAATCCAGAAAATAATTCCTAAGATTCTAAGAATTTTTATCTTCTATCTAGTGAAGTTCGTATTCCCAAGTTAATTTTAGCATAGCAGTATATAAAAATAAATGTTAGTGTTTATAATATATCTTTTACAAACGTGCAATATAAAATAACGCTAATACTTAAATAGAAAAGATTTGCATTTGCGTGATGAATTAAAATTTTCTCATTTACATCATTTGAAATAGTTAATTAAAATGGCAAGTGTAGAAAGTGCATAATGTAATTATAATCATAAACTTGATTCTAGTTTTCTTGGTAATTTTGAATGTTTGAAATTGATGAATTCTGAATTGTATTCTACAAGAATAATTAAATGTTTTCAAGCAAATTACACAAAGTTAGTTCAATCTGAAACATTAGCACTCACCATTGAATAATTCCAATTTGTAATTCAAGAAGGAAAGAGTTCGACACAATGGAATCACATCTATCGCTATATTTACATGTACTCAAGTCTAGAGATATTTATTTGCTCAAGTTTCTATAACTTTCTAAGTATTTTGAAATGATTTAATAGAGCTGAAATTTGAATCACTCAATTATTCTCATTTATTGTATTTATTGTGCAACGATTTATTTGCTCATTATTTTGTTCCTCAACCTCGAATTTATGTTCAGAACTGAAAAGATTTTCAGTCGCATTACGCAAGGCTGAATTAAATATAGTAGTAAATATATTGATCAAATATCATTTGAAGGGTACAAAAACATCTGTTTTTGGGAATGTAAATGGATCATTCTTTTCTCTGGATCAAAACTATGTCACTTTGAATGAATCTCAAAATATCATATTCAATTAGGTTTAAAATGCGATTTGGAATTGCTATTTATTTTCCCATTTCCTTCTAATGATATATTTTCAGTTTACCCAGACTATTGAAGCTAAAAATATATATATATTGTATTAACCTATTATGAGTGGTATTGAGAAATTTGGGGTCACATAGAGGTGTTTGTAGTTTTGTAACTTAACAGAAAGTTACTCATATCATGAGTTGAGAAAATTGGTAGAATATTTCTAATCTCTAATAATTGATTACAGCTTTATTTTCAAAATATAAAATTATAAAAGAATTTGTTAGACTCGATATATTTTGAGGGCTATACAGTATGTTTGGTTTACATAAAGTTCAAATTAGGCGAATAAAATAACTTCATAAAGTTAAGTAATTTGGGAAAACAGGGTCTTTTGAGTTATATATTTTCACATTTCCAAAACTCTATAGTAATATGAAGTATCCATTAGAGTTGAATTATTAGAGAAAATTTTTCAATTTGAAGTTAAGAATTTGGAGATGTGAAAAAACTTTTGCATTGGAACTCAAGTATCAACACAAATTACAATATTCCCGTTGAAAAAATGATCACTTAGCTCAGTTCCTTATAAAGATTAAAATTTTTATGCACATAAGTGATAACTTATACGAATAGTGAAATCTCCTTTATCAGGAGTTTCACTAGTTCACATTCTCTAAACTGCTAATGGTGCTTTTACTATGAAATTCAAATTTTTATTGTACAAAGTATAGATATCAGTATTAGACTCTTAAAGTTTATAATTTTATAACATTAGTTCTCTCACTATACAAAAGGAAAAAGATAATGGGTGGTTTTAAAGCATTTGGTTTTGAAAATTGAAGGACAAATTATGCAAAAGTGAATGAAATATTTATATGGATCGATAAATCAATGCCTGCTGTCTAATTTTGGTGTACTTTTACCGATATTTGGCCGTTATCTCACCAGTGATATGTTTTATGTTGTCTTCCAAAAGAGTCATAGTAATTGGCTTGTCCCTATATCCTAGATACTTGCCGAACACCCAGGCCCACACAAAAATAGCCTAGTGAACTCAAATCGATCTTGGCGCCCTATTGACCTCCTAAATATGAGATCAATGACTCATCAAACTCTCATTTCAATAGCGTGCAGTGTGGCATGTAGCACCTTTCTTCCTTCCATTCTGGGAAAAAGTTAATTGAACAGTATCTTGCTCTATTGAACGTAACGATGCGACCATCGTCGTTTACTAAGAATTACGGACGAAGTTATGATAGCTCTCCTTTAGATCTTGCAACTGCTGAATTTTGTATTGCTTCAACCCTGGTTCTTGAATAAATCTTCCAATTAGTCGAATAAAACATACGCAATTGTTGCGATCGGCATTGACACTGACCACTCCTATATTCTCCTCGATATGCACGTTAAGGAACGAGTTGATGGATTAAGGTCCAATAGAGTGACCATTTATTGATTTTCACACGCTATCAATCACACGTGAACTGTCAAAAACAAAAACTTCAAGAAGCAAAGAGTTAAAAAAAATCACCCCTTTTAAATTAATTTTTTGGGGGCTCAGAACCCTGTTCGATACTCCTCATGTATTTTTCGAGAATCTATACGCTCATTGCGTCTACTGTTTTAGCATCACCAAAAGACTATGATGCAAATATAATTACTCAAATGAACGTCAACATTTTTCTAATAAAAAATTTGATGAAAGTTCTATGTATAATATTAAAATTTTAATATTAATTTTAGATAATTTCAAGACAAACAAATGTAATAATTAACTAAAATTACATACATACGTTTAATTCATGAAATTTCAAATTTTGAATAAATTTTAAAAATAGGGCCTCTACTATTGAAAAAGCTGTAGATGATTCCATTAATTTATCACAATCTGAATAATTTGATATATAACGAATTATAAACTGAGCATCTCAGTGTCTATTGGCTCAGTTGTATTGAGCCAATTAATTTTATATGAAAAGCCTTTTGAAAACATATTTTGTACATAGGTAATCTATCATAATCAAATTTAAATCTCTGAAATATTGTAACTTTTCAAAATGAACAGTTGAGTATATATAAGAAATACTATTTATTATTACGAAGTGGTTCTAACTCCTTTCTCTGCTGAGTTTATATAGAATTTGTGATGGATGGAATTGATTCCAGCATAAGGAATACAATTATAAAAAGCATTTTATTTATTGCCATCTGAATCCTAATATATTAAATGGCTAGTTTACTTCACTTCATAAGGTAAAAAAATCCATCTATAATCGATCTTTCATTTGTGAATTCAGTATACAGATCATATCTTCAGTAACAGTCCATCTTTATATGAATTTAGAAGACATTTGACTATCAATTTTAGGGACTACTTTGTGGAATGTCATAATTTGGATGATAAAATGAAATTAAGAATCATTCAACACTATGAAAGCATGAAATGGCAAACTCGTAGTATTTTTATGATACAGTTGATTGGGATATTATTGTTCAAATCTGAAGTATCTCAGACTCATGTTCAGAAATCATATATGTAAAATATGATTCTGTATGATTACAAGTACTGATTCAAATAAAAGAGCTTCTAAGTAATTTTTATCAATGCTGTCTTTCTCATTCATTTTGAACTACTGGATTGCATGTTTGTGTATTTTTAACATTTATATCTTGAAGAGTCTAACAAATTCTAGAATGTCGGTGAGATGGATCAATGTTAGAGGATAGTTAGGTGTAATTTTCTGTAGAGACTTGTTGGTTCTCCGTTCTCGATGAGAAAGTAGTAGTTTTCTGGTATGTTTAATGTGTTGTTTGTGAAGTTGGATGTTCATTGTTTACTGTAATAACCTATATATTTCCTTGGAGCGATAGCACAATTCAAATAATAAGCAAAAACTATTATTTTAATTTTAGAATAATTAAGTCACTTCATTCAGAAGTGATTGTGTCCGCACATACCTTATATAATATTGACTTAAATGTACTTTGATTAATCTTCCGTCTTGATTAATATTTATGCTTATGATTCCGAAATATTTTATTCTTTAAAGAATCGCAATTTAAAAATGATAAGCACAATTTTCGTTATAAGTTTGCCATTATAGAACATCACTACTTAGAAACCTGAACAGTTAGGTTCACATATCACATGAAACCAAGTAATTTCTCACTGGACCAAATGAAAACGGTGATATAAATAAGAGCAACCCTGTACGCATTAAGGTTCCCAAGTTTTCATAAATGATACTATTTGTTTTATGAGAGGAGCGCAAATAGTAGAACTCCTAAACATTTTGAATTGTGCATCTCATATCATAGTATTCTTTCACTAAAAATTGCCTTCTACTGATACCAAAAATTTTAGAATCTCATAAGTGTATTCACACAAAATGATTATAATTAAGTGTTGCCATTTCACAAAATGCCATATTCTAAAAACTTTATAAGTCAAATGGCTTAACTTCTCTCAATTTCTTCGTCAAAATGTACTGCTTCCACAAATATGACTAAATGAGCTTATTGAATACATTCGTGTTTTATTTCTTTATCCCCTTTCACACATTTATGGAATAAGTTATGGTATCGTAAAGATTGTACGGGTATTGGAAATTATGAATTCGGCGAAGTGAAGGAGGGAGGGGTGCAGTGGCGGTGCTCTCCTTGTCGTGGGTATTATGTTTCAAAGGCACCTGCAGATGGGTCAGTTAATTTGGATAATTCCAAAATTACTCTGGAAGATAAAATGGAAAAACTTAATGGCATGAAGAAAATGTATGGTCGCCTGCTGAAACGATTTGATGAACAGGTTAAAATTAACGAATCGCTTACATCGGAGCTCAATGCAGTTAAGAAAGAATTGGTGGTATTCGCGAATAAGGATACTACCTGCTCTTAGGAATTTATTACTGAATTGAATGGCAGAATGTCAAGATCCAAGAACCTTTTAATTTTCAACTTGAAAGAGTCGTCGCATGATATAATGGAGGAACATATTCGTTATGATATTGACGAAGTGGTGAAATTTGTATCTTTGGCCGGAGTTGACGCATGTGAAGTTGATAAAGTTGTACGCTTGGAAAGGGATCATTAAATCGACCAACAAAGGTTATCTTTAAAAATCCTGAAGCTCTTATAAATGTACTAAAGCATAGGTCTATAATAATCGGTTCGTCTACTAACAATAGAATATCCATCTAAACAGAGAAACTACTGCTCTAATATTAAGAGTGAATTGAAACGGCGTCAACAGTCTGGCTAGGCTGACTTGACCATTAGATTTCTCAAGGGAATACCCACAATTGTTAAGAATCAGAAGCAACAAGGTAAACAAAAAAACTAGTTACATCCCCTTCACATAATATATCATTTTATTATCAAAATATGGGTGGTTTAAGAACTAAGTTATAGAATTTAAACCAGAATTTGGAGAGTTGCATATACAATATTTTGATTATCGGTGAGACCTAGCTGAATGAAATTTTTTATGATGCTGAGATATGCACTAACACATTTAACGCATTTAGGAAGGATAGAAACTACTAACATGAAAACTAGTTATGGTGGAGTCATGATACTGGTTAGGTCCTCACTCAAGGCAGAGATAATCAATCATGAATTCTCAAATGTCGAACACCTATTTTTGTTGGTAACAGCAGATTCCAAGAAGTTCATCGTGGATCCTATCTACCGCCTAGTTCTGATGAACAAGCATATCTCTCTCATGGACTTGCAATTGAGGGAATTTCACTGCGATATCCAGCTCTCGATGTGTATTTGTGCGGTGACTATAATTCACCCTCCGCGAAGTGGAGTAATGGTGTTTTTTCATTATGTAATGCTGGTAGTTGCGCATCAGTTTTCAGTGATTCGGCCGAGGTAGCAAATCTTTCTCAAGATTGTAATATTTCAAATAATCGTGGCGTATTTTTGGACTTGGTTTTTACAAATGACTAGTGTTACTGTTTCGCATGCCACTGATTTATTACAACCGAACAGTGATGCCCTTCAATTCGATGTTCCGTTATATTTGCCTAATCGTGCACTTTATTGGATTTTGCTGAACAACGTTCTGAATTCAATCGTGGTAATTATGTATATATATATATATATATATATATATATATATATATATATATATATATATATATATATATATATATATATATATATATATATATATATATATATATATATATATATATATATAGGTCTTCAACTGTTTGTACCGACTAAGGCTGTCAATCCTATGTAATACCTTCACTGGTTCAATGGTGAGTTAATTAAGCTTGTGATTAAGAAGGAAAAAGGACATTGCCGGTTCAAGAAAACCAGAGATCCTTCAGATTATAATAAATTTAGTAAACTTCGTTTGGATTGTCAGCTACTGTCGAACACTCTGTACAATAGTTACATGCGTAGAATTGAAAGAAATATCCATTCGGACCCGCAAAGTTTTTGAAGGCATATCAACACTAAATTAAATAATTTTGACCTTCCGAATCATATGAAATTTAACATGTGAGTAGCTCCGATGGAGCTGAAATAGTGAATCTCTGCTGATTTTTCTCAACTGTATACAGTACGGAAGTTATTATGAGAGCAAATATGATCAGGTTGTAAATATTGACTCATGTCAGTTTTCTCCGACTGAAGTTTTTGAATTTATTTCCAGTATTAAGTCCAAGCTGTGTGCTGGTTCGGGTGACATACACAATTATGTCATTAAAAAGTGTGTGAGTGCCCTGTCTGGCCCTATTAGTTCAATATTTAATTTAACCCTAAAATTGGGGAGGTTTCCAACTTATTGGAAACAAAGTTTTATTGTTCCCATTTTTAAATCTGGTCAGAAATCACTTATTAAAGATTACAGGGGAATTTCAATTCAATCTGTCATTCTTAAGATGCTGGATAGTTTAGTATGTAGCTGTTTATCCTGGAAATGCTGCTCTGTAATCATTGATGAACAATATGGATTTTTTAAGGGTCGTTCTACAACATCAAATTTGGTGTTATATATTAATGACATTGTTGATTGTTTTGAAGCAGGTTTTCAATTTGATATACATACATATACACTGATTTTTCAAAGGCTTTCGACAGAGTTAATCACAACTTGCTAATAGCCAAGATGGGCGCCCTTGGTATATCTGGATCTCTTCTTTCATGGTTTCGTTCTTTCTTATTTAATCTTTCGCAGATTGAAAAATACAAATATTTTCGCTCTAAAGCTATTTCTGTTACTTCTGGTGTACCTCAGGGCTCCCACCTTGGCCTTTGTTGTTTAATTTGTTTATTAATGACATCGTCTTGGGTTCCGGATTTTTGTTATTCGCGGATGATATGAAATTATATCGTTTTATCAGAGATGTTACAGATGTGCATGACTTGCAACGCCAAATTAATTCTCTGCTGTGTTGGACTCATGTTAATTGACTGTATCTGAACTTTGACAAGTGTCAAGCTATTATCTTATATCGTTTCAGTACGGCAGTTATGCATAGTTACTTTCTGGATGGTGTGGAGCTGACGCGAATAGACTGTATACGAGATTTGGGCATAACACTTGATGTTTAGTTGAATTTTAAAGAGCATATGAGAATAATAACATCTAAGGCTTACTGGATACTGGGGTTTATTGTTCGACATTCAGTGGGATTTTCTGCTGATACCTTCAAACTGTTGTACTGTTCGTTAGTAAGATGTAACTTAGAATATGGAACCTGCATATGGTCTCCTTTTTATTCCTATGATATAGATTGTTGAGAGAAGGTTCAGCGTGGACTTTTGAGCTATTTATCCTTCAGGTGCCATCGTCGGACTGTTGACCTCGATATCCTGCGCATTACATATGGCCTAAATCCTCTTCGAATGAGGGGAAAAATTTCCGATTTATGTTTCTTTTTCAAGATAGTGAATGGTTTGGTGTATTGCCCGAATCTGTTGAAGCTGATTGATTTCAATCTACCCTTAAGAGTCACTCGACATACTCCTTTATTTCGTCCAAAACTTTGCAGGTACAATTATGGCTCGAATACATATCTAAATCGCACGGTGTCTTTGGTCAATGATCTTGGTGTCAGTCTTGAATTGTTCAGTATTTCTTTTCCTTGTTTCAAGACCCATATCAGATTACTACTTGTTAGAACTTAATAATCACATAAATTTATGTTTCAACTTAGTTTTAAAAGGGGGTTTCCGTTTGTAGTAATTTATTGTGCATATGACAATTATATGAATAAATAATAAATAAATGAATAAATTTTGTGCTGTAGCTTCAGCAAAACTTACATTTTTTTTCAATTCAGTATGATTCGATCATTCTATATATAAATATAAATATCCGCACTGTATTGCAGCAACAGTGTTAACATTTTTAAATTTTCTTATTTATATTGGTTTTATTTTTTCGTACATTTAATAGTGTCCCAAGGACAAGTGACCGCTTTTCGAGATGCGTTTCTTTCTAGAATATTCTAGCAGGCTATTTATATTCGTGTAATCTTCTCACTGCAGCTCAGTTTAATTTTGATAAATAACTGTGTCGTTAAATTGTCGTTAACTGCGTTCGTACGCGTGTTACAATTAAGTTTATATTGAAGTGCTTTGTTCCTCACGTTTGTGTGTGTGTTCACGTTTTTATTGAAAATAATAACAATACCCCACCTACAGTTCTTCTTACAAGAAAACTACGAAAAGTTAAAAGATTGAACATCTGTGAAATGGACCTCAGGAAAGTATCAGTAGGGGAGAGTAGGGTAGCCCTGGCCGACGGGAACCCCCTGGTCAAAGCTAGTTCCAGAAAATCCCGCAGAGATACATTAACAGGCGCCACGTCAAAATAACGGCAGCAACATAAATAAAGCCATACGTGCAGGTCTATGAGCCGTATCAGTTCAGGAACAACTCGTGACAGTCGATCATATACTAGTGTCGGTTCTTTTGTCGGTGCTGCACACTTCTCAAACTCAGTTTTTTTCTGTACAATGTAAGAATCTTACCATGGCATTTGACTAATTCAGAAAAGTTGTCATTATAGTTCAAATATATGTTAAATATTTGAAGCTGTTCATATTGATATTGGCGATAGACATGACATCATAGGATCGAATCGGACACTTGTTTATTGGGTAGCCTCGGCCATTTCATGAATGGTGAATTTTTGGATTTTATGAATGAAATAGTGAAATTATGAATCTCAGTTGCTCTGTCATGTCAAGTCGTCTGCTTATCTTTATGTTAAAGTCGCTTTTGTACTGCAATACGAAAGAAATAAGTGAAAATCTGATGTTTTCTTCACAGAAAATGCCAAAATTCAAAGAGCGAAAAACAACTAGACGCAGTTGGGATGAAAATACTATGAAAGGAGCGATCCGGAGTGTTCAGGAGAGAAATCTATCTATAAGAAGAGCTGCTGAACGGTATGGTGCTCCAAGAAGTACGCTCCAGGATAAAATAAAAGCTATAGGTAATGGAGAAGAAACAGAGTTCAAGCCGAAATTGGGGAGGTTGGAGCACACATTTTCCAGTGATCAAGCTCTGCAACTTCATGAACATGTTATCTATCTAGATAATCGGCTGATGCCACTCACGAAAGCGGAATTTTTGAAACTGGCTTTCCAATTCGCAGAGCAACTAAAAATTCCTCATAGATTCAACAAGGAAAAAGAAGTCGGAAAAGATTTTTACTACAGCTTTTCGAAAAGATTCCCAGATATTGCTCTCAGAACTCTAGAGTCAACCAGTATCGCGAAAGCCGTTGGGTTCAATAAACCTGAATTAGATCGTTTTTATGATCAGCTGGGGGGAGTCTCGACGGTGCACAGAAATGAGAAAGTTATTTCTACTAAGGGAAAAAGAAAGTAGGGAAGTTGACATCTAGTGAGAGGGGACGAAACATCTCCTTGATGTTTGCTATGAGTGTGACTGGTCACTTTGTACCTCCTCTTTTCATCTTCCTGAGAAAACGGGTGGATAAAGATGGTCGATTGATGATTGGAGTTCCACCGGAAAGCAAAGCTATCCCACATGAAAGTGGATGGATGAAAACAGCACGCACAGTCTTCGAGGAAATACCCTGTTCTTCTGATTCTCGATGGACATGGGAGCCATAAAGAATTGGCAGTGATAGAGTTTACTCGTGCTAATCACATTCATATGCTCATCACACCATTCAGTTCAGCAATTGCCATGTGGAAGAGACAAAACCCAGGAGCGAGAATTTCAGACTATGACTTCGCTTCCGTTGTCAATTCGGCTTTCACTAAGGCAGCTAGACTATAAATAGCACAAAATGGGTTCAAATCCACCAAACCACTTTTGGATGAGACTTCTGAGCAGCCATCAACCAGCATAAGATCAAATCATCCACAAGTTTCAATCCGCAGCCATCCACTAGCAGCATCCAACAGCCATCAACTATTTTTACCCAGCAACCATCCACCAGTTGCGCCCAGCAATCGAAAATAGTGCAGATCCAGTTGCATCTCCTAGTTTGAATGCATTGCTTCGAAAATTGTCTCCTCTCCCTAACAACTCGAGGAAGTGTCTTGCAGCCCGTTCTCGAAAAACCCAAAAAAGTGAGATTCTGACATCCTCTCCATTTAAAAATGCACTGGTAGCAAACAAGGCTGTAGCCAATAAATCCAAGGCTGCAACTAATAGAACAAAAGCAGCTATCAGTCAAATGAGATCGAGAAAGAATATCCAGAGTTTAACTAGGGAAGAAACAAATCATGATACAGAATGCATCATTTGTGGGGAAACCTTCGATGAATACTGGATTCAGTGTCACAAGTGCAGAAAATGGGCTCATAAAGAATGTGTGGACATTGATTCATCGTCATCTCTCTACTATTGTGATGTTTGCAAATCGACATAGTCATTTTTTTTGTGTCCGGGGCTACCCCCCAGAAATGATTGTGATAAATATTTGACAGTGCCTTCTAAACTTCATTACAGTTATAAAAATGTGAATTTTTATTTCTTATTTTATTAGCATTGAGAGGAATATGTTTTGTTCATTATATAGATTGAAAATAGATCTTTTTTTCTTAGATTTTTTTGTAATCCTGAGTTTTACTTATGTGGCCGAGGCTACCCGACTCTCCCCTACACACCAAGTTTCTTATTTTATTTTATTTTAACCCCGTTAAATTATATCCTCAGTCTTCATTATTATTTTTTAGGAAAATTGGCAAGATCTGCCAAATCAAGCGAATCACAAGTACAACACTTGTATGAAGCCGATGAATCATTAAAAAATGAGAATGCAACTGCAGGGCTTTCCCACCCTAGCACTGGCAATCCTGTTGAAGGGTTAAAAGGCTTCGTTAACTGTAAATGTCAAAGTTAGCAAAGCCGGAAAAGGGTTCGATCTAGCGAAGAGGAATTCGGTAAGGAGTCCGATTCACCAAATAAACCAAGTTTGGTGACAAAAAACGTTTTAGGAAACTAACTGGATCGAAGAAGCTTCCACATGATCTACGGTTTTAAAGGTTTTCGCCAGATCAACAGAGATACACAATGCTTATATAATACGCCTACATGGCGTGTCCAATAAGCGAAGTTACAAAATACGTACGAGCTAAGAGCTAATAAAAGAGCAAATATATACAAAGAAGAGATAAAACATTTCAAAAAGTTGGTAAATATTTCACATCACTGACTAATATATAAATAATATATATATATATATATATATATATATATATATATATATATATATATATATATATATATATATATATATATATATATATATATATATATATATCATGACAAAATACAAAATACAATATATATATATATATATATATATATATATATATATATATATATATATATATATATATATATATATATATATATATATATATATATATATATATATATATATATATATATATATATATATATGATCATGACAAAATACAAAAATATATATATATATATATATATATATATATATATATATATATATATATATATATATATATATATATATATATATATATATATATATATAGATATGTCTGTATAATTTAATTTTTTATATTTTGATGAATTCTTCAACTGAATAAAAGGCCCCTCCTGCAGTAGATCTTGAATTCTTCTTCTGAACACCGTTCCAGACAAACAATTCAGTTCAGCAGCCAAGTTGTTATATAGCTGTATCCATTTCCATGAATTTTGTGTGTTCCTTTTAACATGAAGCGGTGTTGTATACAGTTGTTTATATCCTGTTTCAAATGGCTGATAGTCGCAGTTTCTTGGAAAGGAATCCTTGTTCCTGTGCATAAATAAAAGGCACTCTTTTATATACAAAGATGGAAAGGTAAGTATTTTGTGATTTACAAAAATTGGTTTACAAGACTCTCGACTACCAATTCCATGCATTATTCTTATCGCTTTCTTTTGCAGAATGAAGACCTTTAATGCTTCTGGTGCCATACCCCGAAGAAGTACCCCATATTGAAGAATGCTTTGAAGTGACCGAAATATGCTGTCTTCATCATCTGGCGAGTGCCATTCTGTTTCAGTCTTCTAAGCATCAAAGATGATTTATATACTTGGTCTATGTAAGCATGTACAAATTTTTGGACAGTTTCTTACATGTATAATCTATGAATGGCGTCCAGTTCAACCTACTGTCAATAATCGCTCCAAGGAACTTAGCACTCTGAAGTCCTGGTTGCCTTTTAAATTCAAGGGTTCAGTTTTGTCTGCATTCAGTTTCAGCGAATTCTTTGTAAACCAAGTCTTAACTTTATTCAAAGCGACTTCTTTTTTATTCATTAAGTCTTCCCTATTTTTCGAGCTGATAATGATCGAGGTATAATCGCAATATAGGCACAGGTGCCCACAATTCTGAATGTCGATGTCGTTTATATAAATTATAAATGGGATAGGTCCCAGCACTGATCCGTGTGGTACGTACACCATGAACACACCCCAATTTGGACGATGTTTCCATGTTCCAGTTAACTATTTGTTCTCTGTCAGTCAAATATGACTTTATTAACCTGAACACCGTTCCTCTTAATCCTAGGTAGTGCAACCTTTGCAATAGTAGTGAAAGCAGCACTGTATCAAATAATTTGTTCAGATCAAAATTAACCATTTCCATGATTTCGTTACTATCCAGATTTTCAATTATCACTGCTATTGCTTCCATGAGTGCTTGTCACTTCTGATGTTTGTCAACTTCTGCTTCTCTATCCAATCCAGAATTCTTGTTTTTACAACCGTCTCGGAGATTTTCAGATGCATGGCAATTGGCCTGTAGTTTTCACAATTATCTTTGTCTCCCTTGCCTTTATATATGGGAATTATTCTTGCAGATTTGAGTTCTTGTGTAAAATTACCTTCTTGAAAGCACTTATTTATTAAAGTGATTGGATTGGGAATCTCCTTATTTACACTTTACAATATTTCGGTTGAGACATTATATATATCGACTGTAGATTTGGACTTCAGCGATGCTATTGTGTTAACAATTTCATGCTCGTAACACTCAAAGAAAAATAAGACCCAACAGTATTAGGGCATATAATTCTCGCCTTGGTACTCACATCTGAAGATGTAGTTGCCAGTTCATCACAGATCCTTTTACCGACATCTGCAAAATAGGCATCCATTACATTTGCATTCAGTTTGGTGTTAACTTTCCCTTTGGTATTCTCTTCAGTATAGCTTTTTATTACCCTCGCAATGCCTTCTGTTTGTTTTCAGCCTTATTTATATATTCCTCATTTATGTTTCTAATTGTACTATCAATTGCATCGCTGAACTGCCTCTTGTATGATTTATAAACATTAAAAGATTCTCTAATCCCACTCACCCTAGATATTGTGTAGAGTGCATCTAATATCATTTTCATCTCCCTGATTTCTTGTGTGTTTCATGCTAATTTTTTTCTTCTTCACCAGAGGCATTCTCATATCCAGAGCTTTCAGAAAGATCTTATGGAAAGTTGTGGAAGATTCAGCAGCGTTCTTCGATTTAAGGAGATTTTCCCATTTAATCAGTGCTAGTTCTTCCTTCAGTAGGTGAGTGTTATGTCCTGTTGTATCTCTACTCATGATAGTTTCTCTTCTTTTTCAGGTTCAATTGCAGCAATGGAGAAATTCAATATTTGTGCTAGATGATCGGACATATGAAGCTCTGTTGTTGTACCATTTACAATGTTAATATTAGTAAATATATTATCGGTACAAGTGGCTGTGTTTTGTCCTATCCTAGTAGCTCTTTGAAAGTTTTTCTGCAACCAATCGCGTGCATCAAATTCATTATTGATCTTCGTTATTTACTATCTATAAGGAAATTTATGTTGAAATCTCCCGATATCATTTTATCAGATAATATCTTGTACTTGTCAATGAAAATTTGCAAAAACTTTGGCCAAACGCGACGTCAAAGATATGGCCGGTAGTTCTCTATCTCCATACAGTTTTCTCTTCTATATAGTGTTACAAAGACAGGGCATTTGAGTGTCCGGACACTTGCCGTTAACTACGCTTTTATTAATGAGATAGGCTAAAGGGGTCGAAATACCTTAAGCAATTGTATTGATGATTTCTGCTTTCAGACCATCAGGACCTGGAGCTTTTTTCCTTTTAACTTCCGCATATATATATATATATATATATATATATATATATATATATATATATATATATATATATATATATATATATATATATATATATATATATATATATATATATATATATATATATATATATATATATATATATATATATATATATATATATATATATATATATATATATATATATATATATATAAATTATTATAAATTATTATAGTTAATGTTATGTAACTTGGCCGTTGAACATTATACGTTAATGGGTAGGTACAAATAAATTTTGTAGTCGCAGTAACGAACCTTAGACTTGGCACGACTTTGTCTAGTTTTCATTACTTTTTAGAGATGAACAAGCAGCTCCATCGAGACTTGGATGTTTTTGGTGGGATTTCACTTCTTTTTGTAGAAACGGGGGCATGTTGATTTATTTTATTAGATTTTCTTATTTGACAATTTTTTTTTCTTTTCTTTTTAGGACTAGTTTTTTCATTATTACAATTCTTTCTTTTCTTTTTTTTTCCGGTTGTGATTTTTGTACATTATCAACAATTTTTCGTATTGCCCATTCGCTATTTCTTTTTGTAAACTTGTAAGTATAAATATAAAAGCCAGTCTAGTCTTGTCCAGAGTTTTCTTTTAATTTTATTTATATGCGTATTAAAAGCAGAAGGGGAGGCATTCGCCCAGCAGTGACTGTGGAAAGCTATAAGCTAGATTAAATTAGAAGATGTGTCTCACTACGCTGTGTGCAATGTCAATTTTTTTCATCTGAGACCACCTGAGGGTTCTTCATCAGATACTTCAGACCTTCAATTTATGTCATCAAAAGAAGCGGCCCACCAAGTTGAATATTTTTTGTAAAGGCGGTATGTCGATATCTAATAAACCTCCGGAAATGGAGTGTTATGACATTTTCTAGAGAAAAAGACGATATTTTATTCGATATATATCGTATGGGCACTGAATTGCTTGGTAGGGTAGAGAATGTTAGAGACCTTGGTGTTCTCTTGGACAAAAAACTAACTTTTAAGGAGCATGTTGTAGATATATTCCGAAAAGCCTACAAAAGCCTTGGATTTTTGATCGGAAACTGTGCATCTTCTTCAGAGTCTACCCTGAAGAGGATTTACTGTGCGTTAGTTCATTCTATAACGGAATATGCCTCCCCGATCTGGTCACCCTTTTACAATGTCGACTCCAATCTACTGGACAAGATACAACGCAAGTTTCTCAAATATTTGTTATACAGGCGAAGTTCACCTTCGCCAATTACTGGGCAGTTAATAAGTGCTATAGGTGAAGAGCTTTGTATTGGATCATTGCAGTCGCGTTAGGAGGATTGCGGATTTATGTTTCCTTTTTAAATTAATAAACGGCCTTGTTGACTGCCCTGATCTTCTGCAGTGCATTCCCTTTAACCTGCTTGGTAGACAAACAAGAAAGACTCCCTTATTCAGAGTCACTACTAGCGAACCAAATTATGCTTGTGGATCATTCTTGCATCGTACATTGTCAGTCGCAAATTCAGTATGTGATAGCGTCATTTTTTTTCCAAGTCATTGGCTAATTTTAGGACATCTGTTGCTCTACAGCTTGGAGAATGTTAGGAAGTTGTAAATCTCAATTTTCTGTTTTAAAATATTGTCGTTATTTGTGGTTTCTTTTCTCTTTTAAATTCGAAATGTATTGTACTATAATTATTTAAGTGTATAATAATATTGCAAGGTGTTATTTTTTAAATGGGGGTATCCCGTATAACTTATCTACTCTACAAATATTCTTTACAAAGAAATGTATGAAGTAATTAAATAAATAAATAAAAAGACAATAATAGTTTGGTTGGGCTCGTGTGTTTTTTAATCAGGGTCACCAGGAACTCCAAATCTTCGATTATCCTAGTTTTTATAGTTATCCCTTTATGTTGCCATTAAAACCTAACTCTGTACCAAACTTCAGCTCTCTGAGTTTATGGGAAGTACTAGTTCTATTCTGATGATCATGAGTGAGTGAGTGTCATAAATGCGAAACTGCTTTCGCTTAACTTCGGAACTAAATGACCTACAGACTTGAAATTTTAGATTTTAAGTATGTGATTAAGCTTACTGGATGACGAAAATTTCTGCGTTATGGTCTCAACCCGAGGTTCTCAAATAGGGGCCTGAAAATGCGACGAAATGGTTTCAAGAAAGAACGGCAGTGTTTTCTTCGCGCTCGAATTGGCGGGGGCACTACCCTGCCCCCTGATATCTAAAGAACACAAATTCTATCTATAAATACTGAAAGGGCAATATGGCGGAAACACGATTTGATTTGAATTCCATCTCAAGAGACTATCATATCAAGTACTGAAAAATAATACACATAAAATGAAAGACTTTTATAAGTAATCGTATCATTATTCATTAATATTTTACAGTTAATTTACAAATAAAATGAAAACTGTATAGATATATAACTTTAACTCCTTCCAATTTAATACTTATCCGACCCCGTAATGAAGCAAGCAAATGGGACTGTTTCATTGCGGCCAGTTTTCTTATATCTAACAATTCAATGTATATCATTTATACACTTTTCATTTATTTATAGTCGGCAGAGTCATGGAAATCGACCATTTCATTACGCGTTGTGAAGGTTGGGATTCGTGACTGGTCGGCCTTCGAGCTTGTTGTATTCTAAGTGGAATTCTTTCGCCACCTTTCGCCAATTCTGAGCATCGAAAAAGTAATACGTGCCCCGCTCATATGTGGAAGTCTTTTCTATCAAAACCATACCAGGAACTTGCGTTATCCAAACTTTCTCTTCTATGTGGTACCTCCATTCCCTTGCATATCTGAAATTAAAATGCCATATTTAATTATCAAGAATTAAGAAATTATCAACAATTTTGAAACCATATATGATTATATTTGCAATCAAAGTCGACCATGGTAATAAAAAACAAGTACTGTGTTTTGAGGAATTTTACTTAATAATTGAGATTCGTAACGCGTTTCACTACACCGTAGCTTCTTCAGACGAATTCGTCTGAAGAAGCCGATAAAATAAGATAGATAAGAACGTGACAGAAGCCCTAAAGAAAGTTCTCACAAATTTAAAAAATACTCATGACCATAAAAGTTGAAATTGAACGGAATATTTCGAATACGGTTGCAGATATTAGAAAACATTTTCACTAATCTCATTGAATCGAAAATGTGGCACATTTTTGTGTCCAGCTCTCACAAAAAACAAATTGGATATCGAGTTTGGGCCACTCTGTACAAAGTGGTGTGGTTTTTTCGGGACAAATCATTGACCAAAACACATTTCAGTTTTCGAGTTATTTTCGAAATTTTCGATATTTCATCGATTGTCGATATCTCCATTGTTATTGAAGTAAAGTGAGAAATGTTTTGACAGACATTTCTTAATTAGAATGAGCCAAACAAACATTATTCATCAGAATGTACAATCAATTGGAAACGTGATTGGCAGGCTTGAACTCTTTTGCCTTGAGTAAAATGCATTGGTTGTTTCTATAACTGAGCACTGGAAGAGTGAGAATGAATTAAAATCTTACAATCTGTGTGGTTACATTTTGGTGTCAAGCAGAGAACATGGGGGATGTGCAATCTATTGTCACCAGAATGTTTTTCGTAGAGAGAGAGCCAATTTCAAGAGTGTTTGAATGCGCAGCATGTGAATGTGTTTTAAATAATTTTAAGTTCGTTGTTTTATCTGTTTATAAGCCGGATACGCTTCCCTTTGCGGATATGGATCTGTTTCTTGAGAGGTTTCGGCTTGTCCTAGAAGTCCTTTGCAGAGAAAATGTAAGTTACATTATTACTAGCGATTTTAACATCAATTTTCTTGATCGTTTCAATGTCAAAACTCAAAGTTTCCGTACTATGTTGGAAAATTTTGATGCAAAGATAACCATTGATCATCCAACCCGGGTTACCTTCAGCTCTGAGTCATGCATTGATAATATTCTAACCAATATTTCAGGTTACATGGCACATACAATGCAATCTCATTTGTCGGATATTTATGCTCAGAAGATGACAATTGAAATTGATAATGCACCGGCTTTGACGAATATTCGTAATATTAGGTCACGATGGATCAATTCGGTGAGCATGACTGGTTTTGCTCGAGATCTTTCGGACATGTGCTGGGACCATGTGTTTGAGCACCATTTTCCTTTAAAATGGATTACCACTAAAAGTAGAGGTAAAAATTTCTATAAATGATCTACTAAAATCAATAAGCTGAATGATCTCCTTGATAAAGTATATATAGCCACCAAATCGCGCCAGGAATTTGAAGATCTGTATAAGACCATAAAAAAAATGATGACAGCAGTTTCTGAAGCAAAACTTAATTTCATTGGTGATAATATTCGTAATTCAGATAATAAATCCAGAGCCTCAACAACCAATTTGTCAAGAGCGGCCCGACAAATGAGTCAAAAATTCCTTCGGGTGATCCTTCTAAAACTGTGGAGGATCTTAACCAATATTTTATCAACGCTGCCACTAACTTGTGACTCAAAAGTCTAAATTGCGTAGTACCAAAAATTCAGTTTTATGTTTGTGATGACGGAAAAAGGGGT
Organism: Cryptolaemus montrouzieri; assembly: GCA_013387265.2. Lineage (NCBI taxonomy): Eukaryota > Metazoa > Arthropoda > Insecta > Coleoptera > Coccinellidae > Cryptolaemus > Cryptolaemus montrouzieri. The sequence continues at coordinate 129,729,926 of JABFTP020000185.1, forward strand.
ATGCGATACAGTAAAAACGATGGAAAATAAAGCTTCAAGTGGGTATGATCGAATATCGATTAAAATCATAGAATCGTCCATTCTAGCTATATGCAAACCATCTACTGATATAACCAACAAATCTTTCTTTGAGGGCATATTTCCAGATCGCCTAAAAACGACTATTATCAAACCACTCTACAAGAAGATTTTGGCAACTATCGGCCTATAAGTCTGCTCTCGTGCTTCTTTGAAATTTTCGAAAAAATTTTGGCTAGTAGATTTCTAAATTTCTTCAAGAAATTCACATCCTCACCCAATCAATCACAACACGATTTTGTGGGTAGAAAAAACGTAGAAACTGCAATATTCGAGCTGCTCCATAGTATAACACAAGGCTTGGAATCGGGCGATATTCCACTTGGAGTGTTTTTTGATTTTTCTAAGGCCTTTGATTGTGTCCAACACGAGATACTTTTGGGGAAGATGGCTTGTGGCATAAGAGACACACAGCTGGATCTCGTGACTAGTTACCTTGAAACCAGAAAACAGAGACTTGTGGTGAATATAGACGGTATTGAGTACACATCATCTGAGAAACAAATGCTAATGGGGGTACCTCAAGGTAGCATTTTGGAGCCCTTCCTGTTCTTGATATATTTTATTTATTTATTTTTTTTCAATAATCAGAATCCCAACAGGTAGAAAACACAATAACAGGAATTCTCCACAGTAATAGAATTTAAACGTTATAATACAAAGAGAAGTGTCATTCAATTTTATAACAAAAATCAACTAAAAATTAAAAATTAAGCTTCGTAATTTATTATCAGATAAGAGGTGAATTTTTGCTTGAACACATTTACATTTAAGATAAAACATCCAAGCTACTTAAATGATAATTGAAGAATGTCATGGATCTCAAAAATACAGAATTATAGAAAAGTGCAGTTCTAGCTCTAGGAACATAAAAGAGTGAACTTTGACGGTTCCGATACTGGGGAACTTTGAAACCTAAATGATTCACTATTGGAAAGTTGAACTAGTTGTTCAGTACGCAATACAGAAATACATATACCATCAAACAGCACTCTACCCTGTTCCAAAATCAACATTTTATACTCTTGAAGACTAGACTTATAATTACTTTGCAATAACCTACGATTGAACCTAAAATTTAAACTCTTGAAAAACCTTCTTTGAACTTTCTCAAATCAGTCAATATTGACATGATAATAGAGGCAGTACACCGGAGTAACATATTCTAAAGACTATAGTATCGATGTGAGAGATAAAAGGAAGTTTTTCGTTCAGTATGATGCCAGGGTCCATTATCCAACCTGTTTCTATGTAGGTCACCAAGAGAGAATGTAGTTTCGACGACAATGACATTCTTCGTGAAAATAATATGTTGACATTTATTAATGTTAAGTTTGAAATAGCTTGAAGAACAAAAATTGAAAAATCAGTTCGAGTCATCTTGAAACAACTTCGCATCGGCAAGAGATTCTCAATTCTTTTATAGATTTTTAGGTCATCAGCAAACAGTTCGTAATAAGTATTAATGAAACATTCAGATATATCATTTATACAAATAATGAAGAGAAGAGGCCCCAGATGCGATCCCTGAGATACCCTGGAAGAAACATGAAATGTTTTGGAGGAATGTCCGTTCAAAGTAAGATACTGTAGTCTATTAGTCAAATATGACTCGACCCATCTCGACAGCGATTCACTAAATCCAAAATATAATATACTGATAAGAGTTTTATGATGAACCTTATCAAATGCTATGGCAATGTCAGAATATACCACATCCACAAATATATAGAAATGATTTGCCCGTTTTATTTGAGGGTATCTCTTGCAGACCAATCATGTTTGCAATGACAGCAGTTTTGTCGTTTCGGCATCAGAAACAAATTCTTTGTTGAATAGGGCTGCTGATGGGATGGCAAGGGTCGAGGCTTGGTGTAATGAGAATCGAATATTTTTCAATATGAAAAAGACCGATTGCATTGTGTTCCAGACTGAGCAATCTAAAGCCCTTGTACCTGAAAATATGTATATCGGTAATACGATGACTCGGTTGGGAACATCATGTAAATTTTTAGGAGTGCATATCGACGACAACATGAAATGGTTCCATCACATACATAATTTGAGTATATCATGTAATAATAAAAAGATGTTTTATGAATTATTTATTTCTCCAATTTTCAATCAATTCTATCATATGGAATGATTTTTTGGGGTGGAAGCCGATCGGATTTTCATAGATCAGAAGTAGGCTCTTAGGGTAATTTTCTCAAAGCGTTTTAGAGAGTCTTGTCGGGGTATGTTCAAGGAAAACGGATTTTTGACACTTGCTGGTTTGTACATTTATGAATGACTTGCACTGTCAAATTTCATGAATATTTCACTGAGCATAAAATCCTCAATAACTCTAGGAAAGTACTCCCCTTCAGATTTCCATATTGCAAGCTATCGTTAACACAGCAGCAGGTGGAGTACTCATGCCAGAGACTTTTTAATGCTTTGCCGAAACCTTTCAGGAAACAGATTTTCAATTTCATGGAATGCGAACCGTACAATTTAAGCGAGTTTTATAGTGAAAATTACAAGCGCTGATGTATCTTAAATGTGTTTTATATTTTTAATAGACTTGTTCACAAATTGTGTGGTTTGATTTTTTATATGTCTGTGAAACACAATTCTTTGAATGAATTGATCTATCTATCTATCTATCTAAACGTAAATCATAGGCAGCTCTGAATTCATAAAACGAGAAATGTTTTCCTTTTTCGAAATACATAAGATGTCTATCTAATTTTTGATTAGGTTTCATTATATAGAAAAATTAGAAATTGGTATTTTCCTAGTAGGCTGAATTCAAGAATTTATACAACGATTTTATTTTGTGTTAGCAGCGTAGATGATCCTCATAGGTGAAATCTCAGATAATAGAATAGAAATAAGAGATTTAATTCCTAAAGATCTTATGATGCTAACACATAATTACGGGGTCTATTCGATACAATGTTTTTCGTATAACGGCAACGACTTGAATGACAACCATATTATGTATCAGTATCGTTCGAACTATTATCGTTGACTTGTCGCTACGCAATTATTATAAATTAAGAGCGGATTACATATAATAATATGTAAATTACATATTTTTCCCAAATTTAAACAGAGATTTCACGGTATTGTCACATATTTTCAACATTTACCTAGATTCCATAGATCATGTTCCATCAAAGGGTTGTGAATCAAACAATTGACAGGCTAGGTACCTACATTATCGAACACCTAATAACTGTTAAACTATAATTCGATTACCTGCCTTCAATTCAATTACTTGATAATAGATTAGAGGCATTTTTAAGCATTTTCTAATATTTAGAAAAAGTATTTTGAATCATTCAGTGTTGAAATCAAGTAGTATAGACCAGGAGTAACTAAACTACAGAAATTTATTTCGTAATAAAATAACACTCTGCTAGCGGCAAAAGGCGGCTTTCTCAAAGGAATGCGCGGTACTTGTCAAAGAAAAGCCGTGTTTTTTATTCTTGCCGCTTTTCTAGGAATTTGACGGGAATGTTCGAGACTTTCGTTCAAGCCGACATAAATGTTGCGCCTGCAGGAATTGTAACTTGAAGGCAATACTACGTCGATACAAAGTTTATTATTAAATAGTACAAAATGAGTGCAGCGAAGAAATCATTTTAATAACGATTGGGAGGAAGATTTTTTCTTTTGTATGGTGAAGGATAAGTGCATTTGTCTAATTTTCGTGCGTCAGTTGCAATACCTAAGCGTGGTAACTTAGAGAGGCATCATAAAACGGTTCATAAAAACTATGAAAAGGATTTTCCGCCACAGGGTGAATTAAGAAAACGAAAAGTACGTGATTTGATATTTGACAAGACCAGCCAAATAATCAAAAGCTGCTAAGATCGCGTCAGTTAAAATATCTCATACATTGACGAAACACAAGAAACCATTCGAAGATGGATCGGTTGTGAAGGAAGCATTTATTGAAGCAGGAAGACTCAATTTGGAGATTGTTAAAAGAAAACAGAAATCATGTCTGCTATTAGAGAACTTCAGTTATCTCGACCGACTGTCACAAGGCGTATTGAAGTCATCAGTCAGGACATGGCAGATAAACTAAAACATGATATCATGAAATCTACATATTTTTCTTTACAGTTCCACGAATCCATCAATATGACAGACACTGCCCAACTGTGTATTTTTATTCGGATGGTATTCAATGACATGTTGGCTAAGGAAGAATTTTTGACAATCACTCCTCTGAAGGTGAAGCACCCGTGGCGAATTTTGTAAAAAACTACAAGCTACCAATATATATAAATTAGTGTGCATCACAACCGATGGAGCACTAGCAATGACTGGAAACAAAACGGTTATGAAATTGTGAATTCTAACCGTGCAGGTAGCTTGCAACGGCGGTTCTACAAGTTGCAATTGGAAGATAGCGAGTCAGATGAACACACTGATTCAGTTCTTCACCCGTACGTCAGGTGGTTGAGTCGCGGAAAATTACTAGAAAGGCTTCAAGAATTATTGCCCGAAATAAGCTTGTCTAGACGAAAGTGGTGATGACACTCAGATGTTGAAAAACGAATAATGGCTGACTGATTTGGTATTTATGACTGACATCACAATGCACTTAAACACCATTAACTTGGAGCTTTAACGTAAAGGAAAAACTATTATTGAGATGATTAGAGCAGTAAACGCATTCAAAAGTAAATTGCAACTAAGATAGATCAACTTAAAAAGAAAGGATCTGAAACATTTTCCGTCTTTGAAAGCAAGGATTCCTCAGTTGAATTATGTTACGTATGAGGCTGAATTATCAAATATTTTGGGACAATTCGAAATGCGTTTTTATGATTGCAGTAAATTGGCAAATATAGCATCATTTATGAGTTATCCTTTTTCATGTAAAAACATTGAGGAATTAGCTACTGAAATAGCAAGTCAGTTTAATATGAACTCATGTTCTGTTGAAAATGAGTTAGTGCAGATTATATCAGATATACATCTCAAAGCTACAGCATATTATACAAATTTCTGGTGTTTAAACCAGAAGATAGATATCGGAATCTGAGGCAAATCGCCCTTCAACTGACGGCAATGTTTGGTTCAACTTACTTGTACGAGTCTGCATTTTCTATATGAAGATAATTAAGTCAAAATATCGCAATCGACTAACTGACGATCATTTGCCATCATGCTTGCGATTAGCACTCAGTGGTAACGTATCACCTTATGAAAAGTATACTGAGGACATGCAGTGCCACGCTTCAATATCCATAGGCACTGTTTAGTTAAGTTTAACACCATATGTAACTTTTGTTTTGTAACAACCAATAAACTCGCAATTTTGAAAACTATGAGTTTTTTTATTGATATTATAAAGAAGAACCTAACTAAAACTAACCCAAACCTTGACTAAAATAATGTTTATTGTGCGAAAAGCTAATATCTATATATGCTACGGTACACCCTAATTAGGTAGGCAGGTAGGTAGGTAGGTAGGGTGTATTGTGTATGTACGACAACCCTGCATCACACATACTTGCAGCCTCTCGAAGTCAATCTCAAAGTAGTCTAAAAATATTGAGGTAGATCGCCCCTGCTGTAAGTTATTTAGATTTGGCCTGTCCTATATCTCGATGTTACCGATGTATTAATGACCGTCCAGACAAGATTTTTTGCTCCCTGTTTTCTTGAATCTTATAGATTACATATGGTTTCTTATCATGTTTTTGAGCTTTAAGCATGAGCGTGGAGGGCGTAGCTTTAACCCTTTTATATAATCTGCTTTCTCCCAAGTGTGTTTTGATTCACATAAAATTGAACGTTATAATAACATAATAAATGTACCCTCTCAAATTTATATAACATTGCAATAGGAATTTACAAGAAATATTATTTAGAAACATTGAAAAGTATGATACTTACAGTTCACTAGCTGCTGCCATTTGAAGTACATCACCGACGTTATTATAAAACATGAAAAATAGAAGATCGTCTTTATATCGGCTCAGTTTCATCGACGCGAGTTTGTCTCTGAAATGAAAATTATAAATTTAAATTTATTGATAACTTTCATTAATATTGATGATGAGTAACGTGACACCTCTTGCTGTAGATATATCTAGATGAATTCAATAATTCCGAAAAGATCGACTCTTCCTTAGAATTCATAACAATGTATTACTTCTACTATAAATGGAACTCGAAAAATAAATTATGAATATTCGAGCTAATCAACACATATTTACATGTACATTCTGTCAAAAAAGCACCGGAAATTGGTCAATGAAACACAAAATATTTATTTTTTATCCAAATTTATTGTATCCCTTCAAAGTAGGCCCCTTCCGAAACAATACATTTACGCCATCCACTCATCAAAACATTTTTCAAACTCTTCTTTCTTTTATGTCTTCTATCGATTCAAAACGGGTACCTCGAAGGGGAAATTTGAGTTTTGGAAAAAGAAAAAAGTCGGCCGGAGCCATATTTGTTGAGTATTTGGTCAGAAATTCATTCACAATGATAGCCTTGTGAGATGATGCAAATCCATGAGTTTTCTTTCAACAAATTTGACCTTTCTCGACAAATTTGCTCTCTCAAACGCCGCATAACGCTCAGGTAATATTCTTCATTTACAGTCTGACTTTCAACACCGCCATAATCAAAGAAAAGAGTCAGTTTGTATATCAAACTCATAAACCCATGTATCACTACCAGTAACAATGCGTTTTATGAATGTGGGGTCGGAATTGACTTCTATAGAATTCAATTTTTGAAAAAAAATCAGATTTTTTGGAGCTAGTTAAGCGGCAACACGTTTCAAGCCCAAGAATCGTTTAAAATTGTTCGAACTGATTTGTGAAACACAGAAAGTTCATTGACTATCTCTCTCAAACTTAAATGACGATTTTCAATACCCATTTCTTGCACTTTTTCGATTTTAACCTTAGTTGAAGATGTTGATGGCCGATGAGATCGAGGCAAATCTTCCACCACATCTCGACCGTTGTTGAATGCACTGCACCACTCATATGCCCGTGTTTTTGATAAAGTCGATTCACCGGAAGCCTTCTGTAACATTTTCAGCGATTCGGCACCCGAAATTCTATTTGCAATAAAAAATTTCACACAAATTCTTTATTCGATAATTTTTATCCATTATGGAATCGCAAAACATACTTGTGAGAACTGACAAAATCCAGCACTGTCAACAAACTAAATGACAGATCGCGTTCAAACTCCGTGTCAGTATAGCAAACAGGTGTGCCAACTTAGCAACAACAAAAACTTTGACAATTGTTCTAAGCAAAGTTTTTGAATAATCAATTTCTGGTACTCTTTTTGACAGAATGTATAATATTAACTGCAGAGCAACCAACTGGATCCAAAGACTGGAGATGGAGAACAGTTTTAAGCCAACTCACACTACACACATTCAGTCTTAGTATTTCTAATACTAAATCAAATACAGAGAAAGGAATTCTTATAGTATCAATAATGTAGCTTTTTTCTCTGAACAATCTATTGAAATCCAACAAGAAGAAAGCAAATATGAAGTTATTAATGTTGAAAAGGCTATTCAAAATTATCAGTCACATTAAAATGAAATCATTTTTTTCCATCCCACTTAAATCATCAGCAAAAGTACCATAAGTTCACAATTTTCAAAAATCGTGAACTTCGTAAGGTGGTATAGGAATATCCATTTAGTCTTGACATACCACAATAGAACACACTTCTACAAAGCGTTGAAATTTTTAGCATATAATATCAAAGTCAGTACTCTTCCCGCCAAATTTCGCGCTTTGAGTCCATTTTGCTGCGTGTAGAGTTATTTTGATGGAGCAGTGCATGTACATCAAAGAAAAGTAATACCGTTTGAATAATTGTACCTTATAGAAGGCATTTGATTGTGTTCCCCATAGGGTTCTTCTTGTGAAGCTTGTTTGATGAACAGAGCTGTAATCTCATTCGATCTTACTTGACTAATAGAGTTCAGACTGTTTTCATTGATGATAGTTGGTCAGATATGGAAAATATCACTATAGGTGTACCTCAAGGGTCTATTTTGAGACCTCTTTTATTCTTGATTTTTATTAACGACTTTCCAGATTATTTGACCGACTGTCTCGGTATCTTGATTGCCAACGACGCTGTTGTGTCTGTGGAGTGTGAGAACTTGGATGTAGAGTTGGAGTTTGTTGGACGTGTGCGTGAATGTGCCTCTGAATGGTTTTCAGGAAATGGTCTATCAAAGAGTGTTGATAAGACCAAAGTGGTAGTGTTCAGTTTGAGACCTACTGACTGTTATACTGTGGGTTTTCTGGGGCTGCATCTCGATACTAATTTGACTTGGAGTGTACATATTGATCACCTGTCCAGTAAGCTTAGTAGAAATATTTATGTTCTGAGAAGTATCTCGGCGGTTCTGCGAACGGCCTATTTCGCGCTTTGTGAGGCCCATTTAAAGTATGGTTTATTACTTTAGGGTAACTGCAGTGAGTTCGAGAGGGTTTTCAGAATTCAGCGACGTGCTGTTAGGATCGTTGTTGGGTTGCGGTACAGAGATTGTTGCAGGAGTGTCTTCAAGAGTCATGGTATACTTACACTTGCTGGTCTGTTTGTGCTCGAATGTCTGCTCTATGCGCATAAAAATTTTGATACGTTGACTCTGAATAGTGATATTCATAATTATAATACCAGTAACAAAAATGTCATACATGCCTCAATTTTCAGGCTGAGAAAGTCGCATGATGGACCTCGTTTTCCTTCGATGAAATTCTATAACAGAATGCCTTCGGCTATGCGCTTGTTGTTGTTATCGCTTGTTGAATTCAAAAGACCTGTGATAAAAGTTTTAAAGTGTGTTGTCTTGTATAAAACTTCTGAATTTTTAGAGGTGGATTAGTCACTGTTTAACTGTAGTGTCTTGGCAGAATGAATGATGTTGTCTCCTCCAGCTTTTCTGAGCTCCCACTGACCTGAGTCTATATTTTTGTGTAATTATGTATATTTATTTATTTTGTGTCGGAGAATATTTTTCATATAGCTTCACATATATGTTTAAATCGAGGTGTTGTGGTGTTCATTTTATCTTATCCCTATTGGATTTCTGGTGATTTAACAACAAATTTTATGATGATATTATCATAATTTCATGATTTTTATATGTTTTAGCTACTTTGTATTGATTTGCCTAGGAAATTTTTAGTGTGTCTGTCATTCAGTCTCGTATTCTAGGCTTTGTTGTCCCTCTTTGTGTTTTATTCTAGGTTGTAACATTCTATAATATGAATAAGTATATGGTCTCTATTTGTATATCTTCTTCATATATTTTTTACTGTGATAAGTGTAAACATGTAAATTTATAAAGCACGCAATAAAATCTATCTATCTACCTTTCAGGTCAGTACGCGAGAAAATCTCAGCCAGTCCACTTGGCGTCATATTGGAAAGCCCAACGACTACAGTTACGGGAGATTAATTAGGTTATATTATCACACGTGTGAATTTTGATCTATTTGTATCATTAACCCTTATTTATTAGAAATTGCAACGTGTCTTGCTCAATTAGGTCCAATATCGAAAAATGATAACAAATTTTTGGTGATCTGGGAAGTTGATGGCTCTTGCAAAATGTTATTCCAACAAAACAGCGCCACTTGCTATCTGCACTGAAAACTTTGAATTCATTGAATGAGAGGATTAAGGATAGTCATCCTGCGTTGAAAGCTAACATATCTCGCACTCTTCAGAAAATTGAGGCTCATTCATACGAAAATGTAGTCTAAAATTGCGACCATTTTGCCCATATTAAATTTCAAGAATAACGTTCTCAAGTATCATTTGAAATGAATAAAATAAAAAATGTGGAAATGTTATTCTTCTACTTCTGAAATGATAATGACACATCATGAAGTTTTCATCATCACTTAAACTGTCTTCCGAAGTTGACAAAGTGACACGTGCTTAAAGCTCGGTATCCATGATAACATTGAACGAACTAGAGATTTTATTGTTTGTTTGTTATTCCTTTAACGTGCTCTAATTCCGCCTTTCGGCCAATGACACGCCGGGGAATTCTGTCACCTCATTAACCTCGGAATTTTGCCGAACCCCTCTCGTGTCGAGGGAAGAGATCTTTAATGTCCAATACATCTCTGTTAGACAGGACCGACGGCTTTACATCTCTTCCGAAAGATGGATACTCAAGCGATTCCCAGAATCCCTTTGTGGGGATTGAACTCAGGTAACTCTACGCAGGAGATTTTATCGTTAATGATTTGCATTGTTCGTGGAGTGACATTGAGTTAACTGTTTTGTTAACCAAGTTACCTACCTGATGGCATGATTGATGAGATATTCGGGTGGAACATTGAAGTCGATGTCTTGCGGCCTACAAGGGTGATCCGCCCAAGGACCGCCGAACGTGGGATAAAGGTTGTCTGGTGAATTGAGATTCAATCCAAGGGCCGTTAAGTCCTGCCCGAGCGCCAACGAAACGAGGTCGGGATCTGTTTCCGCCGCCCTGATGAACGTCAGTAAGCCAACTATGCCAAACTGGTCATTCACCATACTGGCGGGGATATTCGTCACTCTGCCGTCGGGGTACGTTTGAATACCTGAAAAATATACCATAATTGCAAGGAATATCATCACACACATTACATTACATGTTGAGAAACTATTAATCAAAATAACTCACATGATTTGAATATTATTATGATTCTTAAACGAATTCAATTCTGTAGTTAAAAAATGGCAATGCTACATTTCAGCGAGGTTATTACAGAATTTCAATACTATGCAAATATTACATGAAATAGACAAAATCTGACTCCAAAATTATCTTTCTCAAGAAATTCTACAAGTCGGCAGAAAATTGTTGACACGCGTCTATGGTTTATGTCGGAATGAAAACGATTATAATTTTGTATTAGTTATCGGACAGACGATATCTTGTCAGAATTTCAATAAACTTTCAATTTTTCCACAGATTGTTTTCCAGTTATCTCTATTTTCGAAACTTGACGGCTAAAACATATAAATATTCTACACAATATGTCGCTCGGTAATTATTTGTTATAGCGTCGATAGAAGAGAAAAAGTGTATACTTACTAATTTTGGGTCCCAGAATCCAAGTCTGAAATCATTTTTTCCCGCCCGGCTATCGTTAGGAAAAAACAAAAACCAAAATTTCCTTCAAAGTCCTCTTGTTTATATCCTTCAAGCTCTATAATTGCTTCATGAAAATGCCTTGTTACTATTACAATGGATAAAATATACACACATGTACCATTAATCAGTAATTCTACGGTCAAATATACATTAATTTCTTATTAAAATGCTTTTTAATTCGAATGTTTATTTTCTAGACAGTGAACCCGCCATATTTACAATGATTTCATGTTACATGTTATTCGACGTACGGGTCAAAACGATGCAAGAAGATGAAGATAGAATCTATCTCTCTCGTTCATAACTGAGACCGAAATTCAAATGGTACTATTTCCAAACCTAACCTAACTAACCTAATTTTACCTAAAACCTAACCTACTAACCTATTCAATTCAAAATTATAAATTTAAATTAGGTTTGAGATTCGGTTAGGTTAGTTAGGTTTGGTTCGAAGAGATTTTAATTTGAATATCCCTCTCTGTTATGACGGAAGATGGCGAGTACGTCACTATTGACGGGTTCATGTCACGTAGGTCTTGGACTGTAAATGTGTGAAATTGCTGCCTGATATTGAGAATTGAGGGGCAATCATATCTGGAAAGTAAATATGCCGGGTTAACTGTCAAGAAAATGAACATTCGAATGGAAAAGAATTTAATAAGAATGTATATTTGGGCGTAGAATTACTAATTAATGGTACATGTGTGTAAGTATTATCAATTGTAATAGTAACAAGGCATTTTATTGAAACAATTATAGAGTTTGAAGGACTTTCAAGGAAATTTTGGTTTTTGTTTTTCCCTAAACGATAGGCGGGCGAGGCAAAATGATTTCAGATTTGGATTCTGGTACCCAAAATTAGTAAGTATACACTTTTTCAGTGAATTTTGACTATCGACGCTATAACAAATAATTACCGAACGACATATTATGTAGAATACTTCTATGTTTTAGCCGTCAAGTTTCGAAGATAAAGATAACTGGAGAACAATCTGTGGGAAAATTGAAAGTTTATTGAAATTCAGTGAATTTTGACTATATACCAAATAATTACCCAAGAATCAACCAAATATGTCGTTCATATCGTTAGCTGAAAAATTTGAACTAGTTTTTTATTCTTTCTCTTTATTTTACATTCCGGAAATACAATCCGCCATTTTATAGTGTTACACATTTTACGAAGAAATAAACGTTAAACGTCAATGTTATGTTTTAATGTGAATAACAATAACAATACCTTCATATACACATAACCTAAAACTTACTTTCTACAAAATTCCAAGCGAGATGAATAACTTAATTCATTTTAGTACTTACATTGAATTGATCTTTGCAAAAATATATTTATATTATATATTTTGATAGAAAGCTAGCGATAAGTGGTTCGCATGTTTATATCACAAAGTACTTTATTTTCAGGGAATTATTTGTAAATTATTTGTTCAATACATGACAAATAGTTATAATTATTTGTCAGTTCCATAAGTTTCTAACAGATGGCAGTGTGAATACGTTTATCGATATAACGCTTAAATTCTTCAGTGTTCGGATTGAGTTACTATCGAACCGATATCATTGCGTTAATTGTACAAACGTTTCATTTCAGTGAGTTCCATAAATTTTTGACAGATGGCGGTGAGAGTTTATCGATATAATAATCTACGCTTACTACTCAATTCATGAATTAATGTTTATATATTTTCAACTAAAAACTTTCGTAAACTTCTCATTTACATTTCATCACAAACTATACTTGAATATTAGATGAATAACATACAAAATCCTAAATCTTATGTTGGTTTGTGCTTATTATTATTAACTCAATGAAATTTTTTACCAATTGCTTCCAAATTTTCACTCAAGATTCAAATCTCAATCCCGTAGGTATTTAGATCTGCTACAAGGTTTTCATATTTCCTTCCGTTCTAGTTTATAATTCCACTTATCTTAAACTTGAGCCAAACAACGCGTGGCAAATGTATACCGGGTGTAACTGAAACTAGGGCCAACCCTGCAACTTTTTTCTATTTGGAATATTTTGATGAAATTTGGGAATCGGATAGAAGACAACGTTTTGAATTTGATAACATTAATGTGTTTCGTTTCCGATTATACCGGAAACGATACCAACTTTCCTTTTTGAAATGGGAGACCCTGTATTGTTTTGCTTATTTTAATTGTTCATATCTTCGTACAACCTTTTGACATATTTTTGAAACAAAAACAAAACCCAATCTTTTTTTTTTGCAATTTTCATCTTTCGTTCTAGAAGGCCATGAACAGTGACAATCGGCTTAGCTCAACATCTCCTATCACGAAAATACAAGATTATATCTAAAAATTTAATTGCTTATTTTTAACGGAGTGTCAAAGTTAATAAGAAAAGAGCGAACAGCGGAAACGAAAAAATTATAATAAATGTTCAAAAATATCACAATTCTCACGATCACAACATCGCACACGATTGATGGTTCCCCTCACAAGATTATTTTAATGTTGGGCTGTAATGCCTTCAATAGCCTGTCTAAAACGGTTCTCCAATGCTCGTTGGGTTCTAATAGGTGTTTGGTAAACCTCATTCTTTAAATAGCCCCACAGGAAGAAATCTAGTGGACTCAAATCTGGCGATCTAACTTGACACCTTATGGGAGCATTTGTACCTATCCACGTTTCGGGAAAAATTCGTCGAGATACCGCGAGAACTCCCCTGTGTTGTGAGGAGGTGCACCATCTTGTTGAAAATATATTTCATTCACAACAGCTAATGGCAACTCGTCCAATTCATCTTGTATTTGGGTCTTCAAAAGTCCAAATATCTTTTCCCTGTCAATGAACCTTAAAAAATAATAGGCCCTATTCCTGTCATCCCCATCCAGACATCGAACCCAAAACGTTCTTGGAAGTTTCCATCTTGATATCTGTGCTCATTTTGTTGCGACCAGTACCTGGTATTTTGCCTATTAAACATCCAATTGTTGGTAAAACCTGATTGGTCACTGGTACTCTTCACAATACTGGAGTACTATCGTTAACTTACAGGTGTTGGTGTAGTTGTTTTTTGAATGAATGGTACTTATGTTTTTTCAAAATTCTCCATGCGCTTTGGTGGCTAATTTCAAGCTCCTCGGCAATTTCCTCTGATGATGTGGTTGGATTAATATCAACAAATGTCCATACGTCTGTTTTGATATCTTCGTCGATAACGAAATCCTCCTCTTCAGCAGGTTGCACCTCACGAAATTTCTGTTCAACTTTAGAGAAATAGGTTCTATTCGGATGAAGTCTTTTCGGATAGCGCTCTCTGTATAATTGTTCAGCTTGAACGCTATTTTGCCGGCACTCTCCATTAATAAGGAGCATATCGACTTTTTCACTTTGGGTGCATTGATTCATACTCAAAACTGAATTTACCAATTCGCAATGTCGAAATTAACAACAATGGAAATTAGCGAATGGGAAAACTTTGAAAAAATTGCCTGGGTATTTTCCACTAGAACTCCGGAACCGTTAAGAATATGGTGACGTGAGGGTATAAAAAAAAGATAAAAAAATACTGCTTCTGTAATACCGGGTGGCCCGATATGATTGTCTCAGAAAAAAACCTACTTTTTGAGGAAAAATTGAAATTCAAAACTTTGACACCCCGTAAAAAATGAGCAATTAAATTTTTAGATACAATATTGTATTTTCGTGATAGGAGATGTTGAACTAAGCCAATTGTCACTGTTCATGGCCTTCTAGAACGAAAGATGAAAATTTCAAAAAAAGATTGTGTTTTGTTTTTCTTTCAAAAATAGGTCAAAAGGTAGTAGGATGAGATGAATAATTAAAATAAGCAAAACAATACAGGGTGTCCCATGTGAAAATCGAAAGTTGGTATTGTTTCCGGCATAATCGGAAACGAAATGTCAAACATATTATTGTTATCAAATTCAAAATGTTGTCTTCTATCTGATTTTCAAATTTCATCAAAATATTACAAATAGAAAAAAAGTTGCAGGGGTGGCCCTAGTTTCAGTTACACCCGGTATACCAACAAGGCCTACAGCGTTTTCGTCAGTAAAATGAGAGGTTAATTCAAAACAGAAGTTTAGGAGTATTCTTTGCTTCGAAACAATATTCATTCATATTAACCTACTTAAAAAAAATCGAGTACGACAACGAAAAAAAATGGAAGTTTATAATACTTTAATGAAGGCAATCGATGATGAAAATGGTGGTTTATATTTCCTCATGTCAGCAGTATTTTAGCCACTGTTCGTGCGAGATCCAACATAGCGGTTGCAGTTGCTTCTTCTGGAATAGCAGCCACATTGTTAGGAGGATGCCGTACGGCTCATTCATCCTTAAAATTACCTGATGAGACGAATATATTCAGCGATAAACTTCGCGAGGAGAATACATATGTAAACTAGAGACAAGAAGAATTATTCATAAATCCGTAGATCAATGAATAATCCTTCCTGACAAGAGCTATTTCTCAAATCTGTCCGCCATGCACGCAGCCCCCAAGAGCCACAATAGTGCACTATTTATATATTTACATTAAAATTACCGTTAAATCTTCAAACTATTGAAGAACCAACTTGTAATATTGCAAAGCACTCAGCAATGGCCAACGAACGCACAATGGCGCATAAACGTGCATTAGAAGCACTTAACCGAACATTGAAAGATTTATGCAATGACTCGAGATGTTTTGGAGGAGCAATAATTTTACTGTCTGACGATTTCCGCCAAACATTGCCAGTATTCCAAGATCTACGGCTGCCGACGAATTAAACGCTTGCCTCAAATCGTCGAATCTATGGCGCTATTTGAAGAAACTCCAGCTGACAACAATAATGAGAGTTACATTGCTTATTGATATATCTGATGAAGATTTCTCGGAGCAATTGCTGACTATCGGTAATGGTCAAGTACCTGTCGATGAATCGAGCAGATTGATATCATTTCCAAATAATTTCTTTAATTTTGTTTCATCAAAGGCAAAAGAACAATGTATTTCCAACAACAAAAATAATGAATGGTTGGTGAGCGAGCAATTTTAGCGGCTAACAATAAAGATGTAGATGACCTGAACTACATAATTCAAAGTAAGATCATTGGAACAATGCATTCATTCAAATCTATTGACTGCGTTACAAATGAAGATGAAGCCACCAACTATCCAATTGAATTTGGATGTGCCTGGCTTACCACCGCACAATTACGCCTAAAGGTTGGCTCCGTAGTAATCATGCTTCGAAACATAAACCAACCAAAACTGTGCAACGGTACGCGTTTGGTGGTTAGAAAATTGATGAACAACGTAATTCACGCGACGATACTGAAAAGAAAATTCAAAGGTGAGGAAGTTCTCATTCCGAGGAACCCGATGATCCCAACCGATATGCCGTTTGAATTTTAAAGTGGCATGTTCACGGGTCGGAAGACCATCTGCGTTGTTTGTTTTTGCGCCTGATAATGAAACAAAAAATGTCGTGTATCACAAGGTACTTAAGTGAAGAACAGCCTATGTACTAAAATACAGAAATAATAATGAATGATTAATGTAGGTAATTAATATTTTCGCCGGGTCAGCTAGTAGTGAATAAATTAGATATGACCAGATGCAAAATTGTGATTTCTGCTGATTGTCTATATTTTCCAATAACGGAGAAATAAAAAATGGGGCATTTTCCATTGTTTGAATCGTAAATAATGGTCTCGAAATCATACTAAAATCCCACCTTCACGAATTTTTCAATTTTGAAGCCAGGTTTTCTGATTTTTCTTTCTTGAAAAACTTAATGAGACTATGAAGAATATTAAAATGAAATTGAGCCATATTTGCCATGCGTTCTCAATCTTATCAACAAACATTTCATTTTTAATTTTATAGATTATAGGGGAAACGGACGAAAAATAAGAACAACATTAAATAAACGAACATACACGAAGCAATGATATATAGTGACACATCATTAAAACTGGAAAGTCATTCCATTCTCATCCACAAGCTTTTTATTTTTATCTAAAATATGAAATTATTCGGTTTTCAGGTTCTACCCATCTGTGTGTGCCGAAACGCCCCTATGTGAGAGGCTCCGCCCTTTCGCTGGTAACGGTATGCGCAATGGCAGTTTATAGCGCTAATCTTTCATAATACCTGACTTAATCCACTAATATGTTGTAGTGCACCTTCTTCTGCAGATCCGTTGGATATCATATGCCCGAGCATAAGGAACCAATTATTCTGGACGCTTGACAGATTTACGGATCAAGAAATGTATATATCCTTTAACATTTCATGGAATATTCAAAGTTATAATTTTTCCTTAATATCATAACAACAATTACATCATATAATAAAAAATTAATTCAGTAATCAGCTATCGAAAATTGTATAAGAATATTCCTCATTGGTTACTTTTTCAAATATACCTTTTTTAGCAAATCCAAAGCAGATATTAACGAGAAAATCGTCACATAGTTGATATTTGAATTTGGGAGGCTTTTACTTGGTAAAATTCCATTATCAATAATAAAAACAAGTACTGTGTTTTAAGGAATTTTACTTAATAATTGCGATTCGTAACGCACTACACCGTAGCTTCTTCAGACGAATGATTATGCAGAAAAAAAAATGCATAATCATTCGTCTGAAGAAGCTACGGTGTAGTGAAACGCGTTACGAATCGCAATTATTAAGTAAAATTCCTTAAAACACAGTACTTGTTTTTTATTATACATAGTTGATAATCGGAAAATCATACAACTTGCCAAAAACTCACCTGTTTTAGAATTAGCCTTATCATTTTCCCTTGTACTAGATCCATCGCCACCGCCACCATTATTTGCTTTGTCCCCTGATGTACTGCCTCCAGGCGAAGCACCCTCTCGGTTTTGTGTGCCAGGTAACGCTGGAAAGTCTTCCGAAGACATGGTGAACTCGCTCGATTCCGACGTGGGCTGCTTCACCATGCCAACGTAGGGTTTGGCTCCGGGCATGGGGCTTGGTTGGGGAACGTTATCCCCTGAACTCCTATTTGTAAGAGACGGAAATTCACTCAAGTCCAACAAGGATGGCGTGTTCGCGTCACCAGAACCAAACACTGCATTAAAGGAACTATAACCTCCTAACGTATTGACATTGCCCATTTGGCTAGTATTCCTAGAAAGATGAGAATCTGTAGAACTTGTCATATATGAATGAACAGAAAAATGCCAACATTGAAACGAAATGTCACGGACTGTCAATATTGAAATTAGATGACTAAACCAAATTGAATTCCTTTTTTACAATATTTTTGGGGACTTATTAGAATGTATACTTTATTTTTACTTCTTTTCACTGGTTCAACTACTAGTTTCTATAAACTTTTTTTTATCAAATATGTACGTGAAATATGGTTTGAACATTTTTTTAAGCACAGCTCATCTTAAGGAACTATTTAAGAAATACGTAAGCACCAAAGGGGAGGAAGGAGGATTTGTCAGCAAAATTTTGTAGATTCTAATTTGAAAACGAATGGCAACCCAACTTGTATATGCTTAAAAGCAGAAATAATGTTCCCGAAATACTCCCTTTTTGTAATCCTGTCTTGTGTACTGTATACATGTTGTTTGTGCTCCTTTTAATTCGGCAAAAGTTTTGCGAAAAATTTAGAATTAAATATTAAAACTTATACCAAAATGTGAGTGAAGTGAGAACCCACAGTTTTGTACGAGAATAGGTTCATACTTGTGCGAATTTATTTGAAAAATTCGTAATAACATCAAATTACGTCGTCACCGACACAGTAAATAAAAAACTCATAAACGAAATTTGTCAATATTATCAGCTGGAAAAAAAAAGTTGATCATCTGTTAAATCTTGGAAGAGGTTTCGACGGCTAAAGGTTGCCATACACCTGAAGTTCAAATGGAATGCAGTAAATGCACATCCAAGGGTGATCAAAAATCATGATGGATGCAGGTATGTCTACTGCAGAGATTGTGCAAGCATATTCTCTACTGAACAAAGATGTTCAATATCATCCACTAGAACTTTAAAATTTTATTGCCCCAATTGTACTGCAGCCTGGAGAAAGGCTGAGATCGATAAACTAATTAATTCGGATAGAAAATTGAAAAATGAATTAGTAGACTTACTACGGGAAAACCTCTAAGTAAGACCATGCAAGTAAAGGAAGCACAAGATATGGAGAAAAGAAACTTACAACTGAAAGAAGAAATTGGAAGACTACAGAAACAGCTTATGACACTGAAAGAAGGAAAAGAACAACTGGAAAATGAATATGGTGTCCTGGAGGAAAAGCATGAAAGGCTTCAAGGCAGATGACGAGATGCAATGCAGACGAAAAGATGAATAAATACAGCGTATAAGTGACAAAACTGAGGAGCGTTTTCTCCAACTAGAGACGGAGTTGAGAATTATACAAGATATCATTTTGAAACAGAATACGAATAACAGAATAACAGAATAGGAGAAGAAAAAAGGGATGATGAAAAATTGGAGGGAAAAACATTTGCAGGTGTATTGAAGGATGGACAACACTCTCTAATTATCGAGCCAAAAAATAAAAAACAAAGCAGTGATAATACAAAAAAAGATTTGAAGCTTAATGTTAAGCCAGCAGAACTCAAGGTGGCAGTTTCTAAGGTTCATCCAATCAAGGAAGGAGGTATTGTCATAAAATATGCAGACAAGGGTCAAAGAGACATTATAAGGGCAGAGTCTGAACGAAAGTTGGGTGGTCGATATATAGTAAGAACACCATCAGAAAGAAAACCACAATTAAAAATAATAGGTTTAGAAGAGTCAATGACGCAAGACGAACTTGAAGAGGAATTAAAGAATCAAAATGATTTCATCGATAAGGAAGCTGAAATAAAACTCATCACCATGAAAAAAAAGAAAAATAAGTACCTTGCAATTATAGAAGTGGGCAGTAACACGTCAAAAATAATACTAGAAAAAGGATATGTCTGCTTGAATTACGATGCTCTTCATGTTTTTGAGCACATCAGTATCACAATATGTTTCAAGTGTGTGAAAATCAAATATGCCTAAAATGTGGATCATGTGATCACGTTTCATCGAACTGTGCAACTGAAATGAAATCGAACTGTGCAAATGAAATGAAGTCCTGTCATAATTGCAAAACATACAATGACAAGTTTGGACTGACATTGAAAACTGACCGCTCTACTTTCGATAGAAACTGCGAATTGCTTGTTCGACGACTTGAGACTCAGGAAACAAATTGGGACTGACAATGCATAGCAACAATTGATCATCAAACATGAAGACCACTCTGAGCTGGAAAACTCTAACTGTCAGAAAAAAAACTGAATATTCTGAATTTAAATATTCAGGGTACAACAAGAAGCTGCACATATTGGAGGAAACTGTCATGGTTGTAAAACAAATAGACATTATGTGTATTAGTGGTGAAGAGTTTGGTTTGTATGAACTTCAAAAATATGTTCTTGCCAATAAATTTGCTCGAGTGAACTATCTGAGAAGTGGAGTGTGCATTTTTATCAGGAAAGAAATAGAATTTGAGCCGATGGTTTGTCATGCAAAGGAGAAACATTTCGAGGTATGTGCAGTAAAAATCAAGAATAAGGGTGTTGATGATAGGAACACATATATTATTAATAGTTAGCGGTCACCAGATGGATATGCAGAGTTATTTTTAATAAAATGGATGAACTTTTAGATAATATTTACAGCTTTGGGGATAATTTGTTCAGATACCAATATAGATTTGTTAAAACAGGGTACAGAGAGGGATACTTTGCTAAATCTGTTGGGGAGTATGACATGAGGCCACACATTTCTGTTCCAACTCGCATCGGCTCGCATGGATCTGTATCGTATATTGATAACATATTTTCTAATATAAATGCTTTTGAGGTTTGAGGTGTCAGTGGAGGAAACATACCACTCTGACCACACATATCAAATATGCAGATTTAGTCAACCGTTTTTGATCGAACAGCCTAGGATCTTTGAAACAAGAAGAAATTTGTCTGAAGAAAATTTTAGGAAATTCGAAAATTTCTTGAATAATGAAACTTGGGGTGCAGTTTATGCAAAAAACAATTTCAATGGTAAATTTGAAACCTTTCACGACGTGCTGTCGAATTACTACGATCTTGCTTTTCCAATATGTAGAAAGAGGGTTAAAAATACCAAGCGGCAATGGGTCACACCAGAATTAAGACCACTTCATGATCAGTTATGTGAAATGGTCAAACTGGAGAAAACACTTGATGGTCCTTATTATACTGAAAGATTCCATAGATTCAAGAGATTGTACAAAGAGGAAGTCAATAAGAGTATAAAAAGGCAAAACGACTCCAGAAAAGGTTCTGCTAAAATGTGAACAAGGAATGTTGGAAAATAATCAACCAGCATAAAGGTTCTAGCAGAAATACAGTTTTCGAGCTTGTGGACAAAGAGAATCAAGAAATAGTAAGGAATAAAGAAGTAGTGGCACTTTGCTGCATTGGCTAGCTCTAAAGAGATTGATAAAAGCCTAATAAAACCTCCACCTAGTGTTGCATGCAGTATGTTCCTATCGCCTGTCACACCACAGGAAGTGATAAAATTACTGAAAAAAACAACAGCGAAACCAACTGCTGGTATAGATGACATCAATGGCAACACTCTGAGAAGAGTAAGTGGCAGTATTTGCCATATATTGAGTAACTTAATTTACCAATCTTTTGTCTGTGGTGTGTACTCTGATCTTAAGCTGTCCAAATCACAACCCTTATACAAGAACAAAGGATCTAAATGTGATATTGATAATTATAGGATTATATATTTGCAGAATCAGTTGGCTAAACTACTCGAGAGTGCCTTTAGTGTAAGACTTGTACATTTTCTTGAAAAACAAGCAATTATTAAGGATTTTCAAAATGGGTTTAGATTTGGGAGATCAACATCTGCGGCATTAAATCATGCAATACATTTTATATATGATGCACTTGATGATAGGAAAAAGTGTGGAAGCCTGTTTTATGATTTGAGTAGGGCATTTGACACGATTTCTCACGATCTTCTTCTGGACAAGCTTTGCAACCAGGGTATACGAGGTCCAGCACACTCATGGGTAGCTTAATACGTAAAAGGAAGAAGACAGGTTGTTGTCATTGACGGAGCGGAATCCAATGAACGGGAGATATTGGCTGGGGTTCCCCAGGGTTCGATACTGAACCCTTTGTTTTTCATTCTCTTCATGAACAATTTGAAACTCACCGAAAACTCCAGAATTATTGCATATGCTGATGATATCAATGTCTTGTTGTCAGGGGAAACAGAGGGGGATTTGGTGCAAGCAGCAAATGAAGCTTCGACCTTGTTTGGTGATTGGTGTGACAAGAATGGTTTTCACATAAACATAAGAAAAACATATGCTATGAGATTCTTACCGAAGAATGTTTCTTATGACTACAGCTTGCTGATCAGGGTTTTTGATGAATCTATTGAAGAAATTGAAAAGATAAACTTTCTGGGTGTAACAGTCGACCATAAACTCACATGGTGTTATCAAATAGAGAAGGTCTGTTCGAAAGTGAGCTCAGCGGGTTTTGTCATGAGAGCACTTCGTGATACGGTCACAATGGAGGTTCGTCGATTGTGTATTTTGCGGTTGTACAGTCGAGATTAACATCTGGTCTCATGTTTTGGGGAGCAGTGGGTTGTTCTGGTGCCGCATTTCGAGCACAAAAACGAATAATTAGAATTATGACATGTTTAAAACCTATGGACCACTGTAGACCCAGATTCGTGGAACTTGAAATCTTGACTTTGCCCTCTCTATATATCTGGCTACTTTTGTGTTATGTCAAAACTAATCTGGGAATTTTTACAAAACATAATGAGATTCATTACCATGACACTAGAAACAATGATAAAATAAGGCTTCCTCTGTTGAGATTGAAAATTAGTCAAAATTCGCATGTTTACCAGGGTATTCAATTTTTCAATAAAATATCTGATGTCATTGTTACAAATGTGACTATATCGGCTTTCAAAAGTAGAACAGAAAAGTTTCTCTTGAGTAAGGCATTTCATTCTGTTGTGGCGTTTCTGGAGAGCTGATTGTTTGTATTTGTTTTTATTTAGTATATTAGTTCTTTTTTTACTCTATGTTTAGGTATCTATGTATTGACTTTTCCTAATAAGTTGTTTTTACTGTTGAAATGAATAAATCTATCTATATATCTATGCGCTGTTCCATGTTAGAAAAAACCGAAGTCTTTATTTGTTGGGTCCCATATTAGTTTGATTCGGTATCATTGGATTTGACGCGTTCTGTGTTAATTTAATTTCACTATTTATCCATTTTTGCTACTGTGAGCATGTTTTGAAATGTACTCATTTAAATAAGAATCCCTAAAGAACACAAAATCGCGTACACAACATTGGGCAATAAACATCTAATGTCATCGGAGAATTCAAGTGTCATGGACCTAAGATGATTAAATTGATTTTTCCAAATTTTTTAATACTATAAATTAAATTAATATCTGTTATATGTTATGAGAAGAAAAAATAGGAGGACAATGCTTGATTACATTTTCAAATTATAAAAGTGGTTCCTACGCGAACGTATCAAATGTGATCTCTGAGCGAGATGAGTCAATTAGTGCTTTTGGACTTAGCAGTTTCGGTTACTTCAAATACAAAATTGAATACATTAGTTTTGTAAGAATAATATATCTTATTTCTTCATAGCTCTACCACAGTTTACTTGTTTCAGCAAGAGATTATAAACCATAATTGGTAATAATTGTCTATTCTCTTTGATTGAGGAATTAAGGTGCCTTAATGAAAGAATATATCACATGAATTTTTGAAAGTATTTGAGTTAAAACACTCCCATGAAGCAGCAATACATTTTCTACGACAGGAGATTCTTAAGGGAAAATATTCAAATTATCGAAGCATACTACTATACTATTACTAGAACTGGGAAAGATAGAACTGAAAACTATTGTCGTCAATGTGGGCTGAAGGCACACATGCACAGAATTGGCCTGGTCGGTGAAGATGAATGCATACTCTATTAGGAAACGTGTGAGACGAAAAAACACATCGTCTAGGAATACCCAGAGAGTAAAATCAGAACACAACGAATTGAGCATTCCCTTGAGCGAAAGCATCGATTTTTTCTGAAAACCGGACTTGTTCAAGGAACTATGATCCAAGTATCATGGTGAGCCACAACAATCCGTTTCATATAGAAGGGTGACAATCACCTACTCACTAGCAAAACAAACAATCCAAAACTTCGAGGACTATTAGACATGCTCAATTCTCTAAAGATTTTTTCTTCAGTCTAGGATATATTCAACATCAATGTGCTTTGATCACCTAGCACTATATCACTAGAATCCGAAAGTGTACTAATTGAACTGTATTTTTTGCAACTGAAAGAACGTAATCCCCCACATAATATAACAAGTAACCGCTCCCAATCAATAATATGGTGGTCCCCCACCACTATTGTTCTACTCTAACGTCGTATAATAAAGAAATTAGGAAGGCAAAACGGGAATCCTGGCGCAGGGTTTGCTGGGAGGTGGAAAGTACCCCCGTTAGTGCAAGGCTGCATAGTGTTCTCGCCAGAGGTCCGGCTGTCCATTGGATCTGTAGAAGGCCCGGATGGACAGCACACGGGCTCTCGAAGAGAGACGTTTGAGATTCTTACGGAAACACACTTCCCAGATTATCGGTTTCTTTATATCAGTGACAGCTGTGACACCGTCACCCTGAAGGGCATTGCTAAAAGGCCAAAAAATGACGATTGGAAGAACGCAAGAACGATCATCAAGCCTGGAGCAGTCAGGTTGGCGATTCGGTCATTTAAGACATTTAAGGATCCTGGAGAGAATGGCATGATGCCTGCCTTGTTACAGCAAGGGGTGGATGTCCTCCTCCCATACCTCATTGGGCTCTTTCGGTCGAGTCTGGCCTGGAATGTTGTCCCGGCTAAATGGCGGAAGGTTATGGTTGTATACATCCCTAAGGTGGGTGAATCAAACTCACAACCTAAATCGTTTAGACCGATAAGTCTTATGTCAGGGAGGAGTATTATCCCCTCTGTTGTGGTCCCTGCTGGTTGATGACCTTCTGGCAATAATTGGCGCAATGGATGTTTATGCACAAGCGTACACTGATGATATAGTCATTCTAACTGTCGACAGTCGACAGCGATGATGACAGACTTCAGGAGGCTATGTCAGCTAGTCAAAGGTGGTGTGAGGGTGAGAAATTTAACATAAGCACCAACAAAACCCCTATAGTACCATTCACCAGGAAAAGGAAATTTGTTTCTCCCCCGATCTTGGGTGGAGTGTTTATTCCAGTTGCGGAGAAAGCAAAATATCTGGGTGTTACCTCGGATAGTAAGCTCACGTGAATTTCGTACCAGGAAAACACAATACACAACGCTAGACATTCCTTATGGGCATGTCAAATGACATGTGGAAAGAAATGGAGTCTTGCCCCAGACAACTTCAGTGGCTTTATATAATGGTGGTGAGACCACGTATTACATACGGCTGCATAGCTTGGTGGGAGTGCAATCTTAAGAGGCAATCCGAACCAAAGTTCTCTGAATTGCAGAGAACGGCCTGCATGATGATTACTGGAACTTTTCGCTCTACACCTGCTGCGGCCATGAAACTAATATTGGGCCTTGCCCCAGTTTACCTGGTAATTAGAGGAGTGGCTAGAATGGCTTCCTACAGATTCCATCACCTTTCCCGAAATGGAACGGGTATGTTCGGCATCGTGTCCGGCGCTTTACAGTCTGAAAACGAGGACAACGAGTTGCTGAGTATGAGGTCTGACATAGCAATACCTAAAACGAACATGGAGCGACCATTCCAGATCATCATTCCTAGTAAACAGGAATGGATCGTCTATTTGTGGTACACAAACAGCTCAAAAACTGCAAAAGGTGATGGTGATGGTGTCTACGGTCGAGGTGCTGCCAAGGAACAGTCGATTAGTCTTGGCGGGCTTGCGACTGTTTCAAGCAGAAATATTCGCCATTGACCACTGTGCCAATTTCTTGCTTGAGGGGATTAACAAATAGGTCCATAAAAAGCATCATTGATAGCCAAGCTGCACTAAAGACATTGGTATCCGATACCTGTACGTCACTTATGGTGCAGGAATGTCGCCCCACCCTTGCCAAACTGGGAAAACGGAGTAGTCTCCGTCTGATGTGGGTACCCGGCATTGAGGGAACTGAGAAGGCGGAATCATTGGCCGCTCGTGGAACAGGCTTGGGATTTATCGGACCGGAACCTAGCCTCGGAATTCCCCAGGAGACTACAAGGATGGAAAATAATCGATGGTTGGACCTGAAGGTATGTGAGCACTGGATGAGTCTCTCAGGTCTCAGACACGCTCGACTTGCCATCAATGGACCTTCCACTGCGAGAGCCAAGGCTTGGTTTAAACTCTTCAGATTGGACCTGAGAGTTCAAATCGCCATACTAATAGAGCATTGTCGCCTCAGAAATCACCTAAACAAGTTTGGATTGATTGAGGATCCTTCATGTATACTATGTGAAGAAGAGATAGAATCAATGGAACATGTTATGTGCGAGTGCCCAGCTGGGGACGGAGTCAGGATGGAGAAACTTGGATCTAACAAACTGAAATTGACTGAGCTTATTAAGCTCTCGCACACAAAGCTCATATTCTTTACAAGAAGGATGGGGCTTGGGGGTGAAATTTAGGACAGAGTGTGCCACAATAGACCACTGGGTCGCAGTGGCCGAGCTGCTAGGCATCCCTCACTCATAATCTATATATATCTATCTATGGTGGTTCCCCATCAAGAAGGCTATAAAATAGGTCTCACTCACCTTGTCTTTAGGATGCTGATAATTACTGTCATGAATCCAAAAACCAACGCAAAAAAAAAACATAAATTTCAATCATTGATGTAACACCAGTCCTGCTTTCTTTTACCTTCAGTTCATAAAGATCAGTTTGCTGATGTAGAAAAGTTTAATATGCATTTTATGTATGAATTAGTCAAAGGTGATGCCTTACAGGCCAGAGGCAAGTCTTCTTCTTTTCTTACAAGAAATTGAAACTTGTTGAATCAAGGGATTTATTAGATAACCAAAAACTACAAAAACTTAATTACATAAAGATCAGGTTCAGATTACGTAGTGAACGATTATTCAGAAAGGGGCACCAGAAAAATTAATCAACAAGTCAATGTGAATAACAAAATATATTGCATCCATATCATGTTTCAAGTTTCATGCTTTGCTACCTACAACTACTCGCCTCCCATGCAATAGTATCAATGAATTACGAAATGAATTGCAAAAAATCATAATTTTTCTACCACTATTTTGTTCACAGATGAAGCCAGACATGATATAACAAATTTACATAATAACATATGGTCTTATGTGAATCCACATGCCACAATTATTTATCAAGAACATTTTCATTCTTAAAAATGAAGTTCCAATGTTTTATAATTAGAAGGTGAATATGGTTTATGCAAGATGGCACATCTTCATATTTTGCTGTTCTCGAAGGGACATTTTGAATAACTTTTTCCACACTGTTGGATAAGGAGAGAATCTCGACACCCATAACTCCTAAAGCCCCAACAAATGCCAATTCCTGGGATTTTTGTGTGTGTGGATATTTAAATCTTTTTCATACAGCCCTGTTCTTAAATTGAGGAGATTATCAAAATCGCATATGAGGATGTACAGTGAAATCTGTTTATTATGACTCCGCCAATATTGATCAACCACTTGATATCACATATTTGCAGAATTATGTTTGGTTTCTTATAAAAGGCTTCATAACAAATTGCAGAGAAGAGAATAATCGTCCTCATGCTTATTGTCATGGTAGCAGCAAATATAAACGTTGCAGAGAAACAAAAATGGTTCATTATGGAAAAATCTAAAAACCAAGAAGTTTTGGAAGTTAAATCTTTGTCAGTTGACTATCTAAGCACTCATTAAGCTTGCATGACATACACAAATGATTTTGTATTCTAATCAAAACAGCATTTCTACAAAAATAACAATTCTAGATGGAAATCTTACGGTTTATGCCTGAAATAAAATATCACAAAGCACAATTTACAACTGTTTCACAAATGCAGAATTCATCAAAGAACCATAGAACTGTATCTCCTCAAAAAACAGAAAGTAATGAATTTGATGATGGGCGATGACGTTCCTTTGTCTTTGCAGGCACGCATTGAAAATTCAGTCTGATTAGTAACAGTGGGGATGTCGAATGCTTATGTTGAAGTTGATAGCACTCTATCTCCTACATCCGAATTACCCACATATTAAAAAATCACATCATAAAAAGCAACACGAAAGTTATGAGAACAGGAAAGCTTTGAAGTCAGCTGATTACAATTTGTTCAAACAATGTGAAAAATGATAATATGAATAGGACAAAGTCTTCGAGATAAACATTATTAATTTCTTGTGTAAAAATTAAAAAATATATATAATGTTTATGTATGTTTAGGTAACCATCTGCATTTTATGTTTATAATATGTTTTATGCCAGTTCATGTTTCTTTTGTATATCTATAATATAAAATATCTAACGAAAAATATTACTTCATGATTATGCCTTATATGACGAATGTTTAGTGTGATATGTTTGTTCTTCTTGAACATATTGCAGTACAACATGAATAGAACAGATGCTTATATTTTAAGTTGAGATGCAAATTTTAACACCTCTGAAATACACTATTTGTATGTTTATTATGTTATTGCTTCTATCAAAATAGTAATAATATTGAGCCTGTGCATCTCATTATTCATAATACTTAACCCTTAATTACATGAACTTTCTGCCTCAAAATTGAATGACGAATCTCACACAATATTTCAGATTACTTCTGATCTCTATATAAGATATATAGATAGTTAATTAGTTATGCCACCATAATCAGGTTTCTCTGATCACTATCACACTTAGAAATGAAGTGAGGAATATCATGCGTTGTTAAGAATAGATTCACCAGCTTCAATGTGATGGAAGCTTACAAGGTATGAAACACAGCTATTAATGAAACATATATTGTATGTTCTAAAGAGATACGTAAAAATTCAATGATTCTTCTTCAACTTTATAAAACATCAGGAAAGCTTACCGCAAAGTGTTAGTCTATTAAAAATACTAGCAACTGGTTCATTACGGAATTTTCTTTTAATCTTTCAACATTCCTTCTTAGAAACAATTGAATCTATCTCTGAATGTAAAACAATTCCTAGCAATAAGAACTGTAGGTATTGAGCGTGTTTGAATAACTTTTAACAAATCCATTCAGCATAAACTTATTAAGATGAAATTGTCCACATCACTAAGATAATGATAGTTTCAAGATGATTAAAATTGAAATAAAGCATTATTAGCATGCTAACATATAGGCCACAATTTTGAGGTTATATTTTCATTTACATTCATATTTTGAACAAGTAAAATGAAAGTCGATAAACTTTATGTGTTGCTTTGCTAAGTTCTCAAAAAGCATTTCCCTAACACACAAGATAAAGTTGATCAAACACAATCGGTGTTTGAAATCCCATCAAAAAATTGCAATTTGGATTCATGTTGATTGTATCATTGTTATGTAGTGAAATTTATACCGCTAAAGAAAAATAGATGTACAACATACAGTTTTATCAGCACAAATGATATGCAGTACACATACGACTGAAGGAATTTTAGGATAATACCTAGTCGGTTAACTTACTATGAAATTTGAAAATATTAGGATACCTACCCCATCGCAGGTATTCCTCTTCGATCTGCTGGGGGCCGCTGACCAAAAACTGGAGTTACATGACCAGACATAGAGTTATTTCCAAATCCAACACTTGCTCTTCCGAGGCTGTTGCCTCCAATATTTCTAGTAAAGTTCAAATTCGCCATAGCTATCTATTCACACAGAGGTGACAACTTTTCATCACGGAACGAGGAATGACCTGGAGTAAAAGGCTATTTTTTTTATGAATTGCTACGTGAAGATTAAAAGATTCTAGGATAAAAAAATACAAAACATTATAAACAAGTCCAATCCAATGTAAATGCAATTTTCGGTGAACTGGATGATTGAGACCACTATTGAAGTGTTTCACTTAAGCTAAAAACACAATGTTTGTTCAAAAAAAACTATCTGCTACACGATAAATGTACGTATTTTTTGGAAAGTGCAGATGTTATTGTCCAACTTTTCTCCGCCATTACTACAATACGGTTTCATAAACTGTCATAACAAAATAAACGTCGAAAAAAAAATCTGTAATTAGACTCGTATTATATCAGTGCAGCTACTCGGTACTAGATGGCAGCGCGAATAAATAGATAAAAGGTGTATTCCTTTTGAAATTCAGACCGTAACCACATTTGTTTTTGCTCAGAAAGTTAGCAAACACAGTGACGTCAAATATGAAATGTTCTCAGGAAATAGCAGCGAAATTTTATTTCCATTACCAGAGATTTAATTTCTTACGAATCGTTATTTAAATAATTAGAACTATAAATATAAAATAGAGAAACAAGATAGGAAAACCTTAATTCTTAGGACTAATATATAGATGTTCTTATCTTTAATTGTGTACATACCATATTATTCATAGTTTTCGAGATGAGACTAACTGAAAAGAAAGAACTTAATCCCACTTATTCCTCTAATTGGAAGACTTTTGGCTTCCACTATTTCCCGTCTTAAGAAATCATTTAAGACTGTTTCAGAAACTGTAGATATTTTTTCATGCATTACCCTTTTTGTCTGATTTTGTACTTGTTTTTATAATTTTCATGGTGAATAAATTGAATTTCAATTATTAAGTATACTACTGGAGAAACAAAAATACCTCTATCGAGGTATTTGGATCGTTAAAGTAAATAAAAATGACATTTTCAGAGCAAATTCCCATTATATTATTCCTTTTGAAGCTAACAACGTATTCTACATCTACAGAACATGAATAAGTCATAGTACAATACATAAAACATGCATAAATATACATAAATACAATATAGAATAAATAAAGGGATAGAGGTAGTATTGAATTTTGTTCATATCATAGCATGAAGTTGATAAGCTACTGCAAAATTCGGAATATAAGTCAAAATTCATTTCTGCGAAAATTTCCTACTTCGTTTATTTTTTTACCCTCTGATTCTAGAAATCCTGGAGGGAATTTTTAGTAATTTTGCATTTTTTAATATATTTTAAATATAGCATATTATATTCATTCCCGTCAGTTTCTTCCAGATTTCATTCACTCGACCTCATCTCTGCTCATTCGGAATCTTGCAAAATCTTCGAAAATTATGTTATCATCGTCGTCATTGGCATAACTGTTTTCGTATCTAGACCTTTCGATGGATCTCGTCTTCTTCATTGCCTTTGCCTTATCCTTTTCAATACTTCCGGGAGCAGGATTCAGTAACTTGAATGGTACATCAGTTACCAGTTCCCCTCCAAGGGTTCCACAATTAAGTTTTACTCTCAAAGAATAAGAGATTACGATACCAATGGCGTCTATCGGACACTTACCTTCAGGAACTAAGGTAGAGCTTGCAAGATTGACATCGTCATCTTTAAGACGACCATCCAAAGCAATACCTCTTCTGTCCTTGTTGCTAGATGCCAAGGGTACCAAATACACCACTTTGGTGAAACTAGCACCGGGAGTTATTGGACAGCCTTCCTTGTCTCCAAACTCGCTACGTATTTGGAAAATTGAGAATTCACCATGGTGACTTCGCAATGTTGAACGACATATACTTTAATATTTCGCACTTGCTTCCTGGAATTGTTGCTTATCATTACATTAGCACCAATCTTTTCACCATGGTAATAAAGATCTTTATCCAAGGTAACTTCGAGGTTGATTTTTCCACTGGAAAAAGTAAATCCTTTAGATACCAGAGAACTTGGAAGACGATTACCTTCACGAACGAAAGGAGCGTGTTGTAATTTCTTGATAGCCAAAGTTACGGTGCTTCTCTTGTGACCTTTATCTTCCTCATTAGAAGCTACGTAAACTTTCACGTAATATTCCACACCAAGAGGTTTTCCGCCATCATCTTCTCCGGGTTGCAGAATGACTGAGCAAGGGGACATGTCGGGGAATTTGAAGAGGAATGGACTAGCATTTGGTCCCATTTTCTTCATCAATTTTTCTTGGATCGGTGTCAAGCCATCTTTCTCAACTGAACTCTTTGCTGGAATTAACTGTTCCGATGCCACGACCATTTCTTTACTGAACTTGAGGCCCATGACCTCATCCTCTTCACGGCCATATCTGTAGACTGTGATGACTTGTCCATAAAGTTTTCTTCCTTGGAGATAACCATCTTCAATAACTACCACGCCATCGATAGGATCGGAATGGCTCAAATGATCGATGAAGTCTCGTTTGCCAAGGTAGACGGTGACTTTACCATTAGGTGCGGTTTTTTTGAAAACTTTGACGGCAACAACCATTGGGTTCAAAACTGTACGCGATGTACAAACTTTTCCCGTTTATTGAGTTAACTGGTATAATTGAATATTCTACCAGAAGTGGTGTTCGAAACGAAGGGTTGTTCCTTTTAAAATGTATCTGCGGGGCTTCATTTTTCGCATCACGATTAAGCTCTTAATGAAATTATCGAGTGGCTAAAAGGATTTGCTTTTAAGGATTCCTGCATATTTGCGTAGTCGCTATCTTAAGTAAGCTTCGAATTCCTTTTTAGATCTGAGTTGGGGAAAGTATTTGACAATTAATTCATACCGTCTAAAATGCATTACAGTTTTTATTAATATTCGAAAAGAACTTTATTATGTGAATCGTTTATATATCGATCATGTTGATATAGAATCTAATAATTCCGTATTCCATAGAAACAGGTTTTTATCTTCATTTAAATTATCGATTAGTTGTATTAGTGTCGGGAATCTCTGAAATCTTGGAAAAATCAAGTTGAACTTGGAAGTATAATTCGTGAAGCAGAGCTAAACTCATTAGAAATATTTTGACGGTTTAAATACTCCAATTAATAGGTTATGCCCCGATGTATAATTTCCTGAAATCAAAAAATAAGGTCGTGTCGAAAAAGAAATTCTAAGAAAGATATCGCCTTTTACCAGTAAATCTCTACTACCCTTCTTAATCGATTGGTGCATTACTTTTTGATATATATCGAAAAAACCGTTATTTTCTTGTTGTATTACTTGAGATAGTATATCGAATTTTTCGAAAAAAAGACGTTCTCGAAAATTAGCTGTTACATCTCAGCAGATAGTCTTAGAGAAACAAATTTGGATTAGAACAATTGTTCTATCCTGGTAAAGAAAAATTCTATTAATTTTATTAATTTTAAGTGTCCAAAATAGTTCTCTAATTCGTGTGATAATGCCATCAATTGCTTTCCTAAGCTGCCATTATCAAGAAACTGAAATAGGTCTAGATCTATCTGTCGATATCTAACAGTTAATTTTAAAGAAAAATTTCTGCAAAATGAATAATGAAAACTTTAAAAAATATTTCAATTCCAAGACAAATGTGCTACACTTACAGCAAGTAGCAAATTACGAAACGCTAGTTGAAAGAAATAAGACGAAGAAGTCGATATTGAATAAGAAATGAATCGATAGATCTTTTTATACTCTTACAATCTTATAATTTCATACTCTTTCATTAGTTTTTTCAATTTGCGAAAAATCGTCTTTCTCAATTTTACGATTTTTTAGGTTATGAAGGACGTTAGAGACTCACTGGAAAATTGGTATCTTTCTTAGTTCTATACGACCGCATTTTTCTCTTCTGTTGAAATTTTTGAGGGATATTACATATATTGATTGGACTAAAACTCATAGAAGTTTAAACTTGTCTGAACCTTGCCTGGTTATATTCATTAGAGAAGTGGTAGTTGGTATAGAGTTTACTTTAAATGCCGTCTTCGAGCAATGGTTTTGAAAAAAATTGAATCAATATATTCTTATTATTTATCTTTGATATAAAATGTTCATGGTTTCATCTATGATTAACTTATATTTACAGCGAAGTTTTGAATGATATCACTATATTTATAGGAAATTATATACGACACTGTCGAGAAATTAAACAATTAGTTCATTCATTACAACCTCAAGATTTATTTATCAAACTCACAAATATGGCAATTTCAAACTGTAATACCAATATGAACCTCCTATAAAGTTGTTGTTCTTCTTTTAACAATGTGCTCGGGAACTTAGTCCATTTACACAGCTGTACCTACAGTTTATAGTGGATTCCGAACCACTCTCCAAGACCGTGCAATTATAACTATCACCACAAGGATTAAAAGTAATCTGTTATCCCTTTAGGCAAATTCGACACTTTTTTGCTCAAAGACGACATCCATGACTGGAACTCGGATTCGAACCGAGCATCTGGGCTTAGCATATTTCTACATGCTTGCGCACTAACTGTGCCGCTACCCAGGCGGTCATCCTATAAAGTTGAATCACAGAAACAATCAGTTAAATGAAATATTTTCATTAGTTTGGATCAAAGTCTCACAAATTTTAACTACCTTGAAAAAACTTACAAAAAAGAACTTAGTTATAGTCTTCATCCATCAACGACAGGTAAGAAGTTGAGACTTTGATAACTAATCACAAGTCAAAAAATTAATGAAAATGCTATTGAAAAAGAGGGGAAAAACTTAATGCAGTAGCAATGTTCTCGTACAGCACTTTATATTTTCAAAAGGTAAATTATTTTTTCAAAATACTCAATAGTTAATCAAAATCAAAGTAAGTATACTGGCTTACAATTTACTATTTCTTTAGAATTAAGAACAACTTTCAAAACGCTGTAATAAATATTAGTTTCTACTACATTATACATATATACATGTTATATAACATGATTTTAATTTCTGGCTCTTCATTCATTTTGATTTAGCGACCTCAGCTAGGTATATTTGTTTTCAACACTTTAACTAAAACATTAACCTCCTGATATTTTCGAAGTTCCATGCATTTGTGATTTGATTAATTTTTTCTTCTGATTGCACATTGAAGCCACCTCAGAAACAAAACTCACTTGTATATCTTCGGATTCATGCAAATGCTAATAATCCGTATAAGTTATTTGGGTCTGTAAAGGAGTGTAAAAACTTGATGCACTTGCATAGTATCCAGAAGATGTCTACTAGCACTAGGGTTTTAGGTACAGTTTTTTAACGTTAGTCACTATAGGTACAGGTGGACCGTGCTCAAGTCCTTCAAAGTGTGACAAAAGGTTTATCGGGCCATCGGGGACAAAAAAGGATTATTGTTATGCGAAGATAGTCAAAAAAAACTTAAGAAAATATTCAAAACAACTATGTTTCCAGCATAAATGCATTACTATCTATAAACAATATCTTCAGTTACCTTACTTACCTTTCTACTGCAGTGGTCAAGCAATAAACACACGTATCTGTCACAAATACCATGAAGCTGATAATTTGCCTTAATTATTCTACCCATGCTTTTGTTTCAAGAACAGGTCGACAAAAATTATAAATCACCTACTATAAGATTCATTCAGAGTGTATCTGTAAAGAGGAATGATAATGATTTTTGCTTTCTTTTTCATCATCAAAACCTTATAGTACTTAATTTTTGACTGTGTTGTAGCGAATTTCTGTAATCAAATAGTATTATTTTTATTGTTGATTTTTCCTAAGAATCTGAAACCACTAAATATTTTGGAAAAAATTGAACTAAGGTATAGGGCATGAAATATGTTTAGAATTTCCTGAAAAATCCAAACATGTAAGAATATGTTGCACTCAAAACAATAAAGTTGGCCACTTTTACATGACAAACTTTTTGTTGAACAAAATCCAGAATAAAAATACCATCTAAGTGTACGAGCGTTTTTGATAACACGGCCCCATTTGTTTATTGTCAAATTTATTCAATTTAACTGATACACATAGTAAAAAACATTTTATTCATTGTTGGAGACAATTTAAAAAAATATATTATCAAACGGTTCAGAAAAGTATTTATTGGAATTGAATTGAAGTTGCAAATAAATACCTTTCACAATTGAGTAATATACATTCTCTCAAAAAAGAACCGGGAATGGGTTATTTAAAAAATCTGCTTAAAACGATTGTCAATATTATTGTTGTTGCTAAGTTGACAAAACTGTTTTCTGCACTGACGAGGATTTCGAACGCGATCTGTTATTAAGTTTGTTTAAAGTGCTCGATTTTTGTCAGTTTGCACAAGTCTGTTTTGCGATTTTTACAATGGATAAAAATATCAGATGAAGAATCGACCATCAACATCTTCAAATGAGGTTAACATCCATAAAGTGAAGGAAATGGTAATTGAAGAAAAATCAATTCATCCAATTCAAACGATTGCTTGGGCATGATACGCGTTGCCGCTCAACTGGTTCCAAAATACCTGAATGTTCTTCAAGAATTGAATCGCATAAAGGTCGCTGAGTACATGCTAGAACAAGTCAATTTCGACCCCACAATCATAAAACGCATTGTAACTGGTGATGAGACATGGGTTTATGAATTTGACATGCCAACCAGTAAACAAGCTCTGAAATGGCGCTTTCCAACTGAACCGAAAACGAGTAAACCATCAAAGTCGACCAAAAGTCAAGATAATGTTGACTATTTCATGGCGGTGTTGCGCACTCGAAACTTTTGCCAGATGATCAGAAGGTAAATTAAGAATATTACCTGAGCGTTATGCGGCAAATTCGTCGATAAAAGCCATAATTGTGGAAAGAAAACTCATGGATTTTCCACCATCTCACAAGGCTATCATTGTGAATGAATTTCTGACTAAAAACTCAACAAATACCATCGAACAACCACCATATTCACCAGATATGGTTCCGACCGACTTTTTTTTTCCTACAACTCAAATTACTACTTCGAGGTACCCGTGTTGAACCGATAGAAGACATAAAATAGAATTCGTAGCGAGAAGAGAGAAAAATGTTTTGATGATTGGTTAGCGTTCATACAGGGTGTTACATGATAGTATGTCACAACTTGAGGGGGTAAATCTACGTGCAATTTTAAGAAAAAAAGTTCACATAAACATAGGTCCGCAAAAGCTTCTTTACGGAGCTACAGGGTGTTGAAATTTCCGGAAAAAATTGGTTTGTTCTTCAAAACTCCTGCAGTTTTCGAGATTTTCAACCCAAATTTGGAATGCAAGCTATTTTTTACAGCCTCCATCATTACACGTTCTAGATTTTAACTGAAATTCACAAGGTGTTTTCTTTTCCGAGGCCGCCACTGATCAGCGTACAATCAATTTTCGTCTCTTCGTTCAATTTAGAAACTTTTCTGATACTTGTAATTTTTTCGTATCTCCAACCGTTTTCGAGTGAAAAGTTATTGAATTTGAATTATTTGAATTGTATGTTATTCGCTAAATAAAAAAACAATAGAAATACTCGATAGCTATGCCCAAAATTTGCTTTTATTTTGATAGCTCGTCTTCTGAGACTCAACTAATACTTATTCAATATCAAACTAAAAAAAAGAACAATTAAAAACCAAATAAATTGCTGAAAGTGTCCTCCACCTGCAAGAATACAGGTCTCTGTCCTTCTTCGCATATTATCACGCACTCTTTGAAATATTCCTGGGGTATTTCTTATCGTGTCACAAGAGGTTATTATTCGGCTTCTCTATTCTTCTACAGTGTTCACTGGAGTGGTATAACCTAAACTTTTGAGATATCCCCATAAGAAAAAGTCTGAACTATTTTAGTCTGGGGACCTAGGAGGCCATGGTTCTGGCCCACCCCGACCTATCCATCGGTTGTTGAATGTATTATTCAAGAATTCCCTAGCTTCTCCACTGAAATGTGCTGGTGCCCCGTCATGCATGAACCACATTATGTTTCTCACCAAAAGTGGCACATCTTCGGGCACTAAAGGTAACTGCTCCTCAAGAAATTACCGATAAGCGGGACCGTTTAGTCTGTTAGGCAGAAAAAATGGCCCAATCAAATAGCTTGCAATTATTCCGACCCAGACATTTAGTGAGAATTTTTCTTGATGATGAGATTCTTCAATCAAATGGGGATTTTCCTCAGCCCAATAATGATTATTGTGAAAATTTGTGATAGCAGTTCTCAAAAAGTTAGCTTCGTCTGTGAACATTATTTCACTATCAAAATGAGCATTTTCTCTAATCTTATCTAGAACCATCGGCAGAAATTAAGCCTTGAAGGAAAATCTCGAGGAAGTAGAATTTGGACACGTAGAATATGAAACGGGTATAATAAAAAGTTGTGGAGAATCCCTAAACTAGTATATGTGAAATATTTAACTGATTTCCAATTTTTCTTGTACTCACATAAGGGTTCAAATCAATACAATTCAAAACTGCTTCCCCAATATCTGTAGTTCTCATAGTTTGAGTTGCACCTTTTAAATGATTATTTGCTGTGAAAGTACCAGTTTCTCTCAACCTTCTGTTGATATTTGAGAGAGTTCGCCTGTCTGGTGTTACTCGATTTGGAGAGCGGACCAAATACAATCGCCTAGCTTCTGTTGTGTTCCCGTCAGCCAGACCGTACATGTAATGGATATCAGCCAATTCGGCGTTAGTGAAATTAGCCATTTTTTCTTACAGCAATAACT
This sequence comes from Cryptolaemus montrouzieri, assembly GCA_013387265.2. Taxonomy (NCBI): domain Eukaryota; kingdom Metazoa; phylum Arthropoda; class Insecta; order Coleoptera; family Coccinellidae; genus Cryptolaemus; species Cryptolaemus montrouzieri. Next base: position 129,768,861 of record JABFTP020000185.1, read on the forward strand.
TCAAAAGTTTTAAAACTAATCGTTAATTTAATAAACAATTCGAGCAGACACTGGTTCAACTTTAGCGACTGTCAAATTAAATAAATAAATGAAAAAAATCAAAGCCTACTAGTCATTTTTTTAATTAGAAGTGCTTTCAATTAAGAGAATACATACAATTGTTTAATAATTTTTTGCTCTAGAACTGTCGGAGATAAGAAAAAAATTACAAGTGTCAAAAAAGTTTCTAAATTGAACGAAGATGACGAAAATTGATCGTACGCTGATCAGTGGCGTACTGCAAAAAAGTTTGAAAGGGCAAAAGAAGACATGGCTCCGGAAAAGAAATCACCTTGTAGATTCTAGTTAAAATTTAGGACGTGTAATGATGGAGGCTGTAAAAAGTAGCTTGCATTCCAAATTTGGGTTGAATATCTAAAAAACTGCAGGAGTTTTGAAGAAAAAATCAATTTCAATGAAAAGTAAAATTTATTCTTAGGTAACGATTTGCAGGCATTAAAACGTATCTTTTGCCAGCTACCAATATATGAGAATAACAAGTATGCCTTGAGTAGCATATGATGGTTGTTTAAAAACTCTGATAATTTTCATTATTTCATTTCTGAACAAAATCTCCATGCATACAAATATATTCTTCATGAAACAGCTCTAATGCTGTGCTGATATTTTTAGTGTGACTTATTAATTTATTTTAGCTTCGAACCATTGAAGTTAAAAAATAACTGAAAGTCGCTAAAGGCTACACCTGGTGAATATGTTTTATAGTGAAACAATTCGAAATTAAATTTCTTGATTTTAGTTTTTACAATGATGAATGAGCGAAAGTACTGCCATTGAAAACAACAATCTTTGTCAGATGAATGTGTTTTTCTTCAAATTCATTATTCACTTTTTGTGCTCACTGTAGTAAGTAAACTGGATTTTATATATATATGGGACAAATGAAAATTGGTAATACACACATTTGATTTGTTTGAGAGTATCTTAATATTGTGAAATATCAATGAAACAAGAAAAGTAAAATAGAATGATTCAAAATTTTAATGTATTATTTAACATTATGATAAACTTTCATGTAAAATAGAGTACTAATGATAATGTATAATACACTCCAATTATATGCACAGTGTGTATCAGGTTAATGGAATAAATTCCCTTAAACAAGTCGATTGGTATTTTTATTTGTGCATTCTTTTCCACAAAACCTTTTATACAGCGTGCCTCATGTAACAGTGGTCCATGCCATTTTTCCGGTTTTAAATATAACCGCCTGTATATTATTTAATTTTTCTATTCTTCAGAAAATACCAGAAATATTAAATATACAATGTCATATGCCTATCTTTGATTGTTTTAGAAATATTTAGTATTTTCAGATTAACTACAAAAACAACTCTATAGGGTGTTGCATTTACAATTAAAATATATTGGTATGATATTTACCACTCTTAATTCATAAAACAACATGAAAAGTTTTTATTGAAAAATAAATTGCAATGGACGTGTTAGGCCGTTTTCGGAAACGCCATTTTTATTCATTATAGAATTCATTCTATTTGATTGATACACACCATATGATAATTGATGAAAACGTGGATAATTCTACAATAATTCATAAAACTCTCCCTATAATACTGTGAACTTTGTGTGTATTTTTATTGAATTATTTTTCTCAATGAAAGATACTGACCATTACTTAAAAATATTAAATATATTTTATATACATATTAACATATCCTTTTATAAGTGTTTGCCATAATTCTATCAAATAATTCATGAGGCATTTCTTGAGGTAAGTTCTGTATATATGATTGAATACGTTTAAAACTTAGTTCTTCAAATTCTTCGAATAACTTTGGTATATCCAATTCAACATACAGTTCTTTGATTTTTTTTGTATCATCTGGATTCTGCTTGCCATAATGTTCCTCCATTAGCTTTTTCTGGCTGACCGAAGCAACCTCCATTGCTTTCGCAGCTAGCCATGTACATTTACCAGTCTCAATGTCAGTTCCAATCTTTCCTGTGACATTAGGATCACCAAAACAATCCAAGAAATCATCCTGAAACGTGATGCATTACAATCATTTTTTGAGAAGAGATTTCTTTAAAATTATGCTGGTGAATCTCCCCCCTATCCATATAGAATTCAAAACATAGTTTCTTTAAGCAGATAGAGTAATTGACAGAACTCAACAAATATATCTGAGCAGTAAGATAGCTCCGTCTACTATTGCGCATATCAGCAGGTCATGTGATAACAAGACTGGACAGTCACCCTCACAGATATATCTGTAGATTTGTACTTTGGCTTACCTGAACTTGGAAGAATTTTCCTGTTTCTATTAATATTTTCTTCGCATGTTGATGAATTTCTGAATTTGTATTATTTGATAAGTACAGGGCTAGAGCTACTGGCAAATAAAATGAATAGAATGCTGTTTTGTTAGACACGATTAAATCGTACCTATTCATAGTCAGTTTAGACACATTCAAAATGTTACAATCCAACATTTGCCCCAATGTGGTTATTGTAGAGCTCTCATGAAACAATTCCACTAATTTAATATAACAAGGATGATGAGAGAAATACTTTTTGAGTAACATATACAAAGAATTTTCCAGTAGGAGACCATCGTTTATGGCAGTTAAACCAATGTCTTGATGCTTATACCAGCAGGGCTCACCTCTTCTTGTTTCAGATCCATCCGTCAAATCATCTAATACTAAGAAAAAGGCTTGCATCTGTAAGAAAAATAGAATCAATGAGATAAAAACACAAGGTTTAACTTTGATCTACACTTTATTTGAAAAAATTTGACGACGTTTCGCTGACACAGCAGCTTTATCAAGAACCTTGTGTTTTTATCTCATTTATATCATGGATCTACATCAAGTAACGGCCTCCACAATTCAAAAATAGAATCATTCAATAAAACACCATTTCCAAAAGCATGCTACATAATTTCCACTTATAACAGGCATAGAACTCCGGTAAATTGAGTGGAAAATTGCATTTCTCCTCTGAATAGTTTAATTGAATTATGAGAAGTGAAATTGAGAGAGTTCATTTGCATCACCTCTTTATAAGACAAATGATAATATATTGGTATAACCAAAAATACTGGAAATTACAACACTTTTGTATTAATTTTTATCATATGTTTTGCATTTCCATTTAAAAATCATTCTCTAGCTCATCTAAAATATCATTCTTTAATACTCAGATCATTGAATAGGAAAGGCAAGCCGATTCATACTTTCTTAGAAAGGTTGTCTTCATAACTCTATAAGCTTTGAATTCGATCTACATCTGCTGGAGCTGCCCTATATTTAATTTAAATATAGAGAATCAGTTTTCACAATTTTAGCGAGTTCATGAATATGATGGGGCACGGTTTGTAAATTGATATCCACTTTTAAATGAAAATTGACCGGCATTTTTGGTCTCTTTGCAGAATATAAAAATTTTCAAGTAGTTTTTAAGTTTTTCACGTTTTTAGTGAGGACTACATCCTCTGTTTAGTAATTTCAGATGAATTTTACCCAAACCGAAATTTTCCTGTTAGTGACTTTCAGTGTGTATCTTCATCAAATTCTGATCGAATTATTTTCATCATATAGCAACTTGGTATCTCTCTATTCTAGAAATTGGGAGGAAAGTATCCATGCTTTAAGCAGCTTATGCTAAAAGATGTCTCCCCCTCACACAAAAATCGACCTATTATTGCGTTTTGTCGAAATGAATACTCTTGCAGTTATTGAGTCTATTGTTTCGTTACCGCACCCTGCATAGCAACACATCAAAAGAATGTGTAAATTCAAATCAAATTCTTTCCTTTAATCCTCCTTTTAAACTGGTTACATCAGTTGTTATTTTACCAGACCTCCAGAATATTATTAAGTATGCTCAAAGATGGTTCATCACAAAGAGTCGCGAATGCTTCGGTAACTAATCAGTCTACTAAGAATCGATAATGGATTCTCTAAAGGCATACTGATGATGTCAGAGAATACTGGCTAGTCGTACAAGAGCAACTGCTGCAGCACAAGACTGCTGATGTTTAATATTTTGAGAGATCCCACCCACATGGCGGGTCAACTGAATGTACAGCTCAGAAACGTTCAACATAAATAGATGACATGAATCTGATCCCAGCTCCAGACGTCTACTGAGGGTTCCCCCATTGTCAAGAAAAAATCGTGTGGTAAGAGTAGTTTGGGCTGGAGATTATGTTGTTATGTTATTTCACGATAAATCCAGATTAGGTTTACGTCTAGTCACAAGGCGGTTTGACGTATGGAGACCGCCTGGTAATGGTTGGAGATTAAGAAATGTTCTACGAAAAGGAGATAGGGGCAATGTATTGCCCCGAACATGCCGATTTTCCAAAGCCATTTTTCCGAAATGGATGACGCGATATCTCGAAAAATTCAATCTGGTTCAATTACCCTCAAATTTGAACAGCTTATTCTATAAACTCATGATTCTCGTTGGAACCAAAAAAAAAAATTTTAAGTCGTGTTTGGAAATAATAATGATTCATCATTCCAGGTTCTAAGTAAGTAGTGGAAATTGGTTAGTTTGGAATATTTTCAAACATTTGTGGTTCCGACGATAGCATGTGATTCGAAGCAATTTTTTTCCATATTTGACTTTGTAGCAACGCTGTTTGAGTTAATGAGCATTTGAGCACCAATGAAATTGATTCTTTTTCATTCTTGATATTGTATTCAACAATTATATCGAAAGTCACATATTAATATACTTGAAATACTTGACTTGTGTTACCAAAGTTTAAAGCAGTTTAATCAAGGCCTCTAGACTAGAATACCACCTTAAATTTTAAATTACATCATTGTTCATTGGCTCCTCAAAAACTAGCTTGAAACAGTGTTGTAATATAATGGAAACATGACATTTCTTCAGGACCGGTTGCTCATAGTTCTTCGAGATTTTAGAGTCAGTGGTCTTTTGCTTGAAGAAGTGCTTGATACAGATGAAAATGTCAGTTTCATTTGGAAATGAGACATTAGACACAGAAGAAGTAACTACACAAAGAAAATATGATCGAAGCGTGAAACACTTACTCCAAGCCTAAGAATATTAAAAATAAACCTATGGTCTCCCTGACGATATTCACCACCCTTGTATTTAAAGCTCCACCTGATGAAAAAGTGAAAGCTGTGTATAGAGAAGCTAGTGGATCCTCATACATAAAACAGAAAGTCATCAAACTCAGGCAAAAATTAAAGAGGGATTATTAGTTGGTCTAGAAGAACGGAAGCTGATTAAGATTAACCCATTAATGCCTATGATATGATATATCATATCCCAGAGACAACCGCTTTACAGGTGACGACATGTCTGAACCATCCGTTGTGTTCGATATTCGTGTAACGAATTAGCATTAGTACAAGTCTGTCTTCGATTCGGTGCGGGACGGGGAAGTATAGTGCGTAGAAAAAAGTTTCTACACCCGAAGAAAGTGAGGAGAGATTTTATTTCGCTTCAACGATGCCGCTAAGGTGAGATTTGATTCATTTTTTCCTACAAAAATTGATCTCATTTTATTTCCATTCTGGAATTTTAACAATGAAGGTTCATTTTATCAGATTACGAGCTCAGAAAGTTCATTTTTGAAGTAATGGGTTCGTTCTATTGCAGGAAACGCAAGTATAACCCAGAGGATCCTCAAGATGCCCAGGAGCTGATGAATTATATTTTCGAATTGAGCGAAGTGCATGAAGATTATTCAAATGTAAAAAATTGTGATCATCTCGACTTTGTGTTATTTCCACCTGAAGATGTACAAGACAGCGATAGAGATGAAAGACCAAGAGACGAAGAAGGAGATTTTGTACTAAAGGATATTGGCAAAGGAGTTCTGAGACAAACGATGGAAATATACGCCGCTGGTGGAGATAATGGTACTGAAATGGTTGAGTTGAATATTCCTCAGAATAGTGATGATAATGGTACTGAAATATTTGAGTTGAATGTTCCTCAGAATAGTGATGATGATAACTTACCTTTGACAGAGTTAGCAAAGAAATTCAAAAAGAATACGAATACAAACGAGCATCCAAAAAAAACCACACGAGAAATGTATATCTATTTGGGAATATTGATTTTATCTGGTTATTGCAAGTTGCGTCCAGGAGATTGTTTTGGCAAACAAAGTCTGATACTTTCAATTCCCTAGTGAGTAACAGCATATCACGAGACCGATTTGAAGCTATACATCGTTACTCACACTTCAATGACAACAACATAATAGATCAAAATAACAAACTGTATAAGGTTCAACCCCTGATAGATTAACTGAACCATATTTCTCAGACTTTGGCAATACTTCTGGGAGAAAAATTTTCCTTAGATGAAGCAATGGAGCCATATTTCGGTCACCATCATATGAAACAATTCATAAGAGGGAAACCAATTAGAGACGGTTTCAAATTTTGGTGTCTAACAACAATTGAAGGCTATTTATTGAAATTCGATCCATACTGTGGTGCAGGAAATAAAAGGGAGGGGAAAACTTTGGATTCGTCGGTATCAGAAAATTTATGTCTACACTATTTGCCTCATGTTAGTACTGTTTTCATGGACAATTTCTTCAACTCCTTACAGTTGCTAGATACATTCAAGGAAGAAAACATAAATTGCATAGGTATCATTCGTTCCGATAGAGTTGAAAAAGCGCCCTTGAAAGAATTGAAGAAAGAACCACGAGGAAGCTTCCATGTTCTACAAGATTCTGATAAGTCAATTTCATTGATAAGGTGGAACGACAACAATGTTGTCAACATCGCAACGAACATAAATAACGATCAGCTGTGCCTAAGTAAGGTAAAATGCAAGCGTTGGTCAGAAAAAGAAAAATCATATACGCAGGTTGATCAACCTACCCTCATAAATATATAAAACCAAGGAATGGGCGGGGTCGATATTTTCGACCAAATGAGGGGACTTTACCGTATCCGTATACGTTCCAAAAAATGGTATTGGCCATTTGTTCGTTTTTGTATAAACGGAGCAATGGTGAATATGTGGATCCTTTATCGACATGCTTTTACAAAAATCAGTTTATTGGAATTCACCAGAAGAGTCGTTCTATCAATTCTGACTAGTCCTGAACATATGTCTGGACCAGAACCTAAATGCAGTCGAAATGTTTTGATAGAAGTGAGGTTAGATGGGGTAGATCACTTAGTTCATTTGTTCCAAGTGTTGGACTTCACCCAAAAGATTGTTTCATGTTATATCACAAACCAAAATCTAACCATGAATGTTGTCTTCATCATTTCAGAATACTTTCCTAGTTTTTCATTATGACTAATCATTAGTTCTGTTATAAATTCTTCCTATAGAATATTTTTGTATTGACTCGGCAATGCCTATGGTATGTTATATCATATGTTAATTAAAAGGTACTTTCAGTAGAATGGTGTATCTCAAAGTATTGTTCTCGTATTTTGTATCAATAAAGGAAGGAGTATTTTCAATTTCATCAATTTTCGCGAAAAAAAATTACTCAGGCATTAATAGGTTAAGAAGTTTGAAGGAAAACTGAATGAATAAAGCGGAAAATCACGAAGACTCAGTAAATGAACGTATGCAATGAGTGAAGGCCAAGGCAAGAGAGCCTTTGTATGTCTTCGTGTGACCAAAAAAGTCATTTTGTTTACAGACTATACGAATCCAATCGATATGCCAGACGTGCATTCAGTGTTACCACTGTAATGGGTCGAGAATAACTTGACTGTTGCCTATTTAACACTTTATTACTATCATTCACATAATCACCTTTACAATTGTTGTATCTTGGTATGGCTAAACTGTATCTTCAAACTTGAGATACGAGAACTGAACTTGAGTATTTAATGAATTGTTGAGAGAATGAGAACTGAATGAATAAGTCTGAGCGAATCTTTTCTGCATGAATGTAACTGTGGTCTTTGTATACCATTGACTGAATTGTCCTGAACAAAGTATCTTTTGAAATATATATAGCTCTCGCAAAGTGTGGGGTCACAGGTGCCACATTATTCACGGTCGACAAGAATTCTAAAGAATTATTTAGTTTTTGAAAGTTCTGGATTTTATGTTTCGCTCATTCTAAGCAGTGAACCATTCAGATATTCTGAGTGGCTCGATTTCACATGTTATACCACGTAATATGATACCTGGACAATTTCAATGAAAGAAAGTTTCCTTTTCATTACATAATAGATAGGTGGTCAATTCCAAAGTGATAATGTAGATTTGTTCTTTGTTTAATTCATATAGCAAATCATAGTCGTAACATAAAATTGAAATAGTGATAGTTGGTGTATACAGAGTACAGATAAATTACACCACATTGTCTGGAGAAAACCGCGAGACGAAAGTAGTTTGGGTTGAAGATCGCACACGTTGAGTCTCTGTGTTATTTAGCGATGATTCCAGATTCACGAATGGAGAATGCCCGGAAATTTTGGGAACTAAGAAATGCCCATGAAGTTAACAATAACCAAGTAGGTAGGTACAATGATACTCTGAGGTGGTATGAGCGTTGGTGGAAGAAACGAACTCGTTTAGCTGGAGATATTTATAAAAGCTGTAGAATAAAATTCTTGTTCTGGGATAGTTAGGGATTGCCTAGTAGAGAATGCTATTAATGTTTTCGATTGACCTGCTCAACCACCAGAACAAACCGCATCTAACACTTGTGGGACATTCTAGGTAAAGAATTCGATCACATAACATTTCCTCTCGAACAAGAAATCAAATATTCTCGATTGACAATTTATTTCACAGTATGCTGAATTAACATGAGGTGGCTTCAAATAATCGCTGGTATCATACCCTACACCAAAAGTTGAAGAACAAAATTTTCCTATTAAACTACAAATTGTTGTAACCTGAAGAACCTGCTTCATTTCACTATTCATTTAATTATCATAATTTTGTGAATTTGGTGTGAAATTATCGACTGTGTATTTTCTTGAAAAAACGACGATTGTATTATACTTTCAAAGGAAAAAATAGCTTTATTATTGACTACACAGCTCTACAAAAAAATTTTTTTTTATTGTTGCCCTGGATATCATCGCAAATTTTTATGTTTTCAAGTGCCCAGATTACGAATATATTCATGAAAGTTCTCAATGTGCTCGTATTTTCATGATTTTTGCATTTCTTATATTTTGAACAATTATAAGCTTGTTAGAAATAAAATTTAATTTTCCAGTCATGATTAGGCTTCTGTGCAACTTTTTCGCGCATACAAACATCACCTGATCCCCACTCTCAGACCCCTTGCCCCACAGAACAGCTGAGATCTCAGTTATTTGACAATATTGAAGTACATATACACGTAAATCTGGATAAAGTATCATAGATTAATATTTTGTTTCAATTACTGAATGTCCATTCTTATATATTTGTCTTCTAGTCTAAAATATGAGTTCGTCACGAAGAAAGTGTAAATATTGTAGTGATTTATTTTGTTATATTTGCGGTGTTTATATACCAAAAAAACAAAAAGAAATATCACAGACTTTGTCAAGGAGACTTATGTTGAATATTTTGGTTTCAAAATGGACAAATTAGGTAAACCATGGGTTCCTAATAAAGTTTGTAAGTCCTGTGTTGAGTCTTTACGGTTGTGGAAAAAAGGTGAACGTTCTGGATTAGACTTTGGTATTCCTATGATCTGGATGGAGCCTACGAATCATTTAGATGATTGTTACTTTTGCGTAGTAGATGTTAAAGGTTTTAATCGAAATCAAACGTGGAGATACCCAGACTTACAGTCTACGAAATGTCCGGTTCTACACAGTGAAAATCTTCCTCGGCCCATATACATTTCAAAAGTAATTCGCATGCCCTCAGAAACAATGATGTTACCAAATTCACAGAAATCGGGACCATCTACTAGTGGAAGTGAATGGGAAGGTGAAACATCTACGCCAAAGTTATTTTCTCAAAATGAACTCAGTGATGTAATACGTGATCTCAATTTATCAAAACAAGGATCAGAACTGTTAGCTTCAAGATTGAAAGAAAAAAATTTATTGGCACCAACAGTAACAATTACAACATACAGAACGCGAAAAAAAGAGTTATTACAATTTTTTAGTGAAAATGAAGGATTAGTGTATTGTAATGATATCGCGAAGCTGCTTATAGACATGGGTTTAAAAGAGTACAAATCTACTGAATGGCGCCTTTTATTGATAGTTGCAAAAGAAGTTTAAAATGCGTCTTATTGCACAATGGAAATAAATTTGCATCAATTCCAATTGCCCATTCAACAAAACTCAAAGAAGAATATGAAAATGTAAAATTAGTTTTAGAGAAAATTAAATACTCTGAGCATCAATGGCCGATCTGTGTGGATTTAAAATGGTTAATTTTTTACTTGGCCAACAAAGTGGATATACAAAATACCCTTGCTTTATTTGTATGTGGGATAGTAGAGCAAAGCAACTTCATTGGGAACAAGATGTTTGACCTGTAAGAAATTCTTTAACTGTCGGTAAAGCCAACGTAATAAGGGAGCCGCTGGTGAGCAGAGACAAAATCATACTTCCACCATTACATATTAAGTTAGGTATGATTAAGCAATTTGTAAAAGCGTTGAACAAAGATGGAAATTGTTTTAATTACATTTGCAGAAAATTTCCGAAGCTTAGTATGGAAAAATTGAAAGGTGGAATATTTGATGGTCCTCAAATACGGCAATTGATGAAAGACTCAGATTTTATCAAAGTTATGACTGTTCCGGAAAGTAAAGCTTGGAAAAGTTTTGTGTTGGTTGTCGAAAATTTCCTAGGTAACCATAAAGCAGCAAATTATGAAGAAATTGTGCAAAATATGCTGACAAACTTTCAGACTTTAGGAGCAAATATGAGTATTAAGTTACACTATCTCCGCAATCATCTAGATAAATTTCCGGATAATTTAGGAAATTATAGTGAGGAACAGGGAAAGCGGTTTCATCAAGATCTAAAAGTGATGGAAGAAAGGTATCAAGGTCGATGGGATTGTCACATGATGGCAGATTACTGCTAGTCTTTGAAAAGAGATTGTCTCCTGAAAAATTATAGAAGAAAAGCTCATGGAAATATGAAATATATTTTCGACATTTTCCTCTTTATTTACTTCACGATGTATCCGAATTTCTCAAAACATAACTGACATTATAAATATATCTGTTATTTTGTTTCTTGTTTTACGATTTTTGTTATGTAAAATGAAAATAAAGATTTTAAAAGAAATCAGAGCAAATCCTACAAAATCATTGATAGTTTCACGAATTGTGTGCATAAATAGACCCAAAATCATTTTCATATCTAGGGCAACAAAACCATTGTAGACCAGTGCTATTTACAATCTATGTGTAGATTATTCAGTCAGCAACGAACTTCAAACCATTTTGCATAACAAACAGTTGCCCTTCCACAATCTGTTTACTTCAGATAATAATTCATACGCAAAAATACGTTATCTATTCTATCTAGGTTTCAATTTCAATACAGTTCAGAAATAAAAACGCCGAAATGGAAGTTTTGTTTCGAAAGTTGAACGTCAGCAGATAATGGTAGGAGTCGACACTATGACCTTTTAAACTTTGAATGGCAATTCCGAATATGAATGATATTTGTAACATAAATGCATTTTCGCTGATTCTTTGAGATCCTATGAAGAAATTAAAAATTTCCGAGTAAAAATATTGCTAGGACGTATTGAACTCTAATCACAATTGAATTGAATTCTTATCAATATTTTTTTCATAAATAATTACCTCTAGACGAAACATAAAACTTATAGAATAACCCGCGGAGTCATTTGAATCAAGGGAGATCATCACATATTTACTCGATAGTAATGGAAAAAAGTATTTTTACGCGACGATAAAAAAGTCCGGGTAGTGACGTCCGTTTTCATTAATGCATTTTTATATTGAAGAAATCTGTTAGCGACGCCAGTCAGATCCAAAAAGACGTATATTGGTCCGAATCGTTCGGCTGAACGCGGTTGCGTTCGTCTGGAATCGGTTTTGATTCCATCGAAATAAGATTTTATGAAAATTTTGTCTAAAACATCCTCAAGGATAATAGTATCATCAATAGGTAATGAACCGATGTATAATTTCCCAGAATTCTCAACGGAAAACAAAAAATACATTACAACTTCACTAGTCCGGACACTCGGGCACTCCAGTAACTCGGGCACGCGACTCATTCGGGCACGAGAATGTTACCTCTATAATCCGGGCACGTCGACGCTGGCTGATATACAAACAATAATAATTTTCCTGTCTATACATGTATGTATGTACTCGTACTATCTAAGAGTGGCGAGTATCGTTCTACAGTTGTATTTTGCATTTCAATCTCGCCGGTGGTGTGCATAATGGCTCCAAACAAGAGCAATCATAAAACGCTCACACTGGCAGAGAAATCAAAAATAATAGAATTTATTGATGATGGAATGAGTACTCGTCCAATAGCAGCAAAGTTCACTATTCCAAAATCAACAGTGTTTGACATAAAAAAGAACAAGGACAAAACAAGGAGTTTTATATCCAAACCGTATCAAGGAACAGGTAGGAATAAGGGATGCACCGAGCAAGGGTTTTCACAAAAAGCCGAGTACCGAGCTCTCGGTCAAACAGAATTACTGCATGTCGAGTATCACGGCCGAGAGCTCGGCTGGCATACCGGGCCCTCGGTGCATCCCTAGTAGGAAATTTATTTTAAACTTTTCGCGAATTTATTCTATCCAAGGTATTTTTGTATGAAAAAGAAAAATTATAAGAGAAGCTGAGAATCCTGATGTTGAAATCGCATTGTATAACTGGTTTCTTCAACAGCGCAACGCACACGTACCAATTTCATCAGACATATTGAGAGCAAAAGCCAAACAGTTTTATGAACAAATCGCAGGAAAAAAAGTTTTCTGGCAAGTTCGGGATGGTTAGATAAATTCAAGCTTAGACATGGAATTCGTTTCTTGAAGGTTTGTGGTGAAAAACTTTCCAGTGATGTTTCCGCTGTGATACCATTTAAGGAAAAAATTCTATCGAAAACAGTCAACATTACCTTGACTTTTTTCAGTTTCGGTTCAGTTGGAAGGCGCCATTTCGAAGCTTGTTCACTGGTTTGCATGTCAAACTTATATTTCATCACCATTTACAGTGCATTTTATAAATGTGTGGTCGAAATTGACTCGTCTTCAGCGACCTTTACGCGATTCCATTTTTGGAGAAAATTCATGGAACTTGTCGGTCGGCATCGCGTTTCATGCCCAAACAATCGTTTAAAATCGTACGAATTGATTCGTGAGACACGGAAAGTTCATTGCCTATCTCTCTCAAACTTAAATGACGATTTTCAATTACCATTTCCTTCACTCAAGTTGAGGATGATGACCGACCAAAGCGAGGCAAATCTTCCACCACATCTCGGCCGCTGTTGAATGTACTGTACGACTGATAAGGACTCATATGTTTCTAATGAAGTCGATGCACCGTAAGCCTTCTGTAATATTTTCAGAGATTCGGCACAGGAAATTCCATTTGCAATGCAAAATTTAGTACGAAAAATTTGTTTTACCCATTGTAAAAATCGCAGAACACACCGTTAGAATCGACAAAATCGAGCACTGTAAAAAAACTAAATGACAGATCGCGTTCAAACTCCGCGTCAGTATAGAAAACAGTAGTGTCAACTTAACAACAACAATCGTTTCAAGCAGATTTTTCAAATAATCAATTCCCGGTACTTTTTCCACAGAATTTATCCATCCTGGAAACTGGTAATAGTTCTTCTGAAGCAATGAAAACTGGAACAGCTGAATCTTTCTTAGAATTTTTTCTTTTATATGACCACTTTCTTTTCAGTTCAGAATTTTCTGTAGTTTTTGCATCCATTCATTGAACTATAAGTGAAATCAAGCACTTCTGTCTTGTTTGTGACATCACAATGATGGAATATCACAGCGCGATAATTGGGGGTTAAATAAGTGGAGGAAATGAGTCCTCAGTGTTAGTTACCAGTAATTATACATACAGTTCGAAAGATAAATTTGGGTACATTCAATTTGAATTAATTGCGTATTGGAACTGTGACACAGTAGCATATCCTCCACATCCATTTCAACGATTGCGTATTGTTATAATTATCAATGTTTTAAGGAAATAGAAGATTCTTTCAATAGAAAAAAGATAGCAGCCTATATGGCCGATGAGCGATGCGAACGTTCACGAGAGCAATTGACTGCTGGACTAAGATTGCGCTGGTTCGAGCGATCTCTCGACGGATTGATTGTTCATAACCATGCCAAAATTGTTTCCTAGTAGATTTAGTCCTTTTGCGAAGTTTGTTTCGAGTTTTTTCTTTCACTTCCTTCGATTCTAGTGTTCCGGAGCCCAAGTGTCCATGCCTCTTATGAGAAATTGCCATGCAAGTGCAGAAAATACACTTTGCTAATATAGTATCTCAATGAACCGTGCCTGTTATGGGGCCAGCAATAGTTCTCAATTGGTTCCTAGATAGATCGAGTAGTTGTATAGTTTTCTTTGGGGAATAAGGATGAACTTTTTCGCTTGCTTGCAGTTTTTTCTTGCTAATTACTTCTCACAGTTTCAGTTTCTGCCTTCTGTGTGGTTTGTTCAAACCGCAGAAAAGTTTTGGACCTTTTGGAGTGGTTTCAACAACTGATCTAGCCAATTCATCAGCAATTTCACTCATTGAATCCTTTTTGCCGTTACTATTTGGTAGTTAATTATGATTAAAACGCAAATGTTGGATATTACTACCGAAAATTATAAAATATTAACACTGTTACTATTGTTTCCATTTCACGTTCATCTTCACACAGTTAAATCAACAAGAAAGTACAAGTTCTACTTACCAAATATAGGATTTTTAAATTTTCTATATTGAGAAATGAATGACCGTTTTGAATGCAATGATTAGCAACAAGGAAATCCTGTTTACTTTCAATGAGAGCGGTAAAATATTCTTAATATTTGATTCTAAACGAACCAACAGTCTGACCTATATAAACTAATTACACAAATGAACTCATAAATTCCTGATTTATATACCACCTTAGATAGATATTATATGAGTGAGGGCTGCCTAGCAGCCCGACCACTGCGACCCAATGGTCTATTGTGGCACACTCTGTCCAAAATTTCATCCACGAGCTCCATCCTTCTCGTAAAGGATACGAGTTTCGTGGATGAGAGCTTCATAGCTCAGTCAGCTTCAGTTTGAAAGATCCGAATTCTTCCATCCTCACTCTGTCCCCAGCTGGGTACTCGCACATGACATGTTCCATTGATTCTATATCTTCTTCACATAGCCTACATGAAGGATCCTCAATCAATCCTAACTTATTGAGTTGTTTCCTGAGGCGACAGTGCCCCGTTAGTATGGCAGTTAAAACTCTCAGTTCCAATCTAGAGAGTTTGAGCCAGGCCTTGGCTTTCACAGTGGAAGGTTCATTGATGGCACGTCCAGCGGGTCTGAGACCTGGGAGACTCATCCAATGCTCATGTACCCTCAGGTCCAGCCATCGGCTGTTTTCCATTCTTGCAGTCTCCAGGGGAATTCCGAGCTTAGGCTCCACTCCAATGAACACCAGGCTTGTTCCTCGAGCGGCCAATGAGTCTGCCTTCTCATTTCCCTCAATGCCTCAGTGACCGGGAACTCATATTACACGGAGCCTGTTCCGCCCTCCAAATTTGGTGGAGCGACATTTCTGCAACATAAGTGACGTACAGGTATCAGATGCAAATGCCTTCAGTGCAGCTTGGCTATCGGTGAGGATTCTAATTGACCTATTAGTTAATCCCCCCGCAAGCAAGAGGTTGGTGCAACGAACCAAGAGCTACTAAACAACAGATTTGCTGAATAAATTGCCGTAAATCTTTCATATACACCACCTTGATCAAAAAGTTATCGAAATTTATTGATGAAATTCGAAATACAACATTATTCATCAAATTGGATATTGTCCCCTTTGACTAAAACACGTCTGTGCTTACATTTGATTCAACCTTCGAAACATTTTTCAAACTCAGTTTTTGGTAAGGCCATCAAAACTGCCTTCCATTGTCTCCTTTTGGCTGTTGAATTTCGTTCCACATAATGGTTTTTTGACTTGATCAAATAGAAAGAAGGTGCCAATCAGGTGAATTTAATGCCGTTGGATGGTATTCGTTTTGTTTCTGATAAAAAACTGTCCTATAAAAAAGGCATTGTGTCCACTAATGCTTTTTCCGTAAAACTTTTCTTTTTAGAAGAACTGCTGCATGCAAACGTTTCAGGACATTCATTGACTGTTTGACTTCCTGCAAAAATTCCTAATGCTTGATACCTTCGTAATTTATGAAAACCGTGATCATTGCCTTTTTTTTTAGTTGAAAACGATGTGGTTTATTTGGTCTTGGATTATTGAGTGCATGCAATGCGAAAGTTGAAAGTTCGAGTATTAATGATTCTGTTTTTCGCAATATTCTTCAAGGGAAATCAGGACAATCAATGTCTCTATATGAATATCATCACCTGTTCAGCCTTTTTTTCTGGAAATAGAAGAGCCGAGAAACTTCCCGTAATAGCTGTGGAAGCAACACAGAGTTAATAATTGAATGTGATGCCAATGCACATCACAATGTATGGGGCAATTCAGACATCAATCATAGAGATGAGTCAGATATAAACTATTTATTGCAAGAAGTCTTAATAGTGAATAGCTCAGGCAATCAGCTAACTTTTGTCAATTCATATAGACAAGAATCTTGACTTAACTGTAATCATTAATTTCATTGGTAACAATGGTATCTTCTGCACCTTCCACTTTGGACCATAAACATACTTTTCGGAATAACAGCACCTTTGAATACTACAGTAATGCCAAGCAAATGAACTGAATGGATAGGCTGAAATACCATGATCCAGTTTCAGCTCGAGTATCACTCAAATAGAGAATTATAATCGGATAGAGATTGTGGCAGAATAGATTAAATCCATCGTAATCTCATCTTACCATAGAAACTATCCACTCAGATGTAAACCAGATAAGCGAAATGCATCCTGGTGGAACAATTGCATTAATAAATGATAAGAGATCAATGGTAGATCGTTACTATCATAAAAACAGATATGGAATAATAGAAGGAATTTATAGAAGTGAGAACTAGTGAATGAAAAGCTGAAATCTATATATACATATATCATTTCCACTGATTCTATCTAGAAAATTTAGGTTTAATATTTGTTTACATTAATCAAGAATTTTTATATTAGCACATTCTGAGAATCGAAGGTGAGTTCAATATAATTATAATAGAGCTTGCATGTTGTTATTATTATTCTAAGGATATTTTCGCATTTCAATTTTATTTATACTCTCATTCATTATGTATCAATAATTATTGCTTCATTAAAGTATTCTGCATATTTTTGCATTCATGAAAAGAATATTAATGAGTAGAGCTGAAGGACACTTCACTTCAAGTCCCCTGATATTTGCTTCAAAAGAATTTAAATGATTTTAGTAAAATCATCAGTTCAAAAGTAAGAACTTTGTTAGATGACATGAATACAGATTTTAATTAATTTTTATTTTTTTTACTTTCTCTACAAGGTAAGACTGATGTTAATTAGTTTTCTAGATCCAATTTATAGCGGAAACCAATCTCGAAAGTTATAAATGGAAATAGATATTATGCTTCAATAATGTTCATTTTTGCATAAGCAGTCAAAATATTAAACCAATAAGTGCTGTATTTTCTGAATTTAAGCCTTTTGTGAAGGAAAACAGAAAAAATATTGCTACACTTACCATTTCAACTGCCCATCCTAATATATTTGCCAATCTGATATTTTCATTTGTCAAATTATCAGGTTTTTCCAAAGACATATAAGATGCAACCACAGCCAATCCTCGAATTTTTTTGCCATTTGGAACATTGTACTTCAATGATCTTATGAATCTCGGAGTTATTTCTTCTAAATTTTCAAGAAGTTTATTATTTACCAAATCTTCTACTATCTTTGGAAAGAGATTATCAAACTGTAAACGCTCCTCTTCTGTTACTAATTTAGCTTTCTTAGAATTTTGTTCAACTGTTGCTTGTAGAGGAAACCTTGAAAATATATTAACGATATTAGGCCATTAAAAAAAGATAGCTACTTCACAAACCTTGTGGAACTCAATGATCTCCAAGAAGTTTTTTGCAAACAATAGGCACCACCACTATTTTTTTTCAAACTAAAATCTTTAAATGAATTTAATCCTTTAAAGAGATTTATAGTTTTTCTTAGTGAAGACATTGAAGTGTTTAATTTTTATTTCTGTGAATTTCAATTGATATCCTCAAACAAGAAGGATAAGGTACACAAATGTTAACAGAAAATGAATGAAAAAATAACGGTAACATTTATTACAGAAGGTAACTGACGCACAAATGACTGCGGATAATTAAACTTAAAATTTCTTGAATTCGCGTACCGTTAAATTAACTAGCGATGATCAAGACTGCACATTGAGAACACGTAACACTTATAAGTAACATACTAATATTGTCATATTGAAAATTGAAAGAAGGAAGGAGAGACGAAATGGGAATCCTCTTAATCGTAAACGCCCACCATAAAAGAATTCGAAGAAATAAACAGAAAAACTTGTTGATTCATCATTAATCGTTTCGAATATGACCTCAAACGCATAAAAATTTTCGGTATCAGACACTCTTTAAAAAGTCAAGGTTAGGAATGTTTATTTCAATATGTTATGCGAAAGCGGTACAACGGCACAACTGTTCTAATGACCTACTATACCTTATTACGTACGTAACAATGTTGCCTCTGGATACAAGCTGATCTATTTAATAAGATCCCCGCTTAGAACATACACTTGTTGAAGGTAAGGTTTTAACATTTTTTTTGCTTTTTTTTTTTGAATGAACAATATGTAGAGAATATTGTGTGCAAATTTTAATTCAATCCGAGCAAAGCTACCTGGCCGGTAGTCGCTCGATACTCCTACTAGAAAGCAGCTACAATTTCTGTTGGTTTCCCGAATCCCTATAGGTCGTTCATTCAAAACTAGTTTCAAAGTACATCAATCAGATTACAATTACCAGAGAACCGACGAATCTACTTTCGCTCTACATTGTATCGAAAATAGCCATCATTTTCCACCCATAGATCAACTTCAAATTACTCACAGAATACCTAAAGGACGAAAATTATATTTCTCTGAATCCATCGAAATTTTCAAACTCTCCATAGAAATAATTTTCTGAACGACCAGTATGGCCTGCTTATTCGTCTATATTTGATATTTTTAAATAATACATGCTTTTATCATTGGTTGTGTAAGGGGTTTTGTGAAGTACAGCAGCTTAGAATACTCTACTTTGCTCTGGTTGAATCTGTTCTCGGCTATGGAATTTTAGTATGGGGTGTGTGGAAAGTATATATTTGAAGAAGTTAGAAATCATTCAGAAAAGGTTTTTGAAAATTATATATTCGAAAAATAAGACACAAAGATGCACTTTATGCCGAGATCCGAATTTTAGATTTGAGACAGTTATTCTGTGAGAAGATTCTTTGCCATCACTTCAGGGGCGGAAATACGAACGAACCAATCTCGCATGATCACATGACTAGATATGCTAAAAATGCCTTCGTCATTCCTCGAACGCAGAAAACGGCAGGTCAGAGGTATTTCTTATACTTAGCACCTCGAACTTTCAATATGTTGCCACAGCATATCAGAAGCTTGACCGCCCTGAAACTGTTCAAAAAAGCACCAATTTAACTTATATATGTGTACAGGGTCGTTTTGATTAAGCTACTTATATTCTTTTGTTGCTTCGCTTTTCAGTGGGACTATGTCTTTTGATTTTTTGTTGAAATCTATGTTACTGTTATCTTTTCCTCTTTTTATATCAGGGATATAGGCTCATCAAGTATTGTTGTTGTTGTTAGAATCAGGCACAAGGATTATCCTTTTCTGATTCACAGTTCATTAGTAGCAGAAAATTCTATTAGTTGTATTTAATAATTATTCCTTAATATATGAATGCTCTTACCTACTTTAATTCATGATAGCACTTATACTATGAGATAAGAATTCTCTAATAGTTAGAAAATTTAAGTTTGTAAATGGAAATGAAATAAAGTTATTATTATTATTATTATTATTTATTATCGTGGACTTATGCACTATCTCATCTGTTAGCTGGATATGATTTACCTTTCCCAGATTCAGCAATCAAAGGGAATAGGCTCGATTACAATATACTTGACAAAAATTTTCTAACTATCCTACATGTATTAAGAATTACAGCTTTTTGCATTTCTATATATGTATTCTTATGCAATTCTAATTTCTTAAGGCTATCATGCAAAGTTTAGGGTATTAACCCAGTCGAGGATACGATGACAGGAACAATATCTATTTTCTCGAGGTGCCACATCTGCTTGATCTCAATAGCAAGTTCTGTGTATTTGGACTTTTTCTCCTGGAACTTGTTCAGCACGTTGTTATTATTCGGTATGGCGATATCCACCGGCATTGCTGTTCTGGCTCTCTTATCATACACCACTATGTCCGGCCTATTATTCGTCACCATTCTGTCAGTGATAACAGGCCTATCATAGTATAATCTGATAGAGTCATTTTCCAATACGGGCGCCGGTTGATACTTGTAATATGGCTGAAAGGTATTCAGAAGTCCGTACTTGTGTGCAAGTTTCTGATGGATAATGTTGCACACTTGAGTATGCCTGTGAAGATAGTCCGTATTGGCCAGTTGTTCGCATCCGAACGTAATATGCTGTATAGTCTCCGATCTTATATGGTATTTTCTGCACCTATCTATTTGTAATGTTCCGTCCTTCATTATAAATTTTTTGTAGTTGTTTGTAGCGATCACGTGTTCTTGGATGGCCATAAGGAATCCCTCTGTTTCTGCGAATAATTCTCCTTTCATCAACCATTTGTTGGAGGCTTCTTTGTCGATGTGTGGTTGATTAATCTCATGTTGATGTCGTCCATGCAATTTCTTTCTTGACCATTGCTCTTGTTTTTCAGTATCTGATAGGAAGGGTAGATTCAGCAGGTCATCTCTGGTAGCAAGATTTAGTGGTGTATATCCCCTATCAGCCAACGATACCACTCTATGGAGGTCAGAAATGAAAGCTTTTGCAGAGAAGAATTCTCTGAGATTTTTTATCTGTTCGGTGTGTAAATTGGCAACATCTATTAATCCGCGTCCTCCTTCTTTTCGCTTCAAAGTTGTTCGCATCACAGACGATTTTGGATGATGATTGTTGTACTTTGTCAGCATCGTTCAGGTCTGCCTTTGAATATCATCCAGTTCTGTCTTAGTCCATCTGATTATGCCAAATGAGTTAAGCAACACTGGAATGGCGTAGGTGTTAATTGCCTTCACTAGATTATCATATTTAGTTTATAACCTTTTGTCTAAACCCTTCTTAATTTTGTATCTACCTGTTTATGTATGTATATATTTTCAACTTTAGTTCAGTACTTGTTGCAGCTGAAGATGGTCGAGAGACCGAAATTGCAATCTTGATTTTCAATAAATCTGTTGTGATAGTATAACACATAGTTTAATTTCTTATTATCATCATATATACCGAGACATTTCCTCTCGGAAAAGTCGAAATGGTGTTATTGCAAATGATCTTTTGAAACGAAAGTGCAGAGTCTATTCTGAGAAAGACTATTTATACCGGTTTGCCAAGTCAAAACAGGAGGTTTTTGTATATTTTGCCAGATCTCTCTAGCCCATAACTTCGAAACAATCTGTAGTATACTCGATTAATTCTTGGTAATGTTACATGATATCCAGAAACTCTTTTGCTGACTTGTGTTCATCTTGTTGGAGGTCTTTCTCTGCTCTCCTTGATCGCCGTTCAAGAATTGTCTGTATTCATCTGTTGTCCCTTACTCTGACGACTTTGTTGGGCATCTATATTTCAGTCTGAGCTTACTGTCGATGACAACGGCGAAAGGAAGGAAAATTTGGTGTGAACTTGAGCTTATGATACCTCTAAATTATCAATGTCACTTATAAAACGGTTATCATATAGTCGATACATATTCCAAATGATATCTCACAAGCAGGGCGTAGCTAGGTGATCATGTGCCCTGGGGCAAAAAAAACTGGGGCCCCTAAACTGTTAGGTTTCATCAATATATACCTATACATATTTCAAAAAGGCCAAGCTATTTTATCATAAATAATCGGAATTAGGTATCATCAGCTTTTTATCGTACAGTGTAGAGCACAACAAATCCACTTAGAGTTAAGGAATGTATATTTGGGTTAATCATATTGATATTAAGGAATAAATAGAAGTAAATCAAATCAGAATTTTCACTTATAAACGTTTGTATATATATTAAAAATTTTAGTTATAATCTTTTCTTGGCCTTAGTTTTCGCAAAAGTATCAATCACTTCGGTTAAATCTAGGTTTGATGCGGTTTTGTTTTCGATCGCTATTAGTGATACATGTCGGAGTCGAGCTTGGCCCATAGTATTCCTTAACTAATTTTTAATTATTTTTATTTTGCTAAATGATCTTTCAGCTTCAGCAGAAGTAACTGGAATTGTATGGAAGAGTAACATTGCTGTAAATACTTCTGTCAGGTCGCATTCTAGCACTCCATACTTTGTCATTAATTCTTTACAAAATTGGTGAATAGTCCATGACTTAGTTAATTCAGGTAGAAGTAGGTGATACAAATTAAGAAATTGAAGAGAAAAGTTTGGGCCTATTATATCAAAATATTTACTTTGGAATTGGTCACACTTTTGTAATAAAGTAGTTTCATCTACTTCCAGTAAAAATGATGGTTTTAGAAATCGAATATTTGACTGATTGCACTCACACCAGTATCATTCAGTTGAGCTATAATTATGTCTAGTACAACCTTGAAAATAGTAATTTAAAATATTTCTTCCTGTTGTGAAATTGGTAATCAGAAGCT
This sequence comes from Cryptolaemus montrouzieri, assembly GCA_013387265.2. Taxonomy (NCBI): domain Eukaryota; kingdom Metazoa; phylum Arthropoda; class Insecta; order Coleoptera; family Coccinellidae; genus Cryptolaemus; species Cryptolaemus montrouzieri. Next base: position 129,791,898 of record JABFTP020000185.1, read on the forward strand.
AATTCATCAAAATATTTTTTAACTTTCCTTTACCTGTTTTCTTTAAAGTTGTGATCTATACCATATTTTCTTGCAGTTTCACTGGCTTTGCACTTGAAAAGGATTCGAACTCATTTCTATAAATTTGCATCTTTACATTTGTCTCTGTTAAAGCTCGACTTGTCCCGTCCAAATCGATATCGCATCTTTGTAAAGTTTTTGATATATAATTTATCGTATCGTATCGTATACTTGGTACTATCAAAGATTATATGCTATGTCATTTATAATAAATTAAAACAATAATAAAATAAAATACAAAGACAACATTGAAATGATGAGGTACTCTTTTATGATATCAGAGTGCTGATCCAGACACAGGGATAGCCAATGAAACTACACATACAATACTCTTAACTGAATATAATGAACACATAAATCTTAAGATAGTAAGATTCACCAAGTCTTGCTAAGGAATTCATCAATGCTATATATTGCCTCTTGCAATAGAACATTATTCATTATTCTGTTGAATTATTTCGATGTTAGTGTTCTTCTGATGCTGGGTGGAATGGAGTTGAAAAGTGTAACCAGCTGTGTTCTGGCTATCCGGTGATACTTTGCAGCTATATTATTTTGGTTGCGAGTGTTATATTGGTGAAGATCAGCATTCGAAGAAAATCTACTCTGGTTTTGGTGGATGTACTTGGGACAGCTCAGAATGAAAACGGATGTCACTGTTAGGATCTTTTCCTTCTCGAAAGATGGCGGACAGCTTTGAGTGCCGGAGAGACCACAGAGAATTTTGATGTCATTTAGTACATGGTGTATGGATTCGCAAAGGAACACGAACTCGAAATTTAGCATTTTTGTTTTGATACTTTTTGCTTAACTACGCTCATATTTACTGGAACTCTTCAAAACTATTTCTGATAATGCTTCGATTATATCAAAAAAACGAAGTTTTATTGCAGATATTGTATTGACCCTACTGGACCATCTAGTCGTATTTAATTTTTTTAAAGTGATTTCCGATTCGCCAGTAAATTTTGAAAAAAGATCCCAACATTTAATGCTATTTCCGAAAAAATCTTGCAACATTGAGAAAAAATCTGTAATTCTATACAAGTGTTAACGGCATCGTTTACCACCAAATTTAAATGATGAGTGGCGAAATGTACATACTCCGCGTTAGGCTGGATATCCCTAATCTGTTTTTGAATACCATTATACACACCGCTCATCACGCTGGCTCCATCATAACCTTGGCCCACACATTTTTAAATCAATGTTTTTGTCAATAATGTAGTTAATTGGTTGATTAAATCTGCCGCCTCATGTTGGAATGCTGCATAAAAACCTAGGAACACTTCTTTTACTTCTATATCACCTGGCTGTCAATTTTCCGATCTGGTTATTTGTGCGTACCTCACAACAATGCTTAGCTGATCTACTTTCGATATATCCTGTGTCGTATCCAAGATGATGGCGAAGAAGGGTGACGCTCTAATTTGTTCTATCAGATGATTTTCAAGTTTGGTCCCCAAGTACTCAATCATTTCATTTTGAATTGTTGCACTCAGAAATCTAATAACCCAGAAACAAAAACAAAACGAATTAAAATTTAAAAAACCAATAAAACACGTAATAAAAATAAACAAAAAAAATGAGAATAACACAACAATTTGCATGGTAACCTTCCTCATTTAAGTTTTCTCGATGTCCTCTAAAAGCCAAAGAACTCTTTGCTGGGGCGAGAATCACATTGAATATCCTATGAAGAACCATTCTCCAAAATTACGCTTCTTTAGAATTTCATTTTCAAGTTCCTTGTCAACAGTATCACTTTTTTCCAAAGTTCATACACAGAACATGCTTCCGTATGGTCATTCGAGACACTGTGTTGTTTAATTCTTTCTGATAAATGTTTCCAATCCCGAATGCCCGTACACCATATATTATTATTTGCGAAGCAAATAACCAGCAGGGTTTTTTTGAAAAATAGTACGATTTAAAAAAACATATGTTGTTCTGGTGGGCGTCTATCAGAAATGGCTCTGAAGGCTGTAAAGGTACCATATCAAGAATGTGGCGTTTTTCATTTTCACTTAATATCTTGTTTGTAAACTTTTCCCAAAGTGGTCACATCATCTGATTCCCTGTCACTACCAACGGAAATATTTGAAACAAAACTGCTTGTAGAAGGTTGAGTAAAAAATTTGACAATTTTGGGTAACTTTTGTATACTATCTTTTCTTTCCTGGCGTTGTTTTCGTTTCAATGCACCACTAGGTTTCTTGTTTTATCCATTATTTTAGTTCACTTATGCAAAATGACTACGTCACAGACAACAGGAAACGTTGTATAATGCATCGCCATACGTACGGGGATTTCCCCGATTCCGAAAATATCATGAAGTTTTCTAGTCTGACAAACGAGTAGAATCCCGTGAAAAAAGCGGCAAATTTAAAAACCTTACAGGTGCAATAGAAATTCAACACGGATAGTATGCCGAATACATATGACTAAATACATTTAATATATACCATTTATAATTAGTATATTTTGGTTGATATTAGCATTTTTATATATGTTTGTATTTGCTGCCTTCTTGAAGGATTTTTGGTGGCAACACTGCACGAACAACAGAAATAAAACAGGGGAATTTCCCGCAAGCGAATAAGAAGTTGAAACTTGTCGGGAATTTCTCTGTATTTTTTAAATGAGTTGCCATGATTAAAGTAGTGTTGCAAACAATTTGCAACCTATTTTATTTAGATTCCGAAGGTGGGCAAATTTTTCGGTAGTTCAATAAGAGGATTGCTAATAAGGGACACTGCCCAGCGTAGCCCTTAGGTAGCTACTCCAGTTGTCTGAGTTTATGGGAAGTACTAGTTCTATTCTGATGATCATGAGTGAGTGTCATAAATGCGAAATTTTGCTTTCGCTTAACTTCGGAACTACATGACCTACAGACTTGGATTTTAAGTATGTGATTATAGCTTACTGGATGATCTTATCGAGAGGTTCTTAAATAGGGGCCTGAAATTGCGGCAAAATGGTTCCAGTAAAAAATGATACGGCAGTGTTTGCTTCATGTTCGGCTTGGCGAGGGCACTACCGTGCCCCCTAATAAATTGTAAGGGAAATAGCGAAGACTTTTAGGTATAAGAAATAAATGGTTGCAAATTAACTTTTCTATATGTATATTATTGAAATATCATAAGTAATCTCAATTCTTCATATGTGAACTCAAATGTCACCCCTCATATGAAGTTTATTCTTATGCCTCTCTTCTGCAATCAATATTCTCAATATTTTTTCATCATAACCCTTTTAATTCGTTTTAATGCACTCAATTATATTTGATTGCCCATCAGGTATGATGTTGAACTTTGACTGAAAATAAGAAGAAAATTTAATATTTTTAATGTTTAAAATGCCAATTGTAAGTTGATTTATTTAGCGTAGAAAGAAAAATATTTTGATGAAATACAATAATAAAAAAACAAATTAGTCACTGAAAATCTTTTGAAATTTACATAAATTATGAGTAAAGTATATACTAGTATACTAGTTCAAGAAAATACAAAATACAAAAGAGGGTCATTAGCTGCTAATGTACTTCCTGAATTTTTTTGCCAAGAATACTGAATTTTTGGAAATATTAGACGACTCCTGGTAAACATGCCACAAGAACTGATTTGATTCAGTTGACTGGTTGACTTTATTGTTTGTGGAAGGAAGAATATTTTTGAGCACACTTGATCAATAACTGAAAAAAAATTGAAGAACGATGAACCTAATATGACTCAGCACTTTTCAAAAATTATACCAACAGCATAATAGGCTATTTGACGAATTTCAGCAAATCAGTTTGAATTATTCTTTATTATATAATAAGATCACGACATTCATATTTCCTATAGCCTTATTGTATCATCAATAAAATCAATGTTTACACTTAAATTTCCAAAACTGCGCCAAAATCGCTGCTTCAGTGATGGCGTTAGTCATATAACACATTTGATGTCGCAGGCAAGTAAACCAGTTATTTCATAATTTGCACCCAAACTTATTGGTATATCGTAAATAAATGGTGTGTGGCGCCGCAACGTACAAATATATCTAAAAAAGTCTAAGATCCAGTTCCCATGAAATTCAAAAAAAGAAAAATACGCTTAGATTCAATTCTGAGCGACATAAAAGGCATTTTATCGTATTCAAATGCTTTTGTGCGATAATAATAACCTCAAATGGTCGTCCTGTTCCAAGATTCACCTGGTCATCCACTTTCTCATTTCTAACTGCTTCCGGGGATCCGGATGAATTTGACTGCCCTGGTATTGACAGGACTGTTTAGTATTATGTTTGAGAAGTTGGGACTCTGTGGTCATATTTTCAAAGTCGTGAGGGCGGACCTGCTGTTCAAGAAGATGATACTCCTGCCCGCTTTTTGAGTGAGCGGCCTCCAAGAGTTAAAATTCGGAGAACCTTATGCAATTGGAATATTGCAACATTTTCTTTATGATGATTACTAAAGATATTGACGATAAAGATGAAAATTCTGAATAAACTGTTCGAATTTAGGATCTCATCGAATCTTCAATTTTATACACAAAAGTGGTTCAAGCCCCTTTGCTGCTATACTTTGTTGTTTAGTGAAGAAATTATGAGGTTTAATCATCATTATTAACGATATTCGGGGTTTTAGCTCGAAAATCTAACCTACACGTGATTTTACAAATATAAATTCATGTTGTAAAATCATAAATGTTATCTTTCGTTTTCTATGGAATTCTAAAAACTTCAATAACTTAAATATATGTTACTTTCTTTAATTATACTTACTGATGTATCAAGTTTTTCAATGATATGAATTGCAGTTTTTGTATGCAAAGTTACTTCACCAACTCTAATTTTTGAGGTACCATTGGCGAGAGCCATTAGAACGATAACCTGATCCTGGCAATATTCATCCACGCATGCGCCATCTCTAATTGATTTCAATAGGCTTTCTGCTGCTCTTTGTCCTGCATCTAATGCCTGTTCGCCTCTTTTAACTAAAGCTGAACTTCCAAGAACACACCCGGTGCTTGTTTCTGCTACTAGTCTGCAACATCAGGCGTTTGCAAATGTATTGATTGAATGCAGAAAAAAATATTAACTTTCTTCAATATAATGAAGAATTTATATTTGGAAGAATTTCCGAAAGGACAAATTTCAACATAACCACTTTATTCGTTAAAGCATTGCATGTGATAATTAATCGTAAATTATTATTAGTAATCTTTTAAAATTGCTGGTTCTTAATTTTATTTCTTAATTTGTGCTACGTTTTTCAATGAAATAGAAATGTTTCTCATAAATCCGCATCTTCAATTTATTTTTGAAACTTGTTTTTCATAAAAATTGAACTAATTCTAATTTTTGGTCTTTCATTGAATGTTGGTCGAAAAAATGATTTACCATTGTAATATGATCAATTCAAGATATTTAAGTGAAAAAGCAGAATAAGAGGAATTACTAAAGACATTTTGTATTGCATACACTATAATCAAAAAATTGATACCAAACTAATGAAATGGTTTGTTTTTATCCATCGGGGAGTCACGAAGACATCGAACGCGAGTGGTATTCCACCTTCACAGAAAACGACGAATTACTGGAGTGTTGGAGTGGCGCAGGTCGGGATTATAGAGGGACCATTGTGTCTGCTCAAAAGGAAAAATTAAATGTTCTTCACAAAAACGTTTCTTGTACTGAAAACATTGTGAAGAGGTGGTTAGGCACTCATTTACCGGACTTAAAGATATCAGAATCCTGATACTAAATGAAACAAGATCAATATATACGTAAATGACAACAAATAAATAGTAAATTTCAACGAAAATAGATAAATAAGAGTAGAGTAATAATGAATAAAATTAGTGCAAAATAGCCAGTTTTCTGGCTATGTAGACGCGGCCATGTTTACAAACATGAATATCCCAAGATAAGATAAAATAAATACTAACGTAACGTAATAAATGGTGAATAAAGTGATCGAATCTTCAATTTTAGACACAAAAGGTGGTTCAAGCCAAATAAATAAATAATAAATAATATATTGATAATAATATTAATAATAAATGGTGATAAAAAACAATGATGACATGGTCAAAATTAATAACATTGCGCAGTACCCTACAGAGGCATGTTGGAATTATAGGACATGTTATTCTGCATTTCATAAATATATCTCTGGAGTATGGCAGATTTTCAAGTAAATTAAAAACAAGCATTATCGTGCCAGTGCCGAAGATTAAATGTACAAATAAGTCTGATGAGTTTCGACCCATAAATGCTCTACAATGCTTTGAGAAGGTTTTAGAATTAGCTGTGTACAAGCAACTCATGGAATATTTGGACACTAACAACATCCTTATGAATAATCAATCCGGTTTTAGAAAACATCATTCTTGTGAATCTGCCCTTCAACTCACAGTTTATACATGGACCTAGTCCATTGACAACGGTGAGTTTGTTGTTGTTGTTGTTTTCCTAGACTTACGCAAGGCTTTTGAAACTCTCGATAGAAAAAAGTTGATACGAAAGATGAAAGCGATTGGTATAGATGGCGTAGTATAGAAATGGTTTGAGGATTATTTAAATGATCGAGAACAGATTACTAGATTTTAGGATGCTTACTCTGCACCGATAACGACCTAATGGTGTGCCACATGGGAGTGTACTAGGGCCGTTCCTCTTTTTGATATATATAAACGATATCAATGCCCATCATCAGCCAATGGATTCAAATTGAATGTTTTGATAACTAAAGCAATGATTCTAACTACACCATTCAGATACAGACAAATAAATCTTGAAAATTGTTCACTTTCTATTGATGGTGAGGCCATTGAATTCGTAAGAGAGTTTAAGTACCTTGATTTTGTGTTGGATAATAGTTTGAACCTTGATGCACACTTCAAATACATAACTAAGATCTCAAAAAGCTTTACTTTTTCACCCGAATTTCTAGACATTTGAGTACAACGGCCAAGGTAACAGTCTATAACACTATACTGCGGCCACATTTTGATTATTGTAGTACCTTGTTGTACAGTTTTGATAAAAATAAAATGCTGAGGCTGCAGAAACTCCAAAATAGGGGAATGAGAGTCATCTTAGGTTGTAACCGATTTACACCCATATCATTCATGATCAGTGCACTGGGATGGTTGTCTGTGCGACAAAGATACTACAGATCAGCGATGATATTCGTTTTTAAGATTATGAACATCCTCTTGCCATCTTATCTTACTGATCTAATCGTTTACAGAGGCTCTACTCATGAATACAGTACAAGACAAGAAAATGACTTTCATCTACCAAAATACAGACTTTCTGCATCCCAAAAGGTGTTGATGTAGGGTCTGCAACAGTTCAACACACTGCCAAATGAATTGAAATTGATCAAAAGTATTGATATCTTCAAATCAAGACTAACTGAGCATATAAGAGCAATGTGTTATTAGTATCAACAGGTGTATGTTTTTCTTTCTTACTTCTTTTTTTTGAACATATATTGTTATTTTTCGGGCTAAACAACATTTGAAATTATATGTATATTAGGATGTATCCTATGAATGAAATAGGTTATTATTATTATAAGTGTGGCACACCCAGTCGCAAGTTTGAGTCTGGCAAATATTGTAGTGAATGTGTAAAGTCAGCCAGATGGTTCAGGGAGGAGAAAGATTCAACTTTGGCACATCTGGTTGCTGTTTTGAGTCAATGGGTGCCATTGATGTGCATGAGCCACAATAGTCTGCAAAATATATAATGGGAGAATGGTAAATCTCTCATTCATGATAAAGAAAAGTATTGAACAGCAAAAACTATACAAGAATATTTACAGACAAAATATTCTTTCAAAGACTTATAGACAAAAGAAACATAACCTGAAGCAAGACTACTTGAGTGAAAATTATTGAAATACAACATATATGAAAATGAATGATTATCCCCAAATTCTAAAAAGAACATTATTCAATTCGAAACAGTGCAATCTACTTACATTATGCCAGCACCATTATCAGGAGCTATATCTCTATCTTCCTTGTACGTCTCTATATCTATATTCTTACTAATACATTTTAGCACTCCTTTTGCTCCATCAGCCATTTGGGAGGTCATTCTTATAGGTAATGTACCCGCAACAAAAGCCCAACCATGTACTGATTTTACATCACCTTGATCAATTAAGATGACTGGGTTTAATTTTTTCACAGGTCTAATGTTAATCGATACTTGTCCACCGCCTTTAGGAAAATATCCCCTTCTAATTAAATCTAGATCAAAAGTAGCTCCAAATTTCTCTAGGTTAGGTCTGAATACTTCTGTAGCATAGTCTATTTGTGGAGCCATTTCTGTATTTGTGCCCCCATAAAGTTCAAGTTTTGAGTCTGTTTCAGCAAACAAACAACACGGAAGAGCTACCTGTAGATGAATGGAATGAACAATTTTCGCATGGTGATATAAATGACTACATTTTAAATTGCATTTGAGGGGGTATTCAGGTCTAGAAAATTGAAAAAATATGCTCTCAAAAGGATTTTTCAAAATTCGAATTATTTTCGGAGATACAGCCGATTTTGATACGTGGCACCTAGCGGGCCGAGGATTAATCGCTCTGAGCTTCTGCTGCTTCAGAAGCAGAAAAATAAAAGAAAGAACTTCACAAAATCTCGATTTTGAGAAAGAAGAAGGTCCAATTTATGGATATGGGATCGCCGATTAATCCAAAGTGAGTATTAAATATTATTATCTGAGTTGTACAAACAAAGTTTCAATAGATTGATTAAGGTTGTTCTAAATAGTAGGGATGATGCCCAAAATGTTGTAAAAAATAAAAATAAAATAACAACTGACATAAAAATTTTTCAAGATCAGATTGAGGCGCAAAGAAAATTTATATAAAAATATATAAAATCTAAATCGGAAGATCTGAAAGCTAATGGAAATGATACTAAGACGATTGAATATGTTAATGGTATTCCGGTTATAGTTGATTAAATGTGTCAAAAATTTGTTAAAAACCAGTAGAGTCCCCTAATAGCCTCAACGATAAGGATATAATTTAAGGTAATATGCAAAGTTTTTTGTCTCACAGAGATGAAATTATTTTAGAGTTATCACTTTTTGGTCCTAAAGTGCTTTTATGTAGAAAAGTCGCACGAAAGGCGATATGGAGGATTCTGAGGTAGGTATTCCAGGCTATTGTTTACTGAGATGTGATTCTTCTTCAAGACATACTGGGGGAGTGTTGATTTCTGTTAAAGCGGAAATTACATTTTCTGTTCATAAAAATTTTATTCTTGATCCTAATTACTGGTTATTAAAATCGAAATAAATAAGAGGGAAATATTAATAGGTGCACTATATCATTCATCAAGTGCCAGTGATGCGGTTTTTTTTGGAACATTTTGAAACTATTTGTGATGACTTATGTAGCTCTGCGAAGAAGCTCATATTGGTGGGTGATTTCAACATCAACTTAATGAGTGATGATTTTTATTGTAAAAAAATTAAAAATATATCTCAAATTTATGGTTTGGATCAATCTGTTATGGAACCGACAAGGGTAACAGATACAAGTGAATCACTTGTTGACTATGTCGTGTCTAACTTCAGTGTAATAAGTTAGGTGCATGAAACACCCAAAATTACTGATCACAGCATTGTGTCTCTGAATATAAGAAAAATTAGGGATTTAGATGAGTGTAATGATTCAATAGTGAAATTCGGGAAGATTAATAAGACTGTATTTAAGGATATTAATTTGAAACTGCTTTTGGTAAACTTTAACTTGAATAGTGTGAATGTCGATGAATTGTATCAAGATTTTAGGGATAAGTGCGGAAGGGTCCTTGATGAATTGACTCATATACATAGTGTAATAAAAAAGAATTATCATGTGCCATGATTTGACAATGAACTTAAAAGTAAGAATAAGGAAAGTGACGGAGCTTTTAGCTTGTTCAAAAACAGCAGAGACAAGGAGAGCTGGATGTGTTACAAGGTGAATGTATGGCGTTGAATAGATTGAAGAAGAAAAAGTATTTTTATTGTAAAGTAGATATGAACAAGAAAAATCCTCGAATTATGTGGAATACGTTGAAATCGCTCATTAAGGGCAATGATCGATATAATGTATATGGGAGAGGAATTGTTTTTGACATTCAAGGTACAGATGTTTTGGTTAGTGATGAAGTAGTTATTGCGGACTTGTTTAATCGCTATTTCGTTGACAGTATCGGTGAGATTATGGGCACAAATGATCTATGTGTGGAGGATGAAATTTGGAGTGTGGCTGGGAATGACTTCAATGAATTCAGGACAGTAGAATTTGGAGAGTTGTCTACAATTGTGAATGGACTTGAGATGAAAGGCGGTAACTAATGTTTCGATATTTAATGTTTCGATATTACATTTGTAAAGGAAACCTATGGAGTTATGGGACATTGTCTATTGAACTTTATTAACACATCGTTGAGTTACGGACGAGTTTCAGCAGCTTTCGAAACAAGCATTCCAATACCTGTACCAAAGGTGGTGAACTCCAATAAATTTAATGAATTTAGACCTATTAACACGTTACCTACTGTTGAAAAAATCCTGGAAAAATGCGTATATAGACAACTGATAGAATTTGTGGACGGAAATAATATATTTTGGGCTAACCAATCAGGGTTTAGGAAAAATCACTCATGCGAGTCTGCTCTGCAGTTGTCTGTTACGACTTGGACGAGGGCTGTTGATAAGGGAGAATATGTTGTTGCGGTGTTTCTCGACCTGAGGGCGCACCTTTAAGACATTTGACCGGGAAAGATTGTTGCGAAAGATTGAGTCATATGGTATTGGAGGTGCAGTGCATGGTTCAGTAACCAAAAACTGATTACGAACATCAATAATTCTTTCTCAGAAGCCATGGACACTGAGTTTGGTGTGCCGCAGGGTAGTGTGTTGGGCCCACTGCTGTTCCTTCTTTACGTAAATGATCTTCATCTGCATTATGACGGCGACTTTATGAACTTATTTGCTGATGATACCGTGTTGTATGTCCATGATTCGAATTTGGAGCAAGCGATTGACAGAATAAATCAAATACTTTAACGGGTGATGAGATATTAAAGTATCAATAGACTATTCTTGAATATCAGTGAGGTGAAGGCAATGGTTATGTCAACCAAATATAAATTATGTTGATCTAACTAGAAATAGTGTTTTGGTTAAGAGGCAAGAAATAGATTTAGTTCATGACTTCAAGTGCGTTGGTTTCGTTTTGAATGATTGTTTGACTCACACTTCCAACAATATAACGAAAAAAATTTAGAAAAACTGTATTTTTTCAGTAGAATATCCTCTGAACTATCAATGTACTCTAGAATTTCTGTTTTTAATGCTATTGTTCAGCCCCATTTTGATTATTGTTCTACTCTGATGTTTTCTCCCGATGTTGGCAAGACTGGTGTTCTACAAAAATTGCAAAACCGAGCTATGCAGATCATTTTAAGGTGTAATAGGTACACAAGAATAACTTTTATGTTGGATTGCCTTCAGTGGTTCTCAGTGGTTCAAACTGCTATGATATTTATATTCAAATTAGTGAAGGGGAAACTTCCCATATACCTGAATGAATTCATCAGTCTTAAAGGACAGATTCATGAAAAAAATACGAGAGAGAGCAAGCAAATTTTTTTCCATGTTAAGAGATGTAATTTGTCTTTAACTGAAAGGTCCTTGTTTTTTAATGGTTAGGAAGATTATAAGTTTGCCAACATATGTTAGAGAATGTTCATCCATTAGTTTATTTAAGAGAAGGTTGGGTATCTATATAAGGGAGAAACATGGATAGCAATTGATTTAGTTTTCCTAATATTTCATAAGGAGATATTGATTGATTTTGTTGATAGTCAGTAGTTATTAGTTTAAGCTTTCTTATTATGTGCGCGATGAATATTGCACGGTACATGAGAAAATATTATTTTCTTTATTGTATTATTTTGTATTTGTATTAGGGATTACCCTATGGAATCAATAAACTTATTATAAATCTTTCTCAAACTTCAAACGCGTTTTTCTCAAAACTCCTTTTGATGAGGTGGTTGACACAATATCTCAAGTTCTATCTGACCGATTCCTTAGAAATTTTGTGAGAATCTTCTTTATACATCTTTTTATCACTTGGACCTTGGATTTTGGAAAAAGTTAATTTGAAGAATTTTTAAAAAATTCGTAAAGATCGAAAAACAGGGGTAACAACATTTTTTTCAAGTGGACGCCATTTTGTCAATTTTTTTTGGCCAAGGTCCAAGCGACATTTTTACTAATTAAGATTTTTTTGTTTGTTCGATTTGGATCACTACAAGGGTTGGAATCATGTCAACCAGTGAGCACCGTTTGACTGGCAACACCCACTTCACTGGCCTGTCACAGAATGTATTTTTTCCTTTTTTTAATTATTTTTATATACTTTAAAATCAATAATTATTGTATAAAAAATGGTTTGTAAAAATGTTTTCAATTTTTTTTATCCTAGTTAAAAATACCCAAAAAGTAGGGTTCTAGACCAAAATATCCTCTTAATTACAGAAAATAGTAGCAGTACAGACATAATTTTCTTATATTGTCACATTAATGATTTAATTCATAAAAGTATATAAGCCAGGAATAAAAAACTAACTATATTGGGTAGACTAGAAAAATTCTAACAGAAAGTCTGAAATCCAAGAAAACCTGATTGCTTTTGAATCATATAACATCACTTGCACTTTTATTCTACAATTTTGTGATAAGAATTAACTATAAATAAAACTATCAAATGAACAATAATTTGCTTCAATATACCAACCTGCAATAACAAAGTAATACTTCCAGCTGTTTTCACTAATGCCTTGAAGTTTCCCCCTTTGAGAAATTTCGGATAGAAATCAATAACGGTAGATTGAAAACTAGCTCCTTTAACATTTGCATTTGCCAAGTCCCTCATCAATTCAACTCCTTGAATTAAAATGCATTAATATATGATTTTCTTGTTCTTTTCTCTTCTCACTTTGAACATACTTTTCTTTGTAGACTAGTGATTAAAATACAGGACCCAATAACATCATGGTATTGGACATTCAATTATTCCAAATAATTTTTACCTTTCAAATGTTGTTCCAATAGTCCTGCTTTGGTTCTTCCACCCCTAATATTGCTAACCCTGATTGGAATTTTTTTCAAGACACTCATGGTGAGGGCAATTCTTAATATTTGGCCGCCCTGTTGGATAACAAAAATTGGTATAAATTTAAAAATGTATCTACAATGAAATAGGTAACACAACCTACTCCTTCAAGTTCCGATCCATCAATTTCCCTTATCTCATCCATTAGTCTATATGATTTTATTATTTTTGTTTTGAATAGATATAGTATAGTAATTAATTTATGAAACCTTTAAAATTTGTTTATTTTATGAACAAAAGTTTAGGTTAGTTATAGTAAACCATAGAAAAGATACTTCTTCTTCTTCTTTTATCTTTTTATCGCCCTTGGAGGTGAGCTTTTCGGTTGAGCTTTGAACTTGAAAAACTTCAGAGTCCACCCAGCTATTATTTCCATAAAAGTAATTTTTTCCAAAAAAACAGACGCACCAATCGCGAACACAATCAAGAATACCTGGGGATAACCATCATTAATCAAGCATAATTAATTCTTCTCTTTCTTTCTTCTTCCTTTAAAGCCCCTCGGTCACTGTTACCATTTATGTAAACTTTCAATCCTATTTAATTGGGTCCATCGCTCGATGAATCTTGGATTATCCAATACAATATTAAGTTTTCACAAATTTTTGTCTTTCACAAACTCTTTTCAAATAGCGTGGACTTCCTCGACATGACAAACACGTCTTACCGGCACAGAGGCCAAGGCGAAAGTCCGAAAATACACTTAGTCAACAGTTTGTTTGTTTTTTCTTCAACGTGCTCTAATTCTGCCTTTCGGCTAATGACACGCCGGGGAATTCTGTCACCTCACTAACCCGGAAATTTTGCCGAACCCCTCTCGTGTCGAGGGATGGGATCTTTAATGTCCAACACATCTCTGTTAGACAGGACCGACGGCTTCACATCTCCTCCGAAAGACGCACACTCAAGCGATTCCCAGAATCCGAAAAATCGCACCAACTTTGTGGAGATTGAACCCAGATTACTTTGCGCAGGAGAATAGTCAATAGTTGTGTTGAACAACCATTGACTATGTATCTTATAGAAATTAACTTTGACACAAAATAAAGTATTCTTTCTTCATTTATGTGTTGGATTGCTCATTCATTTTGTCCTTTATATCCAATTAATTCAGTCGAATTTGTTATAAATCTTGTTAGATTTTTAATTTAGAAGAAGAAGGTGAAAAGAAATTCATACCAGAATATGAACAACAATAGTAATTGAAAGATTCAATGAGCGATTTCGGTTTGCCTATGTCAGTGGTTTCCAGAGTGAAATTCAACACTGTATGCTATATTATGATTGTATTTTCAGGCGCGAATTGTTAGGTGTGAAGTAAATATATTCAAGAAATATGTTAGTTTTCTATTTTTGCGTAATTTGGAAAGAATTATGAAGTCTGATCCTCAAGTTTTAAATATTTACTAATTCCACTACTCTAAATATTAATAATTCTGTCTTATTTATGTTTAAAATCTAGAAAAATGTTCAACAAAGAGTTTTTCAACAAAATAGTTGGGATTAAAGAGCTATATTGTTTATTTACAATCATTCGGGATTAATCAAATATAACATCTCAAGAATTTTGGTTAGTGTCTTTGTTGACAATAAAACTAACATTCAATCATTTATTATTTATTCGAATAAAACAGAGAGTAACAAAAATTGTAAGATCACAGTGATGAGAGGAAAACACAATATACTTATAGAATGGATAAACATTCAAAATACTCAAAACCCTCCGTCCGGGAAGAAACGAGTGAACCATACGTAGTCTTTCATATAACTCAAAAGAACAGAATTAAAAAACCTGAGGAGAAACTCCATCTCGCCCATCATTGATACATTAGTAACAGCTATGTGAGTGTGTTATGAACAAAAATATGCAATGCATTATAGTGAATAGATGATTTTCACGTACTGCGTACCTATGATTCAAAAGTGTGTTGTTATTTTCCTGAAACTGATCAATTTATAAACCCCATTTTCTCCGTTTTCTAGTTTGTAGAAATTTTTTGTCCAATTTTAAATTTGAATCAATCACATGCTTGCGCAATAAATTCACCAATGAAATGCTCCGTGAGCGGCGGCGTCAATTGTGTTCATTTCCGTCAAGATGGCTGAAAATGTTGTGCGTGTTTCACACAAACAAAATAAACCAATAAAAGTGTTAAAATGGAAAGTACGAGAAGGATCTACAGTGTCTATCGGTAGAATAATACTCTTTTATGATTTCAATGAGGTTGACAAAAACGTACATCTTAAATTAAAGTCTACAAAAGCTGGAACAATAAAGAAAATTCTTGTACCGGAAGGCGCCATCGTATGTTTTGGGTATTTACATTCAAATAAACGCGGGAATTTATTATATGAACAAATGGAATTTTTTCAGGGATCCACTTTATGAATTGAAACTATGTAATCATCCTACTATTATGAATGATATGTGTGCAGAATGTGGCGCTGATTTGAGAAAATATGATAATATTGCAGCTGTAGCTTCAGTACCCATGGTACATGCTATTCCTGATCTTAAAGTTAGTGAAGAGGTAAGTACACAGGATATGTATATTTGGAGAAATTTATTATATTGCATATAATTTTTTTAGCAAGCTAAAATAATTGGTAAAGCAGATTCGGAAAGATTACTTCGAGACAGAAAATTGGTACTACTTGTAGATTTAGATCAGACTTTGATACATACAACAAATGATAACGTGCCTCCAAATATTAAAGATGTTTATCATTTTCAATTGTATGGAAGACATTCACCATGGTATCATACAAGATTGCGACCCGGCACACATAAGTTTTTGGAAAACATATTCTCACAGTTTGAATTACACATATGCACATTTGGAACTAGAAATTATGCTCATATGATCGCAATGTTTTTGGACAAAGATCAGAAACTTTTTTCTAATAGGATTTTATCAAGAGATGAATGCTTCGATCCCACAAGTAAAAAAGCTAACTTGAAGTAAGTTTTGATAACTCCAATATGTTTTTGAAGTGCAATTAACTTCTGTTGACATGTGAATAATTTCATGTATGTTATAAATTAGGTCTGGACTGTACGAAATCATTTTATTTATTTTTTGTATTTTCTTGCACAGAAATAAAGTAATGTATATACAGGGATATCCACCGGGACCGTCCGTTAAAAACTTTTTTTTAAATTCCAATTACAATATCAAGCTGAAATTTCATATGTGGCCATAACTAGCGATTTCCAATTGGAGTGAAATATTTTCGAAGTGATACCATTTCCGGTTATACCGGAGGTGGGTGATTACTTTGTTATTTCAAATGGTAATCTACCTTTTTTATTAGACATCTAGAACCGACATTTGAGCAAAGCATAAAATACCCAACTTGTTGGCACTTATCTGTCAAAAATTTTGACAGATTTAATTATTTTTGTTATAAACTCGATTATTGAGGAACATTAAAAAAAATTGTAGCTTGTAGATCTTTTGCACTAAAGACACAATTTTTGCCTTGGTGGATAGAAGAAGGATCAAGGAATTTTTTTAACAAACTACACATGTCAAATGTTTATTGAGTTGTTTCGTATGATTTTTTCAATTTGGCCTTTTTCAAACAGCAATAATTCAATTTTTTCAAATTGCACGTGTCATTTTTTATATCGCCATCAGATGAAGCGTCAAATTTCAGATAGAATTGTATCAGCATATTGGAATTGTAAAAGCATGTACTATACCCATCTCTTATAGTTCCGAAATAATTTGGGAATATATTGAATTTTGATGATTTTGCAAGAACTAACAGAGAATGCTTTGAAATATTTGAATCAAGTAGCTGAACTGGCTACGCTCACCTGACAGGTGCCTAAAATTAATGTACTTGTCACTTCGTTCATTCGAATTTGATATTTCAACAAGAATTGTCGTTATTTCAGATTGAAAATATCCAAAAAAACAACACATTTGGAATAAAACCACTGGTTATTCAAACGAAAATATATTTAATCTTTTTATAATTCATTTTAGAATGTCAAAAAGTAGTGGGTAGAAATTGCAGGCAATTCGATAACCAATTTCCAAATTTACCGTCTATGAGTAAAATAAAATTTCGAAGCATAAGAAGCAATTTGCTACAATCTGGATGAATAAAAATTGTAGGAACTAAGCGAAAACCAATCATCGAAGATAATTACATTAATACGAATAAATGATAGCAAACATCATAGGAGAAAACTAATTTTCGATCTGTATAAATGTTCAATATGGGCCCCAACATGATGAGATGCCCTCCTAGTTTCCTCAAGGTCAGAATTACGAAAAGCATTATGAATGCGCTCTAGTAACTCTTCTTTACTTCTTTCAGGGGTAAGATACACTTCACTCTTGATTTTGCCCCATAAATAATAATCAAGGGACGTCAAGTCCGGAGAACGCGGAGGCCATAAATTTGGTCCTTGATTACCCCAACATCTATCCTCGAACATTTCTGTTAGCTGCCGATCTACAGCTCGTGTTTTATGTGCTGGTGCACCATCCATTTGGTAATAGCAATCCCTCAGAATGTTAGGGGGTAATCCTTCTAAAAAATTTGCTAATGTTCCTCTCAAAATTTCCAGGTATCTTTGTCCATTAAGATTTTCCTCATAAATGTGAAAAGCCAACAAATCATTCATTAAAATTACAGCGTTCACGCTGAATTTATTTCGGAAATCAATAACCTCAATGAAATGTGGATTTTCTGTGGCCCAAAAATGTCGATTTCTCCTGTTGGTTATTCCACTTTCGTTGAACTTGGCTTCATCAGACCATATAATTTTTTGCAGAATTGTCTCATTTTCTTGAAGCCGAATTAATAAATTTTCACAGAAATTTAGCCGCTTGGGAAGGTCAGTTGCGTTCAATTTTTGTAGTCTGATAAAAGAATACGGGTGCATGTTATATTTCTTAAGGATCCTTTGAATGGAAGTATAACTCAATCCAATATCCATTGATGCTGACTCAATAGACGTATGTGGATTGGCACGAAAACACGCTAGCGTATTAATTTGATTGTCGTCGTCCTCGAGAATTGGTTTTCTTCTAGTTTCTATGTATTTTGTTCTTCCAAATTGCAGAAAATTCCTTCTAATCCTTCGAAATTTTGTTTTACTCATAGGCGCCAAATTTGGAAATCGGTTATTGAATTGCCTGCAATTTCTACGCACTACTTTTTGACATTCTAAAATGAATTGAAAAAAGATTAAATATATTTTAGTTTGAATAACCAGTGGTTTTATTCCAAATGTGTTGTATTTTTTGGATATTTTCATTCTGAAATAACGACAATTCTTGTTGAAATATCAAATTCGAATGAAAAAAGTGACAAGTACATTAATTCTAGGTACCTGTCAGGTGAGTGTAGCCAGTTCAGCTACTTGATTCAAATATTTCAAAGCATTCTCTGTTAGTTCTTGCAAAATCATCAACATTCAATATATTCCCAAATTATTTCGGAACTATAAGAGATGGGTATAGTTCATGCTGATACAATTCCATCTGAAATTTGACGCTTCATCTGATGGCGATATAAAAATTGGCTCGTGCCATTTGAAAAAATTGAGTTATTGCTGTTTGAAAAAGGCCAAATTGAAAAAATTACACAAAACAACGCGATATACATTTGACATGTGTAGACTGCTTAAAAAATTCCTTGATCCTTCTTCTATCCACACAAGCAAAAATTGTGTCTGTAGTGCAAAAGATCTACGAGCTACAATTTTTTTAAATGTTCCTCAAAAATCGAGTTTATAACAAAAATAATTAAATCTGTTAAAAGTTTTGACAGATAAGTGCCAACAACTTGGGTATTTTATGCCTTGCTCAAATGTCGGTTCTAGATGTATAATAAAAAAGGTAGATTGCCATTTGAAATAACAAAGTGATGACCCGCTACCGGTATAACCGGAAATTGTATCATTTCGAAAATATTTCACTTAAATTGGAAATCGCTA
The DNA here is from genome assembly GCA_013387265.2 of Cryptolaemus montrouzieri. Taxonomy (NCBI): domain Eukaryota; kingdom Metazoa; phylum Arthropoda; class Insecta; order Coleoptera; family Coccinellidae; genus Cryptolaemus; species Cryptolaemus montrouzieri. The sequence goes on from JABFTP020000185.1 coordinate 129,811,112, forward strand.
GTTATGGCCGCGTATAAAATTTCAGCTTGATATTGTAATTGGAACTCAAAAAGTTTTTAACGGACGGTCCCGGTGGATATCCCTGTATATTTAAGTTCTGGGGATTAGGTATTTATTTTAGAAGGTGTACAACTTTGCTTCCGCAGTTTGAACTAGATGGCTGTACTATTAAGTGGTAGTTGAATAAATAGATGATAGATGTCATACAATAAGCATAGGTATTTGTAAACATAACGCCATCGAAATATTAGTCGATTTGTGTCTGCATGATAAAGTTATTCTCGATTGAATATGACAGCTTACAAGCCAAAATCTTATCATTTGGTGGAGATTTTAATTTTCTGCTTTAATATGAAGAAATCTAAAGTTACTACCCATCCAATGCTCTCAAATACCTATGGTGAGGCCGCTATTAGTGAAAGAACGTGCCGAGAGTGGTTTCAACGCTTCAAGAACGCCGATTTTAATGTCGAAGACCAGCATGACAGTGGAAGAGAGAAGATTTTCAAAGATGCAGAAATTGCATGCATTACTTGTCAAGACTCTTGTCAAACGCAACAAAAATTAGCAGGATCATTGGGAGTGACGCAGCAAGCCATTTCAAAACCCCTGAAAGTCATGGGAATGATTCAGAAACAAGGAAATTGGGTGACGTACGAGTTGAACCGGAGATATGTTGAACGGCGTTTGTGTGTAAGTGAACAGCTACTTACAAGGCAAAGACGAAAGGGATTTTTCTATCGCATTGTAACTGGGGACGAAAAATGGGTTAATTACCATAATCCCAAGCGCAGAAAATCATGGGGCCATGCTTCCACGTCGGCAGTCAAACCGAATATTCACGGTTTGAAGGTCATGCGCAGTATTTGGTGAGACCAGCTCGGCGTAGTGTATTATGAGTTGTTAAAATCGACTGTAACAATCACAGGCAATCGTTATCGAACGGAATTAATGTGTTTGAGCCGAACATTGAAAGACAAACGGCCGCAATATAACAAGAGACATGATAATGTGATTTTACAGCATGACTATGCTTGACCCCATGTTGCAAAAGTGGTCAAGACATACTTGGAAAATTTGAAATGGGAAGTCTTACCCCACCCGCCGTATTCTCCAGACGTTGCTCCTTCAGGCTATCACTTGTTTCGATCAATAGAACGTGGCCTGGCTGACAGGACTTCTGGTCTAATAATAATAATACAAAAATTTATTGCACTCTTCAAAGAATATGTACAAAAAGAAGACATTCGTATCAACGCTCTTCCATACCCCCTTGAGTTTATATAAAATTAGGTATAAAAGATTCAGTATATAACATACACAGTGGTTAAAATATAAAAAACCAACAATTTCACATTCTTGGATTTCCACGGGTCAATATATTTTTGTAGGCCTTTTTGAAGGACTCTAGTGAACAACCAAGAAAACTGGAGAATTCTTCTGTATTCAGCAGATATACTGAACTGCAGGCAAAACATCCCCTGAACTTAGCTGTACTGTGACGAAAAATTTCAAACCGATTCTCTACATTTCGCAGCTGCCTTCCATTAGTTGTACTTCTTGGTATCCACAAGTCATACAAATAGTTTGGCTTTTTATTTTTATATGTCTTGAACACCACCGGGGCCAATGCCATTTTGTGACGACTCTCGATCTTCAGTATATTTTGGTCATTGTACCATGGGCTCAAGTGTTCTTATTTTGGTATTTAATATGTAAATCTTAGGCACGCATTCTGAGCCAACTGAACCTTATGCTTGTAGTCTACGGTGAGGAAGCTGTAATACACCGATAGACAGTAATTCCACTGTGGGTAAAGTAGAGACTGTATTATTCTAAGCTTGGTTTGTTAATTCAGGATGTATTTGAATTGATATAAAGCTTTAAGTTTCATATACAGCATACTGAGTCTCTTTATTACATGCTTTTCAAAGTTCAGCTTACCATCAAATATGACTCCCAAATTCTTTGCATTATCGCTTTCCGGGAGTGTAACATTATATATATGGAGAGTAACAAAATTATTGAACATAGCAATACTATATATATATATATATATATATATATATATATATATATATATATATATATATATATATATATATATATATATATATATATATATATATATATATATATATATAGTTGATATCTTCATTTACTGCTTGTAGTGTACTTGTAGTATTAATTCCTGAAGGAGGAGAAGATTTTATAATCTGTGTGTCGTCTGCATATAGATGTATCTTGCGATTTCGAACTACTTTTGACATAAGAGAAGTGAAGATGTTGCGAAGGGTAGGTCCAACGATGCTTCCTTGTAGTACGCCTCTTTTGACAATGATTGGTTTTGATCTTAGTCCATTGATTTCAACGATTTGTGTTCTATTTACTAGATAGCCATGAAACCAGCCCACCCATCGTCAAGACATACCAAAATACTGCAGCATAGCCAACATCAGTTTATGATCTATAAGGTTGAAGGCCTTGCTGTAGTCTAATAGAACTAAGCATGATATCTCTGAACGGTCCATTGCCCATGTCAACTCAGTAGTCACTCTTGTGAGGGCTGTAGCAGTACTATGGCCAGCGCGGCCATGCACAATCTTCTCCAACATTTTGGAAAAAATAGGGAGAATGCTTATAGGTCTCAAATCATTCAGTGAGTATGTTATAGAATTTAGGGAGTGGTCTAACCAATGACACTCTCCATACCTTTGGAAATGTGCCTGACTGCAAAGATAAATTATATATAGTTGTTAAAATTCCGCTAATATGAGGCAAACTATATCTAATCATGTCATATGAAATCTCATTGGCCCCCATGGCCTTTGATTTGATATTTTTGAAAGCTGTTATAGTTGTTCAAGTTCAAGAATTGTGTCGTCCCTGTAATTTCCATTGAGGTAGAAATTAAGAGTGTCTGGACTAATGGATGAGGCTTTCCTTTGCACTTCTGTGAATGCTAAATTGATTGCATCAGGGTCTTTCATGTTCGCAGGTATTTCCGCCAGATCAGCACTCTTAACAGCCAACTGCTTAAGTTTCGACCACACCTTCTTTGCATCGCCTCCGATTAAATTAATTTCCTCGTTCAAGTATTCTTTTTCTGCCCTTCGAATAACAAAGGAGAGATGGTTTTTCAATGTGATATAAACATTTCTGTTTTCCAAACTGGGTTGATTTTTGTGTTTATTGAAGGCTTTTTTCTTTAGAATAATGAGCTCTTTTATCTCTCTGGTTATATATGGCCTGGATGACCCTTTGATGACGCTCGTTTTGAAAGGTGCAGAAATATTGAATGCATCAATGAGAATTCTGTTTAGGTACTCTACTTGTTCGTCAATTATACCAAGCTTTATCAGCGGCAACCAACTTATATTCCTAATATGAACATCGAAGTCGTCTTCAGAGAAATTAGAAAAGTCTCTGAATCGAACTCTTGTAGGCTATTCTTTTGGAATTAGAATATTCATTTTACAAAAAGTGAGTCTGTGATCTGTCATATCATACATCTCCTTCCTTCCTAATCGTGAGACTTAGACATGATTGTCTACACAAATGATATCTATCAGTGTGCTGCTTGACTGAGTTACTCTAGTCGGCTCCAAAACAACTTGGTTCAAATTGAACACTGTCATAAGATCATTCATCTATCTTTTTTTACTGTTTCATTAAAAAAGTCTATATTTAAATCCCCAGTTATTATACATGTATGTTATTTCATAGAATATTCCGCAAGTACTTCTTCAATAAGGTTCAACCTCGCGTAGGTCACATTTGGTACTCAGTATCTCAATCCTATTAGTAAGTTATATGTTCGAATATTAATCTCCATCCAAATTGATTCCACATATGCAGTATTGATGTTCTCTCTAACAGTCACAGGGTCAAGAATTCTAGTACTGATGTGATCTGCAACATATACAGCTACTCCGCCACCTCTAGTAATGAAGAAGTAAAAACTTGGATCGATTCAAAAGATAAACAATTTTTTCGAAGCGGGATTCTTATGCTGCCTGAAAGATGGAAGAAAGTAGTGGTCAGCGATGGACAATACTTTAAACCATAAATGTATAACTAGGTTTTTACAATAAAGCCCCCAATTTCGGAAAAAAACGGCGGAAGCAAAGTTGTACACCTAATATATACAAAAATTATTTATATTGATTCTGAAATGTCAATTACAGCTGAAAAGTAAGCAAATTAGCACTGAAGAAAATTTTTTCAATTATTTTTAGTGCCCTCTTCCCATGTGGAGATAATCTGGTTTGCATCATAGATGATAGAGAAGATGTTTGGTCGAATGCACTAAATTTAATTCATGTGAAACCTTACCATTTTTTTAAACATACAGGAGATATCAATGCTCCTCCAGGATTAGAGAAACATGAAGAGGATGAACTATCAGGTATAGATTTAAGTAATATAAAAATTAAAAAAATGGAAATAGAAATGTAAATGGTTTCAAAACTAAATCACTTGAAGATGTTGAATTGAAAGGGAAAAGTTCAGATGATTCAAATGAGATGGAGGTATCCAAGATTGAAGAAAAGCTATCAAACGATGTTAGAGTGATTGATAAGAATAATGAAATGAATGAAGAAAAACTGGATGGTGAAGTAGATAATGATCCAGCTATGGATATACAAGTGGACAATTCAATAGAAGAAGTGGATACAGTTAAATATGATAATGAACAAGAATCCAAAGGAAAATTAGAGAGGAACAAAAATGAAATTACTCTTGAATCCGAAACGAAAGGAGAAAAAAATATTCTTAATGGTGATGAAATTACGAAAGAGGAAAAAAACAAAGAGGAAGATCCTCCAAAAAAAGAATTAGATTCGAAAATTAAGGAAAATGATGAAAAGAAAGGCATTGATACAGCCGAAAAAGAAGAAAATGACGTGCAGAACAAAGAAAATGACTTGCAGAACAAAGAAGCTGATTTGATAGAAGTTGAAGACCCTGATAGTTATTTACTTTATCTGGAATGTATCTTGAAGCAGATACATAAAGCTTTTTATGAGAAATATGATACACTGGAATCTGGGGAAGTACCCGATTTGAAGCAGGTAATTCCGGCTGTGAAAAGCGAAATTTTGAGAGGTGCTAAATTGTGTTTTAGTGGATTGGTACCAACTCATTTGAAATTGGAACAGTCCAAAGCTTATCTTATAGCAAGAAGCTTAGGAGCGGAAGTAACTCAGGATTTGGAGGAGAATACTACACATTTAGTAGCAGTAAGACCTGGCACTGCCAAAGTAAATTCAGGTAAGTAACGATTCATAAAGCTTATATACATTATTACATTTTCGAAAAAATACACCTCTGTCCTAGAAGTTTAGTTACAGAATTTTGTGGGGAAGTAAATAATTCATGAGAATTAAATTGAAGTTGACTTTGTAGTAAAAGTTCCTCAATGAATTGTCTTTACTTTTACACTTTAATGTCAAAAAGCAAATGCAATCAAGACTACTCCAAGTGGCCACCACAACTTGTTGATGATAAAATACTATGCCAAGAAAAAAGTTGCTGTGTTTTGTGCCTTTTGGCTTATTGTACATGCCATGTTGAATTTGGTATTTTCAGCCTTGCACAAACATTTGAATGAAGTTTATGAGACTATTGTAGAGGGTCTCCTGGATGATGTGGGTACTAGGTGTTTCAGTACCAATTTTTATTAATCTGATCGCTTTGTGAGTCAGACACTCGAAGAATGAATGTTCTGCTAATTCATTTTCTACATATTGTGTAGTTTCCGGCAGTCCTCTCTCCGACCATTGACATATCTGTTTCGACATTACAAATATACTGAATAAACGACCAGTGCCTTACAGGAACCCCAAAAAACCAATTGGAACTGATACAGGAAACAATTATCGGAAACCAGCATCACCTTGGCGTACAATAAGAGTTGCCTCATACAATACAATAGAGGCAGGAAGAAAACCCTATGGTGGTTAGCAGAACTCACTGCCCAAAGGATGAAAAGCAGACGCCTCCTAAACAAACCGATGCGCACTATCACAAAAAGCGATTGGGACAACTACAAGGAAGCCCAAAGAGCATACAAAGGCTTGATAAAAAAATCCAAAAAAAAAGAAGCATGCCATTCCTGCTGCGAGAAAATAGAAGGTGTACCGGAGGCAAAGCGTCGCGTCGCATCCTCTCGGCAGCAGGACCGACGTACATCCAAAGTCCAACACAGACGAAAAATGAAACACAGACACTTGGCGAAAGTTCACTTCCCGGGTTTCATCATCGACAACACAACAATCTAGAAATCTAATGGACATGCTGACAAAGCAAACTGGAACACAGTCTCAATGGTAGTTACAATGAAAAAGGTTCGATGGGCAGTAACTACCTTTCAATCTTATGAAGCACCAGGAGCGAATTGTATATACCCTGCACACTTAATAAATGGTATGGACCAAATTGTTATGCATTTAATCCACATCTTCAGATCCTGCCTAGCATTGGGATGCGTTCCGGACCCCTGGAAAATGGTTCGGGTTGTCTTCATTCCCAAGCCGGACAAGATCGTACATAAAATCGCCAAAGATTTTAGGCCAATTAGTCTCACCTCCTTCCTACTGAAGACTATGGAGACTCTAGTAGAAAGATATCTTATGGAGAACACCCTAGTGAAGCGCCCCCTACATGTCACTCAACATGCCTACGAGCAAGGTAGACTCAGCAGTACACTCTGTAGTAGGGTATATAGAGAAAGGACTGGAAAAAGGCGAAGTCACTCTAGGAATATTCCAAGATATAGAGGTATCTTTTGACAACACACTTTATAAATCGATACATGAAGCTATCGTAAATAGCAAAGTAGACAAAACCATAGCAAGGTGGGACGTCTGCTGTCGACCAGGCGCATCGACACTCACCTCAGCGAGTCAACCGCCGTGGAACCGCTAGCAGGGGATGTCCTCAGGGGGGAGTACTATCTCTTCTCCTCTGGAACCTCGTGCTGGATGGGCTCCTGTCGGCCCCTGCCAATGCTCGGCACTTTGCGATGGGTTATGTCGACGATCTCGCCTTCCTTGTTTTTGGGAAAAACCTCGGAGAACGACCTGTCTATTAATCCAAACAAAACAGACATGATTCTATTCACTTTTAGACTGTGAAGGAGGGACAGAAATCCAACTTCTGGACACTCCACATACCTGAACAAAATTAGAGAACTCCAACCTGACCTTCTCCCAAGAGAATATCCAATGAGAGCCACCTACCACTTCGACGAACCCTTCAAAAGCCTTCCACCAAAAGAAATTTGGACCACATACCATGCCTTACTCACTCACAGGGCCCCACCTGGTTTACGGACGGGTCCAAAACCGGGATGGGTACAGGCATCGGCGTCCACGGCCCAAGGGTAAACATTACGCCTGCTCTGCGTGTCATCGTAACACGCAGAAATATTTGCCATTTTCCGGTGTGTACAGAAAAACCTAGAAAGGAACTACAGAGACGCATACATCTACATATGCTTTGACAGTCAGAACGCCCTTGGATACCTGAAAGATACAAAGGTTACATCCAAACCAGTTGACGAATGCAAAGCAGCACTTCGACAACTCAGTACTACATACAGAGTGACTCTGATTTGCTGGACCCATCAGGGCATCGAAGGAAACGAGATAGCGGACAGCTTTGCCAAAAAGGCAACAGCTGTTAGGCCTATGGGACCATAACCAATTCTGACCATCTCATGGACCCACGCTCTCTTTTCTTTCAAAACAGTACCAATTTTTTTATTCTAGTCGCTTTGTAGGCAGACACTCGAAGAATATAGTTTCTGGTGATTCTTCATTTTCTACATATTGTGTAGATTCACTCGCCTCTTGAAGAGGGCCAAATTGCAAGTTATCGGAAAGATGTTCGATGGAAGCCCACTAGCTCTGTAAACAAAAGAATTATTATAAAGACGAGAGTTTTTCGGGAGCCTGGTTTTTCTTTGGAACTGGATTCTCTCTGGAACCAAGCCTTTCGGTTCTTCATAGCATTTACCATGAAAGTATCTGTAAAGAAAAGAAACACTAGAAACCTGCCACCTTTGAGCTAGACGCTGGAGATCAAGGGTAACCTCTGAATGATCGATGAGGCGTACTGCTCTTTTCTAGATACATCCAATAGATGTAATGTGTTTGGGTGCGGAGCCCCACACATGGAAACAGTATTCCAAACCAGGTCGCACCCGTGCTTTGTATAAAATCATCAGCTGTTATGACGTGAGGTACTGCTTAGCCTTGAAAAGAAAACTGGGTGTAGCAGAAGCACATGTTCATGCCAGCAAACTCCGGTGTTGATTGTGACGCCGAGTAGACGCATGTCCTTTCCTGAGGAAATTTAATGTTTTTGCATGATTAAAGGAGGTTCTCCAGCAGTGATTTTTCTGAAGAACGTTGTTGATTGCGTCTTGTTCGCATTGAAATTGACCAAGTTCAGCCGGCTCCACTCTGATATCTTCTCCAAGTCGGGATTCAGTGATATGCTCTGTTGGTATTTTTGTCGGTGTGACTCCCCAGCAGTTATAGGGCGCTGACTAGAAAATTAGGACACCTCAGTATAGTCGCCTAAATATTCTGTTCTCGGCGGAGTGGAGCAGTTCATTAATCTGCAACAAAAAAAGAGTTGGCTAGAGTATGGAGCCCTGAAGTACTCCTGCATTAGCCCTAACAGATTCACTCGTTACACCATCGACCACCATGTCGATATGCGATTAGTTTATTCATTCAAGGTTGCCTACCTAACCCTGTCGAAGGATGTTGATGCCCAAAAATGCGTAACGTCACCACTAGATCGTTGTCTACGGAAACCGTATTGTCCATCATTGATGATACCCTGTAACTCGAGATATTTTATGAGCTCATCGATCACTCTTTCCACGACTTGAGATTGTTCCATTCAAGTTGCTCAATTTTTCATGAGTATTTCAAGTATTTTTCGTGGATATTTGCTGGCATTAAAAAATACTTTAAAATTGTATATAATCCGATCTCCAGTAAAAAGGTTCTTCAATTTGAAATTGTAAATGCATAATCTCAAGTTCTTAGGTTGATGCAACCTTTATTGATTTCTATGTCAAATTTTATGACAAGCATTAGGTGTTAATGGGGTACGGTCATTGATATTTGTTTCCAAAAGTTTTTTATTCGATACTAGTGAAAACACTCGGCTCCGCTCGCTCGTAACCACGAAACCTATAGTTAATCTATTTGATATTTACGCGAAAAGTAATTCGTAGCCGTAAAGCCCTCTTCTGCACCTCGACGTACACTTAGCTTGCGGCGTTGAGGGGACAACTTGCTACGTTTGTATTTCTTATGAAGCTTTTCAAACAATCAAGCCATTTTGAAAATTCCCTTCACCAATGAAAAGCTACATGATATGTGAGTGAAAAGAGCTATATTTAAATCTAAAAAAAAATCGGAGATCCTTACGAAAACAACAATAATGTTATGGTAAGGTATTAACACTTTGCATATTAAAGTATGTACAAGTTGGATATATGTGGTATTCGAGGCAGGCTTAGAGACTGGATTGGGGACTACATGTCAAGCAGAACATTCACGGTTCGGGTGAGGCAGAGCTTCTCATCTGAAGGACAAGTTACTAGTGGTGTCCCCCAGGGATCTGTGCTCGGGCCGCTTTTGTTTCTGATTTTTGCCTGTGATCTTGCCCTCAGTATTAAGTGCAAGAAATCCTTTTACGCTGATGATACTAAAATATACGCGAACCCTAACTCTCATCATAAAATCCTACAGAGTGACTTGGACTCTATAAATCAGTGGGGTACGGATTGACTCTTGCCGGTTAATAATGACAAGTGTGTAGTGCTCCATATCGGGAAAAATAACCCAGAACATCAATACTCTATAAGTGGTTTTCCGTTGCGCAGGTTGTCATCGCACGTGAACCTGGGGATTACGGTAACTTCGCACTTGACCTGATCGGAGCACGCTCGTGGTATTTGTAAAAAAGCGAATAGTCTCATTTATCTCATTCGGCGGTCATTTTCTTACCTCTCTTTTTCGAGCTCGATTTGTTTATATGAATCATACATCAGACCTCTTTTGGAATATGGAGGACAAGTCATTAATTGGTTTACGCTGCGAAAACTATTGATAATATATAAAAAGAAGTGTACTACAATATTTCGCCTCTTAATGTTGTATTGCTTTATGCCACTGAAGCATAATGCTCAAATAATATTCCTTGTGGTCCGAGTGTGGATGGAATTGATAGTGAACAACACCGCAATAGTTGAAAAAAAACAGTCATAAAATATGCATTTCGATAAGTTCAAGGTACTTAAGTTATAAGTAATACTGCTTTTCAATCATAGTAGTAGTAATTCGAGCGCGATAATTCGGTGTAATTCATCAGTATTATTACGTATATTGATTGTTTTGAAAATATTCATAACAAAGTTTTTTAGTTTATAATAAGTTCATAAAATAATTTGTACTAACTCTTTTGGGGTATAAGTTTTAGTATAACAGAAAGAAACAGAAAAATTATTTCACCAGCCTGAATCACTCTTAGTACTAGTATAAATTGAATATATACAGGAATTAATTATTTGATATTCAATTATTCTATAAGATGCAAAACGGGCAGAAACTACTTTTTATATAATGTCCAGCTTTCAAATCACAGTTTTTCCACCAAGTGTTTCGTGTCGTCATCTTAGAAAGAAGAGAGGCATATCTGCAGTCAATTGTGCATGAAGGACGTGAAAGCAATGCTCACGTCCTAATATTTCTTTCAAAACTCCTAACATGTAATATACATAGGCGGACATAAGCTAGCATTGTAGGGAAGATGTCGCAGTGCTGTTTTATGTTGCAGATTGGCAACTTGAGGACGGGCATTGGCATGAAGCGGAATCAATGTGTAAATAAATGCATTAACTTTAAAATAATTTGATCAAATAATAACCTGAAAATTGTTCAAATGTAAACATATAGACGAGCCTTCTTCATTCTGTAAAATGGATGTAAACTATTCACCTCCATGCGTGAATTATATAATTCATACATTGAAGTATTGATTTTCATTACAAAGACTTACATAATTGTTTTGTTTATATTTGCCAATTTTATACAGGTAAGCGGAAGAAGAATTTGAAAATTGTTACCCCAGATTGGCTTTGGTGTTGCGCTGAACGATGGGAACACGTTGATGAAAGGATTTTTCCCTTGAATAGTAAAGGCTCAAAAACAGACACCCTCCGCCTCATTGCAGTAGTCCAGAACATATTCCAGAGTATCCCGTCCATTGCAATCCTGCAGCAAGGAAAAGAACACCTAGCGGTCGTTTTATGGATACAATCAATCCCCTTATGTCATTTTCTAGTGCCGATATTGCCGACATGGACAAAGAGGTAGGTATTTGTTACAATCAATGAAACATATAGTGCGATTATATCGCAAACCTTTAATTCATACTGTTACTGTGAATTGGGGAAGCAACAGTATCAGCTAAAAAAGGTTATAAAGATGTATCGCCTTATCGAAAAGCTTTATGAATGATCATATAGCGCCCCAAATAAACCGAATGTCAGCAGCATTAAAATTAATACTACTCAAATGCTAAGAGGTTTTTCAAAGAAACCAAGTGAATAACACAAATCTTTTCTTTGAGAACCTGAGACAGATTCAATTGTATTAATTCGATTCTCAGTCTCCGAAAAACTATTTACCCTTCAACCAATGGCGGCTTAAATCTTAGAGAGTGTTGTTGCTGCAGATGGTAGTTTATATGAGTTAAATAAATCAAATTTTATCACTTCAAACAACTGACTTTCGCTGGTGTTCATGATCATTCAAAATTAGAAATTCGGTTCTAACAATAAAGTAATCAATATGCGATTAAAATAAAATGTTCTTAATGAATAAAACTCGCGAAAAGCTCTCAATATTCATAATTTTTTTTAACTAAATCTATATGTTTCTTCTGCTGATCAATTATTAATTTAAATAGACAGGGTAAGTTTGTTTTCAACCGACAAACATACTAGATAGATCATTAGTGCAGTTGAAAGGACCAGCTGCTTGTTGAAGGTTTGCAAAAAATCCCCAAAAACCTTCCACTGGTTAGCCATTTTCAACATATCTAAATATTGAAAACTGTTGACAATTTTAAAGAAACGTCATATTCGCAAAAAATCATTTATTTCAGCTGAAACAATTTCCGATAAACTTCAAAGGTGCAGTCTATCAAGTTGTTTTAAATTTCTATTCAAAAATAATCTTGTAAAATTCAGCTGCATAATTGATTAGACCCTAAAATATTCCTTGATTATCAGAATCTTTTGATTCATCGCTTCTTCTAAATATTTCACAAAATATTGTAGCATTATAATTATTGAAAATACGAACCAGTTTTTCGTCGTTGTGTTTAGCAATATTCTCAGTACGCACGGTACATTTCTTGGATATTAGTTTTTCCCAAACAAAGTAAACTTCTTTTCATTCTAATTAACGTTAATACGTTGTTTCAAGTTCCCATGATACTTGGTTTTTTCACGTTAATCTAGTGGTATAAGTCACTTGCACTACTAATTGTCCAATTTAAATCACCTCCAAAAAGAAAGCAGGGTAAACAAAATACTTTTATTTCACAACCGCATTTGTATTTCTTAAAAATATTTTTAGTAAAATTTTCATTGTATTGTTTACCACTACTTTGAAACCGATTCAACTGTCAATTCTGGTTCGGGCCGTCCATTGCTCTTAATTTTCAGGTTTCATTAATGGACATCCGCGAGAATTGTTTATATTTTGTTGAAATATTTGTACTTAATTACTGATATTTCATACTGAAGTTATTATAGCACACGGATACAAAGACGAATGATTGGATAATTTTACCGCAAACCCCATCAAACAATATTTACCGTTTGTGTACGTAAAAGGCACAGTACGGACGAATTTTATTCGCCACTCTGCGGCAATATGTAATAACTGCTGATTGGTCGCCGGCTAGGGACAGCGCTCTCTTGGATCCTTAAATTTTGGTGAGGGTCGAATTTCTATCCTTTTTCCTCTTCATCTCGCTTCTTTTACATCTCCTTGGTTTGTCCTGGGGTTCTACTGGTTGGCTATCCTCCTTCTTTTATGTTGTGGAGCATCTTTGCTGGCCTGTTGTTTTCTCTTCCAATGTTCTGGGGATGTCCTCTTACATGTTGCCCTCGGTTGTAGTTCCATTATTTGGTTGATCTCCTTGTTTTTGTGGTTTTCCATCTGGTCGGTTGTCTTCGTCGTTAGTTGTGTGATGATTTCTTCCAGCGTGTTGATGTCCATTTCCTTCCTGAGTTGGTCGTTGCTTATGTACCATGGGGCGTTTGTCGCTGTCCTGATGATCTTGTTGAGTGCTGCTTGTAGTTTCCTCTTCTCGAATCTGTCCTCTAGAAGAGGAAACTACAAGCAGGGACAACGCTATAATAAGCATTCCTTTTGACCAAGCAGCGTCTGGCCTGGTCTTTTCGAGACCGTTGTATCGACGTCACGAATATTGAAAGGAATTGAGTGTAATTTTCGGGAATGGAGAATTAAAAAATTAAAAAAATCTAAAGATAGTACTTTTCTTTTAAATTTTGCTGCAGCTCTTATTAAGGAGGTGCCTCTGCTTATAACGATGTAAGTTAAATTACATTTTGAATGTGATGGTGGTGCGACATCTTCCTGAAATATATTGCCTCGGTACCTGTTGATGTCCAATGATTTAGGTTCTTAGATAGCCATGTGGTAACAGCAATATATTGGTACTATTCTTTTCAAAATTATTAAAAACCAAAATGACATATGAGAACATTTAAGTACTAGAACTGGTTAGTAAAAATTTATCTCCGAAATTTCAAGTCTGAATAAAGATTGGTTGGTATTTTCGTTCAATTATTGAAGAATATGTCGTGCACAAATATCTTTGTAGTGTTTTCATTTCATTCAACTCAATTATTTCTAGGTGGAAGATATTCTTGATGATGAGAGTGAAAGCAGTGACGATGAGACCCAAGTGAACAAAATTGAAAGTTTCATTTCCCCCCAAGATGGTAGCAGCAATTCAAGCACAAGTAGTAGTGAAGAATCTATGAACACCGATTATCCGCATGGCTACAAGCGAAACCATGATGAAATGACTGGTGGTGACCTTGAGGATGAAGGCAACAACTCAGAAGAGGAAGAGCTACCCTCAACCAAGTTTCGAAGGGGTGAAACTTTAGAGGAAATGGAGGAATGGGAGTCCCAGGATACAGAAAATAGCCTAGATGCTCCAGATGAGGTGGACGATGGAGAGTGGAATATGATGGGTGCAGCTCTTGAGAGAGAATTTCTGTCGAACGATTGAATGAACAAAGAAAATACTCAAGATTTCTAATCAGGTATATTTTTACAATTTTGTTGTTGATGTCGGTTGTTCAAATAGTAAGGTTAGTGAAATCAATGTCCTTCTGAATATTATAATAATAAACAAAATTATATGTTATAAAAAACAAATATGATTTCAAGTAATCATTCAGTACTTCCTTTAAATTGAATATCTGTTACTTGATTTACTTGTCATAAGCAAGTTTTGTGGTAACCAATATTCATTTCTTTTGGGATCTGAATTTTGAAAAACGCTCAATGGCCAGAATGTTTAATGAGGCTGTATATATTCTATAAACTTTCGTGATAAACGTTTTAACGAAAAGAATTACAGTAGAGTAGACCTAGGCGAATCGGATCGATTTCTTTTAAGAAAATGAAAATCTAACATTCAATTTACGTAACTTTTATTCAGAAATTGGTGATCAGTAACAATCCAGCTACACAATAAACATTTAAAAAATTAAATTCTTCAGAAATTTCCTAAAATGTTAAATAAAACTTGAGAGACAAATATCTGAATCGCCCAAATTCTCGGGGCGAATGGGATCGTACATAACATAAAATAATATTAAAATTTTCTTAACACTTGAAGCTTTAGAATTATTAACAACATATAAATAATAAATAAGAGATCAATATTAATTATTAGCACATGAATCACATATGTACGAGCCTTTTCTCCCTCCTATATCAGCACAATTTTTAGTGTCACCATTTTTCTCATGGCTGGCTGGAAATCCAATGTTCTAGATGAACGAATTATTGTTAGCAGTAAATACAATATTAATCCATCTGATTGGCAGATGAACCTTTGGTTTTTATTCCAGAGTGTTGTTATTCTTCTTTTTTTTCACATTTTCTTTGTTACCAGTCTTTTTTGTCAGTCTTACGTTTTTTCTTAGCATCTTTTTGGAGAAAATTAATCTTATTTTCGGGTGATGTCAAATGCAAAATTGGTCTTGTAGTTTTACGACCCTTCTTATTTGCAGGTGGCGGTGTCTTAAAAGGTGATGGAAGAATTTTTTTAATAACTTCAGTAGCGCTGGGTGATTGCTGTGAAATAGTGGATGACAACGGCTCTGTATCTTTAGCTTGTTCTGGCTGTACTGGTTCAGTACTTGTGGATTGGTTTTGTGATTCTATTTGTTGTGAACTCACTTGGGACTCCACAATGCCTAACTCTTGATCACCGATAAATTTGTGGTCAAGAATCGTATTGACATTGAATGGAAATATTCCCGTTTTCTGAAAACCTTTGTGATCCCTTGATTTGGATGTGCATGTTGCCAAGATTTGAGCGGTTTGAAAAACGACACATCAAGCGGTTGTAGTGCGTGTGATGTGTGTGGAGGAAGAAGAACAAGCTCAATATCTAAAGTCACATAGATCTACCACTGAGTAGCACATGTGAGATGCGCGTCCATCTGAATAACAATACGGGAACGGTAGCGATTAAAATGTTGCAACCGCAATCGAAAAGCTTCTCAATTTACCCTTCCCTTTTCTGTCACAACAACTTCAGTACTGGGTGTCATACGAAAGAGAAAATCTTCTCGTTTGCGCACTCCTTCAAACAGAACAAATGGAGGTATGTATTGACCTGTTGCATTTATGCAGGCTAAGACAGTTACATTTTCGCCTCATTCAACATCTGTTATGCTGACAACATCTCTTGCACCTTTTTGTGCTATAATATTAAGTGGTCGATTGTTTAGCGGAATTCTCATTACGTCCACATTATAAACGTATTCAGGTCTTCCTATTGAATTTGTCTTGTCTATGACTGTTTTTAGTCTTGTAGAATACGGAAACTTTTTTCCTTTTCATACCCTCAATCCTTGTTCTTGATAATCCTTCTGGTTTTCGTAAAGTCAACTCCTTATTTCTTTCCATAAACCAAACAAGTCCTGACCAGCCATTCCTGCCTTTCTATTAAATTTGTGTTCAATTTTTTATGCCCAGCGAATTCGTATGCATATTTACGAACAGCCTTGGGTGTAATTTCGAAGCCACGACTTGCTAAGTGCTGTAACGATCTGTCAAAATCTTTTCAGCATTCTCATCTAAGGCAGGCTGTCCATCACGTCTCTTAACGACACCCCTGGAGAAAGAGACTCTTCTTTGTAGGATGGTAATTCGTAAATTTCAGCAGCTCGATGTAAAGTTAACTCTTTAGCCAAGACTTGCGGCTTCTTTTATATTGTCTTGGGATCATTCCCCCGCATTTGTCTTTCATTTGTACATGCGGACCATCTACAATGAAATAAAAATGCATCGTTAATCTCAAATATAAAATAAATCATTTCAAAAAAGTGATCCAATTTGTCCCTAATGAAACGATCCAAATAACTCCAAGTCAAAGACTTTTGAAAGAAATTATTTACACATTAACCTGTAACATGGTACTTAAAAACTATAAAATGTTTTCCGAAATAGATAGTAATAGGTAGTAGATAGTTAGACACCAGTAGCTGGCGTTCCGAGTCAAGGCTGTATTCAAAATATCAACGGATTTTTTATTTTGATCCGATTCACCTATTGATCCGAATGGCCTCGGTCTACCCTATCGAAATAATGTGAATTCAGTGGTCATAAAAAAAAATTTATTCGTTGTAAAATATAAAAACTGAGAAAAAAAATTACTATTGAATTATTTCAACAGGAAATATGTAAGCCCACGGCTTTTATAATCTTCGCAACGCGTTTTGGCGTTGATTCAATAAATTTTTAGTTTTCAGATATTTGCTGATTCGAGAACGATATCTGAATTTCAGATTCAATTGGTTCTATTTTTGCACTGTTTCATTAATAGCTACTCGTGGGATTTGAATCTTCTGTCTTGATCATTCATAACATGCAATCTTTTTGTCACTTTTTAGTAGTATGGCGCCGAATCTTGTTAAAAACCACTGCTTGACCATCAACATCAACTTTCCGTACTTCTAATACTTTATTCAGCTTGCCTCTATATTTTTGAGAATTCATCATATCTTCGATTAACAAGAGACCTCCTGTACCTATACAGTTTGGAAAAAAATGGACTTACTCTAAAGATTAGCTTGCCTTCAAGTTTTATGGAATACGGTCGAACAGGTCTATTTTGTTTTTCATTTTCTCACCTTTCAATAAAATTTATTTGCTCTTTTGATAACACCTGTAAAATATACGATGTCATCGACTCTTAATGACAATATGTGGTGCATAATAATTCGTTAGAAAATTCTTGTTTTACTCTGTACGTTTCAGATTTTTGTGCGGTTCTGTCGTTTCTAAATGCTCAGTTGTGAAATTTCCGTAAAGACATTACTCTTTCTTGTTCTGTTACAAAGAAAACATGAATATAATACGGTACAGTAAGCAGACAAAACTGCCGATATTGATTCAAAGATAATTCACAGTATAATAAAATATAGAATGATCGGACCATTTTTCTTTGAACAAAATCCTCGGGTGATAACAATTTGAATTTTTCGCTGTCTGAACTTTTGACAGATTTATTAACTCTTTATTCTGATTAAATATACCTATTCCAGAATTTGGTTTCAATAACATGGAGCTCCGCCCTTCTAGGCTGGAATATTAGGATATTTTCGTTTTGATGTTTGATGCAACAAGAAGCCATTTGATGATTGAAATTTACCTCCTCGACTTCTTTTTATGGGGTTATTTGAAATCCAAAGTTTTTGAATGCACCGAGAAATATTGTAGATTTAAACTGCCTTGTAAGAACAGAAGTACAAAATAATCCATCAGAAATGATACGGAATGTTCGTTTTTAGAATTGGCTACTGTTAAGATGGAACGGTCGTCATTTGGTGCATTTACTAAGTTGAGATCTTGATTTTCATTTATATTATCAATACTTCATTTTTGATAGTTTTTTGGGTAATCCTGTCTTGTATGGTGACGAGTTCTGCGCACCCAAAACTAGTCCATCAGCTGTTTACCGAATACACTTGAATTTTATATAGTGTTGTCAGATTTGTGACATATTCTTTGATTGGAATTATTCTTGTGTTGCCATTGGAATCAAAAGAGTCATTTGTTATCTCTATTTCTAACAAATCATAATTGAGGAATATAGAATGATAATCCATTTCCAGTATGTATACAACAATTCAACAGTTTTAATTTAAAATAGCTGTCCATACTTTCCCAAAAATGTTTTCGATTCAATATTTGATCAATTAACATTTTCACCATTACTCACCTAAAAATAGAAAACAGCGAAGCTGGTCTTACCATATATAGTAATAATTTGGTAGTGTAACGGTACTCAAATCATTATTGAGAAGCACAAAATGAAATGTATCAGCAAACGGCAAAGTAGCAAATTATCTAGTATAGCTACAACCTAAATATTAGGCAACAATTCCACACATATACAATCCAAGACCTAACCGAACCTCAAACCTAATTTAAATTTATAATTTTGAATTGAATAGGTTAGTATGTTAGGTTTTAGGTAAATTTAGGTTAGTAAGGTTAGGTTTAGAAATATTTCCACTTGAATTTCGGTCTCAGTTATGAACGAGAGAGATAGTGAGTACTTCTATCTCTTTCTTGCATCGTTTTGAGACGTACGTCTTATAACAAACTTTGTTTCTTTTTCTTAAACGATAGCCTTCCGGGGCAAAACGATTTCAGATTTGGATTCTGGTTATTAGTAAGTAAACATTTTTTCAGTGAATTCTGACTATCGACACTATGCCGAATAATTACCATTTCGAGAAGAAAAACTTCATTCTCCCAACTTCATTAACAAATTGAAAAAGTTAATTTTGATTGATAAACTATTAATGAGATCTAATAAAATACTTTGGAATTGTCTCCTTTTCTCTATATTCAATTAATAATTTATCCCGTAAACTTTTTTTTATGGTATTGATATTAATGACATAAGAGAAGTAGTATCTTATTTCTTGACTAGAAACTAGAAAAGAAGAACGGTCTACTAGAGACAAGAGCATTCAATTATTGTGTTCGCATACTGATGAACCAGTGCGTCCAAATATTATTTTATTCGTAATCTGACAACACTGTATAAAGTTCAAATGGATTCGGCAAACAGCTGATCGACTCGTTTTGGGTGCTCCGAAGTCGTCACCATACAAGACAGGATTACAGTTTTTTGTTGTATTTGTTGAGATTGATTTGATTATTTAAGATATACTTTCGTAGATGAGTAAATAAAAATGATTATTTAGGAACCTTATGCTTGCTTTATTGAGTTACGACAACGACCATCTTGACGAGTAAAAAAATGAATCCAGTTTTTCTGTAACATATTATATTGACATTTGAGCCACTACCAACCTAAATAAAAATGTGTGTTCACAAAGGAACCGAAGGTTAACATTTATACAGTAATCTTCCTCTGTTCTTCTTGATGTCAAGATTCATGTGTTTTTTCTGACCGAACAAGAAAGACTAATTCAATTACTGGGATCATATTCAGGGAAAATTTCACAATTGAATGGTCGCAATTTCGAAACGGCACGAAGCACAAAATATGGAAACGTGCGAAATGAAACGGCTTTTCATGTATCAGCGGCCATATATTGCCATTAAAAGAATTGATGACTCCACATTTTTTTTACAGGTGTCATAAAAAACGCAAATTATTTTCATCAGAAGGTGGAAAAATGAATAACAAAAAACGATTAGATGTGCACTGGATGAAGAGGAACGTATTTATATGCATTCTCTGAATCAGTTTTTTCGCTTGTTCACAACGCTGATTTTGCTGTGATTTTCTGTTCAGCTTGAGAAAACCTATGGTTGCCTCAATTGACGAAGAAAAAAATTCTGTATGACTTCTGGTATGTAATCATTTTCTCTTAATTGATTCATATTCTGCGTTACGTTCATTAGCGTGCAGTGTGAAAACTGCTCATCTTGTGTGATAATTTCACAATCTATTTTCACTCAGAGAATCGTGTTGTCATCGACTAACTAATATTGCCAGTTTTTAGAAACATTGGAGCATTAAGAGTGCGCTTCGTTTTTCATTATTTGTGTTGGATCATCCACTTGCGATCTTTATTAACACATTCTCTATGTCCTTTATCCTACTGCTCTGTTGCCTACCTACACTTTCACATCGACCCATGATAGCTAAAACGGTATAACCCTCACCTACCTTTTTTTCATTTGTTTGTCAACTGTAGAATCTGCTCAAAAAGTGCTGCCTCGAATATTAGCTGGTATTCTTGCATTTAGTCATGTAACTTGTATTGATTTTTCCGAGTGTGATGTGTAGTCTTTGAGAGACAGCAGCGATCCCTTTACGTACTAGACTGTCCGTCTCGCGCAAAGCTTAGGAGTTATTCTTTATCATCTAGTTCAGCATGGCATCGGAAATGTCACTTCGATTTAGACATGTTCAAGTATCCCCCGACCTCACTCGAGGTATCTAAAGAATCTGCGAGCTGAGTTGAAGAAAAGATAGTATGCAGGCTAAACTTTCTATCAAATATATCAAATCCTTACCTACTATTTTTTCTAACATTACTGCCTTACACATCGTTCGCACACTATATCCGTTTATTGGCAAATTGTAACAGTCACGCCTAAATTCAAGAAGGCGGCAAACTGTCACCTGATAATTATCGTCTTATTAGCACTACATCCCTAGTATCTGAGGTTTGTAAGCGAATAGTTGTGGACGCGATGTACAAGTTCTTAGCTACTTATAAGCTTATCCCCACTAATCAAAACGGGTTTGTGTCTGGCCGATCTGTCATCACTAATTCCTTGCACTATTTAAATTAATGAACCAAGGCAATGGATAAAGTTGAACCATTTAAGTCTGAGGGTGATCTAGTAATGAATAGAGACATTTCTTTGCGATTTGACGTTTTTCTGTCTGAGTAGGTCCGTCGAAATAATATTCCAGACTTGTCACTAGTGGTGTGCTGCAGAGTTCGGTGTTGGACCTTGTAGTATTTATTTTATACACATCAGATTCTCCATCTCTCATGACACTCCTCACAATTTTCTGATTGTAATATGTATAGCTATCCTTTGAACAATAATGAAGTTCTCTAGAATAATCTTGATGTTATAGCAAGGAGGTGTTCCGAGCGACCGCTGCCTTTCGATCTTGACAAATGCTGCGTCTTACATCTAGGTAGGAATAATCTTCGAGTATGTTCGGGACGGATAGGTTGTTGTTAGTAGTCGAAATCATCTGAACCTAGGCGTGTTACTAATGATCTAAACCGTCTGACCATATTGACGGTGTACGTGCGAAGGTGTCAAGAATGTCGTTTTTAATTCAGAAATAATTCAAGGACTGTACCGTCGACAAATGCGAATTTTTTTATAAAACCCTTGTGTTTCCCATAGTGGAGTTTGCTGGTCCAGTCTGGTCTCTCATACCCCATAAGGATATGGAATCTTTGCAGACTACAAAATCACCAGGAGTCCCTTTGGTCGGTCCAAACAATGTTACGCGTACAGACATGTCATTTTTAGACTCACTACTTTACTAGACTGTTGAGAGTTGACTTAATAACGACTTATCGCGCACTCTATGGATTATTCAACACTGATCGGTCTCAGTTATTTCCGTTGAATGTTAATCGCCCCATGAATATACATCGTTTTAAGCTGTATAAAAAAAATTTCAAGACAACCCAGCCCAATATAGTTTCTTGAGATTGAATTGGTTCAAACGATCACCTCATGGAAGTGATCAACTCCGAGATTGTAAACGCCTTAAAGAAACGTTATGACAATTTGTTTTTTAAAACTTGATCAATGTTTTGAAGTTCGTTAAGTATCTTAGCATTGAGCGAAGGCAATAGATATGCTGGTATCTAACTTAGCGAAGCACGAGTTGAGTTTTAAAGAATGACATTTTGGTGAAGTGGTGCACAATTTTCTTTTATTGGACGGAATTATTTTATTGAAAAATGTGGAATTTTAATTTGATAAAATACCAAAATGAAAATACCATCAATCGAATATTTTTCGCACTCTTAATATTACAACCAATATAAACAGTATTATTTATGTACATTTATCTACTCAATTCCACAATATTAATTTTTTCTGGGAAGTGAATTTCGAAATTTGGAAAGAGTTCCATGGAAATATAACTTTGAAATTGGGTTTTTGTAATTGTAATGAGATACTGGGGGATTACAACACTTCTTTTTCGAAGAGACATTGTATTTTAAGAAACACAATTGGTGGCAAATCCCCACTCATTACTAAATATTGAACTAGTTTAAGTTGGTGTACATATATACATACTTATATTAGAAAAATTCAGTCATTGAATTTCTTCCTTGAAACTCTCATAAGATTCTCCTAACTTCGTTAATCTATAACACGCAGCGAATATTAAAAATTCGAACTGTGATTAGACGTAAAAATTTTGCTTTGGAAAAACTATTTCTCGTTAATTTATATGGCAAGTTGAACTTTATCATACTTAAATTGAAAATAAAAATTGATGTTCTTTTCGATGTAATGCATCGATATATCGAAAAATACATCGATTTTTTCAATAATTGGATTCTTCTTTTTATAGGATAAGTACGTTGCTTTGTGTAGATGTAAAAATCAGATACTCGATTCGAAAGGGTTCATTACATTAATAATTTGACGAATATTTACAAAAGAGGAATTAACATTCATACGGGGCAAAATATGAAATATTTATATATAGCAATACTTTACATTATTACTTTGTAAAAACAAAATTTGCAAACATTTTGCCCTTCAATATGTTTCTTTCTTGGGTCATCAGCTACGCTACTGCGAAATAAGTCTTTCCGATGTTTCCGTTGTTAAATATTTTATGTTGATATTATACAACTTTGAAAACTGTATTCTATAATCTCTCCAAATTTCTGACTGGTTTTCGTTCGGGGTTTCGACTGGAGTTCTTGAATAAACTGGGATCTTATCAGACAATATATCTTTAGATGTATTACTCTTCCAATTTCGATATACAAATTTGCAATGCTCATTCCATAATATAAAGGTCTCTTCGCTCTTATCAGACTGGTCTAGAATCCCACTCGATATCTTTGTTTGTATGGTGTTTAATCATCAACTCTTTGATTTTTGATAAGACGTTGCTACAAGCTATTGAATCTACAAAGTTTATTTTTTTCTTGAATCAGAGGTCTAAAATGTTTGCGATTGCAAGAACAGTCCTATTATTTCCCATTATTTTATTAATTTCTTGAAAAAACTGCTGCTGATTGGTATAGGGTGCTAACCCATTGCTTAGGCACAGAAATAGGAATACCATACATTACACTTTTTGAAGTTGACCTTTGATATGCAGTTATAGATTCAGTCGCAACAAAACTGGTAATTGCTATTCGTAACATCATTATACTTAAACTTTGGAGGAAAAATAACATCGGAGCTATATACCTAGAAGAATAAATCAACAATAAATTATGATTCTGTCATATGAACTCTCAATTTTTTATGTTAAGGTAGCGCAAGAAACTCTGCAGATTTGCTATTACATAGCTTATGCGTTAGGTCATATCTGTCTTGAAAATTTCAGAAAATTACTTCTTGAGATGATAAGTTGAGACTCACACTATATTAGACATTCAGAAAATCACAGCGAAACAGAAAAAAAAAATTGAACCCCATCTTAGGGTTAAAATGTCACCAGTTGGTTCGTATATGAAATGCCTAACTGAGATGAACCATTTCAATTTAATTGAACTTGTAGTCGATTAGTTTATACTTATGTAGCCCAAAAACTGATTTTCCTCATGTTATGCTACTTATATTTTCCTGAGTTGTATTCAAACGTACTTTAGAATAGAAAATATTAACAGTAGAATTGCACTGAAACCTAATAGAATTTGCATTTATAGCATTAATTGTGAAATTCTTTAACCAAATTCTGTACTTTTAAACAAAGTATGGAGGAAAAAGTTGGTCAATTCTTAAGCTATTCATTTCAAAAGTTAATTATATATTATACCTCAAATTCAGAAGTGCAATTTATTAACCTTGAAGTTGATCATTTCGAAAAAATAAGTAACCAGAGATACAAAAAGAAAAACTTACAATTCATAATTCAAATGAAAAAGTAGTGGCTACTCGATTTCTCAAGTACATAACTACAAATGAGTATGAGGTTTTTGTTCTAATAATTTTCGGTGATAATAATTTATACAAACTACTCCTTAGCCAGCTCGGTGGCGTAGAGAATATGATGCTCCCCCCTGCGCAGAGTTACCTGGGTTCAATCCCCACGAAGTCGGTGCGATTTTTTGGATTGTGGGAATCGCTTGTGTATCCATCTTTCCGAGAAGATGTAAAGCTGTCGGTCCTGTCTAACAGAGATGTGTTGAACATTGAAGATCCCTTCCCTCGACACGAGAGAGGTTCGGCAAAATTCCCGGGTTAGTGAGGTGACAGAATTCCCCGGCGTGTCATTGGCCGAAGGGCGGAAATAGAGCACGTTAAAGGAATGACAAACAAACAAACAACTACTCCTTATTTGAAATCAAGGAAACTATTAAACATTTCCTAAACTATCAAAAAATCTTCTATGTGTGAGTATTTGTCGATACTGTTAATCAATCTCGTTGGCAATGAAAGATTTCATTGAACATCCAAATAACAGATAAGGATTTTATTTTGAACTAGAAAGATGCAAAGAATTTTCACGCTTTATGTTTGCTGAAAGAGATCTATAGCTTTATGTTTGCTGAAAGAGATCTATAGAGCGCTATGAAATCTTTTTTGTTCGAAAATCCTTTCAGGATTATAGAGTTGAATAGTTTTAACAAATATTCAGTTGTACACTAATTTCTGACAATTTTGAATTTAAAGTTGTGGAAAATTTACAAAAGCTTGCACTTTTTTTTTAATTCAAGATTTATTACATAAACTGGTAAAAAATAATAAAAACAAGTACTGTGTTTTAAGGAATTTTACTTAATAATTGCGATTCGTAACGCGTTTCACTACACCGTAGCTTCTTCAGACGAATGATGCTACGGTGTAGTGAAACGCGTTACGAATCGCAATTATTAAGTAAAATTCCTTAAAACACAGTACTTGTTTTTTATTATTGATAATGGAATTTTACCAAGTAAAAGCCTCCCAAATTCAAATGGTAAAAAAATAATGAAAATGATTTGTTTGTGAACAGGAAAAAGTCACCCAAAGCCAAATTTGTAAAAGAGAATGGATGGCGAAGGAAAATTCTTGTAATTTTGTCATTGCTACGATCGACTTGTGAGACGAAGATATATTTTCATAGAATAACTCTCTTCTGTACACTAATTTATGCTGTTTGTTCTTCAGCTTTACTTTCTAACAGTCTATAAGGTTGAATAGTAATATACTTAAACTTTTGCAAATGACCAATTCGGATAGTTCCTCGAATATCACAAAAAACAGAGTGCATGTTTTTTCCTGCTGACAAAACAGTCTTCAGTGTAGTTTCAGCAGACCTCGTCAACTACTCTGTCTTCGTCATGAACTTATTCGACTATGCACTTCTTTTAATAAAATGTTTCATCGTGTATCATGTATCAGGAGGTCAAATCGATTGTAACGCCATCTCATAAATTTATCAAAGGACCCTAGTTTTAGTACGTTTCAAACGTGTTAAGAGGATAAAAATAGAGGAATACATGAGGCGGTTTTAAAATTTCCCATTTTTTTTCCATTGTTAATCTAAAATAAGCGTTTGTAGTTGAAATTAGCTAACTGTCTAATAGTAGACATTAGCAGGAATGAACTGCGGAAAAGTGAGATGTTTTGGTCAGCTTTATCTGTTGCATATTATATTTATAATCAGGCAGAATTTATTAAAGCAGCAATTATATAAAACTTGAAAAAGGAATTTTCTATTCAAGACGCACAAGTAAAAATATTTGCGAAAATGCTTATATTCAATTTTATCTTTACAGTTTATCCATATAAGAAATTTTTTCGAAAGCTGACACAAAGCCGTCAAGACGTTAGATTTTCTCTGATCGTTTAATTTATTCAGAAACATCGATCGAGGTTACTCAGATATTTATTTTTATATTTGTAGAATATTTCAATTTAATTTGAATCGTTAAAATTGTTATTTGAGTGATTAATTTTTTGCAATCTATGTATGACTATATCATTTTGTCATGAAATTTTGCCAAAAGAATTGTATATAAAAATATTACTATTATCATTGTTACGTATGATTTGATGATGAATCTTGTACATAAAGAGAAAAAGTTTCTTTGTATAGTATGTGTTATTCTATTTATATATAACTCAAAACATGTTTCAAGATAACTTGTGTGAAGTATAAATATTAGATTTACGAAAAGATTAGTATTTATATATTAGGTTAGATATAGCTGCTAATTTTAGTACTTATGTAATCTATGATATATTTTGTAGTTAGGAATTGTTCGATCTCTCAGTTTGTATAGTTACAGAAGTTATTATTGTTTTTGATTCAATGTTGAATTGTTACAAGTTTTCAAAACAATTTCGAAGCGTTTCAGTGTTGATGTATATGGCTTGTAAAGGGGGTTATTAAAAAATAAATATTACTACTTCTTTCATTAAACTAACTGTATAGTGGCGTTTCGTAACCTTAGAGGGCAACAGTTTGCAGTGAATGTTAGTCAAATATAAAATTGAACTTCATTAAATTAGAACTTGCCTGTCGTTGCTGTTGATCATCCAACATTAACACTTGGAATCAAAGAATAAAGGAGTCAGTATACAGTTAAAATAAACTGTTCTTACTGAGTAAATACAGTATCTTAATTTTTTCTGAAATAAATCTGCACGTTTGTTCTTTTGCAGTAAACTTGTCAATCACTCTTTCCTCTAAATATTTTCAGTTTTCATTTAACCCACAAATATTTCACATAAAATGATAAGCCTCAGCATGACATATATTGCTGAATTACTGGCGAAAATATATAATCACTCCTTTGATACTGGTACATTTCCCTCTTTACGGAAAACAGCATTGGTAAAAGTATACTACCAATCTTCTCCAAAATTCTTGAGAAGATTGTAAAGGGAATGCTTAGAAAATATCTAGACGAATACAATATAATACCAAATATACAGTCAGGTTTTCGAGCAGAGCACAGTACGGTAACAGCGTTGTCAAAAATTACCACAGACAGAACATTGTGGATGCACAACATGGTTCAAAGAATACCTATTTGAAAGAACTCAGATCATGCAGATAGAGGAAATGAGGTATAGACCTCTAAAACTGTTGAAAGGAGTGTACTTGCCCCTGTACTGTATAACATATATACTTCTGGTATGTGCTTCAATATAAAACACTGCACTGCACACATGTACGTGGATGATACAAAACTAATGAAGAAATCATTTCATCCAACGAGCCAATCACTGCAGCTGGTTAATCAAGAATGGCAGGTAGTTCAGAAGTGGTTAACACAACATGAACTAACACTCCACCCAGAAAAGAGCTACTATATGATCATTGGTACAAAAACATCACAAAAATTTTTCAATCAACAACTTCACGACCATTTATATCGTCTACCATTAAAGCAATGTACATACACCAAAAATTTGATAATTGACTCAAACATGAATTTCCAACAGCACACACTAAAAAAACTGAGCCTAGTCTATATGAGATTCAAATGCCTATATGAATTTAGAAGCATCCTCAGCGACTAACGCATATCAGTCTACTTTAGTTTTCTTTCGAAAGAAGATAGGAACAGACTACAATTGACCCAACATGCCTGTTTACCATAAGCCCTCACATACAGATATTATAATACATAACTCGTCGTGTCATCCGTATCAACATAAAATGTCAGCATTCAATAGTTTTATTCATAGATTGATTAACATCCCGTTATCGCCAGAAAATTTCAACAAAGAATTAAATTTGATTAAACAAATAGCCAAAAATAATGGTTACAATACCAAACTAATAAATAATATTTTAAATAAAAAACAAAGTAGAATCGCATTGAATGAAGTTTACCTTGTCGATAAATTGAAACAAAAATTCAACACCTTAACCTACGTTGGCATTACAAGTGAGAAACTGAAATCATTCTTGAGTAGCAATAATTTCAACATAGCTTTCCAAACTAATAATAATTTAGGCAAATATATAAAAAATAATAAAACCAAATCAGGTAAAAACAATAAATCAGGTGTTTATATCATGCAACAGTGGCGAAGTTAACCACCTTCCAATTGCTAATGGCAATAGCAAGCAAGATGAAACTGCAAGTCTACCAGCTAAATGTCAATGGAGCATTTCTTTATGGAGACATCAATTAAGAAGTGTATATGAAACTTCCAAACGGACAGTTATGTAAGCTAAAACGCTCTATTTATGGTTTGAAAAAATCTCCTAAATATTGGAATGGAAAGTTTGACAGTTTTATGATACATGAAGGTTTCGTTAGATCAAAAATGATTTTTTATATGGTAAATATGAAAAACATTATACTCTATTCCTATTGATATACGTTGAAGATATTCTTCTTTTCGGAACAATTAACAATGAAGTAGAAAACCTCAAAGTTTTGTTAAACAGAAATTTCAAAACTAAGAATCTAGGCTAAGCAAGCAATTATTTAGGCATCAATGTAGTTCAGGATTTAGAAAATGGAAAAACAAAAAATTAATCAAAAACTTACCTTGAAAATATTTTAATCAAATATGGTATGGAAAATTGTTAAAGGTATAGGTACTCCGTTAGATCAAAATTTTAATTTCGAAATCTTAAAAAGAGAAAATCGGAAAGTGCAGGAATTGAGAAAATATACAAGCAATTAGTAGGAAGTTTAATTTATGCAGTATCAGCTACTCATCCAGATTTAAACGATTCCAGCACTGTGCTAGTATTGAAAAAAAAAATGAGAAATGTGAAAGGTACTTTAGATTTGTCTCTTGAATATAAAAGCGATAACTCAGAACTGGATATTGAAATATCAACTTCGGGGTATATCTTAATGTTATATGATTGTCCAATATTGTGGTCATCTAGAAAACAACTCTCCGTTTCATTATCTTCCACAGAGGTAGAATACATTGCTTTAAGTAATGCTTCATCTGAAGCTTTTTGGATTAAAAAATTACTTGTTCATTTCAAATTGGAACATAAAAGTCCCATACTTATGTCTGAAGATAATCAATCGGTCATTAAAATTGTAGAAAATTATGAAAACAATAAAAGACTCAAACATGTGGATATAAGGTATCATTATATTCTAGACAATATGAAAAAGGGTTTAATTAAACTTGAATATGTTAAAACATCTGATAATATAGCTGATATATTTACAAAGCCTTTAGGAAAGCAGCTGTTTGAAAAAATTGTTTTTACATAGAAAGTTTTATTTTATAGCTTTAAAGAAAATGTTTGTTTTTGTAAGTTAAGTTTATTATTGTAAAAATAAAATATTTGTTGAGGGCGTGTGTTGAAAAAATAGATGTCATAGACCAAGTATATAAATCATCTTTGTAGATGTACAACAAATGTTTTATTAGGTTAAAAGTAGATTAATTGTATTTAAGAGCGAGTTAAGTTAAGATTAAGATAGTCTGTGACTGGATCTCATTGATTTTTTGCTCTCTTGAAAACGTGCTATTGAAGTGTTAAGTTGTAAGTTTTAATTCTTTTTTTTTTCATTTTAATGAAAGTTATATAAGTACGTATTATTTCTTCAAGTTTCCACATATAAATAATTCTAAGAAAAACACGTATATACTTTGGATTAAGAAATTCCAAAAGGGTTCCTCTGGTAATCACCTGCTAAGGAGATACACTGGGGTCTACTAATTGTGTCAGGTTTCTTGCGGTGTACTTAGATGAACGTTTGAGATGGAGTCAACATGTAGACCAGCTCTGCAAAAAACTGAACAATTCGTATTAGGCAACCAGTAGAATAAGGAACTCTCTGGGTTCCGAATCTGTTATTGGTGTATACTACAGCCTTGTCTTCAGTCACCTAAATTATAATGTACTTCTATGCGGAAATTCTGTGGAATCTCAAGGAGCACTTGTTTCTCAGAAAATAATTATTACGCATGATCTACAAACTTAATCCACGTGAATCGTGTAAGCCACTTTTCATTGCACAAAACATCCTCACTCTTCCCTGCATTTATATCTACAGAAGTCTTCTTCACATAAGAGATAACGAACATGAATATATTCCACTATCTAGCTTTCATGATGGCTCCACTCGAAGTGCAACCACTTTATGCATACCTATACATAAAACCTTACTTATCAAGAGATCTTGCTGTTTAATAATTCTCCTCATCCAGTGAATGAATTACATAGACCAGCTTTTGAAAACACTATCAAGGCCACGCTTTTGCGCAAGGGCTACTACGCTATTGGGGAATATTTGAACGACAAGGAGTTTTATGCTTAGTTGAAAATTGTCGTTTTGTATCGTTGAAATTTGGAAGTTTAATATTACACTTTGTTATATATGTAAGTTGTATATTATATCATATTTTATTAATACGTACTATACATCATATGATGTCCTAAAGGATGAATAAATATATTATTATTATAAAACCTTAATATTTGTATATTAACCTCGCTTATAGCCTCACAAGAGGGCGTTATCGCTTATCAGCTAGTCATGTCTCAATTCATAGTACTAGAAAATTCATACCATGTCGCCAAAAAATAAATGTGTTGGAGCTTATTATTATTCCTTGTTTCACTATATATGTAAATGTAAATTCAGGGAGTTATAAGAATTAAAGAACATTTTATATTTTATATTTGGTTACATTGAAGCTTACATACAAAATTACAATTCAGATTACAAATACCTTTTTCTTCAATGAGATGACACATTTCCTGAAAGAAATGAAATAAATCCTAAAGTGAAAAACCGAAGCCATCGTATAAGTCATATGTTTGGATGGAACTGCAATTCATATACTATAAAACAACTACAAGATCAATCCAATAACAACTCACACAGATCTAATTATTCTGTTGTACTACAGATGACTTTTTATAGAACACCATAGAAAAATATAATAAAATATTTTCAACAAAATTAACACAAATTAAAATCACTATCATAAGAAATAAAATGAATTCTTAAGATATTTTCACTAGAAAATATTCGCAGTTAGGCTTTCATTGTCATATAAAATAAATAGAACAAGGTACTGCTTGTAAATTATTTTT
This sequence comes from Cryptolaemus montrouzieri, assembly GCA_013387265.2. Lineage (NCBI taxonomy): Eukaryota > Metazoa > Arthropoda > Insecta > Coleoptera > Coccinellidae > Cryptolaemus > Cryptolaemus montrouzieri. The sequence continues at coordinate 129,842,681 of JABFTP020000185.1, forward strand.
CTTGTAATGAAATGACCACCTTTTAATTTACTTGGGCTTAAGTATGTTAGAAATATGGATGAAGAAAAATTTTAACAGCAACCACCTCCTTGCGATCCACTGGATCCTGTTGCTCCTGGCAATGAAGGATTGGTGGGGGAATGTTGTGGACCAATCTTGATACCATTGGCCTAAAAATATCATGAATCAATAAGATTGAGTATATGTTGCTTAGACATATGGAAATATAATCATCGAAATGAAATTTTTATGATACTCTTTACATAAAACTGACCAATCATATTTTACTTCTGATAATCCAGAAGGTTTCACATCTATATCTCATACTCGGCTACAAGTTGATCAGCTTTTCTGCAGAAGCTTGGACATTCCGAGCAATGTTACCAGAGTTACTTTCTTTTCAGTGATTCAAATCCAAATTGAAAAGGTTAACTTTCATGGATACTCTCTAATTCTAACTTCAGGATAGTGGCGCCTATCTGGTTTATTATTTCTTTATTTTTTTATAATTGTCAGGACAAGGTAAGTACAGGAGAAATAATCGAAAAATCATACGGAAAAAATTAACATTTGAATTTCGGAGGCTTTTACTTGCTAAAATTCCATTATCAATAATAAAAACAAGTAATGTGTTTTTTGGAATTTTACTTAATAATTATGATTCGTAACGCGCTTCACTACACCGTAGCTTCTTCAGACGAATGAATGTACAGGAAATAAGAATGAGAATATAAATATAAATGTTCTCAAATAATTAAAGGCTTATTGGGTTGATTCTTCTTAAGTGGTTATTTATGACAGGTATATCCAATAAAATTTAGGAATAGATTGCTCTCCGAAGAGATTCAATAGACGTGAAGGGCTTAAATCGACTTGTTCATTGATGAGTCTACCTGAGTGTTTGTATTTGTTGATTTCTAAAGTTTCCCAAAGATCTACCTTCCAATATTTATTATCTGTATGCAAAATTTCAAACTGTGGGTCGAAAGAGTGATTATTTTCTAAGAGATGATTCGTGTAATTTGAATCTGATTTTTTATTTGAAAAACTGCGTTCATGTTCCGATATTCTTATTAAAATTTCTATGTGTTCTACCAATGTAGAAATTATCACTGTCATTGCAATTCAATCTATAAACACCTGATTTATTGTTTTTACCTGATTTGGTTTTATTATTTTTATATATTTGCCTAAATTATTATTAGTTTAGAAAGCTATGTTGAAATTATTAATATCAACTAAGGATCCTACCGCAAAATTTCAGAAAGTGGTTAAAAACATAATTTCGACAGCAAAATCATTAATTATAGACCACGAAAATATAAATTCATTAACTCCAATCCACAATCCCCCGAATTATATTCGTTGATAAAACTTCATAAACCTAATTATGCTACTAGACCTGTTGTTTCTTATGTAACGGCACCTTTTTTCAAACTTTCAAAATTCCTTAACGACTTGCTAATAAAACATTGCAATTTTAAATCTAAATTTTCGGTCAAAAATTCATACGAACTAATTGCCAATATCAAAGATACCATTATGCCACCTAATTCCAAACTCATTTCTTTCGATGTTAAGAATCTATTTCCCAACATTCCTCCGAAAGATACGTACTACTTAGTTGAAGAATTATTAGAAAAGAATCATGTCAATACTATCATTAAATCAGATATTCTTGCATTATTACAAATTTCTTTAGATCAAAATTATTTCCATTTCAATAACAAATATTATACTATTGAAGACGGCTTGATTATGGGCAATCCGTTAAGTCCTTTGTTAGCAGAAATATTCATGAATAATTTAGAGAAATTAATTCATAATCATCCACTCAGTAAATATTGTTTATACTGGTATCGCTATGTAGACGATATCGTTATTTGCTTCACAGGAACAGATAGACAGTTAAAATTTTCGAAAATCATATAAATTCATTACATCCAAAATTGGATTCACAACCGAAATAGAAAGCAATAATTAGATAAATTTCTTAGACGTAACAATTTCGAATAAAAATGGAAAACATGTTTTCGCAATTTACCATAAGCCGTCAGATACATATATTATAATACATAACTCGTCGTGTCATCCGTATCAACATAAAATGTCAGCATTCAATAGTTTTATTCATAGATTGATTAATATTCCGTTATCACCAGAAAATTTCAACAAAGAATTAAATTTGATTAAACAAATAGCTAAAAATAATGGTTACAATCCCAAACTAATAAATAATATTTTAAATAACAAACAAAGTAGAATCGCATTGAATGAAAGTTTACCCTGTCAATAAATTGAAACAAAAATTCAACACCTTAACCTACGTTGGCATTACAAGTGAGAAACTGAAATCATTCTTGAGTAGCAACAATTTCAACATAGCTTTCCAAACTAATAATAATTTAGGCAAATATATAAAAATAATAAAACCAAATCAGGTAAAAACAATAAATCAGGTGTTTATAGATTGAATTGCAATGACTGTGATAATTTCTACATTGGTAGAACACATGGAAATTTTAATATTAGAATATCGGAACATAAACGCAGTTTTTTAAATAAAAAATCAGATTCAAATTACGCGAATCATCTCTTAGAAAATAATCGCTCTTTCGACCCACAGTTTGAAATTTTGCATACAGATAATAAATATTGGAAGGTAGATCTTTGGGAAACTTTAGAAATCAACAAATACAAACACTCAGGTAGACTCATCAATGAACAAGTCGATTTAAGCCCTTCACCTCCATTTAATCTCTTCGGGGAGCAATCTATTCCTTAATTTTATTGGATATACCTGTCATAAATAACCACTTAAGAAGAAGCAACCCAATAAGCTTTTAATTACTTAAGAACATTTGTATTTATATTCTCATTCTTATTTCCTGTACATTCATTCGTTTGAAGAAGCTATGGTGGAGTGAAACGCGTTACGAATCATAATTATTAAGTAAAATTCCAAAAACACATTACTTGTTTTTATTATCGAAAAAATTAAATTTTTTGTATTAGTTACTGCACTCTAAACAGATATCGAAAATATGAAATTGAATATCTTAATAATTCCAAATTGAGGCACTACGATAGTGTTTTAGGGCAGTACAATGTTGATTAGGTTCGCTAGTACCAAATGAAGTGAATATTTATGAAAATTTAAACTCAACATGAAGTTAAATACGAAACTAAAATGTTCAACAGTTTTTTTTCCATTTCATTGGAATAATATTCTCTATATATAAAATCATACAATCTATACATATCACCATCTAGAAAAGAGAATGTGTCAGAATGGGGGGAGATTGAGCGGAGGGTTCCTCAGGGTTCGATCCTTGGTCATGTGTTGTTCCTGATGTGTATTGGAGATATGCTTAACGTTTTGGAGTACCTAACAGTCCTGTTTGTCGATGATAAACCGGTTGTAGCACGTCTCTAGCAGATGAGTGGTATGCACCCCCTAATGGACGAGATTATGATGTTGTCGAAGACATGGTTTGCAGAAAATGATCTAAGACTAAATATCAGCAAAACTGAAGTGATGTTCATACAGTATTTCACCTTTAGTTTGCCTATGAGGGTCTACGCAGATAAGGAGATTATCGAGTTAGCCAGCAGTACTTCGTTCTTGGGCCAAAAATTGATTCTCAATTGAACTGGAAGGAGCATATTAACCAGGTTGGCTCAAGGACATCGAGCTTCTGTTATGCCCATAGAATCATATCAAATCAGGTGAGTGCAGAATCCGCACTGGGAGCTTATTATGCTTATGTTAATTCAGGGCTTACCTATAAAATAGTGTTTTGAACTAACAGAAGCCATGTACATAAAGCCGTAAAGACTAGCATGATAAATATTTTCAACCACTTCCCACAGAGATTGAGAAAACTTCCAACGAAATTACTTATGCCTACAATAAAGAGGGAACTTGCCCAAAGAGCATTTTATTCAGTGGATGACTTTTTCAATTGCTACCTTTGACATTGTTTTTCATTGGTTAATTTTTTATATTATTTAGAATTTCATTTTGAAATGATTTATACTCAAATATTTCTAAATTTCCGTTATTTTTGTTGCACACTTTGTATTAAGTATTATCAATCAATCATCTCACATATAACTTTTAACTGAAAACAATAACGAAGCTAACATTTATTTGAAATTTCCCACCCCAATTTGATGGGCCCAAATCATATTAATACCACATTAAATAAGTTCGTAATAGTGTAGCAGCAACATAAACAAGAATTTATCAGTATTTTGAAATTATAAGAAACAGATATCGTAAATATTTGTAAAATACGAAGACTTTAAGACATCTCAAGTATACATGTATCAAATTAAAAAAATATTGATATAGTTTCTTCATGGACATTCCTATCAGAAATGAATTAATCTTATTCAATAGCGGGATAGAAACCTGAAAACCTGGGTTCAAAGATTCTAACTCATTTGGTTGAACAGCTGATCACCTAAAAGCGGAAGCACAGTATAGGTGTGAAAACTGCAGGATTACCTATAATCCATTAAGGAAGGCTGATTTTACTTACTGTAGAATAGAATATAATTATCCCTATGACTCACCTCATTGTTGATATCAAAAACTCCTTCCTGTATCTTTTCATAAATTTCTTTTGCTGTATTAATGAAGGCCTCCTCTACATTAGCAGCAGTTTTTGCAGATGTTTCCATAAAAACTAAACCATGTTCTCTGGCAAAAGCTTCCCCTTCTTCCTTTTTAACCTCTCGTCTACTTTCCAGATCACTACAATAAACTTATTAGAATGACTATCCCTTACTTTTCAAACATATTTATACCTTTTGTTGCCAATCAACATAATTACCATGTTAGAATTAGAATGTTGTCTAGCATCATCTAACCAAGTTGTGAGATGATTGAAAGTCTCCCTTCTAGTAATATCGTAAACAAGAAGTGCACCAGCAGCTCCTCGATAGTAAGATCTAGTTATTGATCTGAAAGCTTCTTGTCCTGCAGTATCCCAAATTTGCAATTTAATTTGTTTACTATCAATCGTTATCATTCGTGCACCAAATTCAACACCTATTGTTAAATCATGCACAGGTTGAAACCTTTTGTCTGTGAATTGTAATAGAAGACATGATTTTCCAACCCCTGGAAATTTTCAAATTAGTTTTAAAGATAAATAGCATAAATTGCCGAAATCAAACATAAGCTTCGATATCATTTTGGAAAATATCGATTTTTGGCAGTATTATCGAGAGGAAATAGAATAATCTCTATTTTATCCTGATGATAACAATCTGTAAAATTATTACAACAAGGATAATATAAGTATACTCACCTGTGTCTCCAATTATTATATACTTAAATAAATAGGCGTATGACATATTTTATTAGTATTAATAAAATTTGAATTGTTGAATCGCAATAAGCTCTAAATGAAGAATAAATAGATTCTTACAACTTGATGTGACAGATGTCTGTTTCGAACGTCACAGTCACAGACTAAATGCGCATAAGCAGAAAATAGTTATAGACCTGTAATCATTATATAGAAAAGCCCGGAACTACCCGAGACCCTACCTCTTCAATAGATGACGCTGAAAACAAGCACCGACCACGAGTATAATTAGATTTTTCCCGTGTACTTTCCACTTGCACACTGTATTAAATTATTTTGTGGGAAGTTTAAAGGAAATAATACCATTCAAACAAAATCATTATAACAAAATATAAATTTAGATATTTCAGCTTAATTTGCAATTATTAATTGAATTTAAGAAAAATGTTGATCTCTGGTAATTTCTAAATGATTCAGGTATTCGTAAATAAAGTTTATGATTTGAGAGATCTTACTTTGAATAAAGAAGAACAAAAGTCAAGCATAGTTTTCGCAATAAAATATAATTTTTCTGTAGATATCCGATAGGCGAAATCGATCAAACACTGATTTAGAATAATTCCGTCTTTTAGTTTTTGGAAATAAGATAAAACCAGAAACTCATTTTTATTCATTATATTTTGTGAAACTTAATAAGCCCAATGTTCTCTCTTCAATTGTTTAATTATTTAGTTCTGTTTGGTTTCAAATAAGTACATCTAGGTAGGTACCTATTACGTTCTACAACTGTTTTTCAAGAAATGTAAATATCCGGATAAATACACTTGAGGTTTTTGAATTTTGAATCTTAAAATTTCATTTAATTCATCATATTTTGATGTTTCCAATTTCGTCGACATACATTGCAGAAAGGTAAAACGTACTAATTCACTTTCAAATTTTCAACAATATTTCTCAGCCGGAATATGACGGTTGCGCCATCTATCGAGTAGGGTGCAAGAGATTGTTGGTTATAACGGATATATATGCAATGAGTTCTTCGTACATAATCAACCATCTGTTCTAAGTATGATACTACTCAATTGGTCAATAATTTTTGGCGTCAAATTTGAAGATACACATGGTAAATAATTTTTGAAGTTAAATGTAACAATATTGATTGTTTCATCATTAATAGGTTCACGTGGTTTCTTTAAAAACGCCCACTAAATCATATCTACTTTTCATCATTACAGCTTCATTTCACAGAGATACATTCAAATTTCTCAAGACGGACTTTCTACATAGGAGTTAGTAATCTGTGTAATTATCGAAATATTGACAACCTAATAAAATTTGTCGTTTATCGGTTATTATTAATACTTTATTATAAGAATCAATCTTGCTGTAGAAAGATACATATAAGATATTTAGAAAGTTGTCATTCAAATTGGAACTCATGAAAAAATATGGAGCTTCAAAAAATTCTGTAATCACAGAAAATAAGATATGTCTGCATGATTCATCAACAGCTTTATTTTTTGGATTATTCAAATATTTAATGAATATATTATTCTATTTTTTCAGTAGTATTTATTTAGTTATTCATCAATCAATTATGAGAATCGAACATTCACTTAACCTACGATTTAATGTAATTAACATCTTTCTATTATGAATGGTAGTTTAAAGTATGTCCATAGTAACAATGAGTATACTTTTGATTTTATAAAATTGTCAAAATGTCAAAATGAACACAACAAAATTCCTGTGAAGAAAAAAATGCAGAAGATTTTTGAGTTATGCCATCTTCCGTCAGCAACGTACCTAAGCAACCTCCTGCTCCACCTCCTATAGCTAATTCAGTAAACGAAAGCGCCAAAGATAAAAAACCTACCGTTCTAGAATGTCATGGGTATTTTCTTGGAAAGACCATAGGAACTGGTTCTTACGCCACAGTTAGGGTAAGAGACTGTAAATTATCTTCATTTGATATCCTTATATTTGCTTAACCCTGTATTAGTTTCCATGAACCTATTTTTTCTGTAGAAATAAGATTTTATATTTTAAGCTTTATTATAGTGAATTTTAGTTTTTACAATTGTATTTGTACTCAGTCACGAACTTCAGATTAATATAAGGCAAGTAGGTATAGGAATATGGAAACCGATTGGCTAGTTTAGAATATTTGGCGACATTGCATGTATGAAGAACTAAGACAGGAAGACAACGCTTTGAATATTATAATATAATGGACAACGGACATGAGGGTCTTGTCAAATAAATAGAACTTCATTTCAGCTAAAATATACAGTATATTTCCTGAGTAATTTGAAATATTGGGGACGATTCGTCTTTTAATTTTAAGACAAAAATGAAAATGCTTCCTTTTCACTTTTATAGTGCAAATATTTCATATATCATCTTATAATTTATTTTGTTGAAATTTGGTAGTGGTTTTGAGAGTTGACACTAACCAACATTTGTTTAAGACAATGAGTTTAGTTAGTTTAGTTTTCGAGATAAAAAATGAAAACCACTCTGTTGTCTATTCATGGGACAACATAAGGAACAAAATCATATTGAGATTGCGGCAGGCATCATCAGGCGGGCTCGGCTTATCGTTGTTTCAGTTTATCGCCCTCCGCAAGGGGACATTTCTATGTGTCTTGATGCTATTGATGGTGCACTTAAGAGAGCCTCTTCCTTTGTTAACTTCAGAATTGTCTTGTACGATGACTTCAACATTCGTTTTGACAGAAATTCAAATAAGAAGAATATGTTCCTTGACCTTTTACACTCATATGGATTTATCCAAAAGATACATGAACCAAGATATCAAATAAATGAATATAGCTCTCACATTGATAACATTTTCTTGAACTCTCACATGCCTAAACGGGGCAGGGATATCGTAAATGGTTTGTCCCCCCATAATGCACAGCTTATAGATGTACCACTACATAATGAAAATCCTTCCAGTCCTACAAAACCCGGCTAAAGAAAGGTATTCACTGAATCAAAGATGATAAGCTTCAGAGAGGAATTGAGTAATGTTGATTGGTCAAGAGTTTATAATGAGTCTGAACCTAACAAAGCATATAATATATTTGATGGTATTATTCAGTCAATAAGTGATCGCATATTTGCCATGAAGTCAATGAAATCGCAAAAACTAAAACCATAAAATGGAGATATATAAAAAGAAAATCGAAGGACAGGTATCTGATGACTGAGTGGAGGAGAGCAGGGATATCAGGAAGTATTGAATGATATTAATACATTTTTTGTGAATCAGGGCTCCGAGTCTTCCAGCAATATTGGTGATTCGAGTGAGCAAGGCTCTGGTCTGGGATAAACTGGTTCTTACCCGTGTAGCAGCCTTGTGCTCTTGTCAACGGATTCTGGAGAGGTCATCAATCTGATCAGCTCTTTGAAGAACACAAAATCTGTGGGACTGGATGGAATTCCTGTCAAAATTATTAAGATGGTATCTGATAAGTCTCACTTTTAACAGTGGTGTATATCCTGATAAACTTAAGATGGCCAAGGTGAGAGCAGTGTACAAGAAGGGGAGCAACCAGTTTATGGGGAATTACAGACCTATATCTATCCTCAGTAACATTGGCAAGATATTTGAAAGAGATATTGAGGAGATGTAGGCGGTTGGAATTAGAGGCCTTTGGATCTGCTTCGGTCTTATTCATCAGGAAGATCTCAATGTGTTTCTGAAAAAGAGCCTACAACTGGGATGACACTGCAGTCAACGATGTTGGCAATTGTTAGGGGGTGCCGCAGGGGCCCATTTTGGGTCCCCTCCTTTACCTGATTTATACCAATGACTTACCTGGTTGTACAACTGAATTCATGGTCCAATTTGCAGACGACACTTCTCTGGTGCTCGCCGATCCGGTTTCTCTGAATTTGGACGATGTGCTTGTTGATCTTGATGCCTGGTTTTCTCGAAATGAGTTGAAAATAAACAGTCAAAAGACCAAACTTGTCAGGTTTGCATATGGAAAATAACACATACCCACATCTCATGGATATAAGACTGCCATGGTTTCATCTAATAGCCTTAAATTCCTGGGTGTTTCAGTTGCTTGCAAATGATATGGCCAGATATATGTATGCACTAAGAACACTGTCCGAACTTGTGAATGTCTCTACAGCATTTACCGCATACAATGCATATATTGATAGTAGGCTGAGATACGGGATAGTTATATGGGGGAATTCATCGGATATCTTGAGGCTCCTTTTGTTGCAGAAGAGATGTATTCGTGGGATTCTTAAGCTGAGCAAGACACAATCATGCAGTGCTCACTTTGTGGAAAGATCAGTGCTAACTGTTGTGAGTCTATACGTTCATGATGCAATTATGTTCATAGTTAATATTAGAGACCTGTTCGTGGAGACTAAGCGTGAACATGAGCATAACACGAGAGCTAAGAACGATATGAGGCTACCCAGATTTAAGCATACTTACCTTCAGAACAGCTCTGTTTATACTCTGTTGAAAATTTATAATCACATTCCATAGGAGACACGAGGGTGGCCACAAAATAAATTGAGAAGATTAAATACTTACCTTAGAAGAACACCATACTACACTCTCCAGGAGTATTTTGAGGACAATATTTGTCTCAGCTTCAATGCTTTCTTCAATGCTCAGTTATTACAAAATAGTCAATACCTTGAACATCATCAACAAAGCTTATCATACATGTTTATATGAACTGTTTACCTTAGAATAGAATGACGAATCGCCCGCTGAAATATTTTATAATACTTGAGAAACACTGTATTTATAGAAAGCTTCTTTATCATATAAATTAATTAATATTCTATTTTAATACAGTTTTTCATTGGTGTTCGATAGGTAGCACACAGTAACAAACATGATGGTGACGTAGCTATAAAAATAGTTAGCAAATTTTCAGCTCCAGCAGATTATTTGAAGAAATTTTTGCCTAGAGAAATAGAGGTAGTGAAAGGACTTAGACATCCCAATCTGATCAGATTTCTACAAGCTATTGAAACAACTCATAGGTGAGTGTCATTGTGATATACATTATGACACCATTACATCTAACTGTATTGCAATTACAGTATTTAGTATATAATCTATTTATTTATGAGAAATAAGAGGATTTTTGTTAATAAGTAGGGCACTACTACTTTTTCTTTGCTGAAGAATTTTCCGTGAATATATTTTGATATCAGTTTTTTATTGTAATATATAAAATAAGTAATATAAAATATACATCAAAATTCACTACTTTTCAGCACTTCATGCCTAATTATTTATTTTGTACCACACTCATTATTGTGTACTCCATTTCTAGTTCATTTTTTGAAGAATGATTTACATTTCTTGAACCATATTTTAGAGTATATATTATCATGGAATATGCAGAAAATGGCAGTTTGCTTGACATTATCAGAAGAGATAGCAGCATAGACGAATACCGTGCTAGAAAATGGTTCCGGCAGTTGGTAGATGCAGTAGACTATTGTCATGAAAGAGGAGTAGTACACAGGTCTGCCTCAGGAATACTTACTATCCTAGTTCTTATCTGACTTTTCGAAATTCTTACTATTTCAGAGACATTAAATGCGAAAATATGTTGATGGATAACGAGTTCAACATAAAATTATCGGATTTTGGATTTGCCAGAGGTCATCTGAAACCCAGGAACGGTCAAGTGCCTTTGAGTGACACTTTTTGCGGAAGTTACGCTTATGCTTCTCCAGAAATCTTAAGGGGTATTCCTTACCAACCGCAACAGGCTGATATTTGGTCTATGGGAGTTGTTTTATTTGCCATGGTCTTTGGTAGGCTTCCCTTTGATGATTCGAATTACAGGGAGCTGATTAAAGTAAGCTTTTATGTAATTCACAAATTTCTCAAATAACAAAATGATCAATTATGGCATTTGTTATATGTATAAGCCATCAAAGTGCAGAGACCATGAGATTAAGACTCTTGACTTGATTAGTCCAAACTGCTAATATTTTATTCTAGTTGTTTTATCTCGGGAGTATTACGCCGCTAAATACCATATATCTGGTCATGTATACTTGGGGATATTTGAAACTTCTTGATACCGCTTACGATTCAATTCCTTCAGCGTTATGTTTTCATTTCATTTCAGTCTAGAGCATATCTATAAATTTATTTATTTCATGAATTGAAACAGGAACGCAGCAAATGTTCCACGTACGTCGTTTTTGCTCTTATTAGGTCATTGACTTCTCTTTCATGTATATTATCCAAGAAATACTTATATACTGAACCATCTGAGTATGAAGAATCATAAACATCCATACCTATACCTGACACAAACCGGCAGCTACGTCTTACTGAAGCCACTTCCTTCTACTGTGTCCTGTTCGAGAAATTTCAGTTTTACAAAACCACCATAGGTTTTGTAGAACTGAAATTTCTATGATCAATGTTTTCTTTTTTCTATTTTGAAAATATATCCATCCATGGAAAACAAATGTGGAACCATTCCATGTTTTTTTGATTTTGGAGAAATTTTGAAACATTTATTTTCTTATTTTATTAATTTACAGCAAGTGAGCAACAAAGTAATATTTCCCAAAGAACCGCGTGTTTCTCCAGTATGTAAAACTCTGATCAATAAAATACTATCCCCAGCCAAATCACGTGTTAGGATATCTGGAATACGGAATGACCAATGGTTCAGTCATGTATCGGTACCTGCATCAGTTAACAAAGAACCTAGTTCGGTAAGTGCAGCAGATCTCTATTTCAATATATAACTTTTGAGATGATAAGGGGTAGTGTACACTTACGTCAAGTAGCACTGAATGTAACTTTACATTTGTATTAATATTCTGTAGATTCAAAATTATTAACTAAGCTTCCTTGAGATATTTTTTAAAGATGAACTATGTGACATCTCATTAATTTTATCAGAAAGAATATCACAGAATTTCATGTTTGTTACCTTTTTTAAAGAGAGGACAATAAAATATAAAGAATTGTTTCAGGAGAAAAAGAAAAAACAGCTAGTATCTTGATAAAATTGAATTCAACTGTCAAGTCACTGATGGTATAAGTTATTTGTGATATGTTTCTGACTATATAAAGAAAACTTACTTTTTGTGTAGAATACTTTATTACTTTCAGTCACTGATGCAACTGTCAACATGAACTTTCTATAATAAAGCGTAGATTCGGTTATATGATTTTCTTTCAACCTAATAATTACGTATTGGCTAATTTTTCCACTAGGTAGATGAAAGCTCAGGAAATCAAAATATTAAATTACTTACAAGCGAAGAAGTCGGAACTATTGCAGCGAATTTATTGACGAAAGAACAATTGGAAAAAATGGCAAAGAAGAGTACCAGATCTACAGATTCAGATTCATTAGCAAAAGGTAAGTTGATTTATGTAGCATGGAGCTTAATAAATATTTTCTTGATAGTTACCAAATTTCTGGAGAAAACGGAAATATGGAAGAGACCTCAATTTGGAGAAATTAAATAAGAACAGATTTTTGATCAAATTTGGGTAATCCCGTCTTTTATGATGACGACTTCTGCGCACCCAAAACGAGTTAATTAGCTGTTGCATGCATTTGAATTTTATACAGTGTTGTCAGATTACGATCCTCAAAAAGAATGTTGGTCAATGGTCATGCAAGAGCTGTCGCTCTAGTGTTGTTGATGATGATCCTACAATGATTTCTGGCAATGTAACTTTGGATGATGTTATGAAGGAACTTAGTAAGATGGAAAGAAAGACTAATTTGATGCTGGATAGACTAGATAAAGTTACTAAAGAAAATCAATTATTGAAATCAGAGCTGGGCAATATTAAAAATCAGGTGAAAACGTTTAGTGGCCGGTTGTACAGCAATATGGAAGAGGATTTCGCTGGATAGAGAGTATCAAGCTAGAAATATAATTGTTTACAATCTGGACGAATCTAAGCATGTTGATCTGGATGAAAGGATCGAGCATGACAAAAATGAAGTGGTAAGGATGGTGGAACATGCTAAAATTAAAGGTGATGATATTGATAAGGTTGTATGTATAGGAAAAAAACGCTCCAAAGCAAGACCTGTTAAGGTTGTATTTACAAGTCAAACTTTTGTTGGAAATATAAATCTGTGAAATCCAACAATTACAGTAATAAAATAGCCATATAGGATGATAAGACTGAAAAACAACGTTCTCATCTCAGGATGGTTAAGGATGAACTTGAGCAACGGAAGCAAGCAGGTGAAGATGATATTACAATAAAGTTTTTAAGAGGAACTCCTACCATTGTTAATAAAAATGAACATGTAAAGAATTCAAAAAAGTCATTCACCCCCTTCGGAAATTACAGTAACCACCAAATATGGGTAGAATAAAAAGCAAACTGAATGATATTTCCCTTTCTTTGCAATGTTGCAATTATGACATTGTAGTTTTATTACTGAAAGATGGCTTGATGAAAATATTTTGAATGCCCAGATCTGTTCCTCTGGTTTCAATAGATTTTGACTGGACAGAAACTCTTCAACCAGTCACAAATCCCGTGGCGGAGGTGTGGTTATTCTCGTTCGTTCTTCACTGAAAGCCAAAATTATCAGTCACGCTTTCAATGATGTTGAACATCCATTTCTTCTGCTACCAAGAGACAGTTTCAATTTCATAGAGGGAAGGGTCTATCTTCTACCCAATTCTCCTGAGGAATCCTACACATCCCATGGCTTTCCGATAGAGGAGATATCTATGATGTATCCTGATTTGACTATGTACTTGTGTGGTGACTATAATGTACCAGGTGCAAAATGGGTTGATGGTAAATTTGTGTCGTGTCAGGATGACAGTCCTACTCCAAATTTTAATTGTTCAGTGAATTTTGTGAATTTGTCACAGATTGGGAATGTGTGTAATAGTCATGGTGTCCTTTTAAACCTAGTTTATTCGCAGAATCAGGATGTAGAGGTTCTGCTAGCATTAGAATTGTTACAAGGTAACAGTATTCATCATTCTGCCTAACAATTCGTGATTCATACTGAGAAATCCACTTTAAATAACTTACCTTACGAAGAAAACCGGTTGACTATCGAGGACTTAATGAATTTTGCCTTATTGTGATTGGTCCTTCAATGAAAGTGACGTTAATCAGTCTGTGAATGATTTGTATTACAATATTTACAGGGGCCTCAACCTTTTTGTTCCTAAAAAAACTATTAAGCCATCGAAGTTGGTTCAACAATGAATTTGTAAGATTGATTAATTTGAAGAAGCGTGCACATAGAAGGTATAAATTTAATAAATGCGTTGAAAATTATTCAAAATTCAGTGACTTTCGTCGGGAGTGCAAGACTATACAGGGTGCTTCAACGAAAACTAAACAGAGGCTTTATCTACCAAGATATTCATTTCTGATCAAAACGCAAAAACAGGACAATTTTTGATTCAAAGGAGATATCTTTTGGGCTACAATACTTGCCTGAAATATCAACCCCCTAGGCGGGGGTTGCAATCCTTGAACATTTTGAATAGGGAAGATGGGCCGAGTGATGACTCAAAAGAAAGGTGCTATTTCTGCCTACATCGCCTTGAACGAATTTCCATTTTTAATTGAAAACTGTAAAAGATACAGGGTGAGCAACTGAAAGATAGGGAAGATTATTTCCCCTGAGACTATTCAAGTTTCAGTGAAGTAAAATGGAACAGATCCATGCTGATCAATGGCAGTCATCATCAAGTACCATCCTCATCTCGAATTTCAACCCCTAGAGCAGGGGTAAACACCCTTGAAAATTTGGAAGAAGGTAGATGGGTAGAGTGATACCTCGAAAAAAGATATTATCTTTGTCTGCATCCCCGTGAACGAATTTTCATTTTTGATTGAAAACTGTGAGCTACTCTAACTCCTATGGAATTCAATGAGAATAGAATTATTGCGAGCAGTCATGAAGGCAATCAAAATCCGTTACTTGAAAGGTATACTGGATCAAAATATTACCCCTGCTCTAGGGGTTGAAATTCGAGATGAGGGTGATTTCGGAAGATGACAGCTTTTGATCTAAAATGAATGTATTCCAGTTTTTCGCACTAATACATCAATAGTCTTGGGGCGATAGTCTTCTCTATTTTTCAGTGGCTCACTCTGTATCTTCTATAGTTTTCAATCAAAAATGAGAATTCTTTCACGGGAATGCAGACAAAGATGATACCTTTCTTTCGAGTTATCACTCGACCCATCTTCGAAATTTTCAAGGGTGGTCACCCCTGCTCTAGGGGTTGAAATTCGAGATGAGGATGGTACTTGATGATGACTGCCATTGTTCAGCATGGATTTGTTCCATTTTACTTCACTGAAACTTGAATAGTCTCAGGGAAATAGTCTTCCCTATCTTTCAGTTGCTCACCCTGTATCTTTTACAGTTTTCAATTAGAAATGGAAATTCGTTCGAGGCGATGTAGACAAAGATACCACCTTTCTTTTGAGTCATCACTCGACCCATCTTCCCTATTCAAAACGTTCAAGGATTGCAACCCCGCTTAGGGGGTTGATATTTCAGGCAAGTTTCGTATCCCAAAAGATGTCCTCCTTGAAACAATAATTGACCTGTTTTTTCGTTTTGATCAGAAATAAATATCTTGGTAGATATAGCCTCTGTTTAGTTTTCGTTGAAGCACCCTGTATGTAAAACTCCATAGGGAGTATTTGCTAAATATCGAAAGGAATGTTCACTCTGACCCACAGTCTTTTTGGAAGTATATAAACTCCAAAAGAAAAAGTGATGAGTTACCGAAATCTATGGAATATAATGGAACTTCCTCGCAGGCTTCTTTTCAGGGGTTTATAATAGTGAAGTCATAGTTCCACAGTCAATTGAATATGAAAAAACTGTTAATGTCAACTTTTGTAGGTTTACTCCTTCTGAAATTTTTGAACTAATTTCTAGCATAAAACCTAGGTTGTCTTCTGGCCCGGATGGAATACCTGCTTACGTTTTGAAAAAATGCATATGTCTACGCCAATCAGTAGACTGTTCAATATTTCACTGAACAATGGAAAGGACGATAGGTCTAATATTGATTTTTATAGAGGAATAGCGATCCAATCTGCAATACCAAAAAAACTAGACTGTCTTGTGTGCAGGTTTTTGTCATGGCACTGCTATCCGATCCTGATAATTGAGCAGCATGGGTTCAGAAAAAATCGATCAGCAATCTCAAACCTCTTGTTGTTCGTTGGTGATATTATGGAGTGCTTTGACTCGGGCTATCTGGTCGATGCTATATATACAGATTTCTCGAAAGCATTCAATAAAGTCAATCTCAACCTGCTTTTATTGAAGCTAGAAGCTTTGGGAGTGTCAGAATCACTATTGAGTTGGTTTAAGAGTTTCTTGTATGGACGGTCTAAAATAGTAAGATATAAGATTTAATGTCATGTCAGGTGTTCCTCAAGGGTCACATTTGGGGCCTGTTTTATTCAATATTTTCATTAATGACGTAAAACCGGTTTTTCATGCTAAATTTTTATTGTTCGCAGATGAACGAAAATGTATTCAGTTATCAGATCTATTCAAGATGCCCAAGAGTTACAGGTTAGCATCGAAAATTTCCTAAACTGGTCTACGATTGTTTGAGTCTGAACATAACAAAGTGTCATGTCATGACTTTCCACAGGTCACCCAGACCCGTCAACTTCTGGTACTCCTTGGGCGAGCAAAATTTAGAAAGGATCAGTCATGTTAAAGATCTTAGTGTGTGTTACTCTTGATCGGAAACTTGACTTCAAAGAATATCTTCATTCTATCACCACTAAGGCTTACCGCATGCTTGGTTTTATTATTCGAAATTCGAGAGAATTTTCTCTTGAGACAGTTAAAATGCTATATTGTTCCTTGGTCAGGCATATTCTAGAATATGGATCATGCGTCTGGTCGCCTTATTATATGTGTGATATTAACTTTTTAGAGGGACTGCAGCGCAAGTTTCTTCGGCATCTGCGTTTCAAATCGTTTGCGGGGGTTGGGGAGCTGCGCTTGCGCTTCAATCTCGAGCCACTCGAATTCAGAAGAAAGGTTGCTGATCTATGTGCTTTCTATAAAATATTGAATTCTTTCATTGACTGCCCTGACATTTTGGTCCGTATCGATTTCAATGTGCTTGGAAGATTGACGAGGTTCCCACCACTGTTTCGGGAAAAAGTTTTTAGGAGCAACTCTGGTATGCATTATTTTCTCAATCAATGCATTTTTTTGGCAAATGATTTTGGTTGCAGGTTTGTTCTATTTTCATCCTCATTCTATCGTTTCAGAACTGGAGTTCGAATTGTATTATTGAATCAAGCTTGATTTCTTTTTGTTTTTCTCTCATTGTTTGTTATATTATAACAATTTGTTTAAGTTTGAATGGGGTTTCCGTTTACCATTATACATACAATAAGTTACGCATTTTGTATGTTTAATTGAAAATAAATAAATAAGTAGATAAATAAAAATAATATTTGGATGTACTCTTGTCTCTAGTACTGCTTTTATGGTTTCTAGTCAATAAATAATAAACTACTTCTCTTATGTAGTATTGTTTTTACAATAAAAAACAAAGTTCACAGGATGGATTATTAACAAAATATATAAAGAATTAGGAGGCAATTCAAAGTATTTTATTATTATTTGATCTCATTAAAAGTGATTTGGAGTGTTTTCGATTATTCAGAACTAAAACATTGGCAACCCAAAAAAGAAAATAATGTAGGTTGTAGGTAGATGATTTGCTAATACATTCCGTTTTGTGTTTCTCAGTGATGATTTTTGCATTGAATTCTGAAAACCGCTACACTGCCAAATTATTACACAATATGGTAAGACCAGCTTCGGTGTTTTTTATTTTTTTAAGTTATGTGGTGAAAACGTTAACTGATCAAATATTGAATCTAGAACATATTTGAGAAAGTATGGACAACTATTTTAAATTGGAACTGATAATTTCTTATTCTGTTAAATTGTCGTATATCTATTGGAATGGATTATCATGATCTATTCCCCAATTATGATTTGTTAGAAATAGAGATAACGAAATGACACTTAGGATTCTAATGAAAAGACGAGAATAATTCCTATCAAAGAATATATCAAATCTGACAACACTGTATAAAATTCAAATGCAACAGCTGATTGACTCATTTTGGGTGAGCAGAAGTCGTCATCATACAAGAAAGGATTACCTCAATTGTTAGAAATTTGACCAGTTAGCTCTGTAGAAAACGTCGACAAAACAAAAAATAATGTCGCAGTCTAAGCTAGCATAAAGCGCTCCCTTTCAGTGAGTCCAATAAAGATTTTATTGGTACCTTTCATTAGAAAATTGATAATTTGAAATTCCCGTTTCCTAAACATTAAGCTTAATTTTCTACAGGAGGGGCAAACTAAGCACAAATAATATATCTAACACTTCTATATTGCTAGAAAAAACGGTGAAATAACCACAGTTCAGACATATATGCATCTGTTTTTCTTAAAGAACGCTGAACCTCCTCGATTCCTTGATAGAGACAGAAGTAGCCATTTCTGTCTCACTTTCTTCATGACACCTCCACTCATGGGAGCTAGCAATATAGGAATATTACATATTGGTGATAGTAAACTCAAGTTCCAAACTGTGTCTGCTTTCCTTTGTTAATATTATTGCACTACTGATTTATTAAAATATTTTAGATATTTTATTTCAAACTCATTTATTTCAGGTGTTGTTAAGCATACTGATCAGGGAGGCAAATAAGAAGTTTTCAAAAACTTGCTGTATGACCAATATTGTAAACGTTTTTCTTGAAATATACATACGCTTTTAAGGATATTATTGATATACTACCAGATATTGCATAAATAATCTTTATATCAATGTATTAGTTGAGATAATCCCTTTTATCCCATATTCTTGATAAATACACATTTAAAAAATCATGGATGAATATATTCAGAATCTAAAACATTTTCACAAACTGAATTCCACAATTTGAAACTGTTTATTAACAGCTGCACCATTAAAAATAATAAATTGTACTATGATATAACTGCAGTATTGCTAATATTCAATAAAGGCAATTCCGGACACTCCCTTAGAAGTGGATATGCTGATGAATTTATATCAATAGCTAATGTTATACCTGACTTGTAATCTGCTGGTATTTTTATGTGTGATGTGATTGAAGCATTTTCTCTGCATGACCTAGGTTGTTCCCGAATTACTTTTGCTACTTGTCCTAGAACAAAAAACGAAGATATACATAGAAAATTGTGAAGCTTAATATAAAATTCATCCAATAACATTTAAAAAATTAAAATTATATTATATTCAATATTCTTTACGGAAATCTTTCATTTTGTAACATAATATACCTTCCAAGGCATATTTTGTGTATCTTTATCATAGATAGAAGGAATCATCCGTCTTAACAAATATTGTGCATTTGTGCATTATTTCATTAAGACTCTAAATTCGATTGGGCAATATACATTTTCTGAATATCCTCGATGTACCTCTGTGATCAAAAAGTGGTAAAACTTCTCGAATGAAAACATGAAGGGCATATTATTCTATCGAAAATTGCACATCTTCTACAACTTGCATTGATTGCAAAAAAATTGTTGCAAGAACCTTTCCGCATAGTAGATGAAACTGGTTGTTTACTAGGAAGTTGCCATTTTAACTCTGGAGTGTAATGATGTTGGGCACTTTGCGGCGGGTTATGCCGACGATCTTGTACTCCTTGTTTGTGGAAAAAACCTTAGCTCCATATGATATTGCGCACAACACTCTGCAAATGACTGAACAATGGTGCAGAGAGAATGACCTATCCGTTAATCCAAACTAAAGAGACATGATTCTATTCACTCGTAAAAGGAAATTACCGCCTTTCGAGGCACCAATTCCTCGTAATGAGGAACTAACACCATTAAAACAGGTGAGATATCTAGGTGTAATCTTGACGCCAAACTAAATTGGGACAATCACATCGAAAGACAAGCGCAAAACACTCTGGGCTTGCCCAAAAGTTATTTGGGCATCGGCCCGCCAGGAGCCCGTACAGCACATGGTTCCAGAGGAGAGGAGATAGTACTCCCCTCCCTCTCTGAGAACATCCCCTGCTGGCGGTCCACAAGACGGTCGACTCGCCGAGGCGAGCGTCGATGCGCTCACCTTGCTATGGTGTTACCTACTCCTCTATTTACAATAGCTTCGTCTATCGACCTATAAAGTGTGTTATGAAAAGCTCCCCATATGTCTTGGAATACTCTTAGAGCGACTTCACCTTTTTCCAGTCCTTTCTCAATATACCATACTATGGAGTGTTGTGCTGAGTCGACTGATCTACCTCCTCGTAGGCATGTTGAGTGATATGTAGGGTATTCTGCTTAAGATATCTTTCTATTAGTCTCTCCCTGGCCTTCAGTAGGAAGGAGGTTAAACTAATTGGTAAACCCTTGGCGATTTTATGTACGATCTTGCTCCGCTTGAGAATGAAGACGACCCGAACCCTTTTCCACGAGTCCGGAACGTATCCCAAAGCTAAGCAGAATCTGAAGATGTGTATCATATGCATAACAATTCTTTTTATTAGGTGTGCACGGTATATCCCATCTGCTCCTGGTGTTTTGTATGGCTGAAAAGTAGTTACTGCCCATCGAACCCTTTCCCTGTAATGACCATTAGGGCTGTGTTCCAGCTTGTTTTGTCAGCACGTCCATTCGATTTTTGATGTCTTGTCGATGAGGAAACCTAGGAAGTGAACTTTCGCCAAGTCTCTCAGTGTTTCATCCTTTGTGTTTTTATTTCTTCTGGTGTATCAAGACTGGAGGTCAGTCAGTTCTGCTGCAGAGAGGATGCGTTCAAGACGATTAGCCATCGGTAGGGTCTACCGGAGGCTAATCATCATTTTCCTCGCAGAAAGATTTCCATGGTTTTTTTTTGGATTTTTTAATCGATCCGTTCTATTTTTTTTTGGCAGTGAGTTCTGCTGTCCACCATAGGGTTTTCTTTCTGCCTCTTATGTATTGTATAGGGCAGCTGTTATGGTATGCCAAGGTGACGCTGCTTTGCAGTTTCTCAACTGCAGCTTTCAGATCCTTGATGTTTCTCGGTGTCTTAACTGTTGGTTCCAACATTTCCGATAGTTGTTTCCGGAACAGTTCCAATTGGTATTTTTAGGATTCCTGTAAGGCACTGGTCGGTGTTTCGGTACATTTATGATGTCGACAGATATGTCAAGGTCAGAGAGGAACACTACTTCTGTGGCCACTCTCCAGTTTCGAATTTTGGTGGTGAATTGTTCATTGCATGAAGTCAGGTCTAAGGCTTTTTTCTATTTGATGTAACGGAAGATGGCTTGTTTCTTTCAGTGAGAACTGTAAGGCTTGTGCTGTAGAAATATTCGACTAGCTTCTCTCCGCTGATGTTGCTGCCTGAGCTTCCCCAACCACCCGACGACAAGTGGCCAGTCTTGTGTATAGTAGTTCACCAGGTCCTGTAGTTTTTCTGTTAGAGGAAGTATTTGTGAGAGCTGGTTACCTATTGGTCAAACAACAACCGCAAGCTATGACATCATTCAGTTCTAAATTTTGAATTAAACGGAATGATAAAATAGTTGTTCAATTCTCCCTCCTACATGTTTTTGGAGTACCACAATAAACTACTGAGTAGCAGTAACGCCACACACATATCAATCAATACATTTTTTGGAAAATTCTGAAATCTAGAAAATTTGAAATAGTAATATCTTGAACATT
Organism: Cryptolaemus montrouzieri; assembly: GCA_013387265.2. NCBI lineage: Eukaryota > Metazoa > Arthropoda > Insecta > Coleoptera > Coccinellidae > Cryptolaemus > Cryptolaemus montrouzieri. The sequence continues at coordinate 129,864,765 of JABFTP020000185.1, forward strand.
AGTAAGATCGAATGCCAGCTTCGAAGAAATATATGTACTTATCAATCTAAATACTGAACAGTATTCTTCCAGTTGTTGAAAATTTATATTTCAAAGGTGATCATTCCAAGAACAACTCATATTACACAAAGATAGTTTCAAATTAATTTTTCTCATCCTAAATCTATAAAAACTTTGTCTAGAAGACCAGATTGACTTACCTAATACATTTAAATCTCTCCATCGGTTATCCTTGATTTTTCCCAATTCCTCTAAATCAACTCGTGGATTCCACCTTGATACAACATCTTGTCTTCTGATCAAAAGGACAGATTCAGAAACTAGCTGATGCCATAAAACACTAGAATTCACACATTCCAATGGATTCGTCAGGTACACATTTGTTGAATCAACACCAAAAATCATTTGATGATGCCAGCTATCTGGAATTGATCCATCACATTTTTGTAGATTCAAAGTTGCAACTGGAACAGCCCCATGCTGTATCCAGAAACCTAACCATTTATATATATTAACACAACGTTCTGGGTACATTGAAAAGAATCTAGCATAAATTCTACCATTTGATGCATTCTTAAGACCAGATATGATTTCCCTATGACTACAGCCAGCAGTGCTTCTTGATTGCAGGTATTCACACAAGGGACTAAAATTTGCACGTAATTTAGTTTGAACAAATTCATGAATCTTATCTATAGAAGGAATGGGTAAACGAAGTGCAACTAAAACATTTAAAACAGCTGTTGCACCACAAGACGAAGGTGAAATTTGAGTTATTTGCTTTAATGAAGCTTCTCGATCACTCCAGATCATAATTTTTTCATTTTCATCTTCACATACACTATCACAGCAATCGGAACTTTTATAATCTGAAGTTGGTGTTGTACCTTCCTTAGGAGATGATAACTCTCCAAAAGAATTCATATGTTTCTTAACTACTCTTAATTGTTTTGAAGCTCTTGTTCTTTGCCACAACGTACATGACCAAGGCATCACTAGTTCTTTCTGCACAGATTTTAAGCATGATTTGGTCTTGCAGTCCTTTATTTCATTTTTTGAAGAGCTTAAACTTTGTAAAATTTTGCTAGGTTCTTTACTTATTTCAGACAATTTTACAACTTCTATATTTTTTGAGCAACAAGGTTCCTGATCTTCTACTTTTTCATTAGTATCAAAAGGTAATTCACATGCTTGATCAACTTGACTGGATGAAGATGATTCTGAATCGGCATCACCAGAAGGTCCTGGATCAAAGTCCATTTCTAGGAAATCCATTTCTGGACTTGAATTACCTGGAAATAATATTTGTTTGTTATATACATCCATATATAAAAGAAATCAAAGTTATTTTTTCTGAAAGTTGCTCTGATCAGGAGGACTCTTTCAACTACTGATAATAAAAACTATTCAAGAATGGTATGACAAAAATTTCAGTAGTGATGATCCAAAATGAAAATTTTAAATAAACAAACAGTTCAAGCAAAACATAAAATATTGCCTAGTAATCAATATCACTGGAAGCAGCAGAGGTTCTCTTATGAAGTTGTTCATTATTATTAGAAACGTCTGATCCCTGCTATTAATGATCATATCATTATATCAGTGTTATAGGAGAAAAGCTCTGAGGTGCCTGAGCTTCATTTGTAGAAATTCTTAAGGTTTTTCTATTGATACTCTGAGAGTGTTGCATTGATCTCTGGTGAGAAGTGTCAGAATAGATTTTTGAGAGTAATTGCATATAGGCTGAAGATGCCTTCAGAGCACACTGATTATGCCAATTTGAGAATAATGTTGAACATACAAACTCTGAAATCACGAAGAACTGTGTCATACCTACTTTTCCTTCATAAGTTGATTTATGGATATGTGTACTCTCCTACTTTACTAGTCTCCTTAAAACTCAAAATTCCGCAGAGGAGGACACGCGATCCTGGACTCTTTTTTATTCGGAGGTGCAACACCTTTCACAGACAAATTTTTTTTATAATAAGCTCACTGTTGTGTAATAATAACTCAGCTAATATTGGTGTTTTCACTATTTCAATGAATCGGTTCAAATCTCAGGTACTTCGTTTGCTTGGTTCATGATAATTTTGGTTTTTTATTCTTGTTGAGTTGTTACTTCAGTGGGAATATGTTTCTATGCCTCTGCATCTGGATTATCATTGTGATATTGATTAAGATTGATAGTTATTGTCTTTTACTATAATGTAAGCATGGTTTCATTTTGTAAATCAACCCCATTTACAAAATGAATTTATTATTACCAATATGTATATTCTGGTAATAAATCATAAATCAAGGATGTGAATCCTTGCATGATTTTAGGATAAAAGGGTCTATAAACATAGGTTGCCAATGCTCGTTGACAAAAACGATTTTCGTTCTCTCATAAAACAATATTTTTTGAGAGGCAAAACGGCGAAGGAAATAATACAAAAGTTGGACAAATATTATGGGGGTAATGCACTGTCAGATTACACCGTCAAATATTGGTTTCGAGAGTTTTTTGGTGATCGCAACTCCACTACGGATGAAGTCGGCATTTGATCTTGTGGGTTCATTGCTCATCTTGTCCAAACTGAGATACATTGGTTTGGATGACGTCAGCTGGGAGGGACCGATTCTCTTCCTAAATTATACTATGGATTTACCAAGTGCCATCACTCACCCAAGCATCGAAAATCGATGACGCAGTAAGAGTTCTAAACTCTGCTGCAAGCAATATATCATCTTGGTGTAGTGAAAATGGGTTGATGATCAAACCAATCAAGTCTTCTGCCATGATTATTTCCTCAAAGTTCTCCCAATTTGATACGTCACAGATTGATAACATCTCCATAAATAACATCAGAGTGATATGGGTGGAAAGTGTAAAGAACTTAGGAATTATCCTAAATTGTGAGTTGAACTTTGAGCAACATGTAAATTCCATTTATAAAAAGTCTTACTATAAGCTCAAGATGCTATATCAACATAAACATGAACTGGACCAGGACACAAAGTTGAATCTTGCAAAAGCTTTGGTTTACCCTCACTTCAAATATTGTAGCTCTGTGTATTACTTTTTTTTGACAGATGAAAATAAGAGGAAATTGCAAAAAATCCAGAACTGTGTGGTCCGATTTGTTTGTTGGGTTCCTTTTGGCAGTCGTATAACATCTTTTCTTAAGGACATAGGCGAAATTAACACATACAGCTGTCTCACTGCATTTTGTTTCGTTTTGCCACAGACTATTGCACAGCAGATGCCCAGACTATCTGTATGAACTCATCAAAAGGAGGTCAGATATTCATACTGTCAATTTTAATGTGAGGGTGGACAAATTTCATATTACTCAACACAAATCGTCTAGGTTCAGGGGTAGTTTTTCATATCTTGCCCCTTCTTTTCTCAATGATTATCTGAACGAACTGATTAATATTTCATAAATCTCTTTGACTCATGACATATAAAGAAACACTAAAACCGCCTCGGTAGCCTTGTTCGAATCCGGGTTCAAGTTATGGATGTTGTCCTTGAACAAAAAGTGATACTTGGAAAGAGTAGCCTAGAGGAAGCATACATTTCCGAAGACCAGATAACTTGTGATCTTTGTGGTGGTAGTTATCATTGCACAGTCTAGGAGAGTGGTTTGGAATCCACTATAAGCTGTAGCTCCACCTAAGTTCCCGAGCATATTGTTAAAAGATGAAACAAACAACAAGAAACACTATGTAGATATAGGTTAATTTTTCAGTGAGATTAAATTTTCAAAATGAGTACTGCTCCTATTTCTCTTCTCATTATCTATGTAATTCCTTTTTTCATTTCATACATCACAAAGTAGTAGCTGACTTGATAGACATTATTCAGTCTTAATGATTTCCTAGAATCACAAATTTTCGAAAAATATTCTTCCAATCTTTCTCTTTCTGTTATGTTTATATAAGCAGTTGAAGTACTGAGAAATTGCTTTAATTTGTCATCTTCATTTCAGATTTATCTTTTATAGTTTTGAATCATATCACATATTTTATGTGAATGTAGATAACCACATTAAAAGATAAAACATAAATTACTATATGAAAAATTTAAATCTTTGGCATTCAATTACCAATAAAATTGTCAAATGTTACAATTTTAACAACACTTTTAAAAAATCTGACATGCATTCAGAGCTAGTGAAATAAGTTTTGCCGAATTTTATAGTAAATATCAGTCAATTAGTTCTATATTAGGTCATGAAAAAAAAAGAAGATTAATAACAGGATTAGTTCTGGTATGAACTCATACTATACTCTAGGCAACCGAAAGAGAGACCACGTTAAAACAGACACAGCAGACGCAAGAAGATTTAGTAGCTCTGTAATTGGTCGAATCAAGTTTAGGGGGTGGGATCTGAATGTTAGCAGTCTGTACAGGTACGGTCTCGGTCCATCGGATAGAAAATTAAATTTTCATTATTGTTTTGGAAGTGTTATTGATCGAGTGTTGAAAAGTGAAAATATTGTGTGTATAATGTCGTCTACAGATACTGCAGATGAAAGTACTGTTGAAAATTATTCTCCGAAAAAGCGGCCTAAGAAAGGTCATTTTACTTTGAATGAAAAACAGATCATTTTCAACGTCTATAATAGATAAATACAAATAGATTCTGCACATATCAACGAAATCGTCGAACAAGTGGCAAATATTGTGGGAGTTAGTAAAACTAGTGTTTACAGACTCATAAAGGAGGATAAGGAGAATCATCCTTTTTCACAACCGAGGACGTACCCGAAAAGGGTGAAAATTGCGGATAGTGTTACTGATTTCGACAAAAACCTGATTAGTAGGAAAGTGCATTAGTTTTTTCATAGAAATGAATTACCTACAATAGATAAAATATTGAATGAAGTGAACAGTGATGTTGATCTGCCAAATTTTACATGAACAACATTCCGTAAAATATTAAAAAAATGGACTTCAGATTCCAGAAGAGGGGGAGGAATGGTTTACTATTGGAGAAAGAGGAAATAGTCTTGTGGAGGAGAGACTATCTTGAACAAATTAAAAACTACCACGAAGAGAATAGAAAAATCTATTACCATGAAACGTGGGTGAATGCTGGGCACACTGAATCAAGTGTTTGGGTAGATGCATCGGTCAAAACAGCCAGACAGGCTTTCCAAGAAGGCTTATTGACTGGATTGAAGAATCCCACAGGTGAGTGGTAGTTATATTATGCATGAATAATTCGTGTATAATATAATATAATATTCATGATTTTCAAATGATACACAAGTTCTGTTGGTTCGTTTTTGATTGAAATCGCTAATTTCTTGATAAGCTTATTTGATTTTTATTCTGATTCAAATCTTGATTTGAATCATGCTTACTCTCTATCAACAATAGGCACGTCATCAGGTATTTCATCATATTTTTTGAAACCATAATTTTTACCTAAAACTAACTGCAGAATGATGGTTTTGAATACCTTTATGAAAATATTCCTGTTATTCCTTGCAAATTATGCTATAGGGTAAAACCCATACTTACTGTTCATTATCCAGTACCTGGTACCACAACAATCCTGTTTCAAATTGTTAGTATGCCGCTTTCTTTCAAGGATGTTCTATATCATGTTTTCAATCTATATTTACAACAGCAATAGAATAATTCAATTTGGACGAATAGATGGGATCTTATTAAGGGCCTATTGCTACTTCTGGGTTTTTCTTTATCTCTATTGCTACTGTAAATTACCTTGAGTAGGCTGTGCACCACTTACCTGTCGTCAAAAGGTTTATCGGTGATTTACCTCAATTCTCTAATTATCAAAATTAAGTATTTTCTTGAATTATGAGATTCCACATGATTAAGTAAGTTGAAAATAGACACATGCAATCATTAATAGAAATCATTTTTATGTCTTTGCAGGTAAAGGCAAGAGACTCATCGTTTGCAATATTGGAAGTGATACTGAATTCGTTCCCGACGCACTGTGGTCATTCTAATCGAAGAAATCTGGTGACTACCACAAAGAAATGGATGGACCCAACTTCGAAGAATGGTTTGAAAATATTTTACCGAAATTGGAAGACGGATGTCATCGTTTCGGACAATGCGTCTTATCATTCTAGACGCACAGAAAAACTCCCGACATCTGCCAGTAGAAAAGCCACTATTCAAGAATGGTTACGTTAAAAAAATATTGCTTTCGGGGATGATTTGATTAAAGCAGAGCTTCTTCGAATAGTCAAAAACCACAAACCAGCGTATAATAAATATGTAGTAGATGAAACGGCTCAAAACCAAAATAAAATCGTGTTGCGACTCCCGCCCTATCATTGCGAGCTCAATCCCATCGAACTGGTTTGGGCTGAGATGAAGAATTATGTGGCATCTAAGAACACATCATTCCAAGACATGAAGAAGCTTTTCGCCGAAATCAATCAACAGCATCAAGGATTGATGCTGTCAAGTGGCAAAACTGCATTATGCATGTCGTAGAGAAGGTCGAACCGAGAATGTGGCAATTAGATCACATTATAGACGAACAACTGGATCCTATTATTGTCAATCTCGAGAATGATTCAAGTTCATCGTCTGAATCTGATAATGACGATGATAATCCTTGATGTCCTTTTTTATGTACGTAATATATATGTTTCAATAATGTTCTACTACCATAAAATATACCTACAACATCATTTGCGTATTACATTGCCTGTTTTTTATGATAATTCAATCAGTCATATCCGAAACTGTTGCGTGAATACTTCATTTTAGAAAGAAATTTTACATCATTGATGTCCATTACTTAATTCAGAGTTCAATTTCGTGATCAAATGGAAGCCAGTCCCTGGATTCAACCCTGTGTGACATCACGTTCAGGCCTCGTGTGTTTGTTTTGTTTACACTCTCTTTTTTCGTTGTATCAAGTATAATTCAGAAATTTGTATATAAATATAATTAACCATCAATTACTATTATATTCAGACATGACTTGGATAACGGACATATAAACAAAGGAAAGTTAGGAACTGAATATAAAACCACTGCTGTGGCAGGTGGAAAGATCACATGCTTCGCAGTTTGTACACATGCGCCTGCCGGTGCGATTCCGGCGAAGATTTGGGTGTTGTATGCGTCTTTGAATTTCGCCTATAGAGGGCATAAACTTCCAAGACCAGATAACTTGTAATCCTTGTGGTGGCAGTTATCATTGCACGGTCTAGGAGAGTGGATTGGAATCCACTATAAACTGTAGGTCCACCTGTGTAAAAGGGCTCAGTTCCCGAGCATATCGTTAAAAAGAAAAATAAACAAACAAACTGAAAATAACCTCTCTGAGTTAACCTATAGCTGTGTTACACTCGGTAGAACTTTCAACATTTTAAGTATTGATAATGAAAAAACAAATCATTGTGAATTGAGATATTTTCTAGATTTTTCATATTCAAGTTATATTTGTGATCCTACAATATTTTTACAACACGTGAAATTATTGTATTTCAGTACATGGAAGTAATTGATATATTATTGTATATAGACAAATGATATCATGAAACATACATACTTGATACCTTTATTAATTCAATGTGCAGTATCTTGCAAACACTAATTGTTGTATAATTCCCCAATAAAATGTAACATTCAAACTATACTTACCCTGTCGTTGCTCATCTGCTACTTCATTATTGTCTAAAATAGGTAATTCAATATTATAAAATGAATCAGGTAAGTCTGCAACTCTATCTCCTTTATAAGTATATATACATCCATCATCTGATACTGATAATTCATTATCTTCGCTAGAACTAGACACTGAGCCATTTTCTACATTATCTTGCATAGTAGTACTTAATGATAATTCTGTTCCTTCATAGTCCTCAATTTCAACACTATTATGTACAAAATCGTTAGTTAATGTTTTCGAAAATCCATTCAATTTTAAGATATTAGTGGAATCTCCAATGTTAAGTGAAGAAATGTCTTCAATGTTATTGTTCACTTTGATATTCTTTTTCCTCGCATGTGGATTTTTTAGATTGTATTTTGCTTTGGGTATGGCCCCTTTACTTTGATTCACCCCATTATTCAAATTTGCATTGTTATCCTGTCGACTGCTTGAAGGTGATTCTTCAGATACTTTAGGATTCATGACTTTGTTGCAGGCAAATTTATTTTCGCAACAATTTTATTTACATTGCACCGGTATATGGTTGTATGACTTGATTATTCAATTTAGCGCATCAAAATACTTCTTTTTCATATTTGTATACCAATTTCACAAAGCTGATGATACCTATTTATTGTTATATTTTCATGAACACAAAATATATTCTTGTCAACTGACATGAATATGAATGAACCCTAAATTTATGACTTTATGTGTCGTGATCTTCTTCTTCTTCTTTCTTTTCTTTGCCCTTGGTATCTATGACCATTTAGGCATGCTTCCATTCTGTGGACCTACAGCTTATAGTGGATTCCGAACCACTCTCCTAGACCGTGCAATGATAACTGCCACCACAAGGATTACAAGTTATCTGGTCTTCGGAAGTTTATGCCCTCTATAGGCCCTCTGTCAAATTCAAAGACGCATACAACACCCAAACCTTCGCCGGAATCGAACCGGCAGCCGCATGTGTACAAACTGGGAAGCGTGTGATCTTCCCACCTTGGCCACGGCGGTGGTTATGTGTCGTGATCCTAACAACTACTTTACATCTATGATCTTCACTAGGTGTGTTCGATTGAATTGTTCTCATTGAATGACAGAGTAGAGTCAAATAACTCAAGATATGTTTTCAATTCTAGTTTGAATTTGAATCAAGTTTTAATTAAATGAAATAAAAGATTCTTGAACTAGGTTCACAAGTGTTTCATACCGGTGTATTTCCACGGGAGTTGAAAGTGAGCAGAATAAACCCAGTTTTCAAGGGAGGGAATAAAATAAGCATGGAAAACTACAGACCAATTAGTGTAATCAGTGTGTTCTCAAAGATCATAGAGTCTGTGATAAAAAAACGAATGCTATCCCACTTGCAGAAAACTGTTGATGTGGACGAATATCAATATGGATTCATAAAAAATAGTAATACTTTAAGTGCAACTATGGATCTCATAATATATATATATATATATATATATATATATATATATATATATATATATATATATATATATATATATATATATATATATATATATATATATATATATATATATATATATATATATATATATATATATATATATATATATATATATATATATATATATATATATATATATATATATATATATATATATATATATATATATATATATATATATATATATATATATATATATATATATATATATATATATATATATATATATATATATATATATATATATATATATATATATATATATATATATATATATATATATATATATATATAATGATCCTATTGAAGAAAGTATATGTATGGGCTATAGGGTAAAATTTTCAAACTGATAGAGTCATATTTAGTAGATAGGAACCAATATGTAAGACTGGGGGATAATGCTAGCGACATTTGTAAAAATGTGTGGGGTGTGCCTTAGGGGTCAGTCCTCGGGCCGCTGTTGTACTCGATCTACGTCATGAGGTATGCTGGGCTTTAGGGGCGGTATTATACATCTGCAGATGATACTGCTCTGCTATACAGTGCATCAACCTCTGGGGAGTTGGAATCTCGTATTAATACGGATCTGAAACGGTATATGAGATGGCTTCTGTGTGATAAACTGAAAATAAACATAAATAAAACCAAATTCATGCTCTTCGAATAAAAGACAGGATATTTCGTACTCCTCAGATGAAGATGAATGATGTGGATCTCGAACAGGTAGAAAAAATCAAATACCTTGGGTTGATATTTGATGAGAATCTAATTTGGAATGACCATACCGATCATATAATGAATGAAGTTCAACCTATGATAGGGGCCATTTATAGGAGCAGAAGCTATCTTTCACGTAAGAGCAAAATAAATATATACAATTCATTTTTTTGTCAATTTTTAGATATTTAATTCCAATGTGGGGTGACCACGATGATGAAAATGCAAATTTTTTCAAAATAAAATATTACTCTTTGATGAATTGAAAATGTTGGGTATTTATAAGCTGGAAAATGTATTGAAATATGAGCAATATAGATTAGGATTTGAAATCATACACAAAAATTAAAAATGGAATTCAAAGATTAAGTTCAATAGGGAGGTTCACGATTATGCCACTAGATCGGAAAATCATATATACCATGGAGGTATCAGAACAAATAAAGGTCTGTTTAATCCGGCCTTTCGAGCCACCAAAAATTTTAATAGGCTGCAGAAACATGTAAAGGAGTCAGAAAATTTACAGGCTTTTACCAGAAAACTGTGAAGCCATTTTGAAATGATGTGAGGTAATTTTCAGTTCAGGGTGGGTTTTATTGTTCTTTTGTTGTGTTCGATTTAATTTGACCTGGTACCAGTGCTCAAGGCACTGTTTTAGGTTAGAGATTTTTATTGTTATAGTGATAGGTTTTGTTGGAGCTTGTAACAATAAAGATCAATTGTTACTATATTTGTGAAATGTGTGCAATTCAATTGTTCAAACTGCCATTGAACAACTAGATCTCACAATATAATTCTATCAGTGTGCAAAGAAGACTTGATTTAGCCTAATAAGCCCCTAATCTTGTAATTTGAATGTTCAATAACTAATTAATGCTTGAGAAATAAAGATGAATTAACTTGGAGCTCTATCATTCCATTTCATTCCACATAATTCGTAACATTAACATCGGTATATATTTTATTAAGGAATGTGTTTTGTTCATTTTTCGTTTTCTTTAAATAATATTGTTGTATTCCGTGTCTTTTCTTTGAAAGTTTTTTACCACTATATAAAATATATATACAGTTATGGTGTTGTGGCGAACGAGAATGTGGTTACAGAAAATAGAAAATATTTTATCCATCAATTCTGAAAACACTCATTATAATGTCAATGAATTCACCAAGATGAAAATTGGTACTTTTAATGAACCGTCTGGAGATTCTTAAGAGACTTAATATAGTTTCTGTCTGAAAATCGAAGAGAGGATTTATATGCAAATTTCATTATACAAATGTCTATAAAAAATAATTAATTCATAGTTAAGATGGAAATATAAGTCAATATATTCAAGCGGTATCAAATGGACCTTCTAATATTGAATTCAGGGGGATATGAGCCTTACTAACTAAATAGAATCATTTAGAAAAAGCTTATCGAGATGTTCGAATAACTTTTGTTAGGGGCCTAATAGGAGTCAACCATTAGAAGAAAATGAAGTTGCTTTCTATGATAGAAACAGAGTGTTATATGAAATTCTGTGATTCCACATGAGAGTAATTTACTAATTTGGTTTGTGTTTATTATGATAGAATAATACAAAAATAGGAACAAGAATATCAATAGAAACACAGCTCACAATAATCACACTCATTAGGTTTGCTGTGGTAGAATCCAAGATATCTCAAACAAAAAGATCAACTTCAAACTATCCCTTGCTGACTTGAGCTCAGCTGTAGGACAAGATGTAAGACGAGCTGAAAGCGATGTCAGATTGCGGTTCATACGATTATTCAATTAATATAATAGTAGAACAAGTACCTTATATTACAAATAATTTTTGTAATTTTGTTTTTTAATTCGGACGAAGCAAATTTGTCAATAATAGATGCTCAAACTAAAGAGAATATCAGAAAAGTATTGCACAGAATTGAGAAAAACATTGTAATTAACATAACCTAAAATTATGGCTTCAGTGGAGCAAAGACTACAAATGAAACGTGAACCATTAGATAAATGGTCTGTGAGAGAGCAGTTATGTTTGGCTTCAGCAGTAGCACGAAGTGGAGACCAAAATTGGATGTCTGTAAGTCGTGCTCTTAAACCTTTTGGTGATCCTAACCGACCATCAGATTGGTTTCATCAGAAAAATTGCGCAGCTCAGTATGGAGCACTTTTAGCTAATGTTGAAACACCTAAGAGAAAGAAAAGAATTTCTGGCGGTGATTATGGTATCGAAACTCCCGCTGAGAGTATTTTACGTCAATTGAAAGCTGAAAGAATAGCTGAACTGAAGAAATTACTTGATGAAGAAAAAGCAGAGTATTCTAAGCTTCAGGAAAATATGACAATATTATCTTCAGGTAATCAGTGAAAATGTCTTTATCCACTAGTTATTCTGGTTTCTTTGTAAAATTATATGTGAACTTAGTTTTTCCTGAATCTTCTTGATAATTCATCCCAAATTAGAGTTGTAATGTCATTTCTTACACACAATTCTTGATGTAATTTACAGTTTGCTTCGACAACTTCTTGCTGTGTAGAGATGGTTTTCCTGATTGCTATCTTTTTCTTCTTTCTTCTTCCCGAACGATTTAAATTTCAGCCAGTGTTGGCAAAACCCCTCTCTTGGTAGATTTTTTCAACTTTAGTGATTTTTTAGTGATTCAATATCTCGGTTACTATTGAAGTTATGTAAAAAGTATTTTCACATTGTTCAGTCACTTTTTTGAATAGATAGCAGTGGATGAGCCGAAATTTTTTTCTATTTGGCTTGACATAGACATAAAAGTGTAACTTCAATTTTTGTCATTGAATTTCTGGTTTCGGGCTTGTTCATAATGATCTCGAAAGATTTCCACTTGATATTTAACCTCTAGCTGCGGTAGGCATCTTCCGAGCCAATGCAGAAAATTTTATCGGGAATTCTACTATTCTCTATTTTAATACTGACAGAGGTGTTGATGCTCAATTTTTACCCCATCTCGTTATGCAAAAAAAACTTCCCCACGAATTGGTAAACTCTTCCTTTTTTGTTTGTTTGTTTGTTTGTTTGTTCTATAGACCTACAGTTTATAGTGGACTCCGAAACACTCACCTAGACCAGATACTAGATAACTGCTACCTCTGAGGATTACAAGTCATCTGGTCAACATTTAATTTTGCGGGAGGAAATGCGAAAAATATTGATTTTTTTCATGAAAAATATGTGATGAGAATAATATGATTATGTTAGATATTTCTTAAATGACTTTGTTCTCAAAAAAAATATATAAATCTATGTCTTTATCTGTCAAACTAAGGTGGAAAAGGAATTTTGGCAATTTACAAAAAAATATTTAATGTGAAAAAATTTTTGACGTAAATTTCATAATCGAGATATCGAGTATGGGTGAAATCAGAAAGTTATCAAAATTTGTGATTAACTGATGTTAGTGTAACCCTGAAAATGAATGAAAAGAATGTGTTGCACAGTGTATAATTCTCAATTTATTACCCTGTTGTATCAGGTAAATAGTATAGATTCTAGCTTACAAAACTACTCAAGCAGTTCATATTCTGCACTCAGATTGTCAGAAAATTTATACCAAACAAGGGGAAATATTTTCCCTCAACCTCATCCCTCATGTCGAACTTTTGAATTACTGAAATGAGAGGTCAGATTTGAATATCATATAAATATTTTGGAAACTCTTTAGATTTTGAAAACATCTTGTGCTATATCGCACTACCCTGTCTGAAATAAATCAAGATATGTATCTGTTTATTTAGATAATCAAGCTCGGCTTCCTGAGCCCACTTGCGAAAAAATGCGAGTCACAAATGTCATTTTTGCTCCCGAGAAAATACGCCCCTGATTAGGAGTTTTTTGCTATCGGTTTCACTTCAATAGTATATCTTATCCTTCTCTATTTCATTTTCAACGATAAGTTATCAAATCTCCGACGTGAGATAAATTGTGGCAACACTGGCTACAATTCGAATACTTTCGGGAAGCATCTGTTCTACTCGGTACTGGATGCGCGACAATAGTCGGCGTAAACAGTAGGATTACCCTATCTTTTTCTTCTTCAATTCTTGGATGCAACTTTCGAATAATAAGAATATTCCACTATGTTATGAAATAATATTCAATATAGGATGTAATAGATATTCTGAACTTGTTTTAGAATTTCATGAATTTTATAACAATAGAAACAAAATATGGAATGAAATTAACTGATGCAGATGATTCTTGACGTGGGTAATAATCAATTCTATTTCAAGTCCTGAAATTGGTTGTTATGTTTTCATTAATCTATTTCAGTATATTTCATTTAGTTTTTGTGAAATCTACTGTTTATCTTTTAACTCTTATTTTAATTGGAGTGTGGCTGTTTTAAGGCTATCCAGGATATTTTTCAACTCATATATTTTGGCTTATATGAATATGGTTTCATTTTATTCAAAAGATCTTGAAATTTTTCTTAATTTTTGTTCCTAATATACAGTTTATATGACCAAAAATGGGTTGTTGATCCATGGAGAAGATACAGCTATTAGGTGGCAATCTAGAGAGCAAATTTCAATGATTCTTTATTTATTCTATTCGTTAAGGTCAACTGTGGTTTTACGATAATTTTATTTTCTTATTCAAAGTTGACTTTATATTTGTTCTATTTTTCTTGCAAATTTTTTCATCATAGCTATGTGGTTTTGAAGAACTGCAGGCAGTAAATAATTTATTTTTTTTTCTGTAATATAAAAAAACGATCCTTAGTAGTTTTGGGGAAAAGAAAAATTAGATGGTGAAAAAAAATGCATTGTTGAGCACAGAGTAGGAAAATTTTGATGCTGTTGTTTGGTAGATAGTTGAAATATCAAAGTGAAAAAGTGACAATCACAAAAGGGTCTTCATCTTCTGCACACTTTGGCCAGGCACTCTCCTCTGCCTTGGCTGGTCCTTCGAATGACGTTGTACTGAACATTGTTCAATTTTTGATAATTTAAATCAAGATTCTCATTATGATAGAGGGTACAAAATTATATTAACGTAGCAAAAAAATTGAGAACATTTGAGAATTTTTAATAGAAATTTTCGTTGAATATATCGAAAATAAATGTTATGGTTTAACTTTGAACCTCTTGGATATTCTTGATGTTTCAGGTAAATTTACGGAGGAACAGCTTGACAGATGGTGTAAAGAGATCGATGAAGAAGAATATAGAAAGGAACAAGAAACACTGAAACATACACAATGGCTTAAAGAAAGAGAAACAAAAAAGCAAGAAATAGAGAGAGCATGGAGACCACCAAAACTTACGTTAACACAACCTGTAATTGGCCAGAAACGCAAAAATTCAGATTCGCTGGAGAGTCTATTCGATCACGATCAGCAGCATTCAGAGGATAATAGTTCTAATTCTAATCCACCAATTGTTCAAGAAACACCTAAACCCTCCCTAGCTCTGTCGCCACTATTAACCAGTTTACTCAAATCACCATCCCAAGTCACAAATATTAGTCAGTCATCCATATTACACTCAGCAATAACAAATCAAAGACCAGTTATATCAAGCAGTAATACGAACATAAACATAAATACAAATATTAATACAAATACTGCAACCAATCCAATGATAGCAAGTTTGCTAAATTCAACTGCAAATGTAGCTGTGTCACCAGGTTTACAGCAGTTAGTTAGTACAGCAATAGGTCAAGAAGTTGATAATGTTTCCTTGGATCTCCAGCAAGCTGATCTGGCTACGCCTGATATTCTAGATGATGAAACGCTACGTAATTTAAAAATTGAAGATATTGCTAATAGTATTATAGTACCAGATGGACCACTTCCAGAAATGAAAAACGATGTAGATGTTATAATTTCTGATCTCATCGCCGATCCTGAGCAACATTTACAGTTAGATAATAATGGTGATATTAGTATAAATTTAGAACTTGATGATTTAGAGGATACAGAAGATTTAGATATGGAATCTGAACAACCTAAACATGAAGCAGATATTACTGAAACTCCTGCTCAAGTTGAAGAAGCCAGAGAACCAGATAGATCAGTAGATAAGTCTTCAGCCCCAGTTGATCCTTTCGAATTTCAGGAAGACCCTGAATATGAACCAAAAGTACTAATTAAACAACCTGACCAAAATAAGCAACAATTTGTATCGCAACCTTCTCCCCAATCTCAAGTTCAACACCAAAATACTGCTACTACAGAACAAGAAGAATTTCAAGACAAGCAAGTAGAACTCTCTGAAACTGTTGATCAAGAGAATGTTTTAAGTATCAATAGAAAAGAAGAAATTGTACCAAATTCAGGTTCTGTTGAAATAGTTGAGGTTGCTATAGAAGAAGAAGAAATAGGTAACATATTGAATAAAACCCAGATTCAAGATATTGTGCATTCGAGTAAAGTTGACAGTGTAGAAAACAGTCTGAATATTGTCCAAGAAGAAGCCCCCAAAGTGGAAGTTGAAATAAAACAAGAAATTTCAGATGAAAGTGAAGAGAGACAAGAAACTCCTGTTATGATTCAAATTGATACTGAAGTAAAAATTGAAATGAAAGATGATGATGAAACAGAATCTTCATCTCTTGATTCTAAACATGAATCTAAAGCCAACATATCATTAGAGACAGATAAATCATCAGATAGTATTACAGTGGACCCTAATTTTTCAGATGAAATTTATGACGATGTACAAATGGAAGTGAAAGTAGACAAGAGTGGTAAAGCAAAAAGGGATTATTCACGTACAAAGAAGAAGGAAGAGAAAGATTTTGATATACTTTTAGCAATAGAAAAGGCCCATATGGAAGATAATGAATTATTGGAAGACTTTTCAGATAGGGAATTTCCTGAAAGAAAAGATGTTAAAAAAGAGGAAATTAAAAGTGAGAATGAGAGATCTAACAGTCCTTGGACAGAAGAAGAAGATATTTCAAGTGTCCAATCGAAAAGGAGATTTTCAACACCTGCAACTCCTATAGATTCTGTTCCTAATTCTCCAGCGTCAAGCTCTGCGTATTATGATGATGATAAAGATTATCGTAACTGGAAAAAATCAATAATGCTTGTGTATAGTTGGTTAGCTGCCCATAAATATTCTTCTCTATTCCTTAAACCGATAACTGAAGATCAAGCACCTGGTTACCATAGTTTGATATTTCGACCAATGGATTTTCACACTATAAGAAAGAATATTGAAAATGGCGTAATAAGAACGACTCAAGAATTCAAAAGAGATGTTATGCTCATGTTAAATAATGCTATAATGTATAATAAAACAAACGGAACAGTGTATAACATGACAAGAGAAATTCAGCAGGAAGCAGTTGAGTCTATACAGTTATTGCTTCAAGCTCAGTCAAGTGAAGATACCCCTCCAAGACGTGAAACTCGTACAAGTGAACCTGGTTTGAAAAGGAAAAGAGGTCCTGATGATAATAGTAGAAATAAAAAACGAAAAGAGGATTAATATTATGAATGTTTATTTAGTGTTAATTTGATTAGAGATTTTGTGATCAAGATGTTGATAATGCTTTATTTACTTCACCAATAGTGAATTTATCAAATCAGTTGGAGAAAACTGAATATTGAACCGATTTTATCAATCAATATATCTTCAGAGTACATATGTTGATTCATTAATTCCTTTTATTTTAATAATATATGGAAAGATCGATTATAAATATAGATGTATACATGGTGATTCACAAGCAGGGAAAGTATAATGAAATGATATCACACACTTTGGAAATTCAAAGGATATCGCTTTTTATTCTGAATGCCCTTATTTCGAATATATAGGTTATTTTGAGTGATTTGGAAAAAGCTGTTCATGGTCATAAATCATAAGTAACAGGTCTTATTTGAATGAAATTTAGATGCTTCATTTTTACTCAAAGGTGAATTTTCTCCGATGCAAAATTTTTCCGTTTTTCTGGAATTGACTAGAAATTAGGTTTTTAATATCCCCTTTAAAAATTTTAACGCTGAACATATTACGAAGAAATGTTGAATTTTTTTCTGAAAGTGGAAGGAAGTAGGGTTGGAAAGGTGTACCATTCTAGAAATTGAATAATTCACTGTAAAGTTACTTCTTGAAACCAATGACATGAATATTGTATGTCTATTCAAGTAATTATAAAATCGTTTTTTTCCCCTTATGTTTCAATTCAAGTTTTTACATTAGCATTCTTGAAACGAAACATTCAAAAGAAATAATGAGTGTTAAAATTGTGGTAAGTGAAACGGGAAAGCTGTTGGTGGTTGTCACCAACTACAAATATACTTTTCAAAAAAATCTTGAAATCACGCGGCGAACAACGTTGGACCTGCGTGGATAAAAAAAGCTGTTGATTTATCCGAAATTTGCCAATTTTCTACGACACATAGTTCTTCTAACGGGTATTACGTACCAATATATTATTTATCACCAAATAAGCAGGCAGATATATAAAAATTGTGTTCTTGATAACAGAAAAATGTAAAACGAAGACATACAGGTGAATATTTCGGAAGTTGTAGATTTTGAAATTGCCATTCAATAAGCAATTGAATAATTGTGGTCTGCAGGTTATAGATTCAATCTCTAGCAGACTCAATTCAGAAAAGTATTAAAACTCGGTTCGACTGAAGATTATGAAAACAAAATGAGTAAAATCGGATCGTGGTTACAAATAAACTTAGCGCTTGCATTTTTGAATCTACATGAAGTTGGAAATTGTTTTATTTTTGATTTGCTATCAATATGAAATGACTTGAGCGTATTTTTACTCTGGTAATTCAACAAATCATTCCATTGAAATTTCAATGATTCATTCTATAGTTCGCATCCTAATATTTTTGTTTTTCTTGAAAAACTGAAAGCATTGGAAAAAATACTTATACTAAGATTCAAATGTCCATCTACCAAATAAGATTCATGATAAAATTTAAAGTATCGCCAAAATTCATCTCAGACATGATTGATAGCACTGGCCAACAAAAAAAGTTGTGTGGATGTAACATAAAGCTGAATAGCATATCATTGTAGAATGAATGTATCCAAATACAAAAAAGAGAAAAAAGTTGTAACACGTAACGTTATCCTGTTACATTTATAGAACCACACTCAATGTAATAATATCTAATGTGTAAAAAAAATATTCAAGTTTTTTTTAACAGTAAATTTTTGTAGTTTAGTTACCTACTTATTAAAATTTTTTTTCTTCTCGAAATCTACACAAAAAGCACTCGCGATCGACCATTTGAGCACCCCTCCTATAGATAAATTCGGTCCAACGATATAAGCACAAGAAGTTGATTATTAAATAAAATGCACAATTTTGAATATTTACACAGGATAATTATTGTTAACGGTAGATATAAAAATTGGCAACAAAATAAAAGTTATATAATATTATAAATGACAGCTTATATGAATTTTGACCACAATGGAATGATACACATTCAATTCAATAAACGACGAATGGACTTCTCACAATAACTACACTGGTCGACGAGATTTTCGTGACACCAAACAGATCTTTATTTTTCAAATGGAAATGTCCTTCTAATAATAGGAAAAAATATTCCTAAAGCCCTAACACGTACCACTTTTCAATAACTCAATGAGATCCTTTTACAGTTGCATGCCGTGAATGTAATGAGGCACGGTTAGCCGGAATGAATTTTATACCTGGACCGTGTTATTTACAATAGTATACTTGAAAATAACATTATAAATCAGTCTTCTGTTGAGTTTCAAAGTGATAGGTTCTCTGTGTGTAGAGAAAAAAGTGTTTTAACTACGGAAATGTCGAGACAAATGCGCCGCAGTTGCAAAACTCTCCTGACAAATTTTGTTATATTTGTGGATAATTTATGGCGAAATCACGAGCCAGCCCATTTCCTGAAAATGTGAAAAAAGCCTATTTCCTATATTTTGGATCTTCAATTCGGAATCAATGCAAGCAATGGGCTCCCCATGTATCATGTATTAGTTA
Source organism: Cryptolaemus montrouzieri (assembly GCA_013387265.2). Taxonomy (NCBI): domain Eukaryota; kingdom Metazoa; phylum Arthropoda; class Insecta; order Coleoptera; family Coccinellidae; genus Cryptolaemus; species Cryptolaemus montrouzieri. Next base: position 129,884,579 of record JABFTP020000185.1, read on the forward strand.
TAGCGTATCACTGGTGCACTGGATGAATGGGAAGAGAAAAAGCATGCCTTTTACAGTTCCTGTGGTATGGCGTGAACCCACTGGTTATTTAGACGATTGCTATTTTTGCCTGACAAAGACTGAAGGGTATTCCAAAAGGCAAAGCGCAAGATGGACTATCCAAATTTGCGGTATGCCATGCGACCTGTTCCGCATAATGCAGATTTACTAGTGCTGAGAGAAAAGCAAAAATTTCATAAAAAATGAAAAATTAGTAAAAATGTCAATGATCTCAATATATTCAAACAGCTTCGTGCTTATTCGAAGGAACTTATTGAACTTGATTTGAATAAATTCACCACTAACATTGAGCGTGAACTGCCAACGAACAGCAAATCATTCTGGAAATATGTGTCTCTGGGACGGGGCGGCTCTAAACTACCTAATGAAATGAGGTATGGGGATATTTCTTCATCAGATGGAAAAGAGATATGCAATCTTTTGCCCGTTATTTCGAGAGTGTATATGTTCCTGTAAGTCAGCAGCGTAGTCGTAGTGTAACTGTTAAAAACTCCAATAATGATGTACTATCAAATATTCACATAGAAGAGGAAGAGGTTCGTAGGTTCTCTTATCCCTTGACGTGTCGAAGGGTTCAGGTCCAGACAGCATTCCACCAATTTTTCTCAAAAATTGCGCTCACAAATTAAGTAAACCACTGCATATTTTGTTCAATCAGTCTCTGATTAATGGTGTATTTCCAAAAAAGTGGAAGGAGTCCGCCGTTGTCCCAATTTTCCAAAGTGGAGATAAAAATGATATTTCTAATTATAGACCTATTAACAAGCTTTCGATCATTCTTGAACGTATAATTTATAAGTATCTTTTCTCTCATGTGAAAAATTTCATTATCCCACAACAGCACTGATTTTTTAAGGGTAGGACTCTGGAAACTAGTTTGATCGTTTATAGTGAGTACCTGCAGAGTGCAATGGATTCTCAAATGCAGACTGATGCTACTTACACAGATTTTTCTAAAGCCTTCAACAAAATAAGTTTCGATATTCTCATTTTTAGACTAGCCGAAGCAGGTTTAAGTGGTGGGTTGCTTGAATGGATCCAATCGTATCTTCTAAATAGGTCACATTTCGTTAGTTTAAATGGTTTTAAATCTGAATCTTTCATTAGTACTTCTGGGGTACTGCAGGGAACTCATCTCGGTCCTCTCCTTTTCTTAATTTATATAAATGACATAGATAAATGTTTCCGGCATTCCAGATTCTTGCTCTATGCAGACGATCTGGAAGTTTTCAGATCTATCAGATGCTTAAGGGACTGCCTTAATCTTCAACTAGATTTGAATAACTTGGTTGAATACTGTAGAGAAAACCAATTATTTTTGAATTTAAATAAATGTTTCCCGATAACTTTTACTAGAAACCATTCCCCTATCACTTTTCAGTACTCAATTGGAAATTCATTGTTGCGACGTGTGTCCAGCGCTTTTGTTCTGGGTGTCACTTTCGATTCGAAGTTGCTCTTCGATGCACACATAGATCGCATAACAAATAGTTCAAGTCGAATGATGGGTTATATTTTCAGGAAAAGTAAGGAATTTAAATATGTAAAATCGCTTATCACTTTGTATTATGCTTACATGTACAGTAAATTAAATTTTGCCTCATATATTTGGAACCCTCGTTATTCCAACCGACTTGAACACATTCAGAATAGATTCATACGGTTCATATGCTTCAAAACTAACTTTGTTATCCTGAATCACGACTACGCTCCTACCCGTAAATATTTAAATTTATTGTCACTTGACAATCGTAGAACTATATCTGATATTTTGTATTTGTTTGAAATATTGAACTGTGTACTTCAGGTACCTGAGATCTTGCACATGGTTACTTTTAATGTTCCTATGAAATCTTTGAGGCACCACGACCTCTCCTCTATAACTTTTAGGAAAACGAATAGTGCACAGAACCCCCCTATCGATAGGATGCTACGTGTCTGCAACACGCATAGGAGTATCAATTTGTTTGGGGTTACATTGGCCTCTTTGAAGAGAACATTAGGCTTGCTCTTTACTGACTAACATCAAATTCATTCAATAGTTCGTTTTTGTAATATTCATTTTGTATTTCTTTTTTCATTCATTCTTTCTGTAAATAAAACTCACTATTAATGTCTTATATAATACTTTTTCTTTAGAGTACTAGATTCTATGTAACTAATATTAATCTAGTGAATGTCATTTTGGCTTCGGCTGTAGACACTCCTTATATTGTACTTGTACTGTACTGTAGTGAACGCTGTACAAGGCCGTGAGGTTTCATCCAGCTCTATCTGATAGTACCCCTGATATAAATCTAAATTTGAGAAGTAAATAGCTCCTGAAAGAGAATCTAGAATTTCCTCAATACATGGCAAAGGAAACTTACAGTACAAAATTTGTTGATTCAATAACCTATAATACAAAATAACCCTATACTTTTTTGACCTTGATTATTGGCTTTCTTCTCGACAACTAATAATGGGGATGACCATGCAGAATTGGTAGGCTCTATAATACCATCCTCTAGCATTTTATTGATTTGTTCGTTGATTTCAGATTTTTGTGTATGCGGTAGCCGATATGGTTTCACATACACAGGATAAGCATCATTTTTAAATCTAATAGTTTCTTTACACACATTTGTAACGGTAAGTTTATCTTTTTCATAGTGGAATACGTCGGCGAATTTTGCGCATACACTCGGAGGCAAAATTAGCGGAACACTCGAAAATTTAACCAAATTCGAAGTCCGATATTTTTTCTAATTTTCAACCGATTTAGATGATTTTTTCGGCAAGTTATAGATCAACTCTTCTGCTTTGTAGAAATTATAAGAGAAAACAAAAAAAATTTGAAAAAAATTTTATACGGGGGCAAAATTAAAAGTGTTTTTTTTTTCAAAAATTCGTAACACCCTGTGGAATTTCGTGATCCGAGTTGAAACGTACAATATCATGGTCTGTCAAGACACATCTTCCTACAGTAACGCCCTTCTTTGTTTATGCATTTATCTCTATTTTTACAAGAGAAATTCAATTTGAAGCGAAAAGTTACAAATTTCAAGAATTTATTTTTAATCTTGCGTAGGTACATAACATCTACTCTTTCGGTAGACATTGGATTTTCTCTGAATTCACAAAATTCGTAGTTATCTAATTTCGTCATTTTAGGTCTGAAGTTTTTAATTTTGATTTCCCTATCATTGACATTAAGTATTCTAACTGGAACCATATTTTTTGTAGGCCTAACCGTTATTGCTGCAGTGAAAACACCTTCACGAATTTCTTCAGGTACTATTATGCTATCATCGTTAGTTTGAATTTCAAAGTTTTTTATTATCTCACATCGTGGTGGAATAATTGTATAATAACTGAATTTTGATTCTAAGGGTACTGAAATTCTACATTTTTGGTTGAAAAAAGAAAATTTGAAACTTTCATAATCTATTATAGCTGAGTATTTTGTTAAGAAATCTGAACCTGTTATGCCATGCTTATCACATTCAAAGTCTTCCATTACGAGGAATTCATGTGTGATAGTGTCTTGACCTATCCTAAAAGAAACAGTACACGCGCCAAGTGTGGTCGTCGAACCAGCGACGACGTGAACCTTGACTCGCTTACTCTTATCAATGGGATAGTTATTTTTTATGCAAGATTTGAAAATAGTAGACACAGATGCGCCAGAGTCCGGTAGTAATTTTAATTCATTCGTTCCCAGTCACATTCTCTCAAGTTCAGACCATTCATACTTAATGCAATTCATTCTGTGGAGGGACGAAAAAACTCATTGACTATATTATGTGCAGAATTTTTGGAGCATTTTCCCTCTTTTTCGGTTTCAAGGAAATAACCTCTTTGATTATATTGTCGGCCACGTGAATGGTGACTGCTACTGTTCCTACCTCGATACTCATTTTTAAACGAATGTCCTCTGTTGGTACTTTGATTATAATAATTTTGTTGATAACTTCCTTTATTGAATGATCAACGAGAGTTGAAATTGTTTTGATTTTGATTCAATCTACCCCGTCCATGCTTATTTTTGAAATTACCCCTCGTATAAAATGCTTGCAGTGGGGCTACCAATCTTTTTGTATTAGCCTCATCTTGGGCAGCTACGATCGCATCACTCAATTTGGAATAGTTTCGAGATTTTATGATAGTTCTCAACTCAGTATCCCGTAGGTCATTTGTAAAGAATGTAATGGTTTAGTTTCTAGAATATCTAAAATTGGAGAAATATTTTAATTCTACTAGAACTAAGAAATTTAAATAATGAAGTTGAATGAGATTGACTTATAGCAAGGCTAGTTAAAAGAAAATTACAATTGACACTACCTATTAATAACCTATGCCTAGCTAGATCTTTATCTCAGTGTGTGAGATCTTCGTCTAGAATCTAGGTCCTAGATATAGCCTTAGGAATAATACTCATCACTTCATTTAATTAGCCTTATTACAAGATAAATATCGAAATCACAGTAACTGATTAATAAATTACTAACTACACTCGGAGGCAAAATTAGCGGAACACTCGAAAATTTAACCAAATTCGAAGTCCGATATTTTTCCTAATTTTCAACCGATTTGGATGATTTTTTCGGCAAGTTATAGATCAACTCTTCTGCTTTGTAGAAATTATAAGAGAAAACAAAACAAATTCGAAAAAAATTTTATACGGGGGCAAAACTAAAAGTGTTTTTTTTGTCAAAAATTCGTAACACCCTGTGGAATTTCGTGGTCCGAGTTGAAACGTACAATATCATGGTCTGTCAAGACACATCTTCCTACAGTAACGCCCTTCTTGTTTTATGCATTTATCTCTATTTTTACAAGAGATATCCAATTTGAAGCGAGAAGTCACAAATTTCAAGAATTTATTTTTAATCTTGCGTAGGTGCATAACATCGGAGGTTACTAAAAAATTAAATCAAAATTAGAGAAGCGGAAATCTAACAAAATGGAAATTTTTGAAATTCACTGGTCAATTTCACGCTCCGGGAGAACTCGAAGTACACTGGAAAAATCGTTGATTTTGCACATTTATTTTTGAATCTTTTTGTGACACTATAATAATTATCATTCCTGTCCAAAATTGAGAGCAGGTGTGTATCCTGGCGATACACTCGTGAAATGAAATGAACATGTTGAGAAAAATGTTCATGATGACCCACAAAAAAAAAACATTTGATTTTAACAGCGAGTATGACCCCCCCGAGCTCTTATTACAGCGCGTATACGATTTCGCATACTCCCAATGATGTTGTCTATCATCTGTTGAGGTATGTTGTCCCACTCTTCCACCAAAGCCAATGTCAGCTCTTTAACGTTGCCTGGATTCCGTTGTAGAACCCTTCTTCCAAGAATGTCCCAAACGTGTTCGATCGGGTTTGAATCCGGTGACCGCGACGGCCAGTCCATTCGTGTGATCCCAACTTCATTGAGATATTCTATCACTATGCGCGCAGTATGAGGGCGCGCGTTATCGTGCATAAAAAAGGAATTTTCTCCTATGTAAGGAGCAAAAGGAACAACATGGGGCTCCAAGATTTCTGTTATATACTGATGGGCATTAAGTGATCCATTGCCAATAATCTCCAGTTCTGTTCGTACTCCCAAGCATATGCCACCCCATATCATAACTGACCCTCCACCGTATTGCTCAGTTCCTGCGAAGTTCGCTTGATTGTACCCTCGATGCCTCCATATTCTATCTCTACCATCCACGAAATTCACACAATATCGGCTCTCATCACTAGATAAAACTCGTCTCCACTGATTGATTGTCCATGCTACATGCTCCCTAGCAAACGCCAATCTTGCTACCCGATGGGCTCTATCGAGTCTTGGTGCTCTTGCTTGCGCGTATGATCTCAGACCAACTTCATTTAATCGTCTTCTGACTGTCCTCACACTGACGTTAATGTTATCCACTGCTTGTAAAAGGTTACGTGCCTGAACAGCAGTAAGACGAGGATTTCTTATGGTTTGATTGACGATGAAACGGTCATGTATAGCGCGGGTTGCCCGATTTCTTCCTTGTCCTCGCCTCCTCACGTACAATCCAGTTTCCCTGTAACGTCGGTAGATTCAATGGATAACCGACGTCGAGACACCCAACATGGTACCGATTGAGCGGTAGGTGCGCCCTTCCTCGATCAATGTAACTGCCCTTGCTACTGAGGTTGGTGGTAAATCTCTCATTCTGAATGAAAAATATCGTTTCGAATCGTAAACAGTAAAAGAATCACAAAACACCGCAACCGATCGAATTTGTATCAAATCAAAGAATGAAAAACTCTCATTCTTCAAACAAGTGCAAATGTGGTCATATACAAAAAACGTGTGTTGTATTTCATATTTGATAAAAAAAGGTGTGCACATGTGCAAATGAAAAGTTTTATCAATGGTCCCAGAATTCGGTTGTGTATTTTAATACCTACCGACTGTTATCTCCTATGAATTCCTAATTTTCACCAAATTAACCAAATTGTCATCAATAACTAATGCAATTCGAACATAAAAATCGCAAACGACAATTTCGACACGCCTGAGTGATAATAAGAAAATTCCAAATTGATAGACGAATTTTAATGACAATTTCTTGATTCAATGGAATTTCTCCAAAATGGTGATTTTCCACTTGAAATTAAATATATTTTGCAAAAATAGAGATAAACGCATGAAACAAGAAGGGCGTTACTGTAGGAAGATGTGTCTTGACAGACCATGATATTGTACGTTTCAACTCGGACCACGAAATTCCACAGGGTGTTACGAATTTTTGACAAAAAACACTTTTAGTTTTGCCCCCGTATAAAATTTTTTTCAATTTTTTTTTGTTTTCTCCTATAATTTCTACAATGCAGAAGAGTTGATCTATAACTTGCTGAACAAATCATCTAAATCGGTTGAGAATTAGGAAAAATATCGGACTTCGAATTTGGTTAAATTTTCGAGTGTTCCGCTAATTTTGCCTCCGAGTGTATAATCAAGGTAACTAATACAAAAAAAACTTAACTAAAAGTTTAACCAATTACAATAAAAGGAGTCTCAGACGAGATGAACTCAAACTACATAGTACAAAATTTCAATTTAAAACAATCTGAGCTTTTCAACAAATTGAAACTCAATGATAGAGCTCAGTCAACAAATAACGAAGATAGAAGAGTAGAACTTGATCATAAAGAGAAACACTTTAGATTTTTAGGAATGAGATTAATTCCCACGCTGTTGGATTTGGTGTTTTACATCAGTTTGCTGGTATACCTGTATCTTACAGCTTACAGGTTACTTGATTGGCTAAATATGGTTCGCAAGATGACTACCCTAGGTGGCAAGACTAGTTTCCTTAAGACGTGGTTACCCCAGTCGTGAAATATCAAGGTTTGGCTTAAAGATGAAAACTCAAAATATCTTGATGGTGAAAAAAAAATCCTTGGAATAGCAGATATCGATCTAGGTTAATATAACAAAAGAAAATTCGAAATCTCTCCACTCTCAAATTGAATTGGTTGTCGAGGAAATCCGGCAAAATTACCGACTATTATAACGCATCAGACGATTGGAATTTATCCAGAAAATCAAAGAATACTTAATTTCTATCACTGAAAATTATTCACTCCAATCGCTACAACACAGCTCCAATAAAATTACAAACGATTCCGAAGATTTCTAAATGGAAAGAGAGCGAATCTAATGAATTCCGAACTTATATAGACTCGGTCTCTGATGCCATCTACGAACGTCTGAACAGCTAATTGCTCCAAGAAGGTATCAGGAGCAGTAGGGTATGCTAATGCTACTAATCTCGCTATATCAGCCTCAAATTCTTGCAAGCTCTCTGTAGATTTCTGGCTACGATATTTGATTTGAACGTGGTATACTTGTTGTAAATGAGTATTCCCGTACCTCATTTGTAACTTGGATGTTAACGTGTCGCAGCGTACCTGCTGGCTTGCTGGTATTGTCTGCAAAATTTTCAGTGCTTCTCCACATAGAACTACAATCATTGCTTTTTCCTGATCATATTGGATGTGGCTGCCGCCTCAAATTGTTTCTGGTACGTCGACCAAGAAATTTTTGCGTCGAAAGTAGGAGGTTTTATTTTCATTTTTGGAGCTTCAACATCATGTTCCACTTTCGACAAAATTAGTTTTTCATTCATTTTCACTCTATATGATTGCTCTAACCTTTTTAGTTTTGCTTCCTTCTCATCTAGATGTTCGACTAAGCCACTCAATTTTTCGTTGATCTTTTCCTCTATTCTATCTCTCATTTCATTCAGATTTTCCTTAACCAAATTCAAATTTCCCTCCATTTCTTCCATCTTTTCTTCAACTTTGTTCAAATTTTTATCCATTTTTCCTTTCACCCCATTTAAATCGTCTTTCAGGTTGTTCATATTTTTCTCTCATTTATTTTCCTTCAATTCTTTCGAATTTTAGAACATTTTTTCTTCTAGTTTTTCAACGCTTCCGTCTCCATAGTTCTCTTTTGCAAACGGGTAACAGGCATAAACTTACTAGAGTTTTCTTTCTATTCACAAAAACCCCACACCCGACACCAATTGTAACGTTTCTTAGTTCTTGAAATTATTTGTCGGTTCAAATCAAACACGTTAAAAAACTCTAACTAGTTTATTTACACGTAGACTAAACAATTATAACACTAAACTTAATGACTAATTTATGTAACACAATCGATATTGCTTAATTTATCTCTAACACTTTGTCCACTTATTCGCGCTCTGTATTCAAACTTCATTCTCTGTGCTTCGCGCTCTCTTCTTATATACAAGTATGAATTGTTTTAGAACATTTGCGTAACTTCGGCTCTGTTCCAGATCTTCGTTCGAGAACATTTCGAAAACGGCATTCCGAACATTTCGAAATACGGCGCGCTGAAACCTTTAAATCTTTCACGAATTCTCCCGAAAGTGCCCCGCAACTCTTCCCTCCACGGGCCGTGACAGGGTCGGCTCCAGGGACGTATATCGTTACAATATGTTTCATTTGTGTTTCAATTTTAATTAATGGTATAGGGATGTTAACGATGAGGTAACCTTTCTAATGAGGTATAATACAACTCCTTTTATAGAAAATTTTCGGCGTGGTAGTTGATAGGGTTTAGGATGGATACGCAAACGTTTGAATAAATACAATTTTTTTCGATTCAACCAAATCGATTTTGATCGGATATTTTCCTCAAACGGCAATCGAACGGGTTGATGAAAACCTGGATTTTTTTTAAACAATTCTCGATTTCAATTCGTCACATGTTATTTTTGATAGTAAATAGTTACGTGGTCTTATAGAGAGTAGATTCACCTTTTCATGAAGGTATCACACGATTCCTTTTCTATTCAAAAATTTGGGATAGAACCTGTCAGGGTTAATAGGGGGAGTACTAAACATTTATCATAAATGTCCCCCTTAATCAAAAATCGACCTGCTTTAGGAAATTCCCAGAAAAATTAAAATAGCCGAGTTATTCGGTGGTTCGTTTTCATCAGAACGTACTGTATAATTAGCGAAACGTCCGTCAAGTATTCAGTAAAGTGTTTCAGTGCAGGTTACTTTTTAGTGAGAATTATAAGAATAATGTTTGTACTCATTTGGAAGTTAACTCACTAATTTTAGGGAAAATGTGGAAACACATGTTTTTCACACTTGATTACGAATAAAATTTTCAGGTGACGTATGATCGGTGTTGTGTGTCATATCCTGATTCAATATTCTGATATTCATTTAATGATATTTGAAAATCATGTACGTAGGTATTGTTATTGAAACTAAAAACAATTACATGCAATATTAAATTTATGTCCGCTAAATTTGTCACAAAAACATTAATTAATATCCTCGACTAATAACATGACAAGACTTTTTACTTAGTGACGATTGGTATTAGAAACAAATAAAATAGGAACTCCATTTATATTCATTTGCGAATTCATTTTCAAATATTTTCTGAATTCTCACATAGTAGGTACCCACTTCCGGAAAATGAAATTTATTATTTTGATTCTCTGCGTTCTTCTCGGCGGTGCAATTGCAATACCAATTGAGGAAGAGTACAAAACCCAATACGAAGATCTGGATGTTGGAGGTATTTTGAATAGTGCAAGATTATTGAAAAATTATGTCGATTGCTTGCTAGATAGAGGAAGATGTCCACCACCAGCTAAAGAATTGAAAGGTATGTATATTCATAAATGGAAACATTTTATAAATTGTTAGAAGATCCTATTAAGATATACATTTTTTACGTTTAAATTTATATTTTAGAACATGTATACGGGTGATTCTCACGAAAGATGTTCAAATGACCATAACATTATTAAATTTTTTATGGAAGAATGGGAATTAAATTTTTATGCTATCTATAGACATTGCGATTTAGTGTTGTGTGTTGTGAATCTATTGTTTAAGCACTTGCATCATTCATGGAGTGGATAACATATTCACGGAGTGGATAGTAATCGATAAATATCAAGAATTGAATAGAATAGACTCCCGAAAACATGTATTTTGTATTAGGTATTTCATCATCAAAATGGGTCAACTTTTGTGAATATAAAATGTTACAACACAACCCTGGTCTAGATATAGTTAATGTATTCATACTAAACATAATAAAAATCAAGTATCATTCATCAACAACTCTGATAAAAGCACTCACTTATAGAAAAACTTCAGATCCAAAAAATTAAATTTAATACTTAGGATACGTATCACAAGAAATGAAAGTAACTGTCGTGCTTCTGCCTAAGAATAAGAATAGTATCATCAACATAAGATGTGAAACAAACTCAAACCTGCACTGAAGATGTATTGATCTCTCTCATTGATCAAGGGCGCAGGAAGAACTCTAACTATCACGTATGTTCATTAAGGAAACATCCTCCATGTCTGGAAATAAAAATGTGTTTGCCTTATGGCTTTTCCTTAAAAATCTTATATAAAATTCATCTGGAACCCATCAGAAAAATTCGCCTCAATTACTCCAATATAACGTGTGATTGATTTTTTTCCACAAAACTGCACCACTACATAATCTTTTGGTTTGGGCTTGCAACTACTTTCGCCTTGCACTGATTGTCCGAATCTTTTGGTCAATTGTATGAATGGGACATCATCTTCATCCGAAATGGAATAAACTTGTTCGTATTCCAGTCTTGAATGCAACTGGAGTTAATTAGCTAAAAATAATGGTTAAGGAGAAAGCACAACACAAGGGAGATGTAAAGCTAGAAATAAATGCCGATACCGTCATAGTGACCTAAAAATCAGTCACTTTTAAGAGGGGACAGTGTAACGATATCCAATCGTCCCTGAAGCTGACCCTGCCATGGCTCAGCGGAGTAACGAGTGCGGGGCACTTTCGGGAGAATTCGAGAAAGATTTAAAGGTTTCAGTGAGCCGTATTGGGAAGAAATCAGCGTCGCCGTTTCCGGAAGGTTCTCGAACGAAAATCTGGAACAGAGCCGAAGTTACGCAAATGTTCTAGAACAATTCCAACTTGTATATAAGAAGAGAGTGGGAAGCGCAGAAAATTCAGTTTGAATAAAGAGTGCGAATAAGTGGACAAAGTGTTGGAAATAAATCAAGCAGTATCAATTGTGTTATATCAATTTGTTATAGAAGTTAATTGTTCAGTTTACGTTCGAATAAATTAGTTAGTGTAATTGTAACGTTGAAGTGTTTAATTTGAACCCACCAATAATTTCAAGAAACGTTGCAATATGGAGCCTGAAAAAAAGTCCAAAGTTGATTGAAAATAAATAATAGCATCCACTAAGTGCTATATGAGTTAGGAAACTAAGCACTTAAGAACTAAAAATATTTTCAAAGAATCTAACCATATACGAAAATGAAAAAAAAAAATAATATCTAACCTTCACTCGGGGCGACTTCTTACAGTAGGGGTGGATTCGGACAGACCGTTATTGGTGAACCTTTATATCCAGTATGCGAGTGGGGATTCATAAAAATTGAAACAGCATGCATATTCTCGTCAGTTACTACTTAGCAGTGAGTGAGTGTATACAAAAGTGGCAAATAAAAAAGGTAATTTTATTTTCGTTTTTAAACATTATTCTCCTTTTAGTAAAGAAAGTCATTTCATAGGGGTGAACACGGACACAATGGTTAAGCAGTATAAGAAGAAAATCGGAAGCAATTTCATGAACTCTATAGTGCAATATTGAAGAAAGTTTTGCAAGATGTCTAAAGAAAACAGAAAACTTTAAGAGAGGCAGCGGAATATTATAAAGCTGCAAAATCCACGTTACATGACAGATTGAAAAGAACTGAGATTAAAAAGCATGGTGGTCAATGCGCAATTTCAGTTGCAGAAGATGGCTGATGGGATTTTGAAATTTTCCGAATGGGGTTAACCTCTGACGAGGAGAGACATTAGATTATTGGTTGAAGGCTACTTTGACAGGAAAGGCGAAAAACTTAAAGCATTCAAAGAAAATTATCCTGGGGTAGATTGGTTCCATAATTTTATTTCTAGGAATGAAATTTTAACGGAACGATTCGCTCAGAATATAAAAAGATCCAGAGCCAATATCACGAAGGAAGTAGTACAGACACCTTACAGATGATACGGGCAAGGTATAAGTTCTTTGTAGACGAGGATCAAAAAGAGAAGAAAGAATAGTTGAGTTCAGTAAATCCAGCACTTCGATCATGATGGCTATTAGTGGATCGGGGGAACTTTTAGCACCTTATGTGGTTTATAAGTCGGTTCATTTACATCCTACCTTGATAGAGGGAGGTCCTGATGGCACTCTCTTCAATAGAACCAAATATGGTTGGTTTGATTCAGTCACCTTCGACGATTGGTTCGACAAGATTCTCCTGCCATACTGTAAGAAGCTTCCTGGAAAAAGGTTCTTATAAGGTATAACTTGGCAGCCGCTACGTCAATGCACGTTCTGGGATGCTGCGAGCAAAAGGATATCGATTTTGTTCTATTGCCACCTAATTGAACCCATCTCCTACAACCATGAGATGTTTCTATTTCCGCCCCATCTAAAAAAGTTTGGTGATCTGTGCTTGGCAGATGAAAATTGGAAAACAGAGGTTGCATTCTTACATCCGAATTTCCTGGACTTTGAAGCAAGCTATTGACAAGATCGAAAATATAGTAGATAATATAAAGTCTGGCTTTCGAGCTTGCAGGAACAATCCATTAGCATCAGAGGCTGTCCTAAAAAAATTCTTGATCACGAGAACAATGAAAATGAAGGCAACGAGGACCATTGGGTGTTCCTGCTGGTAAAGTCATTTCTTCAAAGGACATGGGACCATCTGTAAGTGAGCAGCAGGTAGCTATGGATGTTATAAGCGAAGACGAAGAGATGAAACACGTGATATTGAAATTGAGAGTGATGAAGACGCTGTAGAAACGTAAAAGGTTTCCTTTGCAACGCAGGTCTAACTTTCGTCTATAAATACAACAGCTTACTAGTTTCACAGATTTAAAATCGATAATTTTCTGACTTCATTTTTATATAATTCGTTTCTCAATATTGAATAGTCGTTTTTGTCGCCACAAAAAACAATTGTGTATTATACCCGGCTAGCTAAAATTTTAGATTTTAGCTCTCGGTTCGTGTCACTGTTTTGACAATACAATCTGGAGCTAAAGTTTGAAAAGTTTTATCTTGTGTAATAACTAACCATTTTTTGTACCTTGATTTCTGTGCCACATATTTCACCGTGTATGTATATATCCAGTTGTCGTTTTTTTACAGATTATTCAGGTTGCAAATTTTTTAAATTATCCTCGATGTTACCATTTGAATTTGGGAGGCTTTCACTTGGTAAAATTCCATTATCAATAATAAAAAACAAGTACTGTGTTTTAAGGAATTTTACTTAATAATTGCGATTCGTAACGCGTTTCACTACACCGTAGCTACTTCAGACGAATGAATGTACAGAAAATAAGAATGAGAATATAAATATAAATGTACTCGAGTAATTAAAAGCTTATTGGGTTGCTTCTTCTTAAGTGGTTATTTATCACAGGTATATCCAATAAAATTAAGGAATAGATTGCTCCGCGAAGAGATTCAATAGAGGTGAAGGGCTTAAATCGACTTGTTCATTGATGAGTCTACCTGAGTGTTTGTATTTATTGATTTCTAAAGTTTCCCAAAGATCTACCTTCCAATATTTATTATCTGGATGAAAAATTTCAAACTGTGGGTCGAAGGAGTGATTATTTTCTAAGAGATGATTCGCGTAATTTGAATCTGATTTTTTATTTGAAAAACTGCGTTTATGTTCAGATATTCTAATATTAAAATTTCTATGTGTTCTACCAATGTAGCAATTATCACAGTCGTTGCAATTCAATCTATAAACACCTGATTTATTGTTTTTACCTGGTTTGGTTTTCTTATTTTTATATATTTGCCTAAATTATTATTAGTTTGGAAAGCTATGTTGAAATTATTGCTACTCAAGAATGATTTCAGTTTCTCACTTGTAATGCCAACGTAGGTTAAGTGGTTGAATTTTTGTTTAAATTTATCGACAGGTTAAACTTCATTCAATGCGATTCTACTTTGTTTTTTATTTAAAATATTATTTATTAGTTTGGGATTGAAACCATTATTTTGGCTATTTGTTTAATCAAGTTTAATTCTTTGTTGAAATTTTCTGGTGATAACGGGATGTTAATCAATCTATGAATAAAACTATTGAATGTTAGCATTCAATAGTTTTATAATATTAAAACCAAATCAGGTACAAACAATAAATCAGGTGTTTATAGATTGAATTGCAATGACTGTGATAATTTCTATATTTTTTATTACTCGATGTTACCTTTTATCGAATGGGTTATTTCAAGAAATTTTCGTTTAGTTATGGTTATATGTGGTTTATTCCAACAAAGTTCTTCCAAGACAGTTCTGAACTGATTTCTAATTAAGTATGCGCGCATGTGTGAGGAACTATTGGTTCGGAACTGATTTTTTATCAACGATTCGATTGCGTTGCAATAATGAATATAATTTCCACAGTGCTTGTACTCGGAATAATTCATTTTCAATTTCTGATTAGAACCAAGAACTGATTTCACCGTTCTGGAACCAGTTCTAAAGAAATTCTAGGAATGTTGGAACGTGTGTTCACTAGTTCCGAACCAATTGGTATGTTTGTAGGAATGTCAATTACAATTTGCGCACATTCCACCCAATTCTGAACTAATTCCAGTGTGTTGGAACAAACCTTTCGACATACTGAATTATAAAATGAAAACTTGGTTTCAGATCACTTAGACGACGCTTTGAAAACAGATTGTGCAAAATGTACCTCAAAACAGAAATCGATAGCCCGCGATGTTACTGGATTTTTAATGGAAAAGAAACCAGACATCTGGGCCGAACTACAGCAAAAATATGATCCTGAAGGCATCTACATGGCTAGATGGAAGGCACAACAACAAAATTCTTCAAACATGAAAGAAGAAGAGGAAGAAAAGAAGGATGCATGAGCAACTGAATTGAAAAACGAATCGATAAATTTGTTTTCATTCGTAGAATGTATGTAATTGTTATACAATAAAAAGAACCCAATTGATTGTTTTATTGAGAGACTATATGAAATAGGTATATTTATTTATAAACGATTAACACATTGAAGAATTTATTGAAGGAGTTAATACTCCTTGATTTTTTCAAACAATTCTCGATTTCTTTGATCTGATCTGATCTTTTATCAACGATTCGATTGCGTCGCAATTATCTCTCCTTGATGAAGTTAGTGAACAAAATAGTAAAGAAGTGACTTACCATTTTAACAAAACATTTGCAGGTGAAATAAGCATGTTCAATAAGAAAGCTGATACTCAGAGTCCATGATTTTTTCTGTTGTATAGAGAATACTCTATAGGGGGTATAAGGGGCGATGGTAGTACAGGATCAAAACCAGCCCAAATGTCAACCTTCACCTGCACGTGGTATACCCTGCTAAACAACCAACGAAGGCTCTGACGGCCGAGCCACGGCGGGATAACCGTTACTACAGGAATTAAGGAAATGTAATTCCTAAAAAGATCCCCTATTAACCCGCACTGGCCAGCGTGATAGGTAAGGGCTAAAAAACCTCTAACCAAAATGATAAGCAAAAACTATACAAGGCCCTCAGTGCCCGGCAGATCGCTAGTCCCCGACTTTGGTAGCGGTCGGCACAGACTACGATCAGAGGGTGCTAACAATCCCCGGGTTGGACCAGGCTACCTTCGAAAACTGTATATTGAGACATATAATACGAGAACCCTTTCATCTGAAGAGAAAATCCTTGAATTTGAAGAGGAACTGAAACAAATACATTGGGATATAGTCGGAATAAGCGAAATACGTAAGAGAGGAGAACAGCAAACCTTACTGAAGTCGGGAAACCTCTATTATCACAAATGTGAGGAAGACAGCTCCGTGGGAGGGGTAGGACTCTTGATACATAAACATCACATCCAGAATATACTTCAAATTAGCAGCATAAGTTCCAGAGTCTGCTATGTGGTACTAAAACTAAACGGTCGATATAGTATCAAAATTATACAAGCCTATGCACCCACATCCACTCACTCAAATGAGGAGGTTGAGGCCTTCTACGAGGATGTAACTAAGGCAATGTCAAACTCCTTAACATATTTCACTATACTAGCCGGTGACTTGACGTCTTTGGGCTGCCATGGAATTGGAGAAAGAAACGACAGAGGAAACCTTCTATTGCAGTTCTAGTTACACAATCAACTAACAGCAATGAATACATTCTTCCAAAAAGCAGAACATCGCAAGTGGACATGGAGCAGTCCAGATGGAAAGACGAAAAACGAAATCGACTTTATTATTACAGATAAAAAAGCAATAATTACTGATGTAACTGTACTAAATAGATTATCTGTAGGAAGTGATCATAGAATGGTAAGAGCAATAGTGTCACTGAATCTAAGAAAGGAGCGAACGAAATTGATTAACAAACAAAATAATAAAAAGTGGACGAATGTAGATGATATCGAAGAATATCAGAAGACAATAGAAGAGAATCTTGAAAACCCTGATGAAATGAGCATTGAAAAATTAAACGACAACATAGTCAAATCAATCAACGAAGCTCAGAAAAAACATTGCCCGAAATCAATGAACAACGAGGGGAAGTTAACGACGTATACCAAACAATTAATGAAACAAAGAAGAGAACTGCTAGGAAGACATTCACATCATAGAGACCAAATAAGACAACTAAGCAAAGATATAACAAAAGCTGTAAGAGCCGATGTCAGAAAATACAATAAAAAATGGATAACCAAAACCATAGAAGAAAATAAAAACATGAAAATACTCCAAAACAAACTCAGTTTGGGAAAAACAGAAATAGTTAAATAACAAAATGAAAGGGGAGAAGTAACAAACGACAGAAGGGAGATAATCACAATTGTCGAAAATTTCTATACCAGCTTATACAGTGACCAACACCAAGCCGGAATATTAAAAAATGCACCTCCTTTACCTCATATAGTAAACCAGGGATCAGAGGATATTCCAGCAATAACTGAAAATGAAGTTTTAAGATCGCTTAACGAAATGAAGAACAATAAAGCACCAGGTGAAGACGGCATCGTTGCAGAAGCTATAAAAATGGGAGGAAAGCAACTAATTAAGTCCATAACTCGACTTTTCAACAAATGCCTAGATGAAGCAACAACCCCAGAGAAGTGGAACAACGCTGTCATTGTTATTATGCACAAAAAGGGTAATATTACCGACCTACAAAACTACAGACCAATTAGTCTGCTCACACATCTTTATAAGCTTTTTACTAAAATCATAACAGCGAGACTTACGAACAAACTGGATTTATATCAGCCAAGAGAACAAGCGGGCTTTAGAGCTGGATATGGAACAAACGACCACTTACAGGTTATAAAGTCACTGATAGAAAATGTATGGAATACAATAAACCTCTTGTACTCACGTTTGTAGATTATGAAAAAGCGTTCGATTCCATAAATCACTACGAAATGCTTAAAGCTCTTGCCGACTGTCGTATAGATCATCGATATATCTCCCTACTACGACATATCTACGAACACGCAACAGCAAAAGTGAGACTTCACGAAGAAACAAACCAGTTTAAAATCGAAAGGGATGTCCGTCAGGGCGATACAATATCTCCCAAGCTCTTCACAACTTTATTAGAGTCTATGTTTAAAAAGCTCGAAATGGGAAATAGAGGCATACGTGTGGATGGGGAAATGCTAAATCACCTGCGTTTCGCCGACGATATTGTGTTGATCTCAGATAGCCTAGATGAGGCATACGAAATGCTCTCAGAGTTGTCAAGTATCTCCCAACAAGATTAAAGATCAATACCGCTAAAACAGAATTCATGACTAACTTAGTTCCCAGCTGTAACTCAAAACTAAGGGAAAAAGAAATCCAATTTGTAACCTCATATAAATATCTAGGGCACGAAATACGAATTGGAAGAGACAACCAGACCTGTGAACTAAGCAGACGAATAGGACTGACCTGGGCTGCCTTCGGAAAATTACGACACATTTTCAAGTCTGATATTCCAATAAGTCTTAAACGCAAAGTTTATGATCAATGTGTCCTTCCGGTACTGACATATGGCTCCGAAACACTAACACTTACCCAAAGGACTGTCAACAGAATAAAAGTGACCCAACGAGCCATGGAAAGATCCATGTTGGGAATAAGCCTGAGAGATCGGATTTCAAATGGGGAGATACGAAGAAGAAGTAAGGTTACAGATGCTGTAGATAGAGTCACACGTTTAAAATGGAACTGGGCAGGCCATGTTGCAAGAATGTCAGACAACAGATGGTCAAAAAGGATATTAGAGTGGCGCCCTAGATACGAAGCCTTCAGAAGCAGAGGCAGACCGCCAACAAGATGGACGGACGACATAAAAAGGATCTCCACAAATTGAATTCAGGATGCCCAAGACCGGTCAAATTGGAAAAGGTTAAGAGAGGCCTATGTCCAGCAGTGGACGAGAAGAGGCTGTGAAAGAAGAAAAGAATAGAGAATACTACGAAAAAGCCGTTCGAATACAATTATTCAAATGTTCATCTGTAGGTGAGAGTCGGGTAGCCCCGGCCGGCTGGAAGCCCTGGCCAAAGCTAGTTCATAGTCCAGTCAAAATAGACAAAAAAAGTCAAAGTTAGCCAAAATTCGCATAGAGCTGAAAATTTGCAGAGACGTTAAATACATCATTATAAATGAAATGACAAAAATCCCCTTCGATCCTACTTCTGCAAAAATTTTTATTGAAGGTCAGACATGCAAAATTTAGGTTTTTTCCATTTTTCTCCAAAACGGTAAGTTTTATCGTAAAAATAAATCAGACAAAAATTGTAGATCATATTATTCTCTACAAAAATGGTTCAGTCACTTTTTCTCTCAAAACTCACCATTCGTGAGATATCGCGGTTTTAACTATTAGAAAATTCATATTTTACATAATATGCACTTCAATGCAGCCTGTCACGTCACCGGACGTTCAATACAACTTAGTATATACTGTTAGTTTCGAAAATTACTTCGCAGTGAGCAGACGCGTTTATTTGTAATATTTTCAATTTTAATTTGTGCTGTTAAATAATTTTAACAAGATGTCAGACGTTTGTTTTATTTGTAATAAACCTTTGAAAGGAAGTGAAGTTGTTGTTGTTGATCGTGGAATGAAGACTTTGATTGATGCAAGTGTTGAAACAAATGATATGTTTTTTGAATACTTGAAAGACAAGCAATCTGTGACAGTCCACGTGCATTGTCGTAAAATGTACACTCGAAAGAGAAGTATTGTTGCAGCTAAAAGACAGCGTGAGATAGAACAAAGTAGTACATCCTCGATAAGACCGCCTCATACTAGAATACGAGTAAATGAGCCAGTTTTCAACTTCAAAAGATATTGTTTATTTTGCGGCGATGAAGCAAATGAAGAAGATGAGAAAAAGATAGCGCAGAATGTTCGTCGTAAAATATATGATGAACTTGAAACATTCTTCGCATATGAATAAGCTCCTTACCCATTATCACTCTTTGATGCCGTGGGAATGCGTAAAACTATGAAGTCAGCTCTTTATAATTGCTTTGAATGTTTAAACTTCGAAATTGATAACACAAATGCTATTTACATCATCGATGGAGGATATCTGTTACACCGTGTTGTATGGGATCGAGATGAAACATTTCATATTATTTTTGAAAAATATGTTCAGTATGTACAAAGACATTTTGATCATAACAGTACGATTGTATTTGATGGTTATACTAATCATACGAAAAATATTAAAGCTGCAGAAAAACGTCGTCGGGCTACAAAAACATCATCATCTGTTGATATCGTTTTTGATCGATCTATGAAAGCTCCAACAAACCAACAACAATTTCTTGCAAATACTCACAATAAGTCTTGCTTCATTTCAATGTTATGTGAAGAATTTACAGATGCTGGTATTCCAATAAAACAAGCTGATAATGATGCTGATGTCCTTATAATTGAAACAGCAATAGAACAATGGAAAATTCAAATACAACAGTCGTTGTTGGAGAAGATGTTGATTTGTTGATATTACTGACTGCACGGACTCCAAATGATAAAATTATTTACTTTTTGAAACCTAGGAAAGCTCAAGTACAATCAACAATATATTCATCACAAAGTCTGACTGCATATCCGAAATGTCAAGCTCCTATTTTATTTTACATGCAATAACTGGTTGCGATACTACATCAGCAATTTTTAAAAGAGGTAAAATAGCAGTATTTAAATTGTTTGAAAAACGTACTGATTTAATTGATTGCGCAGAAGTATTTACAAAGATTGGTTCTTCTCCACACGACATCGTTACAAATGGAATTCGTTTCCTTCTTGCAATGTATGGTGCTCCAAAAAAAATTGATTCCATAGACAAATAAAGATATTTGAGGTTTGTAAAATCTGCTTGGAACAATAAAACAGTACAGTTGTCTTGTCTGCCTCCAACATCAGCTTCTGCCTTTCAACACTTGTATCGTGTGTATTATCAAGTTCAAGTGTGGCTAGGCAATGAGCTGGACCCAGAAGAATGGGGTTGGAAATTAACAGACAATTATTTGGAGGCAATTCAAACTCTACTCCCGCCTGCTCCAGAAAAACTGCTTAATACTATTTTTTGTAACTGCAAGACGGATTGTAGTAAGAATTGTGGCTGTCGAAAAGTGGGATTATTTTGTTCGCCAGTATGCATCAACTGTCAGGGTCAGACTTGCTCCAATATTGAAGAAAATATGACAGATGAAAATATTTATGATATTAATGAAGAGACAGTTGAAGCATCCCTTTTCTTAGAACAGCGAATAGAAATTCTACAAGAAGAAAATGAAGACGAAGAAATAATTGTCGACGTTATCTAATATAATAATATTTAGAAAAAAAAACCTATTCCACTTTAATTATTATCAATATTACCATTCTTTCAATCAATAGGATATGATCTGATCGAGCTTTTTTTATTACAATAGATCGTGGAGTATACCTACTGGGGAAACCACGTTAAAAAAATGCGCCAAGTACATTACCTCATAGGTGGTGCGGAAACGTGTGCATATTAAGTAAAATATGAATTTTCTAATACTTAAAACCGCGATATCTCACGAATGGTGAGTTGTAAGAGAAAAAGTGACTGAACCATTTTTGTAGAGAATAATATGATCTACAATTTTTGTCTGATTTATTTTTACCATAAAACTTACCGTTTTGGAGAAAAATGGAAAAAACCTAAATTTTGCATGTTTGACCTTCAATAAAATTTTTTGCAGAAGTATGATCGAAGGGGATTTTTGACATTTCATTTATAATGATGTATTTAACGTCTCTGCAAATTTCCAGCTCTATGCGAATTTTGGCTAGGTCAAATGTCTATTTTGACTGGACTATCAAGAAAATTCCGCAGACATACATTAACAGGCGCCACGTCAAAATAACGGCAGCAACATAAAGCCATACGTGCAATTCTATGAGCCGTGTCAGTTCAGTGAACAACGCGTGACAGTCGATCATATACTAGTGTCGGTTCTTTTGCCTGTGCCGCACACTTCTCAAACTCAGTTTTTTTCAAGTATCTTACCATGGCATTTTACTAATTCAGAAAGGTTGTCTTTATAGTTCAAAAATATGTTGAATATTCGAAGCTGTTCATATTGATATTGGCGATAGATATGACATCATATGATCGAATCGTAGCCTCGGCCATTTCATGAATGGTGAATTTTTGGATTTTATGAATGATATAGTGAAATCATGAATCCTAGTTGCTCTGTCATGTCAAGTCGTCTGCTTATCTTTATGTTAAAATCGCCTTTGTACTGCAATAGGGAAGAAATAAGTGAAAATCTGATGTTTTCTTCACAGAAAATGCCAAAATTCAAAGAGAGAACAACTAGAGGAAGTTGAGATGAAAATACTATGAAAGAGCGTTCCGGAGTGTACAGGAGAGAAATCTTTCTATGAGAAGAGCTGCTGAACGGTATAGTGATCCAAGAAGTACGCTCCAGGATAAAATAAAAGCTATAGGTAATGGAGAAAAAACAGAGTTCAAACCGAAATTGGGGACGTTGGAGCACACATTTTCCAACGATCAAGCTCTGAAACTTCATGAACATGTTATCAATCTAGATAATCGGCTGATGCCACTTACGAAAGCGGAATGTTTGAAACTGGTTTGAAACAAATATGAGAAAGTTATTTATACTAAGAGAAAAAAGAAAGTAGGCAAGTTGACATCTGGTGAGAGGGGACGAAACATCACCTTGATGTTTGCTATGAGTGTGACTGGTCACTTTGTACCTCCTCTTTTCATCTTCCCGAGAAAACGGATGGATAAAGATGGTTGATTGATGATTGGAGCTCCACCGGAAAGAATAGCTATTCCACATGAAAGTGGATGGATGAATGGTGAGATATTCCTGAAGTGGCACCAGCACGCACAGCCTTGGAGGGAACACCCTGTTCTTCTGATTCTAGATGGAGATGGATCCATAAAGACTTGGCAGTGATAGAGTTTGCTCGTGCTAATCACATCCATATGCTCAGCACACCACCACACACAACTCACAAAGTGCAACCGTTAGACCGGGTATTTTTCAAGCAGTTCAAGTCTGCATTCAGTTCAACAAGTGCCATGTGGATGAGACAAAACCCTGAAGCGAGAATTTCAGACTATGACATCGCTTCCCTTGTCAATTTGGCTTTCACTAAGGTAGCTAGACTAGAAATAGCACAAAATGGATTCAAATGCACCGGAATGTATCCCTTCAATAGGTAGATTTTTACTGATTTGAATTTTTTGCCATCATCAATGACCGATATCGAACAGGAACCAGTTTTGGATGAGACTTCTGAGCAGCCATCAACCAGCATAAGATCGAAATCATCCACAAGTTTCAATCCGCAGCCATCCACTAGCGGCATCCAACAGCCATCAACTATTTCTACCCAGCAACCATCAGATGCGCCCAGCAATCGACCACTACTCAGGGATCACAACCATCAACAAGTGGCAGCACGCAGCCACCTACTGCGAAAAATAGTGGAGAGCCAGTTGCATCTCCTAGTTTGAATGCATTGCTTCAAAAATTGTCTCCTCTGCTTAACACCTCAAGCAAGCGAGATTCTGACATCCTCTCCTTTTAAAGATGCACTGGTAGCAAACAAGGCTGTAGCCAATAAATCCAAGGCTGCAACTGATAGAACAAATCAGTCAAATGAGATCGAGAAAGAATATCCAGAGTTTAACTAGAGAAGAAAAAATCATGATACAGAATGCAACATTTGTGGGAAAACCTTCGATGAAGACTGGATTCAGTGTCACAAGTGCAAAAAATGGGCTCATGAAAAATGTGTGGACATTCATCTATCGTTATCTTTCTACTATTGTGATGTTTGCAAATCGACATAGTCATATTTTTTTGTGCCCGGGGCTACCCCCTAGAAATGATTGTGACAAATACTTCATTAGTTATAAAAATGAGAATTTTTATTTCTTATTTCATTAGCATTGAGAGGGATATAGATAATTTTTTCCTGGAGTTTTTTTGTAATCCTGAGTTTTAATTATGTGGCCGAAGCTAACAGACTCTCCCCTAAGTCAATTGCGGTATTTGTTCGTAATAAGCTTCATACTGGAGCAAGACTTGCAGAAACAGGTTGAAGTAAAAACAAATAGGGAGTCAGCTGAACACACTGATTTGGTTCTTCACACGGACGTCATGTGGTTGAGTCGCGGAAAATTCCTAGAAAGGTTTCAAGAATTATTGCCCGAAATAACAGCTTTTCCAAACGAAAGTTGTGATGACACCCAGATGTTGAAAAACTGTTATTGAGATGATTAGCGCAGTAAACGCATTCAAAAGTAAATTGCAACTTATGATAGATCAACTGTAAAGAAAAGATCTGAAACATTTTCCGTCTTCGAAAGCAACGATTCCTCTGTTGAATTATGATACGTATGAGGCCGAATTATCAAATATTTTGGGACAATTCGAAAAGCGATGATTGCAGTAAATTGGCAAATATAGCATCATTTATGAGTTATCGTTTTTCATGTGAAAACATTGAGGAATTAGCTACTGAAATAGCAAGTCAGTTTAATATGAACTCATGTTCTATTGAAAATGAGTTGGTGCAGAGTATATCAGATATACATCTCAAAGCTACAGCATCTGATACAAATTTCTGGTGTTTTATATCTGAAGATAAATATCCGAATCTAAGGCAAATCGCCCTTCAACTGACGGCAATATTGGGGTCAACTTTCTTGCGCGAGTCTACATTTTTTGAAATGAAGATAATTAAGTCAAAATATGTTGCGATTAGCACTCAGTGGTTACGTACCATCTTATGAAAAGTATGCTGAGGACATGCAATGCCACGCTTCAACATCCAAAGTCACTTCTAAGTTAAGCTTAACACCATATGTAACTCTTTCGTTTTGTAACAACCAATAAACTCGCATTTTGAATAACTATGAGTTTTTTCATTGATGTTATAGAGAAAAACCTAACCCAAACCTTGACTAAAATAATGTATATTGTGCGGAAAGCTAATATCTATATATGCTACGGTACACCCTACCTATGTAGGTAAGTAGGTAGGGTGTATCGTGTATGTACGAAAACCCTGCATCACACATACGTGAAGCCTCACAGAGTCGATCGTAAGTAGTCTAAAAATATTGAGGTAGATAGCCAGCAGTTCAAGTTTGAGCACCCCTGCCCTACAAGAACTGAAATATATTCTTCAAAAAGTTTATCGGTTTATCCAAAATGCCAAAACTATATTTGATTTTTACATGTGATAACCGGTTGCGATACTATATCAGCAATGTTTAGAAGAAGTAAGACTTCAGTATTAAAATTATTCGAAGAAAAGATTTGATTGATTCTTCAACTCAATCGATAATTATGAAAGAAATTCGCTTTCTTCTTGCTGTTTCTGGAGCTCCTGAAAACTTTCATTGTGTAGGTAGATAAGCACTGACATTTAACATTTGTTGAAAATACACTAAACAAAGAGCAAGTACAACTATCTCGTCTTCCTTCAACATCGGTATCTGCCTCTCAACACTTGCTTTGAGTAACTATAAAGTTCAGACACGGCAAAGCAATCAACTGAACCGTAAGGATTGAGGCTGGAAATTAATAAAAAGTACTTTGGAACCGATTAGAACTTTACTCCCCCTGATCCAGAAAAACTTCTTTCTGCAGTTGCAAAAAAGGCTGTAGCGCCAAATGTGTCAGTAGAAAAGTAGGGTTAGATTGTTCCCCAGTGTGTACCAATTACTAAAGACAATTTTGCTCACATGTCCAATTGGATACAATAAAGAAAAATTCATGTGATTTTGATGAAGAAACAATTGATTCATCTTCATTTGAACAATTTATGAACATTCAGCAAGAAGAAGAAGAAGACGTTGAAGTATACTTTGAAGAGTATGAATCAGATTGAAATAAAACTTATGAAGCCCATATCAGTGACCACCTTGCCCTCTCACTTGATCTATGTATTAGCTTCCATAAAAAAGCCGAAACTGTATTGAGAATGGTCAGAAATTTAAACGATCAAAATCTTAATAAGTTTGCATCGAGTATTTCTCAATGTAATTTTCAGGACTTATACATAGATTCTGATGTTGATGAATGTTTTGGGGCATTTGTAGATACCATTCAACATATCTTTGAAATTTGTTGCCCTCTTATGCGTAGTACCAATTATACTCATAACAGGAAAAACTGGATTACTCCAGAAATTGTTTTGGCCAAATGTGACCTACAAAATCTTCATTGGTTACATTCTAATATAAAAACTCAATCCTCTAATGATTTATATAAGGAAGCAAAATCCCATTATAAATCCTTAATCCTAAGAACCAAATACAATTTTCACAGTGAACTTATTGATAAATCTGTAAATAAAAATAGAACTGTGTGGAATCTAGTAAATACTATGACTGGTCGAAAACGTATGGAACAAAATTCTATTGCACTGGTTATTGATAATGTTACGCATAACGATCCCAAGGATTTGGCTGAGATTTTCGCTAATCATTTCACTACAGTTGCCGAATCTTCCCTCAACAGTTATTATAAAGACTCAATGTCATCCTCATGTACGACGTCACGTATGTTTGACACAACCTTTTTCTTCCACCCAGTCCTGGAGCATGAAATCCATGATGTTATAAGATCACTCAAAAACAACAAAGGTTCTAGTGTTGATTTCATCTCAGCACGAATTCTGAAGATGATAGGTACCGATATCAGCCGACATTTCGCTCATGTTATTAACCTGTCAATTAGCACAGGCGTATTTCCTCGTATTCTGAAAAAGCAATCGTCATTCCTATTCATGAAAAGGATGATGTACACGATATCATGAACTATAGACCTATATCTATCTTAAGTGTCTTTTCCAAGGTTTTTGAAAGAATAGTGTTTGATAGAATGATGAAGTACCTAGATAAATTTCAAATACTTGATACTGCACAACATGGTTTCAGAACCGGCCGCTCGACTCAAACTGGAGCATTGCAGTTCGTGGAGTTCGTCTATCGTTGCCTTGATAATGGTCAATATGTTGCTGGATTGTTCTTTGACTTGTCTAAAGCGTTCGATAGTCTTGCTATCCAGTTTATATTGGATAAATGTTATAATCTTGGATTCAGAGGCGTGTTCTTGAACTGGATTCGTAGTTATCTGGAGGACAGAACTGCCTCAATCAGGGTTCACGACTCGTTCTCAAATGAACAGTACCGTAAATTAGGAGTACCCCAGGGTTCTGTCTTGGGGCCACTTCTATTTCTGTTATTCATCAACGATCTGCCACCAAATTTGAAAAAAATATTCTACAGAAAATCTAATATTCGCAATTTATTATCAAAAATAATCTGGTTGATACTGTTCGCTGATGACTCTTCCATAGCTATTACTGCTGAGACTCTTGAGGAGCTTCAAAAGTTATGCGAGCTGCTGGTGGAGAGCTTCGTAGAATGGTGCCATTTAATGCTATTATGATCAATGTCAACAAGACGGAATGCATTTACTTCACTCTGTCGTCTTGTGATCAGGGTAGCATAACAATAAGGTATTTAGATACAGTCATCTCTTCGAAGGACACCACTAAATTCCTCGGCGTTCACATCGATAGGAATCTGAAGTGGAGTGCACATATCGATGCGATTTGTAAGAGGCTGAATAGTTCCTATTATGCCTAAATAGAATCAAGAGTTCACTACCTCTAAGTTCCCTTGTGAACGTTTATTACAGTTTGGTATATAGTCACCTGTCCTATAATATCTTACTGTGGGGAAATTCCTCAGACGTAGGTAGAGTTTTCATCATCCAGAAAAGAATTCTGCGAATGATGTTCGATACAGCTCCACAATCTTTATGTAGACCGTTGTTCCTGAAGAATGGTATCCTCACATTGGCGTCTATTTTCATTTTGAGATGCCTCGTTTATATTAAAGAGAATGAAAGTAACTTGACTAAACTTTCTAACTTTCATTCCCACAATACTAGAAATAAGGAAACATTATGTATCCCTAAACACAGAACTTCTAGATTTGAAATGTCGCCCCTGTACCAGGGTATCAGATTGTTCAATCATCTTCCACGGCATATACAGGGTCTAAGTGTAAATAGATTTGAGGTAGCAGTTAAGAATTTACTTTTAGCAAAATGTTTTTATACTGTGAATGAGTTTCTATGTGTTGATTTAGATAATGTCTAAATGTCTTTTCTATTGACCTGTCCTATACATACTTGTGATGTCTTAAGGGATCAATAAATTATCATTATTATTATTATAATATCAAAAGAAATAAAACGACAATAACCAATAATCTTCATGTATTTAAATGTTGTCCCTGAAAAAAAGAGGAAGAAGGAAAAAACGAAAAGACATGATCGTTGAAGTTTACTTTGAAGAGTATGAATTAGACTGAAATATAAAAGGAATAATAACGACAGTTGAACTCAATAACCCATACCAATATCAATAATTTCATGTAGTTAAATATTGTCCCTGAAAATTAAGTTATAACGGTTCGTGGAAAAGACCTACATAGGAAGCACATATACAAAAACGCGCCGAGTACAATACCTCACAGTGGTGTGGAGATATGTGCACATAATGTAGAACGTGACTATTATAATCGCGATATCTCTGGGATGGTGGCTCTTGGAGAAAAAACCATAAGGACCATTTTTATAGACAATTTTGAGATCTACAACTTTGGTTTGGGATATTTTTTTGATAAAACTTAGTTTTTGTTATTTGATCACTACTGTTATGTCTAAATTGACCAGACGATATATCCTTTCAATGGAATTAATAAACTTCAAAAGTTATTGTAATCGTGAAATCACTAAAACCTATCCTGCTCATTTCTTCTACTCATCTCATCTCTGTATTAGCAAAAAGTTGCACCGATGTTATAGCTGAAACAATCTTGTTTATACTTCAGAAGTTGCTGCGTTATTTTGGTCAACTGTTTCTGAAAATATTGAGTGTCTAATAAAATGATTCTTTAATTGTATCGATTTTCCTTTCTGGGTACAGAATGTAATAGGAGTGGTTTTTTAAAATTCGGATGTCCAGAGTGGGCCAAGTTCCTTTCAGTACGACAGCTATGTGAAATATTGTAGATAGAGAAATATGATCTCCTCACTCTCGAGCTCGATTTTCGAGAAAAACTCATTGATGGAAACGGATTTCAGCAATCTTTTTAAGTTTTCGAGTTTTTACGGAATTTTGGATTGTTCGGGATTGCGACATGTGGCGATATCTCGAACCCTATCAAAGTTAGGCAAAAATATTTTCACATTCTGGATGCCTTTTTTTTGGGAAGAATGCAGGGACGCATACGAAATTGTTTTGCCCATCGGTTTCTGATTTATTAAGCAAGCTTGTGTTCTTTCAAGTACGAACTGTAGGTGATTTTGGTATCAATAGGAACGGTTATTTTTTCTTTTCCTGCTGAACCGTTAAACTATATATATATATATATATATATATATATATATATATATATATATATATATATATATATATATATATATATATATATATATATATATATACGAAGGCAAAATTAGCGGAACACTCGACAATTTAACCAAATTCGAAGTCCGATATTTTCCTAATTCTCAACCGATTTAGATGATTTTTCGGCAAGTTATAGATCACCTATATCATGGTCTGTCAAGACGCATCTTCCTACATTAGCGCCCTTCTTGTTTTATGCATTTATCTCTATTTTTACAAGAGATATCCAATGTGAAGCAAAAAGTCACAAATTTCAAGAATTTATTTTTAATCTTGCGTAGGTGCATAACATCGGAGGTTAGCCAAAAAATAAAATCAAAATTAGAGAAGCGGAAATCTAACGAAATGAAAATTTTTTGAATTCACTGGCCAATTTCACGCTCCGGGAGAACTCAAAGTACACTGGAAAAACCGTTGACTTTGCACATTTATTTTTGAATTTTTTTGTGTGACACTCTATAACAATTATCATTCCTGTCCAAATTGGAGAGCAGGTGTGTATCCTGGCGATACACTCGTGAAATGAAATGAACATGTTGAGAAAAATGTTTATGATGACCCACAGAAAAGAAACATTTGATTTTAGTAGCGAGTATGACCCCCCCCGAGCTCTTATTACAGCCCGCATACGATTTCGCATACTCCCAATGATGTTGTCTATCATCTGTTGAGGTATGTTGTCCCACTCTTCCACCAAAGCCAATGTCAGCTCTTCAACGTTGCCTGGATTCCGTTGTCGAACCCTTCTTCCAAGAATGTCCCAAACGTGTTCGATCGGGTTTAAATCCGGTGACCGCGACGGCCAGTCCATTCGTGTGATCCCAAC
The DNA here is from genome assembly GCA_013387265.2 of Cryptolaemus montrouzieri. Taxonomy (NCBI): domain Eukaryota; kingdom Metazoa; phylum Arthropoda; class Insecta; order Coleoptera; family Coccinellidae; genus Cryptolaemus; species Cryptolaemus montrouzieri. The sequence continues at coordinate 129,915,095 of JABFTP020000185.1, forward strand.
TTCATTGAGATATTCTATCACTATGCGCGCAGTATGAGGGCGCGCGTTATCGTGCATAAAAAGGAATTTTTCCCCTATGTAAGGAGCAAAAGGCACAACATGGGGCTCCAAGATTTCTGTTATATACCGATGGGCATTAAGTGATCCATTGCCAATAATCTCCAGTTCTGTTCGTACTCGCAAGCATATGCCACCCCATATCATAACTGACCATCCACCGTATTGCTCAGTTCCTGCGAAGTTCGCTTGATTGTACCGTTCCCCTCGATGCCTCCATATTCTATCTCTACCATCCACGAAATTCACACAATATCGGCTCTCATCACTAAATAAAACTCGTCTCCACTGATTGATTGTCCATGCTACATGCTCCCTAGCAAACGCTAATCTTGCTACCCGATGGGCTCTATCGAGTCTGGGTGCTCTTGCTTGCGCGTATGATCTCAGACCAACTTCATTTAATCGTCTTCTGACTGTCATCACACTGACGTTAATGTTATCCATTGTTGTAAAAGGTTACGTGCCTGAAGAGCAGTAAGACGAGGATTTCTTATGGTTTGATTGACGATGAAACGGTCATGTATAGCGCGGGTTGCCCGATTTCTTCCTTGTCCTCGCCTCCTCACGTACAATCCAGTTTCCCAGTAACGTCGGTAGATTCGATGGATAACCGACGTCTAGACACCCAACATGGTACTGACTAAGCGGTAGGTGCGCCCTTCCTCGATCAATGTAACTGCCCTTGCTACTGAGGTTGGTGGTAAATCTCTCATTCTGAATGAGAAATACCCTTTCGAATCGTAAACAGTAAAAGAATCACAAAACACCGCAACCGATCGAATTTGTATCAAATCAAAGAATGGAAAACTCTCATTCTTTAAACAAGTGCAAATGTGGTCATATACAAAAAAACGTGTGTTGTATTTCATATTTGATAAAAAAGGTGTGCACATGTGTAAATGAAAAGTTTTATCAATGGTCCCAGAATTCGGTTGTGTATTTTAATACCTACTGACTGTTATCTCCTATGAATTCTAATTTTCACCAAATTAACCAAATTGTCATCAATAACTAATGCAATTCGAACATAAAAATCGCAAACGACAATTTCGACACGCCTGAGTGATAATAAGAAAATTCAAAATTGATAGACGAATTTTAATGACAATTTCTTGAGTCAATGGAATTTCTCCAAAAAGGTGATTTTCCACTTGAAATTAAATATATTTTGCAAAAATAGAGATAAACGCATGAAACAAGAAGGGCGTTACTGTAGGAAGATGTGTCTTGACAGACCATGATATTGTATGTTTCAACTCGGACCACGAAATTCCACAGGGTGTTACGAATTTTTGACAAAAAAACACTTTTAGTTTTGCCCCGTATAAAATTTTTTTCAATTTTTTTTTGTTTTCTCTTATAATTTCTACAAAGCAGAAGAGTTGATCTATAACTTGTCGAACAAATCATCTAAATCATTTGAGAATTAGGAAAAATATCGAACTTCGAATTTGGTTAAATTTTCGAGTGTTCCGCGCTAATTTTGCCTCCGAGTATATATATATATATATATACACTGGGTGATTAACCAGTGGCGTGGTGCTCTGTAACTCGTACACTCTTGAAGATTTCATTTTTGTTCGAACGGTATTGTATTTAGAATGTAAAAATCTACTTCAGCAATTTATTTTTTATTTTCTAAAATCTTGGGAGGTTTTTTCAGATTGGAAGACCACTTTTTTGTTCAAGATTCAAGAGCGTCCTAAACTCTGCCATAATGTCTTTAAGTAATAAGTTTTTTTGGAGAGTAGTTTCGTCACAATATTTTTTTCCGTAAAAATTCATGAGATTCATCACATGCTCCTTCAGCCAGAGAGGATGAATACTTTTTCCTTTCGTTTTTTTATTGCCCAAGGATAGGTCTATTGATAAATTGAAATAGATTATCCTCATTTTATAAAGGAGTAACTCAGAAAAATTATTGAATATTGTAATTTTAAAAATATCATCAATATCTTGATTTTTCAAATGGAACATCCTGTATTTTATTATTCATGTCAAAGCATAAAATATTCTGCCCTATATTTGGAGAAGTAACCTTATCTTTATCTTCGACCATTTTGGAAATGAAAAAAAAATAAACTAAAATAATGAAATCAGAGGTTGCGAAAGAAGAGTTTCTTAGTACATATCTTTATACTTGATCAGATAAATGGAGATATTTTAAGGTAGTCGTGTATGAAATACGTAATAGATTGGTTTTTGGTGAGATGATCTACAAGGTGTTGAACTATTTTAATAAGTGTTCGAAATGTCGCCCGTTTCTTTGTAGACACAACCCAATCCTTCTGAGGAAAGACCGTTGAACTCTCGACAGCATTTGCGGATTAACTGACTGAAAGGCGTCGACTATTCTCTGTCCTATATCCAACTGCGTTGTAGAAGGAATCTGGTAAACGATGCCATTAATATAACCCCACAAGAAAAAATCTAGACTTGTATGGTCCGGAGACCTAGCTGGCCATCTAACAAAACCACCACGTCCTATCCATTTGCTTGGAAATACATGATTCAAATGCTCCTTAACCTGATGTGAGTAATGTGCCGGTGCTCCATCCTGTTGAAACCACAAATCTTGTTTTATATGCTCTAGTACATCCGCAAGTAACATTGGTAGATGATTTTGCAGAAAATTTAAATACATTTATTTCACTATTGAGGCGCCCGTCGAAAAAGTAATATATTTTTATATATATATATATATATATATATATATATATATATATATATATATATATATATATATATATATATATATATATATATATATATATATATATATATATATATATATATATATATATATATATATATATATATATATATATATATATATATATATATATATATATATATATATATATATATATATATATATATATATATATATATATATATATATATATATATATATATATATATATATATATATATATATATATATATATATATATATATATATATATATATATATATATATATATATATATATATATATATATATATATATATATATATATATATATATATATATATATATATATATATATATATATATATATATATATATATATATATATATATATATATATATATATATATATATATATATATATATATATATATATATATATATATATATATATATATATATATATATATATATATATATATATATATATATATATATATATATATAAAATTTGAGATAAGATTCTGAATAGTATAAACTAGAGAGAAAACCTATGACTCTACCTCATTATTTCTTTCGGAATGAAACCTACGAAGAATATTACAAGATTTGATGACTGTTATCTTCTGTAACTGTTCAAATGAATTTTCTTCAGACCTAAAATCTCAATATTTTTGTGAAGATTTCTAGGAATAACACCTAGTGTAGAAAAAATAATCAGTAATAAATATTTTTTCATTTTCCACATTTTTCATCTCGTCGGCAAGCATCATATCTCTAGGAATTTTTCATTGGATTTATATTTGTAACATATTTTCTCTTGGGAATGAGGTAATGTTTTATTCCTAAATTGGAATGAATAATATTAGCGACGGCATTATGTTTTTCTAACAAGATGATAATATATGAAAAACTGTTTCTGAAGAAAAAAACATCTGCGGCAAGAATCATCTATATTTTGCTTGATGATGTGTTTGCTATAATTTCTTGTGAAATATATATATATATATATATATATATATATATATATATATATATATATATATATATATATATATACTTCGAAATGCCAGATTCAATTACCATTTGACGAATGGAATTTCAGATTAGCATTCCTTTTTCAGCAACTGAAACAGAAATATTATATAACGAACATATATTTTCACCTTTTATTTTTGTAAACGAGTACTGAATTTATCACCCTCGAAGCAACCCAGATCGTTCTGAAAGTTTTCGAGCATTGAAGCAGTGATAAATTCTAGCAGATTCAGTATTATGACGTCGGGAACAGGTCCCTTATCACAGTATTGCTAGTAGTTGTTTTTTTATTACGAGTTTTCTCAAATTTATGGATAATTCTTTAATTTATCAAAATTATGTTGTGACAATTGCCTCCGTTAGTTACCGGTATCTTGGCTTGATGATCACTGGTTTATTTGTACCGTCATTAGGAACTTGTTGTTGTTTGTTTTTCCTTTAAAGAGCTCTATTTCTGCCTTTCGGCTAATGACACGCCGGGGAATTCTGTCACCTCACTAAACCGGGAATTTTGCCGAACCACTCTCGTGTCGAAGGAAGGGATCTCTAATATCCAACATATCTCTGTTAGACAGGACCGATAGCTTTACATCTCCTCCGAAAAATGGACAATCAAGCGAATCCCAGAATCCGAAAAATCGCACAGACTTTGTGGGGATTGAACCCAGGTAACTCTGCGCAGGAGACGAGTATCATATCCCCTACGCCACCGAGCCGGCAATAGGAACTTGTTCGATGAATATGGGGTTCGACTTACAGCACATGACAGACTGTTAGTCGTTTTTTCCTTCGAAATTATCTGTTCCCATTATTTCTTGATGGCACGTTTTTTTCCTGAATTTTAAGTAGTAACCTTTGATGGGTAGTTAAATAACACGACCTTGTGCGGACCAACAGAGCATTAATTTACGAAATTAATTAGATTTAATCATCGAAATAATAATGCACAAATTAACATATTTAACAAGGTGAAGATTTCAGTTTTGCTTTCTTTGCATTGATCAAAATAAATATCAAATTTTCACTGGGCTTCTTTTTTTGTCGCTACCATCACGACGATTTTATCGTTTAGTACTGATGTGAATTATTGTAAATAGGGGAAAATGACTTCCATTTTTTCATGTTTTTTTGGCGTGAAGAATTCATTGCCGCAAACAGATTCAAGCTTGCTTATTCGTTTTCTAGTTATTAGAAAATTTTGAAAATTTTGGGAAACAGTCAAGTGCCAATATCTCAGTTGTTTCTGGAGTTATGTAAAAATGGTTTTGAAATTCTTGGGGCACTTTTTTACTAAAAGTCGAACTAGAATTTCATTTCTGTCCAATGGTTCTTGGGTTATGATGTAAACTTGCGTTTTTTTAAATATGAACCAAAAGTAACTTTGGTTTAGTTGAATCGAGTTTTTCTTCCTTTTCAAAAATATATCAAATGTGCACTCGTTGTTTTCATTCAGGACGTGCTTCCATGAAAAACCGAAAATTATATAACTTTTCCCTAATTCTATCTAGTCATCTCCATGTGGATTCATAAAATCTACGACAATTCTAAAATTAATTCTTGCAATGACAATTCAGCTGAATTATTCAGTGTTTTTTCATCGCTTTTTGTGTGTGAATATAGTATCGTCTGTAATGAAGAGGCATGGTTGCTTCATACGAAAATTTCGAAAAAACATACAATCGTTATTTCAAAATAGAAAACTAACGAGAAATTCTATTATAAGAAATGAAATTTGATAATTAGAAATAATAATAATAATAATAATAATGAGATTTGAATTTGAGAGGCTTTTACTTGATAAAATTCCATCATCAATAATAAAAACAAGTAATGTGTTTTGGAATTTTACTTAATAATATATATATATATATATATATATATATATATATATATATATATATATATATATATATATATATATATATAGGGGTTGCCCATATATCTGTTAATGCAATCAAACTGATTTCATAAAAAATATAAATCCATCACCCGGTAATTAATACCATTGCCAGGCAATGATTATAATCAAAACATATCCTGGATATGGGACGTTAAATGTTATGAGAATATATCAATCTACCAGAATATATACCTACTATAGCATCATCAGACAATGATATCAATGTACCAACGAGTAGTGCCAGAGGCTTTCTCCCCGGAAAAATCCAGTGTACGGACCTCAGTCAAGTAACACTGAATGTTACTCATTAATAGTTTCCTTTGTGTGAAGTGGTGAACGATCGAATAGAATACTGCTCTGAATATAAATATGACAAAATAGTCAGCTAATTATATTACATTTATATATACAAATAAATAAAATACGAAATGAGATTATGAGCAGTATAAAATAAAGGAAAACCTATGACTCTACCTCATAATTTTTTCAGAAAGAAACCTACGAAGAATCTTACAAGATTTGATGACTGTTATCTTTGTAACTGTTCAAACAAATTTTCTTCAGACCCAAAATCTCAATACTTTTGTGAAGATTTCTAGGAATAACACCTGTTGTGGAAATAATAATCGGTAGAATAAATATTTTTCATATTCCACATTTTTTAATCTCGTCGCCAAGCATCATATATTTAGAAATTTTTTCATTGTATTTATTTTGTATATTATGTGTGTCGGGTATAGCAATATCAATTATATATGTTATTTGATTCTGTTTATCATTAAGAACGATATCTGGTCTATTGTGTTTCACAGCTCTGTTGCAAAGAATTGTTTTATCAAAATAAAGTTTATATTTGTCATTTTCACAAATAATCTCAGGTTCATATTTGTAAAATTTTTTTCTTTCGGGAATTAGGTCATGTTTAATTCCTAGATTAAAATGAATAATATTAGCGACGGCATTATGTCTTTCTAAATAATCTGTTGAAGTAAGGACTGAGCAAGATGATAATATATAAAAAACTGTTTCTGAAGAACAGAAACATCTACGGCAAGAATCATCTATATTTTGCTTGATGATGTGTTTTCTATAATTCCTCGTGAAAACAACCTGATCCTGAATCGCAATTGCCAAGCCTTCTGTTTCAGGAAACAATTCTCCAGATACTAACCATTTATTCGATGCGATTTCATCAATATAATCATTTTTCAATTCTTTAGGGTGCTTTCCGTGTAATGCCTTCTGCATCCAACTTTCTCTTTTAGAATTATCATCAAATATATCAAAATCTATCTTTTGCATTGTCAAGTTCAGAGGTGTAAGATTATAATCTGAAGCAACAACAATATCATGTAATTTAGACGTTCTCTGTTTATCATGAAAATGGGAACGTAGATAAAAATCTGTTTACTATGAAGATTATTCAAATCAGTTAATCCACGACCTCCAAGATGTCTAGGTAGTGTAACTCTCTGAACAGCTGACTTTGGGTGGTGTTTATAATATTTACAAAGCATTTTCCTCGTTTGACATTGTAATTCATTTAGATCAGTTTTTAATAATTCCAAAAGAAGATGTAAGAATAGGAACTGCATAGGAGTTGATAGAATATGATATATATATATATATATATATATATATATATATATATATATATATATATATATATATATATATATATATATATATATCTTTTGAAAAGAGAGGATTTACAAAAATTTGAATAATTGTATTTACAATAAATGCTTATATCTATAATTTTGGTGTGTGTCAGAAAAAGCACAAGTGTGAGCTCAGGAAATGTAACAGGGGAACCATACTATCTTGTATATGATTCAATAAACGAGTGAAAAAAACCTGAGGAAAAAACTCGTTTCCCTGTCGCTATTGCACAAACAATAGCTTGTCTGTTTATGTTGTGTTAGTGTCGTGTGTACAAAAAGAGTACCAAAGATTTTTCTCTTTGCCGCTTCATTCTCTCTTGCATTCCATGATTTCCAAACGAAGACAAGGATGAAAGAATGAGTGTTTGGGACAGGAGAAAAAAATTTCAATAATACTTCATATATGTCTAAACAAATCTGAGAAAAGATTTTACATAGCAATCAAGGTCATGAAAAGGACTAAGGAGATTATAAAAAAAATTACATAACCTGCGATATTTCCTCAAATTCCATCTCTGTTTGACCGAAGGGCCCCGATGGCCAGGTTCAGTCTTCCAAGAGATGCCGATTATGATCAATAGTTGTTTTAGAATCATTATGGACCCAATAATCTGGGATGACATCGCCCATATATTATTTCTACGTGGAACTTGTTCAACTTAAGAAAAAATTTGCGAAAAAATTTGACAGTCGTTTGTCTGAAGAAGCTACGCTGTAGTGAAACGCGTTACGAATCATAATTATTAAGTAAAATTCCAAAAACACATTACTTGTTTTTATTATTAATAATGAGATTAATCAACCACACATCGACAAAGAAGCCTCCAACAAATGGTTGATGAAAGGAGAATTATTCGCGGAAACAGAAGGATTCCTTATGGCCATTCAAGACCAAGTGATCGCTACAAACAACTACAAAAAATCATTATGAATTAAGTTAATAGTAATAATAAGTATAATTGTAAATTATATCCAGCTAACAGCTGAGATAGTGCACAAGTCCACGATAATGAATAATAATAAAAATGGTGGTACAAACAAAAATTAGAATCGAAAAATTAGAAAAAAAGAATAATTGAAACATTCTTCCTTCACATTTTGGAGAAATGATGTTATTTCATGTTCAAAATTAGGACTTTTTGATGTAAGAGCGATTTGAATACAGTCTACCTTTTTTATTATACATCTAGAACCGACATTTGAGCAAGGCATAAAATAAAATTGTAACTCGTAGATCTTTTGCACTACAGACACAATTTTTACTTGGGTAGATAGAAGAAGGATCAATGAATTTTTTAAGCAGTCTACACATGTCAAATGTTTATTGCGTTGTTTTGTATGATTTTTTCAATTTGGCCTTTTTCAAACAGCAATAACTCAAATTTTTCAAATGGCACGTGCCAATTTTTATATGGCCATCAGATGAAGCGTCAAATTTCAGATGGTATTGTATAAGCATGTACTATACCCATCTCTTATAGTTCCGAAATAATTTGGGAATATATTGAATTTTGATGATTTTGCAAGAACTAACAGAGAATGCTTTGAAATATTTGAACCAAGTAGCTGAACTGGCTACGCTCACCTGACAGGTGCCTAAAATTAATGTACTTGTCACTTCGTTCATTTGAATTTGATTTGATATTTCAACAAGAATTGTTGGTAATTTGAAATGAAAATTTTTGGAAAACACCAGATTGATAATAAAATGGCTGATTATTCAAACGAGGATATGTTTAATTTCTTTTTAATTCATGGCGAATGTCAAAAAGTGGTGGATAGAACTTGCAGGTAATTCAATAACCAATTTTCAAATTTGGCGTAAATTTGAGTAAAACAAAATTTCGAAGGATAAGAAGCAATTTTCTGCAATTTGGAGGAACAAAATACATAGAAACTAGAAGAAAACCAATTCTCGAGGACGACGACAATCAAATTAATACGCTAGCGTATTTTCGTACCAATCCACATGCGTCCATCAAGTCAGCATCAATGGATATTGGATTGAGTTATACTTCCATTCGAAGGATCCTTAAGAAACATAACATGCACCCGTATTCTTTTATCAGACTACATAAATTGAAACAAACTAACCTTCCCAAGCGGCTAAATTTCTGTGAATATTTATTAATTCGGCTTCAAGAAGATGAGACAATTCTGCAAAAAATTATATGGTCTGATGAAGCCAAGTTCAATGAAAGTGGAATAACCAACAGGAGAAATCGACATTTTTGGGCCACAGAAAATTCACATTTCATTGAGTTTATTGATTTCCAAAATAAATTCAGCGTGAACGTTTTTGCAATTTTAATGAATGATTTGTTGGCTTCTCACATTTATGAGGAAAATCTTAATGGACAAAGATACCTGGAAACTTTGAGAGGAACGTTAGCAAATTTTTTAGATGGATTACCCCCTAACATTCTGAGGGATTGCTATTACCAAATGGATGGTGCACCAGCACATAAAACACGAGCTGTAGATCGGCAGCTAACAGAAATGTTCGAGGATAGATGGTGGGGTAATCGAGGACCAAATTTATGGCCTCCGTGTTTTCCGGACCTGACGCCCCTTGATTTTTATTTATGGGGCAAAATCAAGAGTGAAGTGTATCTTAATCCTGTAAGAAGTAAAGAAGAGTTACTAGAGCGCATTCATAATGCTTTTCGTAATATTGATCCTGAGGAAACTAGGAGGGCAACTCATCATGTTCGTATACGAGCTGTCAAGTGTATCGAGCAAAATGAATTTTTATTCATCCGAATTGTAGAAAATTGCTTCTAATGCTTCGAAATTTTATTTTACTCATAGACGGTAAATTTGGAAATTGGTTATTGAATTGCCTGCAATTTCTACCCACTACTTTTTGACATTCTAAAATGAATAAAAAAAAGATTAAATATATTTTCGTTTGAATAACCAGTGGTTTTATTCCAAATTTGTTGTATTTTTTGGATATTTTCAATCTGAAATTACGACAATTCTTATTGAAATATAAAATTCGAATGAACGAAGTGACAAGTACATTAATTTTAGGCACCTGTCAGGTGAGCGTAGCCAGTTCAGGTACTTGATTCAAATATTTCAAAGCATTCTCTGTTAGTTCTTGCAAAATCATCAAAATTCAATATATTCCCAAATTATTTTGGAACTATAAGAGATGGGTATAGTACATGCTGATACAGTTCATCTGAAAATTGGCATGTGCAATTTGAAAAATAGAGTTATTGCTGTTTGACATGTGTAGATTGCTTAAAAAATTCCTTGATCTTTCTTCTATCCACCCAAGCAAAAATTGTGTCTGTAGTGCAAAAGATCTACGAGCTCAAATGTCGGTTCTAGATGTATAATAAAAGAGGTAGATTGCCATTTGAAATAACAAAGTGATGACCCACTTCCGGTATAACCGGAAATGGTGAAACTTCGAAAATATTTCACTTCAATTGGAAATCGCTAGTTATGGCTGCGTATAAAATTTCAGCTTGATATTGTAATTGGAACTTAAAAAGTTTTTAACGGGCGGTCCCGGTGGATATCCCTGTATATATAATAATTGGAAATTATTTGATTGGGCCATTTTTTTGCCTAACAGACTAAACAGTCCCACCCATCGGAAATTTTTCTCAATTTGCTGAGAAACATAATGTGGCTCATGCATGACGGGGCACCAGCACATTTTAGTGGAGAAGTTAGGAAATAATTGGATAATACATTCAACAACTGATGGATAGGTCGGGGTGGGCCAGAACCTTGGCCTCCTAGGTCCCCAGACTTAAATAGTTTAGACTTTTTCTTATGAGGATATCTCAAAAGTTTAGTGCATACCACTCCAGTGAACACTATAGAAGAATTGAGAAATCTAATAATAACACGATAAGAAATATCCCAGGAATATTTCAAAGAGTGCGGGATAATATGCTAAGAAGGACAGATACCTGTATTCTTGCAGGTGGAGGACACTTCCAGCAATTTATTTAATTTTTAATAGTTCTTTTTATAGTTTGATATTGAATAAGTATAAGTTGAGTCTCAGAAGACGAGCTATCAAAATAAAAACAAATTTTGGCACACTTATCGAGTTTTTTTATTATTTTTTTCATTTAGCGAATAACATACAATTCAAATAATTCAAATTTGATAATTTTTCACTCGAAAACGGGCAGAGATACGAAAAAATTACAAATGTCAAAAAAGTTTTTGAATTGAACGAAGATGACGAAAATTGATTGTACGCTGATCAGTGGCATACTGCAAAAAAGTTTGAAAGGCAAAAGGGGACATGGCCACGGAAAAGAAAACATCTTGAGAATTTCAGTTGAAATATAGGACGAGTTATGATGGAGGCTGTAAAAATAGGTTGCATTGCAAATTTGGTCCGAATATCTCAACTGCAACTGCGGGAGTTTTGAAGAAAATTACAATTTTTTCCGGAAATTTCAACACCCTGTAGTTCCGTAACGAAGCTTTTGCGGACCAATGTTTATATGAACTTTTCTGCCTAAAATTGCACCTAGATTTCCCCCTCAAGTTGTGAGATACTATTATGTAACACCCTGTATACTATTCAACAATTTTTGTAGATGTAATTACGTGTCACTGCGTTCAGGCGAACGGGAACCCCAAAATACGTCAAGTTAACTTGATTCTACATCCATATTCATCATTTTCATTATAAGTATGTAGTACAGAATATAGAGATTGATATCTTGAAAAGTATATTCATGGGTCAATGTTTTTATACTACTTATTTAGCATAAATTGGGTTTTTATGAGAATAAAATTCACACTGTGATGGGTATATAACGATAATGAAATAACAATATTTTCATTAATCATCTCTAGTTGGTTGAAGATGAAGAGTATAATACTTTTATTTTCATTTTGTGCCTTAACGGTGTTTTCCGAAGAGACAAAAAAGTATACATCAAAATATGATAACATCGATCTGGATGAAATACTCAATAGTGACAGATTACTCGGTAATTATATTGATTGTTTCATGGATCGAGGACATTGTACACCACAAGGGGCTGAACTGAAAGGTAAGTTTGCATATTTTGCTCATAATCAGTTATAAGTCAACATGTTAAGTGGTGCCATCCCTGTAACTTTTTTCTATCTGGAATATATCGATGAAATTTGGGAATCGAATAGAAGACAATATTTTGAATTTGATAACATTATTATGTTTGACATTTCGTCTCCGGTTATGCTGGAAACGATACGAACTTTCGATTTTGAAATGGGACACCCTGTATTGTTTTGCTTATTTTAATTGTTCATCTCATCTTACGTCTCTTTGACATATTTTTGAAAGAAAAACAAAACACAATATTTATTTTTGAAATCTTCATCTTTCGTTCTAGAAGGCCTTGAACAGTGATAATTGGCTAGCTCAACATCTATCACGAAAATACAGGATTGTATCTATGACCATTTTTTACGGGGTGTCAAAGTTAATAACAAAAGAGCAACAGCAAAAACGAAATAATAATAATAAATGTTCAAAAATACCAACATTCTCACGAACGCAACATCGCACACGATTGATGGTTCCCCTCACAACATTTTTTAACTGTTGGGCTGTAATGCCTGCAACAGCCTGTCTCAAACGGTTCTCCAATTCTTGTTGGGTTCTAACAGGTGTTTGGTAAACCTCATTCTTCAAATGGCCTCACAGGAAGAAATCTAGTGGACTCAAATCTGGTGATCTAGCTGGCCATCTTATGGGACCATTTGTACCTATCTATTTTTTGGGAAAAATTTAGTCGAGGTACCACGAGAACTCTCTTGTGTTGTGAGGAGGTGCACCATCTAGTTGAAAATATATTTCATTTACAGAAGCTAATGGCAAACTCGTCCAATTCATCTTTTATTTGGGTCCACAAAATTTCCAAATATCTATCCTCTGTCAATATAATATAAATATCTTCCCTTCATACCCATCCAAACATTGAACCCAAAACGTTCTTGAAAGTTTCCATCTTGATATCTGTGCTCATTTTTATTATTTTTTCATCTTTTTTCTATACCACTCATGTCACTCTATTTTTAACGGTTCCGGAGTTCTAGTGGAAAATACCTAGGCGTTGTTTGCAGAGTTTCCCTATTCGCTAATAACCTCCTCATTCCCCATCTGGACTCTCTACAGTAATCTATTTGAGAAGCATGCTATTACAGCACCCATGATCTCGGTGTTCAAGATTTCAATCTCGAAACAGACACCAAAGTTCATGAATGATTGGGAGAAGTTTCGAAAGACAGTGATACTTATTCCATTTTTTATCGAAGCAGATTATTTAGGGATATGTGGTGGAAATATATGCAGGAGATATGACGCCAGGGAAAGAAGACTGAGCTAATGGTACCATTTGAAATACTCAATGAATATTTCAATTGGGAACCAGTTCTACTCACTTGAGCGTTATTTAACCAGACAGATAAACATTATTCAACTGTAAGAAGACCAGGGCAAGACTTTTCACTTCACGAATGACGAGTTCAGCTCGACACCGATATATTTGGAATTGAAATTATGATTCAGTGGAGAAGCATCAAAAATATTCTAAATTATTTCTACGATCATTATTGAGAAACAAATTAGATGCCTCATTTTTTAACGGATAAGGGTATAAACGACTCTCCCTGATGATCTTCATAATTTCAAGTTATGGTGATGCAAAAACTTCTTGGACGAAAACGACTACTTTTATTTCCAATGAAAACCCTCAGTGTTCTGTCAGATAAGCTTTATAGTTTTCGTACAACCTTATACAGTGTATTTATGAGACTAACTCTTCAAACTGTCATATGCTGCATAGAGGGGTGAGGGCGATTGTTGACATTGCCTAAAAGTGGTTCCTTGAATCCTGACAATAAAATAATACAAGTTTTGGTTTGATTTGGTGGTTGCACCGTTTTTGGAAGCGATTAATTCTTGAGACCATTACAAACACTTTCCCATATGTCGCTATCCATTGCCAAGAATTCATGAACACCAATGGAAAAAATTGTGGAAAATATTGTGACCAGAGTTGATTTAAGAAATTTTCATTTACTTGGGGGCTCCTGTAGCCCTGAGGGCCTAGTATCATTGATATGGCGGTAGTTACGTCTATGATAGTAGTTATCTTTCACAAAGACTTTTTTTCTCAGAATTTCTTCAAATCATTATTTGAATTTAATATTGTATATTCTTTCAGCTAATCTTCCGGATGCTTTGAAAACTGAGTGTTCCAAATGTACTGACATACAAAAGGAAAAAGCTAAAAAAACACTAGATTTTATTCTGGATAAAAAACCCGATATGTACAAAGAACTGGAAGCTAAATATGATCCCGACCACATATATAGCGATAAGATTAAGAAAGCAATAAAATCTTGAACACTCTCTATAAATTAAATTGTTTAGAATTTGTTAATAGAAGTAGAATTGAAGTTAATAAAATAATTTTTTGTGAAAAACGTTTTATTAAGAACAATCCGAGGAAACTTTGACTTTTATGAAATTAGTTATGGAGATATCTTCAGCTTAGAATTAATTTCCTCAGTCTTAAGGCCTGAGACTGTCTCAAAATGTTTGGAAAAACTATTTTTTAATTCGTTCAATTTCAAAGTTGGAGACATTTTCATGAAAATTAAAGGTTCTGCATTTTCATTAAAGCACCACAAAGGGTGCGAAATATACGGATGAATTTGTGCACGTCAGCGGGCACTGTTGCATCTATATTAAGCATTCTACACTTACAGGCTCCTTGTAGTTGCATAATTTTCCTATTTTTTCCCTTTTTTTTGACCACACATAATCCCTGCCATTTTTACAGCAGCTGGTTCAACCAAATCTTCACCAATAGTGTATGGTTTCTTATTTCGAGCAATCAACCAGGCGACTTCTAAGCTAGCCCTTGATGCTGAACGCTGATCGAATGTACCGAACAAAATGCTATTCAATCTTAGTCTTTTAACAGATATTTCTAAATTTGCAAAGTATTCTCGCGGTTTGGAACACAGGTGTGAATGCAAATTATTTAAATGTTTCTTGAATCGACTTTTTTTGAAAGATTCTGAAGTCAGTACCTTCATACATACAACACACTGTGGTTTCATTGTACCATTGTCTTCTATTCGTGTTAAACCGTAATCAAGGAATTGGTCTTGGTATGTTCTTTTTCTATTTGCTGCCATCTGAAGACAGAAAATAATATTTGTGAAATACTTAAGTTAAATTTCTAAATTGCGATCGAATCGGTTTTCAAGATTTCAGTCTCGAAACAGACACCAAAGTTCATGAACATATTGTATATTCTTTCAGCTAATCTTCCGGATGCTTTGAAAACTGAGTGTTCCAAATGTACTGACATAAAAAAGGAAAAATCTAAAAAAACACTTCATTTCATTCTGGATAAAAAACCCGATATGTACAAAGAACTGGAAGCTAAATATGATCCCGACCACATATATAGCGATAAAATGAAGAAAGCAAAAAATCTTGAACTCTCTATATAAATTAACTTGTTTAGAATTTGATAATAGAAGTGGAATTGAAGTAAATAAATAATTTTTTGTGAAAAACGTTTTATTAAGAACACTTCGAAGAAACTTTGACTTTTATGAAATTAGTTATGGAGATATCTTCAGCTTAGAATTAATTTCCTCAGTCTTAAGGCCTGAGACTGTCTCAAAATGTTTGGAAAAACTATTTTTCAATTCGCTCAATTTCAAAGTTGGAGTGTTGAGAATTGAACAACATTGTTTATTGTAAAATTATATAAATTAGAATAAGTTATTCATATGTATATTCTAGTTTATATTTAGTTCTAAGTACAAAACTGTATAGCAATGCTTCGCCGCTTGTGACTCATAGGATTTTTCTAATGCTTTCAATCAGCTCATATTCCGTTGTAAATAGTTATTATAGAGATATAGTCTGTTACTAGAAAGGTACTACCCTGCGTTAAGCAATAAATGTGTTCTTGGGGTTATAACTATAACCATGAAACCAGCGGGGTAAAACCTTCTTACAAATTTAATCTTTTCCCTTTATTGATGTATTTGGAATGTTTTTGTACAATATCCTGACCCTTTTTAAGAAATGTTAAATTAAGGGTTTTTACATCTGCGCTATGGCCAGTTTGGGTAGTTGTCTTTACGAGGTCAACCCAAGGCATAAGCTTAACTTCAACTGACGAGTTGAAGAGCATTTTTCAATGAGTAACAGTTTGTCTCTTGAACCATCAAGACCTATCTTTCAATATTGATCATACAGATTAATAATCATAACCTAAGTATTGTGTCATACCAAGCAGTGGGCACAAATACTTTTGGAGTAATTATAATATAAACATTCATTTATTCACAATTATAAGTACCAGTTTGTCTCCTGAACCATCAAGACCTATCTTTCAATATTGATCATACAGATCATTATAACCTGAGTATTGTGTCATACCAAGCAGTGGGCACAAATACTCTTGGAGTAATTATAATATAAACATTCAGTTATTCACAAACACAAGTAACATTTTGTCTCTTGAATCATCAAGAACTATCTCTCAATATTGATCATACAGATCAATAATCATAACCTAAGTATTGTGTCATACCAAGCAGTGGGCACAAATACTCTTGGAGTAATTATAACATAAACATTCAGTTATTCACAAACACAAGTAACATTTTGTCTCTTGAATCATCAAGAACTATCTCTCAATATTGATCATACAGATTAATAATTTAAACCTAAGTATTGTGTCATACCAAGCAGTGGGCACAAATACTCTTGGAGTAATTATAATATAAACATTCAGTTATTCACAAACACAAGTAACATTTTGTCTCTTGAATCATCAAGAACTATCTCTCAATATTGATCATACAGATTAATAATTTAAACCTAAGTATTGTGTCATACCAAGCAGTGGGCACAAATACTTTTGGAGTAATTATAATATAAACATTCATTTATTCACAATTATAAGTACCAGTTTGTCTCCTGAACCATCCAGACCTATCTTTCAATATTGATCATACAGATCATTATAACCTAAGTATTGTGTCATACCAAGCAGTGGGCACAAATACTCTTGGAGTAATTATAACATAAACATTCAGTTATTCACAAACACAAGTAACATTTTGTCTCTTGAATCATCAAGAACTATCTCTCAATATTGATCATACAGATTAATAATTTAAACCTAAGTATTGTGTCATACCAAGCAGTGGGCACAAATACTCTTGGAGTAATTATAATATAAACATTCAGTTATTCACAAACACAAGTAACATTTTGTCTCTTGAATCATCAAGAACTATCTCTCAATATTGATCATACAGATCAATAATCATAACCTAAGTATTGTGTCATACCAAGCAGTGGGCACAAATACTCTTGGAGTAATTATAACATAAACATTCAGTTATTCACAAACACAAGTAATATTTTGTCTCTTGAATCATCAAGAACTATCTCTCAATATTGATCATACAGATTAATAATTTAAACCTAAGTATTGTGTCATACCAAGCAGTGGGCACAAATACTTTTGGAGTAATTATAATATAAACATTCATTTATTCACAATTATAAGTACCAGTTTGTCTCCTGAACCATCCAGACCTATCTTTCAATATTGATCATACAGATCATTATAACCTAAGTATTGTGTCATACCAAGCAGTGGGCACAAATACTCTTGGAGTAATTATAACATAAACATTCAGTTATTCACAAACACAAGTAACATTTTGTCTCTTGAATCATCAAGAACTATCTCTCAATATTGATCATACAGATTAATAATTTAAACCTAAGTATTGTGTCATACCAAGCAGTGGGCACAAATACTCTTGGAGTAATTATAATATAAACATTCAGTTATTCACAAACACAAGTAACATTTTGTCTCTTGAATCATCAAGAACTATCTCTCAATATTGATCATACAGATCAATAATCATAACCTAAGTATTGTGTCATACCAAGCAGTGGGCACAAATACTCTTGGAGTAATTATAACATAAACATTCAGTTATTCACAAACACAAGTAATATTTTGTCTCTTGAATCATCAAGAACTATCTCTCAATATTGATCATACAGATTAATAATTTAAACCTAAGTATTGTGTCATACCAAGCAGTGGGCACAAATACTCTTGGAGTAATTATAACATAAACATTCAGTTATTCACAAACACAAGTAACATTTTGTCTCTTCAATCATGAAGAACTATCTCTCAATATTGATCATACAGATCAATAATTTAAACCGAAGTATTGTGTCATACCAAGCAGTGGGCACAAATACTCTTGGAGTAATTATAACATAAACATTCAGTTATTCACAAACACAAGTAACATTTTGTCTCTTGAATCATCAAGAACTATCTCTCAATATTGATCATACAGATTAATAATTTAAACCTAAGTATTGTGTCATACCAAACAGTGGGCACAAATACTTTTGGAGTAATTATAATATAAACATTCATTTATTCACAATTATAAGTACCAGTTTGTCTCCTGAACCATCCAGACCTATCTTTCAATATTGATCATACAGATCATTATAACCTAAGTATTGTGTCATACCAAGCAGTGGGCACAAATACTCTTGGAGTTATTATAATATAAACATTCAGTTATTCACAAACACAAGTAACATTTTGTCTCTTGAATCATCAAGAACTATCTCTCAATATTGATCATACAGATCAATAATCATAACCTAAGTATTGTGTCATACCAAGCAGTGGGCACAAATACTCTTGGAGTAATTATAACATAAACATTCAGTTATTCACAAACACAAGTAACATTTTGTCTCTTGAATCATCAAGAACTATCTCTCAATATTGATCATACAGATTAATAATTTAAACCTAAGTATTGTGTCATACCAAGCAGTGGGCACAAATACTCTTGGAGTAATTATAATATAAACATTCAGTTATTCACAAACACAAGTAACATTTTGTCTCTTGAATCATCAAGAACTATCTCTCAATATTGATCATACAGATTAATAATTTAAACCTAAGTATTGTGTCATACCAAACAGTGGGCACAAATACTTTTGGAGTAATTATAATATAAACATTCATTTATTCACAATTATAAGTACCAGTTTGTCTCCTGAACCATCCAGACCTATCTTTCAATATTGATCATACAGATCATTATAACCTAAGTATTGTGTCATACCAAGCAGTACTCTTGGAGTAATTATAATATAAACACAAATACTCTTGGAGTAATTATAATATAAACATTCAGTTATTCACAAACACAAGTAACATTTTGTCTCTTGAATCATCAAGAACTATCTCTCAATATTGATCATACAGATCAATAATCATAACCTAAGTATTGTGTCATACCAAGCAGTGGGCACAAATACTCTTGGAGTAATTATAACATAAACATTCAGTTATTCACAAACACAAGTAACATTTTGTCTCTTGAATCATCAAGAACTATCTCTCAATATTGATCATACAGATTAATAATTTAAACCTAAGTATTGTGTCATACCAAGCAGTGGGCACAAATATCCTTGGAGTAATTATAATATAAACATTCAGTTATTCACAAACACAAGTAACATTTTGTCTCTTGAATCATCAAGAACTATCTCTCAATATTGATCATACAGATCAATAATCATAACCTAAGTATTGTGTCATACCAAGCAGTAGGCACAAATACTCTTGGAGTAATTATAACATAAACATTCAGTTATTCACAAAAACAAGTAACATTTTGTCTCTTGAATCATCAAGAACTATCTCTCAATATTGATCATACAGATCAATAATCATAACCTAAGTATTGTGTCATACCAAGCAGTGGGCACAAATACTCTTGGAGTAATTATAATATAAACATTCAGTTATTCACAAACACAAGTAACATTTTGTCTCTTGAATCATCAAGAACTATCTCTCAATACTGATCATACAGATTAATAATTTAAACCGAAGTATTGTGTCATACCAAGAAGTGGGCACAAATATCCTTGGAGTAATTATAATATAAACATTCAGTTATTCACAAACACAAGTAACATTTTGTCTCTTGAATCATCAAGAACTATCTCTCAATATTGATCATACAGATCAATAATCATAACCTAAGTATTGTGTCATACCAAGCAGTGGGCACAAATACTCTTGGAGTAATTATAACATAAACATTCAGTTATTCACAAACACAAGTAACATTTTGTCTCTTCAATCATCAAGAACTATCTCTCAATATTGATCATACAGATCAATAATTTAAACCGAAGTATTGTGTCATACCAAGCAGTGGGCACAAATACTCTTGGAGTAATTATAATATAAACATTCAGTTATTCACAAACACAAGTAACATTTTGTCTCTTCAATCATCAAGAACTATCTCTCAGTATTGATCATACAGATCAATAATTTAAACCGAAGTATTGTGTCATACCAAGCAGTGGGCACAAATACTCTTGTAGTAATTATAATATAAACATTCAGTTATTCACAAACACAAGTAACATTTTGTCTCTTGAATCATCAAGAACTATCTCTCAATATTGATCATACAGATCAATAATTTAAACCGAAGTATTGTGTCATACCAAGCAGTGGGCACAAATACTCTCGGAGTAATTATAATATAAACATTCAGTTATTCACAAACACAAGTAACATTTTGTCTCTTCAATCATCAAGAACTATCTCTCAATATTGATCATACAGATCAATAATTTAAACCGAAGTATTGTGTCATACCAAGCAGTGGGCACAAATACTCTTGGAGTAATTATAAAATAAACATTCAGTTATTCACAAACACAAGTAACATTTTGTCTCTTGAATCATCAAGAACTATCTCTCAATATTGATCATACAGATCAATAATTTAAACCGAAGTATTGTGTCATACCAAGCAGTGGGCACAAATACTCTTGGAGTAATTATAATATAAACATTCAGTCATTCACAAACACAAGTAACATTTTGTCTCTTGAATCATCAAGAACTATCTCTCAATATTGATCATACAGATCAATAATTTAAACCGAAGTATTGTGTCATACCAAGCAGTGGGCACAAATACTCTTGGAGTAATCATAATATAAACATTCAGTTATTCACAAACACAAGTAACATTTTGTCTCTTCAATCATCAAGAACTATCTCTCAATATTGATCACACAGATCAATAATTTAAACCGAAGTATTGTGTCATACCAAGCAGTGGGCACAAATACTCTTGGAGTAATTATAATATAAACATTCAGTTATTCACAAACACAAGTAACATTTTGTCTCTTCAATCATCAAGAACTATCTCCCAATATTGATCATACAGATCAATAATTTAAACCTAAGTATTGTGTCATACCAAGCAGTGGGCACAAATACTCTTGGAGTAATTATAATATAAACATTCAGTTATTCACAAACACAAGTAACATTTTGTCTCTTGAATCATCAAGAACTATCTCTCAATATTGATCATACAGATCAATAATCATAACCTAAGTATTGTGTCATACCAAGCAGTGGGCACAAATACTCTTGGAGTAATTATAACATAAACATTCAGTTATTCATAAACACAAGTAACATTTTGTCTCTTGAATCATCAAGAACTATCTCTCAATATTGATGATACAGATTAATAATTTAAACCTAAGTATTGTGTCATACCAAGCAGTGGGCACAAATACTCTTGGAGTAATTATAATATAAACATTCAGTTATTCACAAACACAAGTAACATTTTGTCTCTTCAATCATCAAGAACTATCTCTCAATATTGATCATACAGATCAATAATTTAAACCGAAGTATTGTGTCATACCAAGCAGTGGGCACAAATACTCTTGGATTAATTATAATATAAACATTCAGTTATTCACAAACACAAGTAACATTTTGTCTCTTGAATCATCAAGAACTATCTCTCAATATTGATCATACAGATCAATAATTTAAACCGAAGTATTGTGTCATACCAAGCAGTGGGCACAAATACTCTTGGAGTAATTATAATATAAACATTCAGTTATTCACAAACACAAGTAACATTTTGTCTCTTGAATCATCAAGAACTATCTCTCAATATTGATCATACAGATCAATAATCATAACCTAAGTACTGTGTCATACCGAGCAGTGGGCACAAATACTCTTGGAGTAATTCTAATATAAACATTCAGTTATTCACAAACACAAGTAACATTTTGTCTCTTGAATCATCAAGAACTATCTCTTAATATTGATCATACAGATCAATAATTTAAACCTAAGTATTGCGTCATACCAAGCAGTGGGCACAAATACTCTTGGAGTAACTTAAGTTGTATAGTACTGTTAATAAACAATTAAAAAACTATACTGGTCCTTCGATCTTACAAACCCTACCTTTGTGTTGAGATTCACTCAACATGGAGGCATGGAAATTTCATTGAAGATCTTAATCACAATGTAAAAACTTAATGGCTTTGCATTTTCATTACAGCATCACAAAGGGTGCGAAATATACGGATGAATTTGTGCACGTCAGCGAGCACTGTTACATCTATATTTAGTATTCTAAACTTACAGGCTCCTTGTAGTTACATAAATTTTCATATTTTTTCGCTTTTTCTTGGCCACACATAATATCTGTCATTTTTACAGCTGCTGGTTTAATCAAATCTTCACCAATAGTGTATGGTTTCTTATTTCGAGCAATCAACCAGGCGACTTCAAAGCTAGCCCTTGGTGCTGAACGCTGATCGAATGTACCAAACAAAATGCTATTCAATCTTAGTCTTTTAACAGATATTTCTAAATCTGCAAAGTATTTTCGCGGTTTGTAAGATAGGTGTGAATGCAAATTATCTAAATGTTTCTTGAATCGACTTTTTTTGAAAGATTCTGAAGTTAGTACCTTCATACATACATCACACTGTGGTTTCATTGTACCCTGTTAAACCGTAATTAAGGAATTCGCCTTGGTGTGTTCTTTTTGTATTTGCTGCCATCTGAAGACAGAAAATAATATTTGGGAAATACTTAAGTTAAATTTCTTAATTGCTGCTCACCTTGATCGATATATCGATGATTAATTATAAAATGGTGGTCTTGTCTGCAACTAACTAGTAAAAACTCGCTCTCTGACTCGTCAATGTATTTGTATCTTGACTTGGCACGGATTGAATAAGTAGCCGGGGCTGTGCTTTACTGCGCAAAGATATAACTCGAGAACACTCTAGTGGTGGATAGTGAGATGGTGTGGCTGGCATAAACACCTCAAGAAAGTCTAAGGAACACTTCTGAATATCGATATATCGTATCGAGAACGATCAATATGGATGATTTTTTTAAAAGAAATGAACACCTGCATCAATTTCTCACCAAATTATGTAGAGTGCCGCATCAGATTTTAGTTTTTTTTATAAAAAACTAAAAATGCAGCAGATGCAACGCTGCTTTATAATCATTTCATGTATTCAGTGTTTGAAATCAGTTAGTTGGCACTTTGTTCCTGTTGTAAGCACAAATAAAAGATTCAAGTTTTGTAATTCGACCATGAAAAGACGACATTTGACTAGAGAAGAGATGTTACGAGCCGTTGGCATGCTCCAAGCTGGGAGCTCACAACGGGAAGTATCCAGGGTTCTGGGAAGTAGCCCAAGTGCCATAAACCGTTTATGGTCGCGTTTCAATGAAACAGGTAGCGTAGAAGAACACCATACAGGTCGTTTCTGGATTACTACAGTCGCCCAAGACCGATTTTTGGTTTTACAAGCCAGAAGAGATCGTGGTACCACAACATCTCAATTAGCTCAAGAGCTATCGCGAGTTCATAATGTACAAATTTCCGACCAAACTGTGAGAAATCGACTGCACGAAGGTCAACTCCACTCCAGACATCCTTTAAGAGTTCCACAACTGACCATGGAAATCGCGCTGCTCGTTTAGCTTGGTGCCATGAACACGTAAACTGGGATCAAGAGAGGTGGGTCACAGTTCTCTTCAGTGATGAATCTAGATTTAGTTATTATCCCGATTCGGGAAGAATTCGAATATGGAGGGAATCTGGAAAGCAAAACCGTCTCCAGCATGCTCGAGAAGTTGTTAGACAGGGAGGCGGATCAGTGATGTTTTGGGGAGGTATACGCCTTGGTGGAAGAACTGACCTCGTTTTCATACAGAACAACCTCACGGGAAATTCTTACGGAAATGAGAAAGTTTTACCTGCAGTGGTACCGTATCTCCAAACAATGGGTTAAAATCCACTCTTCCAACAAGATAATGCCCCTCCTCACCGTGCAAGAGTTGTCTTGCACGTTCTTGAAGAGAAGGATATCGATCTTCTACCGTGGCCATCCTGCTTCCCAGATCTGAATCCCATCGAGCATGTGTGGGACACCCTAAAAAGAAATCTCCTGCGTCAAAACGTCTTCCATCATGAACAGAAGCTTCGATTAGGAGTTCGGGGGGCTTGGAATGACTAAGGCCAAAATGTAATAGACAATTTAATATTGAGCATGCCGCAGCGATGCCAAAGTGTCATTAATAACAGAGGTGGACCTTCTGGGTACTGAAAAATATAAGTGCTTCCATATCGTTTCGAAAATATCAGTTCAGGATTTTTTTTGTGTTTTACCAAATTTCGTCATTTTCAAATTTCAATTTTTTTTATAATAGGTGCTTTGGAACAGTCAAATATTATTTTGTTCCCTAGACTTTTTGAGCTAAATTGTTTAAGTTGAAAAAAATACTAACAGGTTTACAAAATAGTATATTGAAAATATATACTTTTTATTCACAAAAGTTTAATTTTTACCCCCAAAAATTTCATTTTTACCCCATTTGGGGTAATTTACCGCGGTTCTTCGACCGCTCATATATACATTTCTACTCCAATCGAACAACAATAGAACATAGTACCATAAACAAAGCATTTGGAGCCATAAAGAAATGAATGAAGAAAAATATATTCATTAGTTACAAAATTCTTGAGAATTATCAACATAAATATTTGCGTTTGATATCACAGATATATTATTTTTCCGTTTTCAGTCTTAAAACTTTATCAGTAAAATCATAAATATCCTTGGCAAGAACTGCAGGAAGTTCGAATGCGGCAAAATGTCCACCATCATGATCAGTGACGTGGATTAAGTTAGGATATTTATCCTCCAAAAGTGCTGTAGGCGAATAAACAATATCATGAATGAATCGGGAACAGCCGGACGGAACATTAACAGGAATTCTGAAAATAAAAGTTTACATTGAAAGTAATCAGTACAACAGTAGGAGAAGTTAAATGTTTTTAGATATTTTATTGAGACAACTATAAAAAGTTTGGAAAATAAAATTAAAGAAAAACAATGGGAAGTTTGCATTTTTTGTTCTGGGGCTGCTCAAGAATATTATCGTATTTTGTTGCATCGGTTTTTGCAATTTTTGTTGATAAAAATGAAAGAATTAGTATCTGTTTTCCAAACTTCTACATTTTGAGTGAAATATTCCATTACATGTTCGATTACAAAGCTCCACAAATGAAATTCGAAAAATTATGCCAGAACCCAGTCTTATTATATGTTTTTGGGGTCGCTGAAACCATTTGCGAGGTCCAAATTGCTTCATCACGTCAGGATTTATCATAACCTCAAAAATAAACTCCAAAAAACATATAAATCAAGCAAACATTAACTTTCGGGCTTTATAATCTTGAAAACCGCATAACTTTTTAACCACGTAGCCCCATAACTCTGTACACTAGAATCTTTATAACCCAATATCTTAAGCTTTTGAACTCTTATAACTCTATACCCTGATCTTATTGAATTCAAATTGTCAGATTAGGAGGCTATGGGTGTTTCATTAGTTTAACACTAAGGTTATGGGTTATTGCGAGTTTAAAAGTTTACTGTATGAGATTATGGCTGTTCAAAGCTCACGGCATGAAGTTATAGACTTTTAACCGCTTAGGTCGTTGGGTCATATATATTTAAATAGATAGAGATTAAGGTAAATGTTTTGTGTTTTTTTTTTTTACATAAGTGTATTCGATTAAGGAGTTCAACATCACGCAATTTGGAAACGTACTTTAGAACTGTATTGCTGGTTGAATTCCAAGATATTATGCGGTGCATTGAAAACCCCATCCATGACTTCATAACAAAAACTTAGATCCCGTAGTAGGCGCTGGGTAACGGAGTATATGAAGTTATAAAATTGGAAATTACGTTATGGGGTAATGAGGGTTTGAAAGTTTAAGTTAGGGGGTTTTAAAACATAAGCTATGGATGTTTAAAGGGTCAGGTTATAAGGTTATATGGAAGTTTTACAGTTGGCAACAGCCGATTTAGTGCAATATTCTAGTAACACAATTGCGTATCACTGTTTCTGGGTTAGATTTTGAGGTTATAAAGTTATCATATTTGCTGTTATTAGTATTTGGCTTTACAGAGTCATTGGATTACGTGGTTAATACGGTTAGGCGGTTTTTAAGATTATAAAGCCTGATTTATATGGTTTTTAGAGTTCATTTCTGAGATTAGGTTAGATCCTGACGTGATGGAGCGATGTAGACATCGGATTCGGTTTCAGCGACAACACAAACATATAGTAAGACTGGTCTGGGTTCTGGCATAATTTTTCGAATTTTTTTTGTGGAGCTGTGCCATGGATGACCTAACAGAAACTGTAAGAGTAACGTTGTTAGTACTGATTGATTTCTGAGACAATCACAGGTCTACAAGCTATATGCAAAATTTTTAATGTAGACTATTTCAAAATCAACAACCTCAAGACTATATCTAAAGTATAGTGAAACGTAAAGTGTTAAAAAGCTGATATCATCATGGTAGCACTATGTCTAATTTTTATATTATTCAATAGAGTCTGTTCTTGAATTAGCCTAGAGTCGCCATTAATTATGACCCCTGGAATCTGTGATGAAATAACCCAAGGTGAGAATGCTGATATTAGTGTCGTGAATGTCGGTCATCATCTAAATCCGACTTGAGATTACGTGTTTGAGGAAACAACGTCCGCCTCATTATTATGTTAGAGAAGATTTATACAGTACTTACATATCTAAGCGCATAGCCAGTTGTTCTTTATTCATACTTTCAGCGTAAAGTCTCATAGAGGTCGTTATGGAGCTGGTAACCCAATAAATCATTACATTATCTAAAAGGTCTTCCATTTTATATTTTTTCAACAGTCCGCCATCTTCTAATTGTTTCCATTGTGGGTTTGTCCATGTGGTGAACTTCTCTAAGATGTATGCAGCTAACCCAGCAGGAGAGTCTGTTAAAGCAGTACCTGAAAGAAATTGAACTTCACAAACCGTTCATAGAATTCAACAATAAATTAATGAGGTTATATAATTCATTCAATTATGCAGTTTAGGAAATGATTCATTAGAAAGGTGTACGATTTAAAAATATCAAAACTAAGTCGATCGCCTATCGGAAGTATAGTGTCGTGCGATCTTTTCAAGAGTGAGCTTGGGAAGTGTTAATGCTCTCTATAAAAATGGATAGTCGTGCAGTATTGGGAGGGTGTCTGCTATATTTCACTCTGAGTGAAAGTGTAAATAGGTAGTAAGTGGAAGAGTTCTTGACAGAGGGCTTAAAACTCGGAAACTTGAGGGACCACCAAGGTCAACATGAATAGAGCGGCATCTATTATCTAATCGATTAACAACATATAAGAGTTTTGGAAATAGGTTTCTTTAAATTTGAATTAATGTATCTTGAAACTCTGCAAGGGCGAGAAGGGAAGAACTCGAGGATGGTAAAGGGTTAGAAGGTCCCTTCTTGTCAACGAGTAGAGTTATTGCTCAGACATTCCTGAACGGGAGCAGTACAGAACCTTTTGTTCGTGGTGGTGAGAGGAGGTCTCATTATAATTTAAACTATGACTCACAGACCAGGCTAAAATCCTCATTTAAGTTTTCTTGTATAAATCTTCGGACAAAAAAGAAGATTATAGACCTTTGTCCTTCATTTCCCACGCGGCAATTATACTTGAAAAAAAGCTAAAAACATGCATTGAAAGTTTTATACAAAAGTACAAACTGCTGTCAAGAAGACAGTTTGGATTTCAGAGAGACAGATCAACTCAGGATGCAATTGCGGAACTTGTTGCTTCAATAACAGACTCAACTGACAAAAATATACCAGCGCTTTGTATTTTCGTTGACTTAGCCAAAGCATTTGAAACGGTATACCACCAGGAACTGCTTGAAACGCTAGAACTTTTGGGATGAAGATTGAACTGCGTATGGTGTCCCCCAAGGCACAGTATCGGGCCCGTTGATTCTTTCAATTTATGCAAGTGAACTTTTTTCTGTAAATATAAAACCGGAGATGATCAGTTTTGCGGACGACAGTCGTATGTTTTTCAGAGTGCAGTCATGGAGTCGTCAATTTTTTGGTTAGACGAAATTAATTATCAATATGCAAAAAAGATTATATACTTCTTTCCAATCTACCACACTACAACGACAATTACATCACAAGAATAACAATTTTGAAAAATCTAGAGCTGAATGTGACAAGAACAATCTGAGAAGGTGGTCAAAAAATGAGAGCATCCATCTCTCATGTTGAGAGAAATAGAAATAAGACGAGAATGGATTTTAAAAATAATATACAAAAAAGACTACACTTATTCCACTAAAGATCTATACAATCTAGCTGACGGTTTCTCAACCAGACAAAAACTGATGAAGAAATCATATCATATCGTATTTTTAAAACGACTGTCGAAAATTTTTCACAATATTTTCTTTAAATTAAACCTCGAAGAAATAATATATGGGAGATGTCAACCCAAATTATTGGGTTCATAATGCTTCTAAAACATCTATAGATCATAATCGGCATCACTTAGAAGACCGAACCTAGCCATCGGGGGCTCTCTCGGTTAAACAGAAAGGGTATTTGTTTTGTTGAATTTGAATATTGAAGGGATTTTGCGATTATACTTCAAAATTGGCAAGCAAGAACAAGGAAGTGATTATGTTTCAGGAGACTCACACTGTAACGGAAGAACATCTCCGCGAGAGAGGAAATATCGCAGGTTATGTACTTTTTGATTATCTCCTTAGTCCTTGGCCTTGCTTGATATGTAAAATCTTTTCTTAAATTCAAGTGTGTTCAGACATATAAGAGTCAGGTTAGGCTAGGTTAGATTGTTGAAATATTTTTCTGCTGGTTTTCTTTTTCCATTGTTACAGATTCCTGTCCCAAACCTTCCTTTCACCCTTGTCTTCGTCTGGAAATCATGGAGTGCAAGATGAAAATTGAAGCTGCTAAGCAGAAAAATCCTTGGTACTCTTTATGTACACACGACACTAACACAACATAAACAGACAAGCTATTGCTAGTGCAATAGCGACAGGGAAACAAGTTTTTTCCTCAGGTGTTTTTTCACTCGTTTATTAAATCATACGCAAGATAGTATCGTTCCCCTATTACATTTTCCTGAGCTAACCCTTGTTATTTATTTTTTTGACACACACCAAAATTATAGATATGTAAGCATTTATTGTGAATACAATTATTCGAAATTTCGAATATATATATATATATATATATATATATATATATATATATATATATATATATATATATATATATATATATATATATACTCGGAGGCAAAACGGAACACTCGAAAATTGAACCAAATTCGAAGTAGTTCGATATTTTTCTAATTCTCAACTGATTCAGATGATTTGTTCGGCAAGTTATAGATCAACTCTTCTGCTTTGTATAAATTATAAGAGAAAACAAAAACATTCGAAGAAAATTTTATACGGGGGCAAAACTAAAAGTGTTTTTTTTGTCAAAAATTCGTAACACCCTGTGGAATTTCGTGGTCCGAGTTGAAACGTACAATATCATGGTTTGTCAAGAAGACACATCTTCCTACAGTAACGCCCTTCTTGTTTCATGCGTTTATCTCTATTTTTGCAAAATATATTTAATTTCAAGTGGAAAATCACCATTTTGGAGAAATTCCATTGAATCAAGAAATTGTCATTAAAATTCGTCTATCAATTTGGAATTTTCTTATTATCACTCAGGCGTGTTGAAATTGTCGTTTGCGATTTTTATGTTCGAATTGCATTAGTTATTGATGACAATTTGGTTAATTTGGTGAAAATTAGGAATTCATAGGAGATAACAGTCGGTAGGTATTAAAATACACAACCGAATTCTGGGACCATTGATAAAACTTTTCATTTACACATGTGCACACCTTTTTTTATCAAATATGAAATACAACACACGTTTTTTTGTATATGACCACATTTGCACTTGTTTAAAGAATGAGAGTTTTCCATTCTTTGATTTGATACAAATTCGATCGGTTGCGGTGTTTTGTGATTCTTTTACTGTTTACGATTCGAAACGGTATTTTTCATTCAGGTTGAGAGATTTACCACCAACCTCAGTAGCAAGGGCAGTTACATTGATCGAGGAACGGCGCACCTACCGCTCAGTCGGTACCATGTTGGGTGTCTCGACGTCGGTTATCCATCGAATCTACCGACGTTACAGGGAAACTGGATTGTACGTGAGGAGGCAAGGACAAGGAAGAAATCGGGCAACCCGCGCTATACATGACCGTTTCATCGTCAATCAAACGATAAGAAATCCTCGTCTTACTGCTGTTCAGGCACGTAACCTTTTACAAGCAGTGGATAACATTAACGTCAGTGTGAGGACAGTCAGAAGACGATTAAATGAAGTTGGTCTGAGATCATACGCGCAAGCAAGATCACCAAGGCTCGATAGAGCCCATCGGGTAGCAAGATTGGCGTTTGCTAGGGAGCATGTAGCATGGACAATCAATCAGTGGAGACGAGTTTTATTCAGTGATGAGAGCCGATATTGTGTGAATTTCGTGGATGGT
The DNA here is from genome assembly GCA_013387265.2 of Cryptolaemus montrouzieri. Taxonomy (NCBI): domain Eukaryota; kingdom Metazoa; phylum Arthropoda; class Insecta; order Coleoptera; family Coccinellidae; genus Cryptolaemus; species Cryptolaemus montrouzieri. The sequence goes on from JABFTP020000185.1 coordinate 129,946,367, forward strand.
AGAGATAGAATATGGAGACATCAAGGGAACGGTACAATCAAGCGAACTTCGCAGGAACTGAGCAATACGGTGGAGGGTCATATATATATATATATATATATATATATATATATATATATATATATATATATATATATATATATATATATATATATATATATATATATATATATATATATATATATATATATATATATATATATATATATATATAGTAGACTGAAATCATTAACATATCTTGGGCCTTTATTATATAACTACTTAGCACCGAATATAAGAGATATGAAATCTTCAAATTGCTATAGAAAACAAGTCAAAATGTGGATAAAAAATGGTCAAGGGAGTCAGTTGAGGAATTCATAAATAAAAATTATTTTACAAAACTTTTGGATAGAGCTAATCATGGTCTAGTGCTAGCTACGAGGTATGTCAATTAAGTTCGCGGAAAAGTGCCCGGACGGTCTGGAAAGATGAAAGTCATAGGGGGCCAGATCTGAACTGTAGGGGGGGTGTAAGTGTTGGAATGCCGTTTTTGGTTAAAAAATCACGAACTGCGAATGACGAGTGGGCCGGAGCATTGTCATGATAACATCCATCCGCGCTCCGCCAATTTGGGTCGTACACAAAACACACGGGCCTTCAGACGTTTCAAAACTTCAATGTAAAATGCTGCGTTGACTGTCTGACCACGAATACGTTCCAGGGAACGTATTGGTGGTGTACAACTCAATTAATATCGTAAAATGCGATGAGTAAAGATTTCACTTTCGATTTTGACATTCTGGCTGTCGTGGGGCGCTTGCCCCCCTTCTCTACCCACTGCATGCTCTGCCATTTGGTCTCAAGGTCGTATCTGCTGAACACCAACGACTCGTCACCAGTGATAACATTCGTCAATTCGAGAAATCATGTCTTGACAGATGGACAATCGGAGCTCTTTCTGCTCAACTGTGATTGCTCTGGGAACCATTTCCGCACACAGCTTACGCATCCCTAAATATTCCTGTAGCATCTCCTTTTTGATGCCCAACTCGTCTTCCAACATTTTAAGGCTTACCCCACGGTCTCCGAGCACTCTCGAGCGAAACCGATCGAGGTTTTGTGCGTTTCGAGAGGTGGAGGGAGCTCCCTCGCGCGGATCATCCACCACCGATTGTCTGCCGCTTCTGAACCGCTTAGCCCTATCGTAAACAGCTGATTTTCTCAGACAATCTTCCTTATACACGTCGGTTAATTGTTTCATAATTTCCACGGAAGTTTCGCCGCGTTTCACCAAAAATTCAATCACTATTATTTGCTCAGTTATTTTATCACTCATCTTCACGACAGTGGGTCAAAACAGGTCGATGTTCAATAAAAACAATAAAACACGAAGTAATCAACCGATCAAAACGAAACTTGCACAGGCGGACGCAGAAATGAATTCTGTTCCCAATGAAACCATTGCGAACGCTGCAGAGTTACTAACCGCCGCAGTATTGCCAACTTCCGCGAACTTAATTGACATACCTCGTATATGTGCATTTCACGAAGTGCCTTTACATCACTTTGTGAGTGAGATAAATGTTTTTGAGATAACTTTGGTTTAAATATAGTTAATAAGTTGAAAATTTGTAAAAAATATTATACTCAAATCTTTTTACTCTCAATAAACATTATTATTGTAACTGTTATCATTGTAATCTTGATAAATATTACTAGCCATACACTGAAGTTCACACATAGGAATATTTGAACGCTATGAGAAGATCTTTGGAACCTCTTCGAGATGATCATAATAATATTTTTCGGCTTTTAGGATTCAAAGAACAGTTTGTGGACTATTTATTGTCATATTTGTAAATCGTGATAGTTTGCACTATTCATACACCATCCTTTATGATAAATTCGGGGTAAATGATGAAATTAACTCCAGTTGCTCTGTTTTCTACGTTGTTTACTTGCGTGTGGCATCACGCAAGATTTGTTTGACCAAAGACATTATAGAAATAGCGTTTTTGGCACAGTTTAAGATGGATTAAAACTTGATTTGTTATTTATCAATGCATAGGTATGCTCATTATTTAATGAAGGATAATCTAAAATCGAAACACCATCAAGATGACAGAATGGACTTTCACATTCATTTGGCGAAAAACGAGGAAGAAATATGGGATGACTGCTTTACAGTATATGACCGGAAACCCACGGTGATTATTATTTCGGATATTGATATCAGACTAAACGATAAGAGCGTAGAAAGAGTGCAAGATTTTATGTTGCATTTCGTACGAGAGAGGTTAACCAGAACGATTACGTAAACACTAAAATTTTACAAAGCCTCAAATAGGAAGTGATGAATTGTAAAGAATACTTGAAGGAAAGTCTTCAATTCAGTTCACCATTAGAAATCGTACGGAAAATGAAAGAAAAGTTGAATTCTTCCTATGGGACTGAAGAATCTTCAAAGTGTATTCGGAGTAACCAAGGGAGAAAGGTTAAGAAATCAGATTATACTTTGGCTTTGGAACCGATTGAGCAGAATCAGCTAAGATGAAAAAAAAAAGAGATTGGTAGACCAGAGTATGGTTAGGGAGAATTTCAAAAACACCAGCAGCCTAAGGGCAGTTATATTTTGTAGCAGGAAAAGAAGATATTTACAACCAAATATACTCACCCACTGTATCGGGTTTACTTGCTTGTATATGCAAGTAGCCAGTTTCTTCAATAAGCCTAGAATAAAAATTTGACATCGGATATATCAAGTGTTCGTACTTTTCTTCAATAATCGAGGAAGGTTTGAAGCTGTAAACCATCATCTTCAAAGCGGATTTAGCAGACATAGCACTGCACATATTAGAATGCATAGCGATCACGTTATGCGGGAATAGGGTAGCTAAATATGTCGAGATGATGGCACCCCAGTCTCCACCTTGAACATAGAATTTTTCGAAATTTAATCTTTTCATGAGATTCTTCATTACTACTGTCATTTGAGGTGCTCCAAGGCCAGGACGAACCGCAGCAGAAGAAAAACCATATCCTGAAAATAGAAAATAAAATAGTTTTGATCTGAGAATTGATGAGAATATTTATTTGGAAAATAAAGTACGGAGCTGTAGATATTCTGGAACATTAAGATTACTTCGCAATAAGATTGAAATTATTAATTTCCCAAACTTTGAAGCTGGGCGAATTCCATTTAACTAATTTTGTTTGATTTTTTCTTTTTCTTAATCAGGTTCTCAGTTCTAAAATACAATTTTTCATGTCTTAGATGAGGGGTGATCAAACGGTTGATCGCGATCGACCAGTCGATCGTAACTGCTTTGTGAGTAGACCTTGAGAAGAAAAAAAATTTTAATAAGTAGGTAACTAAACTACCAAAATTTATTTCGTAATAAAATAACACTCTGCTAGCGGCAAAAGGCGGCTTGATCAAAGGAACGCGCGGAACTTGTCAGAGAAAAGCCGCGTTTTTTATCCTTGCCGCTTTTCTAGAATTATGTCAAGAAAAAATTCCGAAATATCATTAATGTAAATTGAAAATAAAAGGGGACCCTGATGTGATCATTGAGGAACACCAGAGGTGACTAAGTGCCGTTGACTGCAACATACTGCAGTCTATCAGACAGATACGATTCTATCCATTTCAGTGAGGGCCCCACTACACCAAAGTCCTCTAGAACCCACAACAAATTTGCATGATGTACCTTATCGAAGGCCTTAGCCATGTCTGTGTAGACGGCATCAACTTGAATACCATCATCAAAACTACTACTTATGAAATGAATATAAGGAGTTAAATTAGTTAACCGACGTTCTCAGCTATTTCTTTAATAGTTGACACCTCCTTGGACATATTTTCTTCGGATATAAGCAGAGAGAAAGCCCTATGAATCATTGAATTAAATGCAGAGTATTTATGAGATTCTGAGTGTGTTAAGTCAGAAAGGATGCAAATATCAGTAAAGGTGGGTTTTTGATATATATCAAAACTTAGTGTGTTACTTATATAAGTGATTGTTAGGTCTCTATTTTGAATTTAATTTTGGGACGAACGCTATTGATGTGAGTTAAAAGTTGATCTTGTTGTCTAGCGGTTCCTATGAAACATTTGAATATTTATTTCCAATAATTGCCTAACACACATGGTTGTACAATTCGTCAATAGCAGAGAATAAAACAAAAGAAAAACGAAAATGAACATCTAACAGAATAACATTGAAATAACAACACACATCGCATATAATTGAAATTTTCTCATTAAGCATTTAGGAACTCATTTATGGCGTAGGGCTTGATATCACGGATATATTTGAATATTTGAGATTTGAAAATTTTAAAGATTTCTGTACGTTTGATTTCAGACGGCAACTTGTAATAAAACAATATTTCAGTATAGAGAGGTGATCTTTCAGTCTATGAATCGGTGTATTATAGTTGATAGTATTGTTTCCAGTGGCAATGTCGAGATTTATCAAATAATCGGAAAATTGTGCTTTGTTTTTAAATATGAATGAAAGTGTCTCAGCAACATAATCCGTATGATCTTTTTTTGAATTATAAAAATACGCTTGCAATGCACACTACTCCTCCAAATGATTACACCGTACTTCAATATGGGATCGACATATCCAAAGTAGACCGTTTTTGCAGCATAGTGATATAATTGTCTCTGAGTAACTCTAACTAAATAACATGCCTGAGACAATTTTCTACTAGTGACCTCCACCTGAACACCGAAACTGAGACTATCGTCAATATGAATGCCTAGCAACTTAGAACAATTCTCTGTGCTTATGGGTTCTCCTCGAACACGAATTTGCATTTGTTGATCATCGCCAGCCTGTGAAGGTTGAAAAATCTCAAGATTAGTTTTTTTCGTATTTAATATTAATCTAATTGTGTTAAGCCACTCCTGCAGGCGTTCTAGCTGAGCATTGACCTTGTCTGAGCCAGTGGTGTCATATAATGCGACAATAGTGTTTTTAGTATGCCCATCATTCACAGAAACCGCTGTGCATTCGAAATCAAATTTCGAAGCAAGGCTGTTAATATTTTGATGAAGAGTTATCTTCACGAAAACACCGTCCCTCAAATAGATAGCACTTCTTCCTCGCTCGTTATTTGATCTGCAGTAGCTTCAAGCCAGATCATAATTTCTCAAATGTGTGGCTCTCAATTGCTCATCGTCACACCAGTGCTCAGTAACAGCGAAGCAGTCATATTTTCGAATTTCCAGGATGTGTTCAAGCTGAACTATGCAGTTTCTTATTGATTGAACATTTTGATGCATGAATGAAAGCCTGTCCGCGGTTTTCGCATCATCATTTTTGGGACTTGTGGGTTTAGTTGAAGACTCGTTTTTCTTTTTGTTGTTTTTTAAATTCTCCAGTCGAAGAGCGCCGTCTATTGGTTGAGGATCTGGTTGCCCTAGAAGTTTGATTTCGGACGCAGGATCCTCAATATTGAAATTTTCCTGCACCTCAATTTGATCGAAAAGGCTTGAACCGCTTTGTCGTTATGTTGATAAGCCAATTCTAGGCTTTATATAATTCTTCCATCAGGTCTGAGTCACCTCCTAATCTGAGGGAGCAACTAGTTGCACCATCTCTCTCAGGAAGCCTCTCAACAGTGAAGTGTCCTTTCACCATTTCTTCTGTTGTATCGAGCTTTTCCAAGGTGCAACCTGGCTTTTCTTTGGGAGCACACACAGGATGATGATAACTCGCTACCGGGGATAATATTTTTCGATTTTGCCTGCTCTTTCGTTTATGGGTGAGATTTGTCATTTCTTGAAATCGTGGTTGTGGAATTATGCCTTGGCGTCAGTTTCGAATTCGATTTATTCAAGCTCGACATTGAACCGGACTTACTTGTTTCAATCTCGACTGATGACCCACCCAGACTTTTCGGAGGACGCGACAATGTCGCGATATGCAGTTGAAGCACTAGTCTTATTCACACCAAGATTTTTAGTTTTCTGAAGGTCGATAATGGTTTTTGGTGTTCAATGATAGATTCCAAATGTGTCACAACCTTATTTTGGAATTCCAATTTAACGTCCATAATTTTCAGGTCACTCTCTAGGTTTAGTATTCGCACGTGAGTTTTTAGGTTAGTCGTATTTATATCACTTAGATTCTGGGATTTTCTTCAGAAGATCACTCAAAGTAACGCCATCTGGCACTTTTTTGTAAACTATTATTTTCATTAGTTTACTCTTGTTCAATTTATTGAGCTCGTTTACGATATATACTAGTATATATGGTCTACATATCTATATGAAAAATGTACTTATTTTGATTTGGAGTATTTGAATATGATTTCTTCAATAGAAGCCATGAAAATGTCAGCTAGCAAAGGGCTCAATGGTGATTCCATTGGTAGACCGTGAGGTTGTTCATAGAATTTTTTATTAAATTGAAAATAGAGAGAGAGTAGATAATCAGATTCACTTTTTAGGCCTAACAATCGCTCATATAAATATAATTATATATAATAAATATATTAATATTATGAAATCTTGAAATAATATCTGCTTATATCATAATAAGTTTTTAATGTTGTAACTACCTGCTTATATATGTATGTATTTTCAACTTTACTTCAACCTTGATTTTCAACAAATCTCTTGTGATGGTATAATACATAATTTAATTTGTTATTATCATCATTATTAACTATCACGTAGGAACGGTGGGATCAATTAACTGTTTGATGTATTTCGGGACTTTGATTTTATATTTGAATTTGGGAGGCTTTTACTTGGTAAAACTCCATTATCAATAATAAAAAACAAGTACTGTGTTTTAAGGAATTTCACTTAATAATTGCGATTCGCAACGCGTTTCACTAGACCGTAGCTTCTTCAGACGAATGAATATACAGAAAAATATAAATGAGAATATAACTATAAATGTTCCTGAGTAATTAAAAGCTTATTGGGTTGCTTCTTCTTAATTGGTTATTGATGACAGGTATATCCAATAAAATTAAGGAATAGATTGCTCCCGGAAAAGATTCAATAGAGGTGAAGGGCTTAAATCGACTTGTTCATTGATGAGTGTATGTTGGAAAACCCATCGGAGTTGTTACTTTATGAATTGAAAAGATTGAGTAAAGGAGACGGATTTAGATCTAATTGACTATTAAGTAACCTACCTGAATTCTTTTTTTTGTTGATCTCTAAAATTTCCAATAGATTGAGTTTTTGTCTGTTATTTTCATTGTGTAAAATTTTGAAATTATCATTAAAGTTATGGTTTTCTTCGAGTAAGTGATTAGAATAATGGGAATCTGATTTATGATAATTAAAACTACGTTTGTGCTCGGATAATCTAACTTTGAAATTTCTGAAAGTTCTACCAATATAAATTTCATTGCAATCCCCGCAAGACAGTTTATAACCTAAAACACTCTTCAGCATTACTACTTCAAAAAGAGTTCAATAGTTTCCAACTTAAGAAATTCGAAAATACAACTTTAAATTCCATTAAATCTAAGTCCGCATCTGAAGATATCATATTCACCAAAGCAGAAGGCTGTCATACAGTCATCGCTTTAAATAAAGCAGATTATTTATTGAAAACCCAAAATTTCATTGAATCAGGTTGTTATGAAGAAATTGATAAAGATCCAACTAATAAATTTCAATCCATAGTAAAAAACGCTTTAGAGTATGCCAAGTCTATAATACCTACCCACCAAAAATATAAACTTTTCATTGACAACCCGCAATCACCAAAACTTTACTCTCTCGTCAAACTCCATAAAACAGGGTATCCCATTAGACCAGTAGTTTCATATTTTCAAGCTCCAGCTGCAAAACTTTCACGCTTTCTCATAGACATCATTCGACAGTACGGTAATTTTGAACTTAAATTCTCAATAAAAAACTCTTCAGTCCTAATAAATAAAATTCAGCACACGATACTACCACCGAACGCTAAACTTATGTCATGGGATGTAGTAAATCTCTTCCCTAGTGTTCCATCTAGTGATACAGTGAAACTCATCAAGAACGCCCTTCAAATTAATAAAGTCAATCCGATAATTCAATCAGAAATCTTACACCTTTTAGAAATTTGTTTAGAACAAAATTATTTCAATGGAGTATTATATAATAGTAAAAAATGTTTGATGATGGGTAATCCTCTGAGCCCTCTGCTCGCTGAAATTTTCATGGATAATATTGAAAAAACTATCCAAGAACATCCGTTATTCAAACACTTTATTTATTGGTTTAGATATGTCGACGATATAATTTGTTGTTTCACTGGCACTAATAGACAATTAGAGTCATTCAAAACATTCATTAACAAAATTCACGATTATATTAAATTCACTTTAGAGATAGAAACAGAAAACTGCATTAACTTTCTGGATTTAACTATTACTAAAATTAACGGCAAACATGATTTTTCTATTTTTCATAGGCCATCGCATACAGATATTAGTATTCACAGCTCATCTACACATCCTCATCCACATAAATTAGCAGCTTAGAATAGTATGGTACATAGACTCATTAATATCCCAATATCACAAAATAATTTCATAAAAGAGCTAAATATAATTAAACAAATAGCAGTCAATAACGGTTACAGTCCAACTATGATTGAGAACATGATTTCACGCAAAACATTTCAAAAAGCAATCCAGGAAGTATTTATAAATATAAAAGTTCAAACACAAAATACAAGAGCTTAACTTATATTGGTAATCCTAGTCTAAAATTAAAATCATTTCTCTCGCATTATAATTTCAATATAGCATTCCGAACTGATAATTCTTTAGGCCGACATATCAAAAACTGCAAATCTGAAATTGATAAAAGTTATAAATCCGGTGTTTATAAACTGTCTTGCGGGGATTGTAATAAAATTTATATTGGTAGAACTTTCAGAAATTTCAAAGTTAGATTATCCGAGCACAAACGTAGTTTTAATTATCATAAATTAGATTCCCATTATTCTAATCACTTACTCGAAGAAAACCATAGCTTTAATGATGATTTCAAAATTTTACACAATGAAAATAACAGACAAAAACTCAATCTATTGGACATTTTAGAGATCAACAAAGAAAAGAATTCAGGTAGGTTACTTAATAGTCAATTAGATCTAAATCCTTCTCCTTCACTCAATCTTTTCAATTCATAAAGTAAGCAACTCGGATGGGTTTTAAAACATACCTCTTATACCTATTGTAATATTAAGTAGGAAATAAGACTAATATATAAGGAATAACTCTGTTCATTAGTTTGTATCTATCTGATGAAGCCACAGTGTGGTGAAACCGGTCATACTTTTGTTAATATAGTGAAAATCTAAAAACTTTAGTTTTATTTCATTGAAAAAAAAACTTAGCTTATACATTTTGTTGCTTCAGATATGATATGCGTTTTGAATATGTATATATGCCACTTATAGATTGTCTTTACAAAACAAATTGTTTGTGTGGTTGCGATATCTTTCGATAACTTGTTGATCAGGGAACATAATTCGAGACATCTCAACTGGTATGAATGTGTTCGAGCTGTGAAATTATCTCAAGACGACCTTGACAAGGCAGAAAACGTTGTACTTCGAAGGTCGGTCTATTGGACAGCGTGCTTTGCTTCACCGCAAGAAGTTCACAAACTCAACTCTTACTTCGAAAACGTCTCACAGAATATAACCCTCATCATAGAATTCCCGTCTCAAGCTTATTGCAGAGCACCATGCAGAAAGACTCTTATTATGTCGATATCACGTGCATTGGAATGTACACAGTAGGAAACTAGATTTTGTGATTGGACAATTAAGGCGAGTGTAATTATGTTTCAGTATAAGAGGCGATTTGCATAATATTAAAAATCTTTCAGCTCTAAATCCTTTAAGGACCTCGACGTGCTGATCTAGTACTCAACTACTAAATTGTGCATGTTTTTCATGAACAATTGCTATGTAACTCTTGAAAAGATGCTCACATTGTTCTACATGTTTTTATTTCCGATTTGCTGATTTTGCTGACATGATACCTTAATGGGCATATCTTGTTGGGAGACCAGTAATATTCTTCAATTCGTCCCTAGATAGGCCAAGAAGTTCTATGCTTTTCCTTGGCAAATAGTTGATACATTTTTTCGCTTTTCTAGGCGAAGACGCCTGGTTAACTATTAGAATTTAGTAATAAAAAACAAGTACTGTGTTTGAAGGAATTTTACTTAATAATTGCGATTCGTAACGCGTTTCACTACACCGTAGCTTCTTCAGACGAATGAATGTACAGAAAATAAGAATGAGAATATAAATATAAATGTTCTTGAGTAATTAAAAGCTTATTGGGTTGCTTCTTCTCAAGTGGTTATTTATGACAGGTATATCCAATAAAATCAAGGAATTGATTGCTCCCCGAAGAGATTCAATAGAGGTGAAGGGCTTAAATCGACTTGTTCATTGATGAGTCTACCTGAGTGTTTGTATCTATTGATTTCTAAAGTTTCCCAAAGATCTACCTTCCAATATTTATTATCTGTATGCAAAATTTCAAACTGTGGGTCGAAAGAGTGATTATTTTCTAAGAGATGATTCGCGTAATTTGAATCTGATTTTTATTTGAAAACTGCGTTTATGTTCCGATATTCTAATATTAAAATTTCTATGTGTTCTACTAATGTAGAAATCATCACAGTCATTACAATTCACTCTATAAACACCTGATTTATTGTTTTTATCTGGTTTGGTTTCATTATTTTTATATATTTGCCTAAATTATTATTAGTTTGGAAAGCTAAGTTGAAATTATTGCTACTCAAGAATGATTTCGGTTTCTCACTTGTAATGCCAACGTAGGTTAAGGTGTTGAATTTTTGTTTCAATTTATCGACAGGGTAAACTTCATTTAATGCGATTCTACTTTGTTTTTATTTAAAATATTATTTATTAGTTTGGGATTGTAACCATTATTTTATTTGTCTAATCAAATTTAATTCGTTGTATTTGTCTAATCAAATAAAACAATATAAACAATAAATCAGGTGTTTATAGAGTGAATTGTTATATAACTGTGATAATTTCTACATTAATTCGCGAATGAAAATAAAACCCACAGTTTGAAATTCAATACAGATAATAAATATTGAAATTGAACAAGTCGATCTTCACCTCTATTGAATCTCTTCAGAGCAATCTATTCCTTAATTTTATTGAATATACCTGTCATGAATAACCAATTAAGAAGAAGCAATCAATAAAATTACTCAAGAACAATTCATTTTATAGTTCATTCTTATTCTGTACATTCATTCGTCTGAAGAAGCTACGGTGTAGTGAAATGCGTTAAGAATCGCAATTATTAAGTAAAATTCCTTAAAACACAGTACTTGTTTTTTATTTGATAATGGAATTTTACCAAGTAAAAGCCTCCAAAATTCAAATATTAGAATTTAGAGCTCCAACCTTCTGACTGCCGATCAGTATATAAATCTGTGCACCTTCGTGTTTCTTTCGTACGCCAATTTGAAGGCACTAATTTACTGAAAGTGCTTCTCGCTAATTATTGTATACTCGAACGTGTACTTTTATCTCTTGACTTTGTATTTCAAAGAAAATATGAAAGTCATACTTTAGTCACATTATTTCCGATGGTTTTGTTAGTAATGCTGGGGCTTTATAATGTTGAATGCTCATGTGTCCTTTCGGATTACTAAGTAGTAACTTTTCGTTTCTTGCAACCATAATACTGCTGTTAAACCCTCCTTCTCGACTTATTTGTGAAGGGCAGGGATATTCTCTTTAAATGAAGTAGTAGGGGTTTTTGTCACACGCTTAATGCTGCAGATTCTACTCCTCGTTTGGGGTAGTAACTTATGTTGTCAATCTTTGGCATACGAACGATACTCATATGATCATAGGTCTTATAACAGCTGTACAAAAGCAATAGGTTATTTTCGTCTGTAGATACCAGGTCTTTCCCAAAAGCCTACGACATGTCAGTAGAGATGAAATAGTACGTCTATTCGGTAAAGTTGTCCGGTTCAGCTATATGAAATCGGAGTGGTTTTGTTTGGATAGACATTCAGTAACGATCGACGCTCAAGAGTTTTTAGGCGTGAAAATTAACCATTTGCCCAGTGCAACATTGCAGAAACCGTTAATTTGGCGGTGAATTTCTGATGGTTTGGGTTAGATTACGAACTCACCTTCATGTAGTCGATCTCGGTTTCCTCATGAGTCTGTATAATAACAAGATTTCAGGCGAATATCTAGTGCTTTTTGTTCCTCTATCTGTGAAGATTTTTTTTTCACGCAAGATAACGCGAGACTGTATTGTGCTGCAGTGGTGGTGAGAAATTACTTTGATGAAGCCGAAAATTGCTTGGCTGGATTATTAGCTTCCTCTTCAGTAGATCGATGCTGGCATGGCCATGTATCAGTTAATGCCAAATCTGCTTCTGCTAAACTCAGTTTTCTTGTCAGGGCTAAGCAGTATTTTACGTGATCACAGTTGATGCTGTTCTGGAATAGTGTTCCTTTGTATGGGGTCCTGCACCCAAACTATAAATAACTAACTTGATGTTGGTTTGTCCCCATTTCTCTCATCTGTTTATCAGATATTGTTACCGTTTCCACTACGGTATCTCACCATAGATCGGTCTTGGCCCCTCCGAATAAGCGTGTTACCGTGTTAACCACGCTTCCTTAATCACAGATCGCCTAGTAGGCCCTTCGAACAGGCTAGGCACAGAACGTACTCTGGGCCTACCTGAACCTAGGGTTTAAATATCCGTGCATTTCGGAGACTCTCACAACATAAAAGAAGGAGAATAACCAACCAGTAGAACCCCAGGACAAACCAAGGAGATGTAAAACAAGCGAGATGAAGAGGAAAAAGGATAGAAATTTGACCCTCACCAAAATTCAAGGATCTACGCAGAGACTCACTCACTTTCTCTTCAACGACCTCTACGAATACACATTGTCTCGGAAACGGAAAACCGGCTGCGTGCTGCAGCCATATTGCCAAACCGCCGTTGTTTACCAACGAACCACGTGTTTTTATTTCATTTTGAATCTACGTTTACAAAGAGTGTTTGTGTTAGCCCTCAGTGTTTCCATCGTGTGTGTGACCCCATCCCGGTAGTAATATAAATGACGTAATGATTCAATCCCCTCTTAGTTTTTGAAAATGCGAAACATATGTCGAATAGATTATTCAGTATATTTTGTGAAAGTTGACAATAGCGTTTTTTCTTTAATTGTTTAATTATCTAATTCTTTTTCTCGTTCTTTTTTTTCTAAATTGATTGCGTTACGTACACAGATGTCACATTGAGAATTATTCAATGAAAATTGAAAATGATTTTAGCAATTGAAGCTGCTTACCAGGTAATGATGGTACAATAACTTCATAAACAAAATTTCTGCCGTTTTGGGGAGTGGTTAATAATGGTATTATTTCGTAGAATTCTCTCACAGAACCAGGCCAACCATGAATTAGCAATAAAGGCAGAACCTTCAGCCCTTTGGTTTCTTTAGGTTTCACATGTAAGAAATGTATGTCCAATCCTTGTATATTTGTTTTGAATTGTGGAAATTTATTCAGAAATTGTTCTCTTTCTTTCCATTTGTAGTCATTGAGCCAGAAATCAACAATTTTTTTTGTGAGTTTCGAATTCATTCCATAGTTTTGCTGGGCTCCTTCCAAGGGGGGTGGTAAATCACGTGTATGTTTTAATCTATACTGAAGATCTTTTAATACCTATAAAAGTAAATAAATATTAGTAGAATTCAAGTAATGAGTTCAAGAGGACTGTTCAAGATAATTAGGTCCAAATTGTTCACTGAAGTATTATTAAGCTGATCGACAGTAGGCTTCGTGTTTTCGTTGGGGTGAAAAGTAATCGCTTTCGCACTATCAATAATGTTTTCAGCTTCAGTTTCTATGTTGCTTTTTATTGATGAATGCGCTAATAACCCTGCGTGGTTGATGCGCTTATTCTAAATAAAAAAAAAATAACGTTCTCCCTCAGGGATCTGTTCTTGCACCTTTGTTATTCAATTTATATATGGGTAATATTACGACAACTTCTTCTGAAGCATTCATTTATGCCGATGATATTGCTCTATCTTTTTGTCACGATAATTTCGAAACTATTGAATAAGTCTTGACGGGTGATTTGTAAATTTTCAATAAGTTCGTTAGAGAGAATTTCTATGCTCTAATACAGGGGTCTCCAAACTTTGAAGCCTTAGGGCGATAATTTTTTTTTCGGTACGTTCCAAGGTCCAAAACGATTTTAATTTTTCTGCCCACCTAAGCAAATATAGGCGTTTTGCATTTCAATTAATATTGATAATTGTGTATTCAGTATATTGTGACAAGTAGGGACATCTAGTGGCGAGTAGCAGACTATGCAGGTCTGTGATGCAGGTACTATTTATTTCGGCAACCCATTAAATACTAACAGGTGACATATTTGAGAATTTCCGCATTGGTTCGAGAAAGTTTCTTCTCTTTTTCAAGGAAGTTGAAAATGCCATTAGTGAAAAAAACCGTCGATGAAAAAACTTAATATGTATCACCAACGATGGAGGAAAAAATATGTGTGGAAAAAATAAAGGAGTGGTCCCTCTTGTGTCAAAGGCTGTAGAAAATGATGGTGGTTCAAAACCATTAGTCTTACATTGTATCATTCATAAACAGTCCTTGTGCGGAAAATGTTTGGATTTGTCCGAAGTTCTAAAACCAGTCATATCAGTTGTTAACTTCATCAGATCCACAGGACTGAATCACCGACAATTCCGCGAGTTTATAGAAGAGATTGGAGAAAATGACTTGCCGTATCATACTGCCCTACGCTGGCTTAGTTGGGGAAAAGTCCTTAAGCGTTTTTTTGAACTTCGAGCAGAGATCGAAATTTTTTCGAATAAGAAGCATCGCCCTTGTGCCGATCTAAGAAACAGTGAATGGCTGTGGAAATTAGCATTCTATGTTGATTTGACAAATCATATGAGCGAACTAAATTTGAGATTGCAAGGAGAAAATCAGCATTTCCCTCATTCCCCAATATCGAAACGTTCAGGCAGAAAATAATACTATTTCAATCGCAATTACGTGAAAAATGTTTCACACATTTCAAAACATGTGAAATATTCAGCCACACTACAGAGACTGAATTTCTCGTCGATTTTGCAGTCGAAACTTAGAGTGCTTCAAAGATAAATTTCGATACTCGTTTCTCAGACTTTGATGTGATTACGAATAAAATTAGGATTTTTCAAAATCCTTTTGACTCTGACATTGAGACCCCGGCTCCGGAAGTTCAAATGGAAGTTTTTGATTTACAGTTCAAGAACAAAAATCAAAATACATCTTTTTTTGGAATTGTACAAGAGTCTTCCACTGGTACAATTTGATAATTTGCATAATTTTGCTCGTGGGTTGTGTTCTGTATTTGGTACTACCTACTTGTGTGAGAAAAGGTTTTCCAAGTTGAAGTACACAAATAACATTTACAGATCTAAATTAACTGATGAGCATCTTAAATCTCTTTAGTAAAATTCTCATTAGTGTTCTTTTATTAGTGTGATTGATTCCATAATAATTATTTGTTAGAATATGCTTAAGCTGAGATACTTAAGCTTAGGTTTCTGCGTGATAATTTCTGTCGTAAAGTTTTACCTTGCAAGTAAATAGAACCGAGTAATTATCATTCTGTGTTTTCATTTTCTTCCATTCAACTTATCACAGCAATAGTACCAACAGTGAAATATTGGCTGTCGTGAGCCAAATTGATGATACTAGTCTTACGCTGACGCGGGCCAGATTGATGGCACTGGTGGGCCGGATTTGGCCGTAGTTTGGAGACCTCTGCCTAATCCATCGAAAACGGAGGTTTCCATATTAATAATCATCAAAATGACAAGACAATTCAGAGTATCATTTAATGAGTCTCTGCTGAATCATGAATTTCATCCCAAATATCTGGATTCCATAGTAACCTTCAAATAACATACAAACAAACTGAGTAAAAAGCTGAAAAAAAGATATAATATTTCACAAAAACTAGCTGGGTTCACTTCGGAAACCTGAAGCTGCAACTGTGAACAGAATAACGGCCAATGAAGAAGAATCCAATTTTTCTACAGACTATTGGGAGATTTAATAGACAAATGTAAATTTACTTCTGATAACAATCATAACAGCGATCAGATAGGTATTTACATAGTGCAAGATCCTGGTAAAATATTAGCTCCTGAAGTCATGAAAAGAGTTGTATCCTTAACAAGTTTGGAAAGAGAAGAAAATATTACAGTCTTATGTGTCATGTGCGCTGCTGGTAGTTTCGTCCCGCCAATTCTCATCTTTTCGAGAAAGTGAATGACTCCTCAGCTTGAAGAAGACAGTCCAAGTCCAGCAGGAGCTATATACACTCGGAGGCAAAATTAGCGGAACACTCGAAAATTTAACCAAATTCGAAGTTCGATATTTTTCCTAATTCTCAACCGATTTAGATGATTTGTTCGGCAAGTTATAGATCAACTCTTCTGCTTTGTAGAAATGACAAGAGAAAACAAAAAAATTTGAAAGAAATTTTATACGGGGGCAAAACTAAAAGTGTTTTTTTTTGTCAAAAATTCGTAACACCCTGTGGAATTTCGTGGTCCGAGTTGAAACGTACAATATCATGGTCTGTCAAGACACATCTTCCTACAGTAACGCCTTTCTTGTTTCATGCGTTTACCTCTATTTTCGCAAAATATATTCAATTTCAAGTGGAAAATCACCATTTTGGAGAAATTCCATTGATTCAAAAAATTGTCATTAAAATTCGTCTATCAATTTGGAATTTTCTTATTATCACTTAGCCGTGTCGAAATTGTCGTTTGCGATTTTCATGTTCGAATTGCATTAGTTATTGATGACAATTTGGTTAATTTGGTGAAAATTAGGAATTCATAAGAGATAACAGTCGGTAGGTATTAAAATACACAACCGAATTCTGGGACCATTGATAAAACACACGTTTTTTTGTATATGACCACATTTGCACTTGTTTAAAGAATGAGAGTTTTCCATTCTTTGATTTGATACAAATTCGATCGGTTGCGGTGTTTTGTGATTCTTTTACTGTTTACGATTCGAAACGGTATTTCTCATTCAGAATGAGAGATTTACCACCAACCTCAGTAGCAAGGGCAGTTACATTGATCGAGGAAGGGCGCACCTACCGCTCAGTCGGTACCATGTTGGGTGTCTCGACGTCGGTTATCCATCGAATCTACCGACGTTACAGGGAAACTGGATTGTACGTGAGGAGGCGATGACAAGGAAGAAATCGGGCAACCCGCGCTATACATGACCGTTTCATCGTCAATCAAACCATAAGAAATCCTCGTCTTACTGCTGTTCAGGCACGTAACCTTTTACAAGCAGTGGATAACATTAACGTCAGTGTGAGGACAGTCAGAAGACGATTAAATGAAGTTGGTCTGAAATCATACGCGCAAGCAAGAGCATCAAGACTCGATAGAGCCCATCGGGTAGCAAGATTGGCGTTTGCTAGGGAGCATGTAACATGGACAATCAATCGGTGGAGACGAGTTTTATTTAGTGATGAGAGCCGATATTGTGTGAATATCGTGGATGGTAGAGATAGAATATGGAGGCATCGAGGGGAACGGTACAATCAAGCGAACTTCGCAGGAACTGAGCAATACGGTGGAGGGTCAGTTATGATATGGGGTGGCATATGCTTGGGAGTACGAACAGAACTGGAGATTATTGGCAATGGATCATTTAATGCCCATCGGTATATAACAGAAATCTTGGAGCCCCATGTTGTGCCTTTTGCTCCTGACATAGGGGAAAATTTCCTTTTTATGCACGATAACGCGCGCCCTCATACTGCGCGCATAGTGATAGAATATCTCAATGAAGTTGGGATCACACGAATGGACTGGCCGACGCGGTCACCGGATTTAAACCCGATCGAACACGTTTGGGACATTCTTGAAAGAAGGGTTCGACAACGGAATCCAGGCAACGTTGAAGAGCTGACATTGGCTTTGGTGAAAGAGTGGGACAACATACCCCCACAGATGATAGACAACATCATTGGGAGTAGTCAATCCGAACCAATCGCGCAAGTTCTTCATCCACGAGTGACGTCTTCTTCCAGGTCCTGAAGGATTAATTGTAGTAGTCGATATTTGTCGTGTCGCATTATGTGGCCAAGATATTGAAGCTTCCGTTCCTTCAGTGTTTGAACAATTTCCCTCTTCTTGCCCATTCTATTCATGATCTCCTCGTTAGTAACATGCTGCGTCCATGAAACTTTGAGAATACGTCTGTAGCACCACAACTCAAAAGCGTTCAGTTTATTAATAATTGTCTCATTGATAGTCCACGACTCTACTCCATACAACAAAACCGAGAAAACATAACACCTGAGCATTCTGATCTTAAGTTAAGATTAAGTGTTAGGTCTCTGGCAATAAACATCTTTTTCATTCTTAAAAATGTCGTTCTGGCCTTCTCAATTCGGCACAGTAGCTCTCCCTTGTAGTCCCACGAATCATACACAGTCGTTCCCAAATAGCTAAATGTGTGGACCTGCTGTACTCTCTCCCCTTTGACAGTGAGATATCCCTGTATGCCTATTGTTTTGGTTACGAACATATATTTTGTTTTTGTTATATTTAATATATTTTTATTATAGAAAAATAAATTCAAAACAATTTCTCCTCATTTCATTGCCACCTGAAATCAACCAAAAGGAATATATGAATTTTTCAATCGAAATTTTGCGATTTCAGATTGAGAGATCGAAATGCATTATTTGAAAAATTTCTGGTCATATAATCAGAATGCATTTTAGGTATGGGGGAAACCTACAACAGATCGATGCTTATTAATATTACGAGTTAAATGGTGTGTGTAAAAATAGGTAGTCTGGTTTGAAAAAACGGACTTTTGTACCTTTGAATGTAGTACGATTTGCCAGATGCTTTGGAAACAACACCCTTTATACCGTGAAGCCTCTAAATGCATTGAATTCTTCTCAATGAGCCTCTTTATTTACACAGAGCTAGAAATAATCGATATTGAATGATCTTTAGTATTTTTATGATGCCTTCTAAGAGACAACAAGAAATTGCAAAATTCTTATTGAAAAACTCATATCTTCCTTTCGGTTGATTTCAGATGGCAATGGTATGAGAAAAAATGGTTCAAAATTTGATTTTCTACAATAAAAAATAAAAACATACATTGTGACATTTGAAATAACAAAGATGCTGTCAACTTCCGGTATAGCCGGAAGTGTCACAACATTTAAAATAATTTTGGAATTTAGTTCGAATAACATTCAAGACAACAACAGAGAATGAATTAGCTAGTCAGTTCTGTTGAAGATGAGTTAGTGCAGATTATATCAGATATACATCACAAAGCTACAGCATCTGATGCAAATTTCTGGTGTTTTATATCTGAAGATAAATATCCGAATCTAAAATGAATGAAATGAAGATAACTAAGTCAGAATATGGCAATCGACTAACTGACGATCATATGTCATCATGCTTGCGATTAGCATTCAGTGGTTACGTACCATCTTATGAAAAGTATGCTGAGGACATGCAGTGCCACGCTTCAACATCCAAAGTCACTCCTTAGTTAAATTTAACACCATATGTAACTCTTTTGTTTTGTAACAACCTCTAAACTCGCATTTTGAATAACTATGGGGTTTTTCATTGATATTTTAGAGAAGAACCTAACTAAACCTAACCCAAACCTTGACTAAAATAATGTATATTGTGTGGAAAGCTAATATCTATATATACTACAGTATACCCTACCTAGGTAGGTAGGTAGTTAGGGTGTGCCGTGTATGTACGACAACCCTGCATCACACATACTGCAGCCTCTTACGAGTCGATTGTAAGCAGTATAAAAACATTGAGGTATATTGCCAGCAGTTCAAGTTTGAGAACCTCTGATCTACATCATCTGCAGAAATAGATCATATGTCATCATCGATATTATCTTCAGAAATAAATCAATGTAACAATGCTGCCTACGTCAACTGCTGGAATACTGAATTTGAATAATGTAAATTTTCTTCTTTTACTTATCAAAATAATTCTTGAAAGGCCCATAAGAGAAGGTCGAAAGAAGACACACGCAAAAATTTTGACATCAACTTCCATCAAAGATAGTCCTTCTGAGAAAGAGAGTTAGAAAGCAGCAAAAGGAAAAACCTAGTGCCGAAAGCTAGCAAGAAGCAGAAAACTAAGAAAAATGTTTCTAATAAGGCCAAAAGGTGCGTATTACAAGATTAAAATATTTCTTCAGAATCAGATATTAGTTTCGAACAGACGATGAGTTGAATAAATGTATAGTATGTGAAGAATTTGCTGATAATGAGTTGTGGTATGGATGCACTTCTTTTGGTTTTTGGGCACACTAACTGTACAGTATGGAATTCGCCACCAGGTTACGTATATGCCAATATATGGCATATACTCTTATTGTCCTCTAAGTGACTATAATGACCCTCATATGTGGACCATAGTGATCAAAGATGAGCATCTTGAATCTCTTTAGTAAAATTCTCATTAGTGTTTTTTTATTAGTGTGATTGATTTCATATTAATTATTTGTTAGAATATGCTTAAGCTGAGATACTAATAAAATATTTCTTCAGAATCAGATATTAGTTTTGAACAGACCATGAGTTGAATAAATGTATAGTATGTGAAGAATTTGCTGATAATGAGTTGTGGTATGGATGCACTTCTTTTGGTTTTTGGGCACACTAACTGTACAGTATGGAATTCGCCACCAGGTTACGTTTATGACAATATATGGCATATACTCTTATTGTCCTCTAAGTGACTGTAATGACCCTCATATATGGACCATAGTGGTCAAAGATGATTTAAAAAAAAATTTAATAGAAATTGATGTGTGATTCTAAACTTAATGAAACTATCTTAGACTGATAATGTAATAATTTAGCTACTATAAGAGTGGATTTTAATAAAGTTCGAATAAAAATTGTGTGTTGTATATTGTTACTTCCTTAGGTGACGCGTAGAAACCATAAATATTTTCATAAAGAATTTTTTCATAATGGATCTTGCTGGTACAACATAGAGATGCCACCGGTTTCTAAGAAAGAAACTCCCTTAATGATCATATATTGGTGTTTAGAACTAAAGAGAACTATTTTAGGTGATGATAAGCATTCAAGTGGCGAAACAGCTTATTATTTGAACAATTTTTCTTTCGTTCACGGTATACTTCAATATTCAGAAATCAATTTTTTCAGAAAAGCTGCGAATCCATAAAAGCTCATAATATTATTCGGGACCATTCCAAGAATTTCCGAATTAGAAATTTTTCTCACCGTTGATTCTCTAAGATAATTTTCTTGAACACTGAAATATCGAGCGTATTCCATACTCCTTGAAAAATATCTGAAAACGATTTCGGTATGATGAAAACATTCACCTAAATTATCATTTCCATTTGCTAGTCTCTTTGTTAGATTTTCTCATTGAACACTCTTTCTTAACATCCCATAGAGGAAAGGTCGAAGAATTCAAATCTACTGATCTGGTAGGCCACATGATTAATATACCTCGCAAGCCATTGCAGTATCTGATATCTGAATAATGTCTGACATTAAAAGAGGACTGTGATGATACAACATAACGTCGAAATCATTACTTCTCGTATTGATATCTTAAGATTTAAGACAGCCAATGCGTGAGCATCGAGTTCATTCTCATGATATTCCTCTTTAACTGAATAGTAATTATATTTGATCGTAATACATAATTGTAAATGTCTAATTTGTATATGGCAAATGTCTTCTCACAACGCGATAGGACGGCTTAATACCAACCCAATATGGTTACCATAACATATTCTATCACGCGAGCGGAGGCTAGGTTTCAGACGAGTA
This sequence comes from Cryptolaemus montrouzieri, assembly GCA_013387265.2. Classification (NCBI taxonomy): domain Eukaryota; kingdom Metazoa; phylum Arthropoda; class Insecta; order Coleoptera; family Coccinellidae; genus Cryptolaemus; species Cryptolaemus montrouzieri. Next base: position 129,968,313 of record JABFTP020000185.1, read on the forward strand.
AAATAAAATTTCATTTTACATAAAGCTCATTTATATTTGGATGACCCTCGTAAAACTTCAATAAAATAACTATAATTGTCTCTAACCAACAATACATTTAATTCTTCTCAAATTGATGAATTTTTACTCGATTATATTCCTTTCATACACACATAGCAATAAATATCTCATAGAATTGAACCTACCTCATCTTCAACTGCAATTTTGAAAGGTCGAATGCTTTTATCCCCTGCACTTGGTGTGCCTGGACCCCACCAAGTTTCATCTAATGTTGGTACTGGAGGAATTTCAAAAAGATTCGAAACTTTCAATGCACCGAAACCTATTGCCGAAAGTGTTGCTAGAACTGTTAATTTAATACCATAACCCATGTTGGATTTATATAATAAGACCGGCTAACCTAACTGTTTCTGATATGCACTATTTGATGTTTTTAGTTACGGCAGAACACACGGAACAATAAGTATGCTGGAAAGTTAGAGTTATACTAGTTGAATTATATTGTGTGTGACCAAAAGTCAATGGTTATTTTGAGGTAGTCAAGTTTCTGGCGCATGGACTGTGGACTAACCAACCATTAAGTAAATATTTAATTCAAGGTTAAATGATTATATATTATTCAATATAAAGGATATTATACACGATATTATTTCAAAACATTTATGATCGTTTTTAATCGTTCTCATTGTCTATAAAGTGTATTCCAATTTGGTGAACAGATGTCAATAATAAATAAATGAGTTGTTTTCGGAAAATTCTGATTATTTTATCTACTTCTATGTGTCGGTTCATTCAACATACTTTATATGTCTAATGCTCGCTTTACACTTGCTTGTGAATCGTTGCGCGGGGTTTATGTTTCGTAAATACGCTGCGAATATAGAAACCGTAAATATGAAATGGTAATTTATATGGAATTATTGGGGATACGTTTTTAGGCGATAAAATGAAAATAAATATTAAACCTTCACTAGGATTTCTCAAATTAAATGTCACGTTTCAAGTAAATGTTCAAGTCTCGTCTTCAATAGACTATTAATTTGATATTTACCCCAAGTCGTTTTCACTCAAATCTTCATCTTGCGATTCCAGCAACCTCTGAATGTCACTTGATTCTATCTGTTCGAACCCATTCCATCCTACCCCATCCACAATTTCGGCAATGTTTGCTGTTAAAATTTGAATTTACACAGTTCCTTCGTCATTTTCCGCAGCCAGAACAGGCCACAATTTAGTTTTAGGTTATTTTCTAGTTTTTAAAGTAAAACGAAATGAGACTTTTGTCACTTTTCCACAATTTATTCAATAATCACGACCGGTTTCGACCTTCAAGTGAATAACAATATAAAACATGAGTAGGCCAGTACAGAATTAAATTTATCCTAAATATTGAGTAGTGGGGATCCATTATGCTCTAGTTGGCTGTTGATGGTAGTCAATTGTGGGTTTTTACATAGTTTGTTAATCTCCAAACTTTCCAACAAATTCATCTCTCTCTCTTTGTTACATTTATGAAGGATTTGAAGATTGTTCAATGATATCGAGTGGTTAGTTGATTTTATATGTTCAAATATTGGCGAATTTTTATCTGAGGAAATATGTTCCTTGAATCTTGCTTCAAAACTTCTCCCTGTTTGTCCGACATAGGCTACCTGACATTCATTGCATTTGATTTGATAAATTCCCGATTGCTTGAATTTATCGTTTTTTTGTTTGGCATTGAATAATAATCTGCTTAAGTTGGGGCCGCTTGAGAATGACGTAGTTATGTTCAATTTAGAAATGTAGTTACTGATTTTGTTAGAGAGTTCGCCGGTGTATCTGAGACTAGTGTATCTTTTTTCCGGGGTTTCTACGATGCTATATAGTAATTGGTAGGTAATACGTTGTTCTTTGCGTTTAATGATTGTATATAGAAAATGTTGTGGTAAGTTGTTATTTGAGGCAATTTTTCTGATGGAATTAAGTTCAGTTTGAAAATTTTCTTTCGAAAGGGGAACAGAGTAAGCTCTATGAATCATGGACTTATATGCAGCTAGCTTGTGACTTAAATGACTGAACGAGTCCATTGGAATCGATGCGTCTGTGAATGTTTCCTTTCTGTAAATTTTATAAGTGAGTTGGTTATTTGAATTTGTAATGGATAAGTCGAGGAAATTAATTGAGTTATTATTTTATAATTCAGCAGTGAAGCTAATGCGGCAATGTATTTTATTCAGGAAATTTAAAAATTGCTGAATTTGTCTGTTTGAACCACGAAAACCAACCAAAGTGTCATCTACATATCTGTACCAGTAAGTAATGTGTTTTTTAGCGAATCTGTGTTTAATATTGACTTTTTCTCTAAATTATTCATGAAAATGTCAGCTAGTAGAGGGCTAAGAGGTGAACCCATTGGAAGACTTGAATTTTGTTTAAAGAATTTAGATTGAAATTGAAATTGAAAGTACCTTTGAGATAGGCATATTTGAAGAAGATTGCTAAATTCATTAGTGATATATGGCGGTGTGCTAGACTCGGATAAGATATCTGTAACAAGGGGAGGACACTCATTCGTTGGAATGTTCTGGTACATATTTTTGACATCGAAAGAGACTAACTAAATATCTTGGGGGATTGTGAGATTTGAAAGTTTATGTATGAGATCTACAGAATTAGAGATAGTGTAATGTGCTTGAAAATTCGAGAGGTCTAGAAATTTTTGATTCAAAAATTTTACTAGTTTACCTGATGGTGTGTTTATATATGACACTACAGGTCTTGCAGATTTTTATTCCTTATGTAGTTTAATCAATCCGTACATTTTTGGAGCTTGAACATTCATTGGAACCAGTTTGCTCTTCTCCCATTCTGTGTGTGTTAGGTTTTCTGACAAACTTAGCTTTTCTTTGATTTCTTTTGTGAAAAATTTGGTTGGATCTTTTGGTATATCGGTGATATCCATTGTTTTCAGTACACCCTGCATCTTTTCTTCGTATAGGTCTTTATTGAGTCATACTATACTATTGCCTTTGTCAGATTTAACAGTTCAAACAGACAAATTCAGCAATTTTTAAATTTCCTGAATAAAATACATTGCCGCATTAGGTTCACTTCTGAATTAGAAAATAATAACTCAATTAATTTCCTCGACTTATCCATTACAAATTCAAATAACCAATTCACTTATAAAATTTACAGAAAAGAAACATTCACAGACGCATCGATTCCAATGGACTCGTTCAGTCATTTAAGTCACAAGCTAGCTGCATATAAGTCCATGATTCATAGAGCTTACTCTGTTCCCCTTTCGAAAGAAAATTTTCAAACTGAACTTAATTCCATCAGAAAAATTGCCTCAAATAACAACTTACCACAACATTTTCTATATACAATCATTAAACGCAAAGAACAACGTATTACCTACCAATTACTATATAGCATCGTAGAAACCCCGGAAAAAAGATACACTAGTCTCAGATACACCGGCGAACTCTCTAACAAAATCAGTAACTACATTTCTAAATTGAACATAACTACGTCATTCTCAAGCGGCCCCAACTTAAGCAGATTATTATTCAATGCCAAACAAAAAAACGATAAATTCAAGCAATCAGGAATTTATTAAATCAAATGCAATGAATGTCAGGTAGCCTATGTCTGACAAACAGGGAGAAGTTTTGAAGCTAAATTCAAGAAACATATTTCCTCAGATAAAAATTCGCCAATATTTGAACATATAAAATCAACTAACCACTCGATATCATTGAACAACCTTCAAATCCTTCATGAATGTAACAAAGGGAGAGATATGAATTTGTTGGAAAGTTTGGAGATTAACAAACTATGTAAAAAACCACAATTTACTACCCTCAACAGCCAACTAGAGCATAATAGATCCCACTACTCAATATTTAGGATAAATTTCATTCTGTACTTGCCTACTCATGTATTATATTGTTATGTACTTGAAAATGACCGAAGGGTCGAAACCGGTCGTGATTATTGAATAAATTGTGGAAAAGTGACAAAAGTGTCTCATTTCGTTTTACTTCAAAATGAATTTCAATTAAATAAAAAATCATCAATACTATCAATTATTTTCTAGTATTTATAAACAATGAGTCAACGTGTCTGTATCCCATTACTTAAGTAAATGTTTTTAAATGAATGTGAACAAGAATTTATTTTGTTATGATTTTGTTCTGCTTGCTTAATTTTGATATTTTAGTCTACAAATAAATATGACTTCCAAAGTTCAGTTTTTTGCTTTACTTCAAGCACCTATCTACCTACCTCTAACCTTCAAATAAAATGAAAGAAACATGATCCAAAATGCCTTAAGGGACGCCAAAATCCTTTTTTGTACACAAGCGCCAGTAGCCTTCACGGGGACCCTGGAAGGGAGTATAAGGGATGCAAGTACTACTAAAAGAGAAGAGAATGCTTCTAACCCGTTGCAGATTAATACAGATGCAAGACGTCAGGTTCCTAGAGATTCATCCCAGCTGAATAAGGTAAACAATAACAAACAAACAGTTGACTCGTTAAAGGAAGATATTAGGAATATAAATTGCGCTGATATTCCGATTCCTACCAAAGTCACTAAGAGTAATAATAATACTCGTAATAATGATGCTAAGCCTAATATTAAATATTGGGAAGTCGTGGCGAAAACGAAAAAATTAAATCCCATTGTTATGATCGAAAATAAAACAAATACGGGAGATAAACTGAAACCGGTGCCCAATATTAAATATATTCATGTGTATAGACTTTAATCAGGAACCAAGAATGAAGATGTGTTCGATTATGTGAGAGCAGGTGAAATTAACACAAAAAGTTGTGAGAAATTAAATTCAATGAATTCTGAACTATACGCATACGAATGGTAGTGAAAAACTACTGACATCATCTTTTTGGTCTGAGGGGATTTGCGTTAGGCAGTTTTTTCAAATATTCAAGGCACACAAGCGGGATCAGTTTGTTTGTTTGTTTTTCCTTTATCGTGCTCTATTATTGCCTTTCGGATAATGACACGCCGGGGAATTCTGTCACCTCACTAACCCGGGAAGTTTCCCGAACCCCTCTGGTGTCGAGGGAAGGGATCTTTAATGTCCAACACATCTCTGTTAGACAGCACCGACAGCTTTACATTTCCTCCGAAAGATGGACACTCAAGTGATTCCCAGAATCCGAAAAATCGCACCGACTTTGTGGGGATTGAACCCAGGTAACTCTGCGTAGGAGACGAGCATCATATCCCATACGCCACCGAGCCGACCCGGGATCAGTTGATGACAAGGTAAAATGTTTTACACTCTTTCATCTGAACATTAAGAAACAAGATAACCGAATTAGAGGCATTTCTGGCACGGTATTCTGAAGTTGATTTGTTTTCCATAAGTGAAAGCTGGTTTACAAGTAACGAGGCATCACTTTACAGGGGTGGAAAACAGCTGCGTCATTTTCTCGAATAAGATCTACGCACGGTGGTGTAATTTTGTTTTCTAAACATAAAGATTATACTAACCTTTGTGACATCAGTGACAAATCCATTGAAGGAACCTGTGAAGTTTCAGGTGTATTATTTTCAAACATAAATCTAGTTGTTATTATAACTTACAGATCTCTAACCAGCGATTTTGAAAGTTTTGTGAATATTGTTCAAAAATTATGCTTTGTAGTGATTTTAATGTGAATTTCTATATTCCTGATGTAAGGACCTGCTCCCTAATTGAGTAATTGAATACATTAGGTTTGAATAGGATTATAGATACCCCTACCAGAGGTAAAAATTATATAGATAATGTTTTTGCGAATTTTTCAGAGAACTCTTATGAATCCAAAGTTCTAGATGTAGGTTTTTCAGATCATAAAGGTCAGATGGTTCGGGTGAGCGTTCCTTTATGAAAAAAGGAGAGCATTGTGAGTGACAAACGTAGACTACTCACACAGGTTGGTTTTAATGAAATGCATTTTATCTTGGAAAATTGTGACTAGAATTTTGTGGGTGACCAAAGCAAGTCAGTAGATGAAGGTTTCGATTCTTTCAAACAGGTTTCTTTGAATACCTATTTGGCCTCTTTTCCCGATGCTGGGGGTTCTGGCAGGCGGAGCGTGCATAGAGTCAACTGATATACGAGTGAGCTTGAAGAAATACGATATCATCTTCAGCTTTCAGATTTTCTTTATTTGTGGCAGGGAGGTGACCGGTTGAGGAAGGAGAGAAATTCCTTCAGGATCAGGTACAAAATGGCAATCAAGCAGGCTAAAATAAAAGCAAACGACAATCACATTTTGACTTCACATAATTTCGCTTATTCAAGCTTGAAATTGGTTAATAGTTTCAGAAATAACAGTGATAGTTTTCAAAATTCCGAACTAGATGCAGACGCGTTCCTCAATTATTTCGATTCTGTGCCTGAGACCGTTGCATCATCAATCTCTAATGAATTAATGGAAGACCCCATAAATCTTATGCAACACTTGACCGAAGAAATGCCGTACTTTTCATTCAGAGAAGTTAGTTCAATTATTGGGAGGAATGCGATAAGGTCCTTGAAAAACAATAGGTCGAAACATAATTACGGTATACCTGTCATATTGTTGAAGAAAAATGTCAACACAATTATTGAGCCCCTGACAACTCTAATCAAAAGTCTTGGAAAAGCTGATAAGTCAACAAATTGTAGATTTTTTCTACAGTCTATTCGACTGTGACAATATGGTTTCCGGCGTAAAAAGAGTACGATTGATGCGGTAACGCGCTTTATCAGGCATACACTTTTATGTTTGGAGGATGGGTCGCTCTCCCTGTCAGTTTTCCTAGAACTCACGAAAGCATTCGATTGTGTTGTGTATTCGTTGCTGCTGGAGAAGCTGGAAGGTACCATTTCGATAGTGACGGTGCAAAACTCATCAAATCATACTTGTCAAATCGTTATCAGATGATATTTTTTGAAGGAGAGGTTTCCCAAAAGAGTTTAATCAAAATTGGAGTACCTCAGTGGTCTATTTTGGGGCCAGTTCTTTTTCTGATATTTATAAATGATTTCCCTAGTTTCTTGGATTCCGCGGAATCGATTCTATTTGCTGCACTCCCGACGCTGTCACTGTCGGGAGTGCTGAACTGGCTGATCTGGCTACGTTGGATGATTTGGCACGATGGTCTGCAATGCGATAGTTCTCCTCAAATAAATTATGCACGAATGATGAAAAGACTCAATCTCTATCTGGATCCCAAGCTTCGATGGGGCGTTCATGTGGACCAGCTGGCTCAAAAATTGAGCAGGAACATATTTTTATTACCATGCCTTTCGAATAACCTCTCTCCTAGAGAGTTGATCTCTGTTTATCATGCTCTTTTTCACAGTCACCTTAAATATGGTATTATTTTGTGGGGTAATAGTGCGGTACGCGAAACTGAAAGGATATTTCGATTGCAAAGAAAGGCAATTAGAATTATCACTAGTTCATCATATAGAGCAGATTGTAGAGGTTAGTTCCGAGAACTCAACATGCTTACTTTGCCAAGTGCCTATATCTTTGAATGTTTATTATATGCACACAAAGAACAACATAACTGCCCTTCAGGCGAGGATTGTCACATGTATAATACAAGGTGTAGAAAAGACATCCGTCCTGACTTTTGAAGATTACCGAAGCCCCTCAATAGTCCTTTCAATATGGCATTTCAATTTTTTAATAATATACCTCTAGATTGTCGTGCTTTGACACACAAATCTTTCAAAACACCTGTTTTCTGGTGGAGAAATTCTTTTACTCCATAAGTGTTTCTGTCTACTAATGTTAGTTTGTGATATCTGTCAAATTGTTTGTTTTATATTCATATATTTTTTGGGAGTACTGTGTACTCTTGATTCATGGTGTTTGATTCTCTTTGCCATTATAATTTGTTTGACGAATGCAAAATACCTCGGTATAAGCATGAATAAATATATAATTCTAAAATATATTCTACAAAAAAGATATAATTCATTTTACTTTATACCTTGACGAGTCGTCACTGGATATTATTAATAACTGTTAAATGAACTTGATAATGTAATGATATCAGGCCTTGGCAGTTATGCATATACTCAATGTTCGGATGTTGGATAAAAAGCAGTTTGATTGTTGAAGTGATTTCCACATTCAGAATTAAAATCGTTGTTTAATAACATTTATTTGTGCAACCCGTTGAGAATCATGAAGGCGAAAAAGTATGTCTTACGAAATCAATTTGTTGGGTTTCCGAAAAAATCTGACGTTGAAATGGTAGAAGAAGAACTGCCACCTCTGAAAGAAGGGGGTAAGTTTCAAATATAATTTGTTGTTGAGAAGTTTATAGTTTTTTCTGGTTCTTCAGAGTTCCTATGTGAAAGTTTATACATTAGTATAGATCCTTACCAAAGGGCTTATTTAGTGGAAGTTGGAAACGTCGTTTTAGGTTCACAAGTAGCAAGGTGAGGGAAATGCAAAACACATACTTTATATTACAACTGTATTTAATATGAGGGTGAATTCATGAGGAAGGAATGAGAACGAACCGATAAACCAACGTAATTTATTTTTCAATATAATCTAGTTTTAGGGCTAGAAATTAGCTTAACCCTGAGTGCATGATTTTCAAATGTGTAGGAAGAAAAATATTTTGGTGTAGATATTTGCCGATATGTGCTAGGATAAATAATAAAAACAAAACGCAAGTAGAAAATAAAGCTTTTAATGAAGAAAAACTATATGTTGTATTCATCAAATGTGAAATTTGAGAGTGGAATACAGCAAAACAATTTTTCCTTTTTGCAAAGAGCGACCAGATACTTTGTGCATCCGGTGCGGGAAAATCTCTTACAACCAGTGAGTCTGCTTCTATGTTTCTTTTCACATCTTCTCTCGTTATGGTCAACTCCATCCGTTCTTACATCTTTTACAGGTACAGGGTTCACTGGTTTACGACGAGGTTTTTTTGTTTCTCAATATTATCTTTCAATATTGCTGCTAGGCAGTATTTCTCTCTCTTCAAAACTTCTTTTATAGTTGCATAAAGCCTCTGCTAACTCAGCTCTGGAGTCATCCTTCTGGTTTCATTGCTATTATGGCCTTTTTTATATGAAACCTATGATTTTATGACCGCCATGTCAATCGAATGATAGAAAATTTTAATGTACCATTTTCTGTTCACAATTCTAATCCTTTATCCTCCCAAAAAGTTGTCCATTAGGTCGACTCCCCCCATAAGGGTGTTATAGTCCTTGATAATTTTGGGGTAAGGTATAGTTGTTACTTTTTTCTGTTTCTTGTCGTACCTATTGACTGTCTAGGTTGGTTCCGCTCGTACGCATGTAGATGCCAATGTTACTAGTTTGTTGTCTTTCCAGATCGTTACAGATATGTCTACCCTTCATAATCTCCCACTTGCTATTCATATGATCCCCGAGATACAGAATCTTTCTGGGCTAACAGTTAACAATTCTCACCGAACCGATTCATTTGGATAGTACCCAGAGCATAAATACCCTGGCTTTCGAGGTAGTGCAGCAAAGGAATTGAGGTTTAAAAACTATCGAAGTAAATTATGTGGTTTACACGCCGAGGGACTAAACGACACAATCTTATGACGGTATTTCCTACCACTCCCAGATCTCATTCACCTGGAGCTTGAGCAAAATCTTGCTTGCCAGAGTAAATTTCAAAGTTGTATGCACACCCACACAGAAAGCATTTGGAAGATTTTGCTTCATAAACTGAGCCACTTTGGAAACACACATTCGTTCATCTAACGAGAGCCTGTGCTCAAAGGAACAATACTTACAAACGATGAGTTTAGATGGTTCACCAATGATCTTATTTTTGGAAACGATCATGTTGGGGATGATTTATAGGTTTATGCTCTGAGTTGTCGTTGAAATGGATTACAGATCCTATTTTTTGAAATCTGTTTACCGTCATGGTTTGAATAATTTGAGTAAAGCCATATTTCGACCAGTATTGTAGCAGTTACATGAGCACTGGTAACACCTTTTCGGACAATATATAAATTGGTTTCTTATACAATTTTTGTAATAATTGCGTCGTTTATGAATTTTGAAAAAAATTGGTATGGAGTTTCTAGGTCTGCTAATTCTGGGGGTAGCTCAGTACTTCCTAAGAAGGCAATGCGATCTTCATTCAATGGCAAATTACATTTTTTCCAAATTAGTTCTCTGCTACGTGATCTCCATGCTGCATGAACTGGGCGAAGGTCCTTGAGATTCCTCAGAAGAGGCCTCAGCAGCTTCGACAGATACAAGAGGAGGATCTTAGTCGACTTCTTCATTCTCGGGAGGTTCATTATCCAAATCAGCTGAAATATCTTAAATATTTCAATAATATTCGATATCATTTTCATCACCTCTATATTATTCATCTTCAGAGACTTCACCATTTTCTAAAGCCATGAGCATATCTTCGATTTCTCTATCGCACAGCCTTCGCGTCGTGCTAAAAAGCAAAAAAAAAAAGATTAAGCAAAACCAGCACCACATAACTATTCCTACCATTTTCATATATGCATAAAGAAGCCAATCGGCAACATTTCAGAAAACGAACAATACATAAAATGGCAAAGAAATTCGAAGACAAACATATGATATATCAATAATTTACTTTATTTTCAAGTGGATAACTATTTTTCGACACTTTGAGGAATACTTTATTCAATATGAAATGCAAAACAAAACACTTGTACCCTCCAATGCAGAAACTCTTAACACTCACTTAATTGTAATGACGTATGACAGATAAACTACCTCCAAATTTCAAGATTGTTTTTTTTCTGATAGTCTATGATCTATGCCCACATATTATGATGCGTTCAAAATCGTAAAGCTGTCAAAACGTTTTTTTTCAATAAAAAAATAATTTGCTTCCGAGTGGCAACTGTATGCTTTTAAGCGTTAAACGATATTGGGGTTACTTGATGCATTACTGGGGGCCACGTCAAGTGGATGAAGTAGCAATTCATATTGTTAGTCCCCCAGCTTGGCTGTTGAGATGGAGGAAGAATGGGAACGAGTATTAACGTGGTGTGACAGCATTTTCTTCTTGGCAAGATGTGACCGCTTTGCTTTGATTCCCTCGTGCAATTGCTCTAACAGTGATTCATTCATTTATGTTCTTTCCTTCTTAAGGAAAATTAGAGCAGAAAATGCCCTGTGTGTCCCAGAAGATGGTGGCTATAAACCTTGTCAGCCGATGGAAACACCTTGGCATTCTTGTATGCACTACCACCATGCTCTACTCACTGTTTGGATTACTATTTCGTCCCACTACTTAATTGCTATCTCTTCCAACTTCATTCGGTGATCGTCTAACACAATATTGTGGACTATCGTGATCTTTTTTGTTTATTTTTTCTTAGTACAGGGAGGTTGTAACTTAACTGGAATACATCCGTCCTCCTTGTCCTACTAGTCTTGCATCTTTGGTAATAACCATAAATTGATAATAAGCCATATAATTACCCCAGACCCTAACATTCATATCAGGACATGCTGCACACCCATGCATCACACGGGATTGAACTGACCATCGGCGTCAAAGTCAGTCTATCAACTGACTTGCATACGGATGCGACATTTCTGGAGTTGCTACTTCAATAGAGCATCTTGGACGGATGGAATGTTCCCTGCTTGCTCTGCCACAACAAAAATCAGTAAACCATTCAGGGATCATCTTAATTAAAGTATAATAATCACTTACCAAGAGATCTTTTGGTTTCCGAGGTGGCTTTTTTCCGAAGAAAGTAAAGTTTCACTTTCACCTGACTTATTTATTAGCTCTCGTATTCAGAGATGATTATATTCTTTTATGAAACTATGCAATCACTAGCAAAATCTAACGGACGTTACTTGCCTGTGTAAATTTATTTTACATTAGTATAAGCTCTTTATTCGCAGGGTATATGTTTCGTACATATACCGCGAATACAGAAACCGTGAATATGGAATGGTAATTTTTATGGAATTATTGGGGTTACTTTCCTATGTGACAAAATAAAAAATAAATATATAAAAAAATCAACTTAATTGAAGTTCTGGAAGATATTGATTAACTATTATCTCTAGGTTAAGGCAACGGTTTGAAAAATGCTGTAATTTTTCTTGCTTGTGCAGTTTTCAAGAGTTTCTGCAGTTCAGACTGATATTCAGCAGTGGCATTAGTGTTTGACTCTTAAAAAGACTTCGTTCCGTGCAGTGATTAGAAGTCAGGAGGCAGACTTCTATGAAGTTAATTATGTAGAAAAGTAGATTAATGTACAGGCTTTCATGTAAAAATAAAATAATTGAGATATCTTTGCACGTCTTTTTTAACTTCAAAAAGGTACTTACTCAAAAAACATGCTTTGTATTATGTCTATGACCTTCGCACAAATGCAAGCCATAAGTTGATAAAGTTTGATATGGCATAAAATACGAACCAACATTGATTTTTATATGATGGTGAAGAGTATCTTTCATTCCGAAAATTTGATAATGATTATGATAAAAGCAGGAAAATAAGCTTGTTGAAACTGATTTTCTCGTTTCCAATATGATATTGATATAAAGTACTATTTTTCAGAATTCTAGAGAGTAGAAATTCTAAATTTCCTTGTGGCAGATATGTTATTGCATATTATGGGTGGAAAACGCATGGCATTATTGACGAAACTTCTGCAGGAGTTGGCTTTCCTCCAAGATTGATACAAGATCCCATAAATCATCCCATATCATATTACTTAGGTGTTCTGGGTATGCCAGGGTGAGTACCTTAGTGGATTTGTTGAATTTCTCAGCTTAGTACATTCTTTAAATTTAAATAGCAAATTTTCATTAATATAGCTCATATAAAGGTGAAATTTAAGTTTTAAACTCAAAATTTTATGATAATCAAATCTTCCTCAAAATAACCATCCATGATGATATTTTCGTCAATGCGGGCAAGTCGCATGCAAAAACTTTCTCCATAAAAGTCTCTGTCAGGGTACATCCCATTAAACTAGGTGGGCTGAAAAGTTCGTAGGCTGATATACAGATGGCGTTATCAGGGTCTTATCCAAATAATTTTCTTCTTCTTCTTCGTCTTGTGGTGCCTATTCGGTCCGGATGTTGGCGATCATTCTGGCGATTATAATCTTGTTTGTTACGGCACGGAAGAGTCCTGTTCTTGATACTGAGAACCATGTCCTGAGCTTCTTGAGCCAGGAGTTCCTTCGTATGCCGGGCCCGCGTTTACCTGGGATCTTCCATTGTAGTATCCTTTGCAGCAGCCCATATCTTCCTTCATTTCTCATTATATGACCCAGATATTCAAGTTTGGGCTTCTTTATCGTCGTAATTAATTCAGGATCTTTCACCATTCTTCGGCAGACTTCTTCGTTAGAGACATAGAATTCTTAGAATCCTACGATAAAGCCACATTTCAAAGTCTGCAAGTTTTTTGGTAGTTGCCTCTATTAAAGTCCATGATTCTACGCCATAAAGTAAGACAGAGAAAACATAGCACCTGAGGTCGTATTTTTGTTGTGGTTAAACTTAGAGATCGGCTCTTAAGCACTGAGATCATTTTAGAGCACACTGCTCTTGCCTTCTATATCCTGCAACGGATCTCCTACGAATGATCCCATTGATCATTAAGTACAGTGCCCAGGTATGTGTATTTTGACACTCTCTCGATTTGTTGTTGGTTGAGTATTAGATGTTCGTGTGGGATTTGATTTTTGCTGATCACCATGTATTTTGTCTTATTGACATTAATATCTAGGCCGTACTCCATGCTGACTTCTACCACTCGTATCATCAGTTGTTGTAATCCACTCACACTATCTGGCATAACTACTGTATCGTCAGCGTACCGGATGTTGATCAGTATTTTACCGTTGACGTTTATTCCGGCGTTCACGTCCTCAAGAGTCTTCCTAAAAATGTGTTCCGAGTACCCATTGAATAATAGTGGGGAAAGCACGCATCATTGTCTTACGCCTCGAGAAATATTTATCGCCGTTGACTTTTCTTCGTCTATGGTTATATACGCTGACTGTCCCCAATATAGTTGTGATATTATGGCCAGATCTTTTCCGTCCATACCTATATTGCCCAAAGTTTCGATTAATTTGTGATGTTGTACTCAGTCGAAAGTCTGACTATACTCCACAAAGCAAGCATATACATCGCAATTAACATCTCTGTACTTCTGGAACAGCACCTGAGTACTGAATAGGGCTTCTCCGGTGCATACTGCATCCCGAAATCCAAACTGAGTCTCCGACATGTATTCTTCACAGATCCTGTATATTCTTTTGTGTATAATTTTTAGGAAAAGGTTTAACAGATGGCTCATAAGACAAATAGTTCGATAGTCTTCACATTTCTTTGCACCAGGTTTCTGAGGTATTATGACGAATTCTGATAATAACCATTCCTTAGGTATTTCTCCAGTTTCGTGGATGTGGTTGAACAGATTTGTGATTTTTACGATTGCAGAGTTGTCTAAAAGTTTGAGGAGCTCAGGTCTAATGTTATATGGACCAGGAGCCTTCACTTCTTCCATTTGTCTTATTACTGCTCTTACTTCTTCGTTGGTGATAGAGAGCCCTGATCTATCCAATATCTGTGGCTGTTGTGGTCTTACGTCCTGGAGTAGTTCTGTGATATATGTCTCCCGACCTTTATTTTGTCGTGTGTTCATCTATGACTATATTCCCTCGATTGTCCATCATTTTACATATTGTTTTGGGCCTATACATGCCAGCCGTTTGTTTAACTTTTTTATGGATGTTAAAACTGTCATATTTCAGCTGCAGAGCTTCTATTTCTTGGCAATCTTCTTGAAGTTTTCTTTCTTCGGCTTCTCTGATCTTCCTTTCTATTTGTCTATGTATTATGAAGTATTGCGTTGTCGCGAGTCTTCTTCGTTGCATCGTTTGTAGGATTTCGTCTGTTATCCACATTTTTATTTTGATGTTTTGATCTGGTTTTAAATATTTGTCGCTTGCACAATCAACTATGCTGCTTAGCCTTTCTAGTTCGAAACACACCTTTCGACTGCTATTCTCTTTCTGCATTTGTTCAGCTAAGTAGTTTATTACTTCTGCTTTCGTTCTAGGATGTTTTAGCTTCTGCATGTCATACCTGTTTTTCCTTCGTCTTTACTTCACAGTTTTTAAGTTTCTAACTATATGTTATTTCGAGTCGAGTGGCGATCTTCAAGTGTACAATCTTCTTGGTGGTAATTTTAAGAAGGTATTAAGCACTGCCAATTTCTTTTCTGCGGCAAACATTACTATCTGTCTATCTTGGCGTTGAAGTTCCCCATTATTATTATTAGATGGTGTTTGGGGAGTTTATTGTAGATGTTAGATATTTCGCTGTAGAATTTTTCAATTTCCTATTCGCTTTTATCTGCTGTGGGAGCATTTATCTGAATTATATTGATTGGTACTCGGCTTGTGTTGACTTGTAAAAGCAGGGCCCTTTCTGATATTGGTTTGAAATTGGGGACATGTTTATGAATGGTTTTTTTCAATTATGATACCTACTCCGTGTTGGTGGTTATCTATACTTGTTCCGGCAAGATATACTCGATATGCGCCTATGAAGGATTGCCCCGAAACTGGCCATCTCATCTCACTAATACCTAAGATCTTTAATCTCTTCATTTCCTCAATGACCTTATGGACTTTTCCGGATTGATACAATGTTGTTACATTCCATGTACAAATCTTTGTGGCTGACCCGGAGATTCTTAGCAGCCTCCGACCATTTAAGGTCTGTCGGGGACTGAGGCCCGTGTTTTGATTGTTTTCAGCAATTGGGGTGGTTTCCCGTTGCCTTCCTCAATAGTCAAGGACAATGGAAAGGGAAATAATATGTTTGGTTCAGGAGTTGGGAGTGTGACACTAGTTTCCCCTGTAAGGTTTTGGAAGATGAACCAAGGTTCGCGTGGGCAGAGTCGAGTAAAAGTCGATCTGCCAACTATCGGGATCATAGATGAGTATCTACCAGCTATCGCTGATTTTCAGTTAGTAGTTACCTTAACTAGACATAGGTGGAAAGTTTTCAGTAGTGCGACCGTTGGCGTGAGATATAGCATTGAAATCAACTTTGTTATTGTTGGAAAAATGGATTAAATAGAATTCCATGTATTCATTAAAGATTGCTTTTTGGTGAAAAAATACAGTTGAAGCCAAAGCGTTGCTTGATAAACATTATTCGGACTCTGGGCCAGGAGAATCAACGGTTTAAAAGTGGTTTGCAAGGTTTGAACTAGGATGAACATCCAAGACGATGAACTCAGTGGACGTCTGAAAGAAGTTGTCATCGATGAAATAATCAAAAACGTGCAACCGAGAACAAGTGTTCTCAATAATCGAAAAATACAATTTTTTGAGATGTGTGCGATATGGGTATTGTGCTTATTGACTCTTGATAAAAAACAGCAACGAGTCGATGATTCTGAGCACTGTTTGAAGATTATTAGCCGTAATAAAGCAAGTTTTTTCGTGGATACATCACAATGGATGAAACATGAATTCATTACTACATTTCAGAAAGCAAACAACAGTAAGCCGAGGAGACTGCATCCGAAGCGTGTAAGAACGCAGCAGTCAGATGACATGGTTAAAACATTTGTTTTCTGGGATGCGCATTGATTATCCTAAAAAGGGCCAGACGAAGAACAGCGACTACTACATCAAGTTATTGGATCAATTCAAGGATCAAATCACGAATAAACGGCCCTATTTGAAAGAAAAGTTCTGTTTCATCAAGACAATGCACCTCACCACAAATCAATCAAAACATCGGCAGAATTGTACAAATTAGCTTTTGAATTATTTCCCCATCCACTTTATTCATCAGATCTTGCCTTTTCTCTGTTTTCCGACTTGAAAAGAATGCTCGCTGGAAATATAAGAATAGTTAATCGCCGAAACTGAAGCCTATTTTGAAGTTAAAGAGAAATCTTATTATAAACATGGAATCGAAAAGATTATTGATCCATACAATTGAATTAGACCAACAAAATATTACCATGTTAGCCTACGAACCTTTCAGTCCACCTAGTAATACAACGCTATCATTAGTGAAAAACTCGGTGGGGGTGGTGTCGCTATTCTTATGAACTCTTCTCTGGGGGCTAATGTGATTGATCACTCAATTAGACACGTGGAAATGTTATTCCTTCTAGTTACCTACAATACTTGTGAATTTGTGGTTGGGGGTGTTTATATACCCCTTTATATATGCTGAGGACGTATATTCTGCACACGGGTATGCTGAAGTAGAAGTTTCCCTGGCATATCCCAATCTGGAAATGTGTATCTGTGGCGACTACAATGTCACAGGAAGTGAGTTGCACGATGGTGAGTTAGTTTTGTGCGATGAGGGGAGTTCAGCATCTACTTCTAGTGACAGTGCAAACTTTGTCAACTTATACCAAATTTGTAAGATTAGCAATAGCCGAAATGTATATTTAAGATCTCGTTTTCGCGCATAATAGTGCTATTCAGCTACGTCCAGCCGAGGATTTCTTTCAAGTCAATAGCATTCATCATGCAGCTCTTGAGTTTGATCTGACCATTCCAATATCTGTTGAAAACACTTTAACGTTCTGCGATGTAACTTTTGGTTTTTCTAAGGGCAATTACGTTGGCCTCAATGAGTATTTGTTTGCTCGTCATTGGTCTGTCGATTCTGATGATATCAATCCTGCCGTTGCCAGATTTTATGATATTCTTTATGAAGGATTCGATCTTTATAGCTAGAGTTTTCAGGAGCAACATGAACCATCCCACTTGGTTTTCTGGGAAGTTAGTAAAAATGATTGGTCGCAAAAAAAGAGCTCACCGTAGATTCAGAAGGTCTGGCAGGGATGAGGATTACAATTACTTCACCATGCTGCTCTCTAGCTATAAATCGCTCTCGAGGCAGCTTTATTCGGATTACCTCAATAATATGGAACTCTGGATCTACTCTGACCATCAATCATTTCGGAAATTTGTAAATTCTGAAAAGAATTCAATGGAGCTTCCGAGTGTTATGGAGTATAATGGAATAACCAGTGGAGATGAAGAAGCGGTAGTCGACTTATTCTCGGATTTCTTCTCAGAAGTCTACAGCGAGGATTTTGTGGTACTCAATAGGATTGATTAAGATTTTTCCGTTAATAGTGATGACTGCCAAGTTTCACAAAGGGAAATTTTGGAGGTTATCGACAACTTGAAACCCGGATTATCGACTGGGTGTGATAGTATAACATCCTTTGTTCTGAGCGGTGACTTTGTGCTAGATTCTCCTCTCAGTAATTTGTACAATCTTTCATTGAGTCAGGGTGTGTTTCCCGCTTTTTGTAAACGTAGTTTCGTGATCCCGTTGTTCAAAAGTGTTCGAATTACAGAGGCATTTCTTTGCTGTCTGCCATATCTAAAATTTTAGGTTATTTGGTTTGCAGTTATCTCTCATGGAAGTGTTGTTCCATCATTATAAACGAGCCAGACGGGTTTTGAAAGGGTCGCTCAACCATTACCAACCTAGCGCCTTACACAAAGGACATAATTGATTGCTTTGAATCTGGCTGGATTTCAGCCTTCGATACGGTGAACCTTAATATATTAATGAGTAAACTAGAGGTCATAGGCATAACTGGTCCTTTACTCTCATGGCTGGGTAGTTTCTTGTATGGCAGGGTACAGATTGTAAAATATAAAAACTTCTATTCCAGAGAAATACATGTAACATCAGATGTACCTCAGGGATCTCATCTCGGTCCTCTCTTATTTAATATCTTTATCAACGATATAAAGAAGTTTATTTCCACTAGATTTCTTTCATTTGCCGACGTATCAAGTTTTACTCAATTGTGAAGCATTCCCGTGATTCAATGATAGTTTTGTTTTGTGGGTAGAAATTGATGTTTTTAAATTAAGTATCGTTAAGTGCAAGTTAATTACATTTCACAAATGTAGAACGCCAAACTATTACAACTACAAACAATAATATCAAGCGGGTGGTCTATGTTCAAGATTTGGGTATCACATTAGATAGCCAGTTAAATTTCAAAGAGTATATCTTGTTATCATCTTTTGTCTTACGTCGTTCCAGAGAGTTCTCTCCAGGCACTTTGAAGTTGCTCTACTGTTCACTTGTGCGATCTATATTGGAGTACGGCTCTGTTATTTGGTCCCCTTTCTACCTGGGAAACATTTTTTAGAAAAGATTCAGAGGAAGTTTCTTCGTCGCTTGGCATTTAGATCTCTCATTTGGTCTCCGAACTTTGATCTCGATCTGGTAAGAAACATGTTCAATCTCAATTACTTAGCGCACAGACGTCAGGTATTCGATTTGTGCTTTCTGTACAGGTTGCTGGAGGGTAGTGTCGAATGTCCTGATTTGTTGAGTATATTAGAATTGAATATATCCGCAAGACGTACTAGACACACACCTATGCTTAGGGTTAGAATGCATAGGAACAATTACGCCAACAATTTTTTTCTGTATCGCACCATCAAACTCGCAAATATAGCAGTGGGTTTGGATTTTTGTTACTTGTCGTTTACTGCATTCAAAAGGCATGCCTTTTGCGTGGTCCGGTCGAGATAGGTCGCGATTGATTCAGATGTACGAGTAATTATTTTAGGTCATCTGGATGTCAATGGTTTTGTTTGTTGAATAACAATAGGTTTAGGATTTGAAGTTTATTTTTTGTTACTTTTTGCTACAGTGAGGGTTTCCTGCTTAATCATGTATATAATTATACTTCAGCATGATGAATAATTACTTACACATATAAATAAATAAATAAAGTTTTGAGTTTTGTTTCATCAATGATCCATAACTCAGCATCTGCGAAATTCTGATAATAATTTCTGTACAGTGCTACTGCCTATTTCGGATTCTTAGAAATTTGTCACCCCAAGCCAGGAGAGACAATTGTAGTATCTGGCGCTGCAGGAGCTGTAGGTCATGTGGTAGGTCAAATCGCCAAAATTAAGGGATGCAAAGTCATTGGAATTGTTGGTTCAGAAGAGAAAGGTCGTTGGATTACTGAAGATTTGAAGTTTGATGGCTATATTAATTACAAGCTTCATAATATTTCCAAAACACTCGCAGCTCTAGCTCCTGAAGGAGTTGACTGCTACTTCGATAATGTAAGTCATGAACATATTACTTATAATCTTGAATGAAGCTGGCAAGTTCAACACTGGAATCCAGCCTTCGCCAAGTTTTTTCATATATTAAAAGTTATCTTTCTAAAAGTATTCTTCCATGAATAATCTTTTTAATTTTTGAGTTTGAGAAAATAAAAAAATCTGATAATAAATACTAAACATCTGGGTTGTTCTTAAAATTACGTAGAATAATTTGAACATTCCACAGACACTTTTTCGAATAGAATGATCAAATGTACGAGAAATAAATTTCATTATTCAACAGTTTTCGAGTTAGAATGCAAATTTCGATTCTTCAAATTAAATAGACGACTTTGATTTCGTTGAATGTAGTATGTTTTTCCCTTTATATATGTATATCATTCGCACTTAATTTTCTCAAACTCATTTAGAATAAACAATTGTATAACGCTGCCCCAATTTCATCTTGAAGGTCTTTGTCACTACTCATTTATTCCCACAGTAATCAAATGGGGTGTGAACATTTTCTCAGGTATGTAGTTCAATATGTAAATAATTAGAAATAACTTATATTTTTTTCAAATGTTTCGCTCGTATTTCGAGACTATCCTCGTTTAAGGACAATGGGTTTTTGTGGGGTCAAATTGTAATTCGAATTGAGTTATTGTAGATTCAGTTTATAATGGCTCCTGATAAATCTGGTGCGCTAATTACTGCATCTTTTTATGGAAAGCGCTTCGAAAGGCTTGACACAGCAAATTTTGTTATAATACCCCCTGAAGTAGACGAACTAACGAATGAAGAGGATAAAGATGGAAATGAATGCGATCCTTCCGACCTGCCTCAAGATGTACCATGGGAATTACATTAAGACACATTTCAAGATAGCGAAGATAAAGACAATATTTCCTTTCAGAATGGATAAAATAAAACAAAAACTTCGAATCTAATCCATCTAAAGAAAATAACTCCAAAAGTTCAACTAATCTGGACTGAGGATACAATTGACCTTAGTATGAATGAAACGCATGGTTATATTAACCGTCTAGATATTCTGAAACACACAATTGAAAAACGAAACTCCGGTAAACATTTTTGATTAGCTGATACGTGGAAATATTTTAAAACTCCTAGCAAAACAATCACAATATACGAGGCTGGATTGATAAGTCTCCGGCCTGACCAAGAGATGGCACCATCAGGCCTACTTCGGAGGTGGATTTCTATAGTACCGTCCTTAGATAGCTTGTAGATATAGTTTCAGCCTGATCATGTTAGTTTACGTTTGAACAAGACGCCTCTGTGTTCTTGGGGAAAATGGAAAAATTGGAAAAGCATACTGTCATCAAATACTTTTATTTGAAGAGGTTTACGCCGAAGCAAATTGAAGAAGATATTGATTTAACACTGGGGACATTCTCCCCATCATATTCAACCGTTAAGCAGTGGGTTTCCGAGTTTAAAATGCGTCGTGTGATGAGCCACGCTCAGAACGCCCCGTTGAGATCACAATTCCAGATATGATCAAAAAAATTCATAAAATCGTACTGGACCGCAAATCAAATATGCGTGAGATAGATGAGACCTGTAAGATGTCACACGGACGTGTGAAAAATATTTTGCACCAACATTTACATATGGTAAAGCTCTGTGCAAGATGGGTGCCGCGTTTACTAAAAATTTATTCGAAAAACCATTTCTACCGCCAATTTGGCGCTGTATAAGCATAATCCAAGCAAATTTTTGCGTTGATTCGTTATTGTTGACGAAACTTGGGTCCATCACTACACTCCTGAGAATAAACAACAGTCTAAACAGTGGATTGGAACAGGGGAACCAACTCCAAAGAAGGCAAAAACAATTTTATCGGCAAACAAGGTTATGGCTACTGTTTTTTGGGATACAAGAGGTATTATATACATTGATTACCTTGAAAAGGGTGAAACTATCACTGGTCAATGATACGCAGACTTTTTGCAACATTTTAGCCACGAAGTGCGAATTAAACGATCTCATTTGGCGAAGACAAAAATTTTGTTTCATCACGATAACGCACCAGCGCATTCTTCGCACGTTGCCATGGCTAAAAGCTATGATCTGAAGTGATGTCGCACCCTCCATACTCTCCAGACCTAGCCCCGAGCGACTATTATCTGTTTCCTAACGCTTGGCGGTGAGAGATTTGCGGGCAATGAAGGAGTAATCGAAGCTGTAAATAGGTATTTTGAGGAACTTGACTAATCGGCCTATAGAGATGGCATTACTAAACTAGAACACCGCTATGAGAAATGTATCAGCCTTAAAGGAGATTATGTTGAGAAATAAATAAAATCTTAAAAACGTTGTTTTTCTTGGTCAGGCCGAAAACTTTATCTATCCATCCTTGTATGCAACTCAACAAGGGCAATCATTCGTTTTGTGTTACTGCACGAGATATCAAGATTTTTGTCGGAATATTACTCTTTAGTGAATACCACAGGTTACCAAGGGAATGTTTGTGTTGGAGTCTAGATGAGGATCTGTCTATAACATTAATTTCAAAAGCAATGTGAAGAAATCGTTTTCAGGAATTGAAATAATTCTTGCATTTTGTTGATAATTGAAAACTTGATAGAAATGACAAAATGTAAAAAGTTAGAATTCTGAATAGAAACAACAGTGGGGAATTTTTCATTCTCAGTTGTCTATAGATGAAGCTATCATCAAAAATTTCTGACTGCAAAACATTTTATTGAAGGAAAGTTTGTGAGATTTGACTTTAAAGACTGGATGATCTGCAGTTCCACTGGATATTGTTTTACATTTGAAACCTATCATGGCAGAACCATCTACTGTAAGAGAGGAAATCGAAGAGAAAAGTTCATTACCTCTTGGTTCTAGAGTCGTTTTGGAGGTATTTAAATGTGTATCTGATCCGTCAGATCACATTATATTTTTTGATAATTATTTTACCACGCCTGACCTTGCAAAAACATTGAGAGGAAGAGGTTTTAGGGCTACAGGGACCATTAGGGATAATCGCCTCAAAAAGTAACCTTTATCATCAGTTCCTCGAATGAAAAAAGAAAACCGTGGGTGTTTTCAATACATTTAGGACTCAACAAATAAATTTTTGCTTCTCAGATGGAAAGACGACAATACTGCGACAATGGGAACAAATTACGTTTCGGTTGAACTACTGGAAAAATAAAAAAATGGTCCTCAATTAAGAAGAAGAATGACGTTCCACCATCTCTTCTCTTTTCCAAATATAATACTTTCATGAGCGGTGTTGATCGAAGTGTTAACAGCGACAGAAAATCTGTTCTGGGAAAAAATGGTGGTGGTCTCTTCTCACACATATGGTCAATGTGGCTGCCATCAATGCTTGGAAAATTCATACAGGGGTTTGTGAAGATGAAGCCGATTTTTTTACCTTTGTTGGTTCTAAACTCAACAGTATTGTGTAAGAAGAAGGCGGTCATTTCCAGTAAAAATTGAGAAACAATTTTAATCATAATATAAGAGATTTATTGAAAACCAGGATTGCACTTTTGGTCTCTCGATTGTCTTCAGTTGACAACAAGTACTGAACTAAAGTTGAAAATACATATATACACATTTATGTTCCAACTTCACTTCATAGATATTCAAAATGTGAGAAAAATCATGATTTGATTAAAAAAATTCGTGGGATCAAATGGGTTAATTGAAAATGCTGTTATTCTTTATTCGAGGAATTTATTCTTCCTATGACAGTATATTATTTATTAATTATTATCTCATCAATTGACATCGATTATTGTGTGCATAGTAATGTCGATAGCGAATGCTTTTTGAGTAAATCTCGAGAAGAAAAAAATTTTTAAAAAGTAGGTAACTTACCTACAAAATTTAATTACGTAATAAAATAACACTCTGCTAGCGGCAAAAGGCGGCTTTATCAAAGGAACGCGCGGTACATGTCAAAAAAAGACGCGTTTTTTATTCTTGCCGATTGAACCCAGGTAACTCTGCGCAGGGGACAAGTAGCAAATCCCCTACGCCACCGAGCCGGCAAACACACTGATTTAGTTCTTCACACGGACGTCAGGTGGTTGAGTCACGGAAAATTCCTGGAAAGGTTTCAAGAATTATTTCCCGAAATTACAGCTTTCTAGATGAAAGAGGTGATGACACTCTGATGTTGAAAAACGAAAAATGTCTGACTGATTTGGCATTTTTGACCGACATCACAATGCACTTAAACACCATTAACTTGGAGCTTCAAGGAGATGGAAAAACTATTATTGAGATGATTAGCGCAGTAAACGCATTCAAAAGTACATTGCAACTTATGATAGATCAACTGAAAAAAAAAAGAATCTGAAACATTTTCCGTCTTTGAAAGCAAGGATTCCTCAGTTGAATTATGATACGTATGAGGCTGAATTATCAAATCTTTTGGGACAATTCGAAATGCGTTTTTATGATTGCAGTAAATTGGCAAAATATAGCATCATTTATGAGTTACGTTACCATCTTATGAAAAGTATGCTGATGACATGCAGTGCCACGTTTCAACAGCCAAAGTCACTTCATAACTGAGTTTAACTCGCAATTTTGAATAACTATGAGTTTTTTCATTGACATTATAAGGAAGAACCTAACTAAACCTAACCCAAACCTTGACCAAATTAAGGTGTATTGTGCGGAAAGCTAATATCTATATATGCTACGGTACACCCTACCTAGGTGGGTAGGTAGGTAGGGTGTATAGTCTATGTACGACAACCCTGCATCACACATACTTGCAGTCTCTCAGAGTCGATCGTAAGTAGTCAAAATATATTGAAGTAGATCGCCAGCAGTTCAAGTTTGTGCACCCCTGAATTAGGCCATGAACAGCAAAAACAATTTGCTGCATCGATTTAATAATGAATCAAGACCGGCAGAAAAAGTCTAGTTACAACATTTCACGTAGAATCAGCTTTATCGACTATGCTAAATAAATTGCCTAAGGTATTATCACCAACAGGAGAGAGAAGAGTCAAAGTTGCATCTATTAAACGTGAAAAAAACAATACTGTAGTTTGTGTGATGAACGTGCATGGTTCATTTAAATCCCCCATTTTTATTTTCGCAAGAGTAAGAATGATATATCTGCTATAGCATAGAAAAATGGATGGATGACCAAGGAATCCTTTGTGAAGTACCTTGAGTATTTTATTGAATATTCGCATTTCACGTTGGATGATCCAGTGCTTTTTATTGTCGACCTGGCATATTTCTTTAGCAGAAATAAAATTATGCAGGAAAAAAGGCAAATCTAAGGACCTCCAAAGTATAATTTGTTTGAGGCTAAAAATTCTAAACAGGCAAGAGAGTATCGATCATCTCTACGCCCCCTGAATGCTAGAAGAAAATGAGCATGAGATTATGAATGAGTATAATAGAAAAAGCAAGAGACAAGGAAAGGCTGACAATACTCTCGTAAAAGTTAGTTTAATGAGAAACTTACATGCCAAAAAGAGGAAGAAAAAAATTATTGCCTTTGATCTTCTGAAATCTTTGCAGACCCTTCCACGGAGCACTGGTTGCAGTGTGAAATTTGCAAGGCTTGGAGGCATAATGCTTGCTCGAATTATAGGCTAGGGCCGATTATCTGGGATATTTATGAAAAATAGACATTTACCCCTATTGGTTCGTCAATTTACATCTTAGGCGGGGTATTATAAATGAACTATAATATTTTGTATAATAATATATATTACTTTACTATGATGTATTTTTAATCGGTTCGTTGCCTAATATCATTGCATATATATTTAGTTACTACACTTCGAGGTACACCAAATCCTTCTGCTCTCAACTGAGTTCTGTGATTCAAAATTCACTCAATCGTAAATAGTTCAAAAGAAGAACAAATTTTGTGATTTTTTATCAATGAATTCTACTGAAAATTATTCACGTGAACTTATTAGTTAGGACAGGGGTGCTCAAACTTGAACTGCTGGCGATCTACCTCAATATTTTTAGACTACTTACAATCAACTCTGAGAGGCTGCAAGTATGTGTGATGCACGGTTGTCGTACATACACGATACACCCTATCTATTACCTACCTAGGTAGGGTGTGCCGTAGCATATATATTAGCTTTCCGTACAATATACATTTTTTAGTCAAGATTCGGGTTAGGTTAAGTTAGGTTCTTCTCTATAATATCAATGAAAAAACTCATAGTTATTCGAAATTGCGAGTTTATTGGTTGTTACAAAACAAAAGAGTTATATTAAACTTAACTAAGGACTTTGGATGTTGAAGCGTGGCACTGCATGTCATCAGCATACTTTTCATAAGATGGTAGGTAACCACTGAGTGCTAATCGCAAACATGATGACATATGATCGTCAGTTAGTCAATTGCGATATTTTGACTTAATGATCTTCATTTCAGAAAATACAGACTCGCACAAGTAAGTTCACCCAAACATTGCCGTCAGTTGAAGGGGGATTTGCCTTAGATTCGGATATTTATCTTCAGATATATAACACCGGAAATCTGTATCAGATGTTATAGCTTTGAGATGTATATTTGATATAATCTGCACCAACTCATTTTCAACAGAACATGAGTTCATATCAAACTGACTTGCTATTTCAGTGGCTATTTCCTCAATGTTTTACATGAAAAAGGATAACTCATAAATGATGCTACATTTGTCAATTTACTGAAATCATTAAAACGCTTTTCGAATTGTCCCAAAATATTTGATAATTCAGCCTCATACGTATCATAATTCAACTGAGGAATCCTTGCTTTCAAAGACGTTCAGTTGATCTGTCATAAGTTGCAATTTACTTTTGAATGCGTTCACTGCGCTAATCATCTCAATAATAGTCTTTCCTTTACCTCGAAACTCCAAAATAATGGTGTTTAAGTGCATTGTGATGTCAGTCAAAAATGCCAAATCAGTGAGCCATTTTTCGTTTTTCATCTGAGTGTCCATGTGAAGAACTAAATCAGTGTATTCAGCTGACGCTATCTTCCAATTTCAACTTAAAGAGCCGCCGTTGCAAGCTACGTGCACGGATAGAATTCAAAATTTTTGTTGCAATGCCCATAATTTCCTCCGTGTTTAAAACTTTTGAACACGAAACTTGTTGATGTATATTACAATGGAATGAAGAAATTGAGGGAACCGGTTGTAATGCACACTAATTTATATATTGGTAGCTTGTAGTTTTTTACAAAATTGAAGAAAATGTCAAATATATCTTCGCCACGGGACTTTCCCGTCAGAGGAATGATTGTCAAAGATAATAAAAAACCTGAGGAAAAAAAATGACGCGATGGTAGCAGCTTTTGATTGTTTTATGATGCCTCTCTAAGTTACCACGCTAAGGTATTGCAACTGACGCACGACAAATAAGACAAATGCACTAATCCTTCACCATACAAGAGAAACATTCTTCCTCCCAATCGTTATTAAAATGATACGTTTTAGATTTCTTCGCTGCATTCATTTTGTATTATTTAATAATAAATTTTGTATCGATGTAGTGTTGCCTTCAAGTTACGATTTGAATGACTCCCATTCCTGTAGGCGCAAAATTCATATCGGCATTTTTGTAGTTTAGTTATCTACTTTTTGAAATTTTTTTTCTCTCGAGATCTACTCTAAAAGCACTCGCGATCGACCGTTTGAGGACCCCTGAGTTAGGAGATGCTGATCTGCCAGTGAATTTCGATGCTATTAATTTTTTAGAGTAGCATTTTCAACGGTTACACGAATATCTTTTCTTTGCTAGAAGTGTTATTACATAACAATTGGTGTAGCCTAGTCAACTTTCTAATAACTGCAAATGGTTCGGAGATATTGATGACGTATAAACGGTGTATTAAAGTCATTCTAACATTGACCTCACCGTTTTTTTTACCAGAAAATTCAATCGATCTTGTATTCTATGAGGTTGCCCTCAATCCTTTCTTCCATTTTCGCTACAGTCATAGTAAGAATAAGGCATATTCCACTTATAACTTGCAGCGAATCATTCTGGCATATTATAATCGCAACATTTTTTATATTGTTTGATTTGAAATTCTAGGTTGGAGGTGAAATTTCCAACGACGTTATGAAACAAATGAATTTATATGGAAGAATTTCCGTTTGTGGTGCGATTTCCTCTTATAACAGTATTGAAGAAGACAAAGGTAATTTAAATTTACAATGTATGATTAATAATAATTACACTGATATACGAAATCAAGTAAAATTTTCAAACACTACTACCTACCCGAATAGAAACCTCACACTCAATTTTGTCACCCTCAGTTTTTATAAAACATCGCTTTACTCGATTACGCGAATTTTGTTACCGACGTGTGTTTCCGAATAAATTAATGAAAAATATTGAAATGAAAACAGTTTTTTTTAGATTAGTGTTATACATCATAATTTAATGCCGAGAGTGTGTGTAAACCATCCTCATAACTTCTGTTATATTTGAGGTCAACTTACTGTTAAAAGTCAACGTCGTAGTTTGACACCGATAGTTAACAACTGTTATTTTAATTAATTTGGTTTTCCGGCGCGAAATTTGGACCAAACCTGGACTCCTAGTGTTTGCTGTGCACAGTGTGTCACTTTATTAACATCATGGGCTAAAGGATCTCGTCATATGCCGATCGCAGTGATATGGGCCGAACCGAAAGACCAGGTATCAGATGGTTATTTCTGCCAAACTTCTATAAAAGGTATGAATCACAAATCTAGCCACTCTGTGAACTGTCTAAGTCTACAATATGCTCAAAGACCTATTCCACACAGTGATGATTTACCTGTTCCTCAGCCTCCAGTAAACATGGATGACGTGACCGAAGAAAATGTATCCGAGAGTTCAGATTCCGATCCGACTTTTGAGCCCAGCACTTTAAAAACAGAAAACCTATTTTATAACTGAAAGGATCACAATGACTTGGTACTTGATTTGCAGAACTGTAGGCGTAGTTTTTTCTCAAGATGACAATATAGTGTTTTGCAGTGACATCCCCTCAGTGATGACCGAGTTGACGTTTGAATATAAATCATCTGACTGGCGGTTGTTTATAGATTCCTCAAAGGTTAGTTTAGAAGTTGTACTGTTACATAATGGTAATAAATACCCTTCCGTACCGAACGCTTATGCTACTGAAATGAAAGAATCATATGAAAATATGAAATCACTGCTAGATATTAAATATTATCAATATTCCTGGGAAATATGTAGAGATTTGAGAATAATTGCTATTTTGTTAGGTCTACAGCTTGGAGATACGAAATTTTGTTGTTTCCTCCTACCTCCATTGCATATCAAACTCGGACCAATGAAAAATTTTGTCAGAGCTATGGATCAAAATGGAGATGGTTTTTATTACTTGAAATAAAAGTTCCAAAAATCAGTGATGCCAAAATAAAAGAAGGAATATTTGTAGGTCCACAAATAAGAGACCTACTGGTTGATAAAGAGTTCGAACAAAAACTTAATCCGATCGAAAAATCCGCATGGACATGTTTTCGAAATATTGTTCGTAATTTTCTTAGAAACCACAGGGTCGAAAACTATGAAGAGTTAGTCAACAAATTCTTAGCGGCTTGCAAGGACAGAGGATGTAATATGTCTCTCAAGATTCACTTCTTACACTCATATTTGGATTTTTCCTCAAAATTTGGGAGCCGTTAGCGACAAACACGAACGTGAGCGGTTCCATCAGGACATATAGTCCAGTCATTTTAGCTATTTCAAACCCCGATCTGCGGAAAAATTCCTAGTGAGCTGAATTTTTGTATATACCTTTATTACGGAATTGTAATGAAGATGTAAAAAATAGACATAGATATCCTGCCGGCTAAAAAAGTTATGAAGGCAAAAGGTCACGAAAATCAGTTTTTCTCAAATATCTCGCGATCTATTGCTCAGAGGTCAATAAAGGCCATTATAAAAATTTGTTTGTCGTAAAATTGTCTGAAAAATTTATGTTGCATTTTTCTGTAAAATTAATCGTTTTCGGAGTAGAGCGCCGAGAAAGCGACTATATTATAACGATGCACTCGTTTCCTCACCCCCTTCGAGGTAGAATGCAGGGCGCGTTTCTTTCACATGGTTTCCCCCATAGGCATAATCCATAATATGTAATAAGAGGTTTTATTTATTTACGAATGAGTAATTTTTCATTTGAATGCAGAAAAATACAGAAAAATTAACTTCAGTATTTAATTTTTTTTAACATTTATTGTCGACATCAACAATTGCTGACAGAACGTCGAGTAGACTTATTCCTATATTTAAATCAAAATCTTCATCATTTTCATCATTGGTAGACTCTGCGTTTGAGCATGACTGGCTACGGCAATGTCCACAAACTTTTGAACATCTTAATTCAATTTTTTTTGCATCCACAATTGCCGCTGCAACCTTTTGTACAATTACAGTAGATTATCGGGTGCTGGTGGTAATAAAGTTGTTATTGGCTGTAGTATATTATTTTTTAACTCCCAACTCCACTGTTCTGGATCAATTTCTCTTCCTAGCCCGGTTTGTATTTGATAATACACTCGATAAATATGCCGTTGAGCTGCTGAAGAAGTAGGTGGTAATAATGGAAATTTTATAGCTGTATTTTCCTCGTTAATTTAGCAAAGCTACAGTGCTATGAACATTCACAAAAGTCACAGTATTTAAATATTCAATATTACCTCTAGCAATACTAGCATTTTTCAATGTCTGAAAACCACGCCTAACTTCTACTACATCACCATCCGACAACACTTCTTTGCATATATAAATATATAAAACATGTATCACTCATTATGAAAACTGTTTAAGAGCAATACTACTAAAATAATGTCTTTTACACTCAAGAAATAATTTTCACAAATACAAGTAATCGATGATTTCTACTAAAATATATTATTAAATGCTCGACGCGTTTCGATACATAATATCTTTGTCAAGAGCGAATGAATACTACAAATATATCTTACTAACAAATACTTATATACTGAAGAGGCAATCCACTCAGGGTTATCCGTATTTGAACTAGTGTTTAGGAAATAAATTTAATAAGGGGGAGTTATTTATGTCTACCAGATCACTAAGAATTTTCGGTGAATACCTAAATCTGTTGATTTCAAGTACTTCCAGAAGGTTGAGTTTTATACCTCTATTCTCAAAATGTAGGATTTCAAATTCTGAATTGAAAGAGTGACTATTTTCCCTGAGATGATTTGAATAATTTGAATCGGTTTTTCCATTGATGAAACTGCGTTTATTTTCAGAGATTCTAACATTAAAATTTCTTCCTGTTCCACCTATATAAAAACAATTGCAATCTGCACAATCCAATCTATAAATACCTGATTTATTTTCTTTATTAATTGAAGATTTATAATTCTGATAAATGAACCTAAATTTGTTGATGTTTTGAACGCTATATTTAAATTTGAATTTTTAAGAAGGATTTCACATTATTGCTAATATTTCCTATATATGTCAAAATATTGAATTTCTTGTCTTGGTGTTCACCGATAAGATATATATGTTGTAAAGCTAATTTTGTTTTTCTTATATAATATTAGATATATTATTATCACGATCTGTTTTATCAAATTCAATTCTTTGAAATGATTATCATTAGACATCGGTGTGCTCAAGAGTCTATGTATATAGCTATTGAATGCTGCAATTTTATGTTGGTAAGGATGTACCGATGTATAATGAATTGTTAGGTCTAACAATAACAAGATCAAATAATAAACACCAGTTTTCAGTTTATCATAAGCCTTCCCATACAGATATCACAATTCATTATACATCGGCACATCCTTACCAACATAAAGTTGCAGCATTTAATAGCTATATACATAGACTCTTGAGCACACCGATGTCGAATGATAATTATTTCAAAGAATTGAATTTGATAAAATAGATCGCAATAAATAATGGTTATGATACAAATTTAGTTAGCAGCATATTATATAAGAAAAAACAAAATAAGCTTTACAACATATATATCTAATCGGTGAACACCAAGACAAGAAATTCAATAGTTTAACATATATAGGCAATATAAGCAATAATGTGAAATCCTTCTTAAAATTCAAATTTGAATATAGCGTTCAAAACATCAACAAATTAAGGTTCATTTATCAGGAATTATAAATCTCCAATTAATAAAGAAAATAAATCAGGTGTTTATAGATTGGATTGTGCAGATTGCAATTGTTTTCATATAGGTAGAACAGGAAGAAATTTTAATGTTAGAATCTCTGAACATAAACGCAGTTTCATCAATGGAAAAACCGATTCAAATTATTCAAAACATCTTAGGGAACTCACTCTTTCAATTCAGAATTTGAAATCCTACATTCTGAGAATAGAGGTATAAAACTCAACCTTCTGGAAGTACTTGAAATTGACAGATTTAGGTATTCACCGGAAATTCTGAATGATCAGATAGACATAAATAACTCACCCTTATTAAATTTATTTCCTAAACACTTGTTCAAATACGGATGGCTCTGAGTGGATTGCCTCTTTAGTATATAAGTATTTGTTGGTATGATATATTAGTAGTATTCATTCGCTCTTGATGAAGATACTGTCTATCGAAACGCGTTGAGCATTTGATAATATATTTTAGTAGAAATCATCGTTTACTTGTATTTGTGTTATTATGGATTTCTATCACGTAAAAGTCTTGTCGATTGAAATAATTTTCAACTGAGCTAAATACAGCCCGACAGGCAGTAGTAGGTATAAAAGTAGCAGGTATAAAAGTTCAATAAAATACGGAACATCTGCCTACCAGTGGAGGTCGTTTGAGGCATTCACGGACACGAATTGTCCTGTCTATACTAGTATTCCTAGTGCTATATGTCTGTGTATGTAGTAGATTTTACTAACAACACACCTACAAACCTGAATAAAAAGCAATAGGGTTTACGCCTTGTATTGGTATACGTCGTACGTTATACAATACCGTATGTGAGTGCATTCTAGTCTCTATTTCAAAAACGGTTAATTTTACAGAAAAATGCAGGAGACATCTTTGGTGGACAATTTCACGACAAACAATTTTTATGATGACCTTTATTGACCTCTGAGCAATAGATCGCGAGATATTTGCGAAAAACTGATTTTCGTGATCTTTTGCCTCTATAACTTTTTAAGCCGGCACGATATCAATGTCGATTTTTCACATCTTCATTACTATGCCGTAATAAAGGTGTATACAAAAATTCAGCTCACTAGGAATTTTTCTGCAGATAAAACCTAAAATGACTGGACTAATATCCAACATGGAAAAAAGGTACCAGGGCAGGCCGAATCATCGTAGCTGACTACTGCTGGACATTTGTCATATTTTTAAAACGACTGTCAAAATTTTTTCGTTAAATTGAACAAGAACCACGAAGAAATAATATATGGGAGATGTCATCCCAAATTATTGGGTTCATAATGATTCTAGAACATCTATAGATCATAATCAGCATCACTTAGAAGACTGAATCTGGCCATCGGGGCTCTCTCGGTCAAACAGAGAGGGAATTGTTTTGTTGAGTTTGAATATTGAAGGGATTTTGCGATTATACTTCAAAATTGGCAACCAAGAACAAGGAAGTGATTATGTTTCAGGAGACTTACACTGCGACGGAAGAACATCTCCGCGAAAGAGGAAACATCGCAGGTGATTTACTTTTTGATTATCTCCTTTTTATGGCCTTGCTTGTTATGTAAAATCTTGTCTTAAATTCAAGTCTGTTTAGACATATAAGAGTCAGGTTAGATTAGGTATGATTATTGAAATATTTCTGCTGGTTTTCTTTCTCATTGTTACAGATTCCTGTCCCAAACCCCCTTCCTTTCACCTTTGTCCTTGTCTGGAAATCATGGAGTGCAAGATGAGAATTGGAGCTGCTAAGCAGAAAAATCTTTGGTACTCTTTGTATACATATGATACTAACACAACATAAACAGACAAGCTATTGCTAGTGCAATAGTGACAGGGAAACGAGTTTTTTTCCTCAGGTTTTTTCACTCGTTTATTGAATCATACACAAGATAATATGGTTCCCCTGTTACATTTTCCTGATCTCACACTTGTGTTTTTCTGACACACACCAAAATTATAGATATAAGCATTTATTGTAAATAATATTATTCGAATTTTTGTGAATCCTCTCTTTTTCAAAAGAATATATATACTGCTAGACACTTGAAAGGGATGTACCTAACGCTAAGTATTCTCGAAAATCCTGAATGAAAGTGAATATAACTAATTTTCTTTCATTTGAAAAATTTCTTGCCGTTTTTACTCAAAAACAGATGTATTGCAGTTGCAAAAAACTGAGGGTGATCGAAATTTTCTAAAAATGCAGATTAGTTACAGACTAGTTGTAGATCCAAAAAACCCATTCAATTTCATTTAACTTCCATTAAGGTCTTTTTTGTCAGTATTATTATTGTATTCATAGAATATATTTTCAGCATCTATAGTTCAAAAAACGATGATTTTCAAGGAATTAAATATGGAAGGATTTCGTGTGTTCAGATGGCTACATCGATTTGAAGAAGTTATAACTCAACATGGAAAATGGTTGGCTGAAGGAAAATTGAAAACAAAAGAAACAATTACCAAGGGTTTTGAAAATACTTTCCAAGCTTTTACTGGGATGTTGAATGGATCGAACTTTGGGAAAGCAATTGTTGAACTGTAAGCTGTACTATCCCTAATAATTTTTGAATATTTTTGAAAATTTGTGTGATTATGGTATAATTATGGTATGATTAATATAATCGAGTTGGGATCTGACTGATATTGGCTGAAAATAATAAAAGAATTTTACTACCACAATTCTATTTTTTATTTCATTTACATTCTGTTAAAAAGTACCTGGAATTCAACAATAAAACACAAAATATTTATTTTTCGAAATAATACATACACGCTCACAAATTGTCCAACCATCAGAACATTCTTCAAACGATTTTTCCGGAATTTACTTCAGTTCAGCGAATACTATGCACTACGTTGCCAGATCTAAAATATTTCTCCTTCTTCTTCAGGGATGATATTTTTTTCAAATCGAAGTGGCCTCCATAGGGAGGCCGAAATGGCTTGGACTTACGAGTCATTGGCCAACACGTAATATTAAGCATCTAATTTTCAATGAAATGCACCGTTCGATTATGCAACTATCAGTCCTTTAGGAAACCATACATTTCCTATCATGTACAAAACTAGATGATGAATAAGAACTGCTCTGAAGGTTTTAAGGAAGTGCATCGAATTTTTGATTGCGTTGCAATGGCGATTCTTCTCAGTCAGAGAGGTGGAGTGGATAGGATATGTGAAAGGGAAAACTCGACTTGTATGGTCGTAATTTTTGCATTCTTCAAAATAATGAGGATGCTGAAATATAAATTGCAAAATTTCGTAGATGTACATACCATAAAAGGTAAACAACCTAACTATAATCTAAATATAGAATCAGAGAAGGAAGAACCTCCACATATAATTAAACCATAAGAAAACATCGACTGAAAATTAGAAAAGTATATGATCTTAAGAACCTCTAATGAAACCTGGTTTTTTTGTACTCTGAGTGAAAACAGAACAGTATTCAACCGTTTGACAAGATTTTGAATATGAATTTCCCAGCTCAAGTGAGAACATACTTGGATGCCAAGGAAACCTACAGTGTCCTTAATTTTCAAATTTACATCATCAACCTTGAATCCTGATAAAGGCACAAAGCGTGATCTACTATGAGAAAAAACTATGCATTCAGTGTTGTTCTTGTTAATAATAAGTTGATTCGCAGTACACCAATCCTGAAATGTATTTAGAGTTAGCACTGAGTATTCATGAAGACCAAAAACACTGGGAGCAGAAAACATGTAGTTTACATCGTCAGCATATATAACAAGCTGAACTCTATCATTATGTGGTTTAGAGAAGGAATCTGGAACATCATTAATATATATATATATATATATATATACAATAAGGAGAGTGCCTAATATGCTTCCTTGAGATACCCCAATATTTACCAGCACTTCAGAAGAACAACAACTGGAGCTATCTTGTATCAACAAGACTTTCTGCAGTCTATTTTTAGGTAACTGTCAACCAACCTCAGTTGATTGTCCCGAATGCAATTCAGTTCTAGATTTCTTAGAAGAAGCCCGTAGTTGACACAGTCAAAGACCTTCGAAAGGTCCAATAAGAGAGCAGTAGGCAATTCATCCCGTTCAAGTGTGATAATGATGTTGTGGACAAATTCAAAGACAACTGTATCTGTGCTTTTGTTCTTAGTGAAACCGTGTTGATGTTTGAATATCACCTTAAACTTCTTGAAAAAATTAATCGGGCGTAGTGCCAAGATTTTTTCGAATATTTTAGAGAAAGCTTTTAGTATGCTTATAGGTCGATAATTACTTATATCATTGGCTTTATTCATTATAAATATAAGTGGCATCGTTATCAGGTGAATGGATTTTTCAAGAATATTCATGGGTATTCCGTCACGGCCTTCATCCTACTCACAACGTTCAATACTTCATCCTCACTGATGTCAAACATGTAAAAAGACTTATCTAGTCTCTTTCGTTCTCTCTGTGACAATTTAGGACCAGAAGGTGCTGAATCTTTAACCAGGTTAGAGGCCAAATTGATAAAGGAGTGATTAAATTCTTCCGCTAGCGTACGCAAATGTTCACTCTGAGGTAGGCGGGGTGTGGATGTTACCTTCTTTTTAAAAATCAAGATATTGATAATAGTTGAATTTGGGAGGCTTTTACTTAGTAAAATTTCATTATCAATAATAAAAAACAAGTACTGTGTTTTAAGGAATTTTACTTAATAATTGCGATTCGTAACGCGTTTCACTACACCGTAGCTTCTTCATTCGTCTGAAGAAGCTACGGTGTAGTGAAACGTGTTACGAATCGCAATTATTAAGTAAAATTCCTTAAAACGCAGTACTTGTTTTTTATTATATTGATATTAGTCCACACAGTCCGAGATTTATTTTGAGCTGTAGAAATGATATTTCCATAAAATGATTGCTTAGCCCTGAATCTCAAGATCATATTGAATTTTGATCTTCCTATATAGGTCCAACGAATCTGGCTTTCGTCTAGACAAAATATAATAATAGTCTAAGAGTCTTTCAAATGCTTTGTTTCAAGAGTAGCTGTAATAGATCTACGTATTTGACGTTTGCATTTAGTAAGCGGAAAACTGAAATAGAAAATAGACGTGTAAATGGAAGAAAAATCATTACACTTTTTGTAAGTATCAGAGGGATCAGTGTATATATTCTCCAATTCTGTGACTCTAGGCTATTAAGAGAGACACTCACGTTCTCATGAGAGAACAGTCTTTTCAGGATTGTCTCCGAGGACAATCCTGAAAAGAAGCTTTATGTGGAAACACAAACTTCTGCCCAGAGTGATCCGATAAAAGAGCCTCATAGATAGACACAGTGCCTCTCTCAATATTCGTCAAAACATTGTCGATGCAAGTAGCAGAGTGAGGAGTTACACGAGTAGGAGAATCGAAGAGCAACCTACAATTAAACATTTCTTGAAATGCAGAAAGGGTAATTGACTCCTTTGAGTCCTCCAGCAGGTAAATATTGAAGTCTCCTATCACTAAGAATAAATTATTCTCAGAAATACACTTTTCTAAAATACATGCTAGATACTCGAAAAACAAGTTTACATTACAATAAGGTTCAGTATCCGGACGATAAATACATACAGTTAAGATTTTCGTGGATCCCACAGTTAGCTGAGATGCACAGCACTCAAACACCTTTGACTTAGCCAGACGTTAATATCTGGCCTGTCTTCAAAACTAATTTTAAAGACATGATCCTCCAACTCATCATGGGTTCTCCAGAACTTGGTATGTATTTAGCGTCCCGGAGACGTTACTCGTGAATCCAATAAGTTGCTGACTACCTGCTTGGACCGTCTGTCACTGACTATTAATTTCATTGTGGCAGGCGATTTCAACCATCGTGATGAACCTATCCTCTTTTCGGAATTCCAGATCCATTTTCTGCTTCAGGCGACTTAATACGATTTATAGCAAACCCAAACCTTGAACATTTGTAACTCAACTAACCAGATTTCGTACAAACAACACTCCTTCTATTTCAGACTTGATTTTTTCAATTTTTCAATGATGATCAACTTATCAGTGAGCCAAATTATCACTCTACAATTGATAGTTCTGCTCATGTGGTGATTACTGCTACTATTTAACTTAACCTTGAGAAGATCACCTAATAGTATCACTACAAACATTATTGTTTACGAAAGCTCGTCAGACGAGTTACTTCTAGTTGATTCGAGCTAACTTTATATCATACCCTCGATGAATTTATTGAGTATTATTATCAAAACCACATGTAAAGAATCAGTTCTTAGAAATCCTCAAAAACCCTGGTTGAAATAGGAGATCTTATAACTAGTTGCACACAAAACTCAAGTCTGGAAAAACTATAAGATGACCAGAAGCCAGGCCGATTTATATGTATTCGAACATTTTCCAACCACCTGTCTGCCACACTTTTCGCATCACGTCGTAAATACGAGGAATCCATCGAAAACTCGAAAACAATAAGAAGTTGTTCAAATATATGCGTGTCAATTTATAATCTAACGTTAGCCCTCTGTCCTCCGTAGAACTGACGGTAGTTTGTGCTCTTCTGACCACGATTCAGCGGAATCTTTGGCCGATGCTTTTTCCTAGTATTTTACACTCGAACATGGTAATGATCAGTTGCCATCCATTTTGAAGCCATACTCTATTAATAGCTTGACAGCTATTGAATTCACTCCTGAAATGGCCAGGAAGCATTTTATTAATCTAAAAACCTACTCTTCCCCTGATCCTGATGACTTAAGCACTTTATTTTTGAAATGGTTCGCTGATACTTTATCTCTATCCCTATCAATGTCCCCATCTTTAAGAAAATCAAGGGTATCCTTGGTGTGGAAAAATCATCAGTTACTGCAATCATTAAACAGGGAGAAAAACTTGACCTTCTCGATTATAGGCCGATCAGTCTCTTTTCTTTCCATTCCAAAGTAATGGAGTCCAGCATTGATGAGAAAATGGAATTAGTTAGTTATTAGAATATAGGTAGATCCATAACCACTGTTGTAATTTTTACGTAAATCTTTCAATTTTCAATCCTTCCCAACCGATGTAACTCTCTGTAAGTCGTGTGTTCGGCCAATCTTGGAGTAGGAGGGTTCAGTTTGGTATCCTGTACTCGTTTAAAACCAGAACCTGTTGGAAAGTGTTTAGGACGTAACAGACCGGCTTTTATCATTACCTATAGGATGATCAATCATAATTATGCTTATTTAAGATTCCTTTTTGATTTAAACAGTGACCCAAGATTTCGCGGCCACGATCTTAAGTTGATAAGAGACAAATTCTCTACCGGGCAGAGAGAACAGTTCTTAGTTAATAACTTCCAAGTGACGTTGTGAGTTGTCGGTCAGTTAATTATTTTAAAAGTGGCATCGACTCGTTCCTCAATGGTTAATTTTTTTTTCACAATTTGGTGTACTTTGTTTATCATTAATTCGTTTTTTTGCATTTTCAATTTCAGTCTTCTGCCTTGAATTTTATTGTTAATAATAAATATTAATAATAATCTCATCACCAGTTGAGATGTTTACTCGTCGATGACGATGAATTTCATGATTTGTTTCGCAAAAACAGGATTGAAACTTGTTGTTATATTCCATTCACCAAGGTCGATGTGGTTAACTAAAATATAAACTCACAACATCTGGAAAGAACATTCTCTTATAGTGATCATCTACAAACATTGAACATTCTGCGCTTTAAATAATGCATGAAGTATGAATTAGCAAACACAATATTTTGGAAGATATAGTTGTTTTACATTGTCGGCTCCATTATTACTAGAAATTTGTGGTAATTGAAAACTGTAACTCCTGTATTTTTTTGACCAAAGCAAATTCTAGTAAGAGGCCCCTCCGAAATGTATCACGAATTTCTATTTCGTGGGCTATTTATATTCCATTTTCGATTTTTTGTGGCGTAATGTTGGAACATACATCCCTGACTTATGCTGACTAACTCATCTTCAATCTTATTTATTTATGATTTATGATTAATTTTACTTGGACGTATTTTAACCCATCTTCGACTTTTGCCAATTCCAAAAAGTGGATTAAGAAATGTATGTCAAATTTTGTGTGATCAACAATATTCTGAATATGGATTGTGGCATATGGTGAAGCTACCTTGGACCGAAGCTACGATCTTATGGAGGTACAAAATGTTCTCAGAGGGGCCAGAAGATGTGGCCGACCAAGAGCAGGCTAGACGCTCGAGCTTGTTGACGACAGACCAAAACTTTAATAACGTGGGTACAGTAGTATGTGTCAATCGTCCACTTACCGTTAAAAAAGTTGACCGGGACCTAAACATATCGATTTTTACTATTTATTTAGATACGAGATCGCTCGTCGCGAAACTCGTTCGAGAAACAACCTGGACATAAGAGATAAAATTATTTACCTCGAATTATTAACGGGTAAACTAACAATATCATTTTTACACTTGGGATTTAGTTAATAATAGGACATTTTCTTCATTTATTGGAGATATTTTTTTAAAACTCCTTCAATCCCTTAACTTTCATTAAAACTCCTCAACTACAGCCTTGAATTAATATCAAAATGAATAATCGATTAAATTGACAGAATCATTGAAAAAGGGAAGAAAACATAGGCTACTAGCGAAATTTTGGAGAGGGAATTCGATTATGAGATCACGGTATAGTTTGATCGGAGTAAAGAAAATGGAAGCTAGGAATTGACGAAAATAGAAGCAGCATGTAGAGTGCAGTTAGCACGTTAGCACACAATGCAATTTTAATTTGGGGCACATCATTATCGACCGAAACACAAAATTTTAAACCAAAGGACAATTTCTTGGTAAAGATATTAGCATGTTTGACAACTTGCAGATTCCACTACACAAAATGAAAAGAACACAACAGGGGGTTGATTATTCAGGCCCTGAAATTTATAACAAGATTCCGGTTGAACTGAAAAAGCTAGATGAGAAGAGATTGGCTAGTTCCGTCAAAAAAGGGTTCCTGAAGGTCCAATATACCCAATCAATTCTATGGAAACGTTGTGGGATTCTAAACGAAGATGAAGTAAAACATATTTTATATTTTTCACAATCTTATTTTCAAAAACACGACTGGTTTCGACGGTCAAGTGATTTTTCACCAGTCGTGTTTGTGAAAAAGTATAACATATATTTTAGTTCATTTTCGTTGAAAATGAATTTTCATAAAATAAATGAAGCATCAATATTATTCATTGTGGGATTCTAAAACAGGAAAAGTTGGTTCAATTTTTATTTTTCTCATATCTCAAAAGATATAAGTTATTACCTGTTCCAATGATCACTCGATGTTTTTGAAAACATTTCAAGAAATTATGTGTACTGAGTTTCTTTCGAACAAATATGTATGTTGTACAAATTCAAATAATGTTTTTTTACTACATTGTCATTGAATCCTGAGATTTGCGTCATTGTTTCATCTTCCATCTACATCATAGGTTCCCAAAAATTTTTGTGT
The DNA here is from genome assembly GCA_013387265.2 of Cryptolaemus montrouzieri. Lineage (NCBI taxonomy): Eukaryota > Metazoa > Arthropoda > Insecta > Coleoptera > Coccinellidae > Cryptolaemus > Cryptolaemus montrouzieri. The sequence continues at coordinate 130,010,100 of JABFTP020000185.1, forward strand.
CGTAGACCCTTTGCCATGTTTTTCGGGTTTGGGTAGACCCCCTACTTACCTGATATTGAGTTTTTGTAAATTTCTAACTATAAGGAAGTTTAGTTTCAAAAAATTGAAGGAAAAACACATGTTAATTTATACATTTAGTAATTGAATTCAAATTTAAACTAGTCCAAATGAAATTTTGTATCTGTTATAGAAAATATACGTAACATAAAATAAACTAAGCAATAAGTAAATATTTTTAGTGAGAAGGATGAACATGATGATTTAATGATAAATTATCAACATTTGGCGTCAGTTTTGTGAGGGTTAATCTTAAATCTTCTCGGCTAATGATGTCCAGTGTGTTTCTTTTTTCGTTAGGAGATTGGTAACAGCGCTGAACCCCCTTTCCACTAGGCATGACGATGGAAAGAAAATTAAAAATTTCCTCGCTATATTCCCTAATACGGGATAAGTAATGGGTATGTTGTTTTGCAGCCAGCATTGCTGATATCCGTTTTTAAACTGAATCTTAAGTTCTTCGTTTGTACTTAGTTCAGTCAGATCCTCTTGTATTATGACATTCGTTTCTTCTATGTCCCAATATGGATTAATTATCCACGGTGGTATTACCATGGTAAAAACATCCTCAAACCTAGTTTCAAAATCTGAATAGAGGGCATTTAAATGTTGAACTTTGGTTGAAACGTCGTCTCCCTGGTAGTTTGTCTGTGACAATATTTTGCATCATTAGTTCAACTCTGGTAAGAAACGCTGATAAGATGGACTTTAATTTAATCAAATTTAAACTGTCGTCTTGTAACAAACAAATCTGTTAAATAGAAGATGTCTGTTTTCCACTTCATTAAATTTTCTTTCAAAATTTCATCTTTAGTATCCAGAAATTCTAAAATAGTCTCAAAAAGTGAAAAAAATCTTGTCAAATATAAGCCTTTCCACGGTAGCGTACTTCAGTGTGAAGCAATAATTGATTAAAGTATTCGTCATTTTCTTCAACAACTGTGCAAATAACCGCGTATTCAACACGTTGCTTCGGATTCGGTTTACTGCATCAATGACTAATTGAAGAGATTCATGTAATCTAACACTCAAATTTTTTCGCAAACTAATGTTGTCGATGGATGACGCAATGCATTGTTTGTTTGTTTGTTATTTCTTTTACGTGTTCTATTTCCGCCTTTCGGCCAATGACACGCCGGGGAATTCTGTCACCTCACTAACCCGGGAATTTTGCCGAACCCCTCTCGTGTCGAGGGAAGGGATCTTTAATGTCCAACACATCTCAGTTAGACAGGACCGACAGCTTTACATCTCCTCCGAAAGATGGATACTCAAGCGATTCCCAGAATCCAAAAAATTGCACCGACTTTGTGGGGATTGAACCCAGGTAACTCTGCGCAGGAGACGAGCATCGTATCCGCTACGCCACAGAGCCGGCGACGCAATGCATTGCTAACACCCCTGACACATTTTGTTTTAAAAAGCTCATAAATCTACGATAACGTCCAACTATAGCAGGAGCTCCATCTGTAGCTACTGATATTATATTTGATAAAGGGATTGCTTTTTCAATGAAGTAATCCTTCAAAACATGAAATATTGATTCACCTTTAGTGTCGGTTATCAAAGTGCTTGCGAAGAGCAGTTCCTCGTAGATTTCTTGATTCATAACAAAACGACCATATGCCAACAATAATACTACATTACCAGGTAAAGTTGACTCGTCCAGTTCTATAGAGAAATGGGTCGTTTGCAAATAATTACACAAGAAGCTTTCAATATCAGAACTCATTTCATCAATACGTCTTTAAACAGTATTATTGCTCAAGGGAATTCTTTTAATGATATCAGATCCAGGTTTGTGTAAAACAGTTTTTAAAACCTCTTCAACTGCTGGCAAAACTAACTTCTCTCCGATAATATGCGGTTTTCGTGATTTTACTGTAAGTAGCGAAATATTGTAAGACGCCTGCAAACCATCATCGTTTCTTTGTGACGTCGAAGCGAATATTCTGTCCAGTGTGGGTCTCTTCTGAAGTGTATCTTTGAGTGTTTGAAAGTATTTCAAACCTTTATCAGTTTTATCAGGGAGACATTTCCTCAGATGATCCTGCAGCTTAGATGGTTTCATAGCGTCATTGCCCAAAACTTTGTTGCATAAAAGGCACATAGGCAATTGTTTGTCTGACAATGATGGAATGAAGCCAAATTTCAAATAATCAACACTGTGCTGTCTACATTGCTTTTTAGATTCGGACATGGCATCAGTCATCTGTGGACAAATTACATTATTTGAATAAGACATAAACACCAGAAGCTCCATATTGAAAAAGATTTTTTAGATTTTTCCGAAAACATTCCAAAATCCGAATATCTCCTTGCAGCAATTAGTTCGGATTACGGAGATTGCACTGTAATTATAATACCCGATTGCTAAAACTTAAAAAAAAAAATTATTGAGGAGTACTCGTGTAATTCTGCATGATTGAATATTAAACTACTAATAACTGAAGTCATGATTGGCGTAATTCATCAATCTTTACTAACTACGAGTACAAAACTAAAATTCAATAAAAAATAATGTACTTTGATTGAGGAGGTCGTTACTTGATGAAAATCGATATACATATTTTCAATGAAATAATGTATTTACTTTTCTTCGGCGAACAAAATAACACTGATTTACTGCAATTGGTGTGATAAACTATATGTTTATACTTTTTTAAATATTTTCTTAGCACTTTACTTTTTAAGATTCAGGAAACGAATAAACGTATTTGTCCCACATTCTTATTTATAGAGTGACGAATTCAACAAGTCAGTGCAAGTTAGCGAAGCTCTGAGACTGTTCGTACAAGATGATACTGTTATTTCATTATGTGCAGATTTTTACAAGTTCAAAATGTATTTCGACCACAAAGCGAATGCCTACATTCTACAACTTACCCAATTTTATGAACATATATAATAAATTTTTTACTTCATAGATACTTTTATAAATAATAATAATAAATCGTCTTTGTTTACTGTACCTACGAAGTGTACAAATAGTGCTCTACACTGGCGAAGTTTAGCCGTGGCTACTCTTCCACTCAACCAGTAGGAGCACTAGAAAATATTGTCAAAGAAAAAAAGAATATTGATTTCAACTTCATTCACATACAGAAAACATGTTTCTACGATTGATTTAAAGTGGAACAAAAGAATAATATCAAGAAAAAAATAAATATAAATCAGAGTGAAAATAAGTGAACTAACCAGTGAACAATATCAGACCTACATATCTTCTTCTTCTTCTTTTTCAGCCCTTATCTGTCCACTCCTGAACATAGGCCTCCCCTTCTAGCTTCCATCTCTCTCTGTCCTGTGCTATATTATACCATCCTCTTCCTACTTTTTCCTTTATGTCATCCAGCCACCTTCTCTGGGGGCGCCCCACTCCCCTTTTGTATAAGCGTGGTCTCCATTGAGTTATTCGCTTAGTCCATTTTACATCCTGTTGTCTTGCTACATGTCCAACCCATCTCCACTTCAATGCAGCTATTCTCGTGATTACGTCCTCTACGCCTGTTCTCCTTCTTATTTCTTCATTACGTATGTGATCCCGCAGGCTCACTCCAAGCATAGTTCTTTCAATTGCGCGTTGTGTGGTTCTAAGTTTGTTAGCAGATCTTATTGTGAGAGTCATGGTTTCCATGCCATACGTTAACACTGGGAGAACGCACATATTAAAAACTTTTCTTTTGAGGTTAATGGGGATTTGTTTGTTTTTCAAGACAAATCCTAGTTTTCCAACAGCAGCCCAAGTCATTCTTATTCTTCTTGACAATTCTGCAGTTTGATTGTCTTTACCTATCTTTATAGTGTGTCCAAGGTATAGATATTCATTCACTTTCTCTATAACATTGCCGTCGACTTCCAATATTGCGTCCTCCGTTGTCATTATTTTAGTTTTTGTCAGATTCATTTCCAATCCTACTTCTTCCGATGTTCTTTTGAGTTCTAGCATCATTTCGTGGAGTTGTTCTAGATTATCGCTTATTAGAACTATATCATCTGCAAACCGGAGATGGTTCAGAATTTTCCATCCACATTTATACCTTTTCTATCCCATTCCAACTTCTTAAACACGTCCTCCATTGCAAGTGTGAATAATTTTGGCGATATCACATCGCCTTGTCTCACGCCCCTATTTATCGGGATTTTTTTGGTTTGCATGTCATCGTCTAGTCTCACCTGAATAGTCGCTCGTTCATATATATTCTGTAGGATGTTTCTATATCTCGAATCTATTCTAGCATTATCGAGGGCTTGAAATACTGTCCACAGTTCTATAGAATCGAAGGCTTTGTTATAGTCTACAAAGGCTAGGTGTATTGGCACTTTGTATTCGTGACATTTTTCAATAAGTGTACGAAGAGTTTGTAGGTGTTCTGTTGTGCTATATTCTCTGCGAAACCCTGCTTGTTCTGCCGGTTGATAGCTGTCAAATTTGTTTGTCAATCTGTTTGTGATAATTTTTGATAACAATTTATAAGGGTGTGGTAAAAGGCTAATAGGTCGGTAATTATCTATCTTAAATTTGTCACCTTTTTTGTACAACAACACATTGTGTTGTTGTGCATTGTTCCATCCTTCCGGAACACTACCTTCTGTTAGGCATTTATTTAGTAATATTTTTATTGCTTCCAAAGTGACCTGTCCTCCCAATTTTAGCATTTCGCTTGTAATGTTATCTTCGCCTGGTGCCCGGCCGTTTTTCATCTGATTGAGGGCTAGTTGTATTTCATCAATGTTAATCTCAGGCATGTTCTCGGAACCGACATTTGTTATGTTACTAAGATTCGTTGTTTCAGGTTTGGGTTTCTTAGACAAATACAGGTCAGTATAGAAGCCTTCAACAATCTGTATTATCTCCGTTTTTTCATATTTTATTTCACCTTGGTTGTTTTTCAATTGATGTATTCTGGGTCTACCGGTGTTAGTAATTCTCTTTAAGACTTTCATGTTACTGTTGTTTTCTATGACTTGTTGTATATAGTCTGTGTTGTAATTTCGTATGTCTTCTCTAGTCTTTCGTCTTATAGCCTTGTTCAGTTCCCTGTATTCTGGATTAAATCTATCCATTACTTTCCTTTCTTCCAATAACCTTAGCGTGCCTTGGCTTAATTTTTTAGGTTTTGTTCTTGCCCTGTAGCATATGGTCTTTGTTGCCACTTGTATGTCTTCCGTTATCTTTCTTTCAAGACTGTTAATGTCTAGTCGAGTTAAGTTTTCTTCAGGTGTTAGTTTTTTGTTTAGTTCTGATTGATATTGAACAATATTTTGCTTTAGGTCTTCATTTGTTGGCAAGCGTTTTGGACGTATCAGCTTGTTTCTTTCTTTTTTGGCCACGATTTCTATTTTTGCTCTTAATAACCTATGGTCACTGTCGACTTTAAATTTATTGATAACTGCTACGCCTTTTACAATATGTTTTTTATTCGTTAGTATATAATCGATCTCATTCCTAGTATTCCCGTCCGGGCTCTGCCATGTCCATCGCCGCTGTCTTTGTTTCTGGAAGAAAGTGTTCATACAGTATAGGTTTTGACTTTGATTGTAGTCTAATAATCTTTCTCCTCGTTCGTTGATCGTGCCCAATCCATGTTTTCCTCTATTCGGTAGGTTATCTATTTTAGCATCGCCTACTTTTGCATTAAAGTCACCTATTATTAGAGTGAAGTGGGCTTTTTCATCCTTCTGAGCCATTGAGATATCTTCATAAAAACTCTCTATTTCCTCATCCTCTGCGGTCGAAGTAGGGGCATATACTTGGATTACTTGAAGTTTGTAACGTTGTGATATCTTTATAGTTATGTATATTACCCTGTTAGAAATTGATCTCATTTTAATCACTTTGTGTGTAAGCCGTTTATTTACTAGGATTGCAACACCTCCAACATGTGCGTTGTTTTCTGTATTTCGTTGGTACATTAGATGTCCTGACTTGAGTGTGGTGCACTTTTCACCTGGTAAACGAGTTTCACATAGACCTAGGATGTCCCATTTGATGTGTTGAAGTTCTTCTTCTAGCTCGACTAAACGATCTTCTGATTTTAAGGTTCTGATGTTAAATGTGGCGACATTGAGAGAAGTTTTTGATGGTCGACTGGAATTCGTAGATTGTTTAAGCGAATATTTGCCTCCCCCAGAATCCATGAGGCTGACCTGCTGAGAGGTGTGGGATTGTGGGCTAGGTGCCCTTCCCACCTGGGGTACAGTTCCATACGTTTTAATATTCGCCATTTTAGGGGTATAATGGCCTTGATCTTCCACGCTGGCCAAACGTGTTGGAAGATGGGTAGGATAGGTTTAGGATGTGGTTCTTAGAGATGGGATGAAGGGGTTAGGACGTGGCTTCCCTCGGGGGTTTGGAGACGAGGGTGGAGTCACGGCTCGCATAGGCAGGGTCGCGTCCCTGTGGTAGACCTATACTCTGTCAGGACCACAAAGAGTGTCTACCTGCTACCTGCTACATATACCTACATATACTATGGTATATTTAATAATAATAACAAAAAAGAAAATGAATATATATATATATATATATATATATATATATATATATATATATATATATATATATATATATATATTATATATTTGTCGAATATCTCCCGCGATAAAATTCGCGTGGAGAGTATATATAAATTTGAGACAAGACGAATTATTCAAAAAACCATAGATCAATGAATAATCCCTCCTGACAAGAGCTAGTTTCCAAATCTGCCCGCCATGCAAGCAGCCCCCAAGCGCCACAATAGTGCAACCAAACGTTTCCACATCTGTTTGTTACTGTTCGTATCTTTCTCGAAGTCCGGTAGCGGGTTCGCCGTGTCGGTCCATAGAGGGCGACTTTCGTACGTATGTACGAGGTGCGTCCTTTCTGGAATTGATAGGGTACCCCGACGTACCTTGGTAGGATGCTGAGAAGCGATATGCGACACTGATGAGCTCCTAATAAGGGCGAAACTGCAGTCTGCCGCTTAGTTTCTCGACATCCTGCTTGGTTGCACTATTGTGGCGCTAGCTCTTGTCAGGAGGGATTATTCATTGATCTACGGATTTTTGAATAATTCGTCATGTCTCAAATTTACATATATATATATATATATATATATATATATATATATATATATATATATATATATATATATATATATATGTATATATGTATGTATATTCAACCTTACACTAAATGCGACAAAAAAAAAGGAATTTATTCAACTAGGAGCCGACAAGGAAAAAAAAAGGTCTTTCAAATACATAAGAAACATAGAAAGTGAAAATGTTTTTGTCCTCTTATCAAGGGAGTTATAATTTTAAGATGCAACATAAGTGAAACACCTCCGGAAGAACTCAGACTCAAAACGAGAGACGTGCAGCGTGTCTCCACGCCTCACGTTCACGTCATACATTGTTCTGCGACTGACCAACTTATCTCGTAAATAAACTGGTGTGCCAGTGAGAAGAATGTTTTGCACAAAAACGAAAAGCTGAATTTTTCATGCATGGCTCATCCTATTGCATCCGAGTTGATGGATAGGCCCACTCACGTGATCAAATTTTCGGAGAACGAGCACAAATCCACAAGTATTTTGCACCTTCCGAATACGATTTTTACTTACCGAATCTAAAAACGGGTAGTACATCACGTAACAATAATAAAATGTTGGCAGAATAAGAGTCTCACACAATTTTTGTCTTATCCTCTGCGACAAAAACTCTCTCGAGTTCCATTTTGAAATAAGATATTTGCAGTAATGAATTGAGATGCGAGACGAAGGTCAGTTTCACGTCAAAAATAACTTCAAGGTTTTTTTCCCTCCTCAACTATTGATATCGAACAACCATTCATCGATAAGTCAAGATTATCTTTGACAAATTCATATTGTTTCTTGGGAGAAAAAAACCAAGGAAGCCGACTTGGAAGGATTAACTTTGAGACAATGAGCATCACAGTATAGTTGAAGTGAGTTTAAGTCTTCATTTATTTGTGCATTAGCCATCTGAATATCCCCCCCCCCCCCTATTGATATGTATCGATACAGAGTGTCGTCTGCGTGAGAATACATTGTACCATAATGTATATGTCTTTATATTATAAGATAGTATGATGTAAGTAAATAGGTACTATCAGTGTATGTGTTGAGATCCACTATCGTGGGCCCCATTTTTTATTACATAGATCCCCAATTTTTTTAGCTGACGTAGACCCCTTGCAAGTTGTCATAGACCTCTGGGTGTCGATATAGACCACTTAGGGAATCACTGATCTACATCATATAGTGACGAGTCGTCACTGGATTTATCATTGATAATTTCAAGTGGTTAAATAATCTCGATAATGAAGCTGTATGTACCCTCGGTATCTCTGCATATAGTTTTGATTCAGTGTTTAGTTGTTGAATAGCGAACCGTTTGATAGAGAATATCATTTCAATTTTCATCATTTTTATTTGTATAGATTGTTTTTAAAACGATGAAGGCTAAAAAGTATGTCCTTCGAAATCAATTTATGGGGTTTCCTAAAGAATCCGACGTTGAAATAGTAGAAGAAGAACTGCCACCTCTACAGGATGGACGTAAGCTATATAGTACGTTGCTGTTGAACAGTTATAGAATTTCCTTATTATTCTTCAGAGTTCCTGTGCCAAAGTTTATACATTAGTGTAGATCCTTACCAAAGGGCCTATTTTACGGAAGTTGGAAGTGCTCTTTTAGGATCACAGGTGGCAAGGTAAGAGTAATACATAATGCAGTAAAAATTTTTGTGGGAATGAGGTCAATTTTGAAGGAAAAACTACCTCTTCAGTCTAGACGACGTTTCGGAAAATCTATTTACATCCTGAGGGCACTATAACAACAGTTGATTTCATCGTGAAAATCTTTGAAAAGGTCAAAACAAAGTAAAAGAGAACAGCCAAGTATCTCAAAAAATATAAGTTAAAAACATATTAGAGACTCAAAAATATCTTCAAGTTAAAAACCGACAGTGAAGTGGTTATGAATGAAATGCAAAAATGTAACGGAAACAAACACAAATACTACAATATACGTGATATAAACATATACATATACATATACATTTCTGATCAAAACGCAGAAACAGGTCAATTTTTGTTTCAAGAGGGACATCTTTTGGGGTACAAAACATGCCTGAGATATCAACCCCTTAAGCGGGGGTTGCAATCCTTGAACATTTTGAATAAGGGAGATGGGTCGAGTGATGACTCAAAAGAAAGGTGGTGTCTTTGTCTACATCGCTTCGAACGAATTTCCATTTTTAATTGAAAACTGTAAAAGATACAGGGTGAGCAACTGAGAGATAGGAAGACTATTTCCTGTGACATCAAGTTTCAGTGAACGAATTTCCATCATCATCTCGAATTTTGATTGAAAGAAAGGTATTATCTTTGTCTGCATCCCCTGAACGAATTTTCAATTTTGATTGAAAACTTTAGATACAGAGTGAGCTACTGAAAAATAGAGAAGACTATCTATCTCCCTGAGTTATTCATATTAGTACAAAATAAAATAGATTCATTTCAGATCTAAATGAATCTATTCCAGTTTTTGCACTAATATCTGATAATCTTCTCTATTTTTAGTAGCTCACTCTGTATCTTCTACAGTTTTCAATAAAAATGAAAATTCTTTCACGGGAATGCAGACAAAGATAATACCTTTCTTTCGAGTTATCACTTGATCCATCTACCCTCTTCCAAATTTGTTGGGTTGTCACCCCTGCTCCAGGGGTTGAAATTCGAGGTGGGGATGGTACTTGATGATGACTGCCATTGATCAGCATGGATCTGTTCCATTTTACCTCACTGAAACTTGAATAATCTCAGTGAAATAGTCTTCCCAATCTTCCAGTTGCTCACCCTGTATCTTTTACAGTTTTCAATTAAAAATGGAAATTCGTTCAAAGCAATGTAGACAAAAATACCACCTTTCTTTTGAGTCATCACTCAACTCATCTTCCCTATTCAAAATGTTCAAGGATTGCAACCTTCGCTTAGGGGATTGATATTTGCAAAGTTTGTACCCAAAAGATTCAATTAAAATGGAAATTCGTTCAGAGCAATGTAGACAAAAATACCACCTTTCTTTTGAGTCATCACTCGACCCATCTTCCATATTCGAAATGTTCAAGGATTGCAACCTTCGCTTAGGGGGTTGATATTTCAGGCAAGTATTGTACCCCAAAAGATGTCCTCCTTGAAACAAAAATTTACCTGTTTTTGTGTTTTGATCAGAAATGAATATCTTGGTAGATATAGCCTCTGTGTAGTTTTCGTTGAAGCATCCTGTAGGTTTTCTTCCGAGAGGTTTATGCACAAGCAACTCTAATGATTCTCGAGATTCCTTCACAAACCTTTTCAGTGTAGATCTTGGTACACAAAATATTTTATCAGCATTTTTATACCCCATCGTCTTTGTCCTCACAGCTCTAATTGCTTTTTTCCATTGCATCAGGATTTAATAGAGAATAAAAGGTGTCCGCGCTAAAGGTCCCATTAAAAGTATCTAGGGAACGAGTTTATCGATAAATTTCAAATTTTGGGATAAGAGTAAACGGATACTGATCTACAATTATTTTCCGGTTATATCGGACATTGACTACAACTTTTTTATTTCAAATGGCATGGGGGTACTTTTTGATTTTTCTTATTAAAATCCTTTTCCGAGCATCTTTTGCTTAGATTTGTCTTATCTAAAATTAAGCACCATTTAGCTATGATTTTTTTCATCAGAATATTCGACATTTAAGTATAATTTTCTTTGCCCAAAAAGACTCAGATGTGAGTAAGATTATAACTTCTTTATAGTTTTTATTTTTATTATTTGATTTATTATTTATTTCATAAAAAACCTGCAGGTCCTTCGAAATATTAAATCATTAGGCCAAGGAACGTAGAAACAGACAGAGTGGATTTACAATCGATGCAAGTTTCTATGTTCCGCAATATTCCATGTAATGTTCTATGAATTTCAGTCTCAGTTTGACGTTTGGAACTCATTCAAAAATAACAATAACACTAATTTTGTTTGTGTAAAGATTTTCTTCATCAAATGAAATGGCAAATCAATACTCGAACGACTATGTTATGAATTTATTCTTAATACATCATCAAGATACACAAATAATAAGTCGAATTTCAGACCATTCAACGAAAAGTACTCGAATTTATGACCAATTTGCAGGCACATTTAATTCAAGATTCCCCCACGAATTAATCAGCGAACTATTATGAACTTGGTTCTTTAAGTACCCCAGTAGATAAAGATCTAAAGGGGAAAGATCCGAAGGTCTTGCAGTCCAATTACATGCTCCCAGCCTTCTTATCCAAGTGTCTTCAAACAAGCTGGTTAATTATTCCGATATCTGAATTGATACCAACATAAAAACATGCATTTAACAGTGTAGATTACCCAAGAATTCCGATATGAATGTAGTTAAAATCTTTATTTCATTCATTTTTACACCATTTAAATTCTCTTCATGAATTAAATATTGACATTGATTTGTCTACATTGAACTGAATATATTAAAGCTAAAACGATGTTGGAAATTTCCAAACTTCAAACTGAGGCCGAAATTCATAGAACCTTAGATAGAACTGGCGTCGGAATTAAATCCACTTTGTCTGTTAGAATGTTTCACGTTCTAATGATAAATTGTTCCGATAGAATTGCACGCTTTTGATAAAAACGCGAATAATATGGAAACGAACCAATTGAGATACAAGGAAGCTTAATACTAATCAATACTAATTTAAAATACGGTTCTATAAAGAAAAAAGAAGGTGCCCGTATTAAAAAAACGTTTTTTTGACAAGTTTCATTGAGTTGACAAGTGATTTCTGAGCACTATATATACAGGGTGTTACATAATAGTATGCCCCCATTTGAGGGATTAAATCTACATGCAATTTTAAGAAAAAAGTTCATATAAACATAGGTCCGCAAATCCTTCGTTACGGAGTTACAGGGTGTTGAAATTTCCGGAAAAAAATTGTTTTTTCTTCAAAACTCCTGCTGTTTTCGAGATATTCAACCCAAATTTGGAATGCAAGCTATTTTTCACAGCCTCTACATTACACGTCCTACATTTCAACTAGAATCTATAACGTGTTTTATTTTCTGGAGCCATGTCTTCTTTTGACCTTTCAAACTTATTTGCAGTACGCCACTGATCAGCGTACAATCAATTTTCGTCATCTTTGTTCAATTTAAAAACTTTTTTGACACTTATAATTTCTTCTTATCACCAACCATTCTCGAGCAAAAATCATTAAACGATTGTGTGCATTCCCTGAATTGAAATCACTTCTAATTAAAAAAATGACTAGTAGGCTTTGATTTTTTTCATTTATTTATTTATTTTGACAGTTGCTAAAGTTGAACCAGTGTCTTCTCGAATTGTTTATTAAATTTACGATTAGTTTTAAGACTTTTGAAGTAACTGCTGTAATAAAAATGGCTAATTTTACTAACGCTGAATTGGCTGTTATCCATTACATGTACGGTCTGGCTGACGGAAACACAATAGAAGCTAGGCGATTATATCAGATGCGCTTTCCAAATCGAGTAACCCCAGACAGGCGAACATTTTCAAATATCCACAGGAGGTTGAGGAAACTGGTACTTTTACTGCAAATAATCATTTGAAAGATGCAATTCGAACTTTGAAAACTCCAGATATTGAGGAAGCAGTTTTGAATTGTATTGATTTGAATCCTCATGTGAGAACAAGAAAAATTGTAAATCAGTTGAATATTTCACATTTTCTAGTTCGGAGGATTCTCCACGACTTTTTATTGTACCCGTTTCATATTCAACGCTCCAAACTCTACTTCCTCTAGATTTTCCTTCAAGACTGAATTTCTGCCGATGGTTCTTAGATAAAATTAGAGAAAATCTCATTATGATAGTGAAATAATGTTCACAGACGAAGCTAACTTTTCGAGAACTGATATCACAAATTTTCACAATAATCATTATTGAGCTGAGGAAAACCCCCATTTTATTGAAGAATCTCATTATCAAAAACAATTCTGACTAAATGTCTGGGTCGGAATAATTCAAATTATTCGATTGGGCCTAACAGACTAAACGGTCCCGCTTATCGGCAATTTCGTGAGGAAGCGTTATCTTTATCGCTCGAGGATTTGCCACTTTTGGTGAGATACATATTGTTGTTCATGCATGACGCGGCACCAGCGCGTTTTAGTGAAGAAGTTAGGGAATTCTTGAATAATACATTCAACAAGCGAAGGATAGGTCGGGGTGGGCCAGAACCATGGCCTCCTAGGTCCCCAGACTTAAAAATTTTAGACTTTTTCTTATGGGGATATCTCAAAAGTTTAGTTTATACCACTTCAGTGAACACTGTAGAAGAATTGAGAAATCGAATAATAACCTCTTATGACACGATAAAAAATACCCCAGGAATATTTCAAAGAGTGCGTGATAATATGCGAAGAAGGACAGAGGCCTGTATTCTTGCCGGCGGAGGACACTTCCAGCAATTTATTTAGTTTTTAGTTGTTCTTTTTTTTAATTTGATTTGATATTGAAAAAGTATAAATTAAGACGAGTTATCAAAAAAAAGCAAATTTTGGGCATTACTATCGAGTATTTCTATTATTTCTTTTCTATTTAGCGAATAACATACAATTCAAATAATTTAAATTCAATAACTTTTCACTCGAAAACGGCTGGAGATACGAAAAAATTACCAGTGTCAAAAAATTTTCTAAATTGAATGAAGATGACGAAATTGATTGTACGCTGATCAGTGGCAAAAAAGTTTGAGACATGGCCTCGGAAAAGAAAACACCCTGTGAATTTCAGTTGAAATCTAAGACGTTTAATAATGGAGGCTGTAAAAATAACTTGATTTCCATATTTGGGCTTGATAACTCAAAAACTGCTGTTTTGAAGAAAAAATCAATTTTTTCCGGAAATTTTAACACGCTTTAGCTCCTGAACGAAGCTTTTGCGGACCTATGCTTATATGAACTTTTTTTCCTAAAATTGCACGTTGATTTACCCCCTCAATTTGTGACATACTATTATGTAATACCCTGTAGAGAAGCATTGGATAATACATCATCAAAAATAACACTTTTCTCGTTCAACTGAAAAAAAGTTAATCTTGTTTAAATCTGAGCCAATCATTTCGACTAGAGAAGATGACACTATAATCCCGAATATTCGGAAAAAAATCATATCTCGATGCTGGTTAAAAACAATAATTAAAAAGCACCCCATACCATTTGAAATAGCAAAATTGTAGAAGATGTCTGGGTTAAATTGAAGAGGTATGAAAATAATTGCAGCTTGTAGATCAACAACTATTTACTGTTATCCCAAAATTTCAAATTGTTCGATAAACCCGTTCCCCAGATATTTCTAATGGGCTCTTTAGCGCGGACACCGTGTACATCCTTGAGTATAGCAAAACGTTGCCAAAGTGTCATCAATATGATGTGGTGACGCTGAAAATATCCAACTGTTTCGACATCTTTCTGAAAATATTGTTTAACGAATTTTTCGTCTTGATTCCACTATGAATGAATTCAACTTTCTTTTCATAATTGATCTGAGCTTTGTTTGTGCTTCCTAAACAATTTTGAGGCTGTTATTTGATGAAGGAACGTGTGCAGTTTTTAATAACAATGATTCGAAAATTCGGTCAGAAAGGAAAAATAAAGTATTATTGTTAAGAAACGTTTAATTTTATAATATTGGTATTGAGTGATATTTTTCAGAATTCTAGAAAGCAAAAATACCAAGTTTCCATGTGGGAGGCATGTATTTGCAAATTATGGGTGGAAAACGCATTGCATTCTAGACGGATCTCCCGACAGATTTGGTAATCTACCAACATTAATAGGAGAACCTATAAATTCTCCCCTTTCATATTATTTAGGTGTCTTGGGTATGCCAGGGTGAGTACTATAGTGCATTACTTTCTTTTGATAATATCGAAACTCGAGATACATTGATACTCATTATATTCTCTTAACTCAGATAATCTCACATTTTTCGAGAATCATTTTGAGGAAAGGAATGTAACTAACCAGTTCCACATACATACATGGCAAAAATGTGAGGATATTATGAAAATTCTCTATAATTTCCAAACACCATGTGGCATGAAGCTGAGTTTCTGTTATAAATTACCCACTATTCAAGCATATACTATTTTCTGTGTTTGCTTTTTTATGCATATATTTTATTATAGGTTTAGCGCAAGAGCAGTTGTTTGTGGGGTACTCTAATAAAACTATGGGGTGGCTTCATTTAGGCATTGATGGTATGAATAGACCAGTTAATGCTTGAATATGAGGAGTCATGGCAGAAGTGATACAAACGATTTGCGCTAGTCAAGGCGTTGTTTCGCTTTTTATGGCCCCAAATAGAGATAGTGAGAGAGAGCATGAGGGATGTAAGAGAACGAGACAGAATCGTTTTCGTTAACTAACCACCCCCAAAATCCCATAAGGTTCATTTAATTGCGCAACTAGCTGAATAAATTGAATTACTGGAATAGGTCCAGAACTATTCCGGTTATTCAATTTATTCAGCAAAATATCTTGGCGTAATTCTGGACGACCAATTGAACTACAAGAGGCACATAGAGGAAACTATAAGAAAAAAAAGCAATACACGGAAAACAATACCCCGTACTCAACGCAAAAAGCAAACTTACATTGAAGAAAAATCAAGATAATCAAGCCAATAATCATCCCAGGAATAACATACGCAGGACAAATCTAGAGGACAGATTCGAGAAGAGGAAACTACAAGCAGCACTCAACAAGATCGTCAGGACTGCAACAAACGCCCCATAAGCAACGACCAACTCAGGAACGAAATGGAAATCGACACACTAGAAGAAATCATCACACGACTAACGATGAAGACAACCGACCAGATGGAAGACCACGAAAACAAGGAGATCAACCAAATAATGCAACTACAAACGAGGACAATAGGAAAGGGACATCCCTAGTACAATGGAAGAGGGAACAACACGCCAGCATAGATGCACCACAATATAGAAGAAGGAAGATAACCAACCAGTAGGACCCCAGGACAAACCAAGGAGATGTAAAATAAGCGAGATGAAAAGGAAAAAGCATAGACATTCGGCCCTCATTAAAAATTCAAGGATCACAGGAGGTCCAGAACTATTTGCAATAGATCCATCAAGTCAATCTTCACTGCAGAAGACCTTGGCGGTGCCAAATTTTAACAAGTGAAAATGCGCAGCTGGATCATGATGGCTTCGAAATCATGTGCATGAGAATATAAAGACTAGTCCAATGTTTCATTCCCAGATGAATCTTGGTTTGGACTAAATTCAGATTTAAGGCTAGTGCAACTGTGCATACAATGAAATATGTCCTGGAAGTTTGCAGCTAAAGAGGTGGTAGGTACTGTGATGGTTTGAGGTGAAATCTTTTCAATAACAGATTTGTTTTCGTTTTGGTTAACAACTGTCCGAATGAAAATTTCTGAGTTATTCAGATCATTCAACCCTTTGTCATGATTTTTAATATCGACAGCAATTGTTCGATCTTCTTCAATAGCTTGACCAACTATCCAACGAGTTCAGTGAATAACTCGATCTGGGGAATACCAGTAGTTAAAATGATGAACTAAGAAATACTACTTTTGCCATGAATACTACATGTTGCATAACCTGCAACATCCGCCAAATGGCAATATGTGCCAATTTAAATGTTGTAGTATGGTAAGAGAGGTGTTGAACATTACATTCTGGTCAAAAACCCTGAGCAATAAAGTCTCGAGGGAGGGCGTGTCAAATGAACCTCGGGATCTGACCACAGACACATTCAATTTACCATTGAATCTGGGATCAGACCAGTGGTTGAATACAGAATACATTTGGGAGGTATTGCCACATCTACTAACAGTCGTGAAGACGTTGAGCGTATGGCTGAGGAGATATCTCGGTCAATCGGGTCAGCGTATCACGATAACTGTCCACTGAGGAGAAAGTCTGAGAATGGCACAACTTCATGGTGGAAAAGCGTAGAAGAGAAGTTCGGAAACTATTTAACCGAGCTAAAATTACCGGAAATTGGAACTATTATCGTTCTACTCTAAAGTGATACAACAAAGAACTAAGGAGGGCAAAACGGAGTCCTGGCGCAGGTTTTGCGAGGAGGTGGAAAATACCCCGTCAGTGCAAGGCTGCATAGGTTTCTCGCCAGATGCCCAGCGCTCTCCATCGAATCTGTGGAGGGTCCGAATGAGTAATACACGGGCTCTGGAAAGGAGACGTTAGAGATTCTTGCGGAAACACACTTCCCAAATTGTCGCTTTCTTGACATCAGTGAAAGCTGTGACACCGTCGTCCCGAAGGGCCTTGTAAAGAGGCCAAAAAGGGACGATTTTAAGAACGCAAAAACGATCATCAAGCCCGGAGTAATCAGGTAGGCAATTCGCTCATTTAAGCCATTCAAAGCTCTTGGAGAGGATGGCATCATGTCTGCCTTGTTACAACAGGGGGTGGATGTCCTTCTTCCATACTTCATTAGGCTCTTACGGTCGAGTCTTGCCTGGAATGTTGTCCTGGCCAGCTGGCGAAGAGTCAGGTTAGATTGTTGTTAGATTGTTTACATCCCAAAGGTGGGTAAATCGAACTCACAACCGAAGTCGTTTAGACCGATTAGTCTTACGTCTTTTGTTTTGAAAACCCTGGAGAATGTGTTTGATGGATACATCAGTATCGAGGTGTTATCGCTGAGGCCTCTGAGTGAACATCAATACGTCTATCAAAAGGTAAATCAACCGATCTGGCACTTAACAACTTAGTCGGGAGGATCACACAGTCTCTGGACCGCAAGGAGACTGCAGCTGCAGCCTTCATAGATATTGAAGGTGCGTTTAATGCGGCTCCCACTGACACACTGTGTGGGGCAGTGAGCCAGAGGAGTACCAAATATTATTGCGGAATGGATAAGTAACATACTAAATGCCAGAGTGATCAACACTTAACTGAAAGGAGAAGTAATCACTTTTGTGGCTGGCAGGGCCTGCCCACAGGGAGGAGTACTATCCCCTCTATTGTGGTCTCTGCTAGTTGATGACCTTTTGGCAATAATTGGCGCACTGAATGCTTCCCCCCCGACCCCGGCCGCGGTGTTTATTCCGGTTGTGGAAGAAGCGAAATATTTGGAAATTGCCCTGGAGAGTAAACTCACACAAAAACACAATACACAAGGCTAGACATTCCTTATGGACATGTCAAAAGACCTGTGGGAAAATTTGGAGTTCTTGCCCCAAAGCAACTCCAGTGGCTATTTGTCATGGTGGTTAGACCACGTATTATGTAGGGATGCATTGCTTGGTGGGAGTGCAGTCTTAAGAAGCAATGCCAACTCAAGCTCTTTAAACTACAGAGAACAGCCTGCATGATGATTAGTGGAGCCTTTCGCTCCAGTAATGGCTGTGTGCCACAATAGACCACTGGGTCGCAGTATCCGGGCTGCTAGGCAGCCCTCACTCGAAAGATAATCTCTATCTAATATCTATGGTAAGGAAAAAGTGACCACCTTTCTCATTCTCTCTTTCAGGAACCAGTTGGTGGTGTGAAAAGTTTTTTGATATCTATCTCCGTTTTCGAGTTATTCACAATTTGTCAAATTTTTTGGAAAATCGTGTTAAATCTAACTTATATAAAAATGAGTTTGACATTCTACAGGCATTTTTTGAGTAGAATTCAGTTGTATGAAAAAACGGCTCAGCGGTTCTCGAGTCATAATGTGAATAGGTTTTTTTCTATACAAACCATAGGCGATTTTACTTTTGTTAGATGCAGCACTTTCTTTTCCTTCCAAAAATATTTATTTCATGTAGTCACTATACAAGAAAACTTGAAATTGTCAACGATTCATGTTGATGCATGTTATTGTAGGTCCTATCTAAGTCGATGGTTGTTTATTTGGTTTGATTGAATCCAGACCATAGTATTCATTTGTAGTTATAAAATTTGAGAATCACTTATGATTGTAGTTTTGAAGTATATAAATTTTTCTAAAAATCAAATTCGATTAGCTTGCATATTGTATGTTTAAGATTATTTAATTCCATAATATGTTCAATTTACTGTGTAGTTCTTTCGAGATGCTAAATGAAAATCTTCACTACGAAAGTTATAAAAATTTGACATGATAAAATGTTATCTTCAAAGTGGGAATGAATTACAGAAACAATTTTGGCACTCAGTGAATACCAGTAACCGACTAAATGTCTGCAATTGGTATTCAAAAATCCATGAACGACCAGACTTGGGGAGAAGTCTTATGGACCTATAAAGTCCACATTACCAGTAATGGTATATTTAATCGTCATAATGGTCACATTCGCTGTTCTTTCAGCTTTCGAAATTTTTGATGAAAATCTGAATGGTGGTAGTAATAAAAGAATCACCAAGAATAATGTAATAGGAGGAATTCTGGATGAACTGCCTACAGATCGAATACTTTCTCTCAACACTATAATGCACCTCTCCACAAAGAGCCATTACTGACCTGTTAAATTTCAATTTTGGAGATAATTGGGTTGGTACAGTGGTCCAGTAAGTGATAATCTCATTCCCCTTACTCAGCGGCAATATAATTCTTTCTTTAGGATTAAATTGAAGATTTACAATACAAGAAAGTACGGAGGAAATTCAATAAGAGATTAAACACCTGGTATTGTGAAAAACGTTTGGTCACAGCATGTATGATTCAGAATTGGGGTAAATCTACCATAGTGCCGACTAACGAGAGAGATGATGTAGATGTAGACTGGAGATTTATTATATACAGGGTGCTTCAACGAAAACTAAACAGAGGCTATATCTACTAAGATATTCATTTCTGATCAAAACGCAAAAACAGGTCAATTTTTGTTTCAAGGGGGACATCTTTTGGGGTACAAAACTTGCCTGAAATATCAACCCCCTAAGCGGGGGTTGTAATCATTGAACATTTTGAATAGGAAAATGGGTCGAGTGATGACTCAAAAGAAAGGTGGTATCTTTGTCTACATTGCTTTGAACGAATTTCCATTTTTAATTGAAAACTGTAAAAGATTCAGGGTGAGCAACTGGAAGAATGGGAAGACTATTTCACTGAGATTATTCAAGTTTCAGTGAGGTAAAATGGAACAGATCCATGCTGATCAACGGCAGTCATCATCAAGTACCATCCCCATCTCGAATTTCAACCCCTGGAGCAGGGGTGACAACCCAACAAATTTGGAAGAGGGTAGATGGATCAAGTGATAACTCGAAAGAAAGGTATTACTTTGTCTGTATTCCCGTGAAAGAATTTTCATTTTTGATTGAAAACTGTAGAAGATACAGAGTGAGCTACTAAAAAATAGAGAACATTATCGCCCCAAGACTATTGGAGTATTAGTGCGAAAAACTGGAATAGATTCATTTAGATCTGAAATGAATCTGTTTTATTTTTTGTACTAATACTTGAATAGCTCGGGGAGATAGATAGTCTTCTCTATTTTTCAGTAGCTCATTCTGTATCTTCTAAAGTTTTCAATCAAAATTGAAAATTCGTTCACGGGGATGCAGACAAAGATAATACCTTTCTTTCGAGGTACCACTCGACCCATCTACCCTCTTCCAAATTTTCAAGGGTGGTCACCCCTACTCTAGGGGTTGAAATTCGAGATGATGATGGTACTGGATGATGACTGCCATTGATCAGCATGGATCTGTTCCATTTTCCTTCACTGAAACTTGAATAGTCACAGGGAAATAGTCTTCCCTATCTTTCAGTTGCTCACCCAGTTTCTTTTACAGTTTTCAATAAAAAATGGAAATTCATTCGAAGCGATGTAGACAAAGACACCACCTTTCTTTTGAGTCATCACTGACCCATCTCCTTATTCAAAATGTTCATGATTGCAACCCCCGCTTAGGGGGTTGATATTTCAGGCATGTTTTGTACCCCAAAAGATGTCCCCCTTGAAACAAAAATTGACCTGTTTCTGCGTTTTGATCAGAAATGTATATGTATGTATATGTATATGTATATGTTTATATCACGTATATTGTAGTATTTGTGTTTGTTTCCGTTACATTTTGCATTTCATTCACTTCACTGTCGGTTTTAACTTGTAGATATTTTTGAGTCTCTAATATGTTTTTAACTTATATTTTTGAGATACTTGTCTGTTCCCTTTTACTTTGTTTTGACCTTTTCCCTAAGCGGGGTTGTAATCCTTGAACATTTGAATAGGGAAGATGGGTCGAGTGATGACTCGAAAGTCTACATTGCCTTGAACGATTTGCCATTTTTAATTGAAAACTGTAAAAGATACAGGGTGTGCAACTGAAAGATAGGAAAGACTATTTCCCAGAGATTATTCAAGTTTCAGTGAGGTAAAATGGAACAGATCCATGCTGATCAATGGCAGTCATGATCAAGTACCATCCTTGTCTCGAATTTCAACCCCTGGAGCAGGGGTGACAACCCTTGAAAATTTGGAAGAGGGTAGATGGGTTGAGTGATACCTCGAAGGAAAGGTATTATCGTTGCTTCATCCCCGTGAACGAATTTTCATTTTTGATTGAAAACTGTAAAAGATACAGAGAAAGCTACTGAAAATTTTAGGGGTTTTACCCCTGCTCTAGGGATTGAAATTCGAGACAAGGATGGTACTTGATGATGACTGCCATTGATCAGCATGGATCTGTTCCATTTTACTTCACTGAAATTTGAATAGTGTCAGCGAAATAGTCTTCCCTATCTTTCAGTTGCTCACCCTGTATCTTTCACAGTTTTCAATTAAAAATAGAAATTCGTTCAAGGCGATGTAGACAAAGATGCCACCTTTCTTTTGAGTCATCACTCCATCCATCTCCCCTATTCAATATGTTCAAGGATTGCAACCCCCGCTTAGGGGGTTGATATTTCAGGCAAGTTTTGTACCCCAAAAAATGTCCCCCTTTGAACAAAAAATTGACTTCATTTTGCGTTTTGATCAGAAATGAATATCTTGGTAGATATAGCCACTATTTAGTTTTCGTTGAAGCACCCTGTATATTGTTACCATAGTACCGACTAACGAGAGAGAAGATGTAGAAGTAGACTGGAGATTTATTAAATATATTGTGTGATGACACGTCCTGGGTGTTGTTTTAGCCATTAAGATGTCTCTTTGTTGAAATAAATCTTTAAGGGAGCAAAAAATGGGAATCGAGATACTGCATACGATGTGTGCTATTTGGAGGTAAACAAAGCATAATAATGCCGTTTTGTTTTGCATATTCTTATGATTCAATTCCTTTGTGACTTGCATGTCATCAATATAACTTTATCGTCTATGGATGATTTAATAAAACTTTGGTTGTTTGGTGTTTAAGCATTTGAGGAATAAATCTGTTGCCATCCATCCTGATGGTTGAACTACGCCAAAAGTGGTAGGGAGAGCTCCATCGGCAAGTTAATTTTTTAAATTCTTCCTCAAAAAAATCTGCATCGGCGGAACAAACTCACCAACAGCATTAACACAACAAACAGTGCTGTTGGTTCCACGTTCTGCGACAGTTATCACTCCAACTTGCTTCCTGCCTGCAGTAGTTGGCCCTTCCTGAGGTTTTTGTATATTAGACAGGTTTGATTCGTCAGCATTATATATTCGGTCTTAGATTCCAGCCTATTTCCGCACAACTCAAAAAACCTTATGACTTGAGACCGATTAAAAGCCTGAGCACGTGCGGCTGAAGTAGTTTCAGGTTTGCGAAGAGAAATATCTTTATTTCGTCTCAAAAATCTTTCCAATCATTCTTGTCCAGCGCTCTGTTTTTATGGATTGAACTAATGAGCACAAGCGTTTCTTTCAGCCATCTCAAAGGATAATTCTTGAACAGAAGCTCGCGCCAGTCCAAACAAACCTGATTCAAGTAATTTTAAATGCTCCACTAATTTTCTTTCCACTTCAGGTGGAAAAGTAGCTTTCCAATACCCTAGACCCTTTACACCGGATCCCAAAGTTTTGTTACTATTCGAAGCATGTCTTCGCAGAGTTGTTTATGGCATTCCAAATGTTTAAGATGACGAAAGCCAGCCCATTTCGTTGTTGCGAATTGCTTAGACAGCTTTACGCAGTTATGACTCATGGCAGGGTTGGCGATCAGTCTTGCGCTTATTACTACTCGGCATTTTGTTATATCTGTAGAGAAATAAACAGCTTCAAATAAAGGTAAACAGGTATTGAGGACCTAAATAATTACTTGAGCAATTAGGTATGATACGGCATATGCCATTTTGTCCGTGCCCTGTGTATATGATTTTGTCCATAAAGCGTTATACAAAATTGAAATTTAAACACGAATGCAAAATTGATAATATTTACAGTAAAATTTATTTAAATACAAGAATAACTACTTAAGGAGAAGAGTAAATGTATTCACGAGGTAAAACCGTGAAAAATATAATGTAAATACAAAAGCTCCCTTTAGTTTTTGGCAATATATGAATATGATTCCTGTGTCATTTAGTTTATGTATGTCATTTTGTTCGTACTTTCCCCACTATTTTACTTACTTTGAAAATAGCCGAGATAATCGTAATTGCCGATTTTTTAATATTCAAGAAGTTTTGAGTAACTCGAAACCAATGGAGATATCGAAAATATTTTTGCACCACTAAATTGGTACCTAAAAAAGAGATCGATAGGGAGCAGATCATTCTTCTCTAAAAAAAATGAAACATCAAAATTCATTCACCATAAATTAAGAAAATTGATTGATCCTGGGAGATAATGATAACGGTAACAATGAGGAACGAGAAATCGAACAACAAAACACACTCTACGAAGAAACAGAAAATGACATTATCAGCCTAGAAGAAGCACAACAAGTAATCCATAAATTAAAAAATAGAAAATCACCCGGTCCGGACAACATAAATAACGAACTAATTAAATATGGGGGAGCAGAAATAACAAAAGAAATAACAAAACTATTCCAAAAAATTGAAAACAACAAGGAGATACCAGAAGAATGGAGAGAGAGCATAACACTACCCATATACAAAAAAGGCGTGAAGACAAACCCAGCAAATTATAGATGCATCACACCCTTAACTCTGCATCGAAACTACTCACTAAAATTCTATCGCAAAAGATATATGACAAAGTAGGTGTGTCTGAAGAACAACAGGATTCCGACCAAATAGATCAACAACGGATGCAATTTTATATTGCGGCAACTGGTGGAGAAGTCCATAGAGTTTGACAAACCGATGTTTATATGTTTTATAGATTTGGAAATGGTATTCGACAGAATTCGAATGAACGATGTGATCACTATCCTTAGAAATAAAAACTTAAGCAATAAATACATAAACATAATCAAAGAACTAAATAACTCTAATAAGACGAAAGTAAAACTACACAGGAGTTACAAGCGAGATCAAAATTAACGCAGACATTAGACAAGGTGACAGCCTCAGCCCATGTGTATTTAATTTAATCATGGATGAAATAATAGCAGGTGTTAACCGAATGAACCAAGGCTATAGGATGGGTAACAAAACTATGAGAATACTGTGCTACGCAGATGATGCTTTACTAATAGCCGAGAATGAGGGCGACCTACAACGCCTACTACAAAAGTTCAAAGTAACAGCAGAAAAATATAACATGGTAATATCAACACAGAAAACCCAATCGATGGTAATAGCGAAAGATCCAATTAGATGCAAACTAGTAGTGAACGACCATATAATAGAGCAAGTTTCACACTTTAAATACCTAGGAGTAGAAGTATCGAGCGATAGGAACTATTACAAGAAGCAAAACAGCAGACAATGAAAGCATCGAGAATATCTGGCTTCCTGAGAGATGTAATCTGGCGGAATAAGTACATACGCACAGGAAGCAAAGTCCGAATCTATAAAATCTGTGTGAGACCCGTGATGACATATGCGGTTGAGACAAGAGCTGAGACAACAAAAACAAAACAACTAATGAGGACAACAGAGATGAGAACACTAAGAGCTATAAGAGGTATTACACGCAGAGATAGAATAAGGAATGAGGATACGCTAAGGGAGCTAGGTGTCCAGGATGTGGTGAGGTGGACAAGAGCACGTCCACGAGTATGGAGAGATCACGTAGACAGAATGGGCCCCGAACGTATGGCGAAGTGGGCAAAACACAAAAACCCAACACGAGAAGACCCATAGGAAGGCCGAAAAAGCGATGGCATGTGTGCTGGAGCTCCGGTTCGCAGCAGGGGCTGTAACAGAAAAACATCGTCCTATTTAAAGAAGAAGAAGAAGAAGATTAGAATTCATTTTATTACTTTCAACAGCGCCAGGAAGAATTATCATTCGTAGTTCTTAAATTTTTTTTATATGTTCAACAAATTTAATCTTTTTACAGTGCTACTGCGTATTTTGGGTTCTTGGAAATTTGTCATCCCAAGCCTGGTGAAACTGTTGTAGTATCAGGAGCTGCGGGGGCTGTAGGACATCTGGTAGGTCAAATTGCCAAAATTAAGGGATGCAAAGTCATTGGAATTGTTGGTTCAGAAGAGAAAGGTCGTTGGATTACCGAAGATTTGAAGTTTGACGGCTATATTAATTACAAACTTGAAGATGTTCCCAAGAAACTTGCAGCTTTAATTCCTGAAGGAGTAGACTGCTATTTCGATAATGTGAGATATAACTCTTGCTGTTTTCAAATGTTCTTCTAACAATCTATTTCCGGAATGTAAAACTACGAACCTGTATGAGAATGAGTGAATTTTTTTCAGTACCTTCATTTTCAGCGGAATATTATCATCGCATGAAATAACTTCTAAATTATTTATTATCATGGACTTATGCACTATCTCAGCTGTTAGCTGGATATAATTTACCTTTCCCAGATTCACCAATCAAAGGGAATAGGCTCGATTATAATATACTTGACATAAATTTTCTAACTATCCTACATGTATTAAGAATTACAGCTTTTTGCATTTCTATATAGGTATTCTTATGCAATTCTGATTTCTTAAGGCTACCATGCAAAGTTTTGGGTATTAAACCAGTCGAGGATACACAGGAACAGTATCTATTTTATCGTGGTGCCACATCTGCTTGATCTCAATAGCAAGGTCTGTGTATTTCGACTTTTCTCCTGGAACTTGTTCAGCACGTTGTTATTATTCGGTATGGCGACATCCACTAGCATTGCTGTTCTGGCTCTCTTATCATACACCACTATGCCGGCCTTTTATTCGTCACCATTCTGTCAGTGATAACAGGCCTATCGTAGTATAATCTGATAGAGTCATTTTCCAATACGGGCGCCGGCTGATACTTGTAATATGGCTGGAAGGTGTTCAGAAGTCCGTACTTGTGTGCAAGTTTCTGGTGGATAATGTTGCACACTTGATTATGCCTGTGAAGATACTCTGTATTGGCCAGTTCTTCGCATCCGGACGTAATATGCTGTATAGTCTCCGATCTTATATGGCATTTTCTGCACTTATCTGTTCGTAATGTTCCGTCCTTCATTATAAATTTTTTGTAATTGTTTGTAGCGATCACTTGGTCTTGGATGGCCATAAGGAATCCCTCTGTTTCTGCGAATAATTCTCCTTTCATCAACCATTTGTTGGAGGCTTCTTTGTCGATGTGTGGTTGATTAATCTCATGGTGATGTCGTCCATGCAATTTCTTTCTTGACCATTGCTCTTGTTTTTCAGTATCTGATAGGAACGGTAGATTCAGCAGGTCATCTCTGGTAGAAAGATTCAGAGGTGTATACCCCTTATCAGCCTACGATACCACTCTATGGAGGTCAGTGAGAGCTTTTGCTGAGAAGAATTCTCTGAGATTTCTTATCTGTTCGGTGTGTAAATTGATAACATCTATTAATCCGCGACCTCCTTCTTTCCGCTTCAAAGTTGTTCGTATCACAGACGAATTTGGATGATGATTGTTGTACTTTGTCAGCATCGTTCGGGTCTGCCTTTGAATATCATCCAGCTCTGTCTTAGTCCATCTGATTATTCCAAATGAGTAAAGCAACACTGGAATGGCGTAGGTGTTAAAAGCCTTGACTAGATTCCCCGAGTTCAACATCGATTTCAGCACAGACTTCAGACGCTGACTGTATTCTGAACGAATCTTTTCCTTTGATTGTTTTTGGTCTAGCAATCTGGCTTGTTGGTATCCCAGATATTTGTATGTTTCGCCATCTCTCATGCACTGTATAATATCACCGTTTGGAAGTTGTGTTTCACCTTCTATGACTTTCCTCTTTGAATGTTCAGGGTCTTACATTTTCAATCCCGAATTTCATATGAACATCTGCCGAGAACTCACTGACAGTTTTCAGCAAATCATCCAATTGCTTCTTGTTCGAAGCATATAATTTGATGTCATCCATATACAGCAGGTGGGAGATTATATGATAATTCCTTTCTGCTTTTATCCTAAATCCGTATCCTGTTCTATTGAGCATTGAGGACAATGGGTTCATTGCCAAACAAAACCATAGTGGACTCAAAGAGTCTCCTTGAAAAATTCCACGACGTATGGGTATCTCGTCGGTTTTAATTGATTTATTGTTCATGTTGACCTGCAGAGACGTGCGCCAGTGTGTCATTGTTGTCTTCAAGAACTCTACTAGGGCAGGGTGAATTTTGTATATGAATGAACATTCCGATGCCCTACGTGTGCCTGTTTCATTATCACAGAATCGATGATGAGTTGTTCCTTGCACCCGTGGTGTTTCTTTCTGCATCCTTTCTGCTCCTCTGCTAATATATTGTTGTCGTCAAAGTGTTGGTATATTCGATTGGATATGCGTGAGGTAAGTATTTTGTAGAGTGTTGGCAGGCAAGTGATTGGCCTATATTTAGACGGATCCTGTGTTCTATCGTTCTTAGGTAGCATATATGTTAAGGAAGGTGGGTGTTTTCTTCTGATATTGAAGAACATACGTGAGCTGTTTCGCTAGGGCTCCACGGAGCTTATCAAACTTCTTGTACCAGTAGTTGTGGATATTATCTATACCTGTGGCCTTCCAATTGTTGGTCGCTCGAACTACTGTTGTGATTTCTTCCTCCGTCCATATGTCTGATATCGAGGCGTTCTTTTTCATTCGTGATCCATTCCGCATCTCTATTGTGTTCTTTGGGGTTCGACCGTAGTGATGACCAATAGTCGGTCAAGCACTGTGTGTCAGGTACTTCACTGTTATTGTTGGTCGCAGTTTTGTTATTTCCCTTATGAAAATTGGCTGCGTTTTGGAGGAACCTTTGATTTTGGTGTTTCCTTTCAGTACACTTGACGTATCTTGAAAGCCTCTTTGCTTTTGCTTGGAGTTTCTGTTTCAAAGTGTCTATATACACGTCGATGTGTTGTTTGTGATCAGGGTGTTTTGTGTTCGTACCAATTTTCCTATAAATTTTGCGTTTATGTGACCGATTTCTGCTCTAATATTATCAATATCCTTCTCCGGTCGTTTTTGCCATGGTGGTTCTCTGACGCTTTTTGGCTCAGCTTGAATCAGAGTTGTGGAGATTTATTGTTTGTAAGTCGAAGAACCACTACTGCTCCACAGTAAATCAAAGTGTGAATCTTCTCCAAGTTGTTCTGGTCGGTATATTCTTCAAACACTGAGTTTACGCTCGCTAGGATGATATTGGTGTTCTTGTTCGTCTTGAGTTTGGGCAGTTTAGGTCTTTTAGTTGGGTTACTACCACTGAATTCAGTTATTGCTCTGTTGAGTTCTGATCTTGCTAAATACATATATTCGTTCTGCTGATTCGGCTCAGGAGGGCGTTCCATGTTAATCTTCGTTTCCGTCGCTTCGATGTTATCTGTAACACTTTCATTGACTCCAGCAGGTATAACGTTATGAGTATCATTTTCGCTTCTGAGTTCCATTATGACCTCTTCTCGTAAGCTTTGCAGCGTTTCTGAAGAAAGTAGCCTGTTTTTAACGATTGTTCTTCGATGATCCGAAATTCTCTGCTCGGATATGTGCTGTAATTCAAGATATTTTTCTATGAACGCAAGATGTAACGCGTATCTGTATGCTTTCATTTCCGATTCCAAGTTTGTAATCTTGTAATAGGAACGCATAATGAAGGTATTCATTTCTGGGGTCCACTTCATGCGTTTCCTAGGAAGTACGGCTCTCGTGGTCCTAGGCATAATGGCTTGCACCGCCATTGAAACATCAAGAGTCGGTTGGGAGGTGTTGATGTTATTCCCCATTTGGTTTTGTGTTGCAATAAATTATTATTATTATTAGTATTATTACTAAATATAATGGAGGGCTGAGGAGCAAGTCCTATAAAAGCCCAAATACAAAACAAATTCTGAGAGCTACAGCAACCAAGCTGAACGCAAAAAAACAAAAGAAAAGATTAAACACATTCTAAGCCCAAAAATTGATTCTAACAAATATAATTATAAAGTAAAATAACACTAATACTAAAGTAGGTAGCGGAGAGTTCACGAGAAAACAGTTCGATCGAGACCATTTTTGAAAATATTGGTCGACAACGCGTCATCCACCTCATCCCTTAAACTATTCCAGACATCGAATACCCTATTACTAAAGAAATATTGGCGTTGCGTTGTTTTGAATAGCTCTTTTTCAATTTCCGAAAAAATATCCGAAGTGTTAGCATTCTTCTCGGATACATATTTCAATTTGACACATAAAATTTCTCGTCACGTTTATGAGATTGTTCAGTGTATGGATGTATATGGAATGCATCTCGAATTCTTTGCATCGTGCATTTCTCGTAGTTACTTCATACTGGAAGCTGTAGATTTAACGGTTTTCCATGAACAAAAGTCCATGGATGAATTGCCGGTGCTCCATGCAATTGCATTCAAATTCAATTTCTTTGGCATTAGGAAGATGTTTATTCGAGCAATTTTCGTGGCTAGAGTAATGTTGTGTGTAATGACGAAGCCATTATCATGAAATATGCATTATTCAGTAAACAAAATAAATCTCAAGAAATGTTGATTCTGTCATTCTATATTGAATCCATTCTCAAAACCTAATTCATCTACCATAATCTACCTTAACTAATATGGTGTAGTTGAATATGCTATGGATGAGTTTTTTGAGATCAATTTCTGTGCACTTGAATTGAGGTCTTCCTCCACTAACTCCAAAATTTCTAATGCTATATCATTTGTTGAAAATGTTTTCGTTCGTATTGTTTTCCTATCAATAGCACTTCTATTTCGTTCAAATTATCTTCTTAAATTATTGGTACCACTTCACTCGATTTCTGTTAAACGTGAAACTATGAAAAGTTCCGAAAAATATCGAAGAACTCAAAAGGAATCATACTTACCTAAAAAATTGAAAATCTCGATAACTCTGGGCAAACTTTTGTGCTTTCAATTGAAATGTGCATCCGAGAAGGAGGTATATGATAAGTGAGTAAGCTATCCTTTTCCTATCTAGACCATATCAGAGAATTTAAGTTAAAAATTGATAAGACTATATTAAAATTCAAGTATAAAATGCAAAACATTTTAACTTTATTGAAAATAGATATAAAGACAGCTTATACATTTTAACTGATATTGGAATTGTCTTATGTTTACAGTCACTAAATACAGTATGTTCCATTTGAAATAAGAAAAGTTATGAGGTTTGGATCTACACAAAACTCAACATATATCCCAGAAATCTATTAATTCGTTTAATTTGTAACCTAAATTGTCTTTATTTTTTATATATGATACAGTCTTTGAGGACCTAAGATATTTCTTCAATATGTTCCGCAATTGTTAGGATGTTCATCAGAAATCTGATCAACCAAAGGTGAATATTAAACCTAACGCATATGTATGTGAAATTCACGGCTTTGCATTTTCAACTTTTTCAATGCAGATAACTTCTTTCGAAATTCTTCTCTTGTTCCTCTTTGGTGTTATCTGTTCACAAAAAAATGTTACAACGATTAAGTGAAAATAATTAAGAAGATGTACCTTCAAATGGATAAAGTTAATGGATATATTGAAATTTTTAATTCAAACAAGGTGAAAATATTTCATGAAAAATTAAGAACGAAGAAAAGTAAATGATTATTCTACCACCAAGCGAGTCGAGCATAGTTTCTTAACAATAGCTGATGTAGAAATGTAGAAATAAGAAGTCCAGATGCCAGTAATATCAAAGAAAATTCTGAGAATGCCCTGCACCTTAGAGAATACGATCAACTGACCAGAAAACGATTGAAAATTAATTTGCAGTATATAAAATGGATCTAAGGCGGTTTTAAATAATCGCCCTACTCTAAATGAATAAAATTTTTCAGTTTAAATATATCATTTACTTACACGTATTGCTTTAGAAACAAAACAAAAGAAACTGAATTCAACTTAAGATTAAAGCGAACGGTCCCTGAGTATGGTTCTACAGCACACAGTGCAACTCTTTTCATTTTTGCTCACTTGAAAATCCCAAGTTCCGGTGGCCTGGCCCTATGATTGTTTTACTTATATTGCGGGTGCAAAAACACTGAATCCAGCTCTCTCTAATAAGACAGTAAGGAAATCTGACTACTTCTTCAGCTCAAAACATTAAAATGAATAAACAGGGTGTTTTCTAAAAGGAGCTAATAGCTACTCTTCTATTTATTCATTCGATTTGGGAAATTTCAAAGTGTTGAATCGTTCTTCTTCTTCTTCTTCTTTAAATAGGACGATGTCCTGTTTTTCTGTTACAGCCCCTGCTGCGAACCGGAGCTCCAGCACTCATGCCATCGCTTTTTCGGCCTTCCTATGGGTCTTCTAGTGTTGGGTTTTTGTGTTTTTGCCCACTTCGCCATACGTTCGGGGCCCATTCTGTCTACGTGATCTCTCCATAGGCGTCGACGTGCTCTTGTCCACCTCACCACATCCTGGACACCTAGCTCCCTTAGCGTATCCTCATTCCTTATTCTATCTCTGCGTGTAATACCTCTTATAGCTCTTAGTGTTCTCATCTCTGTTGTCCTCATTAGTGGTTTTGTTTTTGTTGTCTCAGCTCTTGTCTCAACCGCATATGTCATCACGGGTCTCACACAGGTTTTATAGATTCGGACTTTGCTTTCTGTGCTTATGTACTTATTCTGCCAGATTACATCTCTCAGGAAGCCAGATATTCTCGATGCTTTCATTGTCTGCTGTTTTGCTTCTTGTAATAGTTGCTTATCGGTCGATACTTCTACTTCTAGGTATCTAAAGTGTGAAACTTGCTCTATTATATGGTCGTTCACTACTAGTTTGCATCTAATTGGGTTTTCTGTGTTGATATTACCATGTTATATTTTTCTGCTGTTACTTTGAACTTTTGTAGTAGGCGTTGTAGGTCGTCCTCATTCTCGGCTATTAGTAAAGCATCATCTGCGTAGCACAGTATTTTCATAGTTTTGTTACCCATCCTATAGCCTTGGTTCATTTGGTTGCTATTATTTCATCAATGATTAAATTAAATAGACATGGGCTGAGGCTGTCACCTTGTCTAATGCCTGCGTTAATTTTGATCTCGCTTTCATCTTATTAGAGTTATTTAGTTCTTTGATTATGTTTATGTATTTATTGCTTAAGTTTGAATCATTCTTGAACCCTATTTAATGGGTTTGCCACATTTTTTCACAGAATAAGAGGAAAGCTCCTTGAAAAAATTTCTTATAACAAATCTATTTCTATTTATTGCACAGAGAATAGTTTTCAATATACCAGCGTATAAGGTGCTGTGGAACACAAATATTTTAATCAGAGCAGAGATAACAATAAATATTGTAAATGTCATTTTATATTTTACTGAAAATTCAATACGTGTAAATAATTTAGCCATTTTTGCATTGTTTAAAGTATCGTAATAAAAAGTAAGAACATTGATAATCTGAAAAATTCAATATTATTTCAATTATTCATGCAGTTTCCTTTTGAATGTATTAAAAATCATTAGAGTCCTTATATAAGGCTTTTTCACGATAAGTGAAGATTGAAAGACTGATGGAGAATTTGTGATGATATTGAAAATCTATGAAATTATAGAAGGTCAATTCAATGAAATTAAAAATATGGATATGCTTTCACATATGTATGAGAAAATGGATAGTTGGAGTCTCCGATTGGGATGAATGTTTTCTAAAATCGGACCTAACCTAACGTAATTTCCAACACGGTCCGTTCTGGTTATTCGTATTTGGTTCTATCTTTCTGACGCTTTTAGATTTTCTTGTACATGGAAAAGCATATATTTTTATTTCTTTCTTTTTAAATGCTCCACATCTTCCCAAATTCTTCTTCAGTATTCTGAACTTTCAAACTCAATGGGACATTCTGTCAGGATAATATATAGCATGAAAACGTGCTGCTTGATTGGAGTTTATATAACATACATTCAAAATCACGTATCACGCATCTCCTATATCTACTTTTTATTTTGATGCATTAAACAATACTGAAAATCTATGAATTGATAGATATCAATATGATTCACAATATAAAAATGACATTTGCAATAATTTATGGTTTGTTGATTGAAATATGTTCTGTGTTCCACAGCACTCTCCAAAATATCTGAACTGTATTCGGAATTAAATTTTCGAATATTATTCTAGTGTATAAAAAAGGAAAACAGTAACTCTGTATACATCGCTGTATAGGAATACAATATTCTCTACACATAAAACATTATAAATATACAGGGTGTCCGTAATTGCGTGTACACGTTATACCACAGATTCTTCAGCTCGAAATAAGTCGATTAGGCCAAGTTACCTATATGAAAAGTTTCTTCGTTTGGCCGCTAGAAGTCGCAAAATCCAAAGATTTTTTCTTATTTTACAAATAATTCAAGTACGACTCGATCGATAGAAACCATATTTGATATGCGTAATCGGGTGCGTTATTCACGTTTTTTAGTGATCCACTCAATGACTTTGACGTATCACAAGTGTCCCTAAAAACTCGAACGTGTTTTTAATCAATGTGTTTTTCAATTTCATGATTTCATTGCTTCAACCACCTAGCAAGTCGAAAATATCACATATTGATCATGTTGGCTTTGGATTTGTTCCTCGCAGATTGTCATTTTATTATGCTTGACCTCTTGTTGACAAAATGATGTTTTCAAGGTTGCTAAATCCGATCAAGCAAATAGGAAATTCAATGTTCAATAATACAATAATCGAAAAATTCGAAGAAAAAATTCACAAAGTGTTTCACAGTGACTATTTAAAAATATGAAAACAGGTTGGCCAGTTGAAAACTAAATTAGAAAAAACAAATCACTTCAGAATAACGATTACTTAGTTTATACCCATATCATTCAACTGTAGTAAATGTTCAAAAATTCCACCTCTTTTCTGAATATAGGAGTTTTTCCTCTTTGAGAAATTAAATTGGACCCTGAGCATTACTTCTGGCTCATTTTTGAAGGAGTTGGCCGCATTTAAAATGTTTATATGTAACTCTTCTCGGGTGTCAATTGGGGAAGCGTGAACTCTAGATTGGAAAGCACCCCAAAGAAAGAAGTCGCACGGTGTCAAGTCGGGACATCGTGCTGGCCAACTTACAGATAATAATAATAATAATAATAATAATTTATTGATCCCTTAAGACATCACAAGTATGTATAGGACAGGTCAATAGAAAAGACATTTAGACATCATCTAAATCAACACATAGAAACTCATTCACAGTATAAAAACATTTTGCTAAAAGTAAATTCTTAACTGCTACCTTAAATCTATTTACACTTAGACCCTGTATATGCCGTGGAAGATGATTGAACAATCTGATACCCTGGTACAGGGCGACATTTCAAATCTAGAAGTTCTGTGTTTAGGGATACATAATGTTTCCTTATTTCTAGTATTGTGGGAATAAAAGTTAGAAAGTTTAGTCATGTTACTTTCATTCTCTTTAATATAAACGAGGCATCTCAAAATGAAAATAGACGCCAATGTGAGGATACCATTCTTCAGGAACAACGGTCTACATGAAGATTGTGGAGCTGTATCGAACATCATTCGCAGAATTCTTTTCTGGATGATGAAAACTCTACCTACGTCTGAGGAATTTCCCCACAGTGAGATATTATAGGACAGGTGACTATATACCAAACTGTAATAAACGTTCACAAGGGAACTTAGAGGTAGTGAACTCTTGATTCTATTTAGGGCATAATAGGAACTATTCAGCCTCTTACAAATCGCATCGATATGTGCACTCCACTTCAGATTCCTATCGATGTGAACGCCGAGGAATTTAGTGGTGTCCTTCGAAGATATGACTGTATCTAAATACCTTATTGTTATGCTACCCTGATCACAAGACGACAGAGTGAAGTGAATGCATTCCGTCTTGTTGACATTGATCATAATAGCATTAAATGGCACCATTCTACGAAACTCTCCACCAGCAGCTCGCATAACTTTTGAAGTTCCTCAAGAGTCTCAGCAGTAATAGCTATGGAAGAGTCATCAGCGAACAGTATCAACCAGATTATTTTTGATAATAAATTGCGAATATTAGATTTTCTGTAGAATATTTTTTCAAATTTGGTGGCAGATCGTTGATGAATAACAAAATAGAAGTGGCCCCAAGACAGAACCCTGGGGTACTCCTAATTTACAGTACTGTTCATTTGAGAACGAGTCGTGAACCCTGATTGAGGCAGTTCTGTCCTCCAGATAACTACGAATCCAGTTCAAGAACACGCCTCTGAATCCAAGATTATAACATTTATCCAATATAAACTGGATAGCAAGACTATCAAACGCTTTAGACAAGTCAAAGAACAATCCAGCAACATATTGACCATTATCAAGGCAACGATAGACGAACTCCACGAACTGCAATGCTCCAGTTTGAGTCGAGCGGCCGGTTCTGAAACCATGTTGTGCAGTATCAAGTATTTGAAATTTATCTAGGTACTTCATCATTCTATCAAACACTATTCTTTCAAAAACCTTGGAAAAGATACTTAAGATAGATATAGGTCTATAGTTCATGATATCGTGTACATCATCCTTTTATGAATAGGAATGACGATTGCTTTTTTCAGAATACGAGGAAATACGCCTGTGCTAATTGACAGGTTAATAACATGAGCGAAATGTCGGCTGATATCGGTACCTATAATCTTCAGAATTCGTGCTGAGATGAAATCAACACTAGAACCTTTGTTGTTTTTGAGTGATCTTATAACATCATGGATTTCATGCTCCAGGACTGGGTGGAAGAAAAAGGTTGTGTCTAACATACGTGACGTCGTACATGAGGATGACATTGAGTCTTTATAATAACTGTTGAGGGAAGATTCGGCAACTGTAGTGAAATGATTAGCGAAAATCTCAGCCAAATCCTTGGGATCGTTATGCGTAACATTATCAATAACCAGTGCAATATAATTTTGTTCCAGACGTTTTCGACCAGTCATAGTATTTACTAGATTCCACACAGTTCTATTTTTATTTACAGATTTATCAATAAGTTCACTGTGAAAATTGTATTTGGTTCTTAGGATTAAGGATTTATAATAGGATTTGGCTTTCTTATATAAATCATTAGAGGATTGAGTTTTATATTAGAATGTAACCAATGAAGATTTTGTAGGTCACATTTGGCCAAAACAATTTCTGGAGTAATCCAGTTTTTCCTGTTATGAGTATAATTGGTACTACGCATAAGAGGGCAACAAATTTCAAAGATATGTTGAATGGTATCTACAAATGCCCCAAAACATTCATCAACATCAGAATCTATGTATAAGTCCTGAAAATTACAATATCTGGTTTCCTTTCAGATAGAAATATTTCGAGAACATCTAACTTATTTGAAATACATTGTACATTAAGTTGTAAAAGTTTCAATTTTTCTCCATCAACAGCGGGAAAACCAAAAGATGTTGTACCATCTATGTTGCAGGGCGATTCAATTGTCTCGGTTGAAAAAACGGTGGACACTCGCTTTGTTTGGCCAGTTTGATCCATCAAGAGCTTTTTCATAGTCGGATGTAGCTATTAAAACTTTAAATGATGAATAGTTTTCGGATACTTTGAAATGAGTTTTCACATTTAACTGTTGGAAAATTACTACTTAGGAAGTTTTGTAGATCTTCAACTGTGGTCTCGGGCTTTAAATTGGACACATGCAATGCCTTGAATTTCTCTACTCCTTGGACGGATGAGCTGCCAGAATAACTACCAACAACCAGAGCACGATTCCGTTTATTAGTTTTACCCTTGCGGAAACTACCTTCCATTCCGTTTCTGCATTAGTATTAGTAATAGAAGAAACTTTGTCATTTTTTTTTGTGTCAAACAAACTGGCATTTTTCCCGTTCCACGCCAGTTTGCTACGTGTTATAGTGGTGTTTGAAGGGATTACCACCTCGGCGACCTTTGTACTGAGAACTCCGGGTATACTTGGGCGGTTAGTGACCGCAGCAGCACCATCTGTCATTTTAAGAACTCCGGACGTACTCGGACGGTCGAGAGATTCTTTATTATACGTCACGCACATTGTTGATTTCATATGCGTGGAAGAAGAGCGTCATCTCCCTTTTTGTGGGGAGGTGCACCGTCGTGCATAAACCACATTTCTGCACGGAGTAATGCTGGAATATCGTCCAAAAAATCCGGCAAAGTTTTTCGCGAAAAATTAAAATATGCCTCTCCGTTCTATCGATCTGGAATCACTACCGGAACAATAATGAAATTGTCAATTACTGAAGTCCATTCGTTGATTTTGAATTGATTCTGATGATGTGTACTTCTCAAAGCATGTGGATTTTCGACACTGTACACGTGTTCATTGTGAAGGTTAGTGATGCCAGACCTAGTAAAAGTGCATTTATCAATAAATAGAATTTTCCTACTGAAGTGGAGATCCTGAGTTCGGCAGAAAGTTAGGCGATTCTCAAGATCGTTGTAAGTAATTCCTGAACTTTCTGAATGTGATAACGATGAAATAATTGTTCCTCAAGACATCATGAATTATTGTTTTAGGAACGACTACCTGCAAACCTAAACGCAGCGTGCTTAATTGTGGGTTTTCGTCAACCATGTCCAAAATTTGTTCTTCGCGTTCTACCCTCCTTACTATTAGTTGTCATTCTCGATCCAAATTCCTGGTCTTGAAGCAACCATTCTTGCGGAGGCGCCTCTCCAGATTTCCAATCGTTTGGTGGTTCGGCACTATGCGATCTGGAAATCTTTCAGCATATACTCTCGCGCTTTCACGTCCATTGCCTTGACAAAATCCATACATCATAACCATATCAACCATTTCAGAGTTACTGTACATCTCCGTGCCTAATAGTGATAAAAAAATCACCAAATACCTAGTTAAGAACTTAAGGAACACTGTTGTGTCAACAATTGGTTGTGAAGCCTAATAAAATGACAATCTGCCAGACCATAGAAATAAATCCAAAGACAACATGGCCGAATGTGATATTTTTGAGTGGCTAGGTGGTTGAAAAAATGAAATCATGAAACGAAAAAATTGTTTTTTGTGATTGAACCTAACATCAAATCAAAATTTCTCAAGAGACAAAAAAGTTTGATAATTAGCCCAGCTACTCAATGGCTGAAACAGTTTTTCTCAAACGCAGATAGTTGAAGAATAATAAAACACGTTAGAGTTTTTAGGGACACTTGTAAAACGTTAAGGTTATTGAGTGGGTCACTAAAAACGTGAATAACGCACCCGATTACGCATACCAAATATGGTTAGTCGTTCACGAATTATTTGAAAAATAAGAAAAAAATTCTTTGGATTTGGCGATCTGTAGAGGCCAAACGAAGAAACTTTTCATATAGGTAAGTTGGCCTAAATCGACTTATTTCGAGCTGAAGAATCTGTGGTATAACATTGTACACGCAATTCACGGACACCCTGTATACGTTCCATTTAATTTTTTTAAAGGGGATTTCCCCATACTCGATAAAAAAGTGGCATACCCATTTAAATGCTCTACAAAAAGCATTCAACCATGTGTTTGAGTTTTTCCAATCGGAAGAAAAATATAGGAGTATTGTTTTTAGGAAATATTCTCTTCTCATTTGATTAGTTAATTTTTAATAATTACCTCTTTCTTTGTGTGTTGCCACAGTGATGGTCAGAATGGAATTGGAGTACTCTATTTATTTGATATCGCTATTCCCTCAGTTAAAGTAGTTGTTTGAATTACAGTTTCCATTCGTTTTGTGTGGGTATTCCAGCAGCCAATCACGCTGGTATTTTATTAATCAATATTGCAATATTTTGTTTATTGTTCCATTTATCATTCAAGGTTGGCGGAGAACTTTCCAGCGACATTATGAAGCACATGAACTGC
Source organism: Cryptolaemus montrouzieri (assembly GCA_013387265.2). Classification (NCBI taxonomy): domain Eukaryota; kingdom Metazoa; phylum Arthropoda; class Insecta; order Coleoptera; family Coccinellidae; genus Cryptolaemus; species Cryptolaemus montrouzieri. The sequence continues at coordinate 130,049,523 of JABFTP020000185.1, forward strand.
TATGGTAGAATTGCAGTTTGTGGGGCGATTTCCTCTTATAATAGCATTGAAGAAGACAAAGGTAATTGAAGAAACCTATTCTTAAATCATAACTCCATTCGTATCCTTTCAGCATCAATTGTTCAAAAAATGATGGTTTTCAAGGAATTAAAGATGGAAGGATTTCTTGTTACTCGTTGGTTAGGCAGAATACATGAAGCTGTCATTCAACATGAACAATGGTTGACTGAAGGAAAATTGAAAGTCAAAGAAACAATTACCAACGGTTTCGAAAATACTTTCAAAGCATTTACTGGGATGTTAAACGGAGCCAATTTTGGAAAAGCTATTGTTGAATTGTAAATTGTAAATATTATGGTTGATATTCTTCTCCATTCTTTTGTGAATTTAAAAGAGCATGGTATGATTAAAGGGGGTAAATACAAATAGGTGTTCAAAAAAATATTGTTTTTTATTTGTATTAGAATTAGAATACGTTTTTGAATATTTTGAGATCGAAATTCGAACTCCTTATGTTTTTTTCATCACTTTTGATGCCGCCTTTTTCAGCGTTTATCAGCTTAAAGAACCCAGTTGGCCTTCGTGCACACTATCTATTGTATGTTATATTGAAATACATAAAAACGTGAGGTTTGCAAAAAACTACACCAAATAAACAAGAACATGTATGAAGAGATTGAAAGTCTTTTGTACGCTGGATCGCTGACTGAATCGTAAATACCATTGTTCGGTATCGAATCTTCAAACGCAGAATTTTTTGGCTGAATCGTTCTGTTTCTCCCACGGTTCGTACTGATAATTCTGAATTGCTAATTCCGTATTTGGTGCTATCTCTCTGACGTTTTTAGATTTCTTTGTACATGTAAAAGCATATCTAACTTTCTTCATTAAATATACATTTCATAATTTTGGGTTTTTGAAGGCTCTTATATCTTCATATAGTTAATTGATTCCGTCGTTACTACGTGATAGTTAATCAATATGACATTTGTCATATATTTAAAACGACTGTCAAAATTTTTTCGCAATTTTGTTTTTTCAAATTAAACAAGACCCACGAAGAAATAATATATGGGAGATGTCAACCCAAATTATTGGGTTCATAATGATTCTAGAATATCTATAGATCATAATCGGCATCACTATGAAGACCGAACCTAGCCATCGGAGCTCTCTCGGTCAAACGGAGAGTGTAATTGTTTTGTTGAGTTTGATTATTGAAGAGTTTTTGCGATTATACTTCAAAATTGGCAAGCAAGAATAATGAAGTGATTATGTTTCAGAAGACTCACACTGCGACGGAATAACATTTCCGCGAAAGAGGAAATATGGCAGGTTATGTACTTTTCGATTATCTCCTTAGTCCTTTTTATGGCCTTGCTTGTTATGTAAAATCTTTTCTTAAATTCAAGTGTGTTTTGACATATAAGAGCCAGGTATAATTGTTGAAATATTTTTCTGCTGGTTTTCTTTTTCCACTGTTACAGATTTCTGTCCCATACCCCTTCCTTTCACCCTTATCTTCGTCTGGAAATCATGGAGTGCAAGATGAGAATTGAAGCTGCTAAGCAGAAAAATCATTGGTACTCTTTATGTACACACGCCACTAATACAACATAAACAGGCAAGCTATTGCTAGTGTAATAGCGACAGTGAAACGAGTTTTTTCCTCAGGTTTTTTCACTCGTTTATTGAATCATACACAAGATAGTATGGTTCCCCTTTTACATTTTCCTGAGCTCACACTTGTGTTTTTTCTGACACACACCAAAATTATAGATATAAGAATTTATTGTAAATACAATATTTCCAATTTTTGTAAACAGTCTCTTCTTCAAAAAATATATATACGAAATAAGAAATATCATCAAGGTTTGACATAAAGATGAAAACTCATAAAATATCTTGACGGTGAAAACAAATCCTAAGAATAGCAGAATTGTCAAATTTATCAGTTTTATCTTTACTATTGAATTCATTCTTGGGGGAGTTGCATGTGGGTTTTGAAAGCTACTTTTTCATGCTGTTTCAAAATGACATTTGCAATCTTTTCGCTGATAGGGCCAAAATATGTCAATGAAATGTATTTATCTGTATTAGTTGATTCTATACGTGAATAAATACACTCCTCACAAAAATTGTCGCATCACCCTACTTTTACGACATTACTATATAAACTTTTAGGTTGGTCATTCGAGAGTCGCTTGGTAACTTTAAGAAGTATATAATAGGAAGATATCATTCAAAAAGGATGAGTTTATGATGGAAAATATCAACAATTTTTGAGTTGATGAAAAATTGGAAAATTCTACCTTCTTCAAACATTCGCGAAGAAACCAATCAACTAGCATAGAATGGTTACTAATCATTTTCAAAATCGAGTGTTTCCTCCCCGGGCCCAAATTCCTGCCAGTATACGTCTCGGAAGCCCCTCAAACAAATTTTGGATGTACTCTTGAGTCACTGAGTTCCAAATTTCAGGAAGCAGATTTTCTAGTTGTTGGAGTGTTCTACAAGGCATCCTACGTTGCTGAATTTGCCAACCCATGTTATCCCAAATATGTTCTATGGGATTCAAGTCGGGACTTCTGGCTGGCCATCTTAAAATATCAATTTCGGCATTTTGCAGAAATTCTGTAACTACTCAAGCTGCATGAGGCCGAGCATTATCATGCATATAAATAAAGTTTTCCCCGATCAATGAGCCAAAGGGTACAACATTGGGTTCAAGGATATCTGCGATATATCTGGCCGCTGTCATTCTTCCATTATTCACTAGGACTAGCTCAGTTCGACCATAGAAAGAAATGCATCCCCACACCATAACTGATTCCCCTCCGAAGTTTTCGGTTTGCCGGATATTGCATTGCTGATACCGTCCCCCAGGTCGTTTTTATACAGGCATGCGTCTATCATTTGATACTAGACTGAACCTGGACTCGTCGGAAAAGAGAACATTCGACCATTCTGGAATACCCCAATTTGCATGTTCCCTCGCAAACTGAAGTCTTGCAACTCGACGCTCTCTGGTGAGACGCTTGCCCGTAGAAGCCATCCTTGGTCTGATATCGTCTTCTCTGAGCCTGTTCCTAACAATTTGTAATGAAATATGCAAATTTCTGGAAAGTGTAAGTTCATTCTGTAGTATTATAGATGTACAGTGCAGAAATCTTAGTGCAGTTAAACGAAGCCAACGATCATCGACTGGTGTTGTTATCCGATTTCCTCCCTGTCCGGCCCTTCTTCCATATTTCCCTGTTTCGTGGTACCGATTAATTGCTCTTGAAATAGTGCTTTGGTTAACATTCAACAAGTTAGCCACGTAACGTTGGCTCCGCCCCTCCTCTAGAAGTGTTACAATTCATACCACTTCATGATCAATCAAATATCGTCCAGGACGTTCAGCAGCCATTACAATAAATTCAAAGATTCGAAAATCAACAAGAAACACAGAAAATTTGCATTATTTTAGCGAGAAAACTGAAGAGAAATTGAATGAATACTGATAGTCAAATAAACTCATTCTTGTTTCAGACGTGTTTGAGGTCAAACTACATAGATAAGATTTTCTTCCCCTCATATGTCCAAAAACATATGTTGACAAAGAAACTGCGATCGAGCTGCTTAATCGATTATGGAATTCAGAATACCAAGTAATGCGACAATTTTTGTGGTGTGTGTATTATGATATGCTATTTCTGTTTGTTTCTCCCTCAAAAAATTTTCGATGTACTCTTGAGTCACTGAGTTTCAAATTTCAGGAAGCAGACTTCTGGCTGGTCATATTAAAATATCAATTTCGGCATTTTGCAGAAATTCTGTAACTACTGTAGCTGCATGAGGCCGAGCATTAATCAGTATATTGAAGAAATCATATTCAATTCCCCAAATCAACATTTTGATATATATATATATATATATATATATATATATATATATATATATATATATATATATATATATATATACTCGTAGGTTCTCAAGGACGTATTTCAATGTGGTTTCTTCGTTGGTAGGACCAACGGGTCTGTAATGGTTTTGTTTACAGAATATCTAAAATTGGAGAAATATTTCAATTCTATTGGAACTGAGAAATATAAATTCCTTTTCAGGAATGAGATCAATTCCCACGATGATTGGATAGTGTTTTACATCACTTTCCTAGTATTCCTGTATCTTACAGCTTACAGGTTACTTGATTGGCTGAACATGGTTCGCCAGGTGACTGCCCTAGGTGGCAAGACTAGTTCCTTAAAGACATGGTTACCCCAGTCGTGAAATATCAAGGTTTGACAAAAAGATGAAAACTCATAAAATATCTTGACGGTGAAAAAAAAATCCTTGGAATAGCAGATATCGATCAAGGTTAACATAACAAAAGAAAATTCGAAATCTCTCCACTCTCTAATTGAATTGGTTGTCGAGGAAATCCGGCAAAATTACCGACTATTCATAACGCCTCAGACGATTAGAATTTATCCAGATAATCAAAAGAATACTTATTCTATTATGAAACATAGAATGAGTACTGCATTCGGTTCTCCCACAGAAACGAGAAAACGACCTTCTTTCAAGTACTGACTTCACAATTAACCGGTGAACAACCTATATCAATACCAGCGACACCCTACGGATATAACTATAATTTTCATTGGGCATCATTACATGTATATTCTTGATTCGAATTTCAAACTGTTTGAATATTTAACTTGATGAAATGAGATTGAATTATTAGTAAAATTATGAAAACTGAGATATAAATGATTAATTCGAGAAATTGGATTGTTACAGAACCCATAGTAATTTTATATCTACCTGTTTATGTATGTGTGTATTTTCAACTTTAGTTCAGTACTTGTTGTCAACTAAAGGCGGTCTAGAGACCAAAATTGCAATCTTGATTTTCAATAAATCTCTTGTGATATTATAATACATAGTTTAATTTCTTATTATCATCTCATATCTCTCCAAATTTTCCATCAGTCAGTTTGATACTGAATTGCCTTCAAAATCATATTTTTGAATATTATTTGGGTGTATCAAAAAGAGGAAGACAATAACTTTTTATACAGCGCTATATAAGCATTACTCTCGGGCTGGCCTATATGAATCCCACAAGTGGTTTTGTATCCAAATGAATACCTAAGAACTTGATATTAGCGGATTCTGTATGTCGCAGACCCTTTCTCTCCTTCCCTATTGATACTCAATCGATAATCCGAAAATCATTTCAACGCATTCGATCACTCCCCCTCAAACACCCCGTTAGCGGCCCCAAGATGATCATAGGTTTTAAAAATCTTAGTATCATCATGAAATAACATTCTAGTAAAATATATTTTTCGGAAGATCATTTGAAAAAAATGAAAATGAAAATAGGTCAAACATTGCCCCCTGATACACCCCGATTCTAACAAGTAGTTTATCTTATCAATTGCTTTGCGCATGCGCCAATGAATTTCTGTTAAAAAAGCTTTATGAGACAATTACTTGGTTTCGCAAACCTGTAGAAACCAAGGTGGACTAGAAAAGCCGAATAAGAAATGCAATCAAGTCCTCAAATCAAGTCCCATTTGGAAACATTTGGTGATACTGGAAATGAATTCAATTGTAGCATCTTAAGTGCTCTTTAACTTCTAAAACCGAACTGACTTTGTGAAATCAAAATATCATTTTCAAAATTAACAACAATCTGATCACAAAATATCTTCTCCAGTACTTTAGAGAAGATCGTAAATACAGAAATAGACCGGTAATTTACAATATCAATGATATCTCCACTTTTCAACAGAGGTACAATTTTTCATATTTTTAAGCAGTCTCCAAAAAGTCCATCTCTTCTGTGCCAAGAAATTAACGCACAAAATCGTGTATTTATCCAGAAGAAGATAAGGTTTATTGATGAATTGTTATTCCAGTGATGCACCAGCACCAAGAAATGCTTGAGAACAATCGAATTGATGGTGATCATAGAAATTCAAATAAAACTAATTAGTCAACAAAAATCTGTTAATATAGGATATTTTCACCCCTGGCCATTCCTGTATGACATCGTTATGGGGGTGGATAGGAGAAAGCAGTCCAGATTTCGACGGTAGGAGTGGTAATATCAGCAGGTCTCCATGTTAAGTGCGTTTCAAAGAAAACTCAAGGTGTTTGAATTGCCATTTTTGCATCAAACAGAACATACTGTTACCGTTTTCACTACGGTATCTCACCATAGATCGCTCTAGGCCCCTCCGAATAAGCGTGTTACCGTATTAACCACGCTTTCTTAATCACAGATCGCCAAGTAGGCCCATCGACCAGGCTAGGCACAGATTGAACTCTGGGCCTACCTGAACCGAGGGTTTAAAATATCCGTGCATTTAGGAGACTCCCGGCTCTTTCTCTTCAACGACCTCTTCGAATTCACACTGTCTCAGAAAACCGGCTGCAGCACGCGTTGTTTACCAACGAACCACGTGTTTTTTATTTCATTTCAATTCTAGGTTTATAAAGAGTGTTTGTGTTAAACATCAGTGTTTCCATCGTGTGTGTGACCCCATCCCGGTAGCAATACCTTTTCTCGCAAATAAAACAGTACGCATCACCATCGTTATTACTTTGTCTTGACAGTTTTGATTCAATGACACTCGAAAACTATTGATAAAGCTGAGATAGACACGAAACCACTCGCTTCTTTGAATTTCACAAAAGATATGCTACTCCATGCCATTTTTTTTAAATGTGTTGTCATCTGTTACTAATACACTCAATTGAAACCAACAAAACTTACGTATCGACATAAAGCAGACAAAGGTAGAGCTTATAAGTCGAAGATGTCTATTGGTTTCTTTATGTATTGAAGCAGAATCTACAGCAGGGGGCCAAATTATTAGATCAGGTCATATTTATGTAATTTCTAGTTCAAAACAATGATTCTAGTAAACAAAGAGGCATTAAAAGTGCTGATATCATTATTATTGTTAGCAACACTGTCATTAGATTATTTGGTGTTTCTTCTCATTCGGTTATCAGTAAACGAAAAGATCCGTTCGATGTGTTGTCGTTTTTTGAGATTGACTCTTCATTTTTGGTAAGAAATGATTCTTATAACATACTCTTACTAACTTTCTTCTGTGGATCGAAATTTCGTAAAGTTAAGATTTAGAGAAGAAAAAAATTTTTAATAAGTAGATTACTATACTACAAACTTTTTTTACGTAATAAAATAACACTCTACTAGCTGCAAAAGGTGGCTTTATCAAAGAAACGCGCGCTATTTGCCAAAGGAAAGCCGCATTTTTATTCTTGCCGTTTTTCTAGAAATTTCGGGCGTCGCGTTTGACGGGAACATTGAAGACTGTCGTTCATGCCGATATAAATTTTTCGCCTGCAGAAATTGGAGTCGTTCTGAATTGTAACTTAAAGGCGTCGATAAAAAGTACAAAAGGAGTTCAGCGAACAAATCTAAAACGTATCATTTTAATAACGATTGAGAGGAAGAATTTTTCTTTTGTATGGTGCAGGATAAGTGCATTAGTCTTATTTGTCGTGCGTCAATTGCACTACCTAACTGTGGTAACTTAGAGAGGAATCATAAAACGGTTGATAAAAACTATGAAAAGAATTATCCGGCACAGAGTGAATAAAGAAAACGAAAAGTACGTGATTTGATATCTTGTTTGAAAAACAGAAAAAACCATGTTCACAAGATCAGCCAAACAATCAAGAGCTGCTAAGATCGCGTCATTTAAAATATCTCATATATTGGCTAAACACAAGAAACCATTCGAAGATGGATCGGTTGTGAAGGAAGCATTTATTGAAGCGGGTGAGACTTTATTTGGAGATTTTGAAAATAAAACATTAGAGAACTTCAGCTATCTCGTCCGACTGTCACAAGGCGTATTGAAGTCATGAGTCAGGACATGGCAGATAAACTAAAACATCATATCATGAAATGTACATACTTTTCTTTACAGTTCGACGAATCTACCGATATGACAGACACTGCCCAGCTGTGTATTTTTATTCGGATGGTATTCAATGAATGTTGGTTAAGGAAGAATTTTTGATAATCATGCCTCTGAAGGGGAAGACCCGTAGCGAAGGTATATATGACGTTTTCTTCAATTTTGTAAAAAACTACAAGCTACCAATATATAAATTAGTGTGCATCACAACCGATAGAGCACCAGCAATGAAAATTTCCTTTCATTTTTTCTTTCCATAGCTTTATACATCAACAAGTTTTGTGTTCATAAGTTTCAAACACGGAGGAAATTATTGCAACAAAAATTGTTAATTCCATCCGTTCACGTAGCTTGCAACAGCGGCTCTTTAAGTTGCAGTTGGAAGATAGGGAATCAGCTGAACAGACTAATTTAGTTCTTCACACGGACGCCCTATAGTTGAGTCGCGGAAAATTCTTTGAAAGGTTTCAAGAATTATTGCCCGAAATAAAAGCTTTTCTTGACGAAAGAGGTGAAGACACTCAGATGTTGAAAAACAAAAAATGGCTGACTCCATCTACACCATCTCTCAAGGCTATCATTGTGAATGAATTTCTGAACGAAAACTCAATAAATACCATCGAACAATTACCTTATTACCTGGTATGGCTCCGGCCGACTTTCTTCTTTTTCCAAAACTCATTTCTAGGTACCTGTTTTAAAACGATAGAAGACATAAAAGAGAATTCGCGGCGAGAACTGTTGAGTTTCAATAACCAATTCCTGGTATTTTTTGACAGAATGTATATATTAAAATACGAAAAAAAAACTTTCGAAGATCAGTGCAATTCATTTCAATCATCGTAGTGTGTCTGGGATATATATTTCCAGTTTAGTTTTATTTGAATATTAAATAACAAACTGATGGTATAATTCTTTTCTAGTATGCATGTATGAATCATTGTTAGAAACTGTATATCAACAGTGATCTTGCTTGTCATTCAGAATACATTCTCTTGGTGCATGAAGATGCCCTTGAAAGAAATATTTATTCGCAAATAACCATTGTTAAATTACTCTCACATAGTAATAATTGTAATGCAATTATTGATTTTCCAATTAATATTCAAGAAAAATTCAACCACTCTTTTTATTTGTTGCCGTCTCTCTCTAATTCTCATATACTATAAGACGAAGATTTTCTTGAGCAAATTCACATTTACATCTAGATATCCTAGATAAAATGAAGGTTGTGGCGTTTTTCTTAGTTTTCGTTCTTGCAGCTTTGGTGTCTGCCGAAGAAGATGACAAATTGTATGATTCGAAATTCGATAATATAGATCTCGATGAGATATTTAGGAGTGACAGGTTGTTGAAAAATTACTTCGATTGCTTCATGGAGCGCGGAAAATGTACCCCACAGGGTGCTCAGATCAAAAGTGAGTAACATTTTTTATAGTATTTTTAACAAAAACGTTTTTATGACTTTTTATTTAATTTTATCTGTTGGTACCTAGGAGAGTTTCCTAATTTTAATTAAAGGTTCCATTGAAAATTTTTCTATGAAAAAGTTCCTATGACTGTGAGAATTTCAGGGATTAGATTTAGTACCTCTCTTTCACCCCTATCTGCAATGAATTATGATATGTTTGAAACCATTTTCATCTGTTGTAATTTTTCCAAATTGTCCATCATTTTCAGAAAATTTGAAAATACGATTTTTTTTATAAGCTCTTTATACGTTTGGTATATGTTTCGTAAATATGCCACGAATACATGAAGCATGATATGGTAATTCATATAGGATTATATAAGATACGTTCCTAGGTGTCAAAATAAAAAAACATATATAAAAAAAATCAATTTAATAGAAGTTTTTGACCATTTTGATTAATTCCAGCTTAGGCAATGGCTTAAAGAATTTTAAAATTTTTTCTTGTTTGGCAGTTTTCGAAAGCTTCTTCAATTAGCAATTTGTCTCTTGAAATTAAGATGTCAGAAAGCTCATTGTCCATTCTTAAACTTTCACTAAGATGTTTCAAATTAAATGTCACGTTTCAGTGCCCGTTGAAGTCTCGTCTCCGATAGGCTGTGAATTCAACATTTCCTCCAAATCGGTTTTAGTGAAATCTTCTGAATGTCACCTGGTTCTAACTGTTCGAACCCATCTCGTCCTTCTCCATCAGCACTTTCAGCAGTTTTTTCATTTGAAGTCTGAATTTGCACAGATTCTTCATCATTTTCAGCAATTAGAACAGGCCACAGTTTTTTTCAGCATGATTTCAATGTGTATGGGTTCAGCTCTTCCACTGATTCTTTCATGTTTAAGATACTTTTTTCTATGTCAAATTTCTTCCAGAATTCTATAGCATTTATACCAGGATCACATTCCATATTATTATTATTATTTACTATCGTGGACTTATGCACTGTCTCAGCTGTTAGCTGGATATAATTTACCTTTCCCAGATTCAGCAATCAAAGGGAATAGGCTCGATTACAATATACTTGACATAAATTTCCTAACTATCCTACATGTGTTAAGAATTACAGCTTTTTGCATTTCTTTATAGGTATTCTTATGCACTATCTCAGCTGTTAGCTGGATATAATTTACCTTTCCCAGATTCAGCAATCAAAGGAATAGGCTCGATTACAATATACTTGACATAAATTTCCTAACTATCCTACATGTGTTAAGAATTACAGCTTTTTGCATTTCTTTATAGGTATTCTTATGCAATTCTAATTTCTTAAGGCTATCATGCAAAGTTTTGGGTATTAAACCAGTCGAGGATACGATGACAGGAACAATATCTTTTTTATCGAGGTGCCACATCTACTAGATGTCAATATCACGTTGTTATTATTCGGTATGGCGACATCCACCAGCATTGCTGTTCTGGCACCCTTATATTACACCACTACGTCCGGTTTATTATTCATCACCATTCTGTCAGTGATAATAGGCCTATCGTAGTATAATCTCATAGAGTCATTTTCCAATACAGGCGCCGGTTGATACTTGTAATATGGCTGGGAGGCATTCAGAAGTCCGTACTTGTGTGCAAGTTTCTGGTGGATAATGTTACATATTTGATTATACCTGTGAAGATACTCCGTATTGGCCAGTTGTTCGCATCCGGACGTAATATGCTGTATAGTCTTCGATCTTACATGGCATTTTATGCACTTATCTGTTTGTAATGTTCCGTCCTTAATTATAAATTTTTTGTTGATGTTTGTAGCGATGACTTAGTCTTGAATGGCCATAAGGAATCCTTCTGCTTACACGAATAATTCTCATTTCATCAACAATTTGTTGGAGGCTTCTTTGTCGATGTGTGGTTGATTAATCTCATGATGATGTCGTCTATGCAATTCTTTTCTTGACAATTGCTCTTGTTTTTCAGTATCAGATAGGAATGGTAGATTCAACAGGTCATCCATGGTAGCAAGATTCAGAGGTGTATATCCCTTATCAGCTAACGATACCACTCTATGGAGGTCAGAAGTGAGAGCTTTTGCAGAGAAGAATTCTCTATTCGGTGTGTAAATTGACAATATCTATTAATCCGCGTCCTCCTCATTTCCGCTTCAAAGTTATTCTTATCACAGACAATTTTGGATGATGATTGTTGTACTTTGCCAGCATCGTTCGGGTCTGCCTTTGAATATCATCCAGTTCTGTCTTAGTCCATCTGATTATTCCAAATGAGTAGAGCAACACTGGAATGGCGTAGGTGTTAATTGTCTTGACTAGATTCCCCGAGTTCAACATTGTTTTAAGCACAGTCTTCAGACGCTGACAGTATACTGAACGAATCTTCTCCTTTGGCTGTTTTTGGTCTAGCAATCTGGCCTGTAGGTATCCCAGATATTTGTACGTTTCGCCATCTTTTATACTCTGTATTATATCACCATTTGGGAGTTGTGTTTCACCATTTATGACTTTTCCTCTTTGTTTATTATTATTATTATTATTATCATTTATTTTAAAGTAGAAGTGAGGCCAAGGCATATAATCTCACATTACATTACAAAAATGAGTTTAGGTGTAGTTTAGGTAGTAAAATTTGTATGTGATAGCAATAAGCATAGATTGAAGATCACTGGCAAGAGAAAGAGCGCAAAAAAAATGAGTAATTCAATCAGTTGATTCAGTCCACCTACGAACACTACCGACGAGAGCGGTCAAACCTATTTTTGAACACATTGACCGAGGTTGCGCTCACAACATCGTCCGTGAGGGAATTCCATTTTTGGAAGACCCTGTTACACAAAAAGCACTCTGGGTGACCACGCAGGTTATTAGTGTTCAACGAGAACAGGCCAGAGTGGCCGCATCCAAAAAATCCGTGTAACGCTCTACGTCACTATAAGGTCACTTCGTTCGCGACGATCAACGAACTTCTCCAAACCGAACAGATGGAGTCTAAGGAAGGTCTAACAGAACCGAAAGGAATTCTAGTGAATTGGCGCAGGACGGATTCCAAGAGGTTCTTGTCTCTTGCCAGGGTTGGAAAACAAACAACGCCCGCATGCTCGACAATAAGCAGTACATAAGAGGTGTATAAAAATTTACATGTACTTATGAAGCACTTAGGAAAGCTTTCCGCATCATATAAGACGCACTGCACTCGATACAATCCTTCGCACATGACCACACCAGGATATATCATCGGAAATGGTGACGCCAAGATCTTAAGGTCGTCAGCATATGATGAAAAAGAAGAGGAAATCACCGAAGGAAGATCCTCCACGTATACCAGGACAGAGCCTTGAGGGTCACCGCTCAACACCTGCCCAAAAGAAGAAGAGCACTCTCTGCCGTACTGGTAATGATAAACAGTACCGGGAATCAGATTATTCACAAGAAATTGAGTAAGAAGGGGAGAGCATTTCTTTTTATATATGGGTTTCAAGGAAGCCCCTGGACTCCCCCGACTCTCGGTTTTCGGGGAATCACCGTTCAATCTCGATTCTCGAGGATTCACTAATTCTCAGGAAGAGTTCTGTTGAATATCGCAAAATGTAGTAAACCTTAATCTACAGATTATTATACTTACACTTCTGGCCGCTAGATAACGACACTACATGAATTTCCATCAGTTTTCTATATATAATTACATGGAATATTGAGTTTATAACGAACGATTCGAAAAATCTCTGAAAGAACCATTTCATCTGCATCTATTCTATATTATATAGAAATCTATTGTATCAATATCATCAATATTTTGTTTTATGTTGTTGCTAAATACAGAAAGTTTTTAGTTTTCTGGAATGACTGCTTGTTGATGTCTTCCCTTTTTCCTTCAAATTAACCAAATTCCCTCGCTGAGCTGTCGGTATCTACTTGTTGCGCTACGAATTGACTAGATCAAACGTACTAAGTTTTGAAATCCTTGTATGTCGCAGCTAATCAAAATATTCTGTATGATTAATGACACAAGCTACTTTTATTGCATCTTTACGGGTACGGCAACTAGTAATTAGCAAGTGAATTCAACTTTATCCTTTTACAAGTATCAAGCTTTCGAGCAGCTTGAAAAGGCTTGATGTCAAGTCAAGATTTTGGGTTGCAAAATCAAGTCAAGTTAAAACTGATTTTTCAAAAGCTTGAATTTCAAGTCAAGTCTAGCTTTCCGAAAAATTTTCAAGCTGATTGAGTTGATGAAACCCTAGTGGTTGGAATTCCTAGGAATACATATATCTTGTTATCGTTTGTTATATCGTTTATGGCAAATAAGAATGTCATCGACGTATGTATACCTAAAATGAATTTTGACAGGCAAGAATTTAGTACTTTGTTTTCTATTTTGGAGATGTATACAGGATGTTATATAATAGTATGTTACAACTTGAGATGGTGAATCTACGTGTTTTTTTCTTCAAAACTCCTGCAGTTTTGAGATATTCAGCCGAAATTAGGAATGCAAGCTATTTTTCACAGCCTCCATCATTACACGTCCTAGATTTTAACTGAAATTCACAAGATGATCCATTGATCTGCGTACAATCAATTTTCGTCATCTCCTTTCAATTTAGAAACTTTTTTGACACTGTAATTTTTTCGTATCTCCAACCGTTCCCGAGGAAAAATTATTAAACGATTGTATGCATTCGCTGAATTGAAAGCACTCCTGATTAAAAAAATGACTAGTAGGCTTTGATTTTTTTCATTTATTTATTCATTTTGACAGTTGCTAAATTTGAACCAGTGTCTGCTCGAATTGTTCATCAAATTAACGATTAGTTTTGAGACTTTTGCAGTTATTGCTGTAAGAAAAAATAGCTAATTTTACTTACGCCGAATTGGCTGATATCCATTACATGTACGGTCTAGCTGACGGAAACACAACAGAAGCGATTATATCAGGTGCGCTTTCTAAATCGAGTATCACCAGACTGGCGAACATTTTCAAATATCCACAGAAGGTTGAGGGAAACTGGTACTTTTACTGCAAATAATCATTTAAAAAGTGCAACTCAAACTATGAGAACTCCAGAGATTGATGAAGCAGTTTTGAATTGTATTGATTTGAATCCTCATGTGAGTAGAAGAAATGTTCTAGTTTGGAGGATTCTCCACGAATTTTTATTGTACCCGTTTCATATTCAACGCGCCCAAACTATACTTCCTCCAGGTATTCCTACAAGACTGAATTTCTGCCGATGGTTCTTAGATAAAATTAGAGAAAATGCCCATTTTGATGGTGAAATAATGTTCACAGAGAATGCCAGCTTTTCGAGAAATCATTAATGGGCTGAGGAAAACCCCCATTTGATTGAAGAATCTCATCATCAAGAACGATTCTCACTAAATGTCTGGGTCGGAATAATTGGAAATTATTTCATTGGACCATTTTTTTCTGCCTAACAGACTAAACGGCCCCGCTTATCGGCAATTTCTTGAGGAGGAGTTACCTTTATTGCTCGAGGATATACCAGTTTTGGTGAGAAACATAATGTAATACATGGCTGACGGGGCACCAGCACATTTTAGTGGAGAAACTAGGGAATTCTTGAATAATACATTCAACGACCAATGGATAGGTCGGGGTAGGCCAGAAGCATGGCCTCGTAGGTCCCCAGGCTTAAATAGTTTAGACTTTTTCTTATGGGGATATCTCAAAAGTTTAGTTCATACCACTCCAGTGAACACTGTAGGAGAATTGAGAAATCGAATAATAACCTCTTGTGACACGATAAGAAATACCCCAGGAATATTTCAAAGAGTGCGTGATAATATGCGAAGAAGGACAGAGGCCTGTATTCTTGCAGGTGGAGGACACTTACACTTTTAGTTTGATATTGAATAAGTTTGCGTTGACTTCAGAAGACGAGCTATCAAAATAAAAGCAAATTTTGGGCATACCTATCGAGTATTTCGATTATTTTTTCTATTTGGCGAACAACATTCAATTCAAATTCAATAATTTTTCACTCGAAAACGGTTGGAGATCCGAAAAAATTACAAGTGTCAAAAAGTTTCTAAATAGAACGAAGATGACGAAAATTGATTGTACGCAGATCAGTGGTGTATTGCAAAAAGTTTGAAAGGCAAAAGGAGACATGGCCTCGGAAAAGAAAACACCTTGTGAATTTCAGTTAAAATCTAGGACCTGTAATGATGTAGGCTGCGAAAAATAGCTTGCATTCCTAATTTGGGCTGAATATCTCAAAAACTGCAGGAGGTTTGAAGAAAATTTTTCCGGAAATTTCAACACTCTGTAGCTCCGTAGCAAAGCTTTTGCCGACCTATGTTCATATGAACTCTTTTTCTTTAAATTGCACGTAAATTTACCCCTTCAAGTTGTGACATACTATTATGTAACACCCTGTATATCTGCTAGAAGAGGGCTTAGTGGTGATCCCATCGCGAGACCACTTGGTTGTTTATATACAGGGTGCTTCAACGAAAACTAAACAAAGACATCTTAAGGGTACAAAACTTGCCAGAAATATCAACCCCTAAGCGGGGTCGTAATCTTTGAACATTATGAATAGGGAAGATTTAACGAGGATGACTCAAAAGAAAGGTGGTATCTTTGTCTACATCGCCTTGAACGAATTTCCATTTCTAAATTAAAAACTGTAAAAGATACAGGGTGAGCAACTGGAAGATTGGGAAGACTGTTTCCTGAGACTATTCAAGTTTCAGTGAGGTAAAATGGAATAGATCCATGCTGATCAATGGCAGTCATCAAGTACCATCCTCATCTCAAATTTCAACCTCTGGAGCAGATGTGACACCCCTTGAAAATTTGGAAGAGGGTAGATGGGTCGAGTGATACCTCGAAATAAAGGTATTATCTTTGTCTGCATTCCCGTGAAAGAATTCTCATTTTTGATTGAAAACTGTAGAAGATACAGAGTGAGCCAATGAAAAATAGAGAAGACTATCTATCGCCCTGAGCTATTCAAGTACCCTGCTCTAGGGGTTGAAATTTGAGAAATGAATGTTGTTTCGGAAGATGACAGCCTTTGATCTGAAATGAATCTGTTCCATTTTTTTGCACTAATATTTGAATAGCTTAGGGCAATAGATAGTCTCCTCCATTTTTCAGTAGCTTATTCTGTATCTTCTACAGTTTTCAATCAAAAATGAAAATTCGTTCACGGGAATGCAGACAAAGATAATACCTTCCTTTCGAGGTATCACTCGACCCATCTACCCTCTTTCAATATTTCATGGGTGGTCACCCCTGCTCTAGGGGTTGAATTTCGAGATGAGAATGGTTCTCGATGATAACTGCCATTGATCAGCATGTATCTATTCCATTTTACTTCACTGAAACTTGAATAGTCTCAGGGAAATAGTCTTCCCTATCTTTCAGTTGCTCACACTGTATCTTTTACAGTTTTCAATTAAAATGGAAATTCGTTCGAGGCGATGTAGACAAAGATACCACCTTTCTTTTGAGTCATCACTCGACCCATCTTCCCTATTCAAAATGTTCAAGGATTGCAACCCCCGCTTAGGAGGTTGATATTTCAGGCAAGTTTTGTACGCCAAAAGATGTCCCCGTTGAAACAAAAATTGACCTGTTTTTGCGTTTTAATCAGAAATGAATATCTTGGTAGATATAGCCTTTGTTTAGTTTTCATTGAAGCACCCTGTATCTTTTCATTTAATTGAAGATAATTTATCTGTATGTATAACTCCTAAGGAAATATAAATTCGCAATGTATCAAAGGGTTAATATGAGATTGTTCAATATTTGAAACCATGATATCCACATTCAACTTAGGAGGTAAGAATTATGAAGTGAAGTTCTCTAATTTTGAGGTAAATTCAATTAAATTTCTGATTGTATGTTTAGGAGTAAACTTTGTCAATCTTTTGAATATCATATTCAATTCTTTTTATAACTTGTTTCTGAGACTATTAACAAAAGAAACAACTGGGCCGATTGGATCATTTCCTTTATGAAAAAGCATTCCTTTCCGGAATTTCAAAATTCTTTGAATCCATGGGTATTTCAAAACTATCTAGAAATGAAAGGAATGTGTTCCTAAATGACCAACTTATCACCTTCCTCTAAGTTATTGTAATTTCCTACCAACACTTAATGTCATTTTGCCCAGTATTCTTCCATTAAGAATATCATTTAATAATAAAATTTTCATTGTTGAATATGGATGATTGAAATACGAAACGGGTCAAACCGACTTAATAATATTGAATCAAGAAAATATGATAGTCAATACTTCTTCAGTTCAATTCCTTCATTACTTGATAATTGTGGTGAGCTCTGTTCATTTTATACGGTCTGTATCATTTCGCTCTCTTGTTATGAAGTCAATTCAGAACCAATATTTCTGGTTCTTGGAAGTAAATCCCAAGGTTAATTAATTAAGTGAGTTAACTATGTAAATAGCTTTGTCACCTGATTATGATTTACCCATATCATCTAATTCTGTTGCAAGTAGAGTTAAATATAGTTATTATATGAATTAATAATTTTATTAGTCTCCATTTAGATCGAATGCATCTATTATTGAAGGTATATCAGAACAATTGGGATTCGAAACAATAGTCATCCACAGTTGAAATAATTGAATTTCTAATGACTACAGCGATCTTTGATTATATGGAAAAAACTAAGTTAAACGAAATAGCTAAACTAAATAAAACTCGGAAACTTTGATTTCTATGAAATATTTAATATGAGCACGACGTGTTTCGTATACACTGGGACTAAATAAATATAAGTGCAAATAACGTTAAAGATTTGCTAAGTGCACTTTTTAGGAGCGGCTTGAAAATCAGATACGGCATTGGAATTGTTTGTATTTAATTTTGGGAAAAGATTGAATTTTCTATAATGATCAAGGGTAGAATGAGTGCTGGTTTCCTATCAGACGGTAGGACCAATTTGAATCTTCATTATTTATTATGAATAGATATCTGGTAACAGAGAACACGGGGATTTCCAATTATAAGGCCTTCATTCCTTGTATAATAGTGGGATATCCCCAGAGTCCCCTGTAAGCAGAAATCTTTATGTCGACCCTCGAAGAGGCCATTCATAATTATCTGATGCATATATATTTATTATACGTTCAGACCAGGGTACCCAAACTTGAACTGCTGGCGATCTACCTCAATATTTTGTTTGTATGTGTGATGCAGGGTTGTTGTACATACACGATACACCTACCACCTACCTACCTAGGTAGGGTGTACCGTAGCATATATAGATATTAGCTTTCCGCTCAATATACATTATTTTAGTCAAGGTTTGGGTTAAGTTTAGTTAGGTTCTTACCTATAACATCAATGCAAAAACTCATAGTTATTCAAAATTCAATTCAAATTCAAAATTGCGAGTTTATTGGTTGTTACAAAACAACAGAGTTACATATGGTGTTAAACTTAACTAACCACTGAGTGCTAATCGCAAGCATGATGACAAATGATCGTCAGTTAGTCGATTGCGATATTTTGACTTAATTTTCTTCATTTCAGAAAATGCAGATTCGCACAAGTAAGGTGACCCAAACAATTCCGTTAGTTGAGTGGCGATTTGCCTTAGATTCGGATATTTATCTTTAGATACAAAACACCAGAAATTTGTATCAGATGTTCTAGCTTTGAGATGTACATCTGATATAAACTGCACCAACTCATTTTCAACAGAACATGAGTTCATATCGAACTGATTTGCTATTTCAGTAGCAAATTCCTCAATGTTTTTACATAAAAAGGATAACCATAAATGATGCTATATTTGCCAATTTACTGCAATCATATAAACGAATTTCGTATTGTCCCAAAATATTTGATAACTCAGCCTCATACATATCATAATTCAACTGAGGAATCCTTGCTTTCAGATCCTTTCTTTTCAGTTCATCTATCATAACTTGCAATTAACTTGAAGCTTCAAGTTAATGGTGTTTGAGTGCATTGTGATGTCAGTCAAAAATGCCAAATCAGTCAGCCATTTTTCGTTTTTCAACATCTGAGTGTCATCACCTCTTTCATCTAGAAAAGCTGTTATTTCGGGCAATAATTCTTGAAACCTTTCTAGGAATTTTCCGTGACTCAACTACCTGACGTCGTGTGAAGAACTAAATTGGTCTGTTCAGCTGACTCCCACTCTTCCAACTGCAACTTAGAGAGCCGCCGTTGCAAGCTACATGAACGGATGGAATTCACAATTTTGTTGCAATGCCCATAATTTAGTCCGTATTTGAAACTTTTGAACACAAAACTTATTGATGTGTAATTCAATGGAATGAAAAAAATGAGGGGAAATCTTCATTTGCTCGACACAATGCCACAAAACCGTTTTTGTTTCCAGTCATTGCTGGTGCTCCATCGGTTGTTATGCACACTAATTTATTTATTGGTAGCTTGTAGTTTTTTACAAAATTGAAGACAACGTCATATATATCTTCGCCACGGTGCTTCCCATTCAGAGAAATGATTGTCAAAAATTCTTTCTTAGCCAACATGTCATTGAATACCATCCGAATAAAAATACATAGCTGGGCAGTGTTTTCTAATAGCAGACATGATTTCTGTTTTATTTTTAAAATCTCCAAATAAAGTCTCACCCGCTTTAATAAATGCTTTCTTCATAACCGATTCATCTTCAAATGGTTTCATGTGTTTCGCCAATATATGAGATATTTAAATGACGCGATCGTAGCAGCATTTGATTGTTTGGCTGGTCCCGTGAACATGGTTTGTTCTTTTTCCAAACAAGATATCAAATCACGTACTTTTCATTTTCTTAATTCACTCTGTGACGGAAAATCCTTTTCATAGTTTTTATGAACGGTTTTATGATGCCTCTCTAAGTTACCACGCTTAGGTATTGCAACTAACACACGACAAATAAGACAAATGCACCTATCCTTCACCATACAAAAGAAAAATTCTTCCTCCTGATCGTTATTAAAATGATACGTTTTAGATTTCTTTGCTGCACTATTTAATAATAAACTTTGTATCGACGTAGTATTGCCTGCAAGTTACAATTCAGAATAACTCCAATTCCTGTAGGTGCAACATTTATATCGGCCTGAACGCAAGTCTCGAATGTTCCCGTCAAACGCGCCGCCCGAAATTTGTAGATAATCGGCAAGAATAAAAAATGCGGCTTTTCTTTGACAAGTACAGCGCGTTCCTCTGATAAAGCCGCCTTTTGCCCCTAACAGAGTGTAATTTTATTACGTAATAAATTTTTGTAGTTTAGTTACCTACTTATAAAAAATTCTTCCCGAGATCTACTCAAAAAGCACGAAGACAATAAGGAAAGTAGGTTTTGTTTAATGCCTTGTAAAACCCCTTTTTCCAAATTACAACAATCTTTGAAAGATTTTATTGTTTTATTTGACTTGCAATTTTTCTTCATTCAATAAGAAAAGACAAGAGAAGCAAGGTATTCATCTGACAATACGTTTGTTCAATCATTGGATGCATTGTGAATCATTCATTGAGTTATTACTTTGCTGATGTGGTTGAAATTTTGAAAATAATTATGGAGGTACGGTTGGGCCATTTTGCATTTGATCGGCCATAGTTTGTATGTTCACCAGTTAGCTGAACAAAAGATGATCTGTCGTATAATTCATGCATAACCCTACGTATAAATAATACAAATTTTATCCCTAAACATAATGGTTTGATGTCAACCGACCACACCCTAGGTGCTGTTATGACAGTGCTAAGGGTCGAAAGTGACAGGTTCAATGATACTCTAAAATGGTCTGAAACCACTTTTATTGTAACTCTCCAGCATTAATATAGCATAATACTCTTTCGAAAGAAAAGGAACAGAAAAAAATATTTTACTTACAACTAATAAGACACTTCATCTTTTAAATAAAAATACGACAACGTAATTTTCAATAAAACAATAAACATCTTTATATTAACATCAACGCCTACAACTAACGAAATAGGTATATGTAGCAAGCAAAAACCTAAAAAGTATCCAATCAGACTCATCAAAGTTATGAGAAATATAATAGCGGCTGCCATCTGTGCGGTCTAAACCAAAGACCATATTCCACATTTTCCTTGGTATTTGATCCATTCTTCTCCAGGTCTACTTTCAGAATAACCGCTCACGCAAATCAGACAAAAATACTATTCTTCCTTCTTGGCAATGGTGATGTACTCCTTTTCGACTTACCTTTTCCTTTTCCTTTCCGTCAATAATGTTTCTCTTTTCCACCATCATATGCTCCTCCCGTTGTGAAACGTAGGATAAGCGTTTCATTGAATGTTTGTTTGTGGCTATACTACTAGGCAAATATAACGCTAATTTCCAGCCCCTTATTACAAAAGAAGCACAATCTATGATATTTAGGACAAATTTCGGACAACAGGATCATGAGAAGATCAGGATGACTGTTTCCCAAATATCTCAGAGATGCCAACTGTTAAAAACATCTATGAGAATAATAATACGACATGATTTTGTTTAACAAATTAATAATAAAAAACAAGTACTGTGTTTTAAGGAATTTTACTTAATAATTGCGATTCGTAACGCGTTTCACTACACCGTAGCTTCTTCAGACGAATGATTATGCAGAAAATGTAAATGAGAATATAACTATAAATGTTCTTGAGTAATTAAAAGCTTCTTGGTCGGCTCCTCCTAAGTGGTTATTTATGGCAGGTATATCCAATAAAATTAAGGAATAGATTGCTCCCGAAAAGATTCAATAGAGGTGAAGGGCTTAAATCGACTTGTTCATTGATGAGTCTACCTGAGTGTTTGTATTTATTTATTTCTAAAGTTTCCCAAAGATCTACCTTCCAATATTTATTATCTGTATGCAAAATTTCAAACTGTGGGTCGAAAGAATGATTATTTTCTAAGAGATGATTCGCGTAATTTGAATCTGATTTTTTATTTGAAAAACTGCGTTTATGTTCCGATATTCTAATATTAAAATTTCTATGTGTTCTACCAATGTAGAAATTATCACAGTCATTGCAATTCAATCTATAAACACCTGATTTATTGTTTTTACCTGGTTTGGTTTTATTATTTTTTATATATTTGCCTAAATTATTATTAGTTTGGAAAGCTATGTTGAAATTATTGCTACTTAAGAATGATTTCAGTTTCTCACTTGTAATGCCAACGTAGGTTAAGGTGTTGAATTTTTGTTTCAATTTATCGACAGGGTAAACTTCATTCAATGCGATTCTACTTTGTTTTTTATTTGAAATATTATTTATTAGTTTGGGATTGTAACCATTATTTTTGGCTATTTGTTTAATCAAATTTAGTTCTTTGTTGAAATTTTCTGGTGATAGCGGGATGTTAATCAATCTATGAATAAAACTATTGAATGCTGACATTTTATGTTGATATGGATGACACGACGAGTTATGTATTATAATATCTGTATGTGACGGCTTATGGTAAATTGCGAAAACATGTTTTCCATTTTCATTCGAAATTGTTACGTCTAAGAAATTTATCGAATTATTGCTTTCTATTTCGGTTGTGAATGCAATTTTTGGATGTAATGAATTTATATGATTTTCGAAATTTTTCAACTGTCTATCTGTTTCTGTGAAGCAAATAATGATATCGTCTACATAGCGATACCAGTATAAACAATATTTACTGAGTGGATGATTATGAATTAATTTCTCTAAGTTATTCATGAAAATTTCTGCTAACAAAGGACTCAACGGATTGCCCATAATCAAGCCGTCTTCAATAGTATAATATTTGTAATTGAAATGGAAATAATTTTGATCTAAACAAATTTTTAATAATGAAAGAATATCTGATTTAATGATAGTATTGACATGATTCCTTTCTAATAATTCTTCAACTAAGTAATACGTATCTTTTGGAGGAATGTTGGGAAATAGATTCTTAACATCGAAAGAAATAAGTTTGGAATTAGGTGGTATAGTGGTATCTTTGATATTGGCAATAAGTTCGTATGAATTTTTGACCGAAAATTCAGATTTAAAATTGCAATGTTTTATTAGCAAGTCGTTGAGGAATTTTGAAAGTTTGAACGAAGGTGCCGTTACATAAGAAACAACAGGTCTAATAGGGTAATTAGGTTTATGAAGTTTTATCAACGAATATAATTCGGGGGATTGTGGATTGGAGTTAATGAATTTATATTTTCTTGGTCTGTAATTAATGATTTTGCTGTCGAAATTATGTTTTTAACAACTTTCTGAAATTTTGCGGTAGGATCCTTAGTTGATGTTATATAGTTTCCGGCTGTTAAGAATTCTTCAGTTTTAGAAATATAATCGGTTTTACTAATCGCAATGACGGTGTTACCTTTATCTGCTTTAGTGAATACTAAATCGTTCTTGGTACTATTTTCACGAATTGTTTTTATTATCTTATAATCGGAATTGCAATGAGGTGATAATTTCGAAAAGTCTTCTTTGATGATTTTGCTGTTTGATGTTTGGCTAAAATATTATCTTTGGAGTTTTTGAGAATAATTTCGGAGTCTATGCCTAACTGTTCAAAATTAGTTTTATTATGTTTTGGATGTAAATTATGTTTGAATCCTTTTCTAATAGATCTTTTTGTGGTTGTGTAAAATCGGTATCAGTTAAATTAGTGAATCTTTCAAAAATTTTTATGGTCTGAAAATTTATCAGTTGAAGGTTTGGGTGGAGAAATTTTGAATTTAAGTGAATTCAACTTTTTCTGTTGTTGCTGAAACTTTTTATGAATTAAAATTTTGACATCGTGTCTGGATTCAGAGTCTAAAATATCAAACTCAACAGGGTGCAATCTAAACAATAATTCCGTATGGATTACCTTCAAATATATGTTTGCAACGTCCCTCCTGTTGTACTGGATCTTCATATCCTCTTTGAGCCATATGCGTTGGCCTTTCTCAATTGCTCTTCTTGCTGGTCCACTGTTGTTATGTGTCTTCAACCGTATGTAATTGGGAATCAACCTGTTTTCAAGCACATTGAGTAGAACCATATATTCTGCGTGTGAACTGCACATCTTAGTAGTATTTTGAAATACCACAAAGCCAAAAAGCCGGTATCAGCTTTCTTTAACATTTGAATTTGGGAGGCTTTTACTTGGTAAAATTCCATTATCAATAATAAAAAACAAGTACTGTGTTTTAAGGAATTTTACTTAATAATTGCGATTCGTAACGCGTTTCACTACACCGTAGCTTCTTCAGACGAATGATTATGCAGAAAAATGTAAATGAGAATATAACTATAAATGTTCTTGAGTAATTAAAAGCTTATTGGTCGGCTCCTCCTAAGTGGTTATTTATGGCAGGTATATCCAATAAAATTAAGGAATAGATTGCTCCCCGAAAAGATTCAATAGAGGTGAAGGGCTTAAATCGACTTGTTCATTGATGAGTCTACCTGAGTGTTTGTATTTATTTATTTCTAAAGTTTCCCAAAGATCTACCTTCCAATATTTATTATCTTTATGCAAAATTTCAAACTGTGGGACGGCTTGATTATGGGCAATCCGTGGAGTCCTTTGTTAGCAGAAATTTTCATGAATAACTTAGAGAAATTAATTCATAATCATCCACTCAGTAAATATTGTTTATACTGGTATCGCTATGTAGACGATATCATTATTTGCTTCACAGGAACAGATAGACAGTTGAAAAATTTCGAAAATCATATAAATTCATTACATCCAAAATTGCATTCACAACCGAAATAGAAAGCAATAATTCGATAAATTTCTTAGACGTAACAATTTCGAATGAAAATGGAAAACATGTTTTCGCAATTTACCATAAGCCGTCACATACAGATATTATAATACATAACTCGTCGTGTCATCCATATCAACATAAAATGTCAGCATTCAATAGTTTTATTCATAGATTGATTAACATCCCGCTATCACCAGAAAATTTCAACAAAGAACTAAATTTGATTAAACAAATAGCCAAAATAATGGTTACAATCCCAAACTAATAAATAATATTTTAAATAAAAACAAAGTAGAATCGCATTGAATGAAGTTTACCCTGTCGATAAATTGAAACAAAATTCAACACCTTAACCTACGTTGGCATTACAAGTGAGAAACTGAAATCATTCTTAAGTAGCAATAATTTCAACATAGCTTTCCAAACTAATAATAATTTAGGCAAATATATAAAAAATAATAAAACCAAACCAGGTAAAAACAATAAATCAGGTGTTTATAGATTGAATTGCAATGACTGTGATAATTTCTACATTGGTAGAACACATAGAAATTTTAATATTAGAATATCGGAACATAAACGCAGTTTTTCAAATAAAAATCAGATTCAAATTACGCGAATCATCTCTTAGAAAATAATCATTCTTTCGACCCACAGTTTGAAATTTTGCATACAGATAATAAATATTGGAAGGTAGATCTTTGGGAAACTTTAGAAATAAATAAATACAAACACTCAGGTAGACTCATCAATGAACAAGTCGATTTAAGCCCTTCACCTCTATTGAATCTTTTCGGGGAGCAATCTATTCCTTAATTTTATTGGATATACCTGCCATAAATAACCACTTAGGAGGAGCCGACCAATAAGCTTTTAATTACTCAAGAACATTTATAGTTATATTCTCATTTACATTTTTCTGCATAATCATTCGTCTGAAGAAGCTACGGTGTAGTGAAACGCGTTACGAATCGCAATTATTAAGTAAAATTCCTTAAAACACAGTACTTGTTTTTTATTATTGATAATGGAATTTTACCAAGTAAAAGCCTCCCAAATTCAAATGTTTAACAAATTATATGAGTAAAAACATTCAACGAAAAGAATCAAGTACTACGAATGGAATATGGCCTCCATTGGCATCCATAACCATCTGCATCCTTTTCCAGCTCTCTATAGATCTCGAAATTACTTCTTGATCAAGATTCTTCCGATATTCTTGAAATTTTTGCCTCAGCTCCTCACAATTATTGAAAATAATACCATTTCTATACACCATTTCTTCCAATTGACCCCACAGAAAGTTGTCGCACGGATTAAGATCGGCAGTATTTGGGGGCCATTGTTCTGGTTCGATAATATCGTCTACACGTTGTCTTAGATGATCCATAGTATAGTGACATCTGGCTCCATCCTAAAATCAATTGAAATAGATTTCATTTAGATACATCCAATTTGGGACACCCTTTTCACTGACGGCCAGTTGGGAGTAAGTAGCGGTTTTTTGTGATATAGTACTGGTTATTCATTTCTTTGACAATCGTTGTCAGAAGAATATGGAAAAAATTGTCGAATTCCAGAGAAGATTTGAACGAATAAAAATCATCCAAAAAGCTTCTCAACTTCTAAACCGTTCGTTTTCAACTGTTTTCAACTGGTATTTGATTTAAAGTTCCCCGAAATACCAGCAGAGACCATTACATGCCTGGAAAATTTTTGTCTTTCCCTCTGCAAACGAATTAAAGGCATTCCTCTTGATTTCATTCGTCGAGACACAAATTCTGTCATTCTGTCTGTTTGTCAGTGAGGCAACACTGAAAATTTTTTCGTCTGTGAACCAGATATTTTCAATTTGTCTACGTGTTCTAAATCTATTCAATAAATTTCAGCATCGCTCGAATCTGCGCTCATGACAACTTGAGTTAATTGAAAATTATGGTGCCTCTGAAAATACTTGAGACCCAAATCGTGTCTTATTATTCTACTCACAGAGGTTTTGAGATTTGGCATCTCTGAGATATTTGGGAAACAGTCAAGTTGGTTCCTGGAGTTCTGATAGGGCTGACTGCTAATGCAGAAATTCGCTGAATGTTATCCTGAAATTGTGAATTGAGTTTGTAATACGAAAAATGTAGAGTTGATGCTTGAAACAAATTATGAAAAAGGCGAGTACCTGCGTTCTAACAGTTATAGCTGCACCAGTACCTGATCTTATTCCTAATGACCCTGTTGTCCGAAATTTTACCTCAAGATCATAGATTGTACTTCTTTAGTAATTAGGAGCTGGAAATTGGCGTAATATTTGCCTAGCAGTATAGCCACGCAAATATAAACATTCAATGAAACACTCATCCTCATTTGTTGAAGCCTTAACTATGGCTTTTCATACGTCAAAAACAAGCAACACCAAGATAAAATTCGAGTTCAAACCAGATGTCTTCTAAAACTCAATGTCATTTCATTATTTTTTGTTTATCATAGAGTAAATACATGTAAATTTTACATTCATACGTCTGAAGAAGCTACTGTGTAGTGAAACGCGTTACGAAGCACAATTATTCAGTAAAGTTCCTAAAACACATTACCAATTTCGACTTAGGTACTGCTGAGGATAGGGGTTGATTTTACATGAACCGAACCAACTAAGAAATTGGTTAATATATTGAATATACATTATATACCGATTTTTTTGTAGACTACACTTAATTTTTTACAGATAGGTTCTATTTCGATAGTTTTTTCTATTAGATAGAACATATTTCAAAGTTGAATTCGAAATTTTCAACCCTGTGGTTAGAAAAATAAAGAATGATTAATTGCTCAAAGGATATATATATATATATATATATATATATATATATATATATATATATATATATATATATATATATATATATATATATATATATATATATATATATATAATATATTGAGACAAGAAGAATTATTCAAAAATCCGTAGATCAATGAATAATCCTTCCTGACAAAAGCTAGTTCCCTAATCTGCTTGCCATGCACGCAGCCCCCATAAGCCACAATAGTGCAACCAAGCAGGATGCCGAGAAATAAAGCGGCAGACTGCAGTTTCGCCCTTATTAGGTTAGTTCTCAGCATCCTATCAAGCTACATCGGGGTACCCTATCGATTCCAGAAAGGACGCACCTCGTACATACGTATGAGAGTCGCCCTCTATGGACCGACAAGGCGAACCCGCTACCGGACTTCGAGAAAGATACGAACAATAACAAACAGATGTGGAAACGTTAAAAATTCCAAACATTTGGGAGACATCTTCCGCCGTTCGGTGAATCACATCAACGGTAGAAAACGAGCGAAATAATCCCGCTGGAATACTGCTCTTTTCCTCTGTTCCCGAGATAAAACCTCCCGTCGGTAAATATTTGATGGGACAAATATCTTCCGCGATAAACTTCGCGAGGAGTCTACATATGTAAACTTGAGACAATAAGAATTATTCAAAAATCCGTAGATCAATGAATAACCCTTCCTGATAAGAGCTAGTTACCAAACCTGCCTGCCATGCACGCAGCCCCCAAAAGCTACAATAGTGCAACCAAGCAGGATGCCGAGAAACGAACCGGCAGACTGCAGTTTCGCCCTTATTAGGAGCTCATCAGTGTCGCATATCGGTTCTCAGCATCCTATCAAGCTACATCGGGGTACCCTATCGATTCCAGAAGCTTTTGGGGGCTGCGTGCAAGGCAGGCAGATTTGGTAATAATTCTTCTTGTCTCAAGTTTACAGTTTACATATGTAGGCTCTCGCGAAGTTTATCGCGAAGATATTTATCCCATATATATATATATATATATATATATATATATATATATATATATATATATATATATATATATATATATATATATATATATATATATCTAATTAAGTTTGTAATCAAGTATTGATCTGGTGATAGATATGGGCGCCATTGGTAAGAAGACCTTAAAAATACGTGAAACTTGGTCCCCTCCCAATCAAAAATTGACGAGTCTCAGCTTTTTCCGCCAAAATCGGTCCATCTAGAGGGGGTGGGAAAGTTTCGTTTTATCAGAATAACATATTTCTCCGTTAAAGGGTTAATTCCTTGAAATCAATAATATAACTATAACAATGCTTCGTCAATGCTTATTACTATTTTTTTATTACAGAAAATCTTCCTGATGCTTTGAAGACGGAATGTGCGAAATGTACTGAGAAACAAAAAGAAAAGGCAAAGAAAACACTTAATTTCCTTCTTGATGAGAAACCTGACATGTATAAGGAGTTGGAAGCTAAGTATGATTCCGAACAAATCTATAGAAAGAAGAAGGCCGAAGTGGGAAAATTTTAGAGCATATTGAGTAAAAGGCGCCGAGTCTGAGTGAGAAATCCAAGTCAAAGAAATATTACACACATATTTTAGATTAAATAATTGAAGTTAATCGTTTATTCATTTATTGTTTCTCCCATAAAATAACATTCAAACATGGTTCCTTAGTTCTTCATACTCATTGAAAATATATTTGACATTTGTGCAAAGATTCGAGGTAAAGTTCGCTTCCTCCACATATCGTATTGGGGATAGAAAATTAAATGATTGATGATCAGGAGAAATATATTCTAAAAGAACAGGGCCCCCGTGAGGGCTACTGACGCTTGTGTGCAGAAAAGGATTTTGGCGCCCCTTAAGGCATTTTGGCTCATGTTTTTTCATTTTTTTTTAATATAAGGTAGGTAGGTAGGTAGGTGCTTGAAGTAAAGCAAGAAACTGAACTTTAGAAGTCATATTTATTTGTAGACTAAAATATCGAAATGAAACAAACAGAACAAAATCATAACGAAATAAATTCTTGTTCACACGCATTTTAAAACATTTACTTAAGTAATGGGATACATACACGTTGACTCATTGTTTATAAATACTAGAAAATAACCTAGAACTAAAAATCACATTTTTCAGAAATAAATAACAGAAATATTGCCTAATGTCTATATATATATATATATATATATATATATATATATATATATATATATATATATATATATATATAGTATATATATATATATATATATATATATATATATATATATATATATATATATATATATATATATATATATATATATATATATATATATATATATATATATATATATATATATATATATATATATATATATATATATATATATATATATATATATATATATATATATATATATATATATATATATATATATATATATATATATATATATATATATATATATATATATATATATATATATATACTTTCTACTTATACTTAGATATTTTAAAAATATGCAGATATTTCTAATAACAAATACCTAGAGAACTTCGTTATTAAATTAAAAATGATAGCTAGGTCTAGGTGCAATAGAAAAATGAGAGATAGCTATTATAGTAGCGATATTTTCCGAGATTTTACTGTTGCAAATTCATTAATTATATCGCTAAAGTTTATACCGTCAAAATTTCTGGTTTAATTGCTGATATTGTTAGCCCAGACTATCTTTCTTGAATCATTGTCGATCTTAAATAATTTTTAATGATTTTTAACTTTGAAAAAGATCGCTTGCCAGAAGCTACAGATACAGGCAATGTCAAAAGAATTCTAAGTGAAATGCTTACGTTTGGATGGGTGGAGATTAAATTGTTTTCAAATATATATTGTAAAATTCTAAAGGGGTCAGTATCATCTGGTAATGAAAACAACTCTAACTCTTTAATTTCGTTAAACAGATCATTGAAGTATATATCCTTATTATCCTGATCTGTCAGTCGCTCTTCAAGAATACAACAGTGTTTTAAAGAAACGCTGTCACTTAATTTGAATATGTTGCTAGAAAATCCGAGAATATTATCATACTCATTTAATAAGTCAAATCGTTTTTTTAGAGAGCTTATAGTTTGATCTATAATTTTTAAGAAAAAACTCATTTTGAAGGCGGTTTTCGAATCATGAGGCGTCTCATCTCGGTGTTCATAGTCAAACAGTTTTGGTTTAAATTTCCCCCTAACCGTTGGTAATGGTGGAAAGTCTTCTTCAATTTCGAGAGAGGATGCTACTTCTTTCGCTTGCACAAGAATTTCATGAAATGATTGGTCAGATCATTATTACTGGAAGTGATCAACTAAATTTTTAGGTAGGTTTGGCATACTTTAATATTAATTGTAGCACTTTGCATTTGTTTGCTGACAATATTTATATGAAATAAAACGTCATGCCCTATAATAATTCCACAAATAAATTGAAAATTTTGTACAGGCGTTAAGAGGGAACTCGCTTTATGTCTTGCATCAATGTGAAAGGAATTATCTTCAGCCACTTCTAGAAGACTTTCGCAAACCTTAATTAAATAAACTTTAAGGGGCTTTATTTCGTTAATTCTGCTGGACCATCTTGTCTCACTTAGAGGCTTTAAACCTAACCCGGGGACATTTTTTCTCAAAACATACCACCTTTTTGTGGATGACGAAAAAAAATTATATAATTTTTGCACAAGATTAAAAGAGTTTATTGTAGCACCTGACACCTTAGAAGCGTCATTTACTGTTAAGTTCAAGGTATGAGCCGCATCACAAGGAACAAAAAGGGCTTTCGGATTCGCATCAAGAATGTGTTTTTGAAGCCCAACATGTTTTCCCCTTCATATTTGTCCCATTATCATAGCCTTGTCCCCTAATGTACTTTAATGTGTTTTATTTCTAAATTTAATTTCTTTTCTTTTTCTATCACAAATGTATATATCCCTTTTCCTGTAGAGTCCAGTATTGGATTAAACCCAATAAAACTTTCCTTAACTTCAACCTTTTGAAGTGGTGTTAACGACAACATACCTCAGAACAAGACTAATTTGCTCAGTATGATTAGTGTCTGGTGTTCAATCTTATATTATTGAAAAAAATTTCGAACTACGAACCATTTCTAAAATATTATTTCTTACTTTGGACGACAATAGCCTGCTGGAACATAAAAACTCTATTCTCCAAAGACCACGAAATAATCCCTGAAATGAACGAACACAAAATAGATATATGTGTACTTGCCGAAACCAAAAAGAAGAGAAGAGGATTATCAAAATTAAACAATTACATCTTAGTATACTCTGGAGTAGAAAAAGACCAAAGAGCAACATCGGGAGTAGGACTACTAGTACATGAAAAATACGAAGAAAATATGGTAAACGTAGAATATGTTAACGATAGAATCCTAAAAGTCACAATGTCGTTCGACCGTCCGCTACATATCCTATCAGTATACGCACCTGACATAAGCAAACCAGAGGAAGCGGCGGTAGATTTTTATGAAAGTCTTCAATCACAACTAGATAAAATACCAACTAAAGAAAAGATAATCATATTAGGAGACCTTAACGCTAGAGTAGGTAACGAAGTATTAAACGGGGTAAAACAAAAATATAACGAAGACGTAATTAACAGAAACGGCAAAATGTTGAATGAATTTTTTGCACAGAACGAGTTGCGAATTAATAACACTTTTTTCCCCTCACAAAGAACAGCACAAATATACTTTCTACGATAACCGAAACAACAAATCCATAATTGATTACATTATCACTAACCGAATGTTTCTACTCTAAGAAATCTTAGATGTAAGAGTTTTGTCATCAGCTAACATTGGAACAGACCACAAGCTCGTTCTAGGGAAACTGAATATGACAACTCAATTAAAAAAGAAAACACCATCTGTAAAAACTGAAAAATTTAACCTAGAATCGCTCAACAATGGGAGCACAAAACAACTTTCTTCAAACCGTTGCAAACAGTATATAACTCGTAATCCAATATTGCAGCAAGATAACCCCGACATAGCATGGCTCAAACTAAAAGAAAACATATACAGGGGTGCCACAGAGGCCTTGGGAATCCGCACGGTATCACAGAACGGCAAACCTAATAATTAACCCTGATTCACCACTGAAGTCAAAAACATTACAAAGGAAAAAACAAATATATCTAGAACATAAGAACCATCCGACACCAGAGAACCGAAATAGATACATAGAAATAAGAAATAGGGTGAATAACAGAGTTCGGGAAATTAAAGAAGAATACTGGCAGAGATTTAGTGCTGAAATGGAAGCGGATATATACGCTCAAAAACGAATTTGGAAATTATTAAGGGGTATGAAAAAGGACACCAATGAAACTATACAACTGAAAACAATCACAAACGAAACATGGGAAAAATACTTCAAAAATCTTTACACCGAATCAGAATATGAAGAAGAACCCCCAGAAGAAGACTTAGAAAACGACATTATAAATGAACCGGTATCAATCACGAAAGAGCAAGTAGCTATGGCAATAAGTACACTTAAAAATAGGAAAGCTCCAAATGAAGATAAGATAACAAATGAGATGATCAAATATGGCGGAGAAGCCATGAGAGAAGAGTACACAAAACTGTTTAACATCATAATTCAACACGGAAAAATACCAGAAGAATGGAAAAGAAGTGTAACAGTGCCTATCTTTAAAAAAGGAGACAAAACAAATCCTGACAACTATCGCGGAATAACCTTATTAAGCACCCCTTTGAAACTGCTTACAAAGATTCTTGCCGATGACATAACGTCAACAATGCCAATCAGCGAAGAGCAACAAGGCTTTCGAAAGAACCGGTCCACGGTCGATGCACTATTTATAACAAGGCAATTAGTAAAAAAGTCTCTTGAATATAACACTCCAGCATATCTTTGTTTCATAGACTTAACGAAGGCCTTCGACAGAGTCCAACTGAAAGATGTAATCAAGATACTGGAAAACAAAGAGGTACCCAAAAAATAAATAAGACTCATAAAAGATCTGAACACTAATACAACAACGCAAATACGAACAAACCACACCCTAACGCAGCATTTCGGAACAACGTCGGGCATCCGCCAAGGTGATAGTCTTAGCCCTCTACTATTTAATACTGTAATGGACCAACTTGTAGAAACCGTTAAAAACTTGGGACTAGGATACCGCATGGGAACCTACAAAATTAACATCTTATGCTATGCCGATGACGCCGTACTCATTGCAGAATCAGAAGACGACCTACAAAGAATGTTATACGCCTTTAGCAAAC
Organism: Cryptolaemus montrouzieri; assembly: GCA_013387265.2. Taxonomy (NCBI): domain Eukaryota; kingdom Metazoa; phylum Arthropoda; class Insecta; order Coleoptera; family Coccinellidae; genus Cryptolaemus; species Cryptolaemus montrouzieri. The sequence continues at coordinate 130,083,766 of JABFTP020000185.1, forward strand.
GCGCAAAAAATTTCAATATGGAAATCTCAACAAGTAAGACAAAATGCATGACCATAGCTAAGGAACCTCTGCGCTGCAAGTTAACAATAGACAACGCAACTATAGACCAAGTCATGTCATTCGAATACTTAGGGTGCAAAATAACAAGCACAGGATACCTTGAAGATGAAGTGAGGAGACAAGTGAACAAAGCAGCTGCAGTATCGGGACATCTTAAACAACCAATTTGGAGAAATAAACACCTCAGTATACCATGCAAATCCAGAATCTACAAAACATGTGTGCGACCAATTATGACATACGGGGCAGAAACAAGAGCGGAAACGTCGGTAACAAAGAGGATACTAAGAACAACAGAAATGAAAACGCTAAGAACTATAACCGGTTACACATTGAATGACAGACAAAGAAATACCGACATAAGGGAAAAATGTGAAACAGACGATATTGTAAGATGGGTAAGAAAAAAAGAAGACAATGGAACCAGCATGTAAACAGAATGACCACAGATAGAATAGCAAAAATCGTATATAACAACATACCACACGGAAGAAGACCCGTTGGACGACCACCAAAACGATGGCGGGACAGTTGGCAATCAACTTCACAAGAACTGCTGCAGGGACCCCGGAACTGAACAGGCACTACGCCTTCTACACGGTGAAGAAGAAGAAGAAGGACGTCAATAATTCAATTATTTGATTCTGTATTTGCACGCCTAAATAATGAGTCATCTTAACTGATTTTTTTTTGGGAGTTATACACTCGGCAAACGTGCTGTCTCATCACTGAATCAAAAGAGGCAATCATCTCAACAGCTATTAGAAAATTTCCATTATCATGTTCAAAAAGCAATTCAGAAGAACCTTAAAATGCCAAGCATAGTGTAGATAAATACTTAACAATCGCAATAATTCTTCCCAACACGTCTCGCCAATGTTTTTTTTTTCCGTTCTAAAATCCGCAAATGATGAGCATTAACAGTCAAAGATGTCTCCAACATTTTTTTGAATTTACCCAAGTGTTTATATAACTGTTGTGTAAAATTGACGTTTCGTATCTCTTAATTAGCAAAGACAAGTGTTGCCAATCAGATACTCCATTTGTATTACAGAAATCTTTAGGAGTTTTTCATTTACAAAACAACTTACAACTAAAACAAAATACAGAATATTTAGAAATAGAGTAAATAAGCCAAGCCCTTTCGACTTTTTCTCAATTTGCTAGATTTTTTTCAAAGTATTTGCACGAAAACTTTCTCTTATCTTTATTACTAGGAAAGCTAAAACTGTTGTCTATCAAGGGCAGACCACGTTTAACCAATATTCTAGCCATCTCACTGGTGATTCTTTCGGGCCACAAACCGGGGTCGGACGGAATTATATCGATACTTGCCTCATTACAGCCTTCATCGAAAGTGTCACCTGCAGCAGGTATTTCGGTAGCTGACATTACCGAACTTTTTACACAAGCTGAATTACCTGAAGTGGATTGTTCAAGTGCTGTAGACGAGGATGGTGTCATCGCTTCATCGGGCTATGCATCAGTAGAAGCTGTTTTGCTGCTATAACCGCTGCCACTTGTTTGCAGGACCTGATGTTACTGTTGAAATTTCAGCTGGTCCATTCACGGTTATTGATATTACGGATTTAGAATCTTGAGATTCGGACGTTCGCACCAACATCGATAGTCTCCGTGGAATCTTGATTGTTTTGCAAGAAATGCTTTAAAGATCCAACCATTTTTCTCCTTTCTTGTAGTCTCAGTTTCTTTTGGTCGCGAAATTTCGCACCTGAAGGACTCTTTCTTTTTCCATGAAAAAACAAATGAATAATTAGTACTCATGGGAATTAGGAATTAACTTCTTAAGTAACCACAATAATAAGCACCATGTGGGTAGGGTAGGAAATATTCTTAGAAAGTTAACTAAGTACCCAATAGTTTTTAACCCTTTATAGGGCAGATTATTATTAAGTAAGATATGGCAGATTGAAGTCTTCATATTTGAGTAAAAAGCAATTTGTTCGAGCCCTTTCAGCTTAAATTCTTTCAAAAATAAAGGCAAAAAGATATTGCATTAATTTAATCTTATAGCCCTTAGAAAACCCTACGAAATGGTATTTTAAAAAGATCAATAGCATAAAAACTATGCGAGTTATGGATAAAAGCAGTTACTTTTTAAACTCATACATGACATTTCAATTAATAAAAGATATTTGGGTAAAAAATTTAATTATAACCAGTATCCTATAAAGGGTTAATGTTGATAGTATAAAGTAGGAAACACTTACCATTTTATAAAAATCAAGCCGTTGAAATTGCAGTCAGCAGGTATTCGGCACTTAATTAAAAAAAAAAAGTAGTGAACAAAATATTACACAACACAACACCACACTTGACAAAATAAAAATAACTTCATATGTAAGAATTAATAGGATTACTTGTTTTTATTTACTTTTTGCAGTGAACTAACTGATTTAAAAACGCCTGTGGCGATGCATCGCTTTTATAGCGCTCCAGGCGTTATTCATATCTGAGCAGGAAAATCAAGAAACCTCCGCCTGACATGTTCTCGCAACATAGGAATCGGCTGTAACTGGATGATATACTGATGAAATTTCGTGTGTTTTTATACCTAATCCTATCTAATTTCTCAACTTTTATTTCAATATTTTTTTTGGACCCTGGGTTTTGGCACTCCTTAAGGATGGCGCCCGTGTGCATTGCACACTTTGCACATATGGTTGCGGGGGCCCTGTAAAAGAATCTCACAATTGCTTAAAAGGAGGTTCGAAAAGCTTTAATTAGCCAATTTATCTACTTGTGAATTGGATCTTTGGAAACATTTTAATCAATTTTCCAAGTAAGGGGAAATAAAATATATCAACATAGCTTTGTAGCAAGTGACGTCAAAATCACACAAAATCGGCATGGATATTACGTAGAAGGTAGATACTAGAATTGATTTTATGAAATTGTGGAGATGTTACAAAAAAGCTTATGTTTATCCGGATGCACTATCATTTTCATCGAAAAGTTTGTAGATTGCTATCTGATGGGAGCAAATAAAATAATAAAATCGTGACATGGAGAGATGTCAACTTTTGTTTTTTTGTTTATTGTTAGAGTCGCATTATTCATAAACAACAAAAGCTTTAGTTTTGACGAAATGAAAATTTATTTCGGAAATACAAGTTTCAATAACAGTTGTAAGAGTGTTGCGCCAAATGGTGCCCCACACACAGCTTCGAATTGAAAAGTTAATCTGCAAAATTTGAGCAAAATCATTTAATTTGCTTATATGATATGCTGGAATAAAATCTCATTTGAAGAGTCTACGTGAGATAACTTTGAAGTTTTCCAAAGATATTCTTATGTGATTTGGGCTTTCTAAATGTAAAAATCTTTCTATTTAAAATGAACAACCACTTTCGTTTATATAAAATTTCAATATCGAAATTTTGCAAATGCAGCAAGGATAAATATAAATATCTTTTTAATGCTGTTGATGACATATTTATTTTTTGGAAATCCATTCAAAAATATGAGAGAAAAACAGCTTTGTCAGGTTTCCACGTTTGATGACCATGTACTATGCTGGGAGATTCAACAGTGGTGCTATAATGTCTTTAAGTAATAAGTTTTTTTCCGTAAAAATTCATGAAAATAGGCTCTCACATCATCGCATGCTCCTTCGGCCAGAGAGGACGTTTTCTTATTGCCCATGGATAGCTTTATTGATAAATCGAAATAGATTATCCTCATTTTATACAGGAGGGACACAAAAAATTATTGAAAAATGTAATTTTAAAAATATCATATCTTGATTTTTTCAAATGGAACACCCTGTATTTAGTTATTCATTTCAACGTCTAAAATATTGTGCTATATTTTTGCAGAAGTAACCTTATCGATTATTTGTAAAATTTTCGATGAAAATTCTACACTCGTAATGCATCATTATTCGCAAGTTTTTTTCCTGTAATGATTCAAGTGTAAAAATGAAACCTAAATAAGATAATTCTTTTAAAGAATGATAAAATCAAGTTGATTAAAACGTAAATCGAGCTATGTGTTGACATTATTTTTTATTTCTGCCTTCTGTCAGGTGTCCGGACATATCATATTCTGCATTTTACATGGTGAACTCATCAGTGTTTCGTTATTAAACATTGTTGAAGTGAGGTTTGAACACAATTTTCTCAATTGACTGCCATGAAGTTCTTCAAAGAAGAAATGGTAGATATGATTTTTATCCTAGGTGAGTGTGATAGAAATTCTTTGTTGGCAAGTAGAGTTTATGCACATCATGATGCAAGATGCCTTGAAAAACATTCAATTAGATTAATCGAAATTGGTAATATCGCTTACAAAAAACATGAAAAACTAAAAACTGCTACAGCTGAAGAAAACCAATTATCAGTTTTGTTGACAGTGACAGAGGACCCATATAAAAGCCAAAGAGAGATTTCTCAGTTAACAGATATAAGTTAAACTTCCGTCCAGAGAATCTTGAAAGTGAATAAATTGTATGCATATCATGTACAGCTGCACCAGGAACTGAACAATCAAGACTATGAAAATCGAACCAATTTTTACAATTGGGCAAGTGACAAAGTAGCGGGAAATCCAAATATATTTAGCAGAATTCTTTTCTCGGACGAGGCAACTTTCCACAAGAATGGGCTTGTTAACAGGCACAACTTTCATTATTACGTCACGGAAAATCCACACCTCATGAGACAAATAGATCACCATCATCGTTGGTCCTTGAACGTATGGGCCGCTATAGTAGATGGATATCTAATTGGGCCGCATTTTTTCGACGGGCACCTCAATAGTGAAATGTATTTAGATTTTCTGCAAAATCATCTACCAATGTTACTTGCCGATGTAACAGAGCATATAAGACAAGATTTGTGGTTTCAACAGGAAGGAGCACCGGCACATTACTCACATCAGGTTAGGGAGCATTAGAATCATGTATTTCCAAACAAATGACATCGTTTACCAGATTTCCTTCAATAACACAGTTGGATATGATACAGAGAATAGTCGACGCCTTTCAGTCAGTTAATCCGAAAATGTCGAGAGTTCAATGGTCTTTCCTCAGAAGGATTGAGTTGTGTCTACAAAGAAACGGGCAACATTTCGAACACTTATTGAAATAGTTCAACACCTCGTAGATCATCTCACCAAAAACCAATCTTTTACGTATTTCATACACGACTACCTTAAAATATCTCCATTTCTCTGATCAAGTATAATGATATGTACTAATAAACGCTTCTTTCGCAACCTCTGATTTTATTATATTTAGTTTTTTTTTTCGAAAATGGTCGAAGATAAAGATAAGGTTACTTCTGCAAAAATATGGTACAATATTTTATGCGTTGACATGAAGAATGAAATACAGGATGTTCTGTTTGAAAAAATCAAGGTATGATATTTTTAAAATTACAATATTCAATAATTTTTTGAGTCACTCCTGTATAAAATGAGGATAATCTATTTCAATTCATCAATAAAGCTATCCTTTGGCAATAGAAAACGAAAGAAAAAAGTATTCATCCTCTCTGGCCGAAGGAGCATGCGATGATGTGAGAGCCTATTTTCATGAATTTTTATGTAAAAAATAAATATTGTGACGAAACTATTCACCAAAAAACTTATTATTTAAAGACATTATAGCAGAGTTTAGGCCGCTCCTGAATCTTGAACAAAAAAGTGGTCTTCCAATCTGAAAAAATCACCCAAGATTTTTTTATAGAAAATTGGGACACCCTGTTTACTGCGAAATAAATTGCTGAAGTAGATTCTTACTTTCTAAATACAATACCGTTCGAACAAAAATGAAATCTTCAAGAGTGTACGAGCTACAGAGCACCGCGCCACTGGTGAATCACCCAGTATATGTTTTTCAAGACGGAGTATAATTCTACTACTCCAACTTGAGATTGGCTGGTGCGATCCAGCCGAAACATCGTCAGAAACAATCAACGAATGGTCATAACTAGGATCAACAGACGAGAAATCAGAAAAAAGGAGAAACCATATCAAAATACGTCCGCGAAATTGTAGTATAATAAGTTGGTTCAAATAAGATTTTGAGCTTTTTCAAGAGATCAGATAAAATGAGAAAAAATCTGGAATTCAATGCTTACATATATACATTATCAACTATCTAATTCAGCATTGAATTTTCTTCTCTTGAAAAAGCAAAAGAAAATTTGTAGAAAAAAAGAATTTATCATCAAATGAAGATAATATAACTTAACTTTATTTGAATGATACTAAAATAAAAGCAATGTTGATAAATAAAAATATATTAATTTATTTACAGTCTCTAACAATTCTTCTAGAGCGTGATTCCTAATTTTTTCAGCTCATCTTTGTATTCCATGACATAAATTTTTTTGGGATCGTATTTAGCTTCCAATTCGTTCCACCAATCTCGGTGATTCTTGATGAGGTGAACAATTACTTTTCTGGTACCAGTCTTTTGTGCTTCAGTACATTTGGAGCATTTAGTTTGAAGTGCATCTGGGAGAATACCTATAACAAAGAGAAAACTGAAACATAACCTTCAAATAATTCGGTAACGAATGAAACAGATCCATGAAGTTGGCCGCTCAATTTTTGGAATAATAAAATCCAAATATGCATTCGATCATCCACCGTTTGACCATGTTCATCCAGCTAAATATTTCGTTAATTCATGTTTCAGTAATGATTTATTGAGAAATTCTGGACTAACTCCAAGCACCCCGGAATTCTTTGAAAAATTGATTGAAATAGAATTAAATCGTTTATCCAACGTAATAACCACGATTAGAAACGAGGAAAGAGATTTTCGTCAAATGAAGAGGCAATCACATTCGTGAACCACTATTTTGTAGATAAACGTCGAGTGCAGAGAACATAACAGCGAGAAGTGTGTAGAGTGACAAGGAGACTATGTTGAGAAATAGTCTTGTATTATTGTTAGGTCGGAAACTTTTCAGACCACCCTCGTTGAAGATTATCGGTTATTTTTATATATCTCATAATCCTGAAGATATTTTTTCAGGTACATCTTTCCTATTCATTTTTTTCTGGTTGGAGTTATATTTTTCGTTTTATATCCAAAAATTTTTTGCGATTTTTTCCTGAAATTTCGCCAACTAGTCCAGAGTTGGATAAAACAAAAACTCATACACACACCACAAAAATTGTCGCATCACCTGGTATTCTGAATTTTATAATCGATTAAGCAGCTCGATCGCAGTTTCTTTGTCAACATATGTTTTTGGATATATGAGGGGAAAAAAATATTATATATGTAGTAACATTTGTTTCTATATGATCTCAAACACGTCTGAAACAAATGAAATGAGGTTATTTATTATTATTTATTTTATTCATTCAATTTCGCTTCAGTTTTCACGCTAAATTAATGCAAGTTTCTGTGTTTCTTGTTGATTTTCGAATCTGTAAATTTATTGTAATGGCTGCTGAACGCCCTGGACGCTATTTGAGTGATCATGAAGTGTAAGAATTGTAACACTTCTAGAGGAGGGGCGAAGCCATCGTTACGTGGCTAACTTGTTGAATGTTAACCAAAGCACTATTTCAAGATCAATTAATCAATACCACGAAACAGGGGAATATGGAAAAAGGGCCGGACAGGGAAGAAATCGGATAACATCACCAGTTGATGCTCGTTGGCTTCGTTTAAATGCACTAAAAGTTCGGCACTGTACGGCTAAATGCTACAAAATGAACTTGCACTTTCCAGAAATGTGCATATTTCATTGAAAACTATTAGGAACAGGCTCAGAGAAGACGATATCAGACCAAGGGTGGCTTCTACCGGCCCGCGTCTCACCAGAGAGCATCGAGTTACAAGACTTCAGTTTGCGAGGGAACATGCAAATTGGGGTATTCCAGAATGGTCGAATGTTCTCTTTTCCGACGAGTCTAGGTTCTGTCTAGTATCAAATGATGGACGCATGCCTGTATACAGACGACCTGGGGAACGGAATCAGCTATGCAATATCCGGCAAACCCAAAACTACTGAGGGGGCTCAGCAATAGTGTAGGGAGGCATTTCTTTCCATGGTCGAACTGAGTTAGTCCTAGTGAATAATGGAAGAATGACAGCGGTCAGATACATCGCAGATATCCTTGAACCCCATGTTGTACCCTTTGGCTCATTGATTGGCGAAAACTTCATTTATATGCATGATAATGCTCGGTCTCATGCAGCTAGAATAGTTACAGAATTTCTGCAAAATTCCGAAATTGATATTTCAAGATGGCCAGCCAGACGTCCCGACTTGAATCCCATAGAACATGTTTGGGACAACATGGGGTGGCAAATTCAGCAACGTAGGATGCCTTGTAGAACACACCAACAACTAGAAAATCTGCTTCCTGAAATTTGGAACTCAGTGACTCAAGAGTACATCCAAAATTTGCTTGAGGGGCTTCCGAGACGTATACTGGCAGTAATTAGGGCCCGGGGAGGAAACATTCGATTTGAAAAATGATTAGTAACCATTCGATGCTAGTTGATTGGTCTCTTTACGAATGTTTGAAGATGGTAGAATTTTTTAATTTTTCATTAACTCGAAAATTGTTAATATTTTCCATCATAAACTCATCTCCTTTGAATGATATCTTCTTATTTTTCACTTCTGAAAGTTACCAAGCGACTCTTGAATGACCAACCTAAAAGTTTCTATAGTATTGTCGTAAAAGTAGGGTGATGCGACAATTTTTGTGGGGAGTGTATTATTTTTTCTTTCTATATGATTACATATTTAGTTCACAAGTAGGAATTTTCTAGATTCAACATTGGATCGTGAATGATTGATTTTACTAATTATACAAAATTCCATTGTACACGATGCGTCCGATGTAAATCTATGGTCACTTACCCTTAAAGTGACCTTTATGAATTAGGATGATAATCTCCCATATCACATCGATCAGAATGAATTTTTTACCTGCATAATTTGATGGGAGGTTCTGGCATTAGAGTAATAAATTATCTTTTTCAATATGCCTGACTGATAGGCAATCTATGAAATGAAATTGGAAAGAGTGAATTTTTAACGAGAAATTTTGAAATTCTTGAAATATCTTATCTTATTGGTATTGGCCATAAAAGACCTTCGTTTCGTTGAAAAGGTTTTCAATTGAGCTTTTATTGTGACATAAATTATAGGGTCTGCAGTTCGAAAAAATGAATAAAATAAGTTTAAATGAGAACCAACTTTAGACTGCGTTGGCAAGTATATTTTTTCATTCGAAATTTTTGAAATACTACTTATGATTTATTTTTGAAGTTGTGATTTAAAATGAGGTTTAGTGTAAATATGTGGGATCGATTTGAAAATTGAGCTCGAATTTCAGATTATGTCGAATATCTCAAAAACTTTTCATATCACATATATGTGTCTTCGTTACTTAACACCCCGTTTACTCGAAAATATTTTTGAGTTGTAGTCCTAAAATCGATAAACACGAATACGTGAAAAATATCGTGCATCTGACTTTTTTTTGTTTCGTACTTTCCATCTTAGTTGGGTCACCCGGTATATTGATATTCAACAAAAAAGATATATATAATGTCATGTTTGACAGGTGTCAACTAAAGATCAAAAAAATTTCATCATAAGGTGAGCAAATGAAAAACAAAATCAATGGATTCGAGTGTTTTCCATAAGACTCGATCCTTATAAATTGAAACAATTTGACTCACCCTTTAATTCTACTCCTTCGGGTCTACACTTTCCTTTTTCTAACAAACAATACACGTAATTTTTGAGAAGACGTTGGTTCGTTAATATGCTGTCTAAATCGATTTTATCGTATCTATCATTATATGTGCTTGCTGCTCGTGCAATAGCCACACAGAAAAGAGTAAGTACAAAATACTTCATTTTCGTATTTGAATATGTTGATTAATGTCACTATTTCAAAATATCTGGTTTATATATCTTCTCGTTTGTTAACCTCTTTTGAATGCCAAACAACTGGATATTATTCTTTAAGGACAAACATTGAATTCATGGAAAATCTATATGAATGAGATACATGAAACTCACCTCGTTTAAATGTCCTCTCTTTGAAATATTAACTGGTTTGGGATGCACTAAAAGAGTAATAACAGCACAGATAATTCCAAGGTTTCCTTACTAACCACTGAAATTATAAGACCTTAGTGCCTCCTTACCATTGCCAACTATGAGTAATAAGATGGTTAATTTATGATTTCAAAATCTCTATTATAAGAGAAGAAATAATTTCAAGAAATATCTGGTGAGAGGTTTATAAATGATTTTAAGTGAGGTCTAACATGAACCGATTCCGCATATTTATCAGTACATGGTATCAGGATAATGACGCCGTCTAATTTTTTCATGGAAATTGAATTTTGGCATATTAAAAGAATCGTAATAGTCATGATTTAGAAGTCTTTTCTATATTTCATGCGTTAATGGACGATGTGGTTCTTACAACGACAACGATTTGAACGACAACTAGATTCTGTATCAGTATCGTCGCACACATATATACTCCCCACAAAAATTGTCGCATCACCCTACTTTTACGACAATACTATATAAACCTTTAGGTTGGTAATTCAAGAGTCGCTTGGTAACTTTCAGAAGTGTGAAATGAGAAGATATCATTCAAAAGAGATGAGTTTATGATGGAAAAAATCAACAATTTTCGAGTTAATGAAAAATTTAAAAAATCTACCATCTTCAAACATTCGCGAAGAGGCCAATCAACTAACATCGAATGGTTACTAATCATTTTCAAAATCGAGTGTTTCCTCCCCGGGCCCTAATTACTGCCAGTATACGTCACGTCACTGAATTCCAAATTTCAGGGAGCAGATTTTCTAGTTGTTGGAGTGTTCTGCGAGGCATCCTACGTTGCTGAATTTGCCACCCCATGTTGTCCCAAACATGTTCTATGGGATTCAATGCGGGACTTCTAGCTGGCCATCTTAAAATATCAATTTCGGCATTTTGCAGAAATTCTGCAACTACTCTAGCTGCATGAGGCCAAGCATTATCATGCATATAAATCAAGTTTTCGCCAATCAATGGGCCAAAGGGTACAACTTGGGGTTCAAGGATATCTGCGATGTATCTGGCCTCTGTCATTCTTCCATTATTCACTAGGACTAACTCAGTTCGACCATGGAAAGAAATGCCCCCCACACCATTACTGAGCCCCCTCCAAAGTTTTGATTTGCCGGATATTGCATTGCTGATACCGTTCCCCAGATCGCCTGTATACAGGCATGCGTCTATCATTTGATACTAGACAGAACCTGGACTCGTCGGGAAAGAGAACATTCGACCATTCTGGAATACCCCAATTTGCATGTTCCCTCGCAAATTGAAGTCTTGCAACTCGATGCTCTCTGGTGAAACGCGGGCCGGTAGAAGCCACCCTTGGTCTGATATCGTCTTCTCTGAGCCTGTTCCTAACAGTTAGCAATGAAATATGCACATTTCTGGAAAGTGCAAGTTCATTTTGTAGCATTCTAGCCGTACAGTGCCGAACTCTTAGTGCAGTTAAACGGTCCTTCTTCCATATTGTCCTATTTCGTGGTACCGATCAATTGCTCCTGAAATAGTGCTTTGGTTAACATCCAACAAGTTAGCCACGTAACGTTGGCTTCGCCCCTCTTCTGAAAGTATTACAGTTCTTACCACTTCATGATCACTCAAATAGCATCAATGACGTTCAACAGCCATTACAATAAATTCAAAGATTCGAAAATCAACAAGAAACACGGAAAACTAGCATTAATTTAGTGTGAAAACTGAAGAGAAATTGAATGAATACCGATAGTCAAATATACTCATTCTTGTTTCAGACGTGTTTGAGCTCATACGAAAACAAATGTTACTACATAGATAAGATTTTTTTCCCCTCATATGTCCAAAAACATATGTTGACAGAGAAACTGCGATCGAGCTGCTTAATCGATTGTGGAATTCCGAATACCAGTTGATGCGACAATTTTTGTGGTGTGTGTATTATAATATACACTGCGCTAAGAAATTGAAGCACAAATTCAATATTTCAAAATTATTCTTTGGTAGGTAATTGATGATTTACACATCTTTCTCGTTCGGATATGTCCAGACATATGCCAACAAAATTCGATCTTTTTCCTAGCACACATATTCCTCCCATGAGAAATGAAATGTTAGAAATAAATTGTGAATCATAGGGTGATTTTGGTTCACTTTTTAAAGATTATCACAAAAAAGGGTTGAAATATTAAATTAACAAACGAGATAGCTATTTCGATCTTTTACAAATTGTGAGTTAAAACTGAGATATTGTTGTAAAATTTGTCTTATTCTTTTGAAAAGAGAGAATTTACAAAAATTCGAATAATCGTATCTACAATAAATGCTTATATCTATAATTTTGGTGTGTTTCAGGAAAATATAACAGGGAACCAAACTATCTTGCGTATGATTCAATAAACCAGTGAAAAAAAATCTGAGGAAAAACTCGTTTCCTGTCGCTATTGCACTATTAATAGCTTGTCTGTTTATGTTGTGTTAGTGTCGTGTGTACATAAAGAGTACCAAAGATTTTTCTGCTTAGCAGCTTCAATTCTCATCTTGCATTCCATGATTTCCAGACGAAGACAAGGGTGAAAGGAAGGGGGTTTTGGACGGGAATCTGTATCAATGGAAAAAGAAAAACAGCAGAAAAATATTTCAACAATCATACCTGACTCTTATATGTCTAAACACACTCTACTACATCATCAACATAACGATACCAAAAATTATTTGTGAAACTCTGGGATTTTGAAAAACTTTTTTTCTAATGACTCATGAATATTTCAGCAAGAAGTGGTCTTCAGGAATAGTTCATAACAAGGCCTCCAGGTACAATAACATTTTGTTACAAAATGTTACAGTACCTACAAATGCTTTTCTACTTTCCTTAAACGTCGATGATATGTACTCTCATATCCCCGGAGATGAATGACTACCATTAATTTCCAGCATTTTTGACCGTTCACAATCCTATAACTCACAATGATTTTGTTTATCTTCTCAACCGGTGCCTTCAACAAAACTATTTCTAATTTAATAACAAATTTTTTGAACATTTTGAACATAGCCTTGCTATGAGCTCTCCCTTAAATCCTCTTCTTGCTTCACAAATAATTTTCTGGTATCGTTATATTGATAATTTACTGGTTGAGTGGAAGAGTAGACACGGCTAAACTTCGCCAGTGTAAAGCACTATTCGTACACTTTGTAGGTACAGTAAATAAAGACTATTTATTATTATTATTATTATTATTATGTACTAACGTGCTTCAATGGTACATCAAGACAACTTGATCTTTTTCTGAATTCCATCAACAATATCCACCCAAAAATCAATTTCATGTTAGAAATAGAAACAAACAGTGGAATAAATTTTTTAGACTTAGCCGTTTCCTATAAAAATTAACTCTTGCATTTGATATATTTCGAAAACCGATTTTCACAGATATTTGCATTCCTTCTCATTCCTCGCAACATAAACTAACCGTTTTCAACTCAATTGTTCAAAGAGCATTTTCTTTGCCACTTTCTATTGAAAATCTTAAAAAAGAAATTCACATCATGAAAACTAACGCCAGTAATAACGGTTACCCCTCTTCCATAGTAGGCAAAATAGTTCTTAAATAACAAACAGAGTTAGCTTACAATAATACAGGGGAGCTCAAACTTGAACTGCAGGCGATCTACCTCAATATTTTTAGACTACTTACGATCGACTCTAACAGGCTGCAAGTATGTGTGATGCACGGTTGTCGTACATACACGATACACCCTACCTACCTACCTAGTTAGGGTGTACCGTAGCATATACAGATATTAGCTTTCCGCACAATATACATTATTTTAGTCAAGGTTTGGATTAGGTTCAGTTAGGTTGTTTTCTATAATTTCAATGAAAACACTCATAGTTATTCAAAATTTCGAGTTTATTGGTTGTTACAAAACAAAAGAGTTACATATGGTATCGAACTTAACTAAGGAGTGACTTTGGATGTCGAAGCGTGGCACTGCATGTCCTCAGCATACTTTTCATAAGATGGTACGTAACCACTGAGTGCAAATCGCAAGCATGATGACATATGATCGTCAGTTAGTCGATTGCGAGGTTTTGACTTTATTCTCTTCATTTCAGAAAATGCAGACTCGCACAAGTAAGTTGACCCAAACATTGCCGTCAGTTGAAGGGCGATCTTCCTTAGATTCGAAAATTTAGCTTCAGATATAAAACACCAGAAATTTGTATCAGATGCTGTAGCTTTGAGATGTATATCTGATATAATCTGCACCAACTCATCTTCAACAGAACATGAGTTCATATTAAACTGACTTGCTATTTCAGTAGCTAATTCCTCAATGTTTCTACATGAAAAAGAATAACTCATAAATGACGCTTTATTTGTCAATTTACTGCAATCATAAAAACGCATTTCGAATTGTCCCAAAATATTTGATAATTTAGCCTCATACGTATCATAATCAAAATCAGAAGGTGTCAATATGCAGTCTGACTTTTACGCCAATATTACCCTAGAATCCGAAACAGAGTCTGTGAAAGTTTCATCTGCTTTGGGGCCAGATGGCATCAGTATTCCAGATCTTCATCCACCAAAAACAGATGCACTATTGAAAGAGAACTCAGAAAATAATCCCAGAAATAATGAATTTAGAATCTGGATGTTCACATTTTCAACACAATCCCGCAGTGTTAACACCAATACCAAAGCCTAACAAACCTGTGACAACTTGTAATTGCAAATATCAGAAATAGGAAAGTTTAACTATTACTTCTATTAAAGGGGATCAGAAGCAAAAGTTTGAAAAAAATGAAGGAAAGACTATAACTAAAAAATTAAATGTTAATTCAAAAAAAGTTCATAGAAAAACTGCTTAGAAAGTAAAAAAAAATCAGTAAAAATGGTAAACATCAAAAGAAACTTCAAAAATTTGAATTTTCTTTTACGGTGAAATATATATTGAAGAAGATGATCATCCAATTGAAATTTAGATTCAGGTGGTACCTACTTGAGATGGTGCCATCAAGAATGTTCCACCTTTGAAGGCATTGGAGATTCCATTTGTGATACCTGCAAGCCTTAGTTGTCTTTTGTTCCTTCTCAAACGAGAATTATAATTTATTCTGTTCATTCTATTTCAATTTTATGTAATTAGTACGTAGTATTCTCTATGTCCACTTTACTCAAATGTCTGAGCAAGGTGTGAAATGATTATTACATAAATAGAATCAATCAATAAAGACTAATGTAAGCTATTTTTTTTGTTTCTATCTCTCATACATTTTCTGATGAAGCGTTGAACGTTTTAAGGTATTCACTTTACCCGGCCTTTCCCTAAGCTCTTTGGCAGAATACCATTGAAAATAAGGCAGCAATTTTCATCATTCGCAGTTATTAAAGAGAAATTATGACAAATTAAGTAGGAGGGAGTCTGGAACATTGGCCATCTCTTAAGATGAATGGATGAAACATCCAAAGTATCAAATTTTCTGAGGATGTGAAGCCATAAATAGGCATAATGGAACTTTTGGCATCATAAGAACCTGATAATCTATTTTGAAAAAAACAATTTATTTAAAAAGGAGTAGTTTCTAAAAAGGTCTCAGGATGGCCACTGTACCCTTGTACCAATGGTACAGTGGCCATATCTGAATGAAACACTTCTCAAACCAATAAGAAAAAGATCAGAAAAAATTACATTTATTTAAAGAAAGTAAGTTACAAGTTCAGTTCACATTATACAGGGATAAATCTACGGGAAAAAAAAAAGATTAGCTGTTCTAGATGTACCTCCAATTTTTTCTGGTTGCATCAAATGAAGGATAATATCATTAGCTGGAACTACTGATATGTCTGGAACATCTGGGAATACGAAATTGCTTCCTTGGCGCCTCAAAAACGTAATATTGAACTCCTCACTGCTTATATTATGTATTTTGCGACTAATATAGTATTTAATTGTTTTTTGGTCGGAAACTTGACCAAAGATGAAAGATATTTCTGTCATCCGAATCTGTCAACTGTTCGATATTGTCATCAGCCGAAGAACTGCTTTCAGAAAGCTTCTTCTTCTTCTTTTGAATTATGCAAGGTTTGGAGGTATCGTCTAGTTGCTTGAATTTCTGTTCAAACTGGATTTCCTTGCTTCTTTCAATTTTTCCTCTTCTTCGAGATTTTCTAAAACTGGAGTGTTTGTCAGAATCTCTGGTTTTTTCTTTTTTCTCTGAAACTTCTTATTCTCCCCAGTAGCTGTTACTCTTGGAAATGGTTTAATGTCGGCGGGTAAAACTAGCATCTTCCTGTTACTTATTATATTTTCATCACGAGTGCTCGTATCGATGGCTTGTCAATCATAGCATCATTATTATTGTCAGTAATTACTACATTATTATTGTCTTCGTTCAATTTTTGTGAGTCTGTTACCGTTGAAGCGATAAAATAGTTGGATCTTTGTTTAAAATGGTATAGTTTCCGGACGAAATGAAATTTAGAGTTTTAAATAGGTAGTCATTTTTATTTAACGCAATAACATTTATTTCGTCCGGAAACTATACAATTTTAAACAAAGATCCAACTATTACATTCCAGAAAAATATTAAAATTGCAATAGATGACGCAAAATCTTTAATTAGAGCAATAGATAAATACAAATTAATTTTACCAAACCCTCAACCACCTCAACTGTATTCACTCATTAAATTGTATAAAGTAAATAACCCCGTTAGACCAGTCGTATCTTACGTTACAGCCCCAGCCGTGAAATTGTCGCACTACCTTATAGATATCATTAAAAATTATTGTTCATTCAAATCAAAATTTTCTATAAAAAATTCTTTCGAATTGATAAATAACATAAAAAACGTTAACCTACCACCTAACGCAAAACTTAGTTCGTTTGATGTTGAGAATTTATACCCAAGTGTTCCTCCAGGTGATGTCAAAATATTAATCGAAAACATGTTGAATTCGAATCATGTTAACCACATAATTAAATCAGAAATATTGAATCTGTTGGACGTTTGCATTGAACAAAATTATTTTTCTTTCAACAACATCTATAACAGTAGTGAAAATGGTTTGATCATGGGAAATCCTTTGAGTCCACTTTTAGCAGAGATTTTATGAATAATATTGAACAGAAAATTCATACACATCCACTCATTTCTCCAAATTTCTTGGTTGGTATAGATATGTTGACGACATCTTAGTATGTTTCATTGGAACTACTCGTCAATTAGACTTATTTCTTAATTTCATTAATTCCGTCCATTTGAACATTAAATTCACGATAGAAATTGAACAGAACGATTCCACTAATTTTTGGACTTGAAAATCACTAAACGAAATAATAATCATGTGTTTTCGCTCTTTCGTAAACCAACACATACATACATACATACTCATTACTTCCAATTCAACACAAAGTTGCAGCTTTAAACAGCATGGTAAACAGCATGGTACATCGGTTACTCAATTTACCTTTATCAGTAGAAGATTATAATAAAGAGTTAAACATCATCAAACAGATAGCCATTAATAATTCATATAATCCGGATATGATAGATCTAATAATTCGTAAAAACTGCATCAGAAAGCAATAAATGAAGTATATCCTATTCATAAAGACTATAAAATATTCAACAGTTTAACATTCTGAAAAATCAAGTAAATCAGGAATCTATAAACTCAATTGCGGTTCTTGTGATAAAATTTATATCGGTAGAACCTATAGGAGTTTTGGCATAAGAACATCTGAACATAAACGTAGCTTCGATAAAAATAAATCTGATTCAAATTATTCAAACCACTTAATAAAAGAAAACCATTCATTCAATAAAAACTTTGACATATTACATATAAAATCAAAAAGTTTAAAATTAGATCTCCTAGAAGCATTAGAAATAAATAGATACAAACATTCGGACAAGCTTTTGAATGAGCAGGTAGATGTGAATTATTCACCCCTACTTAACTTGTTTAATTAGTTTTTATTACCTTTCATACTAACTGTACAATGGCTCGGTGTGGATTTTCATGTTATTCATCCAACTTGTTCTACGATTTGTTTATAATACCATTCTCTTCAGTCTGTTTGTCATTCTTGATAAAGCTGCAGTGTCAGCGAAACGTCGTCGAATTTCTTCAAATAAAGTGTAGATTAAAGTTAAACCTTGTGTTTCTAATCTCATTTATATCATGGATCTACATCAAGTAACGGCCTCCACAATTCAAATCGAGAGTATAGGGCGAAATCGGATTCGAAGTATGCCAAGCAAATTGGAGCTCGTATCAGAACTCAAATTATTCGAAACGAGAGATTTTAAACAGAGTTGATGAATGCAAATTGTTACGAAGATTTTAGTACTCCTTTATTGACCACTTTGGAACCAATGTCACAGTCACGAGTTCCATGAAATTCGCAGACACAAATAGGTGTTATCGTCAATTAATAGTATTCCAGTCATCGTCATCAGTATCTCATGTGTAATATTTGCATTGAATTTGAAGGAATTTGAACCACAGCATACTACATTCTTTGAAATTAAATGAAATGAGTTAGAACAAGGCTATGTAGACTATCGTTTCGTTCAGGTATTTCCAATTGTATGGTACCAGTGTAGAATAAACTTTCCGCGATGTTGGATGACGTATCTAAGAACTACAGTGTGAACTTCCGCTACGGCACTCCCAAGCCGGTAAGACGTCTTTTCTCATGTCGAAGGAAGTCCACGTGTATTTCAATAACTAAAGGCGGATTTTATGTGAATAACATATTTTCATCAAATTTGAATCGAATTCCTTATTTCACGGTATTGTTACATATTTTTACATATTTTCGTCATTTACCTAGGACTCCTTAGATCATGTTCCTTCCATGAGGTGTGAATTAAACAATTAAAAGTCAGATACCTACATTATCCATCACCTAATCTTCTAAAGAGCTAAACGGCGAAAAACTCCATTAAACATTTGTGTCGTAAATAGTAGTTTATTGTGGCACACTATATCCTAAAATTCACCCACAAGCTGCATCCTTCTTGTAAAGGATATGAGCTATGTGGGTGAGATCTTAATAAGTTCCGTCAGCTTCTGTTTGTGTTGGAATAAACGAGAAGTGAACTTTGCTCTGATGTTCGAATGTTATATAATTTGTCAAATGTCCATTGTCAAGTACTGTTAAATAAAGTTCTTAGATCCGTTTATTTGCGTTCATAACTATCTTCAGATCCACGGATACACATTCCTTCAGGTTATGGGCTCAGGAATACGCTGGAGTAAGATAGTGAAAGTATTCGTAAAAGGATACGAAAGAAAACTTAAAATTTGACGCGAGAAGAAAATTTTCCATAACGAGCATGTCGTCTGGATCAGTGCGAATTGAATTACTCAACAAGGACAATTACGACACATGGAAGATCCAGATGGAAGCATTATTGATCAAAAATGATGCATGGGGATATGTGAATGGTGAAATTCCGAAACTCGCTGCAGGACAAAATAATGCAAATGCTTTGAAATTATGACAGAATTTTGATAAGAAAGCGAAATCTGACATCATATTAGCGATACATCCATCAGAACTGAAGCAAATGAAGTGCTATTCAAGTTCGAAAGAAATATGGGAAAATTTTCAAGGTATTTACCAGTCGAAGGGGCCAGCTACGAAGGCTCTTGAAGCAATTGATATTACACAAGGTGGATGATAACGATGATGTACGAGAGCATTTCAATTCATTTTTTGACACAATTGACAAATTGGGCGAAATGGAAATTGAAATTAATCAAGACTTGTTGACTATAATGTTGCTGAATAGTCTTCCGTCCAGTTTCGAAACATTCCGATGTGCAATCGAGTCTCGAGATGATCTTCCAATACCAGAGAATCTGCGGATGAAAATTCTCGAACAGTACGATTCACGGAAGGACGAATCACGAAATTTAATTTCGAATGCTATGGTCGCGAAAATCGATCACAGAATCGCTTCAATAAAAGGGAAAGTAATCATCAGTCAAAATCAGCTGAATTCAAGTACAAGTGTGACATATGTCATAAGCGTGGACATAAAGCCAAAGACTTTACGTCAGTTGGGAAAAAAGTATGAAAAGACTAATGATACTGGAAAAACAACTTATTATGCGAATGAAAAAGCATTTGTTGGTGAATCAAATTACGAGCAACGTATTTGGTGTTTAAATAGTGGGTGTACAATCAATCGGGAAAATAACTGAGAAAGGCCGCAAAGTAATATTTGATGATAGGCATGCTGAAAGTCAATAAGAAAGGAGAAAAAATTGGCCACGCTGATCGTATCGATAACCTGTACTATATACGAGAAAGTGTGAAACAATGTGAATCACTCGGTCAAGAAAATAAAAGTATGACTGAGATTTGGCATCGAAGAATGGGTCACTTGAATATAAGAGATCTTCAAGACAGTCATAGAGAGAAAACAGTAACTGGAATGACCATTGATATTGTGCCAAGAGATTTCGTTTGCGAAATTTGTATTCAAGGGAAAATGACGAAGTCACCATTTCCAAGAAGAGTACAACGATCTTCGGAATTGCTAGAAATAATTCACTCCGATCTTTGTGGATCTGCGAGAGTAGAATCAATTGGCAAATCAAGGTATTTCGCAACCTTCATTGACGATTACTCTGGTTAGTGTATAATTCGTTTTCTGAGAAAGAAAAGCGAATTGTTTGATGCTTTCAGAGAATTTAGAGTATTAGTAGAAAATCAGACTGGCAAGAGAATAAAAAATCTTCAGTGTGATAATGGAACAGAATACATAAATAATTCTTTCGATCAGTATCTTAGAGTGAGTGGCATCGGACGAAAATTGACAGTTACGCATACTCCCGAGCAAAATGGGGTAGCTGAAAGACGAAATCGTACTTTAGTTGAAATGGCAAGGTGTATGTTGATTCAATCGGGACTTCCTCAATCATTTTGGGGAGAAGCAATTGATACTGCTAATTACATAAGGAATAGATGTCCTTCGAGAAGTATCAATGGAAAGACTGCATTTGAGAAATGGATAGGCAGAACACCAAATGTTAGTTACTTCAGAGAATTTGGTTGTGAAGTTTTTTCTTGAAATCGAGATCCAACAATAGGAAAATTCGAATCCCAATCGAAAAGAAATTTTTTTGTTGGATATTCAGAACAGTCGAAGCTTATAGTGTTTGGATACCCGAAGAAAGAAGAATCGATGAGATAAAAAACACAAGGTTTAATTTTAATCTACACTTTATTTGAAAAATTCGACGACGTTTCGCTGACACAGCAGCTTTATCAAGAATGACAAACAGAATAAAGAGTATGGTATTATAAACAAATCGTAGAACAAGTTGGATGAATAACAGGAAAAACCCACACCGAGCCATTGTACAGTTAGTATGAAATGTAATTAAAAACTAATTAAACAAGTTAAGTAGGGGGTGAATAATTCACATCTACCTGCTCATTCAAAAGCTTGTCCGAATGTTTGAATTTTTTCAAATAAAGTGTAGATTAAAATTGAACCTTGTGTTTTTTATCTCATTTATATCATGGATCTACATCAAGTAACGGCCTCCCCAATTCAAATGTTCAAAAAGAAGAATCGATATCACCCGAGATGTGAATTTCACGAATTTAAAGAAATTTACATCAGAAAATGAAATAAATTCAGAACAAAATTTCATTGAAGTTCCTGTGCAAGATAATAATATCGTAAACGAAGAAAATCAAAGCAATTTTCTCGATTTACCAGAAGAAAATGATTTATTTCATGATAGTGTTGATGTAGTAAATGAAGAAAGTGATAACCAGATAGAAAAAGAGCAGATGTATCAGACAGAAAACACAGATCGTAGAAGGTATAACTTGAGAAGACTCAGGGGAAGACCTACGAAGGACTATAAATTTGTTGAAAATCCTAGTACTATTGATGAGGTTGCAGAATTTTTTAATCAGGCAGAAATTCGTGTCCATGATGCTGTGAATCGTCCTAATGCTGATTAATGGTTGCGAGCAATGGCTACGGAATTGAAATCTATAATAAAAAATGATACGTGGATTTTCGTTGATCGTCCCAAATCATAGATTTGAATCTGTGAAAGACATAAACTGCTCAAGGAAGATCTATGTAACAGCTGGACATCATCGGCGTATGCCAGTTTGGGGCAAAAACGCACTTTTAAGAGTATATCGGCCGTGTAAATGATAAATAAAAGTGGTCCGAGATTTGAACCCTGGGGGACGCCAGCTTCAACAGGGCTACTCCGAGATGTAGCCCCTCCAACTCTCATGATCTGTGTCCTGTTTATAAGATAAAACTTCAAGAGCGAGCAAGCGGCTGCAGAGAAACCATAGTATTCAACCTTAGCATTCATGAGACGATGATAGTATCGAAAGCCTTGGAAAAATCAAAAAGAATCTACCGTGAGCTTTCCATCTAGGGAACGGAAAATATCGTCAGAGAGTTTATAGTTGATCCGTTAACTCATATTTTTAATTTGTGTATAGGAGGTGCAGTTTGGCCAGAAGTACTCAAAAGAGCTGATACCAATTCATAGATCAGGCAGCAAGAGCCGCGTCAGTAATTAAAGGCCAATCTCTCTAATTTCAAATATTGTAAAGATCCTTGAGAAAATTGTTTATGATCGAATTTATGATTTTGTAGAAACTCACGGCATAATTTCAAAAAACCAATTCGGATTTGCTAAGCGAAGGGGCACCAAAGATGCGTTACGTTTCATTACAAGTATATTATATAAAAAACTTGATCAGAGTAAACCTGTCATAATAGCTTTCTTAGATTTGGCCAAAGCTTTTGATTCAGTTGATCACAAATTTCTGCTGGACAAATTATATTTTCTGGGACTAAGGGGAAAGGTGCTTGACTTGTTGAAAAGTTATCTTAATAGTAGAGAACAAAAATAATAGTGAATATGTTAAGATATGTATCAATGATATAATAAATAATATATATATATATATATATATATATATATATATATATATATATATATATATATATATATATATATATATATATATATATATATATATATATATATATATATATATATATATATATATATATATATATATATATATATATATATATATATATATATATATATATATATATATATATATATATATATATTAAATAGTTTAAGAGCCTTGATATAACTATCCTTGAGTCGTATTGTATTGTTTATTTTAGGTAGGATTATATTCCTATTTCTGGTTCTTGTACAAATGGGGTATTTTTGTTTGAATGTTTCATAATGGTATTGAAGTGGCTCATACGCAAAATCTGTCTAATGTTCAGTATATTTTCAGGAGAAACAACTGATTTTTTTAATTACTTTCCATAATTTATGCTGTAGTGACTCTAACAAAGACAGACAATTGCTGTACGCACCTCCCAAGCAATACTACCATATGTGACTATACTATTGAAAAAGCATGATAAATCAATTTTAGCGTTGCACTGACATAAATCGAGTAGTTTGTGAAAACGAAAACCAAGTATTTCGTTTTGTTGACGATGTATTCAATATGTTTATTCCATTTTGAGTTGTAGTCAAAAACAATCCCCCAGTATTTACAGTGTTCGATTCTTTTCAAAGACCTACTCTCAATTTTTATATCTACCTCCCTCGGGACACAATAGTTTCCAAAAGATATAAATACAGACTTCTCAGCATTCAATAACAATTTATTCTGTTGCAACCAAATGGCGACTTTTTCAAGTTTTTTATTCAAATTATTTTATGTTTCTGACCATGTGCTTTCAGCTGATATAATAGCTATGTCATTAGCATAGGATATTATTGATTCGTCGGATTGACAAGTTTACACATCGTGTACATAAAGAACAAACAAAAGCGGTCCCAATATCGTACCTTGAGGCACACCCATCTTAACATATTCACTATTACTTTCAGTACCATTAACTCTCACTTTTTTTCTAGTATTAAGATAACTTTTCAACAAGTCAAGCGCCCCTTAGTCCCAGGAAATATAATTTGTCCAGCAGAAATTTATGATCAACTGAATCAAAAGCTTTGGCCAAATCTAAGGAAGATATTATGACAGGTTTACTCTGATCAAGTTTTTATATAATATACTTGTAATGAAACGTAACGCATCTTTGGTGCCCTTCGCTCAACAAATCTGAATTGGTTTTTGAAATTATGCCGTGAGTTTCTACAAAATTATAAATTGATCATAAACAATTTTCTCAAAGATCTTTCAATATTTGAAATTAGAGAGATTGGCCTATAATTAGTAACGCTATATATATATATATATATATATATATATATATATATATATATATATATATATATATATATATATATATATATATATATATATATATATATACAGTGTGTTCCAACGAAAATTTGACCCCCCCTATAACTCCGAAATGAGTAACATTAGCGAAAAACACCAAGACACGTCGATTTTTGTTTCGAGGGGGAGCATTTTTCGAAATAATTCGAAACTTGTCAGATCAACCCCCTACCCCCAGCAACCCTAATTTTGAAATTCATCATAGGGAATAAGGGTCGAGTGGCACCTTACTGTAAAGGTCTGTCAATTCTCCATTCTGATTTGTCATTTTTAGAATTTTAAATTAACATACAGGGTGTCCCAACCGAGGGTAAAGTTGAATTCCTGCAAATCCCAAATACTAATTGAAATCTATTTATTTTGGCATAATGCAAGCGCAGGTTTATGCTCGGTCTAGAAAAACGACCTACACTTGTGAATTTGGAGTTGGTGCAATCAACCCCTATTTCCAGCATCCCCAACTCAAAAATCATTCGATCGAAAATAGGTCAAGTGGCACCTCGTTGGAAAGGTATTTCAATTTTCTCTTCGAATTTGGTATTTTCGAAATTCAGAATCAGCATACAGGGTGTCCCGGAGCAGGAACACTGAAAACCCAAATAACTTTTTGAAACTGGTTCATTTCGGTATAATACGAGAACATGTTTATGTTTGATTCGAGAATAAGACTCTCTTGCGTGAATATGGAATTTTTGCAATCAATCTCTTCCATTCAGCATCCCCAACTCAAAAATCATACAAGTGATTACAGGTTGAGTGGCAAAGTTCCAGAAAGATTTTTCTATTTTCTGAATCACTGAGGCATTGGTTTCAGTTTGGCAATCGAGGTTTTCTGGCGTGAGGATCAGGATGAGGGATGATGGCGAAACTGATTGGATGCTCATCTAAACAGGAAAACGAGATTTATTGAACTTGTATTCAATTGAAAACAAAAACTAACTTGATTATTACAACAATTGTTCAAAATGACCTCCGCCCACCTCCATACAGTTATACAGACGATTTTCGAACTCTCTTCTCACATTAGCGAAAACTTCAGGAGTCAAAAGTCGGCATTCTGTGATAATCCTCATCCGCAGCTCCTCCAGGTTTTCTGGTCTTGTGGCATAAACTTTAGATTTTAGATGGCCCCACAAAAAAAAATCTAGGGGATTTAAATCTGGTGACCTGGCTGGCCACTCAACAGGTCCTCTTCTACCAATCCACCTTCCTGGGAAATTTTCGTCTAAATATTGGCGCACCCGAGCATCATAACGCGGAGGAGCACCGTCTTGTTGAAAACGCATTTCGTCCTCAGAAAGAGTTGGATCGTTCTGTAAAATTTCTGTCAATCTAGGATGTATGTGTTCCTCTAACAACTGTAGGTAGCCATTTCCATTCAGATTACCCTCAATAAAGAAAGGCCCAACTAGATGATTGCCAAAATTCCTGCCCAAACGTTCAACTTCTGAGGCCTTTGCGTGTGGGCCTCTCTAAACCAATGAGGATTCTGTGTGTCCCAATATCGACAATTATGTCTATTCACTTCACCACTGAGCATAAAGGTGCTTTCATCAGAAAAACAGATGTTATTCAGAAAATTTGGATTAGCGTTTAGGTTTTCACTTAGATTTTCACAAAATTGTAAACGACGATCTGGATCATCTTCGTTTATTTCATGCACTAATTTTACCTTGTAGGGTGAAATTTGTCATGTTTCACGATTCTATGGACAGTTGTAGCTGATACACCAGTCAGACGAGATAGTTTTCTGATCGAAGTAGTATTCTCCATTTGTAGATGACCCACTACTGCCACTTCCGTTGCCTCATTTCTGACAGGACATGCCACTTCATGTTTTTGTTTGCCACCGAACCCGTAGCTAGGAATTTGTCAACCAAATATTTAACGTACTGGTGACTGACTCCCCTTTCTCTTTCAGGATGGTTCCTATCGAATATCCTTGCCGTTTCTTTGGCACAACTGTTATTTCGAAAATACGTCGATACAATTTCGACCCTTTCCTCAGTGGAATAAACCATTTTCAGATTAATTGCAACTGACGAACAACAACAATAATGAGGAACTGATCTGAATAATAATAATATTTCATTGCAAAATGAGAAATAACAGATGACTGCACGCCAGATGGAAATGAAAAAAATGTGAACATTTTCAATGCAGAAATCAGCTTTATTTCTTCGTAATTGATGCTCAACACATCGTACCCCAATACTTTTAACAGTTTCGAATTAATTTTAGTTGATAATTTCAAATGACGATATTGAATTTTTCGAAAGCGACATCCTGTATGGAGAGCCGAACTGAATGAAATGCTTTAATCATTCTGGAATTCAAAAAACCTTTCTGAAGATATGCCACTTGAATTATTTGTATGATTTTCAAGTTGGGGATGCTGAATGGAAGGGGTTGATTGCAAAAATTCTATAACCACACAAGAAAGTCCTATTCTCGGATCAAACATGTTCTCGTATACCGATATGAACCAGTTTCAAAAGTTATTTGGATTTTCAATGTTCCTGCTTCAGGGGCACCCTGTATGCTGATTCTGAATTTCGAAAATACCAAATTCGAAGAGAAAATTGCAGTACCTTTCCAACGAGGTGCCATTTGACCTATTATCGATCGAATGATTTTGAGTTGGGGATGCTGGAAATAGGGGTTGATTGCACCAACTCCAAATTCACAAGTGTAGGTCGTTTTTCTAGACCGAGCATAAACCTGCGCTTGCATTATGCCAAAATAAATCTATTTCATTTAGTATTTGGGATTTCCAGGAATTCAACTTCACCCTTGGTTGGGACACCCTGTATGTTAATTTAAAATTCTAAAATGACAAATCAAGGTGGAGAATTGACAGACCTTTTCAGTAAGGTGCCACTCGACCCTTATTCCCTATGATGAATTTCAAAGTTAGGGTTGCTGGGGGTAGGGGGTTGATCTGAGAAGTTTCGAATTATTTCGAAAAATGCTCCCCCTCGAAACAAAAATCGACGTGTCTTGGTGTTTTTCGCTAATGTTACTCATTTCGGAGTTATAGGGGGGGTCAAATTTTCGTTGGAACACACTGTATATATATATATATATCCATTATCTGATGAATTAAATGCTATTAGTTTCGGCTTCAAAATAAAGAGTCTATCAACTGAATTCAAACTAAGTCACTTAATTTATTTAGATGATATTAAATTATATGCCGGAACCAGATCTCATTTAAAAGTCTACTTGAGATTACTTTCCACTATTCCAATGATATTCATATGAAATTTGGGCTTCCAAAATGTAAAAATCTTTCTAATGAAAAAGGAAAGATCACCTCTGATTATATAGAGATTTCCAATATCGAAATCGAGCCAATGCATCAAGGAGATACATATAAATATCTTGGATTTTGTCAAAAGAAGACAATTAACCATAGCAGCACTAAAGAAAATATAGGAAGTTCATATTACAAAAGACTTAGAATTATCATCAAGAGTCATTTAACTAGTAAAAACCTTTTCAGGGCTATCAACTCCTATGCAGTTCCTATTCTCACATCTTCTTTTGGAACTATTAAATGGTCTAAAACTGATCTAAATGAATTACAATGTCAAACGAGGAAAATGCTTTGTAAATATCATAAGCACCACCCAAAGTCAGCTATTCAGAGAGAGACATCTTGGAGGTCGTGGATTAACTGATTTGAATAATCTTCATAGTAAACAGATTTTTCATCTACGTTCCCATTTTCATGATAAACAGAGAACGTCTAAATTACATGATATTGTCGTTGCTTCAGATTATAATCTTACACCTCTGAACTTGACAATGCAAAAGGTAGATTTTGATATATTTGATGATAATTCTAAAAGAGAAAGTTGGATGCAGAAGGAATTACACGGAAAGCACCCTAAAGAATTGAAAATGATTATATTGATGAAAGCGCATCGAATAAATGGTTAGTTTCTGGAGAATTGTTTGCTGAAACAGAAGGCTTGGCAATTGCGATCCAGGATCAGGTTGTTTTCACGAGAAATTATAGAAAACACATCATCAAACAAAGTAAAGATGATTCTTGCCGTAGATATTTCTGTTCTTCAGAAACAGTTTTTCATATATTATCATCTTGCTCAGTCCTTGCTTCAACAGATTATTTAGAAAGACATAATGCCGTCGCTAATATTATTCATTTTAATCTAGGAATTAAACATGTCCTAATTCCCAAAAGAAAAATTTTTTCAAATATGAACCTGAGATTATTTGTGAAAATGACAAATATAAACTTTATTTTGATAAAACAATTCTTTGCAGTAGAGCTGTAAAACACAATAGACCAGATATCATTCTTAATGATAAACAGAATCAAATAACATATATAATTGATATTGCTATACCCGACACACATAATATACAAAATAAATACAATGAAAAAGCTTGTCTGTTTATGGTGTGTTAGTGTCGTGTGTACAAAAAGAGTACCAAAAATTTTTCTGCTCAGCAGCTTCATTCTCTCATTGTCATCTTGCACTCCATGATTTCCAGGACTTCTTCACGAAGACAAGGGTGAAAAGGAAGGGGCATTGGGACAGGAAAAATCTGTAACAATGGAAAAAGAAAAGCAGCAGAAAAATATTTCATCAAAACCTAACTCTTATATGTCTAAACTCACTTGAATCTAAGAACTCAATTAATGCTCCTCTGTTTTTCAACAGGAAAAATCTCATACACCTTTTGGGAATGAAGCCCTACATGGGTGTAGCCCTTACCTTATCACATACACCATGGAAAAAAAAACACTAAGGTGGAGTAAAAACTAATCTCCTAAATAGACTTAAAGTTCTCTACCGAGTTAATGATCTTCCTGATGATTAAAAGGCTCTAAAAACCAAGACAGGTTCTTATAAGAAAAAATTAAAAAAATATATTGAGAAATGTGTATCTGTGTAACAGGGAGAGAGATAGAATAGGGTTTTGAAGTCTGGGGGACTTTGTTGCTTCAATATGGGAAATGATTTTGAAATTTATAAAATTATTGGTATAGGGGTACTTGGGTTTTTCTTAACTGTCTGAAGTAGATAGTTAAGTCAGTAATTAAGTACGTTCAGTTAATTTATTGTTTTATTTTTAGTTATGGTTGATTCTTTAGCCTTATTTTTCTGTAGTTTTCATGCCTCACCAAGCATAGAGTTTTATTATTCTCTGTGGAGTATTTGCATGTAATTATATAATACTTTGGGCCAATAAATAAATTAAATAAACAGTTGACAAAGCGGTTCCAGTGCTCAAAAATTTCCTAAACCCCGCCTGGAAGTCAGGTAACTCTTTCCAGTATCTTCGACATCACTGGAAGTATGCTTATCACCCGAACATCTGAGAAATCCTTCACATTGTCATTCTTCGGAATCGGACAACCCACGGAACGCTTCCACTCGTAAGGGAAACAGTTCGCTAATATACAACTATTCACCAAGTGAAGTATGTAACCACCAACAACAGGAAAAGCATATCTTAACATACTAACAGATATACCGTCAAGCCCATAAGATTTTGTGTGTATACCTGCAAAAACACTCTGAACTTCCTCCAACTGCACGATGTGGAAAGCGAAAGAATTAGACTCCTTGAATTGCATGCTACTGTAGAAATCAATCAGCTCCCCACAGTTATTATCATTTGCCTTATAAAACTGAGAGAAATGTTTATTCAGAGCATCTGGATCCGACATACCCGATGGAAGGTCCCCATCCGAAGAACCGGAGGTAGTGACATATATATATATATATATATATATATATATATATATATATATATATATATATATATATATATATATATACAGGGATATCCACCGGACCGTCCGTTGAAAACTTTTTGAGTTCCAATTACAATGTCAAGCTGAAATTTTATACGCGGCCATAACTAGCGATTTCCAATTGAAGTGAAATATTTTCGAAGTGATACCATTTCCGGTTATACCGAAAGTGGGGCCATCACTTTGTTATTTCAAATGGCAATCTACCTTTTTATTATACATCTAGAACCGACATTTGAGCAAGGCATAAAATACCCAAGTTGTTGGCACTTATCTGTCGAAACTTTGGACAGATTTAATTATTTTTGTTATAAACTCGATTTTTGAGGAACATTTAAAAAAATTGTTGCTCGTAGATCTTTTGCACTACAGACACAATTTTTCAATTTGGTGTTTCTCAAACAGCAATAACTCAATTTTTTCAAATGGCACGTTCCAATTTTTATATCGCCATCAGATGAAGCGTCAAATTTCAGATGGAATTGTATCCGCATGTACTATACCCATCTCTTATAGTTCCGAAATAATTTGGGAATATATTGAATTTTCATGATTTTGTAAGAACTAACAGAGAATGTTTTGAAGAATCAATTAGCTGAACTGGCTACGCTCACCTGAAAGGTGCCTAAAATTAATGTACTTGTCACTTCGTTCATTCGAATTTGATATTTCAACACGAATTGTTGATGAATTTTGAAAAACACCAGATTGATAAAAAATGGCTGAATATTCAAACGAGGATATGTTTAATATCTTTTAATTCATGGCGAATATCAAAAGTGATGGATAGAACTTGCAGGCAATTCAATAACCTAACCACCGCTGTGGCCAGGTGGGAAGATCACACGCTTCCCAGTTTGTACACATGCGGCTGCCGGTTCGATTCCGGCGAAGGTTTGGGTGTTGTATGCGTCTTTGAATTTGACAGAGTCGCCTATAGAGGGCATAAACTTCCGAAGACCAGATAACTTGTAATCCTTGTGGTGGCAGTTATCATTGCACGGTCTAGGAGAGTGGTTCGGAATCCACTATAAGCTGTAGGTCCACCTGTGTAAATGGGCATAGTTCCCGAGCACATCGTTAAAAGAAAAAACAAACAAATTCAATAACCTGTTTCCAACATTTGGCGCCTATGAGTAAAACAAAATTTCGAAGAATAAGAAGCAATTTTCTGCAATTTGGAGGAACAAAATACATAGAAACTAGAAGAAAACCAATTCTCGAGGACGACGACAATCAAATTAATACGCTAGCGTGTTTTCGTGCCAATCCACATGCGTCTATTTAGTCAGCGTCAATGGATATTGGATTGAGTTATACTTCCATTCAAAGGATCCTTAAGAAACATAACATGCACCCGCATTCTTTTATCAGACTACAAAAATTGGAACCAACTGACCTTCCCAAGCGGCTAAATTTCTGTGAAAATTTATTAATTCGGCTTCAAGAAGATGAGACAATCCTGCAAAAAATTATATGGTCTGATGAAGCCAAGTTCAATGAAATAACCAACAGGAGAAATCGACATTTTTGGGCCACAGAAAATCCACATTTCATTGAGGTTATTGGTTTCCAAAATAAATTCAGCGTGAACGTTTTTGCAATTTAATGAATTACATTTATGAGGAAAATCTAAATGGCCAAAGATACCTGGAAATGTTTAGAGGAACATTAGCAAATTTTTTAGATGGATTACCCCTTAACATTCTGAGGGATTGCTATTACCAAATGGATGGTACACCAGCACATAAAACACGAGCTGTAGATCGGCAGCTAACAGAAATGTTCGAGGATAGATGGTGGGGTAATCAAGAACCAAATTTATGACCTCCGCGTTCTCCCGACCTGACGCCCCTTGATTTTTATTTATGGGGCAAAATCAAGAGTGAAGTGTATCTCAATCCTGTAAGAAGTAAAGAGGAGTTACTAGTGCGCATTCATAATGCTTTTCGTAATATTGATCCTGAGGAAAATAGGAGGGCAACTTATCATGTTCGTATACGAGCTGTCAAGTGTATCGATCAAAATGGGGCCCATATTGAACATTTACTCAGAACGTAAATTAGTTTTCTTCTATGATGTTTGCTATCATTTATTTGTATTAATGAAAATATCTTCGATGATTGGTTTCACTTAGTTCCTACAATTTTTATTCATCCAAATTGTAGGAAATTGCTTCTAATGCTTCGAAATTTTATTTTACTCATAGACGGTAAATTTGGAAATTGGTTATTGAATTGCCTGCAATTTCTACCCACTACTTTTTGTCATTCTAAAATGAATTAAAAAAAGATTAAATATATTTTCGTTTGAATAACCAGTGGTTTTATTCCAAATGTGTTGTATTTTTTGGATATTTTCAATCTGAAATAACGACCATTCTTGTTGAAATATCAAATTCGAATGAACGAAGTGACAAGTACATTAATTTTAGGCACCTGTCAGGTGAGCGTAGCCAGTTCAGCTACTTGATTCAAATATTTCAAAGCATTCTCTGTTAGTTCTTGCAGAATCATCAAAATTCAATATATTCCCATATTATTTCGGAACTATAAGAGATGGGTATAGTACATCCTTTTACAATTCCATCTTAAATTTGACGCTTCATCTGATGGCGATATAAAATTTGACACGTGCAATTTGAAAAAATTGGTTTATTGCTGTTTGAAAAAGGACAAATTGAAAAAATCATACAAAACAACGCAATAAACATTGTGTAGATTGCTTAAAAAAATCCATGATCCTTCTTCTATCCACCCAAGCAAAAATTCTGTCTGTAGTGCAAAAGATCTACGAGCTACAATTTTTTTGAATGTTCCTCAAAAATAGAGTTTATAACAAAAATAATTAAATCTGTCAAAAGACAGATAAGTGCCAACAACTTGGGTATTTTATGCCTTGCTCAAATGCCGGTTGTAAATGTATAATAAAAAAGGTAGATTGCCATTTGAAATAACAAAGTGATGACCCACTTCCGGTATAACCGTAAATGGTATCACTTCGAAAATATTTCACTCCTATTGGAAATCGCTAGTTAGGCCGCGTATAAAACTTCAGCTTGATATTGTAATTGGAACTTAAAAAGTTTTTAACGAACGGTAATTTTGGTGTGTGTCAGAAAAAACACAAGTGTGAGCTCAGGAAATATAACAGGGTAAACATACTATCTTGTATATGATTCAATAAACGAGTGAAGAAACCTGAGGAAAAAACTCGTTTCCCTGTCGCTATTGCACTAGCAATAGCTTGTCTGTTTCTGTTGAGTTAGTGCCGTATGTAGATAAAGAGTACCAAAGATTTTTCTGCTTAGCCGCTTCATTCTCTCTTGCATTCCATGATTTCCAAAAAAAAAGGGTGAGAAGGAAGGGGGTTTGGTACAGGAATCTGTAACAATGGATAAAGAAAACCAGCAGAAAAATATTTTAACAATCAAACTTCTTATATGTCTAAACAAAACTGAGAAAAGACTTTACATAGCAAGCAAGGTCAAATTCCCTCTCTGTTTGACCGAGAGAACCCCGATGACATGAAGACTCCTCAGGGCTTCCACGCTGAGGAGTGTCCCTCTTGGACTCATAGAGGAAATTCCTCTTAGACCTTCATATAGAAGAAAGAAGGCTATTCTTAAGACGTTTGTAGCCAATCCAATCACCCTCAGATCCAGAGCGATTGAACCGGGACAAGGTCCCATCTCGCGTGGACACCCGGTATAATATTTCACCTGGCTAAACTGAAACATCGAAATTTGCCCACCCTGTACAGCCAATAATATTCGAATCGATGAATTATATTTGTTGAAGCTACGCTCTCGTCCTTTAAATTAGCCGATAAATAATTTCATCTGAAGACGAATAACATCGATCTTTTTTTCTGCAACGCTCTACGAATTTGATTTATTTCAATATTTTTTGCCTCAGAATCAGAAACCCGTTCTTATTATGATCTCATTCCGAAAATTTCACGTCATCACGTCAATAATCGAAGTTCAACGTTTCTAACAACACCATTCATAAAACCACGGTTGCAATACAGCTGTTAAAAAAGAGTCGATGACCAAATGAATATTCATTCATGTAGATTGGTTTTTTGTAGGTCTCGAAATCATATTCTTATATCCACGATATAGTTAAATTTTAATTTATGAAGCAGTAAAACGAATTAGCAGAATTCGAGGAGTTTGATGATAAATTTGATAATTGATAGAATAAACAACAGTTATCCGAATTCGTCTCAAGTTAAAAGCATTTCGTTGAATACAAATTGAAGTAATATGATGATCAAGGTTGTCAAGGAATAACCTGGGCAGAAATATTTTTTTTGTTATGGACTGGCTTGATGGTAAATATTCAGTTCTAGGAAATTTCAAGTACTAACGTTAATACCCAGAGGATGGTTCTTCGAACTATCATTCTTGGATCTTGATCGAGTCCTTTTCGTAACTAGTAATTCCAGTTGGTGAATCTTGGGGCGGAGCTACAATGTTTCATGAAAAATAAGCATCATGAGAGTATATATATATTTTTGAGTTTCTGAAGCTTCGTGAGTTCTTGCACGACCAGATATCAAACAATGAAATATTCACTAGCTGCTTTGTTCATCGCTGCTTGCGTTGCTTTGGCAACTGCAGCCACCACTTATACCAACAAATATGACAAAATTGATCTTGATGCTGTGATTAAAAACGATCGTCTTCTAAAAAGCTATGTGAAATGTTTACTTGAAACAGGTGGATGCAGACCAGATGGTGTCGAATTGAAATGTAAGTTAATTTTTGTTCCAAATATTTTTTCAAGAATCAAACAATTCTTTCTGAAGAGCTTTTTCGATTGAAAATACTTTTAATATGTTGTAAAAGTTTCAATAATCATAAATTCGATGTTTCTACATCATATTCCCAAAAATTAGCATTTATGTCTTTTTTGCTTTGAATTCCATCCCAGTTTATAAAAAACAAAATTAATCGCGAAATAATTATTGAGAAAATTTAGTGGTACATCGTGTAGGTATGACAAGAATGAATTGCAACTCTCCAAAATTTCTAGAGCTTTTGCATTCAAAATTCGAACGAAAAGTCGGTGAATAATTCCATAACAAAAATTGTTCAAAAAGGTTTGATATTTCACCTACTTTTATAATAGCTCTTTTATTGAATTTCGCTCCTATGACAATCGATTCCCCTTTATATTAGGTGTGTAAATTAAGTAATGAATTGGTAATGTAGCGCAGATCTTTTCGGATACGAGACAGAGTAGGATGATGGCTGATTAACATGAAAAGTGTCGTGAATGCATAATTGAACTTGCTTCATAGTCTGTTTGTCGTTTGCAAAACTTCAATAAGCCTACGTGATATTGTCTTTCATGAGTCCAGGTTTTGCAATGTTATTCTCAGAAGGAAGAGAGTAGATTGAAGATGAACCACACAGGGAAAGGTCCAGAAATCAATGTAAATACCGACAGAATATACAGGGATATCCACCGGGACCGTCCGTTAAAAACTTTGTAAGTTTCAATTACAATATCAAGCTGAAATTTAATATGCGGCCATAACTAGCGATTTCCAATTGGAGTGAAATATTTTCGAAGTGATACCATTTCCGGTTATACCGAAAGTGGGTCATCACTTTGTTATTTCAAATGGCAATCTACCTTTTTTATTATACATCTAGAACCGACATTTATCTGTCAAAACTTTTGATAGATTTAATTATTTTTGTTATAAACTCGATTTTTGAGGAACATTTAAAAAAATTGTAGCTCGTAGATCTTTAGCACCACAGACACAATTTTTGCTTGGGTGGATAGAAGAAGGATCAAGGAATTTTTTTAACAATCTACACATATCAAATGTTTATTGCGTTGTTTTGTATGATTTTTTCAATTTGGCCTTTTTCAAACAGCAATAACCCAATTTCTTCAAATTGCACGTGCCATTTTTTATATCGCCATCAGATGAAGCGTCAAATTTCAGATGGAATTGTATGAGCATGTACTATACCCATCTCTTATAGTTCCGAAATAATTTGGGAATATATTGAATTTTGATGATTTTGCAAGAACTAACAGAGAATGCTTTGAAATATTTGAATCAAGTAGGTGAACTGGCTACGCTCACCTGACAGTTGCCTGAAATTAATGTACTTGTCACTTCGTTCATTCGAATTTGATATTTCAACAAGAATTGTCGTTATTTCAGATTGAAAATATCCAAAAAGTACAACACATTTGGAATAAAACAACTGGTTATTCAAACGAAAATATATTTAATCTTTTTTCAATTCATTTTAGATTGTCAAAAAGTAGTGGGTAGAAATTGCAGGCAATTCAATAACCAATTTCCAAATTCATTAGAAGCAATTTTCTACAATTCGGATGAATAAAAATTGTAGGAACTAAGCGAAAACCAATCATCGAAGATAATTACATTAATACGAATGAATGATAGCTAACATCATAGAAGAAAACTAATTTACGATCTGAATAAATGTTCAATATGGGCCCCATTTTGCTCGATACACTTGACAGCTCGTATACGAACATGATGAGTTGCCCTCCTAGTTTCCTCAGGATCAATATTACGAAAAGCATTATGAATGCGCTCTAGTAACTCTTCTTTACTTCTTTCAGGAATATGATAAACTTCACTCTTGATTTTGCCCCATAAATAAAAATCAAGGGGCGTCAGGTCCGGAGAAAGCGGAGGCCATAAATTTAGTCCTTGATTACCCCACCATCTATCCTCGAACATTTCTGTTAGCTGCGGATCTACAGCTCGTGTTTTATGTGCTGATGCACCATTTGGTAATAGCAATCCCTCAGAATGTTAAGGGGTAATCCATCTAAAAAATTTGCTAATGTTCCTCTCAAAATTTCCAGGTATCTTTGTCCATTAAGATTTTCCTTAATGTGATGACATCATTGTGAAAATGTAATGAACAAACAGTATAATGGATTGTTGAATTTGTTAATATCTTTCATTAATGTGATAAGCCAATATAATCATTCATTGAAATAGCAAAAACGTTCACGCTGAATTTATTTTGGAAATCAATAACCTCAATGAAATGTGGATTTTCTGTGGCCCAAAAATGTCTATTTCTCCTGTTGGTTATTCCACTTTCATTGAACTTGGCTTCATCAAACCATATAATTTTTTGCAGGATTGTCTCATCTTCTTGAAACCGAATTAATAAATTTTCACAGAAATTTAGTCGCTTGGGAAGGTCAGTTGGTTTCAATTTTTGTAGTCTGATAAAAGAATACGGGTGCATGTTATGTTTCTTAAGGATCCTTTGAATGGAAGTATAACTCAATCCAATATCCATTGATGCTGACTTAATGGACGCATGCGGATTGGCACGAAAATACGCTAGCGTATTAATTTGATTGTCGTCGTCCTCGAGAATTGGTTTTCTTCTAGTTTCTATGTATTTTGTTCCTCCAAATTGCAGAAAATTGCTTCTAATCCTTCGAAATTTTGTTTTACTCATAGGCGCCAAATTTGGAAATAGGTTATTGAATTGCCTGCAAGTTCTATCCACCAGTTTTTGACATTCGCCATGAATTAAAAAGAGATTAAACATATCCTCGTTTGTAATCAATCATTTTATTATCAATCTGGTGTTTTTCAAAAATTTTCACTTCAAATTACCAACAATTCTTGTTGAAATATCAAACTCGAATGAACGAAGTGACAAGTAGATTAATTTTAGGCACCTTTCAGGTGAGCGTAGCCAGTTCAGCTAATTGATTCAAATATTTCAAAACATTCTCTGTTAGTTCTTACAAAATCATAAAAATTCAATATATTCCCAAATTATTTCGGAACTATAAGAGATAGGTAGAGTACATGCGGATACAATTCCATCTGAAATTTGACGCTTCATCTGATGGCGATATAAAAATTGGCACGTGCCATTTGAAAAAATTGAGTTATTGCTGTTTGAGAAACACCAAATTGAAAAATTGTGTCTGTAGTGCAAAAGATCTACGAGCTACAATTTTTTTAAATGTTCCTCAAAAATCGAGTTTATAACAAAAATAATTAAATCTGTCCAAAGTTTCGACAGATAAGTGCCAACAACTTGGGTATTTTATGCCTTGCTCAAATGTCGGTTCTAGATGTATAATAAGAAAGGTAGATTGCCATTAGAAATAACAAAGTGATGACCCACTTTCGGTATAACTGGAAATGGTATCACTTCGAAAATTTCACTTCAATTGGAAATCGCTAGTTATGGCCGCGTATAAAATTTCAGCTTGATATTGTAATTGGGACTCAAAAAGTTTTTAACGGACGGTCCCGGTGGATATCCCTGTATAATATCGTATGTTGGAGGATTCAAATCTTCGGTTGACGACCAAAATGATCGAAGAAGAGTTAAATTAGGCCCACATCATTGTCCGTCAGATTTGGAGTAATGAGTTGGAGAAAAATTTTCTGCAGAAGATATTGAAAACCTTTCGCAGAAACAGAAGGACATTAAAAAAGAAAGGACTGGAATCGTCTGAAAATGACCCAACGAACGTGTCATTTTTGTTAACGCGACCTAGTTGTTTAATTATGATCCGGAAATTTAGTGTCAAAGTATAGAACTATGAAGCTGTCACATTTAATGACTTCTTCATATCCATCCTCGATTTCCGAGGAAAATTCATTGGTGAAAACAAATAGCAGCTACCTTCTTTTGTTTTTTATTTCGGATTTCTCGATTTTTCGGGGTTTT
Source organism: Cryptolaemus montrouzieri (assembly GCA_013387265.2). Lineage (NCBI taxonomy): Eukaryota > Metazoa > Arthropoda > Insecta > Coleoptera > Coccinellidae > Cryptolaemus > Cryptolaemus montrouzieri. The sequence continues at coordinate 130,122,752 of JABFTP020000185.1, forward strand.
GGCATATGTCAAAATCTCAGTTGCTTTCAAAGTTAGATGAAGCCTGTTTCAATATTCTAGGGGCATATTTTCGAGAAGACTGCAGGGACATATTCATTTTTTTTTTTTGTAGAATGCTTTTCGAACGTTAACAAAAACTTGTGTTTTTTTTAATGTGAATCTTAGATGTATTTGGACAAATAGGAAGAGTGTTATTGTCTCAATTCAAATACATATAATATGCCTGACAAATTTCCTCAAAAATTAAAATTTTTCCATAAATGAAAACTCTTTGAAGATAAATTTAAAGAAAACATCCCAAATGGTATGTTCTCATGTATTATATCCTAATAAAAACGTCAAAAATGATGTACGCCAAAACATTGAAGTCTAGTCGTCCTAGACGATCAACATACACTTTCCAATAGGGATTGACATCGGGATTCGGGATTGAGTCTTGTCTTTTCCTAATACCATCGGCAAAATTCTACCTGTCGCTCATAATCCCCTGGCTGTAGAAACTGAGATCTCCTCATCTTATTTTATAAAATTCAACCTTTTTCTTTTTCTGAGTATTCGCAAAACCTTAGAGTTGGTATCGCAAATTAATTGAAGCACAGATGCTTCAATGAATTTTCTGCGAAAATCGAGAAATGAGATGAAGGGGCCATTTTTCTCTATCTGCAGAATTCACTTAGCTGCCGAACTGAAAATGGGACACACTTGTACACTTTTCCAACGCCCAAAAGCAAAAATGAAAAAGTCGCAGATCAAACACATGCTGACTTACTTTATTTGACCACCAGTGAATTATTGACAAGGCCAGTCGATAAATTAGCTCTTTTAGAGATATTCTTGAGGAAACCAAAAGGCATGTGGGACCAAACATCAAAATAAATGGACTTAGTATCTCAACAACGTGCCTTATCGAACATCCATTTCAGTAAACATGTTTTAAGCCAGTAAAATTATTCCAATAATTTCTTAGTCTCCTTTTTCGCCTGACTTGTGACTTTATTCTAATCTGGAAAATGGATTTCAGTATCGTTATCAGAACTTACGCTTTTCAGCCTTTCAAAGCGGTTATATTGGGGATAATAACATTGTTTTTTTTTCATTCGATTGAGAAAGATTGAAGATATTCAATCTTATTACTTAATTATCACACCTCGTATAATTTGTGTTCACATGCAAGATATGAAAGTAGAAGATAGTACTTCGAATTAATCTATAGCATATTTCTTTTTATAGCTGTTCTACCTGATGCTCTTCAAACTGATTGTGAAAAATGTACTGAAGCACAGAAAATTGGAAGTAGAAAAATGATTCGCCATTTACTGAAGAACAAACGTGAGTGGTGGAATGAGCTTGAAGTCAAATATGATCCTAAAAAGGTGTACGTTAACAAATATAGGGATGAATTATTAAGAGAAGGAATTGTATTGTAATAATGTGATTCATGATTTTATTCCCTACTGTCAAGATAAATAGTTATAAATAAAATGTAAAATTATTTTCTTGTTTCATTGCAATTCTATATAAACGAACATTACTTGAAAAAATTGCGACATGAAAACACTCTTTCGATTTCTTAAAGTTTTGTTTTGATATGATACGAATACATACCAACAAAGCTATAGGGATCTGATATCATTTTTAAAATGAATTTGAATTATTTTAAGACCAGCGTTTATTGCTTTTGTCATTATAACTAGTCATAAGATAAAACCTGTGATAATTCTTGTGAAAGCTTTTAAAAATATGAGCAATATTTTACAGACGTCTAGAAAAATGAATTAAAATATTTCTAATTTGCATCAGGCGGCCGTTACTTGACGAAAATTGATATATATCTCATAATTAAATAAAACAATGATATTCAAATTTTCACTGTATTTACAAACTAACGACGCTTTTCACCATACTGTGGCTTCTTCAGATAAGTAATATATCTAAAAGTATTATGTGCCTTATATTTAGATCTAATTGACTATTGAGTAAATTTCTGGAATTTTTCTGTTTATTGTTCTTCAATGCTTCCCATAGGTTCAGTTTCAATTTATTATTTTCATTATGAATCATATCAAAATTATAATGTTATCAAGTATGGTTTTCTTCTGGTAGATGATTTGCATAATGAGAATCTATTTTTTGTCAAACTGTGTCTATGCTCAGACATCCTAATATTGAAATTTCTAAAAGTTCTACCTATATAAATTTTATTACAACTTCCACAAGAGAGTTTATAAACTCGTTTTGTTTCCTTCATGAATTTTAGGATTATACTTTTTAATATCTCTGCAAAGAGAGTTATCTGTTCTGAACGCTATATTCAAATTATAAGATGAGAACAATTACTTTAAACTCTGATCGGGCTTACCAATATAAGTTAATATATTATATTTTTGGTAAGTCTCTTCAACTATAGAAAAAACCTCATGGATTGCATTTTGAATTTGTTTACGGAAAGCATACTGTCAATCAAACTAGAATTGTAACCCCTTTTACCGCTGTTTGTTTTATAATATTGATCTCTTTCAAGAAATTATTTTCTGACATTGATATCGTGGTGAGTCTATGTATCATACTGTTATAAGCAGCTATTATTAGTATCGTTTCCCTGTTACATTTCCTGAGCTCACACTTGTCTTTTTGTGACACACAAGAGAATTATGTATATATATATATATATATATATATATATATATATATATATATATATATATATATATATATATATATATATATATATATATATATATATTTTCATTGCCCTTTTCAACTCCTTTGGCCACAGAACGTTAGAAGTTTCAGGGCATAAACTAAAACCGCTTTCCTCGGCATTAAAAATTATCTCTAAATGGGAATTGTTTTCTTCCAAACTAATTTTTTGAACCATATCAAAAAGTTCTACCTTGTTATCTGGACAATCACATTCTAACTGAATTAACCTGAAAACTATATCATTCTCATTCTCTAAACTGGACTCGAACCATTCTTAGTGGTTTTTCACTAATGCGACTATTAATTTGGTTCAGTAGTTTTGACCATGGAATGCCACCAACTCGATGTTATTTTTATTTTTCCACCAGTTTTATCTTCTTAAGTTTATTATTTTTTTTTTGGTTTAGACATGGTCTAGAATAGCTCAAAAGGCAAATTGCAAATAGAATCTCGTTGGCGTTAGCTTTAGAAGTGAAATCCTATCCGAAAGAAAAATTAGAAACATTTTGTTTTCATCAAAAAACAAGAACCATTTGAAAAATGCTGTGCTATATCATGTCCGCTAAGTCAAAAAATTAAAAATATTGATAGAGACAATTATGTAATTAACTTTTTAAGAACTTTTACTCTACAATCTATTGAAGATGTTACCACATTAACTAATGAATTTAATCTAAAATGGAAATTAATGTTTCAACATCGTTCAGAAATGGTCGGGACGCCTATATAATTGTAGATCATGAAGAAGAGAAACTAACGATTATAGGTATATTTTGTCAAAAGTAAAATACATAAATTTGGTAATTGCCTTATCAAATTAGGTATATCTATATCTGTCTATACAGTAGTATCCAAAATAACAGATCATTGGAGCATTTGTAAAATACGGGAGCAAATAAGACAGCAATATATTAAATTACCCCATTATAAAGTGGTTTAAATAAGAATTTTAATTATTTGTGTAAGTTGCTTGGGTTTCCTCAGAAACCCATATTTGTACTATTGATTTGTCTGCTTTTGCTAAACAGAATAAAATTATATAACACAATCATGTAACAAAGAACATGTTTAAATATAATCACTGTGTTAAATGCTCCACTTCAAAAAACAACTGTATGGATAAGGGCTGCTTTTCTTTATGCTGACATCTAGCTAAAATAGTATAAAATACAGTTTTCTGATAAATTGACTGTGTATTTTAAAAACATATCCTGAGTTTATTGAATATCATTTACTGTCATGTATTTTGTACTTCATTTTAAAGAATTTCACGACAGTTAGATGTCAGCACAGAAGTGGTACCCAATATGGCTATTATTCTTTTGTAAGGAAATAGTAACAAATGTTTAAAAAATTTCATTATATTAAAATCTATTAAAATGCCAATTTTCCAAAAGTTCATTAATGCTGTAAATAACAAAGACAAATTAATTTGGATACAAGAAGCTGATCAATATTGAAAGTTCAAATTTTAATTTTATTTAATCAATTTGACAAGGAAACAATTTCTTCCTTGGAGTTTAAACATACCAATAATCAGTAAACAACCAAATCAAACATCTAAGTAAATACAAGAGCAATGTTGTTGACAATACATATTTTCGTTTCATTTTAAGTATAATGATGTTTCATCATTTCATGGGGAATTTATGACATTTCAACAGCAAATCAAACATTTCAAAAGAGCAAAATTTCCATAGGTATTATTTTCAATTATTAACTGAAGTTAGCAGACATCTGGAATTTTAGTTTACTTATATTTTATTCTTGAAATTTTTATACCATTTTCATCAATCATTTTAAATATTCTTTGATCGCCATTCAAATAACGATAAAACTGTTTTTAGTAGGAAATCGATAGCAATTTTACTTTTACGCCTAAATTGTAGCTGCAAGGCTGCAAGTAGTAAAATTCCACTTCTTCAAAAAATTCAGGAAATAACTCAAGCATTCATAAAGACCTATTTATGATTCACCAATGGAAATATATATATATATATATATATATATATATATATATATATATATATATATATATATATATATATATATATATATATATTGGACAAATCGGAGATTATTTTTAATGTTTTTTTTATCGAGATGAATGAAAGTGATTGAAAAATATTATCACCTGCGATAGAGAATTGTAATATTTTGGCATTTAAAGATTATTTTTTCAATATAGGGGGTTCAGTAAAACTAAGATTTTCATTTTATTGAGTGGTTAAAAGAGTCTTTCAAAACTGGATTACTTCTGGGAACAAAGTAACCCAGATACAACTTTAATCCATCTTCAAAAAAAAAGCTATATGCGATGTTTTCAATAAATGTGCACATGCTATAAAGCACACACATTAACACTATCCATAGCTCCTTGGTAGCCAAAAGCACTTCATTTTTGAAGAAAGAATAGATCGGTTGGAGTTTCAGGTCTGCCTCTCATGCCAAATTATTATTGATACCTAATCTATAAGCAGAAACAGTCTCAGTATGCAAAACGCAAACCCACGAATCCATACGACCATAGTGAGAGTAGTTTCGTTTCTTAATTGCAAGTTTTAGTTAATCATGTCATTTTGGTGTACTATGTTTATCGATATGAGAACCAAATCTTCTTGTGTAACACAAATGTTAATACCAGCTGAGAAAAAGATTTTAATGATTCAAATAGATGTGATGAAAGACTAACTCCTAATTCACTTAAAATCACATATATTTTTTCTGCTGAAATACTTAACAGAATACAAGAGTACATTTCACGAAATTAATAAACTTTTTCAATGATATGAAAGCATTTCTATTGTGAAGAATTAACTAGCATTGCACATAGAGGTGCTAGCAAAAGAAGCTGAAGTTAATTCATTGATTTGATATATGTATGAATCAGATAGATAGCTATAGATCATAAAATCCAATCATGTGAAAAAAATTAAAATAGGGGCTTGTGGACGGATAAAATCAAAAGTAGGACAGAATTTTTTTCAATATGTTGTGTGTATTAGTGAAAGAACGTGCCAAGAGTGATTTCAAAGCTTCAAGAACGGCGATTTCAACGTTGAAAACCAACATCACGGTGGAAGAGAGAAGGCTTTCGAAAATGCAGATTTAGAAGTATTACTTGGTCAAGACTCGTGTCAAACGCAACAAGAATTAGCAGGATCATTGGGAGTGACGCAGCAAGCCATTTCAAAACGCCTGAATGTTATGGGAATGATTCAGAAACAAGGAAATTGGGTGCCGTACGAGTTAAAGCCGAGAGATGTTGAACGGCGTTTGTGTGTTTGTGAACAGCTGCAAAGACGGAAGGGATTTCTGCATCGTATTGTGACTGGGGACGAAAAATGGGCTCATTACGATAATCCCAAGTGCAGAAAACCATGGGGTTATCCCGGCCATGCTTCCACGTCGACGATCAAACTGAATATTCGCGGTTTTAAGGTCATGCTCAGTATTTGGTGGGACCAGCTCTGCGTAGTGTATTATGAGTTATTGAAACCGACTGAAACAATCACAGGCGATCGTTATCGAAAGCAATTAATGCGTTTGAGCCGTGCATTGAGAGACAACTAGATACATGATAAAGTGATTTTACATGCTTGAAAACATTGAAATCCTACCCCACCCGTATTCTCAAGATGTTGCTCGTTCAGACTATTACTTGTTTCGATCAATGGTACGCGGCCTGGCTGACCAGCACTTCTGGTCTTATGATGAAGTAAAAACTTGGATCGATTCGAAAGATGACCAAAGTGGGATAAGTATTTTGACCAAAAGATGGGCGAAAATAGTAGACAGCGATGGACAACACTTTGAATCATAAATGTTTAACCCCGTTTTTACAAATTTTGGAAAAAACAGCAGAAGCAAAATTGTACACCTTATATATAAGTAACATTGAGCTTGGTGAATATATTTATTATATGTCAATACTGTAACTGTATTGATGCTTGGTCTTTTGAGAAGTTATTACCTTCTCAAATAATACTACCTCGTGAAATCCTTGATTTATTTTTATTTCTGCTGAAATTGAAAATATTCTCTTTGCTTATTACAAGATTTTTCTTCTCTTTATGAAACTATTGAATTACACATATGAAGAAGAAAGAGAACTAGATCAACATTCAGAATATAGGATTATACAGTGCAAATAAGGTAATTCGGTGGAATTCTTCAGTTGTAATTAAAACTAAATAATTTTAATGGATTGGATATCACATAGGCCCAGATTGACCATGATTCGATGGTGTAAAAGGGCTCTTATTATAGTTTTTTGCATTTAACATACAACTACTAATTGAAATTTCATAGATCTTATCAAGGCCTTCGAGTCCGTCAATGGAGAGGAACTATGGAGGATCTTGGCGCTGGGTGTCCCTAAAAATTCATTCAGGTGCTTCAACTGCTGCATAAAAACATGAGCGCGACCGTCCTCGGCATTGATGGTCCTGGAGAATCATTCAATATCAAAACAGGACTGAAGCAGGGATGCGTCATTGCTCCCACCCTGTTTTCTATTTCGTACCAGCAGTGCTACACCTGATGGATGGAAAGCTACCTTCTAGCGTGGAGATAGTATACAGAACCGACGGCGCTCTGTTCAATCTGTGACGACTGCGGGCCAAAACCAAAATAACCGCATCATCTATCATCGAACTGCAGTACGCAGATGACAATGTGGTTATGGCACACTCTTGCAAGCCATCATGAACGCATTTTGTGAGGCATACGAAAGCCTCGGACTAGATATCAACCTAAGAAAAACACAAATTCTGCATCAGCCTGCATCTGATGATGTGGATGCCGTCATCCAACCATCCATTTCAATTAACGGTGAAACTTTGAACAACACGAATCACTTCCCGTACCTTGGTAGCCACCTATCGTCTAATGCAACGCTCGATGCCGAAATCCAACATCGTCTAGGATGCGCTAGCGCTGCGTTCGGCCGATTGAGGCAAAGGATATTTGAGAACGATGATATCCACACTAAGACCAAGATCAAGGTTTACCTTGCCGTAGTATTGCCAACGCTCACATATGGATGCGAATCCTGAACAACCTATAGAAGACACCTGAAAATATTGGAAAAATACCATCAGCGCTGCCTACGTCGCACCAACATCAGTATCCTAGACGAGGCGGAAACCATTAGCATTGAGACAATGATAATGAAACACCAACTCCGATGGTCCGGTCACGTCGCTCGCATGCCGAATGAAAGACTGCCGAAACAAATCATGCACTCCCAGCTCCCAAATGGCCAATGATCACAAGTACAGCTTAAACGATACGAGGATGTCCTTAAACGTAATTTGAAAAGCTGTGGAATTAACAATCTCCACTGGGAGGCATCTGCATCAGACCGCTCCGCCTGGCGTCGAGCAACCTACGAAGGAGTGCAACATTTCGAGCAGGAACGGCGAACGCATTACACTGAGATACGACGACAAAGAAAAGAGCAAGCAAATATAAGAGCAGATAATAACCAGCTGCCAGGGGATATCAATCAGCTTGTATGTGACCAGTGCGGTAGGGTCTGTGGCTCTCGAATTGGAATCTTTAGCTATGCCAAAGTATGCAACGCGCAGCACTAGGAAAAAAAAATTGGAATGCCGATGATGATGATGACTAATTGAAATTAGTTCAATATGTTTTTTGCGAGTAGGAATCAATTTCAAACGCACCTTTTGCTAAAGATAAAAATATTTGCAAAGTAAATTTTTCAGAATAACAACTTGTTATTACTGTACAGATATCATAAATTCCCCTTTTATAAACAAAAAAAATCACACAAAAAGTCTGGTACTATATAACATTACATGCATCCTCTTATAGGCACAATCATAAAATCCCTCAAACTTAATAATTTTTTCAGAATAATTGCAAGATTTTGAATGTGAGAAATCTGAAAAGCAAACTCGAGAAATAGCGAATATTCTCAAACTTCCTCTTTTAAAGGACTGAATTATTAATGCAATTCGAAAATTGAATTTAGTAAACACGTTACTTACAACACCAACAGAACAAAGATTAAAAATGTCAAATTCCTTAATATAAAGCAGAGATACAGAAATTTGCTCTGAAATACTCTGCAACTGCAATATATGCTCAAAAAAATATATAAACCCAAATATAACATGAAATGCACATATTCTGAATGTGGACTCAAAACAATATGGACAGAAGATTATTTCACTTTTTCCGATTTTGTTTTTAAAATATAAGCGTCTCTCCAAGATCAACTCAGAAATACAAAAAACAAACTTATAATTATAACACATAGTCTCCAGTTTTTTCTTACTTCCAAATTTTATGACATGGAACTGCATGGTAACCTGGGTGAGCCCATCTGAGTCAAAACCCGATCGAGCCATTGTAAAGGCCCATTCAGGTGAAGCTCAATCCAACAAGGTGTAGACGTTACAGTTTGGCGCCTAAAAAATTAATTTTTTTGTGATTTGTGCTAAGCGAAAATAAATTTCAATTACCTATACTCAGCACCCCATCCTTTCACAAAGGACATCCTTATAGTACACATTCGAGTAAGCTGATATACTGCTTCAAATCCCTGACTAACTGATTGAGACAATAAAGCAGCAAACTCTTGATTGTTAAATATCTTCAAATTACAACCTACAAAAAAATTAAAATAAAAAATCTTCCTCATTCACTTTTTTTAATAATTTCAAATTTCGTTGAATTCTTGGCTCATTAACAGAGCTGTCACAAGTAATAGAAAAAAGTATTTCAAGTAACAATTTCCAATTACCTGAATTTTTGGAAAGTATAAGTACTAAGTACTTTCATTTCCAAAAGTATGTCAAGTATGGAATACCTAAGTATAGTACTTTTTTTTTCAAGAACAGTGTTTCAAATGCCAATGACCTCTTCAAATGTTCTTTAAATTATTCTAAATACCTTAATAGTATCTGAAAAACCGATGTCAAAGGGTGAGTATAAATTGGAACACGCTGTTCTCTACGCAGACGATAGCAGAAATCTAACCAAAACAGGGAAAACCAGCAAGAAAGCGAGAGATAAGTGTGTGTGTAATAGATTGAAAGTCAACCTAGGTAAAATAAGTATCTTTTGAATTTTTCGTTACCTAGTATAATTCATAGTATAGTCAAGAAAACCAATTCGAAAAATTCAAAACTGAAAAATTCCGAAAAACTCAAAGTGGACAATCAAACAAATTTAGTATTGAAATACAGATTCTAAAACGAGTACAGTTCTAGAAGATGTTCAAAAGTTACATTTTCAAGAAATGTCGAGTGAATCGAAAACGGTTCAGTTAAAGCATATACTGATCTGGAGAAAATCAGTTTATTTCTGGATTAGTAAGTTGAAATTATGAGAAACATTAAGTGTCCCATTTAAAAAACATCACTTTGATATGAATCTTTGTAATAGAACAACCTGTGAAAATAATTTTAAGACATATAGTAAATAGCATCCAACTTTTTTCTATACATACTTCTTCTATATATTGAACATTAAGGCATAATCAATGTTGTCTTCCAATTTGTTGTTACTCTCTTTTTCATACGAATAAATGATTAAACAAGTTGGGGAGCAGAGAAAGATGCTACGAACATATAGGGCAATAATACGATAACAATCAATAATGGATCCATATTTTATGACTGAGTTTCTCCAAGTTTACTAACATCACTGGAGACTATCCAAATTACTGCGCTCAGATTGTTTAGGAGCTTTTCATACCAGTCCTATCAGCAGTATCTTGGCTGAAAAAGGGGATAACCTTCAGCTAATCGAAGAAAAGAACAGGTCCTAAAATATTGCACAAAAATTTCTTTTCGATGGAACAACCCAGCTACCAAACAAATATTCAAGAAATCTAACACAGATATAGAATTAGAATTAAAAAAGTTTCTACCTCAACCAATTAGAATCCTATTCAAAAAATTTCTCATGGAGCGCTTTCTCCCTCAAATAGATTGGACACCTAGAAACGTCATGGCTCTTACACCATGGGAGAAATTAATATTACCAATCAACTTAGACCTAACTGAGAATATCTGGAAAACAACGTCAGCAATTATATATCAAAACTTATTTCTAGAGCTAAAAGATAAGTACAGTGAGTATCAAGTATACTATACAGACAACTCCTGCATAAACGGAAAATCTGGTTATACTACATAGCTAATAGCGGTCTAATCGCACTTAGATTCCAAGACTACCATTCGATTTTTACATGCGAGAAGACAACTATTTTAAACTGTCCAAATTATTAAGAGCTCCAATGAGACCAACAAGGCTGTCATCTTGTTGGACTCTATCCGCATTTACAGAGAAAAGTAATATCACCAAGTCCTTACTAATCGAAAAAATCAAGTGATTACTACACATATTAAACACTGAACTATGGTGAGATTGGTTTGGATCCCAGATCACCAAGGTATTGAGGGGTAATGGATAATGATGAGGCCGATACAAAATTCGAAGAAGCAATCCTCAAAGAAAACACTGATAACCTTTCAACACCACACATTTATTTCATAAAACTATTTAAAACCTCAGTTGAGAAAACCTCGAATAACCAATGGCTAGAACTAGGAAACTCAAAACTTTATGATGAGGGATACAGTCCAAAACACATTCCCAAACTTCAATGTAGGTAGTAAAGATCAAGTGACAATCTGTAGACTTCACATTGGACACACAACAAAAATGATCACTAAATAAATAACGGAAACATTTCAATTAGTAAACATATTCAGAATTTCTTATTTACTTATCCTTATGAGTTCATGAAATTCTTTTCTTCAGCAAGAATTAATTATTAGAAATTCCTGAAGTAATTGAATACTACTTCAAGAAAAACTGGATTTCAATATTGGTAATCGAGATCGCTGTCGAAGAAAACAGGATCGGACGAGAACGAGATTCAACTGAATATCACACAACTGCAGCTGTGTTAAGGATTAACAGGTGGACTGAAAAGTTCGTAAATTGATATACTGATGGCGTTACTAAGGTCAAATCCCAATGATTGTCAGTTAGTACTAATTTTATATAGAAACGAATGAAATGTTTTTAGCTATTGGTTCGCGATATAGCTTTGAAAGTGAATCAACTTTTGTTATTGTTGAAAAAATGGATAAATAAGAGAATTCCGTGTGTTGATTAAACATTGCTTTTTGATGAAAAAATATAGTTGAAGCCAAAGCATGGCTTGATAAACATTATTCGGACTGTGCGCCAGGAAAATCAATGGTAGAAAAGTGGTTTGCAAAAGTTTAAACGAGATTTTATGAGCATCCAATACGATGAACGCAATGGACGTCCCAAGAGGCTGTCATTGATGAAAACAATGAAAAAGCACACAAATTTGTTTTGAATAATCAAATAATGAAATTGATCGAGATAGCTGAGACCGTGAAGATATCCAAGGAACGTGATTTTATTTTAAAAGAATGGGAATGCGAAAGCAGTGTGCGAAATGGATGCCGTGCTTATTGACTCTTGATCAAAAACGAGTCGATGATGAGCACTGTTTGAAGATAATTAACCGTAATAAGCCGTGTTTTTCGTTGATAGATCACAAGGGATGAAACATGGATTCATTACTACACTCCATAAAGCAATGGACAGTCAGCCGAGTGGAATGAACGCATCCGAAGCGTGCAAAAACGCAGCAGTCCACTGGCAAGGTTATGACATCTGGATGCGCAGGGTATATTCATCGATCACCTTAAAAAGAGCTAGACGATAAACTACTAAATTGAGTCATTGGATCAATTGAAGGACCAAATCAGGAAAAAACGGCCCTATTTAGAAAAAAAGGAAGTGCTGTTTTATCAAGAAATGCACCTTGCCACAAATGAATTCAAAACAAGGGCAAAATTGTTCGAATTACTTCCTCATCCACCTTATTCACCAGATTTTGACCCCAGCGTTTTTGTTTCTGTTTTCAGATTTATATTTTGAAGTTAAAGAGAAATCTTATTGCATCGAAAAATATATTGATCGTTACAATTACTGTATCTCCCTTGAAGGTAACTATATTGAATAAAAAAATTGAATTTCACCAAAAAATGTGTTTTACTATGTTAACCTATGAACTCTTCAGCCCACCTGGTACCATGTATATATTGTGATATCCAATTAAATCACTATAAACTGTGAAGTCGAATCTTGGTCATAAAAAATAGGAAAACCACCTCTTCTTAAAAGAATATTCAATAATTTATTATCGAATAGTTCACTCCAAAAGGTTATCCCTATGAACTTGTTAACACTTTGTGTTGGTTATATTCTACTTGAACCATTCAATACAGAGCTTATGCTGATAAATTTTATCCATATACCTGACACTCAATATAAGTGAGAAATTAAATAGATGAGACAATAACATAGTAAATGTAGCTATTGACCCATGCTGATATAAATGTTGCCTTTGCTCATATTAGAATCTATGCTACTCTCCCATAACAATCTTGAGAAGCAGTTTATTTTAAAGGGCAATAACACTTAGGACTTAAAAAAAAAATTCCAGTAACTAAGAAATGTATTTATATTGCCTATGACGATTATATCAAGATTCCCCAACGAATATCCTTTTTTCTCAATTTTGTATATATTTAATTATGACATGATATTTCTACTATTATGATATGATTCTTCTTCCTACACGGCGCCTTGATAGGCAGCACTCAGGCCATTTGACCCATTGTGCTTGCTGTGTTATGTTATTTTGTTATCAGTCTAGCAGAAACGTTTTGATGAAGTTTGCAAGACTGTTGTAGGGGGCCTCCAGGATCGTCCAGGCACTAGGTGTTTCAATGCCCAAGGTGTTAAGTTTAATCGCCTTATAGGTGGCATAATAAAGTATGAGTTCCGTTGTTTCGTCATTTTCTAGGCAACCACGGCACTGTGTGGTTTTCGATAGTCTCATGACGTGTAGGTGTTTATTGAGTTGGTGTCCCGTCAATAGGCCAACTACCATCCCAATAAACTTTTTATCCAGGAACTGTAATTCTTGTACCCTCTTCTTTGATTGCTGCCCCTCTATGAGCCTTTTTGACTCTCGCAATCTTGATATGACTGCCCTGTAGTTCAGGATCTCGGTAGTGTTCCAGGTCTCAAAGGAGAGCATGTGGGTCCACGGGATGGTCAGAATAGGTTCTGGTCTCATCGGCCTAACAGCTGTTGTTTTTTGGCTAGGCTGTCTGCTATCTAATTTCCTTGGATAACCTGATGGCCTGGGCATCAAAGCAGAGTAACTCTGTAGCACTGGGTTATCTGAGTGCTACTTTGCGTTCGTCAACTAATTTGGATGTAACCTTCGTATCTTTCAGATATCCAAGGGCGTTCTGGCTGTCGTACCATCTGTAGATATATGCGTGTCTGTAATTCCTGTGTATGTTTTCCTGTACACATCAGAGAATGGCAGATATTTCTGCGTGTGTTACGGTGATGTTTGCCCTTGGGCCATGAAGGCCGATGCCTTCACCCATCCCGATTTTGGATTCGTCTGTAAACCAGGTGGGGCCCTGTGGGATGAGTGAGACCTGTGATGTGGACCAAGTTTCTTTTGGTGGTATGACGACTTCGACGGGTTCGTCAAAGGTAGGTGGTAGGTGGCTCTCATTTGATATCCCCTTGTGAGAAGATCAGGTCGGAGTTCTCTAATTTTTTTGAGGGATGTCGAGTGTTGGATTTCTGTCCTTCGACATACCTCCTTCCCACAGCTTCAAGGTGGCCCCCATGGCCGCCTCATCCACCACTATGTATAGTGTAGGGACGCCCAGCAGACACTATATAGAGGCTGTGGATGTGGATCTCAAGGCTCCCACGACTGCTAGTCGTTTGGTCTTCTTGTCCAGTGCAGGCCACCGTACGATGGCCGCATAGGTCAGTAGCGTATGTTTGGTTTGAGTCCCCCAATTGGAGCCGAATGATCTCCGGCAGGCCCAGAGTGTTTTGCGCTTATCTTTCGATATGATTGTCCCAATTTAGTTTGGCATCAAGCATCACACCTAGATATTTCACTTGTTTTTTTAGTGTTAGTTCCTCGTTAAAAAGAATGAGCACCTTGAAAGGCGGTAATTTTCTTTTCGAGTGAATAGAATCACGTCTGTTTTGTTTGGATTAACAGACAGGTCGTTCTCTCTGCACCATAGTTCAGCTATTTACAGAGCGTTCTGCGCAAGTTCGCATATGGTGCTGAGGTTTTTTCCACATACAAGAAGTATGCCCGGCATCGGCGAGGCCCGCCAGGAACCCATCCAGCACGAGGTTCCAGAGGAAAGGAGAAAGTACTTTCCCCTAAGGACATGCCCTGCTAGCGATCCCCCTGACGGTCGACCCGTCGAGGTGAGCCTCGATGCGCCTGGTCGATAGCAGACCTCCCATCCACCTTGCTGTGGTGTTGTATACCCTTTTCCAAGGGTCCGGAACGTATCCCAAGCCTAGGCAGGATCTGAAGATGTGAATTAAATGCAATACAATTGGTCAAATCCTTTTATTAAGTGTGCAGGGTATATATCATCTGCTCCTAGTACTTTGTATGGTTGAAAGGTAGTTACTGCCCATCAAACCTTTTCCAGAGTAACTACCATTGAGGCTGTGTTCCACTTTGTTTTCTGAGATTAAAAATCTAAATATTATTTGTTTAATATAAAACAGATAAATAAATCTGAATGAAAAGCAAATCTTAAAAGAATGTCACATTTGATAAAACTCCATATTAGATGCCCTTCGAAAATAATAGAGCACTATTTTGTGGGAGGACAAAAAATAATTCATTAAATATACATTTTTCTGAAAATAAGTGAAACATATTTGATTTTCAGCTGATCAATCAAGCTAGAAGTACCAAAATACCTTACCTGGAGGTATTTTGCAAACAGTTGCCGGATGCCAGCCATATCTTTGATTGCAGTTAGGTGACTGAACAAAAATACTTGAATCACTCAAACACTCCGCAAATACTTCGCCTCCTATGTAATACAGTCTTACTCCCTTTCCTATATGTCTTCTCGTTTGTTCCACTACTATGTTCCGATTCACATTCGATAGAAGTCCTAAACAAAATCTGAAAAAGTAGAGCAATTTAAAACGAATCACCAATTTCCACAGAACAGATGGTTCAGCAAAATATATATTACAATTTCATAATTTTTAAATCCTATGACAATATCTAAAACGATAAAGTTCATAGATAAATTTTCATAGAAGTTCAATTCGACTTTATATACATTGCAAATTCTTGAAAGCACTTACAGTTCTACATATGCCATTGTTGTTGACAAAACACTGTTGTAGAGTCGTAAAATTGAAAGGA
The DNA here is from genome assembly GCA_013387265.2 of Cryptolaemus montrouzieri. Taxonomy (NCBI): domain Eukaryota; kingdom Metazoa; phylum Arthropoda; class Insecta; order Coleoptera; family Coccinellidae; genus Cryptolaemus; species Cryptolaemus montrouzieri. The sequence continues at coordinate 130,138,773 of JABFTP020000185.1, forward strand.
ATTATCAATTTTGACAGTTTGACAACAGTAGAAACTTCATCATTCAATAAATTAGTTCTATTAATAATTCAAACATCGAATAAAAGATATCCATAATTAGGTTCAAAAATCATGTAATATACTTTATAAACCTGAACATGCACTCAAATCATACTAAAATATAGATTTTGAGCATGTCTAATCAATAAAAGCACATTTAAATAAAACATTTTTTTCAAGTCAATATAGTTCAATGCTCATACTGTATACTAATTCAATTTTTCAGAGAAAATACCTTTCAGAATTACTAGGATCAGTGAACCCATCAACAGTAATAGAAGGTTGACTTGCATGGAAAGTCTCTCCAACTCTGGTATTCAACTCATAGTAACTGATGCTGCACCAAAATGCTGGTTCACAATATAGAACAGGCTGAGCATCTACCGGAGGGCTTGGAGAAATTCTAGGCAGACCTACAAGAAATTATTATCTTGTTATAGGAAATCTCAAGTGAAGATAATAAATTTGATGGATAAAATAGTAACAGAAATAGAAAAAAGTTTGTATGCCGAAAGTGAAAAGTTCATGCAGTTGAAGATTTAATAATAATAATAAATTTTATTTTTATTGCGCACTGCGCAAATGGCCATCGACCTTGGGTCCTTCAGCCTAGTTTTACAACAAAATTATTCTAAGTTTCTAAGTAATCATCCAACAAACAAAAAAAAATATATATATATATATATAAAACACTTTATATTAAAATCTAAAATTTATCCCTGCCTCTTCAGTTCCTCTCTTGTTCTTCCAATGTCAGTATTAATGACTTAGGTGGGTATTTTCTTGCTGCTTGTGCGATATGTTCATGGTGGAAGAGATCCAGAATGTCCTGCGAGTCTTTAAGAAGTGCGTAAAATTCTTGTTCAACTTTTTAAGTCTTTCTTCTATCGGTTGTATATTCGTTATCTGGTACAATAATTCATTTGGTGGGTTATGTATTCTGTTTTCCGGGTGTCTAATCTTTGTTATTGTACGAAGAGATGTAGTTTCTGCGGTTTTAGATTGTTCAAGGCTGGGCGTCTACAGTTAGCAAAGATGGGATGTGCATATTCAGGACAGGTCTGCATATTGTCTTGTATATTTTAACTGCATTATTTGTGTTTATTCCTCTGTTCCTGACGGTTAGTTTAGTGAAAGTTTTAGCTCTTGATATGGTTCTCTTCTTAATCGCTTTGGTATATTTGTTGAAATTCATTTTGTTGTCGACTTCAACCCCTAGGTATTTTATTTCCGCTGTAGGTTTTTTGGCGATTCCTTTAATTGTTATACTAGGCGAATTTTGACTAATTTTATGATGGAAAATTATATATTGTGATTTCCTTGGATTGGGTTTCAGGCGCCATTTACTCAGCCACATTTCGAGTTTGTTCATCATACTTTGCAATCCATTCAAGCAGGTTGTCAGTGAGCTATCGTGGGAAATTATAAAAGTGTCATCTGCATACTGAAGAGAATATTGCTGGTTGTTTCTTTCTTTTGGGATGTCATAGCAGTAAATTATGTAGAGAAATGGTGAAAGGCTAGAACCTTGCGGTGTTCCTTGTTTGGGGAAGAATGGTTCCGACACTGTATTTCTAATTTTCACTGTCAGCTTTCTATCGTTCAAAAAATTTATGATCATGTGTATAAGAAATCTCGGTAGGTTAATTTTGTATAATTTGAAGGTTAGACCCTGTGCCATATGCTATCGAAAGCCTTTTCAATATCGAGACTTATGGCGCTGTTTTAAAGTTTTTAGTTTTGCATTTTGTGTGTTCGATACCAAAACGGCCAGTGGATGTGTTGTAGACCTCTTGTTCCTAAATCCAAATTGAGAAGTGGGCAAAATGTTGGTGATATGCTTTTCCATCTTCAGTTTTATTATTTTCTCAAAAAGCTTTCCTAGTACCGGTAGAAGTGTAATAGGTCTGTAGTTTTTAACTGACTTGTGGTTTGAGTTAGGTTTAGGAATTGTTATTATACATCCTGTCTTCCATATGAGCGGAAATTGTTGCTTTCTGAGGCAGTTTTCGAAAATTTGTATTATATGTGAGTGTATCTCCGGTTAAACTGTTTAACTATTCTCCACGAAATGCCATCCACGCCTGGAGCACTATTTCTGGTTGAATGCAGTAGTTGGTAATAATCGCTTTCTTCTATTTTAACAACCTCCTCTGAATATGTAAATTCTTCTTCCACAAATTCGTTGTACCATCTGTCTATATATCTTTCTGTTGTTTTGCTGAATTCTTGGTCATCATCATATGCGTATACAGATTCATAGTAATTTTAAATACCTCAACCTTATCTTTTTCTGTTACATACCATTTTCCATTCTCTTCAAGATCAGGTACTGAGAATGTCTGTTTATATCTGGAAAGTTTTTGATCTCCTGATAGAAGTTTTTACCCTTGGTTTGATTAATGTTGTTGCATGCTTCAACCCATGTGTGTTCTGTATACTGTTGCACCATTTTTGTATATTTTATTGTAGATGTTAATTTGATTTTTAATCAGAGGATCTCGATTCTGGCAGTATTCCTATACATTTTTCTCTTTGTTTTAATCAACTTTATCACGTAGGGTGGAAGTTCGTGTCTAAAGTTATTTGGTTTTTGATTGGACAGTTGGCTTTAATGCTTGTAGAGACTGTCTTATTGAAGGACTCTATATATTCTTCATTAATTTCTTTTCCCATGTTTTGTTGTATGAAGCTTTTAATGTCCAAATTCACTTTTTAACATTGCATTTGTTGTAATTATATATAGGCGTTATAGACTCTTTCACCACATCACCTCCCATATCAACTGTCAACAACACGCCCAAATGATCTGATCCTATGTCTGGGGTTAAAGTTATTCTTCTGATGTTATTCTGTAGATTTTTTGAGTAAAATATCAAATCGGGTGTACTATCAGGGTCATGGTCCATCAAGAAAGTAGGGGCTGTCTCTGCCTTGGTGAAAAGTCCACACTGTAGAAATCTATGTATTCGTTTTTTCTTACTAGGGTTTGGGTTGAAATCTCCTATAATTATTACATGCTGATAAAGTAAAGCCTTGGTAAAAATATTTTCTTCTATTCTGCAATGTGGATGTATATAAACCAAAAAAATGTGCAGCTTGTCGTCTTTGAAGGGAATAGTGAAGTGAAGTACTTCATTTTGCCTGTTATTCACTGATGGTGGATTGGCTTTACCCATTTTTATTTTTGGATGACACATAGCGATACTGCCCCCCCTAACGTTTAGTTGATAATCACCAACTTTCTTCAATATTTTCCAGTCTTTATAAGAAATTACATGTTCTTCTTTGATATTTGCTTCTACAAACATAGCACAGTGAATATTGTTAGTTTCGATGAAATTGTTTATTATATGTCGTTTTGCCCAGTAACTGTTCGCATTGTTGTAGAAAATATTAATTTCTGAATTGAATTTGCCTGCTATTATTACTTGATGGTTCAGTAGGAGATGGTTCATCTGGGCATTCTAGGTCAAACATCAAAATATAGACTCTGTTTCCAGAAAAGACTGCGGTAGTGTCTATATTGTATTGGTTAATGAACCTTTTTTTCAGCTTCTTCATTAGTTCTTCTCTGTCAACAGTTTGTGGTTTATTGAATTTGCGGATGTAGGTATTAATTATGTCATCGTGGATTGTAATCGATGAATGTATTCTATTTTGTTTCTTATCAATTTCTTCTATTTCTCTGGTTCTTTTGTTCAGAGATTTAATCTGTGCATTTGGGATTCCTTCCAGCGGTTTCTTTGGATGTTTCGGGCATTTCAGGGACCAAGCTGCATGTCCTTCATCACCACAAGAGGTGCATCTGGGTGAAAGCTGAGTTTTACACTGGGTAGTTTTATGTGGACCAAAACATTTGGTGCATTTCGGTGTCGGTCACATTTCTCAGTAGGGTGGTCAAAACTGAAACACACCGCACAAAGTACAGGGGTTGGCTGTGGTGGAAGGCTGGGATATATAGAGTAGTGTGCATTTCTGTAAAAGAGGCCCTCATTCAGAAGCTTCTCAAAAGTGGTAACTTCTCCTGTAATAACTCTTATTAATCCTGTTGGGTTGTTTGTTGCCTTTGATATTATCCTTTTGCAGTATCTATGCTGGAGTTTCAATGTTGTAAGTTGTTTGCTTATATCTTCGTCTTTTATAAATTTCTCCACATTTGAGATGACCACTGAGTAAGTTTGAGGCCGTTCTGATTTTTCTTTGCTTTCATTCTGGGCAACTGTTTCTTTGTACATAATTATCTTTTGTTCAATTTTAAGTTCTTCTAATGCATTTTGTAAATCATTCTTGTTGTTGTTTGATTTCACCAGATATCCTAATTTAGTTTTCAAAATTATGTCCTTACTGTTCGAATTTGAGTTCCATAAATTTGCCATTTGAATTCTATCGGTAACTGTGGAGTCGGCAACGTTTATGTAAAATAAATTATCATATTGTGTGTTTTAATTTCGTTCATTCTGACTGAATAATTTCTGTTGTGTTTTGGAATTGTGTGTTGGATATTTCGTCGTGATTCAGTGTTTTGTGTGGGTAGTTTGTTTTGGGTTTGTTGATAAACAGCAGCTTGTTTTGTTTTTGTGGCAGGTGTTTGACCTCTGCGTTTGGAACGGCATACGGTGATGTATTCTTCGTTATCGTTGTCGCGGACATCTGGACTTTTTACACGGTATTTTTCGTGAATCCAAGCAATTCTTCAATGTCATCATCGGATAAATCTTGGATTGTTCCCAATAATTCCGCTTCACTTGCAGTTCTTTTATTTCTTCCTCCTGGTTTAACTTCCATTTCCATGTTTTCTTAATGAACTATCTACTATTTAATAGTTAAAGGTTTGTAAATTCGCTATAAAACGCGGTAATTCTCTAACTTTTATCGTATAGGTGTGATCTGGACAGATGCCACCCATACACTGAAGATTTAAATTCTTAGAATTTCTCATAAAATAATTTTCATAGGAAAATTGGAAACTAAATTCATACTAACTCATGTTATCGTTATGATCCATAGGATCTCCGTCTTCGGACATATAACCTGGAGGCGGGGTTTCAGTGGGTGGAGCTGCGTTATGAGGGGATTCAATTCCATTCGGAGTTCCATTGGGTATGATTCCAACCGCATCCATATAGCCACCAGAATGCTGTAAATGTAAACTAAAAAGAAAGGCAATTAGTAGTTAGTTACCTTGGCTTCTAAAGAAAGAAAGATGAATGTTTTCGAAATTAATTACCACAGAAAAATGCTATTAATTGTTCTTACCCTAGACTAGTGGTATTATGAGGAAATGAGGTATTTTCGGGTACTGAGGTACTTAAGTCTTCCAAAGAATGTGGAAATATGTTGTTGTCATCTATTGTATGACGAGGTACCAAGATAGCTGGTAATGCTGGAAAAAAAATAATTTTGAATTGATAGATTCAAGATTATTTACATTAATCACGATTGATTAGAATGCTTACAAGGTGTCTCTATTCTTGTGTAATGAAAAGGGTTCACACAGACTTCATCAAGGTCCTTCCTATGATTATAACCCCATTCACAGTGTTCTAGAGGTCTGAGTTCATGATGAGAAGTCAAATCTGGCCATCTCCATAAACGGCAGTAAATTACATGAGGTAGTCCTTTTCGCTGCTGAGTTAGTTCATTTGGCCGAATCCTTGAAAAGAATATAAATTTAATTATTTTTCGAGACGTAAATATTTCAGGGGAAGAAATCATGCATTATCAAATTGATCTGATTGAATTGTAACTGGTGAAATAGTAGTAATAATGGTACATAGTTGTTCAACAAAACGCTCAGAGATGTAAGACCAATTTCATTGGAAGATTCGAAAATACTTCTAAAGACCTGCTGTAAATATTAATTATAGTTAATAATGAACTATTATGAATATTAATAGCATATAAATGGTACAGGTAGGTTAACATATAGACTTCAACATTTACAAGAGAATAAAGGATTAGTATTTACTGAAAACAGCTACAACATATGGTATTCAATATGCCTTGAATCAAGACTAACCACAAAGACAACAAAGAAACTACTTTCAATTTAGAATAGTCATATGAGAATTCAAAGATTCCCTCAAATTTATGACACTTGAAATGCAGATATTTAGTTTCCCATATCAGGCTGATGATATAGTCATTCTTGCTGTCGGAGATGACAGCGATGTCTAAGTCAGATTCCAGGAGTCTATATCAGCTATTCAAGGGCAGTGTGAGGTAGAGAAATAGCATAAACCCCCACAAAACCCTTATGGTACCATTCACCAGGAAAAAGAGGATATTTGTTTCTCCCGCGACCCTGGATGGAGTGTTTAATCCAGTTGCGAAGGAAGCAAAATATATGTGGGTTACCTTGGATAGTGTACTCACGTGGAATTCCCACCTGGAACACACAATACTCAAGGCTAGGCAATCCTTATGGGCATGTCAAATGACCTGTGGAAAAAAATAGAATCTTGCTCCAAAGCAACTTCAGTGGCATGTGATGCTGAGACTATGTATCACATACGGCTGCATTGCTTAGTGGGAGTGCATTCTTAAGAAGCAATCCCAACCCAAGCTCTCTAAATTGCAGAGAATGGTCCACATGATGATTACTGGAGCTTTTTGCACTACACCCACTGCGGCCATGGAACTGATATTGGGCCTTGTCCCTCTTCATCTGGTGATTAGAGGAGTGGCGTTCTACAGATTCCATTACCTTTCCTGAAATGGAACGGGTATGTTCGACTTCGTGCCCGGCGCCTTAAAGTCTGAAATCGAGGACGAATTACTGAGTATGAGGTCTGACAGAAATACCTAATACCAACATGAAGCGACCATTCCAGATCATCATTCCTGGTAGACAGGAATGGACCAGCTCCAAGGACCGTCTACTTGAGGGTCCCTGCTGGTACACGGACGGCTCAAAAACTACGAAAGGTATTGGAGCTGATGTCTACGGTCAAGCTGCTGCCAAGGAACAGTCGGTCTGTCTTGCGGGCTTACGCTTGTAGCAGAAATATTCGCCATTGACCACTGTGCTTGCGGGGGACTAACAAATAGATCAATTAAAGTCATCACTGATAGCCAAGGTGCACTGAAGGCATTGGCATCCGATATCTGTACGTCATTTATTATTATTATTATTTATGGTGCAGGAATGTCGCTCCACCCTTGCCAAACTAAGAGAACGGACCAGGCCCGTCTGATATGGGTACCTGGACACTCGGACATTGAGGGAAATAAGACTCAATGGCGGCACGCAAAACAGGCTTGAGATTCATCGGACCGGAGCCTAGACTCGGAATTCCCCCTTCAGCCTTCAAGGATGAAATATAACTGATGGTTAGACCTGAGGGTACATTAGCACTGGATGAGTCTCTCAGATCTCAGACATGCTCAACTTGGCTTCAGTGGATCTTCCACTGCGAGAGCCAAGGCTTGGCTTAAACTCTCTAGGTTGGACCTGGGAGTTTTAACAGCCATACTATCGGGGCATTGTGGCCTCAGAAATCACCTAAACAAGTTAGGATTGATTGAGGATACTTCATTTAGGCTATGTGAAGAAAATATAGAATCAATGGAACATGTTATGCGCAAGTGCTCAGCTGGGGACAGAGTCAGGATGGAGGAACTTGGATCTAACAAACTGAAGCTGACTGAGCTTAATTAATGAATTCCATTTCCTCTGGTAGGTCATTAGACCCATCTAATAATGTACATAGAGGTCCCAAGATAGAACCTTATGTACCCTTCATAAGATTTCCATTTTCTCAGAAACATCAATGCTATTCTCATCTAATTCACAAATATTGCTATTGATATCGAGCAGATGTGACACCTCGATAAAATAGATATTGTTCCTGTCATCGTATCCTCGACTCGATCTTGCTACCAGAGATGACCTGCTGAATCTACCATTCCTATCAGATACTGAAAAACAAGAGCAATGGTCAAGAAAGGAATTGCATGAACATCACCATGAGATTAATCAACCACACATCGACAAAGAAGCCTCCAACAAATGGTTGATGAAAGGAGAATTATTCGCGGAAACAGAAGGATTCCTTATCGCCATTCAAGACCAAGTGATAACTACAAACATCAAAAAAATTATTATTAAGGACGGACATTACAAACAGATAAGTGCAGAAAATGAGATACAAGATCGGAGACTATACAGCATATTACGTCCGGCTGCGAACAACTGGCCAATATGGACTATCTTCACAGGCATAATCAAGTGTGCAACATTATCCATCAGAAACTTGCACACAAGTACAGACTTCTGAATACCTTTCAGCAATATTACAAGTATCAACCGGCGCCCGTATTGGAATATGACTCTATCAGATTATACTACGATAGGCCTGTTATCACTGACGAATAATAGGCCGGACATAGTGGTGTATGATAAGAGAGCCAGAACAGCAATGCTGGTGGATGTCGCCATACCGAATAATAACAACATGCTGAATATAATGAGAAAAAGTCTAAATACACAGACCTTGCTATTGAGATCAAGTAGATCAAGCACCTCGATGAAATAGATATTGTTTCTGTCATCCCTCGACTGGGTTAATACCCAAAACTTTGCATGATAGCCTTAAGAAATCAGAATTGCATAAGAATACCTATATAGAAATGCGAAAAGCTGTAATTCTTAACACATGTAGGATAGTTAGGAAATTTATGTCAAGTATATTGTAATCGAGCCTATTCCCTTTGATTGCTGAATCTGGGAAAGGTAAATTATATCCAGCTAACAGCTGAGATAGTGCATAAGTCCATGATAATAAATAATATTAAAGAATTTATTGCACTAAGTACAAAAAGCTCTTCCATGCTCCCTAGCTTAAAAATTGTATTACCAAGTATTTTAAAGATTAAACTCACAAATATATCATCAAAAAATTCAAAAAACTTCTATCCTGCTAAAATTTCAGGTACTAATATCAAATATCTAGAAACAGGACAAACACAAATCAGTCAAAATTAAAAGCAAGTTACTGTAGGTCTCCCTGCAAAGCATGTGGGATTTGTTACAAAGCAAACTGAAAAATTCATCCCTATTCAGAAAATCGATAGAAGTATATGCAAAACATGCCTCAAATTTAGTTGTTCTATGCGTATATATGTTGAAACGATTATCTATATCTCTAAGGTCTCTACTGTGTATGGGGCTACGATTTATCCACAGATTATGAAGGTATGCTGGTGATTCTTTGTGGAATACTTTGTATATCAACATTGCAAGGGCAAGCCTATACCTCTGTCTTACTCTTAGATACTTTTTATCCAAATAAACATGACTGATATGCTCAAACTTTCTTATTTCGTAAACGAACCGGAAACATGCGTTTCGTACTAGTTGAAACTTATTCTTGTATTCTACAGTAAGAAAACCATAATATACAGAAAGACAATAATCCAATTGTGGACAGAGCAAGGACTGCACGATCTTATACTTGATATTGTCATCCAGCAATGACCCAAACTGATATAAAGACCTGAGCTTCAAATACAACTGGCTTAGTTTTTTGGTGACATGCCGCTTGAAGTGTAACTGGCTGTCGAAAATGACACCCAGATTTTTGGCTGACTCTCTCTCCTCTAGTTCATCAGAGTTAACATGAATTGTTGTGGAATTATTGAGCATTGCACTATGTCTTGCTGCTTTTGTACCTATTAAGAGATAACAGCTTTTTACTGGGTTGAGAGAGAGACCATGAAATGAAATGAAATGAAATATATATTATGACATCAATTATTTACATGTCAAGTCAAAATTAATAGAAGATTTAATTAAAGTATGCCCCGTTTACGTCGCCGATTTAGAGAGAAATTCCTTCAACTCGTATATGGTCCTATGTAGAAGTAGGTTTTTAACCCCTCCTGAATGCAAGTTGATGTTTTTCTTTGATTTCAATGGGCAGATGGTTGTATAACTTAGAACCCCAGTAATCAACACCCTGTTGTAGTATAGTTTTGCTATGAAAGGTCGTCCTCAGGTCTCCCTTTCTCCTCGTGTTGAATTGACCATTTGTTTCAATTTCAGGTAAGTGCCCATGTACATATCTCACACATTCCATAATATATATTGATGGTAGGGCTAACAGAACAGTTATAAATTCTGCCCAGATCCTCATTCACAGACTGAAGACCCACACTCGCTTCTCTTGGTGAAAAAGACTTTATAAGCTGAGTATCGTCAACATATAGATGAACGGAACCTTCCTGTACAACCCGTGGCAGACTCGACGTATATATGCAGTAATGTGATGGTCCAAGAATGCTACCCTGCGGTACTCCTCTGGTGGTGACAATAGGATCAGATCTCACTCCATCGACCTAGACGATCTGGATTCTAGATGTTGAGTAATTCTCAAACCACAGTAAACCGCCCAGTCCAAACCCGTAGTACTTGAGAATAGCCAACATCAAAGTGTGACTTATTAAGTCAAACGCCTTACTGTAGGCCTATAACACCAGGCAAGACACACGCGAACTGTCCATTGCAAACGATAGATCGGTAGTTACCTTGATCAGAGCCGTTGTAGTGCTGTGTCCAAGTCTAAAACCCGATTGTACACTTGGGAGAATGTTACTGACCTGTAGATATTCAGATACCATACCACAGACCACTTTTTCTAACTAATCTTTGACATGATCGGAAGGATGCTTATTAGCCTCAAGCCACTGACTGATTTTACTTCTGTAGATTTAGGAAGAGGCTTCACCAGGGATATTTTCCAAATTGTAGGAAATGCGCCTGTACGCAGTGATATGTTGAAAATATCTGTGAAAACTCCAGAAACATAAGGTAGACTATATTTGAGCATCCTATGAGAGATTCCATCAATTCCACTCGCTTTTGACTTAATTTATGTGAAAGATCTGAGAGTGTCTTCCACACGCATTCTTTGGAATGAAAATTCTACGCCTTCTTTGAAATTTCAATCTCGGTAGAATGCCTGTGGCATCACATATAGGTTGTATGTTGTTATATCCGCTAGTAAATTTCGCATTAATTTCATTAGGATCTTTCAAATTCTCAGGCAAGTGTCAAGTGTTAGATGTCTTGATTCCCAGCTCCCTCGGTCTTGACCACATCCTTTGTGAGTCAGATTCAACTGCATTTAACTCCTGATTGATGTAAACTTTCTTAGCCTCTCTGATAATAAAAGAAACATAGTTTTTTACAAATTTGAGAAGAGCTTTGTTCTTACGGGCTATCATTTCTTTGATTTCATTATTTATGTATGGTCTTGTCGGTCCCCTGACTGTGATGGTTTTATATTATAAGCATGGAGCTTGTAGATGAAGTCTAAAGTACACCCAACAAAACGTAAATTCAGTAATTAAACACTGAGACTTCTGCTAAGTAAGAAATGGATGAGCACAATGAGGTTTTTAGATGTATTTGTAGATACAAAAAAAATGTCATATAGCAAACAAATCTTTGTAACTCAAATTGCAATCAAGTGGATAAAAGATCAATTTACAGTACTGTACACAAATTACTTTGTATTTTATAGTACTACTTTTGATAAAAATTTGGGAATAATGAATTTTGCCTCCATATAATCATTTCCTAAGCGAGAACTGTAGCGTATCTTGTGCCTAAAAAATATTCATACTTCTATTTTTTCTAATTAGATTTTGCTATACTTGATTACAAAGTACTCCCATCAAAAAATTTATATCAGGAGAGTTATTCTAAGAAAATGAAAGGTAACAATTAGAAAACTTCCTTCAACTTGATTGTCATGCACACAATTCTTGGAGAAACGAAGTCTTTCCAATCAATTAATTTTATGTAATGCTTCCATTCATCTCTTAAATACAAAAGTTTTTCATAGTGGATTATCAAAACAAGTCAATCTATAGAGTATCAGAATAATTCAATCAATGTTCAATGATTAACAAAAATATATTCATAAGTAAAGCTTTCACCTATACATTTGAAAATAACATTTTCATCTAATATACTTATGGATAAAATGCTAAACTACCTAAATTGAATAGTCTAATCTAATGTAATCTACGTCAATGACTAAAAGATATCAAACTGGATTATATCTATTTTTAAAAAGAAGGGCATTTCCTGTTCCGTCGAAACCTCGACTACCTAAAAATAAATAAGGCATGGGAAATTGGATAGGGGACGAATTTGAAAAGATAAATCAATGGGTTTTGCGTTCACATCTCGCAGACATTTGGGAAAGGTCACAAGCCAGACAGAGTGAAGTAAGGGGGGAGGATAAATCCATAATATGACCTTAAACCTTAAACTTCATATTTATAAACATTGAATTTAAAGAACAAAGACGTTTTCTCACCTGGGAATAGTAACACACTTTGTGTTTTGATTTTGAGAAGAAATAGCCCTTTCTAATTCCTCAAGGGCACCTGACTTTTTAAGCTTTTTCACTAAACTTTTGACTGCCTTCTCGCACCATTTGTCATCCGCGTCTAGGCCTTTTTTCCAGCCTAACAATCGTTTAACCACAGGTGGCGTGAATGACGGGAGCATTGAAGTCATTACAGATCAACATTAACCCGAATAGTTTTATTTTCCGCCCGCCACGTGCATTCAAAGTTGTCCAAACTTTATAAAATTTTGAGTTAATAGAACATTAACACACACTACTGCCATATTGTTCTTGACGGAGTATGATTGTATTGTACTGATTACCGGATAAATCAACGACATTTCTGTCTGATAAATTCTCTAATTCTCTGCTCTAACATCTAGAGGAAAAATTGGGACGTACAGCTTTGATAGATTTCCACGCCTGCGTAGTGTGAGTGATTATGCCAAAGCAGTGGCGTAGATCATGATCCAAAACGTATATATATCATTCGCACAGAGTAGAACATTTCAAATTTGAAAAGATTTTTTTATCATAACTGGGCCATTTTGAAAAAGTCTAACATAAATTAATAGTGATAACTTTATATATTATTTGGACCGTGTAACATCGTTGATTGAGGATCATCCTGATGATACTTTCATCTAATTCGGTGATTTCAATTTAGGGTTATTCAATTGGTGTTATGATCTCGATCACAATTGTTTTCTGAGCAATAATTTACAGGGTGATAAATATACTGCCTTTAAGGATTTTTGCTCCTACAACTCGTTGCGCCAATTTAATGGTATTAGAAATCACAATGACAGAACTATTGATTTAGTATTATCCAATATATATGTATTGATATTTCCAAATGTTCATTACCCTTTGTAAAGGAGGACTCACATCACCCTTCATTAGAGGTCTATGTTCAGATAGAGTTGACCAAGGAAGTAATAAGTCATGCTCGAAGTATAAATTTTTCAATGCTGATTATTCAGTTATAAACAATGAATTGCTTAACATTGATTGGAGTACTATATTATCCAGTCATTATTGGATTTAGTGAATCGCTGTCGAGATGGGTCGAGTCATATTTGACTAACAGACTACAGTATGTTACTTTGAACGGACAATCCTCCAGAACATTTCATGTTTCTTCCGGGGTACCTCAGGTATCGCATCTGGGTTCTCTTCTCTTCGTTATTTATATAAATGATATATCTGAATGTTTCATTAATACTCATTACGAACTGTTTGCTTATGACCTAATCTGAATCTCTTGCCGATGCGAAGTTGTTTCAAGATTATTTGAACCGATTTTTCAATTTTTGTTCTTCAAGATATTTCAGACTTAACATAGATAAATGTCAACATATTATTTTCACGAAGAATGTCATTGTCTTCGAAACTACTTTCTCTCTTGGTGACCTACATATAAACAGGGTGGATAATGTAAGAGACCTTGGCATCATACTAGACGAAAAACTTTCTTTTATCTCTCACATCGATAGTATAGTCTCTAGAGCTTTTAAGATGCTCGGTTTCATCCTCAGAATTACTAGGAATTTTAAGAACTACGAATCTTTGAAAACTTTATACTTTACCATGGTTAGGTTAGATTTAGCAATTTAGAATATGTTACTCCGGTGTGGTGCCCCTATTATCATGCCCATATTGACCGAGTTGAGGAAGTTCAAAGAAGGTTTGGAACAGAGGAGAGTGCTGTTTGATGGTATATTTCTGTATGGCGTACTGAACAACTATTTCAACTTTTCAATGGTGAATTATTTATGTTTCAATGTTCCCTACTATCGGAACCGTCAAAGTTCCCTCTTTTATGTTGAAAAGATAAAACTGTACTTTTCTATAATTCTGTATTTTTGAGATCCATGAGATTCTTCAATTATCATTTAAGTGGCTTGGATGTTTTTGTATCAAAAGTAGATGTGTTCAAGCAAAAATTCACCTCTTATCTGATAAGAAATTAAGAAGCTTAGTTTTTAATGTTTGAGTTGATTTCTGTTATAAAATGGAATTACACTTCTTTTTGTATTATAACGTTTAAATTCTATTACTGCAGGAATTCCTGTTATTGGTTTTTTACCTGTTGGGATTCCGATTATTGAAAATAAATAAATAAATAATTCCATGTAACCGGCACCATACTAAAAACATTGGATAAATAACTATATATCTACCTACGTTTCACCTTATTTATTTCAATTTATGCAATTCGTCAACTATAGATGACTTTGAGGTAGTACTTTTGATTGTTTCTGAAATTCATAACACTTTCGGCACGTCGCGTCTGTTATGACCGTTAGAAAAATATAATAACCTAAGCTTTCCTTTTTTTCAGAACGAACATAATTGATCTAAGAACTTAAAAATCAATTCAAGATTCAAAAACATGAAAAAGTGAGAAAGTCCTGAATGGAATATTCAATTAAAAGAACTGTAGGAGACGATGCCTAGGGAGAACGAAATTTTTCCTTCTCCGAGTGAAATAGTTGTGATTTTCCTCATGCTTTTCTTTGTGATTTTTATTTTCGTGAAAGTGGCCACAAGGTGGCTAGGATGTAGCATGACGGAACGGTAAGTATCTTATATTGTTTGAAGATTTCCCTGAAGCTTGTTGTAGATGGAACTCCTGCTAGCAATCTGACAGCCTTCTTTTGTTTCAGAAATACTCTCCCCGCAGCAGCCGCAGCACCCCTCAGAATGATGCCATATGTACATACACTATGGAAGTGCGCATGATAGGTCAGTAGAGCGGCGTTTTCGTCTATAATATATTTAATTCTCCTTATTGTAAAGCACGCCGTTGACAGACGCTTGCACAGAGAATCTATGTGGGGAGTCCAGGACAGTGAATCATCAAGAACAAATCCCAGTTCTTGGATAGTGCTTTCTGAATTGACTTTTCATTTTTTGCTTCCAAGGTATTTCGACTTATTGCGTGTCAGATTCTACAATTTCCATAAGATCGTTGATGTATATTATGAATAAGACGGGACCCAATATCGAACCCTGAGGCACTCCTCTGGTTACTTTTCTTGTTTCTGATCTTTGCCCCTCCCAATCCACTATTTGTGATCTATCAAGAAGATACGACCCAAAAAGCTCCAACACCAGTCCCCCTGCCCCGCAGTACTCCAATTTATTTAGCAGTATATGGTGACTCACGCAATGAAATGCTTTGCTAAGGTCGAGGCAAGCGAGAATCACGTCTTCCACATCATCAAAAGCTTCTATGATAAATTCCAAAATTTCTATGAGAGCCGTTGTAGTTGATTTTTTGCCTCTGAAACCATGTTGATTGTCATTGAAGATTTTTTTAAAATCAATGAAATCTATTAGCCCTGACTTGATGGCAGATTCAAATACCTTTGAAATTACTGGCAGCACAGAAATCGGTCTACAATTGTCACATTCGTCTATGTCTCCCTTCTTCAGGATAGGTACCACCTTCGCAACTTTAGGCTGTTTTGGAAAAATACCGAAAGTCCATATATATCTCTGGATGTTTGGTTCTTCATTTTCCCACGATTTGTATAATTTCAGCTGGTACAGTAGAAGTAAAGAACATTGAAGCAGCCTGTTTGGCATTTTCCTTTTTTGGAAATTCTTTCCTTACGGGAGTTTTTGTCTTTTTTACCTGAGAGTTTTTCACCAATCTCAGCAGAAAATTTGTTCAAATCATTTGGGGATAATTTACTGTCATCTTTGGAGTTATATTTGGTGTTTGTTGTAGATTTAATAATTTCCCAAATTGCCTTTTATTTTCGGATAGTGAAATTTTCTGTGTATCAACATTTTTAATTTGCTTTTCAATTTCTTTTTTCAGCTTATGTTTGAGGAATTTCACTAGATTCATGGACGCTTCATCTTTTTTACGGAGGCTATCGTCTGCGCGGCCTCTAGTTGGTTTTGCAGTGTGAGTATCTCAGGTGTATCAATTTGGGTTTATTTTTTGGACCTATTTTGATTCTTTTTTCAGGAAAACCCTGGTCAAAGATATATATCAGTCTCCTCTGAAAACCATCGAATGCTGTTTGTACATTCCTCTCCAACAAGCACTCCCACCTATCAGATTTCAGCTTATCTATAAAAAGGCATGTACCAATGACATTTTTTTTTCTGATTTTGATGAATTTTTCTCTTTCAGCTTTAGTTTGTTTGGGAAAGACCATAATCTGCGCCAGATGATCGGCTATATGTAGATCGGCTGTTTCATGCAAGTAATATTCTTCTCCCATATTTGTGAATGTAGTATCAATACAAGAGGTAGTCGTGCTTATTATTCGAGAAGGCTCTTCAAAGACCTTATGAAAGCCATAGGATTCAATGGTCTCTTCCACCCTCTTTTGTTCGATACTACGTTTACTGAAATTGATATTGAAGTCTCCAGTGACAACAATGTTGCCCTGATGCACGTCATGAATAGCCTGCAGAGCAAGATCCAACTGGGTTATGAACTGTTCAATGTCACCGCTAGGTGATCTATAGATACATACAGAAATAATATTTTTGTTTATTTCATGGATTGCCGATATCTCAATGTGTTTTTCTATTGAAAATTTTTCAATAAAATCCATTTCTACACAACGTGTTTCTAACTTTGAAATGATAAGACTACCCCAATGTATGAAATTGGAACAAGCAAAAAACTCACAATCTTATATCCTGGAATGGTCAGTCCTCGAAGTTGCTCTTCTGTAAGCCAGTGCTCTATTACGCACACAACATCACACTTTTGTTTATCCATGTTATAATTTAAAATGTCAATTTTATTTGATAGGCGATGATATGCCCATATCATTGCCTATATCCATCAGAAAAACAATCAATAGTCTCATAATTTATTGGATTTTAAAATTGGTCAACCAATTTCAAGATTTGTATTATTGAAAGCTAATATTTCTCATGCATATTGCTCTAAAATTTATCGAGAGCGGATATTCCTTGATCTTGGGAATGAAGATATGGACGCATTTTTTTCGAATAACTAGACGA
The DNA here is from genome assembly GCA_013387265.2 of Cryptolaemus montrouzieri. NCBI lineage: Eukaryota > Metazoa > Arthropoda > Insecta > Coleoptera > Coccinellidae > Cryptolaemus > Cryptolaemus montrouzieri. The sequence continues at coordinate 130,156,178 of JABFTP020000185.1, forward strand.
GAATGATATAATATATAATTACGTGACTTTTTACACTTTTGTTACTCGTGTCTCATGTGGTCTATTGTTTTTAAAGATGTATTTCCGAGTATTATTTTCTGCATAGTATCCTACACTAATAGATTAAGGATCCTTGAGGAAGCAAATAATGAAACTCTGACAGTAACGTTATTTGTGTTCATGATTCCGTGATTAATTATTATTGATTGTATAATAAAAATATTTTCAGGATCTCGGATCAGTCGAAAAAGACATACAAGCAAATTTCTCATGAAATATTCATCCCTATATTTAATGAAAGAGTTCAGGTCAAGTATTTTAGAATAATACAGTGTGAGAAAAAAGTTAGGTGTATTAAAATGTTTTGTTGAAGAAAGTAAGAGTATCCCTTTTTTCTTCATCAATTATTGGTAAAAGGTGAAAATGTTCTAGAATATTGAATTACAAATTAAGGCCGTCGCTGCTTTCCTGAAGAATTTGAGCACATAATAATAGAAGTGCCTTTGCTAACTGGGAACATAGAATAACATTGAATATTGTGGAACATAAAAACATGAATCGGAATTAAATCCACTCTGTTTCTATGTTCTATTTTAACTGTCCGAAGGAATTGCAGATTTTTGATAAAAACATCAATAATAGAATGGCGTTTTTGGTAGTACACGTAACGGTGAGTGAGTAGAGGGGAGCGGCTGAAGTTATTCGACTCAGGAGGAGTTACCATTTAGTTCACAATGGTTATCTGGACAGGAGAGCACCGTGCGTTCGCAGTTGAAGAATATTTGAAATCGGGAGAGTCTGTCATTGTCGTGCAGCGGCGTTTCAACATTGGTCGTAACGCTTCAGTTCCGAAACGTGACACAATCATCCGATGAGTACAGAATTTCAGAACGACTACATCAGGAATAAATCCGAAACCTCAAGGTCGTCCCCCAAGTGTAAGGATACCAGCTTCCGTGGAAAGAGTCAGACAAGCTGTAATTCAAAGCCCAAGGCACTCCGTCCGAAAACGAGCTGCAGCACTCCAAATGAGTAATCGAACTGTTCGCAGAATTCTACATCCAGATCTCTAGCACCTGAATGAAGGAGATTTTGCACAACGCCAGCAGTTTGTCGAGAGAATGCTGATGAAAATGAGCCAGTGATAATGATGAGTGATTAGGCTCATCTTTATTTGAGCGGTTCGAATAATAAACAGAACTGCCGATATGGGGCTGCAGAAAACCCCCGCGAACTCCATCAATCGCCACTTCACGATATGTTTTCATGCTGGAGAACTTTTTGATCCCAGAATTACGACGACGAAGAATGAACAGAAGAAATGTTTGGTTCAACAAGATGGTGCCACACATACTGCCAGAACCTCAATGGAAGTTGTGCATTGCATTTTTCCTGGTCATGTAATCTCTCGTTTTGGTGAAGTACCGTAGTCCCTCATTCCCCGGATCTCAATGCTAGTGATTTTTTTTGTGGTAAAACCTAAAGCTCAGAACCATCACAAGAGAAGTTAGGGCAATCGACACCGATTTGTTAGAGCGGGTGATGCAGAACTAGAATCGACTGCAGAGCATGATTCTTTTCATTTTTTTCTATACTAAATGGTAACATTTAAGCTTTCATTTTGCGTAATTAAAAATGTTCTGCGTTGAAAACAGCTGAGTTATTCTCATTTCAAAAACTCCCTTCCAGTACGCCCCACCCGGTAGAATAAAAAAATAGGTAACATTTTTTTGACGATTTAGTTCTATTGACTTGAGAAGAGATTTCGAGCACCCTGTATATAAAATAGCTTCGGAAAGTACGTTTCCTACAAAAATAATTGTAAAAAGTTACTCAAATCTGAGTCAATTTTTTTTAGGAAAGTAGATGACACTTTAATTTGAGAAAAATTGAAAAGTAATACAAGTAGAAGGATTTTTCTATCTGTGATTGTAACTAACACTTAGTAAAATAAATATAATTATGAGAACAGCAGGTAAAAGGGTACCTAGTTCTCAAATTATACGCCAGTGTAACCTTGAAACAACATCTGTCTCACTTTCTTTGTCCCATTCTTTTCCGATCCTATCGCATTTTTTCTCCACTATCCTCCCGCACATTCCTTTCGCCCTTTCATCCAGCTCTTTTCTCAATAACTTTTATTACGGTAATTTTTATCAGCAATACTTCCTTTACGTACATTCCACCTTCCTTGCCTTCTTCCCGTACTTCCATTTGTTCGTGACAAAATTTATTTTTGCTTTTTCCGACCACTCGCTTCACCATATCTTCGCTTACGAACTTTCTCTCCTCACTCGTTTCTGAACTTTTCTCTTGCACAATACCCTTGCGCTTTCCTCTCGCACTATACCACCACACATTCCTCCTTCACCAAATTCGTAACTTTTCTCGTGCACTTTCATCTGCACTTCTTCCGCACTTTTGTCTCTAAATTACAACTTACTACTTCCTCCCGAACTTACTTCCAGCACTTTCCTCCCGCCCTTTCTATCCGGGTATTTTTCTAGAGCTTTCTTCTCGAAAAGTGAATCAGATGAATAAATTTTAGTAATGTATTTTTAAATTTATATTACTTTCATCATTTCCAACCCTTGCTAATATTTCTGTTAATATTAAGCAATAGTTTCAAATTAAAAAATCACAACAGATCGGTGGAATAGGCCTACTGAGAAAGGGAATAGTGGAAAAAAAATTTTTGGTTTTCAATCATTTTTTGAACTATTTCACTCATTTCCACTTAGATATAAATTTATGTATCTTTGAAAGTCTATAATCACTGGACTATCAGTATTTTGGCTATGCATTGATAGTCAGTCAAGATAAATAATTTCATAAGTGAAGGGCAGAAGAAAAGAAGGCGCAATGTCGAGCCAAGTGCAGAAAAAATATTATAGCGTCATCATTATAAAATCAGAAGATCTAGAATCGTAGAAAATAGAATGAAATTTTGGCGTACCGGCGAAGAACAAGAAATGTCAGTCCCGGTCATGGAAAGTAGGCGTAATATCAAATTCTCGTGTTTTCTTGTGTTATTGAAGTGAATCACATTAACTGAAGTACCTAATTACTTTCAATAATTATACTATACGATGGAAGATCTAAATGTGAATAGTGAGAAAGCGAGCAGTGATGAGGGAGAAAATTTGGAACGTTAATCGAAAAAAAGAAGAAAAACTGGCCGTATGACCGAAGCGCTCAAAAGATTCGTTTAAAAGGGCATACCACTATAGTTTCTCTGGAAGCTAGACTATTTATAATCCGCCATTTCAATCTTCTCGAATCAGTTGACCAACAAAATTTATACCTTTGTGGTTTAACATTCGTACTACTTATCAAACATCGCAGGTCCCGCTAAGACGTAACGACTAACCGTAAGAAACTGCATGATTATACCGGGTGCGTTTGAAAAGAAACAACGGAGTGATAGAGGTTTCAGTACGTCCAGAGCTTTTTTGTCAGTTCATGGGATAGTTAGGAAGAAGCTGGAGATTCTCCAATGAAGTTGACTGGAGCAGCGCCGAAAAATTCAAAATACAAATCCAAAAAATCTGTTTCAAGAGACAAGGGCGCTGTAATTGAGCACATTTTTCATTTGAAGGGGGAGGGTCGTTCAACAGTTCGAAGAACTCCTCTAAATTATACTTATCTGGAGACTTGAATGTGAGAAAGCTGCATGAAATACACAAAAAGAAATTTGAAAACAAGCCTGTTATATGATAGTTACAGATCAATATTTGACACAGATTTCAATATATCTTTTGGGTATCCAAGACTGTTACATGGAGTTCATGTGATGAGTTCTTAGTGAAAATTAAATCCTTGGTAAGAGGAAATCGAATAAGTCACCTACTCATCAACTTTCAATATTGGCACAAAAAAAAACGATTAGGGAACTTTCTGACGCCAACAAACTCCATAAGTTGAAAGCTGAAACTTTTCATTAGACAAAAATATACAACTCAAGAAGTTGTGCAAAACTGACTCTATTCCCAATATAAGTACTAATGACATGTATTACAGCTCTCTATGTATACTTTCAATATACACGTCCTCGCTTCCAACAAAAATGTTTTCTATACATACCTTCAAACCGTTGGGAAAAAAGAAGCAGATGATGTAACATCCACGTTACACCATTCCGTCCATAATTATGTGGATCCTGAAGCTGAAAACTTTCTTGTTTTTCCCGATTCTTGCGGGGAGCAAAATAAAAATTACTCCACGATTAGATTTGCGTACCATCTTGTTCATATTGAGAAAAGATTCAAAACTGTTTATATAGTTTTTCCAATGATAGGGCACTCGTACATGGAAACTGACAAAAATATGGGAATAATCAACCAAAAGGTGAGAGTGGAACTTCCAACCGAATGATCTGAAGTTTTTCGAAACTCCTTTCGAAGTGGTCAGGGCCAATCAAGTGATGTTTAGAGGTAGTACGGAATATCTCAAACCAAAATTTGTGAAGAAATGTCCTTTCCGAACCCCAAAGTTTTTCAAAGTTGATGAAGAGAAACTCTTCTTCATTTTTCAATGTTTCCTTAACCACGGGGCTTACTCTTCTTATAGTCATGCCTAAAAAGGAGGGCATCAATGACTTATCAAATTTTGTTCGAATGAGGCTCAAAAATATTCCAATTGACGAGGCTTTTACATGATAGAAATCCATTTTCAAATACAAGAAAACGATGATTTCTACTAAAATATATTAACGAATGCTCGACGCGTTTCGATATACAGTATCTTTGTCAAGAGCGAATGCATACTACAAAAATATCCTACTAACATATACTTATATAGACTTAAGAGGCAATACCATTCAGAGTTATCTGTATTTGAACTAGTGTTTAGGAAACAAGTTTAATAAGGGTGAGTTATTTATGTCTAACTAATAATTAAGAATTTCTGGTGAATACCTGAATCTGTTAATCTCAAGTACTTCCAGAAGGCTGAGTTTTATACCTCTATTCTCAGAATGTAGGATTTTAAATTCTGAATTGAAAGTATGACTAATTTTTCCTAAGATGATTTGAATAATTCGAATCGGTTTTTCCATTGTTGAAACTGCGTTTGTTCTGAGATTCTAAAATTGAAATTTCTTCCTGTTCTACCTATATATAAACAATTGCAACCGGCACATTCCAATCTATAAACACCTGATTTATTTTCTTTTTAATTGGAGACATAATTTTGATAAATGAACCTAAATTTGTTGATGTTTTGAACGCTATATTCAAATTTGAATTTTAAGAAGGATTTCACATTATTGCTAATATTGCCTATATATGCTAAGCTATTGAATTTCTTGTCTTGTAGTTCACCGAAATTCTTAATGATCAGTTAGACATAAATAACTAACACTTATTAAATTTGTTTCGTAAACACTAGTTCAAATACAGATAACTCTGAGCGGATTACCTTTTTAGTCCATATAAGTATATGTTAGTAATGTACAGATCCAATCGTCCCTGAAGCCGACCCTGTCACTGCCTGGCGGAATGACGAATTGCGATACACTTTGGAGAGAATTCGAGAAAGAGATAAGTTCCGGCGCTAGGAATTTACGCGATTGAGGAAATTTTCGGTGCTAAAATTGAAGATTAGATGCGTACCTGAATGTTTTAGGGCATTCGCCCAGCCAACTCGGGTATCCGCGCAGCCAAACTCCACGAGTTCCGGAATATCGGGTTTTCACGGCCAGCCTTCCCCTCGGACATCCCATCCGAGTTTTCCTTTTCTTCCTCCACTTTTCTCTCTGCCTTCGAGCTGGAACCCCAAGAGGAGGTTGGTCCCGTCTCTGGGGTGCATCTTGTCGAAGATTATCCTCCTCTTTGTCTAAGAAAAAAGAAAAAAAATTAGGCGAAGGATCTCGAACCTTCTTGCTTGTATATAAGAAGAGACATCGCGAAGCACAGTAAAATCAGTTTGAATAAAGAGAGCGAATAAGTGGACAAAGTGTTGGAAATAAATTAAGCAGTATCGATTGTGTTATATAAATTAGTAACAGAAGTTAATCGTTTAGTTTAGTGTTTTGATTGTTTAGTTTACGTGTAAATAAATTAGTGTTTTTGTAACGTTGAAGTGTTTAATTTGAACCCACCAATAATTTCAAGAACTAAGAAACGTTACAGTTAGATATTTTTGTAGTATACATTCGCTTTTGACAAAGACACTGTGTATCGAAATGCATCGAGCATTTATTAATATACACACACCACATACATTGTCGCATCACCTGGTATTCTGGATTCCACAATCGATTAAGCAGCTCGATCGCAGTTTCTTTGTTAACATATGTTTTTCGACATATGAAGGGAAAAAAACCTTATCTATGTAGTAACATTTGTTTCCATGTGATCTCAAACACGTCTGAAACAAGAATGAGTTTATTTGACTATCAGTAGTCATTCAATTTCTCTTCAGTTTTCACGCTAAATTAATGCAAGTTTTTTGTGTTTCTTGTCGATTTTCGAATCTTTGAATTTATTGTAATGGCTGCTGAACGTCCTGGACGCTATTTGAGTGATCATGAAGTGGTAAGAATTGTAACACTTCTAGAGGAGGGGCGAAGCCAACGTTACGTGGCTTGTTGAATGTTAACCAAAGCACTATTTCAAGAGCAATTAATCGGTACCACGAAACAGGGGAATGTGGAAGAAGGGCCGGACAGGGAAGAAATCGGATAACGACACCAGTTGATGATCGTTGGCTTCGTTCAACTGCACTAAGAGTTCGGCACTGTACGGCTAAAATGCTACAAGATGAACTTTCCAGAAATGTGCATATTTCATTGCAAACTGTTAGGAACAGGCATAGAGAAGACGATATCAGACCAAGGGTGGCTTCTACCGGCCCGCGTCTCACCAGAGAGCATCGAGTTGTAAGACTTCAGTTTGCGAGGGAACATGCAAATTGGGGTATTCCAGAATGGTCGAATGTTCTCTTTTCTGACGAGTCCAGGTTCTGTCTAGTATCAAATGATAGACGCATGCCTGTATACAGGCGATCTGGGGAACGGTATCAGCAATGCAATATCCGGCAAACCGAAAACTTCGGAAGGGGCTCAGTAATGGTGTGGGGAGGCATTTCTTTCCGTGGTAGAACTGAGTTAGTTCTAGTGAATAATGAAAGAATGACAGCGACTAGATACATCGCAGATACCCTTGAACCCCATGTTGTACCCTTTGGCCCATTGATTCGAAAACTTCATTCATACGCATGATAATGCTCGGCCTCATGCAGATAGAGTAGTAACAGAATTTCTGCAAAATGCCGAAATTGATATTTTAAGATGGCCAGCCAGAAGTCCCGACATGAATCCCATAGAACATGTTTGGGGCAACGTGGGGTGGCAAATTCAGCAACGAAGAATGCCTTGTAGAACACTCCAACAACTAGAAAATCTGCTTCCTGAAATTTGGAACTCAGTGACTCAAAAGTACATCCAAAATTGGTTTTTTTTTTATTTATTTCCAATAATTGTCTAAAACACATGGTTGTACAATTCGTCAATAGCAGAAAATAAAACAAAACAAAAACGAAAATGAAACATCTAACAGAATAACATTGAAATAACAACACACATCGCATATAATTAAAATTTTCTCATTGAGCATTTAGGAACTCATTTATGGTGTAGGGCTCGATATCACGGATATATTTGAATATTTGAGATTTGAAAATTTTAAAGATTTCTGTACGTTTGATTTCAGACGGCAACTTATTATAAAACAATATTCCCGTATAGAGAGGTGATCTTTCAGTCATGTTGAGCCTATGAATCGGTGTATTGTAGTTGATATTATTGTTTCTAGTGGCAATGTCGTGATTTATCAAATAATTGGAAAATTGTGCTTTGTTTTTAAACATGAATAAAAGTGTCTCATATATGTAGATACCCGGAAAAGTCAGCAACTTATTTGATCTGAAAACATTTCTACAGGTCTGAGTGAATGCCATGTTGAACATAATCCGTATGATCTTTTTTTGAATTATAAAAATACGCTTGCAATGCACACTACTCCCCCAAATGATTACACCGTACTTCAATATGGGATAGACATATCCAAAGTAGACCATTTTCGCGAGTTTTTTAGTGAGATAATTGTCTCTGAATAACTCTTACTAAATAACATGCCTGAGACAACTTTTTACTAGTGACCTCCACCTGAGCATCGAAACTGAGACTACCGTCAATATGAATGCCGAGCAACTTAGAACAATTCTCTGTGCTTATGGTTTCTCCCCGAAGACGAATTTGCATTTGGTGATCATCGCTAGCCTGTGAAGGTTGAAAAATCACAAGAATAGTTTTTTTCGTATTTAATATTAATCTATTTGTGTTAATCCACTCCTGCAGGAGTTCAAGCTGAGCATTGACCTTGTCTGAGCCAGTGGAGTCATCGGAGCCCCTCCCCATCGGAATAATTGCAGTGGTGCCATCTGCATAGGTAACGAGAGTGGCATCCGGCAATGAGCACTCAAAAATATCATTTAGAAAAATTAAGAACAGAAGTGGCCCCAATATGCTGCCCTGTGGGACACCAGCCCTCAGTTCAACATAGCCTGAGTTCAAAGATTCCCAGCCGAGCATCACTGATACCTTCAGCTTTCTTGACGATAAATAAGACTTTACCCAGCTGAAAGAAACCCCGCGTAACCCATGCCTCTCAAGTTTCCAAAGGAGAAACTTATGGCTCAGAGTGTCAAAGTCCAAAAATATCACACACGCTCTAAATGTTCCTTCTATGGCTGATATTACTGCCTGAACAAAGTCAAATAGTGCCGTATCAGTCCCTTTGCTTAAAAGAAACCCGTGCTGATGTTTGCTGAAAATCTTATTTTTGTTGAAAAATTTAATTATTCTATCAGAAACCATTGATTTAAAAATCTTCGAAAAAATTGTGAGCAAACTTATGGGTCGATAGTTGTTGAAATCATTTTTGTCTCCCTTTTTATAAAGGGGTTTCACAACAGCTATTTTGAGGTCATCTGATATCAGCAATGCACTATGCGGCAAACCGAAAACTTCGGAGGGGGCTCAGTAATGGTGTGGGGAGGCATTTCTTTCCATGGTCGAACTGAGTTAGTCGTAGTGAATAATGGAAGAATGACAGCGACCAGATACATCGCAGATATCCTTGAACCCCATATTGTACCCTTTGGCCCATTGATTGATAATGCTCGGCCTCATGCAGCTAGAGTAGTTAAAATGGCCAGCCAGAAGTCCCGACTTGAATCCCATAGAACATGTTTGGGACAACATGGGGTGGCAAATTCAGCAACGAAGAATGCCTTGTAGAACACTCCGGCAACTAGAAAATCTGCTTCCTGAAATTTGGAACTCAGTGACTCAATAAAACATCCAAAATTTGTTTGAGGGGCTTCCGAGACGTATACTGGCAGTAATTAGGGCCCGGGGAGGAAACTATCGATTTTGAAATTGATTAGTAACCATTCGATGCTAGTTGATTGGTCTCATCGCGAATGTTTTAAGATGGTAGAATTTTTTAATTTTTCCTTAACTCGAAAATTGTTGATATTTTTCATCATAAACTGTTCTCTTTGGAATGATATCTTCTTATTTTACACTTCTTAAAGTTACCAAGCGACCCTAAGAAAAGATTTTACATAGGACGCAAGGTCATGAAAAGGTTTGAGGAGATAATAAAAAAAATACATAACCTGCGATATTTCCTCAAATTCCATCTATGTTTGACCGAGAGGGCCCCGATGGCCAGGTTCAGTCCTCCAAATGATGCCGATTATGATCTATAGATGTTTTTGAATCATTATGGACCCAATAATCTGGGTTGACATCGCCCATATATTATTTCTTCGTGGAACTTGTTCAATTTAAAGAAAAATTTTGACAGTAAAAGTAGGGTGATGCGACAATTTTTGTGGGGAGTGTATTTTAGTAGAAATCATCGTTTACTTGTATTTCAACAATATTTTTAATCACTATCTCATGAGTAAATAAGTTTTGAAATGAGACCCCCATTTTTCCTTATTTTTCTGTATGCAAGTATTCATTATTTTCTTTCTTTTAGCTTAATTTTCATATAGAAATGTTTTCAGAAAAACTGTCTTGATATTCCCCATTTATTTCCACAAAAAATAACTTTGAACACATTTTGCAGTATTTCACAAAGGAAATCAGGCGTGAAGTTAGATAGTTAAACATTATTTTGTGATCATTCAGAGGTTTGGCAATAGTGTTAACCCCTCTTGCAGACAACTCGAACAAAAAATTCGATTTCTAAAAAAGTTGCTCGGAATGACAATGCGCCTATTTTCCCTGTGCCCTTCAAGTATAAATAACATACGAGATTGAACATTTTCCAATGCGGATATGAATAAAATAAATCGTTTTCGCCACTACCAATATTGTTTGTTTATAACATTGTATGTACCTACCTAGACTCATCAATTATTGCATTGCAGTTTGTAAGTTAATGTTACTTTAATTCTACCATCCTTTGTAATTTGATCACACTCCACTGAGTACTTAGGTCAATCTGAGCTCAGTCAACCATTTTATGATTTCTTTACCTAATAATGAATAGACGAGACCTCTTGAATCATCAGATAATGACTAGCTCGCATTCTTCGATTGTAGTAAGAGTTCCTACTTCCGATTTTCTACCAGGTATCACACCTGAATAACTTCCAGTAAAAAGTAGGAAGGTAGATATTGGAGAAATAATACAGGCAGTTTCAAACACCTGGATGTGTTAGATATCCCAAGTGCATGGTAGTTGTCACAGTACCATAACTCGGAAGAGACAGCAATTTGTGTCGCCATCAGGCAACCATTAAATTGGAGGTGTACATAGTCTTTGAGCGTTGCGTGTGCCTGTATTCGATTTAGTACGTTCAAAATTATTGTGACAAAAACATGAATGATGGTACCGTTCGAAGGTTGTGAAAAAAGTGTACGATATTATTTAGTGCAAGTATTATTTATATTTTGGTATTGGGGGTCAGTAAAAAATGTTGAAGCAGACGTTGTTGCTAGCGTGGTGAGTGTTTCTATATAATTAGTGTTTTTGTTCATATAATAATTACCAAGAAATAAAACTGAAGCAAAACTGACAACTTAATATAATTGCACACAAACATATTTCGAATAGTGACGAAATTTCAATTATTAATAACACTGCGCTAGTTCAAAATTCTAACAAACGGGAGACATACCTAGTAAACCTATATCGGGTATGCTGAATCCAGTGGTAACCACCGTTTTTGAAAATTAGCTCTTGTTTAGAAGATATTCGCCTTTGAAGTTAGCTGATTTTAGTAGGGTTCGTCGCTTATGACTTCAGTATATTATATGCTTGTAATTCCCAAACCATTCGGAATATCGCTTTACTGTCTTCGGTAAAGTTTGAACTATTGTCATGGCCAACAACTTTTCTGGATATACCAACATAGAAAAACCTCATTCAAACACCGTTTCTTAACAAAATGTCCAAAAAACTCCATTTCTTTGCCATTTTTTCCTTAATTTTCGTCTAAATAATAGGGAAATCAAGAGAATTTCGCTTTAAAATCTCAAAATAAGAAAAGAAAACACATTTCCTATAGTTAAATCAAAAAATCTAAACGCACAATCATGATTTTAACTCAAATTTTTATTCCAACTCGCACAATTTTCAACAAATAAACATATAAATTCATGTTCATTCGTCTTCTTCTCCATCTTCATCTTGCTGTGAATTCCAGCAAATGTCTCCTAATAGAGAAATTTTTTTCCACTATACCAGTGCTCAAGACTAGCCGTCACCTGATGAAACCGTTCACCATGCTCATCTAATTCACATGGTGATTGTTCGGCAAACTTGTCTGCATGGTAATGTAAAAAATGAATTTTCAGAGACATTTTTACACCGATGTTACGGAAAGCAACGAGCATATTTTCAACGTGTATGCGCCAGTTTTCGTCACGATGAATTCCAAGTACATTTTCGATGACTCCTTTGACGCAATCCCAAGCAACGAGCTGCAAATTCGACAAACTGTTTTTAAATTGTTGGTCTCTCATCAAGCGTCGAATATCAGGTCCATTGAGTATGCCTGTAATAAAATAATTCGAAAAAATATGTGTTAAATATTGAATAAGTTAGGTTGATTGGTACGTATATAGTTTCACACAAAACTTCTTTTATTTTCATTCCACTCAATCTTGGGAAAATTCGCTTCAACTCATTGAATGCATTGCCTTCAGGATCTAGGGCCTTGATGAAATTTTCAACAATCCCAAGCTTGATATGCAGAAGTGGAAGCAACAATTTTTCGATTGGCACAAGTGGAATTTGAACGACGTTTTCTCGACGCAATCTGAACCCTTGTCTCATAGGCCAGCTTTTATTGGCATATTGGTCGCCAGCATATCGAGTATCAAATAAACATATAAAACACATGTTTTCGTATTTCCCGTCTGCATTCCTCTCAAAAGAGTTATCACCTTCAAATCTGCACAAATCTTCCAACGATGGTCTTTATATTTCACCAAATCAAGGATTCATTTCAATGATTCGTAATATTCTTTTGTTTTTGTGCTGATGGCAATCGGGACACTGTTTTTTGAGTTTGTGGCATGAATCAAAACCGCCTTGAGACTACTTTTGGACGAATCGATGAAAAGACGCCAGTCTTCTGGTTTATACTCATGATGCATTTTTAATACCAACTCCTTGATATCAGCGCAGTACGCGAATGAATTGTTTTCGATGGATTTGTATAAATCAGTGAACTGTCTATGACGGCCGATTGCTCCATATACTTTCACATCAGGTGCTAAGACATTCTTTTTTTTCAATTCCTGAGTCAAAATAATGGGCTGACGCTGCGATAATTCCAATTGAGGAATAATTTCATCCAGATCTTTTTGAGAAAATTCGGCATGATTACATTGTGGAGATACATTTGATGTTACATAAACCGATGAAGACGTTTCGCCAATAGTATCAAAAGTAGATGGAATGTACTCTTCTGTTGGACTGGGTCTTTTCGGTAACGGCAACTGAACAAACCGAGTTCCTGTGAGTTCAACTTTACGTTTTTAGCTCTGTTCAATCCGACAATTTCATTAACACAAGCAAAACAGTCATCTGGATTATGTTCTTGAGGATTTGTCCAATTACTGGAATGCCAAAAGGCATAGATTGAAATTCACCTGTAATAAAAATAGCTTCAATTGATATAATTTTGAAATGAACGATAAATCATTTTATTTTACCTCTTTCCCATCCACTCAATCTTATGACACAACCAGTGCAAACGATCTTTGGAGCCCAGTTCACATCTTTGATTACAGTTGGGTTGAAATATTGTGTGTACGATTCCGCAATTGAACGCTTGCTTGTCATTATAGTAAACTTTCCACAAATGTAGCAAAATTTATTAAATTTACTGCACGAATTCATTTTTGATATTTTCACGAAATATATAACTTGTGTAAACAAAGAAACTTCAACAAGAAATGTCAAACTAAAAATATCAGAACTAAGACTATGAAAATGGCACACAAATACATAGCAAAATACGTAGTAACATCAGTGACAATACTAATAAATACGTATTAACAGTGACATCTGTGAGAAATTTGAGTTAAAATCATGATCGTGCGTTTAAATTTTTGATTTAACTTTAGCAAAAGTGTTTTTTTTCTTATTTTGAGATTTTAAATCGAAATTCCCTTGATTTTTCTATTATTTAGACGAGAATTAACGAAAAAATGGCAAAGAAATGGAGTTTTTTGGACATTTTGTTGAAAAACGGTGTTTGAATGAGGTTTTTTTATGTTGGTATATTCAGAAAAGTTGTTGGCCATGACAAAAGCTAAAACTTTGCCGAAGACAGTAAAGCGATATTCCGAACGGTTTGGGAATTACAAGCATATAATGTACTGAAGTGATAAGCGACGAACCCTACTAAAATCAGCTAACTTCAAAGGCGAATATCTCCTAATCAAGAGCTAACTTTCATATACGGTGGTTACCACTGGATTCAGCATACCCGATATAGGCTTACTAAGTATGTCTCCCGCGTGTTAGAATTTTGAAGTGTCATTTTCACGCACTTTGTAATGAATCAGTCGATAATTATTAATAAATTGGAGGAGAAGAATCATCCGCATTGGGATGAAGTTTCTTGTAGATTTTTTTCTAATTGATACAATTTCTATTTATATTTTGCTGTGCCGTTCTTTTTTATAGAACCTCAAAACAAACAAAACAAACATCATCACTATGGAAATTATAAGAAATTTGACAGGATGGAATGTTATATTCAGAGAAGGTACGATTCAGCTATAACAACAGAAACATATTTGAATTGGTTTCTTGAAAGACACCAGCCTGATAAAACTGTTTTGAAAGGTTGAAAACAAATCTCATCAATAGTGGATCATCCGAAGTAACAAAAAAAACTATGTGCAAGATGAAGCAGATGCAACAATTTCAATAGGAGACTAGACAAATATAAACACCTCAAAAAAGTCTAGGGAACACTTCTGAATATCGATATATCGTATCCAGAACGATCAATATGAATAATTTTCTTTAAGAAATGAACACCTGCAACAATTTCTCACCAAATTATGTAAAGTGCCGCAACAGATTTCAGTTTTTTTTTCATAAAAAACTAAAAATGCAGATGCGATGCTGCTTTATAATCATTTCATGTATTCAGTGTTTGAAATCAGTTAGTTGGCACTTTGTTTCTGTTGTAAGCACAAATAAAAGATTCAAGTTTTGTGATTCGACCATGGAAAGACGACATTTGACTAGAGAAGAGATGTTACGAGCCGTTGGCATGCTCCAAGCTGGGAGCTCACAACGGGAAGTACACAGGGTTCTGGGAAGTAGCCCAAGTGTCATAAACCGTTTATGGTCGCGTTTCAATGAAACAGGTAGCGTAGAAGAAGGCCATACAGGTATTTTCAGGATTACTACAGTCGCCCAAGACCGATTTTTTGTTTTACAAGCCAGAAGAGATCGTATTACCACAGCTTCTCAATTAGCTCAAGAGCTATCACGAGTTCATAATGTGCAAATTTCCGATCAGACTATGAGAAATCGACTGCACGAAGTTCAACTCCACTCCAGACGTCCTTTAAGAGTTCCACAACTGACCCATGGAAATCGCGCTGCTCGTTTGGCTTGGTGCCAAGAACACGTAAACTGGGAAAAAGAGAGGTGGGCCACAGTTCTCTTCAATGATGAATCTAGATTTAGTTATCATCCCGATTCGGGAAGAATTCGAATATGGAGGGAACCTGGTAAGCAAAACCGTCTCCAGCATGCTCGAGAAGTTGTTAGACAGGGAGGCGGATCAGTGATGTTTTGGGGAGGTATACGCCTTGGTGGAAGAACTGACCTCGTTTTCATACAGAACAACCTCAAGGGAAATTCTTACGCAAATGAGAAAGTTTTACCTATAGTGGTACCTATCTCCAAACAATGGGTCAAAATCCACTCTTCCCACAAGATAATGCCCCTCCTCATCGTGCAAGGGGTGTCTTGAACATTCTTGAAAAGAATGATATCGATCTTCTACCGTGGCCATCCTGCTCCCCAGATCTGAATGCCATCGAGCATGTGTGGGACACCCTAAAAAGAAATCTCCTGCGACAAAACGTCTTCCATCATGAACAGGAGCTTCGATTAGCAGTTCAGGGGGCTTGGAATGACTTAGGCCAAAATGTAATAGACAATTTAATATTGAGCAAGCCGCGACGATGCCAAAGTGTCATTAATAACAGAGGTGGACCTTCTGGGTACTGAAAAAAATAAGTGCTTCCATATCGTTCTGAAAATATTAGTTCAGGATTTTTTTTCTGTTTTACCAAATACCGTCATTTTCAAATTTCAATTTATTTTTTTATAAAAGGTGCTTTGGAAAAGTCAAATATTATTTTGTTTTCTTGAGAATACATTATATACAATACATCCTAACAAGAACCGAAAGATTTCTATAAATTCGAATCATCAAATTCATATTTTGTAGATATTGGTAAGTGTTCCCTAGACTTTTTCGAGGTGTTTAGGCAGAAACTTCAATTTCAAGACGTCGTGATTTCAGTATTCTGAAAGGAATGTTCATGCCATACAAAATACTACTTTTTCTGCAGCCAGAGATCCTATATATATAACTCAATTTCAGCAGTAGGTACTAACAAAAATCCAAGAACGCCCAAACTTTTTTAGAGAAATCATATGGACCGATTTGATTGCCAGAAAGAGCATTTTGGATTTGATCCCAATCCCTATCGTCATATTGATGTGGAGCATCAAGGAAGAGATGATTAAGAAGTGAGGTGTGCCCTGCGAGATGGCTGCGTTTCAGATTTAACAATTTCTGACAAAAACTTGAATGATTGCCGTTTTGAAGAAATCATCAATAATAATATTACTAGAAGATTTCTCGACGAACTGCCCTTAACTCAAAGATCTTTTCAACACGAAGGTGCACCTTCCCACTAAACATGGACCATCACTGACCTATTGAATTCGAATTTTGTGAATAGTTGGATAGTGATTAGAGGCCCCAATGATATGGCCCCTCATTCTCCTGAGTTTTTTCTTTTGGGGTATCTTGAAGATTAGCCCTAAAAGAGAACCATCAAAGTTTAAAAGAGTTGAAACAGAAAATAGTTTCCTCTCATTTGAGACCTGTAGAACATTATCTCTTCTTGTTGAAGATTTCCGTGTGGAAGTTTATATTTTCGTTTGAGGAAAGCTTAATGTTATTGATCTTATTTTTGTAATGAAAAAAAGATAGACTTCCTTTTGTTTGTATTCATCATCATTCCGAAAGTAATATTGCCAATACAACATCCATAAACTCATATTGATGTTGCTCAGGTTCCTAAAGAAGGAAATTTCAGATTTCTGAAAAAGTAATTTTCATATAAAATTTCTTTCTGTGGTTCGGAGCACAAAAGAACAGAAGTGACTGTCAACCTCTAAGGCTTCAGATAATTATAAACTAAGTCATTTCATTATGCATAGAGAACTTGCACAAGTTGGGGTCAGTTCTTCTCTGCAAAAGCTCGCACTTCTAACCTCCACAGAATGCTATCGTTAGCTGATAAGGGATATACACCTCTGAATCTTGCTAACAGAGATGAACTGCTGAAGGTACCGTTCTTATCAGATCTACCATTCCTATCAGATACTGAAAAACAAGAGCAATGGTCAAGAAAGGAATTGCATGGACATCACCATGAGATTAATCAACCACACATCGACAAAAAAGCTTCCAACAAAGGTTGATGAAAGGAGAACTATTCGCGGAAACTGAAGGATTCCTTATGGCCATTCAAGACCAAGTCATCGCTAAAAACAACTATAAAAAATTAATTCATAATTGAGGACGGAACATTACAAACAGATAAGTGCAGGAAATGCCATATAAGGTCGGAGACTATACAGCATATTACGTCCGGCTGCGAACAACAGACCAATGCGGACTATCTTCACAGGTATAATCAAGTGTGCAACATTATCCATCAGAAACTTGCACACAAGTACGGACTTCTGAATGCCTTCCAGCCATAATACAAGTATCAACCGGCGCTCGTATTGGAAAATGACTCTATCAGATTATACTACGATAAGCCTGTTATCACTGATAGAATGGTGACGAATCATAGGCCGGGCATAGTGGTGTATGATAAGAGGGCCTGAACAGCAATGCTGATGGATGTCGCCGAATGATGACAACGTGCTGAACAAGTTTCAGAAAAAAAATCCAAATACCTTGCTATTGAGATCAAGCAGATGTAGTACTTCGATAAAAGATATCGTTCCTGTCATCATTTCTTCGACTGGGTTAATACCCAAAAGTTCTAATGGCATCCTCATGAAATTAGAATTGCATAAGAATATCTATATAGAAATGCAAAAAGCTGTAATTCTTAATAAATGTAGGGTAGTAAGAAAATTAATGCCAAATATATTGTAATCGAGCCTATGCCCTTTGATTGCTGAATCTGAGAAATGTAATTTATATCCAGCTAACAGCTGAGATAGTGCGCAAGTCCACGATAATAATAGTAATAATGAGAAAGAACTACATTGCCGAGACATGAAGGAGGCAAAGAACTAGCCGATATCACGAAGCAGTTGGATCAGCAGATTTCGAACTTGCAAAACTATTTCCAACAAAAAGCGAATATTCCAATTATCCATAGAACTATCTGCGAAGTAGATGACTCATCTCCTTTACGTCTAAACGAACAGGAACATAGGACTCGTCACAAGACCGACGATGAAGAACTACAGATGTGGAAGGAAAAACGGCTACACGGGGGACATCCCAACGAGGCCGGCAGGGCACATGTCGTCAAATTTGCATCGAACTATTGGCTGGTCTCTGGAAAGATGTTTCCTGAGACGTTTTGGCGATAAAGAACAAGTTATTCCAACAAGAAATTATGTGAAATCCATCGCCAAAGACGCATCTGTAGCGACAGACACATTCAGATACGGATACCAGACTACGGAGAGGATACAACACATAACAGGAAGATGTCAGATGTTCGCGTCGACAGAATATAAATCATGCACCAAGCGTTGGTACAGAAGCAAAAACTCAGCCAAGAAACTAAGGTATACTACAAATATATCCCAGAACCCATTTTTGAAATGCTTGAACTGAAAAATGCCTGGAAAATTGCGGAGTATCGAGAGTTGGAAGAAAGCAACACTTGCAATAATAATTTCCACAACTGGAATTATACCGAAGAACTAACAAACGAACATCAAGAAACTGTGACTGAACGAACATCTGTACAAACCCATGCAGAAAGCTGTACTGTTGGCGACAGCTAGAACCGCCAGGAAGTATATGGGAAGCACAACATCGCATCAACACCGTACTGCGCCACCATGACCTGATAGCCTGGAAAGGGTCATCAGAGCTGAATCCTTTTGATATCGAAGATATCTGAGATCAGTGAATGTTCCCCTTTGTGGGAGTACGAAACACCATGGGGTGAATTCGATAATGATAATGATAATAATAATTTGAAATTCTAATCACTTCTTTTCCTTCAAAAAATAACATCACAATATGCATAGATATCTTATATAAAATGATTACCACATTTGAAACCGTATTTTTCTTTGAAATTCTGAATTGATCGTTTTATTTGAGACAGAAAGTTCAAATTCGTTCATTACATCCACAGGAATACAAAATGTAAGCTGGAATAAGTTCATCTTCAACTGTGCTAAACCTGGAAGAAAATTTTCAGTTTTAAATGAGATAAAAAACACAAGGTTTAACTTTAATCTACACTTTATTTGAAAAAATCGACGACGTTTCGCTGATACAGCAGCTTTATCAAGAATGATAATTCTTGATAAATCATTCTTGATAAAGCTGCTGTGTCAGCGAAACGTCGTCGAATTTTTTCAAATAAAGTGTAGATTAAAGTTACACCTTGTGTTTTTATCTCATTTATATCATGGATCTACATCAAGTAACGGCCTCCACAATTCAAATTTTAGTTTTTTACTTCAGATAATAGACAAAGTTATCTTGAAATTACTGAATCGATTTCAAGAAAAACCATTGTTGAAAAAGAAACAGAGGGAACAATGAGGAAAGTTTCTACCTAATCACAGCATAACAGTAACAATACGATTCGACGATTTAAACATTAAGTTTCACTTTCATCCTGACCACCAGTGAAAACAATTAATACAATTCCAACCATTTAAACACCGTTGCATTATGCTGATCATAAAGTATGAATAAAGAGAAAATAAACAGTGAAATTTGGTGTATCTTTGATCTTTCAATTTCGCCTAAGTTTCCTCTAGATTAGAAGTTCCATCTCAGTAATTTTGGGTCAAGAATCGTCACGCATTTCGAAATTTATGAAGTGTTAGGATGATCCATTACTGTAACTGTTCCCATTCAAATGTCTCAATTTTTACGGGAGATATAACTGCACATAATTATGCCTTACTGTGTTTTTTAGTAACTACATTGTAGAATAGCAGAAACATCATTATTGGAGTGCAGCTCTTGTCTACTTTAATGAATTCCAAATATTATTATTAAGTATTTCGTTAGAAAGATCATTCCGATATGAATAACTTCAACAAAAAAAGTTTTAATCAGATTGAATGATTCTTCTGGTGATATATTGAGAGTTAATTATAATCGTCCTAAACTAGCTGAAGTATTTGGTGTTCTTCAATATGACAAAGAGATTTTCAAAGACAATACAAAGCAATAGTCTCCAAAGAAGAAAAATGGCTTCTTCCTACTGCGAGGAAATATTGGGTATACCGGAGGCAAACCGTCTTCGTCCCATCCTCTCTGCAGCAGGACCAACGGACATTCAAAGTCTTGATACACCGAAAGGAATAAAAACACAGATGAGGATGACACACTGAGACACGCTGACAAAGCAAACTGGAATACAGCCTCGTTGGTAGTTACAGCGAAAAAGGTTCGATGGGCAGTAACTACCTTTCAACCATATAAAGCACCAGGAGCAGATAGTATATACCCTGCACACTTAATAAAAGGAATGGACCAAATTGTTATGCATTTAATCCACATCTTCAGATCCTGCCTAGCTTTGGGATACGTCCCGGACCCCTGGAAAAGGGTTCGGGTTCTCTTCATTCCCAAGCCCGGCAAGATCGTGCATAAAATCGCCGAAGATTTTAGACCAATTAGTCTCATCTCCTTCCTACTGTAGACTATGGAGGGACTAGTAGAAAGATATCTTAGGGAGAATACTCTAGCGGAGCGCTCCCTACAATAGTCTGCTCTTCGCTTTGATGAAACGAACTTAATTATTCTGTGTGTATATAGACAACCGAAAGGTGACTTTGATCTATCGGGCGATGTTATAATCTGTGGTGAATTCAATGTAAGATTTGGTGATGTACAAGACAAAAGGTCGTTAACTATGTGCGATATGCTCAGTACGTTTGGTTTTTCACGTAAGATTTTTGAATCTACAAGGGGCACTAACTGTCTTGATAATATTTTCGTCAATTCTTCAACTGAGGTAGATACTATTGCAGTTGTCGGAACTGTTTTCTCTGATCACAGAGCTCAGCACATGATTATGAACAGATGGCAGACAAAACGCACGCAGTACTCTATGCCTCAAAAGGTACGGCTTCTGACAGAAAGGGGCTTTGGTGTTATGCATAGCATTCTGAGTGAGTCGTCGTGGGATTTTGTTAAAGATTCGAGTGTAAATACCGAGGAGGTTTTCCGTACTTTCCATGAAAACTTCATTGGTGCTTTTCAGGCTTCTTTTTCGGAAAAGAAGATGCGTGCTGGGCAGAGTTCGGTAACACGGACATGGTTCCCTGACGAACTTGCAGACATGGGACACCGTCTTCGGGTAGTTTGCGGCCTTTATGATTCATTAAAAACTGAGAATTTGCGAATTGCCCGTAATAACTTGCGGTTTATTTACAGATTGGAAATAAAGAAGGCAAAAACAGTCTATTTCGATAAAATTGTAACTCAGTCTAGTAACAAATCAAGAACAACATGGAATTGTTGATCAAATACGAAAAAAAAGTAATAACTCTTCAAGACTTTCGATTGCAGCCGATAAGTTTAACGAATACTTTGCCTCAGCTGCGAAAAATATACTTGCTAGTATTCCTGTGTCTGAAGTTGCTTTTGAGGACACGAAAGTGAATGAAATTCCTTCAAATTTAAAATTCAATTTTTCGGAAGTAACGTTCAACAACGTGAGAGATGTTATCAGGAACTTGAAAAGCAGTAGATCCACAGATATTTATGGACTATCAATTGTCCTGTTAAAGCGAAATATTTACAGATGCTTGAGAGATGGAATATTTCCAGACTTCCTCAAAGTTTCGAAGGTGATACCAGTGTTCAAAAAAGGAAATAGAGAGGATGTGTCCAAATACCGTCCAATATCGTTAGTCCCAATTTTCTCCAAAGTTATTGAAAAAGTGCTGAGTAATCAAATTGTTGAATACTTTGAGTCAAATCACCTTTTTTCTGAGAGCCAGTATGGATTCAGAAGGGGAAGAAGTACTTGTGATGTCATCAGTTTTGTTGAGTGTTTTGAAATGGGGATGCATTCTATGGCGCTGTTTCTCGACCTGTCTAAGGCCTTTGATTGTGTCTCCCATGAAAGGCTGATGGACAGGCTCGTTGATTGTGTTTTCGTAGCTGGCAGCAGTAACGTTATAAGATCTTTTTTAACGGGTAGGCTTCAGACGGTCTTCGTGGATGGTTTGTATTCTCGAAGAGAAGTTATGACGACGGGTGTGCCACAAGGCTCAATTATGGGACCCATTCTTTTTCTTATTTTTATCAATGACTTTCCTGGATACATACCTGAAGCCTTCTCTATCTTGTTCGCGGATGACTGTACTCTGTATGTTGTTGGGTCCGGTGAGCTTGAGGAGTTGCGTGAATATTGATAAAACGCAGCAATTGTTGTCCAGTATACTATAGTGACGGAAGTATTAAGTTCTTTGGGGTGCATTTAGATCGGAAACTGAAATGGGAGGATCATGCGACATTTGCACTTCGTAATCTAGCATCGGTGGTATCATCCGGAGTTCTGTGGTGTGTTTATTTTGCCATAATCGAGTCACACCTCCATACTGTATTGTGGCATGGGGTAATTGTGCGATGTGCGAAAATTTGTTCAGATTACAGTGACGTGCTATTAGAATAGTAAAAGGTTTAAAATATAGAGATTGCTGCAGGGATGCTTTCAGGCAGCTGGATGTGCTCACTTTCCCATCATTGTTTATTTACAAATGCTTTTTATATATGCACAAGAAGGCAACATTCTATAAAAAAGGTGTCGATGTTCATTCTTACGACACACGCAATAAAACAGATATCCGAAAAGAATTCTTTCGACTTGGTAAGTCGCAGAACGGACCTGGTTTTCTGTCTGTTGATTACTATAATAAGCTCCCAACCAGGCTAAAAGATTTATCTATGATTGACTTTAAACCAAAGATAACAAACATATCTATGAAGAATGTACTTAACTCAACAAATAACTTTTTTTCTATTGATTTCACTGGTTTGTGATATTTTGAAGTCATTTGTTCACTCATCCATGCATCATACACATATTTATTTTTTGTCTTGTATTCAGTCGTTTGTGGATAGTTATTTTCGAGAATAGTGCTTTTCCCATTTACATGATTATTATAACTCATTTATATATACGTTTACATAAGTATTCTATGTTTTTTCCATTTTATATATTTTGATGACTTGACATGTGCAAACAAAAATTTTTTGTGAAGCATGAATAAACTCTATCTATCAAGGTAGATCAGTCGACTCAACACTACAAGGTATATCGAGACAGGACTGGAAAAAGGCGAAGTCACTCTAGGAATATTTCAAGATATAGGGGAGCTTTCGACAACAGACTTTAAAAATCGATGGATGAAGCTATCGTAAATAGAA
Organism: Cryptolaemus montrouzieri; assembly: GCA_013387265.2. Lineage (NCBI taxonomy): Eukaryota > Metazoa > Arthropoda > Insecta > Coleoptera > Coccinellidae > Cryptolaemus > Cryptolaemus montrouzieri. Next base: position 130,179,647 of record JABFTP020000185.1, read on the forward strand.
AAGTAGACAAAACCATAGCAAGGACGTCTGCTGTCGCATCGAGGCTCACCTCAGCGAGTCGACCGTCCGGGGGACCACCAGCAGGGGATGTCCTTATGGGGGAGTACTATCTCCTCTTCTCTGGAACCTCGTGCTGGATGGGCTCCTGGCGGCCTTTAAGGATGCTGGGCACTGTATGGTGGATTAGGCCGACGATCTCGTCCTCCTTGTTCGTGGAAAAAACCTCAGCACCATATGTGAAGTTATGCAGAGCGCTCTGCAAATGACTGAACAAATGCTACAGAGAGGACGACCTGTCTGTTAATTCAAACAAAACACACATGAGTCCATTCATTTAAAAAAAGGAAACTACTGCCTTTCAAGGCACCCATTCTTTTTAACGAGGAACTAACACTAGTGGAACAAGTGAAATATCTGAGTGTGATGCTTGACGCCAAACTAAATAGGGACAATCACATCGAAAGACAAGCGCAAAAAGCGCAAAACACACTCTAGGTCTGCCGGAGATTATTCGGCCCCAGGTGGAGACTCAAACCGAACATAATATATTGGTTATACACGACAATGATAAGACCACTCTTGACTTATGCGGTCATCGTATGGTGGCATGCACTGGACAAAGAGATAAAACGGAACAAATAAACAAGATCCAAAAACAAGCAATCACGGGAGCCTTGAGATCCACACCCACGGCCTCTATGGAGTGTCTTCTGTGTATCCCTCTACCACACATAGTGGTCGAGGAGGAGGCCATGAGGGCCTCTTTGAGACTGTGGGAAGGAGGTTTATGAGGAAATTCAACTTCTGGACACTCCACATCCCTGAACAAAATTAGAGAACTCCGACCTGACCTTCTCACAAGAAGAAATCAAATAGGAGCCACCTACCACTTCGACGAATCCCACAAGGTCGTCGTTCCACCAAAAGAAATTTGGACCACACCCCACGCCCTACTCACCCCAAAGGCCCCACCTGGTTTACGGACGGGTTCGAAAAACAAATCATAATAATCTATATTTTTAACATTGTTTCAGAAATCAAAATTAACTTCTTCTTCTAATGCATATCCATTAATGGATGTTTGCGATAACATTTTCCATTGCGTCTCCATCTCTTGCGGTGTGTATCAATGACTGTATATCGTGTAGTCCTGTCCACTGCCTGATATTTCGCAGCCAAGACATTTTCTTCCGTCCGATCCCTCTCCGGCCTTCGATCTTGCCTTCGATTAACAAATGCAGGAATTGATATTTCGTGTTTCGCATTATATGACCCAGATATGCTGTTTTCCTCTTTTTGATCACTGCAAACAGTTCACGTTGTTTGTTAACTCGTCTAAGAATTTCCTCATTTGTCAATCTAGCCGTCCAGGGTACTTTAAGGATTCTGCGGTATAGCCACATCTCGAAAGCCTCTAATTTGTTTATTTCATTCGCTTTTAATGTCCAACCTTCCATACCATAAAGAAGCACCGACCAAATGTAGCACTTAGTGAATCTTAGCCTTAGGTTAAGGTCAAAGTCGGAGCAGGTGAACACTTTTCGAAACTTTAGGAATGCCTGTCGTGCTTGCTCTATGCGATATTTTATCTCTTTTTCTGATGACCAGTCTTGAAACAGCCAGATTCCCAAGTATTTAAACTTTTCTACTCTTTCTATGAGCCTTGCGTTAAATATTAGCGTAGAGTTTTCGAACATTTGCTGGTTTCTGGAGATAATCATAAATTTTGTTTTTTTATATTTAGGCCCATTGATTGGCTTTGTTCACCTACCCTATTGACCAGGTGTTGCAGGTCGGTCATGTTGTCAGCTATTAAGACCGTATCGTCAGCATATCGGATATTGTTTATCCACACTCCATTGACTTTGATTCCCATTTCCATGTCTTCTAGTGCCTCTTGGAAAATCGTCTCTGAATACAAATTGAATAGGAGTGGAGAAAGCACACATCCCTGTCGTACTCCTCTTCTAATTTGGATGTCATTAGACATATTATTGTCTACTTTTATTTGCGCTGTTTGGTTCCAGTATAAATTCTCAATACATCGTATGTCTTTTTGGTCTATATCAAGCCTTTTCAGAAGCTGCATTAATTTGTGGTGCTGTACACGATCGAATGCTTTCTCGTAGTCTATGAAACATAGACAGACATCCTTTCTCTGATCATGGCAATTCTGGACAAGCACTTGTATGGCGACTATTGCTTCTTTTGTACCTAACCCTTGTCTAAACCCAAACTGCGAGTCACTTATGTCTCTTTCACATTTTTTGTAAATTTTCTGGTGTATGATTTTAAGAAATATTTTTAAGGTATGGCTCATCAGACTAATGAGTCTGTGGTCTTCACATTTTCTTGCATTGGTCTTCTTAGGCAGGGGGATAAAAGTTGAGCACAACCATTGCTTGGGATAGTGTCCTGTCTCATATATAGTGTTAAACACTTTATGTAGAGCTGTGATGCCTTTTTCATCTAGGAGTTTAAATATTTCTGAAGGAATTTCGTCTGGGCCAACTGCTTTATTATTTTTTGCATCGCGTATAGCTTTTTCAATTTCCAAATTAACACAGACTTTGTTTTATAAGAGATATGTAGTGATATGGAATTAACAAGAAAAAGTTCATACTTCTTGTATGTGGAAAAAACCTCAGCACCATATGCGAAGTTGCGCAGAACGCTCTGTAAATAGCTGAACTATGGTGCAGAGCGAACGACCTGTCTGTTAATCCAAACAAAACAGACGTGATTCTATTCACTCGAAAAGAAAATTACCGCCTTTCAAGGCGCTCATTCTTTTAACGAGGAACTAACACTAAAAAAACAAGTGAAATATCTTAGTGTGATGGTTGATGCCATACTAAATTGGGACAATTATATCGAAAGATAGGCGCAAAACACACTCTGGGCCTGCCGGAGATCATTCGGCTCCAGATGGGAGACTCAAACCAAACATACGCTACTGACCTATGCGGCCATCGTATGGTGGCCTGCACTGGACAAGGAGACCAAACGACTAGCGGTCATGGGAGCCTTGAGATCCACATCCACAGCCTCTATATAGTGTCTGCTGGGCGTCCCTGTACTATACATAGTGGTGGATGAGGCGGCCATGAGGGCCACCTTGAAGCTGTGGGAAGGAGGTATGTCGAAGGACAGAAATCCAACTTCTGGACACTCGACATCCCTCAACAAAATTAGAGAACTCAGACCTTCTCACAAGAGGAGATCAAATGAGAGCCACCTACCACTTCGACGAATCCTTCAAGGTCGTCGTTCCACCAAAAGAAATTTGGACCACACCCCACTCCCTACTCACCCCACAGGGCCCCACCTGGCTCACGGACGGGTTCGAAACACAAATAAATAATAACACAGACTTTGTTTTATAAGAGATATGTAGTGATATGGAATTAACAAGAAAAAGTTCTTACGTATAAGTATTTTAACACAAGATGATTCTTTATTGCACAGTAAACAGTTCTTTTTGTTTCATTTGTGAGCATGGATCTTATGGGGTTGGTAAACAGTTACAGTGAAGATGAAAAACAAAGAGAGCTTAGAATACTATCGGACAAACGGCATCTTAGGTCGGTTGCTATGCGCCCGGATGACGAAAATTACCTGTCAGATTCAAAGCTAGTTGGTATCAGAGTCAGTAAGCTATTATAACCAGACTGTAAAAATTTACACAATCATAGAGATCCGTCACTTTTTCAATAAGAGACTATAGCCTGTCTATAATCGTAGAAACAAGTAAAAATTAATTTTGGCACGCTCTCAGAGTCTCGGACTACCGCCGTTTAATTTCGCCAATCTCGCCCAAGATCTCGTCGTTTTATGCTACAGGATTAATCTCGTGAAATGAAGCGAGATCTCACGGGATCAACATTGGTTCATTAATGACAACTTACATACAAATCATCAAGTTTGTAGGATTTTTTCGCCTTGAAATTGAATAACGATTCGCCTACAACAAATTTTCAGTTGTTTCAATTTATTTATATAGGGAACTAACGTGAACCTTGGAGAGGCCCTTCAGTTTTTGAGGGAATATGACTTAGAAGCTTCAAGAATGTGTTTCACAGTGGGTACATCACAATGGATATACGCCACAAACATGACAGACTTCAACAAAAGAAGGATGGTCGAAGAGCAAGTATTGAAAGCAAAATTTGACAAATTGACTTGGAGCAGAGCAATGGCTTTTGATTGGACCAAAATTCCAGATCCAATGGTGAGAAGGCATTTAAAATTTTTAGTTACAAGTGGAAGAGGAAGTTTACCTGATGAGAAATATAATGAGGTGAGGAACTTTAACATTTTTTTCTAGTGCATGTAACGAATTCAATACGAATTACAAATACTTTTAGATTCATCATCTTATATCTGAGATGAAAGATATATATGCCCACGTAAGAGTTTGCCCTTATGACAATAACGATAAGATTTATTGTGACTTAGAACTAGAAGATTTATCAGAAATAATGGCGAAATCTAGAAACCCCTTGGAGTTGGCTCATGTTTGGAAAGAATGGCATGACAAAACTGGACCACCTATGAAGAATAAATTCATGAGATATGTAGAAATTGCCAACCAAGCCTCTAAATTTAATGGTAAATTTATATTCAATTATAGTCTTTATCATTTTAGTAGTTTAATATAAGATTGCGGTTAGAAAGTAATAAGGTAGATTAATTATGAAAGAATGAAAAAAAGCATAAAATGTACAGTGAGAACCAAATTTGATGTTTTGGTCCTTCACTATGTGAAAGATTGTAGATTAGGGTGGAGCGATTTAATTTTTATGTTTTATCGCTTCGGTATAGTTGCTATTTTTGGGTCAACATTAAGCACAAAAAAATCAGTTGGCTTATGCTATTTTTCAAGGTGCCCCATTGTTATAAAATTCTGAAAAATTATGGCAAATTATGAGTTTTGCCAAAATCGCAAACATTTAATAAAACTCCTGAGCGACAGTTATTACCGGTAGAAACATGCGTGTTGAGACTCTAAGGTAGCGGGACGCGGGGGAAGGGTATTTCGGCAAAATACACTTCCCTGCGCCTTCATACCCAAACACCGATGGAGTGACATTTAGTAATGTCGCGCGCTTACAGCTGTTCATCTGTTTGCCATTCATTTATTTGAGGCATCAAATTGTATTAGTTTATCTTTAACTGGGATTGTGACGTATATTGTAAGTAGTGATTTTCATATTTTATGCTTGTAGTTTAATTCCTGACTGTAATATTAGAGTATTTATTATTTGTATTGTTGCAGAAATATGTCTCAACTTAAAACACGAAAAAACGAGTTGTCCTGTCTTTGGTTTGCCGCCAAAGTTACCAGCATCGCAATTACCAACCTATAACGATATTATGAAGAATTATCTGTTCATAAAACATGAGTTGAAGCTTGATAAAACAACAAGAGAGCCAACAGTTCATGAATTATCTGAAAGATTGGCTTACGAAGTTATAAAAATATGGCAAAACTCGTCGCTGCCTTCTGTGAGTGTAAAAAGTTTTACAACTGACTCGTGCCTACCACGACAAATATAGAAGCTCAATGAAACCATATCTTGGCCGTCAAACTAACGTTAAATACCAAGAAAAGATAAATACATTTATATCAGAGTCCCATAGATTGTTTGATATTAGCAGTTGCAAATGCAAAGTTATATGTGACTGTGTAAAAGGTAGTCGTGTTCCAAAGGAGGAAGCAAGTTTCTTAATTGACCAAAGAACAGACAGAAAAATGATGATAGGCGTTATCTATGTGATTGCAACTGTGAAAAACAAGAAGAAAAGAGAAAGAAAAGAAAAAGTTTATCGCGGAACAGAGAGGTAAACTATTTTGACAAATCTTGTTGTTCCTGTTCTTTGACCGATGATTCTTCAATCGAAAGCAGCAGTTTATGCGCTAGCTCACCCGTATTATCTTCTAGTGCTTACCATGAAAACTCAGAACAGGTCAAACTAAAAGGTTCACCACCTCATTAGCCCTTGCCTGTGATCTTACTGGAATATCCGATAGAGCCGCTGCTATTATAGCTTCTTCTGTCTTAAAAGATGTTGGCATTATTTCCCCAAACGATCCAAGTCGTGTTATTGATCGTTCAAAGTTGCGCCGTGAAAGAACTAAGGTCAGAATAATTTTACAAGAAACGGACTGCAATAAAATGCTTTTCGGTTTATATTTTGATGGCAGGAAGGATAAGACTTTGGTTAGTATTGAGAAAGAAGGGATATTTTACAGAAAACGACAGATAGAAGATCATTATGTCATTTTATTAGAACCAGGAAGCAACTATTTCGGGCATGTCACTTGTGAGTCGGGGACTGCTAAAGGTATTAAAGACACTTTAATATCTCACTTAAAATCTAAGTCAGTAGAGCTGAGTGAAATAGCTGTTGTTGGCTGCGATGGAACAGTAGCCAATACAGGTTTCAAAGGGGGCGTTATTCGTCTGATGGAAGAAGAGCTAAACAGACCATTACAGTGGTTTCTCCGCCAGTTGCATCGTAATGAATTACCACTGCGACATTTGTTATTACAGTTAGATGGAAAAACTACAGGGCCGAAATGCTTTTCAGGTGCCATTGGATCTCAATTACAAAATTGTCAAACAATGCCGATAGTCGCATTCTCCGTTATACCCACAATATTACCTGAAATTACTAGGACAGAGCTGAGTACCGACCAAAAGTATCTATACGATATTATGACCGCTATCACTGGTATATTAACTTCTGATTTAGCTAATATAGAACCTGGAATCCTTAACCATTCTAAATGCCTAACAACAGCTAATCGAATTCTAAGGTTGTATGCCACAAAAACTGACCCTGAAGAAAAATTAGTGGTATTAGCCACGTACGTAATGAAAGTTTATGGACCGATGTGGTTTACAATAAAATGTAATTCCTCGTAGGTTGACAGGGCTAAGCACCTTTGGCAAATTATTAATCTTAGTCGCTATTTGAACTCCGATATGAAGGCTATCATTGACAAAGTAATCCAACGAAATTGATATTTCGGTCATCCAGAAAATATCATCATTGCCATGCTTGGCGATGACAGAGGTTGTCCGAGATCTGGCATATCGAAAAATTATAAAAGCAAGATCACAAAATACTCGGGGACTTCGAAAATTCAAGGTGCCGGTGTTCAATTTCGATGCTAAAGACTATACTGACATTATTTTGTGGCGTGACTGTGACATAACTGAGCCACCTCTAACTTCAAATTTGTCTGATGAAACCTTGAAGGAAATTGTAAAAAATGGTCTCGGCACATGTCAGGATATTAAAGATTTTTCATGCCACACCCAAGCCGTGGAGCGAAGCATTAAGTTGGTGACAGAAGCATCGCCTGCAGTTTGTGAGGAAAACAAACGAGATGGTTTTATTAGAGCAAGATTACTATCTCGTCAACGTATGCCTAGTTTTAACACAAAGAATCAATTTAATATTTGAACTGTATTTTTAATGTTCCTGGATATTTCTTGTAATAAATAATTAAAACATAAAAAATGTTTTCATCCTGCTGGGGCACCTCAGAACGTTAAGATAGTTGTGTGATATTTTCTATGTTTGTTTTGTATAGAACAAGGCAACTTTTCATCGCTATGCCGTTGAAAAAAATATTTTTAAAATTTCATATATTTTCGGTCCACGCTATTGTAGATAGATAAAAAGAATCCTCTCCTTCGAGCTCTATTTTCGAGAAAACTCATTGGTGAAAACGGATTTCACCTATCTTTTTAGCTTTCTGGTTATTTTGGAATTCCGGGTTTTCCGAATCCTATTGAAATATTTTCACATTCTACAGGTCCTTCTTTGAGTAGAACGCAAGGATGCGCCAGAAAAACTTTTTGAAAGATCCTCCAGCAATTAAATCTTTTGAAATAGACCTATGCGGCTGTCTCTTCTCAGGGAATCTATTGAAAGAAGATTCTTCCGCAGCACCCGAATTATACCTATTCTGTATATAACTATCCAACATCTCATTTTTTTTCGTAATTTTGGTTTGGAGAGCCATTACGATTGAGTTACAAGTAGAAATTTTCGAAGCAGATAAAGAAGAACGACATAAACTTATGACATAAATAATTGTTTTCATAGAATCAACAAGATTGAATAATTGAAATAGTGTCATGAAAGAAGGAAAATCTATGTTCTAACGCAGGGGTGTTCAAACGGTCGATCGCGAGTGCTTTTTGAGTAGATCTCGAGAAGAAGAAAAAATTTTAATAGGTAGGTAACTAAACTATAAAAATTTATTACATAGTCAAATAAAACTCTGCTAGCGGCAAAAGGCGCCTTTATCAAAGGAACGCAAGGTACTTGTCAAAGAATAGCCGCGTTTTTATTCTTGCCGCTTTTCTAGAAATTTCGGGCGGCGCGTTTGACGTTAACATTCGAGACTTTCGTTCACGACGATATAAATGTTGCGACTGCAGGAATTGGCGTCATTCTGAATTGTAACTTGAAGGCAATACTAGGTCGATATAAAGGTTGTTATTAAATAGTAAAAAATGAGGGCAGCGAAGAAATCTAAAACTTATCATTTCAATAACGATTGGGAGGAAGAATTTTTCTTTTGTTTTGTGAAGGATAAGTGCATTTGTCTAATTTCTTGTGCGTCAGTTGCAACACCTAAACGTGGTAACTTAAGAGAGGCATCATAAAACGGTTCATAAAATTTATGAAAAGGATTTTCCGCCACAGTGAATTCAGAAAATAAAAGGTACGTGATGTGATATCTTATTTGAAAAAGAACAAACCGTGTTCACAAGACCAGCCAAAAATAAAAAGCTGCTACGATCGCGTCATTTAAAATATCTCATATATTGGCGAAACACAAGAAACCATTTGAAGATGGATCGGTTGTGAATGAAGCATTTATTGAAGCGGGTGAGACTTTATGTGGATATTTTAAAAATGAAAAGAAATCATGTCTGCTATTAGAGAACTTCAGTTATCTCATCCGACTATCACAAGGCGTATTGAAGACATGAGTCAGGACAGGGCAGATAAACTAAAACATGATATCATGAAATGTACATACTTTTCTTTACAGTTCGACGAATCCACCGATATGACAGACACTGCCCAGATGTGTATTTTTATTCGGATAGTATTCAATGACATGTTGGCTAACGAAGACTTTTTGACAATCATTCCTCTGAAGGGAAAGACCCGTGGCGAAGATATATATGACGTTTTCTTCAATTTTGTAAAAAACTACAAGCTACCAATATATAAATTAGTGTGCATTACAACGGATGGAGCATCATCAATGTCTGGAAAGAAAAACAGGTTTGTGGCATTATGTCGAGCTTATGAAGATTTCCCTTGATTTTTTCATTCCATTGCATTATACATCAACAAGTTCAGTGTTCAAAAGTTTCAAACACGAAGGAAATTATGAGCATTGCAACAAAAATTGTGAATTCCATCCGTGAACGTAGCTTGGAATGGCGGCTCTTTAAGTTGCAGTTGGAAGATAGGGAGTCAGCTGAACACACTGATTCAGTTTTTCATACGGACGTCAGATGGTTGGGTCGCGGAAAATTCCTAGAAAGATTCCAAGAATTAATGTCCAAAATAACAGCTTTTCTAGATGAAAGAGGAGATGATACTCAGATGTTGAAAAAAGAAAAATGGCTGACTGACTTGGCATTTTTGACTGACATCACAATGCACTTAAACACCATTAACTTGGAGCTTCAAGCTGAAGGAAAAACTATTATTGAGATGATTAGCGCAGTAAACGCATTCAAAAGTAAATTGCAACTTATGATAGATCAACTGAAAAGAAAGGATTGGTAACATTCTCCGTCTTTGAAAGCAAGGATTCCTCAGTTGAATAATAATACGTATGAGGCTCAATTATCAAATATTTTGGGACAATTCGAAATGAGAGAGGCTGATGATATTGAAGGATCATAGGATGATTTTAGTTTACTTTGTAAAGAACATCACGAAAATTAGTGGAAAATATTTAACTAACAAACGTGATAGCAGGTCTGTGTTGTCGTTAAGAAGGGTAAGATTGTTTCTATTGTGTGCAGTTTTGAAAATTTCTAGAGATTCTAGGTAATTGAGTGTTCGCTTTTCGGGACACGTTAATAATGTTGAGATTATTTATAGTAGGGAAGCGGTGGTTGGTATCTAGGCAGTGCTGTGCGATGGTGGAGTCACTTTTGTTTTTACAAAAGGAAAAGTGATGTTCTTTATATCTAATGCGAGAAGATCTTCCTGTCTGGCCTATGTATACACCGTTACAATTAGGGCAACACAGTCCATATATATATATATATATATATATATATATATATATATATATATATATATATATATATATATATATATATATATATATATATATATATATATATATATATATATATATATATATATATATATATATATATATATATATATATATATATATATATATATATATATATATATATATATATATATATATATATTTTCGAACTGATACCATTTCCGGTTATACCGGAAGTGGGTCATCACTTTGTTATTTCAAATGGCAATCTACCTTTTTCATTATACATCTAGAACCGACATTTGAGCAAGGCATAAAATACCCAAGTTGTTGGCACTTATCTGTCATAACTTTTGACACATTTAATTATTTTTGTTATAAACTCGATTTTTGAGGAACATTTAAAAAAATTGTAGCTCGTAGATCTTTTGCACTACAGACACAATTTTTGCTTGGGTGAATAGAAGAAGGATCAAGGAACTTTTTGGGCAGCCTACACATGTCAAATGTTTGTTGCGTTGTTCTGTATGATTTTTTCAATTTGGCCTTTTTCAAACAGCAATAACTCAACTCTAACCACTGCTTATTCGAACGAAAATATATTTAATCTTTTTTTAATTCATTTTAGAATATCAAAAAGTAGTGGGTAGAAATTGCAGGCAATTCAATAACCAATTTCCAAATTTACCATCTATGAGTAAAATAAAATTTCGAAGCATTAGAAGCAATTTTCTACAATTCGGATGAATAAAATTGTAGGAACTAAGCGAAAACCAATCATCGAAGATAATTACATTAATACGAATAAATGATAGCGAACATCATGGGAGAAAATTAATTTACGATCTGAATAAATATTCAATAAGGGCCTCATTTTGCTCGATACACTTGACAGCTCGTATACGAACATGATGAGTTGCCCTCTTAGTTTCCTCAGGATCAATATTACGAAAAGCATTTTGAATGCGCTCTAGTAACTCTTCTTTACTTCTTACAGGAATAGGATACACTTCACTCTTGATTTTGCCCCATAAATAAAAATCAAGGGCGTCAGGTCCGGAGATCGCGGAGGCCATACATTTGCTCCTTGATTACTCCCCATCTATCCTCAAACATTTCTGTTAGCTGCCGATCTACAGCTCGTGTTTTATGTGCTGGTGCACCATCCATTTGGCATTAGCAATCCCTCAGAATGTTGAAGGGTAATCCATCTGAAAAATTTGCTAATGTTCCTCTCAAAATTTCCAGGTATCTTTGTCCTAATGGATTAAGATAAATGTGATAAGCCAACAAATCATTCATTAAAATTGCAAAAACGTTCACGCTGAATTTATTTTGGAAATCAATAACCTCAATGAAATGTGGATTTTCTGTGAATTATTTAATTAATATTAATAATTAATTTAATTAATTAGAAGTGATTTCAATTCAGCGAATGCCTACAATCGTTTAATAATTTTTGCTCAAGAACGGTTGGAAATACGAAAGAATTACAAGTGTCAAAAAGTTTCTAAATTGAACGAATATGACGAAAATTGATTGTACGCTGATCAGTGGCTCACTGTAAAAAAGTTTGAAATATCAAAAGAAGACATGGCTCCGGAAAAGAAAACACCTTGTAGATTCTAGTTAAAATTTAGGACATGTAATAGAGGCTGTGAAAAATAGCTTGCATTCCAAATTTGGGTTGAATATCTCAAAAACAGCAGGAGTTTTAAAGAAAAAAACAATTTTTTTCCGGAAATATCAACACCCTGTAGCTCCGTAACGAAGCTTTTGTGGACCTATGTTTATATGAACTTTTTTCTCAAAATTGCACGTAGATTTACCCCCTCAAGTTTTGACATACTATTATATAACAATAATAAAAAACAAGTAGTGTTTTAAGGAATTTTACTCAATAATTGCAGTACTTGTTTTTATTATTGATAATGGAATTTTACCAAGTAAAAGCCTCCCAAATTCAAATATTATATAACACCCTGTACACCCCATGTTAAACCAAATACCGATAATTCAAAAATTCTCTCCCTTAACATATTTTGGTCCAATTTCTCAGCAAGTTGCAAATCGAATGTCAAGTCACAACATGAAAATTGCCTTCAAATCTACATGTAAAATATCACAATTTTTGTTTAATGCAAAAGACAAAACTCACAAATTAAACAATTCAGGAGTATACGGACTCTATTGCCATGATTGTAACGGTGTACACATAGGCCAGACAGAAAGATCTTTTCGCATTAGATATAAAGAACATCACTCTTCCTTTTGTAAAAACGAAAGTGACTCCACCATCGCACAGCACTGCCTAGATACCAACAACCACCGCTTCCCTATTATAAATAATCTCAACACTATTCACGTGTCCCAAAAAGCAAACACTCAATTACCTAGAATCTCTAGAAATTTTCAAAGGTAAACACAATATAAACAATTTTACCCTTCTTAACGAAAACATAGACCTGTGTTATTCCCCAATATTTAGGATTTTCAAGTAATTATCAATATTCCTTTGAACTCCTATCTATATTCCAATAGTAGTTCATACATGTTTTTCAATATTTAAGACAAATTGTACAACAGAATCTTAGTTTTAACTCACAATTTGTAAATGTCTTATGATGATAGAAATATTGAAATAGCAATCACGTTTGTTAATTAAATATTTTCCACCTAGTTTTGTGATATTTTTCACAAAGTAAACCAAATTCACCGTATGATGATAAAATATCACTTAATAACGGCCGACTGAATATCATTTTTGATGTTGAAGGAATTGATGGGTCATGTAATATATTTTGGAAAAAAAATATCCTTTCTATTGATACCAAAATCACCAATAGTTCGTATAATAATTTTTTCATACCTCAGAAACTAATCGGCAAAAAAAATATCGAATACATTCAACTCAAAAAAGTGCCTGTAAATTGTGAAAATATTTGTCACCTAACTTCAATAGGATTCCAGATATCGTCAGATATGTTGAAATTCCGAAAAATCCAGAATTCTGAAATAACTCGGAATGTACAGGACATTAAGTATTTTTTTTATGCGCGCTTTCCAGGAATAGGCGAACCTGTTACACCACATGAGTGGGCGCCTGGGAAGAATTGAGGAGTCTGTTTATTTGCTTCTTGAAGAGGGCCCAATTGTAGGATGTTGGGAAGATGTTGGACGAAAGCGAGTTCCACAGCTCACCGGCCCTGTGAACAAAGGAATTCTTGTTGAGAGAGGTGCGAGGGGTCGTTAAATTTACCGCCATATGATGAGAACTCCTTGCCCCCTAGTGTTGCAGCAAAACATGAGTTTTCCCGGAACAAGGTCTCTCAGCTCCTTGGAGCATCTTCCGTGGAAGTATATGTAAAACAGAGAGAGGTCAGCAAATTGTCTTCTGAGAGCCAGCGGTTGGAGATCGCGGGTGATCTCCGGGAGGTCGATGAGGAGCAAGAGCTTTTGCAGACTATCCAACATCCACAACGAATGTTTGGGTGCAGATCCCCATACATGGGAACAATATTCCAAAGCAGGTCGAATCTACGCCTTATATAGAACCAACAGCTGAGATGACGTGAAGTGTCGCTTGGCTCTGAAAAGAAGACTAAGTTTAGCTGATGCTGATACATGTTCATGCCAACAAAACCCGAAGTTGACCGTTATTCCGAGAAGGTGCATTGAATATTTGGATGCAATTTATTGGCCTTGCATCATTAGAGCAGGTTCTCCAGCGGAAGCCTTTCTAGCGAATTGGACTTTGATGGCTATGTTTTTCATCGTAAAGACCGTGATGATTCGACTAGCAGGAGGTTATATGGAGGTGGAGTACTGATTGCTGTTTCAACTGAGCTGCAATCGAAAGAAATATGCAGTCATAAGTCATCTGTCAACATTGAACACACTTTTGTCTGGGTCTCATAATTTTCTAGTAACTTGCTTTTCGGTACTGTTTATTCATCAGAAGCATCACTGCTGTCGTTTCAAAATTATTGTGATGTAGTGGAGGATGTCATTATGCATTATCCGGAGTCGAAGGTGCTTCTTTATGGTGATTACAATTTGAGTAAATATGAATGGTCCAACGACGATATTGGTGAGTCTGTAGTACCATATACAAGAGCTGGACGAATTGTTAGTGACGCCTTTGGATATTTAAATCTTTTTCAGATGAACCACATTAAAAAACAAAAAAATTCATTGTTAGACTTACTTTTTACAAGTGAACGTAATACAATTGTTAGTCTCGCGGATATTGTGTTGCTTCCTATACATGTACATGGTGGTCATCCAGTATTTAGATTTACTGTATACAAATGATGGTGTACTTAGTTTCGAAGAGACATATCTTGATTTCAAAAATTGTAATTTCTCTGCTATTAATAATTATGTGAATAACCCAAATTGGGACGTTGTTTCTAAAGCAGATACTCTTGATAAAGGCTTGGATATTTTCTATAATATTTTAAGACAAAGCATTGACACACTCGTTCCAAAACGAGTCTTTCGGACATCTCAGTATCCTGCATGGTTTTCAACGGAATTGAAGTATCTCATCAAACAGAAAGAAGTTGCTTATAATAATTTAAAAATTATCCGGTACGCCCGAAAACTACGGTACATTTTCTAAATTGAGATAAAACTGTAAGTTATTAACAGACAAATGCTACAAGGATTATATAGATAGTGCTGAATCGTCGATCATCTCGGATCCCAAAAAGTTCTGGAGTTTTGTAAATCGTAGAAATAATGATAATTATTTTCCCAATGTTATGTATTTGAATGATAAATAGGGCCCTTGTGGACAAGACATCGTCAATTTATTTGCTGATCATTTCTCTTCGTCTTTCATTCCCAGCCGTTCTAAATATATTCCTCGAGAAACTGGAAGTAGTGTTTGTTTAAATGTTTTCGATTGTTTGGTGGAAAGTCATGAGGTGCTACAAAAGGCTCATGATCTGGAACCCAAATTAAGTGCTGGCCCTGACGGAATACCTGGTGTTCTAGTTAAATCTGAATCATTAGCTCCACCTCTCACATCATTATTTAATAGATCCTTGCAGGAAGGTTACTTTCCATTAACATGGAAAACAAGGTTTGTAACTTCTGTTCACAAGTCTGATAGTAAGCAAGACATAAAAAAATTTCTACCAATCAGTATTTTGAGCACTATACCAAAACTGTTGTTTGAGAGCCGTGTTCATTACAAAATTTCTTTTGCTTTTAGTCAGGCTATCATTAGTGAACAGCATGGTTTCCTCAGAGGCAGAACAACTGTGACTTACTTAGTTCTTTTCACTCACTTCTTACTCGAGACCATTCAAGAAGGAAGTCAAGTGGATACTGTCTATACTAATTTGGTTTAAGCATTTGATCGAGTGAGCCATTCAATTTTGGATGCAAAGTTAGAATCAATGCATTTTGTTGGTAAACTTTTGAATTGGTTTAAAAGCTATTATAGGTTCATCCACAAATCGTTAAAATAAAAAGCTTCGAATCTTTTCTGATATCTGTATCTTCTGGTGTCCCACAGGTAAGTCACCTGGGACTTTTGCTTTTTATTATATTCATAAATGATTTGGGTTCAGTAATTAGACATTCCCGTTTTCTACTCTTTTCTGACGATTTGAAGATTTTCAAAATAATTCATTGCATTGATGATGCGATTGCACTACAATCACATTTAGATAGAGTTGTTGAATGGTTTGCGAAAAATGGCTTGGAAATAAACATCAATAAATGCCAATGTATTTCTTTTACTAGAACTGAGGGTACTATTAAATTCGACTATAGTGTGCATAATACTATGTTAAATAGGGTTTGTGTTAGGATATCGGAGTTCTCATTGACTCAAAGTGAGCTTCAAGGCACATATCGAAAAAGTGATCGGTCATCCTTTAAAGTATTGGGTTATATAAGACGCAACACTAGTGCCTTCACGGGTGTTGAAGTTTTATTCGTATTATTCAATAGTTACTGCAGGCTTATCTTGGAATATGCTTCAACGGTATGATCACCTCATTACGCAGAACAATCTTAGGAATTTGAAATAGTTCAAAATAAACTCCTTCTTTATAATCTAAATAATTCTCTGTCTCAGCTATGAGATCTAAAGCGAGTTTTAGAACTTCGGCGGACCGAAAAGTAATAGCTGACCTTCTTTTTTTGTACAAATGCTTGAATAATGAAATTGTCTGCCCTGATATTTTATATCAAATAGGTTTTCATGTACCTGGTAGTATCACAAGATCTGATAATCTGTTGGATGAACCTTCATACCGAACTAATTATTACGGCAATGCTCCAGTATGTCGAATATTGAGGTTCGGCAACAAATATATGAACGCAGACTGGTGCTTTAATATTTCCCTTGGGGAATTTAAGGGAAGACTTAATTCGCTTAGTTTTTCTAACTGATGTAGTATGTATGTTATATTTTATATTTTCAACTGGTTGTGATGTTTTTTTTGTCATTTGAATTTGGGAGGCTTCATGTTTTTGTTTTAAAGGTTTGTACCAGTAGTAGATATCATTCAAATCAAATCAAAAAAATGTACCTATATAAATAAAATCAAATCAAATCAAAACGTAGTTGCTTGCGTCTTGCTCGCGTTAAAGCTCGCCAGGTTCAACTGACCACACTCAGAAATCCTCTGGAGGTCAGAGTTTAAGTGCTATTCAAAATAATGAAAATTATGCCTACCAGCATAACAAGAAGTGTTCCGGCATTGAAAATATTTTATGGATTTGGTTCAAATGCCACTCGGGAAAACAAAAAATAAAGTACACCAATCGGTGTACTCGTTCTGCATATACCTCTAATTTCCTATATTGCATGAACACCCGCTGTGTTACAATATTTACTAGCATTTTCGAGCACTAGAGCTCGAAAATCTGTGAATGATTTTTAGGAAGCAACTAAATAAAAATATTTTGACAGTGATACTGTTTAAACGCAAAAATGACAGACACTTGGTAGTTTTAAGACGAATCAATAGATTTTGAATTTTTGGAACTTTCGATTCGACTAATCGGGAATCGATCTTTTGAAGCTCGATTTGAATGACAATCGATTTGTTTTGGAATGAATTGACATTCCTTTATTTGAATTCAATGAAATGAAACCAATTTTCACTTACCGTACTTTGATCAGCCAATAACGAGTCTGCGACAAACATGCAGCTCATCATTGCATATCAAGATATTTAGTTGCTTTGTACAGGTTTCACTAGCAGCAATACTGGACATCTAGATATCTACTCAAAGAATTCTTTATGTAGAAGAAACATATTAGAATGACATAGTTATTCATCAAATTTTGTGTTCAGTAATTTATGAATTCTTGTATTACAAGATTAGATTTTCGAACCCTAATGAAATCTAACAGTTTGAAAACTGAGGAACCTGTATCCAGCTCTCTCGTTTTTCTACTCATTTTGCATCCCTATTCTAGGATTTCAAGACGCTGGGGAAGAAATGCGATATTTATACGAGGACGCTGATTTCGAAAACGTAGTTGCAGAAACTTTCCAACGTTTACAGCCATTATATAAAGAATTTTTCACCTACGTACGGAAGAAGTTAGTCAAACAATATGGTCCGAATGTTGTTCGCCCTGAAGGTCCGCTACCTGCTCATATTCTTGGAAATATTTGGGCTCAAGACTGGTCTAATATTGAGAACATCGTGACTCCATATCCAAATACTCCAAAAATTGATGTAACCGATGAAATGAGAAGACAAGGTTTTACTCCACTGAGGTAAATAAAAATAAATTTCGAGAACATTTGAATTGAGTAATGATTTCATTTCAGAATATTTCAAATGAGTGAGGAATTTTTCACATCTCTCGGATTGAAACCTATGCCACCCGAGTTTTGGAGACACTCTATGATTGAAAAGCCTGTAAATAGAAAGGTGCAATGCACAGCAAGTGCTTGGGATTTTTGTAATAGATTAGATTATAGGTAGGTGATATCTTTTCTATTAGAAATCTTAAAGCAATACACACCATGTGCCCCTGTATTTATTATGAATATTATCTGTTCTAATACGAGGGATGTCTCTTATATTTTGCATACTGGGGCATAGAGGACACGCTTAATCAACTGTCAGTACCTAAGATGAACCTCTATGATATGTTAATATATCTCCACAACTTCAGTTCTATGCGCGCTGTATTTTAACCATAATAAACTGTCAAATTTGACAAATTGGCTGAAAGGTTCAATTAAATCCTTGAGCATTTTCGCACAATAATGTTCTACAATTTCCAAAGACAATTATCTGAACAAGAATGTCTCGGCTAGTTGGTTTCTGTTTTCGGCATTGAAGCTCCACACCGGAGGCTTAGCGACAATTCAAGGATAGGTTAGATTTCGAAAACTAAAACTAAACAATACTAATAATAAAAAACAAGTACTGTGTTTTAAGGAATTTTACTTAATAATTGCGATTCGTAACGCGTTTCACTACACCGTAGCTTCTTCAGACGAATGAATATACAGAAAAATATAAATGAGAATATAACTATAAATGTTCTTGAGTAAGAAGAAGCAACCCAGTAAGCTTTTAATTGGTTATTTATGACAGGTATATCCAATAAAATTAAGGAATAGATTGCTCCCCGAAAAGATTCAATAGAGGTGAAGGGCTTAAATCGACTTGTTCATTGATCAGTCTACCTGAGTGTTTGCATTTATTGATTTCTAAAGTTTCCCAAAGATCTACCTTCCAATATTTATTATCTGTATGCAAAATTTCAAACTGTGGGTCGAAAGAATGATTATTTTCTAAGAGATGATTCGCGTAATTTGAATCTGATTTTTTATTTGAAAAACTGCGTTTATGTTCCGATATTCTAATATTAAAATTTCTATGTGTTCTACCAATGTAGAAATTATCACAGTCATTGCAATTCAATCGTTAAACACCTGATTTATTTATTTTACCTGGTTTGATTTTATTATTTTTATATATTTGCCTAAATTATTATTAGTTTGGAAAGCTATGTTAAAATTATTGCTACTTAAGAATGATTTTAGTTTCTCACTTGTAATGCCAACGTAGGTTAAGGTGTTGAATTTTTGTTTCAATTTATCGACAGGGTAAACTTCATTCAATGCGATTCTACTTTGTTTTTATTTAAAATATTATTTATTAGTTTGGGATTGTAACCATTATTTTGGCTATTTGTTTAATCAAATTTAGTTCTTTGTTGAAATTTTCTGGCGATAACGGGATGTTAATCAATCTATGAATAAAACTATTGAATGCTAACATTTTATGTTGATATGGATGACACGACGAGTTATGTATTATAATATCTGTATGTGACGGCTTATGGTAAATTGCGAAAACATGTTTTCCATTTTCATTCGAAATTGTTACGTCTAAGTTCAATGAACAAGTCGATTTAAGCCCTTCACCTCTATTGAATCTTTTCGGGGAGCAATCTATTCCTTAATTTTATTGGATATACCTGTCATAAATAACCAATTAAAAGCTTATTGGGTTGCTTCTTCTTACTCAAGAACATTTATAGTTATATTCTCATTTGTATTTTTCTGTATATTCATTCGTCTGAAGAAGCTACGGTGTAGTGAAACGCGTTACGAATCGCAATTATTAAGTAAAATTCCTTAAAACACAGTACTTGTTTTTTATTATTGATAATGGAATTTTACCAAGTAAAAGCCTCCCAAATTCAAATGCTAAACAATACTGGTTATCCCGAATTGAGTAGCCTATTAGACGTTCATGGAGAACTAATAATGCTATCGTTCTGAAATTTTGGCAGTTGATTCAGCTGGTCCAAAACTCTATTTCTGAAATAGTTTTACCTCAATGGCACTTCCGGTTGTACCGGAAGTACATACCAACTTGGTTATTCAATATAGAATACCTTATAGATTGATAACAGGTTCTATAACACTTATTAATCCAATTACAAAAACATCTCACACATAAGTCTAGCTTGTTTCGTTCATGAAATATCTTAGTTCTACTTGAAAATTATCAATAGTCAACTTGGGATACCTTTATTCTTTATGCATTGAGTAATAAGGTCGCTTCATACAATCATTTTGTTTGTTCACATTCTGAAAAACACCAACCGCTGCGAAGACGGGTTATGTAAAAAGGAAAGCCGAACCAATGCAGCGGCGATATGATTTGAAAACATACTTTAGGTGTAGTAGTAATAAGGTCTATTTTACTTTTTTTATTAGTCCATTTGACGACGCGTTTACAAAGGATATCAAATCCTGTTTATTGATACATATGTATGTACCGATGTACCGATTAGATCTGCGAAAAAAGAAATCTTTAGCCGCAAATATAGGAATAGGTTTTCTTTATCTTTATTATTACAGATAAAAAGCAATAATTACTGATGTAACTGTACTAAATAGATTATCTCTAGGAAGTGATCTTAGAATGGTAAGAGCAATAGTGTCATTGAATCTAAGAAAGGAGCGAACGAAATTGATTAAGAAACAAAATAATAAAAAGTGGACGAATCTAGATGACATCGAAGAATATCAGAAGACAATAGAAGAGAATCTTGAAAACCCTGATGAAATGAGCATTGAAAAATTAAACGACAACATAATCAAATCAATCAACGAAGCTCAGAAAAAACATTGCCCGAAATCAATGAACAACGAGGGGAAGTTAACGACGTATACTAAACAATTAATGAAACAAAGAAGAGAACTGCTAGGAAGACATTCACATCATAGAGACCAAATAAGACAACTAAGCAAAGATATAACAAAAGCTGTAAGAGCCGATGTCAGAAAATACAATGAAAAATGGATAACCAAAACCATAGAAGAAAATAAAAACATGAAAATACTTCAAAACAAACTGAGTTTGGGAAAAACAGAAATAGTTAAATTACAAAATGAAAGGGGAAATGTAACAAACGACAGAAGGGAGATAATCACAATTGTCGAAAATTTCTATACCAGCTTATACAGTGACCAACACCAAGCCGGAATATTAAAAAATGCACCTCCTTTACCTCATATAGTAAACCAGGGATCAGAGGATATTCCAGCAATAACTGAAAATGAAGTTTTAAGATCGCTTAACGAAATGAAGAACAATAAAGCACCAGGTGAAGACGGCATCGTTGCAGAAGCAATAAAAATGGGAGGAAAACAACTACTTAAGTCCATAACTCGACTTTTCAACAAATGTCTAGATGAAGCAACAACCCCAGAGAAGTGGAACAACGCCATCATTGTTATTATGCACAAAAAGGTTAATATCACCGACCTACAAAACTACAGACCAATTAGTCTGCTTACACATCTTTATAAGCTTTTTACTAAAATCATAACAGCGAGACTTACGAACAAACTGGATTTATATCAGCCAAGAGAACAAGCGGGCTTTAGAGCTGGATATGGAACAAACGACCACTTACAGGTTATAAAGTCACTGATAGAAAAATGTGTGGAATACAATAAACCTCTTGTACTCACGTTTGTAGATTATGAAAAGCATTCGATTCCGTAAATCACTACGAAATGCTTAAAGCTCTTGCCGACTGTCGTATAGATCATCGATATATCTCCCTACTACGACATATCTACGAACACGCAACAGCAAAAGTGAGACTTCACGAAGAAACAAACCAGTTTAAAATCGAAAGGGGTGTCCGTCAGGGCGATACAATATCTCCCAAGCTCTTCACAACTTTATTAGAGTATATGTTTAAAAAGCTCGAAATGGGAAATAGAGGCATACGTGTGGATGGGGAAATGCTAAATCACCTGCGTTTCGCCGACGATATTGTGTTGATCTCAGATAGCCTAGATGAGGCATACGAAATGCTCTCAGAGTTGTCAAGTATCTCCCAACAAGTTGGATTAAAGATCAATACCGCTAAAACAGAATTCATGACTAACT
Organism: Cryptolaemus montrouzieri; assembly: GCA_013387265.2. NCBI lineage: Eukaryota > Metazoa > Arthropoda > Insecta > Coleoptera > Coccinellidae > Cryptolaemus > Cryptolaemus montrouzieri. Next base: position 130,201,857 of record JABFTP020000185.1, read on the forward strand.
TAGTCCCCAGCTGTAACTTAAAACTAAGGAAAAAAGAAATCCAATTTGTAACCTCATATAAATATCTAGGGCACGAAATACGAATTGGAAGAGACAACCAGACCTGTGAACTAAGCAGACGAATAGGACTGACCTGGGCTGCCTTCGGAAAATTACGACACATTTTCAAGTCTGATATTCCACTAAGTCTTAAACGCAAAGTTTATGATCAATGTGTCCTTACGGTACTGACATATGGCTCCGAAACACTAACACTTACCCAAAGGACTGTCAACAGAATAAAAGTGACCCAACGAGCCATGGTAAGATCCATGTTGGGAATAAGCCTGAGAAATCGGATTTCAAATGAGGAGATACGAAGAAGAAGTAAGGTTACAGATGCTGTAGATAGGGTCACACGTTTAAAATGGAGCTGGGCAGACCATGTCGCAAGAATGTCAGACAACAGATGGTCAAAAGGATATTGGAGTGGCGCCCTAGACACGAAGCCTTCAGAAGCAGAGGCAGACCGCCAACAAGATGGACGGACCACATAAAAAGGATCTCCACAAATTGGATTCAGGATGCCCAAGACCGGTCAAATTGGAAAAGGTTAAGAGAGGCCTATGTCCAGCAGTGGACGAGATGAGGCTGTGAAAGAAGATAGGAATAGGGTCGCGAATAAGGGGCTTTTACTGTGCATGTCTTGATGCGCTCCAACGGATTGAGATGAGTAGAGGGTAGTTTGACTTGGTGTTGTGAATGTTTATGCAATGCTGACGAGATCAAATGGGACCGAAACCGCAGTCTTTGGTTCTAATTCATAACATCCGACCGGAAAGTGCCACTACTTTGTGGCTCTGGTTGACGATGATTATGAAGAGTAGATCGGAAAACCATTTCCTTCAGGAAGGGATATTCAACATTCTACAAAAGGTTGAATATTATTCCCTGAATGAAAGTCTTCAATGTGTTTAGAAAAAAATTATCGGCGCCACCGGACAAATGTAAGTTCATAGGCTAAAGGGTCTTTTTTTATGCGCTTCCCAGGAATAGGCGAACATGTTACACCACATGAGTGGGCACCTGGAGAGAATGGAGGTGCCTTTTTATTCGCTTCTTAAAGAGGGCCAAATTGTAGGATGTTGTGAAGATGTTGGACGGAAGCGAGTTCCACAGCTCACCGGCCCTGTAAACGAAGGAATTCTTATAGACAGAGGTTCTAGGGGTCGTTAAATGTACCACCATATGATGAGAACTCCTTGCCAGCCTAGTGTTGCGGCAAAACATGAGCTTTCCCGGAACAAGGTCTATCAGCATCTTGGAGCATCTTCCGTGGGAGTATCTGTAAAACAGAGAAAGGTCAGCAACTTGTCTTCTGAGAGCCAGCGGTTGGAGATCGCGGGTGATCTCCGGGTGGTCAATGAGGCGCAAAGCCTGTTTTTGCACACTATCCAACATCCGCAACGAATGTTTGGGCGCAGATACCCATACATGGGAACAACATTCCAAAGCAGGTCGAATGTGCGCCTTATATAGAAGCAACAGCTGAAATGACGTGAAGTATCGCTTGACTCTGAAAAGAAAACTAAGTTTAGCTGATGCCGACTTAGCTATTGCTGATACATGTTCATGCCAGCAAAACCCGGAGTTGACCGTTATTCCGAGAAGGTGCATCGAATCTTTGGATACAATTTGTTGGCCTTGCATCATTAGAGGAGGTTCTCCAGCTGGGACCTTTCTATAAAACGTAGTTGCTTGCGTCTTGCTCGCGTTGAAGCTTACCAGGTTCAACTTATCCCACTCAGATATCCTCTGTAAGTCAGAGTTTAAGTTAATAATTTTTTGGCATCTCTGACGCTGAGATTCCACAGCTGTAATCGGTCACAGACTACTGAAAGACGAAACTAGGGTACAATCGTCTGCAAAACCGAAGATCTTGTTCTCTGTAGATGGCAGAAGATCGTTTATCTGCAACAGAAACTAGGTCGGCGAAAGAATGGATTCCTGAGGTACTCCTGCTTGCAACTGGATACAAACAGATATTATACTGTCGACCACAACTTGTATTGATCTATTTGGAAGAAAGCTACTAAACCAACCCTGTGATTTTTCGGGTAGTCCATATGCAGTAAGTTCATTCAACAAGGCTGCATGCCAAACCTTATCAAAGGCTTTAGAGATGTCGAGGGCTATTGCTCTAGATTCCCGATTCTTTTCCATCGTTGATGTACAAACATGAGTAGGTGAGCTGATCTCCTGTCGATCTTTGCCTGCGAAAACCATACTGACGGTCGTTAATAATTCCCTGCAACTCAAGATATTTGATGAATTCATCATTTATGACCCTTTCCATAACTTTGGACATAATGCGAAGAAGTGCAACAGGGCGGTAGTTTTGGCATAAGGACTTCTTTCCTTTCTTTGGGATCGGTTTAATTCTCGTCATTTTCCAGCTGCTCGGAAAAGTCTGGCTTTCATAAGAAATCTGAAACAGACGGTTAAGAATGGGTGCCAGTTTCGGAGCACACTTTCTCAGGAAGATTGGCAGTATTTTGTCTAGACCAACTGCCTTCATGCAGGTCAACTGCACGAGAACCAGCCTCACAGTGCGGACTCCGAACTTGATTTCTGCCATGGAAGAATTTGTAGATGGAATGTTCGGTGGTATTGCGTTAGATGAATCTAGCACAGAATTCTTTGAGAACAAGAGAGCAAAGAGATCGACTCTCTCTTTCGGAGATGATGCTATACTTCCGTCTTCTCTAACAAGAGGCGGAAACGCAGATTTGCAGAAATTGGCACTGACAGTCTTCACCATAGACCAGAATTGTTTAGTCCCACTTGCCTGGTCAAGGAGTTCATTAGTTACCCCTTAGTTGAAATTGGCATTTGCTCTTGGAGTTGTCAGGTTGCATACATTCCGTATTCGTACGAAGGTTGTTCTTGTTTCCTCTGTTGAATTTATCTTCCATGACTTGTAAGCTCTACTCTTGGCTGCAGAGGCCCTTTCGGAGTCTTTGTTGAACCATGGCTTTTGTGTTGTTGTTCTCTTCATGGAATTAAGGATGTAGAGATCCATTCCTCCATGGATAATTTCTGTAACAGATTCAGTGCACACATTAATGTTAGGATCTGAAAGGCAAACATCACTGAATGGGAAGCACGTAAAAAATTCACGCAGCTCATTCCAATTAGCATGGTTATAGTGCCAAATGCGTCTGAGTGGTTTAGGTTATTGGTTTAGCGGCAGAACAATAGTTCCAGTAGCAAATATAAGGTTGTGGTCTGAGTTGCCTAGCGGTGCTGAGACCTCCACTCCAAAATCATCTGGATCTGAAATCAAAAAGAGATCGGAGATGTTCGGGAAGTCGGTTGGCTGATCAGGTATTCAGCCTGTCATTTGCATTGCCTACGTTTTTTCATGTTTTTAGCCTCGCTTATCTTTTGAGCCTTGCCATCTTTGATATTTGTCGCAATAAAAGTTGAACTAATACAAGAATAAATTACAAAATAGATATTCTGTAGTCTTTAGTAAAGCGTAATACCCAGTAAATATAATTATATATATTCGTAGCGATTAACTGTTTCTACCCTCGATTAATAACTCAATTTCGAAATATGTTACAGATTAGGAGCAAATAATTGATAATTATTAGTTAATTAATAATTAGTAGATACTCGTTGCAATTAAAATTGTTTGGCATACCAGAGCAAGTATGCGTGCTATAATAAGTATTCAAACGTTGAGTTAGAATTATTTTTCAAATTTTTCCTGAGTGCTCTATTTACGCTTAATTTTTTCATGAAAAAGTGTATTATATCGTTACACAGTGTATGATAATAATTATTATTTACAGGATAAAGCAGTGTACGGAAGTGCAAATGAAAGATTTAATCACAAGTCATCATGAAATGGCGCACATCCAATATTACTTGTATTATGCCGACCAACCGTATTTATATAGAGATGGAGCAAATCCAGGTAAATTAATAATTTGAATTATTCTCAATTGAAATGATACTTATTGAAAAGTCGATGAACTGAACGACATGGAATGACCCCATACATTAGCGGAAAACCATATTATGGTCAGTTTTATTAAATATTAAATGTTTTCAACAGAGGCAGCTCTCGGATCATAGGATATTATATAGAGTGACTCATTAATATGGGGACGGTAATGAACTTAAAAATTTTCTTCTCAGAAGTTGTACGGGATTTTAGAGATGCACTCTATAGGGTGACCCACGAGTAACTGGAAGTAGCATAATGCCAAGAAAACGACGGATTTTCAGATTTTTCTGCAATATGGTGCACTCTATCACGGTCACAATTTAAAATAATTTCCTATATACAGGGTGTTCCGTTTCTGAAAAATAAATCAAAGTAATGTTTTTTTGAAAGGACCACCCTATATATTTTGATGATTTTGGCTTTGTGAGATCAAATGAAGGTGACTTTGTTCAATTTTTTTTCGAACATTTTTTTTCTTCTTACGTTCTGACTTTCCGATTGTTATCTTGCAACAATTATGCTACTAATACTATATTTCTGAGTAACAATCGTTGGGAAACTCTGAAATCGATACAGGGTGTACAGTACAAAATTTCCGATTCCGCCCTTCTTCAAACCTCATTTTTTCAATTCTTTCAAATGACACACCCTGTATTTTATACTCTGTAATGATCGGTTATTTTCATACCTATCGAACGCTACCCATGTGCCCTATACCTATTTAACGGTTATTGAGATTTCTCTAATATTCCGATATTTTGTGTCATGTTCAAAATGGCTTCCATTTTGCTCTATGCATAAATGTATTCTCTTTTCGAAAACTGCTTTAAAATGTTGGGTACATATTATTTTCTCTTCTCTTAGTGTTTTGATGGACAGAATATCTATCGTAAAAGTGTATTCTGCTATAATTTTGTTGTAGTAACAATTAGAAATGTTGGAAAGTTCGTTCAAGTCCTTGTTTGAAACTCAGGATATCGAAAAAAAATTATTCGAATTATATTTTCAATGAAATAAAACTAAAGTATTTAGATTTTCACTATATTAGCAAAACTATGACCGGTGTCACCACACTGTGGCTTCATCAGATAGATACAAAAAAATGAACAGAGTTATTCCTTATACAGGGTGCTTCAACGAAAACTAAGCGAAGGCTATATCTACCAAGACATTCATTTCTGATCAAAACGCAAAAACAGGTTAATTCTTGTTTCAAGGGGGACATCTTTTGGGGTACAAAACATGCCTGAAATATCAACCCCCTAAGCAATCTTTGAAGGGAAGATGGGTCGAATGATGACTCAGAAGAAAGGTGGTATCTTTGTCTACATTGCCTTGAACGAATTTCCATTCTTAATTGAAAACTGTAAAAGATACAGGGTGAGCAACTGAAAGATAGGGAAGACTATTTCCCTGATACTATTCAAGTTTCAGTGAAGTAAAATGGAACAGATCCATGCTGATCAATGGCAGTCATCATCAAGTAACATCCTCATCTCGACTATCTCTCGCCATAAGCTTCATTCAAGTATATTATTAGTGCAAAAAAATGGAACAGATTCATTGCAGATCAAAGGCTGCCATCTTTGATCTAAATAAATCTATTCCAGATAATTGAGGTACATTTGTCCAATCAAGTACTACATGAGGTCCTATAATTGCTCCCCATGTATTGGCAGTTTTTCGCACTAATATTCCAATAGTCTTGGGGCGATAGTCTCCTCTTTTTTCAGTGGCTCACTCTGTATCTTCTACAGTTTTCAATCAAAAATGAAAATTCTTTCACGGGAATGCAGAAAAAGATAATACCTTTCTTCCGAGTTATCACTCGACCCATCTACCCTCTTCCAAATTTTCAAAGATTGTCACCCCTGCTCCAGGGGTTGAAATTCGAGATGAGGATGGTACTGATGATGACTGCCATTGATCAGCATGGAACTGTTCCATTTTACCTCACTGAAACTTGAATAGTCTCAGGGAAATAGTCTTCCCTATCTTTCAGTTGCTCACACTGTTTTTGCGTTTTGATCAGAAATGAATGTCTTGGTAGATATAGCCTTCGCTTAGTTTTCGTTGAAGCACCCTGTATAAGGAATAACTCTGTTCATTAGTTTGTATCTATCTGATGAAGCCACAGTGTGGTGACACCGGTCATCGTTTTGCTAATATAGTGAAAATCTAAATACTTTAGTTTTATTTCATTGAAAATATAATTCAAATAATTTTTTTCGATATCCTGAGTTGCAAACAAGAACCTGACAACTTTCCAACATTTCTAATTGTTACTACAACAAAATTATAGCATAATACACTTTTACGATAGATACTCTGTCCATCAAAACACAAAGAGAGGGGAAAATAATTTGTACCCAACATTTTAAGGCAACTTTCGAAAAGAGAATGCATTTATGCATAGAGCAAAATGGGGGCCATTTTGAACATGACACAAATATCGGAAAATTAGAGAAATCTCAGAAACCGTTAAATAGGTATAGGGAACATGGGTAGCGTTCGATAGGTATGAGAATAACCGATCATTACAGAGTATAAAATACAGGTTGTGTCATTTGAAAGAATTGAAAAAGTGAGGTTTGAAGAAGGGCAGAATCGGAAATTTTGTACCACCATTATCACCATGGTGTTCTGCGCTTGGGATAATCGTAATGAATTTTTCGTCCCCAGTCACAATGCGATAGAGAAATACCTTCCGTATTAGCCTTGCAAGAAGCTGTTTACAAACAAACAAAACGCCGTTCAACATCTCTCCGCTTCAACTCGTACGGCAGCCAATTTTCTTGTTTCTGAATAATTCCCATGACTTTCAGATGTTTTGAAATGGTCCATGGGTCTCGGAAACAGTATAACGCCAACCGTTGAAATTTGTTCAACTCTTCTCTAGCGCGCCTCCAGATCCAGAAGTCACCACCGCCTTTTGTGTTATCGTGTAATTTGCTCTTACTAAGGTAATGTTTCGTTTCACGGATTATAATGAAATCTTATTGAAAAATGAAAAGATATTCGTTTTTCAGTTGCGCTCCATTTGCCATAGGAAGGAACTATCCTAAACACTGCTATTTTATTCTGGGAGTATAAAATAGGTCACACCAATTATAATTATTCTTTTTTCCAATGTGTTAAAACCCAGACCAGTGCCGAACAAACATCACTAAGCTAGAAGAAGAATATCAGCAATTATTTTCGTCCGAACCGAATGTTACCCTGTCATATTAATAATTTAATTTGCATTAAAGCTTTTGCTTTTTGGCACATTGAACAAGAGAATTCTATGATTCATACATTATTAGATTTTTCTTACAGTAAAGCTGTTCCTTGAGACTGCTACAAATCAAAAAGCGAATATTGCCAACACTAAATATTACTACATGGAACGGTATTCTGCAGTTTTGTTGTTCTGAGCGATTCGTTAATAAATTGCAATATTCGAAAGAACTGACCTTGAATTATAGTGAAAAAAAGCCTTCAGGGATCAACTATAGAACTGTTCAGATGCTGGGGATTACATATTAATTAGAAAGCATTTTATGAAAACGTGATATCGTATCGTATTGCTCGAATAGGATATACTTTGAAAATTGTCCATAAGTTTCAAACTTAATGTTAGGTGAGATATGCGGTTCTACCTATGTGATGCTGTAATTAGGTGACCAGTTGCCTGAACTATTCTATCATTATACCACTGACTGTTTGAAAAGATTACCCAATTATATAGATTCTGCGTAATTTCAGGTGTGTCAGTGCAAATTAGATGGTCTCCGGCTTTTATTTTTAGGTTTTTAACATTCATTGATTTTCTGAATTCATATGCAGTCCGGTTCATAATTCAAATACTTTTTCTTTCTTCTTCAGCTGGTCAACAATTCAATTCAATTCAACTTTATTTACTCCATAATAACCCCTAGGGTTGTAAAGCATGTTATAATATAAATATAATAATTTACAACTGTGTAAAAATCATAATTGTATTTAAAAAACAAATAGAGACTTATGAGGCGAACATTTACATACATACACATACAGTGCACAGAAACAAAAAATAAAAAAATGGAATATCACAGTCTATTATTAAGAAACTCGTCAAGCGTATAATATGGCTTTGTCTCGAGGTACTTCATCAACCTCTTCTTCATTAGTTCAGCAGGGAGAGATCTGATATTCTGAGGGATTTTATTGAAGATTGTCACCAGCATATATCTTGCATTTTTCTGGAGATAGGTTTACTTCATGTGAGGTGGATTCAAGTTTCGTCTTCGTCGCGTATTGTGATCATGTGTCGATTTCTGTTCTTCAAATAGCTCTTTGTTAGTAGAGACGAAAATAACTGACTCAAAAATATACAGTGAAATTATTGTGAGCACTGATTTCTCTACGAAATATTTCCCTTAACTTTCTGTGAATGGAAGCCGCAGCATGCTACGAATACACCTCTTCTGCAACGACAGTATCCTATCTACCTCTGACGAATTCCCCCACAACACAATTCCATATCGGAGCCTACTGGGCACATAAGCATGATAAGCCATGAACGCTGCTCCCTGGCTCACAGTATCTGTTAAAGTTCTCAGCGCATATACGTATCTGGCCATACTCCCAGCCACCTTATCTATGTGATCTCTCCAACTCAGTCTGTAGTCGACATGGACTCCCAAAAAACATACCCCTTTTGATGTTTTGTATGTTTCTGATTCTCTGGTGTAGGTTGTACTCAGGAAATCTGTACTGTACCCGAACTCAATGAGCTGCGTTTTTTCAGTATTCATTTTGAGTTTATTTTCGTCGAACCACTGGCGGAGCTCAGATACAGCATCGAATATCATGTCTTCAATGCATCTGTCGTCGCCAGACAACACAACTGACGTATCATCCGCAAACTGAACAATCCTGTTAGGCAGTACCTCAGGCAAGTCGTTAGTGTATATGATATAAAGAAGCGGCCCAAGCACATACCCCTGAGGCACCCCCTTGGTGACCGACAATTCATCTGACTCGATCAAAATACCCGTAACTGGATCCCGTTCAACTACAATTTGGGATCTTCCAGTAAGATAGGACCTAATGAGTTCCAGGGGCAAGCCTCTTATTCCCAGTTTATTCAGTTTTTGATAGAGGATATCATGATCCACCATGTCAAAGGCCTTAGATAAATCAGCACACATCAAGACTGTACGTTTCTTATCATTGAGAGAATCGATTATTCTGGTCAAAGTCTGATAGAGAGCCCGCGTTGGAGACTTTCCTCTTCTAAAACCATTTTGATATTCAGTCAGAAGTTTATGTGTCTCGAGAAATTCAACGACTCTTCGATTGAGTGCCTTCTCAAATATTTTTCCAACATTTGACAGCAGTGCAACGGGTCGGTAGTTATTAATATCATCCTGGTGGCCTTTCTTGTGGATTGCTTTAATATGTGCTTTCTTTACTTGAGTAGGGAAAACTGCAGTATCGAAAGACAAATTTATTAAGGACAGAGGTTCGGCAATCTCATGAGAAACATGCTTCAGCAACCTCACCGGCACCCCAGCGCAACCTACGGCGTTCGTATCTCTCAATGAATGAACAATATTCACCACCTCCATCGATGCGATGGATCTAACCGAATGTAGTGCCATACTATTGGGAACGCAGGCAGCACTGAAACGACACTCCTGATTTCACAGTCAAACGGTGCATGGTTCACGAAAAAGTCGTTGGCAATATCCAGGGTTTTTTTATGGTCAATATGACGTAATGGTGAATAAAACGTAACAGAATACATATAGATACTATGGCTATAGTAATGACTATAGAATCTAATTTCAAGCATTTTACATGTGAAGAGTTTCACAACATAAATTTGAAAGAAACGCAGCCAAAACTTTTAATTATATTTGTTTCATCTAACTTGGATTTAATTAATTGGTGAAGTTTTTGTGTTTGATTTGTTCGATTACAAATAGAGGCGGAAAATATTAATTATTTTGTTTCAATATAATACTCCAAAATTTATTCAGTTAATCAGTAAAGAAATTTTGTTTTGTTTAACTTTGTTTTACAATAGTAGTAAGTATAATGAATGATTAATAATGAAGAATACTACTATTTTATTGTAATTCTTTTAGAATATAATTTCTTCTAAGTTTCTGGTAAATAATCGTAAAACCCAGAAAATTTTTCATGATTGAGAATGAATGATTAATAATGAAGAAAACTACTATCTTATTGTTATTTTTTAGAATATGACAATATTTCTTCTAAGTTTCTGATAGATAATGGAAAAACCCAGAATATTCTTTATGATTAAGGATGTCCGTCATAAACTCAATTTGATTTTGTTTCTTTTGAAGTTTGCTTTCTCCGGCACAATTATCTATACCAATCCTGAAAACCAGCTTCACTAGAAATACACTCCCACAAAAATTGTCGCATCACCCTACTTTTTCGACAATACTAAATAAACTTTTAAGTTGGTCATTCAAGAGTCGCTAGGTAACTTTCAGAAGTGTAAAATAAGAAGATATAATTCAAAAGAGATGAGTTTATGATGGAAACTATCAACAATTTTCGAGTTAATGAAAAATTAAAAAATTCTACCATCTTCAAACATTCGCGAAGAGACGAATCAACTAGCATCGAATGGTTACTAATCATTTTCAAAATCGAGTGTTTTTTCTGCCCGGGCCCTAATTACTGCCAATATACGTCTCGGAAGCCCCTCAAACAAATTTTGCATGTTTTCTTGAGTCACTGAGTTCCAAATTTCAGGAAGCAGATTTTCTAGTTGTCGGAGTGTTCTACAAGGCATCCTTCGTTGCTGAATTTGCCACCCCATGTTGTCCCAAACATGTTCTATGGGATTCAAGTCGAGACTTCTGGCTGGCCATCTTAACTATTCTAGTTGCATGAGGCCGAGCATCATCAATCAATGGGCCGGGCCGAAGGGTACAATATGGGGTGCAAGGATATCTGCGATGTATCTGGTCGCTGTCATTCTTCCGTTATTCACTAGGACTAACTCAGTTCGACCATGGAAAGAAATGCCTCCCCACACCATTACTGAGCCCCCTCCGAAGTTTTCGGTTTGCCGCGTATTGCATTGCTGATACCGTTCCCCAGGTCGTCTGTATACAGGCATGCGTCTATCATTTGATACTAGACAGAACCTGGACTCGTCGGAAAAGAGAACATTCGACCATTCTGGAATATCCCAATTTGCATGTTCCCTCGCAAACTGAAGTCTTGCAACTCGATGTTCTCTGGTGAGACGCGGGCTGGTACAAGCCACCCTTGGTCTGATATTGTCTTCTCTGAGCCTGTTCCTAACAGTTTGCAATGAAATATGCACATTTCTGGAAAGCGCAAGTTCATTTTGTAGCACTCTAACCGTACAGTGCCGAACTCTTAGTGCAGTTAAACGAAGCCAACGATCATCAACTGGTGTCGTTATCCGATTTCTTCCCTGTCCGGCCCTTCTTCCTTATTCCCCTGTTTCGAGGTACCGATTAATTCCTCTTGAAATAGTGCTTTGGTTAACATTCAACAAGTTAGCCACGTAACGTTGGCTTCGCCCTCCTTGCATTAATTTATCGTGAAAACTGAAGAGAAATTGAATGAATACTGACAGTTAAATAAGCGCATTCTTGTTTCAGATGTATTTGAGATCATATGGAAACAAATGTTACTACATATATAAGATTTTTCCCCTCATATGTCCAAAAACATATGTTAACAAAGAAACTGCGATCGAGCTGCTTAATCGATTGTGGAATTCAGAATACCAGATGATGCGACAATTTTTGTGGTGTGTGTATTTAATAATTGACGAAGTATTAAATAGTTTTTCTTGAAAAAAGTCTGTTTTTATAAGTTATTAATATTATAATTAAGATGATTTCGAGCAAAGTCATGGATAAATAAGTTTTTCTTCAGAAAAGTCTGTTTTTATGTTATTCATTTTATGATTAAGCTGGTTTCGAGAAGTCATAGGTAGACATCCATATGAATCGTCATTATTACCTAGTCTCGCGCAATTAACTTTTCATATTCATAACAGTTCACGTCCAATATTTTGAAAAGTAACATATACCCGATTTCATTCATCATACGATGAACTTATATATTTATCGAAGTACGGTCCTATAAGCATTATTAAAGAATTCATTATTTCGTAGGCTTTCACGAAGGAATAGCGAACGCTATCAGCTTATCTGTCTATAATCCAACTCATCTTCATCTTGTCGGACTATTCAACAACGATACAACTGATTATGAAACAAACATGAAATTTTTATTTGGAATGGCATTGGGCAAATTAGCATATGCACCTTATGCTTACTTGGTGGATTTGGTAAGTGTCATACTTATTTCACATTCAGCACATTATAGAAAATATGTGTTTCAGTGGCGCTATGAAATATTCAGGAACGGAGTATCCAACATGAACTCTGACTGGTGGCAGTTGAGAATAAAATTTCAAGGGGTTGTTCCACCTATACCAAGGAGTGAACAACATTTGGATGCTGCTGCTAAGAGGCATATTCCAGCTGATATGCCTTATATGAAATATTATGTGGCATTATTGTTAGAATTTCAAATTTTTGAAGTGTTATGTAATGCAGCTGGACATACAGGACCTTTGCATAGTTGTGATATTTACAGATCTCGGGAAGCAGGAAGGATTTTATCGTGAGTATAAATATTATTAAAAACTTATTAAAGGGGTCTATCAACTTGCAAACTGCACACTGGATTGTTGCTATTAAAGTACCAACTTTTTAAAATAAAACTTCGATTTTAATCTTTGGTATCGAGAAGATCGGATTGAAGATAAATATGGCGAAAACTAAGATGATGACCAACTTAGTACCAAGCCAACCAGTTTCCATCGATGGTGAAATTGTTGAACAAGTAACGTCATACAAATATCTGGGGCATGAGATAACTATAGGAAGGCGAATAAGGCTGACATGGGCTGCATATGGAAAACTGAGAGATCTGCTCAAATCAGAGATACCGATTTGTTTGAAACGTAAAGTATACAATCAATGCGTTTTACCAGTTTTGACGTACGGTGCAGAAACCCTGACCCTAACAAAGAAATCAGCTAATGAAATATGTGTTGCTCAGCGTAAGATGGAGAGAGCTATGTTAGGCATAACACAACGGGACAGAATTCCCAACCATAACATACGCCAACGAACAAGAGTCCAGGATGCTCTCGAGAGAGTTGCTAATTTAAAGTGGAACTGGGCCGGTCATCTAGCAAGAACCACGGACGGTAAATGGACAAAGCGTCCTCTGGAGTGGCGTCCCAGAGATGAAGCCCACAGAAGTAGAGGACGTCCACCAGCTCGTTGGAAAGACGATATCAAGCGAGTGTGTACGAACTGGATAAATCCGGCCCAAAATCGCGAGGAATGGAGATCGTTGAGGAAGACCTATGTTCAGCAGTGGACTAGGATGGTTGACAGATGATGATGATGATGATGATCGAGAAGAAGCGGGCAATACAGCCACTGATAAATTTTGTTTTGTCAGGTATTGCTGATACCATGACCGAAATAATATTGTTGTTCTATGTTGGCACATACAATAGGTGTTTGGTGGGTTACTTAGATAGAATCCCCTTATCATGGGTAAAAGTGGTTTTGCATATGACGAATACGTATTATTTTACTGAAAAACACCTCTCCTGATAATAGTCAACAATTTCTTGATAGATGGTAGATTATACTGTTGAATATTTTTACAATCCATATTTTTCAGGGACATAATGACTGTTGGAAGATCCAAACATTGGAAAGACGTCCTAAGAATATTAACTAAGGGGAAATCTAATAAATTATCTTCAGATTCGATGATAAAATACTTCCAACCGCTTTATATTTGGTTAAAAGTACAAAATAAAAATGAAAAATTGTCGGGTGGATGACAAATCAGGAAGATGCTGCTTTATTTCAACCACTGATATCAGCGAACAATTGTAGTACTTTCTTTTCTTTGAGTATTTTGAATATTCTTGTTTTAACCATGTTCTCATGTATATTATATTAATAATGTTGTTAATATTTATGAAAAATTATGTAAAATAGAGTAATTAGTTTTTAAGATCATTGAATTAATATTTGAAGTGATACCCAATATTCCTATAAATGTGATATGAGACCTACATGACAAATGTATGATTTGTTGAACACTACAAGTTTTATATGGTCACTATGGTACGTCTCAAAATAATTACATAATCTCGACTAAGTTGTTTTAAGCTGCGGCAATTTTTCGATACTATTTTGGGTGAACAATGTAGGTATGTCGAGATGTCTATTGCAAATATCTAGAGAACAAATAAGCCTTCTACTCCAAAATTCGACAGTATTGATTATTGTAATCGCATAATACATTAGCTCAATTTTAGGAAGCTGTTTTATTTTTTCAATGCTCAGATCGAAATTGGCGCAGTTCATAGTATTTAAACAAAAATAAAAAGGTTTATATCGATTATTCCGAAAGGTTAACTATCTAAACTTCACTCGAAATCTCTTCAAATGAAGAAATAGTTTTGGAATTTTCACAGTGAATAGAACGTCAAACTATTCTTTGTGTTGGGTTGAATTGTAACCATTACAAGTCATTTCTGTATAAGCGATATAAAGGTATTTTTGTAAAGTTGAATACAAACGGAATTTAACAAAATAAAAGATTTCAAAGAAATCTCAATTTCTGAGACGGCTGCTCCTTGAGGGGAAGTGAGATTTTCCTTCGCATAAAACGTTAGCTGCGCCCAGTTTCATTCTCAAAACGAGCGTAAGTAAGGATTGTGTGTCTATAAAAAGTTCATGAAAAGTGATGAAGCGTTTTCGATCGGTTGAATAAAATTTGGTAGAATGTGTTTATGTATCGATATCTAAGTTAAATATATTACGCTTCTGGTTGAATCTTTCAACCCTACAATTTGCCTCATTTCATGAATTTTAAATAATACAAATTCAATGAAATTTCGAAGAATGTCAGATGCTAACCTACTGTTCGCGTGTTTTTCCAAAGTTATTCCTACATGATGATATAATCCATAAATAAGTTTCAAATCTATTACAAACTCAAAATACTTTCGATATAGAAGGATTACATATATTATATGGTCGAAGTCCAAAAGGACACAAAAGAGCTATTGAAAAAAAGATAAATCTAAGACGATATATTTATAACAGCGACAGCTACCCTAGAGTACCTATAGTTGATATAGCATGTTGATAGCATAAAACTTTATAATTCAACTGAAGTTTATTAAATGAGAACTGATATGCGCATGAAATAATAAATATATATATATATATATATATATATATATATATATATATATATATATATATATATATATATATATATATATATATATATATATATATATATATATATATATCGATTCAGAAAGGACGCACCTCGTACGTTCGTACGAGAGTCGCCCTCTATGGACCGACACGGCTAACCCGCTACCGGACTTCCAGAAAGATACGAACAATAACAAACAGATGTGGAAACGTTAGAAATTCCAAACATTTGGGAGACATCTTTCGCCGTTCCGTGAATTACATCAACGCTAGAAAACGTTCGTATCTTTCTCGAAGTCCGGTAGCGGGTTAGCCGTGTCGGTCCATAGAGGGCGACTCTCGTACGTATGTACGAGGTGCGTCCTTTCTAGAATCGATAGGGTACCCTGATGTAGCTTGATAGGATGTTGTCAGCGATATGCGACACTGATGAGCTCCTAATAAGGGCGAAACTGCAGTCTGCCGTTTCGTTTCTCGATATCCTGCTTGGTTGCACTATTGTGGCTTTTGGGGCCTGCGTGCATGGCAGGCAGATTTGGGGACTAGCTCTTATCAGGAAGGATTATTCATTGATCTACGGATTTTTGAATGATTCTTCTTGTCTCAAGTTTAGATATGTAGGCTCCTCGCGAAGTTTATCGCGGAAGATATTTGTCCCATCAAATATATATATATATATATATATATATATATATATATATATATATATATATATATATATATATATATATATATATATATATATATATTAAATTTTAAATTTTCACGAAAGTATCTATGATTTGATGTGTTAAGGGTTTATTCCGTGGTCCATTTTGATTAATCGAGCGTAACATTAGTTACGCTCGAGACATCGTCTACCAAACGCCTGAAGATGACAAGGGACAACTTGTCGAAACGTCGCCACAATCAAAATGGACCACGGAATAAAACCCGTTACACATCAAATCATATATATATATATATATATATATATATATACAGGGTGTCTACTCTACTAAGTTGCCAAACTTCAGGAGATGATAGTACAAGTCATTTGCAACAAAAAATGTACCATAACATTTCTTCGCAAAGTTGATAATTATTTAACACTTCTTGATTTTACAAAATTCTTCACTTCTTTCAATAAAAACATGAATTTCTCTGTTATTCTTACAGCTACATAAGTTCTGACCCATACCATCGGAAAGAGCATTGAATGTGCTTTAAGATAGGTAAGTACTTATGGTAAAAAATCTTGTCTACCGGGTGTTGTAAAAGGCTAAATGAAAAAATTGTGAAATGAACAAAATTAGTGGTATTTTCTTCTCAGCTGTACCACCGAAAACTGGTCGATAAGAAGCTAACTATTCTTTTTTCCAGCTATTACATGGGTAGGTCAAATTACATGGGTTGAAAGTCAGATGAATATAGTAGTTTTTGCCAAGAAAGAACAACTACTTATCGACCAGTTGTCAGTGGTATAGCTAACAAGAAAATATCACTAATTTTTTCATTTAGCCTTTTACAACACACGGTATACAATTTTTTTTACCATAAGTACTTACCTATCTATTAGCAACATCAGTGCTCTTTCTGATGGTATGGTCAGGTTTAATGTAGCTGTAAGAATAACAGAGATATTTTTGTTCTTATAGAAAGAAGCAAAAAATTTCGTAAAATCAAGAAGTGTGAAATAACTCGATAATTATCAACTTTTCTAAAAATGTTATGCGACATTTTTGGTTGCAAATGACTTGTACTATCACCTTCTGAAGTTTGGCACCTTTATAGTAGACACCTGTATATATATATATATATATATATATATATATATATATATATATATATATATATATATATATATATATATATATATATATATATATAATAGATTCATTGTTGAATTGTTGAATTGAAAATGTGGTTTGGAAATTTGAGACTGTTTCATCATAAGAAAAATTGGTAATATTTCAATAATATTAAATTAATTGCATATTCTCAGTATTTTATTTACTGTTACCATACAACATAAACAAAAAATTATGAACCTACAGTTAAAACAAATTTCAAATTAAAATGAACTACATTTTAATAATTAAAGAGTATGAAATTGAAGAAATTATTATATCATATATAGAAAATTAATTTATTTATGACTAAAATAAGATTATTTAATATAAACATCCTGTTTTGGAAAACTCACTAGCCTTCTCAAATGTAGTCATGCATTAGAAAAATCAATTGTCAAATCGTAATAATCAACAAGATGTTACATCCATACCCTCGGTATTTGGTAACTTTGTCGCAGCTAAATAGGGATTATCGATAAAGTTATTAGAAGAATTATTTTCTTCACTCTTAACACTTTCGAGTTCTTCCTCAACTTTTTCAATTTTCACAGCTTCATTCTTTTTCTCCCTACTCTTTTTGTGCTCTATTGCTTCTGCTTTAGGATCATATTCCAAGTCTTCTTGATCGAAAATTTGATCTTGAGGTAAAAGGGCACTCAAATAAGGTGGGTAATTTGGTTGGCTCGCAATCACTGAAAATTTAAGGAGAAGGAAGAATTTATATCAATATTGGGAAGAGAAAACTATTCTAATATGTCACTTGTCACTGTTACAATTTTTCTTCTTTGCAATTTTGATATGAACAATATTTCAATTAGTTACTCAGGGGCAGAGACGCGTTACGTTATGCGGGCATTATGTGGAATGTATTTTTGTTGAAATCAAATAGGGTAAATAAATATTATGAGTAACAAATCATAGAATTTGAGGATTACTTTTTCACATCGATTTTCAATCATTTAGTACGTAGTTAATTGAGATATATGAGTTAAAACCCCAGTGTTCATTTTGATAAGGGTTTTTAGAGAATTCATAATTTCAATGACTCTCCATAGTTTAATATTAGACTCTTTCTGTAAGTGTCCTCCAATTTCAATATTTAATATCTACAGAATATCGACTAATTGATGGAAACTTTTACACCGTGCATTGGAAATTACTAGATTAACCGAGAACATTTTCGCCTTTTATAGACCAGAAACCATATCTTCCGCGAAATAGTCAACCAAAAGTGGTGCGTTCAACCTTCCACCCTTAGACGTTGGCACTCTGTCTCCGTGGCAGAATCTGCTGCACATATTTGAAAGGAATCAGCATGTAAATCTAGCCATAAGCAACAATCATTAGTGGATGTTTGAACCTAAGACCCACTCTCACCTCTTACCTTCATACTCTTGTAGGCTTGACTCCACCTGATATTAGGAGACAAGGTGAGAGATGTGTGCCAGCAGAAACATATTGAAGATCCTCGACATCAACCCATTCCTTGAAGACTCGAATATAACAGAATTTTTCAGACCAACTTCTATCTCCAACATTCAAGAGTTTCCTTACTTAGTGAAAAGAATCTCTTCCATCCCAGAGCCTCAAGAAGAACTTTACTTAGCGACCAACCCCCTCTATCCAATGTGAAGAATTTTAAATCATGTAAGAGTTGGAGTGGCCAAGTGTAAAGAAATGGGCTGCTGAGTAAAATAGAGTGAGTGCACATTGACTTGTTTATTCTCTAATGAAGGAACCCTATACAGTGCTAGATATTTTACACACTGACATATCAATGAAGATCATCATTTTCTGAATGAAGCAATTATGAACAAAGAATGGACGCGGAAAATAAGTAGAAAAATTATTTATAAACAATTTTATATTAGTTTTTGAAAAAATTCAGAAGTAACAAGCACCGTCAGCATGATAATAAAATGATAGAAAAGTATATAACCAAAATTGGAAAAAATAAAAACTTAAGGCAATGTTACCTTTCCACAAAGCATAAACTTATGGTTATTCAAAAGATAACAGAATATTCAACATCATTAAAATAAATACATACTTACATGGAAAAATGTTAGTCTCTTCAGTATCAAATAAATTATGGGTAGTTGGTGCAGTCTTCGCGAGAAATTTAGTTAAAGCCCTCTCAACATCTTTCTTCTGGATAGCAGCTTTTTCTCTTACAGATTCATAGTCAATAATTGGTTGACGATGAGTCTATAAATTCCAAATATAAAATAATTAATTCAAATAATCATCAATTTCAAAGTAAAATATGTTTAGTGAAGCTTATCAATGAAATCCTTAGAAATTCAAAACTGAGAAATTTGCTTCAGAGAGCATATGTTTCACTTTGTTTTTTCACAGATATTCATTTTACTTATACTGAAAGGTCAGTGTGTGAAATGCAGTTTTGTATTTTTAATTTCTTTCCTTGTCATAAAGTCTTTGTTGAGACTCTGCAGTCACCAAAATAAAGGTTAAATGTAAGTAATTAAAATGAATTACGAATAGAAGAACCAAGCTGCAGCAAATTTAAATCCGTAGATCGGCTTCATGCCGAAAATAATCGAAACGTGATTTACAATTTCGTACATATTGAAAAATTAGATATACCTTGAAAACTATATATCAGGCATTTAAAGCCGAAGGTATGATTTTTTAAAGTAAAACTAAAATGAGACACTTTTGTCACTTTTCCACAATTTATTCAATAATCACGACCGGTTTCGACCCTACGGTCATTTTCATTGTTATTCCCTTGAAAATGACCGTAGGGTCGAAACCGGTCGTCATTATTGAATAAATTGTAGAAAAATGGCAAAAGTGTCTCATTTCGTTTCACTTTAAAAATGAATTTCCATAAAATAAATAAATCATCAATACTATCAATATGATTTTTACTTAATAATTGTATCTTTTCAGAAAAAACTGAAGATAACTGACAAATACTAATAGAAAAATTCAATATTCAAAATAATAGTATCGAAATTTTGAGAAAAATGAAGAAATATGCAAGCAACTTCACTTTTTAAATCGACGAAGTTTTTTGCTTTGCGGATGGTAAATAAGTAATATAACAGAGGAAATATGAGGAAAAGTTTGTGGACATGTTGAAAAAGTAAAGAATGAAAAGTTCAAGAGGGAGTTCGTTGCGAAAGGCATTGAGAAGGTTATTATACTCGGCGAAGATCGTGGGGTGTTCCAAAATGAACTGTCTTCGGATGATAAAATTTATGTTTTACCCCCAATCGGTCAGCTAAATATAAAATTTTGAAATTTTAATGCCATTATTCATGTTTCATATTTAATTTTTATATTTTATGAATATTATTCTATCATTCCTATTTTTAAATTTCAAACCCTCAAATTAATAAATTTAATGTTATTTCTATTTTTAAATAAATATATATTCCCCATATTATTTTAATGCTCTGCATATTCTTTGTACCTTGCTTTTTATTATTGTTCCTGAACTTTTAATTCTTGATGTCCTAAAGATAAAATTAACAGGATTAGTAATATTTATCTTGTAACCGAATATTGTTTGTTAAATTTCAATTCCAAATATTTGTTATCATTTTCCATTTTTCAATTTCAAAAACTAACATTGAACGAATTCGTTTAATTGAAACCAAAACTGATTGAATAGATGTTTGATTACTTTTAATGTTTCAAAACATTTCCAACAGGAGTCCTTAAGGAAATATCAACTGAAGTGACACTTTGCTAACTCGATGTTTCTATGGCCTCATAACTGCAGAGTCAAGTATATGAGAATCTGATTTTTCATTTCATTTACAATCAATTCACTCAAGATTAAAGAAACTCATAAGTTATTCAATATTCACATTCCTTCATAGATTCAACACTTATTCAAAAGTGATTGTTTGTTGAATCATATTAGTGGGGAAGTGCCTGTTATACTAGATAACTTTCAAAAGTAACTGTTTATTTTGCATGTCCTTGCTTAAATTATATTTTTTTGTTCATTGTAATCTTTTCCATTTCCTTTCTTTAAGTTTTTTTTTTGATTTGTTTGCATGGGTTCCTCGTTTTGTCATAAAACAAATAAACAAAATTACTTTTCGTTTTCCTAGCTGCATTTCCTGAAATTCACTCTGAACTATTCCAATATTGAATGGTTTCCCTCTTGAGAATTGGCACAATATAAGTATATAATTAGAGGGTGAGGTAAGGAACCGTCATCATCAACAATCATGAAAAACGTTCATTTAAAAGCTAAATTATTATGTTGGAAAGTTTCAGGTAACACTGTTTAACATTAATCGAAATTCAAAATTATATAATGGACACATCAACTTACAGGAGTACGAATATATGCATGTGGAACAGGAAATTCTGGTAAGTATAAAGGAATATGTGATGGCAAAGGCTGTTTAACACCTGTTGTTAACATATTTGGTTGCTTAGGGGGTTGCTGAACTATTATTGGAGGTAATGATGGATATTTAGCATTCTTGATGTAGTCCTCAAAGCAAGAAAAGTTTATACCTGAAAAATAAATTATGGAAACACACTGTTCAATATAATTAGAAGTGGTCTATTACATACCCATATCAATAAATGCTAAAATAATATCAGCTATTAGAGGTTCACTTCTACCAGCAAGTTCGCAATAATTTTTACATATTACAGACAGTTCACTCAGATCTGAAAATGAATAATTTAGACCTATACCAAATAAATACAATATTAAATTTACAGCATTGAATTAATTCCACAAGGGATGCTAAAGCCTCTTTTTCAATCGAATCAAATCCAGTGCCCATGCAAATGCTGGAAATAACAGCTGTAAGCATTTTACGATAAACATTCGTTTGTTGATCAACTGGTGGACTACTCATCTTGTATGGGAAGCAATTTCTTTCAGAAATTTGCTTCAAGTTTTTTCTCAGATATTCCAAACTAAAATCAAATGACAACAATGAATTCTAACCTATGTTGACATGTATAGTTGAACTACCAAAGTATTTGTTATCCATAATAATCCATAGAATAATCAGAGTCTAAATAGGCAAAAAAGCTATAGTTACAAATGCAATGCGTAGATGTTGATTAAATAGTTTTTGATTTGTGTTGATTTGTCTTTCGTTTACAAATTTTTCAATTTTTAATTGTGTTCTAATCTAAAATTCCCAATTAATATGGATTTTGTCGTTAGTTCTTTCACAAGTTTCACAGTTGATAAAAACTTATGGATTAAAAGAAGTATTTATTAAGTCAAGAAGGTAAATTTATTTAATAATATAATACTCATAAACTAGGTAACTTTTGATTTTCAAGTCACATATGTTTATATTTTAACTGTAGAAGAAGTCACTTGTTTTGTGAAATGAACCTCTTACTCTTGTCACTTAATTTTAGTACCATCAAAATTTATGTCAGATGGAACATGAACAAATATAAATGTTTTTTAAATCTATTTTTCATTCTTCTGTTGTTTCTCTCCTCCATAGGATCATGGTATTTCTGCCAAATTCCTATTAAAATTTGCGATGAAGAAGAATCGTAAAACATGCTTAAATTTTTGGGTTCAAATAAGTCCTAATATAAGTTATTTTCAGGTGTGATTTGTGAGCTCCTTGATAAACCTTTTCAAAATGAAAACTGAGAGTTGTGTACCTGGAGATCCTGTTTGGACCAATGGCGTTGAAATTCTTTCAAACGATGTAAGAATCAATAATGAAATATATTTTTTCAAATATTTAGGCATTCAGTTATTTTCAAAGGAAAAGGCAGTTTCTAAGTAATGGTATGTTACTACAGCTAGACCATCTTTTTTACTTTGACCTGAACTCATACATGCTTTGTACTACTTCATTAGAGATCAGTTTCTCTCTGTAGTTATTGATATGCAATATCAAAAATGGCTCAAGATCCCTCATTTCGAATTACAGAGGCATTTCTTTGCTGTCTGCCATACTTAAAATTTTGGACTGTTTGGTTTGCAGTAATCTCTCATAGAAGTGTTGTTCCATCATTATAAACGAGCAACACGGGTTTCGAAAAGGTTGCTCAGCAATTACCAACCTAGCGCTTTACACAAAGAACATAATTGATTGCTTTGAATCTGGATTTCAGCTGAACTGCACATATACTGACTTTTCAAAAGCCTGCGATACGGTGAACCTTAATATATTGATGAGTAAACTAGAGGCCATAGGCATAACTGGTCCTTTACTCTCATGGCTAGGTAGCTTCTTGTATGGTAGTGTACAGATTGTAAAATATAAAAATGTCTATTCCAGAGAAATACATCTAACATTAGGTGTACCTCAGGGATCACATCTCGGCCCTATCTTATTTAATATCTTTATCAACGATATAAAGGAGTTTATTTCCACTAGATTCCTTTCATTTGCTGACAATGTCAAGTTGTATTCAGTTGTGAAAAAATTCCTGTGATTCAATGAACTTGCAGTCTCAAATTAATAGTTTCCTTTTGTGGGTGGAAATTAATGTTCATAAGTTAAATATCGATAAGTGCAAGCTAATTACTTTTCACAAATCTAGAATGCAAAACTATTACAACTACAAACTTGGGAGCAATAATATCAAGCGGGTGGCCTATGTTCAAGATTTGGGCATCACATTAGATAGCCAGCTAAATTTCAAGGAGCATATCTTGTCATCATCTTCGAAAGCTCTAAAACATCTGGGTTTTGTCCTACGTCACCCCAGAGAGTTCTCCCCAGGCACCTTGTTGCTCTACTGTTCACTTGTGCGATCTATATTGGAGTATGGCTCTGTTATTTGGTCCTCTTCTACCTGAGAGACATCGATTTTTTTGGAAATATTCAGAGGAGGTTTCTTCGTCACTTGACATTCAGATCTCTCGTTTGGTCTCCGAACCTTTATCTTGATCTGGTAAAAAACATTTCCAATCTAGATTACTTAGCGCACAGACGTCAGATATTCGATTTGTGCTTTCTGTACAGGTTGCTGAATGGTAGTGCCGAATGTCCTGATTTGTTGAGTATGGTAGAATTGAATATACCTGCAAGATGTACTAGACACACACCTATGCTTAGGGTTAGAATGCATAGGAACAATTACACAACAACTTTTTTTCTGTATCGCAACATCAAACTCGCAAATACAGCGGTGGGTTTGGATCTTAGTTACTTGTGGTTTACTGCATTCAAAAGGCATGCATTTTGTGTGGTCCGGTCGAGATAGGTCTGGATTGATTCAGATGTACAAGTAATTATTTTAGGTTATCTGGATGTCAATGGTTTTGTATGTTAAATGACAATAGGTTTAGGATTTAATTTTATTTTTTGTTACCTTTTGCTACAGTGGGGGTTTCCCGTTTAATCATGTATGTAATTATACTTCAGCATGATAAATAAATAAATAAATATCATTACCAAGCTCTTAATGTGGTACAAGTGATCTCACATTCAACTCTAAGAAGTTGGAAAAATGAATCTGGTGTGTATCAGATTCTTACTTTTTCATTTTACAAACTTCCTAGATGTATTAAAATGTTATACCTATTCGATTCAGAATTTCTAAAGAAGTATCTGCTATTCATTTATTGATACATTCACCAATTAAACTAGCCATTTTGGCTATTCAGATATTTTTACAATTTTGTATTATATACATCAAAATTCCCTCAGAAAAAATATGCTCAATACAAAGTTTCTTAACATTAACATGGCTCGCAGTCCTATTGTACATTGGTACATTATTACATAGAAAGTAGCTTCTTCTCAAAAAGAATGGTAGCTTGTTCGCAACAATTCAGTATTACATGCATGGCCCTCTTTTGAAATTTTCGTACAAAAGTGTTGAAAAATATTCAATATGGGGGCATATGATCTAGTTATATACAATTCTTTAGAATTCTGTGTTGAAGAACTCAAAATTTTTTTGAAAAAGCCTCTTTTAAATCATTTCTCACATTTTACTGTTTCACTTAACTCTGGCCTATTTTCATTGATTAGAATTATTTTGGCCTTTTGTGTTAACAAACAATTCATTCCCTGCAATCAGTGTGTTAATTTACTTAGTTTACATATACAAACATATCATCTGAAAATTGGTTCAATTGGATCTCAAATGAAAAAGAGGATATTTTTTCATTAATGCCTATAAGGAATAATAATGGGCCTATTATTGTTCCTTGCAGTACTCCATATTTCACTTTTTCGGTCTCTAATTTGAACATGTCTTAGTTAGTTTAAATTTCCTGTTTAAATAGCTTTGCAACCACTACTATGCTTTTCCACTTATACCTATATTCTTCAGTTTCATTAATATAATCGTCCTACATAAAGTCTGGTGAGCCATTTTGATGTCAATAAAAACCACTCCCTCAATCAATCCATCAACAATCAGTTCCTTCCAGAATGATAACATTAGTTGTAATCATGTTTCATGTGAGTGACCCACTCTAAAGCTGAATAGATTTTCTATCAATAATCCATCATCTTTCAAATATTTATCAATCTGTATTTTCACATGCATTTCCATTAGTTTTTCAATGAATGGCATTATATTTATTGGCCTAAAATCCTCAATCCTATTTGAATCTGCCACTTTTGGCACAAGAACAATAATTGCCTCCTACCATAATTTTGGCACAACTTCAGAAACAAATGAACAGTTCAACATATTCAGTAGAGTCTCAATAATCATGTCTCCTCCAGATTTTAATATATGTTTACTTCATCATTAGATGAATACTTCTATCCTTAAATATTTCACTTACTTTGTTATTCTTACTTAATTATGCCATCACTTCTTTAATGGCTGTACACTTTTTTTTGCTAGTCTAGTTTATTTTTAACTATAAAGTTTTCAAAATAAGTTGTCTTTTTCCTACTTATTATTTTTACAATTTCATTCCTTTGTTTCTTCAAATGACTCCAACACCATTCTGAGATATTTAGAGCTCTTCTGGATAGGCTATAGGCTAGCAATATATGTTTTTCTTGATGTCTCATCAATTCAATTATTTTCATGTGTGATGTAAAGTTTTTTTCTTTCGATGAAATTCTGTCTAAGCACTAATCCATCCTTCATAAAACCTTCAACCATTTCATTCAAATTATCACTCTTATACCATGTTCGCAATTGGAGCGTATGCTTAAATCTATCTCTTTACATGTACACTTTGAATGATATTTCATTGTTGTCAAAACTGCATCTGTTTACATTGGGTTTGAGATTTAAATTTAAGTTCATATGGAGATAAAGTTTGTCCCCTTTTAAAAAACGATATTCAATTCATTTGAAATTTGGAATCATTTCAGTTTTTTAAGTCCATGATTAAATTTTAGTTGGAAACTTTGATTTCAATTTAAATATTACTTATAGATTGAGTATGGGCAGTTGTAGCTAACTGTACCATTTCGATCCAGAGGTCTATTACCTCTCACTCTGCTTAAAATTTCATCATCGAGCTCCATCTATCTCAAAAAGAATAGTAGCTTGGTGCATGAGTTCCTTCAGTTTTGCACAGGCGTCTACATGTCTGAAGAAGCGCCATAGGCACCTAATGAGTCTGCCATCTCATTGATTTGAATGCTCAAATGACCTGAAACGCATAACGTCTGTTGTCATCACTCCATCTGGTGAATATTTAACGACATTCTGCCAACTTTAACGAGATGAAGCAAGCAAGCTAATTCGTATAGGGTAGCTTGCTTGTCGATTAAAATTTTTATTCATCTCCGTGTCCACCCTTTAGCGAGCAGTAGGTAACCAATAGGAATATTTCAGCTGGAAGAAAGGTGGGAAATCTACCAAGACAATTGAACTATTCTTTAAAAACCTTACGATGGTACGCACTGGTAGTGGAGGCTTCTTTTCCTTTCCAATGGGATCATTAGGGTTTTGTTAAAGTTCACATTTAGTTTTTTTATCCTCGCCCCATTTCTGAATCACCGACTCCTGCAGTCTGTCAGATATGACAACGTCGATATCTCCTTGACAGGATAAATATATCATCAACATATACTTGGACTTGGACATCCCCAAACCCAGGGAAAAATAATTAATAATCATAGATTTCTTTCAGACAATTGATAGAAGTTATAGAAATGTCAATACTCAGCGCAGTTTTCATTTCTAATACTGCAAATCTTTATAAAATGATTTGCAAAATAAAATTCTATTTTTTTTTCAGTAAAAGTCATAATTTTGCAAGCATGTTCTCTTCTCCTGCAGTAAATAATTCGCCATCTTACCCCTGGCATTTCCCAAATCAGGATATTTGTTGAAGAAAGTTAGAGACAATAGTTTCTGATTTGTTTTAGTAAATTCAACTTCCAAAAGTCAGGACTTCTAATATAATGCCAGTAATATACGGTTTGTGAAATCTGTAAAGGAATATTTTCTTAGAATATGCTAGACATTTAGTTATGCTAGTGTCATTTTACAACAATAAAGAAATGGTTTCGGTGTCTTCTCATGCTCATATTGTATACATATATTTACATTACTTATTATTTATATATACAAATCATTACTCTCAGATTCTTAGTCTTGCCCCACTCATAAACAAATCTGCTCATACATGGAATATGAACTTCACCTGCCAAACTAACATCGATGATTCAAACTGTAACAAAACATTATTATTCATTTTCATTTTATGATTATACATTCTTATAAAATTAATTCAGATATTTCTGAAATCTTTTAATGAAACTTCAATTGAATGTGTAAACTTATTATGTACAAATAAATTTATTCCAAATACATTTCTTTCACATAAGTGCAAAAACTTCTATAATTTTTCTTTAAATTTCAGGAATGTTTACCATTAATTGGAAGCTGTCAAGTTTCTTCAATTTTATCTACGTTAGATTCACAAGATAAAACTCTGGTTAGCAACACTGATGTTTCAGAAACAATGGACATAATAATTTTACAAAATTCTGGTTACAAATTGCCAAATATAGAATTAAATCCTGCTCGGGAAAATAACTTTATGATTTTAAAAGATAATAAAATGAACAGAAAAATGTTTCTTATCCTAAGCCCATGAATAATGAGAAAGTAAAGGCAACAAATTTAGAGGATCTATTATATTTTGTATGTAATTTATGTCCTTTCTTATGTACTAGTAATGAAAAGATATCGGAACATTTACAAAATGCACATTCCAACAAAACGGTGAGAAAGCAACAAGAACTGAAATGTCCTGCTTGCCAAAACATATTTCATCATAAAATTTCGTTAAGGTCACATTTAATTCATGATCATGGTGTAAGTAATTCTGATATCAACCAAATTATACAAGCAGTTGTTTATTATGCAAAGGTAAAGATTATCAAATTCAATGAAAAGAAGAAAGGAAAAACAAAATAAAAGAAAGTTCAAAAATGGAAAATCAATTCCACCAAAGTCATTCAAAAATGATGATGCAAGTATTAATAGTAATTTGACTAATAAATATGTAAATAACTATCATAGTGTGGAGAAAATGAATGTTGCAACGAATAATACAATTGGAAATGTTGGTATTAAAGTTAGTAGTGGATTGCCGCAAGTTAATATAGATCTGAATAAAACTGAACAAATTTTTGAACAATTGGGAAAACAAACTTCGTCTAATAAAATTATTGCCTCTGCAGAAAATAAAAAGCTTAATCTATGCTTATTTCCATTATGTAGAGTGAGAATGCATGATAAGAACAAATTGCAATACCACTTGAATTGTCATGTTGCAACAGGATTTAAATGTTTGGAATGCGATCAAGAATTTTCTTTCTGGAATTCTCTAACTGGGCATTTATGGAGGTCTCATAAAATCGATATGGAACTTTATTGCTGCAATGAATGCGATTATAAAACATACAGTTTAGCAAAACTCAACAATATTCATAAATTAATTCATACAAACGTGAAGAGTTTCATTTGCAACATTTGTCAGAAAGGTTTCAAGAATAATAAGCAGATGAGAAATCATAGAGCGATACACAAATCGAAGTCTGAAAAATTGGTGCACGAATGTGAGGTTTGTGGAAGAAAATTTTCTGATCGCAGGCAGGTGAAATTACATATGGATACAGTGCATATGAAGCTGAAACCTTTTCTGTGTAACTTTTGTGGATATAAAAGCTCTTCGAGAAGTTCCTTGAAGATACATATCAGGCAACACACTGGTGAGTTTATATTGGACTTATACAAATTATTCGCTGTAATATTTTCGTTTTATTTATATAAATAAATGCAGTCGCAGTACTTTTATTTCAGTTTGAGTGTTGCCGCAACATATTTGGTCATTTCGTGAAGCCGGATTTTTAATCAATTTCCAAATTGAATTTCTAGTTTATTTTCTATGAAATTTTGTAAACTACATGCAGAAACAATGTTGAATGAAGGAGATATTTTCCAAAACGTTAATCTCTCTACATATTAGATATGTATCTTCTACATGTTTTTTATTCCATTTAAATGATTCGTTTATCATTTGGCAAAGGTTTCACAAATATTTATTAGAAATACTTGACATATGTTTCGGGTTGTTAGCCCATTATCAAGAGTAATACAGTACTAAATTCAAAATGAGTGATTTCACTTATGTATAACGGCATTCACAACAGGAGGTAAATTGAAGTCTAGTTGGTCGTTGCAAATTGGCTGGTTTTTCCTATGAACGGACGTAATTTCAATAATCTCCAAG
The DNA here is from genome assembly GCA_013387265.2 of Cryptolaemus montrouzieri. NCBI lineage: Eukaryota > Metazoa > Arthropoda > Insecta > Coleoptera > Coccinellidae > Cryptolaemus > Cryptolaemus montrouzieri. The sequence continues at coordinate 130,231,665 of JABFTP020000185.1, forward strand.
ATGTCTATCCTTTTTCCTTTATTACCTCGATGCATGAGTTCGATATTCTCGAAATCTATGGAATGATTTTTATTGATGCAGTGGTCCGAAAATCCCGTATAATTTTTATTTTGGAGAATAGATCTTTTATGTTTTTCAACTCTCTTCTCGATGCATCTTCCGGTTTGGTTAGATTTTATATATATATATATATTTATATAGAATAACTCACATTCACTGCAGTGTATTTTATATACTCCGCTTTTATCCAATAATGTTGTTTTATCTTTATTATTAACCACTAATGAACCCAAATTCTTTTTATTAGTGCTGATGGTGTTGATATTATTTCTGTGTAATCTGTTATATATTTTGTTGCTAATATTAGGAATACAGTTAATTGGAAAATTTCTGTTAGATTTAAAACTTGAACTTCATTCTCCAAATCGACAGCTGACAAAGGAATAGAAAGCACAAATGAATGAAAATCACTCAATTTGATACTCTGGGATTGGGAACTACTGTTATGAATCAGGGTATCCGAATAGGTTGGTTTTCTGTATATTTTAAAAGCGAGTGAGTCATGATCCCTACTAATCGACAAGTCCAAGAAGTTCAAAGATTTTTCATCATTTTCATTTTCCATTGTAAATTGAATCGATGGATGCAAAAAATTTAAAACTCTGAGAAACTATTTTGTTGTCTGTGCCAATCCAAATACAGAATATATCATCTACATATCTTTTCCATAAAATGCATTCTCAATTAGGATGTTGGAGAAGTAAAAATTCTATTTTCTATATTTGTCATAAATATTTCACTTAATAACGGAGACCCCATAGGTAAACCATCTAATTGTTGATATATAATATATAATAATAAAATATATCAACAATTAGATGGTTTATAAATATATTCTCCGTTATTAAGTGAAATATTTATACAAACCAAAATATTCATTTAAATGATTCATGAACAGATTCATATGAACCCAAGTATTAAATTGAGTTCTTTCATTCATTTGTTTCCTTTGTCAGTTGTCATTTGAGAATGAAGTTCAAATTTTAAAATTAATCGCTATGAACAACGGCTATGAACCAAAATTAATTGATACCTTAATAAGACAAAAACGACATAAACTTTTATTGCAGAGCATTTATCCGTTGCATACTGAGAAATCTAACAGAGAATTTCCAACTAACTATATTCCTAATATTAGCAACAAAATATGTAACAGATTACACAGAAATAATATTAACACCATCAGCACTAATGAAAAGAATTTGGGTTCATTAGTGGTTAATAATGAAGATAAAACAACATTATTGGATAAAAGCGTATATAAAATACACTGCAGTGAATGTGAGTTATTCTATATAGGCCAAACCGGAAGATGCATCGAGAAGAGAGTTGAAGAACATAAAAGATCTATTCTCCAAAATAAAAATTATACGGGATTTTCGGACCACTGCATCAATAAAAATCATTCCATAGATTTCGAGAATATCGAACTCATGCATCAAGGTAATAAAGGAAAAAGGATAGAAATCTTGGAGATTATTGAAATTACGTCCGTTCATAGGAAAAACCAGCCAATTTGCAACGACCAACTAGACTTCAATTTACCTCCTGTTGTGAATGCCGTTATACATAAGTGAAATCACTCATTTTGAATTTAGTACTGTATTACTCTTGATAATGGGCTAACAATCCGAAACATATGTCGAGTATTTCTAATAAATATTTGTGAAACCTTTGCCAAGTGATAAACGAATCATTTATTCATTACGTTTCACCAAGTGTTAAGCGAGAATTCCATACTTATTCCATTTCATAATTCTTTTGAGTACCTGTTTTATCATCACCAGCAAGATTCTTGTGATTCTTATTTAGATTAATTTTGAAAATTTGATTGCTTTTAGCAAGTATGTCAAAAATAGAACGAGATAAGCTTTTCGCAGTAAAAGGTTGGTGAAATTCAATTGCTATATAATATATGAAAACAAATCGAATGTGATAGCAGTAATTTTGATAATTTTAAGGCTCGATATATTGATATCGAAAGAATACAGGATAAATTTGATAGCAACAGACGATAATTGTTGAATCAATTCTTGAAGAAGAAAATCCTGATTTAAATCTAGAGGATACAAGAATTGTTACTATGGAATATGGCTGATTATTATGGAGTGATTGTACTCAATTTCCAACTTTTATTGGGTTGCTTAATTCTCTCATTCACAACAGTGCTTCCTTAAGTAACAATGAAAAATTTTATTTAGTTTTTCTTTAAATGGACAAACCCACAAGTTAATATATCATTATAAATTTTGCGAAAGCTAGTAAAATATATGGACGAGAGGATAATTTATTTCGATAGCTCCGTGTGGGCTTTGGGGATAAATTATGTTAAATCTCATGCCAGAATCTCATTCGTCAGAGTGTCCATTATGTAGGCAGCTTGGTGAAAATCTTAATTGATCAAATATTGAATCTAGAACATTTTTGGGAAAGTATGGACAGCTATTATAAATTAAAACTGAAATTTTCTTATTCTGTTAAATTGTTGTATACATATTGGAAATGGGTTATCATATCCTCAATTATAATTTGTTAGAAATAGAGATAACGAAATGACGCTTATGATTCCAATGGCAACACGAGAATAATTCCAATCAAAGAAGAATATGTCACAAATCTGACAACACTGTATAAAATTCAAGTGCATTCGGCAAATAGCTGATTGACTCGTTTTGGGTGCGCAACACTCGTCATCATACAAGACAGGATTACCGGAATATAATTCTTCGCGAATCCTTTCTGCTTTTTGTGTTGACTTGTTTTTTGTTGAGATCCGATCTCGATCTATCATTTTAGTTTTATTTAGTAGTTTAATCTAAACATCATACATCAAATTTTGAACAATAAGCAATAGATACTGAAATTTGCCTCAGAAATGTTGAAAACAACAGCTCCCTGAAACACCAAACTGTGTCCGTGATTAAGAAAAATACTTAAAAAAGCTTAATAGACCAATTAGAGATCACATTTTAATCAAAAATATAAAAGTTAAATCAACATCGAATGACATTATTTTCACAAAAGCAGATAAAGGCAATACAGTTATAGCGATAAATAAACAAGTTTATATTTCCGAAACATTAGATTTCATTAATGGTTCTAATTATTCAGTTTTATCATAATATTATAATAATAATAATAATAATTAAAAATTCAATAAGGAAGTGAAGACAGTCATTGAGAATTCAAATTCCATCATTACAGATAATAAACTTATCTTAGCGACTCCTTTACCACCTCAACTTTATCCTTTAGTTAAATTGCACAAAAACGGTTATCCAATAAGACCAGTGGTATCATTCACACATGTCCCAGCATTCAAGATTTCCAAATTTTTAATACATATTCTGGAAAAAAAATAGAAAATATTGTCATTCCAAGTAATGCAAAGTTAGTCTCTTTTGATGTCAAGAATTTGTTTCCAAGTATTCCACCGAAAGATCCGTATAATATAATCAATAATTTGTTAACACAAAATATGACGAATCCACGAATCAAATACGACATTATGGCTTTATTAGATGTTTGCATATCTCAAAATTATTTTTTATTTAACGATTGTTTTTATAAAAGTGATGAGGGAAACCCCTTAAGCCCTCTTTTAGCAGAAATCTTCATGGATAACATAGAAAAAACTATTCATAAACACCCGCTTAGTAAAGATTTCCTATATTGGTATCGATATGTCGATGACATTATTGTGTGTTTCACAGGAACAAACAGACAGTTCACTGTATTCGAAAATTTCATTAACAACCTGCACCCACAAATAAAATTCACTTCTGAAATAGAACAGAACAATTCGATCAATTTCCTAGACCTTAAAATAACAAGATCAAATAATAAACACAAGTTTTCAATTTATCATAAGCCTTCTCAGAATAGAGGTATAAAACTCAACCTTCCGGAAATTCTTAATGATCAGGTAGACATAAATAACTCACCCTTATTAAATTTATTTCCTAAACACTAGTATATTTAACTTTCTAAAACGAATTGTGAGAATCCTCATTGATTTCCGTTCTGCAACAACTTCATACAGAAAAATTTCTTCAATGAAAACTATCTATAAATTAAAATATTTTGCCGAGAGGAGCATGATTCTAAATTTTGTATCTAAGATCATCATAGAGGAGAGCAATACATATAGTGGTAATATTCAATAGAATATTCCAGCATGGAATGGCATACTGCACCTCTCTTAATACCAAGTGGCTCCCCTAAGAATTGTCGAACAGTGCCCAGTGAAGTGTCTGAAGGCAAAAAATAAGGTACCATTCTACGAGAACAGTATCAATTTAAAAAAATGTGGTTATTCGGGCAGTCGAAAAAATAAAGTTCATTTGGAAACAATTTTTTCAATCAACTTTTGAAAATGTTAAGAAATTGTTAACTAATGAAATGTTTTTGGAAATCTGTCTCTAGTGGAGACCACGAAAATGTTGAATGATTATGAATATTTAAGATGAGCAAATAACTTTAAAAAATCATAATTTTTGGATCATTTCGAAAATTATAACTTACAAAATAAATAATATTCATAGACTTTCATGACGTAATGTTGTCATGTGTGTGAGAAAAGCTCCAGGAAATGAAACATTTTTGGTGATGTTCACATTTTTTGTGATGTTCTATGGAGACAGAATTGCCCAGGTTTTTGAGAAAATGATTAAAATATTTTTTCAACGGGACTTCAAGTAACCGAATGACACTTTATTTTTTCAATTTTTGAATTGAAATCCAATACTTTGAGAGAACTGCTTCAGATTCTGTGCTCACTGTGGAAACTATGCGTTCATCTCTTGACGCTCAAGCTAGCGAGGAGTCTTGAGATCCGAAGAGAGATCATCACCCATTAGTAGCTATTCGAGGTCTCGAACTGAGAGAACTTGGATTTAACTCCTAGCTGTACGTACTGAGCTCAGCAATTCCTAACCTTGAGTGATTGTACGTAGTGAGTTCAATCACAGTCCTAGTCGGTGACCACGTTGTGAGTGGCCACATACCTAGCTGTACGTACGGAGTTCAGCTATTCCTATCCTTGAGTGGTTGTACATTTCCCTATTCGGTGACCACGAATTGAGTGGTCACATACCACTTTACATATTGAGTACAGTTGCCGTCGCAGCTAGATTGGGAGGTGGAGTAGCAGTCCATCCCCAGGGCGACATACTATTGCAAATAGTGTATATATGAATATTCAGACTTTATGGTTGATAGTGATAATAAATTAAATGTTTATGAACTCTGTGTTTCCTCCGCTAAGCTACCTGAGCGTAAAACTCGTTACAAGTATGTTTCATAAAGTTTTCTTTAAACAAATTGTAATTTCGTTACCTGTTTTATTTGATCTTGACTATTTTCAGTGAAATAAATCATAAAAGAAATATTTGTTCATGTTGCCCTCTTTCGTTAAAAATTTGATAGATCTCAAAAATATAGGTTATAAAGTATATGCGAAATAAGTATTCCGCCTTTATTTATTAACAGTAATTTTACTATAATACGTGAAGTGAATTCATGAAAATCATTGGTTATATTAACCACACTATATTCTGTTCTTTTCCTCATGAGAGATTAATTTCAACAAACTATTTTTGAACAATATATGTTAATAGTCGATAACAGAGTTCGTTAAATTACACCAAAAAAGCTATTTGCTTTTTTTGCAAATAAACGCAATAGCAGATTATACGCAGTTGCTGTAAATAATGTAGAACGTAAAAGACCTTCGTTGCGCGCAGCCGTTCTTTCTATTTTATTACGCTCAGTTTTTCTCTATCACGCATTATTTTCCACTCTGATTTTTTACTTTCAAAACCTGGCAATATCATGTCATTCTTATGCAACATTGTACTATTGTATTTGTAATAAGATTACCTTTATTTTAATGTGTATTTTAACTGAAAAGCAGACTGGTGCGATCACTTCTATCAACTTACCTGTTTATATCGCATGCGAGATAATAGAGAGTAAGGAAAGGCATATTCTTATATCTCTATTTTAATTTTTCAGGTAAACATGAGAATGAAACATAAACAAAAATTTTGAACATAGTTTAGTTCATGATAAATAAATTTGTTCTTCTATTCAAAAAGAAAAGGTTTATAACATACTTTTCGTCTGCTGAACAGATGTATTAAAGAAAATCTCTTTTCGAATCTTGTGCTATTATATTCAACGTTAAATTAAAATTATAAATAAGACAGTTAAAGCTGCCTGAGTTAGGACTTCTGATCGAAAATTTCGTTTTGTTATAGAATCTTTCTTGATAATTTGCAAATTATTAACGATTTTATATTTATTTACGAAGAACTGAATACCCCATTTTTTCATCTTGATTTCCTAATAACGTTTCCTTTATCTCATGTGCTAAAACAATATTTGAATATCTTTTTCTAGACGTCACTCTGAATCGAATGTTAGATCGCTAGTATATCAAGAAGCTTTATCAAGAATAAACACGGACTTGAACTAGTGCACTAAACTAATACAATTGATCTACAATATGCTCAAAACCAAAGATTCTTTTAGGTGTTGCTGCTATACTTGGGAAATACTCTTTATTTTCAATTTAATAAAACGATGTTCAAATTTTCACTATATTCCCAAACTCATCACGCGTTTCACCACACTGTGGCTGCATCAGATGAGTAGTACTACCTATCTAATGAAACCACAGTGTGGTGAAACGCGTCACGAGTTTGTGAATATAGTGAAAATTGTGTTTTATTTCGTTAAAAAACGTATATCAATTTTCATCAAGTAACGACCTCCTCAATGAAATACTCTTTATATGATACTTCCGTTTCATAAAATTATTGCGGCATAAAATTTAAAATGCATCAACTTGACTGAGGAATCAGACTTTTCTTTTATATGACTAATCCCTATAAATATTTATTTTCAGGTGAAAAGCCCTTTTCTTGTGATAGCTGTTCTTATACCACATCTGATCATAATTCCCTGAGGAGGCATAAATGGCGGCATACTGGTGATAAACCTTACAAATGTGCGTATTGCTCTTACGCTTGTATACAAAGTAGCACTTACAAGGTTCATCTGAAAACAAAACATCCTGGGCAAGAGAATGATCACATGTTCACTTGCCCTGAATGTCAATATAGATCTATAAATAAAGATATGTACCTCACTCACATGATAAGTGTACACAAACAAAAACCAATTTTGTAAATTCTGTACCAATTCTATTGAAATTTTTATTGAATTATGATTATTGTAAAATATGAGTATATGATATATGTATATATATTTTTTATTTTTATGCATAATTAGAATTTGTTGTTATTGAATATAGCCATTAATTTGAATATCTCACAGGCACAATTAATCACTCATCTCTTTAAAATGTTACCATGTTTGTTTACACTGAAAATAATTGTCCCAAGTCGATACTTTGATAAGAAATTCAACACTTAAACTCTTTCAATAAATTCGTGATATCAATGCATTTCATCGATTTAGTCATAATCTGACATGATTTCACTACTGTGGTTTTCAATATACTTACTATCGTTTCAAATACTATTTATATGAGTTTCTTTGCTGAACAATCATAGACTGCTCTTTTAGGTAGTGCTGGATTCAGCCAAAGTCAGATTGTTTGAACACAGTGTGTTATGTTAGCTGGTGTTTAGCAGGCAGGATAGGTAATGGTTACGAGAGTTACCAATTAGGTTAGATTTCAGCTTGTATCAAACTTTGTTGTATTTGATAGAGGTATGTAAAAAATCGAAGGTACTTAAAAGAGGTTCTTCAAGAACATGTACCATTCGCACCGTTCTTGGATGAAGTTATAATACCATATCGTAAAAGTAGTTTTAACATTAGAATGAGTTGCCTAATTAAAATATCTACATATTAATATATTGTTGGAAATTTGAATGGAAAACCGGCTATAATGAGCACAATTGATGTGGTTAATCTGTTCATTCAATCAAAATGATTTCATGAAAAATAATTCCACCTTGTTATTAATACCATTGCCAGGTAATGATTATAATCAAAACATAACATGGAATGATTAAATATTGGGAAAACTTTGAAGTTTATTAAGTGTGACAATGATCTTCCCCTTTTGAGATTATTGGTGACCTTCACCGAGGCTAGTTTATGAACTTTCATGGGTCTCATTTGAATGTGACGAGAATTGGTACTATAGACCTGGCTGCTGAATCCCTTTTTTTTTTGCCTATTTGATGACATCTCAGATGCCACCTCGGAAGGAACAAAATACTGGACTTTCTGGGTGAGGATCGCCCCGTACTGCTCTCGTCACCCAGAAATCAGGTGGTAATCGATTGTAGAATCAGCTACGACCAATACAAATGGATAATGGATGGCTAGCTTTTTCCAATCATAAGTGGAGCTCTCATGTTTGGTGTATTATTATCTTCTTCACTTCGCATGTTGTCTGCTTTGCCTTCAATACAAAATCGAAATATGCGATTGAAAAGTCGAGTTCCTGGATTTTTTTCAGCTACTATACTAATGGCTCACATATCTTGATCTATTTTTCAGATAAGAATATGTGCAATGATGGTACTCCTGGTAGAAAAGTTTTCAATTGCTTGCAGACTCTCGATGGCCGTGTCGTGCATTCGTTTCAGTTTTGGTGATAGTTCTTGCGTCAGATTGGACTGACTATGAATGTTTTCCAGATGTTCGTGTGATATCGTCGTCCAAAAACGCTGACATTGCTTTTATTACAGTACATGTTGCAACATGGCGGACATTTGCTTTATTGACCTGTATTCCAGGTCTCTTTTAATCTATCAGTTTTTGAAATGAGATCTCAAAGATGGATAGGCCATACCCAATACCCGAATGACTTTATCGCTTTGGTAGAGAAGTGGCACACTATGTCTCATTCAGATGTCCAAGCCATCACTGAAGGACCATCGAAAAGGATTCTGAAATTCTTCAGAGCTCAAAGGCAATACCCATCATCAATTTAAACATCTTTTAAGCAAACTTAGAAAATCTATATTTTTCAATGAATAAGTTCTTCTAATCGTTTTCCTTTGGTACACAGACTAAATCAATTTCTTAATTAATTACAATATTATTATCGTATTAGCCATAATTAACTAAAAAAGCATTGTTATAACTATATAATGAATAATGAATGAAAAAATAAGGTAAGCGGTTAATTGGGCCTGTGAGATGTAAAGTGAATGTGTTCAATTTCTGATTTTATTGACAATGATTTAAAGAAGAATGATTATAACTAGGTAATTAGGACAAAAATTTAATCTACTTAAGCAAAAGATGGAAATCATTTCCAAATGAAAACTTGAAAATGTGTGGAGGACAGTTCAGAAAATTATATTAAAATGAATTTAATTACTGATTTGTATTATTTGAGCTAAGTGGTTTGTTTTGATCAAACTAATATAACCTTCAATAATTTCAATCATGAACCCATAAAATCCTTCAATTGAAGCCTATAATTTAGTGGAATATTAATACCCACGTCGAAGTGCTATCCTCTGTTCCAAGACGAACACTAACAATTATATTGGGAATATTGAATGGTTTTTAGCCGTTACTACTTGGTAGTTAATCACGATTCCGAAAAAACACAAGGTGAGGCTTATGCTTTTCTACCAATAAATTATAAAATATACACTGTTACTGCAGTTTCAAATGTTCGAATTTCATCTTCAGACAGAATAAGAAAACTGAATACAAAGTACGATTACTAACTATATTTGTGATTTAAAGGGTAGATGAAAAGACTCCAGCAGGTAGTAGGAGATGGTACTATTTAAAAATATCATAGATTTGGAATTTACATAGATCAAGCTGGTAGTTGATTATTTGTGGGTTACTATTATGAAGTGATTTGAAGATTTCAACTGATTCCAGGAAATTCAATTTCTTGCTTTTAGGAGCAACATTTAAAATTTCTAAACTGTCTATACTAGAAAATGAGTGTTCATTTTCGATATAATAATTGGCGATAGTTGAATCTTGTTTATTCTTTGTGAAAGATGACTCGTGAGTTTTCTAGGTTTTGGGTTGGATCTTTTGCATTCAATAATAGAGAAGACGATTTATTTTGAGGCCAAAATGCAATTTTTAATGTTGACTTTGATAGAATGTTAGCAACATTTTCACTTACAAGCCAGTAGTATGAAATTGGAATATATGTGTTAGGGTTATCTACTTTTACGATTGGATATATTTGAAACCAATGTTTGATCTTTTTCGATGCACTATCTTGTGTATGACTTCATGATTGAAACCGTTGTTATGTGCTATAGTTTAATGTTTTCAATTTCAAACTGTGGGTTTTCGGATGAAAGGGGAAAAGAGAAAGCTCGGTTTATCATTGAATTGTATGCGGACATTTTATGCGATTGAGGGTGATTAGAGTCTATTGGTATACATATATCTGTGCAACTGGGTTTTCTATATATGTTAAAATATAGATATGAATAGAAAGAGAAATTCTTTCTTGTGCATACCATACTGAAGCTTCTTCCTTAAGGAAATATGTATTTTATAGATGAAGTACAATGGAAACCTATTTTTAATTTAATAAGCAGTGTCTAATGTATTTGAATATTCAGTGTATCTCAGACATAACCGTAATATTAATTAGGCCATCAATATTTTTCTTTCGAATTCATTTCTGATTCTACATTCACGAAAATATCTCCATAAATATCAGTACCACAATTATCAATTGAGCAACTATAAACATCCAACATAACATTCTTGAGTTTTTGTATTGATTTTTCCTCTTTTGCTATTTTCTTTGACTTTTGCCATTTTCAAACCGTTTTAAATCATATCCATGCTGGACCAAACAAATCAGAAAAATTATACAAATCTTTCTTTTCGTTTCTCCTTAATCCAGTTAATAATCAATTTTTGTTGTGTGCTTTCATTGTTACTAAATAATGAGATTTCCAGTGATAAACAAGCATATAAGCTATGATTATAACATAAGTGTAATGTGTATGTGATTATTGGACTTAAACTGTCACTTTTTCGTTTGATGATATGGTTTTATCGATGCAGAGTTATATATCGTATATATAAAACCCTACGTATAAACCGAAATAACTGATTTGGTGGAAGTACTTATATTCCTTCTTGAAACTTTTTATCGATTCACGATATAAAAAAACTGTTCAGTTATCCAGGAAAACGTTTTCTTTGAAAATAACAAAGAAAAAAGTATGTATGAAAAATATATTTGGTGACATATCCAACAATTTATAAATGCATAAAAGAAATATTTTAGGCGCAAAAGAAAGCATTTGATGCTCCGTATGCAACATCTTTACGAGTTTACCGTGTGCCGGATATAACCCTGGACCATGAGTTTGCGACATCTTATATATTACATGGAAAAAACTGCTACACATTCTCGTTGATGAAATATGCTTTTGGAATACTGTAAATTTCTCAAAGAATCTTTATTTAGTTTGACGCTGTGTTTAGTTGAGCATTGATATTTACAAGGTGTGCACTACTAATACATAATGGGGACGAAATTCCAGCTTATTATTCCGTTATGAATCTTCCCATATGTGTATTTCTTCGTCAGAGAATATTTTTGATGTCAATTTTGAGAAACAATATATCTTCAAGGATCATTCAAAAATTAACAACCACTCAATAGTTCTTCTAAAATATGTTGTACTTGATAGTTATTAGTTTATAGTACATACTAAATAGTAAATAATTAAGATAACAGATCTTAAATAAGTTGAAAATGGAAAGTATCTTGCTCTTGCATTCTAAACTAAAGGTACAATCGGTGGTTCTATGTAAGCTGTAGTCAATTTTGTGTAATATACAATAAAATCCCCCGTATTTTTCACTTCCTTGAAGCTTCTAACTTCCCAGTCTGAGGTAGGGAACTTTGCCTCGAATGGTTGAGGGTCTGTATGTCTACCTTTTCCATAAGATGGGCCAATAATAATAACTGTACTTCCTTTGTAGTTTCGTACATATTCTTGAAAAGCAGACCCATCATTGAAATAACAGAATAAAAGTGCGTATTCTGGGTTCAATACTTCTGCATCCAAGGGAAATGTTGGGAATGTTAATTTTATAAAAGTTGGACAGGAATATTTACTTTGCCACCATTCTTCATTGACTTCAACACCTATTATTTCAAGCTCTGCAAGAAATGAATTAATCATATAATGTACTCATAAATTTAAATATATATATATATATTAATATTTTGCAAAGAAAAAATGTTCCAGTGACATCATCCACCACTATAATTATGTTGAAGTCATATTGTACCCGATTCGTCTTTCTTTCTTTCTTCTAAAATTCATGATTGATGCTCATGAATTTTAGAAGAAAGAAAGACGAATCGGGCTCACATTGATCGGTTAGTCGTATTTCGTAATTGTTGAAATTTGAGGTTGTGTTGTTTTTGTACTTACAAATTTTCTTTACTTTAACAACGAACTCTTCTGGAGGGGGACATCGATGTTGAATTAAGGCATTGCTGTCTGATATCTAGCTCCTCAAGCATAGACTTAGACAGGAGGAGGGGTGCAGCTGCTGGAAATGCAACTGCAGGGCTTTCTCACCGTCCATCCCGTTGAAGGCTCAAAAGGCTTTATGAACTGTGAACCTTAAAGTGAGCAAAAGCGGAAAAAGGTTTTATCATGTGAGGAGGAATCTGTGAGAGAGTCAGATACACCAGATGAACCAGGTTTGGTGGCAAAAAACGACATAGGAATCTGGCTGGCTCGAAGTAGCTCTATGAAGCCGGAGGAAAATGCGCAAATGCTTAGACACTGCTGAGGATCGCCCGAAAGTTACGACCTCAAGGAAGATGCAAAGAGCCTTAAGCGAAAATTCAATCACAAGTGGTTTCAAGGCGATTCCCCGTGGATGAACTACCATATTCTACTAAAGTTAAAGTATCTCTGTGCGTATACTGCGTGCTCATACAGTGGGAGGGGTAAAGACCCCTTTCATGATCACGCCTTTTCTAAATTTCAAAAAAATCATCATGGATACGGGGCCAGTTATGCTAGCAGCCAATGGCATAAACAAGCCGCTAAAGCTACTCATACTATATTGAAAAAAAAAAGATAAAATATAAAGATCATCGGCTCTCAATAAAATGCAATAATATTTTATGCAACTGATGACTTACCGCTAAGAGGAAAATCCTTGGACGAGGGTGTTTTCCGAAATTTAATCCAGCTGAAAATTGATTCTGGGGACGCCCCATTAAAAATGCATCTGGAAAAATGTGCGGAAATGCATCGTATTTATCGATACATATTCAAAATAAAGTAATGAAAACGAGACATGATTGTGGACAATCTCAAAAGGGCATGTACTTATAGTATTCTAGCAGGTGAGAGCTGTGACATATCTAGAAAAGAACAGTTATCAATTGGTGCCAGATTCTTCGACGAAGCCAGTAACGGAATTACAGAGGAATTTTTTGGGGTTCGTCAAATTAAAAAAAAAATGGACGCTTTAACAATTGCTTCAGCAATTAAGCTGTTTTCTAAAGGTCTCGAAGTTGATCTTCAGAAATGCGTAGGACAGGGTCAAGATGTCTTCTCGACAATGGCAGGGCAAGAAAATGGGGTACAGAAACGATTACGAGATTTTTTCCAATAGGGTTGTTTCTCCATTGTGCTAGTCACAAGCTCAACTTGGTTTTTAATGACCTTAGTGTGAAACACAATTGGAACATTATACAATTTTTCCGTGAATCACCTCTAAGGATAGTGCATGTTCCCTCTGCCTCTTCTATGTGAAACACGATGGTCATGAAAATATTAAAGCATTCGGCTTTTTAAGGAAAACTTAGCACCGATCATCAATGCTCTGCTAACGAATTCAGCAACGCAGCTAGTCCCAAACAAGCCTATCAGCTGCACGCAGCAGCTGTAAAGTATTCATCTTATTTGGAGCCGGTTGTTGATGCATTGCAGGGGGTGGCACTTGCCTTGCTCCAGGTCGAAGATCAAATACAGATTATTATGGTCATGATTTGTGACCGCCAATACAAGGCAAATGAAACATTGGAAATCATCTACAATGAAGTGCAACAACTTGCTAAACAATAAAAATAATTCAACCGAGAATAGTCGGCAAACATACTCTTCTGGACAACCCGCCCACTACGTCAACAGTAAACTACTTCAGAATCTTCATTCCGTACATAGACTCGTTGCTACAGTCACTTTCGGCACGGTTTTCTGACCAGCAACAGTTAAAATTCGTTCTCGAGAAACTACGTCCCAAAACAATACTAATAGTAACAACATACGGCGATGCGCTGATAGAAGTGGGGAAATTGTATGAAATCAAGACCCCCTACAGTGAACTGTGGAGTTGTGGATGCGATATTGGGCTGGAAAGGAAGTTGTCGAAGTCGACTTTGTGACTGCATTACAGCATACAGTATTTTTTCCCGGCGTACGTCAGGCTATACTAACTACCCTTGCGCTGCCATGTACAACGGCCAAAGGACATTCAGCACTACTCCGGATAAAAACATGGCTAGGGTCCACAATGACCTCTGACCTACTCAACGGATTACCTTTAATATCCATTCACAAGAAAACGTTAAAAATCAGTGTTAACTTTGATAAGATAGCCTTTCAAAAATTCACTATCAAGAAGGCTCGGCATCTTGTTTCAATTTAAATAAAAAACTGGTCGTATCGTCTTAATTTAATTTTTTTAAGCCATCCTCACTTCAGATAACTTTCTACCTACCACCCCTGATCTCCACTTAGTTTAGTTCAGCTTGTAGAAAAGCACCATCACCTCTTCTAAGAAAATATACACACTCATTCCATAAAACTAATTAAAAAACCTCGTAGTGTGATCAAATGAGGTGGTACCACAAAATAAAAAATTTGCACTCCTAATGGCCAATTGAGTAGTAAGGGAAACTCATTCATACTTTATGAAGACCTTCAGAATTGGTAACAACCCATTTAAAGTGGAAAAGATTAACATCCCTCTACCTTTGCAGGAACAAGGAAAAACATTTACTAACATAAAAGAAGAAACACTTCTGTTCAGACTTTTTCATGAGGATGCATAACGAAGCTAATGTAACCCTGACAAAATTACAGATGCTCATTACTTATAGGAAGTGAGATGATCACTTTCCCAATGAAGTATCTATTAGATTGATTTTCACACGACATAATTCGAAGTTTGAAATCATCAACGATCTTACCTGTAGACTGTTGTAAGATCCATTCTAAAAGACCACTTCCACAACCTATTGAAATTATCCCTCTCAAACCATTTCCAACAATTATATTTTCTATAAATCGTATATCTTCTTCACTTGGCCATACCCAAAGAATCCTGGTTGCTTTTTGAATATTAGATTTTTCATTCAAATTTAAGATATTCTTCCATTCATTTTTCCTATATAAATCTATGACATTATTGAAAAAATCGTCTTCCATATAAGACATATTTTCGAACTGGCCTATAAGTTACAGCTCAAAATATAAAATTCAATGGTTCAAGTTCAGACTTTTATTTTAGAACGCCTGGTGTTGCAAATTACATCATGCCTCTACGTAATAATTAACAAAACATATATATGTACCAGGTATTGATTGGAAGTTGGAAGATTTCCAAATTTCTAATTAAAATCTTTGAATATTTTGGGATCATTATTTCACTGAATCATTGTTAGTTATTTGAATTACATCAACAAGATAGAAAATTCTCTCAACTTTCTAGTTTACGTTCTCTGAATATTCGGATCTAATCAAATTTTCAGTAAGAAACTTCACTGAGAAACGTGAAGAACTTAAAACGTACAGGACGGACTCCAAAAATATAGATTAATTTTCATTTGGAAATGGATGTTCATCTAAGATCAGATAGTTTTCAGAGAGAAAAATCGTGAATGTTTAACACACATACTCATTAATTTGAATCTTATATTTCATAGATATCATGCATTGTGAAAGAGTAGGAAAGAAACAATTTGCCGCATTTGCTGCTGAAGAAATATGCTCATTAGTCTCACTCGTGTTAACGTGATTTATATGAATTGATAGAAAATGAAATTTGCCAGATTTGACTTCCACAAGCAAGCTGAAATTCCGATAGATTCTCTACATTTTCATTCAACGCCCTATGCACATTCTGTCAAAAAAGTATCGGGAATTAATTATTCAAAAAATCTGCTTAAAACGATTGTCAAAATTTTTGTTCTTCCTAAGTTGGCACAACTGCTTTCTATACTGACGCGAAGCTGAAAGTGATCTGTCATTTAGTTTTCTTTCAATGCTCGATTTTGTCAGTTGTTACAAGTGTGTTTTGCAATTTTTACAGTGGATAAAAATATCGAACAAAGAATTTGCCTCAAATTTTGTATTGCGAATGGAATTCCGTGTGTCGAATCGCTGAAAATGTTACAAAAGGCTTACGATGAATCGACTTTATCAAAAATACGTGCATATGAGTAGACAGTGCAGGGAACTATGTTGAACTTGTTAACAAAATGCTTAATAGTTTTAAATCTCTTGGGTGTAACCTAAGCATTAAGGAACACCTTTTCTATCGTTTTTCTGAAAATTTAGTTGTAGTAATGAGCAACAGATTGAAAGATAAATATATTTTATTTTTGATTTATGGAATTAACTTGAAATACACACACCACAAAAATTGTCGCATCACCTGGTATTCTGACTTCCACAATCGATTAAGCAGCTCGATTGCAGTTTCTTTGTCAACATGTTTTTGGACATATGATAGGAAAAAAATCTTATCTATGCAGTAATATTTGTTTCCATATGATCTCAAACACGTCTGAAACAAGAATGAGTTTATTTGACTATCAGTATTCATTCAATTTCTCTTCAGTTTTCACGCTAAATTAATGCAAGTTTTCTGTGTTTCTTGTTGATTTTCGAATTTTTGAATTTATTGTAATGGCTGCTGAACGTCCTGGACGCTATTTGAGTGATCATGAAATGGTAAGAATTGTAGCACTTCTAGAGGAGGAGCCAACGTTACGTGGCTAACTTGTTGAATGTAAACCAAAGCACTATTTCAAGAACAATTAATCGGTACCGCGAAACAGGGGAATATGAAAGAAGAGCCGGACAGGGAAGAAATCGGATAACAACACCAGTTGAGGATCCTTGTCTTCGTTTAACTGCACTAAGAGTTCGGCACTGTATGGCTAGAACGCTACAATATGAACTTGCACTTTCCAGAAATGTGCATATTTCATTGCGAATTGTTAGGAACAAGCTCAGAGAAGAATATATCAGACCAAGGGTGGCTTCTACAGGCCCGCGTCTCACTAGAGAGCATCGAGTTGCAAGACTTCAGTTTGCGAGGCAACATGCAAATTAGAGTATTCCAGAATTGTCGAATGTTCTCTTTTGCGACGAGTCCAGGTTCTGTCTCGTATCAAATGATAGACGCATGCCTGTATACAGACGACCTGGGGAACGGTATCAGCAATGCAATATCCGGCAAACCGAAAACTTCGGAGGGGGCTCAGTAATGGTGTGGGGAGGCATTTCTTTCCATGGTCGAACTGAGTTAGTCCTAGTGAATAATGGAAAAATGACAGCGGCCAGATACATCGCAGATATCCTGGAACCCCATGTTGTACCCTTTGGCCTATTGATCGGCGAAAACTTCATTTATATACATGATAATCCTCGGCCTTATACAGCTAGAGTAGTTACAGAATTTCTGCAAAATTCCGAAATTGATATTTTAAGATGGCCAGCCAGAAGTCCCGACTTGAATCCCATAGAACATGTTTGGAACAACATGGGGTGGCAAATTCAGCAACGTAGAGTGCCTTGTAGAAAACTCCAACAACTAAAAAATCTGCTTCCTGAAATTTGGAACTCAGTGACTCAAGAGTACATCTAAAATTTATTTGAGGGGCTTCCGAGACGTATACTGGCAGTAATTAGGGCCCGGGGAGGAAACACTCGATTTTGAAAATGATTAGTAACCATTCGATGCTAGTTGATTGGTCTCTTCGCGAATGTTTGAGGATGGTAGAATTATTTAATTTTTCATTAACTCGAAAATTGTTGATATTTTCCATCATAAACTCATCTCTTTTGAATGATATCTTCTTATTTTACTCTTCTGAAAGTTACCAAGCGACTCT
Organism: Cryptolaemus montrouzieri; assembly: GCA_013387265.2. NCBI lineage: Eukaryota > Metazoa > Arthropoda > Insecta > Coleoptera > Coccinellidae > Cryptolaemus > Cryptolaemus montrouzieri. Next base: position 130,249,879 of record JABFTP020000185.1, read on the forward strand.
TGAATGACCAACCTAAAAGTTTATATAGTATTGTCGTAAAAGTAGGGTGATGCGACAATGTTTGTGGGGAGTGTAGTTTAACATATAGTTCACAAATAGGTTTGTATCCCAAAAAATTAAGCTCCTGGAAGAAAATAATGCCACATTTGCATTCAGGGCATCAAATTAATATAAATCAGCTCCAAATACTCAGGCACCAAAATAACTGTGAACTAATTCGCATTTTATCAGGATCGCGTAGGCGTTTGAAATTGAGAAGAAATATTTGAAACATACCACGGTAGGAAATTATAGGTATAACAATCGTAACTGGTGATGACACATGGGTTTATAAGATTGACATGCAAACCAGTCAACAAGCTTCGGAATGATGCCTTCCATTCCAGATTTGTGCAAAAGAAACTCATGGAATTTGCACCATCTCACAAGGCTTTCATTGTGAATTAATTTCTTCTTTGTTCTTAATAGGCAGTTGCTACCTGGACAATCTTCAAAACGTTCCTCGGCATTCTTAAGTTATCACTCCATCTTTTACGAGGTCTTCCTGGACTTCGGCGACCCAACGGAGATTTTTCCCTTGCTATTTTTACAATTCGGGAGTTGTCTATGCGGGTAATATTGGCATCCCACTCTCGCTTCCTCTCAAGTATCCAATTATTTATATCTGGTGTTCCACATGTCCTGCGAATGTTCTCGCTCTTTTCTTTCTCCCATAAAGTTTTTCCTACAACCTTCCTAAGAACACTCATTTCTGCTGTTTCCACCATTCGCTTGGTAGTCGTTGTATCAGGTCTGGCTTCAGCAGTATATGACATTATCGGCCTAATAGTAGTTTTATAAATTCTCGATTTAGTTTCGATGTTTATATGTTTATTTTACCATATTGTGGTGTTAAGGCATCCAGCCACTCTTGACGCTTTCGAAGTTTGATTACTTACTTCCTGTTCCACGTTTCCAAAACCTGACAATTCGATTCCCAAATATTTGAATTTCATGACCTGCTCAATTATCGTACCATCCAGCTCCAGCTTGCATCTTAAAGGTGTTTTCGATGTTGTCATACATTTGGTTTTGGTTGCGGAGATTATCATATTGAAAGTTTTTGCAGTTTGATTGAACGCATGTAGTAGACGTTGTAAGTCGTCTTCCGATTCCGCTGTCAGGGCTGCATCGTCGGCATAGCCCATTTTATATCCTCTAAGTGGTCTTATATTCTTTATTATCGTATTCATGACAATATTGAAGAGAAGAGATCTCAATGAATCTCCTTGTCGAATACCACTTTCCTCCGGTATCAAACCTACTAGTTCTCCATTTATTTTCGGGATCGTTTTGTTGTTCTTATATATGTCTTCAATAGTCTTTATTAGATTATGTGGTATTCCTAAGTTGTAAAGTAATGTTATGATGTCTCTTAGCTGAATGCGGTCAAATGCTTTCAATAAATCAATAAAGCATATAACAGCTAGTTTGTTATACTCAATGGATGTACATGGCCTTCCAGATCAAAATCCTTGCTTTTCATCAGATAGTGTGATGATGCTGTTCATTCTCATTGTAATTATTCTAGTTGTTAACTTGTGCGCAGTATTTAGAAGATTAATCCCTCGATAATTAGCTGGTATTTTCTTGTCACCTTTTTTGAAGAGCAATATAGTGATACTAGTGCGCCAATCGTCTGGTATTTTGTGTAAAACAAAATTTTCTTAACGAGTTTTAGTAATTCTCGTTGTAATGTTTGGCCGTCATATTTAAGTAGTTCGTTTGTTATTCCATCAGGTCCAGCACTTTTTCTATTCTTCAGTTTTTTGAATGCCAACTCTAATGCTTCTACTTCTATATATGCGTCTTCGTTGATCGTTATTTCCGGGATGTTGGTTTCATGAACTATTTCGTTTTCCGTCTTTCCGTATAGTCTGGTTAGATATTCAACCCATTCATTCTTTGGTATTTGGTTAGTCTCTCGTTAACTTCTTTACGTTGTGCCCGTAAGAACCTCCATATTTGTTTTTGTCTTCCGTAAAAGTCACTTACTAGTCTGTTTGAAAAAGACTCCCAATATTTGTTTTTTATTTGTCTTACCATGGAGGTTGTTTCGTTTCTTACTCTTAGGTATTGAACGTAAGTTTCTGGAGTCTGAAATGTTCTGTACTGTAAGTAGGCTGTTTTTTCTCTTTACATTTTTTTTCATTTCGGAGCATAACCATGGCGTCTTACTGTAAGTGTTATTTTTTCTGTTGATGTTTCTCAAACCAAGACTCTCAAATGCTGCCTCCTTAATATTTCCCTTCAGCTTCTCCCAGTTTCTGTTCACGTCATCTTCTTCTCGTATTGGATTGTTTTGGATTTTGATCTCGATTCCATTCTGATTCAGCATTCTGATTGAAGGGTCCCACAAGAACTCGATGTTGATCTTTTCAACCTGTTTTGTTTCAGTATGATTTTTCACCGGCTTTATACTCATCCTGATTTTCCCAAGAAGTAGACTGTGGTCACTTCTCACATTTGCGGAATTCAATGTTCTTACTTCTATATCTTGTTCTGGTCTTATATGTCTACTGGTGACTATATAGTCGATCGTTGATCTATTCCCCCTTGTGTTCTGAAAGGTAAATTTGTGTTGATATTTGTGATCGAAGAACGTGTTATTTATTCTCAATTCATTGAGTGTGCATAGATTAATCGTAAATTCGCTATTACTGTTCAGCGTGTTTTCATTAAATCTTTGTATGATACCAGGTATAACATCATCGCCAACTCTAGCATTGAAATCGCCAAGAATAATTTTCGGCTGATCTCTCGGAAGTGCTTCGAGAGTCTGTTGTACTTGGTTGTAAAATTGTTCCCTTTCTTCTCTTGCCTTATTGTCTTCAGGTGCATATATTGATAACAAAGTAATTATCTTTCGCTCTTATCTGCCTTTCCACCCCACTATATATAAGTACATAATTGCTGTACTGATTCTGTCCTTTGCCTTTAATTCTCGATTCCTGAATGGCGCAGATGTCTATTTTGTGTTCGTTGGGTTCTTGCATAACTTCTTGGTCTTTATTATTGAAGGATCTTATATTCAATGTAGCAACTCGTAGAAGGTCTTTCATTTTCCAATCTTTTGTCCGTTTTCTCGCATGGGTCTTCTTTTGTGAGTCAGTCCTGTTCCGAGGTGAGCCTTTGGTTCTGTGAGCCACTTCAGCTTTTTACCTTAGGCAGGTTTTGAATCGATAGAAGACATAAAAGAGAATTCACGACGAAAACTGAAATCGATTCTGGAAAAAGCAAACACTCGGTAATTTTCAAGTAAAACTAGGATATTTTATGAAGGAAAGAAATTAGAATTATACGTAAGGTGTTTTTGTAATTGGAATAACAAGTGTTATCAAATCAGTTGTCAATATACAGGGTGTTCTATATTAACTAACAAAGTTGGTATGCACTTCCGGTATAACCGGAAGTGCCATGGAGGTGAAAATATTTTATAAATAGAGTTTCGGACCAGCTGAATCAACTATAAAAATTTCAAAACGATAGCATTATTAGTTCTCCATGAATGTCTAATAGGCCACTCAACTTTGGATACCTGTATTATATAACGTTCAATGAAAATTTCATATTCTTTCCAGTCTACGCCAAATTTTTTTTACTGAAACAAACAAAATCAACAGAATATTATAGTAATATAAAATGTGAAACCATCTACACAACGAATACATCTGATATTAACGCACAGAAAATTGGTATGTATTCTATGTTTTAATGCATGGTAGGACAGTTCTGTGGCCAAGACCAGGAGCCGGTCTATTGGTAATCTGAGACATTGACTAAGTATATAAATTATCTCTCTCTGAGAATAATAGATATTAAAAGTAAAATTGGAAAAATCATTTTTGCTTCTTTCCAATTAGCTTTATTATACGAATTCTCAACCAAAGTATCAGCTTGTAATTTCAAACATGACGGCTTTCGAAGGTAAATTGTCATTAAAACAATTTATTGTTTATATTTTATATATTACTTTTTCTAGAATTTGGGGTTCTTCCTGAAATTGCCAAAGCTCTGGAGGAATTAGATTGGATGTAAGTAAATAAATAGAAATACTAAATACCTTTATTCTGCGATAAAATAATTATTTTAGGCTACCAACTGATATTCAAGCTGAAGGAATACCCCTAGTCCTTGGTGGAGGAGATGTTTTAATGGCAGCAGAAACTGGAAGTGGAAAAACTGCTGCGTTTTGTCTGCCAGTTATTCAAATTGTCTGGGAAACTCTCAAAGATATTGAAAGTGGCTCTAGTAGTGGATCCTCCCGAGCATGTATGAATTATTGATTAATACAAATGCCTTTGAATTTAATATTGTGAAATCATTTAAGGTTCTACTTTTAGATTAATCAAATCTTAATTTCTACTGCATAATTTATTCTGGTGGAGGATATTGTATAAAACACAATATTGGTATAGATTAAAGTTGTAGGTAATCCTTTTTCGTATGATGATGAGTTCTGCGCACCCAAAATGAGTCATTCAGCTGCTTGCCGAATGCAATAGAATTTTATACAGAGTTGTCAGATTTGTGAGATATTCTTATTCGATTTGAATCATTCTCATGTTGTCATTGGAATCATAAGCGTCATTTCTTTATCTCCATTTCTAACAAATTATAATTGAGGAATAGAGCATGATAATCCATTTCCACTATGTATACCACAACAATTTAATAGAATGAGAAATTTTCAGTTTGAATAGCTGTCCACACTTTCCCAAAAATGTTCTAGATTCAATATTTGATCAATTAACTTTTTCAACAGATATTTAAAAAAATATAGAGAACACTGAAGCTGGTCTTACCATATACAGTAATAATTCGGAAGTGTAACTGTATTCAGAATTTAATGCGAAAATCATTACTGAGAAACACAAAACGAAACATTCAGCAAGCGGCAAAGTAGCAAATCATCTATTAACAATAATAATACAGGGTGCTTCAACGAAAACTAAACAGAGGCTATATCAACCAAGATATTCATTTCTGATCAAAACGCAAAAACAGGTCAATTTTTGTTTCAAGGGGGACATCTTTTGGGGTACAAAACTTGCTTGAAATATCAAACCCCTAAGGGGGTTGCAATCCTGAACATTTTAAATAGGAAAATGGTTGATTTTCATTTGCTAACCATTTCTTCAAAAATAAACAAATTTTTGCTGGGAAATCGGGGTTGAGAGAACGGAAAGTATTTGAGGTTGAAAACTTATAATTTGCAGAGTTTTCACGCGTTTCGCAAAGGGCCATCATCAGAAAACATTCATGTCTACACAATTATTATCTTACACATTATCTCTTTACATCATTATCGTCAAACTTCATTATCATCATATATATATATATATATATATATATATATATATATATATATATATATATATATATATATATATATATATATATATATATATATATATATATATATATATATATATATATATATATATATATATATATATATATATATATATATATATATATATATATATATATATATATATATATATATATATATATATATATATATATATATATATATATATATATATATATATATATATATATATATATATATATATATATATATATATATATATATATATATATATACAGGTTTTACAGCTCAAATCAATTTTTTCATTGAACACATAAAAGCTGGTTGTACTGTTGATTTTCTCAGTTTGTGCGAAAATAATATATATTCAGTCTTCTTAGAGTTCAGTGTGAGATTATGAGACTCATACCACTTTTGTATACAAGAGACAATCTTGTCAAGAGATCCTGAAGATCCTTTGCCTTTTGTGACTGAAGAAGAATATTGGTATCATCGGCATAATTCATAAAGCACTCAGACAAGTGTTCCATTACATTAGGCATATCATTAACATACAGAATAAAGAACAAAGGGCCCAGTATGCTTCCTTGTGGGACTCCCTGTAATATTGAGGATTTTGATGATTTGAACTCTTTGCCATCAACTGTGGGAGAAACATATTGAAAGCGGTCAGATAGATAACTCTTGACAAGGTCCAGTTGTTTACCCCTAAAACCATATGTCTCCATTTTGTTTTCGTTAGTAGTATTTCGTGAACAACGCAATCAAATGCCCTCGAAAAATCAATATAGACATAGTTGACTGCTCAAAACTGCAGTTTCTGTGCTTTTTCCCTGAATAAAACCATGATGTTGTTGATTAAGTATATGAAACTTTTTAGGAAATACATGTACCTACCATATAAAATTCTCTCAAAATTTTTGAAGAGTTACTTAACAGGCTTATGGGTCGATAAGTATACCTACAACCCAGAATACTTTACTGTTTTTCCGGGTTGCCAATGTTTATGTAATGAATAATCTGAAAACAATGAAAATCACCAATTTTGAGAAGAAAAAACTCCATTCCCACATTCATTAAAAAATTGAAAAAGATGATTTTGTTTGTATGTCCCACAGTATATTTGCGTATATTCGATAAGCTATTAATGAGATCTAATAAAATACTTTGGAAGTGTCTCCTTTTCTCTATATTTAGTTATTAATGTATTCCGTAAAATTTGTTTTTATTGGTATTAACAATATGACATAAGAGAAGTAGTTTATTATTCATTGATTAGAAACTAGAAAAGATAAAAGGTCCAATAAAGACAAGAGCGTTCAGTTATTTTGTTCGCATATTGACGAACCAGTGCGCCCAAATATTATTTCGTTTGTAATCTGACAAAACTGTTCAAAATTCGAATGCATTTGGCAAACAGCTGATCGACTCGAGTCGTCATCATACAAGACAGGAATACCAAGTTGTATATTATTTTTAACATTTGAATTTGGGAGGCTTTTACTTGGTAAAATTCCATTATCAATAATAAAAACAAGTACTGTGTTTTAAGGAATTTTACTTAATAATTGCGATTAGTAACGCGTTTCACTACACGTAGCTTCTTCAGACGAATGAATGTATAGAAAATATAAATATAAATGTTCTTGACTAAGAAAAGCTTATTGGGTTTTATTTATTATGACAGGTATATCCAATGAAATTAAGGAATAGATTGCTCCCGAAGAGATTCAATAGAGGTGAAGGGCTTAAATCGACTTGTTCATTGATGAGTCTACCTGAATGTTTATATTTATTGATTCCTAAAGTTTCCCAAAGATCTACCTTCCAATATTTATTATCTGTATGCAAAATTTCAAACTGTGGGTCGAAAGAGTGATTATTTTCTAAGAGATGATTTGCGTAATTTGAATCTGATTTTTATTTGAAAAACTGGGTTTATGTTCCGATATTCTAATATTAAAATTTCTATGTGTTCTACCAATGTAGACATTATCACAGTCATTGCAATTCAATCTATAAACACCTGATTTATTGTTTTTACCTGGTTTGGTTTTATTATTTTTATATATTTGCCTAAATTATTATTAGTTTGGAAAGCTATGTTGAAATTATTACTACTCAAGAATGATTTCAGTTTCTCACTTGTAATGCCAACGTAGGTTAAGATGTTGAATTTTTGTTTCAATTTATCGACAGGGTAAACTTCATTCAATGCGATTCTACTTTGTTTTTATTTAAAATATTATTTATTAGTTTGGGATTGTAACCATTATTTTTGGCTATTTGTTTAATCAAATTTAATTCTTTGTTGAAATTTTCTGGTGATAACGGGATGTTAATCAATCTATGAATAAAACTATTGAATGCTGACATTTTATGTTGGTATGGATGACACGACGAGCTATGTATTATAATATCTGTATGTGACGGCTTATGGTAAATTGCGAAAACATGTTTTCCATTTTCATTCGAAATTGTTACGTCTAAGAAATTTATCGAATTATTGCTTTCTATTTCGGTTGTGAATCCAATTTTTGAATGTAATGAATTTATATGATTTTCGAAAATTTTTAACTGTCTGTGACTTAACGGATTGCCCATAATCAAGCCGTCTACAATAGTATAATATTTGTTATTGAAATGGAAATAATTTTGATCTAAACAAATTTGTAATAATGAAAGAATATCTGATTTAATGATAGTATTTACATGATTCTTTTCTAATAATTCTTCAACTATAATACGTATCTTTCGGAGGAATGTTAGGAAATAGATTCTTAACATCGAAAGAAATGAGTTTGGAATTAGGTGGTATAATGGTATCTTTGATATTGGCAATTAGTTCGTATGAATTTTTGACCGAAAATTTAGATTTAAAATTGTAATGTTTTATTAGCAAGTCGTTGAGGAATTTTGAAAGTTTGAAAGAAGGTGCCGTTACGTAAGAAACAACAGGTCTAATAGGGTAATTAGGTTTATGAAGTTTTATCAACGAATATAATTCGGGGGATTGTGGATTGGAGTTAATGAATTTATATTTTTGTGGTCTGTAATTAATGATTTTGCTGTCGAAATATGTTTTAACCACTTTCTGAAATTTTGCGGTAGGATCCTTAGTTGATGTTATATAGTTTCCGGCTGTTAAGAATTCTTCAGTTTTAGAAATATAATCGGTTTTACTAATCGCGATGACGGTGTTACCTTTATCTGCTTTAGTGAATACTAAATCGTTCTTGGTACTATTTTCACAAATTGTTTTTATTATCTTATAATCGGAATTGCAATGAGGTGATAATTTCGAAAAGTCTTCTTTGATGATTTTTGCTGTTTGATGTTTGGCTCAAATATTATCTGTGGAGTTTTTGAGAATGATTTCAGAGTCTATACCTAACTGTTCAAAATTAGTTCTATTATGTTTTGGATAAGAAGAAGCAACCCAATAAGCTTTTAATTAGTCAAGAACATTTATATTTATATTTTCTGTACATTCATTCGTCTGAAGAAGCTACGGTGTAGTGAAACGCGTTACGAATCGCAATTATTAAGTAAAATTCCTTAAAACACAGTACTTGTTTTTATTATTGTATATTTTTATTGGCTTTTGGTGAATCATTAACAGAAAGTTGATTGCTACAAGTGCTTTTCTGCCAATTATAATAGCATCATTTTAAGTTCATGGTAATCTCTTTTTTGTTTTAGCTATTCCTTGGACCATGTCAATGTATGATAGAGGTAATGCATTAGCTGTAGCTCCAGGTGGATTAAGAGTTCAATCTAGGGAGCAAAAAGAGTGGCATGGTACTCGTTGCACAAGTGGTGTTAAATCAGGAAAATGGGGATTTGAAGCAACTGTAACTGATGAAGGACTATGTAGAGTGGGATGGTCAACATTACAAGCGAATTTAGATCTTGGTACTGACAGGTTTGTAAAATAATAACTTGATTTACAGTTTTTTTCAAAAGGATCAAATTCGGTTTTGTTATGCATATAAATAGCTTAGAATGTTTAGTTTCATATGAAATGTTATTAATTAAAACATATATAACTAATAAAGCAAAGTAAATCATATTTTTATCACAGGACTTCATCATCATCATACATGAAGCTCTATAAGTAGCATGCCTTTTGGCCCATTGTGTTTGTTATGTTCCGTATTATTAATCTTGCCGACACTTTTTGAAGTAGTTTGTGAGAATATGCAGGGACCTCTTGGGGCATGATAGGCACTAGGTGTTTCAGTGCCTAATGACTCCAGTCTAGTCGTCTTATGAGTGGGATTCTCGCAAAGCTTATGTTACGATATCTTATCATTTTCTAAGCATCAACGGCACTCTGTGATCTCTGACAGTGTACATGTTTATTGAGTTGGTGTACTGTCAGTAGGCCAATTACCATCTGAGTAGACTTCGTTCCAAGGGAAAATAGTTCATGTACTCTTTTCAATTATTAGGGCATGAAGGTTCATGGGATAGTCTGAATAGGTTCCGTTCTCATCAGCCTGATAGCTATTGTCTTTTTGGCTAGACATCTGCTTTCTTATTCTCTTCAATACACTGGGGACTAGGCATCAAAGGCACTCTGTTGTATTGAGCTGTTGTAGTGCTCTTTTGCAATTGTCAGCTAGTTTATGTTAAGTTATTACTGTTTTATCGTATCACACGAAAATGTGGTATTAAATTGAAACTCAAAAAGAGATTTTATTTTCATCGGTTACGATGAAACAGCGATATGTGAGTCTTGGATCTTTCAGGTACCCCTGTGAAGGCATATATAATTTGGTCTCTAATAACATGTGTTCTTCTTCATCCACCCCTTATGGGAAGCCCTCAGGTCCCTTGGCTCATTGTGCTTGCCATGTTGTGTTTTTGTTATCTGTCTAGCAGAAACTTTTTGATGAAGTTGGCAAGACTGTTGCAGGGGCCTTGGATTATCTGGGCACTAGGTGTTTCAATGCTGAAATTGCCCAATCTAGTCGCCTTATGAGCGGGACATTTGAAAAGAATATGTTCCGTTTCATCATTTTCTAGACAACTACGGCACTGTTTTTCTACAGTCTCATGACGTGTAGGTGTTTATTGAGTAGATGTCCCGTCAATAGGCCAACTACCATCTTAGTGAACTTTTGCCAAGGGATAATAGTTCATGTACCCTCTTCCTTTAACCTGCTTTCTTATTCCCTTCGATACCCTGATGGGCTGGGCACCAAAGCAGAGTAACTCTGTTTGTAGTACTGAGTTGTAAAAGTGCTGCTTTGCATTCGTCAACTAGACGAGATCAAGTAGCCCTTCGATGCTTCAGATATCCCAAGGCGTTCTGGCTGTCAGACCAGATGTAGATGTATGCGTCTCTGAGGTTCTTATGTAGGTTTTCCTGCTCGCGTCAGAGAACATGCATTAAATCAGAGTGTTTTGCGCTGTTCACGCTTGCCTTTCGATATGGTTGTCTTGATTTGATGTCAAGCATAACACAGGTGTTTCACTTGTTTTACTAGTGTTAGCTTGTCGTTAAATAAGATTGGTGCCTTGAAAGGCGGTGGTTTCCTTTTCGAATATGATCATGTCCAATTTATTGGGATTTATAGACAGGTAATTCTCTGTGCACATTATTCAGTCATTTGCAGAGAATTCTGCGCTATTTTGGATATGGGGGATGAGGCTTATTCCCTGAATAAGGAGGACAAGATCGTCGGTATAGCCCATCACGAAGTGCACTGCATCGGCCAGGTCCGCCAGGATCCAAGGTTCCTAAGGAGGGAGATAGTACTTCTCCTCTTGCTGGCGGTCCCAACGACGGTCAACTCACAGAGGTGAGCCTCGATGCGCCAACAACAAATGTTCTATGCATCTTACTATGGTGTTGTTTCAGAGCATTAATATATCATATTAATATTAATAATACAGGGTGTTACATAATAGTATGTTACAACTTGAGGGGTAAATCTACGTGCTATTTTAAGAAAAAAGTTCATGTAAACCGCAAGAGCTTCGTTACGGAGCTACAGGATGTTGAAATTTCCGGAAAAATTGGTTTTTCTTCAAAACTCCTGCAGTTTCTGAAATTTGGAACGCAAGCTATTTTTTACAGCCTCCATCATTACACGTCCTAAATTTTAACTAAAACCTACAAGGTGTTTTCTTTTACGGAGCCATGTCTTCTTTTGCCCTTTCAAACTTTTTTGCATACGCCACTGATCAATTTTCGTCATCTTTTAATTTTTGTAATTTTTCGTATCTACAACCGTTCTCGAACAAAAATTATTAAACGATTGTATGCATTCGTTAAATTGAAAGCACTTCTAATTAAAAAATGACTAGTAGGCTTTGATTTTTTCATTTATTTATTTTGACAGTTGCTAAAGTTGCACCAGTGTCTGATCGAATTGTTTATTGATTTAACGATTAGTTTTAAGACTTTAGAAGTTATTGCAGTAAGAAAAATGGCTAATTTTACTAACGCCGAATTGGCTGATATCCATTACATGTACGGTCTGGCTGACAGAAACACAACAAAAGCTAGGCGATTATATTAGGTGCGCTTTCCAACTCGAGTAACACCAGACAGGCGAAAATTTTCAAATATTCACAAAAGGTTGAGGGAAACTGGTACTTTTACTGCAAATAATAGTTTAAAAGGTGCAACTCAAACAATGAGAACTCCAGATATTGAGAAAGCAGTTTTGAATTGTATTGATTTGAATCCTCATGTGAGTACGAGAAAAATTGGAAATCAGTTGAATATTTCACATGTTCTAGTTTGGAGGATTCTCCACGACTTTTTATTGTACCCGTTTCATATTCAACGCGTCCAAACTCTACTTCCTCGAGATTTTCTTTCAAGTCTGAATTTCTGCCGATGGTTCTTAGATAAAATCAGAGAAAATGCTCATTTTGATAGTGAAATAAAGTTCACAGACGAAGCTAACTTTTCGAGAACTGCTATCACAAATTTTCACAATAATCATTATTGGGCTGAGAAAACCCCCATTTGATTGAAGAATCTCATCATCAAGAACAATTCTCACTAAATGTCTGGGTCGGAATAATTGGAAATTATTTGATTGGGCCATTTTCTTTTCCTAACTGACTAAACGGTCCCGCTTATCGGCAATTTCTTGAGAATGAGTTACCTTTATTTACCACTTTTGCTGAGAAACAAAATGTGGTTCATGCATGACGGGGCACCAGCACATTTTAGTGGAGAAGCTAGGGAATTCTTGAATAATACATTCAACAACCGATGGATAGGTCGGGGTGGGCCAGAACCATGGCCTCCTAGGTCCCCAGACATAAATAGTTTAGACTTTTTCTTATGGGGATATCTCAAAAGTTTAGTTTATACCACTCCAGTGAACACCGTAGAAGAATTGAGAAATCGAATAATAACCTCTTGTGACACGATAAGAAATACCCCAGGAATATTTCAAAGAGTGCGTGATAATATGCGAAGAAGGACAGAGGCCTGTATTCTTGCAGGTGGAGGACACTTACAGCAATTTATTTAGTTTTTAATTGTTCTTTTTTAGTTTGATATTGAATAAATATAAGTTGAGTCTCAGAAGACGAATTATCAAAATAAAAACAAATTTTGGTCATACCTATCGAGTATTTCTATAATTTTTCTTATTTAGCGAATAATACAATTCGAATAATTCAAATTCGCTCGAAAACGGTTGGAGATACGATAAAATTACAAGTGTCAAAATAGTTCTTAAATTGAACGAAGATGACGAAAATTGATTGTACGCTGATCAGTGGCGTACTGCAAAAAAGTTTAAAAGGGCAAAAGGAGACACGGCCTCGGAAAAGAAAACATCGTCTGAATTTCAGTTAAAATCTAGGACTTGTAATGATGGATGCTGTAAAAAATAGCATGCATTCCAAATTTGGGCTGAATATCCCAAAAACTGCAGGACTTTTGAAAAAAACAATATTTTCCGGAAATTTCAACACCCTCTAGCTCCGTAACGAAGCTTTTGCGGACCTATGTTTATATAAACTTTTTTCTTAAAATTGCACGTAGATTTACCCCTCAAGTTGTGACATACATTATGTAACACCCTGTATAGATATAATTCATTCAACAATACACATATGACATACAAGATACATGTTTTTAGTAATAGTTGTAGAGAAGCAGAGTAATAATGATATCCTCCTGTGAATGATTGTACGAAATCTAACAGAATCTTCAATAGTTTGTGATATACTGAATTTCACGACGATACTTAATATTATTGATATATCATTTTGCTGAATATTCAAATACTTTTCCAATGAGAACAATAGACGGTTCAGCTAGTCATGAAAATTTTTCTGATCCTAACACAATTCAGTAATGGATTAGTAGTCTAAGAGTAACAGAATGTGCCTCTCATAAAAGGACAGTTGATCAACCTAAAACCACGAGAACAACCAAATATATTAGGGCAGATTCTATCTATTCAACAGTCTCAAAAGCGTTCTGAAGAGAAACATGCTTCAGCCATCGTAATATTGTAAGAGGTAAGGTGATGTTTTTTACTCAGACCTTCACTTAGTCCCTCACAAAATGATTAATTCGGCCAAATAGTGGAATTTTCGTCTTTGTGACATAGTGAACAAGCATCAAAGGTCTCTTCATGGCATACAGTTTTGGGGACAGTTTTCTCGATTAGAGAACAGAATGAACTCACGGCCCATACTGTCGCCTCATATTCTTGCGGGGAGTGGTTACATGATCCCTTGTCTGAGGATGTTGATGTTCTCAAAAGTCAACCTCAATATCTGGAAGATGCAAAATAGGACGTTACCACTGCAATTCTGCTAGCAAGAGCGTATCAAAACTTCTTTGCACACCTCACAATCTGTATTGCTCGCCAAAAGTGCGTCTTAGATGATGTATTTTTCAAAAATAATGAACAAAGATGGCATTACATGATCTTCTCTGAAATAAATGTTTTTACGATTCATCTACGAAGTCTGGCATTTTATTTGGCCCCAGTCTATATCTTCGGTACCATAAAACTATTTCATAACACTACAGTTATAAATTGCCAAGTTAGCAATTATTTCAAGTAGTTTTTTCTTTTAGAACAAGCAGTTCATAATAAGAAACGAAATTTTTTCCAATGATGGAGAATTAAACCTTTTATTCATAATTATCAGTTATTCGATTACTTTTGAATCAGTGGCGGCTCGTCAGTTTAGAGAACCGCAAGGTTGCAGTGTTTATGTCACCTGTCGCTGGGCTTGATGATCATCTAATATTGAAATTTCGATTCGAACAATAAACAATTCAATATACTATTGAACTTGAACAGTTTATTAAATAAAATATTAATATTTAATTTTTTTTAATATTTTAGGTTACATTCGAACCAGTTTCTAATCGCTTTGCTGTTGTGTTTAGCAATCTCCTGTCAATACCCACTGTCCAATTGTTTTCAGCAGTGGGAAGAATATTAGTACTATTTTGTGAACTGCTATTATGTTGACGTGTTTTGTGTGTTTTTGTTACCGCTATGATTAATCACATTCAATACAGAAACAACGCTTCTGATTTTATCTGGATTCCACAAATACACAAACCATTTTCAGCACAAGATGTTCTTTGGAACACATTCGGTTTCAAGTTAATCACTTATTAATTTTCTATAAATGTGAACCATACTTCTTCTCATGTAAATTCAAGATATGAATTAAAATCGACTTAAAATTACAAACAACTTGTTTCAAATTTCTTATAGAACCTCATTTTATCATTCTAATTATCTAATGTAAACGGAAGATCTTCGTTATTCTTTTGTGTACAAATTCAACATATGTTTAACGATCTTTTTAGAGATAGTATTGTATTTCTAGTTATCTTGAGATGTTTTTAATCTAGTGAACTTAATCGATTGTTAATGGATTACTGTTCACATATTCTTATTTTATTAGGTTTGGCTTTGGTTTTGGTGGTACTGGAAAAAATCTAATAATAAACAATTTGATAACTATGGGGAAGCATTTGGAAAAAGTGATACTATAACATGTCTATTGGACAAAGATAATGGAATAATTAAATTTCTCAAAATGGTGTTGATCTGGGACAAGCATTTGCAATAAATAAACAGATATTGAATGGTGCATTTTTCCCAGCTGTAGTTCTCAAAGTAAATAAGATTTGATCTTAAATCCAGATTTTGAATCACATATTGTTGTTAATTCAATTGCTTTCAGAATGCTGAAATGGCTTTTAACTTTGGAGAATCGGACTTGAAGTATAAATTACCAGAAGGTTATAAACCAATCTGCCAAGCAAAAGATACTGAAAGTAGTCCAAACACAAATGAAGATGCATCAAACGACAATAATACACCGGTTGTATTAAATAATGCTCCACAAGCAATTATTATTGAGGTAACTAATTGTTTAGCTCATATCTGCTTTTCTTCCTATTTGGTATTGAAATTATAGCAAATGAAAAGAAAAAACCAAGGTTGACTGAACATTTCTTGTTTATATTTTGCTTATTAAGTAACATCTTTAGAAAGCATTATAGTTATACAATTTATTTTTCATAAATTAAGTAAGTGCAGCAGGTCTAACATTTCGGAGCTTTTACTATAGAGAGGTAAGCAGTATTATTATGAATACCCTCCATATCTTGCGAAAACTATAAATGCTATTGCTCTATTCTGTAACGAATATTCTATGTGACGCACTAGCTGATAAACAATGGATTGACTGGATTTACTCATTTGGTAGACTTGTTGATTACTCAGTGAGAGTGGGGTACTTGTTTACCCACCACCAATTTATTTGTTTATCAATTTCTCTAGGATCTTTGATTTGGTATGACCTTTCTTTTCCACCTTAGCAACAAAGATTATTTTTGTCTTTCTTCAGTTTCAAATATGTTTTCATGGCAAACTTGCTCTGAAAACCTAGTAGAGAATGATCTGCATTGTTGGTACTGGAGGAAAGTCTTTATTATACAATTTGGCGTGGTCTGTTTGCGTACTAAGAATCATTTTGATTTGCACAGTCACAATCAACACCCTATATTTCTTTCAATGTATTCACAAATATCTCCGTAGGTCCATATAATCGTATTTTTACATATCGTAAGCATCCTTTTCCATCATTACATGGAAGAATAACTGAAATATCATCAATGCCCTTCTATGTTTTCCAACATGTTTCAATTGCACCTTGTCTTAATACATCTCGTAGTTAGTTCTCTTTGCATTTATATTGTATGTTTCATGCATTAACCAGCTTTCCAGAGAAGCTTATGTGATGTCGCCTCAGCCTTATTCTATTAGAACACTAGTGCCTCGTTACCATTGGGAGGGTGGAGTATGTTTGGCGCAAAATAAGTTGCAATGGTAGACTCAGCCTAGTCTTAATCCCTGTTTTATGGTGGAATCAGAACTTATTGAGTTTTGACGAATTTGAGAAAAACTTTTCCCCTCACCTCTTCGCATCATGTGCCCATTTTCTACTATTATTGTATGAATCAACAAGAAGTTGTACTATCGCCTAGTACTGATGTTAGGTAACCAGTTTCATCTTGAGAATTCAACTTGAATAAGGACATTTGTGTTATCTCCTTCTCTTTGTTTGCATCTCTTTGTGGTCCTCCTCTTCTTATTCAATATTATTTTCTCCACTCTCTTCTGAAAAGTTTTTTGTGTTCTTGCAGAACGCGTTTTACGGTTCAATAGTAACGTTAGTGGAATTGAAGACAATTACCATCTTTCGCAATATTGTTGCAAGTTTGTCGTCCAGTTTTAGTTTGCTCCTCTCTATAATAATATCCTTTATTAGTTCATTATTGACCCCAGTTGGGTATTGAATGTCAAGATAATTCTAATTTTAATAAAGTCAATGATACGTGGTAGTTAAAATAAAATTGACGAATTAATGAACAATAAGGGTAAATGACATCTGAATTTGGGAGGCTTTTACTTGGTAAAATTCCATTATCAATAATAAAAACAAGTACTGTGTTTTAAGGAATTTTACTTAATAATTGCGATTCGTAACGCGTTTCACTACACCGTAGCTTCTTCAGACGAATGATTATGCAGAAAATGTAAATGAGAATATAACTATAAATGTTCTTGAGTAATTAAAGCTTATTGGTCGCCTCCTCCTAAGTGGTTATTTATGACAGGTATATCCAATAAAATTAAGGAATAGATTGCTCCCGAAAAGATTCAATAGAGGTGAAGGGCTTAAATCGACTTGTTCATTGATGAGTCTACCTGAGTGTTTGTATTTATTTATTTCTAAAGTTTCCCAAAGATCTACCTTCCAATATTTATTATCTGTATGCAAAATTTCAAACTGTGGGTCGAAAGAATGATTATTTTCTAAGAGATGATTCGCGTAATTTGAATCTGATTTTTATTTGAAAACTACGTTTATGTTCCGATATTCTAATATTAAAATTTCTATGTGTTCTACCAATGTAGAAATTATCACAGTCATTGCAATTCAATCTATAAACACCTGATTTATTGTTTTTACCTGGTTTGGTTTTATTATTTTTATATATTTGCCTAAATTATTATTAGTTTGGAAAGCTATGTTGAAATTATTGCTACTTAAGAATGATTTCAGTTTCTCACTTGTAATGCCAACGTAGGTTAAGGTGTTGAATTTTTGTTTCAATTTATCGACAGGATAAACTTCATTCAATGCGATTCTACTTTGTTTTTATTTAAAATATTATTTATTAGTTTGGGATTGTAACCATTATTTTTGGCTATTTGTTTAATCAAATTTAGTTCTTTGTTGAAATTTTCTGGTGATAGCGGGATGTTAATCAATCTATGAATAAAACTATTGAATGCTGACATTTTATGTTGATATGGATGACACGACGAGTTATGTGTTATAATATCTGTATGTGACGGCTTATGGTAAATTGCGAAAACATGTTTTCCATTTTCATTCGAAATTGTTACGTCTAAGAAATTTATCGAATTATTGCTTTCTATTTCGGTTGTGAATGCAATTTTTGGATGTAATGAATTTATATGATTTTCGAAAATTTTCAACTGTCTATCTGTTCCTGTGAAGCAAATAATGATATCGTCTACATAGCGATACCAGTATAAACAATATTTACTGAGTGGATGATTATGAATTAATTTCTCTAAGTTATTCATGAAAATTTCTGCTAACAAAGGACTCAACGGATTGCCCATAATCAAGCCGTCTTCAATAGTATAATATTTGTAATTGAAATGGAAATAATTTTGATCTAAACAAATGTTTAATAATGAAAGAATATCTGATTTAATGATAGTATTGACATGATTCCTTTCTAATAATTCTTCAACTAAGTAATACGTATCTTTTGGAGGAATGTTGGGAAATAGATTCTTAACATCGAAAGAAATAAGTTTGGAATTAGGTGGTATAGTGGTATCTTTGATATTGGCAATAAGTTCGTATGAATTTTGACCGAAAATTCAGATTTAAAATTGCAATGTTTTATTAGCAAGTCGTTGAGGAATTTTGAAAGTTTGAACGAAGGTGCCGTTACATAAGAAACAACAGGTCTAATAGGGTAATTAGGTTTATGAAGTTTTATCAACGAATATAATTCGGGGATTGTGGATTGGAGTTAATGAATTTATATTTTTCTTGGTCTGTAATTAATGATTTTGCTGTCGAAATTATGTTTTTAACAACTTTCTGAAATTTTGCGGTAGGATCCTTAGTTGATGTTCCTCCAAAAGATACGTATTACTTAGTTGAAGAATTATTAGAAAGGAATCATGTCAATACTATCATTAAATCAGATATTCTTTCATTATTAAAAATTTGTTTAGATCAAAATTATTTCCATTTCAATTACAAATATTATACTATTGAAGACGGCTTGATTATGGGCAATCCGTTGAGTCCTTTGTTAGCAGAAATTTTCATGAATAACTTAGAGAAATTAATTCATAATCATCCACTCAGTAAATATTGTTTATACTGGTATCGCTATGTAGACGATATCATTATTTGCTTCACAGGAACAGATAGACAGTTGAAAATTTTCGAAAATCATATAAATTCATTACATCCAAAATTGCATTCACAACCGAAATAGAAAGCAATAATTCGATAAATTTCTTAGACGTAACAATTTCGAATGAAAATGGAAAACATGTTTTCGCAATTTACCATAAGCCGTCACATACAGATATTATAACACATAACTCGTCGTGTCATCCATATCAACATAAAATGTCAGCATTCAATAGTTTTATTCATAGATTGATTAACATCCCGCTATCACCAGAAAATTTCAACAAAGAACTAAATTTGATTAAACAAATAGCCAAAAATAATGGTTACAATCCCAAACTAATAAATAATATTTTAAATAAAAACAAAGTAGAATCGCATTGAATGAAGTTTATCCTGTCGATAAATTGAAACAAAAATTCAACACCTTAACCTACGTTGGCATTACAAGTGAGAAACTGAAATCATTCTTAAGTAGCAATAATTTCAACATAGCTTTCCAAACTAATAATAATTTAGGCAAATATATAAAAAATAATAAAACCAAACCAGGTAAAAACAATAAATCAGGTGTTTATAGATTGAATTGCAATGACTGTGATAATTTCTACATTGGTAGAACACATAGAAATTTTAATATTAGAATATCGGAACATAAATGTAGTTTTTCAAATAAAAATCAGATTCAAATTACGCGAATCATCTCTTAGAAAATAATCATTCTTTCGACCCACAGTTTGAAATTTTGCATACAGATAATAAATATTGGAAGGTAGATCTTTGGGAAACTTTAGAAATAAATAAATACAAACACTCAGGTAGACTCATCAATGAACAAGTCGATTTAAGCCCTTCACCTCTATTGAATCTTTTCGGGAGCAATCTATTCCTTAATTTTATTGGATATACCTGTCATAAATAACCACTTAGGAGGAGGCGACCAATAAGCTTTTAATTACTCAAGAACATTTATAGTTATATTCTCATTTACATTTTTCTGCATAATCATTCGTCTGAAGAAGCTACGGTGTAGTGAAACGCGTTACGAATCGCAATTATTAAGTAAAATTCCTTAAAACACAGTACTTGTTTTTATTATTGTAAATGACATCACTTGCATCAACAAACAACAAAAATATAAGGAGCAAATTGGGAATAAAACCGAAAACACATTAAAACTATATATACATCTGATATTGTGTCTATGAGTCTTCAAAGAATTCCTCCAATGTATAAAGTGCTCTTTCTTTTAAATAACCAAAAAGTCTGATCTTCAGTTTCGTCTTCGGAAGGTATTTTATTTCTTCTGGTATTTTATTGAATATTTTAACTACCATATTCTGAGCAATCTTCTGAAGGTAGGTGAAGTGCAGTTTAGGGATTTCCAAGTTATGTTTCCCTCTTGTGCTATAGTTATGCTTGGTTCCCGATTGCAGAAAGAGGTCAGGATTACTAGCCACAAATAGAACACTCATAAATGTTAAGGCAAACAACAGTAAGTTCTGACTTTTCCACAAATATGCTTCTACAATTCACATCGTAAGGCAACCTGAAAATACTGCGAAGACATTGTATCTGCAAAATTAGAATTCTGTCTATCTCTGAAGAATTCCCCCAGAATAAAATCCCATACCTCAATTTAGCCTACACGTAAAAATGATATGCCAGTAGAGCCGCATGAGTACTCACTGCATATGATAGAGTCCTTATCGCATAAGTATAGCTCGCCATATGCTTGCATAAAACATCAACATGAGATTTCCAACTTAGTCTGTGGTCCAAGTGTATGCCTAAAAAGCATACACTTTCAGAAGTTTTAAGCAATGCTTGTTTGTCATTGGTGTATGTTATGCTCTTGAACTCTGTGCCATAATTGAAATTTATAATCTGCGTCTTTGCAGTATTCAACTGGAGTTCATTTTCAGTGAACCATTGCTCAAGCCTTTCTAATGATTTGAATATTTTAGAGTTTATTTCTCCACAGTTATCTGACAGCACAAGGGATGTATCATCTGAAAATAGAACCAGTCTCTCAGGTATATAATATAGAGCAATGGTCCAAGAATTGACTCCTGAGGTACCCCCTCTTCAACACCATCTCCGAAGACTTGATCAGTTCATCAGTAATTGGGTCTTGTTCAACAACAACTTGCGTTCTACTTGTCAGATATGATTTCAAGAGATGATGTGGTGTTCCTCTGATTCCCAGTCTTTGTAATTTTTCCAACAAAATTACATGATTCACGCTATCGAACGCTTTGCTTAGGGTGAGACATAGCAGAACAGTACTCTCTCTCATTGATGACTCTAATTATCTTATCAAGAGCCTGATAAATAGCACAACTAGTGGACTTTCCCTTTCTGAAACCGTTTTGAAACTCGGTGAGGAGTTTGAACGTATCAAGAAAGTCCACAACTCTATCATTAATGGCACTTTCAATTATCTTACTGATATTAGATATTTTGGAATACTTTTCCCTTACTCCTTCCACTCTCTTCAACCTGAGGTTGATTGATGGAGGTGAGGCTAGTTTGAGTTTTCTTTGCGTTGCTGGCTCAGCAGACTCCATAGAATTTGTTTGAGCTTCTCGATAAGATCGTCCTAGGTTTTGGACACTGATTCTTTTGTTCATATTTCATGCGTCGGTATGATACGTGACAGTTTCTCTGTCCATGTCAAAACAATTGATTCTGAACGCTCTCGACTTGAACCAAGATCCTAAATGCTCTCTTTAGTGGACTATAGATGCTTTGTATTCTCGGCTGATTTGTATCAGTATGCGAGTACTCTTTCTTATCATTCGTAATGCTCCAGATATAGGACATCCAGGTCTTTTTAAGTCATCAATGATTTCTTCTTCAATCTCCTTCATTACCCCCTCGAGACTATTGTGCGCTTCTTTTCACTCTTCAACTACTAAGTGTAGAGAGAAAACTTTTCTCTTTCAGTTGATTGAAAGTATTCCTACTTTCACTTTCTCCGCTCTATTGGACATGATCTTCTTTATACTTGTGTTCGTCACGGTCTTACCTCACATTTCGATTTCTTGAATTCTTCTTCGTTGCATTGGTTCCTTTCCTTTCGACGCTGGCTTCGTCAACCATATCTTCGTTGTTGTTTTCCTCTACCAGCTCCTCTTTTTTCTTCGGTTCAGTTTACTTGAATAGCGTTATGTTTTAGTTTGAAAGCCTTCGCATCTGAAACAAAAATATTAGAGGAACTTTTAAAGCAATTAGGGTCCCGCTCCACTTCGAGTATAACTGACTTTGGTCTTGCAATAAAAATGTGCATCCTCTCATGGATACTCGTACTTATCTATCGGTCAGTATGAGCTGCCTCAAGTTTGCGACTGAATGGTATGGCAGTACCATAACTCATGTATGCCACGGTGATTAGCGAGTGCAGTGATTTACACCTCAAAGTATAAACATTCTATCAAAAAGTACCGTGAATTGGTCAATGAAGCACAAAATATTTATTTTTCATCCAAACTTATTCCATTGCCTTCAAAGTAGACCCTTTTCAAAATAATACATTTACGCCAACCAATAATCATCAAATTTTCTTTTGTCTTCTATCGATTCAAAACGATACCTCGAAGTGGTAATTTGAGTTTTGGAAAAAGTCGGCCGGAACAATATCAGGTGAATACGGTGGTTGTTCGATGGCATTTGTTGGGTTTTTGTTCAGAAATTCGTTCACAATGATAGCCTTGTGATATGGTGCATTATGAGGTGTAGAATCCATGAGTTTTCTTTCCACAAATCTAGCCTTTTCGACGAATTTGCTCTCACAAACGCCGCATAACGCTCAGGTAATATTCTTTATTTACCGTCTGACCTTCTAGCAAGAATTCCTAATGCACAAAACCGCGATAATCAAAGAAAACAGTCTACATTACCTTGACTTTTGATCGACGTGATTTTTTTCGATTTCGGTTCAGTTGGAAGGCGCCATTCTGAAATTTGTTGACTGGTTTACATGTATGTCAAACTCATAAACCCATGTCTCATCACCAGTTACGATGCGTTTTATGAATGTGGGGTCGGAATTGATTCGTTCTAGCATATCTTCAGCGACCTTTACGCGATTCAATTTTTGAAGAAAATTCAGATATTTTGGATCTAGTCGAGTGCACCGCGTTTCATACCCAACCAATCGTTTAAAATGGTACGAATTGATTCGTGAGACACAGAAAGCTCGTTGCCTATCTCTCTCAAACTTAAATGACGATTTTCAATTACCATTTTCTTCACTTTATCGGTGTTAACTTCAGTTGAAGATGTTGATGACCGACCAGAGCGAGGCAAATCTTCCACCACATCTCGGCCGCTGTTGAATGCACTGTACCACTTATAAGCACGTGTTTTTGATAAAGTCGATTCACCATAAGCCTTCTGTAACATTTTCAGCGATTCGGTACACGCAATTCCATTTGTAATACAAATTTTGAGACAAATTATTATAAATGCTCCGATGTTTTTACTTATTGTAAAAATCGCAAAACACACTTGTGAAAACAAAATCGAGCCCTGTAGACGAACTAAATGACAAATCGCGTTTGAACTCGGCGTCAGTATTGAAAACAGTTGTGCCAACTTAGTAACAACAAAAATGTTGACAATCGTTTTGAGCAGATTTGTTAAATAATCAGTTCCCCCAATTTTTTGACAGAATGTACATAACTATTCTTAAAATTTGACCTAGTTTATTGGGTTCGGAAATTGAGGTTTTTATTTGTGTACATAGCCCAGCAGAGAATTGGCAGAACAAACTTGTGATCAGATTAAGAAATTCAAGAAGTATCTCGACAATCCGAAAATAAGGGAACTTCTGGTTATTGGAGGAGTAAATGTAAAGGAACAAATTTCGCAACTCCAGAATGTTGGTGCCAATATTATTGTAGGAACGCCAGGAAGATTGGAAGATCTCATTCAAGGAGGTATCTATAACTTTCATATGATAAAATTATTTCACATTGGTCAATTACTTCACAAAGATGCGAATTTGGTCTAAGTATAAAAATCCGGTTATGTTAATGAGCAAATTTTCATTTTCTGCTATGGACAAATAGCTTTTATCATATTAAAACTATTTTTCATTATTTCTCAGAAACTTTATTAAATCTTTTGCAGGCTACCTATCGTTAGGAAGCTGTCGATTCTTCATTCTTGATGAGGCTGATGGCTTGTTGAAACAAGGTTATACAGATCTGATTGAGAGGCTTCATAGACAGATGCCGAAAATAACAGGCGATGGTAGAAGGCTTCAAATGATTGTATGCAGCGCTACACTGCATGCATTTGAAGTTAAGAAAATGGCCGTAAGTAAAAAGAAATATGAGATAATAAATTTTGAAATATTGAATCGCGTTTAGTTTTTGTTGGGAGAGATTTATCACGATTTTATGTTTTATATCTAATAGACAAGAGAAACATCAACAATGTTATTCAATTTACTTGACAACATGATCAATAGCTTGTCCTCGTGAATACCTCTTTGAGAGATTGATATAAAACCAACGTACATTCCATTTTATTGGTAATAGATTTTCTCTACAAAATAATATGATTAATTATAGTTCTTTTCGTATGCCTTTACTATATCCAATTAATATCTTTTCTTTCTAGGAAAAGCTTATGTATTTCCCAACGTGGGTAGATCTGAAGGGCGAAGATGCGGTTCCTGATACTGTACATCACGTTATTGTCAAAGTAGACCCACAACAGGATCGAAGTTGGCACAACTTGCGCCGTCATATTCAAACAGATGCTGTGCACGCTAATGATGGCGTCCGCCCAGGAGACAATAGCGCCGAAACCCTGAGTGAAGCTGTAAAATTATTAAAAGGAGAATACTGTGTTCGTGCAATAGATGTTCATAAGATGGATAGAGCAATCATATTCTGCAGAACGAAATTAGATTGCGACAATCTTGAGAGATATTTCAAGAATATCAACAAAAACACATATTCATGTGTTTGTCTTCATGGAGATAGAAAGCCACACGAGAGAAAAGCAAACTTGGAGAAATTCAAGAGACAAGAAGTTAAATTTTTAATTTGTACAGATGTGGCAGCTAGAGGACTGGATATTACCGGTTTGCCATTTAGTAAGTTGAGGCTTTCATTTGTGAATGGATTTTAATTTGGGATCATAAAAACTATTACAATGTTAATTTGTGATTTCAAAATTTTCAGTGATAAATGTGACACTTCCGGATGAAAAGTCCAATTATGTTCATAGAATTGGTCGTGTGGGCAGAGCGGAAAGAATGGGTTTGGCTTTGAGCTTAGTCAGCAGTGTACCAGAAAAGGTTTGTCTTACAAATAAGTCTGATGATTTTTTTTAATTCTGATTGTTGTTAATTTAGGTTTGGTACCATGGTGAATGGTGCAAAACGAGAGGGCGCAATTGCTGGAATACTAATTTAACGGATGTGAAGGGATGTTGTATTTGGTATAATGAACCTCAGGTATGTTTGAATATACCTAGTTAAATTTCATCAATTTTTTCGCAAAAATTCCTTAATATCAATTAAATGACTTCATCAAAAAATATTTTTTGAATTTGAGAACAATTTTCTTCGTGCACATTTTAGCTATATGAAAATATATTCATTGCTTCCAAAATTGAGGAATGCTTTCAAATTTGAACATTATATTTGAAGTTTCTCCTTGTTTCTTGAATCTCTTTAAATTGAAGAATGATTCACTCAACTCTACCGAAATTTTGATTCTTGTTGCAATCAATATTGAGAAATATATGTTTATTGATAATTGGAATTATAAGGTTTTCATATTTGAAATATTAATTTTGGAAAGTCTGTCATTTGAAGAACTGAAACGTTTTTAATCTTGAAAATTTAGTAGATATCAGAATGAAAATTGGATTTCAATTTGAATTCTTGAGTAATATGTGCTTTTTCTCAAAACGTCACTGATGAATTTTTTATAACAACCTCTTTTGTAAGATATTTTCGACAATCACGACGTCAGAACTATGGCTTAGATATTAATAGAGGTGTGGACTGAGTGGCCACCCGCCTTTGCAACCCAGTGGTCTATTGTAGAACAGTTTACTTTATATTCAACCCACAAGCTTCATCCGTAATAAAAGTTAGAAGCTTAGTGTGCTCCTTCAGTTCCATTTGTTCTATTTGTTAAAACCAAGACTCCAAATTGACATTAGCACATGTCGTGTTCTATTGATTTTTTCCTCCTCTTCGCATAGTCTGCCTGGGTGCTGTCAATCAATCCTAAGTTATTAAGCCTTGGCCCTCGCAACACAAGGTCGATTGATGACAAGCCCAGGCTAGTTGTGAAACTCAGCCAGTGCTCCTGTACCTTCGGATCCAACAGTGAATACGAAGACAGTCCCTCAAGCGGCCAATCAGTCCGCCTTCTCATTGACCTCAATGTCCGAGTGACCTGGGACCCACATTAGACATAACATGTTCCCCTCCCCCAACCTGGCAGGGGTTCAACGACATTCATGCACCACAAGCGACGTGCAGTTGTCGGATGCCAATGACACCAGTGCAGTTTGTCTATCTGTAATGATTTTTGTTGACCTCCCTGCACAGTGGTCAATGGCAAATATTTCTGTTTGAAAAACAGTCGCAAGCCTGCCAAGACAGATAGACTATTCTTGAAAACTCCCTAACCGTACACACCTTCTCGCAACTCCTTAAATATTTTCGAAACCGTCTGTGAACCAACTGGAACTGAATCATTCCTGTCTGCTGTAAATAATAATCTGAAATGATAGTTCCATGTAGGTTTTGGGTACTGCTATGTCATAGTCAGCATCTCGTTGGCCTCAATCTTAGCCGGAAACGAAGCTGATCCTGTCAGGCCTATTCCGGAAAGGTGATGGAATCTTTATGTAGCTATAGTCTCCAGCTTATGTTAACTTCATTTAAAAGTACATTCGATTAAGAAATCTTTCAATATTGAAATTATTTTAGATCAGTAACTAGTATGAGTTACTTGAAACATTTATGAAAATTCCATTTAATTTCAGTAAAACCACTCACTGACGCATGACGTTAAGAAAGAGTTCGTTGTTCACTTTGTTCAATTTTAAGTTTCATAGTTGACTTTAGCCACTAAAATATTTAGTTTAATATTGACACAATCAGAATATGGTAATGGCAAATTGATCTTTGTAAAAATATCATAACTATCGTTCCATAATTCACTGAGATAGACGGGAACTTTGAAGAGGAGAAGAATTGTTATGTATAGATGTGAAATATCCGGACCTATGAGCTATTGCTCATATTTTTAGGAACTTTATCGATTTGAACTTGTGAACTAGACTATTAGGATAAGCGGCATCATTCTGTAGGTATTATCAGTTAGAGTAAACTGGAAATCTCCAAATCTGAATTTTGTCTTGATCGTCTTGATTCGATCTGCTGTTTATGTTTAATTTGGTGCTTCGTTGTCCGCATAATATATGCGAATTGCATGGTTCTAATATATTCAGAACGTGCAATTTACTGTTCTTCGCGTTTTTTAATGAGTAGAATAACATTACTAAGGTCACTGAAATGTGTATAATAATAATTTGTTTTATACTCACCTATAAATCTTTTATATTCTTATTGCAGTATCTGGCAGACATTGAAGAACATCTCAACATAACTATTACACAAATAGAAAACGATATGGTAGTTCCAGCAGATGACTTCGATGGTAAAGTAGTTTATGGGCAGAAACGGAAAGCTGGTGGTTCTGGTTATCAAAATCACACTGCGCAAATGGTACCCATTGTCAAAGAATTGTCTAAATTCGAGAGCGAGGCACAGCTTCTTTATCTCAACAGACATTTGACAAAATTGGCAAAAGTTGCTTAAGATGATAGCTGAGAATAACATTTAATTGATTTTGTAATAATAATTGTGATGATTGAATAGATTTTTGATGGTCTCCAAACGATTTGTATTTTTGAAGTGAAATTTTTTTTGATGCGTAGTAAAGAGCAGAAATCTTACGAGATCGGGTTACCGATATGATTTTCACCTTCACGCTGTGACATAGGCTACTAGACTGTGCTCAACGGCCTGTAAATAGATCTAAAAGTATCTTATTGTAGGATATAAAAATAGCGATTTGAAAATTTCAAGATTTGTATTCTATTTAGTTGTTTTCAAACTTAACAATCTAAAATTTTTTTGTAGTACATCGCCGAACTCCAAAATTCCTCATTTTACAGTCGAATGACAAAACAACACCCTGTACATCGCCTATCTAACCTAAGAAAATCTGAATTCGTATCTGTAAACTACACACAATCAAATTTATATGGAATCACCCGATATTTTGAATATTACCTCAGGGATTTTGGAAATTTGGAAGGAATTGATCCTTTTTGAGATATTTCAATTGAAAAAAGATTTAAATTAAGGTTTATTTTAAGAAAGAAACAAATAAAAGAAAATGAGACTTTCCGCATGTAGTAACGAATTGAAAATTGTTTTCTCACAAAGTAGGTGTTTTTTTCTCGACCTCAGTAGCTTGTATTACCTCCTCTTGCCCTGCTACAAGCCTGAATTCGTCTAGGAATGCTTTGGATTAGGTTTTCGACCTCGTTTGGTGTGACATTCTACCACTCTTCTGTGACGGCTTCGATGAGCTGTTGTGGGGTTCTTGGATTATCCTGGCGCAATCTAATTTTCCTTTTGAGATTATCCCATAAATGTTCAATACGATTTAGGTATGGAGAGCAAGCTGGCCAGTCTAAAATAGCGATTCCCTCTGTTTCGAGATAATGTCGCGCGAGGTTTCTGGTATTGGGAGGAGTATTATCTTTCTTCCTTTCTCACCATGGGTACCTCGCCAGAGTCTCACTATGGGCTCCAGCACTAGGTTCACGTCATTTCTAACCGTTACAATCGCAGGAAACTAAATCAAATCTGTTCTGCCTCCCAGCATAATACCACCCCAAAACATCACCTGCCCCCTTGGTATTTCGGAATTTGTCTTGTTGCTTGGAGTCTAGCTTGTCTTCCACAACACCTTAAAAACCGAATCCGGTGGTCATCTGATCGAACACCAATACTGGTCTTATCCGAAAAAAGAACATTTTGCCAATTCTCAATATTCCAATTTTGGTGCTCAATACACCAATTAAATCTGTTAATTTTTTGTTGTCTGGTTAGCTCTGGAACTCTTAAGCGCTTTCTGCTCTATAAACCCCTTTACGAAGTCTTTGACGTATCGTTTCGACTGATACACTGATGCATGCTGCTTCCAGAAATTGCCTTTGGAGTATGGGGTGCGACGAAATAGGGTCTCTTCTCTCAAGTTGGCACAAAAAGCGGTCTTTTTCTTCAAAAGTGATAGGTTGTAGCACCACGTATGGGGCGTAGGTTTTTGAAATCACCCTCTGTTATACCCCCATTGTGGCCGCTATATACCTCTGTGTCACCCCTTCTTCAACGAGAGCAATTATTCGACACCTCTGCACATCGGACAATCCAATATAAGGCATTTTCAATTCTGATTATAGGCTTTTTTCAATTTTGAAATTCATAGTTTCAAATGTCAGTGACGACTGAGTACAATATCCTGAACATGTGGTGATAATTCAACATTTCTTATCATACTATTCAGTTTATTTACAACAAAAAACTTCATTCTTCACGAGTAGCCAGAGATTCTTGGTTAAAAACAATCAATAATCTGAAATACCGACTGATTCCATATAAATTTAGTTGTGTGTATATAGACTACTGTTCAAGTTACCATCATGCGGTAAAAGTCTTGCAGATGATCGATAAGAATAAAAATGTGGACGTTTAATGCACTTATATGTTTATTCGTAAACCATACAAACTACTGTTGAAGTATGTACAAAGCTTATTTTTACTACACCTTCAGGGAACTAGTACGGCTCATTTAAGTTTTCTGTTTTGATATCTACCCATAGCTTCCCGGTGGCGATGGTAAGTGGTCTTTGTGTCAGTTCGTTGGAAGGAGCCAATACATATACAGGTCTTGATGTGCTTCAAAGGATTGATATGAGTAGGTGACACTCTGGCCGGTGATGTGGATGGGAGTGCAACACTGACGAGTTCAAACGAGAACAAAACTGCAGTCTATTGCTTCTATTCATGACACCCGATCGGACTGTAGTACTGCTGTGTGGACCTGGTTGACGGACGATTATGAATGGTGGATCGGAAAACCAGCTTCTTCAAGGAAGGATATTTAACATTCTACGGAAGGTTGAATATTGTTACCTGCATAAAAGTCTTTAATGTAATTTTAATTTAATATGAAATTCATTTCTGCCGGCAGTTGCAAATTAATTTGATAAAACGTTATGCATGGCGGAATTCATTCAATAAGTGTTAATTCTTTGAATTAAACTCAAGGAAGACATAATAAATCGAATACCTACCAATAGAAGACAAATATGGGTAGATAAAATCGGTAATTAGAAAAAGAAAATATTGCATTCTGATGTATTTCTCGTATTGCAATTCAATCATTTCTTCAATATCATCAAACCCCTCTAGAATGTTGACAATAAAAGGATTTTTCATCAATTTCTGAAAATTTGTCTCATAGCTACCATACTTGCGGTTGAATTCATTTTTTAAGCTTTTCAAATGGAGTATAATGTTCTTTTATATCTCTCTTCTAATTTTAACACAGTCTTCGTCAGTAATTCGTTTTAGTGTGTCAAATGCAGAAAAATTTGCCCTTTTGACCTTGTTGATTGATCGATTTTAGCGATAAACGCAGTAATTTTGTCGTTATGAAAATCTATGGGACGTGACTTCCAATTTCAAATTTACTGACTCTTGCAGTTAAAATTTCAATTTATTTGAATGCATGAGAAAATCCACCAAAATGGCAAAACATTTGAAATTTGTACCGGCCAAACTGTTCTCAATTTGTACAACCTCAATGACGCTTTTTCTTGGGAAAGCCAAAGTTTACTATTCAGAGTTCAGAGCACAATTCTTTGAAGATACATACATAAGAGCACTCTTTTCACTGAAGTTAACTACTTTTACACCTCTAGGTATCTACAGTGAAACTTTAGATTTTGAAATTTCAAATGATACAGCTATTATTTTATCAGATTTTGCAGAATACAACTTGCATTTCTTAAGATTTATTAATCCAGCTTTTAAAAATTCTCTCGGACGTTCACCATAATTCAAATGAACCGTCTTGTAACGTGCTAAAATCACGTCACAACAATTTGAATTAAAACACGCGCATAATCAGGCTATCAGATGGTATGCTTACCGGCTTCTGAATCTTCCCCATACTTTTTTCTGCCGCAGACCTTCAGGCTAATTAGAACTTGAAAATCCTCTTTAATTGTATTTGAAATAATTGAATTATATTAAAATTCTCTAGTGAAAATTAGAGATATATTTATCTTGAAAACTGTGTAGTGACCTATATAAAAAATATAGGTCCTAGGTAGAGACTCGTAGATGGTAAGACGTATGTGGAGCTCAGAGGTTGAGATGATGTAACTTCTATCTGGAGTCCAGAAATCCACATGAATCCGAAGCTGAAATAGAGGTTTTCCCCATATGCAGTAGTAAAAACAAGAACGTTTTGGAATTTGAACTCCCTAACTGATTGGGGACTATAACATACACAACCTCAACTCATCTAATTCACCAAGATAAGTCTTACTGACTATATATATAAAAAAACATTTGTGACATTGTGTATCATAATTATAATATGTAATTAAATATATAAGTAGAACTACATTGACTTTTCTTCCAAGATTTCAGTGACAATTATTGAATTACAGTCTCATTGCTCATTTTTCTCTGGGCTTAACCAGTAAAATTCAATATTGTTACAGTCTTCAAATGACGTTCTGACTTCGCTGGCCTCAGAGCTGGCAAGAACAGTTCCACATGATGAGCATTGAAGTTTGGTCTTTCTTCCCTTTTATTTCTATGGAATCTCAAAAATATAATCGATTCAATAATTTCGTTATATTATTCTATTATTTTCATCATTACTACAACTTTAATCCAATATTAATCGCAATTGACAAAAACCCATAAATATTTTGACAATGTAGTCGAAGCATTTAAGCACAAAAATAGGTTTACTATTG
This sequence comes from Cryptolaemus montrouzieri, assembly GCA_013387265.2. NCBI lineage: Eukaryota > Metazoa > Arthropoda > Insecta > Coleoptera > Coccinellidae > Cryptolaemus > Cryptolaemus montrouzieri. The sequence goes on from JABFTP020000185.1 coordinate 130,282,367, forward strand.
ATTTTTTGCGCAGGAAGACGGATTTTAATCCAGTTTGGTGCGTTGGATTCGTAAGAATCTCTAGAAACTGTGATCTAATCTAATAACGAAGAAATCCCAAATTGCATTTCTGCATAAGAAAAATGCTTTCCAGAATTGCATTTTGAAGTAGGCAATTATAAAAATGTTTGAAAAACTGCATATTGTGAAATAAAGTAACACCCGTGCATAAGTAAGAGTATTTTGATTAGACTTGTTTTATGTTAGATTTATTAGTATGGAAAAGAAGCGAAAAATATACAGTAAATGCAGAACGTTCCAACATAAATGGAACTTTCAGTATTATGTGATTGAGTGCAATAATAAGGCGCTATGTCTAATTTGTAATGAAACCCTATTTTTCACAATATAACATTAAAAGTTACTATGAATCGAAACATCTTCAAAATTACTCTAAATATACAGGAAGTTTGCGGACGGAAAAATTTGAAACTTTGAAGCGCGGACTGAAATCGCAGCAAGCTTTGTTTACCAAAGCAAGTGCTGAGCAAGAGTCTGCTACTCGCGCCAACTTTCGTGTGGCTCTTGAAATTGCAAAACGTGGAAAACCATTCACCGATGGGGAAATGATAAAAGACTGCTTGATTGCAGTAGCGGAAGAAATATATGCCTCGAAAAGGCAAGGTTTGTCAGCAAACAGCGTGACTTGGAGGGTGCAAGACATCGCAGAAAATATATCATCTCATCTGTCTGACAAAAATGGACATCTTGAGTAGTTTTCTCTAGCCTAGGATGTGTCAAATACTGCTCAGGTGTTGATTTTTATTCGTGGAGTAGATAAAAGCTATGACGTGTATGAAGAACTGCTTGATATTGATAGTATTCACGGCACAACAACTGGGGCAGATATTTTCAAGGGAGTTGAAAATGCCATTAATAAAAAGAACTTTCGATGGAAAACCTAAAATGTGTCACCTCCCATGGAGGCAAATATATGTGTGGAAGAAACAAAGGAGTGGTCGCACTTGTGTCAAAGGCTGTGGAAAATGGGCATACTGCCGTACGATGGCTTAGTAGAGAAGCATCGCCCTTGTGCTGATTTAGGAAATAGTGAATGGCTGTGGAAAATTACCATTCTATGTTGATTGATTCATACACCAATATCAAAACGTTCAGGCAGAAAATAATACTATTTCAATCGCAATTACGTAAAAAATGTTTCACACATTTCAAAACATGTGAAATATTTAGCCACACTAGTGAGACTGAATTTCCCGTCGATTTTGCAGTCGAAACTTTGAGTGCTTTAAAGATAAATTTCGATTATCGTTTCTCAGACTTCGATGAGATTGCGATTGATGTGAAATTAGGCTTTTTCAAAACCCTTTTGATTCTGACGTTGAGACTCTGGCTCCAAAGTCTAAATGGAAGTTATTGATTTACAGTGCAATGACATGTTTAAGAACAAATATCAAAATTCATCTTTATTGGAATTTTGCAAGAGTCTTCCACTGGTACAATTTGATAATTTGCATAATTTAGCTCGTGGGTTGTTTTCTGTATTTGGTACTATGTACTTTCGTGAGAAAACGTTTTCCAAGATGAAGTACACGAGAACTTTTACAGATCTAAATTAGCTGATGAGCATCTTATATCTCTTCTAATAATTAGTGCAAGTAAAATTAATCCACAACTACAAACAATTTTCACTGGAAAATCACAATTACATAAATCTCATTAGTGTTTTTTAATAGTGTGATTGATTTCATATTAATTATTTGTTAGAATATGCTTAATCTGAGATACCTAAGCTTAGGTTTCTGCGTGATGATTTCTGTCGTAAAGTTTCTTTGCAAGTAAATAAAACCGAGTAATTATCATTCTGTGTTTTCATTTTCTTCCATCTAACTTATCACAGCAATAGTAACAATAGTAAAACATTGGCTGTCGTGGGCCAGATTAATCATACTAGTCTTAAGCTGTCGCGGGCCGGATTGATGGCACTGGTGGGCCGGATTTGGCCCGCGGGTCGTAGTTTGGAGACCCCTGCTCTGGAGTATTATGACAATTTGTCATAGAATTGTGTTTTTCGAGGTTGCTGAACACGAATACGATGTCAGAGAGAGCCTGTGGAATACCTGGTGCCCGTGCGGTTGTTTTATACATTCTCCTTTGGAGTATCAAGACAATTTGTCATAGGATTGGCCCAAAATTGTTACTCAGGGTTTTCGAGGTCGCTGAACACAGACATCATAACGACTGTAACGTAACTCGTGCCCGAAACCAGTGGCATCTTCGTTGCGCCCTGGAATTTTACGGGAATTTTTTTTTATGGAAACTAAAATGTTATTATAATTATTTAGTGTACAAAAATAGCCTTGTAAAAATTGAACGGGATTTATAATTACATCTCGAGTAATATGTTTGGGCAAAGTCTATGACAAATTGTCATAACACTCCAGAGGAAGACGTTCAAAACACCAGTTGCGGGCACCAAGTACTCCGTAGGCTCTCGCCGACCTAATATTCTTATTCAACCCCCGAATAAATTTCATTTTCACGTTTATTTACCGATTTTAAAATTTTTTATAATTGTCTACTTCAAAATGCAATTCTAAAGCCATTTTTCTCATGTAGAAATGCAATTTGGAATTTCTTCATGATTAGTTCACAAAGTAATTCTCACGAATTGATCGCATCAAACTCCATTAAAATCTGCCTTATTGCCAAAAAACCGATAGTTCATTCCTTTAATGCCTCCACTAATGCTGCATAATTGAATATTAAATGCGACGTAGGATCCATGAGATGTTCTTAAAATATACGTGGGACTTGAATAGAATAACCTAGGAATTATTCAATATACGTTATCAAATTTGGAGCAGTTATTCACTATAAAGGCCTTCGTAGATCAACAAATTATCTTTGCTGTCGAACTCAAAACTCAAAATAAGCAAGCACTTAAAACTAAACAACGAACCTAAGTGGTTGCACTATCACTAATTACTTAAGTAGTTGACTGTCACTACTGCTATTGGTAAAAATCTGAATCAATAATCAGTTCATTACCAGTTACTATATTTTTCGAACCTGTTATTTAAAATCAGTATCTCCGAATGTTTTAGTGCTCTTAATACTTCAACATAATTTTAAAAATATTTTTAATATCCATAAATAAAGAATAACATACAACTGAGAAACTTACTTCAAAAATAAAGAGTAAAAAGAAGTATAGGTAACATTCATACATATGAACAATTGCAAATTGACTAGATACCTAGACACAAAACACGAACTAAATTCTGTAATTTGCACATGTCAAAGATTTTACTTCCTTTTACTCTTCCAATATACAATAATTTAAAAATCGAATTTCATTCGTTTGAAATAAAACTAAATAGGAGACGTAGTTATAAGATACATAAAATTGTCGTTATAGAACAGTTAACAATTTATAAAATCTGTAATATACAAATCGTTATGTAAAAACCCTAACAATACTTAAAAAATGCAGCTGGTTATTTATCAACATCAGTCACTTTTTCCCATTCCTCGTCTATACTGCTACTACTACTTGCGTTATCAAGACCAGACGCCGAATCAACCTTATTCGAAATTCCAATGTTTGTTTTACCACCTACTTGTTTAATTGGAGAGTTTGCAGGTGTAGAAGTGTTAGATATTTTTTTCTTTGATACATTTTTATTAGATGGGGCTGATTTATTCTTAGTTTCTTTCTCATATTCTTCTAATATTTTTATTTGTTGTTCTTCAGTCAACTCGATATTATCTGAGAATTCTTCTGAAAAAAAAAATTTTTGTTCAAATTAGGTTTTTTATCACATTTATATAAAGTGATGTCCGCTTATAACGGAGTCGCTTTTTATGAACTTTCGTTATAACGAATCGGAAACTGAAGTAGGTACTGGAGTTTCATAAGAAACTGTATGAAATTTTCGCAAATAACGAACTCGCTGATGATGAATTTTCGCTTGAAACGTATATTATTTCTCGTTAATACGAATGTAGTTGCCAGAATATCAGCAACGTATGTGGAAGGAAAGTTAGGAAATAAGTACCAGGTTCAGAAAAATGAGGGAAACCCTCAACGGTTTTAGACTGTTAACTCATCTATACATTCTAGATTTAGAAAAAGGTTTGAATACCTCCCGAGATTACTTCATGGAATACAATGAAGAATTGCACAAAAAACAATCCAATTACTAGTACAACTGCCCCACTCATCCCCAATTGTTTTGGCTAATGAAATTGGTTCGAAATTACAAGCCAGGGATCGAGGTGTAATACATAGCAAGTACAGGCGGCTTAACTAATGAACAAAATGAAATTTCTACAATAAGTTTCTTGCATGCTATAAATTTTATTCATTATAACAAATGACAACATTAAGGTTTTGATTCTGATATTGCCTTCAATAATTCGGTTACAAAAATATCGAGGATTTATTGCAGCTCACACACTTTGAGTTTCATGAATATGTTCACATCGATACAGAATACTTCAAAGACAATGCTATTGTAGCTAGTGTGGTAAATAGGAACGAAAGAAATGATGACCATGATGAAGAAGAGACAATCTCTAGTGACAATGTAAACGTGTTAACAGATGCTATTTATAATATAGCATTTGCTTGTGATTTTCCTTTGAAAATTTCAAATATTGCTATTGAGTCAATCCATACCAAAGGTCCAAAAAAAAATTATTTGGTTGCTTGACCATCTCAGAAAAAATTAGTTTTTTCAGGGATTAATCTCTAATATTTAGTGATCACAAAAACATGTTTTAAAATTTTTTACTGAATACCATTTTGAAATGATGGCCATTTTTATTTCACGCCGCAGGCATTTTTCCGCATTTGCAAGCCTCTACGGTTTTTGAAATTTTTCAGGAATGGGTTGACCTAGGCCTTTCAACTGAAAAGCATTCAATTCAGCACATCTTGGAGTACAAATTGAAATAATTATGGCGCAGCTGAATGAATTTATCAACATATTTTTGATAGGTCAAAGTTATCGGTCACGGAGTAAAAAATCTCCAACTTTGGAGCTGCAATTTTCCTAGGAAGGGGTTACTTCTCAGCCTTCATATCATACAAACAATTACATTAGGTAGTAAAGTTACTTTTTAAAAAGTATGAATGGTGAGAAACATACCGTTTAAAAAATACACTATCATCAAAATCAACTTTTTCCATTCTTTCCACTTTTTTACCTGCTGTATCTTTTTTGGGAGACCAGATAATAATCTGTAAATTACACACTTAATAGACTTTAATGTTATCTAACTATAGTATATAAAAATTTCAAGCATTTGAGGTTCAATGGGAAATCAGAAAAATGCAAAAATACGCCAAAAATTAATTTTAACTTCTGCAGATGTGAGACTAAATGGAATAAGTTTTATCAATTATGGAATATTAAAACATAAAATTATTTGTAAACAATTTATCACATCAAATTTAAGTAAACAATGATAATTTCTTGACATCACCAAATGCCTTGTTAATTTAACCAAACGTTCCGACACATTAAATTCAGTACTAATTTTTTTCGATTCCAAAATTTGGCAATAAACTGATAATCTTGATTTTATCCTCTTTACTTGAAACATGGCATTTGGTTCTTGAATTTTCTATCAAATCATCAAATTCAGTTCTTGAATTTAGAGAACTTCCACCTAAATGATAGTTCTAAGTTCCTTTTAACTATAGATCCAACTTTCTCAATTTTTGCTTTTATGGCTAAATGTCTTTTTTCCTCACTTCTAATTTTAGACGCAGGCAATTCACCTAGGACTTCAAAAGCTGAATCTACCGTTTTAATAGTTTCTGATAAATCACAAAATTCTGTATCAGAATTATGACCATCATCTTCTTTGTATATTATCAATATCTTAGTATATCATGTTGGTCATAATGATTTTCCTGGTGTAATCTTAATAAATTCATTTTTATTTTTAGTATAATGATCAAATATTATTTCTCTCAGACCTTTTGTTATTGTTTTCTTTTTTTTTTCAAAGGGTCCATAAATGATTGACCAAAACGGTGATTAAATCAGCTGATTTCACCTTCGAGTTTACCCTTAAGTGAAACAATAATTGTTCTTCTTCACTATAATCTTTAATTAAATTAATGGTTTTAGAACAGACTCCATACACACTTTTGTGACACTCTTCATTAACATACATACCAATCGAACACTGAGACTCAGACTCCATTTTAACAGCACACACTCAAATATAACTACACACTTCTAGAGCTCAAAAGTAACTAACTGATGTTACTGAAGGGGAAAGACAACACACATTCATGTTCAGACTTGTTTATCTGAGCCTGTACACACATGTAGATGCTAACTGATTAGCCTTTGGCAACTTTTAGGTTTCCAACAGAATTAGTTAAAGGTTGATTATGTCAAGAAATTATCAATATTTACCTAAATTTGATGTGATAAAGTCTTTACAGATAATTTTATATTTCAATTTTGTATAATTAATAAAACTTATTCCATTCAGCCTCCCATCTGCAGAAGTTGAAAATTAATTTTTTGGTGTGTTTTTGCAGATTTGCCAGTTGAATCTCAAAGTTGAAATTTTTACTATACAGTACAACTTCACTAGTCCGGACACTCGCTATATCGGGCACGCGACTCATTCGGGCACTTTGAGATTTTTACGTCTATAATCCCGGCACGTCGACGCCGGCTGGTATACAAACAATAATAATTTTCCCATCTGTACCTGTATGTATGTACTTGTACTATATAAGAGTGGCGAGTATCGTTCTACAGTTGCATTTTACATTTCAATTTCGCCGATGGTGTGTATAATGGCTCTAATCAAGAGAAAGAGCAAAGTTCACTATTCCAAAATCAACAGTGTTCGACATAAAAAGAACAAGGACAAAATAAGGAGATTTATATCCAAATCGTATCAAGGAACAGGTAGGAATTAGGGATGCACCGAGCAAGGGTCGAGTGCCGAGCTCTCAGCCAAAAAATTATCAGAGAAGCTGAGAATACTGATGTTGAAATTGCATTGTATAACTGGTTTCTTCAACAATGCAACGCACACGTACTTATTTCGTCAGACATATTGAGACCAAACCAAACAGTTTCATGAACCAATCACAGGAAAAAAAGGTTTTCTGGCAAGTTCGGGATGATTAGATAAATTGAAGCTTAGACATGGAAATCGTTTCTTGAAGGTTTGTGGTGAAAAACTTTCTAGTGATGTTCCCGCTGTGATACCATTCAAGGAAAAATTTCTATCGGTTGTTCAACAGATGGAATTAAGCAAAGAACAGGTGTATAATGCTGATGAATCGGCCATTTTTTGGAGATGTTTACCAGACACAACTTGGGTTGATCAAGGGGAAAATTCAGCACCAGGTCGAAAAGTGTCAAAAGACCGCTTAACATTAATGCCATGCTGCAAAGCGGCTGGAACTCACCAATTACCTTCACTAGTCTTGGGAAAAGCGGCAAATCCACGACCATTCAAATACGAAAGTTCACTACCAGTTGTCTACAAAGCATCTACCAAAGGGTGGATGACCAGACCATTATTTAATGAATGGTTTAAAACATCTTTTATCCTCGAAGTGAAGAATTTTTTAACTAAGATTAACAAGCCCTCTAAAGCTCTGTTGTTGGTAGACAATGCACCATCGCACCCGCCTGAGGAAGAGGTTAATACTGATCCAAACTTCAGAGTTATGTTTTTGCCACCCAACCGTACTGCCGTTTTCCAACCTACACTACAAAAGTAGAAGAATCAGATGATGAAAATATTCCACTCACAAAGCTTCAGAAGCAACTTCGTTCAATCAGTGAAAATGATTTGAAAAATATTGCCGAATCATTAAGGGTCATCGATCCAGAAAATGACTAAACCATTGAGAACATTACCACCTGGGCTGTGGGAGAAAAAGAGTTTGTTATCTATATGACTGAAGAAGAGCTTATACAGGATGCTTTAGGAAGGAATATTGAAAACGTAGAGGAATCTTCTGACTCAGAGGAAGGTTCAAATAGTATGGTAAAAGTGAAACATGCAGATACTGTCAATGCGTTCTCCCTGCTTATCAGTTGGGCCGAACAGAATAATCTTCCTATAGAAGACGTATTGCTCCTGAAAAGGCTCAAGCAAGAATCCGTTCAGATGGCAGCATCGAGAAAGATTCAGAGTAAAATCGATGGATATTTTAAACGTCATAAGGAATAGCATGTTGTTTATGTACACTAGCTTATATTTAAATTATATATTTTCTATGAGGAAAGATTATAATGAATGAAAATTCTATAATTTGATTCTGTTTTATAATAGAAACTATTTTTTGTTCAACTTTTCGATATTATTATAATAAACTCGGCGTTAACAGATTTTGGGTTGTTGAAACAAATTCAAGTCACTTCAGAAAGTCGGGCTTTTCGATAGTCCAAGCATGTGCCGGAACGATATCTGCCCGGACGAGTGAAGTTGTACTGTAGTTAGATAACATTAATGTCTATCAAGTTTCTAATTTTCAGATTTTCATCTGGTTCCCCAGCAGGTCGAAAAAGTGGAAAAAGTTGATTTTGATGATAGAGTAATTTTTAAACGGTATGTCACTCACCATTCATAGTTTATAAAAAATAACTTTACTACCTAATGTAATTGTATGAATGATATGAAGGCTGAGAAATTACCCCTTCCTAGGAAAATTGCAGCTCCAAAATTGAGATTTTTACTCCGTGACCGATAACTTAGAGCTATTAAAGATATGTTAAGAAGTTCATTCAGCTACGCCATAATTGTTTTATTTTGTACACAAAGATGTGCTGAATTGAATGCTTTTGAGTTGAAAGGCCTAGGTCACCCATTCCTGAAAAATTTTAAAAACCGCAGATGCTTGCAAATGCGGAAAAATGCCTGCGGCGTGAAACAAAAATGGCCGCCATTTCTAAATGGTACTTAGTAAAATATTTAAGAAAATGTTTTTGTGATCACTAAATATTAGGGATCAATCCCTGAAAAAATAATTATTTCTGAGATGGACAAGCAACCAGTGCTGGACCACTTGATATGGACGCATTTTCTCACAATTTTTATAACGTTCGAACCACCTTATAACATTCATATTGAAGAATACGAATACTGTACTACACCTGGAGGAATTGTTATGTATAAACTGGTCGAAATTCAAAGATTTGCGCTAACATAATAAATCATTTGAATTCAGCAGAAAATTCATAATATAAATGAAATACATTTCAATGAAGTATCTATAAACTGCGTTTCAGAACCTTTAATATAACCTCAATGAAGACGCGAAAGTTGCAATCTTGAAAGTTCAGACAAATAAGCAAGCACTAACGTTTTGAAAGCATCATAAAAACGCCTGCTCAATCATAATGTTTGGTAAATTTTAATTTCCGTCGTTCTTCCATTTCTCATTATAATCAGTGAAAACTAAACACATTTGAATAACACTGACATTTCAATTCTCTATTGATGTCATCCTGGATAATAATTTTATGTTTTACAATTAAGTCAACATGAAGTTGAGCGAAAAAATATCATTTTCTTCTTTTAAAACAAACACTTTGCTGATAATTTTAGTAATATCTCTGTCAATAACACGACAACCTATAATTTATGTATACAAACATAAAACCCATTTGTCAAAATCTAATTTATCAATCGGGATTGAATTTATTTTATACTGAATACTATCTACTGTCCCATTAATAGACAGATAGTGATAAGACCTTTTATCTGGGGCATATGAGTCATATCACTTTTAATAATGACTTACTTATTTATAATTATCAACCAGTTAACCGAAAATGAAATTTATTCAATAATTTTCTTGCTTTCAATCATCTCCGGATATAGGGGAGGGCAAACCGGGGCACATGCCCCGGGCGGCAGTTTCAGGGGCGCCAAAATCGAAATATAATATGTTAAAAATACGAGTGCATGTATCAGTTTATAAACATGTTTGTAGCAAATTTTCGCTCTCATACATACTGCGCCTAACGAAGTTTTACTTCAAGAAATTCATTCCGTTTCAGATAATTTCATTAACTGGGTAGAGAACTTCAAGTCTATTAAGGAGATTAGTTTTGAATTTTGAGGTTATTATGGGCTACACCCCGAATGGTGTATGAGATCCCTGTTGAAAAACAGCGGTGCATTAGTTAAGTTCTTAGATTAGGCTAGGACTGCACCCCCTTAGGGCTTTATTCCCATGGTGTATGAGATGTTCCCTGTTGAAAAACAGCGGAGCATTAGTTAAGTTCTTAGATAAGGCAAGGGCTACACCCCCGTAGGGTTTCATTCCCAAAAGGTGTATGAGATGTTCCCTGTTGAAAAACAGAGAAGCATTAGTTAAGTTCTTAGATTCAAGTGAGTTTAGACATATAAGAGTTAGGTATGTTTGATGAAATAATTTTCTGCATTTTATTCTTTTTCCATTGTTACAGATTTTTACTGTCCCAAACCCCTTCCAAACAAGCTATTGCTAATGCAATATCGACAGGGAAACGAGTTTTTTCACAGGTTTTTTCACTCGTTTATAGAATCATACGCAAGATAGTATGGTTCCTCTGTCACATTTCCTGTGCTCACACTTTAGGGGCAATCATAGGAAGCATGATGCGAGTTTAGATGCCTGATTAAGGAACGGTAATTGTCTGTTTTTTTCGCTGGTATTCTATTTTATCGCTTGTTTGTTACGATTGTGTTTTTCTGACACACACCAAAATTATAGATATAAGCATCTATTGTAAATACAATTATTTGAATTTTGTAAAGATAAAGATATGTAGATAAATGGCGGATGAGATGGATTTATATAAACATAATATACATAACATAAACATAACATACATAACATAAACATAAAAGAGCACTAAAAAATAAATCCATCTCATCCGCCATTTATCTACATAAATTACATACAGGTCATACAATAGATTTCGATAACTCAAAACGAATCAGCACCACACAACAACTTAAGAAACGTGTCATCAGAGAAGCAGTGGAAATTGAAAAAGGTGGAACAATGAACAAAAGAGACGAAACTCTCAACCTATGAAAGGCTTGGAAAGTTATTTTACCACCTAGGAAACCGGCATCATTAACAGATAATAATGCATCCCCACCACTAGGTCCACCCACGCCCACAACGAGGACATAAAAGTAGAACCACCGACAAACCGCTATCAGTTACGCTCGAGACATCGTCTACCGAACGCCTTAAGATGACAGGGGACAACTTGTCGAAACGTCGCCACAATCAAAATGGACCACGGAATAAAACCCGTAACACAACAAATCATAGATACTTCCGTGAAATTTCAAAATTTAACAACAAAACATCAGATTTTTATCGATGCAAGAGGATACACACATGTCTCACGTTCGATAATTAAAATGCTACTCAGTACTCAGTAGTATTTTAATTATCAAACGTGAGACATGTGTATATCCTCTTGCATCGATAAAAATTTGATGTTTTGTTTCCTAGTTGTGACAGACTGAATCCATTTCTTTTTCTCCTGATGAAGTCAAAAAATAAATCACGAAATATTGAGAAATTTAGAAAAAGGATTTCTTTTTTCAAAGTAGCATATAGCATTCAGTGCGACGTAGTTCTATCGATTACTCATTTGATTTTAAAACGCCCAGTTGGCTTTTGAACACATCGTAATCTGATTTATGAATGAATCCTAAAGGCAGGAGCGATATTGGAGCAATCTATGACGTTAACCCTCGATTACCTCCTGAATGGTTACGGGCATGCAGGAGCAAATTTTGTATGAAATGGAAATCGGACCAATTGTCATGCTTCCAACATTTCATTGCCGTCTAGTATATTATAATATATTTTTTTAGCATTCGAGCACAACAAAAGTGAAATAAATAAATATTTTTTTTTATTTTTTATTATATGAATATGAATATGTTTTATATATGGATCGGACAACTCCTTCATTTCAATTTGAACGAACAGAAAAAGTTGTTCTTTAAATGAAACGAACAACGAAACTTCTGGGGAATTCTCCAACGTATATTTCATTTTAAAGCTTAAGATACCATAGATATTCTGTAGGAACTATTAATGTGTGACCGAAATTTTGTTTTGCCGGTATTACGTACGATAATAAATATCATAATACAGTCGATTTGCAGGTAAGTTTTTATTAACTTTGATTAAAATTTTTGATTTGGCATTTAGCATTAGTACTTCAGAAGAAGAAATGCAAAAATTGTGCCAGGGCATTGATCAGGATATAGAGCGATTAATTCACTCTTAGAAAGAAATGTGGAGATATATTCTATATGTAACAATGAACGCTGTCATGTATCTTTCCACAAACTGTCTTTCTTTTAGAGGTACTGAAGAAACACCGAGTGATCTCACCGAAAATTTTCCTCAACCTAGTCAAGGAAATTTACTCAATCTGATAAGTCTACTCGCTAAATACGATTCTACTCTAAAGTATCAGTTAGAGCACATCAAAAAGGAGAGGTGTCCTATTTGTCGAAAACAATACAAAATGAAATAATCGATATGATGGCAAAAAAAAAGTTCGAAATGCCATTATCAGTGAGATCAAGGTGGCCACCAACTTTAGCATCATGTTTGACTGCACTCCAGATGTATCTCATTCAGAACAAATGAGCCAGGTTATTCGATATTTAATGTATTAAGGAAAGCTTTATTGATTTTTTTGAAGTAGATGGAAAAACTGGAGAATGTATTACACAGCAAATTCTAGAAAAACTAGAAGCTGATGGTTTGGTTATGCAAAAATGTCGTGGACAATTTTACGACAATGGATCTAATATAGCTGGCGTATACAAAGGCGTCCAATCCAGAGTTATGCAAATGAACGAGCTGGCAAAGTTTGTACCTTGTCTAGCACACTCCTTAAATCTTGTGGCCGTGAATTCAGTGTCATCATGTCCAGAAGCAGTTAACCTATTTGGGCTTATACAAAAACTTTATTGGTTCTTTGTTGGATTCACCACGCGGTGGAAAATAATGCAAACGTGTACTGAAACAAACTCAGAAGGAAGTAGTCAAACCAGATGCTCAGTTAAATACCAAGCTGTTACTGCTCTATTAAATAATTTACCGGAAGTTGTCAAAGCTCTAGAAGAAATTGAAGAACCCTCCTCTTCAGCTGCAGAATCGAAGTATGAAGCTGGTCATTTACTACATGCGGTGATGGAATTCAAATTTATCCTCAACTTATCAATTTGGAATAACATTCTTCGAGAGATTAATAGAGTAAACGTTGAAATACAAAAAGAGGATATTATCATTTTGAGTTCTGTGGTGATGATGTAAGGTCTTGTTGTTAAGACCATACAAGGAATGAGAGAAAAACCAATAGAACATTAGATCAAAGAAGCTACAACTATATCAGAAAAGATGAAAATCGAGCCAGTCCTTTAAAATAAACGAATTTCCAAAAAAAAGACAACACGACGAATTCTGCAAAGACGAATCAAGAACTCGAGACCCGAATGGGCTATTTTCCAAAGATATAAAAGTAGTATTTGACAAAATTTTAACAGGAATAGAAACAAGGTAGAGAGCGCAAAGAGTCTATCTAGCACGAAAATATTCAAAAGACTTGAATGCAGTTGATTTTTGCCACGAACTTGCTGTATTCAAAGACCTAGTACCGGAAATTAATGAAAAATCAAGTGCATTCGACCTGTTACAACATCTGTATAAAAATAACTTGCAAGAAGCGTTTTCTAATGTTAGTATAGCTTTAAGGATATACTGCACGTTACCGACGACATCTGCAAGCTGTGAGTGAAGTTTCAGCAAACTGAAAATAATCAAAACAGTCTGCGTTCAACAATGAGTCAAGAACGTTTATCTGGCCTCGCGATTTTAGCCATTGAAAATAAAACTGCCTTTGAGACGGACTTTCATGAGCTAATAGATTCTTTCGCGGAAAAGAGAGTACTACGTAAGGCTGTGATAAGATACGATAGAAAAAAAACGATGAGAAAATTGAAAAAATGTCAACATTTCTTTCATTTTATTTAATAACGCGATTTTGAAAACTCCCGATTGGTCTTTTGTTTGAGCGTCAATTCAATTGTATGTGCATGTTATTACGTTTTTAATTTTTTTTTTTTTTATCTATGGATGCTCGACAGCTAAACAAAGTAGAACTGATTATTTTGCATTGAACAAGAAAAGAAATTTCAAAAATCGAATGTTAACTAACGTTAATAAAGATTTCAGTACAATAATATATATTTTGTCTTAATTATGATATTCTCTAGCTTCTGCTATGTGTGCTATGCTTATATGTATTCATATGCGAAATTATACCACGACTTACAAAATTACGGCTCAATCCCACCTTCCATGTACGTTTACGGTATTTACTATACATAAATTTTCTTTTTGCGTTAAAATTTTTTTTTAAACTACAGTAATAGCTAATTCCTACTACAATGTCTGGGAACCAATAATAGTATCATCATGTAAGAACCAAAAATTGTTTTCATAAAGTGAAAATATTTACCTTTTTCCCATTGTACACTTTCTATCACCATTTGATTCTCTTTCAGTTCTTTTTCTCTTGTATTTCTTGCCTAGCAATCTCATCTTCTATTAAAGCTTTTTAAATAAATACCTATAAACACATAGCTTTTGAATTTTTCAGAAAATTTTCATAATACAAACCTTTTCCAAAAACTAGCTTCATCTACTGAATTTGGTACAAGTTTCCCATGTTGTTTTCTCAGAACATCAGAGCTCTTTAAATACTTGTCTATTTTATCATCACTAATTTGGTCATCAACAATCTCAAGCCAAGATTCATATTGTTTACTTAGATGAGTTTCTGGTTCTAGTGTAAAAGTTTTTTCGTTCATTTGTAAATCATATATAATTTGCTGAAAGGAAATAAATTAAATACATAGCAAATAACTCAATGGGTTTGTAGAGCATCAAATTGATAAGAATTAGAAGATTCTTATTGCAATTATTTTATCAACAATGAAAAATTGCCAATATACTTAATATTCTAACCTGAAGTTTAGATAACTTGACTGTTTCTGAACCTTCAATGATCATAATAGCTTCAGTGTCAGAATCATCTGGACTTGGATTAAGAACAGTATTAACTTGATCTATAATTAATAATTATAGTAAAAAAATGATATTTATTCAATTAAACTAATTTAGCAGATTATATTACCTAGAAATGTACTGAAACTCTTTTTCACTGTATTAGCTGTTGAATCAGGACTATCAAGCTAGAATCAAAATGAAAATTAAATATTACTAAGAGAAACTTCACATTTGAATGGTGAGACAAATAATTCAAAGACCTTTATGGTAATCCTACTGTTTACGCTGACCACTTTCGCGCATCCAGTACCGAGTTGACGGGAATGTTTCCCGAACGATTTAAATTTCAGCTAGTGTTGCCAGATTCCTTTTCCTAGTGAATTTATTCAACTTCAGTGATTTTTGAGTTATTCAATATCTCGGTTATTATTGAAGATGTAAAAAGTATTTTCACATTGTTCAGCAACTTTTTTGAATAGATTGCAGAGAATGAGCCGAATTTTTTTATCTATTTGGCTTGACATAGATATAAGGGTGTAATTTCAATTTTTGTCATTGAATTTCTGGTTTCGGGCGTGTTCACGGTGATCTCGAAAGATTTTCACGTGATTATTAACCTCTAGCTGCGGTAGGCATCTTTCGAGCCGATGCAGAGAATTTTATCGAGAATTCTACTACTCTTTTTATTTCAATACTGACAGAGGTATTGATGCTCAATTTTTACCCCATCTTGTTATGCAAAAAAAAAACTTCGCCACGACTTGATAACCTCCTCCTTCTTGTTTTGTTGTATGGACCTACAGTTTATAGTGGACTCCAAACCACTCACCTAGACCGTGGAATGATAACTGCCACCTCTGACATAATGTGTCTGTATACATAACCTATCGGTTATGTATACAGACTCTCTAATGTAATTTTTATATAAATATGTGGGACAAGCACACCAAGATTCATACCACATCCATATCTCACCTGGGATTCGAACCCAGGCCGTGGCGTGTGAGTCAGTAATTTTTGTTGAAGTAGGTTGAAAAGGACAAGTAGCTTTCAGAACCATAGAACATTGAGAATCATGTAATAGCAATGAGCAAAATAATTCAATAAATGTTGAGTCGAACAGATAATTCCCGAAAGTTGAAATTGAAAAAAAATTATATATAATATATATTTTTCGATTTCAACGATAAGTAATCAAATCTTCAATGTGAGATAAATTGTGGCAACACTGGCTACAATTGGAATACTTTCAAGAAACATCTATTCGACTCGGTACTGGCTGCGCATAAGTGGTCAGCGCAAACAACAGGATTACCCCTTTATTTCACTTTTGAACAACTCACATTAAGTGATTTGAAATTTGCGTTTTTGATGAAACATTCCATATTCCCATTAAGATTTTTCATAGATAATTTCCATAGTTGTGAATTGATTGTTAGATTTAATTAATGAGAATCAATCCATCGGAAAATTAATGTAATCTTGAAAATGGTATTAAAATTTTGAAGACACACCTAATAGCAAAAACAAAAAATCTCTATCCAGTTACATCTTTAAAGGAATATTCCTGATTGTAAAATATTTCTAATACTTTTCTCAGCTACACTTATCAAAGCAGCTACTTTCACTCAAACAATATTAATCAATGAGATAAAATCTTTGTTAAGAAATTACATAAGGCATGAAATAATAGTACTCTGCAAAGTTGTGATGATAAAACAAACTCAAAAAATTACATCATTTAAATTAATTAATTTTAAATTCTATTAAATTCCTTTGAAAAATATCATTGAATATTAGAAGAATAACCTATTATTACTCTTTTGACTTGCCTGGACATATTTTATATAACTTTCAATTAAATTAGTTATTATAAATCTCATATTTTGTTAATTTTATGGATGCTATTCATTCATATTGCCAATATATGAGCATATAAAATGTTTGAACAAAAGGGGTGAATTTTTACCTTTTGGTAATTTATAATCTTATATTTAAAATCTTCTTTATGATCATCCCCCTCCTCCATAATAAGACACTAGTTCAGATCTTACAAAATAGAACAATTGAGTAATTTTCATAAGGTTACGTACACTAAGCGTCTTCTCTAGAACACTTCCTGTAGAAGATAAAACACTTGTGGCACCCTTTGTTACTGCACCGCCAAACTCTTCTAAATCTTTACGGACACTCTCTAGAACTTCTGAACTCTAAAAACATACATTTCAGTTTCTACGAAAAAGTACCTACTTATTATATTTTCTGATTCACACCTTCAACTTATCTTTGGCCGCGTTAAACCATGAACCCAGCCAATTTTCGTTACTGAAAAATGAAAAAAATAATATATAATCTCTTCAAAATATATGGGCAGAAATAACCAGGGCTTACGCACCTTTGAGCCATGATTTTTTTATTACTTCGTCCCTAGTCAATACTATGAATTTTGTTGGATACACAAAATTTTCACAGAAAATTTATTCTATATGAAATAAAATGAAATTCAATTAGATTTTAATATTCCATTTGTTTTATTGTCACTGTCACTTTTTCAAAGATCAATCGCCATATTTATCAACCTCAACCATAGATTTTATTTCTGAAATAGATATCAAATCATATCATTTTTTTGGCGTAGGCGTAAAGTATCTTAATTGTAGGCAAAGTAGAGCATTACTTACGCCATCTTTATGTATTTTCAGAATCTTGGGAAAAAACCAAAAGAAAACACTAGATAAGGGAAATATTTATTCACTGGTGGTAGAAGTATTCCGTGGGGTGTCTGTAATACATTTCTCTATCATGTGGGTCCCCTTTTCGAATATACAGGATGTTTTATGTAAATGTGGGGATATTTTGGAAGTCATAAATTTAAAACGGATGAGTCAATTTAAATGAAATCT
The DNA here is from genome assembly GCA_013387265.2 of Cryptolaemus montrouzieri. Classification (NCBI taxonomy): domain Eukaryota; kingdom Metazoa; phylum Arthropoda; class Insecta; order Coleoptera; family Coccinellidae; genus Cryptolaemus; species Cryptolaemus montrouzieri. The sequence continues at coordinate 130,300,370 of JABFTP020000185.1, forward strand.
TCAAGAAAATCAGGAAATTGCAATTGTAAATAATTTAGTTCACATTTAATGTTTCAAAAATTGAAGTGAAGTGGACATATTGTTGAAATACAATTTTTATGTACTATACTGATTCCTCCCACATCAAACTAAAATCTGAACAAATATTATACCATAAAGAATATAATCAACACTAGTATTAGCATCATTGGAAAACAATCTATACTTTCATTGTGTAAAGCAAATACTTTAGCACGCCACTGGAAAGGACATGTTAGAGTAGGTAATACCGTACCGACTACATCATCGTCGTAGTGCAAATATCACAGTTTAGCTAGGTTTTAAGTGTTAAGACTGTTAAGAGTAAGAGTAGGATTTAGGACCGGTCTGAACTTGAAGAACCTTCTACTTCTACAACAAATCCTTTGTTCTCTGATATTAAATCTGACAGTCCAGGTTCTATATACATATGTGCGGTTTATAGTTTGAGAAAAATTTAATTTAGGCAAAATAATGTAAAACTTTAATATTTTCCTCAATGTTTGAGTATTTCAAACTTGTTAACTACTATCATATCCTAGTTCAGATCGCTGAAATATTTTCTTCTGAAATTACAACGAGGAACAACACTTTTAAGTGCCCAAAATCACTTTGAAATAATCAAAATTTTCGGACAAGTTATCTTCAAATATTTCTTCCAATTTTTCTTACTGGATAATAGCCGTTACGAGGCCTTTTCATCATAAGATGTGCGCAAGCGTAGCCGCCATGTTGAAACGGAGTTAATTCAAAACATTCGTACTGTTTTAATCAACAATGGTTGGGAAAGGAATATTATCTCCACAAAAAAATTAATTATTGGAAAAAACTATGGATGGTGCTTCTATCATTTATGATTCAGTAGAAGCTCATAATTGTGAGCAATTGAATAGATGGCTCAAATGTCATGGCGACCGCAAAAAGCACAGAAAAGAGAGCTGATTAAAGAGGTGAGGCGTCGACGTTTGTTAAATATCTAAAAACTTATAAACAAAATTAATATTTACATTGTAACTCTCATCGATAATGTCAATTCATTTGTAATAATTGAAAATATATTTTGAGTAATATTTATGGAAGTAATTAATATTTAAGGCTATATATGACATTATTAAATATTAAATCGAATATGTTCAATAGTTTTCATCAGAAATTAAATGTTTCAAATGAGACAATATATTAAAATTTATAATATTTACAGAGTCAAAAATGCAATTAGGAATAACGTATTAGTGCACCAAACAGTTGACAAAGAGAAATAACCGAAATATCTTAAACACCCAATCGAAGTCCAAATGTATTGAGTCAAAAATAAATTATCTAAACATTTGGCAATTTGATATGATTTGATTATTTGTCTCCGTTATTCCAGACAAGGTTTTGGAAAATTTATAAAATAGTATGTATTGGTTTCGAAAGATTTGTGCCGTGTATCATTTTTACACACTCCATAATAATACCGTTTTATTGTTCCTTTTCGTACAGACAACATAATTATAATGTTATGTCGACTTGGTACTTTTTTTCACATTTTTTTAAATCATTTAACTTAAAGTAATATTTTAATTTCTGGTACACAAGAAGCGGGGTTTACAAAAAACGTTACGAAAAAGATGGCTGATGCTAACGCATGCGCACAAAAAAATCTTGTGAGGAAAGGTCTCATAGACCTTGGCAGTTTGGCAGACTATTTATTTATAGTGTGTTCGGCTGGCTGATCTCAGGTGATATGAGAGCTATCTCCCAGAAATATTTATGTTCGACCGGATTAATTTCTGTTGATCGCTCATAGATTTGAATGTACGACTGGCATTTCGGATTGCTCCGAGATCGCTCGGTCTTGATCTGAATCCATGGGTTACAGCAACAGATTTGGAGAAAATATGGCATCGTTGTATTGTTTGGGATGAGTATATAGTAGTGAGAGCGTAAAAGTACATTTTAGGCAAAAGTGTTTAACAAATTGTCGCATTCTTCAAAAACACAAAAGTGGCAATTATGGAGATCTAGAAGATCATAGTTCTGTTGAAGGAGAATTGTTAGGTTTGTTATGTTGATGCAAAGTTGACAATTTATGTTATTTGATTTCTTCTTTTATATGCCCTCGCTGATTTTAACCATACAATTTATGTTCGGTTGGTAATTTGCTCTTGGCAGATTGCAACCAGTATTTTCCGATTTCCAATTCGGCCTTCTTTCGATGGTATATTTCACATGGAGTGCTACAAATGTGATACTTTAGGACTTTATTACTCTGACTACGTTTGGCTTGGTCTTTCATTTTCTACTGGTGATTTTGTGGATAACGACGTGTTATACGCTTGATGGCAATAATCTGTTTCAATTTACTATTGTTTCATATTTGTTTAGATAACAAAAAAAAACGTTTTTCTGGCAGCAGAAAACGTAACGTGACGATTATCAAGTTTCTTCTTCATCTGAAAGATGAGCCGAGGTAAGTGGAAATTATTTTTCTGTTGAAATATATTTATGTTATATATATTCATTACTTTCACTATTACTTTGAGTATATTTATAACAAAAAGTTCTAACAAATCTTCTCTAATTCAGCTGCGTGTGTCTACGTCTGTTCGGAGGCTACCCTGGAAGTTTCTGTGTACCACGGCGTAGAGCCTCTTAACAACATCGACTCGAAAAAAATAAACATTTTTGGTGGCACCTCTTCAATCCCCATAGATCCCACGTTGGGGGTAAACTGCTATGTTGCCAATTTCATTGCAGTTACCCCGTATAGATTCTGAAAACAAAAAAAGCAGTAACATTTCCATACATATATATATATATATATATATATATATATATATATATATATATATATATATATATATATATATATATATATATATATATATATATATATATATATATATATATATATATATATATATATATATATATATATTTGTAGCAACAGGAATAATATATGGGAACAGTTCAAAAGATAGAAGAACAACCAAGGATAATCCCTATAGTACATATCTAAACCTAATTCTTCACAAAAAGTTGATCACGTTTAATGCCTAGAAACAGAAGAATCTTGGAAAATATGCAACCAGTTTTCACAGTTCCAGCCCGTAGGCTGCTGTTCCCTTTTTGGATAGACTTGATTAACTTGATAGGAATATCTAACACAATATTCTGTCACTGAGATTAGGGATGAATAATTACAAAGAGATCCCGGTAGTGTGGTGATATCTTGAATTTTTTTGTTTTGATGTGAACTTCCTGGAACGGAAAGAAAGATTGAGAGGGATGTGAGGTATTACTTGAAGCACTGCCAAGAATTATTGCGGAAAATATCAAATATTTCATCACAGAAAATATCTGGCTGATATTTTAGGTCCAATTGTATTAATAAGCATAATATATTATGCATTACAAATAAGGAAGTAACTATCGGGGCCAACCGAGCAATTCTTCAGATCTTTTCATGCAACAATCCCCACATAACGCACATCTATACCTAATCCTTCACAGATGACTGCTCACGTTTCAAATGAGTCTTACAAACACCCTCGGATTGGTACTACACCCTCGTAAGAGAATTTCAGTGTGCTATCTAGGATTTTTGTTACATGACTAGCAGTAGAAGTAGCTTCGAAAAGATACAAGCGTCTTCAGAGTTCCAGACTGCTATTGTATCCATATAAGAAGGATTGACGTTAGATGGGGAAACTGAGTTCAACATGCTTTCACTGAAAACTAGGGAAGGAGATCCCGGTTGGAGAAATGATATATAGAAGTTTTTTGTCTTGATGTAAACTTTCTGGCTCGGAAAAAAAGATTGAGACGAATTTAAGATATAACCTGTGACATTGCGAAGAATTAGAGCGAAAAATTTCGGAATTGTGCCACAGAAAACATCTGGCAAATATTTTTCTGTCCAATTGTAGCAATAATGCATATCATGCATTACAAATAAGGAAGAAACAACCGGGTTGACCCGTGCGATTCTTCAGGCCTTTTCATGCAACAATCCCCCCATAACGCACATCTATACCTAATCCTTCACAGATGACTGCTCATGTTTCAGATGAGTCTTACAAACAACCTTAGACTGGTACTACACCCTCGTAAGAGTATTCCAGTGTGCTATCAAGGATTTTTGTTACATGACTAGGAATAGAAGTAGCTTCGAAAAGATACAACCGTCTTCAGAATTCTAGAACTCAGGCTATTGTCTCCATATAGGAAGGATTGATGTTAGATGGGGAAACTGAGTTCAACATGCTTTCACTGAAATTTGGGGTGAAAACTAAGAAAGAGGTCCCAGTTGAGATATGATATATAGAAGTTTTTTGTCTTGATGTAAACTTCCTGGCTCGGAAAGAAAGATTGAGAGGAATTCATGATATTACCTGAGGCATTAAGAAGAATTATAGCAAAATATTTCAGATATTTCGCCATAGAAAACAGCTGGCTAATATTTTCCTATCCAGTTGTAGCAATAAGCATTGTATATTATGCATTACGAATAAGGAAGAAACAACTGGGATCAACCGAGCGATTCTTCAGGCCTTTTCATGCAATAATCCCCCCATAACGCACATCTATACCTAATCCTTCACAGATGACTGCTCATGTTTCAGATGAGTCTTACAAACAACCTTGGACTGGTACTACACCCTCGTAAGAGTATTCCAGTGTGCTATCAAGGATTTTTGTTACATGACTAGGAGTAGAAGTAGCTTCGAAAAGATACAACCGTCCTCAGAGTTCTGGAACTCGGCCTATTGTCTCCATATAGGAAGGATTGACATTAGATGGGAAAACTGAGTTCAACATGCTTTACTGAAATTTGGGGTGAAAACTAAGAAAGAGGCCCCGGTTGAGAGATGATATATAGAAGTTTTTGTCTTGATGTAAAATTCCTGGTTCGGAAAGAAAGATTGAGAGGAATTCATGATATTACCTAAGGCATTAAGAATTATAGCAAAATATTTCAGATATTTTGTCATAGAAAACAGCTGGCTAATATTTTCCTATCCAGTTGTAGCAATAAGCATAGTATATTATGCATAACGAATAAGGAAGAAACAACCGGGCGAACCGTGCGATTCTTCAGGTCTTTTCATGCAACAATCCCCACATAACACACATCTATACCAGATCCTTCACAGATGACTGCTCATGTTTCAGATGAGTCTTACAAACACTTTTGGACCGGTACTACAACCTCGTAAGAGTACTCCAGTGTGCTATCAAGGATTTTTGTTACATGACTAGGAATAGAAGTAGCTTCGAAAACCAACCGAGCGATTCTTCAGGCTTTTACATGTAACCATTCCCCCATAACGCACATCTATACCTAATTCTTCCCAGATGACTCTTTATGTTTCAAATGAATCTTACAAACACCCTCGGACTGGTACTACACCCTAGCAAGAATATTCCAGTGAGCTGGATTTTTGTTTAATGACTAGAAGTAGAAAAAGCTTCGAAAAGATACAACCGTCTTCAGAGAACCAAACTTCAGGCTTTAGTCTCCATATAGGAAGGATTGACGTTAGATAGGAAAACTACGTTCAACGTGCTTTCACTAAGATTAGAGGTGAAAATTTAGAAAGAGATCCACGTTGAGAGGTGATATCTTGCAGGTTTTATCTTGATGTGAACTTCCTGGTTCGGGACGAAAGATCGAGAGGAATTCGAGATATTTCCTGAGACATTGAGAAGAATTAGAACGGAAATTTTCAGATATTTCGCCACAGAAGACATCTGTCTAATATTTTTCTGTCTAATTATTGCAATAAACATCGAACATTATGCATTATATCAATCATCTCCCATGAGCCACATCTATACATAATTATCTACAGATGATTGCATATGTTACAGATGGGTCTTACAAACAACAGTTTCTTGAATAGTCCACATTTATAGCTAACCTTTCAAAGATGACTTCTCTCGATTCAGATGAGGCTTATAAACAACTTAAGACAAGAACCGTTGGTGAATTATTTAAGTTCACTATCAGGAAATTTTTTCGCGACTTTGATCTTCATATCTTCCAGAGCCATCCCCTAGGATACAGTGCCAATAGTGGAACATATGACGTTACATTGAAGTTACGGACGAGTTGATTTAAATCATTTTTATTTTTCCGTTCCTTACACTAACCAAAAAATAATAAATATAGCTTTAATATTGATAAAACTTCTATCCAATATTTATTAAATGCATAGGTAAGTTAATCCTTTTAATGTATCAATCTTCTTTGATTATAAATTCTGTGGAGTCGATAATTCACAATACCATTCTATGTCACAGATGTATTTCTTGAGGAGAACATGAAAATAATCTATTTATATTGAAAAAGTTGCACAAGATATTAAAAGTTATACACTCGCGTTCTAATCAAGAAACTATAAACAATAACACATAATTGAACTTACTTTGTGATATTATAGTAGATTTTTTCAAAGTAGCCACTTCTTAGATCTCTACTTTACGTGTGGCTGAAAATATCTCATTTGTAATCATATTTTAAATAAATAGTAAATAACGTACTTAACAAAGTAATTTTCGGTCTAACTCTTTCCATAAGCGTTTATAAACTCATTCGTGACTTTCATTTCCGTCCCTTTCATTTGCTCTATGCTCTGACACAAAAAAAAAACTATTTTAAAGTTAAACTCATTGAGTTTTGTTATTTAGGCATTTGGAAAATTTCTCTCTTCCGACGAGTCTCTCTCATCTACATAATTTGAGATCGTATACTTCTGTCTCCCAATAATTATAACAACTAAGCAATTGCAGAAAGTATTGTTCTATGAATTGGGCACACAACTTCTTGTTGTGATGCTGATGTTAAGATTCACCTTCATCACCTACTGAACGAAGAATACATTTAGTCTCAATTGAAAACATACTGATTGCAGGATCATTACCACTTAAAGTTTCTGCAGTTTCGTTTAAGTCAAGTAAAATTCCCTGAACACTAAAATAAATATATTCATGATAATCTGATTCTGACTTGCGCAGAGATACTCTTCGATGATTTTCCCAAGATTATATATACTTTAGATTTTAAATGTACCAATCATATTTTATTGAAAATTCTATGGTGTTGATAAATGTGCATACTATTCCGTGCTACAAATGTATTTTTTGAAGACAATATGAAAATAAATCATATAGCTATTAAAAATTATTCACTCACATTATTTCAACTCATTCACTCACACTATATTAACTCAACGCAATAACTTATAATGGAACTTACTTTGTTATACTATAGCAAATTTTTTCCTAGTCACCAAAAACATCATAATCAATAGTTTTTTGTTATACTGATATTGCCTCAATTCATTATCGTCAATTTTTCGATTTTCACAATACGCATGCCTGCACATATCTCTTTTTTGATATCATAATCAACAAAGTCCTATTTGCCCCAAATCTTTTCCCTCACTGATTGTTTCGTTTTCGTCCATTTTGTATGCTCTTCACGTCGCTGTCAAAAAGCTTTTTCAGAGTTGTATCCTCAGTCTTTCGCCTTTCATGCAGTCTTGATTTCTTCCGATGAATCTCTTATTTAGACAATTGGAAATCTTATTACTAGCTTGAAACAAATTGATTGTAGGAACATCATCGCCTAAATGTTTTGCAGTTTCGTTTTCGTCGAGTAGAATACTCAGAACACTTAAAATAACTGTACTAGGAGTATTCTAATTCTGACTTACTTGATTTTCTCAAGGCAAGCGACGTCTAAAACATCGATGTTTAGGAAAGTAAAAACTTTCAAAAGAATATCAGGTTTCTGTGATAAATGCTTTTTTGCCGATTCTTTTCTGACATACTGTTGAGATAACTTATTTAGTGTAATACTCCAAGCAAAGGCATTCAAAAGATGATTATATGGGTGAAAACGTTCATAAGACCAGTAAACTAGGGTTTGAATGTTCAATTTACTGATTCAGAAAGGAATCAGTAAATTGAACATTCAAACTCAAAGGAGAGGAATATTCTTGGATAAAATATATTTCTATTCTAGCTTGTAATAAAAATAAAAAGTTTTACATTGAATTGTAGAACTAATTTATTGAATTGGCATTTGAAATATATGCACAGATGCCAATGATGATATAATAATTAAAAATTATCCAAGCTTATTATGCAGTTGCAATTTCGATTTTATATAGTTACTTAAAATGTGTTTGAATATTTTACTGAGATTCCTGACTTTTGGAAGAAGGTATTTGTGTTTCGAAAAGGAGACGGAATGATAATGAAAATACATAATGTCAGCATTTAGTTTAATTTAGTACTCATTTCAATCCCCACTTTCGCTTCAAATAATAAAACTTTGAAATTGATTTATTGATAATAGTTCTGAAATGAATATTAACGTGTCCGTGAAACATGGAAAATTTTCAGAATTGAAATATTGTAAAATAATGAACTGAGTAAGTCTGAATCTGACTCTTTCCTCAATTGTAAACTTGAAAAGCGTAAGATTCACTGTATCAAGTATCTCATATTAGAGGGGAAATTATCGTATCGATATCGCGCAACCCTGCTAGGAATACAAAATACAGCCAATTGTAACAATGATGTGTCTGTCTATCGCCTCATCATGTTTATTTTGACTGGATCAACTACCTGAATCAAATACTTTTGTATCTCATACAAAAAAGTATTTGATTCATAAAAATTTACTTACTCATACCTAGTTAAGATTGTTGGTATCAAATGAATTGATGTTTCTAAGTTGGTAATCTGTCTTATATGATGACGACTTCGGAGCAGCTGTTTGCCGAATGCATTTGAATTTTATACGGTGTTGTCAGATTACGAACAAAATAATATTTGGACGCACTGGTTCGTCAGTATGCGAACACGTTTTTCTCTTCTAGTTTCTAGTCAATAACTAAGAAACTACTTTTCTTATGTCATATTCTTGATATCATAAGTTTACGGGATAAATTATTATTTGAATATAGAGAAAAGGAGACAATTCTGAAGTATTTTATTAGATCTCATTAATAGTTTATCAATCAAAATCAGCTTTTTCAATTTGTTACTGAATGTGGGAAATGGCATAGTGTCGATAGTCAGAATTCACTGAAAAAATGTGTACTTACCAATTTTGGGGCCCAGAATCCAAATCTGAAATCGTTTTGCCCCGGAAGGCTATAGTTCAAGAAAAAAAAACAAAATTTGTTATACGACGTACGTCTCAAAACGATGCTAGAAGTACTCACTATATCTGTCGTTCATAACTGAGATCGAAATTCAAATGGGAATATTAGTAAACCTAACCTAACTAACCTAAAACCTAACCTACTAACCTATTCAATTCAAAATTATAAATTTAAATTAGGTTTGAGGTTCGGTTAGATTAGTTAGGTTTGCTTTGAAGAGATTTCCATTTGAATATCCCTCTTTGTTAGGATGGGAGAAGGTGAGTACGTCACTATTGTGGGGATCCTGTCACGTAGGTCTTGGATTGTATATGTGTGAAATTGTTGCCTAATATTGAGGTTGTAGGTATACTAGATGATTTACTACTTTGCCGTTTGCTGATACGTTACATTTTGTGTTTCTCAGTAATGATTTGAATACCGTTACACTGCCAAATTATTACTCTATATGGTAAGACAAGCTTCGGTGTTTTCTATTTTTAAGTAAGTAATGATGAAAACGTTGATTGATCAAATATTTAATCTAGAACATTTTGGGATTGTATGGACAGCTATTATCAATTAAAACTGAAATTTTCTTATTCTGTTAAATTGTTGTATACATATTGAAATGGATTATCATGCTATATTCCTCGATTATAATTTGTTAGAAATAGATAACGAAATGACGCTTATTATTCCAATGGCAACACGAGAATAATTCCAATCAAAGAATATGTCACAAGTCTGACAACACTGTATAAAATTCAAGTGCATTCGGCAAACAGCTGATTGACCAGAGAAAAGATCCATCCCATTAGGGTCTGTTCTGTGTGATGGACTCGCTTTGGGTGCGCAGAACTCGTCATCAACATCAACATCATACAAGACACTGACAGGAATACCTCTAATATTTTAATTAATTAATTTTAAAAATAATGGAGGAAGAGACGAAAAATTCAGAAAGTTTTGGGGAAACTAACCCAGAGGAACAATTGACATGTAAATTTATTTTCAAGAAACGAAATATTAAAAAACAAACTAGGCAAAGGAAGGACTCTAGTAGTGGCAGTGGTATGATGTTTTTCATTCAGTTAAATACTGTGTACTTATTATTAAATTATAGATACAGGAGTGGAATCAACGATTATTCGTCCGGGGTCAAAAAAGAAAAGAGTGAATCCAAATATTCAAAGCACGAGTGGCCTTCAAAAGAAACAAAAAATTGATGAAGAAAGTTCTAATTCTGAAACTGATGAGCAAGTTATTCTTTCTTATAAATCCAAAAGGTCAGCACAGCCAGAAGGTTCAACTGACCAATTAGCAACAGCAACTTTGGTAAGATTATAGGTAAATGAGATGTTTAACCTTCACAACTCCAATGATCTTAATGTTTTAGTATGTTGTAAATTTAAATATGCTGAAAAATAGTTGGGTTTGTTTAATAATAATCTCTTACACAAGATTATCTGTAAAAATATCGATAATAAGACACAATATGGCCCAAGTTCAGCAGGAAAAGGATGATGAATCAGAATAAGAAAGTTATATGTAATTTTCAACTAAAAAAACAATTTTCAATGGAAATATTTTCAACTCCTGATATTTTGAATTTATTGTATTAGTCATAATAATCATCTCTACAACAAACTAACATTTCAAGGAAATTAGAGGTAAGGCGGTTAAACTTCTCAATTACTGTATTTTAAATTAAAAGATTCGCTTTACCATCACAGATTTAATTTCACTATAGGAAATTGAAACAGAGAAAGATAGAGATGCACAAGCAATATTTGAAAGAAGGCTTGAGGTGAATAAACAGTTAGAAGGGAAAGAGGATGATAAAGTATATAGAGGTATCAATAATTATACTCAATATTATAAACCTAAAGATACTGCTGCTGGAAATGCTAGCTCTGGTAAGTAGGAGAATAATTGTCAAATTATCAGGTTGAAATCTGTTTAATTCCTTAATTTGGTTTTCGATAGTATGAATATTTGGAAATGTCCAAATTTAGCCACAAAATTTTTTTTCTCTTCTAATACATAGACTGAAACCATTGAAAATGTAGAATGAAAATTCCAACTATTTGGGGTAATTATACCGTATAGTGGCGGTAATCAGAATTCAACAAAAAAATGTTTACTTACTAATTTTGTGGCCCAGAATACAAATCTGAAATCGTTTTGCCCCAGAAGGCTATAGTTTAAAAAAAAAAACCAAAAGTTTCTTGAACATCCTCTTGTCTAGATCATTCAAACTCTATCATTGCTTCATTAAAATGTCCTTGTTACTAGCTCAATGGATAATAAAATGCTTTTCAATTCGAATGTTTATTTTCTAGACAGTTGACCCGTCATATTCACAGTGTTTTCATGTTACATGTTATACGACGGCTGAAAACGATGCAAGAAAGAGATAGAAGTACTCACTATCTCTCTCGTTCATAACTGAGACCGACATTAAAAATGGGAATCTTTCCAAACATAATCTAATTTCACCTAAAACTTAACCTACTAACCTATTCAATTCAAAATTATAAATTTAAATTAGGTTTGAGGTTCAGTTAGGTTAGTTAGGTTTGGTTTGAAGAGATTTCCATTTGAATATCCCTTTCTGTTATGACGGGGATGGCGAGTACGTCACTATTGGCGGGATTATGCCACGTAGGTCTTGGATTGTATATTTGTGAAATTGTTGCCTAATATTGAGAATTGAGGGGTCTAGGGAATGAACATTCGAATTGAAAAGCTTTTTAATAAGGAAGTAATGTATATTTGAGCGTAGAATTACTAATTAATGATACATGGATATATATATACAGGGATATCCACCGGGACCGCCCGCTAAAAAATTTTTGAGTTCCAATTACAATATCAAGCTGAAATTTTATACGCGGCCATAACTAGCGATTTCCAATTGAAGTGAAATATTTTCGAAGTGATACCATTTCCGGTTATACCGGAAGTGGGTCATCACTTTGTTATTTCAAATGGCAATCTTCCTTTTTTATTATACATCTAGAACCGACATTTGAGCAAGGCATAAAATACCCAAGTTGTTGGCACTTATCTGTCAAAAGTTTTGACAGATTTAATTATTTTTGTTATAAACTCTATTTTTGAGGAACATTTAAAAAAATTGTAGCTCGTAGATCTTTTGCACTACAGACACAATTTTTGCTTGTATGGATAGAAGAAGGATCAAGGAATTTTTTAAGCAATCTACACATGTCAAATGTTTATTGCGTTGTTTTGTATGATTTTTTCAATTTGGCCTTTTTCAAACAGCAATAACTCAATTTTTTCAAATTGCTCGTACCAATTTTTATATCGCCATCAGATGAAGCGTCAAATTTCAGATGGAATTGTATCAGCATGTACTATACCCATCTCTTACAGTTCCGAAATAATTTGGGAATACATTGAATTTTGATGATTTTGCAAGAACTGAGAATGCTTTGAAATATTTGAATCAAGTAGCTGAACTGGCTACGCTCACCTGACAGGTGCCTAAAATTAATGTACTTGTCACTTCGTTCGTTCGAATTTGATATTTCAACAAGAATTGTTGGTAATTTGAAGTGAAAATTTTCGAAAAACGAAAAACACCAGATTGATAATAAAATGGCTGATTATTCAAACGTGGATATGTTTTATCTCTTTTTAATTCATGGCGAATGTCAAAAAGTGGTGGATAGAACTTGCAGGCAATTCAATAACCAATTTCCAAATTTGGCGCCTATAAGTAAAACAAAATTTCGAAGGATTAGAAGCAGTTTTCTGCAATTTGGAGGAACTAAATACATAGAAACTAGAAGAAAACCAATTCTCGAGGACGACGACAATCAAATACGCTAGCGTATTTTCGTGCCAATCCACATGCGTCCATTAAGTGAGCATCAATGGATATTGGATTGAGTTATACTTCCATTCAAAGGATTCTTAAGAAATATAACATGCACCCGTATTCTTTCATCAGACTACAAAAATTGAAACCAACTGACTTTCCCAAGCGGCTAAATTTCTGTGAAAATTTATTAATTCGTCTTCAAGAAGAGAAAATTCTGCAAAAAATTATATGGTCTGATGATGGCAAGTTCAATGAAAGTGGAATAACCAACAGGAGAAATCGACATTTTTGGGCCACAGAAAATCCACATTTTATTGGGGTTATTGATTTCCAAAATAAATTCAGCGTGAACGTTTTTGCAATTTCAATGAATGATTTGTTGGCTTATCACATTTATGAGGAAAATCTTAATGGACAAAGATACCTGGAAATTTTGAGAGGAACATTAACAGATTTTTTAGATGGATTACCCCTTAACATTCTGAGGGATTGCTATTACCAAATGGATGGTGCACCAGCATATAAAACACGAGCTGTAGATCGGCAGCTAACAGAAATATTCGATGATAGATGGTGGGGTAATCAAGGACCAAATTTATAGCCTCCGCGTTCTCCGGACCTGACACCCCTTGATTTTTATTTATGGGGCAAAATCAAGTGTGAAGTGTATCGTATTCCTGTAAGAAGTAAAGAAGAGTTACTAGAGCGCATTCATAATGCTTTTCGTAATATTGATCCTGAGGAAACTAGGAGGGCAACTCATCATATTGGTATACGAGCTGTCAAGTGTATCGAGCAAAATGGGGCCCATATTGAACATTTATTCAGATCGTAAATTAGTTTTTTCCTATGATGTTTGCTATCATTTATTCGTATTAATGTAATTATCTTCGATGATTGGTTTTCGCTTAGTTCCTACAATTTTTATTCATCCGAATTGTAGAAAATTGCTTCTAATGCTTCGAAATTTTATTTTACTCATAGACGGTAAATTTGGAAATTGGTTATTGAATTGCCTGCAATTTCTACCCACTACTTTTTGACATTCTAAAATGAATTAAAAAAAGATTAAATATATTTTCGTTTGAATAACCAGTGGTTTTATTCCAAATGTGTTGTATTTTTTGAATATTTTCAATCTGAAATAACGACAATTCTTGTTGAAATATCAAATTCGAATGAACGAAGTGACAAGTACATTAATTTTAGGCATCTGTCAGGTGAGCGTAGTCAGTTTAGCTACTTGATTCAAATATTTCAAAGCATTCTCTGTTAGTTCTTGCAAAATCATCAAAATTCAATATATTCCCAAATTATTTCGGAACTATAAGAGATGGGTATAGTACATGCTTATACAATTCCATCTGAAATTTGACGCTTCATCTGATGGCGATATAAAAATTGGTACGTGCAATTTGAGAAAATTGAGTTATTGCTGTTTGAAAAAGGCCAATTTGAAAAAATCATACAAAACAACGCAATAAACATTTGACATGTGTAGATTGCTTAAAAAATTCCTTGATCCTTTTTCTATCCACCCAAGCAAAAATTGTGTCTGTAGTGCAAAAGATCTACGAGCTACAATTTTTTTAAATGTTCCTCAAAAATCGAGTTTATAACAAAAATAATTAAATCTGTCAAAAGTTTTGACAGATATGTGCCACCAACTTGGGTATTTTATGCCTTGCTCAAATGTCGGTTCTAGATGTATAATAAAAAAGGTAGATTTCCATTTGAAATAACAAAGTGATGACCCACTTCCGATATAACCGGAAATGGTATCACTTCGAAAATATGTCACTCCAATTGGAAATCGCTAGTTATGCCGGGTATAAAATTTCAGCTTGATATTGTAATTGGAACTCAAAAAGTTTTTAACGGATGGTCCTGGTGGATATCCCTGCATATTTTCCATTGTAATAATAACATGGCATTTTAAGAAGCAATGATGGAGTTTGAATGATATAGACAAGAGGACTTTCAAGGAAATTTTGTTTTTTATTTTCTCTTAAACGATAGCCTTCCGGGGCAAAACGATTTCAGATTTGGATTCTGGGCCCCAAAATTAGTAAAAAAAAACATTTTTTCAGTGAATTCTGACTACCGTCACTATACGGTATAATTACCCTATTTGGAAATAACTTATGGAATGTTCTCCCAGAAATATACTAACTTATATATTTCATGCTGAAGTTTTTCTGAGGACCAACCTTTACTAGACCAGGAATAGGTCGACTAATGAAAAAGTCAAGTTGATCTGAAAATTGTATTTTGAATTCATTGTGCTTAAGGTGTGTGTAGAATCGTTGTTACATGTATTAATGGATATGTTGAAATTTAATCATGGAGAGGCTCTAATAAGACTACAATTTGCTCAACACGAAATAACAAAATTACAACACTCAAGAAAACACTGATTTATTGATGTCAATTGTGATTTAGCCCAATTTTGAAAAACACTATACTAGCAGAATCTATGACTATTTCAGAATGCTCATGATGATCTAATGCCTAATTTAAGACTGATGAGGTTGGATTCTGAATTTAGCCATTGATGAGTTTAGAACGCTCTGAAAAATTGCTTCGAAGTTTTTTCTATTAATAGTAGTATTATTCTAAAAAATCTCCTTTATAATAGTAACGTTATTTTTATTTTATTTCGAACTGTAAATTTTTTGGTTTTCGTATGCTCGACTTTTTGTTCGCTTTTGCTGAATACAAAAACAATTCCTATAGTAATTATCTACCAGTAGATTGGGAGGATGATGTCCCCCCAATGATACAATCACTCCGAAGGCACAGAAAATGCGGGAAAATATTTCGAACTATACCGATAATTTATACTTCTCTCTAGCAGATGTTATTCTGAAATTGAGATTAGGTTAGGTTATATCATCCTCGTTGATTCATGAATCACAAAACGAGTTCGATTCTGAAATCCTTTCTTAGTGACCGGACATAGGTCTCGGTCTGGGGACATCATGAAGCTCCAACAAAGATGAGATATGGTGATCCTCAGGGATCTGTGTTGAGGCCCATACTTTTTCTCCTTATATCAACAACATACTATATAATATGTCGACTTACTATATATGGTGCAACCCACACAGGGATATATTGTGATGACATTTCCATTATAATCAGTGGTAAAATGAGAGGGAAATTCCTGAAAATATTGTAGGAGTAACAACGGAAGTAAAGACTTGTTTTTCAAGTAATAAGAGGTGAACTAAGAAAATACAGAAATACTCAACTTCGGAAGCAGGGAACCACTGAAATCTGCCAAATACTTGGGAATATGGTTGGATTCTAGAATAAGTTTTTCCAAACACATTGACGAGACCTGCTAGAAGCTTTCTAAGTCAATATACCTCTCAGAAGATTGTCCAAAGTGGGTTCAGAGGAGGTAACCAAAATCGCCTACCACGCTTATTTCCACTCAATTATGTTTTATGTCTTTTGGTGTGGGGAATGGCTTCACAGAGATCTTGCATCTTCACCCTGCAAAAAAAGCAATTAGAACATTATTCAATATTGGTTCACGAGATTCATGTAACCCTATATTTATCAGAGAGTATATTTACATTAAGCAGTGAATTTATTTATCAAGCTTCGAAACATATGCATCTGCACTAATCGGACCACGCTGCTGTGGGCCACAGGAACGGTTTCAACACAAGAAATTCGTCACATTTGGTTATACCTCTATATAGGAAAAAGATAACCCAGAACGCTGGAGACTACTGGATGGTAAAAATATACAATAAGCTTCCTGCCCATTATAAATGTCTGAAAATGTCTAAGTTTAAATCTAATGTGAAGGAAATGCTGATGCGGGGAGGCTATTACACCATTGATGAGTTCCTTATAGAATCGTGGTTATCGTACGTCCGTGGCGTCTACTTTGTTTTATCTGCTGCGTCTGCTGTTGTTGGTTGGTGCCAGTTTTGTGTTTAGTTTACGTGCTTTACCTTTCAATGTACTTACTTATTTTTCTTATTAACAAGGGAGGGAATTGAAGAGATTAAAAATATTTCAAAGGAGAGAAAATAGGATATCTATTAAATTTTTCATATCTTCGCATGCTAATAAATGCATTAAAAGCAACCCGTTTAATAATATCAAGTCAAAGACATCCGGAATAACATTAGTGAGGAGGATTTTGAAACTGATTCAAAAGTAGAAATATTCTGAACAGAAAGTCAGTGGTCGGAAACAGAATAGGGTATGTCCCTTCAAATACATGGTTGATTACTTCTGAGGGAAAAAAACTACTCGATACATAGGAATCTGTGTGTGTATTCGCAGGGTTTTGTTATATATAGGCTCTATTATTCAATGCTAAAATTGTTTAAGGTAGGGTTACCTAAGAAAGAATTGTAATAGTGTGAAAAGATGCAGAAACTGTGGCGAAAATCCTAAAGAAGCTTCAACTTCTCAAAAGGCAGTTTGAGTACACTGCTCGAGGGGCCATGCATCAACAGATCTAATATGCTCTGAATATAAAAGACAAGATAAAATTAACGAATTGATTTTTTCGGAATTTATCGAACAATCGTCATCAGATCACAAACCTTCGAAAATACTTATGAACAACAATCCTGTTAAGGACATTAAAGAATTTACATCTAAAAAGTTCAATACCGATTCGAACTCTAATTTTGCAAAGAGCCTTTTGAAACCTATCCAAAAAGAAATAGTCTTAACATTAGCTACCATTTATCAGATGATGAGAATGACTACATATATATATATATATATATATATATATATATATATATATATATATATATATATATATATATATATATATATATATATATATATATATATATATATATATATATATATATATATATATATATATATATTTTTTTTTTTTGTTTCATCCCGTAACTTCAATCCCTTACTGGGGTGAGCATAATCCCTGATTTTGAATAGGGATGAGGGTGTTGCGATACCTCATTTTGAAGATCTTATCGAGTGCTATCTGACCAGTGGAAGACTACTAACTTTTGTGATTAGAGTTTATTAAGTGCTGAAAATGGGCACCATTTATGAGGCTGCAAACCTCTCCCAATTCTTATCCAATGGAATTTTAGGTCATTAATTAATAAAAAAACTGGAATGTCTGGGAAGAAGAGAAAAAACAAATAAGAAACATTGAATGAATTACGTACACCAACATGACTAAAAACCAAATTTCTCTTCCCCCTGGTTTGGGTTTTGCGATCTCCCTAGTAAATATATCACAACTTCGTGCTGTTTGACATCTAACCGTTGTCTTACACATCTCTTTAAAATTCCTGTTCGAATTCTGACAGATTTTAATGCGGTAAAATTGGCCAATTACCCACATTTTCTTTGATTGTGACAGTAATCCTCGGAATTGTTCTAATCTTCATACCACATTAGCAAATTTTCCTCAATCACAAGGTTACGTCTCAAGCAACATTCAAGAAGTTTTCTCTAATGACATTGCAATAATCAAAATACCTATTAACTTCCCAACCACTTTCAATATAAAATTGTGAATGTAAAAGTCTAAAAGCCAAGCTGAGAAAGTCAAGTCTTACAGTTTAAATTTCTAACTTTCATTAACAAAAGATTCCAGATTATGAAACTTTTATGGTGTCATTAATGTTATCATTTCCTCACACTTGAAAAAGACTCATTTTAGCTTGAACCAAAAAACTGCTGAAAGAAGAAAACAGGTTGGGTATTCAGATCATCAAGACCTGTCAATTAAACAGACTCAGCCTCAATAAAATAGGAAGTCTGCCTAAAGGGTCATATAAAAAGAAGAAATCAAATCAAATCAATGACGAGGTTAGATTTATCGATTTCAATTGAGATTTAGCCAATTTTGAAAAAAAACTAAACTAACAGAATCTATGACTTGAAAAGTCGGGGATTTCATCAGGCGGTTATTGAATACTTGATTATGAGGTAGTGTTCTGTATTTCATATATGTTGTTTATACGGTAATAAATATGTATGTTAGATTTGTTTCCTTTAGTTGAAGTTCGGTTAAATTTCAATTGGCATTTTGAATGCCAATATGTATTTTCTTCTAGAAATGACTTGCAATTTTTTCAAAGAATTTTCTGTAGGATTTGAGCTTTCAAAATGTGAAAAGTTTTCTATTAAAAGAGGTAAATCCCTTGAATATTCTTTATTGTTATCATAGAACAAAAGATAGATGAATAAAAAGACGAATAAATAAAATAAAACCAAAACAAAGGAGTAAATCTACCAATCCATCAAAAGCAATCGGACTCGAGGTGCTCTTCCAAGAAATAAACAGTCCTCTGGAAAAGAAGGGGAAGGCGTTTTATTTGTTCAGGCAGCTTATTGTAGAGTGTGCTACACCAGTAGTTAGCAAAGGGCAATCCAACATGCCAGATAGGATCCACTCTGGTATGTTGGATTGCCCTTTTATATATTGATCTTAGTCTTTTTAATTTCTGTGTAGCTCCATTCATTAGATTCTTCTAACAGCCTAATCTACTCCATCTAACCTGACCTTTATTTATCATTGAACTAATTAATGTTATCCGAGCGTACCAAGGTGACTTTTGGTAATGCTAGGTAGCTCTCTTACCTCAATTTATCTATAAATAAATTGAACTTTTCATTGAGGTTCTAATCATTCCAGTCGACAAAGTCCCATGAAGCATCCTCTGAATTATAAAAATGATGTTACGCCTGTTCTGGTGATTGGCCTCAGCTGTTTTTTTATTTTATGAATTTAAGTTTTGGTTTCATATTACATTATTAGCATATATTACTATAGATTGGTATATATTAATAAGGTTAAATATGTTTTCAAGGTATGGTCAGGAAGGGTCCTATAAGAGCACCTGCAAATCTTAGAGCAACAGTTCGATGGGACTACCAGCCAGATATATGCAAGGATTATAAGGAGACAGGCTTTTGCGGATTCGGAGATAGCTGTAAATTTTTACATGATCGAAGTGATTATAAACATGGTTGGCAGTTGGAACGAGAATGGGCAGAAGGAAGTTATGAACATGAAAGTGATGATGATAAACGATATGAAATTGATTCAGATGAAGAAGAATTGCCATTCAAATGTGTATTGTGTAGAAATAGTTTCATAGATCCTGTTGTAACTAAGTAAGTATAGTATATTACTTTGTAACTTTCCTGTTTTGCAGGAAGATTCAAGCTGTAGTTGGAGAAATAGAAAGATTGAGTTATATAGTGAGCTATGTTGTATCTGGGTATGTATGGTTCACATAACTGGTTGACTACATTGTACGCTAAATTTTCCCCTCTGTTAGTTCCTTCTTTTCCGAGATGGTACAAATAGTAGGTAACTAGTTTTGCTGTCACAGATCCACTGCCAGGTAGATACTGCTTGAATGATACGTTTCCTCGAAAAGGTACAAGCTGCTCGTCAATAGTAAGGTTTTCTCCAGGAAAATAAAAGTTTTTAAGGTTTTGGTTTACGTATTCCTATAATTCTCTGATAGGTACAATTTTTTTTCTAAGGCCCTAGTATTATTATCGTCGAATCTTAAGAATCGTAATAAAGAAGCAAATCTATTTCTTCACATTGTAGCTCCAAAAATTGGGTCCAAGAATTCTCTAAAATCCACACCTCCTTGTTTATTGACGCCTACAATCAATAAACGACCTAGAAATGCTTGCAATTCGATTCTGTCAATTGGTTTCCATCGATTTTGTAAAACTATTATATCTATTATAGTTTGCCCTAGAGGAAGAATCACCTTATGAATACCACCGCGAATTATGTTGTGTTGAGACGTTCGGCTTTGCCTGTTGTGTCAAGTGTTAATTGAGACATATTCTTATAATGATACATCATCACTTTCACTCCATAATTGTTCATCATCGTTTTTAAGTGGTTCTGACACATTACTTTCACTCGCAGAACAGCCGTCAACAGCAAAATTCTCATCATCACTATTGGGCTTACGTAAAAAAATGTTTTCATCGTCTCTGTCAACAAGGGCGTGTTGAATTTCATTTTGTGTTAGATGCCTTTTAGCCTTTTCTTTGAATGAAAACGAATTAAAACACCACTATTTTATGACGAGAGTTTCTAATCACTGATACGTGATATATGAGTACAAAGGCTACGATTATAACACAAAGGTCTGACAGTCTCTATTGCTTACCCGATACCATAAGATTCTAAGTCAATGTAAATAAAACAATGTACCTTTACACTCGAATCAAACAAAATGATATTGTGTCAATTAGACACTTATAGGTTGATGAGGTAACAGTTTCGTTTATTAACAATAAACAATAAATTATTCATGTTACAAATATTTTCATTGTACATTTAGATTCTTAGAACATTGGCTATAAATTAGATGAAAGGTCGATTAAAAAGAAATCATAATCGCAAAATTGTGAACGCTAGATACTATGGGTTGTTGTAAATTAAACAAACATTGAATTTGACCTACATTTAAATATTTTATTATTAACTCATATTTTGAAAATTATATTTAAAGTTGTCATGGTTTCCTCCATAAGTATGTTATTTCGACAGGGATGGGCTCTGATATTCTTTCCATTTGGAGATCAGAGCCATACTCCATTTTATATAATAAAGGTGATAAAACATTGATTTGAATCTTGGTAAATCATCTTCATGCAGGATATCATTGAAAAATTTGCTGAAATATGTTTTCATATCTTGGGTTGACATAATTCATATTTCAGCTGTTTTCTCTACTGACGCGGCGTTTGAATGCGATCTGTCATTTAGTTTGTTTACAGTGCTCGATTTTGTCAGTTCTCGCAAGTGTGTTTTACGATTTTTATAATGGATAAAAATATCGAACAAAACAACAAATTTTGTATTGCAAATGGAATTTCGTGTGCCGAATCGCTGAAAATGTTACAAAAGGCTTACAGTGAATCGACCTTATCAAAACCACCGGCATATGAGTGGTACAGTGCATTCAACAGTGGCCGAGATCTGGTGGAAGATTTGCCTTATGACTTTGATAAACCAGTCAACAAGTTTTGGAATAGCACCTTCCAACTGAACTGAAACCGAAAAAATCACGTCAAAGTCGATAAAAAGTCAAGGTAATGTTGACTGTTTTCTTTGATTATCCCGTTGTTGTGCACTCCGGAATTCTTGCCAAAAGATCAGACCGTAAATAAAGAATATTACCTGAGCGTTTAAGGGGGCAAATTCGTCGATAAAGGCCAGATTTGTGGAAAGAAAACTCATAAATTTTACACTACGATAATGCACCATTTCACGAGACTATCATTGTGAATGAAGTTCTGACCAAAAAAAAAGTCAAATTACCACTTCGAGGTATCGGTTTTGAATCGATAGAAGACATAAAAGAGAATTCTCGGAATCGATTTTTTGAATTTCATCTCTCTAATGTTCATATAGTGTATTAAAGTACACACACCGAAAACTTAAAGTCAATACAGCGATTATTTTCGAAGTTACACGCGTATTCAAACGTGTTAACTTTATTTAAGATGCGTTTAAAACTTTTTTCTCAAAACTATATTTCTCAAGTTGGCGATAAAAATTTCTCGTAAACGACTGAACCGATCAGTTTCAATTTTCCACATGAGTTTCTTAAGTATATTTTTTAATAGTTAATGGAAGGTGTTTTCTCAATGATTCATATCTCCTTATTCAGGAAGAATTAAAGACCATATTTTGGTGCATAACATACCTTTATTTTTGTAGCACAAAAACAAAACTACACCGAACGTTCAAAATAACCGAACCAATCAAGGCAACTCTTTATGAGCGCGTGAAATGAACGGAATTTTTAGTCCTAACAAAATTGTTAGGATTTCTATAACCGATTCCCAATAAGTTATGTTGTAAAATTTTGGACGTAAAAACAGTTCATTATTTTTATTTGACTATCTAACTGTTTTCATCCTCCTGAGACTCAAGATTAAAGTATTTACTCCACATTTATGGTTGTTGCCTTTCAATGATAAGTACCACTCATTGATACTGAAACCCACGAAAAAAAATCTTCCCCCTCTCCAATTGATATAAGGGATGGTATCGTAGGTAATACCTTGGGTTAACATTACTTCAAAACAAGATTATATTCGTATTACTCTTAATTTAAATTCACATCAAAGAATGACAAAAAAATCAAAATTGTACGTTAAAAATCTATTGGGAAGTATGATAATCAAAAAAGCAGTTTCTATTAACATCAAAACAAAGAAATATTTTACATTCAGAACATTTCACGAATGTCAAGTTTCTGCATCCTTTGTTACGACATTTTGATCTATTATTTTGAGCTTCTTTAGCACAAACTGGCCGAAATTTTGCTTCTTTCACTGTTTTGGCAGCGTGAGGTAAAGGCTCAACGAGTCTGTGTTTTCTAGTTGAAGTGGAAGATCTTTCGTTTACTGTGGAAACAGGACTGTCAGGAATGCTTGGACTAGCACGAGGGCTTTGCTGTGGAGTAATGCGAGTCACGCGTGGGCTCAATAGTGGCTGAGATTGACCAGGACAGGAATAAATTAATTGTTTCGCTAAGTTCAGCTTGAAATACAAATGTCCAAATACTGGTTTATGTCTTTTCTACGGCATCCAGATTTTACGGAATCTAGTCGATACTGTACCCAACCCGCTGCTGCTGCAAAGTCGAAGAAGTGAAATATTGTCCTAATAGTCCACTTACCGGTTCTTCCTCGCATGGGATATTTGCCAATAATGCGATCGAGCAATTCAATGCCTCCCATAAATTTATTCTAGTTTTTTATAGCTACAGGTTGTGGCACTTCGACGTATACCTCCAGCGACGACAGGCTCCTAATGGTTAAACAGCCGCATCAGTTGATGCAACAATGATTGGTTTGTTACCTAACCATTTCAGAACGGCAATCTTTTTGTCACTCCTTACAACACAATCGATAGAGTATCTCTTCCAGCTTTTTGTAACGAAGCATCGGTCTTGAACAATGCCCGCGTATTTTTTTGCACTTGGCCGTTGATATTCAGGCACCCGGTTTTTCATTAATGTTCCAGTTGCCTTGATTCCTCTTTCGAATAAATTGTAAAGAAGTGAAATAGATGTGAAATAACGGTCTATAAAAATTGAAGAACCCGGGGGTAAAGTATTCACAAATTTTTGCACAAAACGCCCACCGAAATCCAGTTTGTCAGGAGTTGGGTACAGAGCCGATTAAATTGTTATGCCTTTCCCTTGATATAAGTACAAATTAAGTGGTATACTATTAGGATTAGCCATAAGAAAAACTTTTATACCTTCTGGATTTGGTTTGCTTTTCACGATCTGCTTTCGTTTACACTTACCAGTGAAAAGAATCATTTGCTCATCGATGGCGACTCGCTTATCTCTTTTATTTTCACGGCAGCCTTTTTCTATCGCTGAAACAATGGGACGTAATCTCCAAAATTTGTCATTTTGTCTGGCATTTTGTGAAATTAATCCATCGTCCACAACTTTTAAATTTGTCCTTAGTTGAAAATAGCGATTACGAATCATAGTGTTCGGTATGTAGTATACTTTTGTTTCCAATGCCTAATACATCCCAATTCGTGGCAGACCAAGCACACTCATGGCCATTGAAATTTCAAAGAATTGTCTCAGTTCGTCAGGAGTCGTATTCAATGATTTTCTGTCCTTAATACGCTGGAAACATCTGTACAATCGGCCATTATTTCAAACAAACCGTTGTCAATATAATGAGCAAAATAATCTAAGCAACTTTTGACAGTTATGTTAGGGTCGAATGACACGTCCACATCATCTTCGTCTGGAGTAAAATCGAAGATTTCGGTGTGTTTCCATCGTGAGTTTAGGTTCCTAGATGGTTGAGGAAGTATGCGAAAAGATGAAAGGGGTTCGTCGTCCGATTCATTCCATTCCGCCTCATTTGCGAGTGGAGCTTCTTCGCTGGGACTTCCTCTGGGCATTCTTGAAGGTCATTTTCACCTTCACTGTTTTCTTCTTCTATATCTGACTCATCGTAATTGATCGCCCGTTCTATGTCTCTATCAGATAGAGGACCTGAGAAATATTCCAAAAATAGTGAGGAATGCCCAAGGTATCACGTATGGTACTAGGAGAAAAACTTCGAATTTGTAATAAATAGTAAGACTTGATTACGAAATACTTACTCGAAATGTTAAATTACAATCAAAACTATAAGATTTCAACAAAAAGACTCTAAGATTATAACAAAATTAATATTTACCTTTCCTTGAATTCGCTATGTCGGTTAATAAAAAAAGTTCAAACTTGCACTGGCCTTAAACTGTTTGATTTTGACAACTAGCAATTAAAGTAACGGGTGAGAAAACAAAAGAAAGTCTACATCTATTAATCAACGTAATTCTTCAGTAATCCGATAGATAGCGTTGTAAAATTTTTATCACAACTGATACCGGGGGTCTCAAGAGGTTATTGGATGCATTTTTTTATTCAATAATGTAGATAAAATGTGGAAAAGTCTCACCGAAAATGACTACTTAAAAACTTTTTTGAACTGGAAATATAATGATAGATTGTTGCGTAGATATATATAAGATATTAACTTAATATCAGTCTAACGCTATAATTCTGAAAGTATTGAAAAAAAAAATTTTTTTCAGGTGTAAACATTATTTTTGCGAAAAATGTGCTCTGGCAAGATATAAAAAATCAACAAGGTGTTTTGTTTGCAATGTACAAACCAGTGGTATATTCAACCCTGCAACAAAATTAATTCAGAGGTTGAATCAAAGAAAAGAAGAACCTGAACATGAGGACACTTCTGATTCTGATTGAAATGTGAAATATTTTGTATGGAACATAAGACTTATTGTGTTAAAAAATTTCATGGTATGAGTAGTTTGTGTAAAATCAATTCCTATTTTCCTGTTTATTCCTGAATAATTTCCTCTTTTAAATAAGCTATTTAATTTAATTAATTTGAGGAAATATAAACATTGAGTAATCTTTCACTGTTTGTTACAATATGCATTTATGGATGCATTATATCTATTCGTTTCTTTTTGAAAAGTGTATCATTGTAACACCCCCAGTATGTTACCTGCATATTGGGAGTGTGTCTCAACATTTTTGGGCTCGCTGAAGTGGGTTGCGGAGGGTCTTAATACCGAATGAATTAATTAATTATCAACAAATTATCCTGAAATTTTGTAAGAAACGATGATCTCAAGGTATCGGATGATTTGAGAGACTTATTGTCAGATTTGCTCATAGTAATATGAAAAACAATAAGCTGCTTCACGAAATTATGTAACAGGTTGGTATATATCATAAAGAAGAAACTGAGTATAATTTCTTTATAAAAAAATATGTAATTTGTATGTTCGAGCATGCAAAAATTTTGTTCTGTTACTTTATGATTTTTTTTATGCGCGCTTCCTAGGAATAGGCCAACCTGTTACACCACATGAGTAGGCCTGGGAAGAATTTAGGTGTCTGTTTACTCGCTTCTTGAAGAGAGCCAAATTGTAGGATGTTGGGAAGATGTTGGACGGAAGCGAGTTCACAGCTCACCGGCCCTGTAAACGAAGGAATTCTTATAGAGAGAGGTTCGAGGGGTCGTTAAATGTACCGCCATATGATGAGAACTCCTTGCCAGCCTAGTGTTGCAGCAAAACATGTAATCTGTAAAACTAGAAAGTTTAGCAGCGGTTGGAGATCGCGGGTTATCTCCGCGTGGTCGATGAGGCGCACAGCTCGTGTTGCACACTATCCAACTTCCGCAACGAATGTTTGGGCTCAGATACCCATACTTGGGAACAATATTCCAAAGCAGGTCGAATCTGCGCCTTATATAGAAGCAACAGCTGAGATGACGTGAAGTATTCATGAAGTAGTGAAAATAAAACTAAGTTTAGCTGATGCCGACTTAGATATTGCTGATACATGTTCATGCCACCAACCTAGAAGTTGACCGTTATTCCGAGAAGGTGCTTCGAATCTTTGGATGCAATTTGTTGGCCTTGTATTATTAGAGGAGGTTCTCCAGCGGGGACCTGTTGCTTGCGTCATGCTCGCGTTGAAGCTCATCCGGTTCAACTGACCCCACTCAGATATCCTCTGTAAGTCAGAGTTTACGTTATTAATTTGTTGACATCTCTGACGATGAGATTCCGCAGCTATAATCGGCCACAGACTACTGAAAGACGAAACCAGGGTACAATCGTCTGCAAAACCGAAGATCTTGTTCTCTGTAGATGACAGAAGATCGTTTATCTGCAACAGAAACAAGGTTGGCGAAAGAATGGATCCCTGAGGTACTCCTGCTTGCAACTGGAAACAATCAGATGTTATACCGTCGACCATACGATTGAATGAATGATACCAGAAGGGAACTAGCTTATGCAGATTCGTAACTTGTGTCAGCATTTTCATGCCTGTGTTATTACGCCAGTCGTGTGATGTATAGTTTCCAGGGGTTGAATTGGTCCGGCTCTGGCCTCATTTATGAGAATGTACTCCACTTTCACGTAGAGCGCGATAGTCTGTCCAGTAAAAGCTGTACATGCAAGAGATGAAAAATCTATAAACAACACGCTAACCAATGGTGGAAAAGGATGAATGCCAATCGCTAGAATCCTCTAGATCCCGGGCAATCTTCTTTATTGAGCCTTCCTGTAAAGGACTGAGTAAGCCTAAGGGTTTACTAGATTTCAGACCTAAGAAGGTCCTCAATTTGGACAAGAAGAATTTCAGAACATTTTGTGGAGTGCTATCAGATCATACATTCTGTTAAAAAGTACCGCTAAGTTGGCACAACTGTTTTCTATACTGACGCGGAGTTTAAACGCGATTTGTCATTCAGTTTTTTTTACAATAGGTAAAACAATCGGACACAGAATTTGTGTCAAATTTTGTATTACATATGGAATTTCGAGTGCCGAATCGCTGAAAATGTTACAGAAGTGTTATGGTGAATCGACTTTATCGATGTGGTGGAAGATTTAATTAATATCGATGAAGTAAAGAAAATGGTAATTGAGAATCGTCATTTAAGTTTGACAGAGATACGCAACGAACTTTCTGGGTCTCACTAATCAATTCGTATCATTTTAAACGATTGTTTTGGGCTTGGAACGAGTTGCCGAACGACCTGAATTTTCTTAAAAAATTGAATCGCATAAAGCTCGCTAAAGACATGCTAGAACGAGTCAATTCCGATCCCACATTTATAAAATGCATTGTAACTGGTGATGAGACATGGGTTTGTGAGTTTGACATGCAAACCAGCCAATAAGCTTCGAAATGGAGCCTTCCAACTGAACTGAAATAGAAAAAAAACCAAGTCAAAGTCGATCAAAAGCCATGGCGATGTTGACTGTGTCGTTTGATTATCGCGGTGTTGTGCATTCGGAATTCTCGCCATATGCGGCGTTTGAGAGAGCAAATTCGTCGAAAAAGGCCAGATTTGTGGAAATAAAACTCATGGATTTTGCACCATCTCACAAGGCTATCATTGCGAATGAATTTCTGACCAAAACTCAATAAATACCTTCGAACAACCACCGTATTCACCTGATATTGCTACGACCGACTCTTTTCTTTTCCAAAACACAAATTACCAATTCAAGGTACCCGTTTTGAATCGATAGAAGACATGAAAGAGAATTTGTGGCGAGAATTGAAGTCGATTCCGAAAAATGTTTTGATGATTGGATTATTCGTTGGCGTGAATGTATTATTTTGGAAGGGGCCTACTTTGAAGGCGATACAATAAATTTGGATAAAAAATAAATATTTTGTTTTATTGACCCCACTACTTTTTTGACATAATGTATGTTCTGTCTATCAACCATGGATAAATTATCTTCGTATTAACTAAAGAAAATCGTGCTGGCCCAACACGACACATTCTGTAAGAAAGAGTAAGTAACGGCACTATCTAGAAATAGAGTAGCTACTCCTACTCTATTGGAAACAAGGAAACATTGGCATATTCCGGTGAATATCACCCCTTTCATTAAGGGTATACTCTAAAACTGCAGAGGATGGAATGTACAGTCGGAATGCAATGGCTGACCCAACCTCTCTCATTGCTGTAGTCTTATGTCGATTTATTGTTTTTGTTTAATTGGAAGGTAAATACATAAAATTTGTATGTCCCTATTGAACTGAATAGGTACCTAACAAAAATAAGAAGCTCGTTTTGAAAATCTATGCTTTGTATGACGTTCACTTGTACTTTGAGTCAACATTTAATTTTGCGGGAGATAATGCGAAAAATATTGAGTTTTTCTCATGAAAAATATGAGATGAGAATAATATGATTATGTTAGATATTTCTTAAATGACTGTGATCGTTCTAAAAAAAATACCAATCTATGTCCTTATTTGTCAAACTAAGGAGGAAAAGCAATTTCGGCAATCCACAAAAAATTCTAAATAATGTGGAAACATTTTTGACGTAAATTTCATAACCGAGAAATCGAGTATGGATGAAATCAGGAAGTTATCAAAATTCGTGAATAACTCGAAAACCACATCAGAAATAACTTATTGGATGTATGAATACTAATGAATCAATAGAACTGAGATGTTGTTAGTCGCACCCTCCAAATGAATGAAAAGAAAATTTCGTACAGTATACTATTCTCAATTTATTACCCTGTTATATGAGCTAAATAGTAAAGGTTCAAAATTTATGCCAAACAAAGGAAATATTTTCCTCAATTTCATCCGTCATATTGAACTTTATTGAATTACTGAAATGTGAGGTCAGATTCGAATATCTTATAAATACTTTGGAAACTCTTAAGATTTTGAAAACATCTTTTGCTATACCGCACTACCCAGTTCAAATGAACCCAAAATATGTATCTGTTTATTAAGATAATCAAGCACTTGCGAAAAACTACGAGTCACATATGGCCCTTCCGCTCCCGAGAAGTTACGCCCTGATTAGGAGTGTTTACCTATAGGTTTCACTTCAATAATACATCTTATCCTTTGCTATTTCATTTTCAACGATAGGTACTCAAATTTCCGACGTGAGATGAATGTGGCAACACTGGCTGAAATTTCAAATCGTTCGGAAACATTCCTCGTCGACTCGATGTACACGAAGCGAGTGCGGGCAGCGTAAACAGCAGGATTACCTGTATTTTCCTTTTAATATCACTATAAGCGCACCGTTTGTAGATTAATTCATTTTTTTGTAGTCGTTTCTGCTTAATTGGTACTTGAATGACTTCAACCAGGATATAATAACGTTTCGCACTAGTCGTGAAATAGTCTAAACTTTGCATATTATGATGGTCATTACGCTGTTAGAATTTGTTGAGGACTTAGTTGCGATTTGACGTTGTTAAACTATTTGTTATGGGAACAATTTCAAAACTGTCGATAATCTGAATCTAACAAAATTAGCGCATTATATGGAAACGAACGATTGTGTTCTGAAAAAAAATGTACTAATTACTTGTGTTGGTGTAGAGTGACTAAAATTGCAAAATATTTAGAGGTTGGCTTTTATGATGACCTAAAATTGGTTTGAAAATGAAAACTTAACAAAGTTTTAATTTATTAACATATGTGAATTAAAAAGTAGGTACATGTAAATGAAATAGATTATCTTCTCTTTCCTTCATCCAGTTGAGTAACCTGGTTATTATAGCAACAACATTACTTGTTTCAACTAAAGGTTCAAAAATTATATACAATTCAAATCCCACAGTATCCCATGCGAAAATTGCTTCTGTAGCTCTTCTTTCGAAAAATAATTTCAAAGGTCTTGCAGGACAGTGTAACCTTTGATGCAACCTTTTGTACATATTAGATAAAACTTGAGGATATTTATTATATGGTGGACTAACTGAAGGTTGGTAGAACTGTGCTGTTGATTTTGCTTTATACAAGTAGTGTCGAACTTCAATAAATCCTGAACTCACACAGCTCAAATCAGGTTTGGCTAAAGAGTCATTTATTGCTTCCAAACAGTTATTTCTTCGTAATTTTTCGACAATACGCTGTTTGGCTTCCGCAAGTGTGTGGAAGACTTCCCTCTCTACAGTTAAAAGAAGAAGGCAAGCTTGACAATCCTCAGCAAGGTAAGAAACATAGCCATATAAAAATCCACTGGAATCAAAACGAGGTAAACAAATGGGTGCCCAGCTCTCACCAGTTTTGAAGCTTTCAGTTGCCTGAACTAGGTTGAATATTAAATGGAGATCTGAAGGATGTAGAGAATACTTCTTCATTCGAACTAGAGTGATGAGTTTGTTGTTAGCTAATAAAATAGCGAAAACGATATTCTGAAAAAAAACGTGAAACGTTATCATCGGTTTATACCTTTATTCCATAAAAAATAACTTAATTGGGAATGCAAAAAATATTAGTTGATTTATTTAAATCAATATAGCATTTACTGTGTCAAAGGTGGTTAGTAAAAATCAAAACAAATGGTTATTGCCTAAAATATCTGCTGAAAAGTTCTATCATACAAGAAAATAAAATAAGGTAGTTGCTATGATAGACTTATTGAAAACCAAAACAGGACATGTCTAACTCTTAGAGTGACTTGTTTCTCTGTCGTATTGAAAACATTTGACATAAAGACCCTAACCAAATACATTCTTATGTTTGCCATATTCTTTTGAAGAGCATAAAAGCCAATAAATTTGAAGGATAGGTTTGTACTTACATATGGCTCATTATTATTTGATATAGTAAAAAATTCTGTGAGAGGGGTGAAGGGTTTACAATAAAAAAAACAGGAAACAAAACTTCCTAATTCGAAATCAATCCAGTTTGGAAAAAATTCTGTTTTGTGTATTTTAAAACTCTAAAGGGACTCATCAAATAAAAATTCAATCTTTGTGGGTGAATTTTTCCAAGGGATGGAATATTCAAGTAAAACTTTTCAGCTAATTTGGTTTTTACAGAATTTTGGCGCCATACTTATGAATTTTAATAGTCTTATCAAGCAGAATTTGTTTACCTTGAAAATCGCACTTTTACAATATATTCAATAGTAAACTATGTAAACTCTTATCATAAGCACAATCTATGAAAGCTACCAAAACATTTCAAAGTTTTTCTTTAACAGTTCAACAGTGTCTATGTGTTTGTTTTCACCCAAAATAAACACAATTGCATAGGTGAAAAGAATTAATCGATATTTTAAAGCTTTCTAGAAAAATTTTGCAATATACTCAAATATTGAGATGTAACAGTTATCAAAGGAGCTACGTTCAGCCTAAGGGAAAAATACATTAAAAGAATCTGAAGAGATATCATGGGATTCAGATTTCTTGCTTCGTCTCAAGAATTATCAAAAACTATCTAACTTCTTCATTTGAAAATTATAAAATTTATGATATATTTCAGGAACCCATAATTTGGGTAAACTATGTATTTCTTCACTTCTTTCTTAGATGTATAAATGGATTTATATTAACATACCTCATAAAGTGTTTAAATAAAACCCTGGAACCTAACTCATCTCAATTTCTCGGAAAGCACACATTATATTAAAAAGTTTAAAATTTTTAAACAACTTGATATCACCATTTGCATTTTCTTACTGTTTCAAAATTGGATAAAAATCACTGAAATTTTTTGTGAGCTTTTTAATAATTTGTGCTAAAAAATGGTAGAATGTAATTTAAATATTTCATTTCAAAGCAGCAAAAGTTTGAAACCGAAGAAATTGAAAAAAATTTTATTTGAACATTGAAGCGAAGCTAGGGTCACCCTGCCCCGTTTTTACATTGAATTTGTGCATGAAATCCCACCAATGAGGAAAACATTGAAGGATGTTTTTGGTTATCATAGGCATGTTATCACATGGCAGAGGAAAGAGCATCTTCAAGACCGTTCACAGCTGGATGCACTTGAGCCCATTCCACAGTGGGTTTTCACAGAGGATTGAAAGAAGCTGCATTGGCAAGAAAACATGCCTAGGCAAGATCAACTAAATAGTTTGCTGGAGAAACTGCAGATTTTGCTGCTTCGTGCTTTGATAATTAAATTCCAGAAACAATTTAAAATCAAATGTTTAAATTTCATCAAATTCATATGATAGTTACCTTTATTTTGCTACAAGAACTGAT
This sequence comes from Cryptolaemus montrouzieri, assembly GCA_013387265.2. Classification (NCBI taxonomy): domain Eukaryota; kingdom Metazoa; phylum Arthropoda; class Insecta; order Coleoptera; family Coccinellidae; genus Cryptolaemus; species Cryptolaemus montrouzieri. The sequence continues at coordinate 130,333,467 of JABFTP020000185.1, forward strand.
GATTGCTGAACTAATATTTCCTCTCACACTAGAACTAAGACTCAAACACTGTACAGCCTTTAATAGGAATGCAGGCTCAGATTCACAAAAATCCAAGAGATGATTAATAAGCCTCTCAACACCACTGAGAAGTCTTCTCAAATCATAGTTCTGCCTTTGCTCATAAATTTTAATTAGTTTTGAAGTTGTTAATATACTCGCTATCTGGTTGTATATATAGCTAAAATAAAAAATTTTAATTCTCATCTTTATGGAAAGATATTCTTTTTTTACTTCAATTGAGATTGCAGCTGAGGCACACTTTCTTGTTTTCTAGAAACAGCAACAAGAATTAGAGGTTTTTTTATTGCGAACACAAAGTTGACACCTGCTGCTGAAATGCTTAACAAATCATCTTCATTTGACTGAATAAAACTAACTAGAGTCTGCATTACACCAAATAACCAAGCTAATTTATCTTCATTTCCAAACCTGAAATATATTAGGATTAAAAATTTGATAAGACAGAAAGTACAAATTTGAAAATATCTTTCAAATCTCAATTTGAGAAATACCTAGAATATATAGGTTTTCCTGCTAAACTCAATACAAAGATATGTTTATCCATTAAAGCCCATTTTTTATCTTGTATAAGTTCATTTTCCTCATTATCTGTTTGCACAGGACTAGAATTTTCATCATAATTATTAACATTGCTTATATTTTCATTATTGCTCTCATCTGTTTCCTTTGGTTTACCATCTCTCTTAATTTCTTCCAAGCTTGAACTCATCTGTTCATCATCAAATGGTTGAGAGGTATCAGTGGTTAAGAGAAGGCTTTCGCCAGCTGCCCCAGGCTCCACTTCCAAAAATGACATCGTGAAGAGAGACACCCCTTTATTAGTGTAGTTGCCGAGTTTAATTTCATTAACTACATATCGTTTTTATAGGATTTTAACGTAATTTTGTAGGCAGTAAAATTCTAATTAGGTTTTGAAACAGTCTAATTGGTAGTAGGTAATCCTAATAGCTAAACTGATATTTCTAATTAATTTAATGCTTGAATCACATCTTTCTTCGAATTAAAGTATTGATGATTGAATTTAAGATTTTTCCATATATTTTTGACATTTCATTTGACAATTTACAAGTGAGGTTATAAATGCTTTATAACTTCTGGTTTTTGGAACTACAAGTTGCGTTTCCTTATCATGTCTATCATTTAAGAACACTAAGGACTAAGAGGCGTGATTTCTAAACCTAGTAGACTTGTACAAGGGAACGACGGCATTGACTACATCTCATTTATTAGCCTCCACCCGTAATTTAGCGCTAGTTTTCAAATCGAAGGGTTGCAAATTATGAACTGCGGTAATGTTCAAGAAGAAATGATGTAATTCAATACTAGTATTTAGTATCAAGGTTAATGATATAGTGGAGTGACTTCGATTTATTGGTAACCTAAAATCTAAACTAAGTCAGCAACATATCACTCAAAACTTAGATATTAAAACAGGTCATCCTATAGCCATTTCATCTAAAAGATGGATCTTGGGAATTGAAAGAATTATAGCTCGAAAAATCAGATAATTTTAAAATCGGAATTATAGAACAGGTTTCTATAAACCATATTTGCTTAAAAGCTCTATTTATAGAATGCGAGGGTTGCCTTGATTTTCTTGGGATCCCATCATCAAATCCTGAACATGATATACATACAAAAAATATATACCGTCGAACAGAGATCTTCTCACTTTGCCTCTGAATTATGTTAGAAATCATTGGATAACAGGCTGTTTCATACATACAATTCCATAACCATTCACCAAATGGGAAGATAGAATAAGTTTTAAGTTACCTGGCTGGAAATAACAGCTCGGGAATGATTCTTTTATTTCAAAAATACAACTTGGAATGAAATCAAAATCACCTAACAGTTCGAATCAACCTAACATGATTTTAGAGCCGGTCGAACACTAAAGGAAAATTATTTTGAACGATGATAATAATTTATTCAAAAATATTGTATCATTTTCAAAGTTTAAAATAACACTTCGTTTCTGCGCATGCGCTCTTCAAAAATAGTACCCGAAAACTCTAATGACGAAAAAGGATTGCCGTTAATACGGCACATAGACCAAGTATAAATCATCTTTGTATCAAATCGGCCGTAGTAGAATGACAAGTGACAATTTTGATGGTGACAAACTGACTACATTTTTTGTAAGGTTGCAAAAACTCTATTTGAAGTGAGAGTTTTATCGTAAATATAATTAAAGTTTAAGGTAAAATTAATGAAATCGTCTAAGTAGCAAAAACTCTCTAATAATGCTTACTTCGAATACAGTTTTTGCAACCTTACAAAATAATGTAGTTATTCATTTGTCAGTTTGTTACCATACAAATTGTCACTTGTCATTTTACTACGGCCGATTTGTTTTTGTTAAGTTAGGTTGCACTGTTTGTTTCGTCTTTTTACAATGTGCTCGCGAACTCAACTCATTTACAGAGGTGGACCTACAGCTTATAGTGGATTCCGAACCACTCTCTTAGACCGTGCAATGATAATTGCCACCACAAGGATTACAAGTTATCTGGTCTTCGGAAGTTTATGCCCTATTTAGGTGACTCTTGCAAGTGTCACTTTTTTGTTCAAGGACAACAACAATAACTTGAACCCGTATTCGAATCAGGCCAGGCACCTCGGCTGAGTAGTACCCGTGCAGCTAGCGAGGCTGTTAGAGATTGCACACGGTAAATGAGAATATTTTCAGGATCTATTATTAAAGAGCGCATGCGCAGAAAAATTAAGTGTCCAAATCAAATAAGAGGTGCAAATAATACCACAATTCTGGGTATGTTCGGCGCTGGTACGAGTGATGTTTCTTTGCATCCGTATTTTGGAACGCTACTGTCGAGTGCCGGTATCGGTTATTAACTTAACCTCACTCTGCCAAAAGTAACGAATCTTTCCTGCTTTTTATCAATTATTATTTAGAAATAAGAAAAATGGTAAACAATTCAACTAATATATCGAATGTGAGAAAATCCCTTTACGAAAATATTCACGGAGGTGTGAATATTGATAAACAAGACGATGAAAGAGAAAAAATTAAGAAACTGATTCAAAGTACAGTCGATTATGGAGAAGCTAATTCAGCGTTGATTATAGGTCCAGGAGGCTCAGGAAAGACGACTGTGAATATACTTGAAAATGTATGCATCAACAAATGAGTACAGTTTTTGCTTTTTAGCTTGTTAATGATATTTTAAAAGAGTTCTCTAGCAAGAAATCATTTCAAGACAACTCTTTATTAGTTAAACTACATGGACTAGTTCATACAAACGATAATCTAGCTCTCAAAAGTATTACCCGTCAAATGAATTTATCGAATGTTGTGGAGGGAAGAGTTTTTGGCAGTTTTGCTGAAAATTTTGCATTTCTTCTTGCTAGTTTAAAATGTGGACACAAAGAAATATCCAAGAGTGTTATCTTTATTTTAGACGAGTTTGATTTATTTTGTGCTCATCATAATCAGACTCTTCTCTATAACCTATTTGATATTTCACAGTCTGCACAAACACCTATATGTGTTTTAGGTCAGTTATAATATATCGGCTAATTTCTGAGGTGAATGTCTATTTCTTTTTAGGTATTACATGTCGATTAGATGTTATAGAACTTCTAGAGAAACGTATAAAGTCCAGATTTTCTCATAGACAGATTTTTATATTTGCTGATACTCATAATGATGATGATCTACTTCTTGATAGTCAACTTGAATATGTGAAGCAATTATTAACTATACAGAAATCTTCTAAAGATATATCAAATTCTTATAGGAATAACTGGAATAAATATATTCAAAGTTTAGTGAAGGATAAAAATTTAAAATGTTATACAAAGACTTATAGATATTGATATAAGCAGGAATTGTTTGAAGAATTTTTGGTGCGTATTCATGAATGCGAAATGTTTTTCTTCTTTGTATTGAATAGTTTTCAATTCATTGTTGTGTTTTAGATATCTATTGTGTCAAGTCTTCAAGATGATGACGATATAATAAATATTTCTCAGTTTCAATACCAATTAAATTTGTTTGAGAAAGATCATACTATTCAGACTTTACAAGATCTCAGTGTTCTAGAGTTGTGCCTTATTATAGCCATGAAGCATCATTTGGACATTTACAATAATCAGCCTATGAACTTTGAAATGATTTTGGCTCGATATGTGAAGTTTGCTAATGCTAATTCATCTATACAGAGCGTGCAGCGACCAGTAATTATGAAAGCATTTGAACACCTTCAGGTAAAGTATCAAAAAAATTATTTCATGCAGTATGTTCTATATGACTTTCAGGTCATATTTTCGGTCTATATATCATTTTTATCTTGTTTCATTTTCTATATACAGGGTGTCCACGTGGGATGGGACATTAAAAGTATATGGAGAAAGGTTTGAGAATTTTTTTATGCTGTCCTGAATGTTATTCGAACTAAGTTCCGAAAATAGACTACCCACAAAAATTGTTGCATCACCCTACTTTAACGACAATACTATATAAACTTTTAGGTTGGTCATTTAAGAGTCGCTTGGTAACTTTCAGAAGTGTAAAATAAGAAAATCTCATTCAAAAGAGATGAGTTTATGATGGTAAATATCAACAATTTTCGAGTAAATGAAGAATTAAAAAATTCTATCATCTTCAAACATTCGCGAAGAGACCAATCAATTAGCATCGAATGGTTACTAATCATTTTCAAAACCGAGTGTTTCCTCCTCGGACCCTAATTACTACCAGTATACGTCTTGGAAGCCCCTCAAACAAATTTTGAATGTACTCTTGAGTCACTGAGTTCCAAATTTCAGGAAGCAGATTTTCTAGTTGTTGGAGTGTTCTACAAGGCATCCTACGTTGCTGAATTTGCCACCCTATGTTGTCCCAAACATGTTCTATGGGATTCAAGTCAGCACTTCTGGCTGGCTATCTTGAAATATCAATTTCGGCATTTTGCAGAAATTCTGTAACTACTCTAGCTGCATGAGGCCGAGCATTATCATGCATATAAATGAAGTTTTCGCCAATCAATGGGCCAAAGGGTACAACATGGGGTTCAAGGATATCTGCGATGTATCTGGCCACTGTCATTCTTCCATTATTCACTAGGTCTAACTCAGTTCGACCATGGAAAGAAATGACTCCCCACACCATTACTGAGCCACCCCGAAGTTTTCGGTTTGCTGGATATTGCATTGCTGATACCGTTCCTCAGGCCCTCTGTATACAGGCATGCGTCTATCATTTGATACATTCGACCATTCTGGAATATCCCAATTTGCATTTTCCATCAAAAACTGAAGTCTTGCAACTCTATGCTCTATGGTGAGACGCGGTCTGGTAGAAGCGACCTTTGGTCTGATATCGTCTTCTCTGAGCCTGTTCCTGACAGTTTGCAATGAAATATGCACATTTCTGGAAAGTGCAAGTTCATTTTGTAGCATTCTAGCTGTGCAATGCCGAGTTCTTAGTGCAGTTAAACGAAGCCAACGATCATCAACTGGTGTTGTTATCCGATTTCTTCCCTGCCGGCCCTTCTTCCATATTTCCCTGTTTCGTGGTACCAATTAATTGCTCTTGAAATAGTGCTTTGGTTAACATTCAACAAGTTAGCCACGTAACGTTGTCTTCGCCCCTCCTCTAGAAGTGTTACAATTCTTACCACTTCATGATCACTCAAGTAGCGTCTTGGACGTTCAGCAGCCATTACAATAAATTCAAAGATTCGAAAATCAAAAAGAAACACAGAAAACTGGTATTAATTTAGCGTGAAAACTGAAGAGAAATTGAACGAATACTGATGAGGTGATGCGACAATTTTTGTGGTGCTGTATTTTCAATGCTGTAGCACTTCCAGTTATAGTGAAGTCGACACCATCTTTGTTATTTCAAATGGCATAATGTATGTTTCTATTTTTTTATTGTAGAAAATTAAATTCTGAACAAGTTTTTCCCATATCAATGCCACCTTAAAACAACCGAGAAGAAGATATGAATTTTTCAATCGGCATTTTGCGATTTTTAGTTGTCTCTTAGAAGGCATCCTAAAAATACTGAAGATCATTCAATATCGATTATTTCTAGCTCCTAAGTGAAGAGGCTGATTCGGCAGAATTCAATGCATTTAGAGGCTTCACAGTATACAGGGTGTTTCCAAGGCATGTGGCAAATCGTAGTACTTTCAAAGGAAGAAAAGTCCGTTTTCCCAAATTAGACTACCTATTTTTTGCACACATCATTCAACTCGTAATATTTTTTTTTTTTTTTATTTATTTATTTAACCCAAAAGATTATAAAAATCTACAACAGGTAAGTAAGTTTCAGTGAAAAGCAAATCCTTAATTCTAAATCACAGATAAATCACACAGAAGAAAAAGAAAAAAATAAACCACTCTTGATAAATTACAGCCCATTTTTCAAAATAAATTCTTTCGCCATAGCTGAAAATTTTTCATTTGAAGTAGCACTTCTGATATAAAGTGGAAGTTTGTTGTACCATAAAGCGGCCTGATATGTTAGTTTCTTCTGTCCTGTATTTGTCGCTGCAGGTAATATATGTATGTGTTGTTTTGTTCTTGTGTTGTATGTATGTATGTCACTATTCAACAAAATGTCTATGTCTGTATTTACTGTATTATTTTTTATTTTATATATAAGCTTAACACTGTCTAGTTTTATTATTTTGTCAATGTTCAGTAGATTAAGCTCTTGGTAGAGTTCTTCAGTATGTGTTGTCGGTGATTTGTGGAACAATATTTTTAGCAACTTGTTTTGTGCCACCTGCGGATTATAGACATCCCTCTTTCTTGCCTGTCCCCAGAATGCAGCGAGATAATTTAGGATTGATCCAACATGTGCATGGTATATCAGGTATTTAGTTTTCTTGTTGAACAGAAAGGCATTTCTTCTAAGAATGTATGAAAAAGTATGAAGTTTTGCTATTAAATGTTCTATATGATCACTAAAATTTAAATTTTTATCTAACATTAATCCTAAATACTTAGTTTTTGTACTCTCGGTTATCTTGACACTGTTGATGAAAAGTTCGAAATTATCTGGTTTAATAGACTTAAAGACAGTATATGTACATTTTTTTCATTAAGTTTTATTCTATTATTATCAGTCCACTTTGAGATTTTTTCCAAGTCATCCTGTGCCCTCTCGAATACATCCTGTATAGAGCCTGAGTAGAAAAGTCCCGTGTCGTCGGCATAGAGTATTATTTTACCATTGAGTCCTATATCACATATATCATTAATGTATATTAGAAACAATATCGGGCCGAGTACTGAGCCCTGGGGCACACCACTTGTCACTCTCACTCTCTCCCCTCACATCCGTTCACTACAGTGTACTGCTCTCGTTCCTGTAGATACGATTTGAAAAGCTTATACGCGGCGTTGTTGATACCTATGCTATCGAACTTCTGTAACAAAATACCGTGACACACAACATCGAACGCCTTACACAAATCCAAAAATACAGCCATCACATCTTTTCCTTGTCTATTTCTGCATATATATATTCTGTTATAGTGGCTATGGCAGTCTGTGTACTGCGCTTACTCAAGAATCCATTTTGATGAGTGTTCAGAAAATTTACATTACTTAGGTGTTCTAGCAGTCTGTTTTTCATCACAATTTCAAAGATCTTCGAACATGCAGTTAGCACCGAGATGGGTCTATAATTACTTGGCTCGTTTTCGGACCATCCTTATGAATCGGAACAATTTTTGCTATCTTTAGAACATTGGGAAAGGTTCCTTCCGACAAATGCTTGTTTATCAATTTGGATATTATAGGAGCAACCAGAGATTTCACTTCCTTAATAATTTTAGGTTTTATATTGTCGTGTCCTTGCGAGGCATCTGACTTTAAAGTAGAAATAATATTTTCGACTTCTTTAGGAGATGTTCGTCTAAGATACATAGATGCAATTTTATTTGTTACTTTCTGTTGATAATTGGCATGATTTGGATTAATTTTTACTTTTTCAACAATCTTTACAAAGTAATCCGCAAGTACATTAGCTATAGTGCTTGCATCATGGTGTACAATTCCATTTTCATCTTTCATTGACCTAATTGAATTTTTATTTGCATCATTTGGATTGAGCGTTTTGCTTATAATATCAAATTGTTTTTTGATTGAACCATCGGCTTTCTCGAATAACCTTTGATTGTGAATTTTCTTATTATGACTTTTCATGTTGTTGACTTGCCTCTGAAGATCCTTGAATGTTGACTCCAGACAGTGAGACAAGGGTTTTTCTTATAGAGTGTATAAGCCTTGTCTCTCCTTTTAATCAAAGTATCAAGCTCCTTTGTATACCATCCTTCATTTATATTGGTAGTGTAAGTTTTTTCTGTAGTTGTAGTAGCGCTTTTCAATTGTCTTTTCATAGTATTGATAAGGTCCTCAAAAGTTTCTATGCTTGTAGTCTCAATTTCATTTTTCAAATTTTCCTTTAGAGCTCTGAAGTTAATTATGGTTGTTTTATATTTTTGCTTTTCCCTTTTCTGTAAGGGAGCCGGTATGATCATAGACAGCACTTTATGATCAGTGATGTGATGGTCTTCTAGTTGGATCTCTTTTGGTAGATTAATGTCTGAAATTATATGATCAATTATAGTTTTTGTATTATTGTTAGTATCAACTCGTGTTGCTGCGTCTTCATGTATACTATTATGTATTTTATAGCCATTGGACTTAATGACCTGCATATATTCTTTTTTGTATTATTACTGGCAAGGAGGTTTATATTCATGTCGCCTATAAGTATCATGGTGCTGTGAACAGAGAGTAAATTATCTAGTTTATCAAGAAAGGGCTGGATACCTGATTCAGGTTGCTTGTATACTACCCCAAGTTTCAGGTTCAGGTCCCATAAATGCAGTATGAGTATATTATTATCATTTTCGCCATCTTCATGCAAAATTGTATGATTGTCTATTTCCTTCTGTAAATATATAGCCACACCTCCTCCACGGGTTTCACGACAAGAATGTACAGCAACATAGTTTCTAAAGTTTATATTTGAGGTTTCGTTGGAATATAACCAGGTTTCTGTCAGGACCAAAATATTAGGTCTTCTATTTTGTAGCAGAATTTCAACTTCATCTACCTTATTTCTAATACTACGTATATTCAGATACATTACTCTAATTGGGCTCTTTTTAGTTTTTTTATTAAGAGCTTCCACATCCTCAACAGTGTTTACTATTTCTATTTTACTAAGTTCAGATTTTTTAAAGTAATCATTTCGTTTTGATCCATACAAATGAATACCCTTCTCTTTTTCAATTGCCTAGCTTTGGAAAATATCTCCTGATTTGTTTTAGTGAGATCATGTGCAATATAAATAGTTTTGTTTTCACTATAACCAAGATCAGAAGTAGAAATGTTTTTGGTTTTTTCGCTCTGAAACATTCCAGTTTATCTGTTTCTCTTTCAAACTCAACTTTTATGGGGAGATGAGCCTATTTCATTTTTCCAAGTCTATGGCATTTATACTCACAGTTTGCTACTTTGAGGTGCTTCAGAACCTTTTGAACTATTTTCCGGACATCTTCATCTTTACTTTCAACAGGAATCTCATATATCACAGCATTTCTTTTAAAAGTTCCTGTTCAGCTTTATTCTTCTCCACTTGTGAAGCCTTCATGACTGCTTTTATCTCTTTTATTTCTTGTTGGAGTTGTTGATTTATGTGTACCTGCTCATCATATTTTTGTATGATATTATCATACTTGGCTTCCATCATTATTAACTTTTCCATCACATCCTTAATAGTTGGTTCACATACAGTATTAGTAGGAGTTATTATTGCTGTGCACTTTCTGCATTCCCACCTTTCTCCATTATCTTTCTTCAGTTCAGCAGCATATTTATTAAATTCGTTGCGATCCATATTGATACATGTTATATGGAACCACTGTGCACAATTTTGACGAGAGCATTGTATTGAATATGAGTTAGATGTGGATTTTGGACAAATACCGCACTTAGTCATATTGTGATCACGCAATTATAAATTTAGCGGGCCTGGTGTCCTTAATACGGTACTGGCAGAATCGCCAACTGTTTGTTTATTCTTATCTTATCAGCGATCAAACAAAAACTCACTGCAATGATTATTGATCTAGTTGTTACTACTTTGTTCACCAATTAATAGGATATCCGGATGTTATTATTCTCTGATTATTCAATAGTTAGATTCACCACGAATTACTCTCCACTTTAATATAAGTTTCAAATTTTAATATGATATATTTCCAATTGAAATTGCTTATAGACTGAGGAGCTTCAAGTCAGTGACTCTTCACTTCTATATGTTATTAAGAAATATATTAATAGACATCGATCTGTTATAGGTTTCCCTTCACCAAAAATGCATCGTTTCCGAGTTATTCGCGATTTTATCCCAAAAATTATTATTTTTCGCTCCAGGACCCTGAAATTCGCAGATTATATGACCGGAAACTTTTCAAATAATGCATTTCGATCTCTCAATGCGAGACCCAACTCAATATCCGAGAGAAAATGTGCGAAATTAATTACTATTGAAGTGGATTGAATCTGACTTCTCGTTTTTCTTCTTTTCTAGTAGGTATTCACGATTACATCAGTTACTTGTCAGGAAAGTCATTTCATTTCGTAATTTTTGGGATAAAATCGCGAATAACTCGGAAACAATGCATTTTAGGTAAAGGAAACCTATAACAGATCGATGCCTATTAATACTACGAGTTAAATGGGGTGTGCAAAAATAGGTAGTCTAATTTGAAAAAACGGACTTTTGTTCCCTTGAATGTACTACGATTTGCCACATGCTTTGGAAACACCCTGTATACCGTGAATGAATTGGATTCTGCCGAATCAACCTCTTCAATTACGAGCTAGAAATAATCGATATTTTCGGTTGATTTCAGGTGGCATTGATATGGGAAAAACTTGTTCAGAATTTAATTTTCTACAATAAATAAATAGAAACATACATAATGCCATTTGAAATAACAAAGATGGTGTCTACTTCCGCTATAACTGGAAATGCCACAGCATTGAAAATATTTTCGGAACTTAGTTCGAATAACATTCAAGACAACAACAAAAAATTCTCAAACCTTTCTCCATATACTTTTAATGTCTCATCTCGCGTGGACACCTGGTATATATTTGAGAAATGTTGAATATATTTTATTTTCCGAATATATAAGTAGTAAATAAAATGGTCAGTGGCTTTTTAACTCTCTTTCCTACTATTCATATGTTACACTTGCATAAGAGTTCTAGGGGTAAACATTTGCTGATCCATCATTCCTTATCACCAAAGAAAGGTATTTTGGACAGGCAAATAAATCAATATATAATTAATTTATAGTATGCTTTTTAAAGGAAAACATCCAATTAAATTCAAATTCATTTAGTTTTTAAAATACATCTGCCTGCTTACCACACTATCAGATATAATAGAACTAGTAGGTGGCTTTTTAAATTATTTTTCAAATTGACTATTTTTGAAGTTTACAAAAGTTTTTGTGATTAGTTTTTCATATTTAATCGTGAAATATAAAATCACACTATAAAGGATAATATTACCATGATTAGTGCTGAAAATCATTACAGCAAGAAAACATTCTAAATTCAAAAAGAGCATATGTATCTATCTTTTCTACTTGTGGAAAAAATTGAGGTGAACACATTGCTGGTAGGTCAGACACTGATTGATTGCTTCTGTTGTGTGTTCGTTTTGATATGCCTATTCAATGATTTGGGGTAAAAGTGCTCTCTTCTACTTGGTATAACATGAGTGTTGAACTATTCATTGTATCCTGTGATTTCTTTATTAGCAAAGCTTTTATTTATGGTCATTTATTTTTGTGGATGGATATTTCCATCTGGTGAAAATTATTTTACAATTGTTGATTTTAGTTCCATTTCAAAATACCATTAAATAACGACTCTTTTGGCATATTTCATGATTCAAGATTCATTTATTACCAGAATATACATATTGGTAACAATAAATTTACGGGATCAACCATATTTACAAAATGAAATCATGTTTACATTATAGTAAAAGACAATAACTAACAATCTCAATTAATATCACAATAATAATCCAGATGCAGATGCATAGAAACATATCCCCACTGAAGTAACAACTTAACAAGAATAAAAAAACCAAAATTATCACGAACCAAGCAAACGAAGTACCTGAGATTTGAACTGATTCATTGAAAAAAGTGAAAACATCAATATTAGCTGAGTTATTATTACACAACACTGAGCTTCTTATTATAAAAAAATTTTGTCTGTGAAAGGTGTTGCACCTCCGAATAAAAAAAAGTCCTCCTTTGCAGAACTTTGAATTTTAAGGAGCCTAGTAAAGTAGGAGAGTACACATATCCATGAATCAACTTATGAAGGAAAGTATGTCTGACACATATCTTCGTGATTTCAGAGTTTGTATCTTCAACATTATTCTTAAATTGGCATAGTAAGTGTGCTCTGAAGGCATATTCAACCTATATGCAATTACTCTCAAAAATCTATTCTGAATCTTTTCCAATATGTTTTCGGCTGTTACGCCCCTCGGTGACCAAATAACATGTAAACCATACCATACATCTTGTAAAATTTTGCCTGGCAACAGAATAATTGAAACAATTATATCGTTAATTTTGGTAGAAAATGACTAAAATGCTCTCTACATTATTGTTTTGAAAAGTAAAATCCAAACAGTAATTAAAAAGCATAATCTTTCAATATTTATTGATTCCAATATAATATTATCACAATATCTCAGTTATTACTGACAATGATATTTGAAACTAGTTCAATTTTTTAGTAATGTCTGCGAATTGCTGAAGTGTTTTGATTTCTTTTAGAAAACAGAATCGAATATAATCTTCTCCCAAATGTTTATTTTTCTGACTATAAAATGCGCTTACAGGAATTCCAGCCAACCCAATATTTCGTATCATCCATTTAGTAAATTGAAAATCTTTAGCTTCATCTTCTTCTAGTTTTAAACCAGTTCTTGAAGCAATATGTTTCCAATTCACTGATATTAGGAAACCTCCCTCTGGAATAACGGGTTTCATTCCAGCTTCAATTAAAGTTTTTACCATAAAATCTCTTTTAATTTCAAGATCTCTTGGTAGGGATACAAGTATAGAGTCTTTTTCTCTGAATCTTTTAATTTCCTGTTCAAATATAATCGCAAATGCTTCCTGAATAGGCGTACTCACAAATGGAAGATCATTTTCCACAATTTTCAAATTGTGTAGCAAGTTTTCTGGACCATAAGCTACTCCTAATGCCCAACCTGTCACATTGAATGTTTTACCAGGGCAAGTTGTAGTTATTGTTCTTTCCCACATTCCCGGTAAAGTACAAATTCTAATATGTTGATTGGGGCTATAAATAAAGAATTCATAGACTTCATCAGCTAAACATAAAACATTCCACTTTTTGCACAAATCAGCTATAATTGTAAGTTCTTCTAAGTTGAACACTTTACCTAAAGGATTGTTTGGCGTATTAAGTATGAACATTTTTGTTTTTTCATTGAAAACATTTTCTAGCTCTTTTTTATCTAGACTCCATTCACAAGATGATTGTGCATTTTTTTGTGAATTCGTTTCCTTCAATCGTAAAGGAATAAATTTGCATTTTCCACCTGCTATCTTCACTATAGTTTCGTAAAAATCGAAATAAGGTTCAATTATTATAACTTCATCTTCTTCCTCAACGTGAGCCATTATTGGGGTGAACAAAGCTTGACATCCAGTACCATTTATTAATATTTCCTTATGGGGATTCAAATCTCTCTCTATCAACATTCCATAAAATTTTGCCAAAGCATTAACTAGACGTAAATGCCCAAACTGTCTAGAGTATTGGTGTAAAAGAAAATTTTCATCTGTGGCTACCTCTGATAATACACGAGTAACATCTTTTGGTGGTGGGAAGTCAGGAAAACCCATTCCTAAATTGAGTGGTTTATATTGATTAATCAAGTTCGTGATTTCATTCCAAATATTCGTTGAAAAACCTCGATATTTCTTGGGAAGTCTAAATTTATCTTTGGATGAAGTCATGATTCAAACATATAGCAGACAAAAATAACGAATGTAATTTTCTTATTGTTCTCAATTTATCAAATTGTATTTAAAGTGAATTTACCTCATTAACAAACTACGAATTTGTATCTTATCTGTTGTTGAAATAATGATTAAGTATTTCACATTATTCCATCAAATTATAAACTTCAGTAGCAGTTGGTCCTTAATTATGGAAATTGCTCCTTAAATGAAAGAGATGCTTTTATGTAAAATTTATTTTTCATCACATACATTGAATGGAGAAATTTAAATTATGTAAATGTATTGTCTTCGCAGAAAATGTTGGCTATCACAATACTGAAAAAGTCTTTTTATTTATAGTTTATTCATATCTAGCGGTAATAAAAGATCGATGTTTTCATGGAATAATTGATATCTTTAAATTGGTATTGTTATTTATGTTCGGTTCGATTTATTGATGTTTTGATAACGATTGTTTATATTTACTCTATGAAATTGGCAGGTTTACTTGGTTATATTGGGAGCAGTTGGTTGAAACATTTCAGCCTTTTTTGCAACTCGTTTCAGATATGTACATCGGTTCGATGCAATAATGAAAATATACTGCAAATTGTGACCATATATCAGATAATAGCGATGAAAAACATCTTTTCCCCATTTTTAACTGAAGCATAGACCCATATCTTTTTGATGACTACATCGAAAAATAACATTCGAATTTTATCCGTGACGGGTACGCATGCAAACTCGACTGAATGTAGTCCGAGTTTTATTTTTTCTTTGTATTATTTTCGATATTTGAGCTTTCTGAGAATTATTTTTGGCTACTATGTGTAGCGGCATGTTTATTCATTTCAGATTCCAAAATGGAACTTGTTCGAGCTGATAACAGCTATCTACGCATTCTAGGCTGTACTTTTTTCAAAAAATAACGCAGATTATCATGCAGCGAAACTGAACAAAGTAAAAACAACAGTGTCTTAAACATGAAGGATTTATGTGATTATATTTTTATGTTCCTTGCAAAATTTTAGTTCAAGTTATATTAATCAATATTAAAAAATGTCATAACAGAAAGCAGTCAGTTGTGATTTTACATTATCTACTTGAAACTTAATACTCATTGTTTCAACTGATAACCGAATTCTTCTAATAGAACTTCTTCCTGTACCCCTCAAAGATGATCGATGCCAAAATACACTCCCCACAAAAATTGTCGCATCACCCTACTTTAACGACAATACTATATAAACTTTTAGGTTGGTCATTCAAGAGTCGCTTGGTAACTTTCAGAAGTGTAAAATAAGAAGATATCATTTAGAAGAGATTAGTTTATGATGGAAAATATCAACAATTTTCGAGTTAATGAAAAATTGAAAAATTCTACCATCTTCAAACATTCGCGAAGAGACCAATCAACTAGCATCGAATGGTTACTAATCATTTTCAAAATCGAGTGTTCCCTCCCCGGGCCCTAATTACTGCTAGTATACGTATACAAATTTCAGGAAGCAGATTTTCTAATTGTTGTAGTGTTCTACAAAGCATCCTACGTTGCTGAATTTGCCACCCCATGTTGTCCCAAACATGTTCTATGGGATTCAAGTCGGGACTTCTGGCTGGCCATCTTAAAATATCAATTTCGGCATTTTGCAGAAATTCTGTAACTACTATAGCTGCATGAGGCCGAGCATTATCATGCATATAAATGAAGTTTTCGCCAATCAATGGGCCAAAGGGTACAACATGGGGTTCATGTGTCTGTATACAGGCATGCGGTCTATCATTTGATACTAGACAGAACCTGGGCTCGTCGGAAAAGAGAACATTCGACCATTCTGAAATACCCCAATTTGCATGTTCCCTCGCAAACTGAAGTCTTGCAAGTCGATGCTCTCAGGTGAGACGCGGGCCGGTAGAAGCCCCCTTGGTTTGATATCGTTTTCTCTGAGCCTGTTCCTAACAGTTTGCAATGAAATATGCACATTTCAGGAAAGTGAAAGTTCATTTTGTAGTATTCTAGCCGTACAGTGCCGAACTCTTAGTGCAGTTAATCGAAGCCAACGACGATCAACTGGTGTTGTTATTCGATTTCTTCCCTGTTCGGATCTTCTTCCATGTTCCCCTGTTTCGTGGTACCGATTATTTGCTCTTGAAATAGTGTTTTGGTTAACATTCAACTAGTTAGCCACGTAACGTTGGCATCGCCCCTCCTCTAGAAGTATTACAATTCTTATCACTTCATGATCACTCAAATAGCGTCCAGGACGTTCAGCAGCCATTACAATAAATTCAAAGATTCGAAAATCAACAAGAAACACAGAAAACTGGTATTAATTTAGCGTGAAAACTGCAGAGAAATTGAATGAATACTGATAGTCAAATAAACTCATTCTTGTTTCAGACGTGTTTGAGATCATATGGAAACAAATGTTACTACATAGATAAGATTTTTTTCCCTCATATGTCCAAAAACATATGTTGACAAAGAGACTGCGATCGAGCTGCTTAATCGATTGTGGAATTCAGAATACCTGGTGATGCGACAATTTTTGTTGTGTGTGTATAATATAGGGGAGTTCGAGCACATTTATAATTTTATCATTCTTATAAGGAAATATAAGGTCCGATTTACAACTTTCTATTATGGGTAATGTTTTTCAGTAAAAAAATCCTATGCATGGATTGAACCATCTATCCAAGTGTTTTGCTTACTCGCAGCTTCGTGCGAGGGTGTATTTATATTCAACAAAGATAAAGAACTGAATTTGTTTTCGAAAATGTAATCATCTCATGTGGACTAATTACACTGGTCGACAAGATTTTCGTAACAGATCTTCATTTTTTAAATGGAAATACCCTTCTAATAATAAATTCGTTATGTTTGTGTTCTGATATTGATGGTTCAATGCAGCAGATATTGAGCATTCTCCCTGTGAGTGTTATTGCATAATGGAAATTTAAAACCCTCTATACCAGTTGCCCATTCAGTGACGATAAGAAAAATTATTAAAATATGGGCAGTGTTTTGGATAAAATGAATTACAAGTTAGTATAGGATCCCACCATAAAACGACCTCCACCGAGCTGGTTAATGGATGAAAAGTATTTTATATCCAAGTGAATATGTCAATAAATTTATTGCAAGTGTGTTGTCTAAAAAATCTCAGTCCTGAATATGATTAATCAACAATTAAAAAAGTTTATTTTTAAACATTTCACTGGTTTAATTAATAGACAAATTCCATACCAATCGAAAGTATGAAACAACACGCAAACGTTAGGTTGTCAATTTTTTTCCCGTCACAACTCTTGGGTAGGCAGGTATAAACAGGTAAATCGATACTAGTAACTTACTGTTTAATGAATTAAATAAATATAGAATACTCAAATAAATGAAAGATTATTTCATTACGAACACGGTGGTATAGAAGACACAGCATTGCAGCTGTGTGGAGTTCATCCATTAAAAGAGAGTGCGCATGCCATTTGTACTTGAAAATGAAAAGGATAGCGATAGACTCGTACATGTTTTGCATCATTTTGGAGTAGATTGTCGCTATAGGTCAAAAAAATGCTTTTTGTGTAATACGGACGATGATGAAATTGATTTTAATGATGAAACTTTCAAAAACTGTTAGCTTTTCGTAAAATAAAAAACTACTATTCCCCAAACTTTTGATAAAATCGCAGAGTCAATATTTATAAAAATATGTTCAACAGACGCAACAGAAATACATTTCATTTTTGATGGCTACTTATCACCGTCAATCAAAGATTCCGAACGTGAAAGCCGAAAAGAATTCGATATTCCCTACAAAATTTCGGGACCTCAGCAAACCAGACCTACAAATTTTTTAGAAAGCCTTGAAAATTATCGTTTCAAAGAGGCTTTGGTGCTGTTTCTGGCTGATTATTGAGAGAACAACCATTTGGTAACAATCCAAAACAAAAAAATTTTTTAACCACCGATCATCGGTGCTACTCTTATCAAGTACAGGAAAATTCCATTAAAAAAACTGAAGAAATTAATTATGAATGTCATCACGAAGAGGCAGATACTAGGATTATTTTTTATAAAGCGGAACCAGGCCCAAGAATGTTAATTTAAGCCTCTGATACTGATGTTTTGATTATTTTGTTAAGAAATATGCACAAAATTTCTAAATCAGAAATTTGGCTTGCCAGTTCAGCAAAAAAAAAATAATGAATATGTTGATTGCATTAATTGCACCGATTTAGCGTTGAAGTTAGGATTAAAATTATGCCAGTCTTTCCGCCTTCCATGCGTTTACAGGTTGCGATTACACGGCAGCATTTTACAATAAAGGAAAAGTAAAATCTTTTAAGTTATTTTCAAAAAATGAAAGATATCAAACAGTTTTTGCATCATTAACAGACGAAGCCGATATTTTCATTGATGAAAAAATCAACACCGTACTGCTACTATGTATGGCGTCAAGAACTGCAGCAAAGTGAATGATGCGAGATATCGCATTTTCATAAAAAATTACTCTGCTAATGAAGACAGCCAGCAGTTAGAAAAAAGTAAAAGGCTTTGACTCCAAGTCTATACCACCATGCTGGATATCATTCACTTAAAAAAATTTACGAACTATTTTCCTAAATTCCATGTGGCTTAATGCAACGGGTCTGGTATGCGTGAAACTTCAGCCTGAGAACTGCGGTTGGTTCTTAAATGAATATTTAAAACCAGCAGTTTTCATTGGGGATCCTATACCTTTAAGTATAGACGACATTGTCGAAACAACTGAAACAGAAAGCGATGACGAAGAATGTTTAGAAGTTAGAGATTACAATAATATGTCCGGTGACTCGGATCCTGAATAATTTGAAAAATTTAAAACTTCTGTGTTTATATTTTATTACAATAAAAAGAATTTTTTTATTTTTGTTTTATTTTGCCTGATAATAATAGAAATAAAATTTGCAAGATTTAGTATTATATATGTATTACTATTACCTTTTTCTTTACTAAGGATGTAAATACTCTAATGTCACATAAAATATATACACACATGTAATTAATTTATTCAAAAAGAAAAAACTAACAAAGCAATATTCTATTTTAATACTATTTTTATATCTGAATATTAAGCTACTCCAAAATGATGCACAGCATGTACACTGCAGACAGTCATATGACTTTGCAGTTTTATGTTTATTTTCTGAGTTTATTGTCAACAACCTGGTTTTTACAACTTATGTACACACAAAATTGTATAGGAAAATAAACAATATTATTATTATTGGACTTATGCACTATCTCAGCTGTTAGCTGGATATAATTTACCTTTCCCAGATTCAGCAATCAAAGGGAATAGGCTCGATTACAATATACTTGACAAATTTCCTAACTATCCTTATATCCTTATTATTATTATTATTATTATATTATTATTATGTTCGAGTCTATCGCTATCCTTTTCATTTTCAAGTACAAATAGCATGCGCACTCTCTTTTAATGGATGAACTCCACACAGCTGCAATGCTGTGTCCTCTTGTATTGCATGGGATGGCTCGCTGGGACCTCTCTGTCGAATGTATTCACTCGCAGCAATATTTCACTTTTTAAAATTCGACAACCGGAATTCAGTACTGATTTTTCGCAGTTAACCCTATACCACCGTGTTCGTAATGAAATGGTCTTTCATTTATTCAAATTTAATTCATTGAATAGTGAGCCCATTAAGATCGCCTCATATACATAAACTCCTAATTCCTGAGATTATCCCAAGGCTCTCACCTTTCACAATTTCCTCTTACACATTTCTTGCACTTACCCTAGCAATGTGCTGTCGCACAGATCTAAACACTTACGTCTCTACCATACAGCACTTTCTACGCCTGTCTCTCGTTTTAATATTTATGCTTACAGTCAATTCTTTCCTTGATTTTCACGCTGTCCCTCTTTGTTATTCCTCCCAATAAATTCTTATTGCGCTTCTTATCTTCCTAGATCATTGTCCGCCTATGTCTCCTGTTCCTTCCTCACACTACTCTGAAAAACTGTTCTTCCCTACTCATTCTCTGAATTTCTCCTCTTCAGAGTCTCTCATTACCTGAAATATCTCTTTTCCATTACTTTTGCCTCTACGAACGACTTTTTTCACCGAGAATTTGAACCTGCATATTCTTCCGCCCTGTCGTTTCGCCAATTACTTCCGCTCTTTCCTGTATTTCTTTATTCCTGTTCAATACTCTCTAGCCTTTTTCTCACATTTCACTTACTCACTACTTTCCCTAGGCAGGCTCCTAATTTTCCTCGTTTACTTACTTCTGTACTCCTGCCACATTTGCGTTTCATATTTTAAGCAGACCACTTCCTCCCAAACTCTCATTTGGGATCATTCATATATATATATATATATATATATATATATATATATATATATATATATATATATATATATATATATATATATATGATATTACTCATATTTAAGTTTAAGTTATTCGACGATCCAAAGCCTAGAATGTGAGTTTGAGAAACGTCAACGTCAACGTCGACGCTCGGTAATCGTCATGTTCCCGACGTGTTTCGTTTCCTATTGGTGGAAAAGGAAATGAGGAAGACAGATGTATCGAGCTAATTCGTCGTTTTTCCTGAATTAATTAAAATTATTGGAATGCCTTTTTCGCGAAGAAGAAAGACGTGAGAATAAAATTTCGTCTTTCTTCTCGGATTCCGGGGTCTTTTACCCCTTTTGCCGATAGTTTCAAACCCTGAACCGAAGCATTTACGACTACGACTTTCGATAGGCGTGTCCATCCCCTCCATTTTGACCGAAAAGTGCCTTACGCGTTTAGTATATATGCACCAGACCGGTGCAAGTTACTAGTATCGATATACCTGTTTATACTTGCCTACCCAAGAGTTGTGACGGGAAAAAAATAGACAACCTAACGTTTGCATATTCTATCGGCTTCATACTCTCGATTGGTATGGAATTTGTCTATTAACCAAACCAGAGAAATGTTTAAAAAGAACACTTTTTCAATTGTTAATTAATCATATTCTGGACTGAAATTTTTTAGACAACCCACTTGCAATAAATTTATTGACATATTTAATTCAAAATAAAATACTTTTCATCCATTAACCAGCTCTGTGAAGGTCGTTTTATGGTGGGATCTTAGACTAAGTATAAATGGCAAACATGTGGGGACTTGAATGGATATAGGAATTTTAGTGGGACTTCAAAGGGGATTTACAAAATATTGCTGCTTTTTCTGTCTATGGGACAGTCGTGCAGTAAATCAGCATTATATAACAAAACTTGACCAGAAAGAAACCAGGATCTCAAAATGTTAACTTGAGACCTCTTGTAGACCCCAAAATTGTCCTTCTGCCTCCTCTTCACATTAAACTTGGGCTGATGAAAAACTTTCTGAATGCTATGAATAAAGATGGCGATGACTTCAAATACTTATAAGAAGTCTTTCCCAAGTTAAGTGATGTCAAATTGAATGAAGTTATTCTTATTGGACTATAAATCAGAAAATTGCTTACAGAAAAGCTTACCTGTCAGGAACTCAGAGCATGGAAATCATTTGTTGGTTTTGTAAGAGGATT
The DNA here is from genome assembly GCA_013387265.2 of Cryptolaemus montrouzieri. NCBI lineage: Eukaryota > Metazoa > Arthropoda > Insecta > Coleoptera > Coccinellidae > Cryptolaemus > Cryptolaemus montrouzieri. The sequence continues at coordinate 130,355,197 of JABFTP020000185.1, forward strand.
TTTATGCAACAGTATGGATACAAACTACCAACAGTTGGTTAATGAACTTTTAGATGCGTACAAATCGCTTGTTACCCGCATGTCATTAAAAATTCATTTCCTGCATTCACATTTGTCATTTCTTCCTGAAAATTTGGGGACTGTCAGTCACGAGCAGGGTGAAAGATGCCACCAAGATATTAGGACAATGGAAATTCGCTATCAAGGACGATGGGATCTAGCCGTGATGGGTGATTAATGCTGGTTTTTGAAAAGAGAAGATATGACTGCTGATAAAACGCAAAAATAGAATGTAATTAGTATTTTAAATCAATATTTTTAATCTTTGTGTTTTTCTTGAATGTAAAGTACGTTTAGTGGATGCAAAAGTAAATAGAATCAATATATACGGGTATGAGTTCGTGATTAAAATCATTTCAAGAACAAATGAATAAATGTACTCTCTTTCAATTCTTTCCATGTTGTGGCTTAGATTCGATTGTGGGATATAGTACGGACATTTACGTATATATAATTTAGGAAAAATGAATTCCAAGGTTATGTGTTTACTTTGAAAACTGATTTCTTATTATCTTTATAGGTTGTGTTTTTATTATTCAAAATCTTAACACAAAAAACTGTAAAATTATTTTCATGATTTTCATGATTACTTTGCTTTGAAGTAGTTCAATTTCCAAAGGAATTTGACTTGCTTTCTTTGGAGTTGAAGGAAAATACATATTGCTGGGTATCATTTTGATTTTTATTATTACTTGTTTTCTAATTTATTTATATATGGTAACCTGAAATATAGTTCTGAGCGACTCAATTTTGAGGTGAGATTTCAGATAAACGTAGTCCAGAAGAGTATCAATAGCTGGTAATCAAATTTACTCAAAGTTTGCTTGTTTGGTTTGAAAATTCATCACCCTGTACCTCATTGGCGACAGAAGTTAACACACACGATTGTACGATTTTTTCTCTTCACAATGCATACGACTCGCCAATGAGTAAATCAGATTTCATTGAGAACCCCTATACAGTATAAAAATGTGTTAGCATTGATTTTATTGCCACAAGCGATAATTCACCTCTGAACGCTATCTTTTCAGAATTTGGAGCTGATATCTCCTATAAACTCTGGTGGAAGCAAATTACAGAAAGAATACCAGCTTTTTAAATTAGTAGCAACTCCTCGGCAGATTGTAGACGCTGTTAAACTCTCAAGTGGATTGCCAACAGAAGTGGTTCAGTGGGCAAATAGCTCATTAGTATAGTACTAGTTGTTTTTCTTTATTTATTTATATTATTTTTGTAATAAAAATTTTCCTTAATTCAAGAGTTTTTGTGTAGAATTTGGAAATATTACAGTCTGAAATTTCTATCTTGATGTATAGATTCAAACTTTCATGAATATTGAATGGTTTTTTTCAAAATAAATAAAATTCATACACTCGAAAATTTAAAATGTTTAACGGTTATGAGTCTCTTTTCATCTCAGTTCTCTCATCCTGCAATGTTCTATAAGTTTCGGGTGTAGTTAAAATATTAGTAAAATACTTTGTTTTCATCTATCTGATATTTTGGGTAACCAAGAACTTACCCACACAGCTATTTAGCTCATACAAATCGAAGAAACCATGAGAATAAAGAAAAGTCGACCATGTTGATATTTTTTTCAATTTAATCTACTAAAAGTGTATTGAAAATAAAATGTTTAATGTTGGTTATCAGTTGAAATCTTCATATATTTTCTATTATAAAGAAAGCTACTGGTAAGCCAAGGGGGATAAAGTCCAAAACGGTTATCTGGACGTGTGGGATTGAAAGATTTGGATATCGAATAATCAAGTCATTCTAATTCAGTTATGTACATGTATATTTACAGGGTATCCCAAGTTGAGTGGCCTATTAGACGTTTATGGAGAACTAATGATGCTATCGCTCTGAAATTCTGGTAGTTGATTCAGCTGGTCTGAAACTCTGTTTCTAAAATATTTTCACCTCAATGGCACATCCGGTTATACCGGAAGTGCATACCAACTTTATTATTTGATATAGAACTCCCTATATATTGATCACTAGTTCGACAACATTTGGTATGCCAATTACAAAAAAACCTAACGCATAAGTCTAGCTTGTTTCGTTCATGAAATATCTTAGTTTTACTTGAAAATTATCGATTTTTTGCTTTATGGAAAAATTGTTATATCTCGAGAACTGCGTGAGGTACCAAAATAATAAAAGGTGTTTTGAAAACAAGAAACCATGCGGGACATATCTCATATCCGACTGAATCTCAGTCAGTATACAGAGTGCTCTTTTTTTTGCCTCACATTTCGAAACGAAGAAATTTCGAAAACTACGTTTTTTCAAATTGTAACCCATTTTTTTCAATTCATTAGATTCGCCGTAAAAGACTGAATGAAGTTCCCCATACATACCCTGTACCTGAAATTTCAAGTTTTAAAGTATGGCGAAAAAACGTATTTCACGTACCTACCTGAAATTAGCAAAGGAGGCTTAGATTTCTGCACGTGCATAGACATCTCCCAGAGCATAGACAGGTTCATGAGCATAGATAACAAACTATTATTGTTTTAACTGTCACTCCGCTAGCTACACAAATGAGCAAATACTTAATTTATTTTTCATTCATGGAGATGACAGACTGAATGTATGCAGAACTTGTAGGAGATTTAACGAATTATATCCGTCTCTGACAGTTTAAAAATTCAGGAGATACGTTACAAATTTTCTCTCGGCTGAAAGGTCCAGATTAAGACATCATTTTTATCGCCTGTAGTCAACAATGAAGATAATGAAATTGCCTTTTAGCTTATTTTGATGTTAATCCACGTGCATCATTGGCAATAGCAGAGCATGATCTGAATTTACCTCATAGTAGTATTCACAGAATTCTAAAAAAACATAAACTGCATCCTTATGAATTTTCATTGGTCCAAACTCTACAAGCTGGCAATCCACAGCTTCGAATAGAACTGTGTGAGATCCTTCTCCTCAGAACACAAGAGGATCCCGATTTTCTCAAAACAATCATCTGGACGGATGAGGCCAAATTTTTGAATGAGGGGGTTTTTAACCGGAATAACCCACTTTTGGGCCAACCAAAATCCTCATATTACGAGGGAAAGAAATCCTCAAAACAAATGTAGTTTTAATGTGTTTGCAATTTTGAAGGACAACAGATTTTCGTATTTTGTGTATGATGAAAACTTAAATGGTGAACTTTATATGGTACGGGACTTCGTTGACAGTTTATCAGTATCAGTTTATGTTGGTATCAATTTGATGGAGCGTCAGCTCATCGCACAAATGTAAATTATCGAATTTTAACTGATATGTTTGAAGATAGATGGATTGGAACGAACTGTCCGTCTTTGTGGCCTCAAAGGTCATGTGACCTATGGATTTTTATCTTTGGGGAACGCTGAAAGATAAAATTTATTCTGAACCTGTGACTTCAAGATATGATTTTGCATAATAGACTGCAGTTGGCATGGAGGATCTGAGGTGAGCCACAGCACAGGTTGTTATTCGTCGAGTAGAACTATGTCTAGAAGTGAATGGTCATCACTTTAAACAATTATTATGAAATTTAGAAAAATTAAGTTTAATTGTTTAAAGTGATGACCATTCACTTCTAAACATAGTTCTACTCGACGCATAACACCCTGTGATGTGGCTCGCCTCAGATACATATCAGTTAAAATTCGATAATTTTCATTTGTGCGATGAGCTGGCGCTCCATCGAATTGGTACCAACAACGCCTTGATTCAGCTGCTGATAAAGTGTCAATGAAGTCCCGTACTACCGTCCTTAAAATCTCCATATGAAGTTCACCATTTAAGTTTTCATCATACACAAAATACGAAAATCTGTTGTCCTTCAAAATTACAAATATATTAAAACTAAATTTGTTTTGAGGATTTCTTTTCCTAGTAATATGAGGATTTTGATTGGCCCAAAAGTGTGAGTTATTCCGGTTAAAAACCCCCTCATTAGAAAATTTGGCCTCATCCGTCCAGATAATCCTTTTGAGAAAATCGGGATCCTCTTGTGTTAAAACAGTAATAGTTTGTTATCTATGCTCTGGAGCCTGTCTATGCTCTGGAGCCTGTCTATGCTCTGGAGCCTGTCTATGCTCTGGAGCCTGTCTATGCTCTGGAGCCTGTCTATGCTCTGGAGCCTGTCTATGCTCTGGAGCCTGTCTATGCTCTGGAGCCTGTCTATCTAAGCCTCCTTTGCCAACTTCAGGTAGGTACGTAAAATTCGTTTTTTCGCCATAACTTGAAAACTTGAAATCTCAGGTACAGGGTATGTATGGGTACCTTCATTCAGTTTTTCACGGCGAATCTAATGAATTGAAAAAAATATGGGTTAGTTTTCGCTGTTTCTTCGTTTCGAAATGTGAGGCCAAAAAAAAGAGCACTCGGAACACTGACTGAGATTCAGTCAAATATGAGTTATGTCCCGCATGGTTTCTTGTTTGCAAAACACCTTTTAATATTTTGGTAGCTCACGCCGTTCTCGAGATATATAAATTTTTTCATAGAGCAAAAAATCGATAATTTTCAAGTAAAACTAGGGTATTTCATGAACGAAACAAGCTAGACTTATGTGTTAGGTGCTTTCTAATTGGCATAATAAATGTTATCGAACCAGATATCAATATATATGGTGTTCTATATTAAATAACAAAGTTGGTATGCACTAATAATGCTATCGTTCTGAAATTTTGATAGTTGATTCAACTGGTCCGAAACTCTAGTCGAATGTATAAATATATATATATATATATATATATATATATATATATATATATATATATATATATATATATATATATATATATATATATATATAAACAAATTTTAACAGGGAAATCGGGGTTAAGAGAACGGAAAGTGTTTGCGGTTAAAACTTATAATTTGCAGAGTGTTTTTACGCGTTTCTAACCTAACAACTACTGCAAACAATTTTTCACCACTCTAAGGCCAAGGGTGAAACATGAGCACAAAACACATTGTATATACAAGGTTAATTGTCAGCACTGTGGAGCGTGCTTTATAGGTAATACTGAACAATACTTGCATAAAAGAATATACCAACACGACTACTCCGTTAGATCTAATAAAAAAAGTACCCCCTAGCGAAACAGCATTGAACAACTACATAAATTTAATTTTGCTAATGTACGAGTTCTTGCATCCGAAAGACTTTGAAAGAAACATTCTAGAAACGATCGAAATCCAAAAAGGACCTAAGACAGTGAATTCAAGAGCTGACGTTGACGGATTTATGTCTATAATAATCTGATAATTTGAATACACCCTTAAATGAATTGCTGCAACCAGTTATATTCAAAGATTAATTGTTATTTCCTGTTATTATTTGTCTTGCTTTTTTGTAATTGTTTTGTCATTGACGATAATGATGTAAAGAGAGAATGTGTAAGGTGAATAGCTTTTAATGTAAGAATTGTATTATGCGTTTTACTGAAATTATGATTTTTGTTTTAGATAATAATTGTGCAGAGATGAATGTTTTCTGATGATGGCCTTATGCCGAAACGCGTAAAAACACTGCAAATTATAAGTTTTAACCTCAAACACTTTCCGTTCTCTTAACCCTGTTTTCCCAGTAAAATTTGTTTATTTTTAAGAAAGGGTTAGCAAATAAAATCAACTTAATCATTATATATATATATATATATATATATATATATATATATATATATATATATATATATATATATATATATATATATATATATATATATATATATATATATATATATATATATATATATATATATATATCTTATTATATTATTATATTTTATATATATCTATATACGTAGTCAATAATAAAATATAAGGAGGAAAATTTTATTAACAAAAAATAATTCATTTTAGTTACACACTGCTTCGTAGAATTTTTATTGTTTCATAAACGTGTCGTCAATGGTCTCCTCTAATATCCATGTGTTTTGTACCCACCTTGATGTTGATTAATACCTGTACTACCCATAAAATTATTTCCAGGAAATCCATTTTGATTATTTCCAGGAAATCCATTTTGATTATTTCCAGGAAATCCATTTTGATAATTTCCAGGAAATCCATTTTGATAATTTCCAGGATATCCATTTTGATTTCCTGCATTTGGAATCCATCCCAAAGATCCCGTAGAAGGCAGTCCTGGACTACCTGGAACACCATAAAGGACTGATTGACCCCTAGAACCCGGAATCACAGGTCCTTGTCCATGATTTGAATTTTCTTGTTCATGATCATTCTTAATGTAGCGCTTAACTTTTCTTGTGTCCCTTTTTCTAAAGAAATGCGTTAAAAACGGACTGTGATCAGGAGTGCCCAACAAATAATGAAGGCCCTTTGGTTCAGGTTGGAGGTATAAAGAGCTTAATCTAGGCTTCATGTTTATGTTTTCCGTACTTGGATTATCTGGTACAACACTTAGACTGACTACTTCACTGAAGTATGCTTCACTTTCTGGATAGTTTGGGGATGTTTCTATTTCATTTTTATGTAATGGTTTTGAAGATTCATCCTTGAGCCCATTGAATAGACCGTGTCCGCCCCGTTGGTTGTTGTCTATTTTAGCAATCGAAATACCGAACAGAGTAAAGATGCAGATTATCTGAAAGAGAATATAGCTTTGAATATTTTAAGTTAATCAAACAGTCGTAAGATATAAGCAGGTTCTATTTTGTATTCTCGAGATGAACAAATATGTAAGCAAGTTCATATCATTCGTATGTACCTAGGGAGGAAAGAATTTTATTTGCAGGGGATTTCTGTAGACTGTAGACCATACATTCTCCACAACATTTCAATAGATAATGGTTCAAGAATGCTAGGACAAATAGCAGCAAACAACACGCTGATAAAATCAAGGATATTCGAATACCTGAATATGCTCAAGCACATTATTATTATTATCGTGGACTTATGCACTATCTCAGCTGTTAGCTGGATATAATTTACCTTTCCTAGATTCAGCAATCAAAGGGAATAGGCTCGATTACAATATACTTGACATAAATTTCCTAACTATCCTACATGTATTAAGAATTACAGCCTTTTGCATTTCTATATAGGTATTCTTATGCAATTCTAATTTCTTAAGGCTATCATGCAAAGTTTTGGGTATTAAACCAGTCGAGGATACGATGACAGGAACAATATCTATTTCATCGAGGTGCCACTTCTGCTTGATCTCAATAGCAAGGTCTGTGTATTTGGAATTTTTCTCCTGGAACTTGTTCAGCACGTTGTTATTATACGGTATGGCGACATCCACAAACATTGCTGTTCTAGCTCTCTTATCTTGAAATTTCTGAAAGTTCTACCAATATAAACTTTATTACAATCCCCGCAAGACAGTTTATAAACACCGGATTTATTACTTTTATCAATTTTAGATTTGCAGTTTTTGATATGTCGGCCTAAAGAATTACCAGTTCGGAATGTTATATTGAAATTATAATGTGAGAGGAAGGATTTTAATTTTAGAGTAGGATTACCAATATAAGTTAAGCTGTTGTATCTTGTGTCTGAACTTTTTATATTTGGAAATACTTCCTGGATTGCAATTTGAAATTTTTTTCGTGAAATCATGTTCTCAATCATAGTTGGATTGTAACCGTTATTGACTGCTATTTGTTTAATTATATTTAGCTCTTTTATGAAATTATTTTGTGACATTGGGATATTAATGAGTCTATGTACCATACTATTGTAAGCTGCTAATTTATGTGGATAAGGATGGTAGATGAGCTGTGAATAGTAATATCTGTATGCGATGGCTTATGAAAATAGAAAAATCATGTTTGCCGTTAATTTTAGTAATAGTTAAATTCAGAAAGTTAATGGAGTTTTCTGTTTCTATCTCTAAAGTGAATTTAATATTATCGTGAATTTTGTTAATGAATGTTTTGAATGACTCTAACTGTCTGTTTGTGCCAGTGAAACAGAAATGATATCGTCGACATATCTAAACCAATAAATGAAGTGTTTGAATAATGGATGTTCTTGAATAGTTTTTTCAATATTATCCACGAAAATTTCAGCGAACAGAGGGCTCAGAGGATTACCCATGATTAAACCTTTTTCACTATTATATAATACTCCATTGAAGTTAAAATAATTTTCTTCTAAACAAATTTCTAAAAGGTGTAAGATTTCTGATTGAATTATCGGATTGACTTTATTAATTTGAAGGGCGTTCTTGATGAGTTTCATTGTATCACTAGGTGAAACACCAGGGAATAGATTTACTACATCCCATGACATAAGTTTAGCGTTCGGTGGTAGTATCGTGTGCTGAATTTTATTTACTAAGACTGAAGAGTTTTTTATTGAGAATTTAGGTTCAAAATTAGCGTACTGTCGAATGATATCTATGAGAAAGCGTGAAAGTTTTGCAGCTGGAGCTTGAAAATATGAAACTACTGGTCTAATGGGATACCCTGTTTTATGGAGTTTGACGAGAGAGTAAAGTTTTGGTGATTGCGGGTTGTCAATGAAAAGTTTATATTTTTGGTTGGTAGGTATTATAGACTTGGCATACTCTAAAGCGTTTTTTACTAAGGATAGAAATTTATTAGTTGGATCTTTATCAATTTCTTCATAACCACCTAATTCAATGAAATGTTGGGTTTTCAATAAATAATCTGCTTTATTTAAGGCTATGACTGTATGACCTTTATCTGCTTTGGTGAATATGATATCTTCAGATGCGGACTTAGATTTAATGGACTTCAAAGTTGTATTTTCGAATTTCTTAGGTTGAAAACTATTGAACTCTTTTTGAAGTAGTAACGCTGAAGAGTGTTTTAGGTGTTTGGCTTGTGGTGAATAATTTAGGGCTATTTCGGTTTCAATTCCTAGCAAATCGAAATGGAGACGAGCTTAATTTGACTCTAAATTGTGTTTAAAACCCTTTTCTAGAAGTGAAACTTCATCTTTGGAAAAATTAGCATCTGAAAGATTACTGAATCTATCATAAAATTGGTGATCGGAAAATTTGGACTTGATTTTTGAAGTTTCAGGTCAATTACTCAATAATTTATATAATAATAGTTTTGTTGATATAGTGAAAATATAAATACTTTAGTTTTATTTCAGTGAAAATATGCATATCGATTTTCATCAAGTAACGACCTCCTCAATCAAATCTTATAACATTTCTTTAAGTATGAATATTTCTCGATGTTATTAGTTACAATCTCATAAAATTGTTGCCACAATAATTCTGGATCATCGGACGAATCAGAAAATGCTTTCCAGTCAATTGATGATAGCTCAGTAGAAAGAGAATCGTAGTTGATTACTTTGCACAGATTTTCAGAGCAGGGTTGTTTTATAAGAGTATCCATGCTGAACTGTATGTTGAAAGATATTACCGCATAATCGGATATGCCTATTGGTGGAAGGATTTCAGGTTCTGTGATCAACTGTTCATCATTGACGAATATAAGATCCAAAGTAGACGGTTCATTACTTATTCGAAATCGTGTGGGCTTGGTAATCAGTTGAAATAAGTTTGAATCTGTGACAAACCGTGCAAAGTTGTTTGAAGAATTGGTTGTATCAGAAATATGTTTTATAGGCCATTTTATGTCGCGAAAATTAAAATCTCCTGTTATGATGAGATTATCAAGTTGAGAAAGAAATAAATAACTATTAATTGAGCGTCGGATTCACTGGTGACATCACCAGGTCTATAAATGCAAACCATGTTTATATTTAAGCTTCTATTACTGAGCTTGAGTTGTATAATCTCCATTCCTGGAATCCTAATATTTTCGTGAAAAACTGTGAAATGTGCGTCAATGTCTTTGTGCAAGTATATGCATACTGCACCTCCGGCACGATACATTCTGTCAGACCTGTATATAGAATAACCATCGATGCTAACCAAAAAATCAGGCTCCTGTGGTCTCAGCCATGTTTCAGTGATGAATGAAATTTGGGGTTTGAGTTGTTCAATGTTACATAATAATTCGTTAAATTTTGATTTGAGTGAATACAGATTCGTATATAGAAATAGCCAGTTGAAAAACTTTGTGTGATGATCTGAATATTTATCCTCGAAATGGTACAATTTTTGGAACGCCGCTAATATATTTTATTGTGATGTGTTGTTCGCCGTTTCTCTTTCGACTTTCTAGCTCGTCACGAAGTTCGGTGAGAAACTTGACTTGCATGGGCGTCTGATCATTAACTAAAGAGAATTTTGCGGTGTTTGGATTTTGAACAAGCTTTTTCTGATTTCTGAGAATATTTCGAGCATCATATTCGTTTGGCAATACAACCTTCAACATACGAGGGTATTTGTTGGCTGCATTTTCTTTGCCAACTCTGAATATGGCTATAGGGGCTACATCGCACTCAACCGTTTCCAGTACTTTCTTTACAATAGCCGAGTCATGAATCTTTTTCTGTGTGTTATTTGATGACATTCTTGGATCGACTCATCCTATCTACGGCCTCCTGCACAATCTCATCACGATATTGCGTAGAGTTTAATTTTTCAACTGTTGACAATTTAGCGTTTATCTCATCGAATCTAGCAGTGAGACTCGTTAGTTCTCTATGCAAATCGTTTTTAAGCGCATCAATCAGTCCCTTCAAATCGCCGAAGTTATCAACAGCAGTACAGCATGCATTGCAGACGATTTTCAGACATCTGATGCGCTGCCTCGTCAAACGATCCTCCGGGGGTAGATCCGTGCAAGCGACATGAATACTCTTCTTGCATACGTCGCACTGCAGCCTGTCCTTCTCCCGATCGCCAACCGGCTTTGAACAGTTCGCACACGCATTCGACATTGTTTTGATAAGAATGATATTTGCCTTACCAGGTCAATCATTGAAGAATTCTCGTTGAATTTTTAACTTCCACAGATCACTCACTGGACCAAATGGGCACTGTTTAATCACGAAACACCCAGAGAACCTAGCACACCGACTGTACAATTTTGAAGTTGAGAAAAAAATATATTTCCGGGTGAAATCACAAAATATTAATGGAGCAGATTAATGAGTGTGTTACCACGTTCGATGTTGCAATTTCGATCGATCATCGAACATGATAAGATATGGAAATGAAAGGTATAGAGAATATATGAGGAGCTTGAGGAACCCATGAGGTAAAATTGATTCTTTTTGTAATGTGTTAAGGTCACTGAATTCTTTCAGGCACTAAAAAACTAGAGGCAACAGGCAAGAATGGTGGGTATAAGAAAACTAAAAGGAACAATCTATAAATAGGCATAACAAGTCAACATAAGTAATGTAATCAACCGAGGAAATCTGCTTAACAAGATGGTGTAGAACTGGCATCAAAAATATTCATGACACAATGAAGAACGCAGCCGTGACAACTCTAGGAACCAAAATATTGATCGAAAAAAAACCAAACGAAATAGTGCCACGAATGCCGAATAATACTAGAATCGTGATATTAGGGTGAAGAATCATGATACTGGATTAGGGAAGAACGCCGGTTGTTTGCGTTTGTTTCCGGAAAGCTGGTGTGACAGTAAAAGGAATCGAAATAATTTCGGCAATGGGCAACACGGTGTTATTTTCAACAGACAACGATTTTAAAATGGATCAAGCTCAAAGGATAATTCGAGGTTTGTACCACAAAACTCACTGACGACCGAAAATTTAAACGAATTGAGAATAGCAAAAACATTAAAAGTGGTTGAAAGGAGCCAAACTTCTTGAAAACGATTGTGACTGGTGATAAGACGTGGTATTTTCAGTACGAGCCCGAAACAAAGCGGCAAAGTGCTAAATGGACAGTGTTGGATAAAGGAAAACCCAAAAAAAGTCGCTTGGAGAAGTCAAAAGTGAAAGTTATGCTGATTTGTTTTTACGATTGTAAAGTAACTATCCGTGTAGAATTTGTTCCATGAGGTCTGGCAGCCAGACAGTCACAGAAAACTTTTATTTGGGCGCATTGTTGGCAAGAATTCGTCGTGTTCGCCTAGAGCAGTGATTCCAAAAGTGGTCTATATCGACCCCCAGAGGTTTATGACAGCTGCAACGGGTCTACGTCAGTGAAAAAGAAATTTGGGTGTCTATGAAATTGAAAATGGGGGTCCATGATAGTGGATCTCAACACATACATATTTACTTACATCATACTATCTTATAATATAAAAACATCTCAAAACACAATGCGACATTTCGCATTGTATAGACATATCGAAGAAAATTATTCTTCAAGGGACAATATTCAACCTTCCGTAGAATGTTAAATATCCTCCCTTGAAGGAGCTAGTTTTCCGATCTACTCTTCATAATCACCGCCAGCCGGGACCACCGGGAAGTGGACAGCACGGTCAGATGTCACGAATAGGAATAAAAGACTGCAGTTTCGGTCTCGTTTGACCTCGTCAGCATTATCTACCCACTCGCAACAAAAGGCCATGCCGTTACCTACTCATCCTAATTCGCTGGAGCGATCACAATAATATAAATATCATTGCGCCCTCCAACGAACCGAAACAGAGGCTACCTCAGCAACGCCCAACCAAACGGTGAAACCAAAGAGCAGATGAAACAAGAAAACGTTAAGTGGTCACACTAGTTCGATAACATGCCGCCATGCGACACTCACGTATCAGACAGAAGCGTCCTCCGAAGAACCGACGCTCCTTATTTCTATGTGGTTTACAACCAGGTATACACAAACATCTCAAAACAAAAAGTTACTAAATGCGAGATTTCGCGGTGATTACGAAGAGTAGATCGGAAAACTAGCTCCTTCAAGGGAGGATATTTAACATTCTACGGAAGGTTGAATATTGTCCCTTGAAAAATAATTTTCTTCGATATGTCTACACAATGCGAAATCTCGCATTTAGTAACTTGTTTTGAGATGTTTGTGTATGCCTGGTTGTAAACCACATAGAAATAAGGAGCGTCGGTCCTTCGACGGCTGCTTCTGTCGGATACGTGAGTGTCGCATGGCGGTATGTTATCGAACTAGTGTGACCACTTAACGTTTTCTTGTTTCATCTGCTCTTTGGTTTCACCGTTTGTTGGGGCTTTGGCGTGGTAGCCTCTGTTTCGGTTCGTTGGGGGGCGCAGTGATATTTATATTATTGCGTTCGCTCTAGTGAATTGAGATTAGTAGTAAAAGCATGGCCTTTTGTTGCGAGTGGGTAGATAATGCTGACGAGGTCAAACGAGACCGAAACTGCTGTCCATCATTCCTATTCGTGACATCAGACCGTGCTGTCCACTTCCCGGTGGCCCCGGCTGGCGGTGATTATGAAGAGTAGATCGGAAAACTAGCTCCTTCAAGGGAGGATATTTAACATTCTACGAAAGGTTGAATATTGTCGCTTGAAAAATAATTTTCTTCGATATGTTATAATATAAAGACCTAAGAAGTCAAAAATTTGTTATATATGTTTATAAAATTGTGTAATTTGTAGGATGTAGGCATTCGCTTTGTAGTCGCAATACATTTGGAACTTGTAAAAACCTGCTGATAATGAAATACCAGTATCATCTTGTACGAGCAGTCTCAGAGCTTCGCTAACTTGCACTGACTTGTTCAATTAGTCACTCTATAAATACGAATGTGGGACAAATACGTTTATTCGTTTCCTGAATCTTGAAAAGAAAAGTGCTAAGAAAATATTAAAAAAATATGAACAGGTAGTTTAGCACACAAATTACAGTAAATCAGTGTTATTTTGTTTGAGAGTGCCGGAGAAGTGTAAGTTCATTATTTTCTATTAAATTTTAGTTTTGTACTCGTACTTAGAACAGATTGATAAATTACGCCAATCATGACTTCAGTTATTAGTAGTTTAATATTCAATCATACAGAATTACATATACTATAATTACAGTGCAACCTCCGTTATCCGAACTAATTGCTCCAAGGAGATGTTCGGATTATGAAATGTTTTCGGAAAAATCTAAAAACTTTTTTAATACACAGCTGCTGGTGTTTATGTATTATTTAAATAATGTAATTTTGTCCACAGATGACTGATGCCATGTCCGAATCTAAAATGAAATGTAGACAGTACAGTTTTGATTATTTGAAATTTGGCTTCATTCCATCATTGTCGGACGAATAATTGCCTATGTGCCTTTTATGCAACAAAGTTTTGGCAATGACGATATGAAACCATCTAAGTTGCAGGATCATCTGAGAAGATGTTGCCCTGATAAAACAGATAAAGTTTTGAAAGGCCTTGTAAGATTATGCTAAATTTATGAATTTCCTTTCCGCAAATCTGGCATTTTCGACAAAATTGCTATCTCAAACGACGCATAACGGTCAGGCAATATTCTTTATTTAACGTCAGGCCTTCTCACAAGAATTCCGAGTGCACAACACGGTGATAATCAGAGAAAATTGTTAACATTACCTTGATCTTGATAGAATGAAATCTAACCTAAGCGTGGTAACTTTGAGAGGCATCATGAAACGGTTCAGAAAAACTTCGAAAAGGATTTTCCGCCACATAGTGAATTACGAAAACGAAAAGTACGTGATCTGACATCTTATTTGAAAAAAGAACAAACCGTGTTCACAAGACCAGCCAAACAATTTGCTGATTCGATCGCGTCATTCAAAATATCTCATATATTGGCGAAACACAAGAAACTATTCGAAGATGGATCGGTTGTGAAGGAAGCATTTATTGAAGCGGGTGAGACTTTATTTGTAGATTTTAAAAATAAAACAGAAATCATGTCTGCTATCAGAGAACTTTAGTTATCTCGTCCGACTGTCACAAGGGGTATTGAAGCCATGAGTCAGGACATGGCAGATAAACTTAAACATGATATCATGAAATGTACATACTTTTCTTTACAGTTCGACGAATCCACAGATATGAAAGACATTGCCCAGCAGTTGTTCAATGACATGTTGGCTAAGGAAGAATTTTTGACAACCATTCCTCTGAAGGGGAAGACCCGTGGCGAAGATATATATGACGTTTTTATCAATTTTGTAAAAAACTGCAAGCTGCCAATATATAAATTCGTGTGCATTACAACGGATGGAGCACCAGCAATGACTGGAAACAAAAACGGTTTTGTGGAATAGTGTCGAACTAATGAAGATTTCCCTTCATTTTTTCATTCCATTGCATTATACATCAACAAGTTTTGTGTTCAAAAGTTTTAAACACGGAGGAAATTATGGGCATTGCAACAAAAATTGTGAATTCCATCCGTGCACGTAGCTAGCAACGGCGGCTCTTTAAGTTGCAGTTGGAAGATAGGGAGTTAGCTGAACTCACTGATTTGGTTCTTCACACAGACGTCAGGTGGTTGAGTTGCGGAAATTTCTAGAAAGGTTTCAAGAATCATTTCCCGAAATAACAGCTTTTCTAGACGAAAGAGGTGATGACACTCAGATGTTGAAAAACGAAAAATGACTGACTGATTTGGCATTTTTGACTGACATCACAATGCACTCAAACACCATTAACTTCAAGGTAAAGGAAAAAGTATTATTGAGATGATTAGCGCAGTAAACGCATTCAAAAGTAAATTGTAACTTATGATAGATCAACTGAAAAGAAAGGATCTGAAAGGATCCTAATTTGAATTATGATTCGTATGAGGCTGAATTATCAAATATTTGCGACCATTCGAAATGCGTTTTTATGATTGCAGTAAATTGGCAAATATAGCATCATTTATGAGTTATCCTTTTTGATGTAAAAACATTGAGGAATTAGCTACTGAAATAGCAAGTCAGTTCAATATACACTCATGTTCTGTTGAAAATGAGTTGCTGCAGATTATATCAAATATACATCTCAAAGCTACAGCCTCTGATACAAATTTCTGGCGCTTCATATCTGAAGATAAATATCCGTATCTAAGGCAAATCGCCCTTCAACTGACGGCAATGTTTGGGTCAACTTACTTGTGCGAGTCTGCATTTTCTGAAATGAAGATAATTAAGTCAAAATATCGCAATCGACTAACTGACCATCATATGTCATCATGCTTGCGATTAGCATTCAGTGGTTACGTATCATCTTATGAAAAGTATGCTTAGGACATGCAGTGCCACGCTGCAATATCCAATGTCACTCCTCAGTTAAGATTAATACCATACATAACTCTTTTGTTTTGTAACAACCAATAAACTCGCAATTTTGAATAACTATGAGTTCTTTCATTGATATTATAGAGGAGAACCTAAATAAACCCAACTCAAACCTCGACTTAAATAATGTATATAGTTCGGAAAGCTAATATCTATTTATACCCTACCTAGGTAGGTAGGTAGGTAGGTAGGTAGGTAGGTAGGGTGTATCCCGTATGTACGACAACCCTGCATCACACATACTTGCAGCCTCACAGAGTCGATCGTAAGGATCGTAAGTAGTCCAAAAATATTGAGGTAAATCGCCATGATATAGATTATTCGAATATACTCGCATTCAATATAATATTTTCAACGAAAAAGGCAGCAGCTATGAAATAAAATGTGGCTTCAATAAATGATACCATCACTACAGTGTATTTCTATTTGAAAACTACTTGAAATAGAAGATTTTAAATATTGATCTGAACCAGATCTATACTGTTGCTAATTCTTTTGGTACTAGTTTGCATGGTTTGACCTTGAATTATTTCAATGATATATTACTTTGATTCAGTTTTTGATTCCATGAATTGAACAGGAAGAAAGAGCAGAGTATTTACTCGTATATTTCCGAAGAGAAATTCTTCTGAGATTATTTTACGAAATATTTTTAAATAACAATGTAATGTTTGTTAACTCACCAGAATTTTAGGCATCTTAGAATCATAGGAATCTTCAGATTATATAAAAATTCTACTTGCTAATGAGGGAGTAAATTATACACACACACAATGTATACGATATTCTAAAATTTTAAGAAATTGTCTGCCTTCATTCAGATTAAATGAGTAATTATGTTAAAGTTCATCAGATAGTAATGAACTCAAATGAGATTGTTTGCATGAAAAATATTCCTATTCGTTTGTTATTGAGAATCTTGGAAATATTATGATGAAACTTTGCAAAATAGAAGTGACACATGGAATTTCAATCTTAACTCTGATATACGAAGAATACTTTCTAATTTTCAGATCCTGAATCCTTATAATTATTAAACGCTTCGAAAATCTCCGAATATGCACTGTAAGAAAAAGTATGAACATATCATAACATAGATTTATGGAAGCGTTCGAACATTATGATTTTGTTTCTTATTTTTAGCTCCTCATAAAATTAATTTGCTTCATTGATGACACCTGTGGAAAATATATTAATACGTTTTTATATGGCCATATATGGGGAGCAATATATCGTTCGAATGCTCTTCTTTTAACCTATTTAGCTCTACTGTCCTTTAAAGGAGTGAGGTTGTCAACTTAACTCGTTTTTGATGAAGTACTCGATTCTAGATGGCGCCACCTGTATAGCATAACAAGTGATCTATTCAAACGAGTTGAGACGCGCAACCGTTGCAGACGTAGAATTTACTTGATTAGCCAGTGTTGAAGTGTAGTTTAATCATATAGATCGAGATGTCCGCCGAATATCTCCATCTGCATTACCTAACATTTTTTATACTCCGCTAAATAAGGGACAATATAAAAAGCTGTCCTTTTCAAAGGACAGTTCATCAACTACCGTCGACTCAATTGGAATATTTTTGTTTCAAGTACAAAGATGATCGTTTTAGACCTTTAACGTTAGCTGAAATAATGGCACAGATCGAACAAATTGGAAATGAGGTTCCAGAAGAAATATAATTTATCGTCCTGAGAACACCAATGATGACTGTGATACAGATGAAGACTCCGGAGATGAAAACACCGTCTTATCGGACAATTTACCGGGAACTCAACTCAGAGCTCCTGCTGAATTACGGATGCAATCTGAAGATGACTGGGATAGCGACGATGGTAAACCTGTCTCAGAGTTTGTAGAACGAAGACCAAAACTTCTGAAAGCTTTCGATTTCAAAGAAAGTGATTTGGACTTGGAAAAGTCGCCTCTGCCACAATGGACACCAATATCATCGGCGGATAACAATCTTTCACCATCTGCTACGTTCCAGTTATTCTTCGACGAGGAAGTGATCGATCTTATTCTTCAATTCTTAAACACCTTCGCCCAGCAGAAGAATCGTGCTGGGGATATCATAAGAAATGAGTTACTTTGTTTTATTAAAGTTCTATTGCTTAGTGGCTATGTACCTCTTTTACGGAAAAGAATGTTCTGGAAGAATAGGGATGACACCTACAATGAAATGGTATGTGAAGCTATATCGCGTGATAGATTCCAGCTTATAATGAACAACATTCACTGCAATGATAATACAAACCTGGATTTGAAAGACCAATATTCGGAAATGCGACCACTTTTTGACATTCTGATCAAAATTTTTTGAGCATGCCCCTGTCGAAGAAAATCATATTATAGACGAGTCAATGATACCATATTTTAGATGATACAGTGGAAAGCAATCCATACTTGGGGAACCTATCAGATGATGATATAAGTTTTGGATTGATGCTCTCCAACTAGGTTATATATTTCATTTCGACCCATACCAAGGTTCTTCAAGTACGTTGCCAGATAAGTACAAACATATGGGTCTTAGTGAAGACTCAGTAGTATTACAGTATGCAAAATATACCCTTTGAAGGATTTCATTCATACTTTGACAATTACTTCACCTCACTTTCGTTGCTCAAAGAATTGAAATTGAGGGGACTAAAAGCTAATGAAACGCTGAGGGAAAACCGAATCCCCTCAACACCACTATCTAGTTCAAGTGTACTAAAAAAAAAAGATCGACGTTTGAGCATACCTTGGCTGATGACGAAATCATCGTCACCAAATGGAATGACAACAATGTTGTGAATGTTGCTTCAACAGTGTCAAAGAGGTTTTCCCAATTTGAGAAGAAATATATTTATATAGATCAACCAGGCTTGTTAAAATCTTACATTGAAAATTTGGGAGGGGTGGAACGTGGCGATTAAAATCTCGGTAACACTAGAGTTAGCATCAGGGAAAAATAGTATTTTCCTTTATTTGCTCCTTGCATTGACATGGCTGTGCCAAACTCTTTGCGCTTACATAAGGACAAAGGCGGAAAACTTAACCAACTAGAATTCAGAAGATCTATAGCAACTGAATTATTAGAATGTAACAAGAGAATGAAAAAGAGAGGACCTTCTAAAGGTCCTAGAAATTTACACGAGTTTTCACGTTATGGCGGACTGAATCATCTCATTGTTTATAATAACAATCAGCGACGATATATATTCTTTTGTAAAGAGAGGATTTACAAAAATTCGAATAATTGTATTTTCAATAAATGCTTATATCTATAATTTTGGTGTGTGTCAGAAAAAAAAAGTGTGAGTTAGGAAATGTAAAAGGAGAACCATACTATCTTACGTATTATTCAATAAACTAGTGAAAAAACCTGAGGGAAAAACTCGTCTCCCTGTTGCTATTGCACTATCAATAGCTTGTCTGTTTATGTTGTGTTAGTGTCGTGTGTACATAAAGAGTACCAAAGATTTTTCTGCTTAGAAGCTTCATTCTCTCATTACATATTGTACTCATGATTTCCAGATGAGGACAAGGCTGAAAGGAAGGTTTGGGATAGGAATATGTAACAATGGAAAAAGAAAACCAGCAGAAAAATATTTCAACAATCATACCTGACTCTTATATATCTAAACACACTTGAATCTAAGAAAATATTTTACATAGCAAGCAAGGTCATAAAAAGGACTAAGGAGATGATCAAAAGTACATAACCTGCGATATTTCCTCTTTCGCGGAGATGTTTTTCCGTCGCAGTGTGTTAAATATTCAAACTTAACGAAACAGTTTCTCTCTGTTCGACCGAGAGAGCCCCGATGGCCAGGTTTTGTTTTTTAAGTGATGCCGTCAACAAGCTTCGGAATGGTGCCTTCCAACTGAACCGAAACCGAAAAAAAAACAAGTCAAAGTTGATCAAAAGTCAGGTTATGTTGACCGTTGTTTTCGATTATCTTGGTGTTGTGCACTCTGAATTCTTGCCAGAAGGTTAGACCTTAAATAAACAATATTTATTACATGAGCGTTATGCGGTGTTTGAGATAGCAAATTCGTCGAAAAAGTCATATTTGTGGAAAGAAAAGTCATGGATTTCCACCACGATAATGCGCCATCTCACAAGGCTATCATTGTGAATGAATTTTGATCAGAAACTCAACAAACACCATCGAACAACCATCGTATTCACTTGGTATGGCACCGGCCGACTTTTCCTTCTTCCAAAACTCAAATTATCACTTCGAGGTACCTGTTTTCAATCGATAGAAGACATGAAAGAGAATTCGTGGCGAGAATTGAAGTCGATTACGGAAAAAGCGTTTGAAAAATGTTTTGACGATTATTCATTGGCGTAAATGTATTATTTCGAAAGGGGCCTTCTTTGAAGGCGATACAATACATTTGGATGCAAAACGAATATTTTGTGTATGATTTACCAATTCTCTGTACTTTTTTCGACAGAATGTAGATCAGTAATGGACCAAATTTATGTCTTAAAGCAAATCCTAGACGATAGTATTATTGTGCTAATGATATCATAATAAGAAAATATATATAAGAAGCAATGGGATTTGGAAAATGAAGGGAAAGTAATTAGACTGGTGAAAGTGACATTAACAGATCATGAAGCGAAAATCAGAGAATATTTGTCGGAGCATTTCTTGTAGTAAAAGGCTGAGAAAATCCACTTTCTACAGCGCTTTCTAATATTGTCTCGAAGAAATTGATTAGAGATAGTATCAATAGTAAGGCTACAATATATAGTGTTACCGTGTCCACTACGGTATCTCACCAAAATTCGCTCTAGGCTCCTCTGAATAAGTGTGCTACCGTGTTAACCACGCTTCCTTAATCACAGGTCGCCTAGTAGGCCCTTCGACCAGGCTAGGCACAGAGCGTACTCTGGGCCTACCTGGACCGAGGGTTTAAATATCCGTCCATTTCGGAGACTCCCGGCTCTATCTCTTCAACTACCTCTTCGAATTCACACTGTCTTAGAAAACCGGCTGCAGCACGCGTTGCCACGAGCCGGCTTTCCCTACCCACGCCATATTGCCAAACCGCCGTTGTTTACCAACGTACCACGTTTTTTTATTTCATTTTAATTCTACGTTTACAAAAAGAGTTTGTGTTAACCATCAGTGTTTCCATCGTGTGTGTGATCCCATCCCGGTAGAAATAGCTATAAAACTCAAATATTACCATATGCAGATGATATTGCTATTGTGATAAGAACAAAAAACCTCGAGGAGTTTATGATGCGGGAAAGTCGAGCACCCCTCCGGCGAATTCACTGATTAATTCACGTTCTAGAAAAGAAAGCAAACTCTTGATAGAGTTCTGCAATATCAGAGGAATGGGGCACAACAACGCGAATGTCGATGCAGTCCACCAGCATCTGTAAAACGCACAACCCCATGTGCTGGACCTAACCGAAACCAAAAACATGTCAAACAACCGACACAACGTATTTACGTTTTAATGGGTATGAGTTACATACGAGATTTAGGTTCAAAGGGGGCCTCTGTGTTTTCGCTAGATCGGATGTTGCAAGCCAGAGAGAGGACAGGATGGAGGACGACGCTTTCGACCTTGCGTGGTTTAAAATCTGTTTGCAGGATAAAACACTGTTCTTATGCTTTCTATATCACTCGCCAAAAGATATTCACTTCCCTAGACTATTTCAGTATATAGGTGATAAGGTGCATTGGATTCAGACACATCATCCGGCAGCTGAGGTCATTATACTGGGTGCCTTCAACGTTCACAACACCAACTGGCTCCGTCACTCCAATAAAATGGATGAAGCGGGGAGACAGGCTGAAATTTTCGCAATCAGCCATAATCTAACGCAGCTAGTCGACGAACCGACTTCCCAAACACTTTGGATCTCTTTTTGATTTCAGATCCAGATGCTAGGCTACTCAGAACACAACCTCATATCTGCTACTGGAACCGTTGTGCTGCCGCTAAACCAAGAACCTAAATCACCAAGACGCATTTGGCAATATAACCGTGCTAATTAGGATGAGCTGCGTGAATCATTTACGTGCTTCCCATTCAGTGATGTTTGCCTTTCAGATCCTGACATCAATGTGTGCATTGAATCTGTTACAGAAATCATTCATGCAAGAATGGAGCTCTACATCCCTCATTCCATGAAAAAAACAACAGCACAAAAAGGATGGTTCAACAATGACTGCGAAAGAGCCTCTGCAGCCAAGAGCATAGCTTACAAGCCATGGAAGATAAACCCACCAGAAGAAACAAGAACAACCTTCGTACAAATACGGAACGTATGCAACCTGACAACTGCAAGAGCAAATGTCAATTTCAACGAAGGGGTAACTAATAAACTCCTTGAACAGGCAAGCGGGACTAGACAATTCTGGTCTATGGCGCAGATTGTCAGTGCCAATTTCTGCAAATCTGCGTTTGCGCCCCTTGTTAGAGAAGACGGAAGTATAGCATCATCTCCGAAAGAGAAAGCAGATTTCTTTGTTCTCTTGTTCTCAAAGAATTCTGTGCTAGATTCATCTAACGCAATACCACCGAACATTCCGCCTACAAATTCTTCCATGGCAGAAATCAAGTTCAGAGTCCACACTGTGAGACGGGCTCTCGAACAGCTGAACTGCAAGAAAGCAGTTGGTCTAGACCGCCAATCGTCCTGAGAAAGTGTGCTCCCGAACTGGCACCCATTCTTAACCGACTGTTTTAGATTTCTTATGAAAGCCAGACTTTTCTGAGCAGCTGGAAAATAGCGAGAATTCGACCGATCCCAAAGAAAGGAAAGAAGTTCTTGCACCAAAACTACCGCCCTGTTGCACTTCTTCCCATTATGTCCAATGTGATGGTGAGAGTCAAATATCTTGAGTTGCAGGGAATTATTAACGACCGTCAGTATGGTTTTCGCAGGCAAAGATCGACAGGAGATTTGCTCGCCTACGTCACTCATGTTTGTACATCAACGATGGAAAAGCATGAGGAATTTAGAGCAATAGCCCTCGACATCTCTAAAGTCTTCGATAGGGTTTGACATGATGAATGAAGTTGCTGTATATGGGCTCCTGAAAAATTGTGGGGTTGGATAAGTAGCTTTCTTTCAAATAGATCAATATAAGTTGTGGTCTGATTTAAAGAGGATATCTGAGTGGGGTCAGTTGAACCTGGTTAGCTTCAGCGCGAGCAAGACGCAAGTAACTTCCTTTCCTAGAAAGGTCCCCGCTCGAGAACCTCCTCTAATGATGCAAGGCGAACAAATTGCATCCAAAGATTCGATGCACCTTCTCGGAATAACGGTCAACTCCGGGTTTTGCTGGCATGAACATGTATCAGCAATAGCTAAGTCGGCATCAGCTAAACTCAGTTTTCTTTTCAGAGCCGAGCAATACTCCACGTCATCTCAGATGTTGCTTCTATATATATATATATATATATATATATATATATATATATATATATATATATATATATATATATATATATATATATATATATATATATATATATATATATATATATATATATATATATATATATATATATTCCCATGTATAGGGTTCTGCGCCCAAACATTCGTTGCGGATGCTGACTGAGCGCCTAATCGACCATCCGGAGATCACCCGCGATCTCCAACCGCTGACTCTCAGAAGACAAGTTGCTGACCTTTCTTTGTTCTGCAAATAATTCCACGGAAGATGGTCCAATGAATTGAAAGACCTTGTCCCGGAAAAACTCATGTTTTGCCGCAACAGTAGGCTCATCATATGGTGGTACATTTAACGACCCCTCGAACATCTCTCTATAAGAATTCCTTCGTTTACAGGACCGGTGAGCAGTGGAACTCGCTTCCGTCCAACATCTTCCCAACATTCTACAATTTGACCCTCTTCAAGATGGGAGTAAACAGACACCTCAATTCTTCCCAGGCGCCCACTCATGTGGTGTAACAGGTTCGTCCATTCCTGGGAAGCACGCATAATAAAAGAAAGTTTACAGACTCAACAATCCCAATGGATTTTTTTAACCACATTACTTATAAATTAGCCTCTTATGATTCAAATATCCATAGGGCGTTTTCCAGTCCCCTATTTATAACAGATTTTAGTAATCAAATCAATATCATTAAGAGAATTGCATCAAATAATAATATTCCGATCTCCGACATAAACAGTATAATCAAACTAAAAGTGCAAAACAAATTTCTCAATTACTATATTCCATTATTGGCAGGGAGCGGAGTATATAGTGGGGACAGCTGAATCGATCACAGCGCTCGATGTGGTCAAATTATCGTTAAATCATGCTTTTATCATAAGTAAACACGTTAACATTAAATAAAAATGATCCATAATAGTTGTTGTGTTGTTGATTGCAAAAATACAGCTAGAAACAGTAAATGTAAATTTTACACATTTCCAGTGGCCAAGTGGAAATAAATGGATGGAAGAAATAAATGGATAAATGATGTTAAAAGAAAAACAAAGTAGTGTGTAACATTATTCAGTAACAATGCAACTAGGGTAATGTATGTTCGAATTACGATTCGCAATTACATTGCCATTAATTTTCATTTTATTTCTGAAAATCATATTAACAATCAACACTTTTGTAATTTTCATTATTGCAGTTGTCATGTATTAAATTTGTTTACATTTCACAAGTTAACCCCATGGGATTCTAAAACTCCTTTTAGTTATTTATAAACATATTTACAAGCTTTTATTTAAATTGCAATGTATGTATGTTTGTATGTTCGGGTGAAATCTTACAACTCAATTTTAAGGCACTTGATCTCAACCAACTGAGCTGAAATTTTGTATACACATTGAGTTTGGATGACAATGCATGATTAACTATGTGACGTCATTCTAAATCCAACAAGGTGGTGGACCAATTATTCTTAATGCAAAACGAAATGGCGGATAATTTTCTTTTATTCGTTCCTACAATATGGGTACCAAATGAAAGATTGCCAAGAATAACTAAAAATGAAATTAAGTTTAAAAATTCTTTCAAAACAAGCTTTTATTTAAATGCGCTAAATAGAAAATAAAATTAACTTTCACACTAAATCTTTTACTGTTAACTTATAACGTCATTTCAAATTGGACACAATTTATATGTTATGCCTACCTGTTAAAATTTCAAACTGATAAAGTAAATATGAGTACTTATATCTCGCGACAAGCTTTTATATTATAACATATAAATTGTGTCAAATGTGTTAAATTTGAAATGACGTTATAAATTAATGGTAAAAGTTTTAGTGCAAAAGTTTATTTTTTTCTTTTTCCGCATTTAAATAAAAGCTTGTTTTCAAAGAATTTTTTCCTTAATTTTTATACACACTTTTTCCATCGTAATGAGTTTTTCAATTTGAAAAACACGATCACAGATTTTTATAACACATATTTATTTTAAATTCATTTTTGAAACAATTCACTGTTATTTATTCGGATCTTTCACATGTCATACCATTGCCGAGCATGAAGTTACGCTACCATCAGATGTCGCTTTCGTCGTGCTCCCTGCGAATAGAAACACCAGAAATTAATACGCATGTCTAACTTCAATAGCAAGTATCTTTTCTCCTTTTCAGTCGTCCCAACATAAGCAAATTACTATTCTATGCCGAACAAAAAACTAATAAATTCAAACAGTCTGGAGTATACTGAATTTAATGCAGTTAATACCAAACAGTTTTCTTAGGACAAACAGGTCTACATTTTGAATCTCAATTCAAAGAATCTCTCCTCAAACAACAAATGCGCACTTTTTGACATATTCGATCTATTAATCATGTAATTACATTAAATGATTTAAAAATTCTCCACAAATGCAATACAGTGATGATAATGAATCTGTTGGGAATTTTGGAAATTAACACACTGTAAAAACTCCATATTCAATTAGAATTGAATCATTCCCCACTAATTCAAAAATAGGTATAGGTAGCACCACAGAACAGACCGTAATAAGAAGGTCGAGTTACCGACCAAAACATTCAACACCCCTAACACCCTTCACCAATCTATCTAGTCCTCCCATAATAGATATAGATGACACTAATTTAACCACGTCAAGTGTCAAACTCAATCGATCAAACTTCAATCGCCGATAAATGAATTGTCAAATGTCTGTCAATGTCAAATTTTTTAGTTTCCCGCTAAACCTTTTTATTTTTGCGGTTTGTGCTTCCAAAATCATTTTCTTTCAGGTGTTTCCGTTTGCTGGTGTCTTGGACTCAAGTTCATAAATTCTCTTGTATTTTCCATTACGGTCCTTCAACCAGGATCCTTTAGAAAATTTATTTTGTATTATTAGACAGCATGGTGTAGGAAACACAAACCCTACTTGCCACCAGTTTATTGCTGCTTTAAAAACATAAATGGCTCAACATCGCCCATAATTAATGGAAATCGACTAACTCACAGAACATACTCACTGATTCTGAGGATTCAGAACCTTCTGTTCATGAAGAATATAATGAGATCTTTGGAAATGTAGCAACCCCTATAACTATCAATTACGTTACCTATTATGTGCCAGGATACCTTTCGCAAAAACTTACAGTCCCAGAACGTCTAGTATGTAACAAAGAACTTTTTTGCGAAGTGCCCCAACAGCAGCACACCTTTATGACATTCAAGGAATTTTGTGATAATAAGTTATTGTATCCTTCAGTAAAAGTTTCTCAATTCTTAGAAGACATTCACAATAAACTTACTTTTTCCTGAATAATCAGGGGCATCAGGAAAATCTTGTTTTGAGATTCAAAGATATTTACAAATCTCGTTTTTCTCAATTCGATTTTTGTCAATTACATTCGGTGAAAGATGAAATTTTTGAAAGAGCTACTCGTCTTCTAATTTTTAAATTCATTAAGGATAAAAAGAAGGAAACTGTTACTACAGGGACTGAAAGCAAATCCAAAAGGTTCTGAAACAAGTAGAACAGCAATCTTTGATGGGTTTAATTATTGGTGTTTATTGCGATTTTAAAGAGCGGGTTATCTACACCCTACTATGTGCGTGTTATTTATTTACCATCGATCTTATACAGTCGGGGGAACTATACATGTTGTTTTGTCTGGGCTTTTATATCCTTTTATAATTTACAAACATGTTTTCTAATTTGTGATATTATTTATTTTCCTGCATGAAACTTTTACACTCATGGGGAAAGAAATTGATCTGTGACCAAATAATTGAATTTTTGGGTGCTTTATTCCCTTTGTTATCTTTAATTCATGTTTATTTTGTGATATACACATTGTTATTATTTTCCAAATTTCCAAGATTAGTAATGAAATTGCCTATTCTTACCATATTCAACAATTATCAGTGATCTCAAATTCATTTAAATGAAAACTTCTTGAGACAGTTATTACTTCGTTTTTTTCTATTTTCAGAAGCAGTATGGGGTAACTGCCATAAAGATGGCAGCGAAAGCAGTTTACCCCCAACGGGGGTCCAATGGTAGCAATGGAGGAAAAATATTATGGCTGACAACAATATTTCAGAATTTCTTTTTATTTTGAATGTTAGAATGTACCTATTTTCTGTGATATGTGATTTATATTTTTGATTTACATGTGTTAAGAATTTGTTTAATTTTTGGAAATGTTTTCTGTATATATGGTTCAAGAGATTTTTGTTGTTTTGAAATGAAAGTGTTATTGTGAAAAAATACTCATCATTTTCTCCATTTTTGAACAGTCTAATTGAGGCAGAAATACTCTGCATCGATTAGACTAGTTCATATACTTGACATTTCAGTCAAGTTAAATTCGATCGTGGAAAATCTAGAATTCAAATAAGGCGCCTTTCGGTTTAGTTTCCCATAATGGTACGCGTAGCGCTAGTTTCTATGCAGAGACAGCCATATTGTTTCCTATGTCGAAGCACTGAGTTTATATTTCTATATTTCTCATTAGGGTCTGTTTTGTGGGTAGCACATTCTTTCTTACAACTGTTAGCTCTAGACACGTGAAAATGACATAACTGTCGAAACCAATCGTTTGTATTAAAAATAGACATTGTGGAAATGAGACATTACCTCCAATACGAAAATAGATTCAAGCAATAATTATTGCCTATACTCGTGTGAAACGGAATTGCATCTGTTTTCGGCGTGCTAATATTACAAGAATTAATTGTAACTCAAGCATCAGTTTTTTTCCATGGCTAATCCTTATCAATTGTTGTGGTAGTCACATGATATAAGAATAATATTTGTTACACAATTTTGAATAACTGGAAATTTGACTTATCTGCAAATTATTTCTTTTACTAATGAGATGAGAGATCTCTTGTTTACAAAACAAGCTTGGTAAATTAATTGAATATGTATTTCTCATCCGAGTTTCATTATTCCATATACACTTTTTATTAGAATATTGGGGAATGACATGCAACGATGTTTCTCCAAAAAATAAACTAGTATCAAACACCGCTTCTCTGAGAACGTTTTCTTTTCGTGCTTCACAGGTGCTCAGATTAATTGTTTTAGTGTAGCAACCCTGTTAACTCTTTAATATGAACTCTTACACACAACCAAATTTATATGTAATCACTCGGTATTTCATATTATCGATTGTTTTAATCATGGATCTTGATGAAGGTTTTTGTTGTAAAAAAAACTGGATAGTGTAATAAGAAATGTTGAATTATCACCACATGTTCGGGATATTGTACTCAGTCGTCACTGAGATTAAAAACTGTGAATTTCAACATTTGAGAAATCCTATAATTATAATTGAAAATGCCTTAAGTTGAATTGTCCGATGTGCAGATAGGTCGAATAATCGCTCTCGTTGAAGAATGGGCGACACGGAAGGATATAGCGGACACAATGGGAGTACCACAGGGGCCCTATATGTGGAGCTACAATCTCTCCAAAATAGGCCTAGAAGATGTCGTAGGAAGATCACTTCTGAAGAACAAGTCCGCTTTTTGTGCCGAATTTCAAGAAGAGACCCTAGTGCGTCGAACCCCATATTCCAAAGGCAATTTCTGGAAGCAACAGTCATCAGTGTATCAGTCGAAACGATAAGTCAAAGACTTCAAGGGGTTTATACAGCAGAAACCCTTAAGAGTTCCAGAACTAACCAGACAACAAAAAATTAGCAGAGCCCATAGTAAGATTCCGGCGAGATGCCCACGGTGAGAATTTCACTCTTATGCAAGATTATGCTCCTCTGTATACCAGCAACCTCGGGCGACATTATCTTGAAACAGAGGGAATCGCTATTTTGGACTGGCCAGCTTGCTCTACAGACCTAAATCCTATTGAACATTTATGGGATAATCTCAAAAGGAAAATTAGATCGCGCCAGGATAATCCAAGAACCCAACAACAGCTCATCCAAGCTGCCACAGAAGAGTGGCAGAGTATCACCCCAGAGAAGGTCAAAAACCTAATCTGAAGCATGCCTAGCCGGATTCAGGCTTGTATCAGGGCAAGATACCGAGGTCGAGAAAAAATACCTACTCCGTGAGAAAACAATTTTCATTTTTTTAATACATGCGGAAATATAATAAAAATAATAATAATAGAGCCTTTATTATGCTCTGAAGTTACAAATTCATAAATAAAAAATTGAACTAAAAGTATCCGAAGACAGAGCAAACAAAGGAGGCAATGTTTTTTTCTCTCTAAAGTACTCAGTACTTTTATGTGAGAGTGGATGTCACAAAAATAGTTTTCCAATTTGGACACTTAGTTTTTTATCGGCAAATATGTCTTTCCATCGTAGACAGCATTGACCTGAAAACATGGAAGCCAACCCGCAATCAGTTTTTTGAATACGAGAAAATTTTTAATTGACCTAAATCTCCTTGGCAACAGGTCATAAAGCCTTAAATATATTTACTCATGGGTTCTTTGGCCAACAGCTTTAGTCTTCTTTTCCTTCTTTGTAGTCAACATTTTATACCTTGTGTAGTAGTCATATTCAAGAAACAGAATTACTGTTTCATTTAACAACCCAGATTGTTTCATTGTCTCAGCACTAGAAAAAGTAATTTTACTGTGTAGGATAATTCTTAATACCCACTTCTGAATAATCACGAGATTGTACAAGTGTACATCTAGGACTCCACCCAACGTTACTACTCCATATGAGATATGTGACTGAACCAATGCAAAATACAAAGTGCGCAACTGTGAAAATCTTAAAAAATATGACAAATACCTAAATTCAGAAAGCAATCCCCTAATCTTCCTCACAACGTGTGAAATATGAATGTCCCAGCGTAGGTGTTTATCTATAGTAATCCCTAGTTACCTAATTTAATCAACAAAATGTATATTAACATCTTCTTCGATGTTGAGAGTTGTGAAGGCTGGTCGGTTCACTTCGTAAGTGGAGGAACAGATAAATTTGGTCTTGTTTGCATTCATAGTGAGTAGGTTGTAATCGAACCACTGCTTAACGTTTTTTACTAACCCTTCCGATTTTATCTTTAATTCCGCCCAGCTTTCTGCCCTGTAAAATATCGCCGTATCATCTGCGTCGCTCAAGACATCACAAGATTAGCTCTGTGCCTTCAATGAGTCATTAACATAAATAACAAATAAAACAGGACCCAGCACGGTTCCCTGTGGTACACCACACTCTACAAAGCGAAACTCATTTAAGGAGTCACCAATTTGTACCCCTTGTTTACGTCCCTTATGTAGTCTCTTATTTCTTTCATTTGTTTATTTCTTTAAATAAAACTTAATTTATTTCTTTTTTCAATTGAAATATCTCAAAAAGGATCAATCTTAACGATCCTTTGAAATTTGAAAAATCATTGAGTTAATATTCAAAATATCGGGTGATTCCATAAAATTTGTTTGTGTGTAACCTTTATACACGGATAAACACGTCACACCAGTGAAGTGACCGTTCTTTCATTTCTTATTCTTAGCTATTAAAGTGTATTTAATGTATACTCATTTTATTGGAATATAAATGACAACATTTCAGCAATATAATAGTTATACTTTTATTCTTTTGTGTAGGTCTTACGAATATTAACACCTGATTTATTATTTTGGTCGGATTTATTTCTATTATTTTTGATTTATTTGCTCAAATTATTATTGTCCCAGAAAGATATATTGAAATAGTTTAAAACGTCTGAATAAAAGCGGTTTCAATAAAACCAGAATGAATTTTCAACAAAAAACCTAGATGTTTCAAGGAGTCATCGACTTGTACGTATTGATACAATTTGATTTTGTAATTTTTCAAGTTTTAGATGAATAGCATTTGCTTCAAACTAGTCTCGAGCATCTATCATTGAACATTGTGATTTAATTCCCACTGCTGTCTACTACTACCCATATTTAAAATAGTCGTATCATCAGCGAATATACATATTCTGTCTGAGTTTAAATTTTGGGGCAGATCGTTAATGTATAGAATGAAAAGTATTGGGCCGAGTGTAGACCCCTATGGTACTTCTGTATCAACCTTCTCTAGAGGACTAAAACAGCCTTTCTATTCGACAGATTGATGTCTGTCTTCTAGATACGACTTTAGAATCTCATTTATATTACCTCTAAACCCATATTTCTCGCTTTTAGTTAAGTGAATTTGTCTTTTCATGCAATATATAGAATAATAAACTCGGATGTGAAGTACATATCCAATTAATTTTTCTCGTTTTGTGAATAATTTGCATATAAGTCAAATTTCCAGTTGTTCAAAATTGAGTAACAAATATTATTCGACTAACAAAACAATTGATGAGAATTTGCCATGAAAAAAATGGATGCTTAAGTTACAATTAATTATTGAAACATAACACGCCGAAAACAAATGCAATTTCAGAATAACATAACCATGGGAAATAATCATTGCTTAAGTCGATTTGCTCATTACAAATTGGCTGGATTCTCCAATCGGACATGATTCCCATCATTTCTAAAATGTCTATCTTCTTCCTTTTATTACGTGGATGCATAGGTTCAATTATCGTGAAACCTATGAAATGATTTATATTTATACAGTGAAGTTCAAAAATTCCCCATTATTACAAAATGTAAATTGGATCGATCGATGAAAATAATTTGAAAATTGTAAAAATAATAGAGTTGCTTTTTCGGGAATCGACTTCAATTCTCATCGCGAATTTTTGTTATCTGTCAGCAAGATTTCTGGACTAAATTCCTATTGAGCATGCCTAGGAATTGTTGAAATAACGTAAACACCGCCTGTTTTTGCCACTGGATGAGGCAAGAAACCTATTACCTCAACATTGGGCATTTATTCTTCAGCAGGATAGTAGCTGAAGAATGAATGCTACTAATGATCTACTAAAGGCGGAGATTATTAGAGTAATAAAAAACAATATACACATTTTTAAGAGTTTTTCAAATGTAATATGTGTTTTTCCATTTTTCAAATTTTTATTGTCATTTCTGAATTGAACAAACAGTTTCGGGATGAACTATTATTTCGCTATCCTGAATTTTCTTCCTGTTTGCAAGTGTGAAATATTAGAGTTTGAACTTTCGGATATATCCATTATTCTTATTATTTATTATCGTGGACTTATGCACTATCTCAGCTAGTAGCTGGATATAATTTACCTTTCCCAGATTTAGCAATCAAAGGGAATAGGCTCGATTACAATATACTTGACATAAATTTCCTAACTATCCTACATGTATTAAGAATTACAGCTTTTTGCATTTCTATATTGGTATTCTTATGCAATTCTAATGTCTTAAGGCTATCATGCAAAGTTTTGGGTATTAAACCAGTCGAGGATACGATGACAGGAACGATATCTATTTTGTCGAGGTGCCACATCTGCTTGATCTCAATAGCAAGGTCTGTGTATTTGGACTTTTTCTCCTGGAACTTATTCAGCACGTTGTTATTATTTGGTATGGCGACATCCACCAGCATTGCTGTCTTGGCTCTCTTATCATACACCACTATGTCCTGCCTATTATTCGTCACCATTCTGTCAGTGATAATAGGCCTATCTTAGTATAATCTCATAGAGTCATTTTCCAATACGGGCGCCGGTTGATACTTGTAATATGGCTGGAATGTATTCAGAAGTCCGTACTTGTGTGCAAGTTTCTGATGGATAATGTTGCACACTTGATTATCCTTGTGAAGATAGTCTGTATTGGCCAGTTGTTCGCATCCGGACGTAATATGCTGTATCGTCTCCGATCTTATATAGCATTTTCTGCACCTATCTGTTTGTAATGTTCCGTCCTTCATAATAAATTTTTGTAGTTGTTTGTAGCGATCACTTGGTCTTGGATGGCCATAAGGAATCCTCTGTTTCCGCGAATAATTCTCCTTTCATCAACCATTTGTTGGAGGCTTTTTGTCGATGTGTGGTTGATTAATCTCATGGTGATGTCGTCCATGCAATTCCTTTCTTGACCATTGCTCTTGTTTTTCAGTATCTGATAGGAATGGTAGATTCAGCTGGTCATCTCTGGTAGCAAGATTTAGAGGTGTATATCCCTTATCAGCCAACGATACCACTCTATGTAGGTCAGAAGTGAGAGCTTTTGCTGAGAAGAATTCTCTGAGATTTCTTATCTGTTCGGTGTAAATTGACAACATCTATTAATCCGCGTCCTCCTTCTTTCCGGTTCAAAGTTGTTCGTATCACAGACGATTTTGGATGATGATTGTTGTACTTTGTCAGCATCGTTCGGGTCTGCCTTTGAATATCATCTAGCTCCGTCTTAGTCCATCTGATTATTCCAAATGAGTAAAGCAACACTGGAATGGCGTAGGTGTTAATTGCCTTGACTAGATTCCCTGAGTTCAACATCGATTTCAGCACAGACTTCAGACGCTGACTGTATTCTGAACGAATCTTCTCCTTTAATTGTTTTTGGTCTAACAATCTGGCTTGTTGGTATCCCAGATATTTGTATGTTTCGCCATCTCTCATGCACTGTATAATGTCACCGTTTGGAAGTTGTGTTTCACCATCTATGACTTTCCTCTTTGAATGTTCAGGGTCTTACATTTTCAATCCCGAATTTCATATGAACATCTGCCGAGAACTCACTGACAGTTTTCAGCAATCATCCAATTGCTTCTTGTTCGAAGCATATAATTTGATGTCATCCATATACAGCAGGTGGGAGATTGTATGATAATTCCTTTCTGCTTTTATCCTAAATCCGTATCCAGTTCTATTGAGCATTGAGGACAATGGGTTCATTGCCAAACAGAACCATAGTGGACTCAAAGAGTCTCCTTGAAAATTCCACGACGTATGGGTATCTCGTCGGTTTTAATTGATTTATTGTTCATGTTGACCTGCAGAGACGTGCGCCAGTGTGTCATTGTTGTCTTCAAGAACTCTACCAGGGCTGGGTGAATTTTGTATATCTGCAATACTTCAACAAGCCAAGAATGGGCGGTACTATCGAATGCTTTCAGATAATCGAGAAAAGCTGAATGAACATTGCGATGCCCTACGTGTGCCTGTTTCATTATCACAGAATCGATGATGAGTTGTTCCTTGCACCCGTGGTGTTTCTTTCTGCATCCTTTCTGCTCCTCTGCTAATATATTGTTGTCGTCAAGGTGTTGGTATATTCGATTGGATATGCATGAAGTGAGTATTTTGTAGAGTGTTGGCAGGCAAGTGATTGGCCTATATTGAGACGGATCCTGTGTTCTATCGCTCTTAGGTAGCATATATGTTAAGCCTTGCGTTAGGAAAGTGGGTGTTTTGTTGGGATGTTGAAGAACATACGTGAGCTGTTTCGCTAGGGCTCCATGGAGCTTATCAAACTTCTTGTACCAGTAGTTGTGGATATTATCTATACCTGTGGCCTTCCAATTGTTGGTCGCTCCAATTACTGTTGTAATTTCTTCCTCCGTTATTCCATCGAAGTCCATATGTCTGATATCGAGGCGTTCTTTTTCATTCGTGATCCATTCCGCATCTCTATTGTGTTCTTTGGGGTTCGACCATATTGATGACCAATAGTCGGTCAAGCACTGTGCGTCAGGTACTTCTCTGTTATTGTTGGTCGCAGTTTTGTTATTTCCCTTATGAAAATTGGCAGCGTTTTGGAGGAACCTTTGGTTTTGGTGTTTCCTTTCAGTACACTTGACGTATCTTGAAAGCCTCTTTGCTTTTGCTTGGAGTTTCTGTTTCAAAGTGTCCATATACACGTCGATGTGTTGTTTGTGATCAGGGTGTTTTGTGTTCGTACCAATTTTCCTATAAATTTTGCGTATATGTGATTTCAAGCGCCTTGAGGGTTTTCTGTTTCTCAGGAATTCTGTGAGGCGACCGATTTCTGCTCTAATATTATCAATATCCTTCTCCAGTCGTTTTTGCCATGGTGGTTTTCTGACGCTTTTGGCTCAGCTTGAATCAGAGTTGTGGAGATTTGTTGTTTGTGAAGTCGAAGAACCGCTACTGCTCCACAGTAAATCAAAGTGTGAATCTTCTCCAAGGTGTTCTGGTCGGTATATTCTTCAAACATTGAGTTTACACTTGCTAGGATAATATTGGTGTTTTTGTTCGTCTTGAGTTTGGGCAGTTTAGGTCTTTTAGTTGGGTTACTACCACTGAATTCAGTTATTGCTCTGTTGAGTTCTGATCTTGCTAAATACGTATATTCGTTCTGCTGATTCGGCTCAAGAGGGCGTTCCATGTTAATATTCGTTTCCGTGGCTTCGATGTTATCTGTAACACTTTCATTGACTCCAGCAGGTATACCGTTATGAGTATCATTTTCGCTTCTGAGTTCCATTATGACCTCTTCTCGTAAGCTTTGCAGCGTTTCTGAAGAAAGTAGCCTGTTTTTAACGATTGTTCTTCGTTGATCCGAAATTCTCTGCTCGGATATGTGCTGTAATTCAGGATATTTTTCTATGAACGCAAGATGTAACGCGTATCTGTATGCTGTCATTTCCGATTCCAAGTTTGTAATCTTGTAATAGGAACGCATAATGAAGGTATTCATTTCTGGAGTCCACTTCATGTGTTTCCTAGGAGTCCGGTTCTCGTGGTCGTAGGCATAATGGCTTGCGCCGCCGTTGAAACATCAAGAGTCGGTTGAGAGGTGTTGATGTTATTTCCCACTCGGTTTTGTGTTGCAGTATCCCTACTCGATATCACGCTGCTTCCGTCGCTAACCGAGGGAGACTGTGACTCACTTTCCGAATAAGACCCTCTTCCTAAATCTTGAACGCGACAAGAGGTTATGGTGGTACAATGTCGATTCACCCGTTTATTCCTTAGATTGTACATCATTGGATAGGTTGCATTTTATACCTACTGCCAGGTTCAGCTTGGGTACCTCGGGTTCGCTAAGCCCGTACTCAGAAACAATGTTCCTGAGCCCCTGAGGGGCTTCTTATTATTATTATTATTATTATTATTTTTTGAGTTGAGTCAAGTATTTTGTTGATAACATGGAATAACTAGCATTCATCCGCGACTTCGTACTCGTAATATTTTTTATTTGTCTCGAATAATAAGATAATACCTTTCTTTCGAGGTATCACTCGACCCATCTTCCAAATTTTCAACCCCTAGAAGGTGGTCACCCCTACTCTAGGGGTTGAAATTCGAGATGAGGATGGTACTTGATGATGACTGCCATTGATCAGCATGGTTCTGTTCCATTTTACTTCACTGAAACTTGAATAGTCTCAGGAAATAGTCTTCCTATCTTTCAGTTGCTTACCCTGCATCTTTTACAGTTTTCAATTCAAATTCGTTCAAGGCAATGTAGACAAAAATACTACCTTTCTTTTGAGTCATCACTGACCCATCTTCCTTATTCAAAATGTTAAAGGATTGCAACCCCGCTCAGGGGTGGATATTTTACACAAGTATTGTACCCCAAAAGATGTCCCCATCGAAACAAAAATTGACTTGTTTTTGCCTTTTGATCAGAAATGAATATCTGTTTAGTTTTCGTTGAAGCACCCTGTATAATTTTCCTCGTTGGTAACCCTATAGATTATAATACATTTAAATATCATACCGAATATTCAACCCAGCATAAAATGAAAAACTGTTTTTTTATTTTTTAAACTGTTTTTTTATTTTTTAAGACCATTAGGAAGGAATTTTCAAAATTTGTTCTGATTGGATACCTACTTCGTAAGAAATCTATTTGCTATGTTTCAAATTTATATCATTTATATTTTCTGTATTAGAGATTATACTTCACATACAGGGTGTTTCAGGTATGTAGTCATTAATTTCGACAAGAGATTACCCATCAAACAACATGAAAAAAAATGCATATAAACATATGTCCGAAATTCTTCCCATCTCGATATACAGGGTATTGAAGTTTAGATTTATTTCACGTTTCTGTTGGAAACTATTGTAGTTTCAAAGGAATATAGCTCCAATTTGCAGGAAAGGATTTTTTACTTATCAATTTATTAGATATGCCCAGTATTTGTGGAAATTTTCAGAGAGATACTTCTTAAGAGCCCCATCAAAACCACTGGTCTTTTAAGAATATTTATTGAAAAGATTCTTCAATTTGAAACAGTTTTGTCTCTCAGAATTTTTCCACAATCGCAGCCGTTTTCGATTAAGAACATGATTTATATGAGGAGACACACGTTTTTTGAATCAACTGAAATGAGGGTCGTTAATCCGTAATATGAACGAAGGATCGTGACTCTTCACATAATTACCATGAAAATAAAGAAAATAGCCTCTTGAGATAGTTTTTACGACTTTTTGAGTTTGAATATCAGAGTGTTTATTTTATTCAGTGAAAATTCAAATGACGTGCAACTTCTTGGGCCTTGATATCATGGGTACTTTTAAGTGAAACCTAATCATGCTGGTATCCACAGTTAATTTTTGTTAAAATTTAAATGGAGTACACCTTTAGAGAATTGACTGATGTTCATCTATACTATGGCCGATCAAGTGGTGATGCAGCCGGCGCTCGAAGTCTCTCTTGCAGCTTTCCCCTAACAAAAATATTCTTTCAGAGAAATTTTGCCTTTTCATTGAGAGTTCGTGAAACCGAATGGATTCGACCAGCCAAGCAAAACTCTGGACCAGATCGATAAATGAAGAACTTATTTTGGATGAAGTCCATAATAATCCAAAAATCAGCACTCTTCAGGTTGGCGTATCATATTCGACTGTTTGGAGAGTTTGGCATGAGTAACGGTTAAACCTCTACCACAGGGGTGTTCAAACTTGAACTTCTGGCGATATACCTCAATATTTTTAGACTACTTACGATTTACTCTGAGACGCTGCAAGTATGTGTGATGCAGGGTTGTCGTACATACACGATATATCCTACCTACATACCTAGGTAGGGTGTACTGTAGCATACATAGATATTAGCTTTCCGCGCAATATACATTATTTTAGTCAAGATTTGGGTTAGGTTTAGTTAGGTTCTTCTTCATGATATCAATGAAAAAACTCATAATTATTCAAAATTGCGAGTTTATTGGTTGTTACAAAGTGAAAGAGTTACATATGGTGTTGAACTTAACTAAGGAGTGACTTTGGATGTTGAAGCGTGGCACTGCATGTCCTCAGCATACTTTTCATAAGATGGTACGTAACCACTGAGTGCTAATCGCAAGCATGATGATATATGATCGTCAGTTGGTCGATTGCGATATTTTGACTCAATTATCTTCATTTCAGAAAATGTAGACTCGCACAAGTAAGTTGAACCAAACATTGCCTTCAGTTGAAGGGCGATTGGACCTAGATTCGGATATTTATCTTCACATATAAAATACCAGAAATTTGTATCAGATGCTGTAGCTTTGAGATGTATATCTGATATAATCTGCACCAACTCATTTTCAACAGAACATGAATTCATATTAAATTGATAAATGATGTTATATTTTCCAAATTACTGCAATCATAAAAATGAAATGCGAATTGTCCTAAAATATTTGATAATTTAGCCCCATACGTTTCATAATTCAACTGAAAAATTCCTTGCTTTCAAAGACGGAAAATGTTTTAGATCCTTTCTTTTCAGCTGATCTATCATAAGTTGCAATTTACTATTGAATGCGTCTACTGCGCTAATCATCTCAATAATAGTTTTTTCTTTACCTTGAAGCTCCAAGTTGATGGTGTTTTAGTGCTTTGTGATTTCAGTCACAAATGCTAAATCAATCAGCCATTTTTCGTTTTTCAACATCTGAGTGTCATAACCTATTTCGACTAGAAATGCTGTTATTTCGGGAAATAATTCTTGAAACCTTTCTAGGAATTTTCCGCGACTCAACCACCTGACGTCTGTGTTAAGAACTAAATCAGTGTGTTCAGCTGACTCCCTATCTTCCAACTGCAACTTAAAGAGCCGCCGTTGCAAGCTATGTGCAAGGATGGAATTCACAATTTTGGTTGCAATGCTCATAATAATTTACTCCGTGTTTCGAACACAAAACTTGTTGATG
Source organism: Cryptolaemus montrouzieri (assembly GCA_013387265.2). NCBI lineage: Eukaryota > Metazoa > Arthropoda > Insecta > Coleoptera > Coccinellidae > Cryptolaemus > Cryptolaemus montrouzieri. The sequence goes on from JABFTP020000185.1 coordinate 130,394,754, forward strand.
TATAATGCAATGGAATGAAAAAAATTGAAGGGAAATTTTCATTAGCTCGATACAATGCCACAAAACCGTTTTGCTTTCCAGTCATTGCTGGTGCTACATCGGTTGTAATGTACACTAATTTATATATTGGTAGCTTGTTGTTTTTTATAAAATTGAAGAAAACGTCATATATATCTTCGCCACGGGTCTTCCCCTTCAGAGGAATGATTGTCAAAAATTATTCCTTAGCCAACAAGTCATTGCATACCATCCGAATAAAAATACACAGCTATGCAGTGTCTGTCATATCGGTGGATTCGTCGAAATTTAAAGAAAATTATGTACATTTTATGCTATCATGTTTTAGTTTATCTGCCATGCCCTAACTTATGACTTCAATACGCCTTGTGACAGTCAGACGAGATAACTGAATTTCTCTAATAGCAGACATGATTTCTGTTTTATTTTTAAAATCTCCAAATAAAGTCTCGCCCGCTTCAATAAATGCTTCCTTCACAACCGATCAATCTTCGAATGGTTTCTTGTGTTTCGCCAATATATGAGATATTTTGAATGACTCGATCGTAGCCGCTTTTGATTGTTGGCAGAAAGCACTTGCGATCGACCATTTGAGCACTTTTGCTGATCCAGAGGATCCAAGCCCTCCAAGCTGAATCTAACTAGAATTTCGTCAATGGCTACTACGAAAATGTGCTGAATATGTGGAATATTTTAGGAATGTTTTGTTTATCATGAATTTCCACGGTCACGTGTGGGCTGAAGAAAACCCTCAATAGACAATTGAGCGTAGCCACCAAGAAAAAATTTCCAATTAATGTTTGGTATGATGGCAGATTGTTCGGCGAGTAATTCTAACTAACAGATTAAATTCTCTAGCATGCCTTGATTCCTTGCAAAGCACTCTGGTTGATTGAGAAAAATGTGGTTTATGCAGGATCATGCTCCCCGTCTTTCGGACTAATAGTGATGAATTATTCGAATCAAGCATATTCTAATAGATAGATTGGTAGTGCTGGTCCTATAGCTTAGCCTCCACTATCTCCGTTCTAAATCCTCTAGACGACTTTATCTCGGGGCATTAAAAACCCTAGAATATTAATAATCTATTACTACCATACAGGAATAGCATGCATGCGTTTTGGATGGATGTGAGAGAATAAGAAATATGCTATGCTTTTCCAATCGCTTTAAAAAATTGCCGTGTAATACTATGTGTAGATATGAATGGTGGCAATTTCAAAAATTTTTGTTTGGGTCCTTTCATTTGTTGCTTTTGTTTTCGTTAAATGCTGATTACCATTACCCATCTGCTTTCTTCCATTTTGTTAAAATCATATGTAATTGAATGAATTGAAAGCGCTAAAATGCTCTTTTGCAGTGTTTCAATTTCCATTAAATGAAATGAACACTATGTATATGCAATCCCAAAATGAGGTGCAAACTATTTTTTAAGGCTATTTTCCCTGTTTTTGTAAAAACTTATGAGAACACTTTAGCTCCCACTTTTGAGTTACGGAATTTTGACCGTCACTTCAGTTGAATTTACTTCGAAAGAATTTCAAGAGACAAAGAAAATTTAAATTCAGATGATGTTTTCAATAAATACTTTTTGAGATACCAGGATGGCATTAAACTATGATAATAATGGGGTCAAATGACCCTGAAAAAAATTTCACCCTGTAGATTCTCGCAACTACTCGACACATTTAATGAATTGATGGGAAAAAATTATTTTTCTGCAAATTGGAGGTGAATCCCTTGAAAACTACAAGAGAAACCGTAAGAAACGTGAAAACACATCTGAACTTCAATATTCTGCATATCAAGAACAAAGGACTTTTTGGACATATATTATGTTTATGGACATTTTTTCCATGTTTCTTGATGAGAAATCCCTTTATAAATTAATGACTTCATAACTGAAATCCTGTATAGGTTTAGATTTAAAGAAAAATTGTGTGAATCCAGTTAAGTGAAAACATAATGTTTAGTGGAGAAAATAATTTCTGAATTCCATTTGGAAAATGATGAATTAAACAATCGAAATATCAATTCTTCAATTTTTACGAAATCAAGTTTTATTGTATATAGAGACATAATTTGAAGTTAAATTAACATTTCACATTAGACAAATATCATTGAAAAATCTCCTGAAATGAAAAAATATAGAGTTGCTACGATTAATGTTCATTGCAAATTGGATACTTGTCAGATGTGCTTCGTGAAAATTCGATACGGAACTAACTAAATTGTTAATCAATTCTAAGAATATTTAAATTTAATTCGCGTTAATGAAGCTAGTAATTTTACTTTAAAGCTTGCAATATTGCTGTAATTTACGAAATATTCTATCACAAAATTTATCAGTACTTCAAGAGTTTTAATCTTTGTGTTACTTTTCTACTAAAGGGAGACCTAAATTCTTCTTTGAATGGCGCTGATGAATATCAGGAGGGTTATTCAGTTTAGATACAAATTTCCTTAGTTAACTTCAATAAGTACCATCGTACGAAATCATCCAATCCATCATGTTCGTGCTTTCTATTTCAATTTCTTTACTCTTTCTCATTCAAATTGTATTCATCAACACAAGTCGAATTCTAAAAGTAATTGATATATTTATTCATCAATTTGTTATAATGACAACATTGGAAGAGATTTAGGTTTTTATTTGATTCATAATAGGAAATGTACAATTTTAACTGATACAACTAAAAAAATGAGTCCTGAAATTTTCAATCTCTGATCGAGAAAGGTCATATTCATTTATAACTATTGAATTCAATATTTTCCACCAGATTTTCCACCATAACCCCCAGAACTTCCGTATCCACTTCCTCCTCTATGTGAACCTCCTCCGATTCCACTGTGAGGTCCATCTCCAAATCCACCATGTGATCCACTTCCACTTCCATATCCACCACGTGATCCACTTCCACCTCCACCTCCAAGACCACTATGCGATCCACTTCCTATCCCGCTATGTGATTCTTGTCCAAAACCACCATGAGATCCACCTCCAACTCCACTATGTGATCCACTTCCACCCCCAAAGCCACCATGGGATCCACCTCCCAATCCACCGTGTTGTCCTCCTCCAATTCCACTATGTGATCCACCTCCACCTCCAAGGCCACCATGAGATCCACCTCCCAATCCACCGTGTTGTCCACCACCAATTCCACTATGTGATCCACCTCCACCTCCATGGCCGCTATGAGATCCACCACCCAATCCACCATTTTGTCCACCTCCAATTCCACTATGTGAATTACCTCCACCCCCAAGGCCACCACGAGATCCACCTCCCAATCCACCGTGTTGTCCACCTCCAATTCCGCTTTGTGATCCACCTCCACCTCCGAGTCCACCATGTGATCCTCCTCCTAATCCACTGTGTGATCCCCCTCCGAATCCTCCATGTCCACCATATCCACCTCCACCCCCAGATCCTCCGAAGCCTCTGGAACCTCCGCCTCTGCCAATAGAATCTTCTCCAAAACCTTTAGTATCATGTAATCCCGAACTTCCTCCAAGTCCGCCGGAACCTCCTCCTAATCCACTGTGTCTTCCAGAACCTCCATATCCACTGGATCCTCCATCTCCTGTTCCATAGCCTACTTTACCAAGACTTCCATAGACAAGTGTTGCGACTATTAGGATAACCTGAAAAAAATGTTGATTTTGATTTTCCTTCTTTGAAATACGGTATAATTGGGGTATGATCGGGAAAAAAGCAAGGAAACAATGAAGTACTACTCTTGGATTCAAGAATTTTTTGTATATAATGAAGTAGCTGCCGTAATTTTAAAATATAAATATAATAAACCACTTAAAATTTTTCCTAACTCTCTGAAACAAACAGAAAAATAGATTTCAAAAACGATGTGCTCGCAGAGAAGATCTGTTACAACTGTAGCGTTATCACCAGGAGCGGCGCCCCGGGCTAGTAATACTTTTCACGCACTCATATACTGGGTGATTCACCAGTGGCGCGGTGCTCTGTAGCTCGTACACTCTTGAAGATTTCATTTTTGTTCGAACCGTATTGTAGTTAGAAAGTAAAAATCTACTTCAGCAATTTATTTTGAAGTAAACAGTGTGTCCCAATTTTCTATAAAAGAATCTTGGGTGTTTTTTTCAGATTGGAAGACCACTTTTTTGTTCAAGATTCAAGAGCGTCCTAATCCTATAATGTGTTTGAGTAATAAGTTTTTTTGGTCAGTAGTTTCGTCACAATATTTTTTTTCCGTAAAAATTCATGAAAATAGGCTCTTACATCATCGCATGCTCTTTCGGCCAGAGAGGATAAATACTTTTTCATTTCGATTTCTTATTGCCAAGGGTAGCTTCATTGATGAATTGAAATAGATTATCCTCATTTGATACAGGAGTGACTCAAAAAAATTATTGAATATTGTAATTTTAAAAATATCATATCTTGATTCTTTCAAATGGAACATCCTGTATTTTATTATATATGTCAACGCATAAAATATTGTGCCATATTTTTGCAGCAGTAACCTTATCTTTATCTTCGATCATTTTCGAAATAAAGAAAATAAACTGTAATAATAAAATCAGAGGTTGCGAAAGAAGAGTTTATTAGTACATATCATTTCACTTGATCAGAGAAATGGAGATATTTTAAGGTAGTCGGGTATGAAATACGTAATAGATTGGTTTTTGGTGAGATGATTTACAGAGCGTTGAACTTTTTCAATAAGTGTTCGAAATCTTGACCATTTCTTTGTAGCCACAACTCAATTCTTCTGAGGAAAGACCATTGAACTCTTGACAACATTTGCGGATTTACTGATTGAAAGGCGTCGACTATTCTGTCTCATATCCAACTGTGTTGTAGAAGGAATCTGGAAAACGATGCCCTTACTATAACCCCACAAGAAAAAATCTAGACTTGTAAGGTCCGGAGACCTAGCTGGCCATCGAACAGGACCAACACGTCCTATCCATTTGTTTGGAACTACTTGATTCAGATGCTCCCTAACCTGATGTGAGTAATGTGCCGGTGCTCCATCCTGTCGAAACCATAAATCTGATCTTATATGCTCTGGTACATCGGCAAGTAACATTGGTAGATGATTTTGCAGAAAATCTAAATACATTTCACTATTGAGGTGCCCGTCAAAAAAGTGTGGTCCAATTAGATATCCATCTAGTATAGCGGCCCATACATTCAAGGACCAACGATGCTGGTGATCTATTTGTCTCATTAGGTGTGGATCTTCCGTGGCGTAATAATGAAAGTTGAGCCTGTTAACAAGCCCATTCTTGTGGAAAGTTGCCTCGTCCGAGAAAAGAACTCTGCTAAACATATTTGGATTTTCCGCTACTTTGTCACATGCCCAATTGCAAAAATTGATTCGATTTCCATAGTCTTGATTGTGCAGTTCCTGGTGCAGCTATACATGATATGCATGAAATTTATTCACTTTCTAGATTCTTTGGACGGAAGTTTAACATATCTGTTAACTGAGAAATCTCTCTTTGGCTTTCATATGGGTTCTCTGTCACTGTCAACAAAACTGATAACTGGTTGTCTTGAGCTGTAGCAGTTTTTGGTTTTTCATGTTTTTTGTAAGCGATATTATACGTTTCGATGAATCTAATTAGAAGTTTTTCAAGGCATCTTGCATCAGGATGACTCTTATCAGGAAACCTTTGTGCATAAACTCTACTTACCAACAAAGAATTTCTATCACACTCACCCAGAATAAAAATCATATTAATCATTTCTTCTTTGGAGAATGTCATGGCAGTCAATTGAGAAAATTGGGTTCAAACCTCACTTTAACAATGTTTAATAATAAAACACTGATAAGTTCACCATGTAAAATGCAGAATATGATATGTCCGGACACCTGACAGAAGGCACAAATAAAAAAAATGTCAACACATACTTTGATTTACGTTTTAATCATCTTGATTTCATCATTCGTTAAAACAATTATCTTGTTTAGGTTTCATTTTTTACTACTCGAATCATTACAGAAAAAAATAAAGCACGTTGATGTGTTTGATGCGGTTTGTAGAAGTTTCATCAAAATTTTTACAAATAATCGAATATTTCGAAAATGATCGAAGATAAAGATAAGGTTACTTCTGCAAAATATAGCACAATATTTTATGCGTTGACATGAATAATAAAATACAGGATGTTCCATTTGAAAAACTCAAGATATGATATTTGTAAAATTACAATACTCAATAATTTTTTGAGTCACTCCTGTATAAAATGAAGATAATCTATTTCAATTCATCAATAAAGCTATCCTTGGACAATAAGAAAACGAAAGTGAAAAAGTATTCATCCTCTCTGGCCGAAAGAGAATGCGATGATGTGAGAGCTTATTTTCATGAATTTTTACGGAAAAAAAATATTGTGACGAAACTACTCACCAAAAAACTTATTACTTAAAGACATTATAGCAGAGTTTCGGCCGCTCTTGAATATTCAACAAAAAAGTGGTCTTCCAATCTGAAAAAACCACCCAAGATATTTTTATAGAGAATTGGGATACCCTGTTTACTTCAAAATACATTGCTGAAGTAGATTTTTACTTTCTAAAAACAATACCGTAGGAACAAAAATGAAATCTTCGAGAGTGTTCGAGCTACAGAGCACCGCGCCACTGGTGAATCCCCCAGTATAAGGTGTTGTACATGCTTGTCAGTTCTCATCAATTTATGCTTAGAAAAAATGCGTTCGCATTTTGCAAAAATAAATTAAATTGTTAGCACAACCTGCGGTGATATTCATGTGATATAAATCATAGACATTATATTCTACGACCTAGTTTAAATAATTCAATAGCAAGCTGACTATCGTCAAGATTGTGTTGCAGCCTCAACATTTTATTGCAGAGCGAAGCAATCACTATTAAGCTTTGGAAAGCTGCGTTATATTCAAACAACATAAGTTGAATTTCAATCTCAAATCGGAGATCTCCACGAAAGTTATGATAAAGTCCTAATTAAACATTTTGCATATTGACGTACGCTGCAAAACTATCAAATATTTTAAGAAAAAACAAATTAAGGTGGCCTTGAATTAAATTCACATATGAAATATAAAGAAAGCAGTAGAAATGAAGAACTGAAGTAATTTCTGAACTGAAACTAATTTAATGCAGCTTTCCCAACCGATAATAAATTGAGGAAATACATCAAACATAATAGAATTAAATTAATAATAAGTCATATGTTTAAACTTCGAACAGTTGACTGTTCTGAATTCTACATTGGTGAGTCCCATGGAAATTTCAATATTAGAATAACAGAACTCAAATGAAGTTGTCGAATCATAAATCATCTCTTAGAATATAATCGCGCTTTTTCGACAGAAAGTCCGAAATCTTACACTTGATAATTCATATTGAATTCTTCGGGAAATTTTTAGGGTTTACTGAACTCTCATAATATCACCTATGAACAAATAGACTTGAGTTCTTCCCTCCTCTTGAATCTCTTCTGGACGCAATACATCACGGATTCATAGTTATTAATTGTTTTGAAATTTCTATTTATTGTTCTTGCTCAATTGAATAAAACACCATCATAGCGGAATGCGTACCGCCTCAGATGTTTTTCAAAAATCCTTAGACTTATTGATTCTTTGCTAGTTCCATCTATTTCATATCTTAATTACTAATGTTGAATTATAAAATTAGGATTATAACATTATCAATTTTATAAGGTGATACTTAATGATAATAACGATTGAGAATAGAAATGTACCTATACAGGGTGTTACATAATAGTATGTCACAACTTGAGTGGGTAAATCTACGTGTAATCTTATGAAAAAAAGTTCATATATATATAGGTCCGCAAAAGCTTCGTTACGGAGCTACAGGGTGTTGATATTTCAGGGAAAAATTGTTTTTTTCTTCAAAACTCCTGCAGTTTTTAAGGTATTCAGCCCAAATTTGGAATGCAAGCTATTTTTTATAGTCTCCATCATTACACGTCTTAAATTTCAACTAGAATCTACAAGGTGTTTTTTCTTGTCCGGAGCCATGTCTTCTTTTGTCCTTTCAAACTTTTTTGCAGTACGCCACTGATCAACGTACAATCAATTTTCGTCATCTTCGTTCAATTTAGAAACTTTTGTGACACTTGTTATTTTTTCGTATCTCCGACCGTTTTCGAGCAAAAAATTATTAAACGGTTGTTGTATGCATTCGCTGAATTGAGAGCACTTCTATTAAAAAAAACGTAGGCTTTGATTTCTTCATTCATTTATTTATTTTGACAGTTGTTGAAGTTGGATCAGTGTCTGCTCGAATTGTTTATCAAATTAACGTTTAGTTTTAAGACTTTTGACGTTATTGCTGTAAGACAAAATGGCTAATTTTACTAACGCCAAATTGGCTGATATCCATTACATGTACGGTCTGGCTGACGGAAACACAACAGAAACTAGGCGATTATATCAGGTGCGCTTTCCGCATCGAGTAACTTCAGACAGGCGAACATTTTCGAATATCCACAGAAGGTTGACTGAAACTGGTACTTTTACAGCAAATAATCATTTGAAAGCTGCAACTCAAACTATGAGAACTCCTGATATTGAGGAAGCAGTTTTGAATTGTATTGAATTGAATCCTCATGTGAGTACAAAAAAATTGGAAACCAGTTGAATATTTCACATGTCCTAGTTCGGAGGATTCTCCACGACTTTTTATTGTATCCGTTTCATATCCATCGCGTCAAAACTCTACTTCCTCGAGATTTTCCTTCAAGACTGAATTTCTGCGGATGGTTCTTAGATAAAATTAGAGAAAATGCTCATTTTGACAGTGAAATAATGTTCAAAGACGAAGCTAACTTTTCGAGAACTGTTATCACAAATTTTCACAATAATCATAATTGGGCTGAAGAAAACCCCCATTTGATTGAGAAATCTCATCATCAAAAACAATTCTCACTAAATGTCTGGATCGGAATAATTGGAAATTATTTGACTTGGCCTTTCTTTTTGCCTTACAGACTAAATGATCTCGCTTATCGGCAATTTCTTGAGGAGGAGTTACCTTTACTGCTCGAGGATGTGCCACTTTTGGTGGAAAATGTAGTATCGTTCATGCATGACGGGGCACCAGCACATTTCAGTGGTGAAGTTAGGGAATTCTTGAATAATAAATTCAACAACCGATGGATAGGTTGGGGTGGGCCAGAGCTAATAGTTTATTTTATGCCACTCCAGTGAACACTGTAGCAGAATTGCGAACTCGAATAATAACCTCTTGTGACACGAGTGGAAATACTCAGGAATATTCAAAAAAGTGCGCGATAATATGCGAAGAAGGACAGAGGCCTGTAGTCTTGCAGGTGGAGGACACTTCCAGTAATTTATTTAGTTTTTAATTGTTCTTTTTTTTAGTTTGATATTGTATAAGTATAAGTTGAGTCTCAGAAGACAAGCTATCAAAATGTAAGCAAATTTTGGGCATACCTATCGAGTATTTTTATTATTTTCTTTTTTATTCAGCGAATAGCATACAATTCAAATAATTCAAATTCAATAATTTTTTACTCAAAAACGGTTGGAGATACGAAAAATTACAAGTGTTAAAAAGTTTTTGAATTGAACGAAGATGACAAAAATTGATTGTACGCTGATCAGTGGAGTACTGCAAAAAAGTTTGAGAGGGCAAAAGGAGACATGGTCTCGGAAAAGAAAACACCTTGTGAATTTCAGTTACAATCTAGGACGTGTAATTATTGAGGCTGTAAAAATAGCTTGCATTCCAAATTTGGGCTGAATATCTCAAATACTGCCGGAGTTTTGAAGAAAAAATCAATTTTTTCCGGAAATTTCAACACCCTGTAGCTCCGTAACGAAGCTTTTGCGGACCTATGTTTATATGAACTTTTTTATTAAAACTGCACGTACATTTACCCCCTCAATTTGTGACATACTATTATGTAACAGCCAGTATTCAAGTTTATGAATCAAATTCAATAATATTATTTCTTTCTGTTGATTCAACAGAAATAAGTGCACTCAAATCATATGTTGTAGTGATTGTTTGCAAGAGAAACTCAATAGGTATTTGAAGAAGTTTCAATTAATGATACGATGACAAATTTGTTTTGTGAAAATCGATTTCAAAATGTGAAGAAGAAAAAACATTCTTGTGAGTTTTCCACGTTAATAGACTACCGGTTTCGACCTGTCGGTCATTTTCAAGTGCTGAATACTAACTGGGTAACTAAGATATTTTTTCCTTGAAAATAAGTAGGAGGAATCAATGAGTAACATTATAACATAGTAAATGTGGGGTTTTCATGCCTTCATTAATTTCCAAATTTTCCACCAGATTCATTCAACTTTCTTAATTGCATTTGTTGGGAACTTTGAGATTGTCTGAAAATTTTGTGTGGTTTGTTGATTAAATGTGCCCAAATATTAGGGATTTCTTGTCTGAAGATATATGTTCTTTGAACCTGCATTCAAAATTTCTACCTGTTTGACCTACATAAGCTGAAGGGCATTCGTTACATTCGATTTCGTAAATACCTTATTGTTTGAGGTAATCGTTTCTGTTTTGCATTAAAAAGTAATTTATTAAGATTAAAACCGCTTGAGAGTGAGGAGGTTATTTTTAATTTTGAAAAATAATGTTTTATTTTATGAGAAAGTGGCCGTCAAAATTAAAACTTGCATACCTCCTTTCGAGATTTTCTTGAACGCATTAGAATCCAATTGTGATGTTCAATTTTGTTTTTTGCGTCTAATGATTTTTTCATAAATGAGACTGGTATATTGTTGTTGGAGGTTATTATTTCTTTGGTATTTATTTCCGGTTCGAAATCTTGAATTGAGAGGGGGATAGTAAAAGCTCTATCTGACGCAACAAACCATACGGTTTGTTGCTTCTGTGAACGATTATTTTCTACTAAGTTAAGATATTGTTTATTTTTGTTGTGAAAATCGTTTTTAAAATGTGAAAGAGAAAAAACACTCTGTTGAGTTTTCCACGTTGATAATTTGTTAATAGTTGTCCATGAAAATATCTGACAATAGGGGGCTAAGTGGAAGTCCTAATTTTCGTTCAAAGAATTTATTTTGAAACTCATATGAGATCACTTCTTAACCCCCTATTGTCAGATATTTTCATGGACAACTAAGAAAACACATCAATACTGAACAAACATATCATGTTCTGGTAACGAAACGTTGATGATATTCTGGTTGGATTTCATGCATGAAGTAGAGAATTAGATTTGTTTTTGATATTCTTCAATAGAACTTACGGTCATCCAAATTTAGCGTTGTAGTTGAAACTAATAACTCCATAAATTTTCTGGACTCAATGCCTACAATTCTATGGTCCACAGAGCTTTTACTATCCTCCTCTCAACTCGAGATTTCAAAACATATAAATACCATAAAAGGAATAGCCTCCAACAACATTACAATTATTATATTGCATTAAAAAAATCCGAAAAAAGATATGGTAGTTTCGAGTACTTCTTCATAAAATGAAATATTATTTTTGAAATTACAAGATCACTACCTCATTCTCAAGCGGTACTGAGTTTGGTAAATTACTTTTTACTGCAGAACAGAAATCAGATAAACTCAAACAATCTGACATTCACAAAATCGAATGTAACGAATGTCCTTCAGCTTATGTAACTCAAACAGGTAGAAATTTCGGATGCAGGTTCAAAGAACATATATGTTCAGACAAAAAAGTCCCAGTATTTGAGCTAATTAAATCATCAAACCATACATTAGTTCCAGACAATCTCAAACTCCTCCAAAAATGCAACGAAGGAAGTAGAATGAATCTGTTGGCACGTTTGGAAATTAATAAACTCAGGAAAACCCCACAGTACACTATACTTAATAGCCAACTTGAGATCAATAATTTTCCGTACTTAACATTCAAGGAAAAAATATATTTATAAATATTCAACCCTTTAGTAGAAAGTTTATGTAATTAAATAAAAGTACCTATAGTTTCTTCCTAAAGATTTATTATGGTTACTAGTTTTGTTCTCTATACATCAGAGCATCTTCAGACCAGTGACTACAAAAAAACAAATATTAAAAGTATAACGTAACGAATTCTGGTTTTGGAAAAAACCTACCCAATCTTTTCTCAGCAAGTAAAGTCAATTATATTAAAATTAAAAACAATCAATAGGACCGACAATTCACAACAAATTAAAATGGTATTTGATCATTATACCTATTAAAATTACGAATTAAAACTTGGAAGAGTTCAAGCTAAACATGACTTTTATGACAAGACAATAACGAGTAAAATTCAAACGGAAAGTGTGGTTATGTCAGCTAACCACAGAACAAAGTATCACAGATCTTATAATAGTAAGTCATCTTCTTTTTCAAAAATAGCAGACATGGTTATAACATTAATCAATTAAACAATCCATAATTTGTATGTCTCTGAAAATCACTTGACTATTTATCAATGTCACAGTTTAATTTTATTATGTTTCACAATTTCATATTTTTCCAGAAAATCTATTAGTTCAATATTATGAGATGTATGCAATGACTCAAAATAATTTCAATTGTTATAATTATGGTTGAATTCTAGTAGGTGATTAGTGTTTAGTCTTAGAGGTTCACTGACTTTTTTCAAAACTTCTCACTGTTTGACCTATATAAACTGCTTTCACATGTTAACTTATATACACCCTTTCTACCTAGTAAACGTGTAGTATCTCTATTGTTTAGTAACAATCTACCTAAAGATCTATTTGACTTGAATGCTACTTTGATGTTTTCTTTCTTTTCTAATATTTAACAAATTTTAACCGAAATTGGACCTATATAATGTAATGCATACTTATAACTTGGTTTCTCACAAACTGGAAAATTTTCATTCATTAATTTTTGTTGTAGTTTCTTACACCACATTCTGTCAATCAGGTCTACATCATAATTATTATCTTTCCCAATTTGTTTGGTTATATTGAGTTCAGTATCATAGTTATTTTTGTTCATCGGAATATTTATAAGTCTATGGATCAAGCTTTGGAAAACTGCTGTTTTATGGGACCAGTATTTTTAATAGGTATATTGATCAAGTACCATTTTAATTTGTTGTGAAATGTCGGTAAAATTGATTGTTTTAATTTATTTTAATATAATTGACTTCACTTGCTGAGAAAAGATTGGATAGGTTAGATTAGATTTTCAAAAAGGATAATTCGTTACGTTATACTTTTAATATTGGTTTTCCTTGTAGTCACTGGCCTGAAGATGCTCTGATGTATAGAGAGCGAAACTAGTAACCATGATAAATTTTCGGAAGAAACTATAGGTGCTTTTATTTAATTGAAAAAATATCTTTGTACTTTAGCATTCAGCACTTGAAAATGACCGAAAGGTCGAAACCGGTTATCTATTAACAAATAAACGTGGAAAATTAACAAAAGTGATTTTTGTCTTTCATATTTTGTAATCAGTTTCCCGAAATCGGACACATATTTTTCAAATGTTGATGCATATTTTTCCTTTTGTTTTTTTGATTTTTTTTCAATTCATTTGACTTCCTTTCCTTTTCTGGTCGAAAGATAGAGCCGAATAAATTTCATAATTGAAAAATTATCAGACAAAACCTAAGCTGAAAAAATTATTAACCACGGAATAATTACTGAAACCAGCAAGAGTTATATTAAATTGAAAAACTTTTACTACAGAATTTTTTCACGCTGGCAGAGAAAGAATAATTCAAAAACTACTTTCGGATTTGTCTAAAAGAAATCGATTTCGAAAAATATCCAATTCTGCGTAGATATTAGAAAAATAGAATCAACTTTTTTTCCAAATAAACAGTTTTCTTTAGTAAATATATTTTCATAATGATAACCAGAATTAAAAATAAATTTCTTTGCCAAAAGAACGAATATTCAATGAAAATAACTTACCAGCAGTTTCGCCATTTTCGTTGTGAATATGAACGGAACACTAAATCTAAAGTGGCAAAAACTGATCAATTTATATAAAGACGATATTATTATATTCGATTATTTCAATGAAAAAAACTTTATTTTATCTGGCGGTCACGTTACCAGATGAACTCGCCTTCAAAAGATGATACAAAATATATTTGTTTTCGATTTTCCCCAACGATTTGATTTTAATTTCCAGATGTTTGTCGAATGGATTGTGAAAATTCTAGGAATGAAATATGTTTTTCAAATTACTTTCTTACACGTGGAAATTATTTGCATGATCAACAAAACAAAATTTACTTATAAGAGGAGGAGTAATTGCTACATTACTTGCTATAGAAAGAATTTTCATTGTAATATTTTTGTAAGAATAATTTCGCATGTGAATGATAGAATTGATTTTCAAAATGATCGGTTCCGTGACTAATTATGTTTTCATTAGTAATGCCGAAACTTGTGTAGCTTCAAAATGTCAGAATACCTATTTAAAACGCTTTTCCTGTGGGCAATAATAAATCCAAAGAAAATCCACTGGAAATTATCCATAAATATTTTGATTAATCATACAGATGAACAGAAATGCTTGAAGGTTTGAATATATAGGGTGCGCCAGAGAAAACTGGGCAATTTTCTTTCCGTTATAACTTTCAGAGCTAGATCATTCATCCTTGCTTCATTGGAAAGCCAAATGACTAGGTTTTTCAGAAATTGTATGGAAATTTCATTTCCGGTGCAATCAAATACGTTTTTTCTCACTTAAACATTCGAATGGGGCATTCAGTCGATAATTCAGTCTTTTCTGAACAATTTGACATATTGATCTTAAGAATATTCTGAGAATTGGTGAAAAAGTAGCGTGAAGAATTTTTTTCATTTTGATTTCGAAATAATTTTTTCACCTCATGGCGTAGGCACTTCTGAAGATGTTGTGTTTTTCAAAGATGCTCTAGAAAGACAAAGAACCATATTTTACTGAAACCAACCTAAAATTTGATTTCCGTTCGAATTCAAAATGGCCGACTTCCCCTAATATTAACAATTTTCCCCGCGCATTAAAAAAGTTTTCGCGGTTGTAATGAATCAACTGCGTAATTCTATCACTAGACTGAACCTTTTCCATCATTTTAAGGGGTCGAACTCGAATATTGATTCAGAATTGTGCCAATAATGTTTCTCTTTTCTACCATCATCTGCACCTCCCGTTGCAAAACCTCTGAACATAGACTGCATGCATTAACTCTATGATAAACAAAAAATAATGCAATGTCATCGAGTTTTAGACGACATCTGGTTTGAACTCGAATTTTATCTTGGTGTTGTTTGTTTTTGACTTTTTAAATTGTTAACAATGGTTATTAACAAGTGAGAATAAGCGTTTTATTGAATGTTTATTTGTGCGTGGCTATAATGCTAGGCAAATATTACGCCAATTTCCAGCCCCTAATTACGAAAGAAGTATTTTTACGATCTTGAGGAAAAATTTCGGACAACAGGGTCATTAGGAAGAAGATCATGATGAGTGTTTCCCAAATATTTCAGAGATGCCAACTGTTAAAAACATCTGCGAGAATAATAATACGATATAATTTTGTTTAACAAATTACATGAGTAAAAACATTCAACAAAAAAAATCAAGCCCTCAGAATGGAA
Organism: Cryptolaemus montrouzieri; assembly: GCA_013387265.2. Classification (NCBI taxonomy): domain Eukaryota; kingdom Metazoa; phylum Arthropoda; class Insecta; order Coleoptera; family Coccinellidae; genus Cryptolaemus; species Cryptolaemus montrouzieri. The sequence goes on from JABFTP020000185.1 coordinate 130,410,366, forward strand.
TATGACCTCCATTGGCATCCACAACTATCTGCATCCGTCTTTTCCAGCGCTCTATGGATCTCGAAACTATTTCTTGATTAAGATTGTTCCAATATTCTTGAATTTTTTGTCTCAGCTAATCCTAGAACATCCATGAAGAACACAACAACTTCAGGAGTGCCAACGCCATGAGGTAAGAAAAATATTTCGATTTCAGCTGAAAATCAGAATGAAAAAAATACTTTTTAACCAATTCTTGTATTATTTTTGAGATCAATATGTCACATAGCTCAGAAAAGACTGAATTTTCGACTGAATGCCCCATTCGATTTTTTAGTGGAAAAAAAAAACGCTCCAGCGATCTTGAAATATTGCTTATTTTCGAATGATATTGGATTTCACCGGAAGTGAAATTTCGATACAATTTCTGAAAAAATCTAGTCTTTTGGCTTTCCAATTAAGCAAGAACGAATGATCTAGCTCTAGAATTGCGAAAGTTATAACGGATAAATTGTCCGGTTTTCTCTGGAGCACCCTATAATTTTGTTATTCAAAATGATACAAATATTATTTTAAATATTTGTAGTAAAAACGAACCTCTATATTTTCGCCGTTTTTGAAGATCACTGATTGATTCAGGGATCTGTTTCGTGAATCCTTAAAGAAATGATGGCTAGGAGAAAATCTGGAAATTTTCAGTGAGCGAGAGCAGTGACAGATTATTCAATCGTGATAATGAACTTTAATGGTCCTCCAACTCCAAGGGTGATTCAGTTATAATGTTAGGTAAGCGTTTATGAACCAGAGTGTTTCGGCGTACGTCATTTTTTACGAGAATCTTCGTAAGGAACTTATATGATATAATTTTTTCAATTCATACCTCTTGGCAGGAGGCGATGCCTGTCGTATTACAGATAGTGCCGCCCAAGGTGATTTAATGTGTGAGTTGTCTCGCTGCTTGAAGAGGGCCAAATTGTTAGTTATCGGAAAGCAAGTTCCACAGCAACATAGCACTGTAAACAATGAGTTTTTATAGAGAGAGGTACGTTCAGTTCTTTAGAGGATTTAGAAATTTTAGAGAAGAGAAACATCAGCAACCTGCCACCTTCGAACGAGAGGCTTGAGATCACTCGTGATCTCCGGGTGGTCGATGAGTAGCACTACTCTGTTCTAAACACAATAGATGCAATGAATGTTTAGGTGAGGAGCCGCACACGTGGCAACATTATTCATGACCAGATCGAATCTATGCTTTGTATAAAATCATAAACTGCGATAGTGTGAAGTACTGAAAGTGAATTTCAGCAGCAGCAGATTTTGCAATTGCTAAAACATGGTTATGCCAGCGAATACTGTTGTTGACCGTGATGCGGAGTAGATGTATGTACTTTTCTGAGGAAATTCGATGTCCTTGTTCGAAGGAGATTCTCCATTAGTGAATTTTCTGGAAAACGTTGTTCATCGCGTTGATATCTTTCTCGGTGTGACTCCTTAGCAGTTATAGGACACTGACTAGAAAATGAGGTAACCAAAGTACAGTCGTCTGCCAACCCAAATATTCTGTTTTCGATGAAGTGAAGCAGATTATTGATCAGCAACTGAAAACGAGTTGGCGAGAGTATGGAGCCCTGGGGTACTCTTACATTAAGTTGAAGAGATTCACTCGTTGCATCATCAACTACTGCTCGAATCGATCAACTGAAGAGAAAGCTACTAATTCAATCACACAATTTTTCGCTTAGCGATTACTAGTTGATCGATGTCTACGAAAACCGTATTGTCAAGATACCCTGTAACTTGAGATATTTTATGAGCTCATCGTTTATAACTTTTTCCATGACTTTCGACATACTGGGCAACAATGCGATTGGACGATAATTTTGGTGTAGGCATTCCTTCTTTTCCTTTGGAATCGGTTGTACTCTTGCAACCTTCCAATACTCTGGAAACGTGTGGGTCTCATACGAAATCTAAAACAGAAGATTAAAAAGAGTGCTAACTCTGAAGCACATTTCTTCGAAACAGTTGATGGTATTCCATCAAGGCCTACTGCTTTCTTCAGTTGTTGAAGAACGTACCCTACCGTTCGCATTGCGTTTTATGTGTCTAGAATAGAATTTTGGTAGAACCTTTGCTTTAGGTGATGATGCGATAGAAGCGTCATCTCTAATCAGAGGTGGGAAGGATGACATGTAAAAGTTGTTGTTGTTTGCCTTCGCCATAGGCCTGAACTGACGAGATCAACTGGTTGGCTCCGAGAGTCTATTCTCAATGCACTCATTGAAGGAGGTTTTAGCTTTATCAATAGTTGAGTTACAAATATTTCTGAGACGCATATATTCAGCTTTACCTTCATCGGTTGGATTCTTCTTCCAGTTCTTATAAGCTCTGTTTCTAACCCTAGTAGTTTTTTGATAGTAATGAGTGAACCAAGGCTCTAGTGCTGATGTTTTTCTCGAGAAAATTGGGATGTAGAGGTCCATGCCTCAACGAATCACTTCAGTTGATAGATGATTCAGGGCAGACATTGATATCAGGATCTGAAAAACATACCTTATTAAAGGGAAAAGACAAGAAAAACTCTCACATCTTTCTCAGCTGATTCAGTTGGAATGCAAGATCTTCCTGGAAAGAGTTGGATTTTTATTGCGTGGCTGAACGAAGTTACCAGTAGCAGAAACAACGTTGTGGTCAAGTTGCCTAAGGGTGCTGAGACCGGTTGAAAGGAAATCATCTGGATCTGAAACAAGAGAGAGATCGAGAGTGTTGGAAAAAATGGTTATATTGTCAGGAATTCTTGACGGCTCATCGACAAGATGAGTCAAGTTGCGATCTATTGCAAAGGCTTCCGCCTAACTTTCTTCTTCGTCGATCTTATTCAAGTGTTGGAGTCAGTTGATGTTGTGGACGTTGAAGTCATCAATTATAATCACCTCAGCTGATGGATGCTGTATTTAGATAGTGTCTACCTTGTTCGCCTAGATATTGAAACAGACTGGGGTAGTTGTTATTGTTGGGAGATCAATCTAAACAACAAAGAAACATGGTTTTGTTATATAAACAGATTTTGAACCATGCCAGGTCGAAAGCGTCACCCTCCAATGTATCCTGTCTTTGTGACATCCGATCTGGCAAACACACAAAGTCCTCTTTAAAACCGAAATCTTGGGTGCAAGTTATATCCAGTGAAACAGAGATAGGTTAGATTTGTTGGCATGATTTGAGTTTCCGTTAGAGGTAGGACCAGAGGTTGCGTGTCTCGAAAGTGTTGGTGCACTACACTCACATTCATGTTGGTTTGTCCTATTCCTCTTATGTTGTAAAGTTCAATAATGAATTGGCTTCTCTCATCGGATTCTGGGGGACTCCATGCGTCCTCCAGAGGACCGTTGTTAGTCGTATTACCATCATAAGCACCCCGAGAGAGTTCCCCTGGAGATTCGACTGGGGAACGAATTTACCTCTTAATAATTTTGTCCCAAGATAGCTCATCGTGTTTCATGTGCTATGTATCCGAAACCTAGTCACAAATAACCAATTCACGGAGTCTGTAGCATGATGTGGTGGTATTACACCGGGCGACGGGAGTGATACCACTCATGATAAATGAGAACATAGCCGAGGGTTTTTGGATGAAATTCCATAGGCTTAGAAAAAGTTTGTATATTACCAGTATGACGGTCCGTTCCTACATCAGAATAGAAATGTCTCAGAACTTTCAAACCAGTCTTGGTGATAACTGGATAGGAACGAGAGGGCCGATAAAATGGTCACCTCGCTCATCACATTTTGTCAAGGATTTATTGTATAGACAAACCCATAATGATATAGAAGAGTTGAAATAACAGTTTAGGAATTGTTCTGCATCAGTGACCTTCATTCAAATTCTAAATGCACGCGGAAGCATTTTTGGACGTTGCAATTTTTGCATTTTGAATGATGAAAATATTTAGGTTTTTGTTGATTGGTTTCATTGTTGTGGCTGAATAATTAAAAACATATGGAATATTTTGCGTCAATTTGCCTAAGCATACTAAATGAGATAACAGAATTCTCATTTTTGGCGAAGAAAAGATAAGAAACATATTTGGGAAGAAAAGAAGTACTCTTCTTATTTTAGGCCAATTCACTTGCGGTTTACACTTAAAAACACAAACAACAACAAAAACCAAACAAGTTTATATTGCAACTCGAGAACCATTTAACAAGAAATATTTTTGAAACGTTCCTGCATTCTAATCTCAAATATTACTACTTGCGAAGTTATCGCTATATTATTATTAAACAATTATTGAGAGTCAAGGCAATTTTGCCTATTATAAGTCAAATACAAAATAAAAAAACAATGGTGCCTACTCTAAAAGTTATACAAATCAAAACAATATTGGAAGTGTTGGCGCATGAAACCAAAATAACTTTTAGTTAACTTAATGAATTAATGAATACAATTTTTTCCAATATAAGAAAGGAAAACAAAATATATGAGATTCAATATGAAATATTATTGAAGAGTTTGTTATTAATCGGTCAATCACTCGTCGAGGGAATTCTTGAAAGCGTTAATAGTAGGAGCTTCAAGGACACTGTTTAGCAACCAGTTCCATCGGGGTGTCTATTCTGATTCAGTGGAAAGATATTTGAGAGGTCGCAGGTGAATAGAGATCGCAATGATCGGAAAGTAATTATGAGGTCTCCCCGGCGGTTCTTAAAAGATGGGATATCGACAATTTTTAGTCTCTCTGTATAAGATGGTCTCAAGCGGCCATAGGGAATTCTTGTCACTCTTCTCTGGATTGACTCCAGTAGATCCATATCACTCCTCAAAACAGGAGACCGAACCGGCCCAGCGAATTCCATTATAGGTCATACATAAATTTTATAGAGTAAAGCACAAGTTTTTGGTTCACAACGCCTAAAAGATCTTTCGAGTAGGTAGGTGAGACGGGAAGCCTTGGGGAACACATTCCGAATATGTTCAGACCACGTTAAGTCATCTGTAACAGTTGCCTTCGGGTGCTGTCAAGATTCCTTCCATTTCAGGTGGGAGTTATTTTTACCAATATGGAGTATTTTGCACTTGTCTGCATTGAGTGGTAATAGGCAGTCAGAACACCATAGCGATAAAAAGTCTAGATCTTGTTGAATAGTGTTCGAACTAAGGGAAGGGACATTGTAGATCTTGGTATCATCCGCGAAGATAGAGGAAGTGGAAAAAACTAGTGATTAAAGATCAGATGTGTTTAGCAGTAATAGAAGAGGTCGCAGAACAGAACCCTGACGAACGCCGCTTGCAACCGATCTGACCGAAGATTTGGAATTTTTGATTTTGACAAAATATTTCCTGCCCCCAAGAAATGCTTCTATCCAAGCGAGATGTCCCTGAATTCCCAAGTTTTTCAGTTTGAACAACAAGCGCTCTATCGAAGGCTTTCGAAAAATCTAGGTAAACAATATTCACATTGACTTACTCCAATCATTTAAACATTTGAGTAAATTCGTTATCACAGAATGACCAGGAAGAAAACCGTGTTGCTGCTCAGGTATAAGCTTATTGATCGAAACAAAATCCCACATTTGATAGTTATCGGCAGAAAGTTTATCTCCTTTTTGATGAATGAGAGTCACTGATGCAATAAGCCGGTCACTAGGCAAGGCTGCTGATCGAAACGAATCTTCAAAAATAATGGATAAGAGAAGAGCCAGACTTGATGAACATTTTTTGAGAATATTGGAAGATGAACTATTAATTCCAGGTGAAGAAGAGGGATCCAGAACGCTCAGTTGTTCTTTAATCAAAGCGGGGCTGAAGCTTATCTCACACAGACTATTGGCGCATGGTTGGAACATAAGAAGTGGCAGGTCCATGGGGTTCTACAGTGAAGGAGGATGCAACCGTGGCTGCCAGTATCTCAGCAGTTTCTTGAGAATCTTCACAGACCTGTCTAGTTGGGGCACCGATATCTTAGTGTTCGTTTTAGATCTTACATATCTGAAAAATTTCTTTCTTCTTCAGCAAGTCCATGCTCAAAGGTTATTCTGAATCTACCAATTTCGCTGCTCAGTTTGTTGAAGAAGTTACGATGATTTCAATAATGTGTATATGTGTAGACGGTGTAGACATATTCAAGAATTTTTATTCAAGGAACAATATTCAACTCTCCGTAGAATGTTAAATATCCTTCCTCAAAGGAGATGGTTTTCTAATAGATCTTTCATAATCACCGTCAAGCGGGGCCACAGTGAGACAGCACGGTCGGATGTCATGAATAGGTGCAATAGACTGCAGTTTCAGTCTTATTTGACCTCGTCAGTATTGCATACCCATTCACAACATCAGGCAAGACTGTCACCTATTCAACTCACCTCGTTGGAGCGTAACAAAACATGTAAATGTTATTGTCCCTTCCAACGAACTGAGGCAGAGGCCACTCACCATCGCCACCGGGAAACCATGATTACAATGACACCACTGCTGTGTGATCCCGGCTGACGGTGATTATGAAGGGTGGATCGAAAAACCATCTGTTCATTTAACATTCTACGGAAGGTTGAATATTGTTCCTTGAATAAAAATTCTTCAATGATCCTGCATTCTATTGAAAAACGAGCGCTCTATCTCACATGTGCATTTGAAATCTAAAACAAATACTGACGATTAGTGTTGATTATTTGTATTCATAGGTTGGATCAAAGCAACCTGAATATATGAAGTTGAGTTACTCTAGTTTTTAATATCATATCTGGAATGTGTCTAATTTTAAATCTGGAATTTCAAGTATCCAGTTTGAAGCTTATAATATTATTGTGAATGTTTTTGTAACGCCCACCATCCATCAATCTATCAAAATATTTGATTAGCGTTTTCTTTTTCTGCATAGATTTTTCTAGGATACTCTTAAGTCTCATTTAATTATTTTAAAGCATAGAGTTGCTGATTTTGTTTAGCCTGAAGCACTTTGCTCCAATGGTTTGAAGGTCTCTGACGGAAAGAACTACAACTACCATTACACCAGAGAAAAGTAGCAATGTTTTAGTATCACTCTTTTCAGAGTTGGAACAAAGAGGACCCAACACTCATGGACAAAAGCGAAATTAACATCTCCAACCGATATATAAAACATTACAGCATTTTGAACTTTAATATGCAGAGCTTAACCGACAAAATAGATATTTTGAACTATGAATTGAGTTCAAGTATTTACGAGGTGGTTTGCCTCACACTGCAGTTTATGAGCAAGAAGAAATTGCAGGGGGTTGCAATACAAGACTTCGAAATAGCACGAGAGAACTTCATTCATGGAGGAGCTTCGGCTCTCGCGATAAAAGGTCTAAAATATACTGCGCTGTATAACATAAATGAATTATTGATCGAAATGCATTTTGAAATGGCTGCAATGCATGAAACTAAAGGAGACGTAGTTTATGTAAGCGTTTATAGATCGCCGAAAGGAGATATGGACAAATTCATTGCACAAATCGTTCTCGCTTTGACCTTTATCCATGATTCCTTCCAGGGAAAAGTAGTATTCACAGGGGATTTTGATGTAGACTTCCTAGTACAAAGCAACGAAAGAACACTTGTAGAAGATTTATTTAATTCGTATGGTCTACAAAGGTTGTTTTCAGAACCATCCCGTGTTACACCAACCTCGGCCACGTGCATAGATAACGTATTCGCATATGAACATCTAGATGTCCTCCGCAAGCAAACACGAAATCTCTATATGTCTGACCATCTTTCACAGAAAGTAGATATTCGCAGAACTCCTTCATCAACTTAAACCGAGTATAAAAAGGTCAGAATTATGAATAGAGAAAATACTTACCTATTTAAAGATTGATTGAAGAATACAGATTGGAATTGTTACTTGAAAATGATGCTAAACGGTCCTATGAATGTTTCCATGAATCGCTCTCTGCTCTTTTCGATGACTGTTTCCCTGAAAAACAAATTAAGGTTAAAAGTGTATGGAAGAGACCTGAAATTGAAAAACTCGAGAATAACAGCTGCCGCTCATACAATATACCAAGTGCGGAGAGCTGAAGACAGTCTGCACTTATACAAACACAGGAAGAGAAAGTTGAAGGACGAAGTTGAAAAAATTATTAGATATGAGAATTCCAGAGCTATTAATGAATCAGAAAACAGAGTTAAAGAAATTTGGAGAATCATTAATTCAAAAATCAAGCAGATAAATAATAAAAATGACGATAGCTCCTTGACTTCCGACGAGCTCAACACATATTTCGCAAGCATTGGCGAGAAACTTTCGAATTCGAAAATGACAGCCGATGTTGCAAATTACTGAAAAAAAATAATTAAAGAGTCTACATTAATGTTCCTACTCCAAACAACGCCTTCAGAAATTCTTGAAGTGGTTAGTAGAATGAAAATGACAACATGAAAAGATATCTATGGCTTCTCTGTACAGCTTTTGAAAGCAAGCATAGAACATCTTGTAGAGCCTCTGACCTTCCTAGTAAACAGTTGTTTCCAGCAGGATTATTTCCTAAATGAGCTACACAAGAAAGGAGATATGAATCAATGTGGCAATTATAAGTCTGTTTCCATCTTGCCAACAATCTCTAAAATTTTTGAAACCCTTATTAAGGTTAGATTGGTGAATTACTTGGAAACAAAGTCGTTACTCAGTGAATGTCAACATGTCAACCATTTAAGAGGGAAGAAATCGACCACTACTGCATTAATCGAAACTGTGGAGATTGAATTCGGAGCATTTGATGAAAAGGAAAGAGCAATTTTGACTTGTCTGGATTTGAGCAAGGCTTCCGATTGCGTTAATCACAAAAAATTATTACAGAAACTAGAATTTCATGGTATGGGAGGACCGATCCTGAATCTTACAAAATCGTACCTTCGGGATCGATATCAGACGGTCGACTGGAAAGAGCGAAAATCGTCTAAGATCAATGTTACATGTGAAGTCCCCCAAGGATCCATACTGGGCCCAGTCCTCTTCATTATATTTATGGATGATCTTGGAATGCATCATCTGGTGGCACTGAAATATATGCTGACGATACAAGTTTCTTAAATAGAGCGAAAAGTATTCAGGATCTCTTGGTGAAATCCAGGATTTCTTTAGAAAATGCAAAGATTGGTTCGATGCTAACGAACTTCCCTTGAACATCAATAAGACCCAAGAACTCATACTAAGCACAAAAAGTAAATTTCAATCTGAAAACTTAACAATACTGGGGTTCCTTCTTGATGACACCTTGTCTTGGAGTCCACATATAGATCTGGTTTGCAAGAAACTGTCAGTAGCCATATTTGCGACAAGAAGAATTAAGAATATAGTAGGGATGAACGAAGCAGTGCTTACTTAGCATGCCCACTTCCACAATGTAGCCGTGTACGGTATCATCGAATGGTGTGCCTCAGGTGACACTGAGCGTGTATTCCTGAAACAGAAGATAGCGGTTCGAGTGTTGGTAGGGGTTTCTCCATTTGTGAGTTGCAGATAGCTCTTCAAGAGGTTTCAGATACTCACCATTCCATCTTGCTACATGCTGACCTGCCTTTTACACGTCCATGAACATAGGGATAAATATCCTAAACATTCCATTTTTCACGATCATCTGACGAGAAGTCGAGAAGATTGTCTGCTGCCGAAGCATCGGTTGACAAAACTGTTTCCGTGAAACTGAGTTTACTTCTTTTGAGATATTTATTTTATAATGTTTCAAATTTCCATGTGCGTGATTGACTTATATGTCGTAGATGTCCTATATACAAATTTTCTTCTAATTTTTACATATTTTGTATTTTCGTGAATATATTTGAACTGTAGACATACTTTTTATGTTGTTGATGTCTTATACTCGTGCATATTTGATGTGGAATTTTCTCAAATTTATTGTAGCTAATTATCAGTGGACAATCCTTGTAAATTTATTTTTTTGAAGGAGAAATAAATCAAATCAAATCAAAGTGTATTTTGTAACACACGGTTGGAACTGTCTCACAATTCTTTTCTGAGAATAAGTTACTCTCTCCAGAGTTAGAAGGATTGTGGAACTTTCGTTGAAACAGTGTCTATCAAAACATATAAACTTTTGATGATGCCATATAAATATTACAGCCCAATATCGACTTACATGTATATGTTTCATATTTTGGTGACCTATAAATCACAGCTCATCAAAAGTTTTCTTTTACTTCAATTTATACGATTTAATTCGGAAAATAGAAGAATTTTTTCTACACAAAAATCTGAGATTGCTCAATTTATAATTAATTTGACTGTGTTTATGTTAGAATGTGTGTTTCCAGTTTTCCTCGAAATGAATTTGTATAATATTATAATTACGTAGTACAATGAGTTATTTCGAAAAAGTAATATTTAATTGTAGATAACTGCAATCAATTTGAGATGTTATAGGTTCTGTAAACAAAGTTTAATCAAAAATTAATTACGAACTAACAAAAGGTGAGACAACTTTCATGAGATAGAATATAGTTGCCGAACCAAAAATAGGAAAAATGTTCTCTCTCGTGGTTGTGTGCCAGATTTCCCCCGCGTATGATATACTTGGGATAATTATGGTTTTAATTATCTTCATCTTGTTTTCTAGCGTTAGTTTGCTTTTCTTGTTCAGCAGTGGGTATAAATATCCATAGAGCTGCTTGGCTTTTCTTGTGTTCTATTTGGCTGTTGAAATTCAGGTTCTTGTCGATTAATACTCAAGTATTCGGCTTCGTCTTGCCATTTCACTTTTTGGTTTTCAATTGTAATTTTTTTGGCTTTTCTGTGTCCTTTTTTCTGGCCTTGTAGTCGAAGTATACTGCAACCGTTTTCTTTGCGTTTACTTTTATTCTCCATTTTTTGAAGTATTCCAATAGTTCGTCGATGTCTTCTTGTGGTCTCCTCGTTAGCGTTTTCTTGTTTCTATTGGATGTGTAAATTGCAGTATCGTCTGCAAATTGTGCTATTTTAGAGTGCTTCATTTTGGGTATGTCTGATATGAAGATGTTGAATAGGAGTGGTCCCAAGATAGATTCTTGTGGAACTTCGGCTTGAATCTTCTTTTCTTCTGATCTTGCATTTTATTTTCTGACGATGAATTTTCTGTCTTGCAGGTACGACCTAGTAATGTTGGTCAGCTTTTTCGGGAATCTTGTTTTCTTCATCTTGTACAGTTGCGCCTCGTGCCATACTTTGTCGAAGGCTTTTTCTATATCTAGAAAGGCTCCTCCTGAGGGCGTTGATATGTTGAGTTTTTCTTTTATGTCTTCCGTTAATCTTGCTAGCTGGTGTGTTGTAGCATGTCCTGTTCTGAATCCAAATTGGTGAGTTGGGATTATGTTATTTTCTTCTGCGAATTTCTTCATTCTTCGGTATATTAGCTTTTCTATTACTTTGCTCATGGATGACAGCAGGCTTATGGGTCTGTAGCTGCTAGGTTTGTTCTTCGGTTTGCCTGTCTTTGGTATCATGATGGCCTCTACGGTTTTCCACGTACTAGGGAAGTGTTCTATCTTCATAATTCCTTTTGCTATTTCTGTTATCTCCTCTATTGCTTCCTCAGGTAGGTTCTTCAGAGCTTGGTTTTTGATTCCATCTATGCCCGGTGCTTTCCTGCTTGGTAGTTGTGATATTATCTCTTGTACTTCTTCTTTTGTGATTTGTTCGACTTCTTCTTCGCTGTCTTCTTCTTGTATTCTCCTTCCTATGGCTTCTATGTTGTTATTGAATGCCACATCTGGGTTTGGTGTGTTGGTCGTGAATTGTTCTTCCAAGGATCTTGCAAAAGCTTCAGCCTTTTTTTCATTGGATGTTGCTATCTTGCCGTCTTGCTTCAGGTATGGAATATTGTTTCTCCTTTTCTTTCCAGTTAGTGCCCCTGCCATTTTCCAGAGTGACTGGTCTTCTGTTGTTAGTGATTCGAGCTTCGTGTCCCACTCTTCGTTGAACATTTGCCTTATTTTATTCATCTGTCTGATTGAACATTGGCTCAAAGAACAAAATCATTTGACATTTTTGAAAGATTTTACAATAGTTGACACATATAATCGAAAGAATTTCAAAGGAGGAGGGGTCCTTATTGCTGTCAATAATAAGCACAGGGCAATTCCAATTAAAGAATTAGCTGATTTCAATTTAGAAAAAATTATTTGAAGTTTCTGGAATTCACTTACCGAATTCGAAAATGGTTAATTTATCTACTTATCGATCACCTCAAGGAAATTTTGAAACCTACATAAATCAAATGGGAGAGATATTGACTTCTATTTTTGATGAATATAAGAATATGCAAATTGTACTGACTGGGGATTTCAATGTGGACTTTCTGATTATGTCCAAGAAACTTAGTATACTCAAGAATATGTTTTCGACGTTTGGGATGTCACACACTTTCAATGAACCCTCCAGGAAAAATAGATGCATCGATAATGTTTGTATTTCTAGAAAATTACAACAATTTTATAAGGTGAAACACATATGTCCGACCATTTTTCGCAGTGGATAGAACTGGATCTGCCGAATTCATTCAACCCACCTGATGGTAAAAACAGAATCATTAAATATATGGAAATGAAAGAAGAAAGTACTTAACTGTTTCAACTGGAACTGCAAAGTATTGACTGGAAAAATTTCCAGGAAGAAAAAATGCAGAACAGGCGTTTCATGAGCTATGGTTGCAGCTTTTTGATAAATACTATCCTGAAAAACGGAAAAAGTTAAGAATAAACAAAAAATACACATTAAAAATGAAGCACTGGAAGGACTTAAATCAAGGTTAGATGCATTACAGATAATTGACAGAGTTCAGAGAACAAACGATTCTGCAGAAGCGTACAATACTTGCAAAAGGCAATATATCTCTACGCTAGATGAAATAAATAAGAATAAGAATGCTGACTATATAAAAAATGCATCGAATAAGTCGAAGGCAGTATGGGAGGTATTTCGCAGGGAGATTACTCCAGCAAAACGTGAAAACTTCGCAGAAGTAATCCCTAATGCTTCAGACTTCAATGAGTTTTTCAGGGATGTTGGTGCAAGGGTTGCTAAAGATATAGGTTCTCGTGGCTCAGTCCAATTCTGCTCAAAAAACGATCGAGGTAGCCTAAAACCATGTTACTTTTTCGATAGTTCAGAACTCGACGTCAAAATTGATAACTTCATGGAAGCCTAAATCGTCTAGGGTTATATATGGTGTAACGAATAATAGTCTCAAGATGTTTGCGGATCGAATTGCTGTTCCGTTAGCAATAATAGTCAATAAATGTTTTAAAGATGGGTACTTCCCGAAGGAGCTCAAAATTGCCAAAATTATTCCTCGGCATAAAAAGGGAGACAAGGGAAAATGCGACAACTATCGACCAATGGCCATATTGGCAATGATGTCAAAAATATTTGAGATGGCGGTAAAGAATAGAATGGTAGCATTTCTTGATAGGATGAATATTTTCAAAAGCGCCTAACATGGGTACAGGAAGAATAGAAGTACAGTTACAGCAATACAAAGTGTCATTAATTCGATACTTGAAGCTTTGGACAGAAACGAGAATATATCAATGTTGAACTTCGATCCCAGCAAGACATTTGATAGTTTGTCTTATGTTATAATTTTGCAGAAACTGAGTAACTTGGGCTTTCGTGGAAGAGTTCACAGGTTACTGAAATCCTATTTGAGTAATAGAAAGCAGGTGATGCACGCAAAAAATGAAGTATTAGAGGAACTGGAGTGTGGAGTTCCTCAAGGATCAATACTGGGCCCTTCATTTTTCCTAATGTATGTGAATGATAGCTATATAGAGAATGCAGTAGGTACTTCTCATTACTGCGATGATACATCAGTTATAATAAAGGGTAGTAGTGAACAAGAAACTGAACAGAAAAAACAAAAGTTGAGTCGGAAACTAGAGCTTGGTTTGCAAGCAATAAACTAAAACTGAATGAAGATGAAACTGAAGAAATGAGTTTTGCATCAAGAGAAATGATGTGGAAAATTATCAAAGTTACTTTTTGCCTTACGAAAACTCATGAAACTGAGCACACAAGAATCTTCAAAAATAACCTATTACTCATTTTTTCATGCAATTATGTCATATGGTGTAATGGTATGGGGTCTGGCATCAGAATCAGAGAGAATATTGATCATGCAGAAAAAAATCCCTGAGGATTGTTTTTGGATTGAAATCTAGGGATTCCTGCAAACCTATTTTCAGAAGAGAAAAAATACTTACCTTCAAGTGTGTGTACATGTATGAAGCATTGAAGCAAATACATAATAGTAAACTTACATATCCAAAATGTAATGATCAGCACTCATTTAATACTAGGACTCAACTAAATTCAGTGATTCCGCTTATAAGAAGAAAATGACTCAGAATTCCTAGTTTTGGGGAATCAAACTATATAATGCACTACCACCCTGTCTGAAAGAGCTGAAGGATAGCTTTTTCTGTGAAAAAATTAAATATATTCTTATAGAAGGGGCCAACTACACTATTGAAGAGTTCTTGGAAGATTGTTGTAATTTTTGATTTGTGTAGTTTGTCATGTTTGTTTCTGTGAATTGTTCTATACACTATATATATATATATATATATATATATATATATATATATATATATATATATATATATATATATATATATATATATATATATATTTCATTTCTGGTCAAAACGCAAAAACAGGTCAATTTTTGTTTCAATGGGGACATCTTTTGGGGTACAAAACTTGCCTGAAATATCAACCCCATAAGCGAGGGTTGCAATATTTGAACATTTTGAATATCGAAGATGGGTCGAGTGATGACTCAAAAGAAAGATGGTACCCTTGTCTACATCGTTTTGGACGAGTTTCCATTTTTAATTGAAAACTGTAAAGGATACAGGGTGAGCAACTGAAAGATAGGAAAGACTATTTCCCTGAGACTATTCAAGTTTCAGTGAAGTAAAATGGAACAGACCCATGCTGATCAATGGCAGTCATCACCAAATACCATCCTCATCTCGAATTTCAACCCCTAGAGCAGGGGTGACCACCCTTGAAAATTTGGAAGAGGGTAGATGGGTCGAGTGATACCTCGAAAAAAGGTATTAACTTTGTCTGAATCCCCGTGAACGAATTTTCATTCTAACCTAACCCATCTACCCTCTTCCAAATTTTCAAGGGTGGTCACCCCTGCTCTAGGGGTTGAAATTTGAGATGTGAATGGTGTTTCGGAAGATGACAGCCTTTGATCTGGAATGAATTTGTTCCATTTTTTTGCACTAATACTTGGATAGCTCAGGGCGATAAATAGTCTCCTATGTTTTTCAGTAGCTCACTCCGTATCTTCTACAGTTTTCAATCAAAAATAAAAATTCGTTCACGAGGGTGCAGACAAAGATAATACCTTTCTTTCGAGGTATCACTCGACCAATCTACCCTCTTCCAAATTTTCAAGGTTGGCACCCCTGCTCTAGGGGTTGAAATTCGAGATGAGGATGGTGTTTCGGAAGATGACAGCCTTTGATCTGGAATGAATCTGTTCCATTTTTTTGCACTAATACTTGGATAGCTCAGGGCGATAGATAGTCTCCTATGTTTTTCAGTAGCTCCCTCCGTATCTTCTACAGTTTTCAATAAAAAATGAAAACTCGTTCACGGGGGTGCAGACAAAGATAATACCTTTCTTTCGAGGCATCACTCGACCAATCTACCCTCTTCCAGATTTTCAAGGGTGGTCACCCCTGCTCTAGGGTTTGAAATTCGAGATGAGGATGGTACTTGATGATGACTGCAATTAATCAGCATGGATCTGTTCCATTTTATTTCACTGAAACTTGAATAGTCTCAGGGAAATATTCTTCCTTATCTTTCAGTTGCTCACCCAGTATCTTTTACAGTTTTCAACAAAAAAATGAAAACTCGTTCAAGGCAATGTAGACAAAAATACCACCTTTCTTTTGAGTTATCACTCGACCCATCTTCTCTATTCAAAATGTTTAAGGATTGCAACCCCCGCTTAGGGGGTTGATATTTCAGGCAAGTTTTGTACCCGAAATGATGTCTCCCTTAAAACAAAAATTGATATGTTTTTGCGTTTTGATCAGAAATGAATATCTTGGTAGATATAGCCTCTGTTTAGTTTTCGTGGAAGCACCCTGTATATATATGTAAATATTCATGTTGTATTCGTCATTGAGAAGCCATAGTGGCAAAATTCCTTTATGACTTATCATGTAATTAATTGATGATAATTATACTATTCTATTCTATTCTATCTAACGCCACTACTTCAGCACATTCTGGAGGGTCAAATTTGGTGATTCATTAATACTCGAAGCTAAAATTTATAAGAAGAGCAAAAGTTATTCTCAAGAATTGATTAACAAATGCTATTATCAATATGTGTTGGATTCTTGCAAATTTTTTTCTTCATTTTATTTCTCATGACAGAAGAACCAAGAAATCAAATTATGACATCCGAAAAAAAACCTGTGTTAATAATATATGTGGCGGTTTCTTGAAAGATCTTCTTTTAAGAGATTCTTTTTTTCAGTCTTTTGAGCTAGAATGAAACAACGCTTTTAAAGATTTCATGGTTTTTCGAAGTATTAAAAGATTAATACACTGTTGCATTCGTTCGAACTAATTCTGGAATAAGTTATTCCATATTCGTTTGCTGCTACATTCAAAATGGCTTGTTGGAAGGCATCAACAGCTTCTTCTGAAGACTAAAACCTTTGACCACGCAGTCCGTTTTTGATTTTGAGAAGAGTAAGAAAAAATCGTTGGGACTTAGCTTCGGACTGTACGCAGGATGATGTTACAATTCTGTTTTCTTGCGTTTCTTTTAGACTTTCCAAAGTTGAAACGGACCAGACCAGACACCAAGTCATTTTTGCAGCTTTCAGTTCTTCGGCCAACATATGCGATATTCAACGGAAAGTAATTATTCCACACGCAAGCAATTTTTTTTGTATTGACGTCTTTGAAATCCGCAATGATGTCTCAATCTCTCGATATGTCGCATGCTGATCTTCCTGTATAATCTTACGCACCTCATCCACATTTTCTTGAGTGACCACTGTTTTAGGTCCACCTGCCTTGAATTGTCACTCGGCCTAATCCTTTTGAGTTTAAATTCTCCATACCAATGGGAAACTGTTGACTCGTGTGATGCTTCAATGCCAAAAACAAAATCAACTAGCCGCGACATCCTTGTTGAAATAATTGTCTTTGAAATCTGTAGAAAATTATTGCGAGAAAAGGTTCACAGTTAAATTCAGTCATGTCAACTTCAACCGTTTGTTGAGGCTGATATACAGCACGCATAGAACTGAAATTTTGGGTTTTGAAATGATAGAGGTTCATTTTCAGTACTGACAGTTAATCAATGGTGCCCTCTATGTTCCGCCATGCAAAACATACCTCTTATTTCTTTAATTTTATTTCTCATGACAGAACATGTACGCCAAGGAAAAACATCGGATTATGTTGGGATATATCCAGAAATAATCGAGAAAAACGTGTGTTAATTAGCCTACAAAAAAAAAATTTGAAATTTGAATTTGGGAGGCTTTTACTTGGTATGTAGACGATATCATTATTTGCTTCACAGGAACAGATAGACAGTTGAAAATTTTCGAAAATCATATAAATTCATTACATCCAAAAATTGGATTCACAACCGAAATAGAAAGCAATAATTCGATAAATTTCTTAGACGTAACAATTTCGAACGGAAATGGAAAACATGTTTTCGCAATTTTCCATAAGCCGTCACATACAGATATTATAATACATAACTCGTCGTGTCATCCATATCAACATAAAATGTCAGCATTCAATAGTTTTATTCATAGATTGATTAACATCCCGTTATCACCAGAAAATTTCAACAAAGAACTAAATTTGATTAAACAAATAGCCAAAAATAATGGTTACAATCCCAAACTAATAAATAATATTTTGAATAAAAAACAAAGTAGAATCACATTGAATGAAGTTTACCCTGTCGATAAATTTAAACAAAAATTCAACACCTTAACCTACGTTGGCATTACAAGTGAGAAACTGAAATCATTCTTAAGTAGCAATAATTTCAACATAGCTTTCTAAACTAATAATAATTTAGGCAAATATATAAAAATAATAAAACCAAACCAGGTAAAAACAATAAATCAGGTGTTTATCGATTAAATTGAAATGACTGTGATAATTTCTACATTGGTAGAACACATAGAAATTTCAATATTAGAATACCGGAACATAAACGCAGTTTTTCAAATAAAAATCAGATTCAAATTACGCGAATCATCTCTTAAAAATAATCATTCTTTCGACCCACAGTTTGAAATTTTGCATACAGATAATAAATATTGGAAGGTAGATCTTTGGGAAACTTTAGAAATCAAGAAATACAAACACTCAGGTAGACTCATCAATGAACGAGTCGATTTAAGCCCTTCACCTCCATTGAATCTTTTCGGGGAGCAATCTATTTCTTAATTTTATTGGATATACCTGTCATAAATAACCACTTAAGAAGAAGCAACCCAATAAGCTTTTAATTACTCAAGAACATTTATAGTTATAGTTATATTCTCATTTATATTTTTCTGTATATTCATTCGTCTGAAGAAGCTACGGTGTAGTGAAACGCGTTACGAATCGCAATTATTAAGTAAAATTCCTTAAAACACAGTACTTGTTAGAAATTTGAAATATTGAAATTGCCTCAGTTTAAATATCATCAAATATAAAAACAACCTCTGATTATAATTAAACAATTCCTCTTAGTCATTCATTCTCCCAGAATATTTCCAAGAAGAACATACGGTACTTATAATCTACAAGCTATTATTGAGAAAATACCCACGACGATTTTCAAAAGAAACCATACATATGAAAACAAATTAACTTGAGTTTTGTTTACAATGAGTAATGGAATATTGTTTGTTTTCTACTTCTGATTTTTTGACATACATTGAAGGAATGTAGAGTTTTATTTACGTTAAGAGTGTTCTAAGAAAGGTTCCGTAAGTTCAATTATCAGCGAAACATAAGATAATGTCGTCAGAACGCCTATATAATGCTGCAAAGTTGATGATCATAAACAGAACATTTATTCCAGTTTCTCTTCACGTTTCTTGTCATTATCAAAATGAAATTTTTATTGGTGAGTAATTGTTTGAATTTTTTATATTGATTTTTTCGAGATTCAATAATAATGGGTCATTGTTCGGCAGAAATGTTTAAAAATAATTGTATGAATATTTAGTCTAATAAATACTTTCAATATGGTCAAAATTCATGACGAAGTTATCAGTTTTAGCAGAAATACAAACAAGTTTGACGCTTATTCTCACTTAAAATTTTGGTAGTAGTCGGAAATAAAATAAATTTCTTCCACATGCAGGGTAGTTGTTTAAGTACATAGCTAAATTCCAAGAGGTGATCCTTTGAAAGATTTTAAAGCATAGATCCAGAAATTCTTGCTATTAAATGTCCGGGTTGTTGAGCTAGTTTGTCGTAACTATCTTGATAATATTTAAGTGGATTCTGTTCAAATTTAGCAGTGGTTGAATATGATAAAAGACTAGTTTAACTCTTTTAATTTTGAAGTTATTTACGGGTGCCCTGAATCATTTCCTAAACAATAATTTGGATAGCAATGTCATATGCAATTGACTTTTTTCATTTTGTTGTATTTATTTTGGACTAAACAATTATAGCTAGAACTTTTTTGTGTAATGAGTATTTTCTGCATCTCACTCGAAACCTAACCTAACCATCAGAAATAGTGGGTTTACCTTCTGCTCAACCAATTAAAACTATATGAAAGTCTTAGATGTGAAACATTTCGACAAAAAATCATTGCATGACAACATGCACTACTAAAATGTTTAACCATGAAGCTGTACTAAAAACAATCAACAGTTAGTTAGTTAAAATGCCTTTTTTCAATGTTAATGTAACAATTAGCTCATCGCAACATTGATTACCGAACTCGTTAAAATATTTTCAGCATTATGTTTTATCTCATTATCCATAACTGTCCATAACCGTGAAACATAACTGTTCTCTCTTTGAGTGGCATTCAGAAATGTCTATGCTACCACGCTAAAGTAAGGTGGAGCTTCATGATGGGGCATCTTCCAACAGTTCTGGTAGAATAGAATCCAAAATATAACGATATCTCCATCATTCAATTGCAGTAAAACATGGGTGCTCAAACTTGAACTGCTGGCGACCTACCTCAATATTTTTAGACTACTTACTATCGACTCTGAGAGGCTGCAAGTATGTGTGATGCAGGGTTGTGGTACATAGATGAAACACCATACCTACTTACCTTCCTAGGAAGGGTGTACCATAGCATATATAGATATTAGCTTTTCGCACAATATACATTATTTAAGTCAAGGTTTGGGTTAGGTTTAGTTAGGTTCTTCTTTAAAACATCAATGAAAAACTTATAGTTATGCAAAATTGCGAGTTTATTGGTTATTACAAAACGAAAAAGTTACATATGGTGTTAAACTTAACTAAGGAGTGACTTTGGATGTTGAAGCGTGGCACTGCATGTCCTTTGCATACTTTTCATGAGATGGTACGTAACCAATGAGTGGTAATCGCAGCACGATGACATATGATCATCAGTTAGTCGATTGCGATATTTTGACTTGATTATCTTCATTTCAGAAAATGCAGACTTGCACAAGTATGTTGACCCAAACATTGCCTTCAGTTGAAGAGCGCTTTGCCTTAGATTCAGATATTTATCTTCAGATATAAAACACCAGAAATTTGTATCAGATGCTGTTGCTTTCAGATTTATATCTGATGTAATCTGCACCAACTCATTTTCAACAGAATATGAGTTCATATTAAACTGACTTGCTATTTCACTTGGTAATTCCTCAATGTTTTTATATAAGAAAGGATAACTCATAAATGATGCTATATTTGTCAATTTAATGCATCATGAAAACTCATTTCGAATTGTCCAAAATATTTGATAATTCAGCCTCATACGTAACATAATTCACCTGAGGAATCCTTGCTTTCAAAGATGAAAAATGTTTCAGATCCTTTCTTTTCAGTTGATCTATCATAAGTTGCATTTACCTTTGAATGTGTTTACTGCGCTTATCAACTCAATAATGATAAAAATAAGTAGTGTGTTTTTCTGAATTTTACTCAATAATTATGATTCGTAACGCGTTTCACTACACCGTAGCTTCTTCAGACGAATGAATGTAGAGAAAATAAGAATGAAAATATAAATATGAATGTTCTTGAGTAATTAAAAGCTTATTGGGTTGCTTCTTCTTAAGTGGTTACTTTTGACAGGTATATCCAATAAAATTAAGGAATAGATTGCTCCCCGAAGAGATTCAATAGAGGTGAAGGGCTTAAATCGACTTGTTCATTGATGAGTCTACCTGAGTGTTTGTATTTGTTGATTTCTAAAGTTTCCCAAAGATCTACCTTCCAATATTTATTATCTGTATGCAAAATTTGAGAGTGATTATTTTCTAAGAGATGATTCGCGCAATTTGAATCTGATTTTTTCATTTGAAAAACTGCGTTTATGTTCCGATATTCCAATATTGAAATTTCTATGTAGAAATTATCATAGTCATTGCAATTCAAACTATAAACACCTGATTTATTGTTTTTGCCTGATTTGGTTGTATTATACATTGGTAGAACACATAGAAATTTTAATATTAAAATATAGGAACATAAACGCAGTTTTTCGAATAAAAATCAGATTCAAATTACGCGAATCATCTCTTGAAAATAATCACTCTTTCGATCCACAGTTTGAAATTTTGCATACAGATAATACATATTGAAGGTAGATCTTTGGGAAACTTTAGAAATCAACAAATACAAACACTCAGGTAGACTCATCAATGAACAAGTCGATTTAAGCCCTTCACCTCTATTGAATCTCTTCGGGGAGCAATCTATTCCTTAATTTCATTGGACATACCTGTCATAAATAACCACTTAAGAAGAAGCAACCCAATAAGCTTTTAATTACTCAAGAACATCTATATTTATATTCTCATTCTTATTTTCTGTACATTCATTCGTCTGAAGAAGCTACGGTGTAGTGAAAGGCGTTACGAATCATAATTTTTTAGTAAAATTCCGAAAAACACATTACTTGTTTTTATTATTGATGATGGAATTTTATCAAGTAAAAGCCTCCCAAATTCAAATCTCAATAATAGTTTTTCCTCTACCTTGAAGCTCCAAGTTAATGGTGTTTAAGTGCATTGTGATGTCAGTCAAAAATGCCAAATCAGTCAGACATCTTTCATTTTTCATAATCTGAGTGTCATCACCTTTTTCGTCTAGAAAAACTTACACTATTTCATAAATGATATTTACTGATCCTTCTGAAATGCCAACATGTTCAGTAAGATCGAGCCGAGTTTGATGGTCGACCGGGATGCTCTTCGTCTTCTACACGTTCTCGACCTCTTTGGAACTCTTTATACCACTTGTAAAAATTTTTTTTCGACATAGTCTCATCACCAAAGGCTTTCTGCACCATCCTCAATGAATCAGCAGCAGAAAATATATACCGCAAACGGAATTTAATGCAAATTCTAAAGATCGAAAAAACCATTTCTTGGAGCTCACGAAACGAACCTTGGCACATATATCAAAGACCTAAAAAGACACCATCTATTTCTGTGGGCCATTCAATTAAAAAAAAATTGTTTCTTTTTAATCGTATTTATTTGAGCTATTAAATTATAGTTAAATATCGAAATCTGTCAACCCGGTACACGTTGATAATAGCCACTGATATTGATTTTCATTTCCATATTTTCATCACCAGTTTCTGTGAAATATTATTATTCGAGATTAGGAGTAATGATTATTATCTGATTAAGCAGGGAAACATAGTCTTCAAGTTATATTGTAGTCAAGTTACAATATCAGATTTCATTAACTAGAAAAGAAAAAGACGCATTGAACTAATATCCTTCTATATTTCAGGTTATCTGTTTGGTAATTTTCGCCATTTGTTTGGCAAGTGGAAATCCTTATGGTCCTAGAGATAGCGACATAGATAGTCATCATTCTAGAGATGGACATGTAACAACGTCAATTCAGAGGGTGGATGGACATCGAGGGCATGATGATAGACATTCAGGGCATCAGGGTCAAACAGGCAGATTTAGCGGGGGTGGAAGCGAAGGAAACGCGAGAGGAGAAACTTCTATTGTTTCACACAAAGATTCACCTTTTAGATATTAAATATTTGAATAATTATGAATAGAAATAGATCTCTATTTTGTATTGTATGAATGATTGTAGTAAGTGTTGGAATACGGAATATACATAGGGTTTTCAGAAAAAATTGTTCAATGGGGACTTTTTGGTAAAACTCCTTGTTGGATGATATCCCATGCATGTTCTATAGGATTTAGATCCGGCGTTAGCACTTGCCATTTCATGAAAATGATATTATTGATATTAGTGTAGTTAAGAAAATATCTCAACACTGCTTTGGTATGAGAACAAGCATTATCTTGCATAAAAATGAAATTCCGGCAAAAATTTTGTCCCATTAACAACAATGTTCTAAGCAGATTATATTGCAGTGACGAAATGTTCTAAGAAAACCACACGTGATCTTCGTCCTGACTGTACCGCATTTATAATTATAAACCTATTGAAAATGGGTATTTAATGAATAATCTGAGTGCAAAAGAAAAAGAACTTATCGGTGAGGAACACATTAGCCCATCGTTTATTGTTCCATAAATCATGTTCTTGTGTCCATGAGGACGGCGTGCGCGATTGCTTCTGCTTAGAAAATAATACGTTCCAGATCTCCGAGAGGATAAATTGTATCATCAAATCTTCTACACATGGTTTGCCTTGACACCCTCAACCCACGTATCTTCTGAAGCCAGATATTCAGTTCTGTAGTTCTTCATGTCTATCTCTAACACTACCAGTTTCACGATATCTAGACCAAAGTCGCAAAATAATACTTTGAGGGGTACTACTAGCTTGGGAGACTGGGATTGAAAAAGGTCTGATTGAAGCAAACTGATTGTCTGTAATTTATCATTTTCGCACATACGACGCCTAGGAATGAATAAAAAATTCTGAAATACACTCCCACAAAAATTGTCGCATCACCCTACTTTTACAATCAACTAGCATCGAATGGTTACTAATCATTTTCAAAATCGAGTGTTTCTTCCCCGGGCCCTAATTTCTGCCAGTATACGTCTCGGTAGCCCCACAAACAAATTTTGGATGTACTCTTGAGTCACTGATATCCAAGTTTCAAGCTGTTGGAGTGTTCTACAAGGTATCCTACGTTACTGAATTCGCCACCCCATGTTGTCTCAAACATGTTCTATGGGATTCAAGTCGGGACTTCTGTCTTAAAATATCAATTTCGGCATTTTGCAGGAATTCTGTAACTACTCTAGCTGCATGAGGCGAGCTTTATCGTGCATATAAATGAAGTTTTCGCCAATCAATGGACCAACGTTTATAACATGGGGTTCAAGGATATCTGCGATGTATCTGGCCGCTGTCATTCTTCCATTATTCACTAGGACTAACTCAGTTCGACCACGGAAAGAAATGCATCACCACACCATTACTGAGCCCCCTCTGAAGTTTTCGGTTTGCCGGATATTGCATTGCTGATATCGTCTGTATACTGGATTCGTCGGAAAATAGAACTTTTGACCATTCTGGAATACCCCAATTTGCATATTCCCTCGCAAAGTGAAGTCTTGCGACTCGATGCTCTCTGGTGAGACGCGGGCCGGTAGAAGACACCCTTGGTCTGATATCGACTCCTCTGAGTCTGTTCCTAGCAGTTTGCAATGAAATATGCACATTTCTGGAAAGTGCAAGTTCATTTTGTAACATTCTAGCCGTACAGTGCCGAACTTTTAGAGCAGTTAAACGAAGCCAACGATCATCAACTGGTGTTGTTATCCAATTTCTTCCCTGTCCGGCCCTTCTTCCATATTCCCTTGTTTCGTGGTACCGATTAATTGCTCTTGAAATAGTGCTTTGGTTAACATTCAATAAGTTAGGCAGATTCGAAAATCTACAAGAAACACAGAAAACTTGCATTAATTTAGCGTGAAAACTGAAGAGAAATTGAATGAATACTGATAGTCAAATAAACTCATTCTTGTTTCAGACGTGTTTGAGATCGTATGGAAACAAATGTTACTACATAGATAAGATTTTTCCCCTCATTTGTCGAAAAACATATGTTGACAGAGAAATTGCGATCGAGCTGCTTAATCGATTGTGGAATTCAGAATACCAGGTGATGCGACAATTTTTGTGGTGTGTGTATTCGAAACACTACTAAGAGAATGAATATTGTATACGGTGGTTTCCAGATTAAGAACCGCTCGAAAATATAAGAAATAAACCGATAATAATAATTATTCTTCTTCACCTGATCTATCCATATAATGATCATCTGCAACGTAGATATGGAACATAGTGCTGAAAACGCGTAAATTGAATATCTTAAGATTATAGACATCTGTATATTTTTGTAAATTGAATTTGTGCTAATATCGGTGAACGAAACGAGCTACCAGATATTTTCCTTTTATTTTAGCTTGCATTCCTTTGTGTCTTTCACGCATTACTGTAGCGCCATCGTAGGATTCATTCATTTAGATTTTTCTCACAATTAGTGCAAGTTCAGTGAAAATCTGAGCATCTGCTCGGGGTTCAAATGGGGTAGTGCATGCTCACCCCACGACGTATCCTATGGATAGCGTCGCATAGCCTCTCCTACTCAATTCCGACTCTCATCTTCAAGTCATGAACCCTGATAACCTGAGAAACCCTGTCTATGAAGTTTGGGTAACCAACCCCACAGGAAGGCAGGGTCAGGGACTAATGAGAGCGGGAGAAATGGTCCTCCGAAAAGGGGGTTGGGCTTTAAAACAAAGCATTGTTACGAAATCCAAAGAATGTACTAAATCCGGACGCAATTTAAGACGACGAACTTGTATTTAGTGACATCTACCCTTAGAGCCCGTATATCGAATTTCGAGAACCTGAGTAAGACAGAAGGGAAGAAATATAACATGAGAAGTTTGGAGAACCCACAGATACGGGCTGATTTTGAAAGAATATGAACATCAGAATACAAAGTATCAATAAGAACACGAATACGACATCACCACATGTAAATACCTACTGGAAAGAAGAAATCAGAAAGACGAAATAGTGGGCGGGTAATACGAAGACAAAAAAATCAATGGTTCGACGAAGACTGCCAAATATAAACAGAGAGAAAGAATGAGGCTTGGAAGAATATGCAAACGCGGAAAACGAGAATAACGACAGAAAGGTATAGGGACATGCAAAGAGAGGAGAAACGAGTACATAAACAGAAAAAGAGAGAATGTCTCAATAGACAACTCGATGACATGGAAAAAACTAACAGAGGGCAAGAATACAGGACATTATATAAGAAAGTCAATATAGCAAGAAAAAGTTATAAGCCCCAAACGAGCCAATGTAGAAACAAGAATGGAGACTTACTCACCTCCAAAAAAGACGTCTCACAAAGATGGGTAGAGCATTTTCAAGGCATACTTGGCCCGGGGCAGCCAACCACCGGTGAAGAAGAGAAAGGCAGGGCAGAAGGGAATCATGAAGAAGGGGAACAATTGGAGCTTCCTATTCTGCAAGAAGTGATAGAGACCATCAAAAATTTGCCAAGGAAGCCACAGCCTACCTTCAGAAGTAGTCAAATCTGGAGGAGAGTAACTGATTCAATGAGTGCACAAGCTGATATTGAAAATTTGGAAGGAGAGAGAACTGCCCGATGAATGGAGCATAGTTACCATTTGCACCGTGATATTATCATATAATAATAATAATAATATGTGTTTATTTGCAAGTTTCAACAAAAATCTTAACAAATATTCCTGACAGATGCCATTGCATTCCTCAGGATACTTAATTCTATAAATAAACAAATGGTTGAGGTAATACCTCAGAAAAGGTATTACCTGTAGTTGGTGTACATTTCACTAATTACAAGACAGCCTTTAGTATGATGTATACAGAAATTGCTGTCAGCACTGTATATAACATTCGAGAATGAATTGATTTAATGAAAGGGCCCATATCGGGTTACAATCGAAAAGTTCAAGTTATCTGTCGAAACTAGGTTGGAAGGTCACTATAGGGTCTCAATATCACAATCGGGTTCCAATATCACAATCGGGTTTCAATATCACAATCGGGTTTCAATATCACAATCGGGTTTCATTTTATTTCATGTTATCATGCTTGCTATTAGCACCCAGTGGTTACGTACCTTCTTATGAAAAGTATGCTGAGGACATGCAGTGCCACGCTTCAATATCCAAAGTCACTCCTTAGCTAAGTTTAACACCATATGTAACTCTTTTGTTTTGTAATAACCAATAAACTCGCAATTTTGCATAACTATGAGTTTTTTCATTGATATTATAGAGAAGAACCTAACTAAACCTAACGCAAACCTTGACTTAAATAATGTATATTGTGCGGAAAGCTAATATCTATATATGCTACGGTACACCCTACCTAGGTAGGTAGGTAGGGTGTATCGTGTATGTACGACAACCCTGCATCACACATACTTGCAGCCTCTCAGAGTCGTTCGTAGGTAGTCTAAAAATATTCACTTAGATCGCCAGCAGTTCAAGTCTGAGCACCCCTGTTATAGACAGTACGAACCGGAAATATTGATCTATAATTGTAAACGAGAACGATGATGATCTGTTTCCGTTCATCTGGTACAGTCTGTTCGCCTATTATCTTTATGGAGAGCACTTCCTCCTCATATGGCGGGTATTTTTCAGTAGCTCTGTTGATAAGTATAATGTTGATCGCATTGGGATTGAGGAGTGAGTCCATTCCTTCATTAGCTCTCATGTATGCTTCGTTTATCATTCTCTTTCCATCTAAGGATTTGAAACCCATTTTTTAAGTGGTTAATTTTCCTTATTTGGTTTTAGTTCCCTGAATCTTTCCAGTTGATGCTTCCTCATCCTCGTTTTTGAGGTTCTTTTTGCCTCTGATCTAGATAGATTACATATAAGGACTATAAATAATACAGCATTTTCAAAAAATGGTGCTTACAGTGTTTGGCCTTACAAGTAGGTATTTTGCGAATCGACGAGTTATTCTATAGACGAACAATATTTTACTCTAGGTAAGTAGGTTAGTGAAAGCACCGGGTCTTATACCAATATCCTAAAGAATTGTTCAATTTTAAGTACAGAAAAAACCTAAAATCATCAGAGGAATGTTTATTTGACTCAACATTTTGCCTTGCCGAGATGTCCAGGCTTTATGTGAAATCAATAACGGCTCTCTTCTTCATTGCTCTATCCACTCCTGACCCTAAGCCTCTTATGAATGTTTCCACCTTGCCGTCTCCAGTTCCATGTAAGGCCACCGGCTTCTGATAGAATGCAGCCTCCGTTTCTGTGAGATTATGGTGTTTCTATTGGGGATTCTTGATTTTAATTGTATGATTCTATTTGTCCATCTTGCCAGGTATTTTTTTGATATTGCGAAATATTTGCTAGAGAAAATAATTATTTTTTATACGAATTATCTGTATAAATATTCATTTTGTTAAATACCATGTTGAATTCTAGTACCAATGTGACTATTTCGAATTCCTTAGTGATCACGCCAAGGGAATGCAAATCATTGATACCATTGTGCAAAAATCTTTTCGCGTATACTTCCAACACGTCGCAATGTCCCAAAATTGTGTTGACAACCATCAGTCAAACCTAGACATCGTAGTGATTACACCAAAATATTCGATTTCGAGGTTTTTCGAATTTTACCACCATTCTTTTTCTGTACATAGTTTTTAAAATACTTCTCCTGCGTATTGTTGGAGAAAATTATATTTGTAACCTTCAGAAATCAATTCAATATTGACTAATTGCTCTGAAATCTTCGTCGTTGGCACGACTTATCTAGGAACGATGTTGCACTACTGGTAGTGCGAAACTGGTGTTTTGTTATTATGTCGGCGATGAGCCGCGTGTACATACGTCTCTACGATACTTGAGTAGTCGAGTATCGAAGACTTGCGTTGTCTAGTGGACCAAGGCCCTTACACTTTTCTTTAGAAATTCTCCTTTCTTTTCAGAGTTTGTTCTGAAACCTCCAAATTAACATCTCTACCAGTTTGAACTTCTCTCTAGTTTTATGAAGAGAACAGCAGCGATTATTGCGACTGATACAATGTTTTTTATGATATCTACTGGAGACTGCAATGAAGAATAAAAATTTGGTACTCAATCATACAATCAACTTAATCTTCTTGTAGATTTTCTTATGAGAATTTCGTCGAAGTCGAAGAGCAAGCACCAGGTAAAAATTACCCTACCTTTTTCTTTTGATCATCTCAAGCATTATATTCTGAAATAATTAAATATTTGAACGAAAAGAAGGTACTCTTTTCAGAACTAGCTAAGATACATCGATATCGAGTAAAATGAATTTTATAGTTCTGCTAAATTTCGACTCATATTCTGAACCTGAATTTCTTTACCTGGTTATCAAGATACTCCAGACAAAATCTACGAAAAGGGATGAGAGTCAACTGTTAAGATTAATTCGTCAATTTCCATTCCTCCTTAAAACATAAGTAGCTTGGTAGATGAAAGCTTGATGAGTTCCTTCAGTTCCAATTTGTCAAATCCAAATTCCTCAATCCTGATCTTGTTCCCAGAAAAGCATTCGAACATGAGAAGCTCTATTGATTTTCACCCACTCCGCATTTTCGAGGTGACACTGCCCCATTAATATAGAAGTGAACATTCAAAGGCTTAGGCTTGTGAGATTAAGCCAGGTCTTGGTTTTCGCAATGAAAAGTTAACTGAAGGTAAGCAATACGAGATCCATTAATCGGTTATTATCCATTTATCTTAGGGAGGATGCTCAGCCCAGGTCCGTCTTAGTGGTGATTCTCGGGTGACGAATGAGCTCGTTTTTATAATGCCAATTGTGCCTGAGTGGTCCGGGAGCTAAATCTGCTACCCTCGTTCAATCTGGTAACGGCATTTCTACATCAGAAAGGAATAACAGATTTTGGATGCTAGTGCTCTCAATGAAGTTTGTGTATTCGCAATGATTTTCATCGATTTTTTTGACCTTCATGTTAATCCCCAAGATAACATATAAGTCAATAGCAAATATTTCTGCTTTGAAAACAGCTAAGACAGATGGACTCTTCTTTGGCAATCTTCCAACCTGAAACATCAGCTCTTACCTCTAGGATAGTTTGAGAGATGTCTGTGAACCTTCAGGAACTATCAAGAAGACGGTCCGTCGACCTGGCTAATTTCTGTCTCCAAGGACAGATCTCAATTCCAGCCGGAAGAGTGCCGGGTACGAAATTGATGATATTTGGTCCATTGCTGGAAAGGTGATGGAATCTAAAGATAAATATTCTTGCTATTCTCCTGAACACCATGTGAAAAGAAGAGCAACGCTAAACATCAGTGGCTGCAGTAGGTGTAAGATGGAACGACCCAACAACCATCATGTAGGTTGAGTGAGCTTGAGATGGGACTGATTTTTGAGGCTGCACTCCCTTCATGCAATGCAACCATAAGTGATAAGTGGTCCCACTACCATCATGAATGGACAGTGGAGTTGGTTTGGAGAGAATCCCTATTTAATATGCCCATAAGGAATTTGAATTTGGGAGGCTTTTACTTGGTAAAATTCCATTATCAATAATAAAAAACAAGTACTGTGTTTTAAGGAATTTTACTTAATAATTGCGATTCGTAACGCGTTTCACTACACCGTAGCTTCTTCAGACGAATGATTATGCAGAAAAATATAAATGAGAATATAACTATAAATGTTCTTGAGTAATTAAAAGCTTATTGGTTGCTTCTTCTTAAGTGGCTATTTATGACAGGTATATCCAATAAAATTAAGGAATTTGCTCCCCGAAAAGATTCAATAGAGGTGAAGGGCTTAAATCGACTTGTTCATTGATGAGTTTACCTGAGTGTTTGTATTTATTTATTTCTAAAGTTTCCCAAAGATCTACCTTCAATATTTATTATCTGTATGCAAAATTTCAAACTGTGGGTCGAAAGAATAATTATTTTCTAAGAGATGATTCGCGTAATTTGAATCTGATTTTTATTTGAAAACTGCGTTTATGTTCCGATATTCTAATATTAAAATTTCTATGTGTTCTACCAATGTAGAAATTATCACAGTCATTGCAATTCAATCTATAAACACCTGATTTATGGTTTGGTTTTATTATTTTTTATATATTTGCCTAAATTATTATTAGTTTGGAAAGCTATGTTGAAATTGATTTCAGTTTCTCACTTGTAATGCCAACGTAGGTTAAGGTGTTGAATTTTGTTTCAATTTATCGACAGGGTAAACTTCATTCAAAGCGATTCTAAATTTTCAGTTCTTTGAATATTTCTGCTAACAAATGACTTAACGGATTGCCCATAATCGTCTAGCCGTCTTCAATAGTATAATATTTGTTATTGTTATCAATAACAGCAGAAATTTTCATGAATAACTTAGAGAAATTAATTCATAATCATCCACTCAGTAAATATTGTTTATACTGGTATCGCTATGTAGACGATATCATTACTTGCTTCACAGGAACAGATAGACAGTTGAAAATTTTCGAAAATCATATAAATTCATTACATCCAAAAATTGCATTCACAACTGAAATAGAAAGCAATAATTGATAAATTTCTTAGACGTAACAATTTCGAATGAAAATAGAAAACATGTTTTCGCAATTTACCATAAGCCGTCACATACAGATATTATAATACATAACTCGTCGTGTCATCCATATCAACATAAAATGTCAGCATTCAATAGTTTTATTCATAGATTGATAAACATCCTGCTTTCACCAGAAAATTTCAACAAAGAACTAAATTTGATTAAACAAATAGCCAAAAATAATGGTTACAATCCCAAACTAATAAATAATATTTTAAATAAAAAACAAAGTAGAATCGCTTTGAATGAAGTTTACCCTGTCGATAAATTGAAACAAAAATTCAACACCTTAACCTACGTTGGCATTACAAGTGAGAAACTGAAATCATTCTTAAGTAGCAATAATTTCAACATAGCTTTCCAAACTAATAATAATTTAGGCAAATATATAAAAAATAATAAAACCAAACCAGGTAAAAACAATAAATCAGGTGTTTATAGATTGAATTGCAATGACTGTGATAATTTCTACATTGGTAGAACACATAGAAATTTTAATATTAGAATATCGGAACATAAACGCAGTTTTTCAAATGAAAATCAGATTCAAATTACGCGAATCATCTCTTAGAAAATAATCATTCTTTCGACCCACAGTTTGAAATTTTGCATACAGATAATAAATATTGAAGGTAGATCTTTGGGAAACTTTAGAAATAAATAAATACAAACACTCAGGTAAACTCATCAATGAACAAGTCGATTTAAGCCTTTCACCTCTATTGAATCTTTTCGGGGAGCAATCTATTCCTTAATTTTATTGGATATACCTGTCATAAATAACCACTTAAGAAGAAGCAACCAATAAGCTTTTAATTACTCAAGAACATTTATAGTTATATTCTCATTTATATTTTTCTGCATAATCATTCGTCTGAAGAAGCTACGGTGTAGTGAAACGCGTTACGAATCGCAATTATTAAGTAAAATTCCTTAAAACACAGTACTTGTTTTTTATTACCCATAAGGAATGATTAGGCTTGAGTATTATTTTTTACAGGTGCGAGGAGAAGCACCTTATCTTGGGAATGATCCCATAAAGGTTTTACGTGTTTCACAATTAGTTTCTCACCCTCACACCACTCGTGGCGAACTAATATGGCGTCCTGACACTGCGTGTCAGAAATGGAATCCTTGTCAGTATGATAATTTTCAGTTGGTAAGCGATCTGTAGGGACAATATTAAACAGAAAGAAACTCCTCAATGAGGGCTGGACCCACCTGTCTTGAAGCTGAAAATTTTTTTCCAGAGTATTGATAACCCAGGCTTTCAGTATATTGATAATCCACTTCGCAAAAATATTACGTTCTCTGGTTCTTGTACTCTCATAGTGAGCTACTGGAGGATGAATTGAACGCATCCTCTATATCCATGAAGGTTGCATATGCAGTCACCTTACGGTCCAGAGACTGAGACAATACTGTCAAATGCTGCAATAAAATAGGATTTCAATAGGGAGACTGACAAAAGTTATTTATACATCACACGTACCTAAGAAAATAGAAAAAAATTCAGTTCTATAGGCATAATAAAAGATGGTTTTGATTAGGATACCTCGGGAGTCACGCTACGGGACCTTCCTGCTGATCCATGATTTTGAAAATTGTGTATCCTGCAAATTTCGGACATTCTTGCCAAAATTTTAGGTCAGAGTAAAAAAGGTTCAGTATTCATTATGATTTGGATCAGTAGTGGTTTTATTTCAGATACAGATTATTAAGTCAAATGATATTTTTGTCCAAAGTGTCTCAACATTCGGTCGAGAATAGAAAAATTAATTTCAGAAAACCGTCAGACCACCACAATAGTTTTGAATGAAACTGGAAATGGACAATTATTAAACGTTATCTACGAAGTATCAGGAAATTAAAATAAACACATCAAATTTCAGTCTCTATTTATAAATTAATATGGATATGAATCATTTGTCTTCTTATAATTAGTATTGTACGCCATGTTTGCCACCATGATGGCTACCACCATGACTACCTCCTCCAATTCCGTGACTGCCACCATGACTACCACCTCCAAGTCCGTGACTGCCGCCATGGCTACCACCTCCAAGTCCATGACTGCCACCATGAGTACCACTTCCAAGTCCATCGTAACCACCTCCAACACCACCATGACTACCTCCAAGACCACCTCCAACACCACCATGACTACCTCCAAGACCACCTCCAACACCACCGTGACTACCGTAACTACCGTGACCACCTCCGATTCCAGCGTGTCCGCCTCCAATGTCACTATGACCTCCTAGACCACCGTGACTGCCTCCATGACCACCTCCAAGACCACCATGACTACCGTGACTACCACCTCCAAGACCACCATGACCACCGTGACTACCACCTAGACCACCCTGACTACTTCCAAGGCCAACACCACCGCCATATTGGCTGCCTCCTCCAAGGCCCCCATGACTTTTAGATCCTACTCCGATGCCACTACTTCCACAGAGAGTTGTGCCAATAACAGCAGCAATAATTGTGATTATCTGAAAGAAGACAGTTTAGGTGAGATTTATTCGGCGAAAATAAATACATTATTATATGAATAAATTGAAGCGATTGTAGCAATGGAAATACTACTATTTATTTATTCTATTTTTTCTTATTATTTGGCCCCCTGCTCCATTCAAGAGGTATTGATATGAATGATTATTGAAAAATTTCATTTTCGGGATAGGAAGGTCATACCACTACCTCTTGAATGAAACAGCCTGTATTACAGAAAATACGCATCTCAGACCCCTACTTTGGGTATCAAAACACTCAAAAAAATAATCTCTGTAGAGTAACGATGAAAAAATATGAGTTGTAATTAAAAAAAAAAGGTCGATGACGTCATATCTTGCGAATAACAAAAGAAAAATTTTCTGTTTCTTTCAAATAATTTCAAGTTGAATATAAAAATATGAGCGTTTTGCACGAAAATCAAAAATAAAGAAATTATGAATTTTATTCCATACTTTACAGTCGTACTGAATAGGAATTTTGGGAAACATTGGCAACCTCCGAGAAAACTGGTTGATGACATCAGTTTAAACTTAACGTGAACAGACTATAACAGATACATCATCTAACATGTAAACCATAGTAGAATTCAACGGGTATTTTGTGCATCAGTGGTTTAGAAAGGTCATACATGCAATTGTTTCAATGAAAAGCATAGAACAGCAAACTCTGTGGAGGGGTCGTATAACAGGTTGAACCACAAAATCGGAAAGCATCACTCCGTCTACATATTACTGACTGTTCTGTTAGAAGAAACTAAACACTACAGAATGGTTGTCCAGCAGATTGAGCACCATTACTAATGCCTAAGAAACAATGAAAAGAAGAAGAATTGGACGGGAGGATACTGCTAGCCCTCCGAGTACTTTTAAATGATTGTCTGACAAAGGAAAATAAATTTTGAAGGTTAATTGATATATTAAAATTCGAATGAATTGCGCACCTTCACAAATTCGAGATTAATCTATATTCTCAGATTGAAGTTTTGTACATATTATGCAGGTATCTATATGGCCATAATATTTCGACGAAGAAAAAAATAACTTTGTAAACACTCAAAGTAAAAGATTGTGGATTTCATAGTAATAGTAAACTCATAAGTTTTTTCTTCGACAGTTCTTAGTCTATATGAAGTATGAAGGAAATGTTTGAATCACGAAATTGAAGAAATTTTGTTACTTTGTGAATCGACGAACCGGGAATTTTTCATTATACCGATATATAGAGGTATTTTTTCAAGTGGACCATTAGAATATTTTTGACTTCTAGTAGTTGTAGAACTCTGATATTTGGCATGCGGTCTTAAGTTGTGCTAAAAAAAGAACAAGAGGAAAATCGAGGCACTTTCGGTTACACCGGAAGTACTCTGCGACTTTGTTATTTCAAATTGGGGGTTTCCCTATTTTCTTTCTTGAAGAGAATTATTTTTCGAACAACTTCATGAAAGTTTTGCAGCTTTTTAATTTTACCGGAAAAAAATTAAATTTTATTTTGAAACTATTCTGAATTTGGTATTGCTTAAGAAACCAGGAAACTTACTTCAATCCGTTTAAAGCGCAAGGATGTTCAATTGGGAATGCCAAATTTCTCGAGTTGTTTACAGCACGGGTGTTCGGAAATCACCCGCCTTCCTCAGCTTCGGCGAGATAGATAATGAGTCAATTTGAAAGGAAAAAACTAATTTCTTATATAACATGAATAAAATGGGCCATTTTACAGAAACCGCTTAGTTCTATTTTCGAATGGGCTTCCAATGATGTGAAAAAAGAAATCATCTTGTGTTTGACTCAAACCGGCGAGAACATTGAATATCTCTTATAATTTGATATTCTGTACCGTGTAAGATTTTTTCGAATTTTGCTAATGACAGAGAACCAATTTATTTGAAAGATTTTCATTTAAACTAGCCATCTAAGGGGTGGTAGGAGAGGAGACTGGCTCCGCCTTCGTGTTTCCGGTCTTTTTCTCGAAAAGCTAGGTCTCAAATTCGAAAATTAAATCATTGAGTAACGATTTCTCTTCGCATATCCGATCTTGAGATATGTAGGAATCGTTCGACACCCGAATCCATTCTTCTGGTAACCTCGTATAAGTAGGACGGATGAAAGAAAACCACTTATTTTGACAGCTCGACGTTCGTTAATGTTTGGCCGTCAGGGATATTCGGAATGAGGAAAATGCAGCAAAATTTTGCAAGAGTCCGCCGATAGCTCAGCGTTGAATCGAAGATTTTCTAGTTTCCGCGTGGTTTCACGGGAATGAAACTATTGCGGGGAAACATGCGAAACTCGAGGATTGCTCTTTGTCCAGGTTTTGAAACGATCAAACGTGATGGAAAAATTTGTATAGACACAAAAGTCCTACAAAATTATCCCCTCCTCTCGAGAAAAATCGGAGATCTTTTCTATTTACGCTTTTTCGGGGCATTTTTTTGGAATTTTTCGCTCAATCGATCGTTCCGATCGTCTTCTGAAAGACCGAGGTTAGCGATTCTGAAGAAATCTCGCCGTTTCGACTTCCGTTCGCTCTCGGCGATTATTCGGCGAAAAATCTTCAGGGCTCCGTCGTTCGAGCTAGGGGCTCCAAATTTGGCACGGACCTTCCTCAGACCCTTCCCCTCCGGAAAAAAAATACTCGCGGGGGCCGAAGGCCACCTCGTTTCTTCACCGCCTGGTTCAAACTACCGTTATCCCCTCGGATTATTCCCGAAAAAGGCCTTACGACATTAATAATATAGGTGAAACTATTTTAGTCAGTAACACATATGGATATGGATACAAATTAAAATCGTATCGATTCATTGATTTTTTTATTTCGGAGGTAGAGCCCATAAATGATCAATTTCACGTAATCACCAAGTTTTCGAAATAAACATGAATAACTTTCAAAGAAGCTATTCGATTAAATTTTTGACTACGACAATGCGAAGAAAGGGTTATCATATATGAAAAACGGAGTTTTTGAGGTATGAAGTTCGTCAGTAGGTGATTTCGAACTTTCTGTGAGATAAACCAATTGAGGGATTTGACATTCCCATTTAACTATATATAATGATATACATTTTCTAGTGATATTTTGTTTCTGAAGTCAACTATGATTATTCTTGAAATTGAAAAAGGACCATACAATTTGAAAATGAGGCAACATTCTTTCTATTATATAGGCATCATCTTATTATATGTGAACGAAGCTCTGTAAAATTATTGGATTGCAAAAAAATATTCATGATGAAAAAAATATAACACTTCTTCAAAATTGGAGACAATTGAAAAATGGCAATGATATATTTTATTTTCCGAAAAAGGGTCCTTATTTCGTTCTAGTTGTCACAGTTACTTGAAAAGCTGTAGATCATTGACTAAGAATTTGAGCTACATTGCACTTGCTTTGGAAAATACTATGTGAAAATGAACAATTCGAGCGTTGAAAAAATATATTATTGATATTGCAAACCAATCCTTTAAATTATTGATAAAATTTGAGAATATGTTGATGACTTCTAATTCAAACTGCCTGCTTGTTAGCTCAATTTTGAAATTTCATTTTTCCGGTTCTTTGTTATTGAAAATAATGAATCAATAATTGTGAAACTTTTATTCCAAACATATATTTTCTAGTGTAGAAATATAAGGTTATATTATGTTCATACTTTTGATTATTCATATTAGTTTGATAACTAGAATAGACATGAAATACTCATGAATTCCTTTCAGGCCTATTGAAGAAATATATAAAAAGATTGATAAATTCAAATTTTAAATTTTGCCGAAGGATCTGAAATATTCATTCAACTGCCCGAAATTATTCATACATTGCAAGTAATTTTCAATTATATGTAATGCCCTCATTGATTAAATGACGTTAGAAAGGGGTCTGAAAGCGTTTCTGCCTAATGATGATCATAACAATTGATTCATTAACTTCCAAAATTTTTCTTAATAGTAGGATAAATTATTTTACTCACAAGTAATTTCGCCATGTTTGTTCTTCAAGTATTTGGAGACACTATGCTTTCATGGACCAGCGTCGGTAAATTTATACTTAAAAAATATCAATAAATTTGTTGTTTATTTATAAGATTGTTGTGTTATCGTTCAGATTCAGGTTCTAAGATGACCTCACCATCGCGGATTATCTTTTTAATATGATAATGAATTCAATTTTCGAAG
Source organism: Cryptolaemus montrouzieri (assembly GCA_013387265.2). Lineage (NCBI taxonomy): Eukaryota > Metazoa > Arthropoda > Insecta > Coleoptera > Coccinellidae > Cryptolaemus > Cryptolaemus montrouzieri. The sequence goes on from JABFTP020000185.1 coordinate 130,448,857, forward strand.
AATAAAGTGAGCACAATATTTTTGGGAATGTGATGTATCTATTCGTGAAGTATAGATAGATTCGTGAAATGTTTGATAACACAGATTAACAAACAATGTTTTCTTCGTTCTAACATCCGAAATAAAACGATCTTCATAAATCCATTTCTGGAATGAAATCTTCATTATGTAAAAATTTGATATAAAAAAGAAATATTTCTGGTCAAATTACAAAAAAATTTTGAAAATGATTCTTTAAACTTTGAATGCGAAATTTATATGAATTGAAAATTTGAAGCTAAAGACTACACACAACCAAATTTATATGGAATCACTCGGTATTTCACATTATTGATTGTTTTAACCATGTATCTTTGACTACTTGTGAAGAATGAAGTTTTTTGTTGTAAAACAACTGGATATGATAAGAAATTATCACATGTTCGGGATATTGTACTCAGTCGTCACTGAGATTTTGAAACTGTGAATTTCAAAATTTAAAAAAGCCTATAATCACAACTGAAAATGCCTTACGTTGGATTGTCCGATGTGCAAAGGGGTCAAATAATTGCTTTCGTTGAAGTGTCACAGAGGGACATAGCGGCCACAATGGGTGTTAACTAATTTAACGCCTTACGTTCATTTCATAAGAAGTAGTTTAGATGATTTCATTCAAGTAGATGCCGTTTACACAGACATGGCTAAGGCCTTTGGTAAGGTACATCATGCAATTTTGTTGTGGGTTCTAGAGGACTTTGGTATGGTAGGGTCCTCACTGAAATATATAGAATTGTATCTGTCGGATAAACTACAGTATGTTTCATTCGTGTCACCTCTGGTGTTCCTCAAGGCTCACATCTGGGTCCCCTTGTGTTTTCAATTTACATTAATGATATTTCGGAATGTTTTCCTTATACAAAGCATGATTTATATGCCGACGATCTTAGAGTGTACAGTGCTATTCGGTCCTATGATGATATTTTGCGATTTCAGAGTCAATTTGACAGACTTTTCTCTTTTTGTCAAAGTAGGTATTTCAATTAAATATTGATAAGTGTAAGCATATCAGGTTCACAAAAAATGTCAATGTCTTCGATGCTTTTTTTCTGTTGATTAGCTTGTAATTGGGAGGGTAAACCAAATTAAAGATCTTTGTATATATCTTGATTCTAAGTTGTCCTTTGAGTATCATATTGATCATATAGTTTCTAAGGCTTTCAAAATGTTGGGTTTCGTTCTGAGAATCACTAAAAGTTTCAGTGATCCGAGGTCTTTAAAAATGCTATATTTCTCGTTGAAGAGGAGTAATTTGGAATATGCTGTACCTGTTTGCTCCCCTCACTATTACAAGTATATTGACAGAATTGAACGAGCCCAGAGAAAGTTTGTCAAAAGTTTCAACTTTAGATTCTTCAGTCCAAACCATGATTATCAATTAAGTTTGTGTCATCACAAAAGCTTGGAGCAGAGGAGAATCCTTTTCGACACTGTATTTCTCTATCGAATTTTAAATCATTCTTAGTTTTCCGCTTGTTAATTATCTCACTTTCAATGTTCCCTTGTATCCTAGTCATCGAAATGCACTCTTCTATGTTCCGAAGGCTCGTACTAGTTTATTTTTTCATTCTGTTTTCTTGCGAATTAGGCGTCTGTACGATTGACATATTGCCAGTATAGATATTTTTCATGAACCTCTTTCTTCTTTCAAAAAATAATGTTATTGCATATCTCATTAGATCTAAATCATCCTCATTGTAGTAGTTTTCAGTTTTCATGATATTTTGCTTGAGTCTGTAATCTTTAGTGAGCCTTTCTTCTCTCTTTAATTTTTATGAAAGTTATAATTTTCATTTCGCAAGACAGTTTCACTTCTGTTCATTTTTCTGTTATCATTTTTGTGAACCTCGGTAATTGGGTCTATCCTGTAGGGGTTCCTATGTTTCATAACAATTAATAAAAAAATAAATAAATCACAGGAAGGATTTCAAAAACCTACGTTCGATACGTGGAGCTACAAGAAGAAGTCGTAGCAAGATCACTTCTGGAGAACAAGATCGCTTGTTGTGCCAAATTGCATGAAGAGACCCTAGTGCGTCGCACTGTTCGATCAGATGAGCACCAGATTCGGGTTTTAAGGGGTCGTAAAAGACCAGCTAGACTCTGAGCAGCAAGACAAATTCCGAAATACCAAGGGGACAGTGTGATGTTTTGGGGTGCTATTATGCTGGGAGGCAAAACAGATTTGGTTTCGTTTCCTACGAGTGTAAAGGCTAGAAGTGGCCCTAGTGCTGGAGCTCATCGTGAGACTTTGGCGAGGTGCCCACGGTGAGAATTTTTATTTTATGCAAGATAATGCTCCTCCGCATATCAGCAACCTCGATCTTGAAACAGAGAGAATAACTATTCTGGACTAGCCAGCTTGCTCTCCGAACCTAAATCCTATTGAACATTTAAAGGATAATTTCAGAAGGAAAATTAGATCATGGTCTAATAATCCAAAAACCCCACAACAGCTCATCTAAGCCGCCACAGAAGAGTTGCAAAATATCACCCCAGAGGAAATCGAAAACCTAATCCAAAGCATGCCTAGATGGATACAGGCTTATATCAGGACAAGAGGAGGTAATACAAGCTAGTGAGGTCGGGAAAAAACACCTCCTCCGTGAGAAAACAATTTTAAATTTTTCTACTACACGCGGAAAGAGACTCTTGTTTCCTTTTATTTGTTTCTTTCTTAAAATAAACCTTAATTTATTTTTTTTTCAATTGAAATAACTCAAAAAGGATCAATTCTAATAATCCTTTGAAATTTCCAAAATCTGTGAGGTCATATTCAGAATATCGGGTGATTCCATATAAATTTGGTTGGTTTCTGAGGTTCTTTGATGATAATTTTCATTTCACTTCATGAAATTTAGCTCTTTTTCCTTCCATAGAACAACGTATACGTTGCCTGTTAATTGTATGTGAAATTTAAGAGCTTTGACTTACCTCATTATTTTATATATTTTTCCAAAAAATATCAAAGTAATCTCGATTGTAAGCTTTCTTTGACAAAGCTTTATAATGTCAAAGATCCCAAGCCTATGCGTAACATTGACTCCAATTCAACGAATAAATTGTACTTATACATTCTGCCGAAAAAGAACCGGGAATTAATTATTTGAAAAACCTGCTTGAAAGGATTGTCAAAATTTTTGTTGTTGCTAAGTTGGCACAACAATTTTCTATATTGACGGAGAGTATGAACGCAGTTTGTCATCGAATTTGTTTATAGTGCTCGATTTTATCAGTTCCCACAAGTGTTTTTGCGATTTTTACAATGAATAAAATATCAAAAACTGCGAATTTCAAAATTCAAAAAAGTCTATAATCATAATTGAAAATGCGTTACGTTGGATTGCCTGATGTTCAGAGGGGTCGAATAATTGCTCTCGTTGAAGAAGGGGTGACGCAGAGGGATATAGTGGCCACAATGGGGGTATCACAGGGGGTGATTTAAAAAAACTACGCTCTAAACGTGGAGCTACAATCTCTGCCAAATAGGCCTAGAAGAAGTCGTACGAAGATCACTTCTGAAGAACAAGACAGCTATTTGTACAAAATTGCAAGAAAAGACCCTTGTGAGTAGCACCCCATACTCCAAAGGCTACTTCTGGAAGCAACATGCATCAGTGGATCAGTCGGAACGGTACGTCAAAGACTTCGTTCAAAAGGTTTATACAGCAGAAGGCCCTTAAGAGTTCCAGAGCTAACCAGATAACAAAAATTAACAGACTTAATAGGTGTATCGAGCACCAAAATTGAAATATTGAGTATTGGCGAAATGTTCTTCTTTCGAATGAGAACAGTATTGGTGTTCGATCAGATAACCGCCGCATTCGGTTTCTAAGGGGTCGCGGAAGACAAGCAAGACTCCGAGCAGCAAGATAAATTCCGAAATACCAAGGGGGGCAATGTGATGTTCTGGGGTTCATTATGCTGGGAGGAAAAACAGGTTTGATTTCGTCTCTTGCCAGTGTAACAGCTAGAAATTATGTGGACCTAGTGCTGGAGCCCATAGTGAGACTGATGTAAGATAATGCTCTTCCGCATACCAGCAACCTCGCGCGACATTATCTTGATTCCATATAAATTTGGTTGTGTAGGTATATATTTTTTTCAAGATAATAAACATCGACTTGATCTTATGAAAGGGACTATGAATAAGTTGAAGTCTGAAGGTTATTGCTGAAATTAATTAGTAGAGTTTTGAAAAAATGACATTTTTTCTGCCAGTATATTCTGAAAATTCTTTTCAGATTTAGAGCTGATGGTTGAAGTGTTCATTAAGAGACAACGAAAGATTATATTTCCTTCGATTCTAATGAGTAATATTCATTGTTTATTTGTTTTATGGAAATATATTCTCAACGAAGATGAAATAATATATATTTCGTACTTTCCACAATTTCATTTCTACAAATACAACCGGTTTCGGTCATTTTCAAGTGGTCAGCTACAGGAAAAGAACTAATTCATATAGATACTAACCTAATTGGATATTAAGTGGAATGGTATCAATCACTAGTTGGCTATTAAGGGTGATCTCACTTGACTTTAAAAAGTTGATTTCGAAAAATTCCAATAGATCCATTCTCTTTCCTTTGTCGGAATCATGAAGAGTTTCGATATTATCTAATATTATTGAATGTTTTATGGTTTTCAGAGGTTCACATATTAGAGAATTATTGTCAGAGGAGAAATGCTCCTTGAATCAGGTTTCGAAATTCCTATCTGTCTGCCCAACATAACCTACCATATTCATTATAATCAATTTTGTGAACTCCTGATTTTATGAAATTGTCTGTGTTTTGTAAAAAATTTTTCCGAAAAACATCAGGACTTTGCATAGCTCTTAGCCGCTTTTTAGCCAAAATATTCATGGATATTTTGAACAGAACAGTAATATTAAATAGCCACTTAGCGAAATGACATATAGTGTTCTAGTACCGATATGTAGATGATATTTTGGTAGGTTTCAGTGTACGAACATGCAAATTGATAAATTTCTGCAATTTCTGAATGAAGTTTATACCACCATTAAGTTTACAGCAGAAATAGAAATTGATAACAATAATTTTTTTTAATAATTGATAATAACAATATCGACCAACACTGTCAGTTATAACATCTATCGAAAAGAAACCTCAAAATTAAAAAAAATACTATCAGATACTTTCTTGAAAAAATATTCTAGTTTCAACTTGCTTGATCTTCTTTCCAATATCTACTTCTTTCTCAAGCGAAAAAAATCTTGGGTGGTTTTTTCAGATTGGAAGACCTCTTTTTTGTTCAAGATTCAGGAGTGGCCTAAACTCTGCTATAATGTCTTTAAGTATTAAGTTTTTTTTGGTAAGTAGTTTCGTCACATTATTTTTTTTCTGTAAAAATTCATGAAAAAAGGCTCTCACATCATCGCATGCTCCTTCGGCCGAGATGATAAATACTTTTTTGCTTTCGTTTTCTTATTGCCCAAGGATAGCTTTATTGATGAATTCAAATGGATTATCCTCATTTTATACAATAGTGACTCAAAAAATTATTGAATTTTGTAATTTTAAAAATATCGTATCTTGATTTCTTAAATGGATCAATCTGTATTTTATTATTTATGTCAAGGCATACAATATTGTGCTATATTTCTGCAGAAGTAACCTTATCTTTATCTTCGATCATTTTCGAAATATTCGATTATTTGTAAAAATTTCTGAGGAAAACACTAGACACCGTATCAAACCCACATGCATCATTATTCGCACAGAAGTATTTTTTTTCTGTAATGATTCAAGTAGTTAAAAAATGAAACCTAAACAAGATAATTCTTTCAAGAGTCTCGTGTCTCGTACGTATGTACGAGACAGTCCTTTCTGGAATCGTTAGGGTACCCCGATGCAGCTTGTTAGGATGCTGAAAAGCGATATGTGAGGATCCTAATAAGGACAAAACAGCAGTCTGCCGCTTTGTTTCTTGGCATCCTGCTTAGTTGCACTATTATGGCTCTTGGGGGCTGCGTGCATGGCGGGCAGATTTGGGAACTAGCTGTCGTCAGGGAGGATAATTCATTGATCTACGGATTTTTGAATAATTTTTTGTCTATTTTGTTTATATATATAGACTCCTCGCGAGTCTGATGTCATATATATATATATATATATATATATATATATATATATATATATATATATATATATATATATATATATATATATATATATATATATATATATATATATATATCATCATGAAAAATATAAATCCACCACTCGGTAATTAATACCAGTGCCAGGCAATGATTATAATCGAAACATATCCTGGAATAATTATATAAACTATAGCATCATCAGACAATGACATCAATGTACCAACGAGTAGTGTCAAAGGCTTTCTCCCTGGAAAAATCCAATGCACGGACCTTAGTCAAGTAACACTGAATGTTACTCATTAATAGTTTCTTTTGTGTGAAGTGATGAACGATCGAATAGAATACTGCTCTGAATATAAATATGACAAAATTGTCAGTTAATTATTTTACATTTATATGTACAAATAAATAAAATATGAAATGAGATTCTGAGCAGTATAAACTAAAGAGAAAACCTATTACTCTACCTCATTATTTTTTCGGAAAGAAACCTACGAAGAATATAACAAGGTTTGATGAGTGTTATCTTTGTAACTCTTCGAACAAATTTTTCTTCAGACCCGAAATCTCAATACTTTTGTGAAGATTCCTAGGAATAACACCTGTTGTGGAAATAATAATCGGTAGAATAAATTTTTTTCATTTTCCACATTTTTTGATCTCGTCGCCAAGCATCATATATTTAGATTTTTTCATTGTATTTATTGTGTATATTATGTGTGTCGGGTATAGCAATATCAATTATATATGTTAATTGATTCTGTTTATCAGTAAGAATGATATCTGGTCTATTGAGTTTTACAGCTCTGTTGCAAAGAATTGTTTTATCAAAATGAAGTTTATATTTCTCATTTTCACAAATAATCTCAGGTTCATATTTGTAAAAATATTTTCTTTTGGGAATTAGGTCATGTTTAATTCCTAGATTAAAATGAATAATATTAGCGACGGCATTATGTCTTTCTAAATAATCTGTTGAAGCAAGGACTGAGCAAGATGATAGTATATGAAAAACTGTTTCTGAAGAACAGAAACATCTACGGCAAGAATCATCTATATATATATATATATATATATATATATATATATATATATATATATATATATATATATATATATATATTCCTAGGAATAACACCTGTTGTAGAAATAATAATCGGTAGAACAAATGTTTTTTTATTTTCCACATTTTTAAATCTCGTCGCTAAGCAACATTTATTTAGAAATTTTTTTCATTGTATTTATTTTGTATATTATGTGTGTCGGGTATAGCAATATCAATTATTTATGTTATTTGATTCTGTAGAATTGTTTTATTGAAATAAAGTTTATATTTCTCGTTTTCACAAATAATCTCAGGTTCATATTTGTAACCTTTTTTTTCTTTTGTGAATGGGGTCATGTTTAATTCCTAGATTAAAATGAATAATATTATCGACGGCATTATGTCTTTTCGAATAATCTGTTGACTGAGCAAGATCATAATATATGAAAACTGTTTCTGAAGAACAAAAACATCTACGGCAAGAATCATCTATATTTTGCTTGATGATGTGTTTTCTATAATTCTTCGTGAAAACAACCTGATCCTGGATCGCAATTGTCAAGCCTTCTATTTCAGCGAACAATTCTCCAGATACTTACCATATATTTGATGCGATTTCATCAATACAATCATACTTAAATTCTTTAAGGTGCTTTCCGTGTTATTTTTTCTGCATCCAACTTTCTCTTTTAGAATTATTATCAAATATATCAAAATCTACCTTCTGCATTGTCAAGTTCAGAGGTGTAAGATTATGATTTGAAGCAACAACAATATCATGTAATTTAAACGTTCTCTGTTTATCATGAAAATGGGAACGTAGATGAAAAATCTGTTTACTATGAATATTATTCAAATCAGTTAATCCACGACCTCCAAGATGTCTAGGTAGTGTAACTCTTTGAACAGCTGACTTTGGGTGGTGCTTATTATATTTACAAAGCATTTTCCTTGCTTGACATTATAATTGATTGAAATCAGTTTTAGACGATTTAATGATTTCAAAAGAAGATGTAAGAGTAGGAACTGCATAGGAGTTGATAGCTCTGAAAAGGTTTTTACTAGTTAAATGACTCTCGATGATAATTCTAAGTCTGTTGTAATATAAACTTCTAATATTTTCTTTAGTGCTGCTATGGTTAATTGTCTTGTCTTGAACAAATCCAATATATTTATATGTATCTCCTTGATGCATTCGCTCGATTTCGATATTGGAAATCTTTATATAATCAGAGGTGATCTTTCTCTTTTCATTAAAAGGATTTTACACTTAGGAAGCCCAAATTTCATAAAAATATCATTGGAATAGTAGAAAGTAATTTCAAGTAGATAATGTCTTTAAGTATTAATTTTTTTTTTGTAAGTAGTTTCGTCACATTATTTTTTTTCTGTAAAAATTCATGAAAAAAGGCTCTCACATCATCGCATGCTCCTTCGGCCGAGATGATGAATACTTTTTTGCTTTCGTTTTCTTATTGCCCAAGGATAGCTTTATTGATGAATTCAAATGGATTATCCTCATTTTATACAATAGTGACTCAAAAAAATTATTGAATTTTGTAATTTTAAAAATATCGTATCTTGATTTCTTAAATGGATCAATCTGTATTTTATTATTTATGTCAAGGCATAAAATATTGTGCTATATTTCTGCAGAAGTAACCTTATCTTTATCTTCGATCATTTTCGAAATATTCGATTATTTGTAAAAATTTCTGAGGAAAACACTAGACACCGTATCAAACCCACATGCATCATTATTCGCACAGAAGTATTTTTTTCTGTAATGATTCAAGTAGTTAAAAATGAAACCTAAACAAGATAATTCTTTCAAGAGTCTCGTGTCTCGTACGTATGTACGAGACAGTCCTTTCTGGAATCGTTAGGGTACCCTGATGCAGCTTGTTAGGATGCTGAAAAGCGATATGTGAGGATCCTAATAAGGACAAAACAGCAGTCTGCCGCTTTGTTTCTTGGCATCCTGCTTAGTTGCACTATTATGGCTCTTGGGGCTGCGTGCATGGCGGGCAGATTTGGGAACTAGCTGTCGTCAGGAGAATAATTCATTGATCTACGGATTTTTGAATAATTTTTGTCTATTTTGTTTATATATATAGACTCCTCGCGAGTCTGATGTCATATATGTATATGTATGTATATATATATATATATATATATATATATATATATATATATATATATATATATCATGAAAAATATAAATCCACCACTCGGTAATTAATACCAGTGCCAGGCAATGATTATAATCGAAACATATCCTGGAATAATTATATAAACTATAGCATCATCAGACAATGACATCAATGTACCAACGAGTAGTGTCAAAGGCTTTCTCCCTGGAAAAATCCAATGCACGGACCTTAGTCAAGTAACACTGAATGTTACTCATTAATAGTTTCTTTTGTGTGAAGTGATGAACGATCGAATAGAATACTGCTCTGAATATAAATATGACAAAATTGTCAGTTAATTATTTTATATTTATATGTACAAATAAATAAAATATGAAATGAGATTCTGAGCAGTATAAACTAAAGAGAAAACCTATTACTCTACCTCATTATTTTTTCGGAAAGAAACCTACGAAGAATATAACAAGGTTTGATGAGTGTTATCTTTGTAACTCTTCGAACAAATTTTTCTTCAGACCCGAAATCTCAATACTTTTGTGAAGATTCCTAGGAATAACACCTGTTGTGGAAATAATAATCGGTAGAATAAATTTTTTTCATTTTCCACATTTTTTGATCTCGTCGCCAAGCATCATATATTTAGATTTTTTCATTGTATTTATTGTATATATTATGTGTGTCGGGTATAGCAATATCAATTATATATGTTAATTGATTCTGTTTATCAGTAAGAATGATATCTGGTCTATTGAGTTTTACAGCTCTGTTGCAAAGAATTGTTTTATCAAAATAAAGTTTATATTTCTCATTTTCACAAATAATCTCAGGTTCATATTTGTAAAAATATTTTCTTTTGGGAATTAGGTCATGTTTAATTCCTAGATTAAAATGAATAATATTAGCGACGGCATTATGTCTTTCTAAATAATCTGTTGAAGCAAGGACTGAGCAAGATGATAGTATATGAAAAACTGTTTCTGAAGAACAGAAACATCTACGGCAAGAATCATCTATATATATATATATATATATATATATATATATATATATATATATATATATATATATATTCCTAGGAATAACACCTGTTGTAGAAATAATAATCGGTAGAACAAATGTTTTTTTATTTTCCACATTTTTAAATCTCGTCGCCAAGCAACATTTATTTAGAAATTTTTTCATTGTATTTATTTTGTATATTATGTGTGTCGGGTATAGCAATATCAATTATTTATGTTATTTGATTCTGTAGAATTGTTTTATTGAAATAAAGTTTATATTTCTCGTTTTCACAAATAATCTCAGGTTCATATTTGTAACCTTTTTCTTCTTTTGTGAATGGGGTCATGTTTAATTCCTAGATTAAAATGAATAATATTATCGACGGCATTATGTCTTTTCGAATAATCTGTTGACTGAGCAAGATGATAATATATGAAAACTGTTTCTGAAGAACAAAAACATCTACGGCAAGAATCATCTATATTTTGCTTGATGATGTGTTTTCTATAATTCTTCGTGAAAACAACCTGATCCTAGATCGCAATTGTTAAGCCTTCTATTTCAGCAAACAATTCTCCAGATACTTACCATATATTTGATGCGATTTCATTAATATAATCATACTTAGATTCTTTAAGGTGCTTTCCGTGTTATTTTTTCTGCATCCAACTTTCTCTTTTAGAATTATTATCAAATATATCAAAATCTACCTTCTGCATTGTCAAGTTCAGAGGTGTAAGATTATGATTTGAAGCAACAACAATATCATGTAATTTAAACGTTCTCTGTTTATCATGAAAATGGGAACGTAGATGAAAAATCTGTTTACTATGAATATTATTCAAATCAGTTAATCCACGACCTCCAAGATGTCTAGGTAGTGTAACTCTTTGAACAGCTGACTTTGGGTGGTGCTTATTATATTTACAAAGCATTTTCCTTGCTTGACATTATAATTGATTGAAATCAGTTTTAGACCATTTAATGATTCCAAAAGAAGATGTAAGAGTAGGAACTGCATAGGAGTTGATAGCTCTGAAAAGGTTTTACTAGTTAAATGACTCTCGATGATAATTCTAAGTCTGTTGTAATATAAACTTCTAATATTTTCTTTAGTGCTGCTATGGTTAATTGTCTTGTCTTGAACAAATCCAATATATTTATATGTATCTCCTTGATGCATTCGCTCGATTTCGATATTGGAAATCTTTATATAATCAGAGGTGATCTTTCTCTTTTCATTAAAAGGATTTTACACTTAGGAAGCCCAAATTTCATAAAAATATCATTGGAATAGTAGAAAGTAATTTCAAGTAGATAATGTCTTTAAGTATTAATTTTTTTTTTGTAAGTAGTTTCGTCACATTATTTTTTTCTGTAAAAATTCATGAAAAAGGCTCTCACATCATCGCATGCTCCTTCGGCCGAGATGATGAATACTTTTTTGCTTTCGTTTTCTTATTGCCCAAGGATAGCTTTATTGATGAATTCAAATGGATTATCCTCATTTTATACAATAGTGACTCAAAAAATTATTGAATTTTGTAATTTTAAAAATATCGTATCTTGATTTCTTAAATGGATCAATCTGTATTTTATTATTTATGTCAAAGCATAAAATATTGTGCTATATTTCTGCAGAAGTAACCTTATCTTTATCTTCGATCATTTTCGAAATATTCGATTATTTGTAAAAATTTCTGAGGAAAACACTAGACACCGTATCAAACCCACATGCATCATTATTCGCACAGAAGTATTTTTTTCTGTAATGATTCAAGTAGTTAAAAATGAAACCTAAACAAGATAATTCTTTCAAGAGTCTCGTGTCTCGTACGTATGTACGAGACAGTCCTTTCTGGAATCGTTAGGGTACCCTGATGCAGCTTGTTAGGATGCTGAAAAGCGATATGTGAGGATCCTAATAAGGACAAAACAGCAGTCTGCCGCTTTGTTTCTTGGCATCCTGCTTAGTTGCACTATTATGGCTCTTGGGGCTGCGTGCATGGCGGGCAGATTTGGGAACTAGCTGTCGTCAGGAGGATAATTCATTGATCTACGGATTTTTGAATAATTTTTGTCTATTTTTGTTTATATATATAGACTCCTCGCGAGTCTGATGTCATATATATATATATATATATATATATATATATATATATATATATATATATATATATATATATATATATATATATATATATCATGAAAAATATAAATCCACCACTCGGTAATTAATACCAGTGCCAGGCAATGATTATAATCGAAACATATCCTGGAATAATTATATAAACTATAGCATCATCAGACAATGACATCAATGTACCAACGAGTAGTGTCAAAGGCTTTCTCCCTGGAAAAATCCAATGCACGGACCTTAGTCAAGTAACACTGAATGTTACTCATTAATAGTTTCTTTTGTGTGAAGTGATGAACGATCGAATAGAATACTGCTCTGAATATAAATATGACAAAATTGTCAGTTAATTATTTTACATTTATATGTACAAATAAATAAAATATGAAATGAGATTCTGAGCAGTATAAACTAAAGAGAAAACCTATTACTCTACCTCATTATTTTTTCGGAAAGAAACCTACGAAGAATATAACAAGGTTTGATGAGTGTTATCTTTTGTAACTCTTCGAACAAATTTTTCTTCAGACCCGAAATCTCAATACTTTTGTGAAGATTCCTAGGAATAACACCTGTTGTGGAAATAATAATCGGTAGAATAAATTTTTTCATTTTCCACATTTTTTGATCTCGTCGCCAAGCATCATATATTTAGATTTTTTTCATTGTATTTATTGTGTATATTATGTGTGTCGGTTATAGCAATATCAATTATATATGTTAATTGATTCTGTTTATCAGTAAGAATGATATCTGGTCTATTGAGTTTTACAGCTCTGTTGCAAAGAATTGTTTTATCAAAATAAAGTTTATATTTCTCATTTTCACAAATAATCTCAGGTTCATATTTGTAAAAATATTTTCTTTTGGGAATTAGGTCATGTTTAATTCCTAGATTAAAATGAATAATATTAGCGACGGCATTATGTCTTTCTAAATAATCTGTTGAAGCAAGGACTGAGCAAGATGATAGTATATGAAAAACTGTTTCTGAAGAACAGAAACATCTACGGCAAGAATCATCTATATATATATATATATATATATATATATATATATATATATATATATATATATATATATATATTCCTAGGAATAACACCTGTTGTAGAAATAATAATCGGTAGAACAAATGTTTTTTTATTTTCCACATTTTTAAATCTCGTCGCCAAGCAACATTTATTTAGAAATTTTTTTCATTGTATTTATTTTGTATATTATGTGTGTCGGGTATAGCAATATCAATTATTTATGTTATTTGATTCTGTAGAATTGTTTTATTGAAATAAAGTTTATATTTCTCGTTTTCACAAATAATCTCAGGTTCATATTTGTAACCTTTTTTTTCTTTTGTGAATGGGGTCATGTTTAATTCCTAGATTAAAATGAATAATATTATCGACGGCATTATGTCTTTTCGAATAATCTGTTGACTGAGCAAGATCATAATATATGAAAAACTGTTTCTGAAGAACAAAAACATCTACGGCAAGAATCATCTATATTTTGCTTGATGATGTGTTTTCTATAATTCTTCGTGAAAACAACCTGATCCTAGATCGCAATTGTTAAGCCTTCTATTTCAGCAAACAATTCTCCAGATACTTACCATATATTTGATGCGATTTCATTAATATAATCATACTTAGATTCTTTAAGGTGCTTTCCGTGTTATTTTTCTGCATCCAACTTTCTCTTTAGAATTATTATCAAATATATCAAAATCTACCTTCTGCATTGTCAAGTTCAGAGGTGTAAGATTATGATTTGAAGCAACAACAATATCATGTAATTTAAACGTTCTCTGTTTATCATGAAAATGGGAACGTAGATGAAAAATCTGTTTACTATGAATATTATTCAAATCAGTTAATCCACGACCTCCAAGATGTCTAGGTAGTGTAACTCTTTGAACAGCTGACTTTGGGTGGTGCTTATTATATTTACAAAGCATTTTCCTTGCTTGACATTATAATTGATTGAAATCAGTTTTAGACCATTTAATGATTCCAAAAGAAGATGTAAGAGTAGGAACTGCATAGGAGTTGATAGCTCTGAAAAGGTTTTTACTAGTTAAATGACTCTCGATGATAATTCTAAGTCTGTTGTAATATAAACTTCTAATATTTTCTTTAGTGCTGCTATGGTTAATTGTCTTGTCTGGGCAAAATCCAATATATTTATATGTATCTCCTTGATGCATTCGCTCGATTTCGATATTGGAAATCTTTATATAATCAGAGGTGATCTTTTCTTTTCATTAAAAGGATTTTACACTTAGGAAGCCCAAATTTCATAAAAATATCATTGGAATAGTAGAAAGTAATTTCGAGTAGACTTTTCAAATGCGATCTAGTTCCGGCATATAATTCAATATCATCTAAATAAATTAAGTGACTTAATTTGAATTCAGTTGATAGACTTTTCATTTCAAAGCCGAAACTGGTAGCATTTAGCTCATGAGATAATGGATTAGAACACTTGAAGAATCACCTTGAAAAATGCCTCTTTTGATTGGAATTACTTCGGATGTTTTGAAATATTCAATTGAAGACTGGTTCTCCAAATTTTCATTACAAATTCAAGAAAAAGACGAAGTGTCTTATCAATTTTATAAATTTCCAAAATTTCTTGAAGCCATGAATGAGGAGAATTATTAAAAGCCTTTTGGTAATCAATGAAGGCTGTATGAATATTTCTCTTCTTAGTTTGAGCTTGGTTAAAACCAAAATAATCAATTACAAGTTGCTCTTTAGTACCAAGGTGTTATTTTCTACATCCTTTTGTTGTTCGGAAAGAATATTATAATTCTCCAAATGTGCATAAATTTTTGGGTATTACATGCAGTTTGAATTTTATATATTGTTATTGTTAATATTGTATATATATATATATATATATATATATATATATATATATATATATATATATATATATATATATATATATATATATATATATATATATATATATATATATATATATATAAATATATAATTATAATCATTGCCTGGCAATGGTATTGATTACTGGGTGGTGGATTTATATTTTTCATGAAATCAGTTTGATTGCATGAACAGATATATGGGCAACTCGTCGGGGTAAAACCCCTATATATATATATATATATATATATATATATATATATATATATATATATATATATATATATATATATATATATATACAGTAGTTAAATGTTCTTGAAGTGGTTTAATAAGATTGTTCACTCGAAATAATATCTTAACATTTAATCAAATATTGGTATAGTATAAGCGACAATTCTCATTTCAATTTTGATTCACTATTCTCAAAAACGATTGTTTCCCCCTCTTCCTATGTTGTTGTTATTTCCTCCTAGTCTATCAGAACCACGAGATGGTTTCGATCCTCCACCGAACGGGCCCCTTTCACTATGTTGTTGAAATCCTTTTCCATTACTAGGATTCACCAGAGCGGCTAGTAAAAACAAGCACACAAGTGCAATCAACTTAAACTGAAAAAGAAAAGAGTTAATTTTTTAGAGCAGTTCTCCAATGCAAAGAGTATCAGAATCTCGTAGGAAAATGCTGCAACTTCACAATTTTTTTTTCCTGAGATACATGAGAATATAGATACTTAGTTCCAAGTTGAAAACAAAAATTTAAAACGAAAAATTTCGTTTCACCTAATGGATTCTGATTAAATTCTTTAAATGTCAATAAATAGTATGCCTTATGTGTGCTACATTTCACTGATTACCATCTGAAGGGGAGAAATTTTCATAAATTTGATTAAATTTTCAAACTATTCTAACTTATTGAACATGATAGATATAACTGTACGGTATTAGTTAAATATAAGTAACGAGAAAAAGGTACCATAAACAGCCTGCCTTGACACAGATGAAATTTATGGGAAAAGGAGGAATTTCGCTAAATATTTGACGTCGAATAGATTTTGTACACTCATTCATGTTTCATTGAATTTATAAGGGCAATAAAAAATGGTAAAACCTTCAAAAAAATATGTGTAAATGACTCTGATGTTTGGACTAGCATCTTGCAATGATTTTGGTGCTAGAGACTTTATTTCAATGGATTCCCATCAAAAGACTACCATATGGGCATGATTTTGTGCGTAGAGCGCAGTATCAAAAGGAATATTGGTGATTTTTGTACAAGATATTATCAACTCATTTTATTTTTGTATAATACTAAGTACACTCAACGAAAATGCACGGTAGTTAGGTGGTTGTAAGACTTAATATTTTTCTAGAAGAATACGTTTTAGAAGTCATTGCTGAGGAGACTTCTACCAATACTTAAATGTTATCAACTTAATTCAATTCATGTAAAAAGGCACTCCAATGAATTTTAATAACTTCAACACTATTGAAACAAAAAGTTCAAGAGTTTTCCTGAGAATTACTACCTTATGGTACATTTTATGAATTGGTTTTCAAACTTCCTTGAGCGAAACGCTGCTTTTCTGGGAATAATCTTCTACTCGAAGAAGAAGGTTTTCGAAGATGGCCTTACAAACTCACTATAGGGCTTCTGAAAACCCCATGCCATTATTCAAACTCGACACCAGCATCAGTTACAAATCTGACCTTCAAATGTTGGTAAAGTTTTCATTGGAACATTTGTACCGCCACATCGTTTGAAAGGAGAATTCATTTGGACTTACTTTTCAATATCTTGCTGATTTATTGTAGGAGATTTGTCTAAGTGAAACATCGTATACAGAATGGAAGTCAAGAAACCTATTATATGATCACCTAGATTACCTGACCTGAATTCTCCTGAACTTGATTTCTAATTCAACCTATAGAGCTCTATGCAGCCTCCATCACAAATAGAAAGATGTGGGTTGTGAAAATAATGTATTTTTCTAATGAAATGAAGAACAACCACCAAATTCAATTTAGGATACAAAGATCTTTCGATGTCCGAAATGCATCAGAGTTGAAAATTATCACTTTGAAAAGCATAGTTGATAAAATACTTTTCTTGTAACAATCTTCAAAACATCACACTGAAGGATGTTTTCAATAAAATATTGCTTTTTTTAAGGTGATCGACATCCCAGTTAGTGAAGAAAGAAGTATTACAACATCGAACAATTTGTGGTTTGAGTATTTTCCAATGAGCAATATTCTTGCCTGCATGTTCTGAAATACGGGATCTTCTCAATCGGGATTCGAGTTAGATTATTCAAATCTTCATTTTGAAATTTCGCGCCATCCTAATCTTTTTGTACTCCTTGTTACTGGATAATTTTTTAACGAAAACGTTTTATGCAAAATAATTGAAAGAGTTTGAAAATTTGATCAATTAAGTTGAAATTTCTCCGTCTTCAAAATGAGAGGGTAATTAGTGTTCGGAGTGGGATTTAGAAAAAAAATGTTGGATGAAGTTGTGGAATTATTTTGAGTTCTATCAGATGCCAAAAAATTGTTATCTTATTCTTGTAATGAGTTCTATATGAATCCTTTCGCTTCACTCAAATTGAAGATGAATTGCAGAAGAATACATTACGACAAGTCGAATAACATTATTTGGAAGAAGAAATCTTGGATGTGGATGATTAATTGATGAACAACTATTTTTATACTCGAAAAAACTGCGAGTTTTCTATGCTCTCACCCAAGATCGCCCCCGACAAGTGCTGCACAGGTATAATTCGATATCCTAAATGAGAATGACATACTGCAGTTTCGAGATTATTATGGATTCATCAAGTTCGCATATAATCCTGTAATTTCGAAATGTATTATACCTTAATGATTTATCAAGGTCTACGGAGCTCTAACGTATACATATGTTACATGTTCGTTTCAAGGTCTCAGTGCCCTAGGGGAACTCCGACCACAATCTCATTTCTGCTATTGGGAATTTTGTACAGCCAAGCTATGAAGATCCAACGTTTTCCAGGAAGATATGTTATTACAATCGAGTAGGCTTGGAGGAGATCGTCATTATCTTTTAATGACGTCTGTTCCTCAGATCCTGACATAAATGTCTGCACAGAATCCGTCACTGAAGTTATCCTTGCAGGCTTGAAACTCTACATTCCAAATTCCACGAAAAAATCATCCGCATAAGAAAAAGCTTGGTTCACTTAAAATGGCCAAAAAGCTGTCATAGTTAAAAACAGAACTAATAAGAACTGGAGAAATATCTAACAGATAAAACTGAGGCTGAATATGTGCGTTTCAGGAATATTTGTAACTCAACAATTGAGAGAGCGACAACCTACTTCAATGAAAGAATTAGGAATAGATTCTCGGAGCAGATCAGTGGAACTCGTCAGTTCTATTTTATTCTATGGTGGAGGTAATCAGCAGCAACTTCTGCAAAACATCCTTCCCACCTTCGACTGAGGATGACGGTTCCATCGCATCATAACCTGAAACAAAGGTGGATCTCTCTGCAAAAATATTTTTGCGAAATTCTGTTTTAGATACATCAAGCGGAGTGCCACTAAGCATCCCACAAGGCACTGGGTCTTGATTGAATACCCCCAAATGTTCTGAAAGAATGTGCTCTAGAGTTAGCAACTGTTTCAAATTTCGTATGTGAGCCTCAGTGTTGGAAAGTTGCGAAACAACAAATGATTCAAGAGAAAGGAAAGAAATGCCCAATCCAAAATTATCGTCCAATCGCATTGTTGCTCATCATGTCATGGAAATAGTGATTAACGTTGAGCTCATAGAATAACTCAAGTTACAGGGTATTATCTGTGATTGACAATACGGTTTCCATAGATAACGATCAACTGATGACCTCCTTTCATACGTTTTGCATTTATGGACATCAACAATCGAAAAGCATGGCGAATCAAGAGCCGTTGCTGTTGATATTCAGCTCTTGATAATTCAAAGGCCACAGGGTTTGACACGCAGCCTTGAAGAATAAACTTATCGCATATGAGTTTTACGAAAAACTGCATGGTTGGATTGGTAGCTTCCTCTTCAGTACATCGATTCGGGTGGTAGTTGATGGTGTAACGAGTGAATCTTTACAGATTGATGCCGGAGTATCCTAGGGCTCTATATTGTTGTCCGCTCTCTTTCTGTTACAGATAATGATCTGTTCCACTCCACTGAAAACAGAATATTTGGGTTGGCAAACGACTGTACTTTAGTTACCTCATTTTCTAGTCAGCGTCCTATAATTGGTGAGGAGGCACTCCTAGAAAGATATCACTACAGCATATCACTGAATTCAGACTGGAGATATTAGCGTAAGCTGATTGAATTTGATCAATTTCGACGCGATCAACAACGTTCTGCAGAAAAGTCAGAGCAGAAGAACCTCCTCTGATCATGTAAAGGCATCGAATTTGACAGTGAAGAGCATGAATCTGGCGTATCATGCAACGCTGAACCATGTGCAGCCAATGCCTAATCTATTTCTGCTGTTACTTTTCAGGGATAAGCAGTTCTTCACGCCATCACAGCTGATGATTCAATACAAACCACAGGTGCGCCTGGCTTGGAATACTGTTTCCATGTATGATGCTTCTCACCTACATATTCATTACATCTATTGCATAGTGTCCAGAAGAGAACAGTGGGCCTCATCGACCGTTCGGAGATCATGTGTGATATCCAGCCCCTCGCTGCACTAGTTTTTTCTTAAGGTACTTCTATGGTGAATGCTCTGAAGAACTGAAAGGCTTGGTTCCAGAAAGAATCTAGTTCCAAAGAAAAGCCAGGCTCGCGAAAACACTCACCAGATGATGGTTCAACTAGCTACGCCACGTACCTCTCTCTATGAAAATTCTTTTGTTCACAGGGATAGTATACAGTGGAACTCGGTGAACACACAGATTCAATCATCTTGGGCAGCCATACACGTGGTATGACAGGCATCACCTCCTCCCAAGAGTTAAGAATAAATAAAAAGAAAAAATATATGAGTGAGATCTATCGATTATGTCTGATCTTAGTAATGTAGAAGATAGTGATCTCCCATAAAATGATTGAATTTTCAAAATTGAAAGAAATTTGAATAAAACTCACAAAATAACTTCCACACATGTTGACTTATTCTTCTGTGATAGTTAGTATTTGAATGATACTATGCACAAGATATCTATGTAATATAATATATACTATTCTTTAAGAAAGGAAGAAAAGGTAAAGTCCCTTGAATATAATTAATTCAAAATCTCAATTCTCAGAGACTGTTTGCATCATAAATATTATAATCTCTGTTAGTGCTTTATTGTTGATTTGTTTACTTATCATTATCGCGAAATGAACATTTCAAATTCCTGGAAATGTGGATTATACAAGGTGTTACATAATAGTATAACACAACTTGAGGGGGTAAATCTACGTGCAATTTTAAGAAAAAAGTTTTCATAAACGTAGGTCCGCAAAATCTTCGTTCCGGAGCCACAGGATTTTGAAATTTCCGGAAAAAATTGTTTTTTCCTTCAAAATTCCTGCAGTTTTTGAGATATTCAGTCCAAATTTGGAATACAAGCTTTTTTCACAGCCTCCATTATTACACGTTCTAGATTATAATTGAAATTCACAAGCTGTGATTTTCCGAATCCGTGTCTCCTTTTGCCCTCTCAGACTTTTTTGCAGTACGCCACTGATAAGCGTACAATCAATTTTCGTCAACTTCGTTCAATTCAAAAACCTTTTTGACACTTCGTATCTCCAACCGTTTTCGAGTGAACAATTATTGAGTTTAAATTATCTGAATTGTATGTTATTCGCTGAATAAAAAAAATAATAGAAATACTTGATAGATATGCCCAAAATTTGCTTTTATTTTGATAGCTCGTCTTCTGAGACTTAACTTATTCAATATCAAACTACAAAGAAGTATAATTAAAATGTAAACAACTTGCTGGAAGTGACCTTCACCTGCAAGAATACAGGCCTCTGTCCTTCTTCGCATATTATCACGCACTTATTCCTGGGGTATTTATTATCGTGTCTCAAGAGGTTATTATTCGATTTCTTAATTCTTCTACAGTGTTCACTGGAGTGATATAAACTAAACTTTTGAGATATCCCAATGGGAAAATGTCTAAACTATTCAAGTCTGGGGACCTAGGAGGCCATGGTTCTGGCCCACCCCGACATATCCATCGCTTGTTGCATGTATTATTCGAGAATTCCCTAGCTCCTCCACTAAAATGTGCTGGTGCCCCGTCATGCATTAACCACATTATGTTTCTCACTAAAAGTGGCACATCCTCGAGCAATAAAGGTAACTCTTCAAGAAATGCCGATTAGCGGGACAGTTTAGTCTGTTAGTAAAAAAAAATTTCCCAATCAAATAATTTCCAATTATTTCGACCCAGACATTTAGTAAGAATTGTTCTTGATGATGAATTCTTCAATCAAATGGGGGTTTTCCTCAGCCCAATAATGATTATTGTGAAAATTTGTGATAGCAGTTCTCGAAAAGTTAGTTTCGTCTGTGAACATCATTTCATGATCAAAATGAGCATTTTCTCTAATTTTATCTAAGAACCATCGACAGAAATTCAGGAAAATCTCGAGGAAGTAGAGTTTGGACGCGTTGAATATGAAACGGGTACAATAAAAAGTCGTTCCTCCAAACTAGAACATGTGAAATATTCAACTTATTTATTTTTCTTGTACTCACATAAGGATTCAAATCAATACAATTCAAAACTGCTTCCTCAATATCTGGAGTTCTCATAGTTTGAGTTGCACCTTTTGAATCATTATTTGCAGTAAAAGTATCAGTTTCCCACAACTTTCTATGAATATTTGAAAATGTTCGCCTGTCTGGTGTTACTCGATTTGGAAAGCGCACCTGATATAATCGCCTAGCTGTTGTGTTTCCGTCTGCCAGACCGTACATGTAATGGATATCAGCCAATTCGGCGTTAGTAAAATTAGCCATTTCTTTTCACAACAATAACTTCAAAAGTCTCAAAACTAATCTTTATTTTTATAAACAATTAGAGCAGACACTGGTCCAACTTCAGCAATTGTCAAAATAAATATATAAATGAAAAAATCAAAGCCTACTAGTTATTTTTTCAATTAGAAGTGCTTTCGATCCAGTGAATGCAAACGGTTGGAGAAACGAAAAAATTACAAATTAAATTGAACGAAGATGACGAAAATTGATTGTACGCTGATCAGTGGCGTACTGCAAAAAAGTTTTAAGAGGCAAAAGAAGACATGGCTCAGGAAAAGAAAACATCTTGTAGATTCTAGTTAAAAAGAACGTGTAATGATGGAGGCTGTAAAAATAGCTTGCATTCCAAATTTGGGCTGAATATCTCATAAACTGCAGGAGTTTTAAAAAGAAATCAATTTTTCCGGAAATTTCAACACTCTGTAGTTCTGTAACGAAGCTTTTGCCGGCCTTTATTTATATGAACTTTTTTTTTAAAAATTGCACATAGAGTTAACCCCTCAAGTTGTGACATACTACTATGTGAAACCCTGTATTCTTTATATGTTTACTAGAAAAGAATCAAGAAAAAGTCCTTTCTACATGTATTCATGAAACATCGAAGAATTCTTTTTAATCCGTTTCGAGACGATGTATGTCTAAATTTTCAAATGAGTAATTATCATAGATTTGTGCTGAATAATTATTCAAACCGGCTCAAAAGTTATGCGGGATTAATAAAATATACCATGAATGGAGAAAAGAATGGAAACCAGATTCAGTGCTCATTCGAAACACAAGATCGAAGGTCTTCGTTCATTAATTATCTTAAAATCGTTTTTAGTCATCTAAGAATGAGGTAAGCATTGAATGTGAAAATTTTCCATAATACCAACTCAATTAATTCACAAATGATGCTGATCAACGAAGAAATAATGAAGATATAAAATGTGAATACTTATATCAGATAACAGACATAAATTCATTGAGAAATTTAATTATTTGAAAAATGTTGAGAAATTTATACTAACTAATGTCCTGAGAACTCCAGAAGCAGAAGAAAATGACAAAATATTCTTATGTATTGTATGATATGTTCATTATGAAAAAAACTAATTTCTTGAGTGACCTCTATCAGAGACAATTTATTAGGTCAATGTTGAAAAATATTGATGTTTATATAGAAGTTATTTTAATGTATATATTAACATTATATATACAGAAACAATCTTATCGCCCCCCTCGTGGATCATTCGATTCAAATTTTGGAATAATTAGAGCTGTTACGAAATAGTTTTCGGTGTTATCAAGAATGTTTCGGAAAGTGATTTGCTTCAACTTTATTACAAAGCATGAGTTTTAGTTTTTTCACGATTTTGCGAATAGCAAGAGAAAGTATTGAATTTGTAACGTTTCTTAGTTCTTGAAATTATGGGTGGGTTCCAATTAAACACAACATTACAAAAACACTAACACGTGAACTGAACAATCAAAACACTAAACTGAACTTCTTATATACAAGCACGAATATTTCTAGAACATTCACGTAATTTCGGCGCATCGTCGTACACTTTCTGCAATACTCTCGGACATCTGTCTTCAACTTGACCCAATGAAATCTAGCTCGGACCTTCTCGAGAGTCTTCTTGATGCTGAAATGTTCTCCTGAAGCTTCATTATGTAACTTCTCCTAAACTGCCTTCACTTTGCTTCTTGGCACAACTAACTGAAGCCGCTCATCATCTCCAGATTCATTTTCCAAGCGTCGCTTCATCAAACCATCTTCCATTAAGAGGGTTTCCCATTGCGTCCAATAAGCCTTGATGTTTCTACTCATTCTAGAAACTGCTTTCCATTCGGTCGTTCATTATATTTTTTCATTGCAGAACTACACTAAAATTCAGGGTCTGTTTCTTGTTCCTGCCTTAGGTCTGCTGGCAACCAATTCGCATCAACAACGGTTGGACGAAAAGATAAGCCTAATGAAGACAGGAAAGCAGTGACTGCAGTTTACTGGACAGGACATTCGCGATAGGGCATCTCCATTATTGTAGCTAGTTCCTGTTCGATGTTCTTTACGAAGCTTTTTGCATTGCCTTCTTATATGACGAGTCTCATCGCAGTTCCAGCATCTGATTTCTTTCTTCTGCCTTTGATACTTTGAGCCGAAGAATAACCTGTTCTATAGTTTCTTCCTCCTCAGTGATGTTTCTCATAGCACGGCTACCTCCTCTATTCGATGCCTGTTTTGCAGCTTCAAACTCAAGTGCTTGGGCCAGAGCATCATCAATTGTTTTTGGCCTAGCCAATCTCAAGCCTGAGTTCCACCATCTCTGTTTCCATCTACGAACGCCTGAACAGCTAATTGCTCTAAGAAGGTATAAGAAGCAGTAGGGTAGGCTAATTCTACTAATCTCGCTTCATCAGCCTCAAATTCTTCCAAGCTCTCTGTAGATTTCTGGCTACGATACTTTGATTTGAGCGTGCAGTTTCGTCTACATTTATTAAACAGCCAGACCGTACATGTAATGGATATCAGCCAATTCGGGGTTAGTAAAATTAGCCATTTTTTTCTTACAGCAATAACTTCAAAAGTCTTGAAATTAATCCTTAATTTAATAAACAATTCGAGCAAACACTGGTTCAACTTTAGCAACTGTCAAAATAAATAAATAAATGAAAAAAAACAAAGCCTACTAGTCATTTTTTCAATTTGAAGTGTTTCAATTCAGCGAATGCATACAATCGTTTAACAATGTTTTGCTCGAGAATGGTTGGATATACTGAAAAATTACAAGTCTCAAACAAATTTTTAAATTGAACGAAGATGACGAAAACTGATTCTACTCTGATCAATGGCGTACTGCAAAATAGTTTGAAAGTATTCCAAATTTGGGCTGAATATCCGCTACGTGTGCCTTTATGGGAAACTAAAAAGAAAGGCGCCTTATTTGAATTCTAGATTTCCACGATCGAATTTAACTTGACTGAAAAGGAGTATATGAACTAGTCTGATCGATGCAGATTATTTATGCATCAATTAGACTGTTCAAAAATTGAGAAAATAATGAGTGTTTTTTCACAATAACACTTTTTTTCAAATAACAAAAATCTCTTGAACCAAGTATACAGAAAACATTTTGAAAAATGAAATAAATTCTAAACACATGTAAATCAAAATATAAATCAACTATCACAGGAAACAGGTACATTCTTACATTCAAAATAAAAAAGAAATTCTGAAATATTATTGTCAGCCATAATATTGGCCCTTCATTGCTACCATTGGTCATCCGTTAGTGGTAAACTGCCTTCACTGCCATCTTCATGGCAGTTCCACCATACTGCTTCTGAAAATAGAAAAACGCAGTAATAACTGTCTCAAGAAGTTCTTATTTAAATGAATTTGAGATCACTCAAAATTGTTGAATATGGTAAAATAGGCAATTTCATTACCAATCTTGGAAACTAGGGTTGCATTAATATTACTGATGGGTTCAATTGATAGGTTCATAGTAGAAATATAAACCAAATATATAAGGTTCCGCTCGCAGAACCTTAAGAGTAAGCAGGGTGGAAAAAGCACATTGCAACAAATATATATATATATATATATATATATATATATATATATATATATATATATATATATATATATATATATATATATATATATATATAATAATAATAATAAAGTTTATTACAATTGATTTCATACATACAGAGTAATAAACAATGAAAAAGCAGAGGCTTAATCATTCCGAAGAATGTCTCGCCTGTTCGAACTTAAGATAGGTATATTTTGTTAAATTTAAATTTATAATAACTTCATTTGCTCTTTTTTATCACTTCGCGAAATTTCATTACCAATCTTGGAAACTAGGGTTGCATTAATATTACTGATGGGTTCAATTGACAACTGTCAAAATAAATAAATAAATGAAAAAAACATACAGAGTAATAAACAATGAAAAAGCAGAGGCTTAATCAAAGCCTACTAGTCATTTTTTCAATTTGAAGTGTTTCAATTCAGCGAATGCATACAATCGTTTAACAATGTTTTGCTCGAGAATGGTTGGATATACTGAAAAATTACAAGTCTCAAACAAATTTTTAAATTGAACGAAGATGACGAAAACTGATTCTACTCTGATCAATGGCGTACTGCAAAATAGTTTGAAAGTATTCCAAATTTGGGCTGAATATCTCAAAAATCCTTTCCCGCCGCACACTGCAGGAGTTTTGAAGAGAAAAGCAATTTTTTCCGGAAATTTCAACACCCTGTAGCTCCGTAACGAAGCTTTTGCGGACCTTTGTTTATATGAACTTTGACATTGACAGACATTTGACAGAGTTTGACACTTGACGTGGTTAGTTAGTGCCATCTATATGTATTATGGGAAGACTAGATAAAAGGTGAGGGGTCGTGAGGGGGCGTTGATTGTTTAGGTCGGTAACTGGGCCTTCGTAATGGATCTTTTCTCTGATGTCCAACGAGATCGAAACGAGAATCTATTTCTCTTATTCATGACTTCCGTCTGGACGGAACACAGCTGTTTCTCATGGGTTGACGATGATTATGAAGGGTGGATCTTAAAATCAGATCCTTTAGGGAAGAATTCTCAACATTCTATGGAAGGTGAATATTGTGCCCTGAAAAAAAAATCTGCAACATTATGATTGATTCGATTTGATATAGTTCGATCATATTATCATCAACATCAAAGTGGACGAGCATGAAAAATCAATAAATTATAATAAATAAACTGGTTCTTCAGAACATTAAATGATCGATAATCATTCCTAAGAATTCAATAAAACCTAAATTTGACTTTCGTCACCTTACAAACATAATTTACCAATAAGTAACGATTAGGTTGATTTCTGTTGGTCCTTCTTTCTCTCATTTATTCATCAGGTATAAATGATATTGTAAGATTTTAATTCACTTAGGTTATGAAAATGAGAAACACCCAAAACATATTTTTATTCCTTAGATTTTCTGAAGCTTAAGCCTAGTGTTTTTCCTTCAATTATTTGATTATTTAGTCAGTATAAGTGATTAGCGAGACTTCTATATCATGTTGAAAATTTGTTATTATCAATTGAGGCAACTAGTATCGATTAAGAATTTCTACCTGCTAGTGGCTTATAAACTTATATATACTCAAACTGACATATTTTTTCCCAAAAATATTGAATTTAATGATGACATCACTTTAGGATTACTGAAATCGTTGATTCTTAACTTTTTCAATATAAGATGCAATAGTTTGGGAATATTTCATTGGTATCTTCAGATTGAATAGATTTTCTAATTCAGGTAAGGTTTGGAAAAAAGATCAGGCAGTTTGCCGCTTTGTTTTTGGACATCCTTCTGAATTGAGCACAGATATTGTGGCTCTTGTTGGTTGCATTCTTTATGGGCCACTAGCTCTTAAGGTAGGGCAGACTTTTCGCTAGCAGGCTCTAACACTCATTTCTGTGTTTGTGGTTTTCATTTGATTCTGTAATTACCATCCTCGGTCCATAAAGGCTGTTCCTGGTTTGTATGTGTGGGGCACATTCTTGTTTTCGTATGGTATTCAGGTGTAATTGGTTAGAATAATGAAAACCAAGATGTGACAGTGATGAGATCATAATAAGTACGAAAATACAGTCTGCCGTTTCGCTTTTCAGGATCTCGATTAATTGCACCACGGCTATTGTCGAAAGTCCACATATGGCGACATGCACGTGTGCGGAAATGTTTGTTTGTTTGTTTTTCCTTTAACGTGCTCTATTTCTGCCTTTCGGCTAATGACACGCCGGGAAATTCTGTCACCTCACTAACCCGGGAATTTTGCCGAACCCCTATCGTGTCGAGGGAAGGGATCTTTAATGTCCAACACATCTCTGTTAGACAGGGACCGACAACTTTACATCTCCTCCGAAAGATGGACACTCAAGCGATTTCCAGAATCCGAAAAATCGCACTGACTTTGTGGGGATTGAACCCAGGTAATTCAGCGTAGGAGACGAGCATCATATCCCATACACCACCGAGCTGGCTAGTGTGCAGATTTGAACATATACTTTTTCTAGAGAAACATTTCAACGTGTAAGAATGATAAAATACTTATTGCCTCAAGTTGTATATACACTGCTAGGTAAATATAGGGGCTGTTGCTGGTATATATCTGAATCGACATATATGAATTTTAGATTGATTTAATGTTACACATATTTCATATCCCTTTTTATTCACCAATGTACGTGCGTTTCTCTGAAAAATTGAAGAAAACATTATCTGCGTTGAATTCATATAAATAAAATATTATCATTGCCGATTCTTTCCAGTATGGAGATAAAGTCAGAAAATTCCTAAATCCTAAAAAGAGGCCCATGAGGTTATAAGGTCAAGATACTTAGAATGCCATGAGAGGTCTCTGTCAAGTAGATTTTGCTGATCGTTTTTGTGCATCGCAAAGTGTCCTCAGTAGGTTCGTAATAAGGTTTAGAGAAAGAAGACCCGTGAGTAGAACAAACGAGGTTGAGGTCATTCAAGATCGAATTATCATTATACTGAAAAGATGACGTCGCTTCTAATAGATGGTTAGGTTAAGTAAGATTTCTAGATTCCAATGGATGGTAGGTATTTGTAGAACTGTTTACTGAAACAGAAAGTTTGGTAAGCATGGATAGATAGCAGAAAAGTCTCTGAAGAGTAATTCATTTTCCCATTTAATGAGAACAAGCAAGTAGGGTTTTCAATTCGAAGTTATTGCTACTCGAAAATTTGAAAAATCAACCACAATATTTTGCACACTATGTGTAGAATGAAGCCATAAATAGTCCAAGGCGTGGTGGGGAATCAGAACTAAAGATCTGGCCGTTACGCCTATGTATGATGCGAAATTGGAAATTCTTATGTTGTGTTGAATTTTTCGTTTGAAATTAGAGAAATTTCTGACAAAGAAAAATTATTCTCATTGTATTGTTAAAATTGAAATGAATAGTTTTTGTTTCACCAACGAATTCGGATAGATTGCCTGAAGGAACGGGAAAAAGATACTTAGAGAATTTGAGTTGAGGGCGTCCATTGTCCATTCTACAGTGGTAGGCACACTCGACTCGAAATGAGGAAAAGGCACGCCTTATAATTTTAGAGAACAGACTATAAATTGCTCGCTGCAGTACGGAAACCCAATATTAAATTTTTGGTCCCAGTTAATTGAAAGATTTAAATTCAAATGTTCAGAAGGATTTATAAAGTCTAAGGATTTTATTTAGGGTTAATTTAAAGTTTAGAGATTATAAGATATATATATATATATATATATATATATATATATATATATATATATATATATATATATATATATATATAGGAGGTTTTACCCCGACGAGTTGCCCATATATCTGTTCATGCAATCAAACTGATTTCATGAAAAATATAAATCCACCACCCGGTAATTAATACCATTGCCAGGCAATGATTATAATCAAAACATATCCTGGAGTAATATATATATATATATATATATATATATATATATATATATATATATATATATATATATATATATATATATATATATATAAATACATCACAAATTAACAAATAAATAAAAACATTGCATACCTCGTGGTAAATTCAACATAAGCTAACCATAATACGCGTTCTTTACTGCATGGAAGTGGATGGATCTAGCCATCTCATTGGTGATTCTTTCGGGCCACAAACCGGGGTCGGACGATACTCATTAGAGCCTTCATCGAAAGTGTTACTTGCAGCAGGTATTTCGGTAGCTGAAATTACCGAACTTTTTACACAAGCTGAATTACCTAAAGTGGATTGTTCAAGTGCTGTAGACGAGGATGGTGTCATCGCTTCATCGGGCTCTGCATCAGTAGAAGCTGTTTTGGTTATACAACTGCTGCCACTTGTTGCAGGACCTGATGTTCCTGTTGAAATTTCAGATGGTCCATTCACGGTTATTGATATTACGGACTTAGAATCTTGAGAT
This sequence comes from Cryptolaemus montrouzieri, assembly GCA_013387265.2. Classification (NCBI taxonomy): domain Eukaryota; kingdom Metazoa; phylum Arthropoda; class Insecta; order Coleoptera; family Coccinellidae; genus Cryptolaemus; species Cryptolaemus montrouzieri. Next base: position 130,479,253 of record JABFTP020000185.1, read on the forward strand.
TCAGACGATTCGGTCGCACCAACATCGATAGTCTCCGTGATGTCTCCATTGTTTTGCAAGAAATGCTTTAAAGATCCAACCATTTTTCCCTTTCTTATACTCTCAGTTTCTTTGCTCGCGAAAATTCGCACCTGAAGGTCTCTTTCTTTTATACTGAAAAAACAAATAAATAATTAGTATTCATGGGAATTAGGAATTAACTTCTGAAATAACCACAATAATTAGCACTATGTGGGTAGGGTAGGAAATATTCTTAAAAGTTAACTAAGTTGCTAATAATTTTTTACCCTTTATAGGGCAGATTATTAGTAAGATATGGATATGTTTGCATATTGCAATTTGCTCAAGCCCTTTCAGCTTAAATCCTTTCAAAAATAAAGGAAAAAAGATATTGAACTAATTTGATCTTATAGCCCTTAAGAAACCATACAAAATGGTTCCTAAAAAAAACAATAGCATAATAACCAAGCGAGTTATGGATAAAACCAGTTACTTTTTCAAACTCGTACATGACATTTCAATTAATAAAAGATATTTGGCTAAAAAATTGATTATAACCAGTATCCTATAAAGGGTTAATGTTGATAGTATAAAGTAGGGAACACTTACCATGTTATAAGAAATCAAGTAGTTGAAATTGCAGTCAGCAGGTATTCGGCACTTAATTGAAAAAAAGTAGTAAACAAAATATTACATAACACAACACTACACTTGACAAAATGAAAATAACGTTATATGTAAAAATTAATAGCATTACTTGTTTTTATTCACTTGTTGCATGGTCCAGTGAACTAACTAATTTTAAAACGCCTGTGGCGATAAATCGCTTTTATAGCGCTTCAGGCGTTATTCATATCTGAAGAGGAAAAATCAAGAAACTGCCGCCTGACATGTTCTCGCAACATAGGACTCGGCAATAACTGGATGAAAAACTAATAAAATTTCGTGTGTATTTATACTTAATCCTATTAAATTTCCCAACTTTTATTTTAATATTTTTTTGGATCCTGGGTTTTGGCGCTCCTAAAGGATGGCGCCCGGGTGCATTGCACACTTTGCACATATGGTTGCGGGGGCCCTAACATCAAGAGTTCATGCGCCAGAATTTCTATTTCGGACGATATTTTCATGGTATAGAACTTAAAACAAATTAAATTATTTTTATGACCCATCCTATATTTATCAATAAATAAATAATCAATTCGCCAGTTCATTCTTGAACAAAACCAAACCAAAAATCGATAGATAATTATTAATCGATATTTTCTCATATTATAAATTCAACAGATATTGAATATCTTTTAGAAATTAAAATTCATATAATTGATTTATTGTGATACAAGTGTTATGTAGTATTCCTGATTTCAATCACTGTGTCTTAAAGAAATACCTGAATTTTCGTACTCGAGATAAAAGTGGTTACAATAGGTAAAGCAACAAAAATTACCAGTATTAGTTGTTACTTTACTTCAGTGAGCTATTAGGGTATATTTTTGCCATTTCTAGAATGTATTTTCTAATCTGCCGTGATCCCTGTGCACCATCACAATGCCCCCTGAATTTTATTTATTTATACTGGTCTCACTCTAACAGATTCGAGTCCCATGTTGAGAACTGCTATTTAAAAGTAAATGTGATCTATTATTCGAGTTATGACACTTCTGCAGGAACCCAATATTTTTCTGAAATAAAAAGTATTTCATTGGATGATTGAGGTAATAAACTATTTTTATGGCAAATTTCATTTAAATTCATTCAGCTGTTTTTGCGTGATTAACTAACAAATTCCCAAACGTACATTGCTTCACAGCAACAATATTAGAAGATATAAGTTATTATCTGTTCGAAATGAAATTACAAGAATCTCACATGAAGCACAATTTATTTAATAGTAGTTCTTATAAGTCGTTCTTAAACAAATTTTGCAATATAAACTCTTTGAAACAGGAATAATATCAACAGTCACTTCGGAGAACGTTCTACTATTGAATAATTGTAAGAAATGAGAAGTGGTTCCCCAAAAATTATCTGTTATTTGAAAATAAAAATACATTTCGTTTGCTCTTATTGCGGGAAAGCGGAAGTAATCAGCTGAATATATTGTTATGCACTGGCCCGTCGACTCCCATGTTTTGAACTGCTGTTCATATAATTCCATTTTTCACACTTCTACAGGAATCTGATATTTTTCTGAAATACCAAGTATTTCATTCCATGATAGAGGTAATAAACTATCTTTATGGCAAATTTCATTTATTTCGTTCAGCTGTTTTTGCGTGATTAACTAACAAATTCCCAAACGTACATTGCTTCACAGCTACAAGATTAGTATCATATAAGTAAGTTATTATCTGTTCGAAATGAAATTGGAAGAATCTCCCAAGAAGCTCAATTGATTTAATAACTGTTCTTATAATTCGTTCTTGAACATCTGCAATATAAACTCTTTGAAACAAGAATAATATCAATTATCAGAACGTTGTATTATTGATTAATTATTAGGAATAACAAAGTGGTTCCCCAAAAATTATCTGTTATTTGAAAACGAATATACATTTTGTTTGCTTTCGTGTCGGAAAGCGGTAAGTAATCAGCTGAATTGTTATCCACTGGATTCCTTTTGTACACTAAATGATCTCCGTGACCTTCATATAGTTAGGAGACTTATCATTTGCTGGTAAATTTCGTCAACAGATAAATTATCATATTCTCCAATGTGTATATTTAAAAATTACGCGTACAGCACCGTACACGTGATAGAAGTGAAACAATATATGAGATTTAGTTTGGAAAAGAAAGAGAGGAAAGAACATTCAATAGAGAAGGACGACAGCAATATAATGAAAAATAATCTGTTCATTAATAATGAGGTATACTATGTCCATAATTCCATATTTTCGAGGTAACAATAAAATTGCATGTATTGCGGTTACGGGTTTTCTTTTTCCTGAAAAGAGCTAGTTAGCGAACTGAACTGGAACTGAAGAATTTCAGACTTAAAATAATAGCCCCTTTTCAGATATAATAAAAAACAAGAACTGTGTTTTAAGGAATTTTACTTAATAATTGCGATTCGTAACGCGTTTCACTACACCATAGCTTCTTCAGAGGAATAAATTCTCTTTCTTATTTTCTGTACATTTATTCGTCTGAAGAAGCTACGGTGTAGTGAAACGCGTTACGAATCGCAATTATTAAGTAAAATTCCTTAAAAAACAGTACTTGTTTTTTATTATTGATAATGGAATTTTACCAAATAAAAGCCTCCCAAATTCAAACCTTTTCAGATAGTGTAAAGAATCTAGAAGAGGGCGTCCAGCTCTGATAATGAAAAAACATCATTAAACAGCATATTTTTAACATTTCAAATTTCTTTTTTGGTACGTAATTCGTTTATTGTTTGTTGTTTGACAGGAATACAAACGGGTTGAACCATTATCCACCAATAGGTTCAAATAATGATAGAAAATAAACAAGGTATTCAAGTACTAATATTGAAGAGAAGAAAAAATTACAAAAGAATGAACAATTGTGAAATGTCCGTGAGTCTACTCTAAGAATAAAGATTTTAGAATTCTTTTGGATAGAACTACATTAGTTGAAAAAATGTCAACAGATTGATTAAGTCCATTGCCGATGCATAACATTCTCGCCAAAGGCGCATTTTTAGAAAAGTTAGTTCTTTAGAAAGGAATATGAGATAGTTCATGATTCTTTTAGTGGAAATTAGCGGCGTTTAAGTGGATATTATGTAGAATACCTGGTGTACAAACATTCCCCGACAGTATCTTCTAGAGGATTACGATATCATTTTTTCTCCTTTTATCCTCTAGTAGAACCAACTGGAGTTTTTTTCCTGCTATTATGATACCTTGGGTATCATATCAGTTTATTCTGAATTCTTGCAATTCGTGAGATGTATATTTTGTACTGAGGGCTCCATATGACCGAGGCAAAATTAAGTTTACTAAAAACGCAAGCATAGTGAACACTAAAAACAGAGTTGCATTTTGGAAAATACGACACTGTCGAAAGGTGTAACCCAATTTTACTGGCTGAGCTGACAATGTAGTCGATATGCTGATCGAAAATTATATTTGACTTAAATGAGAAAAAGAAGGGGATCAAGGTGAGATCCTTGGGGAACCCTAGATGTGCAGCAATATTTTTCAGATCTATGACTTACACCAACAGCAACAGATTGAGGCCTATCTCCTACATAAGAATCGACCCAGCGCAAGAGAGAGCCCGTCACACCAACTTCTTCAACTCGATAGCCAAGGACATTATGACAAATCCTGTCGAAAGCCTTTCCAAAGTCAGTGTTGACGGCATCCACCTGTAAGCCCTAATCCATTACTTTTAGTACGTACTCTATAAATGCAACAAATTACTTTCAATCGATCTATTTTTGAAGAAACCTTGTTGTTCGGGCATAGTTTGGAATTTGATTGGAGAAAAAATTAAAGATTCGAATAATTCAGCGAAAATACATAATTTGCTTATTGGCCTATAATTTTCCAGAGTGCTTTTATCTCCGCCCTCGAAAATTTCCATCGATTCGGTAAAAACTCCAGCCTTAAGTGACGCGTTAAATAAATGAGAAAGTGGTAGGGATAATTCAGGGCAAGACTTAACGAAATAAGACGATACTTCATCAGGTTCAGCAACTTTTTTTCTAAATGTTTAGAGGTAAGTTACACATTTCAAAAGAACATGTTGTATCATTTGCTGTAAACATCAATGAAAACTTTTTATTTATACATGATAACGCCAGACCTCACTAAGCTCTTATTGTTAGGAACTACCTTCAAGTTTACGAAATTACTTCAAAGGACACAAATCTCATCGTACATGTCTGAGACATTCTTAAAAGAAAGTATTAGAAGCCAGCCAAAAATAATACTTAAGTATAATTATTTAAATCCCGATTAAATACAGGGTATTACATAATAGTATGTCACAAATGGAGGGGTAAATCTACGTGAAATTTTAAGAAAAAAGTTCATAGGACATAGGTCCGCAAAAGCTTCGTTACGGAGCTACATGGTGTTGATTTTTTCTCCAAAACCAAAACAGTTTTTGAGATATTCAGCCCAAATTCGGAATGCAAGCTATTTTTTACAGCCTTCATCATTACACGTCCTGAATTTTAACTAGAATCTAGAAGTTGTTTTCTTTTCCGGAGCCATGTATTCTTTTGCCTTTCAAGCTTTTTTGCAGTACACCTCTGATCAGCGTACAATCAATTTTCGTCATCTTCGTTCAATTTAGAAACTTTTTTGACACTTGTAATTTATTCGTATCTCCAACCGTTCTCGAGCAAAAAATTATTATACGATTGTATGCATTCGCTGAATTGAAAGCACTTCTAATTAAAAAAATTACTAGTATTCACGGCTATGTCTATTTTGAATACTTTTCAATTTTACATGAAACAACCAACCCACAAATATTTTGCTTATTTTTCAATGAAATTTGAATTAAAAACAATGATATTGAATTATACATAAATTAATACACTTCAAAAACAATATCTTTTTCGCATGATTATTTTGCTAAATATCACTATCTGAAAGTCATCAGAAACTTTAACTTCAATTATCTCGGTTTCATGTCTTTGTGGCTTGGTAGCTTTCTGCATAACTACGTCCATTTATCGATACATATGTACCGATTAGATCCGCGAATAAATCTTTAACCACGAATATAAGTATAGGGTCGAATACTTGTTTATCCGCGAATAGTGAAAACGCGAATGTAGGAAGCGCTAATAAGGGGTTACATGGGTTTCCCGGTTTCAAAAAATCGAAATTTTTTTTGTCTTATTAAATTCTATAACATCTCTAGAATATTGTCCTAAATTTTCAAGTTGATCCGACTAATAGTTTCGGAGATACAGCCTTGAAAAGGTGGACGCTTAAGGTCAGGTATAGGCTGAGGGCGCAATAGGTATAGCGCAGCTGCAGCTCATTTATTGTTAGCCGTAATTATTGTCCCTTTTTTTCTTTATAATAAGTTAAACTACTGGAAAATATTTCATTTGGTGATTTCTCGTTAAACTACGAAGTTCATTTTGAGTTTATAAGTGTTCGTTGTGAATTTTATTCGATAAAAAATGCCGTTTAAAGTGTCTAGAACCCAGATAACGGAAGGTGTTCGTAGAAAAGATAGACTTAAGAAGAGGAAACAATCGTTTAATCCAAAAAATCCTGAGGTAGGTGATAATTCTTTCACGAGTACTTCGGCAAAAAAATTAAAAGGCGATGACAAACAGCTTGTGCCAGAGGAAGCCACGCTACAATATTCGATCATTGACTTTGCTCTGGTTTTTTCTACACTTTCGTGTTTTGTACGGTGTTCAAACATTATTGAAAGTGGAGGTGAAGAAAAATTTGGTAATGGAAAAGTAAATTTTGAATAATGCTCCAAATTCGGTCTGGGATTTAAACGTGTGGTAGAATGTGAACGATGTATGCCAAAATATATTTTATCATGTCAACAAATTGGCGGAATGTATGAACTAAATCAGCGGTTCATTTTTGTTATGCAAGTATTGGGTTTGGGTCTTGCTGGATGCAAGAAGTTTTGCGGTTTGATGGATCTAAGCAGCTCCTTTTTGAATCAATCAACATACGACTTTTATATTAATAAAATACACGAATGTATTACCATAGTTACTGAGAAACTGTTCTCCTCTGCTGCTACAGAGGAAAAGCAATTGACAAGTTTAGCAAACAACATGGAAGATACGACAGATGTGACTGTCTCCGGTGATGGGACGTGGAAAAAGCGTGGTTTTGCATCACTTTATGGTGTCAGTTCTCTAATCGGATATCTCTCAGGAAAAGTCTTGGATGTCATTGTTAAATGTTCATACTGTAAACTATGTGAGTCTTGGAAAAAAAAATTAGGTACGGCAGAATTTGAAGAGTGGAAAGAAGAACACATCAAAAATGAACAATGTACCGTCAATCACACTGAAGCATCTGGAAACATGGAAGTATCTTCAATTATTGAAATATTCAAACGTTCTATTGTAAAACATGGCTTGAGGTACGTAAATTATATAGGAGATGGAGATTCTAAAACATACTCTGGTATTATCAGAGCCAAACCTTATGGTGAAAATTTTGTTGTCAACAAGGAAGAATGCGTTGGCCACGTACAGAAGAGGATGGGAACCCGGTTGCGTGATTTAGTGAAGAAAACTGTTGAGGTAAAAATAGTCAATGGCGAAAAAAACTCAAAAAAAATTCTTTCTGGAAAAGGTAAAGTGACTAGTGCATTGATTGACAAATTAACTGTATATTACGGCTTAGCGTTAAGAAGAAACAGTGATTCAGCTGATAAAATGAGGGATGCGATATGGGCAACTTACTACCACTACAGTTCTACAGACAAAAACCCGCAGCATCAATATTGCCCTGAAGATCCAGACACGTGGTGCACCTGGCAGCGAGCATCAGCATCAGGTTCATCGTTCAAACACCAATATACTCCATTACCAGGTGATGTTTTGACTGCAATGAAACCAATTTATGGAGACCTGAGTAGGGATGAGCTTCTGGATCGGTGTGTTGGAGGATTTACACATAATAACAATGAAAGTTTCAATCAGTTGATTTGGAAAATTACTCCCAAAATACTTCCAGCTGGGTCGATAATCGTTCAAAATGCTGCATTAATCGCTGCTTGTGTTTTCAATGAAGGGATATCAGCATTATTATTAATTATGCACGGTATGGACCTAAAACTCGGTCCAAATTCCCATGAATATGCCCGAAACATGGATGAGAACCGGGTGACCGCAGCCGAAAAGAAATCTACCAGCGAGACTCGTGAAGCCAGGATTCGTCATAGACTGGAGCAAAAGGATGCCCTGGACATTGCAGCTGCAGCAGGTTCTCTACTTTATGGCCCAGAAATCGACGATTCAATGTAAGTCAGAAAAAAAAATTTTTTTCCCACTTTTATCGTCTCTTAAAACTTTAAACGCGTTTTTCTCAGAACTATGTTTTCAAAGTCGGTTGTCAAGATTTCTCGCGAACTACTCAACCGATCTTGATAAAATTTTACACAGGTCTTCGAGATATCATTTACAAGATCTTGAACGAAGGATTTTCTTTTAATTACAACTATTTAAAAAAAAAATGTCGAGAAATTTTCATCGAAATTTGCATTTTTTTATAAAAACGGCTGCCAAAAAAACAATTTTCATTTTTTTTCCTTCGTCTAATACCTAGTTTATTGTCTTTACTAAAACACGTATTTTTCATTTTTATTTCAGATGATCCTGAAAGAAGTTCTGCTGACAACGCGAAGGCACCTTTTTCCGAGGGACTGCCGGAAATGGCGTCGTAATGACCGCCATTTTAATATTTTTTCTTGAAAATTTCACAAAATGTTAATTAAATATGTATCTTTTAAATAAAAAAAAATTTCATTGAAATATTTCATTTTTTATATGTAAAAAAAATTATTGAAAAAAAGGCCGTTTTTTGCCCGAGGAAACCCATGTAACCCCATAAGGGGCTTTTAGTGTAATCAACATTTGCAGAACAGATTTGCAACATACTGCAGAAAACTGTGCGTGAATTGAATATTCTTAGATTACGGAAAAGTATGCATAATACTTTGCTCGTATATAATAACAATTATTCATTGGGTAATTTACGCCTTCGGCTCGTGTCGTGAACTTCATCCGTGTTAATAATAATATACTATTCGCCTACGAAATGTACTCATTGAATAAATATTGGAATTTCCCGGAAACATTATTTTTCAGCAAGCAGTAAATCTTTTGGATCATTTAGTATATAAGAAACATATATTCAATTAATAGTCAATGGCGAAAGCTTAAATTACTCTGCCTTATGGCCGCGAAGAAGGTAGACCGAATATGTCAAGCTGCGTTACAGTTTCTTTGCAGTAAATGATTAGGTCATCTGTGTTCTATAATAGGAAATTTAGATTATCCGGTCTATAGTTCAACGATTTCTCGAGACAAAACTTGAGTCGTCGTTTGAAGAAAACGCAGTGGAAAGGATGAGAATACAACGATCATTCTCAACTGAAAGAATATTGAATGCAGTCCCAAAATTGCTTAACACTGGTCTACAATGGTTTTGTTGCCCTAGATATGAAAATGATTTTGGGTCTATTTATGCACACAATTCGTGAAACTATCAATGATTTTGTAGGATTTGCTCTGATTTCTTTTTAAATCTTTATTTTCATTTTACATAACAAAAATCGTAAAACAAGAAACAAAATAACAGATATATTTATAATGTCAGTTATGTTTTGAGAAATTCGGATACATCGAAGTAAATAAAGAGGAAAATGTCGAAAATATATTTCATATTTCCATAAAACGCCTTTTATGAGCTTTTCTTCTATAATTTTTCAGGGGACAATCTCTTTTCAAAGACCAGCAGTAATCTGCCATCATGTGACAATCCCACAGACCTTGATACCTTTCTTCCATCACTTTTAGATCTTGATGAAACCGCTCTCCCTGTTCCTCACTATAATTTCCTAAATTATTCGGAAATTTATCTAGATGATTGCGGAGATAGTGTAACTTAATACTCATATTTGCTCCTAAAGTCTGAAAGTTTGTCAGCATATTTTGCACAATTTCTTCATAATTTGTTGCTTTATGGTTACCTAGGAAATTTTCGACAACCAACACAAAACTTTTCCAAGCTTTACTTTCCGGAACAGTCATAACTCTTTCATCAATTGCCGTATTTGAGGACCATCAAATATTCCACCTTTTAATTTTTCCATACTAAGCTTCGGAAATTTTCTGCAAATGTAATTAAAACAATTTCCGTATTTGTTCAACGCTTTTACAAATTGCTTAATCATACCTAACTTAATATGTAATGGTGGAAGTATGATTTTGTCTCTGCTCACCAGCGGCTCCCTTATTACGTTGGCTTTACCGACAGTTAAAGAATTTCTTACAGGCCAAACATCTTGTTCCCAATGAAGTTGCTTTGCTCTTCAATCCCACATACAAATAAAGCAAGGGTATTTTGTATATCCACTTTGTTGGCCAAGTAAAAAATTAACCATTTTTAAATCCACACAGATCGGCCATTGATGCTCAGAGTATTTAATTTTCTCTAAAACTAATTTTACATTTTCATATTCTTCTTTGAGTTTCGTTGAATGGGTAATTGGAATTGATGCAAATTTATTTCCATTGTGCAATAAGACGCATTTTAAACTTCTTTGCAACTATCAATAAAAAGGCGCCATTCACTAGATTTGTACTCTTTTAAACCCATGTCTATAAGCAGCTTCGCGATATCATTACAATACACTAATCCTTCATTTTCACTAAAAATTGTAATAACTCTTTTCTCGCTTTCTGTATGTTGTAATTGTTACTGTTGGTGCCAATAAATTTTTTCTTTCAATCTTGAGGCTGACAGTTCTGATCCTTGTTTTGATAAATTGAGATCACGTATTAAATCACTGAGTTCATTTTGAGAAAATAACTTTGGCGTAGATGTTTCACCTTCCCATTCACTTCCACTAGTAGATGGTCCCGATTTCTGTGAATTTGGTAACATCATTGTTTCTGAGGGCATGCGAATTACTTTTGAAATGTATATGGGCCGAGGAGATTTTCAGTGTGTAGAACCGGACATTTCGTAGATTGTAAGTCTGGGTATCTCCACGTTTGATTTCGATTAAAACCTTTAACATCTACTACGCAAAAGTAACAATCATCTAAATGATTCGTAGGCTCCATCCAGATCATAGGAATACCAAAGTCTAATCCAGAACGTTCACCTTTTTTCACAACCGTAAAGACTCAACACAGGACTTACAAACTTTATTAGGAACCCATGGTTTACCTAATTTGTCCATTTTGAAACCAAAATATTCAACATAAGTCTCCTTGACAAAGTTTGTGATATTTCCTTTTTGTTTTTTTGGTATATAAACACCGCAAATATAACAAAATAAATCACTACAATATTTACACTTTCTTCGTGACGAACTCATATTTTAGACTAGAAGACAAATATATAAGAATGGACAGTCAGTAATTGAAACAAAATATTAATCCATGACACTTTATCCAGATTTACGTGTATATGTACTTCAATATTGTCAAATAACTGAGATCTCAGCTGTTCTGTGGAGAAAGGGTCTGAGAGTGGGGATCAGGTGATGTTTGTATGCGCGAAAAGTTGCGCAGAAGCCTAATCATGACTGGAAAACTAAATTTTATTTCTAACAAGCTTATAATTGTTCAAAATATAAGAAATGCAAAAATCATGAAAATACGAGCACATTGAGAACTTTTATGAATATATTCGTAATCTGGGCACTTGAAAACATAAAAATTTGCGATGATATCCAGGGCAACAATAAAAAAATTTTTTTTTGTACAGTGTATAATCGTTGACCCTAAAGAGTAGACCGTTAGAATATTCGAAAAATCAGTGAGCTCGGAAATCTCTAATTGAAAATAGAAGAACACTAGATCCGAAAGCCTTTTTTTTTTAATCAGTTTCGACCGATAAATTTTAAAAGTTTCGATCAATGCAATTAGTAAATGACACTTCACGTTATACAAGGTGTAAATGAATAAGAGCAAAATATTTCACGAGGTGTTGAAATTTTTAGATTTTTCTTAGGATTACTACAGTTTTTCAGATACATAGGCACCTTTTCAAAATCAACATTAAGAGATCAAATAAACAATTATGAAAATCTACAGGGTACTTTCTACCCTACAACTTTTGTTCAGTCTGTTCGGACAATTGCATTTTTTATAAATTTTCAATTAATTTTCAAATTTTTTTTATATTTTGCATTATTCAAGTATATGACACAGTTTTTGTGTTAAAATTGTTTAGTTTTATGTGTATGGTGGAAATATAATAAGCATTCAGTAATTTATTGACAGCCGTTTATTAGTATAATAATAATAATAATAAATATCTTTATTCAAAATAATAATAACACTAATGTTGAGTTCCACTTCACCTTGAATACTAGAATGATTGAATAAATAAAAATAGGAACATGTGTGAAACTTATGAATATGTACGACAAAAACAGAATTCCCAGAGAATCTTTGAAGGATAATATACTTCTACAAGATTCATTGAAAACAAATTAAATTAAACCTAACAAGCCGTATAAGTATAACATGGCTGTATCTATACTGGGTGTTTCACCAGTGGCGCGGTACTCTGTAGCTCGTACACTCTTGAAGATTTCATTTTTGTTCGAACGGTATTGTATTTAGAAAAAGAAAATCTACTTCAGCAATTTATTTTGAAGTAAACAGGGTGTTGATTGAGGAGGTCGTTACTTGATGAAAATCGATATACATATTTTCAATGAAATAAAACTAAAGTATTTAGATTTTCACTATATTAACAAAACTATGACTGGTTTCTTTTTAAAGGTAATCCATTCGGAGTTACTTCATAGATTGCATTCAGTAGAATTTGACAGTTTAGATTCCGGAACAAGATCCAAAGTTCATTCATTAATTCACAAAAAGTATAACATTCAATTGCGAAAATTGAATGAATTATTGAGTAATAGACCTGAAACTTCAAAAATCAAGTCCAAATTCATCACCAATTTTATGATAGGTTCAGTAACCTTTCAGATACTAATTTTTCCAAAGCCAAACACCTAAAACACTCTTCAGCGTTACTACTTCAAAAAGAGTTCAATAGTTTTCAACCTAAGAAATTCGAAAATACAACTTTAAAGTCCATTAAATCTAAGTCCGCATCTGAAGATATCATATTCACCAAAGCAGACAAAGGTCATAGCCTTAAATAAAGCAGATTATTTATTGAAAACCCAAAATTTCATTGAATCAGGTTGTTATGAAGAAATTGATAAAGATCCAACTAATAAATTTCAATCCATAGTAAAAAACGCTTAAGAGTATGCCAAGTCTATAATACCTACTAACCAAAAATATAAACTTTTCTTTGACAACCCGCAATCACCAAAACTTTACTCCCTCGTCAAACTCCATAAAACAGGGTATCCCATTAGATCAGTAGTTTCATATTTTCAAGCTCTAGCTGCAAAACTTTCACGCTTTCTCATAGACATCATTCGACAGTACGCTAATTTTAAACCTAAATTCTCAATAAAAAACTCTTCAGTCCTAGTAAATAAAATTCAGCACACGATACTACCACCGAACGCTAAACTTATGTCATGGGATGTAGTAAATCTCTTCCCTAGTGTTCCATTTACTGCTACAGTGAAACTCATCAAGAACGCCCTTCAAATTAATAAAGTAAATCCGATAATTCAATCAGAAATCTTACACCTTTTAGAAATTTGTTTAGAACAAAATTATTTTAACTTCAATGGAGTATTATATAATAGTGAAAAAGGTTTAATCATGGGTAATCCTCTGAGCCCTCTGCTTGCTAAAATTTTCATAGATAATATTGAAAAAACTATCCAAGAACATCCGTTATTCAAACACTTTATTTATTGGTTTAGATATGTCGACGATATCATTTGTTGTTTCACTGTCACAAACAGACAACTACAGTCATTCAAAACATTCATTAACAAAATTCACGATAATATTAAATTCAAGTTAGAGATAGAAACAGAAAACTCCATTAACTTTCTGGATTTAACTATTACTAAAATTAAAGGCAAACATGATTTTTCAATTTTTCATAAGCCATCGCATACAGATATTACTATTCACAGCTTATCTACATATCCTTATCCACATAAATTAGCAGCTTACAATAGTATGGTACATCGACTCATTAATATCCTAATGTCACAAAATAATTTCATAAAAGAGCTAAATATAATTAAACAAATAGCAGTAAATAACGGTTACAGTCCAACTATGATTGAGAACATGATTTCAGGCAAAATAATTCAAAAAGCGGTCCAGGAAGTATTTTTAAGTATTAAAAGTTCTACCACAAAATACAACAGCTTAACTTATATTGGTAATCCTAGTCTAAAATAAAAATCATTCCTCTCGCATTATAATTTCGAAAAAGCATTCGGAACTGATAATTCTTTAGGCCGACATATCAAAAACTGCAAATCTAAAATTGATAAAAGTAATAAATCCGGTGTTTATGAACTGTCTAGCGGGGATTGTAATAAAATTTATATTGGTAGAACTTTCAGAAATTTCAAAGTTAGATTTTCCGAGCACAAACGTAGTTTTAATTATCATAAATCAGATTCCCATTATTCTATATTATCTATCTATAATAATTTCGAAATTTTACACAATGAAAATAACAGACAAAAACTCCTTCTCATTTACTCAATCTTTTCAATTCATAAAGTGAGCAACTCCGATGGCTTTTCCAACATACCTCTTGTACCTATTGTAATATTAAGTAGGAAATAAAACTGATATATAAGGAATAACTCTGTTTATTAGTTTGTATCTATCTGATGAAGCCACAATGTGGTGAAACCGGTCATAGTTTTGTTAATATAGTGAAAATCTAAATGCTTTAGTTTTATTTCATTGAAAATATAAACAGGGTGTACCAATTTTCTATGAAAAAAAATCTTCGGAGGTTTTTTTCAGATTGGAAGATCACTTTTTTGTTGATGATTCAAGAGCGTCCTAAACTCTGCTATGATGTATTTAAGTATTGAGTTTTTTTTGTGGGCAGTTTTGTCACAAATTTTCTTTCTGTAAAAATTCATGAAAATGGGCTCTCACATCATCGCATGCTCCTTCGGCCAGAGAGAATGAATACTTTTTCCCTTTCGTTTTCTTATTGCCCAAGGATTGCTTTATTGATAACTTGAAATAAATTATCCTCTATTGATACAAGAGTGACTCAAAAAAATTATTGAATGTAGTATTCTTTAAAATATTATATCCCGATTTTTTAAATGGAATATCCTGTATTTTATTATTCATGTCAATGCATAAATTATTGTGCCATACTTTTGCAGAAGTAACCTTATCTTTATCTTCGATCATTTCTTAAATGAAAAATATAAACAATAAAATCAGAGGTTGCGAAAGAAGAGTTTTTCAGTACATATCATTATACTTGATTAGAGCAATGGAGATATTTTAAGGTAATCGTGTGAAATCTTAATAGATTGGTTTTTGGTAAGATGATCTACAAGGTGTTGATCTATTTCAATAAGTGTTCGAAATGTTGCCCGTTTCTTCGTAGACACAACTCAATCCTTCTGAGGAAAGACCGTTGAACTCTCGACAACATTTGCTGCGGATTAACTGACTGAAAGACGTCGACTATTCTCTGTTTCATATCAAACTGTGTTGTAGAAAGAATCTGGTAAGCGATGACCTTAATATAACCCCACTAGAAAAAATCTTGACTTGTAAGGTCCGGAGACCTAGCTGGCCATCTAACAGGACCACCTCGTCTTAACCATTTGTTTGGAAACACATGATTTAAAAGCTCCCTAACCTGATGTGAGTAATGTGTCGTTGCTCCATCCTGTTGGAACCACAAATCTTGTCTTATATGCTCTGCTACATCGGCAAGTAACGTTGGAAGATGATTTTGCATGAAATCTAAATACATTTTACTATTGAGGAGCCTGTCGAAAGAGTGCGGCAATTAGATATCCATCTATTATAGCGGCCCACACTTCAAGGACCAACGATGCTGGTGATCTATTTGTCTCCTGAGGTGTGGATTTTCCATGGCGTAATAAGAAAAGTTGTGCCCAATCTTGTGGAAAATTGCCTTGTCCGAGGAAAGAACTCTGCTAAACATATTTGGATTTTCCGCTACTTTGTCACTTGCCCAATTGCAAAAATTGATTACATTTTCATAGTCTTGATTGTTCAGTTCCTGGTGCAGTTGTACATGATATGCATGAAATTTATTCACTTTTAAGGTTCCCTGGACAGAAGTTTGACTTATATTTGTTAACTGAGAAATTTCACTTTGGCTTTTATATGGGTCCTCTGTCACTGTCAACAAAACTGATAACTGGTTGTCTTCAGCTGTAGCAGTTTTTGGTTTTTCATGTTTTTGTAAGCGATCTTACCCGTTTCGATTAATCTGATTAGAAGTTTCTCAAAGCATCTTGCATCAGGATGCCTCTTATCAGGAAACATTTTTGCATAAACTCTAACTTGCCAACAAAGAATTTCTATCACACCCACCCAGAATAAAAATGAGTTCACTATGTAAAATGCAGAGTATGATATGTCCTGACACCTGATAGAAGGCATGAATAAAAAAATGTCAACACATACCTCGATTTACGTTTTAATCATCTTGATTTTATCATTCGTTAAAAAATTATCTTGTTTAGGTTTCATTTTTCACTACTTGAATCATTTCAGAAAAAAAACTTCTTTGCGAATAATGATGCATGTTGATAAGATAAAGATAAGGTTACTTCTGTACAAATATAGCACAATATTTTATGCGTTGATATGAATAATAAAATACAGGGTCTTCCATTCGAAAAAATTAAGATATGATATTTCTAAAATTACAATAGTCATAAAGTTTTTGAGTCAGTCCTGTATAAAATGAGAATAATCTATTTCAATTTATCAATAAAGCTATCCTTGGGCAATAAGAAAACGAAAAGAAAAAAGTATTCATCCTTTCTCGCCGAAGGAGCATGCGATGATGTGAGAGCCTATTTTCATAAATTTTTACAAAAAAAAAATAATGTGACGAAACTCTTCACCACAAAACTTTTTACTTAAAGACATCATAGCAGACATTAGGACGCTCTTGAATCTTCAACAAAAAAGTGGTCTTCCAATCTGATGAAACCTCCAAAGATTTTTTTATAGAAAATTGGGACACCCAGTCTACTTCAAAATAAATTGCTGAAGTAGATTCTTACTTTCTAAATACAATACCGTTCGAACGAAAATGAAATCTTCAAGAGTGTACGAGCTACAGAGCACCGTGCCACTGGTGAATCACCCAGTACAGAAATCTAATTTAGGTTGTAGACGACATCGATATTTTGATGTGTGTTTTTCTTGAATACAGAAATCATCTTCATATCTAAAATGACTTCTAGTTGAATTTTTCCATTTTCATTCAAATGAAGCAAATTCCCTAGCGGAGCTTCTTGAATCTACTTGTTGGGCGCCATACGAATTGAGTAGATCGAACGCAATAAGTTTTGAAATCCCAGTGTTTCGCAGTCAATTGAAAAATTCTGTATAACAAGAGATACTACCTCGTTCTATTGCACATGTACGGGTACGGCATCAAGGGATTAGCAAGTGAACTTAACTTTATGCTCCCATAAGTATGGAGCTTTCAAGCAGCTTGAAAAAGCTTGAATCAAGCTTCTGCGCTGCAAAATCAAGTCAATCAAACCTTTGATTTTTCGAAAGCTTGAATATCAAGTCAAGTTATAATCTTAGAAAGATTGCTGACCTTTGCAATAGGGAATTATTAGAAGTAACATTTTCACGTTCGAACCAGTAATTCGGTTTCAGTACATAAGTCATGATAACAGTATGTCATGTTTATCACGTTTACAAACTGACACGTCGGTTGGGAATTACTTACTGATTAATGCGCAAAGTGAAACTAAAATTTATTGTCGAGGCTTGAATAAGTCCCTGAGCAACGCTTTTGATTTTCATTGAGCATTCATTTATTTGAGATGATTCGTAAAAATTGGATATTTCCGAATTGTGATGAGAGTATGAATTTATTCTCCAAGGATATATTTTGTGTTAATTACCAGTGTAATCGATAATCCTAATTAATTATCAATTAAAACTCAACAAGTCTTAGATTTTTGAATTGCCTTGACGAGTCATAATTTTGTTTTGCTCATCGTAAACAATCTAAATCGAATCTAACCGAAAGGAACAAAAAATTGTAATTTCGTTTTTAATATATTTCATCAATTTTGTATACCTTTCCTCGGTATTTGTACCTATATGTAGGATCTATTCATGAAATTTCGGGCCTTGGAACGTTAAAATCTGCTTGAAAACGACACAAAAAAAATTAGTGTTGCCTTAAACAGGAAAAACCTATATAAGTAGGTTATTTTTTCTATTTCTCTGAAATATACTGAAAAAACAGTATTGAAGAGAAATATTAAGAAGAAATGGTATTTTTAAATTTACTGTGCTCTTTCGACTCTCTACCACGGGACAATTGTCTCATTTGAAACTCTCCCTAAATTTCTAAGCATATAAACGTTTTGGTGTTCAATCGCAATTCCAGTTGGATGTTATAGAGAGGTATGTTCTAACGCGAATAAAAATAGTATGTTCCTCTGTATGATATTGACTTAATTGTTCCATTGATATTGTAGCCAAGGTATTAGACAACCTACGTCTTACGATCTTACGATCGATTCTGAGAGGCTGCAAGTATGTGTGACGCAGGGTGGTCGTACATACATGATGAACCCTATCTACCTACCTACCTAGGTAGAGTGTACCGTAGCATATATATATATATTAGCTTTCCGCACAATAAATATATTTTAGTACAGGTTTGGGTTGGGTTTAGTTAGGTTCTTCTCTATAGTTTCAATGAAAAAACTCATAGTTATTCAAAATTGCGAGTTTATTGTTTGTTACAAAACAGAAGAGTTACATATGGTGTTAAGCTTAACTAAGGAGTGACTTTGGATGTTCAAGCGTGGCACTGCATGTCCTCAGCATACCTTTCATAAGATGATACGTAACCACTGAGTAATAATCGCAAGCATGATGACATGATCGTCAGTTAGTCGATTGCGACATATTGAGTAAGTAAGTTTACCCAAACATTGCCGTTGAAGGGCGATTTGCCTTAGATTCGGATATTTATCTTATCTGATATAATCTGCACCAACTCATTTTCAACAGAACATGAGTTCATATTAAACTGACTTGCTATTTCAGTAGCTAATTCCTCAATGTTTTTACATGAAAAAGGATAACTCATAAATGATGCTATATTTGCCAACTTACTGCACTCATAAAAACGCATTTCGCATTGTCCCAAAATATTCGATAATTCAGCATTATAAGTATCATATTTCACCTGAGGAATCCTTGCTTTTCTAAGACGGAAAGTTTTCTCACATTCTTTCTTTTCAGTTGATCTATTATAAGTTGCAATTTACTGAGCTAATCATTTTAATAATAATTTTTCTTTCACCTTGAAGCTCCAAGTTAATGGTGTTTAAGTGCATTATCATGTCAGTCAAAAATGCCAAATCAGTCAGCCATTTTTCGTTATTCAACATCTGGGTGTTGATCAACTCTTTCGTCTAGAAAAGCTGTTATTTCGGAAATAATTCTTGAAAGGTTTCTAGGAATTTTCCGCGACTCAACCACCTGACGTTCGTGTGAAGAACTAAATCAGTGTGTTCAGCTGACTCCCTATTTTTTTCTATATCACAAAACTTCTTGATGTATAATGCAATGGAATGAAAAAAATGAAGGGAAATCTCCATTAACTCGACACAATGCCACAAAACCGTTTTTGTTTCCAGTCATAGCTGGTGCTCCATCGGTTGTAATGCACACTAATTTATATGTTGGTAGCTTGTAGTTTCTTACAAAATTGAAGAAAACGTCATATATATATATATATATATATATATATATATATATATATATATATATATATATATATATATATATATATATATATATATATATATATTCCCACGGGCCATTCCCTCAGAGGAAGGATTGTTGGAAATTTTCCCTAGCAAACATGTCATTGAATATCATAGAATTAAAATACATAGAAAGGCAGTGTCTGTCATATCGGTGAATTCGTCGAATTGTGAAGAAAAGTATGCACATTTCATGATATCATGTTTTAGTTTATCTGCCATGTCCTGAGTAGTGACTTCAATACGCTTTGTGGTAGTCGGACGAGATAATTGAAGTTCTCTAATAGCAGACATGATTTGTGTTTTAGTTTTAAAATCTTCGAATAAAGTCTCACCCTCTTCAATAAATGCTTCCTTCACAACCGATCCATCTTCGAATGGTTTCTTGCGTTTCGCCAATATATGAGATACTTCAAATGCCGCGATCGTAGCAGCTTTTAATTGTTCGGCTGGTCTTGTGAACATGGTTTTTTCTTTTTTCAAACAAGATATCAAATCACGTAATTTTTGGTTTCTTAGTTCACTCTGTGGCGATAAATCCTTTTCATAGTTTTTAACAACCGTTTTATGATGCCTCTCTAAGTTACCACGCATAGGTATTGCAACTGACGCAAGACAAATAAGACAAATGCATTTATCCTTCACCATACAAAAGAAAATTCTTTTCTCCCAATCGGTATTGAAATCATACGTTTTAGATTTCTTCGCTCACTCATTTTGTACTATTTAATAGAAACTTTGTATCGACGTAGTATTGCCTTCAAGTTAAAATTCAGAATGACTCCAATTCCTGCAGGGCAACATTTATATCGGCGTGAACGAAAGTCTCGAATGTTCCCGTCAAACGCGCTGCCCGAAATTTCTAGAAAAGCGGCAAGGAAAAAAAAACGCGGCTCTTCTTTGACAAGTACCGCGCGTTCCTTTGGTAAAGCCGCCTTTTGCCGATAGCAGAATGTTATTTTATCACGTAATAAATTTTTGTATGTTCAGTTACCTACTTATTGAATTTTTTTCTACTCGAGATCTACTTAAAAAGCACTCACGATCGACCGTTTGAGTACCCCTGATCTACGTATTCAATATTGCGTCATATCCAAGTTTTTCATGTGGTAATGCAAGCATCCATTAGTATTGGTGCCTATTTTCTGCCTCATCGACATTATTAGAAATTTTGTCATTCAGAAAAATTCTGTTTCGTCTACAAACACCAGTATATACACATGAGCAAGCATTTCAAAGTGGAAGAAGAGACTGAAAACAAACTCGCCCACAAAAAAGAACCTACTTCTTATGTAATTCTGACAAATTTCCAGCGGTATATTTTGTAACTCCCCTGATAAACGTTGTCACAAATCTCGAAGATTCCCTTTGAATTCCTCACTCGAACTTTTTCCTGACTCATCCCACATTTGCTCCATTCGGTTCATTTCTGGAGTTTGAACAGGTCATACCATCTGTTCAATTTCAGCATCATCCAGGTACTTCTTTACGACTGCAGAAGTATTCAGCAGAGCATTACTCTGAATTAAAGAATTTTTATGGACCCAAGAGAACAAGAAATTTGTCGCAAATGTTAATGTACTGATGTTGCGCAATATCTTGGTAGTACACATGGATTGGTGTTGAATTCGATTATAATACTGCCCCATACAATCATCGAATAAAACCTCCAGAACTGAATGTCTGTATAAGTCTACAAGGCAGATAGTTTTTCCCGACTTGGAAACTAAATACAAAGCTGTTCATCCTTGAGCTGCAGACAAAATCCGGACTCCTTATAGAAATGCTGTTCCGTGAAAGTCAAGATGTCATGACTGGTGATTTCGACCCAAACGATTCTATCCTTCAGTTCACAGAATATTACACGATCTCTAATTTTCCGAACACGTTGGTTAGCAGCTACTGCTGCCGGTCTTCTTATCACATTAACTTGGTTGTTGATATTGATATTCTAACTGTTATTTCTGCGAACAAACGCATCTTGCATCGTATCTTTCATCTCGATCATCAATGGTATGATTCTGTCTGTTTGATCTGGGGTTATCTGCATCCTTATGGGAAAACTTACAGAATGGAATATTATTGGCGTGACGAACTTTTTAAGCAACTATAAAAAATGTTGTTTTGTGGCTCCATTTTCGCAGAGAACATCGGTATTTCCGTCTTTCACAAAACTTGAACAGTCAACTAGAATGATATCTCGATGTCGTTGCATCAGCTTATAAAATCCAATGCCAAACTCGAAATAACATCAGCTTTCATATTATGTTATTTCGATAGTTAGTAGGATTCCTTTTTCTGAGCGTACTGAATAGAACAATACTTTCGTTTTCCAGTGATGTATGTATATTCCATTTGTCGTCATTGGAAATAATGTTCACAACGTTAAATTATTGTCTATTTGAATTGATAGATTAATTTATAGAAAAAGAATGTGCGGAGGATTCAGTATGAATTAATTTGCTGAAATGTGAAAGACCTCCTAGTTTGTCTGGAAACAGAGTTGACATGCCTGTAGAAGCGGATTAAAACCTGATTGGAACCTCTAATCGAAAGCTAGACCGCCAATTTTTGGTTCATAAAGGACAATCCAGAGAATTTTTTCCAAAACTGGTACAAAATATCAGAAAATTGATGATTAACAATACTTCACTCTTTCACATTCTGAAATGAAAAATAATGATGGATTTTCCATTTTGACGCTGACAACTGTCCGAATGAAGTGCAATTCGAAGTAAATGTAAAATTTACTGGCAAAGTTTTAGTATGGTGAGCTGAAGGCGAAGGCTGGAGTTTCAGCTCCTTAGGTTGGATGTGTTTTTGATAGAAGCTCTGGATTCTGAACTTGCTTGATAAAACTCCCCAACATCATCAATAGGCATCATCAGAACGATGATACAATTTTCTGGCTTCATATTTCCTCTTGCCGTATGCTAGGAGAACTCGAGAATGTTTGAATCAAAATATTGTGAATTAATAATATTGTTGATGGATTTATGGAAATTAATTTTAATATAAATAAAATGAAACACTTCTGTCTGATTTCCACAGTGTTCATTTTTCAATATTCACGAACGGTTTCGACAGTTATGTCAAGTGTCTAGAGTAAACATTTATAAGAAAGAATGTGCTAACTATGCCTTTTTCGAATGAAGAATGATTCAATTCTAGTTGACTATTGGGAGTGATGAATTTGGGGTTTTACAGAGTTTGTTAATTTCCAAACTTTCCAACAAACGTCATTGTATTTGTGTAGAATGTTTAAATTATCTAATGTAACTAAGTGATCTGTAGATTTGATATATTCAAAAACTGCGAATTTGTTATCTGACAGATGTTCTTTGAATATTTTTTCAAAATTTCGATTTGTTTAGCCTAATTAGAATTGTAAATTGCTTATGTTGGAATCATTGAAAAACGAGGTTGAATTGAATCTAGATTCAAAATTTCGACCTGTTTATCCTAGTTTGAATAGTGATTTCTATGTGTTGGGATAACTGAAAAACGGGTTGTTAAATTAAATGCGGAAAGATAATTGCTGATGTTATTGGAGAGGGGGCCAATGTAACATTTATTCCTCAGTTTACACCCTGTATCTGTATCACAATGCAGTGAAGCAAAAATTTTGTCTATAATATTCTAGAAATTCTAAAACCTTTCTGATGAGTTATTACTCAAACTAACTGATCATTTCGAAGATTTGAGGGGTTGACACCATCATCCGAAGGGTGTCTGAGGGGGTATAGTGGAAGAGCCACTGCTCAAAGATATTTTTTCCCAAAAGACAATGGTATTCGGTGAATGTTCATTCGAAATCGACAGATTTTGCGATCACTAAAAATAACTCGTCTTTTGACGAACCTCCCTGTATCTTCTTCTTATTACACATTTGTGTAATAAGAAGAGCTTTCCAATGAGGTATCATTCGACTAATCTTCCCTATTCAAAAAATTGAGTTTTGTGCACCCCTGCTTAGAGGGTTGATGTAAAATAGAATCACCGTGTATTGAAAGATGTCCCCCTTCAGACAAAAAGTGACCTGTTTCTGCTTTTTGTCCAGAAACGAATAGTTAAGCAGTTATGGAGTCTTTTTCGTTGCCCCACCCGGTATATATTTACTGATCAACACCTTGAATATACCCCTCTCCTATCCCACTCATCTTCTATTATTCGAACCAGAGCTGGAAGAGTTCTTCTACCAGAAGATGCTTCAAGACACGTGAGATTTCTTTTTCACAGATTTAACGGAATCAAATCTTGTTCCAATGTAAGGTGGGAACGACAGACATTGCTGAATGACGACGCAATGTCGTGGAGAACCTTATGCTTATCCTTCCACGATTCGGGTCATACGCGTAGTGCATCATTACTCTAGTTGTTCCAGCAAAGGACGAATGCTGAACCAACTGCCAAATCGAATCTGATTACCGAATATTCCTAAATTGTCATCTAATTTTGATGCGAAGGACAACCCCGATGTGCATCATTGTGAACGTTTTCTCGCTCATCTTGGTTCTTGAACCTTAAAAGTTGTAACTCTATCGCTTTTCGAGAGGAAGGAGAATGTGTGGAAAAAGAGAAAATTTGTTGTTCTAAGGAATGACAATATCGTCTTTCAGCGTAAGAATTAAGGAATTCTTTTGATTTTTCTATATTTGATCTGGTATTATGCGTTTTTTCGTTTAAATCAATCGTCTTAAATTAGGCATGTCCAAAAAAGTCCTATGAATTATTCAATAATGAGAATTCACCTCACTTAAATCACGGTTGAGTTTATTTTTCCAGTAGGACATTCAACAAGTCTATGAGAAAACAAAACTTCAACATGCCAAACTAACAACGTGAGTGTTCTATCCAGCTTCTAATGTGGCTTTCAATCAATTTTACGTTTGTGCAGCTTTTCTCAGAACTGATTGGAACTGCTTCGTATCCGGAAAGATATTCATTCGCATTTTATGCAACTAGTTTTTCATAGTTGTTTTGGTTGTTAGAGGTAGTTGTTATATGATCTGATGTTTGATCTTTTTGATTCCAGATGATGTGTCAACGTCACAAAATTATAAAAAGATAATTATTATTTTTAGTCACAGCTAAGCCTCAAAATACTCACATCAATTAATCTAAATACAGAAAATTGCAATAGATGTCCTTAATCATATTGATTTTGATATAGTTAACCTGTTCCTCAGAATAATGAAAAAATTCATAAAGAAGCTTTCATGAGCCTGAAATAGAATAATTAGAATATTAAGTGAGAAGTTCACTGTGACTATCATTACCCAAAAGTGGATTAAAAATACTCAAAACTACCGACCAGAAATAACTTTTCATTGTAGGTATTTTGCAGCTTTATTAGTGACTCAGTTTTAACAGTCGATTATTAAATATAACGTATTTATTTTTTATTGGTATTTTTCCCAATCATTTCCATGAATATCTGAGGCTTTGGATGATTTCACTGTTCTGAAGTTGTCATATCCTAGTTCTAATCTTGCTTCCTTCTGGTTCTTTGGAATGATGAAAGAATCATAGTCGCTATCTTCTGGAATATCTGCAGTCTGTACAGATTGCAAGAATATGGCACTTACGAGAAGTATAAAGGTTGAAAATATCTGAAAAATAAGAACAAGGTATTATTCAGCGAAGTAAGTCCAAGGTGTTTTAAAAACTGCAATAAAGCTTGCTATACAAATTTTAGTGCGCGATTTGCACTATAATGATGAAGAACGGATTATGATTTTCTATGATTCGCTTTTTGAAGTAAAACTACCTAGGCGGCGATTTTATAATCTATAACTGTATAAGACTTGGGAGTGAAATATAAGAAATAGGTCAAGTAACATGAGTTAAAAGAAAATATAACGTGTTGAGGAAGAGATTCGACCATTCGTAATTGAATCGTAACGATACAGGTTGATACAATAAAGACTTTCTAGTGTACATGCAAAACAGTTTAATCATTCAATATTTAATTCGATGAATTGACTAGAATAACTCAATCAATACACGGTATCCCAAGTTGGCTGGCCTATTAGAGATTAATGGAGAACTAATAATGCTAGCGTTGTGATTCAGCTGGTCCAAAGCTCTATTTCTTAAATATTTTCACCTGAATGGCACTCCCGGTTATACCGGAAGTGCATACCAACTTTATAAGTTAATATGTTCTTTTCGTGTTGGCAACTCCTCATCGGAGGTTAGCGACCATCATTTGAAACTCTTCTCTGTCTTGTGCTAGGTGTATGAGTGTGCCAGCATCTCTAATAATAAACCATTGGCGCAGATTCCTCAGCCATGAAAACTTTCTGCGTCCGACGCCTCGTCTACCCTCTATCTTGCCTTCCATAATTAGTTGCAAAAGACTATATTTGGTGTTCCTGAGTATATGACCAAAGTATGATCGGTCGGTCCTTGGACCGACCCTCTTCTTGATTTTTAATAATGACCTGGTCCAGGCTGTCGGTGCCGCAGAACTGATACTTTTCGCTGATGATACCTGTAGTTCTAACGAGGAAGATCTACTCAATTCACTTAATAGCACGCAGCAGTACCTTTTTGATTGGTTTTTTGCGAATAACTTGAGTGTTAACCTTGGCTTTGCAGTTTTATGTTTATTTTCTGAGTTTATTGTCAACAACCGGGTTTTTACATCTTATATACATACAAAATTGTATAGGAAAATAAACAATATTATTATTATTTATTATCGTGGACTTATGCACTATCTCAGCTGTTAGCTGGATATAATTTACCTTTCCCAGATTCAGCAATCAAAGGGAATCGGCTCGATTACAATTAACTTGACATAAATTTCCTAACTATCCTACATGTATTAAGAATTACAGCTTTTTGCATTTCTATATAGGTATTCTTATGCAATTCTAATTTCTTAAGGCTATCATGCAAAGTTTTGGGTATTAACCCAGTGGAGGATACGATGACAGGAACAATATCTATTTTCTCGAGGTGCCACATCTGCTTGATCTCAATAGCAAGGTCTGTGTATTTGGACTTTTTCTCCTGGAACTTATTCAGCACGTTGTTATTATTTGGTATGGCGACATCCACCAGCATTGCTGTTGCGGCTCTCTTATCATACACCACTATGTCCGGCCTATTATTCGTCACCATTCTGTCAGTGATAATAGGCCTATCGTAGTATAATCTGATAGAGTCATTTTCCAATACGGGCGCCGGTTGATACTTGTAATATGGCTGGAATGTATTCAGAAGTCCGTACTTGTGTGCAAGTTTCTGATGGATAATGTTGCACACTTGATTATGCCTGTGAAGATAGTCTGTATTGGCCAGTTGTTCACATCCGGAATGTATAGTCTCCGATCTTATATGGCATTTTCTGCACCTATCTGTTTGTAATGTTCCGTCCTTCATAATAAATTTTTTGTAATTGTTTGTAGCGATCACTTGGTCTTGGATGGCCATAAGGAATCCCTCTGTTTCTGCGAATAATTCTCCTTTCATCAACCATTTGTTGGAGGCTTCTTTGTCGATGTGTGGTTGATTAATCTCATGGTGATGTCGTCCATGCAATTCCTTTCTTGACCATTGCTTTTGTTTTTCAGTATCTGATAGGAATGGTAGATTCAGCAGGTCATCTCCGGTAGCAAGATTTAGAGGTGTATATCCCTTATCAGCCAACGATACCGCTCTATTATTATTATTATTATTATTATAAAACTTCTGGGATATTGTTTACTCACCGAGCTCTTACTTTCAAGAACCCCGAAAAGGTTAAGTTCTTGATGAAACTTCTAGGATATTGTTTACTCACCGAGCTCTTACTTCCAACAACCCCGAAAACGTTCTTGGGAGTTATGCTCGACTCAACTCTGAGCTGGGAGGGACACGTCGACTACATTGCGGGCAAAATATCGACAAGTATTTTCTTGATTAGAAATCTAGTTAACATGTTACCTATTGACGCTGTACGCGTGGCCAACTTCTTCTTGATTGAGTCCCATATGTCCTATGCTCTGACGAGCTGGGGTCACTTCCCTCATGCTCCTCGAATATTTGGTCTCCAGAGAAAAGTATTGTGAATAATGGCTAGGAAAGCTTATAGAACTGATGTGAGGAATTCTTTTATTGACATGAACATCTTAACTTTTCCTTCACTTTACATACTTAATAGCTTCCTTGCAGGTAAAAGCCATAATGACCAGGTATTGAATAATCAAATTCATTGTTGTAATACTCGACAGAATATGATATTCATTCAACCTTCTTGAGGCTTAACTCTAGTCGTTGTAGTTTCAATTACTATAGCAGTATGCTCTTTAATAAGCTTCCGAGAGTATACGAAATATGCCTATTAAGCAATTTAAGTGAATAATAAAATAAAATAAGTTACTATGTTTTAACTATCACTAATTTATTGATGTAAAGAATGACAAAATTTTACATTGGTTGGACCGGTTTGGGACATACGTCCATTATCAACAACAAGCTAATGAAAAAAAAACACATTCAACATATGTTCCCAATCCAAGAGAGAAAAGCCCGAAAAATTTATATCTCTAACATATTTTGAGAAGACGTCAGAACAGGTTGCTAGAGTTTTGTCTGATAGTAAAAAATTTCATATTGCATTCAAACCAGTTAGCAAATTGTCAGGCCTGCTTTTCAACACAAAAGATAAAACCGATAAAGTCGAAAAATCAGGAGTATACCAATTAACATGTTCTGAGTGCAATTCCTTCTATATAGGTCAAACAGCACGCTCTTTCAAGGCTAGATACAAAGAATATTTCCGGTCATTCCACATCAGCTTTAGCTGAATGAATGAATGTCATCATTTTCAGAACTTCAACAGCTAAAATTCTTTATTCCTGTGATGAATCTTATAAACTCAATTTCTTTGAATCAATGGAAATTTTCAAGGCATCTAGGTTAGAAAGGGTTGAGCTCCTTAACGACCAGGTAGACTTAATTACCTACCAATCACCATTATTCAATTTTAAGAAACAAGTACTGTGTTTTGAGGAATTTAACTTAATAATTGCGATTCTCAACGCGTTTCACTACACCGTTGCTACTTCAGACGAATGAATGTAATGAAAATAAGATTGAGAATATAAATATAAGTGTTCTTGAGAGATGATTCGCGTAATTTGAATCTGATTTTTATTTGAGAAACTGCGTTTATGTTCCGATATTCTAATATTAAAATTTCTATGTGTTCTACGAATGTAGAAATTATCACAGTCATTGCAATTCAATCTATAAACACCTGATTTATTGTTTTTACCTGATTTGGTTTTATTATTTTTTATATATTTGCCTAAATTATTAATCAATTTGGAAAGCTATGTTGAAATTATTGCTACTCAAGAATGATTTCAGTTTCTCACTTCTAATGCCAACGTAGGTTAAGGTGTTGAATTTTTGTTTCAATTTATCGACAGGGTAAACTTCATTCAATGCTATTCTACTTTGTTTTTCATTTAAAATATTATTCATTAGTTTGGGATTGTAACCATTATTTTTGGCAATTTGTTTGATCAAATTTGATTCTTTGTTGAAATTTTCTGGTGATAACGGGATGTTAATCAATCTATGAAGGAACTATTTCTATAAAACTGTTGAATGCTGACATTTTATGTTGATACGGATGACACGACGAGTTATGTATTATAATATCTGTATGTGACAGGTTATGGCCACAAGCCATATTGAATGTCTTCGGGGAGCAATCTATTCCTTAATTTTATTGGATATACCTGTCATAAATAACCACTTAAGAAGAAGCAACCCAATAAGCTCTTAATTACTCAAGAACACTTATATTTATATTCTCATTCTTATTTTCTGTACATTCATTCGTCTGAAGAAGCTACGAATCGCAATTATTAAATAAAGTTCCTTAAAACACAGTACTTGTTTTTATTATTGATAATGGAATTTTACCAAGTAAAAGCCTCTCAAATTCAAATATTATTCAAGTTACTGTGATCTCTACTAGCATTTTATTGATGGTAATTCCTGTATTGTAGATGAGTATTCAGGTTTTATTAGCTTGTTGTTGATAAGGGACGTATGTCCGAAACCGGTCCAACCAATGTAAAATTTTGTCATTCTTTATATCAATAAATTAGTGGTAGTTAAATCATAGTAACTTGTTTTATTTTATTATTCATTATGAATATCAACTATCACGAAGTTCAGGCTTCATGGATCAGTTATTTGAAGCAATTTAAGCATTGTCTAAAGAGGTTTTACTGCGGCAGGCTTTTTACAGTATCGACGAGTTCCTTTCTTACCGATTCCCATAAAATGACCTTATCTGATTTTCAGTCTACATTATGTGTGCCTATTTGTGATTTATGTGACATATTCATTTCAATATTTATATATGAGTATGTATTTTATTCCTGTTTTGAAGTTGAAAATTGATAAATGTAACAAAATTGTACAATCTTGCAAATAAATCTACCTTATTCTGGGACACCCTGTATACGCAAGTTTGGTCACTTTTCTACAGAGATAATAGGAGACAAACTTTTCCGGTTTCGATAATGATTTAGGAAATAATTCATTCTAGTGATGTTATATTTTTATGGCCCCAGTATGTAAATTAATTGAAAGACCAAGAAGTTTATTCAAGATGAGGTTCCAAAACGAAACTGGTACCTAGTAGGTTGAGAAATTATTATCAAAATATGAATTTCTGAAAATCGAATTTGTGATTCAAATTGTAGAGGAGAGGAAAATTTTGTTGTCTTAGAGAAAATGTGAAATTTCTGAGATATAAATGGTTTCAGGATGAATGAAAGTAGGATTTATAAATCAAGAGTTTACAACTTACAAATGATTCGATTAGTACGAAACCAACTGCAGATTCTCCAGAAGTTTCTTAGTAAAGTGCATACAAATCTCTTAAATCTAACAACAGAAAATGTTTTTGCATCAAGATTCGATCACTATGTCTTTTAACAGATATTATTTCTTTGAAACAGTCATATTTCTAATATTATCTCGATTGAAATGAACAATTTTTTGCACGTCATCAGCCAATCGTCAATGTGGTTTAGCAGTTGTTTCTGCTAAGACACGTTCAGTGAATTTCAAATCTTTCGATTTTCATTAAGCAATGAAATATGACCTCATTCCTAAGGTGAAGAAATATGACAAATATGAACTTGGCATTAATTGTGAAAACGGCAAATATCAACTTTATTTTGATGAAACAATTTTTTGCAACAGAGCTGTACATCACAACCAGATATAATTCTAACAGATAAACAAAATTTTTGAATAATTTCTAGACATATGATGCCAGCCGACGAGATTACAAAAATGTGGAAAATGAGAAAATATTCATTCTACCGATTATTATTTCAAAAACAGGATATTCGTAGGAATATTATTTAGGCTGCGTTTTCATACTGTTCGATTATGAAACAGAGTTCGAAATCGTGGTAACAGGGATCTATTAATTTGATTTTTTCTGGTAGTAAAAACGTGGTAAAAGATTCCATTTGAATGTTCATCATGCTTAACTATCAAATATAAATGGTAACGGAAAAATCCATACAGTAAAATGTATAAATATAAAATTGTTACTTACCAAGTGCATTATGAGCAATCACTCTGCAGTCTCAGAAAACAATAAACACTATTTTCAAACAAACATCAAATGAAGCAAGTAGAAATTAAAAAATTATAAATGGAAATTTTATCGATTAGTTTTAATTCGTTTGCACAAAAGTAGGATCTGTTATAATATATCATTACTATCCCTAATTCATAAGTTTATGTTCGTGACTTGACTCAATATTCAATAGAATATCTTCAAAATGAACCTTTCACTGTTGATTTAATACGAGGAGTGAATAATATCTGAGAGTTGGGAGGTAGTCAAATAGGATTGATGTGGGAAATTGTAATTCAATTTCCAATAGAGGTATACACCGGGATGAAAATTTTAATGACTGAACTACATTTTATTTATATGTATGTTCAGTTTTCATTTGGATATCCTAAGTTTTTCGACTATTTGCTGTGTCCCTATTTGTTTTTCAAAAAAATGAGAGGGAGAAAAACAATATCTTACCTAAGATTTTTACTTTTTGGGGAAAATTTTCATGCATACACTCAGAAATAGACATGGATTTTCCAAGGTACTTGGATCTACTTTTGGTTTGATAGACCGCCAACTCCTCTGAATAATTAAGAAGCGGAAAATTGAATATATGAGGCATATTCTTCGCAGAGAAAAATACTTTTTTCTTCAACTAACAGTTGACGGAAAAACTGAAGGCAAACTAGGTATCGGAATGAGGAAAATGTCCTGGTACCACAATATCAAGGCATGGACAAGCCTTATATTAGAACAACTCTGTCACTTTGCCCAAAATCTCGAAGAGTTCCGGCAAATGGTCGTTAATCTCTGATTTCAGAGGAGGTACCTGAAGAGGAAGAAGATGAAAATGTAATATTGTATTGCAATCTCCTTGGAAATTTCAAAATAATATATAATAATCGATAAATATCACTTATATTCTTAGACGGGCTTTCTTTCCTGTATCTACAATTGGAAGAATATTATAATCTCGAATGAAATAAGGATATAGGCCAAGAACTGACATTCACTTGGCTCACTTTCCATATATGGGTCCTGGGCCAAAATGGACACCACCGGTTGTTAGAAAATTTCATGGTTATACACACAAACAAATTTATATGGAATCACCCGATATTTTGAATATTTAAAAGTATTGTTAGAATTTATCTTTTTTGATATATTTCGATTGAAAAAAGAAATAAATTAAGGTTTATTTTGAGAAAGGAACAAATCAAAGAAAGTAAGTGACTTTTTTTTTCTACCTCAGTAGCTTGTATATTACCTCCTCCTGCCCTGAGTCCGCCTAGGCATGCTTTTGATTAGGTCTTCGACCACCTTTGGGGTGATATTCTAACACTTTTCTGTCTTGGCTTGGATGAGCTGTTGTGGGGTTCTTGGATTATCCAGGCGCGATCTGATTTTCCTTTTGAGATTATCCCATAAATGTAAAATATGATTTAGGTCTGGAGAGCAAGCTGACCAGTCCAAAATAGCGATTCCTTCTGTTTCAAGATAATGTCGCGCAAGGTTGCTGGTATGCGGAGGAGCATTGTCTTACATAAAAGAAAAATTCTCACCGTGGGCTCCTCGCCAGAGTCTCACTATGGGCTCCAGCATTAAGTCCACGTAATTTCTAGCCATTACAATCACAGCAAACGAATTCTGTTTTGTTTCCCAGCATAATGCCCCCACAAAACATTACACTGCCCCCTTGATATTTCGGAATTTGTCTTGTTGCTCGAAGTCTATCTTGTCTTCCACGACTCCTTAAAACCCGAATCCGACAGTCATCTCATCGAACACCAATCCTGGTCTCATCCGAAAAAAAAAACATTTGAATTTGGGAGGCTTTTACTTGGTAAAATTCCATTATCAATAATAAAAAACAAGTACTGTGTTTTAAGGAATTTTACTTAATAATTGCGATTCGTAACGCGTTTCACTACACCGTAGCTTCTTCAGACGAATGATTATACAGAAAAATATAAATGAGAATATAACTATAAATGTTCTTGAGTAATTAAAAGCTTATTGGTTGCTTCTTCTTAAAAATATAAATGAGAATTATTTATGACAGGTATATCCAATGGGAGCAATCTATTCCTTAATTTTATTGGATATACCTGTCATAAATAACCACTTAAGAAGAAGCAACCAATAAGCTTTTAATTACTCAAGAACATTTATAGTTATATTCTCATTTATATTTTTCTGCATAATCATTCGTCTGAAGAAGCTACGGTGTAGTGAAACGCGTAACGAATCGCAATTATTAAGTAAAATTACTTAAAACACAGTACTTGTTTTTATTATAAAAAAACATTTCGCCAATTCTCGATATTCTAATTTTGGTGCTCGATACACCGATTTAGTCAGTTAATTTTTTGTTGTCTGGTTATCTTAAGAGATCTTAAGGGCCTTCTTCTGTATAAACGCCTTGAACGGAGTCTTTGACGTATCGTTTCGACTGATACACTGATGCCTCTTGCTTCTAGAAATTACCTTTGGAGTATGAGGTGCGATGCACTAGGGTCTCTTCTTACAATTTGGAACAAAAAGCGGTCTTGTTCTTCATAATGATCTTCTAGGCCCATTTTCAGAGATTGTAGCTCCACGTATCGGGCTTAGGGTTTTGAAATCACCACCTGTGATACCCCCATTGTGGTCGCTATATCCCTCTCTGTGTCACCCCTTCTTCAACGAGAGCAATTATTCGACTCCTCATCACATCGGACAATCCAACTTAAGGCATTTTCAATTATGATAATGGGTTTTTTCAAATTTTGAAATTCACAGTTTCAAATCTCAGTGACGACAATATCCTGAACATGGGGACAATGCAACATTTCTTATGATACTATCCAGTTTTTTTCAACAAAAAACTTTCTCAAGTAGTCAAACATCCACGATTAAAAACAATTAATAATGTGAAATATCGAGTGAATCCATGTAAATTTGGTTGTGTGTATTTATTATTATCAGTGACTAATATTTGGCGAAAAATTAGAGTCGGATTCTGAAGATGCATGTTAGGTTGGGTTAGGTTAGAGCATAGAGGAATAAAAATAAAACGAAATGAGACACTTTTGTCATTTTTCCAGAATTTATTCAATAATCACGACCGGTATCGACCCAACGGTCATTTTCAAGTGGATAACAATATAATACATGAGTAGGCAACTACAAATACAGAATGAAATTCATCCTAGATATTGAGTGGTGGGGATCCATTATGCTCTAGTTGGCTGTTGAGGGTAATAAATTTTGGGCTCTTACATAGTTTGTTAATCTCCAAACTTTCCAACAAATTCATCTCTCTCCCTTTGTTACATTTATGAAGGAATTTAAGATTGTTCAATGATATCGAGTGGTTAGTTGATTTTATGTGTTCAAATATTGGCGAATTTTCATCTGAGGAAATATATTCCTTGAATCTAGCTTCAAAACTTCTCCCTGTTTGTCCGACATAGCCTACCTGACATTCATTGCATTTGATTTGATAAATTCCTGATTGCTTGAATTTATCGTTTTTCTGTTTGGCATTGAATAATAATCTGCTTAAGTTGGGGCCGCTTGAGAATGAACTAGTTGTGTTCAATTTGGAAAA
Source organism: Cryptolaemus montrouzieri (assembly GCA_013387265.2). NCBI lineage: Eukaryota > Metazoa > Arthropoda > Insecta > Coleoptera > Coccinellidae > Cryptolaemus > Cryptolaemus montrouzieri. Next base: position 130,514,058 of record JABFTP020000185.1, read on the forward strand.
GTAGTTACTGATTTTGTTAGAGAGTTCGCCGGTGTATCTGAGACTAGTGTATCTTTTTCCAGGGTTTCTACGATGCTATATAGTAATTGAGAGGTAATACGTTGTTCTTTGCGTTTAATGGTTGTATTTAGAAAATGTTGTGGTACATTGTTATTTGAGGCAATTTTTCTGATGATATCAAGTTCGGTTTGAAAATTTTTTGTCGTAACGGAAACAGAGTAAGCTCTATGATTCATGGAGTTATAGGCAGCTAGTTTGTGGCTTGAATGACTGAACGAGTCCATTGGAATCGATGCGTCTGTCGATGTTTCTTTTATGTAAATTTTATAAGTGAGTTGGTTATTTGAATTTGTAATGGTTAAGTCGAGGAAATTAATTGATTATTTTCTAATTCAGAAGTGAAGCTGGTGCGGCAATGTATTTTATTCACGTAATTTAAAAATTGCTGAATTTGTCTGTTTGAACCACGAAAACCAACTAAAATGTCATCTACATATCTGTATCAGAAAATAATGTGCTTTTCAGCGAAATCTGTGTCTAATATTGAGTTTTTCTCTAAATTATTCATGAAAATGTCAGCTAGTAGAGGGCTGAGAGGTCAACCCATTGGAAGACCTAAATTTTGTTTAAAGAATTTAGATTTAATTTTAATCTAGAAACCCCGGAAAAAAGTTACACTACTCTCAGATACACCTGCGAACTCTCTAACAAAATCAGTAACTACTTTCCCAAATTGAACATAACTAGTTCATTCTCAAGCGGCCCCAAATAAAGTAGATTATTATTCAATGCCCAACAAAAAACGATAAATTCAAGCAATCAGGAATTTATCAAATCAAATGCAATGAATGTCAGGTAGCTTATGTCGGCCAAACAGGGAGAAGTTTTGAAGTTAGATTCAAGGAACATATTTCCTCAGATAAAAATTCGCCAATATTTGAACACATAAAATCAACTAACCACTCGATATCATTGAATAATCTTAAAATCCTTCATAAATGTAACAAAGGGAGAGAGATGAATTCGTTGGAAAGTTTGGAGATTAACAAACTATGTAAAAGCCCACAATTTATTACCCTCAACAGCCAACTAGAGCATAATGGATCCCCACTACTCAATATTTAGGATAAATTTCATTCTGTATTTGTACTTACCCACTTATGTATTATATTGTTATTCACTTGAAAATGACCGTAGGGTCGAAACCGGTCGTGATTATTGAATAAATTGTAGAAAAGTGACAAAAGTGTCTCATTTGGTTTTACTTCATAGATGAATTTCCATAAAATAAATAAATCATCATCAATACTATCAACGAGGAAGTGTGACTCTTTTATGAAACGATAATATTATCTTTATCCTGAGGGAGATGTTAAAATCCCTAACCTATCAACCAGCAACAAGAAAAAGTTCGATTAACTTAACACACCAGATGAGGGTTCAGAATAAGGCTTTACAATTTCTACGCAAAAAATATATCCTTAATTCTCTTATTGGTTTGCCGACAATCAGGATGCCGATCTATCAGTCAAAAAGAAGTACGTTAACAAGCTTTCCGTAGGGATGAACCGGCATTTATGAAGGTAGAACACAAAGATCAGAAGACTAGATTGATAGAAAAGAAAAGTAGTTTCGGGAAAGATTAACCAAACTCGCTTTATATCAATCATCCGTTTCTGTTCAATAATATGAGAAATACAAATTTTAATTACTTGAGATCGAAATTTGTTAGTATGATACAGCTTTATTGATTTAATGGATATGACAATAGAAGTGTGATTCGTCAATTTTAGCTAAATTCAGCTATTACTTTCTAAATCGTGTTTCTTCTGTAAATGTTATTTACATTTGTAAATTATGATTGTACATTCTCGCAAGGACGTTTGTTATATTCATCGAGTATCTAATGACAATACGCTTTTCAAGATTAATCAATCAATGCATACAATGTATTGCAGGGGGTGCTTAAACTTGAACTGCTGGCGATCTACTCTAATAATTTTAGACTACTTACGATCGACCCTGAGAGTAGGCAAGTATGTGCGGTGCAGGGTTGTCGTACATACACGATACACCCTACCTACCTAGATGGGGTGTACCGTAGAATATAGAGATATTAGCTTTCAGCACAATATTCATTATTTTAGTCAAGGTTTGGGTTAGGTTTAGTTAGGTGCTTCTCTATAATATCAACGAAAAACTCATAGTTATTCAAAATTGCGAGTTTATTGGTTGTTACAGAACAGAAGAGTTACATATGGTGTTAAGCTTAAGTAAGGAGTGACTTTGGATGTTGAAGCGTGGCACTGCATGTCCTCAGCATACCTTCCATGAGATGGTACGTAACCACTGAGTGATAATCGTAAACATGATGACATACGATCGTCTGATAATCGATTTGACTCAATGATCTTCACTTCAGAATATGCAGACTCGCACAAGTAAGTTGACCCAAACATTGCCGTCAGTTGAAGGGCGATTTGCTTTAGATTCGGATATTTATCTTCAGATATAGAACACCAGAAATTTGTATCAGATGCTGTAGATTTGAGATGTATATCTGGTAAAATCTGTACCAACTCATTTTCAATAGAACATGAGTTTATATCAAACTGACTTGCTATTTCAGTAGCTAATTCCTCAATGTTTCTACATGAAAAAAGATAACTCATAAATGATGCTATATTTGCCAATTTACTGCAATCATAAAAAACCATTTCGAATTGTCCCAAAATATTAGATAATTCAGCCTCATACGTATCATAATTCAACTGAGGAATCCTTGCTTCCAAAGACGGAAAATGTTTGAGATCCTTTTTTTTTCAGTTGATCAATCATAAGTTGCAATTTACTTTTGAATGCGTTTACTGCGCTAATTATTCAATAATAGTTTTTCCTTTTCCTTGAAGCTCCAAGTTAATAGTGTTCAAATGCATTGTGACGTCAGTCAAAAATGCCAAATCAGTCAGCCATTTTCAATTTTTTAAGAATCTGAATGTCATCACCAATAATTCTTGAAACCCTTTCTAGGAATTTTCCGCGACTCAACCACCTGACGTCCGTGTGAAGAACTAAATCAGTGTGTTCAGCTGACTCCCTATCTTCCAGCCGCTGTTGCAAGCTACGTGCACGGATGGAATTCACACTTATTGTTGCAATGCTCATAGTTTCCTCTGTGTTTAAAATTTTTTAACACAAAACTTATTGATGTATAAAGCAATGGAATGAAAAAATGAAGGGAAATCTTCATTGGATCGACACAATGCCACAAAACCGTTTTGTTTCCAGTATTTGCTGGTCCTCCATCGGTTGTAATGCACACTAATTCATATATTGGTAGCTTTCAGATTTCTAAAAAATTGAAGAAAGCGTCATATATTTCTTCGCCACGGGTCTTCCCCTTCAGAGAAATGATTGTCAAAAAATTTTCCTTAGCCAACATGTCATTGAATACCATCCGAATAAAAATACTCAGCTGGCAGTGTTAGTCATATCGGTGGAATTGTCGAACTGTAAAGAAAGGTATGTACATTTCATTATATTATGTTTTAGTTTTCTTGCCATATCCTGACTCATGATTTCAATACGCTTTGTGACAGTCGGACGAGATAATTGAAGTTCTCTAATTGCAGACATGATTTATGTACTATTTCTAAAATCTCCAAATAAAGTCTCACCCGCTTCAATAAATGTTTCCTTCACAACCAATCCATCTTCGAATGGTTTCTTGTATTTCGCCAATATATGAGATACTTTAAATGACGCGGTCGTAGCAGCTTTTGATTGTTTGGCTGGTCTTGTGAACATGGATTGTTCTATTTAAAACAAGATATCAAATCATATATTCGTTTTCTTTATTCACTCTGTGGCGGAAAATCCTTTTCATAGTTTTCATGAACCTTATAATGATGCCTCTCTAAGTTACCACGCTTAGGTATTACAATTGACGCACGACAAATAAGACAAATGCACTTATCCTTCACTAAACAAAAGGAAAATTCTGATGATACGTTTTAGATTTCTTCGCTGCACTCGTTTTGTTCTATTTAATACTGAACTCTGTATCGACGTAGTATTGCCTTCTAGTTATAATTCAGAATGACTCCAATTCCTGCAGTCGCAAAATTTATTTCAGCGTGAACAAAAGTTTCGAATGTTTCCGTCAAACGCGCCGCCCGAAATTTCTAGAAAAGCGGCAAGAATAAAAACTCGGCTTTTCTTTGTCAAGTACCGCGCGTTCCTTTGATAAAGCCGCCTTTTGACGCCAGCAGAGTGATATTTTATTACGTAATAAATTTTTGTAGTTTAGTTACCTACTAATTAAAAATTTTTTTGCTTCTCGAGATCTACTCAAAAAGCACTCGCTATCGACCGTTCGACCACCCCTGATGTATAGCAATCAAATGAAATACATTGGATAATATATGAATAAAGGCATGCTTGAAAAAGGCCGATTATGTCGATTGGTGTTCTATTTGAGTATTTTATTCAACAGATGCTTTTAATATAGGGTGTGTCATGTAAAACTCGTCTTCAAATGCAACACCTTGTGTTTCCTTTTCGATTTTCAAAAATTCTGCTGGAATATCAACAACTATATCTAGTACCTATCTTCAACTGTTTTGAATACATTTAGTGTTTTCAGATTCATTGCACAAATGCACATTGAAGAAATAACATAATTTGATTACAAAATTCGATACAATACACTCAGTAATATTTGATAACACTAAATTTCATATCTCTGTTAAGACAGAATTGCTAGTGGCTTACTATTTATTTCGTGATAATGTCAATGCACGAGCTAATCATAAAGCATGCTGAAAACGACTTTGTAATATTCTAATCCCAAATAAAAACTACTGCTAACTTTATTTAGTAGATCAAGCGTGATCGATTTAATTGCAAACGTGTACTTTTTTCTTATATCAGCTAAGGGGCTTAGTTCTATATACAAATATTTTGAAATATTTCCAAAAAAAGCCTAATGCGTGAGATTAGGGGATCTTTCATTCCATCGATCCTTGGTTCTCCTTACAGGGATTTGAAAAAATTTGGTTGAGGAATTGGCGTACATTAATATGGTAATGGAGCAATTCATCTTGCTGAAGCCATATCCTACTCGCTGGAACTTGCGGGTTTACTAGATCACGTTATTAGTTTCTCAAAGTTGACAGGACATTATTCTTAAGAAGAGCTGAATAATTATCGTCATCTAAATCGTCGTCAATGAAAAAGAGACCTATGATAGGATCTTCAACAATTCCTGCCGAAAACATCATACACCAAGTGAAGTGGTTGAACGTTGTGTTTGAAACCTTTACTTAATGATTTTGTTTCTTCCAATGAGAAAAATGTGTTCGTGAAATTTGTGAATCAAATACAGAACTAGGGTTCAACAGTTCATATATAATCTTAGTAATCAGTTTAAACTAAGTAAAACTACCTTAGACGAATTCATAGAACAGTAAAGTGAAATAAAAACAGGAAGAAATCTATTATATAGAAACTAGGATGCTTTTTTCATAGTATGAATTCTTCCTTTCCTATTCTGGGATGTTCCTACGGTTAAGTTAGTTAAGTTGAGTTTTTGCAAGGAAATACTTGATTGCACAGACAGCATAACCATATATGTGGGTAGATATGTTTTTTAGGTTTGCAATACAATGAATAAATATTCATTTGCAAATTTGATTTTTGACCTTTATATTACGTTATCTCAGATTGTAGATGGAAGCAATTCATTTCAACATCAAGTTATATCTGCATATGCAAGTTGATATGCAAATTCGTATAAACGATGCATCACCGACATTGTCCGATGATGCGAAATGTTTGAACTGACCCATGATATTAGAAGTGAATCAATAGGCTGCCCTAGGAATTTGAAAAAATTATTCTGGGTGATTCACCAGTGGCGCGGTGCTCTGCTCGTACACTCTTGAAGATTTCATTTTTGCTCGAACGGTATTGTATTAAGAAAATAAAAATCTACTTCAGCAATTTATTTTGAACTAAACAGGGTGTCCCAATTTTCTATAAAAAAATCTTGTTTTTTCAGATTGGAACACCACTTTTTATTGAAGATTCAAGAGCCCTGAACTCTGCTATAATGTCTTTAAGTAATAAGTTTTTTTGGTGAGCAGTTTCGTCACAATATTTTTTTTCCGTAAAAATTCATGAAAATAGGCTCTCACATCATTGCATGCTCCTTCGGCCAGAGAGAATGAATACTTCTTTCCTTTCGTTTTCTTATTGCCCAAGGATAGCTTTATTGATGAATTGAAATATATTATCCTCATTTTATACAGGAGTGACTCAAAAATTATTGAATATTGTAATTTTGAAAATATCATATCTTGATTTTTTCAAATTTTAACATCCTGTATTTTATCCTTCATTTCAACTCATAAAATATTGTGCCATATTTTTGCAGAACCTTATCTTTATCTTCGATCATTTTCGGAATGATCGATTATTTGTAAAAATTTTCTAGGAACCGCATCAAACTCATCAACATGCATCATTATTCGCACAGAATTTTTTTTTCTGTCATCATTCAAGTAGTGAAAATTAAACCTAAAAAAGATAAATCTTTTGACGAATGATAAAATCAAGATGATTAAAACGTAAATCCAGGTATGCGTTGACATTTTTGTTATATTTGTGCCTTCTGTCAGGTGTCCGGACATATCATATTCTGTATTTTACATGGTGAATTTATCAGTGTTTCGTTATTAAACATTCTTAAACTGAGGTTTGAACCCAATTTTCTCAATTGACTGCAATGAAGTTCTCTTAAGAAGAAATGGTTGATATGATTTTTATTTTGGGTTATTGTGATAGAAATTCTTTGTTGGCAAGTAGAGTTTATGCACAAAGGTTTCCTGATGAGAGGCATCCTGATGCAAGATGCTTTGAAAAACTTCTAATTAGATTTATCGAAACGGGTAATATCGCTTACAAAAAACATGAAAAACCAAAAACTGCTACATCTGAAGACAACCAGTTATCAGTTTTTTATCAGTGATAGAGGACCCATATAAAAGTCAAAGATAGTTTTCTCAGTTAACAGATATGAGTCAAACTTCCGTCCAGAGAATCTTGAAAAAGAATAAATTTCATACATATCATGTACAGCTGCACCAGGAACTGAACAATCAAGACTATGAAAATCGAATCAATTTTTGCAATTGGGCAAGTGACAAAGTAGCGAAAAATCCAAATATGTTTAGCAGAGTTCTTTTCTCGGACGAGACTATCCACAAGAATGGGCTTGTTAACAGGCATAACTTTCATTATTACGTCACGGAAAATCCACACCTCATGAGACAAATAGATCATCAGTATCGTTGGTCCTTGAATGTATGGGCCGCTATAGTAGATGGATATCTAATTGGGCCGCACTTTTTCGACTGGCTCCTCAATAGAGAAATGTTTTTAGATTTTCTGCGGAATCATCTACCAATGTTACTTGCCGATGTACCAGAGCATATAAGACAAGATTTGTGGTTTCAACAGGATAGAGCACCGCACATTACTCACATTAGGTTGGGGAGCATTTGAATCATGTGTTTTCAAACAAAGGGATAGGACGTGGTGGTCCTGTTAGATGGCCAGCTAGGTCTCCGGACCTTACAAGTCTATATTTTTTCTTGTGGGGTTATATTAAGGGCATCGTTTACCCGATTCCTTCTACAACACAGTTGGATAAGAGACAGAGAATAGTCGACGCCTTTCAGTCAGTTAATCCGCAAATGTGGTCGAGAGTTCAACGGTCTTTCCTCAGAAGGATTGAGTTGTGCCTACAAAGAAATAGGTAACATTTCGAACACTTATTGAAATAGTTCAACACCTTGTAGATCTTATTACCAAAAACCATCTATTACGTAGTTTATACACGACTACCTTAAAATATCACCATTTCTCTGATCAAGTATAATGATATGTACTAATAAACTCTTCTTTCGGAACCTCTGATATTAATATTTTAGTTTATTTTTGTAATTTCGAAAATGGTCGAAGATAATGATAAGATTACTTCCTCAAAAATATAGCACAATATTTTATGCGTTTACATAAATAATAAAATACAGGATGTTCCATTTGAAAAATCAAGATATGATATTTTAAAATCACAATATTCAATTATTTGTTTGAGTTACTCCTGAATTAAATGAGGATAATCTATTTCAATTCATCAATAAAGTTATCCTTGGACAATAAGAAAAAGAAAGGAAAAAAGTATCCATCCTCTCTAACCGAAGGAACATGCGATGATGTGAGATCCTATTTTCATGAATTTTCACGGAAAAAAAATATTGTGACGAAACTACTCACGAAAAAAACTTATTACTTAAAGACATTATAGCAGAGTTTAGGACGCTCTTGAATCTTCAACAAAAGGGGTGGTCTTCCAATCTGAAAAAACCTGATAAGATTTTCTTATCGAAAATTGGCACCATGTTTACTTCAAAATGAATTTCTGAAATAGATTTTTACTTTATAAATACAATACCGTTCGAACAAAAATGAAATCTTCTAGAGTGTACGAGCTACAGAGCACCGCGCCACTGGTGAATCACCCAGTACATTATGCTATCTTTTCGCAACGATGGAAAATCGAGGAGGAATTTTTTATTCAATCTAGCTTCTTCGTTCTGTCATACTACTACGAAATTGAATATACTAGGATGTTAACAGGGTAGAAACATTTTAAATCTAGTTAAAATAAAGTTCCTGTGGTATTTTAAATTTATTTTAAGGTATACTTGGATTTCGAATAATCGTCATATGTTTTGATGTATGACCTTACCGTATTCAATAAATAGATCATACAATACAGTGCGTTACGATGAAAATGAACCACCCTTTCATTTGTAATACGACTACGTATTTGTTCGTTTCTAAATAAACAAGTGACGAATTGGAATCGAGAAAACTTGAAAAATTTCAGGTGTTCATAAATCCTTTCCATCTCCGTTAGAGGAAAGCATTCGAGAAAATTTATATTACTTATTCAAACAACATATCCACTCTCTACCCCTATCAACTTCCACGCCAAAATTGTTTATAATGAGAACAGGATTGTGTGCTTAAAGAAGTGCCGTTAAATAAAAAGTAATACTGCTTAGACTTCTATGATTCTCATAAAAATCTATCGCAAATGTTCGAAGAGGCCCAGATTTATTTCCATGCATTGATACACATGAGGTTCCAATGATTGCTTAATATTTTGCAACATTTGTGTTATTATCTGCTGTCAAGCTTGAACTATCCTTTTTCGTAGCTCTTCCAACGATTCGGGTGGCGTAACATAGGCTTTTGGTTTACTAATTGTCCGAATAGTCCCGCATAGAGATAAAGTAGGGCGGTGCTCCCTCATTTTGATACAAACACATGCACTCATAAACGCACACCCACACGTACTGGCGCATGTTGACGCAGACGCAGACGCAGAGACAGAGGCAGACGCACACGCAGATGCATATGAACACGCACACGTACATGTACATGCACAGTCTCACGTACACGCACACGTACATGTACATACTTTAGCACACGTACACGCGTACGAACACGCATGTGCTCATGAACACACGAATACACACACTGTGCGTAATGCACGCAACGTACATCAAACTCACACGAAATGCACATGCAACGCACACGTTACGCATACGCAATGCTCACGCAACCTACTCACGATGCACACGCAAAGTAGACGAAACAAACACAAACGCAGCTCAAACTCAACGCAGACGTAAAGCAAATGCAACGCACACGCAATACACATGCAACACACACGAAAAGCACGAGAAACGCACACGCTACCCAAACGCAATGCACACGTAACGTATTGCTACCGGGATGGGGTCACACACACGATGGGAACACTGATGGTTAACACAAACACTTTTTATAAACGTAAATTTAAAATGAAATAAAAACACGTGGTTCGTTGGTAAACAACGGCGGTTTGGCAATATGGCGTGGGTACGGAAAGCCGGCTCGTGGCAACGCGTGCTGCAGCCGGTGTGTATTCGTAGAGGTCGTCGAAGAGAGAGTGCGAGAGTCTCCGAAATGCACGGATATTTAAACCCTCGGTTCAGGTAGGCCCAGAGTACGTTCTGTGCCTCGCCTGGTCGATGGGCCTACTTGGCGGTCTGTGATTAAGAAAGCGTAGTTAACACGGTAACACGCTTATTCGGAGGGGCCTAGAGCGATCTATGGTGAGATACCGGAGTGAATACGGTAACAGTATCCATTTTGAGTAACCATATTTCGAAAAGTAAGGCCTTACGAAAATTTATTTAATAAACTTTCAGGTGATACCGCGTTCTTAGAAAGGAAACACCATGTATATATTTCTGGAAACGGAATCATTCTCATTTTTCTTTAAAGAAAGTTATGTTACGTTATGTTCAGATAAATTTGGATCTCCTTGGATGATAACTTTTGTGAGAGGATTAATCAAATTCTCAACCATGTTCAAAATCTAGATTCGACAGAAAAACAAACATTTTGAGGTGAATTTGGATGGTATTGATCCGTTCACTGTAGAGCGCAGATCTCCAAACTATCGAAATCATCTGCATTCAACTCGTGAACGGGTCTTTTTTTATATGGATGGACTTTGTACTTGTGACGAATCCTGAAAAAACTTGTGTGGCATACTCCAGAAATTTGAGATGATATCCTCACTGATTGTGTGTCCACCAAAACGGCCACACCAATTCCTTCATCAATCACAACTTTAGTGGGATTTTGTTTTTCATTCTTCCTTCTCGCTGGGTTATTTTCCTTGAAAATGCATGCAGTTAATCTAGCACAGTTATTATTTTTGAAAAATAAACTCACAATTTCAATGCGTTCCTGCAGTGTTTACACCTTCATCAACTAAATCGTTATTTCAAGTTATCAAAACTTCAACACCTCAAAAAAGTCTAGGGAACACTTCTGAATATCGATAAATCGTATCCAGAATGATCAATATGGATGATTTTTTTAAGGAAATGAACACCTGCATCAATTTCTCACCAAATTATGTAGAGTGCCGCAAAAAACTAAAAATGCAGCAGATGCGACGCTGCTTTATAATCATTTCATGTATTCAGTGTTTGAAATCAGTTAGTTGGCACTTTGTTTCTGTTGTAAACACAAATAAAAGATTCAAGTTTCGTGATTCGACAATGGAAATACGACATTTGACTAAAGAAGAAATGCTACGAGCCGTTGGCATGCTCTAAGCTGGGAGCTCACAACGGGAAGTATCCAGGGTTTTGTGAAGTAGCCCAAGTGTCATAAACCGTTTATGGTCGCGTTTCAATGAAACAGGTAGCGTAGAAGAACGCCATACAGGTCGCTTCAGGATTACTACAGTCGCCCAAGACCGATTTTTGGTTTTACAAGCCAGAAGAGATCGTACTACCACAGCATCTCAATTAGCTCGAGAGCTATCACGAGTTCATAATGTACAAATTTCCGACCAAACTATGAGAAATCGACTGCACGAAGGTCAACTCTACTCCAGACGTCCTTTGAGAGTTCCACAACTGACCCATGGAAATCGCGCTGCTCGTTTAGCTTGGTGCCAAGAACACGTAAACTGGGATCAAGAGAGGTGGGCCACAGTTCACTTCAGTGATGAATCTAGATTTAATTATTATACCGATTCGGGAAGAATTCGAATATGGAGTGAACCTGGAAAGCAAAACCGTCTTCAGCATGCTCGACAAGTTGTTAAACAGGGAGGCCGATCAGTGATATTTTGGGGAGGTATACGCCTTGGTGGAAGAACTGACCTCGGTTTCATACAGAACAATCTCACGGGAAATTCTTACGCAAATAAGATAGTTTTACCTGTAGTGGTACCGTATCTCCAAACAATGGGTCACAATCCACTCTTTCAACAAGATAATGCCCCTCCTCATCGTGCAAGAGTTATCTTGAACGTTCTTGAAGAGAATGATATCGATCTTCTACCGTGGCCATCCTGCTCCCCAGATCTGAATCCCATCGAGCATGTGTGGGACGCCCTAAAAAGAAATCTCCTGCGTCAAAACGTCTTCCATCATGAACAGGAGCTTCGATTAGCAGTTCAGGGGGCTTGGAATGACTTAGGCCAAAATGTAATAGGCAATTTAATATTGAGCATGCCGCGACGATGCCCAAGTGTCATTAATAACAGAGGTGGACCTTCTGGGTGCTGAAAAATATAAGTGTTTCCATATCGTTTCGAAAATATTAGTTCAGAATTTTCAAATTTCAAATTTTTTTTATAATAGGTGCTTTGGAGAAGTCAAATATCATTTTGTTTTCTTGAGAATACATTATATACAATACATCCTAACAAAACCAAAAGATTTCCATAAATTCGAATCATCAAATTTTAAAGATCTGGGTTCCCTAGACTTTTTGAGGTGTTTATATGCTTTTATTTATATTTTTATGGTTTTATATATGACTTGCTTTGTTAACTTTTGAAAGCAGATACATTACATTACATTACATTATGCTACGATGAACAAGTGTTCAAACCACGGTAATACGGATCTATCAATTTGATTTATTTGTTGGTAGTAAAAACATAGTGAAAAATTCCATTGGTGTTTTAATAATTCTCTTTATTACTTATTATTTACATGGGAGTTAATCGATTCGATCATTTAATAATTTATGTATTTCGATGAAAAGGCTTCCAATGATTGTTGAAACATCAGTTCTGAAAATTTATTGCAAGTATATTAGATTTCATCTCGCTGGAATCCGTGGTATAGTTTAATACTATGATTAATAGTGGTGAAAACAGTAATTTTGAAATTTTAATGATCATCTATTATGAAGCAGCGACTTCGTCCGTTGAATATTCTATCATATATTTTATTAGATGTGATGTTCAACGGATTTCAATAATTATCGTTTAACATCATTTCGTCTAAGCAATTAATTTTCTTGGAAGAACTTCAATTATCTCTAAACTATGGATATCAATTGACTTGAGTAATTATTATTAGGTAACGATTTCTTTGTTTCACAACTAAGCGAAAACCATAAATTATTTTTATTTCTCATGAATTCTCAATTGTATCTAGACTTACTTTGTACGAGACGAATACTTACAGAGTTGGATACGAGATGAAAAATATATTAATGATTCAAGATGATAAATTTAAATTGCAAGTTGCCATTTCTTCAATTCAAACTGTCAATTTATGCTTTACTTTACAATATTGCATTTCATGATTTCATGAAGCTTGAATTGTTTCTTCGATTCAATGGGAGTCTTTTCCATGTATTAAGCTGACACATTTGATTGAATTGATCAGTCTGATAAATCTTTCGGCAGTATCTATTAATTCTTCCTGGTTGTTTCCTTCTTTTTTCCTGGAGTATACTGTGAGTATACTTAGTCTATTTTCTCTAAACTCAACATAAACAAAGTTGCTGAGTGTCCATTAGGGAAAAAATTATGAATGAATTAATAACAGAACAAAGTTTATTATTTTAATTTCTCACGCAAATAACTCAATACACTTCATTATTCATCAAAACTTTTGAAATTTAACATTATTTCGAAATAATAGTAAATCAAAGTTTACAATAAAGAGAAATTAATTACAATTTCAATAATTATACATTTTATCACTGTTGACTAATTGGATTTATATAATATTGTTTATTACACGAAGGGTATAACTTGCGATCATACAGTATACTAATAAAATTAAAAAAATGAGTTCATCACCTGTCGGTTTAATGGTTATTTACGTCCATTTGATTGATAGTATTGATTATTTATTCATTTTATGGAAATCAATTTTAAAGTAAACGAAATGAGACACTTTCGTTCTTTTTCCACAATTTATTCAATAATTACGACCGGGTTCGACCCTACTACTAAATAAGAACAATCAAAATCAAAAATAAAGTCCATATCAAGCAAAATTCAAGCCGAAGATCTCATAATGACTAAAGCTCAAAAAGGCAATAGTATAGTATGCCTCAATAAAGACATATACGTAGAAAAGATGCAGGATGTACTGAAAACAATGGATATCACCGAAATACCAAAAGATCCAACCAAACTTTTCACAAAAGAAATCAAAGAAGAGCTAAATTTCAGAACACCTAGCACACGCAGAATGGGAGAAGATGAAACTGATTCCAATGAATATTCAAGCTCCAAAAATGTACGGATTGATTAAATTTCATAAGGAAGAAGAATCTACAAGCCTGTAGTATCAGATATAAACACACCATCAGGTAAACTAGCAAAATTCTTGAATCAAAAATTTCTAGACCTCTCGAATTTTCAAGCACAATACACTATCTCTAATTCTGTAGATCTCATACATAAACTTTTAAATCTCACAATCTCCTAAGATATTAAGTTAGTCTCTTTCGATGTCAAAAATATGTAACCGAACATTCCAACGAATGAGTGTCTTCCCCTTGTTACAGATATCTTATCCGGATCTAACACACCGCCATATATCACAAATGAATTTAGCAATCTTCTTCAAAAATGCCTATCTCAAAGTAACTTTCAATCTCAGTCTGAATTCTTTGAACAAAATTTACGTCTTCCAATGGCTTCACCTCTTAGCCCTCTACTAGCTGACTGACTTCATGAATAATTTAGATTGATAAGTTTGCGCAAAAAACACATTACTTTCTGGTACAGATATGTAGATGACATTTTAGCTGCATATAACTCCATGATTCATAGAGCTTACTCTGTTCCCCTTTCGACAAAAAAATTTCAAATTGAACTTGATATCATCAGAAAAATTGCCTCAAATAACAACATACCACAACATTTTCTAAATACAATCACTACACGCAAAGAACAACGTATTACCTCTCAATTACTATATATCATCGTAGAAACCCCAGGAAAAAGATACACTAGTCTCAGATACACCGGCGAACTCTCTAATAAAATCAGTAACTACTTTTCCAAATTGAACATAACTACTTCATTCTCAAGCGGCCCCAACTTAAGCAGATTATTATTCAATGCCGAACAAAAGAACGATAAATTCAAGCAATCAGGAATTTATCAAATCAAATACAATGAATGTCAGGTAGCTTATGTCGGACAAACAGGGAGAAGTTTTGAAGCTAGATTCATATAACATATTTCCTCAGATAAAAATTCGCCAATATTTCAATGATAATATCAACTAAACACTCGACATCATTGAACAATCTTAAAATCCTTCATAAATGTAACAAAGTGAGAGAGATCAATTTGTTGGAATGTTTGGAGATTAAAAAACTATGTAAAAACCCATAATTTATTACCCTCAACAGCTAACTAGATCCCCACTACTCAATATTTAGGATGAATTTCATTCTGTACTTGTACTTGCCTACTCATGTATTATATTGTTATTCACTCGAAAATGACCGTAGGGTCGAAACCAGTAGTGATTATTGAATAAATTGTTGAAAAGTGACAAAAGTGTCTCACTTCGTTTACTTTACGTCCATTTATTTGACTACTACACATCTCCACTAAATAAACTATTTTGTTTTTATTGATTATTGTTAACGTATTTTATCGAAAATGCTTATAAATTAACTTTAATTTTAAGGACTTTTAATTAATCTTACGTGTAATAAATATTGTCATAATCGAGAAGAAACAAAACAATTTAAGATTAACCGCCTGGGTAGCTGCACGGTTATAGAGCAAGTATGTTGTAAATACTAAGCGCAGATGCTTGGTTCGAATCCGGGTTCAAGTTATGGATGTTGTCCCTGAACAAAAAAGTGATACTTGAAAAGATTTGCCAAAGAGGGCATAAACTTCCGAAGACCAGATAACTTGTAATCCATGTGGTGGAAGTGCACGGTCTAGAAGAGTGGTTCTGAATCCACTATAAGCTATAAGTCCACTATGTAAATGGGCTAAGTTCCAGAGCACATTGTTGAAAGACGGAACAAACAACAATTTAAGGTTAGTTGTACGTTAAGTTAGCACAATAAAAGATTGCTATCCTATAAAAGTGCTAATTTTACCTGCTAGATGTCACTGATTGATAAATAATAAATAGAATCAACTTTATTGACTATAATATTTGATTTTCATATTTTCCTCCTATTCGTTTGTGTTAACTTTAAGAAAAATAGACTGAAACAATTTTGTATAGAATCTTATTTCCTACAAGATAATGCAACCGAAATTTATTTGTCTAGTTATTTGAAAAAAAAGAAAGGAAATTTTACAGTGTTTTTTTAATGAGAAAACTGACTCCTTTGCTGAACTGAACTAGAACAATAGTGAAAGTGACATGTATATTTTCAAATAAAATAAAGCCATAGTATCACTGAAACAACATTAATAAAATTTCCTATAAAACAATCGAAATAAACTTCTGTGACATAAAAACAAGTGAATTAAACTTCACCGTTAAAATAAAAGGAATGCCTACCTACATTGAAACTTAAGTAAAAAGGAATAAGAATAAGCGATACTACTTTCCCACTTCATCAAATAGTTCACTGTTTTTGAACCAAGATATTTTTTTATATATTTTTGTATATTCTCCGGTATGGTTCTGCTGAATATCACCTAATGTAGTTAACCTTAATCGATAGATTATTATACTTACATATATAGCCGCTAGGTGACGATAATACATAAAATTCTTTCTATTTATTTTCACAATGCATATTGAGTTTTTAACGAAAACCTCTGAAAGAATAATTTCATTTGAATCTATCCTATATTGTATCGAAATTCATTGTATGTTATAGGTGACATCAAAATTTTGTTGAGTGTTGTTGAATACAGAACTTCTTGACATTTTTGAAATGACTGCTGTTTTTGATTTCTCCCCTTTTTCCATTAATTAACCAATTTCCTTTGTGGAGCTTTTGTATCTACTTGTTGCGCTGCGAAACGAATTGACTAGAGCGAACGTACTAAATTTTCAAATACCAGTGTGCCACAGCCAACTAAAACATTCTGTATGACTAGAGATACTACCTACTTTTATTGCACCTGTACGAGTACGGCAACAACAAGAAATTAGTAACTGAGCTAAACTTTATGCTCAAGTATCAAGCTTACAAGCAGCTTAAAAAAACTTGATGTCAAGTCAAGGTTTTCGGATGCAAAATAGTAAGTCAAGTAAAACCTTTGATTTTTCAAAAGCTCGAATTTCAAGTCATGTCAAGCTTTCTGAAAAGTTTTCAACCTGCTTGACTTGATGAAACCCTAGTTATACGCAGGCCCGCCGCTAGCGGTTTGAACGCCGGTGTGCAATTCCTATCGTGCCGCCCCTATCTAACTACAAAACCTAAGTGTTTATAAAAATGTGAAAAAAAAATGCTGTACAGTGAAAAACTATGTTATATTAGGTTATTTTATACAAGATAGATACACTAATACGACATTAAATGAAAAATGAAGGCAAGAAAGGTGCAGTTTATACATATTATGTAGGTAGGTATAGGTATTAAGTTATTTTACAGAAACTGCACCTTTCTTGCCTTCATGTTGGCAAAATCAGCTATAATTTTTTGGTGTCTAGTCTATTTAGAATCTCATGTTCAATTGAAATTATTGCTAAATTTTTATTAAACATATATATACCGTCAATATCTGCGTCACTACTTGAACTATCTTTTAGCTTCACATTCAAATCTTTACAATGTTTCATTAAATCATCTTTGGAGTAACTAAACAAGTTTTATTGGTGAAAAGCCAAAACGTCGGTAAAAGTTTCCAACTCATCGAATCTACGTTTTAAAGAAGTTAAGGTTTGGTCCAGGATCCTAAAAAACATCTACCTTGTATTTTGTTTTAGGGTCTAGTAAGACTTCATCACTCTGTTCATACTGAAAGTGAGTTGGTTTTCTTCGTGGACGAACGGTATCTATAGGCGGAAAATCTGCATCTACATTAAGTTCCCGAGCCACAGTGGTAGCTTCTTCTAACACCCTTTCGAAATGCTCATCTGTGCGATATTCGGTGAATTTATGAATCAATTTATTTAACAAATTTATGCAGATTTGAGTATTTATGGTGGGTTTTGCATCATTTTGCTAATAGCATTAATTTCGTTTAAAATATCAAACCAAATTAAAATTAAGCAAATAAATCTATAATTTTGAATATTCAAAGCAAGCGAATGTGCTTTGTGAGTTGTTGTACAATCCCATTCCGACGAATTGTTATCTGATATTTCAAGTAAAGCGTCAAATATTTTTCGAGATGATACCGTAAAGGTTTGACTGCATCGATTCTGCTAGACCATCGCGTGGCACTTAATGCCTTTAGTTTTAAATCAGGTAAATGCTTGCAAATTATGGACCACCTTTTGGTAGAAGACGAAAAGAAAACGTAAATTTCTTGAATTAAGTTGAAAAAGTTGACCGTGTCGTGCGTTATATTTGCCGCATCGTTAACGACCAAATTGAGACTATGCGCCGAGCATGGAACGTAAAATGCACGATTATTCATTTCCAATATTTTTTCGTAATCCATTGTGTTTTCCACGCCTATTAGAACCATTGTCATAACCTTGGCCACGTAAGTTTTTAATATCAAGGTTTAATTGCGAAAATAAATCTAAAACAAAATTTAATAGTCCTTCACCTGTGGAGCTGGTTATCGGACAGATGCCAATAAAACTTTCGTATATTGTAACATTTTTAGTTTCACTGTTTAAAACAACATACCTTAGTATAACTGTAATTTGGTCTGTGTGACTTACATCTGGTGTGCAATCTAATATGATAGAGAAATATTTTGATTCTCTGACTTTGTTCAGGATATAATTTTTCATGGTCGTGCCGAGTAAATCAATGATTTCATTCTGAATCTGATATCCTAAATAGTGAGTCATGCGAGTTGAATCGAATTTCGAGGCTTGAATTCTGTGAATATGTTCCCGCATAACTGAATCAAAGGATGCTATCATTTCTATTGCTTTGAGAAAATTACCATTATCATGTTCATATAATATTTTGGCCGTGCCCTAAACGCCAGACATTGATGAGATAAAAATTTTATAACAGCTATGATCCTTTCCAATACATCACACCATTGTTTTTTTTTTCAGATTCTAATAGTCTCAGTTGCATTTGATTTACAGTAGTTTTATTTTTAACATATGATTTAGTTGGACCCAACATTTTAAATTTTCGCTATGGGAAATGCTTGTTTCGTGTCGTTTTGAGGTAGATGACAGATGTTGCCAATCGGAAAAACCGCTTGGAGCTGACAGACTACTTACAGTTTTACTGAATATTTTACAACAAAAACAATAGACTGAATCTTTTGACGTAGAGTAAACAAGCCATTCTCTATTAATTTTTTCTCCATTGGGAAGATTTCTAGAGTAATAACTGTTTGCAAATTTTCTTCCATCGATATTAGCAGGAAAATGATGGTTAAACAGCTGCACGGGACCACGGCTAACCAAAATATTAACAATATCATTAGTCATATTGGCGGGCCACGAACCGGGATCATCACCACAATCTAAACAGCTACTTGATGACGATAAATTGCTTACAGGTTCTTTAGCACTACTTTCTCTTTTTTTTAGTTTCACTAGAGTCTCCTTCTGAAGGACTAACATTTTCTCTTCAGATACCTCCATAACTTCTAGATTTAAAGCTGCGCTTGTTGAAGCTACATCTACGTCAACATTCTCTTGACATTAAAAGTCCCTATTTTCTGGTTTGCTAAAAATTTCTCAAGAGATCCCGCTAGTTTTTTTTCTCTGTATCTTTTCTCGTTTTGCCGTCGAAATTGAGCTCCTGAAATTTTTTCCTTTTTGCGGTTCCTGGATTTTTTTTGAAAAGTTTAGTATACGGTTGTACAAAAGTAACTTAAATCCCAAAAGGGGGTCGATCATTCCACCCACTATTGCGAACAACCTTTACTAGGGGGTCAACACTGAAATCGCGAAAAAAAATTAGCTTTTCCATACATTTTGTATGGAATAGTTATTTTCTTTCGCGATTTCACCGTTGACTCTATAGTAAAAGTTGTTCGTATTTATGCGTAGAATGACTCCCTTTCGGGATTTAAGTTACTTTTGTTACACCCTGTATAGGTATAATTTTAATATTTTTTTTAAATCTTCACTCTTAAGTTGTATAACTGAAAAATACCCTTTAAATCACAATAATAATCACAATACTACTGCGAAAAAAATGTTCATACCTACTGCACACAAATGTAATGGAATAACTAATTTTCTTTTCGCGACTTCAGAGTTGTCCCCATAGTAAAAGTTGTTCGTATTGATTAGATGGAATGTCCCCCTTTCGTTACTTAAGTTACTTTTGCTACACTGTATTAATTTTAATACATTTTTTTAATAAATCTTTACTTGAAGTTTTTCAGTAAAATAACCTTCAAATTTCACATGAATACCTGCTGTTTATATGAATGCGCCCATATGCTGATTAATTAAACAAAGACACTTACCATAATTATGATTTTTTGCGCCGACGGATAATATAAATAATTTTCTAAATTATTTTATAGTCACACTTCGCACAAAATATACAGAATATTATTAATTTTAAGTACCCTGGACCGTTTCCGGATCTCACATTAGGGCTATAACCAAATAATTGAAGTTTGTTGTTCACTCACATCAGTTTCGCATTTGTGTTAAATAAATAAAAAAAGAAATGAGTATATAGTTTTAAGGATTTCCCTGATATCTGTGGGATTTCCTATTTCGCATAGAGCACGATACGGATTAACTTTGTTCTCATGAATTTCAATAGATGGCGCTATGTAATGCTACGATATAAAAGAAATATTTGGGCGCCGTTCATCATATTATTTTTATAAGGATAATCTTTTTAGTATTGTGAGGTGACAATGTCTGAATTTTTGTCGATGATTGTCTGATTTGCCGCCCCCCTGAATGCGCCGCCCGCGTGCATTGCACGCCTTGCACGCCCGTTTACGACGGGCCTGGTTATACGGCATAGTAACCAACTATACTCGTGGATTTTGATGTAGGTATTACTTCCACCTACTTAGTAAGAGTAACGCTGAAGTGAGCTCCTTACAAAGCTTCATTCTCATTTTTAAAGCTTATGTTTTCTTGAACTTGGAGTTCACTTTGTGTCAATCGTCACTCATCTTGGAGCGCCATGTTCTGAAGGAAATGGAGCGGAAAATCGTCTTTGAGGTGGCTCCTACCCATTTTATTTTCATTTTCATAACTACATGGTTCGAAAAACTCGAGACTCAGTATTCTGTTGTCCCAAGCTTACCACTGTAGGTTATGCTTACAATCCCGGACAAGAATACTTCAGAAGTGATCTGTTATGGTCAAAAACAGCTCGTTGACTGTCAGTAGGTAGATTTCTGGATTTATACATTCCTGTGGGATCTAAAAAATTGAACATACATCAACCTATTGAGTTGTACAGTGTTTGACTTGATTTATGGTTATGGATTTTTAGAGAATTATCCTATTAATTCTAATATCAAAATCTTGCTTCGTGTGGAAGACAATTTAGTACAACACTATTTCTCTAGTTTAATTCAGTATACTTTCTTGAAGTCAAACCATGTTACCACTTAGTTAGATGGCATGAGCATGCAGAGTCCACTATTACAGAGCTGATGCTGGGTGAACCCTCTGGAGATAAACTCTGTGTAAGTAGCAACGCGATGTCTCCAGGCTGAAGCAGCAGGGTTTTCACTCTATTCTATCTTGGAAAATATGACTGTCTGGAAAGGCCGCAAGTCGAACTTTGTATCAGATAGTTTAATCTGGCAGTCCTCAACAATAAGAGAGCTGATTCTGGACATCCTTCAAGTCTCTTGTCTGCTCCAGTCTGAACTTAATTGTTCTGATTTATCTTCAGAAAAATAATTATGATTAAACAAAGAATAATACAATTGGGCTTGCAATTTTTCTAATTTTGGAAGAACTTTCGATAAGATTTGTTTTTTCTGAAAAAAGGACCCTGATTCTAGTTTTCAAAATTGGTGAAGGTTAGATTTAGAGTTTTTTATGTTATTTCTTCAACACGCAATCGAGCATTCAGGAAATTCAACAAATTTAATTTCAAATATCTCTTAAACTTAAGAGCAAACAGATATTGGTGAACAGCATTGTTTGTCTTTTCGAAAAAAAAAGAAAGTGGCAGAACTTTTTCACTACTAACATATTTCATGGGCCTAGCATCATACCAACACAACGGAATCTCAGGCACGGTAGTGCTTTCTAGCTGATACAAACTACGAATTTTGAATTTAGTGAGTGTTCGACCTAAAATCGAAGTAAATCCTAAAACATTTCGAGGTTACAGTTTAGTTTTCCAAACTTTTGTTCTTATTTTCTTTCAGTTTTATACGTTTCATTGCGATATCTTTAGGATTATTTTAAATATACATTATGTAATGATATAATACCTATACATAATTTTCTGCATGAAAACTACTATTTGAAAGATATATTTTTTCACAGAGTCATTGAAAAAGATTAATGTTTACGTTAACGCAACGCTGTTCCTCGTTACTACTGAAGTTGTAATGCTTTCATGAAGATATATAAAGTTTTCGTGGATAAAAACTTTCAGGGATCAGAGGACTGAACGAGCCCTAATTCGTGGATCCCTGGAATAGTAGTTTCATTCCATATCACACTTTGATTTGGTTAACTAGGACTCGAAGTTTTACTGAAGGATATTAAGATTCAAAATTTCGATATACAGGTTGAAATTATAAATATAAGTCCGTAAACACTCGATTTTTTCTAGTAAGGTACTTTTTCCTTGAAACTTCTAACTTTCAATGAAGTCGACCCATGTGAAAATCCTACAAAATTTCAACGACATCGAATTGATAGTTCAGGAGATATGGATCATTGAAATTTGGTAGAAATCTCACAACACAGCCGGTATATCGTGAAGTAAGGGGCAAATTCAGAAATAATAGCACATATCGAGTTCACCATTTAACTGTCTATCACTACATAGAAAGGTTTTGTTTCCTCATGAAACACACTGTATCTTCAGTAATTGGTTCATGTCCCTCTAAAATGATGCTGCTCAGGAGCATTTTTGAATGATTTCAACTTGAGTAATGAGAGGTTTACGAAATAATATATTATTGACTCATGCTAATATTAGTTATTACAATTTATCGATAATATACCTAGGGAGAAAAAATGGAGAATCCAGCAATTATCCAAAATGGTGATGATGTCCATGATGATGGTGATGGTGCCCATGGTAGTGAGGATATCTGTGATGATGATGATGGGACCAATGATTGTGACATCTTGGGAAACACGGTAACGGGCTTCTTTTGATAATACTTCCATCTGATGTTACACATACAAATATGGCGATAAACAATATCTGAAAATACAAATATGGCGATAAACAATATCTGAAAATAGAAAACAAAGATTCGGACAGAAATGGAGTGCGAAAAATAATGAAAATGGTTCATTTCTTCACAATTTCAAAGATATAAGCGTCAACTGAAGATTTTTAACTCAAACAAGTGTTTGAGTTATTTTTGACAATTATTTCGCTTTACGGCCCTTTGAGTGCTGAAAATTCACTTTTACATGTCTCTGAGTGCGAAAACTAATGAAAAAAGTATATATTTGAGCATCATTTTTTGTGGAGTAGAAAGGATTTTCTACGAAACCATCTGTAGTAGTAATGGTTTGCATAGGAATTGTTTTTTTGGTTCTGAGTACGATTACCTCTGGTAAATATTGTTACTACTTTGTCCATGGCGTAAGTATGTACCGTCGCATATGAGTGCTAAGCTATCGTCTAAATCAAATAATTGACGTGCAACTGGAGATGTACGGTTGACAAAATATTCTCTAGTATTAGCATGATAAGTTGAATTTCAGCACTCAAAGGGCCGTTAAACGAAATAATTGTCAAAAATAACTTTAAATGGTCTCTGAAAATCTTGTTTGAGGTAAAAAAATCTTTAGTTGACTCTTATACTTTCAAAACTGTAAAGAGATAAACTATTTTCATTATTTTCCGCACTCCGAGATATGTGAATTTTCAGCACTCAAGGGGCCGTTAAGCGAAATAATTGGCAAAAATGACTGAAAATAGTCTCTAAAAATATGTTCTTTTTGTTGCCGACTGTACCAATAGCGTCAAATTTAGCAACCAGTTGCACAACATAAGCAGCGGATACATTCTTTTCAGGAAGTCGTTCGTTAAATGAAGCCGCTGTTAAACGCGCAAAATCGTTATTTCTAAAAAATAATTTGATCATTTCCACCCTTTCTTCTACGGAATACAACATTTTAATCTTACTACAGATTTACAATGTCTTTGGCACAGTTTCAACGTTCGTGAAAATTCACGATAGACTAAGGTAAATCAAACACATGTTCTGTTTACTTTTTCGAACGAAAAATTAACAAATAAATGAAACCATTGCATACCTCGAGGTAAATTCTACATAAGCTAGCCATAATCTAGCGTTCCTCACTGCATGGAAGTGAATGGTGTCCACTTTCAGCATTTAATAAACTAATCACAAAAGTGAGTAGTCTTCCACTTTTTTAGCTGCAATTACGTTAACGATGGAAATTTTGGAGCGAAAATTCAGGGACAGATAGTACTTGATAAGATCTTCAAAATGAGGTATCGCAAACCGCTTATCACGATTCGAAATCAGTGGGTTGAACGCACCCTCGTTAAGGAAGTTATGAAAAAATCGGAAAAGTTGTTCCCCCTCGAATCAGACATCGACGGGTCCGAGAAATTCTCCATATTTTTATTTTAAGACCGGAAAATCGAGGTGTTAAGTTTTCGTTGGACCACTCAGTATATATATATATATATATATATATATATATATATATATATATATATATATATATATATATATATATATATATATATATATATATATATATATATATATATATATATATATATATATCTCGTTCACTAATGAAGATTTCATTTTTGTTCGAACGCTATTGTGTTTAGAAAGTAAGATTTTACTTCAGCAATTCATTTCGCAGTAAACAGGGTGTCCCAATCCAATTTTCTATAAAAAAATCTTGGGTGGTTTTCTCAGATTGGAAGACCACTTTTTCTTCAAGATTTAGGAGTGCCCTAATAATAATTATATAATGTCTTTAAGTAATAGGTTTCTTGGTGAGTAGTTTCGTCACAATATTTTTTTTCCCGTAAAAATTCATGAAAATAGGCTGTCACATCATCGCATGCTTCTTCGGTTAGAGAGGATGAGTACTGTTTTCCTTTCGTTTTCTCATTGCCCAAGGATAGCTTTATTGATGAATTGAAATAGATTTTACTCATTCTATACAGGAGTGACTCAAAAAAATTGAATGCAGAATATGATATGTCCAGATACCTGACAGAAGGCACGAATAAAAAATGTCAACACATACCTCATTTTACGTTTTAATCATCTTGATTTTATCATTCGTAAAAGAATTATCTTGTTTAGTTTTCATTTTTCACTACTTGAATAATTACAGAAAAAAATTTTCGGTACCAATAATGATGCATGTTGATGAGTTTGATACGGTTTGTAGAATTTTCATCAAAATATTCTCAAATAATCGAAGATTCCGAAAATGATCGAAGATATAGATTGGGTTACTTCTTCAAGAATACAGCATAATATTTTATGAGTTAACATGAATAATAAAATACAGGGTGTTCTGTTTGAAAAACCAAGACATGATATTTTTAAAATTTCAATATTCAATAATTTTTGGGTCCCTCTTGTATACAATGAGGATAATCTATTTCAATTCATCAATGAAGCTATCCTTGTGCAATAAGAATACGAAAGAAAAACAGTATTAGCCTATTTTCATCAATTTTCACGGAAAAAAAATATTGTGACGAATCTAAAAAACTTATTATTTAAAGACATTATATCGAAGCCTAGTCTTTTCCGACTAGAAAATATCAGGTATCTCAGATATTACGCGATGCTAATCTGAAGTTAAACCCGAAAAAATGCAATCTTTCCGAGAGAGAAGTTGAATATTTGGGAATGCGTTAGAGTAGATAGTGATCGCAGCTATCCAGGAATGGCCTGTTCTAAAGGATTAACACCAAGTTCGAAGTTTTCTAGGTTTATGCACTTATTACGGGTGATTTGTACCAGGATTTGCCAACATAGCGAAGCCATCAACAGAATTGACAGAAGATGAAACCAAGTACTCATGGACAGAAGAATGCAAAAATGCGTTTCAATAACTCGAGTACGTTCTGGTTTCTGCTCCTATTTTGACGTATCCGAGGTCAGATGGAAAATTTGTGTTGAACTCTAATGTAAGCAATACAGCTATTGGTGGTGTTCTTTCCAAATACAAGATGATTAGGAGAAAGTGTTTGGTAAAGTACAATCTTAGCCCGAACGGAACTACTGTGTGAATCGAAGAGAGCTATTAGTGAATGTCAAATACATGGAATACTTTTACAAGTACTTGTATGGACGCAAGTTTGTATCGAGGACGGATCATGCTAATCTGAAGTGATTATTGAGATTCAAGATACCTGAAGATCTGATGGTAAGATAGATAAAATGGCTGCTTCTAATAATGGATATATAGGGTGCACCAGAGATAATCAGATAATTTTTTTTCCCGTTATAACTTTCGCGATTATAGAGCTAGATCATTCGTTCTTGCTCAATTGGAGAGCTAAAAGACTAGGTTTTTCAGAAATTGTATCGAAATTTCACTTCCGGTGAAATCCAATATGGCTGACTCATTCGAAAGTGGGCAATATTTCTAGATCGCTGGAATTTTTTTTTCACTAAGAAATTCGAATGCAGCATTCAGTCGATAGTTCAGTCTTTTCGGAACAATTTGACATATTGATCCTAAAAATATTCCAAGAATTGGTATGTAACTCCTGAAGTTGTTGTGTTTTTCATGGATGATCTAGGAAGACAAAGAACCATTTTTTACTAAAACCAACCTAAAATTTGATTTCCGTTCGAATTCAAAACGGCCGACTTCCTCAATTATTAACAATTTTCTCCGTGCATTAAAAAAGTTTTCACGGTTGTAATGAATCAACTGCGTTATTCAATCACTAGATTGAAACTTTCCCATCATTTCGAGGGGTCGTACTCGAATATTGATTCAGAATTGTACCAACTGTCGCCAATAATGTTTCCTTTCTTCACCATCATATGCACCTTCCGTGTGAAAACTCTGAACCTGGACTGCATGCATTAACTCTATGATAAACAAAAAATAATAAAATGCCATCGAGTTTTTAACGACATCTGGTTTGAACTCGAATTTTATCTTGGTGTTGCTTGTTTTAGACATTTGAAATTGTTAACAATGGTTTAAACAAATGAGAATAAGCGTTTCATTGAATGATTATTTGTGCGTAGATATACTGCTTGGCAAATATTACGCCAATTTCCAGCTCTTAATTACAAAATAGGTACAATCTATGATCTTGAGAAAAAATTTCGGACAACAGGGTCATTAGGAAGAAGATCAAGATAACTGTTTCCCAAATATCTCAGAGATGCCAACTGTTAAAAACATCTACGACATGATTTTGTTCAATAAAGTTCATGAGTAAAAACATTCAACAAAAATGATCAAGTACTCAGAATGGAATATGACCTCCACTGGTATCCAAAACCATCTGCACTCGTCTTCTCCAGCTCTTCATGAATCTCGAAATTACTTCTTGATCAAGATTGTTCCAATATTCTTGAATTTTTTGCCTTTTTCCTCACAGTTATTGAGAATAATACCATTTTACATCTACCATTTCTTACAAATGATCTATTTGGGGGCCATTGTTCTGGTTCGATGATGTCTACGCGTTGACTTAGATAATCCATAGGATAGTGACTGGCTTGACATTTGGCTCTATCCTAAAATCAATTGAAATAGATTTCATTCAGATACATCTAATTTGGGACACCCTGTACGCTGACGGCCAGTTGAGAGTAAGTAGCGTTTCTTTGAGATAAAGTACTGTTCATTTGTTTGACATAGGTTGTCAGAAGAATATGGAAAAAATTGTAGAATTCCAAAGAAGATTTGAACCAATAAAATCTAACCGTTCATTTTCAGCTAGTGATAACTGTACTTATCAATGTCATACAAAAAAGAGCAATCATTCACCTGCATGAAAGTGAACTGAGCGACTCAATAGTTGGTAACATATGATCGAGAATCATGTGACAATAATTTTCCGGAACTAATCTTATGCCTTGTTCCATAAAATTGATATTTGATTTAAAGTTCCTCGAAATACCGGCAGAGACCATTACATGCCTGGAAAATTCCTCTGCAAACGAATTAAAGGAACATTCCTCTTGACTTCATTCATTGGAACACAAATGCTTTCATTCTACACTCGGAGGCAAAATTAGCGGAACACTCGAAAATTTAACCAAATTCGAAGTCCGATATTTTTCCTAATTCTCAACCGATTTAGATGATTTGTTCATCAAGTTATAGATCAACTCTTCTGCTTTGTAGAAGTTATAAGAGAAAACAAAAAAAATTTGAAAAAAATTTTATACGGGGGCAAAACTAAAAGTGTTTTTTTTGTCAGAAATTCGTAACACCCGGTGGAATTTCGTGATCCGAGTTGAAACGTACAATATCATGGTCTGTCAAGACACATCTTCCTACAGTAACGCCCTTCTTGTTTTATGCATTTATTCCAATTTTTACAAGAGATATCCAATTTGAAGCGAAAAGTCACAAATTTCAAGAATTTATTTTTAATCTTGCGTAGGTGCATAACATCGGGGGTTAGCCAAAAAATAAAATCAAAATTGGAGAAGCGGAAATCTAACGAAATGAAAATTTTTGAAATTCACTGGCCAATTTCACGCTCCGGGAGAACTCGAAGTACACTGGAAAAATCGTTGATTTTGCACATTTATTTTTGAATTTTTTTGTGTGAAACTCTATAATAATTATCATTCCTGTCCAAAATTGAGAGCAGGTGTGTATCCTGGCGATACGCTCGTGAAATGAAATGAACATGTTGAGAAAAATGTTCATGATGACCCACAAAAAAAAACTATTTGATTTTAGTCGCGAGTATGACCCCCCCGAGCTCTTATTTCAGCGCGCATACGATTTCGCATACTCCCAATGATGTTGTCTATCATCTGTTGAGGTATGTTGCCTGGATTCCGTTGTCGAACCCTTCTTCCAAGAATGTCCCAAACATGTTCGATCGGGTTTAAATCCGGTGACCACGACGGCCAGTCCATTCGTGTGATCCCAACTTCATTGTGATATTCTATCACTATGCGCGCAGCATGAGGGCGCGCGTTATCGTTCCCCTATGTAAGGAGCAAAAGGCACAACATGGGGCTCCAAGATCTCTGTTATATACCGATGGGCTTTAAGTGATCCATTGCCAATAATCTCCAGTTCTGTTCCTACTCCCAAGCATATGCCACCCCATATCATAACTGACCCTCCACCGTATTGCTCAGTTCCTGCGAAGTTCGCTTGATTGTACCGTTCCCCTCGATGCCTCCATATTCTATCTCTACCATCCACGAAATTCACACAATATCGGCTCTCATCACTAAATAAAACTCGTCTCCACTGATTAATATACAAGCTACATGCTCCCTAGCAAACGCCAATCATGATGATCTCAGACCAACTTCATTTAATCGTCTTCTGACTGTCCTCACACTGACGTTAGGGTTATCCACTGCTTGTAAAAGGTTACGTGCCTGAACAGCAGTAAGACGAGGATTTCTTATGGTTTGATTGACGATGAAACGGTCATGTATAGCGCGGGTTGCCCGATTTCTTCCTTGTCCTCGCTTCCTCACGTACAATCCAGTTTCCCTGTAACGTCGGTAGATTCGATGGATAACCGATGTCGAGACACCCAACATGGTACCGACTGAGCGGTAGGTGCGCCTTTCCTCGATCAATGTAACTGCCCTTGCTACTGAGGTTGGTGGTAAACCTCTCATTCTGAATGAAAAATACCGTTTAGAATCGTAAACAGTAAAAGAATCACAAAACACCGCAACCGATCGAATTTGTATCAAATCAAAGAATGGAAAACTCTCATTCTTTAAACAAGTGCAAATGTGGTCATATACAAAAAAACGTGTGTTGTATTTCATATTTGTTAAAAAAAAGGCGTGCACATGTGTAAATGAAAAGTTTTATCAATGGTCCCAGAATTCGGTTGTGTATTTTAATACCTACCGACTGTTATCTCCTATGAATTCCTAATTTTCACCAAATTAACCAAATTGTCATCAATAACTAATGCAATTCGAACATAAAAATCGCAAACGACAATTTCGACACGCCTGAGTGATGATAAGAAAATTCCAAATTGATAGACGAATTTTAATGACAATTTCTTGATTCAATGGAATTTCTCCAAAATGGTGATTTTCCACTTGAAAAATATAATATAAATATATTTTGCAAAAATAGAGATAAACGCATGAAACAAGAAGGGCGTTACTGTAGGAAGATGTGTTTTGACGGACCATGATATTGTACGGTTCAACTCGGACCACGAAATTCCACAGGGTGTTACGAATTTTTGACAAAAAAAACACTTTCAGTTTTGCCCCCGTATAAAATTTTTTTCAATTTTTTTTTCTCTTATAATTTCTACACAGCAGAAGAGTTGATCTATAACTCGATAAACGAATCATCTAAATCGGTTGAGAATTAGGAAAAATATCGAACTTCGAATTTGGTTAAATTTTCGAGTGTTCCGCTAATTTTGCCTCCGAGTGTAGTTGTTTTTTGGAAGGGCAACACAGAAAGTTTTTTCATCTGTGAACAAGATATTTTCAAGTTGTCTACGTGTTCCAAATCTATTTAATAAACTTCTGCATAGCTCGAATCTGCGCTCCTTGACAGCTTGAGTCAATTGAAAATTATACTGCTTCCGACAACACCTAAGACCCAAATCCTGTCTTATTATTCTTCTCACTTTGAGATTAAGCATCTCTGAGACATTTGGGAAACAGTCAAGCAGGTTCCTGGAGTTCTATTAGAGCTGACTGATAATGCAGAAATTCGCTGAATGTTATCCTGAAATTGTCAATTGAGTTTGTAATGCAAAAAATGTAGAGTTGATGCTTGAAACAAATTATGAAAAAGGTGAGTACCTGTGTTCTAACAGTTCTAGCTGCACCAGTACCTGGTTTTTTTCCTAATGACCCTGTTGTCCGAAATTTTTCCTCAAGATCATAAATTGTACTGCTTTTGTGCTTAGGGGTTGGAAATTGGCGTAATAATAGTATAGCCAGGCACAAGGAAACATTCAATGAAACGCTTATTCTCATTTGTTAAAACCATTGGTAACAATTTCAAACGTCGAAAACAAGCAACACCAAGATAAAATTCGAATTTGAACCAGATGTCGTCTGAAACTCGATGACATTTTATAATTTTTTGTTTATCATAGAGTTAATGCTTGCAATCTATGTTCAGAGGTTCCACAACGGGAGGTGCATATGATGGTGGAAAAAAGAAACATTATGGACGACAATTGGCACAAATCTGAATAAATATTCAGGTTCGATACCTAAAATCATGGGGAAGGTTCAATCTAGTGATTGAACTTCACAGTTGACTCATTGCGACCGCGAAAAATTTATAATGCGTGGGGAAAAATTGTTAATATTTGAGGAAGTCGGCCATTTCGAATTCGAATGGAAATTAAATTTTAGGTTGGTTCTAGTGAAAAATGGTTCTTTGTCTTCCTAGAACATCAATGAAAAACACAATTCTAGGAGTGCCAACGACATAAGATGAGAAAAATATTTCGATTTCAACTGAAAATTAGAATAAAAAAATTCTTCACGCTACTCCTTTACCAATTCTTAAAATTTTTTTAGGATCAATATGTCAAATTGTTCAGAAAAGACTGAATTATCGACTGAATGCCGCATTCGAATTTTTCAATGAAGAAAAAACATTCCAGCGATCTAGATAGAAATAATGCTCATTCTCGAATGAGTCAGCCATATTGAATTTCACAGGAAGCGAAATTTCGATACAATTTCTGAAAAACCTAGTCCTTTGGCCTTATAATGAATTAAGAATGAATGATCTAGCTCTAAAAGTTATAACGGAAAAAAAATTGTCCGCTTTTCTCTGGCGCACCCTATACATGATTCAATTAATTCTTGACAAATAACTATTATTATTAGCCGCCTATTTGTGTCAAATATCTTAGTGATATATTAAGAAATTCAGTTGAAAGTTCAGGTCTAAAATGAATCCTCATCCAAGAAGCACTGATATAAAATATTCTCTCTTCTGCATAACAAGGTTATTGCAATGTTTAATGATTATTGTGGGGACAAATGAATTGAATTTATATAGCTACTTACAATTTTAATTTTGTCCAACATCTTTCTTTCATAGAAACTGTACTGTTATATATAAAGAAGCTTAGGAAGGTAATCGAAGTTTTATACCAAAGAACTAATTGAATTGAGCAAATATTGAGAATCAAACAAATAAGTTGTGAGTGTTAAATTGCATGAAGTATTCCGAAGGTTTTTCCATCATCGTGTTTGAAGTGGAATATTTGATTCACTCTGCAAATAATTTTGTTTTTTCTGATTTGCGTCTTAAATCCAGGAAAATTTCACTTAACTTGCTAATTAATCAATAGATACATCAAAACTGGTTCTCTTACAGAAAATTTAACTAAGTACAAGAGGTATTAGGTATATGAAGTGGTAATCATTATTCATTACTATTTCCAGTTCGGTCTTCGATCGGCCGTGAGAAAAACTGATAAATAAATCAATAACATCAAAATAGCTATGAACGATACTGTGTTGATATATTAAGTTAAGTGAAACTTTCCTGGATTAAGTATACCAATACCGCGGAAGAACGAAAAAATTAATTCAATACGCAAAGTGGAGCTAGCATAATGGTCGATTTAATAAATCTATATTTTGAACAAATAACGTTATTTCAGTCTCATGTTCATGTAATACAATGAACATTGCACCTATCAGATCTAAAGAATCAGAAAGAAGAAGATAAATCAATATAATTAATTGAAAATGACTCAAGAACTTAAATATGAAATACTAAAATGGAAGTACACAAGGTCACAATGGAAGTGGCAAGATATAGTCTAGGGGTGCTCAAACTTGAACTTGTGGCGATCTACATAAATATTTTTAGACTACTTACGATCGACTCTGAGAGGCGGCAAGTATATGTGATGCAGGGTTGTCGTACATTTACGAAACACCCTACCTATCTACCTAGGTAGGGTGTACCGTAGCATAAATAGATATTAGCTTTCCATACAATATACATTATTTTACATTTGAATCTGGGAGGCTTTTACTTGGTAAAATTCCATTATCAATAATAAAAAACAAACAAGTACTGTGTTTTAAGGAATTTTACTTAATAATTGCGATTCGTAACGCGTTTCACTACACCGTAGCTTCTTCAGACGAATGATTATGCAGAAAAATGTAAATGAGAATATAACTATAAATGTTCTTGAGTAATTAAAAGCTTATTGGTCGCCTCCTCCTAAGTGGTTATTTATGACAGGTATATCCAATAAAATTAAGGAATAGATTGCTCCCCGAAAAGATTCAATAGAGGTGAAGGGCTTAAATCGACTTGTTCTTTGATGAGTCTACCTGAGTGTTTGTATTTATTTATTTCTAAACTTTCCCAAAGATCTACCTTCCAATATTTATCATCTGTATGCAAAATTTCAAACTGTGGGTCGAAAGAATGATTATTTTCTAAGAGATGATTCGCGTAATTTATTTGAATCTGATTTTTATTTGAAAAACTGCGTTTATGTTCCGATATTCTAATATTAAAATTTCTATGTGTTCTACCAATGTAGAAATTATCACAGTCATTGCAATTCAATCTATAAACACCTGATTTATTGTTTTTACCTGGTTTGGTTTTATTATTTTTATATATTTGCCTAAATTATTATTAGTTCGGAAAGCTATGTTGAAATTATTGCTACTTAAGAATGATTTCAGTTTCTCACTTGTAATGCCAACGTAGGTTAAGGTGTTGAATTTTTGTTTCAATTTATCGACAGGGTAAACTTCATTCAATGCGATTCTACTTTGTTTTTATTTAAAATATTATTTATTAGTTTGGGATTGTAACCATTATTTTTGGCTATTTGTTTAATCAAATTTAGTTCTTTGTTGAAATTTTCTGGTGATAGCGGGATGTTGATCAATCTATGAATTAAACTATTGAATGCTGACATTTTATGTTGATATGGATGACACGACGAGTTATGTATTATAATATCTGTATGTGACGGCTTATGGTAAATTGCGAAAACATGTTTTCCATTTTCATTCGAAATTGTTACGTCTAAGAAATTTATCGAATTATTGCTTTCTATTTCGGTTGTGAATGCAATTTTTGGATGTAATGAATTTATATGATTTTCGAAAGTTTTCAACTGTCTATCTGTTCCTGTGAAGCAAATAATGATATCGTCTACATAGCGATACCAGTATAAACAATATTTACTGAGTGGATGATTATGAATTAATTTCTCTAAGTTATTCATGAAAATTTCTGCTAACAAAGGACTCAACGGATTGCCCATAATCAAGCCGTCTTCAATAGTATAATATTTGTAATTGAAATGGAAATAATTTTGATTTACACAAATTTTAATAATGAAAGAATATCTGATTTAATGATAGTATTGACATGATTCCTTTCTAATAATTCTTCAACTAAGTAATACGTATCTTTTGGAGGAATGTTGGGAAATAGATTCTTAACATCGAAAGAAATAAGTTTGGAATTAGGTGGTATAGTGGTATCTTTGATATTGGCAATAAGTTCGTATGAATTTTTGACCGAAAATTCAGATTTAAAATTGCAATGTTTTATTTGCAAGTCGTTGAGGAATTTTGAAAGTTTGAACGAAGGTGCCGTTACATAAGAAACAACAGGTCTAATAGGGTAATTAGGTTTATGAAGTTTTATCAACGAATATAATTCGGGGGATTGTGGATTGGAGTTAATGAATTTATATTAATTTAATTTAGGCAAATATATAAAAATTATAAAACCAAACCAGGCAAAAACAATAAATCAGGTGTTTATAGATTGAATTGCAATGACTGTGATAATTTCTAGATTGGTAGAACACATAGAAATTTTAATATTAGAATATCGGAACATAAACGCAGTTTTCAAATAAAAATCAGATTCAAATTACGCGAATCATCTCTTAGAAAATAATCATTCTTTCGACCCACAGTTTGAAATTTTGCATACAGATAATAAATATTGGAAGGTAGATCTTTGGGAAACTTTAGAAATAAATAAATACAAACACTCAGGTAGACTCATCAATGAACAAGTCGATTTAAGCCCTTCACCTCTATTGAATCTCTTCGGGGAGCAATCTATTCCTTAATTTTATTGGATATACCTGTCATAAATAACCACTTAGGAGGAGGCGACCAATAAGCTTTTAATTACTCAAGAACATTTATAGTTATATTCTCATTTACATTTTCTGCATAATCATTCGTCTGAAGAAGCTACGGTGTAGTGAAACGCGTTACGAATCGCAATTATTAAGTAAAATTCCTTAAAACACAGTACTTGTTTTTATTACATTATTTTAGTCTAGGTTTAGTTAGGTTCTTCTCTACAATAACAATGAAAAAACTCATAGTTATCCAAAATTGCGAGTTCATTGGTTATTACAAAACAAAAGAGCCACAGATGGTGCTAAACTTAACTAAAGAGTGACTTTGGATGTTGTAGTGTGGCACTGCATGTCCTCACCCTACTTTTCGTAAGATGGTACGTAACCACTGAGTGCTAATCGCAAGCATGATGAAATATGACCGTCAGTTATTCGATTGCGATATTTTGACTCGCACAAGTAAGTTGACCCAAATATTGCCATCAGTTGAAGGGCGATTTGCCTTAGATTCGTATATTTATCTTTAGATATGAAACAGCAGAAATTTGTATCAGATGCTGTAGCTTTGAGATGTATATCTGATATAATCTGTACCTATTCATTTTCAACAGATTATGAGTTCATATTAAACTGACCTACAATTTCAGTAGCTAATTCCTCAATGATATTACATGAAAAAGTAACTCATAAAGGATGCTATATTTGCCAATTTACTGCAACCATAAAAACGCATTTCGAATTGGCCCAAAATATTTGATAATTCAGCCTCATACGTATTATAATTCAACTGAGGAATCCTTGCTTTCAAAGGCGGAAAATGGTTCAGATTATTTCTTCTCAGTTGATCTGTCATAAGTTGCAATTTATCAATTATAGTTTTTCCTTTACCTTGAAGCTCCAAATTAATGGTGTTCAAGTTCATTGTTATGTCAGTCAAAAATGCCAACTCAGTCAGCCATTTTTCGTTTTTCAACATCTGAGTGTCATCACATTTTTCGTCTAGAAGAGCTGTTATTACGGGCAATAGTTTTTGAAACCTTTCTAGGAATTTCCCGCGACTCAACCACCTGACACCAGTGTAAAGAACTAAATCAGTGTTCAGCTGACTCTTACAACTGCAACTTACAGAGCCGCCATTGCAAGGTACGTATACGGATGAAATTCACAATTTTGGTTGCGATGCCCATAATTTCCTCAATGTCTAAATCTTTCGAATACAAAACTTGTTGATGTATAATGCAATGGAATGAAAAAAATGAAGGGAAATCTTCATTAGCTCGACACAATGCTACAAAACCATTTTTGTTTCCAGTCATTGCTGGTGCTCCATCGGTTGTAATACACACTAATTTGTATATTGGTAGCTTGTAGTTTTTCACACAATCGAAGAAAACGTCATATATCGCCACGGGTCTACCCCAAGGATTGTCAAAAATTCTTCCTCAGCCAACATGTCATTGAATACCATCCGAATAAGAAATACACAGCTGGGCAGTGTCTGTCATATCGGTGGATTCGTCGAACTGTGAAGAAGAGTATGTACATTTCATGATATCATGTTTTAGTTAATCTGCCATGCCGTGACTCATGACTTCAATACGCGTTTTGATAGACGGACGAGATAACTGAAGTTCTCTAGTAGCAGACATCATTTCTGTTTAATTTTTAAAATCTCCATATGAAGTCTCACCCGATTAAATAAATGCTTCTTTCACAAACGATCCATCTTCGAATGGTTTCTGGTGTTTCGCCAATATATGAGATATTTTAAATGACGCGATCGTAGCAGCTTTTGATTGTTTGGCTGGTCTTGTGAACGTGTTTTGTTCTTTTTTCAAACAAGATATCAAATGACCTACTTTTCGGTTTCTCAATTCGCTCTGTGGCGGAAAATTCTTTCAATAGTTTTTATGAACCGTTTTATAACGCACAACAAATAAGACAAATGGACTTATCCTTCACCATACCAAAAAAAATTCTTCCTCCCAATCATTATTAAAATGATACGTCTTAGATTTCTTCGTTGCATTCATTTTGTACTATTTATTAATAAACTTTGTATCGACGTAGTATTGCCTTCAAGTTACAATTCAGAATTACTCCAATTCATGCAGGCGCAAAATTTATATCGCCGTGAATGAAAGTCTCGAATGTTCCCGTCAAGGCGCCACCCGAAATTTCTAGAAAAGCGGCGAGAATAAAAAACGTGGTTTTTCTCTGACAAGTACCGCACGTTCCTTTGATAGAGCCGCCTTTTAACGCTAGCAGAGTGTTATTTCATTACGTACTAAATTTTTGTAGTTTGGTTACCTACTTATTAAAGTTTTTCTTCTTCTCGAGATGTACTCCAAAAGCACTCGCGATCAACCGTTTGAGCACCCCTGATATTGTCTAATATAGGAGCAACAGGCTACAGTTTCGTTCGCTTTTGAATTCTTCAGTGCCCAATATGTTCAATAAATTTCATCGACCTATATTTCCTCCATCTTCTATGCAATGTGTGGGCTTAAATATTATTAAGAATTGTAACTACAACTTAAAAATGTTGTTTAGTTGTGGAAAATTTCCACAGGATGCATAAGAAGAAGAAGAATTTATTCGTTATCAATATTGCATAACACGTCAAGTATGAAACGTATACATTGACAGTTAAACACATAACATTAAAATAGGGATTAAGGAAACATAGCAACAATAGTAATCAATGTTATGTGTAGCAGACAAATCATTAAATTAGGAATGAAAAGTCCTAAATGCTATAGTAGGCCCTCTCTAACATTATTTTTCAATAGTCTCT
Source organism: Cryptolaemus montrouzieri (assembly GCA_013387265.2). Classification (NCBI taxonomy): domain Eukaryota; kingdom Metazoa; phylum Arthropoda; class Insecta; order Coleoptera; family Coccinellidae; genus Cryptolaemus; species Cryptolaemus montrouzieri. Next base: position 130,552,312 of record JABFTP020000185.1, read on the forward strand.
GGAAGTTCAAAGTGCCTAAGGATTTCAGAAGCGTTTTGTAGAGCTTCAAAATCCAATAATCAGTCGAATTTTATTTCTCGTGTTGAAGTTGTGCTGGTCATTCATTGAAAGATGATTATATTCAGTTGAGTGTGAAAAGTTCACAGATTGATACATTTATGCACTGGAAAACGTGAGAATTCTTTCTCATGTAAACATTGGCTTGCATATGTCTCTTGAACCTATTTTAAACATAATTCTCATGGCTTTTTTTGCAACTTGAAAACACTGCTCCTCTGAGAATCATATCAACAGCCGATAGGACATTACAGAGTCGAAATATGAAAAGTATGCAAATTTTTTAATTTAATCGAATCAACCTTTGGGAGAACTGCAATTGGTCTGTCGTTGGTGTAATTTTTCAGTCTCCCTTTTTTAATATTTTAGGCCTTTGTTAGCCCTATGGGGAAACAGGCAACACTAAAACTTCTATTCATTAAAACCGAAATGGTTGTTCCCATTTCACTTGAGATTTCCTTGATGATTCTGTCATTCATACAATAAATGTCCTGAGTACTCTTTGACTTCAAGCCTTTGAACAGGTTGGAAATTTCTTCTTTGGTGCATTTGAACATTTAACAGGAGTTTTCGCTAGAGGTTGTTGATACTGTAAGAGATGAACAGATGTCATTTTTCAGCTCATCTTGAATTAGATCCCCCACGTCTGTAAATATGGCGTTAAAATTCTCAGCTATCAAGATCTCTGTTTCAGTTCGTGCGCACCCAAGTTTCATTTACCCGCGAATCAGTTCACAAATTTATTAGCAGTTGTACATGTATATTCATTATTTCTGTTTTTAGTTATATTATCCAATGTTGTCTGTCTCTGTCTTTGGTACTCTGTGTATTGTCTAAAGAGCGTCGAGTGTATTTTGCAGGGCTTCTAGTTTTTGATTGAAAATTTTGATTTTTGCCTTTTTACAAAGTATTTTTTCTGTAATAGGACAGTATTTATCTATTCATCTAGCAGGTTCAAAAAACATTATGGAAGGATGTAGGAGCCTCTTTCAATGGATAAATACCATTCCTAGACGTCCTTGTACAAAAAACGAATAAAGGCAATGTGAACTTTGATGTATACAAAAAACCCACACTCCAGCCGATACCTGAATGGAAACTCACATCACCATCCAGCTCAACTTAACTCAGTGATCAAGACATTCGCTCGCCGATCAAAAAGTATCTTCTCACTCAACAACACCATCAAAGAACTGACAAAGCTCAAGGATATCCTTCAATAAGATTGACATAATAGAAGACCAAAACACAAAGCCGTTGAGTACAAGAAACCTTTCCATAAAGAAACAGAAGAGGATCCCAAAGGTTTAGCCTTCATGCCAATCATAAGAAGTGGAACTGACAATATTGGTACAATCCTGCAAAAACATAACATAAAAACGATATGCTTATGGCATTCTATAGAACAGGCTGGTACCTTGCACAAGTATTAGATATATGCATCAACAATACATGAATTTTGTACCGGCGAAATTCTTCACTCCTGAATAATGAAAGAAAAGATGAAATTCCTCTGAAGGCTTTCCGCTTCAAAGTAGCTGAAGGTTTACTCTTAAAAGAAAAAGAAGAGGAAAACCTTCATTAGAGCATCCGATCAAGGTGTCAAAACAAAGAATTCGAAACCCTCTCAAGTCTCTGGTCAATCAGGATGTGAGAAAGTATTCGATTGGACATTTTCCAATATACACGAAGAAGTGGCGGTGCAGGAACTGCTATAAGGAACAGACTTGTGTTATTTAAGAGAAATGCAACGCAAGATTATCTTTTAGTTTAGTTACGATGATTTTCCTAATTGATTACTGATATCTCATGTATCGAGTGAAGGTCGCAGGCGGCCTCAGTCCCGTCACCCGGTGTGATACCACCATATCCCGCTATAGGTTTGTGAATTGGTTAACTGTGTGAATAAGTTTCGGGATCTGGCGGAAGGTCCGGTTTCCAAGGTTGGAGGGATTGGCACCGAAACATGATGAGTTTTCTGCGACAGAATCATCCGGATTTAAAATAGTCTCCCATCCGAATCTCCAGGGAGGACAGTCTCGAGGGGTTCATGATGCGGGTAAGTTGAGCAGTCTTCCAGCGAATTCACTAATTCATTTACGTACTTGAAAAGAAAGCTAACTCTTGATAGAGTTCTGCAACATCAGAGGCTTGGGGCACAACAACAACATCAGCATCTGCATAACGCACAACCCCATGTGCTGGCCCTAACCGAAACCCAAATAAGCCAAACAACGGAAACAACGTATCTACGTTTTAATGGGTATGTGTTACATACGACATTTAGGTTTAAAGGGGGCTCTCTGTTTTCGCCAGATTGGATGTTGCATGCCAGAGAGAGAGGGCACGATGGAGGACGGCTCTTTAAACCTTGCGTGGTTTCAAATCTATTTTGCCGGATGAAACACTGTTTTTATGCTTTCTATATCGCTCGCCAAGCAATATTCACTTCTCTAGACTGTTTCAGTATTTGGTGATAAGGTGAACTGGATTCAGACACATCCTCCGGCAGCTGAGGTCATTGTACTGGGTGACTTCAACGTTCACAACACCAACTGGCTCAACCACTACAATAGAACAGATGAAGCGGAAAGACAGGCTGAAACTTTCGCAATCAGCCATAATCCCAATCACCCAATCGATTTCCCAAACACCTTGGATCTTTTTTTGATTTCAGATGTCAGGCGGTCTCAACATCGCTATGAACCCCAGACCACAACCTTATATCTGCTACTGGAACCATTGTGCTGCCGCTGAACCAATAACATAAACCACCCAGATGCATTTGGCACTATAACCGTGCTGATTGGGATGAGCTGCTCGAATTTTTTCGTGCTTTCCATTCTGTGATGTTTGTCTTTCAGATACTGCCATCAATGTCCGCACTGAATCTGTTACAGAAATCATTGATGCAGTAATGGATGTCTACATCCATCATTCCATGAAAAGAACAACAGCACAAATGATATGGTTCAACAAAGACTGCGAAAGAGCTTCTGCAGCCAAGAACAGAGCTTAAAAGTCATGAAAGATAAGTCCAACAGAGGAAACAAGAACAACCTTCGTACGAGTACGGAACGTATGCCACCTAACAACTGCAAGAGCAAAGGCCAATTTCAAAGAAGGGCAAGCGGGACTAGACAGTTCTGGTCTATGGCGAAGACTGTCAGTGCCAAATTCTGCAAAGCTATGTTTCCGCCTCTTGTTAGAGAAGACGGAAGTAAAGCATCATCTCCGAAAGAAAAAGCCAATTTCTTTGCTCCCTTGTTCTCAAAGAATTCGGTTCTAGATTCATCTGACGCAATACCACCGAACATTATACCTACAAATTCTTCCATGGCAGACTTCGCACTGTGAGACGGGCTCTCGAGCAGCTGAACCGCAAGAAGGCAGTTGGTCTAGACGAAATACCGTCAATCGTCCTGAGAAAGTGTGCTCCTGAACTGGCACCCATTCATAACCATCTGTTTCAGATTTCTTATAAAAAATCTACAGAGAACAAGATCTTCGGTTTCGCAGACGATTGTACCATGGTTTCATCTTTCAGTAGTCTGCGGCCGATTACAGCTGCGGAATCTCAGCGTCAGAGATGTCAACAAATTAATAACTTAAACTCTGACATACAGAGGATATCGGAGTGGGGTCAGTTGAACCTGGAGAGCTTCAACGCGAGCAAGACGCAATCAACTACGTTTTCTAGAAACAAATGAATTGCATCCAAAGATTCGATGCACTTTCTCGGAATAACGGTCAACTCCGGGTTTTGCTGGCATGAACATGTATCAGCAATAGCTAAGTCAGCATCAGCTAAACTTAGTTTTCTTCTCAGAGCAAAGCGATACTACACGTCATCTCAGCTGTTGCTTCTATATAAGGCGCAGATTCGACTTGCTTTGGAATATTGTTGCCATGTATGGGGGTCTGCGCCCAAACATTCGATGCAGATGTTGGAGAGTGTGTGAAAACGGGCTGTGCGCCTCATCGATCACCCGCAATCTCCAACCGCTGGCTCGCAGAAGACAAGTTGTCGACCTTTCTCTGCTTTACAGATACTTCCAAGGAAGATGCTCCAAGGAGCTGAAAGACCTTGTTTTGGGAAAACTCATGTTTTGCCGCAACACTACGCTGGCAAGGAGTTCTCATCATATGGCGGTACATTTAGCGACCGCTGGAACCTCTCTCTATAAGAATTGCTTTGTTTACAGGGCCCGTGAGCTGTGAAACTTGCTTCCGTCCAACATCTTCCCAACATCTTACAATTTGGCCCTCTTCAAGAAGCGAGTAAACAGACACCTCAGTTCTTCCCAGGAGATGTCATCAAAATACACCAATACCATTTGAAAAAATTCTTGCTTCTGTATATTTCTTATGACTGAAGTCTAATTTGGCCCAATAAAGTCAGAAAAAAATTTTGGGCTGCCAATTTAAGAGTTAATCTTGCCGTGCATTCTTTCTATATATCCTGCCGATAACAGCAGTGCAAGATCATCGGCAAAGAATATTCAGGATGCCCTTTATTTGATAAGATAATTCAGTTGCAGCACCCCATCGTACACGACGTTTCACAGGTTAGGTCCGAGTACGGACCCCTTCGGAACACCCATTTCGCATCTGCTCTTAACTGAGCTCCTCATCCTGCGGTCGATGAAATATGACTCGATTATCTCCATTATCTTCCCAGGAGCTCTGCTCGCTGCTGTCAATATCCTGTCCCAGCTTGCCGAATTAGATGCATTTTTTATGTCTTTCAACAAAAGGACCATTCATCTCCAGTCACACTCTTTTACGAAGCCTATTACGCCTCGAACGGCTGTCAGAGTTCACTTTCCATCCGTGAACCGTTTATATCCGGAGAAACCGCCCTCCGCATGTCAATGCTTTCCAACAGCCGACCCAGAACGATTCCTCAAAGAACTTTCCCCTAGTACTAATAGGGCATATTAGGCGATATGCCGACGGATCATCAGGATTCTTGATCTCCTTTAGTAAAAGCACAACCCTCGCCTCCTTACAGCTTCTGGAGAATTCTCTCCATCTCCAGTAATGTTGGAATGTTCGAGTTATACCCGCGATGTCCTTTCCTGCCAGGTATTTCACGGCTTTTGGCGGTATATCGTCCATCCCTGGGGCTTCCTTTCCTTTGAGACTCTTGATGGCTTTCTTCACCTCCTTCTCCTTCAGCTCATCTTCAATTATTTCGAGGTATCTTTCTCTGCTTTCTCTTCTCTAACGATCCGCTGGGAACAGCTCCTTTATTCTTCGATTAACATTATACTCCGGCATCCTGTAAGGGTATTTTATATCAAATTTATACGGTTAGAACGACAGCATTGAAGTTACGGTTTCTGGGCTATACAAGAGTTCTTCTTAATTCATTTCTTTGTAAAATCTTTAACAATTACTATTTGCTAGATTATCGCTATGTGTAGATACATTGAAGAATTTTTATTCAAGGAACAATATTCAACCTTCCGTAGTATGAATATACTTCTTTGAGGAAGCTAGTTTTCCGATCCACTCTTCATAATCACTATCGAACGGGGCCACGCAGCAGTGGTACAGCACGGACCGATGTCATGAATAGGAGCAATGGACTGCAGTTTCGGTCCCATCTGATCTCGTCAGCATTGTATACCCATTCACAACATCAGGCTACACTGCCACCTACTCATCTCAATTCGTTGGAGTGCTAGTGATCATGTAAATGTTACTGCGTCCTCCAACGAACCGAGACGAAGGCAGTTTCACCATTGCCACCGGGAAACCGCGATAACAAAGCGTAGATGAACGGGAAAACTTCAAGCAGTCACACTAGTTCGACAATTTACCGCAACGCTACACACCGCGTCAGCTAGGAAGCGGTCTGTCGAAAGACCAACGCTCCTCATTCCTATCTGGTTGTCAACCAGACATACACAAAATATTTAAAATTACTATTTGCGAGATTCGCGCCATGTGTGGACACATTGAACAATTTTTATTCTGCTGACGAGGTCTTCTTCAATCATTTCTTTATGTCTATTTACGCACAGTTCGTAAGCTCATCAGTTTTTCAGCGAATCATTTAGTGCTTTCCTAGGAAGATTATAGAAAAATCTCAGCAATTATTTAATTCTTCACGAGAAATGAATGTCACATGTTAGGTGTAGTAAATTTTTCGTTTTACTCCGATGTTTTTCTCTACTTTGTATTGATGTTAAAAAAGAATCGATTAAAATTAATAACTATGTTCTACTCACAATGGATATTGAAATGTCAGTGATCATTTTCCTCCTAGTATTTCGTTTGAATGAACTTCTTTATAAAACTAAACGATATGAGGATATTGGGGATTAGTTCAATGAAACTAACTTCAAATTATATACCCATAAAGTAGATGAATGGCAAGCCCCAGTCATAATAGGGCGTCATAATTCTCATTCGAGCTCAAATCGAAATAAAGCAGCACCAAGGGAATTCTAGCATGAAACCGATCTACTCTCAACTTGATTGGCTATAAAACCAGTTGAACATATCAATTTCTTTGTTCTTAATATGATAGTTATCGCCCAACTGATTTAATTAGATAAAATCTCCTGACTGAAATCGATGAAGTATATTCAATGATCATTTCAATAATTTTCAGCTCGCAATTTGTAAAACAAGGTGATTTATGTTCGGAAAAGTATCATTTTAATTTGATAGTCGGTTGGCAAGCAATCTTATTTCCCCTTGCTTTCAACCTTACATTTCTTCACCGCATTTGGAATTTATTACTTCTATCATAAATTCAATAGTGAATAAATTTTTAATTCTTATTGGTAAGGTCGAATCTGTTTATTCGAATTTATGATGAAGTGAATATTTTATCACCATTTTCCACCGAAATGACGAAAGTAAGTATGTTTCGCAATATTTTTTTCAAATCCGTAGGTTGTTAATATACAATGCGACCCAAACTAATTTAACCAGGTTCCAGTTCATTAACGTCTTGAGATATTTACTAAAGTGTTTATTTATGAGGAAGTTTTAAATAGAGCGCAAAAAACATTTTTTTTGAAGCCGTCTCAAAACATTTGACCCTAACCCTAAAATTATAAATGACACCTTTTTTATGTTTTACGTAGATTTCTTAAGATTCTCAAGTTACCATTCACAACTTCTTTCGATCGAAAATTCTTTAAAAAATAGATGAGAAAATTAACATTTTATATTTCCATCAAGATTGTCATGACCCGAAAGAACAAAAATAAAACATTTTTGACATTTGTGAAAATAAATGAGATAAAGGGCGTTAGAATTTGTTAACGGCATGAAAATATGATGATCTGATTTTTATTTACGGCGAGTTTTGGAAAAATAGAATAACTAGAGACTCATATCATAAACACCTCAAAAAAGTCTAGGAGACACTTCTGAATATCGATATATCGTATCCAGAACGATCAATTTGGATGATTTTTTTAAGAAATGAACACCTGCATCAATTTCTCACCAAATTATGGTGCCGCAACAGATTTCAGTTTTTCTTATAAAAACTAAAAATGCAGCAGATGCGACGCTGCTTTATAATCATTTCATGTATTCAGTGTTTGAAATCCGTTAGTTTGCACTTTGTTTCTGTTGTAAGCACAAATAAAAGATTCATGTTTGGTGATTCGACCATGGAAAGACGACATTTGACTAGAGAAGAGATGTTAGGAGCCGTTGGCATGTTCCAAGCTGGGAGCTCACAACAGGAAGTATCTAGGGTTCTGGGAAGTAGCCCAAGAGTCATAAACCGTTTATGGTCGCGTTTGGATGAAACAGGTAGCGTAGAAGAACGCCATACAGGTCGTTTCAGGAATACTTTAGTCGCCAAAGACGGATTTGTGGTTTTACAAGCCAGAAGAGATCGTACTACCACAGCATCTCAATTAGCTCAAGAGCTATCACGAGTTCATAATGTACAAATTTCCGACCAAACTGTGAGAAATCGACTGCACGAAGGTCAACACCACTCCAGACGTCCTTTAAGAGTTCCACAACTCACCCATGGAAATCGAGCTGCTCGTTTAGCTTGGTGCCAAGAACACGTGAACTGGGATCAAGAGAGGTGGGCCACAGTTTTCTTGAGTGATGGATCTAGATTTAGTTATTATCCCGATTCGGGAAGAATTCGAATACGGAGGGAACCTGGAAAGCAAAACCAAATGAGATAGTTTTTCCTGTAGTGGTACCGTATATCCAAACAATGGGTCAAAATCGACTCTTCCAACAAGATAATGCAAGATCGTGCAAGAGTTGTCTTGAACGTTCTTGAAGAGAATGATATCGATCTTCTACCGTGGCCATCCTGCTCCTCAGATCTGAATCCCATCGAGCATGTGTGGACACCCTAAAAAGAAATCTCCTGCGTCAAACAGTCTTCCATCATGAAGAGGAGCTTCGATTAGCAGTTCAGGGGCTTGGAATGACTTAGGCCAAAATGTAATAGACAATTTGATATTGGGCATGCCGCGACGATGCCAAAGTATCGTTAATAACAGAGGTGGACCTTCTGGGTACTGAAAAATTTTAGTGCTTCCATATTGTTTGGAAAATATTAGTTCAGGATTTTATTTTGTGTTTTACCAAATTTCGTCATTCTCAAATTTCAAATTTTTTTTATAATAGGTGCTTTGGAGGAGTCAAATATTATTTTGTTTTCTTGAGAATACATAATATACAATACATTCTTACAAAAACTGAAAGGTTTTCATAAGTGCGAATCTATTTATATATATAAAGATTTGAAATACTTTCAAACACTCAAAGATCCACATCAGAAGAGACCCAAACTGGAGAGAATGTTCGTTTCGACGTCACAAAGAAACGATGATGGTTTGCGGGCGTCTTAGAATATCTCGCTACTTATAGCAAAATCCGGAAAACCGCATACTATCGGAGAGAATTCAATTTTGTCAGCCGTTGAAGAGGTTTTGAAAACTGATATACACAAACCTGCCCCTGATGTCTTGAGCAACAATACTGTTGCAAGACCTATTGATGAGAGGTTTTCATAGGTTCGAATCTATTTATATATATATATATATATATATATATATATATATATATATATATATATATATATATATATATATATATATATATATATATCTTTTAGATGATCCAGCAGCTTAGATGGTTTTATAGCCCAAAACTTTGTTGCATAAAAAGCACATAGGCAATTGTTGGTCCGACAATGATGGAATGAAGCCAAATTTTAAATAATCAACACTGTACTGTCTAAATTTCTTTTTAGATTCGGACATTGCATCAGTCATCTGTGGAAAAAATTACATTATTTAAATAATATATAAATACCAGCAGCTGTACATTAAAAAATTGCACTGTAATTATAATACCCGATTGCTGAAACTTTCAAAAAGAAACTATTGAGGAGTACTCGTGTAATTCTGTATAATTGAATATTAAACTACTAATAACTGAAGTCATGATTGGCGTAATTATTCAATCTTTTCTTACTTGGAGACTAAACTAAAATTTAATAAAAATAATATACTTACTTTCCTCCGGCACTCAAACAAAATAACACTGATTCACTGTAATTTGTGTGATAAACTACCTGTTTATATTCTTTTAAATATTTTGTTAGCACTTTACTTTTCAAGATTCAGGAAACGAATAAACGTATTTGTCCCACATTCGTATTTATAGAGTGACGAATTGAACAAGTCAGTGCAAGTTAGCGAAGTTCTGAGACTTGCTTGTGCAAGATGAAACTGGTGTTTCATTATGTTCAGGTTTTTACAAGTTCAAATTGTATTGCGACCACAAAGCGAATGCCTACATCCTACAACTTACACAATTGTATAAACATATATAAAAAATTTTGTACTTCATAGGTACTTTTATAAATAATGTATATGTCTTTATATTGTAAGTGAGTATGATAGAAGTAAATATCTATCAGTGTATGTGTTGAGATCCACTATCGTGGACCCCCATTTTTCATTTCTTAAAGCTCCAATTTTTTTTTCGCTGACGTAGATGCCTTACAAGTTGTCATAGACCCCTGGGAGTCGATAAAGACAACTTTGGGAATCACTGATTTAGAGGCTTCACGGTACACAGGGTTTTTCCAAGGCATGTGGCTAAGCAAAGTCCATTCAAAGGTAGAAAAGTCCGTTTTTTCGAATTATACTACCTATTTTTCACACACCGTAAAATTAATCGGCAAAGATCTGTTAATGGTTTCCGATACCTAAAATGCATTGTTTCCGAGTTATTCGCCATTTCATCAAAAAATTGCGATTTTTCGCGCTAGGACCCTGTAAATTATATGACCGAAAATCTTTCAACTAACGCATTTCGATCTCTTAACCCATTAGTGTATACGGTCCTTTTAAAAGGATCACAATATAAATGCATGTCCTAAATGTCGAATTCATTGACGAGCATGGATCATAGTTTATATTCTATTGAAATGGCAGGTAAGTAATATTCAATTACTATTTAACAAAAATATTTTTGGAACTCTTTTAAAAAATTCCGACGCATTAAGGTCTCTTGTTCACAACTTCGATGTTATTTTCACATTTCCTCACCAAGATTTTAATGACTTTCCTGATAAGTAACTGATATAATCGAGAATAACTACTAGAAAAGAAGAAAAACGAGAAGTCAGATTCAATCCATATACTTTGATGAAGATTTTGAGATTGTTCTCGTATTTAGAGATCGAAATGCATTATTTGAAAAATTTCCGGGTCATATAATCTACGAATTTTAGATGCATTTTAGTTATAAGAAAAACCTATAACAGTTCGATATCTATTAATATTATAAGCTGAATGGTATGTGCAGAAAAAAGGGTAGTCTAATCTGAAAAAAACGGACTTTTGTACCTTTGAATGTACTACGATTTGCCACATGCTTTGGAAACACCGTGAAGCCACTAGATGCATTGCATTCTGCTGAATAATCGATATTTTCATGATGAAATCGCAAAATTTCAATTGGAAAATTCATATCTTCCTCTCGGTTGATTTCAGGTGGCATTGTTTTGAGGAAAAATTCTCAGAATTTAATTTTCTACACTAGAAAAATTTGAAACATACATTATGATATTAGAAATAACAGATATGTTGTCAACTTCCGGTATAACCGGAAGTGACATAGCATTGAAAATATTTTGGAACTAAGTTCGATTAACATTCTAGATAACAACAAAAACTTCTCCAACATGTCATTCCTTTTTACAAATACTTTTAATTCTCCATCTCGCGTGGACACCCAGTAGAGTAAATCAATTTGCCTTGGCTATGGTACTTAAAACGGTTCACTTATGTTTGAATATTCAATTAAGCATAGTCATGAAGTACCATTATATTTCATTTAGTTTATTCATCATCAATAGCCAGCAGGTATAAATAACTCTTCAGCTACTCATTATCGATTCGTGAAGCTGTTTATTGATTATTATTTCATGACTTACTATTGACCTTGTCCCTGGAAGCATAGCAAGAATATGGTTCATTCAAAGAATTTGCTTTTAATAGAAATCGAAGCGATTAGATATCTGCTTTAATCAGTTTTCCAGAAATTGGAGAAGAAATATTATAACATAAATAAATATTTTGGTTAAAATAACTTATAAACGAAAACGTTTTACAGAAAATAATAAAAACGGATTTTCTTGATCGAGCTCTTCCCAATCAAATTGTTTTTGATGGTTTGAAACGTTAATTAGTTTTTATGATATTAAATTCTGAAATTGAAAAATAATTTTATTTCAATTTTTCAAATATTAGTAAAAATTCGATACCGGATTATGAAATATTCATATTAAAAGTTCCTTTTTCTACAGGCTTCTTTTCTCACTTCCTCGAATCTATTTCAAGAGTACTACGGTACCGCATCTCGTGCTGATAACACGTTTTATTTACACCTGTGGGAGTAATCATAAAAAGTGATAAGGTGTTGATAAATGCCGATACAACGTAAGAATTCACTAACAATGGACTTTAAAATGTCCGTAAAACCACCTGTATTAATGTTACATAGATGGATTGCTTCAATTTTTAAATTCACGCATGATCAAATAGAGTGCATTCAATTTGATCATATCAGCCATAAATTTGATATGAAATTGATAACAAAAATGCTTGTGGAAAAAACATTATCAAAGTTCGATGATGGAATTGCAAAATTTTGCGATGAAGAAGGAAACGAACAGGATATTCACATTACGGAAGACGGAGAGGATGTAAAAGTTAGGGTATATGATTTCCCGATAGAACTGTCAAATTCAAAAATAAAAGACAAACTTTCAGAATACGGAACTGTTAAAAATATTATAAATGAAAAATATTCTGGTCATGAAGAATTATTCGCTGTTGAAAATGGAATTTAATCAGTGATATTGACAATGAAGAAAAAAGTGCCCTCATAGATAACTATTGAGGGTACCAAGTCTTTTGTAACATATAGGGAACAAATGGGAACGTGTATGAAATATGATCAATCTGGCCATGAAAAGAGGAACTGTCCGAAGAAACCAGCTAACAGAATTATTGAAATAAGAAGACCCAATTCACCACGTAGGACATTTGATGATAAACAAAATTGAAAATCTTATGCTGAAGTAACCGACAAAAAAAAAGGGAACCAAGATGGAAATATAGAAGTTAATAGTGTCGGTAAGAAATGGATTCGGAATCTTATTGCCCTTGTATAGCTTTATTGATGAATTGAAATAGATTATCCTCATTTTATGCAGGAGTGACTCAAGAAAATTATTGAATATTGTAATTTTGAAAATATCATATCTTGATTTTTCAAATGGAACACCCTGTATTTTATTATTCATGTCAACGCATAAAATATTGTGCTATATTTTGCAGAAAAACCTCATCTTTATCTTCGATCATTTTCGAAATATTCGATTATTTGTAAAAATTTTTGATGACAATTCTACAAACCGTATCAAACTCATCAACATGCATCATTATTCGCACAGAAGTTTTTTTTCTGTAATGATTCAAGTAGTAAATATGAAACCTAAACAAGATAGTTATTTCAACGAATGATAAAATCAAGATGATTAAAACGTGAATCGAGGTATGTGTTGACACTTTTTTATTTGTGCCTTCTGTCAGGTGTCCGGACATATCATATTCTGCATTTTACATGGTAAACTTATCAGTGTTTCGTTATTAAATATTGTTTAAGTGATTTTTGAACCCAATTTTCTCAACTGACTGCCATGAAGTTCTCCAAAGAAGAAATGGTTGATATGATTTTATTCTGGCAAGTAGAGTTTATGCACAAAGGTTCCCGAATAAAAGGCATCCTGATTCAATACTTCCGTCCAGAGAATCTTGAAAATGAATAAATTTCATGCACAGCTGCACCAGGAACTGAACAATCATCAAGACAAAGTAGCGGAAAGTCCAAATATGTCTGGCAGAGTTCTTTTGTCGGACGAGGGAACTTTCCACAAGAATAGGCTTGTTAACAGGAACAACTTTCATTATTACGCCACAGAAAATCCACACCTCATGAGACGAATAGATCACCAGCATCATTGGTCCTTGAATGTATGGGCCGCTATAGTAGATGGATATCTAATGGGGCCGCACTTTTTCGACGGGCACCTCAATAGTGAAATGTATTTAGATTTTCTGCAAGATCATTTACCAATGTTACTTGCCAATGTACCAGAGCATATAAGACAAGATTTATGGTTTCAACAGGTTAGGGAGCATTTGAATCATGAATTTCCAAACAAATGAATAGGACGTGATGGTCCTGTTAGATGGTCAGCTAGGTCTCCAGACCATACAAGTCTAGATTTTTTCTTGTGGTGTTATATTGAGGGCATCTGTTACCAGATTCCTTCTATAACACAGTTGGTTATGAGACGGAGAATAGTCGACGCCTTCCAGTTAATTATCCGCAAATGTTGTCGAGATTTCAACGGTCTTTCCTCAGAAGGATTGAGTGGTGTCTACAAAGAAACAGGCAACATTTCAAACACCTATTGAAACAGTTCAACACCTTGGAGATCATCTCAGCAAAAACCAATCTATTACGTATTTTATACACGACTACCGTAAAACATATCCATTTCTCTGAATAAGTATAATGATATGTACTAATAAACTTTTCTTTCGCAACCTCTGATTTTATTATTTCAGTTTATTTTTTATTTCGAAAATGGGCGAAGAAAAAGAAATACATGAACTTCCATTGACGAAAATCAAGATATGATATTTTTAAAATTATAATATTCAAAAATTTTTTTGAGTCACTCCTGTAAGAAATGAGGATAATCTATTTCAATTCATCAATGAAGCTATCCTTGGGCAATAAGAAAACGAAAGGAAAAAAGTATTCATCCTCTCTGGCCGAAGCAACAAGCGATGATGTGAGAGCCTATTTTCATGAATTTTTACGGAAAAGAAAAATATTGTGACGAAACTACTAACCAAAAAAACTTATTACTTAAAGACATTATAGCAGAGCTTAGGACGCTCTTGAGTCTTCAACAAAAAAGTGGTTATTCGTAAATTTTCAAAGTATTCGAAAAATAACGAATTATTCGAGAACTTTCGAATAATAATATATAAAAGTTTCATCTTTTATTGCGAGCCATCGAGGCATTCATTGATTTCAATGTTGGTGGTTTTAGCTCCTCATGCACAGAATATGTCAGAGAAATTAGTTTATTGCCGACAAACTTTCAGTAAAAAAGAGGAACAATGAGTAACAGCAGAAAAATAATCTAATTTCGTGAAGAACAGTTTGGCGATTTTGCTATATTCAAGTTCAAACTTGGGAAAGGAATGAACGAAAGCCGTCAAGATCGGAATAAGAAAATGTGGAAGAATAATTCGATTCGATAAAACTTGTTTTGATGGTTTTTAATTCTAGTGGTACACAACTCACTGACCGGAATTAATTTTATTTCTTGTACTACTCCAATTACTTACGTATCAAAAGTGGGTGATGGGTATTATACTTGACGAGTCAACCGTTATTTCGTGTTGAAGTGATGAATTTATGGAATGTTTCGGAGGCTATTCATCTGTCTGACTTTAGATCTGCAGAGAAAATGGATGATAGAATTCAAGTTGTGCCATTTCATATATAACTCCATTGCTTTAACGTTTCTCATTCATTACTTCTGAACTGGTTTCAAATTTCTGAATAAGATGTACTCGGGGTTCTCTTTTATCTGGTTGTCTTTCATTGATTGGACATTCTGGCTGCAGTAAGTAAGTAATTTATTTATTCCAAGGAAATTTTACATAAAGTAAAATAAACAAGTTTACCCGATTACGATTGGCAGAATGTCGAAAATTTTTGGGTCCCAGAAAATATGCATATGGATAGATTAGTCTTTGCTGATTAAGAATCTGTTGATAGTTTTTTCTAAACACAAATCGTTCAACTGCTATGAAATTTTTGAAGTTTATAATTTTGAGTATTAGCAAAATGAGGGTCTCAGAATTTGACCAAAATAAGCGTATAGATAGATTACTCTTTGCTGATTAAGAATCTGTTAATAGTTTTTTCTAAACACAAATCGTTCAGCTTCTATAAAATTTTTGAAGTTCACAATTTTGAGTATTGGCAAAATGTCGTAAATTTTAAGGTCTCAGAATTTGAAGAAAACAAGCGAATAGATAGATTACT
Organism: Cryptolaemus montrouzieri; assembly: GCA_013387265.2. Classification (NCBI taxonomy): domain Eukaryota; kingdom Metazoa; phylum Arthropoda; class Insecta; order Coleoptera; family Coccinellidae; genus Cryptolaemus; species Cryptolaemus montrouzieri. Next base: position 130,568,032 of record JABFTP020000185.1, read on the forward strand.
CTTTGCTGATTGAGAATCTGTAAATTGATTTTTCAAAACACAAATCATTTAGCTGCTATAAATTTTTGAAGCTCACAACTTTGAGTATTGGCAGAATGTCGAAGATTTTAGGGTCTCAGAATTTGACGAAAATAAGCGTATAGATAGATTACTCTTTGCTGATTAAGAATCTGTTAATAGTTTTCTCTAAACACAAATCGTTCAGCTGCTATAAAATTTTTGAAGTTCACAATTTTGAGTATTGGCAAAATGTCGTAAATTTTAAAGTCTCAGAATTTGACGAAAACAAGCGTATAGATAGATTACTCTTTGCTTATTGAGAATCTGTAAATTGTTTCTTCAAAACACAAATCATTTAGCTGCTATAAGTTTTGAAGTTCACAGCTTTGAGTATTGGCAGAATGTCGAAGATTTTAGGGTGTCAGAATTTGACGAAAATAAGCGTATAGATAGATTACTCTTTGCTGATTAAGAATCTGTTAATAGTTTTTCTAAACACAAATCGTTCAGCTGCTATAAAATTTTGAAGTTCACAATTTTGAGTATTGGCAAAATGTCGAAAATTTTCGGGTCTTAGAATTTGACGAAAATAAGTGTATAGATAGACTACTCTTTGCTGATTAAGAATCTGTTAATTGCTTTTTCTAAACATAAATCGTTTAGCAGCTATAAAATTTAGAAGTTCACAATTTTGAGTATTGGCAAAATGTCGAAAATTTTTCGGTCTCAGAATTTGACGAAAATGAGCATATAGTTAGATTACTCTTTGCTGATAAAGAATCTCTTAGTAGTTTTCTCTGAACACAAATTGTTTAGCTGCTATAAATTCTTGAAGTTCACAATTTTGAGTATCGGCAGAATGTTGAAAATTTTTGGGACTCAGAATTTGACGAAAATGAGCGTATAAGTAGATTACTTTTTGATGATTAATAGTCTACATATAGTTTTATCTAAACACAAATTGTTCAGCAGCAATAAAATTCTGAAGTTCACAATTTTGAGTATTTGGCAAAATGTCGAAAATTTTAGTTTAGTTTTAGTCTCAGAATCTGGTGAAAATAATCGTATAGATAGATCACTTTTTGCTGATTGAGAATCTGTTTACATTATCTACAAGAGACTGTTTTTGTTTTTCTTTTGTTGCAACAGATATTGTTGGGTGTATTCCATAAGAATTCATGAGCTCTATGAAGGATTTGGTTTCGAAGGAATCAACAAAAAGGTCCAAATTAAAGTCACCTACCAATATCGACCTAAATCGTACATACCTTGTAAGGACATAGTTAAGAATATCATCCAATTTTTCACTAAATAGTTAATGAGTTCCATGTTTCTGTCTTAAATAAACACTCGTCACAATTATTTTATTCTTCATATCAATTGCACCACCGCATTCTAGTATACCTTCGATACTCATTGCTGTTATGGATTCCTCTTGTATTAGTTTCATTGTATTATCACTGTATATAACCGAACCTCCTGCTTCCATATTTGTTCTCTCATAAGATGCTACGAGGCGGTATCCATGAGTTTCTGTTAATTCGGTTTCTCCTTGTCTTAGCCATGTTTCAGAAAAACACAGAATATTTGGTGGATTATCATAATTATTCATGATAGCTTCTAGTTGAAAAGTTTTGTTTCTGATGCTCTGTATATTATAATGTACAACAGAGAAGATATGAGGTTTTTGACACTTTGTGCTATTGGGATTTTGAGGAATTGGTGGGTTTTCTATGGTTCCCAACCTTTCAGTTATAAAAAATTTCCAGGAGATTTATTTTTCTCATATACCTTGAAATTAAATCTTTTCATCCCTGTTTTCAAGGCAAAATTCTCATCATAGATTTCATCCTTTTCTTCATACGGCACTTTTACTAGGAAACTCTTAAAGTCCTGAACTTTTCTTTGAAATGCCAGCTCTTTCACTTCAATTGATTGTTCTTTGAATCCAGGCTTTGATTTAATATATTCCAATACTTCCTCTTCTGTCACATGCGATATAACCCGATTAACGAAAAACCACGCCCTTATACCTTATACTTGTTTGGTATACCCATAAATATAAGTTTGTTCATTGTGTTCCGTTGTTCTGAATGAAAATTTTTGTATTTTGCGTAGACAATGTAAAGTCTTAATTGGAAGAGATCATAAGGAACATATCGCTTCTTTAGAGGGTGGAATTGTGACAAATCCTATGCTCTTTTGGTATTATGAGGGCGAGTTAAGAGATAGCCAGAAGATTCCTCAATCCATGTGTCATGGTGAAAAAATCTTGGAAAATAGCTCGCCTATATCTAATGCTTTTTCTGCGTACTTCTCTAGTATTTATGAAGATCCGCATAAACATGTTTTTTACCAAACTAGATATAAATCTTCCTCATTGATTACAGTTAACACAATAGACCTGAAGGATGTCAAAGCTAAAATCTAGAGACCGAATGTCACGAAGGGTCCAGGTCCGGACTCCATCCCACTAATTTTTATAAACTCTTGTTCCACTAGTTTGGCGACTCCATTTCAAATTATTTTCAGCAAATCTTTAGTACAATGTGTCTTTCCAGATAAAAGGAAGGCGGCAGAGATAGAACCTATCTTCAAAAGTGGTAAGAAGAATGAGGTAAGTAATTACCGACCTGTCTCTATTCTAAGTTATTTTGGTAAAATTTTTGAAGCAATAGTAACTGATAAATTTTTTCATTCATCCAGTTAAAATTTAACTCCTTATATTCATTTCATAAGTAGTAGTTCTGCTGATGGTATTCAAGTTGATGCCGTCTACACAGACATGGCTGAGGCCTTCGATAAGGTACATCATGCAACTTTCTTGAGGGTTCTAGAGGACTTTGGTGTGATGGGGTCCTCACTGAAATGGATAGAATCGTATCTGTTGAATAGACTGCAGTATATTGCACTCAATGGCACCCATTCCGGTTTCGTTCGTTACCTCTGGTATTCCTCAAGGATCACATCTGGGTCCCCTTTCATTTTTAATTTACATCAATGATATTTCGGAATGTTTTCATTATACAAAGCATGATTTATATGCCGACGATCTTAGAGTGTACAGTGTTATTCGGTTCTATGATGATATTCTGCGGTTCCAGACTGATCTTGACAGACTTTTCTCTTTTTGTCGAAGTAGGTATTTTCAATTGAATATTGATAACTGTAAGCATATGAGGTTTACAAAAAATGCCAATGTCTTCGATGCTATTTTTTCTGTTGATGGGCTTGTATTGTGGAGGGTTAACCAAATTAAGGATCTTGGTATATATCTTGATTATAAGTTGTCCTTTGAGTATCATATTGATCATATAGTTTCTAAGGCTTTCAAAATGTTGGGTTTCGTTCTAAGAATCACTAAAAGTTTCAGTGATCCGAGGTCTTTAAAAATGCTATATTTCTCGTTGGTGAGGAGTAATTTGGAATATGCTGTACCTGTTTGGTCTCCCCACTATTACAAGTATATTGACAGAATTGAACGAGTCCAGAAAAAGTTTTTCAAAAGTTTCAACTTTATATTTTTCAGACTCAACTATGGTTATCAATTAAGTTTGCGTCATCACAAAATTTTAAGCCTGGAGCAAAGGAGGGTCCTTTTCGACACTGTATTTCTTTATCGAATTTTAAATCATTCTTTTAATTTTCCGCTGTTAATTATCTCACTTTTACTGTTCCCGTGTATCCTAGTCGTCGAAATGCACTCTTTTATGTTCCGAAGGCCCGTACTAGTTTAATTTCTCATTGTTTTCATGCGAATTATGCGTCTGTACAATTGGCATATTGCCAGTATAGATATTTTTCATGAACCTCTTTCTTCTTTCAAAAATATTGTTATTGCATATCTCATCAGATCTGAATAATCCTCATTGTAGTAATTTTTAGTTTTCATGATATTCTGCTGGATTTTGTAATCTTTAGTGAGATTTTTTTCCTCTCCTGAATTTTTATGAAAGTTATAATTTTCATTTCGTATGACAGTTTAATTTCTGTTATCATTTTTTGCGAACCCCGATAATTGAGTCTATACTGTAAGGGTTCCAATGTTTTGTTACAATAAATAAATAAATAAATATGTTACGTTTGACTTATTCCTGCAGGCTTGGGCTTTTGGTAAGTTTACTCCTAAGAAATTTTAAGAGTAGCAAACGACATGAATTGTCTTTTGTCTTGGCTTTCTCATAGAATTCTGAAACTTCTGCTTTCAGGTTAGATGCAGAAAATTTGTCGAAACTTCAGAAAAACGACGACTAATAAACATTCAACCATAACAATGCTTCTTTGTGAATAACAAGATTTGTGAGGTAGTGTGGTAGTGATTAAAATAATGCTCATGTAGTTTCAGTAGGAAGTAGTATCTAGAAACGTCTGGAAGAGGAAAATATTTCTTTTGTATATGATTGGGAATTATATGTTATTTGTCGAATAAACGATAATATCCTCTGAAAAATATATTCTTCACTTTGCTAGTGATGTATTATTATGGCGTCATATCGTTTCTTCAAAATGCTGTGTATTTACGTAGGTTGTCTCAGAGTGTCGTTCCTGTAAAATGCGCCAACTGTAGCTCTTCTTCATTATCAAAATTCGATGAATCTTAAACAGAACTGGCTATCGAAAAAATCGATTATCACTGGGAATGCCGGAAGCTGATATTTAACTCCGATTTCTTTTCTTTTTATAATTGGTTATTGAGTTCAAAGTGAATTCAACAACGAATTTCTATGCCGAAACTGTATTTTTCTTTAATTTATTATAGTTCTCTTATGAAAGTAACTAACGAAAAGCATTTTGGTACTTGGTGATGTCCACTATGGGGCTACTGATTTTAACAGAATTTTTGCATTTTCGAGTGGGTTTGCTCGAACCAGTTGAGTAAGAAGAAAAAACTTTCTTGGACGTAGATTCTCAGCTTCATCAGGTACATAGGTTATTCAAGGTACAATAATGACAGATACCTGTCACATCATCTTCACGAAAAGGTAGAAGTACATGGCAATCCGTTCAAACTGTTTTTGCGATATATTATTGAAAAAAATAATTTTTTTCTTGTAGATATACCATTTTATTTTGTTTAATATTATTTTCATTCAAAACAATAGATTGTCGTTTCATTCACATCATAATCATTTTTCATTTTTTTTCAATACTATAATATTTTGAAGTAACTTTCATAATAACACTGTTATAAATGAAAGAAAATAGGGATTCAGGGTCGGAGTTTCTTGTAAAAATCAATTTGAATCCAATGATGCTGGAATGGACGTTATCTTCTGATAATTCCGGAAGCGACGATGATTCGAAAGTACTTTGAACTAATAGATTATGGTCTGATGAGCAATTGTGCTTTTGTTTCATCGAAGGCGGATAATGAAGAAAGGAGTTGAAGTTCGGGGAATTTTTCAAGTATTACAGTCCGAGACGAACGACGAATACGCTTTTTCTATAATTCTCAGTTTTCCGAAGAACTCATAAAAATTCTTTCAAGGCTTGACATCATGTAATTTTCACTTGTAAAAGTACTTTAAACTCTAACATCTATAGAAAAATTGTTTTGTTTCTATGATATTCGTATATATGGGACATTCTTTTTACAAACCGAACAGATTTGGACAAAAATTGACCGATACATTTAAATTTAACTGAAACTTTTTCACGGGTTCTATATCGAAAAAAGAGATACGTGTTGAAGGATTTTTTTATTTTCGATATTTTGAGAAATTAACAGGATCGAGAATTTGTAAAATTGATGATTTTTTGATAATAGCTTATTTTTCAAAAATTCATAACTCCGGTTCAATTTGAGCTTAAAATCCATATTTTTGTTCATTCTGAAGTTAAAAGAACAAGCTTCAAGAAAAAATACTTACAAAACAAATTGTGAAATATACAAATTGTTATTAACAATTTAAATGTTCAAATCGGTTTTTAACAGTGGCCCCACCCTGAATCAATTTTTACTATTTTTATCGTATTCTGCGTTAAATTTTCTATCGAAAACGCTTTGAAAACGATGGAGAAGTTAATTTTTCCGTGAGAAAAAAATTAATTAATTTAGCGCCGTACGTCACATGGACACGTGGGTCACATTGTACGGCTCATATTCTTGTTTTACACCGTTTATCACTTGAATACAAATAATTCTTTCATTTTTCTTAACTAAAAAACATATTTCATAAGCGAAGAAGATGGGAAAAAATAGAAAAAGTTATTAAATGAATAATGACAAAATATTTTTAATAAAATAGTATGAAATTTTAATGTTAAATATTAATCTAAGCAATCAAAATATTACATACAGACAGTGGATTACAACCGAAAGAACAACTTTACAAACACTAATATTATCTGTTGATGAATTTTTTCAAAACCAAATTATTGACACATTCATTTTCAGTAAATATACAGAGAGATTTTTTGAATGAAAAAAAATTACTATACTGAAAAATGAATGTATTGTCATTTGTGACTTTTCTGAGAAATATTCTTTTATAATCCAAAATTCTGTACAAGATATTCACTGGAATAATGATCAAGTGACGATACATCCATTTTCTATTTATTACAAAGATGATAAAAAGAATTGCAGCTCAAAAATTTAGCAAGTATGTCGGTTTGTTTACGACATGACACAATTGCAATCCATATTTTTCAAAAACAATTAGTACAATTTATAAAATTAAATTTGAAGGGATAGACGAAATAATTTATATTTCTGATGGTGCTAGTAGACAGTATAAAAATGAAAAAATTTAATTAACCTTTCACACCTCGAGAAAGATTTCAAATTATCAGCTGAGTTGCACTTTTTTCCAACTTCACATGGAAAAGGGCCATGTGATGGACTTGGGGGTACTTTTAAGAGACTTGCAGCTACAGCTAGCCTGCAAAGGGTAAATAACCCTATCTGTACACCAAAAGAGTAAATGAATACAAATTAGAAGAAAAACAATTGTCAGAACGTTTCCTAAAACTTTAACAATTAAAGGAACTTTAAAATGTCATTGTATTAATCCGATTTATTTACAACAATTGGAAGCAAAACGGCTTTCATCTTGCGAAAAAAGGATATTGTAAAAATTTTCAAACAGAAAATAGAAACAGTGTCTTATTTTTAAATATTGTATTTATTATTATATTCCAAATATTGTTTTATTTACTAATGCATTATCGAAATCTTAATAAAAAATTAATTTTCAACAATATTTTTTATTATTTTCATTAATGTATTTTTTCTATTTTTCCCATCTTCTTGGCTTAAAATATGCTTTTTAATTTAAAAAAATGAGATAAACGGTGTAAAACAAGAATATGAGCCTTAGAATGTGACCCACGTGTCGATGTGACGTACCGCGCTAAATTAATAAATATTTTTCTCACAGTAAAAATAACTTCTCCATCGTTTTTACGAGCGTTTTCGATAGAAAATTTGACGAATAATACGATAGAATTATTGCAAAAGTTGATTCATGGGTGGCGCCACTGTTAAAAACCGATTTAAACATTTAAATTGTTAATGATAATTTAAATTTTTGACAATTTGTTTTGTGAGTATTCTTTTCTTAAAACTTGTTTTTTCACCTTCAGAATGAGGAAAAATATATCTCTTTTAGCTCAAATAGAACAGGAGTTATAAATTTTTGAAAAATAGGCTATTATCGAAAAATCATCAAATTCGCGAACTTGTTTATGAAGATCTTGATTATTTTCCAAAATATCGAATATAAAAATATCCTCTTACACGTATCTCTTTTTTCTATATACAACCCGTAAAAAAGTTTTAGTTGAATCTAAAATGTGTCAGTCAGAAAAATATTCGGTTTGTGAAAGAATGACCCATATTTCCAAAAATAATATTTCAAAATAAATAAACATGCATTAAAGATTATTTTTCATTTGTGCGTTCATTCTTTCTTACTTGCTTTTTCCACCTCAATGATTAAAAATCAACTATATGAATATAATAGTTGTTGTTCAAAATTGATAAAAATAAATGATTCATTTGTCAAAGCCAACTGGACGATTGGCCCATGCAAGCAAATACAAGGAGTTCATGGGAAACAAAATCTAAAAATATTGTCAAAACATAGACAGAGCCGAATATCAAACTTTTATGCCTTCTATTGTAAGTAATCATATAATCTTAATGAAAAATGCATTAATGTAAGAATTAGATAAAACCACATCATTTCAAACTCGATTGCAATCAATTTTCTTCATTAGATCAATGATTACTTCTAGACTATGAATGTAAACTAAATATACAATTGAACTTAATTATAATAATAGAGAAACAACTTTATCATGTCCATAGAAAAAAAAGGATCTTGAAAGATATAATATAAATTAAGACAACAATTTCTGAGATATTTTGTTTCAGTTGCGCACGGTTATCCAGTAGTTTCACTTCATTCTCCTCAATGAGGAAAATGATGGTGATGGTGGTATGGACCAGGTGGCCTAAATGGTCTAAAATAAGGTTGACGATATAATGGAGCAGGGAGAATGACTCTGTTTGGTGTCCCTATAACATTTTTCGCAATTATTAAATTTCCTCTTCGTGCTGGTATAGGCAAAATAGTTCTTCTTTGTACAGGGATAACATTTCTTGCTATTATAATGTCCCCTTGAACAATTAGTAGAGTACTTATGAATAATATCTGGAAAAAAGCAATTTATTAAATTAGGATTTTATACAACATTCTTTCTTTGTTTTCTTTCATTATTTTACTCATCATCTTCATGCTCAACGACTCAAGTTTCAAGTATAAAATTCTGAACTACTTATTGTAACGAGTTCATTTGGAAAAATCTCGTTATTGAAGCAAAAACGAAACATTATGATATGACAAACGTAGTCAATTTATTGTGACAGTGGTTTGTCTATGGTTTCATGAATTTCGGGTCGTACACAGTTCTCTTAATAATGGTATTATTGTGAAAGAAATGAACGCTTAGAATTGAACAATGTTTTATTGTAGTGTTCAGATATCAGTAAAAAATGTTAGTTTGATGTCATTGTATGTCAAGTAGTATTTGGAAATAATCCAGCCCCAGGATCCGCTACTCATGGGTTACATGACTCAAAAATTTTGCTTAGTAGGAGTATATTTACACGGCCGTAGGATTGTCAAAGGACAGTGCAACTATGCCACCTATAATGCAATGATGTCAAATAGGGAGAGGGCAACGGACTTCGGCTAATGGAGCCACGAGTCACTTGGGTATTGAGGGGATTCATTGGCAGTCTGGGGGTTGTTTTGGAACTGGAACCTGTTCTCGGAACACTTCTGGGACTAGACGATTGAAGAAAATTAGTGGATCAATTTGAAGGTGCCGAAATACTGGCTCAGCCTTACAGAACCAAACACTCCCAGATTACTATTGATGAACCTATCGCTGAGAGAACCAAGACTTGGCCTCAACTCTCAAACGTAGACCTAAGTGAGAAAACAGTATTGTATTTTTATCATTTCGAACCCATTTTGAAAGATGATTTAGAGCAAGAGAATTACCTCGATTCACAGTTTGATTATTTACTAAAAGACTATGGGAGATGATTATCATTCACAACAGAACTAAGAAAATTTTCAACAACGTTGAGTATTAGCAGGCCTAATAGTTGAGAGATGAATTGTAAATAAATTATTTCATGGACTGGGAGATAGAATATTTGGAATGATCTCCCTCACATGTTTATCTTTTTTATTATGAAAAAAAAAGAGTTATTGTTTTACTAGGACTGAATTTTGAGCAATTTTGAATATCGAACGGTGTCCGTTCTGAAATGGTAGAATTGAATTGCACCAAAATCTAGTAGCGGAAAATAAAAGCATTCTAAAGTGTTTAATGCTATGTATTATTATGGAGAAACTGTTGATCATATCATATTTTCGACAGATGCTTATAATAAACGAATGAAATCTATCAGGAGGAAAAGTATCATTAATTATAAAACATGACAATAAATGTCTTATAAAAATGTTATTTTTGTAGTGGTAGTGTCTAATGGAGAAGTATTCAAGCAAAACAGCGATATAAATAAATCATTAACAATTAGAGTATAGTGACCAAAAGTTGTTTACTATTAAAATGTTTAAGTAAATGTGATTGATGAAAAATATTGATGATTTATTCATTTTATGGAAATTCATATTCAATGAAGATAAAGTAAAATATATTTTATACTTTCCACAATTCCAAGTAGTCAACGGTGATCTGTAGCTCGTACACTCTTGAAGATTTCATTTCTGTTCGAACGCTATTGTATTTAGAGTGAAAGAATTTAATTCAGCAATTTATTTTGAAGTACACACGGTGTCCCAATTTTCTATAAAATAATCTTTGGTGGTTTTTTCAGATTGGAATACCACTTTTTTGTTCAAGGTTCAGGAGCGGCCTAAATTCTGCTATAATGTCTTTAAGTAATAAGTTTGTTTGGTTAGCAGTTTCATCAAAAATTTCATGAAAATAGGCTCTCACATCATCGCATGCTCCTTCGCCAAGAGAGGATGAATACTTTTTCCTTTCGTTTCCTTATTGCCCAAGGATAGCTGTATTGATGAATTGAAATAGATTATCCACATTTTATACAGGAGTGACTCAGAAAAAATATAAAATATTGTAATTTTGAAAATATCATATCTTGATTTTTTCAAATGGAACACCCTGTATTTTATTATTCAAGTCAACGCATAAAATATTGTGCCATATTTTTGCAGAAGGAACCTTATCTTTATCTTCGATCATTTTCGAAATATTGTTAAAATTAAATTTTCTCAATTGACTGCCATGAAGTCCTCCAAGGAAGAAATGGTTGATTTGATTTTTATTCTGGGTGAGTGTGATAGAAATTTTTCTTGGCAAGTAGAGTTTATGCGAAATATTGTTAAAATTAAATTTTCTCAATTGACTGCCATGAAGTCCTCCAAGGAAGAAATGGTTGATTTGATTTTTATTCTGGGTGAGTGTGATAGAAATTTTTCTTGGCAAGTAGAGTTTATGCATAAAGGTTTCCTGATAAGAGGCATCCTGATGCAAGATACTTTGAGAAACTTCAAAATAGTTGAAACGGGTAATATCGCTCACAAAAACATAAAAACCAAAAACTGCTACAGCTGAAGACAACTAGTTTTCAGTTCTGTTGACAGTGATAGAGGACCCATATAAAAGCCAAAGATTTCTCGGTTAACAGATATAAGTCAAATTTCCGTCCAGGGAATCTTGAAAGTGAATAAATTTCATGCATATCATGTATAGCTGGAACAGGACAATCAAGACTATGAAAACCGAATCAAATTCTGCAATTGGGCAAGTGACAAAGTAGCGGAAAATTCAAATATATTTAGCAGATTTCTTTTCTCGGACGAATCAACTTTCCACAAGAATGGGCTTGTTAACAGGTCCCAATTTCATTATTACGCCACGGAAAATCAACACCTCATGAGACAAATAGATCATCAGCATCGTTGATTCTTGAATGTATGGGCCGCTATAGTAGATGGATATCTCGACGGGCACCTCAATAGTGAAATGTATTTAGATTTTCTGCAAAATCATCTACCAATGTTACTTGCCGATGTACTAGAGCAAATAAGACAAGATTTGTGGTTTCGACAGGATGGAGCACCGGCACATTACTCATATCAGGTTAGGGAGCATTTGAATCATGTATTTCCAAACAAATGGATAGGACGTGGTGGTACTGTTAGATGACCAGCTAGGACTCTGGACCTTACAAGTCTTGATTTTTTCTTATGGGGTTATATTGAGGGAATCGTTTACCAGATTCCTTCTACAACACAGATGGATATGAGACAGAGAATAGTCGACGACTTTCAGTCAGTTAATCCGTAAATGTTGTCTAGAGTTCAAAGGTCTTTCCTCAGAAGGATTGAGTTATGTCTACAAAGAAACGGGCAACATTTAGAACACTTATTGTAGATCAACTCACTAAAACCAATCTATTACGTATTTCATACACGACTCCTTAAAATATCTCCATTTCTCTGATCAAGCATAAAGATATGTACTAATAAACTCTTCTTTCTATATATATATATATATATATATATATATATATATATATATATATATATATATATATATATATATATATATATATATATATATATATATATATATATAGACGAGTAAGAATCTAACCTAACCTAATTCGAAGAACATTTATCCTCAGACATAAACTCGTCAATATGTGAACATATAAAACCAGCAAACATTAATATCTCTCCACTACTTGATATCAAATTAGGCAAGTATCTTTATATTTAAGCCTAAACTGGTCGTGTTCGTTACAATAACATTGTAGACAGTATAATAAAAATATTTCACTCCATCTTAGTTTTCCATGTTATTAAGTTACAATACAGAGTGTCTGCGCTAAAGGGCCATTAGAATTTTAAATTTTAGCATTAGAGTGAATGGATAGTGATCTACAATTAGTAACTTTTTCAAAGCGAATCCGTTGTCAAGCATCTGAGTTTTGGAGTCATCTAACCTAACCAACCGTGAGGTTTGGAAATTATTTGAAAAAAATAACCTAAATTTTGATTGTATGTAATTTTAATTAAATAAATGAATACTCAAACGATATCATCTGAGACGAACTTGCAGTACATTTAACAAAAAGTATCCGAATATAAGGTACCTGAGGCAATTAACGCCCTCTTTCTAATAACGTCCAATCTACAGAAAACGTACTTTAATTAGTTTCATTCGCGTCAACGCTCACGCACACTTAGAATACACCAACAGAAACACACCAACCGCGAGCGCTAGCAACTCCGCCGCCATCTTGCTAGTGATCCGCTGTGTTTCCGAGACTCCTGTCGCAGACTCCACTGTTGTAAAAATTGCTCCACAAAACTGTTTCCATATGTTTTATTTTACATTTTGTTTGCTTCTATATTTGTTATGTAGTGTAGGTTGTTCTTCTTATATCTTGTTCAAATTATAAAGATAATTTGTATTGTTTCATGCGAAAACGTTCGAATATCAAAAACCTCAACTTGGGTATTAACGCCCAGTCGAATGACCGTTGGGCGCTATTACCATACGTGGGCGCTATTGACTTTCCTTACACCATTGAAAAAGTAGTAGATACTTAGTTTAATTCAGTAATAATTCTGCTCTAAAACGCGTACCTACTTATATCGGCATTACAAAATTAAACATTCATTAAAAATACACTTATTTCATTATTCTGCATTGCCTTTTCTTATAGCAAAGTTTTTTGTTAATAAGTATGTACTCATTTTACAGAACACCAAAATGACACCACCTAGCCCGACGAGTAGAAAAAGAGGAAAGCCATGGACAGAAGAAGGAAGATGTCATAATATTTCAAGTACTTAATAGTGTAGATGACAGTGACTGTCATTATTGGACATGATTTTCATGCTACCTCAGGGCGCTATTGACCATTATCGTTCAATAATGCCCATTGTATATTTTACATGCATATAAACATTCGCTATGCTATAATTCTTATAATTGTTGTTGTCAAAACTTGAAATTCTGTGAAAAATGATTACAATTAAAAGTTCAAAATTACTTTGTGCGTGTTGAGAAATGTCAAAGTATTCATATCAAATGTTGATTAGCTTCATTCCATGCTATCTAATGAAGAAATTTTCAAATGACTCTTATGTTTTATTAGATTATTTAACCACAAAGATTTTTCTTATTCGTGTACCATCTGATTTTGCAAGCGGGTGCTAATCAACATAGTATTTTTAATAACGCACAAATATAGGGTTTTAATATTACGTTATCAGCAAGGAAGTTTTAAATAATTTCACTTCTCAGGTATCATCTTTCAATTCAGAAATATATGTTTAATTTTCACATGACAAGATTGGATCCATTTCGAAAGCGTTCTTATCAAAAAAAAATTTATTTCAAGTTAGGTGGGCATTAATTGCCTCAGGTACCTTAATTTTAGAAACAATTCAGAATCTTACAATCAAATTTTGTCACTTATTTTGAACAGAGAGCCGAATTGGGAAGAGAAAAGAATTCATTACCAAAGTTGAAGACATTACAGTTACCACCTCTGGTTATTTTTATGCCAATCTCTTTGCATCAGTCTGTGTTGCTGTTGCAGATTTGGGTAAAATACGTACATCGATTAATAAAGTTTGTAACAGAAACAATATCCAGCCTTACAAGTTCTAAATAATATCATCGATGAATCTAGGAGACCCGTCGGTTAGAATTAATTTCTGCCGAATGTTGAGTTGCACATTGAAGAAAATGAAACTTCTTACAAAACATTAAATGGACTGATGAGCCAAAATTTTGGTTGAAGGTATTTTAATCCGCATAATTAAATTGGTCGTTAACTAGGATACTTTGTGTTACATGTTCTGCAAGTGGGACTAATTATTTGTTCACATAGACCAGGAAAGATGAATAAATTCATAATATCTTCGTTTTCATACACTAACAAAGTAACAACAACAATTCCGAATGTCCAATTGAGGCCGAAATTCATAGAACAGTAAGGAACATAGAAACTGGCATCGAAATTGAATTCAATCTATCTGTTTTATGACCTCATGATTTAATTTTCCCATTAAACTGCAGGTTTTCGATAAAATCGTGAATACAATGAAAACGTGCCAAGTTTGGGATAGGAAAACCAAGTACTAATCAATATCAATTTGAAATACGATTCTATTGAGATGACAAGCGATTTTTGACTATATAAAATAACATCGGAAAGTACATAACCCTCAAAAATAACACTTTTCTCGTGAAATTAACATGAATTTATAATCTTACTCAAACCCGAGTCAAATTTTCTGAAGGGTAGAACACTAAAGTTCTGAAAAATTTGATAAAATAATGGTTCATTTCAGATAAGACGAATCTCAACAAAGGTACAGGATGCCATTCATAAAAGCAATATTGTACTCGATGTTCGATAAGACGGATGTTGTACCGCTCTGAAAACAATTTCAAATTGTAGATCAGTATCCCTTTATCTCAAAATTTGAAATTAAGTTCCCCAGACACTTCTAATGAGCTTTAGCGCAGGCACACTGTATTATCGAAGAAAGCATAGAGCATAAAAATACTATCATAATAAAACTATGTGTTGTTAATATAAACTAAATAATGAACACGATAACTCCCGATTATATGAACAATTTCATGAAAAATAATGTAATAGCTATAAGAATAGACAAATTTTAATCTGAAAGAATTTTGATTGAGAAGTTAAAGGTCTGTAACACTTCAAACTATAAACGGAATGTCTACTTACAAAAATATGTTGATCATTTCGATATATATCATGAAACTTCATAAAATTCATTCGAATGAAATATGTTAGCCCTCGTTTCTTTTATAAGTCGAATCGAATCAGTATTAATTCCAAACTCAAACAAAATTGTTGACGCTATTCGTTAATAACTTAGCATATATATTATATATGGGATTCCATTTATTTATTTTACATCTATTTCGGTGTATACTTCAGGAATTATTCTGGTTATTCCGACGTTTGCAGTTCAATACCTAGAAAAAAATCACATTTTTTAGTACAATAATTTGATTTATTTTTTCCATGAAGCGAAATTGTATTCATCAGTGAAGTTCTCAATTTGTTGATCAACAAAAATGATACCGGAAGAATATTTTCGCAGAAAAGGTATTAAGTAGTTCTCCGATGTGTCAAACAATATTTCTACTACGTGATTCACTAGTGGCGCGGTACTCTGTAGCTCGTACACTCTTGAAAATTTCGTTTTTGTCCGAACAGTATTGTATTTAGAAAGTCGAAATCTACTTCAGCAATTTATTTTGAAGTAAACAGGGTGTCCCAGTTTTCTATAAAAAAATTTTGGGTGGTTTTTCGGATTGGAAGACCACTTTTTTATTGAAGATTCAAGAGCGTCCTAAACTCTGCTATAATCTCTTTAAGTAATAAGTGTTTTTGGTGAATAGTTTCGTCACATTATTTTTTTTCCGTAAAAATTCATGAAAATAGGCTCTCACATCATTGCATGCTCCTTCGGCCAGACAGGATGAATACTTTTTCCTTTCGTTTTCTTATTGCCCAAGGATAGCTTCATTGATGAATTGAAAAAGATTATCCTCATTTTATACAGGAGTGACTCAAAAAAATTATTGAATATTGTAAGTTTAAAAATATCATATTTTGATTTTTTCAAATAGAACATCCTGTCTTTTATTATTCATGTCAACGCATAAAATATAGTGCCATATTTTTGCAGAAGTAACCTTATCTTTATCTTCGATCATTTTCGAAATATTCGATTACTTGCAAACATTTTTGATAAAAATTCTACAAACCGTATCAAACTTATCAACGTACATCATTATTCGCAAAAGATTGGCCTGTTAACAAGCCCATTCTTGTGGAAAGTTGACTCGTCCGAGAAAGAACTCTGCTAAACATATTTGGATTTTCCGCTACTTTGTCACTTACCCAATTGCAAAACTTGATTTGATTTTCACAGTCTTGATCGTTCAGTTTATGGTGACTTATATCTATCAACTGAGAAATCTCTCTTTGGCTTTCACATGGGTCCTCTATCACTGTCAACAAAACTGACAACTGGTTGTCTACAGCTTTAGCAGTTTTGGTTTTTCATGTTTTTCGTAAGCGATATTAACCGTTTCGATAAATCTAATTAGAAGTTTTTCAAGGCATTTTGCATCAGGATGCCTCTTATCAGGAAACCTTTATGCATAAACTCTACTTGCCAACAAAGAATTTCTATCACACTCACCCAAAATAAAAATCATATCAACCGTTTCTTCTTTGGAGAACTCCATGGATTTCAATTGAGAAAATTGAGTTCAAACCTCACTTTAACAATGTTTAATAACGAAACACTGATAAGTTCACCATGTAAAATGAAGCATATATGTCCGGGCACCTGACTGAAGGAACAAATAAAAATAAATATCATCACATACCTCGATTTACGTTTTGAACATCTTGATTTTATCATTTTTACTACTTGAATCATTACAAAAACTTCTTTGCGAATAATGATGTACGTTGATAAGTTTGATACGGTTTGTAGAATTTTTATCGAAAACGTTTGCAAGTAATCGAATATTTCGAAAATGCTCGAAGATAAAGATAAGGTTACTTCTGCAAAAATATAGCACAATATTTTAGGCGTTGACATGAATAATAAAATACAGGGTGTTCCATTGGAAAAAATCAAGATGTGATATTTTCAAAATTACAATATTTGATAATTTTTTGGGTCACTCCTGTATAAAATGAGGGAATCTTTTTCAATTCATCAATGAAGCTATCCTTGGGCAATAAGAAAACGAAAGGAAAAAAGTATTCATCCTCTCTGGCCAAAGGAGCATTCAATGATGTGAGCCTATTTTCATGAATTTTACGGAAAAAATATTGTGACGAAACTACTCACCAAAAAACTCTCTTTGGTGAGTAGTTTTTTAATGACATTATAGAAGAGTTTAGGCCGCTCCTGAATTTTGAACAAAAAAGTGGTCTTTCATTCTTAAAAAACCACCCAAGATTTTTTTATAGAAAATTGGGAGACCCTGTTTAGTGCAAAATAAATTGCTGAAGTAGATTCCCACTTTTTAAATACAATACCGTTCGATCAAAAATGAAATCTTCAAGAGTGTACGAGCTACAGAGCACCGCGCTACTGGTGAATCACCCAGTATATAGACAAACACCTAATTGAATTAAGAAAGTCAGGAATTCAGGAATTGATCTCTGGATAGTAGAGACAACTACATTAGTTACACATAGCTGCCTTTTTGCCTAAGAACTTGATAATAATTCTGAAAAGTACACGTGCATTTACGTGCATTTGGAATTCCTTTTACATACTTCAATTTTTTATTCTTCAGTTGCACCGTATGCAGGTCATAAAGCAAAAGCCAAAAATCCCCGTCGCAAAGCCATCAAAGTATCATGCCGTTAGAACCGAGCGTGCCTCCGCATAAAATGGAACGTATACTGGTTGCATTTGAGGGTTCAGCAGGTGGGCACAGGTGATTACGTGGCATACTGAGGGGCGAAGGGAGGAAAGTAGCGCGATGGAGGGAGGAAAGGGGTTGTTATCGATTCTTGGTTACATCGTTGTCGCGTTGTTCATTTATTCTTTTATTTCATGAACTATGAAGTTTTATATTCATTGTGTTTCTAAAAGAACTATTTCGAAAAACTGCCACGTATTTCTTGGTCTATTCGGAAATCGCTCAGAAACTCGTTCCACTCGGTTATGCTTTGATATGAGAGAGGAAAGTAGTCGCCTTCCATGTATGATTATTTGACAAATGATAATGGTAAATGTTTGAGTGGAATGAAATTGATTAACTTCCATCATACGAAATAATAGCTTTCTTCTATGGATTTGTCTTAAATCCTCTAATTTCAATTTTTTCAGTGGGGATACAGTACGGAAATGAGGAATACTATCAACACATTTGCATATCCTCAACTTACAATATAGCGGTTCTGCCTGAGAGAAAACTGAATTAAGGGTTCAAACCGTAATTTCATAGAATCTCATGAAGAGTTAGCCTTCACATGACATTAATAAAATCAAAGTGTTCAACTTGTATGAAAAATGCTCGTGCAAATCGATTTTATTGGTCACCAGCTGATTCGGTGAACTTCGTACAGCTTAGCAGTCAATGAATGTCTTGATCAGCTGAACTCAATTCAGGATTGGTATACGATTTCCTGTTTCTACTCAAACTGTTTCACGGGCTGCTTATATTCTCTCTTGTATTTGAGAAGCATTAAGTAAGGCCCTACTTCATGCCCTACCAACGCGGCGCTCTTCTCGTGCAATTCGTCAGACTACATTAGTTGCTTTATTCGCAAAGTTCCATAGCCTATTTGCATTACGGTCTCGGAGAAAATTAGATCTTCTCGGTTGTGGCATTGTTGATAATATTACTCGCACAAAACAATCAAAACGATCAGAACCTGATACTTTCTTCGAAACAAATCACCGACATGAATAAAAATCACACTTTCGCGACATCAATATCTACACTCCCCATAAAATTGTCGCATCACCTTACTTTCACGACAATACTATATAAACTTTTAGGTTGGTCATTCAAGAGTTGCTTGGTAACTTTTAGAAGTGTAAAATAAGAAGATATTATTCAAAAGAGATGAGTTTATGATGGAAAATATCAACAATAAAAAATTAAAAATTCTACCATCTTCAAACATTCGCGAAGAGACCAATCAACTGGCATCGAATGGTAACTAATCATTTTAAAAATCGAGTGTTCCCTCTCCGGGTCTAAATATTGCCAGTATACGTCTCGAAAGCCCCTCAAACAAATTTTGGATGTACTCTTGAGTCAATGAGATCCAAATTTTAGGAGGCAGATTTTCTAGTTGTTGGGGTGTTCTACAAGGCATTCTACGTTGCTGAATTTGCCACCCCATGTTGCCCAAAACATGTTCTATGGGATTTAAGTCAGGTCTTCTAGCTGGCCATGTTAAAATATCAATTTTGGCATTTTACAGAAATTCTATAACTACTCTAGCTGCATGAGGCCGAGCATTGTTAAGCATATAAACGAAATTTTCGCCAATTAATGGGCCAAAGGGTACAACTTGAGGTTAAATTATATCTACGATGTATCTGGCTGCTGTCCTTCTTCCATTATTCACTAGGACTAACTCAGTTTGAACATGGAAAGAAATGCCCCCCACACCATTACGGAGTCCCTCCGAAGTTTTCGGTTTGCCGGATATTGCATTGCTGATACCGTTCCCCAGGTCGTCTGTATACAGGCATGCGTCTATCATTTGATAATAGATAGAACCTGGACTCATCGAAAAGAGAACATTCGACCATTCTGGACAATTTGCATGTTCCTCGCAACCTGAAGTCTTGCAACTCGATGCTCTCTGGTGAGATGCGGACCGGTTGAATCCTCCTTGGTCTGATATCGTCTTCTCTGAGCCTGTTCTAACAGTTTGCAATGAAATATGCACGTTTCTGGAAAGTGCAAGTTCATTTTGTAGCCTTCTAGCCGTATCTTGCCGAAATCTTAGTGCAGCTAAACGAAGCTAACGATGATCAACTGGTGTTGTTATCCGTTTTCTTCCGTGTCCGGATCTTTTTCATATTCCCTGTTTCGTGGTACCAATTATTTGCTCTTGAAATAGTGTTTTGGTTAACATTCAATAGGTTAGCTACGTAACGTTGGCTTCGCCACTCCTCTAGAAGTATTTCAATTCTTACCACTTCATGATCACTCAAAGAGCGTCCAGGACGTTCAGCAGGCATCACAATAAATTCAATGATTCGAAAATCAACAAGAAACACTGAAAAATTGCATTAATTCAGCGTGAAAACTGAAGAGAAATCGACTGATAGTCAAATAAACTCATTCTTGTTTAAGATGTGTTCGAGATCATATGGAAATAAATGTTACTACATAGATAAGATTTTTTCTCCACATATGTCCAAAAACATATGTTGACAAAGAAACTGCAATCGAGCTGCTTAATCGATTGTGTAATTCAGAATACCAGGTGATGCGACAATTTTTGTGGTGTATATATATCGAATTTGAGCAGGTTTAACATTTGGGAGTTTTTCTTAATCAATTATTCAGGTTTACAGACCAATTCTAAGTATTTTATTAAATGTAAAATGCACTTTTTACCCTGATTGATCTTTGAGATTGGTTTTGAAATAAATTTTTCTTTAAGTAGCTTGATATAATTTCCTGAGTTTGCACAAAATAAATTTCTGAACACATACATGAATAGTTGACAGGCAAAATATGTCAATACTTTTCATTACTGACACAATTCTACATATCTATAATCTGAAAGATACGATAATCGGAATATTGTGGAATGTCAATCAAAAACTTTTATTTAAAAACGTTCATCAATTTGAAGGAAAGTTTACCGTATCGACAGGATAAACATTAAATGTTTTACTGGTTCAAAACCCTTGAATATTTTTGTGTAAATTTTTTTGTTTAGTTTTGTGTTTGTTTCCTAGTTTTACAATATTTTTCACAGTTATTTCACTAGTCGTGTCAAACAAATCTAACAAATCAGAAACCATGAAAATCGGTCCAGCCGTTCTCGAGTTTTTGAGTGTTCGAAAAACCCGCATCACCTTCTGATAAAATTCAATTGCAATTTCGATAACA
The DNA here is from genome assembly GCA_013387265.2 of Cryptolaemus montrouzieri. Taxonomy (NCBI): domain Eukaryota; kingdom Metazoa; phylum Arthropoda; class Insecta; order Coleoptera; family Coccinellidae; genus Cryptolaemus; species Cryptolaemus montrouzieri. Next base: position 130,589,227 of record JABFTP020000185.1, read on the forward strand.
ATCGTAAAAATATGTAATCGACATTTATATTAACCTAGTGCACAGGGCATTATCGGAACAGGTTTCTCAGGAAGAATACATTGACAATATAGCAAGCACAGATGAAACGATGTTTCTGACTCCATATGCTGAGGAAGAATTATTCTTATTGATGAACAGAAGATTGAGGTCTTTGAGTTCCAGCGGCTTTGATGATTTTCCGGGATTTGTTCTTAAGAGATGCCTGAGAGAATTCACCGCACCTTTGACATACCTAGTAAATTTTCTTTCTCCGAAGGTCAGTTTCCTGACAGATTGAAAATATTCAGGGTGGTACCCCTTTAAACAAGGGAGATTCTGAGTCGATGTGTAACTCACGTCCTATATCGCTGTCTCCGGTCTTGTCAAAAATATTTGAATATTGTTGCCTTGACAGGCTCTTGAGCTTTCGTCATAAACAAGGAATTCTCGCACGGAGTTAGTTTGGTTTCAGACCGGGACTTGGGAGACATGATACGATATACGCTTTCGTTGAAGGTGTGGTGAAAGGCTTGGAGTCAGGACAATGTCCGGTTGGTATCTTCTGGGATTTGAATCGTGCCATTGATCTCGTAATTCATAATATTTCAAATAGTAAAGCGGAGAAATGTGGTATTTGCGGTATTGCTGCAAGGTGGTTGATTAGTTATGTGACTAACCGGCAACAACTTGTTTTCATCAGACACACTTGTGGGAATATGAGAGGACAACAAATTCGGGTTTACTTGGCACAGATATGGGCGTGCCTCAGAGCTCGATATTGGGTCCATTGTCGTTTCTCTTGTACATAAATGACATAGGACGCAGTTTGAGTTGCGTTGTTTTTCTGCAGACGATGCTACCGCCTTGATTACTGATGATGGCGAGGCTATGCTGGAGTCAAGGATTCTTCAAAATACCTACTTGCTGTGGCAATGGTTAAGCAGAAACAGATTGCGCATCAATCCTCTCAAGTCTACATATTTGGTCTTTCACAACCAAAACGAGATAATAATCGTTAAAGTGTCTTTCAATAATACTCAACTGGAAAGGGCTGGCTCGAAGGGGTTCCTAGGTCTTCGGATAGATTAGAGTCTGAACTGGAAAGATTACTACTTGCCTGTCCTCCAAACTCACTACGGTCTGTTATCTTATGCGAAATTTGACAAGACTTTTGACTATCACACAGTTGAGGGCTGTTAATCATGTTCAAGTGGCCTCCAGATTGAGATATGGGGTTTTGTTTTGGGGCATCGGTTGGAGCTGACAAGGTTTTCCTTTGTCAAAAGGATGATTCGTTGTATGCGGGGCATTTTGCAACTTACCTCCTGTCAAGAGGCTTTTCGATCTTTGGGCTTACTTACATTATCATCCATATGTATACTTGAAACAATTTACAATTTAAAAGTCAAAATGAAATAATGCGTAGTGGTGACTACAATCATTACAATACTAGAAGTAAGCAGAACCTCGTCTTTTCCAACTTAAGACTTCTTATGAGCAGACGGTCCTCTATGTACCTGGGTGTAAAGCTTTACAATAAATTGAATGATGACATAAATAAGTCAAAATCGTGGGTTACTTTTAGAGGAAGGCTGTCTGAATATTTGGCGAGTAAGAGTTATTATATTATTATGATATTCCTTTCGATGTTTTTGTATTCGATTTTTTGATTTTGTTGTATATTTGCTTAGGAAAATCATTTTATCATTTTTGAAATTTTCCATAATGTCATTTTGCGTTCTTGAGGAAATAAAGTTTATAATTATTATTTTCATTGAATCCATTAAATGTGTAATCGGTTTATAGCTTTGTTCCTCAGAATATATCGAAAAGGTATATGAAAAATAGTTAGACACTAGTTCCTGCCTATCCAATTATTTTCATATTTACAGTGTGTTTTTCTATTATATATAGGGGTTTTACCCCGACGAGTTGCCCATATATCTGTTCATGCAATCAAACTGATTTCATGAAAAATATAAATCCACCACCCGGTAATTAATACCATTGCCAGGCAATGATTATAATCAAAACATATCCTGGAATAATTATATATTAGGATAACGTTAAATGTTATGAGAATATATCAATCTACCAGAATATACACATACTATAGCATCATCAGACAATGATATCAATGTACCAACGAGTAGTGTCAGAGGCTTTCTCCCCGGAAAAATCCAGTGTACGGACCTTAGTCATTACATTAATAGTTTCCTTTGTGTGAAGTGGTGAACGATCGAATAGAATACTGCTCTGAATATAAATATGACAAAATTGTCAGTTAATTATATTACATTTATATAAACAAATAAATAAAATATGAAATGAGATTTTGAGCAGTATAAACTAAAGAGAAAACCTATGACTCTACCTCATTATTATTTTCGGAAAGAAACCTACGAAGAATATTACAAGATTTGATGACTGTTATCTTTTGTAATTGTTCAAACAAATTTTTCTTCAGACCCAAAATCTCAATACTTTTGTGAAGATTTCTAGGAATAACGCCTGTTGTAGAAATATATTTATATATATATATATCTTTATATATATATATATATATATATATATATATATATATATATATATATATATATTTCATATCAAAGTTATGTATCATTTTTAAATACGATGCTCTACGGTCATCGTTTTTGTATGTTAATTGAAAATAAAGGAGTCTTTCCATATCAGTTTATGCTGAACATTTATATATATATATATATATATATATATATATATATATATATATATATATATATATATATATATATATATATATAAAAAAAACACACTTTGGCTAGGACATGTAAGTTACAAGTTCGATCTGACACCAATACAATATTGATAGATTGATATCAAAAAGAGACTGCCTCAGGACGTTACCTCAACTATCACTCAAATCATTCAAAAAGTCAAAAAATAAACACTGTTATTTCATTGAGAATTCGAATTTTACGTGTTTGTGACGAATTGTTCATAAAAAAGAATTTGGACAAAAATTTTGATATATTTGAAAATAGACGAGATGGGTATCCGTTACCCATCTCGTCTATTGCAGCACCTCATTTATGACTACAGTTTTTATGATGGCCCAATTGACGAAACTGAAGCTATCGATTTTTGATATGTGAAGCTTCCCAATGTTGGTAGAATGACAAATTCCATCACTCCATTGTTTAAAGACTTTCCACACATAAAAGTAGTTAAGTATAATACTGTAAAGATCTCCCACTTATATACTAACACGAAGGATAAGTTTCCTCAGTCTCTAAATAGTAATGTCGTTTATGAAATTCCGTGTAATCAATGTAGGGGTATTTACATTGGGCAAACACAACATTGGATGAAGCAGAGAATTACACAGCACAAAAGTGATTGTCGTATCGCAAAAAACTCATGTGCCTTAGTTAACCATCATTTGACGAGTGGGCATGATTTTGATTTCAATGATGTTGAGATCCTTGAAAGAGCCACGAATTATAAGAGTCGTCTTTTCTTGGAAATGGTTCATATTATAAAAAAATAGAGATTCTATAAATTACAGGTCTGATATAAATTATTTGAGTGACATCTATTGTAACATTTTGGCAAAAACTTAAACCTGTACTTCAAATTAGCTGGATAATTTTGGGACACCATCTTCAGTAAATGTGTTGTTTTTTGCGAATTTATGCAGATGGAGACTTTGATATGAACGTTCAGATTTTATAATCTCAATTTCTCAGATTATGTCGAGAACTTGTTGTTGTAACTTATATGTCCTAGCCAAAGTGTGTTCTGTTTTTTTTATTGAAGATTGTGAACATATAATGTAAGAAGAAAGAAAATTTGTGATTGTGATTGATTTGCAATTTTGCTATTTATGTCTCATTTTATTCCTGAAAGGGCAATATCTGTTAACTTGTAAGTAGTGTATTGTATGTCGTCAATTTTGGTGAGCAGTTTTATTTTCTTATATTTTAGGTCCTAATGAAGCCAAGAATGCTGACGAAATATTGATAATAAGTAAAGAAGATTTGTGAGAAAACATTTCGTTTTTCTGTCCCTAGACCGCTACCCGATTAGCAATTATATCAATTTTATATACAAGAACACGGTCATAAAACATTATATATATATATATATATATATATATATATATATATATATATATATATATATATATATATATATATATATATATATATATATATATATATATATATATATATATATATATATATATATATATATTTACCCCGACGAGTTGCCCATATATCTGTTCATGCAATCAAACTGATTTCATGAAAAATATAAATCCACCACCCGGTAATTAATACCATTGCCAGGCAATGATTATAATCAAAACATATCCTGGAGTAATTATATATTAGGATAAAGTTAAATGTTATGAGAATATATCTTATATATCTTAACATTTAAACTGTCGGAGACAATATGGCGAATGCGCTGAGAAAAATATATTCTTAATGTATTCACACTTCATCCTCCAAGAAATAGCAAATGCGTGTAACATAAAGAATGAAGGTACGAAATATGAATAAAATTTTTACAAGAAGTGGGAACATCTATAACCAGCTCTTTGACCGAGCATTAACTTTTTACTCAATCTTTTCTAGGAAATGTGTTTTCGATTTTAAGTTTATATGGTCAGAAATCGAAAGAAATTCCACTTTCAATCTAGAGAGAATATTTGAATGATTTTCAGCTACTAAATAAACTCTTATTACACTGCTAAAAATTGCATATTTACATTGCTCTATCAACCCCCACCCCTGGTAGCTTTCCACCTTCATTTTTGAATAGGAAAACGGGGTCGTATCATCAATCTGCAGGAGTTCTACTTAAAGTAAACACTTGATCAAAATCGTTTCTTTTAGTTCAGAAAAATTTTTCTTTCAATTGAACGTTAGCGCATCATTTCCCTACCCCTGTCGAAAACACACCTACAATTTTCATATGGAAAAGGGTTGTGTTATATCTCTCTGAAACGTAGTACATTTAACTGCAGTTTTTTGAAATTCATGAAATTCATCGACGATCAAGCAAGCCATTATATTTTATGTTAGATCTAACAGGTCGATTTTGTTTCGAAGAGTGAATGTTTTCGCTGATCTGGAATATGAAACAGAGAGTGTGCTATACCATTCTAATAAGAAAAAGCTAAATTTATTCCCTTTGAATTCGAAAATAAAACGATGTTTCATTCTTAAAGCATGTATCGGTTATAATCTTGCTATATTTGAAAATGCTTTCTTGATGTGCTAGATTCAGATCTCCTGGTTATTCGTTAAAATACAGGTATCTTGCGTTGGTAGTATTTTCCATAGTTTTGATAACCTGAAACAACAGTGATTTAGCTGGTATTTGGAAGATTTACACACAGCAGGAACGCATTGAAATTGTTAGTTTATTTTTTCAAAAACAATATCTGTACTATAACAACTGCATGAATTCTCAACGAAAACAACCCTGGAAGAACATAGGTTCAGAAAACGTTCTTTAGTTAACAAACAAATTCATGGAGAAAGGATGCTTACATTCTCTTTCCATGTTTCATTGTATTATGGAAATAATTGTTGTACCAGCTTAACGGCAAGGATTCTTACTGTCAACCATCCAGAAGGACACCAGTTAGTTTTGTATTTGATGAATGGATTTTCATTTATGGGTTAGGTGCCTAAAAAACAATGAATCTCAACATTGGCCTATTGCAAAAATGCAGCTGAAAAGCTAGTTTTGTGCTACCTGAATATGGAAAACATAACTTCCACCAGAAAATTATCACTTGGGGCTGGTATATCAGCTTCAGCAGTGTATTATATATATTATTAACAATAATCTACATATTCTGTATAACACCTGTTTTTCTGACGAAAGTTCAACTACTCCCAATGAACTGAATAGACATAATTGTCAATATTGAGATACTCAGAATTGTTCACGTAGGCACATACATGATCGGCTCAAAAATTGAATGTTTGGTCTGCAACTTATGGAAACCATGTTATAGGACCTTTCTTCATCGAAGGTGGTCTCAATAGAGACAATTATTTGCAGTTGATTGAAGGATTATGAAACCCCAGGAGCTCAGAGATTTCGGAAAATGATGGAACTCTCTCAGAGACGGAGATACGTTTTCATCAAGATGGTACTCCTGCACATTTGGAGTTCGTGTGCGACAATATAGGGATGCAAATTTGCCAGGTTGGTGGATTGACAGAGGGTGAAATGTTCTGTGGGTAGCCAGGTCCCCTGATTTATGTTATTTTTTTATTGAAATATCTTAAATCATAAGTTTATGCTACACAACCTGGAAGCTTAAAATAGTTCGTATCATTATAAAGAGGAAGAAGGATGTCGTTTTCTGCATTTAATTCGACTTTTGGCATTATCAAATATTCGTTGAAATGAAAACTTTCGCTGTTCTTGAACTGCCTGTTTAATATTAAATGATCATAAAGGCACTATTTTTGAATAGATAGGTAAACTAACTTCCGAAAGGTATGCCATTCAACATACTTTTCCTATAATTAATTCCGACTTAAGTGCTGTTGAGGGTAGAGGGTGATTCAAATGCTCCGAACCATTTCAGAAATTGGTCCCCCTTCAAACAAAAACTGACGAGTTTCAGTCTATCGTGGGATTAAGGGAGAAACTTTCGTTGCTGCACACTGTGTTTTATCATTCATGTATTCATGTATGAATTCAAATCACGTTGAATGGATGAAAAACAATAAATAATATAGATTCTTTGATGATTAAGTTCAATGAGTTTGCTGCTTTTATAGATGGCTCACAGCCAGCTGCTATTTTTGTGTCAGAGACTCACTTGAGTCCTCAAATTACTGATTCCCCATTTAATTGGAAAATTATTCTCTTTATAGAAATGATAGACTGGATCAGCGTAAGGAGGGTACGTGCATATATCTTAATAATACTTACTTTAATAATGCTCGTGTCGATATTTCGCCCATTAGTGCGCCGGGAATTGAGATTACTTGCCCGAAGATTGCATATTCAGCTGATGTGCTGATTTTGTGCTGTGTCTATCGTCCGCCCTCTTCCCCGGTTCAAAACGAGGTTGTATCATTTGATTGGCTCACTCACCTTGCTGATCGTTTTCAGAATCTGGTAGTGTTTGGTGATTTTAATTTTCCAGAGCTGGAGTGGCCGAATCCATCAATATTTATTCGAGTGAATATTTGTTTCTTGATATGCTCGAATCTGTGAATTTGAGCCAGATTGTGACAGACATGACCAAATTCCGAGTCAATCAAGAGCCTTTGCGATCTCGGATCATTCTGATTTGTAATTTGCAATTGGGTCTAGACATGCAGAGAGCGAGAAAAAGACTCGGTTGAAAACGGACTCTCAGAGAGCGAATGAGCTTTCAGGCCCTAAAAGCTGGCGTTCATTGTTCGCCAATATTTCTGTTGAGGAATATTGTTCTCTATTCTTGGAGCTGGTGAATGAAATTGTAAATTCTTGAACGCATGAAATTAATTTGAAACAAAATCCTATCAAGCCTTGGTTGGACGATACGATATGGCAGCAAATCCAATATAACAAAATTCTTTGGCGACTGTTTAAACGTACGAATATTGCAGAGGATTTTGCTGCCCATAGGCGTTTCTCAAACAGGTTGTGCCAACTAATATTCCAGATTGAAGCCAGATATGAAGGCAAGCTAATTAGTTCAAAAAACAGGAAAAACATTTTTTGGTTATGTAAGAAAATCACTGGCCTAGTCAGTCCGAGTCCCTCGTGTAAAGGCACGAAACAAAAATTAAACAAGAAATGATACGGAAACTGCCGAAATATTCGGTAATTTTTTTACTACAAACTATTCCGGCGAGCTGGTGGGCCCAATACCAGATCCAGTGGCTCATTTGTCTTCCACAAGTTTAAGTTCGTTCGTTTTTTCTGAGGTAGTCGTTTTCCAGAAATTGAAACAATTGAATACTGCCTCTACTGTGGGTCCGGATGGTCTCTCGCCATACATTCTCAAGAATTGCGCCTTCTCTCTCTCCCTTCCCTTGTCCCTATTCATGTAAAAATCTTTCGACGAAGGAACATTACCGGCTGCATGGAGAGTGGCTGATGTCATTGCGGTGTATAAAAAGGGCGATAAAAGTCTCAACGAAAATTATAGCCTAACTTCCTCCGAGGTGAAAATAATGAAAAGAATTATTTCTGATAATTTGGTACCATATTTGATGCAGAACAACATAATTTCACCTCGGCAGCATGGATTTCTCCCTGGCAGATCTGTTACCTCTAACTTGTTGCCTGGATAAGTGGACCAAATCTATCGATCTCGGCTCTCCTATTGATGTCATATATCTCGATTTCCAGAAGGCATTCGACAAAGTCCCACACAAGCGTCTACTCAAAAAGTTGAAACACATTTGGATTGGGGGAGCTTTACTCAGATGAATTGAGTAGTTTCCGAGCAATAGAAGTTTTCAGGTTAAAGTAAGTGAGGCCTATTCAAATATGCATCCGGTGACAAGTGGAGTCCCCCAAGGATCAGTCCTTGGCCTTATACTCTTTTTTATATATACTTTTGACCTCCCATGCTTACTCTCTTTCACGTGTTCGATGTATGCAGACGACCCCAAGTTTTACTCTGACCCCTAATTGCTCGATGAGAGCTTCAGGTAGACCTTGACAGAGTTATGGAGTGGAGCAGAAAATGGCTTATTCCATTAAATGCATCAAAATGTGCGGTGATGCATATCGGTACAAATAATCCCCAACACACATACTATATCAATGTCGAAAAGCATAATGAACTGGGGTTAATGGTGACTAAGGATCTGACATGGACAGCCCGCATAGAAAACATCTGTAATAATGCCAGAAAAAAATGTTTCTGTTCAAGAACGTTTTTTTCTAAACCTTCCCTAGATACAGCGGCGTATTTGTATGAAACTTATATAAGACCACAGATAGAGTTATGCTCCTCGGTTTGGACACCTGTTCTTGTTCGAGACATGAATCTTATTGAATCAGTTCAACGTGCGGCCACCCGTCAACCATATGGAATTCTTCGACCATCTCATGAAGACAGAATGCTGATGACAAAAATGATGTCCCAGATTGACCGACTGGAGAGGGGATGCCTGGTGAACACTTACCGAATTTAACATGCATCATTCTCTGTTGATCTCACAGATATTTTCCAACTGGCTCAGAATTCCAACCTGAGAGGTCACATTTTGAAGCTGCCACATAAGCGGTATCGCACCACCTATAGAAGAGCATTCCTTCCAAATAGAGTGTTTAACAATTGAAACTCCCTTCCTGAGGATGAAATGAATGCCCCTCGATAAACTGCTTCAAGAATAGACTGGATAGATACTTGTTGAGTTAGTTGTATTATGCTAGGCTGGTTTATTTAGTTTAGTTTATCCTTATGAAATTTTGATTTTTATTTTAAAATTACTTGATTGTAATGATTGAGTTTTTTGAGTTTTATAGGTCTTAAAGAACTCTTATTGTATTCATAAAAATAATAATAATAGCATTTCATTTCAAATAACATTTCCTGCAAATAATTGGTAATTTTGATTCAGCAATTTATTTGATGAAATTTAAGGTAAAAAGGGCGTTGATCTATATTATCATCTGACACCATTAACCAGGGTATTAAACATTGTTTGTTCTGTTTTTGACATTGATTTTGTTTTCATCATTTTACAATAAATTGAAAACAAACTAATTTTAGAATTAATCACCTTATTAATGAATAAGTAGATAGACGTTAATGTTACCATGAAAATATTTGTTTCAGTAATAATTCATTGGATATTCATTTCGTGATTTATTTCAACGTTTAATTATCGATTCTCTACCCTATCAACTAAGACATCGAGAATTTTTATAATGAGAAAGGAGTTTTGTGACACGTTATCAGGAATGTTATCTGATCCTCAATATCAGTACTTTCAATTAAAAAGTAACACTGCTTGGACTTTTATGATTCTGAAGAAAATCTATTATGAAATGAAACATATCATTAGGTGTTCCGTTTTTTCATCATCGTTCATTCACATCGTTGCCATTAAAGAAAGACAAATGTGAAACAGAATTATCATTACCACATGTTCGTGATAAAAACAATTGTGCGAATTCCCTTTCAGACATTGATGTCTATTAGCCGTCTCGGTGGCGCAGATGTTTGGTCGCTCGTTCTTTGTGAAGAGTTATTCGGGTTCAATCCTCGAAAAATTGGTGTGTTTTATTCGGATTATGGAAATCGCTTGAGCGCGCATCTTTCAGAGGGGATGTAAAGCCGTCGGCCCTGCCTAACAGAGATGTGTTGGACATTAAAAATCCCTTTCCTCGACACGAGAGGTGTTCGGAAAAAATTCCGTGTTTAGTGAGGTGAGAATTCTCTGGCGTGTCCTTAACCGGAATGCAGAAATAATGCACGTTAAATGAAGGAACAAAGAATTATTGATGTTTATGAATTTCTCAAATTATAACGTTTTCCTCAGCGTTAAGAACTTGGAAGTGCTAAGGATAAGGATCGTCACTAGAGAATGATAGCAGAGAATAAGAATTGTATCATTGAATGGATGTCGGATGAGGTTATTTTGAGTACTTAATATGATTTCAAGCATAGTAAAATCTTGTTATAAAAGAAACTTTTGTTGTGCTTGGACTGTTTCTTAAGATATATTATTTGATCTACTTTCCCAATAACGAATTCCAACTTGCTCACCAGCTGTTGAGTGTAGAGGGTTGATTTGACATATAAAAGATGGCAATTTTTGGTGGAATACAAAATTTCGTTATGTTTGGACTTTCTATAGGATGTTAACAGTTCAAAAAGATACTATTTTTGAATAGAGAATCAAAAAACCTGTGCACTTTCTCTATAATGAATTTTGACGTAGGTGCTACTGTAGGTAGTGGGTTCATTCTACATGCACCGATCCTACTCCGAAAGTGTCCAATAAAAAATTAACATGTTTCAGATTTTTCCGCCAAAATTAGTCTATCTTGAGCTAGTGGGGATTGGCAGAATTTTGTTGGAATACACTATATATAATTCTATATAGATTCACCGACATCCTGTTTTTCATGTCAACAAACGCAAAGTTCAATTAAAATGATTCTGGCCATTCTGAAGGAAATTCTGAATTCGAAAGCTGTAATTATGGCAACATTGTAGTGGCGCGATCAGTCTGCAGAGTTGTTACGTCACGGTACGTCATTATCGCCACTCTGTTTCCAGTTTGTATGCCTATGAATGTGATATATAAGGAGTATAAGTATGAAGACTTTTTTCAGAGCTGGGAATGGAATGTGAAATCATTTTCAAGCCTCGAGATTTTTATTTGTAAAGGTTAATTGATGCAATAACCTCGACATTCGTTCTTTCTCTTGAAGTCAATCAGACTGTGTGTTAACAACGTATATGGAACAGTTAAGACGTGTTTTAATGAATAACACTAGTATTTTTGTATATCATCCAATCTAGAATTATGAAGTTGAACATTTTGAATTGGAACTAAAGCAAATTATTTTACATGTTTGGATTTAGGATGAAACTGGTTCGATATTCGGTTTTGAGTTAGAACTAATTTTACGTGGTAGATAAATATGTGGAAAATTTCTCAACTGAAATCAATGAAGTACCGCTCAGAATCAAACGCCCTAGTATGGTTTATCGTTATTTTCTTTAACACTATTAGTGATACGTATTTATTATAATTACAAAAGAAATGAAGCAACATAAATAATTATTCACAGTTTAAATATGGAATTTTGCTGTATTTTCTCTTCTAACATATAAGTTACTAGATCACTGATACCTTGGTTCAAAAGTTTTGTTTATTTAATTATTTATTTTTGGGACACAAACAGGTCTCTTTCTGTCAAAATAAATTGAGAGTATGACTAGAGAAAAGGGTCAATTTCGATTCATTTTCCCGTGTCCTCATCATCATCCTTTCTTGTTGCCGTTTTTAAATTTGCAGAAAAGATGCAAAGATGCTTCGAAGTCATTGAATTATCTGATTCTGCATTGAATTTTTCCTCAAGTTGTTTTTTTTCTATCCTTTTTTTTCTATCCTGTTAGGCAAGATCCTGCATTTCATGATTCTCTTGTATCTAAGAGGAAATGAAGGAATAGGTAAGCACTAGGAATTGACATTTGAATTTTTTTTTTATTATTGATAATGGAATTTTACCAAGTAAAAGCCTCCCAAATTCAAATGTTAAAGAAAGCTGATACCGGCTTTTTGGCTTTGTGGTATTTCAAAATACTACTAAGATGTGCAGTTCACACTCAGAACATATGGTTCTACTCAATGTGCTTGAAAAACAGGTTGATTCCCAATTACATACGGTTGAAGACACATAACAACAGTGGACCAGCAAGAAGAGCAATCGAGAAAGACCAACGCATATGGCTCAAAGAGGATATGAAGATCCAGTACAACAGGAGGGACGTTGCAAACATATATAGGTAATCCATACGGAATTATTGTTTAGATTGCACCCTGTTGAGTTTGATATTTTAGACTCTGAATCCAGATACGATGTCAAAATTTTAATTCATAAAAAGTTTCAGCAACAACAGAAAAAGTTGAATTCACTTAAATTCAAAATTTCTCCACCCAAGCCTACAACTGATAAATTTTCAGACCATAAATTTTTGAAAGATTCACTAATTTAACTGATACCGATTTTACACAACCACAAAAAGATCTATTAGAAAAAGGATTCAAACATAATTTACATCCAAAACATAATAAAACTAATTTTGAACAGTTAGGCATAGACTCCGAAATTATTCTCAAAAACTCCAAAGATAATATTTTAGCCAAACATCAAACAGCAAAAATCCTCAAAGAAGACTTTTCGAAATTATCACCTCATTGCAATTCCGATTATAAGATAATAAAAACAATTCGTGAAAATAGTACCAAGAACGATTTAGTATTCACTAAAGCAGATAAAGGTAACACCGTCATTGCGATTAATAAAACCGATTATATTTCTAAAACTGAAGAATTCTTAACAGCCGGAAACTATATAACATCAACTAAGGATCCTACCGCAAAATTTCAGGAAGTTGTTAAAAACATAATTTCGACAGCAAAATCATTAATTACAGACCAAGAAAATATAAATTCATTAACCCCAATCCACAATCCCCGAATTATATTCTTTGATAAAACTTCATAAACCTAATTACCCTATTAGACCTGTTGTTTCTTATGTAACGGCACCTTCGTTCAAACTTTCAAAATTCCTCAACGACTTGCTAATAAAACATTGCAATTTTAAATCTGAATTTTCGGTCAAAATTCATACGAACTTATTGCCAATATCAAAGATACCACTATACCACCTAATTCCAAACTTATTTCTTTCGATGTTAAGAATCTATTTCCCAACATTCCTCCAAAAGATACGTATTACTTAGTTGAAGAATTATTAGAAAGGAATCATGTCAATACTATCATTAAATCAGATATTCTTTCATTATTAAAATTTGTTTAGATCAAAATTATTTCCATTTAAATTACAAATATTATACTATTGAAGACGGCTTGATTATGGGCAATGAGTTAAGTCCTTTGTTAGCAGAAATTTTCATGAATAACTTAGAGAAATTAATTCATAATCATCCACTCAGTAAATATTGTTTATACTGGTATCGCTATGTAGACGATATCATTATTTGCTTCACAGGAACAGATAGACAGTTAAAATTTTCGAAAATCATATAAATTCATTACACCCAAAAATTGCATTCACAACCGAAATAGAAAGCAATAATTCGATAAATTTCTTAGACGTAACAATTTCGAATGAAAATGGAAAACATGTTTTCGCAATTTACCATAAGCCGTCACATACAGATATTATAATACATAACTCGTCGTGTCATCCATATCAACATAAAATGTCAGCATTCAAAAGTTTTATTCATAGATTGATTAACATCCCGCTATCACCAGAAAATTTCAACAAAGAACTAAATTTGATTAAACAAATAGCCAAAAATAATGGTTACAATCCCAAACTAATAAATAATATTTTAAATAAAAACAAAGTAGAATCGCATTGAATGAAGTTTACCCTGTCGATAAATTGAAACAAAAATTCAACACCTTAACCTACGTTGGCATTACAAGTGAGAAACTGAAATCATTCTTAAGTAGCAATAATTTCAACATAGCTTTCCAAACTAATAATAATTTAGGCAAATATATAAAAATAATAAAACCAAACCAGGTAAAAACAATAAATCAGGTGTTTATAGATTGAATTGCAATGACTGTGATAATTTCTACATTGGTAGAACACATAGAAATTTTAATATTAGAAATATCGGAACATAAACGCAGTTTTTCAAATAAAAATCAGATTCAAATTACGCGAATCATCTCTTAGAAAATAATCATTCTTTCGACCCACAGTTTCAAATTTTGCATACGGATAATAAATATTGGAAGGTAGATCTTTGGGAAACTTCAGAAATAAATAAATACAAACACTCAGGTAGACTCATCAATGAACAAGTCGATTTAGGCCCTTCACCTCTATTGAATCTTTTCGGGGAGCAATCTATTCCTTAATTTTATTGGATATACCTGTCATAAATAACCACTTAAGAAGAATCAACCAATAAGCTTTTAATTACTCAAGAACATTTATAGTTATATTCTCATTTGTATTTTTCTGCATAATCATTCGTCTGAAGAAGCTACGGTGTAGTGAAACGCGTTACGAATCGCAATTATTAAATGAAATTCCTTAAAACACAGTACTTGTTTTTTATTACTAGGAATTGAGCAGAAAGGAAACCATTGGAACAGGAAAGAAATAAAATTAGCTTAGCCTTAGATCTGAAGTGATAATTTCTTCAGTATCAAAAACTGAGCAGTAATTAATACAACAAATCCATGAAAACATACATATTTGTTTATAATACTAATCGAGATTTGCTTCTCTCTCAAAGTTACATTCGCGGATTTGTTTCTTGAATTCAATTCTCTCCGAAATAAAAAATATTTTCAGAACAGAAAACAACAAACAACCGTTTGATCCTTTATGCCGTCAATTTTCGTTGGATATTGGAGATTTTGGAACGAGTTTTTTCACTAGAATATCAGCCACCAGTTGGAAAATCGGATCATGTAGTTCTCAATATGAAGATGCAGTTTTATGAAACCCCTAACTACTCAAAAAATATGAAGAAGACAGAAATTACCAATTATCAGAGAGTCATTGTGGCTTTGCAGTTGGTGGATTGGAATCCAGACAATGTCAACGACATGTGCGACAAATTTTGTGCTACTGTCAAATTTCATGTTGCCCAAAACACATCGTCAGATTCCTACCAAACCCTAGATTGATGATGACATCATCCGAATGATTCGGCATAAAAAATCTCTGTGGCAAAGCCATATCAGAAATAGACGTGATACTGATTTTCAAGATCATTGGAAATTTTCCCACCGTCTGTCAGTATGTATATCCCTTGCTGAGAAGAATTTTGAGAAAAAGATCTCTTCCAGTAAGGATAAAAAGAAAGTTTTCAAGTACATTCGTAGCACTCTCAACACCAAAGTATCTATTTCTTCAATTCGAGACAACTTTGGGAATTTATCCACTGATGATAAGACATCTGCCAGTATTTTCGTTGATAATTTCTACAAAGCTTTCTCTAGAGAACCTGCAGGCCCTCTGCCAAAGATCTCCACTAGAAGAAACCAAAATATTATTGATGTAACCATCTCCAGAACTCGTGGAAGCGGTCATCAAGGGACTGAAATCAATATCCGTCAATTATATAAATCTTGTAGCAGTTCGCTGATAGGTCCACTGTACCTGATAATGTCAACATCGCTTAGAACGCATTCACTTCCAAGTTGTTGGACGAAGGCATCTGTAACTTTTGTGTTCGAAAAAGGCAACAATTGCTCCTCAGACAATTATAGACCAATTTCAATAACGTCTGTTGCTGTCAAAATTATGGAAAGGATAGTTGTCAACACTCTGCTGCCGTTTTTCATGAGTAATAATATCATCCCCAAGGAGCAGCATGGCTTCATTCCAGGAAGGTCCGTCATGACTTGTCTGCCTCAATGTAAATGAGATAAAAAAGACACGGTTTAAATTTAATCTACACTTTATTTGAAAAAAATTCGACGACGTTTCGCTGACACAGCAGCTTTATCAAGAATGACAAACAGAATGAAGATTATGGTATTATAAACAAATCGTAGAAGTTGGATGAATAACAGGAAAATCCACACCGAGCCATTGTACCATTAGTATGAAAGGTAATTAAAACTAATTAAACAAGTTAAGTAGGGTGAATAATTCACGTCTACCTGCTCATTCAAAAGCTTGTCCGAATGTTTGTATCTATTTATTTCTAATGCTTTTAGGAGATCTAATTTTGAACTTTTGATTTTATATGTAATATGTCAAAGTTTTCATTGAATGAATGGTTTTCTTTCATTAGGTGGTTTGAATAATTTGAATCAGATTTATTTTATCGAAGCTACGTTTATATTCAGATGTTCTTATGCCAAAACTCCTATAGGTCCTACTGATATCAATTTTATCACAAGAACCACAATTGAGTTTATAGATTCCTGATTTATTTGATTTTCAACTCTAATAACTTAGGTAAACATATTAAAAATAATAAATCTCGTGTTGAAAAATCAAATAAATCAGGAATCTATAAACTCAATTGCGGTTCTTGTGATAAATTTATATCGGTAGGGCCTATAGGAGTTTTGGCATAAGAACAACTGAACATAAACGTAGCTTCGATAAAAATAAATCTGATTCAAATTATTCAAACCACCTAATAAAAGAAAACCATTCATTCAATAAAAACTTTGACATATTACATATAAAATCAAAAGTTCAAAATTAAATCTCTAGAAGCATTAGAAATAAATAGATACAAACATTCGGACAAGCTTTTGAATGAGCAGGTAGACGTGAATTATTCACCCCTACTTAACTTGTTTAATTAGTTTTCATTACCTTTCATACTAACTGTACAATGGCTCGGTGTGGATTTTCCTGTTATTCATCATACTTGTTCTACGATTTGTTTGTAATACCATACTCTTCATTCTGTTTGTCATTCTTGATAAAACTGCTGTGTCAGCGAAACGTCGTCGAATTTTTTTCAAATAAAGTGTAGATTAAAGTTAAACCTTGTGTTTTTTATCTTATTTATATCATGGATCTACATCAAGTAACGGCCTCCACAATTCAACTGTTTCAATGTATTGACCAGTGGACGAGGTCTCTGGATAGAGGTGATCCAGTGAACAAAGTCTACTTGGACTTCTCTAGAGCCTTTGATCGTGTTTCTCTGAAAAGACTTCTCCACAAACTTCAGCATTTTCATATTCGAGGAGATTTGCTACTGTGGATTGAAGGATTCCTTTTAGGAAGAGAGTTTTCAGTTAAGGTTGGTGGCCCCCTACTTTTTCTGGTCTACATTTCTGATTTGCCTCCTCCTTTGAAATCTGCCTGCTTCTCATATGCTGATGATATAAAACTTTTCAATTGTCCCATCTTGCATTACATCACCCTACAGATTGACTTGAACATTATTACTCGTTGGTGCGAAGACTGGCTCCTACTACTAAATACCGTAAAGTGTAAGGTTCTCCACTTGGAGAAAAATAATCCTCATTTGGTATATTTCGTTAACGGTCACCAAATAGAAAGTGTAGAAATTCACGACGATCTTAGAGTATCGGCAGATTTATTCTGGAGTCACCATGTTATGCACTAATTGATCTGTAACAAGGAAAAACGTACAAAACGATGAAAGTAATGAAAAAGTTCCTTTAAATTCAAGTTGTTGACTATACACGATAAGATGTTTCTTTTGCGATTAGTATACCACCAGAAAGAAGTCTAGGGTGATTTATGATTTGAATTTTTTTCAATTTCGAAAATTTACGGATTTGCATGATAACGTAGTAAGGTTTTACAAATAACTTGTCTACATTTGTCTAAAAGAGACCATTCCAAAACGTTCCACATCACATTCGAGGCAGAAAATTTGTTGTTTCTACATGTTTATTACTCAAGGAAAAACCAAAATATTATATATTTGACACACTGAAATTAAAATTGACAAAGAATTTCATAGAAATCTTGTAGGACGTTTTACTGAATTTATTCCATTTAAAGTCCGCATTCTGATATACAGTGTGTTCCAACGAAAATTTGACCCCCTATAACTCCGAAATGAGTAACATTAGCGAAAAACACCAAGACACGTCGATTTTAATTTCGAGGGGAGCATTTTTCGAAATAATTCGAAACTTCTCAGATCAACCCCTACCCCCAGCAACCCTAACTTTGAAATTCATCATAGGGAATAAGGGTCGAGTGGCACCTTACTGAAAAAGTCTGTCAATTCTCCACCTTGATTTGTCATTTTAGAATTTTAAATTAACATACAGGGTGTCCCAACCAAGGGTGAAGTTGAATTCCTGGAAATCCCAAATACGAAATGAAATAGATTTATTTTGGCATAATGCAAGCGCAGGTTTATGCTCGGTCTAGAAAACGACCTACACTTGTGAATTTGGAGTTGGTGCAATCAACCCCTATTTCCAGCATCCCCAACTCAAAAATCATTCGATCGATAATAGGTCAAGTGGCACCTCGTTGGAAAGGTACTGCAATTTTCTCTTCGAATTTGGTATTTTCGAAATTCAGAATCATCATACAGGATGTCCCGAAGCAGGAACATTGAAAATCCAAATAACTTTTGAAACTGGTTCATTTCGGTATACGAGAACATGTTTGATCCGAGAATAGGACTTTCTTGTGTGGTTATAGAATTTTTGCAATCAACCCTTCCATTCAGCATCCCCAACTTGAAAATCATACAAATAATTCAAGTGGCATATCTTCAGAAAGGTTTTTGAATTCCAGAATGATTAAAGCATTTCATTCAGTTCGGCTCTCCATACAGGATGTCGCTTTCGAAAAATTCAATATCGTCATTTGAAATTATCAACTAAAATTAATTCGAAACTGTTAAAAGTATTGGGGTACGATGTGTTGAGCATCAATTACGAAGAAATAAAGCTGATTTCTGCATTGAAAATGTTCAAATTTTTTCATTTCCATCTGGCGTGCAGTCATCTGTTATTTCTCATTTTGCAATGAAATATTATTATTATTCAGATCAGTTCCTCATTATTGTTGTTGTTCGTCAGTTGAAATTAATCTGAAAATGGTTTATTCCACTGAGGAAAGGGTCGAAATTGTATCGACGTATTTTCGAAATAACAGTTGTGCCAAAGAAACGGCAAGGATATTCGATAGGAACCATCCTGAAAGAGAAAGGAGTCAGTCACCAGTACGTTAAATATTTGGTTGACAAATTCCTAGCTACGGGTTCGGTGGCAAACAAAAACATGAAGTGTCAGAAATGAGGCAACGGAAGTGGCAGTAGTGGGTCATCTACAAATGGAGAGTACTACTTCGATCAGAAAACTATCTCGTCTGACTGGTGTATCAGCTACAACTGTCCATAGAATCGTGAAACATCACAAATTTCACCCTACAAGGTAAAATTAGTGCATGAAATAAACGAAGATGATCCAGATCGTCGTTTACAGTTTTGTGAAAATCTAAGTGAAAACCTAAACGCTATTCAATTTTTCTGAATAACATCTGTTTTTCTGATGAAAGCACCTTTATGCTCAGTGGTGAAGTGAATAGACATAATTGTCGATATTGGGACACACAGAATCCTCATTGGTTTAGAGAGGCCCACACGCAAAGGCCTCAGAAGTTGAACGTTTGGGCAGGAATTTTTGGCAATCATCTAGTTGGGCCTTTCTTTATTGAGGGTAATCTGAATGGAAATGGCTACCTACAGTTGTTAGAGGAACACATACATCCTAGATTGACAGAAATTTTACAGAACGATCCAACTCTTTCTGAGGACGAAATGCGTTTTCAACAAGACGGTGCTCCTCCGCATTATGATGCTCGGGTGCGCCAATATTTAGACGAAAATTTCCCAGGAAGGTGGATTGGTAGAAGAGGACCTGTTGAGTGGCCAGCCAGGTCACCAGATTTAAATCCCTTGATTTTTTTTGTGGGGCCATCTAAAATCTAAGGTTTATGCCACAAGACCAGAAAACCTGGAGGAGCTGCGGATGAGGATTATCACAGAATGCCGACTTTTGACTCCTGAAGTTTTCGCTAATGTGAGAAGAGAGTTCGAAAATCGTCTGTATAACTGTATGGAGGTGGGCGGAGGTCATTTTGAACAATTGTTGTAATAATCAAGTTAGTTTTTGTTTTCAATTGAATACAAGTTCAATAAATCTCGTTTTCCTGTTTAGATGAGCATCCAATCAGTTTCTCCATCATCCCCTCATCCTGATCCTCACGCCAGAAAACCTCGATTGCCAAACTGAAACCAATGCCTCAGTGATTCAGAAAATAAAAAATCTTTCTGGAACTTTGCCACTCAACCTGTAATCACTTGTATGATTTTTTGAGTTGGGGATGCTGATTGGAAGAGATTGATTGCAAAATTCCATATTCACGCAAGAGAGTCTTATTCTCGAATCAAACATAAACATGTTCTCGTATTATAGCGAAATGAACCAGTTTCAAAAAGTTATTTGGGTTTTCAGTGTTCCTGCTCCGGGACACCCTGTATGCTGATTCTGAATTTCGAAAATACCAAATTCGAAGAGAAAATTGAAATACCTTTCCAACGAGGTGCCACTTGACCTATTTTCGATCGAATGATTTTTGAGTTGGGGATGCTGGAAATAGGGGTTGATTGCACCAACTCCAAATCCACAAGTGTAGGTCGTTTTATAGACCGAGCATAAACCTGCGCTTGCATTATGCCAAAATAAATCGATTTCATTTAGTATTTGGGATTTGCAGGAATTCAACTTCACCCCGGTTGGGACACCCTGTATGTTAATTTAAAATTCTAAAATGACAAATCAGAATGGAGAATTGACAGACCTTTACAGTAAGTTGCCACTCGACCCTTATTCCTATGATGAATTTCGAAATTAGGGTTGCTGGGGGTAGGGGTTGATCTGACAAGTTTCGAAATATTTCGAAAATGCTCCCCTCGAAACAAAAATCGACGTGTCTTGGTGTTTTTCGCTAATGTTACTCATTTCGGAGTTATAGGGGGTCAAATTTTCGTTGGAACACACTGTATAAGTATTATATAAGTAATTAATGAACATCTTATATGTATATGATAAACTTATACTTTTCCATTTCGCTGATATCTCATGATCACCTCTTATGCCTCCCTTCATTAATTCTGAATATGTTGTTTACATTGAAACGCGCATCACACACATTTACTCCTACATTATATTCCATTCAATAGAAAAATTTTCTGAGATAGTTGATATTTGACTTTCACCACTTTTCAAATCTTATTCTAGCTAAATTGATATGAACTCATACGAAAATTAAGATGAGTTCAGACAAAGCTTTATACAGGGAATTTATCACATGTATGTAGAATGGCGAATGCGCCAGGTTCAAAATACTGATATAGTTACGACGACGACGACGACATAAATGCAAGTATCGTCTGTCAAATTCAAGTCGAGTTCTCGGCGATATTGTTATCATAAGATATGAATAAAACATTTGATTCTACAATGATAATGTATAATGGAATTCGAGAGGATAATGGGAATGATACAGTCCGCAAAAGAATTGCAATCTAAAATAATTTCTTGGGAAAGTGAATATACTCTCTATTTGTCGTATTTGGTATTTATTAGCGAGAATTTGAGCATTAAGTAACAAATAAACTATCATTAATATCAAAATGAAGTGAAATTGAAGATCAGAAAGAATGATGAAAGTGACAAAGTTGAAATAAGAAACTAATGAATATTGGGTTCTACTAGCCTCTGCTTTAATATAGATAGATAGATATTATCTTTGAGTGAGGGCTGCCTAGCAGGCCAGCCATTGAGACCCAGTGGTCTATTGTGGCACACTCTGTCCTAAATTTCATCCACGAGCTCCATCCTTCTCTTGAAGGATACGAGTTTTGTGGGTGAGAGCTTGATGAGCTCAGTCAGCTTCAGTTTGCAAAGATCCAAGTTCTTCCATCCTGACCCTGTCCGCTCAGGGATCCCCAGGATCCTCAACCAAACCTAATTTATTTAGGTGTTTTCTGAGGCGACAGTGCCCTGTTAATATGGCAGTTAAAACTCTCAGTTCCAACCTAAAGAATTTAAACCAGGCCTTGGCTTTTGTAGTGGAAGGTCCACTGATGGCACGTCGAGCGTGTCTGAGTCCTGGGAGGCTCATCCAATGCTCACGTACCTTCAAGTCCAGCCATCGGTTTTTTCCATCCTTGCAGTTTCCAGGGAAATTCCGAGCTCAGGCTCAAGTGCTATGAACTCCAGGTTAGTTCCTCGAGTGGCCAATAAGTCCGCCTTCTCATCTCCTTAATGCTCGAGTGGCCAGGGACCCATATAAGACGGAGCCTGCTCCGCTCTCCTAGCTTGGCAAGGGTAGAGCGTAATTCCTGCACCATAAGTGAAGTACAGGTATCGGATGCCAATGCCTTCAGTGCAGCTTGGCTATCGGTGAGGATTTTAATTGACCTATTTGTTAATCCCCCCGCAAGCAAGAGGTTAACACAGTGGTCAATGGCGAATATTTCTGCTTAAAAGACAGTCGCATGCCCACCAAGACAGATCGACTGTTCCTTGGCGGCACCTCGACCGTAGACACCAGCTCCAACACCTTTCGCAGTCTTTGAGCCATCCGTGTAGCAACATCTGCTTTAATATAATTATAGCATTTATTCTTTTAGGTATGCTTTTAAACTGAAGTTGAGTTTCATGAAGCAAGACTGTCCGTTATCTGTCCCATGTTTTCTGGCTGTGGTTGATAGTCAGGCAGAGCAAGTTCGATTAAATTTCAAATATATTTGAAAGGAATTGAATCAGAACAACATGGTGATAGCGGATCATTTCAAATGTGTCAATAGCTGCTGGGTTAGTTAGTTTTTGCAAATTCTAAATGTAGTTTCAATTACATAGGGTGTTTCATTACAGAGATTCATGGAGAAATTTTTGTTTTATACAGTGACATGGCTAGGCGTGGGTAAAGTTGGCCTTCGCCTACGGCCCTGCGCCCAAAAGTGGGAAAACGTATCTAGTAATAAACATTTCATCACCATTATTTTGCTAAAAATGTTAATACTTCTATACTATACACTACCTGTTACTAGTTTATATATACACTTGAACAGACGCCGTGATATCCTAAGCTTGTGGCGCAATCATTTCACCCTTTACTGCATTCCATAGATGCAATAATAAAATAAATGGGGGTTAAGATTATTGCCAGGGGGTTACCCCGATCATTGTTTAATACTTCGTATACTTATGTTCGATAGAAATCGGCGTCATCTCGTAGCTTCTCGTTGAGAATGTGTTTGCTTATATTAACTGATCGTATGTACTGAAGAGTTTTCAAAATAAAATGAGTGTATAGTTTAAGAGCGAGACAATTCTTTCTCGAAAATTGTCTATTCGGGTTAACCTATAAAGTAATTACAAAAGTTATTAAACGTCTATGTAAGTAATACATATTCTGATCCATAAAATTGATGAAACAATTCTTTCAAATTCAAATTATTCGCTATAGGCGATATGATATTTCTTTTCCAGACAATGCTCATGAAAATGATTGGTGAATTTATGACATTTATGCAAAATGGCGAATGCACCAGGTATAAAATATAGGCATAGTTCCAGCAACGGCGTCATAAATGCAAGTATCGTCTGTCAGATTTACGTCGAGTTCTCAGCGATGTTATAACACAAAATATAAATAAAATATTAGATTATAAAAGATATGCCTTCTTGCCTGAAAATATCGTAGCAGAGAATATGGATTGAATAACATTTCTTTACGTCAGAGATGAAAATGTATAATAAAACTGGAGAGGGCAATGTGAATAATACATTGCTTGCAAAAGGGTAGAGAAGTTTAATTGTCAGAATTGGAATGTTTCAGAATATTGAGTAACATATGAAGGATTATCAAGATCAATATAAAATTAAATTGAAGATTGAATAAAAATGAAGAAAACGGCGAAATGTAATTATAGCATTTATTCTTGTTGGTAAACTGCGTCTATGCTCCTACACTGAGTTTGAATTATGTGAAGCAAAAAACTCTGTTATCTACTCAAGGTTTCTGGCTGTAGCTGATGGTCACGAAGAGCCAATAATTTTCAAATATATTTGATGGGATCTAGATCTGAAGAGCATGCTAAAGTCAGATCATGTCGTTTCCGCCAATTCTAGATCGTTGGTCAACTAATAAAAGTTAGTTGTGATTTCGACCAGCATCGAATGATTCAATATTGAATATTGATTAAAAAAATTGGAGGAACAGTGTCACAATCATTCAATCTGAGGAAAAGAGCCCATAATAAGAACATGAGTTAGAAAATTGTTTAGTGACGATATGATAGTTTAGGAATTTTAAATAAACTGGGGGCATGGTAACGACCGAAAAAGAGAAGCTATTATATTCCCTTTTCGGAGTAACTCACGGTTCTGTCGAGCCCCCTGTAATGCCTTCGTGACACAAAGAGCTTGAAATATCAGTAACCAAGAGGACGTATTAAAGCTAGCAACATTCCTAAATTATTTTTCATTAGATTTCATAGTTTCTGAACTATCCCCATTCAAAAATATTCAATTCGGTCAGTACCTTATTCATCGATTCCCAAAAGTAAAAGGTTCTTCAAGTGGAAGTTCGGAATAAAATCATTGAAGCGTCAACTAAATATTTTATGAAATTTTATATGGTATTACAATTTTGTTTTCACCTTATATGCTTCACCAGTCATTTCAATATTCGAGGTCATAAAATATTTAATATTGTAGCAAATATCACTATAAATTTTTCAGAACTGAACAGTTTTATGAACAGTTTTATATATATGATATATATATATATATATATATATATATATATATATATATATATATATATATATATATATATATATATATATATATATATATATATATATATATATATATATATATATATATATATATATATATATATATATATATATATATATATATATATATATATATATATATATATATATATATATATATATATATATATATATATATATATATATATATATATATATATATATATATATATATATATATATATATATATATATATATATATATATATATATATATATATATATATATATATATATATATATATATATATATATATATATATATATATATATATATATATATATATATATATATATATATATATATATATATATATATATATATGAGACAAGACGAATTATTCAAAATCTGTAGATCAATGGATAATCCTCCTGACAAGAGCTAGTTCCCAAATGTTCCCGCCATGCACGCAGCCCCGAGCGCCAAAATAGTGCAACCAAGCAGGATGCCGAGAAACGAAGTGGCAGACTGCGGTTTCGCCCTTATTAGCTCATCAGCGTCGCATATCGCTTCTCAGCATCCTACCAAGCTACATCGGGGTACCCTATCAGTTCCAGAAAGGACGCACCTCGTACATACGTACGAGAGTCGCCCTCTATGGACCGACACGGCGAACCCGCTACCGGACTTCGAGAAAGATACGAACAATAACAAACAGATATGGAAACGTTAAAAATTCCAAACATTTGGGAGACATCTTCCGCCGTTTCGTGAATCACATCAACGGTAGAAAACGAGCGAAATAATCCCGCTGGAATAGTGCTCTGCTTCCGAGGTAAACCTCCCGTCGGTAAATATTTGGTCAATATCTTCCGCGATAAACTTCGCGAGGTGTCTATATATTTAAATTTCAGACAAGATGAATTATTCAAAATCCGTAGATCAATGAATAATCCTCCTGACAAAGCTAGTTCCCAAATCTGCCCGCCATGCACGCAGCCCCAAGCGTCATGCATGGCGGGCAGATTTGGGAACTAGCTCTTATCAGGAGGATCATTCATTGATCTACGGATTTTGAATAATTCGTCTTGTCTCAAATTTACACATATAGACTCCTCGCGAAGTTTATCGCGGAAGATATTTATATATATATATATATATATATATATATATATATATATATATATATATATATATATATATATATATATATATACACGACAATATATATATATATAAACGACGTTTAGTGATTGATCAGTACCGAAAATTTGTGACCAGAAACTGTATCCAGCGCACAGAAAGAAGCCATACTAGTTCCTTCAGGAACTATATATATATATATATATATATATATATATATATATATATATATATATATATATATATATATATATATATATATATATATATATATATATGTATGTATGTCGGGTATAGCAATTTCAATTATATATGTTATTCTTTTCTGTTTATCCGTAAGAATGGTATCTGGCCTATTATGATATACAGCTCTTTTGCATAGAATTGTTTCCTCAAAATAATGTTTATATTTGTCGTTTTCACAAATTATCTCAGGTTCATATTTGTAACATTTTTTTCTCTTGGAATGAGGTCATGTTTTATTCCTAAATTAAAATGAATAATATAAGCGACTGCATTATGTCTTTCTAAATAGTCTATTGAGGCAAGTAATGAGCAAGATGATATTATATGAAAAACTGTTTCTGAAGAACAAAAACATCTACGGGAAGAATCATTTATATTTAGCTTGATGATGTGTTTTCTATAACTTCTTATGAAAACAACGTGATCTTGGATCGCAATTGCCACGCCTTCTGTTTCAGCGAACAGTTCTTCAGGTACTAACCATCTATCAGATTCGATTTCATCAATATAATCATTTTTCAATTCTTTAGGGTACTTTCCGTATAATTTCTTCTGCATCCAACTTTCTATCTTTGAATTATTATGAGAGTTTAATTTATTAACCCTTCCTTCATAAATATTTGATGTTGATTTAATCTTAGGTTATATATAATTTGCAGAAATTTTATGCGTTTCGACTTATTACCATCATCAGAAAATTTATATCTCCATTTTTATATTTAAAAATATTGATGATATCGATGGTTAAAATTTTTAAATATCATTATGCAGATATAAATTTTCTGATGATGGCAATAAGTTGAAACGCTTTAAATTTTCTGCATATTATATATTACCTAAGATTGAATCTTGTTGTTTTTAACCCATATTCGCATTAGAATCAAATAATATACTATGTTTAACTTCTATTTTTCTCATCATATTACAAACCTTAAACTAGCTTGTATATAAATTAATATATCTTATACGAAAACTGAGAAGAGTCCAAACAAAGCGCATGAAAATG
This sequence comes from Cryptolaemus montrouzieri, assembly GCA_013387265.2. Classification (NCBI taxonomy): domain Eukaryota; kingdom Metazoa; phylum Arthropoda; class Insecta; order Coleoptera; family Coccinellidae; genus Cryptolaemus; species Cryptolaemus montrouzieri. Next base: position 130,616,647 of record JABFTP020000185.1, read on the forward strand.
TTAGGGACTTTCACATTTATGTAAAATGGCGAATGCACCAGGTCCAAAATATCGGCATAGTTACGCCAACGACGTCATAAATGCAAGTATCATCTGTCCGATTCACGTTGAGTTCTCGGCGATATTCTCTTATCACAAGATATGAATAAAACATTTGATACTACAAAATATGTCTTCTCCCTCAAAATATCGTTGCGGAGAACACGGATTGCATGAAATGTTATTGAGTCAGAGATGATAACGTATAATAAAATTCGGGAGGATGGTGTGAATGATACACTGTGGGCAAATGGTTTGGGAACTGAAATAATTTCTTGGAGAATGTGAAAAAAAAGACAGCCGAGTAATTCGCGGTAGCGTCGAGCCCCCTTGTAGAAACTGAATGCTTAAAATATCAGTAACCAAAAGGACATACTAAAGCTAGCAAGATTCTCAAATTATTCTCTATTATATTTCATAGTTTACGAATCATCTTCAGTAAAAGTTTTTCAATTTGTTCATTTGGTCAGTCATTTATTGATTGACATTGATTGTCAAAATTGTAAGGTACTTCTAGCGAACACACACAACGTTTAAATTTTAATTAGTTTCAAGTCTATATCTATGGAATCAACATTTTGAATTTTTAGGCTAAAATTCAATTAAATTGATTTTTCTCTGAACCGTTTCCAAATTAAATCTATAATGTTCATCATTATTGATATGAAGTGTACGGAAATAGTTCATGGAAACGTCAGGCAAAATTATTTTTACGAAATTCCTTGAATAAAGTGTTCGTGGGTTATTATTTAATAAATGATATTATAACGATATTCACAACAACTTTTACATAGACTTAAAGCAGTACTGCTCACGAATGAGTTGATTGCAAATAAATATCAGCCTTTTTGATTGACTTTTTCATTGTGCAATCTTTCAATATGATTTACAAATTTTCAATACCAATACACCATGACAATTAATGTGTAATATTTTGAAATAGATATTTATTACTATAGTCTTTGTCTTGCGAACTGCATGTCACTGACATTTGAAATTTTTCTTATTGCTTGAGGTCATCATATATGGGTGCTTCATGGCATGAATCGATTTATTTTACCAGTGGATTATTTTTGAGTTGAAATTGTATAGGAAATACCGTTTTTCTTCAATATTTCAGCATTATTATCGATAACGTAAACGTACATATATTATTTATTCAGAAACTACAGAAAATGTAAAAATAATGTTACGCTCTATATACGTCTTAATTATTTACTCCCATTACACCTAGTCCGATAATTCAAAACTTGACAATAATGGGGTATTAAAAGAGCGTTAAGACTTAAAGGAGTATTACAGTAACCACCATATAAATAGAAACAAAATCTTTTATCGAGGATAAAATAATTGTTCTTCAAGATTTTTCGTTTTTAAGTAAATAAACCATAAAAGTTTAATAGTGTAATAAACCTTTTTAACAAATGCATATGCATATCGTGTAATCTGTTCATGAGGAGAGGAATAAGTTCATTATTCGAAAATGTCGGGTGTGTAGTTAGGGCATAATTGGTGCATGACTTCGTTCCTGTTGAATATATTTAGGGGGAGAAAACAGAAAAAATAGATGATAATTTGCTGCAAATTCTGAAATCATTTTCAAATAAATTCAGTTTTTCACTATAGAGATAAATATCAAAATTATGTGTTTTTAGTTTGACGTAGCTAAAGGTGGGCAAAGTCGGCCTTTTTCACGACGTGGGATCCTGAGATATTAGTATTATCATTTCAAACTTCACCGCATTTCATTTAAAGTTACAAGAAAACCGATAATTCAAAACTTGACAATAATGGTGGTTTTAAAAAGAGCGTTAGGACTTAAAAGAGTATTACAGTAACCACCATATAAATAGAAATAAAATCACTTATCGAGGGTAAAATAACTGTCCTTCAAGATTTTTCGTTTTTAAGTATATAAACCATAAAAGTTTAATAGTGTAATAAACCTTTTTAACAAATGCATATGCATATCGTGTAATCTGTTTATGAGGAGAGGAATAAGTTCATTATTCGAAAATGTCGGGTGTGTAGTTAGGGCATAATTGGTATATGACTTCGTTCCTGTTGAATATATTGAGGAGAAAACAAAAAAAATAGATGATAATTTGCTGCAAATTCTGAAATCATTTTCAAATGAATTCAGTTTTTCACTATAGAGATAAATATCAAAATTTGGTATTTTTAGTGAGTTGTAGCTAAAAGTGGGCAAAGTAGGCGTTTTTCAAGAGGTGGGATCCTGAGATATTAGTATTATCATTTCAAACTTCACCGCATTTCATGTAAAGTTACAAGAAAACCATCTTAAAATAAATGAGCGTAAAGACTCTAGCCATTGGGCCCTAATCATTGTTTCATACTTTGGTACACTTATTTCGACACAATCGGCGTCGTTTCGTTGCTTTTTATTAAAATGTGAATGTTATTTTTAATATTGCCTGAATAAGTACTCAAAAGTTTTCAATATAAAATGAATTTATAGTGCGAGGTGGGCAAATTCTTTCCTGAAAAATTTCTATTAAGTTAGATTTATTATGGAAGCAATACATGTATCTAAGTTAATTTTTCTTATCGATGAGGTTTCTGACCATGTAAAAACTAGACTAGCACGAAGTCAGTTATTGATTTAATGTATGATGTCCTATTATAGCTTCTTACATTCCACACAACTATAGTGTCATTTATCTATAATTAGATAAATTATTAAGTTAATGTTCTGAAGAGAAAACATTTCTCAGTATGTATTGAATTGCAAAAACACAAAAAAATTTCCATTGGCTAAGTCCAGAGCTACTTTACTGATTTTAACATTAAATTTTCCACATTCCAGTAAATAACTGCTTTTCAGATCCTCATTCCATGCAAAGAACAACAGCACAAAAGCTATGGTTCAACAAAGACTGCGAAAGAGCCTCTGCAGCCAAAATCACAGATCACAACTCATGGAAGATAAACCCAGCTGAGGAAACAAGAGCAACCTTCGAATGAATACGGAATGTATGCAATCTAACAACTGCAGGAGCAAAGGCCAATTTCAACGAACAGGTAACTAATAAACAACTTGAACAGGCAAGCGGGACTAGACAGTTTTGGTCTATGGCGAAGATCTTCAGTGCCAATTTCTGAAAATCTGCGTTTCCGCCTCTTGTTAGAGAAAACGGAAGTATAGCATCATTATTGAAAGAAAAAGCTGATCTCTTCGCTCTCTTGTTCTCAAATAATTGTGTTCTAGATTCATCTAACGCAATACCACCAAGCATTCCACCTACAATTTCTTCTAAGCAGAAATCAAGTCCAGAGTTTGCACTGAGAGATGGGCTCTCGAGCAGTTGAACTACAAGAAGGCAGTTGATCTAGACGAAATACCGCCAATCGTCCTGAGAAAGTAAACTCCTGAACTGGCACCCATTCTTAACCCTCTGTTTCAAATTTTTCTTCATTTATGGATTTCAAGAACTTTTCCACCTTGTCATTTGTCATTATTATCTTCAATCTCTTCCGCAAATTCCACTCTGTCTTGCACCAATCATGATTCATAATGGGCATGCCAACTATCGATTCTAATTCCTTTACTTGTTTTGTCATTATTCTCAGTTTGAAGAATTAATCTCCACTTCTCCATACTGCGAGTGCCTCCTATAACCTTCTATATTTGAACACCTTTCATCCCCCAAGTCCTGTTCTTTTCTTCCTTTATGGTTCTTCTTACTTCCGAATTCTTTTAGTTATAGATTTCTCTATTCTGGAGAGTTCTATTAGTCAACCATCTTATGTAAGCATCACTTTCTTCCTGTATCAGGAATTTCATTTTATCATTCAGCCAAATATGTTCTTTTCTTATCTTTTTTGATGGTTCTCCTTCTATCCCTTCGTCTGCTGCTGTATCAATAGCTTTCTTGACGTTTTCATACTCTTCCTCTACGTCTTGATCTTCATTGAGGTTTTCCAATTCCAGAATCAATCTCTTTTGATACATATCCCTGATATCATCATTCTGTGAGTGTCTCACGTTGTATCTGTTGGTTTCAGTCTTATTCTTCTCGTTCAAAGTTTGAGTTTGTTGAGGGAGACTTTATTGGAAAGGGTTTATCAACTTAGTTACCACGAAGTAGTGGTCTGAGCCACAATTCGCTCTTCTTTTAACTCTATAATCACTCACTTTGAATCTTGAACTTTATCGAACGATAATGTAATCCAGAATCGATTTCTTTCTGAGAGTTGGTCTTTCCCTCGTGATCTTATGTATCATCTTATGAAGAAACATATTATTAGTGATTTTCAGTTGGAAATATCACAAAGTTCAATCAATCGTTCACCTGAATTATTCTTTATGTCCTCTCCAAAGCGTCATACAACAGGACTATCATTGTCTTTTGCATTAAGGTCACCAGCAAGAAATACTCCTTTTGTTTGAAACTCTCCAATTTTGCTGTCAGTTTTTGATGGAATTCATCTTTGGTCTGTTGGTCAGCATCATCAGTTGGAGGAAAAATTCCAATTATTACTGAACTTAATCCATACAGATTCATGTTAACTTGAATAATTCTCTCGGAGAAGCATTTATAATCGGAAAGAAGATTCTGTAGATCTTTTCTCATCAGAATAGATACTCCTGCCCTAGAACGTTGGGATTTAGCCACTTTTAACCATATATTGATATATAAATCTTTGAGTATCTCACTGGCAGTACCCTTTTTCATTGTCTCGAAATGATCGCGATAACAATATGATGTTTACTTGACTCCTGTTATACTTTAGAAGTTTTGTTCGATATACTGCTTACATTCCATATTGCCAATCTCATTGTCAGTGTCTTAGCTAATCGTTGTCGTGAAGAATTTCTTTCCTGATTACGAGGCCTGGTTTTGGGTCTTAGAGCATAGGAAAAGTTTTAAAGATGATGAGCTGCTACCCCATCGCTCCAACCTCCTACTAGGAGGACCATAATTTTCTGTGGGGGTTTTTAGGTTTCCAGGTTTTCGCCTTTTGTCCTTTCCTGTTAACTGCTCGGAGTTTTCATTTCCGGACATTACCATCGGATACGCGACTTATGTCTTCGTGGATGAAGGAGTAGGACTTGCGGTCAAAGTGCAATGGGCAATCCTCGAAATGTATTTCGGAGGTCTGTTTCAGTATCGACCTTCTGCTCGAGACCCTATTAACTGCCATAAGCCGGCAAGTTCAAAATATCCCTAGAACAGTAAAATTTTTTTAGCTCCTCTCCCATGTGGGAATAACAGGTCACGAGTAGCCTCTCTGGCTTGCAGTGACCTAAGTGTCAAATTCGGATTCACAAAATTATAGCGATAAATTGCTTCAAACATATACAGGAAAAGTGGCAATTGATTTGAAACGCCCAGCCTCTAGTACCAACTTTATCTTTCAAACTTCATCAACCGACCAACAGTAATAAACGGGACCAACTAAGAGAAAATCGCTTAAAGATAGGCCACCTTATGAAGCGTGAACCACCTGATATTTGTGAAAATGTGATGTCCAAATAACTAGCACAAACGAGGTATGTCAATTTAGTTCGCGAAAGTTGGCAATGTTGTGGCGGTTGGTAGCTCTCAAGCGTACGCATTAGTTTCATTCGAAACAGAAACTACTTCTGCGTTAGCCTGTGCAAGTTTCGTGTTGATCAGTTGTATATTTCATGTTTTATTGTCCTTTGAACATCGACCTGTTTTAACACACCGTCGTGAAGATGAGTGATTAAATTTTTGGTGAAACGTGGAGAAACTTCCGTGAAAATTATGAAACAGTTAACCGACGTATATGAGGAAGATTGGAAAAAAAATCAGCTGGCTATGATTGGGCAAAGCTGTTCATGAGCGGCAGAGAGTCAGTGGATGATCCGCGAGGGAGCTCCCTCCACCTCTCGAAACGCACAAAACCTCGATCCGATCCAGCAGATGCTACACGAAGATTTAGGGATCTGTGTGTGAAAATGCTTCCCAAAGTGATCACAGTTGAGCAAAAAGAGCTCCGATTGTCCATCTGTTGAGATATGATTTCTCGATTTGACGATGAAGGAGACAACTGGATGTCGGATGTTATCACTGGTGAAGAGTTGAGGGTATTCGAATACGACCCTGAGACCAAAAGGCAGATCATGCAGTGGGTAGAGAAGGATTGTAAGCACCCCACGAAAGCCAGAATGTCAAAATTAAAAGTGACATCTCTACTCATCGCATTTTTCAATATTAAGGGAGTTGAGCACCACGAATACGTTCCAGCAGGTCAGATAGTCATCGTAGTATTCTACATTGAAGTTGTGAAATGCCTGAAAGCTCGTGTGTTTGGTGTACGACCCAAATTGGCAGAGCGCTGATGGGTGCTTCATCATGACAATGTTGTGGCCCACTCGTCATTCGCAATTCGTGATTTTTCAACCAAAAACGGGATTCCAACACTTCCACCTCCTCTCAGTCAAGATCAGTGACTTCCATCTGTTCCCACAGTTGAAGTCATACTTCAGAGGAAACAGATATGATGGAGTCCAAAGCATCACGACGGGACCTATCTTCGGGGGGTTCAATGTGTGCATTCAACAGTGGATTACTAACCTCAAAACTTTTCTTTCCATCAACATAAAGTAATCACTCGATTCTTTGAAAAAATAAACATGTACCAAAATTGAGAAACAACTTCTTTTCGCCACTTATTATTAGGTCTAGTATTTTTTATGTATTTTATACTCTGAAAATAACCCTTAGTGGCTGGTACGGATAATATGAAATCAAAAAAACAGGTTACATTGGAATTGTGTTTTATTTTGTCCGTTAGTAGAAGTCGGTACATTTGAAATAAGAAAAATAAGGAGGTTTGAATATGAACAAAAGCTGACATTCATCAGAGAACACTCAGTATAGATGTATCAAGAACTACTTATTGTTCATAGTTATTTAAGTTTAAGAGAATGAGTTAGTATTGAAACTAAGATTCAAAGATGAGTTCAGTATATGCAGAAGATATTCGAAAAACTCATATTTCATATTTTCTGACGATTATTAAGGAAACGGTTCAGTTGAGACACATACTAATCTGCAGAAACTGGCCTTATTTCAAATTATTACATTCGTAAATGAATATAAGAAATATAGGGCATCTCATTTAAAAATATCGTACCTTTGAATGAATCTTCTCGATGAAATCCTGTATATTAAAAAATAATTTTAGTATTTGCTGCAAATTAGCGTACGAGGACCAATTACTGTATCCTTCAAAACGTCTACATCCCAACAGCAGGAAGGAATAGAGCTTGAAAGAAGAGATTTGAAATTCGCATTTATTCAATGCAGGTAGACTATCTCATTGATTTATGCATTATTTTCGAGTATTTTTTCACGAACAAGCATTTTTACTGTTATGTAGGGGCTACAGGTTCTACATTTATTTAGAAACCTGCCATATGCTCGAGTTTGTCACCGAATAAGAGAAACAGTAGGAGAAATTGCGACATCCGTTGGGTGTAATCCAGTATTATCTTCTCGGTAAAGATCAACTTAACTCGCCATTATCTTCGTAGCGTAAATCATTTTAAATTGCATTCATATACGCTTCAATTAGTGTGAGATACGAAATAGAATGACTGCAATCTACGCCGTGTTTTTGATAAAAGAGTGTGACGTTGCTTTCAGAATTTGTACGATATTTTATTTCTAGACGAAGTTCGATTTCATTTATAATATAGTTTTGGGTCGTAGATTATTATATAAGCCTCTGATTTGGCTCATATCTACAGTTGGGACGGCCATGTCGGCCAAAGGAATAGAGTTGTTATATATTTCGCTGTACAATAATGTTATGAGTGTTCTTTTCATAACTACAATACTATTACAGCAGAAGTGGGGATTCAATAAAGCGATACGACAAACAATACTTCCAATAGAATCATTGCTATACCAAACACGACTCGAGGAAAAGATCAACCTTAACCCTATAGTAGACACAGACAACATAAACGCCGCATGGAATAAAGTGAAAAACAACATAATTAACAGCGCAAAAGAAGCCATAGGGGAACGAAGAATCAATATAAACAGTCATAGAAAAGATAAACCATGGTTCACACAGGAAATCAAAGATTTAGCAAAAGAAAAGAAGAACGCATATATCAGATATGTCAATCACAGAACACCAGAAGAGTACCAAAGATATAAAACAGAAAGAAATGGAACAACGAACAAAATTAAAGAATTAAAAAAATATATTGGGAAACATTTACAAATGACATGGAACACGACTTACGAGGAGCACAGAAAAGGTATGGAACATGTTGAGAAACAGGAAAAAACAATCACCGAAGAACTGCAGATCAATGTAATAAAACCAGAAGAGTGGGTGAAATATTTCCAGAACTTATACCTGGGAGATAATGATAACGGTAACAATGAGGAACGAGGAATCGAACAACAAAACACACTCTACGAAGAAACAGAAAATGACATTATCAGCCTAGAAGAAGTACAACAAGTAATCCATAAATTAAAAAATAGAAAATCACTCGGCCCGGACAACATAAATAACGAAGTGATTGAATATGGGGGAGCAGAAATAACAAAACTATTCCAAAAATTGAAAACAACAAGGAGATACCAGGAGAATGGAGAGAGACCCAATACCCATATACAAAAAAGGCGTGAAGACAAACCCAGCAAATTATAGAGGCATCACATTTCCTTAACTCTGCATCGAAACTACTCACTAAAATACTATCGCAAAAGATATATGACAAAGTAGGTGTGTCTGAAGAACAACAGGGATTCCGACCAAACAGATCAACAACGGATGCAATTTTTATATTGCGGCAACTGGTGCAGAAGTCCATAGAGTTTGACAAACCGATGTTTATATGTTTTATAGATTTGGAAAAGGCATTCGACAGAATTCGAATGAACGATGTGATCACTATCCTTAGAAATAAAAACTTAAGAAATAAATACATAAACATAATCAAAGAAGTAAATAACTCTAATAAGACGAAAGTAAAAACTACACAGGGACTTACAAGCGAGATCAAAATTAACGCAGGCATTAGACAAGATGACAGCCTCAGCCCATGTCTATTTAATTTAATCATGGATGAAATAATAGCAGGTGTTAACCAAATGAACCGAGGCTATAGGGTGGGTAACAAAACTATGAGAATACTGTGCTACGCAGATGATGCTTTACTAATAGCCGAGAATGAGGACGACCTACAACGCCTACTACAAAAGTTCAAAGTAACAGCAGAAAAATATAACATGGTAATATCAAGACAGAAAACCCAATCGATGGTAATAGCGAAAGATCCAATTAGATGCAAACTAGTAGTGAACGACCATATAATAGAGCAAGTTTCACACTTTAAATACCTAGGAGTGGAAGTATCGAGCGATAGGCAACTATTACAAGAAGCAAAACAGCAGGCAATGAAAGCATCGAGAATATCTGGCTCACTGAGAGATGTAATCTGGCGGAATAAGTACATAAGCACAGAAATCAATAAAACCTGTGTGAGACCCGTGATGACATATGCGGTTGAGACAAGAGCTGAGACAACAAAAACAAAACAACTAATGAGGACAACAGAGATGAGAACACTAAGAGCTATAAGAGGTAATACACGCAGAGATAGAATAAGGAATGAGGATACGATAAGGGAGCTAGGTGTCCAGGATGTGGTGAGGTGGACAAGAGCACGTCGACGGCTATGGAGAGATCACGTAGACAGAATGGGCCCCGAACCTATGGCGAAGTGGGCAAAAACACAAAAACCCAACACTAGAAGACCCATAGGAAGGCCGAAAAAGCGATGGCATGAGTGCTGGAGCTCCGGTTCGCAGCAGGGGCTGTAACAGAAAAACAGGACATCGTCCTATTTAAAGAAGAAGAAGAAGAAGAAGAAGAAGAAGAATCATTGCTAGATAGAACGTTTACTAATTTTCTAAATGTTAACTTTGAATTTTTCAGATTGTGTTCATGGTACCTCAAGAGTTATGTGCGGTGATGGCCTCAGATCTTGAAGAGCTCTTCACGGACTGTGAATTTTCGGGATTCACGGTAACCATCTGGAAAAAGAAGGAGGGAGAGATTTGTTAGGGGTGCTGTTTCTACCGGCAAAATTAAATAACCCTGTGGGTAACTACCCTTTTCTTTTGAGTTGCATATCTATTTTTCAACATAAAACATTCAATAGAAGTGTAATTTTCAGATTAAGAGTAGGACACTAGATAGTGTAGGACAATAGATAGTGTGGAACAATAGTAGTAGTGTTGGTAGTAGTATCTGAAAAGTGCGGGAGAAGAGTAGTACTGTATTTCTTCTGAAGAATGAAGGAACCCTGTAAGTAATTGCCCCTTCATTTCAACTTATTTGAAACGTTCAATAGAAGTGTAACTTTTCAACTAATAACTTCAAACTTTTGGATTAGGAAAGATATATAGTTTGGAACAATGAAATAATAATACTGTAATACTAATCTCTCTTATGTCGGAAAATTATCAAAGCAGTGACGAAAATCTCATCTCATAAGTTTTTTATTACATCATTTTTAGTTAATTCTTAGTTAAGCATTTTCATTTCTCACAAGTTTTAATAAAATGATTGAGATTTTTACTGCCGAAACCAAGTGGTTTCTTAGATCACATTTCACCATTTATTAGTCAAAACTAAATAAGTTTTCACATGTTACAGATTGATTTAGAGCTTTTGAACATAGTATAGCTTTCATATGATTCTTCAAGACGTACTACTTATTTCAGTATGGTGAAATTCGATTCAAAATTGTTGTTTTAAATGAAGCTAGGTCAGAGTTTCATAGCCAGCTGATAACCGTATTTATGATATCATCATAATGGACGAAAATAAAAGATAGACAGGGACCGATTGAGATTGGTTCATAAAAATTTTTATTAGAAAAGTATATTTTCACAGTTGTCTGGGATCAAAATGAAAAACTACATATACAAAATGATTTAATTTGAATTGATTGAATTGAATAATTAATAATTCTGAAAATTTGAAATATGATGAACAAATCAGTTGATTTTTGAAACTGTTCTTTTATTTCAGACAGTAAAATTTCTTAAAGACGTACAACTGTTGAATATGTTTCAGGAGAAGATAAAACACTAAACATAGTTGATGTTAAAGACACTTCAGTAGTTGCCAAGCATATTCTTCCTCTTTCAATGAATGTAATGTTTCAATTAAATACAGATTGCACTTTTCCTCTTCAACGTTAGTACTTTTCACCAATTTTCCAATCGCTGCTAAATGTTCATTTTCTGGTTTATATTCTTCGTCGAACACATGATAAAATTGATATTTTCCTCGAGAATATATTCTCTTTTCGTAATGTTAGATGCAATTTCTTTCGAAATATTAGTGATATTTTATTTGTAAAAGTCTTGCAGAAATATGCTTTCGGGTACACATTTTGTTTTTTAAATTAACTCAATCGTCCACAGCAATCATTAGTTCATTAGTGTAAACCAGTAATTCCTAAAGTGGTCTATATCGATCCCAGGGGTCTATGAACAACTTATAAGTGGTCTACGTCAGCGAAAAAAAAATTTGGGAGTCGATGAAATGAAAAATGGGGGTCCAGGGTAGTGGATCTCAACAAATACCTATTTACTCATATCATACCATCTTTTAATATAGAGACATATACATTATTTATAAAAGTACCTATGAAGTAAAAATTTATTATATATGTTTATAATAATAATTGTGTAAGTTGTAGGATGTAGGCGTTCGCTTTGTGGTCGCAATACATTTTGAACTTGTAAAAACCTGAACATAATGAAATACCATCTTGTACTAGCAGTCTCAGAGCATCGCTAACTTGCACTGACTTGTTCAATTCGTCACTCTATAAATACGAATGTGGGACAAATACGTTCATTCGTTTCCTGAATCTTGAAATGTGAAGTGCTAAGAAAATATTCAAAAAAAAAATATAAACAGGTAGTTTATCACACAAATTACAGTGAATCAGTGTTATTTTGTTTGAGAGCAACGGGAAAAAGTAAGTACATTAATTTTTATTAAATTTAAGTTTTGTACTGGTAGTTAGAAAAGATTGATAAATTACGCCAATCATTACTTCAGTTATTAGTTGTTTAATATTTAATCATGCAGAATAACACCAGTACTTCTCAAGAATTTCTTTTTGAAAGTTTTAGCAATCGGGTATTATAATAACAGTGCAATCTCCGTAATCCGAACTAATTGCTGCAAGGAAATGTTCGGATCATGGAATGTTTTCGGCAAAATCTGAAACCTTTTTTTGTATACAGCTGCTATTGTTTATGTCTTATTTCAATAATGTAATTTTGTCCACAGATGTTTCATGCCATGTCCGAATCTAAAAAGAAATGTAGACAGTACAGTGTCGATTCTTTGAAAATTGGCTTCATTTCATCATGGTCGGACAAACATTTGCCTATGTGCCTTTTATGCAACAAAGTTTTGGCAATGACGCTAAGAAACCATCTAAGCAGCAGGATCATCTGAGAAGATGTGACCCTGATAAAACAGATAAAGATTCGAAATACTTTCAAGCACTAAAAGATACACTTCAGAAGAGACCCACACTTCGACGTCACAAAGAAACAATTATGGTTTGCGGGCGTCTTAAAATATCTCGCTACTTATAGCAAAATTCGGAAAACCTCATACTATCGGATAGAAGTTTATTTTACAGCCGTTGAAAAGGTTTTAAAACTGTTTTACACAAACCTGCATCTGATATCATTAAAATAATTCCCTTGAGCAATAATACTGTTGAATGACGTATTGTTGAAATGAGTTGTGATATTGAAGATTTCTTGTGTAATTCTTTGTAAACGACCCATTTCTCTATACAACTGGACGAGTCAACTTTACCTGGTAATGCAGCATTATTGTTGGCATATGTTCGTTTTGGTATGAATCAAGAAATCTAGGAAGAACTGCTCTTCACAAGAACTTTGATAATCGACACTAAATGTGAATCAATATTTCATGTTTTGAAGTATTATTTCATCGAAAAAGCAACCCCTTCATCAAATATAATATCAGTAGCTACAGATGCAGCTCCTGTCATGGTTGGACGTTATCGTGGACTTTAAACTATTTAAAACAAAGTATGTCAGGGGTGTTAGCAATATATTGCGTCATCCATCGACAATATTTAGTTGCGAAAAATTTGGGTGTTAGATTGCATGAATCTCTTCAATTAGTCATTGATGCAGTAAACCGAATCCGAAGTAACGCGTTGAATACGCGGTTATTTGTATAGTTGTGTGAAGAAAATGACGAAAACTTTCATCATTTACTCCTTCACACTGAAGTACGCTGGCCGTCTAAAGGCTTATGCTTGACAAAATTTTTTGCACTTTTTGAGACTATTTTAGAATTTCTGGATTCTAAAGATGAAATTTCAAGAGAAATTCAATGGAGTGGAAAATAGACGTCGCCTATTTAATAGATTTGTTTGCTAAATTTGATATAATTTGCAGTTGCAAGGCGACAATGTGAATTTGATTGAAACAAGGTCCATCTTCCCAGCGTTTCTTGCCAGATTTAAACTAATGAAGCAAAATATTGGACGGGGCGAATTTTTGCAGTTCCCCAGTTCATCACAGACAAACTGCCAGGAAGACGACGTTTCAACCTACGTTCAACTTTCAAATTCCGTCTATTCAGATTTTGAAACTAGGTTTGAGGATGTTTTGACCATGGTGATACCACCGTGGATAATTAATCCATATGGTGACATAGAAGAAACGAATCTTATAACACAAGATGAACTAACTGAACTAAGTACGAACGAAGAACTTCAGATTCAGTTCAAAAAAACAATTCTGGCTGCAAAACAATATACCTGTTACTTATCCCGTATTATGGAGTATAGCGAGGGAATTTTTAATCTCCTTTCCATTGCCATATCTAGTGGAAAAGTGTTACCAATCTCCCAACGAAAACAAGAAACAAACTGAACAACATTAGCCGAGGAGAATTGGGATTAACCCTTACAAAATTGACGTCAAATGTTGATAATTCATTATAAAAGCATCTTGTTAATCCTTCTCACTGAAAACATTTACTCCTTGCTTAGTTTATATTGTGTTACGTATATTTCAAATAACAGATACAAATTTTATTTTGACTAGTTTTAATTTAAATTAGATCAATAAATGTATAAATTAACATATATTTTTACTTTATGTTTTTGACACTGAACTTCACTACAACTAGAAATTCACAGAAAATCAATATCAGGTAAGCAGAGGGTCTACCCTAACCCGAAAAACTTGGTATGGGGTCTACGGCACAAAAAAGTTTTGGAACCTATGGTTTAAACATATAACTAGTTCATCTTTCTATTTTAGTATTATTTCCAATCAACTTACCTTAATATTCAGTATGAAGACGTTGCAAACCAAAGCACTATTTCAAGAGCAATTAATCGGTACCACGAAACAGGGGAATATGAAAGAAGGACCGATTAGAAAAGAAATCCGATAACAACATAAGTTGATGATCGTTGGTTTCGTTTAACTGCACTAAGAGTTCGGCACTGTACGGCTAGAATGCTACAAAATGAACTTGCACTTTCCAGAAATGTGCATATTTCATTGCAAACTGTTAAGAACAGGCTCAGAGAAGACGATATCAGACCAAGGGTGGCTATTACCGGCCCGCGTCTCACCAGAGAGCATCGAGTTGCAAGACTTCAGTTTTCGAGGGAACATGCAAATTGGGGTATTCCAGAATGGTCAAATGTTCTATTTTCCGACGAGTCCAGGTTCTGTCTAGTAGGAAATGATAGACGCCATGCCTATATACAGACGACCTGGGGAACGGTATCAGCAATGCAATATAAGGCAAACCGAAAACTTCGTAGGGGGCTCAGTATTGGTGTTGGGAGTCATTTCTTTCCATGGTCGAAGTGAGTTAGTCCTAGTGAATAATGGAAGAGTGACAGCGGCCAGATACATCGCAGATATCTTCGAACCCCATGTTCTACCCTTTGATCCATTGATTGGCGAAAACTTCATTTACATGCATGACAATGCTCGTCCTCATGCAGCTAGAGTAGTAACAGAATTTATGAAAAATGCCGAAATTGATATTTTAAGATGGCCAGCCAGAAATCCCTACTCGAATCCCATAGAACATGTTTGGGACAACATGGGGTGACAAATTCAGCTACGTAGGATGCCTTGTAGAACTCTTCGACAACTAGAAAATCTGCTTCCTGAAATTTGGAACTCAGTGACACAAGAGTACATCCAAAAATTTTTTAATTTATCATTAACTCGAAAGGTGTTGATGTTTTCCATCATAAATTCATCTCTTTTGAATGATATCTTCTTATTTTACACTTCTGAAAGTTACCAAGCGACTCTTGAATGACCAACCTAAAAGTTTACATAGTATTGTAGTAAAAGTAAGGTGATGCGACCATTTTTGTGGGAGTTTATTTTCCAACGAAAATCCATGTAATTGATATCAGTTTTAATCTTAGAGAATGGTTTTAAACTTACGTTGTCTACAATATATTACGAAAACTTGAATCGTTTCAAGAGATTGAGAGAGAGGTTAATAAAAATCAATATCATATGAGTCTTGGTGGGATCTCTTACATCAAACTCCTAGACAAAATTGGTAACAAGAAAGCTTGTGTCAATGTTGCAAATAATGTAAAATATCATTTCGTGTGGAGTATCATCGCTGCTTTTAATCCGTAAAATTCACATACAGATAGGATGTCATCATATCCACATCCATCAGCAATATTGAATTTTGAATTTATTTCTTTTACAATCGCCTTTAATAATTAAAAAATATATACTGTGCATTGAAGAAACAAATTTCAAAAATGATAAAATGAATAAATTAGCACGATTTAATGACTTTCACACAATGAGAGACACTGAGGATCGCAGGGCGAGTGGAGGAAGCTCGATTTTTATAAAAGATCACATCCATTCTAGAAAACTTATTGTAAACACACAACTAGAAGTGATAGCAGTTGAAGCATGGATACACAATATGACAACGATTTGTAGCATATATATACCAAATGATTATAATCTGAATAGAAATGATACGAAAGAGATACTCGATCAACTGCCAAAGCCCTTCATCCTGGCAGGCGACTTTAACGCTCGTAACCATCTATGGGGATCTACTAATACCTGACGCAGGGGTCGAATTATTGTAGATGCTATACATGAGTCAAATGCATGGAAAACCTACACATCTTTGTCACGCAACAGGTACCTTATCAGGTATTGGCTTGACAGTATGCGATCTCCGCATAGCAACCCTCCTTACCTCGGACATCATGGATGATTTACATGATAGTGACCACCATCCAATCCTCATTCAAACAGACACAGTTATTTCTCAGGAAAGAAACCTAGTCGGTTGAAATTTGAGATAAACCAATTATAAAGGCTTCACTAAGAACCTGACTCAATATTTCGAACCAATAACAGGCAGTAACATTGACGAACCTGTCTCAGCATTCACGAACAAATGGATCGCCGCTGCTGAAAAACATATAGGTAGACGCAAAACGCTGAACAAGAAGAAAGAAGTTTCCGTGGCAGGATGAAAAATGCACAAAAGCTGTCAAAAATAAAGGCAAAAAGAATAAATATCGTCAACACAAAACATAGAAAATTTTGTGGAAATGAAAGAACTGAAGGCACGCACAAAACTTGTCCTAAAAATGCCAAGAAGGCATCATGGCGGATATATGTTTCCTATATCTCAAACTCTATCAAAACGGCAGATGTGTGAAACAAAATAAAGAATATAAAGGGTAAAAACACATCATTACACATACCAGCGTTGAAAAAGAAAATGGCGACATTCTTACAACACCAACTGATATCGCAGAATACATGGCCAGGTAACTGAAGAATCAGTTTAGCGACTAAAATTTCAAAGAAATATTCAGAACCCAAAAGAAACAGAACAGAGGGCTCTCCCAGAAATTGACCCACTCAATGACAACAAAATAAATGACTCCTTTTCATTAAATAAACTCCTATCAGCCATAAAGCTATCAAAAACACTGCAAAGGACCTGCTGATATACCCATGATATTTCTCAAACAATTACTACCAAATTATTTGAAATACCTACTTGATATTATAAATATGATTTACACAGAACATGTATTCCCACATGTATGGTGAGAATCCACTATGTTACCAATAAATAAAAATGACAAACCAAAACTAGACCCTAAATCTTATAGGCCGATAGCCCTTACATGCACAGGACGTAAAAAAATGGAGCGGATGGTGAATAATAGACTGACATGGTTTCTGGAATCGCAAGGACTAATCAGTAGTTCTCAAATGGGCTTTCGAAAAGGACACAATACACAGGACAACTTGATAACACTACAAACAGAAGAATATAATACGTTTACTAGTGACGAAATAGTACTAGCAACCTTCTGTAATATCGAGAAGGCGTTTGATGCATGCTGGAGGCGAAATTTTTAGAAAAATATAATGAAGAGTGGTCTGAATGGTAATATAATCGTATACATAAGAAATTTCCTGATCGAAGAAAGTTTAAAACTAAGAATGAACGGAGTTCTTTCTACAGCAATGATCCAAGAAAATGGGGTTCCGCAAGCGTCGGTGTTGAGCCCAAGTTTATACATTGTTGGACTCAGCAAAATCGATGCTCCAAGCATAATAAGGAAACCAATTATATATATTAAGTTCGCGGATAATGTATGCCTATTATGCAGGGAAAAAATATAAACACGATAACGAAACAAATGCAAATGGTTGTAAATCAAATACAACATTGGTGAGAGTTCACAGGTTTCGTTTTTTCGGCCTCAAAAACTGAAACAATAGTATTTTCACGAAGGAGAACCCCGACAATCGCGCAACCTATAGTGATGTATGGTGAGAATTCAGAAAAAGTTGACCAATTCAAATTCCTGGGTATGATGCTAGATAGTAAACTTACTTGGAGGCCTCACTTGAACAAACTGAAAACAAAATGTATAAGAAGACTGAATCTAATAAAAACAATAGCACACCGATCGTGGGGGGCGCAAGAGGAATCCCTTCTTGGAATATACCGAGCGTTGGTTCGGTCGCAACTTGCCTATGGAACACTAGTTTACGGAGCAGCTAGCAATACGGACCTAAGAATATTGAATGCAATACACCATGAAGAAATAAGAATTTGCCTGGGAGCTTTTCCTACAAGTCCGGTGAAAAGTATGCTTCGAGAAGCAAACGAACCACCATTGAATCTCAGGCGTGAGCATCTCCAGCAAAGATACGCTGCGAACATATCAGCCAGAAAAGAACACATTGTATATTCTACAATATTGATGAAACCTTATAACAACAGGTATCAAGAGAAAACTCGAACACCGAAACCGCTTGCACAAAGACTACAATTAGACAGAAATATAAATTACTTGGAAACAACACAACTCAAACACACATCAACACCCCCATGGAAATTACAAACACCCAAGATTGACATCACACTTACAAAATATGATAAAACAACGATACCAAAAATGCTCCTCAAACTATATTCAACAGAGCAAATAGCCAAGTATAATAAAGAAACGGTTTATTACACCGACGGATCAAAAATAAACAACAAAGTCGGTTGTGCGATATGATGTAACAACGATGTGACAAAATGCAAACTACCAGACGTACGTTCAATACATACGGCAAAACATTCTACGAACAATGCAAATTATAACATAAAATGCCGACGAAAGACAGTCGAAAATACTTATCTGCTCTGATCCATTATCGGCCATAGCATCCATACAAAATATGGACCTGAAAATCCTATAGTCGTTGAAATTCTAAATAGAACACAATACCTTTTAGCTAAGAAAATATTCACAACACTCCTGTGGATTCCATTGCATGTTGGTCTAGAAGAAAATGAAAAAGTAGATAAATCTGCTGAAGAAGCAGTGCTTTTACATCATATCACAGATTGTATTCAAATTAGTAAAGATCTTCGAACCAACCATAACGACTATATGTTTAATAGTTGGCAAACAGAATGGTCAGAAAGCGTTGGAAAACTACGAGAGCTTGAGGAAACAAAGAAACATAATCCTCTCCCGAACATTACGACAACATCAGGTTATAGTCTGTAGACTTCGAATCGGTCACACATCATTCACCCACTCTCACCATCTGACAAACCAAGACCCACCTATATGCGACACATGTAACATCCCATATACAGTGAAACACCTCCTAGTTGACTGCCAGAAGTTCAGGAACGAAAGAAGGAGAGTGAACCTTGCAGAGAACATGACAGAAATACTCAAAATCAATGATGACAACATCGACATTCTACTCCAGTTCCTTGATGCAGTAAACTACAATTCACTCATTTAAGTATCTATTAGTATTGAAATAGTCTGAATACTATAATCGAAGAGTTAAATGTACTAACGGATGTAAATGGCCTTGTAACCGAAACATTCTCACTGTTAATTAAAAAAAATTCATTTTAGCGTTCTCAATTCAACCTTACCTTCGAATTCAATCGTTATCAGCTATTTTTATTCCCTTAAATTTGGGACTCAAACTTTTGAGCCTAAGTTATATAAAATTTTGTCCATTGAGGTATTAACGATAATTACAGAAATTAACTTTAACATTATTGAATTATACCTATTTCTCAGAAGTTTTGGGTGTAGGCTACAATTTGTTGAAATAAAACTAAGAAGAATTAATATTGAATTAAAAAGTTACAGAGCAGAGATATTGTGATTAATTTCCTAAGTCTATATTTACTCTCGAAACTTGAACATTTACAGCAATTTTAGATGACCTAGATTACTGTGTACCATGTATTTTAATTAGCCAAGTTTCACGCAACGATTGCTATTTCGAAAGTTAATCGTCCTACACAGTTTTGACCTTAATATGACAGAAACTTAACGGTCCCAAGTATGTCCAGGAAACCGACGAAAACCCTTAACCAAAACCTGATTTCATCCACATAGCTCCATATATTTTCAAAGCCATTAATAACTGGTGGCATGAACCGTACAATTCCTTCACAGCGTCCTCCTGAACCGACCCTGTACAGCGCCGTCGCTAGAGCACGCTCAAGACCCAGGATAACTAGTTCAGTGCGAGCAGCCGCGATGCCCGAACGCTTTAAGGGCCCCTTCGCGCCCTAGCAATCAAATGTCGAGCTCTCCGAGAACGCCGCCGCTACCGGCGTCTCCTGACCTTCCCCCGCTACCCCCTCGCCCTAACCTAACTCCAATCGAATACTCGACCGAAGAAGATACCGGTGATCGACCTCATGAAATTAATGACCCAACTGATGAGCACAATAATGAAAACATCGAATCGAGTGATCAGCTTCTTCAACCTACTGACCATAATGAGAGCAATTTCGACGTTAGTGAACCTAGTGATGAACGACTCGATTCCAGTGATCGCTTACTTGAACGTAGTGATAAATCTACGAAAAGACCTGTATCCTACCCGTGCGGGCCGGATACAAAGCCAGAAACACATACGGTGGAGTTCAAGTTGTCGTCAAGTCATTCCGAACCGTTGAAACCGCCATTGACTAGAGGAAAATCTTTGGTGAAACCGTTCACTAGAGAGTCATTGGAGAGGTTGGAGAAAAGACTGTACAATTGGTTCGCGCATACGGGTTCACACCACGAAAGAAATCAAGTGTGGAAGATGGTTCAAGGTTGCCCTCGAAGTACGAGCCTTTTCCACCAAATCTTTATGGAAGACCCTTAGAGGAAATTGATAATTTCATATACGATGAGGTAAAGTTTTAATGTTTTTATAACACAAACATAAGAAACACATTTCCCTATTAATTTCTATTTGAACAAAATATTAAAGTGCGCCAGCACTCTATTGCGAACATCGATCGCGATGAATATATTTATTTAGCGGTAAACAACATATTTTCATGGAATTTTCTACCTTTCCTGAAACGCATGCGAAATTGAATACTACATACAAAAGATGTATATATCGGAATGGTACAATACAGGACAAGATATATTAATATTACATTCTCTGTTTATACATTCAGCGAAGTAACATGGTTACTGGTGAATATAATGTTGGTTGATGTTATATCGATCTTTGTGGCTACGAAAGTCGAATACGGTAAACTTATCAACAAGTTTTAAAGTTCTAAACTTATGGTAAAATGACCATTGTTCGGGGTCCATGAAAGTTCAAGATTTTCTTGAAGTTTCAGAGTTATTGCGCTTCTTGTTCTATGTAAATTTATAGTACGATAAACTCCCGTTAGTTATCGATCTGTTGAGGCAGCAGGTCAACAAACAATTTAACTTAGCGACTGAGATAGTTTTTCAGAGCAAGGATCTTCTATTTGAATCAATAAAGTTGTTTGTTTGGACAAAGTTGTGATTGTACAATTTAAACGTTGAATACAAGGTTCCCTGAATTTTATTTTCGTTTAACTTTGAAATAGTGAAATCATTACATTCTTTTCTGGAAACATCAACATTCAGGAAATGTCAAGGACTTCATAATTCTGGGAAAATTGGGATAAAACGAGTAAAGTAAAACGAAATGAGACATTTTTGTCACTTTTCCACAATTTATTCAATAATTACGACCGGTTTCGACCTTACGGTCCTTTTCAAGTGAATAACAAAATAATACATGAGTAGGCAAGTACAAGTACAAAATGAAATTTATCCTAAATATCGAGTAGGGGGGATTCATTATGCTCTAGTTGGCTGTTGAGGGTAATAAATTGTCGGTTTTTACATAGTTTGTTAATCTCCAAACTTTCCAACAAATTCATCTCTCTCCCTTTGTTACATTTATGAAGGATTTTGAGATTGTTCAATAATGAATGAATGAAAAAAAATAGTGAATATTGAAGGATTTTGAGATTGTTCAATTATATCGAGTGGTTAGTTATTTTATGTGTTCAAATATTGGCGAATTTTTATCTGAGAAAATATGTTCCTTGAATCTAGCTCCAGAACTTCTCCCTGGTTGTCCGACATAGGCTACCTGACATTCATTGCATTTGATTGGATAAATTCTTGATTGCTTGAATTTATCGTTCTCTTGTTTGGCATTGAATAATAATCTGCTTAAGTTGGGGCCCTTGAGAATGAAGTAGTTATGTTCAATTAGGAAGAGTAGTTACTGATTTTGTTAGATTAATGATTGTATTTAGAAAATGTTGTGGTATGTTATTGTTTGATTCAATTTTTCTGATGATAGTAAGTTCAGTTTAAAAATTTTCTGTCAAAAGTGGAACAGAGTAAGCTCTATGAACCATGGAGTTATATGCAGCTAGTTTGTGGCTTAAATGACTCAACGAGTCCACTGGAATGGATGCGTCTGTGAATGTTTCCTTTCTGTAAATTTTATAAGTGAGTTGGTTATTAGAATTTGTAATGATTAAGTCGACTTATTATTTTCTAAGTCAGAAGTAAAGCTGATGCGGCAATGTATTTTATTCAGGAAATTTGAAAATTGCTTAATTTGTCTATTTGAACCACGAAAACCAACTAAAATGTCATCTACATATCTGTACTAGAAATTATGTGTTTTTTAGCGAAATCTGTGTTTAATATTGAGTTTTCTCTAAATTATTCATGAAAATGTCAGCTGGTAGAGACCTGAATTTTGCTTAAAGAATTTGGATTGAAATTGAAAGTAACTTTGAGATAGGCATATTTGAAAAAGATTGCTTAATTCATTAGTGATATATGGCGGTGTGTTAGATGCGGATAAGATATCTGTAACAAGGAAGACACTCATTTATTGGAATGTTCCGGTACATATTTTTGACATTGAAAGAGACTAACTTAATATCTTGGGAGATTGGGAAATTTGAAAGTTTATGTATGAGATCTTTTGATTCAAGAATTGTGCGAGTTCACCTGATGGTGTGTTAATATATGACACTACAGGTCTTGCAGATTTTTCTTCCTTATGTAGTTTAATCAATTCGTACATTTTTGGAGCTAGAAGATTCATTAGAATCAGTTCAATCTTTTCCCATTCTGTGTGTGTTAGATATTGTAACAAACTTAGCTCTTTTTGATTTCTTTTGTGAAAAGTTTGGTTGGATATTATGGTATTTCGGTGATATCCATTGTTTTCAGTACATCCTGCATCTTTTCTTCGTATAGGTCTTTATTTTTTTATATATTCTTGATATAAATGAGATAAAAAACACAAGGTTTAACTTTAATCTACACTTTATTTGAAAAAATTCGACGACGTTTCGCTGACACAGCAGCTTTATCAAGAATGATAAATTTCTTTATTGACATTCTTGATAAAGCTGCTGTGTCAGCGAAACGTCGTCGGATTTTTTCAAATAAAGTGTAGATTAAAGTTAAACATTGTGTTTTTTATCTCATTCATATCATGGATCTACATCAAGTAACGGCCTCCACAATTCAGATGTATTCTTGAATCAAAAACTTCTAGACCTCTCGAAATTTCAAGCACAATACACTATCTCTAATTCTGTAGATCTCATACATAATCATTCAAATCTCACAATCTCCCAAGATATTAAGTTAGGTTAGATTTCGATGTCAAAAATATGTACCCGAACCCCTTGTTACAGATATCCCATTCAAGTCTAACACACCGCCATATTTCACTAATGAATTCAACAATCTTCTTCAAATATGCCTATCTCAAAGTTACTTTCAATTTCAATCTAAATTCTTTAAACAAAATTCTGCTCTTCCAATGGGTTCACCTCTTGCCCCTTTACTAGCTGACATTTTCATGAATAATTTAGAGAAAACTCAATATTTAACACAGATTTCGCTAAAAACCACATTATTTGCTGGTTCAGATATGTAGATAACATTTTAGTTGGTTTTCGTGGTTCAAACAGACAAATTCAGCAATTTTTAAATTTCCTGAATAACATACATTGCCGCATCAGCTTCACTTCTGGATAAGAAAATAACTCAATTAATTTCCTCGACTTAACCATAACAATTCAAAGACCTTACTCTGTTCCCCTTTCGACAGAAAATTTTCAAACTGAACTTAATATCATCAGAAAAATTGCCTCAAATAACAACATACACAACATTTTCTAAATACAATCATTAAACGCAAAGAACAACGTATTACCTGTCAAATACTATATAGCATCGTAGAAACCCCGGAAAAAAAGATACACTAGTCTCAGATACACCGGCGAACTCTCTAACAAAATCAGTAACTATTTTTCCAAATTGAACATAACTACTTCAATCTCAAGCGGCCCTAACTTAAGCAGATTATTATTCAATGCCAAACAAAAGAACGATAAAATCAAAGCAAATGCAATGAATGTCAGTTAGCCTATGTCGGACAAACACGGAGAAGTTTGGAAGCTAGATTCAAGGAACATATTTCCTCAGATGAAAATTTGGCTAATATTTGAACACATCAAATCAACTAACCACTCGATATCATTGAACAATCTTAAAATCCTTCATAAATGTAACAAAGGGAGAGAGATGAATTTGTTGGAAACTTTGGAGATTAACAACAAACTGGGTATAAAAACCCAGAATTCATTACCCTCAACAGCCAACTAATGCATAAAGGATCCCCACTACTCAATATTTAGGATGAATTTCATTATTTACTTGTACTTGCCTAGTCATGTATTATTTTGTTATTCACTTGAAAATGACCGTAGGGTCGAAACCGGTCGTGATTATTGAATAAATTGTGGAAAAGTGACAAAAGTGTCTCATTTTGTTTTACTTTAAAAATGAATTTCTATAAAATAAATAAATCATCAATACTATCAAATGAATAGAATAGTTAATTCATACCGCTGTTACCCGTTATCATGATGATAATAAGAAATTAAACTATGTATTATAGTTACATCACAAGTGATGTATTGAAAATCTGGATTGAAATTTACGTTTCTCGACAATCTTCAGCTAAAAAGTATTAAATTAAAGATGAAAATACATACATATATAAACAAATAGGTCCAAAATTATAAAGGGTTCAAATAGGAGGTACTAAAATAATTATTTTCAATAGGGACAAATAATATACTGGTCGTTCGGAAGATTGTCTCTATGCGGGTTTGTTGCAGTTTGATATTTTCGATGCCTTCAAGAAACCTAACTATCGTCCATAAGGTCTGTGAATAAATAGAAGATGACCTATGGCTGGAAAATGATGGCTATTTTTGATATAATGTGAAGCAAAAGTAGATTAATCTGTTTTTTGGTTATTGTAATCTGATTTATGCTCTTTTTATCTCGTTTTAATAACAACATATGTGAAATACCCAAAGATAGAACCATAGATGTCAAAGAATCATTCAAGAACAGCCTTGTATATAAAAAGCAAAATAATTAAATCTTGTTTTAGAAAGTTCAACACCTAAAAATTCTATGAAAAACTCAATTTAATTAACACAAAAGTTGTAACAGGTTCAAACCCCAATCAAATCATATTTAATCAGTTTGGATGTAGATAACATGTTTTAAAAGATCCCAGGAAACAAATGCCTTCCATTGGTCTCAGACATCATACGTTAATCCGGCTCTACAAAATGATTCCATAATGAATAATGAAATAAAACAAGTTACTATGTTTTACCTAGCACTAATTGATTGATGTAAGGAATATAAAATTACATTAGTTGGACCGGTTTCAGACGTACGTCTATTATCAACAACAAGCTAATGAAAACTGGATATCATTTGGATGAAAGAAGAATGCAAACATCTTTATAATAAAAGGTATGTCACTCAGCACTACCTTAAGGTCTTGCACTCAGAACTCAGTTTTAAATTACAGTCTTTAAAATTTTATTATTTTTTTATGATTATTAGAAAATAATATAAGGCTGAGGACAGAACTCCTATGATAGCCTAATCAAATTGAAGTCCAACAAAAATAATGCAGCTAAATTTTCACAGAACATTCTAAGATGATATCATAGCTAGTATCAGATGAAGATGAAAATAATGCAGATAATAGCGTGAATATTAACAAGAAATCAGGCAAACAGAAAAGAGTCAATTTTGTTTTTGAAACAGTTCACAGAGTTGCAATTAACAATGTCACTGGGAAGCTGATATTTTAGAAGTTACAATAAGATCTAAAATTAGTATTTCCACATTAAAAAAATTTCATATACAGTCTAGAAGATTAAAATCACTCAAATCAAAATTTTCAGTCACTCACAATAGATGGAGTTAATTCTTCCGGAAGTCGAAGGGATGTTAATTCATCTGATGTTCAATTCAACTAGAAAGAAACAGATCTCTTTCCCAAAGGTCCTAAATTTGTGCATAAAATACAAAATAACTCTTTAGAAACATCAGCCGTTGATTCCGAAATTTTAGCGGAAACTTTAAATACTGGTAATTTTGAAAAGGCAAAAGTTGAGAGGATTTTGAAGAACCATAAAAAATTAAACCAACTTGAGGGAAAAAATTTCAATCAAAACTCTCAAACGCAAAATTTCTGAAAATTTATTAGTACCCACGAGAGCAGACAAGTCGAATGCTATAATTTTTCCAAAAGTACAGTATGAGAAAAAAATTGAAGATTTCATTAATAGAGAAGCGCTTACTCTCTTTCAGAAAGACCCAACACCACTTATACAGAAACCACTTAGAGCAGCCGCTAATAATATGCAATCATTTTTAGTAGCTTCCAGAGAAACAGATGGATTATAGTGAATCCTTGAATTCCTAGATTATATGGTTTCATTGAAACACATAAAGAAAATAACCCCATTCGTCCAGTGGTTTCATATAACAACACAAATACTTGCTAAGCAACTAAATTCCAAATAAAAATCACTTTCTGATTTTCATTCACAATATAGTATAAAAATTCATTGCAATTATCGAATAAAATGGATAATTTCCTCATGTCACCAACCACAGAATTAATATCATTTGATGTAGATAATATGTTTTCGAATATACCTGCAACAGAATGTGTTCCTTAATAACAAGTATTTTAGAGGCAAGAAATCTCAATGTTGTCTGCAAAGATGAGTAAATTTTCTGTTTGATTTAGGCTTGACTCAAAATTATTTTCAGTTCAATAATAAGATATATTCACAAAATAATGGTTTAGTTATGAGTTCACCCCTCAGTTCCCTTCTATCTGAAATTTTCATGCCAAATTTGGAAAACACTAAAATTATTACATCACCTTTGATAAAAGGCATATTCTCCTTTGGTATCGCTATGTTGATGACATTGTAGCATGTTTCATTGGAACGAATAGACAGCTAGAAATCTTCCTGAATTTCATTAATAGTATTCATCCAAAAATTAAGTTCAAAATAGAAACTGAAGTCGATAGTAAAATCAATTTCTTAGACCTAACAATAACCCGTGAGAATAATAACCGTTTATCAATATCTTCAAAAAATCATCGTATACGGATAATGTTTTACTGATAGATTCATTCCACCCATATTCTCAAAAAATAACAGCCTTTAAATGCATGATTCACAGATCAGTTTCTTTGCCGTTATCGGACATGGACTGAAAATCAGATTTTAACACCATTATATCAATAGCAGAGAAAAACGGCTTCGTATAAAAGCAATAGAAAATTTAATTAATCGAAAAATACGCAACAACACATTTAACATGATATATCCCCAATCAAAGAAAATTCTCGGAACAGGCTGAGTATCTAGGGTTAACCCTAGATCAGAGACTCAACTGGAATTTACACATTAACAAAACTTTTTCCAATTCTACATCGTGCCTATGGGCATGCCGTATACTCTTCGGAAAGACCTGTAGGCTACAGCCAGAAAATAACCCACTGGTTATACACAGCGGTTGTAAGACTCATTATCACATATGCATTGTTCCTATGGTGAATGAAAACATCAGAAATAACTGCAGCGCTTAGCGTGCGTGAGCATAACAGGGGCTATAAGAAGCACTTCGACTGCTGACTTGGAGGTAATCTTTAATCCCCCTCCTCTTCATATAAAACTGAAAATGTAAGGGCTGATGAAGGCATTATGGCTCTAAGACACAAAAAAACTATTACCTGGTGATCTGAAGGGTCACCTGGGGATTCTGAGTTACATAGTTCCAGAAATCTTATCACAACCATCGGATATAATGCCGCTTGAGTTTGATTTTCACACAACTTGCGAAGTGGATATAGAAGACCTCACCATCGTAGGGGAAAAATAAATCAATTAGACCAAATATCCTCCATCTGGTACACGGACGGATCAAAAACGATTGATGGAACAGGAGAAGGCATATATGGACCCAAGTATTCCATCATCAGTGCTTCTGGGCTCTACTCTCACAACCATGCAAGCAGAAACACTTGCTGTAAACCTGTGCTGCCAAGAGGGACTACGAAAGAAACTCAAAGGTGCACAGATCAACATTTTAACGGAGAGTCAGGAAGTGATTGAAGCTTTAAAGTCTTAGAGTTATCGGAGCATCTCTGTCTGGGAATGCCGTCAATCCTTGACGCAACTCTCTGAGGGGAACAAACTTTTTCTGTGGTGGGTGTCTGGCCACAAAGGCATACGAGGAAATGAAGCCGCTGACGAACTGGCTAGATCAGCTGCTGGAATCCCACCCATCGGACCTGACCCCTTCTGCGGTCTAAGCAAGCCGTACGGACGCCAGAAACTGAAACGGTGGGAAGAATTTAGCAAAAAAGAATACTAGAGGAAAACTCCAGGCCAAAGACAAGCGAAAGAGTTCACTGACTATTGGCCAAAGAAGACAAAACACCTTCTCGACGAACTGAGGACTATGACAGGCCTGCTTACTGGACACTGCCCACTCAGATACGATATCAGTAAAATGGACAAATCGGAAACGGCAACATGCAGAATGTGTGAAGAGGGCAATGAAACTGCCGAACATATTCATCGCAATTGCCCGTCAAAAACATATACACTTCGATAGCGACAAGCTGAAGCCGCACGAAGTAAAAGCGAGAGCTCCCAGGGAGATTCTTAATTTTGTAAGGGAACTAGATCTACTGGGAAATGAATAAAGAAGAGTTATGGACAAAAGACCAACTTGGTCGCAGTTCGGAAAGGTTTGCAGAACCAAGCGACCCCTTTCAGTGTAATGTAATGTAATCTAATGCATTCAATTTTTCACTCATAACTTTATTCAAACAATAGCTCTTCAAAGATAATTATTATGATGTTTACATTTAAATCTGACACTGACTGTTCTGAAATTCATAGTAATCGATGATATTTGGTTAAATTACAGAATATCCATTCCGTGTCTAGTTATAAAATGGAAATAGATGGAAAAAACATGAAAGTCGAGTGTTTTAAAATGAATATTCCAACACAAGAGTGAGAATGTTTAAATTCTATTGTAAAAAATGATTTCAGAGTTATGGCAGCAGTCGTAGGGCAACGTTTTTCAATTTTTAAGATCAACCGACATTCGAATACCCAGAAAATTAGAAGAAGCTTATTTGTAATTGTTTCAATCAATGTGTTCTTCTGGGAAAAAACGCACAAGTAAGGAATGTTCATTCGTTTTAACTATTGGTATTTACTCTAATCATTGTCATAATTGTGGTAGAGTTAATTTTTGTTTTCCAAATTAGATGAGATGAACAATTTATTGGAATAATAGCTATGACGGTTCAATAGTTTTCAGATTTTCTCGAGATGCATTCTTAGAATCGCCTATTCCAATACAAACATTTGTAAGATGCAATTGAATAATATTGCCTAGAAGAGAAACGATAGAATGTAATTTACTCCTTTTTTTCTATTCGTACTCGTCAGCACTGTATGCGAGTATATCATGCGATATAGAACTCAACCTCATCCCAAACAATTCATCTTGTTAGTAAGCTCAAATTCGTGTGTTTTCTTGATAGCGATCGTAACATTATGACTGATAAAATTGAATATTAGTGATCTTTTCTTGATCTTCGTTAGCCATAAAAAGAAAATATGATGTACACTCGACGACAACATGCTTTCATCATATTGATACAAATTGAGAACTTCACTAAGGTACATAATTATATATGATCTACAACATTGCAATAAAAATGAGTGAAACCTGCTAAGATAAATCACATAACTATTATATAAATGACACAATCGAAAATAAATTGATCAAATAGGAATTATCGTCAAAATCTACCAGTTCATTCAATAATATGTTGGAAAGTTTATATCTATTAATTCCAAGGAATTTCAGAATAAATATCAAGTTTTTATTAGAGGAATGTAAGATTATGAAAGTTTGATTGAATTTATGATTTTATTCAATTAAATGGCTCTCGTAACTCGAATTTATTTTTCATTGATGATACATAACGTTAGCTAAATATTCTCGAAAAGTTTATGAATTCAATTGATCCAATATTAAAATTCACCTCGAACTCGAATGAAACGATTCAAGTATTACCAAATTATATAATAGACATGAACTCTCCATCTTCTATAAACCGTCTCATACGGACATCGTAATTCACAATACGTCATTTAATTCGATTCAGTATAAAATGGTAGCTTTCCATAGCATGATTAACAGATTAAACAAATAACTCTTAATGATGGTCACAATTCAATTATTATAAGTGAATTACTTAACAAATAATAGAAACACAAAGCATTTTAATTGATATACCCAAAATCTGAAGATCAACACAGATATACTAGCCTGACATACGTTGGGAACGTTAGCCATAATTCAAAACATTTGTTGGAAAATTCCTATTACATATTTAATTCCGAACCAATAATAACTTTTCCAAACATATCAAAACTAATCAAAGCAGGATAGCTAAAGGACAGAAATCTGGTGCATACAAACTTAGCTGCAGTAGTTGTAGTAAGATTAATATTTCTAGAACCCACACAAATTTCAGTATTGGAGTTAATTAACATTATCGTGTTTTAGAAATGGAACGAAATCTCAAAATTTTGAATCTGTGAAGGTGCATTCCATAAGATGAATATTTATAATATTTTTGGTTGTAGAGAATGAGGATTTCATATTTCAGACAAATTCAAATTACTTATAGTAATTCTAGTATCCTGCTCAGTTTTTATTGGATTAGAGTCACTTAAAATGAATGGAGACTAAATTTGTTGTTCCTCTGAATTCAGTGGAGAAGAATCATGCGATATAACTCAGACATTCTTTGTTCATGATGAAAATTAGAACGAAGCGGCACAATTTATCTTCGGACAGAAATTCTATTGAAATTGATGAATCTGAATAAGTTTTCACTAGTGAGGCGACTTTTGGTGTTATATTTTTAACTTTTCAATAATTTTCTTGAATCTATTAGGTACTAAAGCGAATCTACTTCTTCATTCATAACCTAGTTATTTCTTACTCCTTCAATTCATTGCCTGGATTTTGATATTGACAAGTTTTCTTTCACAATAGGAGATTTGTCATTTACTAATCCCAAATTTCATAATATATCTTTGGACAGATTCAAAGAAGTTTTAGAAGATATTTTAAATGACAAACGCTCTTAACAATAAAACTTTAACTCAGTCGGTAACAACATTTAAGCGAATCGTTCGGTCGCAATGTACAAAAAGCAGGCAAATTTGAATTACCGTTTCAGATTAGTTGAATCTTAGGGGATTCTCTTACTATTGGAATCTAAATTAATTTATAAATTATATTAAATAAAATTAAAAGTCAAAACAGTATTCATTATGTGAAGATACAATATTCAAAAATGAGTTTTCAAAACGTTAAAATAAGCTCAAAATATCACATAGTCTATTTAGTCTAATCCTGAAAAACTTAGTTTATCTTTGGTTTCCTGGACTCATCTTTTCGAGAAGAGGTCGGAAAAATGTAATTTCACGTTAGCGTGTTGTTTGCAAATTGTAACAACATTTCTTGTAGGGTTGAATTTTCCAAGTGTAATCTGCAACATTGCTGGAATTCCTTGTTTCTTTTGGTCCCTTGTTTGCAGTTCTCGAAGGGTTAGTTTGTGTGCCAACACTTTAAGAAACACTCTTCTGCTCAATGGCTTACGATCATTGCTGAGACGAATGATAAGGGCGTTGATACCAGACACATTCATTATTCTGTAAAAGATTACCATTAGCCAACACTTGTTGTTTCTACACACATCATAAGTGAAACACATGTGGTCTGCGGTGTCCACTCCATATTTGGTGCCATTGTAAAATGTTATTATCTCAGGTTTTACCTTTCCTTGGAACAAACGAGATCAGAACTTTCCCATTGTTGAACTCGAACATACTGCCATACTGTGTTCTTCCTCTTACATTTACAAAATATGGCGGCAACTCTCTGTTGTTTTTTCTAAACGTAACAACGTAGGTGACCTTTTGTTTGTTCAGATCATCAATGAGCTCAAAGTCGGTCAACCAATTGTCGGCTGTTACGTTTCGCCTACTTCCCAATAAGGGATGAACCTTTGACGACGTCAGGTGGTTTGTTACTCAAGTTAAAAGGACCCGCAGGCTGTGTAACAGCATACACTTTCAGGTTGTATGTGTAGGTCACCTTAAAGTCAACAATAGCGAATTACTTGAAGCCATACTTGTTCGGCTTTGATGGAATGTACGGTCGGAAAGGGCCCATCCTCATCTCGTCAATTGTGACATTCCCTCCAACATTGAAATTCTTTCGACAATTCTTGACGAAAAGTTCCAAAATTTGGAGGATATGACAGAGCCTGTCCTACTAATTTCTTTGATTTCAGGAATTGTGGCCTTCAAAGTGAAGGCCCCTAATCAATGTTTCAAACTGTCTCAGGCTCATTACGAGGCTTAACTATTCTATTCCATAATTTTCTTCCATAATTCCTCCAAACTTTGTCTGTGAGCTCCTGCAAGGTAAAGTCAACTCATACATGCTTTTAGTTCAGTCATATCAGCTAGTCTGATATCTCTCTCTTCCAAGGAATTGTTTTCTTGATCATGTCAATATATTGCAGCTTTAGTTTATCTAGGTGCTTTTATGACTTCTGGAGCTGAGTAATAATATTTTCAGCTCCTGTACGCTTGCACATATCCGGTCCATTTTGACTTCTTATCCTCAGCGAATAGTGATAATGGAAAAGGTGATAATTCGTATGCCAGATACTGTTTAATATCCCGAAGTGATTCTCTTGAAATACACATGCGTTGAAATAAAAGTAAGGGATTGATGGAGATTTTTCAACATCAATAGTGATTGCACCTGCGGTTTTCGATTAAATGATAGTCCTTGAAAATTAAATCCAATGATGTAAGTCATTAAACCTTCTCCTCATTCAAAAGCTCGATGACTGAGCTAAACATTCTCAAAATGTACACTTCTATACGAAATTATTTAAAAACAATAACTCTGTAAGTTGTATAGTAAAAGAAAAGATTAATGAGTAAATAGGTTGAGTTATAGGTATTGATGCAAAAGTGAGTTATACGTACATAGGGATTTGTAATGTATCATAAGTTTATAATTATTAGTAATTGACCTACGTGTCATGTCATCCCCTGTTGACTACTCGTAGCCCGTGACCACTGAGCAAAACGCTCCTCCTTACCGTTCTGTCATCGAAATAAGCAGGTTGTATCAACTGTGCAATAAATTAGTAATCATCAATTATGGACTTCATTCTATTATATAATCACAGGATTATAAAAAGACGGATCAATTGACGAAGCCGGTCAACTTTCGAGCGCTGTAACAGCGTTAAAAATAAATGAAAGTAAAACAAAATATAAGAAAATGTTCCTCAAAAGACCATCTACAAGATTGGTCAGGGATAATTTTTCGATAAAGGAAAAAAAAAGTTATTGTTCAAAAAAGAAAATTTTCATAAGAATTTTTCCACTCTTTTGCTTATAACTTTTGAAATTTTTCATTTCCGTCAAAAAGTGAAATGAACGTTTTTGTAGATAAAGCAATGTGCTACAAATAATGTCCTGACATTTTTTTTGATGAGATCTATAGTTTTCGAGATATCGAGGAAAATATATTTGCACTCCTTTTTCAAGATGGCGGCTAGGAGACAAGGGTTGCAACCCCACAAATTCGGAGTTCAGCTTCTATTGACCCCCACCTCCTCCACATGTCCCAACTCGGAGTTCAGCTTCTATTGACCCCCCTCCTCCACATGTCCCAACAATAGAATGGCGTCCTCTAGAAAATGCAATACTTGGCCCCTAAATTGTAACAATGGCCTGAGTAGGTTACTCTTGTCTCAAATTTTGGCAGAATACTTCGAGGAGTATAGTTACTATTGAGAAAATCGAATCAATTTTTGAACTACATCTTCCTGAATTTCAGAATCGGTGTATTTTCCAACCTGTATTTATAGAAACTTTTATTTTATGCAAAAATTCACCTCTTTGAATTGTGACATATTATTGAACACCCCATATAAATATACATGTTTTTTCTTGATCCCTTTGTAAGTCTTCATCTCGGTAGGAGCATTCACAAAGATGTTCAAGACAGCAAGATGATCATCTAAAACTTTTGTTAATCTGCCTTATTCAAGTTTAGTGTCTGCAGTTGTACTCACAATCTCTCCTGTATGCGGCCCCTTAATAGTCTCAAAGGAACATAACTAGGTGAACACTTGGCATTTAATTTCGGTGCAATAACTTCAACTATTAAGTCGTATAATAGGTTAATCTCGGTTGTGAATGAAGGTTTATTCTTTATGTGTCGGCTCATTTGATGCTTGTGTGCTGTGTTTGTTTGCTGAACAATTCTTCATTCGATTTCAATTATGAAAGAAGTGCATAATATGTTGTAATCAGATTCTATATAGGATTTAAAGTAGTATCTCTATTGAATTTTGTCAAGGAGAGATTAATTATATTTACAAATATTTACATACAAGGCATGCTAGGAAGTAAGAATACTGAGACCACAACGTTGTGGTTTTCTGGTAGAATTTGAAATATGAAGAAATTCTGGTACAACTAATCGAAAAATATGCCATATACTTGGGGTGGCCAATCGGTCGATCACGATCGATCGCGACTAGTAGTCCAGTCGATCGTGGTAAGGTGAAAATATAAATCCGTAGACTAGCAAGGTGATTCAGCTTTTTTAGCAGATTTTACTGAAAAACTGAGCACAGAAAGAATAAAACACTAACATGAATTATGAGTTCTATGCAAGTAGATAAGCTAGGAGCATGCTAGATCACATGCTATCCGGTTCTGTTTAAAGAGGGCAGTAGGCGGGTTATCCGTGACCTTGGTTTGACCTTTTTGCAAGAAGTGATAAGAAGAAGAAGAATAAGACGAAGAGTTGTCGACAATGACCAGAAGGGGTTGTTGAAGAGGAGCCGAGCTATGACGTAAATTCAATTAATTTTAATCGGTTTGTTGTTGATTATTATTACCTTTAGGTGAAAAAATTCGACTTGATGCAAGTTTCGACTTGTTTATGCAAGTTGAATGAGTGAATTATGATAATTTTTAGGGTTATTTATAGCAAAATAGACTTGTCTATTCAAGTTCAATTAATATTTCTTGTTTTGCTGATATTTGAATATAAATGATCACCTTTGGGGTTATATAAATATCATATTTATTTGTATGAGATGAATGATGTTGGACTGGTTAAGTTGAAAAGCTATGCCGTTAATTCAATTCATTTTAATTGGTTTGTTGTTGTTGATAATGATAACCTTTAGGTTAAAAAATTCGACTTGTTTGTGCAAGTTGAACGAGTAAATTGTGATGATTTTCAGGGTTATTTATGAAGAAAATTGACTATCCTACTCAAGTTTGATTAATATTTCTTATTTTGCTGATATTGGAAAATAAATGATAACCTTTAGGGTCATATGAAGATTATTTATATTTGTATTAGCTGAATACTGTATAAGAAACCGTTAATTAAATTGTTAATAGTTTGAACATATAAAAGCAGAGAATTTCGATGGAATATTCATTCTATAAATATGGATAGAGCATTGAGAGTGTTAGAACCGAAACCTCTACCGATTAACAAAATAAGTATGACGCGAAAACGTGAAGAAGAAGAAATATTTGAAATTGATTTGTATTTCAAAAGCAATCAGCGTTTATGATAGTTGACATCGAAAAGAGGAAATTTCAACAATATATGAACATTGAGGATAATATGGAAAAACATACTAAACACAATTTCGTTCCTGACAAGCAGAAATTCAAGCAGTGATATCAGACTTCTAAATTCGCTTTAGTGATTTCAAATTGACTATTGAGTAACCTACCTGAATTCTTTTCTTTGTTAATCGCTGAAATTTCTCAAAAGATTGAGTGTTTGTCTATCATTTCATTTCTAAGAGGTGTAAGATTTCGGATTGAATTACCGGATTGACTTCATAAATTTGAAGAGCGTTGTTGATGAGTTTCACTGTATCACTAAGTGGAACACTATGGAAGAGATTTACTACATCCCATGACATAAGTTTAGCGTTCGGTGGTAGTATCGTGTGCTGAAATTTATTAATTAGGACTGAACACTTTTCAAGATCCAACTGAAAAATTTTCACGCTTTCTCATAGACATCATTCAACAGTACGCTGATTTTGAACCTAAATTCTTAATAAAAAGCTCTTCAGTCCTAATTAATGAAATTCAGCACACGATACTACCACCGAACACTAAACTTATGTCATGGGATGTAATAAATCTCTTCCCTAGTGTGATGTTCCACCTAGTGATACAGTGAAAATCATCAACAACGCTCTTCAAATTAATAAAGTCAATCTGGTAATTCAATCAGAAATCTTACACCTTTTAAAAATTTGTTTAGAACAAAATTATTTTAACTTCAATGGAGTATTATATAATAGTGAAAAAGTTTAATCATGGGTAATCCTCTGAGCCCTCTACTCGCTGAAATTTTCATGGATAATATTGAAAGAACTATCCAAGAACAAATACTTCATTAATTGGTTTAGATATGTCGACGGTATTATTTGTTGTTTCACTGGCACAAACAGACAATTAGAGTCATTCGAAACATTCATTATCAAAGTTCACGATAATATTAAATCAACGTTAGAGATAGAAACAGAAAACTCCATTAACTTTCTGGATTCAACTATTACTAAAATTAACGGCAAACATGATTTTTCTATTTTTCATAAGCCATCGCATTCATATAATACTATTCACATCTCATCATCTACACATTCTCATCCGCATAAATTAGCTCCTTACAGTAGTATGGTACATAGCCTCATTAATATCCCAATGTCACAAAATAATTTTATGAAAGAGCGAAATATAATTAAACAAATAGCAGTCAATAACGGTTACAGTCCTAGTATGATTGAGAACATGATTTCACGCAAAAAAATTAAAAAGCAATACAAGAAGTATTTCCAAGTACAAAAAGTTCTAACACAAAATTCAACAGTTTAACTTATATTGATAATCCTAGTCTGAAATTAAAATCATTCCTCTCGCATTTTAATTTCAAAATAGCATTCCGAACTGTATATTCTTTAGGCCGACATATCAAAAACTGCAAGTCTGAAATTGAAAAAGGTAATAAATCCGGTGTTTAGAAAGTCTTGCAGGGATTGTAATAAAATTTATATTGGAAGAACTTTCTTAAATTTCAAAGTTAGATTATCCGAGCACAAACGTAGTTATAATTATCATATTCCCATTATTCTAATCACTTACTCGAAGAAAACCATAACTTTAATGATAATTTCAAAATTTTACACAATGAAAATAATAGACAAAAACTCAATCTATGGGAAATTTTAGATATTAACAAAGAAAATAATTGAAGTAGGTTTCTCAATAGAGATCTAAATCCTTCTCCTTCACTCAATCTTTTCACGGATAAAGCAAGCAACTCCGATGGGTTTTCCAACATACACCTTGTACTTGTACCTAATTATTACATTAAGTAGGAAAGAAGAATAATATATAAGAAATAACTCTGTTCATTAGTTTGTATCTATCTGATGAAAACACTGTGAAGTGAAACCGGTCATAGTTTTGTTAATATAGTGAACATCTGAATACCATAGTCTTATTTCATTGAAAATATGTATATCGATTTTCATCAAGTAACGATCTCCTCAATAAAATTATCCATTTAATAATTCCATTGATCTTAGTGATATCTATGAACTGGCTACAAAATTTGCAGATGTATTTCAAATGGACAACATGACAGTTAAAAATGAAATTATTACTCTGCGCTGCAACATATTCTTAGAAGCAAGGTTTAGATCTCTGGGAATTGGTTCACAACTAGAAATATTCAAAGTTGAGAAAATGTATTGAACAACTGCATTCTTGTTTCGGTTGAATATATCTATGTGAGTCAGCATTTACCTACTCAAAACAAAAGAAAAATAAACACCGTTCTCGCTTGATATACCGTCATACATTGGATTCTTTAAGGTTGACAATTTTCAACTACAAACCTGATTTTACCAGTCTAGTGGAAGATGCTCAGATGCGATGCTCACACTAGAATAAGTAGTTACTAAGAATAATCAAAATGAAACATAATAAAACTGCACTTACTAATCTATGCTGTTCAATTCAAGATTTTGAGAGGTATTTATTTTGTATATCGCACAAGGTTTCGTCAGTAAACAAAAGATCTTAGGTCTTAGTTGGCCATCCCTGTCATATACAGTGTCTTCCAAGGAAAAATTTCCATCCCATCTATCTCAAGATGAACTGATTTCAGCAGAAAAAGCTGAGACATTTCAATCTTCGATTGAAGGGGAGGCACTTTCTGAATTGGTTCAGAGCATGCGAAATCAACTCCATACCCTCAGCAGCACCTATGAAAAAGTTTATCGTAGGAAAGTGGGTCGAGTGACATATCTTTGGGAAAGTCTTGCAATTTTTTACTCAAAGATACTACCTCTATGAACACAGAAAGTTCAAACGCAACGAAAATTTGTAACTCAATAAAAATTTGCCACCCTCTCTACAGGGTGTTACATAATAGTATGACACAACTTTAGGAGGTAAATCTACGTGCAATTATAAGGATAGAAGTTCATATAAACATAGGTCCGCAAAAGCTTCGTTACGGAGCTGCAGGGTCTTGAAATTTTCACTTTTTGATATATTTTCGTACTTCTGACCGTTCCCGAGCAAAAAATTATTGAACGATTGTATGCATTCGCTGAGTTGAAAGCAGAACAGGTGCGCTATCTAAATCGAGTAACATTAGACAGGCGAACATTTTCAAATATCCACAGAAGGTTGAGGGAAACTGGTACTTTACTGCAAATAATCATTTAAGAGGTGCAACTCAAACGATGAGAATTCCAGATATTGAGGAAGCAGTTTCGAATTGTATTGATTTGAATCCTCATGTGAGTACAAGAAAAATTGGAAATCAGTTGAATATTTCACATGTTCTAGCTTGGAGGATTCTCCACGGTTTTTTATTATACCCGTTTCATATTCAACGCGTCCAAACTCTACTCCTTCGAGGTTTTCCTTGAAGACTGAATTTTTGCCGATGGTTCTTAGCTTAAATTATAGAAAATGTTCATTTTGATAGTGAAATAATGTTCACAGCAGAAGAGATCACAAATTTTCACAATAATCATTATAGGGCTGAGGAAAACCCCCATTTGATTGAAGAATCTCATCATCAAGAACAATTCTCACTGAATGTGGGGGTCGGAATAATTGGAAATTATTTGATTGGGCCATTTTTTTTGCCTAACAGACTAAACGGTCCCGCTTATCCGAAATTGCTTGAGGAGGAGTAACCTTCATTGCTCCATTTGAGTGGAGATGCTAGAGAATTCTTGAATAATACATAAAAAAATAGATGGATAGGTCGGAGTGGGCAAGAATTATCGCCTCCTAGGTTTCCAGACTTTAATAGTTTAGACTTTTTCTTATGGAGATATCTGAAAAGTTTAGTTTATACCACTCCAGTGAACACTGTAGAATAATTGAGAAATCGAATAATTACCTCTTGTGACACTATAAGAGGTACCCCAGGAATATGTCAAAGAGTGTGAGATAATATGAGCAGAAGGATCGAGGCCTGTATTCTTGCAGGTAGAAGACCCTTCCAGCAATTTATTTAGGTTTTAATTTTTCTGTTTTGTGGTTTGATATTGAAAGTATATGTTGAGTCTCAGAAGACGAGCTATCAAAATAAAAGCAAATTTTGGGCATACCTGTCGAGTATTTCTATTACTCTTTTTATTTAGGAATAATATACAATTCAAATAATTCAAATTTAATAATTTCTCATTCGAAAACGGTTGAAGATACGGAAAAATTACATGTATCAAAAAAGTTTCTAAATTGAACAAGGATGACAGAAAAGTTTGAAAGGGTAAAAAGAGACATGGCCTCGAAAAAAAAATTACCTTGAGAATTTCATTTGAAGTCTAGGGCGTGTAATGATGGAGGCTGTAAAAATTTGTGCTGAATATCTCAAAAACTGCAGGAATTTTGAAGAAGAATCCAATTTTTGCCAGAAATATCAACACCCTGTAGCACCGTAACGAAGCTTTTTCGAACATGTGTTGATATGAAATTTTTTTTCTAGAAACTGCACGTAGATTTACCCCCTCAAGTTGTGACATACTACTATGTGACACCCTGTATATTAAGAAAGACTGATTGTAGCATAAAAATCTGAGAGACATCAATTTGTTATTGGAGAGGGACCA
The DNA here is from genome assembly GCA_013387265.2 of Cryptolaemus montrouzieri. Lineage (NCBI taxonomy): Eukaryota > Metazoa > Arthropoda > Insecta > Coleoptera > Coccinellidae > Cryptolaemus > Cryptolaemus montrouzieri. The sequence goes on from JABFTP020000185.1 coordinate 130,657,347, forward strand.
ACTCCTGAGTTGGTTCGAACATCATCCTCCTATTCACAGCATCTCCTCAGTTAAAATTCATTATAGGGAAAGTGGCTTGAGTGACATATCGTAGGCCCTTCAATTTTCCATTCAAAAACTCTATTTTTATGAATTTGAAAATGCTTGAGATCAATTCTAATTCTCTGCTATCATTCTCAGGTGACGATTCTTGTCCTCTTCCTCAAGGAAATATAATAATTTGAGATATTGATCAACATCATTGTTTTGTAGAGAACGTGCAAATGTTTTTATTACAATCTTCTGGTAATGATAAATCTGTTTGACATTCTTCTTTTATTTTTCAATACTTTCAATCACAGTTATCGTTTGTTAGACGAACTTTGAATATGATTCCCTCAACTGATGAGCGGGTCGAAATTGTTCCAATTTATCATCGAAAAAATTGTTGTGCCAGAGCAACTTCAAGGATTTTCAATGTGAATCATCCAGAGGAATAGGTAGGAGTATGTTTCATGTTTGATGAATAGATTTTTAATTAAGGGTTCGGTGGTTAACAAAAAACCTAAGGTTCAACATCAGCCTTTACAAAACGAAGTAACTGAAGTTGCAGAACATTATCATGTGCATCTGTTGTATAAGCTTCAACAGTTTACATGATCGTGAAACATTTATAAGTGAAACTATTTCATGAAATGAACAGAGACAATTTTGTGAAATTTTAAGTGAAAACATTTACGATAATTTCATATATTCTGTATAATACCTGTTTACCTGACGAGAATACCTTTACCCTTATTGGTGAAGTTTTTTGTTGTAAAAAAACTGGCTAGTACGATAAAAATCTTGAATTATCACCACATGTTTGGGATATTGTATTCAGTCGTCACTGAGGTTTGAAACTGTGAATTTCAGAATTTCAAAAAGCCTATTATCATAATTGAAAATGCCTTACGTTGGATTGTCCGATGTGCAGAGGGGTCGAATAATTGCTCTTGTTGAAGAAACGGTGACAAAAAGGGATATTGCGGCCACAATGGGAGTGATTTCAAAAACCTACGCTTGATACGTGGAGCTAAAATCTCTGCAAAATTGGCCTTGAAGAGGTCGTAGGAAGATCTCTTCTGAAGAACAAGACCGCTTTTGTGACAGATTGCAAGAAGATAACCTAGTGCGTCGCACCCCCAACTCCAAAGGTAATTTCTGGAAGCAACAGGTATCAGTGCATAAGTCGAAAAGTCAAAGACTTTGTTCAAGGGGTTTATACAGCAGAAGGCCCTTAAGAGTTCCAGAGCTAACCAGACAACAGAAAATTAACAGACTTAATTGGTGCATCGAGCACCAAAATTGGGATATTGAGAATTGGCGAAATGTTTTTTCGGATGAAACCAGAGTTGGTGTTCGATCAGATAACCGCCAGATTCGGGTTTTAAGGGGTAGTGGAGGAATACGAGTAGCAAGACAGATTTAGAAATTCAAGGAGGCAGTGTTATGTTTTCGGGTGGATTTGATTTCGTTTCCTGCGAGTGTAATGGCTAGAAATTACGTGGATCTAATGCTGGAGCCCATAGTGAGACTCTGGCGAGGTTTCCACGGTGACAATTTCACTTTTTTGCAAGATAATGCTCCCCCGCATATAGGCAACCTCACACCACATTATACTGAAACAGAGGAATCGCTCTTTTGGACTGGCCAGCTACAGACCTAAATTCTATTGAACATTCATGGGGTAATCTCAAAAGGAAAATCAGATCGCACCAGGATAATCCAAGAACCCCACATTAGCTCATCCAAGTAGCCACAGAAGAGTGGCAGAATATTACCCCAGAGGAGGTCGAAACCCTAATCCAAAGCATGCCTAAACGGATTCAGGCTTGTATCAAGGCAAGAGGGAGTAATACAAGCTACTGAGGTCGAGAATAAAACATTTCCATGAGAAAGCAATTTTCAATTTTTTTACTACATGCGGAAAGAGTCTCTTATTTTCTTTTATTTGTTTCTTTCTTAGAATAAATCTTAATTTATTTCTTTTTGCAATTGAAATATCTCAAAAAGGATCAATTCTAACAATAATTCGAAAGTCTCAAAATCTCCGAGGTAATATCCATAATATCGGGAGATTCCATATGAAGGTTGTGTGTTTATTGAAAATATGTGCTATATAGCTTTATTAATGTGGTGGTTTCAATTTTGCCTTCGGTTGAAGCGAACAACTTTCAGTTATTTGAAAAATTAAGAAACGTGAGTTCCTTCGAAATATTCAAGCTCAGTTAGGAGCTGTTCATTGATTTTCTAGCCTACCAATTATTGAATTAGAGAATTCAAAATCAACAATACATCAATAGAAAATGAACATGGTTCGAGAAATCTACGGAATGTGGAAGAAATGATTTACAAAATACACAGTATGATATTTGAATGATATAGTTAGGACCATATGTATATCAGAAGATACAGTTCTTTCAATTCTAAATATTTTCTTTCAATTCTAAATATTTTGATAACCATTTTGTAAAATTACTTGCGGCAAAATAAATGCTGTGCTTATTCCCACTAGGGATGGAACGTTACCCTTGAATCCATTCTGTGGCAATCCTAAACTTGATGAGTTTCTGCATGGATATATGTGTACAAAAGATGGATGAATTATTATACTCCGATTCGGAGATACAGAACATCGAAATTTTAAAATTTTTAAAACGATGCCCGAATTATCTGTGAAACTAAACCGAATCGAAATGAATGGTTTTTTCGAAAGTTGTAGAATTGCAGAGGGACATATTGTGGCGACCGTGAATTGAACTTAAATTTGCTTATAGGTATTCTCTTAAGTTCAACTTCGTTTTCTTAAAAGATGTCCTCAATTTTCCACAGCTACAATCGGAAGAGCTGTCAAATTCACATCTGAATATGTTTGAAGCTCAATCCCTAAGAATACCTTGAACCTTTTATTGTGTTATTTCAATGAGGCAAGCAGTTTGGAGCATGCAAGTGTAAATTGATAATATTATGGAAAATATGGTCTCGCCTTACGGCTAACTTCTGATAAAGCGTAGACGTGTTCTCAAGATAATTGGCAAATTAACGTTTGTTTGATGAAAGCTCCTTTATTCGTTAGAAGAACGCAATAAAAGGTTCAAAGTCCTTCATTGAGAATGAGCAGCGAAATTATTCGGACATAAATTTGATCGCTTTCACGATTGCTATTATGAGAAAATTACGTTTCCATTTGAGAACAAAAGAGGTTAACCTCGAGAAAAAATAATTTCAAGGTCACTACAGTAAAAATTTCATTTGGATATGGGCTAGTTTGAGAAATTATTTTCTGCATTGATCAAAATGATTCGTCTGGCATATATGAATATACTGGATGTTTCTGAAATAAGATGCAGTAAAACGAGGAAGACCTGCTTTTAAATATAATTACACTTAATTCCCTGTGTGACGGTGAAATTATGCTCACACACAAGGTCTCTTTGTTAGCTAACATTAGGCTGAATGTATTTGAGGTAAAGCTTGAAACTGATCTTCATATTCGAGATACTGTTTTGCACCAATGGTACAAAGATACCGTTCGGCAAATGAAATAATTTCTTTCTTTTTTCAACAAAGGTCATGATATTTTCTGTGAAGGTTTTCAATGAGAGAAGTTATACAACTTAATATGTTTATATGGGTGGGATCACTACAAAATAATATTTTGAAAAAGTCGTTTCATAGTAGAACAGTACTTTGGGCGGCTGTGGAATTTCTAATAGTTCACCAATTCCAGCTACCCGAGCTTTATTAGCTTGAGGGTTTGCCAAAGGGGCAGTAATTAATGCAGAAGTAGCTGTAGCTGTCACATTACGGTTGAGAGGGCATATTATTGCTTTTTGATGGCATTCGTTAACTGGTTGTGAGAGAAGCTCGATATAAATGCTGGATTTCGGATTTCATGGAAATTAGTCCTGTTAAGCTTTTTGGCTAAGGTGAAGGAAATGAAAGAGGGGAAAGACTAATTCAGTATTGCGAAGAGAACAATCTTGTGATTACAAATACATGGTTCACGCTACCACCAAGACGTTTATACACCTGGAAATCTCCGCAAGACAGTAAACACCACATTGTCAGAAACCAAATAGACTTTATTATCATTAATCAAAGGTTTAGAAATCTCATCACTAAAGTAACAACAATGCCAGGTGCCGATATTGAATCTGACCACATTCCGCTGCGTGCCGACATAATATTGCGCCTGACCAGACCCAAAGAAAAAACCGTTAGAAAGACATTAGAACCAAAAGTACTTAAATACGAGGAAAGAAGATCACTATACGAAGAACATCTTGATAAAGAATTGGAAAGTATACGCAGTATAAATGATGAGAGCGAACACTGGCTCAAACTCAAAGAAGCTTTTACGGAAACAAATGAAATCTTCCTTACAAACACCGGAAGGCGAACGAGGAACAAATGGATGACCGAAAACATTCTAGAATTATTGGAGAAACGAAGGCAATGTTAAGTCAACAGAAAAAACACAGAATATAAAAGTCTCCAAAGAAAAATTCGATATGAAATAAGAGTAGCAAAGGAAAGTTGGCTGACTGAAAGATGCCTGGAAGCAGAAAATCTGAGCAAGCTGGGAGACAGTTTCCATCTCCATAAAAAGTCAAAGGAATCGCTAGGTTATATAGCAATAAGAGTGTAAGTTTCATCAGGGATGAAGACAATAAAATAATATTGGACACCGAATAACTACTACTAACATGGAGGGAATACACCACTGGTCTTTTCCTAGATGACAGACCAGGAAACCCCGAAAACGAAATAACAACGCTATCAGGACCAATTATACTAAAGAGTGAAATCAAACATGCTATAACTCTGATGAAAGCTCCGGGCCCTGATGATATGTACTAGGAAACATTTCATTTAGTTTGCGAACAAAACCTCGATATCATAGTCCGACTCTTTAACAATATTTACGACACTGGACAAATTCCCAAGGACTGGCTCCGTTCTACATTTGTCGCACTTCCGAAAACAAACAACGCAACATACAGGAGGTGCGAGGAAGTGAGTGGTGCCAGTCAGTTTGGATTTAAGAACGGTTTTGGAACAAGAGAAGCCATATTTAGTCTCCAAACATTAGTGCAAAATTACCAAGACCAAAGAAAGAACGTTCTTCTGTGCTTTATCGACTACGAGAAGGCATTTGATAATGTAAAGCACGACCTCCTCATATCATATCTTAGAGACTTGGGGCTGGATGGAAAGGATATCAGACTTATAGGTAATCTATACTGGAACCAAAAAGCAGAAATCCGAATTCAAAATGTAGGAACAACTGAGGATTTTGAAATAAAAAAAGGCGTCCGCCAGGGGTGTATCTTATCTCCGATGTTGTTCAACTTATATGTGGAAAGAGCTCTCATCGAGTCGATCTCCGACAGTCCCATTGGTATTAGAGTAAACGGAATTCCCATCAACAATATTCGATACGCAGATGATACCGTGATACTGGCAGATAGTGCAAATGACCTGCAAGCACTACTACATAACGTCAATCAAGAAAGCCAGAGATTGGGTTTGAAAATTAACATCCGTAAAACTAAATGTATGGCCATTAGCAGAAACGATGCCCCAAATGCCATAATATCCATAAATGGAGGAAACATTGAACAAGTCACTCAATTTAAATACTTGGGATGCATGATCAACCAAAAATGAGACCCAGATCAAGAAATAAAATGCAGAATCGAGCATGCTCGAACAACGTTTATAAAACTAAAAATTCTTGACAGACAAAAACCTAAATCCCAATCTCAGATATAGAATGGTAAAATGTCACGTCTGGCCCGTTTTCTTGTACGGAGTCGAGGCATGGACGTTGAAAACAGCAACTATAAATAAAATTGAGGTCTTCGAGATGTGGACCCTACGACGGATGCTGAGGGTATGGTGGGTTGAACATGTAACGAATGAGGATATACTGAGAAGAACTGGTTTAATAGACCGTGAACTTTTCGAAAACATCAAAAGAAGAAAAATTGGCTACCTTGGACATGTACTGCGCGGAGAACGCTATCACTTCCAGCGTCTTATCCTCCAGGGTAAAATAGAAGGAAGAAAAAGAGGAGTAGGTAGGAGAAAACTATCCTGGCTACGAAACATAAGACAGTGGACAGGAATACAGGACTTCCAGACAATACAAAATGTTGCAATCATATGATTCTATAATCATATGATGAGTGAAAGGATGGATGCCTACGCAGGAATCTGCATGGCACTTGAAGAAGAACAAGCTTTTTGGATGGTATCTCATATAATCATCAAAGTTTTTCTGTTAGTGGGTTTTCAAAGATCTATTAACGCCAACGTCAAGAAGCTGTATGATATGGCTTGAGTGGGCCGGGAAAGTGAAGAGGAAAATGACATAGGCCTTTGTCAGAGAAATTACCTCATGGTTGATGTGTGAGGCCTGTGAATCCATGAAGAGTACAACAGGACGCGCATCAGGAAATGTTTCAGTAAAAAACTGGAACCACTCCAGGAAAGGTTTATGCTTAATCCATCCTTTCGGCGACAGTTTAACTTGAGCATCTGGTAGATAGTTAGTTTTCAGAGCGTCATTCCAACTCCCTTGAAGATGATCAATGGAGAAATCCAAGACCATTAGCACATATACAACCCATCAGAGTTTGATTCTTCTATGTCTTCATAGGCTCTTTTGTAAATATAGCTTTTTCCAATGGATGGTAATAACCTAGTTGGTTTGACAACATAACTCAGACCCGTTTCGTCCCATTTCTAGAATCTGTCAGATATATCTTTGATTCCGAGGTCTGTTATTAAGGAGTCTAGTTTTTCAAAGAAATCTTCAACAATTTCAGGATTTGGCATGGACGCTCGAAATGCAGCGAGATTTTTCGGAACATGCAAAGACAAGTTATAATGCTTCTTGAACTCAGTCCACCACCATTTACCAGCTACTTGCTTATCATTACGACCAAAAAAATTTTTCTTCCTTCATGTTCAGTCAAGCGATATGCAGTTCTACAAACCATTTGGACTGTTAATCCAAATCCCAACTCTTGCATCTTTATGATATAGTTGAATCATTACCCTTCGAAGGCAATAGTTGAAACAAACGGCCTGCCAAGTTGAATAACGATTTGGTGGTGGTTTGGATGGTTTTCGTTTCTTGCCATGAAAACTTTCAGCGTACTCCACGGAACACCTGTTTGCTTGAAAGCTGTGTAAATTGATTAGTTCATTTCCCGAACTAATCAAGGAGCTTCCAACAACGAGGTAATCCCATAACTTCGATATGGGTTATGTTGTCAAGGCATTTTTCTGAAAATAAACAAAAAGTGTGGCAGGTAATTTCGTTAAACAGGTAAATTCGTGATTACAGGTAATTTCGTGATATGTTTGATCAACATCACATTGCCATAAATATGAAAACCAAATTTTGATAAATTACTATGATCTTTTCAAATAATAAATATGAAATAATATAAATCAAGTGCCTAAAAGAACTTCAAAATGCTAAGAAATGCGGGAAATGGCTGAGGGCTCATAGAATTACCGATAAAGAAATATTACATTCTGTTCGCACATGCAAGAATTGCACTTTCGTTAAACAGGTAAATTCGTGATTACAGGTAATTTCGTTAAACCGGTAAATTCGTGATTACAGGTGATTTCGTTAAACAGGTAAATTCGTGATTACAGGCAATTTCGTTAAACAGGTAAATTCGTGATTACAGGTGATTTCGTTAAACAGGTAAATTCGTGATTAAAGGTAATTTCGTGATATGTTTAATCAACATCACATTGCCATAAATATGGCAATTGGGTCTAACCAAATTCTAATAAATTAATATGATCTTTTCGAATAATAAATATGAAATAATATAAAACAAGTGCCTAAAAGAACCTCAAAATGCTGAGAAATGCGGGAAATGGCTGAGGGCTCATAGAATAACCGATGAGGAGAAATTACATTCTGTTCGCACATGCAAAAATTGCACTCATCATAGAATTCAAAAGCCAAAACCCATCTTCAAATACGTCTTTACGTTAGAAAAAAACCATCCACAAACCCCTTTGCATATGGATTAGATGCAGACTGAAAATGTGAACGAAATAAATCAAAGTTTTCTAGCGTGCAAACGGTCGGCTAAATTCGGTGGAAGCTTGAAGCATCCCCTAGAGAAAGAGTAGAAGAATCAGGCGTTCGAATTTCTGTGTCTCAGTGCGATAGGTATGGCTGTGACGACCTGTGAAATATGTATCACGAATTTACCTATATCACGAAAATACCTCCTTTCACTCTATTATTCAAAAACAGCTGAACCGACTTAGCTGGAAATTGGTCGGGAGGTTCCTTATAATCAGCAGACAGACGAATAATACTTTTTATCCCGTGGGATGTCACATAAAACATACTGTAGAAAACCTCAACTCCCATAGTCTGGAAAATAACTGACAGGAAATAACAAAACGCAACTGACAGCCAAATGAAATGTTGTATATGGTTAAGTATAATTGAAAATTTGACAATTTTGATTTTCATAGTTGACCGCTTGATGTGTTAGTTATGAGTTTCTATCAGCTTATATTATACGATATTATAATTAATGCCATGCTGCTACCAGGACCAAAAAACTTTTTTCGACAAAGCCGTAATGTAACTACTATTCGAAACATGGCGAATGAAAGGACTGAAAAAGAACAAGAAATTTCATGTGAAGAGTGTTTGTATAGCTCGACTTCGTGCTTCTCAATCACAAGAGCCAAGGGATGCAACCCGTAAAACGCCTCGGCTGGCAATGCTAAATTGTCGATCAAATCTCAGAGAAGAACAACTAAATATTGGGTTATTCGTAATTTCGTTCTTGCCGACAAAGGATTTAATTGTATTTTCTTGCAGCCAACTTCACACTTAAGCCGTATAATTTTTATATGCTTTGAGAGCTCATATATGAAGGCTTGTGTGTGAAAAATTCCATTTAATTCGACGGAGTAGTTTTGGTTGGTGCTTTTTTAAATATGAGGTGCGATAAGCAGCATTTTCGACATATCTTACTGTTTTACAGCGGAAAGCGTAAAAATGCTGTTCAAGCTAGAAAGAAATCAACCGTGTATGAATGAAGTGTGTTGATACGAAACGTCGAGTAACACACAAGAGATCGGTTCGAGATTGAATTCATCAAATTCAACAATTTGCGAGCACTTGAAAGGGCTTGGATCATCCTTGAAGCTGGATGTATGGGTTCCCCATGTTCTCACAGAGATAAATCTGTGCCGCCGCATTGACGTCTGCGATTCGCTTCTAAAACGTCACGATAATGGTCCGTTTTTGAAGCACATCATAACTTTTGGCGAAGAATGGGTTGTATACATTAATGCCAAACGCAAGAGATCATGGAACGAAAAAGATGAACCGACTAAAACCATTTCGAAGGCCGATATTCACCAAAAAAAAGTAATGCTCTCTTTTAGGTGGAATTTTGAAGGCATCGTTTATTATGAGCTTTCATCGGATAACCAAACTATTAATTCGGAAGTCTACTGTTATTAGCAGGTCAAACTGAATGATTCACTTCAACAGAAAAGGTGTACTGTACACAAGTTTGGTCACTCGCCAAAAGCTTTCAAAGCTTGAATAGAATACAATGACACACCCACCATATTCTCCAGACCTGTATCTATGGGATGATTGTGTAACGTTTCGGGACTGAAGAGGTACGACCAATGTTGAAGAGCTGGCGAAAGCGCCACTGCACGGCAATGACAGACTGTTCCGATTTCAAATACTCTTCAACTGTGAACGCACGGTGCTCTCCTGTCCAGATAAACATTGTGAACTACATGGTAACTCCTCCTGAGTCCAATGACCTCTGCCGCTCCTATCTACCCACTCACCGTTACGTGTACTACTCGTTCCAAAAACGCCCTTTCGTTACGCCCCACCGTGTATGAATATGAAGAAGGGTTAGAGAAACCATTCAGCTCATGTATATAGTCTTCATTGATTTTTTAGTTGTCAGGTAAAAGTCCGTTGATTTACAGTTATATAATTTTAAAGCACATTCTTCAATCATATGCTCAATGTTCTTGGTCTCTTAGCTGTATCATAGACGGCATGGTTGCCTAACACAATTTGTTATGAATGTTCTTCGTCCCCTGTTTACAAGGTGCCTAAAAATGGAACCGATGTTCCGATTGTTTATGCCTCAAAAGTATCTCATTGACTCTCCCTTTTTCCTTTGTTTGACAGACAGGTGCTTGGAATAAATAGAATATAAGATGTTGAACCATCTCCCAACTCGATTCTTCAAAATTCCATCGATATAACGATAGTAACATAAAACTTTCCCAAATGTATAAATCAAATATTGAATGCTTGACTATGTATATTTTCCTATATATTCAAGCTATTCATTTTCAATTTCTATGCATTACGTGAAATATTTTATTGAATTGAAGATGAAAATACCGAGCTTTGGTACATTTCTTTTCGAATTAGTTCATAGCCTTCTTTTCATTTCCGTAGCAAATATTGAATTTCATAAATTATTTCGAATCGAACCGAAATTATTCCTTTAATTTCTCCTTGTAGAAAGACTCGAATTACATTTAGAAAACTCGCATAAGATTTACTTTATTTCATCGTATCGAGTTCATGATTTCCCATGGGAACCTAGTGCCGGACGGAATTAATCCCACAAGTGAAACAAAAATGAGATATTCTAAAATTTTCACGTTCGGAATCACATCCACATTTTCAGTGGTAAAATACAGGAAATGAAAGCCCATAAAAGTTTCTTTGGGCGAATTGTCTATGAACTTGTAGAATATGAATGTAGTACTCTCTACTGGGAATCTTATTGCTTAATATTTAACTTACGGATTACACTTTGAGTAGCTTTTTTCTATACGTTTATTCATCCACATCGTTCAATAAGAACATATGCATTCGTTTTGTCTATCGGTTAGAATATTTAACTCCAAACTCAGATATGTTTCAATATCTATGTATCCTTGAAAACGTTCTTCTTAAAATCTTTTTACATCTTATTGGAACCGATCTTCTTGTTCATCACTCGTCGCTTAAAGTTTTTGTGGGAAAACGAGAAATGGGAAGAATGGAGGAAATGAATTTTTAAGAACATCTGGCAATAATCCTTTCTATATGAATTCAACATATTGAATTCCGCGTTTTCAGTTCAGTGACTATCTAGAGAAACCTATTACCACAGATTTCTACATAATACACATACACATAATTCTTTGTCACTTAGATCTTGATCAAAGTTTCAGATTTTGTTGATTGGCATATTTGTGGTGCGTTAAAAGCCCTTCCTTTAAACTAACTTCAAAAAAATAGACTACTGAAAGAAGTTTAGTGTCTCAATTTCACGCATTTCGATCAGATAAAAACCACGATATGTTCATTACAACTGTCCTAACTACCTATCTGAAACTAGATTGTGCTAAATTAATTCAGTGTCAGCTCTTGCCAAAATGTGGTATTTGAGGGTGAGGGCAATCTATAAACAAAGGATTATTCAGTATGTAATCACGTCGGAATCTGATGGTCAACCTCGATAGGAGGTTTGTAGATCGAGAACCCACATGATGGTAAAGTTTATCAGAATATTCGAACCCTATCTACGCATATATTACGGAGTGTTTGCCCGATATCATCACTTGTAACCGATTCGTATTCAGAACGTTTTTATGTGATAATAAACTTCTAGATTCAGACATATTAGGATCAATAAACTCGAAACATATGTTTCAGATTCATGATACGAAAACAGGAATTTATTTGGTATGAATTTCGATATCATACATATGGAATTGAAAGTATGCGTAATACATAGTACGTTGTCATTACATTTCATGATAAGAACTCAAGGATATTATTCCACAAAACTGAAAACGAAGGAGTTCACTTTTCTTCTTTTCATCAAAATGTTCTTATCCCATTAAGAAGTTGAAATTTTCTGACGAAGTAGAATTGCATGAATAACATTTCTTTGTTAGCACAACGGGTTTCACAATGTTAAATTTCTCTTCGTTTCGGTAATGAAGCAAGTAGTGCAATTTTTGAAAATTATATATATATATATATATATATATATATATATATATATATATATATATATATATATATATATATATATATATATATATATATATATATATATATATATATATATATATATATATATATATATATATATATATATATATATATATATATATATATATATATATATATATATATATATATATATATATATATATATATATATATATATATATATATATATATATATAAATATATAGTTGACAAATTCCTAGCTACGGGTTCGGTGGCAAACAAAAACATGAAGTGGCATGTCCTGTCAGAAATGAGGCAACGGAAGTGGCAGTAGTGGGTCATCTACAAATGGAGAATACTACTTCGATCAGAAAACTATCTCGTCTGACTAGTGTATCAGCTACAACTGTCCATAGAATCGTGAAACATCACAAATTTCACCTCTACAAGGTAAAATTAGTGCATGAAATAAACGAAGATGATCCAGATCGTCGTTTACAGTTTTGTGAAAATCTAAGTGAAAACCTAAACGCTAATCCAAATTTTCTGAATAACATCTGTTTTTCTGATGAAAGCACCTTTATGCTCAGTGGTGAAGTGAATAGACATAATTGTCGATATTGGGACACACAGAATCCTCATTGGTTTAGAGAGGCCCACACGCAAAGGCCTCAGAAGTTGAACGTTTGGGCAGGAATTTTGGCAATCATCTAGTTGGGCCTTTCTTTATTGAGGGTAATCTGAATGGAAATGGCTACCTACAGTTGTTAGAGGAACACATACATCCTAGATTGACAGAAATTTTACAGAACGATCCAACTCTTTCTGAGGACGAAATGCGTTTTCAACAAGACGGCGCTCCTCCGCATTATGATGCTCGGGTGCGCCAATATTTAGACGAAAATTTCCCAGGAAGGTGGATTGGTAGAAGAGGACCTGTTGAGTGGCCAGCCAGGTCACCAGATTTAAATCCCTAGATTTTTTTTGTGGGGCCATCTAAAATCTAAAGTTTATGCCACAAGACCAGAAAACCTGGAGGAGCTGCGGCTGAGGATTATCACAGAATGCCGACTTTTGACTCCTGAAGTTTTCGCTAATGTGAGAAGAGAGTTCGAAAATCGTCTGTATAACTGTATGGAGGTGGGCGGAGGTCATTTTGAACAATTGTTGTAATAATCAAGTTAGTTTTTGTTTTCAATTGAATACAAGTTCAATAAATCTCGTTTTCCTGTTTAGATGAGCATCCAATCAGTTTCTCCATCATCCCCTCATCCTGATCCTCACGCCAGAAAACCTCGATTGCCAAACTGAAACCAATGCCTCAGTGATTCAGAAAATAGAAAAATCTTTCTGGAACTTTGCCACTCAACCTGTAATCATTTGTATGATTTTTTGAGTTGGGGATGCTGAATGGAAGAGATTGATTGCAAAAATTCCATATTCACGCAAGAGAGTCTTATTCTCGAATCAAACATAAACATGTTCTCGTATTATACCGAAATGAACCAGTTTCAAAAAGTTATTTGGGTTTTCAGTGTTCCTGCTCCGGGACACCCTGTATGCTGATTCTGAATTTCGAAAATACCAAATTCGAAGAAAATTGAAATACCTTTCCAACGAGGTGCCACTTGACCTATTTTCGATCGAATGATTTTTGAGTTGGGGATGCTGGAAATAGGGGTTGATTGCACCAACTCCAAATTCAAAAAAGTGTAGGTCGTTTTTCTAGACCGAGCATAAACCTGCGCTTGCATTATGCCAAAATAAATCGATTTCATTTAGTATTTGGGATTTGCAGGAATTCAAATTTACCCTCGGTTGGGACACCCTGTATGTTAATTTAAAATTCTAAAAATGACAAATCAGAATGGAGAATTGACAGACCTCGAAACAAAAATCGACATGTCTTGGTGTTTTTCGCTAATGTTACTCATTTCGGAGTTATAGGGGGTCAAATTTTCGTTGGACACACTGTATATATATATATATATATATATATATATATATATATATATATATATATATATATATATATATATATATATATATATATATATATATATATATATATATATATATATATATATATATATATATATATATATATATATATATATATATATATATATATATATATATATATATATATATATATATATATATATATATATAGATAGATATGGTAATTTTCAAAAATTGCACTACTTGCTTCATTACCGAAACGAAGAGAAATTTAACATTGTGAAACCCGTTGTGCCAACAAAGAAATATTATTCATGCAATTGAACATAACTACTTCGTCAGAAAAATTTCAACTTCTTAATGGGATAAGAACATTTTTGATGAAGAAGAAGAAAAGTAAACTCCCTTCGTTTTTGAGTTTTGTGGAATAATATCCTTGAGTTCTTATCATGAAATGTAATAACAACATACTATGTATTACGCATACTTTCAATTCCTTATGTATGATATCGAAATTCATACCAAATAAATTCCTGTTTTCGTATCATGAATCTGAAACATATGTTTCGAGTTTATTGGATCCTAATATGTCTGAATCTAGAAGTTTATTATCACATAAAAACGTTCTGAATACGAATCGGTTACAAGTGATGATATCGGGCAAACACTCGGTAATATATGCGTAGATAGGGTTCGAATATTATATATATATATATATATATATATATATATATATATATATATATATATATATATATATATATATATATATATATATATATATATATATATATATATATATATATATATATATATATATATATATATATATATATATATATATATATATATATATATATATATTTATATACACCTAAAAAAGTCTAGGAACACTTCTGAATATCGATATATCGTATCTAGAACGATCAATTTGGATGTTTTCTTTTAAGAAATGAACACCTGCATCAATTTCTCACCAAACTATGTAGAGTGCTGCAACAGATTTCAGTTTTTCTAGAAAAACTAAAATGCAGCAGATGCGACGCTGCTTTATAATCATTTAATGTATTCAGTGTTTGAAATCAGTTAGTTGGCACTTTCTTTCTGTTGTAAGCACAAATAAAAGATTCAAGTTTTGTGATTCGACCATGGAAAGACGACATTTGACTAGAGAAGAGATGTTACGAGCCGTTGGCATGCTCCAAGCTGGGAGCTCACAACGGGAAGTATCCATGGTTCTGGGAAGTAGCCCAAGTGCCATAAACCGTTTATGGACGCGTTTTAATGAAACAGGTAGTGTAGAAGAACGCCATACAGGTCGTTTTAGGATTACTACAGTCGCCCAAGACCGATTTTTGGTTTTACGAGCCAGAAGAGATCGTACTACCACAGCATCTCAATTAGCTCAAGAGCTATCACGAGTTCATAATGTACAAATTTCCGACCAAACTGTGAGAAATTGACTGCACGAAGGTCAACTCCACTCCAGACGTCCTTTAAGAGTTCCACAACTGTCCCATGGAAATCGGGCTGCTCGTTTAGCTTGGTGCCAAGAACTGGGATCGAGAGAGGTGGGCCACAGTTCTCTTCAGTGATGAATCTAGATTTAGTTATTATCTCGATTCGGGAAGAATTCGAATATGGAGGGAACCTGGAAAGCAAAACCGTCTCCAGCATGCTCGAGAAGTTGTTAGACAGGGAGGCGGATCAGTGATGTTTTGGGGAATTATACGCCTTGGTGGAAGAACTGACCTCGTTTTCATACAGAACAACCTCACGGGAAATTCTTACGCAAATGAGATAGTTTTACCTGTAGTGGTACCGTATCTCCAAACAATGGGTCAAAATCCACTCTTCCAACAAGATAATGCCCCTCCTCATCGTGCAAGAGTTGTATTGAACGTTCTTGAAGAGAATGATATCGATCTTCTACCGTGGCCATCCTGCTCCCCAGATCTGAATCCCATCGAGCATGTGTGGGACATCCTAAAAAGAAATCTCCTGCGTCGAAATGTCTTCCATCATGAACAG
The DNA here is from genome assembly GCA_013387265.2 of Cryptolaemus montrouzieri. Taxonomy (NCBI): domain Eukaryota; kingdom Metazoa; phylum Arthropoda; class Insecta; order Coleoptera; family Coccinellidae; genus Cryptolaemus; species Cryptolaemus montrouzieri. Next base: position 130,673,425 of record JABFTP020000185.1, read on the forward strand.
GAGCTTCGATTAGCAGTTCAGGGGGCTTGGAATGACTTAGGCCAAAATGTAATAGACAATTTAATATTGAGCATGCCGTGACGATGCCAAAGTGTCATTAATAACAGAGGTGGACCTTCTGCGTACTCAAAAATATAACTGCTTCCATATCGTTTCGAAAATATTAGTTCAGGATTTTTTTTGTGTTTTACCAAATTTCGTCATTTTCAAATTTCATTTTTTTTTATAATAGGTGCTTTGGAGAAGTCAAATATTATATTGTTTTCTTGAGAATACATTATATACAATACATCCTAACAAAACCGAAAGATTTCTATAAATTCGATTCATCAAATTCACATTTTAAAGATATTGGTAAGTGTTCCATGACTTATTTGAGGTGAGTATATATGTATATATATACTCACCTAAACTCAAATTATCACTTCTTGTTACCCGTTTTGTAATTTTGAAATCTAACCTTACCTAACCTCAAATAACCACTTCTTGGTTCCTGTTTTGAAATCTAACCTAAACTCAAATAACCATTTCGCGGTACCCGTTTTGTAATTTTAAAATCTAACTTAACCTAACCTAACCTAAACTCAAATTACCATTTCGCGATACCCGTGTTGTAATTTTGAAATCTACCATAACCTAACCTAAACTCAAACTACCACTTCATGGTACCCGTTTTGAATCGATAGAAGACAAGAGAAAGTTTGCGGCGAGAACTGAAGTCGATTTCGGAAAAAGTGTTTGAAAAATGTTTTGATGATTGGATTATTCGTTGGCGTAAATGTATTACTTCGGAAGGGCCTGCTCTGAAGGCGATACATGAAAAATAAATATTTTGTATTTCATTGACAAATTTCCGGTACTTTGATGTAATGTACTTTGAAAATTAAGCACAATATGATAATTATTTCGGAAGAGGTCTACTTTGAAGGCGATACAATTAATTTGGAAGAAAACTAAATATTTTGTGTTTCATTGACCAATTCCCGGTACTTTTCGGACAGGAGGAATTTTATTATTGTTTATTTATAATTGAAAATTAACATGAACTAGAACTGTGAATCTCCTGAAACATGTCGTTTTTTTTTTGGAGGAGAACATTTTTGTTCAATGTTTCTCCCATCTATCCAACCTAGAAATGTTCAGATAGTCGCGCAAGCGGCAGCAAAATAAAAGGATACCTTTCTCATTGTATTCATAACAATTTCGTGCAGATCCTTATACTTTCAAAAGGTATAAGCAAGTTCTCATACTCGTAGAGGAGTAAATGAGTGTTCATAATAGCGACCTTTTGTTCCAGCGAAAAGTAAATCCTTCGAAAAAGCTGAGTTTGGTCAGTATCTGACTCAGTTCCGAAGTGTGTTTGTTTGTTTGTTATTCCTTTAACGTGATCTATTTCCGCCTGTCGGCCAATGACAAGCCGGGAATTCTGTCTGCTCATTATCCCAGGAATTTTGCCGAACCCCCTCGAGGATGGGATCTTTAATGTCCAACACATCTCTGTTAGACAGGGCCGACGGCTTTACATCTCCTCCGAAAGATGAATACTCAAGCCAATTCCCAGAATCCGAAAAATCGCACCGACTTTGTGGGGATTGAACCCAGGTAACTCTGCCCAGGAGACGAGCATCATATTCTCTACGCCACCGAGCCGGCCAGTTCCGAAGTGTTCGGTACGATTCTTAGCAGAATGACACTATCTGAGCATGGAAAAGGCATTTCTACAGTACGAATCTATAAAAATTTATATATATATATATATATATATATATATATATATATATATATATATATATATATATATCCACCACCGGTAAATAATTCCACTGCCAGGCAATGATTATAATCAAAACCTGGGACGATTATATATTAGAATAACGTTAAACGTTATGAAAATATATCAACTATATACCAGAACATACATAAATCATTCATAGTTTCCTTTGTGTGAAGTGATGGTCGATCGAAAGATCGAATAGAATATTTTCTGAATATAAATGAAAACATTGTCAGATAATTATATTACATTTACATAAGTTTAGAAATAAATGAAATATGAATAAGATTCTGAGCAGTATAAACTAAAAAGAAAACCTATGACTGTTGTGTCGAATAGGAGTAAAAATATTTACTGTTCTTATGGAAAAGATACATTGAGCAGGAACTGGAATATGAATACCATTTCGTGAAAATGTAAAATTGAATAATTGCAATCGGGAACAACTGTTGCTAGGATATAACTAATTATGTAACTAGATTTAAGTATCGTTTTGACATTGAAGAAACGTAACAATGACTCTCCTCATTATTTCGAAAAAAACTTACGAAGAATATAACAAAATTTGATGACTATTATCTTCTGAAACTGTTCAAATAAATTTTTCTTCAGACCTAAAATCTCATGTATTTTGTGGAGAATCCTAGGAATAACACCTTTTGTAGAAGTAATAATCGGTAGATTGAATTTTTTTCATTATCTTCATTTTTTATCTCGTCGGTAAGCATCATATACTCCACGTGTAGAATCTAAATATGTTAGGTTAGGTTGGAAAAACTTGGGACAAGAAGAATTATTTAAAAAACTAGTCTTCATGTCTTGAAAGTTTTGAAAAAATTTATTCTAGAAGAGTATAAGGATATTTCCCTGGCATTCTAATGTAGACCTAAAAATTGACCTTTTCTGTGACCTTCCGGCCCATTTGAAGGTCAAATTTGACAAACCTTTCGTTGAAATATGACCTTGACCATGTCCTTTGCTACAAGCATCTCGAGACCAAATCAACTGATTTCAGCATTAAAGTATGAAAACCCTCGTGCAATTCGTCAGGTATGCATTTGTGTTTTGAAAAAAATCTTCAATAATAAATTGAGAATTTTCCTCTGGCGGCCTAATGGATTTAGCCTTAGCCTTGACCTTCAATTTCACTACAAGTTTGTTTTTTCAAAAATGTATTTTTCTTCTAACTGCGAATTTGGAAGAAACGGTAAATTTGTTTTCAAGTATCATCGCGACGATATCTTTGACCACAAATTTTTCTAGAATTTTGAGAAACTCAAGTTAATGGATGGCCGTCAATACGACATTAGGAAAAGAGATTGATTCTTAGTGAGATTAAGATTCACTAGTTTACTAGTTTTGCAAAAATTCTTCGATTTTTGAAAAATCCTGCCATTTTGTATGCGCTAGCTTGAATTACGAATATTCAAAAACTAATTCGAGATTCTTAATGAGTACCCCAAATTTAGCAAAAATTTGTAGATTTTTGATTGATAATCAGGTACTTCTGGAGGCACCGTACCTCAAACTTGGCGTAAATTTGTTATATTTTTAATATTTGTCTGCGACCAGCATACTTTCGTAGATAATAAACCACCTCTGCTTTTTTGGCCTTCCTGATAGTATGTTACAGGATAGCTTGCGAAGTTATCTCTTTTAGCACAGTTGTTTTCAGTAGTTCATCTTAAGATAATTGCCACAAAGTTACTTTTACTGTTTAACCTTGAAACCACCTTGAAGCTCGTGGTTAATGACATAGGTGATACAAACAGGTAATGTTTGATCGGCTCTTTTCAAAGCCAAAATAAGATATAGTTCCAATTTGAAAAATCAAATTTCAGTATGAATTGAGCACGAAGGTGAGGTCAAAGTCAAATTTAAGGTCGTCGTTAGGTAGCCAGGAGAAATCCTGAAACTACAATTCAGGCTCAATAAGATCATGTAAAATTTTTCTCATCACGGTTTGTACCCATTTTAGTTCCCCAAAAGAGTTATAAGATAGTAATTGAAAGAAAACATTTTCAAAAAAGTAATTAATATAAAACTTCATGTTGGATGACTCGTGTCGCGTGTCAAAATCGAATTTTCAAGCTTCACTCATTAACCAAGTAGGAACAGAACTTACAATTGATTTAAGAATTATTCAGATTTAAATTCTTAAATGTGAAGTGTAACAGCATGATGTCAAATTAATCATAACTCTAGTTTCAACTTGTTCCGAAAATACTCTTTTGAATGAAGCTTATACACTTTTGATCTAATCTTCTCTTGTTATTAGTTCGTGCACTAAAGTCCGTGTAACAGTGTCGTTCCAATTACCAAGTTGATAATAATTAATTTGTTCCAAGAAAGTTAGGGATGTGGCTAAATTTTGATGAATCGCTGTTGTGAATATATGCTTTGACCTTCTATTATATCGAAGCCATTTCATGAAGAAAACGTATACTATTCGATAATTTCGTTAAATTTCATTAGATTCTTCTTGATTAATTTTTATCAAAATGTTTGATTTTTCATTAATAATACTGGCTTTCCATGTCATTAGATCCAATGTTCCATTGATTTTATATCTCCTACACATATCCTATATGAAGGATCCTCAACCAATCCTAATTTATTTAGGTCATTTCTGAGGCGACAGTGCCTTGGCTCTCGCAGTGGAAGATATTTTCGAAAAGATTTTTTGACATATATTGTGATTTCAATTTTCGTCATTGAATTTCTGGATTGGGGCTTGTTTGAGGTGATATCGAAAGATTTTGACTTGAGAATCAACCTCAAGCTACGGTAAGTATCTTCCGAGCCGATGCGGAGAATTTTATAGAGAATTCTACTACTCTTTTAATTTCAACACTGACAGAGTTGTTGATGCTCAATTTCAACCCCATCTTGCTTTGGAAATGAAAACTTCCCCACGAATTGATAACCTCCTACTTTTTTGGGTTTTTGTTGAAGTCGGTTAAAAAGGAGAAGTAGCCTTCAGAATCATAGAACATTGGGGATCATGTGATAGCAAGAAACTCAGTCCATACAAAATTGCAAATTTAGATTAGATTGGATATCATATGAGTGAGGGGTGTCTAGCATCCTGGCCACTGCGTAGTCTATAGTGGCACACTCTGTCCTAAATTTCATCCACGAGCTCCATCCTTCTTGTAAAGGATACGAGTTTAGTGGGTGGGAGATTAATAAGCTCAGTCAGCTTCAGTTCGTTAGATCCAAGTTCTTCCATTCTGACTCTGTCCCCAGCTGGGCACTCGCGCATAACATGTTCCATTGATTCTGTATCTTCTTCATATGAAGGATCCTAAATCAGTCTTAACTTGTTAAGGTGATTTCTGAGGCCACAGTGCCCCCTTAGTATGGCGGTTAAAAGTGTCAGGTACAACCTAGAGAGTGTATGCAAGGCCTTGGCTCTCGCAGTGGAAGGTCCACTGATGGCAAGTCGAGCGTGTCTGAGACCTGAGAGACTCATCCAGTGCTCACGTACCCTCAGGTCCAACCATCGTTTATTTTCCATCCTTGCCGTCTCCAAGGGAATTCCGAGCCTAGGCTCCGATCGATGAATCCCAAGACTGATCCTCGAGCGGCCAATGAGTCCGCCTTCTCATTCCTTTCAATACCTGAGTGTCTGGGTACCCATGTCAGGCAGAGCCTGCTCTGTTCTCCTAGTTGGGCAAGTATGAAGCGACATTCCTGCATCATAAGTGATATAAAGGTATCGGATGCCAATGCCTTCAGTGAAGCTTCGCTATCGGGATGATTTTAATTGTCAATTGAGTTTAAGTTAATTAAATCCCCCAGCAAGCAAATGGTTAGCTCAGTGGTCAATGGCGAACTTTTCTGCTTGGATAAGGGTTGCAATCCTCGACCGTGGACACCAGCTCCAACACCTTTTGGAGTTGAGCCGTCCGTGTACCAACAGGAACCCTCAAGTAGACAGTCCTTGGAGCTGGATCACTCCTGTCTACCGGGAATGATGATCTGGTTAAGCAAATATCCTCCTTTTCCTAGCGAATGGTACCATAAGGATTTTGTGGGAATTTATGCAAAGTTTGTCTCCTTCAAACTACCCTTGAATAGCTGACATTTCCTTGTGAAGTCTAACGGAGACATCGCTGTCATTTCCGACAGTCAGAATGGCTACATCATCCGCGTACGCTTGTACATAAATATCCAGTGCGTCGATCATCGCCAGAAGGTGATCATCTAGCAAGGACCGTAACAGAAGAGATAATACTTCTCACTGTCTGCCACAAAACTGACTACTTTCCTTTCAAGGAAGTATTTATTTGTTGATAATATTTGGTACTCTTATAGCTCACGCAGCGAACTAGCAGAGGCCACATTGAACCTTCAATGTCCATGAAGGCTTCATCTGCAGTCTCCTTGCGGTCCAGAGAGTGAGTGATCCTGACGATTAAGTTGTTGAGAGTCAGATTGGTTGATTTACCTCTTTGAAAGGTGAACTAATGTTCACTCAGAGGTATCAGCTATAACACCTCGGTCCTGATGTATCCATCTAACACCTTCTCTTGTGTTTTCAGAACGAAAGACATAGCACTTATAGGTCTAAATGACTAAGGTTGTGAGTTCGATTTACCCACCTTAGGGCTAAACAACCCTAATCTTCCGCCAGCTGGCCGGGACAATATTCCAGGCAAACTCGACTAAAAATGCCAGATAAGGTATGGGAGGAGGACATTCACCCCTTGTTGTATCAAGGCAGACATGATTCCATCCTCCCCAGGAGCTTTAAATGACTTGAATGAGCGAATTTTCCACCTGACAGCTCCAGGTTCATTATTCATAAGTGTAATAATTTAACTTTGACAGGAAATAACCAATAAAGGAGAGGATTTATAATTTCTGAAAACAGTCGATGTAGCTGGAAGACGCCGAACTAGATGACAAAGCGATATTATACCGCCGAATACGAAGACGGTTTGAAAAGTCCGTTCTGTCCGTTATGGACATGGTTTCCAGTCCATACGTAGCCACAGGGATTATGCAACTATCATATATTCTACTTTTAAGAGAAATTGGTATATTTCGACCCTTTAAAATGAAACTAAATTTTCCAAAAGCGGTCCATGCTAGGTATATTCGGCGTTTCATTTCGGCAGTTTGATTTTCCTTACCGACTTCAATTGTGTGGCCTAAATAGTTACAATGGTCCACTGTTTCCAAGATGACGTCGTCGATGTCGATTCTGATGTTGCTATTACTACTATTATAATTTTCGGTCTGTTCAAATTCATTTTGAGTCCTGTTCTTTTGGAATGATTGTTAAGCTCGGTCAGCATTGATTTCAATTCTTCTTCGCTGAAGCTAATTACAACAATGTAATCAGCGAGGATATTTCAGATTCTTTCGAAGACAAGAGTGAAGCAGCCTTGTCGTGTCTTGACATGAGCAAGGCCTTCAATTGTGCAAACCACGAAATATTATTGCACAAATTAGATTTCTGTGGAGTCAGCGGCAGAGCCTTCAATATGATGAAATCTTATCTTGCCGACCGCAGCCAGATTGTTGTTTGGAACGAGTGCCAATCTAGTGAGCAGAAGATTGACATAGGGATGCCTCAGGGGTCAATTCTCGGCCCGTTATTGTTTTGCGTGTTCATAACCGACACGGCGTATCATTTTGGACAAAGGGAATCTGTGTATCTACGTCGATGATACAACTATAATTAGTAGCAAAAAGGAAAGAAGCAATCTGCAGCGCATTGATGGAGATAGGCTCAACCAAGCCGCGGCGTGGTTTGAAGCTAATGGCCTCAAACAATCCACCAATAAGACCCAAAAACTTATATTCACTCTAAGAAAACCTGCTGAGACAGGGACAGTCAGTTTATTGGGCTTTCAGCTTGATACCAGACTCTGCTGGTAAGAGCATATAGAAGTACTATGTAAAAAATTTACATTATAAATAAAGAGGCTATAATACTCACCTATTAGGCTTACTTCCACCCAGTGGCGACGTATAAAAATCTGTTGTGGGGAGCTTCTCCTCATTGCTTTCGAGTTTTTCTGCAACAGAAGAGAGCCATTAGAACAATTGTGGTGGTTAATTCTACAACAAGCTGCAGGCAGTCAATCAAAGATCTGAAAATACTCACCATTCCGACCTCATATATTATATTGCCTGTTTATGCAATATCCATAAAACTAAGGATGAAACCCTGAGGCACTCCCATATCCACCAGTATCAAACAAGACAGCGCGAAAACCTAGCTCAACTAATAGTCAGTCTGTCGAAAACAAAGGACTTTTACGAGTGGTTAGTGAGGAAAATGTACAATAAACTGCCGCAAAAATTCAAACATCGGAGCATTCGATCTTTCAAAACTAAAGTAGAGTCGCTGTTAATTGAAAAAAACCTTTACTCGATAGACGAATATTCTGATCCAATGATAGAGTAGTTTTATTGTTTGTTACCTATGTATATTTTCTGTATCTCGTTTTTTTCATTGTTTATGTTCTATATGCTTTTAATTTTATTTTTATGGTTTTTATATATGACTTGCTTTCTAAACTCTTGACAGCAAATGAATTACATTACAAAATTAAGGTTAGTACTAACTGAAAATCATGTGGACGTGAGCCTAGTAACGCCATCTGTATATCCGCCTATGAACTTTTCAGCCCACCTGTTACATCAGTAGTTTCATCTTTCTGATTTTGCACGGTCTTTTCAAACTATCTTTCTAGTTCTGACTTTATCAACTTGCAGGTAATTCTCTGGCGAACCTTTTCATAATTCCATTGGAGATGGGTTTAAGATAATTAAGTAAGTGAAAAATCTCATGTATCATATCCTTTCCACTCATTAATACAAATACTAATTTTGCGAGTAATGGTGGGGTTAATAGTTGCAGTTTTCGTATATGAACATACTGAAACATATGTAGAAATCTACCTCTTCCTCAAAAGAGGCATAATGACTTTGAGAGAAGTGATTTGGATAATAATGCCAATTCACTCTAATGCATTATAACGAATGCACAGGCAATTAGGGATCCTGCATTCATCACTGCTCTGAAGATCCCAGACTAATCAAATTGAACATTTGTGGACCATACTTCAGAGTAATCTCAATGACCATCAATTCGTGTTCGATGGGCTTTACATATTCCATGGAGGAATTCTCATTAAGATAACATCACCAGTTTAATCGAGAGATGGAAAGTTGCTGTAAAGTTATCGTGGAGATATGGAAAGACCAGATTATATTGAAAAAGAAAATTTCCAAATATATTTGATTTCCGTAATATTTTCATGAATAAACAAGGATCATATTGACTTTTTCACTTTGGGTGTATTGATGCATACTCAAAACTGACATCATTAACTGCAAAAATTGACTAGGTATTTTCTACTAGAACTCCGGAACAGTAAAGAATAGAGTGACGTGAGTGGTAGAAAAAAAGATAAAACATATTGTTTCTGTAATGCCGGTTGGCGCGATATGGTTAGATTTCTCAGAAGAAAATATTCTTTTTGAGGAAAACTGAAATTTAAAATTTTCCGTAAAGAATGAGCAATTGAAGTTTTAGATACAATTTTGTAATTTCGTTATAGGAGATGTTGAGTTAAGCCAATTGCCACTGTCCATGGCCTTCTAGAACAAAAGACGAACATTGCAAGAAAAAAAGATTGTGTTTTGCCTTTCTATCAAAAATATGTCGAAAGGACGTAGGATGAGATGAACAATTTCAATATTCAAATGAATACAGGGTGTTCCCTTTGAAAATCAAAAGTTGGTATCGTTTCCGACAACCGGAAAAGATATGTCGAACATATTAATTTAATGTAATTCAAAATGTTTCCTCCTATGTGATTTCCAAATTTCATCAAAATATTCCAAATAGCAAAAAAACTTACAGAGGTGGCTTTAGTTTCAGTTACATCTGGTATATAAGTGACTATAAATGTATAAATACATGCACTAAAGATTGTTTTTCATTTGTGCCTTTTTGTTTTAGCTTATGTATATCTTTTCAATGATTGAAACATCAATTTCATAAAAAAACTAATTCCATTTTGATTTTCGCTGAAGACGTTTTCAACATTTGTTGTACCTTTCAGAACGATTGGTGCCATTTGTACTTCATTATTGATATTTTACTGTTTCCTGTGTGTATGGTACAAACCAACTTCGGAATATCATATTGGTTCTTATTAGTTCCTGTTATTTGTTGAAGAAGGTTTTTTCTGTTATTACTTTATTAGATTGTAGTATGTGCTAAGTTCTTGTTATGTGCTCTATCATTTATGTGATTTTTATATTTTTTTATTTAAATCGTTCCCAATATTTCCCTAGCTTCTTTATCGCTTTCCTTATCTAATAATAGAAAATTCTCAGAGTCAAATTTGATTGTTCTGTTTTACTTTGATATTTGAGGTCATTTATGCGTTTTTCTGTGTACTAAGCGGTTTTCCTATGTATGTAAATTTATCAATTAATTTTCTATATACGAATCGAAATTTTTCTTTAGATATTTGATATTTACGTTTGGAGTAGTATAGTGTTACTAGATTGTTTGTATTTTTATGTGCTATTTTCGAGTTAAATTTTGAAGTCCTTGAAAATCTTTTCTTACAAATTTTATTCATTTTATTTCTGCGTTCTGTTTGAATTATATACTGAGATTTTCTTTCAAAAATTCAAAACTTCTCTCTTAGTATCTTATTAGTTTGATTGATGTATTTTCCATCCCAGAAATCCTACTTCTTTTGTGTTTCTTAGATTCAATTGAGTGGTAGTTAAAGTAGCGTTCTGACCATATTGGTTTTGTCTGCCACATTGTATCGATTTTTGTTCTATGTCTAATGAATGTAAGGTTTAGGAAATGTATAATTCCGTTTGTTTCTGATTTAAATTTCAATTTTGGATAGTATTTATGGAATTCGTTTATAAGTTACTCTATATGAGACTCTGGTACCACACCTAAGCAATAGTCTTCAACAAAAACAAAATGGAATTATTTTTATTAATTTTAACGAGAGCTATTGAAGTCATTAGTTTTTATTCAAACAATCAATTTAAGTTTTAATCATTGAGGAGAAATACATAAGTATTGAATGAAGAAAGCACAAATGAAAAATAATCTTTAATGCATGTTTATTGATAAGCTTATACTTATTTATTGAAGAAAGAGAAACTATGCCGAAATGTACGAAATAGTGGGAGAAAAACATCAAATATTTTATTCGATCATTTATCACGGTCTGACACTATTCGTTGGTACATTGATGTCTTTGGCTGATAATGATATATTAAGTGGATATACTGATACATTGTTTTATTTTCATAGCATTTATAATAATATATAATTATTCTAGAATATTTTTTATGTGCCAATAGTCCCAATTATCGGGTGCTAGATAAACATCTTATTATGAAATCGCTTCGATTGCATGAACATATACAGAGTGTTACATGATAGTATGTGACAACATGAGGGGGGAATCTACGTGCAATTTCAAGAAAGAAAAATTATATAAACATAGGTCCGCAAAAGCTTCGTTGCGGAGTTACAGGGTGTTGAAATTTCCTGAAAAAATTGTTTTTTTCTTCGAAACTCCTGCAGTTTTTGGGACATTCATCCCAAATTCGGAATGAAAGCTATTTTTTACAGCCTCCATCATTACACCTAAATTTAAACTAGAATCTACAAGGTGTTTTCTTTTCTGGAGCCATGTCTTCTTTTGCCCTTTCAAACTCTTTTGCAGTACGCCACTGATCAGCGTACAATCAATTTTCGTCATCGTCGTTCAGTTTAGAAACTTTTTTGACACTTTTCGTATCTCCAAAACATTATTAAACGATTGTATGTATTCGCTGAATTGAAAGCACTTCTAACTAAAAAAATGACTAGAAGGATTTGATTGTTTTCATTTAATTATTTATTTTGACAGTTGCTGAAGTTATATATGAGACAAGTAGAAGTATTTTACAATCCAAAGATCAATGAATAATCCTTCCTGACAAGAGCTAGCCCGCCATGCACGCAGTCCCCTAGAGCCACAATAGTGCAACTAAGCAGGATGCCGAGAAACGAAGCGGCAGACTGCAGTTTAGTCCTTATTAGGAGCTAATCAGTGTCGCATATCTTTTCTCAGCACCCCTACCAGCTACATCAGGATACCCTAACGATTTCAGAAAGAACGCATCTCGTACATACGTACGAGAGTCGCCCTCTATAGACCGAGACGGAAGGAAGGATTATTCATTGATCTACGCATTTTTGAATTATTGTTCTTGTCTCAAGTTTACATATGTAGACTCCTCGCGAAGTTTATCGTGAAACTGTTTGTCTCATCATATATATATATATATATATATATATATATATATATATATATATATATATATAACACTGTGGATACTCTTCGAATATCCTTTTTCACACAGTAAAATAAACGAATTCGCGTAGCGGGTCCAACTCTGTGTGCCTACCAACATGGTTCTTGTAAAGTTTGGATATTCGTTTGTTTTTCTCCCACCAGTATTACTTTTGGCAAACAAAGAGTTATTTCTGCGTCTCCGTGATGAACGATCAACAAGCACGGAAAATCAAGTCGGGCGTAATGGAAATCGGTCTAGGATATTTGCATAAACCAGATCTCGATACGGAACGAGTGTGCATATTGAACAAATCACGGAATTCGCTTCGAAAAATAGAGTCTTAACAAGAAAGTAAAATTTCTTCGTTCAACTTTACCGCCTTCATTGATTTACACGCTTTTAAATTCCAATAGATAGAAATCATTTCGTCATCGAGTTTTTCAATTAAATATATATAAGTATGGAATAAAATTGAAGAAACTTTCAATTTTTGGAATTTATTCAGGTTTAAAATTCAAGTTTTCACTTTGTTCTTCAAGATTGACAATAGGATTAGGATAAAGCATATCCTAATAGATGGATTGGTAGAGGCGTCCTTCACGATTCCACGATGCATATCCCCTAGACAACTTCATCTGGAAGTATTTGAAAAGTCTAGTGTACTCACAACCTGTTAATACCATACGGAAATTGCATGCAGGCGTTTTGGATGGATGTGAGCAGTGGCTCAGCTAGGAGATCAAGGGCCGTAGAGCAAAATAAAACTGGAGCCCCTAAACTGTTAAGTTGTATCAATATATACCTATGCATATTTTAAAAAGGACAAGCTATTTTATCATAAATAATCAAAATTTGGTATCATCAGCTCTTCACCGTACAGTGTAGAGCACATCAAATCCACTTAAGCAATAAATATAAGTAAATCAAATCAAATTTACTATTTATGTACTTATGTTAAAAATTTTAGTTATCATCTTTTCTTGGCATTAGTTTTCGTTTTGTTTTCGATCGCTATTAGCGATAAATGTCGGAGTCGATCTTGGCTCATAGTATTCCTTAAATAATTTTAAAATATTTTCAAATTGCTAAATGATTTTTCAGCTTCAGCAGAAGTAACTGGAATTGTATGTAACAGTAACATTGCTGTGAATACTTCTGTCAGGTCTCATTCTAGCACTCCATACTCTGTTATTATTTTTTAACAATATAGGGGAATCGTCCACGCCTTACTTAATTCAGGTAGAAGTAGGTGATACAAATTAAGAATTGAAGAGAAAAGTTTGAGCCTATCGTATCAGAATATTTACTTTGGAATTGGTCAACTTTTGGAATGAAGTAGTTTTATCTACTTCCAGTAAGAATGATGATTCTAGAAAATTGAATATTTGACTGATACCACTTATACCAGTAAAATGTAATCAGAAGCTAATTCATCAAAATTTTTTTTTACTTTCGTTTGCCTGTTTTCTTCAAAGTTGGGATCTATACCATATTTTCTTGCAGTTTCATTGGCTTTGCACTTGAAGGATTCGAAGTCATTTCTATAAATTTGAATCTTTGCACTAATCTCTGCTAAAGCTCGACTTGCCTCGTCCAAATTGATATTGCATCTTCCTTCCATGCATCAAAAACTATACAAATTGATATTGCATCTTTGTATATTTTTTGATGCATGGAAGGAACACGAACTCGAAATTCAGCATTTTTGTTTCAGTACTTTCTGCTTGACAACGCTCATCTTTATTGGAACTCTTCAAAACTTTTTCTGATAACGCTTTGATTATATCAAAAAAACGAAGTTTTATTGCAGATATTGTATTGACCGTACAGGGTCATCTAGTCGGATTTAGTTTTTAGAAGTGATTTCAGACTTCCGAATCCCACGAAATTAGAAAGAACAACATGTTGGATATTTATTTTCTTTAATTTTATAATTTTTCGGCTCTTGAAATTTTCAATACAGCAAATCCTTAATAGACTTCAGTCTCTAGGTATTTTAGATCTCCCGACTATTGTCAGAAGTTTTATTCCGAGCGTGTAAAGTTAACAATTACAGACTTTTCTTCAGATGGGCCTGAGTTTCTCTGAGTTCTCATCTTATTGATTTTGGAAATGCTCTCAAAAAGGTTAATATGATTTGATTGAATGTTTTTTGGCTATTGATTGAATCCATTAGCATATTTAATGTCCTCAGCTCATTGAAAATTAATCTTTGGTTGGCGACCAGAGGATAATAAAACGTGGTAAAGTTACGTGACACATTCTTCTACGGATCCGCAGACCGAGGTTCGATTCCTCGCTGGATAGAATATAGTAGTGCCATCTCATAACGTCATCGCCAAACCCTGCCGAATACAGTATATGTAGTATGTTAAATAACGATGAAGGCAGCTGTCACACGGTAGCTCGTAGAGGGCATCTTGATTGATAATCGAATTTTAATGCCAAATCGATACTGTTCGGAAAAAAAGATGCATAGAACCTTTCCCAGAAATTCATTTGTTACAGTACAGGGTGTCTCATTTTCATTGTCCTTGCTGGATATCTTAATTTTTAAAGATGACGAAGGATCAAGATTTTGGAAAACATTGGTTGCTATTTCGTGAAACGTATGGCGAAGTTGAAAATATTGCGTTTAACTTATCCATAAGCTAAGAACTCTTTCTGAAATAGTTTCTTGACGTAGTTTCTTAATGGAACATCCAGTATATTTTTCGAAATTTAGACGAAAAGGCTTCACGCTTCTCTAAAATGAGACAAATTAGAGAACTTTCAGCTTTTTATAGCTTAATATATCTGTGTAAACTGGATGTGCTCTCACAATCATTAAACCTTCATACACATAACACAGGGTACAATAAAACCAATAAAAGTATCCATTTGTGATAACTTTTATTCATTATAATTAACTTATTAATGAACTCACTAATTGATGAATACACTATAGCAAAAAAAACTTCTATGGGGAATTATTATCGTTTTTTAAATATTGTAGAAATTGCTGTCCATTCCATTGCCAAGACAATAGACTCTATCAGTCGATTGACCGCAGTCAAAACAGTCTCCCTCTATATAATGATGCAAAAGTTTCCCTTAAGGCATTGGGTCAGTGCATCTGTATCTTATTGGCGCGGATGGTTTATTTTATCTTTCAAATAA
Source organism: Cryptolaemus montrouzieri (assembly GCA_013387265.2). NCBI lineage: Eukaryota > Metazoa > Arthropoda > Insecta > Coleoptera > Coccinellidae > Cryptolaemus > Cryptolaemus montrouzieri. The sequence continues at coordinate 130,688,711 of JABFTP020000185.1, forward strand.
TCCCGTAAAAAGGAATTTAATATCGATAAATATGCGACTTTGGTGTCCTGTTATTGTTGCCAATCTATTGGTTTTGAAATGTGTTTAGAAATTAACATGAATTTGTGAAAACTAGGAAAATAGTTATTCAATTGATGAGGCTTTAACGTGATAGAAATCCTTTTCACAAATACAAGTAAACGATGATTTCTACTTGAATATATTATTAAATACTCGACGCGTTTCGATACACAGTATCTTTATCAAAAGCGAATTAATACTACAAATATATCTTACCAACAAATTTTTATATATTCAAAAGAGGCAATTCACTCAGAGCTATCCGTACTTGAACTGATGTTTAGGAAATAAATTTAATAAGAGTGAATTATTTAAGTCTTCCTAATCATTAAGAATATCCGGTGAATTCCTAAATCTGTTAATTTCAAGTACTTCCAGAAGGTTGAGATTTATACTTCTATTCTCAGAATGTAGGATTTTGAATTTTGAATTGAAAAACAGACCGTTTTCCTAAGATGATTTGAATAATTTGAATCGGTTTTTCCATTGATGAAACTGCGTTTATGTCCAGAGATTAAAACATTAAAATTTCTTGCTGTTCTACCTATATGAAAACAATTGCAATCTGCACAATCCAATCTATAAACACCTCGGTTATTATCTTTGTTAATTGGAGATTCATAATTCCTGATGAATGAACCTAAATTTGTTGATGTTTTGAACGCTATATTTAAATTTGAATTTTAAAGAAGGGATTTCACATTATTGCTAATATTGCCTGTATATGTTAAACTATTGAGTTTCATATCTTGGTGTTCACCGATGGGATATATATGTTGTAAAACTAAGTTTTGTTTTTTCTTATGTAATATGCTGCTAACTAAATTTGCATCATAACCATTATTTATTGCGATCTGTTTCATCAATTTCAATTCTTTAAAATAATTATCATTAGACATCGGTGTGTTAAAGAGTCTATGTATATAGCTTTAAATGCTGTTGGTAAGGATGTGTCGATGTATAATGAATTGTGATTTCTGTATGAGAAGGCTTGTGATAAATTGAAAACTGGTGTTTATTATTTGATCTTGTTATTGTTAGGTCTAGGAAATTGATCGAATTGTTCTGTTCTATTTCAGAAATGAATTTTATTTTTGGGTGCAGGTTGTTGATGAAATTTTCGAATACAGTGGACTGTCTGTTTGTTCCTGTGAAACACACAATAATATCATCGACATATCGATACCAATATAGGAAATGTTTACTAAGCGGATGTTTATGGATAGTTTTTTCTATGTTATCCATGAAGATTTCTGCTAAAAGAGGGCTTAAGGGGTTTCCCATTATAAGTCCCCTTTCATCACTTTTATAAAAACAATCGTTGAATAAAAAATAATTTGGAGATATGCAAACATCTAATAAAGCCATAATGTCGTATTTAATTCGTGGATTCGTCATATTTCGTGTTAACAAATTATTGATTATGTTATATGGATCTTTCGGTGGAATACTTGGAAACAAATTCTTGACATCAAAAGAGACTAACTTTGCATTACTTGGAATGACAATATTTTTTATTTTCTTATCACATCATTTGAATTACGAATAGAAAAAGACGGTTTAAAATTACAAAATTTTTCCAGAATATGTATTAAAATTTGGAAATCCGAATGCTGGGGTATGTGTGAATGATACCACTGGTCATATTGGATCATCATTTTGTCCCTGATCAGTTTAAGTGATCTTAACAATATGGATGAAAAAAGTCTTTTTTGGTTTTTTCAAGCATTGTTTATGATTTTTAAAAGTTTCAATCTATCTTATCTTGGGTGTAATTTAATTCAAAAAAGTGATCTTAACAATATGGATGAAAAAGTCTTTTTTGGTTTTTTCAAGCATTGTTTATGATTTTAAAAGTTTCAATCTATCTTATCTTTTTTTTTCACAAAACTTTCCTCTAGAATTCTTATTTCAGAAGCTGTAAGCAATGAAGTAGTTGAAAAATCATTTTTTCAAATTTTTTCACATATAATTTGAAAACATGAATATGCCTACTACCCCCATCAAAATGTTTTGCACTGATGTAAGGATGCAGCCACGAAGATGTTGGTTCTTCTCAGAAAATTGTTGCTGAAATCTCAAAGAGGTTTCCAGTATCTTGAAACCTTTTTGTATAGCTGCAAAAACAGTTATTTCCATTTCTATGGAAGAGATCCTGAGTTTACTCTATGAAGTTGTTGGCTTCACGTAAAAAATTTCTAGACAAATCTCAAAAAAGTATTTCTATCAAGAAATAACAAAATTCATCAAGATGTATTGAAATTCTGAAAATCTTCGAAGTAAAATACCATTGAGATGTTTGCAATTCATTTCAGCTTTATAATATTCATTGATCAATCAACTTGCCATAAATAGGAAAATTCTCTACTCGATAAAGTTACACGGAAATAAATCAGGGGAATGCGGCTTGACCTGAATACCTCTATCTCTACAAATAAACAAGAAATTACCACAAAATTCGAATCAATATTGAAAGAGTAAAGAAAATGCAGCTTACGCTGAGCTAGTGACAATAAATAAATGTGTAGGGATATCTAGCTACATACAAATTTAATGTATTAGCGCGTTCGAGGCGAGCGGTAAAATTTACTGGTCAAATTAATGCTCGCTACTCGATCGATAGAAACAGAACTTATTTCCACATTTATACCTTCATATAAAATAAAATATCGAAGTATTGACTTCCATCATTTGTGAACATTATATCGAAAGGGAAATGGTTGTTGCAGATCAATATTTCCATTCAATGATTTCCTGTCTGCTTGCAGTTAGTGGGAATAAAGGTTCTAATCAAATTTTATGACAAACATTGAATGGTAATAAAGAACTAAACTGCTCCGCAGAAAATGATGAATATAAATGAAGAGTGAATCTACCGCAAGGAATTTTTCAATGCAATTAAAATTGGAACTTTTGTCATTATGTATTGTTCATTTCATCATGTCATTAATAAAGAGCAGATGGAAAAGTTCGATCAGAGATATTAAAACCTACCCAGGTATGGACTGTGGCAGTGACCATAACGCCCTTGTTGCAGAACTATGTTTGAAGCTGCATAAAGATCGACAGCGGCCTCCCAAACCGAACCTTTGGAATATCAGCAACAACCCTTATTTAAACATAAAATTGAGGAAACCCTGACAAATATTACGCAAGAAAACGCAGAACACATGGACGCTAATGACCTCTGGATGGAGCTGGAACAAGCCTTCGAATGTGCGACAGCCCTAAATAACACAACCACTAACGATCATCCCAAAAAACCTTGGATAACTTCACACACATGGAGTCTCATTGCCGAAAGGAGAGAGCTCAAAGGTAGAGGCATCGCTGATGACAACAATAAACGAAAGTATAGCGACCTTAGCAAAACGATTGACGGATGTATAAACAACGACAGAAACTCATACGTAACGTCAATATGCGAAGAGATCGAAAAGCATGCTAACTCAAATCAGCCTCGAGATCTCTTTAAAAGGTTAAAATGCTCTCAAAAACATTTCAAGTCCACTACTTTCCAATAAAAGATGCACACGGAGTCAGGTTAACAACCAAACCTGAAATCATAGAACGTTGGCAGCAATACTGTGAGAACCTGATGGCCCCAGAAGAAGAGGATGTGCAGAGCCATGTGGACTTAGAAAACATCCAGGAACGCGAACCTCCTATAATCAAATCTGAGGTGGAAGCGGCCATACATAAACTTAACGAACATAAATCTCCTGGTTCAGACAACATCGTCGCTAAAATGATTAAGAACAGCAGTAGCAAAGTCACAGATCTACTCCATCTGATCTGTACGAAAGTATGGGATAATGGTAAGTGGCCAGAAAGATGGACCGAATCAATATATATCCCTATACATAAAAAGGAGCTAAAGACGAGTGTGGCAATTACAGGACCATCGCACTGATTAGCCATGCTAGTAAAGTTCTTTACAAATTATACAGGAACGATTAAAGAACTACCTTCTTCCTCAAATCCCCCAGAACAGGCAGGGTTTGTTCCAGGTCGTGGAACGCGAGACCAACTTATGAACTTACGACAAATAATAGAAAAGGTGTACGAATAAAATGTACCAGCTATGTTCTGTTTTCTTGACTACACTAAAGCATTCGACACCGCTCAATGGGGAAAACTATGGAACATCCTGAGTGAAATGGGGTCCCGAAACATCTTATACACGTCATAAAGGCCCTGTATGACAAGAACAGAGCATACATACAAATAGAAGGGAAACGTTCAACAGGTTTCAGGGTCGGAAAAGGAGTCAGGCAGGGTGCATTCTCTCCCAATTCTTTTTAACATATATGGAGAATGGATTATGAGAAAGGCGTTGGAAAACTGGGAAGGCGGAATATCTATTGGTGGAAGAAAAGTGTCAAACTTACGCTATGCAGATGACACGATAATCTTGGCAAAAACGAACAGGAAATGCTTGAACTTCTACGACGTGTGGAAGCTGTTAGTCTAGAAGCGGAACTACGACTAAATAGGACCAAATGTTGTCTGCTGATTGTGGGCAGATCCCAGACAATCCCAGTACCACTTCAGCTCATCCATGATATAGAAGTCAGTGACACTGTTATTTATCTTGGCGCAAAATAACCAACAAAGGAGGCTCCGAACAGGAAATCAAGAGAAGGATTGGGATGGCAAAGGAAGCTCTGGGCAGACTGGACAATATATGGAAAGACCACAAAATCCGTAAGATGATCAAAATGAGACTTCTTAAAGCACTGATATTCTCCATCGCAACCTATGGGTCAGAATCCTGGACGCTAAATGCAGCATGCCGCAGGAGAGTAGAAGCTTTTGAGATGGTGTGTTATCGCAGGATGCTAAGGATCCCTTGGGAGGCTCATAAAACAAACGTGTCCATACTCAGGAACTGAAAATTCAGGATCATGAAAGGCTGCTCCCAACAATCCAGAGACACATAATTAAATATTTCGGTCATGTGATACGGAAGGACGGGATGGAGAAGATTGTTGTCCAAGGGAAAGTGGACGGCAAAAGAAAGAGAGGCAGATCTCCTGTTAGATTCTTGGACCAAATCAAGGACCTAACAAATATGTCAGTGGCAGAAGTCATGAGAACCGTGGAGGACAGAGAAGCATGGAGGAGGCTTGTACCATGAATAAGTCACGACGCTCGGAATCGAGCAACGACTAGAGAGAGAGATTGTTCATTTATGATTTATAAATACTTATAACAGAAAAAAAAAAAAAATTAATCAGATTTTGGAATTTATTTCAAGTGTCACGTGAAAAAGGGCAATGTAACTAGTAATAGTGCTCCAAGTTTGAGTTAAATGCTCAGTCAAAGAAAAATGCTAATTCAAAGAAAATTCTCTTAGTTTATATGCACCAGATAAGCAGGAAACATACACTTCATCCGGCTCTCGAGGTCAGCTGGTCAAAGAGGCATTAGAAATGATCATCTCAATATATGCTCTATCTTACTTAAAAAGGTTCAAAGTATGCTTATATTACCATGATGGAGAATTAAAGACCGATCTCTTTGATGTCAAACGTAGGAAAAATAGTTGAAAAAATTTTGAATAAACGAATTACAGAATTTCTTGACATACATAATGTTATTTCTCTTAATCAGTATGGATTCAGACAAGAAAAATCTACCGAGGATGCAAGTGGCGAGCTAACTCAAAATATTTATAGATGGTTAGATGAAAAAAAGCCTGCCCTATGTAACTTCATGGATTTATCAAAAGCGTTCGATACTGTATCACACAAGAAACTACTGAGAAAGCTACATGTCTGCGGTTTCCGAGGAAAAGCATGTAATTTCTTGAAAGCTACCTTAACAATAGAAAACAGTGTGTCGAGATTGAAAATAAAAGAAGCTCTATGAGAGAAATGAAATTCGGAGTACCACAAGGAACCGTGTTGGGGCCTTTACTTTTCATTATTTATATGAATAGTCTTCTCAAACTCAAAAGTAAAGGGAAAATTATCAGCTTCGCCCATGATTCCGTAGTTATGTGTGAGGACATCTCCCGGCAAGATTTGAAAGATGCAGTTGAAAATGATTTCTGCGAAATAAAAAAATTGTTTCAATTCAATCAACTAACATTAAATATCAATAGAACAAAATATTTACCCTTCTCCTCCTACGGAACCAAACTGCCTAATATGGGTGACCTTCATGTCGAAGAAATCAATATACTTGAAACTGAGAATATAAATTACTTGGGGATAAAATGGAATAAACAAGTCGACTGGTTGGTGAAAAAATTTAGGCGACTCACTTTTAAATATGAATATTTGAAAAACCACCGCAGTATCAAAGACTTGAAGACTTTATATTTTTTACAGGTGCAATAACAGCTTGTATATGGAATAATAGGATGGGGTGGCGCGTATGACTGTAACATTAAAATAGTTCAAAGGATGCAGAAATATATACTTAAGATAATTTACGGCAAACCACTCACCGATTCAAGTGATGAACTGTATGCTGAGGCTAATATTTTGGATGTCCGACAGTTATTTGCAATGCAAATTGTTATTTCAGTTTACAGAGAAAAAATAAACTTAACTCTAGCAGACCATCCCTACTCCACTAGGAATAGAGAGCACATCAGACCGAAGGCTAATGAAACAATCGGAAAGAGAGTGTACTTCTATCTGGCACCAAGGGTATACGACCTATTATCGACAGGAGCAAAAAAATCGAAAAACATAAATCAGTTCAAAAGACAATCAAACGTCTGGATTAGGGATTGCGGACGAAAAAAAAAATTTATAAAATCATAAACCAGTTTTATTAAAAGACAATGAAATTGCGATTCAAGTGAAACCTAAAAGTGACAATTTAAAACCCAAAAGTTATACACTAATACCTGGAAGAGACAACTAACCCTGAAAGAGACGATTTTACCCTGATGAGACAAAATAACCCTAATGGTGACAAATTAACCTAATTGCGACATATTAACCCTGACATAAAGAGGAAGCGATAATAAGAACAAACTGTACTAAAACAAAAGTTCAACAGATTGTGATCGCGTACAGAAGGATTATATCCATCTCTGCGTTTTCCTATCGTCAATCCGGAAAACTAAGAATGTAAAGCTATGTACCTACTTACCTTCTTGAATAAACTATGTTATTATTATTTTACTGTAGTGCATATTCTTTTATAATTATATATGAGAGGTTCTATTCCAAAATACGTCTCATCCACCTGACATCATCATCATCATCTGTCAACCATCCTAGTCCACTGCTGAACATAGGTCTTCCTCAACTTTCTCCATTCCTCGCGATTTTGGGCCGGATTTATCCAGTTCGTACACACTCGCTCGATATCGTCTTTCCAACGAGCTGGTGGACGTCCTCTACTTCTGTGGGCTTCATCTCTGGGACGCCACTCCAAAAGACGCTTTGTCCATCTACCGTCCGTGGTTCTTGCTAGATGACCGGCCCAGTTTCACTTTAAATTAGCAACTCTCTCGAGAGCATCCTGGACTCTAGTTCGTTGGCGTATGATATGGTTGAGAATTCTGTCCCGTAGTGTTATGCCTAACATAGCTCTCTCCATCTTACGCTGAGCAACACATATTTCTTTAGCTGATTTCTTTGTTAGGGTCAGGGTTTCTGCACCGTACGTCAAAACTGGTAAAACGCATTGATTGTATACTTTACGTTTCAAACAAATCGGTATCTCTGATTTGAACAGATCTCTCAGTTTTTCAAATGCAGCCCATGTCAGCCTTATTCGCCTTCCTATTTCTGTTGTTTGGTTGTCCCTGCCTATAGTTATCTCATGCCCCAGATATTTGTATGACGTTACTTGTTCAACAATTTCACCATCGATGGAAACTGGTTGGCTTAGTACTAAGTTGGTCATCATCTTAGTTTTCGACATATTTATCTTCAATCCGATTTTACTGGATTTCTTAGACAACTGCAAGAGCATCTCATTTGCATCATCTAATCTGTTTGCTATAATGACGATGTCGTCGGCGAAACGAAGATGACTTAATCGCTCACCATCCACATTTACTCCCCTCTGATCCCATTCCAATTGCTTGAACATATATTGCAATAGGTTTGTGAACAACTTTGGGGAAATAGTATCACCCTGTCTTACTCCACGTCCGATCCTGAATTTTTCTGTAGAATTGTGAAGGCACACTTGTGAAGTGGCATGCTCATATATATATTTAATGATGGCAGTGTATCTATGATCTATTCTACAGTCAGCCAACGCTTTAAGCATAATCGCCTGTATCGAAGGCTTTCTCGTAATCCACGAATATGAGAACCAGAGTCAAGTTGTATTCTATGCTCTTTTCAATCAAAGTCTTGAGAGTTTGGAGATGATCATTAACACCAAATGTTGCCCGAAATCCGGCCTGCTCTCGAGGTTGGTAGGTGTCCAGTTTGTTTGTGAGGCGCTTTGTTATTATTTTGGTGAAGAGTTTGTATAAGTGCGATAGAAGGCTTACAGGTCTATAGTTCGAGAGATTTGTGGGGTCTCCTTTCTTGTACATAATTATTATTATAGCATTATGCGAAGACTCTGGTACTTTTGCTTCAGCTAAACATTTATTGAAAAGTTTCGTTATTTAACGAATCAGATTTTCACCGCCTATCTTCAAAGCCTCCGCAACTACTCCATCTTCCCTGGAGCTTTGTTGTTTGTAGTGCCTTTCGGACCTCATCAGCTGTAATTTCTGGAAGGTCCTCCGAACCCTGATTCATAACATGAGGTATGCGATTGTCTTCCTCGTTCTCGCGATTCAGGCTTCGATACAAATTGGAGTAAAAGTCCTCGACAACCTTCACTATTTCGGCTCTATTTGTTATAATTGAACCATATGGATCCATTAGTTTGTGAATGTTACGTTTTCCCAATGAAATCGTCCGTCGCAGTACCTTCATGATTTTATTTTGTTCTATAGTTTGAACTGCCAAGCTTTTATTGTGCTGTCGAGAGTCCTTCCTAAGTTGGCGAGATATCTCGCGGTTAAGTATTTTCAGTTCTTTCTTGTCTGCTGTGTCCTTGCTTAATAGTTCTCTTCTGGTCTTCATCATGCGTTTCGTTGTCTCACTGATTTTTCCTGTTTCCTGTTCAAAGTGCTACAATGTTTGTCCATACCTTTTTTATTGATGTTGTGATGTTGTCGTTGGGCTGATCGATATTCATGTTTTCATTGCACGAAAGCTTCTCACTCAAAATTTCACGAAATGCCGCTTCATCAGATACCTGTGCCCATTTGTTATTTTTAACCCTCCTGTCATTACGAGTTTGTTCCTTTCACGTTTTAAATTGATCATACATTTAGCCCTAACCATTCTGTGGTCACTTCCAGTTGAAAATTTGTTAAGGACCGAAACATCCTTAATAACTTCCTTTTTGTCAGCTTTAATGAAGTCAATTCCATTTTTGGTCTTACCATCTGGGCTCGACCATGTCCATCTTCTCTGCGGAGGTTTTTGGAAAAATGAATTCATCGCACATAAGCAGTTTTCTAATAGAAAGCATGGTTCCTCTTTCATTCCGTTCCCCAATTCCATGGCACCCTAAGGATGCTTCGGTGTCATTTTCTTTCATACCGAGCTCAGCATTGAAATCTCCAACCACAAAATTGTAATAGGCTGGAGTCCTCTTCATAGCGAGGCGAATATCTTCGTACACCTCTTCAACCAGCTCATCTGCGTGAGCACTGGTAGGCGCGTATACTTGAATTATCTTCATGTTGTACCTTTCGTTCAGCCTCAGGATGACATAGCATACTCTAGTACTCAGGCTTTCGATTTTCACAACATTCTTCACCAAACGTTTATTAATAATGAAGCCGACTCCACCGAGAGATATGACATAATATTCCACAAATATTCCACAAATCACATAAAACGTTCTACTAAGAATACAGAAATGTAATATGAAAAGAAAATGCACTAGTAGGTATATCACCACTATTCCAGCCGTATTTTATGACTTATTCAAATGAGATTCAATTCATTTTGGAGAAAATTTTGAAATTAAAATAGAAATGGCGAGTTTTGACATGACTGCTAGAATAGAGCGAGTTATGAACAAAAAAATACTTTCTCATCATTATTCAACTTCTTCGATGCCGCCCTTGTACAATTCATTGTTTTCAGTTTCTTCATTGTTTAATATTGCAGTTTTTCATGTTCTTTGAAATTTCTGAAAAAACATAAGTCTTCGCGTTCCATCAAGTTCTCCCCACTATGGGAAGTGAGTAGCTTGCTAACGTCTTCTATTTTCTTTTCATTCGCAGCTACGCCTTGCTGAATATTAGATACTTCCATCTAGGCTTCTTGATTTTCTCGTTAGAAAACTTGTTTCCCCTTCCCTTCATCACTATTGAAATGTTCTTCACCTTTGTTCTGTCCCTAACTTTTTGAATTATAATGTTTTTGAAGGTTGAAAATTTGAAATGTCTGGCTGAACGCCTTTCAAATAATTTTTTGCGATTTCTTTCCAGAATTTTACTCCAATATTGGCCAATTTTGATGAGGTTGCCCCTTCACTTAAGATATTCATGTATGTTGGTTATTTCAATGATCTTCCTTTCTTTTCCATAATTCCGAAAACACGATCAGATGGTAGGAATGAATGCAATCTAATGGGAAACACTAGCTCTATTTCGGTTAGCCCCTTGGTGACTAGGGAATAAATGCACATGACAACCATTGTTGATTCATTAATAATAAAATGTGAACAAATAGACAAGTTACTGCAAGGATTATTGACATCAGAATTGGTGCTTGAAGATGCAGTATGGGACAGTTAATTGAAAATGTTTGTACTATTTGAAGTGCTGTTAGCATTAATTTCTGTGAAATGAGCTATCTTTTAACCAGGATCTAGTATCAAGTGGCCTATCAGACGTTCATGAAAAAATAATAATGCTATTGTTCTGAAGTTTTGGTAGTTGATTCAGCTGGTCCGAAACTGTATTTCTAGAATATTTTCACTTCAATGGCTCTTCCAGTTATACCAGAATATTGATTATTGGTTCGATAACACTTGTTATTCCAATAAGACTAAAACCTAACACATAAGTCTAGCTTGTTTCACTCGAAAATAATCGATATTTTGCTTTTCGAGAAAATTGATATATCTCCAGAACGGCGTGAGCTACCACGCTGTTTTGCTGACAAGAAACCATGCTGGCCATATATCCGCCTGAATCTCAATCAGTATACAGAGTGTTCTTTTTTCCGCCACACATTTCGAATCGAAGAAACATCGAAAACTACGCTTTTTTTTAATTTATCAGATTCGCTGTGAAAAACTATATGAAGTTTCCCATACACACTCTGTACCTGTAATTTCAAGTTTCCAAATTATGGCGAAAAAATTAACATTTGAATTGAGGAGGCCGTTACTTGATGTAGATCCATGATATAAATGAGATAAAAACACAAGGTTTAACTTTAATCTACACTTTATTTAATTCGACGACGTTTTGCTGACACAGCAGCTTCATCAAGAACATTCTTGATAAAGCTGCTGTGTCAGCGAAACGTCGTCGAATTTTTTCAAATAAAGTGTAGATTAAAGTTAAACCTTGTGTTTTTATCTCATCGAAAAAATTAATTTTACGAAACTACCTGAAGTTGGCAAAGGAGGCTTACACTTCTGCAGGTGCATAGACATATCCCAGAGAATAGACAGGATTTTGAGGATAGATAACAAACTATTATTGTTTTTACTGTCAGTCGAATTTATTCGAACAGAATGGCTATGCAGCTAAACAAATGAGCAAATACTTAATTTATTCTTCATTTATTCTGATGAGAAACGGAATATGAGTAGAACTTGTAGGAGTTATAATATATATAATATCTATTTATTTAGCAATCTGCTACTTAATCACATACATTACATGAAAAAATCAGCAAAGATTTCGAAAAGATAATTCCAAGAACAAAAAAACATTTTCTTCAATCTAACTTTGAAGATCCTTACAGTGCTAGATGACTTAACAAAAAGTGGCAACGTATTATAAGCTTTCAGACCCTCAATAAAAAGTGACCTTTCCATGGCAGTTGAGGCATATCTCTCAATTTGAAAATCCTGAGCGCCGCGCAACACGTAACACACTGACTCTAATCTTCGTTTTAGAAACTTTTGCAAATACAAAGGTGTTTTTTTGTTTACTGTTTTGTAAATAAGAACCAGACAAGATTGAGTCACAAGCTGCCGAACGCTCAGGAAATTCAGTTCTTTAAGCATAAAATTTATAGAGGTGTGCCTATTACATGTTAACAAAAATCTCATACACTTATTCTGAAGGAACTGTAACTGTTGAATATCTTTCTTATCACAAACACTCAAAAGAGAAGCACAATAATTGAAACTAGGATATATCATACAATTATATACAATTCTTCTGCTCCAGAGTGAAAGTTTATTACACACTTTATAAAAATAACCGATTTTTTCCCAATTTTTTGCATAAGACAGACACATGTTGAGACAGATTCAATTGGGGATCAATAGTCACTCCCAGATATTTAATTTCAGATACAAAATTGAGAGCCATGTCGCGAATTTTCAATACATAAACTTCACTCTTAAACTTACTACAATTAGCTTTAGAACCAAGTACCATTTAGTTTTGTTACTATTCAGTTTCAGTTTATTGAACATCATCCAGTTATTCATGATTTCCAGTTCCGCATTAATAACACCAACTACTTCCCCGAAGTCATCCCCAGAGACCGATATCAATGTGTCATCAGCGAACAAATTCACAAAAGAGTGTTCCAAGTACCTATTTAAATCGTTCATGTAAATAATAAAGAGAAGAGGACCGAGTACACTGCCCTGGGCAACTCCATATTTTACCTCCCTCTGCTGAGAGAAAATAACCATCAATCAGAGTCCTCTGACACCTACCCTCCGAAAAACATGCTAACCATTTCAACACAATTCCTCTAATACCGATTTTTTCACACTTTCTAATGAGCAATACTCTGTCAATTGTTTCAAAAGCTCTTTTAATGTCCACAAAAACACTAATAATGATTTTTCCGCTATCGATATCTTTTTTCCATTGACTGAACACCAGTTGGCACGCTGACTCACATGAGTGGCCACCTCTAAATCCAGACTGATTGACGTATATCAACCCATTTTCTTCAAGAAAATTACTGATCTGCTCACGAACCACAATTTCAACAATTTTGTCGACTATGGGAAGCAAATTAATTGGCCTCAAATCATCAGGTACCGTTGGATTAGACACCTTTGGAATGGGGACAACAGTACTGCACTTTCAGTCAGAAGGCAAAGTACCAGTTTCAAAAGAAGTATTAACAATATCAAGCAGGAGTACCAACCACCTCAAACAAACTCTTTACCAGAAATGCATCAATGACGTCATCCCCTGATTTAGAATTTCTTAACCCCTTAACAATGCTATGGAGTCCATTAAGGGATATCTTTCTGAAAGTAGATAGGCCACACTTAGTTTCAACAAAATCCTTTTCATGAAAATCCTCGAACAGCTATTGTGCCAGCAATATCTTCGATACTGTCAACAAAATATTGATTTAGTTCATCCTCGACAGACAAGCCAGAATCCATCCCAGACAAAGAGTCCGGGTCAAAACTCCGATTACAAGATCCTACTAACTGTTTTAACGTTTTCCACATTTTTTGCCATCGTTTTGCATTGATCAATCTTTTTTCATAGTAATTTTTATCTTTAAGCCGCAGCAGAGTGACCACTTCATTTCTTTTTTTCTTATATAGTTCATAATGAATCAGACGTCCAGGTTCTGAAGTATCTATCTCTTATCCCTGAAGATGCTTCACATCTCTATCTACCCAGTGTTTACTGTTTGTTTTACTTATATACTGTTTTAAAGGTGCAAACTTATTTAAACTGCATTCAATATTAGACAACCATTTTTATATTTTTTATTAATGTCTGAACTATCATAATCCCATTCTTTACCCAACAGATCCAGCTTGATGTTACTTAAATTAGTCGAAGACAACTGTCTATATCGTTTCATTTTAATTACTTTTTTTACCTCCACATTTATTTCAACACCAATGATATCATGATCAGATATGTTCGGATAGCCGTGCCTTAGTTGTGAGGTTTTTCTATTTGTGACCACATAATCAATTAAAGTTCTCGAAGTTTCAGTTATCCTAGTCGCCTGGGTAACTATTTGTCTGAATCCAGCTGATTGAATTATATGTACTACTCTTTTTGAGAACGTATCAGTCTTCAATAAATCGATGTTGAAATCTCTCATGATATACACGTCATTTGTGTTCATATAGTCCAGATCGAGAAGGTCCCCCAGCCAATCCAGGAAGTCATGCACCGGGCCACTCGGAGATCTATAAATTCCACCTATGATAATTGATTTGCTACCCAAATTCACCCGAAGCACAGTGCCCCAATATCTGCCCGGTACATCCACCCTCAACAGCTCAGTGAAAGTAACTTTATTTTGGAGATATATAATAACACCTCCTGTATGTCGACTGTTCGAATAATTGATACTCATTTTATAATTAGGAATTGAAATTTCATTAACAGCTATTTCATTTGTCACATGAGTTTCAGTTGCCACCACCACAATTGGTTGAGCATCACATATCATATCGCGGAACTCGACAAAATGCGACGTTAAACCCTGCACATTAGAACACAGACATAGACTCCGGAAATCTCTACAGTTTAGTTGCTATGAATAATTGATTCTTCCCCTAATCTTGTCAATATGTCTTTTATACGATTCACAGTTTACATCAAAAACGTGATGGTTTAGATTAATGTTCTTTAATTTCAACACTTCCTTTGCATATTTACAGTTTGTACATTCAAATGAATTGGACTTGCAATCCTCCTTCTTATGATTTTCAGAACAAAGTGGACAGACCGTCCTCGATCTGCACACTGCTGCCTTGTGACCAAACTTCCAGCAGTTAAAACATCGCAAAACACTAACAAATTCGTAAAATCTATAGTTGTTCTACCCTATTTGTATAAAGGTATTGTTTTCATTCAAGTAATTAAACTGACAGCTTGAAATCTCAAGTACCATATTTATGCCTTTATTTCCACCAGTTTTAACGAATTATATCCAAAAATGCCGTTAATGACAGCTAAAAATTCAGGAGATACATTACAAATTTTCTTTCGACTGGAGAGGTCCACAATAGGACGTCATTTTCGTCGCCTGTAGTCATTAATGAAGACAATAACTTTCTTTGATGTTAATCCACGTGCATCATTGACAATAGCAGAGCATGATCTGTATTTACCTCATAGTAGTATTCACAGAATTCTGAAAAAACATAAACTGCACCCTTATAAATTTTCATTGGTCCAAACTGTACGAGCTGGTGATCCACAGCTTCGAATAGAACAGTGTGAGATCTTTTTCTCAGAACACAAGAGGATCTCGATTTTCTCAAGAGGATTATCTGGACTGATGAGGCCCTCTTATGAAGGGGTTCTTAATCGGAATAACTCACAGTTATAGGCCAACCAAAACAAAATCTTCACATTACGCGGGCAAAAAATCTTCAAAATAAATTGAGTTTTAATGTATTCGCACTTTTGAAGGACAACAGATTTTCGTATCTTATGTATGATGAAAACTTGAATGGTGAACTAAATATGAAGATTTTGTGGACGGTAGTACGGGATTTCGTCGACACTTTATCGGTAGCTGAATCAAAGCGTTGTTGGTACTAACTAGATGGAGCGACAGCTCATCGCACAAGCGAACATCATCGAATTTTAACTGATATGTTTGAAGGTGTCGAGGTGAAGATGGAGTTCAAAAAGTACCGAAATAAACTAGCGGCATTGATTAAAACAAGAAAAATTAATATTTAAGAGAGGAAATTATGAAGAACGGAGGGAATGCAAAAGCTCTATGGAAGTGCTTTCAAAATTCAAGTTCGAAAAATAAAAACATTGAAAAAGTTTCTGATAACAAGTCGGTGGAAAACTCAACAGTGACGCGTTGCCGTGAAACCGCGGCGTGTTTCAACAGTTACTTTTCTGAGGTCGGTGCTAAAGTAGCGAATCTAGTGAAGAGACCGCGTAAGAAAACATATGGTGCCAAACGTATGATCAACTCTCTCGGAATAATAGAAACTCGCCCTGCAGAGGTGCAGAGGAAAATTAAAAACTTGAAAAGTGGAAAAACACCGGGTCTAGACGGTATTAAGCTAGAAGCTCGAAAGTAAATTGCCCATCTCATTTCAGAACTAAATCTGATGAGTAAATGCATTTGTATGGGTGAGTTTCCTTCTGTTATCTAAATCGCAGTTGTGAGACCAATTTTTAAGTCTGGTGTTGGAGCCCTGCCAACCAACCATAGTCCTATATCTTTAATATCAACGCAGGCAAAAATTTTTGAAAAAATTTCAGAGAAACGGATTGAGGAGTTCCTGGATAAATACGAAATACTTTCCGACAAGCAATTTGGGTTCAGGAAGGGAAAATACACAGAGGATGCCATGCCGAGTCTTCTGTCAAAGGTTTATGGAGCACTGAATGGTGGAGTTCCTACACTTTGTATATTTATAGATCTAAGTAAGGCTCTCAACACCGTCCCTCACGTCAGTCTGCTCCAAACACTAGAGAATATTTGGTTCAGAGGAAATACACTCAAATTGATGAGAAGTTATTTCGAAAAAAGATGGCAGATAGTCGTGATTGTCGGTATAGAAAGTTCAAAGCAACCTGTTGAGTATGGTGTACCACAGGGCGCTGTGTTGGGCCCAATTTTATTTTACATTTATATAAATGACTTCTTCCACTTACCCACATGTGGTGAAATAGTCTCTTTCGCGGACGACACGGCGGTGTTTTATATGTCGTTTACCGGATGCGATCTTGAAACGTATTGTTTATTGTACAAAACGTATGTACGTCCTTTTCTTGAATTTGGTGGATCAGTTTGGTGCCATACGCTTATTCGCGACATGCAGGCTCTTGCAAATATCCAGCGACAGGCCACACGAATTCCTTATCCGTATGGTGTCCCACGTCCAGGTTATAGCAAGCGGTTGAATTTACTCAACCTCCCCTCATTCGCCGATAGTCACTCTCGAGGAGACCTAATATTTACTTATCGTGATCTCTATTCGCTATACGGTGTTGATCGGAAATCTTTTAAATAATAGTTATTATTATCATTAAAGATGGATTGGAACGTCTTTGTGGCCTCCAAGGTCACCTGACCTAACGCCTATGGATTCTTATCTTTGGGGAAGGCTGAAAGATAAAATTTATTCTGAACCTGTGACTTCAAGATATGATTTGCATAATAGACTGCACATCCAGTTGGATGTGGAGGAACTGAGGCGAGTCACATCACAGGGTCGAGTAGAACTATGTCTAGAAGTGAGTAGTCATCACTTTGACCAATTATTATGAAATTTAGGAAAATAAAGTGTATTTCGTTTCGATACTTTGTAATTTGACTTCGGAAATTCGATAACAACTTCAATTTCGCATTTTTTGTTCTCTTAATTTATCAATTATCCAATGACAAAAGGACAGTTACTTGTAAATGCTATCTATGCACGTGCAAGATTCTGAGCCGCTTTTAACAACTTCAGGTAAGTACGTTAAATTCGTTTTTTCGCCATAACTTGAAAACTTGAAATCTCAGGTACAGGGTATGTATGGTGAACAGCAAGTCGGAAAAACGTAATTTTCAATGTTTCTTCGTTTAGAAATATGAGGCGGAAAAAAGAGCACTCTGTATACTGACTGAGATTCATTCGGATATGTGTTATGTCCCGCATAGTTTGTTGTTTGCAAAACACCATTCATTATTTTGGTAGCTCTCGCCAATTTTTTCAAAACGCAAAAAATTTTCAAGTTAAACTAGAATATTTCATGAATGAAACAAGCTAAACTTATGTGATAGGTATGAGTGTAATTGGAATAACTGGTGTTATTGGACCAGGCACCGATATATAGGGTGTTCTATATTAAATCACAAAGTTATGGACTTCTGGTTTAACCATTCCATAAACTCAACTTGGATAATCCTGTATATGCAATATTGAGAATTACATTTTCATGCCTCTGTAGCAAGATAATTTTCGTTGCATGGATTCCTCAGGAATTCATTGATTTCTTCATTCGAAAACGTGCCAGCCTTTTTCGGTAAATGTATAAAAGATTTGTAACACTTTTGGTAGAGCATTCGCGATTTTTCTGGTAGTAAATATAGAGAAGCAATCTGTGCAGCTTCTTTAACATCAGATGGGGTCGAATTCCTTTCATTTTCGCTATAACAGTACATTTTTTAGTGTAAACTTCAAAATATCGATTGTGTTCAAAGACATGATTTGTTTCAAAGGCAAATTCAATTTGACGTTTCGAGACTATAATCATTATGAAAGATGCGGATCATAGAATCATATTCAACTGTCTCCAGATAGTTATTGTGTTCATCGATTAACTCGTTCTCGGAAGATGTGAATTCTATGCTCAACCCGTGTATAATGGGAATAGGTATAATGAAATCATTATACACGGGTATGGATAATGGGTGATATTTCACTTGAACGTTCGAATTAATAATGTTCTTATCATTGGACGATCATGGATAAAATGCCTTTTGACTCGTTTTCTATGGATTTACACATAGATAACAAATTATAGATGTACTGAATACTGTTATCCCATTTTCTGAGAATCCTGCACATATCATGTATGTATTTTTCAAGCAGAATATAAAACTTGGTACTGAATGAGTAACACTTGAATCAAATGGATCTGTAATCCAGATTAAAGGAATTTTATTTTTCTTTATATCTAGTGGATTAGAAAGTATAATACTGAACTAATTTTATGTCTTAATTCATAAATAAATTAGCATTAACAGATATTGCTGAAGACAACATCCTTCCGTGATAATTTTATCAGAACGAATTGTCAAATACTGAAATATTTTCTCGGATATCTCGTAACTTCCTGATGATTTTCTTGAAGCTTCCCGTGGATCTGGTCTCATTAGCAAAGTCACAATAATGATAGCTAATAGGGTAAGATACAGAACTGAACCTGCCGCTTTACGTGACAAACCTACCGTAGAATTCTTGGCTACGGATTCATTGGGTGGAGATTGAGACTCAACGTTTGATGAGGAACTGTTGAACTTGTACTCTATATCATTAATATGACAACCTGCACCTTTGCTGAATATCCACTTACCGAAATTGGGTAGCTCGGATGAGAACTTGAAGTTAACAGTCATGAGATACAATTCCCACCCGAAAGATATTTTGCTAAATTATATTTGACTTTTATTTGGGTTGTTCAATAAATACTTATTACATTTTGTTTTGATTAAAATTCTATTCCTTTCTCCCAAAATTATCCGTATTAAGAGTTGTTTACACTATTTGGTGTTGATGGTGACAAATTGACGATGTCAAATGAAACTTATCTTAGCACAAGGAGAAAACTGAGTGTTCTTAGCTTTTCTGTTAGTGATGAAGTATTTTTGACTAAGTATGCTAGGCGATGTTCAATCCAATTTGATATTATTAAGATGTTTACAAACTGCATTAGTAGATGAGATCATCAAACAATCTTCTTTGTGTATTTTTGGAAGAGAATTTAAGGATTTCTCTAGAGTTCATCGCCGTTAGAGAGAATTTATTTTCAGAGAGTACCTTGGGACAATTTTTAATGGATCTTAGAATTTTTCAGTTTTCAGTAGAATCGACTTTTAGTTCAATGAGTTTTGTTGAATCCAATAGTTTTTCGGTTAAATCTATATAAACAGATTTGATCCAAATTTAACTGAATTGCCTTCATCGGCTTTCGATATGACTAATTGATTTTTGAGATTTTAAGGTTAATTCGAGGAAAAACTTTCATTTCGATATTATTACTTTCAAGATGGGATGTGGAAATTATTTTCGCTTAGGTTAATTTTATTAAGGGCTTATAATGCATTAGCTGCAAGTTTTTCTAGATCAATTTTGTTGAAAGTGTTAAAAGGACAATATTTAAAACCATTTCCCAATAATTTTTCAGATTTCGTGTTATAGAATTTAGTGATCTGTCATGGCAATTTTAATTGAGATCAATTTTATCAATAAAAAGGAATAAGATTCTTTATTTCTTTCGATTTTACTGATATCCTAAATTTTTTCTGATTGTATGGTCTTATTAGAAGAAAATTGAATATGTGAGAATGAAATGGAACCCGAAACATATGCCAATTACATTTCGAGTGATATAAATAGGATTTCTTACATCGATATAAAATTTTGGATGAAAAATTGTACTCTACCATACAGCAGAAACCATGAAATCTGATTGTAGGAAAGAGAGGGGTAAAAGGCGAAAATAGCGACCAAAAACGCAATAGCATCCTGGTAATATGATGTCTTACGTATTTTCGACTCTGCTGGGCATAATATTTGTCCATTATCTTGAGAAGGAAAGAACTATCTATATCGATTAATATATACTGTAACAACATCATATGCAGGGGGAAAAGCATTCCTACCTATTCAAAAATCTCAAAAACAGGCACAGGTAAGATGAGATATAAATGTGACTGTGTCACACTCTGTTCCCAGAAGCTACATCCTTCTTGTGAAGAAAATAAGCTTTGTGATTGTGAGCTTAATGGGCTCAGTCACCTAACCTGATTCTCTCCCCAGCTGGTCATTCGTACATGACGTGTTCTATTGATTTTATCTACTTCTGGAAAGTTCAAGCCAGGCATTGACTGTCGTAGAGGAAGGTCTACTGATGGCGAGTCGAGAGAGTCTGAGACCTATGAGGCTCAAACAGCCCTTCTGTACCTTCAGATCCAACAATCGGTTTCTTTCCATCATTTGCAGTCTCCAAGCCTAGGCTCCAGTCCACTGAATCCCAAGGCTGTTTCTCGAGCAGTTAATAACTTCGCCCCTAGGCACTTTCGAATAGAGATTGGATATAATAGTGCAAATTAGCATTCAAAGGATACGATAACGATTCAGTGAATCGGTTTTGAGGTTTCTTGTCTCAGCTCGAAGTCCAGCTCTTACCGCATCACGGTTGATCTCGATTGAATATTGCCAGTGAACGTGTCAATAAATGAACCACAGGAAGGTGGGTGGAATGTCTGCTGTCGACCAGGAGCCTCGAGGCTCACCTCGGCGAGTCGACCGTCCGGGGGACCGCCAGCAGAGGATGTCATCAGGAGGGAGTACTATCTCCTCTCCTCTGGAACCTCGTGCTGGATGTACTCCTGGCGGCCCTTGCTGACGCTGGGCACTTTGCGGTGGGTTATGCCAACGATCTCGTCCTCCTTGTTTGTGGAAAGAAACTTCCGCACCATATGTTGAGTTGCGCAGAACACTCTGCAAATTACTGAATAAAGGTGAAAAGAGAATGCGCTATCTGTTAATCCTAATAGAACAGACATGATTCTATTCATTCGAAAAAGGAAACTACTGCATTTCCAGGCACTCATTATTTTTAACGAGGAACTAACACTAGTAAAACAAATGAGATATATAGATGTGATGCTTGACGCCAAACTAAATTGAGACAATCACATCGAAAGACAAGCGCATAGAGCGCAAACTACACTTTGAGCCTGCCGAAGATTATTTGGCCCCAGTTGGGTTCTCAACTAAACATAATATATTGGCTGTACACGACAATGATAAGACCGCTCTTGACCTATGCGGCCATCGTATGGTGGCCTGAACTGGACAAAGAGATAGAACGGAATAGAATAAACAAGATCCAAAGGCATGCATGTTTAGCAATCACGGGAGCCTTGAGATCCACACCCACTGCCTTTATGGAGTGACTTCTGGGCATCCCACCACTACACATAGTGGTGGAGGAGTTGGCCATGAAGGCCTCTTTGTGACTGTGGGAAGGAGGTATGTGGAGGGGCAGAAATCAAACTTCTGGACCTTGATTGAAAGTTTGTTGGGATGTAGTTGGTCTATTGAAAGGACACCAACTGAACAAACTCCTACACGTCATCACCATTGAAAACCACACAGTGCTGTGGTTGCCAAGAAAATGATGATACAACAAAACACATACTCTTCGAATGTCCTGCTCATAAGGTGACCAGACTGAACACCATGGGCAATGAAACACCCAGCGCCTGGATGATCCAGGAGGTCAGCTACAACAGTCTTGTAAGCTTCATCAAAAAGTATTTGCAAGACACAAAACAACATAATACAACACGGTAAGCACAATGGACTAAACGACCTGAGCGCTGCTCATAAGGGCGACGTGCGAGAAGAAGTACATGTCAATAGGTTAGAAGCTGAATAGGCAAAAGTTTTGTTCACGGATTTGTAGAGATGTTCAATAATGGCGCGTGGAGAAATATTTTGAGCGCCTGTTCTGATTTGGTGATCGTGAACAGGGAACCCTGAATGCACAAAGACATATAGAAGAACATGTTGTACCATTTGTGGAAAGCATGAGTAAAATCTTTTTGTTTTTGCATGATAACGCTAGACCTCTCCAAGCTCATATAGTTAGAAACTACCTCCGTCATCATGAGATTTTTGATGGAATAGCCTGCACGAAGTCCACACTTCAATCCCTTCAAACATGTCTTTGACATTTTCAATCGAAGATTAAGAATCCAGCAAAACCAGAAAGCTACTTTAAATTAGGTTCGGAACATTCTGATAAAAATTTGTAACGAAATAGATCAGAATATTGATCATTGATTGTGAATATTAAGCGTAGATGGCACTAATTTTCCCGATAGGTGGAAATGTCTAGTCATGTCAAACTTCTAGGGGCTTTAATTTTTCCGAAATTTTCACATTTTTCATTACCAATTTCATCTCAATTTCTATCAGTCTCATTCCCATCTTGATTGTTCTGGAGAATTTCTCAGTGCCGGTGGATTACTGGAAAAATAATTCTTCCACATATCTAAACTTCATCTAAATAAATTTGGTTTTCGAGTTTTCGCGTAAATTTCTACTACGTCGACTTCAGTTCACTCAATTGGGGAACCGAAGACTGCTATTTAATTCTAGTTATGCAATCATCTCTGCTCTTGGAGAAATTCTGGAAAATGTAGGAGTTATAAAATATTGATGTTGAAAAATTTCATCAGCATGAACTAGAACTGACGCGTAAATTATCTGGCATTTTCATATACAACCTTTCATTATTATTTTCCACCTTCAATTCAAAACAAAAAACATACCTTTGCAATTAATGGCTACATTTCCATAGAAATTCAGAGGGGCTTAGAATTTCATATGTTGGGGGAAAATAAACCGCGGTCAGTCTATATAACATTTCCGCATTGCAATTTGCTGAATCTCGTAGCGAATTGCATTGAGATTAACAATGCAGTAGTCGTTCGTTATATCTTCCGCTAACGAAAATCCTTTGGGAAGACAATTAAATATTTGGAACCTGTTCGCTCTGTACTGTTTGCTCCATTCGCTACAAACTTGTGACTAAGAGAACAACAAAACTTCACATTTCACCTGAAAATGTTAGTTAGTATAATACAAATTTTTATCATAATTTATTTGAACTTTACTCTTAGTTTTACTGACTGTGACAACAATTGAATGTAATTAGAAGAAAAATTTCATAGTTGGTAAATATTATTAGCCATCCTCTTTATCTCAAAATGGACTGATTTTTTGGCGGATAAATTCATAATTCTGATGTTTTCAATATGAGCAGTTCTTCTGGAGTCAATACCCCTTATCTTCAAACACGTTTGTGCTGAAAAAAATTGAAGTTTTACTTTCTTTCTGAGTTTTCGATTTAAGTATCTGGGATTTACTACATATATTCATTTGCTTATGTACAATTTGGAGTCCTGAAATGCTTGAAAATTTACAGGGAGATACTTTTCTGGGGTCATGCATTTTCTGTGAACTCTAGATTCATTTGGAATGTGCAATGACCATCTCAATTGAATGTTTTGGTAAATTTGTTTTATTACAATATTTTTGTCCTTGTTATTTCTCCGAATCAGAAAAATATTTGCTCGGAACAATTTGTAGATGATTATTGCTCAAAACCAGCAGGAAACATTGATTGAAATGCAATGATTATTGATATCATAAATCATCATATCTAGGTTTGAAGAATTAAGGGTTCTCGATGAATAAAACAAATTATAGATAACCCTTCAGAGAGTCATCGGAAAATCATTTAAAAGAATTCTAAGAACGAAACTATTAGAAATAATGAAAAATTGACTTGAGAACCTTCTACTTCTGGAGAGGGAGAAGTGTTCACAATTTCACTATTACGTGTCTAATAGAGAAGAACAGACAAGAGCACAAGAAAATATTTATGGAGAAATCATATAAGAACTAGACATTTGATATTAGACTCACTTTCAGTAGAGTTGAGTGAATTGTTATTTCTCCCAGTTATACATTATAGACTGAAAGTAAGAAACATCCTACAGGATACAAGCCTGTAATCAATTGGAATTTGAGAGTATATTTGCTGATGATGTGTATGTACTGAGAACAAAACGCAGCTTCAAGATTATTTGCAAGTATGAGCAATAGAGTTGGAAAAGAGAGAAAAATATCATTCAAAGAAAACAAAAGTACTGGTTACGGAAAGGTATTGCGAATTAGTATATATAGCAATAGTTGAAACGAAGCTGCAACAAGTATTTATCAGTATTAATACAAGAAGAAACGGAATAAGAGAGGCTACGAAACTCATTTACGTGAATAAGGAAGATAAGTACTAAAGCGAGAATATCCTCATTTAAGGCATTAATAGGACATGTCCTCACATGAGGTAGAAGAAGTTGATTTCGGAACTTGATGCAGGAGAGTATAATACAGACTATCAAAATGAAGTATCTCGAAAGGGTGAAGGGAGTCATACCACAAAGTAACTGACTAAAAAATGGATATATAAGAATTGAACTAGAAGAGAATTTGTCTTGGAATATATCGAAAAATATCTGTTAATATGGTTCGAATGTTAGATGAGAATGAGAGGAGAGACCAGTGAACCGCATATAGCAACTATAAGTCACAAACTGCTGGCGGAGAGGTTAGACAAGGATTTCTCAAAATCTTCAGTTTTCGTATATAATGTCCTGAAGGAAACTGACTGTTCGAAATCAACTGCCACCTCGACAGTTAAGGGTCTAGGCAATTAACAATTACAAGAAACAGTTGTACCGAGACTGATATATAGTTTACGTTGTACTGTATATAAAGGTTCATAACGTAATTTACAAATTTGAGGATGCTTGAATCTAATTTCTGGTTTTCACCAGAACACTTCAATTCAGATGTTTATTCTTTCTGATGAGCGAATTGTGTGAATTCTGGTCAGTTTGAATTTATACGAAAAAGCTATGTATAGGGCAACTATATAAGGTGAAATTACGATTTATTCTGTAATGTTCCTTCATTTTATTACTAATTTCTCGTCTCTAGAGGGGGACCAATTTTTGGGTTTATGAGGTGCATGTGAAAAAAGCTCCCACCTTCAGCAACACCTAAGTCGAAACTCATTATGAGTAAAGTAAGTCAACAGGCATACCTTCGTAAAGGTCTTTCATTATATTTATGAATATGTAATACACAGTACATATACAGAAAGTCCAAACTTGTATTTCAACGAATATTTGACAATGCCAAAAATCAAAATGATAGCTCAAAATGATTTCCTCCTACATCCATACGCTGACACAAATAATTCTGGAATTCTCTTCCACCATTATGAGGAATTTCTGGAGTCAAAAGTCTGCATTAGCTGACGACTCTTTTCCGCAGCTTTTTCAAGGAATAAAATCAGGTGACTTGGCTTGCCACTCACCTGTTCTTCTCATACCAATTCATAGACCTGGGAAATGTGGATCCAACTATTGTTGCACATTAACATCGAGATGTGCAGGAGCACCATCTTGCTGGAAACCTAATAAGTAATTCCATGGAGATTACCTCCGATGAAAAAGGTTCTAGAATAGGGTTTCCATAAATTTCAGTCCTAAGTACAGTTTCTGAGTCATTTGTGTGGATGACTGTGTGAACCAATGAGGATTCTAGGTATCTCAATATCGATAATTATGCCTAGTCACTTTAGCCTTGAGACTAAAGTTACTCCCGTCAGGAAAACTGGTATTTTACATTAAATGTGGATTACGCTCTATATTTTCACTCGAAATTTCATGAAATTGAAAGCGGCAATCAGAATCGCCTTCGTCCATTCAATGAACTAGTTTCACTTTATAAGGATCAAATTGGTCATGTTTCATGGTCCTGTAGACCAAGGGTGCTCAAACTTGAACTGCTGGCGATCTACTTAAATATTTTTAGACTACCGACTCTGAGGCTGCAAATATGTGTGATGCAGGGTTGTCATACACGATACACCCTACCTACCTACCTAGACAAGGTTTGGGTTAGGTTTAATTAGGTTCTTTTCTATAATATCAATGAAAAAACTCATAGTTATTCAAAATTGCGAGTTTATTGGTTAGGTTAGGTTACAAAACAAAAGAGTTACATATGGTGTTAAACTTAACTGAGGAGTGACTTTGGATGTTGAAGCGTGGGAGTGCATGTCCTCAGCATATTTTTCATGAAATGGCACGTAACCATCGAGTGCTAATCGCAAGCATGATGACATATGATCGTCAGTTAGTCGATTGTAATATTTTGACTCAATTGAGTTGGCCCAAACATTGCCGTCAGTTGAAGGGCGATTTGCCTTAGATTCTAATATTTATCTTCAGATATATAACACCAGAAATTTGTTGATGAAATCAGATGCTGTAACTTCGAGATGTATATCTGATATAACCTGCATCAATTCATTTTCAACAGAACATGAGTTCATATTAAACTGACTTGCTATTTCAGTAGCTAATTGCTCAAATGAAAAAGGATAACATATAAATGATGCAATATTTTCCAATTTACTGCAATCATAAAAACGCATCTCGAATTGTTCCAACATATTTGATAATTCAGCATATGTATTATAATTCAATTGAGGAATCCTTGCTTTCAAAGACGGAAAATGTTTCAGATCCTTTCTTTGCAGTTTATCTATCATAAGTTGCAATTTACTTTTGAATGCGTTTACTGCCCTAATCATCTCAAAAATATTTTTTCCTTCACCTTGAAACTCCAAGTTAATGGTGTTCTAGAGCATCGTGATGTCAGTCAAAAATGCCAAATCAGTCAGCCATTTTTCGATTTTCAATATCTGAGTGTCATCACCTATTTCGTCTAGAAAAGCTGTTGTTTCGGGCAATCATTTTTGAAACCTTTATAGGAAATTTCCGCTACTCAACCACCTTGTGACGAACTAAATCAGTATGTTCAGCTGATTCCCTATCTTCCAACTGCAACTTAAGGGGCCGCCGTTGCAAGCTACGTGCACAGATGGAATTCACAATTTTTGTTGCAATGCCCATAATTTACTTCGTGTTTGAAATTATTGAACACAAAAATTAATAATGTTTAATGCAATGGAATGAAAAACATGAAGGAAAATCTTCATTAGCTCAACACAATGCCACAAAACCGTTTTCCTTCCAGTCATTGCTGGTGCTCCATCGGTTTTCATGCACACTAATTTATATATTGATAGCTTGTAGTTTTTCTAAAATTGAATACCATCCGAATAAAAATACACAGCTGGGCAGAGTCTGTTATATTGGTAGATTCGTCAAACTGTAAAGAAAAGTATCTACATTTCATGATATCATATTTAAGTATATCTGCCATATCCTGAATCATGACTTCAATACGCCTTGTGACAGTCGAACGAAATAACTGTTCTCTAATAGCACACATGATTTCTGTTTTATTTTAAAATCTCCTAACAAATTCACACCGATTCATCTCGAGTGGTTTCTTTTGTTTCGCTAATATATGAGATATTCAAAATGACGCGATCGTAGCAGCTTTTGATTGTTTGGCTCGTCTTGTGAACATAGTTTGTTCTTTCTTCAAACAAGATATCAAATCATGTACTTTTCGTTTTCTTGATTCACTCTGTGACGGAAAATCCTTTTCATAGTTTTAATGAACCGTTTAATGATGCCTCTTCAAGTTACCACGCTTAGGTATTGCAACTGACACACGAGAAATAAGACAAATGCACTTATCCCTCTCCATAGAAAAGAAAAAATCTTCCTCTCAATCTTTATTAAAATGATACTTTCAGATTTCTTCGCTGCACTCATTTTGTACCATTTATTGATAAACTTTGTATCGACATAGTATTGCCTTCAGGTTACAATTCAGAATGACTCCAATTCCTGCAGGCGCAACATTTATATTGGCGTGAACGAAAGTCCCGAATGTTTCAGTCAAACGCGCCGCCTAAAATTTCTAGAAAAGCGGCAAGAATAAAAAACGTGGCCTATATTTGACAAGTACCGCGCGTTTCTTTGAAAAAGCCGCCTTTTGCCGCTAGCAGAGTGTTATTTTATTACGTAATAAATTTTTGTAGTTCAGTAACCTTCATATTAAAAATTTTCTTCTTCTTGAGATCTACTCAAAAAGCACTTGCGATCGACCGTTTGAGTACCCCTGATGTATACTGTTGAAGGAGGTACACCAAACACACGTGATAATTTTCTGATTCTAGTAGTGTTTTCCATTTGTAGGAGGCTTCAAATTGCAATTTCAGCTTCGTTCTGTATGGGCCGATATTGAAATTCATATTTTTTGTTGGCCACCAAACGCGCAGTTGAAAATTCATTCATCGAATATAGAACTAGTGTACTTCTTGTTTGTCTATATGGTTCATATTGGAATTCCTTGCCGTTTCTCGTGCACAGCTAATAATGAATTGAAATAATTTCGAACAGCTCTGCTGAGTGAACCATTTTCAACGTACGTTTAACAAACGACAACTGTAATTAAAAGTATCGCGAATATGATACAGTTTACCAGATGTCTATGATATAAACAATTGTGCGCTTCCTTCAAAACAAACTAATGTTTCCCAAATAAATGTTAAAATATTTGAAGGAGGGGAAAAAATTGAAAATCTATTTTCATGTCTCCTTATTGAGCAAGAAAACTAAGACAAAAAGGTTATTTCAGTGAAACAAAATGAGGAATTACCACCTGAAATATATTCGCTTACTTAAGAAGAACGCTGTATAACAAAAAGTTGCAATGTATCAAAAGTACCTGAAGACTAACTCCATTGAAAAAAGACAGTACCTAATATTGTCTTATATTTTTCAACTGGATAAAGCCGAAAAAGTTGTTTGCTAGCGATATAAGTTTTGTGGAAAAATTGATTGAATATACATTTTGATATATATTGTTAGCATCTTGCGGGATTTACATACCCCCAAAATGGCTATAAAACTAATCTATTCATTATCTATTAGTGTAATAAAGAGTGATTTATTGGTTTAACCAACAATATTTTCCAATATATCGAACGTGCCAGACAAAAATATATCTAGCAATGTATTCAAACACTACGAAGCGCACAAATTTCGATGTTGTAATGAATAATTGATTAATTTATTCCCTTTTGTGTGACGATCTACTTCAAGGTATTTTTCGATTTTCTTAAAAATTTGGGGAATTCGGCTATATTCGTTATCTCCGATATTTTTGAAAGAGTGGTTAGGTTAGGTTAGGTTTGTTCTAAGTTATAGTAAAAACATTCGTCCACTTTAATTTGAAACTTTGTTGACAAATTTGGGTGAATAGAGTGAATTTTCGTCAAAATTGCATAATACGTGCACTTAATTGTTTGTATATACGATAATAAAGAAAAAAGAAATGATCGATATATAAAAATGTTATATTCAAAACAACAGAGCAATAGGAACAGCATATTTCAATCCGTTTCCTCAAAGAAGCCATCTATATAACAACATATAACCAAAACAAATAAAAAGCCTAATTTATAGTTCAATACAACAATGAATCGAATTTACGGAGAGCAAGCAGCTATTAACATATTAATTGATATTACTGACAATAAATCAATTTAAGGAAGGTAAATCGAAATTGACACATTGGATTCAAGATGTCGAGCGATTGTATTCTTAAGAAGAATAAAGCTGAAAAAATCGCTATTCAGCTAATATGAGTATCCATTCATGAATCAAATATTTTTGAAGGATTTATTCAGACGAATGAATGTACAGAAATTATGACAACTATATATAGATACAATTGAGAATATAAATAGAAACGTTCTTAAGTAATTGAAAATTTATTGAGTTGCTTCTTCTTAAGTGATTATTGATGACAGGTATATCCAATTGAATTGAAGGAATAGATTGCTTCCTTAAGAGATTCAAGAGGTGAACGGCTTAAATCGACTTGTTTATCAATGAGTGTACCTGAGTGTTTGTTAATTTCTAAAATTTTCCAAAAATCGACTTTCCAATATTTTTTATCTGTCTGCAGAATTTCAAACTGTGGGTCGTGATTATTTTCTAGAAATGATTCGCGTAATTTGAATCTGATTTTTATTCGAAAAACTGCGTTTATGTTCCGATATTCTAATACTGAAATTTCTTTGTGTTCTGCTAATATAGAAATTACCACAGTCATTGTAATCCAATCTATAAACACCTGATTTGTCATTTTTATCTGATTTGGTTTTATTGTTTTCTATATATTCGCCTAAGCTATTATTAGTTGGGCAAGCTATGTTGAAATTATTTCTACTCAAGAATGATTTCAGTTTTTCACCTGCAATGCCAACGTAGGTGAAGGTGTTGAATTTTTGTTTCAATTTATCGACAGTGTAAACTTCATTCAAAGTGATTCTACTTTGTTTTTATTCAAAACATTGTTTATTATTGTGGGATTATAACCATTATTTTTAGCTATTTGTTTAATTAGATTCAATTCTTTGTTGAAATTTACTGGTGATAACGGAATGTTAATCAATCTATGAATAAAACTGTTGAATGCTGACATTTTATGTTATATACGGATGACACGACGAGTTATGTACTAAATATCTGTATGTGACGGCTTATGGTAGATTGCAATCGGAGTGGTAATTTATAGAATATGAATAGGTTCACGTTATAGCGAGATCTTAATCTGAAATTATCTCTTCACTCTTCACAGAGGGTCGTTGAAAAAGGGTGACACAGATGGATATAGCGGCTACAACGGGGACACCACAGGGGTAATTTCAAAACCTACGCCCGATACGTGTTTCAATAGCACTGCAAAATAAGCCTAGAAGAAGTCGTAGGATCACTTCTTAAGAACAAGACCGCTCTTTTTGCCAGATTGCTAGAAGAGACACTAATGCGTCGACCCATACTCCAAGGGCAATTTCTGAAAGCAACAGGCATCAGTGTATCAGTCGAACCAATATGTCAAAGACTTCGTTCAAGAGGTTTATACAGCAAAAGACCCTTAAGACTTTCAGAGCTAACCAGACAACAAAAAATTAACAGACTCTACTGGTGTATCGAGCACCAAAATTGGAATATTGAGAACTGGCGAAATGTTCTTTTTTCGGATGAGACCAAAATTAGTGTACGATCAGATGTCTACCGGATTTGGGATTTAAGGGGTCGTGGAAGACAAGCTAGACTCCGAGCAGCAAGACAAATTCCTAAATACCAAGGGGGCAGTGTGATGTTTTGGGGTGGCATTATGCTGGGAGGCAAAACAGATTTGATTTCGTATCCTGCGAGTGTAACGGCGAGAAATTACGTGGGCCTAGTACTGAAGCCCATAATGAGACTCGGGCGAGGTGTTCACGGTGAGAATCTAACTTCCATGCAAGAAAATGCTCTTCCGCATACCATCAACCTCGCGCGACCTTATCTCGAAACAGAATGAATCAGCTTGTTTGCCAGAACCAAATCCTATTGAACATTCATGGGATAATCTCAAAAAGGGAAATCAGATCGCCTTAGAATAATCGAAGAACCCCACAACAGCTCATCCAAGCCGCCACAGGAGATTGGCAGAATATTACACCCCTGAGGAGGTCGAAAACCTAATCCATAGTATGCCTAGACGAATTCAGTCTTGTATTAGGGCAAGAAGAGGTAATACAAGCTACTGAGGTCGGGAAAGAATTATCTACTTCATGGAAAACAATTTTAAAAATTTTATTACATGCGGAAAGAGTCTCTCATTTTCTTTAATATGTTCCTTTCTTAAAATAAACCTTAATTAATTTTATTTCAAATTGAAATATCTCAAAAAGAATTAATCCTAACAATCCTTCGAAATTTCCAAATTCGCTGAGGAAATAATCAAAATGTGGGGCGATTCCATATAAATTTGGTTATGTGTATATATAGGCATACTGGTTTTTCTTAGAAGATTCCGCAAGTGTGTTAATATGTTGAATGATGCTCAGGGGTGAGCAAGGCTTAGCGTGTTTTGAATTATTATTCATACAAAATACTTTCTCTTCCTTTGAACGTGATTTAACTTACATCAAAATTTCAAAAAACGACATAATCAATGCATTATCCTAAATTTTTATTCAAACGAATAAAATCAAATAACAAACTAATAATTCTGTTTTTTCGGGTTATCCGTTTAGAGTGTCATATCACACTATAGATCTATGTTTATCTGAACATATAATTCATAAATTACAGAGATAATATTTAGAATAATTTAAAAGTGATATAAGATGGTATGTATAATATTTGAATGAGCATTTCGTACATACGTATTTTTCTTGATGGAAATTTTTTGCGCTCCTGCAAAACAGTCACTGACATTAGTAGAACATAATTTCTTCTCAAATCAGTAGAAGTACAGAGAATGTTTTTAGTTTCATATGGCAAGAAGCAGGAATGAAATTTACCTGTTCGTATTCGACTATCAAACTTTTCTATTCGCATAAAGTATGGTTTTATTTGTGTATGAGAGTATGACATATTTGATAACTGAAGCTTCTGCTAAGCGATCCGTTGCAATTCATTTATCGTCGACAATTCCCTTTTTTGCACAATAACACGACAAAACACACTGAAAACGGAAAAGCAGATGGCATTAAATCATATGAATACAATGGCCAGATACGACCATAGCTGAAATAATAAAGAATTCTCTTTATTCATGGAGTGTGGAAAATAATCTGCGAATTTGAAATATGCGATTGAACAGATTGTCTTGAAATGTATACAATGTTTTCCGATAAAAATTTACCACGTACACAGGGAGTTACATAATATGTCACAACTTGAGGGGGTGAATCTACGTGCAATTTTAAGTAAAAAAGTTTATTTAAACAAAAGTCCGCAGAAGCTTCGTTACGGAGCTACAGGGTGTTGGAATTTCCGAAAGAAATTGTTTTTCTTCGAAAATTTTTGAGATATTCAGCCCAAATTTGGAATGCAAGCTATTTTGCACAGCCTCCATCATCACACGTCCTAAATTTTAACTAAAATCTACAAGATGTTTTCTTTTCAAGGGCAATGTCTCCTTTTGACCTTCAAACTATTTTGCAATGCGCCACTGATCAGCGTACACTCAATTTTCGTCATATTCGTTCAATTTAGAAAATTTTTGGACACCAGTAATTTTTTCGTATCTCCAACCGTTTTGCAGTGAAAAATTATTGAAGGTATGCTCAAAATTTGCTTTTCCTTTGATAGCTCGTCTTCTGAGACTCAAATATTTGTTCAATATCAAAAAAAAAGAACAATTTAAAATCAAATAAATTGCAGGAAATGGCCTCCACCTGCAAGAATACAGGCCTCTGTCCTTCTTCGCATATTATCACGCACTCTTTGAAATATTCCTGGGGTATTTCTTATCGTGTCTCAAGAGGTTATTATTTCATTTCTTAAATCTTCTACAGTATTCACTGGAGTGGTATAAACTAATCTTTTGGGATATCCCCATATGGAAAAGTCTCAACTATTTAAGTCTGGGAACCTAGGAGGCCATGGTTCTGACCCACCGCGACCTATCCATCGGTTGTTGGATGTTTTATTCAAGAATTCCCTAGCTTCTCCACTCAAATATGCTGGTGCCCCGTCATGCACGAACCACATTCTGTTTCTCACCAAAAGTGGCACATTCTCGAGCAATAAAGGTAACACTCCTCCTCAAGAAATTGCCGATAAGCGGGACCAAATTATCTGTTAGGCAGAAAAAAAGGCCCAATAAAATAATATCCAATTATTCAGACCCAGACATTTAGTGAGAATTGTTCTTGATGATGAGATTCTTCAATCAAATGGGGTTTTTCCTCAGCCCAATAATGATTATTATGACAATTTGTGATAGCAGTTTTCGAAAAGTTAGCTACGTCTGTGAACATTATGTCACTTTAAAAATGAGTATTTTCTCTAATTTTATCTAAGAACCATCAGGAGAAATTCAGTATTGAAGAAAAATCTCGAGGAAGAAAAGTTTAGACGCGTTGAATATGAAACGGGTACAATAAAAAGTCGTGGAGAAACCTCCAAACTAGAACATGTGAAATATTCAACCGATTTCCAATTTTTCTTGTACTCACATGAGGATTCAAATCAATACAATTCAAAACTGCTTCCTCAATATCTGGAGTTCTAATAGTGTGAGTTTCAACTTTTAAATGATTATTTGCAGTAAAAGTACCAGTTTCCCTCAACCTTCTGTGGATATTTGAAAATAATCGCCTGTTGGGTGATACTCGATTTGGAAATCTCACCTAATATAATCGCCTAGCTTCTGTTTTGTTTTCGTCAGCCAGACCGTACATGTAATGGATATCAGCCAATACGCCATTAGCAAAATTAGCAATTTTTTCTTACAGAAATAACTTCAAATGTCTTAAAACTAATCGTTAATTTAATAAACAATTCGAGCAGACACTGGTTCAACTTTAGCATTTGTCAAAATAAATAAATAAATGAAAACAATCAAAGCCTACTAGTCATTTCTTTAATCAAAAACGTTTTCAATTCAGCGAATGCACACAATCGTTAAATAATTTTTAGCTCGAGAACGGTCGGAGATACGAAAAATTACAAGTGTCAAAAAATTTTTAAATTGAACGAAGATGATGAAAATTGATTGTGAACAGATCAGTGGCGTACTACGAAGAAGTTTGAAAGGGAGAAATAAGACATGGATCCGGGAAGTAAAACACCTATGTACGCTGATCAGTGGCGTATTACCAAAAAGTTTGAAAGGGCAAAAGGAGACATGGCCGTGGAAAATAAAACAGCTTGTGAATTTCAGTAAAAATCTAGGACTCGTAATGATGGAGGCTGTAAAGAGTAGTTAGCATTCCAGATTTGGGCTGAGTATTTCAGAAACTGCAGGAGTTTGAAGGAAAAAACATTTTTTTCCGAAAATATCAACACCTTGTAGCTCCGCAACGAAGCTCTTGTAGACCAATATTCATATGAACTTTTTTTCTTAAAATTGCACGTTCATTTACTCTCCCAAGTTGTGATATACTATTAGGTATCACTCTGTATTATTTTCTCCAAAATCCTGACAAAAAGAACGGAGAAGAAACACAGCAACAAAAACCTCTCGAAGTTTTCGGGAATATTTACAATATCATTGTCAAATTCTCGAAAATTTAATTAACCTATACAAAATTTTATTATTAAAAAAATTTTATCCAGATGTCGTATACAGGGTGTCTGTGCATTGCGTGAACAACGTTATATCAAAGATTTTTCAGCTCAAAATAAGTTTATTTGTGCCTACTTACCTATATGAAAAGTTTCTTCGTTTGGCCGCTAGATTTTTAATCCAAAGATTTTTTTTTCTCGAATAATTCGAGAACAACTCGAACGATAGAAACTATATTTGGTATGCGTAATCGGGTGC
Organism: Cryptolaemus montrouzieri; assembly: GCA_013387265.2. Classification (NCBI taxonomy): domain Eukaryota; kingdom Metazoa; phylum Arthropoda; class Insecta; order Coleoptera; family Coccinellidae; genus Cryptolaemus; species Cryptolaemus montrouzieri. The sequence goes on from JABFTP020000185.1 coordinate 130,724,549, forward strand.
GTTATTCTCGTTGTCTAGTGATCGATTCGATGACCTTGACATTTTACTAGTGTACCTGAAAATGCAAACGTGTTGTTAATCAACCATAATTTTTCAAGTTTCGTCGTTTGAGCAAAACTGTTTTAGACATTGAGTAGCTAGACTAATTATCAAACTTGTCTGTCTCTTGAGAAATTGTGATACGATGAGCGGTTCAATCACAAAAACAGTTTTTCGTTTTCATGATTTCATTTCTTCAACCACTTAGAAAGTCAAAAATATCACATTTTGGATTTGTTTCTGTAGTCTATCAGATTGTCATTTTACTATGCTTGACAACCTCTTGTTGACAAAATGATGTTTCCTAATTTGATAAATTGGATCAAACAAATGGAAAATTCAATGATCAGTAGTACAAAAATCGAAAAATTCGAAGAAAAAAGTTTTTCCAACAATGACAATATGAAAACATGTTGGCCCGTTGGAAACTAAATTACAAGAAACAGATAACTTCAGAATAACGATAAATTAGTTTACACCCAAAATTTCATTCAACTATAGTAAATGTTCAAAAATTCCAACATTTTGCTGAATATAGGAGTTAATACTATTTAGGAAATTAAATTGGACCCTTGGCATTACTTCAGGGTCATTTTTGAAGGAGTTGGCCGCATTCAAAATGTTACATAAATTACATAAAAATGTAACTCTCCTCGGGTGTCAATTGGAGAAGAGTAAACCCTAGATTTTAAAGCACCCCAAAGAAAGAAGTCGCACGGTGGCAAGTAGGGAGATCGTGCTGCCCAACTTGCAGGACCTCCAGCTCCGCTTCCGATCCAACTATTCGGATACTGTGCATGTAAGAACTCGCGAACCGCTAAAGCGAATTGAGGTTATGCACCGTCGTGCATAAACTACATTTCTGTAGTGATACTGGAATATCGTCCAACAAATTCAGTGAAGTTTCTTCAAAAAATTCGAATATGCCTCTCCGTTTAAACGATCTAGAATCACTACCGGACCAATAATGGAATTTTTAATTACTGAAATCCATGCGTTAATTTTCAGTTGATTCTGATGATGTGTACTTTCAAAAGCATGTGGATTTTTGACACTGTACACGTGTTCATTGTGAAGGATAGTGATGCCAGACCTAGTAAAACTGCATTCGTCAGTAAATAGAATTTTCCTACTGAAGTGGAAATCTTGAGTTCTCAGGATCATTGGGAAGTAATTCCCAAACTTTCTGAATGTGATAAGGATGAAATGATTGTTCCTTCAAGGCGTCATGAATTATTGTTTAAGGAACGACCAACTGCAAACCTAAACGCCTAATTGTGGGTTTTCCTCAACCATGTCCAAAATTTGTTCTTCGCGTTCTACCATACTTACTATTCGTTGTCGTTCTCGATTCAAATTCCTGGGCTTGAAACAACCATTCTCGCGGAGGCGCTAGGTGATTGAAAATTGAAATCATGAAATTGAAAAACTATTTTTTGTGATTGAACCGCTCATCATATCAAAATTTCTCAAGAAACAAAAAAGTTTTATAATTAGCCTAGCTACTCAATGCCTGAAACAGTTTTGCTCGAACGCAGAAAGTTGAAAAATTATGTTGAGTTTTTAGGGACACTTGTATAACGTTGGAGTCATTGAGTGGATCACTGAAAAACGTGAATAACGCTCCCAATTACGCATACCATATATTTTTTCTATCGATCGAGTGGTTCTCGAATTATTTGAAAAATAAAAAAAAAGTCTTTTGATTTGGCGTCCTCTAGCGGCCAAACGAAAAAACTTTTCATATGGGTAAGTCCAAATCGACTTATCTCGAGCTGAAGAATCTGTACACGCAATTCATGGACTGTATATTAACTTATTATCATCTCCATCTATCACTATAACGCTCTACGAAGTTTCCTTCGGTCAAAACAATTTCTTTGGATTTCGATCATTCACAAAATCGAAACCAAGTTACATCACATGTAAAGTATTGTCGTAGTTTGGGCCCCACAGGTCTTGCAAAGGAATTGTTTTTCCTCAAAATAATCACGACTTTTGGTGCGAGAAATTCAATTTTTCACGTGCCTATGTAAGCGGAAAGCAATGTTCAATAATATAATATCCTACCTACGTGATATCCAACTGAGGATCTTTTCAGACAAATGGAATTTTTTAGGATTTTTAGATATTTCTTCCATAAATCCTATTTTTGAGCCCTTTTTAGAGCGAAATACTTAACTTTCCCGCTTATGCTCTTGCGGTAAGCGATGAAAATAGTCTAATACAATATTATTTCACTAACATAATCGCCAACAGAAGATTATAAAAAAACAAGTACTGTGTTTCAAGGAAGTTTACTTAATAATAACACTTAAAACACAGTACTTGTTTTTTTATTATTGATAATGGAATTTTACCAAGTAAAAGCCTCCCAAATTCAAATGTAACAGAAGATCATTTAACTCCAAAAAACGTTTCAGTAACAATTTCAAGTTATTTTGCCGAATTTTCTTTCTAAAGTTGAGAGTTGAGTTAAAATTTACAATACGTACTTTTGTATAGTTATGCTTTCAAAAAGCAGTTTCAATTCCTTTTTTTCTCAAGTTATTTTGTAATCGAGATTGTGAAATACGGTTCTACTTGTGATTTGTTTATCGTCGTCTTATATTTTTTTTCTGTGTATAGAATCTGTTCTACAGCACTCTCAATGCCGTAATGTCAAGACAATATCAAAGAATAAAAAATATTGAAACATGTTCAATTCATTTTGTATAGAAAATATAGTTAGATTCAATTGTCGTTGTTGCATACATATAAACAACAAGACACAATAAGCGTGCAATTATTTTGTTTATATTAGCAGCAGTAGCAAATCAATATTCGAATTTCGATATCGACAGAATCGAATACATATAACGCTTTCACGCTCATACGCTTAATTGCTTTCCGTTTCGATTAGGAATTTGGATGGGATAGCACCTAAACTGTAATGAAACAACAATCTAAGATACGCATGGAGTAGTATCTGATTCATGATATTACAGCCCCATATGTCGAATGCTCACATTCGCTAAATCGTCATAAATATAAACGATCATATACGCTCATATGAACTCGTATATGCACAGACGGAATTAGCCAAAGCCGTCGTATACCTACAAATATTTAACAATACTTATCAATAACTTCAAAAATCTATTCATATAGTTTTTCATCAATATGTATATGTGTAGAATGTAGAATTCATTACGATCCACCCTTCATAATCATCGTCAACCAAGGCCATATAGTTGTACATGCCGTTCAGATATTATGAATAGGACCAATAGATTTCGGTCTCATTTGCACACCCATTTATAATACCAGGCCACACTGCCATCTTCTCATCTCTATCCGTTGAAAGACATGTTTTGATATCCTCCAACGAACTGACACAGATGCCATTTGCCGTCACCATCAGGAAACCATGAGAAGAAATAGTAAATATCCAGTAGAAAACATCAAGAAGCCATAGAAGTTCGACTAGTCATCGCTACGCTACACACTATGTCTGCAAGAAAGCAATCTATCGAAAAGCTAACAGCATTATACTTTTCTGCCTGTCAACCAGGTGTACTTCATATCTCAATAATGATAACATGCAGAATTTATCGATCGCTATATTGGAAACACATTGAAGACTTTCATTGAAGAAACAAAATTCAACCTTCCGTGGAATGTTAAATAACCTTTCTGTGAGAAGATGGTTTTCCTATCTCCGTTTCATAATTATCGTCAACCCGGCCACACAGCAGTGATATTGTCCATGATCGGATGTCATAAATAGCAGCAACACACTGCAGATTCGGTCTCATTTGACCTCGTAAGTATTGAACACCCATTCATAGCACTAGGCCAGCCTACCATCTACTCATCTCAATCCGTTGGAGCACATTTAAATGTATTTGCGATACTCACCATCGCCACCAGGATACCATAAACATAAATATTCAATATTTTATGGAAAGTTTTCTGAATAAAATCTTGAATGTGTACCCACATATAGATATAATTTTATTTTCGATCAAAAGTATCTGAAGTTTCATCAAAATATGTGGGATGAAACCAATTTTGACTCTTGAAAATAATTTTGTTCTTCAATTTTTTGCGTGAATATTGTCAGCCAGATTTAGCAGTGGAAAAAAATGGCATTATTTTGATGAGTTCTTTCTAATTCCAGGCAGTTTTTTCATTCTGGGACATGTATGATGGGTGGAGTCAAACATTTCATATTTTTTTCAACATATTGTGGAACTGATCGTGATTAATAATGGGAAATTTTGGTTGATAATCTAAATTGTAGCCGAAACCCATGGAACATGGTTGTGCGTTATAGCCATCTTTTTAATTGCAGATTAATACACTCCCCACAACAATTGTCGCATCACCCTACTTTTACGACAATACTATATAAACTTTTAGGTTGGTGGTTCAAGAGTAGCTTGGTAATTTTCAGAAGTGTGAAATAAAAAGATATAATTTAAAAGAGATGAGTTTATGATGGAAAACATCAACAATTTCCGAGTTAATGATAAATTAAAAAATTCTACCGTCTTTGAACATTCGTGAAGAGACCAATAAACTAGCATCGAACGATTACTAACCAATTTAAAAATCGAGTGTTTCTTCCTCGGACCCTAATTACTGCCAGTATACGTCTCGGAAGCCTCTCAAACAAATTTTGGATGTACTCTTGAGTCACTGAGTTCCAATTTTCAGGAAGCAGATTTTCTAGTTGTTTCTAGAGTTTTCTACAAGGCATCCTATGTTGCTGAATTTGCCATCCTATGTTGTCTCAAACATTTTCTATGGGATTCAAGTCGAGACTTCTGGCTGGCCAGCTTCAAATATGAATTTCGGCATTTTGCAGAAATTCTGTAACTACTCTAGCTGAATGAGTCCGAGAATTATCATGCATGTAAACGAAGTTTTCGCCAATCAATGGGCCAAAGGGGTTCGAGGATATCTGCGATGTATCTGGCCGCTGTCATTCTTCCATTATTCACTAGGACTAACTCACTTCGACCATGGAAAGAAATGCCTCCCCACACTATTACCGAGCCCCCTCCGAAGTTTTCGGTTTGCCGGATATTGCATTGCTGATACCGTTCCCTAGGTCGACTGTATACAGACATGCATCTATCATTTGATACTAGACTGAATCTGGACTCGTCGGAAAAGAGAACATTTGACCATTCTGGAATACCTCAATTTGCATGTTCCCTCGCAAACTGAAGTCTTGCAACTCGAAGCTCTCTGGTGAGACGCGGGCCAGTAGAAGCCACCCTTGGTCTGACATCGTCTTCTCTGAGCCTGTTCCTAAAAGTTTGCAATGAAATATGCACATTTGTGGAAAATGCAAGTACATTTTGTAGCATTCTAGCAGTACAGTGCCGAACTCTTTGTGCAGTTAAACGAAGCCAACGATTATCAACAGGTGTTGTTATCCGATTTTTTCCCTGTCTGGCCCTTCTTTCATATTCCTCTGTTTGGTGGTACCGATTAATTGCTCTTAAAATAGTGCTTTGGTTAACATTCAACAAGTTAGCCACGTAACGTTGCCTTCGCCCCTCATCTAGAAGTGTTACAATTCTTACCACTTCATGATCACTCAAATAGCTTCCAGGACGTTCAGCAGCCATTACAATAAATTCGAAGATTCGAAAATCAATAAGAAACACAGAAAATTTGCATTAATTTTGCGTGAAAACTGAAGAGAAATTGAATGAATACTGATAGTCAAATAAACTCATTCTTGTTTCAGACATGTTTGAGATCATGGAAACAAATGTTACTACATAGATGAACATTTTTTCCCCTCATGTGTCCAAAAACATATGTTGACAAAGAAACTGCGATCGAGCTGCTTAATTGATTGTGGAATTCAGAATACCAAGTGATGCGACAATTTTTGTGGTGTGTATGAAGATCCTGGCGCATTCGCCAATTCGTACCGACTGGGACCTACCTATGAATTATTCGGTATGACTACTAATATTCTAATGTTTATAAAATTACAAAGAAAAGATTTTCTGTTGTTGTTCCAAGATTCCATATAAGTTCGAGGTTCATCTTTGGTATATTTTATCGCCCAAACTATAGTCGCAGATGGATTGTTCGTGTAGTTGTTAACATTCACCAGGTGAAACAATTTTTTTCCAGGACCATCTGATATTAAGATCATTTTATACTGTGCAACGTTTCAACGCGCAATTTCCATATTTCAAGTTAAATTTTTTTTTTCATTACTAGTGCATGTTTTCTTTTCGAATATATGCCAACAAAATTAGTTTTTTTTTGGCGCACATGTTCTCCTCATGAAAAATACAATGAAAGAAATGAATTGAGAATTTGCAAGGAACCACCACACATTGATGACAGTATTTATCGCGTGTAACGTTTGTTTCTACTGAAAATTCAATTTTATGTAATAATGCAACAAAGCAGGCGTGGGCATGGACGACCTTGAGAAACAACGGCGATCCATGACCATTATTTGAGAATTTCCACGTTGAAACGACGGTTCGCAACTGCTGGCACCTTCAAATGCAGTATCGATTGTACAATGGAGTGCAAATCAGCACCGAAACGATACGACAATGTCTCAGAGAATTAGGTTTTAGGCCTCTTGTCGTAGCTCGAAGCTCCGCTCTAACCGCAGCCCATCGAAGAGCCCGCTTGAATTTCACCAGAGAACATATTTAGTCAGCAGCTGTCTGGGAGAGAGTTTTATTTACAGATATGTCGAAAAAAATATTTACCCACCATTAACAGAGAGATTTCTCAGTTAACAGGTATAAGTCAAACTTCCGTTCAGAGATTCTTGAAAGTGAATAAATTTCATGCATATCATGTACAGCTGCACCAGGAGCTGAACAATCAAGAATATGAAAATCGAATCAATTTCAGCAATTGGCAAGTGACAAAGTAGCGGAAAATCCAATTATGTTTAGCAGAGTTCTTTTCTCGGACGAGGCAACTTTCCACCAGAATGGGCTTGTTAATAGGCACATTTTTCATTATTACGCCCCAGGAAATCCACACCTCATGAGATAAGTAGATCAGCAGCATCGTTGCTCCTTGAATATATGGGCCGCTGTAGTAGATGGATACCTAATTGGGCCGAACTTTTTCGACGGGCACCTCAATAGTGAAATGAATTTAGTTTTTCTGCGAAATAATCTACCAATGTTACTTGCCGATGTACCAGAGCATATAAGACAAGATTTGTGGTTTCATCAGGATGGAGCACCGGTACATTACTCACATCAGGTTAGGGAGCAATTGAATCATGTATTTCCAAACAAATGGGTAGGACATGGTGGTTTAGGTAGATGGCCAGCTAGGTCTCCGAACCTTACAAGTCTAGATTTTTCTTGTGGGGTTACACTAATGGCATCGTTTATCAGATACCTTCTTAAACACAGGTGGATATGAGACAGAGAATAGTCGACGTATTTCAGTCAGTAAATCCGAAAATGTTGTCGAGAGTTTAACGGTCTTTACTCAAAATAATTGAGTTGTGTCTACAAAGAAACGGGCAACATTTCGAACACTTATTGCAATAGTTCAACACCTTGTAGATCATCTGACCAAAAACCAATCTATTGGGTATTTCATACACGACTACCTTAAAATATCTCCATTTCTCTGATCAAGTATAATGATATGTACCAATAAACTCTTCTTTCGCAACCACTGATGTTATTATTTTAGTTTTTTTTCATTTCGAAAATGGTCGAGGATAAAGATAACGTTACTTCTGTAAAAATATGGCACAATATTTTATGCTTTGACATGAATAATAAAATACAGGATATTCCAATTGAAAATATCAAGATATGATATTTGTAATTACAATATTCAATAATTTTTTTGAATCACTTCTGTATAAAATGAGGATAATCTATTTGAACTCATCAATAAATCTATCCTTGGGCAATATCAAAACGAAAAGAAAAAAGCATTAATCCTCTCTGGCCGAGGGAGCATGCGATTAGGTGAGAGCCTATTTTCATGAATTTTTTTCGGGAAAAAAAATATTGTGACGAAGCTACTCACCGAAAAACCTATTACTTAAGGAAATTATAGCAGAGTTTGAGACGCTCTTGAATCTTCAACGAAAAAGTGGTCTTCCAATCTGTAAAAAACCTCTCAAGATTTTTTTATAGAAAATTGGGACACCCTGTTTATTTCAAAATGAATTGCTACAATACCGTTCGAACAAAAATGAAATCTTCAAGAGTGTACGAGGTACAGAGAACCGCGCAACTGGTGAATCACCCAGTATATAAAACCCTGCTCCACTTTGTACTCAAGAGTGACTTTGCTTTATGGGCGGAATATCCGGGCAATCTTCCTTTTCAAACACTGATCGCTAATAATACAACAACAATTTATAACTCCCTGTCCGCATTTTCATGGTATTCATTAGCAAAAGTTAACCAAAGAACATAAAACTGAATGCCTGAACGTTTCGCATAAAGCGAACTGTGAAAATGGGAAGATATAATGTGAAAGAAACTTGTATAGTTAATTGGCTGCATTGCAGGTCAGAATAGGCGGCGTTGCGTGTCGATTCTAGCGACCAGATTGCGTTCTGCGTCACCCGCGAGGGGCTGCTCATTTCCCTCTAAACAAAATATACCACTTTTCACTCTTTCTGCGGAATCCACTGTTGTCAGAGCGAAAGCATCGTTTGCAATACTGCAAATTTTTCGACATAGGGTCTGACGTATCACGTCGAAAGTTTAGTTAGTTAGACAGGTCAACCGAAGAGATTTCTTATCGACTAAAATGGAATATATCATTTACCAGGTGTAAATGAAACTAGGGTCAACCCTGTAACTTTTTTCTGTTTGGAATATTTGATGAAATTTGGGAATCGGATAGAAGAGAACATTTTGAATTTGATAACTTGAATAGTTTGACATTCTGTTTCCAGTTATGCCGGAAACGATACCAACTTTCGATCTTCCAATAGAACATCCTGTATTTTTTTGCTTTCGTTCTAGAAGGCCATGAACAGTGACAATTGCCTTAACTCAACATCTTCCACGAAAATACAAGTAACTGAAAATTTAATTGCTCATTTTTTACGGGGCGCCAAAGTTGATTACAGAATAGCGAACAGTGAAAACGAAATAATTATAATAAATGTTCAAAAAAACCACTATTCTCACGAACACAACATCGTACACGGTTGTGGTTCCCCTCACAATATCATTAAATTTGAACCACTTGTACCTATCCATTTTTCGGAAAAACTTTCGTCGAGATACCGCGAGACCTCCCTTGTGTTGTGAGAAGGTGCACCATCTTGTTGAAGATATATTTCATTCACAACAGCTAATGACAACTCGTCCAATTCCTCTTTCATTTGGGTCCTCAAAAATTCCAAATATCTCTCCCCTTTCAATGAACCTTCAAAACTTATAGGCCCTTTAAATATCTTCCAATCATCCCCATCCATATTCATTTGTCATATTTCAAAAACGACTGTCAAAATTTTTCTGCAAATTGTTGTTTAAATTAAACAAGAACCACGAAGAAATAATATATGGGAGATGTCAACCCAAATTATTGGGCTGATAATGATTCTAGAACATCTATAGATTAAAATCGGCATCACTTAGAAGACCGAACCTAGCCATCGGGGCTCTCTCGGTAAAACAGACAGAAAATTGTTTTGTTGAGTTTGAATATTGAAGGGATTTTGCGATTTTACTTCAAAATTGGCAAGCAAGAATAAGGAAGGGCACTGCGACGAAAGAACATCTCCGCGAAAGAGGAAATATCGCAGGTTAAGTACTTTTAGATTATCTCCTTAATCCTTTTTATGGCCTTGCTTGCTATGTGAAATCTTGTCTTGAATTCAAGTGTGTTTGGACATATAAGAGTCAGGTATGATTGTTGAAATATTTTTCTGCTGGTTTTCTTTTTCCATTGTTACAGATTCCTGTCCCAAAGCCCTTTTCTTTCAACCTTGTCTTCGTCTGGAAATCATGGAGTGAAAGATGATGATTGAAGCTGCTACGGATAAAAATCTTTGGTACAATTTATCTACACACGACACTAACACAACATATACTATTGCCCTGTCGCTATTGCTAGTGCAATAGCGACAGACGAGTTTTTCCTCAGGTTTTTCACTCGTTTATTATTATTATTATATATATAATGGTTCCCCTGTTACATTTTCCTGAGCTCACACTTGTGCTTTTCTGACACAAACCAAAATTATAGATATAAGCATTTATTGTAAACATTGTAAACACAATCATTCGAATTTTGTAAATCTTCTCCTTTTCAAATATATATATATATATATATATATATATATATATATATATATATATATATATATATATATATATATATATATATATATATATGAATGAAATTTTGTGAGATATTGTGGATCAACCTCCATTTTCCTTAGGTACTCTTCACTGGTACTGGAGTCGCCTAACTCTATCGTTAACATACAGAAGTTGGTGTAGTTGATATTTAAATGAGCAGTACTTATGTTGTTTCAAAATTCTCCATGAGCTTTGGTCGCTAATGTCAAGCTCCTAGGCAATTTCTCTTGATGACGTGGTTGAATTAATATCAACAAACGTTAAAACGTCTATTTCGGTATATTCGTCGATAACGACATCCTCCTCTTTAGCAGGTTGCACCTCATGAAATTTTCGTTCATCTTTAGAAAAATAGGTTTTATTCCGATGAAGTCTTATCGGATAGCAATTAATGTATAATTGTTCAGTTTGAACGTAATTTTTCCTGCACTTTCCATAAATAAGGAGCATATCGATTTTTTTAGTTTGGGTGTATTGATTCATACTCAAAACTGAATTCACTAGTTCGCAATGTCGATAATTAACAACAATGGAGTTCTAACGTGTCAAACTAATACTTTTATTTTCCCAGCATATCATAAGTATGCACAAAAATTTTGTTTTTCGCCAACGTAGTTATTGTCTTTAGCGAATGGAGAATCTCTGCAAAAATTCCCTAGGTATTTTCCTCTAGAACTTCGGAACCGATAAAAATAGAGTGACGTGAGTGGAATAAAGAAAAAGATAAAAGAATATTGCTTTTGAAATACCGAGCGGCCCGATATGGTTGTCTAAGAAAAAAACCTAATCCTTTTTTTAAATTTTCAGATACAATCTTGAATTTTCGGATAGATGTTGAGCTAAGCCAATAGTCATGGTTCATGGCCTTCTAGAACGAAATATGGGAATTGCAAAAGAAAAGATCGTGTTTCGTTTTTCTTCGAAAATATATCAAAAGGTTGTAGGATGAGATGAACAGTAAATAAAATAAGCTAAAAAATGCATAGTGTCCTACTTGAAAAACGAAAGTTGGTATCGTTTCCAGCATAACTGGAAATTTAATGTCAAACATGTGGTATCAAATTCAAAACGTTGTCTTCTATCCGATTCCCAAATTTTATCAAAATATTCCAAATAAAAAAAGTTACAGAAGTGGCCCTAGTTTCAGTTACATGTGGTATAGGTATTTGATGAAGGTTGAGAAATATTCATTTGAGTACAAGCATTGATTAACTTGTATGAGTAGAAAACATTATTTTACTGTTTCAAGTGAAGCGCAGGGACCGGAATTATAATTATACAGGTGTCACATTTTCGTTGTTTTAGTACAGCAACTATTTGAAATACTAATAATACAGAAAAATTGCTCCTCTCTCAGTACCAATCAAGAATTCAATTCAAAATGTCTCCCACTTTGAAACCGAAAAAATTTCCATACTAACTTTTGAACCTCATTTCGCCATTTTTGTTTAATATCCGTCCCTGAAGTTCAAGGTATCGCCATGCTAAATTTAAAGTTCAACAGTTCAGCTGTGCAAGCGTCATAAGCGGCGACAGTAACTTTCACATTTACGATACCTGCAGTAAAAGATATCAAACACATTTATTTAGACATCAAATAACGCCATGATGTTCTTTCTAGTTTTCTAAATATTTTATTATTCATCATCACATTTTGAAAGATAAAATGAAATGATAAGAGTGAGTTATCTCCAGATATTTTTATAAGGAGTTCTCAATTCCAAAGTTTGCTTCGCAAATTTTTCACATTTTGAAACGTTAAGCTATATTATTCATGCATGGAGTAACATACATATGCAAATCAATTAATACTTTTCCAAAGTTCATATTCTATCACAAAACGTTACTTGCTTTTACGCCAATTTTCGGTGGACGAAATTGTTTAGCAAGACTAACTATTAAACATTTGATGTAAAACTCCAAACAACTTCTGCATTGCAAAATCGTCAAGTGCCTATGCGACAACGTAATACTCGAATTGGGTCCAGCATATTCACTCGTGACAGCACACGGGAGATGATATTCATGTACAAGTCAACAAGAATATCTGCGCAGTTGAGATTCTTATAAAATGGACGAAGAAAAAAAGAGATAGCAAGCGGAGGGAGTAAGATGAATAATACGTTCTGCGATGTAATGTCAATTAGCTATCAGGGTCGGCGTAAGAGCTTTTTGAGAAAATCATCCGTATGGCATTTCAAGGTACTCGATCATTTCAATTTCCATTAGAAAGAAGTGGATCACAGACTCGTCACTAGTTAGACTACAGGAAATTTTCGAGGCAGGGCTTTTTCTATAAGGTCAAACAAAGTTCTCGATGTTTTTTATGAAAGTACAACTTTATTGTGAAGAATGATTACAAATGAATCATTTAAAATATTTCCCATCGCTAGCTCCACCTTTTTTATCTTTCTGGCCGAACTCGAATACCGTGACGGTAGAAGTGTTCGTCTTTTGATGCTATCCACGAATCAAGCCTATTTTCGTACTCGTCATATGAGCAGAACTGCTAATCATCCAGACCATGTGTAATCGAACAGAACAAGTACTAATCGGATCGTGCAATATCTGGACTTCCCATTTGATCGTTTCCAAGTAGGTTTTAATGGGTTTGGCAACCTCAGGCCGAGTGTTGTCATGCTGAAGAATTACTTTTTCGTGTTTCTGCTCGTATTGTGGCCGTTTTTCGCGCATTGGTTTACTTAATCGCATCAATAGAGTTCGATACCGTTCCCCAGTGATGGTTTTGTTAGGTTGAAACAGCTCATAATAAATAACACCAACTAGGATAGGTTAGATAGACAGCATAACTTCCGCTGTGTGAATATTCCGCCGATGCAATGACGTAGAAGCATGACCGGGTGGTCCCCAAAATTTTTTTTCTTTGACTTGCTGTAAGGGAATTAATTTTTCTTCTTCCGTTACGATGCGATGAAGAAAACCCTTTCATTTTTCCGCTGGAGTAGCTGTTAACAGGCGAAAAACGACGCGTAACGTCTCTTGGCTTTAAATCATAAGGAACTGAAGTTTCTTGCTTTTGAATCATTCCTAATGCATGAAATCGCTTGGAAATGGCCTAGCGGGTGGAGAAAACTATTCTTGCGTTTAGCACGGATCCTCATCGATCAATGCCTCCAACTCAGCTTCTTCGAAGATTTTTGGCCTTCCTTCACGGGGACGGTCGTCCACATCGAAATCACAGTTTTCGAAGCGACGGAGCCAATCCCGGCACGTTGTTTCACTTAGAACAGCATCTTCGTGAACTTTTTGGAGCACTCCATGAGCTTCAGCCCTGTTTGAAAGAAAATCAACACTTCCCGCAAATGACGATTATTTGGAACAAAATCAGACATTTTCTCACAACTAAAAGCATTTGACCCAAAAACAAAATCACTGATTATTATTTATTATCGTGGACCTATGCACTATCTCAGCTGTTAGCTGGATATAATTTGCCTTTCCCAGATTTAGCAATCAAAGGGAATGGGCTCGATTACAAAATACTTGACATAAATTTCCTAACTATCCTACATGTATTAAGAATTACAGCTTTTTGAATTTCTATATAGGTATTCTTATGCAATTCTAATTTCTTAAGGCTATCATGCAAAGTTTTGGTTATTAAACCAGTCGAGGATACGATGACAGGAACAATATCTATTTTATCGAGGTGCCACATCTGCTTGATCTCAATAGCAACGTCTGTGTATTTGGACTTTTTCTCCTGAAACTTGTTCAGCACGTTGTTATTATTCGGTATGGCGACATCCACCAGCATTGCTGTTCTGGCTCTCTTATCATACACCACTATGTCCGGCCTGTTATTCGTCACCATTCTGTCAGTGATAACAGGCCTATCGTAGAATAATCTGATAGAGTCATTTTCCAATACGGGTGCCGGTTGATACTTGTAATATGGCTGGAAGGTGTTCAGAAGTCCGTACTTGTGTGCAAGTTTCTGGTGGATAATTTTGCACACTCGATTATGCCTGTGAAGATACTCCGTATTGGCCAGTTGTTCGCATCCGGACGTAATATGCTGGAGAGTCTCCGATCTTATATGCCATTTTCTGCACTTATCTGTTTGTAATGTTCCGTCCTTCATAATAAATTTTTTGTAATTGTTTGTAGCGATCACTTGGTCTTGGATGGCCATAAGGAATCCTTCTGTTTCTGCAAATAATTCTCCTTTCATCAACCATCTGTTGGAGGCTTCTTTTTCGATGTGTGGTTGATTAATCTCATGGTGATGTCGTCCATGCAGTTCCTTTCTTGACCATTGCTCTTGTTTTTCAGTATCTGATAGGAATGGTAGACTCAGAAGGTCATTTCTGGTAGCAAGATTTAGAGGTGTATATCCCTTATCAGCCAACGATACCACTCTATGGAGGTCAGAAATGAGAGCTTTGGCTGAGAAGAATTCTCTGAGATTTTTCATCTGTTCGGTGTGTGAATTGACAATATCTATTAATCCGCGTCCTCCTTCTTTCCGCTTCAAAGTTGTTCGTATCACAGACGATTTTGGATGATGGTTGTTGTACTTTGTCAGCATCGTTCGGGTCTGCCTTTGAATATCATCCAGTTCTGTCTTAGTCCACCTGATTATTCCAAATGAGTAAAGCAACACTGGAGTGGCGTAGGTGTTAATTGCCTTGACTAGATTCCCCGAGTTCAACATCGATTTCAGCACAGACTTCAGAAGCTGACTGTATTCTGAACGAATCTTCTCCTTTGATTGTTTTTGGTCTAGCAATCTGGCTTGTTGGTATCCCAGATATTTGTATGTTTCGCCATCTCTCATGCACTGTATTATATCATCGTTTGGAAGTTGTGTTTCACCATCTATGACTTTCCCTCTTTGAATGTTCAGGGTCTTACATTTTTCAATCCCGAATTTCATATGAACATTTTCCGAGAACTCACTGACAGTTTTCAGCAAATCATCCAATTGCTTCTTGTTCGAAGCATATAATTTGATGTCATCCATATACAGCAGGTGGGAGATTGTATGATAATTCCTTTCTGCCTTTATCCTAAATCCGTATCCTGTTCTATTGAGCATCGAGGACGATGGGTTCATAGCTAAACAGAACCATAGTGGACTCAAAGAGTGTCCTTGAAAAATTCCACGACGTATGGGTATCTCGTCGGTTTTAATTGATGTATTGTTCGTGTTGACCTGCAGAGACGTGCGCCAGTATGTCATTGTTGTCTTCAAGAACTCTACCAGGGCTGGGTGAATTTTGTATATCTGCAATACTTCAACAAGCCAAGAATGGGCGGTACTATCGAATGCTTTCAGATAATCGAGAAAAGCTGAATGAACATTCCGATGCCCTACGTGTGCCTGTTTCATTATCACAGAATCGATGATGAGTTGTTCCTTGCACCCGTGGTGTTTCTTTCTGCATCCTTCCTGCTCCTCTGCTAATATATTTTTGTCGCCAAGGTGTTGGTATATTCGATTAGATATGCATGAGGTGAGTATTTTGTAGAGTGTTGGCAGGCAAGTGATTGGCTTATATTGCGACGGATCCTGTGTTCTATCGCTCTTAGGTAGCATATATGTTAAGCCTTGCGTTAGGAAAGTGGGTGTTTTCTTGGGATGTTGAAGAACATACGTGAGCTGTTTCGCTAGGGCTCCATGGAGCTTATCAAACTTCTTGTACCAGTAGTTGTGGATATTATCTATACATGTGGCCTTCCAATTGTTGGTCGCTTCAATTACTGTTGTGATTTCTTCCTCCGTTATTCCATCGAAGTCCATATGTCTGATATCGAGGCGTTCTTTTCATTCGTGATCCATTCCGCATCTCTATTGTGTTCTTTGGGGTGCGACAATAGTGATGACCAATAGTCGGTCAAGCACTGTGCGTCAGGTACTTCTCTGTTATTGTTGGTCGCAGTTTTGTTATTTCCTTATGAAAATTGGCCGCGTTTTGGAAATTGGCCGCGTTTTGGAGAAACCTTTGGTTTTGGTGTTTCGATTTTCAGTACACTTAAAGCGTATCTTGAAAGCCTCTTTGCTTTTGCTTGGATTTTCTGTTTCAAAGTGTCCATATAAACGTCGATGTGTTGTTTGTGATCAGGTTGTTTATAATTATCATTATTATTATTATTAAAGATATTTTAGAGGACTTATGTCCTCTATGAATCCCTCTATAATAAACGATGTAGTTGAAGAATACAAAGGATAATGTGTCACAGTGGTTTGTCCACTATATGTCCAAGCTTTGTTCAAGACGTTCTTGATATGTAAACATCGACCAGCACTTACTGCTGAAGCCATCTATTGACAAACAGCGAGAACTTAGTTCCACACCTAATAACAGAACTTTCATAATAAGTACTATTGTTTTCTCCTTATAATTCAAATTTTTAGGACCACCTGAAAAGTTGTTATTCACTAGGGATTTGAGGCAAAGGTTCAGTAACTATGTTTTTCCCATATACCTAGTATATTTTTGATATCTCGATGAGTTTATATAGGATTAACGACATAATAAAGAAAACCAAAATTTCAAGAGGTACAACGGTATTGCGTTATCGTGGGGACGAATCATTCGGATTTACCTGGTTGCCAGTGCAATATTACAAATTCATTAAAAATGGTAGAAACTCTTTCAATCTAGATAATTTGTGCATACATTTCAAATATAAAACACAAAATGAGTTCATTTACGAAAATTAAAAGTTTTCTATGTCAGATAGTTCTTCATTAGAACTAGAAGACTCGCTGTTGCTGTCACCATCGTCTGCTTGCAGAGTAATCATGAAATTGTTGATAACGTCATACAGCTTAGGTTCTTGATCCATGAAAGACTGTTAAATTTTCTACGTATTGTCGCAGAAAACGAAGAGAAAAACTCACCACACAGTTTTTCCATATTTTTCATTGAGAAATCAACATTCCTGTCAGCTACATAAACTTTAATGGTTGCCCAAACTTTTTCAATCGGGTTTAAGTCAGGATGATATGGGGGAAGTCTAAGTAAATCGTGGCCCTGATCATTCAAGAGTTTGTCAATAGTATACGTTTTATAACTGGATTTGTGCAATTTAATTAGATTATAAGGTTCTGCTCTGAGTAGACCATCTGCGAAGGCAATTTTTCGACGTTGCAGCCACTCGGGAAGCCATATTCGGGTGTTTTTCTGTTTATACATTGTGAAATGGGGCGTTATCGATCACTAACACACTGTTTGGTGGTAAATTTGGAATAAGTTTTTCTTTCAACTATTTCTCGTAGTTTGCGAAATTTATATCATAATCAGCGCTTTCACAATTGGACTTAACGACAATATATGCGTTTCGTGCGAATCCACATTCACTATCGGCGTTACAAATTATTAGTCTTCTTCCTTTTGAAACAGGCTGACGTAGGCCGCCGTTTGTCTCAATCTTCTTCATTTCGCTCGAAATATTTTGCACAGTTCGCAAACCTTATTCTGTTGCGACAGCTACACGTTCTTGAACCTTTTTCATAGAAATTAAAGGTTCATTGTGCATCCCTTCCCGTTTCATGAAATGAATGACATTAGCAACTATTTCCCTGGATTGCCTACTCATTGTTTTCTCTTTAAATTGGAAACGAACTCCATCCTCACGAAAACCTAGAAATATTGAAATGAAATTTGCTAGATCTATCCCGTTCGCTTGGGTCTTCTTAAAGCTTCAAAGGTTTATTGAGAACTGAGCTCGTGGCCAAGTGACCGGCAAAGTTAACGCGCAACAAGGGGAAGGGCGGTTCCTCCCGCACAAATATTCTTGTCGACCCTTAATAGTTTCAATTGCTCAATAGATTTGTGGAATTAACATTGTTGTTGTATAAGTGTTTTACTACATGATTCGAAACGAAAAGATCAGAAAAACATATCCACAATTGATTTCTTTCAATCTATAGTGTATCATATGTAAGAAATATAATGAATTATTACATTTGGGGATTACTTAAAATCAATTTACCTCATCGAAAATAATTTTAATCTATGCGAGAAAATTGACTGAATGACGTCAATTGATCTTAGTCGCATTGAAGTACTGTTAGTATTGTTATTACTAAACTAAATAATGATAGTTCTTACGAGGCAAAAGTAATAGTTTCAGTTGCTGGTTTCGAAAGGAAAAATTGGAATTCAAAACCAGTGGGAAATTTTATCGATGAGTATATTGAGAAGGACGTATTTCTGGACCAATGTTGATGAATCATCTTCATACCATTTTGTGTCCTAGATTTTTGAAACATTTAAAATTTACAACAACTAATATTTCAAGAGATTAAGTATGATCATTTCATGTAAATTTGCCCCGAAACATAATTGAATTACTCGAGAATTGTATCAATCTTAAGGAAAACTATAATTAGAAGTACTATAATATAATAACCCAATATCTTGGCGAATTTTCGACTTTATTCCGCTGGTGGATTTGAAGGAAGTATACCTTCAACGAAATGGTGTTCCCGAAATAATGATAAATTAAATACTTATTGCCTAAATGCTGCATTTGGACCAATATACAGTGTGTTCCGAGAAAATTTGTCACCCTTACTATATCAAGATGGACTGATTTTGGCGTAAACAGTTGAGGAATTAATTAGTTGGTTCAGAACATGTAAAATCAACCTCCTACTCTCAGAAGCACCTGAGTCAGAATTTATTATCAAAAAAGTCTGATGAACATTTAACATTATACAAAAAGTTCAAACACATCTAAAGTTTGCTTTCCAACGAAAATTTGACAATGCTTGAAATTTAATTTTAAGTTAAGATACATTGTGCTCTACATTCATAACAATACCAAAAAAGCCGAATACTAGAATATGTGACCAACATCAGCTTGTCAGTTTGATCAATCACATAATGAGAATCATCCATAACAAAATTGACAACAAATGCGAAGCGAACATCAGTGAGTCATAGTTTGGGTTCCGTAGTGCCTTAGGAACGAGAGAGGCTAATTTCAGGTTTCTAGTGCTTATTCAACGCTGCAGGGATATGAATATGGATGTATAGATATGTTTCATTGATTTTACCAAAGCCTTTGATAAAGTTCTTCACGAGCAGATTCTTGAGATCCTCCAAAGAGCTGTAATCCACGTTGTTGCAAATTTCTATTGGCGTCAGTGCTCTAGGGTGAAGGTTGATCACTCATACACTGAAGACATCGAGATCCGAAGAGGCGTTCGTTAGGGTTGTGTATTGATTCATCTCCTTTCAATCTTTATTCTGAATAAATTTTCAAGAAAGCATTAGTAGATACAACATCGGTTGTATCAACAAATGGGTAGATAGTAAACAACATAAGATACGGTAACGATACGGTAATACTTGCAACCAGAATTGAAGAACTTCAGGATCTGATGAACCGAATACATGCAGTCACTCAGGAGTACGGTCTGGAACTCAACGCATCTAAAACTAAATGGATGGTGATGAGTAGTAATAGACAACCATCTACACACCCCTCACTTGACAACAAAAATATAGAGAAGGTTGAATCATACAATTACCTAGGAACAATCGTGGATGCTTGATGGGACCAGTCTGTCGATATAAGGGCAAAAATTGAAATGGCTAGTGCTTCTTTCAATTAAATCAAAAATTACTCGTCAGTAACTACTAATCGCTGTCACTGAAGATAAGAATGATACGCTGCTAGGTATTTCCTGTTTTACTGTATGGAGTGGAGGCCTGGACGGTGAGGGAGGCGATGATCGAAGCATTCGAGGTGTGGGTGTACAGACGCATGCTGCGGGTGTCTCGGACAGACCATGTTACCAATGTGGAAATTTTGCGAAGAGTCGATGAAGAAAAAGGAGTCGTGAATTCAATGAAAAAGCGGAAACTAGAATATCTTGGTCACCTGATGAGGCACGACAAATATCGATTACTGCAACTGATTATAGAAGGTAAAGTGAACAGCAGATTCGTGGCTACATAATCTACGTCAATGGTTCGGGCTCAGTGCAGTAGAGCTGTACAGAAGTGCCGTCAGCAAAGTGAAGATTTCCTATGTCGGTAACCGATAGGGCACATAAAGAAGAAGAGAGATACAATTCTAATTCTCTGCTATCATTTTCAAGTGACGATTCTTGTCCTCAGCACTTCCAAGTTTTTAACTCTCAACGAAATGTAATAACTTGAGATATTGATGAACATTAATGTTATGCAGAGAACGAAAAATTGGCTTAAGCATAATAATCTGGTAATGATAAATCTCTTTCACATTCGCCGCAATAAGTTTTATCACAATTGTTGTTTGGCAGACTAACGTTGAAAATAGTTTTACACAACTGATAAGCGGGTCGATGCTGTTTCAATTTATTATCGAAATAATAGTTGCGCCAGAGAAACGGAAGGATTTTCAGTGTGAACCATCCAGATAAACTGGTAGGACACATGTTTTATATTTGATGAATATATTGTAGCTAACAAAAGTGGATTGAATCTGACTCCTCGTTCTTCTTTTTTTCTAGTAGCTATTCTCGATTACATCTGTTACTTGTCAGGAATGTCACCTTCGAATTACCAGAAATACCTCGCAGAATGAAGCATGTCGATTTTTGTTATGGTTAGATGTAGGTTTCAAGATATTGCAAACCGAAGAAACCATGGACGTATTCCTTCAATTATGCTGCAAAATATCTGCTTGAAATATTCTGTTTCAGGACAATTTGTACATTTCAAAACGACTAGATCTAAAATCAATAACAATTCGAAGATGACTTTCCTGTCTGTAACAAAGATAATTGTCACTGAGGTCTTGGAAGAAAAGTCAATGTCAACAAATGCTTTCTTCTATATATATATATATATATATATATATATATATATATATATATATATATATATATATATATATATATATATATAGATAAGACACTTCGTCATTTTCTTGAATTCGTAATGAAAAATTGGAGAACCAATCTTCATTTAAATATTTCAAAACAATCGTTAAAATCCGAAGTAATTCCAATCAAAAGAGGCATTTTCAAGGTGATTCTTTAAGTGCTCTTTGGTTTTGTCTTTGCCTCAATCCATTATCTCATGAATTAAATGCTACTAGTTTCGGCTTCAAAATAAAGAGTTTATTAACTGAATTCAAATTAAGTCACTTAATTTATTTAGATGATATTAAATTATATGCCGGAACCAGATCTCATTTAAAAGTCTACTTGAGATTACTTTCAACTATTCCAATGATATTCATATGAAATTTGGGCTTCCAAAATGTAAAAATCTTTCTATTGAAAAGGAAAGATCACCTCTGATTATATAAAGATTTCCAATATCGAAATCGAGCCAATGCATCAAGGAGATACATATAAATATCTTGGATTTTGTCAAGAGAAGACAATTAACCATAGCAGCACTAAAGAAATTATTAGAAGTTCATATTACAAAAGACTAAGAATTATCATCAAGAGTTATTTAACTAGTAAAAACCTTTTCAGAGCTATCAACTCCTATGCTGTTCCTATTCTTACATCTTCTTTTGGAATTATTAAATGGTCTAAAACTGATCTAAATGAATTACAATGTCAAACGAGGAAAATGCTCTGTAAATATCATAAGCACCACCCAAAGTCAGCTGTTCAGAGAGTTACACTACCTAGACATCTTGGAGGTCGTGGATTAATTGATTTGAATAATCTTCACAGTAAACAGATTTTTCATCTACGTTCCCATTTTCATGATAAACAGAGAACGTCTAAATTACATGATATTGTTGTTGCTTCAGATTATAATCTTACACCTCTGAACTTGACAATGCAAAAGGTAGATTTTGATATATTTGATGATGATTCTAAAAGAGAGAGTTGGATGCAGAAGGAATTACACGGAAAGCACCTAAAGAATTGAAAATGATTATATTGATGAAATTGCATCGAATAAATGGTTAGTATCTGGAGAATTGTTTGCTGAAACAGAAGGCTTGGCAATTGCGATTCAGGACCAGGTTGTTTTCACAAGGAATTATAGAAAACATATCATCAAACAAAATATAGATGATTCTTGCCGTAGATGTTTCTGTACTTCAGAAACAGTTTTTCATATATTATCATCTTGCTCAGTCCTTGCTTCAACAGATTATTTAGAAAGACATAATGCCGTCGCTAATATTATTCACTTCAATCTAGGAATTAAACATGATCTAATTCCCAAAAGAAAAAATTTCAAAAATATGAACCTGAGATTATTTGTGAAAATGACAAATATAAACTTTATTTTGATAAAACAATTCTGTGCAACAGAGCTGTAAAACACAATAGACCAGATATCGTTCTTATTGATAAACAGAATCAAATAACATATATAATTGATATTGCTATACCCGACACACATAATATACAAAATAAATACAATGAAAAATTTCTAAATATATGATGCTTGGCGACGAGATTAAAAAATGTGGAAAATGAAGAAAATATTTATTCTACCGATTATTATTTCTACAACAGGCGTTATTCCTAGAAATCTTCACAAAAGTATTGAGATTTTGGGTCTGAAGAAAAATTTGTTTGAACAGTTACAAAAGATAACAGTCATCAAATCTTGTAATATTCTTCGTAGGTTTCTTTCCGAAAATAATAATGAGGTAGAGTCATAGGTTTTCTCTTTAGTTTATACTGCTCAGAATCTCATTTCATATTTTATTCATTTGTTTATATAAATGTAATATAATTAACTGAAAATTTTGTCATATTTATATTCAGAGCAGTATTCTATTCGATCGTTCACCACTTCACACAAAGGAAACTATTAATGAGTAACATTCAGTGTTACTTGACTAAGGTCCGTACACTGGATTTTTCCGGGAGAAAGCCTCTGACACTACTCGTTGGTACATTGATATCATTGTCTGATGATGCTATAGTATGTATATATTCTGGTAGATTGATATATTCTCATAACATTTAACGTTATCCTAATATATAATTACTCCAGGATATGTTTTGATTATAATCATTGCCTGGCAATGGTATTAATTACCGGGTGGTGGATTTATATTTTTCATGAAATCAGTTTGATTGCATGAACAGATATATGGGCAACTCGTCGGGGTAAAACCCCTATATATATATATATATATATATATATATATATATATATATATATATATATATATATATATATATATATATATATATATATATATATATATCAGTAAGACTCATCTTGTTGAAATAGATGAGGTACAGGTCGTCTATGTTAGAATCTCAAATCACTGAGGGAGTTCAAAGTCCAAGAACTTTTCGTATTTTACTGCTGCAGATGGAGAAAAACCTCTATTTCAGCTTCGGATTCATCTGGATTTCTGGACTCTAGATTATATCTCAACGTCTGAGCTCCACCTACGACTTTCCATCTACGACTCTTCACCTACGAATCTCTATCAACGACTTTCTACCTAGGACTGAATTCCACAAATTAGACATATATCACCAAGATATTCTATGCTCTAACGTAACAGCCAGCTTCACCAGGGAATTTAAAGTAACAAAATAACGTGGGTTTAATATTATTTGAAGACAAGAATTAATAGGAAAAGTTACAGAGATTCTAAAAAAGTAAACTCGTGCTAGCTGCTCAGGTAGTTCATAAAATTAAAAGTTAAGTTACATAAAAATCAAGAAAAAATCTACAAACACTATTCACAGTTAAAAGAGAAGCTACATAAAGAGCAAGGAAGCATCAACAAGAAAACTATTTACAAAATAAATTACAGATTTTTGCAACCATTTTGAAATTTTGAGAGAATTTTATGATTCACATGATAATTTCACGAAAATTACTTGAAAATGAAGGAAACAATGATTGAGTATTGGAGTTTGAGATACTTTTGTCGTTTTCTACTCAGAAAAATTATTTCGATCGAGTTTATTAAGGTCATCATGAAGAAAAATTGTAAGAACTGAAGAAATACGAATTCGAAATCCATTGTGAGAAAAAGACAAGCACTGTAGAGCAGAATTTGAATTTCTAATAGCTACGATAAGGCATTCAAGCAGTCAATAGGAAGAATGCTTTAAGGAAAAATCAAAAATCAGATTTTCAAGGTTCAGTGCGGCATTTTGCTAGATGAACTCTCAACTTACCCTATATTTTTAATATAGGCCACTACACAATATTTAAGATGATGACATATCTCTTTGTACACTAAGGAATTTTGATATAATTTTATTATTTCATATACAATTAAAGACGATTTTCAAAAACTAATTACCTTGAAGGTCTGCGGCAGAAAGAAAGTGCTGGGGAAGGTTCGGAAGCCTGTTAGACATATCATCTGATAGCCGGATTATGCGCATCAGACTGTAGGCCAGTGGCATGACACAGACGGAGGGTTGACTGGAATCAGGTGTAATTCCAATTGTTGTGACGTGAATTTAGCAAGTTAGTAACTGATGTTATCGAGAATATCTACTAGAAAAGGAGAAAATTGAGAAGTCAGATTGAATCCTATTCAATAGTAATTGATTTCGCACTTTTCCTTCCGGAATTCTGACCAGAATACTTTGATCAAGATTTTGGGACGTGTCTCGTATTGAGAGATCGAAATGCATTATTTAAAATATTTCCGGTCGTCTAATCTGCGAATTTCAGGGTCTTTCCGCGAAAAATCGTAATTTTCGTTTTCAGATTCGCTGATAACTCGGGAACGTTGCATTTTATGTAGAGAACAACCTTAAACAGCTCGATGCCTATTATCATTACGCGTTAAATGGTTCGTGCAAAAATAGGTAGTTTAATTTGAAAAAACGCAGTTTTTTACCTTTGAATGTACTACGATTCGCCAACTCCCTATATACCGTGAAGCCTCTAAGAGCATTGAATTCTGCTTAATGAGCCTCTTTACTTACAACGAGCTAGATTTAATCTTTATCGAATGATCCTTAGTATTTTTACGATGCCTTCTTAGAGACAACCAAAAATCGCAAAATTCCTTCTGGTTAATTTCAGGAGCAATGATATGGAAAAAAATGTTCAGAATTTAATTTTACCCAATGAAATAAGTTGAAACATACATTATTCTATTTGAAATAACAAAGATGATGTCGACGTCCGGTATAACCGGAAGTGCCACAGCATTAAAAATATTCTCGGAACTTAGTGCGGATAACATTCAAGACAACAAAAAAAAACATTCATTGCAACCCCCGCTTAGGGGGTTGCAATCCTTGAACATTTTAAAAAAGGAAGATGAGTCGAGAGATGACCCACAGAAAAGTGGTATCTTTATCTACATCGCCTTGAACGAATTACCATTGTCAATTGAAAACTGTAAAAGATACAGCGAGAACAACTGGAAAATGGGGAAGACTATTTACCTGAGACTATTCAAGTTTCAGTGAAGTAAAATGGAACAGATCCATGCTGATCAATGGCAGTCATCATCAAGTACCATCCTCATCTCGAATTTCAACCCTAGGAGCAGGGGTGACAACCCTTGAAAGTTAAGAAGAGGGTAGGTGGGGCGAGTGATACCTCGAAAGAAAGGTATTTTCTTTGTCAGCATTCCCGTGAAAGAATTTCCATTTTTGTTTGAAAACTGTAGAAGATACAGAGTGAGCCACTGAAAAATAGAGAAGACTATCGCCCCAAGACTATTGGAGTATTAATGCGAAAAACTGGAATGATGACTTGATGATGACTTCCATTGATCAGCATGAATCTGTTATCCGATTTCTTCCCTATTTGGTATTTCTTCCATATTCCCCTGTTTCGTGGTACTGAATAATTGTTCTTGAAGTAGTGCTTTGGTTAACATTCAACAAGTTAGCCACGTAACGTTGGCTTCGCCCCTCCTCTAGTAGTGTTACAATTCTTACTACTTCATGATGACTCAAATAGCGTCCAGGACATTTTGCAGCCATTACAATAAATTCAAAGATTCGAAAATCAACAAGAAAGACAGAAAACTTGCATAAATTTAGCATGAAAACTAAAGAGAAATTGAATGAATACTGATAGTCAAATAAACTAATTCTTGTTTCAGACGTGTTTGAGATCATATGGAAACGAATGATACTATATAGATAAGATTTTTCCCCTTCATATGTCTGAGAACATATGTTGACAAAGAAACTGTGATGAAGCTGCTTAACCGATTGTGGAATTCAGAATACCAGGTGATGCGACAATTTTTGTGGTGTGTGCATTATTGAATTTATTTTCCATGATTATGATCCGTTTCGAAATGCAAAGAAATGTTATGTCATCGTTTGAAGTTTGACTATCGTCTTCATTGGTTGTCAAATATTCGAATCCATTTCGAAATGACGTCCAAATGTTCTACAGCAACGATAAAGTTTAATCGATTTCCAAGAAACTGGTTGATTCAATTCCGCTAAGATTAGAGCACGAATAGTTCCAGATACTCTCAGTTCATTCATTTGGTGTCCAATAATTACGACCGCGTTCAGTATCTTATTGAGTTGGCTTTCCCAAGATTACTTCTAATTTAATAACTTCCTGGACTTTCAAGATGTATGATACTGCCTGACGTGTGAATTGATTCCGGTCGAACAAGAAATGTGATGGTATTAATGTCGAAACTGTTTATTGGAATTACAATAAACATGCTCGGTGATATTGATCTGGAATGTTAGATATTGAGATTGTCGATTGTGACAATTAAGCTCAAATAGGAGATACTGTTGAATGAACTAGTAACGTCAACGTCTGGTGTTAATTTCAACAGGAATGGTTTATTTTGTTGAATAAATAATGTAAAATGCGCTGATTCATATTTAAGTTCACTATTTCACACATTCTCCATAGGATAAAGTAATAAACAACAATAATTTCTTGTAAAATATGTGTTGTGTAGAGTATCGATGGTTACACGAGAACATATTGGTATCTTCTTTTCCTAAACCAGTTCTTGGATTGAAATATTGCGATATTCTACCAATGAACAAGAACGATCAAAAAATAATTTAGATGTGCTATAAACAGTTTCTAATGTGAAGAGAGATAATTCATTTTATATAGCCTATAAAATATACAAATTTAAGTATAATCAATAATTTGAAAAAGACAAAAGAGCAAACAATATTCAAAGCATTTAAGTCTCTGAAAATAACAATAAAACAATTTGGAGAATCATGAATAATGAAGTTTCAAGTGAAATGAAGGAACTCTTTCTCATTACACCGATTGCGACAGTATGAATAACTTTTTTGGAGTTGGAGAGATAATGAATTTAATTTTTATTGCTGAAAATAACGCAGCCAGTAAGAAGATGAAAGAGTCTATAAGAATTTCTAGTCGATCATCATCCTTCGTCCCACCAATAACGTTCGAAGAAATTGGAAAAATTATTCCGTAGAGCAAGGACACTCGTAAAAATATGTTAAAATGTACTGGTCCGGAAGTATTCTATCCGATATCAGTGATAACAAACAAAGGTCTAATAGCAGATTATAACGGCAATAATTATTAACATCCTTGAAAAAGGCGAGAATGTAGTTCCAGCAACTATAAACCCATTGTTCTTCTACTGGTTTTGTTCAAAGTGCTAGAAGTTGTTTTCAAGTCCAGTTTTATATCATATTTAGAAAATAACAAGATCCTCAATAAAAAATCAGCATGGATATCGACGAAAACGGTCAAAAACCCCAGCGCTGCTAGACTTGTTAGAGCAAGTTTTGGCAGTACAGGTTTCCAAGCCTGATTGACTCAATCAGTATTGATATATTGAATCTACAGTTGGAATAATATGGTTTGAGATGTCCCACCTTGAAAATTATGCAATGTTTCTTGACAAATCGAGACAAAACCTCATCAAAAAAGAGAAAACTGTGAACTGGGGTGTTGCTCACGGAATAATTTAAAGATTTTTATTTCATAGGTTATTGATCTAAATTCTCGAGGATTAAATAATAGTGGACCTGACAGAAGAAAAAATGTCAACACATACCTCGATTTACGTTATAATCATCTTGATTTTATCATTCGTTAAAAGAAATATCTTGTTTAGGTTTAATTTTTACTACTTGAATCATTACAAAAAAAATCTTCTGTGCGAATAATGATGCATGTTGATGAGTTTGATACGGTTTGTAGAATTTTCATCAAAATTTTTACAAATAATCGAATATTTCGAAAATAATCGGAGACAAAGATAAGGTTACTTCTGCAAAAATATAGCACAATATTTTATGCGTTGACATTAATAATAAAATACAGGGTGTTCTATTTGGGAAAATCAAGATATATTTTTAAAATTAAAATATTCAAAAGTTTTTTGAGTCACTCCTGTATAAAATGAGGATAATCTATTTCAATTAATCAATGAAGCTATCCTTGGGCAATAAGAACGAAAGGAAAAAAGTATTCATCCTCTCTGGCCGAAGGAGCACGCGATGATGTGGAAGCCTCTTTTCATGAATTTTTACGGAAAAAAAATATTTTGACGAAACTACTCACCAAAATAAATAAAAGACATTATAGCAGAGTTTAGGCCGCTCCTGAATCTTGAACAAAAAAATGGTATTCCAATCTGAAAAAAACACACAAGATTTTTTTATAGAAAACCCTGTTTACTGCAAAATAAATTGCTGTAGTAGATTTTTACTTTCGAAATACAATATCGTTCGAACAAAAATGAAATCTTCAAGAGTGTACGAGCTACAGAGCACCATGCCACTGGTAAATCACCCTGTATACCCCATGTTAAACCAAATACCGATGTTCACACATTCTCTCCCTTAACTTATTTTGGTCCAGTTTCACTGCAAGTTGCAAATCAAATGTCAAGTCACAACATAGAAATTGCCTTTAAACCTACATGTAAATTATCACAATTATGTTTAATGCCAGAGACGAAACTCACAAATTAGAAACTTCAAGAGTAAACAAACTATGTTGCCCCGATTGTAACAGTGTATAGATAGGAAGACAGGAAGAGCTTTCCCATTAGATATAAAGAACATCACTCTTCTTTTTAAGAAACAAAAGTACCTCCATCATCGAACTGCTTTGCCTAGATAACAACCACCGCTTTCCTAGTATAGGTAATCTTAACATAATTCATCGTGCTTCGAAAAGTAATAAACTCAATTGTCTAAAATTTCTGGATATTTTCAAAGCTAAGCACAATAAAAACAATGTTACCCTTCTTAACGTCAACACAGATTGTCATTCCCTAATATTTGGGGATTTTTAAGTAATTATGAATGTATCTATATTTTAATAGTAGAAACTTTTGTTTCTTCCTCTCTTCATAATTCATACATGTTTTTCCATATTTAAGACAAATTGTACAACTGTATCTCAGTTTCTACTCACAATTTGTGGACGTCTGATGATTATAGAAATAACGAAATAGCTATCACGTTTATCAATTAATTATTTTTATAAAAATTCTTTCGAATTGATAAATAACATAAAAACGTTAACCTACCACCTAACGCAAAGCTTATTTCGTTTGATGTTGAGAATTTATACCCAAGTGTTCCTCCAGGTGATGTCAAAATATTAATCGAAAACATGTTGAATTCGAATCATGTTAACCACATAATTAAATCAGAAATATTGAATCTGTTGGACGTTTGCATTGAACAAAATTATTTTTCTTTCAACAACATCTATTACAGTAGTGAAAATGGTTTGATCATGGGAAATCCTTTGAGTCCACTTTTAGCAGAGATTTTATGAATAATATTGAACAGAAAATTCATACACATCCACTCATTTCCAAATTTCTTTATTGGTATAGATATGTTTACGACATCTGAGTATGTTTCATTGGAACTACTCGTCAATTAGACTTATTTCTCAATTTCATTAATTCCATCCATTTGAACATTAAATTCACGATAGAAATTGAACAGAACGATTCCATTAATTTTTGGACTTGAAAATCACTAAACAAAATAATAATCATGTTTTTTCGGTCTTTCGTAAACCAACACATACTGATACAATTATACATAACTACTCATTACATCCTATTCAACACAAAGTTGCAGCTTTCAACAGCATGGTACATCGGTTACTCAATTTACCTTTATCAGTAGAAGATTATAATAAAGAGTTAAACATCATCAAACAGATAGCCATTAATAATTCATATAATCCGGATATGATAGATCTAATCATTCGTAAAAACTGTATCAGAAAGCATTAAATGAAGTATATCCTATTCATAAAGACTATAAAATATTCAACAATTTAACATTCTGCGGTTCTGCAAGTACAAATATTAAATCCTTTCTCGTCAAACAAAATCTTAATATAACTCTAAAACTTCTAATAACTTAGGTAAACATATTAAAAATAATAAATCTCGTGTTGAAAAATCAAGTAAATCAGGAATCTATAAACTCAATTGCGGTTCTTGTGATAAAATTTATATCGGTAGGACCTATAGGAGTTTTGGCATAAGAACATCTGAACATAAACGTAGCTTCGATAAAAATAAATCTGATTCAAATTATTCAAACCACCTAATAAAAAAAACCATTCATTCAATAAAACTTTGACATATTACATATAAAATCAAAAAGTTCAAAATTAGATCTCCTAGAAGCATTAGAAATAAATAGATACAAACATTCGGACAAGCTTTTAAATTAACAGGTAGATGTGAATTAGTCACCCCTACTTAACTTGTTTGATTAGTTTTTATTACCTTTCATACTAACTGTACAATGGCTCGATGTGGATTTTCCTGTTATTCATCCAACTTGTTCTACGATTTGTTTATAATACCATACTAAAGTTCATTCTGTTTATACAAACATACTAAAATCACTGTTAATAATTAATTTTCTGTCGAGATGGGTAGAGCAATCATGGAAAAATAATACTTAACATTCCTGAACCCCCACAAGAAATTGAATAATGGAAACACGATATGAAAGATTGGTTGAAGGTGTTTTGGCTTTTCAGAAAATAGTCTTGCACCAGTATCATATGTAGCTATGCTAAAAATTCGCGATTTTGAGTTCGAATTATTTAAACAGAACTCATTTTCACCTGATTTGGCTCATTCTTACATTCATTGCCTTCTCAACAAAAAGGATTTGAAAAGGTCAGAAATTTTTTGAACGAAGTGGTGGTAGAAGAGGCGGAGGCCAGATTTGCGAGTCAAAGTGAAAGTTTCCCTGTAATATTACAGCAAAGACGACAATATATTGAATAATAAAATATAAAGATTTTCAAACCTTATTTGATCATAATGGGAAAGAATTTTTCAATAAATCCTCGTATTTCATTAATAGCTATTTCTGAAAGTGTAGTTTGTATAAAGTTCCCACACTTCATTCTATAGTTTCTCCTATGTTTTTATTATTTTTATTAATTTCTTGAGTTCTGATTACTTATTACTATTACGCAAGAAAGCTTCCTAAGGCTTGAAAAAATCAATAATTAAAATTGTTTTCAGACTATAGTTCTATGTGATATAAAAGCGTATTTTCTAATTCTTAAGCTGTTATTTATATTATTATCTCCTGCAGTAGAAATACCGTTGAATGGAGCAATTATGAAACGTAGTTCTTATATTTCAGATTATGATTCCTACCCCGAGTATATGCATATGTACAATCATTCATTATATCTAATTTCTTTCTATTTTATCCTAAGATGCAAATAACATTCGATTTGAATAATCCTCTAGAAGTTATGTCTAGGAATATTTTCCATAAGATACCTGATAATTGTTGCTCAAATGAGGTTGTTGATATCAAATATGCAAATAAATCTTGATTATGCACTAATTCACTGTTTTTATTCCATTTAATATTGACTGTATGTATATGCCCTAAAACATGGAACGAAGTGGTAACAATCTCAACAAAAATAAAACCCATTCAGTAATTTAAAATAAATTAGAGGCTCACTTAAACTCGACACTCTAAATTACTCTTCATTAGTTTTACACGAACAATGGTAATTAACCTCTGAACAAAAACTACCTTAAAAGGTTTTTCTACAAACATCATATTCCTATTTATTGTCCGTATCGTTGTCCAGTTTTAAGGTATTTTTGTGTCGATAGCAAAATATATTATGGCTTATGCCATCATTTATTTAATACCAAATTCAACATCATCAAAAAGAGTACATTTTCAATTTGAAGAAAAGTATGTTTTACGCTCTGTAGGTAGCTATGATTTCCTGAGAGTTCTTAACTTATAATTAATTTTTGCTTTTATGGAAAGACAAATGACTAGGTGTTTTAGAAATTGTATCGAAATTTCACTTCCGATGGATTCCAATATGGCTGACTCATTCGAAAACGAGCAATATTTCAAGATCGCTGGAACGTTTTTCTTCACTAAAAAACTCGAATGAGGCATTCAGTCAATAATTTAGTCTTTTGTGAACAATTTGACAAATTGATTTTAAAAATATTCCAAGAATTGGTAAAAAAGTAGCGGGAAGAATTTTTTTCATTCTGATTATCACCTGAAATCGAAATATATTTTTCACCTCATGGCGTTGGCACTCCTGAAGTTGTTGTGTTTTTCATAGATGTTCCAGGAAGACAAAGAACCATTTTTTACTAAAACCAATCTAAAATTTGATTTCACTTCAAATTCAAACTATCCGTTTTCCTCAAATATAAACAATTTTCCCCGCGCATTAAAAAAGTTTTCGCGGTCTTAATGAATCAACTGCGTGATTCAATCACTAGACTGAACTTTTTCCATCATTTTGAGGGGTCGAACTCGAATATTGATTCAGAATTGTGCCAATTGTCGTCAATAATGTTTCTCTTTTTCACCATCATATGCACCTCCCGTTGTGAAACCTCTAAACATAGACTGCATGCATTAACTCTATGATAAACAAAATATGTTGAAATGTCATCGAGTTTTGGAAGACATCTGGTTTGAACTCGAATTTCATCTAGGTGTTGCTTGTTTTTGACGTTTGAAATTGCTAATTATGGTTTTAGCGAATGAGGATAAGTGTTTCATTGAATGTTTATGTGTACGTGGGTATACTGCTAGGCAAATATTACGCTAACTTCCAGCCCATAATTATAAAAGAAGTACAATCTATGATCGTGAGGAAAAATTTCGGACAACAGGGTCACTAGGAAGAAGACCTGGTATTGGTGCAGCTAGAACTGTTAGAACACAGGTACTCGCCTTTTTCATAATCTGTTTCACGCATCAACTCTACATTTTTTGTATCACAAACTCAATTGACATGTAATGGCCTCTGCCGGTATTTCGAGGAATTTCAATTCACATATCATTTTTATAGAACAAGGCATAAGATTAGATTCGGAAAATTATTGTCACATAATTCTCGATCATATGTTACCAACTATTAAGGCGTCAACACCTGAGTTAACTTTCATGCAGGTGAATGATTGCTGTTTTTTGTATGACATGAATAAGTACAGTTGCTACCAGCTGAAAATGAACAGTTGAGAAATTGAGTAATTTTTTCTATGATTTTTATTGATTCAAATCTTCTTTGGAATTCTACAATTTTTTCCATATTTTTCTGACAACGTTTGTCAAAAAGATGAACAACCAGTACTATATCACAAAAAACTCTACTTAATCTCAACTGGCCGTCACTGTACAGGGTGTCCCAAATTAGATTTATCTAAATGAAATCTACTTCAATTGATTTTAGGAAGGAGCCAGATGTCATACCAGTCACTATACTATAGATTATCTAAAACCACGCGTAGACGATATCATCGAACCAGAACAATGGCCCCCAAATAGCCCCGATCTTAATCCGTCCGACTATTTTCTGTGGAGTCATTTGGAAGAAATGGTGTATAAAAATGGTATTATTATCAATAATTTCGAGGAGCTGAGGCAAAAATTTCAAGAATGTTGGAACAATCTTGATCAAGAAGTGATTTCGAGAATCATTGAGAGCTGGAGAAGACGGGTGTAGATGGTTATGGAAGCCAATGTAGGACATAATCCATTCTGAGTACTAATGACAATGTTGTCCGAAATTTTTCCCCAAGATCATAGATTGTACTTCTTTTGTAATTAGGCCAATTGAGTTTTTGGATACAATCTTGTATTTTCGTGATAGGAGATGTTGACATAAGCCAATTGTCACTGTTCATGGCCTTCTGGAACGAAAGATGTAAATTGCGAAAAAACAAGATTGTGTTTCGTTTTTCTTTCGAAAATATTTCAGAATGTCGTAGGATGAGATGAGACAATTAAAATAAGCAAAAACTACAGGGTGTCTCATTTGGAAATCGTTGGTATTGTTTCCGCCATAACCGAAAACGAAATATCCAACATATAAATGTTATTAAATTCAAAATGTTGTCTTCTATTTCATTCCCAAACTTCATCAAAATATTCCTGATAGGAGTTACTTGATGCAAATTCTTTTCAAATGATGAATAAAAAAATTTGATTCACTCCTATTTATTTAATTTGTAACGCGTTTTGACGACAAAAAGGGTTCATCAGACAAATATAAAACGAGAACTAAACTTAAGCAGAACAATTTATAAATAATCTACAACATTCAAATGAAGAGAGTAAGATCAGCTTTCACAGGTCTATCATCTGAATGACTCAGCTAGAAATTAATTAAGTAATGGGGAATTAGAGTCAAAATCTACCTGTTCATTCCATAATATTTTGGAAACTTCATATCCATTGATTTCAAGAAATTTCAAAGAATGAACATCAAGATTTTTATTAGCTTTAAAATTTAGGTTGAAGCTATGATTTTTTTGTTTAAATTGTTCCTGTAATTTAAATTATTTTTTTGATGAAACTACGATAATGTTCATTGGCTCTAATTTTGAAATTTCTGATCATTAGATTATGGATGCACCAGTTCTATTGCGTTGTCTTTCCGGTTCTTCTTGAGTAATTCTATTATGATGATTAGTCTCTTTCTTTAGAAGCCAAAGGATTTTCTTAAGAATATGTAACTTATATTCCACATCATTAGGCGTGGAATTTTGGGAAAGAGTAACAGCTTATGTAGCCCTGAAGTTCAAGGAATCTGCGTACCAAATTTCTTTATTATGTAGAATGAATCGAAAAGAAATTTTGGTACCGACTTTATGCAAAAACCTCATAAAAACTTCCTCTTTTATTGAATTTTTCAACTATCCAATGATTATTTGAAAAAAATAGCCCTCTTCGTCTAGCAATTCTCGTATTCTGCATACATTCAGCTATTCGACAGTATTTATACTTATAGATTTTTGAGTAAGGGCTAACGCGGATCAATTTTGATTGTAAATTTGAGTTGAATTCGATATTAAGAAATTTTATCCGTAAAATATTCATTAATGTTTATATTCGGTCACAAAAGCATTTAGTTTTTCATACTAGAGCGAATACTTTGAAAATATCAGATTCATGCAAAATCTCTAGAACAAAGCTGAATAATTTTCTCTTAATTTATATCAGATCTTTGTTTCTCAAAAAAATGTTTCTAATCTTTCAAATCTTTTAGTGATTCGTTGAAAATACGGCTTTCAGAATATAATCTTCGGGAAGTTTTTTAACCTAAGATATATAAATTGGTGAAGTGCACATCAATCCGACTAAACGAATGAGGAAATTAGAAATTTACCAAGATATCCCAAAAACTGTTGTAATACACAAAATCTCACTATCACGTAAACGTTAGATTTTTGAGAACCACTTTATGACTACAAATGATATGCTCCCGTTCCCCTATCAACAACAAAAATTCTTACAAAATATTCAAGAAAACTCTGACATTGAATGTTTCATTATTGAAAACCAGTCCAATAATTCTAACACATTCACTTCTTGAGGAACCTATTGTCTTATATAAGTGATATGATAAAGTCGTGGCTGACGCATGCACGCATCTATCCTCAAAAAAAATTCTACTAAACTGAAACAATTTTATTGAAAAATGCAAATGGCAAAACAAATTAAAATTGATGCACGATCAAAATCAATTGTTTTGCAGTATGTTTAATTATAGTTTTTTCCACCATTTTAAATTGATAGGCAATTGGGCAACGCAACGGTACGCAATTTCTTAAATTTCTCGTACTTTTATCGAATTAACTATTCCTAAGGTAAAGCAGGATCATGCGGTGAATTTGAGGAAACAATACATTAACATATTTGATTGAATTTGATCTCTTTCAATGAAGTAAACAGGAAAAATTAACGAAAAATTTGGTTCTTTATCGGCAATCTATTATTATTTTCAGGTTTGCAAACATGATTTCTGTTATAAAACTGGATATATTTTAAAAACTATTGTATAGCATATTACTATGGAGTTAGATTGAAATTTATTCTTAAATTGAATACACGGTATTCTATCTGATATAGGCTCACATTTATCAATTTCTAGCATAACAGTGAGTAACGCCATACGTAAGTAAAATTACTGTAGTGAAGATAATAAGATACAATTCCTAAGAAATAATTGGCGGTAGCTGGGGAATCCCCTTCTGATTATTTTCACATCTTCGACCTCAGGTCAAAACACAGTACACTACTTCACTAAAACTTCAGTTCAAAATTTTTCTAACTAAGTTGACATCATCAGGAGATGACAGTACATCTTATTTTACCTGGCTTAATCATTTATACTTGGTATATCCTTGCTGCTAGACGCTTTCGACGAACCATAAGCATCTGTAGAACGTACTATCAATGGACGCGTCTAATGTATCAAACTTTAGAGTATACTGATCGGAATCGGATAATTGTTTGTATTCAATGAGAAACTGTCTTTCGCTTCTCATTGCCAACATATTCGTGAATAAATTTGAAACAAGTATAAGTCAAACTTTTGAATATTTTCCTACGATGAAGTATAGATATGTCATTGATATATTTTTTGTGTTTGATACCAAGAAAGCCAACATGGAAAATTTCTTTCGAGAAGTTGAAGGATTATCACCATTTAATGAGATTCATATATGAAGTGGAGAATGATGTTGTCTTTCTTGGACAGACTGACATCAGAAATAATAAACCCTTTGAAATTGATGTTTATAGAAAGAGCACTGCTTCAAGTGGGGACATTCCGAGTCTTTTCATTATCAACAACAAAACTGACTTGTTTTCATTTCCTAGATTACAGATTAATTAGTTTCCTCTGAATCAAGCAATGCTGCAGAAAGAAAAAGCTCTCATAAGAAATGAAGTGACCGTGAATAGTTATGAAGAAAATTTAATCGCACAGTTGATCATTGGAAAAAGTTACAAGAAAAAATTGACACTCTTCTCCTTCCTGAAGTACCAAAAATAAAATTTCATTTCTATACCTTCCAATTCGCGATACACCAAAACACTGAAAAAAATTCAGAAATATCCTTGGCCTACAAATCAAATGCATCCTTGAAAAACTTACTCAGAAACCCAAAGGATAAGGCTAATGCGTTGGGCTTGAGCGGCATATATGAAATAAATTGTAAAGAATGGGAAGAGAAGTATGTTAGACAGACTAAAAAATCAATTGAAATCGAATTGAATGAATATGAAGAACATTTAAAATACGGACACGTTGCCTAAAATGCTTTTGATCGAAACTATAGATTTTGAGAATGCAAAATTGATGAAAAATGTTGGAAACCCAAAAAGAATGAAGGCTTTTGAAAGTTATCATATAATAAAATGTAAACATCTACTGAACAAGGACGAAAGTTCGAGTCCGTTCAGTGTACTCTACAATTCGTTAGAATAGATCAGTCCACTTATTTGCGTTTGACCTATCAGGACGCTAGTTCGTCAAAAGCGTCTAGTAGCAGGGATATATTATGTATAAATTATAGTGGTACATTTGGTATACTAATCATTTCCTTACGATGCGCATCGAGTTACTAAAT
This sequence comes from Cryptolaemus montrouzieri, assembly GCA_013387265.2. Lineage (NCBI taxonomy): Eukaryota > Metazoa > Arthropoda > Insecta > Coleoptera > Coccinellidae > Cryptolaemus > Cryptolaemus montrouzieri. The sequence continues at coordinate 130,762,729 of JABFTP020000185.1, forward strand.
GAAGTTTTGGTGGAATAGTGAATAGTATTTTTTGTATTCAAACTAGTTTGGCGTCAGGATTTCGTTCCATAAATTACATCTTTTCGATCTCTTTCGATATAATTAGTCCTTATTCAAAAAACTGTGTAACAGTAGGATTCATGCATTTTGTTTCAATAATTATTTTTCGTACCACGTAAAAAGATTCCATAACTCCCATGTTTTGAAATACACATTATTTATGAATGTCATATTCATTTTCCATTGTGCATAATCTGCTAGGCGCCATCCATACAAATACCGGATGTGTCAGTAATTAGGCATGAATGAAGAATTGTGTTGGGGACGTTGGACGTCGACGAAGTTTGATAAATTTGAAAAACCCTGCTGGCGAGGCAAGGCAGATTGCTGGTAATTACACAAAGCGGGGGACTATTAGCCACGTTCAGTCAACATTCTATATGATCCCCTGACCGCAATTCCGGAAGCTTATTATGTGGAAATATCAAAATGGGCAGGAAAAATGGAGAAAAATGAAAGCGCTGAGCATATTTAACTAGAGTTCATCGAAAATTATAATTTATACCTAGAGGAAAATTCGATATTCAATTTGTCAGAAAAAGTCCATATAGTTTTGAATAAAACGTAAATGGACATCTGTCCCTTTCGTTTTAATAGTAGAGTCTTATGTAGATGCATTTCTGTCTATCCAGGAACGAATATTTTGAAGTTAATAATAATAATAATAATAATAATATATATATAAACCTCTTGTCACGTTCAAGATTTAGGAAGAGGGTCTTGTTCGGAAAGTGAGTCACAGTCTCCCTCGGTTAGCGACGGAAGCAGCGTGATATTGAGTAGGGATACTGCAACACAAAACCAAGTGGGAAATAACATCAACACCTCTCAACCGACTCTTGATGTTTCAACGGCGGCGCAAGCCATTATGCCTACGACCACGAGAGCCGGACTCCCTAGGAAACGCATGAAGTGGACTCCAGAAATGCCTTCATTATGCGTTCCTATTACAAGATTTCAAACTTGGAATCGGAAATGACAGCATACAGATACGCGTCACATCTTGCGTTCATAGAAAAATATCCTGAATTACAGCACATATCCGAGCAGAGAATTTCGGATCAACGAAGAACAATCGTTAAAAACAGGCTACTTTCTTCAGAAACGCTGCAAAGCTTACGAGAAGAGGTCATAATGGAACTCAGAAGCGAAAATGATACTCATAACGGTATAACTGCTGGAGTCAATGAAAGTGTTACAGATAACATCGAAGCCACGGAAACGAATATTAACATGGAACGCCCTCTTGAGCCGAATCAGCAGAACGAATATACGTATTTAGCAAGATCAGAACTCAACAGAGCAATAACTGAATTCAGTGGTAGTAACCCAACTAAAAGACCTAAACTGCCCAAACTCAAGACGAACAAGAACACCAATATCATCCTAGCAAGCGTAAACTCAATGTTTGAAGAATATACCGACCAGAACACCTTGGAGAAGATTCACACTTTGATTTACTGTGGAGAAGTAGCGGTCCTTCGACTTCACAAACAACAAATCTCCACAACTCTGGTTCAAGCTGAGCCAAAAAGCGTCAGAAAACCACCATGGCAAAAACGACTGGAGAAGGATATTGATAATATTAGAGCAGAAATCAGTCGCCTCACAGAATTCCTGAGAAACAGAAAACCCTCAAGGCGCTTGAAATCACATATACGCAAAATTTATAGGAAAATTGGTACGAACACAAAACACCCTGATCACAAAAAACACATCGACATGTATATGGACACTTTGAAACAGAAACTCCAAGCAAAAGCAGAGAGGCTTTCAAGATACGTCAAGTGTACTGAAAGGAAAAACCAAAACCAAAGGTTCCTCCAAAACGCTGCCAACTTTCATAAGGGAAATAACAAAACTGCGACCAACAATAACAGAGAAGTACCTGACGCACAGTGCTTGACCGACTATTGGTCATCACTATGGTCGAACCCCAAAGAACACAATAGAGATGCGGAATGGATCACGAATGAAAAAGAACGCCTCGATATCAGACATATGCACTCCGATGGAATAACGGAGGAAGAAATTACAACAGTAATTGGAGCGACCAACAATTGGAAGGCCACAGGTATAGATAATATCCACAACTACTGGTACAAGAAGTTTGATAAGCTCCATGGAGCCCTAGCGAAATAGTTCACGTATGTTCTTCAACATCCCAAGAAAACACCCACTTTCCTAACGCAAGGCTTAACATATATGCTACCTAAGAGCGATAGAACACAGGATCCGTCTAAATATAGGCCAATCACTTGCCTGCCAACACTCTACAAAATACTCACCTCATGCATATCCAATCGAATATTTCAACACCTTGACGACAACAATATATTAGCAGAGGAGCAGAAAGGATGCAGAAAGAAACACCACGGGTGCAAGGAACAACTCATCATCGATTCTGTGATAATGAAACAGGCACACGTAGGGCATCGCAATGTTCATTCAGCTTTTCTCGATTATCTGAAAGCATTCGATAGTACCGCCCATTCTTGGCTTGTTGAAGTATTGCAGATATACAAAATTCACCCAGCCCTGGTAGAGTTCTTGAAGACAACAATGACACACTGGCGCACGTCTCTGCAGGTCAACATGAACAATAAATCAATTAAAACCGACGACATACCCATACGTCATGGAATTTTTCAAGGAGACTCTTTGAGTCCACTATGGTTCTGTTTGGCAATGAACCCATTGTCCTCAATGCTCAATAGAACTGGATACGGATTTAGGATAAAAGCAGAAAGTAATTATCATACAATCTCCCACCTGCTGTATATGGATGACATCAAATTACATGCTTCGAACAAGAAGCAATTGGATGATTTGCTGAAAACTGTCAGTAAGTTCTCGGCAGATGTTTATATGAAATTCGGGATTGAAAAATGTAAGACCCTGAACATTCAAAGAGGGAAAGTCATAGATTGTGAAACTCAACTTCCAAACGGTGACATTATACAGTGCATGAGAGATGGCGAAACATACAAATATCTGGGATACCAACAAGCCAGATTGTTAGACCAAAAACAATCAAAGGAGAAGATTCGTTCAGAATACAGTCAGCGTCTGAAGTCTGTGCTGAAATCGATGTTGAACTCGGGGAATCTAGTCAAGGCAATTAACACCTACGCCATTTCAGTGTTGCTTTACTCATTTGGAATAATCAGATGGACTAAGACGGAGCTGGATGATATTCAAAGGCTGACCCGAACGATGCTGACAAAGTACAACAATCATCATCCAAAATCGTCTGTGATACGAACAACTTTGAAGCGGAAAGAAGGAGGACGCGGATTAATAGATGTTGTCAATTTACACACCGAACAGATAAGAAATCTCAGAGAATTCTTCTCAGCAAAAGCTCTCACTTCTGACCTCCATAGAGTAGTATCGTTGGCTGATAAGGGGTATACACCTCTGAATCTTGCTACCAGAGATGACCTGCTGAATCTACCGTTCCTATCAGATACTGAAAAACAAGAGCAATGGTCAAGAAAGGAATTGCATGGACGATATCACCATGAGATTAATCAACCACACATCGACAAAGAAGCCTCCAACAAATGGTTGATGAAAGGAGAATTATTCGCAGAAATAGAGGATTTCTTATGGCCATCCAAGACCAAGTGATCGCTACAAACAATTACAAAAAAATTATAATGAAGGACGGAACATTACAACAGATAAATGCAGAAAATGCCATATAAGATCGGAGACTATACAGCATATTACGTCCGGATGCGAACAACTGGCCAACACGGAGTATCTTCACAGGCATAATCAAGTGTGCAACATTATCCACCAGAAACTTGCACACAAGTACGGACTTCTGAACACCTTCCAGCCATATTACAAGTATCATCCGGCGCCTGTATTGGAAAATGACTCTATCAGATTATACTACGATAGGCCTGTTATCACTGACAGAATGGTGACGAATAATAGGCCGGACATAGTGGTGTATGATAAGAGAGCCAGAACAGCAATGCTGGTGGATGTCGCCATACCGAATAATAACAACGTGCTGAACAAGTTCCAGGAGAAAAAGTCCAAATACACAGACCTTGCTATTGAGGTCAAGCAGATGTGGCACCTCGATAAAATAGATATTGTTCCTGTCATCGTATCCTCGACTGGTTCAATACCCAAAACTTTGCATGATAGCCTTAAGAAATTAGAATTGCATACGAATACCTATATAGAAATGCAAAAGGCTGTAATTCTTAACACATGTAGGATAGTTAGGAAATTTATGTCAAGTATATTGTAATCGAGCCTATTCCCTTTGATTGCTAAATCTGGGAAAGGTAAATTATATCCAGCTACTAGCTGAGATAGTGCATAAGTCCACGATAATAAATAATATATCTTTATTGCATATGATTACAACCTATTTTTCAAACACTTTCCGTCTCAATTTAATTCTGGTTTATAAAATAACATCGAATTTTCCACACAATAAAGATTCAATAGGTACTCACAAAGGTTTATATACCTGTGGTGAGTGTTTATTTTTTTTAATATTTTAATATTTCAAATCAAAGTAATATACTCACAAAATATCTGTATGCACATGAATACACGCAATCAATAATTCCAAATCCTGTACACAATACTTACACACTAACAGAAACAGAAGGGCATACAAAACAACAACAATAACAATAATATGGGCACATGGGAGAGCTGAAGGAGGTCATATATTCCATTCAAATTTCATTTATTTATGTTTATGTTATGTTCATAAAATGGTAGGTTTCTGTGGGACTTTCAAAGAACGAACTATACTACCTATCTCCTTAGACTTTGGTATGGGGGTATGAACTTCACCAACGAACAGAGAATTTTCAACATTTCGCCTCTAAGGATGTCAAATGGGGGATAAAAGTTTGTGTGGAAATTTTATAGTCGAGTTGGAAAGTGAAAAAATTTGTATATAATATCTCAATTACAAACTAAGAAATATGGATAACAGCATTTCAGAAATGTTCTCTTTGTGTTTATGAAATAGAAGATGGAATATTCGAATGTGATTTTCCTTGTGTTTGAAGTTTGAGACATCGTAACCCACATTCGTACCCATACGGGGTACTACCTTGATTAACGCTCAAGATATTCCTCATCCTGATAAAATGGTAGGTTCATGTGGGAATATTAGAAAACGAAATATACTACGCAATCCTTCAGACTTTTGCATGGTGGTATGAACTTCACAAACGAACACAGAATTTTCAAAATTCGGTCCATAAGAATGTCAAATAAGGGATAAAGGTTGATGTGGAAATTCTGTAAGTCTTATGATAGGGGTTAAGAAAATCTATATATAAGAAATCAATTATGAACTAAAAATACAGATTACAGCATTTTAAGAAAATTTCTCCCTATTTGTATGGATAGGGGTTGAAATATTTGAATGTGATTTTCCTTGGTTTTGAAGTTTGAGACATGAAAACTTGTTCAATGATCTTGTTAATTCAGGAGTAAATACTGTTTAAAGGTTTTTGGAAGAAATATTGTCCAGCGAAATATGGGTTTAAACATAGCATGAAATTCGTTCTGTTTCAAAGATCAAGATGTCGAAAATTTGTAATCATAATTACAATGTCAAAAAATAGTGTTTACGCATTTTTATTGAATTATCATCCAGGGAGCGAAATGGTGAAATAGGGAGTTTGATTTGGGTAAAAATTCATATAAAACTTCAAATTTCTATCATAACTACGAAATTTGTTTTTTATTCTGATAGAAAAGGAAAATATTTAAGGCATAAAAATTAGGTACGTTGGCACTCATCGCGCCCGCTGGATGTCGACAGTCTTCGTTACGAGCGAACACAGTGGCAAATAATTATATAAATATTAATAATTATTAGACAGTGGAGGATAATAATAAGTTAAATGGAAATTAACCTCGAGAATGTAGTAGTTGAAACTGATAATTGATTTCAGGAACCTAAAATCTAAATGATATCTATAATTGAAATGATATCTATAAATGTATATCCAGAAGCTAATCCGAATTATAAAATATGAATAAAACCTGAATATAATACTTTTTTGAACCAATTTTCTGAGTGAAATAAGCCATCCAATCTCGTTATCTTATAACGAAAGGGTCTACGGTTTACACATGAAGTTACTCCAAATTATACAGTTCGAGAGGTTCTTCTGATCACGTTTCCCATTCCTTCGTGAATATTTGAAAGATAAGATAAAGCTGAAAAAGCTCCTTACACAATAAAGCAATTTCTCATCCCTTCAATTACTTTAGTTGAAAGAAATCTGAAGCAAAGACATGTCTGCCATCAATCACTAGAAGTTACAAAAGAAAATGGAAAACGGTGATTTTCAAAGCAAGATAAGCTGGACACGTATTGGAGAGAAACTATATCAATTGAAAAGGCCGTGTCTAACGGAGGTTATCTCCAAATTGCACCGTTTTATAAAGGTTTCAACACTATAAATATCAGTTTCGGTTTGTTCAATTTGAAACCGGGACCGTTAGGGATAACTGTGTCTCATAAGATACAATGAACATTTGTCATGGTTGCATTAAATTTAGTTTTTCCGATTCAAATTTCTGAAGATAATGAGTGAATCAGAAAACAATTACCAAGCTTGGCTTTTCGTATCTCAATATGAATGTATTTATGTTGCAATCTCTGATGTGCATAAGACTTTTCGTATTCATATTTTGATTTTTGCGTCAGCAGGTTCTTGATTATATTCTCGGTATGAATTTTAATTTCAGGTGGAATTTCGATGCATATATATATATATATATTATATATATAATATATATATATATATATATAATACAGGGTGAAACTAAACTAAACAGAGGCTATATCTACCAAGATATTCATTTCTGATCAAAATCAATTCAATTTTTGTTTCAAGGGGGACATCTTTTGGGGTACAAAACTTGCCTGAAATATCAACCCCTTAAGCGGGTGTTGCCATCCTTGAACATTTTGAATACGGAAGATGGGTCGAGTGACGACTCAAAAGAAAGATGGTATCTTTGTCTACATCGCCTTAAAAGATAGGGAAGACTATTTTCCTGAGACTATTGAAGTTTCAGTGAAGTAAAATGGAACAGATCCATGCTGATCAATAGCAGTTATCATCGAGTACCATCCTCATCTCGAAATTCAACCCATAAAGCAGGGGTGACCACCCTTGAAAATTTGGAAGAGGGAGATGGGTTTTATCGTTTTCTTTCAAGATTGATAATCCTTTGATTAATTTTGATGGAGAGCGAAAACTTGCACACCATTGTGGAGACAAACAAAATCCTTTCTCAGAAGGTTATAACTGGACCTATCTTCTGCTTTAAAAATAACACAGAGTGGTCACACCTGCTCTAGCGGTTGAAATTTGAGATGTGAATGGTGTTTCGAAAGATGACAGCCTTTGATCTGGAAAGAATCTGTTCCATTTTTTGCACTAATACTTGAATAGCTCAGGGCGATAGATAGTCTCCTCTTTTTTTCAGTAGCTCACTGTGTATCTTCTACAGTTTTCAATCAAAAATGAAAATTCGTTCTTGGAGATGCATACAAAGATAATACCTTTCTCCCGAGGTATCACTCGACCCATCTACCCTCTTCCAAATTTTCAAGGGTGGTCACCCCTGCTCTAGGCGTTGAAATTCGAGATGAGGATTGTACTTGATGATGACTGCCATTGATCAGCATGGATCTGTTCCATTTTACTTCACTGACTTGAATAGTCTGAAGGAAATAGTCTCACCCTGTTTCTTTCACAATTTTCAATTAAAAATGGAAATGCAATCAAAGCAATGTAGACAAAGATACCACCTTTCCTCTGAAATATCACTCGACCCATCTTCCCCATTCAAAATGTATATATACATATACATATACATACAGTGTGTTCCAACGAAAATTTGACCCCCCCTATAACTCCGAAATGAGTAACATTAGCGAAAAACACCAAGACACGTCGATTTTTGTTTTGAGGGGGAGCATTTTTCGAAATAATTCGAAACTTGTCAGATCCACCCCCTACCCCCAGCAACCCTAATTTCGAAATTCATCATAGGGAATAAGGGTCGAGTGGCACCTTACTGTAAAGGTCTGTCAATTCTGATTTGTCATTTTTAGAATTTTAAATTAAAATACAAGGTGTCCCAACCGAGGGTAAAGTTGAATTCCTGCAAATCCCAAATACTAAATGAAATCGATTTATTTTGGCATAATGCAAGCGCAGGTTTATGCTCGGTCTAGAAAAACGACCTACACTTGTGAATTTGGAGTTGGTGCAATCAACCCCCTATTTCCAGCATCCCCAACTCAAAAATCATTCGATCGAAAATAGGTCAAGTGGCACCTCGTTGGAAAGGTACTGCAATTTTCTCTTCGAATTTGGTATTTTCGAAATTCAGAATCAGCATACAGGGTGTCCCGGAGCAGGAACACTGAAAACCCAAATAACTTTTTGAAACTGGTTCATTTCGGTATAATACGAGAACATGTTTATGTTCGATTCGAGAATAAGACTCTCTTGCGTGAATATGGAATTTTTGCAATCAATCTCTTCCATTCAGCATCCCCAACTCAAAAAATCATACAAGTGATTACAGGTTGAGTGGCAAAGTTCCAGAAAGATTTTTCTATTTTCTGAATCACTGAGGCATTGGTTTCAGTTTGGCAATCGAGGTTTTCTGGCGTGAGGATCAGGATGAGGGATGATGGAGAAACTGATTGGATGCTCATCTAAACAGGAAAACGAGATTTATTGAACTTGTATTCAATTGAAAACAAAAACTAACTTGATTATTACTACAATTGTTCAAAATGACCTCCGCCCACCTCCATACAGTTATACAGACGATTTTCGAACTCTCTTCTCACATTAGCGAAAACTTCAGGAGTCAAAAGTCGGCATTCTGTGATAATCCTCATCCGCAGCTCCTCCAGGTTTTCTGGTCTTGTGGCATAAACTTTAGATTTTAGATGGCCCCACAAAAAAAAATCTAGGGATTTAAATCTGGTGACCTGGCTGGCCACTCAACAGGTCCTCTTTACCAATCCACCTTCCTGGGAAATTTTCGTCTAAATATTGGCGCACCCGAGCATCATAATGCGGAGGAGCACCGTCTTGTTGAAAACGCATTTCGTCCTCAGAAAGAGTTGGATCGTTCTGTAAAATTTCTGTCAATCTAGGATGTATGTGTTCCTCTAACAACTGTAGGTAGCCATTTCCATTCAGATTACCCTCAATAAAGAAAGGCCCAACTAGATGATTGCCAAAAATTCCTGCCCAAACGTTCAACTTCTGAGGCCTTTGCGTGTGGGCCTCTCTAAACCAATGAGGATTCTGTGTGTCCCAATATCGACAATTATGTCTATTCACTTCACCACTGAGCATAAAGGTGCTTTCATCAGAAAAACAGATGTTATTCAGAAAATTTGGATTAGCGTTTAGGTTTTCACTTAGATTTTCACAAAACTGTAAACGACGATCTGGATCATCTTCGTTTATTTCATGCACTAATTTTACCTTGTAGGGGTGAAATTTGTGATGTTTCACGATTCTATGGACAGTTGTAGCTGATACACCAGTCAGACGAGATAGTTTTCTGATCGAAGTAGTATTCTCCATTTGTAGATGACCCACTACTGCCACTTCCGTTGCCTCATTTCTGACAGGACATGCCACTTCATGTTTTTGTTTGCCACCGAACCCGTAGCTAGGAATTTGTCAACCAAATATTTAACGTACTGGTGACTGACTCCTTTCTCTTTCAGGATGGTTCCTATCGAATATCCTTGCCGTTTCTTTGGCACAACTGTTATTTCGAAAATACGTCGATACAATTTCGACCCTTTCCTCAGTGGAATAAACCATTTTCAGATTAATTTCAACTGACGAACAACAACAATAATGAGGAATTGATCTGAATAATAATAATATTTCATTGCAAAATGAGAAATAACAGATGACTGCACGCCAGATGGAAATGAAAAAATGTGAACATTTTCAATGCAGAAATCAGCTTTATTTCTTCGTAATTGATGCTCAACACATCGTACCCCAATACTTTTAACAGTTTCGAATTAATTTCAGTTGATAATTTCAAATGACGATATTGAATTTTTCGAAAGCGACATCCTGTATGGAGAGCCGAACTGAATGAAATGCTTTAATCATTCTGGAATTCAAAAACCTTTCTGAAGATATGCCACTTGAATTATTTGTATGACAGTTGGGGATGCTGAATGGAAGGGGTTGATTGCAAAAATTCTATAACCACACAAGAAAGTCCTATTCTCGGATCAAACATGTTCTCGTATACCGAAATGAACCAGTTTCAAAAAGTTATTTGGATTTTCAATGTTCCTGCTTCAGGACACCCTGTATGATGATTCTGAATTTCGAAAATACCAAATTCGAAGAGAAATTGCAGTACCTTTCCAACGAGGTGCCACTTGACCTATTATCGATCGAATGATTTTTGAGTTGGGGATGCTGGAAATAGGGGTTGATTGCACCAACTCCAAATTCACAAGTGTAGGTCGTTTTTCTAGACCGAGCATAAACCTGCGCTTGCATTATGCCAAAATAAATCTATTTCATTTAGTATTTGGGATTTCCAGGAATTCAACTTCACCCTTGGTTGGGACACCCTGTATGTTAATTTAAAATTCTAAAATTACAAATCAAGGTGGTGAATTGACAGACCTTTTCAGTAAGGTGCCACTCGACCCTTATTCCCTATGATGAATTTCAAAGTTAGGGTTGCTGGGGTAGGGGTTGATCTGAGAAGTTTCGAATTATTTCGAAAAATGCTCCCCTCGAAACAAAAATCGACGTGTCTTGGTGTTTTTCGCTAATGTTACTCATTTCGGAGTTATAGGGGGTCAAATTTTCGTTGGAACACACTATATATATATATATATATATATATATATATATATATATATATATATATATATATATATATATATATATATATATATATATGAGGAAAGTGGATCGAAATCATATTGTAAGAGCATTTTTGATTAAAGGTAATTTCAATAGGGAGATTTATTTGCTGTTGTTCGAACAACTAATGAATCCTTGGAAAATGATGAAACTGCTTCAAAGAATAGACACGTTACTATCAAGATGGTGCTCCTGCACATTGCATACTTTTCAGATCGGAGGATTGGCAGAAGAGGAACAGTTGAGTGACCGACAGACAATAGCTCTGATTCATGGTGATGAGGAGCAATAGCTCCGCTTACTGTTCTTAGTTTACTCATCGAGGCGATAAAAATTCAGCCCAACTGTTGGTTAGGTTACTCAATAATTTCAAGCCAGTAAGCTGTCTACAGACAATATAACTAGTGGATATACGTTCTTGTGCAGGAACCCATCATGGACTCTTGATACTGAAATTGCAAGAATGTTCTTGGGTATTTCAAGATTTTCAGTTCAGTTTGGACTTCGTTTATAATATTTATCTGTTTGTTCTGGACTACTTTTGAATATGGTTAGTATATATAATATGAGAATTGGTCTAATAAGTTGTGGGTATTCTTAATGGAATTTAAATACTGATCATGGAATACTCAAAGTTTTGCTCGGAGATATTCTTCCTTAGCTATTCAGCGTAGTTCTTATACTTGCTAGCAAACTAAATACAGCGGTATGAAAAAGAGGTGCTGAAATTTGCATATTCGGAATAGGTTCTTCTTGTTTTCTTCCTCTTTGTGCCAAACCAGCGTGGAGATACTCAGATGAACCTAGGACATATCGCCTGACCCGTTATCCTGAATTTATTGACAAAATCGCTGATAACAAGAAAAATTTTCTGAGACACAACTTGGATATCAATGAGGCAAATCATTCATCGATGCACTATATTCTGTAGTCGAAGAAGCACTAGAGGAAGAAAAATGCCTCTAGTCTATTCAGAGACATGGAATGAGAGTAGGACAGTATCTCATATACATCGGTTAGTATTAAAACCAAAAGCAAAAGTATCAAGAGTTCTAGCACCAAATGAATAAGAGAAATGCTAAAAAGCTAAGTAATGATAGCTGGGACACTGGGATGTCAGATCGGTGGTGAAAAGATATACATACGGGGGTGTCTCATCATCTATTTTCTATTGGTGATCCTGAAAAGAATGAAAAATGCTAGCTATAAGGCAAACATGGCTCATAGTACAGAGCATCAGGTTCTCCTCCTACAATCATGCAAACAGAAGCCGTTGGTGTAAGTTTGTACAGCCAAAAGAGTCAAGGAAGTAAACAAAGAAATGCACACATTTATTCATTGATAGAATGGATATTTCATTAGTCATCTGCATCAAGAAACATCATTCTCAGGGCGTTTCATGTAATTATATTTTCAAATGACAATCTGCTCCCCATCAACTTCTCAAACGTATTGCAGTGAAACGTGAAACTGGCCGTTCAACAGTAGTTTCTTCAGATAATTAGCAGGTTATTTTTTTGACGAATATTTGTTCATGAATATTCAACAATCTTTGAGCATCCTTGAGAAACTGCTTATTGCATCTGTCAACCAAGCATGCTGCTAACTAACACAAAAGCAACGGAGCAATTAAATTCTAAGATTTATAGATAGCTAGACAGCAGTTCTACAACTCTTACGACTCATCAGTGCTGTCGACATTCGAAAAACTTTCAAGGGTTATATCATTCCCGGTGGACGATAACTTAGGAAGTCGCTAATGGTACTATATATTTTAAATATTGTTTAATTTACAGAGGGCTCGATAATGAAATACCAGCAGAAGGTTTTCTTCAATAGTGACATACCCTTCATTTCTCACCTTCTTAAGATGAAGGAAGCGATGATGACCAACCAGAGCGAGGTAAATCTTCCACCATGTCTCGACTGCTGTTGAATGCACTGTACCACTCATATACACGTGTTTTTGATGAAGTCGATTCACCGTAAGCCTTTTGTTATATTCTCAGTGATTCGACATAGAAAATCCCATTTGCAATAAAAAATTTGAGACAAATTTCTTGTTCAATATCTTTATCCATTGTAAAAATCGCAAAGCACACTTGTAAGAACAAACAAAATTGAGCACTGTTAACAAATTAAATGACAGATCTCGTTCAAACTCCGTGTCAATATAGAGAATAGTTGTGCTAACTTGATCTTGACAATCGTCTCAATAAGAAGTCTTAAATCATCAATTTCCAGTACTTTTTTGACAGAATATATGTGTCTACCTATTTTCTCATCTCGAGACCGTGTGACTATTAGTGCATATGTGGACACGTCTTTTAAAATCGCTTCCAAGGTATTATTTGAATTTGGGAGGCCTTTACTTGGTAGAATTCTATTATCAATAACAAAAACAAGTAATATTTTTCGAGGAATTTCACTGAATAATTGTGATTCGTAACGCGTTTCGCTACACCGTAGCTTCTTCAAACGAATGAATGCACAGAAACCATGACAACTATATATAGATACAATTGAGAATATAAATACAGACGTTCTTAAGTAATTAAAAGCTTATTGAGTTGCTTCTTCTTGAGTGGTTATTAACGCAGGTATATCCAATAAAATTGAGGAATAAATTGCTCCCTGAAAAGATTCAATAGAGGTAAAGGGCTTAAATCGACTTGTCCATTCATGTGTTTGTGTTTGTTGATTTCTTAAGTTTCCCAAAGATCTAATTTCCAAAATTTATTATCTGTATGCAAAATTTCAACTGTGGGTCGAAAGAGTGATTATTTTCTAGGAGATGATTCGCGTAATTTGAATCTGATTTTTATTTGACAAACTGCGTTTATGTTCCGATACTCTAATATTGAAATTTCTATGTGTTCTACCAATGAAGAAATTATCACATGCATTGCAATTCAATCTATATATGAACACCTGATTTATTATATTCGTCTGATTTGGTTTTATTGTTTTTTATATATTAGCTTAAGCTATTATCAGTTTGGAAAGTTATGTTGAAATTATTTCTACTTAACGATTTCAGTTTTCACTTGTAATGCTAACGTAGCTAAAGGTGTTGAATTTTGTTTCAGTTTATATAGAAGGTAAACTTCATTCAATGCGAGTCTACTCATTATTCAAAATATTGCATTTAATGAAGTTTATCCAGTCGATAAATTGAAACAAAAATTTAACACCTTAACCTTCGTTGGCATTACAAGTGAAAAACTGAAATCATTCTTGAGTAGAAATAATTTGAACATAGCTTTCAAACTAATAATAGCTTAGGCAAATATATAAAAAATAAAACCAAATCAGATGAAATCACAATCCAATCACTGATGAATGAGAAATATAAACTTTTTCGTTTGAAATGGAACAGCCTGTATAATAATGATGTTTATTACTTTGAATGTCATATCTTATAATTGATAACGCTGGTCGTTAGTTGCAGAAATGGTTGATTACTTCTTTCCTTCTCAATCATTATAAGATATATCATTAAATAGTAACAAAGTTTCAGCTAACTTTACTTTCAGTAACATAAATGATTGGTAGGATTACCTTCTTTTATACCGTTCGTAAGAGTTTCAAGACACAAACGTGGTTTCTAGAATCATAAAGAAGTTCTCAACCCATCAATCAACTAAATGGGTTATTTTTCCTATTTTTCATTCTCCATTCTCAATTCCATGATACATTATTTTCATTATTTTACATCAGACATTCTTTTTCCTGTTTGAACATACCAGCTTATCTCGCCGCCGTAAACATATTGTGTGTTAGTTTTTTCGACGCTTCATGCTCCAACATGAATCCAATTTTTTGCCGTTTTTCATTCAAGAGTTTTTTATGGGCTGAAATTCGGGTCTGAGTTATTGAGTATGCTTCCCGCGAACTGAAGATTCAACAATGGTTTAGTTTTTTTTGGACTGAGCCAACCGAATAACTGACATCATTCAAATAATAGTTCTTTTGCTCTTTTCGTAATTTGAACCTTTAAGTATAGTGATGATTCAATTAATATTGTAACAAAATGAATTCCTGAAGAATCTCAGTTTACATACAGTATATACTTATGCCTATAAAATGTATGAAATATTGATTGCTATTATCGATAAAATATTATAGGCATTATCATGGTCTGTGTTGACTTTAATGTTGACTTAAATAATTTTCATCTATTTTGAAGTTAATGCTGCTGATTACAAATGCCTATAGGTCTGATGTTTTAATCAGTTTTATATCTTCTGGCATAGAAACACTATGATTCAGCATATATTGCATCAACTAAAAGATATAATTCGAAAAATTTGCATCATGTATCCATTGAGCTGAAGAAAAATATATAGGGTGCGACAGAGAAAACCGGACAATTTTTTTTTCGTTATAACTTTCGCAATTTTAGAGCTAGGTCATTCGTTCGTGCTTCATTAGAAAGGCAAAAGATGAGGTTTTTCAGAAATTGTATCGAAATTTCACCCTTAGTGAAATTCAATATGGTTGTGTTATTCGAAGATGAGCAATTTTCAAGATTGCTGGAACGTTTTTCGAATTCAGCCAATAATTCAGTCTTTTCTGGACAATTTGACACATTGAACTTAGAAATTTCCGAGAATTGGTGAAAAAGTAGCGTGACGAATTGTTTTCATTCTGATTTTCAGCTTAAATCTCCTCATCGGGTTGGCAATCCTGAAGTTGTTGTGTTTTTCATGGATATTCTAGAAAGACAAAGAACTATTTTTCACTAAATCCAACTTAAAATTTGATCTCCGTTCGAATTCAAAATGGCCGATTTCCTCGAATATTAACAATTTTCCCCGAGCATTAAAAAATTTTTTGCGGTCGTAATAAATAAACTGCGTAATTCAATCACTAGATTGAACTCTTCCCATCATTTTGAGGGCCATAACTCGAATATTGATTCAGAATTGTGCCAATTGTCGTCAATAATGTTTCTCTTTTCCACCATCATATGCCTCCCGTTGTGAAACCTCTGAACATTATATTCAGAACAGATCGATCAGAAGCAACGAGTGAAAAGAAACGTGGTGGTGGCGTCCTCCTAGCAGTATCCTCCAAGTTAGAATCTCATGAAATAGAGATAGTTGAATTTGGTGAGAATGTAGAACAGATCTTTGTCGTTGTAACGTTGAAAAATTCCAAGCTAGTTTTTGGGTCTGTTTATATGTCTTGAAATCTATCAACAGCATTGTAATACAGTTGACTTTATTATGTTGAATTTTATTTCATACTGAATAATGTTTCTTTGGTGACTACAATCTGAGTAGATCTTCAATGTCCAACACATCTCTGTTAGACAGGACCGATAAGTTTACATCTTACATCTTACGGATTCCCAGAATCCGAAAAATCGCACCGACTTTGTAGGGATTGAACCCAGATAACTCTGCTCACCATTTTGTTAAAATTGACATTTTATTCAATCGCGAAGGAACGAGGAGTCATTTTAGGTATAGAGAAACCTCATACCAATCAACACAAATCCAAATACGGCTTTGATGAAGTAAAGGAAATATGTACCCATTTTTGGAAAAACGTTCGTTTGACAATTGAGTTTCATTCAGATGACAAAATATTTTGGTGCACCCTATATACAGAATAGTATCGAAGAACACGTTGGCCACAGAATAACAATTTTCTCGTGAAATTGAAACAAGAAGTTGTGATCTTACTCAAATCGGAATTAATTTTTTGGGTAGGGAGTGTTTGAAATTTTAATGAAAAAATCATAGTTCAATGGAGATTAATTTCAGATGGGACAAATCTTAAAAGACGCTGAAAAAGAAGATCTTCAATAATAAAATTAAAAACTATACTAGGTAGACAGATATTATGTGAGTGAATGCTGCGACCCAGTGGTCTATTGTGGCATACTCTGTCCTAAATTTGATCCACGAGCTCCATCCTTCTCGTAAAGTATACGAGTTTCAACGTAGAGATCTCAGTCAGCTTCAGTTTGCATGATCCAAATTCTTCCATCCTGACTCTCTCCCCAGCTGAACACTCGCACATAGCATGTTCCATCGATTCTATATCTTCTCCACTTAGCCTACTTGAAGGATCATATATCAATCCTAACTTATTAAGTATTTCCTGAGGCGACAGTGCCCCGTTAGTATGGCAGTTAAAGCTCTCAGTTCCAACCGAGAGAGTTGAAGCCAGGCATAGGCTTTCTTAGTGGAAGGTGCTATGGTGGCACGTCGAGCGTGTCTGAGACCTAAGAGACTCATTTAGTGATCACGTACCCTCAGGTCCTATGCTCAATGCTCAAGTGGCCAGGAACCCATATAAGACTAGTTTGGCAAGGGTGGAGAGGCATTCCTGCCTGCCTGCCTGCAGCTTGGCTATCGGTGAGGATTTTAATTGACCTATTTGTTAATCTATCCGCAAGCAAGAGTAGCACAGTGGAATTTGCTTCGAGTCAACAAAATAATGAATTCTAACGGACCTTTGCTCGATCTTCTTTTCACCACTAATTCTGAAACCGTCTTGATGATTATACTTAACTACCATTCGACATTCATGGAGGCCACCCAGCCTTTGAATTTGATGTAGCATGTAGAATAACTGAAGAAATGGCCTTCAGTGAATCATTCCTAGATTTCAGCAAGTGGTTTGGACGCCAGTGTGGAGCGTTTTTATATTTTATCGTAGATAAATTCATCCCACGTAAGATTTTAATTCCATCAAAATATCCTGTATGATTATCTGCGGAACTGAAGGATCTCATCACCACACGCAAGAAAATTGCTCATGAAAAATACAAATCATCAAATAATGATACCGATTTCCATACCTTCAGCCTTCTGAGATCTCAATGCAAGTCTGTTATGCATGAATGCTATTTACAGTTTATAGAATCTAGCGAGTCCTCAATAAAATCAGCCCCTAAAAGCTTTTGGTCATTCATGAACAAAAAGAATAATCACTTTTCTCTTCCCTTGACAATGTTTCTGGAAATTGTAACAAGCTCTTCAGGTGAGGATATAGCCAATCTGTTTGCTGAGCATTTTTCGAAAGTATATCGAAACGATACCCTCTCATCTATTCCTTCTTCTGTTGAACATGAATATATTTTCTGTAGTTGGACGGTTAGTGCTGGTGAAGTTGAAGCCACACAACAAGAGCTGCGGGCCCGATAGAATCCCTCCCTTGTTTCTCAAGCAATGTGCAAATACATTGGCAGCTCCTTTGTGCTTATTGTTCAATATGTCGATTCAATGTGGATCTTTTCCTGAAAAATGGAAAACTAGTTTCATTACACCCATATTCAAATCTGGAAACATGGGAAATATATTGAATTACCGTTGAAAAGTTCTCGTTCTCTGTCAATAATATAATTGCAACCGAACAGCACTATGGAGCCCATAGTGAGACTCTGGCGAGGTGCCCACTATGACAATTTCACTTTTGTGCAAGATAATGCTCCTCCGCATATCAGCAACCTCTTGCGACATTATCTTGAAACAGAAGGAATCGCTATTTTGCACTGGCCATCTTGCTCTCCAGACCTAAATCCTATTGAATTTTTATGGGATAATCTCAAAAACGGAATAAGACCACGCCATGATAATCCAACAACCCCACAACAGCTCATTCAAGCCGCCACACTATAGTGGTAGAATATCACCTCAGAGAAGGTCGAGAACCAAATCCAAAGCATGAGTACACGGATTCAGGCTTGTATCAGGGCAAGACGAGGTAATATAAGCTATTGAGGTCGAGAAAAAACACATACTCCGTGAGAATACAATTTTTTACGACATGCGAAAATAGTCTCTTATTTTCTTCTACTTGTTTCTTTCTTAAAATTCATTTCTTTTTCAATTGAAATATTTCAAAAAATCAATTCTAACAATCTTTCAGAATTTCCGAGATTCCTAAGATATTATTCAAAATATCGGGTGATTCCATAAAAAATTTGGTTCTGTGTATAACACTTAACGGTTCAATAATTTGGGAAGACAAAAATTCTAGTTTGATGTGATAAATATGATTCTCGTCAACTTTCTTGTAGATTGAGTTCCTTGCATCTTAATTGATGCTAATGTGTTAATTTCATCAATTTCCCGTTGAGGCTTTCTTCCGTTTTATTGGGGAGGTTTCCCAAATGATCAATTATTTACCGAATATTTTCCTACAGTGAAAATTTTCGTTCGCCGTATTATCGATAAACCAAATATAGAATGTTGTTCTAGTTATAGAAATCTGACAGACAATAATTATTCCAAAGGCGACTATGATATTTTCCAATTATCATAGTAGAGTAGACTCTTCAACATCGAAAAAGAAGTGCAATGAATTGGTAACCATTAAACCCCTACATTTTATTAATTTATACATATTTATGAAGGTTTTAACGAATAAAATTCGATCGCGTAAAAATAAACAGGGTGGTTCATTACAGAAACTAATGGTTACACTTGAAAACTGTAACCCATAAAGAAATCAGGTGACTCCACTGGATTCAATTGCGCCATGTTGAAGGAGAACTGAAGAGAGGTTTAAACGTTGTGCTGACTGCATATTGTTTCATCGAAAACTAGTACCACGCCGAGGAAACTGAATCCTTCCATCTCTATTAGTTTGGAAGTTTCTAATACGTCAGTCAGTGCAGATAAAACTACCTGCGACTATTTCCTATTATCACGAATGCGCGTCGATTTGACAATAAATGAATGACGGAAACAAGTGCTATTATCGCTTCGAAGGAAAAGCGAGACTTGAACTGGTTCCAGAATTAAAAATGGCGCTCAAAGTATGTTGTTCAGTTGGGATCTCGTGAATGCATACTGTAACGTTTCTTAGTTCTTAAAATTATTTGTGGGTTAAAATCAAACACTTCAACGTTACAAATATACTGACTAATTCATTTACACGTAGACTGAACAATTATAACACTAAACTAAATGACTAATGTATATAACACAAACGATACTGCTTAATTTATCTCTAACACTTTGTCCACTCATTCGCGCTCTGTATTCATACTTAATTCTCTGTGCTTCGCGCTCTCTTCTTATATACAAGT
The DNA here is from genome assembly GCA_013387265.2 of Cryptolaemus montrouzieri. NCBI lineage: Eukaryota > Metazoa > Arthropoda > Insecta > Coleoptera > Coccinellidae > Cryptolaemus > Cryptolaemus montrouzieri. The sequence continues at coordinate 130,782,799 of JABFTP020000185.1, forward strand.
ACGAATTCTTCTAGAATATTCGAGAACCTTCCGGAAGCGGCAACACTGATTTTTTCGTAACACGGCACGCTGAAATCGTTAAATCTTGCTCGAATTATCCCAAAAGTGCATCATTCTGCCGGGGTCGGCTTCAGGGACGATTGGATATCGTTACAATACCATGAGCCAGACGGGGTAGACTGATACCGGGATGTATGGAGGTTTGTCAATTACTTTGGGGACAATCCTAGTATATAGCTTTTTTCGAAAAACATTCTTTCAGCAGAAGAATATGATTGCACCAGATCAATGTGAAAGATCATTTTGACCTTAATAGGAATTAGGGATTAGCTGCTTGATTTAACTGGACTTAGAGACAAGTCCATCTTTTTTTCATGAAATGTCGACAATTCAAGCTTCTTGAATCGAAAAACTTGAAAGCTTGAATCAGAACACAATTGCAATAAAACATTGAACTTCCTCTTGTATTTAATAAGAGCGAAGGTTTGAATGATAATGAAGATTTGTTCGGGAAATATTTAAATGAAATTCAATGTAAGGAATTGAAAAGAATTCGTAAAGTTGTTGAAGCAAACACAAATACAGAACAAGAACAAAAGTGAAAGTGAAATGTATAGTTTCTGATCAAACACGGCCATAGAATTACAAAAACAACATGAATAAATTTCGTACAAGATAATACAATAATTCAACAATGAACTTCTGCGAGAACGAAAACAACTGAATAAAACTTCTGTGAAGACGGAAGGAATACTTACATTGAAAGTTTAGTCAAAAAGAATAAGAACGAGCGAAACTATATTCCCACTGAATCCAATAGTTGATAGCTTGGTGTATATATTTATATATTTCTTTTATATATTCAAATATATACAAGTTTCGGGGAAAACCCTGGACTCATCCGACTCTCGTTTCTCGGGGAATCACCGTTCAATCTCGCTTCCCAGGAATTCACTAATTCTACGAAAGGATTCTACTGAATATCGCTAACTGTAGTAAACCTTGATCGATAGATTATTATACTCACACTTTGGGTCACTAGGTGCCATAAATTGTTTTCAGTTTGCTTTATATTTCAGAAGGAATATTGAGTTCCTTACTGAAAAACACTATCGAGCCTTCGAAGTACCCTTGTTGGTACAACAATGAACTTATAAGATTGATTAATATGAAGGATCTTGCACATAGAAGGTATAAATTTAATAAATGCGTTGAAAATTATGAAAATTCAGTGATCTGCGTCGGGAGTGCCAGACTTTATCTGTGAAACTCCATAGGAAGTATTTGCTAAATATCGAAAGGAATGTCCACTCAGAACCACAGTCCTTTTGGAAGTATATAAACTCCAAAAGAAAAAGGGTTGAGTTACAGAATTCCATGGAATATAATGGAACTTAATCGTCTGAAGGAGTTTTTATAGTGGATTTGTTTACAGACTTCTTTCTAGGGGATTATAATAGTGAAGTCATAGTTCCACAGTTAATTGAATATGAAGAAACTGTTAATGTCTACTCTTGTAATTTTACTCTTTCTGAAATTTTTGAACTAATTTCAAGCATGAAACCTAGGTTCCTTCTGGTCCGGATGGAATACTAGCTTACGTTTTGAAGAAATGCATATTAACTCTGTCTACGCCAATCAGTTGACTGTTCAATACTTCACTGAACAATGGACATATTCCTGATATATGGAAGCAAAGTTTCGTAGTACCAGTTTTAAAGTCGCGCGATAGGTCTAATATTGGAAATTATAGAGGAACAGCGATCCAATCTGCAATACCAAAAATGCTGGACTGTCTTGTGTGCAGCCTTTTGTCATGGCACTGCTGTCGGATCTTGATAAATGAGCAGCAACGGTTCAGAAAAAATCGATCAACAATCTCAATCCTCTTGTTGTTCGTTGGTGATATTGTGGAGTGCTTTGACTCAGACTATCAGGTAGATGGTGTATATTCAGATTTCTCGAAAGCATTCGATAAGGTCAATCTCAACCTGCTTTTATTGAAGCTGGAAGCTTTGAGTGTGTCAGGATCACTATTGAGTTGGTTTAAGAGTTTCTTGTAAGGTCGTTCTCAAATAGTAAGATACAAGCAATTTCTATCTAGAGAGTTCAATGTCATGTCAGGCGTTCCTCAAAGGTCACATTTGGGGCCTGTTTTATTCAATATTTTCATGCATGACGTGAAACCGGTTATTCATGCTAAATGTTCGCATATTCGCAGATGATAGGAAAATATATTCAGTTATCAGATCTACTCAAGATACCCAAGTGTTACAGGCTAGCATCGAAAATTTCTTAAACTGGTCTACGATTAATTGTTTGAGTCTGAACATAACAAAGTATCATGTCCTGACTTTCCAAAGGTCACTCAGACCGTGTACTTCCGGTACTCCTTGAGCGAACAAAATTCAGAAAGAATCAGTCATGTTAAAGATGTTGGCTACTCTTGATCGGAAACTTGAACTTATGTAGATCTACCTGCAAACCATTTTATGTATTTCATCTCAATTCAAAATAACAGTGAAACGACGGTCACTTGCCAGAATCAGTAAATAATTTCAACTTGAAATCTCAATGTAGTGAAATATTACGTATTTTTGAAGCCATTTGAAATCATCCAAAAGCGTTAAAATGGAATGGAATGCAGACAAGTTTAGATAAGAAATCAAGCGCAAACAACATTCGAAGTTATTCCCGATTAGCTATCAAACAAATCTTCATTCTATCATCACTAAGGCTTACCGCACGCTTGGTCTTATTATTCGAAATTCGAGGGAATTTTCTCTTGAGACAGTTGAAATGCTATATTTTTCCTTGGTCAGTCCTATTCTAGAATATGGGTCATGCGTCTGGTCGCCTTATTATATGTGTGATATTAACATTTAGAGGGAGTGCAGCGAAAGTTTCTTCGGCATCTGCGTTTCAAAATATTTGCAGGGGGTGGGGGCGTGGGTATGGGGGAGCTGCGCTTGTGCAGCTATTTGCTTTCTATAAAATATTGAATTCTTTCATTGACTGCCCTGACATTTTGATCGATTTCAATATACCTAGAAGATTGACGAGGTTCACGCCACTGTTTCGGGAAAAAGTTTGTAGGAACAACTTTGGTATGCATTATTTTCTCGATCGATCGATTTCTTTGGAAAATGATTTTGGTTGCAGGTTAAATCTACTCATCCTCATTTTATCATTTCAGAACTGGAGTAATTGTATTATTGAATCAAGCTTGATGTTTTTTTGATTTTCTCTCATTGTATGTTATATTATAGTAATTTGTTCAAGTTTAAAAGGTTTCCCGTTTTACAATTATACATACAATAAATATTTTGTAAGTTTGATTAATGAAAAACCTCTGAAAGAATCATTCCGTTTGAATCTATGTTATATTATACACAAATCTATTGCAGGTTGTAGGCGACATCAATATTTTGTTGAATGTTGTTGTTCTTTCATTTCTGAAATACCTGCTGGTTGAATTTCTCCCTCTTTCTTTTAATTTAACCAAAGTCCCTCGCAGACCTTTTTTTTTCTACTTGTTGCGCTACGAAACGAATTAATTAGATCGAACGTAATAAGCTTTGAAATCTCAGTGTGTCATAGCCAATTGAAAAATTCTGTATGACTATAGATACTATCTACTTCTGTTGCACTTGTACCGGTACGGCAACAAGTGATTAGAAAGTGAACTTAATTTTACGATCTTACAAGTATCATGCTTTCAAGCGACTTAAAGGAGCGTAATGTCAATCAAGCTTTTGGGTTGCAGAATCAAATCAAGTCAAACTTTCAATCTTCAAGCTGCTTGACTTGATGAAAGCCTCATGAGAATGTTCGTTATGCTTACAATAGGTTAGGTCATCTCAGTTCATTTTCATTTATATTTTACAAAACGAACATGCAAAATTTGTATATTTCATTTCATTTCATTTCATTAATAACATTCATCCTAAAATTAAGTTATTAAGTCGATAGTAAAATCAATTTCTTAGATCTAACAATTACCTGGGAGGATAATAACCGTTTATCAATTAATATCTTCAGAAAACCATCGTACACGGATGATGTCATACCCATAGATTCATTTCACTCGTATTTTCAAAAAATAGCAGCCCTCAAATCCATGATTCACAGAGCGATTTCTTTGCGTTCATCGGACATGGACCGAAAATCAGAAATTAACACCATTATGTTAATAGCAGAGAACAACGGCTTCGATATAAAAGCAATAGAGGGTTTAATTATTCGAAAAATACGCAACAACACGTTCGACATGATATATCTCCACTCCAAGAGAGAAAAACCCCGAAAAAATTATGTCTCTAACATAATTTGGGAAGACGTCAGAACAGGTTGCTAGAGTTTTGTCAGATAGTAAAAAAGTTCATATTGCATTCCAACCAGTTAGCAAATTGTCAGGCCTGCTTTTCAACACAAAAGATAAAACCGATAAATTCGAGAAATCAGGAGTATACCAATTAACATGTTCTGAGTGCAATTCCTTTTATATAGGTCAAACAGGACGCTCTTTCAAGGCTAGATACAAAGAATATTTCCGGTCATTCCTACATCAGAAATATGATTCAGCTTTAGCTGCACATTGTCTGAATTTTCCAGAACTTCAACAGCTAAAAATTTTTCATTCCTGTGATAAATCTTATAAACTCAATTTCTTTGAATCGAAGGAAATTTTCAAGGCATCTAGGGTAGAAAGGGTTAAGCTCCTTAACGACCACGTGGACTTAATTACCTACCAATCACCATTATTCAAGTTACTGTGATCTCTACTAGCATTTTATTGATGGTAATTCCTGTATTGTACATGAGTATTCAGTTTTCATTAGCTTGTTGTTGATAATGGACGTATGTCCGAAACCGGTCCAACCAATGTAAAATTTTATCATTCGCTTCATCAATAAATTAGTGATAGTTAAAACATAGTAACTTGTTTTATTTTATTATGCATTATCAAAATTTATAGTTTGAAAAATTCAATGGTAAAGTTTCGCCAGAAATGATTAATTTCTATTTATTGCAATTCAATTGTCATATGATGATCGGTTGTACTTAATTAGGTACAGTGGAATTGATTCTAAGGATATACAAATAAAAATTCTCTTTTTGAAGCTTCACTAGTAGAAGCTGATTGAAATATACTTCCTGTGGAATCGATATAGATAATAGAAAAAGAATTTGGATAATTTGTTTGTTTAACTTGCTACGATTCTCGAGACGAATATTTCATAAATATTCCTTCGACGCGCGACTTATGGTATGACGAATCAAATATTTTGCTAACCACGGCATGAAAAAAAATATTGAAAGATAATGAAAAATTCATTGTTTCCTACACTTCTCTGAAATTAGCTCAAACCATGTGCGTTATTCATTCACATTTCTGTTAGAAGGTGCTATAAAATTTCAATTCGTTGTTTTCAGTTCTGTTTTTTTATTTCCGTTTGAAATACTCCAAAATGATATGAACAACTTGTAATTAATGTTTCTACATTTTGCATTTTATTTGAGGAGTTTACATTGTTCATGGAATACAAAGGCAGGAAAATGATTGCCACGACTCCATTTTATGTGGCCTGTCTAACTGAGCAAAATTTGAACGATATCTTTGTAGAAATGAGGATCAATTTCGTCAAGAACACAAGTTATAATATAGGGTTATTCACGAGCAAAGGGAAAATTTTCATGTGATGATACGGCGCATTCATAGTAAATAGAAGGCATATCGCTTATAATCCAGAATGTTTTCATTTCGTATACAAGCTGTGTTGAGGATCTGTTTAGGGCTTCAATCATAGAAGGCTGAACCGATTTTCGTTTTTCGTTTTTGATCCAAAATTCAACTTAACTATTTGCGAAACTTTTCAATTTTTAAGGGTGAAGTGGGAAATTTCATGGTGTTTCATGGTTCCGGCATGCAAATAACGTTTGTTTGAGTTTTTTTCTAAAACTGGCAGAAAGCAGGTTTGGAAATGTGTACATATAAATGTCATGTATGGGTTCATTTTGTTGCTTGGGCTCCATTCAAAATATTCCACAATTAGTAGTACTTATTCGTCTTTACCAAGTTGGAAGCATCTGAAAAACTTTTTACAATCAATCCTTCAATTTTCAAAATGAAACACTTACTGGTGAGTACGTTAGTTCTGTTTGGCTCAGAGTTTAATATTAGGGGATCCACTTCGGCGAAGGAATTTTTTTGTTCGTTTCTTAGATGCAGATAAATAATTTAAAGATGAAGCTCATTTAATTCATGGGTTTTTTTTTATTCATTCCCACATTTGTGAGATAAAAGATGTATGCGCTGGAACGAATACGTTTGCAGAATATTCTACATATTTTTTAGAAGGAATCAATGTTTATGGACAATATTCTCATCAAGATGAGGCTTTATTGTATTTTACAAATGATGTAAAGCGAATTGATTCAGTCACCAAGCTTGACGTATCTGAATCTGATTGACTGCTTTGTCTGAAGGCATTGAGTCTAGACGAAATGCCGCCAATCGTCTTGAGAAAGTGTGCTCCCGAACTGGCACCCATTCTTAACCGTCTGTTTCAGATTTAATATGAAAGCCAGACTTTTTCAAGCAGCTGGAAAATAGCGAGAATTTAACCGATCCCAGAAAGAAAAGAAGTCCTCACCACAAAACTACCGCCCTTTTGTACTTCTTCCCATTATGTCTAAAGTGATGGAGAGAGTGGTCATTAATGATGAACTCATCGAATATCTTGAGTCGCAGGGAATTATTAACGATCTTCAGTATGGTTTTTGTAGACAAAAATCGACAGAATATCTTCTCGCCTACGTCACTGACGTTGATGATGTACATCAACTATAGAAAAGCATGAGGAATCTAGAGAAATAGCCCTCGACATCTGTGAAGCCTTCGATAGGGTTTGGCATGCATCCTTGTTGAATAAACTTGGTGCATATGGGCTTCTCCAGAAATTTCGGAGTTGAATAAGTAGTTTTCTTTCAAAAAGATCAATACAAGTTGTATATATATAGTCCTTTGAACTCCTATAAGGAGCATAGGGCCTCTAGAAAGGTCTTCCATCTGGATCTATTTCTGGCAGTTCCTTTCACTTGGTTCCAGGTCTTGCCAGTTGGTAATATTTCGTCGAGAATTGTTCTCCTCCATGTGTTTCGGGGCTTTCCTCGTTGTCTTGTTCCCTGCGGGTTCCATTCCAGCACTTGCCGGGTGGTGTTCGTGGTTTCTCTTCGCAAGATATGGCCGATCCATTTCCATTTTTGCAGTTTTATCTCTTGGCTAGTTTTGCTCTGATGGGTGATGTTGTGAAGCTCTTCATTGGTTATCCGTTCAGGCCAGTAGATGTATAGGATTTTACGGAGGCATTTGTTCACACAGACCTGGAGGCTCTGCTCGATTGTTCTTGTTTGCTTCCAGGTCTCGCACCCATATAAGAGTACCGACTTGATATTCGAGTTGAAGATGCGCAATTTTGTTGCGTTGGTAATGGCGTTTGATCTCCACACATTGCGAAGCATTGCGAAAGCTGGTTGGCCTTGGCTATTCTGTTTTTGACGTCTGCCTCTGACCCTCCTTCTGTCGTTATGAGGCTGCCCAGGTAACAAAAAGTCTCCACATTTTCTATGTGGATAGCATCTATCATAAAAGGCTGTGAGTTTGCAGTGCCTATACGCATTGACTTTGTTTTGCCAACGTTTAGTTGAAGACCTGTGCGTTTGGCTATGCTGTTCAAACGGTCCAGTTTGTTCTGCATATCTTGATGGGTGTTAGATAGTAGGCAGATATCATCCGCATAGTCGAGATCTTCAAGTCTTCCGGTCAAACCCCAGGTGATTCCCCTTCTTTCATTGTTAACTTTCCTCCTTATCCAGTCAATAACTATGTTGAAAAGTATGGGCGATAATAGACATCCTTGCTTAACCCCCGCCTTTACTGCGATCTTATCTGAGATTTTTCCCCTATGGAGGACCCGACATGTAGAATGTACGTAGAGCTCTTTTAGCATGTCAATGATTTTTTTGGAGAAACCCACAATTTCCAAAATGTTATACAGAGCCGCCTGGCTGAGGCTATCAAAAGCACGTCTGAAGTCAATGAAGATGATATACAATTTGCAATTAAATTCCGAGGATTGCTCTATTATTATTCGTAGCGTGTTAATGTGGTCTCCGCAGGATCGGTGGGCTCTAAAACCGGCCTGCTCTGGCCTCAATCGGGTTTCCATTTGTTCTTTGATCCTCTGGAGAAGGATGTAGGAGAGGATTTTATTTATGTTGCTAAGAAGCGTTATACCTCTCCAGTTGATGCACTCTGCTAGATTTCCCTTCTTGGGTACCTTTATTATGAGGCCTTCTTTCCAGGTGACAGGAATAGTTTCTGAGTTCCAGACATCTCTCATAATCGGTTGTAGTAATTGCGCTACACCTTGGGCATCCGCCTTCAGGATTTCGCTTGGTATGTTGTCTGGGCCAGGGGATTTGTGGTTCTTTGAATGTCTGATTGCCGCTTCGATTTCCTGGGTTTTTGGCTCGCTGGTGTCTATGCGTAGGGGTCTAGTCGGCGTGTTATTTGGCAGGTTGTTTATGCCTTCGGCAGATTCAAGGAGGCAGGTAAAATATTCTTTTCATCTACTTAGCTGTTGTTCTGCCGTGGTAAGGAGATATCCGTTACGGTTCTTAATCGGATGATTGTTGTTTGGCTTTCTACCGCTCAGTTTCCTAGTAATGGCAATACAATACAAGTTGTGGTCGACGGTATAACATCTGATTGTTTCCAGTTGCAAGCAGGAGTACCTCAGGAGTTCATTCTTTCGCCAACCTTGTTTCTGTTATAGATAAACGATCTTCTGTCATCTACAGAGAACTTGATCTTCGGTTTTGCAGATTATTTTACCCTGGTTTCGTCTTTCAGTAGTCTGCGGCCGATTACAGCTGCGAAATCTCAGCATCAGAGATGTCAACAAATTAGTAACTTAAACTCTGACTTACAGAGAATATCTAAGTGGGTTCAATTGAACCTGGTGAGCTTCAACTCGAGCAAGACGCAAGCAACTACGTTTTCTTGAAAGATCCCCACTGGAGAACCTCCTCTAATGATGCAAGGCCGACAAATTGCATCCAAAGATTCGATGCATCTTCTTGGAATTATGGTCGGCATCAGCTTAACTTAGTTTCATTTTCAGAGCCAAGCGATACTTCACGTCATCTCAACTGTTGCTCTATATAATGCGCAGATTCGACCTGCTTTGGAATATTGTTCCCACGTATGGGGATCTGCCCCCAACCATTCGTTGCGGATGTTGGAAAGTGTGAAAAAACGGGCTGCGCGCCTCACCGACCACCCGGAGATCACTCGCGATCTCCAACCGCTGGCTCTAGGAAGACTAGTTGCTGACCTTTCTTTATTTCACAGATACTTTCACGGAAGATGTTCTAATAACATGAAATTTCATGATGAAAATGAAAAGATTACAATTTTGATATTTGATTTTATTGAAAAGTTTTAATCGGTCTCTCTAATAGCAAAGTAATTTCTGGTAGTTTCTCAATATTTTTTTTCTACAGGCCTGCAAAATGAGTTGTTTCATGTGTGGGGCAACTTTTGCCACTTGGATAGTATGAATAAAGTATAGGGATAATATATGGTTTCTTTTAAATGAAACAATAATTTCTATAGGTACATTTATTCAGTTGTTATGCAATGCTATAAACTTTGAAAACAACGAAGAAACGTTACTAGCTACATTTAGATTAACATTTTGTATTGGTTGAATTAAATTGAGATCTATTAGCTTATGAATCTGACTACCCACATACTTAAGGATACAAAAAATCTTACCTACTGGAGAGGATACTCGAGATTAACTCTTTTTATAACTAATGTTTCTTTTATCAATTCAACTATAATAGAGATTCATCAAATTGAAAACCTTATCACAAACATAACTGCATATACTTTGACTACATAATATAAAATATAACTTTATTATGCAAACGTTTCATTATTAAATTTAATGGAAAGTTAGTTCAAAACTTACAATAATAATCAAATAACAAATCGAAACGAAATATTTTTCTAAGCGAAATAAAATTATAATGAAGACAAGTCATCAGTCTTGTTTTTTTTTGTTTGTTATTCCTTTAACGTGCTATATTTTCGCCTTTCGGCCACTGACACGCAGGGGAATTCTGTCACCACCTCACTAACCCGGGAATTTTGTCGAACCCCACTCGTGTCGAGGGAAGGGATCTTTAATGTCCAACACATCTCTGTTAGACAAGACCGACGGCTTTACATCTCATCCGAAAGATGGATACTCAAGCGATTCCCAGAATCCAAGAAATCGCACCGACTTTGTGGGGATTGAACCCAGGTAACTCTGCGATGGAGACGAGCATCATATCCCATACGCCACATAGCCGGCTATCAGTCGTGTTTTAATCAATCGAAATCATCTTCGGCAACTTTTTTTCTTATTCGTCGTTAAATTCTTTATGTGACTCACAGTTGGGACACACATAAGTAATATTATCAGTGAAACTAGTGCGCCAGTTGAAATGTAAATCCAGAAAAGAAATATGATCATGAGGATTCGAGAAGCCTTCGCAATTTTCAAAGAAACGTATCCTGAAATATCTATAGGGAAGACTATTTTTTATAATGAGAGACCAGATCACATTCTGCCAATTGATTTAATAATTAATCGACAAAAGTCATCCGTGGCCGAAGTGTCCACAAAAATATCATCGTAACGTTTTTTCAAAAACAGGACACGTAGCAACAATTTACAAATCAAAGAACAGTTATCGTGATTTGGTATACACAGTCCTAAGAAATTGAATATTCAACATAGGAAAACATCGAATTAATACATTCTGCGTACAATCCGGAACTCGGTCCGCAATCAAAAACAGACTGCGCCGTCAAAGGTTTCAGTCTTCAGAAGAAGCTGTTGATGCCATTTTGAAGGCCATATTGAATGTGACAGTAAACGATTCGAATAACAGCTTCCAGAATTGTTTTGTACGAATGCAAAAGTGTTTTAGTCTTCATGGAAAATACTTCAAAGAGTAATAAAGTTTGTGGAAGCTCTCTCGTTCTAGCTCTATATGCAAAATTTAAAAGACATCCCCTGTATGGAAAAGCTGAGACTTTCCTAATTTTTGAAATTTAAATCATAATTTTCTTCTTATCTTAACAGGTATGAATGAATATACTGCAGATAACATGTCAGATATCAGTTGCATGTCACAGAAATCGAGCTTTACCACAGAATAAGGTCATATGAAAATTATCGATTAGAATTACGCAAAATAGAGGAAAATTACCATAACGTTGAGAGCATTCATTACCGGATAATTTTGTAGTCAGAAGAAGTACTTAGCATTAGGAATAAGTTGTGGTATTAATGATATTGTTGATAGATTTATTTCATGAAAATTCATCTAAATATAAATAAAATGAAATACTTAAGTCTGATTTTCACAATGTCTATTTTTGAAACAAATGACCGTTGTCGACAGTTATGTTCTTTTTGAAAGTCTAGAGCTAAGAATTATGAGAATGAATGTGCATCCTATAACTATTTTGAATGTTGACTGTTAAGAGTGGTCAATTTTAGGCTTTCAAAAAGTTTGTTAATTTTCAAATTTTTTAACGGATTTATTGTCATTCCTTCAATGCAGACGTGGAGAATTTTTGGATTATCTAATGTAACTATCTGATTTGCAGATTTATTAAAATCAAAAACTGAGTTCTGTTTGACCTACGTGGGCAATTGGCAATTGGCTAATGTTGGAACCACTAGAAAAGAATGGTGTTTAATAAACTTGAATATTTGCTCAGGTTATTAGAGATGGGATCAATATAAGTTACTCATGCGTAATGATTTTCTGATGCTTCTATAATGGAATACTCTGTGACAGAAAAAATATCCATGAATTTGAAATAAAACGCAAAAATCTTGATCTAAATCAATATTATTGAATCTCCTTCGAAACATGCTCCATTTGAAGCGTTACACATGTGACAACGTTTTTCTACACATCAAAATTTTTTATAAGCACTTTCAGGAATGGCCTTCAGTTCCTTCTGCAAATTTTCTTTCATGACGTCTATGAAACCAAATCGGAATCCCCGGAGGGGCAATTTCAGTTGGAGATGAGAAAAAGTCACACAGAGCTAGATCATGGATGGTGCGTTATTGCCATTCAAATTCCACGAATTGTTTCGTCACAAATCCGGCCGTAAATATTTTCACGCAAACGTCTCAAAGTGGTTAAATAGAAGTTCTTATTCACCGCTCGACCTTACAGAACGAATTCATTATGAACCACACCAGGAATATCGCAGAAAACAGTGAGCATCGTCCTGATTTTCCCACCCATTCCGATGACTGTTGGCCGTTAGTGTGTCGTACTCATAGACCCATGTCTCGTCACCAGTTATGATCCGTCCCATGAACGCGGGATCAGAATTCGCACCATCCAGCATGTCTACAGCTTCCTGGATCCGATACTGCTTTTGAAGAAACTTCAGCTATATCGGAAGGAGCCGAGTGGCGACGCGCCGCATGCCAAATTGGTTCACCAAAATCAAACGACCGGTTTCACGAGAGATGTTGAGATCACAAGCTATCTCTCTAACACTAGCATAACGATTTTCGATCACCAATTCCTTGATTTTTTAGACGTTATCGTCGGTTGCAGACATTGAAGTTCGTCCGGAACGAGGAGAATCTTCGACACATTCTCTACCGTGTTCAAAGACTTTCTACCACTCGTACATTTGGGTTTTCCATGAAATCGTCCTCATAAGGATTTTCCAGCTTTCGCAATGATTCAGCACACCGAATTTTGTTCAAAACAGAAAATTTTAGACAAACTCTTTGTTCAATATATTTTCTATTGTAAAATTCGCAGAAGACCACGGAGGTCAAGTACAGATCGCGCTCATGTTTGGCTCAGTAATTAGGGACAGTCCTACACATATACTGAAATGTGAAATACTCAAAAATACTTATTTCGGGCAATTTCATTGAGAATTACCGGATACTTTTTCGTCACAGAGTATAGTAATTGAGAAATCCGTTTTCCTTCTTTGCGTTTAATGATAATATTGATGTTGGAGACCAGAATATTATTATTTGTTGCAATCTTCTAAGCGAAATTGATTTCTGTAATAATGTCTGTTTGATAGCGAAAGCGAGAAAGCCCTATGAATCATTGAATTATAAGTGGCTATTTTATGTGTGAAATAATCCGTTGGGATTGTTAAGCTGTAAATCCTTCTTTTCTATATCTTGTAGGTGAGATTATTGATGAGTTTAATGATGATTATTTCTTGGGATTTATTGAAATATTGCGTTCAAATTCAGCAGTAAAGTTTATTTTGCTATGCAAATGAAGATGATGAATCGCTCTGGTCTTCTTAACGTTTTAAGTATGTATAGTTATTACATTCTTTCTTTTACTGTTAGCTCCAGACATTTGAAAATGACGCAAGTATCTAAACCAGGCGAATGCATTTGAAATAAACATTGTGGAAATCAGACAAAAGTATTCAATGTTACTTAGTAGAAATTCATGAGAAAAAAATTTATACTACTCGTTGATTCGTTAATACCTTTCTTTGATAGCTTTTTCTGATGGTAAATTGCGAAGATTATCAATTAATCCAAACTGAAACGTTTTTTGAGACCCTTTTAATTTTTGTGTGATGAAAACCCTCAGTTTGGATTTATTGATAATCTTTGTAATTTACCATCAGAAAAAGCTATCAAAGAAAGGTACTAAGGAATCAACGAGTAGTATTAATTTTTTCTCATGAATTTCTACTAAGTAACACTGAATGTTATTTCAATATTGTGTTAGAGAGTAATGAAAAGCGTGCTAGATATTTAATACAAGCAAAATTCCTATCATATTATATTATATAAAGAGGAGTTGCCCACATATCTGTTCAGGTAATCGAAGCGATTATATCGAAAATATAACTCTATCACCATCTAATTAATACATTCCTGGGTGATCATTAAAATCACAATATATTCCGGAATGGTTATACATTAGGATAAGGTAATTATTATGAAATAATCTATTGGAATACACATTTCTGCTCCATGAAAGGAATTTTGGGAATAAAACAATTGTAGAAATAATAGTCCGCAAAATAGGTATTCTTTCGATTTTCTTATTTTTTGATTTCATCAACAAGGATCATGCATTCAGAAATTTTTGTATTGTATTCTCTTTGGTTTTTATGTTTGTCTGATATCACATCTTCAAATACTAATATTGTTTGGATGCATTCAGTAATGAGTATGATATCTTGCTTATTCTGGTGTACTTTTGTGTTGCAGATTACTATTCTACTGGATAATTTAGCGTTTTCACTAACTTTGTTAAGTTCAAATATGTAGTTATCTGCATTTAAGAATGAGGTCACATTTTCTAAACAAATTAACATGAATAATAGTTGTGGCAGCAAAATAATCCAAATCATCAGTAGAGAAACTTATGGGCAAGAGGATATTTGGAATATTGTTTCTGGAGAAGAGAAACACCTACTAGTTTGCTCGAGCATATTTCTATTGTAGTTGACTCAAAAAACTTACTGAATTGGATTGGTTTTCTCTATTTAATGATTTATGCAGTCTTCCAAATTTTTGTTGGTTTAGTGACATACGAAACATGCTTCGATTCAAGGTGAGTTCTTCAAAATCAGCCATTAATCCATGGCCAAAACTCATTTTGATTTTAAAATCCAATGAATAAATTAAATCAACATATTGCACATAATAATTGATTAATTAATCACCGAATAGTTGAAGAGCGTCAATACCACAACAGCTCACATTTCAGTCAGTATTATTGAATTAATGTCTCGTTCACGTGTACGCGCGAATTCTAACCTTCGTGTGCAAGTGTATCTGTGTGAATATGCACAAATAAACATTAAAATCATTTATTAAAATATTTGACATTAAAATCTATCGGCACCCCAAAATTTTGCTATTTAGCTACGTGACCCTATATTGGGTCGCGATCCAAAGTTTGAGAAGGCCTGCTATAGGGTATTTTGCGTTGACCTAATAGAAACATGATTTTTTGCTAGGTGCAGCATCTTCTTGCACGAATCTAATGAACCAGTTAACACCTGTTTCATGGAAACACGTAAGGATAGTGAATTGAAATTGATATCTGATATTCAGATCTACGATTGCTTTGATCTGTGAAGAAAAAAAAACTATTAATTGTCCTATTCTGCTGCATAATTTGACTCTGGCAGAAAAATCAGAAAATTTACGATAGGGTTGCTCAAACTTGAACTGCTGGCGATCTACCTCAATATATTGAGACTACTTATGATCGACTCTGAGAAGCTACAAGTATGTGTGATGCTGGTTTGTCGTACATACATGATACACCCTACCTGCCTACCTACCTAGGTAGGGTGTACCGTAGCATATGTAGATATCAGCTTTCCACACAATATACATCATTTTAGGCAAGGTCTGTCTTAGGTTTAGTTAGGTTCTTCTTTATAATATCGATGAAAAAACTCACAGTTATTCAAAATTCCGAGTTTATTGGTTGTTACGAAACGAAAAAGTTACATATGGTACTAAACTTAACTAAGGAGTGACTTTGGATGTAGAAGCGTGGCACTGCATGTCCTCAGCATACTTTTCATAAGATGGTACGTAACCACTGAGTGCTAATCTGAAGTATGATGACATATGATCGTCAGTTAGTCGATTGCGATATTTTGACTTAATCATCTTCATTTCAGAAAATGCAGACTCGCACAAGTAAGATGACCCAAAAATTGCCGTCAGTTGAAGGGCGATTTGTCTTAGATTTGGATATTTATCTTCAGATATAAAACACCAGAGATTTGTGTCAGATGCTGTAGCTTTTTGAGATTTATATCTGATATGATCTGCACCAACTTATTTTCAACAGAACATGAGTTCATATTAAACTGACTGTTTGATAATTCAGCCTCATACGTATCATAATTCAACTGGGGAATCGTTGCTTCCACGGTAAATATTTCAGATCCTTTCTTTTCAGTCGATCTATCATAAGTTTCAATTTATTTTTGAATTCGTTTACTGCGCTAATCATCTGAATAATAGTTTATCCTTTACCTTGAAGCTCCAAGTTAATGGTGTTTAAGTGCATTGTGATGTCAGTCAAAAATGCCAAATCAGTCAGCCATTTTTTGTTTTTCAACATCTGAGTGTCATCACCTCTTTCTTCTAAAAAAGCTGTTATTTCGGGCAATAATTCTTGAAACCTTTCTAGGAATTTTCCGCGACTGAACCACCTGACGTCTGTGTGAAGAACTACATCAGGTAGTTCAGCTGCCTCCCTATCTTTCAACTGAAACTTGAAGATCCGCCGTTACAAGCTACGTGCACGGATGAAGTTCACAATTTTTGTAGCAATGCCCATAGTTTCCTCCGTGTTTAAAACTTTTGAACACAAAACTTGTTGAATGAGGGGAAATCTTCATTAGCTCGACACAATGCCACAAAACCGTTTTTTGTTTCCGGTCACTGCTGGTGCTACACCGGTTTTAATGCATACTAATTTATATCTTCGAAGCTTGTAGTTTCTTACAAAATTGAAGAAAACGTCATATATATCTTCGCCACGGGTCTTCCCCATCAGAGGAATTATTGTCAAAATTCTTCCTTAGCCAACATGTCATTGAATACCATCCGAATAAAAAAAGACAGCTGGGCATATCTGTCATATAGGTGAATTCGTCGAATTGTAAAGAAAAGTATGTACATTTCATGATATCATGTTTTAGTGTTTTTTATCTGCCAAGTCCTGACTCATGACTTCAATATGCCTTGTGACAGTCGGACGATATAACTGAAGTTCTCTGATAGCAGACATGATTTCTCACCCGCTTCAATAAATGATTCCTTCACAACCGATCCTTCTACGAATGGTTTCTTGTGTTGCGCCAATAAATGAGATATTTTCAATGACGCAATCGTAGCAGATTTTGATTGTTTGGGTGGTCTTGTGAACATGATTTTTTCTTTTCTCCAACAAGATATCAATCACGCACTTTTCGTTTTCTTAATTCCCTATGTAGCGGAAAACCCTTTCATAGTTTTCATGAAGCGTTCTAAGTTACCACCCTTAGCTTTGCAACTGACGCACTACCAATAAGACAAATACTCTTATCCTTCACCATACAAAAGAAAAATCCTTTCTCCCAATCGTTATTAAAATTATACGTTTTAGATTTCTTCGCTGCACTCATTATATACTATTTAAAAATAAACTTTGGTACAATTCAGAATTACTCCAATTCCTGCAGGCACAACATTTATTTCGGCGTGAACAAAAGTCTCGAATGTTCCCGTCAAACGCGCCCCCGAAATTTCTAGAAAAACAGCAAGAATCATAAACGCAGCTTTTCTATGAAAAGTACCGCGCATTCCTTTGATAACACCGCCTTTTGCCGGTAGCAGAGTATTGATTTATTACGTAATAAATTCTTACCTACTCATTAAAAAATTTTTTCTTCTATGGATCTATTCAAGAAGCATTCGCGATCAACTGGTCGATAGCTATCGACAGTTTGAGCACCCCTGATTTACAGTATTTCCTGCTTACCTGAATTCATGTCATTCTGTAAGAAGCAATATTGTTCATCCACACTGAAAGAAAGAATACAAAAGCTGAAGATTTGTAGTTATATCACGAAAAAAAAATGAAATAATGAACTTAGTCGCATTTTCTCAGGATCGCGTAGACGTATAACGTTAAAACTAATCTATCATTAGTATTGTCTTAGAATTATGAAACTTGTCTAGAAGAATTGTTTCAAAGCTATGCGAGAAATCACGAGTTTAAACGATTAAACGAATATCCCGTTTCTTGGCATGTCACCAGATATATGATGACATACGTGCTTTTGATAGTCGGAATATCACAAAGAGAAGGTTAGATTCGTTTTTACTTTCATTCAATGCGGTATTCCTTACGTTACACGTTTCAACCAGTATTCTCGTCATATTATTACCGATGAAGGGAGTATCGATTAGATTTCATTGAAAGTAGTAGTTCCGTTTTATTTCTGGTAGTTTATCGAAAATTTATTAATCTCTCTTAATTACTTGTTAAATTAATATGAAAGTTTTTCATAGGTATTACCCCTGATGGTAAAACTTTTATTATCGAAGGCAGAACATTATTAACGAAATCCTAGAATCCTTGTGGTGTAGGGGAATAAAAATATCGAACGTAGCGACGTCACCATGAATGCGTGCGTATCAAAAACAGGGTTGGAATGGGCAGCCGTAACCAAGGTTACTAATGTCGCTTACGGACTTCGATTTTTAATGTCAAAATGAAGCGTTCTATAGTTAGACCATTGAAAAGGTTGAAATTGGTGGAATCGCATATTCGGATGATTGATAAGAGAATTTATGATTTGATCGTCAAGTATGGTTTTCATTTCGATATGAATTCCATTAATGAAGAAACTGGACTTTGATGCATCTACAGATGATTCCGCATCATTCTTAGTTAACCCTTCGTTACTCTCGTGGTCTACGATCATAGACAACGTCATTTTGAATGACGTTCATTGGTACTCTATTTTTATCGCGCCCGCCTACTCTTCAGCAGCTGTAAAAAACTTAATATTCAGTGAATCAGTATATTTTTGGCAGTGTTAGCGATTGGTTTTTGAAGATATTTGCTTTTGACTATGGCTGGTCTACGATTGTAGACTACGCGAGTATTCACGTTTTACTTTGTGTTTCGTGTCGGCTCAGTTCAAATTCGTTTTGTTGGTATCTTGAAAAGAAAAAGGTATGTTTGATGATGTTCAATGAACTTCCTAGTGATTTTCAAAATTCTTCTGATGAAAACGATGATGAGGAAGACGATAATACAGAACATGATGATTTTGGGGAGAGCTGCCATGACACAGATTCAGAGCAGGATGCAATAGAGGATGAAAAACTTTCCGATGAAGGAAATGATTCCAGTTCAAACCGTTCGTCCGCTTATTACGTAGGAAAAGACAAAATAACTTCACCGAGCCTCTAAATTCGAGTTCGTTCACATATTAGAGTGAGACAACTCTCTGGAACGAAAGGTAATGCTCGTGATGCAGCAACCGAAATCCAGTGCCTAAAATTGTTCTTTGAATGAATCGTTCAAGTTATAACGGTGTCAACAAACATATATATAAAAAATATTCAAAACAAATTTGGCAGGATTTGGAACGCGAGAAAAACTGATGAAAGGGAAATGAGTGCGTTTATAGGAATTTTGTTCATCATTGGCACTATCAGGAGTTCAATGAAAAATTTGAAAAAGATTCGGAACAACTCTAGAGGAAGTGGAATCGAATCATGCTACCTTGCTATGAGTGAAAATAGATTCAGTTTCCTTCTAAGATGTATTAGATGCGACGATATGGAAACTAGGATCGAGAGACACGAACTTAATAAGTTGGCTCCTATTCGGAAAGTTTTTGAAAATTTTTCAGTGAATTTTCAAGCCAATTTCACACCAAGCGAGTTCTTCACTTTTGACGAACAGCTATTAGCTTTCAGAGGCACATGTGTCTTCCAACAATATATACCATGTAAGCCTGTCAAATATGGTATCAAAATGTTTACTATTGTTGATGCAAAAACATCATTCACGATTAATTTGGAACCCTATGTTGAGATGCAACCTGAAGGTTCATATAGGGTAAATAACTCTGGTGGGGACATTGTCCTCCGCCTGATCTATCCAATTGCCGGTACCAAAACGTAATGTTACCGGAGACAATCGCAGCAGAATTCTCACCAAGTAGAAGCACTGAATTATATTCTTCAATTTTTGGGTTCAAGGAAGAATGCACCCTTGTTTAATATTTCCCCAGGAAAAACATCTCCTGAGACAGGAGATTACAAGAAACCAGTTATCATTACAGACTATGACAAAACGAAAATTGGTGTTGATTTAGTTCATCAACTCTGCAACAATTACAATGTTAGAAATACCCGTCGGAGGTCTATGGTTGTGTTCTATGACTAAGTGAACATTGCAGGCATAATTATTATGCGTGTTCAAAGCTAATCGTCCAGTACAATGAGTATTCCGATGATTTCTACTAAAATATATTATTAAATGCTCGACGCGTTTCGATACACAGTATCTTTATCAAGAGCGAATGAATACTAACAAATATATCTTACTAACAAATTTATATAAATACTAAAGAAGCAATCCACTCAGCGCTATCCGTACTTGAACTAATGTGTAGGAAATAACTTTAATAGGGGTCAGTTATTTATGTCTACCTGATCATTAAGAATTTCCGGGGAATTCCAAAATCTGTTAATTTCAAGTGCTTCCAAAAGTTTGAGCTTTATACCTCTCTTCTCAGAATGTAGGATTTTAAATTCTGAATTGGAAGAGTGACCATTTTCCCTAAGATGATTTGAATAATTTGAATCGGTTTTTCCATTGATGAAACTGCGTTTATGTTCAGAGATTCTAACATTAAAATTTCTTCCTGTTCTACCTATATAAAAACAATGGCAATCTGCACAATCCAATTTATAAACACCTGATTTATTTTCTTTATTAATTGGAGATTTCTAATTCCTGATAAATGAACCTAAATTTGTTAATGTTTTGACCGCTATATTTAAATTTGAATTTTCAAGAAGGGATTTCACATTATTGCTCATATTGCCTATATATGTTAAACTATTGAATTTCTTGTCTTGGTGTTCACCGATTGGATATATTGTAAAGCTAATTTTGTTTTTTCTTATGTAGTATGCTGCTAACTAAATTTGCATCATTACCATTATTTATTGCGATCTGTTTTATCAAATTCAATTCTTTGAAATAATTATCATTAGACATCGGTGTGTTCAAGAGTATATGTATATAGCTATTAAATGCTGCAACTTTATGTTGGTAAGGATGTGCCAATGTATAATGAATTGTGATATCTGTATGAGAAGGCTTATGATAAATTGAAAACTGGTGTTTTTTACTTGACCTTGTTATTGTTAGATCTAGGAAATTGATCGAATTGTTCTGTTCTATTTCAGAAGTGAATTTTTTTTGGATGCAGGTTGTTGATGAAATTTTCGAATACAGTGAACTGTCTTTTTGTTCCTGTGAAACAGACAATAATGTCATCGACATATCGATACCAATATAGGAAATGTTTACTAAGCGGGTGTTTATGAATAGTTTTTTCTATGTTATACATGAAGATTTCTGCTAAAAGAGGGCTTAAGGGGTTTCCCATTATAAGTCACTCATCACTTTGATGAAAACAATCGTTGAATAAAAAATAATTTAGAGATATGCAAACATCTAATGAAGCCATAATGTCGTATTTAATTCGTGGATTCGTCATATTTTGTGTTAACAAATTATTGATTCTGTTATAGGGATCTCGGTGTAATACTTGGAAACAAATTCCTGACATCAAAAGAGACTAACTTTGCATTACTTGGAATGACAATATTTTCTATTTTCCTTATCAAATCATTTGAATTACAAATAGAAAAAGACGGTTCAAAATCACAACATTTTTCCAGAATATGTATTAAAAATTTGGAAATCTTGAGTGCTGGGGCATGTGTGAATTATACCACAGGTCTTATTGGATAACCATTTTTGTGCAATTTAACGAAAGAATAAAGTTGAGGTGGTGAAGGATCTGTAATGATGGATTTTGAATTCTCAATAACTGTCTTCACTTCCTTATTGAATTGATTAGTTGGATCTCAGGATATGACTGAATAATTAGAATCATTAATGAAATCTAATATTTTGGAAATATAATCTTGTTTTTTCTCGCTATAACTGTATTGCCTTTATCTGCTCCTGTGAAAATAATGTCATTCAATGTTGATTTAACTTTTATATTTTTGATTTATATGTGATCTCTAATTGGTCTATTAAGCTTTTTTAGGTGTTCTTTCTTAATCACGGACGCAGTTTGGTGTTTCAGGGAGCTATTGTTTTCAACATTTTTGAGGCAAATTTCAGTGTCTATTGCTAATTGTTCAAAATTCGATGTATGATGTTTAGGATAAATATTACGTTTGAATCCTTTCTCCAATAACGCCGTCTCATCAATGGTGAAATTTGTTTCGGTTAAATTTATGAATCTTTTGAAAAATTGATGACTCGATAAGTTGGTGTCAATTTCTTTAATTTAAGGTTTATTTTTAATGAGGTTATTAAGTTTCATCAATTGAGTTTCATATTTACTCTGGATAATTTCATTGACTTCTCTGATTTGCCGGTCTAAACTATCGAATTCAATTTTATGTAATCTAAGGGGAAGCTCAGAATGAATTACCTTAACATAAGTATAACAAATATCCCTTTTGTTATATTGGATTCTTCTGTCTTCTTTTATCCACGACAGAGTGTGCGACCTCACATTAGTGTGGTCGTACCCCTACCCCTCAAAGGCCACCAAATTATATTGGACGTTGCTGCATATTTCCTAGAAGTAATAATACATTGGAACGAAAATATTGTACGAAATGCTATAGGTATGCTCGTAAAAATCATATAAGAAATATGTGACAATTGTGTGGGTGAACAAAATTGACTCTTTTCAGAGGAACATAAAGGGGTAAAATGGATAGTATTTTAGCTTGTAAATATTTTTCATTATCTTATTTCTTATTTGTTCTTTTCAGTTTTATACTGCAAGTTTTTTTCACGTTCATGTATTTTTGAGTAAATATATAAAAATTAAGTTATGGCGAATGAAGGATTTATTTTGTGACGTTTTGGTTTTTTCAATTCCACAGAACTGAAACAACTTCAATCACAAATGATCAAAGGAACTATTTCATTTCAAATACATAATAAAATGTATGATATTGTTTTATTATGTCAAAATGAAAATGGTCTACAATAGTAGACCACGCGAGTAAATACGAGAGAACGCGGGTAACCGAGGGTTAAGAATGAATTTATCAGTTCTCGAGAACTACCATATATTTTCATATATTTTGAAGTGATACATATGATGAGATTCATCATTCATGGGCACTCACAAAATGAGGGCAATAACGTGCACAGTGTTATCGAGAAACAAATTGAGAGACATCTCTGATCTGGTCCAATCTATGTAGCAGAGCAATACGTCTCACTAATAAGACCAGCAAAAAAAAGTGGCCCCCCATACCGAGTTCACGAAATGGCTCATGAGGATTTTTCAGACTTAAAAATCCTTCAAGAAGAGTGGGGTAATAATTTCACCACAAGCACTAACAAAATAAAAGTAGTTTGGCACGACATCAAACTTCTGAAGGTGAAAAATAAAAACCCCGTACTTTTCTTTATAAAACTTTCTCTCAGGACGAGAACTTCACGGCAGTCAACATGGTTGGCACTAGTAAAAAAACAAGATCTCAAGTTAAAGCAGAATTAGTTCGGTTGGTTCGTGCTTATTCCTACAAAATTCCATTAGCGGAAAATAAAAACAAGGACATGAAAGATCTTGTTAATAAAAATATAATACCAAACTATTATTATAATTCTTTTTTCAGAAATGTAATTGACACAGTCTGAAAACTTCATGATTGTTGTTGTTCAATTTAACTTGTGTTACATATATTTCATAAAAATTGAAATATTTCTTTCACCTTAAATGCTGAATAAGTTCCTATGTTTATACTTTATTATGGAATTAAATAAAGGCTTTTTGAGATATTTCATTATAATTTATTAAATAGCACAACATCACACCGACACAATTCAAACTAAGTATTAGGTTAATGAATTCAAAAATTATCTATAGTGTCATAGTTATCAAGTTTTTAGAGGAATACTCAATAGGACTGTTACAATTCAAAATAATTCATTGCAATTCCAATAGAAAAATATCAAAACTGTCACAACTCAGAAAAAGTAGTTATTTCCAAATCCAATAAGAAAATATATTAAACTTCATACCGAATAACTTATTTCATGGTATATTTTCAGATTGCTACCATACGACAATTAAGTATTTCCTCCCGACTGGTCAATCCGATTTTTCAATTTCCTCGAAAACTAATTGTTTTGACTTAAGTCAATTTTGAAGCAAGGGTGCGATATATCAAACTGCTTGAATATTCGTAATGCCCAAGATACGCCGAATCGGTAAAATCATGAACGATCATATGTATACAGTCCCAAAAGTAGTGGCCAGTTCCATGGCTGTGCACTTCTTAATTTTTGCTTGCGCATAACCGCTTCTCCTCATTCTATCTGCGTGCATATGCGCTCATATGTGCGCAAATGATTGTTAATGGTCCTGACCATTAAGCGTGTCTAAGCCTAAACTACGTGTATGTTTTACATACATTTCTGATCAAAACGCAAAAACAGGTCAATTTTGTTTCAAGGGGGACATCTTTTGGGGTACGAAACTTGCCTGAAATATCAACCCCCTCAGCAGGCAATCCTTGAACATTTTGAATAAGGAAGATGGGTCGAGTGATGACTCAGGAGAAAGGTGGTATCTTTGTCTACATCGCCCCTAACGAATCTTCAGTTTTAATTGAAAACTGTAAAACATACAGGGTGAGCAACTGAAAGATAGGGAAGACTATTTCCATGAGACTATTCAAGCTTCAGTGAAGTAAAATTGAACAGATCCATGCTGATCAATTGCTGTCATCATCAAGTACCATCCTCATCTCGAATTTCAACCCCTAAAACAGGGGTGAACACCCTTGAAAATTTGGAAGAAGGTCGATGTGTTGAGTGATACCTTGAAAGAAGGGTATTATCTTTGTCTGCATCCCCGTGAACGAATTTTAATATTTGATTGAAAACTGTAGAAGATACAGAGTGAACTACTGAAAAATAGAGGAGACTATCTATTGCCCTGAGCTATTCAAGTATTAGTGCAAAAAAGTGGAACAGTTTCATTCCAGATCAAAGGCTCTCCCGAAACACCATTCAAATTTCTCAAATTTCAACTTTTCCATTATTTTGCACCAATACTTGAATAGCTCAGGACGATAGATAGTCTCCTCTATTTTCCAGTAGTTCACTCTGTATCTTCTACAGTTTTCAATCAAAAATGAAAATTCGTTCATGGGAATGCAGACAAAGATAATACCTTTCTTTCAGTAGCTCACTCTGTATCTTCTACAGTTTTCAATAAAAAATGAAATTTGTTCACAGAGATGCAGACAAAGATGATACCTTTCTTTCAAGGTATCACTCGACCCATCTACCCACTCCCAAATGTTCAAGGGTGGTCACCCCTGCTCTAAGGGTTGAAATTCGAGATGAGGATGGTATTTGATGATGACTGGCATTGATCAGCATGTATCTTTTCCAATTTACTTCACTGACACCTTAATAGTCTCAGGGAAATAGTCTTCCCTATCTTTCAGTTGCTCACCCTGTATCTTTTACAGTTTTCAATTAAAAATGTAAATTAGTTCAAGGCAATGTAGACAAAAATACCACCTTTCTTTTGAGTCATCATTTGACCCATCTTCCCTATTCAAAATCTTCAAGGTTTGCAATCCCCGCTTAGGGGGTTGATATTTCAGGCAAGTTTTGTACCCCCAAAGTCACACTTGAAACAAAAATTGACCTGTTTTTGCGCTTTGATTAGAAATGAATATCTTGGTAGATATGGCCTATGTTTAGTTTTCGTTGAAGCACCCTGTACATATAGAGGCATAATTTGAACGAATACTACTCAAAGCAAAACTCTCGAACTTTTATTGTTGTTTCTCTACTGTTAGGGTGCTGTCTCATCCAAATTCCAAATCGGAGCGGAAATCAATTAAGCGTATGGGTATAAAAGCGTAAACTCTTAGGTATTGGATTCTGTGGCTATCGAAATTCAAATGTTGCTTTGCTACCGCTGCTAATGTAAACAAAATAATTGCTCTTGTATTGTGCCTTGTTGTTTGTATGTGTATACAACTGACAATTAAAAGTAACCATACTTTCTGTACAAAATGAATTGAGCATGTTTCTATATTTTGTTTTATTCATTGATATGGTCTTGACACTACGACAATGTAGAACTGGTACTAAACACAGAAAAAAATATGACGACAATAAAGAAATAACAAGTGAAACCGTATTTAACAATCTCGATTACAAAAGAAGTCAAAAGTTTCAGGAAAATAAAAATGAATTCAAACTGCTATTTGAAAGGATAACTCAGAAAACTAAAATTCACTAAAAGTCTTGGTTTCTAGCACAACCCGATATTAATAACTTAGTTGAATGTTCTATTTTGCAATTGAAGTTTTATAAGTAATTAAATCGCAACGGAATTATGTATTATAAATTTTAACTCATCTCTCAACTTCAGGAAGAAGAAAATTTGGCAAAAATAACTAAAACTTGTTATTGAAAAGTTTTTGGAGTTGAATAATCTTCTGTTGGCTATTATGTTTGTAAATCTCCACACTTTCCAACAAATTCATCTCTCTCCTCTTGTTACATTTATGAAGGACTTCAAGGTTGTTTAATGATATCCAGTGGTTGGTTGATTTTATGTGTTCGAATATTGGCGAATTTTTATCTGAGGAAATATGTTCCTTGAATCTAGCTTCAAAACTTTTCCCTGTTTGTCCGACATAGAATAACTGACATTACTTGCATTTGATGAATTCCTGATTGCTTGAATTTATCGTTCTTTTGTTTGGCATTGAATAATAATCTGCTGAAGTTGAGACCGCTTGAGAATGAAATAGTTGAGTTCAATTTGGAAAAGTAATTACTGATTTTGTTAGAGAGTTCGCCGGTGTATCTGTGACTAGTGTATCTTTTTTCCGGGGTTTCTACGATGCTGTTTAGTAATTGAGATTAAGGTAAGACAATGTTCTTTGCGTTTAATAATTGTATTCAGAAAATGTTGTGGTGTATTGTTATTTTAGGCAATTTTTCTGGCGATGTTATGTTCAGTTGGGAAATTTTCTGTCGAAAGGGGAGCAGTGTAAGCTCTATGAATCATGGAGTGATATACAGCTAGTTTGTGGCTCAAATGACCGAACGAGTCCATTGGGATTGATGCGTCTGTGAATGTTTCCTTTCTGTAAATTCTAAAAGTGAGATGGTTACTTGAATTTATGATGGTTAAGTCAAGGAAAATAATGGAGTTATTACTTTCTATTTCAGCAATGAACCTGATGTGGTAATGCATTTTATTCGGGAAATTTAAAAATTGCGTAATTTGTCTGTTTGAACCACGAAAACCAACTGAAATGTATCTCCATTTCGGTAGATCTCATACATAAATTTTCAAATCTCACAATCTCCCAAGATATTAAGTTAGTCTCTTTCGATGTCCAAAATATGTACCCGAACATCCCAACGGATGAGTGTCTTCCCCTTGTTACAGATATCTCATCCGAGTATAACACACCGCCGTATATCACTACTAAACTTAGCAATCTTCTTCAAATATGCCTATCTCAAAGTTACTTTCAATTTCATTCTTAATTCCTCAAACAAAATACAGGTCTTCCAATGGGATCACCTCTTAGCCCCCTACTAGCTGATATTTTCATGGATAATTTAGAGAAAAACTCAATATTAAACACAGATTTCGTTAAAAACATCTGCAAGCAAGACGCAACAGAAACAAATTTTACGATAATATTGGAATTTTCAGTTGCAAGTATTTTTCGCTCTAAAAATACGATTAATATCAGAAATATCTAAAATCATCACTGAAAATTCTGTTTGCCTGAGATCTCCAGTTGGATATTATGTTTGTAGGAAAGTCAAAAAACATTTTTTTTCGCGGTTGTTTCGATTCGAATTCTACTTGCTATAGGTGTTATTGTCAACAAAATAATTGGGCACCAATTCTGCCTCATTCTTTTTGTTCATGCGACAACTGACAACTAAATCGGACTATAGTTTATATATACAAGCGGAATTGAACATGTTTCAATAGTTCGTTTTATTCATTTATATTGGGACAATAAGGTATATGGGATAATGTGTTTGAGCTATTTATATGTAAAAAAACTCACACTGAATACTATTCTTCAAAATTAGCACTAAAAGGAGCTAAACCGTAAGAATAATGGCAAAATTATTTTTTATGTTGGCTCTTATGTTTGTAGGATATCATTCAATTGTTTTCAGCAAGGGCAAAAGCGGGAAAGTTGTGTTTTCCACACTGAAAGGGACTAAAAAAATTAGATTGATGGCAAAAATTTCTGATAATCATCACTAAAAATTTTCTTGAAGAGAACAGTCTTTTCAGATGGTGTGCCATTAGAAAAAATCTGAAAAAACTCAGAAAGATACTTTTCAGTAACAGAAACCCGACGCCGCAGAAACTAGACCTGACCAGACCTTCATTAAGCGTAGAGGAAACATTTTTGGAGAAAAAATGTTGTAGGGGCCCTTCAGTAGCCCAATAGTTACGAAAAATTGTGATAGGGTTAACAGAGGTCATGAATTTTTTCAGATTCTTTAAGCGATCAGAAAGCGAGGAAAAAAATAAAATGTTCAAAACACGTTTCTCAATGTTAGGGTAGGAGAATGGTAGCTTTCTTTTGATCACCCCAATGATATATTCAAGGTAAAAAAGGATTGCGCGAGTGAGGAATTTCGACAATCTTAACGGGGGGTACCCTTTGATTTTCACAATTGTCTGAATATTTGGATCTATTTCAACTTTATAAGTACACGTTCGTTCGTGACAAAAGAAAAATCCCGACAGATAGATAGACAGACGACGAAGCGATGGTATAGAGGCTAATTTTTTTGTGTGTGCTGAGCTCTAGTTCGCAACATTCAATCACAAACATTTGTAATTTATTTTGTTAATTATTCAAGAAGATACATTGGAGAATCCAAAACAAAGAACGCATGAATGATTTGTGTCTTTTGTTTAGATACTCAATTTTCGCATCACTAAGAATTTTATTATGCTTATTCATAAAAGAAATTTAGAAGAAATCATTCGTTCTTGAGAGAACGAAGAATCAGTTCATCATAATAAGATGGGTCAGCGGTGCACTGAAAACATGCTTTGCGAGGCGAAATCTAACATAATATTTGATACTCAACAGAACCTACGTTTCAAATTTATCTCTACTGAGTCTAAATGTTAGAGACATTATGAAAAAATTAAAAGGGAATTGAAAATTGATTATTCCAAAGTGAAATAACTCTTCATCTTACTTATTACGGAGACCTTGTATATCACTGTGTATCTAAAATTTCCGATGATGTGAAAATAATGATTTTGAAATTGCTGGAATAATTTCATTCAACTGAATTAAATATAAAAAATATTAAATTCAATTAGTGCTTCACATTTCAACATTCAACAAACCAATTGTTATGACGGTATACGACAATATTCTTTTCAAAGTGTAAGTCAAACTACCTACATGACCTATATGTCTTATTTACTTCGCTATGATCAAAGACTACTCAAGTGCTGGCAATCTAATCTCAACTATTATATTTTCGCGCGTGAAATTCTCATAAATAATGAGAATCAAGAGCTAAAACATCTTCAGTCCCATGAAAATGAAACACGCCCCACTGAAAAAATTTTTAATTAGAGAAAATCCCTGTCTTTGAAGTTCAGGAAGCAAGAAAATTCGTCAGAAAACTCGTTATAAACTTCACGGACGTTCTAGAAGTAAGATAACTATATTACGACGGTTCGCTCACATGTTGGAATGTTCATGGATCCTGGGAATTTTATTAAGGATAGTTCACGTTCTGTTTTCATCGAAATGGAGCTTCGAAAAGTTGAGTTACACTTATGTATACCGAGTACCTTCAACTTTTTTGAATTTAAATATAGGGTGGATGGTACAATTGCTAGCACTGAGACAGTTATCGGCACGGCTATTTTTCTTAAATTTCTATAACATTTTATTACATACAGTGTTCATTGCTGCCTGTGCTTTATCAGATAAGTTGTACGAAATCAGTAAGGACAGGCGTTGTAGTTGAGACTCAAATCAAGCACACGTAGCAGTTTGATGTAATAGAAACTGATTCAATTATATTTTAATGTATTAAGTTCAAGTTTTTCAGAAAACCTAACCTAGAAATATAAAACTTCTCAAGATTATGAGGTGCCAATGTCTGTGATAAGGAATTCACTCAATCGTAGTTATTGGCAGAGGTTCCAATTACTGTTCATATCGAAAAACTTTTATAAAAATCTAGAAAATTTTGTTTTCTTCTTTGTCTTAAACTTGTAAGTAGAAAAAGATTAATTATGAAGCCAAATCTCAACAGAGAACAGTACTTGGCACTAGGGTCAATAACTATAATCTTCAAGATACCAACAATTGTCTGTTAAAGTTTTCTTCGATTTTATTCATTTTTTTGTTTTTTCTTCAGAAATACAAATAATAAATATGCCTTAAATAAAGAGACGAAAAAAATTATTCTAATAAGCAAATTAACAGAGCATTAGAAGCCGTACAAAATGGAATGCCAAAAACGAAAGCGGCTTGAACTTTCAGCGCTCCTAGATCGATAATACAGTTTAGACTCAAAAACAATATTTTTGAAGATCCGCGGCATGTCCCTTCCACTTATTCAACAGCTGCAGAAGAATTAACTTTTGAAAAATTGGATTTTTGAGTACTCAAGACGCCTAAAAGACAAGAAGATGTGCAACAAACAGAGAAGCAATGTCTTGATCAAAACAACAGAAAATGTCCTTTTCGAGACAATTTACTAGGAGTTGGATGGTATAAGGCTTTTTTGAGAAGGCACCCACATATTTCTAGTCGAACATCAGAAGGTGTAACAGCTGCTTGTTCGAAGGTAACAGAGCAGAATAAGAGGGGGTGGTTTGCAAATATTCACACTTACTTAACAGAACAAGGGTATCACGAAATTTTAAACGATCCTGCCAGAGTTTTCAATTGAGATGAGAAAGGTTTTCAAATTTGCCCGAATAATAAAAATGTTTTAGCCGTACGTGGTCTGAAGAACGTTTACGAAATGAATGTTGATCAAGCGTAGACATCCATAACTGTTATTTTCACTTTCTTGGCAGCTAGAGAGGTAACACCTCCAATGATAATATATCCTTATAAAAGGCTTCCTCCAACAGTAGCTGCTTCTGTTCTGATGAAATGGGATTGAAATAAAGTGGTTGGAGGAGGGGGAAATCTTTTATGAGTACATTCAGTGTTCTTGAGCCTAGTTTAAGGGAAAAAAATGTCAAATTTCCGATTATTCCATTCGTTGATGGGAATAAGACACATCTCGATAAAAACTTGAGTGAGCTTCGTGCGAAACTCGAAATTATTTTGATTTCTCCGTGTCCCAATTCAACAAAAATATTGCAACCTGCTGACGTAGCATTTAAACCGATCAAGACTGGCTAGAAAAACAGTGTGCCAGCCTGGCATAGGGAACACTCTCATAAAGACTTGACCAAAGAAAAATTTGTTCCAGTTCTACGTGACGTGATTAACAACATTAAACCAAGTTTTCTTGTGAATGAATTCAGGACCTGTGGTATTGATCCTTAGAATCCTGACGCAGTAGACTATAACAAATGTTTGGATGAAAATGTAGAGGAGAGTGATAAAAATTCAAGTCTCCAATGAGATAATGACAACATTGAAATATGTAGTTTTCGAAAGAATTGTCGGTGTTGAGTATATAAACAATTTAAAGCAACTGGAATATATATCAGATAATAGTGAAGAATCTCTTAAGCTGTATAAGCTTTGGAAAGCATACTTTATGGAAAATGATTCAACTGAAGAGCCTGATATTAAGCCTCCTGTGTCTGAAAATGGTTAAGGTTTTTGTGATAATATTGCATTTGAAATTGATTGTCATTATATTTTCATGAATATAGATTAAGATTTTGATACCGCTAAAAAGTTGATATGAAAGAAAATATAGACTCAAATGACTGATTGTGATAATAATGACACTATAGTGCTAAATAAAATACACCAAAACTTTTATACTTAAGCAAAAAGTCTCACAGAAAATAATTATAAATAATATAATTCGAAATAAGTAAAGACTTTAACAACAGTGAAACGATAATAAATAAGGACTCAATAATTAATAGTGAAGAAGACAGAGCATTAAGACTTTCATTGATGTGCTGCCAATAGTGACTAAAAATCTCTTAATTTACGTGCCGATCGTTTTTCAATTGAAAAATCTTACATTACCTTGAAGCACCTGTTAGAAAAGGGAAAGAGATGAAAAGATTGCTTTATGAGATAACGTCAAACAATTGGCAAAAAATAATATCTGAAAAATAAGTAGACATAAAAAAGCAATTGGTCGAAAAAATAAGGCAACAAAGACTTTCAAAATGAGAAGAAATACAGAAGCGAAAAAGAACAAGCCACAACTAAAGCATCACAAAAAAGTCAATCAAAAAATGAGCAACTGGAGGAATAAAAATATAAAATAAAAACAGGCAAGAGAGGCTCATTATATTGTGATAAAAAATTAACCTTATCTCGAACGTACTTCTGTTGGTGGGTGAAAAATTATAGGAGATGAGAAGAAACTCGAGACGAAAGAAGCACTTTCTTCGATAAACGATGAGAAATGTCACAGTGATTCAAATAATGAAAATTCATACAAAAAAAATATTTGTCCAACAAATGGATTATGTTTCATTTGTACCAAAAATTTTCCGAATATGGTCCCTGAAATGAAATGTTTTTGTTGTTAAAGGGTCTATCGTTTTAACTGTTTGAAAACAGATAATACAGAAGAAACAATGTCTCAGTGCCTTTGTATATGCAATATGTGTGAAAAAATCAAATATTGAATAGTTATTTCGGGCAATAATTCTTGAAACGTTTCTAGGTATTTTTCGCGACTCAATCACTTGACGTCCGTGTGAAGTACTAAATCAGTGTGTTCAGCTGACTCCTTATCTTCCAACTGCAACTTAAAGAGCCGCCGTTGCAAGCTACGTGCACGGATGGAATTCACAATTTTTGTTGCGATGCCCATAATTTGCTCCGTGTTTAAGACTTTTGAACACAAAACTTGTTGATGTATAATGCAATGGAATGAAAAAATTAAGGGAAATCTTCATTAGCTCGACACAATGCCACAAAACTGATTTTGATTCCAGTCATTGCTTGTGCTTCGTCGATTGTAATGCACACTAATTTATATATTGGTAGCTTGTAGTTTTTGACAAAATTGAAGAAAACGTTATATATATCTTCGCCACGGCTCTTCACCTTCAGAGGAATGCCTTGTCCTGAGTCATGACTTCAATACGCCTTGTGACAGGCGGTCGAGACAACTGAAGTTCTCTAATAGCAGACATGATTTCTGTTTCATTTTTAAAATCTCTAAATATAGTCTCACCCACTTCAATAAATGCTTCCTTCACAACCGATCCATCTTCGAATGATTTCTTGTGTTTCGCCAATATATAAGATATTGTAAATGACGCGATCGTAGCAGCTTTTGATTGTTTGGCTGGTCTTGTGAACATGGTTTGATCTTTTTGAAAAAATATATCAAATCACGTACTTTTCGTTTTCTTGATTCACTCTATGGCGGAAAATCCTTTTCATAGTTTTTATGAACCGTTTTATGATGCCACTCTGTATTACCTCGCTTAGGTATTGCAACTGACACACGACAAATAAGACAAATGCACTTATCCTTCACCATACAAAAGAAAAATTCTTCTTTCCAATCGTTATTAAAATGATACGTTTTAGAGTTTTTCGCTGCACTCATTTTGTACTATTTAATAATAACCTTTGTATCGACGTAATAATCCTTCAAGTAACAATTGATAATGACTCCAATTCCTGCAGGCGCAACATTTATATCGGCTTGAACGAAAGTCTCGAATATTCCCGTCAAACGCGCCGCTCGAAATTTCTAGAAGAGCTGCAAGAATAAAAACGCGGGTTTTCTTTGACAATTACCTCGCGTTCCTTTGATAAAGCCGTCTTTTGCTGCTAGCAGAGTGTTATTTTATTACGTAATAAATTTTTGTAGTTTAGTTACCAACTTATCAAAATCTTCTTCCTTTTCGAGATCTAAACAAAATATACTCGCGATCGACCTTTTGAGCATCCCTGCTGTAGACTGTTGAAGCTGAGGCACTGACGCGTGATGATGGAAGTAGTGTTTTCCATCTGTAGTAGGCCGAAAATTGCTGTTGTTTCGTTTCTTCTAGGCCGATGTTGAACTTTATGTTATCTTGTAAGCCACCGAACCTGTAGTTAAAAGTTTATTCATCAAATATAAAACATACTGGTGTCTCTCCTGTACTTCTCAATGGTTCACACTTGCCGTTTCTTTGGCACAGCTATTATTTCGATAATATATAGAGAATAATTTCGACCCGCTCATCAATTGAGTAAACAATTTTCAACGTTTGTTTAACAAACGACAATTGTGATTGAAAGTATTGCGAATATGAAAAACGAATGTGCAACAGATTTATTATAACCAGATGGTTGTGATAAAAAAATTGTGCGTTCCCTACAAAATAATGATGTTTATGAATATCCCAAATTATTACATTTCCTGGGGAATTAAAAACCTTGAGGTGCTAAAGAAAGATGTTACTTGAGAAAGGTAGCAAAGAATTAGAATTGTATTATTGAATGGATGTCAAATGAGGTCATTTTGAAAACATTATTTGATTTTAAGTATTGCCAAATTTTTGTTAGTAAATAAAAATCTGTTGTGTTTGGACTGTTTGAAAGATATTGAACAATTAAAAAGATGAGATTTCCAGATAGAAAATTGAAAGTTTTTTCATGAAAATTTTACTTGATCCACTTTTCCAATGACGAATGTCAACGTAGGAGCTGTTCAGGATAGGGGGTTCATTTTAAATGTTCCGAATCAACTCAGAAAACGGTCCCCTTCAATCAAGAATTTAAGTTTCTCAGTTTTTTTCCACCAAAAACAGTTTATCTAGAAATTGAGGGTTCGGCTAATTTTCGTTCAAATACACTATTTGTCTTTAAACATAGGGCCACTGCACATCAGGAACCCTCGTCAATTGTGTGAGTGAACTGTTATTTTTGGATGGAGACACATCTTTATTTTCATAATGTCATCCCATTGTACTTGAACCTGACGGAAACTCACCACAGATCAAGAATTGAACCGTGAAACGAAGTACGGCGGCAACATTTCAAATATTTATTCAACCATGGCCTGTAAAAGAATTTCTGTTACCAGAAAAACGGATTTGAAACTTTCGCTTGCACAAACATAAAATTTCCATTATTCAGTTGGCATACTCTGTGAGGGTAAATCGATGCTTTCAGTAGGGGTAGTCAAGTAAGGGAAGCGAAACTTTCTGTAGTGACTGAGTGGTTAGCAATGAATTTTAAATAAGTCCCGAAGAAAGTGTGTCGGGTCATTCTAGCTGTATATTAAATACTCTATTCGCTTATGCCTAAACATGTACTGACAATTATTTCGGGTTCCCCTTTAAAGCATTGTGCGACATTTCAAAGCAATATCAGCGCAATTCTCATACAAATATCGATTTAAATCATTTGCTTTATTAAAACTGAATGATATTCAGATTGAATAATTTTTTCTCTCCTATAGCACATTTAAAATTGTATCACTGATACTGAAGCGTAGTTAGGAACGAAAAAGTTGGTAAACTGTTGTAAATTAATTTCGTTCCATCAATCTTCAAGTGAGAAGAAAACACTTCATCACCTCAGTAAGTCCCAGACCTGGCTCACAGATGACTTGGCTAATCGTGGCAACTCTGGTTTTTGTAAATTCTGATTTTCTAGAGACAGTATAACACTTCATATTCGTTGTAGTGTATTAGTGCTACTCTTGCCGACACTGTGACAAGAAAGTATCCGGAAATTTGAAATGGCAAGAATCAGTAGGGGTAGTCAAGTAAGGGAAGCGAAACTTTCTGTAGTGATGAGTGGTTAGCAATGAATTTTAAATAAGTCCCGAAGAAAGTGTGTCGGGTCATTCTAGCTGTATATTAAATACTCTATTCGCTTATGCCTAAACATGTACTGACAATAATTTCGGGTTCCCCTTTAAAGCATTGTGCGACATTTCAAAGCAATATCAGCGCAATTCTCATACAAATATCGATTTAAATCATTTGCTTCATCAAAACTGAATGATATTCAGATTGAGTAATTTCTTCTCTCTTATAGCACATTTATAATTGTATCACTGATACTGACGCGTAGTTAGGAACGGAAAAGTTGGTAAACTGTTGTAAATTGATTTCGTTCCATCAATCTTCAACCACAGATACGGAAGTGAGAAGAAAACACTTCATCACCTCATTAAGTCCCAGACCTGGCTCACAGATGACTTGGCTAATCGTGGCAACTCTGGTTTTTGTAAATTCTGATTTTCTAGAGACAGTATAACACTTCATATTCGTTGTAGTCGTTTTCGACTATTAAAGGTGTATTAGTGCTACTCTTGCCGACACTGTGACAAGAAAGTATCCGGAAATTTGAAATGGAACGCATAAATACTCTAATATTTATTGAATCTCCTTCGAAAAATGCTCCATTTGAAGCGATACACATGTGCCAACGTTTTTTATGATCATCGAAAATTTTTCATAGCGCTTTCAAGGGAATTTTCTTTTGTGACGTCTATGGAGTCAAATCTGGCTCCTCGGAGCGGCAATTTCAGTCTAGAGAAGAGAAAAGAGTCACACAGAGCTAGATCAGGAGAATAAGGTGGCTGCTTCATGGTATTTATCGAGTGTTTGGTCTTAAAATCGATAATAATGGTGGCTCGATGAAATGGTGCGTTATCGTCATACAAAATCCACGAATTGTTTTGCCACGAATCCGGCCGTTCACGGCAAATATTTCCACGCAAACGTCACAGAACTATTAAATAGAAGTCTTTATCCACCGTTTGACCTTGCGGAACGAACTCATGATGAACCACACCACGAATATCGAAGAATACAATCAGCATTGGTTTTCGAGTTTTCGGTTTTGGCACATTTTTTCCTACCCATTCCGATGATTGTTGGGTCGTCAGTGTGTCGTATCCATAGATCCATGTCTCGTAACTAGATACGTTCCGTCCCATGAACGTGGTACCAGAATTCGCACGATCCAGCATGTCTGCAGTTACCTGCATTCAGCCCTGTTTTGAAGAAAATTCAGCTCTATCGGAACGAGCCGGACGGCAACGCGCTGCATGCCAATTGGTTCACCAAAATCAAACCAGCGGTTTCACCAGAGATGTTAAGATCACGAGCTATCTCTCCTACACTGGCATGACGAAAATCGAACCCCATTTCCTTGATTTTTTGGACGTTATCGTCGGTTGAAGAGGCCGAAGGTCGTGCGGAACGAGGCAAATCTTCGACGATCTTCCGACCGTCTTCAAAGGCTCTGTACCACTCGTACACTTTTGTTCTCGATGAAACAGAGTCTCCATAAGCCTTTCTCAGCATTGACAATGATTCAGCACACGGAATTTTGTTCAAAACACAGAATTTGAGACAACTCTTTGTTCGAAATTTTTTTCATTCCATGTAAAATTCGCAGATTACCACTGAGATCAACTTGCTATAGTGAACAAACTAGTTGACACATCGCGTTCATGTTATAGTAAGTAAGCACATTCCTACCAAGATACAGTTAGCTTGAAATACTTAAAAATACTCAATTCGAGCGAATTGAATGACAATTTCCGGATATTTATCAAAAAATACAATGAATGTCAGGTAGCCTATGTCGGACGAACATGGATACTGTTTGAAGCTAGATTCAAGGAAAATATTTCCTCAGATAGAAATTCGCCAGTATTCGAACACGTATAATCCACCAACCACTCGTTATTATTAAACAACTTTAAAATCCTTCATAAATGTAACAAGGGTAGAGATGAATTTGTTGGAAAGTGTGATTAACAAACTATGTAAAAACCCGCAAATTATTACCTTAAACAGCCAACTAGAGCTTAATGCATCCCCGCTACTCAATATCTAAGATAAATTTCTTTCTATACTTGTGCTTATCTACTCAACTGTTATATTGTTATTCACATGAAGAAGACCATAAGATCGAAACCGGTCGTGATTTTTAACCCTGCAGTAGTCGCGCCCTATTCTGTAACATTAGTAGCGGTTATTCTGAGGAACTCCAAATTTCGACAGTGCATAATCAAGGAAAAAATGAGCCTTTCACTAAATGAAATGCAGTAAATGAAAAAACGTTTAGTATTGAACATAACTGTATTGCACTTTGTTGGAATTAACATCAAACGCAACATGAAATTAATTTCTATAAAATTATCTTGTTTTTTCATGAAATTAAAAAAAAAATGCTAAAAAATAAAATACGGAAAAAAAGCCCAAAACAAAAGTAAAATTGAATTTTCAGTATATATGCTTTTTACAAATGTTGGTTGAAGTTATCCTCTGTACAGAGACGGCACCAACTTTTGGCGTATTTAAGACAAACAAATTTTTTTCATTTTTGGCAGTAATATCTTGATCTATTTTTTTGCACTCGAAACAATCTTTTCTCATATTTCCCGGCATTTCCAATTGTTGATCATTAAAAGCTGATGTACCAGCAACTTCTTGCCTTCTCTGTTGAACTGCTTGGGGTACATTAGTTTCTGTTGCACGCAGCTTCAAATGAGGATCCTATAAATCGAGAGATAATTTCTTCAGAAAATGTCTTCTCTTCAAATCATTTCCAGGATCTTCATTGTTTGTAGTATGAATAACTTAACGTTTTATTCCGGCTATATTCATCAGTGCATAGAAGATCACCATGGGCCAACTTCTAGTTGTTTTTGCTACGTTATATATTGCAGAAAGCACATAGTGTCATCCCATTGTGCTTATCCACTGTATCTACACCACCTTTCGTAGAGTTATAGTAGGTTATCATCTCTGGTTTATCTTGATCACCAGTGCTGTGATCAATTGCATCACTGTCATGCAGACTCGATATCATCAGAACGTTTTTGTTTTTTTAGGTACATAGGAGGATATGGTCATATATTCTTGGAACCAAATATAGTCGACGTTGTTTCGTTTCAAGAAATTCTCTTGGTAACTTTTATTTTTTCTAATAGTACCAACATAAGTTAACTTATGCTCTGGAAGTAACTTTTTCACTAGAGCAACAGAAGTAAACCAATTGTCCCCAGTTAGAGTTCTTGAAATTCCAGATATTGATGACACCAAATGCTCGACAATTGCTAAAGCATCATTTTTGACCTGATAGTGTCCTTCAAGCTGCTGCCCTACATAAACTTCTAAATTTGAAGTATAATACATCTTTGTTTGCGAAAGTTTGATTTCAAACTTATTTAGTTTCGAGGGTATATACTGACAAAAACTGCACCTGCCGCGAAATCCTTCAGCTTCTCATTTGTTTTGGCGTTTTGTGAGAAAGTATAATGCTTTTGACAGTTATCTGTGAACAAATCAAATAATGTATGAATTGGTGCCAGCTTATCATTCTTCTTTCGATCCTCTCTTGTGGTAGAGTCATCAAAACGTGCCGTAAAAGAAAAAAAACCTTTGTTTACTCATTGTCAGCCAAAAAATTCCTACTCCTGTCCCTTTTCTGTCCCACAACTCATCTACATTGAGCCTGTTACTCTTCAATATCCCCGCCAAGTTCAAAAGTCCTGAGAAAACTTTTATTTCTGCCATATTCGTGAGTTTGCAATCGCGTTCTCTACTGTAACTATTGAAAGAAGATGTAGTATATTTGTCGGTATTCTCGATGGCGATTTCCAATATTTCATTGTCAAAGAATAAATTCCAACATTCAATAGGAGTCTTGGCTTTTTTCTCTAATTCTTTTACACCAGGAAATTCACTAATCATATTCCAAACTCCGAACAGTTTTAGTGGGCATGTGTTTCGACCATTTTGTTGAATTATCCTTACCAATGAAATAAAGGTCTCTGTGCTTCTTTGCAGGTACTATATCCTGTTATTTTTTTTCTTGGAGCTAATTGCCTCTACTTCTATGTTACTTTCTTCAGATCTATATTCCACCACGTCCTCCACTTCTGTTGCTCTTCGTAACTCATATTTTACTGAAAACAAAAGATAAATGAAGTAGAATTATAATTATATTTCATTTCAGCAAAAGAACTCACCTTCAATTCTAGGTACACAACTGGTCGCGGGGAGTCTAGAAGACTCTTTCACGCTCTAGCTTCAACACGAGTGACACTTCGAAACAAACTCACAGAGTATATTAAACTGTTGACGAAGTCAGGAAAGTACTGAGTGGCGCGACGAGATATTCGAAAGTATGCGGAAATGCTCGCTAATATTCGGAGGGCTGAGTCTGTCAGACGTAGCGCGACTACTGCAGGGTTAAATAATTTGTAGAAAAGTGACAGTCTTATTTCGTTTTACTTTGAAGATAAAATTCAATAAAATAAATAAATCATCAATACTATCAAAAATGCTGTATGCTGTGATGCAGTCACAAAATCGATTCTTCTTCCCTATCATCTCAATATCGTATTCACAACTCCAGTTCACTGTGGAGTGCCCTTATTCCATAAAATTACCCCACTTCTATCAGCGCATCGCCGAAAGTTCTTTTTTGTATTGTTGTGGATGGAGCTTTTCGAGAGCGAATGTCAAGTATTGCTGGTTAGGGAAACCATGCCGAAAGAGACTGATCCAATGAGTTTATGTACGGAATGAGGACGGCCACTTTGAAGTAGTCTGCTGTTGACGGTGTTGGCCGAACAATATGTCTCCCGACTAATCTCGGTTGGATTATTTCGACCCTAATCTCTAGAGCCTTGTGTCAATGATCAAAAACCATGCCATTATAATCTATATTTGATTATTGATCGGAGTAAGTCAATGGCCACCCCAAGTAATACATTAACAACCGGCTCCGAATAAAATGAATACTCCCAAAATAAGGCAAGTACATGAAAGGCTTGTTTGCCGGTTGTCCTCAGCTGAAATCACTAGCAGTCCATTGATGATTGGCGCGAAGTTTTTCATAAAAATACGAATGCTTTGATAGTTTAGTGACCATCGTGTTTCACACAGAAGGGGCAGAGAAGGAACATGTACTCTCCTTAAAGGTAATTCACGAGAAACTTGTATAATGTCTTCGATGGTTCCAATGTTGTTTCTCGTTTTCATTAACGTAAGGTCATTAACAACCCGGTTGAACTTGTGACTAGTACAGTGGAAAAACAACGCTTGTAGACGTTTATGTACCCTATTTCCTTTTCCAGCCATTATCGAACAGCCATCGTAGCCCTGTCCTACGCATTTCTGAGGATCAACTTCAAGACTTTCAAAGAACAGCATAATTGCTGAACCCCAAAAACTTCTCTCTAATTCGGTGACTGGCTTCGTCAAAGAACCTGACACCAAGTGACAACTGTTCTCGTTGTCCCCAGAATAGTTTTAAGCTGGATTAAATCTCGGAAAACACCCTAGTCCAAAGACCCTCCTATAGTGATAAGTCATGAAATGTACAAAACAGTATTGCAGAGCCAATGATATCTATAATTCTGACAGGAATCTGTTGATGGGCTGATTTGAGTTGATCAATAACCGCAGGATTTTGCGAGAATATATGAGCACCTTCAGCAGCTGGAGATCGAATGAGAGCCAGCTACCACTTTGACGAATCCTGTAAGGTCATTCCTCCACCAAAAGGAATTTGCTCCACATCCTATGCCTAACTCATTACACAGGGTCCACCTGAATTAGAGACGAGTCCAAAACCGACATGGGTGCAGGTATCGGTATACACAGCCCGAAGGAAAATATAACGATTGCTCTAGGAGACCACGTTACCGTAACACACACAAAAATATACGCCATTCTCCGATTCGTACAGTGAAACCTACATAGGATCTACAGAGCATCATACATCTACATATACACTTACAGCCAGAATGCCCTGGGATATCTGAAAGATCCAAGGGTCCACTTTGACAACTTAGTATCACAAACTGAGTTACCTTGCTATCGTGCCTAGCCGAGTATATCGCCGAGACTGAGAAAACAGACAGCCTTGCCGAAATACAGCAGCTCTTAGACCGAGAGAGCAGATTTAGGAAAGACCTGATCATGAAACAGATTTTTACACCTCGCACTATAGGGGTGAAAATAGCTCGTAGTCTATGCTTAGAGGTCTTCCAACTTTTGCAGAATATTTCATCAACGGCGAATAGTCCTTAAGCCACTGGTGAATTTTCGTTTAAGGTTCTTCTCATCTTCCTTGAAGTCTTAACTTTCGGGTTGTTCCTAGCAGTGTCTAAGCATTTCCGCCTTTTCGTTCGGCTTCATAGACCTACTTCGACCAAGCCAGTATCCTATTTCGTTTTCTGCCTCCAAACCTAGTTCATTTGGTGTATCCGACCTCTTTCCAGATTCCTTTGCGCTAGATTCAGCAATTTTCTGCTTTAGCTGACTTTCACAGTTCTCAAAGTCTTTCAAGCCTTCAACGAGATTGTCAGTGCTACGGAGAGAAGGCTCTAATGCTGTATTCTCCTTTCTTAATGATCCATTGTCTTCATCCAAGTGGTGTTGTTGTGTTTGTGATTCGCTCAATTTGGCAGATATTGTTAATTTTCTTGAAGAATAATAATGAAGATGAGGATATAATTTTATTCAACGAGTTGAAAATAAGGAACTTGAACTGTGTACTTATATTTACCAAAAGATTTTCTGATGTCCGATTCACAAATTTCCTTTCAATCTATTACTTTTCGTATTTTTTTGGTTAGAAAAGGTTGAGGAGTGCTCGCATTGCTTTCAATGAAAACGTGAACATACACCTTAATGTGAGTAACTGAGCAGTTTGATATAAATTCAATTGTAACACGTGATACAAACACACTTGCGAACTTTACGATACAGTTATTCATTAAAATAAAACTGAAGTATAGAGACTGCACGAGTACAAACATCTCGTTAGAATATTCTAGAAAGAAACGAAGGTTCGAGGCTATCTTTTGTGTGTGCACGCAATTACAAGAAAAGGCGTATTGTTTACCTGCGGCTAGGCTTTATTTACGCCGGTTTTGGTGAATGGTTTTCTATTTTTGTCATATTTCTGGATTATTCTGGAAACGCTAAGATAGTTCAATTATTTCACGTTTCGATAATCACAGAAGAAATCATGCAAATCATCAATGTTCCATATCAGATATCATCCAATCATATAATAAAGCACGTGACGTCAGATGCAAGAGGCAGGTTGCTCCCGAGTTCATTCAAATCTAAATCGTATCACACCATAATTTATATTTTATCAATCTTTTCGTAAAAACATACACAATTATTGTTGTGGTCTAACTTCTTAATTTTATCTCACCTCTACACCCAAACTTGTACTTAATTCTGGCGGAAATTTCATTGTATCTAGTGCTTATTACTCGATCCTCGAGGGGGGTGTCAGCTGCTCACCTATCCCCCTCTAGCTATGCCCATGGCGAAAATGATATAAAATATAATTCTCCATATTGTGATACACTCAAACGAAATAGACTGACACAAAAAAAGTATAAATAATGTTTTCCTACCTATTGTCGCATAAAACTTTCTACTCTAAAAGTTTTTAGTTTGGTTAAATAGTTTTTCTAAACTGTCATTGTAAATGAGGTGCACTTGTTTCAAATTCGTGGATAATGGAAAAATTATCCCGAAAACATTAGTTCTTCCAAGAAACTGATACTCAGAATAGGTCGAAGTTTAATCTGGAGTCTCTTTGCTTTTTTCGTAAATCCAAATATTCAACGTAAATTTTAATGGAAATCGACAATATAAACCTAGTTATTATATAAAACAACATTAACTTGCGGTCAGTTATAGTCGGCGTCTTTTATCGATTTTCCGTGGCTCATGAATAAAATATGAGATAAAAATATTATATGCAGAAAATTCATGACGACACCGCCAGTATTTCAGCGATGTTGAACTTTTCGTGAAACATTCATCGGAATTTGTTTGAAAAGATGGGGACTGTTTGAGCATAAATTCGTGTTCTTCTTTGTTGAAAGCATCATTTGGCTAGGGGCAAAAGATAATCCATTTTGTTTCACATCATCTTTGCTGTTACATATATTTGAGCTCTTTATTGCTATTACTCTTCATTAGCGGCATAAGACCATCACAAGTTGAAAAATCTAGGGATGCTATTGTTAAAAATTTCAAGCAAAATTTGTTTCTCTAAAATGATGTCCGCCTATTACGGACCCGCGTTTAATGAACTTTCGCTTAAAACGAGCAGAAAGCTAAAGTACGAATTGGAGAAAACGTAATTCGATTAACATTCTTGGCAAATTATGAACCTATTCATAACGAGCTTTAGGAATAAACCTTATTTTATATTATATTACGCAATTATTTCCAGTTAGA
Organism: Cryptolaemus montrouzieri; assembly: GCA_013387265.2. Lineage (NCBI taxonomy): Eukaryota > Metazoa > Arthropoda > Insecta > Coleoptera > Coccinellidae > Cryptolaemus > Cryptolaemus montrouzieri. The sequence goes on from JABFTP020000185.1 coordinate 130,827,182, forward strand.
ATGAACCTTGCTACAGAAAACTGTGTGGTAGAAAAGTTAGCGAGAGAAAGACTAACTCTTTTGGTCAAATTTAGCCGTAAGAGAATAAAGAAAACGGTGATTTTATAATGATAATTGTTTATTGGGAAACCAACAAATCCTCGATCGTCCACCAGTAAACTATAAATTTAATAAAAATATTCCATGACGACTTAATGGAATGGACTGAAAAATGCGTTAAAGAAAAAAGTAAAATCTTTTTAGTAGTTGACAACCACTCCTTTCATCTCTAAGTCATTGACATCAAAAAACGGGTGTGATATACAGTTTGAAAAGCAATTACAGTTGTCTTTTGATTTCTGAAGAAATGAACATTATGAATGAAGGAAATCGTATTTTAGTATCATGAAAGCAATAAACTGTTTTCATACTGCTCTGCAGAAGATGACACAACAAACAAGAAGCAGTCAAGAGATATATGTCAATTATTTTCATTCGGCCTTATCTAGTTTTGATTATTATTGAGATCTTGAAGAATGCTTTCGAAGGGTTGGAAGGTGAAAGATGCGACTGTGTCATCCATAGATTGATGTAAAAATATGAAAGAGAAAAAGCACTTTTGTCAATTTTTCACGTTTATATATTATATTATATATACACGACTGGTTTCGATCCTTCGGTCATTTTCGAATGCTGAAAACTATCTTAGGTATAAAGATGATAACAAGATTCCCTAAATGTTAAGCAAGGGGTAATTATTGATTTCAAAATGGTTATCAAGAGTTAATCTGGTGTTCCTGCGTTCCTTAATTTCCAACACGTTCATTTTACTTTCTTCATTGTATTTTTGGAGGACTTTGAGATTTCACTCCAATTTCATCTCATTCAAAAGGCGTATGTGATCAAAGCCTTCCTTTCTAAATTGACATGCATTCTCGAATTCCAGAAAATCTTCATCTCCTAATTTCATTGTCTCGTTATTTTTCGAAAACGATTTTATGAGTGCCTCTAGACTCTCAAAATCTAAGACCCCTTTCATTTTATTCCCTTTTTTCCTATCAATTCATGAAGAGTATACGCTTTCATGAGGTCCCCCGGTTTTATTGACATAAATAAACATGCAGTGGTGAATAGAGCCCAATGCTCCTTTCGAACTGTACAGTTATCAGCCCGAAACACAATTTCTCTGCCATCGCTGTCGATCTTCTTAAGAAAATTGTAAAAAGAAGAAATTACTTCTGGACCAGACCTTCCCGTAATTGCCTCATGCCATAACACATAATAAAAGAAACTCGCAAATGTTTAATTAAAAATTATCAGTCGACTTATAAACACTGCGCCTTTAGGGGTCATTTTAGGAATAATAAAAAAATTTTGCATGTCTACCGTAAATATCTCAGCATTTTCATTTCACCCTGAAGAATATACGTCCTTGACATAATATTGTCTTGCCTTTGTGTAATTCTCTTTATGTGATATGAAATTTTCGCAGCTTTGACTGTTTCCACCGTTGTCACTCGTGGGTTGTGATTGAGATTCCGGTTCATCATCAGCTGTCACATAGGAATTTTAAAGTTACCCTTCATTGTCATGCTCTTGAAAGAGAGAAGAAGTGTTACAGTTATCTTGGGTAGGCTTCGAGAAAGCAATATTTTCGTTCTGGAAAAATTTTTGCAAACTTTCATATGAAATTTCGTTTCTAGAATTACACACACCACAAAAATTGTCGCATCACCTGGTATACTGAATTCCACAATCGATTAAGCAGCTCGATCGCAGTTTCTTTGTCAACATATGTTTTTGACATATGTGGGGAAAAAATCAATAACATTTGTTTCCATATGATCTCAAACACGTCTGAAACAAGAATGAGTTTATTTGACTATCAGTATTCATTTAATTTCTCTTCAGTTTTCAGGTTAAATTAATGCAAGTTTTCTGTGTTTCTTGTTGATTTTCGAATCTTTGAATTTATTGGCTACTGAACGTCCTGCACGCTATTTGAGTGATCATGAAGTTGTACGAATTGTAACACTTTTAGAGGAGGGGCGAGACCAACGTTACGTAGCTAACTTGTTGAATGTTAACCAAAGCACTATTTCAATAGCAATTAATCGGTATAACGAGACAGGGGAATATGGAAGAAGGGCCGGACAGGGAAGAAATCGGATAACAACACCAGTTGATGATCGGTGGCCTCGTTTAACTGCACTAAGAGTTCGACACTGTACGGCTAGAATGCTACAAAATGAATTTGCACTTTCCAGAAATATGCATATTTCATCGCAAACTGTTAAGAACAGGTCAGAGAAGACGATATCAGACCAAGAGTGGCTTCTACTGGCGCGCGTCTTACAAGAGAGCATCGAGTCGCAAGACTTCAGTTTGCGAGGGAATATGCAAATTGGGGTATTCCAGAATGGTCAAAAGTTCTCTTTTCCGACGAGTCCAGGTTCTGTCTAGTATCAAATGATAGACGCAAGCCTGTATACAGGAGACCTGGGGAACGGTATCAGCTATGCAATATCCGGCAAACCGAAAACTTCGGAGGGGGCTCAGTATTGGTGTGGGGAGGAATTTCTTTCCATCGTTGAACTAAGTTAGTCCTAGTGAATAATGGAAGAATGACAGCGGCTAGATACATTGCAGATATCCCTGAACCCCATGTGGTACCCTTTGGCCCCTTTATTGGCGAAAACTTCATTTATATACATGATAATGCTTGGCCTCATGCAGCTAGAGTAGTTACAGAATTTCTGTAAAATGCCGAAATTGATTTTAAGATGGCCAGCCAGATGTCCCGACTTGAATCCCATAGAACATGTTTGGGAAAATCTGCTTCCTGAAAGGTGGAACTCAGTGAGTCAAGAGTACATTCAAAATATGTTTGAGATGTAAACTGGCAGTAATTAGGGCCCGGGGAGGAAACACTCGATTTTGAAAATGATTAGTAACCATTCGATGCTAGTAGATTGGTCTCTTCGCGAAGTTTGAAGATGGTAAAATTTTTTAATCTTTCATTAACTCGAAAATTGTTGGTATTTTCCATCATAAACTCATCTCTTTTGAAGGATATCTTCTTATCCTAAGACCTAAAAGTTTATATAGTATTGTTGTAAAAATTAGGTGATGCGACAATTTTGTGGGGAGTGTATAATCTTTCCACATTTCATAAATCGAAAGATCAGAAGTTAAATATCTTCTATTAGGGACATGAGACATATTATAATGGGAAGGCAGCAGATGATAACTGCTGATGTACGTTTTTATTTTTTTTTGATTTTCTAGCCCTAAGTTGGTTATTTCCCCACCACGTTTCAAACCTCTCTTGTGGGTAACATTTGGGCAATCAAAAGTTGCATTACGCAAGAACTCTGTAACAACAATCCGATCGGGTTTGATTTCTAAGTTGCTCAAAATCATAGTTTCACAAATTTGTACTTTATCGCCATCTAGATTAGAAAAATAATCATCGTTCTCAGCATTCGCTAATATTTATCAGCACATTGTTCTATTGCACGTGATTCTAATCTGGTTGGCATAAATGATTTACACTAAACTCTTTATGAAGAAGAGCAGTGGATTTGATTGGTTTGATGGCCGTTTTCCTTAAGAATTTCTTCTGCATTTTTGAGAACACGGAGGAAGGAGATTCTTACTCTCGGTGCGCTTTATTCTTCAGTTCTTTTCAAGTTTGTCAATTCTTGTAGTAGATTCAGATTCTTCTCTAGGCGCATACTCAAGAGTTACAGTTTCATTAAGATTCACATTTCGAGGCTGAAAAATCAACATTGATCTGATATTTTCTATAATATATATATTCAAAGAAATCAAGTCTGTTGATTCGTATTCAAATTATTCTGGACTCGAGAGGATATCACGAGAATCTGTTTTGTGATGAATGAACTTATGTTTTTCAATGCCAGTGGAAAATCTTGAGATTAGTGAAGGTTTGGAGGGTTCGTCATCTGGATTTCAATCTAGGTACTCTTCAGAATCATCTTTAGGAGATGGTGTCCTCTCTCGAGACCTAAAATAAGACACGACAGGATTATCATATTGCTTAATTATAGGCGTTAAAATACGACTCACCTTTATAATTTTGCCAGTTCCAAAATTCTTGAAGATCTCGTGCTGAATCTCGAACCACTCATCGTAATAAATTAATGACACTGAGGCCGTACTTAGGAATGTCTATGCAGGTGAAGGACAATCAAGGTACTGCTCAATATTCGCAACACAACACAACCTCCCTAATCGCCGCTCTTCGGTTTTTTTCACTAGACGGTGAAATCACGGCGAAAGTTTAGTAATCATCATCATCATCTACCTTATTGTAATTTGTAGTCTCAAATATCGAGTAATTCGATTTAGTTGATTTTCAATTGGAATTTATTCATTTGTTGGGCAAGTATCTCCTTCCATTGAGTTTTTGATTGTTACGGAAGGACAAGTGAAATAGCATATCGACCTAGTTTGTTATTAGGATGTAAACATATACCTCATGGATATTTTGTTTTGCAAAATCAATCAAGATGCATTATTTTGGTGAGTTACTAAAATGTGTTCCCTCATAACTCCCGATGCAAAATACCAAATAAAAAATTGTAAATAGGTAAGCATAGAGCTCGCGCAAGAGATTACCAAATAACGAAAAAACATTTTTCTAGTAGCTCGACTTACTAGCTTTTCAATTTGTACGGCAGACGGTCATTCTACCATGATATGCTTTTCAGCTTTGCGTTAAATCCATAACAATTTTTTTGTCGGCAAATGTAATTGTTTTGACTACCACCTAAGTTTCTTAACATTATATTAGCCGAAGAGACTCACACGAAACAACTGTATCAAGATATGGGTTTTATTACTCTCCCTTTACCAGCTGCACAAGTCGACGCAAGCACCTAGTGCCCAGATTCCGCTATAGAGAAATTCCAGGTGAAGCCGAGTTCTGAAAAACACAAAAACGACAGCAGAACAAGCAATCTTCTATCCACATTCAGACGGGTCACCTCGGTGCTGCCGAGGGGATGCATGCCCTTATTCGAAATATAATCGCACGAAAAATTTGAATCCAGATCAATAAATCTCTATGCTTACCGCGTTGTAATGATGTTAGCAATGGGAGCAATATGTCAGCTTTCTCGGACGATCATCGTCAACAAATTTCATATATAAATAAATAAAGTTATTTGAAAAGTGGTTTACACAAAATCAGTCTTCTTTACTTCCATCGGGATTTTTTCCAAATCACAAAATCAGTCTTCCTCACTTCCATCGGGATTTTTTCCAAATTTACAGAAGAATATTCCGTTTTCTGTAAATGGCACATGATTTATATGAGGGTTGGTTTAGATGGATTGGTAATTGGACATAAATTCAATCTTTTAAGTGAAAGAGTGAAAATAATTACTTAATTACAATCTATTTATACCTTGACTAAACAATTTAAATATGACGTACATGATAGAGTAATGTGAGGTGGTGAACCATCGTTTCTGCTGACTTGCTGATTCCGCTTTGTGTATTCCATTGGCCATGTTGCATCGTTGACCTATGTTGTAAGTCTTTGATTGTGGAATATTGGAATTCTATCTAAAGTGAAATATGAATTTTTATTGTATCCTATAAATTTCGATCTGTGTGAACATCTTTGCCCGCCTCGGAGTATAACGGCTCTAGGACGAACGACTGCTCCATCTGCTGGCTTGGCGAACTGGCCGGCCTTGTAGTCCTAGGTCGTGCTTCGGGACTTTGCTTATCCTGAACTTCAGAGTTCGCCCGTTTGTTATTCATCCATTTCCATGCCATGCAACTTGATACTATCACAACCATAATAACAATTACTGTGATATAACTGTTGATTGTTGATACGATGCCAGTGTGTCGCCTTCAATTGGTTTTCTTGGCGGACAGCCTCTTCTTTAAGATTGGATATGGTATGAGATATTTTGAAAACAGGCTCCATTTCAATATATCCTTGCTTCGTCAGGATTTCTGTCATCATTGATGTGTTTGGTATAATTTCTTAGAAGCTTGTGGCGACAACCGTTACATCACTCCGTGATTTCGAGCGCAGAGTATTTTGTTTTGTTGGGATGAAGCAGTGAGGCGCTATTTGAATGATCCCTGTTCCGGTCAGCATAGCATCTTTGCGATTTCCTTCGCATAGTATTGCTGCTCGAGTGGGAGTGTCGACAATGAACAACCATGTATTTAATTTGTTCATTTCTTGCCAGACTATTCCTTTTGTTGTTAGATGACTGTATTCATAATTGGGTTTGTCCATTCTTCGATATATTTCATCCATTACGCAGTTAGGGCTGTTTTCTATATTTTTGACTACTGTTGGGTTGCAGACAAACGTATGAGGTCGCACTGCAGGGGCTGTTTGAGTTCTTGATTTGTTATTTGGAAATACTTTTGTCGAATGTAATCTGCAGCTAGACATGGAGTCTGACGATTTCTTTCGAATTTACGTCGTTTTCATTAAGTCATATAGATGGGTTTCTATTATGAATAGGTAAGCAATCTTGATGAATTTCTCATCCATTTCTACTTCTGTTCTCTCGAAGTGTTGTTGTAATATTGTGAACATGGATGGACATTGCTCTCGGGCTTTTTTATAGCGTCTGCTGCTTCTGAGAGCGGAAGGTATTCCATTAGCACACCTTTGTGGTAACAAATGTCGATCAGTTTGCTGTATTTGTTGTATATTTCGCTCAAGTAATTGTTTGCTAATTGGAAACTGGTAAGCAGATGAGAATTTGTTGTTTCTATACTTGGCAAGCAAAATCCTCTTGTTGTTAAAACGTTTTTCGATGATCTGTCATGCAGTTTTGTAGTTTGTTGCGGATGTGTCCATGTACAAACACTCAGGTAGACTCATCAATGAACAAGTCGATTTAAGCCCTTCACCTCTATTGAACCTCTTCGGGGAGCAATCTTTTCCTTGATTTTATTGGATGTACCTGTCATAAATAACCACTCAAGAAAAAGCAACCCAATAAGTTTTTAATTACTCAGGAACATTTTCATTTATATTCTGATTCTTATTTTCTGTACATTCAATCGTCTGAAGAAGCTACGGTGTAGCGGAACGCGTTACGAATCGCAATTATTTGGTACATGAATCATATGATTAGGTGGATTGGTAATTTGACATAGATTCAACCTTTTAGGTCAAAGAGTGAAAATAATATCGCTTTATTTAACTTAATTACAATCTATTTATACCTTAACTAAACAAACTAAATATGATGTACATAATGGAGTAATGTGTGGCGGTGAACCATCGTTTCTGCTGACTTGCTGACGCCGCTTTGTGTATTCCATTGACCCAGTTGCATCTTTGACCTTTGTTGTAAGGTTTTGATTGTGGAATGTTGGAATTCTATCCGATGTGAAATATAAATTTTTATTGAATCCTATAAATTTTGATCGGTGTGAACAAATTTACTTCCATTCAGTGTTTTGTAATGTAACTGAACTTAAATCTCTTTCAAGATCATGATTTCTGCTGTTCGGAACACGAAAATAACAGTTTTTAATCACACAAGATTAGATGTAGATACGTGATTTCCTATTTTATAATAATCTAGGCGCACGATTTTCATTCCATATAATGAAGGTATAATGGAAATACCCCTTAACATCATCGACTTAACACGAATAGAATATTCTGACGCTAAATTTAGAGAAGATAGACATCTCCGTGGCTAACATCTTTAACATACTAACGTTGTTCGAACGCAAACACTCGAACCATTATTGATTTTCAATAAATCGTGATGTTATAGTAGCATATGCTACCAAGGTATATTACGAATGAAAACAGGGTTATATATTTTGACGATATTCCACCTGAGAAACTTATATGCTTTTCCAAGTATAGAGTCCGTCATGGGTTTCAGCGTTATTATGCAAAAATAAAAATATTGATGGCAATTCTGGGACACAGTTGCAATTCCCTTAGCAATAATAACTTGGCTTATCGATACTTTACTGGCTATATGCAGTATCTTCAAAATGAAAATAAATCATTCCTTGCTATTGCTCTTTCGCGGTGCATCAACACGTTTTGTATATCAACTTTATTTTATTTACTCCATAATAATCCCTAGGGTTGTAAAGCATGTCACAATATAAATATAATAAATTACAACTGTGTAAAAATCATAATTGTATATAAAAACAAATATAAGACTTATGAGGCGAACATTTACATACATACATATACAGATCACAGAAACAAAAAATAAAAAAATGGAATATCACAGTCTATTATTACGGATAATAAAAAACAAGTAATATGTTTTCAGGAATTTTACTTGATAATTGTGATTCGTAACGCGTTTCACTACACCGTAGCTTCTTCAGACGAACGAATGTACAGAAAATAAAATGAAAATATAAATACAAATATTCTAGGAGAATATTCGCGTAATTTGAATCAGATTTTTTATTTGAAAAACAGTGTTTATGTTCCGATATTCTAATATTAAAATTTCTATGTGTTCTACCAATCAAGAAATTAACACAGTCATTGCAATTCAATCTATAAACATCTGATTTATTGTTTTTATTTGATTTGGTTTTATTATTTTTATATATTTGCCTAAACTATTATTAGTTTGGGAAGCTATGTTGAAATTATTGCTACTCAAGAATGGTTTCAGTTTCTCACTTGTAATGCCAACGTAGGTTAAGGTGTTGAATTTTTGTTTCAATTTATCGACAGGGTAGATTTCATTCAATGCGATTCTACTTTGTCTTTTATTTAAGACATTATTTATTAGTTTGGGATTGTAACCATTATTTTTGGCAATTTGTTTAATCAAATTCAATTCTTTGTTGAAAGTTTCTGGTGATAACGGGATGTTAATCAATCTATGAATAAAACTGTTGAATGCTGTGTTCAGCATTGGTAGAACAGATAGAAATTTTGATATTAGAATATCAGAACATAAACGCAGTTTTTCAAATGAAAAATCAGATTCAAACTAAGCGAATCATCTCCTAGAAAATAGTCACTCTTTCGACCCACAATTTGAAATTTTGCATACAGATAATAAATATTGGAAGGTAGATCTTTGGAAAACTTTAGAATAAACACAAACACTCAGGTAGAATCATCAATGAACAAGTCGATTTAAGCCTCTGTTGAATCTCTTCTGGGAGCAATCTATCCCTTAATTTTATTTGATATACCTGTCATCAAAAACCACTTAAGAAGGAGCAACCCAATAAGCTTTTAATTACTCAATAACATTTGTATTTATATTCTCATTTTTATTTTCTGTACATTCATTCGTCTGAAGCTACGGTGTGGTGAAACGCGTCACGAATCTTAATTATTAAGTAAAATTCCTAAAAACACATTACTTTCTCATTATTGATAATGGAATTTTACCAAGTAAAAGAATCCTAAATTCAAATATTATTGAGGAACTCGTCAATCGTGTAATATGGTCTTGTCTCGAGGTACTTCATCAACCTCTTCTTCATTAGTTCAGCAGGGAGAGATCTGATATTCCGAGGGATTCTATTGAAGATTTTCACCAGCATATATCTTGCATTCTTCTGGAAATAGGTACACTTCATATGAGGTGGATGTAAGTTTCGTCTTCGTCACTTATTGTTATCATGAGTTGCTTCCTGTTCTTCAAATAACTCTTTATTAGTAGCGACGAAAATAACTCACTCATAAATATACAGTGAAATTATTGTGAGCACTGATTTCTCTACGAAATATTTCCTGAAACTTTTTGTCAATGGAAACCGCAGTATGCCACGAAAACACCTCTTCTGCAACGACAGTATCCCATCTACCTCTGACGAATTCCCCCACAACACAATTCCATAGCGGAGCCTATTGTGCAAATACGCATGATAAGCCATGAACGCTGCTCCCTGGCTCATAGTATCTGCTGAAGTTCTCAGCTCATATACGTATCTTGCCATACTCTCAGCCACCTTATCTATGTGATCCCTCCAGCTCAGTCTGTAGTCAACATGGACTCCCAAAAAACATACCCCTTTCGATGTTTTGTATGCTTCTGATTGTCTGGTGCAGGTTGTACTCAGGAAATTTGTACTGTACCCGAACTCAATGAGCTGCGTTTTTTCAGTATTCATTTTGAGTTTATTGTCGTCGAGCCACTGGCAGAGCTCAAATACAGCATCAAATATAATGTCTTTCATGCCTCTGTCGTCGCCAGACAACGACGTTTCATCGGCAAATTGAACAACCCTGTTTGGTAGTACCTCAGGAAAGTTGTTAGTGTACATGATGAAAAGAAGCGGCCGCCCAAGCACAGACCCCTGAGGAGCCCCCTTTGTGACCGACAATTCATCTGACTCGATCAACATACCCTTAACTGGATCCCGTTCAACTACAATTTGGGATCTTCCAGTAAGATGGGACCTTATGAGTTCCTCTTATTCCCAGTATATTCAGTTTTTGATAGAGGAAATCGTGATTTACTTGTCGAAGGCCTTAGATAAATCAGCACACATCAAGACTGTACGTTTCTTATCATTGAAAGAATCGATTATTCTGGTCAAAGTCTGATAAAGAGATAGAGGAACATCCTTCAGCAACCGCACCGGCACCCCATCGCAACCCACGTAGTTCGTATCTCTCAATGAATGAACAATATTCAGAACCTCCATCGCATCAACCGAATGTAGCGCAATACTGTTGGGAACGCAGGCAGCACTGAAACGACACTCCTGGTATAGGAGAAATAACTTCTTCAAATTCCCAAAAAAACATTAAAAGCACTGAGGTATACAATTTTTTTGATTGAGTTTATTCAATTCAGTTCAGATCTATTGCAAAATCTAGGACATAATATGAAGTAGTGCTCTAGAAAGGTAAGATTCATTTTACCATGTGGAACAGAAGGATTATGCCAATATTCAACTTTACATAGCTCACCTCAGTAACAAATAGAGGAAATAATTGAATTTATCAATTTCTCCTCTAGACATTTTTTAAATTGTCATTTTGAAATTTCATTTCGCTGCAATGCTTAGTTTCGAAATTATAGGTTAGACTGCCTCGGTAGCTGCACGGTCAGTGTGCAAGCATACTGGAGTTGCTTGAACAAAAAAGTGAATTTGACAAAGATATACATCGAAATGGGGGACATGGCTAACGGCTAAACCAATGACCATCGAAGGCCAGATAACTTGTAATCCATGGTGGTGGCAGTTATCATTGCACAGTCTAGGTGAGAGTTTCGGAGTCCACTATGAACTGTAGGTGCCTAGAACAAAACAAACAAACAAAAATATAGGTTACAAGAATTGTCAACAATCTCTATTATCTAATGCAGCGACTGCTGCTGGTAGAAATGAACCCTACATATTGTGGCATGGACATTCTCGTCCTTGTCAATGACTTTTGAGATGAAATAGATGTTTGATTGTTATTAACTGACTGATTTGGTACTCTTGATATCTATAACCATTTAGGTATGTTGCAGGGTCGTTTTGTCTTGATTTTGGATTTGAAAATTACTCAAATCGATCCAGCTATATTTTTCACTGATTAGAATTTTCATAGATATAGAGCTTAGCACCTATTTCATTTCAGTGGAAAGAACAGTTGCGTTTTATTTGTATATAGGAAATGGAGAACATAGAAGACGATGGCGGAATCTGAAATAGATTGGGAATAGTGTTTTTTAATATAGAAATTATACAATGAATTGAAAGTATTTACGACTGATTTATCTCGTGAAAATCCATCTTGATTGGGTAAATGTATACTATATGTTATGAACTTTAATGTTCAGGTACACGACACGAGTTCCGAATATTACTTCATTTTCAAGTACTTATACTACATTATAGTTTCGGTATTTATATTACTGCTAGGTTCGGTAGAGAGTGAGGTTTTTATAGATTGAGTAATGGGGAATGATTTCTATCTAATTGATTGTTGAGTTTCTTCTTATTTTGTTAATTTCAAACAATTAAGAAAATTCAATTTCTGGCCTTTATTACCGATATGTAGTATTTGTGATATTTGTGCCGTACATTCTTGAATTTATTCATTTTGGCCTGGAATTGGAATTAAATAATAATTTTCCTAGCTTAGGTGCGCTGGTGAAGTCAATTTTCCTATAAAATTTAGAGAAATAATTCCGTATTTTAGTGGATAACTGTCCTTTATAACTCTGAGGCATGTAGTTTGATATTTCTTTGTCCATAATTGGGCATGAAAGTTTCGAAATCCGGTTATTATTATGTTTGTTAATAGTTTTCCCAATCAATTGTGGTGGAAAATGGCAAATTTTTTATGGGCAAACACAACAATTTTCAAATTTCTTAGACACTATCTATCAAAAAATGTAATTAACTTACGAAATTGAATCGAGCGTTTCTATTAACGTTCTGGACTAAACCATAACTAAAATCAATAATGGTATTAGTTTTGAAATCTTTAGAAAAGACACATTCACAGATGCTATAATACTTTTTGGTTCATTAAGTCCCCTAAATCAAAAACTTGCAGCTTTTAATTCCATGAATCACAGAGCGTTCACAGTACCAATGTCGGAGAGTAACTTTAAGTCAAAAATTAATTTAATCAAACAAATGGCTTTGAATAGTCATTTTACAACACAATTGATTCAGAAAACTATTAACTTCTATACCTAATTATAGACAAAGCAACATCCAAATATATCTCTCTCTGAGTTATAAAGGACATTTTTCCACTAAAATACGGAATTATTTTTTCAAATTTCACCAACACCTAACCTAGGAAAATTATTATTCAGTTCAAAGATCGAACTGAATAAATTTATGGAATCTGGAGTGTATAAAATCGAACGCAGTGAATGTACGGCACGTTACGTAGGCCAAACCGGTAGAGACTTCTAACATAGAATTGTTCCAAAGAGCATACACAAGTTGTGGATATCAAATTTGTTTTCAATACATCTGACGCCCAAGATGAATCGTTATTAGAACAGAACCTGAATGTGGTATTTATTGTTCAGAATAGATTCACGGTTTTTCATGAAATTCAGCATATCAATTATTGTGCTGTGTATGTAAAGTAATTGTATGGAATTCACAGTTGATGAAAAATAATAAATAAATGATGGGTTTCTCACTTGGCAAAGGTTTCACAAATATTTTTCTAAAAATACTCCACATATGTTTCTGGTTATCAGCCCATTATTAAGATGCAATACTAAATTCAAAATGAATGTTACTTATGCATAAGGGCATTAACAACAGGAGGTAAATTGGAGTCTAGTTGGTCGTTGTAAATTGGATAGTTTTTCCTCTGAGCGGACGTAATTTCAATAATCTCTAAGATGTCCATCCTTTTTCCGTTATTACATGGATGCATGGGTTCGATATTCTCGAAATGTATGAAATGATTTCTGTTGATGCAGTTGACCGAAAAACCCGTAGAATTTTTATTTTGGAGTGTATTTTATATACTCCGACTTCTATCGAATAATTTTGTTTTATCTTTATTATTAATAAATAATAAACCCAAATTCTTTTTATTAGTGCTGATGGTGTAAATATTATTTCTGTGTAATCTGTTACATATGTTGTTGCTGATATTAGGAATGTGGTTAATTGGAAATTTTCGGTTAGATTTGTCAGTATGCAACGGATAAATGCTCTGCAATAAAATTCTATGTCATTTTTGTCTTATTAAGGTATCAATTAATTATGGTTCATAGTCGTTGTTCTTAGCGATTAGTTTTAGAACTTGAACTTCATTCTCAAAATCGACAGCTGACAAAGGAATAAAAAGAAATCTGTGCACAAATGAATGGAAATCACTCAATTTGATACTATGAGATTGGGCACTACTGTTATGAATCTATTATGAATGAAATTTATAGAATTACTTGTTGATCCTTTCTAACAAATTCCAAACCGAGGCCATATCTCTAATTGAAGAGTGTACGAATTTATTATGAAAAGATGGGTTGAAATTGACTGTTATGATTCCAAAATCAATTTTATATTCATTACCCAAAATTCACAAGGTCCCATGAGACCTATTGTTACATATGTAAGTGCTTCAGCTACTTAATTATGTATATTTGAACAACATTATTCTAAATTTCATACAATATAATCCAATTTACTCAATAAAAAAAAGTGCGGGATTGCTTTCTTTTGAAGAACGACAACTGCGCGGAGATTTGATTATGATATTTCGTAAAATTAAGTACAATTATGCCAATTTACATCATCTCTACGAATTAAATACTGATGTACGTCTACGTGGACATGAGATGATAGTAAAAAAGGAGAGGTATAGGACACGACTTACCGAACCGTGTATTCGGTCCATGGAACGGAGTTTCAAGTAAAGTGGCTGAGGCTGAGTCCGTCAATATGCCGAGTCCGTCAATATTTTTAAAAATAGAATAGACAGTATGATTTTTGGGGAACTATAGAAATCTATGTTATTTTTTTCTATATTTGATTAATTGTTGATTATGTTGCATTTATCGCTTTTTACATTTAGAATATCATAGGATTTTAAAACCTCATTCTTTTTTACCTTAATAATAATAATAATACAAAACTCTATTGAATTAACCAATCACTTGAGATCTCTAAAAATGCCAAATTAGTTTTCTTGATATAATTAATCTATATCCTTCTACACCATGCAGTGATGTCAAATCCACAATTAGTCAACAACTTCAATCCAACATACAGTCAGCTGTAAACCTATGTCTCCAACAAAGTTATTTCAGGTTCAATAATAAAATATTCTAACAATTAGGAAGGAGGTTTACTTATGGGCTCTCTATTGTCTCTGTTATTAAGTGAAATATTTATGACAACTTTAGAAAATATAATTTTAGTTCCTCCAATATCCTAATTAAGATTGTATTTTTATACCTAACCTATTCGGATACCCTGATTCATAACAGTAGTTCCTCATTCCAATATTATTTCTGTGTAATCTGGTACATATGTTGTTACTAATATTAGGAATATAGTTAATTGAAAATTTTCTGTTAGATTTCTCAGTAAGCAACGGATAAATGCTCTGCAATAAGAGTTTATGTCGTTTTTGTGTTATTAAGGTATCAATTAATTTTGGTCCATAGCCGTTGTTCTTAGCGATTAGTTTCAGAATTTGAACTTCATTCTCAAAATCGACAGCTGACAAAGGAATAAAAAGAAATCTGTGCACAAATGAATGGAAATCACTCAATTTGATACTATGGGATTGGGAACTACTGTTATGAATCTATTATGAATGAAATTTATAGAATTACTTGTTGATCCTACTAACAAATTTCAAACCTAGGTCATATCTCTAATTAAAGAGTGTACGAATTTATTATAAAAAATGGATTCAAACTGCCTGTTATGATTCCAAAATCTTCAATTTTATATTCATTACCAAAAATTCTCAAGGTAGATTGTCCCATGGGACCTATTGTTTCATATGTAAGTGCTTCAGCTACTTAATTATGTATATTTGAACAACATACTTCTAAATTTCATACCACATAATCCAATTTACTCAATAAAAAAAAAGTGCGGGATTGCTTTCTTTTGAAGAACGACAACTGCGCGGAGATTTCATTATGACATTTCTTATAATTAAGTACAATTATGCCAATTTACATCATCTCTACGAATTAAATACTGATGTACGTCTACGCGGATATGAGATGATACTAAAGAAGGAGAGGTATAGGACACGGCAAAGGGAACATTTCTTACCGAACCGTGTATTCGGTCCATGGAACGGAGTTTCAAGTGTAGTGGCTGAGGCTGAGTCCGTCAATATTTTTCAAAATAGAATAGACAGTATGATTTTTGGGTGAAATCTTTGTTATTTTTTTTCCATATTTGATTAATTGTTATAAATGAGATAAAAAACACAAGGTTCAACTTTAATCTACAATTTATTTGAAAAAATTCGACGACGTTTCGCTGACACAGCAGCTTTATCAAGAATGACAAACAGATTGAAGAGTATGGTATTATAAACAAATCGTAGAACAAGTTGGATGAATAACAGGAAAATCCACACCGAGCTATTGTACAGTTAGTATGGAAGGTAATAAAAACTAATTAAACAAGTTAAGTAGGGGTGAATAATTTACATCTACCTGCTCATTCAAAAGCTTATCCGAATGTTTGTATCTATTTATTTCTAATGCTTCTAGTATATCTAATTTTAAACTTTTTGATTTTATATGTAATATGTCAAAGTTTTTATTGAATGAATGGTTTTCTTTTATTAAGTGGTTTGAATAATTTGAATCAGATTTATTTTTATCGAAGCTACGTTTATGTTCAGATGTTCTTATGCCAAAACTCCTATAGGTCCTACCGATATAAATTTTATCACAAGAACCGTAATTGAGTTTATAGATTCCTGATTTACTTGAGTTTTCAACACGATATTTATTATTTTTAATATGTTTACCTAAGTTATTAGAAGTTTTGAATGAGCAGGTAGATGTAAATTATTCACCCCTACTTAACTTGTTTAATTAGTTTTTATTACCTTCCATACTAACTGTACAATGGCTCGGTGTGGATTTTCCTGTTATTCATCCAACTTGTTCTACGATTTGTTTATAATATCATCTCTTCAATCTGTTTGTCATTCTTGATAAAGCTGCTGTGTCAGCGAAACGTCGTCGAATTTTTTCAAATAAAGTGTAGATTAAAGTTAAACCTTGTGTTTTTTATCTCATTTATATCATGGATCTACATCAAGTAACGGCCTCCACAATTCAAATGATTAATTGTTGATTATGTTGCATTTATTGCTTCTTACATTTAGAATATCATAGGATTTTAAAACCTCATTCTTTTGTTACCTAAATAATAATAATAATACAAAACTCTATTAAATTAACCAATCACTTGAGATCTCTAAAATTCCGATAAATGCCAAATTAGTTTCCTTTGATATAATTAATCTATATCCTTCTACACCATGCCGTGATGTCAAATCCACAATTAGTCAACAACTTCAATCCAATAGTACATCAAGAAGAAACGATTTCAGCTGTAAATCTATGTCTCCAACAAACTTATTTCAGATTCAATAATAAAAAATATCAACAATTAGAAGGTTTACCTATGGGCTCTCCATTGTCTCTGTTATTAGGTGAAATATTTATGACAACTTTAGAAAATCGAATTTTAGTTCCTCCAATATTCTAATTAAGAATGTATTTTTAAGGAAAAGATATGTAGATATCTTCTGTATTTGGATTGGCACAGATAGACAACTGAATAGTTTTTGAATTCTTTTCTCGATCGATTCAATTTACAATGGAAAATGAAAATAATGAAAAATTTTTGAAAATCTTTGACTTGTTGATTAGTAGGGCTCATGACTCACTCGCCTTCAAAATATATAGAAAGCTAACCTATTCGGATACCCTGATTCATAACAGTAGTTCCTCATTCCAGAGTATCAAATTGAGTGCTTTTCATTTCATTTGTGCACAGATTGCTTTCTCTTCCTTTGTCAGCTGTCGATTTTGAGAATGTTGTTCAAGTTTTAAAATTAATCGCTGAGAACAACGGCTATAAATCGAAATTAATTGATACTTTAGTAAGACAAAAACGAAATAAACTTTTATTGCAGAGCATTTATCCGTTGCATAATGAGAAATCTAACAGAAAATTTTCACTTAACTATATTCTTAATATTAGCAACAAGATATGTAACAGATTACACAGAAATAATATTAACACGATCAGCACTAATACAAAGAATTTGGGTTCATTGTTAGTTAATAATAAATATAAAAGCGGGAGTATATAAAGTACACTGCAGTGAATGTGAGACATTCTATATAGGCCGAACCGGAAGATGCATTGAGAAGAGAGCTGAAGAACAAAAAGATCTATTCTCCAAAATAAAAATTCTTCGGGTTTTTTGGAACACTGCAGTAACAAAAATCATTTCATAGATTTTGAGAATATCGAATTCATGCATCCAGGTAATAAAGGAAAGAGGATAGAAAACTTAGAGATTAATAATTACGTCGGCTCATAGGAAAAACCAGACAATTAGCAACAACCAACTAGACTTCAATTTACCTCCTGTTGTGAATGCCGTTATACATAAGTGAAATCACTCATTCTGAATTTAGTATTGAATTACTCTTGATAATGGGCTAACAACCTGAAATATATGTCGAGTATTTTGATAAAAATATTCGTGAAAACTTTGCCGAGTGAGATAATATGTGAAATAATTTGTTACGCTGAATTTGTTGAATCTGAAACAAGTTATAATGGAACACTTTAAACCAAATTACCGCATTTTCTTGAGATCACTATGCAAAAAATCAGGTCAATTATAATCGAGGGCGGAAATGAAGAATTACTGAAGTTGTAGTTGCTTACGTTTGATATAAGCTACGTATTGAATGGCAGTTACATGAAATAAATGGTCGATCAATCACGATATGCCTACCACGGCCCAGATTAAGTGTTATCTGTACCAGGGTTGTTGCGGATGAAAAAATTCAGACATCCGCGGATGCAGATGCGGATTAATAGAAGCTTACATCCACAAATGCGGATTTGATGCGGATGCGGATTCGGATTTGAAGATTTTAAATTCAAATATTTTTAGATTTTAGATTTTAATAATTAAAATTTTGAGTGCATGAATATTTTCAACAATCAATCAATTTAATTATGACTGCTTATTTATTTAATCATATTTTTAGAAAAAAATACACAAGTTTTTAGTTTTACTTATGAGAAAACAGAATTTTAAGCTTGGAGTTTCGTAATAAGAAATATTAATTTAATATTATTAAACTTCAAAACTGGTGAATTATATTTAGTATATAGCAATAATTCAGCCTTCTCTTCTTCCAACCTGTTTCTTAGTGGATTATAAATTAGCCTAGCTCCACTAAATAGTTGTTCGCTGGGAACACTGGCTGGTGGATGTAATAAATATCTGCATGCTAATTTGGAGAGAATTTTAAATTCACATCGGTAGACTTTCCGCCAATTGAATGGATTTTCATCTAAATCCAGTGTTTTTTTGTTACGATAATTAACAAATTCTTTGAGGAGAAGAGCATCGGGCTTACTGATGATATGAGTGCCCTAGAGTTGCTCATTTCACGAGTGGCTTTTTCAAACGGTTTCAATACTTCAAGACAGCATTCTTTTATTTTCCACTCTTCAGGCAAAATTGATTCAATGTTATTTTATTTGGCATAAAGACTTAACGCATCTTTTATCTTCAAAAACAGCTCAAACATGTAGAACGTGATGTTCCAGTGCGTCACTCAATCCTGGAATACTTTGAGATGCGGTTGGTTAAGTCACGCGAAGCACGAGCCTTTCTGGCTCCGCTCACTTTCTTTACATTTCGTTACTTGGTGATGTGAATCTGCATCCGTAAAAATTCCGCATCGATTGATGCGGATTTAAATGCGGATGCAGATGTCTGAATTATTGCGAATTCCCCTCAAGTTTGAGGTTCGCTATCGCGGATTGTTTTCTAGGTTTCCGTCGCGGTGGTTACAGTGTTACCCTCTAAATATATTCAGTACATATCAACAGTCGAACCTCCGTAAGTGTCGCATTCAATTCAATCCTTAAACGAAAATACATACGCGGATGCCTGCGCCTCTCACCTTGGTAATGTCTCCGAATTTAAAGACAAGTTTTTATGTTTTGTTTGGTTAATAACCAATTTAAATTTATATTTGAATATTTTCTTTCGCGTTAACTTCAACTACTCGATTATTATACCAGATTTCGAGATCAATTACCGTTTATCTTTGTTTTTATGTACAAAATGGGTAAGGATAAGTGGCAATGCTGTGGCCACAAATAGTTGGCAAAAATATTTCACCACATGTGTTTGCTTTCGAAAATTTCAGCTTTTGCGAATCTTAGCAATCACGAAGAGTACAGATTTTTAAACCTTCTTATCCTTATTCTCCTGAAAATGCGTAAAGTCGTTTTCATTTTCATTGAAGCACAATTCTGAATACTAATATTTCTTAGGGTACACTTTTATAATGAAAAAATGCAGATATTGTCATTTTATTTCAGTATAAGTGGAAGAATTAGTTAAGCGCACTGATGGCACCAGCTTCCCGCATGTGACGCAACAAATCTTGAGCATAATTGAAAATATAAGCTCGGCGTCGCCGCGCACATTCTCGTGTGATAAAGTTCAGAAGTTTCGCGTGGAAAATCGTTCTTCGGTGAACGCCTACGGCAACCACGCCAGAATACACCCAACTCAGTACGCGATACCCTATTTCTAAGAACAAGAAAGTGAAAACAAACGTTTTAATTTTTTTTTTCATTTAAACAAAGTCGACGAAAATGAGAAAAATAGCAATTCAAAAAAAACAAAATTATTTTAAGTTTGTCATATTTTGTAGAAAGAACTGTCAGAAAAGTTGACAAGAAAACCTGCTATACTCAATGTCCAACAGCACAAGGTAATGAAATATACTGGCTAATAAACTCAAGTGCTAACTACCCTAAAAAGTTCTGCCTTCAAAACAAAAATTGATTTGTTTTTCCTTTTTTCGAAATATTGAAAATAGATTGAATATTCAAGGTGGCTGATTCGAGAAAAACAATTATTGTTTGCGAAAAGATAACTTTTTTTCAAAAAATTTTGACAGCCTTTCAAAACTCTGTCGTAAAATGACCAATGATAGATTATATATATATATATATATATATATAGTGCTTCAACGAAAACTAAACAGAGGCTATATCTACCAAGATATTCATTTCTGATCAAAACGCAAAAACAGATCAATTTTGTTTCAAGAGGGACATCTTTTGGGCTACAATACTTGCCTGAAATATCAACCCCCTCAGCGGGGACATCTTTTGGGGTACAAAATTTGCCTGAAATATCAACCCCCTAAGCGGGGGTGCAATCCTTGAACATTTTGAATAGGGAAGATGGTTCGAGTGATGACTCAAAAGAAAGGTGGTATATTTGTCTACATCGCTTTGAACGAATTTCCATTTTTAATTGAGAACTGTGACAGATACGGGGTGAGCAACTGAAAGATAGGGAAGACTATTTCCCTAAGACTATTCAAGTTTCAGTGAAGTTAAATGGAACAGATCCATGCTGATCAATGGCAGTCACCATCAAGTACCATCCTCATCTCGAATTTCAACCTCTAGAGCAGGGGTGACCACCCTTGAAAATTTGGAGGAGGGTAGATTTGTCGAATGATACCTCGAAAGGAAGGTATTATCTTTGTCTGCATCCGCGTGAACGAATTTTCATTTTTGATTGAGAACTGTAGAAAATACAGAGTGAGCTATGAAAAATAGAAGAGACTATCTATAGCTCTGAGCTATTCAAGTCTTAGTGCAAAAAAATGGAACAGACTCATTCCAGATCAAAGGCTGTCATCTTTGATCTAAATGAATCTATTTTAGTTTTCCGCACTAATACTCGAATAGTCTTGGGGCGAAAGTTTTCATAATTTTCAGTGGCTCACTCTGTATCTTCTACAGTTTTCAATCAAAAATGAAAATTCTTTCACGGGAATGCAGACAAAGAGAATATCTTTATTTCGAGTTATCACTCGACCCATCTACACTCTTCCAAACTTTCACTCCTGTTCCAGGGGTTGAAATTCGAGATGAGGATGGTACTTGATGATGATTGCCATTGATTAGCATGGATCTGTTCCATTTTACCTCACTGAGACTTGAATAGTCTCAGGGAAATAGTCTTCCCCATCTTTCAGTTGCTCATCCTGTATCTTTTACAGTTTTCAATTAAGAATCGAAATTCGTTCAAGGCAATGTGGACAAAGATTCTACCTTTCTTTTGAGTCATCACTCATCTTTCCCATTCAAAATGTTCAAGGATTGCAACCCCCGCTGAGGGGGTTGATATTTCAGGCAAGTATTGTAGCCCAAAAGATGTCCCTCTTGAAACGAAAATTGACCTGTTTTTGCGTTTTGATCAGAAAAGAATATATTGGTAGATATATCCTCTGTTTAGCTTTCGTTGAAGCACCCTGTAGTTACTTCTCTCCTAACATCACGGTGAATTGTTTGAGATCAACATAACCATCTATCATTTAATACGAACAAAACAACAACAAGATTCTATCACATAATAGAACAACGAGCTCGAGTAGGTACATTACCTTCACTCATGGACTCAACAGATATGTGCATTATTCCTTAATAGACGCCTACATAGATACTTGAATATTCGTACAATTTAGAACGCTCTGTTATTCTACGCATTTCGAGTATTCTTCTCCGCGAAGTTGATTAAATTTGCACCTGACAAAACCAATTTCATCTTGACGAAATATAATTAAACGATGAGGTGTCGAATACGAGTTGCATGAATGAGGTCTATTTTCATTTCAAATAATCTTGAAGGTGTTTTGATTACTTTGGAAGCACAAGACGTTCGAATATTCGAAGCTGGCAAATAGAATTATCGGGCGATCATATGCAATTCGTAAAATAATACTACGAATTAGTTTAGCTCTAGAGATTCAAACTCTGAAGAATACTTAATTAGATTATGGCTTTTTATGATTCAATTACGCGAATTTAAGCTTCAAAATATTTCATTCAAAACATCTGAAAATAATGGATCGGAAATGTACTGGTTTCCAGCTTTCGCTGTTACGAAACTTTTAATAATGTGCCGATTCATTGTATCTGTTTTGGATTCTAGCTATAAAAAATATACCTTAAAACAAACACTTTTGTCTAATCTCCACGTTGTTGAGTTTTAATACACTCGACCGGTTTTCACAGTCACATCGAGTGTCTAAAGCTAATAAACACCTCAAAAATGTCTAGGGAACACTTCTGAATATCGATATTTCATATCCAGAGCGATCAATATAGATGATTTTTTAAGAAATGAACACCTGCATTAATTTTTCACCAAATTATGTAGAGTGCCGCAACAGATTTCAGTTTTTTTTTATAGAAAACTAAAAATGCAGCAGATGCGACGCTGCTTTATAATTATTTCATGTATTCAGTGTTTGAACACAGTTAGTTGGCACTTTGTTTCTGTTGTAAGCACAAATAAAAGATTCAAGTTTTGTGATTCGACCATGGAAAGACGACATTTGACTAGAGAAGAGATGTTACGAGCCATTGGCATACTCCAAGCTGGGAGCTCACAACGGGAAGTATCCAGGGTTCTGGGAAGTAGCCCAAGTATAAACCGTTTATGGTCGCGTTTCAATGAAACAGGTAGCGTGAAAGAACGCCATACAGGTCGGTTCAGGATTAGTACAGTCGCCCAAGACCGATATTTGGTTTCACAAGCCAGACGAGATCGTACTACCACAGCATCTCAATTAGATCAAGAGCTATCACGAGTTCATAATGTACAAATTTCCGACCAAACTGTGAGAAATTGACTGCACGAAGGTCAACTCCACTGCAGACGTCCTTTAAGAGTTCCTCAACTGACCCATGGAAATCGCGCTGCTCGTTTAGCTTGGTGCCAAGAACACGTAAACTGGGATCAAGAGAGGTAGGCCACTGTTCTCTTCAGTGATGAATCTTGATTTAGTTATTATCCCGATTCGGGAAGAATTCGAATATGGAGAGAACCTGGAAAGCAAAACCATCTCCAGCATGCTCGAGAATTTGTTAGACAGGAGGCGGATCAGTAATGTTTTGGGGAGGTTTACACCTTGGTGGAAGAACTGACCTCGTTCTCATACAGAACAACCTCACGGGAAATTCTTACGCAAATGATATAGTTTTACCTGTAGTGGTACCGTATCTCCAAACAATGGGTCAAAATCCACTCTTCCAACAAGATAATCCCCTCCTCATCGTGCAAGAGTTGTCTTGAACGTTCTCTCCCAAACGTTTGCTATAGTCTACTGCGTCAGGATTCCATGGTTAAATCCCACAGGCCCTGAATGAATTCACAAGAATACTTGGTTTAATGTTGTTAATCAACCGGAACAAATTCTTCTTTGGTCAAGTCTTCATGAGGATGTTCCCTACGCCAGACTAGCACATTGTTTTTCTAGCCAGTCCGAATCGGTTTGATTGCAGATGCGCTAGCACGTTGCAATATTCTTGTTGAGTTGGGATACAGATACTTACAAGAGATTTTCACCTTCCTCCAACCATTGTCCTTCAATCCAATACCCCATTCCATGGGAACAGATGCAGCTACTGTTGAAGGAAGCATTTTATGAGGATACATTATCATTGGAGGGTTACCTCACTAGCTGCCGAAGAAGTGAAAATAACAGTTAAAGATGTCTACGCTTGACCGACATTTATTTCGTAAACGTTCTTCAGACCTCGTAGGGTTAGGACATTTTAATTGTTTGGGCAAATTTGAAAACCTGTCTCTTCTAAGACTCTGGTAGGATCGTTTAAAGTTCCGTGCTACCCTTGATCTGTTAGGTAAGTGTAAATATTTTCAAACTTCCCCTTACATCCTGCTCTGTTATCTTCGAACTGTCAGCTGTTTCCACGACTGATGTTCGAATAGAAACATCTAGGTGCCTTCTTAGAAAAGCCTTATACCACCCAACTCCTGATGAATTGTCTCGAAAAAATTTTCTGGGGTTTTGATCAAGAAATTGCTTCGCTGAGTGTTACACATCTTTTTGTCTTCAAGGAAAACCTCGTCTTGAACACTCAAAAATCCAATTTTTCAAAGTCAATTCTCCTGCAGCAGTTGTATGAGTGGGTCCATGCCGCGGATCTTTGAAAATATTGTTTTTAAGTCGAAAATGTATTGTCGATCTAGGAAAGCTAAAAGTTAAAGCCGCTTTCTTTTTTGGCATTCCATTTTATACGGCTTCTAATGCTTTGTTAATTTGCTGATTAGAGTTTTTCTTCTCTCTTTATTTTGGGCACGTTTATTATTTGTATTTCTGATAACAAAAAAAGTAGATGAAAGAAATTGAAGGAAACTTCAACAGACACTTATTGCCACCTTGAAGATTATAGTTATTGACCCTAGTGCCAACTACTGTTCTCTGTTGAAATTTGGCTTAATAGTTGATCTTTTTCTACTGACAAGTATGAAACAAAGAAGAAAACATAAATTTTCTAGATCTTTAAAAGTTTGTCGATATGCACAGTAATTGGCACATCTGCCAATAACTAAAAATGTGTGAATTCCTTATCATAGACATTGGCACCTTATAATCTTGAGAAGCATATTTCTAGGTAAGATTCTTTGAAAAAACTTGAATTCAATGTATTATAATATAGTTTAATCAGTTTCTATTACATAAAACTGCTACATGTGCTTGATTAGAGTCTCAACTACAACGCTTATGCTTACTGATTTCGTACAACTTACCTGATAAAGCACACACAACATGAGACTTGAACTGCCAACCGCCAAATAAGAACTTTCGCGCCCTTGGTGTGGACTAAAATTTACTGGTCGTATGGAACACCTATTTAACTGGCATCTATTGAACACTAGATGTATTAAAATGTTATAGAAATCTTAAAGAAGAATAAGAAAAGAAGCCGTACCGATAACTATCACAGCACCAGCAATTTTACCATTTAACCTAAAAGAAAATGGAAAACGGTTTATTACAAGAGTTATGTTGTATAGTGATGATACCGTACATTCCCATTTAGATAGGTTTGATCATAACCACATAAATGGAATTCAGTGTAGCTAGAAACAATTTTTGTCAGTCAGTCAGTTGTTAGTGAAACTATTGGAAATATGTTCAATCTAGATAGATATAAATATTGCTTCGAGATCCGTGAACTGATAGACCCATTAAAAGTAACGAGCCCAAATGTAATAACATGAATGAATCTGTTTATGAGCATAATTGTGGTAGTTGCTACGTAATATACATTTGTATGGTACACGAGAATTTCAAAGCCCGCATTTCAGAATTAATTGTCGTTCCAATAATTAACAATCAGATGTTAGTTATGGCAATTTGTTGTTCGAAATTTGGATATTATATGCAGGGTATTTCACTACAGACTTTGAAGTTTTCATCGGTATATATAGAGTACCAAGTTGTCCCAGAAATACAACTTTCAAAGATACAGTCAGATTTATGAATCTGGACCAAATTTTCTATTCACTAGAAGTCCTGAATCGTTCGTATAATTCAGATTGCATTTGCTGTATATGCTTACAGCATACTTGTTGGCAGTAGTCCTGATAACAAATTAAATGTTCCAAGCATATACCGAAGACAATTGTTATTTTTTCATTAAAAGGTGAAACATACATTCTGTTTTCCAAAAGCTTTCATATTTTATACAAAACGCAAGAAATTGCTTCATAAGTATTTACAGCTCAACCGTCACTATAAATCAAAATACCACACTGCGCTACAAACAAATAGAGGCCTTTAATTGTTTTTTTTTTATATTAGAGATACTCGCGTAAAGAAATTGAATCCTATTATGTCTCGACGACACTGCGAGTACCTGAAAAGGAGAGACGGTTAATATTTCGCTTGAAGGCTAGCAAATTGTAGTCATGGGAAAATACGTTACGTGGAAGAGAGTTCCAAAGTTGTGCTGTTCTGTGGAAAAAGGCCTTCTGGTATAAAGACTTTCTAGGTGCCTTAATTTCAACCACGTAAGGACAGTTGGTATTAGTTTTGGCGAGTTGGCCTTGAAACAGAAATGAGCGGAGGAAATCTCCTCAGAGCATCTTCCATGAAAATACCCGTAAAAAAGACAGAGCTCACCCACTTTCCTGCGATCTTCCTGTGGATGGATGGAATCAGTAAGAGCAGAGTCACCGATCAACCGAATCGCCCTCTTCTGTATGGAATTCAGGAGTTTCAAGGTGTGTCAAGGGGCAGAACCCCACACGTGGGAACCATACTCTAAATCGGGACGAATTTGAGATTTATAGAGAGTTAGGAGTAGAATCGGAGTGAAGTATCTTCTGGCACGATACAGAAAACCCAGTTTTTGAGAAGCTGACTTAGCAGTGTTCACAACATGTTCGTGCCATGACAAACTGTCTCCGATGGTTACCCCAAGCATTGTTATGGAGGAAGTGAGTGAGATAGTCTCTGTGTCTCGAAATGGAAGAACTGTTACATCCAACACAGATCCTATTATTTCAATTGTAGTATTTTTCTCATCTCTTACTTCTATATTTATTTCTTCTGGGTGCTTTTTATGACCCATTATAAATGAGATGTTTTTTCAACCATTTTTATTTGCGTATGTAGTTCTAATGCAGAATGAAGATCATCACTACGAAGATTACACGAAATTTCACATTATAAAATGTTAAATTGAAAATATATATGATTCAGTCAAACGGCAGAAATATATAAACGATATACCCAACACGCAGTTGAAGAAATTTTCAAAGGAAATAACTTTGAAGATATATCGAACAAGATGTTCGATTTTGATATTTAAAAAATTAGTATACTTCCTCATAGTCGTAGAACAGAACATAATAGTCATCAAATCTTGTAATATTCTTCGTTGTAGTTTCCCGAAAGAAATAATGAGGTAGAGCAATAAGTTTTCGCTCTAGTTGATACTGCTCAGAAGTTGTTTGATATTTTGTTCATTCATATATATGAACATAACATGTTTTCTGAATATTTGATCATTTTCATTCTAAAGAGTGTATGATTCGTTCATACAAAAAATTATAGGGTGCGCCAGAGAAAACCGGACAAGTTTTTCCCGTTATAACTTTCGCAATTGTAGAGTTAGATCATTTGTTCTTGCTTCATTGGAAAGCTAAAGGACTAGGTTTTTCAGAAATTGTATCGAAGCTTCACTTCCAGTAAAATCCAACAGAGGTGACTCTTTCGAAAATGAGCAATATTTCAAGATCGCTGGAACGTTTTTATTCACTAGAAAATTCGAATAGGGCATTCAGTCGATAATTTAGTCTTTTCTGAACAATTTGACATATTGATTCCAAAAATATTCTAAGAATTGGTAGAACAGTAGCGTGAAGAATTTTTCTCATTCTGATTTTCAGCTGAAATCGAAATATATTTTTCTCCTCATGTCGTTGGCACTCCTGAAGTTGTTTTGTTTTTCATGGATGTCCTAGGAAGCTGAAGAACCATTTTTTACTAGAATCAACCTAAAATTTGATTATTGTTCGAATTAAGAATGGCGGAATTCCTCAAATATTAACACTTTTCCCAGCGCATTAAAAAAATTTTTCGCCTTCGAAAAGGATCAACTGCAGAACTCAATCACTAGATTGAACGTTTCCCATCATTTTGAGGGGTCGAACTAGAATTTTGATTCAGAATTGTGCCAATTGTCATCAATAATGTTTCTTTTCTTCGCCGTCATGTTCACCTCCTGTTGTGAAACCTCTGAACATAGACTGCATGCATTAACTCTATGATAAAAAAAAATGAAATGTCATCGATTTAGACGACATCTGGTTTGAACTCGAATTTTATCTTTGTGTTCCTTGTTTTCGACGTTTGAAATTGTCAGTAATGGTTTTAACAAATGAGGATAAGCGTTTCATTGAATGTTTATTTGTGCTAGGCAAATATTACGCCAATTTCCAGCCCCTAATAACAAAAGAAGTACACTCTATGATCTCGATGAAAAATTTCGGAGAACATGGTCATTAAGAGGATCAGGATGACTGTTTCCCAAATATCTCAGAGATGCCAACTGTTAAAAACATCTGCGAGAATAATAATACGACATGATTTTGTTTAACGAGTTACATCAGTAAAAACATTCAACAAAAAGAATCAAGTACTTAGCATGCATCCATTGGCATCCACAATCAGCTGCACCCTTCTTCTCCAGCTCTCTATGGATCTCGAAATTACTTCTTGATCAAGATTTTCCAACATTCTTGAATTTTTCGCCTCAGCTCCTCACAATTATTGAATATAGTACCATTTTTATACACCGTTTCCTCCAAATAACCCCACAGAAAATAGTCGCACGGATTGAGATCGGGACTATTTGGGAGCCATTGTTCTCGTTCGATGATATCGTACGCGTTGTCTTAAATAATTCATAGTATAGTGACTGGTATGACATCTGGCTCCCTCCTAAAATCAATTGAAATAGTTGATACATCTAATTTGGGACACCTTGCGCACTGACGGCTTGAGAGTAAGAACCTTTATTCTGTGATGAAGTAGTGGTTGTTCATTTCTTTGACAAACGTTGTCGGAAGAATACGGAAAAATTTGTAGAATTGCAATGAAGATTTGAACCAATAAAAATCATTCAAGCACTCATCCCCAAGAGCCACAATAGTTGCACATAGTTGCACAGTTGGGGATCTTGGAGGCTGCATGCATGGCGGGCAGATTTGGGAACTAGCTGTTGTCAGAAAGGATTATTCATTGATCTACGGATTTTTGAATAGTTATTTTTGTCTCAAGTTTACATATGTAGACTCCTAGCGAAGTTTGTCGCGGATTATATTTGTCCCATCAAATATATACCGACGGGAGGTTTAGTCTCAGAGACAGAGGCCCAGAGCACCTTTCCAGTGGGATTATTTCGCTCGTTTTTTACCGTTAATGTGATTCACGGACCGGCGAAAGATGTCTCCAAATGTTGAAATTTCTAACGTTCTCACATCTGTTTGTTTTTGTTCGTATCTTTCTCGAAGTCTGGTAGCGGGTTCACCGTCTCGGTCCATAGAGGGCGACTCTTGTACGTATGTACGAGGTGCGATTAACGCTTTCGAAAGTCTGGGGATGTGGAACGAGCCATCGTGGGTTTTGTCGTTTTCAGGGTCGGGCAAAATATCGGCGGTGATATCTCCACGACGGCTTGTTCCACATCACCAAACTTTCGAGAGGGTTAATCACTATTTGAGAGGAACTGGAATTTTGCCATCGACTCCAAGAAGAGGAAGGCCTGACAAAGCGATTGCTAGCCAGAACAACGATACTATTGAAATTATAGAGGACAATCCAAACATAAGTACATCACTACTACTTTCAGCCGGTCCAGTGCTATAAAGGGGAAGAGTAACAAGAATGCAATTTTGCCGCTGGGTATTAAAAAATCGCCCACTTATTCATGGAACTCTGTTCATTGATGAGGCAAAATTCAATATGCGAAACACGCACATCTTGGAAAGGGAAAATCTTCTCTCGTTAGAATAACGCCATTCCCAAGTACGATTTTATATCAACGTTTGGTGCAGTGTTTTTAAAAACAACCGAATTGGGTATATTTTTCTTCCCTACCATATGACTGGAAAGTTATTTAAATTTTCTGGATTTCTTAAAAAATTCAAATAAAAATTAAAATCATGTTGAGAATGCTTATATCGACACAAGAGAAATGTACTTTCAGCATGAAAGTGTACCTCCGCATTTTAGGAATGATGTGGTGGAACATTCAAATAATGTGTTTCCGCTATATTGGGTGGAAAGATCTCCCGACCTTACGTGATTGGACTATTTTTCGTGGGTTACCTGAAGAATTATGGCTATGGTGAAGGTTGCAATTTTATTTGAAACCAAACGTTACTAAAAAATTAGTTGGGGATCTGGAAGTTCGCACGGGGATATGTGTACGAGATGGAGAGGAAATTTTAGAAAACTTGTGAAATTTTTTTGAATAAAGGGTTTGTTAGTTATGTTTGTTGACTTACTGGTTGATCTCTTTCAATGTTTTCGTTCTGGAATCAAATTTTCATTTCAAGTTTGAGTTTTGCTCAACATGAAATATTCGTCTTCGATTAATGTATTTTAAATGATGCATTAATTATTTTCTGAATATCAAGCGTATGTCTCTTAGGGATTATTTGTGAGGCCACGCAGTGCTCTAATTGACAGCATCTCTTGGGAAGACAATATTGTTGTGATATTTCCATGGAATTGAAAAACTTCCTGAGAGATGACATGAACGCACACTGAATTTTTCGATGAAAAAATTGAAGAATGATTTTCGGAATTTCCAGGATAAAACAATGAGTATACAATGCTGAATTATTCGTAGGAAGGTAACTTAGATTTGGTGATCGCAGTTTTTCCAAAACGAAAAAAAATTAGTTATCCTTATATTCATATCCGAATAAAAAAATTCTCATTGCGATTAGAAAATTCGACGAAATTCATGAAATAGCCTGTATATCGAAAACGAACAGCGTTGCCTTACATTCTGAGTGGCACATCATTCTTTTGAGTATGTTTATCAACTTTAAATGTAAGTATTCCAAATAAAAATTATAATAGCATATTTTGACAGAGGGAAATATTGTTTTAAAATCATTTGTCACTGCAATTGTCAAATCATTGAAACTATTTGTTCTCATTCTTTGCATTATGTTTCATGTTTGTAACAAACCTAACAAGACAAATATGGCGAAGAGAAAGAAGAGAGTTATCAAAAAAAGTAAGAAGACGGGAAGAAGAGTTTCCAAAGATACTCAAATGGAAGAAGCAGAGAGTGTACAGTTTCTTGATTATCATATCAAGTACCTTTGTGGGGAAAATAATGAAGATTTTTTGAATGGTTCTGATCTTTTCAAAATACCAACTTTAGATAAATCTACAGCATGTTATTTTAGGGAATTCGGAGATTTTTGGCCATATTTGGAAAGATTGAAAAAGTCAGAATTAATAAAAGATAAGCGGTTTTGTTTTATGTTGAACCACCCTCAGTACTTACGGAGAGAAAATCGTTTATATCTCGAAAAACTTCAACAAAGATTTGAAGCGAAACAGGAAAAATCAATTGAGACGAAGGAGATGGAATTATATAATGCTAAGGACTCTGAACAAGAAAAAATTGATAAATTCGAGTTAGATTTCAAGTTGGGAGAAAATATGATGAAGAAAAACTTTCCCAATTACTTTCTATATCTGAAGTCTTATTATATGAAAAAGAAACTACACTCCTTAGGAAATAAAGACAATGCGGAATTTAAACAAGCGATTGTCAAATCCAGCAAGCAGAGCAGAAAATATCTGGATGAAATGGAAAAGATCTTCGAAATGTATTTGAATAATTTTGTTACTCCCCTACACTATTAATGAATTCTGCATATGATAATTATTCTACACAACAACATGACAAACAAAGTAAACAAAATAATAAAACTATTGTATTAAACGAGATGTTTTCCTTCGCGATTCGAAACATGAATGGTTTTTCTGCATTCCATTGTTCTGTAGTGGTTATTTCTGTACCTTTTATCTCAATCCTAATCGAATGTCTGTCTAACACAGATGTCGTATTTGCTGAAGTAAAATAATGTGTGAAGAACAAATCGAAACCTCTGAGGCGATTGAGATGGATTAAATTAATTAAAAACTCAATACATGACACATTTTCGTTCAAAAATGTTCTGCTTAGATTTCAAGTTTCCGAACTATCAGCTTCATAGGTGCCTTGCTAAGATGAATATTTCTGCTTCTCAAATACTTCGGAATAAATTCCAGTTTGTTGTTCTCGATAAGCAATCAAATAAATGAAAATATTGTGAGTGATCTCTGTGGATCAAAAACATTCTTGATGTCATTGAGATGATGTGTGGAATAGGTCATGGAGGGCAAGCTATAGAGGGTATTAACTCGTTTCAGTTTTTGCCTATCTCCTGGAAATTATGGCTCTATAACTACTCTATAAACAAAGTTAGCAAAATGTCAACAAGAGTGGTCTTTTATATTTTTTACTTCGGACTTCAAAGATACTGGCAGCTACAAACATGTTGTGGTTGTGTGTTTCTTTACCTTTCAAAACTACATTACAGTTAAATCGATTCATAAAGTTAATTTTAAATTACATTGTTGAAAAATTTACTTCACATCAGTAGGTAAAATTTAATATATTGGATCATATAAATCACTAAAGTGCGTGAAAGGGTCCAAGTTGTCTTTCCTGCTCTCTAAATATTCATCGTTTACTGCAGAGCTATTCGTGTGAACGTTTACACAATTATTGCATATTAACGCAGCACTTGGCATTGTAACGCAATATTTTGAATAGTATGATATCTGGAGCAGCCTGATTCGAGCTAGCCATGGAATGAAGATCTCTATGTGCTGCTTTCTCACAAACCCAATCAGAGTATACTAACAATTTTCGAACCATAAAATAGACTGTATAAATGTTGAGGTGCAAGTCATTTAATAAGTAATATTGAGGGGGTGTCTGATCTGGTCTTTGTCGTCAATTTTAGAAGAACTTGAGGAAGTGGTAAGACTTGGAAAACAACATGAACCCTTTGTCATCTTAATCCTATTTGACCCAATATATTTGATCAACTTACTGGCTCCAATTAATATACTTGAATTCAGAAGTGATCTTTCATGAACACAAAACTCATAACAAACAAATACTAACCAAAATGCATGGGAATATTTTTCTCGAGAATATTAATTTTAAGTTTGTTTTGATATTTTTCATAAGAGGCATAGATTCGAATTCTTATCAACAAGTTCCCAGAAATTATTCATAGGACTCAAATTAGAACATTATTTATTGAAATCGATATTATCCCCTTCGATTTTTTCATTATCTTCATTCGGCTGCAGAATATCGTTCCACGTACTGGTTGTCAACTAGATCGAACAGAAAAAAGTCACAGTGAGCGAATCTGGTGATTTTGATGGCTGTTGGATAGTACTGGTTTTGTATATACTCAAAAACTTGAGGATAACTGATATTAACATATATATATATATATATATATATATATATATATATATATATATATATATATATATATATATATGCGGAAAAATGGGCGGTAATAGATATCCTTTGGGGAAAAAGTTTGAATAACTACTCTACAACGCTGATGAATCAAATAGAAATTTCTTCACTAGAACCTGAAGCCTCCTACAAGCACCTGGGAATGAATGAATCACTTGACATTCATACAGCGGAAATAAAACAGGCGTTCTGTGACAGGCTCCTCCATAGGATCAGGCTGGTGCTGCAGAGTAAAATAAACTCAAAAGCAATTGTCACTGCGATAAATACGTGTGCTATGCCTAGCATGACCAATACCTTCGGAGTGCTAACATGTCTGCGACTGACTTGAAAGACCTCGATATGAAGGTTAGGACTCTGCTCATCAAGTATGGCGTTCACCATCCTCATGCCTCAGTGAACCCTAAGCTAGTTATGGTTCAATAGCATATTCTTTTGCAAACAGCTCAACACTCAACATTCTAAACACAATACACAACAACGCATTAAGGTTAATACTAGGAGCTTTCAGAACAACCCCTATAGAGAGCGTATACTGCGAAGCAGGAGAACCATCTCTCCATGATAGAAGAACGTACCTTAGAATCACATACGCAATGAAAAGTCAATCAGATCCGAAAAGTATAACATACAAATATGAAGACAATGTCAAATTCACAAACTTATTTTCCAACCAACCACGAACACCTCCACCTTCTTATCATCAAGTGTGGTCCGATCTCTCTACACTTTACATCACTCTTCCCATCTGTCTCCCTTTGAGGCGTGAAATCTCTCCGCCTTGGACTATAAAACAGCCGAATACAGGGTACTTCAACGAAAACTAAACAGAGGCTATATAAAGCAAGATATTCATTCCTGATCAAAACTCAAAAACAAACCAAATTTTGTTTCAAGGGGGACATCTTTTGGGGTACAAAACTTGCCTGAAATATCAACCTCCTAAGCGGGGGTTGGAATTCTTGAACATTTTGAATAGGGAAGATGGGTCGAGTCATGACTCAAAAGAAATGTGGTATCTTTTTCTTCATCGCTTTGAACGAATTTCCATTTTTAATTGAAAACTGTAAAAGATACAGGGTGAGCAACTGAAAGATGGGGAAGACTATTTCCCTGAGACTTTTCAAATTTCAGTGGATTAAAATGGAACAGATCCATGCTGATTTATGGCAGTCATCATCAAGTACCATCCTCATCCCGAATTTCAACCGCTAGATCCGGGGTGACCCCCCTTGAAAATTTGGAAGAGGGTAGATGGGTTGAGTGATACCTCGAAAGAAAGGAATTATCTTTGTCTGCAACCCCGTGAACGAATTTTTAGTTTTGATTGAAAACTCTACAGATACAGAGTGAGCTACTGAAAAATAGAGGAGACGATCTATCGCTCTCAGCTATTCAAGTATTAGTGCAAAAAAATGGAACAGATTCATTTCAGAACAAAGGCTGTCATCTTTGATCTGAATGAATCTATTCCAGTTTATCGCACTTATACTCCAATAGACTTCATTTGTCCAGGAACATGGGAGAAAGAGGCCTCTGAATTTGGAATGTTTCAAAGCTGTCGGGGAATAACGAGGATATTTCCGAAAGACCCAATCACCCCTTCCTGCGTGCAGTCAGCTCGATTGATATGAGATTATCAGCGTTGAATTTATCTGAAAACATCCAGACCTCAAGAATTGCGATCCAATATCATGTTGTGTCTACAAGCACGTACATGACGAACATCGTAAAAATAAATACTCCTACCGAACAATGTAGAAAGTGCGATAGACAGCTGGAAATAATACAGCACATCACATCTGGCTAACCTATTCTTTCTCCCACAGAGTATCTTCCTCACACATAATGAAGCCGCAAACATGTATCACCTGGAGCTTGCTTTGAAGCTTGCAACGCCTGAGAGTCGAACATTACAACTACGAACCGAAGAGTATACTTGAAAATCAAAACCATAAGGTATATTGGGATTTCACCATAATAACTGATAGGCCGATAATGAATAACAGACCTGATATTGTAGTGTTTGGCTGGAAGAAGACTTCCTCCTTGTTCGACGTGACCGTACCTGCAGACGACAACCTAGAAAGAGCAACTCATTTTCATTTCCCAACATAGTATCTTTACCCTCTACATACTTTTCCCAACGATATCTTCATCTCTGTAACTCGTCCAAATAGTACTCAGCGTTTTTCTATGTAAAATAGTGGTTCATGAAAGTGATAGTCTCTTCACGAGATCCCTTCTTCTTCAGGCGCAATTTCTAGATGAGGGAGCTGAAAGAAGTCACTTGAAGCTAGATCTCTTGAAGTGAAGTGGATGATCAAGCAGTTCAAACAGCAATTCTGGATGATTTTCCGACATGGCAACCGATGAGGTGTGGTCTTTTCCGTTCTGTTATTAGCTTGTCTATTATTGATGCGTAGAACGCTCCTATGATTTTTCCAATTCTGGATATAATTGATTGAAATAACTTCAAGACTATCCCAAAAACACCATAATTTTTCCGGCTGAAAACTGTTCTTGCATTTTTTGGAACCGATTTTCCCTTTACCCTCCACTGTTTGGACAGTATTTTTGTTCCTGGTGTTTAATGGTGTAAGCAAATTACATATACAGTAATAAATCGGCGCCGAATCTCGCATTTACTTCGACCAAACTGCTCGTTAGAAATATTCATTCAAACACGATTTCGGTCAGCTGCAAGCGCAGCATTCAGCGCGTGGACTGCTTAAATTTCAAAAAATGAATATTTAATGATAAACTCGATTTTCCTCATTTTCTTAAAACATTTCACATCAACTAACTCAAAGTTCGCGTTCAAACTTTGGTGACTAATTGTACATTGAAAATATTAAAATTGCCTTGTTGAAGAAGGTGAAAAAGTATTAATTATTCTTCAAATTTATAGAATAGTGACGGAACTGCCAGAAAGTTACATTTTTGATTGACTGACAATAAAACATGAATAAAAATTTTTCTAGCTCTTCTTTCAGAAACCTTTTGTTCGCTTTCCTGGAGACAATTTGACATAGAGCCATGTCACTAATTTTTGTCTTACTTAAATTGTTGTGGATAGATGATGATAATCAGCAGTTACCTAAAATTGGTTGATATTAATCAATCTCCACATCAAACAATTGAATTATTTCAATCATCATTCGAATTTGAATAACTATCTGTTGATTAGATTTCATTTTGTAGCTAGTGTCTACCAAGAAAAGCTAGGAAAAAACATTCAACTTAGGTATATGCAGACAAAACTAAAATTCATTTCAGTTCAGTTTAGATTTTCCAGAAAAATACGATTGTGCACAATAAAATTCCGAGCGAAATTATTTGAGCTTTGAGGAGAATTCTATTTGTCAGAAATGATTTTCGCTGAGAACTCTGCATGGATGATCATCAGGAGGAAAATGAGCTCAATTTAAACAATTTTAATATAAAGGAAATGGTTTACTTCATCGCTGTACTTGTAGTCCTCTGGTAAAAATGCTTGAAGTAAACTTGAGTTCATTTCGTTAAGACTGTATGTTTTTACCTGAAAGCTTTTCTCTTTCTACTGAACCTACTCTTTATTCATCTTTTATCCCCTGCTATACTGTATTCAATAAGCCGAACGATCAGAACCAGAATTCAGTCTTGAAAGTTCCTGAACGAAAGATCTTCATTGTTCTACGTCCTTATCAGGAATGAAATCTTGCAATGCTATTACTCCAGATGAATTATCGAAATCTTCCCTTGCTCGAGTGGGAACTTCTTAAGGCTCTTGACCCTCGTTAGAGGAGGACATTCAGCTCGAACCATATTGATGAAAATCGTGACTTCGAAACATCTCTGTTGTTTGCCGTCCGGAAATCTGTATTCTGGATCCGATTCGTCCTTAGAAATACTGATGGGAAATATGCGATCTGCTCACTTTACATTATCAATTTTTCCGAAAGTTTTTCAATAATGGAAGGAGTATGAAAGTTGATTTTTATTGTTGGCATCGATCCAAGTTATTTAAAAAGGGTGAAAATTTCACAAAACGATAAATGCAAGGGAAAAGTTTTTTCTCCAATTAAACTTTTGAATAATATATTACACAACAAAAGTAATGATAAAACTAAATTTTGAAAAAGTTATTGAGTTTCTCGTGGTTGCAAATAATTGTTTCGATATGAATCATATTTATTCCGGTATCACATAATTTTTTTCAGTTCTTTCTCCATTCTTTCCAACATAGAGATGGAGAAAATGGAAAGATTGGGGTAACGAATTGCGAAAAACATTCTTTTTCTTCATTTTTTATTTTTCGTTTTTTGGCTCTTCAAGATTAATAGTAATTTTCATGTTCACAGTGTTATAGAAGTTCAGATCACTACGTTAATTTTCCATCTCTGGCTTTTTATGTACCTTATTACATAGTTATTTTTATTAAAAGTGCCGAATCAGGAAACATAACTGAGAGAATTCGTTCTAATTTGTGTTGGTAAGGAAACAAGATAAAAATAAATAAAAGATGCATAACATTAGTATATCTTCATCGAAATATACGAAAAGACCCTCAAATCGCGGGCTTAATTTTCTTTTGGACAATATTTATATTAGCCACGTTATTTTACTCAAACGTTAAATTTTCAAGATTTTTTCAAACTAAATCAGGAGATTGTTGAGAGAGGTGACTATTATTATGTATTTTCCAAAAGAAATGATTTGTGGACCCCTTCAGAATAGAAAAGTTTTGTTTTCAGTATATTATTGTGAATTGAAATTGAATTTTCACAAAAAACCTGAATATCTATGGAATGATAATCGTGAAATTTCTTCTCTGGTGGATTACTATTATATAGTTTCATGCTTCATAAAATTTTCTTCAGCTTTCTTCGTTAGACGAAAATATTTTAATCACAATTCGCAAAATATATGATAAAATATGAACTTTTTCAGATTGTATCATATCAAAATATATTATTCCTTCCGGAAATTCATTTTGTTGAGTATACGTTCACCAGAACAAAATGATTAAAGAAACAGAAATTAGAAATTCTGTCACCTCCTGTTCCATAGAACGACAAACCACGTTTTCTTATTCCTCTCTAAGACATTGTAAAGTAACTTTCACAAGCGCACTATGATGAAAGAGAGAAAATTCGGTTTCCAAATAGACTTTTCTTGTAAAAGTAACATCGAATTCAATAAGCAATTCGAAATCGAATCAACCGGAGAGAATGTCAACTTCCGGTTTTCCGGCAGTGGCGTAGATACGAAAATACTTAGAACAATTGATTCCTCGAATTTGGAAATGAAACTCGAGATATATTAAGAATAGCTTAGAAATATTCCTTTTTGCATTTTGAACTTGAATATTGGTGAAGCTAAAACATTTCTAAGCGTTTGTTTTAAATCTTCTAAATCATAATGAAACTAGGATGGATCAGAAAAGAAATCTAAGTGTGTAATATGAGGTCAACGAGATGGCCTTATCTATCCATAACTGGATGGGTCCTGTCGTTCCCATCCAGTTATCACTGAAATATAGGCAATTAGGTTCAGAGATAGTTCTTGTCTGGTGGGGGGGCGCAACATCATGCTGCAAAATAAATAAATCATTCTTTGAGCTCAGGCAATTTCATCAAATGAAGCTTAGACCATGTTCTCATTTATTACACCATAATGAAGCTCCTCACTATGGGGACTTATATCGGACCAATAATGATTATTGCGATTGAATACTCTGTCACTGGTCACACTCACTTTATCAATTTATATGGTATACTGATGGAGTCTTTTTTCTTGACTCTTCCTGATGCCATTAGCTTAATGCTAGCAGGTGCTCATAATCCCTTGGCTGAAGAAACTGAGATTGATCTCACATTCTGCTTTTGCACTCTGTGCTTCAAGTTGTCTACATGACATTTGGCTTCAATAAGAGCACCCAAAACTTTCATTTTAACTGCTTTATTATTTTGTTTTTTGAAATATTTTTCTCTGACTCCTTTCAAAGAATTAGGAATTATGAAATTCTGTTTCAATCCCAGGAATACTGAATTGCGAGGCTTGTAAGAAAATCCAAGAAAACAATTTTCGGAAGCTGTATCAGAATGATACCTATTCTGGACATAGCTGTCTAACAAGTTGAATTTTCAAAGTTTTCAAAGTTTTCAAAATTATACATTTTTTAATCGAAACTTTGCTGGCTGATTATTTGTAAATCGATGACACAGAAAGATCAAAGAATTTTAATTCATAGAAAAATTCACACTTCTGAAGAAATTTGTCAGGAATGTTATATACAGGGTGGTCCAACGAAAACCTAACGCCTCGATTTTCAGGTTTTGAAATGGAAATATGGAGAATCTTTTGGACCTGTTGATTTCTGATTTGAGGGGGAACAACTTTTCCGATTTTTTTCATCCTCGTAACCTCAATTCCTTAACGAGGGTGAGCAAAACCTCCTGTTTTTGAATGGGGACCAGGAGTGTTGACGTTCCTCATTTTGAAGATCTTATCGAGTACTATCTGACTATAAATTCTCGTTTCAAGATTTTCATCGTTAACGAAATGGCAGCTAAAGACGTGAGAGACTAATTATTTTTGTGATTAGTTTATTAAGTGCTGGAAATTGGCACCATTCACTTCCATGCAGTAAAGAACGCTGGTGTGTGGCTATCTTATGTTGAATTCACCTCGACGTTTACAATGTTTTTATTTATTTGTTAATTTTTCGTTCGAAATAGTAGACAGACCATGTGTTTGATTCACCTTAGTCTCTCGTTGGTCTATCGTGAATTTTCAGGAACATTGAAACAGAGCCAAAGCAATTGTAAATTTGTTGTAGGATTAAAATGGTGTATTTCGTACAAGAATGGGTGGAGAAGATAAAATTATTTTTTAGAAATAACGACTCTGCGCGATTAACAGCGGCTTTGTTTAACGAACGACATCCTGAAAAAATGTATCCGCTGCTTACGTTGTGCAACTGGTTGCTAAATTTGACGCTACTGGTTTAGTCGGAAACAAAAAAGGAGCAAATGAAGGAGACGAAGCGAGGGAAATGGCTATCTTACGTCACGTAGCGAAGGATCTTACCCTTATTACTAGGAAATTGTCCAATGTGTCTAGTGTTTCACGCACAACATTCATGAGAATTTTGAAAAACATAAGTTTTATCCTTTTAAGATACGATTGCTTCAGGAACAGAATGAGGATGATTTTGATCGCTCACTCATATTCTGTGAAGTGGTCAGTAGAATTATTAACAATAACCAAAACTACATACTACATGTTCAATATCTATTTTTCGGATGAATGTTCATTTACCTTAACTGCACTGTAAACAAGCATAACTGTCGGTACTTGTCACATAAAAATCCAAGATTATTTCGTGTGTACTCAGCATCCCCAAAAGTTAAATGTTTGGGCGGGTATTTATGGATATCACATCATGTGCCTTTTTTTTATACCAGGTGATATAACTGGCC
This sequence comes from Cryptolaemus montrouzieri, assembly GCA_013387265.2. Classification (NCBI taxonomy): domain Eukaryota; kingdom Metazoa; phylum Arthropoda; class Insecta; order Coleoptera; family Coccinellidae; genus Cryptolaemus; species Cryptolaemus montrouzieri. The sequence goes on from JABFTP020000185.1 coordinate 130,868,308, forward strand.
AAATTTATTTAGACTATTACAGAACGCTTTTGATCCAGCCCTCGTGCAAATATTGGAGAATAAAGAAGACCATGAAAAGATCATTTTTCATCAAGATGGCTCATTACGTGATTTCGTTTAACCTGTGCGTCAGTTCTTCGATGAAAATTTTCTTCAGGCCTGGATTAGAAGAAGAAGACATATTGAGTGGCCACCCAGATCACTTGATCTCGCGCCACTGGATTTTTTTCTATGGGGTCACCTGAAATCTGAGATTTACGCTACCCAACCTGAGTCACTGGATTATTTGCGAACGGATCATTAATGAATGCCGTTAAATTGAACCAGAAATGTTGAGTAATGTACGTGAACGATTTGACTTAATGAACTAATCACAGAAGTGAGTAGTCTTTCACTTTTTCAACTGCCATTCCGTTAACAATAAAAATTTTGAAGCGAAAATTTGGGGTCAGAGAGTACTCGATAGGATTCTCAAAATGGGGTATCGCAACACCTTTCATCCTAATTCAAAATCAGAGGGTTGTGCTCACCCCAGGTAGGGGATTGAAGTTACGGGGATGAAAAAAAAGGAAGAGTTGTTCCCCCTCGAATCAGAGTTCGACGGGACCGTCCATATTTTTATTTTAAAACCGGAAAATCTTCGGATCTCTATGGGGGGACTTGCTCGCGAGGCTCACGATGACAATACGATTAACAAGGACATATGGAGTTTCCCAGAATCTGTTGAGAGAAGTCAATTTGTTATTGAGTTTCGCAATATGAGAGGACTAGGACACACCAACAAGAATAAGAATGCCATCTCTCTCTGTTTGAATGGCTAGGAGTTGCACTCAAATCTTTGGTTTAGGGGAGGAGTTTTCTGTTCTTGCCAGACTTGATATCGCATTCCAAAGAGAGGATATGTTGGAGATTGTCACTTTCCACTTGGCATTGTTTCAAAGTTGTTTATATAACAAAATCATGTTTCTTTGTTGTCTGTATCGCACTATCCTAGATTGTTTCAATACCTAAGCGACATGGTTAACAAAATCCAAACAAAGCATTCTCAGCTGAGGTGATCATAAGGGGAAATTTCAACGTCTACAGCATATATGGGCTCCAACACTCAAATATGACCGACGAACCTGGCAGGCAAGCGGAAGACCTTGTTATCAGCCACAAATTGACGCAACTTGTCGATGAGCCAATAAGTATTTGTGAGAATGAAACCGATATTCCAAATACCCTCGGTGTCTTTCCTGTTTCAGATCCAGATTATTTCAGTTCCAAACAGTCAGATCCCTTGGGAAACTTAGACCACCATCTAGTTTCTGACATTGGTAACTTCGTACAGCCACTCATTAAAAAGACAACGCCTTTCACGAAGATATGGCATTACAATCGAGCAAGGTGGGAAGAGCTGTGCCAGTTTTCCACTTAGTAATGTCTGATCTTTAGATGCTGGTATTAATTTCTGCACTGAGTCTGTCCCTGAAGTGATTTTTGCTGGCATGGGCCTCTACGTTTCACATACCAACAAAAAAGTATCCACACAAAAACATTGGTTCACTCAATCTGTCAAGAAGCTGCCACAGTTAGTAACAGGGCTTATCAGAACTGAAAGAGTAATCCAATAGATGAAACTGAAGCTGAATATGTGCATTTCAGGAATATTTGTAACTCAACAATTGATGAAGCAAAAAGCTACTTCAATGAAATAGTTGAGAATAGACCAGTGAAAATCATCAGTTCTGGTATAAGACAAAGGTAATCAGCAGAAACTTTTGCAAGTCATCCTTTCCACCTTTGATTAGAGATTACGGTTCTATCCATCTAAATCTAACCTATCAAAGGTCTAGCATCTTATTACGCACATGTCTGAAAATTTTACTTCTGATACATTAAATGCACTACCACCAAACATTCATTCCATTTGTTCAATCGAATATGTCTGAGCTAAAGTTCAGAGTGTGTGGTGAGGCATGTTTATACACAGCTGTACAACAAGAACGCAGTGACAGATATACCACCAACTGTTCTAAAGGAAAGTTCTCCACAGTAAGCAACTGTTTGTAATCATCTGTTCAAGATTTCGTATGAGAGCCAGACGTTTCTCGAGTATTGGAAAGTTGCAAGAGGACAACCGATTCGAAAGGAAGGGAAGAAATACTCACCCTGAATTTATCTTAACCTATCTGTGGACATCAGAAAAAGCATGGCGAATCAAGAGCCATTACACTTGATATCTCAAAGGATTTCGACAATGTTTGGTACGCAGCCTTGATGAAAGAACTAATTGCATATGGACTTCCCGAAAAATTGCGTTGGTACATTAGTAGCTTCTTCTTCAGTAGATCGATTCAGCTGGTGGTTGATCGTGTAACGAATGAATCTTGTCAGGGTATTACGGAAAATCCTTAACGCTCAATCCTTTCGCAAACTTTTTTTGTTGCAGATTAAGGACCTACAACATTCCATCGAAAACAGAATATTTGGGTTTGCGGAGATTGTAACTTTGGGTCCTCATTTTCTAGTCAGCGTCCTATATCTGCTGAGAAGACACACCGACGATCTAGTTCTGCTGAACTCAGGTTTTTTTTCAGTTCTTAGCAGTACTTGACGTCATCACAGCGATGCTTTTCCACAAGGCACAGGTGCGACCTGATCTGGAATAATGTTCCCATCTATAAAAATTCTGTTATGTATAGGGCTAGTGTGCTATGGAATTCGCTTCCATAGAATATCTTTCCGATAATTTATAATTTGCTCCTCTTCAAGAAACGTTTGAATACACACATTGAATCATTATGCGCAGCCACGTCCAGCTGTAGGTCCCTAGAATTGGTCCCCTGTGTGACTAAGTTCCGGGATCTGGCGGATGGTCCAGTTTTCAGGGTGGGAAGGATTGGCAACGAAGCATGATGAGCTCTTCTGGAACAAAATCATCCGGAGTTCAAATAGTCTCCCAATCGTATCTCCGGGGGAACTGACTCAAGGGGTTCATAATGCAGGTGAGTCAAGCACTCCTCCGGCGAATTCACTAATTCATTCACGTTCTAGAAAAGAAAGCAAACTCTTGATAGAATTCTGCAATATCAGAGAACTAGGGCACAACAACGTGAATGTCGATGCAGTCCACCAGCATCCGCAAAACGCACAACCTCATGTGCGGGCCCTAACCGAAACCCAAATAAGTCAAACAACTGACACTATGTATTTAAGTTTTAATGGGTATGAGTTACATACGAGATTTAGGTTCAAAGGGGGCCTCTGTGTTTCTGCCAGATCGGATGTTGCATGTCAGAGAGAGAACACGATAAAGGACGACGCTTTCGACCTTGCGTGGTTTAAAATCTGTTTGCAGGATATTTATGCTGTCTATATCGCTCGCCAAACAATATTCACTTCCCTAGACTGTTTCAGTATCTAGGTGATAAGCTGGATTGGATTCGAACACATCATCCGACAGCTGAGATCATTGTACTGGGTGACTTCAACGTTCACAACACCAACTCGCTTCACCACTCCAAAAGAACAGATGAAGAGGGAAGACATGCTGAAACTTTTGCAATCAGTCAAAATCTAACGCAGTTAGTCGACTAACCGACAAGAATATTTGACCACCCAACCAACTTCCCGAATACCTTGGATCCCTTTTTGAATTCAGATTCAGATGATTCTGGAGTGGAGGTCACAGCACTGCTAGACAACTCAGACCACAGCCTTATATCTGCTTCTGGAACTATTGTGCTTCCGCTAAACTAAGAACTATTCAGTGATATTTGCCTTTCAGATCCTGATATCAATATGTGCACTGAATTTGTTACAGAAATCATTCATGCAGGAATGGATCTCTACATCTCGCATTCCATGGGAAGAACAACAGCACAAAAGCCATGGTTTAACAAAGACTGCGAAAGAGTCTCTTCAGCCAAGAGCAGTGCTTACAACTCATGGAAGATGAATCCAACAGAGGAAACGAGAACAACCTTCGTACGAATACGGAACGTATGCAACCTGACAACTTCAAGAGCAAAGACCAATTTCAACGAAGGTGTAACTAATAAATTCCTTGAATAGGCAAGCGGGACTAGATAATTCAAATCTGCATTTCCGATTCTTGTACGGGAAGACGGGTGTATAGCATCATCGCCGAGAGAGAAGGCTGATCTCTTTGCTCTCTTGTTCTCGAAGAATTCTGTGCTGAATTCATCTAACGCAATATCAACGCACATTCTACTCACAAATTCTTCCATGGCAGAAATCATGTTCAGAGTCCGCATTGTGAGACGGGCTCTCAAGCAGTTGAACTCCAAGGAGGCAGTTGGTCTAGACGCAATACTGCCAATTGTCCTGAAAAAGTGTGCTCCTGAACTGGCCTCCATTCTTAACCGTCTGTTTCAGATTTTTTATGAAAGCCAGACTTTTCCTAGTAGCTGGACAATAGTGAGAGTTCAACCGATCCCAAAGAAAGGAAAGAAGTTCCTACATCAAAACTACCGCTCTGTTGTACTTCTTCCCATTATGTCCAAAGTAATGGAGAGAGTCATGAATGATGAACTCTTGAGTTGCAGGGTATTATTAACGACCGACAGTATGGTTTTCGCAGGCAAAGATCGACAGGTGTTCTGTTCGCCTAGGCCACTAATGTTTGTACATCAACGATGGAAAAGCATGGGTAATCTAGAGCAATAACCCTCGACATCTCTAAAGCCTTCGATAGGGTTTGGCATGCTGCCTTGTTATATAAACTTGCTGCATATGGGCTTATCGAAAAATTGCGGGGTTGGATAAGTAGCTTTCTCTCAAATAGATCAATACAAGTTGTGGTCGGCGGTATAACATCTGATTGTTTCCAGTTGCAAGCAGGAGTACCTCAGGGATTCATTCTTTTGCCAACCTTGTTTCTGTTACAGATAAACGATCTTATGTCATCTATAGGTAACAAGCTCTTCGGTTTTGCATACCATTGTACCCTCGTTTCGTCTTTTAGTAGTCTGTGGCCGATTACAGCTACGGAATCTTATCGTCAGAGATGTTAACAAATTGATAACTTAAACTCTGGCTTAAACAGGATATCTGAGCATGGTCAGTTGAACCTGGTGAGCCTCAACGCGAGCAAGACCCAAGCAACTACGTTTTCTATAAAGGCCCGCTCGAGAACCTCCTCTAATGATGCAAGGCCAACAAATTACATCCAAAGATTCGATGCACATTCTCGGAAAAACGGTCTACTTCGGGTTTTGCTGGCATGAACATGTATCAGCAAGTCTGCATCAGCTAAACTTGATTTTCTTTTCAGAGCCAAGCAATACTTCACGTCATCTCAGTTTTTGCTTCTATATAAGGCGCAGATTCGACCTGCTTTGGAATAGTGTTTCCATGTATGAGGATCTGCGCCCGAACATTCGTTGCGGATGATGTATGGTGTGCTGGAACAGGCTGTGAGCCTCATCCACCACCCGGAGATCACTCGCGATCTCCAACCGCTGGCTCTCCGAAAACAAGTTGCTGATCTGTCTCTGTTTTACAAATACTTCCACGGAAGATGCTACAAGAAGCTGAAAGACCTTGTTCCAGGAAAACTCATGTTTTGCCGAAACACTAGGCTGGCAAGAAGTTCTCATATGGCGGTACATTTAGCGACCCCTCTATAAGAATTCTTTCATTTACAGGGCAGGTAAGCTGTGGAACGCACATCCGTCCAACATCTTCCCAACATCCTACAATTTGGCCCCTCTTCAAGAAGCGAGTAAACAGACACCTCAATTATTTCCAGGCGCCCACTCATGTGGTGTAACTGGTTCGCCTATTCCTGGGAAGCGCGCATAAAAAAATAATAAAATTGACTTTCATAGCCTCCTCCCAAGAGTAAGGAATAAAAAAAATTATTGTTATCACGATATTGGCTGGGAATATTTGAAAATAAATATGACTTGAATCGGCTTTGAACACTGTTTTTGTAGCTGAATGACGAACATTTCATCAAAAAATAGATGTGTAGAATATTCTATTAATTGAACCAACTAAAATTGAAGCACTTTAATGAAAGTATACGAAATACGTTGATATAAAAGCTGTCCAACTTTCAATAAATTCATTTTGCTGCATGAAACATATGTATGCTTTCAACATAACGAGGAAATAGGAATTGTGTTGGGGACATATCCATCCTAATAATACGGGGGAATGTGAGTTTGTCATCATTTTATTCATAATCATGTTAATGCCTGCGTCAGAAATGGGAATGATATATCTTCCATCCATCCTAGGTACACGTTTTGTCATTCAGAGTAACCCAACTGTGCAGCGGGTTTATATTTATAAAATTCACATTTCAGTTGGTTAGCAAATCACGTCATCGCGATACGGAAAGAACGTCTGACATTTTCATCTTTTGATGAATCTATTCAAAGTGAAATTAATTCCCATCCCCAACTCGGGGTCTATATTCAACAATGCTTTCGATGCAATGGAATTTTGGATTATGACTCATGACGACATTTCAGTTTGGCAGCTTGATGGATGTGTAGAGCCTCTTGCTCTCGATTGTTTGTTACAATACGAACCAATTTCTCAAACTGTTTGAAGGTTTGTGATTCTTATTTTACTGTTTCAATCCGCCTGCGTGCCGCAATGTGGTAGACATTGTGCTTATCTGTATGTCAAAGGGCCAGTTGTTCAATTATAGTTTAAACTGGGATCAAGCTTGAACTGAGTACAAAGTTAAGGATACCGCTTTTCAATTGAACTAGGTTCTATTGGACTTCATGTCGAATAGAATCGATTCATCATTTCGAGCGTTGTTCGAGTTTTAACCTTTGCAAATTTCAGTAATGCACATAATTTAATGCAATTTAATCTCAATTTCTTTCGAATTTTGACTTCAGACTTCAAAATCAAGTGAGTGTGTTAATTGAAAATTTTTTGAAATGAAAGGTTCGACTTGAAATTGCAACCTGAAAACTTGACTTGACATCAAGCTATTTCAAGCTGCTTGAAAGCTTGATACTTGTGAGATCATTAACTTAAGTTCACTTACTAATCGCTCGTTGCCGTACCCTTATAGGCGCAGTAGAAGTGCGAGGGAATTTAGTTTATTTGAAGGAGAATGGAAAAAATTAACTAGCAGCCATTTCAACAAGAACACTGAATAAAATATTGATGTCCCCTACAACCGACAATAGAATTATATACAGTTGGAATAGATTCAAATGAATCTCTCAGAGGTTATTCGCATCATTCGTCAAAAAAACTTCCTAGTAAAAACATATAGAAAACTGAATGAAATATATGTACTGTTGTCACTTAGCGAACAAAAGTGTAAGTGTATCAATCTATCGATTAAGGTTTACTACATTTGGTGATATTCAGCAGAACCCTTCCTGAGAATTAGTGAATCCCCGAGGATCGAGATTGAACGGTGATTCTATGAGAACAGAGACTCGGGGGAATCCACGGACATTCCCGAAACACGTATATACATGGCGTTACATAATAATATGTCACAATTGGAGGGAGTAAAAACTACGTGCAATTTTAAGAAAAAAAAATCATAAAAACATAGGTCTGCAAAAGCTTCGTGACGGCGCTAAAGGGTGTTGAAATTTCCGGAAAAAATTGGTTTTTTCTTCGAAACTGCAGTTTTTGAGATATTCAGCCCAAATTTGGAATGCGAGCTATTTTCTACAGTCTCCATCATTGAACGTCCTGAATTTCAACTAGAATCTACAAGGTGTTTTCTTTTCCGGAGCCATGAGTTATTTTGCCCTTTCAAACTTTTTGCAGTACGCCACTGATAAGCGTATAATCAATTTTTGTCATCTTCGATCAGTTTTAAAACTTTTTTGACACAAGTAATTTTTATTTTCTTTAACCGTTCTCGAGCAAAAAATTATTAAATGAGTGTATGCATTCGCTTAATTGAAAGCACTTCTGATTAAAAGAATGATTAGTAGGCTTTCATTTTTTTTCATTTATTTATTCATTTTGACAGTTGGTAAAGTTGAACCAGTGTCTGCTTGTTTTATTTATTAAATTAACATTTGAGACTTTTGAGGTTATTGCTGTAAGAAAAGATGGCTAATTTTACTACGAATTGACTGATATCCATTAGATGTACGGTCTGGCTGACGGAAACACAACAGAATCTAGGCAATTATATCAGGTGCGCTTTCCAAATCGGGTAATACCAGACAGGCGAACGTTTTCAAATATTCACAGAAAGTTGAGGGAACTGGTACTTTTACTGCAAATAATCATATAAAAGGTGCAACACAAAATATGAGAACACTAGATATTGAGGAATTAGTTTTGAATTGTATGTATTTGATTTCTCATGTGAGTACAAGAAAAATTGGAAATTACTTCAATATTTCACAATGTCTAGTTTGGAGGATTTTCAACGACTTTTTATTGTACCCGTATTCTACGCGTCCAAACTCTACTTCCTCGAAATTTTCCTTCAAGACTGAATTTCTGCCGATGGTTCTTAGATAAAATTAGAGAAAGTGCTCATTTTGATAGTGAAATAATGTTCACAGACGAAGCTAACTTTTCTAGAACTGCTATCACAAATTTTCCCAATAATCGTTATTGGGCTTTGGAAACCCCCATTTGTTTGAAGAATCTCATCATCGAGAACAATTCTCACTAAACGTTTGGGTTCGAATAATTGAAAATTATTTGATTGGGTCATTTTTTCTGCCTAACAGACTAAACGGTCCCGCTTATCGGCAATTTTTTGAAGAGGAGTTACCTTTATTGTTCGAGGATGTACCACTTTTGGTGACAAACATAATGTGGTTCATGCATGATGGGGCACCAGCACTTTTTAGTTGAACAGCCTGGAAATTCTTGAATAATACATTAAACAACCGATGGATAGGTCGGGGTGGGTCATGGCCTCCTAGGTCCCTAGACGTAAATAGTTTAGACTTTTTCTCATGGAGATATCTCGAAAGTTTAGTTTATACCACTCCAGTGAACACTATAGAAAAATTAAGAAATCGAATAATAACCTCTTGAGACACGATAATGAAAACCCCAGGAATGAGTGAGTGCGTGATAATATGCGAAGAACGACAGAGGCCTGTATTCTTGCAGGTGAAGGTCACTTCCAGCAAGTTATTTAGATTTTAATTATACTTCTTTGTAGTTTGATATTAAATAAGTGTAAGTTGAGTCTCAGAAGACGAGCTATCAAAATAAAAGCAAATTTTGGGCATACTTATCGAGTATTTCTATTATTATTTTTATTTAGCGTATAACATACAATTCAAATAATTTTTCACTCGAAAACGGTTGAAGATACGAAAAAATTACATGTGCCAAAAAAGTTTTTCAATTGAACGAAGATGACGAAAATTGATTGTACGCTGATCAGTGGCGTACTGCAAAAAAGTTTGAAAGGGTAAAAGAGACATGGCCTCGGAAAATAAAACGCCTTGTGAATTTCAGTTGAAATCTAGGACGTGTAATGATGGAGGCTGTCAAAAATAGCTTGCATTTCAACACTCTGTTGCTCAGTTATGAAGCTTTTGCGGACCTTTGTTTATATAAACTTCTTCTATTAAAATTGCAAGTAAATTTAGCCCCTCAAGTTGTGACATCCTATTATGTAACACCCTCTATGAGACATAAATATTTAAAAAATATCTTGGTTGAAAACAGCGAACTATGAAGTATCTGATGAAGTGGGAATATAGTTTTGAAGTAGGTATTTCCTTTAGTTTCACGGAAGTTTAATTCAATTGTTTTTGGAATTCAAAAACTCAAAAGTTTTAACGGACGGTCCGGTGGATATCCGTAAATATATATATATATATATATATATATATATATATATATATATATATATATATATATATATATATATATATATATATATATATATATATATATATATATATATATATAGACACTGATGAGCTCCTTATAAGGACGAAACTGCAGTCTGCCGCTTCGTTTATCGGCATCCTCCTTAGTTGCACTATTGTGACTCTCGGGGACTGCGTGCATGGCGGGCAGATTTGGGAACGAGCTCTTGTCAGGAAGGATTATTCATTGATCTACGGACTTTTGAATAATTCTTTTTGTCTCAAGTTTACATATGTAGACTCCACGTGAAGTTTGTCGCGGAAGATATTTGTCCCATCAAATATTTATCAACGGGAGGTTTTATCTCGGAAACAGAGGCCCAGAGCGACATTTCAACGGGATTATTTTGCTCGTTTTGTACCGATGATGTGATTCACGGACCGGCGAGAGATATTTCCAAGTATTTGAGTTTCTTACGTTCTCACATCTGTTCGTAATTGTTTGTATCTTTCTCGAAGTCCGGTAGCGGGTTCACCCTCCGGTCCATGAAGGGTCACTCTCGTACGTATGTGCTAGATGCGTCCTTTCTGGAATCGATGGGCTACCCCGTTGTAGCTTGTTAGGATGCTTAGAAGCAATATGCGACACTGATGAGCTCCTTATAAGGAAGAAACTGCAGTCTGCCGCTTCGTTTCTCGGCATCCTGCTAAGTTGCACTATTGTGGCTCTTGGAGGCTGCGTGCATGGCGGGCAGATTTGGGAAGTAGCTCTTGTAAGAAAGGATTATTCAGTGATTCAGTGATCTACGAATTTTGAATAATTCTTTTCATCTCAAGTTTACATATATATATATATATATATATATATATATATATATATATATATATATATATATATATATATATATATATATTTCAGGATGTTTTGATTATAATCATTGCCTGGCAATGGTATTAATTACCGGGTGGTGGATTTATATTTTTCATGAAATCAGTTTGATTGCATGAACAGATACATGGGCAACTCGTCGGGGATATATATATATATATATATATATATATATATATATATATATATATATATATATATATATATATATATATATATATATACAGTGCCCAAAATAGTCGAAGGAACAGTAAAAATAGTAAGCGTAGGAAGGAAATACAACTATTAACCATTAACTACTTCAAATTTTTACATGGTATAATTAATACATCTTTCAAGTCACTGAAAACTTCGAAATAGAATACAAAACGAATATTAATTCCGTGAATTCAAGAAAATAAATGATCGTATACCAAATAATAATTTCTTAATTAAAATGAAAAAAAGGTTTCTCAGAATTCTTTTCTAAGTAAACTCAAACTATTATCTTGTATGACCACCACGAACATTAATAACAGCACGACATCGTTCTGGCATGCTCAGAATGCAATTATTAATTGTGCCTATAACGCGCTATCTGTGAAGCAGTATTCGGCCAGTAAGTGCACTCCAGTGCTCGAACACGCGCCCTACCCGCCAGATTTGGCACCGTGCGACTTTTCTTCGTTTCTGAAGATAAAATCTGCTTCAAAAGGGACCGGATTTGAGTTAATGGTAGTGGTTAAGCAAAAAACGGCAGAGCTCCTAAAGGCCCTCACCAAAGATTACTTCCAGCACTGCTTTGATCAATGGATAAAACGTATGGAAAAGTGTGTGGCGTGGAAAGGGGAGTCTATTGAAGGGGAGCATTCAAATGTAGAATAAGTTTTATATTAAAACCCTTTTTCATAACCAGTCTCGTTATTTGATAGCCAGACCTCGTATTCTTTGGCGTTCGAAAATCTATTGCTTCTCAATTACGTTTTGCCATAAATGGCATAAAAAATAAAATATTTTTTTTGCGAGAAAATTCGCAAAGGACGTTTTTCGCGGAATTATTCTATCACATCTGATCTCAACTTATTATTTACTATGTATTTCATGGTTAAAATACATCGGTATTGCGAGGCAATCTTACTCGTGGAAGTGAAGTTTAGGTTAGATAAGACCAATCACATTTTTCTTGCTATGAGTTTAATCTCTTCGTAGTGCCACTGAAAAAAAAAGATAGAAAAGGTGTCGAGTTTGCAGACGTTTCCCTAAAATATCATTTACTTCAATACTTTTGTTGTAGGCTCTAACAGAAACGAGTTCTTACCTAGAATGAAGTTGTTGAAAATGCCAAATGAGATTCAAGAGAAACATCTGCCGACTTCAACTAAAGGAAACCAATGTAATAAAGGCATGTTCTCCTGGAAATATATACTTGCATAATATGCTGTTAAGACGTCGAAATTTGTGGAAATAAATACATTGTGATGTCTTCTTTCTTCAGTTTTTCGGTTCCTCCGGTTCATTCGCTGGATACAGTTGACGCCATTTCAGCTACAGCCATCATCAAGTCAAAAACTTGATGGTAAGATCTAGCCGAAATATCGTCAACTCTTTTCAATGAATGGTCAATACCAAGATCAACGGACAAGAAACAGAAAGAAAGAAGATACCGCATATTAAATGCTCTTCGTAGTTTTTTTTCGAGTGCAACTGGCATAATTCTTGGATGACGATGTTTTGTCTAAATTTGTCCTAGAGAAAAACTATTTCTCCCATCAAGAATTGTGCCAAAACACCTTCAACCAAGTACTACTATGACAACACTGATACAAGTTATTAAATTTTGAGATACATTTTTAATTCTGTCTATTTTACCAGGTCCCTGTAAGTAACTTTCATATTTCGGTGAGTAATTCCCCCTAATAGACTGATGAAATAGAGCTCGTTTGCAAGTTAAAAACCTGAAGTATTAAGTATATTCAATTGATCTTAATTAGGCACCCATCCTGAATAACCTCATGAAAGGATTTCGCTAGGAAATCTGAGAAATCTGAAAAATATGAATATTGGCAGGAAAATGTTACCCCAAATTTAGATTGTCAGAATTCAGATTATGAATCCTTTCAAAGGGCTCTTTCCTGATTCACTTTTATAGAGCATCCTGTAGATATATGAGACATATTTGAATTAAAAATTGATAAGTAGTGTAGAGCCATGCATGAATTTACACAGTAAGCCTAAAATTTGTTCTAAATTAAATTTTAAATAATGTAATGAATACTGATTTGCATAATTGGCGATGCATTTATGAAGAGAATGTGAAACATATTTCAGGTTATTTGATGGAAGGATGAATTGTGAGTATTCAATTTTCATTCAAATTATCAATAAATCTCATGATGGAAGGTTTTCGCAAATATTGTTCCCAATGAAAAATGAAAACTAAATAACATTCATTGATTCGTTTTAACGTAACAGAAATAAAGAAAACTACAAATATATTGAAATTCTAAGAGATAATCAATATGAGGAATTTTTATATACTTTTATATTTTCAATGAATTAAAACTAAAGTATTTAGATTTTCATTATTTTAACAAAACTATGACCGGTTTCACCACACTGAGGCTTCATCAGATAGATACAAACTAATGAACAGATTTATTCCTTATATATAAGTCTTATTTCCTACTAAATATTACAATAGGTACAAGTACAAGGGTATGTTGGAAAACCCATCGGAGTTGCTTACTTTATGAATTGAAAAGATTGGGTAAAGGAGAAGGGTTTAGATCTGGTTGACGATTAAATAACCTACCTGAATTCTTTTTTTTGTTGATCTCTAAAATTTCCAATAGATTGAGTTTTTGTCTGTTATTTTCATTGTTTAAAATTTTGAAATTATCATTAAAGTTATGGTTTTCTTCGAGAAAGTGATTAGAATAATGGAAATCTGATTTATGATAATTAGAACTACGTTTGTGCTCGGATAATCTAACTTTGAAATTTCTGAACGTTTTATCAATATAAATTTTATTACAATCCCCGCAAGACAGTTTATAAACACCGGATTTATAACTTTTATCAATTTTAAATTTGCAGATTTTGATATGTCGACCTAGAGAATTATCAGTTCGGAATGCTATATTGAAATTATAATGCGAGAGGAATGATTTTAATTCCAGACTAGGATAACCAATATGAGTTGAGCTATAGTATATTGTGTTAGAACTTTGTATACTTGGAAATACTTCCTGGATTGCTTTTTGAAATTTTTTGCGTGAAATCATGGTCTCAATCATAGTTGGACTGTAACCGTTATTGACTGCTATTTGTTTAATTATATTTAGCTCTTTTATGAAATCATTTTGTGACATTGGGATATTAATGAGTCTATGTACCATACTATTGTAAGTTGCTAATTTATGTGTATAAGGATGTGTAGATGAGCTTTGAATAGTAATATCTCTATGCGATGGCTTATGAAAATAGAAAAATCATGTTTGCCGTTAATTTGAGTAATAGTTTAATCCAGAAAGTTAATGGAATTTTTTGTTTCTATCTCTAACGTGAATTTAATATTATCGTGAATTTTGTTAATGAATGTTTTGAATACCAGTGAAACAACAAATGATATCGTCGACATATCTAAACCAATAAATAAAGTGTTTGAATAACGGATGTTCTTGGATAGTTTTTTCAGTATTATCCATGGAAATTTCAGCGAGCAGAGGGCTCAGAGGATTACCCATGATTAAATGAATTTAATTTAAATCATTGCAGGAAGGTTTGAAAATGATGTCGCAAATCAAGGAGAAAAAAGTGTGATATAACAGTAAGTATTGACTCTCTTTTCTCTCGAAAGAAGAGATCGTATCGCCAAATACAGCATCCCAATAGATTCAAGAGTAAATGATATACAAATTTTTAAGGAAACTGTCAAAAAACATTAGTCTAAAAATCAAATCTCAACTGTCATCGGGAATGGCAGTGGATCAAAAAAGTAGAACCGGAGTTCTCTTCAGATACAGTTCAGCTTTCACCCGATTTGAGACGAATAAGTAAAAAACTCGGAAACGCTAATCGTATTCGATTCGAATATCTTTAAGAATCTTGGTTTTGTGATAGTTCAATGCATTTTACCAATTTGAGGGAATCATAATCTAGATTTTTGGTTTTTGATAGTTCGAAACAAATTACCAACATGAGTGCATGAGGACTTTTTAATGAACCAAGAGGAGAATTCGATACAGCAAACAGAACACTAATCATATTCCATGATATACTTCAGTCAAAGTAATATTCTGGACTCTATTGTATACAATTCGATATTTGATATTCCAAGTTATGAAAATTTCCATAAAATGAAAGTAGAATTATGAAATGATACTGCCAAAAAATCTATTTACTGCAGATTTTCGGTAATTTCGACAAGTATGACAAGTAGGTGAAACATCTTCCACCGTCAACTAGGCTGAGGCCAAACAAGAATTTGGAGCCCTTTCGGAAAGTAAAGAAAAAACGAATAATACTAACATTTTCTACTAAGTATGACCATATATTATAGGTAATCAAATCAAATACAGTATGATATAAGGATGCTGCTGGTTTTTTGGTTACGATTACGATAACGGTTTCTTTCGGGATTTCTGTTGAGCAAAATCTTCTATTATATCCTCAAAGTCAATTTGTTGAAGGAAATCACTTTCAATACACATAATTGACAAATTACTCAGTCGTTCTTGTAACATTGTTGTTCGCAATTCATTTTTTATCCTCTTAAGCTGCAAAAATGACCGCTCTCCACTACAATTGGTAACCATTAGGCAAAGGAATATGTATATGTATATATGTAGCAATTTTTACGTTCGGAAAAATCTCTTCCAATCTATCTGACTTTATTAGGTTATGTAAGGTTGAGATATTTGAATCCACGGATTGCTTTGCTATGTTTTTTAAATACATGCTATTTCGATCTCATCTGCATTAATGTCTTCATGATGGAATTCTGCAAATACTTAGCATTTTTTTTTGTCAATGTTAACTGACAAAGAAAACTAAGGCAACTATGGATTTCTTGGTATGCTGCCGAACGTTTTTTTAAATGTGTATTTAATGTGTCAATTATGAGAATTAAATTATCTAAATGAAACTTTTCCTTGCCTCTCAACATTCATTCTCTGCTGATCGTTCAAAAACAGTGATGCTTGTGCTACGAAATCTTACTCTTTCAAATGTATCTTTGTAGTCAGCATATGGATTTTTTCTTTAGCAGCCGTTTCGTACTGATTAAAATTATTGCGTGTGGTATTGAATAAATTCGTAAAGTTTCGTTAGAACGTCCATGGTCACAGTGCTATTCTGTATATAATTTAACTTGTTTTAATTTGATTGAAGAGGTCGTTAATTGATGAAAATCGATATACATATTTTCAATGAAATAAAACTATGGTGTTTAGATTTTCACTATATTAACAAAACTATGACCGGTTTCACCACACTGTGGCTTCATTTGATAGATACACACTGATGAACAGAGTTATTCCTATATATTAGTCTTATCTTCTACTTAATATAACAATTACAAGCACAAAGGGTATGTTGGAAAACCCATAGGAGTTGCTTACTTTATGAATTGAAAAGACAGAGTAAATGAAGAAGGATTTAGATCTAATTGACTATTAAGTAACCTACCTGAATTCTTTTCTTTGTTGATCTCTAAAATTTCCAATAGATTGAGTTTTTGTCTGTTATTTTGATTGTGTTAAATTGCGAAATTATCATTAAAGTTATGGTCTTCTTCGAGTGAGTGATTAGAATGATGGGAATTTGATTTATGATAATTTAAACTATGTTTTTGCTCCGATAATCTAACTTTGAAATTTCTGAAAATACTACCAATATAAATTTTATTACAATCCCCGCAAGACAGTTTATGAACACCTGATGTATTACCTTTATCTATTTTAGAATTGCAGTTTTTGATATATCGGCCTAAAAATTATCAGTTCAAAATCAAAATTGATAAAGGTAATGAATTCCCAATTTTCTAATCACTCACATTGTAATAAAATTTATATTGGTAGAACTTTCAGAAATTTCAAAGTTAGATTATCGGAGCACAAACTTAGTTTTGAATATCATGAATCCCATTATTCTAATCACTTACTCGAAGAAAACCATAGCTTTAGTGATAATTTCAAAATTTGACACAATGAAAATAATAGAGAAAACTCAATCCATTGGAAATTTTAGAGATCATCAAAGAAAAGAAATCAGGTAGGTTAGATTCATACAGTAAGCAACTCCGATGGGTTTTACAACATATCCCTTGTACTTGTACCTATTGTAATATTAAGTAGGAGATAAGACTAATATATAAGAAATAACTCTGTTCATTAGTTTGTATCTATCTGATGAAGCCACAGTGTGATGAAACCGGTCTTAGTTTTGTTAATATAGTGAAAATCTAAATACCATACTTTTATTCCATTGAAAATATTGACTTGTTTTATTCAGAATTCCCAGAAGATCTTTCCACATTTTAATTAGAAGATCAGTCTCAAATTTCACAATTTTTTCGCTAGGCTTTCGGCATCCTTTCTAGTGTCTCCTGGTAGATTGATGTCACTTGCGATTGAAGATAATGCTTTAGAAATATTGAAATAACCATATTGCAAGACATTAATAGTATTGGCACGTATAGACTATCTAGTTTTTGACAGAGACTTCAGGACTCTATTTGCACCTAAATGTTCTGTCAAACTTTCCCATCGTTTTGTCGAAGCCGAGAAAAAATTGAACAAATTTTGTACTATTTGAAAGAATGTTACTGCTGCAGTACCACCTACTAAATTCAGCGTATCTGCTGCACATGGAACGTAAGTCACAAATTCACAAACTTCTTTTATTCTTGACTGTACACCAGAGTACTTTCCAGACATATTAGATTGATTGTCATAGCTCTGCCTGCGACAATCTTTTATAGGAATGTCAGGGCTTTCAAAGCAGTTCAAAATGGTATCTGCTATATATAGCGCATTATGTTCATCCATAGGCAAAAATTGCAAAACTCATTCTTTTACGTATCTAATTGTAAAAGTCAGTTGGTCAATGTGGGACAGATCTGGTGTAGAATCTAAGCAAATACAGTAGTACTTTGCTGATTCAAGTTCTTTGGCAATGGTTTTCAAAACTTGCTGTCCCATTAAATTTATGAATTCATTACAAAGATTTGCTGATGAATATGATGTATTTCCTTTTCCATGATTTCCGTACATTTGTATGTGATCAGTAAGAAACGGATCAAATTCACGAAACAGTTCTAAGCATCCCAACTAAATCCCATTATTTTGTGATCCTAATGTCTCATGCACGAAAATTTATGGCTTGAAGCCATAAATTTCACTACTGCAACAATTCCCCTAAGCACATTGTTCCGATAGTTAATTTCTGTATTATAGTGACACAGCAACTCAGTTTCAATTCGTCCAATAGCTATCATTCTTGCAACATAATTCATCATATATTTCCCGTGCTTTAAACTGTTCTCATGCTCTATCAGTAAGTTACTTATATGCTTCCAATCTTCATATCCATTTGGAGAATTGTGTCCAGTAGTAAAGGTAATAAATAGACGACAGCAATAACAGTATACTGATTTCTTTGATGGTGAATAAAGGGGCCATTTTCTTTCTGAAGACTCACCATTCGTCAATTTACAAATAAAATTTTTTTAGTAAAGTTTTTGTTTTCGTTTCACCATTTGAATCTGGAAAACTTGTAGAAGTTTCGAAGAAATCGCTATTTATATTTTGAAAAAATACTGGCCCTTTTCGAATCCAAATGTCACAGACTTCTTCGGCTAAAATGTTGTCACCGTGAATACTAGGGTCAGGAGAAACAGATTCATTCTCTTAGCTTGCAGTTATTAATTCATAGTAGCTTGAAGTCAATAGTTCAGCATCTAATGCGTGCTTGTCTTTTCCCTGATGACATTCAGAGGTACTTTTGTCTTGTGGCGATGAGAATGAAAAATTAGTTTCTTCAACCGTAAGAAACAATGTGAGCTTTGGAAGTTTTTCGGTTATTTCTTTTTGAGGTATAACTCTTCTTCTTTTTTGTGAACCCCTTAAATATGTTTTTTTCGACATAATGAAATAATGTTTAAACGAACAAATCAAAACATCTATTTATCCTACTTAATTTTGAATATCAATCGAAAGAAAATACCACCTCTCACTCCTATCGGACTGAAAGTTTTATACATCATTCGGGGATTCCCCCAACCATCGACAATGTCGACTTTATGTTAGGCCTTGTTCAGTTGCTGCAGCTTGACTTTGGAATCAGAGTGATTGCGTGAGTGATCGCTAGATGGTGTACTTTGTAAATTAGGTATGATGTCTTCGGACAGATTCTTACATTTATATGTACAGTTATCGATATAAGGGCGTAGTATTAGTATTTGCCTTGTGATAGCTTCTGATAAGATTACTGATTTGTGAAAAAAGTGAGACGACAAAAATGTTTTGACAATGAATATGTGAGAGAAATTGGCGGTCGTTCGGAGCTTCCGGATAATAGGGGCCTTGAGTAAGGGCCCCTATTATGGTGAAGGCGGTATTGGAATCATCTGCGCAAGGCCGATTGTCGCAGATTACTGCCAGCAACGGTTGGATATAATAGGCCACTCTTACTGGTTTTTGTTGAGAAAGTATTCGACTCCATCAAACACACCGAAATGCTCGAAGCACTTGCTGATTGTCGTACAGAATATAGATATTTCGCCGTGATACAACACATCTATGAGAATGCAACAGTTAGCTAGTGTCAGAATACATGACGAAACGGACAAGTTCAGAGTGAGGCGTGGTGTCCGACAAGGTGATACAATCTCGCCGAAGCTCTTCATCACTCTCCTCGAATACATGTTCAAGGATACAAAATTGGATGCCACAGGCATAAATATTAATGGAGAGAGAGATCAACCACCTACGTTCCGCAGATGATATCTTGTTGATTTCAGATAGCTAATATAAGGCAGAAATACAGCTCAAAGGACTTATCATAGCCTCACACAAAGTTGGCCTCAGAATAAATACATCCAAAACGCAGTTCATGGCAAACCAGGTTACCAGCCGAAATATTTTGGTGGAAGGAAATCAGATTTCGCAAGTCACATCCTACAAATATCTGGGTCATGAAGTGAGAATAGGCAGAAATAATCAAACCTGCGAGATTGAAATAAGTGTAGGATTGACATGGGCTACTATTGGAAAACTTGAACATATTTTCAAATGTGATATCCTCGTATGCTCGAAACGAAGAGTGTTTGATCAGTGTGTTCTGCCGGTGCTGACCTACGGCGGCGAGACTTTGACACTCACAAAAAAGTCAATACATAAGATTCAAGTGATTCAACGAGCTATGTAACCTTCCTTATTGGGAGTCACGTTGAGTGAAATACGCCGAAGAACAGAAGTGACAGATGCAGTTAGACTTTGAATGGAACTGGACTGGACACGTAGCCAGGATGACCAACGCAAAATGGACGAAAAAAATCATGGAATGGCGCCCTAGGCAACAAGCGTTCAGAAATAGAGGGCGTCCTCCAAACCGTTGGACAGACGACATAAAGCGCAACACAACTAACTGGCTCGAGGATCGAGAAGGATGGAAAATATTGAGAGAGGCCTATGTTCAGCAGTGGATGATGAAGGCTGTTAGATGATGATGACTGCCAGCAGGATTTTCATCTTTTCTCCCTCTCGCCTGAATAGCTTTTCATGTAATCAAACTAGTAATGAGATATGCAACGAAATAGTAAATGAGCATGAAAAAAGATATGCAACATTGAGATTTAAAGACAATAAGCGATGCAATATCCGAACTCAAGAATTGGTTTAAAACTTGTTTCTTCAAAAATGAGTCTAAATTCAATTTGGTCATGAAGATAGAGTGTTGGGAGAAAAACACAGAAAGTGCTATGTGACGACTGGCTGGTGAAGGCTCTATTCTTTCTTTTTTTATTAAAAAGTAATAAAATTTAAATTGCCTTTCTCAAAGAAATCATCATGAAAACCGTATTATAAATACGCAATTTTCGCCATATTCGATTGATAGTAGACAAGCTAATTTAGTGAATTGAATCAATTCCAATTTGTAATCGTGTTGTAATTTGCTAACGATCGATTTTGGCGAATTCGTTCCCATGTATCTGCGTCACACTACATAATTATTTGCGCTCAACAATTGTTCATTAATTTGTTACTGAAAAAACAAGTGTACAGGGTGGGCAAATTTCGATGTATTTGTACGGCAGCTATGTGATATATTATTATTCAAAATGAAAATCGTCCATCGCGGTTATCTCGACATCAGCAAAGTTACATAAAAATAAGTTTGACATTCTACAGGCACTTTTTCAAGTAGAATATTAAGAAATTTAGCTCAACGGTTTTCGACTTTGAATGCAAATATGCTATTTCAAATATGAAACCATAGGAAATTTTACCTCTATTGGATGCAGCAATTTTTTTCCTTTTCAGAAATATATGACACTCGTAGACAATTATTGCATTCAATATCTTTTTTTCAGAGAAAAACCTGAAATTTCCACAATTCCATTCATTAGGTGCATGCTTTTCAACGTTCATATTGTTCTATCACTGGAAACCACAGATTTTGAAGATCCTTCTCAGGATCTTGTTTATTTTCATGGTTTGAGTCAATTTAGACCATAATAATTAACTTTGGTCTTAAGATTCGACAATCTTTTATAGTCTTCATAAATTGAATTACAGATGAACATTAAGTCTTTTGAAATTTGCCAACCCGAGAAATCTACGTAACATATGAGTCGATACATGTTGCTTTGGTAATATTCTATGAGAATTATTAGAAAGTTATGTGAGTAAAAAAATATATTATTATGAAAAGCAAGTCCTTTGACATTAAACTTTTAAACGAAAAGTCCTAACGATACAAATGGGGAAAACTATTTTATCGCAAATATTCAAAAGTGTTACCATTGATTTCAATGCAGGAATTATAACGCCGAGAAACACTATGGCAGGCATTGTAAATATGAATATTGCTAATAGAAGAAAGGCATTCCCTGAAATTCTGTTTTAACTCTTCTAAATTGGTACTGTTCCTCTTGTAGAGTGAATCATTAACAAAGAAAAAAATCTAGTGGCGTCAAGTCAGGGAAACGAGGGGACCATCCTCAGTCCCTATCCAATTATGTCCAAAATTCAATTTCAACAGATCAGTGATGGCCTTTGTTTGGTGGGAAGGGGCACCATCGTATTGAAAACAAAAAATTTGATCTTTGTGCTGACGGAATTTGATCGGGAAATCCTTGAATGATATTATTGTTGACGATTTCTTCATAACGTGCTCTATAAAAATTTTCGTCAAGCATTTCAAACGCCAAAACGCGACTACACATTGAAACCATATCTTTCTTGATGCTGCACATCAATATGGCGTTGAGGATTTACATCAGACTACAAATGTTCATCAAAGCGATTAAATATCCCATCGCTAGTGATGCGGACTTCATCTGTCCATATGATTTCTCTAAAAAGGTCTAGGCGTTCTAGGATATCTTCTAGATACCAATTGCAGAAATTTTGTTGCGAGGAGGATCCCCTGGCTACAAAAATTGGGAGACTCGCATTTTGTATGGTTTAAACTGGTTCTCCTCCAGAATGCCGAACGCCCGTTCTCTTGAAATTCCTGTTTCTGCTTCTATTTGTCTACTCGGTTTGGTTAGATCGTTGCTTTCTCTCTATCACTTACATGATGTTTTTTATTTCTTGATTTTCTGAATGAGCCACTATTGATAATATTCTCTTTCATTCTTCGAAAAATAGATTTATTTGGCTAGTGCCTTTCAGGATAATGATTGAAATATGTTTCGGCCATTGCTGCTGAATCATACCCACTAAGAATATAGCATTCCATCATATCGAACTTTTCATAATTTTCATAGTTATGATTTCTATTCTGCATCTTGAAATAACCAAAGTCTCAGGTGAACAAATTCTTAAATGTAATAGCTGGAACATACAACTAACAAGCAGCTATTTCGATACTCAATCAACATCAATACCTATACTGAAACTGGAATCGTAAGTATTAAACTATAAGACCACAGTTACTTACTATGGTCTGAATCGAATCAAACCGTTGAAATAACCATAGTCTTAGATAAGATCTTCAAAATCTTTGATTTTCAGTCATAAAACAATATGAATCGTTGATGGCATGCACCTAATTAATGGAATTGTGGCAATTTCAGGTTTTTCTCTGATAGAAGGTATTGAAAGTAATAGTTGACAACAAGTATTATATAATTTTGAAAAGAGAAAAATTACTGCATCCAATAGAGGTAAAATTTCCTATGGTTCGTATTAAAAAAATAACATGATTGCATTATAACTCGAAAACCGCTAAGCTAATAAACATTTTTCACACAGCACTGTATTTTACTAAAAAAAAGCGCCTGTAGAATGTCAAACTTTTCGACGATTTTCCAGAAATTCGAGAAATTTTGAATAAATCCAGAACAGAAAGGGATATCATCCAAATTTTGGCTTCACTAAACTATTTCCTGAAAATAAGATCGAGAGAGAGAAGTTTATTCTTTCTATCTGCAAAATTTCATATTGTTGCCATACAAATACATCGAAATTTGCCCACTGCATATAGCTTTCTTACTCTACCTACAGAAGGGTATTCCAGCGCAAATAATTATGAATTCTGATATATGGATCTTTTCGAATATTGAAACGCGTTCATGAATATGTGTTTCAATTTTTTGAATAAAGTTCGAAAATGATCGTGACAATAGTTTATTTTAATTAATTCTCAAAATCGAATTTTTAAATATTCAGGAATTATTTCTGAAACATATTGCATGTCAAGTTAGAATTTTTTTCAAATATGTCCTTGCCGTAATGATAATCTGCAGTAGCCATTTTTATTCTTCACAGATTATGAAAAATAAAGTGTTAGTAAGTTAGCTACGTCAAACAATACAGTATTATGCCTGATGTCAAATACATAAGGTACGCTGTGTGTTTGATGTGGATCCAAATTATTCTATACAGCATATCATTAAAATGAGAGAATTGAAAGATGGAAACAGAGCGGCCACTAGGCCGTATGTCTATCCCGGATGAAAGCTGCCGGCCGACGCGATTTGTTGCTATAAATGTCGCGCCTCACCCTATAACATGCACTCGCTCGAAGAGGGGCATAGCTAGCAGTAAAATATAGGCATACTTCGATAAAATACATCGCTATTGCAGAATCTAGTCTTATATGTTTAACGATGAATTCTGGTGTGCTTCTAGGTGAAAAAATATAATGCGCCCAACAAGTATACTTTACTTACATATACTTTACAATTCAAATTTGTCCATTTTATGGACAATTGATTGATTTTCACCAAAAAAATAAATTCACTTGTTGTTCTCATAATTCCCCAAGAGCAATACAGCTAGAATATGGAATAAAAATTTCAAATTTACAAAAAAATCCGTTTGATTAGTGTGCTTTTCGCCGCAAATATATCATCAGACGTATATACGAGGGCAGTTCAACTATTACGGTGGCAAACGTGAGATGGCGAGCATATATATTATGAAGGTTGCGGCTGGAGTATGTGATAGCTTGGTCCCTCACGAATAGTTTGGCATTGTTAATGTGCGTTCTCATCAATGTTGCCCACAACTGTCAGTATTCGGATGAATGGAAAATATAAGAATATCCGATAAAAGAAGTGATTTTCCTTCACGATAATGCCCGACTTCATACAGGTAACCTGAAATGTTGAAAGTTGAAAAAAATGTGTTGGGCAACAGTCGAACAACCACCAATTCATACAATTGAGATTATCACATGTTTGGGCAATTGAGAGAACCATTTGGAGGTCAAAAATTCGACAATAATTTTGCTGTTGAGGCCTTTGTGCGCAATTGGTTGCAGATACGTCCTTCTTCTTTCTACGATGACGCCATCAAAAAAAACTTCCTATACTTCGAGAAACATGTATCTCGCAATCAGAGTTATGTGGAAAAATAACTTAGTGTTCAATATCTTTTTCCAACAAATTCAAGAGAAAATAATTCTGCTTCATATTTGATTCACTCCCGTGAAATTGAGATTAGAAATACCAGAGAAAAAAATTCTTGAATTACAATATAATACAGGGTGCTTCAACGAAAACTAAACAGAGGCTATATCTACCAAGGTATTCATTTCTGATCAAAACGCAAAAACAAGTCAATTTTTGTTTCAAGGGTGACATCTTTTGGGGTACGAAACTTGCCTGAAGTATCAATCCCCTAAGCGGGGGTTGCTATCTTTGAACATTTTGAATAGAGAAAATGGGTCGAGTGATGACTCAAAAGAAAGGTGGTATCTTCGTCTACACCGCCTTGAACGAATTTCCATTTTTAATTGAAAACTGTAAAATATACCGGGTGAGCAACTGAAAGATAGGGAAGACTATTTCCCTGACACTATTCAAGTTTCAGTGAAGTAAAATGGAACAGATCCATGCTGATCAATGGAAGTCATCACAAGTACCATCCTCATCTCGAATTTCAACCCCTAGATCAGGGATGACCACCGTTGGAAATTTGGAAGAGGGTAGATGGATCGAGTGATATCTCAAAAGAAAGGTATTATCTTCGTCTGCATCCCTGTGAACGAATTTTCATTCTTGATTGAAAACTGTAAAAGATACAGAGTGAGCTACTGTAATTTTCAAAGGTTGTCACCCCTGCTCTAGGGGTTGAAATTCGAGATGAGGATGGTACTTGATGATGACTGCCATTGATCAGCATGGATTTGTTCAATTTTACCACACAGAAACTTGAATAGTCTCAGGAAAATTGTCTTCCCTATCTTTCAGTTTCTCACCATGTATCTTTTACAGTTTTCAATTGAAAATGGAAATTCGTTCGAGGCAATGTAGATACCACCTTTCTTTTGATTCATCATTCGTTCCATCTTCCCTATTCGAAATGTTCAAGGATTGCAACCCCCGCATAGGGGGTTAATATTTCAGGCAAGTTTTGTATCCGAAAAGATGTCCCCCTTGAAACAAAAATTGACCTGTTTTTGCGTTTTGATCGGAAATGAATATTTTGGAAGAAAAAGCCTCGGTTAAGTTTTCGTTGAAGCACCCTGCATAAATGCAATACATCTCATTATGTACTGTTACTATTTTTAATTTGCTCGAAAAATATTTGAGTCCATCTTCCTAACCGTCATTTCAAATTTTTTGATATATTGCTTTATTCTTAAGAGCGTTGTGAACATCAATTTAAACTTGTGATTTGAATTTGGGAGGCTTTCACTTGGTAAAATTCCATTATCAAAAAAAAAAACAAGTACTGTGTTTTAAGGAATTTTACTTAACACTAAATTATTAAACTCAACAGGGTGCAATCTTAACAATAATTCCGTATGGATTATCTTCAAATATATGTTGCCAACGTCCCTCCTGTTGTACTGGATCTTCATATCCTCTTTGAGCCATATGCGTTGGCCTTTCTCGATTGCTCTTCTTGCTGGTCCACTGTTGTTATGTGTCTTCAACCGTATGTAATTGGAAGTCAATCCGTTTTTCAAGCACATTGAGTAGAACCATATATTCTGAGTGTGAACTGCACATCTTAGTAGTATTTTGAAATACCACAAAGCCAAAAAGCCGATATCAGCTTTCTTTAACATTTGAATTTGGGAGGCTTTTACTTGGTAAAATTCCATTATCAATAATAAAAAACAAGTACTGTGTTTTAAGGAATTTTACTTAATATAATAAAAACAAGTACTGTGTTTTAAGGAGTTTTACTTAATATTAAGTAAAATTCCTTAAAACACAGTACTTGTTATTTATTATTAAACTTGTGAAATAGAATAAATCACATGAACATGATGTAAATATATTCAATTTTGCCAAGGTTAGTATGCATGTACGAATAATTGTACTGTATAACCGTGTTGCACATGGTTATTCTTTGACTTACAAGCAAATGAAACTAAAAGCTTCAATTCTTTTGTGATGAGTAAAACGAATCAATTAATACTATCCAGTGAATACTAAATCCGTGATATCTCTGGAAGAAAGATTTTCATCTACGTTATATATCAAAAAAGCGAATAATGGTTATTGGCTCCGAGGTCTGTGATGCTATAATGAAGGAGTTAAAGGGTTATGTAAATGTGAAAGGACTTACTAAGCAATGAGTAAACAGCACCTTTAAGCTATGACAAAAACTGGCAACGCTCTGCCACGGCATTCTCGTGATAGCATTGCATGTGTACATTGGCCTCGGGCGAAACACATTCTGAATGATCCAAACATTAGTTTCACTAATGTTGATGCTCGCTCAACGTCTATAATTCTCTTGAAATTATTCCAAGTTTCATTTCTTTCTATCAATGGAAAGTAATGTTTCTTTAGTGCAGCAATGTGGTTTGGCATACTCTTTTCCTCCTTTCTTTTCTTGTTCTCAAAAGAAAACCTTGCAGAATATATGCATAAATTCTTTAGAATGTTCTAATTATTATTATACATCTAGAAATTTCTTGTTGATAAATATGTCTTGAGGATGAGAAATTTTGAGTTAATTATATAAATTGCACTTGTAGTGCAGACCCAGACTATCGATTCTTCGTGCCACATTTGTGGATTCCGAAAAATATCTCATATGATTTATGAAAAGGGTAGACTTGATGATATACTTTCGGTTTACTTTTGAACCTATGACCTCATGAAGGATTTAATTGTCCTTCTTCTTTGAGTTTCGTTGAATGGGCAATTGGAATTGATGCAAATTTATTTCCATTGTGCAATAAGACGTATTTTAAACTTCTTTTGCAACTATCAATGAAAAGGCGCTATTCAGTAGATTTGTACTCTTTTAAACCCATGTCTATAAGCAGCTCCGCGATATCATTACAATACACTAATTCTTCATTTTCACTAAAAAATTGTAATAACTCTTTTTCTCGCGTTCTGTATGTTGTAATTGATACTGTTGGTGCCAATAAATTTTTTTCTTTCAATCTTGAGGCTAACAGTTCTGATCCTTGTTTTGATTAAGTTCATTTTGAGAAAATAACTTTGGCGTAGATGTTTCACCTTCCCATTCACTTTCACTAGTAGATGGTCCCGATTTCCGTGAATTTGGTAACATCATTGTTTCTGAGGGCATGCGAATTACTTTTGAAATGTATATGGGCCGAGGGAGATTTTCACTGTGTAGAACTGGACATTTCGTAGACTGTAAGTCTGGGTATCTCCACGTTTGATTTCGATTAAAACCTTTAACATCTACTACGCAAAAGTAACAATCATCTAAATGATTCGTAGGCTCCATCCAGATCATAGGAATACCAAAGTCTAATCCAGAACGTTCACCTTTTTTCCACAAACGTAAAGACTCAACACAGGACTTAAAAAATTTATTAGGAACCCATGGTTTACCTAATTTGTCCATTTTGAAACCAAAATATTCAACATAAGTCTCCTTGACAAAGTCTGTGATATTTCCTTTCTGTTTTTTTGGTATATAAACACCGCGAATATAACAAAATAAATCACTACAATATTTACACTTTCTTCGTGACGAACTCATATTTTAGACTAGAAGACAAATATATAAGAATGAACATTCAGTAATTGAAACAAAATATTAATCCATGACACTTTATCCAGATTTACGTGTATATGTACTTCAATATTGTCAAATAAGCAAGGGGTCTGAGAGTGGGGATCATGTGATGTTTGTATGCGCGAAAAAGTTGCGCAGAAGCCTAATCATGACTGGAAAATTAAATTTTATTTCTAAAAAGCTTATAATTGTTCAAAATATAAGAAATGCAAAAATCATGAAAATACGAGCACATTGAGAACTTTCATGAATATATTCGTAATCTGGGCACTTGAAAACATAAAAATTTGCGATGATATCCAGGGCAACAATAAAAAAATTTTTTTTAGAGCTGTGTTTTGTGTAGGGGACATTTTTTGAAGAATATTCGAAGTTTCAACGAGCAACCTCACTTCCTGAGAGAGATCACTTCAACATATTGCAATTAAATAAGGAAATGGGATGCAGCCCCATTATTGTAGAAAGGGAAAACGAAGTACTGCAATACAATAATACAATCTGGACTGGCAACCATCTCTAACAAGATTTAGCATACATGGAATTGTTTGACAATATTCATGTGAAATTCGCTTGTATAGATCGTCCAAATTCTCAAGCACAAATCAAAAACATTCGAACCTAAGATGTACCCACCAGAAATTCAGAGAATTCAGGTCAGGTGATCGGGCAAGCCACTCTGTAGGACCTCTTCTTAATAGTAGTAAAGAAGCTTCGAAGATCTTTTTGATAAGGCATAGATCGACTATATTGTTTTATTAAATTTTGAGCTGTTGAACCGGTGCGGAGTGGGAGATAGGTTAATCGGTTCACGTGGGAAATGTGTCCTGAAAAAAATTAAAAATCACAAAAATGTTACACAATAGAAATTTTAAGAAACACAAACTGACCAGCTGCAAACCATGATGGATATAGACATCCTCTTTCGGGATGTAAAAATATTTAATGGTGATTACAATAACACGCCATCATTAATTGCTAGCGATACAGTAGATTCAACTTGTTGCGATGGGGTTGACAATGAAACTTTCACTTCTGGTTTATGTTCTTGGAATTACAACTCTGGAACTGTTAACAACTTGGAATTGATACTTGGTAGATTTATTTTGGTTCAATCTCTAAAACCGTGTAAGATTTAAATACAGTTGAAAGTCTTTAAGAAATAATTTCATCTACACAGCACTTGTATAAAAACATAAAAAATAATTTGATCTCTTATTTTTTTTGTCATTTGGGTTGGGTTAGGTTAGATTTGCATTAAGCACTTGTACAATGGCATCATGCAATTTACTTGAAATAGAGCCTAATAGGTTGGTCAAAGATGAACTTGAATGTGGAATTTCAGTTACAGGTTTAAAGTCTGAAGGAAATTTGTTCTTTGTAAAATGCTGAGAGGTATATTAAAACTAAAGAGGTCAATCCTTTGAAATTATTCCTATGACTGATATAGCATCTGAGCTTAATATTTGTCAAGAAAAGTTAGATGAAGTTACTCTTTATTTTAAAGAACCTTTCACAGGTTCCATGCAACGTAAAATTAGGACAAAACTAGCACATCTTCTAGGTCGTACCAAACGTTTTAAAGTTTCTTCTCACCTCAGTTATGTCACTTGTTTCTAAATTTATATCTTCCATAGAAAACCCTATTGATCCTAAAATATCTGATATCCCTATAGAACTTGAGTTACAAAATTTATTGAATGAGGAATTATTGTCTTCAACACCTAAAACACCAACAAACAAATCTTCATCTGTTCAAAGTCCAGCTCTCAATGCTTCTGTTCCTGATCAACAAGTAGTGAATTTGTTAGAAAACTTGAATTTAGTAGATCCTTAAACTAATTTCAAGTCTTGGTATAAAGTTTTGAGAGAATCAATGATATGGTAGAAGCTAGAGGTATTTTTACAAATTTACTTTTTAGAAGTGCTTATGATTTGTTTGAATGTGAAGCTTTAATTTATTATGGAGCAATTAAAAATAAAGTTCAAGACTGAGAAGGATTGATGGCGTTGTTCAGGGAGGAATTTTTTAGAGATGGTGATACAGAAATTTTTGAGAAAATTTAAGCTAGAACTCAAAGTCAATCTGAAAGTATTGCAATTTATGTTGCTTATATGCAAAATTTATTTGGTGGTTTATCTTTTTTGGTAAGCGAGGAAATGAAGTCAGATTTGATTAAAACTAGAATCAGCCCAGAATATCAAATGACTTTTGGGTTGAGGGATGACATTGATTCTCTAGATGAATTGATCTTTTTAGGCAGAAAATTAGGAGATACCAAACGTACCATTAATAATTTTGTACCCCCTTCGGCTAATAAAAAATATTTTGAATCAGATCTGGGATATAAGAGTGAATCAGCCGTTAAAAAGTTAGATACCTTGGAAATTGATAAGCAAGTAACATTTTCAGAAAAATTCTTGGAAAGTCATGATAGCCATAATAGTAGTAGACATGATAGTCAGAATAGAGATAGAGCCAATAGTAATTATAGAGATAAAGATAGTGGATATAGTGAGTGTAAACGGAGAGAACATAGGTCAAGATCAAGAAGTAATAGTAGGAGTAGACGTCTTTTTAGATCTAGATCCAGAGATACTTCTAGACAACGTTATTATTGTTCGGAAACACAGTGTTATAATCCTAATTCTTCAAGTAGTGGTATATTCGATAATCGTCATTATGATAATTCTTCGGGAACTAGAAGATTTGATAGTTACAACAGAAATTTTGTAGATCGAAATACTTCTGATAGAAATCGTTTTGATAATTTGAACAATAGATTCAGTAGCAACTACAATAGGAATAGATCTTTTAGTAGGGACAGAAACCAACGATCATTATGTAGAGATAGGTTTTCAGCAAATACACACTCTAATTTCCAACATTTTCCAAATTCAAGAAATAGTAGGATAGATTCGTTCAGAAATCCTAGTAATACTTTTGAATCCAATGAAAATACTAAAATTGTTTGTTTCCGTTGTCAAGGTCCTAACCATTTTGCGAAGAACTGCACAGTCAAGTCTAAAAGGTGTTTTTATTGTGGGAATTTGGGTTTCACTAAACTAACATGTCCAAAATGTAATCATTTAAACTAAATAAGAAGTCAAGTGTTAACCGAGCTAAGACTTCTGGTATTTCATCAGTGAATCAACATATTCCAATCTCAGATTTCAGTCAAATTAATGAACTTAGTTTACAATGTTCAACTTCAGAAATAGAAGATTTCAATAAGAAACACAAACCTGTTCTTGATTATATCCTTGAAAATCATTCATCAGGAGATTCTTTTGACAGATTATTGAACGAAATGCAAGAAAAATTGAAGAGACGCAATGTTTGATGTTACAGATGATTTTTTTTATGTTTTTTTCTGTTTTTCATAACTGTGGAATTCATTTGAAAATTTTTTTCCTTATCAGTTTATTCTGATAATTTTGATGTAAATTTCTTAATATTGGATGTATAAGTTTATTATATATTCATTTCTCTTAATTTTTTAGCATGTATTGTTTCTTATCATAATTTGAATTTTCCCACAGTGGGCTGTGTATTTTGTATTATAATATTCTGTTGAGTAAAATATGAAACATAGAAAAAGAATCTATAACAATACCATATCTCTGGAAGATATATTTTCAAAATGAACAGAATGAATTTGACTTACCCTTGGAATAGCAGATATCGATCTAGGTTGATTTACAAAAGAAAATTCGAAATCTCTCCACTCGCTAATTGACTTGGTTGTCGAGGAAATCCGGAAAAATTACCGCCTACTCATAACGCCTCAGACGGTTGGAATTTATCCAGAAAATCAATGAATTTTTCGATTCCTGCAAATTTTTCACTCCAATCGCTACAACACAGCACAAATAAAATAACAAATGATTCCGAAGATTTCTAAATGGAAAAGAGAAAGAATCTAATGAATTCCTAACTTTTATAGACTTGGTTCTATCAAAAAACTATTGATATTTAAGAAATTATTAAAAAAGTGACATTATTCTCTTCACAACAATAAAGTGGAAACGAAACATAGAATGAGTTACACACGTTCTCCCACAGAAACGAGAAAACGAGAAAACTTCTTTCAAGTACTGACTTCACAATCAACCGGTGGACAACCTAGATCAATAGCAGTGACACCTTACGGATATAATTATAATTTTCATTGGGTATCATTAACTGTGGATTCCTGATTAGAATTTAAAACTGTTTGAATATTCAACTTGATGAAATGAAATTGAATTATTAAAAAAATTATGAAAACTGAGTTTAAAAGATATAAATGATTAATTCGAGAAATCGGACTGCTACACACTTTCAGGAGATTCAAAGTTAAAGCCATAAATATATGCCAAATTGTCTCTCAAATAAAATCATTCGTCAAATATTTCGCTATTGCTGAGGGGTAAGAAATATACAAGTGGCTCGACTGAGATGAAACATCTTAAAGTATATTGCCCCTTTGAGTTCAGTTTTTCTGGAAATATCTCTATAGCAAATCTCATTAACGGCTTTCACAGAAGAATATCCTCATAGAAATATTGTAATATACACATAAAATAAACTATGAAGCTTTTATCATGTTTCAAGTTAGGCATTACGAATTAACTGAAATTGCAGCTGCTGTTTTAGCAGAAAATTTTTTCACCCTTCCTTTGAAATCAAGATCATTAGATTCAAACCAATTTTCTCCCTGAATAAACGTGAATGATTGATATATTACTGCATCTAAGTTTTGTTGAATGAAATACTGCATGAAATGAGTTTATGAACTATACTCATTTTTCTTATCAACTATTTTTCTCTCTTCTCGACTCTTAAGTAATGTAATGGTTGTGGTTTTTTGATTCTGATTACAGGCTTCTTCTACTCTGCAACTTGTGCAACTTGTTTTCAGGCACTATAATATTTTCTACTCTTCACTTCTGATGCCTCTTATTTATTCATAGTTAATACTAATTCATAATATTTAACATAGTCAATTTACTATGAAATGAATGCATGGTTCCTGGGAAAACCAGCAACGACTAATCTTTTAGAAATACTCTATTCGATGATCTATTTAATCTATAAGTCTTGAAATGAATGAAAAAATATATATTGAAATAAATCTGGTCGTCTAGGTATTCATTGAAAACCAAAATGAGCACTTATCTAATCTATTTTCAATCTCAAAAGCAAAATTTCTTTTAAGAAAAACAAAAGTTCGATTCTCATTTTCAGCACTCAAGGTAAGTCTTTCTTTGATTTTGAATTTAATGATGAAACTATGCAGTGAGATATTAGAACAATCTCCAATTAATCAACACTAAGTATTTTTCAGAAAATTTTACGTGATGTGCTTGATCGTTAATGTTTCGGGTTAAACCTAACCTAACAGAAATCCAGCTAGTTGTTTCAGTTTTAAGTATTTTTGTAAGCGAGATAAGAAAAAATCTCTTGTGTTTGTTGCCTGGATGTAAAATTTTGATTTTTGTGAAATCTAAGAAATGATTTTCAATAACAGAATGTTCTGAAAAACCAGTTGTTACATTATTATAAATAACGGATTTTTATGCTCGTCTACCATGATATCGATGGAACGACCAATTAGATCTCTTCGAAAAGCAGCAAAATAATTACAATATAATTTATATTCACAGCTTTTTTCACCTATATTAAATCGATCTTTGTTACTGACCAAGGATGAGCATAACATAATATACCAATAGCTAACGACCAGCTATCACTTTAATAGAAATGAAATTTCGTTTTGGTTTGTGAGAACGTCGAAACATAAGTCAAGAAAAATTTATTTATTATAGTTTGTAGGACTTAAAACTAGTATTTTTTCAGAATATGAAAAAGAAGAAACAATTTCTTCAGTTTTCCATGTTTATTTGTTAATACACAACCTATTCCAAACCTTTGATCATTTTTCAGCACTGAACACTAACTGAGGTACAAGGCTGATGACAAGATATATTTTTTCCTTGAATATTAAGTAGGGGGAATTATTGATTTCCTGAATTTATTGATATTCCAAATTTTCCAACAGATTCATTCTACTTCCTTTATTGCATTTGTGGAGGACCTTGAGATTGTCTAAGACTATTGTGTGGTTTATTGATTGAATGAGCTCAAATATTAGGGATTCAAACCGAAAATATATGTTCTTTGAACCTGTATTCCAAATTTTTACCTGTTTGACCAACATAAGCTGAAGGGCATTCGTTACATTCGATTTTGTAAACACCAGATTGTTTGCTTTTATCTGTTTTATGTTTTGCATTAAAAAGTAATTTGCTAAAATAAACACCACTCGAGAATGAGGTTTTTTTGAATTTTGAAAAATAATGTTTCATTTCATGAGAAATTCGGTCAACATAATCAAAACTAGAACCCGTGAGCTCTAAAATGAGCCATGTCAATCATCCTTAAGTTCAATATCGATTAATCTATAAACGTAAAAAACAGAATTCCAAGATTAATTTCCCGCAATCCTCGAATTTCGGGCGTGTTATTATTTGTAAGCGAAACAAAACCGTTCAATAATAGAAAATATATATAAGAAACCTTTTTAAGAACTGAACTGGTTTATTGTATCCTGTCAGGTATATAAGGAGATGCGATAGACGACGGTAAAATTAGTTGAAAAATAGGTTTTATACATTTGTTTATCCCCCAATTATTGGGTCTATCTTGATAGCTAACTACTTAGTTGAAACTCATTTACATGCTATTAATTTAACAATATCGAAATTCGAATATTCAATCCTATTCATTATTAACGAAATAAGAGTTCATAGATTTTAAAATCTGCTCAACTGTATGGAAAAATTATTGAATCATCAAGATGAATAATTTCCTCGAAATAATGAAAACAGGTAATTTTGGTGATTGAAAATAATTAAAAATCTTTAAGGTTCCTCATATATTATTAGAGATTAATTTTAGAATTAAAGTTAATTATCGCCGTCATCGGTGTCCTCATAACTGTGTTCGTAATAGCTATCTTCACCTGAATGAAAAATTACAGGATCCACATTGTCAATATCAGCAATATGTTATTTTTCTGAATACTGTATTTCCATTTCTTCAACTATTTCAAATATCGACTTGGCAACAGTTGTTCACTGTGGATCATCAAATGTTTGAATTGCTAGATTTTAACATCTTCTAACATGAAAGTGACATAGTAAGCGGAGAACCAAATGCCCATGAGCAGCCAGTAGGGAATCGATATCATATGTCTTATTTTATATAATTCTAGTATGGTGGCTTCTTGTTCAGAAAATATACCTTTTTGTCCGAAAACAAACATTTTTTTCTGAAGCTACATTGTGGTACGAAGCGTTATCCATTACAACCACAGAATTGGGTGGTAAATCTGATAATATGACATCTTCTGTTATCTTTTTAAGAGTTTTCATGGATCATATCATCATGACAGTTCCCTGAATTTGCTCCAGATTTCAATATTAAAAGTGAATCTGGAACGAATTCCTGCTCACTGACAGCGTGAGTTATAACCAACAGAGGACCTTTCCCTATTTTTTTATGTAATCCTTGAACACAATTATCTAACCACCGATGAGAAGGTGTGTGGCTAAAATTGATATATGTTTCATCAATATAAATAATTGGCTGATTTTCTCTTTCATATATCCTGTTCTTTCTTAAATAATCTAGTCGTTTGTCCTAATATCCAGGGAGACAACTCAAATTTTTCTGTTATCTTGATTTTGGTTCATCTGTTATTAATAAAAAACAATTGGTTATACCTAAAGCTTAGAATTAATTTTGATTAGAAATTATACCTTATCCTTTCATTAAAATTGGATTTGTAATACGGATACGTTTTCTCTCTTTTATACGTCCGCATTTATAAATTTCTTTTCACCTTTGGTTTTCCAAGGAAATTCAAAAATTAAAATTGACAATAATAACTAATATGGTGAAAATTATCAGAATTTGAATTTTTTCACCCAAAATCAATGAAGTTTTCATTTATAATATAAGTATTATGTATATATAATAATATATATGTATATTTTCATTAATTTACCTGAATCTTTCTTAGAGAGCAAACGTCTAAATCCTGTGGAATTTAATCATCTACCTTTTAAGTGACCAAAAGTCTCGGTGGGCGATACTCAACTTTGTGGTAATTGTAAATATGATTTCTAATGAAGTCATCTCTTCCCACTTCTATTTCAGTTTTAGGAAAACTTCGCCGAATTTTTGGGGGTTTTATCCGACGCTTCACCACTCTATACATCAAGTCTTTCCCTTTTTCATTCTTTTTACCGTATTTGCTGATATATTCACAGCTTTACACGCACGATTTATAAATGGGTTTGATGGAAAACCCAAACCTTTACACCCTTCATTTTCCATAAATGTGATCAAATAAAAAAGGTATAATATGTCTTTCACAACTAAATAGTTTGACTAGTTCTAGGTTCACAACGAGAATAAGGCGCTACTCTAGCTGGCAATAAGCACTGTCTACAAGACTGTTTCGATTATCGAATTTGCACCTCGGATGACCTTGAGGGATCCTCCTAGAGATCAAGGAGCATATCATTTTATAATGTATTCAAGAAAGACCCAAAAAGAGATATGCTCCTTTCAATTACGTCGACACACTTTCTCAAAAACTGAAACATTATTGATCAAAATTAAAAAGAAACCGCCTTATTCTCGAGCATTTATAATCTTAACAAATTACTTTTTAAGGCATAACAATATTGGTGAACACAAACAATCTGGTTTTTGCAAAATCGAATAACGAATGCAAACAGGTGGAAATTTTGAATGTAGGTATATATATATATATATATATATATATATATATATATATATATATATATATATATATATATATATATATATATATATATATATATATATATATATATATATATTTATAGAGTTAATTTACTAACCCTTCCTCTATAAATATTTGATTTTACTGGGAATATGGGTTAAAATTGACAGATATTATCTTTGGTTATATATAATTTGCAGAAATCTATTTTACGCGTTTCGGCACCATTGCCATCTTCAGAAAATCTGTATCTGCACAATTATCTAAAATTAAAATCGAGATTTTTGAAAATAGGTACATATACCATACAAAACAAATCTTACATTTAAAAACTTAACCGACGATATCATTCTGTCGTTAACACATTAAGACTGACATGAAAGGAAACAATAAACAAATATAGGCAAACATTCTTAATATTACTGTATCACGGGTTATAGAATTATACACTTCACAGTGAAGAGATACGATTTCCATAGATATTCATTAAACCATCAGAGTCAACTTTTGAGTTTATTGTCCTAGGTTCTTTCTGGATTTTGATCATTTCTAAAATATTCCTTTTAAAATCATTATATTCCGTTGTGAGTACTTGTGCATTGGCATAGTCAAATTTGTGCAGTTTTTCAATACTATGTCTTGCTAGAGCTGTGACTACTTTGTTCGATCTAACGGAATATTCATGCTCGTAGACCCTCTTATGCAAATATTGTTTGGTATTGCCAATATAACACCCATCGCACTCTTGGCATAAACAAGTGTCTAGAAAAATACAACATCAAAGTGGGACATAAACCTAATAATCATAGCAAGAAATTCTTCACAAATCTAAAACCTCGCAATAAATTAAAAAACAAAACTCATAGCATATATAAAATAGAATGCCAAGAGTGCGATGGGTGTTATATTGGCAATACCAAACAATATTTGCATAAGAGGGTCTACGAGCATGAATATTCCGTTATATCGAACAAAGTAGTCACAGCTCTAGCAAGACATAGTATTGAAAAACTGCACAAACTTGACTATGCAAATGCACAAGTACTCACAACGGAATATAATGATTGTAAAAGGAATATTTTAGAAATGATCAAAATCCAGAAAGAACCTAGGACAATAAACTCAAAAGTTGACTCTGATGGTTTAATGAATATCTATAGAAATCTTATCTCTTAACTGTGAAGTGTATAATTCTACAACCCGTGATACAGTAATATTAAGAATGTTTGCCTATATTTGTTTATTGTTTCCTTTCATGTCAGTCTTAATGTGATAACGACAGAATGATATCGTCGGTTAAGTTTTTAAATGTAAGATTTGTTTTGTATGGTATATGTACTTATTTTAAAATATCTCGATTTTAATTTTAGATAATTGTGCAGAAACAGATTTTCTGAAGATGGCAATGGTGCCGAAACGCTTAAAATAGATTTCTGCAAATTATATATAACCAAAGATAATATCTGTCAATTTTAACCAATATTCCCAGTAAGTTAGTCTTCAGCACTTGAGAATGACCAAGGGTTCGAAACCAGTATTGACAAATAAACGTGGAAAACTGACAAGTCTTTTTCTCTTTCATATTCTGAAATTGAATTCTCTAAGACAAACCTGTCATTAATATCATTAATTAATATTTTCCTTCAATTGTTTAATATTACAGTAAAAATATTTCACCTACTGATTATTGACACTTCTATATCTATCAAAATTATCACATGAAATACTTTTTCATTATATGAAAATTAACCTTCTACATTGAGTTATGAAATACTTGAATTGGGTTAATACACTATGAAACTTTTCGAAAATATTGATATGGTAATATTTGAAGGTTAAACTATAATGCTTCTTCTCGAATAAACTAATAGTGAGCTGAAAATCAAAAATCAGTTGAGGCTCACTTTTGAAGATGAAGAGAATAACAGATGTTATAGGCTGAGTTCTAGCTCTTAACTCAGTTAGGAGAACAATACGTTCATTCTTTAGAAATCAGTGATTGATTCAATCAATCCCACTGAGTTCCTGATTCATTTTATCAGATTTGTCGAGAAACCACTTCTATAGAATATGTGCTGCTTCGGCAACTGAACCTACACAATTGTTGGTTGTAACGGAATAATTTACCTCCGAAATCTTTTGTTTTATTCACTGAATCTGTGCTCTAGAAATCTCATTGAATCCTATGTATATCGCGTATTGAATACAGTGTGAGGTAGATCTAAAGTTTCAGAATATAGTGGGTGCGGAATGGACGAAAACGCTATGTATTGTATGAAATCCTAGGGGACAAATTCCTCACATAATTGGATTTCTAATGAAATAATAATCAGTATTCAACTACTGTAACCACTACGAGTAATTTTTTGATGTTTCCGAATATACTTGGTGATTCACCAGTGGCGCGGTGCTCTGTAGCTCGTACACTCTTGATTTCAATTTTGTTCGAACGGTATCGTATTTAGAAAGTAAAAATCTACTTCAGCAATTCATTTTGAAGTAAACAGGGTGTCCCAATCTTCTATAAAAAATCATGGGAGGTTTTTTCAGATTGGAAGTCCACTATTTTGTTGAAGATTCAAAAGCGTCTTAAACTCTATATGCTACAATGTCTTTTCGTTATATGTTTTTTAGTAGTTCCGTCACAATATTTTGTTTTCCGTAAAAATTCATGAAAATAGGCTCTTACATCCTTCGACCAGAAAGGATAAATACTTTTTTCCTTTCGTTTTCTCATTGCCAAGGATTGCTTTATTGATGAATTGAAATAGATTATCCTCATTTTATACTAATTATTGAATATTGTAATTTTGAAAATATCGTATCTTGATTTTTTCAAATAGAACACCCTGTATTTTAGTATTCATGTCAACGCATAAAATATTGTACCATATGTTTGCAGAAGTAACCTCATCTTTATCTTTGACTCATTTTCCAAATAAAAAATAGGTCTAAAATAATAAAATCAGAAGTTGCGAAGGAAGAGTTTATTAGTACATATCATTATACTTGATCAGAGAAACGGAGATATTTTAAGGTAGTCGTGTATATAATACGTATTAGATTGGATTTTGGTGAGATGATCTACAAGGTGTTGAACGATTTCAATAAGTGTTTGAAATGTTGCCCGTTTCTTTGTAAACACCACTCAATCCTTCTGAGGAAAGATCGTTGAACTCTCGACAACATTTGCGAATTAACTGACTGAAAGGCGACAACTATGTGGTAAACGATGCTCTTAATGTAACCCCACAAGAAAAAAACTAGACTTGTAAAGTCCGGAGACCTAGCTGACCATCTATTAGGACCACGTCCTATCCATTCATTTGGAAATACATGATTCAAATGCTCCCTAACCTGATATGAGTAATGTGCTGGTGCTCCATCCTGTTGAAACCACAAATCTTGTCTCATATGATCTGGTACATCGGCAAGTAACATTGGTAGATGATTTTGCAGAAAATCTAAATACTACACTATTGAGGTGCCCGTCGAAAAAGTGCGGCTCAATTACATATCCATCTACTATAGCGGCCCATACATTCAATGACCAACGATGCTGGTGATCTATTTGTCTTATGAGGTGTGGATTTTTCGTGGCGTAATAATGAAAGTTGTGTCTATTGACAAGCCCATTCTCGTGGAAAAATGCCTCGTCCGAGAAAAGAACCCTGCTAAACATAT
Organism: Cryptolaemus montrouzieri; assembly: GCA_013387265.2. NCBI lineage: Eukaryota > Metazoa > Arthropoda > Insecta > Coleoptera > Coccinellidae > Cryptolaemus > Cryptolaemus montrouzieri. The sequence continues at coordinate 130,909,169 of JABFTP020000185.1, forward strand.
TTGGATTTTCCGCTACTTTGTCACTTGCCGAATTGCAAAAATTGATTTAATTTTCATAGTCTTGATTGTTCAGTTCCTAGTGCAGCTGTACATGATATGCATGAAATTTATTCACTTTCAAGGATTCTCTGAAGTTTAACTTATATCTGTTAACTGAGAAATCTCTCTTTGGTTTCCAGATGGGTCCTCAGTCACTGTCAACAAAACTGATAACTGGTTGTCTTCAGCTGTAAAACTTGTTGGTTTTTCATGTTTTTTTGTAAGCGATATTACCCGTTTCGCTATATCTAATTAGAAATTTTTCAAAACATCTTGCATCAGGATGCCTCTTATCAGGAAACTTTTGTGCATAAACTCTACATGCCAAGAGAGAATTTCTATCACACTCACCCAGAATGCAAATCACATCAACCATTTCTTCTTTGGAGAACTTCATGGCAGTCAATTTGAAAAATTGGGTTAGAAATAACGAAACACAGATAAGTTCACCATGTAAAATGCAGAATATGAGATGTCCAGACACCTGACAGAGGGTACAAATAAAAAAAAATGTCATCTTGATTTTATCATTCGTTAAAAGAATTATCTATTAATCTATTAATGATCACCCAGAATGAAAATCACATCAACCATTTCTTCTTTGGAGAACTTCATGGCAGTCAATTTGAAAAATTGGGTTAGAAATAACGAAACACTGATAAGTTCACCAAGTAAAATGCAGAATATGAGATGAACAGACACCTGACAGAGGGTACAAATAAAAAAAATGTCATCTTGATTTTATAATTCGTTAAAAGAATTATCTATTAATCTATTAATGATCGAAGATTAAGATAAGGTTACTTCTACGAAAATATAGCACATTTTATGCGTTGACATGAATAATAAAATACAGAGTGTTTCTTTTGAAAGAATCAAGATATGATATTTTTAAAATTACAAGGTTCAATAATTTTTTTGAGTCACTCCTGTATGAGATGAGGATAATCTATTTCAATTCATCGATGAAGCTATCCTTTGGCAATAAGAAAACGAAAGGAAATAAGTATTCATCCTATCTGGCCTAAGGAGCATGCGATGATGTGAGAGCCTATTTTCATGAATTTTTACGAAAGAAAAATATTGTCACGAAACTACTCAACAGAAAAACTTAATACTTAAAGACATTATAGCAGAGTTTAGGCCACTCCTGAATCTTGAACAAAAAAGTGGTCTTCCAATCTGAAAAACCCCCAAAGTTTTTTTTATAGAAAATTGGGACAGTCCGATGGCAATGGGAGAACCGAAAACTTTCCAAGGCTGAGGTAACATTTATCAAAAATAGCCTCAGACCTACAAGAAACACTCCTACAAGACTGGAGGAAGATCACAGACCTGCAACTTCTCCTGCCGAGGACCAGGAGAATTAAGAAATTAGAGAGGCACTCGATATGAGATTCTAGGGAATGAATCCTGTTACCCGACCCAGAATCATCAGGTTGAGATACACCAAAGAGGCCCTCCAAAGCGTAGAGCAAGTCAACAGAGCTATCTCCAGTAAGTTCAATGAAACAGCTCAGAAGACAGCTTGAGACCGTAGTAGCTCTCAGTGAAGCGGTCAACATAGAGCTTGGGGTTGATGAGTGCGCAACTGATAAGATCAAGAGAAGAATAATAGGAGAAGGTGGAGGAGGTGCTGTTCTGATAAACAACATGATCCCTTCGACACAAAAAGGCCTATGAATATCTGGGTGTCCAGCAAGCCCTGGAAATCAAATTATCGGAATGAAGGCGAGTCTGCAGGAGAAGCTTTACTCTAGGGTCAATCGATTCGTCAAGACCAAGTTGAATTCAAAATCGCTCTCTCAAGCCAACAATGCTTGGGCAATTTTGGGTGTGGCATATTCCTTTGGAGTGCTGAAGTGGTCTGTCACGGACCTACGTAATATGGATCAGAAAATAAGGGATATCCTCACGAAGCATGACATCCACCATCCACATGCGTCTGTCAACAGGTTATATTTACAGCGAAATCAGGGAGGAAGAGGTCTAGCATCCTTCAAAATGCTACATAGATAACCTTAGGGAGTAGTTCACCTCGAAAAACTCACCATTTATGATTTTTTTGACTTTTTTGATTTGCTTGATTTCTATGATATCTGAGGAATGATTTTTCTGATGATGTTCTGAATGATTGTCTGATTGATATTTTGATTGATGTCCTGAAGAACCAGTTGTAAATTTATGATGAAAATTATTGATTTTTATGGTCTTGAAAACTAATATCGATGGAACTTACCTATTTCAAAAGCAGGAAAATTATTAAAATAAAATTTATATACACCACTTTCTTTATCTTTATCAATTGGATCTTTGTTATTGATCAAGAATAAGCATAGATATTTTTAGTGGTACATAATATTGTAGAGACTTCATCAACTGACAAACATAATCTATCAATAACTAACGACCACCTAACAACCCCTCGTTCATAAGTTTATATATATTTATAAGAAACATTTTCCCCTCAAAGCTTTTCGCTAACGTTATTCTGTATTTTCCGTTCAGTTGATCCTACAGTAACCGTGACCTTGAATATGAGATCGAGGTCAAAGATCATATTTTAACGTAAAATTAACTGTTTAGAAACCCGCAATGAAAAATGGTGGCTTGTATTCTAAAAATAGAATTTGACCTTGAGTTGACGTCCGAGATCAAGGTCACCTTCCTTCACGTCTGGTTAAAGAAATCAAATTTATAAGTTGCTACCACACGACTACATATATTCGAATAAAATTTTATGGGCGTTAACTACAGTCCAGTGAGTATGTTTTGCTGATAAGTAATATTGATGCTTCATTTATTTTATTGAAAGTTTTTTTCAACGAATGTGAAATATTGTCATCTGCGTGGTGCAGTCGCTAGAAGTCCCTGCCGTGACACGGCAGGTCGACGGTTCGATTCTGGCAAAAGGCATGGGTGTTGTATTTGTTCCTTATCTGGTTTACACAAGTTACTCTGTTGGTAACATGTCGTTTAGGACAAATCCATGGCCTATAAGGTCAAGGAAGGACGGGCATGGGAAAGTATGTCCGCATCCATTCTTTTAAAAAAAAAAGATGCAATACAATATATTTTATATTTTATGCAATTTTGATTATCACAAACACGACTATAGGAATCGAACCTACTAATATAAGTAGGTTCCTTTCCCGTAGATGGCCTTTTGAAAATGGCTTGACAGTCGAAGCCGGTCGTGTTTGTGATAATGAAATTGTGGAAAGTATAAAATATATTTATAATGAATGATGAAATAAAATGAATTACTATGTTTTAACTGTCACTAATTTATTGATGTAAAGAATGACAAAATTTTACATTGGTTGGACCGGTTTCGAACATATGTCCATTATCAACAACAAGCTAATGAAAACTGAATACTCATGTACAATACAGGAATTACCATCAATGAAATGCTAGTAGAGGTCACAGTAACTTGAATAATAGTGATTGGTAGGTCATTAAGTTTACGTGGTCGTTAAGAAGCTTAACCTTTTCTACCCTAGATGCCTTGAAAATTTCCGACGATTCAAAGAAATTGAGTTTATAAGATTCATCACAGGAATGAAGAATTTTTAGCTGTTGAAGTTCTGTAAAAGGATGACATTCATTCAGACAATATGCAGCTTAAGCCGAATCGTATTTTTGATGTAGGAATGACCGGAAATGTTCTTTGTATCTAGCCTTGAAAGAGGATCTACTTTGACCTATATTAAAGGAATTGTACTCAGAACATGTTAATTGGTATACTCGTGATTTTTCGAATTTATCGGTTTTATCTTTTGTGTTGAAAAGCAGGCCTGACTATTTGCTAATTGGTTTGAATGCAATATAAATTTTTTTACTATCTGACAAAACTCTAGCAACCTGTTCTGACGTCTTCCCAAATTATGTTAGAGACATAAATTTTTCGGGGTTTTCTCTCTTGGATTGGGGATTTCTCATGTTGAATGTGTTGTTGCGTATTTTTCGATTAATTAAACTCTCTATTGCTTTTATATCGAAGCCGTTGTTCTCTGCTATTAACATAATGGTGTTGAATTCTGGTTTTCGGTCCATGTCCGATAAAGGCAAAGAAATAGCTCTGTGAATCATGGATTTGAAGGCTGCTATTTTTTGAGAATACGGGTGAAATTAATCTATGTGTATGACATTATCCGTGTACGATGGTTTTCTGAAGATATTCAGTTTTCATTAGCTTGTTGCTGATAATGGACGTATGTCCCAAACCGGTCCAACCAATGTAAAATTTTCTCATTCTTTACATCAATAAATTAGTGATAGTTAAAACATAGTAACTTGTTTTATTTCATTATTCATTATGAATATCAACTTTCACGTAGTTCAGGCTTCATCAATTAATTATATAGAATATATTTTATTCCATCTTCGTTGAGTATGTGTTGCAATGAAAATATTATTTTCAATTTCACTAGTGGTATGTGTACTAACACGTAACTGGATTTTTGTAGCTCTCAGCTTTCAAAGGTTAAAATTGAAACTAAAATTGAAAAAATTTTCATGTTTATTATTATTTACTTATATTTGGTCGAATATCTCTAGGATTATTGGTTGCCCAAACATGGATATTCTGGTAATTCATGACTCCACGTCTAGTGAAAGAGAATTCATCTGTTCGAATGAATTTGTTCAAAATGTTACGATTTTCTTCCGTTCAGTTCACTGGCAAGAACCTTATTCTATTTTCAGTCCCCCTTGGGTGTGAATCCTTAATTAATCCTTAATTCTCCTAGTTGGATAATGTCTTCGATATTTACGAAATACCGCATTTCTATCAGGAAATCTGTAACAAAAATTAATATCTGCATATTTGTCTTTTCATAAAGAATGATGTTAACAATTAAAAATCTGATCTTTGAAAAACAATCGAACAAATGTATTGGTGGAAACTGACAAAGATGAACACCGAGTAAAAATTGGTTAGTTCTCTAGTTATTGTTTTTTTATTGCTATTATAGTAATCATTCACTCTGAAAATGAGTTTTATTAATACGTAGATATTCATTTTCGTTATGGATTTTCTCATGGAAATGTGGAAGCGGCAGTTTGTGAATGTCGAAGACGCTATAAATTTAAAAGAATTCCAGATGCTCTTGTCTTCGTTTGAGGACATCATAATTAATAATAAATTTGGTCTGTGTGTTAATAATGAACAAGACATTAACAGTCGAAGTTACAATAGCAATTGCATACCTGTATCATTGATAATAATCGCGCTCGCAAGGTAGCTCAGCAAATACCAAAGTCTCAAATATTACATTCAGGGTTTACACCCATGAGTTGAAAATAGAAAAAACAGTCCATTTCCAGTGGTTTTTAGAGTCGACAGAAGACGATCCTAAATTTTAGCGTAAAATTTCTCACACAAGATTATTTCAAAATGATATTTTGACAAATGTTTGGTTAGGAGTTTTTGGTAACAATGATTGCGGTTCACATTTTCTAGTCCCAAGATTTACCTCAGAATAATTTCTTGAGTTTCTTACGAATAGCTTTCAAGACAACATCCTAGATTTGCCTATTGATTTACGATAGGAAAGAAAGATACAGATGGATGTCCCCCACTACACCACGTTGCACGTTGTAAGGGAATGGTTGAATACTAATTATCCGCAACGTTGGATTGGTTAACTAGGGAGAAATGATATGTATCGCGGTCTGATAAATGATATAAAAACAGAGGCTTAGCCTGCCAGACCACTTTCATCATTGGGAAATATAAAAAAAAGAATCTAAGCTACTCCAGTACGTACACGAGATGACTTATTTTGAAGGATTCAGCAAGTCTGCAATGATGTGCGTCAAAATTCAAATGAAAAATCTGCTGCAATGAATCCATCAGTTAGCCACTGTCGCAAATGTACAGAGATGAATGAACTACATTTCGAGCAATTGAAAATTTTTATTTATTTAGTTTTGTTGAACTCAATTAACTTTATCTGTAGTCTTTTTTGTAGTTTCATTAACATTCAAATTCTTTTAATTCTCATAATAATTTTTTAATCAGTCGCACAGAAAAATCGAAACAGTTCTTCCAAATTGAATGGAGAATCCGAAACTGATATGTTTTTTTGAAAAAACAATGGCGAACTGATTGTTTCTTTAAGAATATTGAGTTACGTGTTAGTAGAGACACCACTGGTAAAATTAAAATTGATAGTTTTATTGCTCGATAGACCCCCTGAACAGCAGTTAACGCCTACAAAATTTCAAAATTTGCAGTCATTTGGCAATTCGTTTAGCAATAATTAATAAATACGATTTTGTTCAACCAAACTTCAGCACCTTGTATGTCTTCAACTAAGCATTTTTCGCATATATTTTAAATAGCAATCTCATAGTATCTTTCCATTCTCTGTTGGTCTCTAGATTTTTCGCAATAGAAACTGGAGCAGCCTTTGTGGCCGAGCGTGAAGGTTTAAATTACCTGTAATACCCATTCTTCTATCATATTATGCTTTCCTTCTATAGTTTGTACCATTATTCAATACGAAGGGCACCAAATCGCATTGAAACTTGTGAGGTTTTTGTTGAGATCGAACACACGAGGTTACTTGGTTAAAACTGAACCTTTTAGCAGTATCCAGTTTAAGCCTAGTATTTTATCTTCAATTATTAGATTATTTAGTTGAATTGTTTAAGAAGGTGGCTAGCAAGACTTCTATATCTAAAAGATCTCGGATCTTGCAAAATAACGATTAATAGTGAAATTTTCTGTGAACTAAATTATAACCCACAATAGATAATAAAATAATCAGTAATTACCAAATCGAATGAATCCTTGTTTGATTTATTTCACTTCAATTGCTCAACAATATATTTTACAAGCTTATTTCTGCAATAAATCATCATCATGTGAATTATTTTATTCACCGATATATTCTGACATATCTCATAGGTTATAGACTGATACTAAACGGAATCAAAATCTTGAAGCAACTTTGATTCTTTTTTTCAAAGGGAGTTCTGACTTCTGAAATTTGAATAGATGATTGATAGATTTTCAAGGAGAGAACCAGGTAGATTTATACCATGCGATTTCGAAAATTTGAAACTGTGGCAGATGGTAGGAGAAAAAATTCTTTTCTTTCCATGAAAGTAAAGAACATGCAATCTTTCTTGGCAGCGGAACTGAGGCATTGAAACTTCTCTAACGTGATTTATAGTTTTTGAAGTGAAATTTCTTAGGAAGCAATTCGAGTCGTGAAAGAGAATTGGAAATAAAATTCTCAAGAATGCAACACATTTAAGCACATTTCGGTTTATGAGAGAGAAGAAATACGTGAAGCAGAGCGGAAGGCAACTTGCACTATTAGCCTGGATCTTCTCTGAAATTTTTCCATTATAATCTTGATGCATAGAATTCCAAGCTCTATTGTACTTAATAGTTGAATGCCTCTTCTCAGCAAATAGGTAGATACTTTCAGACCTGAGTTTGATATAATTACAGCAACTAAATCATTAGCATAAAGGAAGTGTAAATTGGGCATAATTGAAGCCAGGTGCATATTCAGGAGAATTTGGCATTAGTCAAATGTGTTAAAATTAATATAAAATCGGTCCGATTGATTTCTTGGAACACATACAGTTGCTACAAACAAACAGAAGCTCAAAACGATTGTTATATTAATCTTGAATTCAGGAGAAATCTTTTCTTATATGCTTCTTAGTATGAAATTTCATGAATACACTCTACGATTCATCAATAAGTGCGTAATTTATCCACAGACATTTATAGGAATCAAAATTGTGAAGGCATCCTCAATGCCGAATACACAAGGTCTCGACCTTACTACTCGCTTTTGATGAACGTTAAAACACCAACATTGGCAAAACCTTCGTATTATCTGAAGGTGAATCAAGACTCAGCTTGCATAATGATAGCCGATCTAGTCGCTTCTACAAGAGAAGAGAAAATATATTGATATTGGTATACTTACAAAAAAATTAATTTTTTGTTGATCTACAGTGGTATCTGTTTGGTTAGATTTAGATGTTCAATCTTATAAAACATTGATGGGATCTACTGGACGAGCTCTTGCGACCAAGAACCTACACCAGAGAAGATTCATTGAATGGTAAAGTTACCATTGGCTCAAAGATGTTGTCACTATAGAGTAAGAAATAAAAACGCAATATCAAAAAGTTTTCATATATATGAATGTTTGGAATTTTTGTTGTGTATACCCATTCAATTGCTATGATAGTTTTTGATGTCTTTTTGTCAGCAATTTGGATACTGATTAAATAATTTCAGCGGCCCCATTCAAACTGGACATCTTTATTTCATTAATAAATATGATAACTTGGCAATCACCACGGAACATAATCCGCTATTCGAACTGTTATACTCTTAAAAACTGTTCAGCATTATACACAATAGAAATTGTATGTATTCTCATTATGGATATGATGTGGCGATTGCCAAAATATATGTATGATGTGATATATATATATATATATATATATATATATATATATATATATATATATATATATATATATATATATATATATATATATATATATATATATATATAAAGAAGAAGAAATAAATTAAGGTTCATTTTGAGAAAGAAACAAATGAAAGAAAATAGGGAATTTGTGTAGTTGTGTTGTGTTGTTGTCGTAATAGAATTGAAAATTGGTTTCTCTCGGAGTAGGTGCTCTTTTTCTCGACCTAAGTAGGTTTTACTACCTCCTTTTGCCCTGATACAAGCCTGAATCCGTCTGAGCATGCTTCGAATTAGGTTTTCGACCTCCTATGGGGTGATATTCTGCCACTCTTCTGTGGCGACTTGGATGTGCTGTTTTGGGGTTCTTGGATTATCCTGGCGCGATCTAATTTTCCTTCTAAGATTATCCCATGAATTTTCAATAGGATTTAGGTCTGGTGAGTAAGCTGGCTAGTCCAAACTAGCGATTCCCTTTGTTTCAAGCTAATGCCGCGCGAGGTTGCTGGTATGCGGAGGAGTATTATCTTGCATAAAAGTGAAAATCTCAGAGTGGGCACCTCGCCAGAGTTTCACTATGGACTCCAGCACTAGATCCACGTAATTTATAGCCGTTACAATCGCAAGAAACGAAATTAAATCTGTTTTGCCTCCCAGCATAATGCCACCCCAAAACATCACATTGCCTACTTGGTATTTAGGAATTGGTCTTGCTGCTCGGAGTCTAGCCTGTTTTCCATGACCCCTTAAAACTCGAATTCAGTGGTCATCTGATCGGACACCATTTCTGGTCTCATCCGGAAAAAGAGCATTCAGCCAATTCTCAATATTCCAATTTAGGGGCCCGATACACCAATTAAGTCTGTTAATTTTTTGTTGTTGGGTTAGCTCTGAAACTTTAAAGGGCTTTCTGCTGTATAAACCCTTGAACGACGTCTTTGACGTATCGTTTTGACTGATACACTGCCTGTTGCTTCCAGAACTGGCCTGTGAAGTATGGGGTCTCTTTTTGCAATTTGGCACAAAAAGCGGTCTTGTACTTCTGAAGTGATCTTCCTACGACTTCTTCTAGGCCTGTTTGTAGAAGTTGTAGCTCCACGTATCGGGCATAAGTTTTTGAAATCACTTCCTGTGACACCCTTATTGAGGCCGCTATATCCCTCTGTGCCACCCCTTCTTCCACGAGAGCAACAGATTCTAAGAGTACAGCAGTTTGAATAGTGGATTATGTGGAGTGTCCATTGCCAAGTCATCATATTTATTAATGAAATGAAGATGTCCAGTTTAGATGGGGCCGCTGAAATTATCCAAATAATACCCAAATTGCTGAAAAAGAACATCAAAAACTAGCATAGCAATTGAATGAATATGTATAAATATAACGAAAATTCCAAACATCGTGTTTTCTCGAGCATACGGATCTGTACTAGCAGTGTTGTGTAAGCGTAAGCATTAATTATTATTATTAACTTTGTGGAAAATATATTAATTAAATGCTAGTTACCACATAGTTAATGGTGCAAATAATATAATTACCTGATTTGAAATTAAAATAATTTTATATATATTAAAACGAACTAAAAAAAAAACGAAATTAAGATTTCGGGATGTTCCAATATTCACTCCCGCTTATGTAACTAAATTAGAAATTTGAAGTTTATGTGTCAGCTAAAAGTACCCTAGAATCTTGATGAACGATGATGAGTTAGTGACAAAACTTCGATATGTTTTCTTTTGTTACTAAAAATTCAGACTTCTAAATTTATCCCCAACGAAGTCACAGGGAGAGTCAGTATGCTTGTTATCTGAACTTTTTATAAGAAAATTATTTGAAAATTTCCACTTATTTTAGTTGAGTTTTCTTACCTTTGGATCAATATGTGAAACTTTTAATTTATCAGTACTGAAAAAAAGAGTGGCAATTCTGGATGCAGTGGTAAGATAATATTAAATCTCGTTTATTCTTAGGGGTTGATGTTTCATTTTCGTCATATTCACTTTTGGAGGAACTACCAGTCAGACTCATATAGAAATTATCGCAGTCTGGACAAGATTATTTATAAACTACTGATTGATTTAAATTCTCTATAGGATTTTTAGCATTAAATAAGAGTGATTACAATTTATTCTGAGGACTCAATGAGATTTTAATATTCATTTTAGAAAGGTATTTATTTTTTTTTCAAAATATAATTTTATTTTTGTATGAATACTGTGAATATGAACTAGAAAAGTCATTTCAGTAAATTTCCGAGCTGAGACTTTTTAGATGTAAAATATTAGTTTACAGTAGTCGATTTTGTCAGTTTTCACAAGTGCATATTGCGATTTTTACAATGAATAAAACAACCGAACAAAGAATTTGTTTCAAATTTTGGAATTCTTGAAATTTTATGTGAAAATAATCATCATCCTTCGAAATGAATATGCCGTAATTTCTGTATTCCTGTTACTAAAACGATAGCAGTTGAAATATGTCAATTATTGATTTTTATATGGGAATTCGAAGATAAAATGTATAGCCTTCAATCAAAATCGAAAATATATCGAACTGAATAAAAAACCATGTCACCTTACTGAGCAGAAGTTCGGGAGAATCATTTTTATGCAAACATACAAACTCTTGGATAACATATTGTACGTTTATCTTGAAATGGTATCGAATTTATTGCTGGCTTTGACATTTCATTAAAAATTCCGGAAATAAAACTGGAATCGACGAATGAAGATAGAACGCCATGGAATGTCGAATTGCTTTGATTTCTGGTAGTTGTCGGCAGATATAAATCGAATACGGAACCGACACGAAATAGTTTACAAATAAAAGTCAAGCTGACTGTTTTTGTGTGATGTATGATCTTTTTCTATTGAACGAATTCAACTATGGAGGAAAGTGGTAATGCATAACGAGCGTTCATATTTTATGATATGTATTGCTTGGTGAGAAGAATTTTGTTGATTCCGATTGATAAATTGATGAAGTGGTAATGCTTATTATTTTGGACAATAAAATGCTTTGAAAGAACAAATATTCCAAACCGATATGATAATTAGTATTGATTCCACCGTTAGTCGAAGCGGACGTGTTATATTCTGTGCCAAAATTGAAGAACAAGCTCAGAAAATGCCCCCCACCTAGTACGCATCATTAAGATAACAACTCCAGAAACACACACAAAGCTCCACAATAGTGTGTTAGACGATCGCGTAGTGAAGCTGACAGTCATAGCCAAGGCGTAGCTTATGTAAACGAGCTTTTATCATCATGCATGAGAATTTGCACATGATATCTCATCATTTATTGGTGAGATGAGTTAGATGATAATTGACCAAATACGTGAAATAATTAAACACAGGCTAATGTTCGTTTCTTTGAACGAAACCCAATAGAGATTCCATTATGGTTGAAACTTGGGCGTAGTTTTACATACCTGAGTCGAAGCAGCAATTCAAACAATGGGTGGAAGCCGGTGTCATTACACTGAACAAAGCAAATGAGGTTGTATCGGTCGAAAACGTCATAACTATCGTCTTGACGGGCGCACAGAGCATTATATTCAAGGATTGTTTTCAAAAAAGGAAAAAACGTAACTGATTCGATTTTTCGAACATAACACTGTTTGACCAATTAAACGAGGAAATCAAAACCAAACGAACAAATCTGTCGAAAAGGAAATCCTGTTTTACCACAACAATGTGCCAGACAATTCTTCAATCGTTGTAACAGCCAAGCTAAAGGAGTTGAAATATGAATGGCTTTTTCGTTCACCATGACCTCCCATTTATTTCTATTGTGACTCTCCGAAACGAAGGAAATACTTCTACAAAAAGGCATCGAAACCTCCAGCATGGTCTATGAAAGTGTTAGCCCTAAAAGAAAAGTAGTTGAGAAATAATTGATACCCAATAATGAAAAGTTCATTCTCTTCGAAACAATGATACTGAATAAGAGCGTAGGTAGCGTTTGGAGGCAAACAAAATGGTAGTACTGAGTTCACTGGGTTAGTTGAATACCTTAGGAGACGTACGATGTTGAATGAACTCTGCCTAGTGCCAGAAGAGACGACTGCCTCATGTGCATAATCTTTTGTCAATGGTCGATTAAACAAGACCAGATAAAATTAACTCGGAAATTTCTCATCCTGAAGATTCCTTTCAGAATTTCACGAAAAGAAAGATAGGACCATGCAAAATTCGCTGAGTCAGCTGGTGAATAATAAAATAGCATAGATCCAAATGTTGGATATCAAATAATGTTCATTATTTGCTATTTCGTAATCTAAGTTAATGTAACCTGGACTAGGGAAAGGTATTTATATCAGAGGAAGTAATGTGTTTTTAGGCAGTTTACTTAATAATTGTGATTCGTAACGCGTTTCACTACACCGTAGCTTCTTCTGACGTATGAATGTACAGAAATTATCACTATATATAAATAAGAATGAGAATATAAATACAAATGTTCTTAAGTAATTAAAAGCTTATTGGGTTGTTCCTTCTTAAGTGGTTATCGATGACAGATATATCCAATAAAATTAAGAAGGAGCAACCCAATAAGCTTTCAATTACTCAATAGAATTTGTATATATATTCTCATTCTTATTTATATATAGTTGTCATAATTTCTGTACATTCATTCGTCTCAAGAAGCTACGGTGTAGTGAAACACGTTACGAATCACAATTACTAAGTAAAATTCCTAAAAACACTTTACTTGTTTTCATTATTGACAATGGAATTTTATGAAATTAAAGCCTCCCAAATTCAAATGTTAGGTACCTATAATCGTAAAAATCAATTTTTGTTTTTTGATCGAAATATTTATAAAATTTAACGCTCTTTTCAATGGACAAACCAGAAGGTCCTAAATCTACTACTTTTTCTGTAAACCGGCCATGAAGTTGCGAAGGAATCATGAAAATCGCAAATCATAGTCAGTCAAAAAACAAAAACTGTTTTTATAGAATTTATTAATTGAATTGTAATCTAGTTAGGTTGTTCAACAGATAGTTAGTCATGAAATGAATCTAGTATGTATATTTTCTAGACAATGGACGGTTGAAAAATAAATCTTTCATAGCTTGACAAAATAAAACTTTTTTTCGGTTGCTCGAGCCAGAATATTAAATAAATACTAATTACTCTACAGGTAAATATAATATATCGAATTTTTTGCGCTGTTTTATCTTCAATAAATAAAACTTTCTCTGAAAATATATACGATGTCTCTAGTTGCCAGTGTTCTCTTACCATGTCCTGAAAATTATCCAAATCATCCTTTTTTAGTTTGTCACAGGTTCCTATACGGCAAACCAATTCCTTCTCTGTCTCTTGATTACCGATGTTTCCATGTAGGATCGATCCCAATAGAGTTTTACTCATGGCAGTTCCGTCCCATGGTCCCTGAACTAATTGCCTGTTGACAAGAAGTGGCCAGTTATCTTGTCCAATTATGATATTTATTGGCACATTTTTCATAGAATTTATTCTGGAGTCTATAAAGGGGTTACAACTTTTGAAGAGTTTACATCAATCGACTGCGGCGGCAAAGAAATATTGGCTGTTCTAACATAAGGTGAAAATGCTTATTGCTATTCTTTGGATGTAATTTAAAACTAACACGAGAATCATTTTGCTGATGAATCTCATTTTCATTAGCCCATTGAAGGCACAAAGGATGCGAAGGTCCAGGAAGGAAAATGAATATGCGAATTCTTGATCTATAAGAGTACCAGTAGAAGCATCATCCAATTGCGCATATGTATCAGCTTTGTTACCTCCAAAGCTGACTTCTATTGGTAATATCTTCAACAACAATATCTTCTACACCAACATGGCACATAATATTCCTGCTCGCAGGTGATTCCATATGTGACGTGTTAGTTGGAATTACATTTATTGTCCATGTATGTATTGAAGTATTATGATACTTTTGGTAATTATATACTCCACAAAATTGTCTATTTCTGCATAACTTTATGTTATGGAAGGGTTTGAGGCGAGAAAAACAAACCTTCTTCGTTTTGATGAACGACCATCTCTCATCGCTAGAGAATGCTTCGAATTTTGGACAATCAGGCAAATACTGGCTGTCATTTGAACAACCAATACATTCCTTCTCTTTCTAATTTCTGTATCCGATAATGTAACCAAGAAAACGTTTTCTCTGATATTTTTGAATTTAAATGACTGTGAATTTTTAGGTTGACAAGTATTGTCATCAAATTTTAAACCAGTGATTTGAGATGCTCGGTTTGCTCCTTTGCTCAACCAATTTGCAAATATAACGAGCTTTGGCTTAGAATTCACAAATGAATCAATATAATCAATCCAAGACAACTTATATGAGGTGGGTAATCTATTGAGTTCATTTAATAAAAGAGGATTCAGGAAATGTTCATACTGGTGCAAAGAATCTATAGTGCAAAAGAAATTTTGCACTTCATCAGAAAATTCAATGAAAATATTAAGCTTATCCTCTTTAATACTGGGCAATTTTCGTATATCATTAAGAAGCAACATAATGATCTCTTCAGGACGTCCAAATCTATTTTGCAGTAGCTGAATTACTTTATCAACATTTTTGGCATAATCAAAAGAGAATTTGCTACTTTTCTGGCATTGCCTTTATGTAGTCTAGCTTGATTTTCTTCATTTGAATAGCCACATGAACTGTTGCAATTGTTATATTGATAAATGAAGTTCGGCTAATCTAAAGGGTTTCCATCGAAACTGGACAAGTCTCGGGGTAAAGACTGGCGAGTTAGAATTTTCACAACTTGATAAGTTAAGTTTGTCTATTTAAACTAGAAGATATTTTATTGAATTAGATTTTCTTATCGGTAGATTCTGTTTAATTGACTTATTTGAATGGTGATCTCATTCACTGACCCAGATTCTACTCGGCTTTCACTATTTTTATCACTAATTTCATCATCTTCACCTTGGAATGCCACTAGTTTCAGTGCTAATTTCAAGTCCATAAGATCCTGTTGTTTCTGCAACTGCTCATGTCGTTTTTGCAACTGCTTCCGTTCTGTCTGCAATTCTAACTGTTTCTGATCCAGCTGCTTCTTTGCGATGGCCGTTTCTAGTTAAGCTCTTCTTACTCTTGAAGCTTGACCG
This sequence comes from Cryptolaemus montrouzieri, assembly GCA_013387265.2. Lineage (NCBI taxonomy): Eukaryota > Metazoa > Arthropoda > Insecta > Coleoptera > Coccinellidae > Cryptolaemus > Cryptolaemus montrouzieri. The sequence continues at coordinate 130,924,807 of JABFTP020000185.1, forward strand.
CTGGTGCTTTTCGTGGTTTCTTTTACTGCTTGAGCTTTCATTTTGTTTATGCTTCGTTGGAATTCTTTATTAGAACTGCTACTCACAATCGACAAATTTTCTATTGTTTTCATCAGCAAGACGTTTGCTTCATCTTAATTCTGCACTCATAATTCAAGGTATGAAAATTAACTTTGTGTATCCAAAGAACTGCTCGTAAAGGCGAAGGACCATATGTTATATTTACCTGTAGAGTAATTAGTATTTATTCAATATTCTGGCTCGAGGAACCGAAAAATACTATTCTCTTTCTGTAAAGTTTTATTTCTGTCAAGCTATATAAGATTAATTTTTCAACCAACCATTATCTAGAAAATATACATACTAGATTCATTTAATGACTAACTATTTTTGAACAACCTTACTAGAATAAAATTTAACTAATAAATTGTTCCTTAATTTTTGAACCTATTTTGATTCGTTTTTCTAATGGAAAATCAAATTAAACCATTTACAATTAAGTGAATCATATATTCTTTATTTAATTTCCAACATAAATCGAACAAATGCAAGAAAACAAGAGGAAGATTAATATTATCGAATTTTCCCGTTTCTTCTTCTGCTTATTGTTTCTTTTAGGCATGAATGAGGCTTCAAGTTAGGCTTTTCTGTTTTGGGAGGTGAGTTTTTCAGTTTTCTTCGTTGTGTTTTTTCAGTTTCCGAGGTTATGGTTCTTTTAGCTGTCTTCGGAGCAGGTTTTGGTGAATTTTCAGATCTGGTTGTGGAACAATTAAATCGGCTTTTTCTTTCTAGCCAACCAAATCCCTTAAATTATTATAAATCTACCAATATTCTTCAAGTAATAATACTTCGGGAATTATCACTTCCGGCTTTTCATCATTCACTGGAATAAATTGTAACTTGAATTCATTTAACCCTTTTACACTTTCATAAACTATTAGCTATAAAAGAATTCACGTAAAAGAATGCAATGAGAAAAATATAGCACTAATATTCCAATTCACTGGCTAAATTACCCAGCTATTTACTCGAACAGTTGTTTCCTGACGTTAGGTACCTTTCCGTAGTCCAGATCACTAAGACTGAAGAAGAGCGTTGACAGCGTTTGGAGGCGAACATAATGGTCACCGTGAACACCGTGTCAGCCAAATATCATCTCTTGGGAGACGTACTATGATGGATGAACTCTGTAACGAAATCCTGTGTAGAGTGTCGAAGAAACGAAACCAGACAAAATTGACAGAAATAGTAATGTGCGCAGAAATTTATCATCCTGAATTAGATTTCTTTCAGAAATTTTCACGAAAAAAATTATATGACTATACGAAATTCGCCGAGTCAGCAAGTGAATAATAAAATTGAAATACTAATAGAACACAGATCCGAATATTGGGTATCAAATAATCTCCATTATTTGCCATTTCGTAAACTATGTATTTTAATTGCCAGTATCTGAATTTACATTCAACATTTTCAAATTCAATTCAATACAAATAATTAATAGATGATGCCGATATATTATGGAAATACATATTTAGTTCAAACAAAATAAAATATGGAAAACACTGTTAAATTTCCATTAATTAATTAGTCATTTTAATAGTGCTTTCAGTATTGTATATTCGTATAACCTAAAACCATGCATTCGTTTTTCATCAACGAGCGGTGCTGTATTTGCTTATAATGAATAATTACTGGATTGAAACCAAATGACCAACAACCGAATTGCTTTCATTTTTCAGCGAATTTCCTAGAATAGGTCGATTGAGATTGGAAGATAGCGTTCTTCGTTATGTGTTTCATTCTCCTCCTATCGAACCTCTACTGCTAGCACATTTCTCTCCAAAGTTTAAATAAGGGAAGGAGTTCATGTGATACCTATTTTAGAAGATGATTTCATTATATATACCTAATTATTCACTTTCTAAAATTGCATGTTACGAATTGAAATCGCGAACTGTTTGAAAAGTCCAGGTTTTCATGAATCCGTTCGATCTCTGTTTGAGTACAGCAGTCGATCAAAATTGATTTGGTTGAATTGGAAAAATATTCGAGAAAAATTTTCATAATGAGTATGGGGTCGTGTGATATCTGATTAAAAAGGTTAACAGATCCTCAATATCAGACTGCATTTTGAAGTAACTTTAATGACAAAGTAACATTGATTGGACTACTATGATTCTGATGAAAATCTTTTATGAAATTAAACGTATCATCTAGTTTTCAGTTTTTAAGCTTTTCGCTTCTGACTTAGAAGACGTCGATCAGACCCCCAGTATTAAATTATTCGCTATTCTCATTTTTTTACGTGAATAGCACGTTATCATTTCATTAGCACGTAATATTTTAAGTATCACTCCAAAAATTTCACAAACACGTAAAGAAACGTGAACAGCATCCAGCTTAGACCAGAATAAAGAGTCCCTACCTCGTTACTACAACTACTTGGAAACATTTAATTCTTTTCGAATATTTTCTGGTTATTTTCCGTTGAAAAGTTTAATTGTATCTCCTCATAAAATTTATTTCATAACACAAAAATAGGTACAGTCGATATTTCAAACCTCAAAGTATTTTTGATAACTAAGTATAAAAGCCCATGAAAATTTATCACCCAATATTTTCATTATAGTACACTATGACAAATGTCATATTTTTCGAATGGCTGTCAAAATTTTTGCACAAATTTTTCTTAAAATTAAACAAGTTCCACGAAGAAATAATATATGGGCGATGTCAACCCAGATTATTGGGTCCATAATGATTCTAAAACATCTATAGATCATAATCGGCATCACTTGGAAGACTTTACCTGGCCATCGGGGCCCTCTCGGTCAAACAGAGATGGAATTTGAGGAAATATCGCAGGTTATGTATTTTTTTATTATCTCCTTAGTCCTTTTCATGACCTTGATTGCTATGTAAAATCTTTTATCAGATTTGTTTACAAATATAAGAACTATGATTGTTGAAATATTTTTCTGCTGGTTTTCTTTTTCCATTGTTACAGATTCCTGTCCCAAACCCTCTTTCTTCCACCCCCTGTTTTCGTTTGGAAATCATGGAGTGCGAGAGAGAATGAAGCGGCTAATCCAAAAAATCTTTGGTACTCTTTTTGTACACACGATACTAACACAACAAAAACAGACAAGCTATTGCTAGTGCAATCGCGAATGGGAATCGAGAGTTTTTTCCTCAGGTTTTTTTCACTCGTTTATTGAATCATATACAAGATAGTATGGTTCCCCTGTTACATTTCCTGAGCTCACACTTGTGCTTTTCTGACACACACCAAAATTATAGATATTAGCATTCATTGTAAATACAATTATTCAAATTTTTGTAAATCTTCTATAATATAATAATATATATATATATATATATATATATATATATATATATATATATATATATATATATATATATATATATCTGTTCATGCAATCAAACTGATTTCATGAAAAATATAAATCCACCACCCGGTAATTAATACCATTGCCAGGCAAGATTATAATCAAAACATATCCTGGAATAATTATATATTAGGATAACGTTAAATGTTATGAGAATATATCAATCTACCAGAATATATTCATACTATAGCATCATCAGACAATGATATCAATGTACCAACGAGTAGTGTCAGAGGCTTTCTTCCCGGAAAAATCCAGTGTACGGACCTTAGTCAAGTAACACTGAATGTTAATCATTAATAGTTTACTTTGTGTGAAGTGGTGAAAGATCGAATAGAATACTGCTCTGAATATAAATATGACAAAATTGTCAGTTAATTATATTACCTTTATATAAACAAATAAATAAAATATGAAATGAGACTCTGAGCAGTATAAACTAAAGAGAAACCTATGACTCTACCTCATTATTATTTTCGGAAAGAAACCTACGAAGAATATTACAAGATTTGATGACTGTTATCTTTCGTAACTGTTCAAACAAATTTTTCTTCAGACCCAAAATCTCAATACTTTTGTGAAGATTTCTAGGAATAACACCTGTTGTGGAAATAATAATCGGTAGAATAAATATTTTCTTCATTTTCCACATTTTTTAATCTCGTCGCCAAGCATCATATATTTAGAAATTTTTCATTGTATTTATTTTGTATATTATGTGTGTCGGGTATAGCAATATCAATTATATATGTTATTTGATTCTGTTTATCATTAAGAATGATATCTGGTCTATTGTGTTTTACAGCTCTGTTGCAAAGAATTGTTTTATCAAAATAAAGTTTATATTTGTCATTTTCACAAATAATCTCAGGTTCATATTTGTGAAATTTCTTTCTTTTGGGAATTAGGTCATGTTTAATTCCTAGATTAAAATGAATAATATTAGCGACGGCATTATGTCTTTCTGAATAATCTGTTGAAGCAAGGACTGAGCAAGATGATAATATATGAAAAACTGTTTCTGAAGAACAGAAACATCTACGGCAAGAATCATCTATATTTTGTTTGATGATGTGTTTTCTATAATTCCTCGTGAAAACAACCTGATCCTGGATCGCAATTGCCAAGCCTTCTGTTTCAGCAAACAATTCTCCAGATACTAACCATTTATTCGATGCGATTTCATCAATATAATCATTTTTCAATTCTTTAGGGTGCTTTCCGTGTAATTCCTTCTGCATCCAACTTTCTCTTTTAGAATTATCATCAAATATATCAAAATCTATCTTTTGCATTGTCAAGTTCAGAGGTGTAAGATTATAATCTGAAGCAACAACAATATCATGTAATTTAGACGTTCTCTGTTTATCATGAAAATGGGAACGTAGATGAAAAATCTGTTTACTATGAAGATTATTTAAATCAATTAATCCACGACCTCCAAGATGTCTAGGTAGTGTAACTGTCTGAACAGCTGACTTTGGGTGGTGCTTATGATATTTACAGAGCATTTTCCTGGTTTGACATTGTAATTCATTTAGATCAGTTTTAGACCATTTAATAATTCCAGAAGAAGATGTAAGAATAGGAATAGCATAGAAGTTGATAGCTCTGAAAAGGTTTTTACTAGTTAAATAACTCTTGATGATAATTCTAAGTCTTTTGTAATATGAACTTCTAATATTTTCTTTAGTGCTGCTATGGTTAATTGTCTTCTCTTGACAAAATCTAAGATATTTATATGTATCTCCTTGATGCATTGGCTCGATTTCGATATTGGAAATCTTTATATAATCAGAGGTGATCTTTCCTTTTCAATAGAAAGATTTTTACATTTTGGAAGCCCAAATTTCATATGAATATCATTGGAATAGTTGAAAGTAATCTCAAGTAGACTTTTAAATGAGATCTGGTTCCGGCATATAATTTAATATCATCTAAATAAATTAAGTGACTTAATTCGAATTCAGTTAATAGACTCTTTATTTTGAAGCCGAAACTAGTAGCATTTAATTCATGAGATAATGGATTGAGGCAAAGACAAAACCAAAGAGCACTTAAAGAATCACCTTGAAAAATGCCTCTTTTGATTGGAATTACTTCGGATCTTAACGATTGTTTTGAAATATTTAAATGAAGATTGGTTTTCCAATTTTTCATTACAAATTCAAGAAAAAGACGAAGTGTCTTATTAATTTTATAAATTTCCAGAATTTCTTGAAGCCATGAATGGGGAGAACTATCAAAAGCCTTTTGGTAATCAATGAAGGCTGTATGAATATTTCTCTTCTTAGTTTGAGCTTGATTTGAAGCAACAGAATCAATTACAAGTTGCTCTTTAGTACCAAGGTGTTTTTTCTACATCCTTTTGATGTTCGGAAAGAATATTATAATTCTTCAAATGTGCATATATATATATATATATATATATATATATATATATATATATATATATATATATATATATATATATATATATATATATATATATATATATATATATATATATATATATATATATATATATGGAGAAAGAACGCTTTCTCTTGTCGCCTGAACTCTTTACTGTTTTCAGTAAACTGTTATCGTGAAGTGTAGTCAAAATTGCGACAATTCTTCTGTCTTTCCACTTTGTTGCAATCATTTCTTCTGTATGAAGATGCGCGTCTTCATACCTCACACCTCTATTTTAAGGATCTGGCACTGTTGGTATATTTCATCTCTTTGTCATTTGTTTTTCTCTAGTCTTCCAATTCTGTACTTCTGTACCAATTATCAACGAACATATTGTGTCCTTTCCCAAGATATTCCTCTAGAAGTAAAATAATAACTGATCCTGAGGTCTGAGGGAACGAAGCGAATTGTAACCAGTATAAACTAAATTTCAAGATGAAATTGGTTTTGACGTCACATAGAACAAATAATTCAACTCCAAACCTATGGTGGTTTCATGAATTGTCTCCAAGACAGCCGCCTTTTCCACAAAACCATGAATTCATAAATGCATAGGTATTCAAAAGGAGTAAATAGTTCTGTAAGTTTCCGTTGCATGTATGATAATACCATGTCCAATTTAAGCAATTTTTCTCCTTCTTGCTGCTCCTTATTATCGCAGAAGTGTAGCATTCTCAAGATCGACACATATCTGTTCCTTGCCATTACGTTTGAGAATATACGTGTATATAATAGAGGATCCTTCGACCAGTCATTCAGTTCAAGTTTTTAGTTTCAAGAAACTACCATCGTAACTCCAATGAATAGGTATTTCGCATCAGCATTCTTTCCTTACCATTGGCTCAGTCTGGAATAATACAGCGCTCTAAATAGTCCAGTTCTTTTGGGTCCTGTGGAAAATTTTGTGGTGGGTGAAAACATGTACGGTTGCGGTCAAATCTGGGAACGAATTGTCTTGTTGAGCTTACGACTGTACCTTCCGGTGTTTTTTCAGTCACCTTTTTTCGGTGGTTGAGGTTGCATCTCTTTCGTTTCGTCAGATTCTGATTCTATTTGGTTTCTATTTTGGCTACTAACCTAAGCTATTAGGTACACCAGTTGAAGGTTCATGATCTGAATCATAATTGTCGTCTTGGTCATCTGAAAAGTCGAATTCGTCCTCAGATCCCAAGGTCGTACACAACTCTTGCAGAGTCTCCACTTCTGAATGAAAATAAAGATAGAAAAAGAAATGTTCTAATGAACTGTCGGCATTTCAAGGCCATCGGTACTCATGTATTATATTGTTATTCACTTGAAAATGACCGTATTGTCGGAACCGGTCGTGATTATTGAATAAATTGTGGAAAAGTGACGAAAGTATCTCATTTCGTTTTACTTTATCTATATTCACTCTTTTTATTAACAAAAAAGCGGTATATATGAATTGTATTGCGCTGATTGTCCTGGTTTTTATATAGGTGAGACTGGTTGGTTGATTATATTAGAATCGACGAGTAAATATCAATAATTTATAATATATAACATTGTATAATATTAACGAAAACTATTGCTTCGATTTCACGAGAACCCAAAGTTCAAATTCAGGTAACAAAATCGAAAGATTAGGATTCATTACCAATTAAATTCCTTCAACTCACAAACATAATCTACTTGTAACTATCAACAAGCTTGATTTCCGTTTGTTCTCACTTATTTGATCTGTTTCTTGAGTATATGGTACATTGTAATATTTTAATTTTGAACATGGGATGAAACCTGTGTCATATGTCATTTTTTCATTCATATTTTGTGAATTTTTTCTACATGTTCTTGATTATTTAGTGGAAATGGTTCACCAAGTGATAAGTGATACTATTAACTACTAATTTATGAATAACATCAATTCGTCAGGGATTAAGAAATAAGAAAAACTATTAAGAAAAATTCATCCATCCAATGAACTTCCACGATAATTCGATTCTTTAGTTCGTCAAGAAAGATCATCTCCAGTAGTTAAATTCATGTTCAAATTCCTGAGGGGTTTTGTGGTAAACTTAATTTTCGCAGTGTAGGATGCATCATTTACGAGCTCATCTACTTGAAGGGTATCCAATTGAATCTGTCAACTACTGTTGTATTCCTGCTGGCGACTATTTTGTTGACAGACTTGGGAATTAGCTTTTTAAGGGGAATATATCGCAATGCAGAAATCGTTTAACGATTCTACTTGATAGATATTTTGAGTCTTTGTGATTTATAGGTACACGTATTTGATGATATAACGATTTTGAATTAATTCATGAATTGAAATTCCTGAATTCAAATATCTAGATTCTGAAATATGACAAGTTCAGGTAGTATGTATTTAGTGAAGAAAGCTGTAGTCACTGATCGAGGTGTCATTTGTCAATTTTCAATTAGCATGTTAACATAAAGCGATAGTTTAGTAACAGTTATTCTCTTAAAACTGATGTTGCTGCTTTTTTGACGAAATCAAATATAAATTGTTACAATCAAGGGAATGATCATCACAATGGAAACTGTATCATACAATGAATTGAATGTACATGTTACATACAATGCTCAGGATATGGAAGACTTTTAGAACCGTTAGGAAGATCTTCTTGCTCAAAAGATGGTACTGAAATAAACAAAGATGTTTCAAAAGTTGGCTTTGTTTCTTTCAAATATTTTCCACATTACCATTATTTTTAAGAGAGTTGACGTCATCAAACTCATTTCATAAAGGATCAACCTGATCTCCTCAAATTGCCAGAATTCGGAACCCAGTGTCATTCAGTTAGGGGCTATAATGACCCCCAGTTTTCTGAAGCTATCGTTCTCATCTACTGCCACTTATCTTTATCTCTGTTAGAGAAAATTTAATTCATTTCTACGTCAGCAACATCTTTTGTTCTTCTCCTTTTCAAATTTGCATGAAGCATGCGAACATGCTTGAAAGTTCTTGAATTATCTAATTCCACATTGAATTATTTCCTCATCTTCTCCCAAGTTGTTTTCTTGTCAATTATTGGGCAAGATGTAAAGAGGAAATGTAGAAATAGATAAGCACTAGGAATTTAGCAGAAAGGAGAACATTGATAGAGAAATTATGAAAAATTAGCCAGCGTTTAACTTAGAACTAGTAATTTCTTCAATATCGAAAAATGAGCTGTAATGAAAATAATACCCTATGAAAACATACTTAATTAATTGTGTACAATACTAATCAAAATTTGCTCCTCTCTGCGGAATTCTTTCCTAAATTCATTTCGTCTGAAATAAAAATCTTCAAAACAGGAAACAAACAACTGTTTACCTTTTGGCCTCCAATTTCCGTTGGATATTAGAATTTAAGGTTCTGAAACGACATATAAATGACTTGTGACATTGACATTCTGTAATCATATATTATTACCAACGTTGGTGAACGAAAAGTTACTGAAGTTCTATGTCAACTCTTTGTTAACTTCACGTCAGCTGACAAGAAGTAGACATAGCTTCATACAACCAACTGAAATCAATTCAATATTAACTTATTGCTACAGTGGAATTGTTGTCAACTGACATAGAACTTAACATCGCCTTATACAACCGGGCCTAAATATGTTATTATATCACTAAAATAATTTTTTGAATTCACACGGAACCGTCGGTGCTCCAGTCGTAAATTCAATTTCTGGTTGCATCGTTCACTAAACTTGATATAGTTGAATCAATTTATCTCAATCAAATATTGACGGTACTTTATGCCATATAAAGGCGTTCGTTGTTATCTAGATTTCAAAAAGCATACTGTATAAATCCTAGAAAATTTAGAAAATGTTTTAAATTATCTAAACCTTTTAATTTATAAATTACCAACTTGGTTTTTTTTCATTTTAATTATCATGAAAAGTTGGTAAAATCATTTTCAAATCAAATCATTCCGTATGATATGAATTCGAGAAGAAAAACGAGAAGCAGATTTTGAACCATCTCACAAATTCAATTGAACTGGAAATGTAACTCCAGTAATTCATCCTATTCGAAATCTCCTCGTGAAATTTCAATTCAATTCTTAGCAAATACTGCACCAGCTCAAATAACAATCATCTCTATTGTTCGATGCGAATCCGTGTATTGATTCAATTTTTCGTTCAGATACGAAAATGGAAGTGAATCCTATTATTTCTTTTTTCAGTGGTACAAATAATTGTAACAGTGAGAAGTGGTATTATCGAACGAAATTGAATTAAATTGTTTTTTGTGAATCGAGTATACAGTTTGCTTTTAGAAGAGGTATCGACTGAAACCAATCAGTCACAGTTTCTCTATTGAACCATCAAGAGAATTCTTTGCATTGTGATCATACAGATCAATAAGTATAACCTAAGTATTGTCATACCAAGCAATTGGCACAAATACACTTAGCGTAATTTAAAGTATATATATATATATATATATATATATATATATATATATATATATATATATATATATATATATATATATATATATATATATATATATATATATATGCCGCCGCCAAAGCTTCCTGTTGAAAACATCATTCTTTTTGAGATCCCGGCCACCATCATCTCTCTTACACCCTCACTCCATGATTTTCTAGGTCTTCCTCGCCGCCTGTGTCCTGGAAGAGTCCATTGAAAGACTCTTTTTAGCCATCTATTCTCGGACATCCTCAAAACGTTTTCGAACCAGTCGAGACTACCTTTCTCAATTCCTTACACCACTCAACACCCAAGTTCTGTATTCTCTCAATTCATGATATTCCCGCGCTTCTTCTCAGATAGTCCATCTCAACCGTCAATACCCTCCATCTCAAATCGGCATTCAAAGTCCAGAGCTCTGAACCATAACATAGGACTGTCTCAACCAATGCATTTCCTAGTCTCTTTTTCGTATTTTTGGAAATATGTTGGTCCCACTACAAGCTATTGAGGTATTCAATGATCTTTTTACTACTTCTTATTCTTGCCATGACTTCTTCCTTTCCTAGACCTTCACTATCTTTCAAGGCTCCGAGGTATTTGAAGCATTGGACTTGTTTGATTGCCACATCGTCCTTATCAGGACTTCAAATTTGCATCGGTATTTACTGACAAATATTCCGTTCTCTTGAGACTTACCTGAAGTCCCCATTGCTTGTAAGTATCGTAGAGTCTCTTTATAATGAACTCGAGAATATATGAATCCTGCGCAAGAATTACCTGGTCATCCGCGAAACTTAGAGTGAAATGATGTTCATTTCTTATCGAAATACCCAGTTCTTGGCAACTTCTTTTTTATTGTCGTAGTGCTACCTCCACATAAGCATTAAATAAAAATACACTCCTGTCTTAGCTCCTCTGTAGTTTTTATTGGTTTCGACAGCCTACCATAAACCTTAACGTATGCGACATTATCTTCATAGAGCTCTCTGATTATCTTTATGAGTGCCTTGTCCGTATTCAACTCTTCCAGAACATCCCATAGCAGGCATCTAGTGGTGAAATCGGGAGCTTTTTCTAGGTCTATAAATGCAAAATGAGCTTCTTGGTTCATATTTTCTTTTCTTAGACTTGTTGGTTGACGAACAGGGTATATGCACGTGAACGCCCTGGTACAAACTCGCTTTGATTCTCACTGATTTTTTGCTCAATATTTTCTTTCAGTTTTACTGATAGTATTTTACCAAATAGGCGACACAGCGAACTGTTGATACTCAAATCCCTATAGCAGTTCGGATCTTTGCGGTCCCCTTTCTTGAATACTGAAACAATATAAGTAGTTTTGAATTACCGTGGTAATTTGTTCCGGCTACTGCACTGATTGAAGGAATCAACAATACGTTTGATGAGAGGCCCCCACCATTTTTCAAAAGCTCGACCGGGACATTACCCGGACCAAGGGATCTTCCGTTTTTCATTGTAACCAAGTTCTGTTTAACTTCTTCGGCAGTACATCCAACGCAACCTTGGGTTTCTGTATGAGCCACTTGCTTCTTAAATTCAGGTCTATTTTCCACTAACAAATCTTCGTAATGTCTTGCCCACTTCTTCATGCTGATGCTTTGATTGAATCTCTCAGTTTGATTAGTTTTCATTTGCTTGATGGTTCTCCATATTTTCGTACTACGAGCACCCCCTATCAGGCTTTCCACCTCTTTGCACTTCTTCTCCCAGGTTTTGGTTTTCTGTTCTTTGATGCGCTTTCCTGTATTTCGCTTCGTATCTCTGCCAGTTAACGCTGGTTTTATCTGGCAGCCACCTGTGATAACCTTTCTTCTTCTCATCGATTGAATGTTTCACTTCGTCAGTCAACCAAATAGGTTCCTTCTGAATCTTCATTTTCTGCTCATACTCCAGAGTTTAGTTCGCTGCTCTCCTCACAGCCAACTTAATATTACTGAATGCCTCTTCGATATTTTCTCAGGGTGGAGCCTCTGCAAGAGCCGAATCGAGTCTTCCCTGGTATAGATATTGGATGATTCCCTGTTGTAATAGGTGTGAACGGTATCTTCTCTTTTAATCTTCACTAATCCTCGAACCTTTTCTTCTGGAACGAGTCTTGTTCTAGTTCCGCTTCGAGATGTTTGATAGGGAACCACTAGCTTAGCGGCAACCAACCGGTGATCAGATCCACAATTACCACCCCTCTTTAGCCTGTAGTCACTTATTTCCAGCTTGGCAGCTGTCTCTTGATTACATAATTGATAATCGATCTTTGACCGAGAGGAGGGTCTTTCTCGCGTGTACAGGTGAATCATTTTATGTTGAAGAAAACCGTTCAGAATGTGTGAGCTATATAATTTGCAAGAACTTATGACTTGTTCTCCCGAGTCATTGATAGTTTGCTCCCCGAATTAGCCCAATACCTTACAGTCATATCTGGAACCCACTGTAGCATTGACATCTTCCAAAATCAGGATTTCCCGGTGTGGCTTGAATTCCTGCCAGAACATCAGAGAACTGCGAATAGAAAGTGTCTTTCGTTGTTAGAGTCGAATCGTCAACTGGTGCATATACACCCACTACAACCGTTTCCAAGCCATATATCATTAGAGTTACTTTTAGCAACCTTCCAGATATAAAATTATAATCAGCTATATGCCGTTCCATATCTTTCCTAATCAAGATCGATATCCCAGTATGGGCCCTTTGAGACTTTTCAACACCAGACCAAAAGTGCAAGTAACCTTCGAGATGTTCACTTCTCTTGCCTTTCTTTTTTGTTTCGCTCAAGGCAATGATGGAGATGTTGAGCTCAGAGATCTCCTCTAATACTTCTGCTACTTTGTTAGAGAAGGTATTGACATTCCACGTTCCCACAATCATACTCCTTTTCTAAGCAAGTTGTTGTCTTAATTTGTTTCCATCCTGTATCCGAGGCTCTTCGACGGTTCTTTGAGCAAGAATGATTTTTACGAGTAACAGGCTGCTAACACATTGCCAAAACCCCCAACCTGGAGAACCAGAGACCTTTATGTAGGGATGTCTATCCTTAGGCAATTTGTCCCAGTTTGGAAGCGCCAGGAGTTCGTCCTTCGCCCTCTCTCGTCCACTGATAATGTGTGCTTTGTAACCTGGGGTCACGCGACTGAAGACTTCTAGGACGTGAGAGCAGGATTTGTTGATAGAGCTAAGTTCAGTTGTCCGAACCTCAGACTTTTTCGTCTGAAAGCAGAGGGCATTTCTTGTAGTTTTGTTGTTACGTCCATATTGGCTGTAAACGCAACCCCCAAGACCCTATCAACCTTAGTACTGCTAATTATTAATTAACATTAACATTAATCGAAAAACTATACCGGTCCTTTGATCTTACAGACCCTACTTTTCTGTTGAGATTCACTCAACAGTCTCAACCATTTCATGAATACTACAATGTTCATGTCAGAAATGTGTTAATAATCAAATTTTATGATGATGTACAATTAATTCTATTTAAATTTTATTCATAGTGAATCTTCCATCTTGATAATTTCAAGAATACCATCCTGCATTTCCTTGAGAGCCTCATATTCAGTCAATCCCAATCTCCTTTTATTCGAAATATCATAGACGCCTTCCTCAGATTCTGTATGCTCTCCCCTAGTTCCTCGAACTTGAAGATGATGCTTTTCAGCAACTGCTTCGAGTTTTTCTTTATCAGAAGATAATTTTGGTACTTTTATATGTGCAGATGCCCTTATAGTAGTACCTAAGTTTGTTGGACAAAATGTTAAATAGCCAAATCTATCACTTCTCGAAAAACTGACCTGTTGTTCTATCGCTTTAACTCCTTCTATCATTCTTCTATATATGTCACCTAAATTACCACCTGGTTCCATAGATATAATTCTTAGGTGATCTTCTTCATTCACCCATATTAAGAACGTCTTGTTCTTATTCATATATATTCCTCGCCCTGTTGGCCAGAACCTACATGCCTTGGCAGCTTTTAGGAATCTATCGCCTTCTTTGAAAAGGTAATGATCATCAATTAATCTTTCCTGTTCGCATTTCGTCATTTTAGTTAAGGGTCTATACGTTCCTTCCAATTCCCCACTTAGACCTTGAAAAATATTTTCCATTTTTTTCTCAATCTCGATGTAGTGATCTTCTGACATGCATGGATTAAACGGATATCCTTCGATCGATCGTCCACATCGAACTCGTGTTGATATTATGTATTTGTTTTGAGGATCTAAATTTACAAGTGTATTCAAATTTCCCCAATTCAATGGAGGGTGCGAATTTTGCGGTGTAAATCCCATGTGGTAATCTTCTATTATTGGATCGAACAATGGGGCAAAAACTGAATAAGCTTCAGGGTCTGGGGCATAAATTCCAATTCCAGAATCCAAATTCATCATTCCTGATTGCACACAGTCTAATAGGGTGGATTTGAATGTTGGAGTTTGCTTCTGTTTTAATTCGTCGTAAATTTCCTGAGTAAGATATTTTTTTAGAAGAGATTTCGAGTCTGATTGTGTCAGTCTCTTGTAGGCATCATCGAGAGCTTTTGAGACACAAATAAGATGACACTTTTTTTGATCCTGAGACATTTTCAGGATAGATACAAATCTGCGTTTTCGTGATGATGACAACAATTTCCACATTAACGGTCTTATACTTACGTCATAATTGACATTGATTCATAGAGGGATAACACAGTTTTTCAAACTTAAACGGTGTTCAAATAAACAAGATATCTGATTTGATTCTCACATAGATTCATTACATTTGCTTTCGAACTAAAATGAGATCAAAGGAATATTGGATTTCATTGAGAAATGCACTAAAATATTAATTTTGGATGAAGTTATGAAGAATGAATAACAATAGACAACATTTTCCAATAGATGAAATTAACTCGACAATGAAATTATGTCAATGGTTACTAAAAGTCAGGTTTATGATGCTTTAACTTCCATTAAGTCTGCCTCGGTGGGTTCAGATGGTATATGTGTCAAGATGCTTTTGTTGTGTTCACCTTTTATCCTGAAGTTTATATGTCACATAATAAATTATTGTGTCGAGAAGTCAGTCTATCCAAGGCATTGGAAAATGGCTCATGCCATTCCGATTCCAAAAGTACGCAGTCCTAAAGGTTCTCCGACCTATAAGTATATTGAGTGTATTGTATAACCTTCTTGAAAAACTTGTCGCTGCCCAAGTAAAAGCGTATTTGGAGTCGGAGAGTATTTTGCCTGATATCCAGTCGGGTTTCAGGGGGGGTCATAATTGTACCACTGCCTTGCTCACAGTAGTGGAAGACATCGTAAAGGCTGTTGACGATAATGAACTTTTGTTGCTCGTCCTACTAGATTATTCGAAGGCATTCGATGAAATTAATCATGATTTGTTGTTGGCAATCTTTCATTATATTGGTTTTACTGACGATACGGTTTTAATGTTTGAAAACTATTCGACTAGCAGAACACCCAGAGTTTTGTACGGAAAAATTAAGTCTGATCCTATAGAGATCCCATGTGGAGTTCCGCAAGGATCCATTCTCGGACCAATATTTTGTATCATTCATACCTTTCAGCTCATGTGTCGTTTAATTTTCTGCTCGGCTCATTTATATGGTGACGACTCACAGCTACAGTTACAGTTTTCGCGCGACTCACTTGATGAAGCTCTAGAAAAGTTAATATAGACTTGGATAACATCTTTAAGTTGTCTGAGAGTATGTGTCTACGTATTAACACTTCAAAAACTGTAGTTATGCTATTTGGAAGGAAGGTCATGAGAGAGGCATGTAATGATTAAGATATCTGTGAATGACGAAGTTCGTCCTCTGACTAGCGATTGTCGTAATTTGGGTTTGATTATGTATAGCGATTTGAGGTTTGATTCTCACATAAACTTGCCACATAAAGGAGATTTCGTGAATATCAAATGCATTTATGGTTGCAAAGACTTTCTGGGTATTAGATGAAGAAAAATGCTTTGTGAAGCGCTAGTGTTGTCTCACCTCAATTATTGCGATACCGTATATGGCCCATGTCTGACAAAACAGAATGTGGCCCGAGTTCAAGAAAATTTGAAACTGGTGTGTTCGAATTGTTTTCAACCTTAGACGCACAGATCGCACGTCATGCAGGATGCAGCAATTGGGTTGGTTGAAGATGGCGAATCGAAGAAGACTGCATGTGCTGAGTCTGTCCTACATGATTTTGAATGAGAAGAAACCCTCCTATCTGCACCGACGAATCAAATATAGAACAGATGTTCATAGCATCAACGTCAGGTTCAGGCATAAACTTGCTATCGCGTTATCGTGCTTCCATATTTCAGAGTTGTTTTTCTTATATAATTGTAGAGGAAATCAATAAAATACCAAGTAGTCTTTTAGGTTTGAGTTTGGATGCATTTAAGAGGAGGGTGAGGTATTGGCTTTTCGAGAGCCAGTTGAATGAGGTGTAATACTTCTTTGTTTCCTAATTTTTTTTTAACGAGGAAAAAATCTTTTAAATGTGGAGTGCATAAATTAATATTGATTTATTTCAGTGTTTGATTCTTGTTTTCAAGATGAATAGTTGATAAGATTGGTGAGAAATATTTCTTACATATCGTTGGTTCCCTACATTTGTGGGTACATTTGTCTAGTATTTGTTGATTTTTCAATCAGGTTGGATTAATCAGCTATGCTGTGTCCTACCTTTTGGTATCTCTCAATGTACAAAAACACTCACTCATAATAAGTTTAAGACCTCTAATGTAATTGATAATTCTTATTTCTGTACAAGATGCCAATAAAATACTATTATTATTATCGTGGAGTTATGCACTATTTCAGCGGTTAGCTGGATATAATTTACCTTTCCCAGATTCAGCAATCAAAGGGAATAGGCTCGATTACAATATACTTGACATAAATTTCCTAACTATCCTACATATATTAAGAATTACAGCTTTTTGCATTTCTGTATTGGTATTATTATGCAATTCTAATTTCTTAAGGCTATCATGCAAAGTTTTGAGTATTAACCCAGTCGAGGATACGATGACAGGAACGATATCAATTTTCTCGAGGTGCTACATCTGCTTGATCTCAAAAGCAAGGTCTGTGTATTTGGACTTTTTCTCCTGGAACTTGTTCAGCACGTTGTTATTATTCGGTATGGCGACATCCACCAGCATTGTCCGGCCTTTTATTCGTCATTATTCTGTCAGTGATAACAGGCCTATCGTAGTATACCCTGATAGAGTCATTTGCCAATACGGGCGCCGGTTGATACTTGTAATATGGCTGGTAGGCAGTCAGAAGTCCGTACTTGTGTGATGCGATGTGTTTCTGATGGATGATATTGCACACTTGCTTATGCCTGTGAAGATAGCCGTATTGGCCAGTTGTTCGCATCCGGACGTAATATGCTTTATAGTCTCCGATCTTATATGGAATTTCTACACCTATCTGTTTGTAATGTTCCGTCCTTCATTATAAATTTTTTGTAGTTGTTTGTAGCGATCACTTGTCCTTGGATGGCCACAAAGAATTCCTCTGTTTCCGCGAATAATTCTCCTTTCATCAACCATTTGTTGGAGGCTTTTTTGTCGATGTGTGGTTGATTAATCTCATGGTGATGTGGTCCATGCAAGTGCTTTCTTGACCATTGCTCTTGTTTTTCACTATCTAATAGGAACGGTAAATTCAGTAGGTCATCTCTGGTAGCAAGATTTAGAGGTCTATATCCCTTATCAGCCAACGATACCACTCTATGGAGGTCAGAAGTAAGAATTTTTGCTGAGAAGAATTCTCAGAGATTTTCTATCTGTTCGGTGTGTAAATTGACAACATCTATCAATCCGGGTCCTCCTTCTTTCCGCTTCAAAGCTGTTCGTATCACAGACGATTTTGGATGATGGGTGTTGTACTTTGTTAGCATCGTTCGGGTCTGCATTTGAATATCATCCAGATCTATCTTAGTCCATCTGATTATTCCAAATGAGTAAAGCAACATTGGAATGGCGTAGGTGCCTTGACTAGATTCCCCGAGTTCCACATTGATTTCAGCACAGTCTTCAGACGCTGACTGTATTCTGAACGAATCTTCTCCTTTGATTGTTTTTGGTCTAGCGATTTGGCTTGTTGGTATCCCAGATATTTGTGTATTTCGCCATCCCTCATGCACTGTATAATATCACCGTTTGGAAGTTGTTTTTCACCATCTATGACTTTCCCTCTTTGAATGTTCAGGGTCTTACATTTTCCAAACAAATTCATTATTATGTATTATCGTGGACTTATGCACTATCTCAGCTGGATATAATTTACCTTTCCCAGATTCAGCAATCATAGGGAATAGGATCAATGACAATATACTTGACATAAATATCCTAACTATCCTACATGTATTGGGAATGACAGCTTTTTGCATTTCTATATAAGTATTCTTATGCAGTTCTAATTTCTCAAGGCTATCATGCAAAGTTTTTGGTATTAACCCAGTCGTGGATACGACAGCAACATTATATAAAAAAAAAGTTGCCATACAAGAATTCATGATCTTACGACAGTAATAAAGTGGTAAATCCTGAAATTTTGATAATTATTTATTTGCGATTATTCACGATAATTTTTGGACGGCATAATTGTTAAACATCATTGTCCGTGTTAAATAAAATTCTGAACAAGATGCAGTACATTTTACAATGACCTTAAATAACATGGATTTAGGAAAAGGGTTGCGACCCGGGTTTTCGCCCCCTGCACTTGAAATGTGTACGGCGTTCATGGGAAACGCATCTGTATCTGTATACAAAATGAACAACACAAATGCCTTACGGTTATAAATAACCTATATTGCTTCTACGAAATTATTGGAGAATTAAAAATTTTCACTGACTTACCACCACTTTTGTACGGCACTACTTTTTCCGATATTCATTTTCAATCATCTATCAAACCAAAAGAGAGCCGTTCATCAATAATTAGTAGTAGTCCTTATTTGTACCTCAAAAATTCCATTTACTCAGGTACTCACGTGTACTACTCAAAAGTGACGGCTTAGTGCTGTAACATACAGTAACATACTTATAAGCGTTATTCACGGTTGGTCATTTCAGAGGGTAATTTTTGCCATAGGCTTGTAACCTATAAATATGAACCCAGACCTCCTCGACTTTATGGCCTAATGAAAAATCATGAAGACAATACTCCAATACGTACAATAGTGTCATTCATGAAAATCCCAATATATAGATTGGCAAAGGAATTAAATCTTGTATTTCAACTTTAAAAATTTTCACACCCAAATATTCAATAAAAAACTCATTTCAATTAACACAAAAATCGAATCATATTCAATTAGTTTGGATATAGATAACATGTTGTCCAACATGCCAGGAGACGAATGTCTTCTGTTGGTCTCAGACATCTTAAACAAATCACAGGTTAGGTTAGGTTGTACAAAATGATTTCATGTTTTTCTGAAATTGTGCCTAAAACAGAAATATGAAAAATAGAAAGCCGGCCTTTACTTATATTTGCATCCCTCTTGACTCAACACACCCAAATTATATGTCCTTCTTCGCATATTATCACGCACTCTTTGAAGTATTCCTGGGGTATTTCTTATCGTGTCACGAGAGGTTATTATTCGACTTCTCACTTCTTCTACAGTGTTCACTGGAGTGGTATGAACTAAACTTTTGAGATATCCCCATAAGAAAAGGTCTAAACTATTCAAGCCTGGGGACCTACGAGGCCATGGTTCTGGCCTACCCCGACCTATCCATCGGTCGTTGAATATATTATTCAAGAATTCCCTAGCTTCTCCACTAAAATGTGCTGGTGCCCCGTCAACTATGTACCACATTATGTTTCTCACCAAAAGTGGTATATCCTCGAGCAATAAAGGTAACTCCTCTTCCAGAAACTGCCGATAAGCGGGAACGTTTAGTCAAAAAAATGGCCAATCAAATAATTTCCGATTATTCCGACCCAGACATTTAGTGAGAATTGTTCTTGATAATGGGATTCTTCATCAAATGGGGGTTTTCCTCAGCCCAATAATGATTATTGTGAAAATTTGTGATAGAAGTTCTCGAAAAAGTAGTTTCGTCTTTGAACATTATTTCACTATCAAAATGTGCATTTTCCTAAATTTTATCTAAGAACCATCGGCAGAAATTCAGTCTCGAAGGAAAATCTCGAGGAAGTAGAGTTTGGTCGCGTTGAATACGGGTACAATAAAAGGTCATGGAGAATACTCCAAACTAGAACATGTGAAATATTCAACTGATTTTCAATTTTTCTTTTACTCACATGCGGATTCAAATCAATACAATTCAAAACTGCTTCCTCAATATTCGGAGTTCTAATAGTTTGAGTTGCACCTTTTAAATGATTATTTGCAGTAAAAGTACCAGTTTCCGTCAACCTTCTGTGGATAATTGAAAATGTTCGCCTGTCTGGTGTTACTCGATTTGGAAAGCGCACCTAGTATAATCGCCTAGCTTCAAAAATCTTAAAACTAATCGTTTATTTAATGAACAATTCGAGCAGACAATTATTCAACTTTAGCAACTGTCAAAATAAACAAATAAATGAAAGAAATCAAAGCCAACTAGTCATTTTTTAATTAGAAGTGCTTTCAATTCAACAAATACAACAATCGTTCAATAATTTTTTGCTGGAGCGTCAAAAAAGTTTTGGATTGAATGAAGATGACGAAAATTGATTATACGCTGATCAATGGCGTACTGCAAAAAGCTTGAATGGACAAAAGCTGACATGGCTCCAGAAAAGGAAACAATTTGTAGATTCTAGTTGAAATTTAGGACTTGTAATAATGGAGGCTGTGAAAATTGCTCCATAGCATATCTCAAAAACTGCAGGAGTTTTGAAAAAAAAAAATTTCCGGAAATTTCAGAACCCTGTAGCTCCGTATCGAAGCTTTTGCGGACCCATGTTTATATGAACTCTTTTTCTTAAAATTGCACGTAGATTTCCCCCTTCAAGATGTGACATACTATTATGTAACACCCTGTATAATTAGGAGCGAATAAATATCCGATGAAACTCATTATGAAAGAGAGAAAGCTAGTTCTAACCTAGCCTACTTTATTTTCCCTTTGATCACAAACGGCCTTTACCGTTTCTGTAGTATAAAATGACTAGAATTTCAAATCAACTATCGCCTAAATCCTCTCAGTTATGAATGAACCTCTAATTGTATTCTACCGCATAGATCCGAGATTCGAGGTTGAATAATAATTTTGATCGTAGTAGCCATGGTGAAAATTTGATTCAGTTCACCTTTATTGTAATTTCACATCAACTTAATGGTTAAATTCGAAACGCGGAAAGTTTAATTTACGAAATTAATGCTCAATGCACAGCTATAATTTTGAAGTATCAATATTCAATAATAGAATCGAATAATAGACAATCTATAGATTAGGTAGTCAAATTTAATCTTCGGAGATTTTGGAGTAGAAATGTGAATGAATTATACTGATAACAAAACAAAGCAAGATCTGTGCCAAGAACTTCCTCTGGAGATATTCTCATAAATTTGTTTTAATTGAATCCAAAGTGAATCGATTGATTCTTCAATACTAAAATTAGGAATACCATAATATTGCATTTGGAAATAGGTAGACAGATGTTAATACAATTCAGATTGAAACAATATTCCTAATTTTGACAGGTTATGAATACGAAATTGGAAGATACATATACAGGTTGTGAATGAAAAAGCGCGAGAGATTTCGTGAGGTGACTCCATTTTGTGACTTCAGGTTTCGATGAACATATGTCCACAAACGGTCATTTACTGAAATACATATTCTTATGATCACTATCGTTTTTCCGATACTCCCTTGAAATTCGGCACATAGGTGCCTTTTTGAAATCTATATAAACACCTCAAAAAAGTCTAGGGAACACTTCTGAATATCAATATATCGTATCCAGAACGATCAATATGGATAATTTTTTTGAGAAATGAACACCTGCATCAATTTCTCACCAAATTATGTAGAGTGCCTCAACAGATTTCAGTTTTTTTTTACAAAAAACTGAAAATGCAGCCGATGCGACGCTGCTTTATAGTCATTTCATGTATTCAGTGTTTGAAATCAGTTAGTTGGCACTTTGTTTTTGTTGTAACCACAAATAAAAGATTCAAGTTTTATGATTCGACCATGGAAAGACGATATTTGACTAGAGAAGAGATGTTACGAGCCATTGGTATGCTCCAAGCTGGAAGCTCACAAAATGAAGTATCCAGGGTTTTGGAAAGTAGCCAAAGTGTCATAAACCGTTTATGATCGCGTTTCAATGAAACAGGTAGCGTAGAAAAACGCCATACAGGTCGTTTCAGGATTACTACAGTCGCCAAAGACCGGTTTTTGGTTTTACAACCCAGAAGAGATCGTACGACCACAGCATCTCAATGAGCTCAAGAGCTATCACGAGCTCATAATGTACAAATTTTCGACCAAACTGTAAGAAATCGACTGCACGAAGGTCAACTCCACTCTAGACATCCTTTAAGAGTTCCACAACTGACCCATGGAAATCGCGCTGGTCGTTTAGCTTGGTGCCAAGAACACGTAAACTGAGATCAATAGAGGTGACCAAAATTCTCTTCAGTGGTGAATCTAGATTTAGTTATTATCCCGATTCGGGAAGAATTCGAATATGGAGGGAACCTAGAAAGCAAAACCGATTTCAGCATGCTCGAGAAGTTGTTAGACAGGGAGGCGGATCAGTGATGTTTTGGGGAGGTATACGCCTTGGTGGAAGAACTGACCTCGTTTTCATACAGAACAACCTCACGGGAAATTCTTACGCAAATGAGATAGTTTTATCTATAGTGGTACCGTATCTCCAAACAATGGGTCAAAATCCACTCTTCCAACGAGATAATTCCCCTCCTCATCGTGCAAGAGTTGTCTTGAACCTTCTTGAAGAGAATGATATCTTCTACTGTGGCAATCCTGCTCCCCAGATCCGAATCCCATCAAGCATGTGTGGGACACCCTAAAAAGAAATCTCCTGCGTCAGAACGTCTTCCATCATGAACAGGAGCTTCGATTAGCAGTTCAGGGGACTTGGAATGACTTAGGCCAAAATGTAATAGACAGCTTAATATTGAGCATGCCGCGACGATGCAAAAGTGTCATTAATAACAGAGGTGGACCTTCTGGGTACTGAAAAATATAAGTGCTTCCATATCGTTTCAAAAATATTAGTTCAGGATTTTTCTTTGTGTTTTGCCTAATTTCGTCGTTCTCAAATTTCAATTTTTTTTATAATAGGTGCTTTGGAGAGGTCGAATATTATTTTGTTTTCTTGAGAATAGATTATATACAATACATCCTAACGAAAACCGAAAGATTTCTATAAATCTATAAATTCGAATCATCAAATTCATTTTTAAAGATATTGGTAAGTGTTCCTAGACTTTTTTGAGGTGTATATATAAATCTAATGAGTGATACTTTTTCAGAAGGGTCACATATCTTTTTTACCCATGCACTATTCCTTGGTACGCCCTGGGAAATTGAGGAACTTTTTTCCTTAAATTTGCAATCATTTTTCAATCTTCTTTATTTCTTGTATTTGTTCCATATTTGCCATAGTTTTTGTGTAAAAAGTGATTATAGTAAGTGCTGAAAATGGCCGCCCTCAGCCATTACACAGTATTCTAGACGTCGACACATAGATCTTCGATTGAAGATCCCAGGAATATTATGAATGACTCTACAAGAAATGATTATGCGGTTTCTTAAGTCTTCTACATCTTGTACAGGAGTCCTGTAAACCAAAGTTTTAAATGTTCCCAAGCAGAAAAGTCTATTGGATTGAGATCAGGTGAACGAGGTGGCCAAAATTAGGGTCGGCATAATAATGACATGCTCTTGTACTAAAATGAGGAGCGCCATTGTGCTTGTACCACATCCCCGCCCTGTCATCTAATGGACCTGAATCAAGTAGATCCGGCAACTTTTCGAATAGAAATTGAGTGTATGTCTCTATTCAAGGAAATGTGGGCCAAGTAGGTGATCTCCAATCATTCCAATCCACACGTTCGAAGAAAATTGTTCCTGGCGATGAGCATCCAAGCTTCTCCTAATTCTGACGTTCTAATGTCCCGGTGGCAACCACAATCATATTTTCTAGTTTTGAAGCTACCTCTAGAAATCATTAATGAAGCCATTCAAACAGATTATGTTGAGGAGCGACACATTGAGGGTACATTTCAGCATATTTGATAGACGCTTCTAAGGAATTAACATTGAAGAGGCTTTAGACGAAATGCATGTCGGTCATGTCTGCGTCTGAATCAACATTATCTTAATGAAAATTCAAAAGAGTCACTGCAAATATCACCGCTTTCCAGCAGAAAATCAACGAAAGTGAATTATTAACAATTAATTTAGAGTTATCAATGAAAGAAATCAACATGACAGCCGTCTACTAGTGACATAAACCACCGAACGATGATTATGTTTCCACCGTTCACATGAAATAAATCTATTATTTACACAAAAACCTTGGCGAAAAAAATGCAACATAGAAAGAAGAAAAAAATGTTTACTGTTAGTAAGGACACCAGACGTCTGAAAAAGTACCACTTTACTGATTTCCATAATTATTCTTGCGATCTGTTTATGTAGATTTTGAAAACACACCTATGTGCCGAAGTTCAATTGATTAACTGAAGAACTGTATTTGAATTTGGGAGGCTTTTACTTGGTAAAATTCCATTATCAATAATAAAAAACACTTGTTTTTATTATTGGAGAACTGTAGTAATCATAAGAATCCAAACTGGAGAAGTAAGTCTGAAAAACACCCTACATTTCAGTAAGCAAGCATTTCCGGACATATGATCATGAAAACTCTTCGACATAAAATGTAAAATCATTCGCACTTCATTCACACCCTGTATATAAGATATTCTACTTTTTGGAGGTTAGGAGGATAACACCCTCCGGGGAGAAAGGCTCTGACACTACTCGTTGGTACATTGACGTCTTTGTCTGATGATGCTATAGTTTGTATATATTCTGGTAGATTGATATATTCTCATAACATTTAACGTTATCCTAATATATAATGATTTCAGGATATGTATTGATTATAATCAATGCCTGGCAATGATTTTAATTACTGGGTGGTGGATTTATATTTTTTCATGAAATCAGTTTGATTGCATGAACAGATATATGGGCAACTGGCGAAAGATTTCTCCCAAGTGTTGGAATTTTTAACGTTCTCACATCTGTTTGTTATTGTTCGTATCTTTCTCGAAGTCTGATAGCGAGTTCACTGTTTCGGTCCATAGAGGGCGGCTTTCGTACGTATGTACGATATACGTCCTTTCTGGAATCGATGAGGTACCCCGATGTAGCTTGTAAGGATGCTTAGAAGCGATGTGCGACACTGATTAGCTCTAAATAAGGACATAGATGCATTCTGCCGCTTTGTTTCTTGACATTATGCTTAGTTGCACTATTGTGGCTCTTGAGGGCTGCGTGCATGGCAGGCAGATTTCGGAACTAGCTCTTGTAAGGAAGGATTATTATTCATTGATCTACGAATATATATATATATATATATATATATATATATATATATATATATATATATATATATATATATATATATATATATATATATATATATATATATATATATATATATATATATATATATATATATATATATGTGCCGAACTATATATAATATATATATATATATATATATATATATATATATATATATATATATATATATATATATATATATATATATAGTTCGGCACAGCCATGTCAATGCAATGAGCAAATAATGGAAGAAAGCATTTTTCCCTGCTGCTAACTCTTGTGTCATCCAGATTTCGATCATCATGGTCCAGCCCTCCCACATTTTCATTGTAAGATTTTATCAAGCCTGCTTGATAGATAAATATATTTCTTCTCAGATTGGGAGAACCTCTTTCCTCTATTCATCGGAAACACTGTTGAAGCATTTGATACTACATTGTTGTTATTCATTTTGGTGATGATGATTGCGTCATCCGCCAAATTCTTCTCAGAATAACCTCGACCTTTTTTGTCGAACTAGATTTGGAGGTGATGAGGGGATTCGGTTCTTCCTCAGCGTTCTAGTAGCTTTTAGGCCCCTCAATTTGCACAAGTGATAAAAATTATAATAACTTATCCATACTTTAGAATTCATCGGAGGAGTAGAGTGCTCTTCCTATCAAATAATTTTTATGACAGCTCTGAACCTTTCATAGTTTCTTATTGTGTTTACCTGGTAATCTATTGTAAAAGTAGATTGCAGAGAAGTGAGGCGATTTTCTGTACATTGTGGTTTCACCAATAGGGACTGACAGGACACAATTCCGTGTGCCATAATTATGGAAATGATTTAATTTCTGCAGTTCATTGGGCCTCTATTTTGCAAAAGATACTGCCTTGAGAACGAATACAGATGGAAAAGTAAAATTACGGCATGATTCTGATGGAGCCAGGCCAAACTGGCTCCATTAGAGCCAGCTTGGCCTATATGAAGACTCTGGTCCAATGAACAGAATTGTCCCAAAGCAAAACATTATAATCTAAATAGTTATGAATTATAGAGTAGTAAACACTTTCGGACCCATCACGATCAACACTCGACTACAGTTGTATAAGTGCAAAAACTCCTTTGTTCAATTGTTTACATACAATTTAGGTTTATCATCGTCGCTATCCCGGTCATCTTCAGTTTGCAGGAGTTGAGTTCCGGGTGAATTGTCCAATAAGACGGTGTTTTCATCTCCGGAGTCTTCATCTGTATTGCAGTCATCATTGCCGTTCTCGTTAGGAAAAATTTTTTTGTCTGGAATCTCATTCTCAATTTGTTCGATTTCTGTCATTATTTCAGCTAATGTTCAAGGTCTAGAACGATAATCTTTGTACCTGAAACAAAAATATTCCAATTGAGTCGACGGAAGTCGATGAACCTACTGTCCTTCTAAAAGAACAGCTTTTTTATTGTCTCGTATTTAGCGAAGTATGAAAACAATGTGAGGTTATGCAGATGGTTGCTTACTTGCTTGCGTGCATCTTTTAACAATGTGCTCCGGAACTTAGCCCATTTACACAGCTGGACCTACAGTTTATAGTGAATTCCGAACCACTCTCCTAGACCGTGCAATGATAACTGCTACCACAAGGAATACAAGTTATCTGGTCGTCGGAAGTTTATGCCTTCTTAAGGCGACTCTTTCAAATTCAGCACTTTTTGTTCAAGGGCAACATCCATAACCTGACCCCGGATTCGAACCAGGAGCCTCGACTTAGCACTTCCAATATGCTTGCGCATTAACCGTGCAGCTACCGAGGCTGTTTTATGCAGATGGAAATATTCGGCGGACTCTGTTGAACTCAAATATCAGATGAAATGAAATTAACTTCACTTCAACACTGGCTAATCCCGAGTATATTCTACCTCTGCAACGGTGCGCGTCTTAACTCGTTTGAATAGATCACTTGTTATGCTATATAGGTGGCGCTAACTAGAATCGAGTACTTCATCCGAAACGAGTTAGGTTGACGACCTCAGTCCTTTTAAAAGGATAGTGGTTCTACATTGGTTAATTCTAATTTCATAAGTAATTATTTTTTCGTAATACTAGATGCTTTACCGAAAAAAGGTTCATTATATGTATATCTTGTTTGATCGCTCATACGAACTTAATATTCCTAATTTATTCTCCACTGAGAATGAACGTTGTTTTGAGTGGAATTCAGTGAAATATGGGCAGCGTTATATTTAAAATTTTGAAGAAGCCTTTTAGGGAATTTATTTCTGGTATTGCTGATAGAATTTCTCAAAAAAATGAGAGTTGACAAAATATGGGTATATGAGTACAACCTTGAAACATTGGCGGAATGATCCCTGTAAAAGATGCGAGAGGAGCTAACCTGAAAAAACTATCAGTTCAAACACAAGGGAAAGAAATTCTGGTCTTGAAGGAAGTCTAGAAGAAAATTAATGGAGCGTGAGGAAGAAATAAGTCAGACTTCTATATGGAAGCAGTCGTCTCAATATTTTTAATGTAAATTAGAATTCGTTCAAGGCAACTTGCAACCATAGAGAATGTCACGCAATGATGACCAATATTTCCTGTAAATGAAGCATAGAGTAATTAATCTTCCTCACTTTCCACAAAACAATTCAAATTTTGAATATTCACGTTTTCTTGGCATGAAATTCGATATTCTTACATGGGATTTATTGTGTGACTCGCAGATTATAAAATTTCAAGTACAATCTATAATTATATACAACATTGTGTGGCAAATGACACGCAAACATTGAAAGTATGCCAAGAAATCGATACCTCTTAAAGTGGTCTCGAGAAAATGAATTTCACTTTATGAAAAATCAGTTCTTGTGAATGGAAAATTTCAAGAAATATGCATTTAATCTAAACTAGTAAATTGAATGACAATTGTAACTTTCCATTCAATGTTCAATAAATTTTACTCAATTCCGGATCGTAGTTTCTTGATAATTCGATTCACGATGAATGAATGTAGCAGAAAATTTGGTCATTTTTGCTTAAGTGGATTACAAATGTCCTTCGTGACCTACAAAATTTACTTTAACTTCTTCATTATCTTGTTTATTGTAACTCTTTTCACTGAGGGCTTTGGAACATCCAATATCCATTGAATTATAATTGAATTTTTCGTATTTCGCCTTGTCAGGTTGTCTACTGTCAGGAAAACGAGCAGAAAATGTTTCAGAAAGAATCATACCAATTCGGAGCTTAGATTCACAAATACTTTACGAACCAAAATTTTTTGGCTAATTATTTGTGAATTATTTAAGAGAATAATTTGAAAATTTTCTCTTCTGAGCATATAACTGAAAATATTTGGGATGTTTTGTGTGAATTTGCACCAGCATTCCTAACGAAACCATAAATCGTTTAATTTCTAGAAGTTTCTATTTTGGAGGAGATTTATCAGGCGTGTATTCGGGAAGAGAAAAAACTCTTCCCAATTTATCCAATTTCATCTATAGTTCACTTCCAAAAACACTCAATGTTATATTCTAGTTCAACAATCTGTCATCGAAAAAAATCAAGCCCCTGCATCACAATTGAATAAGTGACCATAGAATGTTAGGATTAGTTTCATCTGAGTTTGATAGCTTCGATCTATCGTCACAAATGAATTTTCTTCGAAAACGTGGATAGAAATGGGAAGGTTATTTTTCTCTCTTTCGTATAACTGCCGAACTGAAATGTCGAAAATCGGATATGATTTACATCTTGACCGATAGTCCAGGACACACAAATTTGAACTCAGTTTTTATATTAAACTATACCATAATATACCGGATGTCCACGCAAGATGGTACATTAAAAGTTTATGGAGAAAGGAATGACGCATTGGAGAAACTGTTTTTTGTTTTCTTGAATGTTATTTGAACTAAGTTCCGAAAATATCTTCTATGCAGTGGTACTTCCTGTTATACCGGAAAGTACTTTTAGAACTTAGTTCAAATGACATTCAAGACAACAGAAAAAAATCTCCAATTGGTCATTCCTTTCTCCATATAATTTTAATGTCCCATCTCTCGTGGACACCCTGTATTATTATAATTTGACTCTAACCTTCAATGAATAATTTCGAGCACTTCGAATGAACGAAACAGTTACCATATGGTAGATAGTTAATGTCTAATTAACACAAAAATATGTTGGCAATCGTAGTTGGCTTAAACGCGTCCTTACTGTAGTCCAGGATTATATCCAAATCAAGTTACGGAAAGACTTGAAAATTAGTAACAATTAATTCATTCGTAAGCATGGCTGTAGAAAATTTATATTCGCGGAAGTCAACCTTCAAATAACTACATTATGGAGGATACCCAAAACCTTCACTCTATTTCTACGCTTCTCCTCTCTTCTGGAACCTTGTGCTGGACGGGCTCCTGACGGACTCCTGACGGACTCCTGACGGGCTCCTGACGGGCCTCGCCGATGCTGGATACATTCCATTGGGTTATGCCGACGATCTTGTACTCTTTATTCGTAGATAAATCCTAGCTGTGCAGAATGCTCTTCGAAACAAAACAGATTTTAATCACTCGTAAAAGGGAATAACCGCCTTTCAAGGCAGCAATTTTATTCAACGAGTAACAAGCACTAGTAAAACAAGTGAAATATTTAGGTGTGATGATTGACACAAAACTAATTCAGGATAATCAAATCGAGAGACAAGTGCAAAGAGCGCAAAACACATTCTGGACTTCGTCGCAAGTTATTTGGATCCAGATGGGCACTCAAAGCAAACATTATATAATAGTGATGAGACCGCTCCTATGTGACTATTCTATGGTGACTTGCACTAAACAACAAGACCCAACGGAATGAAATTAGATAGTTTCAAAGCAAGCATCCCTAGCAGTCACAGGAGCTTTGAGATCGACACCCACGGCCTCCATGGGATGTCTGCTCGGCCATCCCCTCTTAACATAATGGTCAGATAGACGGCAATGAGAACCTCATTGATGCTGTGGGAAGGAAGCATGTTGAGGGCAGAAATATGATTTCTGGACACTTTGCATCACTCAACCTGATCTTTCCACAAGAGGGCAACCTATCATTTCGACAAACCCTTCGAAGTCACTATTCCACCAAAAGAAATTTGGTCTATTTTCCATGCCTCACTTACTCTACAATGCCGTGCTAGGTTTACAGATGCGTCCAAACTGGGGTGGGTAGAGGAATAGACATTCACGACCAGTATGAATATTTCGATAGCTCTTAGAGACCACGTCACCGTAACACACGCAGAAGTAAACCTACATATCTATATATAGTTTGTTAGCCAAAACGCCCTGAAATATCAGAAACATTCAAGGATTACAACGAAATAGGTTGAAAAATACAGAGAAGCACTTCGACCACTTAGTACCACAACCAGAGTATTTCTTTTCTGGTGCGCAGCCCATAAAAGTATCAAAGGAAATAAGAGAGCGGACAGCCTGGCCAAAAAAGCAACAGCTATTAGGCTAATGGGACCTAAACTTATTCTGAATATACTATGAATCCACATGCTCTTTCAAAACTGAAACACCACCGAGGTCAGAAATTATTGGGCAGGCATCTTGGGACTAAGACAATCGAATGCCTCATAAAAGAGCCTCAATCAAAGACAAGGGTACATGAACTATTGTGCCTTGATAAAAATCTATTGTGATGGCAGTTGTACTATTGACTGTACACCAACTCGATGAACATCTACACGTCATGAGACTGTTAGAAACCATATGCTGCTGTTGTTTCCTAGACAATGATGAAATAACGGAAAATAGACCCATCGGATGTCCCGCTCATGAAGTGACCAGATTGGACACATTAAGCACTGAACCACCTAGTACCCGGATGATCCAGGTTTCGCAAACTGCATCAAGAAGTTTATGCAAGACTGAAAACGACACAACACGGCAAGCACAATGCCCGTCTGAAACATATTTTGATCTTTCGTTCGTTTCACTGATTACATTAATATAGTTCCCTCAATTTACCAACTCTTTACGTTTCAGATTATGGTTAATCTGAGATGGATTGACGATCGTTATTGTCAGAAATTTTAATTATGACGTTAATATGCTTGGATAAGTGCGTGCACACAACGTAACGTAAAAATATGTCTATATATAGGCACATATTTTCGATAACAAAAACAAGTAATATTTCTTAGGAACTTTACTGAATAATTGTGATTTGTAACGCGTTTCACTATACCGTAGCTGTAGACGAATGAATGTACAGAAATTATGACAACTATATATAGATACAATTGAGAATATAAATAAAAATGTTCTTGAGTAATTAAAAGCTTATTGAGTTGCTTCTTCTTAAGTGGTTATAGATGACAGGTAGATCCAATAAAATAAAAGAATATATTTCTCCTGAAGAGATTCAATAGAGGTGAAAGGCTTAAGTCGACTTGTTCATTAATGAGTCTACCAGATTGTTTGTGTTTGTTGATTTCTAAAGTTTCCCAAAGATCTACTTTTCAATATGTATTATCTGTATGCAAAATTTCTAACTGTGGGTCGAAAGAGTGATTATTTTCTAGGAGATGATTCGAGTAAATGACTTTGATTTTTATTTGAGAAAACTGCGTTTATGTTCCGATAGTTCAATTTTGAAATTTCTATGTGTTTTACCAATACAGAAATTATCACAGCCATTGCAATTCAATCTATAAACACCTCATTTATTATTTTTATCTGGTTTTGTTTTTAGTGTTTTTATATATTTACCTAAACTATTATTAGTTTGGAAAGCTGTGTTGAAATTATTTCTACTCAAGGATGATTTCAGTTTTTCACTTGTAATGCCAACGTAGGTTAGGTGTTGAATTTTTGTTTCAATTTATCGACAGGGTAAACTTTATTCAATGCGATTCTACCTTGTTCTTTATTCGAAATATAATATATTATTTTGGGATTATAACCATTATTTTCAGCTTTTTGTCTAATCAAACTTAATTTTTTGTTGAAATTTTCTAGTGATAACGGAATGTTGATCAATCTATGAATAAAACTGTTGAATGCTAACATTTTGTGTTGATACGGATGATACGACAAGTTATGTATTATAATATCTGTTTGTGACGGCTTATGGTAGATTGCGAAAACATGTTTTCCATTTTCATTCGAAATCGTTATGAAATTTATTGAATTATTGTTTTCTATGTCGGTTGTGAAATCAATTTTTGATGTAATGAATTTCATATAATTTTCGAAAATTTTCAACAATCTATCTCTTCCTGTGAAGCAAATAATAATATCGTCCACATGGCGATACCAGTATAAACCATATTTACTAAGTGGATGATAATGAATCAATTCCTCTGAATTATTCATGAATATTTCTGCTAACAAAGGACTTAATGGATTGTCCATAATCAAGCCGTCTTCACTTGTATAATATTTCATATTTAAGTGGAAATAATTTTTATCTAAACAAATTTGTAATAATGAAAGAATATCTAATTTAATGATCGTATTGACATGAATATTTTCTAATAATTCTTTAACTAAGTAGTATGTTTCTTTCGGAGGAATGTTAGGAAATAGATTTTAACGTCAAAAGAAAAGAATTTGGAATTAGGTGGTATAATGGTATCTTTGATATTGGCAATTGGATCGTATAAATTTTTGACCGAAAATTCAGATTTAAACTTGCAATGTTTTATTAGCAAGTCTTGTGATATTTTTACATTGATAGAACACAGAAATTTTAATATTAGAATATCGGAACATAAACGCAGTTTTTCAAATCGAAAATCAGACTCAAATTACGCGAATCATTTCCTAGAAAATGATCACTCTTTCAACCCACAGTTTGAGATTTTGCATACAGATAATGAATATTGAAAAGTAGATCTTTGGGAAACTTCAAACATCAACAAACACAATCACTCAGGTAGACTCATCGATCAACAAGTCGATTTAAGCCCTTCAACTCTATTGAATCTCTTCAGGCAGCAATCTATTCTTCAATTTTATTGGATATATCTGTCATCAATAACCATTTAAGAAGAAGCAACTCAATAAGCTTTTGAATACTTGAGAACATTTGTATTTATATTCTCAATTGTATCTATATATAGTTGTCTTAATTTCTGTACATTCATTCGTCTGAAGAAGTTATGGTGTAGTGAAACGCGTTACGAAATGAATAATTGAATTCTACCAAGTGAAACCCCTGCCAAGTTCAAACATATTTTTGTCTAGTCTTTATTCTGAAAAGGTAACTTTTTAATCTTTTTTTTTCTTCATCTTCACTATTTTCCTTTTCCATGAAAATAAACAAATTCAAATGAATAGAACTGAGATATTTCTCAAAATCAAAGTGTAAGATTCCTTAATTTGATTGTTTTTCCGAGAGGAGAAAATAGTTTTCTTTGTGAGGGTTATTTGTTGAACTTTATGAAATAATATGGAGAAATTATTTTGAGCTGGGAAATATATTATATTGCTCTGAGGAAAAATCAAGATGCTCGACTTATTCCGACTCAATGGCCATACGAATTTAACATATGAGAATTATTCAAGGAGTCACAACGAAATTAATCGATACTTTTCCTTACTTTATTGAAATAAATAATTATTTCAGATTGAGTTTGAAGTGCTGTTATTATTGAAGATATATTAAGTTAGACTTAAAATGCAAATATAATGTATTGCCTGAAAATATTCCAATAAAAGAATTCTTTCAGAAAAACTCTGCTGGGTAATTTATGCTTTCGCCAAAATTTCAAGCTCACTCTAAGTGTTGATTACTCCTTATGCAAAAAGTGGAGAGCTCCGAATGATTATTCTCCATTCTCTAGCATTATATTCACAGACCTTTGACAGAGTCGTGCTGGCGTGTTTTTTAAATTGCCTGCTCAATGACGTGTAGCGAAGATGCTTGTTAAGGCAGTTCTTATAATAGTCAAGGGTGTACAGGTAAAGTTCAAGAGTTCCCGTGAATTTCATAGTTGTAGAGATAAATCATGGTCTTCTGAATTAAATATTTTATCAAACCGCTGTATAATGTATAACTTACCTGACTTGGGTTTGAATAATTTGAATAGAGTTGCAAAGCGGGAGTAAGCAAAGAGTAATGAGTTAAACTTCCTGCATAAATCGATGAAATGAATCTGGAACTGATTGAATTCTGGGAAACCATCAAGTTCCTTACTGCACAAAGTGCCTTTTGTTATGATACACCCTCGAAAACCCCATTGAAGGTGCTCTTGTTAATCTACTAAGTTTGTGAATTGAAATTTGCTGGAGTTTGTGGTAGATATTGTTTGACAATATTTGACAACAGTTTTGTTGACATAATAAATATTCCATAAACTGTATTCTAACTCCAGAAAGAGGGACAATAGCGAAAAACGCTGAGAGGCAACTGTTTTCAATTTTGATCAGTTAAGAGGCATTTCGTTGAAGTATTTCAATTCCATACTTAAATATTATATTATTGAAGAGTTAAATATACAGAGTGTCTCGTCGGAGCGAATGATATTTTGTATTGAATTCGAAATACTAAAAACTGATTCATTTCGGAAAAATTCAATCAGAAGAAGGGAATTCATAGAATTCGGAACTTGGATGGAAAATCATATAGGCAAAAATAAGTGCAGCTCAACGGTGATGTAATCCAATTTTCGATCATTGCATTCGTTTCTCTTAGTTAGCAGTTTTACTCAAGGAGAAAAGAATATTGTGTCTGCGTAAGAACCATAGAGTTGTATATCAATATAAAGAAATGGTGGCGTGCAATGTGATTTCTTTGAGAATCTTCATTAATGCTAGCAATCTGGAAATACACACACCACGAAAATTGTCGCATCACCTGGTAATCTGAATTCCACAATCAATTAAGCAGCTCGATAGCAGTCTATTTGTCAACAAATGTTTTCGGACCTATGAGGGAAGAAAATCTTGTCTATGTAGTAACATTTGTTTCCATATGATCTCAAATACGTCTGAAACAAGAATGAGTTTATTTGACTATCAGTTTTCATTCAATTTCTCTTCAGTATTCACGCTAAATTAATGCAAGTTTTCTGTGTTTCTTGTTGATTTTCGAATCTTTTAATTTATTGTAATGGATGCTGAACTTCCTGGTTGCTATTTGAGTGATCATGAAGTGATAAGAATTGTAACACTTCTAGAGGAGGGGCGAAGCCAACGTTACGTGGCTAACTTGTTGAATGTTAACCAAAGCACTATTTCAAGAGCAATTGATCGGTACCACGAAACAGGGTAATATGGAAAAAGGGCCGGACAGGGAAAAAATAGTATAACAACACAACTGTACGGCTAGAATGCTACAAAATGACTATATGAGACCAGGAGTGGCTTCTACCGGCCCGCGTCTCACCAGAGAGCATCGAGTTGCAAGACTTCAGTTTGTGAGAGAACATGCAAATTGGGGTATTCCTGAATGGTCGAATCTTCTCTTTTCCGACGAGTCCAGGTTCTGTCTAGTATCAAATGATAGACGCATGCCTGTATACAGACGACCTGGGGAACAGTATCAGCAATGCAATATCCGGTAAACCGAAAACTTCGGAGGGGTCAGTAATAGTGTGGCGAGGCATTTCTTTCCATGGTCGAACTGAGTTAGTCCTAGTGAATAATGGTAGAATGACAGCGGCCCAATACATCTCAGATATCCTTGAACCCCATGTTGTACCCTTTGGCCCACTGATTGGCAAAAACTTCATCTATATGCATGATAATGCTGGACCTCATGCAGCTAGAGTAGTACCAGAAGTTCTGCAAAATGTCCAAATTAATATTTCAAGATGGCCAGCCAGAAGTCCCGACTTGTATCCCATAGAACATATTTGGGACAACATGGGGTGGCAAATTCAGCAACGTAAAATGCCTTGTAGAACAATCCAACAACTAGAAAATCTGCTTCCTGAAATTTGGAACTCAGTGACTCAAGAGTACATCCAAAATTGGTTTGATGGGCTCCGAGACTTATAATGGCAATAATAAGGACCTGGGGAGACAACATTCGTTTTTGAAAATGATAAGTAACCATTCGATGCTAGTTGATTGGTCTCTTCGCAAATGATTGAAGATGGTGGAATCTTTTAATTTTTAATTAACTCGAAAATTGTTTATATTTTCTATCATAAACTTATCTCTTTTGAATGATATCTTCTTATTTTACACTTTTGAAAGTTACCAAGCGACTTTTAAATGACCAACCTAAAAGTTTATATACTATTGTCGTAAAAGTAGGGTGATGCGACAATTTTTGTGGGGAGTGTATTAGTTGAAGTGGAAGCCAGAAATTAACAGGTTATGTGCCCAGGAAACTGCAGGTTGTAATATTCACAGTGAGGGTTTCAGAATTAGTTACTCTGTGAAAAATGGAAGGGAATGAAAGAGAGCCGCTGTGGAATTGACAATCTGGTAAAAAGTGATACAATAGCATGGTACATTATAGTTCAATGTGTTTCAGATGAGGTGCTGGAAATTACGAAAGGAAATCAAGCGGCAAATAAAATTATAGAAGAATTTACAGAAACTTATAAATAACTGAAGTTCAATAAGTCGGATAGTATTGAAAAAGAAAATAAAAGTACAATGGTAAGGACTCTTGAAACAATTATTTAATTGAGTATGAGAAAGACTATAACAGAACTAAAGGCTTGTGGTGGGAATGTGGTTTCAAGTACAATAATCTTACAACTGATATCCATGCCCGAATCCTATCAACCCGTTACAACAGCAAACGGACATTAGATTTTGTTGAATATAAATTGTGGTTAGAGGAAACAAGACAATTTGAGAGTAAATAAATATTGATTGCTGAAAGGCAACATAAATTTTTTTTTTTGAGGTCGTTCATTGGATATGCTCAGTAAAATCTTAATAACAAATTAATTTGTTACTATTTCTGAGAAGTACTTGTATTTTCAAAAGCAAGACGAGTGGAGGACAAAACATTTGTATGTGTTTCCCAAAACTTAACATATGTTTAATTCAAAATAAAATCTCAACCCAGTACTTCACACAAGATCGAAGTAGTTTGGTGCACCTCAATCGTCTAATTTCTTGTGTATTGTCTAAAAGATGCATTGCTTCCATAATGGTATCACTCAACAATCTCCTCTCGTGTTTTACCACGAAGTCCTGGATGACTTCATGGGCCCATTTGTTTTCGAGATCGTTGCGCAGATCTTCGTTGGTGACGTAAATCATTGGTGATCAATCGTGAAAACTAGTTCTGACATCTCTGTATTATCATTCGATTTAATAATTCAGTGCTACCCCAAATTTGCACTCTATAGGCCCAGATTGGTTTTATAATAGACAGATAAATTAGTCTTTAGGCTTTCAGGTCTAGTTGAGAATTCCTTCAGACTAACCATGACAATTGTCTTATTTAAGTTGGATTTGTTTAGCTTTCTGTCTAACATGCTGTTTCCAATTCCATCTACCATCAAGATGGATCCCGTGGTATTTCGCATGATCGGCTTGAGGTATAAGAATTTCCTCAAGGAAAATTCTGATGTTGTTGTCCTTTCGTCACAACGCAAAATTGACGTGAACGGATTTCAAGTTATTAAGCTGCATTTTCCAGTCCCTTGTCCATTTATATAATTTATTGAGTGATGGTTGTAATTTTTCTATTTCGCGGGACAAGGATGCGCCTTTTGTTAAAATAACAGTCTCGTCTGCAAATGTACCCAGTACTGTTTCTTCAATTCTTGGGATATCCGAGGTATATGACAAGTAAAGCAATGGTCCCAAAACGCTGCCTTGTGGGACCCCAGCCGATATTAGTTTAAAAGATGACAATGCCCCTACATGAGACACTCTAAATTTTCTTTCTGGGATATATGACTCAAGCAATTGGCAGTAGTTACCAGGCAGCGATCTACTCATCTTATATATCAATCCTGCTTGCCATACCCTGTCAAAAGTTTGTGCTACATCTAAGAATGCGGCACGACAATATTCCTTCTCTATAAAAGCCTTTTCAATGACAGCTGTCACTCTATGCACTTATGGATTATGGAATGATGGTTTCGAAACCCAAATTGAAAATCTGGTATCTTTATGAGCTTAGGATGTTTCAGCAATAGTTTCTCGAACAGTTTGGATACGACAGGTAATAACGAGATAGGTCTGTAAGACTCAACTTGCTCTGTTGGTTTGTCAGGTTTTTTATCATTATTATCTTTGCTGTTTCGAAGCATTCCGCTACATGTTTCAATCTAAAACAGGCATTGAATATATACGAGATCGTGATGATTGCTTTAAGTGGCAGTTCTTTCAACAGTCTGGGTGAAATTTTATGGATACTGCCTTGTTGGGGTTCAGATTGTTGCCTCTCCTTTGCAACTTGCAATGGAGAAACTGGCTTTATAGGTATTTCAGGCCGATAAATAGGTGTAACGTCCATGAAAAGCTGTATATCATTTGGTTGAAACACGTTACCAAGCGCACATAATTCAGCTTCCTGTTTATTGCATCTGATTCATTCGTTGCGTGTATTTTTAATTGGCGGAACTCTAACGATTGTTCTCTTGAGTCTGCGAGTCGCTTTCCAGAGTGTATAATCTTTGTCAGTTTCCGGGCTTAAATCGAACAAGTAATTCTCGAAGTACTTTTGTTCGAATTCTTTGATTCTATTCGTTTGATTACTTATCTGGTTGAACTTTCTCTTATGTGCAGCATTTCTTGTATTGTGCCATACTCTTCTTACCCTTCTCCTTTCGTTCATCATGTATCTTATTTCAAGAAAGTTTTTCATGTTATTGTTCAGTTTCTGTTCTGTAACTGACGTAGTTTCTTTAGCAGCTATTCCATTAGATTTCGTGATTGTTTTTCAAGTTCTTCTCTAGTTTTGAGTCTCACATTAAATCTGATCTGTTGTTCAAGTGTTTGTCTGAACGTATTTCAGTTAGTGTATTTATTAGAAAGATTTTATTTTTTTGTATTTTTGATAATTTTTGTAGCTAAAGTTAAGATGACTGGTGTATGGTCAGATGATGAATCACACAGGTTTTCAGTTTGAATCTGATTAGTTGAGATACCTTTCCAGATGAAGTAAGATACCAGATCAGGTATTTTTTCGCTATCGCTGGGCCAGTAAGTGGGCTCACGTCCCGAATAATAGTTGCAGTTTGTGTTGGTTATAGCTGATAGTTTATTGCCTTTTTCTGGAGTTTCGATTCAGGAGCCCCATGCTGTGTGTTTCACATTGAATCTGGGGCTTAGTTTGTGGAATAAATTCGTGTATTTGTCTTGTATCAATCTATGTCTTGGGGGTAATATATAGCTCCTATATTCATTTCGTCACCTTCGTTTTCGATACTGACTAAAGTGTCTTGAATTTCATCTTCATTTCCAATTGTTGATAGTGTTTAATGTTTTGTTTAATAATGATGCCTATGCCTCCTCGAGAACGACCACTGGAGTGTGTCGTCCAATATACATGATAACTCCTAATTTTAATATAACTTTTACTGGAAAAATGAGTTTCCGATATGAGCGCTATATCTACATGCCTGATCGCTAGAAAACTTTCTAGCTCGTGGACTTTTTGACTGAGTCCATTCGCGTTCCATGTGATAATTCTAACAAACGTACTTTCCATTTTAGTTTTGTTCACTCTTTACGCTTTTGGAGGTTTTGGATTTCCCCAAATTTTCCAAATCTACGATCGTAGACGACGCTGGACTCTTACTCGATAATGCCAAATCACATCGTGTGCGAATTTGTGTTTCAATGCAGAAGGCGAATACATTGATATATCAAAAATATTTGTATCAAAATTGATTCTGCTTGTTTCCATTCTTAAAAAGTTCTGTTACTTTTGGAGAGAGAGTAAACTAGAAAAGGATATATGGTATTTCCACAGGCGAAACGTTTTTTATAGAAGGTGAAATGATTCTAGTGCACTTAGATATTCTGTCATTATGGCAAAACATCCTTTTATAAAACATGGAGATACCCAGGTATCAAGTGTGAATATTGAATTTTTATTTCGCGAGTTTAATTTTTGCTGAAAGGAATATACTAGAAATGAATATATTTCCTCAGGCTAAAACCAATTTTCATAGAACGTGAAGTTAGCTCGGAAACGAATATGAACATAAAATTATTTTGCTCGTACTAAAATGAATCTAGTGGAAAGATAAATGTTTTTTTAGGTTTTAAAATAAATCTAGTGGATTTTTTGTTGCTTGAAGAAGCATTTAGTGCTTCTATACATTAGAGAAATAGCTTTGATCTAACGGGTATGCGAAATATGTAACAGTCCGAGGTCTCAAATTAATAATTTATATCTTTTAAACTCAGTTTACATAATTTTATTGATAATTCAATCTCATTTCATCAAGTAAATATTCAAACAGTTTGAAATTCGAATTAGGAATCTACAGTTAACGATACCCAATGAAAGTTATAGTTATATCCGTGAGGTGTCGCTGCTATTGATCTAGGTTGTTCGCCGGTTAATTGTGAAGTCAGTACTTGAAAGAAGATCGTTTTCTCGTTTCTGTTGGAGTACGAAAAACTGTAACTCACTCTATGTTTCGTTTCCACTTTATCGTTGTGAAGAAAACAATGTCGCTTTTTTATTAATTTCTTTTGAATATCAATAGTTTTTTGATGGAACCGAGTCTATATAAGTTCGGAATTCATTAGATTCTTTCTCTTGTCCATTTAGAAATGTTCGGAATCATTTGTTATTTTATTGTAGCTGTGTTGTAGCGATTGGAATGAAAAATTTGCAGAAATTGAAATTAAGTATTCATTGATTTTCTGGATAAATTCCAATCGTCTGAGGCGTTATAAGTAGGCGGTAATTTTGCCAGATTTTCTCGATAACCAATTCAATTAGCTAGTGGTGAGATTTCGAATTTTCTTCTGTAAATTAACCTAGATCGATATCTGCTATTCCAAGGGTAAGTCAGATTCATTCTGTTCATTTTAAAAATATATATTCGAGAGATATGGTATTGTTATAGATTTTTTTTGTTCACCGTCAAGATATTTGAGTTTTCAACTTTATGCCAAACCTTGTTATCTTACGTCTAGGGTAACCACGTATTTGGGGAAATAGTTTTGCCACCCAGGTTAGTCACGATGCGAACGATATTCAGCCAAACAAGTAACCTGTAAGCTGTACGATACAGGAATACCAGAAAACTGATGATGATGATGAATCGAATTATCGTGGGAATTAATCTCATTCCTAAAAGCTAAGTGTTTCTCTCAATCATCAAATTCATTTTTTCTATTTTCTTGATTGTTGACAGAACTCTATCATTGAGTTTCGCTTTGTTGAAAAGCTCAGATTATTTTAAATTGAGAATTTGTACTATGTAATTTGAATTCATCTCATCTGGGACTCATTTTACTGTTAGTGGTTGATCTTTTTCAGTTAAGTTATTTTTTTGTATTATTTACTTTGATTAGAGTTAGAAAATTTTTAATCAGATACTGTGATTTTGGATATTTATCTTGTAATAAAACTAGTTGATTGAAGTGATGAGTTATTCCTAAGGCTGTATCTAGGACCTAGGTTCTAGACGAAGATCTCACACACTGAGATTAAGGGACTCTGATCTAGCTAGGCATAGGTATTAATAGGTAGTGTCAGTTGTAATTTTTTTCAACCAGCCTTTTTATAATTTAATCTCATTACACGTCATTAGTTAAGTTTCGTAGTTACAGAAGAATTGAAATATTTCTCCAATTTTAGACAAAATTAGAAACAAAACCATTACATTTGACCCCACGTTGGGCGCCAAATGTAATGGTTTTGTTGTTTTCAGTTTTGCTAAGATACATGAAAAACATTAATTCTGAATTTCTGTCCGGCTTGATGAAGTTAGCCCAGAATTTTGATTTTTCAATAAATCATTATCGGAACATGAATTACCAGATTTTTTTACATGATCAAACGATGGATGATTGTATGCATATTTAAATTTAATTTTTTCCAAAAAATTCAAGGGTAACTTCACGGAACTCCTATCGACTAATCACTTAGTACGTAAGTAAAAGATATTTTTCAATTTGTGCCATTTGTGGCTTCACACGAATGATCAGTCTTTTATGATATTGCAGAGGTGTTATGATGT
The DNA here is from genome assembly GCA_013387265.2 of Cryptolaemus montrouzieri. Taxonomy (NCBI): domain Eukaryota; kingdom Metazoa; phylum Arthropoda; class Insecta; order Coleoptera; family Coccinellidae; genus Cryptolaemus; species Cryptolaemus montrouzieri. The sequence continues at coordinate 130,967,789 of JABFTP020000185.1, forward strand.
CGCTTTTCAACATTGCGGTTGCGAGAATAAAACTAATTAGGACAAAATGAAGAACGTCTACGAATGAAAACTTCGAAAAATTATTGCGGAAGTTTTCCCCATGCGTATTCAACTGCGGTTTCCCAGAGACGTATAAATTCCAATAGAATGAGAAACTATACAACAATGTTCACGCCGAGAATACGCTTTATGCTATATAATTTCTATTGTATGAGATTTCTATGATACCCGAATAAGGATAGACTGTCTAATAACATATTCGCTGAATATTGTTATGGTTACCCTTCATGTGTTGAAATCGTCATATCAGTCTTTTATAAAAGTATAACTTTCAACATGAAAAGCCAATCGAGTGAACTTATTGATAGTATTGACGATCCACTTATTTTATGGAATTCCATCCTCAAAATAAGACACTGTTCCACAATTTATCAAATAATCACGACCGGTTTCGACCTCACGGTCATTTTCAAGTGAATAACAATATAACAGATCAGTAGGTAAGTACAAGTACAGAGTGAAAGTTATCCTAGATATTGAGTTGTGGAGATGCATAAGCTCTAGTCGGCTGTTGAGAGTAGTTAATTGTGGGTTTTACATAGTTTGTTAATCTCCAGACTTTCCAACAAATCACTGCCCGTAATTATTTTTCGTGGGCTAACCTAAAGGCTAAGGTCTACGTCGATAAACTTCGAAATCTGCAAGAATTGAAAGGAACCATCTCAAAAGAATTGAAACCGATTTGTTAAAGCGGGTGATGCAGAATATTGAGAATCGACTACAGCAATGTATTATGGAACACGGACGTCATCTGCCTGTTATTATTTTCAGAATATGATTCTTTTTGCTTTTTCTACACTGAATGGAAACATTTCAGCTTTCTCGTTTTGCGTAGTGAAAAATGTGCTAGGTTGAAAAATAGCTGAGTTATTCTCATTTCAAAAACGCCCTTCCATTACGCGCCACCCTGTAGTAATACCTTTTTAACGATGTACCACTCGACCCATATTTCCTATATGAATTTGAACTTGGAAGGAGGGGGTAGGGAGTTAATCTGACATGCTTGAAGTCGGTGTGAACAATGGTTTAAGGATCAACTTGTTTCAGCGTTTTCCGTTAATACTGGCTTCTTCTGAGTTAGAGTGGGTTGAATGTATCTAAGTATTGAAGAAATTACTCTTTCTAGATATCGCAAAAAAGAAAACATGAATAGGTTGTTTCCATCATAAAAATGATTATAATGAAACGAAAGAATAAAAACTTTGATTTGGCTTTCTTCAGTACAGGGTGTCCCAAATTCGATGGTTTTGTGGAGCTGCAGAAAAAACGATCCTCCCTTTCATGTTTTCGATTGCAAGAAAATGTTATTGGTGAAAACCAATTTCAATAGTCATATCTCGGGTATTTATTAAATTACTCGAAGAATATTTTCACTTAATTTAGGCACTTTTTTGAATAGAATCCACGGATGCATTCGAAAAGTTTGTTCACCTTAAGGTTTTTGAGCTATTAGGTAATTTTGTGTTTTTTCAATACAACCTATACACGAAGTTGGTTGCGTTGTAGAACTGTGTTATTGAAAGTACATAATATGATAGTAATGGAAAAAATGAAAATTTTTAATCCAATCTCGTTATGAGATGGAAATGTTGGCATTCGCAAACTTATTATCTTTGGCAATACTGGTAGAATTAATCTGTGAACATGGAAAGAAAACAGGAAGAACTTTCGATATTAAGCAAGGCGTCGATAAAGCCTCATCATTGTCAAAATAATCAGTAATTATCTCCCCTCCTGTTCAGAATTTTTGTATTGATAAAAGGAGTTTGTGCTATTTTGAAAAGTCAATCTCGGAATTGAATAAAGAAAAAATGAAAAGTTTGATATCATTTGTTGTTTCACTGAATTATTATTGAATATGTTGCTTACCCTAATCAAGAGCGGTTCCCGGAGCGACCCTAGCCTGACAAACGTTCTTTCGAAATTCGAAAATGATTTGCGAAGCTACGGATCCTTCAAAAAATCAAGGGTCAAAAAATATGCTAAGTGAAATAATAAAAAAACTGAAATGAACATAATTGCAGTAGTAATAAAAAATCTTGAAATGTCGATGAGAAAAAAGCCGATGTATCTGGTATTTCGAAAAGCCGCAACAAAGTATTGAAAAAAGGACATAAACATAAACCATATTGAATGAGATTGAATCACCAACTTTTTTGAGGCGATTGCGAGCGGCGAATCAATTTCTGTAGATGGTTCTAAGAGAAATGCCTGGAAAATAGATTTTCCCAGAAACGTTATTTGGAGCTATGAGTTTAGGATGAAGGGGTTATACTGGGTGACTCTTCAGTGGCTCTGTAGCATGTACACTCTTGAAGATTTCATTTTTGTTCGAACGGTATTGTATTTAGAAAGTAAAACTCTTCTTCAACAATTTATTTTGAAGAAAACCGGGTGTCCCAATTTTCTATAAGAAAATCTTGGGAGGTTTTTTTCAGATTGGTAGACCACTTTTTCTTGAAGACTCAAGAGTGTCCTAAACTCTGCTATAATGACTGTAAGTAATAAGTTTTTTTGGTGGATAGTTTCGTCACAATATTTTTTTTCCGTAAAAATTCATGAAAATAGGCTCTCACCTCATCGCATGCTCCTTCGGCCAGAGAGGATGAATATTTTTTTCCTTTCGTTTTCTTGGTGCCAAAGGATAGCTTTATTGATGAATTGAAATAGATTATCCTCATTTTATACAGGAGTGACTCAAAAAAATTATTGAATATTGTAATTTTAAAAATATCATATCTTGTTTTTTTTCAAATAGAACACCCTTTATTTCAGTATTCATGTCAACGCATAAAATATTGTTCTATATTTTTGCAGAAGTAACCTTTATTTTCGATCATTTTCGAAATAAAAAAATATACTCAAATAATGAAATCTGACGTTGCAAAAGAAGAGTTTATTTGTACAAATCATTATACTGGATCAGAGAAATTGAGATATTTTAAGGTAGTCCAGTATGAAATACGAAATACATTGGTTTTTGGTGAGATGATCCACAAGGTGTTGAACTATTTCAATAAGTGTTCGAAATGTTGTCCGTTTCTTTGTAGACACAACTCAATCCTTCTAAGGGAAGACCATTGAACTCTTGACAACATTTGCCGATTAACTGACTGAAAGGCGTCGACTATTCTCTGTCTCATATCCAACTGTGTTGTAGAAGAAATATAGCAAACGATGCCCACAATATTACTTCACAAGAAAAGATCTAGACTTGTAAGGTCCGAAGACCTAGCTGGCCATCTAACAGGACCACCACGTCCTATCCATTTGTTTGGAAATACATGATTCAAATGCTCCCTAACTTGATGTGAGTAATGTGCCAGTGCTCCATCCTGTTGAAACCACAAATTTTGTCTTATATGATCAGCAATTTACATCGGCAAGTAACATTGGAAGATGATTTTGCAAAAAATCTAAATGCATCTCAATATTGAGGTGACTGTCGAAGAAGTGCGGCCCAATTAGATATCCATCTACTATAGCTCCCTAACATGATGTGAGTAATGTTCCGGTGTGCCATCATGTTGAAACCACAAATCTTGTCTTATATGATCTGGTACATCGGCAAGTAACATTGGTAGATGATTTTGCAAAAAATCTAAATGCATTTCACTATTGAGGTGCTCGTCGAAGAAGTGCAGCCCAATTGGATATCCATCTACTATAGTGGCCCATACATTCAAGGACCAACGATGCTACTGATCTATTTGTCTCATGAGGTGTGGATTTTCCGTGGCATAATAATGAAAGTTATGCCTAATAATAAGCCCATTATTGTGCAAGATTGCCTCGTCCGAGAAAAGAACTCTGCTAAACATAGTTGGATTTTCTGCTACTTTGTCACTTGCCCAATTGCAAATATTGATTCGATTTTCATAGTCTTGATTGTTCAGTTTCTGGTGCAGCTGTACATAATATGCATGAAATTTATTCACTTTCAAGATTCTCTGGACGGAAGGTTGACTTATTATCTGTTAACAGAGAAATCTCTCTGTGGCTTTTATATGGGTGCTCTGTCACTGTCAACAAAACTGATAACTGGTTATCTTCAGCTATAGCAGTTTTTGATTTTTCATGTTTTTTTGTATGCGATATTACCCGTTTCGATAAATCTAATTAGAAGTTCTTCAAAGCATCTTGCGTCAGGATGCCTCTTATCAGGAAATCTTTGTGCATAAACTCTACTTACCAACAAAGAATTTCTATCACACTCACCCAGAATAAAAATTATATCAACCATTTCTTCTTTGGAGAATATGTCAGTCGATTGAGAAAATTGGGTTCAAACCTCATTAAAAATGTTCAATAACGAAACACTGATAAGTTCACCATGTAAAATGCAGAATATGATATGTCCAGACACCTGACAGAAGGCACAAATAAAAAAAAATGTCAACACATACCTCGATTTACGTTTCATTCATCCTGATTTAAACATTTGTTAAGAGGATTATCTTGTTTAGGTTTCATTTTTTACTGTTTGAATCGTTACAGAAAAGAAACTTTTGTGCGAATAATGATGCGTGTTGATAAGTTTGAATGTTTCGAAAATGATCGAAGATAAAGATAAGGTTACTTCCGCAAAAATATAGCACAATATTTTATACGTTTACATGAATAATAAAATGCAGGGTGTTCCATTTGAAAAAATCAAGATATGATATTTTTAAAATTACAATATTCAATAATTTTTTTGAGTCTCTCCTGTATAAAATGAGTTCATAAATGAAGCTATCCTTGGGCAATATGAAAACGAAAGAAAAAAAGTATTCATCCTCTCTGGCCGAAGGAGCATGCGATGATGTGAGAACCTATTTCATGAATTTTTACTGAAAAAAAATATTTTGACAAAACTACTCACCAAAAAACTTATTATTCAAAGACACTATAGCAGAGTTCAGGCCGCTCCTGAATCTTGAACAAAAAAGTGGTCTTCCAATGTGAAAAAACCACCCACGATTTTTTTATAGACAATTAGGACACCCTGTTTACTGTGAAATAAATTGCTGAAGTATATTCTTACTTTCTAAATACAATACCGTTTAAACAAAAATGAAAGCTTCAAGAGTGTACGAGCTACAGAGCACCGCGCCACTGGTGAATCAGTATATAGTTAGAAGGTCGAAAACTTTTGAATTTATTAGTCCAAAAATTTGTACACATATCATGGTATTTTTCAGCTGTATTTTAAGTTTTAGTATCAGTTAAAATCATCATTTGGAAAGGAGCTACAGCTGATCTCCGGGAGCTCCTCTTAAAAGAGACGTTTGGCAGTGACCGCTATATCTCAGAACTGGATCCTCTGAAATTGAAAAACCAAACAGATATCGTTAATGTAATGCTAAATCTATTAATTAATCGAGAAAATAAGCAAAATAAATTTTTTTCACAAAATGGCGGTTTCTCAAATCAAAATTTGAGATTAATCTGTTCAGCCGTTTTCGAGTAATCTTGGTTACCGACTTTGAAATAACCATTTTGAGAAAAACGCATTGAAAGTTTGGAAAGCACTTTACATAGGATAAATTCTTTCTTTTAACTTATATGGAGTTGTCTCTTTTAGGACCATATAATACACCCTCCGCCAAATCGTCAGCTTCTAATAACTCGAGCTAATATCTGCTGGCCATTATTTCATCTCTTCCTTCCTTCCACCTTTGAGATCGGAAATGCTCACGCGCTGCTCATTTTGTTTTTGAGGCATATCAATGCGCACTGGGCCCAAGTGTAATTCCTATTGCCTTCAACAGCGAAAACTATAGGCCTATAAGTCTTGTTTCTATTGTGTTCGATATCATGGAATCGATTGTAGCAAAGAAACTCATTGAATTCTTGATGAGTGAAAAATGTTCCCGAAGAGCAATATGGTTTTGTTGCTGGAAAATCAACGATAACCCATATCTTACGATGCCTAGACGACTGGACAAAACTTCTCGACGCTGGTTTTCCAATGGACATAATTTACCTCGACCTGGGAAAGGCATTTGACTGAGTTGCGCGAAACTATTGCTACACAAAATTGAACATTGTGGAGTCAGGGGTAATTTTCTCAATCAGCAAAAGGATTTCTTAACAAATCAATTTTTCAGTGAGGGTGGGTGAATCTTTTTTTTCTTTAACTTTTATATTTTTGATCATTTTGTGATCTCTAATCGGTGTAGTAAGCTTTTTTAGGCGTTCTCTCTTAATCACGGACGTAATAGAAAGAATTGAAAAAACTATTCATAGTTCACTGTATTCGAAAATTTCATCAACAACTTGCACCCAAAAGTAAAATTCACTTCTGAAATAGAACATACAATTCGATCAATTTCCTAGACCTAACAATAACAAGGTCAAATAATAAACACCAGTTTTCAATTTATCATAAGCCTTCTCTTAGAGATATCACAATTCGTTATACATCGGCACATCCTTACCAACATAAAGTTGCAGCATTTAACAGCTATATACATAGACTCTTGAACACACCGATGTCTAATGATAATTATTTCAAAGAATTGAATTTGATAAAACAGATCGCAATAAATTTAGTTAGCAGCATATTACATAAGAGAAAAACAATTGCACATTATCCAATCGCTGAACACCACATGAAAGCATATATCCAATCGCTGAACACCAAGACATTCAATAGTTTAACATATATAGGCAATATTAGCAATAATGGAAAAAATTCAAATTGAAATATAGCGTTCAAAACATCAACAACTTTAGGTTCATTTATCAGGAATTATAAATCTCCAATTATTAAAGAAACTAAATCAGGTGTTTATAGATTGGATTGTGCTGATTGCAATTGTTTTTATATAGGTAGAACAGGAAGAAATTTCAATATTAGAATCTCTGAACATAAATGCAGTTTCATCAATGGAGAAACCGATTCAAATTATTCAAATCATCTTAGGGAAAATGGTCACTCTTTTAATTCAGAATTTCAAGTCCTACATTCTGAGAATAGAGATATAAAACTCAACCTTCTGGAAGCACTTGAAATTAACAGACTCAGGTATTCACCGGAAATTCTTAATGATCAGGTAGACATAAATAACTCACCCTTATTAAATTTATTTCCTAAACATTAGTTCAAGTACGAATAGCTCTGAGTGAATTGCCTCTTTAGTATATATAAAAATTTGTTAGTGAGATATATTTGTAGTATTCATTCGATCTTGATGAAGATATTGTGTATCGAAACGCGTCGAGCATTAATATTTTAGTATAATTCATCGATTACTTGTATTTGTGAATTTTTAGTTTGTTATCTCTTTTATCGCGTCATGTCTGTCCGACTTTACAAAGTGTATTTTTCCTACTTATTTTCAGAGCCATACGAGATTATATGTCTTTGGTTCTTCTGTACTTAATAATAATAATTAATAATAATAATATAATACAATAGTGATGCCCTTCCTTCATTAAATATGCCGGCAGCTATGTCCACAGTTTTCGAACACAGATTTTCCAAATCAATGGACTGTAGCTCTCGTTATTATTTTCGATGAAACCATCTACACATCTTCCTAATAAATTCTCACTGCTGAGATCTGTATAAATCGGACGTATAGCCTCAGCAACATCTGGTAATGGCTCATAAACATGTTTGATAGTGGATAATTGATTAACAGCTGCAGCCCTATGCCAGCTACACCATGAGTCTGATCCACCCGGACACTTGTGCTGAGGTTTTTCGTCAGTTAAATAATAATGATAATATGTTGCCCAGATAGCATTATACTTTTTTTTTACATGGAATCACAATTTCTCCTTATTGCTAAGCCATAATAAACTGTCAATTTATCGATCATCTTATACTGCTTAGACTGCCTACCACCACTCTCAAATATTTTTCAGTTTGGGGATTGAAAAATTAAAATTTACATATGAAGTATAAGAAAGAACTAACACACTGTTGCTTCACGCATCTGAATACATTAAAAGCATTTTCGGAACTTGGTTCGAATAACATTCAAGACAACAACAAAAATTTTTTCCAATCGGTCATTTCTTTCTCCATATACTTTCAATGTCCCATTTCGAGTAGACACTCTGTATATATGTGTATATTGAATAGGAAAAATACTTCTATTTCATTTAATTGTACCTATGGTTTATACACAAGAAAACAAAAGTTTATATTATAACTAGAGAACCTTTCATCATAAAAATGTTGAATACGTCCCTGCATTCTACGTAAAAGTGATCTTAGAATGTCAAAATAGTTTTTACCTAACTTTGATAGAAAATAAGATAATGGCATGTGCCGAAATTACGGAAAATCAAGAAATCTGGAATAACTAGAAAATAAAATAAGACAGCTGCGATATGATTTCGCCAATGAATTTTCCTCGAAAATTGAGGATGGAGATGACCAAATACGATTATATATAGACGTGAAATAAAGAAAAATTCATATTTCGAATTGCCGATCTGGAAAAAATCATTCTTACGCCTATTTTCTGAGTGTGGGAGTGGTTTCACCCTTCATTAAGTGACTTCTCAATTTTGCATTTTATTTGAAGAATCTCGGTAATCTAATAAAAAAATTCTGCTTATGAACACGAGTGGAAATTAATTCTTCCCAGTCGGTCATTGCCATTCGAAATAATCTGTTTCGGCATCAATGTCATTCATAGATCTTTACTTATTCTGTAATATAAAACAGAAATGATTTAGTATTGGCAGGTGCCTTGTACTTCCTCTGAAACGCCTTTTCAAATTTGCGTGTAACTTCGAAAATATTCACTGGAACGATAGGAAATTTTCTGTTTGTATTTTTAAATAAATGTTCATTGAGAAAATGAACAAAAAAAAGATTTTTTGAAAATTCTAGCTGTATATAACCCCTCAATAGAAATAATCGACATTATTGGTCAGAGGAAAACTACCATTTTTTCCAAGATACAAAAAGCCGATGTCGGCTTGGCTTCACTAATACTAATATGAACATGTTGACCGAATTTGTTGAGCCATATTTGGATAGTTTGTGCAACGATTCGTGGATTTGCAGAAAGAACCGTGACCTCTTGATCCTTTTAAGAAAACCGACTCTGAATCCTACTACTATCGTCTATTCAAAGCAAGGCAAAGTAATGAACATCGTCTATTTGACTCACATAAAGCTTGTAATTGCATCCCAATAATGACGCATTTACACATGCTGTTAAGAAGAGTTCTCCAGAATTTCGCGATATACATCATTTATACGAGGCGTTTCACGGAAGTGGTTCTAAGGTGAAGTGAAGTGTTCTCGATAACATTTCAAGAGGAATTGAATTCTTTTCTTGAGTCGAGTATACAAAGTCTTCTAAAAATAAAGCAAGGTTGTTTTTCAGGTCGCCAGTAAAATTATTGTGAATTTTTCATTCATTAGAGTAAAATAGAATTGAATTAACATAGAGCTAAAACTAACCGTGGTAGATTGTATTAATTTGAAATATAAAGTTCATTCCATCTTAGAAGTTTGAGTTCTCTTAGAATAATCCTTTAAAGATTACATTTCGCACGTACGAGGTGATATAAATAATCACGGTTAATTATTTAATTAAAACCAAAATAAAAAGGTTGCACCGAATATTAAATATTCTTATACAAAGTACTGTTCTCGGCAAGCATCCATCCATTGGATTCATGACTGAAAACATTTATTATAGTATCTTTCGAAAGGAATTTGAGCAGCACAGGGGAGGTCATCTTAATAACGAAAACGGTGCCATAACTTTTTTCTTTCAGCATAATTTAAGTATCTGGGTAGTGCTCATAAATCGGGTGAGTATGGTGGAGACTAATAGACATAATTAAGTTCGAATTTATGAGAACACAGACGCAAAGTACTTCAGAAAGCTTCTTAATAGTCATTTGCTTAATTTACTGAACAAGTTTAACTTTTTCTCTCTGTTATTTATTTCTTTCTGGTTGCAATACGTTCCGGCAATTCCTCGTTCTCAATTGATTCATTTCCGCTTTAAAATCAGTCACCTCAATCTCAAACAATTATCACATCATGAATATATACTGATTCGATCATTTCATGAGATGCTTGACTCTTTCTCAACTGAAATTATTTTATATTAATGCTTATTCTTTCACTACATTTTTACAATTTTATCCTAACCCATGTAGTTAGGAGATATACCAATTGAACTATAGCCTATTTAAGTTGGGAACTGGAGCCTTTGGCGTTGAATAACACTAAAAAACACTGTTTACCACTACACCAACATTTTATTTCGAATACTTGTCCGCGTTTTGCCAACTAAGTTGGCATCATAGTACATATATAGTACAGTGTACTATCATCTCCTGATGATGCCAACTTAGTGGACGAAAGAGTTTTGGTGTAGTGGTGTACAGCGTTTTTTAGTATAGCCTATTTGATAAAGCTCATTAAGTATGCAAATCACTTACGCTCAATTTTATATGTGAAAATATATAATATTTAAATGATATTTATAATATTTCAGATAACTCAATACTCTTAGTAAATTATGGAAATGAACATTTATTTTATATTATTATAGACTTCAGCTAAATTTTCCAAATGATTTTAATATTACCTAACAGAATGTTGAATAATGTTTATAAATAATTTCATGACTTGATAAAACGTCTAGATCCAAATTCAATTTCTTTCCACACTGAAAACTTATAAAATCAAAATCATGATTGTCAAAATGCTCATATATATTTGAAGCTGCAATATTTCTATAAAATAATTACAGTTCATCTTCTGATGATATATTTTCATTACTCAAATTCACTATAACAGGCTCTATTATAGCATCCTTAATATGATCCAATTTCCACATTTCATTTCCTTTTTTAATGTCGTGGTTTTAACAAATTTTCCAGTTTCGGTGGTACGGTAGAAGGCGGAATGTAACGTATGTCACAAAAGTCTTGGGAAAAAATTCGAATAGATAAATTAGTTACTGAAAAAACTTTCTTGAATTGATTATATCATTAGGCTTTCACCTCATGTCTAAACTCTATAAAATCGTATTTAAGGGAGTGATAGGGGCCCGTTCTGCTCTATGGCGTGCAATTTTCTCCGAACACCTCATATCAGTCTTTGGAGGACATCCACATCGATTTCTCGTATCTTCTGAAAGATTCTCTGTCTCAAACCTTCTTCGTTTTGAGCTTCCCATCCATTGTCATAGACTTTTCTTGTCAGTAAACCCCAAAATTTTCGATCGGTCTTGCTTGTGGAACATTTGGGGGGGGGTTATCTCCGCGAGGTACAAATGTGATGTTATTAGCCTCAAACCAATCTCTCGTAACTCGCGTATAATGGGGAGACGCCAAGTCGGGCCGAAACATTATTTCGTCATCAGCGTGATGGGTATTGATGAAATCTAACTATTTTGGGAGACAACTTCCAGTATATAGGTTTCTATCAACAGCTTTGCCTCTCACATGCCCTACATATGGTCTTGAAACCCCAACTTCAGAAATAGCACACCAAACCAAAACCTTGTCTTTAAATTTTTTCTTTGTTTTGAATTTTACTCCGTTTAGACAGTCTTTTCAGAATGGGATAATGTAAAATATTTATCATCCAAAATTATGGTTCTGTCATTTGCGAAGTGAATTCTTCTTAAGGTGAGGCAACATCTGGGAATATTTTCCATTTGATTCTGGGTGTATTTTGGACACTTATGCTTTTTACGATATTTATATCCCGCATTCAGTAATTCTCGCCTTATTGTCTCATGAGAAGTACGAAATCTTCTGAATAATTTTCGTAATGATGTGTCTCTTGCTCTTTCTAAAAGCCTGTTTCTACGGATCTCATTCAGAGCCTTCGGTCGACCACTTTTTGGCAAACTCAACCATGGTATTCCTTGCTCACATTCACTTATTTTCCGATGAACAGTTGTCTTAGAAATATTCTGACCACGAGAAATGTTGATGATTTCACTCTAAGGAACTCGCCCAACTAAATTGTAAATACTTCTTCGAAGTTCTGATTTGTAAGCCATTTTAGCGAACTTATTCAGACTTTTGACAGAAAGAACACTCAGTAAAAATCATAAATGACATCTGTTGATTACGGCAACTAGATCTTCCACGAATTGCGGGAACTAAGCATGAAAAACTTTTTCCCAAGACTTTCGTGACATACGTTACTACCTTCCCGTTTTCTTGCGAATTCCTCAACCTTATATTTTCCTATGACTTTTCATAAAAATACACATTTGGTAATAATTCTTTTTTCCATTATATTTTCTTCAAAAGAAATATTTTCATCCATTAGCCATCTGATGATATCTGCTTTACGCCATGAAGATGTTGGCGTTGATTTAATCTATCGCGAATGGTAGATATAACAGATCCTAATGGAATCAAATCCATTAACTGTTCAAAATATTCTTCGAAAACATCCGCATTCAAGCCCTCCTGATACTCTTCAGGACTTTTACTTTGAAATTGTAATAACCTCCCCATCTACAAAACCGTTAACACTACCTATATGCGTTTTTATTTTACGTCGTCCATTTCCTGACGGAGCCTGAAATCCTGTAGACAATCCACGGAGGAAGGCTTGTCCACAATCTTTTATGTTTTTACCATTACAAGTTTTCTGAACCGTGTACCCTTGATTAACCCAAGTTTCATCCAGATAAAAGTTTTCTTACTTTGAGGACGATATTTTTTAATTGCTCTTAAATAATTTGTTCTTCAGCAAACGATTTCTTTCTTATTTATGACAACTGACTTACTTCCTGTTGTGTGTTTTCCCATGAGAAATTCAATTCATGCAAAACTTTGTTTTTCGATAATAAAGGGAAGTCCTGATCTTCTACAAGCACATCGTGTATTTTTTCCACAATGGGAATTTCTATCCGAAAATAAAAATAATGCACAGTTTTTTGACAAGTATTCCAAAAGCCTTCATGCATAACCATTTTTTCATTGTAAATCCATTTTCAGATTCTCTTTTCTTGAGAGGCATGTATGTTGTGGACTGTCCAATTCTCTTCATTTTAGAACACATTTCAACATTTTCATCGATTGAATTTAAATGGCCTTGATTCCTGAAATCATCGTTAACATTCAATATAATTAATTTTTCACTTTAGGAAGTGGTATATTTCTAGCACGTTCAACAGGGGTGATTATTTGTGAAACTAACAGAACACTTTCACCAACTATTAACTATTCAATACAAATGATAAAAGTACTTAAAAATTTACTTCTAGTTAAATGGCACAGACAGTTTATCTGAAACGCTTCCGGTTTCACCGGAAATGAGCCAGAGTTTCATTTTTTAAATGGCTCACCCTGTATTTTTTTGGGAAATCGAATGAAACTCTCTTTGTCTATACATTAAGTATATTCAAAGATGTATTTGCCGAAATTTTAAATCATTCTTGATAAATTTGTTCTCAAGTCTAGGTGGCTATGACGACTCAGCTGGTTCTAAAATTGTTATGCACACAAAGCATAAACGCAAAACTTCAGCTTTATTTTGGCATGGCGCACATACTCATCATCGTACATTCCAGATGAATAAAATTTTAACAAAACACATAAATAACGCAAAATACACAAATGGATCTTAGATGGAATGTCATCAAATCAATTGAGCATAACTTCACAACAGGTTTTCGAAGAGACCCCCATTATGTACCTGACACAGCCTATTGCGGCGAATGGTAGCCCGTATTACGTTATCCATTTGATTTGGAAAAATTTCATTTATTACTCCCCGAGCTCTATTCTCTAAATCATCTCAATTTTCTGAAGCAGTTCTATAAACACGATTTTTCATATGGACCCACAAAAAAAATCTAATGGGGACAAGTCGGGCGATCGAGCTGGCCATCTTGTCGGGCCGTTGGTGCCTATCCACCTTTCATTTAAATTATTATTTAGGTATTGAACAACTTCCCTGCAGTTGTGCGCTGGTGCTCCATCTTGTTGGAAAATTAAGTTATACGCAACACCTAGTGGTAAACCATCAATCAGATCGCTCATTTCGTTTTGTGAAAATCCTAAATATTTTTCCCCTGTTAATGGTCCATCAAAAATGATTGGACCTATGAGATGTCGCCCTACCATTGCCATCCATACATTAAACCCAAATCGCTCCTGGAAATTACCATCACGTACTAAATGCTAGTTTTCGTGGGCCCAATAGGGCGTATTGTTTTTATTGAACATTCCGTTGTTAGTAAATCGGGATTCATCTGAATATAAAATTTTATAAGGATACCTTGGATCCATTTCCATCTTTTGAAGAAACTGGTTGCAATATTCTGATCTTCGGCCATTATCATTTTCATAAAGGTGTTGATGAAAATTGTATTAGAACGAGCGAAATTTATGCTTCTTAAGAATTCTCCAAACACTCTGATGACTTTTCCCTATTTCTTGTGCGATTTCTCTGGTAGATGCCGTACAATTGAAATTAATGTACGCTAATATATCAATTCCAGAATTTCCGCTTACTATGGTATTTTGATTATCTGCAACAACCGGTTGCTGACGAAACTTCACTTCCACTTTTGGAAAAAAGTGCCCTGAAGGATGTTGCCGTTCTGGATAGCGTTCAGCGTATACAATTGCTGATGCTGTAGAGTTTATTCGGCATTCGCCATAAATGAGTAGCATATCTACTTTTTCATTCTGTGTGTACAGCATTTCGTCTGTTTTTCTGCCGTGAAAATTCAAAAACTCTGAACAATTTATACCAACTCACCGATTCAGATGCAACACATTCTTATCTTATGACATTTAAAATTGAATACAAAAAATTCTATGATCTGTGATCTATCTGTGATAGGCTTTCAATGCATTTCCAAAGCACTTCAGATAATGAGTTGAAAAACGAGTATTATACTATGTCCAGGATTACGAATGGAAATTTTCAACGAAAAATTATCAATTTGGTATCAAAATATTCGTAATAATATTCTGCGTATTATAGTGCTAATGAGCCTCTATTATACCTTGCGGAAATAAGATTTTTTTTTAAGAAACACTGTTTGAAATGTTACGAAGCCAATAACAGAAGGAATTCTACAGTTTCAGTGATGAATCCAAATGTACTCGATTTCGGTCGATAAGTCACGCAGTTTTTTTGTCGTCATAGCCACCTTGACTTGAAAACAGATTTATCAAAAAAAAATTAAAAACACGGCAAATTCGTCTTAAAACATAATGAATGTATAGACAAAGAGAGTTTGATTCGATTTCTCAAAAAATATACGGGGTGAGCCATTCGAAGATCGAAACTTTGGCTAATTTCCTTCGAAACCGGAAACGTTTCAGATAAACTGTAATAGACATTCAAGTTGGAATAAATTATTAATTAAGTTCAGAAAATTTCATTGAAAAATATTGGACAAGAAAAAAGTTATAGGGACGAGCCTGTTTCCAGTTACACCCGGTATATGTGTATGTACAATATACCTTATAATACGCTTTAACACCTATTCGAATGGCACACCTATGACCATCCTGTCACCTAAAGATTTATTACTTCACGGTTTTACCAAATCGACTATAACTCAGAAACGAAATTCTTGGAGAAAACACACATGAAACGAAAAGTGCGGTTCCG
Organism: Cryptolaemus montrouzieri; assembly: GCA_013387265.2. Classification (NCBI taxonomy): domain Eukaryota; kingdom Metazoa; phylum Arthropoda; class Insecta; order Coleoptera; family Coccinellidae; genus Cryptolaemus; species Cryptolaemus montrouzieri. The sequence goes on from JABFTP020000185.1 coordinate 130,983,423, forward strand.
ATACGTAGAAGATATATTTATTATATGGCCCCGTGGTACATAAGAACTGAACAATTTTTTTTCGTACCTGAACTCTAATTATCATAACATAAGACTTATAATGAAACTAGAAGTTTATAATACCTTTTGAAATGTATTACTGATGATACAACGAGGTTATACTCTATACTAGACAATATATCGCAAACCAACACACACAAATACATACCTAAGTACAGAATCTCACTATACTATCTTGAACATTCAAATTCGGTTGCGAACACATACGTTCAGAAGCCCACCAACAATAAAGATGAAAAGTTAAAATACCCAACTCAAATACTGAAAAATAACGGCTACAACCATCACACGATTGTGAAATCCATGACAAAGATTCCCAAACAATCTGTGGACAAAAAAAAAGTTGATTTAACGATACAGCCCTTTCCATATATTGAAGGCATAAAAGACAGAATCGACATAAGAACCAGATTTCGTACACACAAAACAATATTGAAAGTATTGGGAAATCCGAAGGATATTATTACTTAAGAAAAACATGGCATAGCAAAGGATGCGACAAAGTTCATATTGAACGAACAAATCGCCGCATATCCGTCAGAATAAATGAACATCAAATTGCCATCACAATTAAAACTATTTTATCAGCGAATAATCAACATGTTCAGTCAGCAGAACTCAAAATCGACTTTCGCTCGTGGGAAACGTTTGCAAATATGAAAAACTCACAATTGTGAGTAATCAGACAGGCAATTGAGATATAGAAAACAAACGATTGTAACAAACGAGATGATACACTCAACTTAGCAGTTTGCTGAAAGATGTTTTTCGAACAGAAAAAGTGAAATAAATCGCGAAACTGTTTCGTCAATACGCCACAGGCAAACACCTCGTCATACATGCATAAACATGCTATAACTGTAAAAATATTTCGTTAGTCAACTCTTGTTGAATGATGACCTCAAACGGTACATTTATTTCCTTTCAATTTTCTTACCTCCACAAGACCATTAAGTCTACATCGTCGACCCCAATGTCAGATTCGGATTCAGATTCAGAGGTTTCATCTGGCTAAGCCGAGTAGTGGCTATGGAATCTCATATTTTTCTTCTCTGTTCTTGGACTGCCTAGAACTTCATGTCTTTAAAATGGCATAACGTGATCTGCCGTTTCATCATCGATCAGCTTTATTAGCTATCTTGATTGATACTGAATAACCTCAGTAGTCCATTTCAAAATGACAAGGAAGAATTCTGCACCTTTTGAAGATCTATTTTTATTGAAGTTTGCACAGACACTTTCAGATTCGAATAGACGTATTACTTTTTCTGTGATTACATGCCCTGTCCGTATCTACACGGCTGTCGTGGCCGTTGACATAAGAGTAGTAAGAGGATACTTAGGTAAAATTGTCAAATAAATAGTTTGAGTATCCATACGCTGCTGTCATAATTTTATGAAAGGCTAACATACTCACGTTTCAATTTTAGCCTTGAAGAATAATTTTGTATAAAAGTCTGAATAATTTAATTCCTGCAACTACCTCATTACATATTGATTAGTGAAAGTACCCATCAAGTAATCCAAATCTATGGGGAAGTAAAAGTTACATGACCTGGTCAACGAAATATTTTAGAGAAAAGTTATAGTTAATTCAAGAGGTTTCCTACGGACTGCATTCCAAATTCCTTATTTGCAACCTCCCTAGAGCATTTGCATCATACCGAAAACCTGAGACCTCCTCTGGGTCCCATGTATTGACAATTATCGCATAAATTCTGATTTCTGGAATTCCCTCGACAATGCAGTGAAACTAAATTTATAGGTATTAAGTATGCATGAAATTGCACTAGAGGACGCCAAGTATTAATAATGAATCAAAGAACGATGGATTCTCATATTTTCTGATGTTCAAAAGTTATGCTTCGGATGTGCGTTGTTGTCGATCGAAAATCCCTTAGTTTAATTCAAAATCATTTTATGTTAATAATTCTATTATTGTAACATGGAAGAAAAACTTCTCAAGGTAGTAATTCATAATATACAAATAGTATCTGGACTGGACTGAAATATTCTCTGAATTATTCTATTTTATATACATAATATATATATATATATATATATATATATATATATATATATATATATATATATATATATATATATATATATATATATATATATATATATATATATATATATATATATATATATATATATATATATATATATATATATATATATATATATATATATATATATATAATCCATTATCTCATGAATTAAATGTTACTAGTTTCGGCTTCAAAATAATAAAGAGTCTATCAACTGAATTCAAATTAAGTCACTTAATTTATTTAGATGATATTAAATTATATGCCGGAACCAGATCACATTTAAAAGTCTACTTGAGATTACTTTCAACTATTCCAATGATATTCATATGAAATTTGGGCTTCCAAAATGTAAAAATCTTTCTATTGAAAAGGAAAGATCACCTCTGATTATATATAAAGATTTCCAATATCGAAATCGAGCCAATGCATCGAGGAGATACATATAAATATCTTGGATTTTGTCAAGAGAAAACAATTAACCATAGCAGCACTAAAGAAAATATTAGAAGTTCATATTACAAAAGACTTAGAAGTATCATCAAGAGTCATTTAACTAGTAAAAACCTTTTCAGAGCTATCAACTCCTATGCAGTTCCTATTCTTACATCTTCTTTTGGAATTATTAAATGGTCTAAAACTGATCTAAATGAATTACAATGTCAAACGAGGAAAATACTCTGTAAATATCATAAGCACCAACCAAAGTCAGCAGTTCAGAGAGTTACTGATTTGAATAATCTTCATAGTAAACAGATTTTTCATCTACGTTCCCATTTTCATGATAAACAGAGAACGTCTAAATTACATGATATTGTTGTTGCTTCAGATTATAATCTTACACCTCTGAACTTGACAATGCAAAAGGTAGATATTGATATATTTGATGATAATTCTAAAAGAGAAAGTTGGATGCAGAAGGAATTACACGGAAAGCACCCTAATGAATTGAAAAATGATTATATTGATGAAATCGCATCGAATAAATGGTTAGTATCTGGAGAATTGTTTGCTGAAACAGAAGGCTTGGCAATTGCGATTCAGGATCAGGTTGTTTTCACGAGGAATTATAGAAAACACATCAACAAACAAAATATAGATGATTCTTGCCGTAGATGTTTCTGTTCTTCAGAAACAGTTTTTCATATATTATCATCTTGCTCAGTCCTTGCTTCAACAGATTATTTAGAAAGACATAATGCCGTCGCTAATATTATTCATTTTAATCTAGGAATTAAACATGACCTAATTCCCAAAAGAAAAAATTTCACAAATATGAACCTGAGATTATTTGTGAAAATGACAAATATAAACTTTATTTTGATAAAACAATTCTTTGCAACAGAGCTGTAAAACACAATAGACCAGATATCATTCTTAATGATAAACAGAATCAAATAACATATATAATTGATATTGCTATACCCGACACACATAATATACAAAATAAATACAATGAAAAGATTTCTAAATATATGATGCTTGGCGACGAGATTAAAAAATGTGGAAAATGAAGAAAATATTTATTCTACCGATTATTATTTCCACAACAGGTGTTATTCCTAGAAATCTTCACAAAAGTATTGAGATTTTGGGTCTGAAGAAAAATTTGTTTGAACAGTTACAAAAGATAACAGTCATCAAATCTTGAAATATTCTTCGTAGGTTTCTTTCCGAAAATAATAATGAGGTAGAGTCATAGGTTTTCTCTTTAGTTTATACTGCTCAGAATCTCATTTCTTATTTTATTTATTTGTTTATATAAATGTAATATAATTAACTGACAATTTTGTCATATTTATATTCAGAGCAGTATTCTATTCGATCGTTCACCACTTCACACAAAGGAAACTATTAATGAGTAACATTCAGTGTTACTTGACTAAGGTCCGTATACAGGATTTTTCCGGGGAGAAAGCCTCTGACACTACTCGTTGGTACATCGATATCATTGTCTGATGATGCTATAGTATGTATATATTCTGGTAGATTGATATATGATAGTTTGATAGTTTATCGCATAAGATATTTGTCCCACAAATATATATATATATATATATATATATATATATATATATATATATATATATATATATATATATATATATAATGGACAAACAAATATCTGCGATAAACTTCATGAGGAGTTTATATGTGTAAGCTTTGTAAATATTTATCGACGGAAGGCTTATCTCGGAAACAGAGGAAAAAGCACTATTCCAGCGGGATTATTTCGCTCGTTTTCTACCGTTAATGTGATTCACGGAACGGCGAAATATGTAAATATATATACATATATATGAATTGATGAGTTACGGGTTTTATTCCGTGGTCCATTGCGACGTTTTGACAAGTTGTCCATTGTCATCTTCAGGCGTTCGGTAGACGATGTCTCGATGTCTCGAGCATAACTCATGGCGGTTTATCGGTGGTTCTCCTTCTATGTCCTCGTTGTGCAGGTCGGTGGACCTGGTGGTGGCAATACTTTCATTATTATCTGTTGATGATGCCGGTTTCCTAGGTGGTAAAATAATTTTTCAAGCATTTAATAGGTTGAGGGTTTCGTCTCTTTTGTTCATTATTCCTCCTTTTTCAATTTCCACTGCTTCTCTGATGAGACGTTTCTTAAGTTATTGTGTGGTGTTGATTAGTTTGAGTTATCTAAATCTATTGTTTGACCTGTATGTAATTCATGAATTTATGTAGATGAATGGCGGATGAGATGGATTTATTTTTTAGTGCTCTTTCTTTTATTCGTCTATCATTTTGGCCGATGTATATCTCGTCAGAATCTCCGCATGGTATAGAGTAAACTCCCTGATTTTCTAAAGTAATGTTGTCTTTCGGGTTTCAGGGAATTTTTCCGAAAATTAAATATGGTTTGTATGGCGTTCGAATTTTGTATTTCCTCAATGTTCTTCCTATTTTATCTGTTACTCCTTCGATATACGGTAAAACAGTTGTGTTCTTTTGTTCTTCTGTGCATATCGTGTTTCGCCCAGTGGGGGTGTCCCTTATAGCTGCTTTTATTGTGTTTTGGTTATATCCATTATTTTCAAACGCATTGGTTATTGTAGATACTGAGCGTTTTGACCACTGATTTTAATTGAGCTGGATGATGGTGTGATGAGGCATGTAAGTATCTCTTTGTGTGAATTGATTTTCTGTATATTGAGAATTGTAAATGTCCGCGTTGTGACTTTGTTAAGAGCAGATCCAGATATGGCAACTGTCTGTTGGATTCTTTTTCAATTGTGAATGTTATATTCGCACGGATTGAATTCAGGTAGACTGTGAACGCGCTTAGGGATTCGTCACCGTGAGGCCATATGATAAAAATGTCGTCGACGTATTTCAGTCATATTTTAGGTTTCAGATTGAATTTTTGTTGTGCTTGTTTCTCGAAATTTGCCATAAGTGCGATATCTAACGATATGTTGATGAATAATGAGACAACGTCCAGGCTTGCAATTCTATAGTTGTCTGGCATTATGTATTGAGAGATTCTAGTTGTCGGACACAGAATTGAAGAAATATTTAGTCTGAGAGCCAATACCTCTTTATGTATTTTTGGAAGACCATAACAATAATGCCCATAAGGGCACACTCCATCAGACGTCATAAGTTTTGTTGAAGTTGCATCACCACGTCTGTTGAGTTCGATTACTTAGTTGTTAGCTTTTCGTTCTATAGTACATGTGGAATCTCTAGGAAGAACTCTGTAGCAATCTTCATTCTGAAGTTGTTCTTTTGCTAGGTTGTTGTATGTTTCTTCTTTCATCAAAACAGTGACTCCACCTTTATCATATTGCAGTACTATAAACTCTAGATGTTCTTTCAAGAATTTTCTGTGTGTGTAGTCCTTGTACGACGATGAATTCTTGTTAAGAAAATTGGTCATAATATTGGTGAATTTTGCTCTGATGATTTTCTTCTCAAACTCATTCGTACCTGGGTTTGCTGATTCTACAGTTGCCAACAATTTCGGTATGGAAATGTCATTGGTGAAAGGTTTCAATGCTATACTTGATAATGCGATAATCGAAATATAAAATTTTATGTTGCTTTATATCTATTTAACTAATTATTCATCAATTGGTTATAAAATCTGACGTGAGGTACAAATATCTATCCAATGAGTATTTACATCTGCTACGTTTTCGTCTTTGTTTCTGAATAATTTGACAATAACTTTAGTGGAATGAAGTTCAACCGATACTTTTGCCATAGTAATTCATGAAAAACGATACTGAATGAATTGTTTCTGGCAAAGTAAGTCTATGTTATTTTTATGTTGTAGTCATAAATAATAGAAAAAGATCACAAAACTAAAGAACAAAAGTTTGAAATCGTTCTCAATTAGAAAGAAGTTGTTTATATGTGATAGAAAGGCAACTAATGAAATTAGTTTCAGATGGCTTATAAAAAGTTCTAATTCGAAAAGCGAGGGGTGCTGTGTTATTCAGGGTATTCCAGGTTGTGTGGCCTATTGGACGTTTATGAAGAACTAATGATGCAATCGTTCTGAAATGTTGATGCAACTAGTCCGAAACTTTATTTCTGCAATATTTCATTCTCAATAGCACTTCCGGTTAGATTTATTTTGAGGATTTCTTTACCCTCGTAATATGAAGATTTTGGTTGGCCGAAAAGTGTAAGTTATTCCGGTTAAAAAACCATTCATTAGAAAATTTGGACTCATCCGTCATCCGTTTCTCATTTGGAGAAAATCGGGATGCTCTTGTGTTCTGAGAAGAAGAATCCCACACAGTTCTATTCGAAGCTTGTAAAGTTTGGAACAATGAAAATTTATAAGGGTGGAGTTTTTTCAGAATTCCGTTTATACTGCTATGAGACAATTCAGATCATGGTCTGCTATTGCCAATGATACACTTGGATTAACATCTGAATTAGCTAAACTGGCAATTTTATTGCCTTCATTGTTGACTACAGGCGATGAAAATGATGTCTTATCCTGTCGAATGAGAATTTGTAACGTATCTCCTCAAATTTTAGCTGTCATAGACGGCATATTTGAATGTAATTCGTTGTATCTCCTATAAGTTCTATTCACATTCCGTCTCTCATCTCCATGAATGAGAAATAAATTAAGTATTAGCTCATTTGTGTACCTAGCCATTCTGTACCAATTAATTCGACTGACAGCTACAACAATAATAGCTTGTTATCTATGCTCAGGAGTCTGTGTATGCTCTGGGATATGTCTATGCACCTGCAGGAATCTAAGCCACCTTTGCCAATTTTGAGTGGGTAAGTAAATAAAGGTTACAATTTAAAAAACGTTTTCGATGTTTCTTCGTTACGAAATGTGAGGCGGAAAAAACAGCACTTTATATACTGACTGAGATTTAGTCATATATGTGTTATGTCCCTCATAGTTTCTTGTTTGCAAAACATCTTTCATAATTTTGGTAGCTCACGCCGTTCCAGAGATATGTAAATTTTTTCAAGAAAGTCGATAATTTTCAAGTAAAACTAGGAAATTTCGTAAAGCTAACAAGCTAGACTTATTTGTTAAGTGTTTTTGTTATACGGATAATAAGTGTTATCAAACCAGTCATCAATATACAGGGTGTTCTATGTTAAATAACAAAGTTAGTATGCTCTTCTGGTATAACATTTCAGTAATAGAGTATAAGGCCAGCTGAATCAAGTTTCAAAATTTCAGAATGATAGCATTGTTAGTTTTTCATTAACGTCTAAAAGGCCACTCAACTAGATACTCTGTATATTTCATACTCAATCAACCTTTGAAAATAGCTACTACTATGTCGAGTACCCCACTCGACTTTCAATAATTTTTTTCATTCGCTTTACTAGTTTTGAAACCCTCAGATATTTATTTAAGTTTATCAAGTTTCATGAAACAAATATTTTCCGCGATACCCTTTGTGTGGAGTCCATATAAGTGGACTCAAGTTAAAAAGAATTATTCAGAAATCCGTAAATCATTTACTAGCTTCTAGATTTTGTCAGGAAGGATTATTCATTGAATGAGTTTTGAATTATTCTGCTTGATTCAAGATTACATTTATCAAGTTTGTAGCCAAACTTTTCGATTCAACCACGTGTACAACAGTCGCTTTTCATTTCTTAGACTAAAATTCATTTTCTCCGTTTTTGGTGTCGGATATTGGAACTACTTCATCTAATTATTGAATTGTCGTCTGTTTTTGATAAGTATTCAAAAAGTTAAAAGTGGTTTGTAACAATCAAACTTGGGCTTTTATCGATAGTAAAATGGAGAAAAATCATCAGAAATGTAGAAAATCAGGACCACTGTTGCTAAATGAACAACTAATTATGTGAAGAATGCAACTCCTTGTCACGCCCCTTATCTCACCGAAAAACTTGCCGATCCTCATATTTCTTGCTTTACAATTAAGATTTTTGATTCAAATTTTCATGTAATTTACTCTGACACTGAATTTCTAGAAAGTTTCAACCTTTTTGAAAAACCCGTTTACGCCTTGGAGAGTTGTTTGCATCCATATGAAGTTTATTCATTTTTAACGAATCATCTGTATGATCGATGAAAAATCCGATGATAAAATGAGGTCGTCTATAGCTTCAACTTCACCGTTAGTGAAAATTGTTCGTGATCCAGAAAAAGAGGAAAAGGAATGGCATTGTCACTATGGATCCTCCAAGTAACCAGAAATTAGTGCTTCTGAGTTGTCCCATTATCAGGTAGAAGAAAAAGTGTTTTTACGAACATTCTAAAGAACCTGGTGGTAGTTGTGGTTGTGGAAGATCGTAAGGTTGGTTCAATAAATTTAAGGTGCAACAATCATTACATAGCATTGAAATCGTTGGAGAAGCAGTATCTGTTGATACTGCTGCAGCAGAAAAGAAACGACAAGATTTTACAAACCTAGAAGCTGATGCAGGAAACAAACTTAAGTCAGTATGTAATGCAGACGTAACTGCACTGTTTTGCAGGAAAATGCCAAACAGAACGTTGACTTCCAAAAGAGAGAAGTCTGCCCCTGTATTTAAAGCAGCAAAGGATAGAGTTACACTGCTGCTATGTTCTAATGCATCTCGAGATTAAGCCATTAAACCACTGATGCTTTGAAGATCTTTGAATCCTCGTGCTTTAAAAAATCAAAACAAGAATGACCTGCCTGTATTTCGGCAAGCTAATATGAAACTGTGGGTTACAAACGCTAGTTTTTGTGACTTGTTCCGGAATTGTTTCGTTTCAGAAAATGAAACTTCTTTGAGAACGACAATTTAGATTTTGAAGCTGATTTGGACAATGCATCAGGTCATCCCTGCGAATTTAGAACTAAGCATCCAAATTAGGAAGTGATCTAACCCAACATGACGTTTCTGTCATCTAACCTATAGATCAATAGCCCACGACATCTCTAAAGCCTTCGATAGGGTTTGGCATGCAGCTTTGTTGAATAAACTTGCTGCATATGGGCTTCCCGAAAAACTGCGGGGTTGGATAAGCACCTTTATTTCAAATAGATCAATACAAATTGCGGTCGATGGTTTATCTGATTGTTTTCATTTGCAAGCAGGAGTACCTCAAGGATTAATTCTTTCGCCAACCTTGTTTCTGTTACAGATAAACGATCTTCTTTCGTCTACAGAAAACAAGATCTTCGGTTTTGCAGACGATTGTACCTGGTCTCGTTTTTCACAAATTTGCGACCGATTACAGCTGCGGAAACTCAGCGTCAGAGATATCAAGAACTTAATAACTTAAACTCTGACTAACAGAGGATATCTGAGTAGGGTCAGTTGAACCTGTTGAGTTTCAATGCGAGCAATACGTAAGCAACTACGTTTTCTGGAAATATTTCCGCTGGAGAACCTCCTCTAATGATTGTATCGGCCCCATTTCGCTATATGAATGAATTGAATATGATTCGAATATATTTATTAGTTTCAAGATAAAACAATACATAAATCAAAACTATGCAACTGTAGGGAAGGTGTTGATAACGATTTTCTTTTCTTATTCTTTATGCTGTATAGAGTACACCTCATCTTTGAAATACAGAGTTTGAAGAAATTTGACTTAAGAAATCAGTTGAAACTTAGGTTTAGTTTCCATTTGCTGAATTTAAAGTGTATATTTCCTTTTGACTATCAACGAGAAATTATTATAGAGTAGATTACCCTTAAAAGTTAAGGTAAGAGTAATTTCAATTAGCTCCATTTCGTTTCTTGCGTCTCTCATGAGGACGTCATATTTTTGTCAATGAAATCGAGCATAAATAAGATCTCCTTTTGATTCAATCTCATATTTTGAAACTTTAAATTGATTATTCTACTCAATATAAGTTAAAGAATAGTTTTGTTGATTAGTACTCTACTCTTACAGGGTTTTTTGGTTAGGAAAAATCCTAAACATTTATTTGTAAAGGGAAATCTGGCAGATTTCATCAGAAAAATCCTCATCTTCTATATTTTGGTTCATGCGAGCAATCTGCAGATCACTCGCAAAGTCGTTGAAGTTACCTTGTTTTGCTTTCCTCATCGCCATTGCAGTTTGTAGCCTCTGACGCCCCTTAAGACGAACTCGTCCCTGTGTAGCGGCTACTCATACTTCTGTGAAGGACGGTATTTATAAAATTGTCGAACTGTTAAATTTTGTGATATTTTCAAGTGATATTCCACATAATTTTTTCTTCTCGATTATTGAAAATTTCCATATTGAATATTTACCTGATTGAAAATTTGAAAAAGAATTTGACACATCCTATAATACGTATATTTTGAATTTTATTGAATTGAGTGTAAGTCTCAGAATCTTACTGAGATTTGCAGAATATTTTGCATACTTACCTTGTTAACTTTTCCCAACGTTTTTTTTTCACCCTATACTATATTCAACATCTTATGAAAACTAAAAGCGTTGTGGTGCCCAACCTTTCAAGAAAATTTTTGCATTTTTATTGACACTGAAATCTCAAAATACCCTATCCCAATTTGCCACCGACGTCTTCGTAGCTGGCGATCTAGTGTAACATATTTCACAGGTAGGAAAAATAATTACATGATGCAAGGCCAACAAATTGCATCCCAAGATTCAATGCACCTTCTCGGAGAAACGGTCAACTCCGAGTTCTGCTGGCATGAACATGTATCAGCAATAGCTAAGTCGGCTTCAGCTAAACTAGGTTTTCTTTTCAGAGCCAAGCGATACTTCACGTCGTCTCAGCTATTGCTTCTATATAAGGCGCGGATTCGACCAGCTTTGGAATATTGTTCCCGTGTATGGGGATTGACGCCCAAACATTCGTTGCGGATGATGGATAGTGTGCAAAAAAGGGCCTCAACCGCTGGCTCTCGGAGGACAAGTTGCTGACCTTTCTCTGTTTTACAGATACTTCCACGGAAGATGCTCCATGGAGCTGAAATACCTTGTTCCGGGAAAACACATGTTTTGCGGCAATACTGGCAGGCTGCCAAGGAGATCTCATCATATGGCGGTACATTTAACGACCCTTAGATCCTCGCTATAAGAATTCCTTCGTTTACAGGGCCAGTGTGCTGTGTAACTCGCTTCCGTCCAACATCTTCCCAACATACTACAACAATTTGGCCCTCTTCAAGAAGCGAGTAAGCAGACACCTCAATTCTTCCCAAGCGCCCACTCACGTGGTGTAACAGGTTCACCTATTCCTGGGAAGCGCGCATAAATAAAAAGATGATAATCCAGGACTTAAAGCATCAGACGAATCTTCAAAATCATATTGGATAATATGAAATGTGATTCTGGTAGGATTGTTATGGAATGCTTGAAGAAATTTGACAAAACAAAATATATCTTAAACATAAAAGAATCATACGCAGCAGAATCATGCTTGAAGAAACTGTGGCTTGTTCTGCCTTCGGAAAATGACTGAGGATCTGTGGAAATTCAAATTTCAACTGCAAACATTGCAGAAATTGCGAATGGAATAGGACGGGATGGGTTCGATCAGACAGAATCGAGTGACATTAGTAGTTGCTTGAATTGCAAGTTGAAGATTTTACTGAAACCAACTTGGAGGAAACGTTGAATTTACACCCTATTGAAGACGATGCTTCATCAAGCACTTGGAATATGACATTAAATTTGAAAAATCTTAATAAAGGTTCAAGAATGACTTTGTGATTTTTTTATGCAAATTGATTTGTTTATGGAATGATATCTTATCTTTACGATGCAAATTGCTGATGCTACTGCTGAAATATCAATCTGAATTGAAGGAACAACCCAAGCCTGAAGATACTCAATAAATATGGTCAAAATACTCAATTAAATCGATTTTTTATATATATTTTCATTTTATCACCTTGGTGCGTATCCCTATAATCCCATATAAATTACAATTTCATATACAAGTTCTCCGTATTCCGGGTATATTTACGGAACATGCGAATAAAGAGCTTATACTTTATTGTATTTCTTTGAACGGTTTTCCTAAGATTTCATGAAATTATAATGAATATTATCCTTTTTTGATATTTGGTTCACAAACAAATTTCTCTCTAATTAATTTCGTCTCAGATTATTCATCTTAGCATCCTCTGAAGTGACATAAGCTGACAGCGAATAAACTCTACGTCATAAAAGGCACTGGAATATCGTTTACAGATGTACTCATAAAAGATATTCCGAGTTGCAGATTAGTTTGCTGAGATTATTTATCCTGATCCCTGATTAAACAAGGGAAAGTGTTCTTCAAGATGACGTACATGATTAATGGGACAAACAGAAATCTCTCTTTGTTACAAGTAAATTAATCTTTTGCATTTATACATAGACAATTTCTCCAATTTCTTCTCCGACAGAAGAACAAAAATTACGACACCGCCTTCACATATAAAATCAGCGTTCCCTTTCGTCCCATTCCGCTTGTGCAGTTCACTAGTTAATATTATATTCCACAGAAATTCAGAATATCTTTGTCACGTATAGCTCTTTTATATAAATGGAATCCAACGAAATGTCTTTGAAATATTGCACACCGAACGTAAACTTATTGATGGTCTCACGTTTATTATTTCTACCTTTTATTGATTGCAAATCCAGTCTTCCCTAGAAGTGCTTTATGGGTTTTTGCAATGAGCGGATTTCAAAAAAGTTTTACTTGACCTACTGTGCCTCTTGAATTGTTTTTGTGGTTGCTATCATCACTTTTTAAAAGATGACAATGAAACAAATTCAATAATTTTTAGACCGGACTGAAAAAACAAATTATTTTAAATGTAGGGAGATGCGTACAAAATGACATACAGATTTGATTTATCAATTAATCATAGCACATTCATTTTTCACAGCAGTAATTTTCAGTTATAAACCTATTAATTATATTACACATTTAAAAGAGAAACAAACTAGAAAAAATTATAATTTCAGTTTAACTAAGAACAGCAAAATGCAAATTGGAATTATCTGCTAGCTGCTATTGAAAAACCCCTAACCCCGGCCTACGAAAGACGATGCAAAATGCATCTTTCTTACGTAAATTGCAATACCTGAATTATCTTATTTTCTTTCTCATATTAATTACACCTGTGACCGACTGAAATCGGTCAAATGATAAGCCATGTGATCGTCTAGTACCTGAACTTGCCTTGAAGTTCTCTTATATAAAATAGGACCCTTTTCTTTGTTGTGTTGTGTATTTGTAGTAACCTACTCAAGTTCTTTCATGTGAAGTTTGATGTGATACGACCAATTCTTCGTCGCTTAAACCATAGGTAAGGAAATTAGAAAATCAAAACAGATTCGGTAACAATGTCTATTTGATCTTTGCAGCATTTGTATTAAATTCTTATCCTTGCATTCTTTGGCATCTTTTAATGAATTTAATAAATATGATCATTTAGAGAGAGGCCCAATTTGCCCTCACCCATATTTTGAGTGGAAGTTTATACATTAGATTATTTTATACAGACCTAATTGGTCCTCACCCATATTACGAGTGGAAGTTGTAGTATTTAATTATTATGAACAGACCTTATTGGTCCTCACCCATATTTCGAGTGGAAGTTGTAATATTTAATTATTATGAACAGACCTTATTGGTCCTCACCCATATTTCGAGTGGAAGTTTTAATATTTAATTATTATAACAGACTTAATCAGCCCTCATCCATATTCTGGATGGAATTTGGATATGAGATCATTGTAGACAGGTCTAACCGACCCTCACCCATTTTATGAGTGGTAACTGACCCGATTGAAGGGTTTTGGTAATATGATATCATGTTTTCTGACGAGGTCGTTGCCCTGATACTCCAAACTCTGAAAGATTTACTTTTAAAATTCTAAGGAACACGTCCACAGCTGACAACTTGCAAGCGTTAATTCGCTCGCGTATTTTTGATCGAATTCAGTAATTCGTATAGTATTAAAACGTTATATATGGAACTAGAGGTAAGCCCGTAAAGCCGTACGTGATTCTTTTGCTCAACTAAGCGCCAACGGGCAGTTTATTGTCACTGACTGCGGATCATATTCTATTCCCATATCGCGGATTTGCCAACCAGGGAAACATGCCCTCTGATCATACACCTGTATGTACCACAAACGTCACATACATTCCCTAACTCAGACATTCTTCAAAACTTTCATATCGACAACATACAAGCCTCAATGTCTGTGGGTCCATACATGCGTATCGTCCCTAAAGCCATTTATTTATACTAATGAGAAATGATATTACTCGTAGGTGATCATTACACCTGAAGGCAGGGAAAGTTCCCTTATTGAGCTTAAGAGTATCGGACATCAAATCAATAATTTGAAAGTAAGATCTTCCCCTAAATGGATACAATGAAAATATAAATATATTCGTCACCGGTTAAGTATGTTCTGCTAAGTTATAAACTGAGATAAATAGAAATACCGAATAAAGGGATTATGGTATTTCAAATAGATAATTGGCCCATTATAGAAGCAAAGATAAGAATCAATATTAAATGTTCTCACAGTCGAACGTATCGTTCATCATATTGTAACAAAAGATTTGGATTTGCAAAATGGTTAAGTAACATCTCAATGAGATCAATTTTCTGAGTTATAAAAGTAAAGTTAAAGTTTCATATCAATATTAAACTTCATAACATTTCAAATTCAAATAGTTCTCAAGTTGTTAGAATTAGTACACTATAGCTTAATTACGTTTCAATAATGTTGCAAGTTTGATGAACAAATTTTAAAATCAATGCCAAAGAATTTTAGTGTACTTCAAAATAATGTGTTAGGTTTAAACAGGTGTTGAAATCAATATAAAATAAATTCAGTACATTTCATATTCTACCAAGTTACGAAAGCAAACGTTTTAAATAAGTCTGTGAAAATAACTCTTCAAAATATATATTAGAAATGTCAGTGCAGTTCAAATAGATCATTTGCCAAGGAGAAAGAAAATATGTGAAATAATTTGGAATTTGAGAAATGATTATTTCAACTCGTCCTCAGTGCGTTCAGAAATTACGTAGCATATACTTCAAGAAATTCGTGAAAATCAAATAGTGAGCAGAAATATTAAAATAAATTCAGAAAGTAATCACCTGTGAGACACAGCGGGAACGGTGTTTCTTCTTCCCCTGTCCGGCTTCTCGGAGAGGAACAATCTGCGTCTTCCATTCTTCTGGACTCATGTTGTGCACGATTAATTAACTCAAATTTAATTCCGATTCACACGAGTCAGTAAATTCACTGAGCTTCGAAAACTAAATAACTGAATTATAAGAGTAACTGCACATCTGACGAAAAATAACTCAATAATAACCAAAATCATAATAATGAATGAAAATTAATGATCCCTTAACGTCGCGATCGTGGTTACTTATATATGCGTGACCCAGCAGTCCTTACCTCCTCACTTCCCTCTGCCCTTGGTACTTAAGTACCAGTTACATAGTCTTTTCCAGACGCGTTCCTTCGTCCCGACGTGGGAATTGCTGATTTAGAAAACACCAGCTTTGGAACCGTGGATATTCGAATGAGTGCTTAAGAACTTAGGTATTAAAGTCGACTATTGGTTTCGCTGGATTTCTTATTTGGGTTAGATAAATTCCTTCGTGTCTATGTTTACACTATTGGGTGATTTCAAGCTGCCTTAGAAATACGTAATATTCTACTATATTGGGAATTTAAAATATAATTATTGAATCATTCTGGCAAATGACCGTCTTTTCACTGTAATTTTGAATTCAGATAAACAATATGAAATGTTATGCAGGTAGATCTACAAAATACAGTTATCACAATTGATAATAAAATTCAATTAGATCAAAACCAAGAAATATATGGATAGTTTTAGCAAATTAACAAAAAAAAATTGACCCCGGTTCTGGGTCGTCTCACTATCTAGACTGGTCGGCTATAGGAACTTAAACTAGGAGCTAGATGACGATGACATTGAAAAATTTGACATGTTTTCCAGAGGGATTTTGGTTATTACATCTAATTGGGAAATGTTTCAGGATTTTGAGGCCAAATGCTGATAATTTTGAATCCGTTACATTCAATACATTGAATACAGTTGAAATCGTTCCATGTCATATTCAGGTTAGTGTTTCTTCGGAGAGATTGGGCCTTAAACAGAATACACTAAGCATTCAGAGAAAATTATGCTATAAATACATCACAATTTTGGCGAGATGGTTTTGTCGAGCTTACACATCCGAAATCCTTTATTTTTATTTAAGAGTTCACTTTGGCTATCACCCAGCAACCATCTAGAAAATTCCACTATAGTCGATTTCTTCTGAACATAAAATTTCTCACACAATGCTTTTCATTATTGCATCCAATTCTTCCTTCAACAAGTCTTGAACTTGTTCTGTATTAATTTTCTGTCATATAAATTGTTTTGATTTCTATTGTAATTTCATAATTTCCAACCGCACCCTTTTTACTCCTTTCACTTACTACCTACTTTCGACAATCCCGCACTGATTCTATATTGGTTCCGTAGACTATGCCGCCATTGCAGCAGGTTATATCACAACGTGGTCATGTTATATGTGCATTGCTTCAACTTGTTTGTGTTCTTAAAGGAGTTTTGTGAATGAAATGCTGAGTTTAATATCTCCAGCAATAATAAGTGATACTTACATGAACCACATTCCAACGAACTGTTTAATTCACAACAGACACAATAGAAAAATATATAGCGAATATTTTCGCTACAAAGAGGTCTCTAGAAATTCACAGACATCGTAAAAGGTAAGTATTGATTCATCCGCTTTGTAAGCATCGGGAGGATCGCATGGAATGGATTCAATTATAGTCACTACTTCCAAATATTTACAGTTATGGGAATGCCAACGAAGCAGGCAACCTATCGTCACATTGACTCATCAGCATCTATGGGGAAAAATGCCCCTTCGAGCAAATAAATCGTCAATGCCGACAGACCGATTCATGTGGAGTTCATCAGAGAGACAGCGGTGAAAGCATTCCAAGCATTTGACGACCACCCAAACCCATTAGTTAACACCCTAGGAGACTTTGATGTAGAAGAACCGAGAAAATACAAGAGGCTCAGAATGGTGCTTCGAGAAGACCCGGATTAGCTATAAGAATCTTGTAAAATAAATATATTAAGACCGTCGTCACTAGGACGACAAAATGAACTTGTACTTAAATTAATTATTTCAGGTTACATTCATATCCCTCAGATCTCGGCTTAGAAGCCTAAAATTGTTCACTTTTCCAATCAATCAAAGAAATGTAAGTTAAAAGTTGCAAAACTGGGACTTAAATGAAGATTATGTTAACTGAAAAAACTGACCGATTCATGCGATCTGTACGATGCCGATAAGTGGATGCAGTTCTATGCAACGTATACGAAATTTCGTTGTGTGCAATCTAACCTCGAATTCGAACTTTCTGTAGAAACAATAATAAAGCAAGTCTTAAAAGCAGAATATAATAATGTACCAGAATATGATAATATACCATGAGTTACTAACCACAATCTGAAATTGACGATGAGGATTAGCAGTATGATAACGACAATTCCTAGAATGACGATGAAAAAATATAATTTTAAAATATCATCATATTCTTCACTTGAAAGAAAATCATGGGAAAGTGTGAAATTATTTCCAACCGCTTGATTCAAAATATTCCTTAAAATAATTGTCGGATATTTGGGTAGTGCGACCCTGTATTCGAATCTGACCCGCCTGTGTATTTCAGTATGACTTTTTTTGCATTTTCCAACAATTCCCTACGGATTTGTGTCACTTTCGATTCGTCAGTTTTTTGAATGGGAGCTCACTTGAAACTTCCATCGAAATTTCTGGAATATATTCATATTTTTTTTTATTTTCTCCCCTTTTGTACGACCATCCTTACCGTGGAAACTGGCATATTACCAGACTTTTGTCATCAGATGCACGTTAAGCATATAAACTGACAAAATTTGACATGCTAAAAGGGAAACCATTATATAATCTTCTATTCATGCTATCACCTAACCTTTAAAATCCAATATCCGCACGACGCTTAAATAAATCACTATTTAGTATTATGGGCACGCTTACTATAATTTCGAAATAAGCAATATGGCTTCCATCTACAGGGTGCTCCACCTCAAACAAGCCACCTGTATATTTCTTATTCCGTCGTGAAGTTTGCCAAAACACGTGAAATGATTATCGTTTTTTGTTTATTTAAGGGTTTATATATATATATATATATATATATATATATATATATATATATATATATATATATATATATATATATATATATATATATATATATAGATTTTCGAGGACGTAGATTTCTGGTATTGATTGACCATTCGTTGATTGTCGTTGACGACGTTTCGGCTGGATCGCATCAGCCATTTTCAAGTCGGAGATTCTTCTTCAACTGTAGCGTATCTCTGTTGCGTGGTAGCTTTTTACTTCCGCGATCTCAAGTTGTATCGTGGAGCGCTCCTATTGCGCTCGCGGACTGAGTATATTCGACGCTGCTTTTACTGTTTTCATGTTTGTTTCGTCCTGTTTCTGTGTTACCGGTGGCGTATGTTTTAATACTGTCTTCCGAGTCGCTAGTGAATTTATGGCGTCATCCCGTTTGTTCATAGTTGTGTGTTTTTCTATCTCGATGGCTTCTTTTATTTTTCCTTTTTCGTATTTGTTTTATGTTGGCTACCTGTTTTGTGTTCCCATAGTCGAGTTTGTGACCAGTTTAGCTCGAGTGTTGGAAGATTGATGATAAAGGTGCTTGTCGTTTTTCTGAATTCTTATGTTCTTGTATCCGAACTTCTATTCTTCTATTTGTTTGCCTAATGTAGACGCGATCACTGCCCGTGCACGGAATTTTGTAGACGCCTTGGTTTTCGATGGGTATTTGATATTTTGGTGTTCTCAGATTGGTGTGGATGGTATTGTGTGGTTTGTAGATAGGCTTGATGTTGTGTTTCTGAAAAATTTTTCATATCTTATCGATTCCTCCTTTGACGTACAGTAGGATGGCAAGGCTTATAGGTTAGGCTTTTTAGTGAACTTTATCTCATTGTGTTGTTGGTTCATATGATGTAAAAATTCATTGAGTTTTTCTCGTCCGTGTTGCCAAATTATGAATATGTCATCGACGTATCTCAGCCAGATCTTCGGTGTGAGTTTTGCGTTTTTAATGCTTTTCTTGCCAGGCTTGTTATGAGTAGATTTGCTATTGCTGGTGATATTGGTGACCCCATAGGTGCTCCATCCATTTGTTTGTCATATTCTTTTTTTGTAACTGACGTATGTGTTTTTCAAGCAGGGTTCCGTTAGATCTATTATGTATGATGGAAAGTCGTGGTCGGAGCAAAGGGTGTCCAAAGTGTCTTCGACAGGGATGATACCACGTCTAAGTTAGCTAGAATGTCATCTTGGTCGATAGAGATATTTCTTAGCTTCTCGACGAAGTGGGCTGAATTGCTTATAACTTAACGAGGAAATCGACGTAGAAAACAAACCTATAAGCCTTGCCATCCTACCAAACGTCAAAGGAGGAACCGATAAGATAGGAAAAATTCTTTAGAAACACAACATCAAGCCTATCTACAAACCACAGAACCATCCACAACAATTTGAGAACACCAAAAGACTAAATACCCTTCGAAAACCAAGGCGTCTACAAAATTCCGTGCTCGGGCAGTGATCGCATCTACATTGGGGAAACAAATAGAAGAATAGAAGTTCGGATACAAGAACATAAGAATTCCGAAAAACCTTCACCAGCAATCTTCCAACACTCGAGCTCAACTGGTCAACTCGACTACGGGAACACAAAACATGTAGACAACATAAAACAACTACGAAAAAGGAAAATAAGAGAAGCCATCGAAATAGAAAAACACACAACTATGAACAAACGGGATGACGCCAAAAATTTACCAGCGACTCGGAAGACAGTATTAAAACATACGCCACCGGGAACACAGAAACGGGACGACACAAACAAGAAAACAGTAAGAGCAGCGTCGAATACACTCAGTCCGCGAGTCGAACAGCCGACCAATAGGAGCGCGGGATCGCGGGAGTATAAAGCTACCACGCAACAGAGATACGCTACAATTGAAGAAAAATCTCCGACGAAAATGGCTGGTGCGATCCAGCCGAAACGTCGTTAACAACAACCAACGAATGGTCAATACCAGGGTCAACGGACGAGAAACCGGAAGAAAGAATCAACATATATATATATATATATATATATATATATATATATATATATATATATATATATATATATATATATATATATATATAGTTTTACCCCGACGAGTTGCCCATATATCTGTTCATGCAATCAAACTGATTTCATGAGAAAATATAAATCCACCACCCGGTAATTAATACCATTGCCAGGCAATGATTATAATCAAAACATATCCTGGAGTAATTATATATTAGGATAACGTTAAATGTTATGAGAATATATCAATCTACCAGAATATATACATACTATAGCATCATCAGACAATGATATCAATGTACCAACGAGTAGTGTCAGAGGCTTTCTCCCGGAAAAATCCAGTGTACGGACCTTAGTCAAGTAACACTGAATGTTACTCATTAATAGTTTCCTTTGTGTGAAGTGGTGAACGATCGGATAGAATACTGCTCTGAATATAAATGTGACAAAATTGTCAGTTAATTATATTACATTTATATAAACAAATAAATAAAATATGAAATGAGATTCTGAGCAGTATAAACTAAAGAGAAACCTATGACTCTACCTCATTATTATTTTCGGAAAGAAACCTACGAAGAATATTACAAGATTTGATGACTGTTATCTTTTGTAACTGTTCAAACAAATTTTTCTTCAGACCCAAAATCTCAATACTTTTGTGAAGATTTCTAGGAATAACGCCTGTTGTAGAAATAATAATCGGTAGAATAAATATTTTCTTCATTTTCCACATTTTTTAATCTCGTCGCCAAGCATCATATATTTAGAAATTTTTTCATTGTATTTATTTTGTATATTATGAGTGTCGGGTATAGCAATATCAATTATATATGTTATTTGATCCTGTTTATCATTAAGAACGATATCTGGTCTATTGTGTTTTACAGCTCTGTTGCAAAGAATTGTTTTATCAAAATAAAGTTTATATTTGTCATTTTCACAAATAATCTCGGGTTCATATTTGTGAATTTTTTCTTTTGGGAATTAGGTCATGTTTAATTCCTAGATTAAAGTGAATAATATTAGCGACGGCATTATGTCTTTCTAAATAATCTGTTGAAGCAAGGACTGAGCAAGATGATAATATATGAAAAACTGTTTCTGAAGAACAGAAACATACACGGCAAGAATCATCTATATTTTGTTTGATGATGTGTTTTCTATAATTCCTCGTGAAAACAACCTGATCCTGGATCGCAATTGCCAAGCCTTCTGTTTCAGCAAACAATTCTCCAGATACTAACCATTTATACGATGTAATTTCATCAATATAATCATTTTTCAATTCTTTAGGGTGCTTTCCGTGTAATTCCTTCTGCATCCAACTTTCTCTTTTAGAATTATCATCAAATATATCGAAATCTACCTTTTGCATTGTCAAGTTCAGAGGTATAAGATTATAATCTGAAGCAACAAGAATATCATGTAATTTAGACGTTCTCTGTTTATCATGAAAATGGGAACGTAGATGAAAAATCTGTTTACTATGAAGATTATTCAAATCAATTAATCCACGACCTCCAAGATGTCTAGGTAGTGTAACTCTCTGAACAGCTGACTTTGGGTGGTGCTTATGATATTTACAGAGCATTTTCCTCGTTTGACATTGTAATTCATTTAGATCAGTTTTAGACCATTTAATAATTCCAAAAGAAGATGTAAGAATAGGAACAGCATAGGAGTTGATAGCTCTGAAAAGGTTTTTACTAGTTAAATAACTCTTGATGATAATTCTAAGTCTTTTGTAATATGAACTTCTAATATTTTCTTTAGTGCTGCTATGGTTAATTGTCTTCTCTTGACAAAATCCAAGATACTTATATGTATCTCCTTGATGCATTGGCTCGATTTCGATATTGGAAATCTTCATATAATCAGAGGTGATCTTTCCTTTTCAATAGAAAGATTTTTACATTTTGGAAGCTCAAATTTCATATGAATATCATTGGAATAGTTGAAAGTAATCTCAAGTAGATTTTTAAATGAGATCTGGTTCCGGCATATAATTTAATATCATCTAAATAAATTAAGTGACTTAATTTATATATATATATATATATATATATATATATATATATATATATATATATATATATATATATATATATATATATATATATATATATATGTGTGTGTGTGATATGAATATCAGTCGATGATACATTAGGTAGAACAATCTTCGCCCCAGAGCAGGAAGGCTGCCGAAGAAAATCTCAGGGTTGTCGAGAACTGCTTGTGATAGATTGCCTTGTCACTCAACAAGCTCGGAAAAAGTTGACCATGGCATGGATCGATTATAGAATAGCTGCACTCGTGGCTTGTCGAGGTGCTGAGACTGTATGGAATAGCTCACCAAATAATAAGACTACTCGAACATCTGATTACATCCTGGCAAACATCCATAGTCTTCCATACATAGAACGAGGACATCGAAACTGAGGTAATGAAAATAAACCGATGTATCTTTCAGGAGGATACTCTTAGCACTATATGGTTCTTTCTAGCACTTAACCCTTCAAGTATGCTGCTCAAACGTAACAGCAACATTTATATCATTATCAAGTTCATAAGGATGACCTGAAAATCTACACCACCAAGTCCGAGCAGATGCGCAGACAGCTTGAGACAGTCCCTCTTTCACTAACGCCATATACATGCAGATGTGCAAAGAGAAATGTGCCGTCATCAACATCTCTCGTCATCTCTCTCTTTATAATTCATACCTGTTTTTCTATGTTCGAGAGAAATTGTACAGCTGCATGTAGCACAATATAAACAATCTTATCCTTCTTAACGACAACACAGACCTATGTGGTTCCCCAATATTTGGGATTTTCAAGAAATTATGGATATACCTTTGAATACCTAACTATATTCCAATAGTAAAAACTTGTAGTCTTTCTCTCATTTCATAATTCATACCTGTTTTTCTATATTTAAGACAGCTGTTCTTAGTTTTAACTCACAATTTGTGAACATCTGATGATAGAAATATCGAAATAGCTGTCACTTTTGTTTATTAAATATTTCCATCTACTTTTGTGATATTCTTTACAAAGTAATCCAAAAACACAGTATGATCCTTTAACTTAGGTTAATGCATAAAAATATTAAAAGTGTAAGAAATTCTCCTAAACCAGTTCTAATACACTTCTGATGGTATGGTATTCCAAATAAAAAAGGAGGAACCCTTTCAGGATCACATCGTTGTCCACCTGTACGTCTGTCTGTCTATCAAGGCACTCAGGAAACGTGTAGTTATAAAGTTGAATTTGATTTCGTATACTCAAGTTGATAATCTCATGCAACAAATAAGGATCAACCTTCTAAGTCAACCCAATGCAGAGATACGTTCGCTTATGTTGCATTTGGCGGAGTTTTTTGACTGTGTCAAGAAAATTGAAATCAATAGGGCATTTCTCATAAACTTACAAACATGAAATATGGATGGAACTAGAGTCTTATATTATAGTACAGATATAGAAAAAAGTCTGAAAACTGTGTTGTATCATGAAAAATAATGTGTTTTCGTTGCAACGTACGTATTAACTTTTCTGTAAATAAATCGTAAGCATATTGAGTTGAAATTGATACCAGATACCGTCGTCTTCAATCCATTTGATCTGCGATAATCAAAACTCAATTCTATCGGAAGATACGGTAGTTCACGTCGCATTATTAGGTTACTTAGCGTTGAAAAAGAAACATGAAATTTTGGAACTACGGACGATTTAAAAAATAAATTTCTTGTTATACAGAATACAGCAGAGCAGCAATTCTGATGATTGAGTTATGAAATTAGCCTTATTTTTAATGACGATTGCAAATTCGTGATTGAAACTTCGGTATCAGCTCTGGCTAGAAAATATGAAACATTATACAATAAAACAGAATTTCTTTAAAATTATCTTATTTTATTAAATTATTAAATTGAAAAATTTTCTTTTGTAAGATATTCTTGCAGATGTTGTAGTCAGTGAGCTATTCTGAATGCTTTAACAATAGTCAGCCATCATGTATGCGTTTCAGTACCCTTGATAGTGTTCCTTCCTAGTCCGACGGTCCTAGTGGAATCGCGAATGAAATGAAACGAGTCATTTTATGTCAAGGAAAACCTAACACTAATCAATACTAATTTAGAACATGTTCTAATAAAGTTCAAAAAGTTTCAGTCACCAGTATTTGAAAAACAAGTTGTATTTAGTTAACAACTGATTTTTGAGCTCCCTGTATCTAAATAGCATCAAAAAGTACGTTGCCTCGAAAATAATACTTTTCTCGTTGAACTGAACAAGAAGTTTTTACCTCACTCAAATCTGAGTCAATTTTGTTGGCCAAAGATAACACTTATTCCTAAAGTTTCGATAAAATATAGTAATAGTTCAATTCTAACTGATTTTATTTACAACAAATCTTTACAAATGATGCTCAAAAGGGATGCCCTTCAATCAAAAAAACTAGTGAAACCATTAAGATCGACTTTTATATCTAAACGGCAAATATACTAAACTCCTATTATACGAAACGCCTTATACACTATACGTCTATTATACGATACCCTAATAAACTACTTTTCATATCCAACTCTATCTATACTGAACGCCTCATTATATTCACTGATATTCATACTTAATAGTTCTTGACGTTATATGGAAATCTTTCATATATTGCCTCACACATCTTTATGATAAGGCAGCTTCCAGTATTGCTTTATCAATACTGATTAACCCAATCCAAGGAGATACATTGAACTTGTAAATCTCAACTTTCTCCAATTGAGTTAGTATGAGATACAATTAAAAAAGTGCAAACATTGATTCAAAGAAACAAATTGTTCAATCACCTTTTAAGCGTATTCATTCATCAAGAACTCAATAAAATATATATACAGACAGATCTTCAGTTTCAAATTTTGATTAGTACTTAATTGTTCTGATTCGAATCAGATTGAATGAGAATCGAATAAGATTCATGAATTATAATTTTCTAAACCAAAATGAGCAACAAATATCAGCTCAAATAATACAGCAAGATAAAAGAATTACTTCTCAAGTGTATTAATGAAATATAAAAAAAGTTCTTCTCAGATTAAAATTTCTCAAGAGTATCGAAAAGACAAAGGCGAGAAATTAGTATTAAAATAAAGGAACACTACTGAATATACAGAAATTTCAACATACAGGGTGCTTCAACGAAAACTAAACAGAGGCTGTATCTACCAAGATATTCATTTCTGAACAAAACGCAAAAACAGGTCAATTTTTGTTTCACGGGGGACCCCCTAAGCGTAGGTTGAAATCCTTGAACATTTTGAATGGGAAAGATGGGTCGATCACAAAGATAAAACCTTTCTTTCGAGGTATCACTCGACCCATCTACCCTCTTCCAAATTTTCAAGGGTGGTCACCCCTGCTCTAGGGGTTGAATTTGAGATGAGGATGGTACTTGATGATGACTGCCATTGATCAGCATGGATCTGTTCCATTTTACCTCACTGAAACTTGAATAGTCTCAGGGAAATAGTATTCCCTATATTTCAGTTGCTCACCTAGTATCTTTTACATTTTTCAATTGAAAATAAAACTTCGTTCAAGGCGATGTAGACAAAGATACCACCTTTCTTTTGAGTCATCACTCGACTCATTTTCCCTATTCAAAATGTTCAAGGATTGCGCTTAGTGGGTCGATATTTCAGGCAAGTTTTGTACCCCAAAAGATGTCCCCCTTGAAACAAAAATTGACCTGTTTTTGCGTTTTGATCCGAAATGAATATCTTGGTAGTATAGCCTCTGTTTAGTTTTCGTTGGAACACCCTGTATATACTTTTCGCGAATGAAACAAAATTGATTCGAATAATTTAATACATCTGCTCATGTCGCAGTCTGCTGTATATTTTGACTCTCGCAAAGAAAATCATAATCTGAAAAGTATTCCTGTTTACCTAGGATGACGACATTTTGCATGAAACAATTTAATTCGTCCAGAGTGAAAAGGAAACTCTTGATTTTCAGTTGAATTATATGAAAAATTCGATAATGAACTTATTCGCTTTTTTTTTCAGGATTGTGTGGGCGTATAAAGTTCAAATTAAGTAATCATTAATATTATCTTGCAATCAAGAACTTCCGTAAGAAGAAGAATTGTTTTGAACCCTACAAAAATAAGAAATGAAAAATATAGTAATCGAAAGTTTTGCAATAATTAACGAGTAGAAATAATTAAAACAAACAGTTTTTAGGCATATCATATTCATGATATTTAATGGTAGATGCGAATCTTCTGATTATCGGAATATCAGCATGAAGTATCAATTTTCATATAAGAATTCCGAGTTGATAATTTTTGTAACTATTAATATGCCTTCAAGATTCGACGGTATGCCAGACCTACTCGCACAGATTATTCATTTCATTAGCAAAATTTTCATATACAAATCATATACTGATATATTTCCTTCTTCTTTTCAGACTTTCTGTGTGGTGTCGAAAAGGTTCCGTAAAAACTACATCCACCGATTCACAGCGACAGATTCTCTCTTCCTCTTCAGCCCGTTCAGCAGAACGAGAAAAACTTGTATATACTTGAGTACGAATCAGTTCTTCGATTATCTAGTTATGGCCACTATTTTACTCAACTGTGTCTTCCTCGCCATGGCGGAAACAATCGAAGAGGCTGAGTAAGTAATCCACTATATGCAGGGTAAATGTAATTCGAAACATTGTGATAAAGTTTAAGGAACGATAAGAAAATTTAGAAAGATTGAAGATAAAAAAAATTTAAGAACAAATGTAACAAAAATAACTTTACTTCGTTAAGCACAGGGAAATATAAGCAATGAGATTCTAATTCAATAATTGTCACTGAAATCTTGGAGGAAAAGTCAAGGAAGTTTTGCTCAGATATTTAATTACATATTATAGTTATGATGAACAATGTCAACAAAATATATATACAGTCAATAAGACTTATCTTGGTGAAATAGATGAGGTAGAGGTCGTCTATATTATAAATAATAAAAACAAGTACTGTGTTTTAAGAATTTCACTTAATAATTGCGATTCGTAACGCGTTTCACTACACCGTAGCTTCTTCAGACGAATGAATATGTATTATTATATGCGTTACGAATCGCAATTACTAAGTGAAATTCTTTAAAACACAGTACTTGTTTTTTATTATTGATAATGGAATTTTACCAAGTAAAAATCTCCCAAATTCAAATGTCTATATTATAGTCCCCAATTACTTGTTCAAATTCCAAAAACATCTTGTATTCTACTGCTTCATATGGGGGAAAACCTCTATTTCAGCTGCGGATTCATCTGGATTTTTTGACTCCAGGTAGAAGTTCCATCTACGACTCTCCACCTAGGAATCTCTATCTACGACTTTCCACCTAGGACTAAATTCCACAAATTAGACATATATCACCTATGCTCTAACGTAACAGCCGGCTTCACCAGGGAATTTAAAGTAACAAAATAATGTGGGTGAAACGTAATTCAATCATCATCATAGTCACAACGTCTTAACGGATATGTTGTGAACTCGTAAAATGCATTAAGTCGGAGCTGGAACGCTGCCGATACGAAGATTATCAATTGTTTTGGAAATTGTAGCACGCCATCTTTCTCGATTTCGAGTTAGTTCGGTGGCATTTGTGACACTCACATCCATCAACTGTTACGTTGCATCCACCTATCGTATAGGAGAACGGCCACGACGTCGCCCATTCGGAGTATGAGCTTGGACAAGTTTCTCCATATTATTGCTTCTATGAATGTGACCGGAGAACGTCACAATTCGCGTGAATAAAATGAAGGAGAGCCGCTTTGGATTACCAAGTTCATTTAAAATCGAAACATTAGTTCGATGGGCGGTATAAGGAATTCTCAACATTTTTCTCCAAGCCCTTATTTCAAATGCATCAGTGTGAGGGCGATCTGCCTTCTCAATAGTCCAAGTTTCAGATGCATATAGAGGAATATAGAAAAAATAAGAATCTGAACTATCGACATTTTGGTGCTATTATTGGTGATATTATTGTCACGCTATGTTTTAGTGAGTTTCGTCATGGCTCCTGCTTGCTGTATACGTCGTCTAATATCATTTCCACAGCCACCAAAATTTTCGATCGAAGAACCGAGATACACAAAACTTTGAACTACTTGGCAACGGCCAACAGAATTCATTTCAGGATAGTTGTTATGTTCCCTGTCTACGATCATAACCTTGGTTTTATTATAGTTAATACTAAGACCATACGCTGCACTTTGTTGTTCTAGGTTGCTCAGGAAAGCTAGCAATTCTTCCCGAGAAGCAGCAATAAGGGTAGTATCGTCAGCAAACCTTAAATTAGTAATCTTGCCACCACCAATAGTTATGCCGCCATGTCAGTTGTCAAGTACAAGTCTCATTACAAACTCGGAGTAGATGTTAAATTACATCGGAGATAATACGCATCCTTGACGTACTCCTTTTCTGGTTACCATTTGATCAGACAGATTACCGCCAATTCTTACTTGAGCTGAGTTGGACATATATAGTCTGTGAATGAGAAAAATTAGATGGTGGAGATTTCCCATAGAGCGAGGAATTTCCCACAGTTTAGGCAACTTGACGCCTTGGAGTAGTCTACAAAGCAGATATAAATAGGAAAGTAATGTCCCCTGGCTTTCTCAATGATCTGCCCCAAGTTCAAGATCGGTTCATGCGTACCACGTCCTTATCGAAGCTTGCCTGCGTCAGAGAAATTCGCCAGCCAATGAAACTCTCCAAACGAAACTGTAAAATATATAGTACCACCTTACTTGAATAAGAGTGAACGATAATTGTCTGCGTTTGTGGGAGAATCTTTTTCATGGAGTGGAACAAAAAAAAATATGGCCAAACACCGGAGGACCAGACTTTATTACAAGTAAAAGAGAGATGACGTCATTGCCCAAGCGTTTTGAAGTTTTGGAAGAAATGACATCTATGCCTGTAGTTTTGCCCGTTCTTGGTTTTTTCAGGGCATGTTCCACTTCTGAAAAAAGAATATCAGGCTCATGTTCATAATTCAACAAAGGAGCCTGTATGCCATCATCAAAGTGAAGGTTCTGGCAATAAGTACGACACACCCCAATCACTCCATCCAAGTTGGTGATTAACTGTCCATCGGAATTCTTGACCGCCCAAATTCTGGGTTTGAAGTCCAGAGTAATATCTTCAATCTCTCCTGGCAGATTAGTATTGGCATGGGTTTGTATCTTCCTACACAGGTCTTGCAGCTAGAATTTTTATCTTGCCGGCAAAGTTCTTGAATACCGCGCTAGAGCTGCCTATACTATACGTATTATGTTTTGTATCAGAATCTAGACCCGAAAGCTTAAGGCTTCTGCGTGCCTCAATAGCAGGCAATGCATGGGAGGAAATCCATGATTGTTTTGGTTGTATGCTGCGCTTTGGTTGAGATATTTGAGCAGCTCGTAAAAGTGCACTTTTAAATGACAACCACATATAATTAGAACGTTATAGAGGCATCTTGAGAAAGTCTAGACAATTCTCACCAAAAGCAAGCAGGGTCAGCGATTTCTTATATATATCTTAAGTTTTAGTTGGAGTTCACAAATTAGAAGTTGATGGTATGAGCCACAATCTGAACCTGGTAGTGTCCTATGAAGGGTAACAGATGACCTCTACCTTGTTACAACTAAAATGTAATCAATTTGATTACGATGTTGTCCGGTCGGTGAGGTCCAAGTATATAAACGTCGCGGATGCTGGGTGAACAAAGTGTTGGCATATGAATTATTATGGTCAATACAAAATTGAAGTAGTCGCTGACCTCTTTCATTTCCGACACTTAGAACGAATTTATCAATGTGTGTCGCTAGATACTTTTCTTCTACTGTTTTATCAACTTCAGCTTTAAAATCGCCCACAATAAGGACCATCTCGCGATTCGACAGAGATTCAAGTGTAGCTTCGAGATCGTTATAAAAAGATTCCTCCTCATCGGAATTAGATGTAAGTGCATAAACCTGCACAATATTTAACATTATTCTGAGGCAAGAATTAATAGGAAAATTTAGAGAGGTTCTAAAAAAGTAAACTCGTGCTAGGTGTACAGGTAGGTCATAGAATTAAAAGTTGAGTTACATAAAAATCCAGAAAGCATCTACAAAAGCTATTTTCATTTAAAACAGAAGCTACATGAAAAGGAAAGAAGCATCAACAAAAAAAAACTATTTACAAAAAAATTACAGATGTTTGGCAACCATTTTGAAATTTTCAAAGAATTTTATGATTTACATGATAATTTCATGAAAATTACCTGAAAATGAAGGAAATAATGATTAAATATTGGAGTTCGAGTTACTTTTGTCGTTTTCTACTCAGAAAAATCATTTTGATCGTGTTTATTAATGAGAAATCTATCAAGGTCATTATAAAAATTTCAAGAAACTAAATCAATAGGATTATGAAATCCATCTTGAGAAAAAGACAAATTCTGTAGAGCAGAATTTGAATTTTTAATAGTGACTATAAGGCATTCAAGCAATTAATAGGAAAAAATAAAACTTAGATTTTCAAGGTTAAGTGCGGCATTTTTCTAGATGAACTTTCAACTCACCCTATATTTATGATTAAGGTCACTACACAGTCTTTAAGATAAAGTTATATCTGTAATTTCCACTAGAGACTTTTTATATAAATTAATTATTTCAAATACAATCTACGATGATTTTCAAGTTCAACTAATTAGTCCGAAGGTCGACAAAGAAAAGAAAGGAAAATGTAGGATCTGAAGCAAAGCTGGTGGCACATATCATCTGATAGCCGGATTATACGCATCAGACTGTTAACCAGTGGCGTGACACAGATAGAGTTGACTGGAATCAGGTGTCTTAATTCAGATTGTTGTGACGTAATTTTAGCACGTTACACTGCCATATTAACGGAGCACTAATGCCTCGAAAATTGAAGACAATTCCTGTAGACTATGTAAAGAAGGGATAGAATCAATCGCACATAAAGTGCGATTGGAAACTTGGATCTAACAAACTGAAGCTGACTCCTGAAGCTCTCACCCTAAATCTGATATTATTTGGAAGAAAAATGGAGCTTGTGGGTGAAATTTAGGACAGAGTGTGCCGCATAAGACCACTGGCTCAGCTATTAGGTAGCCCTCGCTCGTTATCTATATCTATCAAACCCAAGAATAAACCAATTCCAATATCTGCACTTCTTCTTAATCTAAAAGCACTGAATGCAGCAAGGAGGCTCAAAATGGTATATTTCGTAGCATCAAATGAATGGTTGGATAGTTTTCAGCGGCGACACAGTATAAGCATAGCTTACTATTTCAATCAGCCCTTCCTATCTTTCGGCGTTCAGTTTGCGCCGATCCAGTTATGCAACCACATTCGCATTCATTTTGTGGAAGATGATGACTAAGCATGGAGTCGACAAATGTACTATATTGCATTCAACACTGAACAATCATAGTAAGAAAGTGGATCGTATTTTGAATCTTCACAGCTTTATTGAATGTGATATATTGATAATATAATTAGTGTGACTTTTGTCGAACGGTTTTTGAGTTATAGTGGAAACTTGTGTTTTCCTTAATGTGCACCATTGGCACTTTGATTTTGTTTAATCTAATTTCTTCCCTCCTGAAAAATATATGACATATGAAACTTACGTTTTCATCCAGGAGTGTTTTCATGAAAAATCGGAAATCGTATGACTTTTTCCTGATTGTATTGTCCATTTCATAGACTCAACAAAATTTTTGGAGTTAATTGTACTGCATTTACCATAATGGTATGTACAGTTCATGAAACAATCTGTCTGCAAAATAGTACCAGCATCTGACATCTATGCTACAATGACTGTCATAATTCTAAAATGAAATAAATTCGAACGAAAATTTAGGAGGTATGAACTAGCAAAATCATTCATAGTTCCACCTCTAATTCTTTGACATTGATATTGAACTGAAAATTGTTCAATTCAAGATTGGTATGCTAATCGAGTGCGAAAAAGTGAAAAAAGCGACAGAATAAATATGACAGATTTGTGTCCTTTTCATTCCAGTACAGTTGATTTTTATATTTCAGATTGACCTGGTATATTCAGGGTTCTGTAAAGACTCCCCTGAAGTAATAACGTGTCGATTATCAGGAATACTGTGAATATTTGCCTTTAGTGTCATGAAAACAATATATTATATTTTCAACATTTTTATTGCCTACTCTTGTTATTTTTTCCCAAGGCAACTTATTTAACTTATAGTTATTATTTGACAATACTTTATTTTTTCATGTATGTTAATAATAATGTATTATAACACATTAAAATATTTCATTCACAGAAAAAATGAGCAGAAAGCCAACGGATATTCTAGGGGGTGATGTCAGCATTTTCTGCTGATATGATTTCTTGAATTCTATTTGAGAACATTTTCCAAATTTTGCCTATTGTTTCTTTTGTTCCAATAGAAAATGTACTATTTTTACTGGATCAATAGATTCAATATATTTTGCTTCCATAAAACTATGGAGTAAAATTGAGGAAGTATATATGTTCCAATTTGTTCGAAATAAAACCTTCCAGAAACGGATGAAATTGAATCCTCCTTTGTATCTCTTTCATCATCTGCTTATAACTTCCGTTGAAGGAAATACAGATTCCTTTACAAAATAGCGAGGGCGTAAAAATTTCTTTCATCCTTATACTTGTGCGAATCATATTTCAAAGTAACGAGATAACACAAATATTGGAGTCCGAAGTTTATATTGTTCTTGTTTTATGTAAATCAATCACAAGAATTGAAATATATTGTATTTCGTTCCTTTCTCTCCAATATAATTTACATTCGCAATTTAGCAGAATGGTTGATTCGATCGAGGACCAATTGGAGTTTTTATTTCTTCCCTGTTGCGGATAAAATGTTTGTTTTACTGGCTATTAGGGTTAGAGGAACTATAGCTGAATTTGTTATTCCATAATTTATAGATCATATTCACCCAATTCGACTTTAGCCATTTTCAAATAGGTATATCCCACAAGAGTATTATCTTGAAATAAATACAGAAAACTATCGTAAATTATATACATACAAGATAAAAAAAAAACCACTTCCAACGGGTCGTTCATTCATAAACGAACTTACGTCCTTTTCGATGTGACACATTTCAATGAATAGTTCAATCTGAAATTATGTATATCAACAAATGCTCATAAGGTCTGGTGAGGTCTGATGTTTTTAATCATGAATATACATTCTGGCATATCCAAACAATGATTCGGCAAATATTGCATTAACTGCAACATATAATTCAAAAAATTGCATCATGTATCCTTTGAGCTGAAGAAAAATATATAGGGTGCGCCAGAGTAACCGGACATTTTTTTTCCGTTATAACTTTCGCAATTTTAGAGTTAGATCATTCGTTCTTGCTTAATTAGAAAGCCAAAGGACTAGGTTTTTCAGAAATTGTATTGAACTTTCACTTTCGGTAATATCTAATATGGCTGACCGGCTCGGTGGCGTTGGTGATATAATGCTTGTCCCCTGCGCAGAGTTGCCTGGGTTCAATCCCCACAAAGTCGGTGCGATTTTTCGGATTCTGGTAATCGCTTGAGTACCGATCTTTCGGAAGAGATGTAAAGCCGTTGGTACTGTCTAACAGAGATGTGTTGGACATTAAAGATCCCTTCCCTCGACACGAGAAGGGTTCGGCAAAATTCCTGGGTTGATGAGGTGAGAGAATTCCCCGGCGTGTCATTGGCCGAAAGGCGGAAATAAAGCAAGTTAAAGGAATAACAAACATATGTTAACAAAAATACAGATTGAGGTATTACTGATGCTCTAACTCTAACTCACCCGACATTAATTATATTACCTCAGGGATTTTTGTAATTTCGAAAGATGATTAGAAATGATCCTTTTTGAAATATTTCAATTGAAAAAAAAAATAAATCAAGCTTCATTTAAAGAAAGAAACAAATAAGAGAAAAAAGAGACCCTTTCCGTATGTCAAAGTAAAAAAAATTGAATTTGTTTTCTCACGAAGTAGATGATTTTTCTCGACTCTCTCCTGATACAAGCCTGCATTCGGTTTTCAACCTCCTCTCCGTCTAGGAATGCTTTGAATTACTTTTTCGACCTCCTCTGGGGTGATATTCTCCCACACTTCTGTAGCGGCTTGGATGAGCTGTTGTGGGGTTTTTGGATTATCCTGGCGCGATCTAATTGTCCTTTTGAGATTATCCCATAAATTCTCAATAGGAATTAGGTCTGGGGAGCAAGCTGGCCAGTCCTAAATAGCGAATCTTCCTGTTTCAAGATAAAGCCGCGCAAGGTTGCTGGAATGCGGAGGAGCATTATCTTGCATAAAAGTGAAATTCTGACCGTGGGCATCTTTCCAGATGCGCCATTATACTCGCAGGAAACGAAATCAATTTTGTTTTGCCTTCCAGCATAATGCCACCCAAAAACATCACACTGCCCGCTTGGTATTTCGGAATTCGTCTTACTGCTCGGAGTCTACCTTGTATTCCACGACTCCTTAAAACCCGAATCCGGTGGCCATCTGATCGAACACCAATTCTGGTCTCATCCGAAAAAAACATTCCGCCAATTCTCAATATTTCAAATGTGGTGCTCGATACACCAATTAAGTCTGTTAATTTTTTGTTGTCTGGTAAGTTCTATAACTCTTAAGGGCCTTCTGCTGTATAAACCCTTCTAATGAAGTCTTTGGCGTATCGTTTCGGCTGATACACTGATGCCTGTTTCTCCCAGAAATCGCCTGTGGGGTGCGACGCACTAGGGTCTCTTCTTTCAATATGGCACAAAAAGCGGTCTTGTTCTTTAGTGATCTTCCTACGATTTCTTCTAGGCCTATTTTGCAGAGATTGTAGCTCCACGAATCGGGCGTAGGTTTTTGAAATCACCCCTTGTGATGCCCCCGTTGTAGCCACTATATTTCCCTGTGTCAACTCTTCTTCAACGAGAGCAATCATTCGACCCCTCTGCACATCGGACAATCCAACACAAGGCATTTTCGATTATGATTATAGGCTCTTAAATTCTAGAATTCGTAGTTTCAAATCTCAGTGACGACTAAGTACAATATCCCGAACATTTGCTGATAATTTAACATTTCTTATCATACTGTCAAGTTTTTTTACATCATAAAACTTCATTCTGCACGAGTAGTCAAAGATCCATGGTTAAAAACAATGAATAATGTGAAATACCGAGTGAAACTAAACAGAGGCTATATCTACCAAGATATTCATTTCTGATCAAAATGCAAAACAGGTCAATTTTTGTTTTAAGAGGAACATCTTTTGGAGTACAATACTTGCCTGAAATATCAACCCCCTAAGCGGGTGTTGCAATCCTTGAATATTTTGAATAGGGAAGATGGGTCGAGTGAAGCTACTGAAAAATAGAGGAGACTATCTATCGCCCAGATTAAGATCAAGTATTACTGCCGAAAAATGGAACAGATTCATTCCAGATCAAAGGCTGTCATTTTCCGAAACACCATTCATATCTCAAATTTCGACCCCTAGAGCAGGGTTGACCACCCTGTGTTATATTTAAAGCAGAAGATAGGTTCAGTTATAACCTTCTGAGAAAGGATTTTCGTTTGTCTTCACAATGGTGTGCAAGT
Source organism: Cryptolaemus montrouzieri (assembly GCA_013387265.2). NCBI lineage: Eukaryota > Metazoa > Arthropoda > Insecta > Coleoptera > Coccinellidae > Cryptolaemus > Cryptolaemus montrouzieri. The sequence goes on from JABFTP020000185.1 coordinate 131,019,905, forward strand.
GTTCGATCTGGATCAAAATTACTGGGTGAGCAGCTGAAACATTGGAATAATTATGAAGGATTATGAATCTTGAAATAAATCGATAATACTATCAGTCATAGTAACTTCATTGATTTTTGAAAATTCGTTGTACGATATGCGAGCAATTCATCTAGAGTTGGGTTCACATGCACATGCGTTTTAATCAGTTGACTGAAAGGAAACTTTTTTGTTTACACAGGTGATACTGAATGATCATCGTCCTCATGTGAAATGACTCTTATTTAACGATACGAATCAGGAACGCAGATGTTACAATGATCAGTTTTCTTCAACAAAAAAATTGATTCTCAATGTTTTCGTACTTTTTGTATTCAATTTCATTGTCCCAATTTTATTCCACATTAGTAGTGAAAATTCTGTTGCATTCATCATAATAGTTTCTCTCCTATTCAAAATTTAGTTTTCATAAAATCGTCATGGTTTACTCGATAGCTGAGAGGGTTGAAATGATTGAACTATTTTTCAGTTCTGATACTTGCGCGAACAGAACAGCCAATATCTTCAAACAACGCCACGAAGGTGCTAAAATGACTTCGAAGTATATACTAGAATAAGTTGCCAAATTTCGTGAAACTGGATCGGTGCAAAATAAGAAGCGCGTAATTGAGCGTCCAGTAAGAAATGAAGCTGTGGAAGTGGCGGTGCCTGGTCAAGCGGTGGTTGATCCTACCCTAAGCCTGTAGAAATTGGCAGATGTAAGTGGTGTGAACCAAATGAGTATTTTCCGAATTCTAAAGGGGGATAAGTCTCATCCATATAAAATCAAACTAGTTCAAGAACTGAACGAAGATGATTTCGATCGAAAACTTCAATTATGCGAGACCATAAGTGAAAGAGTCATGAACAATCCCCATTATTTATTTCACTTGTGTTTTTCGGACAAATGTAAATTTTTTCTGAATGGAACCATAAACCGCCACAATTGCCGTTATGGGGCAAATTCTGAGCCGCAAATAATTAACGGAATTCACACTCAGCCGCCTCAAAAACTGAATGTTTGGGTTGGTATTTAAGGCGATCACCTCAATGGACCGTTTTTCATTCCTGAAAATCTTACCAGAGAGTTTTATCATCAACTATTGGAAGAATTTATCGACCCAGCAAAAACGGAGATCATTGAGAATGAGCCCCGCTATTTGGAGAACGAGGTTGTATTTCAGCAGGATGGAGCGCCCCTGCATTTTGCACAACAAGTTCGAGTATTTTTGGATGATCATTTTCATGGTCGTTGGATTGGAAGGAGAGGCCCAACGGAATAGCCCCCACGATCTCCGGATCTCAGTCCATTAGACTTTTTCCTATGGGGCCACCTCAAAAGTATAATCTATAAAATTGAACCTGCTGATTTGAACGACCTGAGACAGTACATCGTCAATGAGTGTAACCAAATCACACCTGAAATTTTACAAAATGTCCGTGAATGTTTCTCACAAAAAAATTTTATGTGCATGGAGGTTTGTGGCCAAGAATTCGAACATTTAAGTTGAGTTTTAGTAACTGCAGTTCCGTTCATTTTATCGGGTAATAAATTAACTTCTACTCGTTAATTTTCTCCTTTCGTTTATTCCCCTCTTTATTTTCAGCCATTGTATTACTCTTTTATCTATTACATTAGAAACCGGATGTCTCAAAATAGTAACTGTCTTTCGAAAGGTGTTTATTCAGGGAAAAATCAACCCCTGATTGATACTGGTCGAAGATAGATGGTATACTATGCATTGCATCTTCAGTCACTTTTCCGTTTTGCATCCTCTAACTCCTATGGAACTCAATGAGAATAGAATTATTGGGAGCAGTCATGAAGGCAATCGAAATCCTTTACTTGAAAGGTACAACTGGATGTAATATTACCCCTGCTCTAGGGGTTGAGATTCGAGATGAGGAAGATGACAGCTATTGATCTTTCGCACTGATACTCCAATAGTCTTGCGGCGACAGTCTTCTCTATTTTTCAGTGGCTTACTCTGTATCTTCTACAATCAAAAATGAAAATTCTTAAACGGGAACGCAGACAAAGATGATACCTTTCTTTCGAGTTATCACTTGACCCATCTACCCTCTTCCAAATTTTCAAGGGTTGTCACCTCTGCTCCAGGGGTTGAAATTCGAGATGGGGATGGTACTTGATGATGACTCCTATTGATCAGCATAGATCTGTTCCATTTTACCTCACTGAAACTTGAAAAGTCTCAGGGAAATAGTCTTCCCTATCTTTTTGTTGCTCACCCTGTATCTTTTACAGTTTTCAATTAAAAATGGAAATTCGTTCAAGGCAATGTAGTCAAAGATACCACCTTTCTTTAAAGTCATCAGTCGTCCCATCTTCCCTATTCAAATTGTTCAAGGATTGGATATTTCGGGCAAGTATTGTACCCCAAATGATTTCCCCCTTGAAACAAGAATTGACATATTTTTGCATTTTGATCAGAAATGAATATCTTGGTAGATAAAGCCCCTGTTTAGTTTTTGTTGAAGCACCCTGTATGTATTCATAAATCCATCAACATTGGTCCTGGAGTTGACTGCTTTTTCTTCTTTTAAAATTTCTATCATTTCAAGAATATTTCGTTTCGAATTATTGAATTCGATAGTACTAATGTCAAAATTGTGAAGATTTTCAATAAACTTTTTGGCAAAAACTGTTTGATTTAGCTTTGATTGTATTGAATATTTATGCTTGTTTACTCTGTTATGCGAGTACTGTTTGGTATTTCCAATAAATGTGGAGTACATTCTTAGCAGTCGATTTTATATATGTGTGATTTTTTTTGGTTTCAACCTGTGGTTTTAATTCAGTGAAAAAACTTTCTGTTGAATTAGTAGGTTTGTGACCTACTCTGATGCAGTATTTTTCTGAATATCTATCCATCTGTTGGGATAATTGGGATGGAAAATATCTGAATCATAACTCTTCAGTACCAATCAAATATGAAAGAAAGAGCATGATAAATGGTTAACAGAGCAATAAAACTTTCTCATCCAAGATATGGAGAAAAATTTCAAGTATATTATGAATATATTAAGAAAATGCATATCCTGGAATGTTTCATAAATAACTAATCAAAAGAGAATACAAACACATACTACAACTCAGGATAAAAACCATGGAGAATAGCGAATTTAAATACATTGGACTACATTATGAAAAATAATAAAATGAACAATAAAAAACGACATAAACTTTTTTGCAGAGCATTTATCCGTTGCATACTGAGAAATCTAATAGAACATTTTCAATTGACTATATTCCTAATATTAGCAATAAGATATGTAACAGATTATACAGAAATAATATTAACACCATCAGCACTAATAAAACTAATTTGGGTTCATTGTTAGTTAAAAATAAAGATAAACCAAATTATTGGATCAAAGCGGAGTATATAATATACACTGCAGTGAGTGTGAGACATTCTATATAGGTCAAACCGGAAGATGAAGGGATAACAACCCGAAAGATATTTCGGGTATTTTGATGAATATTCGTAAAACCTTTGCCAAGTGATAAACCAATCATTTATTCATTGAATGGTCTGTCAGCACGATGCCTTGACCTCAGTCCTAGAGTTCATAAAAGCAAAGGCATTAGAGAGGTGAACTCATCATCCCAGGAATAACATACGCAGGACAAATTCGGCATCTAGAGGACAGATTCGAGAAGACGAAACTACAAGCAGCACTCAACAAGATAATCAGGACAGCAACAAATGCCTCATGGTACATAAGCAACGACCAACTCAGGAAGGAAATGGAAAACGACACACCAGAAGAAATCATCACACAACTAACGACGAAGACAACCGCCCAGATGGAATCCACGAAAAGAAGAAGATCAACCAAATAAAGGAACTGCAACCGAGGACAACAGGAAAGAGGACATCATCCCTAGTACAATGGAAGAGGAAACAACAGGCCAACATAGATGCACCACAACATAAAAGAAGGAGGATAAGCAACCAGTAGGACCCCAGGACAAACCAAGAAGATGTAATATAAGCGAGATGAAGAGGAAAAAGGATGTCATTCGACCCTCACTAATATTCAAGGTGAACCCATTGAGATGCAGACAGGTTGGATTTGAAAAGAGTTAATTAATAATCCTAGGTAGTCATAACGAACTCATTAAAATGCATGCGAAGAAGAGTATCAGTAGTAGAAGAAATCCTGGAAACCCATTTGAGAATTGATAGAAACAAATTTCATTTAAATTCGAAATTCTGTAAAAACATAAAATAAACGGAATTCCAGCAGAATATTATGAACAAATTTATTTTTGTTGAATTTTTCGAAAAATATGATCACAATACTTTGCAAAATCTATAATTCACAGAAACTATCGACCTTGCTGTTGTTTGAAAATGAAAATAATAAATCATTAATGGTAATATTCATTCGCTCTTGATGAAGATACTGTGTATCGAAACGCGTCGAGCATTTAATAATATATTTAAGTAGAAATCATCGTTAACTTGTATTTGTAATAAATTATTCATTTCAATTGATGTTCAGTGTAGTTCAATGTACACACAACCAAATTTACATGGAATCACCTGGTATTTCACATTACTGATTGTTTTTAACCATACATTTTTGACTGCTTGTGAAAAATGAAGTTTTTTGTTGTAAAAAAACTGGATAGTATGCTAAGAAATGTCGAATTATCACCATATGTTCGGGTTATTGTACTCAGCAGTCCTAAGATTGGAAACTGTGAATTTCAAAACTTGAAAAAGTCTTAAATCATAATTGAAAATGCCTCACGTTGGATTGTCAGATGTGCAAAGGAGTCGAATAGTTTCTCTCGTTGAAGAAGGGGTTACACAGAGGGATATAGCGGCCACAATGGGGTATCACAGGTGAAAAACCTACGCCTGATACATGGAGCTACAATTTCTGCAAAATAGACCTAGAAGAAGTCGTAGGAAGATCACTACTGAAGAACAAGACCGCTTTTTGTGTCAAATTGAAAGAAGAGACTCTAGTGCGTCGCACCTCGCACTACAAAGGCAAATTCTGGAAGTAACAGGCATCAGTGTATCGGTCGAAACGATACGTCAAAGACTTCGTTAGAAGGGTTTATACAGCAGAAGGCCCTTAAGAGTTATAGAACTTACCAGACAACAAAAAAATTAACAGACTTAATTGGTGTATCGATCACCAAAATTGGAATTGGCGAAATGTTCTTTATTCGGATGAGACCAGAATTGATGTTTGATAAGATGACCGGCGCATTCGGGTTCCGAGGGATCGTGGAAGATAAGCTAGACTGCGAGCAGCAAGACAAATTCCGAAATACTAAGGGGCAGTGTGATGTTTTGGGGTTGCATTATACTGGGAGGCAAAAAATATTTGATTTCATTTCCTGCGAATGTAACGGCTGGAAATTACGCGGACCTATTGCTGGAGCCCATAGTGAGACTCTGGCGAAGTACCCACGGTACACTTTTATGCAAGTTAATGCTCCTCCACATACCATCAACCCCCCGCGACATTATATTGAAACAGAGGGAATCGCTGTTTCGGCCAGCTTGCTCACCATACCTAAATCCTATTGAAAATTCATGGAATAATGTCAAAAGGACAATCTGATCGCGCTAGGATAGTAGAAGAACCCCACAACAGCTAATCCAAGCCGCCACAGAAGAGTGGCAGAATATTACCCCACAGGAGGTCGAAAACCTAATCCAAAGCATTCCTAGACGGATTCAGGCTTGCATCAGGGCAAGAGAGCACCTACTCCGTGAGAAAACAATTTTCAACTTTTTTACTGCATGCGGAAAGAGTCTATTATTTCCTTCTATTTGTTTCTTCCTTAAAATAAACCTTAGTTTATTTCTTTTTTCAATTGAAATATCACAAGAAGGATCAATTCTAACAATTTTGTTGTGTTCATTATGTTGAATACCAAAATAACTTCAATTCCTTCACACGATGTCCCCAATTTCAGTTGTTCCCTAACAAAAATGTTGAATATCTCCTGAACCGTACATTTTGAATTTCATAAACTCCCTCTGAAATATGTAAACCTATACAGGGTGTAACATTTAAGAAACACAATTTGATATAAATCACGCTGTATATGATAGTCAATCCGCATCTAATTGTTGTTGTTGTTTATTGAAAATTCATATATTTTGTAGGATATTTCCAGTGAGAAATGGCCGGGAAACTCTTGACGTTACCGCTGATATTCGATTTCACATTTTCCGTGTTTTATCAGTACTTTAATCTGATTGAAACAACAGAGCCGTGTCATCGATTTTGGTCGAGCGTGGTTACCTCGTTCGGCCGCTCTTTATCTCTGTCTATATCGTTCTAATGGTTCGTTGGGTGTGATGGAGATTTACCCGAATCAATTTGAGTGCAGGATGCATCCCAATTTCATGCTTTTAAAAGCGTTTTAAAAGTGGCAACATTCAGCAATCTGGAATTAAAAAAAAATAAAACTTGCTCATAAAATGAACAGATGTTTTTTTTTTGTTTCATTTGATTAATGGAAGACAGTTTCTTGATGTTCTTTTGTAAAGGATTTTAATGATTGTGCATTAGTAATAATCTCGTAAATCGGTAATTGGTGTATATGTTATAGTCATTTAAAAAATGAAATTATCCTATTACCAGGCTGGCATCGAGAATTTTCAAAGAATCATAGCTGAAACGATAGTTGTTGGGGCCACATAAATGATATTTATCGTGATAGGTATCACATATTCCGTCATATACGATATTACTCACTTATTTTCTCAGAACAAACTCGATAGCGAGATCAATCTCAGGAATCTGCATAAAAAATGGAATAAGTATTTCGGTACTTTGAGATTTATTTGGGAAATTTGATTTCTTGCGCAAAATGACGGCTGTCGTATACGCCCACACGAGTAATAGATCTATTGGCTCTACAAGAGGGGTGTACAAACTTGAACTGCTGGCGATCTACCTCAATATTTTTAGACTACTTACTATTGACTCTGAGGGGCTGAAAGTATATGTGATGCAGGGTTGTCATACATACACGATACACCCTACCTACCTACCTACCTAGGTAGGGTGTACCGCAGCATATATAGATATTAGGTTTTCGCAAAATATACATTATTTTAGTCAAGGTTTGGGTTAGGTTTAGTTAGGTTCTTCTCTATAAAATCAATGAAAAAACTCATAGTCATTCAGAATTGCGAGTTTATTGGTCGTTACAACAAAATAGTTACATATGGTGTTAAACTTAACTAAGAAGTGACTTTGGATGTTAAAGCGTGGCACTGTCCTCAGCATACTTTTCATAAGATGGTACGTAACCACTGAATGCTAATCGCAAGCATGATGACATATGATCGTCATTTAGTCGATTGCGATATTTGGACTTTATTTCAGAAAATGCTGACTAGCAAAACTAAGTTGACCCAAACATTGCCGTCAATTGAACCGCGATTTTCCTTAGATTCGGATATTTATCTTCAGATATAAAACACCAGAAATTTGTATCAGATGCTGTAGCTTCGAGATGTATGTCTGATTTAATCTGCACCAACTCATTTTCAACATAACATGAGTTCATATTAAAATGACCTGCTAATGCAGTAGCTAATTACTCGAGGTTTTTACATGAAAAAGGATAACTCATAAATGATGCTACATTTGCTGTAGTTACTGCAAACATAAAAACTCATTTCGAATTGTCTCAAAATATTTAATAATTCAGCCGCATAGGTATCATAATTCAACTGAGGAATTCTTGCTTTCAAAGACGGAAAATGTTTCAGATCGTTTCTTTTCAGTTGATCTATCATAAGTTGCAATTTACTTTCGAATGCGTTTACTGCGCTGATCATCTCAATGATAGTTTTTCCTTTACCTTTAAGCTCCAAGTTAATGGTGTTTAAGTGCATTATGATGTCAGTCAAAAATGCCAAATCAGTTAGCCATTTTTCGTTCTTCAACAACTGAGTATCATCACCTTTTTGGTCTAGAAAAGCTGTTATTTTGGGCAATAATTTTGAAACCTTCCTAGGAATTTTCCGCGACTAAAACACCTGACGTTGGTGTGAAGAACTAAATTAGTATGTTCAGCTGACTCCCTATCTTCCAACTGCAACTTAAAAAGCCGCCGTTGCAAGCTACGTGCACGAATGAAACTGACAAGTTTTGTTGCCATGCCCATAATTTCCATCGTGTTTACAATTTTTGAACATCAATAAGCCTTTTGACAGTCGGACGAGCTAACAGAAGTTCTCTAATAGCAGACATGATTACTGTTTTATTTTTAAAATCTCCAAATAAAGTCTCATCCTCTTCAATAAATGCTTACTTCACAACCGATCCATCTTCGAATGGTTTCATGTGTTTCGCCAATATATGAGATATTTCAAATGACTCGATCGTAGCAGCTTTTGATTGTTTGGCTGGTCTTGTGAACATGGTTTGTTCTTTCTTCAAACAAGATATTAGATCACTTACCTTTCGTTTTCTCAATTCACTCTGTGGCTGAAAATCCTTTTCATAGTTTTTATGTAGATTTAACTATTACTAAAATTAACGGCAAACATGATTCTTCTATTTTCCATAAGCCATCGCATACAGATATTACTATTCACAGCTCATCTACACATCCTTATCCGCATAAATTAGCAGCTTACAATAGTATGGTACACAGACTCATTAATATCCCAATGTCACAAAATAATTTCATAAAAGAGTTAAATATAATTAAACAAATAACAGTCAATAACGGTTATAGTCCAACTATGATTGAGAACATGATTTCACACAAAAAATTTCACAAAGCAATCCAGGAAGTATTCCCAAGTATAAAAAGTTCTAACACAAAATACAACAGCTTAACTTATATTGGTAATCCTAGTCTAAAATTAAAATCATTCCTCTCGCATTATACTTTCAATATAGCATTCCGAACTGATAATTCCTCTGGCCGACATATCAAAAACTGCAAATCTAAAATTGATAAAAGTAATAAATCCGGTGTTTATAAACTGTCTTGCGGGGATTGTAATAAAATTTATATTGGTAAAACTTTCAGAAATTTCAAAGTTAGATTATCCGAGCACAAACGTAGGTTTAATTATCATAAATCAGATTCTCATTATTCTAATCACTTACCCGAAGAAAACCATAATTTTAATGATAATTTCGAATTTTTACACAATGAAAATAACAGACAAAAACTCAATCTATTGGAAATTTTAGAGATCAACAAAGAAAAGAATTCAGGTAGGTTACTTAATAGTCAATTAAATCTAAATCCTTCTCCTTTACTCAATCTTTTCAATTCATAAAGTAAGCAACTCCTATGGGTTTTCCAACATACCTCTTGTACTTTTGTAATATTAAGTAGGAAATAAGACTAATCCATAAGGAATAACTCTGTTCATTAGTTCGTATCTATCTAATGAAGCCACAGTGTGGTGAAGCCGGTAATAGTTTTGTTAATATAAGGAAAATCTAAATACTTCAGTTTTATTTGATTGAAAGTATAAAGATGGACAATCTATGATGAGGTATAATTTCGGAGAACAGGGTCATTAGGAAGAAGATCAGGATGACTGTTTCCTAAATATCCCAGAGATGTCAACTGTTAACAACATCTGCGAGAATAATAATACGACATGAGTAAAAATTTTTACAAAAAGAATCAAGTACTCAGAATGGAATATGACCTCCATTGGCATCCACAACCATTTGCACCCGTCTTCTTCAGTTCTCTATGGATCTCGAAATTACTTTTTGATCAAGATTGTTCCAACATTCTTGAATTCTTTGCCTCACAATTATTGAAAATAATACAATTTTTATATACCATTTCTTCCAAATGGCCACATAGAAAATAGTCGCAGGGATTAAGATCGGGACTATTTGGGGGCTCTGGTTCGATAATATCGTATACGCGTTATCTTAGATAATCTATAGGATAGTGACTGGTATGATATCTGGCTCCATCCTAAAATCAATTGAAATAGATTTCATTGAGATACATCCAATTTGGGACACCCTGTACACTGACGGCCAGTTGGGAGTAAGTAGCAGTTTTTTGTGATATAGTACTGGTTGTTCATTTCTTTGACAAACGTTGTCAGAAGAATATGGAAAAAATTGTAGAATTCCAAAGAAGATTTGAACCAATAAAAATCATCCAAAAAGCTACTTTTCAGCTGGTGGCAAATGTACTTATTCATTTCATATAAAATACACCAATCATTCACTTGCATGAAAGTGAACTGAGGAGCTAACGCCTCAGTAGTTGGTAACAAATGATCCAGCATTATGTAACGATAATTTTCCGAATCTAATCTTATGGCTTGTTCTATAAAAATGATATTTGCTTCAAAGTTCCTCGAAATACCGGCATGACCATTACATGCCTGGAAAATGCTTGTATTTTCCTCTGCAAACGAATTAAAGGCGCATTCCTTTTGATTTCATTCGTCGGAACACAAGTTCTGTCAGTCAGGCTGTTTTTTGGTGGGGCAACACCGTCTGTGAACCAGATATTTTCAATTTGTGTACGTTTTCTATATCTATTGAATAAATTTCTGAATCGCACGAATCTGCTCTCTCTGATAGCTTGAGTCAATTGAAAATTATAGTGCCTCCGAAAATACTTGAGACCCAAATCGTGTCTTATTATTCTTCTAATAGAGGTTATTGAGATTTGGCATCTCTGAGACAATTGGGAAACAGTCAAGCTAGTTCCTGGAGTTCTGATAGGCTGAGTGCTAATGCAGATATTCGCTGAAAGTTATCCTTTAATTGTCAATTGAGTTTGTAATACAAAGAATGTAGAGTTGATGCTTGAAACAGATTATGAAAAAGGCGAGTACCTGTGTTCTAACAGTTCTAGCTGCACCAGTACCACGTTTTCTTCCTAATGACCACGTTGTCCGAAATTTTTCCTCAAGATCATAGATTATACTTCTTTTGTAATTAGGGGCTGGAAATTGGCGTAATATTTGCCTAGTAGTATAGCCTAAACAAATAAGCATTCAATGTTAAAACCATTGTTAATACGCGGGAAAAATTATTAATATTCGAGGAAGTCCGCCATTTTGAATTCGAACTTTAGGTTAGTTTTAGTTAAGAATGATTCTTTGTCTTCTTAGAACATCCATGAAAAACACAACAATTTCAGGATTGTCAACGCCTTGAGGTGAAAAATATATTTCGATTTCAGCTGAAAATCAAATTAAAAAAGTTCTTCAAGGTACTATTCTACCAATTCTTAAGATCAATATGTCAAATTGGTCAAAAAAGACTGAATTATCAACTGAATGCCCCATTTGAATTTTTTAGTCAAAAAAAACGTTTCAGCGAATATTGCTCATTTTCTAATGAGTCAGCCATATTAGATATCACCGGAAGTGAAATTTCGATACAGTTTCTGTAAAACCTAGTCCTTTGGCTTTCCAATGAAGCAAAACAAATGATCTAGCTCTAAAATTGCGAAATAAAAATTGTCTGGTTTTCTCTGGCGCATCCTATACAGAGGAATTATTTACCCTTCTTACCGCACTTCTTGTGAATATACTTCAACGGTACACATTATCATTAGAGCAGTACGGCAGACCGCACCGTTTATTGTTGAAAACGAAATGAGAATTTTTTCTGGTTTCTCATCGAAAATGGAAGCAGAACCTATACTTAAGAAAAATAAATGAATTAAGAAAACTATTCAAAGTGACGCATCATTCAATTGTTGGACATGTTGCGGAATGTGAAAGTAAACATGATAAAGTGCGTCCATACCAAAGGATGATACGTGCTGATATGATATAGGTAAATACCTGAGTGACTCCGTGCAGAAAGCTCGAAAGACATATAAGAGTAGTGGAAATGGAACGAAGCTATATTCTCAAAGTAGGCGAACGTGGCGGTAATCTAACTGATTTCGTTCTCTATTAATAATGGCATACTTTCCTCTTAGTAATAAAATAAACATACAGTGTGTTCCAACGAAAATTTGACCCCCCCTATAACTCCGAAATGAGTAACAATAGCGAAAAACACCAAGACACGTCGATTTTTCTTTCGAGGGGGAGCATTTTTCGAAATAATTCGAAACTTCTCAGATCAACCCCCTACCCCCAGCAACCCTAACTTTGTAATTCATCATAGGAATAAGGGTCGAGTGGCACTTTACTGAAAAGGTCTGTCAATTCTCCACCTTGATTTGTCATTTTAGAATTTTAAATTAACATACAGGGTGTCCCAACCAAGGGTGAAGTTGAATTCTGGAAATCCCAAATACTAAATGAAATAGATTTATTTTGGCATAATGCAAGCGCAGGTTTATGCTCGGTCTAGAAAAACGACCTACACTTGTGAATTTGGAGTTGGTGCAATCAACCCCTATTTCCAGCATCCCCAACTCAAAAATCATTCGATCGATAATAGGTCAAGTGGCACCTCGTTGGAAAGGTACTGCAATTTTCTCTTCGAATTTGGTATTTTCGAAATTCAGAATCATCATACAGGGTGTCCCGAAGCAGGAACATTGAAAATCCAAATAACTTTTTGAAACTGGTTCATTTCGGTATACGAGAACATGTTTGATCCGAGAATAGGATTTTCTGGTGTGGTTATAGAAAATTTTGCAATCAACCCCTTCCATTCAGCATCCCCAACTTGAAAATCATACAAATAATTCAAGTGGCATATCTTCAGAAAGGTTTTTTGAATTCCAGAATGATTAAAGCATTTCATTCAGTTCGGCTCTCCATACAGGATGTCGCTTTCGAAAAATTCAATATCGTCATTTGAAATTATCAACTAAAATTAATTCGAAACTGTTAAAAGTATTGGGGTACGATGTGTTGAGCATCAATTACGAAGAAATAAAGCTGATTTCTGCATTGAAAATGTTCACATTTTTCATTTCCATCTGGCGTGCAGTCATCTGTTATTTCTCATTTTGCAATGAAATATTATTATTATTCAGATCAGTTCCTCATTATTGTTGTTGTTCGTCAGTTGAAATTAATCTGAAAATGGTTTATTCCACTGAGGAAAGGGTCGAAATTGTATCGACGTATTTTCGAAATAACAGTTGTGCCAAAAGAAACGGCAAGGATATTCGATAGGAACCATCCTGAAAGAAAAGTGGAGTCAGTCACCAGTACGTTAAATATTTGGTTGACAAATTCCTAGCTACGGGTTCGGTGGCAAACAAAAAACATGAAGTGGCATGTCCTGTCAGAAATGAGGCAACGGAAGTGGCAGTAGTGGGTCATCTACAAATGGAGAATACTACTTCGATCAGAAAACTATCTCGTCTGACTGGTGTATCAGCTACAACTGTCCATAGAATCGTGAAACATCACAAATTTCACCCCTACAAGGTAAAATTAGTGCATGAAATAAACGAAGATGATCCAGATCGTCGTTTACAGTTTTGTGAAAATCTAAGTGAAAACCTAAACGCTAATCCAAATTTTCTGAATAACATCTGTTTTTCTGATGAAAGCACCTTTATGCTCAGTGGTGAAGTGAATAGACATAATTGTCGATATTGGGACACACAGAATCCTCATTGGTTTAGAGAGGCCCACACGCAAAGGCCTCAGAAGTTGAACGTTTGGGCAGGAATTTTGGCAATCATCTAGTTGGGCCTTTCTTTATTGAGGGTAATCTGAATGGAAATGGCTACCTACAGTTGTTAGAGGAACACATACATCCTAGATTGACAGAAATTTTACAGAACGATCCAACTCTTTCTGAGGACGAAATGCGTTTTCAACAAGACGGTGCTCCTCCGCATTATGATGCTCGGGTGCGCCAATATTTAGACGAAAATTTCCCACGAAGGTGGATTGGTAGAAGAGGACCTGTTGAGTGGCCAGCCAGGTCACCAGATTTAAATCCTAGATTTTTTTTTGTGAGGCCATCTAAAATCTAAAGTTTATGCCACAAGACCAGAAAACCTGGAGGAGCTGCGGATGAGGATTATCACAGAATGCCGACTTTTGACTCCTGAAGTTTTCGCTAATGTGAAAGAGAGTTCGAAAATCGTCTGTATAACTGTATGGAGGTGGGCGGAGATCATTTTGAACAATTGTTGTAATAATCAAGTTAGTTTTTGTTTTCAATTGAATACAAGTTCAATAAATCTCGTTTTCCTGTTTAGATGAGCATCCAATCAGTTTCTCCATCATCCCTCATCCTGATCCTCACGCCAGAAAACCTCGATTGCCAAACTGAAACCAATGCCTCAGTGATTCAGAAAATAGAAAAATCTTTCTGGAACTTTGCCACTCAACCTGTAATCACTTGTATGATTTTTTGAGTTGGGGATGCTGAATGGAAGAGATTGATTTTAAAATTCCATATTCACGCAAGAGAGTCTTATTCTCGAATCAAACATAAACATGTTCTCGTATTATACCGAAATGAACCAGTTTAAAAAAGTTATTTGGGTTTTCAGTGTTCCTGCTCCGGGACACCCTGTATGCTGATTCTGAATTTCGAAAATACCAAATTCGAAGAGAAAATTGAAATACCTTTCCAACGAGGTGCCACTTGACCTATTTTCGATCGAATGATTTTTGAGTTGGGGATGCTGGAAATAGGGGGTTGATTGCACCAACTCCAAATTCACAAGTGTAGGTCGTTTTTCTAGACCGAGCATAAACCTGCGCTTGCATTATGCCAAAATAAATCGATTTCATTTAGTATTTGGGATTTGCAGGAATTCAACTTTACCCTCAGTTGGGACATCCTGTATGTTAATTTAAAATTCTAAAAATGACAAATCAGAATGGAGAATTGACAGACCTTTACAGTAAGGTGCCACTCGACCCTTATTCCCAATGATGAATTTCGAAATTAGGGTTGCTGGGGGTAGGGGGTTGATCTGACAAGTTTCGAATTATTTCGAAAAATGCTCCCCCTCGAAACAAAAATCGACGTGTCTTGGTGTTTTTCGCTAATGTTACTCATTTCGGAGTTATAGGGAGGGTCAAATTTTCGTTGGAACACACTGTATATTGATTTCGCTGAAAAAATACTCGTATTTTCAGTATTTCAGAATAAAACCTCTCATTGGAAAGCCAAATATTATAAAATCAAGTCAATGCTAATCGTTTTCATTAATATTCCTGATATGATTCATCGTTAATTCATTCCGGGAGGTTGAATGGTCAACAAGGAATTCTATTTAATCATTTTGAGGGCCTTTGTGCGAAAATAATTGTTGTAAATGATCGCAATTTTGGCGCGACAACTTGATGAATGAATACTTGAAAATTACTTTACAGTCGAAACCGGTCGTATTTGTGATAATAAAATTGTATTAAATCAATTTTATTTCATCTTTGTTGCACCTTAGGTTATCTAAAACCTTGCGTTCATTTCAATTTTTACTTAGAATGATAGTTTGCTGTAGTGAAGCCTTATGAATTGTCAAGTCGTCAGTTCGATATTTGAAAATTCGTTTTGAATTTTGTTGTCATTCGATTTGCTATATTTATCCTGCTAAACCCTTTCCACTTTCTTTCTCTGCTATTTATTCAAATTAATAGTCCCAAGTATAGCTATGGGTCTCAATGATATTACCCCCGAAAAGTTTCGTGTGGTTATAATCTTTCAGTAAATCGATATGAAATGTTTCTGACGTAGGAATAAAACCGAAACCATATCAAATAAAATATTCAAGTGATATAAATTTCTTCGAAAGTATGGAAAGAAATTCATGATTTTTATCATCATGATATAAATATGAAAATCGATTTCAATACTAAACTTCTTAGTTCAATACTTAGTTGTTTACTGCCCTCTTTCTGTCCTCTGAACTCAAATTATTTCTGAAAGTTCTCTACATCCCAAGGCTCATTGAAGAACTTATCGATACAGGTGGAAAATTTACCCGAAACACATAAATTTATTTTGTTTGGAAGATAACTTTTGATGTATATTTGGTTTTAATGAGCAACCCCTCATAAGTGGCCAATGCTTAAATCGTCCTCCATTTAGTTTATACAATAACCCAATCTTGACTGAAACCTTTTCTTACATGGTTGAGGTAGGTTTAGCTATAATGTGTTTTGAAAGGTCGTTTTTCAAAATACAACTATCTTAGAAAGATAATATTGTGTTTTCAGGTACAATGTATATGCATGAGAAGAGTTCAAATGCAATTATTTCAAATCGACCCTTATTTAGTTTCGTAGAATAACACAACTTTAACGGAAAACCGTCTCTTATATGATTCAGCTAGGTTTTCTTTAAATGTGTTTTAGAAGCCCATTTTTGATAATACAACAATCCTAGAACGAAGTTTTGAATTTGGGAGGTTTTTACTTGGTAAAATACCATTATCAATAATAAAAACAAGTAATATGTTTTTTGGAATTTTACTTAATAATTATGACTCGTAACGCGTTTCACTACACCGTAGCTTCTTCAGACGAATGAATGTACAGAAAAAAAGAATGAGAATATAAATATAAACGTTCTTGAGTAATTGAAAGCTTATTGGGTTGCTTCTTCTTGAGAGGTTATTTATGACAGGTATATCCAAAAAAATTGAGGAATAGATTGCTTTCCGAAGAGATTCAATAGAGGTGAAGGGCTTAAATCGACTTGTTCATTGATGAGTCTACCTGAGTGTTTTTATTTATTGATTTCTGAAGTTTTCAAAGATCTGTCTTCCAATATTATCTGTATGCAAAATTTCAAACTGTGGGTGGAAAGAGTGATTATTTTCTAAGAGATGATTTTTATTTGAAAAACTGCGTTTATGTTCCGATATTCTAATATTAAAATTTCTATGTATTCTACCAATGTAGAAATTATCACAGTCATTGCAATTCAATCTATAAACACCTGATTTATTGTTTTTACTTTATTTGGTTAAATTATTTTTTATATATTTGCGTAAATTATTATTAGTTTAAAAGCTATGTTGAAATTATTGCTACTCAAGAATGATTTCAGTTTCTCACTTATAATGCCAACGTAAGTGAAGATGTTGAATTTTTGTTTCAATTTATCGACAGGGTAAACTTCATTCCATGCGATTCTACTTTGTTTTTGTTTAAAAATTATAAATTAGTTTGGGATTGTAACCATTATTTTCGGCTATTTCTTTAATCAACTTTAATTCTTTGTTGAAATTTTCTGGTGATTCGATAGTTTTATTCATAGATTGATTAACATCCGTTATCACAGAACATTTCAAGAAAAAATTAAATTGATGAAACAAATAGCCAAAAATATGGTTAAAAAGCAAAATAAATAAAAACAATATCGAAATAAACAAATTAATTGGCATTAAATCTCTTATAAACATATTTTAGAATCAATAGGCGAATAAAATATCAAATCAGGTAAAAACAATCAGTTAATTGTTAATTTATACAATTTTTGGGAGAACTCTTTGAAAGAAAATATTAGTGAAAGTTACAAATCATAATTATTAAGTGACATTTCAAAAACACATAACTTGTTTTTATTATCTAGAACAAGTTTCTTTTTCATGTATACAAAGAAGATTGAAAAGAAATGTTTTCAAATCGAATGTTTAAATTGTCCTCCATTTAGTTTCCTACAATAACACAACCTTAACTGAAACCTTCTCTTACATGGTTGAGGTAGGTTTCGTTATGTATGTTATATTTGTCTTGAAAGCGCGTTTATTAAAACACAACTTTCTCAGAAAGATTTCATTGTGTCTTCATGTTCAATGTATATATATGAAAAGAATTCAAATGAAATGATATCGAGTCAAATGTTCAAAGTGTCCTTCCATTAGTTTCCTAGAATAATAGAATCTTGACAGAAAACCATCTGTAACATGATTGAGGTGGTCTTTGTTATAGTGTGTATTGAGAGCCAATAACAGAATACCTCAGTCCCAGAAGATTTATTGTTTATTTTATACAAAAAGAATTGAAATGCAATGATTTCGAATGGAATGTTCAAATTGCCCCCGTAATCGACGTGCTGTTCTGAAGTATCCACAGTGATGTTACAGTATTCTGTAATCTGCTCGCAAACATCTTGTAAGCTATACCACAGAGCAGACCCTAATGAGAAATAAAAACTCAGTGCTTCGACATTGGAAACACTATGGCCGTCCCTGCATAGAAACTAGCGCTACGCGTGCCATTATGGGAAACTAAACCGAAAGGCACCTTATTTGAATTCTAGATTTCCCACGAACGAATTTAACTTGACTGAAAAGGGGTATATGAGCTAGTCTATTCGATGCAGAGTATTTCTGCCTCAATTAGACTGTTCAAAAATTAAGGAAAAAAATGACTATTTTTTCACAATAACACTTTTATTTAAAAAAAACAAAAATCTCTTAAACCATATATACAGAAAACATTTCTAAAAATAAAATAAATTCTTGACACATGTAAATCAAAAATATAAATAACATATCACAGAAAACAGGTACATTCTAACATTCAAAATAAAAAAAAATTCTGAAATATTGTTGTCAGCCATAAAATTGTTCCTCCATTGGTCCCCCGTTGGGGGTAAACTGCCTTCACTGCCATCTTCATGGCAGTTACCCCATACTGCTTCTGAAAATAAAAAAAAACGCAGTAATAACTGTCTCAAGAAGTTTTCATTGAAATGAATTTGAGATCACTGAAAATTGTTGAATATGGTAAAAATAGGAAATTTCATTACTAATCTTGGAAACTAGTGTTGCATTAATATTCCTGATGGGTTCAATTGATAGGTTCATAGTAGAAATATAAACCAAATATATAAATAGGATTCCGCATGCAGAACCCTAAGGGTAAGCAGGGTGTAAAAAGCCCATTGTTATAAAAAACAATATATACTCTGAGAAAAAGAAAGAATGATAACAATGTGTATATCACAAAATAAACATGTATTATAGATAACAAAGGGAATGTAGGGTGTAAAGGACCCAAAAAATTCAATTATTTGGTCCGAGATCAGTTTCTTTCCCCATGAGTGTAAAAGATGCATGCAGGAAAATAAATAATATCATAGACTAGAAAACATGTTTGTAAATTATAAAAGGATATAAAAGCCCAGACAAAACATCATGTATAGTTTCCCCGACTGTATAAGTTCGATGGTAAATAAATAACACGCACATAGTAGGGTGTAGATAACCCGCTCTTTAAAATCACAATAAACACCTATAATTGAACCCATCAAAGATTCCTGTCCTTCTTGTTTCTGAACCTTTTGGATTTGCTTTCAGTCCCAGAAGTAATAGATTCCTTCTTTTTATCCTTAATGAATTTAAAAATTAGAAGAATAGTAACCTTTTCAAAAATTTCATCTTTCACCAAATGTAATTGACCAAAATCGAATTGAGGAAAATGAGATTTATAAATATCTTTGAATCTCAAAGCAAGATTTTCCTTATGCTCCTGATTATTCAGGAAAAAGTAAGTTTATTGTGAATGTCTTCTAAGAATTGAGAAACTTTTACTGAAGGATACAATAACTTAGACTTATTATCACAAAATTCCTTGAATGTAATAAAGGTGTTCTGCTGTTGAGGCACTTCGCAAAAAAGTTCTTCATTACATACTTGACATTCTGGGACTGTAATTTTTCACAAAAGGTATCCTGCCACATAATAGGTAGCGTAATTGTCAGTTATAGGAGTTGGTACATTTCCAAAAATTTCATTATATTCTTCATGAACACAAGGTTCTGAATCCCAGAATCAGTGAGTATGTTCTGTGAGTTAGTCTGCAAAAAAAAGACAAAACATTCAAATTCTCACACTCATCTCTTTTACGATTTCCATTAATTATGGGCGATGTAAAGCCATTTATGTTTTTAAAGCAGCAATAAACTGGTGGCAAGTAGGGTTTGTGTTCCCTACACCATGCTGTCTAATAATACAAAATAAATTTTCTAAAGAATCCTGGTTGAAGCCCGTAATGAAAAATACAAAAGAATTTCTGAACTTGAGTCCAAGACACCAGCAACGGAAACACCTGGAAAGAAAATGATTTTGGAAGCACAAACCGCAAAAAAAAAGGGTTTAGCGGGAAACTGAAAACTTTGACATTGACAGACATTTGACAATTCATTTAACGGCGATTGAAGTTTGATCGACAGAGTTTGACACTTGACGTGGTTAAGTTAGTGCCATCTATATCTATTATGGGAGGACTAGATAGATAAATAGATAGATCGACCGTCTTACTAGGGTCTGTTCGTGGAGCTATACTAAGTTGAACAATTAGTTCTGACCGGATTCTCAAGAGCATTGACGAAGCTGGTCAATTTTGGAGCATTGTAACAGCGTTTTGAATAAATGATATCTCTAAATAAACATGGTTCGGTTCAGCATAAATATATATATACAACGGAACAAATATCGTGCGCGAGGAGTCTACATATGTAAACTTGAGACAAGAAGAATTATTCAAAAATCCGTAGATCACAATTAATAATCCTTCCTGACAAGAGCAAGTTCCCAAATCTGCCTGCTATGCACGCAACTCCCAAGAGCCACAATAGTGCAACTAAGCAGGATGCCGAAAAATGAAGCGGCAGACTGCAGTTTCGTCTATTTTAGGAAGAATTATTCAAAAACCCGTAGATCAATGAATAATCCTTCCTGACAAGAGCTAGTTCTGCCTGCCATGCACGCAGCCCCCAAAAGCCACAATAGTGAAACTTCATTGATCTACGGATTTTTGAATAATTCTTTTTGTCTTTAGTTTAAATATGAAGACACCTCGCGAAGTTTATCGTGGAAGATATTTGTTCCATCAAATATTTATCGACGGGAGGTTTTAACTCGGAAACGGAGGCCCAGAGCAATATTTCAGCGGGATTATTTCGCTCGTTTTATACCCTTGATGTGATTCACGGAGCGGCGAAAGATGTCTCCCACATGATGGAATTTTTAACGTTCTCACATCTGTTTGTTATTGTTCGTATCTTTATCGAAGTTCGGTAGCGGGTTCACCGTCACGGTCCATAGAGGGCGACTCTCATAATGATGTACGAGGTGCGTCCTTTCTGGAAACGATAGGGTACCCCGATGTAGCTTAATTGGATGCTGAGACGCGATATGCGACACTGATGAGTTCTCGGCATCCTCGCTTCGTTTCTCGGCATCCTGCTTAGTTGCACTATTGTAGCTCTTGGGGGCTCACTCTTACGTGCATGGCAGGCAGATTTGGGAACTAGCTCTTGTCAGGAAGGATTATTCATTGATCTACGGATTTTAGAATAATTCCTCGTCTCAAGTTTATATATATATATATATATATATATATATATATATATATATATATATATATATATATATATATATATATACTAACTAACCTACTAACCTTACCATGTTGTACAGAAAAGTGAAACCCATCTTCGTTTGCTTTATAAAGTTGTTAATATATTAGCATTAAGAATGCTTTGAAATCTTGAAGAACTATCACAATCTGGCAACTCTGTGACACCGATCTAAGTATCGACTAGTACCGAAGATCACCGTTCTATGTTCTATGAAATTTTAAGATGGATGCCAGTTTATTTTTCACATAATTTTAGGAATAGGAAAGAAACACGTATTAACATTACGTTGTGAATGGAAAAATTGATTTTTTGATAAAAATTTAATTCATATATTATTAGAAATCAAATTTGAAGAATTGCTTCAAACAACTGTAAGTATTCATTTTTAAATGCCGTTAAATGCTGGTCAAAGAGTGACTTTATTCGAGATTAATTTCTCGTTTCTTCAACAACGGTACATTTCCCGAGAAAACGAATATTATTTTCGTGTTCAGAAAGTTTGTATACACATATTTCATTATGAATTGTTCACTTTCTCGTTCTGCCACATACGGAACTCTACCAATTTGATTAACAATTTCAATCAAATTTAGTTTACATTTGTAAGTCGCCCCTATCATTGGTGTTTTAGGAGCTTCTCGCTTGAATGAACTTATGTCATTGAAATTTAGGACATTAAAAATTTGGGTTACCCTATGCTTATTGTAGTTCCTAATACAAATATTGGAAAACCAAGACAGTTTACAATCACAGGGATTTTTATAATATCGTAAAGAAATATTGGGCTTTGAGACCCTTTAATACTCTTTCTGATAATTTTTAAATAATTTCCAAAACATAAATAATTGTAACAAATGAACTTGGTAATATGCCTAAACAAATTGCCACATTTCTGAATCCAAATATTTTCCGCTTCATTTCAGCGACAGTATAATCTATTTGTTTTTGATTTATACTTTACAGTCCTGGAGAAAATATAGTTTGTTACTCGGTAAGAATGAAAAAAAATTCGGTATTTATTTTCTTCTTCTTGTATCGTATGTTTTCATTCTTATCTAATTATAGAATACACTATTCAGCAACCGTTCTATATTGCCAGGTATTTGACAGAATAATTAATTTTCTGATCTTTCCTCTTATATCCTTGATCCTATAAGTTCGAATATACGCAGACCATTTGTCCAAAATGAAACGTAATGTTCATTGAATTTTCTCATATAGTTTTTTTTCTTTCAGGTATATTTTTTTAGCCATATACACGGCTGAAATGCTAGTCAAGTGCATCGCCAAGGGGTTCATATTGAACAAGTTCACATATCTCCGCAACCCCTGGAATTGGCTGGATTTCGTAGTCATTACCAGCGGATATGCTACCATAGGAATGGAGGTTGGCAATCTGGCAGGACTGAGAACTTTCAGGGTACTCAGAGCACTCAAAACCATTTCAATATTGCCAGGTGAGTTTTTCGTATCAGAAATTCATTGTTAAAATGTAAGACACGGAAACTCCCATTCAACCATTGTGTTGCTTCTTTTCAATTTATATTACTTTGACCATATTTTGTGTTTGCAACGGATGTTTGTCAGGTATCGCCACATTCCGGGATGTGTTGGGATCAATGGTACAGTAGATAATTTTACCGCTGCAAGTTGATTGCTATTCGTTAACGGAATAAAGCAAAACATATAGTATCAACTACACATAGCATTTTTGAGAACTGCGTTCTGAATAATCTTTCAGTACCAGTTATGCAGATTATTATTTAATTAAAAAATTCCATTGTCTTTTTTTCTTCTTTTCTTATCCATTATTCTTGTCACATCTATGAATTTGTTTCATCAGGTGAGGGTAGCTTTATTTAATCCGTCAGATAAGTTTTGCATCTACTGCAAGTTATTATAATAATACAAACAGATAAATAGGAATTTTGATAATGTAATACATATTGCTATATTCATACCAAACATACACCCTAAAATCTTTTGAATTTTGAATTCATGGTGAGAATATTTCTTACATATATATATATATATATATATATATATATATATATATATATATATATATATAGGGGTTTTACCCCGACAGAGTTGCCCATATATCTGTTCATTCAATCAAACTGATTTCATGAAAAATATAAATCCACCACCCGGTAATTAATACCATTGCCAGGCAATGATTATAATCAAAACATATCCTGGAGTAATTATATATTAGGATAACGTTAAATGTTATGAGACTATATCAATCTACCAGAATATATACATACTATAGCATCATCAGACAATGATATCAATATACCAACGAGTAGTGTCAGAGGCTTTCTCCCGGAAAAATCCAGTGTACGGACCTTAGTCAAGTAACACTGAATGTTACTCATTAATAGTTTCCTTTGTGTGAAGTGGTGAACGATCGAATAGAATACTGCTCTGAATATAAATATGACAAAATTGTCAGTTAATTATATTACATTTATATAAACAAATAAATAAAATATGAAATGAGATTCTGAGCAGTATAAACTAAAGAAAACCTATGACTCTACCTCATTATTATTTTCGGAAAGAAACCTACGAAGAATATTACAAGATTTGATGACTGTTATCTTTGTAACTGTTCAAACAAATTTTCTTCAGACCCAAGATCTCAATACTTTTGTGAAGATTTCTAGGAATAACGCCTGTTGTAGAAATAATAATCGGTAGAATAAATATTTTCTTCATTTTCCACATTTTTTAATCTCGTCGCCAAGCATCATATATTTAGAAATTTTTTCATTTTATTTATTTTGTATATTATGTGTGTCGGGTATAGCAATATCAATTATATATGTTATTTGATTCTGTTTATCATTAAGAACGATATCTGGTCTATTGTGTTTTACAGCTCTGTTGCACAGAATTGTTTTATATTATATATATATTTTATATTTGTCATTTTCACAAATAATTTCAGGTTCTTATACTTGAAATTTTTTCTTTTTAGAATTAGGTCATGTTTAATTCCTAGATTGAAGTGAATAATATTAGCGACGGCATTATGTCTTTCTAAATAATCTGTTGAAGCAAGGACTGAGCAAGATGATAATATATGAAAAACTGTTTCTGAAGAACAGAAACATCTACGGCAAGAATCATCTATATTTTGTTTGATGATACGTTTCTATAATTCCTTGTGAAAACAACCTGGTCCTGGATCGCAATTGCCAAGCCTTCTGTTTCAGCAAACAATTCTCCAGATACTAACCTTATATATATATATATATATATATATATATATATATATATATATATATATATATATATATATATATATATATATATATATATATATATATATATATATATATATATATATATATATATATATATATATATATATATATATATATATATATATATATATATATATATATATATATATATATATATATATATATATATATATATATATATATATATATATATATATATATATATATATATATATATCTATAAACTCAAGCAAAATTGTGTCTGTAGCGCAAAAGATCTACGAGCTACAATATTTTTGAATGTTCCTCAAAATTCGAGTCTATAACAAAAATTATTAAATCTGTCGAAAGGTTTGACAGATAAGTGCCAACAAATTGGGTATTTGCCATGCTCAAATGTTGGTTCTAGATGTATAATAAAAAAGGTAGATTGCCATTTGAAATAATAAAGTGATGACCCACTTCCGTTAACCGTATATATATATATATATATATATATATATATATATATATATATATATATATATATATATATATATATATATATATATATATATATATATATATATATATATATATATATATATATATATATATATATATATATATATATATATATATATATATATATATATATATATATATATATATATATATCTGGAGAATTGTTTGCTGAAACAGAAGGCTTGGCAATGCGATCCAGGATCAGGTTGTTTTACAAGGAATTATAGAAAACATATCATCAAACAAAATATAGATGATTCTTGCCGTAGATGTTTCTGTTCTTCAGAAACAGTTTTTCATATATTATCATCTTGCTCAGTCCTTGCTTCAACAGATTATTTAGAAAGACATAATGCCGTCGCTAATATTATTCACTTCAATCTAGGAATTAAACATGACCTAATTCCCAAAAGAAAAAATTTCAAAAATATGAACCTGAGATTATTTGTGAAAATGACAAATATAAACTTTATTTTGATAAAACAATTCTGTGCAACAGAGCTGTAAAACACAATAGACCAGATATCGTTCTTAATGATAAACAGAATCAAATAACATATATAATTGATATTGCTATACCCGACACACATAATATAAAAATAAATACAATGAAAAATTTCTAAATATATGATGCTTGGCGACGAGATTAAAAAATGTGGAAAATGAAGAAAATATTTATTCTACCGATTATTATTTCTACAACAGGCGTTATTCCTAGAAATCTTCACAAAAGTATTGAGATTTTGGGTCTGAAGAAAAATTTGTTTGAACAGTTACAAAAGATAACAGTCATCAAATCTTGTAATATTCTTCGTAGGTTTCTTTCCGAAAATAATAATGAGGTAGAGTCATAGGTTTTCTCTTTAGTTTATACTGCTCAGAATCTCATTTCATATTTTATTTATTTGTTTATATAAATGTAATATAATTAACTGACAATTTTGTCATATTTATATTCAGAGCAGTATTCTATTCGATCGTTCACCACTTCACACAAAGGAAACTATTAATGAGTAACATTCAGTGTTACTTGACTAAGGTCCGTACACTGGATTTTTCCTGGGAGAAAGCCTCTGACACTACTCGTTGGTACATTGATATCATTGTCTGATGATGCTATAGTATGTATATATTCTGGTAGATTGATATATTCTCATAACATTTAACGTTATCCTAATATATAATTACTCCAGGATATGTTTTAATTATAATCATTGCCTGGTAATGGTATTAATTACCGGGTGGTGGATTTATATTTTTCATGAAATCAGTTTGATTGCATGAACAGATATATAAGGCAACTCGTCGAGGTAAAACCCTATATATTATATATATATATATATATATATATATATATATATATATATATATATATATATATATATATATATATATATATATATATATATATATTCGATTCGTGAAACAACCTGTATCTTGAAAATCGATAGGTTTCCCTTTATTTTGGAGTTTCATTCTCGATCCTCCTTAGTAGTCCATATCCTATCAATAATAAAAACAAGTAATGTGTTTTTTGGAATTTCACCTAGTAATTGTGATGTGATTCGTAACGCGTTTCACTACACCGTAGCTTCTTCAGACGAATGAATGTGTAGTGAAACTCGCTACGAATCACAATTATTAGGTTAAATTCCAAAAAAACACTTTACTTGTTTTTATTATTGATAATGGAATTTTATCAAGTAAAAGCCTCTCAAATTCAAACATATCCATATTCGTTAAAAATCGGTAGTGAAACACTCTGTACATACTATACTCACTGTATCCATGATTTTATGTTATAGTAAATAAAGAACGCCATATGAAATATTATGAGGATAAAATTAACTTGCTCCATCGTTAGCTGTTCCGCTATAGAGTGAAAAAGAATATCTTTGAGAGGACACATCCTTCAGTCCGGTCCTGGAATCAGATTCTCGAATTTTCATCTACCTACACTATCGCCAACAGCCGGTTGGGTGGCGTAGAGAATATGATGCCCCCCTGCGCAGTGTTATCAGTGTTCAATCCCCACATAGTCGGTGCTATTTTTGGGAATTGATTGATTGTGCATCTTTCGGAAGAAATGTAAAGCTGTCGGTCCTCTCTAACAGATAAGTATTGGACATTAAAGATATCTTGTCTCGACACGAGAGTGTTCCGGCAAAATTCCCGAGTTCAGTGAAAGAATAACATACAAACTATCGTCAAATTCAACCAAGTTATTTGTGGTACGAAATATCGAGGAACTCGATCTATGCGTTCTAAAGTTATAGCGATCAGAAAATTAGACACAAATCCATTATAAATAGCCTGTATATCCAAAACAAATAGCTTCACAAGTTACATAATATCTGTGTGGTTAGGATTCTCATAAGATGCGCGAAAAACAAAAGAGATAGAAAGCGGAGGAAGGAAGATGAATAATACGTTCTGCAATGTCAAATGGCTATCAGGGACGGCGTAAGCGCATTTTGAGGAAATTGTGTCCCTTAGGCATATGTCATTTGATGGAACTCGATCATTTTTTTAATTTCTATAACAAATAATTGAGTCACAGACTCATCACCAGTTAGATACAAAAAATTTTCGAGGCAAAGGTTTTTAAACTGAACTCTCATAATACATCCTTTTTTTTTCTCCTCATAAATCAAATCTTCAAGAATACCTGGAATCTGCACAATAGGATGAAATATGGTAATTGAAGGTTGATATTCAAGAGGGATTTGAGTCAAAGGATTAGTAACTATGTTTTTCTACCTAGTATCTTTGTGATACCTCGGTGGGTTAGTATAGGATTAATGACATAACAAAGAAATCGGAAGTTTTAAGAGGTACAATCGTATTGCGCTATCGTGAGGACGAATGTTTTGGATTTACTTGGTTGTCAGTTTAATGATACGAATTCATAAACAATGGTAAAAATTTATCTAGATAATTTTTGCAATTATTTCAAAATTGAAACACAAAATGAGTTAAATTACGAAAAATTAAAAATTTTCTGTCAGACAGTCCTTCATCAGAACTAGAAGACTCGCAGTTACTGTAACTATCGTCTTCTCTATAAAATATGGTTCAATTTTCTGCTTATTGTCGCATAATGATTCCCACTGATCTGGAGAAAACGATGAGAAAAACTCACCACAGAGTTTTTCCACATTTTTCATTGAGAAAGCAACATTACTGTCAGCAACATAAACTTTCATGGCTGCCCAAACTTTCTCAATCGGGTTTTAGTCAGGATGATATGGTGGAAGTCTAAGTACATTGTGGTCCTGATCATTCAGGAGATTGTCAGTAGCATACGTTTTATATCTGGGTTGTGGAATTTAATTACTCTTTCATTTCTTCTTTTCGGGAACCCATGTTCGGGTGTTTTTTTGTTTGTACATTGTTCGTACATCGACTACGTAAGAATTGACGACGAACCTACGACCTTATCGAAGTCATCTGTTTTCTTTGCAGATTTTCTTCTCTCTTTATCGGGCGTAGCAAAACTCGTTCGGCAGTTTCATCGCCCTCTTTACACATTCTGCATGTTGCCGTTTCCGATTCGCCCATTTTATTGAGATGGTATCTCAGTGGGAAGTGTCCAGTAAGGAGGCCTGTTATGATTATCAGCTCGTCCCTAGAGAGATCGAGAAGCTGTTTTGTCTTCTTTGGCGAATAGTCAATGAACTTTTTGCTTGGCTTTGTCCTGGAGTTTTCCCCCAGTATTCTTTTTTGCTAGAGTCTTCCCATCGTTCCAGTTTCTGTCGTCTGTGCGGCTTACTTAGACCGCAGAATGGTTCAGGTCCGATGGGGATTCCAGCAGCGGATTTAGCCAGTTCGTCAGCGGCTTCATATTCTTGTATCCCTTCATGGCCAGGCACCCACCACAGGAAAAGTTTGTTCCCTCAGCAAGTTGCTTCAAGGATTGACGGCATTCCCAGACAGAGATGCTCCGATAACTGTAAGAGTTTAGAGCTTTGATCACTGCCTGACTGTCCGTTAAAATGTAAATCTTTGCACCTTTGAGTTTCCTCCGTAGTCCCTCCTGGCAGCAAAGGTTTACCGCAAGTGCTTCTGCTTGCATGATTGTGGAAGTAGAGCCCAGAGGCACTGATGACGAGTATTTGGGTCCATATATGCTTCCTCTTGTTCCATCGATCGTTTTTGATCCGGCTGTGTACCAATTGGAGGATTTTTGATCTAATTAATTAATTTTTCCCATTACGATGGTGCGGTCTTCTATGGCCACTTCGAAGAGTGTGTAAAAATCAAACTTAAGCGGCATTATATCCGATGGTTGTGATAGTATTTCTGGCGCTATGTAACCAAGAATCCCTAGGTGTCCCTTCAGATCACCAGGTAATTGTTTTTTTGTGTCTTGGAGCCGTAATGCCGTGATCAACGCCTCCTTTTTCAATTTTATATGAAGAGGAGCGAAATTTAGGATTAACTCCAGGGCAGTAGTCGGGGTGCTTCTCATAGCACCTGTTATGCCCACGCACGCTAGCCGCTGAAGTTTTTGCAGCTTGGTTTGCGTAGTTATTTCTTATCGTTTCGTTCATCTTACCAACGATGCATATGTGACAATGGGTCTTCTAACCGCTGTGTATAACCAGTAGGTTATTTTTGGCTGTAGCCCCCAGGTCTTTCCGAAGAGTCTACAGCATGCCCATAGGCACGATGTAGCCCTGGAAAGAGTTTTGTCAATGTGTAAATTCCAGTTGAGTCTCTGATCTAGGGTTAACCCTAGATACTTTGCCTGTTCCGAAAATTTCAGAGTATGTCCATTCAGAAAGGTGGGCTTCAAGTTCATCTTTCTACGTCTGACTAGTTTGTCAGTAGCATACGTTTTATATCTGGGTTGTGCAATTTAATTAGAGTTCGACGTTGCAGCCACTCTTTCATTTCTTCTTTTCGGGAACCCATGTTCGAAGGTTTTCATGTTCGTACTTCCTAACACACTTTTTGATGGTGAATTGGGAATGAGTCTTTCTCTCAACCGTTTTTCATAGTTTGCGAAATTCATATCATCGTGGTAATCACCGGTTTTACAATTGGACTTAAAGGCCAGATATACGTTTCGTACGAATCCACATCCACTACCGGCGTTCAAAATTATCAGTCTTGGTCCTTTTGAAATAGACTGACGTAGACCGTCGTTTGTCTCGTCATTCCAAGCCTTCTTCTGTGTATGGGAGGAATGAGTATATGTTTCGTACGTGTAAATTATTGATCTTTTTTCTCGGCGGTACCGTATGATGCTTCTTAAATATTTCAAACGTAGTTGCTGTATTTCAGGTTTTTTTATTAGTAGCTTTCTATTAGTTTTCGTCTCAATCCAACGGAACCCCATTCCTCTCAGAACTGTTCGAATGCTCTCTAGTGATCCCGCATATTCATTCTTATCGACAAACTTTTCATGGATTCGCTTTAACTTGGGTATGATTTTATCGACTACGTAAGAATTGACGACGAACCTACGACTTTATCGAAGTCATAGAGATCTGTTTCCTTCGCTGATTTTCTTCCCTCGAAATTTTTTGCACAGTTCGCAAACCTACTCCTCCTAGGTTCTTGAACCTTTTTCGAAGAAATAACAGGTTCATTCTGCATCCCGTCACGTTTCGTGAGGTCGAAGACATTCGCAATTATTTCCCTAGATTGCCCACTCAATTTTTTCGCTTTCAAATTGGAAACGATTTACATCTTCACCAAAACATAGAAATATTGAAATTAAATTTGTGAGATTCGGTCCTGTTCGCTTGGTTCTTCTTAAAGATTCAAAGGTTCATTGAGAACTGAGCTCTTGGCCTAGTGACCGTTAAAGTTAACGCGCAACAAGGGTAGCGGCTATTTCATCCGCACAAGTCTTCTTGTCGACCCGTAGCTTGTACTCTAAGTACCGGTTCAAAATTCCCTTAGTGTACTTTAACTACAGTTAAGTTATGTACGATCAGTCGTGAATCACCCTGTATATATGAACAGGATGATTCTACAATATTTTGAATAATTTTCGTGAACGATTTTATTATCTGAAGGCTGAAATACTTCTTCAATACTGAATACTGATGAATCTGAACTATCTTCCTTCAAAATATATCTATTATATGATGATATATTTTGTATTTGGAACACCTTGTATCAGAAATTTAACTCAACGATGCGCCTTTCAATCCATATTCCCTGATCATTTAGTTAGGTGATAGTGGGAGTAAAGGGATTGACCTGACACACTTTGTATAGTATAACATGTCTAACAAATGTATAAGTATAAATTATTTCATTAAAAGGAACACGAAATAGTTTGTTCTTTTTCTACATGTTGAAAATGTGACGATTCATCGAAATCTTAAGGCAGAACTGGAATTTCTCATTACCTCATAACGTGGGAGAGATAGTCTCAAACGGGCCACATCCGCAATATTTTCGCCCCATTTGTGGGCAATTCAATTTTGTTCAGCAACCGTATCGCAACATTGACCTCAGGCTACGATCCAGTTAATTTCAAACGGTAAACCCGAACACTGAACAAATATTTTCCTTCGAAATTTAAACAAGATGTGATCCCACGATACTTTGGCATGTTTATTCGAGCAAAGATTATCTTATCGAATCGACTTTTGTGAAATGTTCTTTTAACTTCCAGTCAAATCCTTATAAATTCTTGCAGGTAGACAATGGAGGAATATCGAATAAGATTAACCGTGAATATACAATCCTTAAATGGGTATCAGAGATTCTGAAAAGGAATTATATTTCTATCGACTTCCTATTTCAGCAATGTTCCGAGTAAATATATTCAATGCATCTCTTTATTCTTTTAGCCTGTATTAGTATTCAATAAAATATGCAGACATTTCTCCCCATATCAAAAGTTGAATGACAGAGAAATTCCGTCTTATTTTCTCCCTAGCATCCGAGGAAGATGTTTTAGTTATTAGATGTAAAAACTGTCATTCAGGTCAAAGAACTGCCGTTGAAGGCCATCAATAACATTAATTATGTACACAAATACAAGTAAACGATGATTTCTACTAAAATATATTATTAAATGCTCGACGCGTTTCGATACACAGTATCTTTGTCAAGAGCGAATAAATACTACAAATATAAACACCTCAAAAAGTCTAGGAACACTTACCAATATCCTCAAAATATGAATTTGATGATTCGAACTTAAAGGAATCTTTCAGTTTTTGTTAGGATGTATTGTAAAAATGTATTCTCAAGAAAACAAAATAATATTTGACTTCTCCAAAGCACCTATCATAAGAAATAAAATTGAAATTTGAAAATGACGAAATTTGGTAAAACACAAAAAACAATCCTGAACTAATATTTTCGAAACGATATGGAAGCACTTATATTTTTCAGTACCCAGAAAGTCCACCTCTGTTATTAATAACACTTTGGCATCGTCGCGGCTTGCTCAATATTAAATTGTCTATTACATTTTGGCCTAAGCCATTCCAAGCCCCCTGAACTGCTAATTAAAGCTCCTGTTCATGATGGAGGACGTTCTGACGCAGGAGATTTGTTTTTACGTTGTCCTACACATGCCCGATGGGATTCAGATCTGGGGAGCAGGATGGACACGGTAGAAGATCGATATCATTCTCTTCAAGAACGTTCAAGACAACTCTTGCACGATAAGGTGGGGCATTATCTTGTTGGTGGAGTGGATTTTGACCCATTGTTTGAAGATACGGTACCACTGCAGGTAAAAATATCTTATTTGAGTAAGAATTTCCCGTGAGGTTGTTCTGTATGAAAGAAAACGAGGTCAGTTCTTCCACTAAGGCGCATACCTCCCAAAAACATCACTGATCCGCCTCCCTGTCTAACAACTTCTCTAGCATGCTGGAGACGGTTTTGCTTTCCAGGTTCCCTCCATATTCAAATTCTTCCCGAATCGGGATAATAACTAAATCTAGATTCATCACTGAATAGAACTGTGGCCCACCTCTCTTGATCCCAGTCTACGTGTTCTTGGCACCAAGCTAAACGAGCAACGCGATTTCCATGGGTCAGTTGTGGAACTCTTAAAGGACATCTGGAGTGGAGTTGACCGTCGTGCAGTCGGTTTCTCACAGTTTGGTCGGAAATTTGTACATTATGAACTCGTGATAGCTCTTGAGCTAATTGAGATGCTGTGGTAGTACGATCTCTTCTGGCTTGTAAAACCGAAAATCGGTCTTGGGCGACTGTAGTAACTCTGAAACGACCTGTATGGCGTTCATCTACGCTACCTGTTTCATTGAAACGCGACCATAAACGGTTTATGACACTTGGGCTACTTCCCAGAACCCTGAATACTTCCCGTTGTGAGCTCCCAGCTTGGAGCATGCCAACGGCTCGTAACATCTCTTCACTAGTCAAATGGCGTCTTTCCATGGTCGAATCACAAAACTTGAATCTTTTATTTGTGCTCACAACAGAAACAAAGTTAACTGATTTCAAACACTGAATACATGAAATGATTATAAAGCAGCGTCGCATCTGCTGCATTTTTAGTTTTTTATAAAAAAAACTGAAATCTGGTGCGGCACTCTACATAATTTGGTGAGAAATTGATGCAGGTGTTCATTTCTTAGAAAAATCATCCATATTGATCGTTCTGGATTCGATATATCGATATTCAGAAGTGTTACCTAGACTTTTTGAGGTGTTTATCTTACTAACATATACTTATATATACTATTGTTTAGGAAATAATATTAATAAGGGTGAGTTATTTATGTCTACCTGATCATTAAGAATTTCCGGTGAATACCTCAATATGTTAATTTCAAGTACTTCCAGAAGGTTGAATTTGATACCTCTATTCTCAGACTGTATGATTTTAAATTCTGAATTGAAAGAGTGACTATTTTACCTAAGATGATTTGAATAATTCGAATCGGTTTTTCTATTGATGAAACTGCGTTTATGTTCAGAGATTCTCACATTAAAATTTCTTGCTATTTTACCTACATAAAACAATTGCAATCTGCACAATCAAATCTTAAAACACCTGATTTATTTTCTTTATTAATTGGAGATTTATAATTCCTGATAAATGAATCCAAATTTGTTGATGTTTTGAACGCTATATTTAAATTTGAATTTTTGAGAAGTGATTTCACATGATTGCTAATATTGCCTATATATGTTGAACTATTGAATTTCTTGTCTTGGTGTTCACCGATTGGATATATATGTTGACAAGCTAATTTTTGTTCTTTCTTATATAATATACTACTAACTAAATTTGCATCATAGCCATTATTTATTGCGATCTGTTTAATCCAATTCAATTCGTTGAAATAATTATCATTAGACATCGGTGTGCTCAAGAGTCCATGTATATAACTATTATGCTGCAACTTTATGTTGATAAGGATGTGACGATATATAATGAATTGTGATATCTGTATGAGAAGGCTTATATAAATTGAAAACTGGTGTTTATTATTCGATCTTGTTATTGTTAGGTCTAGGAAATTGATCGAATTGTTCTCTTCAATTTCAGAAGTAAATTTTATTTTTGGGTGCAAGTTGTTGACGAAATTTTTGAATACAGTGAACTGTCTGTTTGTTCCTGTGAAACACACTATAATGTCATCGACATATCGATACCAATATAGGAAATGTTTACGAAGCGGGTGTTTAGGAATTGTTTTTTCTATGTTATCCATGAAGATTTCTGCTAAAAGAGCGCTTAAGGTGTTTCCCATTATAAGTCCCTCATCGCTTTTATAAAAACAATCGTTGAATAAAAAATAATTTTGAGATATGCAAACATCTAATAAAGCTATAATGTCGTATTTAATTAGTGGATTGGTCATATTTTGTGTTAACCAATTATTGATTATATTATACGGATCTTTCGGTGGAATACTTGGAAACAAATTCTTGACAGCGAAAGAGATTAACTTTGCATTTCTTGGAATGACAATATTTATATTTTTCTTATCAAATCATTTGAATTACGAATTGAAAAAGACGGTTTAAAATTACAAAATTTTTCCAGAATATCTATTAAAAATTAGAAAATCTTGAATGCTGGGGCATGTGTGAATGATACCACTGGTCTCATTGGATAACCATTTAGGTGAAATTCAATTGAAGAATAAAGTTGAGGTGGTAAAGGATTCGGTAAGATAAGTTTAAATTTTTGGCTATCTATATTGATGGATTTTGAATTCTCAATGACTGTCTTCACTTGCTTATTGAATTTATCAGTTGGATCTGGGTATATAACTGAATAATTAGAATCATTAATGAAATCGAATGTTTTGGAAATATAATCTTGTTTATTTATCGCTATAAATGTATTGCCTTTATCTGCTGTTGTGAAAATAATATCATTCGATGTTGATTTAACTTTTATATTTGTGATTAATATGTGATCTCTAATTGGTTTATTAAGCTTTTTTAGGTATTCTTTCTTAATCACGGACGCAGTTTAGTGTTTCAGGGAGCAATTGTTTTCAACATTTCTGAGACAAATTTCAGTATCTATTGCTAATTGTTCAAAATTCGATGTATGATGTTTAAAATAAATATTGTGTTTGAATCGTTTCTCCAATAACGCCATCTCATCAATGGTGAAATTTGTTTCGGTTAAATTTATGAATCTTTTGAAAAATTGATAATTTCAGTTGGTGTTAACTTCCTCAATTTCAGGTTTATTTTCAATGAGGTTATTAAGTTTCATCAATTGAGTTTCATATTTACTCTGGATAATTTTATTTACTTTTTCTCTGATTTCCCGGTCTAAAATATCGAATTCAATTTTATGTAATCTAAGGAAGCTCTGCATGAATTACCTCAACATTAATTATGTACTAGAAAATTATCAGAATATTTTAGATTTTGAAGAATCTCATTTCGAAAAATAAATAGTGATTCAGTTGACATTTGGTAGCAATAAGTATGCATTGAAATCATGGTGTGCTCCAATGAAAATGTGCCACCTCCTCTACCTACTGATGGACTGATTTTCGTGGAAGAAGCTGAGACAGGTTAATCTTAAAATTGGTTCGGAGCATGTGAAATCAACCTCCTACCCTCAGCAGCACCTAAGTCAAAATTCATCGTATGGAAACTGAGTCTAGTAAAATATTTCTGCAAAGGTCTTTTCATTCTCTATTCAAAAATGAAAACCTTATTCTTGCTTGTTTTCCAACGGAAATTCAACAATGCTTACAATCAAACTAACTTTTCGGAATGACATCTTCCAACATCTATTCCATGAAACAATTCTAATTCTCTGCTATGATCATATCTGCAGCCAAGGATTAGCCTACTATTTCTTGTTTCTAACCTAGCCGATTCACAGGCTGACTCCCTCTACTCTTGTATTTGAGAAACATGAAGTAGGTCCCTTCTTCCTGTCAAACCAACGCGGTACTCTTCTCGTGCAATTTTTCGTTCGACATTTAATTGATTCGCAATATTTCGTAGTCTAACTGCATCACAGCTCCATTAGGAGAAATTAAATCTTCTTGGTCGCGGTATTGTTAATGATAATAGTCTCATTCACACAAAACAATCGAATGAATAATAATATCGTTTATTCAGCAATGCTAATAACATACAATGAATGTAAATGCACAAAACCCTTTCATTATTGTGAAAATTTTCTAGTCTCTTCCTACATAAAAATATATCTATCAATAATCTATAATTGACTCTTGATATATGTCAACAATAACCTCCTAAATTTGGTAAATTTTCCAGAACTTTTAATTCCTTCAGGTAAACTATTATACTGAATCAATCCCTTGTGAAAGAAACAGTTTCCTGCTCTTGCAGTATTGAAAGTATCAATATAAAAATCATTTCTAGACCTTGTGGCATTCACATACTTCAAATCCTGACACAAATAAGATGGAAATTGGTTATTTCTCATTTTATGTACGACCTCCATCTCTGCCTCTGTATATTCAGAACATTCAACATCAAATTTATAGGAATGTACCTATTGCACTTCAAGACTAATATTTATCAGTCTAAATTTATCAAGTTTACACGTGTTCAATACTTTTTGAACAGGAACAAATGTTGTGATTTTACAGTTTTTCGGAAAAACCCCAGTTGTCAACGAACATTGACAACATCTAACAATCCGTTGCCTACCACATCAAATATATCATTCATACTTCATGCTTCTACTTATGCCTTCACTTGTACCATTTTTATATTTCATTGATTTGACTATTCATTTGAGTTTGCACATACTAACAGGTTCAAATTCACAGAGCTTGCCATAATAACACACATTCTGTAAAATAGAATCATTTTTATTTGTCCTAGGAATCTTTTGAACTATTATTTCTACACTATCAATAAAATATGATTTAAATTCACCAGTATCTAGTACGCTTGTTAAAACAAATCGCAAAAAAATGATCAAAAATTACATTCAATTACATTTTGCGACGGAAGACCAATCGATTTAACAGTTGTTGGTTTCATTTTAATTGAGAATGGACTTGTGTATATTTGGATTTGTTGTATAGTTTTTACATTTTGATTCTATATATTTTATTCAATACAATTGCGAAGTACAGTTTTGAACCCTTGTATTTGATCTTCGAGAGAAATATAAACTATTTTAAGTAGCTTGACACAAAATAAATTTCTGAAAGCATTTCTGAAATATTTGAATACCAAGGAACAATTTGAATGAGAAAACAATTTTACCTTCATTTCTTTTCTTGGCAATTTTCCAATGTCTTCAACAGTTATTCGGCTGCTTTTCCGGACGGAATCAAATCCAGCAAATCAAAACCACGATGATCGATGTAGCCGTTCTCGAGTTATGTGTTCAAACAAACCCATCTGTATGACTAAAGGATCTACTTCAACTTCATGCTCTTACAAGTATCAAGCTTTGAGGAAGCTCGAGAATGTTCGATGTCAAGTCAAGCTTTCGGGTTGCAAAATCGAGTCGAGTCAAACCTTTAATTTTTCGAAAGCTTGCATTTCAAGTCAAGCCAAGCTCTTCGAAAACGCAATCGCATTTTCCCCAGTAAGGTTAGATAGAGGACTATCATATATGGCATTCCAATGGGTGAAAATCTGTGAATATTTATTTCCATATCTAGCCGGCTCGGTGGCGTATGGGATATGATGCTCGTTCCCTGCGCAGAGTTACCTGGGTTCAATCTCCACAAAGTCGGTGCGATTTTTCGGATTCTGGCAACCGCTTGAGTGTCCATCTTCCGGAGGAAATGTAAAGCTGTCGGTCCTGTCTGACAGAGATGTGTTGGACATTAAAGATCTCTTCCCTCGGCACGAGAGGGGTTCGACAAAATTCCCGGGTTAGTGAGGTGACAGAATTCCTCGGCGTGTCATTAGCCGAAAGGCAGAAATATAGCACGTTAAAGAAAAAACAAACAAACAATTTCCATATCTATCAAATACATTTGTATAAGCAGTAAGATAGTTTCCATTCGAACTTGGTTTTATGATACCAAATTTGAAGAAGATCCTTTTAAAACTGAAAGCAAGTAGTTTTCGCATTAGTTCCATTTTTGGATTTTCGAATGAGCTTTTCAAGATTTATAAACCAATTTTTTGTGACATTTTTGACTTGTTTCTTTAATCATTGGCACTGAAAATTGTCCCTCGCCTTTGCTCACCAACATATTCATGAATAAATTTGAAACAATGAAAAAGTCAAAGTTTTGAATAATTACCTAAAACATGGTACAGGTATGTCGATATAAATTAGTTATTTTCGATATCAAAAACAACAATTTGGAAAAATTTCTTTCCGAATAAAAAGAATTATCACCATTCGATTGAATTCAAATATGGAGTAGGGAAATATAACCGGTTAGCTTCCTTGCACACACCTGACATCAGAAATAACAGGTCCTTAGCATATGATATTCAAAAAAAGGCTAGTTTACATCTCCTCATTCATGTATTAATTAGTTTTCCTATAAGTCAAGAAAGGTTTCAGAAGGAAAAAGTTCTCGTAAGAGTTATTAAGATAATTTACTCAATTAACTCACATAGATATAAGAAGACATTTTTGAATGCCTCCTCTTCATCCTGAAGAAAAAATTATTTTCCTTACTTTTCTATCGGTACACCGAAAGATAAGCAAAATTATTCAAAAATATCAATATAAAATCAGGCTATCAATCAATCTCAACCTTGAAAAGCTTAATCGGAAATACAAAAACAAAACTAATGCATTGAATCAGAAGAATAAATGGAATAGTGAAAATAGTGAAAAAATATATTGGAAACACTGAAAGATTGATTTTACCAAATTGAAAAAACATGAAGCACATTTTAAGTATGGACGTACAGAAAAATCTAGCACTATCACAAGCTTTTGATTAAGACGATAGAGTAGTGAAATTGATGAAAAATGTCAAAATCGCGAATAGATTGAAAGCTTCTCAACTGATCCACATAATGAAATGCCAACATTGACTGAACGAGGACAGAGATCCAATTCTGTTCAGTCTACTCAACAGATGATTTTATTGAATTGCACAAGAGGCTTCATTTGAGAAATTTATCATACAAATTAAAGTAGTGAATTCAAACCATCACTATGAATGTTATATATTTTTCAAAAGGAACTAAATTACATCATCCAACAAAGTTGAATAAATAGTATGTGATTCAAATTTAAAAAGGGAAATATGTTTGTATTATTTCTTGAAGTCCGCTGAGCCAAAAATCTTTTTCTCCGTTCCACTGAATTGTACTGAAAATATTGCCTGTAGAATATCAAACTCATTTTTGAGTAATCTTGATAATAACGGAGACATCTGCGGTTGACGATTTCACCTAAATCAAATAAATTATGATTAACTCGGAGATATCGGAAACATGTTTGCACCATTGGTCCTTGAATAAGAGATCGAGAGAGAAGGGTCTATTTTTCATGCTATAACATCGAAATTTGGCACCTTGTACATTTATTTCAGGTCTGTTTTTACTTTCTGAATGAACCTCGTACAATTAAAATCGTTTGAAAACTTACGTTATCATAACAAAGATAAAGTCGCATTTTCCATTCTGGGAGATTCAACGAATTATTGCTATTATTGTTGTCGCCCTTAACGACGTCATCTTAAATAACTGAATCGAGAATTCACTTTCATTACAATAATATTTCACAATTCAAGGATCGATTAAGGATTACTTTTGATGAATTGCATTATTTCATATTAGTTGTCAAAATTTTCCTAATATTTGACTATCTTTTACTGGTGATTAATCAATCAAAATTAATCCCTAACTGATTGTTATATACATGTAGAATGGTTTAAGAGCTTCCATAATTGAATGTAAATACTCTCTGTTTTCAAGTTTCGAGTGAAATTGGTCCAGCCGACTTTGCTGATGTCGGGCCGTTAAGTTCAAATGGACTGGAAACAAGCATTCTAGGAATATTACAGAGAGATCTGGTTTTTTAGACGTTCGCTTATGGTTTTTCAATGTACTGAATTCGTTCGCTTGAGGTGATATTGTAATATATTAATGTGTATGGCGAACACAGCCACGAGAAAGAATCTAGTACTCTCTAATATATGGCTATTATAGTTTGCTTTTCTTTCTTGATGTGTTCAAGGAAGGATTTGAAATCCTGCATCACAATATATAATTCTTTATAGCAAGTAGCGATAATCAATTCGAAATTAGTACCAGAAATATTCACAGGTAATGTTCAAGTAGTTGAAATTCATTGTTTATTTCATCGTTCATACACTTTTTTCTGATTTCATAAATGTATACAGTTTTAGTAGCTTTAAACAACCTATTATGCGATATGCTATGTACTTTTGATTCAATTAATCATGATATTCGACCATAATAATGAAACTGGAAACAGTTTTTTTGAAATAATTCTATCACTTTCAACTTGTATTTCGACAGAACAAATCAAAACATTAATATTGTCCTGCAGCATTTAGGCTGAAAAATCATTCGACAGTACGCTAATTTTGAACTTAAATTCTCAATAAAAAACTCTTCAGTCCTAATAAATAAAATTCAGCACACGATACTACCACCGAACGCTAAACTTATGTCATGGGATGTAGTGAATCTCTTCCCTAGTATTCCACCTAGTGATACAGTGAAACTCATCAAGAACACCCTTCAAATTAATAAAGTCAATCCGATAATTCAATCAGAAATCTTACACCTTTTAGAAATTTGTTTAGAACAAAATTATTTTAACTTCAATGGAGTATTATATAATAGTAAAAAAGGTTTAATCATTGGTAATCCTCTGAGCCCTCTGCTCGCTGAAATTTTCATGGATAATATTAAAAAATTTATCCGTTATTCAAACACGTTATTTATTGGTTTAGAGATGTCGACGATATCATTTGTTGGTTCACTGGCACAAACAGACAATTAGAGTCATTCAAAACATTCATTAACAAAGTTCACGATAATATTAAATTCACGTTAGAGATAGAAACAGAAAAATCTATTAATTTCTGGATTTAACTATAACGGCAAACATGATTTTTCTATTTTTCATAAGCCATTGCATACAGATATTACTATTCACAGCTCATGTACTCATCCTTATCCACATAAATTAGCAACAATAGTATGGTACATAGTATCATTAATATCCTAATGTCACAAAATAATTTCATAAAAGAGCTAAATATAATTAAACAAATAGCAGTCAATAACGGTTACAGTCCAACTATAATTGAGAACATGATTTCACGCAAAAAATTTCAAAAAGCAATCCAAGAAGTATTTCCAAGTCAGATTATCCCAGTCAAAGTCAGATTATCCGAGCACAAACGTAGTTTTAATTATCATAAATCAGATTCCCATTATTGTAATCGCTTGCTCGAAGAAAACCATAACTTTAATCATAATTTCAAAATATTACACAATGAAAATAATAGACAAAAACTCAATCTATTAGAAATTTTAGAGATCAACAAAGGAAAGAATTCAGGTAGGTTACTTAATAGTCAATTAGATTTAAATCCTTCTACTTCACTCAATCTTCTCAATTCATAAAGTAAGCAACTCCGATGGGTTTTCCAACATACCTCTTGTACCTATTGTAATATTCAGTAGGAAATAAGACTAATGTATGAGGAATAACTCTGTTCATTAGCTTGTATCTATCTGATGAAGCCACAGTGTGATGAAACCGGTCATAGATTTGTTAATATAGTGAAAATCTAAATACTATAGTGTTATTTCATTGAAAATATGTATATCGATTTGCATCAAGTAACGTCCTCCTCAATCAAATTATTAATTCTGATACAAATCTGTTTAATTGGTCAATGTGTTCGCCTTCTGCATTGATACGAAAATTCGAACCCACCAACATGTTGTCAAACCACTTCTCTATCTCCTCATTTGCAACGGTCTCTAGCGCGTCGGTCACCGCACTTTTAATGGCGTCAGTCGAATCGTGCTCTTTTTGCATCATCGTCAAATGCAGCTTAGAGAACACATAGTATTCGCACGGAGTCAGGTCAGGTGAATAGGGTGAATGCTGCAAGGCCATAATGTGATTTTGATCATAAATTCACGTACAACTCTTGAAAGTCATGGGGAATTATCGATTCTAACTGCCGTTTCCTCGATATTCTGGCCGAATATAATGAACTCTTGCCAACAATCGCTTCGTGAAGTCCTAATAAAAGTCTCCTGCGACTGCATGGAACAAGTTCTTTGTGGATAATTCCTCTACAATCGTAAAAACAAATCAGCGTAACCTTCTCTCTTGACTTCTCCAAGCGACTGTTTTTGGGTTTGTCTTCATCCAGCGCTCTCCACTTAGCACTTGGCCCCTTTGTTCTGGGCCTAAAATGAGAACACCACGTCTCGTCACCAGCCTTGGAATTGCTCATTCATGAATTCTCTAGATCTCATGCTGAATGGGCAAAGACTCCATCATGAATTAATCATAGGAACTGTCTTAATCGAATTAATATATCGTCAATGAAGCTGATAATGTTTATATAAATTTTTTCAGGAACTATTTTTCAGGATAACTTAGGAATAAATTCAGCTTTTAAAATAATAAACGTCAAAAGAAATATTTCTTCCACGAGTATTATTTTTATTGCTTGCACAATATTCAATAAAAGTATATTTAGAGTAATACATTTGATTTTTTATCAGATGGGGAATTATAATTCTGGCAATGATAATTTTACAAAAATTCCAATTGAAATAATATCATACAGTTCAATATTCAATTCCATTCTTTTATTTATATCAAAAGGATAATACAATACATTTACTTCAAGGTACTCTGGGCCTTCAATGCGAATGAAAAATATTCTGTCACATTGGCCTCTCCAGATATCATAGAATGATAACTTATACAGAGGTCTTTCAAGTTTAATTATTGATTATTTTCAAGATCCTACAATTTGTTGCGAATTCTTTCCTTGAACTTGCCACAAGCTGGATTGATAATATTTCTAAAAATTGTGTATTTTATCTCATTTCTCTACCGACAACATTCTGATGCGAAATACTAATTATTTTCGAAGCAAATTGAAGTTTAAAAAATATCGAAATCGAGCTTACTTATTTTTAATTTAATAATCAGAACAGATCAAATATTCAAAGAAAAGAGAAATAACATTTCATCAGAAACTTCTTGAAACTCGAAATATGATCCAAAAATTTAAATTGTAGAGGCTTTTACTGGATAGTTATCCAATGATTAAATAACAGGTATTTGTTAATGCTCTGG
Source organism: Cryptolaemus montrouzieri (assembly GCA_013387265.2). NCBI lineage: Eukaryota > Metazoa > Arthropoda > Insecta > Coleoptera > Coccinellidae > Cryptolaemus > Cryptolaemus montrouzieri. The sequence continues at coordinate 131,063,675 of JABFTP020000185.1, forward strand.
AAACTGTCTATGCGCTAGTAGGAATCTAAGCCGCCTTTGCCAACTTTAGTTAGGTACGTAAAATTCGTTTTTTCGCCATAACTTGAAAACTTGGAATCTTAGGTAGAGGATATGTGTGGGGAACTTCATTTAGTTTCTTACGACAAATCTAAGGAATTGAAAAGAAATACGTGTTACAATTTGAGAAAAAAGTAGTTTTCGATGTGTGAGGCAGAAAAAATAGCACTCTGTGTACTGACTGAGATTCAGTCAGATATGAGTTATATCCCGCATGATTTTTTATTCGCAAAACATCTTTCATTTTTCTAATTCCACCGTTCTCGAGATATATCAGTTTTTTCAAAAAGCAAAAAATCGATAATTTTCAAATAAAACTAGGATATTTCATGAACAAAATAAGCTAGACTTGTGTTAGGGGATTTTCTAATAAGAATAACAAGTGTTATCGGACCCGTTATCAATATACAGGGTGTATATTAACCCGGCGTTGGTATGGTGGGGTTAAAATCACCCAGAGTGTTATTCAATTGCGCATCACAAAAACACGGAGACTGTCAGCGCCCCCACGTCTTCTGTACCTTCAAATGTTGAACTGGTTATTACTGTCTCAGTTGCCAATTAGCTTTGAGTGAGTTAACATATTTGTTATTTGAGTGCGAACACTACTGACGTTATCGATTATAGACAATTTTGAAGATAATCATCCCACCACACTATTTTTTCCTTCAAGGCATACAGGTATGTTTTGTGATGTGGGTTAGGTAATATTAATTTTTGTTGGTTATTTAGAGGAATGACTTACTAAGAACAACAAAGGAAGCTCCTCGCTTTATGGCATGATCTGGAAAAAGATGGAAACTTTGTCAATTCTAGCCATTCTGAAAATGAAGAAAGTGCACATGATTCTGAATCAGAACAGGAAGATGATTCAGATTAAGTTGACGATGACGGAGGCGTTCATTCAGAAGATGAACCAGATGATAATCAAACAACATCATCTACCACAACGTCATCAGAAAATTGTTTCATCGGAAGAGATAAGAGAACCATGTGGTCAAAAATTTGTCCCAACCGAGCAGCATGAATCGGAAAATCGGAAAACATAATTAGGGGTGAGTTCTCAGTAGTACGGCCTGCTGTAAGGAACCGCAAACCAGCTGAAGAATGCTTCGATATTTTTTTGATGAGGTAATTATTATTAGTATTATAAGATATATCAATCAGCCTCTGGATACATCTTTATGATGATCAGCACAAATATGTGGTCAATGAAATGGATGCTGCCGAACTTCGTGCTTTTTTGAATCTCCTTTTCTTATCTGGGGAATACAAAACGAATCGTTCGAATCCAGAGGACCTTTGAAAAACTAATGGTTTTGGTATTGATATATTCACAAGAGTAATGTCTCTGCAAATATTTCAATTACTACTCAGATGCTTGCGTTTTGATAATTCTGAAAACAGACAAATTAGGCTACAAATTGATAAATTCACCCACATTATAGCATTGTTCACTAAGTTTGTTGAAAACTGTCAAGGCGCTTATTTTCCTAGCGAGTACGTCACCATACCTGAACAGCTGCCTGCATTTCCTGGTCGATGTCGTTTTCGAGTATATATGCCAAATAAACCTTCAAAGTACGGATTGAAAATATTCGCTTTAGTTGATGCAAAATCATATTACGTGGTGAATATGGAATCATATGCAGGTAAACAACAACAAGATGGCCAATTCAAAGTATCCTATTCACCGTTCGAGGTTGTTGACAGATTAGTGGCACCCATCAGTCAAACTAACCGAAATGTAACTTTCGACAACTGGTTTACCAGTTTTCCGCTGATGACTCCTCTGTTGAAAAATCACAAACTCCTTTGGCCATGAAAAAAACACTACCATATTATCATATATACCGAAGAAGAAAAAAGTAGTACTGGTTGCCTCCACGCTTCACCACGACGATAAAATAGCTGAAAGAACTGGAGAAGCGCAAAAATCTGAGAAAATAGATTTTTATAATTTCACCAAATGCGGAGTAGATGTTGTCGATGAACTATGCGGAAATTATGACGTATCACGTAACAGTAGTAGATGGCCACTTATCATTTTTTTTTCAATGACGAACGTCGGGACTATCAATGCTAGAAGAATATATCCAAGCAACACTAAGAATATACAAAAGAGAAGAGAATTCCTTTTAGATTTGGGCTTGCAGCTTGTGCAAAAGCATCTTCTGTCTCGTGAAGATAATGAGAGGTTGCCTAAGCAATTGAAAAATTCAATCAAACCTACATTGAATGGAAACAAATTATAACCGAATGAAAGAGAGCCAAAACGCCAGAAAACTATTGGAAGATGTGGAATGTGCCCCAGGGGTAAAGACAGGAAGTGCCAAAAGAAGTGTGCCAAATGTGAAGTTTTTCTGTGTCTGGAGCATATGGAGTGTCTAATTCTATGTCAAAATTGCTATCAACAGAGCAACTGTAAAATTTTTATCTTTCATTATTTCTAGTTCGCGTTTTTCTCTTTGATTGAATCATATATTTTTATTCATTTATTTGATATTCAGATTCTACTGAATGAATACTTTTTTATATTCTGAACCGAAGAAATGTATTTTTGTTTTCATTTAAATTATGTTGTGAAAATTTTTTTCCTCTATTATATTCTGAAGGTGGGTGAAACAAATGCCCTTTTTTTCCGAAAGAATATGATGTCTGCTTACGCTGTCAATTATCAAATTCCCGAAACAAATTGTGAAAATGATTTTCACACAGAAAGAACCAAATGGGGTGAATTTCACCCCACAACACCAAACATGTAACATAAGTTCACTACACCAACGCCGGGTTAAATAACAATGTTGGTATGCACTTCCAATACGAGCGGAAGTGCCATTGAGGCGAGAATATTTTAGAAATAGAATTTCGTACCAGCTGAATCAACTGAATTTCATAATGATAGGCTTATTAGGTCTCCATAAACGTCTGATAGGCCACTCAACTTGGGATACCCTGTATGCGTGGCATACCTCAGAAAAGGTGGCTCTTTGAAAAAAAGTATTGATACTTTTTATAGAGAATTTCATGATCTACAATTTTTGATCCAAGTTAATTTTACGATAAAACTAACCGTTTTGGTGAAAATCGCGTAAAACTGGACTGGAACGATTCGAAATTTTCAAATGTTGTTTTGTAATCATGTTTTGAACTATTTCCATTTTTTTCAGCATGATTGTATTTCATGTAACTTCACTCTGATTATTTCGTCCAATTTGACCGAACTGAATAAACTTCAGGATATCACTGCCTTTTTTTCGGACACGCTGTATTAGGAATAAAACGGAGTTATTTTTTTGTTTAGAATCATACCCTACTTGACCGAAATTCTCTATTCTGGATTTGACATCGGGATGCACGAACATGGTGGGGGGTTAATTTCATATGTTCGGAATTGACATCAGAACTATCAGTTCCGAAATAATTAGTATACCTGCCCCAGAGTTTTGCAAGGGTGAATTAAAAAATTTCAGACTTCTACTAATCGGTATCAAAACAGAAAAGTAAGCACTTTATCATGAAAATGAAGAATGTGGGTGTTGAAATTGGTAAGAAAGGTCTAAAGCGTTATAAATAATAAAAACAAGTAATGTGTTTTGTAGAATTTTACTTAATAATTATGATTCGTATCGCGTTTCACTACACCGTGGCTTCTTCAGACGAATGAATGTACAGAAAATAAGAATGAGAATATGAATATAAACGTTCTTGAGTATTTAAAAGCTTATTGGGTTGCTTCTTCTTATGTCGTTATTTATGACAGGTATATCCAATAAAATTAAGGAATATATCGCTCCCCGAAAAGATTCAATAGAGGTGAAGGACTTAAATCGACTTGTTCATTGATGAGTCTACCTGAGTGTTTGTATTTATTGATTTCTAAAGTTTTCAAAGATCTACCTTCCAATATTTATTACCTATATGCAAAATTTCAAACTATGGTTCGAAAGAGTGTTCCGATATTTCAACATTAAAATTTCTATGTGTTCTACCAATGTAGAAATTATCACAGTCATTGCAATTCAATTTATAAACACCTGATTTGTTGTTTTTACCTGATTTGGTTTTATTATTTTTTATATATTTGCCTGAATTATTATTAGTTTGGAAAGGTATGTTGAATTATTGCTTCTCAAGAATGATGTCAGTTTCTCACTAGTAATGCCAACGTTGGTTAAGGTGTTGAATTTTTGTTTCAATTTATCGACAGGGTAAGCTTCATTCAATGCGATTCTACTTTGTTTTTTATTTAAAATATTATATATTAGTTTGGGATTGTAACCATTATTTTTGGCTATTTGTTTAATCAAATTTAATTCTTTGTTGAAATTTTCTGGTAATAACGGAATGTTAATCAATCTATGAATAAAACTATTGAATGCTGACATTTTATGTTGATACGGATGACACGACGAATTATGTATTTTAATATCTGTATGTGACGGCTTATGGTAAATTGCGAAAACATGTTTTCAATTTTCATTCGAAATTGTTACGTCTAAGAAATTTATCGAATTATTGCTTTCTATTTCGGTTGTGAATCCAATTATTGGATGTAATGAATTTATATGATTTTCGAAAATTTTTAAGTGTCTATCAATTCCTGTGAAGCAAATAATGATATCGTCTACATAGCGATAGCAGTATAAACAATATTTACTGAGTGGATGATTATGAATTAATTTCTCTAAATTATTCAAGAATATTTCTGCTAACAAATGACTTATCGGATTGCCCATAATCAAGCCGTCTTCAATAGAATAATATTCGTTATTGAAATGGAAATAATTTTGATCTAAACAAATTTGTAATAATGAAAGAATATCTGATTTAATGATAGTATTGACATGATTCTTTCCTAATAATTCTTCAACTGAGTAGTACGTATCTTTCGGAGGAATGTTAGGAAATAGATTCTTAGCATCAAAAGACATGAGTATGGAATTAGGTGGTATAATGGTATCTTTGATATTGACAATTAGATCGTATAAATTTTTGACCGAAAATTTAGGTTTAAAATTGCAACGTTTTATTAGCAAGTCGTTAAAGAATTTTGAAAGTTTGAGAGAACGTGCCGTTACATCAGAAACAACAGGTCTAATAGGGTAATTAGGTTTATGAAGTTTTCTCAACGAATATAATTCGGGGGATTGTGGATTGAAGTTGATGAATTTATATTTTTCGTGGTCTGTAATTAATGATTTTGCTGTCGCAATTATGTTTTTAACCACTTTCTGAAATTTTGCGGTAGGATCCTTAGTTGATGTTATATAGTTTCCGGCTGTTATTCTGAATTGTTGTTGAATGTATTATTCATGAATTCCCTGGCGTCTCCACTGAAATGTGCTGGTGCCACGTCATGCATGAACCACATTTTGTTTCTCACCAAAAGTGGCACATCCTCGAGCAATATAGGTAACTCTCCCTCAATGAATTGCCGATAAATGGGAGCATTTGGTCTGTTAGGCAAAGAAAAATGGCTCAATCAAATAATTTCGAATTATTCCGACGCAGACATATAGTGAGAATTGATGATGAGATTCTTCAATCGAATGGGGGTTCTCCTCAGCCCAATAATGATAATTGTGAAAGCAGTTAGCAGATAGCAGTTCTCGAAAAGTAAGCTTCGTCTGTGAAGATTATTTTACCATCAAAATGAGCATTTTCTCTAATTTTATCTAAGAATCATCGGCAGAAATTCAGTCTTGAAAGAAAATCTCGAGGAAGTAGAGTTTGGACGCGTTGAATATGTACAATCAATTTTCGTCATTTTCGTTCAATTTAAAAACTATTGTGGCACTTGTAATTTTTTCGTATCTCTGACCGTTCTCGAGCAAAAAATTATTGAACGATTGTATGTATGCATTCGCTGAATTGAAAGTACTTCTAATTAAAAAAATGACTAGTGGGCTTCGGTTTTTTCATTTATTCATTTATTTTGACAGTTGCTATAGTTGAAATAGTGTCTTATCGAATTGTTTACTGAATTGATGATTAGTTTTAAGACTTTTGAAGTTATTGCTTCAAGAAAAATTGGCTGATATCCATTACATTTACAGTCTGGCTGACCGAAACACAACAGAAGCTAGTAACACTAGACAGGCGAACATTTTCAAATATCCACAGAAGGTTGAGAGAAACTTGTACTTTTACTGCAAATAATCATTCAAAAGGTGCAACTCAAACTATGAGAACTCCATATTGAGGAGGCAGTTTCAAATAGTATTGATTTGAATCCTCATGTGAGTACAAGAAAAATTGAAAATCAGTTGAATATTTCTTTGAATTCTTCAGTTTTTGAAATATAAAAAAAGAAATTTTGCATAAAGATAATGAATATTGGAAGGTAGATCTTTGGGAAACTTTAGAAATCAACAAATACAAACACTCAGGTAGACTCATCAATGAACAAGTCGATTTAAGCCCTTCACCTCTATTGAATCTCTTCGGGGAGCAATCTATTCCTTAATTTTATTGGATATACCTGTCAAAAATAACCACTTAAGAAGAATCAACCCAATAAGCTTTTCATTACATAAGAACATTTATATTTATATTCTCATTCTTATTTTCTGTACATTCATTCGTCTGAAGAAGCTACGGTGTAGTGAAACGCGTTACGAATCATAATTATTAAGTAAAATTCCAAAAACACATTACTTGTTTTCATTATTGATTATGGAATTTTATCAAGTAAAAGCCTCTCAAATTCAAAATATAACATTATATCTTACCAAAAACGGAAAAAAATTGTCTCTTCACCCCAATCGACCATGTTATGAACATTGACCTCTTCGTGCATTTTTCATTAAACCCAAAATGAAACGAATTATAAATTTTAAGCTTTACTTTATACTCGCTTGCGTGTATGTAGTCGCTAAAAATATATGGAGTTTTCAGTACAGTAATGTAAAGAATTTTATCACAGAACATCTTGCCAAACATACAAAGAAATACTGGTTGAGTAATTGTATCAATCAAGTCTCGCACAAAACTTCCTCAGAGGACGTTTCAACTGTTTCAGTCCATCTATATAAGTCCGGGTTATTTGCTCGTCAATATTCTCTAAACAGGTTTGCGAATAACTCTCTGGATATGAGCACAAAGGAATATCACTTCCTGTACAATAAGTGGATGTTCGAAGTGTCGCATTCGAGCTAAATAACCAATAATGGATTCTATCTAAACACGGACATTTCCAAGGATTTCCATCTAGCGTCAGATCCTTCACCGATAACTTTTCCAGCAGTTCGTTCGGGAGATAGTTGAGATAATTTGCATCGATCAACAAAGACCGTACAGTTAAGTTATTGGGAAATATCTTTGCATCTAAATCTATAAGTCTGTTATACCTCAGTCCGAGGTAATCCAATTCACGAATTCCCTTGAAAGCTTCTTCTTCGATCGCTTTAATTTCATTATAATCGAGAAAGAGCTGCTTCAAATGCGACATACCATTAAATGCTTTCCTTGGAATAATTTCTAATTGATTTTTCTGGAAATCTATAATTTCCAAATTAGTTGTATTGGTGAACCAGGAGTTTTTCCATTGTTTTAGTTTATTGTTAGCCATGAAGATTTTCTTCAATTTACGTAAATTAGAAAAAGCATTATTTTCAATCACTGATATGGCATTATCATGTAAGCGTAACAGTTGAACTGTAGGAACTTCGTTGAAAATATCTTCTTTTATTCTTTCAAGATTTCCATATGAGATCTGAAGATTTTGAAGTCTTGGTACATTCCTAATTGCCCCGGCTGAAATGTTTCTAACTGGACATCCCCAAAACACAAGGGTTTTCAAACGTACCATATGTCGGATTGAATCTTCTCCAATACTGGTAACATTTTGTTGGCGAATATAAATTTCAGTTAATGACGCATCTCCAAAAGACACTCTTTCAATGCATCCAGAAAATGAGGTTATGTTGAAGGGATCGCCATATCTTTGGTGAACTATGAGCGTTATATTGTTGAAAGAAACACACTTATGACATCGATTTTCGATGAACATCGTCACGAGCGAAAAGAGCACGGCACACCGGTTTACGTTGAGCATTGCGATTCGGTTTGAAGCTACTCCGAGGCAACGACCGTATTAATTAATTGTTTGTAAAAGGGGATTTCTCCTGAGAAGATAAAACCCATGCGGTGATGAGTATACCGATAATATGACTGAATACATTCGTCAACAAGTTCCTCCTTCACGAATACTTGTTTGTAACAACAAATCGTTTCTGAATGATAAAGGCGATTCGAATGCATGTCACTACGCGGTAGCGACCTAATTCAAGGAAAATGAAATTTGTTCAACTTCTCAAGTTCTTTTTTTTTCGTGTAGCTATTTCATATTGTCCGGGGATTTTAAAATTGAATTTCTTATCAAAACATAATAAATATTGACTTGGTATTAACTGTACCGAAAGTTATTCTAGTATTTCCGCCAATTAATTCCTTGAACCTTCCTAATCAGCTCCTTGACATGCGCTTAACTGATAGTGTGAACGAGTATACAGGGTGTCCCAGAATAAGATATCAATCTCTCGGAATTTGATATATCTCGTCAAAATAATGCCACAAATTCATATAAAATTTTTTTCTGAAATGCAGCCCTGCTGAGATATTTACCTCAAAAAATTAACAAAATAAATTGTATTTTCACGATGTAATCTTTATCTTTCAACGGAATTTTCTGAAGCACAAAAAATTGTTTGAGAAAATAGTATTTTATAAGATGTTGTTTTTGGTTTTTTAATTTAGTTCCATATGCGCTCAGGGTGAAGTACCCCTAACACGTTTTACCCTCTAAGTTTTTAGTGGATGAGGTTTTTACAGATCTAATAACATATTTAGATTTCCTAAAGTATTTTACGTAAAAAAGCTCACCTGTTAGATCTCAAAAAAATGAAGCAGTAACGAGAAAAACCGGCTCAAAGAGCCAACGATCATTTTTAGTGAAAATATTTTTGTTTATTCAATTTATGTCATATTTTTGAAACGACTTTCAAAATTTTACTTTGAATTAAACAAGATCCACGAAGAAATAATATATGGGAGATGTCAGCCCAATGATTGGGTTCATAATGATTCTATAACATCTATAGATCATAATCGGCATCACTTAGATGACCGAACCTGGCCATCGGGGCTCTCTCGGTCAAATAGAGAGGGATTTGTTTTGTTGAGTTTGAATAGTGAAGGGATTTTGCGATTATATTTCAAAATTGGCAAGCAGGAACAAGGAAGTGATTATGTTTCACGACACTCACACTCCGACGGAAGAAAATCTCCGCGAAAGAGGAAATATCGCAGATTATGTACTTTTTTATTATCTCCTTAGTCCTTTTTATGTATTTCATGGCCTTGCTGGCTATGTAAAATCATTTCTTAGATTCAGGTGAGTTTAAACATATAGGAGTGTGGTCTGATTGTTGAAATATTTTTCTGCTGGTTTTCTTTCACCAGTGTTACATTCCCTGTCCCAAACCCCCTTCCTTTCACCCTTGTCTTCGTCTGGAAATCATGGAGTGCAAGATGAGAATAAGAGAATGAAGCTGCTAAGCAGAAAAATCTTTGGTACCCTATATGTACACATGACACTAACACAACATAAACAGACAAGCTTTTGCTAGTGCAATAGCGACAGGAAACGAGTTTTTCCTCAGGTTTTACACTAGTTTATTGAACTTCATATATATATATATATATATATATATATATATATATATATATATATATATATATATATATATATATATATATATATATATATATATATATATATATATATATATATATATATATATATATATATATATATATATATATATATATATATATATATATATATATATATATATATATATATATATATATATATATATATATATATATATATATATATATATATATACTGCTGGAAATGATAACGACTTCTACAATTTCAATTTATTGATAACGGGTTAGTAGTCTTGGAACAAAGGAAAAGGAATACTCTTTTTTCATGGCAAGCTTTCGGAAATATATATTGTTTCCATCTTCAGGCCTCTACAACGAACAAACATCAATGAAACTAAATCATATAAACAAAAATAATCACTTGGAAACCATAAGAATGGCAACTTACAGAAAGTTGAGGTTAATTATCCAAAAGTTAGTATGTGATGAAAAAAACCGAAGTCATGAACTCAAAGAACACAAGACACATCGACAAAGTGCACAATAAAACTCATATAAAACATCATCAGGTACAAAATTGAGAAAATTGCCAGTTTAAAAACAACAACAAATCACGTAAAATTCATTTCATTCTAAGGCATGAAACGGCGCAGGAGCGGCCTTGTATAGGTTCTCAAAATGTAATAGACAGAGAATGTCAAACGTTTGTACTTTCAAGAATCAAGAAAGTATGCAAATTATGAAACCATGTCATTCTACAACAATCATTAAACATTTTAAATTAAAAAGAACAAAGTGTGTTAAATGATTGATCAATTATGCGAATTGAGAAGTGGAGAACGAAAACTGAAAGACTATAAAATTATTAAATTAACAAGAAATGGATCAATTAAAGGATTTTTTATCTAAGTCTAATAAATGAATATACATTGAGCTTAAATTATTCAAATCTGTTTTTTTATTGATTGTCAAAGGTTCCTTCTGAATGGCAACCATCTCCAAAAACAGTCTCTTGTGGTAATTCTTTTCCGCGTCAACAATAGATGCCATTGCATAATTCGGAGTATAATCTTGCTCACTCGCATGTCGGGCTAAAGCACATCTTTCCGGATGTAATCTCACGTCACTTTTATGCGAACTAATTCGAGCTTGTAGAGTCCTACAAGTATGCCCAATGTAGACGCCGTTGCAGCCCCCACAAGGGATTTTATAGATGACATTGGACCTCTTCAAGAGCGGAGTGCGGTCTCTCAAGTGTGTGAAGAATAGTTTGCCTATAAAACCAGAAAAACTTACGCATTCTTTATCAGTTGTTGTTGGATAACTCATATCCCCCAAAATTATTAAAAAAAAAAAACTTTTATATAGCAATTCTTCCATCATAGACGGCAAACCTAATAGTGCAGTACCAGAAAATATCAATCTCCGGGAGGGAACTCCATATCCAGAGACAACGACCAACTTGAGTGTGGAGAAGGCACAGGGCCCACTATATGCGTCCCTTCCTTTAGTCGACAAACTGACCTCTCGCTTGAAACATGTGATAAGAAATACAGGCTGTACTGTGAAGATTGCAAGGAGCACTCTAAAAACCATAGGCAAACTATTCTTCACACACTTGAAAGACCGCACTCCGCTCTTGAAGAGGTCCAATGTCATCCATAAAATCCCTTGTGGGGGCTGCAACGGCGTCTACATTGGGCATACTTGTAGGACTCTACAAGCTCGAATTAGTTCGCATAAAAGTGACGTGAGATTACATCCGGAAAGATGTGCTTTGGCCCGACATGCGAGTGAGCAAGATCATACTCCGAATTATGCAATGGCATCTATTGTTGACGCGGAAAAAAATTACCACAAGAGACTGTTTTTGGAGACGGTTGCCATTCAGAAGGAACCTTTGACAATCAATAAAGAAACAGATTTGAATAATTTGAGCTCAATTTATATTCATTTATTAGACTTAGATAAAAAAATCCTCCAATTGATCCATTTCTTGTTAATTTAATAATTTTATAGTCTTTCAGTTTTCGTTCTCCACTTCTCAATTCGCATAATTGATCAATCATTTAACACACTTTGTTCTTTTTCAATTTAAAATGTTTAATGATTGTTGTAGAATGACATGGTTTCATAATTTGCATACTTTCTTGATTTTTGAAAGTACAAACGTTTGACATTCTCTGTCTATTACATTTTGAGAACCTATACAAGGCCGTTCCTGCGCCGTTTCATGCCTTAGAATGAAATGAATTTTACGTGATTTGTTGTTGTTTTTAAACTGGCAATTTTCTCAATTTTGTACATGATGATGTTTTATATGAGTTTTATTGTGCACTTTGTCGATGTGTCTTGTGTTTTTTGAGTTCATGACTTCGGTTTTTCATCACATACTAACTTTTGGAAAATTAAACTCAACTTTCTGTAAGTTGCCATTCTTATGGTTTCCAAGTGATTATTTTTGTTTATATGATTTAGTTTCATTGATGTTTGTTCGTTGTAGAGGCCTGAAGATGGAAACAATATATATTTCCGAAAGCTTGCCATGAAAAAAGAGTATTCCTTTGTTCCAAGACTACTAACCCGTTATCAATAAATTTATATATATATATATATATATATATATATATATATATATATATATATATATATATATATATATATATATATATTTTTACATTATCTGCTTAAACTAATAATCACTAACTCACATGCAAGATGAATCAAGAGATCTTTGTATTTTGATAGAAATTTGAAGATTGTTTTTCATCTCCATTAGAATAATGAATTATTCTCTAATGCAGCATATCTCTATTTATGCTCGAACCGTTAAGTTAAAATGTGGTGTGGGACCATCGTGCATAAACCACATAAAGTGTCATAATAAAATAGTTAATAATATCTTGCGATATATTACCCGTTTTGCCTAGTCCGCGATACACATTCACAAAATTGAGCCAATTTCACACCACACTAGACACAGACAAAATTATGGACGAAAAACTTCGTTATTGTTCTGATGTTTGACAGCTCAAGCATTTAATTTTTCGTATCTATCGTATTAATAAGATAATCAAAATATGGAATACACTTTCGAAGAATATGCAGATATGCTTTTGATGTTTAATCTAGCATCTGGGAATGCTTGTATTATTAACATTTTTGTATGAAATCTTATTTAGGTACATTTGTAGAGTTCCCAAAATTTTAATCAATCATAGATCGGGTAATTGTGAGTCATACATCTGTTGACGTGAGTTGGGACCATAAACCATGGTGAAACATAAATGGAAGGTAAGTAGAATTCGGTTCTGCCGGTAGACGGTTGAACGATCATGCATCCTGATAGAGAAGCGTGGCCTAGTACTCTGCCCCTTCCTGCCTGAACGTCGGGAAAAGTGGAGTTGAAAAATAGATCTGAGGAGTCCGGATTTGGTCTCAAAAATTATTTTAACACTATACCTGGTTTATATTTCTCTAATGACTGGGTGTTCACGTAGTTAGTACAAAGTATTTCATGATCGTATAGTTATGGGCTATATTTTCGGAACATTCTTGCCGCTTTTGTGTACACATTTTGGAGAATTTTCAACCAGGTTTTGTGGTATAATTTGGATGAACGTATTTGTATAGATAAGAAGCCCTTTTGGAGATTCTTTGAAACGAGGTCCTGTCATTCCTGTCACCTGTCAGTTGGAGGCACCTGTCAAGTCGACCATCCATGTCATTATTGTGATTGGAGGAAGAATATGAGGTTACGCTGGGATTCAATGTTCTAATGACATGGATGCATCTTACCTTGATGAAGTCACAACTTACATCTACTCAGATAACTGAATGAAGTATTAATATCCTTTTTTGTCCTATTGTAATCAACCTAATGAAGGTATGACTATTTAGTTTATAAGTTCAGATCTTAACTTAAGCGAAATTTAATTTGGTATGATTTGGAATCTGTGAATTCTATACATCGATGTATAGAGACATAAGGTACATATTCTTTTGATCATGTCTTGTCATTATTTTCATTTTTGAGTCTAAGATTGAGTTTTGCAGTTATTACATTATTTTGTTGAAACTTATATTAAATTGCCTGCTTGGTGATCGTGAGTACATTATCTAATTTGTTTCACACATTTTTACTTCAATTATTTCTGATAATTATGTGGTCAATTAAAATGACATACACATTGGTAGGAGTGTATTTCAGTAGAGTTAGCAATATTGCTTTGGCTCAAGCATATCCTCCGATCCTTTTTATGTTGTTTGTGTAATTAAGATTTTAATAAGTTTTAAGTTTAATTAAGGAGACATTTCCTATTTTGGTTCACTAAAACCAAACCAACACTATTCGTATTTTCATTCAGACTAGTGAGAAAATTTATAGAGAATTGAGCATTCCCTTTTTCCTACTTAAGATTAGGTCAACTTTATCATTGAAGTAGGCGGCGCCCTTTCAATAATCAATTATATACCATCACAACGTCTCATGACGCAACTCTTCATCGAAAACCTGGCAGTCCGTTAGCAAGGTGTATCTTTCTGCTAAAAAGATGCTACACATTGAAGAAAAATGCAAGTAACTCAGGTTGCTTCAAGAACGAGCATACAGTTGAGCTAGAAGAAAGCATTTTAGAAGCGTTTGCTGTGGAGCTTTCTACCAGTACTCGGAAATTTTTAAACCAATTTAATTCATGTGGAAGTACGAACCACAGAATATTGAGGAATCAATTGTTTCATCCTAACCATCTTCAAAATGTGCAAGCGCTTTCCCTAGAGGTCTTACGCGTAACATGAACAAAATAATGCTATTATTGGTTCAATCCTTGACTTTGATGAGGCAGGTTTTCACAGAGATGGCATAACAAATTCTCATAATTTACAGTTTTGGAGCGAAGAAAACCTTAATGCTATTGTTCAAAACCGACACCAACAACAGTACCAAATAAGAATTTGGGCCGGATAAATTGGTATTCATTTTGTTACGTCATTTGTGTTGTCACCTCGTTTAAACGGCTCAAGTTATTCAGGCTTTCTTTCAAATAACCTGCCAGAATTTTCGGAGAATATTTCACTGACCCGTCAGGAGAATATGTGATTGATGTACAATGGTGCCCACCAAATTTCATTTTAGCAGTTAGAGATCATCTAAATGTGACCATCTCATAGGACGAGGTGGGCCTATGTATCACATGGTCACCTAGGTCACCAGACGTGAATCCTTAAGATTTTTATTTCTAGGGCCATCTAAAGAGCCAGGTTTATGCTGTACTCATGAGGAATAGAGATATGCTGCTCGTGAGAATAATTTATAATTCTAAGGACATGAAAACCATCTTCAAATTCATGTTGAAATACAAAGATCTCTCGCATAAGAGTTGGTGGTTATCAAATCGAACAGAAAATATAAATAGTGTCTATGTTGTAAGGTTTTAATGATTGAAATAAATAAATAAAAATATTTTTATTGAAAATACTGTTGCTCTTTGAGTCCGTTTTTCTTGTTAAAGGTTCGTTTTTTCGAGATTTTACAAATATTAGCTTTTAACTTCGCCTCCTATGAGGCGAAATTGAAAACTTATTAAAATTTTTCTTTGAATTTTTCGATTTTTGTACTACTGAATATTGAATTTCTTATTTGCTTGATCCGTTTTAGCAGCATTGAAAACATCATTATGTCGACAAGAGGTTGTCAAGCCTAATAATATGACAATCTGCCAGACTACAGAAACAAATACAAAGCCAACATGGTCAATATGTGATATTTTTGACTTGCTAGGTGGCTGAAGAAATGAAATCATGAACTGTTTTCTATGATCATATGAAAATTTCTCAAGAGACAAAAAGTTTGATAATTAGCCTAGCTACTCAATGTCGAAAACAGTTTTGCTCAAACGCAGACAGTTGAAAAATTATAGTTAATAAAAACAAGTTCGAGTTTTTGGGACACTTTTCAAAAGTCAAGGTCATTGAATGGATCTTTAAAAAACGTGAATAACGCACCCGATTACGCGTACCAAATATGGTTTTTATCGATTGAGTCGTTCTCGAATTATTTGAAAAATAAGAAAAAAAATCTTTGGATTTGTCGACCCCTAGCGGCCAACCGAAGAAATTTTCCATGAAGGTTAGTTAGCCTGAATCGACTTATTTCGAACTGAAGAACCTATTGTACACGCAATTCACGGACACCCTGTATACAGTTGAAAAAACTCAAATAATATCTTCTTCTATACACATTGGATATTGTAACCCTAAATGTGGTTCTATAAATGTAACATAAACATCACGTCTCAACACTTTTTTTTTCTCATTTCTGTTTTTGGATACTTCCATTCAACCATGCTATGCTGTTCAGCTCTATGTTACATCCACAACAAAAATTTTTTTTGTCGGCCGATGAAAAGAGTTTTCTACAATTCGATAAGAAGTTCTAAAAGCAGATCTAGAAGACACGACGGAAATTCAATACAAATTTTAAAAATTTAATAATTTCGTATTTTTACTTGGAAGAATACCTTTAATATCCCAGATATTCAACAGAATAAAGAATTTTAACCTGTGATTGATCGAGGGGGCTTTTGCAACGAAATTATTATTCGTCGCTTAGATCTCTTGAATCAATAAGTCTTGCTTGTACTACACCATTTACTCAACTAGGAAACTTTTCCAATTAGTTGCGATTTATTTAAAGGCGGGGGCATTTTGGATCTGTAGAGTTGTGATAAAACCAACATATAAACCTCCATAAATCATATCCAAAAAGAGTCAACAACACTGTCTTAGGTAACATCTGCTGAACTAGGAGCTACAGACACAGTTTGTTGAGCTGTTAAGGCAGTTGAGCTATATTCCTCCTTTATTAATAATTCGGAGACAATATATTCCGGATTATATGGCCGAGTTATATTTATAACTCACAAAATTATTCAAAGTGTACATCCCGGTTCCGCAACAGTAGCATATTCTAGTAATTGAATGAAAGGAAACTTTTGAGAAGTTTCTTCCTCATGTCATACAATATACGAAATCTTCTATATATTTATTTATACACTCCCACAAAAATTGTCACATCACCCTACTTTTAAGACAATACTCTATCAATTTTAGGTTGGTCAGGTTGGTCATTCAAAAAGAGATGAGTTTATGATGGAAAATATCAACAATTTTTGAATTAATAAAAGATTAAAACGAAGAGACCTATCAACTAGCATGGAATGGGTACTAATTAGTTTCAAAATCGAGTGTTTCCTCCCCATGGCCCTAATTACTGCAAGTATACGTCTGGGAATCCCCTCAAACAAATTTTGGTTGTACTCTTGAGTCACTGAGTTCCAAATTTCAGGAAGCAGATTTTCTAGTTGTTGGAGTATTCTACAAGGCATCCTACGATGCTGAATTTGCCACACCATGTTGTGCAAACATGTTTTATGGTCGGGACTCCTGGCTGGCCATCTTCAAATATCAATTTCGGCATTTTGCAGAAATTCTGTTACTACTCTAGCTGCACGAGGCCGAGCATAATCATGCATATAAATGAAGTTTTCGCCAATCAATGGGCCAAAGGGTACAACATGGGGTTCAAGGATATCTGCGATGTATCTGGCCGCTGTCATTCTTCCATTATTCACTAGGACTAACTCAGTTTGGCCATGAAAAGAAATGCCTCCCCACACCATTACTGGGCCCTCTCCGAAGTTTTCGGTTTGCCGGATATTGCATTGCCGATACCGTTCCCCAGTTCGTCTGTATACAGGCATGCGTCTATAATTTGATACTAGACAGAACCTGGACTCGTCAGAGAAGAGAACATTCGACCATTCTGGAATACCCCAATTTGCATGTTTCCTCGCAAACTGAAGTCTTGCAGCTCGATGCTCTCTGGTAAGACGCGGGCCAGTAGAAGCCACCCTCGTTCTGATATCGTCTTCTTTGAGCCTGTTCCTAACAATTTGCAATGAAATATGCACATTTCTGGAAAGTGCAAGTTCATTTCGTAGCATCCTAGCAGTAAAGTGCCGAACTCTTAGTGCAGTTAAATGAAGCCAACGATCATCAACTGGTGTTGTTATCCGATTTCTTCCCTGTCCGGCCCTTCTTCTATATTCCCCTGATTCGTGGTACCGATTAATTGCTCTTGAAATAGTGCTTTGGTTAACATTCAACAAGTTAGCCACGTAACGTTGGCTTCGCCCCTCCTCTAGAAATGTTACAATTCTTACCACTTCATAATCACTCAATTAGCGTCCAGGACCTTCAGCAGCCATCAATAAACTCAAAAATTCGAAAATCAACAAGAAACACAGAAAACTTGCATTAATTCAGCGTGAAAACTGAAGAGAAATTGAATGAATACTGATATTCAAATAAACTCATTCTGGTTTCAGACGTGTATGAGGTCATATGGAAACAAATGTTACTACATAGATAAGATTTTTTCCCCCTCATATGTCCAAAAACATATGTTGACAAAGAAACTGCGATCTAGCTGCTTATCGATTGTGGAATTCAGAATACCAGGTGATGCGACAATTTTTGTAGTGTGTCTTAAATAAATGTGTTTCAAAATACTATGAAAAAATAATTGAATAACTATCTCAATGAACGAGAGATACATAAACCAATTACTTATAGTGAACCATACTTAGTTTTCATTCAGTCAAAATCAAACAAAAATTTCGTGAGGATTTATATTAATCATTTCAATTATGTGCATGAACCATGCTTTGAAGTTTGATGTTGAATATGATAACAGTGAATTGCTTCATGACATATCTTCAAACTGTGTGAAT
This sequence comes from Cryptolaemus montrouzieri, assembly GCA_013387265.2. Classification (NCBI taxonomy): domain Eukaryota; kingdom Metazoa; phylum Arthropoda; class Insecta; order Coleoptera; family Coccinellidae; genus Cryptolaemus; species Cryptolaemus montrouzieri. The sequence goes on from JABFTP020000185.1 coordinate 131,082,202, forward strand.
CAATATGTTTCAATTTCTATTTGGTGTAAATATAGCGGGTGGGGCAACTAAAACGAAAAAGACTCAATAACGGCTGAACTATTAATTTCTGAACAAAAAGCAGAAACATGTCAATTTTTGTTTGAAGGGGGACATCTTTTAACATACGGTGATTTTATTTTACATCAAGTGCGCAAAACTCAATTTTTTAATGGAGAAGATAGGTCGAGTGATACCTCTTTACAAAGTTCTTTTGATTTTCAACACAAATGTGTGATAATTTTTGAGTTTTCACATATTCGAAAGAAGATACAGGCTGTTTCGTCAAAAGACGAGTTTTTTCAATGTTTGCAAAATCTGTCGATTTCGAATGAACATTTACCGAAATACTGTTGTATTGTGGGAATAACTTATTTTCAAGCAGTGGTGCTTCCACTACACCCCCTCAGATGAGGGTGTTAACCCCTCAACTCTTCGAATTAATCAGTTAGTCATTGGATAGGTAATCAGAATTATCTAATTATAGTGAACGAATTTTCAAATCCGATTACATTTAAATGAGGATACAGGGTGGATCATGGAAAAATTCATACACAGTATAAGAGCCTCTTCACAAAGAAGCGATGATCGCTCGGTGTCATCGGTTGAGTCGCAAGAAAAAATCTCCATCGGTGGACTGATGGAACGCAGACATGTGAAGACAACCACTAGGGTAATGGCCCGCATGCCTTACTACCGCATACGCAACTGATCGTCGTATGTGAAAAGTCTCTAATAATAATAAGCCCCTCAGGGGCTCAGGAACATTGTTTCTGAGTACGGGCTTAGCGAACCCGAGGTACCCAAGCTGAACCTGGCAGTAGGTATAAAATGCAACCTATCCAATGATGTACAATCTAAGGAATAAACGGGTGAATCGACATTGTACCACCATAACCTCTTGTCGCGTTCAAGATTTAGGAAGAGGGTCTTGTTCGGAAAGTGAGTCACAGTCTCCCTCGGTTAGCGACGGAAGCAGCGTGATATCGAGTAGGGATACTGCAACACAAAACCAAATGGGAAATAACATCAATACCTCCCAACCGACTCTTGATGTTTCAACGGTGGCACAAGCCATCATGCCTACGACCACGAGAGCCGGACTCCCTAGGAAACGCATGAAGTGGACCCCAGAGATGAATTCCTTCATTATGCGTTCCTGTTACAAGATTACAAACTTGGAATCGGAAATGACAGCATACAGATACGCGTTACATCTTGCGTTCATAGAAAAATATCCTGAATTACAGCACATATCCGAGCAGAGAATTTCGGATCAACGAAGAACAATCGTTAAAAACAGGCTACTTTCTTCAGAAACGCTGCAAAGCTTACGAGAAGAGGTCATAATGGAACTCAGAAGCGAAAATGATACTCATAACGGTATACCTGCTGGAGTCAATGAAAGTGTTACAGATAACATCGAAGCCACGGAAACGAATATTAACATGGAACGCCCTCTTGAGCCGAATCAGCAGAACGAATATACGTATTTAGCAAGATCAGAACTCAACAGAGCAATAACTGAATTCAGTGGTAGTAACCCAACTAAAAGACCTAAACTGCCCAAACTCAAGACGAACAAGAACACCAATATCATCCTAGCAAGTGTAAACTCAATGTTTGAAGAATATACCGACCAGAACACCTTGGAGAAGATTCACACTTTGATTTACTGTGGAGCAGTAGCGGTTCTTCGACTTCACAAACAACAAATCTCCACAACTCTGATTCAAGCTGAGCCAAAAAGCGTCAGAAAACCACCATGGCAAAAACGACTGGAGAAGGATATTGATAACATTAGAGCAGAAATCGGTCGCCTCACAGAATTCCTGAGAAACAGAAAACCCTCAAGGCGCTTGAAATCACATATACGCAAAATTTATAGGAAAATTGGTACGAACACAAAACACCCTGATCACAAACAACACATCGACGTGTATATGGACACTTTGAAACAGAAACTCCAAGCAAAAGCAAAAAGGCTTTCAAGATACGTCAAGTGTACTGAAAGTAAACACCAAAACCAAAGGTTCCTCCAATACGCTGCCAATTTTCATAAGGGAAATAACAAAACTGCGACCAACAATAGCAGAGAAGTACCTGACGCACAGTGCTTGACCGACTATTGGTCATCAATATGGTCGAACCCCAAAGAACACAATAGATATGCGGAATGGATCACGAATGAAAAAGAACGCCTCGATATCAGACATATGGACTTCGATGGAATAACGGAGGAAGAAATTACAACAGTAATTGGAGCGACCAACAATTGGAAGGCCACAGGTATAGATAATATCCACAACTACTGGTACAAGAAGTTTGATAAGCTCCATGGAGCCCTAGCGAAACAGCTCACGTATGTTCTTCAACATCCCAAGAAAACACCCACTTTCCTAACGCAAGGCTTAACATATATGCTACCTAAGAGCGATAGAACACAGGATCCGTCTCAATATAGGCCAATCACTTGCCTGCCAACACTCTACAAAATACTCACTTCATGCATATCCAATCGAATATACCAACACCTTGACGACAACAATATATTAGCAGAGGAGCAGAAAGGATGCAGAAAGAAACACCACGGGTGCAAGGAACAACTCATCATCGATTCTGTGATAATGAAACAGGCACACGTAGGGCATCGCAATGTTCATTCAGCTTTTCTCGATTATCTGAAAGCATTCGATAGTACCGCCCATTCTTGGCTTGTTGAAGTATTGCAGATATACAAAATTCACCCAGCCCTGGTAGAGTTCTTGAAGACAACAATGACACACTGGCGCACGTCTCTGCAGGTCAACATGAACAATAAATCAATTAAAACCGACGAGATACCCATACGTCGTGGAATTTTTCAAGGAGACTCTTTGAGTCCACTATGGTTCTGTTTGGCAATGAACCCATTGTCCTCAATGCTCAATAGAACTGGATACGGATTTAGGATAAAAGCAGAAAGGAATTATCATACAATCTCCCACCTGCTGTATATGGATGACATCAAATTATATGCTTCGAACAAGAAGCAATTGGATGATTTGCTGAAAACTGTCAGTGAGTTCTCGGCAGATGTTCATATGAAATTCAGGATTGAAAATGTAAGACCCTGAACATTCAAAGAGGGAAAGTCATAGATGGTGAAACACAACTTCCAAACGGTGACATTATACAGTGCATGAGAGATGGCGAAACATACAAATATTTGGGATACCAACAAGCCAGATTGTTAGACCAAAACAATCAAAGGAGAAGATTCGTTCAGAATACAGTCAGCGTCTGAAGTCTGTGCTGAAATCGATGTTGAACTCGGGGAATCTAGTCAAGGCAATTAACACCTACGCCATTCCAGTGTTGCTTTACTCATTTGGAATAATCAGATGGACTAAGACGGAGCTAGATGATATTCAAAGGCAGACCCGAACGATGCTGACAAAGTACAACAATCATCATCCAAAATCGTCTGTGATACGAACAACTTTGAAGCGGAAAGAAGGAGGACGCGGATTAATAGATGTTGTCAATTTACACACCGAACAGATAAGAAATCTCAGAGAATTCTTCTCAGCAAAAGCTCTCACTTCTGACCTACATAGAGTGGTATCGTTGGCTGATAAGGGATATACACCTCTAAATCTTGCTACCAGAGATGACCTGCTGAATCTACCATTCCTATCAGATACTGAAAAACAAGAGCAATGGTCAAGAAAGGAATTGCATGGGCGACATCACCATGAGATTAATCAATCACATATCGACAAAGAAGCCTCCAACAAATGGTTGATGAAAGGAGAATTATTCGCGGAAACAGAGGGATTCCTTATGGCCATCCAAGACCAAGTGATCGCTACAAACAACTACAAAAAATTTATTATGAAGGACGGAACATTACAAACAGATAGGTGCAGAAAATGCCATATAAGATCGGAGACGATACAGCATATTACGTCCGGATGCGAACAACTGGCCAATACAGACTATCTTCACAGGCATAATCAAGTGTGCAACATTATCCATCAGAAACTTGCACACAAGTACGGACTTCTGAATACATTCCAGCCATATTACAAGTATCAACCGGCGCCCGTATTGGAAAATGACTCTATCAGATTATACTACGATAGGCCTATTATCACTGACAGAATGGTGACGAATAATAGGCCGGACATAGTGGTGTATGATAAGAGAGCCAAGACAGCAATGCTGGTGGATGTCGCCATACCAAATAATAACAACGTGCTGAATAAGTTCCAGGAGAAAAAGTTCAAATACACAGACCTTGCTATTGAGATCAAGCAGATGTGGCACCTCGACAAAATAGATATCGTTCCTGTCATCGTATCCTCGACTGGTTTAATACCCAAAACTTTGCATGATAGCCTTAAGAAATTAGAATTGCATAAGAATACCTATATAGAAATGCAAAAAGCTGTAATTCTTAATACATGTAGGATAGTTAGGAAATTTATGTCAAGTATATTGTAATCGAGCCTATTCCCTTTGATTGCTAAATCTGGGAAAGGTAAATTATATCCAGCTACTAGCTGAGATAGTGCATAAGTCCACGATAATAAATAATAATAATAATATATATAATATAAGTGTGAAGCGTAAAGAAGGAGGACGCGGATTAATAGATGTTGTCAATTTACACACCGAACAGATAAGAAATCTCAGAGAATTCTTCTCAGCAAAAGCTCTCACTTCTGACCTACATAGAGTGGTATCGTTGGCTGATAAGGGATATACACCTCTAAATCTTGCTACCAGAGATGACCTGCTGAATCTACCATTCCTATCAGATACTGAAAAACAAGAGCAATGGTCAAGAAAGGAATTGCATGGACGACATCACCATGAGATTAATCAACCACACATCGACAAAGAAGCCTCCAACAAATGGTTGATGAAAGGAGAATTATTCGCGGAAACAGAGGGATTCCTTATGGCCATCCAAGACCAAGTGATCGCTACAAACAACTACAAAAAATTTATTATGAAAGACGAAACATTACAAACAGATAGGTGCAGAAAATGCCATATAAGATCAAAGACTATACAGCATATTACGTCCGGATGCGAACAACTGGCCAATACAGACTATCTTCACAGGCATAATCAAGTGTGCAACATTATCCATCAGAAACTTGCACACAAGTACGGACTTCTGAATACATTCCAGCCATATTACAAGTATCAACCGGCGCCCGTATTGGAAAATGACTCTATCAGATTATACTACGATAGGCCTATTATCACTGACAGAATGGTGACGAATAATAGGCCGGACATAGTGGTGTATGATAAGAGAGCCAAGACAGCAATGCTGGTGGATGTCGCCATACCAAATAATAACAACGTGCTGAATAAGTTCCAGGAGAAAAAGTCTAAATACACAGACCTTGCTATTGAGATCAAGCAGATGTGGCACCTCGACAAAATAGATATCGTTCCTGTCATCGTATCCTCGACTGGTTTAATACCCAAAACTTTGCATGATAGCCTTAAGAAATTAGAATTGCATAAGAATACCTATATAGAAATGCAAAAAGCTGTAATTCTTAATACATGTAGGATAGTTAGGAAATTTATGCCAAGTATATTGTAATCGAGCCTATTCCCTTTGATTGCTAAATCTGGGAAAGGTAAATTATATCCAGCTACTAGCTGAGATAGTGCATAAGTCCACGATAATAATAATATTATTTATCCAACAAGATACATCAGTATATAGGACATGTCATGAGAGAGTATCATCCTCCATAAATTCTTTAATAGAATAATATGCCTTTCTCAGAAGAAAAGACTTAAGAACAGATTTGAACACTTTTGTAGGCTTAACTCTCAGATGGTGAGGTAAAGTATTGAAAAATTTGATACTCTGGTATGTTGGAGAGTTCTCAAATTTTGAAGTACGATGTTTCGGCAAGAGAAGAGTTGACTGACTTCTAGTTGCATAATCGTGATACATAGAGAGTTTCGAAAAGTTAGCCTCATTATCCTTTAAATACACTAAACATCTATAAATATACACACATGGAAATGTCAAAATGGCATTCTCAATGAAAACAGGTTAACATGACATTCTGGGGTTTATATTGAACATCATTCTCAGAATTCGTTTCGAAAGGATGCAGAAAGAAACACCACGGGTGCAAGGAACAACTCATCATCGATTCTGTGATAATGAAACAGGCACACGTAGGGCATCGCAATGTTCATTCAGCTTTTCTCGATTATCTGAAAGCATTCGATAGTACCGCCCATTCTTGGCTTGTTGAAGTATTGCAGATATACAAAATTCACCCAGCCCTGGTAGAGTTCTTGAAGACAACAATGACACACTGGCGCACGTCTCTGCAGGTCAACATGAACAATAAATCAATTAAAACCGACGAGATACCCATACGTCGTGGAATTTTTCAAGGAGACTCTTTGAGTCCACTATGGTTCTGTTTGGCAATGAACCCATTGTCCTCAATGCTCAATAGAACTGGATACGGATGTAGGATAAAAGCAGAAAGGAATTATCATACAATCTCCCACCTGCTGTATATGGATGACATCAAATTATATGCTTCGAACAAGAAGCAATTGGATGATTTGCTGAAAACTGTCAGTGAGTTCTCGGCAGATGTTCATATGAAATTCGGGATTGAAAAATGTAAGACCCTGAATATTCAAAGAGGGAAAGTCATAGATGGTGAAACACAACTTCCAAACGGTGATATTATACAGTGCATGAGAGATGGCGAAACATACAAATATCTGGGATACCAACAAGCCAGATTGCTAGACCAAAAACAATCAAAGGAGAAGATTCGTTCAGAATACAGTCAGCATCTGAAGTCTGTGCTGAAATCGATGTTGAACTCGGGGAATTTAGTCAAGGCAATTAACACCTACGCCATTCCAGTGTTACTTTACTCATTTGGAATAATCAGATGGACTAAGACAGAACTGGATGATATTCAAAGGCAGACCCGAACGATGCTAAGAAAGTACAACAACCATCATCCAAAATCGTCTGTGATACGAACAACTTTGAAGCGGAAAGAAGGAGGACGCGGATTGATAGATGTAGTCAATTTACACACCGAACAGATAAAAAATCTCAGAGAATTCTTCTCAGAAAAAGCTCTCACTTCTGACCTACATAGAGCGGTATCGTTGGCTGATAAGGGATATACACCTCTAAATCTTGCTACCAGAGATGACCTGCTGAATCTACCATTCCTATCAGATACTGAAAAACAAGAGCAGTGGTCAAGAAAGGAATTGCATGGACGACATCACCATGAGATTAATCAACCACACATCGACAAAGAAGCCTCCAACAAATGGTTGATGAAAGGAGAATTATTCGCGGAAACAGAGGGATTACTTATGGCCATCCAAGACCAAGTGATCGCTACAAACAACTACAAAAAATTTATTATGAAGGACGGAACATTACAAACAGATAGGTGCAGAAAATGCCATATAAGATCGGAGACTATACAGCATATTACGTCCGGATGTGAACAACTGGCCAATACAGACTATCTTCACAGGCATAATCAAGTGTGCAACATTATCCATCAGAAACTTGCACACAAGTACGGACTTCTGAATACATTCCAGCCATATTACAAGTATCAACCGGCACCCGTATTGGAAAATGACTCTATCAGATTATACTACGATAGGCCTGTTATCACTGACAGAATGGTGACGAATAATAGGCCGGACATAGTGGTGTATGATAAGAGAGCCAGAACAGCAATGCTGGTGGATGTCGCCATACCGAATAATAACAACGTGCTGAACAAGTTCCAGGAGAAAAAGTCCAAATACACAGACCTTGCTATTGAGATCAAGCAGATGTGGCACCTCGATAAAATAGATATTGTTCCTGTCATCGTATCCTCGACTGGGTTAATACCCAAAACTTTGCATGATAGCCTTAAGAAATTAGAATTGCATAAGAATACCTATATAGAAATGCAAAAGCTGTAATTCTTAACACATGTAGGATTGTTAGAAAATTTATGTCAAGTATATTGTAATCGAGCCTATTCCTTTGATTGCTAAATCTGGGAAAGGTAAATTATATCCAGCTACTAGCTGAGATAGTGCATAAGTCCACGATAATAAATAATAATATTTATTTACCCAACAAGATACATCAGTATATAGGACATGTCATGAGAGAGTATCATCCTCCATAAATTCTTTAATAGAATAATATGCCTTTCTCAGAAGAAAAGACTTAAGAACAGATTTGTAGGCTTAACTCTCAGATGGTGAGGTAAAGTATTGAAAAATTTGATACTCTGGTATGTTGGAGAGTTCTCAAATTTTGAAGTACGATGTTTCGGCAAGAGAAGAGTTGACTGACTTCTAGTTGCATAATCGTGATACATAGAGAGTTTCGAAAAGTTAGCCTCATTATCCTTTAAATACACTAAACATCTATAAATATACACACATGGAAATGTCAAAATGGCATTCTCAATGAAAACAGGTTAACATGACATTCTGGGGTTTATATTGAACATCATTCTCAGAATTCGTTTCTGAAGAATGAGAACCCTATTTACATCCACTGAATTCCCCCATAATACAACATTATAAGACAAATGACTATGAACAAGACTGTAATACACTGTCATCAGGGACGTAACTGGCAGCGAATCTTTTATTTTACATAAAGCAAAATAAGCTTTATTCAATTTCCTACACACATGCTCAACCTGTTCTGACCATGTCAGTCCACTGTCGATATGAGTACCAAGAAATTTTGTGCATGATTTAGATGTTAAAGCACTGTCCACAATCAGATGTCTCTCACCAGCATTTCTCAAACCAAAGAACAAACATTCAGTTTTACCAACATTTAAAATTAGAGCATTATCATGACACCAACAGTTGAAAGAGTTAACAATTTTTTTACAAGCACTTGCCAGCTCCTCAGGACTTCGCGCTGTGACACCAAATGAAGTGTCATCAACAAAAATAATGATTAGCATTAATATCTCTACTATAATATGATCTGGTAGATCATTAATGAAAAGAAGAAACAACAAAGGTCCCAGCACGGACCCTGAGGAACCCCAAGTTTACATTGTAATCACTGGACCAACTGTCCTGTACCTTAACCCGAAAAACTCTGTCTGACAGGTAACTTTTTATCCAATCCAGAAAAACACCTCTAAATCCTAAGTTGCACAGTTTATTCAGAATGAAATTTAAGTTGAGGGTATCAAACGCTCTGGAAAGATCAAAAAGCAGGCCTGCTACGTATAGCCCCTCATCCAGGCTTTTATAAACATGATCTACGAAAGAAATCGCAGCTGACTGCGTAGATCTGCCTTGCCTGTAACCATGTTGACAGTCTGTCACAAGCTTGAACTTATTTATGAAGTCCATCATCCGATCAAGAACAATCCTCTCAAACACTTTAGAAAACACACTCAAAATAGATATAGGTCTATAATTGGCAATATTACTGGTGTCGTTCCTTTTGAATACTGGAATAACAGTTGATACCTTAAGTGCAGTTGGAAACTTACTTGTAGAGATAGAGATTTAGAATGAAAGACAAATGGGGAGCAATCTGCTCAGCTATACACTTCAAAATTTTTGAAGAAATACAATCAATACCAGTACTTTTTTTGATTTAAGTAGTCTAATGGTTGATATAATCTCACCTTCCGTAACTGGAAAAAAAACAAATTGCAACTTTTCATTATTGACGATGTGCAGCATTGTGAAATGTTATTCCCGAAATGCTGATGAAGACATTTGTTATTTACTGATGAGAAGTATTCTCCAAACGCTGATATAATCATTTTAGGTTCTGAACAGATTACACCATCAATACATAATGAAAATTGGTTTTTATATGACGACGATTTACCTAATTCTTCATTAACAATGCTCCATACAGTTTTATTCTTGTTGTGAGCTGTATTCAAACGGTTTTCCATGTACTCATATTTGGTTTCCCTTAATAAACATCTATAATTTTTCTTTGCCTGCCTGTACTCTAGATCTAAGCTCGTGGAATTTAAGTTCACCTTTAACCAGTATAAATTTTTCAAGTCCATACTTGCTCGCTTAACTACATCAGATACCCAAGTTTTTTTACAGTTACCAATCGTGAGACGTTTTAAGGGGCAACATTGATCCAGTGAATCCTGTATAATGAGCAAAAATTCCCTGAAGCACGCATCCACGTCAGAAAAACAATAAATTTCACTGAAACTCAAGTTGGAAATCAGAGTCGTGAAATCTGCAAGATTTCGTTCATGAATATTACGAACAATTTTTTGTTGCGGTTTATTATCAACCAACTTTTGATCACTGACGTTACATTCTACATAAATGGCCTTATGATCACTAATATGTGGTTCGAAAACTCGAAATTCAGAGATGGTTACATTAGAATTAGTGATGACGTAGTCTAACTTAGAACGTGAAATCAGACCTGACGAGGACATAAATTCTCTAGTAGGTTCCAAAGATGAGACTTTGAGATATAAACTTCTTAAGAGATCATCAAGCAATTTCCGAGTCAAGCACCTGTCATCCAGATAATTAATGTTTAAATCTCCACATAAAAATATATATTTGCTTTTACCGCAACAGCGTTGTAAAATGTGCGATAATCTATCAAAAAATATCTCTAAACTACCTGAAGGAGGTCGATAGACACTAATGATGTATACTGATGACTTATACGTATATAGCTTTATGACACAAAACTCACAGTGCATTTCTTCACAATATTTGGACCAGTCAATTCTTTCAAACTTGATACATTTCTTGACATAAATCATAGTTCCACCGTGCCCTCTAGTGGGCCTACAATAATACACAGCCTGGGTATAATTGATCAAAGATGTGGCTGCAATACTTTGATCGTCACACCAGTGCTCCGCCACACTAACTATGTCAGGATTCATGGTAGATAATAACACTTCTAGAGTGTTCAACTTATTAGTTATACACTGAACGTTCAATTGAAGCAACTTAAGATTGAAATAACATTTAATTTCGTGCGAAATTGTTACTGATCTTTTGTTCGGCTTTGCGCTGAAAAAAATGGTATACATTAGCCCTGTTGGGCCAGTTTGTGGCAACAAGAGCTTTGTCATATTCATTATCTGAAACCATTACTTTGAAAGATGCGTAGCTTTCTGGATATTTAGAAACTAATAGTTCGCACTTTACGTGCGAGAATTTATCCTTGAAAAATGTAAGCAGATCATCTTCTGTGGTCCCAGGCTTCAAATTTGTCACATGCAGGGCCTTAAATTTTTGTACACCCTCAACCTTCGAAGGACCTGAGAAATAGCATGGTATCCAAGGTTGAAATGAAACGAACTCAAGTGAAGTTCTCGTTACATAAAAATATTCATCCGAAATCACTCAGATGTAATGCAGATTTCTCAACAACAAATAAGGCAATCTTTTTTTGTCCAGATTGCTTGTATCTGATGAATGAAATTCGAATTAGTTTGTGATTTTATATAGCTGCTTTTCACACTCACGGGTTGCATCCGTATAATGGTTTATTAAATAGCTGAAAGAGTAGAATTTATTGAAATTTTTTTCAGCAATAATACCCGTGCAAATAGGGCAGCTGCTATTTTCAATGAACGCAATGACGACAAACATGTAAGTGTCGAGTACATTTTGGAGTTGGTGGAAAAATTTAGAGAAACTGGCTCTGATCAGAATAGAAAAAGGGAGCATGTCCACACTCATAGAAAATGAGGAAATGGAAACTACGTTGCATGGCCAAATGGTGATTGATTCCACTCTGATTACAAGAAAATTGGAAAGTGAAACTGGTGTGAGTCGAAGAACTATTGGACGAGTTTTGAAACAATATAAGTTTCATCAGTATAAAATGAAGATGGTCCATGAATTGAATAAGGATGACTTCGATCGCATAGTGCAATTCTGTGAAATGATAAGTGAGCAAATCGCAAACAATTCCCACATTCTCTACAATATTTGCTTTTCGGATGAATGTACTTCATTTTTGAATGGCACTGTATATCGTCATAACTGGCTGTTTTAGTCGGACTCTAATCCCAGAATTATTCGTTAAGCACAAACCCAATATCTTGAAAAATTGAATGTTCGGCTTGTCATCCATGGGAATCGTCTGATTGGGCCATTTTTCTTACCAGGAAATCTGACGGGAGAAATGTATTTCCTACTAATTGAAGGACTAATCAATCCGCCTATAACAGAAAGTTTGGAAAATGATCCTTGGTATTTAGAAGAGATAATTGTGTTTCAGCAGAATGGTGCCCTCCCGCATTTTGCACTTGCTGTTCGACAATATCAAGATCGAGAATTTCTTGATCGATGGATCTGAAAGAGAGGCCAAACAGAATGGCCCCCACTTTCTCCTGACTTGTCACCCGTGTATTTTCTTATGGTGCTATTTAAAAAGTCAAATTTATACAACTGATCCAGCAGATTTGGTACGACAACGGATTGTAGTCGAGTGTAATGGTATAACCCCTGAAATGCTATGTAATGTCCGGGAACGTTTCGAGCAAAATCTGTATTTGTGTTTGGAAACTGGTGGCGAATTATCTGGTATAATAAATTCAATTGTATTTTGAAGCTTTCAATTTTCAATTTTTTCTTATTCAACAAGATGTGGATAACTCTATGAATAAGCTCTCTTATTTGAAAACCAAACAAACGTGTTCTGAATCTCCATCCAAAATCAGCAAATCTCGCAAACACTGTATCGCTCTCTATTCATTCTCCCTGTTTCTTCATCACAATGCAGATGGAGCAAAAAGTTTTTCTGCAATATTCTAGAAAACCTAAAACCTTTCTAATGAGTTATAACTCAAACTAACTGATCACTTCGAAGATTTGAGGGGTTGACACCTTCATCTGAGGGGGTGTCTGAGGGGATGTAGTGTATCTCCTTCCGAATATATCAAAACTCAAAAATTATTACACATTTGTATTGAAAATCAAAAGAGCTTTCCAATGAGGTATTACTCGACATATCTTCTCTATTCAAAAAATTGAGTTTTGTGCACCCCTGCTTAGAGGGTTGATGTAAAATGAAATCACCGTGTGTTAAGAGATGTCCCTTCTAGACAAAAATTGACCGGTTTCTGCTTTTTGTCCAGAAACAAATAGTTTATCATATTGAGTCGTTTTCGATTTAGTTATAAGATCACTTCAAGTATTGGCATTTCCAATTTTATGAGAAATTTTAATTTAAATTATTTTCCAAGTTGTCTTGGTCTTTCACAATTCAAGCAATGCTTACACAAATGCAAAAAAAATTGAGAGCTGTTTTGGTTTTTGTGTAATTCTTATGTTTTTGGGTGTGCTGAATTCGAAAATGACTTTCATTTTGTCCTAGCAAGTCAAGTTTTCTGACAATGTAGGTGTCTATGCTAAACAAGTTATTATCTTAAAATAAAACAATTTTTTTTTTAAAAGTAGTTTATAATTGCGTATCAAAACTTATTTTCTTATCTAAAATACATTAATTAGTGAGCACTAAACACATTTCTTTTTCCCAGTGAGACTCCTTTTGATACATTTTCGCTTGTGGGAAGCATCTGGAAGGTCTCTTTTAAGCGTCCAACAGTAGTCTGCCATCATTGAGATGCTCCATCTTCCCTGGTATCTTTTTTCCATCTCCTTAATACCTTGGTGAAATCGTTCATTTTGCTTTTCACTCACGTCTCCTAAATTTTATGGAAGATAGTCGAGGTGGAAATGAAGAAAATGTACTTTTAAACTCATTAAGCAACCTAAAGCTTGAAATGCTTTTAACAATCTTTTGAAATCGTTAGGGTTTTTGTTATTGCCTAAAAATTTTGATGTAACTTTCTTAAAGGCAATCCACCCTTCTCTTTGAGGATTCGTCATGGTTGTGACGAGAAATGGATCAGCCATAAGCCATCTAATATCTAGTCCAACGAAAATACCTTCCTTCAACTTTGCCTCCGAGAGGCCAGGAAACTTTGATATTAAGTATTTGAAGCAATTTCCATCTCTTGGAAGTGACTTTACAAATTGCTCCATCAATCCCAGCTTTATGTGAAGCGATGGTAAAAGACCTTTATGAGGAGGCACCAAAGTTTCAGGCAGGACATTCTTTTCGCCAACTTTGAGCTCCCTCGCAGGCCAACACTTTTTGGTCCAGTGATTTGTTCGGTCTCTACTATTCCATAGACACAAAATGCAAGGGAATTTGGTGAACCAAGATTGCTGTCCAATCGCCATGCTCAAGATTTTGAAATCACCGCACACTTGCCAACCGTGGTCTTCATATTTTAATTTCCAAAGAATCAATTCCAAGTTCTTGTAGGTTTCTTTGAGGTGTACGGAAAGGCCGACAGGAATGGAAGAATAGAAACCACCGTTGTGAAGCAGAACTGCTTTAAGGCTTCTTTTTGAAGAATCTATAAAAATACGCCATTCTTCTGGGTCGTATGAGTTCTCAAATGTATTCATCAAACTTTTAATATTGGCGCAATAAACCAACTCGTCCTCTTGGGCAAAGTAGGAAGTAAAATGCATTTCACGATATCTAAACCAGGAGGAAGACACTCCCGGCAAAAGTAAGTTCCCGCTTTTGAGCCTTGATCCAAGCAACTCTGCAGCGCTTTTGGGAAGATTCAAGTTTCTTACCAAATCATTAAGCTCGCCTTGGGAAAACAATTTTGTACTTTTGTCATCTTCAAAATCAAAAGTTGACTGGTCATCGGGTGTTGATACAGCACCATCTTCGTCAGAACTTGGAACCTCTTTCAAGTTAGGAGGGATCTTGGGCACGGTATTTCGGTCCCATGAGGGATGGGACGAATAGCTGATTGCAGATAGGGGTATGAAATTGACTTCTTCCGTTTTGAATTATACCCTTTCACATTACACGAACAAAAGTAACAATCGTCACTATGGCTCTTTTGCTCGCGCCATACCATAGGAATCGCAAATCGGAAAGCTTTATTCTTGCCCTTAAACCAATTTCGAAGGTCTCCAACACATCGTTTGCAGACTTTATGAGGTGCCCATACTTTATCCTCATCTCCAAGTTTGAAGCCAAAATACGCAAAGTATACTTTTTTTACAAAGTCCGTAATATTAACTTGTTGCTTTAATGTTAGATATTTTCCACAAATGTAACAGAAACTATCCGAAGAGTTCACACACTTCCGCACAGATAACATTGCACTGTATTGAACCAAGATCTATAAAACAATGATGAGTTAACACGTAATTGTCCCGCGCCACATCTACACTATCGGAGCGAGCACGTTCAGGTTACAACATGTTTATACTTGTTAATGTAGGTCAAACAGGGTGTTCCTTATTTATAAATTAATGTCAGTAATGTCCTGTAAACATTTCAAAACAGAAATCAAAATAAAATTATACCTATCATTTATACTACAAGTTCATCCCTTTTTAGCCCAAAAAATCCGTTTGTTGTAATAAAATTTTGCGTTTTGTAAAAAAACCTTACGTTCTGAAAATTTTTGATTATGTTTTTGTTTTCAGAACACCTAAATACATAGAAATAAGTTGAAAATATCAAGACAGCATTTTTGTTGCAGACCTGTGTTATTATCAGTTTTAAATATGATTGAAAATCTGTTCAATTTGCATTGGTGGGGATAATTAAAAATAGATCTGTCAACTAAATGTCGTTACCTTAATATATTTATTGTCATTTATTGCCTTCAATTTATTAGTAAATAAGAACTAAATCACCTATGTTTGTTGAAGGGGTTTTCTCTTCAGTTATGTTTTCAAAGTTTCCACAGAACATCTCGAACAAACCGAAATAAATTCTGGTTGAGTAATTGCATCAATCTAGTCTGGCACAAAATTTGTCCAGGGGTTCTTTGAGTCTTCTTAATCCATCTAAATAAGATCGGGTTATCTGGTCGTCAATATTCTCTAAACAGGTTTGCGAATAAGTCTCTGGGTACAAGCACAAAGGAATATTGCTTCCGGTACAACTGTTAGATGTACGAAGTGTCGCATTCTTGACAAATAACCAATAATGTATTCTATCTAAATACGGACATTTCCAAGGGTTTCCGTCTAGTGTCAGATCCTTTACGGATAATTTCTTAAGTAATTCATTAGCAAGATAATTGAGATAATTGGCGTCGATCAACAAGGACCTCACAGATAGGTCATTGGGAAATATACTCTCATCCAAATCTAACAGTCTATTATATCTCAAACCGAGGTAATCTAAATGTCGAATTCCTTTGAAAGCTTCTGGCCCGATCATTTTAATTTCATTATAGTCAAGAAAAAGCTGTTTTAAATGCGCCATACCGTAAAATGCTCTACTTGGAATAATTTCAAGCTTATTTGATTGGAAATCAATAATTTCCAAATTAGATGTGTTAGCGAACCAGGAATTTTCCCACTGTTTCAGCACATTGTTATCCAAGAAAATCTTCTTTAATTTAGGTAAATTAGGAAAGCATTTTCTTCAATCGATGATATAGAATTGTCATGTAGACGTAAGACCTGAATAGAAGGAACTGCATTGAAAATATTATTTCCTATTGTTTTCAAATTTCCATAGGCAACCTGTAGATTTTGAAGTTTTGGAATATTACTAAATGCTCCTACTGAAATCTGTTCAATTGGACATCCCCATACTACGAAGGATCTTAAACGATCCATATTTCGCACTTCATCTTCTCTTATATTGGTAACACTTTGCTGCTGGCGAATGTGAACTTCTGTTAAAGTCGTATTGGCAAATGCTGCTTTTTCGATGCATCCAGAAAATGAGGTTATATTGTATTGATGACGATATAACTGAAGAAAGTCGTCAATAAGTTTGGCCTTCATAAATACTTGTTTGTTGTTCCAACCAACCGTTCGATTTATTGAATTCCCCCTTCTATCTGATTGCGGAATAATTAGGGAAAACCCAAATTTTACGAACTGAACTGTTATTCGCACTATGGATCATATATAAAAAGTTTCATTCTGTTCTCAGAATCATTATATCCTTAAACTAGAATAATAAGCAGAAAGTTCGTGAAAAATATTCATACTGCATTAGTCAACAGTAGGAAAAATTAATACACATTTCTATGCCACTGTGATTCTTGAGAAATAAAATGAAATAGAGAAAAGATTATCTTGAAACTATACCGGGTGTAACTGAAACCAGGGCCACCTCTGTAACTTTTTTCCTATATCCAATATTTTGATGAAATTTGGTAATCGGATAGATAACAACATTTTGAGTTTGATGAGTTTAATAATATGTTTAAAATTTGTTTCCAGTTATACCGGAAACGATACAAATTTTCGATTTTCGAATAAGACACCCTGTATGTTTATGCTTATTTTAATTGTTCATCTCATCCTACGAACTTTTGACAAATTTTTTAACGAAAAACAAAACACAATTTTTCTCTTGAAATTTTCATCTATCGTTCTAGAAGGCCATGAAAGCGACAATTGGCTTAGATCGACATTTCCTATCACGAAAATACAAGATTGAAATTTAATTACTCATTTTTTACAGGATGTAAAAGTTTTAAATTTCAGTTTTACCTCCAAAAGTAGTTTTTCTTCTGAGACAACCATATCGGGCCGTACGGTATTACAGAAGTAGTACCTTTTTACCTTTTTTTATACCACTCACGTCAATCTATTCTTAACGGTTCCGGAGTTCTAGTGGAAAATACTTAGGCAATCCTTGCAGAGTTTCCCTATTTACTAATAACAATAACTACGTTGGTGATGCGAAATTTTTGTTCATACTTATACAGTACAACCTCTTCAATCCGAATGGGTTTAGGGCTTGTTCGGATTGCTGAAATATTCGGATTACCGGGGTACTTGAAATGAAATAGTGAAGACAGGGCTGAAAAACGTGAAATATTTATTGAAAAACTTAAAATATTTATCGAAAACGTGAAATATTTATTGAAAAACGTAAAATATTCATTGAAAAACTCAAAATTATTGTGATTCACAGAAGACCAGGAAAATATAACTAAATATTCTTAAGAAAGTGATACATTTCACAGATTATATTTTAGGTTCTGAAGAAGTCTTGGATCGTTTTCTGTTTCAACGAACGAAGATGAGAATTTGCAGCATCCTCCCTAAATTTATTCAATAATAATATTTGGTGCTGAGGGATATCATTTTCTGTGCACAATTCCAAACATTTGTTGAAACACAAGAGAGCTTCTTCAAGTTCTTCTGTATCCTATGTTGTATTTCGATGTTGTTGATTATTTCAGCTTCAGAGAGATATTTCTCATTATCTCCTACAGCCCATTCTTCAATGTGTTCAGTTGTTAATTCTTGACCAGATACATTTTTTAGCACATCTGTCATCATGCGTTGACGGCTATTTTTCTCTTCTTTCTCTAGCAAAATTTTTTCTCTCAACCGTGAGAGAGGCAACAGGTCCCCTGCGTCATAGTCATCATCTTTTGTGGACCATGATTTCTGAACTAACTCTTGGGATACAGATGATCAGGCCCTTTCGAGAGAAAACACCACATGTTTGAGGTGTAATTGCTTCAATAACGGCGAAACGTTATTGTTTTTTTGTGCCACAATGTTCAGTAGCAAAGATTTTCGATAATGCAATTTCACATTCTGTATTACATGTTGATTCATTGGTTGTAATAATGGAGTACTATTAGGAGGTAGAAACATGACCTGCTTTCAGCTCGTTCATTTTATTTTTAACATCAGGAATAAATTGTTCGTGGAACCATTCATGAAAAAATTCTCTAGTTATCCACCATTTTCTTTGACCTTCATAATAAACACGCAAATTGGAGCAGTTCTTGAATGCTCGGGGTTTGTTGGCTTTTCCGATGACCAACAATTTCATTCTATGAGATACTGATGCCTTAGAGCATGGCATGAATGTAATACGGTCCTTACTCGTCTTCCGACCTGGAGCTGAATCTTCAGCAGCATGGGCTAGTGTTTTGTTTGGAAGATTACGCTAAAATAACCCACTTTCATGTGCGTTGTAAACTTGATCTGGCACTAGATCCATCTCCCGTAATTTTTGATGAAATTTATTTTCAAATGGTTCTACGGCACCAACGTGTCAGGAAAATTTCTCTCCTGATATGGTTAGTTGTCGAATTCCATGTCTTTTCTTGAATTTTTCCAACCATCCTTGACTTGAAATCATCTCTACCTGTTATACTGGTGTAAAAATATCTTGCTTTACCACATATGAGAACCTCAGATAAAGGTGTATGTCGAGAGTATTCTTTTAGGAACCAAGTGTAAAGAGCATTTTCAACATTCGGATTTTCAATAGTTCTGAGCGTACGCCGTTTTTCAGGACCAGAACCAGAAGATGATATGAAATTCTCAATTGATTTTACTTTTTCTCTTTATATCGTATACTGTAGATTTTCCAATTGAATGTATTCCGGTCAATTCAGAAACACTTTTTCCTTCATCAAATTCTTTTAAAATTTTGCATTTTGCAGCAATGTTAACGTTTTATGTCGATGCGACATGAATGCGAGAAGAGAATCTAATCTGCACAAGTGAAGCGAGTATTCAGACAAGTTATTGCAAGTTCGGACACTCAATCGATGAAATTATTGACTGCGTTCGGATTATAGAGGTAAAAAATAAATTGTGCGGATTATAGAGGTGGGTGATTTCAAAGTTTCGTTGTTCGGATTAGAGAGGTTGTACTGTAATATTCTTCGATAGTGAATTCAATTTTGAGCATTAGTCAATACACCCAAAGTGAATAAGTCGATATACTTCCTATTTATGGAGAGTACAGGCAAAATAGCGTTCGAGCTGAACCATTACACAAGGAGCGGTATCCGGAAAGACTTCATCGATACCGAAATAGACGTATTGACATTTGTTGATGTTAATCCATCCACATCGACAAGGGAAATTGTCGAGGAGCTTGAAATAGCCACAAAAGCGCATGGAGAATTTTGAAAACACTTAAGTAGCGCTCATTTAAATATCAACTACGCCAACACCTGCATGTTAACGATAGAGTTTAACGACTCCAGTAATATGAAGAGTACCTTAGGAAAATGGAGGGTAATCCACAATATCCCACAAAGATTTTATTCAATGAGGCATCACGTTTCACGAACAATGTTATGTTTAATAGGAAAAATACCAGGTACTGGTCGCCGCAAAATGAGCACAGATTTCATGTTGGAAACTTCCAAGAACGTTTTGAGTTCAATGTCTGGATGGGCATGATGGGAAGATATTTAATAGGGCCTATAATTTTTTCATTGACAGGGGAGTGATATTTGGAATTTTCGCGGAGCCAAATAAAAAACGAATTGGACCAGTTGCTATTAGCTGTTGTGAATGAAACATATTTTCAGCAAGATGGTGCATCTCCTCACAACACAAGGGAGGTCTCGCTGTATCTCGACGAAATTTTTCCCGAAAAACGGATAGGTACAGATAGTCCCATAAGATGGTCAGCTAAATCGAAAAATTTGAGTCCACTAGGGCCATTTGAAGAATGAGGTTCACCAAACACCCAACAAGAATTGGAGAATCGTTTAAGACAGGCTATTGCAGGCATTACAGCCCAACAGTTAAATAATAATGTTAGGGGAACCATCAATCGTTGAGATGTTGTGTTCATGAGAATGGTGGAAATTTTGAACATTTATTATAATAATTTCGTTTTCGTTGTTCACTCTTTTGTTATTTACTCTGACAGCCCGTGAAAATGTGCAATTAAATTTTTAAATACAATCTACATCTTCTATCTATTTTAGTGATAGGAGATTTTGAGCTAAGCGAATTGTCACTGTTCATGGCCTTCTAGAACGAAAGATGAAACTTGCACAAAAAAGATGGTGTTTTGTTCTTCTCTCAGGAATGTGTCAAAAGGTCGTAGGATGAGATGAACAATTAAAATAGGCAAAGAAATACAGGATTCCCCTTTTGAAAATCGAAAATTGGTCAAATGTCGAACATATTAATGTTAACAGATTCAAAATGATGTCCTCTATCCGATTCTCAAATTTCATCAAAATATTCCAAATAGAAAAAAGTTACAGAGGTGGCCCTAGTTTTAGTTACACCCAGTATTACGTACCTACATATTTTGAATTGTAGAGGCTTTTACTTGATAAAATTGAATATCAGATATAACTAAATCGGACGATTTAGAATTCTACTAGAATAATATATTAGCACAACGCGTTTCGACACTGTGTCTTTCTCAAGTGCAAGGTTATATACTACTGATATTCTATACTACAAATAGCAATAAATACCAGCTTAGGGAAATCCATTCAGGGGCTATCAAGTATTTCTGGTAATAAGTTGAATAGGGGTGACTGATTTATATCTAGTTGGTCATTAAGTATATTCTTGGAATTTATATATCTGTTAATTTCAAGAGCTTCAAAGCAATTCAATTTCTGGCCTCTACTCTTTGTATGTAAGAATTGGAAATCCGGATTAAATGAGTGGTTGCAATCTAAAAGGTGATTTGAATAAGTTGTTTCTTGTTCTGAAAGCTATATTTAAGTTGTAATTTCCAAGGAATGTTATTAAGGTTTCGCTACTCTTACCAAAATATGTTAGACATTTATAAGATTCATTTTGTTCTTCTGACCGTGGATATACTTGTTCAATGGCTAATCTGATTTGTTTCTTTTTCAAACTGTAATTGAATATATTTGGGTTATATCCATTGTTGAAAGCAATTTGTTTTATTAAATTCAATTCCTTCACAACATTTTCTGTTGACAGAGGTACGTTGAGGCGTCTATGTATACGGGGGTTGCAATCCTTGAACATTTTGTATAGGGAAGATGATTCGATTGATGAATCAAAGGAAAGCTGGTATCTTTGTCTACATCACCTTAAACGAATTTCCATTTTTAATTGTAAACTGTAAAAGGTACAGGGTAGGCAACTGAAAGACAGGCAAGACTATTTTCCTGAGACTATTCAAGTTTCAGTGAAGTAAAATGGAATAGATCCATGCTTATCAATGGCAGTCATGATCAAGTACCATCCTCATTTCGAATTTCAACACCTAGAACAGGGGTGACCACCCTTGAAAATTTGGAAGAGGGTAGATGTGTTGGGTGATACCTCGAAAGGAAGGTATTATCTTTGTCTGCATCCCCGTGAACGAATTTTAATTTTTCATTGAAAACTGTAGAAGATACAGGGTGAGCAACTGAAAGACAGGCAAGACTATTTTCCTGAGACTATTCGAGTTTCAGTGAAGTAAAAAGGAACAGATCCATGGTGATCGATGGCAGTCATGATCAAGTACCATCCTCATCTCGAATTTCAACACCTAGAGCAGGGGTGACCACCCTTAAAAATTTGGAAGAGGGTAGATGCATCGAGTGATACCTCAAAAGAAAGGTATTATCTTTGTCTGCATCCGCGTGAACGAATTTCAATTTTTGTTTGAAGACTGTAGAAGATACAAAGTGAGCTATCGAAAAAAAGAGGAGACTATCTATCGCCCTGAGCTATTCAAGTATTAGTGCAAAAGAATGGAACAGATTCGTTCCAGATCAAAGGCAGTCTTTGATCTAAATTAATCTATTCCAGTCTTCCGCACTAATACTCCAATAGTCTTGGGGCGAGTATTTATAGAGTCTTCTCTATTTTTCAATGGCTCACTCTGTATCTTCTACAGTTTTCAATCAAAAATGAAAATTCTTTCACGGGAATGAAGACAAAAATATTACCTTTTTTTCGAGTTATTACTCGACCCATCTACCCTCTTTCAAATTTTCAAAGGTTGTCACACCTGCTTCAGGGGATGAAATTCGAGATGAGGGTGGTACTTGATAATGACTGCCATTGATCAGCATGAATCGGTTCCATTTAACCTCACTGAAACTTGAATAGTCTCAGGGAAATAGTCTTCCCTATCTTTCAGTTGCTCACCCTGTATCTTTCACAGTTTTCATTTAAAAATGGAAATTCGTTCAAGGCAGTGTAGAAAAAGATACCACTTTTTTTTTGAGTCATCACTCAACCCATCCTCCCTTTTCAAAATGTTTAAGGATTGCAACCCCCGCTTAGGGGTTTATATTTCAGGCAAGTATTGTACCCCAAAAGATGTCCCCCTTGAAACAAAAATCGGATTGTTTTTGCGTTCTGATCAGAAATGAATGTCTTGGTAGATATAGCTTCTGTTTATTTTTCGTTAAAGCACCCTGTATAACTATTGAAATATGCAATTTTATGCTGATAGGGATGTGCTGATGAGTTGTGTATTATTATGTCGGTGTGTGAAGGTTGGTGATAAATTGATAAATTGTGTATTATTAGATCGAGTTATAATTGAATCCAAAAACTTATTCAGCCATTTTCTCGATTTCTGTTTTAAATGTTATTTTGGATACGAATTATTAAGAAATCTTTCAAACACACTTAATTGTTTGCTCGTACCTGTAAATCAGACAATAATATCATCAACGTAGCGGAACGAATATAGACAAAGTTTACTGAGTGTTCTTTTTTTAAATTGTACATGAAAATTTCAGATAGGATGGGACTCAAAGGGATGTCCATTATTAACCCTTTTTCTTAATTATAAGTTGTGTTTTCGAAATGAAAGTAGTTTTGAGACAAACATGTATTGAGCAGTCGCATAATATGCGCTTTTATTAATGGATTTGTTCTATTGTAGTCAAACATTTGGTTTACAAGGTTATATAGTTCAGATGGTGGAATGCTTGGATAAAGGTTTTTGACGTCGGAAGAAAGGAGTTTACAATCAAGTGGAAGGTGTATGTTTCGAATTTTCTAATAAGGTCGAAAGAGTTGCGGATGATGTGTTTTGCTTGAAATATGCAAAATTTGTTTGAAAAGTTTACATGGAATTTAGAAAGTTAATGAGATGGTGCTGTAGTAAAAGAGACCACGGGTCTTATAGGGTTTTCCTCTTTACGTATTTTTATCAAAGAGTGAAGTTGAGGGGGATGAGGATTGGCCGAAACGAGTTGATATATTTTTTCGCCAAAAAAACAATAGTCGGTTTTTGCGCCACCCTAATATATATAGTTATAGTTCTGAGATTTTACATTATGAAAACATTTATTTTAATTTCGGAAATGCTAAAGTGTTATCTGTTCTTACGGAGCAAGTCCTGTTGTTTCCATGTCTGGTCACATAATTATGTGTATCACTGATTTGCTGTAAGTTGACTGTGGGGTACTGATTTGAACTTGAACGAGTTGTTTCTCAGAAAATAAAATAATAAAAGTCTACTTTTTCTAACATTTTTTGATCTACAGGTATTCAGAATATGTGTCATAATGAAGAGTCAGAGAAGCAATAAAATAACATCAAATGTATTAAACACTTGTTCTGTGCTCTCTGTAATTTCTCAAGTTTATACTCGGGAACAACCCAACTTGAAATGAGATATTTAAAGTGTGATTCAAAATAATTATTAGACAAAAGAGTTGTCGTTTACTAACTTAGCATAAAGTTACACCTCCTAAGAGCCTCTATCATCGGGCAAACTCTATTGCATAATTTGCCTATGGGAGAAATTCAGTTTATTATCTAGCTTAATACTAGATAAATTCATTCGAAAACTTCCTCAATCCATTGTAAGCCTATAATGTTCAGTTAGATCGATGAAATTCATCATATATTCGTAAAATTGCACTCGTCGATCTGCATCGTCTTCAAGGACAGATTGCATTTCATAACGATATACCTTCGATTTGTGAATAATTTTTTATTCCGTTTTCTCGGAAATGCATTAGTCATCAACAGAAGTAATTGGAGTTGCCTGAATGGACATCAAAATATTTATATTAGTAGTAAGTTATGTATTTTTCTAGGTCCAAACCTCATATTTCCGGTATTATGTTTTAGTTTGGTTTATAGTGCGTAGAAGGAAATTCTGAATGTATTTCCCGGAATAACCGCACAACCGTAGCTGAAATTCTGATTCGGTCGCAATAATTAATCAGTATATACAAGAAACTCTTCAAGCATTTTGATTTCAAAGTGTAGGGATCAACCCTGTACACTCAGGATCGCCAAACTTGAGTACCAAGTTGAGATGGTGTGGAAAGGCTTCAATTTGAAGAGTATCCACCTGTTATTTGAAGAAAAAGTGAAAATCTTTGCAATCAGTACATCAACTTCATACACATGTTTTCTCCCCAAGCAATATTTCATTATATTCATCATAGCATGTTATTCGATATCTACGAGGGTAACTCGAAAATGGTGTACCCAATAGAAGAAAGTTTAGAATTTGTGTCACTTTAATTTTCAAATAAGAGTTGCACAGAAAAATTGCTAGAATAACACAAATCTTCCAAATAAAGGAGTAGAGTCATCAAGATATCATATCTCTGAAACAGAAATTTCCATCAAAAGGCTCAGTGGCGAACCGAAAGCATGAAGTAGTAAGTCCTGTGAGAAGTAAAGCTGTTGAAGTTACTGTATTGGATCATCTACAAATGGACAACACTCAGTTCATTAGGAAATTACCCTTCAAAGAGGAGCATCAAGCACAACTATCTACAGAAATAAATGAATTTGATTAAGAATATGAATAATAATCCCAACTTTCTTCAAAATATCAGTTTCTCCGACGAGAGTACCAACATTCTCAATTCAGGAATGAACAGATACAATTGCTGATACTAGGATACTCAAAATCCTCATACAAACTGAAAACCCACAATAGTAAGTAGTAAGTGATTAGAATATTGAGAATCTGATTTAGGATAATTAAAACTATGCTTGTGCTCGGATAATCTAACTTTAAAATTTCTGAAGGTTCTAACAATATAAATTTTATTACAATCCCTTCACTTCACACACACAATCACACACTCAGAAATTTCAAAGTTAGATTATCCGAGCAAAAACGTAGTTTTGATTATCATAAATCAGATTCCCATTATTCTTATCACTTACTCGAAGAAAATCGTAACTTTAATGATAATTCCAAGATTTTACACAATGAAAATAACAGACAAAAACTCAATCTATTGGAAATCTTAGAGATCAACAAAGAAAATAATTCAGGTAGGTTACTTAATAGTCAAGTAGATCTAAATCCTTCTCCTTTACTCAATCTTTTCAATTTATAAAGTAAGCAACTCCGATGAGTTTTCCAACATACCTCTTGTACCTATTGTTACATTAAGTAGGAAATAAGACTAATATATAAGGAATAACTCTGTTCATTAGTTTGTATCTATTTGATGAAGCCACGATGAGGTGAAACCGGTCATAGTTTCGTTAATATAGCGAAAATCTAAATACTTCTTTTTATTTTATTGAAAATATGTATATCGATTTTCATCAAGTAACGACCTCCTCAATCAAATTATACAAAGAAAAACGATTTTTCAAATTTTTACATAGGTGTCACCCCTTAAGCGAGTTTATTAGTTATTGCAAAAAGTACAAGCGCTGTTGTATCTTGAATGTGTTTAATATTTTTAATTGACTTGTTCATAAATTCTGCAGTTGGATTTTTTACATATGTATGTACATATCTGTGAAACATAATTCTTTTAAAAAATTGATCTATTTATCTATCTATCTATTTCGCAGAGGTTATGAACTTGTCAAAAAACTAGTTTGTCAGATAATAAAACAACCTTTATACATGAGAACAGTGTCCGCGCGTTTGGTGCTGCGTTTGACCAAAAACACGAATGAACATTTCCAACGCTCTATTGGTGCAGTAAATCCTAGTTCTGGTACTGAATAATTACTATAGATAAAACTTAGATACACCATCATACGCCAGAAACAAAAATACAGTCCTAACAGTGGATTGCAAGGGGAGAACCGATTCCAAAAGAAGCAAAAACTGTTTTTGGGATAGTCGTGGATTTATTTCAATCGATTATCTTATTATCTTCAAGAAAGAAGAACTATCACAGGACCATAATGCGCGTCATTACTTGACAAGCTAAAAGCAGAACCTGCGGAAAACGACTCATTTACAGAAAAAGGATATCCTGCTTCACGAAAACAATTCAAAGGATTCACACCAAAGTGGTTGCTATGATGAAAATCCACGAATTAGGGTTTGAACTGCTCTACCATCCACCTTACTCGCCAGATTTAGTCCCAAGCGACTTTGCAGAGAAAAACGCCAAGGACTATTAGGATGGGTTAGAAAGATGGTAATATCACCGGGAGAATTGTGTACAGCAGGGGTGCTCAAACGATCGATCGCGATCGACTGGTCGATCGCGTGCTCTTTGAGTAGATCTCGAGAAGAAAAAACTTTAAATGAGTAGGTAACTAAACTAGAAAAAATTATTACGTAATAGAATATTACTCTGTTACCGGCAAAAGGCGACTTTATCAAAGGAACGCGCGGTACTTGTCACAGAAAAGGCGCGTTCTTTATTCTTGCCGCTTTTCTAGAAATTTCGGGCGGCGTGTTTGACGGAAACAATCGAGACCTTTGTTCAAGCCGATATAAATGTTGCGCCTGCAGGAATTGGAGTCATTCTGAATTGTAACTTGAAGGCAATACTACGTCGATACAAAGTTTATTATTAAATAGTACAAAATGAGTGCAGGGAAGAAATCTAAAACGTATTATTTTAATATCGATTGGAGGAAAGTTTTTTTTTGTATGGTGAAGGAAGAGTGAATTTGTCTTCTTTGTCGTCCGTCAGTTGCAATACCCAAGCATGGTAACTTAGAGAGGCATCATAAAACGGTTCATAAAAACTATGAGAAGAATTTTCCGCCACAGAGTGAATCAAGAAAACGAAAAGTACTTGATTTGATATCTTGTTCGAAAAAAGAACATGCCATGTTCACAAAACTAGCCAAACAATCAAATGTTCGAAAAAAGAACAAACCATGTTCACAAAACCAACCAAACAATCAAATGCTGCTACGATCGCTTCATTTAAAATATCTCATATATTGGCGAAACACAATAAACCAGTCGAATTATGATACGTATGAGGCTGAATTATTAAATGTTTTGGAACAATTCGAAATGCGTTTTTATGATTGCAGTAAATATAGCATCATTCATGAGTTATCCTTTTTCATGTAAAAACATTGAGGAATTATCTACTGAAATAGTCAGTTTAATATGAACCCATGTTCTGTTGAAAATGAGTTGGTGCAGATTATATCAGATGTACATCTCAAAGCTACAGCATCAGAAACAAATTTCTGGTGTATTTTATCTGAAGATAAATATCCGAATCTGAGGCAAATCGCCTTTCAACTGACGGCAATGTTTGGGTCAATTTACTTGTGCGAGTCTGCGTTTTCTGAAATGAAGATAATTAAGTCAAAATATCACAATCGACTAACTGACGATCATATGTCATGACATCATGCATGCGATTAGCACTCAGTGGTATGAAAAGTATGCTGAGGACATGCAGTGCCACGTTTCAACATCCAAAGTCACTCCTTTGTTAATTTCAACACCATATGTAACTCTTTTGTTTTGTAACAACCAATGAACTCGCAATTTTGAATAACTATGAGTTTTTTCATTGATATTATAGAGAAGATCCTAACTAAACCTAACCCAAACCTTGACAAAAATAATGTATATTGTGCGGAAAGCTAATATTTTTATATTCTACGGTACACGCTACCTAAGGTAGGTAGGTAGGTAGGGTGTATCGTGTATGTACGACAACCCTGCATCACACAGACATGCAGCCTCTTAGAGTCGATCGTAAGTAGTCTAAAAATATTGAGGTAGATCGCCAGCAGATGAAGTTTGTGCCCCCCTGGTGTAGAGTTACAAGAACACTATATTCAAAAATGAAAAAAAATATTCTGAACAAATATCTTGTATCTTTCCATTCCTTCAAAACATTCCTTCAAATTCGAGTTTTTTGCCAGAGATACTAATATGTTTCTTTTCGACTAGTACACTGCCAGAAAGCAATCTAAAAGCGAATATAATTATTTGTTCTAAAAATTTTACGTTTATTTCTCGAAATTATAAAGTAAAGTTGTAAGATAATGTTAAAAGAATCATACTGTTACATTTGCCTTGAAGTGATTATTCCGAAGGGATGTAATACGACATATCCGGCCAGAAAATTTCATGCAAAATGATTAACTTTAAACCAAAATCATTGTATCATGTGAAATTCCATGAAAAATATTGCCTGGCAATTTTCAGAATTAATTCCATTTAAAATCCGCACTTTTCATAACAAATGAAATATCCAGCAATACGCCCGTAGATATTACGCCAAGTGGGTATGACGTGCGTAGAAGGTAAACAATCTAAAAACTCAATCGTTCCCTACATCTATAGATCAGCCAATAAGCTCGACGTATCATTAATTAAATCCATCGACCGAATGAAATAAAGCGTTAACTTCTTGGCACTTAACGAAAAAATTCAACTGGAGAAAATCGATTAGAACCTTCTGTTCTGCAATATAATTCACTTTATATTGGAGATCTGGTGTTAAGCAGGACTGAAACAAGTAATCGTTGATTACCGAATGGTACAGAAAATCTGTATTTACAAGCTTATTGGACTCCTTGAAAAGAAGGCTAAAGGACTATAGATATTGCCGTGGAAATAGGAGGTTGGAATGATTTCATCCTTATGAATTTTAATTTTCAGATGGTACAAATCATTCATTCAATCAATCATTCGAGATTGATAAGGTTAAAAACAATCTGAATGAACTTAGTTTAGAATAATTCGACTGAAATATTGAACTCAAAATTACTTTCAACTTTCAATTATATTGTCCATTTAGAATATCAATAAATCCATGAGTCGATGAAACGATCTACCGAATAAATACTTACTCGATATTGATATCGGAATGGTGCTTTCACAAATCTTATACAGGGTGATTCACGAGTAAGAGTATGTAGAATATACTCAGGGGAGTTATGGAGTTATGATCCAGATCAACCACTAACAAGAAATAAGTAATAAAAAATTAATTTCAAAAAAATTTCGAAATTTTTCAAAAATTTCCCCTCTCTCTCTTACACATATCCTCGAGCGAACTGTCAGATGCCCAACTGATTCTCTAATAACCTCCGGTTGGTTTCGAATAAGATCGTAACCTTCCTCAATTTTTTGAATTAGGTTTAATGAATCTGTTCATCATAGACAAAATTCTTCAAGTAACCCCATACAAAATAGTCCAAACACGTAAGGTTCTCTGTTTTACAGATCTGTCAACATATTTACTCATGATTGGCTCTGTGAATCACTAGCTGTTAACCGTAGAAAATCGGAAGAGCCCAGAATGACAGATCTGAGGAACAGAATTAATTCTCGTTCATCTACTCAACCAGTTATTGAATTTTTCAATTCAGTTTCACATTTTTATCAATTTCTATCCAGGATTGTCGTGGACATTCATTTTCCCAAATGTTAAGGACATACACACTGTTTATATCATAGATAGATCGAATTTTTATTAGTTCAGTATGGTACACATAGGTACAGTAAACATGTTAAATTATAACTAATTGCATTATTAGTTAAGAATATCAGAACACTGAAGGATCTCAATAAAAAAACAAAACATATAACATAAATGAAATTGAAATATTGTACAAAACAAAATACAAAAATGATTTCTACACAAAATAATCGTCGAAAAAATCCTGGACTTTTTAGCAGGTAGTTCTTCAGTCTTCGTTTGAACACTCTAATTGGCAAGGATCGTGTCTCTAAGGGTATTCTGTTATAGAGTTGAATCGAGATAGATATTAAATTTTTTTGCAAATAGGTATGGTTGTGTCTAAAAGTAATAAGGTTGTCACTGTGCTTTGTAGGATAATTAGGTTCTGTACCACAAGTATGAAATGAGTTGATATTCTTTTTTACATATAAGCAGCATTCTAAAATAAGAAGGCTCGGAAGAGTAAGTATTCTCCCAGAAATCAAAAAGCGTTTACAACTGTCCCTCATTCTCAATCCATACAGGTTTCTGATGCAACGTTTTTGAAGTATGAAGGCTCTCTCGCTCATGATTGAGTTCCTCCAAAAAATAACACCATATCTGAGGTAAGATTCCACATTTGCATAGTAAGATAATAGCGCTGCCTCTTTATTTACTATCTTTGATAGCATCTTCAACGTATAACATGCTCTGCTTAGGTTTCCAATGACATGTTCAACCTGGCATGTCCAGTCCAGTCTCGAATCAATCCTTTCTCCTAAAAAATAACTGTGACTTCAATTTTTTTTTATGTCTAAAAGAAATTATCTGAGTTTTCGCTGTGTTCAGTTTAAGATAGTTTTCGGTGAAGTAATTAAGTAATTTTTTATTGTGTGGAGAGCATCGACAGTTTTTTTCTTGAGGGTTCGATGCTATGCTCCGACAACACATGGAAAGTATCATCAGCGTATTGTTGTATGTTATCCGGGAGTTCTTCAGGTAGATCATTAGTATATAGAATGTCTAGTACACACCATAGCATTCTGTGATTCAATTACTTCTCCTTCAATATCTGTTTCGGCCACATACTGTCTGCGGCAGAAAGGTATGATTTAATAAGTCCCAGAGCCACCCCACGAAAACCGTATCTTTCCAGTTTCTCTAAGGGCCTCTTATGGTCGACACTTTCAAAGGCCTTGCTCAGATTCAGGATTGACATTGAAATGATTCTAGCTGACCCTAAGCCACCAACTTTTTGTATTTCTGGAACTTCCACACTATTCACTTTCTCAGTCAATTTGTATAATTTTAATGTTCAATAGTGTTCTCATCTCGTTGCTTGATGATAAGTAGTTTAATGTGCTAATCAAGATGACTTGAATATCTATATGATATAAAACTCTCGATCTCTTAATTTTGATTATTTTCTCATGAAGTAGAATTTAAGAAAGTTTGGTGGATTTTTTTCCTCAAGGAAGATTTTAATTTTTATTGACTAGAAAAAGAGTTATTTGTTTTTGTTGACTTAAAAGATGTCATTTATTTTTGTTAATTGTATTTAATCTGAATAAAAAATTTTATTTTGTTATTGATTTTTATTGTTTTAATTGCTTGTATGAAACTACCTCATGGCGTCTGAAGGAACCCCCAATACTGTATGAAAGTATGGGGCAGTTTCTTACGAATTCCCGATTGAGTTTAAATCTTCATTGTGCAATAAATATGAGATATAATCACCAGACAATTTTTTTTCATAGATCTCGATTAAATATACTAGCGCTACATACAATTGGTAGATTTTTTCAAGAAATAATCAAAAAGAAATAGAATGAAAGGTAAAAACTGTACGAAAGGTCTCTACCTTCCCCTTTGTTTCCAAAAAATTCGAAATTCCTTTCATCTTGTCAATGTAGGTATCCTTGAGGACAGCATAGTCTGGATTCGAGAGCATATGGATATGGAGTATAAGCAATAAACAGAGTGTTACATAATAGTATGTCACAACTGAGGAGGTGTATCTACGTGCAATTTTAATGAAAAAAGGTTTATATAACCATAGGTCCGTCAAAGCTTCGTTACGGAGCTACAGGGTGTTGAAATTTCCGGAAAAAATTGGTTTCTTCTTCAAAACTCCTGTAGTTTTTGAGATATTCAGCCCTAATTAGGAATGCAAGCTTTTTTTTAAATTACTACACGTCCTAGATTTCAACTGAAATTCACAAGGTGTTCTCTTTTCCGAGGCCATGTCTCCTTTTGCCCTTTCAAACTTTTTGCAGTAAGTCACTGATCATCGTACAATCAATTTCCGTCATTTTTGTTCAATTTAGAAACTTTCTTGACATTTGTAATGTTTTCTTATGTCCAACTGTTTTCGAGTGAACATTTATTGAATTTGAATTATTTAAATTGTATGTTAATCGCTAAATAAAAAAATAATATAAATACTCGATAGCTATGCCAAAAATAGTGCTTTTATTTTGATAGCTCGTCTTCTGAGACTCAACTTATACTTATTCAATATCAAACTGAAAAAAGAACAATTAAAAACTAAATAAATTGCTGGAAGTGTCCTTCACCTTCAAGAATACAGGCCTCTTTCCTTCTTCGCATATTATCACTCTTTGAAAAATTCCTGGGGTATTTCTTATCGTGTCACAAGAGGTTATTATTGGATTTCTCAATTCTTCTACATTGTTCACAGGAATGGTATAAACTAAACTTTTGAGATATCCCCATAAGAAAAAGTCTAAACTATTAAAGACTGGGGACCTAGGAGGCAATGTTTCTGGCCCACCCCGACTTATCCATCGGTTTTTGAATGTATTATTCAAAAATTCCCTATCTTCTCAACTAAAATGTGCTGGTGCCCCGTCATGCATATACCACATTGTGTTTCTCACCAAAAGTGACAAATCCTCGAGCAATAAAGGTAACTCCTCTTCATGAAATTGCCAATAAACGGGACCGTTTAGTCTGTTTGGCAAAAAAATGGTTTTCTTCAACACAATAATGATTATTGTGAAAATTTATGATAGCATTTCTCGAAAAGATAGCTTCGTCTGTGTAAATTATTTCACTATCAAAATGAGCATTTTCTCTAATTTTATCTAAGAACCATCGGCAGAAATTCAGTATTGAAGGAAATTCTCGAGGAAATAGAGTTTCGACGCGTTGAATATGAAACGGGTACAATATAAAGTCGTGGAAAATACTTCAAACTAGAACATGTGAAATATTCAACTGATTTCCAATTTTTCTTGTACTTACATAAAGATTCAAATCAATACAATTCAAAACGGCTTCCTCAATATCTGGAGTTCTCATAGTTTGAGTTGCGAATGATTATTTGCAGTAAAGTACCAGTTTCCCTCAACCTTCTGTGGATATTTGAGAATATTCGCCTGTTTGGTGTTACTCGATTTGGAAAGAGCACCTGATATAATCGCCTAGCTTCTGTTGTGTTTCCGTCAGCCAAACCGTACAGGTAATGGATATTAGCCAATTCGGCGTTAGTAAAATTAGCCATTTTTTCTTACAGCAATAACTTCAAAAGTCTTGAAACTAATCGTTGATTTAATAAACAATTTGAGCAAACTGGTTCAACTTTAGCAACTGTCAAAATAAATAATTAAAAAAAATCGAAGCCTACTAGTCATTTTTTTAATTAAGAGTTCTTTCAATTCAGCGAATGCATACAATCGTTTAATAATTTTTTGCTCGAGAAGGGTTGGAGATACAAAAAACTTATAAATGTCAAATAAGTTTTTAAATTGAACGAAGATGACGGAAATTGATTGTACGCTGATCAGTGGCGTACTGAAAAAACTTTGAAAGGGCAAATGTAGACATGGCTCCGGAAAAGAAAACACCTTGTAGATTCTAGTTGAAATTCAGAATGCGTTATTGTGGAGGTTGTAAAAAATAGCTTACATTCCAAATTTGGGCTGAATGTCTCGAAAACTGCAGGAGGTTCGAAGAAAAAAACAATTTTTTCCGGAAATTTCAACACCCTGTTTTGCGGACCTATGTTTACATGAACTTTTTTCCTAAAACTGCAAGTAGATTTATCCCCTCAAGTTGTGACATACTGTAATGTAACACCCTGTATAATAAAACAAGAACAACATAAACTTTCACTGTAGGGCATTTATCCTTTGCATACTGGGTAATCGACTAGAAAATTTTCAAATAATCATATTCCTAATATTAGTAACGAGATATGTAATACAAGGCAAAAAATTAATGTGAACATCAATAAAAAGAATTTGGGTTTGTAAAAAGATATAATTAAATTATGGAATAAAAGCAGAGTATATGGAATACACTGCAGTGAATAAGAGACTTTTTATGTGGGCCAAACCAGAAGATGTGCCGAGAAGAGAAGGAATAACAAAGGATCCATTAGTCAAAACACAAATTCTACTGGTTTTTCTGGTCATTGTATATTGTTAAAATGATTTATAAATTTCCAGAGAATTGAACTTATACATTGAGGTAATCAAGGGAAGAATATGGGTATTTTAAAGATGATGGAATTCATATCCACTAGCCAATTTGTAATATTGTAAATGAAAAACTATGAGGATAATGACCTATGTGGAGTACTTTTATATGTTTTGTGAAACCTTTTCTGAGGTTTCAATTGATTATTTTTTCATGATGACTCAGAAGTGTTATGCTAGAATTCCATATGTAGTACCATTTGAATTGATATTTACGATCATTTCTTCTTGCAGGTCTGAAAACAATCATCAATGCGTTACTTCACTCTTTCAAACAATTGGCAGAGGTCATGACGCTGACAATATTTTGCCTGATGGTGTTCGCACTGTTCGCTCTCCAAGTCTACAAAGGGGAGCTGCGCAACAAATGTGTTCTCAAAATGGACGATCACAATGCCTCCTATCCAGTATGGTTCAAGTAAGTACTAATACGTATTATTAAGTTTGAAAATATGTTTTAATGGTATAAAAAACAATCATTGTCTCTTTCTTCATAGTAATGTCCAGAAAAATAAGCTTTTGGTTTTTATCGCAGCGGTGATACTGATGCGAGTGTGAACTTTATGCAGAAACTGAAAAATTTATCAATTGTCGTGTTTGAGCCCTGTAACTCTTCCAAAATTTCATCTAAATATCGATTCCAGAATACGATAGGTTTTTTCGATAAGTGCCTATTTTTACTTTTTCTTCTCAGTTGTACAGGGTGAACCATACTCGATGTTTCAGTACGGCAGCTATTTGACATACAGTAGATAGAGAAAAATGAAACCTCT
This sequence comes from Cryptolaemus montrouzieri, assembly GCA_013387265.2. Classification (NCBI taxonomy): domain Eukaryota; kingdom Metazoa; phylum Arthropoda; class Insecta; order Coleoptera; family Coccinellidae; genus Cryptolaemus; species Cryptolaemus montrouzieri. The sequence continues at coordinate 131,117,905 of JABFTP020000185.1, forward strand.
TTTCTCGATGTCGAGAAAAACTCATTGGTGGAAACGGATTTCAGCTATCTCTTTCAGTTTTCCAGTTATTACGGAATTTCGACATGTGACGATATCTCGAATCCTATTTGTTCGAGTCTTTGATGGCTTGAAAATAATGAAAGCTTGACCAAAAGAATCTCAAAGATCTAATAGAGTTTTGGACTGTACGTTCTAAAGTCTAGTGGAAAATCGAGTTAGAAGAAAAAATAACTTACCCCCAATCCTAGCTCGGCTTTCACTCAAGCTCCTTTTATGTGGCACCAATCCTTCGTTAAAGGTGAAAAGGAAAGGTAGAAAAGGAAAGGAGAATGAAGAATGTGCTATTGATTTTTGTGAGCGTCGTTTCTTCACCGACCGAAGAGAGATTGTTTCGAATCTATCCTAATGCGGGTTCACTATATTGCGGATTTCACTATTCTATTTGCGATGAAATTACTACAATTCTATAACTAACTGCGGGGATGAACAGGTATAGCGTTCACTATATATTTACGGTCGAAACTATACTTTGAAGTCAATCGACATGTGCATTTTCATCGATATAAACAATAATCAAATTCTTCTCTGATTGAAATGCGGAGAAAGAACCTATAAGAATGATGCGCAGAGGACATCTACGTTGCGCAAAGCTATGTTACCATATTTGTCACTTCACATGCGGCCTCTAATTATTCTAATCAAAAATAAATTAGATCAGGAAAATTTACTACATTGCTTAAACAAACGAATGTTCTATTAAGGCGTGAACATTCTACCCTCTTCTGGGAAATCTAAGGATTTCCCTGAAGAAAATATGAAAGTAAATAACTGTGAACTCATGAGTCGAAAAACTATTTATCCATGCGAACTATCTGAGTATACTGTACTATATTCGGGCTATCTATGCTATCGGCGTTCTATCTATACCATCTGCAGTCTATCTATACTATTTGCGGTCTATTTATACTATGTGCGGTCTATCTATATTGAATAATTCTATTAAGTTGGTAGTGGACAAAGCTTGACAGTTGGCCGTCGAAGGACATTATTTTGAACTTGCACCTAGATAACGCCTACCACTCCATCGCTATCTGGAAACGTCTCCTTGATAATACCAAGAGGCCATTTTAAGACAGGAGAATTTTCACTCATAACGATAACCACAGTACCAACTTCAACAGGCTTAGAATTGGTGAAAAATCTTGAACGAGATTGAAGCTATTGCAAATATTCATTTTTCCAACGGATCCAATAGGAGTGCACTAGTTGATCTAAAAGTTGTTTTCTATTCAAACTACTGATATCAATATGTGACACATCAGCAACTGGAAAACTGTGGTGTTATTAGCGTAAAATGAGCTGGAGTTTGAACTGCAGGATCAGAGTGATCAGCGCCTATATCACTAAATAGTGGTCGACTATTCGAAAGAGCCTCAACCTGCGCTAAAACAGTTACGAATTCCTCATAACAGAGAACCTGAGGCCTTGAATAAGTGATTCTTCATACATTTGATGTTACTTTTCCATAAGCCGCCCATATGCAGCGAATTTGAATTTCCAAACTATATTTTCAACTATCAACTGATTTTTCAAAAAATTTGAATAATCTGAAGAGTTGATGAACTGTTCGAACCCTGAAAAATACCTATTGCTACCTATAAAATTTGTGCCTTGATCAGAGTATAAAGTTTTGATAGTACCTCTACGACTTATAAAACGTTTAAGGGCGTCTAAAAATATGGGGGTGGACAAATCAGATGCCAATTCAAGATGTATACATTTAGTTGCTAAACATACAAATGAACATAAAAAAGCTTTTCGGGTTTTAATACCTCTACGTCTGGTTGGATTTATTGTAAAGGGGCCACAGAAATCAACTCCAGTATCTACGAAAGGTTTGAGTTTAGCGGTAACTCTTGCACAAGGGAGATTAACCATCATAGGGTAGGTTGGTTTAGGTCGAAATTTAAAACAATAATTGCATGATCTGACTCTTTGTAGAATAGAACTACGCGACACTGTATTAGTTACGAACTATTGAAGATAATAAAAAGGTACCTGCATGCATGTGTTTTCTATGTAAATAGTTAACGAGAATTGTCCCAAAATGTTCTTTTTAAGGAATGAGAAAGGGGTACTTCTGATCGAAACCTATTTGAGCGTGCATTAATCCACCTCCCCCGTGAACAAGGCCATCTGAACCTATAAAGGTAGCCAGTTTACGAAAAGAATAAGTTAGTGACTTTTTTGTTCTGAGGGCTACAATGAGATCCTTGAAATATACGATTTGTACAATCTTTATTAGATAGTTTTCACTATTATCTAAATGTCCAACAGTGATATCTTTTGCAAGGAGTAAAAGTTTAAGAAATCTCAAGACATATACCGTACTTCTAAGCAACTTTGAATAGGAAGAGAAACGACTCATCAAATAATAAATAAAATTCTGATCAGGTTCATTCACCAGAACTAAAAAATTAGTTTGTACCTCGGATAATTCTTCAGGAACTAACAAACTTTCCATTGCTTGCAATGGCCAATGTTCAGACGATTCTATTAACCAGTTTGGCCCTTTCGCTAGTCGAAAGAAATTCTGAAGGTGAAATACCTCGAGTTATAAGATCAGCAATATCTTGTTCGCCAGGCACAAAAAATCAATTACTGCTGGTAATATTATCTTGAATTTTTGTAATGCGATTAGCAACAAACATTTTCAATTCATGAGGAGAATGAGATAACCAACCCAAAACAATTTTTGATTCACTACAAGCCAAAACACTATTAATTTCACAACGCAAATCATAAATAGATATGACATTTTTGAGTAATTTGCACAACAGAAGAGTGGCATTTAATTTCAAAGGAGACACCGATATAGTTTTGGGAGGTGCAATTTTAGATTTCGAGCAAATTAAGTTGACGTGTAGGACATGATGACTTTTGACTCGTAAATAAACTGCCGCACCATACGCAACTTGACTAACATCTCCAAAACCAATCAGTGTTAGTTGTGTGTTTTCTACCACCGCTAGCCATCGAGGTACCGCAATTTGATTCAGAAGTGGTAATTCAATCTCAAATTGAACCCAACTATTGAATAAATGATCAGCCTCTTCTGAGTTCCATTCTAATTTTATCGACCATAACATCCGAATAAATAATTTTGCGTACAACATGACAGGTCCTAATATGCCTAGCGGGTCAAAAACCTGACATAGTTTCGACAGTATTGTTCTTTTGGTATAAGTTTCATTTGAACCAGTACTCAAATTGACACTAAACATCCAATTGTGAATGCCACTGAATTCCCGAAACTTTCAACATTTCGTTTTCAAAGCTTATAGTTTGAGTTGAACTTTCTCTGGCGGTATGATGTTTAAAGGTTCAATTGAATTCGTATGCCATTTAGTGATTTTGAAACCACAAGATTGAAAAAGTGATACTATGTCAGAGTAGAGTTTTTGAGCTTTATATAAACTTTCTACACTACAAACTAAATCATCTGAGTACATGTCGCCTAGTACAATATTTGAAACTTCAAAATAGTTCTGAGCATCGTCTGAGGCTGATTGTTGTACAACTCGTAAGGCTAAATAAGGGGAGCTTTTAACACCGAACGCAACAGTTGTCATCTCGTAGATACCTAAAGTTTGTTGAGGAGAAAAACGCCATGAAATGCGTTGAAATATCTGATCTTTATTGGCAAGTTTAATCTGTCTATACATTTGGAAAATATCGGCAACCATAACTATAGGAAATAAGCGGAAATTGAGAAAAATGCTGACAATATCGGTTTGTAGTTTTTGACCAGTGTGAAGATAGTCATTCAAAGAGAAAGAGTTTCAAGTGCTTTTGCACTAGCGTCTATCACTAAGCAAATAGGAGTCAACGTACTGCCAGATTTATATACAGCATGGTGCGGAATGAAATAACAAAGCGAGTTTTCAAATAAAATTCGAATTAACTTTCTCTAAAGTTTGAACTTTTCTAAGATGTCTTTACGCTAAATAGTCTTATGACATCTGTGTATTCTTGTTTGAATTCGAGTGACGAACTGAGTTTCTTCTCCAAAGAAAAGAAGCGCTTCAAAGCTATTCCGAACGAATTATCTAAATTACTAGGATTTATTTTGAATGGTAATGATATTCTTTAAAATAACTTTCACAAGCTTGATCTTCACAACTGTCTTGCGGTACGTCTGGGACCCCAATTTTTAATGAATGAATGCGAGATATTATTTTAATTTGCCTTCAAAGAGCGTACGGCTACAATGTATCCTAGAGATGTGTTCAATGCAACGGGAGAAATTGATTCGCTTGTTACCTGAGTGCTTTTCAGAATTGCGCAGAATACCGAAATACCCAAAATACCATCGATTTCAGATTTTTTATAAAACTGACTATCTGCTGGTGAAAGCCCATTCAAAAGTTTCAAATTCTTTGTTGAAATTTCACTAGTAGGTAGACTACAAGTTCTCAATAACAAGAGCATCAATCGTCGAGTTTATTTTCTGATCAAAACGAGAGGAAATAATGATATTAGTGCCCACACCTTTGATAGATTCAGAACAAGAACCTATTCCTAAAACAGAAGCATCACGCAATTGTAATGGCAAATTCAACTTACGTCAACAAGTTAAAGACAGAAAATTTTCCTGGGGGCCACTTTCGATAAGAAAACGAATGGTTCTTCTTTATTGTCATTGAGTTATGCCTACTTCCGCTCCTTAGTTACCATCGATTTTTATGAAGTATGTTTATCGTGATGAGTGCAACAGAAAAATTCATAGAAGTTCAGGAAATGGAGACTAGAACTCGGATGTTGCCAAAACATTCAGCATAACGCTATCCAGTTTCGACGATATGCAAGAAGAAGAACACTATACTTGCAAGCAGTTCAGCGGGAAGAAGGAAACCATCGCACCATGGTGAGTTCCTTCGCTTAGAAGAATATCTCATTTAGTGCTCCACTGGATATCATAGCCAAAACATACCGATCGGAGGTGCCTTGCAGAGAGATAAAGCTAAGGGATTCGCTACCGAATTAGGCATCGAATGGATGAAGCTAGTGAAGGCTTGCTTACTTATTTTTAAGGAATGAGAAGAGCTGTATTTTATAGTCGAAATATAAAGTAGCTACGAAGGAGAGATTGATTAACATAAATCTAGTAATAAAGAGGTTCCGTTCCAGGAAATTCGTCATCGGTATCTGGGAAAATATCACTTTCAGCCTGTAAATCTATAATTATGTCGAAGAATTCTGAGTGCACAACTTCGAGATAATCAAAGAAAACAGTCAACATTACCTTGACTTTTGATCGACTTTGGTTTTTCGGTTTGGGTTCAGTTAGAAGACATAAACCCGTTTATCATCACCAGTTTTAATACGTTATATGTTTTTGCGGTTTCGGTTCAGTTGGAAAGCGCCATTTTGAAGCTTGTTGACTGGTTTTTACGCCAAACTCACAAACCCATGTCTCATCACCAGTTATAACGCGTTTTAAGAATGTGGAGTCGGAATCGACTCGTTCGCTATTCAATATTTGAAAAAAATTCAGGACTATAGAAACATTGATTTGTGAGATACAAAAAGTTCATTGCCCATCTCTCTCAAACTTAAATGACGATTTTCTATTATCATTTCCTTAACTCGATCGATGTTAATTTCAGTTGAAGATGTTGATGAGGAAAATCTTCGACCACATCCGGTCGCTGTTGAATGTACTCATATGCACGTATTTTTGATACAGTAGATTCACCGTGAGCCTTCTGTTAAATTTTCAGCAATTCGGCACACGAAGTTTGAGACAAATTTTTTGTTCGATATTTCTATCCTTTGTAATGATCGCAAAATACCTCTGTGAGAACTGACAAAATCGGGCACTGTAATCAAACTAAAAAACAGGTCGCTTTCAAACTCCGCGTCAGTTTAGAAAACCTAACCAACTAAGCAGCAACAAACAACAAAAATTTTGACAATAGATTCAAGCAGACTTTGAGAATAATCAGTTTCCGGTACTTTTTTGTCACAATGTATGTTTGCAAGTTTGAGATGCAGAAGGTACAGAAAATTGTATGGAATTCTCGCCCAACACTTAGTGAAACATAATGAATAAATGATTGGTTTCTCACTTGGCAAATATTTCATAAATATTTTTACTAAAATACTCGATATATGTTTCGGGTTGTTAGCTTATTATCGAGAGTAATCCAATATTAAATTCAAAATGAGTTATTTCGCTTTTGTATAACGCCATTCACAACAGGAGGTAAATTGAAGTCTAGTTGGTCGTTGCAAATTGGCTGGTTTTTCCTATGAGCGGGCGTAATTTTAATAATCACTAAGATGTCTATCCTTTTTCCTTTATTAACTGGATGCATGAGTTTGATATTCTCGAAATCTATGAAATGATTTTCGTCGTCAAAGTCTCTTCTCGACGCATCTTCTGGTTTGGCCTATATAAAATGTCTCACATTCATTGCAGTATATTTTGTATACTAGCAGTATATTTTGTATACTACGCTTTTATCCAATAATTTTGTTTTATCTTTATTATTATCTAACACAAAACCCAAATTTCTTTTTATCAATGCTGATTGTGTTAATATTATTTCTGTGTAATCTGTTACATATCTTGTTGCTAATATTAGGAATATAGTTAATTAAAAATTTTCTGTTAGATTTTTCAGTATGCAACGGATAAATGCTCTACAATAAAAGTTTATGTCGTTTGTCTTATTGAGGTATCAATTAATTTTGGTTCATAGCCCTTGTTCTTACTAATTAAGTTCAAAACTTGAACCTCATTCTCAAAATCGACAGCTGACAAAGCAATAGAAAGCAATCTGTGCACAAATGAATGAAAAGCACTCAATTTTTAGAGAAAGGTTTGAAATATTGTCCTAATATAAAAATTTGAACGATTTGAAAATGTTTGCCGTTAACTCTGAGGTAGGTTTTAGCTCAATAGAAATTGTACATGGTAAAGCTTGGGAAGAAGTAGTCTTTGCCACATATATAAGACATTCTAGATTGACCAAAAATAATAGGCAATTAGCAATTTTTAGATCCATAGAAACGAGACTTAAAGACCATAATTTAACCCTCTATAAAGCTGACAAAGGTAACACTATTACGATTTTAGAAGCTGATATGTATATTGAAAAAACAGAAAAACTTTTTATTCCAGAAAAATTTATACAATTACATGTTGATCCTACTAACAAATTTCAAATCTAAATCATATCTCTAATTAAGAAATGTACGAAGTTATTGCAGTAAGATGCTTTGGAATTGACTGTTATGAATCCGAAAGCTCCAATTTTATATTCATTACCCAAACTTCACAAGGTAGATTGTCCCATGAGACCTATTGTTTCATATGTAAGTGCTCCAGCTACTGAATTATGTAAATATTTGAGCAACATACTTCCAAATTTGATAGAACATAATCCAATTTACTCAATACAAAACTCGATAGAATTAACCAATCACTTGAGATCTCTAAAACTTCCGATGAGTGCTAAATTAGTATCCTTTGATATAATTCATTTATATCCTTCTACAACCTGCCATGATGTCAAAGCCACACATAGTCAACAACTTCAGTCCAATAGTAACTTAAGCCCTACTTATATAGCTGATGTCAGCTGAAAAGCTATGTCTCCAACAAAGTTATGTCAGATTCAATATTTAAAATATTTCAACAATTAGACGGTTCACCTATGGGCTCTCCATTGTCTCCGTTATTTAGTGAAATATTCATGACAAATTTATTAAGTAGAATTCTTAGTTCTCCCAACATCCTAATTAAGATTGTATTTTTTTGGAAGACATGTAGATGATATCATCTGTATTTCGATTGGTACAGACAGACAACTCAATATATTCTTACAATGTTTAAATTCTTTTCATCGATCGATTCAATTTACACTGGAAAATAAAAATAATGAAAAACCTCTGAACTTCTTAGACTTGTCGATTAGTAGGGCTCCTGACTCGCTCGCCTTTAAAATATACAGAAAACCAACCTATTCGGACACCCTGACTCATAACTGTAGTTCTCAATCCCAGAGTATCAAATGGAGTGCTTTTCATTTATTTGTGTACAGATTGCTTTCTATTCCTTTGTAAGCTGTCGATTCGGAGAATGAAGTTCAAGTTTTAAAATTAATCGCTAAGAACAACGGCTATGAACCAAAATTAATTGATACCTTAATAAGACAAAAACGGCATAAACTTTCATTGCAGAGCATTTACCGTTGCATGCTGAGAAATCTAACAACAAATTTCCAATTATCTATATTCCTTATATTAGCAACATATGTAATAGATTACACATAAATAATATATATATATATATATATATATATATATATATATATATATATATATATATATATATATATATATATATATATATATATATATATATATATATATAAAAAAGAAAAGAGATGATTTGTATTTACAATAAATGCTTATATCTGTAATTTTGGTGTGTGTCAGAAAAAACACAAGTGTGAGCTCAGGAAATGTAACAGGGGAACCATACTATCTTGTATATGATTCAATAAACAAGTGAAAAAACCTGGGGAGAAAACTCGTTTCCCTGTCGCTATTGCACTAGCAATAGCTTGTCTGTTTATGTTGTGTTAGTGTCATGTGTACATAAAGAGTACCAAAGATTTTTCTGCTTAGCCGCTTCATTCTTTCTTGCATTCCATGATTTCCAAACGAAGACAAGGGTGAAAGGAAGTGGTTTTGGGACAGGAATTTGCAACAATGGAAAAAGTAAACCAGCAGAAAAATATTTCAACAATGATACTTCTTATATGTCTAAACAAATCTAAGAAAAGATTTTACATGGCAAGCAAGGTCATGAAAAAGACTAAGGAGATAATAAAAAAATACATAACCTGCGATATTACCTCAAATTCCCTCTCTGTTTGACCGAGAGAGTCCCGATGGCCAGGTTCAGTCTTCCAAGTGATACCCATTATGATCTATGGATGTTTTAGAATCATTATGGAACCAATAATCTGGGTTGACATCGCCCATATATTATTTCTTCGTGGAACTTGTTTAATTCAAAGAAAAATTTGCGAAAAAATTTTGACATATATGTCATGCATCCAGGTAATAAAAGAAAACGGATGGACATCTTAGAGATTATTGAAAATTCTTTCGCTCATAGGAAAAACCAGCCAATTTGTAACGACCAACTATACTACAATTTTCCTCCTGTTTACGAAGGCGTTACTTATTTTGAATTTATATTGTATTACTCTTGATAATGGGCTAACAACCCGAAACATATGTCGAGTATTTTAATAAAAATATTTGTATAACCTTTGCCAAGTGAGAAACCAATCATTTATAGAAAAAGTATTAAACAACAAGATAGTATAAAAGCGAAGATGACGATCAGGAAATAGTAGTACTATTTTGGAATAACTGATTCAATATTCATGAGATAAAAACACAAGGTTTAACTTTAATCTACACTTTATTTGAAAAAATTCGACGACGTTTCGCTGACACAGCAGCTTTATCAAGAATGAAAAATAGAATGAAGAGTATGGTATTATAAACAAATCGTAGAACAAGTTGGATGAATAACAGGAAAATCCACAATCCAAAATCCACAGATTCAATATTCATCTGCGTCCAACATGAATATGTATATTTAAGTCTCACTATAATTTCTGTTCATTTATAACTTCATTTGTTAGAATAAAAGAAAACCAAGTACCTCATCCTGTAGAATTCATGAACTATGATTGCATTCTTGTAACGGTTATCTCTCTGTGAAAATAGTTTTCTGCATTCCTGCGAAATATTCACGGGAAAGCAGCACTGTAGTAATTAAATCGTTAACGGCTTGCATGTTTGCGATTCCTTCGAAGTTTTGTATGGAAACAAGGCAGGTGGTCGACGGGTAACTCATTTCGGATGCCCATTTGAACGCCTAATATCATGTTCATTATCGCTCACTCAGTTGGTGGAACGGAAGAATTGAATTCATCATGTTTGAAATTACTAATAGAGTTAGTGTTGCTTTGTTGTCACGATAGGTGGTGCTCATATCAGTATAATCACAGAATGAAAAAACGCTTGGAAATGAATGATTATTGCCACTTGAGTGATCTGAGAATTGAGATATCCAAATGCGTGTAATTAAACTGGATGACAAAATGATGACTTATTGAATAGCTTCAATCTTTTATAACCTTATTATTATTATTATTTGTTTGTTTGTTTTTCTATGGGCCTACAGTTTATAGTGGACTCCGAGCCACTCAACTAGACCGTGCAATGCCACCTCTCAGGATTACAAATTATCTGGCCTTCAGAGGTTATGGACCAACAACTGTGGTTATGTGTCCAATCTCTATGTATGTCTTTGTCAAAATTACTTTTTTGTTCAAGGACAACATCCATGAATCGAACCCAGGATTCGAAACAGGCACCTCGGCAAAGCATATTTCTACATACTTGTTCACCAAGCTTGCAACTATCGAGGCGGTCTAACCTCAAATATGAATGTCAGTTCTGTATTCCATCATTGTATCTAAGGCATATCCTAAAAAGTGTTCACTATAATTGATTTATACTCCGGGAATAATCTCATCATGTCTCTATTCGCGAACTAATCATCGAAATACTGCAATCTGCAGCATTTCTACACACTTCAACAGTAATAGCAGACGTTTTATAATAAAATCATTGGTAACAGTATATCTTGATGTTGATGACTCATAAAGTACCATCAACGCAGCCAAGCGCACACATTCGGTGCGATTTAAAGGTCACCGGTTGGAATGGCAGAGCATTTCGGTGTTTCTCTACATGTTATCATTTTCTTTGTGTATAAATGTGATTGTCCCCAGTACATTTGATTGTTTTATCCAAACCACAATAGAGAAGGCTTGAAAATGTGGACCGTATTCATTTTATTCGTGAGATTATTTCTAGCATTTCATTCACAGGATGAAATTTTCAACTTACTTATGAAGTATAAGTACAAGCGAAATAATGAAATCTTTGTATATAAATATAGCTCGCAGTGAATGTCTGTATATGTTTGATCAGTGGGGCCAAGTCAAGTAAGGCGAGAGTTAATTCTCGGATAGGAATCATTTTGGATGACCTCGCGTAATTGGTATATTGGTTTTTTACTGTATATATTACCGTAAGTAGGAATTTGCCAATGAAATCATAATAATTAATATTAAACATCAAAAAATGATCGTGTGTAACGTACGGCGTAGGATGGAAGATCCAGACAAATCACTATCAGTATATTTGAAAGATGAGAAATCGAAGGAACGAGAATGATTTTCCTCGGAGGAAAGTGAGATATAAAACGTGTTACAGATAGATAGATATGAAACTGGGTGTGGTCTGCTTGGCAGCCCTACCACTACGACTGAGTAGTCTATTGTGAACACTCTTTTCTGAATTTCACCTGTTCCATCCATCTTGTAAAGGCTATAAGTTTTGCAGGTTGGAAATCAATAAGTTTAGTCAGCTCTAGTTTGTTAGATTTGAGTTATTCAATCCTCATTCTGTCCACATGGGCATTCAAACATGATATTTATTATTGATTCTATTTTCTCCTCATATAGCCTATATGAAGGGTCCTCCATAAATCCTAACTTATTTTGGTGATTGCTGAAGCGACAGTAGCCCTTTGATATGGCATTTACAACTCTCGCTCTAGCCTGGAGAGTTTATGCCAAGACTTCGATATCGCAATTGTAGAGCCATTGATGACAAACTGAGAGTGTCTGAGACACTCAACCAGTACTCCTGTACCATCAGGTTCAATCACCAGTTATTTTCTATCCCTGTTGTCTTCAGGATATTTTGAACCCAGTCCGGTGAATTCAAAGGCTGATCTTTGAAAGGCCAATGGGTCCACCTTCTCATTGACTCTAATGCTTGAGTGGCTTGGTACTCAGAAAGAGCCTATGTCTTTCTCTAAATTCGGTGAGGATAACGATAGAATAAATTACGCGCCTTCAGTGTAGCTTTGCTATCCGTGATGATTCCTTTTGAGCTATTTGTTAATTCCTCTGCGAGCAGAAGGTGATGGTTAATATTTCTGCTTGGAAAATAGTCGCATCCCGAGGTCATATACTTCAGCTCCAATACATTGGTCTTCTTTGGAACCAACAAGTGCCCTCAAGAAGAATATTGCAGGAGCAGGCCTATTCATGTCTGCTAGGAATGATGATTTGGAATGACAGCTTCATGTTGGATTTTAGTATTGCTATGTCATACTCAGTTACTCGTTGTCCTAAATTTCAGACTTTGAAGCACCTGGCATGAAGCTGAAGATATTTGTCTCATTTCGGGAAAGGCGATAATATCTGTAGGTCGTTATTGTTGCTGCTTCTTTAATCACTAGGTGCAATGGTACAAGGCCAAGTATCATCAATTTCATGGCAGTAGGTGTATAGCGCATTGCTCTAGTGATCAATAAGCAGGCCGTTCGCTGCAATCAGGAGAGTTGAGATTGCTTTATAAGGCTGTACTCCCACCAAGCCATGCATTCATAAGTGATACGTGGTCTCACCACCATTACATAAGCCATTGAAGTTGCTTCGGGGAAAACACAATTTCTTTGCACAGGTCATTTGACAAGCCCATAAGAAATGTCTAGCCTTGCAAAAATGTTTGCCAGATGCAAATTTCTCGTGAGCTTACTATTCAAGGTAACCCCCAGATACTTTGCAAACACTATACTCAGGATCGGCGGAATGTGAATATCCTAATATCTTCCTCTTCCAAGTGAATGGCACCATAAGGTTTTCGTGGGGGTTTATACGAAGTTTTTTAACCTCACACCATACCCGGATAGCTGAGTTAGCCTCCTGAGGTCTGTCCGAGACGTAGTCGTCATCTTCGCCCACAAGAATTACTATATCGCCGCTTTTATATAAACGTCTCGTACGCGGAATATTGCCAGAAGATTATCAACCAGCAGGGACCACAATACAGGGGATAATCTTTCTCCTTGAAGGCAGCCCCTGCCAGCTAAAAAATTGACTATTTCCACTTTCAGAGAAGTGTTGACCACTTTGTCGTTTGGCATGCTGCTAATCCATTTCGCAAGATTGTTTGATTATCCGCAACCCCACATAATGAACTCTAGAAGAAGAATTAAATGCACCCTCTATTTACATGAAGGCCTGCAGCTGCATTTTTCTTGCGGCCCTGAGATTGAATAATTATTTCATCATATTTTTCGAATTTGAATACATTAGCAAAGTGGACGAAATCTGTTAATCTTCCTCAATATAATTCCGCAAGTTTTTTACAAATTGAACGATCTTATTGTTATATCTTCATTCAGTTTTTGTATAAGTTATATTGTACTTTGATTTTGTATTAACCCTCGGTTACTCGCGCCTTCTTTTGGAACGCATTTACTCGGTTGGTCTACGATTGAAGACCATTTTCATTTTGACATAAAAAACCAATATCATCCATTTCTTTACGTACTTGAAATAAAATAGTTTCTTTAATCATTTGTGATTAAAATTGTTTCAGTTCTGATCAAAAATATGATTTTTTCTCTATGTAATTGAAAAAACCAAAAAGTCCCAGAATTAAATCCATTATTTGCTATAACTCAATATATTTTCAATTTACTCAAGAATACCGTGGAAGAAAATGTAGTATAATTCTGAAAACAACAAATAACTAGCTAATGAAAAAACAAGCTAAAACACTAACAATTTTCACCCCTTTTATGTCCCCCTGAAAAGAGTTAATTTTGTTCTCCTACACAATTCGCACATATTTCCTTCATATGATTTTTACTAGCATGCCTATACCAATTTTGACAATATTTTCATGTCCATTTATTGTCACTTCTAGGACATATGCAGCAATGTCCAAAATAATTTTATATCCTCTGACGGAGAGAGGGTAGGACCTCACTAATGCCTAATATATGTCGAACGCGGCGCCTCATTTCGGCAGGTAATTGTTCTATTGTTGACTTCAACTCGATTTGGGGTTTTAAGAGTTCCAAAGCACATTTTTCCAGGTAATCACTACAGGATTTTCGTTCCACTGGGCGATCAGTTTTGAATACGCATAATGCGTTTATGCCTGCAATATTCAGTAAGTCACAGCACACAACTATAGGCCACCGACGGGTATTTCTAGCAACATTAAAATAATTGTTACAGAGTTGATCAACTAAATCAACACCAATTTGCATTTTGTTATAGTCTGTAATGATACCTGGTTTCTTCTCATCTTCTGTCTCAGCATCTATTGAATTACAGTGATGCATTGACGATAACAATAGCACTGATTTATTTTTCTTAGGACAATATGAAACAAGGGTGCATTCTTCCTTGAACCCAAAAAATTGAAGATTTTACTTCAGTGCTTCTACTTGATAAGAATTCTGCTGAGATTTTCCGTTTATTCCTTCATAATGTACAAATATATATTAATTTATGATTTCTCAGTAATTTCTCAACGAGTGGTAAACTACTGAACCAATTGTCTCCAGTAACATTACAATTGGTACCGGAAATTGGATGGATCAATGATGACGTTGTCTTCACCAGAGTTGTTTACCCTATTATGGACCTTCAGGTCACATCCGACATAAGGTTCCCAATTAATCGTGTAATGGTATTAGCATCATCTACAAGAGCAAATATTTTGATACCATATTTGGCAGGCTAACTTGGTATATATTGAGGATCTCACTTGGTATATATTGAGGATCTCACTTGGTGTGAAATTAGCTTGAAAATTCACTAAAAAATTTTAAAATCTTCCCAAATAGGAGCCAACTTATCTAGCTCATGACTCCTGTTCCTAGATATATATATATATATATATATATATATATATATATATATATATATATATATATATATATATATATATATATATATATCGTCAAATCTAATACATCTTGCAAGGAACCTGAATCTATTTTCACTCATAGAAAGGCAGCATGATTCGATTCCGCTTCCTCTCGAATTGTCCCAAAATATTTTTCAATTTTTCTTGAACTCCTGAAAGTGCCAATAAGGAACAAAATTCCTATGAATGCACTCATTTCCTTTCATCAATTTTTCTCGCGTCCCGAATCCTGCCAAATTTGTTTTGAACATTTTCTATATATATATATATATATATATATATATATATATATATATATATATATATATATATATATATATATATATATATATATATATATATAGTTGCTTTATTACTGAGAGTCTTAGTGTTAAATATAAATGAAAATGTTTTTAAGGAATAATGACTCAGATTTCACTTCATCAATTCTCGTTTATTCTATATCGAGCTTTCGCACCTACTTCGGTGGTTCATCAGGATGCTGTAAAAATACAAAGGCACAAATAAGCATAACAATCGACATTATACAATTTAAATCTCTATTACCGATTGTGAGGTACCAAAAACAAAACAATTTTTAAAAAACAACGGCGACCTCATTATTTTAAACAGTGACAAAGGTACTGTGACAGTTATAATGGAAACACACATTTATGGGGAAGCAAATAATATTAATATTAGATTCAGACGATTTCAAACAAAAACCAAGAGACCCCACACAAACAATACAGAGTAAATGCAACAATTTAATTGCAAAACTTGAAAATTAAGAGTATATAACCAACCAACAGGCCACAGAGATGAAAATTGATAACTCTACGGCTCCAAGAATTTATGGAAATTCCAAACTTCATAAGGTAGGATATCCATTAAGACTAAAAATAGCAAGCACAAATAGTCCAAGTGATCCACTGTCCAAATTTGTGGCTGATATTCTGAAGGAAGCTTATGAAACAGATAATATCTACTAGGT
This sequence comes from Cryptolaemus montrouzieri, assembly GCA_013387265.2. NCBI lineage: Eukaryota > Metazoa > Arthropoda > Insecta > Coleoptera > Coccinellidae > Cryptolaemus > Cryptolaemus montrouzieri. Next base: position 131,133,782 of record JABFTP020000185.1, read on the forward strand.
ATGTAAAAGATACATTCCAATTTGCAGCTGAAGCAAATAAGATGTCAAAAAATTGGCCGGCAACTTAAAAAACGAAGAAATCATTAATGTTCCACAACTAAAATGGGTCGTCATTAGAAATCATACTATGATCGATAAAGATTTGTTCAAGGAAATAGTAACATTTTAACTTGAGAACAATTACTGTGTGTTTAGTGATAGATATTATCTATCTCTAATCATTATTAGTTGTGTAATGGGTTCTAAATTGAGCCCCATTTTAGCGCAATATGTAATGGACGACCTGCTAGATTCGTGCATAGTGAGGTTACAATGTGAGAAAAAATTATTAAAAAAATTTGTTGGCGATATTCTCATGATAGTACCACGAGCCTTTCATTTTCACTCCGATCACAATAGAATAAATGAAAACTAGAATAACAAATATATGCCATGAATCTTATAGAGAGCAAGGAATAGATAAGCTTTTCAAAATACTACAACAAAACACATATCTAAAAAGTATGTGGAAAAAGCTTCTCTATGCAAGTGTCCAAATTACAACACAAGTACAAGAAGAACAAATGACCTCAAATGAGTTGATGCACTATGCATCTAATCCTACCGTTAACAAACTGACCCTGAAGCTGAAGAATATATTTAGAAATGATAACGTGAAAATAGCAACATATAACAAGAAAAGTTATATGAAGAAAATGTAGGAAATTTAAATACAAAAATCAAAGACCCTATTCCAACGATGTTTAAAAGCACAAGATAAATAAAAAAAGTGTGATAGCTACATTGGACATACATCAAAGTGGCTGAAGATTAGGATTGCCTTACACAGATCTGACACAAAAAACTATCCATAAAGGTGTGCTCTAGCAACGCATGCGCATAACTTAGATCATCGGATAAACTTTAGTGACATAGAGGTGCTGAAAAGTGAAAAGAACTCTAAAAAACGATTAATTCATGAAATGATACAATTTTGTGAAGGTGGTGAAGTGATAAACAAAGAGACATAAATGGGCTGAGTACAATATATAGTTATCTATTGGATAAAAATATAAATGAAGAACATTATTTCGATGGTCCTGGAGATGAGTAAGGAAGAATCACTAATCATAGAAAATTGAATGCAATATCTAACCTAAAAAATTTTGATGACATATTATGCACATAAACAGAGTGATCATATCAAGCTCACATTCAGTAACAGAAATTTAAATTGTATAATGTCGATTGTTATGCTTATTTGTGCCTTTGTATTTCCAGGGAGTTGTGTCACAATATTATGTGAATGAACTCGAATTTGGAGGCTCAGTGTAGTTTTTCTCTATTTTGTTATTTTGTCTTTTCCTACTTGATAAGCGAATGAACGGCTTGAACTGGAATCATTTTCTTCATCGGAAAGTTCTTCGTCCTCTATTAAGTCCTGTTCTGAATCTGTGTCATGGCTGCACTCCTCAACAACATCTTGTTCTGCATTATCGTCTTCCTCATCATCATTTTCATCAGAAAAATTTCGAAAATCACTAGGGAGTTCATGGAACCACTGTAACCAGACTTCAGGATCCTTGCTGGACTGTACACGTCGTTCATTAGGTTCATAAATACTTCTTCCTTTTCAAGGTACCAAGAAATCGAATTTGAACTCAAATGACTCGAAACATAAAGTAAAACGTCAATGCAGGCGTGGTTAACAATCGTGAACAACTCATATTCAGAAGCAAATATTTTCAAAAACCAATCGCAAACACTGTCAAACATATACTATTCCACTGAATATTCCTCAAGTTTTCTACAGCTACTGATAAGTAGGCGCGCGCAATAAAAATAGTCTACGATCGTAGACCACGCGAGTAACGGAGCTTCATGGTTAGTCACGAAATCAATAAATATATCACATTTTCCGCTACTACAAATATCAACCAAACTACAATTGAATTCAATTGAAGGATATCAAACATTGGTATGATTACGCTTACGCTTTATAACGTTCTGCTCACCATCAATCCTCTATAAGGAACCAAAATATTCATTTTCATAGGGTTTCACATCATATTTGCGAAATTTGTAGTTTGGTTTACGAATGTGTCCATATGTGTTATGATGAAGACGGCTTAATATCAACATAATACTTGCATAATGGTCTAAAAAGCTGAAATCTCCAATAGAATAATATATTAACAAATATACCAAAGAATCAAGAAAGATTAATTTAAAACATGTAAATCACCTACCTTATGAGAATCCAATGAACCAAGAAGCTCTGAATTAGTGGATATAAATCACCTTTCTTACGAAAATAAAGGGTTGATTAACTAAGTGGAGGTATTGAATTTACTAATCTGCAGTACGTAAATAAAATGAACACAAAGGTGGAGCTGGGGAGACGCAAAATATCTATAGTTATTTCCACATAAATTTCTGAAAAATTGAAAGTCATCCTCTCTCGAATTATGGATGGTAAATATTATGAGAAAAATATGTGAATTTAGTCACATCTTTCAAAAGAACGTCAGAAGGGAGGGCTTATGTTGTCGGAAGCTATTTAAGGGGATCATTCTCATAGGAAAAGAGGATGATTAAAGTGACGATACAAAGAAGTTAAAGTTAAAAAATGCTGATTTCTCAATTATGATTGAAAATATAATATAATACCGAAAAATAGATTTCGTCCCCATTGTACGATTTGATAACCTCGGCTGTACTCATGATTTTAATCCCATTTTATTATTTTCTACGCATTTCAATTATACACAAAAATCTTGACGACTTTTATTCTGATCATCCGATTTTATTAGACGTTTCAATATACAGTCCCCAGAAAAATTGTAGCATCACCCTATTCTTACGACAATACTATATAAAATTAAAGGTTGGTCAATTTCAGAAGTGTACAATAAGAAGATAACATTCAAAAGAGATGAGTTTATGATGGAAAATATCAGAAATTTTCGAGTTAATGAAAAATTAAAGAATTCTACCATCTTCAAACATTCCCGAAGTGACCAATCAACTAGCAACAAATGGTTACTAATCATTTTTTCAAAATCGAGTGTTTCCTCCATGGGCATTAATTACTGCCAGTATACGTCTCGGAAGCCCCTCAAACAAATTATGGATGTACACTGAGTTCCAAATTTCAGGAAGCAGATTTTCTAGTTATTGGAGTGTTCTACAAGGCATCCGACGTTGCTGAATTTGCTACCCCATGGACGTCCCAAACATGTTCTATGAGATTCAAGTCGGGACTTCCGGCTGGCCATCTTAAAATATCAATTTCGGCATTTTGCAGAAATTCTGTAACGACTCTAGCTGCATGAGGCCGAATACAGCTTTCCATTGATCTATTACACGTCAGATTATTGTAATTGGAAAAAGTTTGATGAAGTCATATTTTGAAAGGCGTTACATAGAAAGAGCAAATAAGTATAATCGGAAGGTTAGAAAATAATAAACAGGATCGGTTCCTTGTGTTCTCCATCTCCTATAGCTACTACCTAATTATGATGATTCATCCGTATATTTTTCCACACTGTATATAAGATTCAGGAAACGGAAGGTGTTGATTAGAATGTTAAAGTCACAAAAATTTCATTGTTTCTTGTGAGATATAAGAAGAATCATAATCGCTATTTTCCTGACTGTGAGATGTAAAGTATTTGGAATCTGAAGTATTTTCGTTATTAATGTTTCCGAGGTATCCGATGAAATTCCAAAAGTGATTGTAATGCTACACGACAATAATTTGAAAGTAACAGAAGCTAGTCTTCAAGATTTTATGAAGCCGAAAGGTAATTTATTTCCTACTGAATGAACTTCATTTCCTTCAAAATATGAGACCAAGAGCGCTGCTGATGATTGAAAACAAGCATCGAAATCGTAGGTGCCAAACTTCGTTTGCATTACGTATTATTGGACCAAGCATTCAGAAAGTAATGTAAACTAGGCAGACACAAAAATCGCAGAACAGGTACTTTTCTTTAATATGAATTATTATTCAAAAGTTCTCTTCCGTTTAGACAATTTCGAGCATGATGTACGATTACTTAATATTATCAATAGTTCATGGTGAAAAGAAGTTTTGTCAAATTGGCTCTCATAAATAAAAAGTTTGGATTTTGAGGAGGCGAAAGCGATGACAGTAGTTGGCAATTGTATTATTCATTCTTGAAACTTGTGACACTATAAATTATCGATCAGTTATTGTATTCCATAGACGTCCTGTAGTCTATAGGATTCCTACTGGTTGATCATGAATAATTCTGGAAGGATTTTTCTCTCTTTCCTTGTTATAGTCTGTTTCGAATTTAGTTTTCGACATTAGCACATCATCTTTTTTACGCAAAGATCGTCATGTGATGATTGATATCAGTGTAGATCCTTTCTCTTACCATAGTTGTATTGACAAACTATTTCAAAGAGCATTTTTTTGTTTTAATACTCTCTATTAGTATAGACTTCATATTCTAGTCAATATCGATGAATGCAAAAGTGCCCTAAATATTATTCTAATATATTTCAAATGAATTCATGATACAAATTGTGAATATATTTAGTTATTATGTTCAATAACGTGCTAAGAAAGCCTTCTATATAGTACCATAAATTATCGCTTTACATGTTCTTACAATAATTACCATTCCCCAAATATCCATTATCTAAATTATACCTTTTTCACCCGTAGCCGAAAAAATAAAGGCGTTCGAATAAATCACGTCGAATGGGTTCTACCATTTATCATTCAAAAACTTGATTTACGAAACATTTGTCACAATCTTGAAATTTATATTTAGAATTCCTTCGAAATGAAAGGAGAACTTGACTTATCATTTACGAAAAATGATAATACCCTTGCATATCCGAGTGATCATCTATTTTTTCCATTTCGTGGCCAATTTGATTAAATATAATAATAATAAAAATAATAATAATGAATTGTTTCTGAGTATGGGCTCAGCGAACCCGAGGTATCCAAGCTGAACCTGGCAGTAGGTATAAAATACAACTTATCCAATGATGTCTAATCTAAGGAAGAAATGGGTTAATCGACATTGTACCACCAGAACCTCTTGTCGCGTTCAAGATTTAGGACGAGAGTCTTGTTCGGAAAGTGTGTCACAGTCTCCCTCGGATAGCGACAGAAGCAGCGTGATATCGAGTAGGGATACTGAAAATTCACACTCTGATTTACTGTGGAGCGTTAGCGGTTCTTCGACTACACAAACAAAAATATCAATATAGAGCGTCCCCTGACAAAAAGTCTCCACAACTCTGATTCGATCTGAGCCAAAATGCGTCAGAAAACCACCATAGCAAAAACGACTGAAGAAGGATATTGACAATATTAGAGCTGAGATCGGTCGCCTCACAGAATTTCTGAGAAACAAAAAGCCCTCGAGACGCTTGAAATCCCATATACGCAAAATTCATAGAAAAATTGGTACGAACACAAAAGACCCTGATCACAAACAATACTTTGAAGCAGAAACTCCAAGCAAAAGCAAAGAGGCTCTCAAGATACATCAAGTGTACTGAAAGAAAATATCAAAACCAAAGGTTCCTCCAAAGCGCGGCCAATTTTCGTAAGGCAAATAACAAAACTGCGACCAACAATAACAGAGAAGTACCTGACGCACAGTGCTTGACCGATTATTGGTCATCACTATGATCGAACCCCAAAGAACAAAATGAAGATGAAGAATGGATCACGTATAAAGAACAACGCCTTGATATCAAACATATGGACTTCGAAGGAATAATGGAGGAAGAAATCACAACAGTAGTTAGAGCGACGAACAATTGGAAGGCCACAGGTATAGATAATATCCACAACTTCTGGTGTAAGAAGTTTGATAAGCTCCATGGAGACCTAGCAAAACCACTCATATGTTCTTCAACATCCCAGGAAAACACCCACTTTCCTAACACAGGGCTTAACATATATGCTACCTAAGAGCTATAGAACACAGGATCCGTCTCAATATTGGCCAATCACTTGCCTGCCAACACTATACAAAATACTCACCTCATGCATATCCAATCGAATATACCAACACCTTGACGAAAACAATATATTAGCTGAGGAGCAGAAAGGATGCAGAAAGAAACACCACGGGTGCTAGGAACAACTCCTCATTGATTCTGTGATAATGAAACAGGCACACGTAGGGCATCGAAATGTTCAATCAGCTTTTCTTGATTATCTGCAGGCATGCAATAGTACCGCCCATTCTTGGCTTGTTAAAGTATTGTAGATATACAAAATTCATCCAGCCCTGGTAGGATTCTTGAAGACAACAATGACACACTGGCGCACATCTCTGCAGGTCAACATGAACAATAAGTCAATTAAAACCGACGAGGTACCCACACGACGTGAAATTTTTCAAAGAGACTCTTCGAGTCCCACCTGCTTTATATTGTATGATCTGCTGAAAACTGTGTAATTCTTAATACATGTGTAATTCTTAATACATATAATACATGAAGGATAATTAGGAAATTTATGTCAAGTATATTGTAATCGAGCCTATTCCCTCTGATTGCTGAATCTGGGAAAGGTAAATTATATCCAGCTAACAGCTGAGATAGTGCATAAGTCCACGATAATAAACAATAATAATATAAGCCTTTATTCAGGATATGTTACTGCAAGCGGTCATTACAGTGATAGAAGGAACATAAAAACTGAGGCGAAGTTTAGTCCTTGAACTATTCTAACACTTAACAATATAGAGTTGAAGTGAAACGTGACTACCCAACTGAGTAAGCACAGCGAAATTTTGAGCAATGAGACTCTAATTCAATGAAAATTTTCTCTGAAATCTTGGAAGAAGAAGTCAAGGTCGTTCTACTCAGATATTTAATTACATATTATAATTATCATCATGAGCAAACAATACAAACAAATGCTTCTGTCTATATATACAATTAATAACACCTATCTTAGTGATAGTCGAAAATTATTGGTCCTGTAGAAACAGATGAGGCAGAATTCGTTGATCTTGAGGAGATGGATTAGGTATTCTATTTTAGAGTATCCAATCACCTATCTGAGTTCAAGTTCCAAAAGTCTCTTGTATTCTTAGTGCTGCGTATGGAGTGAAAACCTTTGTTTCAACTTCGGGTTCATCTAGATTTCAAGGCTTCAGATAGAAAATATATTTCGACCTCAGGGCTCCACCTAAGACTCTCCACCTACGACTGAATTTCTAGAGTTAGACATTTATCACCAAGACATTCTATTCTCTAACGTAACATCCAGCTTCACCAGTGAATTTGAATTAACAAAATAATGTGAGTCTAACATTATTCGAAGATGAGAATTAACAGGAAAAGTTACAGAGATTCTAGAAAGTAAACTGATGCTAGCTGTTGAAATAGGTCATTGAATCAAAAGATAAGCCACATTAAAAACGTGGAATTATCTACAAAAACTATCTGAAATTAAAAGTGAAACTACATAAAAAGCGAGGAAGCATCTACAAAAACTATTTACAAAAAATTACAGATTTGTGGCAACCATTTTGAAAATTTGAAAGAATTTTGACTTATATGAGAATTTCAAGAAGAATCACTCGCAAATGAAGGAAATAATGATTGAATAGTGGAGTTGGAATTAATTTTGTCGTTTTCTACTCACAACAATTATTTTGATCGAGTTTACTAATGAGATATCTATCAAGATCATTATATTAAAAGAAATTGTATGAGCTGAAGAAATACGTTTTTGAAATCATACGTGAGAAAAATACAGATTCTGTAGAGCAGAATTTCAACTTTAATAGCTACTATAAGGTATTCAAGCAGGTAATAGAAAAAATGTTGTGAGGAAAAAATTGAAAATCAGATTTTCAAGTGCAGCATTTTGCTACATGAACTTTCAACATATCCTATATTTTTGATATAGGTTACTACACAATATTTAAGATATAGATATATCTCCAGTTTTCACTAGAGAACTTTTATATAATTTATTTCAAATACAATCAAAGATGATTTTCAAGATGGACTCATTAAGGTTGGCAGAAGAAAGAAGGAAAGATTCTAAAACCGATGGAATATAATATCGGATAGTCGATTATGCACACTAGACTGTTAGCCAGTGGCGTAACGGTTAGGTATAGATGGAGGGTTGATTGGAATCAGGTGTTTTGAATTAAAATAGCTGTGACGTGATTTTATCACGTTATTCTTGTTATTCAGGAATTTAAGTGGCTGAAAAGGAAGAAGAAAAAAGTTTCATCTCTTGATGATTGTCTCTTGTCTTTGGTATTCTCCTTTCACTGTGATCATTAACAATCTTCTAAATAAAGGCAATTGAAGTATGGCAGAACACCGACCATCCTTTTGTCGAAGCAACTCAAGACAATTTGGAACCACCCGTAATTTTGTTCATAATGAAGCTGAAAGTTTAAATTTTCAGTAAGAGGAGATACTGCAGTTTCAGATTACCCACTATCAAAAATTATTATTTTCGATCAAGAGACAATCGAAGCTGTTCGATCTTCATTCAGATATTTCTAGCGGATACAGAGGTTTCAAATTTAGGATTAGTAAATGTTCACTCTATAAAAGGAGGAGGCACATGAGAAAATTCAAAATATGTAAACTAATTCCAATGGGTTGATATAATTGGTTATTTATGTTTACTGAGATTATATTATTTAATAGCGGTTTGTATATTGTTTGGATACCTATTCGTCCAGGCTGTACTTTAATTGAAAAATTCATTAAAGGTATCTATTGTTTCTACTCTTCCTTAGTATTTCTCGATAGTGGTAGTTCAATTTAATTCACAACTTCTTAACCAACTAGGTCTATCTTTAAGCTCCTTCCTTTCCTTCCCCAATAACAGAAATGCAGATCGCCCGCTTTCTGTATGCTATCGTTCCTGCCCTAGGTGTTTTGTTTTGACGAATATTAAATTTTTGACCTGAAACAGCAATTCGATGGGGCCGGCTGCACGCAGGTAAAAGCATGACTCATGACGAGTTACCTCACTCTGAGGCGTTTCATTTAAGGCAAGCGAGAGCGCGGAACGAGCGACAAAGAGGCACAACAATAAATTAACAGAACTATTTTACGATGAGTTGAAACTCAATTGCTTTACTATTCGATCGAAATAACTATCGAGCGTAGCTATGATTTGAAAAATCAGAACATAAATGTCATCGTCCTATCCTCAACAGAATAACACACTGATCAAAAGATTCTACATGTCACCTGTTATTTAATATGTTAGTTAACTCAACAATGAATTTTTATAAATTTCCACAAATAATTAACAGAAGTTCTGAAAATACAGATTAAGTTTTATATCTTATTCCTTTCATGGGGGTGTTCGGTCAATCTAGACTTTTAAAGATATATCAATTTACATCTATCTAGAAATACCACCTTGATCAAAAAGTTCCCGACTTTTGTTACCGTGTGGTTTCCATGGACTACCATGGTGTTTTGTACCATGAATTCTTTCTCAAAGGTCAAACAAACAACAAGGAGTATTATTTGGGCGTTATGAGGCGTTTGCGTGAAGCTGGTTGCCAAAAACGACCAAAATTGTGGCAAAAAATCCCATGGATTTTACGCCACGATTACGCTCTGTCTCATAATGCCTTCATTATCCGTGACCATTTGGCTAAAAACAGCACCAATACAATAAAACCACCAAATTCTCCTGATTTGGCTCCCTGTGACTTTTCCTGTTCGGTCGACCGAAGAAACCGCTCCGGGAAACGTGATTTAGCAACCCAGCGGAAACAATGGAAAAATCGAGAATGGTTCTAAAGGCCATAACGCAAATCGAATATAAAAAAGTGTTTTAAGTATTGGATTAAGCTCTGGTATAAGTGCGTTGCAGTCGTTGGATAGTACTTTGAAGAAGACAATATTGATTTTGATGAGTAACTTTTTATTTTTGATTTTATTAATAAAAGTCGGGAACTTTTTGCTCAAGGTGGTATGTCAAATAGTTTGAAACATGATTAGGAACAATATTTCAAAATTCCGGATCGTTCCGTTCCTCGATAAATATTTACTTGGAGTCAAAGGTCAAATCATCGTAAAATTTCTTCAGACAAATATTATAGATCATAAAATTGTCTATAAGAAAGATATTTGTACTTTTTCCTAACAGCCACCATATCTAAGATACAACGATTTCAAAAATTATAATCGTCATAATCTGCACACATTTCAACCCAACCTCTAAGGTTGTATACACTTTTTTTAGTGGTTTCCCCAGTAGGCCTATTCCACAGAACAGCTATGAGTATTTTAATGTAAAATTATTGCAAGCAATAACAGATATTATGAAGGATTGAAAATGATAAAGATGATGTAGATTTGAAAAAGGACTGAAATTTATTCATTTAATTCGCTATCCGTGAAAAGTTCTAGAAAATACCAGGATAGAAAGGATAAGACAAAAGTACTGAAAGTAAGTTCCAGAGGACATAGTAGGTTGTAATTACGAAAACAAGTGCGGTAGAAGTGCAGATGGAAGTGTATGAGGAAATAGGGAATTAAGCGAAGGAGCAATGTGCTGTATCAAAGTGCTAGAGCAGGGTGCTGGACCTTGAGCTGTTGGCGATCTACCTCAATATTTTTAGACTAGTTACGATTGACTCTATTGACTCTGAGAGGCTGCAAGTATGTGTAATGCAGGGTTGTCGTCATACACGATACAGCCTACCTACCTACCTACCTAGGAAGGATGTACCGTAGCATATATAGTTAATACCTTTCCGCACAATATACATTATTTTAGTCAAGGTTTGGGTTTGGTTGAATTAGGTTCTTCTACATAATATCAATGAAAAAACCCAGTTATTCAAAATTTCGAGTTTATTTGTTGTTACAAAACAAAACGGTTACATATGGTGTTAAATTCAACTAAGGATTGACTTTGGATGTTGAAGCGTGGCACTTCATGTCCTCAGCATACTTTTTATAAGATGGTACGTGACCACTGAATGCTAATCGCAAGCATGATGACATATGCTCATCAGTCAGTTGATTGCGATATTTTGACTTAATAATCTTCATTACAGATAATGCAGATTCACACAATTAAGTTGACCCGAACATTGCCGTAAATTGTAGGGCGATTTGCTTTAGATTCGGATATTTATCTTCAGATCTAAAACACCAGAAATTTGTATCAGATGCTGTAGCTCTGAGATGTATGTCTGATATAATCTGCACCAACTGATTTTCAACAGAACATGAGTTCATATTGAACTGACTTGCTATTTCAGGAGCTAATTCCTCAATGTTTTCACGTGAAAAAGGATAACTCGTAAATGATGCTTTATTTGCAAATTTACTGTAATCATAAAAACGCATTTCGAATTGTCCCAAAATATTTGATAATTTAGCCTCATACGTATCATAATTCAACTGAGGAATCCTCGCTTTCAAAGACGGAAAAGGTTTCAGATTCTTTCTTTTCAGTTGATCTATCATAAGATGCAATTTACTTTTGAATGTGTTTACTGCGCTAATCATCTCAATAATAGTTTTGCTTTTACCCTATAGTTCCAAGTTAATGGTGATTGAGTGCATTGAAATATCAGTCAAAAATGCCAAATCAGTCAGCTATTTTTCGTTTTTCAACATCTGAGTGTCATCACCTCTTTCGTCTAGAAAAGCTGTTATTTCGAGCAATAATTCTTGAAAACTTTCTGGGAATTTTCCGGGACTCAACCACTTGACCTCCGTGTGAAGAAGTAAATCTGTGTGTCAACTGACTCCCTATCTTTCAACTGCAACTTAAAGAGCCGCCGTTGCAAGCTACGTTCACGGATGGAATTCACAATTTTTGTTGCAATGCTCATAAATTCCTCCGTCTTTAAAACTTTTGAACACAAAACTTGTTGATGTGTGATGGGAATGAAAAAATGAAGGGAAATATTCATTAGATCGATACAATGCCACCAAACTGTTTTTGTTTCCAGTCGTTGCTGGTGCTCCGTCGGTTGTAATGCACACTAATTTATATATTGGTAGCTGGTAGTTTTTTACAAAATTGAAGAAAACTTTATATATGATTTCTATTCTATTTTTAAAATCTCCAAATAAAGTTTCACTGGCTTCAATATATGTTTCCTTCACGACCGATCTATCCATGAATGCTTTCTTGTTATTCGCCAATATATGAGACATTTTAAATGATCGTAGCAGCATGTGATTGTTTGGCTGGTATTGTGAACATGGTTAGATTTGTTCTTTACTCAAACAAGATATCAAATCACGTACTTATCGTTTTTATAATTCACTCTGTGGCAGAAAATCCTTTTCATAGTTTTTATGAACCGTTTTATGATGTCTCTTTAAGTTACCGTGCAACTATTGCAACTGACACTCGGCAAATAAGACAAATGCACTTATCCTTCACCACAAAAAAGAAAAATTCATCCTCCCAATTGTTATTAAAATGATAAGTTTCAGATTTTTTCGCTGCACTCATTTTGTACTATTTAAAAATAAACTTTGTATTGACGCAGTATTGCCTTCAAGTTACAATTTAGAATGACTCCAATTCGTGCAGGCGCAACATTTATATTGGCGCGAACGAAAGTCTCGAATATTCCCGTCAAACGTGCCGCCCGAAAAGCGGCAAGAATAAAAAACTCGGCATTTCTCTGAAAAGTACCGCGCGTTCCTTTGATGAAGCCGCCTTTTGACGGTTGCAGAGTGTTATTTTATTACGTTATAAATTTTTGTAGATTATTTACCTACTCATTAAAACTTTTTTACCTCTCGAGATCTACTCAAAAAGCACTCGCGATCTACCCTTCGAGCATCCTTGTGCTAGACGAAAGGGTAGTGTGCAAGAGAAAGGTCCAGAAACGAGTGCGGAGAGAAAATGCGTGAGCACATATATGGAGAAGCAATAGGTCAATGTAAGCGGAAAGAGATTGTGTCAGTTAGAAGCGAAGGAGAGCGGGAAATATGGGAAGAAGGCAATGAAGGGGAATAAACGGAAAGACAGTATTGCTGATAAAAATTGGGTTATAAAAGTTCTTGAGAAAAGAGTTGGACGAGTGGGGCGGAACAAAAGTGCGGAAGAATAGTGGAGATCAAATTGCGAAAGGATCGAGCGGAACATAGTGCATCAGTAAATTCTCAGAGAAAAAAGAGGAAAGAGAGAAAGATGTTGACTCAAGGTTACACTGGCGTATAAATTAAGGGACTGGCTTTAATTTACGAACATTTTATATTCTGACTAGAAGTTACAATCACAGATAAAAAAAGTATTTTACTTATATTACAGCTTCAGAGAAGTATATACTTGCATATTTGAAGATTACAATTTTTGAATCAATGTTTCCCAAAGTTGGTGGCTCTTAGAAAAAAGTATTCATATATTTTTAAAGATGATTTAGCCATATTTGTCAGAGATAATTTTACAATAAAACTAACCATCTTGATAAAATCGAGAAAACCCATTCTTTTCAACCTATTAACTCAAGTCAATTTTTTCTGAGCACCGATAAATTAGAAATTGAAATGTATTATGTAGAAAATTATCAACCATACTTCTGTGATGGTAGAGAGAAATAAAAATGTTTTTTTTTCTCGATTGTATACAAAATAATATTTTTATCATTATATATTATCAATCACAAATCAGTGTTATCTAGTTATGTAACTTATAATGCCAAGACAATTACATATTTATATGTAGGAATATTTTTGTAAACTTAACTAAGATAATCTAACTTAACAATAAGTCTGAAAAACTGAATACCATTGACCGATCGAAAGATGAGAAACGCATGTGGTGAATGAGAAAGTATTAGTATGACATCATGCTGCTAAGTATGAACATAAATGATGTGGATAACTTTTCATTATTCATTAGAACCCAATTACAAATTACACGCCAGTATTATAAATTGAAACATTACACAGGTCTGCAACAAAAATGCTGTCTGGATATTTTCAACTGATTTTTTGTAGTTAGGTGTTCTGAAAACGAAAAATATACTCAAAATATTCCAGAACGTAAGGTTATTTTACAAAACGCAAAATTTTATTACTAAAAACGGATTTTTTGGCTAAAAGAGATTAACTTGTAGTATAATTTTATTTGGATTACTGTTTTAAAATGTTTACAGGACATAACTATCATTAATTCCTAAATAAGGAATACCCTGTTTGACCTACATTAACAAGTATGAACATGTTGTAACCTGAACGTGCGCGCTCCGATAGTGTAGAGGTGGCGCGGGACAATTACGTGTTAACTCATTAATTGGTTTAAGGGCAAGAAAAAAGCTTTCCGATTTGCGATTCCTATGGTATGGCGCGAGCAAAAGAACCATAGTGATGATTGTTACTTTTGTTCGTGTAATGTGAAAGGGTTAAACGGAAGCAGTCAATTTCATACCCCAATCTGAAATCAGCTATTCGTCCCATCCCTCATGGGACCGAAATACCAGTGCCCAAGGTCCCTGCTACCTTGGAAGAGGTTTCAAGTTCTGACGAAGATGGTGCTGTACCTACTCCCGATGACCAGTCAACTTTTGAATTTGAAGATGACAGAAGTCCAAAATTGTTTTCCCAAGGTGAGCTCAATGATTTGGTAAGATACTTGAATCTTCCCAAAAACGCAGCTGAGTTCCTTGGATCAAGGCTCAAAAGCAGGAACTTACTTTTGGCGGGAATGTCTTCCTCCTGGCTTAGATATCGTGAAAAGCAGTTTACTTCCTACTTTACCCAAGAGGACGAGTTGGTTTATTGCACCAATATTGAAGGTTTAATGAATACATTTAAGATCTCATACGACCCAGAAGAGTGGCGTATTTTTACAGATTCGTCAAAAAGAAGCCTTAAAGCAGTTCTGCTTCACAACGGCGGTTTCTATGCTTCCATTCCTGTCGGCCATTCCGTACACCTCAAAAAACCTACAAGAACTTGGAATCGATTCTTTGTAAATTAAAATATAAAGACCACGGTTGGCAAGTGTGCGGTGATTTCAAAATCTTGGGCATGGCGCTCGGACAACAATCTGGGTTTACCAAATTTCCTTGCTTTTTGTGTCTATGGGATAGTAGAGACCGAACAAATCACTGGACCTAAGAGTACTGGCCTGCGAGAGAGCTTAAAGTTGGCGAAAAGAATGTCCTGCATGAAACTTTGGTGCCTCCTCATAAAGTTCTTTTACCACCGCTTCACATAAAGCTGGGATTGATGAAGCAATTTGTAAAGTCACTTTCAAGAGATGGAAATTGCTTCAAATACTTAATATCAAAGTTTCCTGGCCTCTCGGAGGCAAAGTTGAAGGAAGGTGTTTTCGTTGGACCCGATATTAGTCGGCTTATGGCTGATCCACTACTCGTCACAACCATAACGGATCCTTAAAGAGAAGGGTGGATTGCCTTTAAGGAAGTTATAACAAAATTTTCAGGCAATAACAAAGACCCTAACTACAAACAAATCCTCAGAAGAATGTTAAAAGCATTTCAAGCTTTAGGTTGCTTAATGAGTTAAAAAGTACATTTTCTTCATTCCCACCTCGACTATTTTCCAGAAAATTTAGGAGACGTGAGTGAAGAGCAAGGTGAACGATTTCACCAAGATATTAAGGATATGGAAAAAGGATACCAGACAAGCGTCTCAATGATGGCAGACTACTGTTGGACGCTTAAAAGAGACCATCCAGATGCTTCCCACAAGCGAAAATGTACCAAAAGGAGTCTCACTGGGAAAAAGAAATGTGTTTAGTGCTCACTAATTAATATATCTTAGAAAAGAAAATATGTTTTGATACGCAACTATAAATTACTTTATTTAAAAAAAAAATTATGTTTTATTCTAAGATAATAACTTGTTCAGCATAGACAGAAAACGTGACGTGTTAGGACCAAATGACAGTCATTTTCGAATTCCGGGACCCCCAAAAACATAAGAGTCACACAGAAAAACCAAAACAGCTCTCAACTTTTTTTTTGCAGTGTTATTAATCGACTCTACAAGAGACGAGTACAGTTAACATTCAGCATCCTTGTCGAACAAGTGGGGTCGTTTACTCACACTTTATCAGTTTATTTTCAGTACCTTGCATCTTTCAGGTCGGGAAACTTCGATATGCGGGTTTTTCTTTACAAGTAGTTTCATAAAATTTTATACAGAAAAAATTAGCCTAGAAAAATTAGCACAAATGAAACTAATACATCATTTAAGCATTAAAATATGTAAAAATACTTAAAAATTAGCTGTTGATTATCTGCATTAATTATGTACTATTTTAAAAGCTGTATCTTAGACTAAACACCTTAAGAAAAAATCTAGGAAACACTTCTGAATATCGATATATCGTATCCAAAACGATCAATATGGATGATTTTTTTAAGAAATGAACACCTGCATCAATTTATCACCAAGTTATGAGTGCTGCAACAGATTTCAGTTTTTTTTTATAAAAAACTAAAAATGCAGCAGATGCGACGCTGCTTTATATTCATTTCATGTATTCAGTGTTTGAAATCAGTAAGTTGGCACTTAGTTTCTGTTGTAAGCACAAATAAAAGCTTCAAGTTTTGTGATTCGACCATGGAAAGACGACATTCGACTAGAGAAGAGATTTTACGAGCCGTTGGCATGCTCCAAGCTGGGAGCTCACAACGGAAAGTATCTAGGATTCTGGGAAATAGCCCAAGTGTCATTAACCGTTTCAATGAAACAGGTAGCCTAGAAAAGCGCCATACAGGTCGTTTCAGGATTACTACAGTCGCCCAAGACCGATTCTTTGTTTTACAAGCCAGAAGAGATCGTACTACCACAGCATCTCAATTAGCTCAAGAGCTATCACGAGTTCATAATGTACAAATTTCCGACCAAACTGTGAGAAATCGACTGCACGAAGGTCAACTCCACTCCAGACGTCCTTTAAGAGTTCCACAACTGACCCATGGAAATCGCGCTGCTCGTTTAGCTTGGTGCCAAGAACACGTAAACTGGGATCAAGAGAGGTGGGTCACAGTTCTCTTCAGTGATGAATCTAGATTCAGTTATTATCCCGATTCGGGAAGAATTCGAATATGGAGGGAACCTGGAAAGCAAAACCGTCTCCAGCATGCTCGAGAAGTTGTTAGACAGTGAGGCGGATCAGTGATGTTTTGGGGAGGTGGAAGAACTGACCTCGTTTTCATACAGAACAACCTCACAAGAAATTCTTACGCAAATGAAATAGTTTTATCTGTAGTGGTACCGTATCTCCAAACAATGGGTCAAAATCCACTCTTCCAACAAGATAATGCCCCTCCTCATCGTGCAAGAGTTGTCTTGAACGTTCTTGAAAAGAATGATATCGATCTTCTATCGTGGCCATCCTGCTCCCCAGATCTGAATCCCATCGAGCATGTGTGGGACACCCTAAAAAGAAATCTCCTGCGTCAAAACGTCTTCCATCATGAACAGGAGCTTCGATTAGCAGTTCAGGGGGCTTGGAATGACTTAGGCCAAAATTTAATAGACAATTTAATATTGAGCATGCCGCGACGATGCCAAAGTGACATTAATAACAGAGGTGGACCTTCTGGGTACTGAAAAATATAAGTGCTTCCATATCGTTTCGAAAATATCAGTTCAGGATTTTTTTTTGTGTTTTACCAAATTTCGTCTTTTTCAAATTTCAAATTTTTTTTAAAATAGGTGCTTTGGAGAAGTCAAATATTATTTTGTTTTCTTGAGAATACATTATATACAATACATCCTAACACAAACCGAAAGATTTCTATAAATTCGAATCATCAAACTCATATTTTAAAGATATTGGTAAGTGTTCCCTAGATTTTTTTGAGGTGTTTATATGTCAATGGTGAACAGTAGCTGTAACTTGACTCAGTAAGGCGCTGCCGTGCTCGCCTGGTCGGTCTTGCGAAAGATCTATTGAACTGAAGAATGGAAAATCTGGTATCCAAACCCTGAAATTTGCGCAAATTCAAATTCATTATAAAGAATATTAGATATGTTGAAAAATTGTATTTGAGATAATCCACCAGCACTAAGCAATGCTTCAGAATTGGTACTCTTAGCCATTGAAATGAAACTTATAATGGAAATCCGAAAATTTTCGGAAATAATCCAAGTTCCTAAAAACCTACAATTTTCGGATATATATCCACCCCTGGCGAGATCAATGACCTCACATCATTCAGACCCATTTCGTTTCAAATTTCAAATTTATCAGTCAGTGTCGACCTTCATTCAGAGTAGCTGACTGACCTCTTAGACTTCTCTTAAGAATGTATTTCTTGGGATCAAGGTCTGAACTGAACGTGCAGATCATTCCATTCAAATGACTTCGTGATCTTGAAGGTAGTTTCTAACGATATGAGCTTGGTGAGATCTATCGTTGCATAAACAAAAAGTTTCCACCCATGTTTGCCCCAAATGGTACAACATGTTCTTCTGAAGTGTCTGTAACGTATCTGAGCAATCAAAAAAATTCCTCCCCCACCATTACTGATCCTCCACCAAATCCGTAGATAGATAGGTACTCTAGAAAATGTCGATCACAATGAAAAGACGAAATCTCAACACATCTGTGAACAAAACTCCTTCCTAGTGAACTTTTAATCAATTGACATGTTACCTGACATAATTGTTCGATGAGCTGCATTTAAAGGTTGGCCTCGAGTTGCAACACGAGACCCCAAACCAAATTCCCTGAGACGTCGTCGTATCGTTTCAGTGCTAATTCGCACTTCACTGTTATTTCGAATCAGCATTTGAAGGTCGTCGTCTCCCAGGTCTCCTTTTATGACTACCAGTCTCCCTGTATCACATCCTAGAAACAGTTGAATAGTACACCCTACGCATTTGGCCTATTCTTGTATAAGTCCAATGTAGGTCATCTGACTCCAATACTTCAGCACATTCTACCGCTGCTGCGATTGTTTCTTTGCTGAATCTCAATTTATTTCTTTCATTTTATTTATTATGATAGGAAATGTGCGCCAAGAAACCACATCGGATTTTGTTGGCATATTTCCGAACATATCCGAAAGAAACATGTGTTAATTAAATTAGTTGCCTACCAATACATAAGTCTGAAATATTGCAATTGTGTATTAATTTCTTGGTGCAGTATGGTTCGCGTCGATCTGAGGGAGCGATCTCAATATGGTCGTAGAGTAATAAATCTTTAGATGACAGGATGGTCATAGGCGTGCCACTCGGGTAAGGGTTAGAGTGTATTATTAAGTATATCCGCCGAATTTTACCCCAAGAAAGGTAATTATTACGTAGCTACATATTAAGAAGAGCTTCTGGAGCAATTTTATCATTTGTATGCATCAGTTAGGTGTTGAATGTGTTTTGTTCATTTCACAAACAATGAAAATGTTTTCTCATTTCAACGCTATCGAAAATATACCACTTTCCCAAATTGAAAAATCAGTTATATTGAATGTTCACGAAGTTTTAAGGAATCAAGGCCATCTACCTTCAATGGATGAAATTTTAAAATGTGATCTGAGATAATGGAAAGCGGACACTTCTCGAGGAAAGGAAATATGAAAATGGAATTATAGTGAAACCTCCAAAAACTGCTTATCCTACGACAAGTTTTGGACAATCATTACATTCAATTCCGTGTATTCCAGACTGTTCAAATCCTTTAATACTTTTGTTTGGCATTATAATTTTGTTTTGTTGGGACCTCTTGAAGAGGAGGTTCTTCAATTGAATTTGGATAGATAAAAGCTGATGTTATTAGAGAGCCCAATACAAGTGATTTGTTTTCTGGTTTTTCTGAAAGAGAATACAGTAACTGATAAATTTGTTATTGTGTTCTTTGCGTTTAATAATACTGTTCAAATTTATGTCTAGTATCAACTAGAATACTCTTCAATATATTTGTTGAATAGTTCACTCAAAACTGAATGAACCCATTCTGTTCAGAATACATTGAACATTGGTTCGTTAATCATCAATAGTTGCGTTACGAGTAAGAGCTCACTATTGATAGAAGTTTTCATCAATGATTAGCACACAGTAAATTCAAATATTGACATATAGCAGTAGATGAAAGACCTACACATAAAATAATTACTATTGAAGAAAAAGATGATTCAATAATGCATTTCAATAGCAACAAATCATTATTTATGGGAGATATTAAATTGGGAGATATCTTTCATAATGTGACACAATATTCGTATTACTATCACTCGACAGTCATTGTTAAGTTCAAACGGAAATTTGTAAACGCCTCATGAACAGAACGCCTCTATGTATTCAACAATTTTTTATTCAATACGTGAAATTTTAATCCATCACCTGCTAATTGATACCATCAAAAGGTTGTCGTCAGAATATATATTATCCAATGATGATATGTTTGATGATAATAAGGAATTAAGAGAATATTTCGCTGAGAAGGAAGTTTATACGATTTGTTTCACTTGAATTTTTCAAATAAAGTGTATCTGATTACAGTTAAACCTTGTGTTGATTAATTAAGAGAATGCTTCACTTGCACCTCACTTACCAGAGAGAAATTTCCTGAATGAAAGATTCCCAAATTATCAGATTAGCCGAGGAGGTCCGTAACACTTTTCTTGCAGCTTTTCCTGTGTAGTATCTTATAATAACAATTATTTAGAGCCAAGGCAAACTTGCCTATTATGAGTCAAATACCAAATGAAAAAAAACAATGGTGCGTATTCTAAAAGTTATACAAATCAAAACAATATTGGAAGTGTTGGCGTATGAAACCAAAATAACTAATAGTTAACGTAATGAGTTAATGAATACAAATTTTTCCTATATAAGTGGGTTAGTACAAATGAAGCGCCATTCATTGACACCATTTTCTAGTTTTTTGACGTTCGAGAGTTAGAGACTATAGATTGTAATCCCTTATTATATTTTATTGTCAATTCAGGTTGCCAGCATCCTGCCTTCTCTTCAACTCCAAGCGAAGACTTTTGAGATGCTAGGACTGCTTAGGTGTTAAGTAATCTGTGATCCCGACGTTCTTATAGTTGGGATGGTTGAGAAGAGACTTTTTCTTTCGCAATACTTTCTGAGCTTACGCTGGGTTGGAAAATGTCACTTTCCAGAAACAGAGAGAATCCAATCCTACTCGAGTCACTTCAGCAATTGAGTTTGCTGCGGCAGAATCGATATGACCGACAATAATAGCAATCTCGTTCAGTTCTTAGGTGTTTGTTCCAGACTGACTCTACACCCATAATGTTATTCGCTCTCCTCACACGCTCAAGAATTTCTGCACTATCGGTGCTTCCACAAGAATAATCGCGAGAAACTCTATCTCTAAGACTGTCAAGATCGGTGCTGAATGAGCTGACTTCAGCAGTAAGCGATGCATGTTGGTTCTCTAACTGGTCTAACCTAGATTTGTTAGAATCTAGTTGTGCTTGGTGATCAGTGAGGGAGATAGAATGCTGATCCAGCAACGCTCTATAGGATATCATATCGGTCGCTAGAGCAGTCTGGCAAGTTTCTATTTCCGCGACATCGTTCGTGAGATCTTTATAGGATGTGTTCAAGGAGGCCAAGTTATCAGACATCTCAGACATTTTCTTCATCAGCTGATTGAAATGCTTTATTGTCATAGGTTGGTCCTCGGACCAACCTATGATCCTTGTATATTATTTGGGAATTGTAAATTGTAAAATATCGATATTATATTATTACTATGGATCGATTCCACTCAAATTTTGATCTCTCTTTCCTTTTTATATCGTTTCTATTAGAATCGTGTTGCTATTGCGATTTTTAGAATTCATAATTGCCAATCAGTGAATGTCTTCTTTCTGTATTCGAAATGATAAATAAACATAAGAATGATTGAATAGGGTAAAATTGACGACTGAAAGGAATTTATGGTGAGATGGTCACCGTTCACATACGTATTTTAATATTCTACATAATAGTGGTTGAATATCTTGTCTTATAGAAAATAGAGATATATCCTTTAGTTTAAGTTTACAGTTGTTTTTAAATGTACTGATATAGGATGAAGACAAGCATTGCTCTACAACAATAAATTGTTAAGCATATTAATTCATAAGTTTTATTTAAATTGAAGTTGCCAAACAAGAACTTTTCGAATTATCAAGCAACTATGTTTCATTGACTTCTCTTTAATGAAACATAAAAACACGACTTTTATTGAGTGCCTTGTATAAAAATCAGATAGATTATTTATTTCTTTAATTATATCACGACAATTATATCTAAGAATTTGCATATTGATAATGGTATTTAAATCTTCCAAGAGTTCAAAAAGAAGTCGATATTAAGCCAGGTCCATATTTGAATTGTCATATAAAAATGTGTCAGTCGTGACAGAGTAGAGCTTCCAATGATTGATATTTTAAATCCCATCGAAGAAGAATGCCTTTCCAGCTTTTAACGTCTAATTGTTGCTAATCAAATACAGTTTTCCAATAAATCATCTACTGGTCCCTAATCATAGTTCATTTGATATATTAAATATATTTAAGGGTTGATGGGAAATCGATTGATCACAGTTCAAGGTCAGCTATAAATAACGTTCAAGTGGCGAAGTGTACTTGTCCACTTCAATGGGATGCTGAGTTAGGAATGTAATATTGCACAGTAATAAATCTTTCAGACCACGAGTGATTATGAGTCCGAATAACATAAGTATTTTGATCACAATCGTTAAATACTATTAGGATTAGTATCAATTAGTTTATACATGAAATTCCTGGAATTTTACATTCATTAAACTACGTCAGAGAGTTCTGGCGATTTATAATCATAATAGAGGCAATCCATGTGACTGAGGTGCGACAGCTGCATTGAACACTTAGTTGTTCAAGAAGTTGAATTTGTCGATGTGATAATCATGACTTTCGAATTGTATGAATTAATACATCAGATTGTCTTTTATTCGAGTAAAAGAAAATAATATGATTGTTATTCTAATTCAAATCTTTATGAATCCAATAAGACCAAAATACCAATGTAATTAAATATAGCACGCCTTCTTATCACAAAATACGAATAATGTAAACATCTCCAAGGAAACATTTAGAAATAGTATGATATGTTAATAAAAATTCTCCCAATTTGAATGTTTCACAATCGAAAGCTTCAAATCAAGGACGGTATATTAAAAAATTTCCGTCTTAAACTGAATAAAACAATAAAAATTTCCATTCATGAAGAAAACTAAATACATAATGGAAAATAATGATACATCTGAATCTTCATTTCAAAAATTTTATACAATGATATTGAAAATTTGTTTCTTGAATTAATAATTTCATTTAAAAATAAAGAACCGGAATGAAACCTAAACTACCCAGATTTTTTATGGATTAGTGAGTTAAACGACATCGGACCTGTAATGTTTATTATTGCGATTGAATATCTCACTGGTCTTAACTTCATCAGTCCAAATGGTATATTGGTTGAATTCGGTTAGATTTTTTCTTGACTTTTCCAGAAGCCATTGGCGGAATTTTAGCCATCGGTTATAATCCGCTGACCGTC
This sequence comes from Cryptolaemus montrouzieri, assembly GCA_013387265.2. NCBI lineage: Eukaryota > Metazoa > Arthropoda > Insecta > Coleoptera > Coccinellidae > Cryptolaemus > Cryptolaemus montrouzieri. The sequence continues at coordinate 131,157,284 of JABFTP020000185.1, forward strand.
AAAACGGAGAACACCACATCCTAACAGCTGAAACTTATTTTTTCATAAAGTTCGCGAAATCTGAGATTTCGGTATTGCACATGTTGTCTCAAATAGGCTACATGAAATAAAGAATTCGTAGTAATAGCTTTCAAAACTTCCATCGTAATAGATAATGGTCAGAATATCGATAGATTATTATTGTTTCAAAACCTGCATTCCGTCGTTATTGAAGAATACGTGATCTGTTTATGGTTTTCGCGATGAAAACTAACCAAATGATATCACTGAATATTAGACAGGGATTTAGTGGTGATGAAATAAATATTAGCTGAATTAATTTTCCGATTGAAAAGATCGAAATATAATTTTGAATTGACATTATGTTTCAAAGTTGTAGAAATTTATGAATGGCATTATTAATTTATTATTATTGAATAGAAAGAGGGGCCTTTATTTGATCCATAAAACATTGTATATGTTGTATATCCAGTCAATAAGTATATAAGTACATCAAAATATCAATCACCAACAGCAGAAAACAAAACTGTCCGAAAATAGGAACCAAAACGTATTATCATACAAACAGTTACAATGCAAAAACAAATTTCAGAAAAGGAAAAAATATACTGAAATCATTCACAATACCACAATAAAAATATCACATATTGTTACTTAGGTACTCGGTGAGAATATACTACGGCTTGTTTTTCAGAAGTGCAAAAAGTCCTGATTACAGAAGTTTTCTCAGGTAGTAGTTTTAATTCCTTGGTCATTTATTGAAAATTTTTACATGCATATGGGAGGCATTCCTTTGAAGGTAGGAGAACCCTAGTTTTGGTGTCTCCAGATCATAGCTCCTGCGAATGCCATATTCGTGGTTATTCCCAACTTGTGAAGACAGTTCACTATTTTTGATAACAAACACAACACTTTCATATATGTATAGGCTTATTATCGTGAGCACATGATACCACGCACACACCTCTTCTGCAGAATCAATATTCTCTCGACATCGAAGGCATTCCTCTATATAATAATGCCGTACCGAAGCCTACTGTGGACAAAGGCATAATAAGCCATCATTGCGGCTCTACGATTTACTGTGGATGTCAGAACTTTGAGGGCGTATGCATATTGTGCCATGTGCCCACACAAAACATCTATGTGTTCCTTCCAGTTCAACTTATGGACTAAATGCACTCCGAGAAAGCATACACTCTCAAACTACTAAGGTTGCTGTTCCCTTCCTCAAGTTGTAAACTGTTTCCTTGAAATTCACATTGTGGTTGAATTCAACTATCTGAGTCTTTCCAGATTTTATCAGAAGCTCATTCTCAGTGAACCACAGGTCCAGCCAATCAAGGGTTCCAAATGCCCTATCTTCTATAGTCAGCAGAGAGAACCAACGGTGTATCATCACCAAACATCACTATATCTTCAGGAATGTCATTAGTTTAAACAATATAAAGCAGTGGGCCAAGTATTGATCCTCGAGGGACCTCTTTCGTCACTTCTCTCTCAGAAGATTGAGCCTCAGTCCAAATGGTATATTGGTTGAATTCGGTTAGATTTTTCTTGACTTTTCCAGAAGCCATTGGCAGAATTTTAGCCATCGGTTATAATCCGCTGACCGTCATAAAACCTGTTGAGTTCCCATCTCTCAGAGCCAAAATTATTCGCTCGATTTCCATAGCATCAGTTGGCAAGAACACAATACTATTGCAAATCTGTTCACTTGTCTGCTTACTAGGCTCATTATTAATCACCTTTGAGGCTGTGCCTGACTCAATAAGAACTCATTAAAATTTTTCAAGGATCAAGCTGTTTGTCCATTTTTTCGAGAATTCATGTATTTCTCTTCATGTTGGCCTCTGTGTAGCCTTATAAGGGTCCATGTTGCTTTGCTTTTATTATTTGACCCTAAAACAAATTTCTCAGCACACAGTTAGTTTGCTGCTCTGACAACTCTCTTTAATATCACAGAATATTTTTCGTAATATCCTGTTGAATTTTCAAATGATACACAACATTCTTTCGTCTCGCAGATATTCTTATTCCTTGTGTGATCCATGATTTTATATCATGTTGTTGAATCGTCTTGAATGAAAAAATTTTGTCAATAAGAGTTTTCATTCTGTCAAGAAACCATCCATATGCTCTATTTACTTCCTTGGAATTGGTAATTTCTGACCAACCCATATTCCGCAGTTGATCTGTAACGTAGTCCAACTTCGATGTTGGAAAAATTCTCATTCTATTCTTTTTAGTATCTTTTGTTCCAGTTTCTTTGGTTTCACTAGGCTTTTTCAAGATAGTCAACATTTGAGCATTATGCCTTGAGAAACTGCGAGTAGTACCTCCCCTGTGCACTGAGCAGGAAAATTCACACGCCTTTATTTTTGGAGTTAAACTACGAGAAAAAGGAATCTGCAAAAATATCCAATTTTTGTGAGGGTATTCTCTATATCGAAATCACCGCAAGCCACTACCCTGTAATCTTTGAATAGAGCAATCACATTCAGTCATGAATAGAAGGAAGCAACAAAATTCCTGAAAATACGTATTCTGACGAGCAAGCCATCCCCATTCCATCATTAGGAAACTAATGATCAGAATAACAAATTACCCCAGGCTTCACATCCAGACTACTAAGGAAAATACCGTAGTCAAATATCTTGTTTTTCAACGATTGAATATTTTGGTGTAATAAATTACACGCACCAGAACGATTATTCATATCTTGCCTTTTTGGCGAACTGTCATCCACATTACTTGATATCTGGTTTCCATTACCTGCGGTTAAGTTTGATCCCCTATGGGACCCATCATCTGAAAATTTCATATGGAATTCCTTCTACTGATTCTGTCTTCAGTAGCTAGATGATGAATCGAAATATCCTGATTAAGGGTAATACACCTGACGTTGAATATTGTTGTTGACTTCGACACCAATCCCTAACACTTCGGCATATGCGCAGTTTTGAAATTATAATTACATTTTTGAAGGCCTTGCGACCAGCGTGCATTCTCGAGTATTGCACCCTATTCAAATTGTTCGAAATGCTATGTTGTCTCAAATAGGCTACATGAAATAAAGGATTCGTAGTAATAGTATTGCTGGTTATATATTTTCTGTTTCCCATTACGATTTTTTTTTCTTTTTCTTAAGTTTCAATCAACTCTAAATTCAACTTATATAATAATACTATAATATCTTTTTCCTTCAACAAAAGACTCTTAAGTTCTCTAATATACTGGTTCTCATATTCTGTGACCTCAAAATCTTGATTTATTCTCGTGAGGTTCCCATTACGAATAAATATGTTTCTTCTCATCCAGTTCTTTCTGGTTCAGTTCTGTGACCTCTAATTTCGTATTTAACCTCATCCAGTTCTTTCCTCAAATTGCGTATTTAACCTCGCGCACAAGTTCATCGTACTGTGGTTTTTGGAGCTCAATTACGTTAAACTTCTTTTTCATTTCCTCTTGGAGGGAGCATTTTTTTTCCTCTCTCAATATATCACTATTTTTGCATTCCGGAATACAATATACTTGTATTCCTTGAATTCTCTTCCAAACTCATTTTCTTTCCAGGCAGGATAGATGGAAAACGCTCATGCAATTTACACATATTAAACTATTGAAACTATTTTGTTTGCAACATTTGAACCTTCGAGTCATCCTTATTGCTGACTCTCACCATCGAGTCCAGTTCAAACAATGAAACCTCCGCCACTGTCATTCGCTAATAAAAACGTTTTAGTCACAGCACGCAGTCTATTAATTTCCAATTATTATTAATGCTGATTCACAAAATGCACTTATCGAAATATAGCAGTTTGTTTGTTTGTTTTTCCTATAACGTGCTCTATTTCTGCCTTTCGGCTAATGACACGCTGGGGAATTCTGTCACCTCACTAACTCGGGAATTTTTCCGAACCCCTCTCGTGTCGAGGGAAATGATCTTTAATGTCCAACACATCTCTGTTAGACAGGACCGACAGCTTAACATAAATATAGCAGTGATCGATCAGTATTCTTCTTAGTTCACATGTGGAACGTTTTTACGATTCACACTCTTCACAGATATCTTAATAAAAGACACTGTAGTCGAGTTCACTTTCGGTGTATAAATATTAATATTTTTACAGTAAATAGAATACTTTCACATTCCTTCAATGTTTTCTTATTCGCACTATCTCTATCTACAGATATACAACAACACAATTTTCCGATGAAGTTTGAAAGAAATTCCGCGAAGTATTTCCCGCAGAAATTCAACGATTTATAGAGCGAAACAACAAAACACGTCCGAAGTGTTGAGGAAATATGGATAAAATCATATTAATCTTCCCAAGAGTTGTTCAAAATGACTTGAATGCGTGGCTTACATGTACGAAGAAGTGACTACAGAACAATGGGAAGAACATAGTCATTTCTGATTCTTTCGGCGGCATTGTTTATCTGTTCTTGTAACTCCTCAAAATTTGTTATCTCTATACTGTTAACAGGTTGTTTCATACGTAGAAGTCTCACGGATTCAGATCCGGAGATCGTGGTGGCCAAGCAATTGGACCTTCCATACTAATCCACCCATTTGGAAAATATTCATCCAGCCATTTAACAACTATTCTTCTTTGATATGGAGGTGATCCATCAGGATGATAATACATATTCTGAAAAATATTAGGCGGAAAATCATTGATTGCATTGAAAAACGAATTCTGTAAAAAATTTCGACATTTAATCTACTATTTAAAATATGCAATGAATGTTATTATTATAAAGGACACCTTAAACGTTGATGATGAATCCTCTCTGGAAACATATTGGCCGAACCGCATTTGAATTTTGCAGTGCCCATGAATGATGCTTATGGAAATTGTTTATACCATCTCTTGTGACATTTGTTGTTGGAAATAAAATCTGGATCCAGGTCATGTTGCTGAAGAATCTAGCAGTCGATGTTGCTTGTCCCCTGCGTTCTATACCTGCACTCCCTTTTACGATAAGGGTGCTCTCTGAGTCTTATAGCAATGGTATTCACTAGCAGGTTCTCATGCGATTCTATCGCAAAAAATCATAAACATATATCATATCTGCATATTCTTTATTACTGATGGAATATATTTTCGATTCTAGGTTTCAAAACAATAATCATCTATCGAAAATGATATTCTTACATTAATCTATCAAAAGTAACTCAACATCCTCGATAATCATATTACTACACTTACGTATGCCACCTTCTCTACAACAAGATATTTATTTCATTTCATTTGTGGTCACATCACAGAATTTCCCTTGGATGTTGAAAATCATGATTCAATTTATTGATTCTCTTCATCATCATCTTGATAAGTTTTTACATCTTGGAAACATTTTATTAATTCGAAATTATAATCTGACCTTTTCGATCGGAGTAATTATAAATCATCCATATTTCATCATCACAGAATCGCTCTTGAATCTTCAGCTATATTGACTAGCAGCTTGTTGTACATTTTCATCACAAGAATCATAAACATAGATCATATCGGCACATTCTTCATTAGATAGATAGATTGACAATGAGTGAGGATTGCTTAACAGCCAAGCAACTGGCTAACCCAAGGATCGATCAAGGCACACTTTGTCCTAAATTTCACCAACAAGCCCCGTTCTTCTCGTAAAGGATATACGTTTCGTGGGTGAGTACTTTATATACTCAGCAAGCTTCAGTAAGATCCAAGTTCCTCAAGCCTGACTATGTCCCCAGGTGGGCACTCGCATATGACGTGTTCCATTGATTCTATCTCCCCTTCATATAGCGTACATGAAGGGTCCTCAATAAATTTTAGCTTATCGAGGTGTTTCCTGAGGCGAAATTATGCTTTGAGTATTAGTATTTTTCAAAAGTTAGGACTCTCAGGTCTAGTTTGGGGAGTTTAAACCGAAATTTGGCTCTCGCAGTAGAAGGTCCACTGATTCCAGGTCGAGAGTGTTTGAGACCTGTGAGGCTCAACCAATGCTCTCGTACCTTCGGGTGCAACCACCAACTAGTTTTCATCCTTCCAGTCTCTAGGGGAATACCATGTCTAATTTCCGGTTTGGTCAGTCTCAAGCCTGTTCCTCGAGCGAATAATGAGTCCGTCTCCTCTCCACTCACAATGCCCGAGTGTTCGGGTACCCGCATCAGATGGAGCCTATTTCTTTCTTCCAGTTCTGCGAGAGTGGGCGACATTTCTCCAATTTGGCCCTCTTCAAGAAGCGAGTGAACAGACACCTCAATTCTTCCTAGGCGCCCACTCATGTGGTGTAACAGTTTAGACTATTCCTGGGAAGCGCGCATAGAAAAAAAGAAAGAAGAATCTGAAAAATAAGAAGATGGAAAATCAGAAGAAACTAAAACGTGGTATTCAGATAATAAACTTAATTGAATGTTAATGAAAGTAAAACAGAGGAACTCAGTTTTGGGCTGAGAGTGGAAATGTCGTCAATTAAGTGTTTCGGCATTTGGATCGACCCCAGAATAACTTGGATACTTTGCATATTTTCATGCAACTATGTCTTATTGTATTCAGGTATGGGTATTGTCCTCTGAAAACCAAGGGGTTTTAACATCACAGAAGAAAGTCCTAAGAGTAATCTTCAGATGAAAAGCCAGAGATTCTTGCAGACCAATTGAACTATACTCACTTTTCCAAGTGCCTTTATATTCGAGGTTTTGAAGCAGATAAATGCAAACCAGGGTATGCATCTCAACAGAAGTGCCGCCCATAATTTCAATTCAAGATGAAGAAATGACTTTGATATTTCATTACACAAAAAAAGGTCACCCAAAATTCCTATGCCTACTGGGGTATGAAGTGGTATAATAAACTTCTTCTTAATCTGAAAAATCAAAAATCAAATCATTTTATTGAAAAATTAGAAGAAATTCTCATAAATAACTCTGTTTATAGTCATGAAGAATTTATCAATACGATACGATTATTGTGATTTAATGTCAGTCATAAAGAATTTTCTGTGAATTTGTATGTAAACTTACCTCTCAACTCTGCGTACGTACCTAAATGTTTGTTCCTTTCCAGTAGTACGAAGGGATCGTTTTGTGTTTTAACAATTTTTATGATGTGTCCTGTATTTTTTTGATGGAAAACATACACTATTCTATTCTATTCTATTCTAATTTGAATCACGAATTGCCTTTCAGCAACAATCGTTACTGATTCTTGAAACCATTAACATGTTGATGCTGCGCCTGCCTTTCTATAATGTCAAAATGCAATCATATTTATAACCCTTTATTCTTGTCAACCTGATTAATGGCTTGAAGTTTTATAAAAGATCTGAGTCAAGAAACGACGATATCGTTAAAAGACGCTGATCGATTCGTTTAGGAACCATTAGGTGCCTTGATAAACGAAATTATATTTTATTAAGCAAACTATTCAGCTTTAAATGAATTTCTTATTGATCGACGAGAGGAAAAATAAAATTCAAATTGAAATATTGTTTGTCTACCTGTAACGTCAACCTGTTACACGTTTCGTTTCATTGAATAACTTCTGGAAACAACTAATAGTCCGGTCAATGTATACTTTCAAAGATACAAAAATATAGAGAAAAAGCTCATTTTGATAGTGAAATAATGTTCACAGACGAAGCTAACTTCTCTAGAACTGCTATAACAAATTTTCACATAATCATTATTGAGCTGAGGAAAACCCGCATTTGATTGAAGAATCTCATCATCAAGAACAATTTTCACTAAATGTCTGGGTCGGAATAATTGGAAATTATTTGATTGGGCCATGTTTTTTACCTAACAGACTAAACGGTCCCGCTTATCGGCAATTTCTCGAGGAGGTGTTACCTTTATTGCTCGAGGATGTACCACTTTTAGTGAGAAACATAATGTGGTTCATGCATGACGGGGCACCAGCATATTTCAGTGGAGAAGCTAGGGAATTTTTGAATAATACATTCACCAACCGATGGATAGGGCGATGTTGGCCAGAACCATGGCCTCCTAGGTCCCCAGACTTAAATAGTTTAGACTTTTTCTTATGGGGATATCTCGAAGGCTAAGTTTATACCACTCCAGTGAACACAGTAAAAGAATTTAGAAAACGAATAATAACCTCTTGTGACACGATGAGAAACACCACAGGAATATTTCAAAGAGTGCGTGATAATATGCAAAGAGGCCTGTATTCTTGCAGGTGGAGGAAACTTCCAGCAATTTATTTAGATTTTAATTGTTATTTTTTTACTTTGATATTGAATAAGTATAAGTTGAGTCTCAGAAAATAAGCTATCAAAATAACAACAAATTTTGGGCATACCTATCAAGTATTTCTATTATTTCTTTCTTTAAGTGAAGAACAAACAATAAAAATAAATCAAATTCAATAATTTTTCACTTGAAAACGGTTGGGGATACGAAAAATTACATGTGTCAAAAAAGTTTTTAAATTGAGCGAAGTTGACGAAAATTAATTGTACGCTGATCAGTGGCGTACTGCAGAAAAGTTTGAAAGGGCAAAAGGTACATAGCCTCGGAACAGAAAACACCTTGTGAATTTCAGTTAAAATCTAGGACGTGTTATGATGGAGGCCATTAGAAATAGCTTGCATTCCAAATTTGGGCTGAGTATTTCGAAACCTGCAGGAGTTTTGAAGAAAAACCAATTTTTTTCCGGAATTTTCAACACCCTGTAGCTCCGTAACGAAGCTTTTGCGGACCTATGTTTATATGAACTTATTTTCTTAAAATTACACGCAGATTTACCCCTTCAAGTTGTGACATACTATTATGTAACACTTGATAGTATTGATGATTTATTTATTTCTGTACTTGTACTTGCCTACTCATGTTTTATATTGTTATTCGCTTGAAAATGACCGTAGGGTCGAAACCGGTCGTGATTATTGAATAAATTGTGGAAAAGTGACAAAAGTGTCTCATTTCGTTTTACTTGAATTATGTAACACCCTGCATCGGGAGCACTTTCTAAATATCTTTTAATATTTTTTTCTGTAAATATCTTCGATTTCTTAGCTGCATAATTTTCAGTAGATTGTTTTAAGATTTCAATTTTGTATATTTTGGAATATCGATATCGTGTCTCACGTTCAATGTTGCTTTGGTATCGGATCCGTATACTAATTTGAATACTTTTGAGTGTTTTTAGCGTAAAAAGACCACCTGAAGTCGAAAATGATAATATTGCTTTCGAAAATGTGTAATGATAGTACATTCAAACGAATATTTATCAGTTTAGTTACGTTTATTTGAATGAATTCAAAAGAATATCAACTTTGAGTCTTAAAAGAATGAAAAATATGATAAAAATATATTCCATTTCACAAAATATTGAAAATATATGTTTTTTATTCCACTCAAAAAATTATGTGAACAAATAGTCATCTTCTTCTTCTTTCATATTTAAATGACCTGGCTACTTTGGCCATGTTAGTCAGGCTCATGTTATTGACCATTTGGACGTTCTCCTTTTTATTCGTTGCTACAACCGTGCCTCTAGTATTTATAAATTCTTGTCTATCAACTGATAGACTCTCCGTTCGGCGAACTTAGGTCGAATCACGCATAGTCATCCATCTTTAACTTGACATAGAAGTCGGTGAATTTTGTTATGAATTGATAGGTGTAACGATAATTTATCAGAGTTGTCAAATTGTGAAATTCATCCGAAATAACAGAAGAAAAAATTGTTAGATGAAGCAGATTTATAAGTAAATACTCTATAACCTGTGATTTTGGGTAAAAGCTTCGAACTGTTAGGATACTCTGACTTCAATAAAAAATTAATTACTCACTAATGTTGAGTATAAATCTCTGAAGCTATCCTGACACAACCATGTTCTATAGCAGAGCACAACCTAACCTAATCTGTCATAATGAGACACAACTAACCCAACCTACGTGACTCAACTTGAAATGTTCAACCTAACCTTTTTTCCATCGAAGAGGAAGGGGTAATCTGTACAAGACAACCCCTACTGCAGGCAATGCAGTGTTATGAGGTTAGATGTGGGACTCACATCTACTAAACCTAACCCCCTCTCTCCCGCTTGCAGTATCCGCATTTGCCCGTAGCACAATTAGGATGATATGGCCTTCCCATTACTACGAGGAGGATTCCATCTACGATGCATTCTCTATCTGATATTCTCGGTACTCTATCTCCTTCCTTTACATCACGTTGGTTATCACACTGAAACCATTCGCCCACTCCCCACATGCTTAGGTATTTCCGAGACCATTTCGTGGCACTCTCTGACTCCACGAGATGTCCTTCAGCTCTCCTCCTCCACTAACCCATCTACTGCAGCTTGACAATATGTATTGCACTCTATCCAACATGCCACACGTCCTGTACCCATCGTCTTCGGTTTGCCGATTTTTTGGTGAAATACTTCGAATGACCCGTACTCAAACTAGGTGATCCAGTAGTCTGAATACATCCGGAATAAGCCTCCTAATCCATGCCACTCCCTTATGCTCGTACCATCTTTGCTGCCACCTGTTAAGTATCTTCTCTCTTAACTGATTTTTGAACTCTGGCTGGTGCCAGACGAAAGTCTTATCCTTCATCTCATCTGCTGCCAACTCGATGTGTTTCCCGAAAAAGAGAACCTTGTCCACTACTATACCTAGGTAATTGACTCCGTTTTTCGCTATAAATTCCTACTCCCACAGTGTTATCCGCGGTTCGCCAGCTGACCTTGGTCCCTTCAATAGTGCTACCTCGGTCTTTTGAACCGCAATCTCCTGCTTGTTATTAATCATGAACCCTTTTATCAGATCCGCGGCCCTGTTAATCTTGCTTTGGATATCTCCTTACCTAACCTGCCTAACCTAACCTGATATATTTAATCTAACCTAACTTACTAACCTTATAATATTATACATCAAAGTGCAACCCATCTCCTTTTGCTTTGTAAATTTGTTAATATAATAATTATTGTGAAACATAATCAAAATACTTACTCAAAAAATTAGATACAATAATTTTCCAAATTCAATATTCCATTAAGAATGCTCTGAAATCTTGAACAATTATTAGAATCTGGCAATGGCACAACTCTGTGACTCCGATCTACGTATCGATTAGTACCGAAGATCACCTTTCTATGTTCTATGAAATTTTAAAGATGGATGCCAGTTTATTTACATAATTTTAATAGTGGAAAAATAAACACGCGTTAACATTACGTTGTGAATGGAAAAATATAATTTTTCGATAATAGTTAAATTCATATATCATTAGAAATTAAATGTTTTGAACAATTGCTTCAAACAACCGTGAGTATACCATTTTAAATTCATATAAATGCTAGTCAGACAGTTACTCTACTCGAAATTAATTTCTCGTTTTTCAAGAACATTTCCCGAAGAAACCAATATTATTTTTTGTGTTCACGAAGTTTGTCTGCACATAATTCACTATAAATTGTTCATTTTCTCGTTCTGCCATCTACGGAACTCTACCCGTTGCTTTTAGAATTGAATAAATTTTCCATGGAGTTGAGGATTTCCATTTCTTCAATAAATTGCCAAAGAATGCAAGTAAAACATTGTCAGCAAAGGAGTTTTTCTTTGTCCTGTTGTCAATCTCTGAAGTGCATAAATCTTTTCCTATTCATATTTTGATTTTTGCGGCAGCAGGTTCTCGATTATATTATTTGCATAGTTTGTAGTTTCAGGTGGAAAATTTTCTAGTTTTAAATCCAATGCTCTCGATTTCTCTCTGATAATTTTATCTAAAAATAACTTTTTCGAAGATAATTACTATATTATTGACATTTACATTTGACACTGACACTGTTTTGAAATTCATAGCTGCGATGATGTTTCGTTCATTTACGAAATATTAATTCCGTATCTAATTGTAGAATGAAAATATATGAAAACAGATAACCGTCAATTGTTTCAGAATAATTTTTCAAACCCAAGGGTGAGAATGTTTAAATTCAATTATTGAAAATGATTTCAGAATTATCACATTGAGATTGCCGAGGAAAAAAGGATCTTTTGCAATACTCATAATGTCATATTAGGGCTATGACCTCAAACTGATCTTCTACAGCAGGGGTGCTCAAACAGATTTCGAGCAAAAAAAAAGAAAGAAAGTTTATAATAAGTAGGTACCACTACAAAAATTTATTACGAAATAAAATAACACAATCACTATAAATATTGCGCCTGCATGATGAGGCATAACGAGTGCAGCGAAGAAATTCAAAACTTATCATTTTAATAACGATTGGGATGAAGAATTTTTCTTTTGTATGGTGAAGGATAAGTGCATTTGTTTTATTTATCGTGCGTCAGTTGCAACACCGTAGCATGGTAACTTAGAGAGGCGGTTCATAAAAACTACGAAAAGGATTTTTCGCCACAGAATGAATTAAGAAAATGAAAAGTACGTGATTTGATATCTCGTTTGAGAAAAGAACAAACCATGTTCACAAGAACATTCGAAGATGAATCGGTTGTGAAGGAAGCATTTATTGAAGCGGGTGAGACTTTATTTGGAGATTATAAAAATAAAACAGAAATTATGTCTGCTATTAAAGAACTTCATTTATCTCGTCCGACTGTCACAAGGCGTATTGAAGTAATTAGTCAGGACATGGCAGATAAACTGAAACATGATACCATGAAATGTACATACTTTTCATTACGGTTCGACCAATCCACCGATGTGACAGACACTGCCCAGCTATGTATTTTTATTCGGATGGTTTTCAATGACATATTGGCTAAGGAAGAATTTTTGACAATCATTCCTCGCAATGGCGAAGATATATATGACGTTTTCTTTAATTTTGGGAAAAACTACAAGCTACCTATTTATAAATTAGTGTGCATTACAACCGATAGAGCACCAACAATGACTGGAAACAAAAATGGTTTTTTGGCATTGTGTCGAGCTAATGAAGATTTACTTTAATTTTTTTCATTCCACTGCATAATACATCAACAAGTTTTGTATTCAAAAGTTTTAAACACGGAGAAAATAATGGGCATTGGAACAAAAAATGGGAATTCCATCCGTGCACGTAGCTTGTAATGGCGGCTCTTCAAGCCGCTTCAGTTCTTCACACGGACGTCAGATGGTTGAGTCGGGGATAAAGTCCTAGAAAGGTTTCAAGAATTATTGCCCGAAATAACAGCTTTTCTAGAGGTGATGACACTCTGACGTTCAAAAAACGAAAAATGGCTGACTGATTCGGCATTTTTGACGGACTTCACAGTGCACTTAAACATCATTAACTTGGAGCTTCAAGGTGAAGGAAAAACTATTATTGAGATAATTAGCACGGTAAACGTATTCAAAAGTATATTGCAACTTGTGATAGATCAACTGAAAATAAAGGATCTGAAACATTTCCCGTCTTTGAAAGCAAGGATTCCTCAATTGAATTATCATACGTATGAGGCTGAATCATCAAATATTTTGGGACAATTCGAAATGCGTTTTTATCATTGCACTGAATTGGCAAATATAGCATCATTTATGAGTAATCCGTTCTCATGTATAAACATTGAGGAATTAGTTCTGAAATAGCACGTCAGTTTATTTGAACTCATGTTCTGTTGAAAATGAGTTGGTGCAGATTATATCAGATATACATCTCAAAGCTACAGCATCTGATACAAATTTCTGGTGTTTTATATCTGAAGATAAATAACCGAATCTAAGACAAATCGCCCTTCAACTGACCGCAATGTTTGAGTCAACTTACTTGTGCGAGACTGCATTTTCTTAAATGAATATAATTAAATGAGGTAAAAACACAAGGTTTAACTTTGATCTACACTTTATTTGAAAAAATTCGACGACGTTTCGCTGACACAGCAGCTTTATCAAGAATGAAAAATAGAATGAAGAGTATGGTATTATAAACAAATCGTAGAACAAGTTGGATGAATAACAGGAAAATCCACACCGAGCCATTGTACAGTTAGTATGAAAGGTAATAAAACTAATTGAACAAGTTAAGTAGGGGTGAGTAATTCAAATCTACCTGTTCATTCAAAAGCTTGTCCGAATGTTTGTATCTATTTATTTCTAATGCTTCTAGGAGATCTAATTTTGAACTTTTGATTTTATATGTAATATGTCAAAGTTTTTATTGAATGAATGGTTTTCTTTTATTAGGTGGTTTGAATAATTTGAATCAGATTTATTTTTGTCGAAGCTACGTTTATGTTCAGATGTTCTTATGCCAAAACTCCTATAGGTCCTACCGATATAAATTTTATCACAAGAACCGCAATTGAGTTTATAGATTCCTGATTTACTTGATTTTTCAACACGAGATTTATTATTTTTAATATGTTTACCTAAGTTATTAGCAGTTTTGAAAGCTATATTAAGATTTTGTTTGACGAGAAAGGATTTAATATTTGTACTTGCAGAACCGCAGAATGTTAAACTGTTGAATATTTTATAGTCTTTATGAATAGGATATACTTCATTTATTGCTTTTTGATAGAGTTTTTACGAATGATTAGGTCTATCATATCCGGATTATATGAATTATTAATGGCTATCTGTTTGATGATGTTTAACTCTTTATTATAATCTTCTACTGATAAAGGTAAATTGAGTAACCGATGTACCATGCTGTTCAAAGCTGCAACTTTGTGTTGAATGGGATGTAATGAGTAGTTATGTATAATTGTATCAGTATGTGTTGGTTTACGAAAGACTGAAAAACATGATTATTATTTTGTTTTGTGATTTTTAAGTCCAAAAATTTATAGAATCGTTCTGTTCAATTTCTATCGTGAATTTAATGTTCAAATGGATGGAATTAATGAAATTAACAAATAAGTCTAATTGACGAGTAGTTCCAATGAAACATACTAAGATGTCGTCAACATATCTATACCAATAAAGAAATTTGGAAATGAGTGGATGTGTATGAATTTTCTGTTCAATATTATTCATAAAAATCTCTGCTAAAAGTGGACTCAAAGGATTTCCCATGATCAAACCATTTTCACTACTGTAATAGATGTTGTTGAAAGAAAAATAATTTTGTTCAATGCAAACGTCCAACAGATTCAATATTTCTGATTTGATTATGTGGTTAACATGATTCGAATTCAACATGTTTTCGATTAATATTCTGACATCACCTGGAGGAACACTTGGGTATAAATTCTCAACATCAAACGAAATAAGTTTTGCGTTAGGTGGTAGGTTAACGTTTTTTATGTTATTTATCAATTCGAATGAATTTTTTATAGAAAATTTTGATTTGAATGAACAATAATTTTAATAATATCTATAAGGTAGTGCGACAATTTCACGGCTGGGGCTGTAACGTAAGATACGACTGGTCTAACGGGGTTATTTACTTTATGCAATTTAATGAGTGAATACAGTTGAGGTGGTTGAGGGTTTGGTAAAATTAATTTGTATTTATCTATTGCTTTAATTAAAGATTTTGCGTCATTTATTGCAATTTTAATATTTTCTGGAATTTAATAGTTGGATCTTTGTTTAAAATTGTATAGTTTCGGACGAAATGAAATTTAGAGTTTTAAATAGGTAGTCATTTTATTTAACGCAATAACAGTATTACCCTTATCTGCTTTTGTAAAAATAACTTCATTTAGTTGAGATTTTTGTTTGATGGCCTTTAAAATATTTTTTTTTTTTTTTTTTTTTGAATGAACAGGTAGATTTGAATTACTCACCCTACTTAACTTGTTCAATTAGTTTTATTACCTTTCATACTAACTGTACAATGGCTCGGTGTGGATTTTCCTGTTATTCATCCAACTTGTTCTACGATTTGTTTATAATACCATACTCTTCATTCTATTTTTCATTCTTGATAAAGCTGCTGTGTCAGCGAAACGTCGTCGAATTTTTTCAAATAAAGTGTAGATCAAAGTTAAACCTTGTGTTTTTACCTCATTTATATCATGGATCTACATCAAGTAACGGCCTCCACAATTCAAATGAATATAATTAAGTCAAAATATCGCAATCGACTAAATTACGATCATATGTCATCAAGCTTGCGATTAACACTCAGTGGTTACGTAGCATCTTATGAAAAGTATGCTGAGGACATTCAGTGCCACGCTTCAGCATCCAAAGTCACTCCCCAGTTAAGTTTAACACCATATGTAACTTTTTTGTTCTGTAACAACCAATAAACTCGCAATTCAGAATAACTATGAGATTTTTTATTGATATTATAGAGAAGAACCTAACTAAACCTAACCTAAACCTTGCCTAAAATAATGTATATTGTGGGGAAATCTAATATCTATATATGCTACGGTACACCCTACCTAGGTAGGTGGGTAGGTAGGTATCGTTTATGTACGACAACCCTGCGCCGTTCAGGGTAGATCGTAAGTAGTCTAAAAATATTGAGGTAAGTCGCCAGAAGTTCAAGTTTGAGAACCCCTGTTCTATAGGTGAAAAAGAGTACGAGTACTTTTTCGGCAACTTTATAGCTTATTAGAAATGTATATCTTTCTGTCCTACTTCCAAGAGAACATTCCAACTATCGAAAATAAAATTCATTTAAGTATTCTACTAGGAATACTGCGTCCATCTTAATGAAAATTTTAATTGACTTTGACATCTTCTGAAGATGAAAGTTATGTGGTGTTTTCGTTTATTAAATAGTACCTTGAAATATTTTCATTCCAATTTCATCGTTGACTTATAAAAAGTTACTTTAATTTTGATCAACTGAATCCTAATGATTACTTGTAAATATGCCTGTTCATTTGGAAACAATTCATGAAAATTGGAATGAAAAAACCATCTTTCGTATGAAACATTCAATTTTTTAGGCTGTTATATTCAAATATAAATGTTAAAGGTAGAAACTAATTACGAAAAATTAATTGCAGTTGGACGAATGACCCGAGCAACTGGTTGTTGCGATCGGATACGGACGATCCTCTGCTATGTGGGAACGTAACCGGAAGTAGGCACTGTCCAGCCACCCATACCTGCCTTTGTGTCGGCGAAAACCCGAATCACGGCTATACTAGCTTCGATAACTTCCTGTGGTCCATGTTGACCACCTTCCAGCTCATCACGCTCGACTACTGGGAAAATGTTTATAATATGGTAAGTGATAGCTAATTGTTCTTTATTAATTTGCATCATGAGCAATGGAATTGAAAGAGCTCAGACTTGAAATAAGATGCTTTTCAGTGGATAAAGTTCCATTCTGCCTAACTAATAAAACGCATTTTTCAATTGAATTATATCATATGCGTTATATTCACTGGCGATAGTGCAGAACTTTTGAGTTAGTATTACATTACCAAGTGAAATAATTTCATAGCTCATAAATCTCAGGTCTATCAACATCATGAGCAAGCAACACATAAATAGACCCTGCAGTTCAGTTCGTTTTATGTTCTTTCAGTATAGCATACTATACTGCAAGTTGCATTCAAATTGATAACCTACGTTAAATTCCAAATACCTTGAAGCCGTGCCAAGACTTGTTGTGTTGAAAGGTTCTTCCCAAAGATGATGATTTTTCTGAAGGACAGTGGGCAAAATCACCAATTTAGATGGACAAAAGTCAGTTCAAAAGTTGTGAATTTCTGAGTTCTTTACGTTTTCATCATTAGTTGGTACGACGCATAATACTATTAATTCCCGCCTTACTGCATATAATAACTAGTGAATGAGTGAAGAACTTCTGTTTACACAAGTGCCTCATTCCCTGCAGTTGGATTATATTTCGTCGATGTCCGATTATTATGTTTTAAATTAACGTATATATTTCAGTGATTGACAATTTCATTATTGGTCGAGTAGTGATTCCAGATCGATTGAACGCAGAGGCATATTTGAATTTATTGCAAGAAACTTCGCCGGATTTGTTGGACTATATTCCAGTATTACTGCATGCAGAAATGTGGTTTATGCACAACGGTGCATCTCCTCACTTCACTTTAGCGGTTCGCGATCGTTGAATCGGAAGGGGAGGGAGCTGATGCTCCTGCAAGTTGGCCAGCACGATCTCCCGACTTGACAACGTGCGACTTTTTTTTAGGGTGCTCTAAAATCTAGAGTTCACTCTCCTCCAATTGACACCCTAGAAGATTTACATATAAGAATTTTAAATTCCGCCAACTCCTTCAAAAATGACTCTGAAATGATGCCAAGGATCCAATTTAATTTCTCAAGGAGGATTAACTCGTGTGTTCAGCAAAATGGTGGAACTTTTGAACATTTACTATAGTTGAATGACATTTTGGATGTAAACTGATTAATTGTTATTCTGGCTAACCTGTTTTCATATTTTTAAATAGTTATTGTGAAAAACTAGAAAACATCATTTTGTCAACAAGAGGTCAAGCATAATGAAATGGCAAGCTGCCAGACTACAGAAACAAATCCAAAGCCAATATGTGATATTGTTGACTTGCTAGATGGTTGAAGAAATGAAATCGAGAGCCAAAGTGGTTAATAATTAGTCTAGCTACTCAATGTCCTGAGCAGTTTTGCTCAAACGCAGACAATTGAAAAAATTATGGTTGATAAAAAACACGTTCGAATTTTTAGCGACACTTGTAAAACGTCAAGGTCATTGAATGGATCACTAAAAACGTGAATAACGCACCCTATTACGCATACCAAATATGATTTCTATCGAATTATTTGAAAAATAGGAAATTTTTGGATTTGGCGACCTCTAGCGGCCAAACGAAGAAATTTTTGATATAGGTAATTTGGCCTAGATCGACTTATTTCGAGCTAAAGAATCTTTGGTATAACGTTGTACAAGCAATTCACGGACAATCCTGTGTTCTCTTCTACTTCTCCGGATCGGAGTTCGAGGATGTCGTACTCGCAAAATCCTGGTTCTCGAGGAATCACCGGATTATTGTACTTACTTTTCTTGCCGCTATTAAAGTAAATTAATTTCTTTCAGTTATCTATATACTTTTAAAAGGACTATTAAGTTTTTAACGAAAGATACGAAAAACCTCTGAAAGAATCATTTCATTTCAATATATTCTTTATTGTATAGAAATCTTTTGTGGGTTGTAGGCGACATTAATATTTTGTTAAGTATTGTTGTAGGATACTAAAATTCGTTACTTTATTTGGAATGAATACTGCTTCATTCATTCTCTCTTTTCCCTTAAATTAACCGAATTTCCTCGCGAAGCTCTTCATATCTACTTGTTGAGCTGCGAAATGAATTAACTAGATCGAAAGTACTGAGTTTTGGAATCCCACTGTGTCGCAGCCAATTTGAAAATTCTGAATAACTTGAGATACTTCTTACTTTTATTGCACCCGTTCGGGTACGGCACAAGCGATTTGCAAGTGAACTTTAAGCTCTCACAAGTATCATACTTGAAAAAGCTGCATGTCAAGTCAAGCTTTTGGGTTACAAAATCAAGTCAAGTAAAACCTTTGATTTTTCAAATTTTCGAATTCCAAGATTGAGTTCAAGCTTTTCGATGAGACACAAATATTAGGTATGAATATTAGAGTCTTAGAGTAGTTGTGACAAACAAAAACCAGACTCTCAGTAAGAAAATTATTCACAGAAAAGAGCATACTTCCAATAATAATTTTGATATTTTACATGATGAAAATAACAGTTTAAACTTATAGATTCAATTATCAGGAAAATTCCAGAAACTTATATGATAGACAATTAGCCCTAAATTCGGCAGCATTACTAAATCCTTCCAGTTCTTGAAGTAATCCTGGTAGGATTTCCCTCATTAAGCTAGGTTAGGTTAGATTTGATCAATGTAATTTATAAGGAATACAATTCTTTTGAATGTACTGATCTGATGAAGCACAGTGTGGTGAAATGAGTGAAATTTATGAATACAGTGTTTCATTTAATTAAAAAACAAAATATTAAGTTTTATTGATTAATACTTGATTGGACAACGCATATTTTCATAATACATTATTCGAATAATTCCTAAGGTGTTCTAAAATATTTGTCTTCTGTTTCAGGTGCTGTCGTCGTGTGGGCCCATAAGTGTATCGTTTTTTACCGTAGTAGTATTTTTTGGTTCATTCTATTTAATAAACCTAATGTTGGCTGTGGTAGCGCTAAGTTATGAAGAGGAGGCTGAAATTACGCAGGAGGTAAGTTGAAATTCAAATAGATTAAAGAAGTTTATCGCCCAGTGACTCTCGTAAATCTTTGTAGGTAGAATCCATTTATTATGAAATCCCTAACAGGAAATTTAATATTTCTGAGTTCCTGTTGTATAACGGTTTAGGCATTCAGTTGATAAAACCCTATGCACGATATTTTTGGCTATGTAAAGAGAACCGTATTATCATAAAATGAAAAGATCATCTCTACTCTCCATTATATTATGTTTTAAAATATGATAACCTTATGGTTATTCGATTATATCAATGAATGATATCATATATCCATCTTCGGAGTCTGAAATGCAACTGAAGAAACTAAAATCTGCGAAATTTGATTAATTGTAATCTGTGAACTATAATTTTTAAGATACGAAGAAACAAGAGTACGAGGTCTGTTCAAAAAGTATTGTGATTTCTGAATTTACGGGAGCTTCGTATATTCGATTATTGTTTTTTTTACGTTGTTATATTGGTACTCAGACCCACATTTGTGAGGATTAGCTCGGCCATTTTGAATGTTTCGTTAAATTTCGACAGCTTTCCTGCTCAGACAAATCAACCCTCTACCCTCAGCATCTTCTAAGTTAAAATTCATGACAGGAGAGTTGATCAGGTGGCATATCTTTAGAAAGGTCTTCGAATTCTTTATTCCAAAATAATATCCTTACGAGCATTTAATATCACACAGAACAACACAAACACAATGAATGCTTGGAGTCCAACGAAAATTTGCCGCCCCTCTATGTCAAGAAAGACTGATTGTAGCATATTAAATCAACCCTTTGCACCGGTAGTTGAAAATTTGTTCATCACATATTGAAAATATTGAAGTCCTACTTGTTTTTCTGGATGCTGACAATGAAAATCCTTGCCGTTTCTCTAGCACAACTATTTCTTCTATAGTAAATTGAAATTTCTAACCTCTCATCAGTTGAGTATTTTTAATTTTTAACATTTTGAACGTTTGTCAAATAAACGAAAATTGTGATTTTTTTATATAATTGATTGATTGGGTCGTCATTTCAACATTAGCCATTATCATAAATCATTATATTTATTTGAGAATTGAAACTTGGAAGTGCTGAGGACAAGAAGCATCACTTGAGAATAAGGGTTGAATCATTGAATGGATGTCGGATGAGGTCAATTTTTGTCTCTGCTATTTCTGCTCCTTGACTTAGAATATATATATATATATATATATATATATATATATATATATATATATATATATATATATATATATATATATATATATATATATATATATATATATATATATATATATGTATATACTTGAGTTTCTCAAATCTGCCGCCATATACGCAGCCCCCAAGAGCCACAATAGTGCAACTAAGCAATATATCGAGAAACGAAGCTTCAGATTGCAGTTTCATCCTTACTTAGAGCTCATCAGTGTCCCTAATTGCTTTTCCTAACTAAGCTACATTGGATTACCCTAACGATCTCAGAAAAGACGCATCTCGTACATGCGTACGAGAGTCGCCCTCTATGGACCGAGATGGTGAACCCGCAACCGGATTTCGAGAAAGCAACGAACAATAACAAACAGATGTGAGAACGTTATAAATTATAATACTTGAAGATCATCTTTCGCCGGTCCGTGAATCACACAAACGGTTCGAAACGAGCGAAATAATACTACCTTTGGATTTGGCGCTATAGGCCTCTTTTCCGAGATAAAACCTCCTGTCGGTAAATATTTGATGAGACAAATATTTTTCGCTATAAACTTCGCGAAGAGTCTACATATGTAGACTTGAGACAATAAGAATTATTCAAAAATCCGTAGATCAATGAATCATCCTTCCTGGCAAGGCCTAGTTATCAAATCTGCCCGCCATCCACGCAGCCCCCAAAAGCCTCAATGAAGCAATTAAGCCGGATACCGAAAAACAGCGGCAGACTGCAGTTTCGTCCTTATTAGGAGCTCATCAGTGTCGCATTTACAATGGGGTACCCTTACGATTTCAGAAAAGACGCTTCTCGTATATACATACGAGAGTCGCCTCAATGGACCGAGACGGTGAACCCGCTACAGAGCTTCGAGAAAAGCAGCGAACAATAACAAACAGATGAGAGAGAGTTAAAAAAAAACGTAAAGTTTCACGGATGGGTATGTGTATTGTTTCTGATCCGGAAATACATCCGTTCTTTTCGGATTTTCAATGCATTTGCTCTGAAAAAGGTATATATATATATATATATATATATATATATATATATATATATATATATATATATATATATATATATATATATATATATATATATATATTTTCTGTTAATTTTAGTTTTTTCGTGGATAATCAGTTTGTTTTGAGGGTTTACAAAAACTCGAATAATTGGATTTACAGTAAATGCTCATATCTATAATTTTGATGTGTCAGAAAAACACAAGTGTGAGCTCAGGAAAATGTAATAGGGAACCATACTATCTTGCGTATGATTCAATAAATAGAGTGAAAAATAAAGCTGAGTTGTAAAAGTCACTGAAGAGTACCAAAGTTTTCAGCTTTAATTCTCGTCTTGCATATGATTTCCAGACGAAGACTGAAAGCAATATAAACATAATCACTCCGTTGTTCTTACTTGCCAATTTTGAAGTATAATCGCATAATCCCTTCAATATTCAAACTCAACAAAACAATTCCCTCTCTGTTTGACCGAGAGAGCCCCGATGGCTAGGTTCGGTGATGCCGATTAAGATCTATAGATGTTCTTGAATCATTATGAACCCAATAATTTGGGTTGTGATCTCCCATATATATATATATATATATATATATATATATATATATATATATATATATATATATATATATATATATATATATATATATATATATATATATATATATATATATATATTATAAAATGGATAGGTACAAATGGTACTATAAGATGACCAGCGAGATCGTCCAGTGGATTTCTTTCTGTGGGGCGATTTGAAGAATGAGGTTTACCAAACACCAGTCAGAACCCAACAAGAAATGGAGAACTGTTTGAGACAGGTTATTCGAGGCATTAGAGCCCAACAGCCTTCTAGAACGAAAGATGAAAATTGCAAAAAAAAATTTGTCTTTTGTTTTTCCTTCAAAAATTTGTCAAATGGTCGTAGGATGAGATGAACAACTAAAATAAGTAAAAAAAATATAGGTCGTTCTGTTGCGTGCCTCAAGATTAGGTTAAAACAATTCTGGATAAAATATAACTTAAAATTTCATGACAAAACAAAACATAAATATTTTCCCTTAATATTATAATTCTCCTTTTGTTGTAGAAATTCCCCACAATTTTGAATCATATAATTTCGATTTGCATCTACATCGAATATTGTAATTCTCTTGTCGGCAATTTCATTAGAGTAAGGTTCTTGTCCCTTTTGGGCACGTTCCGGTCGGGAACAATACATACCTGCCCATTGATCCTATCTTATTCTTAGAATTTTCAAATTTTAGAATCCAAACTCACTCCCCTTCTCTACAGTATTTAAGAAAATGTACAGACCTAAGAGATATCATTTTTCTATCGTCTATCTACCATCACTTTACTTTTCTATCATATTTCTATCGTTTATCATCTATCTTTCATCATCGATCTATCATTCAGTATCTAACATTCACTTTGTAACACTCAAACTGTAACTTTACTCTCTATCAATCGTAACTAAGATCATTACATTGTATTCATTCACTATTCATTATCTTATTATATCATCAATACAGTCCATTATCAGTACAACGTTATATGTATCGTTAAATGTATATATGTGTAAATAAATAGTGTTAAACAAAGAATCAGTCGCAATAAACAAAAAATTACTTACATTCAGGTAAAACTCACTGTAAGACAAATAACAGTCCCATTTGAAAATCAAAAGTTGGTATAGTTTCCGGCATGAAGGGAAACGAAATGCCGAACATATTAATGTTATCAAATTCAAAGTGTTTTCTTCTATCCGATTCCCAAATTTTATCAAAATATTCCAAATGGAAAAAGTTACAGAGGTGGCCCTAGTTTCAGTTACATGTGGTATATATAGATATAAAGATAGATGTCAGGTAGCGTGAATCATTTCTTTCGTTCAATTCAACTCCGACTTAAGTTGATGGTCACACTAGTCGATTTACCCATTTCAAAATATATAATTTATGCAGAGCATAGTTTGTCTGGCAGCTCAAAATCTCATATATCATCTACTTTGTTTCAACTACCGTCATGGGAAAGAAGGAGAAGCCATAATTCAGTTCCTTTATAACTCTTTCATCTTTGTTACGACACCTATAAACAGAATGAGATCAGTTTAGAACGATTCAAGTTTTACTTCCTTTTTCTATTCTCCAGGCACCATAAGGGCACTGTCAAGTATACTACGTTTTTAAAAGTTTTTAAATATAGAAGGACGAGTTATAATCGTGAAAATTTCCATTATACTCAATCCAAGTTTACAACTTTGAGTTTTGAAATCGCGAGTAGTTCGTATGAAGTTTTAATAATGTTAATATTATAATAAAATGTGAGCACAGCAGAAATGATCGGAACATATATTGCAGTAAAATATCAATGCGTCCTCTAGGATTTATGCAATGAATTATGTAATATACAGCAATTAAGTCGAACTTTAGTTGATAAAGATGCTATGGAGCCTTCGTGATGCGCCTTCAGTAATAAGATTTGAATTTGGGAGGCTTCTACTTGGTAAAATTCCAATATCAATAATAAAAAACAAGTACTGTGTTTTAGGGAATTTTACTTAATAATTGCGATTCGTAACGAGTTTCACTACACCGTAGCTTCTTCAGAAGAATGAATGTACAGAAAATAAGAATGAGAATATAAATACAAATGTTCTTAAGTAATTAAAAGCTTATTGGGTTGCTTCTTCTTAAGTGGTTATTTATGACAGAAATATCAAATAAAATTAAGGAATAGATTGCTCCCCGAAGAGATTCAATAGAGAAGAAGGGCTTAAATCGACTTGTTCATTGATGAGTCTGCCTGAGTGTTTTTATTTATTGATTTCTAAAGTTTCCCAAAGATCTACCTTCCAATATTTATTATCTGTATGCAAAATTTCAAGGTGTGGGTCGAAAGAGTGATTATTTTCTAAGAGATGATTCGCGTAATTTAAATCTGATCTTTCATTCGAAAAACGGCGTTTACGTTCCGATATTCTAATATTAAAATTTCTATGTGTTCTACCAATGTAGAAATTATCAGTCATTGCAATTCAATCTATAAACACCTGATTTATTGTTTTTACCTGGTTTGGTTTTATTATTTATTATATATATGCCTAAAGTATTAATAGTTTGGAAAGCTATGTTGAAATTATTGCTACTCAAGAATGATTTCAGTTTATCACTTGTAATGCCAACGACGGTTGAGGTGTTGAATTTCTGTTTCAATTTATTGACAGGGTAAACTTCATTCAATGCGATTCTACTTTGTTTTTATTGAAAATATTATTTATTAGTTTGGCATTATAACCATTATTTTTGGCTATTTGTTTAATCAAATTTAATTCTTTGTTGACATTTTCTGGTGATAACGGGATGTTAATCAATCTATGAATAAAACTATTGAATTCTGACATTTTATGTTGATACGGATGGCACGATGAGTTATGTATTATAATATCTGTATGTGACGGCTTATGGTAAATTGCGAAAACATGTTTTCAATTTTCATTCGAAATTGTTACGTCTAAGAAATTTATCGAATTATTACTTTCTATTTCGGTTGTGAATCCAATTTTGGATGTAATGAATTTATATGATTTTCGAAAATTTTAACTGTCCATCTGTTCCTGTGAAGCAAATAATGATATCGTCTACATAGCGATACCAGTGTAAACAATATTTACTGAGTGGATGATTATGAATTAATTTCTCTAAATTATTCATGAATATTTCTGCTGACAAAGGACTTGAAGAATTATTAGGAAAGAATCATTTTAATACTATCATTAAATCAGATATTCTTTCATTATTTCAAATTTGTTTAGATAAAAATTATTTCCATTTCAACAACAAATATAATACTATTGAAGACGGCTTGATTATGGTAAATCCGTTAAGTCCTTTGTTAGCAGAAATATTCATTAATAATTTTGAGAAATTAATTCATAATCATCCACTCAGTAAATATTGTTTATACTGGTATCTTTATGTAGACGATATCTTGATTTGCTTCACAGGAACAGATAGACAGATGATAATTTTCGGAAACCATATAAATTCATCACATCCAAAAATTGGATTCACAACCGAAATAGGAAGCAATAATTCGATAAATTTCTTAGACGTAACAATTTCGAATGAAAATGGAAAATATGTTTTCGCAATTTACCATAAGCCGTCACATACAGATATTATAATACATAGCTCGTCGTGTCATCCGTATCAACATAAAATGTCAGCATTCAATAGTTTTATTCATAGATTGATTAACATTCCTTTATCACCAGAAAATTTCAACAAAGAATTAACTCTGATTAAACAAATAGCCAAAAATAATGGTTACAATCCCAAACTACTAAATAATATTCGAAATAAAAACAAAGTAGAATCTCATTGAATGAAGTTTAACCTGTCGATAAATTGAAACAAAAATTCAACACCTTAACCTACGTTGGCATTACAAATGAGAAACTGAAATAATTCTTGAGTAGCAATAATTTCAACATAGCTTTCCAAACTAATAATAATTAAGGCAAATATATAGAAAATAATAAAACCAAACCAGGTAGAAACAATAAATCAGATGTTTATAGATTCAATTGCAATGATACTTTCTACATTGGTGGAACACATAGAAATTTTAATATTAGAACATCGGAACATAAACGCAGTTTCTCAAATAAAAATCAGATTCAAATTACGGGAATTATCTCTTAGAAAATAATCACTCTTTCGACCCACAGTTTGAAATTTTGCATACAGATAATAAATATTGGAAGGTGGATCTTTGGGAAACTTTAGAAATCAATAAATACAAACACACAGGTAGACTCATCAATGAACAAGTCGATTTAAGCCCTTCACCTCTATTGAATCTCTTCGGGGAGCAATCTATTCCTTAATTTTATTGGATATACCTGTCATAAATAACCACTTAAGAAGAAGCAACCCAATAAGCTTTTAATTACTCAAGTACATTTATCTTTATATTCTCATTCTTATTTTCTGTACATTCATTCGTCTGAAGAAGCTACGGTGTAGTGAAATGCATTACGAATCGCGATTATTAAGTAAAATTCCTTAAAACACAGTACTTGATTTTTATTATTCAGTAGTAAGGCACATTACTATTCAAAATAACTCTTTTGCTTTTACGTATCCGTATTCGTATTCGTTTCCAAATTTGTAACAAATAATAGTTTTTGATATATTTTCTGATCTGATTCTAATAAAGAGGTACATATACACACAATAAAAAACAAAGTATTTTCTGAAATTTTCGAATTCGTTCGATGTTCGATGAACCTTAATCTATAACAATAATATTACTGCTTTAAGGGAACTCATCCGAATGAAAATAGCTTCAAAATATTCTCAATTAGTACCTAAGAAATTTAATTTAAAAAGAATTCAAGTTTACAATGAACTAGCTGACCTGGCGAACTCTGTTCCGCTTTAAAGGCAATAAATAAGCAGATTTCGGAATTCAAAGTTGAGTTTTTGTCTATTTGTGAAAATACAAAAAAAAATTAAGAACCCACATTAATCATTCATTATTATTTCAGTATTTTAGTACATAGGTTGCTCTCCACTTAAATACCTTGTGATATACGACATGGATGTTCTATACTCAAACCACAAACTTTTGAGGGTAGGCCTTGTGATTTGTTGATGCTCATGGCAAATGCAACGGATCGCAAATTGAAGTATTTTAAATTCAAACGGCATGTCGGTTTGGATCCTCGGGATGAGAACTTTTTCACCTTTGAATTTTCCTCTCAGTTTCGTCTCGTTATTTACATTGTTCGTCAATTTGCTAACCACTAAACGCGTACCATTGCACAGTTCTGGTTGGTTTATGTTTCGAAACATGATTACTACGGAGCCACCCTCTTATATATATATATATATATATATATATATATATATATATATATATATATATATATATATATATATATATATATATATAGAACCTTTATATTACCGATATTGAGGAAAAAACTCGAAACATCAACCAAGAAAAAAATAATTAAATGAACATAAAAACAATATTTGATTAAAGTAATTCGTACTTTTCTGAAAGTTGATAAAGATGGTTAAAATATTTCAATGTACTTAAATTTTACTTAATAATTGCGATTCGTAACGCGTTTCACTACACCGTAGCTTCTTCAGACGAATGAATATAAAGTAAAATATAAATGAGAATATAACTATAAATTTTTTGAGTAATTAAAAGCTTATTAGTTGCTTCTTCTTAAGTGGTTATTTATGACAGGTATATCCAATAAAATTAAGGAATAGATTGCTCCCCGAAGAGATTCAATAGAGGTGAAGGGCTTAAATCGACTTGTTCATTGATGGGTCTACCTGAGTGTTTGTATTTATTGATTTCTAAAGTTTCCCAAAGATCTACCTTCCAATATTTATTATTTGTATGCAAAATTTCAAACTGTGGGTCGAAAGAATGATTATTTTCTAAGAGATGATTCCCGTAATTGGAATCTGATTTTTATTTGAAAACTTCGTTTATGTTCCGATGTTCTAATATTAAAATTTCTATGTGTTCTACCAATGTAGAAATTATCACAGTTATTGCAATTCAATCTATAAACACCTGATTCATTGTTTTTACCTGGTTGGGTTTTATTATTTTTTATATATTTGCCTAAATTATTATCAGTTTGAAAGCTATGTTGATGATTATGAATTAATTTCTCTAAGTTCATAATCATCCACTCAGTAAATATTTTTCATACTGGTATCGCTATGTAGACGATATCTTCATTTGCTTCACAGAAACAGATAGACAGTTGAAAATTTTCGAAAATCATATGCATTCATTACATCCAAAAATTGCATTCACAACCGAAATAGAAAGCAATAATTCGATAAATTTCTTAGGCGTAACAATTTCGAATGAAAATGGAAAACATGTTTTCGCAATTTACCATAAGCCGTCACATACAGATATTATAATACATAACTCGTCGTGTCATCCATATCAACATAAAATGTCAGCATTCAATAGTTTTATTCATAGATTGATTAACATTCCGAGATCACCAGAAAATTTCAACAAAGAACTAAATTTGATTAAACAAATAGCCAAAAATAATGGTTACAATCCCAAACTAATAAATAATATTTCAAATGAAGAACAAAGTAGAATCGCATTGAATGAAGTTTAACCTGTCGATAAATTGAAACAAAAATTCAACACCTTAACCTACGTTGGCATTACAAGTGAGAAACTGAAATAATTCTTAGTAGCAATAATTTCAACATAGCTTTCTAAACTAATAATAATTTAGGCAAATATATAAAAAATAATAAAACCCAACCAGGTAAAAATAATAAATCAGGTGTTTATAGATTGAATTGCAATGACAATGACAATGTACAGCTTTTACTTTTCGAATGAGTCTTAAACGTCAACTTTGGCTACCTCTGGAAGATACGTCCAAATGTTGGCAATTTTATATTCGTCAACCCAAAAAAACGCCGCTACACCAAATAACGTGAAATCTTAATTAATGCAGTCGGAAGATATTCATTCAATTTTTTAACTTTCACACTCTATATCTCAGCCATTATTATTTTATTACTTCTGGTATGACATGAATTCAACTGAATTGCATTATTAACTCGCTTTTAATATTTGCTTCATCTGTATCTATTTATGTAACATAGTATACGAACGTTGTTTCAATCCCTTTAAGACATAAGATTTAATATGAACTTGCATACTTATGAAGAACTGATAACAGTTCAATAATTCGTTCATTTTGTGTGCAGAGAAACAGAAAAATAGATATGCAAGAGAAGAAGACTTTCGTCAGTTTTCGACGATCATTTGATAATATACGACAAGATTCGAGTCATTTTAAAGTCGTAAGTGTTTTTCCTCTTTCATCATTGTAATGAATTTCTACAAATTGCATATTATGAGGCGCATGTCGTTATTTCATTATTACCCTTTTTGGCTTCATTTGTATACAGGCAGGTCCAATAAAAGATTAACACCTCGATTTCTCGATTTCAAAATGAAACTTTTCCGATTTTTTCATCCCCGTAACTTCAATTCCTTAACAAGGGTGAACACAACCTCCTGATTTTGAGTAGGGATGAGGGGTACTGCGATACCTCATTTTTAATATCTTATTGAGTACTATTTGACACTACATTTGCGCTTCAAAGTTTTTATCGTTAACGAAATGGCAGCAAAAAGTAGAAGACTTTTTACTTTTGTGATTAGTTTATTAAGTGGTGAAGATGGGCACCACTTACTTCCATGTAGTAAAGAACGCTTGTGTATGGCTAGCTTATGTTGAATCTACCTCGAGGTATGCAATGTTTTTATTCGTTTGTTATTTTTTGTTCGAAAGAGTAGACAGACCATGTGTTCGATTTTCCTTAGTCTTTCATTAGTCTATCGTGAATTTTCAGGAAAGCTGAAACTGTGCTGAAGCGATTGTAAATTTGTAGTTGGATTAAAATGGTATATTCCGTAGAAGAAAGGGTGGAAATGATGAAATTAATTTTTAGAAATAACGACGTCCTGAAAAATTGTATCCGCTGCTTACGTTGTATAATTGGTTGCTTTTAGATCACATAGCGATGGATCCAAGCCTTAGTAATAGGAAATTGTCCAATGTGTCTGGTGTTTTATGCACAACAATCACGAGAATTTTAAGAAAACATAAGTTTCATCCTTTTAAGAAACGATTGATTCAGGATCTAAATCAGGATGACTTTCATGGCCGACTCATGTTCTGTGAAGTGGTCAGTGAAATTATTAACAATAATCCAAACATGTTCAATATCTGTTATTCGAAGGAGTGTTCATTTTACCTTAACGACACTGTAAACAGGCATAACTGTCGGTACTGGTCAGATGAAATTCCAAGATTATTTCGCATACTCAGCATCCCCAATAGTTAAACGTTTAGGCAGGTATTTATGAAAATCACATCATCGGCCCTTTTTTCATACCCGGTAATATCACTGGCCAAATTTATTTAGAACTATTACAGAACGCTATTTATCAAGCCCTCGTGCAAATATTGGGGAATGAAGAAGACGATGAAACGATCATTTTTCATCAAGAAAGCGCTTCATCTCATTTCGTTGAACCTGTGCGTCAGTTTTTAGATGAGAAATTTCCTCAGGCCTGAATTGGAAGAAGGGGACATCTTGAGCGGCCTCCCAGATTACCTGATCTGGCGCCACTGAACTTTTTTCTATGGGGTCACATTAAATCTAAATTAACGCTACCCAACCTGAGTCACTGGATGATTTGCGAATTCGGATCATTAATGAATGCCGTCAAATTGAACTAGAAATGTTGAACGATTCGAGCTAAACTTATTTTATAGCATGGAAGAGAATGGTGCCCATTTTCAGCACCTAATAAACCAATCACAAAAGTAAGTAGTCTTCCACTTTTTGAACTGCCATTTCGTTTACGATTGAATATTTGAAGCGAAAATTTAGGATCAGACAGTGCTCAATAAGATCTTCAAAATGAGGTATCGCAAAACCCCCATCCCTTTTTGAAATAAGAGGGTTGTGCTGACCCACAAAATTGGAAAAGTTGATCCCCCTCACATCAGAAATCCACGGGTCCGAGGGATTCTCCAAATTTTCATTTTAAAACCGGAAAATCGAGGTATTAAATTTTCGTTGGACCAACCTGTTTATCTGTGTAACGGAATCTTCGAACTTTGTTTTAACTTTGTTCAAGACATGAGATTTGATTGAAATGTTGAATATTCATCAAGAACCGATGACCATACAATAATTCGATAAGGTTGTTCCAATATTCGATACTAGAAATTTAGAAAATGAAAGTATTTTGAAGAAACTAAAAATTAGCTTCCACTGTAGGTCGAACTAAAAATTTAAATTTAGTTTTAAATATTGGCAAATAATCTAACAGTGATAGATACGCAACTAACTCAGTGAAATGAAATCATTCTCAGGGGGCTTGAAAAAACAATAGGTTGTTAAGAAAAAATTTTATTCAGAAATCATGATATATAACAGAGAACTTCACGCTTCCAATATTAGAATTTTCTCGAAGATACTGTTTTTCTACACCCTCTGGGAATTATTTTGTTTTATAGACGTAGGTGTATTTGCAGGTTGAATCAGACCTTGGCGACAAACCCCGAGGGATGGCTGAAAGCCATTCAGAACTCGGAAGAAGGGTACGTTTAAACCGAGGCAGAATGCGAGGATCTCCTTCTGCGGCAGAACTTCCCAGATTTCGGGGTGGCTCAAGAGAAATAATTGTGAACCGTGAGGTGCAGATTGGATAAAGCCAACTGGGACTTAGCAGCCAAGATAGTCTCAGCAGCTAGGGTCAAACGGGCTGTTAATACCTTCCCATCATATAAATCACTGGAACCGGACGACATATACCCTGACCTTCTTCAGAGGGGTTTAGGTGTATTGCTTCTGGTTCCAAGAAGTATACACAGAGCAAGTATTTTTCTCAGACACATTTCAGTATACTGGAACAGCTGGGGAAGTGTTTATACCCAAATTGGGGAATTCTAATGCACACTTCGGTAAAGGACTTCAGACCTATCAGTTTAACGTAATTCGTTCTTAAAACTCTTGGGAGACTGTTTGATGAGTTTCTTCGGGATAAGGTATTTAGTACTACCCTTTAGCACTATAATTAACACGCGTACACTGAGGATATATCTAAGGATTGAGAACTGCACTCGGCAGTTCGAATCATTAAGCAGCAGTTGGATGAGGAAAAATTTTGTATAGTGACGTTTCGAAAGAAGATTTCAACTTCACTCCACTGAACATCAATGGAGAAAAACTAACACACCTAATGTACGCTGATGACGTTGTTGTGATTGGTCAAACCAAAGAAGAACTGAGTACACTTATAAAGGATATTCGTAGAACAACAGAAAAAGTGGGTTTAGAAATCAGCTGTGAGAATACTAAATATATATCAAACCAAGAAGAACCTGAGCATCATCTTATAATGAATAACAACGAGATAGAGAATGTAGAATGTTTCAAATATCTAGGCCACAAAATCAATATTGGAAAAGCAAATCAAGAACTCGAGATCGATGAACAATTGAGAATGACCTGGGCAGCTTACTCGAAACTAAAAGATGTGATTCAGATGCGTACTCCACTACGTCTGAAAGCTGATCTCTACAACCAACGCCTCTTACCTGTAACAACATACGACGCAGAAACGTGGGTCTTTGTAAAATCCATCCTCGACAAACTGAGAGTATACCAACAGGCGATAGAGAGAAAGATCTTAGGAATTACATTGAGTGATCGTTAAATGAACAATTGCATAAGAGAGGTGACTGGTGTAGAGGACGTGGTGAGGAGGTCTGCCAACTCGAAATGGAATTGGTCTGGACATGTGGCTAAGCACCCGGAAAACTGGAGTGGATAAATAATAAGATGAAGTCCGTGAGATCATAAAAGAAAGGAAGCGGACGACCTCATATGAGATGGAGTGATGACCTCAAAACATTTGCAGGTCTAAACTGGTAGCAGAGAGTAGAGAATTGTGGAGTGGTAAAAGGGAGGCCTATACCCAGAGGGTATAAAACGGCTGACAGACACACAGACACTGAACCTGGTTCGGAGGGAGGTGAAAAGGCTGAGTGTCCCGACTCCTCTCACAGAATGGCTCATGGAGCTTTTGTGGATATGATAATCACCTCGTCTATCGGAAATCACACCATCACAGGAATGACGAGACGAGGCTGTTGTCAGGGTAGCGCATGATAGCGAATGATCTGTCAAGGGCGCTGGACAAACATATATGAATACTTTGAAAAAAGGGGAATGCTTGTGCACGTCCTCGGGTGTGAGGGTAAACCCAAAAATGACGAAACTGGATGTGTTCACAATACCATCATGTTCGAGGTCCATTTTCTTGTGATCACGACAAGAAAAGAAAGAATTTGTTAAGTACTTCGGGGGGGTGCTACTGAATAGGAAGCTTGGCTCAGCATCTCAAACAGCGGGCCGGCAGAATTTCTGCTGCACTCATGATATGTAGGATGACCTTCATCGGCTCGAACGTAGGATTTGAAGCGACACCTGCTGATGTGGTTCTTCAAATCCGTCCTGCTACCCAGACTCATCTACGGCTCGCTGGTCTCGTGAACGACAGTGGAAAAACTGACGGCAAAGCTGACTTTAGAGAGTCTCAGAGCGCTGATGGTGAGAGGTGTGGTGGGTACTCAAAGAAACACCCCTACTGAGACTCACTGTTGGAAGTCAAAGAACTGCACCTCAGAATCATTGGCAGGGCAGTTTCGACTATTCATAGACTAAGTAGCCTTAGTGGTTGGAGCAAAAAGTAGACTGTTTCCTGAAGCTAATAACAGTGAACACCTCGTTTGAATGAGCTCGGATAACACCATGCCAAGGTACCACTTCAGTGATAAGATTGAGCTGTAAATCTAACCTTCCAGAGAAGAGTGGGTGCAAAGTTTTTCTATCTCTTTAAATGAACATAGAACAGTTCTCCAATCGGAGCTTATGGCCTTACTTGCCGGGGCTCAGAGGCTTGCTGATTTGGGTACAACTAGTAAATGGATCACGCTTTAGGAGTCCAGGGTGTGCGTTCAGGCACTGAAACAACTAGCGTTGAAGAACCATATCCGTCAACCGGGAAGTAATGAGATTGATGTTTGGCTGCCTTTTTATGAGCAAAGAGTGCTCTAACAGCGCCAGGTCTGGCTGTCGTAATCTAAGCCTTTGTTGTTGAGGCAAAGCTAGGAAACTTGCTAGCGGAATACCTTAGGGACACCGAGTTGATTGCTGGAGATTGTCGCTAGTATTAGGCAATGCTGTGATTGGTCAGACCAAAGAAGGACAGAGTACACTTATAGAGGATATACGTAGAACAACAGAAAGGGTGGGTTTGGAAATCAACTATGAGAAGCTGATCTGTACAACCAACGCCTCTTACCTGCAACAGCATACGGCGCAGAAACGTGGGTCTTCGCAAAAGCCATCCTCGACACACTGAGAGTAAACCATCGGACGATAGAGAGAAAGATTTTAGGAATAACATTAAGTGATCGTTGAAAGAACAATTGGATAAGATCGATGACTGGTAAAAAGGGCGTAATGAGGAGGTCTGCCAATTTGAAAAGGAAATGGACTGGACATGTGGCTAAGCACCCAGAAAACTGGCGTGGAATAATAATAAGATGGAGGCCATGGGAAAAGAAAGGAAGTGGACGAACTCAAATAAGATGGAATGATGACCTCAAAATAATTGCAGGTCTAAACTGGTAGCAGAGAGTAGGGAATTGTGGAGTAGTAAAAGGGAGGCCTATACCAAGAGGGTAGAAAACGGTTGAAAGACACACGGCTTTGAACCTGGTTCGGAGGGAGGTGAAAAGGCCGAATGTCCCGACTCCTCTCACAGAATGGCTCATGAAGCTTTTGTGGATAAGAGAATCACCTCGACTATCAGAAATCACACCAGCACAGGAATGACGAGACGAGGTTGTTGTCAGGGTAGCGCATGATAGCGAATGATCTGTCAAGGGCGCTGGATGCTTGGGGAATTCATATTCAAGCTAATTCGGATGGCTTCATAATTTTCAGCAATAGAACAATCCACAAACAGACATGAATACACTGCATATAACTTTGAAAAGAGAGAAACGCTTGTGTACGTCCTCGGGTCTGAGGGTATACCCAAAAATGACGAAACTGGTTGTATTCTAACGTGGACTGTTTCCTGAAGCTATTAACAGCTAACACTTCCTTTGAATGAACTCGGATAACGCCATGCCAAGGTACCACTTCCGTGATAAGATTGAGGTGTAAATCCTGTTCAGACAAGTGTGGGTGAAAAGAACGGAATTCCTGGCAGGTCAGATGGTTCGAGAGGAAAAGAGGGATAATGTAGCAGAGTTAACGGTTGGAGAAATAGGAGTTTCTTCATCTCATTAGATGAATATAGAATAGTTATTTATCCAATCGGAGCTTATGGCCTTACTTGCTGGTGATCAGAGGCAGGCTGAACTGGTAACAACAAATAAATGGATCACGATCTGATCCGACATTCGGGCTGCTCTGACAGTCCTGGGCGTGCGTTCAGGCACTGGAACAAATACAGGTGAACAACCGTATCCGTCAACTCTGGGTTTCCGGTCGGACCAGGAAGAATGAAATTGATGATAGGCTGGCCTTTTCAAGAGCAAAGAGTGCTTTAATAGGACCAGGTCGTGCTGTCGTGATCTCAGCCTGTGTTGTTAAGGCAAAGCTAGAAGACTTTCTGCTGAATAACATAGGGGCATATAATTGATAGCTTGAGGTTGTCGCCAACGGCAATGCTATGTACGTCACCTAGTAAAACCTGGACAAAGTTGGCATTTGAAGACTCCTGCCATAGGTAGTGATTGAGGGGGTCAGGGTCAGATATCTCATGCACAAGGTAGGATTGGAGCATAATTCAATGTGAAGGCATGGATCCGATTTAAACGTAATCGAATATGCAGACAATGAGGGCCGAAGATGATCTCTCGTCCCATCAGAGACTTCTTTATAAGGATTGTGCAAAGGATTAAGTTACAAAGAGCCATATACCCCACTATAAGCTGATTGTTTGATCCTTGTAGTAGGAAATTTCAATTACTATTAGATGCCTTTCTATCGCTGCTGAGTAATTTCTCAATAATTGATAATTATTCAATCTTCAGGTTGACCTGCTATAAAAGCGTGTTATTGAGGTTAGATATGTACTCACTCAGTCAACAAATATCACATTCAAAAATTATACTTGCAATTCAATATAGAGAAAACAGAAAAACGCCAAGAATACGAATAGAAATAAGCATAATAATCCGTAATCATTTCTTTCAGGAACGTAAAAAAGAGCTTGTCGATCATCGCGAGGATTCAACATTCAGTTTCGATCCCTCGAGCCTTAACGTTAAGAAGTTACAAAAGCACAAAATAAAGAAGATCGACGCTCGAAAAGGCGTCCTTCTGTCGTCTTACACGAGAAAAAGAACACGTCGAAGAAAAAGGAATCGCAGTACAACGAACCCCGGAAAGCAGCAGCAGGGATCTGGAGGGGGCACAAAGTCCGAGGCAAATGAGAACAACAAGCTAGAAGAGACGGCGGGCAAGGAACCGTCGACGAAGAAAAACACGAGGTAAATAAGACTTGTATTTGTGTATTCCAGAATTATGGTCGGTTTTGCCTCGTTTATAATTTACAAAGACTTCTGCATCCCTGATTATGAAAGCCCAACAGATTTAAGTATAATTAGGAAATGCTATGTAGCATTAAGAAAATTGACTTATGCTCGAATTCCATGTTTAATTCTCAGTTGATATACTGGGTTGCGCGAAAGTCCTTCGTAAATATCATAAGTTTTGAGTATCGGTTATTGTTTTTAAATATCTTACTTTTTATGATAAATGGATAGGTCTACCCCAATCTCAAACCCCTAGCCATCCGCACTTTCAATTCGCAAATAACAACACCCACCCAGTGATTGCTATTTTTAAAGCTTTGTAAAGCTTCTAGATAGCTGTGAAACAAATTCCAGGAAAGAACGATTGTTCTCTTGAATACAGGGTGTTGAAACATCAGAATTTATGCATAATACTGATGAGTATAAAATTGCGGAAAAGGTTGAGCTTGAGCAAATGTTTGAGCATTCGCAATTGTGTTTCAAATAAATCACGACCTAAGTTTCCAACCCCCAAACACGTAACAAATTTTCTGAGGAAATGATTAGGTGGTGTAGCGATAATGATGGGTAATTCAAAACACGTTTTTTTTCTTGAATTTTTGCCCAATCATCTAGAAGCTTCATAGAGATTTTGAATGAGCAATCACGAGATGGCGGTTGAAATTTGAAAAAAAAAATGTGAGAGTGGCTGGAGATAAGGGAGTTGGACGTAAATTTCTCAATTCATCATAAAAAGCTAGGTATTAAAAATCAGAATTCGACCAGTGTGATAGTTAATAATAAAAAACAAGTACTGTGTTTTAAGGAATTTTACTTAATAATTGCGATTCGTAACGCGTTTCACTACACTTGTTCATCGATGAGTCTACCTGAGTGTTTGTATTTATTGATTTCTAAGTTTCCCAAAGATCTACCTTCCAGCTATTATTAATAAATATTGTAAAATTCCTTGAAACAATTTCATTGGAAATACCTGTCAGTACTCCATTCGTCTGAAGAAGCTTTTTATTAAGTAAAATTCCTTGAAACACAGTACTTGATTTTCATTATTAATGGAATTTAACCAAGTGAAAGCCTTCCAAATTCAAATGTTAAAGAAAGCTTTTTGGCTTTGTGGTAGTTCAATATACTACTAAGATGTGCAGTTCATACTCAGAATATACGGTTCTACTCAATGTGCTTGAAAAACAGAATGACTCCCAATTACATAAGGTTAAAGACACATAACAACAGTGTACCAGCAAGAAGAGCAATTGATACTGGCCAACGCATATGGCTCAAAGAGGATATGAAGATCCAGTACAACAGGAGGGACGTTGCCAACATATATTTGAAGGTAATTCATACGGAATTATTGTTTAGATTGCACCCTGTTGAGTTTGATATTTTGGACTCTGAATCCAGATACGATGTCAAAATTTTAATTCATAAAAAGTTTCAGCAACAACAGAAAAAGTTGAATTCACTTAAATTCAAAACTTCCCCACCCAAACGTTCAACTGATAAATTTTTAGACCATAAATTTTTTGACAGATTCACAAATTTAACTGATACCGATTTTACACAACCACAAAAGATCTATTAGAAAAGGATTTAAACATAATTTACATCCAAAACATAATAAAACTAATTTTAAACAGTTAGGCATAGACTCCGAAATCATTCTCAAAACTCCAAAGATAATATTTTAACCAAACATCAAACAGCAAAAATCATCAAAGAAGACTTTTCGAAATTATCACCAAATTGCAATTCCGATTATAAGATAATAAAAACAATTCGTGAAAATAGTACCAAGAACGATTTAGTATTCACTGAAGCAGATAAAGGTAACACCGTCATCGCGATTAGTAGAACCGATTATATTTCTAAAACTGAAGAATTCTTAACAGCCAGAAACTATAAAACATCAACTAAGGATTCTACCGCAAAATTTCAGTAAGTGGTTAAAAACATAATTTCGACAGCAAAATCATTAATTACGGACCACGAAAAATATAAATTCATTAACTCCAATCAACAACCCCCCGAATTATATTCGTTGATAAAACTTCATAAACCTAATTACCCTATTAGACCTGTTGTTTCTTATGTAACGGCACCTTCTTTCAAACTTTCAAAATTCCTCAACGACTTGCTAATAAAACATTGCATTTTAAATCTAAATCTAAATTTTCGGTCAAAGATTTATACCACATAATTCCACGAAATAATTGCCAATATCAAAGATACCATTATACCACATAATTATTATACTATTGAAGACGGCTTGAAACTCATTTCATTAATTTAGAGAAATTAATTCGATGTTAAGAATCTATTTCCCAACTGTCCTCCGAAAGATACGTTTTACTTAGTTGAAGAATTATTAGAAAATAATCATATCAACACCCGTATCATTAAATCAGATATTCTTTCATGATTACAAATTTGTTTAGATCAAAATTATTAATTAAAACACAGTACTTTGTTTATTATTGATAATGGAATTTTACTCAAGTAAAAGCCTCCCAAATTCAGTGTGATAGTTTTCGCTAAGAACCGATAATCAATGAATTCAAATTTCATCAAGGATTATTGCGCAATTATTAAGTAAAATTCCTTAAAACGCAGTATAATGTTTTACCAAGTAAAAGCCTCCCAAATTCAGTGTGATAGTTTTGCTAAGATGAATTCAAATTTCATCAAGGATTATTGCGCAACAAGGTATGTTCAAGATGTCGATGGGAGATGTTGCATCGCCACCTACTACGGTAAACGCGTGTGAATTCTGCCACAAAAATGCAGTATCAAATATTAGTCAGTGTATGAATTGTGCCCTCTTTTATCACAAACGCTGTTGTGAGAAAAAAACTTGAGTTTCAGTGAGTGTCGCTCGAAAATTTTCAATGTCCATCATATCAGTTGGGGCAATATATTCGAAAGGGCTCAGATCTCTTGAAATCTATTGAAGACTCCAACATTGCTATTCTTAATAATGGTCAACGTACCTTTATGAGTGGATACAATAGAAATAGCACAGCAATTGATATCTCTCTGTGTTCTCCCAATGTGGCTTCTGATTTCAACTGGAAATTCGTGGACGATACTCTCGGCTCCAATCACTTTCCTATTATTATACGATCTTACCAACTCAACGTGGAGATTGAACATCGCATAGGCTCTAAAAAATGGAATCTTGAAAACGTCGATTGGAAAAGATATGCAGCGGAATTTGATGAGGAACTCCAAAAACTGAAGGACAATATTTCTTACAATTCGTTCATAAATACGATGGAAAAAGCAGCAACCAATACAATGAGAACATATAAATCCTATGGAAGAAAACAAGTGAGGCCGAACAGGTACAAATCATGGTGGAACACTGAATGTATTAAAGCGGTAGACAATCGAAAAATGAAAATGGAACGTTACAGAACATCACCATCTTCAGAAAATTCTGAATCTGCTGCTTTTCTTAAAAAACTGTGAATTTTACCCGTCGAAATAGTTGGAAAGAATACTGTGATAGTTTGAACAAAACAACCCTTTTTAAAGATGTTTGGAGAAAGATGAAATCTCTCAAAACGAATTCCCCACCCCCTAGCAAATTCGACACCTGGTCCGAAGATTTTTTGAATTCTCTCGCTCCCCCCTACCTGGATAAGCCGTTTTCTTTCAGTGAAGAGGTTCTGGACGCAGAAGATTTTCCATCACATCTATTCTCATTGAAAGAATTATTGGTTGCTTTACGCTCCCACAATAACTCCACACCGGGAATAGATAATATTCATTATCCAATGATCTCTAACCTATCTTTACAGGCAAAAAAGTCTCTTTTGAATATCTTCAATGAATTCTGGAATGGTGCAGAACTACCAATTGATTGGAAAAGTATAATAGTTATTCCTATTTTGAAAATAAGTAAACCTCCCTCCTTAGCATCTTCATATTGTCCAATTTCTCTCTGCCCTGCATGTTAAAAACTTATGAACGTCTCATAAAGAACAGGTTAGAATGGTGGTTAGAACATCACAGAAAAATGCCTAGCAGTCAGTATGGCTTCAGAAAGGGTTTTTCTACAAAAGAAAATTTGGCGAGATTGATTTCTTTAATACAAATGAGTCTATCTGAAGATAAAATCATGATTGTAACTTTTTCTGGACATTGTAGTAGCATATAACAACGTCATTCTGAATTTATTATACAATGATTTGATTTGTTAGGGAATGCCCCCTTCTATCGTATCGAACATTCTCAAAATATTCATAAACAGGAAAATTTCTCTAAGACTTCATGGCCACAAGCCTAAACATTTTTTCACTTCTTTAGGCCTTCCCCCAAGGTGATATCCTATCAACGCTTATGCACATTCTCTATATTTGTGTTTCTCCCCATAACCTTATGAATGTTTCTCAGATTCGTACGTTCAATTTTATCTAAATAATCTCTCAATCAGTATCATTCAAAGCTTTATTCTCGCTCTCATTGAATATAAAAGGAATTTCAATGTTTTATTACAGTTGAGTTCGGATTGGAGATTTCAAGTTTTGTGATTCAAGAAGCTTGAATTTCAAAGCTTTTTGTGAAGAAAAAGTTTGACTTGACTTGAATTGTGAAAACAAAGGATTGACTCAATTTCAAGTCATGTCAATGTAGTTTTCTGTTTCGTGCGCAGATTTAGTGTGTTTAATACTGCAAAAATTGCGGCTCTAAACACTCTTTGAGGCCAATTTTTAAGTGAATTGCTCATTCTGTCGACATGTAACCGTACGTTTCATTCGAAAAAAATAAGTTTAGAAATATCGAAAAGCTATCACAATTTGCAGAAAATCTCAGTATATTCGAAGTTGACCCCGAATTTTTTCCAAAACTGATAAATAGATTTTTCCAAAACTTTTTTTTCTACCCATAAACGTTATGGGTTTTTCACCCCTTACTGATTTCAAACGTATCTGAGGAATTGACGATAAACGCTGTGTCATGACGTTCCATTTGCTATCGGGATTTCCAAAATCTAATCAAACTCTATTGAACGGGACAGAATTTATTGATTAAAAACAATTTCTCAACAGCTGTGAATCTAACGATGATATTTTTCATAAACGTGAGACATTTTTTTGATGAGATATAAACACCTCAAAAAGTCTAGAGAACACTTACCAATATCTCTAAAATATGAATTTGATGATTCGAATTTATAGAAATCTTTCGGTTTTGTTAGGATGTATTGTATATAATGTATTCTCAAGAAAACAAAATAATATTTGACTTCTCCAAAGCACCTATTAAAAAAAAAATTGAAATTTGAAAATGACGAAATTGTGTAAAACACAAAAAATCTCCTGAACTAATATTTTCGAAACGATATGGAAGCATTTATATTTTTCAGTACCCAGAAGGTCCACCTCTGTTATTATTGACACTTTGGCATCGTCGCGGCATGTTCAATATTAAATTGTCTATTACATTTTGGCCTAAGTCATTCCAAGCCCCTGAACTGCTTATCGAAGCTCCTGATGGAAGACGTTTTGACGCAGGAGATTTCTTTTTAGGATGTCCCACACATGCTCGATGGGATTCAGATCTGGGGAGCAGGATTGCCACGGTAGAAGATCGATATCATTCTCTTCAAGAACGTTCAAGACAACCCTTGCACGATGGAGAGGGGCATTATCTTGTTGGAAAAGTGGATTTTGACCCATTGTTTGGAGATACGGTACCACTACAGGTAAAATTATCTCATTTGCGTAAGAATTTCCCGTGAGGTTGTTCTGTATGAAAACGAGGTCAGTTCTTCCACCAAGGCGTATACCTCCCCAAAACATCACTGATCCGCCTCCCTGTCTAACAACTTCTCGTGGAGACGGTTTTGCTTTCCAGGTTCCCTCCATAGATTCATCACT
The DNA here is from genome assembly GCA_013387265.2 of Cryptolaemus montrouzieri. Taxonomy (NCBI): domain Eukaryota; kingdom Metazoa; phylum Arthropoda; class Insecta; order Coleoptera; family Coccinellidae; genus Cryptolaemus; species Cryptolaemus montrouzieri. The sequence continues at coordinate 131,200,747 of JABFTP020000185.1, forward strand.
GAAGAGAACTGTGGCCCACCTCTCTTGATCCCAGTTTACGTGTTATTGGCACCAAGCTAAACGAGCAGAGCGATTTCCATGGGTCAGTTGTGGAACTCTTAAAGGACGTCTGGAGTGGAGTTGACCTTCGTGCAGTCGATTTCTCACAGTTTAGTCGGAAATTTGTACATTATGAACTTGTGATAGCTCTTGAGCTAATTGGATGCTGTGGTAGTACGATCTCTTCTGGCTTGTAAAACCAAAAATCGGTCTTGGGCGACTGTACTATTACTGAAACGACCTGTATGACGTTTTTCTACGCTACCTGTCTCATTGAAACGCGACCATAAATGGTTTATGACACTTGGGCTACTTCCCAGAATTCTTGATACTACCCGTTGTGAGCTCCCAGCTTGGAGCATACCAACGGCTCGTAACATCTCTTCTCTAGTCAAATGTCGTCTTTCCATGGTCGAATCACAAAACTTGAATCTTTTATTTGTGCTTACAACAGAAACAAAGTGACAACTAACTGATTTCAAACACTGAATACCTGAAATGATTATAAAGCAGCGTCGCATCTGCTGCATTTTTAGTTTCTTATGAAAAAAAAAATGAAATCTGTTGCGGGACTCTACATAATTTGGTGAGAAATTGATGCAGGTGTATACGATATATCGATATTCAGAAGTGTTCCCTAGACTTTTCTGAGGTGTTTATCACATCCGGTGTTAATGATACTTCATTCTGAAACACTCAGTATATTTCTAAATGAAATGTTATTTCATCAATCTCTTGGACCATGTTCCCTTTTTTGTCAACATTTCAGATATACAGGGTGAGGATTATGAGGATACAGGATTGGACAAGTAAGGGTAATAAGGAATTAGAAATGCAAGGAATTCTGTTCTAACACAACAAAGAATTTTACTACTGAAAGTGCTTTGCCAAAAACCACTTTTGCGTAGTGCGGGAAACTTGGCTACAAAAAGGGACGAATATTGCGCAATAAACGTTATTATCCCAACTGGACGTTATTTTATCGCTAACCTCGTAAGATCCTAATGAGGGATTTCTCGGTTTTGTTGGAACTCAAGTTCATTCCGGCAGAATTCGGTAGGAGAATTGGTGATTTTATTCAAGCGATAAGAATTTATCAGGACCGTGGCAATCTTTTATTACTTTCGATCTGCAAAGGATATACTAGAGGTTTTTTTTCTATTCGATTTCTTTAGGAGACTGAGATGACAACATCTATTAAACATGAATTGTAAAGACATTGAAGAACATAACAGCTATTTCAACTAGTGGATAGTGAACAAAAATTTCAGAAAGCTGTATTTCTCGCAAATAAGTGTTAGATACCTTAAAATTCATTCGAAAAAACTACAGAGGTTTATGCATTCTGAAATCTCCTGAAAATTTTAAATTCTGAATTGAAAGAGTGACCATTTTCCTCAGATTATTTGAATAATTTAAATTGGTTTTTCCATTGATGGAACTGCGTTTATGTTCAGAGATTCTGACATTAAAATTTCTTCCTGTTCTACCTATATAAAAACAATTGAAATCTGCACAATCCAATCTATTAACACATGATTTATTTTCTTTATTACTTGGAGATTTATAATTCCTGATGAATGAACCTGAATTTGATGTTTTGAACGCCATATTTAAATTTGAATTTTATAGAAGGGATTTCACATTATTGCTAATATTGCCTATATATATTAAACTATTGAATTTCTTGTCTTGGTGTTCACCGATTGGTAAAGCTAATTTTTGTTTTCTCTTATGTAGTATGCTGCTAACTAAATTTGCACCATAATCATTATTTATTGCGATCTGTTTTATCAAATTCAATTCTTTGAAATAATTATCATTAGACATCGGTGTGTTCAAGAGTCTATGTATATAGCTATTAAATGCTGCAACTTTATCGAATTTTGAACAATTAGCAATAGATACTGCAATTTGCCTCAGAAATGTTAAAAACAATAGCTCCCTGAAACACCAAACTGCGTCCGTGATTAAGCATGAACACCTGAAATAGCTTAATAGACCAATTAGAGATCACATATTAATCAAAAATATAAAAGTTAACTCAACATCGAATGACAGTATTTTCACAAAAGCAGACAAAGGCAAAACAGTTATAGCGATAATTAAACAAGATTATATTTCCAAAACATTAGATTTCATTAATGATTCTAATTATTCAGTCATATCCCGAGATCCAACTAATAAATTCGATAAGGAAGTGAACACAGTCATTGAGAATTCAAAATCCATCATCATAGATAGCGAAAAGTTCGAACTTATCTTACCGAATCCTTTATACCACCTCAACTTTATTCTCTAGTTAAAATGCACAAAAATGGTTATCCAATAGGACCTGTGGTATCATTCACGCATGCCCAAGCATTCAAGATTTCCAAAGATTTGATAAGGAAAATAGAAAATATTGTCATTCCAAGTAATGCAAAGTTAGTCTCTTTTGATGTCAAGAATTTGTTACCAAGTATTCCACCGAAATATCCCTATAATTCAATAAATAGATTGTTAACACAAAACATGACGAATCCACGAATTAAATACGACATTATGGCTTTATTAGATGTTTGCATATCTCGAAATTATTTTCTATTTAACGATTGTTTTTATCAAAGTGATGAGGCACTTAAAATGGGAAACTCCTTAAGCCCTCTTCTAGCAGAAATCTTCATGGATAACATAGAAAAAACTATTCATAAACACCCGCTTAGTAAACATTTCCTATATTGGTATCGATATGTCGACGACATTATTGTGTGTTTCACAGGAACAAAAAGACAGCTCACTGTATTCGAAAATTTCATCAACAACTTGCACCCAAAATCGAAATTCACTACTGAAATAGAACAGAACAATTCGATCAATTTCCTAGACCTAACAATAGCTTGGTCAAATAATAAACACTAGTTTTCAATTCATCATAAGCCTTCTCATATAGATACCACAATTCCTTATACATCGGCACATCCTTACCAACATAAAGTTGCAGCATTTAATAGCAATATACATAGACTCTTGAACACAGCCATGTCTAATGATAATTATTTCAAAGAATTGAATTTTCTAAAACAGATCGCAATAATTAATGATTATGATGCAAAATTAGTTAGCAGCATACTACATAAGAAAAAACAAAAATTAGCTTTACAACATACATATCCAATCGGTGAACACCAAAACAAAAATTCAATAGTTCAACATATATAGGCAATATTAGCAATAATGTGAAATCCTTTCTTAAAATTCAAATTTAAATATAGCGTTCAAAACATCAACAAATTTAGGTTCATTTATCAGGAATTATAAATCTCCAATAAATTAAGAAAATAAATCAGGTGTTTATAGATTGGATTGTGCAGATTGCAATTGTTTTTATATAGGTAGAACAGGAAGAAATTTCAATGTCAGAATCTCTGAACATAACGAAGTTTCATCAATGGAAAAACCGATTCAAATTATTCAAATCATCTTAGGCAAAATGGTCACTCTTTCAATTCAGAATTTAAAATCCTTCATTCTGAGAAGAGAGGTATAAAACTCAACCTTCTGGAAGCACTTGCAATTAACAGATCTAAGAATTCCGCGGAAATTTTTAATGATCAGGTAGACATAAATTACTCACCCTTATCAAATTTATTTCCTAAACATTAGTTCAAGTTCTGATAGCTCTGAGTGGATTGCCTCTTTAGTATTTATATAAATTTGTTAGTAAAATATATTTGTTAGTATTCATTCGCTCCTGATAAAGGTACTGTGTATCGAAACGCGTCGAGCATGTAATAATATATTTTAGTAGAAATCATCGTTTACTTGTATTTGAGAAATTTGCATAATGACAAACAAAAAAGAGATGAGCGAAGCTCAAATCCTCGCTAAAATAGAGAATGCTAAATAATTCATCATTGACAAAAAACATGAATAGAGCAAAATAACACATACGACAAAGTAGACTCAATTTTGAATTGACTTCTTCATGAGAGCTTTCTCAACGCCAACTTGACTTGGTTGTGTGTACCTCCGACAAAAAAGACGTACTTATCACAAGAATTCAATACGGTAGTATAATAGAAGACATTATTCAGATAGATATAGATTTATTTGTTCCATTTAATATTGTATAAAAATCACAAAATATGTCATATGCGTAGAACATGTCACAGAAAGAAATTACACGATATAAACGACCCACACAATGAAATAATGAAAGTTAACAAACGAACATAGTAAAAGAGAAGTCAGATCAACGTGAAAAGTTTTGTTGAGAGGATTTGTTACATGGCTTTTAACACAATCTAAGATCGAGAATATCCTGTATGCCGTATGGAGCTTGCTCAAAGAGTAGTTTTTGAATATATTTTTTGAGTATTCTTGGCTGTTGGATGGATTGCATGACTGGCAGTTTGTTGAATGTTTTTAATATAATAATAATAAATTTTATTTTTATTGCGCACTGCGCAAATGGCCATCGACCTTGGGTCCTTCAGCCTTGTTTTTATTATTACATGATTTACATTCTTTTGCAGGTAAGTTCTATTGTATTTGATAGTTGTGAGGTTTTCTTTGTTTCGAGACAAACATTATTGTCTCATAAAGTATAGGGGCCGGTAGGCTCAGTATTTTGTAACTGATAAAATGGTCTCTTCAGCTCTCACTATTTTTCAGGTTTACCATAGATCTTAGGCATTTTTTTTGGAGTTTCAAAATACGATACGCCTCCCCGGAGTTTCCCCAGAATATGATTCCATAACGAATACGAGACTCGACGTTTGCCCGATATGATATCAGACAAGTTGCAAAGTTCACCTGTGAACTGATCAAACGAAAGGCATAAAAATAACTCGCTATACTCCCACCAACTGGTTGAACGTGATTTGACCAGTCGAGTCTAGAATCAATGGTAACATCTAGTAAGCGCATATCTTTAAATGTCTCTATATTTTCTTTTTGGTGTGCAATAGAAATTTTCTGGAATGAAAATTTTAGAATCTGAGTTTTTTTTGGTGTTAAATTTCAAATTATTTATAATGAAGTATTCTTCTATGGCTGTGAGATTGCTGTAGAGTTTCTGTTTGAGTTCATTTTCATCAGCACCTTTCATGATTAAATTGGTATCAGCTGCAAACTGGAAAAGCAAATCATCAAGCAGGCCTGACAGATCATTAGTGTGAACTAAATAAAGTAGGGGCACAAAAATCGATCCTTGCGAAACTCACCGCTTGGTAGTTTGTATAAAAATGTTTCCATCACGGTCTTTCACGGTTATATATTGATTTCTTTCTGATAAATAACTTTCTACCATTTTCCAACTCCTCTAATGCCATAGTACTCAAGTTTTTTTAACAGAATAGGTTTTCCAACGCTAGGCCTAAAAATAGTCGTAGGAAAATCACTTCTGGAAAACAAGAACTATTTTTGTGCCAAATTGCAAGAAGAGACCCTAGTGCGTTGCACCCTGTACTCCAAAGGCAATTTTTGAAGCAACAGGCATCAGTGTATCACTCGAAACGATACGTCAAAGACTTCGTTCAAGGGGTTTATACAGCAGAAGGCCCTTGAGAGTTCCAGAGCCAACCAGACAACAAAAAATTAACCGACTTGATAGGTGTATCGAGCACCAGAATTGGAATATTGAGAATCGGCAAAATGTTCTTTTTTTGGATGAGATCAAAATTGGTCTTCGATCAGATGACTGCCGGATTCGGATATTAAGGGATCGTGGAAGACACGCTAGACTCCGAGCAGCAAGACAAATTCTGAAATACCAAGGGAGCAGTGTGATGTTTTGGGGTGGCATTATGCTAGGAGGCACAACAGACTTGATTTCGTTTCCTGCGAGTGTAACGGCTGAAAATTACGTGGAGCTAGTTTGGAGCCCGTAGTGAGACGTAGTGGCGATGCGCTCACGGTGAAAATTTAACTTTAATGCAGGATAATGCTACTATGCATACCAGAAACCTCTCGCGACATTATCTTGAAACAGAGGGAATCACTATTTTGGACTGGCCAGCTTGTTCTCCAAACCTGAATCCTATTGAACATATATGCGATAATCTCAGAAGGAAAATAAGATGGCGCCAGGATAATCCAAGAACCCCATAACAGCTCATCCAAGCCGCCACAAGAGAGTGGCAGAATATCACCCTAGAGGAGGTCGAAAACCTAATCCAAAGCATGCCTAGACGGAATCAGGCTTGTATCGGGGCAAGACGAGGTACAACAAGCTATTGAGGTCTAGAAAAAAAAACACCTACTCCGTGAGAAAACAATTTCCATATTTTTCACTACGTGCGGAAAGAGTGTCTTATTTTCTTCTCTTTGTTTCTTTCTTGAAATAAACCTTAATTTATTTCTTTTTTCAATTGAAATATCTCAAAAGGGATTTCAACAATACTTCGACATTTCTAAAATCCCTGAGGTAATATTCAAAATATCGGGTGATTCCAGATAAATTTGTTTGTGTGTATACCCCGCAAATGAAGAGCTAATACTGTATAGGGAAACCTAATATCAATCATTACTTATTTAAAACACTGTTCAAATGAAGTAAAAAACAACGATCAACTCGTATTTGAAGAAAACATTTTATTGACAATTCATTTTCATTCAGTTGACAAGTTTTTGAGCACCCTGCATATAAAATAGCATCGAAAAATACGTTGCCCCCGGGAATTGCACTCTTCTCATCAAACTAAAATAGAGTTATGATCTCACTTGAATCGTGGAGATTTTTTAAGGACAAAAAGATGACATTATAATTTCGAAAATTTTCACTAAACAAAACTAAAGCTCAATGGTAGTTAATTTGAGAAAGGACAAAAGATGCTTGAAAAAGAATGCTTGAAAAAGAATGCCCTTCAATAAAATAATTGAAAAGTATGCTATGCGATGTAGTTGTAGTTGATGTCCGGTATAACGGGAAGTGGTACCGCGCTGAAAATAATTGCAATTGTAGATCAGAATTTATTAACTGTAATTTCAAAATTTGAAGTTTATCGTTACCTAGTTAAATTTAATAGACCATTTTGCATGGTCACCATATACAGGGTGTTACATAATATGATGTCACAACAAATTTATATAAATATAGGTCCGCAAAAGCTTCGTTACGGAGCTACAAGGTGTTGAATTTTCCTGAAGAAATTGGTTTCTTTCTTCGAAACTCCTGCAGTTTTAGAGATATTCAACCCAAATTTGGAATGCAAGCTATTTTTACAGCCTCAATCATTACACTTCCTAAATTTCAACTAGAGTCTACAAGGTGTTTTCTTTTCCGGAGTCATGTCTTTTTTTGCCCCTTCAAACTGTTTCGCAGCACGCCATTGATCAGCGTACAATCAATTTTCGTTATCTTCGTTCAATTTAGACTATTTTTCGACACCTGTAATTTTTTCGTATTTCCGCCTCTTCTCGAGCAACAAGTTATTAAACGATTGTATGCATTCGCTAAATTGAAAGCACTTCTAATTAAAAAAATGACTAATAGGCTTTGATTTTTTTCATTCATTTGTTTAACACCAGAAGGTTGAGGGAAAATGGTACTTTTACTGCAAATAATCGTTTAGAAGGTGCAACTCAAACTATGAGAACTCCAAATATTGAGGAAACAGTTTTGAATTGTATTGACTTGAATAGTAATGTGATACAAGATAAATTAGAAATCAGTTGAATATTTCACATGTTCAAGTTTGCAGGATTCTCCACGACTCTTTATTGTACCCCTTTCATATTCAACACGTCCAAACCGTACTTCCTTGAGATTTTCCTTCAGACTGAATTTCTGCCGATGGTTCTCAGATAAAATTAGAGAAAATGCTCATTTTGATAGAGAATTAATGTTCACAGACGAATCAAACCGAATCTAACCTATGCTTACTTTTCGAGAACTGCTATCACAATTTCTCACAATAATCATTATTGGGCTGAGGAAAACCCTCATTTGATTGGAAAATCTCATCATGAAGAACAATTCTCACTAAATGTCTGGGTCGGAATAATTTGAAATAATTTGATTTGGCCATTTTTTTTGCCTAACAGACTAAACGATCCGGCTTATCGGCAATTTATTGAGGACGGGTTACCTTTATTGCTCGAGGATGTGCCACTCTCGGTGAAAAACACAATGTGGTTCATGCATGACTAGGCACCAGCACATTTCAGTGGAGAAGCTAGGGAATTCTTGAATAATACATTCAACAACCGATGGATAGTTCGTGGTGGGCCAGAACCATGGCCTCCTAGGTCTCCCAGACTTAAATAGTTCAGACTTTATCTTATAGGGATATCTCAAAGGATTAGTTTTGTAGTTTTTAGTAGTTTGAAAGGGCAAAAGAAGAGAAAGCTTTAAAAAAGGAAACACCTTGTAGATTCTAGTTGAAATTTAGGACGTTTAATGATGGAGGCTGTAAAAATAGCTTGCATTCCATATTTGGGCTGAATATCTCAGAAACTGCAGGGGTTTTGAAAAAAAACCAATTTTTTTCGAAAATGTAAACACCCTGTAGCTCCGTAACGAAGCTTTTGCTGACCTATGTTCATATAAACTTTTTTTTCTAAAAATTGCATGTAGATTAACCCCCTCAAGTTGTGACATGCTATTATGCAACACCCTGTATAAGCATTAAAACTGCTTTTTGATGATGTAGTTATACCGAAACATAATGTGCTGACTGAACCTAATTAGAAAGGTAATCTTATTTGGGACAATTGGCAACTGAAGTTCGTCAAATGTGGATTCTTAATAAAGCAAATACTATTCCAGTCGTCATCTCGTCTACTATATTTTCAATTCATTTTAGCTAGTTTAGAATGCAAACATGCATGAGCAAGCATACTTTGACGCCATCTGTGGTAACTAATCTTCAGGTTACTGTCTTTTAACCGATATATATTTCTCGGTAACACATATATCCACATTTGAAACGAGATCTAGGGCATCTTGCACTTTTAATTATAAAACAACATTTCTCCTACGGGAAACGGAAGCGGCGCTCTACCCAAGTTATATTTTCAATATTGCAGGAAATTAATCCCGTATTTGACTCACGTTGATAATACGCTTTATTTTGGCACGTTCACTTCGGTACGTTGATCACGTATCTGGCGTTTTGCACGCGCTTGGTCTGATTTTATATTGTTCCGAATCAAGGTTTCCACATTGCTGAAAATCACTACGCAACAGATCTGCAAATATACTGTAATATTCCCAGAAAATATTTATGATTGAAAGTACTATCTTAAAAATGGAACTACACTCGGAGGCAAAATTAGCGGAACACTCGAAAATTTAACCAAATTCGAAGTCCGATATTTTTCCTAATTCCCAACCGATTTAGATGATTTTTCGGCAAGTTATAGATCAACTCTTCTGCTTTGTAGAAATTATAAGAAAAAACAAAAAAAATTTGAAAAAAATTTTATACGGGGGCAAAATTAAAAGTGTTTTTTTTGTCAAAAATTCGTAACACCCTGTGGAATTTCGTGGTCCGAGTTGAAACGTACAATATCATGGTCTGTCAAGACACATCTTCCTACAGTAACGCCCTTCTTGTTTTATGCATTTATCACTATTTTTACAAGAGATATCCAATTTGAAGCGAAAAGTCACAAATTTCAAGAATTTATTTTTATTCTTGCGTAGGTGCATAACATCGGAGGTCAGCCAAAAAATAAAATCAAAATTAGAGAAGCGGAAATCTAACGAAATGAAAATTTTTGAAATTCACTGGCCAATTTCACGCTCCGGGAGAACTCGAAGTACACTGGAAAATTCGTTGATTTTGCACATTTATTTTTGAATTTTTTTGTGTGACACTCTATAATAATCATCATTCCTGTCCAAAATTGAGAGCAGGTGTGTATCCTGGCGATACACTCGTGAAATGAAATGAACATGTAGAGAAAAATGTTCATGATGACCTACAAAAAAAACATTTGATTTTAGTAGCGAGTATGACCCCCCTGAGCTCTTGTTACAGCGCGCATACGATTTCGCATACTCCGAATGATGTTGTCTATCATCTGTTGAGGTATGTTGTCCCACTCTTCCACCAAAGCCAATGTCAGCTCTTCAACGTTGCCTGGATTCCGTTGTCGAACCCTTCTTCCAAGAATGTCCCAAACGTGTTCGATCGGGTTTATATCCGGTGACCGCGACAGCCAGTCCATTCGTGTGATCCCAACTTCATTGAGTTATTCTATCACTATGCGCGCAGTATGAGGGCGCGCGTTATCGTGCATAAAGAGGAAATTTTCCCCTATGTAAGGAGCAAAAGGCACAACATGGGGCTCCAAGATTTCTGTTATATACCGAAGGGCATTAAGTGATCCATTGCCAATAATCTCCAGTTCTGTTCGTACTCCCAAGCATATGCCTCCCCATATCATAACTAACCCTCCACCGTATTGCTCAGTTCCTGCGAAGTTCGCTTGATTGTACCGTTCCCCTCGATGCATCCATATTCTATCTCTACCATCCACGAAATTCACACAATATCGGCTCTCATCACTAAATAAAACTCGGCTCCACTGATTGATTGTCCATGCGACATGCTCCCTAGCAAACGCAAATCTTGCTACCCGATGGGCTCTATCGAGTCTTGGTGCTCTTGCTTGCGCGTATGATCTCAGACCAACTTCATTTAATCGTCTTCTGACTGTCCTCACACTGACGTTAATGTTATTCACTGCTTGTAAAAGGTTACGTGACAGAACAGCAGTAAGACGAGGATTTCTTATGGTTTGATTGACGATGAAACGGTCATGTATAGCGCGGGTTGCCCGATTTCTTCCTTGTCCTCGCCTCCTCACGTACAATCCAGTTTCCCTGTAACGTCGGATAGCCGACGTCGAGACACCCAACATGGTACCGACTGAGCGGTAGGTGCGCCCTTCCTCGATCAATGTAACTGCCCTTGCTACTGAGGTTGGTGGCAAATCTCTCATTCTGAATGAAAAATACCGTTTCGAATCGTAAACAGTAAAAGAATCACAAAACACCGCAACCGATCGAATTTGTATCAAATCAAAGAATGGAAAACTCTCATTCTTTAAACAAGTGCAAATGTGGTCATATACAAAATAACGTGTGTTGTATTTCATATTTGATAAAAAAAGGTGTGCACATGTGTAAATGAAAAGTTTTATCAATGGTCCCAGAATTCGGTTGTGTATTTCAATACCTACCGACTGTTATCTCCTATGAATTCCTAATTTTCACCAAATTAACCAAATTGTCATCAATAACTAATGCAATTCGAACATATAAATCGCAAACGACAATTTCGACACGCCTGAGTGATAATAAGAAAATTCCAAATTGATAGACAAATTTTAATGACAATTTCTTGATTCAATGGAATTTCTCCAAAATGGTGATTTTCCACTTGAAATTAAATATATTTTGCAAAAATAGAGATAAACGCATGAAACAAGAAGGGCGTTACTGTAGGAAGATGGATAGGATGGATAGGAAGAAATTCCACAGGCTGTTACGAATTTTTGACAAAAAAAACACTTTTAGTTTTGCTCCCGTATAAAATTCTTTTCAATTTTTTTGTTTTCTCTTATAATTTCTACAAAACAGAAGAGTTGATCTATAACTTGTCGAACAAATCATCTAAATCGGTGGAGAAATAGGAAAAATATCGAACTTCGAATTTGGTTAAATTTTCGAGTGTTCCGCTAATTTTGCCTCCGAGTGTATTAAGTATTTCGCAAGTGGAATGATTTTTGGAAATGTATTTCTTTGAGTAAAATCTGATATATCGTCTGATAACTGCAACACGGAGAAGAGGAACATTTAATTCAATAACTTAGAATATAATAATATTCTGCCATTTGATTCCATTGTAGAGCGACTGGGTCATACAGCAAACCTTCGATCTCAAACTAAACTTCACCTGTATAATATTTGGCTTAGATCATTTAATTCGAAGGATATTGTAGTCGCGCTGCGCTGAAGGCGTTATTAGCTATAGTAGCGATGCCGAAGATTAAATGATTTGACGAGTGGTTTCAGAATAGCAGAAGGGCGGCAATGTACATATATTGACTAATGTTCAAGCTCCTCAATATTGATTTGCTTGAGTATATCATATTTGTAATGTATAACTTACAAGATTATCAGTTCTTTTAATGTGACCTGTGCTACGAAAAGGGTGCTCTCTTGTCATCATCATTTTTCATATGACAAATGTCATATTTTTCGAACGACTGTCAAAATTTTTTCGCAAATTTTTTCTTAAAATTAAGCAAGTTCCACGAAGAACTAATATATTGGCGATGTCAACCCAGATTATTGGGTCCATAATGATTCTTAGCCATCTATAGATCATAATTGGCATCACTTGGAAGACTGAACCTGGCCATCGGGGCCCTTTCGGTCACACCGAGATGGAATTTGAAGGAAATATCGGTTATGTATTTTTTTTATTATCTCCTTAGTCCTTTTCATGACCTTGATAGCTATGTAAAATCTTGTCTCAGATTTGTTTAGACATATAAGAAGTATGATTGTTGAAATTTTTTTCTGCTGGTTTTATTTTTCCATTGTTACAGATTCCTGTCCCAAGCCCCCTTTCTTTCACCCTTGTCTTCGTTTAAAAATCATGGAATTCAAGACAGAATGAAGCGGCTAAGCAGAAAAATCTTCGGTACTCTTTTTGTACACACGACACTAACACAACATAAACAGACAAGCTATTGCTATTGCAATAGCGACAGGTTTGAGTTTTTTGCTCAGGTTTTTCACTCGTTTATTGAATGATATACAAGATAGTATGGTTCCCCTGTTACATTTCCTGAGCTCACACTTGGTTGGGTTTGTCTTCACTTCTTTTTTGTATATGGGTATTGTTATGCTCTCTCCATTCTTCTGGTATCTCCTTGTTGTTTTCAATTTTTGAAATAGTTTTGTTATTTCTTTTGTTATTTTTGCTCCCCATATTTAATTAGTTCGTTATTTATGTTGTCCGGACCGAGTGATTTTCTATTTTTTAATTTATGGATTACTTGTTGTACTTCTTCTAGGCTGATAATGTCATTTTCTGTTTCTTCGTAGAGTGTGTTTTGTTGTTCGATTTCTCGTTCCTCATTGTTACCGTTATCATTATCTCCCAGGTATAAGTTCTGGAAATATTTCACTCACTCTTTTGGTTTTATTACATTGATCTGCAGTTCTTCGGTGATTGGTTTTTCCTTTTCTCAACATGTTCCATAACTTTTTCTGTGCTCCTCGTAAGTCGTGTTCCATGTCATTTGTGAATCTTTCCCAATATATTTTTTTTTAATTCTTTAATTTTGTTCGTTGTTCTATTTCTTTCTGTTTTTATCTTTGGTACTCTTCTGGTGTTCTGTGATTGACATATCTGATATATGTGTTCTTCTTTTTCTTTTGCTAAATCTTTGATTTCCTGTGTGAACCATGGTTTATCTTTTCTATGACTGTTTATATTGATTCTTCGTTCCCCAATGGCTTCTTTTGCGCTGTTAATTATGTTGTTTTTCACTTTATTCCATGCGGCGTTTATGTTGTCTGTGTCTTCTATAGGGTTAAGATTGATCTTTTCCTCGAGTCGTGTTTGGTAAAGATTCTTAGTACTTTCGTTTTGTAAAGATTCAATGTTGAATTTAGTGATATAGTTAGGCGGTGTTTTTTCTCTTTTCTATATGACAGGCGGTACTTGCAAATAACCATTCCGTGCGAAAATACAACTTCATTGTGAAAAATGATTACAATTGAATCATTCAAAATATTGAACATCGCTAGCTACAACTCTTTCCCATCTTTCTGGCAGGTTCGATAGAAATGTTCGTCTGCTGTTTCTGACACACCAAAGATTCTTCTTGAGTTCAGCATGGTTCCACATCGAGCAATGCCTTCAGTTCAGCGTCTTCGAAGATTTTTGCCTTCCTTCACGAGGATAATCGGCCACCGATCGAAATCACCGTATTTGAAGCGACGGAACCAATTCCGGCACGTTGTTTCACTTAGAGCACATCTCCGTAAACTTTTGGAGCTTTCTATGAGCCGTTATGAAAGAAGAATATCCACACTTCCGCAAATGACGATTATTTGACACAAAATCAGAAATTTTCTCACAACTAAAAGTATATGACGCAAAATCAAAATCACTGATGTGTCACAGTGGTTTGTTTACCATAAGTCTGAGCTTTGGTCAAGAGGTTCTTGACATGTAAAATCTACCAGCACTCACCGCTGGAGCCATCTATTGACAAACAGCGAGAACTTAGTTGCGACCTAATATTTTCTCGATTCGGATAGAGTTTGAACCGCTATTTTAAATGACACAAAAATAATGCTATCTCGCTTAGAAATTAATCAAAATGGAAAGGAAGATGAGTACAATTTCGAGAAAAATTCAATTTTACCAAAATACATCATGTCCAAAAGTTTCATAGAGAATTTCATATCAATATCACTTTCACATTTTGGTGTTCTTTCGATATCTCCTTTTGACCTTTTCATTCTTCTTTCGATATTTTGATAGATACAAGCATATAGTGTAAGTACAATTATTCAAATTTTATAACACTAAATCTACCTCTTTTCATTAGAAGCATGCCCCATTCATATTGTTCTATGACTGAGAACCACAGATTTAAAGATCCTATCTATCAAATATGATATATATATATATATATATATATATATATATATATATATATATATATATATATATATATATATATATATATATATATATATATATATATATATATATATATATATATATATATATATATATATTCAAATTCAAATATTCAAGAGTGTTCCCATTGTTTTCAATGCATAAATTAAATCGCCGGGAAACACTACGGCAGGCATTGTAAATATAAATATTGTTGACAGAAGCAAGGCATTCCATGAAATTCTGTTCTAACTCTTCTAAAGTGTTACTGTTCTTCTTGTACAGTGAATCCTCAACATGACCCCAAAGAAAAAAATCTAGTGGAGTCAAGTCGGGGGAACGAGACAGCCATCTCACAGGACCTTTAGTCTCTATCCAATTATGTCGAAAATTCAAATTCAACAGATCAGTGATAGCCCTTGTTTGGTGGGAAGCGGCACCATCGTGTTGAAAAAAAATATTTGATCTTTGTGCTAACGGAAGTTGATTGAAAAATCCTTCAATGATATTATTGTTGATACGTGTTCCATACAAAATTTTGAAAAGCCAAAACGCGCCATATCTTCCTTGATGCTGCACATCAATAAGGCGTTGAGGATTTTCATCGGACCAGAAATGTTCATTAGAGCGATTAAATGTTCCATCTCTAGTGATGCGGACTTCATCTGTCCATATGACTTCTCTAAAAAAGTCCGCAGCAACGCATGTGTAACCTATTAATAATTTACTTTAGGGATATTTCCCGATTCTCTTTTTCTAAGTATATCTTTCACGTTCATATGATCAGTTTAGATTATGATAATATTATTTCCCAATATGAATGAATGCGTTTCGCTATTTCGCATAATTAATTTCATAATTAAAATCTTAACCCTCGGTTACTCGCGCCCTCTTTTCGAACGTATTTACTTGCGTGGTCTTGGATTGTAGACCATTTTCATTTTGACGTAAAAATCAATATCATCCATTCAAATACGTATTTGAAATTAAATAGTTTCTTTGATTATTTGGGATTAGAGTTGTTTCAGTTCTGATGAAAATATTGATTAAAATGTGTGAGAGAAGGGGGTACGACCTCACTAATGCCTAATAGCCTAATGTCTATTGTCCTATTGTTGCCCTAAACTCGATTGTGGGTTTTATGAGTTCCCAAGCACATTTTTCCAGGAAATCACTACGGAATACTCGTTGTACTGTTCAATTCCTTTTAAATACGCATAATCCATCTATACCTGCAATGTTCAGTAAAACATAGAACACAACCATAGACCACCGAAGGGTATTTCTATTAAGTAATTGTTGCAGAGTTTATCAACTGAATCAACACCAATTTTCGTTTTGTTATAGTCTGTAATGATACCTGGTTTCTTGTCATCTCCTGTCTCAGCATCTATTGAATTGCGGTGATGCATTGACGATAACAATAGCACTGATTCGTTTCTATTCGGGCAAAATGAAACAAGGCTGCATTCTTCCTTGAACACAAAAATTGAATATTTTACTTCAGTACTTGTACTCGGTAAAAATTCTGCTTGAATTTCATGTTTATTCCTTCCTAATGTATCAATATACATATGTTAATTTAGGATTTCCCAGTAATTTCTCAACAAGTGGTAAACTACTGAACCACTTGTCTCCGGTAATATTACGATCGGTACCGGAAATTAGATGAATCAGTCGGAGGACAATGTCTTCACCAGAGTTATTCACCCTATCGGGTAAGATGTTTTTGCATCAACAAGTGCATACATTTTGATACCATATCTGACAGGCTTACTTTGTATAAATTGTTTGAAGCCACATCTACCTCTGAAAGCTGATAGTTGTTCTTTTACGGTGAGCAACTCACTTGGTGTGAAATTGACTTGAAAATTCACTAAAAAATTTTGAAAACCTTCCTGAATAGGAGCCAACTTATCAAGCTCGCGTCTCTAGATGCTAGTTTCTATATTGTCGAATAGAATACATCGTAGAAGGCATCTGAATATATTTTCACTCATAGAAAGGTAGCATGATTCGACCCCGATACCTCTAGAATTGACCCAAATCTTTTTCAGATATTTTCTTGAACTCCTGAAAAAGCCAATGAGGAACAAAATTCATATAAATGCACTCAATTTCCTTTCATCAGTATTTCTCGCATTCTCAATCGTGCCAAATTTGTTTTGAACATTTTCTTATATATATATATATATATATATATATATATATATATATATATATATATATATATATATATATATATATATATATATATTTATATATATATATATATATGTTTGTTAGCATTATATTTCGAACGATTATATTGTTTACGAACAATTTGAAGCACTGGATTTCGGTTGTTACATTACGAGCATTATTTTTCGTTCCAGGGAGTTGTCTCACAATATTATGTGAACAAACTCTAGTACATCCTGCTCTGAATCCGTGTCATGGCTGCTCTCCTGAACTACATCTTGTTCTGCATTATCGTCTTTTTCAACATCGTTTTTATCAGAGAAATTTTCAAAATCACTAGTAACTAGACTTCAGAATCTTTGCTGGACTTTAAACGTCTTCTTTTTGGTTTAGACATACTTTTTTCTCTTCAAGGTAGGTTTCAATAGAATTTGAACCGAACTGACTCGAAGCACAAAGTAAAACGTGAATGCTCGCATGGTCTACAATCGTAAACCAGTCATAGGTGTGAGTAGCTACGCGCAATAAAACTAGTCTACCAATGAACGTCATTCAACATGGCGTGGTCTACAATCGTAGACCACTCCAGTAACGGAGGGTTAAATACAAATTTTCTTTTCTATAGCATTGAAGGATTACACCAGGCATTTCCAAAAAATAATATTTTGGCAGACTGAACTGCTAGAAAATAGAAATGAGTGCGTCACGGAGCCTAACCAAATAAAACCTATTTTGTTTATCACATTATAACATCTCACACTTTTCGTAATTTGGAAATGAAGAGCCGAAATGATTCAATTTTAAGTAGAAATTTTTTAACTAGATATAGGAGAATGACATAAACTTATGACCTAAGTAATTGTGTCCACTGAATCAATGCTATTGCAATTATTTCAAACACATTGAATGAATCCACACAAATGACATTGAGTGGTTGGAAAAGTCTCTTATGAAGAGGAAAATCTAGTTTGTTTGTTATTCCTTGAACGTACTCTATTTCCGCCTTCGGCCAATGACACGCCAAAGAATTCTATCACCTCACTAACCCGGAAACTTTGGCGAACCCCTCTCGTGTCGAGGGAAAGAATCTCTAATGTCTAACACATCTCTGTTAGACAAAACCGACGGCTTTACATTTCCTCCGAAAGATGGATACTCAAGCGATTCCCAGAACCCGAAAAATCGCACTGACTTTGTGGGGATTGAACCCAGATAACTCTGCGCAGGATGCGTGCATCATGTCCTCTTCGCCACAGCGAGGAAAATCTATATTCTAAGGGAAGAATTTGCAATAGGCAAACGTCTCCTACCATTGATTTGTGAATATATGCGATATCCAAGTAAATATATTTGAATTTTTGATTCATTAATGAAAGAGGCAAAGGCTGAAGGAATTAATGAGGTATATGATATATATTTGGATAGAATAAATATTCCTCCTATTAATACCAAAACCACACATAATTCGTGTTTTAGGGAACACAATCAAAAAAAAAAATATTCATTTTTATTTGAACTTTATTCTCGCTCTCCTTGAATATAAGGGGAAGGTCAATGGTTCATTGCAATTTTGTTCTGACTCCAGCATTTTCTTTCAAGACTTGATTGTGAGACCAAAAGGTTAACTTGATTTCAAGTCAAGTGAAATGCTAGATTTGTGGAACGAGTATTAGCGATTTAGCCTCAAGTTTTATAGCTCGACTGCTATCTGCGAGAACTTATTTGATATTCTAGAAGCTCTTCATCAAGTTGGGATAAGAAATTCAATTAAAAAATTGTGTTGTGGAAGTTGGGGATTATATTGTTTTTATAACTAACTCCGATACCACGAAAGCTTTATGTTTTAATTAGTGAAGACATCCGAACTTATATTTTCATGAATTTTTGATTCGATTGTATACATTTAACCAACCAAATTCAAAATTGAGAAAATTTCATTTCCGATAAAATTACCTGCCACAATTACGAGCAATATTTCTTTTCAGATCAGTTACACCAAGCCCTAGCCCAAGTCCTCGTCAGAGTCGTGGACCACCAAGACCACAAGTGCTGCCACTGCCTTTGCCGCCTCCAAAACATGTACAGTTGTCGGATCCCAGATGCGGCCCAGAGACGTTACACCCCACCAATACGTTAGGTGAGTACCGTTTAATGCTTCTAAGTCAAACTTCAGAAAATGTAGTTACATGTTCAACGAAAACGTTCAAGTATTTTTATATTTTATATAGCTCAATCGAGTGAACACCAAACAGATAGTTAAAATAGCCCTCTGAAGTCTGTTGGATACGTCATCGTCATCTCCTACAGGCATAATGACTTTATCGAATGAGTACATATATATATATATATATATATATATATATATATATATATATATATATATATATATATATATATATATATATATATATCAAGTGCGCGATTGATTCCAGAAGTTATCAATCTGCAGGATCACACCAGAGGAAATAATACTCCCATTACCTGGGGCCATCTCCTGCCAGTCACAAAACTGACTTCTTCTACTTTCATGGAAGTGCTGATCACTCTGGCATTTAGAATTTTTGCTTATCCATTCCACAATAATATTTGGGACTCTTCTGGCTCTCGCAGTTCGGTATAGTGAACTATTGCGGGTTGTATTAAATGCACCCTCTATGTCCATGAAAGTTGCAGCTGCAGTTTCCTTGAGGTCCAGAGACTGAGTTATCCTCCCGAATAGGTTGTTAGGTGA
This sequence comes from Cryptolaemus montrouzieri, assembly GCA_013387265.2. Classification (NCBI taxonomy): domain Eukaryota; kingdom Metazoa; phylum Arthropoda; class Insecta; order Coleoptera; family Coccinellidae; genus Cryptolaemus; species Cryptolaemus montrouzieri. The sequence goes on from JABFTP020000185.1 coordinate 131,220,340, forward strand.
AAGATCAATTGATTTAGTTTTCTGGAGGGAGATTAATATTCTCTGAGAGGCTTCAGCAGAAACACGTGAGTCCTGGTGAATCCATCTAACACCTTTTCCGGGGTTTTCAGAATGAAACACATGTGTCTGAATGACTTAGGTTGTGAGTTTGATTCACCTACATGGTGATGTATACAGGGTATTACATAATGGTATGTCACAACTTGAGGAGATAAATCTACGTGCAATTTGAAGTAAAAAGTTCATAGGCCCGCAGAAGCTTCGTTAAGAATCTACAGGGTGTTGAAATTTCCGGAAACATTGGTTTTTTCTTCAGAACTCCTGCAGTTTTTCAGAGATTCAGCCCAAATTTAGAATGCAAGCTATTTTTCACAGCCTTCATCATTACACGTCCTTAATTTTAACTATTATCTTTTTTTCAGTTCGCCACTGATCAGTGTACAATCAATTTTTGTCATCTTCGTTCAAGTTAGAAACTTTTTTGACACTTGTAATTTTTTCGTGTCTCCGACTGTTCTCGAGCAAAAAAACATCAAACGATTATATGCAGTTGCTGAATTGAAAGCTCTTCTAATTAAAAAAATTACTAGTAGGCTTTGATTTTTTTCATTTATCTATTTATTTTGACTGTTGCTAAAGTTGAACCAATGTCTGCTCGAATTGTTCATTGAATTAACTATCAGTTTTAAGTCTTTTAAAGTTATTGCTGTAAGAAAAAAATGGCTAATTTTACTAACGCCGAATTGGCTGATATCCATTACATGTACGGTCTGGCTGACGGCAACACAACAGAAGCTAGACGATTATATCAGGTACGCTTTAAAATCGAGTAACATCAGACAGGCAAACGTTTTCAAATATCCACAGAAGGTTGAGGGAACGGGTACTTTTACTGCAAATAATCATTTAAAAGTTGCAACTCAAACTATGAGAACTCCAGATATTGTGGAAGCAGTTTTGAATTGTATTGATTTGAATCCTCTTGTGAGTACAAGAAAAAGAAAAATTGGAAATCAGATGAATATTTCACATGCTATAGTTTGGAGGATTCTCCACGCCTTTTTATTGTACCCGTTTCATATTCAACGCGTCGAAACTCTACTTCCTCGAGATTTTCCTTCAAGACTGAATTTCTGCCGATGGTTCTTAGATAAAATGCTCATTTTCATAGTGAAATAATGTTTATAGACGGAGCTATCATTTCGAGATTTGCTATCACAAATTTTCACAATAATCATTATTGGGCTGAGGAAAACCCCCATTTGATCGAAGAATCACATCATCAAGAACAATACTCACTAAATGTCTGGGTCCGATTAAATGGAAATTATTTGATTGGGCCATTCTTTTTAGCCTAAAACTGAAAGGTCCCGCTTATCGGCGATTTCTTGAAGAGGAGTTACACTTATTGTTCGAGGATGTGCCACTTTTAGTGAGAAACATAATGTGGTTCATGAATGACGGCGCATCAGTACATTTTAGTGGAGGAGCTAGGCAATTCTTGAATAAAACATTCAACAACCGATTGATATGTCGGGTGGGCCAGAACCATGGCCTCCTAGGTCCCCAGACTTGAATTATTCAGACTTTTTCTTTTGGGGATATCTCAAAAGTACAGTTTATACCACTCCAGTGAACACAGCAGAAGAATTGAGAAATCGAATAATAACCTCCTGTGACACGATAAGAAATACCCCAGGAATATTTCAAAGAGCGCGTGATCATATGCGAAGAAGGACCGAGGCCTGTATTCTTGCAGGTGGAGGCAATTTATTTAGTTTTTGATTATTGTTTTTTTTAGTTTGATATTGAATATGTATACGTGAAGTCTCAGAAAACGAGCTATCAAAATAAAATCAATAGTTTTCCCACTCAAAAACTGTTTGAGATACGAAAGTGTCAAAAAAGTTTCTAAATTGAACGAAGATGACGAAAATTGATTGTACGCTGTTCGATGGCGTACTGCAAAATAGTTTGAAAGGGCAACAAGGGACATGGCCTGGGAAAAGAAATTACCTTGTGAATTTCAGTTGAAATCTAGGATGTCTAATGATGGAGGCTGTAAAACATAGCTTGCATTCCACATTTGGGATGAATATCTCAAAAACTGAAGGAGTTTAAAAGAAAAAAACAATTTTTTCCGGAAATTTCAATACCCTGTAGCTAACGAAGTTTTTGAGGACGTATGTTTATATAAACTTATTTTCTTAAAATTGCACGTAGATATACCCACTCAATTTGTGACATAGTATTATGTAACACCCTGTATAGCCCTAACCCTCCGCCAGCTGGTCGTGACCAGATTTCACCGAAAAAGACTAATGTGGTACGGAAGGACGACTTCCGCCCTTCGCTGTCGCAAGGCAGCTATGATGCCATCCTCCCCTGGAGATTTACATGGCATAAATGAGTGAATTGCTACTTAACTGCTTAGGGCTTCATGATCGATCTGGCGTTTTTCCAACGTTCTATATGGCGATTTAGCAACACTTTTCAGGGCGACAGTGTCACAGCTATCACTGATATCAAGAACCCGATGATCTGGGAAGTGTGTTCTTGCAAAAATCTTCAACACTCTCTTCCAGAGTCCGTGTACTGTCCATCTGAGCCTTTGACAGATCGAATGGCCAGCATAGGGCTATAAATCTAACCCAGAACGTAACAGAATGGTATTATATCGAATGTCACTCGGAATTAGTAACGAGAAATTATGAATGATTAGGTAGCTTCCCGCTAATTCTAGTTGTTTTTTCGTTTCAAGTCATTTTTCCGAAGAATTAATAAGTGTATAAGACAAAAATTCAGTATATACAGGCACAATGCAAGATTATTTTCACCCTAACGGAAATTGTGCATTTTGACTCTATTGGAAACGATTTTCAGATCACAAGGATCCACAGCAAAATGTACGCAAATACGGTTCATTAGTTGGTTAAGTATTAATTGAACAGTTAACTATAAGTAGATAGTGAAGCAATCACACTTCATCTGATGTAATCAAATACGAATATATCTACTTTTTACCGCAAAAGTTGAGTTTTAGGGACATTATTATCTTGCAACCTCATAAGTAAATTTACTGGTTAATGCTCGTAATCGTTAACTACCCGAAAGGTTTGTTTACTATTTTCTCACTATACATGACAATAACTGAATTAAACACCTCAAAAAAGTCTAGGGAACACTGAATATCGATATATCGTATTCAGAACGATCAATATGAATGATTTTTTTCAAGAAATGCACACCTGCATCAATTTCTCACCAAATTATGTAGAGTGCCAAAACAGATTTCATTTTTTTCATAAGAAACTGAAAATGCAGCAGATGCGACGCTGCTTTATAATCATTTCATGTATTCAGTGTTTGAAATCAGTTAGTTGGCACTTTGTTTCTGTTGTAAGCACAAATAAAAGATTCAAGTTTTGTGATTCGACCATGGAAAGACGACATTCTACTAGAGAAGAGATGTCACGAGCCGTTGGCATGCTCCAAGCTGGGAACTCACAACGGGAAGTATCCAGGGTTCTGGGAAGTAGCCCAAGTGTCATAAACCGTTTATGGTCGCGTTTCAATGAAACAGGTAGCGTAGAAGATGGCGTTTCAGGATTACTACAGTCGCCCAAGACCGATTTTTGGTTTTACAAGCCAGAAGAGATCGTACTACCACAGCATCCAATTAGCTCAAGAGCTATCACGAGTTCATAATGTACAAATTTCCGACCAAACTGTGAGAAATCGACTGCACGAAGGTCAACTCCACTCCAGACGTCCTCTAAGAGTTCCACAACTGACCCATGGAAATCGCGCTGCTCGTTTAGCTTGGTGCCAAGAACACGTAAACTGGGATCAAGAGAGGTGGGCCACAGTTCTCTTGAGTGATGAATCTAGATTTAGTTATCCCGATTCGGGAAGAATTCGAATATGGAGGGAACCTGGAAAGCAAAACCGTCTCCAGCATGCTCGAGAAGTTATTAGACAGGGAGGCGGATCAGTGATGTTTTGGGGAGGTATACTCCTTGGTGGAAGAACTGACCTCGTTTTCATACAGAACAAACTCACGGGAAATTCTTACACAAATGAGATCGTTTTACCTGTAGTGGTACCGTATCTCCAAACAATGGGTCAAAATCCACTCTTCCAACAAGATAATGACCCTCTCCATCGTGCAAGAGTTGTCTTGAACGTTCTTGAAGAGAATGATATCGATCTTCTACCGTGGCCAACCTGCTCCCCACATCTGAATTCCATCGAGCATGTGTGAGACATCCTAAAAAGAGATCTCCTGCGTCAAAACGTCTTCCATCATGAACAGGAGCTTCGATTAGCAGTTCAGGAGGCTTGAAATGACTTAGGCCAAAATGTAATAGACAATTTAATATTGAGCATGCCGCGACGATGCCAAAGTGTCATTAATAACAGAGGTGGACCTTCAGGGTACTGAAAAATATAAGTGCTTCCATATCGTTTCGAAAATATTAGTTCAGGATTTTTCTTTGTGTTTTACCAAATTTCGTCATTTTCAAATTTCAGATCTTTTTTCATAATAGGTGCTTTGGAGAAGTCAAATATTATTTTGTTTTCTTGGGAATACATTAGATACATTACATCCTAACAAAAACCGAAAGATATCTATAAATTCGAATCATCAAATTCATATTTTAAATATATCGGTAAGTGTTCCCTAGACTTTTTCGAGCTGTTTATGATAAATTTCGAAAAAAGATTCGTCGAAATTACATTTTTCATACACCGTTATGAGGAAGTTTGGAAGAATTCTTAAATGACGTATCGCTCGACTCCGTTGTCCTATTCATTCTTCAGTGATTGAACCTGACGTGCGGTTAGATTCCCAAACAAAATCATTATTCAATATACAGCGTGGCTCGTTTGAGATGGGACACTGTGCATATTTGAACATATATCTCGAACAAAACAATGCAGGTTTAAGTAGGAAATACAAAAATAATGTTGTAGTGAAGAAAAGTTCAGTTTTCCCTTTGTTAACATGGAAATTTACTTGAATGATAAACTGACTGTATTCTGCAGATATATTTATATTCCATTTTTCTTTTTTATGATCTTTTATTCCCTTAATAACCTGATAAGAAAACGTTCACCTTGTTCGTCTCTCGTCTTTCCAAGATTTGCGGCGGAAGAATCAGAATGAGAACGCGAGAAATGTATTTTTAAAGACATTCCACACCCCACAGTCTTATATCATTTGAACAGTCACTCGACAAAAACTGCGTTTTCTGAGTTTTATGATTACCTGAAAATACTCGTATTACATCATCCTCGGACTACCAAGCCGCTTTATAGCTCTTCATAATTTCTCTTATTGTTGGGCTTGCAAAAAAATCTTTTGTAATCAAGCATCTCTATATTTCGATCAAGTACAAAAATCTTTCAACATCTTCATCCAGAACCTCCACACAAAATTCTCCATTAACCTAGTTTTATTTGAATAGTTTTTCCTGTAGAATGAGATATTTATACAGGGATATCCTTCGGAATCTTCCGTTAAAAACTTTTCAAGTTCCAATTACAACATCAAGCTGAAATTTTATACGCGGCCATAACTAGCGATTTCCAATTGGAGTGAAATATTTTCGACGTGATATCATTTTCGGTTATACCGGAACCGAGTCATCATTTTGTTATTTCAAACGGCAATCTACCTTTTATATTATACATCTAGAACCGACATTTGAGCAAAGCATAAAATACCCAAGTTGTTGGCACTTATCTGTCAAAACTTTCGACAGATTTAATTATTTTTGTTTTAAACTCGATTTTTGAGGAACTATTAAAAGAAATGTAGCTCGTAGATCTTTTGCACCACACACAATTTTTGCTTGGGTGAATAGAAGAAGGATCAAGGAATGTTTTAAGCAATGTACACATGTCAAATGTTGATTGTGTCGTTTTGTATGATTTTTTAAATTTGACCTTTTTCAAACAGCAATAACTCAATTTTTTTCAAATTGCACGTGCCAATTTTTATATCGCCATCATCGGAAATATCCGAAAAATACAACACATTTGGAATAAAACCACTGGTTATTCTAACGAAAATATATTTAATGTTTTTAATTCATTTTAGAATATCAAAAAGTAGTGGGTAGAATCTAACCTAACCAATTTCAAAATTTACCGTCTATGAGTAAAATAAAATTTCGAAGCATTAGAAGCAATTTTCAACAATTCGGATGAATAAAAATTGTAGGAGCTAAGCGAAAACCTATCATCGAAGATAATTACATTAATACGAATGAATGATAGCAAACATTATAAGAGAAAACTAATTTACGATCTGAATCGTCAATATGGGCCCCATTTTGCTCGATACACTTGGCAGCTTGTATACGAACATGATGAGATGCCTTCCTAGTTTCCTCAGGATCAATATTACGAAAAGCATTATGAATGCGCTCTAGTAACTCTTCTTTACTTCTTACAGGAATAAGATACACCTCACTCTTGATTTTGCCCCATAAATAAAAATCAAGGGGCGTCAGGTCCGAAAAACGCGGAGGCGATAAATTTGGTCCTTGATTACCCTACCATCTATCCTCGAACATTTCTGTTAGCTGCCGATCTACAGCTCGTGTTTTATGTGCTGGTGCACCATTCATTTGGTAATAGCAATCCCTCAGAATTTTAAGGGGTAGTGCATCTAAAAAATTTGCTAATGTTCCTCTCTAAATTTCTAGGTATCTTTGTCCATTAAGATTTTCCTCATAATTGTGATAAGCCAACAAATTATTCATTAAAATTGCAAAAACGTTCACGCTGAATTTATTTCAGAAATCAATAACCTCAATGAAATGTGGATTTTTTCTGGCCCAAAAATGTCGATTTATCCTATTGGTTATTCCACTTTCATTGAACTTGGCTTCATCAGCCCATACAATGTTTTGCAGAATTGTTTCATCTTCTTGAAGCCGAATCAATAAATTTGCACATAAATTTAGCCGCTTGGGAAGGATAGTTGGTTTCAATTTTCATCTACTTGATTCAAATATTTCAGAGCATTCTCTGTTATCAGAGAAATTTGACGCTTCATCTGATGGCGATATATAAATTGGCACGTGCTTCTTTGACATGTGTAGATTGCTTAAAAATTTCTTGATCCTTCTTCTATCCACCCAAGAAAAATTGAGTCAAAAGATCTACGAGTTTTTCGACCAGAATGGTTACACTTCGAGAATGCTTCACTTCAATTAGAAATTGCTTGATATTGTAATTGGAACTCAAAAGTTTTTAACGGACGTTCCCGGTGGATAACGAGAGGTAAAATTGAGTTTGCTGTACTTATATTATGGCATGCTGAAGTGGAATAAAACGAGAAGTCAGGAAGAATCATTTTGTTTATCCATTTATGACTTCATTTCTCCTTTATCTCGAATTGAGTCATTCAGAAGAATCCAACTTGCTAGATCATAATTATCAAACCTTCCTCTAAATAACTCCTACGTATCAAACTCATGACTACAATGATGGCCGTTACTGCATTTCCTGCTTCATTCTTAAAAAACTGGCAATTGGTGCCATCATGCCAAGCTCCATAGCACAATCTCACCAGAATCTATAACGGGTGCAGACCAGAGTCTTTCCGCAAAGCAAACTTTGGCTCATTGAGCTCTTTCCGCAAAATTTGGCCCATTGAGCTCTGCGAAATTCCACTTGATCTCGCAACTTTCATATTTTCTTAATGGCTCATATTTCAATGGTTTGTTGTAGTTCTCTTATTGTGGAGAAGAGAAGAGTAAAATCTCTGCAATTTTTCAACTAGTCGTTGTAAGTATGAAAGAACGCTGGTTGTGCGGATCATGAAACTCCCGAAGTGATCTTTGATTTCGCACAATTCATATCTCCACAATTTCTGTTATATGTGTGCACAATTTATGACATATCATGTAATCTTTTGATGATAAGTATATTTATTCTATTCTATTCTATTCTATATATGCTACGGTACACCCTACCGTAAACCTGATGTAAACGATGCCCTTATTATAACCCCACAGGAAAAAATCTAGACTGCTGGCCATCTAACAGGACCACCACGTCCTATCTATTCGTTTAGGAATACATGACTCAAGTGCTCCCTAACCTGATGTGAGTAATGTGCCCGTGCTCCATCCTGTTGAAACCACAAATCAAAACTGCAAAAACTGCAGCGGCTTGCGTGCTTGGGCATAGCAGGTGCTATGAGAAGCACCCCGACTATTGCCCTGGAGGTAATCCTAAATCTCGCCCTCTTCATATAAAATTGAAAAGGGAGGCGTTGATGGCGGCATTACGGCTCCAAGACACAAAAAAAACTATTACCTGGTGATCTGAAGGGACACCTGGGGATTCTGGATTACATAGCGCCAGAAATCTTATCACAACCATCGGGTATAATGCCGCTTAAGTTTGATTTTCACACACCCTTCGAAGTGGTCATAGAAGATTGTACCATCGTAGAGAGAAAAATAAATCAATTGGACCAAAATTCCTCCATTTGGTACACGGACGGATCAAAAACGATTGATGGAACAGGAGAAGGCATATATGGACCCAAGTACTCTTCATCAGTGCCTCTGGGCTCTACTCCCTCAATCATGCAAGAAGAAACACTTGCTGTAAACTTTTGCTGCCAGGAGGGACTACGAAGGAAACTCAAAGGAGCAAAGATTTACATTTTACGGGACAGTCAGGCAGTAATAAAAGCTCTAAACTCTTACAGTTATCGAAGCATCTCTGTCTGGGAACGCCGTCAATCCTTGAAGCAACTTGCTGAGGGGAACAAACTTCTCCTGTGGTGGGTGCCTGGCCACGAAGGCATACAAGGAAATGAAGCCGCAGACGAACTGGATGAATCAGCTGCTGGAATCCCACCCACCGGACCTGAACCGTTCTGCGGTATAAGTAAGCCGCACAGACGACAGGAACTGGAACGATGGGAAGAATCTAGCGAAAAAGAATACTGGAGGAAAACTCCAGGCCAAAGGCAAGCGAAAAAGTTCATTGACTATTCGCCAATGAAGACAAAACAGCTTCTCGATCTCTCTAGGGACGAGTTGAGGATCATAACAGGCCTCCTAACTGGACACTGCCCACTGAGATACCATCTCAATAAAATGGGCAAATCGGAAACGGCAACATGCAGAATGTGTAAAGAGGGCGTTGAAACTGGCGAACATATTCTTTTCAGTTGCATCGCAACTGTCCTTCAAAGACATATACACTTCGGTAGCGACAAACTAGAGCCGCACGAAGTAAAAGCGAAAGCTCCCAGGGAGATTCTTAATTTTGTAAGGGATCTAGACCTACAGGGAAATGAATAAGAAGGGTTACGAATAAAAGATCAATTTGGTCGTAGTTCGGAAAGGCTTGCAAAGCCAATGGACTTTCACGAATGTAGTGTAATGTAATGTTGGTATGAACTTCATTCGTTAATCGTAGAAATTTATCAGTTTGCCCGTACTACATGTCGGTACCAGAACACTATATGTTCCTTCGCTAAGTGGCTATTTAATATTACTGTGTTTTTAATGAAAGAATTGTGGAAAGTATAAAATTTATTTTATTTCATCTTCATTGAAAATCAATTTACATAAAATAAATGTATCAATATAACTCAATATTGAATTCGTCTGGCGTGTGATTTAACAGATAAGTCAATGTCTCACCTTTTAATTGAATTAATTAAAATAGTGTATTGCATAGTATAATTAATAATGGAAATGTCTGGTATTGATGAATTATTATTGTTTCTAATAGCTCATAGAAGTAAGCTACAAATAGACAACTGCTATTCAGTTGAGAAGTTAATATCTGTAACTGAATAGGATTTATACTCTTCTCGAAACCAGGTACGCAAACTAATCACTATTGCAAAAGAGACGTACTAACAAGCAGCTTTCTCAAAATTCTCGTTTCAAGAATATCACTTCCACTCAAGTTATTAAAGCTTTCAATTCATTGAAATTAATTAATCGAACATTAAAAACATCCGGAGCTTACTGAAAAATAAAATACCACGCTGTTCATGTCATTCTGAAATATTAAATCTTCCACTTGGGATATTAAAAATTTCTCATAAACACAATACTCAATAAAGAAGGTACGTGCTTCTTAATTGTGAGGTTAGTTTGATATTTGTGGCCTCCCTGGAACGTTTCGCAATTATATGATGTTCGTTAAATTTAATAACCGCAGAAGTTACAAATACTCTGTGAAGATTTTTCCTTGAAAGTGGTGTTTTAGAGCCAAGTTCTGCAGTCGAGACCCCGTTAAGATTTGAATAATCTGGAAATCAGGAAAGAAAATTAAACCAGATTTAATGAAAATCCTCAGGAGTTGGCGTAAATGCTTTGATATTTCATATGCTGCCTGTTTCATTTTGAGAATTGAGATTTTAACATCAATAGTATTGATTTGATTAAAACACAAATAGAGAATTTTACTATGTTTGTATATGTAGTTCAAGATATCAAGGTACGTGCGTCACAAATATTCTGCGCAAGGGCGGTGCTTTTATTCGTGAAATTCGGTATTTCTAAAAGCGTCTGTTCGCCACTAACGCAAAGAGCGCGATGCGGAATAACAATACAGGGCTGAACTTACCCAACCGCTGGCATGCGAAAATTACGCTTTTCGAATGAATTATCTACCGTGGTGATCATAATTATTTTTAACACTATTCAAAGGCGGATATTCAGTGGACTAAATAATTTCACATTTCTATTAAAGTATGATTCAAGAACATGTGCAGTCCGTGCATTCTAACATTGAGTTTGATATCTTTCCTGGTTTTAAATCTTGAAATCAAAATTTCTCCCAACTGACTTGTAATATGTGTGATATCGATTTTCTTTTCTTCCTGAAGTTTGATACTATCCTCATATAAGTATGTAATTCTTTTATATTGAGTAACACTTCATTTCCGGAATTATTTGCAATAAAATTTTTGTAATACTAATGTTCTCTTGTTTTCATGAAACATTGAAGTCAGTGAGGCAATACTCGGAAAATGATGAAACTTGTCGAGGGAAAGGTTAGAAAATATATTTCCATATCGCTGATCCTTTACAGAGTTGGATCTCTTGAAGATTTCATTTTTGTACGAACGGTATTGTATTTAGAAAATAAGAATCTACTTCAGCAGTTTAATTTGAAGTGAACAGGGTGTCCTAATTTTCTATAAAAAAATCTTGGGAGATTTTTTCAGATTGGAAGACACTTTTTTTTTCCGTAAAAATTCATGCTCCTTCGGCCAGAGAGGATGAATACTTTTTTCCCTTCGTTTTCTTATTGCCCAGAAATAGCTTTATTGATGAATAGAAACAAATTATCCTGATTATCTACAGGACTGACTCGAAAAAATTATTGAATATTGTAATTTTAAAAATATTTTATCTTTATTTTTTCAAATGGAACATACTGTATTTTATTATTCCTGTCAACGCATACACTATTGTGCCATATTTTTGCAGAAATAACCTTATATTCATCTTGGACCATTTTCGAAATAAAAAAATAAACTAAAATAATAAAATCAGAGTTTATCAGTACATATCATTATACTTGATCAGAGAAATGGAAATATTTTAAGATAGTCGTGTATGAAATAAGTAATAGATTGGTTTTTGGTGAGTTGATCTACAAGGTGTTGAACTATTTCAATAAGTGTTCGAAATGTTACCCGTTTCTTGGTAGACATGACTCAATCCTTCTGACGAGAGACCGTTGAACTCTCAACAACATTTGCTGATTAACTGACTGAAAGGCGTCGACTATTCTCTGTCTCATACCTAAATGTGTTGTAGAAGAAATCTGGTAAACGATGCCCTTATTATAACCTCACAAGAAAAGATCTGGACTGCTGGCCATCTAACAGAACCACCACGTCCTATCTTTTTGTTTAGAAATACAGGATTCAAATGCTCCCTAACCTGAGGTGTGTAATGTGCCCGTGCTCCATCCTGTTGAAACCACAAATCTTGTCTTATATGCTCTGGTACATCGGCAAGTAACATTGGTAGTTGATTTTGCAGAAAATCTAAATACATTTCACTATTGCGGTTCCCGGCGAAAAAGTGCGGCCCAATTAGATATCCATTTACTATAGCGGCCCATACATTCAAGGACCAACGATGCTGGTGATCTACCTGTCTCATGAGGTGTGGATTTTCCGTGGTGTCATAATGAAAGTTGAGCCTGTTAACGAACCCATTCTTGAGGAAAATTGCCTCGGCCGAGAAAAGAACTCTGCTAACATATTTGGATATTTTCCGCTACTTTGTCACTTGCCAAGTTGCAACAATTGATTCGATTTTCATGGTCTTGGTTGTTCAGTTCCTGGTGCAGCTGTACATGATATGCATGAAATTTATTCACTTTCAAGATTCTTTGGACGGAAGTTTGACTTATATCTGTTAACTGAGAAATCGGTTTTTGACTTTTATATGGATCCTCTCTCACTGTCAACAAAACTAATAACTGGTTGTCGTCAGCTGTAGCAGTTTTTGGTTTTTCATATTTTTTGTAAGCGATATTACCCGTTTCGATAAATCTAATTTGAAGTTTTTCAAAGCATCTTGCATCAGGATGCCTCTTATCAGGAAACCTTTGTGCATAAACTCTACTTAATGGCAGTCAATTCAGAATATTGGGTTCAAACCTCACTTTAACAATGTTTAATAACGAAACACTGATAAATTCACCATGTAAAGTGCAGAATAGGATATGTCCGGACACCTGACAGAAGGCACAAATAAAAAAAAAACGTCAACTTATACCTCGATTTACGTTTTAATCATCTTGATTTTATCGTTCGTTGAAAGAATTATTTTGTTTAGGTTTCATTTTGTACTACTTGAATCATTACAGAAAAAAAACTTCTGTGCCAATAATGATGCATGTTGATGAGTTTGATACGGTTTGTAGAATTTTCATAACTAATCGAATATTTCGAAAATGATCGAAGGTAAAGATAAGGTTACTTCTGCAAAAATATAGCACAATATTTTATGCGGTGACATGGATAATAAGGGTGTTCCATTTGAAAAATCAAGATATGATATTTTTAATATTACAATATTTAATAATTTCTTTGGGTAACTCCTGTATAAAATGAACATAATCTATTTCATTTCATCAATAAAGCTATTCTTGGGCAATAAGAAAACGAAAGGAAAAAAGTATTCATCATCTCTGGCCGAAGGAGCATGGGATGATGTGACAGCCTATTTTCATGAATTTTCACCGAAAATAAAAAAAATTGTGAGGAAACTACTCAACAAAACAACTTAATACTTAAAGATATTATAGCAGAGTTTAGGCCACTCCTGAATCTTGAACAAAAAAGTGGTCTTCCAATCTGAAAAAACCACCCAAGATTTTTCTATAGAAAATTGGGACACCCTGTTTACTGCAAAATAAATTGCTGAAGTAGATTCTTACTTACTTAATACAATAGCGTTCGAATAAAAATGAAATCTTCAATAGTGTACGAGCTACATAGTACCGCGCCACTGGTGAATCTCCCAGTATAAATATATAGGTACCGCCGCGTAAAACTCCTCAGGCTCAAAACATTTTCAGTTATTATCCTAGGGAGTTGAAAGATATTTCTCATTGTAGGAATTTCTGTCCTCGTTGAAAGGATTATTTTTTCTCATCCTGTATATAAAATTCAATCTCATACGTTAAATACAATCATTAATACCTTCCATTTGAGGTATTCCACTCTCAAATTCGTAAGTTTTTCTTCAATAGAAATAGAAGAAATAAGTTATACAGAATTTTCGCATAAATAGGAAATTCGAGTGAACCTATAACACAACTACGAGAAAATTACCTCAAATTAGGTACATGTCTACCTCATCGATGATTCGAGGTGAAAAAACTCGAATCAAATGATTTACGTTCAAGTGAATGCGAGTGAAAATTCACATATCATTTTTCGGTAGCCGACCACTTATCGAGGGTGTCGAAAATTCTTCTGTGGTCTGCATTGTGAACTAGCCAACCACAGACATGATGTTTATTATTCATTCATTCTTTCGAGAAATTGTTTTCTTTTTCGTTTTTAATTGTGTTATAAGTTCGCTTGAATTTCTCATTCATGCGAAAATTCTGAATAACTTATTTCTTCTTTGTCTTTTCAGAAAAAAAATTATCGCACGGATTTGCGAATGCAATACCTCAAATGAAAGTATTGATGGTGGTATTTAATATATAAGATCGAATTCGATTTACTAGGTGAGAGAAAAAATAATCAGGGAAAACAATTTTATTTTCTCAATTCGTATTTTGGTATTAACGATATTCTTCGTACCAATATTTGGAAGATGTCGAATATACCTACAATTTGAGATATCTTTCAACTCCCTAGGACAGAAACTGATGAAGTTATGAGCCTGGGGAGTTTTACGTGGTGGAGCCTGTATATATGAGTATAATACATCATAAGACGATCATCATACTCCTTGAATTTCTTCTGAATTGAAGTTTCTAGAAATAATAATGAATCCCAATGAAAAGTGTGTATTGTTACCATAAGAATTTCATTGATAATATATGTTAATGTTACAGACGGTAACGAAATGATCGAAACTAACGTTTATCATGGAGAAAAAACGAAATAATGGAAAACTGCCGATCCGATGAACTAAATTCACTAAATTGGTATAAAAAAATTCAATTTTCTGTAAAAATATCGATAATAGATTATACAGAGTGTTACATAATAGTATGTCATAGCTTGAGGGGGTAAATTTACGTGCAATTTCAAGAAAAACAGTTTTTATAAACATAGGTCCACAAAATTTTCGTTACAGAGCTACAGAGTGGAGAAATTTCCGGAAAAAATTGGTTTTACTTCAAAACATTCGAATTCAACATGTTTTCGATTAATATTTTGACAAAACTTATTTCGTTTGATGTTGAGAATTTATACCCAAGTGTTCCTCCAGGTGATGTCAAAATATTAATCGAAATTATGTTGAATTCGAATCATGTTAACCATATAATTAAATCAGAAATATTGAATCTGTTGGACGTTTGCATTGAACAAAATTATTTTTCTTTCAACAACATTTATTACAGTAGTGAAAATGGTTCGATCATGGGAAATCCTTTGAGTCCACTTTTAGCAGAGATTTTTATGAATAATATTGAACAGAAAATTCATACACATCCACTCATTTCCAAATTTCTTTATTGGTATAGATATGTTGACGACATCTTAGTATGTTTCATTGGAACTACTCGTTAATTAGACTTATTTCTTAATTTCATCAATTCCATCCATTTGAACATTAAATTCACAATAGAAATTGAACAGAACAATTTCATTAATTTTTTGACTTGAAAATCACTAAACAAAATAATAATCATGTTTTTCGGTCTTTCGTAAACAAACACATACTGATACAATTATACATAACTACTCATTACATCCAATTCAACACAAAGTTGCAGCTTTAAACAGCATGGTACATCGGTTACTCAATTTACCTTTATCAGTAGAAGATTATAATAAAGAGCTGAACATCATCAAACAGATAGCCATTAATAATTCATATAATCCGGATATGATAGATCTAATCATTCGTAAAAGCTGTATCAGAAAGCAATAAATGAAGTATATCTTATTCATAAAGACTATAAAATATTCAACAGTTTAACATTCTGCGGTTCTGCAAGTACAAATATTAAATCCTTTCTCGTCAAACAAAATCTTAATATATCTTTCAAAACTTCTAATAACTTAGGTAAACATATTAAAAATAATAAATCTCGTGTTGAAAAATCAAGTAAATCAGGAATCTATAAACTCAATTGCGGTTCTTGTGATAAAATTTATATCGGTAGGACCTATAGGAGTTTTGGCATAAGAACATCTGAACATAAACGTAGCTTCGATAAAAATAAATCTGATTCAAATTATTCAAACCACTTAATAAAAGAAAACCATTCATTCAATAAAAACTTTGACATATTACATATAAAATCAAAAAGTTCAAAATTAGATCTCCTAGAAGCATTAGAAATAAATAGATACAAACATTCGGACAAGCTTTTAAATGAGCAGGTAGATGTGAATTTATCACCCCTACTTAACTTGTTTAATTAGTTTTCATTACCTTTCATACTAACTGTACAATGGCTCGGTGTGGATTTTCCTGTTATTCATCCAACTTGTTCTACGATTTGTTTATAATACCATACTCTTCATTCTGTTTGTCATTCTTGATAAAGCTGCTGTGTCAGCGAAAAGTCGTCGAATTTTTTCAAATAAAGTGTAGATTAAAGTTAAACCTTGTGTTTTTTATCTCATTTAGATCAACGTACAATCAATTTTCGTCATCTTTGTTCAATTCAGAAACTTTTTGACATGTATAATTTTAAAGTATCTCTAACCGTTTTCGTGTGAAAAATTATTGAATTTGAATTAATTATATATCATCCTATTGTAAAGATTTCAGGTATTCTTGTAAATTTGAATTATAAGGATATCATTTCAAGATCTTTCAAATAATATACGGAGTTTGAGTAAAAGTTTCGATCACCTTTGAGTTGTGTTACATGAATTGGCAAGTAACTATGATTATATTGTTTTGACAGAAACTCTTCAGCTTACCGATTTAGATTTGTTTAAACTTGATGGGTACGACATATTTTACAATGGTGGAGATTATAATAGAAATGACGGCATTATAGTCTATGTCAAATCTAATTTCAGATATACTTTTGAAAGTGTAGAAGTTGGAGATATAAAAGTAGTGAAGTTGTTGATTGAAACCAATCACAAAAAAATTCAGATAACCGGGCTGTTTAAGTCACCAGATATTCCAGTTCGTGAATTCAACAGGAACTTTCGAATTATTTAAGATCTGAGTGTAGAAATGATTATTTTCAACTAATTTTAGGAGATACGAATGTGAATATCGAAGAATATGATGGAGATGTGTTAGATTATTTGAATATTCCGTGCGAGGAGGGTTTCAGATCCGAATAAATGAGTATAATAGAGTGCAAGCAAATAGTAAATCTTGCATCGTTATTTTCACTAACTAAAGGGATTGGAAATTATATTCCAATTGTATTAAAAACTCATATCACAGTATATTTTTCTACTTACCTACTTGCTTTTAATATTTCCAAGAAATTGTTTGATCGAGAGAAAACTCAAGAACATTTCAAAATGAATTTTGTCAAATTGAAATCACTTCTTACTGACTTGGAATGGGAATCATTTTATAAAAACACAGATGTTGAGAGTTTAATAGTTTCATTCACTGAAAAAATTGAGGTCGTGGTAGAAAAATGTAAATACAGAGTCAAAGAAACTAGAAGAAGAAGATTCTGGATGACCGCAGCACTTTTGAAATCTATTAACGTAAGAAACAGACTTCACGAAAAGTGGAGAGCAGTAGAGACAATAATGATTGAAATTAATTCAAAGCTTATCGAAGCCAATTACAAAATCTAATAAGAATTTCAAAAAAGAATTATTATACCCAAAAATTCAATCAGGCGCAAATAGCAGCACACAAATGTGGGCAGTCGTAAAGGAATTGTGTTCGGGAGGTCGCTCAAATAAAAAAATTGAGAAATTGAGTATGGATGACGGTGAGATTCATGGTGCCGGGGAGAAAGCGTGTAAGTATCGGGGAAGAGTTGGCTAAAAAAATTAAAAAGAAAAGAAGAACCACTTCTGTAACCAACAATCTCAACACTCAACTGTCTTTAACACCAACAAGTACAGAAGAGGTAAAAAATATTATCAAAAATTTAAAAGATAAAAAAGTTGTGGAATTGGCGGATTATCTGCAGAGGTGTTCAAGGCAGGTACTGATTTTTTAGTGTCTCCAATAGAGAATATAGTAAACACAATTATGAGAAATGGGGTGTTCCCCGACTTCCTGAAGACTGCGGTTATTGTCCCTCTACATAAGGGAGGTAGTAGGAAATTATGTTAGAACTATAGACCCATCTCTTTGCTTCATGTCCTGTCTAAAATTATAGATAAAATTATGAAAAACCGCTTAACCACATATATGACACAAAACAGTATTCTATCAGATTTCTGTTTGGTTTTAGGGAAAACAGGTCCACGCAGGATGCCATTGCTGCATTGACAGAAAATTTATAAAGCTTTTGGTACTGGGGAGGTAGCCTTATGTATCTATGATTTGGCAAATGCGTTCGGCACAGTTGAGCATGGAATTCTGTTGGATATTTTAAAGGAGTTGGGTTTTGGTGAGATCAGAGTGGGATTGATACGGAGTTATCTGTCAAATCGAAAACAATCAGTAAAAATTGAGAATACATTTAGTGATGAACTGCCGTTAAAATGTGGATTACCACAGGGAACCGTTTTGGGGCCGATATTGTTTTATTTGTATATAAATGGTTTCTTTTCCTTAAGTACCAGAGGTAGGCTCATAGGGTTTGCTGATGATACGGTCATTGTTTATTCGGGGAGGAGCTCGACGGAAATGAGGCGACAGGCAGAATCGGACTTTCTTATTATTAAATCATGGATGGATGAGCATTTGCTCACTGTTAATTTTGAGAAAAAAAATATATTCCCTTCTCAATTGACAAGAGATCGCTCCCTGTGGAAATGCCTCTGAGAATACGAGAAGATGCTTTGAACTACCTAGTACTCATGAATGTAAATATCTCGGTATAGTGTTAGATTCTCTCTTGAAGTGGGAAAGCCACATAAACAGGTTGATTTTGAAACTGCGAGGACTGGTGTCTAGTTTCAAGTAATCAAATATACTGGTAATCGATCATTTAAGAATCGTGTATCATGCACTTGTGGAGTTACAACTGCGTTACGGATTGATAGCCTGGGGAGGTGAATATAGTAACGTACTAAACAAAATCGTTATTCAATAGAAATAGTTACTAAAAATTTTGTTCAAGAAAGATATTCAATTTCCTACTATGCTTCTTCATAATCAGGCTAATGTATGGGATATATAGTAATTTTACTGCTTCTCCATCTTAATGCATTCGAGAAAAAATACACCATGCCAATCTCTTCTAGATCATGGTGCGAATACAAGGTATTGTCAGTTGTCTTTTCGGGTTCCAAAAGTTCCAACAACAGTTGCTTGAAACAGGTTTCATTATCTTGCCTCCAGAATTTTCAACACTCTTTCTTTAGATTTGCAAAATTCACAGAATTTGAAAATGTTTAAAAGAAAACTCAGGAGTTGGCTCATGAGTTTAGACAGAGAAAGTGTTGGCACATGCTTAGTATTTATGATGGATTTGTTTTGCAGAATCATTGAGGTTGAAACTCTTTAAGTTTTTAAAATTCAAAAAGAAAAGAAAACACACATAAAAATTGAAATATTTTCATTCTCAACCATACTCAAAATTTTTGACACTTTTGATCTTTTCAGATCGAAATGAAATATTATACTTTGTTTATTTAATACTGTCTATATTTCGAATGAATATTATCTACTACTCGTTGTCGTTCTGTTCTAGTTACTGCGAACAATAATTTTTGAAGAAATTTTCTTCAATTCACATAAACTGGTTAATTAAGTTTTTTGGAATGATCTCGAAGCTCGATGGATCTGTTATCACTTATTCTAGGTTTAAGATAGTATGTTATGATAGATAAAAACTAGTTTACTCACCGCAGGTTTCACCTTTGTGAGTTGTAATTCTTTACTGTGTACCCAATGAAGAAAATATTATAATTATTATTATTTATTATCGTGGGCTTATGCACTACCTCACCCGTTAGCTGGATATAATTTACCTTTCCCAGATTCAGCAATTAAAGGGAATATGCTCCATTACAATATACTTGACATAAATTTCCTAACTATCCTACATGTATTAAGAACTACAGCTTTTTGCATTTGTATATAGGTATTCTTACGCAATTCTAATTTCTTAAGGCTATCATGCAAAGTTTTGGGTATTAATCCAGTCGAGGATACGATGACAGGAACAATAGCTATTTTATCGAGGTGCCAGTTCTGCTTGATCTCAATAGCAAGGTCTGTGTATTTGGACTTTTTCTCCTGGAACTTGTTCAGCACGTTGTTATTATTCGGTATGGCGACATCCACCAGCATTGCGGTTCTGGCTCTCTTATCGTACACCACTATGTCCGGCCTATTATTCGTCACCATTCTGTCAGTGATAACAGGCCTATCGTAGTATAATCTGATAGAGTCATTTTCCAATACGGGCGCCAGTTGATACTTGTAATATGGCTGGAAGGTATTCAGAAGTCCGTACTTGTGTGCAACTTTCTGATGGATAATGTTGCACACTTGATTATGCCTGTGAAGATAGTCCGTATTGGCTAGTTGTTCGCATCCGGACGTAATATGCTGTATAGTCTCCGATCTTATATGGCATTTTCTGCACTTATCTGTTTGTAATGTTCCGTCATAAATATATTATGATTATTATTATCATTATGATAACAATAGTACTTATTATGTTGGTTCAGTTAGAAAACCCCCCTTCTAAAAATTTTCTGTAGTCTAACTGGTGATGAGTCTGTGACTCACTTCTTTGTAATAGAAATTAAAATGATCGAGTACCTTGAAATGTCATATACATGAGAGAGATAATTTTCTCAAAAAGCCCTCACGCCGACACTGATAGTTAATTGACATTTCATTGCAGACCGTATTATTCATCTTACTTCATCCGCTTGCTATCTCTGTTGTTCCTCGCGCATCTTATAAGAATCTCAACCGAACAGATATTCTTGTCGACCTGTATATATGTGGCAACCCAGTAATTCGTCCAGATGAATATTCGGTAACATTTGTCTGCATATTCTATACTTTGTATTTTAATTTAGGATAAAATTTTCTAATTATTTTATGTTGCAACAATTAATTAGAATCTTTTTTTGAAAATAACTAAAAATGTCTGCCAGAGTTTTTCAACCAACCCAATTTTGACATATTTCCTAATATACTATATTTGTTATAAAGCATGTTTCATTCTATTATCAGCTCAGTGATGGTCGAGTTAGGTTAAAATTTTAGTTACTGATGAGAGCAGCGTAAGATAAAATGAAAATTCACCTGGATTGCATAAATAAATATTCAGCAACTCGTAGAAGTAAAACATTTTTTTATATACAAATAATTTATACTCCGCCTCTAATTCACAGATTTATATTACAGCACCAAATAAGCCTGGGTTGAATAGCCGACAGACAAGCAGTAGCAGCAATAATCGAGAGTCATCGCTCGATGATTCTGGGGTTGTTGACGATCACGAAACCGAGGGTTACGCCACTTCCGAGGACACGACCTCCCATACTCCAGCTCCAATAAGGGTGAGTAAATTATCTGCTATCTTTGAACAGAAACACTTTATTTTATCTTCAAGAAGGAAACTTTGAAGTTGAAGTAATACCATTAGACCAAAATTTGTCTAAAATATTTACATATACACATACACTTAATTTATGTTTTCAAGAATTCAATCTTGATGGTTCTGATGGCATAGGGTGATATAGTGTTAAATTTCTATTATTATTTCATGATACAGGGTGATTCAGTAAGAATTCTGAAGATTATCGCATACTATTTTGAAGTACTCATATATACTATTCAGTGTATTACAATCATAGTTGGCAGTTACCGTTCATCAATATCCGATATACACAAGAAAAAAGCCTATACGGGTAAGATGGTATAACAATGGCGCCTACACGATTGGAATTCCACATAAGCGACATTTTAGCACATATGGCAAAACTCACTTTCTGAAATATTTGGCAAACTAGGTGGTCACGTGGTAACGCATCGAGAGCCATATATATATATATATATATATATATATATATATATATATATATATATATATATATATATATATATATATATATATAAATAAATATCCTTGCGATTCATATAATAGATATTTTTGGAGAAGAACTTCAAATGCTGCACTCAAGATCGTTTAGATGCAGGACCATCTGATTCTCACACTTTCATATCATCTGATATTCAGGTAACGTTGCAAAGAAAATTATTTCTGGGCCCGTTGATTATGAATATGATGATGAGGTAAACAACTTGAATGAAGGTAGGAATAATATTTTAAAAACTATACATTCATATCATACACGAAGTAAATCTAATGGATCTGACTTTCTACTTGTTCTGTCTATTCTTCAAACAACAAAAGATCAAAAGATTTGATAACTGTTATCATAATCACAAATCTAATAAAAAAGTAAAACGCATGAAATGGACTTATGAAATGAATAAATTCATTATGTTGTGTTATTACAGAATAACAAATAATGGAACAAATAAAAAGGGTACATGTCTAAACTATATAATATGTTCAGAAAAATTCCCCAATTGCTGTATTTCAGAACAAAGCATTGCGAATCAAAGACGGTATATTGAAAATATAAACTTTATATCTGAATCAGAACTCAAATCAATCAAAAACAACATTCAACATAAAGAACATTCAAATTATGAAATTTCAGATGAAAACCTAGCTCCATTCATGAAAAGCATCGAAAATAAATCAGAGAATTCGTCTAAAAATATTGATAACAAAGATATAGAAAATTTATTTCTCAATCAAATGAATTTATTTGGAAATATTGACCCAACTATAAGACCTAAACTTAATTAAAAATTTAAAATTTTGGTACTAATTATAATATCAAGAAAAAACCTTCATGGCAAAAAAGATTAGAAGGTGAAATTTCTTGTATCAGATTTGATTTAGGAAGATTGACTCAATATTTCAGAGGTAATCCATCAAGAAAACTTATGGCACATATTGGAAAAATATTCCTCAAATATAAAACCCATAAAAATAATGGGATAAGTAATGGACAACTGATAGAATACATCGATACTTCAAAACAAAAACTTTCAGTATCCTCCAATAGACTACGTGAATATAAAATAAATTCAGATAGAAAATTCCAAAAAAACTATTCAAAAATAATGAAAACATTTTTACAGAGTTATTTCAGGTTCCAATGAAAATATTTCTGGAAATGGAGTTCCTAAAATTGATATTCTAACTGATTATTGGTCTTCAATTTGGGCAGTGCCAAGGCAACCCAATTCCAATGCAAGTTGGATTTTAAATGAAAGGTCTCGATTTTCTAAAATAGAATGCATGCAATTTGAAAGATTTTCAAACGAAGATATAACATCAATTATTAAATACACAAAAATTGGAAATCTCCAGATGTTGATGGTATTCATAACTTTTGGTTCAAGAAATTTCCTTGCGTTCATGAAAAATTGGCTGAATATTTTTCATTTATAATAAAGAACCCTTAGCTACTCCTTTATTTTTCACACAAGGAATTAATTATTTAAAACCGAAAAGTGCTAATACTATTGATCCGTCTCAATATAGACCAATTACTTGCCTTCCAACAATATATAAAATTTTAACTGCATGTATTACCCAAAAAATTTATGCGCATTCGGAGAATTATAAAATTCTTTCCGAACAACAGGAAGGATGTAGAAAAAAACACCTTGGTACTAAAGAGCAACTTGTAATTGATTCTGTTGCTTTGAATCAAGCTCAAACTAAGAAGAGAAATATTCATACAGCCTTCATTGATTACCAAAAGGCTTTTGATAGTTCTCCCCATTCTTCAAGAAATTTTGGAAATTTATAAAATTGATAAGACACTTCGTCTTTTTCTTGAATTTGTAATGAAAAATTTGAGAACCAATCTTCATTCAAATATTTCAAAACAATCGTTAAAATCTAAAGAGGCATTTTTCAAGGCGATTCTATAAGTGCTCTTTGGTTTTGTCTTTGCCTCAATCCATTATCTCATGAATTGAATGCTACTAGTTTTGGCTTCAAAATAAAGAGTCTATCAACTGAATTCAAATTAAGTCTCTTAATTTATTTAGATGGTATTAAATTATATGCCGGAACCAGATCTCATTTAAAAAGTCTATGTGAGATTACTTTCAACTATTCCAATGATATTCATATGAAATTTGGGCTTCCAAAATGTAAAAATCTTTGTATTGAAAAGGAAAGATCACCTCTGATTATATAAAGATTTCAAATATGGAAATCGAGCCAATGCATCAAGGAGATACATAAAAATATCTTGGATTTTGTCAAGAGAAGACAATTAACCATAGCAGCACTAAAGAAAATATTTGAAGTTCATATTACAAAAGACTTAGAATTATCATCAAGGGTCATTCAACTAGTAGAAACG
This sequence comes from Cryptolaemus montrouzieri, assembly GCA_013387265.2. Lineage (NCBI taxonomy): Eukaryota > Metazoa > Arthropoda > Insecta > Coleoptera > Coccinellidae > Cryptolaemus > Cryptolaemus montrouzieri. Next base: position 131,244,584 of record JABFTP020000185.1, read on the forward strand.
TTTTCAGAGCTATCAACTCCTACGCAGTTCCTATTCTTACATCTTCTTTTGGAATTATTAAATGGTCTAAAACTGATCTAAATGAATTACAATGTCAAACGAGGAAAATGCTTTGTAAATATCATAAGCACCACCCAAAGTCAGCTGTTCAGAGAGTTACGCTACCTAGACATCTTGGAGGTCGTGGATTAACTGATTTGAATAATCTTTATAGTAAACAGATTTTTCATCTACGTTCCCATTTTCATAATAAATAGAGAACGTCTAAATTACATGCTATTGTTGTTGCTTTAGATTATAAACTTACACCTCTGAACTTGACAATGCAAAAGGTAGATTTTGATATATTTGATGATAATTCTAAAAGAGAAAGTTGGATGCAGAAGGAATTACACGGAAAGCACCCTAAAAAATTGAAAAATGATTATAATGATGAAATCGCATCGAATAAATGGTTAGTTTCTGGAGAATTGTTTGCTGAAACAGAAGGCTTGGCAATTGCGATCCAGGATCAGGTTGTTTTCACGAGGAATTATAGAAAACACATCATCAAACAAAATATAGATGATTCTTGCCGTAGATGTTTCTGTTCTTCAGAAACAGTTTTTCATATATTATCATCTTGCTCAGTCCATGCTTCAACAGATTATTTTGAAAGACATAATGCCATCGCTAATATTATTCATTTTAATCTAGGAATTAAACATGACCTAATTCCCAAAGAAAAAAATTTTACAAATATGAACCTGAGATTATTTGTGAAAATGACAAATATAAACTTTATTTTGATGAAACAATTCTTTGCAACAGAGCTGTAAAACACAATAGACCAGATATCATTTTAACTGATAAACAGAATCAAATAACATATATAATTGATATTGCTATACCCGACACACATAATATACAAAATAAATACAATGAAAAATTTCTAAATATATGATGCTTGGCGACGAGATTAAAAAATGTGGAAAATGAAATAATTTTTCATTCTACCGATTATTATTTCCACAACAGGTGTTATTCCTAGGAATCTTCACAAAAGTAATGCGATTTTGGGTCTGAAGAAAAATTTGTTTGAACAGTTACATAAGATAACAGTCATCAAATCTTGTAATATTCTCCGTAGGTTTCTTTCCGAAAAAATAATGAGGTAGAGTCATAGGTTTTCTCTTTAGTTTATACTGCTCAGAATCTCATTTCATATTTCATTTATTTGTTTATATAAATGTAATATAATTAACTGACAATTTTGTCCTATTTATGTTCAGAGCAGTATTCTATTCGTTCGTTCACCACTCCACACAAAGGAAACTATTAATGAGTAACATTCAGTGTTACTTGACTAAGGTCCGTACACTGGATTTTTCCGGGGAGAAAGCCTCTGACACTACTCGTTGGTAAATTGATATCATTGTCTGATGATGCTATATATATTCTGGTAGATTGATATATTCTCATAACATTTAACTAATATATAATTATTCCAGGATATGTTTTGATTATAATCATTGCCTGGCAATGGTATTAATTACCAGGTGGTGGATTTATATTTTTCATATATATATATATATATATATATATATATATATATATATATATATATATATATATATATATATATATATATATATATATATATATATATATATATATTTTTTATGTATTTTCAATAATTTGAATTTCTTTAGTTTTTAAATTGCTGAAGTACGTACTTCGTGTTGAATGTGCAAAAAATATTTTATTGATTCTAAATGTTGTGTTTTCTCTAAAAACTCGAAAATGGAGAAAATGGGTTTTTACTTTTAAATTGGTGAAACGTACTTTGAAAATAAAACCCTCATTTTCACCCTCTTTTCGAGTTTATTAGGAAAAACACTACATTCAGAATCTTTAAAAAAATTTTCTGCACATTTAACACAAATTACTGTTGCCCAGAATTGTGTTAAGATATCTAATATAGTCTTAGATGCTTTGAAAAATCAATACAAATATTTTCATATTTTCGTTCAGTTTTCTGAGAAAAACGGACGCTGAAAATCATAAAAACATTTTATCACATGTTAACCATGAAGAACTCTCGTTCATAACGTTTTCAGACGTATAGTCATAGATACCATCAAATAGGGGTGCTCAAACGTGAACTGCTGGCCATCTACCTCAATATTTTTAGACTACTCACGATTGACTCTGAGAGGCTGCAAGTATGTGTGATGCAGGGTTGTCGTAAATACACCCTATCTACCTACCAACCTAGGTAGGGTGTACCGTAGCCTATATAGGTATTAGATTTCCACACAATATACAATATTTCAGACAAGGTTTGGGTTAGGTTTAGTTAGGATCTCTCTATAAATTTTTTAGTAGTTGTTATAAAACAAAAGAGTTAAGGTGTTAAACTTAACTAAGGAGTGATTTTGGATATTGGAAATTTGGAAGAGGGTAGATGGGTCGAAAGATAACTCCAAAGAAAGGTATTGTCTTTGTTCGCGTCCCCGTGAACGAATTTTCATTTTTGATTGAAAACTGTATAAGATACAGAGTGAGCTACTCTAACTCCTATGGAACTCAATGAGAATAGAAGGCAATCGAAATCCTTTACTTGGAAGGTATCACTGGAGCGAAATATTATCATTGCTCTAAAGCTGAAATTCGAGATGAGGGTGATTTCGGAAGATGATAGCTTTGGATCTAAAATGAGTCTATTCCAGTTTTTCGCACTAATACTCCAATAGTCTTGGAGCGATAGTCTTCTCTATTTTTAAGTGGCTCACTCTGTATCTTCTATAGTTTTCAATCAAAAATGAAAATTCTTTCACGGGAATGCGGACAAAGATAATACCTCTCTTTCGAGTTATCACTCGACCCATCTACCCTCTTCCAAATTTCCAAGGTTGGTCATCCCTGCTCTAGGGGTTGAAATTCGAGATGAGCATGGTACTTGATGATGACTGCCATTGATCAGCATGGATCTGTTCCATTTCACTTCACTGAAACTTGAATAGTCTCAGAGAAATAGTCTTCCCTATCTTCAGTTGCTTACCCTGTATCATTCACAGTTTTCAATTAAAAATAGAAATTCGATCTAGACAAAGATACCACCTTCCTTTTGAGTCATCACTCGACTCATCTTCCCTATTCAAAATGTTCAAGCATTGCAACCCCCGCTTAGGGGGTTGATATTTCAGGCAAGTTTTGTACTCCAAAAGATGTCCCCCTTTAAACAAAAATTGACATGTTTTTGCGTTTTGATCAGAAATGAATATCTTGGTAGAATAGCCTCTCTTCAGTTTTCGTTGAAGCACCCTGTATATGAATTTCTTGTCTTGGTATTAACCTAATGGAAATATCTGTTGTAAAGGTAATTTTTTTTATCCAAGAGGTGAACACCAAGACAAGAAATTCAATAGTTTAACATATTAAGGCAATATTAGCAATAATGTCAAATCCTTCTTAAAAATTAAAATTTAAATATAGCGTTCAAAACATCAACAAATTTAGGTTCATCTATCAAGAATTATAAATCTCCAATTAATAAATAAAATAAATAAGGTGTTTATAGATTGGATTGTACAGATTGCAATTGTTTTTATATAGGTAGAACAGGAAGAAATTTTAATGTTAGAATCTCTGAACATAAACGCAGTTTCATCAATGGAAAAACCGATTCATATTATTCAAGTCATCTTAGGGAAAATAGTCACTCTTTTAATTCAGAATTTAAAATCCTACATTCTGAGAATAGAGGTGTTAAACTCATTCTTCTGGAAGTACTTGAAATTAACAAATTTAGGTATTCACCGGGAATTCTTAATGATCAGGTAGACATAAATAACTCACCCTTATTAAATTTATTTCCTTAACATTAGTTCAAATATGGATAGCTCTGAGTGGATTGCCCTTTAGTATTTATAAAAATTTGTTAGTAAGATATATTTGTAGTATTAGATACTGTGTATCGAAACGCGTCGAGCATTTAATAATATATTTTAGTAGAAATCATCATTTACTTGTATTTGTGCCTCGTCAATTGAACATTAGTAACAGCTAGTCTGGAAGTATGTTGTGAACAAAAAGTGAGAAGGAGAAAAGAATAATTTTCGAATTTTAATATAAACTTGTGTTATTTTGAATATACTCGTTCGCAGCCATGAGATTTCGAAATTTAGTAACTATAATTCTCAACGAAACAATTTGGAGATTATTATCCAACTGCAAGAAACAATACTAAATAACAGCGTAGAAAATAAGGCGAAATAGGAAAATTTCCGACTGTGATTTTCATAGAAAAAAAAGTAGAAATCAGGGTGATAATACTTGGAAACTGGACAAATTGACGAACAATTACCTGCAGCATAACCCCCAAATGACTACTGTTTGCTGCAAAATTTTTTCTCCTTTGATAATAATACTTTTAATGACTTTCCTGAATATGTTACTGCTAATTCTAATTCTACCGTAATAGTTTCATCTTCTATTGATGTGTTAATCTCTCGTTCCAACCTCGCTTGCTCACACTATTACTTTCAAATTCTCCCATGAGAATTAGACGTCGTGACCGAGGGTGCTATCCATTAGGAGCTATCCATCAGGATATACATCATTAAATAAATCCTTTACTGGTTCTCAAAGTGCGGAAAGACCCTGTGATGTTACTAGACCTCTTATATTTACAATTTAAAGTAACTTAGGTGAATTGTATTACAAATATTGTAAATAAATCACCCCCGTAAGTCTGACGGGAAGATATTGTGGATCATCTAGATAGTTATTAATAAACGGCTCACCAAACATCAGCAGCAAATTTTCGCTATGAACGTGATTCCTTCACACAAAATAGGTATTTTATGAAACGGTTTATAACTTAAAAATCCTGTCCTGCGTAGACTTCATCCGTGTAACTGGTTCTACTTCAGTGTAACTGGTGCTGTAAATAACTCTTTCATTATTACATTTCCATTCACTGAAAGCCTGACGATTAATGTTATCTCCGGGTTCAAAATATTGTCAAGATGCGAAGGAGAAATGTGATCGAAGAGAACTCGGGATGTTCAGATTTTTATTCTGTATATGTAATTGCGGAGTACCGATCTCAGAATTTTTTGTTGAAATTCAAACAATTTTTATTTAAATAGCCATTATATGTAAATTATTTACAATCAGATATAAGAAACCTTCAGTTAACAAACACAAAAAAAACCATTTATTTAATTAACTCCAGGGGCTGAAACAATGGCGATGTCTTTGTCTTCCGAAATCCTCCAGTTTTCCTCTTATGGTTTCTAAAAGGGTTATTGGGGTCGTTAACACTTCAAATTTACGATATCTAAACCTACACAAATTGAACAGAATTGGCTCATTGAAGTGAAAATTAAAAAAAGAAGAAAACAACAAATATTTTAATCACGCTGATATTGAGACATTCAGGAAAATGGGTGGTGATAGCCAAATGGATAATCTTGAATACGCTCACGGTACCAAGGACCTTCTTATTGCCGGCGTTATTCAGTTGTGAAATACAGAAAACAGACCTTTATAATCCAATGTATATCTGCAGGCATTCGCACTTTTTTCATACAATGAAATAAAAGTTTATATTTTTACTTTGATAGAATATCCATATAAGCAGTGCTCAAAATGAATATGAAATTATAGTTTATCTCGAATAACGTGTTTTGAATCAGAACCACTAAGATTCAATATGCCTGAGGATTGCTTTGAGAAAAATTTCTCTTTTTTTTGACTCAGTCTATGATGATTTCTTCGTACTCCATTCATTTTTCTATAACTCATACTTTTTTTGCAGAAAATGGAAGTAACCCCTGTAGCTGTAACACTTAGTCCTAAAGAAATAAAAGTTATCAAATGCAATGGAGTCGGGACATGCAAGAAGAAGAAACACAATATGTACTCTCTACCGAAAGATTATCTTTCCCATATAGTAGTAATAGGTAAGTTTCTTGACATTCCATAGATAATAATATTGAAACATAAATTTTTGAAATACGGGGTCTCCCAAAACTCAAGTGAAATGAGATGATTAAGAGGTCACAGACAAATTCATTACGTATTATTGTATGAATTATCGAAGAATCCTTCTAGTTGCCAAAGTTGAAGCAGAACTATGTTGTTCTTTGTTGGATGGTGATCATAGTTCGTATCATAACTGTAGAATGAACGTATTCTACCAAAATATGATTTTTCTCCTCGAGTGATTTAGAGATGTGAAATAAAGGGGAATCGTCTTAATGAAAATTCTCATTACTCCATCATCACTTTTCTTTGTTTATCTCATATCATTAATTTGAAACTATTCTTTTTTAACCCATTTGTTCCACTGTACGCAAATGGGGATACTTTATAAATAATATTACTAAAATATCTAGTTAAGGAATTTGCTACCAAGTCAATATGAAGGACTGCTGAGATAAATACATACAAAGATAACTAGTGCAATTATACAATATATGGCTTCATTTAAATTTTCAAAAAATAAAGAAATGTGGCATTCCTAACTGATCTATTTCATTGTGTGTATTGGAGTTTTGCTCATTGTTTATTAATATTTTTTGGTTCAGAGTTTGTGAACATTTTCTCAGGTATATAGTACAATACAATACAAATGACCATTTTTAATAAGTGTCTGAATTTTGCATTGCCTCCTAAGGAAAGTTTAATAAATTTAATAAGACACATTGAAAGTTCAATACAAAACTTTCGGAAAGTAAAAAATCTTTCATTAGAGAGGCATGTAGAAACCAAATTTTCAAAAATATAATAAATAACACTAAACCTGCTAAGAAGGAAAGGCGCCTCATCAAAGGTTTCAGATACAAAAATTGTTTTTATATAAAAGCAGACAAAGGTAAGAAGGTTGATATATTAGATAAAAATAACTATGTCGAGAGAGTAGATGATTTGGTCCACTCTGGTTTATATGAATCAATCAAAAAGAACCCGCTACCAAAAATAGTTTTGGCTGTGAAGAATGCATTGAAGAAATGTAAGAACCTCATTACCAATAACATTAGATCAAAGTTACACGCAAGCAATCCTTGCATGCCAAAGTTGTATTGTCTTCCCCAAATTCACAAACTTGGGAAGACAATGCGACCAATCATATCAGCTTTGAATGCACCCACATATGAAATTGCTGAATGGCTATTGAACGAGTTCAAAAAATTTTCCATGAAGTATCGTAGTTTTTCAATTCGGAATTCATAAATAAAATCAAAGATATTCAATTATAAGAGGCGGAAATTTTGGTCTCGTTTGATGTCATTTCATTTTTTCCTCCTGTGACACAGGCTTTGACTGATCTTGAGAAATGGCTCAAGACCAATAATCTCGATCACGAAATTATTCAAGAATATTTACTCTTGGCCAAACTTTGCATGGAACAAAATTGTTTTCAATATAAAAATCAATATTTCAAACAGGTCGAAGGTACGACTATGGGATACTGTCTTTCTCCTTTCATTGCAGATATATTCATGGGTAATTTTGAGTCTGAAATTAGCAAAAAATTGACATATTTTCCTAGAGTATAGGTACGATATGTAGACGATATCTTTGCTGTTTTTGATACTAAGAAAGCGAACATTGATGACTTTTTAAATCATTTGTATTCAGTTTATCCATCAATTAAGTTCGCTTATGAATTAGAAAATAATAATCAATTATCATTTTTAGACACACTAGTTATCAAGGAGAGCAACGGTAATTTAGAACTCGATGTATATAGAAAAATACCGCTACAAGTAGATATATTCCTTCTTTTCATTGTCAACAACATAAAATGGCTAGCTTGCATTTCTTAGTTCACCGTTTAGTGTACTTTCCGCTCAACGAAGAACGCTTCAATAAAGAAAAGATCCACATAAGGAATATAGCTACTTTGAACGGTTATAACGATAAGTTAGTTGATAAGTTAATTAATAGACATAATTTTAAGAAGAATTTATTTGTTAGATACCACTCTTCTTCAAACAGAGAAAGCAGAAAAAAATTCATCGCCTTACATTATGACCCTCGTTATACACGAGGATTGAAAAAATTTTTAGAAACATTGATATTAGAGTTGCATTCAAATCTGACTCGACTCTGAAACAACTTCTTGGTAACCCAAAAGATAAAGTCAGCAATTTGGTAGAGAGTGGTATCTACCAAATTAGCTGTAAAGATTGTAATTCGAAGTATGTCGGTAAGACTAAAAGATCTATTACCACTAGAGTAAAAGAACATATGCCACACTTGAAATATGGACGAGCAGAAAAATCTGGTAAAGCTGAACATGCTTTCGAGTGCGATCACAATGTAGATTTCGATAATGTTATGTTGTTGAGAAATGTAAATAATGTCAATACTTTGAATGAGGCCCGATACCCGCGAGCCCGTTGTACAGCTTGATTGATTAATATACATCCCTCCCACTGTAAGCGAGTCGACCAATCAGGAAACAGGTTTGGTGAATAACCTGATTCTGATGATGTGTACTTGTAAAAGCATGTGAATTCTCGACACTGTACACGTGTTCATTGTGAAGGTTGTGATGCCAGAACTAGTAAAAGTGCATTCGTCGATAAATAGAATTCTCCTACTGAAGTGGAGATCCTGAGTTCTCTTCTCCTGGATAAATCGGCAGAATGTTAGGTGATTCTCAGGATCGTTGGGTAGTAATTCCTGAACTTTCTGAATATGATAATGATGGAATAATTGTTCCTTCAAGACATCATGAATCTTTGTTTTTGGAACGACCAACACCAAACCTAAACGCCTTGTGCAAAATTTGTTCTTCGCGTTCTAACGTCCTTATTGTTAGTTTTCGTCCTCGATCCAAATTCCTGGGTTTGAAGCAACCATTCTTGCCGAGGTGCCTCTCCAGATCTCCAAACGTTCAGTGGTTCTGCACTACGCGATCTGGAAATCTTTCAGCTTATACTCTCGCGCTTTCACGTCCATTGCCTTGACAGATCCGTACACCATAATCGTGTTAACGATTTCAGAGTAATTGTACTTTTCCTTGCCTAATAGGCACGGTTAAGAATTCAAGGAACCCTGTTGTGTCAACAATTGGTTGCCAAGTCTAATAAAATGGAATTCTACCAGACCACAGAAATAAATCCAAAGCCAACATGGTTAATGGTGATATTTTTGACTTGCTAGGTAGTTGAAAAAATGAAATCATGAAATTGAAAAACTGTTTTTTTGTGATTGAACCGCTCATCTTATCAAAATTTCTCGAGAAAAAAAATGTTTGATAATTAGTGTAGGTACTCATCGTCTGAAACAGTTTTGCTCGAACGCAGACAGTTGAAAAATTATGATTGCTTAAAAATACGTTCGAGTTTTTAGGGTCACTTGTCAAACATCAGGGTCATTGAGTGAATCACTAAAAAACATGAATAACGCACCCGATTACGCATACCAAATATGATTTCTTACGATAGAGTCGTTCTCGAATTATTCAAAAATTAAGAAAACAAATCTTTGGATTTGGCGACCTTAAGTGGCCAAACGAAGAATCTCTTCAAGTTGGCCCAAATCGACTTATTTCGAACTGAGGAAAATGTGGTATAACGTTGTACACGCAAATCTCCCTGTATTTTGGGAGAGAGGAAAATGCCCTTCCAATGAAATCTAAATGCTCTTATGGATTTTGTTTAATTGAACAAAAATTCATAATATAATACGCAAACAATTGAACTAATAATAAGTTTCAGGATTCAATTCAAAATAGTGCTACAGAAGGTCGAAATAGTTCTCATCTTACTAATATATCAACCGAGATATTGTTCAAATTATATTAATTGAAAAAGATTTTTTGGAAAAAAATGTCAGGCATAATATATCTTTGTAAAGAGAAAAATACTCTTCCTATTTTATCTCACCTATAGTTTATATCAAAAATACAAGTTCATATTATTATAATTCGAAAACATTCAACACAAAAAAATTAAGTTGTTCGTGTATTCTACTGAAAAAATAGCCTGTCAAAATATCATCCACCTCGTGATAGTAACCGACATATTGGTTAGTTGAAATCTGAGAAAATTGAGAAATCCAGAATAACGAGAAAACTAAAGAAGATAGTCGAAAGTCGAAGAGGGAAACGCAGGGGATCATTTTTCTCTATTTGCTGTATTTCAGTCACGAATCTGACATACTTAAACATCGAAAATGGAACATCCTGCACATTGTTCGAAAGACTAGTGGAAAGTTATCACTTCCATTATTTTTATTTATATTTACGAGAAATAAGAGTCAAACTTAATCTTAAAAAGAGACACCCTGTAGATCTATTTTTCTGATGTTGAGACAAACTTCGGCCAGAACAACACTATTTGTTCCTGTTCTATCTCTAAATACTCTTTCTGAGTGAATTTGAACCGTTATAATCGTACTTTATCATTCTTGCTAACTTATCGTTTCAATTGTCAAGACACACAAGAAAATTTTGTCCATTTAGATAATTGATATCGTGACAAGTTACACGCCGTTCTCGCCACGAACATGAAAAGCGCGGGTTAAATTCACGAAAGTAAACTTTCATGGTGAAACATTGTCATCTACGGATTACTTCGAAACTTCAATTCTTCTACGTTTTTTACTTTGAGAGTGATCATTAATTTGGGAAATTTAACACAGATAAGGCCACGAACTCAAATTTCCATGCTGAATATTATCTCACATTGATGAAAGAAGTGATGTTTCTCTCTTTTTACACTTTCATTCACAATTTCGCAGAAGCCTTCTTTCAAATCTCAAATCTCTCAGATCTCCTTGAGCCAAGTACTGCTGAATTGCATCGAATTTTTCATGCTGGATATAATAACCTCTTTCGTTATCCTTTGCTAGGACATTAAATCAATTTTTCTTTCATTGCAGATGAATCAAAGAAAGAAAATCAGATGTAAAAGGAATTCAATAGAAAATATCTATAAATAGCAAAACTACATTAATGAGGGTGCCTCGAATTAGAGAAAACATAAATTTTAGAAATTTTATGTGTTAAAATTTTTAGGCTACGTGTAAAATTCTTGTTTCCGTACAAAATATAGTAAATCATGGTATAGATATTACTCTTCTTCATTTAATTTCATTTCAAAACAAAATTTTCTATGAAAAATTCTTTCGAATTGATAAATTACATAAAAACGTTAACCTACCACCTAACGCAAAACTTATTTCGTTTGATGTTGAGAATTCATACCCAAGTGTTCCTCCAGGTGATGTCAACATATTAATCGAAAACATGTTGAATTCGAATAATGTTAACCACATAATTAAATCAGAAATATTTAATCTGTTGGGTGTTTGCATTGAACAAAATTATTTTACTTTCATCAACATCTATTACAGTAGTGGAAATGGTTTGATCATGGGAAATCCCTTGAGTCCACTTTTAGCAGAGATTTTATGAATAATATTGAACAGAAAATTCATACACATCTACTCATTTCCAAATTTCTTTATTGGTATAGATATGTTGACGACGTCTTAGTATGTTTCATTGGAACTACTCTTCAATTAGACTTTTTCTTAATTTCATTAATTCCATCCATTTGAACATTAAATTCACGATAGAAATTGAACAGGGCGATTCCATTAAATTTTGGACTTGAAAATCACTAAACAAACTAATAGTCATGTTTTTTCGGTCTTTCGTAAACTAACACATACTGATACAATTATACATAACTACTCATTACATCCAATTTAAGACAAAGTTGCAGCTTTAAACAGAATGGTACATCGGTTATTCAATTTACCTTTATCAGTAGAAGATTATAATAAAGAGTTAAACATCACCAAACAGATTGCCATTAATAATTCATATAATCCGGCTATGATAGATTTAATCATTCGTAAAAACTGTATCAGAAAGCAATAAATGAAGTATATCCTATTCATAAAGACTACAAAATATTCAACAGATTAACATTCTACGGTTCTGCAAGTACAAATATTAAATCCTTTCTCGTCAAACAAAATCTTAATATAACTTTCAAAACTTCTAATAACTTAGGTAAACATATTAAAAATAATAAATCTCGTGTTGAAAAATCAAGTAAATCAGGAATCTATAAACTCAATTGCGGTTCTTGTGAAAAAATTTATATCGGTAGGACCTATAGGAGTTTTGGCATAAGAACATCTGAACATAAACGTAGCTTCGATAAAAATAAATCTGATTCAAATTATTCGAACCACTTACTAAAAGAAAACCATTCATTCAATAAAAACTTTGACATATTACATATAAAATCAAAAAGTTTAGAATCAGATCTCCAAGAAGCATTAGAAATAAATAGATACAAACATTCGGACAAGCTTTTGAATGAGCAGGTAGATGTGAATTATTCACCCCTACTTAACTTGTTTAATTAGTTTTTATTACCTTTCATACTAACTGTACAATGACTCGGTGTGGATTTTCCTGTTATTCATCCAACTTGTTCTACGATTTGTTTATAATACCACACTCTTCATTCTGTTTGTCATTCTTGATAAAGCTGCTGTGTCAGCGAAACGTCGTCGAATTTTTTCAAATAAAGTGTAGATTAAAGTTTAACCTTGTATTTTTTATCTCATTACTCTTCTTCTTTTTCTTCTTTCTGATTTCTCCGAGAACGATAATGCTAGCTAGCTTTGGTATCATCAATTTTGATTGCATTTGAAAATATGGATTCGTGTATTGCAATTGAAAACTAAAGAAATTCACGCCAAATGGAAATTGTGAAAATTGCTGTACCAAAGTAATACTATTCACGAGAATTGATAAGTTGATGCAAAGAACCAAACTAACCTAAATTTCGAAGTACTTCATATCAGTCAGCGAAATCTAAAGAAACATCTGCTTCTTACAGAAGCAGTGGAAATTCATTGAAATGTTGGCTCCTATAAAAAATTCATTTGAGCTACTATGGGAGCTATGAATTATTTCAGAATATTAAGAAACGTTTTAGAATAATGAATGCCCATTGATTATGCAAATTTCCTGACCATGCCGTACGGGGGCACATCGAAACATCTGAGAAGTTCTGTTGTTTTACATTGTTGTACGTATGATTTTTATGACGGTTAACCAAAAAGAATCCATCTTAACATGTCTGTTAAAGTTTTCCTCGTCTGTATAAAGTAACAAATTCTCGTTATCCCTTCAAAACTTTCACTCAGCGGCGTAGACACAAGTGAGTTATAATAGGGATTATTTGTCGAAATGTATCGATCATAAAAATAAAAACTAAAGTATAAACAACTTGGTGACCTTACGAAATGATAGTTGTGTTGCTTTTAAATCACACTCCCACTTATCCTCATTCTCTGATGACGAATCTTCGACACCTATACTTAACACAGCAGGGTCTATTGTGGCGTCGGTATGATGGTCTAGTTCCTGAGTCAATTTTTTCATTATTCACGTGGGCTATGCAATTAGTTCGGTTACCGGCTGTCACGTTATCATTGCGTTATTCACAATATCATTCACCTCGTGATAGTAACCGACATATTGGAAAGTGGAAATCCCAGAAAATCCAGAATAACGAGAAAACTAAAGAAGATAGTTGCGATCTGTTTGCACCCATGACTTTCCCAGAAAGTGGAGGACAGAAACGACGGGGCCCATTTTTGTCTATTCGCTGTATTTCAAACACGAAGCTGACATACTAAAACATAGAAAATGGAACATCTTCTACATTGTTCTTAAGACCACTGGAAGCTTATCACTCCAATTATTTTTATTGATATATATTTTTCGAACGACTGTCAAAATTTTTCCGCAAATTTTTCTTTATATCAAACAAGTTCCACGAAGAAATAATATATGAGCGATGTCAACCCAGATTATTGGGTCCATAATGATTCTAAATCATCTAAAGGTCATAATCGGCATCACTTGGAAGATGTACCTGGCCATCGGGGCTCTCTTGGACAAACAGAGATGTAATTTGAGGAAATATCCCAGAATATGTATTTTTTTATTATTTCCCCAGTCCCTTTCATGACCTTGCTTGCTATGTAAAATCTTCTCTTAGATTTGTTTAGGCATATAAGAAAGTTTGATTGTTGCAATATTTTTCTGCTGGTTTTCCTTTTCCATTGTTACAGATTCCTGTTCCAAACCCCTTTCCTTTCACTCTTGTTTTTGGAAATCATGGAATGCAAGAAAGAATGAAGCGGCTAAGCAGAAAAATCTTTGGTACTCTTTATGTACACACCACACTATCACATCATAAACAGACAAGCTATTGCTAGTGCAATAGCGACAGGAAAACGAGTTTTTTCCTCAGGTTTTTCCACTCGTTTATTGAATCATATACAAGATAGTTTTGTTCCCCTGTTACATTTCCTGAGCTCACACTTGTGTTTTTCCTGACACACACCAAAAACAAAAAATTCAAGTTTTGTGATTCGACCATGGAAAGACGACATTTGACTAGAGAAGAGATGTTACGAGCCGTTGGCATGCTCCAAGCTGGGAGCTCACAACGGGAAGTATCCAGGGTTCTGGGAGGTAGCCCAAGTGTCATAAACTGTTTATGGTCGCGTTTCAATGAGACAGGTAGCGTATAAGAACGCCATACAGGTCGTTTCAGCATTACTACAGTCGCCCAAGACCGATTTTCGGTTTTACAAGCCAGAAGAGATCGTACTACCACAGCATCTCAATTAGCTCAAGAGCTATCACGAGTTCATAATGTACAAATTTCCGACCAAACTGTGAGAAATGGACTGCACGAAGGTCAACTCCACTCCAGACGTCCTTTAAGAGTTCCACAACTGACCCATGGAAATCCACTTCTCGTTTAGCTTGGGATCAAGAGAGGGGAGCCACAGTTCTCTTCAGTGATGAATCTAGATTTAGTTATTATCCCGATTCGGGAAGAATTCGAAAATGGAGGAAACCTGGAAAGTAAAACCGTCTCCAGCATGCTCGAGAAGTTTTTAGACAGGGAGGCGAATCAGTGATGTTTTGGGGAGGTATACGCCTTGGTGAAAGAACTGACCTCGTTTTCATACAGAACAACCTCACGCAAAATTCTTACGCAAATGAGATAGTTTTACCTGTAGTGGTACTGTATCTCCAAACAATGGGTCAAAATCCACTCTTCCAACAAGATAATGCCCCTCCTCATCTTGCGAGAGTTGTCTTGAACGTTCTTGAAGAGAATGATATTGATCTTCTACCGTGGCCATCCTGCTCCCCAGATCTGAATCCCATCGAGCATGTGTGGGATACCCTAAAAAGAAATTTCCTGCGTCAAAACGTCTTCCATTATGAACAGGAGCTTCGATTAGCAGTTCAGGGAGCTTTGAATGACTTAGGCCAAAATGTATTGACAATTTAATATTGAGCATGCCGCGACGATGCCAGAGTGTCATTAATAACAGAGGTGGACCTTCTGGGAACTGAAGAATATAAATGCTTCCATATCGTTTCGAAAATATCAGTTCAGGAATTTTTTTGTGTTTTACCAAATTTCGTCATTTTCAAATTTCATATTATTTTTTATAATGGGTGCTCTGGAGAAGTCAAATATTATTTTGTTTTCTTGAGAATACATTATATACAATACATCCTAAGAAAAACCGAAAGATTTCTATAAATTCGAATCATCAAATTCATATTTCAAAGATATTGGTAAGTGTTCCTAGACTTTTTGATATATATATATATATATATATATATATATATATATATATATATATATATATATATATATATATATATATATACATTTAAGAGAAAATGGAGTCAAACTCAATTTAATAAAGAGACACCCTGTAGATCCATTTTTCTGATGTTGAGACCAACTTCGGCCAGAAAAACATTATTTATACCTATTCTATCTTCAAATGCTCTTTCTGAGTGAATTTGAACCGTTATAATCGTACTTTATTACTCTTGCTAACTTACCGTTGCAATTTTCAGAACACACTAGAAAATTTTGTTCATTTAGAAAATTGATATCGTGACAAGTGACACGCTGTTCTCGCCACGAACATGAAAAGCGCGGCTTAAATTCTCGAAAGTAGACTTTCATGGTTAAACATTGTCATCTGTGGATTACCTCCAAACTCCAAACAATTTTTCTATGATTTTTACTTTAAGAGTGATCTTGGTAAGTCGAAATCCCAGAAAATCCGGAATAACGAGGAAAGTAAAGAAGATAGTTGCGATCTGTTCGCACCGATGAATTTTCCTCGAAAGTCGAGGACAGAGACGCAGGTGCTCTTTTTTTTCTATTCGTTGTATTTCAATCACGAAGCTGATATACGAAAACATCGAAAATGGAACATCCAGTCCATCGTTCGAGAGACTACTGGAAGGTTATCACTTCCATCATTCTTATTTATATTAAAGAGAAAATGAGAGTCAAACTTAATCTTAAAAAGAGACACCTTGTAGATCTATTTTTCTGATAATGAAACAAACTTTGGCCAGAATAACAGTATTTGTACCTGTTCTACTTCTAAATGCTCTTTCTGTGACAAGTTACACGACGATCTCGCCATGAAAATGAAAAGCGCGGGTTAAATTCACGAAAGTAAACTTTCATAGTAAAACATTGTCATCTACGGATTACTTCTAAACTTCAATTTCTCCTGAGTTTTTACACTTTCATTCACAATTTCGGATAAGCCTTCTTTCAAATGAACTCCTTGAGCCGAGTACTGCTGAATTGCATCAAATGTTTGTTGATGCATATAGTTACTTCTTTCGTTTTCCTTTGCTAGGACATTATATCAATATTTCTTTCATTGAAGATGAATCAAAGAACGAGAATCAGATGTAAAGAGAATTCGATGGAAAACATCAATAAATAGCAAAACTACGTTGATGAGGTTCCCCGAATTATAGAAAATATAAATACAATTCTTTTTTTCCTACAAAATATAGTTAATCATAGTATAGATATTACTCTTCTTCTCTCGTTACTTGGCTTTCTGATTTCTCCGAAAACGACAATGCTAGCTTAAGTATCATCATTTGTTATTGCATTTGGAAATATGGATTCGTGTGTTGCAATTGAAAACTTAAGAAACTCTCGCTAAGTGAAAATTGTGAAAATTGCCACACCAAAGTGATGCTATCCACTTCAAATGATAAATTGATTCAAAGAACCAAAACAAACATGAATTTCGAGGTACTCTATATCACTCTGCAAAATCTAACGAAACTGTTGCTACTTCCAGAAGCAGCGTTGGCTTCTATAAAAAATTCATTTGAGCTACTATGGGAGCTATCAATTATTATAGTATATGAAGAAAAATTGTAGGGTAATAAATACTCATTGATTATGCAAATCCCCTGACTAAGCCGTATGGGGCACATCGAAACATCCATGAAGTTCTGTTATTTTACATTGTTGTACGTATGATTGTTATGACGGTCAACCAAAAAGAATCCATCTTAACATGTCTGTTAAAGTTTTCCTCGTCTATATAAAGTAACCAATTCTCGTTATCCCTTCAAAACTTTCACTCAGTAGCTTAGAGGCGAGTGAGTTATAGGGTTTATTTGTCGAAACACGGTTGTCGAAATGTATCCATCAAAAAACTAAAAAGTAAAGTATAAACAACTTATTATTGGTGACCATACAAGTCACCCTCCCAAATATCTTAATTCTTTGAAGACGAATCTTCGGCACCTATACTAACCACTCGATGACATTTCATTATTTTCTGTTTATCATAAAAGCAATCTATGTTCAGAGGTTTAACAACGGGAGGTGCATATGATGGTGGAAAAGAGAAACATTATTGACGACAATTGGCACAATTCTGAATCAATATTCGAGTTCGACCCCTCAAAATGATGAGAAAGGTTTAATCTAGAGATTGAATTACGCATTTAATTCATTACGACTTCAAAACTTTTTTAATGTGAGGGGAAAATTGTTAATATTTGAGGAAGTCGGACATTTTGAATTCGAACGGAAATCCAATTTTAGGTTTGTTTTGGTAAAAAATGGTTCTTTTTCTTCCTAGAATATTCATGAAAAATACAACATTTTAAGGAGTGCTAACGCGATGAGGTGAAAGAAGTATTTCGAGTTCAGCTGAAAATTCGAATGAAAAATTCATTCACGCTAATTTCTTACCAATTCTTGGAATATTTTTAAGATCAATATGTCATATTGTTTAGAAAAGACTGAATTATCGACTGAATGCCCCATTCGCATTCTTTAGTGAATAAAAAACGTTCCAGCTTCTTGAAGCAATGTTCATTTTCGAATGAGTCAGACATATTACACCGGAAGTGAAATTTCGATACAATTTCTGAAAATCCTTTGGCTTTCCAATGAAGCAAGAACGAATGATCTAGCTCTAAAATTGCAAAGGTTATAACAGAAAAATATTTGTCCGGTTTTCTCTGGTGCACCCTATATATTTTGAAACATAGACATCTTTTTCAATAAAATTAGTACTGACTTATCATTGTAATGAAGCACTTAAAATAGTTTTAATCGTTGAAAATTTACTCGTTTAACAAACAAAAGATTTACTCAGTGTGGACGTACTATAAGAGTATATAATTATAAACAGGTCAGAATTCGATGCAATAAATATTTGGTTTTGGGGAAATTCGAGTTGCAGATATAAGTAAGGCACCACGATTTTTATGAACGAATTTTATGAAAACACTATTGGACGATAGGTGACATTTTGATTCACTACCCACAGATCACAGTTTCCACCAAGGAGGCTAAATATTTAAGAGAACTAGATTTACACAAATTTATTATATTAACCAGTAATTTTTGTTTTATCCATTCTGCTCTGGCGTTTGTATCATAGTGTAAAAAATTATTTAATTTTTGAAAGTTCTATAAAATATAAATTTGCTAAATAAAGTTAAAATGTACTTTCGAACTTCCATTCTGAAAATGTACTAAAATTAGTATAATTGTATGAAAACCCGTATATCCTTCATTGACCCAAGTGTCGCCGAGATAGAAAATATTCCCCTGTTCAGCACGATACTTTCTGATTCATCTCAAATGTTTTTGTTTGCGCAAACTATATGTTCTTTTGATAAATGAAAGAATATTATTTGCTTTATTCGGAACGCGTTTCGACGACACATTGCCTTCATCAGACAGATACAACATTAAAACTGAAATAACTTAGAACAACTTATATATGATCTACAACATTGCAATAAAATGAATAAAACCTCTTAAAATAATTCACAGAACAATTATCTGAATAACTCAGCCGAAAAGAAATTAGATAAAAGGAATTTTTCTCAAAATCTACCTGTTCAGTATTATATATTATAGAGTTCATATCTATTGATTTCAAGAGAAAAAAGGAAATACCGTAGTAGTATTGAACAAAACTGACAATATTACTAAGATGGAAGACTATCTTGACTCTCAAAATCTATCTAAAACTTCCTTCGGTCCTAGTTGGATCAATTTCAAAGTAAGATTAAAAATTTGTTGAAAGAAAGTAAACTTGTACTTGATGACGCAACCAAGATCGAAGTAATAATAAATGATCCACTAGCTTCCTAATTTCTAAACCAGGATACCCAATTAGACCAGTCTTTCTTTTTATTTCAGCTCTTCGGTTACGTTATCTCATTGAATAAAACCATTCTGTCGACTCGAACCCAAATATTCTATCAAAAATTCTAATTGATAAATAAATATTACATCTGTCTCTTCCTCATACCGCAAAATTAGCTTCTTTTGATGTCAATAACTTATTTTCTTGTATCCTTCTTAAAGATCCAATCGGTATTATTGAAAAAAGTATGGAACTCAATAACGTGAACCTTTTGAATCAACACGAAATATAGTTGTTATTTGATAGGTGTGTAAAACAAAATTACTTCGTTTTTGAGTCATCAATTTACCGATCGGACGAAGGCCAAATCATGGAAAATCCACCCGGCTCCTTACTAGCAGAAATTTTCATGGACAACTTAGAACTGAATCACATAACAACCCTTAGGTAAACGTTTAGTATATTGGTTTTGATATGTGGATCATATAATTGTATGATTTACTGGTAATAGATAGCTGAATATTCTCAAAAAATTTATGAATTCAATTCATTCGAAAATCAAATTCTGTACCTATGGTGAACAAAACGATTCATTCAACTTTTTAGATTTAGCTATTACGCATAATTTCGACAAAGAGTTTTGTATTATTGAATAAATTGCATTCAAAAATAGTTGAAATCCAAAAGTTATAACTAAATTACTTAACCAAAACGAAAACTCAAAGCAATAGAATTGTTGAACCCCAAATCTATAGATCAACTCAGGTATTGTAAACTGGAAGAGTTCCAGTTATACATCTTAATCTGAACCAATAATTACTTATATAAACACATCAAAATTCTAATTTCGCGAACCATTTGAAGGAAGAAAATCATAATTTTAACCAAATTTTCGAAACTTTTCAATCATGTGATAAGAAACTGGATATTAATTTTTGGAAATCCTCTGAAATCATTAGATAAAAACTTTCCAACATATTGAATGAGCAGCTTAGATTATAATACAAGCGGCAGACTTAGCTATAGGAAAACACGTCACATCAAAAAATACTGTCCTGTACCGTGGTGGAACTCAGACTCCGAAATGGCCATCAAAGCAAGTAAAAACGCATTCAATGTATACGAAAGGAAGAAACACCCGAAAATAAAATTAAATTCCAGAAACTCAGAGCCATTGCATGACTCACTTCGAAAACTTCGAAGCGAAAATCTTGGAGATAATATATATCTACAATCAATAGCTCTACACAATTGACTGAAATTTGGAAGAAAATCAAAAGAATATCCGGCACAAATATCAACCACATAATAAAAGTACCTCAAGTCAACAGCAGAAACATATCTACAGATCATGAAATTGCCTACGTATTAGCAGAAGTATATCAGCATCGATCAAGCATAATTATGACAACGATTTCATTATCTTCAGAAAATCAGAGGTACATGAAATAGATTGCACTGCTGTGAAAAATGATCCAGTAAATAGCCCCCTCATCATGTCGGAATTTCTAGAAGCTTTGGATTCTTTCAAAAATACTGTAGCTGGCCCGGACAATATTCCCATTATATTTATTAAATATCTCCCAAGAAATGCGACTAAACACCTCTTAAATCTAGCCGGCTCGGTGGCGTAGGAGATACGATGCTCGCAGTGTTACCTGGGCTCAATCCCCACAAAGTCGGTGCGATTTTCCGGATTTTGGGAATCGCTTGAGTATCCATCTTTCGGAGGAGATGCAAAGCCGTCGGTCCTGTCTAACAGAGATGTGTTGGACGTTAAAGATCTCTTCCCTCGACACGAGAGGGGTTCGGCAAAATTCCCGGGTTAGTGAGGTGACAGAGTTCCCCGGCGTGTCATTGGCCGAAAGGCGGTAATAGAGCACGCTAAAGGAATAACACACAAACAAACCTCTTAAATCTGTACATTATGATTTGGCTGAATCACAAATTTTCGAAAAAACGGACCGGATCTATTATCTCTATTTTGAAGCAAAATAATTTCAAAACTAACCCAGAGTGATATAGGCCAATCTCATTAACATGTGACATGAGTAGATTATTAGAAAAGATCACCGCCCTTACGGACATTAGAAAAACAAAATATACTTATACCACAACAGAGCAGATTTCGGTCGAATAGATAAACAATGGATAATATAATAGCGTTGCAAACTGAAATACACGAAGCTCTAGCATCCATGCAAATGTGTGTAGCATTATTTTTTGATATAAAAAGAGCATTTGATACAGTTTGAAAATATCTGATCATAAAAAGCCTTCAATCGCATACATACAAAATTTCTTGGAAATCGAAAATTTCAAGTGATAATTAACGGAGTCCTATAAGCATCTAAGAATCTGGAGAAAGGGAAACCACAAGGCCCTGTACTTAGCCCGATCCAATTCCTGTTAGCGATCAATGCTGTTTTGAATAATCTCAAAACACTACTCAGAGAACAATTATTTGCAGATGATTCAGTCATATTTGAAAAATGCAAAGATATCCAAATCATCTTTACTATGATGCAGCACTATCTAAATAGTTACGAAAACTGGTCAAAGAAAACAGGTTTCAAATTCTCCACAGAAAAAACTTAGTACATAATTTTCTCTAAAAGAAGTATCGACCCCAACTCTCGCTTTATAATAAAAACCGGCCAAAGAAACACAGCATTGAGATTTTAGGGATGATTCTAGTTAAAAAAAAACTCACTTAGAAAGAGCATATAAAGAGGCTGGCTGTAGAATGCAATAGCAGACTGAATGTGTTGAAGACAATATCGAACACGGATAGGCAAACCATGATGATAATCTATAGGACATAAGTAAGATCTAAGCTAGTTATGGTTCAATAGCATATTCTTCTGCAAACAGCTCAACACTCAGAATTCTAAACACAACACACAACAACGCATTAAGGTTAATATTAGGAGCTTTCAGAACAACCCCTATAGAGAGCGTATACTGCGAAGCAGAAGAACCATCTCTCCATGATAGAAGAACGTACCTTAGATTCACATACACAATGAAAAAACAATCAGATCCGAAAAGTATAACATACAAATATAAAGACAATGACAAATTCATAAACTTATTTTCCAACAAACCACGAACACCTACACCTTTTTATCATCAAGTGTGGTCCGATCTCTCAACACTTTACATCACTCTTCCGACCTGTCTCCCTTTGAGGCGTGAAATCTCTCCGTCTTGGACTATAAAACAGCTGAATACAGGGTGCTTCAACGAAAACTAAACAGAGGCTATATCTACCAAGATATTCATTTCTGATCAAAACGCAAAAACAAACCTATTTTTGTTTCAAGGGGTACATCTTTTGGGGTACAACACTTGCCTGAAATATCAACTCCCTAAGCGGGGGTTGCAATCCTTGAACATTTTGAATAAGGAAGATGAATCGAGTGATGACTCAAAAGAAAGATGGTATCTTTGTCTACATTGCCTTGAACAGATTTCCATTTTCAATTGAAAACTGTAAAAGATACAGGGTGAGCAACTGAAAGATAGGGAAGACTATTTCCCTGAGACTTTTCAAGTTTCAGTGGAGTAAAATGGAACAGATCCATGCTGATGAATGGCAGTCATCATCAAGTACCATCCTCATCACGAATTTCAACCCCTAGAGCAGGGGTGACCACCCTTGAAAATTTAGAAGAGGGTAGATGGGTCGAGTGATACCTCGAAAAAAAGGAATTACCTGTGTCTGCATTCCCGTGAACGAATTTTCAATTTTGATTGGAAACTGTAGAAGATACATAGTGAGCTAGTGAAAAATAGAGTAGTCTATCTATCGCTTTGAGCTATCAAGTATTAGTGCAAAAAAATGGAACAGATTCATTCCAGATCAAAGGCTGTCATCTTTTATCTGAATGAATCTATTCCAGTTTTTCGCATTAATACTCCAATAATCTTGGGGCCATAGTTTTCTCTATTTTTCAGTGGCTCACTCTGTATCTACTACAGTTTTCAATAAAAAATGGAAATGTTTTCACGGGAATGCAGACAGAGATAATACCTTTCTTTCGAGTTATCACTCGACCCATCTACCCTCTTCCGAATTTTCAAGGGTTGTCACCCTTGCTCCAGGGGTTGAAATTCGAGATGAGGAGGGTACTTGAGGATGACTGCCATTGATCAGCATGGATCTGTTCCATTTTACCTCGCTGAAACTTGAATAGTCTCAGGAAAATAGTCTTCCCTATCATTCACCCTCTATCTTTTACAGTTTTCAATTAAAAATGGAAATTTGTTCAAGGCAATGTAGACAAGAATACCACCTTTCATTTGAATCATCACTTGATCCATCTACCGTATTCAAAATGTTCAAAGATTGCAACCCCCGCTTAGGGGGTTATTTCAGGCAAGTATTGTACCCCAAAAGATGTCCCCCTCGAAACAAAAATTGACGTGTTTTTGCGTTTTGATCAGAAATGAATATCTTGGTAGATATAGCCTCTGTTTAGTTTTCGTTGAAGCCCTGTATAATTACCACCCTGACACAATTCGATGAATATTCAACAAATAATAACATCGTTATACTGAAACTGCGAAGCCTAATGAATAGCTACGAGGGTTATACCGAAGTATATACAGACGCATCCAAATCCGAGGCTGGCGTAGGAGCAGCGGTTGTGACATTTAATGCTCTGCTTAGATTCACTTTACCATCACAAAGGAGTGTGTACACTGCTGAACTGTTCGCTATACTTCAAGCCTCAATACACATCAACTCTTCTCAAGAAGAAAAATTCATCATCCTAACAGATTCATTCAGCTCCCTTCAGACACTCAAGAAAATATTCTCCAATAACACCATCGCAAATAAAATGCAACAAGAACTACAAAAGTCCCGAACGAAAAAAATCATTTTCATCTTGGTGCCATCACACATAGGACTTTCAGGCAACGTAGAAGCTGGCAAAAACGCTCGTGAATCCATCAGTGACGAAAACGCAGTTCGGGTGAGAGACTTAGTGACTAGTGTCGTGAAGAAGTTATAAAATCAAGAGTGAATTCTGCATGACATTCAAGTGGTCAAGTACGACCTCAAAACTCCGGTCAGCGTAACCATTCGTGAAACCATGGTCGTGATTACCACTTGATCGAAAATCACAAATAAAAATCAGGCGACTTAGACTTGGACACACGATCTTCACCCACAGTTATTAAATGAGTAGGGAGCCACAATGTAACACAATGTAACGACTGTAACGTAAGACAATCAGTCCAGTATATCATGGCAATATGCCCCAGATTCTATGAGCAGAGAAGACTATATCAGATTCCTGATAATATTGAAGAAGCACTTGGACCGAATTGCAACTTTGAAATTACCATCAATTACCTTCAAGCTGTAAACATTGGAACAATTTGAGTATTCTGTTACCTTATTGTACCTCATATATCGCTAATAACCCCCGAGTTGATGCGGTCTTTGTTAAATTAAAAAAAATTCCCTTTATTTTACATTTGAAATAGATTTGTAACGAGTAACGGCTACTAGCATTCAATTTTTAAAGGAAACATGATTTGCTCTAATTAAAGTTTGAGTACAGAAAAAAATTATATCTACTTCTAAAATTTCACGAAATACGAATGATAGTGATGTGACGTGATAAAATTTTTCGGCAACTACTACTCCTATGACGCTATTTTAACTTTGTTACGTATTCACAACAAATTTAAAAGTATGCTGTTAAAAACAGTCAACAAACACCCAATGAAACTTTCTTGCTGCTATCTTATACGTTTCAGAATGTTGGGAAGAGTTGGGTATTGTTTCAAACAATTTGGTGCAGCGAAGTTTGCGTCATGCAACTAATTAGTTCTACGAAGACAATAAAGTTAATGACTGGCTCATTTCACTTCAAATCATTGCGCACCTTCAAGCTCTGCACTGCAGAAAATTTCCTTTGCTCAATAGTAGAAGATTTTATTGAACATTAAAGTTAGTAGTTTAAATTATTTAACAACGGTTTAGATCTGAGAGAACACTACTTCATTTTATGATCCGAGAAAGTTTCTATATTCGGAATACCTATCAATGAAAATTTCTCTCAGTTCATTCATGCCAAAGTGAAAGAGATCTTCATAGACATCAAATCCAATTTGTGGTTGCATTAAATTGGAATTGGAAATGAGGCAACATTCGGAAATGGTGCAAGATAATGAATATTTCCGGGTTTACCAGAGACGGGCTCTGAATAATTTGCTGACATATACCGACATTTTTATAAACCTGCTGTTATAATTTCAAATCTTCTCGAACGTTATATCATTTACAATAGCAATTCTTTCTGGGTAACTGCATAATCGGTAAAATATTTTAGGGTTAGGCGGCTGTTTTGGTTTGTCCGGTAATAGGTTAGGTTAGACCTATGTTAAATAAGGTTACATGTATGATATTCAATTTCAGGATTGAAGATTGAAATTTCCTACCAACTTGGAGTGTACGATACCAGGGCTGATTATTTCCAATCTTATGTCGAAAATCATACTAAATTCATTAAACAATATCATAATATTTTAATACATATACAGACTTCTTCTGCTTCTAGTGCTCATCCTCTGTGGATGTTAGCGATCACATTGGTCCAATTTATTTTGTTTACAGCAGATATAATTAAGGCTCTTGATTACATCCCAGTACATTGTCTCAAGTTTCTTAGCCAGGAAATTCTTCTCCGGCCTGAACCCCTTCTACCCTCGGTTTTTTCTTCTAGAATCAGCTGGAGTAGGCGATACTTTTCATTCCTCATGATATGTCCAAAGTGAGCCGCTTTTCTTGATTTAGTTGTTCGTATGACCTCTAATTCTTTCTGCATTCTCTCTGAGACTACGACATTCGTAACGTGATGCCTGTAGCGTCACATCTCAAAAGCTTGTAGTTTTCAACAAGACGCATCAGTCAAGGTCCATGCCTCAGCATCTTGCTGCACAGTAAAGTTTTCAGACAATTGAAGGAACTTCTGGCTTTCTCTATTCGGATATTAACCTCTTCAGAGTGATTCCAATCCTTGTTAAGATTGCAGCCCAAGTACGTCACTTTTTCGGCTTGCCGCAACACCGAAAGACCGACATAAAATTGTGGTTCTACATGGTTGCCTTTGCTGACTGTGAGGGTATGGGTCTTCTTGCAGTTCAGCTCCATTTCATATCGCCTACTCACATCTACCACACGATCTATTAGGTTCTGTAATCCTTCTGCATAGTCCGAATTTTTTTTAGTGCAATAGTGACAGGGAAACGAGTTTTTTCCACAGGTTTTTTCACTCGTTTACTGAACCATACGCGAGATAGTATGGTTTCCCTGCTACATTTCCTGTGCTCACACTTTACAGCCAATCGTTGGAGGCATGGTGCGAGTTTAGATGCCAGATTAAGGAACAGGCATGATCTGTTTTTTCCGCTGGTATTCTATTTATTCGCTTGTTTTTTACGATTGTGTTTTCTGACACACACCGAAATTATAGATATAAGCATTTATTGTAAATACAATTATTCGAATTTTTGTAAATCCTCTCAAAGAATATATATATATATATATATATATATATATATATATATATATATATATATATATATATATATATATATATATATATATATGTCATCTGCGTATCTGAGGTTGTTTATCATTTCGCCGTTGACACCATCCCCCACAACCTGCAGAGCTTCCTCAAACAGTCTTTCCGAGTAGGCATTAAGAAGCATCGGAGGAAGACTACAGCCCTGTGGAACTCCCCTTCCTACAGAAAATTCAACCGTTTCTCCCTGTTCGATTCTTACTTTTGCTCGCTGATTCGCATACAGATTTCTAATGAGTCGCAGATCTTCATCATCAATATCTGTTATTTCGAAAGTTTCGAGAAGTCCTGAATGGTGTATCATGTCGAAGGCGATTTTATAATCGATAAAACACATTTGCATATCACAGTCAATATCTCTAGCTCTCAGAACCTGTACAGCAAACAACGTATTTCTTGTGACAAATCCACTCTTGAATTCAAATTTTGGCTCCGACATGTTCGCATCAATTTTTCTGTATATTTGTGTGTGTATGATATTCAAGAGAATTTTCAAGGCGTGGTTCATTAGACTGATAACCCGATGCTCTTCATATATTGTTGCATTCCTCTTCTTTGGATTGGTATGAAAGTTGACAATAGCCACTCATGGGGGAGGTGTCCAGAGTAGTAAATCCGGTTGTAGAATGGCGTGGGCAGCCGAACTTTTTCGTGATCCAGAAGCTTCAACAGCTCCCCGTGAACACCAATAGGACCAGGGGAGTTGTTATTCGTCAACCTCTTGATTATAGCAAGAACTTCGTCCTGCGTTATTTCTGGTCCAGTTGTTGCTTGTGCTAGATATACAGTGCGAACTTTAAATAGATAAATTGTGTTAAAGGTTAGGCAATGCTTTTCAATAAATTACACGAGGCAGGCTTCTTATTTAAGTCAGCTAATTTTTTTTTGTATAAAAAGTATTGGAACAACCCTCAACTTTCTTTGTTCAGAAGGCATGATATAACTTGTTACCATTCGTTAAAAGTTCTTTTCAAGGCAAAGGTAATGAACACTTCATTTCTTACATTGTAACAACTTCATGTCATAAATTCAAAAAATATATTTTTAGATAAAGATAATAATTTTGCATTAATCGCCTTTTGGATATATACCTGTCCAAAATTAATACTTTATCATTTATTACAAAAAACGAATCAGGTTTTTTCTTCATTATTTTCAGCATTATGTGTGACTTTTTCTGTAACAGGAGAATAATTTGATAGCGAAGATCCTTTATTTTGCTCATATGTCCCAGTAAATTTATGAATGATGGCGTTAACTATGTTGTGAAAGTGTTTCTCCACGATCATCAGTGAATGTTATGCTATTAATTCAACAATAACTAAATTCAAATTACCAATACCTATTATTATTAACGAAATAAAAGTTTAAAGTTATAAATATTCAACCCTTCAGTAGGAAGTTTATGTAATTTAATAGAAGTACCCATAGTTTCTTCCTTAAGATTTATTATGGTTACTAGTTTCACTCTCTATACATCAGAGCATCTTTCGACCAGTGACTACAAGAAAAACAAATATTAAAAGTATAACGTAACGAATTCCGCTTTTCGAAAAACCTACCCAATCTTTGATCAGCAAGTAGGTTCAATTAAAATGGTATTTTATCAATATACATATTAAAATTATGAATTGAAACTTAGAACAATTCAAGCTAAAAATGACTTTTATGACAGGACAATAACCAATAAAATTCAAACGGAAAGTGTGGTTATGTCAGCTAATCACAGAACAAAGTATCACAGATCTTAAAATAGTAAGGAATCTTCTTTTTTCAAAAATAGCAGACATGGTTATAACATTAATGAATTAAACAATCCATAATTTTTATGTCTCTGAAAATCACTTGACTATTCATCAATGTCACATTACAATTTTTAATATGTTTCACAATTTCATATTTTTCCAGAGAATCTATTAGTTCAATATTATGAGATGTATGCAATGATTCAAAATAATTTAAATGGTTATAATTATGGTTGAATTCTAGTAGGTGATTACCGAAATGAAATAATTACTGGGTATTCTTTGTTTAGTCTTAAAGGTTGCAGATGTTCGCTCACTCTTCTTTGAAAACTTCTCACTGATCTATCCACAAGTTTCACATGTTAATTTATATTCTCCTTTTTACCTAGTAAAGGTGTAGTATCTCTATTATTTAGTAACAATTCACCTAAAGATCTATTTGACTTGAATGCTACTTTGAAGTTTTCTTTTTTTCTAATATTTTACTAATTTTAATCGAAATTGGACCTATATATGGTAATGAGACATACTTATAACTTGGTTTCTCACAAAATGGAAAATTTCCATTTATCAATTTTTATTGTAGCCGTCTTTTCAGGGGGTTTGAAAAGTCCAATGCTTCACAACTTAACACAAGTCCTTCTTTTTTTATTCTTTTAACCGTACTCAAAGAAATATTCACAGCTTTACACACACGATTTGTAACTTGATTTACTGGAAAGCTCAAAGAATTACACGCTTCATTTTCCAAAAATGGTTTTCTTTCATTTACTATCGAACACCAATAGATCTTTCACAACTAAATAATTTTACTAGTTCTAGGTTCACAATGAGAATGAGACGCTATGCTACTGATAACTTTTAGCTGGCAGTGAGCACCGCCTACTAGGCTGTTCCAAATTTCGAATTTGTACCTCGGATGACCTTGAGGGATCAATTTAGAGCTCGCGGACTCTAGTGTCTCGTTTGCTCTTTTTGGAATACAAACGCGCGCAAAACTGAGAAGTTGCTTCGCTGGCCCAAATTAACGGCCAGTGTTTTGTGTGTTGTTGGATTATATCATAGAACTTAGAAGCTAAAATCACACGAAGCAGAGAAACCACTTACTTGGCACCAGGCTGCCGAAACTATTATTTTTGAATTCTGTGTTAAATACATACTTGTTTTCTGTTAAAATGAAATAACGATTATCCTTCGAAAAAAACGTCAAACTGAATGAAGTAGTGTCTCAAAAACCTCGATATATCGTTCTCAAGTTTCGATGTTTCAGTTCTCAAAATATCAATATTTTTATGAGCGATGTTGCACCCCTACTAGCCATCATTTCCACCGTACTTTAACGACAAGGTTAGTAAATGCAGGTGTGGATATTACAACACTGAAAAGACATTGGAGTCTGAAAATCTTCACAAGTAGCAGAAAGATACATAAAAACTTTTCTACAAAATCAAAAGAGTATTGCAAATCAATTAATTTCGTCATTTAATGGAGCTAATTCTGCAGCAACAGTCCCTTCATCTTCCAGTTCTTCATGTTACACGACTGTTCCATCTACCTCAAATAAAAAGTCCGTTTTAAAAATATAACTGAAAGCGTGTCTAATGCACCAATTTTTAATAATTGTTCAAATATTATAAAAAGTAATATTAATGAAATGAAAATACAAATGCCTCAATAAATAACTTGTGTTATTCCTCTACAGATTCAATTTATTCGTCTATGATTTATACTTTGCAGTCGTGGAGTAAATACAGTCTGTAACCGGTAAGAATGAAAACTCCTATACTTATATGGTTTTTCACTCGTATTGAATTTTTCATTTCAACCCAGTTACAGAATATACTATACATTTCTCTTCTCAATAATGCATCTAACCGAATTGAATAAAATTGATTAAGACAGATCGTTCACGAATAGTACATTCACCTTTATCTGAATCTCAGGATTATTATTATAAAAACCAAAAATATTGTCTACACAAAAATACTTGCGTCATAATCCACAAAAAATGCAAATATCATTAATATTAACATTCGTTTATCATTTAATGAAAATATATGAAACTGATAGTTTTTATTGAATGTTTTCACTTTTGTTGGTCTTTTCCAGATGATCAAATTCCTGATAGAAACTGTACAAGCTGTGAACGATGTTGCATGGATTATGGCGGTTGGTTACAATTTCAGCAAGTACTCTATCGAATAGTTAAAGATCCCATTTTTGAATTGGTGATCACCGTTTGTATAGTACTGAACACCATGTTTCTGGCCTTAGAACACCACGGAATGAGTGAATCTGTGTTCCGAGCCTTAGATGTAGGAAATAAGGTAAGTTTACATATAATTTCGAAGGCAAAATATTATATTTGAATGGAAAGACGAATTATATTTCAATTTATCCAATTTATTCAGTTATTCATTATACAAATTTAATTTTGCTTATTCTGGTGTAATTACTAATATTTTATTCAATTTATTAAACATATTAACAAGTACAAAATATGTCACAGTGAGGGAAAAAGTGATTTTTAAACAATGAAAACGGTTTATTTCAATGGAATTCAGTGGAAATTCGAAAATGCCAATTACAGTTGAAGTTTTAGAGGATGACATTTTTTTTATATAGCGTATCAGCTCGGAGTGAACTATCTTTAACTAACCTATTACACTCTAATTTAGAAGAGATTGAACGTTTGCATTTCTGATTGAATTTTCAATTTGTTTTTCTTTTTCCTACAAAATAAGCGGTATTGTTGTTGGATGTCGAAAAAATGAGCCAATACCAAGTTCAGTAGACTCAAAGAATGTTAGACGGCGCGAAATCCAGAAATTAATCTATGGGTGATCGAATTTGAATACCGATTAGAAAGATTGGAAATTCCCTTACCTGTAGGATGGTTTTTTTGTCAATCTTTCAATTTGAGCTGCAAATGTAGCCTCTGCTTTTCACTAAGATATACTGGGCTGCCTTCTATAGCCTTATCCCTCCATAAAATATTATTTCCGTATTTAAATCTGTGACAACAATTTTTAAGAATGACCAGTTGATATGAGCTATTACCGAAATTAATTACTTGCAATCCGAATAATCATTATTCCATATCAAATAATCTGTTGTTTTTCATTTATTTAGTGAGAACACATTTGAACTTTCCTAAACTTTTATCGACTTTGAAATCGTCTGCATCTTCGCAAAACGATAGGAACTTCTTTGCCACATGCCTTTTAATGTTTCTGAGAAAAATTAAACTTTAACAGCTTGCTCCATACTTTTGACCAACCAATTTTGTCTGTCGGTGTTTCTTTCAGATGGACGAGGCAATTGAAATAGCAAAGATTAAATATATTTCTTTCGGAGCTGGGAAACGGATCCGTTTTACACTGTAAGAAGTGTAGCGGCGTAATTCGCATTAAATATAAAACGTAGAAATTCCGAATTTGTGGAATCGCAATTGAACTGGTAGCAAAAAGCCACGTTATGAAACGAATAAATTAATTTTCTGTTAATTTTTCTTGGGATGAGCTTACTGTGATCCAATAGTTATCTCACTCTCATGACATCACGGAAAGATTTCGTGCTCAGAACTTTGAATGTGGCAGTTATTGGGAAAGTGTCAACACCCTATTGATGATGACTGAAACTATGGGGGTACTTTTAGGTTATTTAATTGATAAGACAGTAGAAATTTCAAAAGCGATTATAATTACAACTAAATATAAACTATGGTACACCTCTCTGGAACATTTTCGAAAAAAGAGGAGCAAGAGATTTGACCCAGCAAGTTCAACACATATAATCATTGAGAAAAATAAGAAGAATAGATTATCACAAAAAAAATATCAACACGACAGTTCAGTTAAAAAGAGATCAATCAATTTACCTTAATACATTTGAGGGTGTTATCTTTTCTCGGCACACTGGATAACACAAAATTCAATAGATGAATAGAATAATGAATTGAATGATGATGCTGCTCTTACATAACAGACCTTCCTACCTTCTCGGAAAACTTGTACTCTCCTTTTCTGAAGCTAATAGTGCATTGATCTTTTTCGATTCTTATTAATCGTCGCAGATCTCGAAAAACATAGTGGAAAACTATTACAATTTTCGCAGCGTGAGAACGTCGGGATTAAAAGACGTAGAATCAAGAATTGACAGGACAACAGATGTCGGATGATTTCCGCTTGATACCCGATGGTCACGTTGTAATTATAATTTGAAATATTAATTTTGAACATTCATATTTCACGTAAAGGATATTTTTATAAATTTGGGAAACAAAGAGTTCCCCCCGTTGAGATACTCGAAATGTACTCACTCGCGAAATCTTTTTTTCCTTGATTACATCGGAGGAATGATCAAAAGAAAAGCTTTCAATGTAACTTTAGACGCTCTCTTTCCTACCACTCCCCCAACATTAGAGCACGTGTTTATTCTCATTCTATTTTTTCTCCAGATTCAGATCGCTTCACGAATCTGAAAAAAATCATGAACGCTGTTAACCACCTCACAAAAATGCAGAATTTTTTCGTAATCATTGGGCCCAAAAAAGTTCTATTTTTCAAAAATTTTTTCCCTACGCTCAACCTATATAACCCTGAAATTATCGTTTTCTTATAGCTGGAACTTTATTGTGGATTTAGGATGAAAGAGGCCTATGAAGTATAATCCACAATTTTTTGAATTTTTTTGTGTTGCTATTGGTCGAAACTGTGCGTCCTTTTGAAAGGGCAGTAGTACCACAGCATACTTATATGAAATTATCGATTGATTTCAAACAAAGTCTACATTTTTTCATCGAAAGAACGTCTAAACATTAAATAGTATGATGAGAAACAAAACAATATTTTGAATACAATCCAACATCACATTTATGGCAGAGAAAATTTGCTTCTTTATGGCATACATCGTCGCTGATTGTTATTATAAACAATGAGATGGTCCGGTCTGTCATAACGTGAATACTAGAACCTTTGGAACTTCCTCTCTTTTTCATCCTCGTGTTATGTTCTAATAGTTCAGTTGCTCTAGATCTTCTGAAATCTAGTTGCTCGAGTTTTCCGACATTGTCCTTATGTTAGAGCCATATCAATGCAATGAGCGCAATGGGCAAATAAAGAAAAATACAATTTTTTCCCCTGAGGCTAACTCTAGTGTCACCGAGATTTTGATCGACACGGTCCACCCTCTCATATTTCCATTGTAAAATTGTATCAAGCCTGGTTGATCTATATGAATATATTTCTTTTCAGATTGGGAAAACCTCTTTACTCTATTTACCGGAAACACTGTTGAAGCATTTGATGCTACATTCACAATATTGTTGTCATTTTATTTGGTGATGATGATTTCGTCGTCCGCCAAAATAACCTCGATCTTTTATTTTAGTACACTTTAACTAGATAGAGGTGATAAGGGACTCGGTTTTTCCTCGGCGTTTTAGTAGCTTTTACGCGTCTCAATTTCAATTCTTTGAGTAACGAAAGTGAGGTGAAGTAATTATCAAAGTATAAATGTTATTTAATATACTAATTATAATATATTCCTTCAAAGGGAATATATTCAATAAAGCTGCATATTGTAAAACTACTGATGCGCCAAGACCCATATGTTTGTACTCATCTGGCAACGTACTTGAAGAACCTTGGTATTGGTCAAAATGAATTATATAACCAACTCGGAGAGCAACAATCGAAAGCTTGTATCCCCATCTGATAGGTTTTCACGTATGAGTTGCTTTCCACTGTGACATCCAAAATATGGAGGCATGTTTAAAAAATTTTGAGTTCAGAATGTCAAGAAGTGATCGCATTTTCGAATATTCGTTTTTCAAATCCAGGTTTGTATTATCATTGCAGTGAATTTTGCTCATTATATGCTGTAATCTATCACGCGATATAGCTCCAGATACCGTTTTATTGTTGGTGCTATCCCTATTCTGCTAGAACATCTTTTCCTGTGGAAGAGATACATAGCCACTAAGCAATAGAACTCCAATAAAACAAAGTAGTTCATTTTTTTGTGATATCCCTGGCACAATTCTTCTGCTCCGTGAAGGTGTTTGAGAATTGAAGATTAAGATCGATCACTTCCTCAACAAAGAATTACTTGATTAAGTTTATAATTTTCTTTTTATATTTATATTTCGATGTGAGTTGAAACAGGAGCGAAGAAAAGAATAGTATATAGAATTGAGGAAAATTCAAAACACAGTCGTCCTTAGAGGATATTGAGTGAAGATGTGTTAGCCATAGGTAGGTTTTATATGATTGAATAGAACTGAGAGTCAACTAATTCGAGGACTGTAGCCTTTAGTATCATACTAGAAATATCTTTCACCACTTCACCAAAATTTCATTTCCAAACTCGACGTGCGTTTCGCCAACCAAGTTGGCATCATCAGGAGATGGTAGCATACTGAATCTTATTCATTTAACATAATCTTTATTCAAGTACCAGTTTTACAACTTTTAACTTTACATCTCTTTGATTGATTAGAAAAGTGAACAATTTTTGGCTTTCAAGCCGTGATCTGAGGGATCTAAATATAACCTAAGATGATTAATTTAAGTACAAATTCATTTTGTCGTCCTAGTGACGACGGTCTTAATATATTTATTTTACAAGATTCTTATAGCTAATCCGGGTCTTCTCGAAGCACCATCCTGGGCCTCTTGTATTTTCTCGGCTCGTCTACCTCGTAGTCTCCTAGGGTGCTAACCAATGGGTTTGGATGGTCGTCAACTGCTTGGAATGCTTTCACCGCTGGCTCTCTGATGAACTCCATCACACTCGGCATCTGCAGATCTCGATGAAGATGAATCTTATTCTACGAGGTTCTATCATTTATACTGAATCCAGCCCTGTTACCAGACACTCGATGAAGCAACGTCCTTATTGGTCGAACGCGTTATCAGTAGGCGTGTATAATCTAACCAACTGTAAAGTACACTGAACGGAATGGTACCTTTGTCCTTGCTAAGCGAATTTCGACTTGTTATTATATGGATACTTCATATACCTCTCAGTATATTCGTGTTTTAGCTTTTTAATCAATTTTGCATTCTCAAAATCTTTACTAAGGACATCTTGGACAACACTATTGAATAAAATAATGTCCAACATTTCACTGTATCCCAAAAGTAAGATGACTCACACTGTGCCAAATCAGGTGAATTGTTTTTGGCTAAATGATCAAGAAGAATTAATACAGTATGAGACGCTCCCTTTTGGTGATACAAAAACCAAGAATTGTCTCGCTAAATTCCGGCCATTATAGGCGATTTTTTCGACAATTTAACCAGGTGGAAGGAGATCATAATATATAACATGGTGATAGTCGAAGAAAGCAGTCAACTGACTTCGATTCTTGAGCAACTTTAGCATGATATTCAGTTGATTGATCAGCTGTTTTTGGGTTGTGAGCATGAATCAACGTCTCCTCTCCTGTAATTTCATTTTATTTTGATAGTCAGAAAGCTTTTTTTCACACACTTCAAAGACACGATGTTTTTCCAGAAAATTCAAGGTTTCGATACCGATTGACATTTGACGTGTCTGAGTCCCATAACATCCTTTAAAATGGTATCTTTTTGAAATGCCAACACGATCAGTAAGTGTTCTAATTGTTAATTGACGATTTGCAATCACCAAATCTTTAATTTTTTTGAACGTGAGCTTTATTGGTCGAGGTTCAAGTACCTTACAAAACGAAGCGCTTATCTCGAACACTAATGAATATTTTGATGTGAACCTTGACACAGATATCAAAGACAGTCCTGCTAACTTAAAAATAAGAGCACTGTCTCGAATTTATGTGTGCTCGTAGTTTGAATTCAAATGTCACCTTATTTTTAGATACAATAGTACTTCTTAACACAATCTTTACTTATTTCGTATATGCCACTCTTATACCTTACCTGGGACATACTGGTCATCAGGTATAACAGTACTGCTTCTGACTTATTTCATTGTCACCAATAAAAACAGGTGGTTTATATTTCCAATCATTTAATTTATACACATAGGTATAATAAAATATTATCGATGGCCACCCATTCTCAACCTGGAGAACAGAAAATGATATTCGTGATTTGACCTTTCAATTCGAGATATACCGAAATAATTGTAAAAATCTTCAAGAATATCAACATGAAATTGGCCTACAACTAAAACTCAACATTGAAATTATTCGGAAACTCAGAAGACAAAACTAATGTGTTGGATAATGATGGCATGTATGAAATAAGTCAAAAGAAGCATGTTGGACTTACTGACAGATTAGTTGAAGCCACATTAAGAAATCATCGAGCACATATAAAATACAGACGATCTGGAAAATCCATAATTTCCTTACATACTTTTTATCGAGACCATAGAATTTTTGATACTTAGAATGTAAAATTGATGAGAAATATCAGAAACGCGAATA
Organism: Cryptolaemus montrouzieri; assembly: GCA_013387265.2. Classification (NCBI taxonomy): domain Eukaryota; kingdom Metazoa; phylum Arthropoda; class Insecta; order Coleoptera; family Coccinellidae; genus Cryptolaemus; species Cryptolaemus montrouzieri. The sequence continues at coordinate 131,281,894 of JABFTP020000185.1, forward strand.
CACTGAGCGCTTTCGAAAACATCCATACATATTATGAAATGAAAACATCCACTAAACGAGGACAAAGGCCTGATTCCGTTCAGTGTACTCTGTTTGTTAGATTATACCACTAATAGTGCTTTCGATCAAAGAGGACGATGATCCGTCAAAAGCGTCTAGTAGCAGGGATAAATTGAGTATAAATGAGCCATGCAAAATTTGATTTTCTGTTCTATCATAGCCTGTTGATGGCAATTTAATTGGTTTCGGTTGAAGTTTTGTTGAAGTGTTGTATAGTGTTTTTATAAAGATAATTGCAAGATAAAACTGAGAAAGAATACCGCCTAACCTCTCACTCATACATCAGTTCTGTGAGTTTGCTGTTGACACCAATTGCGATCAGAATTATTGTGCTTTCGATTCATTTCACCTCATTCCAATCTAAGTTGCGATTGGTGAAGGAATTGCAATCTTCTGAAATACAGAAAAAAAATAATCAAATAGGTAACCTCGTAGGTACTTTAATACTTTAAACTCAAGTAATAAAAGTTTCTGGAAATTAAACAAAAAAATGACAATTCAGAAGAAATCTGAGGAGAAGAAATTCAGTTATCAGTAACTGAAAGAGGTACAATGCGTACGAATTTGTAGCATTTGATGTTAAAAAATTTTGTTTATTATATTTTATGTATATGGCAAGATTTCTAGGCTGAACCTTTTCCAGGGATTATATATTATTCCGGAAATATCGTTAATGAACGGTCGGACGTTATTTTCTCACCCTCCCAAATTTGTTGAGATAAGAGGCTTGTATAACCAGGAAATAGCTCGGAGCGGATTCGCCAATTTCAGAAAATGTTTCGCACACCTGCCCGTTCATTTCGGCTGTGAAATCTATAAATTTACGTGCATGTAATATTAAAAACGTAAAAGTAACTCTGTCTGTAAATCTGTGATGCTGTCAAAGCTAAGTCACGGAATAAATTCTGTAAAAATCTATTATTGCGATACCTAGAACTTCTGGGATTGACATAGATCTGTTTTTTCTCAAAGTGCTATTCTAATGTATTTCAAATAGGAGTTGAAATACTATGAAAATTCTAAGGGTTTAAGAAGCAAACATTAAAATTTGTATATGAAATCTTAATAACAAATTGGGCAGTATCTTTGAAAAACCACCCCACAGGAAGAGTCCGTGTAATAGAATTCACACTTCAAATTGAAGCATATACATTCTTATTTTTGTATGAAGAATATGTTTTCGAATAATAAAAATATTTGAATAATTCATTTCCGAACTTCAAATTACACCAAATTAATATTCTAAAATATAATTTTCAATAGAAACCTGTTGTTTTGAGGGTGCTGAGGAGCCAGATATTTTAATCAGAGCACAAATAAAAATTGGTTTTTGTGAATGACATTCAATTCTGAAAACTTAATATTCTTTATTAGAGCTATAGAACCCTTCAAGGGTTATCAAGCTTAACTTTATTTAGTACACCAATAAATTATATTTAATCCTATGGGAATAGTGACAATTTTTAAAATATATGTATTCACGAGTGTATATTACTTGGTAAAAACAGCCCTATGTCTAACAATTTTCTGATAACATTGTTGCTTTCATTATCGTGAAGTGAACATTGGAACACTATATGATTCAAAGTTCGAAACTCGTGTCCACAATTACACATGGGAATGTCTATGATAATTTTCGAAAATAAATATTTATTCAGATTAATGTGTCCCGAACGGCATCGGTTTATCGCGTTAGTTAAACTCCTTTCTAGGTTCTTTCTAAAAAACCATGGATTTGTTTCCACTTTATTTTAATTATTGAATTGGATGTTTCTACACAAACACCTCAAAAAAGTTTAGGGAACACTTCTGAATATCGATATATCGTATCCAGAACTATCATTATGGATGATTTTTTTTTACGAAATGAACACCTGCATCAATTTCTCACCAAATTATGTAGAGTGCCGCAACAGATTTCAGTTTTTTTTTTATAAAAAACTAAAAATGCAGCAGATGCGATGCTGCTTCATGATCATTTCATGTATTCAGTGTTTGAAATCAGTTAGTTGGCACTTTGTTTCTGTTGTAAGCACAAATAAAAGATTCAAGTTTTGTGATTCGACCATGGAAAGACGACATTTGACTAGAGAAGAGATGTTACGAGCCGTTGGCATGCTCCAATCTGGGAGCTCACAGCGGGAAGTATCCAGGGTTCTGGGAAGTAGCCCAAGTGTCATAAATCGTTTATGGTCGCGTTTCGATGAAACAGGTAGCGTAGAAGAACGCCATACAGGTCGTTTCAGGATTACTACAGTCGCCCAAGACCGATTTTTGGTTTTACAAGCCAGAAGAGATGGTACTACCCCAGCATCTCAATTAGCTCAAGAGCTATCACGAGTTCATAATGTACAAATTTCCGACCAAACTGTGAGAAATCGACTGCACGAAGGTCAACTCCACTCCAGACGTCCTTTAAGAGTTCCACAACTGACCCATGGAAATCGCGTTGCTCGTTTAGCTTGGTGCCAAGAACACGTAAACTGGGATCAAGGGAGGTGGGCCACAGTTCTCTTCAGTAATGAATCTAGATTTAGTTATTATCACAATCCGGGAAGAATTCGAATATGGAGGGAACCTGGAAAACAAAACCGTCTCCAGCATGCTCGAGAAGTTGTTAGACAGGGAGGCGGATCAGTGATGTTTTGGGGAAGTATACGCCTTGGTGGAAGAACTGATCTCGTTTTCATACGAAACAATCTCACAGGAAATTCTTACGCAAATGAGATAGTTTTACCTGTAGTGGTACCGTATCTCCAAACAATGGGTCAAAATCCACTCTTCCAACAAGATAATGCCCCTCCTCATCGTGCAAGAGTTGTCTTGAACGTTCTTGAAGAGAATGATATCGATCTTCTACCGTAGCCATTCTGCTCCCCAGATCTGAATCCCATCGAGCATGTGTAGGACACCCTAAAAAGAAATCTCTTGCGTCAAAACGTCTTCCATCATGAACAGGAGCTTCGATTAGCAGTTCAGGGGGCTTGGAATGACTTAGGCCAAAATGTAATAGACAATTTAATATTGAGCATGCCGCGACGATGCCAAAGTGGCATTAATAACAGAGGTGGACCTTCTGGGTACTGAAAAATATAAGTGCTTCCATTTCGTTTCGAAAATATTAGTTCAGGATTTTTTTTACCAAATTTCGTCATTTTCGAATTTCAATTTTTTTTTTATAAAAGGTGCTTTGGAGATGTCAAATATCATTTTGTTTTCTTGAGAATACATTATATACAATACATCCTAACAAAAATCGAAAGATTTCTATAAATTCGAATCATAAAATTCATATTTTAAAGATATTGGTAATTGTTCCTCAGACTTTTTTGAGGTGTATAGTATGCCTAAGACTTTCTCTCAGATTCTGATAGGTAATGAGGTATTGTATGTCGTTGCTGGGTAGTAGCTAAATCGGTTGGATATACGAAAAAATTTCATGTGACAAAAAGTTTCTAAATTGACCGAAGATGACGAAAATTGATTGTACGCTGATCATTGGCGTACTGCAAAAAAGTTTGAAAGGGCAAAGGAAGACATGACTCCAGGAAAGAAAATACTTTGTAGATTCTAGTTAAAATTTGGGACGTGTAATGATGGAAGCTGTAAAAATAGCTCGCATTCCAAATTTGGGCTGTATATCTCAAAAACTGCAGGAGTTTTGAAGAAAAAACCAAATTTTTCCGGAAATTTCAACACCTTGTAGCACCGTAACGAAGCTGTTGCGAACCTATGTTTATGTGAACTTTTTTTTTTAAACTGCACGTAGATTCACCCCCTCAAGTTGTGATATACTATTATGTAACACCCTGTATATTGTAGCGCGAAATGATTAATACTTCAATAAAGTAAAAACGAAAAGAAACACGAAACGAATTTCCCAACTGTTCGAAAATCTCTGAAGCAAAAAATCTTCATAATCGGAAATATTCCTTAAGCTGAATTTCATCTGTGATTGGCAGTGCACTCATCTTCAAGATGAAATGTAATTTTCCCAATTCCTTTTCTCCCTCACATTTACTGCAGTCATTTTTCGAATACGAACTATTGTTTCAGGTTTTCACTTCCATTTTTACGTTCGAGTGCACACTGAAGCTCATGGCCTTGAGCAAGGAGTTTTTTCATTGCGGATGGAACATATTTGATCTTATCATTGTTTCTGCCAGCCTTCTGGATCTCATTTTCGAGCTTGTAGACGGGCTTTCTGTACTAAGAGGACTCCGGTTGGTAAGTTGAATAACATGAAAATATGTGTATATCTTCCTTCCTGAATTCTATATGGATAATACTCGTATAGAGTTTTTTTTTGCTTTATTGATGGAATAATTATTTGAATTTTCAATACAACTGTATAGTTCCTAATATAATGATAATATCGCACCCTTGCTTCAAAAGTGACAGCCAAATTGAGCCAGCCTACCTCTAGAAAAGTAACACATTGACAGTTGCAACTTGAACCTGGTTGTAAGGTTATGATTCGATCGGTTTGAAATTTGTATCCTTTTGAGTTAGTGCACTTTTGACGACCGAGTCGCAGTTTTATAAAAGGACCATTTGGAGTTGGAACATTTTTAATGATTAGTTATTGCGCACGAAATTGTATCATTTCAAATTGTGTCTTTTAAGGTGATGAAGGTAAATATATTTTTATGTTTCATTACGTGTTAAATCACTTTTGATGAATCATTACTGGTTATGTTTCAGAACAAGATGAAACTAACAAATAATGTATTATATTGCTGTTGACTTGAGTATAATTTCTATATAATAAATGATAGTGAGAGAAATATGCCACGTTCCTTTTGCACAATATCAAGCTCTCTTCTACACGATTTTGTAACCATTTGGGCTCATTTAAAAATTGAATTTGGTTGGCTTCACGAAATAAAAACAGAGAATATCTCAACGGTTCATTTCCTAGGTGATGGACCAGCATCACAATATCGGAATCGTTTTATGTTTCAAGTCATATCAAAATATTCAAAACACTTTTTACCAAGTATTGAATATCTCACTTGGAACTACTCAGAAGCTGGCCACGGCAAAGGTGCTGCCGATGGCGTTGGAGGTACGTTGAAAAGGACTGCCCACCAAGCTGTAGCTAAAGGAAAATATATTTCGAATATTTCAGAACTCCTCGCCATTTTAAAATCCAGATGTCCAGGAATATACCAATAAGACCTGACAAACGAAGATTTGCAACAGATGGAAATACTATTTTCTAACTCGACATCGGGGTTGGATAAGAAATTTTCTTTCAAATAGATCAATACAAGTTATGGTCGACAGTTTATCATCTGATTGTTTCCAGTTCCAACCATGGTACCTTAGGGATCCATTCTTTTGCCAATATTTTTTTTGTTTGCAGATAAACGAAATTCTATAATCTACATACAGCAAGATCTTCGGTTTTGCAGACAATTGTACCCTGGTCTCGATCAACTCTGGGTTTTTCAGGAATGAACATGTATCAGCAATACCTGAGCCTGCATCAGCTAAACTTAGTTTTCTTTTCAGAGCCAAGCGATACTTCAAGTCATCTCAACTGTTGCTTCTATATAAGGCGCAGATTCGAACTACTTTGGAATATTATTCCCATATATGGGTATCTGCGCCCAAACATTCATTGCAGATGTTAGATAGTGTGCAAAAACGCGCTGTGCGCCTCATCGACCACCCGGAGATCACCCGCGATCTCCAACCGTTTGCTCTCAGAAGACAATTTGCTAACCTTTCTCTGCTTTATAGATACTTCCACGGAAGATGCTCCAACGAGCTGAAAGATCTTGTTCCGGGAAAGCTTATGATTTACCGCAATACTAGGCTGACAAGATGTTCTTATTATATGGCAGTACACTTAGCGACCCCTCGAACCTCTCTCAGGTTCGTCTATTCCTGGGAAGCTCGAATGAAACAAAACACCAAATCACCTATAGTTCGTCTTTGAAAAAACAAAAGTTTGCTTCAAAACTGCCATACCGATCGGCGAAAGAATTTCCGAAAACATTCCTGCATTTAACTGAAAGAAGTAGCTGTAGAATGTGAAAATACGTTCGATATTACTCTCTTGTACTCATTGCAAGATCAATATTTTCGCGCTTTGAATTCATGATGATTTGAAACCATAACCGCTTGTGTCCTTCAAAAAACCTCCAATAATTAAAGGATAATATTGTCTCTTCGACCGGGAGGTTGGAGCAGGTCCTGTCTTGAAAGAATACCATCTTCCATATACCGGGTGTAACTGAAACTAGGGCCACCCCGGTAACTTTTTTCCTATTTGAAATCTTTTAAGGACATTTGGTAATCGGATAGAAGACATTATTTTGGATTTGATAAGATAAATATGTTCGCTATTTCTTCACAAAGGTCAAGCAGAAGGAAGACATCAATACATATACAATACTAGAAGAGATTTGAAAATTGACAAAATAATTTATGAAAAATAATAGTTAGTTATTAGTTATCAAATAATAGGAAAAATTATTTAATTTTAGGATGAAAATTGAAATTACTTCAAACTTTATAAATTGTCTGAAGGTATCTGCTTGATGTAATTCGCTCTTGATTTATGTCCTTCATAAAAATTATAAAGAAGGAAAAATAATTTATAAATTATGGATCCGTTTATAAGAGATTTCACTCCGCGAACATATGAAATCCTTGTAGCTAAAACACTAATGGATCTCAAGGATTATGAATTGGAGAATCACTTCAAAATCCTACAGACAAATATAAGGAGTATTGAAAAAATTTTTAGAAGAATTCAAGATCTTCGTCCAAAGTGATCTGGAACACTTCCAAGTAATTGTGGCAACAGAAACTTTTCAAATAGCAAACCCTAATACTTTCGGTATACGAGGATATACAGTTATTTATAATAAAGGCCAATTCAACAAAAACGACGGAGAGAGATAGATTTTGACCATGGAATTGTTAATTTAGGAGATACAGAGTCGTAGAAGTATGTTCAACAACAAAACTATCCATTGAATATAACTCCTATATACCGCTCGCCCAAAATCAATACAAAAAATTTCAATGAAAGTTTAGTGCAATATTTGGAACAATCAACAAATGCAAATTATCATATTATAATAAGCGATATAAACATAATATAATATCTTTCATTAACAAATGCACTAGACCCGTTAGTGGTTTATGTCTATTATTTATAATTCAAGGATACTATCGACAAGAATAATATATTTGCCTTTGTTGTAGAGTCTCGCATAACAGATCATAGCCCAACGATCTTATATCTTCCAATGGAAGTTAAAAAAACCTAAAAATCTAAATGAAACCTATACTAATTTCGAAGAGTTGAGGAAGGTCTTAAGAAGGTAGGAATGCAATAATATCTACAATAAAAAGACGACGTTAATATTGCAACTGAAATGTTTATTGATAAATTTTCATTTTATGTATTGAAAAATACAGTAACAAAAAATATACATCTAAAAATACCTGTAGGAAAAATTGGGTTTCCCAAGAACTTCTCAAATCTATAAACAAGAAAAATGAGTTATATATTAAACTAAACAAAAGATCCGGGAAATGAAGAACTAAAGTTGAATAACGGAATTGCAGAAATGTAATTCCAAATGTATAGTAAAAGCTAAAAACACCACTTACAAGACCTTGTACAAGAGAATAAATACAAATTAAAATCTTTATGGGATTTTGTGAAAGGAAATTGTAAAAAGAAAAAACTGAAATACAATAATCGAATTACAGGGGAAAATGTTGACGTAATACAAGAAAATAACAAAATAGTTGAAGAGTTCAACAGATACTATAGTGAATTGGGAGAGAAATATGCAAAAAGGATAAAAGAATCAGTCAATTTCCAGGAAAGAGATATCTATATTAATGAAACTCTATTCCTATATCCAACGGATGCAAATGAAATACAAAAACTTTTTGGAGAACTTCTCATCTAGCCAATATGTACTTCGAATCTGGAAAATTTCCCGATTCAAAGAAAATAGGGGTAATGAAACCAATTTAAGTCACTATCACTGAGTTACCGCCCAGTGTCCTTATTATCGAATCTTCGAAAGTTTTAGAAAAATTGTTGAGGTCACGGATCTCGAAATTTATATAAAAGCACACAATTATTGCAGACAATCAATTTGGATTCATAAAAGGAAAGTCAACGGAAGATGCTATCGGTGAGCTGACAAAAAATATCTATGGTTGTATAGATAGCAAACGACCAGCGCTTTGTGTATTTATCGACTTAGCAAAAGCGTTCGATACTGTTGCTCATAAGAAATTGCTGAAAAAATTACACAGGCATGGAATTCGGGGAAAGGCATACGATAAAATTGATAGCTATTTATCCAACCAACGACAGTGCGTGGAGATTGGGGACTCTATGAGTAATATGAGAGAGGTTACTTATGGAGTATCTCAGGGTACCGTGTTAGGCCCGTTACTGTTTATTATATACATAAATAGTCTCCTACTCATGGAAAAGAAGGAAAAACTCATTTGTTTCGCTGATGATACGGCCATACTATACCAGCATAACTCATGGGAAGAAGTGCAAGATGAAGATGGGAAAGAATTAATTGAAATACAGAAATGGTTTGAATATAACACACTCACATTGAATTTAGATAAAACCAAATACCTACCTTTCGCTAATGTACAATAAAAAATATATATCTGAAGTTAAGGACTTACAATTATTTTCACAACAGATGATCTACCAAATTTCTAAAAACAAAATAGAAATTAATGCCCCCCAACACAACTATTCCACCAGATACAAGATTCACCAATTCGAAACACAGATGGCGGAGAACACAATAGGACAAAGAAGCTTTATATACTTAGCACCAAAAATATACGCATTAATTCCAGAAGAGCTGCGAAGAATAAAGAATAAATAGAAATTTATGAAGAAAATAAAAACTGCATCTCAAACACCAGAAGATCTAAGTTCCATAACCTCCTAAATACAATATGAAAAATATGAAACTAAAGAAAAATTTTACACGAAATATAAAAAATCCGGACAATACAATCTACTCAGAAGTGACATCAAACCCAAAAATAACAAAATTACCCTAACATGATAAATTTCCTCCCGATAATGATAATTAACTTTTGAGAGAATAAGATAGATATCAGGCAGATGAGAATATAATATTTGAGTTAATATCGTGTACAGAAAATTTTTACAATTATCTCTGCGATTATTGTTTATTCAGTATTTATATCAGTTTCTTTGATTGTATTAGGCACTTACGTTGTGGTGATACTTATAATACTTAATACTTAATAAACCACATTATTATTATCACATCATCTTTAGGGTTTACGATAGAACAGTGCATTACGATAGAACAGTGCATTACAAGGACGGGAAGTAGAGTTATAATCTCCATTGTTAGCCACGTTTAGAAAACCATCATAACGCACTTTAGCATTAAAATTTACATTTGAAAAGAAACATCCAAGAAATTTCAATTTTTAATATTCTCTTTGGTTCATATGCTCCCACAGTTAATTTTGTAATCCTGTTATATGATCATGGCATAATACGTCCTAGCTGTAACTTATTATCTATCATAACTCTTCATTACTTTTTTGCTCGAATTACTTTGATTCCGTGAACAGTTACTCGAGCAACCCAAAACATAGGAAGCTTTCCTTACTACGGATTTTAATCGAATAATCGAATCACGGAACACCTGCTATTATAACGATTTGTTCAACCTCAAGCGACATTGAGCGAACATTGATCGAACTAAATTCAATCTGGGATCATTTTAATTCAATTTTGTTTCTTTTCTATCTATTCTATTTAGAAATTTATGTAACCACCATAAAAAATGGTCGTTGATTTTTTATGGCTTTTCTTACCCATTCGTGAGATCGAAGGCCGGGAGAATGAGAGAGAGGCATTAATCGACAATGTTTCCTAGACTTTGTCTACAGCAATAATATGAAGAGGAAGGCTGAATAGTTTTTATGGTATTATATTATCTTATGATAATCGATGTTTCTCTGCCGAGTTCAGTTGAATTATCTGAGATGAATTGGAATATTTATTATAATTTAATAGACGAAGACAATTTTTTAACACTATTTAATCACTAGCCTGAAATTTATGCTTCATTTTCAGCTACGGGTGCTAAAACTTGCTCAATCGTGGATCACCATGAAGGTACTTCTGAGTATTATCATCAGTACTATTGGTGCACTGGGAAACTTAACACTGGTACTTCTTATCATCATCTACATTTTCGCTGTTATTGGTATGCAGTTATTTTCTAAAGACTACTTAGCAGAAAAATTTAATCCAGATCCTGTACCCAGGTAAGCCATTTTAATCTAAATTTACTAATTCATTGAAAAGAATGAGAGAATGCAAGGTTTATAGAAGAAGTAACTGAAATTTCTTAGTTTTCAGTAAGTCTACTTTATGAGTTAAAGTGGATGATTTTCGTTTATAACAATACTAAAAATATCAGCGATAAATTTGAAATTACGTCTGAAAAAACAATCTCAAAGAAAATCGACAAAGTTTCAAGTTAATCCAGAAAAAATAACTGGTATTTTTTTCTTCAAAAATAAGCCAGGAACTTCCACAATAATGTTCTCGAAGAGACGCACCGCGCAACATTCAACACTACCGCATGTCTTTAAAATGAACACAGCTCCTTAACAACTTTTTTAAAGTAGTTAATGTCTAATGGAAAATTTTGAAATATGTGGTATCATTTGAACGCTTGAAAAAAGTAGGTACTTTTGGAATAAAATTGACAAAGAATTTTCCAAAAAGTAAGACAATTAATTGTTAACTAACAAAATGTTTATGGAACTCCGTCTCTGTTGAAAACCAGAAAAACTTTTGAAAGATCCAAAGATTTTGCACTTTGTCTAGCTTTTTAACAAACAAACTTTAAAAACTTATGAAGATTACAACATGAACGTCAATTAATGTTTTTATAATGTTATAAATATTGAGGAATATTCATCGTTGAAAAATATAATGATTCAGCAGTTTATTCATAATTTCGAAACCAGAGGTACCTGTCGTAACACGTGATATCTTCAACAAAAAAATTGTTTCAACCGAATTTCTGGAATTATAGCCCTAATCTTATAGTCATCTTGTTATAATAAATATGTTCATTGGTTCACTAAATTCAGAACATAAAATCTTCTCAACATTATAAAATTTTTGTCAAATTCGTCATCTTATCATCTTTGATAGGTAAGATGACAAAAAGGTTAGGGCAAGAAGACTAAAGTTTCTTTTTTCTTTCTAATTTTTTCTCAGATGAATGAAGGAAAAAATACAATACATTTTCTGTATTTCAATTAGAAAGTTCTCGGTTCAAAAATCACAAATATAAGACGTTGTTTTTTATTCTCTGGATCCAAAGATCCAGAGAAGTACATTGAAAGTGCACCCACAAATTACAAGTGGCTTACTAATACCTTTCCCTTCGATGTGGCATCGAAGGCACAGGAAGTAATCCAGATAGCCCTGATTCAATGGACACCTTTTGTTGACTCTTTAATGTTTCTTTGGTTGCATTAGTGGGTCCTAGATTGTAATTCTAGGTTTACAGTTTGGAGTTTTCTTGTGACATTGCCAGTTCTTTCTGCTGCCTTAAATGTCTTGGAAAATCTGTGAATTTAGTATACCCATTCCAGTTGCTTCAAAACCATTTGTAGCATTCCTTATAGTTGCTGCACCAAATAGCGATGCAATATCTTTCGAACCAATTTTGTGGACACACATGCAGATGTTGCAGTCTGTGGCTTGTATAGAACGGAAATCCTAATAAATATATATGATTAGCGCGATATAAGTTCACAGAGTCGAGAGTTATGTGAGAAGAATGATTATCCATAAGAAGTAAAATCTTCTTCTAACCAGATTCATGAACAACTGCAGCCGACCCTGCTAGCGTGCCATCCAAAAATGCAGGCTGCATTCTTACTCTGGGGAATATAAAGAATGGAGGAATATGTAGGCTGTTGCACTAACACAACAAACAACATTAACATTGGCCCCTCGTTTTACTGTTGATATTTTAAATACCCTTCGGACTTGAAATGAATGGTGCAAGGTCATAATCGACCATTGTAAAATCATTTTTAGTTGAACAAAATGTTTTTTTGTCTAAATTGGTTGTGTAATTCTTTCATTTTTGTTCTTGTTCAGGAAGCAATGTGTTTTCCGAATCTTCCTGCATGAAGCAGCTCCCGATGAAAAGAAAAATAATCATTCTAACAAATACAAATCATGATAATAGCTATAAGTAGGTAGGTCACCAAATTAAAATCTATTTTGTGAATAATATTTAAGAAAAATGAAAATGACTTACATTATTCTCATTTTTTTTGTTTCTTTGAAGAGTTGGCTCAGGAATTTTGTATTTTTTTCAGCAGCATTAGTGCTCGATTCTTTTTCTCTGCATCTCGTTTATTGCCCCTAACATTGCGTCTCTGGACCATTATTGTGGATCAGTCTTTTTCACATATTTTTAACCATATATACAGTGAATTGAAACAGTTAAAAACAGGGCAACATTTCCTGAGGGAAAAAAGTTCTCTTATTACCTTTGTTGCGGGTAAGATGACGAATTCGTCATTTCAACAGTAACTCCTCGCCACAAAAAATTAGTAAATTATAAACAATTGAACCTTTAACATTTACATACTACAGTATCTAGGGTTATTCTCTGAGTAAATAAATTTAAAATCGTACAGGAATAAATAATTTCTCTTGAACCTTTATTATACTTGCAACAATTTGATATCTTTTCAAAATAGGTGCGATATTTCTATAGGAAACTATAGGTTTCCTTGCGCGACAATCTAATTCATGTTCGAAATCATTCAATAATTTTCCTTTCATATTCCGATCAGGTAATTAAGATTATCTAAAGATCACTTTATATTATTAACGGGCTATATTGGTTCATTCTCACTATTGAACATTGTAATGTAATTTTCATTTATGGTTAATCTACATCAGGCGTGCCCAAACTCGTACTGCTGACGATCTACCTCAATGTTTTTAGACTACGGTCGACTCTGAGAGGCTGCATGTATGCGTGATGCAGGGTTGTCGTACATACTCGATGCACCCTAGCTACGTACCTAGATAGGATGTACCGTTGCATATATAGATATTAGCTTTTCTCAAAATATACATTATTTTACTCAAGGTTTGGGTTTGGTTTTGTAAGGTTCTTCTCTATTATATCACTGAAAAAACTCATAGATATTCAAAATTGCGATTTTATTGGTTCTTACAAAACAAAAGAGGTAAAAAACACAAGGTTTAACTTTAATCTACACTTTATTTGAAAAAATTCGACGACGTTTCGCTGACATAGCAGCTTTATCAAGAATGAAAAACAGATTGAAGAGAATGGTATTATAAACAAATCGTAGAACAAGTTGGATGAATAACAGGAAAATCCACACCGAGCCATTGTACGGTTAGTATGAAAGGTAATAAAACTAATTAAACAAGTTAAGTAGGATGAGTAATTCACATCTATTATGATGTTTAAACATCATCAAACAGATAGCCATTAATAATTCATATAATCCGGATATAATAGATCTAATCATTCGTAAAAACTGTATCAGAAAGCAATAAATGAAGTATATCCTATTCATAAAGACTATAAAATATTCAACAGTTTAACATTCTGCGGTTCTGCAAGTACAAATATTAAATCCTTTCTCGTCAAACAAAATCTTAATATAACTTTCAAAACTTCTAATAACTTAGGTAAACATATTAAAAATAATAAATCTCGTGTTGAAAAATCAAGTAAATCAGGAATCTATAAACTCAATTGCGGTTCTTGTGATAAAATTTATATCGGTAGGACCTATAGGAGTTTTGGCATAAGAACATCTGAACATAAACGTAGCTTCGATAAAAATAAATCTGATTCAAATTATTCAAACCACCTAATAAAAGAAAACCATTCATTCAATAAAAACTTTGACATATTACATATAAAATCAAAATTGTGTGTGGATTTTCCTGTTATTCATCCAACTTGTTCTACGATTTGTTTATAATACCATACTCTTCATTCTGTTTTTCATTCTTGATAAAGCTGCTGTGTCAGCGAAACGTCGTCGAATTTTTTCAAAGAAAGTGTAGATTAAAGTTAAACTTGTGTTTTTTATCTCATTTATATCATGGATCTACATCAAGTAAAGGCCTCCACGATTCAAAAAAACAAAAGAGTTACATATGGTGTTCAACTTAACTAAGGGGTGACTTTGGATGTTGAAGCGTGTCACTGCATGTCCTCAGCATACTTTTCATAAGATGGTACGTAACCACTGGGTGCTAATCGTAACCATGATGACGTATGATCATCAGTTAGTCAATTGCAATATTTTGACTCATCATCTTCATTTGAGAAAATGCAGAGTCGCACAAAAAAGTTGACCCAAACATTGCCGTCAGTTGAAGTGCGATTTGCCTTCGATTCGGATATTCATCTTCAGATATGAAACACCAGGAATTTGTATATCTGATATAATCTGCACCAACTCATTTTCAGCAGAACATGGGTTCATATTGAACTGACTTGCTATTTCAGTAGCTACTTCCTCAATGTTTTCACATGAGAAAGGATAGCTCATGAATGATGCTATATTTGCAAAGTTTCTGCAATCATAAAAACGCATTTCGTTTTTCTGCCAAAATATTTGATAATTCAGCCTCATACGTATCATAATACAACTGAAGAATCCTTGCTTTCAAAGACGGAAAATGTTTCAGATCTTTTCTTTTCAGTTGATCTATCATAAATTGCAATTTACTTGCGTTTTTTGCGTTAATCTTCTCAATAATAGTTTTTCCTTCACCTTGAAGCTCCAAGTTAATGGTGTTCAAGTGCATTATGATGTCAGGCAAAAATGCCAAATCAGTCAGCCATTTTTCATTTTTTAACATCGGAGTGTCATCACCTCTTTTGTCTAGAAAATCTATTATTTCGGGCAATAATTATTGAAATCTTTCTGGGAATTTTCCGCGACTCAACCACCTGACGTCCATGTGAAAAACTAAATCAGTGTGTTCAGCTGACTGCCTATATTCCAACTGCAACTGAAAAGCCGCCGTTGCAAGCTACGTGCACGGATGGAATTCACAAATTTTTTGTTGCAATGCCCATAATTTCCTCCGTGTTTAAAACTTTTGAACACAAAACCTGTTGATGTATAATGCAATGGAATGAAAAAAATGAAGGGAAATCTTCATTAGCTCGACACAATGCCACAAAACCGTTTTTGTTTCACTTCATGATATCATATTTTAGTTTGTCTGCCACGTCCCTACTCATGACTGCAATACGCCTTGTGACAGTCGGACGAGATAACTGAAGTTCTCTATTAGCAGACATGATGTCTGTTTCATTTTCAAAATCTCCAAATGAAGTCTTACCCTCTTCAATAAATGCTCTCTTCATAATCGATCCATCTTCGAATGGTTTCTTGTGTTTCGCCAATATATGAGATATTTTAAACGACGCGATCGTAGCAGCTTTTGAGTGGTTGGCTGGACGTGTGAACATTGTTTGTTCTTTTTTCAAATAAGATATCAAATCACCTACGTTTCGTTTTCTCAATTCACTCTGTGGCGGAAAATCATTCTCATAGTTTTAATGAACCGTTGTATAATGCCTCTCTAAGTTACCACGCTTAGGTATTGCAATTGACGCACGACAAATGAGTCAAATGCACTTATCCTTCACCATTCAAAAAATAATTCTTCCAATTATTTTTCAAATAATACGCTTTAGATTTCTTCGCTGCAGTCATTTTGTACTATTTAATAATAAACTTTGTATCGACGTAGTATTGCCTTCAAGTTACAATTCAAGATTTATATGGGCGTGAACGAAAGTCTCGAATAGTCCCCTCAAACGCGCCGCCCGAAATTTGTAGATAGTCGGCAAAAATAAAAAACGCGGCTTTTCTCTGACAAGTACCGCGCGTATCTTTGACAAATCCGCCTTTTTCCGCTAGCAGAGTGTTATTTTATTGGGTTATAAATTTTTGTAGTTTAGTTACCCAGTTATTAAAAATTTCTTTGTTCTCGAGATCTACTCAAAAAGCACTCGACCGTTTGAGCACCTCTGTACTACATTATCTAACGTTATTCTCAAGGCAAATAAATTTTAAATCCTACAAGAATGAATATTCTTTCTCGAACCTGCTGTTGTTTATACTTGCAACAATTTGATATCTTCTCAAAATAGATGCAATATTTCTATAAGAAACTGTAGATTTCCTTGCGCGACAATCTAATTCATGTTCGAAATCATTTAATGAATTTCCTTTCGTATTCCGATCAGGTGATGAAACAATTAATATTATCTGACGATCCCTTTATAATATTTGTTCTAGTCGACCGCTAACGGACTACATTGGTTCATTTCCTCTATTAAAAACTACATTGTAATGTAATTTTCATTTATGGTTAATCTATATCTTCATCAAACAGAACAATAACATGAGCAATAACTTTGAAGATGATATAATCTACTAGAAAACCACCACCTAAACCAAGCATCGAAATTACCTTTTCATGTATAGTGAAAAATTAAATTTATTTATTATATTCCTTAACAAATATGTCAAGACATCATACAATATATGGAAATCTTCTAATGTTACTCTGAGGCTGTTATTTATCACGTTTGCGAATATGACTTCATGTGAAATGCAATATGACAAAATCCTATTACGCATCACTCGCTTCATGTTAGGCGAACTATGTGCTGTCACATGTGAATATATGGGTGAATATATGTAATGAGGACACATTTCCAACGTTCGAATAATTTTGCTGCAATGGAGCCGTGAGAGGCGACCAAACAAACCAAATAATGCGACTAAAAGGAAACTGAAAATACGTGTAACTTCACACTTTTAGGTATGAAACCAAATGCAAACATCAATGTATATTTGATTTCATTCCTCTCTGGCAATTTTCAGCGTTCTATCCTTTCAGTTATCAAATTAAAAAGCCACTAGGCGAAACTTAATTTGGAAAATATTCATGCAATATCCTTTTTTCGGTGTTACTGAATATTTGAATTTAGTATTTTTTGTAAAGTTCCTGATTTAGATACCCTTAGGTTCGAATCACACTAATAAATCCTATCCATAGGTGTAATAGCTATGCAAAATTCTTGAAGGAACAAATATGTTCATGTAGAAAAGAAAATTGCACGAAAAATTGGCTTTAATGTCCAAATGTCTAAAGAAAGAGTAAGAAATCGATTTTTCGCAGATAAGAAGAATAGAATAGTTCGTAGTGTTTCGTCTTCAATTTCAAGTTTAAGAATTCTCAAGTTTTTTTTTAAATTTAACATTGATTTGCATACAAATCAACTTATTTTTTAATGTACATTTATTCGTTGTGTTTGCTTTCATGAGACTGGAAGTTAAGCGAGAGAACTTTTTCTCCCGATTTCACGTCATTCAAAATTCATTACATTGGATTAAAATTCGAATACATATTGTCTTGGCACTCTTTCTCTGTTTCCACTTTCCCGAACATCTGCGAATGGAAATCGTACTTCAGGGTAGCGCGCCAGTCAGCTACAGAGAGTACTACCGAGCGTATAGTACCGCTCGAAATATAAAACTCGCACATATGGCCTCGCAGTTGCACCAAAAACCCTCGTTTTCACTTCAATATGAAATCAAGTTTCGTCTATTGACATAAAGGACCATTGAGAAACATTTACCTTATAAAGACAATCATTAAAACCCAAACTAAGACATTTTCCACGTCTGGACTACAGTGAAACTGAAGTGTATAAAACCTAGTCCCTATAGAGATTGTGAACTGAGTTTAGCTATCAACTGCTTTTGAATTGCATAGCTGTTCGCCTCCTGGTTTTCCTTCCTAAGTAAAACAAGACAATAATTGAACAATTTCGTTACATTCGTTTTTTTGAATCTCGAATTCTATCGTAAATTTTATATATATTTTTCGTTCAGCACTCAAAACTGAATGGTACAATTTATCGTATCAGTTTCTCCTACGAAATTTTTCATATACAGTCCAAAGAAATCAGCATTATTCTCGTACATATCATTCCACCTAGAAAAGAATTACTATGATTTAAGTAGGGATTCATGGCTTGACTTAATAATCAAGCGGCTTGAGTAGACTTGAAATCAAGCATTTGTTTTCAGAATTCAAGTCGAGCCAAGGATCTTTTTTTTCACAAAATTTTGAAAATTCAAGCTTCTAGAATCTCAAAAATTGAAAGATTCTATCAGAACATTTCAATAAAACATTGAACTTACACTTATATTAAATTTGAATGAAATTCACCGTAAGAATCTGAAAAGAATTCGAAAAAAACACAAATACAGAACAAAAAGAAGAATAGAAATGAAATGTATATCTATATATATAAATCAATTTCTGTTCGTTATTTTCGCTAAAACTCGAGAACGGCTGACCGGATTCATCTTATTATATGTGGAAAAAATTCGAGTAACTGCCGGGAAAACCATAAAAATAGCCCTTTTTATTTCTCAAACGTTTTCTAAAAAAATGTAGAGTCGATTTGAACTTTATTGCTATTAAATCAAGTTTATATTAAATTATAATCACTCACTGTTGTCTAAGCAATGTAGGTGTGTTCCTAACTTCAAAGAATCAATTTGCAATTCATTACCGCTGCACAAATTTCAAATTCAATCATATCTATCAAATTAGTCTTCGCGTGCGCGTTGGATGATCTAATGCCGCGTTCCGAAACTGAAAAAGAGCGAATCGCTAACGCGACAAAATTGCATAGTCACAAAATGTGATAGATGATTAGTAGAACTGATTTTCAATTTCGTCCGGTTCGCGAAACTTAATTTTAGCTAACTTCAGTTGTTAAAAATTGATAAATCTTAAGTTTTGTAACAAATTAAATTTCTGAACGCAACCATAATATTTGACATTAGATTTTCTATCCATCAAATGGCACTTCAGAACACGGAAAAAAGTATTACGATATCTATGAGTGCATCCTTCTATCTGCGTGAGTGAAGATTACCGCTACGTGCGCGAGAACTTTCTTTACTTTTGTGATCCTTTGTGATAGTGACATTCCAAGAAATGTTCTTTCTTTTTGTTGATAATTAACTGCTCACTGCTAGTTCACTGCTAAGTAGGCGCGAAATTTTCTTACTTTGATTAATTACAATTTACGATGCCGACGAGAAAATGAAGACCTGACTTAGGTCGTCTCAGTCAATCGAATGTGCGAAGAGCTAACTCACGTGCAAACTGCATTGATGACCAGAGAGGTACAGATCAAGAAAACAGTCGTATTGCTATGTAAGAACTGAGTTATTTAGTGAGAAACAATGAAGTAGAAAGGCTTAGAATTCAACGAGTTCGTGCATATCAAAGACAACAACAGCAAGCACGATATAATGAAATTGAGCGAATCCGAAGACCTAGTTTTCCGGTGATTCTTGAACGAGCTTCATTCCACTATGATTTCATGAAAAAATATAAATCCACCACCCGGTAATTAATACCACTGCCAGGCAATGATTATAATCAAAACATATCCTGGAATAATTATATATTAGGATAACGTTAAATGTTATGAGAATATATCAATCTACCAGAATATATACATACTATAGCATCATCAGACAATGATATCAATGTTCCTATTCTTACATCTTCTTCTGGAATTATCAAATGGTCTAAAACTGATCTAAATGAATTACAATGTCAAACGAGGAAAATGCTTTGTAAATATCATAAGCATCACCCAAAGTCCGCTGTTCAGAGAGTTACACTTCCTAGACATCTTGAACGTCGTGAATTAACTGATTTCAATAATCTTCATAGTAAACAGATTTTTCATCTACGTTCCCATTTTCATGATAAACAGAGAACGTCTAAATTACATGATATTGTTGTTGCTTCAGATTATAATCTTACACCTCTGAACTTGACAATGCAAAAGGTAGATTTTGATATATTTGATGATAATTCTAAAAGAGAAAGTTGGATGCAGAAGGAATTACACGGAAAGCACCCTAAAGAATTGAAAAATGATTATATTGATGAAATTGCATCGAATAAATGGTAAGTATCTGGAGAATTAATTGCTGAAACAGAAGGCTTGGCAATCTTGCTCAGTCCTTGCTTCAACAGATTATTTGAAAAGACATAATGCCGTCTCTAATATTATTCATTTTATTCTAGGAATTAAACATGACCTAATTCCCAAAAGAAAAAAATTTCACAAATATGAACCTGAGGTTATAACAAATATAAAGTTTATTTTGATAAAACAATTCTTTGCAACAGAGCTGTAAAACACAATAGACCAGATATCATACTTAATGATAAACAGAAGCAAATAACATATACAATTGATATTGCTATACCCGACACACATAATATACATAATAAATACAATGAAAAATTTCTAAATATATGATGCTTGGCGACGAGATTAAAAAATGTGGAAAATGAAAAAATATTTATTCTACCGATTATTATTTCCACAACAGGTGTTATTCCTAGAAATCTCCACAAAAGTATTGAGATTTTGGGTCTGAAGAAAATTTGTTCGAACAGTTACAAAAGATAACAGTTATCATATCTTGTAATATTCTTCGTAGGTTTCTTTCCGAAAAATAATGAAGTAGAGTCATAGGTTTTCTCTTTAGTTTATACTGCTCAGAATCTCATTTCATATTTTATTTATTTGTTTATATAAATGTAATATAATTAACTGACAATTTTGTCATATTTATATTCAGAGCAGTATTCTATTCGATCGTGCACCACTTCACACAAAGGAAACTATTAAGGAGTAACATTCAGTGTTACTTTACTAAGGTCCGTACACTGGATTTTTCCGGGAGAAAGCCTCTGACACTACTCGTTGGTACATTGATATCTTTGTCTGATGATATATAATTATTCCAGGATATGTTTTGATTATAATCATTGCCTGGCAATGGTATTAATTACCGGGTGGTGGATTTATATTTTTCACGAAATCAATATGATTGCATGAACAGATATATGGGCAACTCATCGGAGTAGAACCCCTATATATATATATATATATATATATATATATATATATATATATATATATATATATATATATATATATATATATATATATATATATATATATATATATATATATATATATATATATATATATATATATATATATATATATATATATATAGGATGGAGCACCAGCAATGACTGGAAACAAAAAACGGTTTTGTGGCATTGTGTCGAGCAAGTGAAGATTTCCCTTCATTTTTTTTCATTCCATTGCATTATCCATCAACAAGTTTTGTGTTCAAATGTTTTAAACACGAAGGAAATTATGGAAAAATCATGAAAAATAAATAAAAATTGTAGATTCCATCTGTGCCCGTAGCTTGCAACGGTGGCTCTTCAAGTTGCAGTTGGAAGATAGTGAGTCAGCTGAACACACTGATTTAGTTGTCCACACAAACGTCAGGTGGTTGAGTCGCGGAAATCTTACCTTAACAAGAAAGGTTTTAAGAATTATTGCCCGAAATAACAGCTTTTCTAGACGAATAAGATAATGACACTCGAATGTAGAAAAACGAAAAACCGCTGACTGATTTGGCATTTTTGACCAACATCACAATGCACTTGAACACCATTAACTTGTAGCTTCAAGGTAAAGGAAGAACTATTATCGAGATGATATCGCAGTAAACGCATTAAAAAAAAATTGCAACTTATAATAGATCAACTGAAAAGAAAGGATATGAAACATTTTCCATCTTTGAAAGCAAGAATTCCTCTGTTGAAATATGAGGCTGAATTACCGAATATTTTGGAGCAATTCGAAAATGCGTTTTTTGATTGCAGTAAATTGTGAAATATAGCATAATTCATGAGTTATCCTTTTACATGTAAATACATTGAGGAATTTGGCTACTGAAATAGCAAATCAGCAATAGGAACTTATAATCTGTTGACACTGAGTGGAGATTATATCAGATATACATCTCAAAGCATATGATACAAATTTCTGGTGTTTTATATCTGAAGACACATCCGAATCTAAGGCAAATCGCCCTTCAACTGACAGAATGTTTGGGTCAACTTACTTGTGCGAGTCTGCATTTTCCTAAATGAAGATAATTAATCATTTCATCATGCTTGCGATTATCACTCAATAGTTACGTACCATCTTATGTAAAGTGGGCTGGGGACAAACAGTGCCACATCTCAACATCCAAAGTCACTCCTTAGTTAAGTTTAACACCATATGTAACTCTTTTGTTTTGTAACAACCAATAAACTCTCAATTTTGAATAAGTATGAGTTTTTGCATTGATATTATAGAGAAGAACCTGAGTTAGCCTAACCCAAACCTACCTAGGTAGGTAGGTAGGTAGGTAGGGTGTATCGTGTATATACAACAACCCTGTATCACACATACATGCAGCCTCTCAGAGTCGATCGTAAGTAGTCTAAAAATATTGAGGTAGATCGCCAGCAGTTCAAGTTTGAGCACCACTGATGTAGATACATTCGAAGAGAATTATAAACAGTTAAACTTATTTCGAACTTTTCCGTTTATTTCTGCGAACCGGAAAGTTAAGAACTTTTAATTGTGAACTACTACATATTTCACTGAATAAAAGTATTTTATTTATTGCATTGAGTCGCAATTATACTATGAAAGTTAAAAAGTGTCACCAGTTAAGAAATATATTCAGAACTTCTTCTATCACCCGAGAAATAAGCTCTCTAGTGCATAGGACCTTACAGAAAATTTATGCAAATTCTTTTTATTCAGGTGGAACTTTACTGACTTTTTCCATTCGTTCATGATGATATTCCGGATATTATGCGGCGAATGGATTGAGCCACTCTGGGACTGCATGAGGGCAGAAGCTGGAGAGGTAAGGAGTTGACAATTTCTCTGAAATATGTATGATTTTTACTATGACAATGACTATGTACATATTTATATACTCAGAAGAGTAAACAGTTTACGCGAATGACTTTCTCCTAGAGTTATTTTTGCACGTATACTTACAAGCAAGAAAAAATTCCTACAATTCTTTTGTATCACTATTAATTTTACAATAATTTGATTGAATAGGTCGTTACTTGATGAAAATCGATATACATATTTTCAAAGAATTAAAGTATTTAGATTTTTACTATATTAATAAAACTATGACCGGTTTCACCACACTGTGGCTTCATCAGATAAATACAATTTAATGAACAGAGTTATTCCTTATATATTAGTCTTATTTCCTACTTAATATTACAATTGGTACGAGTACAAGGGTATGTTGAAAAACCCATCGCAGTTGCTTACTTCATGAATTGAAAAGATTGAGTATAGGAGTTTTTGTCTATTATTTACATTGTGTAAAATTTTGAAATTATCATTAAAACTATGGTTTTCTTCGAGTGATTAGAATAATGGGAATCTGATTTATGAAAATTAAAACTACGTCTGTGCTCGAATAATCTAACTTTGAAATTTCTGTTCTACCAATATAAATTTCACTACAATCCCCGCAATACAGTTCATAAACACCGGATTTATTACTTTTATCAATTTTAGATTTGCAGTTTTTGATATGTCGGCCTAAAGAATTATCTGTTCGGAATGCTATATTGAAATTATAATGCGATAGGAATGAATGAGATAAAAAACACAAGGTTAAACTTTAATCTACACTTTATTTGAAAAAATTCGACGACGTTTCGCTGACATAGCAGCTTTATCAAGAATGACAAACAAATTGAAGAGTATGGTATTATAAACAAATCGTAGAACAAGTTGGATGAATAACAGGAAAATCCACACCGAGCCATTGTACAGTTAGTATGGAAGGTAATAAAAACCAATTAAACAAGTTAAGTAGGGGTGAATAATTTACATCTACCTGCTCATTCAAAAGCTTGTCCGAATGTTTGTATCTATTTATTTCTAATGCGAGATTTGATTTTAAACTTTTTGATTTTATATGTAATATGTCAAAGTTTTTATTGAATTAATGGTTTTCTTTCATTAAGTGGTTTGAATAATTTGAATCATATTTATTTTTATCGAAGCTACGTTTGTGTTCAGATGTTCTTATGCCAAAACTCCTATAGGTCCTACCGATATGAATTTTATCACAAGAACCGCAATTGAGTTTATAGATTCCTGATTTACTTGAGTTTTCAACACGAGATTTATTATTTTAATATGTTTACCTAAGTTATTAGAAGTTTTGAAAGTTATATTAAGATTTTGTTTGACGAGAAAGGATTTAATATTTGTACTTGCAGAACCGCAGAATGTTAAACTGTTGAATATTTTATAGTCTTTATGAATAGGATATACTTCATTTATTGCTTTCTGATACAGTTTTTACGAATGATTAGATCTATCATATCCGGATTATATGAATTATTAATGGCTATCTGTTTGATGATATTTAACTCTTTATTATAATCTTCTACTGATAAAAGTAAATTGAGTAACCGATGTACCATGCTGTTTAAAGCTGCAACTTAGTGTTGAATTGGATGTAATGAGTAGTTATGTATAATTGTATCAGTATGTGTTGGTTTACGAAAGACCGAAAAAACATGATTATTATTTCGTTAAGTGATTTTCAAGTCCAAAAAATTAATGGAATCGTTCTGTTCAATTTCTATCGTGAATTCAATGTTCAAATGGATGGAATTAATGAAATTAAGAAATAAGTCTAATTGACGAGTAGTTCCAATGAAACATACTAAGATGTCGTCAACATATCTATACCAATAAAGAAATTTGGAAATGAGTGGATGTGTATGAATTTTCTGTTCGACATTATTCATAAAAATCTCTGCTAAAAGTGGACTCAAAGGATTTTCCATGATCAAACCATTTTCACTACTGTAATAGATGTTGTGGAAAGAAAAATAATTTTGTTCAATGCAAACGTCCAACAGATTCAATATTTCTGATTTAATTATGTGGTAAACATGATTCGAATTCAACATGTTTTCGATTAATATTTTGACATCACCTGGAGGAACACTTCGGTATAAATTCTCAACATCTAACGAAATAAGTTTTGCGTTAGGTGGTAGGTTAACGTTTTTTATGTTATTTATCAATTCGAAAGAATTTTTTATAGAAAATTTTGATTTGAATGAACGATAATTTTTAATGATATCTATAAGGTAGTGCGACAATTTCATGGCTGAGGCTGTAACGTAAGATACGACTGGTCTAACGGGGTTATTTACTTTATGCGGTTGAGGGTTTGGTAAAATTAATTTGTATTTATCTATTGCTTTAATTAAAGATTTTGTAACAGTATTATTACCCTTATCTGCTTTTGTGAAAATAACTTCATTTAGTTGAGATTTTTGTTTGATGGCCTTTAAAATATTTTGTTCTTTACTCGGTTTAAAGTCAGCTAATGATTCATTTTTATAATGTTAGATGCTAAATATTTTAATATACTTCAAACGATAGGAATGATTTTAATTTTAGACTAGGATTATCAATATAAGTCAAGCTGTTGTATTTTGTGTTAGAACTTTTATACTTGGAAATACTTCCTGTATTGCTTTTTGAAATTTTTGCGTGAAATCATGTTCACAATCATAGTTTGGCTTTAACCGTTATTGACTGCTATTTGTTAAATTATATTTAGCTCTTTTATGAAATTATTTTGTGACATTGGGATATTAATGAGTCTATGTACCATACTATTGTAAGCAGCTAATTTATGTGGATAAGGATGTGTAGATGAGCTGTGAATAGTAATATAATATATATCTCACTTAACAAACATAGGTAGTTACAACAGATATAACATGACGTGTAAACAATAATTGACTTGTACCTACTCACTAAAGTATAAAGAATGTTCAACGGCCAAGTCACACAACGTTAACTATAATAATAAAGAGATGGCAGTAAGGAACCTTAGACTTGACATGACTTTGTCTAGATTTCATTACTTTTTAGAGATAAACAAGCAGCTCCATCGAGACTTGGATAGTTTTTTAAAGAATGTTTTAATTAGATGTTTTTTCAATTATTTGCTTTCTCACAAACTCTGTCTTGACAATTAACAACACAGAAAAAATGTGTAGACATTTTGATATGATGAGCATATACATACGTTGGGCATTTTATTCTTATAAATAGATTGGAAGTTTCAGTGTATTCCTATGACAGTCTGACAAGATTTTGGCTGCACGATACATTCAACAAGCGTTCGACATCGGTTCTCATAGCCTTATAATAAATCAGTTTTTGGAACTAGTCCAAGCCCAACACTACAAATAGTTAGGCATTCCTTCGCTCAATCGACATTAAAGTCTTTTATAGCTTTATGAGACATGTTACGGTATCTATTCACTAGCCTGTTGAATTCATAGCAAGAGCTTAGCAAGTTACTCACAACGCTCAATTCATTCAAAATCCTGCAAAGTTTCAAAAGTACTTTCAACAAGTTGCTTGAGGGTGTCCTTACTCGAAGAAAATTTATATAAATTTTTCAATTTAATGATACAGTGCTGTTCAAATTCTCGCTTGAGTGACTCATATCGCGAATCAATACACTGTGATAAGTACTCATGAAAGAAAAGTAGATCCATTTTATATACTAACGTTATTATTACCCATTCTTCCATGAATACAAGAGTAAAGGCCAGGTTATAGTAAAAAACTCCAAATAGATCTTAATTTAAGGAATCGAAAATATTGAGTAATGGTTAAGATTCAACTCATTTTGTTATTTATTATGATAATTCTCATAACTTTCATTGATTGCTTTGTTTTCACTTGATGTATATATAGTTCTTCTTTTATCTTGATAGATTGATAAACGTAAAGTTGTTATTATTTTTAATACACACAACCTAATTTGTATGGAAAAACTCGGTATTTCATAATATTTATTGTTTTTGATCATGTATCTTTGATTACTTGTGAAAAATGTTTTTGTTGTAAAAACTGGATAGTTTGCTAAGAAATATTGAATTATATCCATATATTTGGGATATTGTACTCAATCTTCACTAAAATTTGAAACTATGAATTTCAAAATTCAAAAAAGCCTATAGTCATAATTGCAAATTCTTTACGTTGGATTATCCGATGTGCAGAGAGGTCGAATAATTGCTCTCGTTGAAGAAGGGGTGACACGAGGGGATGTAGCGGCCACAATAAGGGTATCACAGGGATGATTCCAAAAACCTACGCCCTATGCGTGCAGCTACAATCTCTGCAAAATAGGCCTAGAAGAAGTCGTAGGAAGATCACTTCTAAAGAACAAGACCGCTTTTTGTGCCAAATTGCAAGAAGAGACCCTAGTGAGTGGCACCCCATACCCCAAAGGCAATTTCTGGAAGCAACAGTGTATCAGCTGAAACGATACGTCGAAGACTTCGATCAAGGGGTTTGTACAGCAGAAGGCCCTGAAGAGTTCCCGAGCTAACCTTAAAAATTTAACAGACTTAATTGGTAATTCGAGCAACAAAATTGGAATATTGAGAATAAGCGAAATGTTCTTTATTCAGATGAGACCAGAATTGGTGTTTGATCAGATGACCACCGGAGTTGGGTTTTAATAAGTCGAGAACGACAAGCTAGACTCCGAGCAGCAAGACAAATACCAAGGGGGCAGCGTGATGTTTTAGAGTGGCATTATGTTGGAAGGCAAAACAGATTTGATTTCGTTTCCTGCAAGTGTAACGGCTAGTAATTACGTGGATCTAGTGCTGGAGCCCATGGTGAGAGAATTTCGCTTTTATGCAAGATAATGCTCCTCCGCATACCAGCAACCTCGTACGACATTATTTTGAAACAAAGGGAATCGCTATTTTGGTCTGGCCAGCTTGCTCACCAGACCTAAACTTATTGAACATTTATGGGATAATCTAGAGGGAAAAATCATATCGCGCCAGGATAATCCAAGAACCTCACAATAGAGTGGCAAAATATCACCCTAGAGAAGGTCGAAAACCTAACCCAAAGCATGCCTAGACGTTTTAAGGCTTATATCATAGCAAGAGGGAGGTAAAACAAACTACTGAGGTCGAGAAAAAACACCTACTCCGTTAGAAAACAATCTTCAATTTTCTTTCTACACGCGGAAAGAGTCTCTTATTTCTCATTATTTGTTTTTTTCTTAAAATAAACCCTAATTTATTTTTTTTTCAATTGAAATATCTCAAAATGGATCAATTTTACCAAGCCTTCGAAATTTCCATAATCCCTTAGGTAATATTCAAAATATTGGGTGATTCCATATGAATTTGAATGTGTGTATGTTATCTGTAAAATGTACTTCACGAAGTTTTTTCTCAAATTTACTTTGATCATTGAAAGGTGTTAAAGTTGAACGATTTTATTGACTTTTTGGTAAGTAGTTTTTGACAACTCTTGAAAGAGGTTATGTTTACGAAAATTATGCTTGGTAAAAATTAAATTAAAAGTTTTTGAGATATTCAGCCCAAATTTTGAATGCAAGCTGATTTTTACAGCCTCCATCATCACACGTCCTAGATTTCAACTCGCATTCACAAGGTGTTTTCTTTTCCGAGGACATGTCTCCTGTTGCCTTTCAAACTTTTCTGCAGTACGCCACTGATCAACGAAAAATCAATTTTCGTCATCTTCGTTCAATTTGAAAACGTTTTAGACACCTGCAATTTATTCGTATCTCCAACCGTTTTCGAGTGAAAAATCATTGAATTTGAATTATTTGAATGGTATATTATTCGCTCAATAAAAAAAATAATAGAGATAGTCGATAGGTATGCCCAAAGTTTGCTTTGATTCTGATAGCTCGTCTTCTGAGACTCAACATACTTATTCAATATTAAACTAAAAAATAGAACAATTAAAAACTAAATAAATTGCTGGAAGTGTCCTTCACCTGTAAGAATACAGGCCTGTCCTTCGCCTATTATCACGCACTCTTTGAAATAATCCAGGAGTATTTTTCATCGTGCTACAAGAGGTTATTATTCGATTTCTCAGTTCTTGTACAGTGTTCACTGGAGTGCTATAACCTAAACTTTTGAGATATCCCCGTAAGAAGAAGTCTAAATTATTTAAGTCTGGGGACCTAGGAGGCCATGGTTCTGGCCCACCCCGGAACCGGTTGTTGAATATATTATTCAAGAATTCTCTAGCTTCTCCATTAAAATGTACTGGTGCCCTGTCATGCATGAACTAGATTATGTTTCTCACCAAATGTTGCACACCCTCGAGTAATAAAGGTAACTCCTCCTCAAGAAATTGCCGATAAGCGGGACCGTTTAGTCTGTTAGGAAAAAAAAATGGCCGAATCAAATAATTTCCAATTATTCCGACACAGACATTTAGTGAGATTTGTTATTGATGATGAGATTCTTGAATCAAATGGGGGTTTTCACCAGCCCAATAATGATTATTGTGAAAATTTGTGATAGCAGTACTCGTAAAATTAGCTTCATCTGTGAATATTATTTCACTATCAAAATGAGCTTTTTTTCTAATTTTATCTAAGAACCATTGGCAGAAATTCAGTCTTGAGGGAAAATCTCGAGGAAGCAGAGTTTGGACGCGTTGAATATGAAACGGCTACAATAAAAGTCGTGCAGAATCCTCCAAACTAGAACATGTGAAATATTCAACTGATTTCCAATTTTTCTTATACTTACAGGTAGATTCAAATCAATACAATTCAAAACTGCTTTTTCAATATCTGGAGTTCTCATAGTTTGAGTTGCACCTCTTGAATGATTATTTGCATTATAAGTACCAGTTTCCCTCTACCTTCTGTGAATATTTGAAAATGTTCGCATGTCTGGTGTTACTCGATTCGGAAAGCGCACCTAATATAATCTCCTAGCTTTTGTTGTGTTTCCGTCAGCCAGACCGTACATGTAATGGATATCAGCCAATTCGGTGTTAGTAAAATTAGCCATTTTTTCTTACAGCAAAAACTCCAAAAGTCTTAATACTAATTGTTCATTTAATAAACATTTCGAGCAAACACTGGCTCAATTTTAGCAACTGTCAAAATAAATGAATAAATGAGAAAATCAAAGCCTACTAGTCATTTTTTTCATTAGAGGTGCTTTCATTTCAGCGAATAGATACAATCAGTTAATAATTCTTTGCTCTAGAACGGTCAGAGATACGAAAAAATTACAAATTCAAAAAGTTTCTGAATTGAACGAAGATGACGAAAATTGATTGTACGCTGATCAGTGGCGTACTGCAAAAAAGTTTGAAAGGGCAAAAGAAGACATGGCTCCGGAAAAGAAAACACCTTGTTAAAACATAGGACGTGTAACTTTGGAGGCTGTGAAAAATAGCTTGCATTCCAAATTTGGGATGAATATCTCAAAAACTGCAGGAGTTTTGAAGAAAAAACAATTTTTTTCGGAAATTTCAACACCCTGTAGCTCCGTAACGAAACTTTTGCGGACCTATGTTTATATGAATTTTCTTTATTAAAATTGCACCCCCTCAAGTTGTGACATACTATTATGTAACACTTGTATTTCCAAAGCTGTCAAAGTTAGCTATAGGAAATCTTGGAGGATCTCAGCTGTATATGATCTTATAAAGTTGAAAAATATAGGATGCGCCATTCAAGAAATCATAGCGTCAATATGTAACTTTAACAATAAGAACCAATGTAGGGAAGAAAAGAAGAGGAACATGGAAAGTTCGAACGCAAATAAAGTTTTTTTCGGTTTTTGCTCTTAAAGATATGCTTCCTCTCCCTGAAACGAATGTATCCATCAACTTTTATGAACAGAAGTATACTTCTCATAATATAACAATTCAGAGTCAAAACAATTTAATAGTTTTCGGCATGAGACTGTTCATAACCGAAATGCGTACCATTTAGCGGGTATTTCAATGCTTTTTTCAAAAACTGCTTTTCAGGAATTGAAAAAGAATTCTTTTATTGTCGGACAGTTGAGAGCCACAAAATAAAAATTCGACAATGGATTTCGCTCTGATGATGTTCCACAAGGAAAACGATGCTATCAAAGAAATACATTAGAAATTTTGTTTTAAAAAGCAGTAATTGTTACGGTTCGAGTATGAACCTAATTCGTTAATAATTATTTGAGAATTTCATATAATTGATGCCGCGCACAGCATGATTGAGAGACATTCAAAACCAAAAGCTTACAGTTCAATTTCTCAGTTACGACATCTGTTCGATATGAAACACAACTAAAACTACTGCTAATATATTTTCGATTTATAGTGGTATAGTTCTCCTCAATTCTCAAATTAAAGTCCTTCTTCGAAGGAGAAGCAATGCAGCTATTAAATTAGACCACAACAGATAAATTCCTGATGAAAATAGCATGCTCTCTGACATATTCAATATGAAAAAGAGATCGAACAAACTCATTTTAATTCATACAAAAATTATAAAGGATAAAGCTAAAATTCCGAAACAAAAGATAAAAGACGTAATAACACTCTTTCTTTACATGCTCAGTGGGGATTTTATGGAGTTTTACTCAAGATAAATGATTAATCTTCATCACACAACCTTCGTTCTTGTTTGCAAAACACCTTTCATTATTCTGGTAGCTTACGCCGTTTTTGAGATATATCAATTTTCTCAAAAAGCAAAAAATCGATAATTTTCAAATAATACTAGGATAGTTCATGAATGAAACAAGCTGGACTTAGGTGTTAGGTGTATTTGTAATTAGAATAACAAATTTCATTGAACCAGTCAACAATATAAAGGGTGTTCTATATTAAATAACAAACATTGAGGTGAAAATAATTCAGAAATTTTTTTAGTTTCGGACTAGCTGAAACAACTGCCGAAATTTCAGAACGATAAATTCATTAGTTCTCCATAAACGTCTTAGAGGCCATTCAACTTGAAACACCCTGTATAAGTTACTATTCCATATTCACGGTTTCTGTATTCGCGGTATTTGTACGGAATATATACCCTGCGAATAATGAGCTTATACTGAAAAAGTTAAATGTTTAATAAGCATTAATTGTTACGGTTCAAGTATGAATCTAATTCTTTAATAACTATTTTAGAATTTCATATAATCTTGAATTAGTTTGCACTGTTAATGAGTTTAGCTAACTTATGAACAGTAGTGAGTAAACTGTGAGATTTTGGATAGTGAGTTTACGTCTAGATTTATCTTTCTACACTGATCTCAAGAAAATTAGTCAACCCTTCTGAATATTTTAATCACAGCGTATATTTTCTCCTTACTATCCGCATGATGTTCAATGCGACGCGCCCCAAGCAATCCAAGAAAATGAGAAGCAAAAGCTCAGAGAATACATTTGCTCCCTCGTAGAGACATTCATGTTGACTCCTGAGGCAGGCGTCGCATTTCGAAAGTCTTTATTGTCATTGGAAAAGGGCTTGTCGGTTGTTGGATTTTTTCTCTAGGGATATGTGGGTATTTTTCAAATAAGATATAAAGCATGCGTGACTGTGACCTGCCAGGGATTTTGGTCTTGAATAATGCCTTGTTTAACATATTTCATTGTATTTTTATTTTCGATTCTTTTAGCTATCAATTACCGACTTTCTTTGGAGATCAATGTGTAATATTATATTTATATGTAAAAATAATATAAAAACATTAGTTCAATTTAGTATTATTAGTATGGAGTACGCTCATGTTAAGAGTATTTTGTGTTTAGATAAACCGAACTAAATTGTTTAGATCGCTTTCAGAATTAAATTCAAAATAAACACATCAAAAAAGTCTAGGGAACACTTCTGAATATCGATGTATCGTATCCAGAACGATCAAAACGGATGATTTTTTTTTCAAGAAATAAACACCTGCATCAATTTCTCACCAAATTATGTAGAGTGCCGCAACAGATTTCAGTTTTTTTTTATGAAAACTAAAAATGCAGCAGATGCGACGCTGCTTTATAATCATTTCATGTATTCAGTGTTTGAAATCAGTTAGTTGGTACTTTGTTTCTGTTGTAAGCACAAATGAAAGATTCAAGTTTTGTGATTCTACCATTAAGAGACGACATTTGACTAGAGAAGAGATGTTACAAGCCGTTGGCATGCTCCAAGCTGGGAGCTCACAACGGAAAGTATCCAGGGTTCTGGGAAGTAGCCCAAGCGTCATAAACCGTTTATGGTCGCGTTTCAATGAAACAGGTAGCGTAGAAGAACGACATACAGGTTGTTTCAGGATTACTACAGTCGCCTAAGACCGATTTTTGGTTTTACAAGCCAGAAGAGATTGTACTACCACAGCATCTCAATTAGCTGAAGAGCTATCACAAGTTCATAATGTATGAATTTCCGACCAAACTGTGAGAAATCGACTGCACGAAGGTCAACTCCACTCCAGACGTCCAAGAAGACGTAAACTGTGATCATGAGAGGTGGGCCACAGTTCTCTTCAGTGATGAATCTAGATTTAGTTATTATCCCGATTCGGGAAGAATCAATCAAGTATACACAGCTGAAAGTAGTGAACCGTTTTGTCTGCTTAATAATCATCCATACTTTGGGTAAATTTGAAGTTTTTTTCTTCGCTAAAACGCGACAGTGCTTCTGAAGTGCTTGCGAGTATTTTGAAGCTACGAATAGTTTCTGTTGGTGACAAAAGGAAGGCTAAAATTGGATATAAATATCGTAAATTTGATTGATTCTGGTGAGCCCATATTATTTTCTTATCAAACAGTAACAATGCCGGTGACCACATGTGCCAACTGTTCGAGGCAAATTCTCGATCGCGATGCTTCTAAACTCCAGTGTGACGGCTGCAAAAGATGGATACACGTCGCCTGTACCGATCTTGCCGCTGCCGGCGACGATCGTTTAACACGTCAGAAACTCCGGTCTGTTAAGATTGTGTGTAACACTTGCTGCTCGGCGATGGATTCGTTAACTGATATTCGAACGATGATTGAATCGCTGAAGAACGACATGCGCCAAGAGCTTGATAACTTCAAAGCTAAAATAGAACAAATTAATGGCACCCTCGCAACCGTCGAGAGGCTGAAATCTGCTCAGTTCACCGATGAAATTGCACAAGAGGCGATGGAAAGATTTAGCCGTGCTAAAAATGTAATTATTAGGGGGATTCCTGAGGTCGCTGGCGAGGACGATGCTAGAAAAAATCACGACAAACAGGTGATACAAGGGGTTCTCGACGTAGTCGGGTGCTCTGCCACTCCGGTCGCTCTATTTCGGGTAGGTAAGCCTAAAACGGGTAGCAAATACCCCCGCATGTTGAAACTCTCTATGCCTACTGAATATGATGCTCGCAATATCCTCAGAAATAAGAAAAAAATGATTGAAAACCCAACAACATCAAGGCTATACATTATATGCGATCAAACACCAATTCAGTTGAAAGTGTTGGAGGATCTTCGTGGCGAGTTGGATAGAAGAAAGATGAACGGAGAAGATAATTTAACAATTAAATACATAAACGGATGTCCAAAAATTACCCCTACTTTTCGCAAATAACTCTTCTTCTTCTTCAACAAGTTATCTGAACTGGCTATTTTTTTACACCAATATTAGCGCTATTAAACCTAAATATAATGATTTAATTTGCGTAACCAATGATCTCAAACCACCCATAATATTCATAACTGAAACATGGCTGGGTAGAAAGGATCCTGATAACCTGGTGAATATCAATGGATACAGTATCTATAGACGTGATAGGAGAATCGTGTTGGTGGAGGTGTATGTGTCTACTTGAGCGATGAGATAACTCATAATTTTGCGATCTATCCAAAAGCAGTCGAAATTTCTGGAATTGAGGCGTTACATGTTCGATTATCTAGAAATAATACTGACATTAATTTGGTGTGTGTGTATCGACCTGGTGACGTCTCCGTGAAGCAAATACCCAGCTCATCGAATATTTGGACCTAATTTCATCATTTACTAATCTAATTATTGTTGGCGATTTCAATTATCGCGATATCGTCTGGCCAATAGCGAACGTTTCTGAGGCGTCCAACCCTGCTGCCGACTTTGTGAGATTTGTTGCTGACTCGAATCTTATCCAGTTGGTGAATGAGCCAACTAGATTCAGAAGAAACAATGAGCCTTCAACACTTGACCTCATTTTAACCAACGAAGAACAACTCATTACACACCCTGAATACCATCCACCGATTGGCATTTCCGATCATGCAGCTATCACTTCAACCCTTCAGCTTAATATTACTATACCTAAAAAATCCAATTGCGTTGAATACAGCGTGACCAACTTTGATTCGCTCTCAGAGGAGCTTCAGCATGTAAACTGGCAAAGACTCTTAAATCCAGCAGACGACGCTGATATTATGTGGAAAAAATTCCATTCCACGTTACTGTCCCTTATAGATAGACACTCCAGGAGAAGGACCTCACGTGTTAACCCTCTTAAACCATGGATAAACTCGGAACTTTTATCACTTATACAACACAAAAAACGTCTCTGGAAGAAATATAAACGAACTAAAAATTCTGAAGATTTTACAAGTCATAGAGATTTTTCTAGTCACGTGACCTATGCTCTGCGCTCTGCACGCTGTGAATATGAGGAATCAATTGCTGCCTCCGACAATAACAGAAAACTTTACAAATTTATTCGTGCCAATTTGCAATCGAAGGTCAGTGCCCCTTTGCTACGAAAAGACGATGGGAGCATGTGTGGCTCTGATGCCGAATCGGCGGAAATTTTGGCAGATGCATTTGCCAGTTGCTTCACAACTAAGCCCAATAACGATCAGATGCCCCACTCTGCAACTAGACGTCTTGAGAATAGTCTAACACACGTAGAGTTTGATTCTTGCACAGTAAAAAAGCACCTACTCAAGCTAAAAAATCATTCGTCTCCAGGACTTGATGGTATCAGTCCTTTTTTCTTGAAGAAGTTTGCCGACGTCCTTTCTCATCCTTTGGCCTTGATTATGAGAACATCTTTCGAGACCTCCCGCGTTCCTCTGGACTGGAAGAAATCAAGTGTCACTCCTATATTTAAAAAGGTGATAAACTGGACCCATGTAACTATAGACCAATAAGCCTTCTGTCTGTTGCATCAAAAGTGATGGAATCCATAATAGTCGAAGTGACAACCGAGTTCTTGACAAAAACTTTATCATTCCGTCAGAACAACATGGCTTCGTAAAGGAAAGTCAACTACCACAAATCTTTTGTCTTGCATTAATGATTGGACGCATGCTTATGATCAAAGGATCCCTACTGATGTCATTTACCTCGATTTCGCCAAGGCTTTTGACAGAGTCACAGTAAGAAGATTAGTTCACAAATTGGACATCGTTGGTATTCGCGGGAAGTTGCTTCTCTGGACTACTAATTATATGTCGCAGCGAACATTCGTGGTGAGGGTTGGTGGGGTTCTTTCGTCGGAAAGACCGGTTGTGAGCGGAGTGCCTCAGGGATCCGTCCTGGGGCCACTTTTATTTGTCATTTTCGCCAGCGATCTTTCATTACACATTAAATCTCGCAAGTCATTCTTCGCTGACGACACCAAGTTGTATGCAAACCCGCTCACCGAGAGACAGATTCTCCAGGACGATCTTGACGCAATAAACCGATGGTGCAACGACTGGCTCCTACCACTAAATGTTGATAAATGTGTTGTGCTCCATATAGGACCCAATAATCCATCCCGTCAATACTCGATTGACAATCATCCACTTCGCTCAGTTACTTCACATGTAGATCTAGGAGTAACCGTTACTTCAAACCTTACGTGGTCGGAACATGTCCTAAGTGTTTGTAAACGTGCTAATTCTTTAATTTATCTCATTCGTAGATCGTTCGTTAAGTTGTCCTTCTCTAG
Source organism: Cryptolaemus montrouzieri (assembly GCA_013387265.2). Classification (NCBI taxonomy): domain Eukaryota; kingdom Metazoa; phylum Arthropoda; class Insecta; order Coleoptera; family Coccinellidae; genus Cryptolaemus; species Cryptolaemus montrouzieri. The sequence continues at coordinate 131,318,831 of JABFTP020000185.1, forward strand.
TTCGGTTACACTTTATAAAACTTATGTGCGTCCTATTTTGGAGTATGCAGGCTCGGTTTGGTGCCCGGTGCTCGCTCGGGACAAAAGCATACTTGAGGGTGTCCAGCGCCGTGCTACACGTATGACTTTTGGGGTCGTTCGTCCTTCATATAATGAAAGATTGGCTAGAGCTGGTCTCATAACCTTCGAGCAGCGAAGACATCGCGGAGATCTAATCTTGTGCTATCATATAATTAAACACAATTACGCCAACCTGAGATGTTTGTTTAGTTTGGGTGCTGATACTCGTTTGCGTGGTCATTATCTGAAGCTGAAAAAAGAAAAATTTTCGTCGAGACAAAGACAGTATTTTCTTGTGAATAGGGTGTTCGATGATTGGAACAGGTTTTCTAGTGATGTGGTGGACTCAAATTCGGTTAATGAATTCAAAAATAAGTTGGACTTTCTTTTGTTTAATTAGATTTCGTTTTTGACATAAGTGGATTTAGTTATTATATATGTGTGCATATTTAACTATGGCTAAGCTGTGCTTGCAATACTATAGAAATTATTTTTTTTTATTACGCTTTTATAGGACTTGTCCTCAGCCTTAAATAATTTCAATAATAATAATAATAATTCGAATATGGAGGGAACCTCCGAGAAGTTGTTAAACAGGGAGGCGGATCAGTGATGTTCTGGGGAGGTATACGCCTTGGTAGAAAAACTGACCTCGTTTTCATACAGAACAACCACACATGAAATTCTTACGCAAATGAGATAGTTTTTCCTGTAGTGGTACCGTATCTCTAAACAATGAGTCAAAATCCACTCTTCCAACAAAATAATGCTCCCCTCATCGTGAAAGAGTTGTCTTGAACGTTCTTGAAGAGAATGATATCGATCTTCTACCGTGGCCATCCTGCTCCCCAGATCTGAATCCCATCGAGCATGTGTGGGACACCCTAAAAAGAAATCTCCTCTGTCAAAACGTCTTCCATCATGAACAGGAGTTTCGATTACTGTTCAGAGGGCTTGGAATGACTTTGGCCAAAATGTAATACACAATTTAATATTGAGCATGCCGCGACGATCCAAAGTGTCATTAATAACAGGGACGGATCTTCTGGGTACTGAAAAACATAAGTGCTTCCATATCGTTTCGAGAATATTAGTTCAGGGTTTTTTTTTTGTGTTTTACCAAATTTCGTCATTTTCAAATTTCAAACTTTTTTTTTATAATAGGTGGTTTGGAGAAGTCAAATACTATTTTGTTTTCTTGAGAATACATTTTATACAATACATCCTAACAAAAGCCGAAAGATTTCTATAAATTTGAATCATCAAATTCATATTTTAAAGATATTGGTAAGTGTTCCCTACACTTTTTTGAGGTGTTTATGGACTTTATTATGGAGAATTGTTCACTAAGTAAGTAGTAAGTAAAAGTATATTTTTTGCACTGCACACTGCGCAAATGGCCATCGACTTTGGGTCCTTCAGCCTAGTTCACTAAGTATTTAATTATCAAATTATTCTTAATGGCGAAATTCTTAAGTTAGATTAGATTACCAACAGACTCAAAGAGAATTAATTTTAATCTAATCGACTGTAAAAAAAGTTACCAATGGATGCGTTTCGGCTGCTTTACATCGTTGAGGCTGCACCGCAAAAACGACCGTTATTGATGGTTTAGAATTCAGCCGGTTTGTCATCCCGACGTAATAACATGAGTGACAAGACTTTGAGTTTAGTCCATTGCAATGTTATAAGTTAAAGGACGAGTATTGCATTTTAGAAAATGCAATTTTATTTTTGGGACATGGGGGGATGGGCCATAGAAGCTTATCTTGGGAACTATACGTCCTACAAAAAATTTATAGGGATATAATTTGTAGCAAATCGCTCTGTTATAGCAAAAGAGTAAGAAAATTCCCATAAAATCTATAAAAAAATTAATTCAGACCAATCTTGTAGAGGATCTTTTGAGAAAATTTTCTTAAATTTTTCAATTTCATTCATTCAAAACGCTGTTACAACGCTCCAAAGCTGCCTGAAGATAATAATTAATCAAAATGGTTTAAAAGTTCAACTAAATTAATTCTTTCATGTATTCATTCTTTACTTTGTCACCTAGGAATATACCCCCTTTAATCTCACATAAATCACTATACCATATTCACGATTTCTGTATTCGGGGCAAAAGTATAGAACATATTCTCCGCGAATAAGAGCAAATACTGTATTAATTCATGTTATTGAATTTTCATTAGGAACGTTCTCACCTCTTCAGTCTAATTAATTGATTTTCTTTTATCAGAGCCCTGGTTTATGTCTTGCCATCTTCCTACCAACATTGGTTATGGGAAACTTCATGGTGTTGAACTTGTTCTTGGCCTTGTTACTCAACAGTTTCAATTCTGAGGAACTTAAAAGCAAGAAGGAGGTAAGAAAATAGGTTAAATATGTATTTTCATCGTACAGATATTTGAAATTTTGTACCTGTATAAAAATATCTACATAACGTCACTCGGGTAACTTCGGACAGTAGGGGTGGTAGATTCGGACAGACCTTTCATAGTGAACGTTTATATCGAGTATGGCAGTTGGAATTCATAGAAATTGAAACAGCATGCAAATTCTCGTCAGTTACTACTTGGTAGTGAGTGAGTGTGTAAAGAAGTGGCAGAGATATCCTCGCAGAGCTCGTAAGTAAGTATTTTGTGTTTTTCCTGAAAATTCGATAACTCGAGAAGAAACTGTTGTACACAGGGCTATAGAAATAATAAAACATAATTGATTATATCTTGTAACGTGGTTTACGATTTGTGAACCCACACAAAAAAAGTCAATTTTATTCTCAAAATTATTCTCCTTTCAGTAAAAAAAAAGTAAGTTTGTAGGGGTGAACTCGGACACAGTGGCAAGGCAGTATGGAAGGAAAATCGAGGGCACATTCGTGAACTACAATAGTTCAAACTTGTAGAAAGCTCTGCAAGATGTCAGAAGCAAACAGAAAAAAAACAGAGATGCAGCGGAATATCATAAAGTTCTAAAATCTACGTTACATGACAGATTGAACAAAACTGAGATTAAAAAGCATCGTAGTCAGTACGCAATTTCAGTTAAAGAATAAAAAATGTTGGTTGATGGGATTGTGAAATTTTCCGAATGGGGTTTTCTTCTGGCGAAGACAGACTTGAGATTATTGGTTGAAGGCTACTTTGGCAGGAAAGGCGAAAAACTTAAAGCATTCAAAGAAAATTATCCTGGGGTAGATTGTTTCTATAATTTCATCTCTAGGAATCAAATTTTGAAGGAACGATTCGCTCAAAGATCCAGAGCCAATATCACGAAGAAAGTAGTACAGACATATTTCGAAAATTTGATACTACCAACTGAAAATGTCTCTCCATCAAATATAATCAGATACGATGAGAGCAACCTTACAGATGATCGGAGTAAAGTATATGTTCTTTGTAGACGAGGATCCAGAAGGGTAGAAAGAATAGTCGACCCCAGTAAATCCAGCACTTCGATCATGATAGCTATTAGTGGCGCGGGGGAACTTCTTCCCCCTTATGTGGTTAATAAGTCAGTTCATTTGTGTGCTACCTAGAAGGAAGGAAGTCCTGATGGCACTCTCTTCAATCGAACCAAATGCGGTTGATCTGATTCACCTTCGATAATTGGTATGACAAAATTCTCCTGCCATACTGTAGAACACTTCCTGGACAAAAGGTTTCTATAGGGTACAACTTGGCAGCCCATACGTCAATCCACGTTCTGAGCTGCTCCGAGCAAAGCGATTTCGATTTTGTGCTATTGCCACCTAATGGAACCCATCTCCTACAACCATTAGATGCTTCTTTTTTCGCCCCTTTTAAGGAAATTTGGTGATCTGTGCTTGGCAAATGGAAACTGAAAAACAGAGGATGCATTCTTAAATCCGAATTCATTGCTCTTCTGAAGCAAGCTATTGACAAAATCGTAAATATAGAAGATACAATAAAATCTGGCTTTCGAGCTGGCGGGATCATTTCATTATCACCAGAGGCTGTCTTAAAAAAAATCCTGATCACGAGAACAATGAAAACAGAGGCAACGAGGAACACTGGAAGAGCCCCCTAAAAAACTTCCCTAATAAAAGTAGACTTTCCGTGGCTGAATAATTAATGTTCCTGCTGGTAAAGGCATTTCTTCAAAGGACATGCGACCATCTGTGAGTAAGCAGCAGGTAGCAATTGATGTTACAAGTGGAGACGAAGATGATGAAACACATGAAATTGAAATTGGGAGTGATGAAGAAGCTGTAGAAACGTATGATGATCAAATTTTCTTTCAAAACCAAGGTGATTCTAGTAATAGTATCGATTCAACAGAAAAAGATAAATAGATAGATTATATAAGAATGCATAAGCAATATCAATAGATATTACATTGGCAGTGTATCGGAGGTAATGATAGAGAAAGATGAGAATATTTTTTTAGTGAATTTCTTAAGAAAACAAAATATAGAAAAATCGGGAGATTTTACCTATCCAACTGTTAAGGATGAGAGCATTGTTGAGCAAGATCAAATGGTCAGAGTTTTCAAAAATATTACAGATTCAAGGCGCCAAAGATTTAAATTCTTCATCAAACTGGAGTATAATTTCAAAATTCAAATAAATTTTTTCGGTTTAGAGTTGTTTTTGAGTTTTTTGTGAGATTTTCCAATACTTACCTATGGTTCACAAGAAGGAATTGTCAGTTCATTACCTACTCGATGACAGATAACTGATATTTTTGAAAATATACATTTATAAAACTCACCAGTATTTTTTACCAGAAACATTCAATATCCTGACCAACTATATTTAAGGATATCCACCGGGACCGTCCGGTGGATATTTTGAGTTTCAATTACAATATCAAGCTGAAATTTCATACGCGGCCATAACTAGCGATTTCCAATTGAAGTGAAATATTTTCGAAGTGATACCATTTCCGGTTATACCGGAAGTGGGTCATCACTTTGTTATTTCAAATGGCAATCTACCTTTTTTATTATTCCTTTAGAACCGACCTTTGAGCAAGGCATAAAATACCCAAGTTGTTGGCACTTATCTGTCAAAACTTTTGACATATTTAATTATCTTTGTTGTAAACCTGATTTTTGAGGAATATTTTGAAAAATTGTAGCGCGTAGATCTTTTGCATTACAGACACAATTTTTGCTTGGGTGGATAGAAGAAGGATTAAGGAATTTTTAAAGCAGTCTACAGATGTCAAATGTTTATTGCGTTGTTTTGTATTATCAAATGGTACGTGCCAATTTTTATATCGCCATCAGATGAAGCGTCAAATTTCAGATGGAATTGTATCAGCATGTACTATACCCATCTCTTATAGTTCCGAAATGATTTGGCAATATATTGAATTTTGATGATTTTGCAAGAACTAACAGAGAATGCTTTGAAATATTTGAATCCAGTAGCTGAATTGGTTACGCTCACCTGACAGGTGCCTAGAATTAATGTACTAGTCACTTCGTCCATTCCAATTTGATATTTCAATAAGAATTGTTAGTAATTCGAAGTGAAAATTTTTGAAAAACACCAGATTGATAATAAAATGGCTGATTATTACAACGAGGATATGTTTAATCTCTATTTAATTCATGGCGAATGTCAAAAAGTGGTGCATAGAACTTGCAGGCAATTCAATAACCAATTTCCAAATTTGGCGCCTATGAGTAAAACAAAATTTCAAAGGATTAGAAGCAATTTTCTGCAATTTGGAGGACCAAAATACATAGAAACTATAAGAAAACCAATTCTCGAGGACGACGACAATCAAATGAATACGCTAGCGTATTTTTGTGCCAATCCACATGCGTTCATTAAGTCAGCATCAATAGATATTGGGTTGAGTTATACTTCCATTCAAAGGATCCTTAAGAAACATAACATCCACCCGGGTTCTTATTATTAGACTACAAAAATTGAGACCAACTCACCTTCCAAAGTGGCTAAATTTCTGTGAAAATATATTAATTCGGCTTCAAGAAGATGAGACCATTCTGCAAAAAATTATATGGTCTAATGAAGCCGAGTTCAATGAAGTGGAATAACCAACAGGAGAAATCGACATTTTTGGGCCACAGAAAATCCACATTTCATTGAGGTTGCTGATTTCCAAAATAAATTCAGCGTGAACGTTTTTGCAATTTTAATGTAGGATTTGTTGGCTTATCACATTTATGAGGAAAATCCTAATGGACAAAGATACCTGGAAATTTTGAGAGGAACATTAGCATATATTTTAGATGGATTACCCCTTAACATTCTGAGGGGTTTCTATTATCGAATGGATGGTGCACCAGCACATAAAACACGAGCTGTAGATCGGCAGCTAACAGAAATGTTCAAGAATAGATGGTGGGGTAATCACCAATCAATCAAGGGCCAAATTTATGGCCTCCGCGTTGTCCGGACCTGACGCCCCTTAATTTTTATTTATGGGGCAAAATCAAGAGTGAAGTGTATCTTATTCCTGTAAGAAGTAGAGAAGCTTTTCGTAATATTTATCCTGAGGAAACTAGGAGGGCAACTCATCATGTTCGTATACGAGCTGTCAAGTGTATCGAGCAAAATGGGGCCCAAATTGAACATTTATTCAAATCGTAAATTAGTTTTCTCCTATGATGTTTGCTATCATTTATTCGTGTTATTCGTAATCATCGAAGATTTGGAAATTAGTTATTGAATTGCCTGCAATTTCCACCCACTACTTTTTGACATTCTCAAATGAATTAAAAAAAGATTGAATATATTTTCAATTGAATAACCAGTGGTTTTACTGCAAATGTGTTGTATTTTTTGTATATTTTCAATCTGAAATAACGACAATTCTTGTTGATATATCAAATTCGAATGATCGAAGTGACAAGGCACCTATCAGGTGAGCGTAGCCAGTTCAGCTACTTGATTCAAATATTTCAAAGCATTCTCTATTAGTTCTTGCAAAATCATCAAAATTCAATATATTCTCAAATTATTTCGGAACTATAAAAGATGGGTGTAGTACATGCTTATACAATTCTATCTGAAAATTGACGCTTGATTGGATGGCGATATAAAAATTGGCACGTGCAATTTGAAAAAAATTGAGTTATTGCTGTTTGAAAAAGCCCAAACTGAAAAAATCATACAAAACAACGCAATAAGTATTTGATATGTGTAGATCGCTTAAAAAATTCCTTGATCCTTCTTCAGTCCACCCAAGCAATAATTGTGTCTGTGGTGCAAAAGAACTACGAGCTACAATTTTTTTAAATGTTCCTTAAAAATCGAGTTTATAACAAAAATAATTAAATCTGTCAAAAGTTTTGACTTAGCATTTTATGCCTTGCTCAAATGTCGGTTCTAGATGTATAATAAAAAAGGTAGATTACCATTTGTAATAACATAGTGATGACCCACTTCTGGTATAAACTGAAATGGTATCACTTCGAAAATATTTCACCCCAATTGGAAATTGCTAGTTATGGCCGCGTATAAAATTTAAGCTTGATATTGTAATTGAACTAAAAAAGTTTTTAACAGACTGTCCCGGTGGATATCCCTGTATTATTTTGAATATTTATATCCGAAATCCCCCCTTTACAGGGACCAAGCGAATTGTTCTTGACTAAAATCAGGGTATTCATCTCCACCCCACACGAAGGCGGACAATATTCGAATATAAAAAAAAAAATTTCATTGATTTTTTTGTTCAAATTTTTTGTTCCGAAGTCACCTAGAGTGATGGTATACATTTATGAATGTGTGTTTAGGCACTTTTTTAATAAGGCTACCTTGAGTTCAAACTTGACACAATTATGTTGAATAATGCTGCCAAACAATAAATTTTTCCAATAAAAATTTGCAATTAAATGGAAATTACATTTTACGAAAATGTAAAATTTTCATACTTATATCCAGGGTGGTCCAGTTTCTATAGCGGAAATTTTAAATACTAATAGAGAATCGAAAAATAATGTGAGTTTGCTATATAAAACATATTCGCAAAATGCTTCGTTGAAGTTTGGTAAAAAAAATTCAAATTTATTAATTATTGCAAAACGACTGCTGGTGTTTGAATGGAATTTTGTAGAAGTTAATTGCCGTCCAGGGAGTATGTTTTGCAATGGAATTATTTCTTAGATTTTACCAGTGGTGTCCTTACTAACACGTCACAATATATTTTTAAGGAAAACATCAGTACTGCACTATTATTTAACACAAAAAAAATTTGTGTTAGTTTCTCTATTCAATTTGTAGAAGAAAGTACTCTTTCGATGTTTCTGTACGACTCAGCATTTGTGATTAAAAATGAAAATTACAATTGAAATAATGAAAAAAAGAAAGAAAGAGAAAGAAAATGAAACTACTACAGAGCCAACAGATTTAATTGATGGCGTTCAACAACCAAATTAAAAACATAAAAATTTTAGAAAATTTGCTCGAAATAAAGACAGCCATCTCGATACATTTGCGGCAGCGCCGAATTAATGAATTTATTGAAGCAGATATTTAATTGGGATTTTGACGCATATCTCTGCATCCTCGCCAAATCTTCAAAACTACGTCGTCTCTTGTACGTACTGCAGTAGCGTAGATTTTTTGTTTTATATTTCACCAAACATAAATTAAAATTCAGTTGATTATGATCTGGTAACTGGATGGCCACGCAACTGGTCCAATAACATTGAACTATGTATAACATCACGATGCATATCATTTTTCCGAGTCGACCAATCCAACGTCACAGGTAATTAGTTTTGAATCATTCCCTTACGGCTACTCGAAAGTGCGAGGACCTAATACATTTGTATCCAACTTATTATCCAACATATGTTCAAATCAAAAGATAAATCTTCGATGTAGTCTTGAAAGTTACTTGTAAGAAACTGAAGAAATGAGTATGAAATTGATTTTGGGGGTAGAAAATGTTGACCACAATCATTGTCAAAAACTACTAATCGAACATTTACCGAAAATTAATTTCGAAATGATATATACGCAAATATTCATTAACGTTAGGGATTGTCTGATGTAAATGTGGTAGCAATTTTTTGTACAAAATTCTTCGGACAGATGAATTCTCTTTTACTAGACGTGGAGTAACATTTTATCATTTTACCCATGTTTCTGCACAAAATTAGTTCAAATCTAGTTTTAATTCTTCACTGTGTTTTTCTTTCAAATTGGTTTGAGAATCTAAAACGTTTTCATTTTGTGAAAAAAAGAGTCGTTTCAATTTTTTCTTGAGAAATATAGTAAATAGTTGTGTTAATACACCACTGGTGAAGTTCGAAATAATATTTTTTGCCTACGAAATTTCATTCAAATATCTGCAGTTACTTGGCAGCAATACAATATATTCGATTTTTTTACCAAACTTAAAGACTCTTGTTTTCCTTCAGCTCTATTAGTGCGTAAATTTGGCGCTGTAGAAACTGGACCACCCTGAACAGCAGCTTTCACTACGCCGAGTTGAACTCATGTCTTGTTCTTGTCATCAATGGAACTTCATTAGAAATATAAGCCCGGTAATTAAATAAGCAATAAGCAATGATTATGATAACAATATATTCTTAAAATTTTATAATTAAGATTACATTAATTTTCATCAATAACTTCTATCAGAACTATAACATTATCAGCTAATGACATAAATATACTAACGAGTGGAATCAGTTTCGATGCTGACCTGAGTCAATGAACAATAAATTAGGGGGCACGGCACAGCCCCCGCCAAGTCGAGCACGAAGCAAACACTGGTGTGCCATTCTTTACTGAAAATATTTTGCCGCATTTTCAGGCCCCAATTTGAGAACCTCTGGAAGAAATCTTAAATTTCAAGTCTGTATTACGCAGATAACGCAGCTGTAATTGGCCGCAGACTACTGAAACACGAAACCAAGGTACAATCGTCTGCAAAACCGAATATATTGTTCCCTAAAGATGACAGAAGATCGTTTATCTGCAAACAGAAACAAGGTTGGCGAAAGAGTGGATCCTTGAGGTACACTTGCTTGCAACAGGAAACAATCAGATGTCATACCGTCGATCACAACTTTTATGGATGAAAGAAAGCTACTTATCCAACCCCGAAATTTTTCTAGAAACCCATATGCAACAAGTTTATTCAATAAGGATGCATGCCAAACCCTATCGAAGGCTCTAGAGCTGTCGAGTACTATAGCTCTAGATTCCACATGCTTTTCCATCGTTCATGTACAAACATGAGTGACGTAAGAGAGCAGATCTCTTGTCGATCTTTGCCTGCGAAAATCATACTGACGGTCGTTAATAATTCCCTGCAACTCGAGATTTTTGATGAGTTCATCTTTTATGGCTCTCTTCATCACTTTGGACATAATGGGAAGAAGTGCAACAGGTAAGGGGTAAGGACTTCTTTCCTTTCTTTGGGATCGGTTGAATTCTCGCTATTTGTCAGCTACTCGGAAAGGTCTGGCTTTCATAAGAAAACTGAAACGGACGGTTAAGAATGGGTGCCAGTTCGGAAGCACACTTATTCAGGACGATTGGTGGTTTACGTCTAGACCAACTGCCAACCTGCAGTTCAGCTGCTCTAGAACCCCTCTCACAGTAGGAACTCTGAACTTAATATCTGCCATGGAAGAATTTGTAGGTGTAATTTTCGGCGGTACTGCGTTAGATGAATCTAGCACAGAATTCTTTGAGAACAAGAGAGCAAAGAGATCGGCTTTCTCTTTCGGTGATGATGCTATACTTCCGTCTTCTCGAACAAGAATCTGGATCTCTTCGAGCAGATTCAGTTCCTCCAATAGTGTGCAATTTTCCTTTGGGGAACGTAAGGTTTCTGAAACCTAGGGTAAAGAACTGTTATTTGTCATCTCAATAAGGATACCATGCGAAATTTATCTCTTTTTCAGGAGTCCCAGAATAAAAGTCTTCAATGTATTCAAACATACAGCGATAATTATCGCATATTGTTATTATTATTGCGATAAGATAAAAACCTGGTTAACAGCCAGACAAGTACTGGGGCATTAGCTTCTAGACAGATTGTATTTTGCAGATAGAGTGCATAGCATTGCGGTAGATAGCCGAACTTAGTATGACTTCTCGTTTCCATCATTTTTCGGTGACGATATTAGTAACTTCTGTGTCAGTTCGTTAGAGGGCACTAATTGTATAATTATACATGTAGATGTACTTGATGCACTGCAATGGATTGATATGAGTAGTTGACATTCTGGTTTGGTGCTGAGAATAGGGGTCGCACTGACAAGGTCAAACGAGACCGAAGCTGTAGTCTATCGCTCTTATTCATGACATCCGACCTGACTGTACCACTACTATGTGGTCCTGGTTGACGATGATTATGAATAGTGGATCGTAAAACCAGATCCTTCAGGGAGAAATATTCAACATTCTACAGAAGTTGCATATTGTTCCCTGAAAAAGAGTTTTAATGTGTTTATACAGTTATTTTCTTGATAAGCCTGATGTCATGTTTTAAGATAGAACTCTATCAACTATTGAGGACACCAAACCTTTGTAAAAGCTTTCATTTCTAGGAGGAAAGTTCGAACATCAGCAGTATAACTGGCAGATGGACTCCTATCTTTACTGTTAGATCGACAAGCATTTTTATTCTATGATCTATAAGTACAGTGTACATTTCATGTTTGGTCCATTTAGTTTAATTATTTAATCGAACACCAAGTGTCATTTTTGGTATAGTGAAGCCTGAAATAGTTATTAAGACTTTCTGGTACGTTTTGTATGGAGCTTTTAGACTCGTTGATGAGTACAAGAATCAGAATTTCATTTTATTTGTAAGAAGTTGCTGATGCATTTGATGGATTTGTATGATCGGAAATGCAGATTTGCAGAAATTTTCACTGACAGTCTTCGCCTTAGACCAGAACTGTCTAGTCCCCATTACCTGTTCAAGGAGTTTATTAGTTACCCCTTCGTTGAAATTGGCCTTTACTCTCGCAGTTGTTATGTTGCATAAGTTCCGTATTCTTACAAAAGTTGTTCTTGTTTCCTCTGTTGGTTCTATCTTCCATGACTTGTAGGCTATGTTATCGGCTGTAGAGGCTCTTTCACAGTCTTTGTTCAACCATGGCTTTCGTGGTATTGCCCTTTCCATGGAATGAGGGATGTAGAGATACATTCCAATGTGAATTATTTCTGTAACAGATTCAGTGCACACATTTATGAAAGGATCTGAAAGGCAAATATCACGGAATGGATGACGAAACGAATTCACGCAGCTCATTCCAATTAGCACGGTTATAGTGCCGAATGCGCCTGGTTGGTTTAGGTTCTCGGTCTAACGGCATCAAAATGATTTCAGTACCAGATATAAGATTGTTGTCTGAGTTGCCTAGCGGTGCTAAAACCTCCACTCTAAAATCATCTGGATCTGAAATCAAAAAAAGATTCAAGGTGTTCGGGAAGTCGGTTGGGTGATCAGGTATTCTAATCGGTTCGTCGACTAGATGAATTAGATTATGGCTGATCGCGAAAGTTTTAGCCTGTCTTCCCGTTTAACCTGTTCTATTGGAGTGGAGGAGCCAGTTGATGTTGTGTACGTTGAAGTCACCCAGTACAATGATCTCAGCTGCCGGATGATTTGTCTGAATCCAATCTACCTTATCACCTAGATACTGAAACAGTCATAGCAATTATCTCAATGGCTGTCATCGTTCACTGATTCATAGAAACGATGAGGCTAGTAAACAGGATAGTATTTCGATTTGCCGTAACTTTTTCATTGGAATGCGACAATTGTGCAAATGCATATTTCCGAAAAAACAACAAAGGATGTTCAATTCAATATTTGATGAAAAACTGAAATTACCGAATCCCTCTATGAACTATTCCATTAATCCTAAGGTGAATTCTTGATGTACGGGTAGTTTATACCTGTGCCAAATTTGAAATAAATCGATCACAAGATTCAAGAATTATGGCGAATAAAAATTTAAACAGAATCATAAAATCGCCTGTATATTCGGAAAGAATGACTTTACCTAATCTTTGCAGTCGCATTACTAACTCCACTGGGTGTCCACTATCTACCATCAAAATCTTTACACTTTCATTCCTAAAACACCCTGTAGAGTGAGTTAATCGCATGGAGATCCGCATGGAATACAACTGTCTAGTTTTCTAATCTCCACAATTGAAATCGGATACATTGTTTTGTTAATGCTGGTTCGAGAGCCTGTGTTTTTCATAATATAGCTATTAAATTCTGCATTCGCTTACAGAAGCAGAAATGTACGAAATGCATGTTAATACGTAAGCACATACGCTTCCAAAGTAATACCTTCATTAATGTTCCGACATTTCCTACGAAAATGCAACTGTTTCCACAATTTCCACATAATCCACTGTTTTATTCAGAGATTACCTTCATCTGGAGCTTGAAAGTAATATACTAAACAATAAAAATACTGAAATTTAATTTAGTCCATTGAAATGTTACAATTTGAAGGACGAATATTGCAGTTTTTAAAGGATGCAGTTTTATTTTTGGGACATGTGGGGGGTGTTAATAGAAGCTCAACCCCAAGTTTGTGGGGTTGCCCCCAGGTGCAAACATCTTTTTACCGATATCTCGGCAACTAACTCTCCTACAAAAAATTTAGTGGGACATTATTTGTAGCAGATCGTTTTCTCTTCAAATATGCATATACACCTAATTGCCCTAAATTCAAAATTAAAGGAGTTATAAGCAAAAAATTGAGAAAATTTTCATACAAATTTTCTTTTTTGCTTTTTTTTCCATACATTTTACAAAAAACTATTTCAGACCAATTCTGTAGGTAGTCTTTTGAGGAAAAATTTTCTTATTAATTTTTTTTATGTTCATTCATTAAAAACGCTGTTATAGCGCTCCAAAGTTGACCCGGTTCGTCAATGCTCATGAGAATCCGGTCAGAACGAAATGTTTAACTCAGTTTTATGATCTCTTTTCCTTATTGTAAATACATTTTTGTTGAATCCTTAACTAAACTTTACTTATTCATTACTAACTGCTTTCCATACTATTGAACTTACCAAACTATTGCTTCTTATAAAAATTTCTGAGAGGAATGTATATTTTCGAGAATGCTTAATCAGATGCAAATTCAATCATCAAGGACATTGACATTCCTGTTTCGCTCACGGCATTAAGTAGAAAACAGCCCAACATTTACTTTTTGAAACCTTCAAAATGGCGCACTGACCTGAGCAGTTATATAGCCCTTCCAGTTTTATGTATGGAGATCTTATAGCATAGAATTTGCTGTTTTTTTATGTTTTCTCAGTATGTGATACAACATCTGTAGCCTATAATATGGGAAAACTAAAATTTATAAAAATTATGGAGAAATATCCTGAATTAGCTGGTAGTACCATGCTATTCCTGAGTGAGAAAGTCGATCTATATTCGCTTACTCTTGTTGGCGAACGTTTTTTCGTAGCTTTATAAGGTGGTAACAAAGACGACTCATTAGAAGGCATGCGAAACAAACAATTCGCCAGACTTGAATTTCAGTTAGCTTATAATCGTTGCCTCCCACACAAGATGCAGCTCGTTTCCACAATGTCCGAATATATGACCAGATCCAGTCGTGGCTAAAAATTCTAAAGATTGGGGCTGGAAAAAGAATGCAAACATTTGGATGAAAATACAAGCTTTCAAGCCTCCACCACTCCCTGATCTCATGAAATTAATTTTCTTGAGATGCGAAGGTAATTGAGGAAACATGTGTGGCTGCAGAAAAGTATGCCCCAAATGAGAAAAATTTTTCTCAGACTCAAATTCACGCCTCACCGGTCTGATGGACGAGGGTGCAAAAATAGACGGCGAAGGTGGCTCTATAGAGACTCAGAACACTGAAGAGGTTGGTGGGTGATCCAAGAAACACCACTATTTCAGCGTTAGGTAGACTGTTAGTGATCAAATCACAGCACCTCATAATCATAGAAATGAAGTTTTGACTGCTGAAAAGCATATCCTATTTCTTGAAACTATTTACAGTAACCTTTTCCCTGTCTCATTACCCACAGGCGGGTTATTTTGTTTCTCTAGTACCTAAACGCACTCCCATACCTTCTTAGAAGCAATTCTGTGTACGCTAAGGGCTCAGAGACAAGCCCGACTGTCGGGGCAGATCATGCTCCTCCTAATAATTACACCTAGGTCTGCCAGCCTTTGAGTACAGCCAAGTATGGCAATGATCTACCCCTGAAAAACTGTTGTATGTTTATCTAGTGGAAGGTAAAAACCGCTTTCATTTCTCTACCTGATCTCTCTTATGTCTGGCTGTCTAACTAGGAATTCTTTCTCCTCCCATGCTTGTCTGAATAGGATTTTGACCTCGATATTGTGACTGAAGTGATTTGGCGGCTTGGTTATATCCGAATTTATCCAGAGGAATTGTGAATGTCAGTGAAGGTCCAAGCTGAAGTATTAGATATGATTGCTACTGAAAGACGTCTAGTAAGCCATTTCAATCATGAAGTTTCAGCACAAAGAAATTGCTTGCAATTCAAAAGCAGTTTCATTTACCACATCATCAGTTCGAGGATATCAACACGAGGTGTTTGCGTTTGCGTTTGCGTTTATTAGAAAAATGCGCTCCTATTTTCGTTGCTGAACATGATATACCAACTAATCTGACGATACAGCAGTCGGGCCTAATGGAGCAGTACACAAATTTTTTGAAACCATTTGGATTCATAATAGTATTATTTCGGCATTAAAAAAGTATTTAGGCAAAAACGCGACTACACAAACAACACTGAACTTTGCTCGTATGAGAGCTTTTTTCAAAGCTGGATTGGAAATCCTTTGGAGAGATCCAAACAACCCAATTGCTATATTAGATGCAAGGTTCGAGACTATTCAGGAGTTCGTGATACTGAAAAAGCCCGACAAGAAATGATGATTGAATTCATAAAAAATTCATTTTCACGACGAATCTTCTTCTGACAGTAACAGAACATCTTCTAAAAGAATGAAAGGTGAAGCTGGATCCAACTTATGGTAGTAATTGTCGTGATCACGAAAAATTGAATCCAATTGCTAACAAAATTGAATTTTTCTCGAGAACATTTCGAATCAATTACAATCGCGACCCAAACATTTGATGGTCAGTTATTTTCAATCAATATCCGCATTTGTCAAGGTTTTCCAGAATTTATCTTCAAGAGTCTGACAGCAGCGTTTATTGCGAATATTATTGATGTAGGATACTATAGGCCTAGTATTTTTTTCCTTATGTACCTTGATCATTTCATACTCTTTAGGTGATTGAGGGTTGGTCGTTACAGTTTTCGTTTTTTCCGATACTGTATGCGCATGTTCCAATGGTTCTTTTTGATGGTTGATTTCGTTGGGTCAGTGGATAATTCCCTGATCTGTCTTGTTTCCTATCTATATTCCATTCTGATATTGTATTAGTCTTGAGATGAGACTACTATGCTGGTGCCTTTGTCTGCTTTAGTCATTTGAAGGAGTTCTCCTTCAATTCTAGTGGCTATGGAATCGGGCATTTTCGCATGCTTTCTTGCGTTGGGTTCTGTCTGAATATTTTCAATAATTCCGGTGATTTTATGCTTACGAGGAATAGAATTTTCATGATCATAGTCATCAGAAATAAAATCATTAGACCTAAGGAACAAAATCGAACATCAGAATAATTATATTTTATACAAGAAAAACAGGAAAAAAGATATACTAGTTTCAATAATGTCACCTCAGTTTCTCACAAAATACAACATTTATTTTCAACACTTCATTCCCAAGCGGTCCTGAGGTAGAAATTTCAAGAAAAAGGTTCAAAGTACATATATCTTCAGACCAAAGATATTTGAGCACATTCAATCAACAAAACACACAATATCCTTAGACAATGTCAAAGTTCTCCACAAATGCAATCAAGGAATAAATCTGTTGGAAAGTTTGGAAATTAATAAACTCACCCCACATTCTACTTCTCTTAATAGACAACTTGAAATCGATAATTACATTCTACTTAACATTGATTTGCACAAAATGAATATGTCGTCAATACCATTGATGCGATTATAAAGATAATCGATATCCATAGCCACATTTGCAATGTGTAAAATCATAAGAATTTCTTAAATTTCACTATCCAGTATCCGGTACTGGATAGTGAAATTTAAGAACACCAGACCGGATACCGGATAGTTACCTAATGTCCTTTTGGTCTCTATTTTATATCTGGTGCATTGTAAGATACTGTGGTAGGCAATATATTTTTCTATTTCAATTCACCTCTCATAGATTATTTCGTTATTTCAAACGTAAGCTTTAGTTCAATGACTAATTCGAATAAATTAGATTTATTATATAATTTGTATGTTGAAGGTAATTAGCTTTAGCTCTGCAGACATCACTTTTATTTCATAAAAATGCTGCTGATCTGTTGAAATGGTTCCGTTTCTGAATAGCATTTAACCAAACTTTGTGATTTTTTGGGTATAAAA
This sequence comes from Cryptolaemus montrouzieri, assembly GCA_013387265.2. NCBI lineage: Eukaryota > Metazoa > Arthropoda > Insecta > Coleoptera > Coccinellidae > Cryptolaemus > Cryptolaemus montrouzieri. The sequence continues at coordinate 131,336,350 of JABFTP020000185.1, forward strand.
ATGAATGTACTTTAAGTAAAGGTAAAAAAATTATTATAAACCTACGCTTACTAGATTTATTTTCATTGCTGAACATTTACCATGTGGACAATATTCAGAAACCTACGATTAAGCATTTTTAAGAAAACAACATACACCTCTGACCGAAACAAAATTGGCTCAAATTGTGATGTTTACCAGTTGGCAGAGGGAGTGCAGAATTCCGATAAAAAGGAAGAACTTATTTTCACTCAATCAAACTGAAAAAAATAATTTTCATGTACAGGAATTATTTACTGGTCAAGATAAGGGAGCCCTCGTAGGCGGCTTTCTAATATAGGTTAGTATACGGCCATAAATAATGTGGAAAATTGTCCCAAAACTAGAAGAATATTAATGACATGAAGTTTCTCAAATAACTCTTCCTGCAACTTCCCATACTTTTTCACAACGATTTGTTTCTTTCTTCAAATAAATGTAATACTTAATATCACTCGAGCTGAATGTTGAGCTATTCTGTTTTAAAACGTTGATAAAATATTTGCTATTGTTCGCCTGCCATACTATTATTTTTCTCTTGCTGGAACTGAAATATTCATAGCAGACATGAAATAACTTTGCAGTGCTAGATGCAAATGGAACTTCACCGTTGAAACGAAGAAAAGGACATTCAATATTTTGCCAAGTTTGCTGAATCATGAATATTTTTAGTGGCTATATGAAAATTCAAGCTTCTGTCGCCTCATCATCTCGGTCAGCTGCTCCAACAATTAACAAATTTGCACGGTTGCGCTGCTGGAAGTGGAAAATCCAATTTCACAGCTCGTTCAATTTTCCAGTCGTACACTCAAGCAGAATCAAATTTCATGGGCATTCTCTACATTGCTGACTTATTGTTAACTCAAGTTCACTCTTATTATTTTTTGTCTCTTAATGAGGTTTCTGATAAAATATTAGAAAAGCGCTAGCTTTGAACGGAAGGAAAATGGGCTAATCTTACGCTAGATATTCTACGGATGGTTTTTGAGGCTATTTGTTCATTTTTAATCAACATGAAAATGGTGAGCCAAGAGCTTATATAGTGTAAGGAGAGAATATCCTTTACACGTGTATTTTTCATAACGTTAAGGCCATTGGTTTGATGAATATTCATTCATCTTCATCGATGTTATCTATATATGTTAGATAGAAATATTGATAAACTATTGAAATTTACTTATCGCAATGGCATTGAACTATTTTAGCGATACCGTTTGAATTTCGTGATGTGTATCAAGAGCTCTTTTGAAAGTTTCTTCATCTCAGAGACTGAAAAGAAGTCACAGGAAAATGAGTCTTCCTAATGCGTTTGATGGGTCAACATGAGGGTGTTGCTTTTTCGAAAAAATTAGGAACAAGTAATAAAATGATTTTTTTCGCCGTACATTTTTCAAGAGTATCAACTTTCTTCCTACTTATTTGCAAAGTTTCCAAAATGAAGAATATTTCGAAAATACTACAATTTGACTAGCTGTAAGTACATAAGAATGAATTAAAACTGAATAGAAAATCATAATCTTGAATTGAAAATATAGGTTTACGTTTGAAAAAAAGTTTTGGAGGTAAAATATAAAGGATGGGCCATTTAGAATTTGAAATTTCATTTCCCAATGAAAATGATACAAGACATTTAATCGAAATAATTTTTTAGTGGTAAAACCCATTATTGACATCAATTAATGAAACACCACATCGTTAAGATGGTTGCCCCGGCTTGCTTCACAGTACCCCATTCGATCTACCCAATTTTTCAGTACATTTTCGATTGTTAAGGCCTCTATTTCTTCAATGACAGCTTCGATTTCGTATTTTGAGGCCGCAATACATTCGGGATTGTTTGCGTAACACTCATCTTTCACGGCGCCCCAGAGATAACAATCTAACGGTGTCAAATAGCCGCTGCTAGGTGGCCAATTGACTTCCGAATTTTGGCTGATTATGCCGTTTCCGAACACAGTGCCCAAAAGATCAAGTGTATTGTTGGATGTGTGACACGTATCCTCCATGTCATATTCTTTAACTTACGGGAATAAAAAATCACTTAGCATGGCACGGTAACGTTCGCTACTGACGGTAATGGCGGCTCCTTGCTCATTTTCAAGGGCAAATGGGCCTATGATGCCTCCGGACCAAAAACCGCACAAAACCGTCACTCGTTAAAGATGCGTTGGCTTCTCTTCGATGACGAGGTGAAAATGAGCCTCATCGGAAACGACGATTTTTCGGTGAAAATGCTCATCTTCCACCAAACGATCTTTAGCCCATTGAGCGAAGCGAAATCGCATTGGACGATCATGAGGCTTCAATTTTTGAAGCAATTGAACTTCATGAGCTTTCATACCGAGGTCTTTATGCAAAATTTGGCGTAGAAACGTGCGTGAAATGTTCAATTTTTTCAATTTTTTCGAGCGAAAGGCACCCGTTCCGTAAATGTCAAACCTTTTATTAAAAGTATGTCACTTCATAAGTGTCAGATTGCCCCTCTGTTTCAAAATAAATATGGATTCAAATTCCAAACGCTAGATGGCCCACTTCGTATAAAGATAGATATAGATTATGACTTAGAGCTGCCTAACAGTCCGGTCACTGCGACCCAGTGGTCTATTGGGGCACACTATCTTCAAAATTCTACTCACAAGCTCCGTCTTTCTTGTAAAGGCTTTGTGGATGAGACCTTAAGATGCTCAGTCAGCTGCAATTTGAAAGATCCAAGTTCCTCCAGCCTAACTCTTTTTCCAGCTGGGCACTCGCACATAACGTGTTTAGGTAATTTCTGAGGCGACAGTGCCCCGTTGATATGGCAGTTAGAACGTTCAGGTCTAGCCTGGAGAGTTTCAGACAAGTCTTGGCTCTCGCAGTGGAATGTCCATTGATGGCAAGAGTGTCTCAGACCTGGGAGACTCAGCCAGTGCTCATGTACCTTCAGGTCCAACCACTGGTTATTTCCCATCCTTGCAGTCTCTATGGAAACTCCTAGCGTAGGATTCGGTCTGACCAATCTCAATCCTGTTCCTCGATCCGGATTCTCATTGATCTCAATACCCAAGTGTCCAGGTACCATCAGATTCGTTCTCCTCCCAGTTTGACGAAGGTGTAGCAACATTCCTGTACCATAAATGATGTACAGGTGTCGAATGCCAATACCTTCAGTGCAGCTTGGCTATCGGTGATAATCTTTATTCGCCTACTTGTTGATGAAAGCAAGATGTAATTTTGATGGTTTGAAAAACAATCACAAGCCCACTAATACAGATCAACTGTTCGTTGGCAGCACCTCGACCATATACATCAGCTTCAAAACCTTTTGCAGTTTTGGAGCTATCTGTATACCAACAGGGGCCCTCAAGTGGGCGATCCTTGGAGCTGATCTATTCTTGTCTGCTAGGAATTATGATTTGTAATAGCAAATCCATAATGGTCATTGTCCTCGATTTCGAACTGTAAAGCGCTGGTCACGAAGCTGATAATACCCCTACCATTTCGGGAAAGGTATGGGATCTGTAGGAAGCGATTTTAGCTGCTTCTTTAATCACCAAGTGAAGAGGGGCAAGGCCCAGTATCAGTTCTATGGCCACAGTAGGTGTAGAGTGAAAATCTCCAGTAATCATTATGAAGACCGTTCTCTGAAAGTTAGAGAGCTTGAGTTGTGATTATTTTTTAAGGCTTCACTCCCACCGGGCAATGTAAGTGTATATGATATGCTACCGGGATGGGGTCACACACACGATGGAAACACTAATGGTTAACACAAACACTCTTTGTAAACGTAAATTTAAAATTAAATAAAAACACGTAGTTCGTTGGTAAACAACGGCGGTTTGGCAATATGGTCGGGGCGTGGGTACGGAAAGCCGGCAAAGCGTGCTGCAGCCGGTTTTCTAGGTTTGAATTCGAAGAGGTCATTGAAGAGAAAGAGAGGGAATTTCCGAAATGCACGGATATTTGAACCCTCGGTCCAGGTAGGCCCAGAGTACGTTCTGTGCCTAGCCTGGTCGAAGGGCCTACTAGGCGATCTGTGATTAAGGAAGTGTGGTTAATACGGTAACGCTTATTCGGAGGGGGCTAAAGCGATCTATGGTGAGATAGTAGATAGGTAGTGGACATGGTAACAGATACGTGGTCTCACAACATCACATATAGCCTCTGAAAGGCGTATTGATGTTTAGTTGGACGCTTCATTGATAACATCTTGGTTTTTATGAATGGATGTAAAACAAGTTTTTCAGGGTCTTAGTACGAAAGACATGAAACTTATTGGTATGAACGATTCAGACTGTGGGTTCGATTAACCCACCTTAGGGATGTATACAACCATAGCCTTCCGCCAGCTGGTCTGAATAACATTCCACGCCAGACTCGACCGGAAAAGCCTAATGAGCTATGATGATGATGGTTTTTGCGTTCTTTCAATCGTCTATCTTTGTCTTCTTAGCAAGACATATATATATATATATATATATATATATATATATATATATATATATATATATATATATATATATAAAACTAGGCAGACATCTGCCTGTCTTCATAATATGGTTAGGAGATAGGCAGGCCCATATTTATAAATGAATGAAATATCATTTGAGGCCACGACTTCTCACTACAGAAGTTCTTAAACAGAAAATATCACAAATGGAAGCTAGAATTTAGTCTAACTTCAACTAACACAAACAGAATATTCTTTTCAAAAAGAAGCCCATATTTTAACCTCAAGTTACGATTCAAAATTAGAACACTACCTGCATTCTAGCTTGGCCCAAGACTCTGGAACGAATATATACTTATACATATACTTATCATCTGAAACAGCAGATGAGAAATTCATTACATACCATCAAGAAGCTATAGAAATCAACAGCGAAAAACTGCATGCATGGAGATATATCAAACTATCAGAAAGAATTGTTTTATCTAATTTATGTCTCTCCATAGTTTATGATGTCCTAATCAGGTAACTGGAAAATAGTTGGACTAGTGTTACTACCCTCAGCAACTCTTCTAAGGATCAATGTATTCCTGCCAGAATTTAGCTCTATCTTAGGCCCTCGTAGACGAGTATTTATCTAACTAATATGGATGGATCTTCCAGAATCAGTCATTATAACTACGAACAAAATAATTACCCTATCTATCTTTCCAAAGATAATGCAGCCTGTTTCAACTGCAAACAAACACGCCATGTGGCGGTGAATTATAGAAAACATACCCCAACACTACGCTCTCGATAATTGCTGAGACACCCGACTGACATGGTATTTCCATCGACCAGATCGATGCACCTTGATCTCACCTCATCCTCTTTGGAGAAAACCTACCACAATACTTCAAACACTACAACAATATCTGCCAACAAATTGGCTCCAAGAACCAGAATTCAGATCGACAGATGAAGATTCCTCATACATCTCTCCAGTTTCTGATAATACGACGACTTTAATCTACACAGCCTTTCCAATAAAAGCACCCAAAACTACATCCACTCATTTACCTTATGCAGCCACTGAAGTTAATACCTAACCTCAACCAGAAACTGTTCAGGAGGAAGAAAAGTTCACACCGCAAACGCTGATATAAGAATATCATTGACGCAACTCTATCTCCTCCTAACTTTCATAAAACCAGCTGCTAAAAAAAGGGTATATCTAAGGAACCATTCACCGTTGAAGCAGAAAACTTCATTTCTCAGCATAAACCACCATTGATTTCAGATTCCGATCAAATTGCAGACGTACTCTAAAACGTTAAAGGCTCACCCAATAAGCATCGTTCTCAATCCAGCGAAAACTATTCGGCATTACTAATAACTCACATATACTCGCATACTCATGAAAGAGATTAACTGAGCTGCGCAAAATACTCATGAAAACATTAAATATTCAAATTCGTAAGATTCAGATAGTGATTAATCACAATCCGGCAAAAAATATAATTATAACGGGCTTTTAATAAATTCCTTCAGTAGAATATAAACAGTTTATATAATAACTTAACCATAGCTAAAATAACATGGATGTTAGAAATTATGTCAGAACACAAACCGGATATTAAATGCTTACAAGATACCAGTCTTGAGCCAGAGAATGTCAGCCTCTACTCAAAAAAATATCATTATTATAACAGAATCCGTTCAAATCAAAACATTGCAAGCAGTGAGGTTAGATTCCTGGCATATCCTAGTCAGGAAACGACTCTGAGCACGAATAATTCTAATCATAGGCAATAATGAAGCTGTAGCGGTTGGGTTAGATTAGATTTCTTCTCATCGGAGTAAAGAAAATACTTGGATCGGTCTGTAAATCAGATGGGACCCTGCGGAACGAGTAGGTCATAGCATATTGACCAAATCTCTTTGAGTCGAATAGCAACCTTGAGTTGAAAGGAACACTATCTTAGTAGGTGTGTTATTATTCATGTGCTTATTCAAGTCATTTGGGCATAAAACTGATTACATTATAAGAACTATGTCTTATAACTTTTGCATCTCTAATATTTTATAGTCAAATTGAAGAAAACTTCCAAGACACAATGATATGTGAATCGTAAACAATCGGTAACACTGACCCATAATAAAATTGAGGCGTTTACTTATCCTTGCAGGTTGAAATGGGAAACGCCATTATAAATTCACCTGCTAAACATCGATAAATAAATAACGAAGTAGGCTTATAATATATAGCCAGGAAACCCACTTTCAATCTAGTGAGGATTGTATGCCCGCTTTTGAATGAAATATTCAACTTTGGTTTGCGTTGGTTGGAAACGAAAACAGAAATGTTAATGCGTCTGAAATAAATTCCATTAATATTGCATAGCAGAGAGGTATTTTCATATATCGTAGAGGTACGCGAAATGAGTTATGAAGTAGCAAAAAACACATAAGGAGAATTTTGAATTTTAATGCCACTAAGATTGATAGAAAATCCCAGTACTGCGGAACTCATTCAGTGGAAATATATGTGCTCTGACCTGACTTTCTGTTGAAAATTATTCAATTTAGCCACCCCTACTCTCGGGTAGTGACGGGATTTATTTTTCGGATTTAAGCTTTCAATCTCAAATAAATCGTATCACACTTGTAATTTTTTCGTACCTTCAACCGTTTTCGAGTGAAAAATTATTGAATTTGAATTATATGTGTTGTATGTTATTCGTATAATGAAAAAAAATAATAGGAATACTCTGAAGGTATGCCCAAAATTTGCTTTTATTTTGATAGCTCATCTTCTGAGACTCAACTTATACTTAATCAATATCAAACCTGAAAAAAGAACATTCAAAACTGAATAAATTGATGGAAGTGTCCTCCACATGCAGGAATATAGTCCTCTGTCCTTCTTTGCATATTATCACACACTCTTTGAAATATTCCTTGGTTATTTCTTTTCGTGTTACAAGAGTTTTTATTCGATTTCTCAATTCTTCTACAGTGTTCACTGGAGTAGTATAAACTGAACTTTTGAGATATCCCCATAAGAAAAAATCTAAACTATTCAAGTCTGGGTGCCTAGGAGGCCATGGTTCTAGCCCACCCTGACCTATCAATCGGTTGTTGAATGGATTATTCAAGAATTTCCTAGTTTCTCCACTAAAATGTGCTGGTGCCTCGTCATGCATGAACCACATTTTGTGTCTTACCAAAGTGGCACATCCTCGAGAAATAAAGGTAACTCGTCCTCAAGAAATTGCCGATATGCGGGACCGTTTAGTCTGTTAGGCGAAAAAAATGGCCCAATCGAATAATTTTCGATTATTCCGACCCAGACATTTAGTGAGAACTGTTCTTGATGATTATTACATTCTTCAATCAAATGGGTGTTTTCCTCAGCTTTATGATGAATATTGTGAAAATTTGTCATAGCAGTTCTCAAAAAGTTAGCTTCGTCTGTGAACATTATATCACTATAAAATTGAGCATTTTCTCTAATTTTATCTAAGAACCATCTGCAGAAATTCAGTCTTGAAGGAAAATCTCGAGGAAGTAGAGGTTGGACGCGTTAAATATGAAACGGGTACAATAAAAAGTCGTGGAGAATCCGTCATACTATAACATGTGAAAAATTCAACTGATTTTCAATGTTTCTTGTACTCACATCAGGATTCAAATCAATACATTTCAAAACTGCTTCCTCAATATCTGGAGTTCTCGTAGTAGGAGTTACACATTTGAAATGATCGTTTGCAATAAAAGAACCAGTTTCCCTCTACCTTCTGTGGATATTTGAAAAAGTTCGCCTGTCTGGTGTTACTCGATTTGGAAAGCGCACCTGAAATAATCGCTTAGCTTCTGTTATGTTTTCGTCAGCCAGACCGTACATGTAATGGATATATTCGGCGTTAGTAAAATTAGCCATTTTTTTCTTACAGCAATAACTTCAAAAGCCTTAAAACTGATAGTTAATTTAATGAACAACTCGAGCAGTCACTGGTTCAACCTAAGCAATTGTCAAAATGAATAAATGAATGAAAAAATCAAAGCCTACTAATCATTTTTTTAATAAAAAGTGCTTTCAATTCAGCGAATTTTCTGCTCGAGAACGGTTGGAGATACGCAAAACTTACAGGTGTCAGAAAAATTTTTAAATCGAACGAATATGACGAAAATTTATTGTGAGCTGATCAGTGGCGTACTGAAAAAAGTTTGAGAGGGTAAAAGAAGACTTGGCTCCGAAAAAAAACCTCTTGTAGATTCTGGTTGAAGTTTAGAACTTGTAATGATAGAGGCTGTAGAAAATAGCTTTCATTTCAAATTTGGGCTGAATATCTCAAAAACTGCAGGAGTTTCGAAGAAAAAAACAATTTTTTCCGGAAATTTGAATACTCTTCAGCTCCGTAACGAAGCTTTTGCTGAGCTGTGTTTATATGAACTTTTTTTCTTAAAATTGCACTTAGATTCACGCCCACAAGTTGTGACATACTTTATGTAACACCTTGTATTTATATATGAATATATTGTGGATTTTGAAATTTCTAAACGCCGTTTCTTTGTCATGATTAAACAGACTAGACGTATTATATTTATTCTATTCGGGATTATCTTCCATAATTAATCTCTTCTAACGAACTGGATTATATGGGCATTTACGGATCGATTAAAGACAATCCTCTTAATCCTTGTGTGGCCAAAGCCTCTATGAATTGCTCTAAAATTATATTTTTTCGTTGTCCGTGCACGAAGCTACAACACAAAATGATAAGGATATCAGGATTTTTCGATAAGTTATCACATTAAATTTGTGCAATCCACATGAATACAATAAAGTTTTTATGCATTTTTATAGTTTACTTACCAGTGAGAATATTTTATTCTGTAACTAGGTTTGAATGAAAAAAATCAATACGAATGAAAAATTATAAGAAAATAATGTTTGTGAACTTCAATGACATTATGTTTCAAGTGATTTGCTAGGCGTTCAAATAATCTTCATATTAAAATTGACTAGGAAGTGGAGGAAAACAACTATTCTATTAAATATTGAATAGAGAATTTTTTCATTCTTACCCAGTAACAGACTGTATTTTCTCCACGACCGCAATTTATGAATCAGAAACAAATGAATTGAATCTGACAAAAAATAAAACAAGTTATTTACTAGGACATTTGTATTTGCTTTTTATTAATATTATTATTTATAGTATTTGTACAATTATTGAAATTAAAAATTGGTGCGTTGAACATATTTTCAATTATATTTTTAAAAACGGATTGATTATTTGAGGTAGATTGAACAGTAATGAAACATGAAGAACTGGAAGATGAAGGGGCTGTTGCTGCCGAATTAGCTCCTTCAATTGACGAAATTGATTGATTTGCAATAATTATCCGATTTTGCAGAGGAGTTTCTATGTATCCTTCTGCTATTTGAGATGATTTCCAACCTCCATGTCTTTTAAGTGTTGTAATATCCGCACTTGCATTTACTAAATTTGTCGCTGAAGTACGGCGGAAACAGTAGCCAGCATATTCTTCTGAATTGTTCAGATTCAGAAATGTTGCAATTCGTTTTAGTAAATATATTCCAATACATTGCCGTGTTTAATCATCGATTTGGAAATTGATGAAATATTATGAGAAGAAGTATTACCAGTTCTCGGAAACCAATATTTCTTTACGAAATTATAAAAATCACCCGTGATTGTGAACTGTCTCGCTTTCTTTGTTTTTGTATTAGGAATGGCAATTAACGTTATGGAACCCAAATCTTTAATGTCGATGATGGTAAAAAACATTTTTCAATAAAAGATGAAGGAGTTTCTTGAAAATGAAATGAACCTTTACAACTCCAAGAAAATATCTCACTGGTGTGTATTACCGGTTACAATATGGCGAATGCGCCAAGAACATAATATATTCTGTAACTAGATCAGAATGAAAGAATTCGATACAAGTGGAAAATTCACAAGTATAAAATTATTTCATCCTTTCCGAGCAACAGACTGTATTTTCTTTACGATCACAAAGTATAAATGGAAAACAATAAAACAAGTTATTTATTGGGACATTTTATTAATATTAATATTCATAGTATTTATACAATTATTGAAAATAAAATTTGGTGCGGTGAACATATTTTAAGTTATACTTCTTGAAACGGATTGATTATTCGCGGTAGATTGAACAGTTAGTAATATGAAGAACTGGAAGATGAAAGGACTGCTGCCGAATTAGCTCCTTCAATTGACGAAACTGATTGATTTGCAATATTTATTCGATTTTGCAGAGAAGTTTCTATGTATCCCTCAGCTATTCGAGGAGATTTCCAGCAGCCATGCCTGTTTAGTGTTGTAATATCCAAACCTGCGTCTACTTAAGTTGTCGCTGAAGTACAGAGGAAACAGTGGCCAACATATTCTTCTGGGTTCTTTAGAATCAGCAATGTGGCAATTCATTTAGGCTCGCTACCAAGTTCATTTATTCCGTACTTGCCGTGTACATTCATTTTTCTGGAAATTAATGAAAACATTGTCAGTGGTATTATAAGTTCTCTGAGCCTAATATTTCTTCACGATATTATAGAAATCACCCGTGATGTAAACTGTCTTGGTTTGTCAGTTTTTGTATAAGGAATTCCAATCAGCAACATACCCCTAAAAGACCAATGATAAGGGCGACCTACTAGTATAAACTTAATTTGATTGAAATTGTTATTTAAGTCATAATTTTGTTACCTTCGTAGATATATATCTCATCCGGATCACTTTCCAAATATCGTTTTATCTTTTCTTCTATAAAAATCATCGATTTCTTAGCTATATAATTCTCAGAAGATGTTCGAACAAAGATTTCAATTTTTTAATTTCGAAATATCGATATCGTCTCTCATCCTCATTGTTGCTTCCAGAAATGAATAAATTGTCCATAGAGTTGAAAATTTCCATTTTTCTATCAGATCACCAAAAAAAAGTAAAACATTTTCAGAAAAGGATTTCGTTTTCTTTTATGCTGGCAATCTCTGAACAGTGCATAAAAGTTTTCATATTCATATTCTGATTTTTGCGGCAGCAGGTTCTCGATTATATTATTCGCATAATTGGTAATTTCAGGTGAAATATTATAAGGCTCTACAGGCTATCCCAAGTTGAGTGTCTTATTAGACTTTCATGGAGAACTAGTAATGCTATCGTTCTGAAATTTTGGTACTTGATTCAGTTGTTTCTAAAATAGTTTCACCTCAATGGCACTGTGCATACCAAATTTGTTATTTAATGTAGAACACCCTGTATATTGATGACTGATTCGATAACCCTCGTTATTAAAATCACAAAAACACCTAACACATAAGTCTAGCTTGTTTCGTTCATGAATTATGCCAGTTTTACTCGAAAATTATCGATATTTTGCCTTTCGAAAAATTGACATATCTCAAGAACGGAGTAAGCTGCCCAAATAATGAAGAAGAAACCATGCGGGACACAAATCATATTCATATAAAATGTCTCCTATGTTGCTCTCTCTAAAGATATCTCCAAAGGAATATATACACAAACCACAAAAATTGTCGCATCACCTGATATTCTGAATTCCACAATCGATTAAGCAGCTCGATCGCAGTTTCTTTGTCAACATATGTTTTTGGACATATGAGGGAAAACAAATCTTATCTATGTAGTAACATTGGTTTCCATATGTTCCCAAACACGTCTTAAACAAGAATGATTTTATTTTACTATCAGTATTCATTCAATTTCTCTTCAGTTTTCACGCTAAATTAATGCAAGTTTTCTGTGTTTCTTGTTGATTTTCGAATCTTAAAATTTATTTAAATGGCCGTTGAACGTCCTGGACGCTATTTGAGTGATCATGAAGTGGTAAGAATTGTAACACTTCTAGAGAAGGGATGAAGCCAACGTGTTACGTGGCTAACTTGTTGAATGATAACCAAAGCACTATTTCAAGAGCAATTAATCGGTACCACGAAACAGAAATGGGGCTGGACCGGGAAGACATCGGTTCACAACACCAGTTGATGATCGTTGGCTTCGTTTAACTGCACCAAGAGTTCGGCGCTGTACGGCTATAATGGTACAAAATGAACTTGCATTTTCCATAAATGTGCATATTTCATTGCAAACTGTTAGGAACAGGCTCAGAGAAGACGATATCAGACCAAGGGTGGATTCTACCGGCCCGCGTCTTACCAGAGAGCATCGAGTTGCAAGACTTCAGTTTGTGAGGGAACATGCAGTTTGGGGTATTCCAGAATGGTCGAATATTCTCTTTTCCGACAAGTCCAGGTTCTGTCTAGTATCAAATGATAGACGCATGCCTGTATACAGACGACCTGGGGAATGGTATCATCAATGCAATATCCGGCAAACCGAAAACTTCGGAGAAGTATTGGTGTGGGAAGGCATTTATTTCCATGGTCGAACGGAGTTAGTCCTAGTGAAGAGTGGAAGAATAACAGCGGCCAGATACATCGTAGATATCCTTGAACCCCATCTTATACCCTTTGGTCCATTGATTGGCCAAAAATTTAATTTATATGCATGATAATGCTCGGCCTCATGCAGCTAGAGTAGTTGCAGAATTTCTGCAAAATCCCGAAATTGATATTTTAAGATGGCTAGCCAGAAGTCCTGACTTGAATCCCATTCAACATGTTAGGGACAAAATGAGGTGGCAAATTCAGCAACGTAAGATGCCTTGAGAACACTCCAACAACTAGAAAATCTGCTTCCTGAAAATTGGAACTCAGTGACTCAAGAGTACATCCAAAATTTGTTTGAGGGGCTTCCGAGACGTATACTGTTAGTAATTAGTAATTAGGGGCCGATGAGGAAACACTCGATTTTGAAAATGATTAGTAACCATTCGATGCTAGTTGATTAGTCTCTTCGCGAATGTTTCAAGATGGTAGAATTTTTTTATTTTTCATTAACTCGAAAATTGTTAATAGTTTCCATCATAAACTCATCTCTTGATGATATCTTCTTATTTTACACTTCTGAAAATTACCAAGCGACTCTTGAATGACCAACCTAAAAGTTTATATAGTATTGTCGTTGAAGTAGGTTGATGCGACAATTCTTGTGGAAAGTGTATTATTGCTGCTGGAATTAAATCATGTTTCGATAATATATTTATGTTAAATGGTCAAATACATGTTATTTCGAAGCCTTTGATAGCTATTCCTTTAATGGCTGCATTTAATGAAACTCGACCAAAAAGCATCGATATGTCATAAAGTTGGACCATTCTTTCAAGATGTGCTTTACGTCACATCCTTATTTCATCTTCATTTTTAAGGTTTAAATGTTTCACAAAAGTAAAGTCTAATGGTTGGAGTGTGTGCTAGCAAAGAGGCGGGAGGTTAGATCTATTTCGGCAAGGTCACATCTTTATATGTGAGGCATGATCGTGAATGATTAAGAGAACTGGATGCGCCTTCGTCTCAAGGGAATAAATAATAGTCTATTCAAACCATCTTAAAACCAAAATCAGTAACTTCAACCCAGCCTCCTGACAGAAGACCAGTTTCAAATTCACGTAGTTTCTTCTTCCGAGAAACACCAGCATCGAGGACATATAAGATCCTGAAGCTGATTAACATATCTCTCCAGTAATAGTGGTGCCTCTTACAGCCGAAGTAAGGATGCCCACTTGACGTTGCCCTTTAGAAGCATTCATTTTCGAAAATTGTTTGGAACTTCGCAAATACCCGTTCCATCACAATTCTCCATTGTGGTGGCATTTTATTTTATTTATCTAAAATTTTATTTAGTAAATTGAAAAAAATTGGTTACTGTTCTGTTCTATTGAACCCCATCATCGTCTTTGCTCTATACGTATACAGGGTGTTACATAGTAGTATGTCACGAATTGAGGGGGAAAATCTACGTGCAATTCTGAGAAAAAAGTTTATATATACATAGGCCAGCAAAAGCTTCGTTACGGAGCTACAGGGTATTGAAATTTCAGGAAAAATTGATTTTTCTCTTCAAAACACCTGCTGTTTTTGAGATATTCAGCCCAAATTTGAAATGCAAGCTATTTTTACAGTCACCATCATTACACGTACTAGATTTTAACGGAAATACACAAGGTGTTTCCTTTTTCCAAGACCATGTCTCCTTTTGCCCTTTCAAACTTTTTGTAGTACGCCACTGACTAACGCACAAACAATGTGCGTCATCTTCTTTCAATTTAGAAACTTTATTGAGACCGTAATTTTTTCGTATATCCAACCGTTTTCGAGTGAAAGATTATTGAATTTGAATTATTTGAATTGTATGTTATTCGCTAAATAAAACAAAAATAATAGAAATACTTGATAGGTCTGCCTGAAATTTGCGTATATTTTGATAGCTCGTCTTCTGGGCCTCAACTTTTACTTACTCAATATCAAAATAAAGAAAAGAACAATTAAAAACTAAATAAATTGCTGGAAGTGTGCTTCACCTGCAAGAATACAGGCCTCTGTCCTTCTTAGCATATTATCACGCACTCTTTGAAATATTTCTGGGGTATTTCCCATCGTGTCATAAAAAATTATTATTCGATTTCTAAATTCTTCTACAGTTTTCACTGGAGTGGTATAAACTAAACCTTTGAGATATCCCCAAAAGAAGAAATCAAACCATTTAAGTCTGGGGAACTAAGAGGCCATGGTTCTGGCCAACCCCGACTTATCCATCGGTTATCAAATGTATTATTCAAGAATTCTCTAGCTTCTCCACTGAAATGTGCTGGTGCCCCGACATGCAAGAACCACATTATGTTTATCATCAAAAGTGGCCCATCCTTGAACAATAAAGGTAACTCCTCCTCAAGTAATTGCCGATAGTCTGTTAAACAAAAAAAAATGGACCAATCAAATAATTTCCAATCATTCCGACCCAGACATTTAGTGAGAATTGTTCTTGATGATGAGATTCTTCAATTAAATGGGGGTTTTCCTCAGCCCAATAATGATTATTGTGAAAAGTTGTGATAGCAATTCTCGAAAAGTTAGCTTCTTCTGTAAACATTATTCCACTATCAAAATGAGCATTTCCTTTAATTTTATCTAAGAACCATCGGCAGAAATTCAGTCTTGAAGGAAAATCTCGAGGAAGTAGAGTTTGAACGCGTTGAATATAAAACGGGTACAATAAAAAGTCGTGGAAAATCCTACAAACTAGAACATGTGAAATATTTAACTGATTTCTAATTTTTCTTGTACTAACATGAGGATTCAAATCAATACAATTCAAAACTGCTTCCTCAATATCTGGAGTTCTCGTAATTTGAGTTGCACGTTTCAAATGATTATTTGCAGTAAAAGTACCAGTTTCCCTCAACCTTGTGGGGATATTTGAGAATATTCGCCTGTCTGGTGTTACTGGATTTGGAAAGCGCACCTGATATGATCGCCTAGCTTCTGCTGTATTTACGTTAGCCAGACCGTACATGTAATGGATATCAGTCAATTCGTCGTTAGTAAAATTAGCTATTTTTTTTTTACAGCAATAACTTCGAAAGTCTTAAAACTAATCGTCAATTTAATAAACAATTCTAGTAGACACTGGCCCAACTTTAGCAACTGTCAAAATAAATAAATAAATGAAAAAATCAAAGCCTACTAATTATTTTTTCAATTAGAAGTACTATGAATTCAGCGAATGCATGCGTTCAATATTTTTTTGCTCGAGAACGGTCGCAGATACGAAAAAATGACAGGTGTCAAAAAAATTCCTGAATTGAACAAAGATAACTAAAACTAATTGTACTCTAATCAGTGGCGTACTTCAAAAAATTTGAAAGGGAAAAATAAGAGAAAAGAGCTTGCATTCCAAATTTGGGCTGAATATCTCAAAAACAGCAGGAGTTTTGAAGAAAAAACCAATTTTTCCGGAAATTTCAATACCCTGTAACTCCGTAACGAAACTTTTGCGGACCTATGTTCATATGAACTTTTTTTATTAAAATTGCACGTAGATTTACCCCCTCTATTATGTAACACCCTATAAATGTCGCTTCATAAAGCTTTCAGACCAATCTTTCCCTGCCATTTCTATCATCCCTTTAAAATTGTGCTGGTAATTATTTTTTGAGCTGGCTTGTATACCAGTTGGCGTAGTTCTTTCATTGTCATTGCGACAAGTTGTCTTTGCATATCGTTGAAGTACATTACAAATTCCATCTCTTGATCAGAGGTGAAAACAGTGTGGAACTAACTAAACGTTTTGTCAACAAAAGCTTCTAGATTGTTCAGCCTTTTTTAACATTCCTCTTCAGTATTTTTGGGGTACTTCAAGTCTATTTTTATTAGCTTTTATATGTTTCCATCATCTACAAAATTGAGGTATTCCATTAGGATAATAAAATTACTTACCAATTTGCAGTACGAACGAAAATTGTATATATATATATATATATATATATATATATATATATATATATATATATATATATATATATATATATATATATATATATATTTACCTTGTTGTTGCTTATCGACAACTAGAACTTGTAAGGTGTTTCGTCGAAATTCCATGAAATCCTAACTAATTATTCCACAGGGATCATTCCATTCAACGTACTATATCCGACTGAACATTGTGGGCGATTTTCGCCTAGATACGGCGTCTGTAGTAAGTACCCCGTTCTACCCAGGGTTCCCTTACACTAAGTTGTGTCGGTAATCATCTGACGTCTTTACAGTTTTGAAATGTCTTGTCAATACCTGCATGCGAGGTAGATGTTTATTGTTTGTTTTGATAAGTGCCTTTTTTTCGATTCGTCTATTCAAGCTCTTTGGACGTGATGTCTTAACAGTTAAATTTGAATGGGAGACGAAACCGAATACTATTTCCTTAAATAATTTATTTCTTATACTCAAAATTAAATAAATAAGAATGAATTTTGAATTGTGAATCACTTCCGTCGATTAATGACAATTCTGAGATTAAAATATGATCTTAGAAAATCGAGAAAAGAGAGTGAATAATTAAAACTTGCTTCTGAAATATAACTCAATATTATTGTAGATCTATACAATATTCGTTGAAAAATTCCGAAAATATTTGAATATCTCATAATTTTCTCATATACACTCGGAGGCAAAATTAGCGGAACACTCGAAAATTTAACCAAATTCGAAGTCCGATATTTTTCCTAATTCTCAACCGATTTAGATGATTTGTTCGGCAAGTTATAGACCAACTCTTCTGCTTTGTAGAAATTATGAGAGAAAACAAATAAAACTCGAAAAAAATTTTATACGGGGGAAAAACTAAAAGTGTTTTTTTTGTCAAAAATTCGTAACACCCTGTGGAATTTCGTGGTCCGAGTTGAAACGTACAATATCATGGTCTGTCAAGACACATCTCCCTACAGTAACGCCCTTCTTGTTGTATGCATTTATCTCTATTTTTACAAGAGATATCCAATTTGAAGCGAAAAGTCACAAATTTCAAGAATTTATTTTTAATCCTGCGTAGGTGCATAACATCGGAGGTTAGCCAAAAATATAAACAAAATTATAGAAGGGAAATTTATTTTGAATTTTTTATGTGACACTCTATAATATGTGAGTTTTGTGTCATAAAGCGATATACGTATAAGTCATCAGTATACATCATTAGTGTCTATCGACCTCCTTCAGGTAGTTTAGAGATATTTTTTGATAGATTATCGCACATTTTACAACGCTGTTGCGGTAAAAGCAAATATATATTTTTATGTGGAGATTTAAACATTAATTATCTGGATGAAAGGTGCTTGACTCGGAAATTGCTTGATGATTTCTTAAGAAGTTTATATCTCAAAGTCTCATCTTTGGAACCTACTAGAGAATTTATGTCCTCGTCAGGTCTGATTTCACGTTCTAAGTTAGACTACGTCATCACTAATTCTAATGTAACCACATCTGAATTTCGAGTTTTCGAACCACATATTAGTGATCATAAGGCCATTTATGTAGAATGTAACGTCAGTGATCAAAAGTTGGTTGATAATAAACCGCAACAAAAAATTGTTCGTAATATTCATGAACGAAATCTTGCAGATTTCACGACTCTGATTGCCAACTTGAGTTTCAGTGAAATTTATTGTTTTTCTGACGTGGATGCGTGCTTCAGGGAATTTTTGCTCATTATACAGGATTCACGATTGGTAACTGTAAAAAAACTTGGGTATCTGATGTAGTTAAGCGAGCAAGTATGGCTTGTAAAATTTATACTGGTTAAAGGTGAACTTAAATTCCACGAGCTTAGATCTAGAGTACAGGCAGGCAAAGAAAAATTATAGATGTTTATTAAGGGAAACCAAATATGAGTAAATGGAAAACCGTTTGAATACAGCTCACAACAAGAATAAAACTGTATGGAGCATTGTTAATGAAGAATTAGGTAAATCGTCGTCATATAAAAACCAATTTTCATTATGTATTGATGGTGTTATCTGTTCAGAACCTAAAATGATTGTGTCACAATGCTGCACATCGTCAATAATGAAAAGTTGCAATTTCTTTTTTTTTTCCGGTTACGGAAGGTGAGATTATATCAACCATTAGACTACTTAAATCAAAAAAAAGTACTGGTATTGATTGTATTTCTTCAAAAATTTTGAAGTGTATAGCTGAGCAGATTGCTCCCCATTTGTCTTTCATTCTAAATCTCTCTATCTCTACAAGTAAGTTTCCAACTGCACTTAAGGTATCAACTGTTATTCCAGTATTCAAAAGGAACGACACCAGTAATATTGCCAATTATAGACCTATATCTATTTTGAGTGTGTTTTCTGAAGTGTTTGAGAGGATTGTTCTTGATCGGATGATGGACTTCATAAATAAGTTCAAGCTTGTGACAGACTGTCAACATGGTTACAGGCAAGGCAGATCTACGCAGTCAGCTGCGATTTCTTTCGTAGATCATGTTTATAGAAGCCTGGATGAGGGGCTATATGTAGCAGGCCTGTTTTTGATCTTTCCAGAGCGTTTGATACCCTCAACTTAAATTTCATTCTGAATAAACTGTACAACTTAGGATTTAGAGGTGTTTTTCTGGATTGGATAAAAGTTACCTGTCAGACAGAGTTTTTCGGGTTAAGGTACAGGACAGTTGGTCCAGTGATTACAATGTAAACATGGGGGTTCCTCAGGGGTCCGTGCTGGGACCTTTGTTGTTTCTTCTTTTCATTAATGATCTACCAGATCATATTATAGTAGAGATATTAATGCTAATCATTATTTTTGTTGATGACACTTCATTTGGTGTCACAGCGCGGAGTCCTGAGGCGCTGGCAAGTGCTTGTAAAAAAATTGTTAACTCTTTCAACTGTTAGTGTCATGATAATGCTCTAATTTTAAATGTTGGTAAAACTGAATGTTTGTTCTTTGGTTTGAGAAATGCTGATGAGAGACATCTGATTGTGGACAGTGCTTTAACATCTAAATCATGCACAAAATTTCTTGGTTTTCATGTCGACAGTGGACTGACATGGTCAGAACAGGTTGAGCATGTGTGTAGGAAATTGAATAAAGCTTATTTTGCTTTATGTAAAATAAAAGATTCGCTGCCAGTTACGTCCCTGATGACAGTGTATTACAGTCTTGTTCATAGTCATTTGTCTTATAATGTTGTATTATGGGGAATTCAGTGGATGTAATAGGGTTCTCATTCTTCAGAAACGAATTCTGAGAATGATGTTCAATATAAACCCCAGAATGTCATGTAAACCTGTTTTCATTGAGAATGCCATTTTGACATTTCCATGTGTGTATATTTATAGATGTTTAGTGTATTTAAAGGATAATGAGGCTAACTTTTCGAAACTCTCTATGTATCACGACTATGCAACTAGAAGTCAGTCAACTCTTCTCTTGCCGAAACATCGTACTTCAAAATTTGAGAACTCTCCAACATACCAGTGTATCAAATTTTTCGAAATTTTACTTCACCATCTGAGAGTTAAGCCTACAAAAGTGTTCAAATCTGTTCTTAAGTCTTTTCTTCTGAGAAAGGCATATTATTCTATTAAAGAATTTATGGAGGATGATACTCTCTCATGACATGTCCTATATACCAATGTATCTTGTTGGATAAATAAATATTATTATTATTATTATTATTAATAATTATCATTCCTGTCCAAAATTGAGAGCAGGTGTGTATCCTGGCGATACACTCGTGAAATGAAATGAACATGTTGGGAAAAATGCTCATGATGACCCACTAAAAAAAACATTTGATTTTAGTAGCGAGTATGACCGGTGACCGCGACGGCCAGTCCATTCGTGTGATCCAAACTTCATTGAGATATTTTATCACTATGCGCTCAGTATGAGGGCGCGTGTTATCGTGCATAAAAAGGAAATTTTCCCCTATGTAAGGAGCAAAAGGCACAACATGGGGCTCCAAGTTTTCTGTTATATACCGATGGGCATTAAGTGATACATTGCCAATAATCTCCAGTCCTGTTCGTACTCCCAAGCATATGCCGCCCCATATCATAACTGCCCCTTCACCGTATTGCTCAGTTCCTGCGAAGTTCGCTGGATTGTACCGCTCCCCTCGATGCCTCCGTATTCTATCTCTTCCATCCACGAAATTCACACAATATCGGCTCTCATCACTAAGCAAAACTCGTTTCCACTGATTGATTCTCCATGCTACATGCTCCCTAGCAAACGCCAATCTTGCTACCCGATGGGCTCTATCGAGTCTTGGTGCTCTTGCTTGCGCGTATGATCTCAGACCAACTTCATTTTATCGTTTTCTGACGGTCCTCACACTGACGTTAATGTTATCCACTGCTTATAAAAGGTTACGTGCCTGAACAGCAGTAAGACGAGGATTTCTTATGGTTTGATTGACGATGAAACGGTCATGTATAGCGCGGGTTGCCCGATTTCTTCCTTGTCCTCGCCTCCTCACGTACAATCCAGTTTTCCTGTAACGTCGGTAGATTCAATGGATAACCGACGTCAAGACACCTAACATGGTACCGACTGAGCGGTAGGTGCGCCGTTCCTCGATCATTGTAACTGCCCTTGCTACTGAGGTTGGTGGTAAATCTCTCATTCTGAATGAAAAATATCGTTTCGCATCGTAAACAGTAAAAGAATCACAAAACGCCGCAACTGATCGAATTTGTATCAAATCAAAGAATGGAAAACTCTCATTCTTTAAACAAGTGCAAATGTGGTCATATACAAAAAAAGTGTGTTGTATTTCATATTTGATGAAAAAAAGGTGTGCACATGTGTAAATGAAAAGTTTTATCAATGGTCCCAGAATTCGGTTGTGTATTTTAATACCTACCGACTGTTATCTCCTATGAATTCCTAATTTTCACCAAATTAACCAAATTGTCATCAATAACTAATGCAATTCGAATATAAAAATCGCAAACGACAATTTCGACACGCCTGAGTGATAATAAGAAAATTCCAAATTGATAGACGAATTTTAATGACAATTTCTTGATTCAATGGAATTTCTCCAAAAATGGTGATTTTCCACTTGAAATTAAATATATTTTGCAAAAATAGAAATAAACGCCTGAAACAAGGAGGGCGTTACTATAGGAAGATGTGTCTTGACAGACCATGATATTGTACGTTTCAACTCGGACCACGAAATTCCACAGGGTGTTACGAATGTTTGACAAAAAAAACACTTTTAGTTTTGCCCTCGTATAAAATTTTTTTTGTTTTCTCTTATAATTTCTACAAAGCAGAAGAGTTGATCTATAACTTGCCGAACAAATCATCTAAATCGATTGAGAATTAGGAAAAATATCGAACTTCGAATTTGGTTAAATTTTCGAGTGTTCCGCTAATTTTGCCTCCGAGTGTATTTGAGCTTTGAAATGATGGTTCCTTGAAAAACTTTAAGTGGATAAGATTTTGAGCATTTTACTCGAAGTTCAACGAATTGCTAATGACAGTTCCCGAATGCTTTCATGTTTTTTGTTTAAGAAAAATAAGAATTTATTCATATAATTTCATATCTCAGAAGAAGAAAATCATGAACATCCTTCTCGTTTTATTGCATGTAGAAAATCTTAATTCTCTTGGTCCATATCCAAGGAAGATGTTGATTATAGCCGTCATTCCCCAAGAAAGGAATCATTAATTCCGGAAAGCTTCTCTCAGACAAAAGATCTCGCTGAATGCGTGCCTTGAATAGTCTAAACTCGTGCGCCTCTTTTCATTAAAATGATCTCTGTCATTACTAGGAAGTCGGCGACGAGTCCAAATTGGCGCAGAGCTTCGAGAGGATAAGAGACTTGGTAAGAAAACGTAGGGAACAGCGACTGCAAGAACAAAAACAGAACGAGAACAATTCACGCTTGGAAAAGATCGTCAGGGAAGTGATGCAAAGGAAAGCAGAAGAAGATGCCGCTTTGAAAGGTAAGAAACTCGTCATGTATTTAAGTTAGCAATGCTTGATTGATATGACATGTAACCCGATCAATTTGATGATCTCACTATTCGGATTTTTATTTTACTAAGTCATTGAAATTGATAACTAACTTGATTCGATCTTTTATTAGAAAAGGTGAATTAGAGGAAACCATTTTTTAAGGTTACAGTTCTCTCTTTAAGGATGTTAACTAGCCACGCTAAGCTCATATGAAGGCTACCTTTTTAGAGAATATATTTCATGAATGTTAGGATGCAATCATAAGATTTTGAAGTTTTCGTGTTCATACTACTTCTTTTAGTCATTCAGTGTAAAATATCAGTGTATATGAATGATTTATTCATTCGACTTCATTTCTATAATTTACCAACTAGTAAAAAATGCGTCTATCAACTTTCTTTCGATATAAATTGTAATAGTGAGCCCATTAAGATCGCTTTTTATATCTAAACAGCTAATATACTGAACGCCTTATTACTATACGCCTAATATACTTAAACCCAAATATACTGAACGCCTTTTCATATCCAACTCTATCTCTACTGAACGCCTTATTATATTCACTGAGATTCATACTTAATAGTTCTTTATGTTACATAGAACTCTCTCATATATTGCCTCAGTCATCCTTAGGGTAACGCAGCTACCAGTATTGTTTTATGGATACTGACTGATCAACAACACAAATTTCAACACTATTCACTACTATCCCAATTCGAAGAGATACATTCAATTTGAAAATCTCAACTTTCTCCAATTGAGCTAGCATAAGATGAAAATAAAAACATTCCAACATTGATTCAAAAAACATATTGTCAATCACTCTTTAGGCATAGAAATTGAATCATCAAGAACTCTAATATTAATTCACAATATCCCAAATTTTTATTTCCAAAAGTATTAAATATATACTTCAGAAAGATCGATATATGTTATGCAGATCTATAATTTCAAATTTTAAATTTTTACTCAACAGTTCTGATTTGAATTAGATCAGATAAGAATTGAGTAAGATTCATGAATTATAATAAACAACAAATATTAGCTTAAAACAGCAAGATGGAAGAATTACCTCTCAAGTATATTAATGAAATCGAAAATAAAAGTCCTTCTAAAATTGAAATTTCTTGGGAGTATCCAAAAGACAAAAGCGAGAAATTAGTAATCAGATAGAGGAACACTACTGAATGTATAGAAATTTCACCTTATGTGCCCTATACGTAACTTTTTCGCATAAATTGAAATTAACCAAAATTCACACAATTTACTTACCAGAAAGAGCAAACATCTTCTGAATTGAAGTGTTCTTGTGGAAAGCAGAATTGAGATCCAGGAATTTGTAAATTACATTATGGACCCTCATATTCAATAAAATGATGTTAACTATATATCAGTTTCAGTGAAACTGTTTGTTGTAACTGTAATTTCCTAGATCCTTAACTGTCGAGTTGGCAGTTAGTTTCGAGCAGTCAGCTTCTTGTGAACTTGCTCTCACTTCAATTCATTTTCTTGTGAAACTTTATAATATACTATGAAATGAAAATGAAGTGGATAAATTGCATTAACAACTTCATATTTTCATATTACGTGATGAACATACATATCTAACCTAACCTATAGTACAACTACCTATAAGTAGTAGTTGAATTTTTTTCAAAATAAGATTCACATAAGCAGCAGCATGTTTTCTGTGACTTTCATAAATCTTCATTGAATGTATAGTTGTACGTATGCATCTTCTACATATTTCCAACTATCAGACACCTATAACAGAGAAACTTTCAACTTCAAATCAATGAGGAATACCTGTCATTCATTCAACAACCTTGATGAAATTTCCTGAGAAACAGTAACTATGAGTTACAAATAGAAAGAAAGCACAATAATTACTTTTTGTACAAATTGAGATGACACAGAAGAATATCTGGGTATTCAGAAGATGATTATGTTCTTTTGCCAACTATGAAACCAATGACACCAGAAATAAATTTCGATTGTAAGAATCGTAGGTAAATTTCAAGCCCTCTGCTCCATCTATTTCCTTCAGAGATGTATAACATTAACATGTCTTATTGACATCCAGTTTGAAATATTTTAATACAGATATAGCCTTCAGAGGAAATATTATTATACAAAAGATCTCAATACCTAATAATAGCAACTCAAAGAATATCCCATCATTTTGTAGGATAGTCCCAATTGATTCGTTAAAACATCCTAGTAATTCCAGGATATTTTTCAACGCATAAAGGTAAGAATAACCATAAAAGAAATATGAAATATGTGAATTCTGAGTACATTTCTTGAGCATGCTCAAAAAATATACATTAAAATACATAAATAAACTTCAAATTACGTTCACTTACTTTTCAAACATGATTGTAAGTCTCCTCAACTCCTTTTTATTATAACATTCCATTTGAATCACATTATTTAGGTTAGAATAATCACTAAACGTTAAATTCATGAATTTTAAAAGTTTGTCATTTCTTTCCTTAATCAAAACATACATAAAAATGGATAAAATAAACAGCAAATTACGTTCACTCACCTCTAAAAGTTTATTTCAAGTTTCGTCAAACATTTCATTCAAATCAAATTCCGATTTACTTATTTTGACAGATCGAATATAAGACTGATTGAAATCAGGTTTGATTCGACTAGATGTAATGGATATTTCATTCCGTCTAATATTGTCATTCAGAAGAGAGAGAGCACTATATTCTAGATGTTGGTAGTACCGAAATTATGTTGGTCAAAGTAAAAGTTACCTATTATTTCCATCTTACTTTTTTCATTCAAAAGAGAGAGAGCATTAAATTTTACACGTTCGACATCGAATAGCGATCTAGGGGGAGGTAAGAGAGTGACTGGCACCGCTCCCGTGTTTCTTTTTCTCGAAATTCTAGGTCTCAAAAATTGTCCCAAATTCGAAAATTAAGTCGTAGTGTAACGATTTCTCTTCGCGAATCCGATCTCGTGATATGTCGGAATCGTTCGTCACCCGAATCCATTCTCCCGGTAACCCCGTATAAGTAGGACGGATAAAAGAAAACCACTTATTTTGACAGCTCGACATTCGTTAATTTCTGGCCGTCAGAGATATTCAGAATGAGGAAAATGGATCGAAATTTCGCAAAAGTCCGTCGATAGCCCTTCGTTGAATCGAAGATTTTCCGCATTCCTGTGGTTTAACGGGAATGAAACTATTGCGGCGCAACATGCAAAAGTCGAGACTTGCTCTTTGTCCAGGTTTCAAAACTATCGAAAGCGATGGAAAAATTTGTATAGACATGAAAGTCCGACGGAATTATCCCCCCACGTAAAATCAGAGACCTTTTTTATTCTCGGTTTTTTCGGGGCTTTCTCTGGGAATTTTCGCTCGATCGATCGTTCCGATCGCCTTCCGAAAGACCGAAGTTTCCGATTCCGAAGAAATCTCGTCGTTTCGACTTTCTGTTCGCTCTCGGCGACGTTTCGGTGAAAATTTTCGGAAAATCCTCAGAGCTCCGCGTTCCAAATTTGGTACGGACCCTCCTCCGACAAAAGAAATACTCGCGGGGGCTTTTGGCCACCGATTTTTCGCCTCGTCCCTTCTCTTACGCACGTTTCAAACTACCGTCATCCCCTCGGGTTATTCCCGTAAAGGGATCATGACTTTAATAATATAGATTATTTAACGAAGTAATTTCTTCAGCTAAGCAATCCTTAGCGGCGAATATATGAATGGGGTCGCATTTATTTTATCTGCGATTAGTGAAAATGCGAATAAAGGGATTTTCTTCTATTTATTTCTTCGAAAAAACTATGAAAATTGGAAGATTGCATTCTTAACGATTGATCATCCCCGCGCCCCATTATGACGTCTATCAAAATAGAATCAGAGGAAAGCATAGAATGTAAAATGGAATATCGTCCAAAGTACAGCAAGTCTTCCATGCTCGCCGCTCAAGTCAAAGATCAGGATATTGAAATAAACAGATTAACTATCCTATATAAGAGTTCAAGAAAATCGAGAGAAAAAAATCAGAGTTTATAGTGTATTGTGAATTAGAGCCGAAGCATGATGCTCCTGTTCACGTTTCAGTTTAGTATCCAAGAATAGAAGAAAATACTTGTGGCGGAAAAGAGAAATTAGTCGGTACTCAGAAAATTATGAAATTCATCCACTAGGGTTTTATTTGTTTGTTTATCTGAAAATAATTAGATTTATATTTCAGAGATGATCCACATTGTTGTTCTGTACAGTGCATGTGCTCATACCACGCTCTCTTGACATTTTAATTAAGCAGGAATGGAGAGAGTTCTGACGCTTGCTATGAATATAAGGGTTAGAAGGAAAATAGTGTCTAATTAAAATCGGAATCTCGTCCGCGATAACTCATAAGACAAAAGTCTTTCATACAACTTTTGAAATTTTTTTCTTTCGGTATCCTTAACATTAGAGCTGGTGTTGTTAAGTTAAAAACGGCAATTAGTTCATTCTTTTCATCCAGTTTCACAGAAATTTTCAGTATAATGCATGAAGAATATTAAGGTACTCTTTTGATATCTTCAAATATGAAGAGTGTGATATTTAAGGTAGAAAATCGAGAACTGTGGGTGATTGTCTATTGAATGAATTAATGATAATTTGCTCTGACTTGTCATTCTATGTTCTAGAGCAGAAATGTTGTTTCAGAATTTTTACACCTTACCTTAACGCTTCTGACAAAGTGACTTTTACCTTTATAAAATTATTAGGGAGGAAATCAGAGGGATTAATGATATTGGTGATTTATTCATCTCATGGAAATTTTAATATAATTAGAATATAATACTTCTGCCTGATTTCCACAATGTTCATTTTCAATACATACGACCGGTTTCGACAGTTTCGTCATTTTCAATTGTCTTAAACTAACAGTTATGAGAGATAATGCGCGATCAAGACCAATTTCAAATGTTGAATAATGGGGAGTGATTCATTTCTAGATGAATATCAAGAGTGGTTAATTCTGTCATTTGTGCAGAATTTCCAAATTATCTAATGTAAATATGTACTATGTATGCTTAGTATGCTGAAAATATGCGCACTCATTATCGGAGAGATGTTCTTTGAATTTATTTATTTATTCATTTATCAGAAGTTACATTAAGAATTATCACAAAAAAATCTATTTGAAGCGCTATAATCCTGCAGACAACCGTAGCTGCACGGTTAGTGACCAAGTATGTAAGAATATGCTCAGCCGAGGTGCCTGGTTCGAATCCGGGTTCAACTTATGGATGTTGTTCTGAACAAAAAAGTGATACTTGGAAAGAGTCGCCTTGAGGAGGTATAAATTTCCGAAGACCAGATAACTTGTGAGCCTTGTGGTGGCAGTTATCATTGCACGGTCCACTGTGTAAATGGACTAAGTTCCCGAGCACATCGTTAAAAGATGAAACAAACAAACAATCCTGCAGAGATAAACAAGGTTATCTGTTCTCAGATCCGACACCTTACAACTAATAATTGATCGATAAAGCCTGAACTACGTTATAGTTGGTGGTCATAATGAATAAAAAAATAATACAAGTTACTACGTTTTAACTATCACTAATTTGATGATGGTTGACAACTAGATATGAATAAGGAGGGTCGGTCCTTCGACAGACTGTTTTCTAGCTGACACGGTGTGTAGCGTTGCGATGAACTGTCGAACAAGTGTGACTGCTTGAAGTTTTCCTGTTCATATACTTTTTGTTGTCACGGTTTCCCGGTGGCAATGGTGGAATGCCTTCTATCTCGGTTCATTGGAGCACGCAGTATTATTTACATGTTTACTAGCGCTCCTACGAGGAGAGATGAGAAGGGGGCAGTGTAGCCTGATGTTGTAAATGGATAGGCAATGCTGACGAGGTCAAACGAGATCGAAACTGCAGTCCATTGCTCTTATTAATGACATCTGACCGTGCTGTACCACTGCTGTGTGGCCTCGGTTGACGGTGATTATAAAGGGTGGATCGGAAAATCAACTACTTCAAGGAGGGGTATTTAACATTCTACGGAAAGTTGAATATTGTTCCTCGAATGAATATTCTTCAATGTTCCTCAAACAAAATAATGCGACGTATTTCGGCAAATTGTTCTTACCACAATGGGATAAGAAATAAGCAGTTACGCTCATTTAAAATGCTATCATATACACTCGGAGGCAAAATTAGCGGAACACTCGAAAATTTAACCAAATTCGAAGTTCGATATTTTTCCTAATTCTCAACCGATTTAGATGATTTGTCCGGCAAGTTATAGATCAACTCTTCTGCTTTGTACAAATCATAAGAGAAAACAAAAAAAATTTGTGAAAAATTTTATACGGGGGCAAAACTAAAAGTGTTTTTTTTTGTCAAAAATTCGTAACACCCTGTGGAATTTCGTGGTCCGAGTTGAAACGTACATTATCATGGTCTGTCAAGACACGTCTTCCTACAGTAACGCCCTTCCTGTTTCATGCGTTTATCTCTATTTTTGCAAAATATATTTAATTTTAAGTGGAAAGTCATTTTGGAGAAATTCCATTGAATCCATGAAAATTGTCGTTTGCGATTTTTATGTTCGAATTGCATCAGTTATTGATGACAATTTGGTTAATTTGGTGAAAATTAGGAATTCATAGGAGATAACAGTCGGTAGGTATTAGAATACACAACTGAATTCTGGGACCATTGATAAAACTTTTCATTTACACATGTGCACACCTTTTTTTATCAAATATGAAATACAACACACGTTTTTTTGTATATGACCACATTTGCACTTGTTTAAAGAATGAGAGTTTTCCATTCTTTGATTTGATCCAAATTCAATCGGTTGCGGTGTTTTGTGATTCTTTTACTGTTTACGATTCGAAACGGTATTTTTCATTCAGAATGAGAGATTTATCACCAACCTCAGTAGCAAGGGCAGTTACATTGATCGAGGAAGGGCGCACCTACCGCTCAGTCGGTACCATGTTGGGTGTCTCGACGTCGGTTATCCATCGATTCTACCGACGTTACAGGGAAACTGGATTGTACGTGAGGAGGCGAGGACAAGGAAGAAATCGGGCAACCCGCGCTATACATGACCATTTCATCGTCAATCAAACCATAAGAAATCCTCGTCTTACTGCTGTTCAGGCACGTAACCTTTTACAAGCAGTGGATAACATTAACGTCAGTGTGAGGACAGTCAGAAGACGATTAAATGAAGTTGGTCTGAGATCATTCGCGCAAGCAAGAGCACCAAGACTCGATAGAGCCCATCGGGTGGCAAGATTGGCGTTTGCTAGGGAGCATGTAGCATGGACAATCAATCAGTGGAGACGAGTTTTATTTATTGATTAGAGTCGATATTGTGTGAATTTCGTAGATGGTAGAGATAGAATACGGAGGCATCGAGGGGAACGGTACAATCAAGCGGACTTCGCAGGAACTGAGCAATACGGTGGAGGGTCAGTTATGATATAGGGTGGCATATGCTTGGGAATACGAAAAGAACTGGAGATTATTGGCAATGGATCACTTAAAGCCCATCGGTATATAACAGAAATCTTGGAGCCCCATGTTGTGCCTTTTGCTCCTTTCATAGGGGAAATTTCCTTTTTATGCACGATAATGCGCGCCCTCATACTGCGCGCATAGTGGTAGAATATGTCAATGTTGGGATCACACAAATGGACTGGCCGTCGCGGTCACCGGATTTAAACCCGATCGAACACGTTTGGGACATTCTTGGAAGAAGGGTTCGACAACGGAATCCAGGCAACGTTGAAGAGCTGACATTGGCTTTGGTGGAAGAGTGGGACAACATACCTCAACAGATGATAGAAAACATCATTGGGAGTATGCGAAATCGTATGCGCGCTGTAATAAGAGCTCGGGGGGTCATACTCGCTACTAAAATCAAATGTTTTTTTATTTTTTGTGGGTCATCATGAACATTTTTCTCAACATGTTCATTCCATTTCACGAGTGTATCGCCAGGATACCCACCTGCTCTCAATTTTGGACAGGAATGATAATCAAAATGCAAAATCAACGACTTTTCCAGTGTACTTCGAGTTCTCCCGGAGCGTGAAATTGGCCAGTGAATTTCAAAAATTTTCATTTCCTTAGATTTCCGCTTCTCAAATTTTGATTTTATTTTTTGTCTAACCTCCGATGTTATGCACCTACTCAAGTTTAAAAATGAATTCTTGAAATTTGTGACTTTTCGCTTCAAATTGAATAGCTCTTGTAAAAATAGGGATAAATGCATAAAGCAAAAAGGGCGTTACTGTAGGAAGATGTGTCTTGACAGACCATGATATTGTACGTTTCAATTCGGACCACGAAATTCCACAGGGTGTTACAAATTTTTGACAAAAAAAACACTTTTAATTTTGCCCCCGTATGAAATTTTTTTCAATTTTTTTTTGTTTTTTCTTATAATTTCTACAAAGCAGAAGAGTTGATCTATAACTTGCCGAACAGATCATCTAAATCGGTTGAGAATTAGCAAAAATATCGGACTTCGAATTTGGTTAAATTTTCGAGTATTCCGCTAATTTTGCCTCCGAGTGTATATATGAATATAATTAGAGGTTGAATACACGAACTTTTATATTTTGTTCTCAAAACGAGAAGATGAAATATTTTGGTTGTTATATAGCTTGGTTTTGTCGTCATTTGATTCTTTAGAAATATTCAGAATGATGAAATATTGATTGATTGATTGATTGATTATTTTCTAACTATCCATTCAATATAATTTCGAATATAGGTGTTTGCCTCCTATATGACATTGAAAACTAAAATATTGAATAGGTCACTGAATGCGTAGCTGTGTTACTGTGTTACTTGTATATGACTTCAGTCCTTTGAGATCTAAAAATGACTATACAAGTTCTTCTCTATTTCGAATATTGATATCGATCATTCAATTTTTATTTAAGGTTATCCAGTGATACCTACCGAAATAATCGTCGACATATATGAATCGTAGAACAATTCAAATTCAATTTTGACAACGATACGCATTTCAGATTTACTCTCAACGAGTTGAAACCCAAACTTTTTTGAGGATATAATCAAGTTGTTTGTGTTTGTAATTTTCATCAAACTAAAATTGAAACGCGTATATCGTTTCGCGTTGAGAAAATCTATCTCTGCTAAAGACAGGTTCTATATCGTTGTGGAAAATATTTGAAACTCTGTCAGAGATTTTGCGATAACTGAAATACGGTACTTCATTATTTAGTTCGAAAATTCTAGTGGGAGTTTGAAATTATATGATTTATGAGAGTAGTTTATAGTTCAGTTCAACTGATGCCACTTTCACGAACAGTCATTATAGAGATATAACTAGTAACATATTTTCAGTGACCAAATCATTCAGCAATATGAATTTTATTCTTAATCATTTTACCGACGGAAATGAATTCATTATTCAGACTAAATAGCGGACTTAAAGGCCTTTCATTTATTTCTGACAATGAAGTAGGAAATTCTGGAATTAAAATATTGTATATATGCGAAATGATGTTCCCTTTCAAACGAGCCAGTTTTTATATTTGTATTTCTGTTAAGATTGAATAAATTTGCCGAAACACATCCAATGATTTTATTTGGCGGACATCTCTTGAAGTATATTTGATGCATTAATCTGTTTGATCCCTTAAATTTTTAAAATTGAATCATGATTTTTTCACATTTTCAAGATCTGAGAAGTCAAGTTGGAACATAAGCATGAAAAATACTTGTATCGAAAAATTATTGGCCACTTGTCGGTCCAGTGGGACATTTAGGGGTCTAGCGAAAAATTCTTGATTAAAATGAGTTTATTGAAGGCCAACCAAACAAGTCCTGTTACGACGACGTGTGATATGTTTCAGAACAGTTTCATTCTAAAAAGCATAAAGTACCATTACATTTGAAACATCTCCAACATGCTTTGAAATGAGAAACTTTATACCGTAATTATTTAATCTGCTTGGCCTGTAATATCCAACATTAACACTACTTTGAATAACTAAGCCAAATTTTCAATCAATTAGTTCATAACACTCACGAACATTCGCTCACAACATACTATCTTAAATTCCAACGACCTTATACAGAAACTCTCCTTACTCACAATCATTCATAATTATGAGCTTGTTTCATTTGATGCAAAAAACATGAACTCAAACATTCCAGCAGTTGAATGTCTGCCTATATTTTCAACCAACACATTTCCAAATATATCGTTGGAATTTTACTAAACATGTTTAGACCAAAATTATATCCAGTTTCATTATAAATTCATTGAACCAAAATTTGCACTTTCTATGCAATCGCCACTTAGCCTTCTATTTTCAGGTATTTTCATGGACAACATAGAAAACAAATCAATACTGAACAGCGACTTAGGCGAACAACATATTAAAATTCACCGTTGAATTTGAAACTAATAACTCTATAAATTTTCTACTTACGTATAACACACAAAACTACTAATCCTACTCATTATTTCTATAGAAAGAATCGTTTACAAGCTCACAACATACCATCTTGCATTCCAAAGACCTTATACAGAAACTCTCCCTAACTCACAATCAATCATAATTTTGAGCTTGTTTCATTTGATGCAAAAAACATGAACTCAAACATTCCAGCAGTTGAATGTCTTCCTATATTTTCATCCAACACAATTCCACATATATCGTTGGAATTTTACGAAACATGATTAGACCAAAATGATATCCAGTTTCATCATAAATTCGTTGAAAAAAAATTGGACTTTCTATGGAATCTCCACTTAGCCTTCTATTGTCAGGTTTTGTCAAGGACAACATGGAAAACCCAACAACATGAACAGCGACTTAGGCGAAAAATATATTGAAATTTACCGTTGAATTTGAAACATATAACACCGTAAATTTCCTTGACTTACTTATA
The DNA here is from genome assembly GCA_013387265.2 of Cryptolaemus montrouzieri. Classification (NCBI taxonomy): domain Eukaryota; kingdom Metazoa; phylum Arthropoda; class Insecta; order Coleoptera; family Coccinellidae; genus Cryptolaemus; species Cryptolaemus montrouzieri. Next base: position 131,370,148 of record JABFTP020000185.1, read on the forward strand.
ACAGACAGAACTAATAATCTTACTTATTATTTCTATAAAAAAGAATCGTTTACAAGCTCACTACATACCATCTTAAATTCCAACGACCTTATACAGAAACTGTCCTAACTCACAATCAATCATAACTTTGAGCTTGTTTCATTTGATATAAACATGAACTCAAACATTCCAGCAGTTGAATGTCTACCTATAGTTTCAACCAACACATTGCCACATATATCGTTTGAATTTCATGACACATGATCAGACCAATATTATCTCCAGTTTCATAATAAATTTTTTGAAAAAAATTATGTACTTATCTTCTATCTATCCTATTGTCAGGTATTTTCATGGACAACATAGAAAACACATCAATACTGAACAGCAACTTGGCCGAAAAACATTCTAAATTTACCGTTGAATTTAAAACTAGTTACTCCATAAATTTTCTAGACACACCTATAACATACATAACCAATCATCTTACTTATGATATCTATAGAAAAGAATCGTTTACAAGCGCAGTAATCCTAATAGACTGAACCCATTATTTGAATCAAGAATTTGGCGCCTACAATTCTATGGTCCACAGAGCATTTACTATCCCCCTCTCACGATCACGACAATTCGGGACATTCGCAACTGATATGGAATGCGCCGAATACTTATCGACGGAATATCTTCAACACTATTCTCCACAATCTGTATGTTGAGTTGAAAAGGTCGTACATGTTTTGGCTCAAATGTTCCCAATTCTGTAAGTCTTCTTATTACCGAAAAAAAAAACTTTTTGAGGAAATATTCGATGGTACTCTCTTCTTCTTGTGCGCTTTAATCGAAATAACCATGAACGTAGATCATATATGCATTTTTTCACTTCTGAAGTGAAACTCTGTAAAAATTTCCTTGGTATTTTACAGTAGAACTCCGGAACCGTTAAGAATAGAGTCACGTGAGTGGTATAAAAAAAGATGAAAAAAATACTGATTCTGTAATACCGGTTGGCCCGATATGTATGTCTCAGAAGAAAACCTACTATTTGAGGAAGAACTATAATTTAAAACTTTCACACCCCGTAAAAAATGAGTAATTAAATTTTTAGATACATTCTTATATTTTCGTGATTGAGCTAAGTAAATTTTCACTGTTCATGGCCTTCTAGAAAGAAAGATGAAAATTGTAGAAAAGAGGATTGTGTTTTGTTTTTGTTTCAAAATATGAGAAAAGGTCGTAGGATGAGATGAACAATTAAAATAAGCAAAAAATACATGATTCCCAAATTTCATCCAGATATTCCAAAACTTAAATAGTTGAAATGTTTAGTTTATATTACTCCAGTGAACATTGTAGAAGAATTGAGAAATCGAATAATAACCTCTTGTAGTACGATAAGAAATACCCCAGGAATATTTCAAAGAGTGCGTGATAATATTCGAAGAAGGACAAAGGCCTGTATTCTTGCAGGTGGAGGACACTTCCAGCAATTCATTTACTTTTTGATTGTTCTTTTTTTAGTTTGATATTTAATAGGTATACGTTGAGTCTCAGAAGACAAGCTGTCAAAATAATAGCAAATTTTGGCATACTTATCGAGTATTTCTATTATTTTTTTATTTATCGAATAACATACAATTCAAATAATTCAAATTCAATAATTTTTCACTCGATAACGGTTGTGGATACGAAAAAATTACAAGTGTCAAAAAAGTTTCTAAATTGAACGAAGATGACGAAAATTGATTGAACGCTACTGTAGAAAAGTTTGTTTGAAAGGGTAAAAGGAGACATTGCTTCGGAATAAAAAACACCTTGTGAATTTCATTTAAAATCTAGGAAGTGTAATGATGGAGGCTGTAAAAATAGCTTGCATTACAAATTTGGGCTGAATATCTCAAAAACTGCAGGAGTTTTGAAGAAAAAACAATTTTTTCTATTCTGTACCACCCTGTACAAATTCATGAGAATCAAGGGAATTAACAAAATATCTGACAAGAATTCTCTGTGTGATAAATTGATCCAATCGAGAACTTTGAAATTGGCTTCGTGCATAGAATTTTATATTTTACCCTTATTTGAATGAGAGATTTTCATGAACGTTTCCTGTGTAGAAATTATGCATAATGAGATGAAATGCGTTGAATTTGCAGCCAGCGCAACCGTCGAAGAGTCCGTGGCCAATTTTCCTAGAGATAAAAGAAGCTACCAGGAAGCGATGAACAGGCCGATCTCCATCATTAGCTACGAGCCCCCTGAGTACCAGGTCAGTATTTGAATAATCCTTGTATTACGTAAATTAGAGATTGAAACAAAAAATATCTCACAAGTTCTCTCAACAAATTTATCGTCCTTACACAATGAAAAGGAATTTGAAATTTACTTTTCATACGCTTATAAGAAATTAAAATTCAATTAACCTTCCTTAAGGTATACGTGTCAATTTTGACCCATTTTGAGATGAAAATGTAATTTTCGCAGAAAATAAGCTTTCAAGAATTTTCATATTCTATTTTTTTCACTCTAACGGTCTTCGGATCAGAATTGATCACAACTAATAACAAACGCGCAGCGCATCTGTTATCGTTCCAGTTGTTTATGTTTTGTATAACTTTTTGAATTAGACGTTCTTTTGTTCTACCCGCAAAAGTCTTAGTGTTATATTATAACATCAATCGAACAACACGTATCGTATTTCACAGTGGTGAAAACGATATTTGCTTATAAAAAATGATAGACAATCAAATAGAATCGGCCTTATTAGATTGAATGTCGGATAGTAATGAATCTTGTTCTGAAACAGAAGATTATATCGAAGAAGCTGAACCATGTGATAGCTCGGGTGACAGTGAATTAGTGCTTGGGCCAAAAATGACGTCAAACAATTGACAAATACTAATTCCAAAAACCCCGTCACACATTCTTATGGAAGAGCTTTCAGAGAAAACATAATGAACTTGATACCAGGTTTGACACGATACTCTTGCTCAAGGATTACCTTAGAAGAAAAATAAAGTTTTGAATTATTTTTCACTCCACCTTTGATACACACCATATTGAAATATAAAAATTTGGAAGGTAAGCGTGTTTTCGCTGATGATTGGAATGACATTTACCATATTGATCTGTTCGCATACATTGGGCTACTCTTACTATCTGGTTAATATCGTTCAAATAATGGAAGTACCGGAAGTTTATGGGATAGTGAGTAAGGCAGACCAATTTTGGGGCAGTCATGCCACTTGAAACATTCAACAAATTGTCAAGGTTGATTAGGTTTGGCATTAGAGAAATTCCATCCTAACGGCGACTGGTGGATAAATTTACTTTAATTCGAGATCTGTGGAATCGGTGGGTTGACCTTTTGCCAAAATTTTATAAGCCTTCTGAAAATGTTACATTAGATGAGCAGCTTGTAACATTCAGAGAAAGATGTCCATTTCAACAGTACATGCCATCGAAACCAGCTAAATATGGCATCAAACTTTGGGTTCTATGTGATTCTGCCATAAGTTACGTTTGGAATATCCAACCCAACACGGGCAAATAAATAGGAGGTGTGCCTGAAAAAAACCAATGCATGCGTGTGGTCCTTGATTTGTCTCGCGGGCTGAGAGGTATATTCTTACGGTGGATATTTTTTTTATATCACATCAACTTGGACAGCAACTATTAGGTAAACAGATCACCGTAATAGGGACTATACGTAAGAATGAACCGGAATTGCCTCCAGAAATAGTAACAACAAAGGGAAGACCGTTATATTCATCATGTTTTGTTTTTAACTAAGATAATACACTTGTTTCTTACCTACCCAAAAAAAAATGATTAGTTGAATCTTCTCAGCACTTTGCATCACAACTCAGAAGTGAGTAATCGCGCAGACAAAAAGCCTGTGATAATATTAGACTACAAAAAATGTAAGGGTGGCGTGGATACACTGGATAAAGCTGTCTCCTGTTACAGTTGCAGAAGAAAAACGAAATGTTGACCTAACTCAACCTCAAGTGATATGACGTAACATGGTAATCATATCAGCTTACAATGCTTTCATATTATACACGGCTGGTAATAGCAGGAAAGGGCACCTTTTTCAATAGAAATTGCTAAAAAGCTCCGTCAATCTAGTGACCATGTACAATTCCATCAACTTCCAACCAACAAGAGGAAAACAACACTTGAACTGCTAAGAAGGCTCCCAAAAGAAGTCGCTGCCAACTATGTGCTAAAACTGACAATTAAACACCCTCGATCTGTGTAGATTGTAAGAAATTCGTATATAAAAACGGAAGCGAAGCGGCGACCTGCCGTGTCACAGAAGAGACTTCTCACCACTGCGCCACGGAGACGATTGGGTCGAGTTAATCCACGTGAAAAATCGTAAAAATGTTCATGTGTTGATTCCATTTTTGTTCAAGTTGAATTTTTCAAAAGAATCTAAACCTAACAAAACTCCTCGTTCAGGTTGAAAATGTCAAAATACACGACGCAATTGTCAGATGGCAGCTGTCAACAGTAAAAGTGCCAGAGGCGCAAAATTTGAGAGACAACATATTGTAACGATATCCTATTGTCTCTGAAGCCGACCCTGTCACCGTCCGGCGGACTGACGAATACGGGGCACTTTCGGGAGACTACGAGAAAGATTTAATTAAAGCTTTCAGCGCGCCGTATTACGAGGAAATCAGTGTTGCCTTTTCCGGAAGGTTCTCAAACGAAGATCTGGAACAGAGCTACACAAATACTCTAGAATAATTCGTACTTGTATATAAGAAGAGAGCGCGAAGCGCAAAGAATTAAGCTTGAATACAGAGCGCGAATAAGTGGACAAAGTGTTAGAGTTGAATCAAGCAGTATCCATTGTGTTATATGAATTAGTCATTTAGTTTAGTATTATAACTGTTCAGTCTACGTGTAAATAACTAGTTATTTGAACGTGCAACCCACAAATAATTTGAAGAACTAAGAAACGTTACAATTAGTGTCAGAAGTGAGATTCTTATGAATAGAAAGAAAATTCTAGTAAGTTTATGCCTGTAACCCGATTGCAACAGAGAACTATGGAGACGGAAGCATTGAAATTTCTTCAGCAAGCCCTGATGGACCTCAATAAGAAAATGGACGACAATTCAAGAAAGTTGAAGAAAACGATATTGAAAAATTCGAAAGAATTGAAGGAAAAGATGCAGGATAATTCAACTAAACTAGAAGAAAAATTATGGAAAATTCAAATAGATTGGAGGAAAACTCGAACAAACTGGGGAAAATTACAATAGACTAGAGGATAAATTAGATGAAAATTCAAATGAATTAGAGGAAAAGATCAACGAAAAATTGAGTGGCTTATTCGAACATCTAGATGAAAAGGAAGCAAAACTAAAAAGGATAGAGCAATCATACAGAGTGAAAATAAATGAAAAGCCACTTTTGTCGAAAGTAAAACATGATGTTGAAGCTCCAAAAATGAAAACTAAACTTCCCACTTTCGACAGAAAGATTCCTTGATCGACGTATCAGCAACAATTTGAGGCGGCAGGTACAGCTAATGGATGAAATGAGCGGGAAAAAGCAACGTCTTTGATTGTAGCTCTACGTGGAGAAGTACTGAACATTTTGTAGACAATAGCAGCAAGCCAGCAGGTATGCTATGACACGTTAACATCCAAGTTACAAATGAGGTACGGGAATACTCATTTACAACAAGTATACCACGCTCAAATCAAGCATCGTAGCCAGAAATCTACAGAGAGCTTGCAAGAATTCGGGGCTGATATAGCGAGATTAGTCGGATTAGCCAACCCTACTGCTCCTGATACATTCTCGAAGCTATTAGCTTTTCAGACGTTCGTAGATGGCATTAGAGATGGTGAAACTCAGCAGGCCTTGAGATTGGCTAGGCCAAAAACAATTGATGATGCTCTGCACTTGAGTTTGAAGCTGCAAAACAGACATCGAATAGAGGAGGTAGACGAGCTATAAGAAACATCACTGAGGAGGAAGAAACTATAAAACAGGTGATTCTTCGGCTCCTAGATCAAAGGAAGAAGAAAGAAATCAGATGCTGGAACTGCGATGAGGCTGACCATATAAGAAGGCAATGCAAGAAACCTCGTAAGGATCATCGAGCAGGAACTAGCCACAAGAATGCTGATGCCCTATCGTGAAGGCTCTGTCCAGTTAACTGCAGTCATTGCTGTCAGTTCGACGAAAAGATAAGCGTAATGAGAACAACTGTTGTTGATGGGAATTAGTTGCCAGCAGAACTAAGACAGGAACAAGAAAAAGACCCTGAATTGAGTGTAGTTCTGCAATGGAAAAGGGATAATGAACGACCGAAATGGAAAGCTGTCTCCAGGATGAGTAGAAACATCAAGGCTTATTGGTCACAATGGAAAACACTAATAGTGCAAGAAAGCATGCTGAAGCGACGCTTGAAAAACGAATCTGGAGATGATGAGCGGCTTCAGTTAGTTGTGCCAAGAAGCAGAGTGAAGGTAGTTTTGGAGAAGTTACATAATGAATCTTCAGGCTGATATTTCGGCATCTAGAATACTCTCTAGAAGGTCAGAGCTAGATTTCATTGGGTCAATTCAAAGGCAGATGGCCGAGAGTATTGCAGGGAGTGTATGACTTGCACTTTGGTGAAAGGACCTTATGGAAAAGGCAAGGCTCCAATGAAACAGTACAGTGTTGGAAGTCCGATGGAACGTGTTGCTGTTGATATAGCGGAATTCTTTCCAGAAACTGATGGCGGCAACAAATACATGCTATGGACTATTTTACCAAGTGGGTTCAGGCGAAACGACCGTTTCATGGCAAACTATAGGGGCACTGGAAAAGCTAGATTTGGAGTCACCACAGAAATACAACAAGATTTTTTCCAAGTAGGCAAGGAATACGGCATTGCGCATTGTGTCGCTCAAGACCTTCGAATGGATAAGGGTATCGCGAGAGTTTTCGAGGCTAAATATGGAAGGCCTTTTGAACTAAGGCAGATACTGTCTACAGTAGGCTAGACCTTGAAACTAGATGTTGAAGGGAGAACTCTACTACTTGGTGACTAAAAAATATTCACACCAAGAACCCGGCTATGAAGATTTATGGTCAGCCTTACTAGACTTGAGAGCGCACTCGATTCCGCCCTTCTTCATCCAGTTTTGTTTGTTCTAATGTACTTAGAAAAGTGCATTTTCTCATGAAAATTATCCACTAATTTTCCGGAGGTCTTTTCGAATCGAAGACGAGTTTTCACATCCAAATCCGTTTTATTTCGCAGAAAATCGACAGTGAGCCTTTTTTTAGTACTTCGTTTACCTCCATCAGAATTCTGTGGAAGGAAACAGCAGGTTGAGTTTCAATCATGAAATAAGCGAATTCGTTTCGAGATTTTCAAAAGACAAAGTCAAAGATGAATTAAAGAGATGAAACATATTACAACTAATTTGGGTTCATCAATAGAATAAAATTAATAAACTGAACGAGTCGAAACTACTCAGTTTTTGTCTGCTATATTTTTACTCATTTCACTAACTCAAATGAAATAAATTCAATAAATATAATATGCTCAATACCGTTTATTGAAACTTGTGAAAGTCGGATCTCTCATAGACTACAAGTTCAAGCTATTAAATAAAAGAATATTGCGCGATCTGGTTGAAATATGAGTTATTCCTATTTTGTCATGGAATGAATGAAGAATCTTTTGGTCTAAACTAATGATAACTTATAAATGAATGAACTCTTCTTCTTCTGAACAGAAATATGAATATTTATCTCTCCTCAGGAAACAATTCCAGAAGTTGTCGAAAAAAGAACAACACGACTGTATGCAACGCTGATCAATGGTACTTCTGAGGAGAGTGACACTGTTGAAAATGTTTCTTCGAGCAGAAATCGAACTCCAAGACTCAACAAAAAAATCACAGAAAGTAAAGGTAGGTTTTATTATATTCTGGAAGAACGACACATCATGGATTCCGAATTATATAATTGAAATTATTTCATTAACATTAACGTTTACTCTAATAGGCTGGAGAAAGGTGAACTACGTACCCTTTTCCAAAGACACTCCAGTTACACTAATTCTTTTTGTTACACTATATGGATTTAGCCGGTACTATTCGGTAGTTAAGCATGATTAAAACACAAATAGATTCTTTTACTATAGTTTTGCTACCAACAAATAAATAAGTTAAATTGATAGGTCACTGTTACGGTGGTTCATCATCGGACTTGAAATGAAATCCAAGTACAAAGTGCCATGAAATATACATGAATTGATCGTTGTTAACATTTGGAAAAACCAGATATTAATTATTCGATTCACAAACTATTGAAAAGGAGTTATTATTTAGATGAATCGAAAATCTGGGATTTGCATACATCAGTCTGGTTGTTCATTTTCTGGAATTTGTCATTAAAATGTGATTTGTAAATGTCAACTGATTCTAGGCAATAACCTTCAGGGCAATATGTGGAACTTTCATTTCATCAATACTAGGAAAAGAGTGGCCATTCTGGTTGCAGTGTTTAGCTTATTTAAAACCTTGTTCATTTTTGACGAGGTTTTATGTCTTCTAGTCTAATCTTGGAGAAACGACCAGTTTAACCAGTGTAGAAATTATTGGAGTTTGAATGAAATAACTTATAAACTTCTGATTAATTCAAATTCTCTAGAGAATATTTAGTATTTACTAAGTGATGACAATTGTTTCTGAGATCTGAATGCAATAATGGATTTCAATTTGGAAACGTTATTTGCTATATTTACACATATCTGTCCGAAATATGTTGAAGGGATGAATTTTTTGGATTTGTTGGTACTTATAACTGGATATGTTCAGCTAGTTAGTAGCTCGATGTAATTGTATTTGTTTCACTATTTTATCGTTGAAATCACGACCAGAACCTTTGCTGCTGATTATAGTTATAAAAGTTTCAATTTCTTTTTAAGATTAGATTATGACATAGTCAACGGAAATACTCTGTGGATCATTAAATTGTATGCCGAAATTTTATGTGAATTTGGGTAGTTGAAATCATTGGAAGAACATATATCTGTGTTAGTAGTTTTCTTAAAGACGATTTAATTAATTTTACTATTTGAGTGGGAAATTGAAAGACATGAAAATGATATTCAAGGCTTTTCTCCTTTTTCTTCTTTTATTTTCGGTAGATACTGTTCATGGATTAGACAAAAAGATAAAATTGCCTAGGTGTATCGTTTGAAGTAATTAGTATGTCATCAACGTGTCTTTAATGAAAATTTTAGCAGGCAAAAATTATTATTTTGTATCCACTAGAAAGGAGCTTAGTGGTGATTCCATTGCAATGCCGTCAGTTTGTTTATATATCATGGTTAGCTGTATACAGAGCTTCAAACACGGTAGTCAAGAAATGAAATTTTTCGCCTGCTTCTTTTGTCGATCCCAATCAGTAGGTGGCAGTTTGTTGTCTAGTTATTCCTGATTTTGGGCATAGACTTTGCATAAATGTTGCAGCCTATTGCTGGTTTTAGTGAGTAGAGGTTTGAGCTCACCTTTGTGATGAATTGTACGAATACTGAGTTCCAATGAGAAACGGAAGGGAGATACACAGAAGACAGCATGAATCATCTTTCAATTATTTAGGAACATTAATATTTATATTCTCATTCTTATTTTCTGTACATTCATTCGTCTGAAGAAGCTACGGTGTAGTGAAACGCGTTACGAATCAGAATTATTAAGTAAAATTCTAAAAACACATTACTTGTTTTTTATTATTGATAATGGAATTTTACCAAGTACAAGCCTCCCAAATTCAAACAGTTTAGTTTTATAAGATAGAAATATGGATGCAAGTACTTTCGTACCAGCTTTAATTTTGTTCATGGAGTATTATTTTCTGTAGTTGTTCACAAAATATAAGCGAAAAGCTGAATTGATGTCCATTGAACCCCTTAAAGTACTGAAGTAATAACATTCATTAGATTAATTTCATTTTATTGTTTTTCATTTTTTTGCCACAAACTAGTTTGCAGTAATTAATCCTTTCAAATTACTACCTGAATCGGTTCGGAAAATGATGTATGGATGAAGAATTCCACTTCACAGTTAAAATTTGGATAATCCCCACTCTGAAAATTGGATAATCAAATTGAGAAACTCTTATTACCCTTCACAATTCTTTCGTGGAAAAATGCCACGAAAACTTCAAAAGGTTCTTTGTTTTGTTTCTACCGAGTTCTGGATATTTTCATCAATTCAGTTGAATTTTCTTAAAGCTGATGGAATAACTTTCGTATTTTCAAATTACTTTCCTCGTGATCTCTGAATTTTCATTCATTTGAGTGATAAGAAAGTTAGATACACTTATTTCAAGAATCGGTTCTCCCCTACTAATTCAATTCGGTAACATTTTTTTCTTTCCATTCGAACGTTCTCTGAATAATTGTCTGAGGAATGATATGAAATTAACCAGCATCTCTGACTCTCATAATTAACTACCATCTGAAATAATGAATACACTGTGACAAAAAAGTATCCGAAAATTCTCATTTAAATTGCCCACTTTCAGTATTTTTAAGTAATTCAAATTTCTGTATGTTGGTAGGACTGTCCTCAATTACTGTTCCAAACATGAGCGCGATCTATCAAATAATTTGTGTACTACAGCTGTTAAACCCAGTCGACCTCAATGGACCTCAATGAAAAAGGAAATTGAACATAGAGTTTGTCTCAAATTTTGTGTTCTGAACGAGACTCTGTATGCTGAATCGTTGCGAATACTGGAAAACGCTTATGAAGACCCTGTTTTATAAAGTTCCCAAACCTACGAAAAGTACAAAGCCTTTAAATACGGTTGACAGATCGTCGAAGATTTGCCTCGCTCCGGCCAAATTTCGACCTCTTCAACCGACGATAACATCAAAATATCAAGTAAAATGTGCTCGAAAATCGTCATGTCAATGTTAAAGAGATAACTTGGAATCTCTACATCTCTCATGAAACCGCTCGTTTGATTTCAATGAACCAATTGGGCATGCGGCGCATCACCGCTCGATGCGTTCCGATAGAGCTGAATTTTCTTCAAAAACAGTACCGGATGCAGGTAGCTGCAAACATGCTGGATCGAGCGAATTCTGATCCCATGTTCATGGGATGGATCATAACTGGTGACGAGACATTGGTCTATGAATCATCGAATGTGTGGGAAAAATGAGCCAAGCCCGAAAAACCTCGCGAAAGTCGTTCGAGAATCAAGTCGATGTTGATTGTCTTCTTCGATATTCGTAGTATGGGATTTTGCATGACACTAACGCTCCATCTCATCGAGCCTCGGTTATTAACGACTTCGAGACCAAACATTTGATAAATACCATGGAACAGCCGCCGTATTTACCAGATCTAGCTCCGTGTGACTTTTTTCGTTTCTGCAAACTGTAATTGCTGCTTCGGGAAACCAGATTTGATTCCATAGATGTCATAAAATAAAATTCGCAGAAGGAACTGAAGGCCATCCCTGAAAGCGCCTATAAAAAGGTTTTGACGATTGGAAAAAACGTTGGCACATGTGTATCGCTTCAAATGGAGCATATTTTGAAAGAGATGAATGTTGCAGTAGTTTGAGATTTTTGCGTTTTATTCCAAATTTCCGGATATTTTTCATGTCACATTATAAGTTGATAGTTCTCATCTAGCCATTCTATTTTATATTAATATGCTCTATCGTTTCATCGACATTGCCTTATATACCATGAACACCTCGAAAAGTCTAGGAAACACTTACCAATATCTTTGAATATGAATTTGATTCGAATTCATAGAAATTTTTCGGTTTTTGTTAGGATGTATTGTATATAATGTATTCTCAAGAAAACAAAATGACTTCTCCAAAGCTCTTATTATAAAAAACAAATTTGAAATTTGAAAATGACGAAATTTGGTAAAACAAAAAAAAATTCTGAACTAATATTTTCGAAACGATATGGAAGCACTTATATTTTTCAGTACCCAGAAGGTCCACCTCTGTTATTATTGACACTTTGGCATCGCCGCGGCATGCTCAATATTAAATTGTCTATTACATTTTGGCCTAAGTCATTCCAAGCCCCCTGAACTGCTAATCGAAGCTCCTGTTCATGATGAAAGACGTTTCGACGTAGGAGATTTCTTTTTAGGGTGTTCCACACATGCTCGATGGGATTCAGATCTGGAGAGCAGGATGGCCACGGTAGAAGATCGATATCATTCTCTTCAAGAACGTTCAAGACAACTCTTGCACGATGAGGAGGGGCATTATCTTGTTGGAAGAGTGGATTTTGACCCATTGTTTGGAGATACGGTACCACTTCAGGTAAAACTATCTCATTTGCGTTAGAATTCCCCGTGAGGTTGTTCTGTATGAAAACGAGGTCAGTTCTTCCACCAAGGCGTATACCTCCCCAAAACATCACTAATCCTCCTCCCTGTCTAACAGCTTCTCGAGCATGCTGGAGACGGTTTTGCTTTCCAGGTTCCCTCCATATTCGAATTATTCCCGAATCGGGATAAAAACTAAATCTAGATTCATCACTGAAGAGAACTGTGGCCCACCTCTCATGATCCCAGTTTACGTGTTCTTGGCACCAAGCTTAACGAGCAGCGTGATTTCCATGGATCAGTTGTGGAACTCTCAAAGGACGTCTGGAGTGGAGTTGCCTTTCGTGCTGTCGATTTCTCACAGTTTGGTCGGAAATTCGTACATTATAAACTCGTGATAGCTCCTGAGCTAATTGAGATTCTGTGGTAGTACGATCTCTTCTGGCTTGTAACACCAAAAATCGGTCTTGGGAGACTGTAGTAATCCTGAAACGACCTGTATGGCGTTCTTCTACGCTACCTGTTTCGTTGAAACGCGACCATAAACGGTTTATGACACTTGGGCTACTTCCCAGAACCCTGGATACTTCCCGTTGTGAGCTCCCAGCTTGGAGCATTCCAACGGCTCATAACATCTCTTCTCTAGTCAAATGTCGTCTTTCCATGGTCGAGTCACAAAACTTGAATGTTTTATTTGTGCTTACTACAGAAACAAAGTGCCAACTAACTGATTTCAAACACTGAATACATGAAATGATTATAAAGCGTCGCATCTGCTGCATTTATAGTTTTTCGTTAAAAAAAACTGAAATTTGTTGCAGCACTCTACATAATTTGGTGAGAAATTGATGCAGGTGTTCATTTCTTTTAAAAAATTATCCATATTGATCGTTCTGGATACGATATATCGATATTTAGAAGTGTTCCCTAGACTTTTTTGAGGTGTTTATATAAGTGAGCAATACCACCATGGCACAACTGGATTCAAATTTGCAGTAGAATTTTATGACATGGCGTCTTTCTCCGTTTGGCAAATTGATATTTTGGAATAACGTGCAGAAAACATAATCGAAAATTTTAAGTTCATATTACATACATCCAAATATTTAGAATTTTTCATTTCAAGAAACAGCAATTTCAGTTCACAGATTTGCCGTACCAAATATACTGGGTGATACACCAGTGGCGCAGTGCTCTGTAGCTTCATTTCTGTTCGAACGGTATTCTATTTAGAAAGTAAAAATCTACTTCATCAATTTATTTCGAAGTAAACGAGGTATCGCAAATTTTCTATAAAAAAATCTTGGGAGGTTTTCTCCGATTGTAATACCACTTTTTGGTTGAAGATTCAAGAGCGTCCTAAACTCTGTAGAAATGTCTTTAAGTAATAAGTTCTTTTGGTGAGTAGTTTCGTCACAATATTTTTTTTTTCGTAAAAATTCATGAAAATAGGCTCTCGCATCATCGCATGCTACTTCGGCCAGAGGGGATGAATCCTTTTTTCCTTTCGTTTCCTTATTGCCCAAGAATAGCCTTATTGATGAATTGAAATAGATTATCCTCATTTCATACAGGGGTGACTCGAAGAAATTATCGAATAATGTAATTTTAAAACTATCATATCTTTATTTTTTCAAAAGGAACCCCTGTATTTTATTATTTATGTCAAAGCATAAAATATTGTGCTATATTTGCGCAGAAGTAACCTCATCTTTATCTTCGATCATTTTCGAAATATTCGATTATTCGTAAAAATTTTTGATGAAAATTCTACAAACCGTATCAAACTCATCAAAGGCATCATTATTCGCAAAACTATTCTTTTTTCTGTAATGATTCAAGTAGTAAGAAATGAAACCTTAACAAGATAATTCTTTTAACGAATGATAGAAACTAGATGATTCTGCCTTCTGTCAGGTGTCCGGACATATCATATTCTGCATTTTACATGGTGAACTTATCAGTGTTTTGTTATTAAACATTGTTAAAGTGAGGTTTGAACATAATTTTTCAATTGACTGCCATGAAGTTCTCCGCAGAAGGAACGGTTGATATGATTTTCATTCTGGCTGAGTGTGATAGAAATTCTTTGTTGGCAAGTAGAGTTTATTCATCCTGATGCAAGATGCTTTAAAAACTTCTAATTAGATTTATCGAAACGGGTAATATCGCTTACAAAAAACATGAACCAAAAACTGCTACAGCTGAAGACATCCAGTTCTCAGTTTTGTTGACAGTGGCAGAGAATCCATATAAAAGCCAAATAGAGATTTCTTAGTTAACAGTCAAACTTCCGTCCAGAGAATCTTAAAAGTGAATAAATTTCATACATGTCATGTACAGCTGCACCAGGAACTGAACAATCAAGACTATGAAAATCGAAACAATTTGCAATTGAGCAAGTGACAAGTAGCGGAAAATCCAAATATGTTTAGCAGAGTGTTTTTCTCGGACGAGGCAACTTTCCACAAGAAGGGGCTTGTTAACAGGCATAACTTTCATTATTACGCCACGGAAAATCCACACCTCATGAGACAAATAGATCACCAGCATCGTTGATCCATGAATGTATGGGCCGCTATAGTAGATGGATATCTAATTCGGCCGCACTTTTTCGACGGGCACCTCAATAGTGAAATGTATTTAGATTATCTGCAAAATCATCTACCAATGTTACTTGCCGATGTACCAGAGCATATAACACAAGATTTGTGGTTTCAACAGGATTGAACACCGGCATATTACTCACATCAGGTTAGGGAGCATTTGAATCATGTATTTCCAAACAAATGGATAGATCCTGGTGGCCCTGTTAGATGGCCCACACAAGTCTAGATTTTTTCTTGTGAGGTTTCATTCAAGTCATCGTTTACCAGATTCCTTCTACAAGACAGTTGGATATAAGACAGAGAATAGTCGACTCCTTTCAGTCAGTTAATCAGCAAATGTTGTCAAGAGTTCAACGGTCTTTCCTTAGAAGGATTGAGTTGTGCCTTCAAAGAAACTAATATAATAAAATACAGGATGTTCCATTCGAAAAAATCAAGATATGATATTTTTAAAATTACAATATTCAATAATTTTTTTGAGTCACTCCTGTATGAAATGAGGATAATCTATTTCAATTCATCAATAAAGCTATCCTTCGGCAATACGAAAACGAGAGGAAAAAAGTATTCATCAACTCTGGCCGAAGGAGGATGCGATGATGTGAGAGCCTATTTTTATGAATTTTTAAGGAGGAAAAAAAATATTGTGACGAAACTACTCACCAAAAAAACTTATTACTTAAAGACATTATAGCCGAGTTTAGGACGCTGTTGAATCTTGAACAAAAAAGTGGTCTTCCTCCCAATATTCTTTCATAGAGAATTGGGGCACCCAGTTTACTTCAAAATAACTTGCTGAAGGAGATTTTTATTTTCTTAATACAATACCGTTCGAAGAAAAATGAAATCTTCAAGAGCGTACGAGCTACAGAGCACCGCGTCACTGGTGAATCACCCAGTATATTCCTTTGTAATATAAATAAATATATATATATATATATATATATATATATATATATATATATATATATATATATATATATATATATATATATATATAGATTGGACTTTCTTTTGTTCAATTAGATTTCGTTTTTGAAATAAGTGGATTTAATTATTATATATGTGTGGATATTTAATTATGGCTAAGCTGTGCTTAGAATATATATATATATATATATATATATATATATATATATATATATATATAGAAATTGTTTTTTTGTTAATAGGCTTTTATAGGACTTATCCTCAGCATTAAATTACTTCAATAATAATAATATTAATTAATAATAATATTAATAATAATATTCAGCCCATTTTAAGCCTTATTAGTTATTAGTTATGGAATACATTCTGGAAATAAGCAACCTAAATACATGCTATCTAGCTCTGTCTTTCAACAGTTCAACAGTGATATCTAACAAGTACTGAAAAATTTCCTGTCCGAATGCCTATGTTCTTTTTCAAGTAAAGGATTTATGAATCCATCATGTTCAACTGCTTGCTTCGTAAAGATGCATCTTGAAATTCCATGTTTCGTCTTGTCCACTATCCTACTGGAATGAAAATCAATATCTTGAAACTACTTCGAAATTCAATTTTATTCGCTAGTTCATATTATTATAGCATAATACAGGGTGTTTCATCTCAAACGAATTTCCTTTCATATTTCTCATCCTTCAGTTATAAGATGAATTCGCTACATCTTTTGGCATATATCTGAGGTTGTTATGAGCAATCCCCAAAGAGGAATCGGTGCAACCCTCAAAATTTTATAAGACAAAGAGGTGCGTCGCACCCCATATTCCAAAGGCAATTTCTGGAAGCAACAGGCATCAGTGTATCAGTCGAAACGATACGTCAAAGACTTCGTTCAAGGAATTTACACAGCAGAAGGCTCTTAAAATTTCCAGCGCTAACCAGACAACAAAATATTAATAGACTTAATTGGTGTATCGAGCACCAAAATTGGAATATTGAGAATTGGCGAAATGTTCTTTTTCGGATGAGACCAAAACTGGTGTTCGATCAGATGACCGCCGGATTCGGGTTTTAAAGGGTCGTGGAAGACAAGCTAGACTCGGAACAGTAAGACAAATTCCGAAATACTAAGGGAGCAGTGTGATGTTTTGGGGTGGCATTATGTAGAGAGGCAAAACATGTTCGTTTCCTACAGTGTAACGGCTAGAAATTACGTGGACCTAGTGCTGGAGCCTATAGTGATACTCTGGCGAGGTTCCCACGGTGAGAATTTCACTTTTATGCAGGATAATGCAACTCCGCATACCAGCAACGTCGCGCGACATTATCTTGAAACAGAGGGAAACGCTATTTTGGACTGGCCAGCTTGCTTTCCATACCTAAATCGTATTCAACCTTTATGGGATAATCTCAAAAGGAGAATTAGATCGCGCCTGGATAATCACACAACAGCTCATTCACGCTGGTCGAAAACCTAATCCAAAGCATTCCTAGACGGATTCAGGCTTGCATAGACTCCTTGAGAAAACAATTTGTAATTTTTTTCTACATGCGGATAGAATTTCCCATTTTCTGTTATTGGTTTCTTTCTTAAAATAAACCTTAATTTGTTTCTTTCTTCAATTTTTCAACGCCTCAAAATCTCAAAAAGGATCAATTCTAATAATCCTTCGAAATTTCCAAAATTCCTGAGGTAATATTCAAAATATCGGGTAATTCCATATAAATTTGGTTGTATGTAATTTGTTTTCAAGCATTATCAAATTTTATTGGCTTTGGATTGTTTGTATGATATTAAACGTTCGTAAAGATAGAATTCTTAAATCGAAAATATCCTTTCCAAAGATATGTCACTCGATCCTCTTTTTCCATAATAAATTTTAACTTATTAGCTAAATCTAACCTCTCCAATCCAAAATTGGGGTGCCTCAGCTTTTTCTGCTGGAGTCTTTCTCAACGTAGAGGGGTTGGCATAAAAACTTGTGTTTGGATTATCTGTTTGATATTGAAGGTTTATAAAAATAGTATAATAAATAATGAATTTTGATTTATGTGCTGATGAGGGTAGAGGATTCATTTTACATGCTTCGAATCATCTCAGAAATTGGTTCCCCTCCAGCTTGTTTCTTCAATACATCTTGAAATGAAGGGAGTGGAAAATGTTCGTTGGAACACATTGCAAATTTATATTTATAAGTACTAAGACATCGTCTAAATAATATCAAATAAAGAATCAACTTATCATATTCCTGGAACTATGGCCCTTAGAATTTAAATATACTACTAATTCGTTCGAAAATGTGTGTCTAAACGCCAATGGTTCTGGTCCCCAACTTGAACTATACATTTTGTCCTCTTATTATCGCGCAGATACCAAGCTTAAAACATTGTTTGTTATGCTCTGTACACCAAATAACTGTTTAGGTACTGTAGTTTCAGATTTTGTTAAAACATATAAACATAGAAATATAAGGCCATTGTGATTCAGTAACTTGAAACTCTTTTCAAATATACAAGGAGTTTTCACACACAATTTATGGTCATTGAACGAATACAAAATATAAATGAGATGAAAAACACAAGGTTTAACTATAATCTACACTTTATTTGAAAAAATCCGACGACGTTTCGCTGACACAGCAGCTTTATCAAGAATGAAAAACAGAATGAAGAGTATGGTATTATAAACAAATCGTAGAACAAGTTGGATGAATAACAGGAAAATCCACACCGAGCCATTGTACAGTTAGTATGAAAGGTAATAAAAACTAATTAAACAAGTTAAGTAGGGGTGAATAATTCACATCTACCTGCTCATTCAAAAGCTTGTCCGAATGTTTGTATCTATTTATTTCTAATGCTTCTAGGAGATCTAATTTTAAACTTTTTGATTTTATATGTAATATGTCAAAGTTTCTATTGAATGAATGGTTTTCTTTTATTAAGTGGTTTGAATAATTTGAATCAGATTTATTTTTATCGAAGGTTCGTTTATGTTCAGATGTTCAGAATACAAAATACGATGATATTCAGCAAAATTGTTGCTGAAACATTTTTTCCCTCTCTATTTGAAAAATATATTTGTCGTCCTCTTTGGGAACGTAATTTTGGATTTCTTTGAGACATGTCAATAAGGCAATTGTGGTCAGTAACTGGAAAATGATTTCAACTGTACAAGGAGTTTTCAACACAAAATTATTAAATGAATATAAATTCCGACGAAATTTTTGCTGAAACTTTTCTTGTCTCTCTATTCAAACTGATACTTGTCGTCTAAGTTATTCCCGTGATATCCATTACGTGAAAAATTATTATCAGTGTTATTGATTACAGATGAAAATACCGAAAGTGTGGAGCTCAAGAATATTGGTAGGGGAACTTCAGCAGATACGGAACATGACGAGGAATCAGCTCTTTGTCCAGAATCGAAGGGTAAATATGACAGAAAAGAAAGAGGTGAAAGTAGACCATGGCAAACTCTGGTATCATATGTAGATGAACTCACGGTTGGTGGGAGGAGAAATTCTAAGGGACAATACGTCGATGGTATGGGAAGTTTCCCAGGGTTTGGAAAGAATAAACATCCAAAAGTACCTCCGGATTGTTTTCCTATACATGTCTATCAAAAGTAAGTCAAGTTATGAAGTTAATCTACGAATGAAGGTATACAATTATTCGGTAAGTTTTTGGTCGCGATTGAAATGGTAAAAAAGCTGAATAAGGCAGAATATACTCATTGTAAGTTTTTCTAATAATATGCATTTCGTATGAACTTCGCTTCGGTTGAACACTTATTTGAGTAAAATTGCGAATGTTGTAGAGATAAAGCTTAAAGAAACAATACCAAATTTAGTTTCTAATAGAAGCTGCTTATGCTGTTCCTCATTATATCATAATTATTAGTAAATCTTCTCAGTGATCATCTCATTAGTAGTATCAAAATAGATTTGCCAAAATTCTTTAATTTAATCAATGGAGCCATAATATCAAACTTAAATTATTCAACTAATAAATTAATCCCACTGATGACTTTAATCTTGAGTGGGTTTTTTATATTATCAGCAAAGTTGAGACATCAATACAATGTGACATTAAGAAATATACAGAGTGGCCAAATTTCGATGTATTTGTACGGCAGCTATGTGAAATACTGATGATAGAGAAAAATGGACCGTTCTCTCTCAATCCTACTTTCAGGGACTAGTTTAGTGGTGCCAAAATTTTTTCTGATATCTCTTTCCGTTCTGGACTTCTCGAATTTGGTTAAAATCTTTCATGGCGGATATCTCGATAATCATGAGAGTTACATAAAAATAAGTTTGACAGTCTACAGGCACTTTTCTAAGTAAAATACATTGTGAAAATTTTTTTTTAGCTCAGCGGTTTTCGAGTTTTGATCCAAACATGTTTTTTTTTCAGTAGAAACCATAGAAAATTTTACCCCTATGGGATGCAGCAATTCTTTTCCTTTTCAGAAATATATATGGCTTGTAGACAAATATAGCATTCAATACCTTATTTCATAGAAAAACCTGAAATTTCTACAATTCCATTCATTATGTGCATTCCCATCAACAATTCATATCGTTCTATCACTGATAACCACAGATTTTTAAGATCCGTTTGAAGATCATGGTTATTTCTTTGGTTTCATTCAATTTAGATAATAGTAATTAACCTTTTACAGGACGAATTATGCAAAAAAAATTGATTCTTCTGAAAAAATTTTAATAGGCTTCTTTTGTGGCGAAAATGACAATTTTCAGTTATTTTTTCGCAGTTGATAGGAAATTTTGGAAAAAAATTCTAATTTTGATGCGTACACATATGATGCCACTTTAGTGGGAGAGAAAATAATAAAAAGAAATTTTCTTCTTTTATTTTCGGATTGAAAGAACAAATAACCCCATAAAATATGAATTTTTATTGATAGAAAGCCTCCATACATTCGGACATACACTCTCTTCGCATTTTTCCAAGCATACCTCGTTCTCTTATTACAATTTTTCTCATGGCATCTTAGCAGATTCTTGTATTCTTTTTTCTCGGGATAATGTCCAATCCCGTCAGTTCTGATTTCTGGAAATACTCTCGTCCAAAACCTTTTTTCTTTACTGCACTACTGTCGTTACCAACTGAAAGTGGTCTTCCACGTTCTTTTCGATTTTCAGCTGTC
This sequence comes from Cryptolaemus montrouzieri, assembly GCA_013387265.2. Lineage (NCBI taxonomy): Eukaryota > Metazoa > Arthropoda > Insecta > Coleoptera > Coccinellidae > Cryptolaemus > Cryptolaemus montrouzieri. The sequence continues at coordinate 131,391,174 of JABFTP020000185.1, forward strand.
AGAATCATTGATGTAGCAACTGAAGCCTTGAATTCCAAGAGAGAGAAAGAGAAATATTCTTTTTTCACTTATAAAGAATCCATGCAATAACAAATGACACATTTGGAAAGTGAAACGCAATTCTCATGTGGAATTTTTGGTTTTTCAGTGCATGAGGATGGACAATTCATGTCCACCTCTCCCATGAAACGATTATATTGTTTTACAGCGTTAGGTCTGTTGACCTACACGTATCTTTTTTCTTCTCGATTCCACCTCCTCACAATATCTTGCGGTTCTTCGCCGCAGAACGAAGATGTGATATGGACCACTTTATCATCAACCCATTTCAGTACTGTGATATTACTTGAAGAGGTGGTGACAGAACATGAACCACGATTTTCTGAGGTCTTTGAATTATGGAATTTGTTGTTTGCACCTTGTAGTCTGTTAGCCTTAACTGTTTCGACAACGAAAATTTGTTTTTGTTTCAGATGTACTAATAGTGGAATTGAGGTGAACAAATTGTCTAAAAATAATTTATGGTTGATTCCATCTACTCCAACACAAAAGTCTGTCAACTGTGTCTCCAATTACACCTCAACTTGACTTCTACCTCTCTATTGATGATTGATACATTTCGAATTTTGAAACATAGCCTTCAACTGTGGCTCCTACCCACAGTTTGAATTCCCATTTCTTTGGTTTAGATCTTATATATTGTTTCGATCTATGCCTTCCCTTGAAAGGTATAATCATCTTATCGATAGCTGAAAATTCTGAGGGTGTGGCAGCAGCTTCAAAGGTTTCAGATAAAATATCTAGCAAAGGTCGAATTTTTATGAAACTCTCTTTGCTATTTTGAGGTATGTCTTCATTATTCGTGAAATGGAGATATCTTTTTATTTCATCAAACCTCTTCAATGACATTGTGTTTTTTATGAGGTCTAAATCTAAGCCCCAGTACATCCTATATGAAGGATATTTTAGATGAGTCATGACAATATTCATTCCAAAAAACTGTTTTATCTCTTCAATAGAGACTGTGAACGAATGTTTACCGGATTGTATAGCAAATCTGATTGTTTCATTCGTTATAAGTCTGAATAACTCCTCTGGAAATAAATTCAAAAAGAATAAATATGGGGTTTCAACATCTATATTGAATTCATGTCGACCTGAGAACTGTGGAGGATTTCTAGAATATGCATTATCTTTTTCCGCAAACCAAATATCCTTTTGGGTCTTACCACGCTGAATTTGTTCCGCTATTATACTGAAAGGAATATCACTCTCTGATTCTATATCGCTACTCGAGTTGTGTTTATATGAATCTTCTTGTACTTCCTATTATTCATTCACTTCATCTTCTTGTTCGGAATCATCAATATCAATATCCTCCAAATCAGAATCAATCGGGTTCGAAACATTCGCTCACAAATGGATTTTGTCTTATTTTTGCCATTAAACAAGTTTGTCGGAATCTCTCCACTCATATTGCACTGAAATACAAAGTAGTTCACATAAGTCTCACGTGAATTCTTTTCATCATTGCGGGAGAAATTTGATACCCTAATGCTCAAATGCCACCAATGTGTACATCGCTCAAACCGAAAAAAATATAGCCAACAGCATAATAATATCTTATTTGAAACATTCAATGCATACTATAGAATTTAATTGATCACCTACCTAATTTTTCCAATAATTATTCAGCAAAAATCCCAATAAAAACACCTTTTATGATTTGAGAATTAACCTCACACACCACCAAAACACAAACAACAATGCCGACACACGGGAAAATGCACCGTATTACTTAGTATATTCAACAACCTTATGTGTGGCTTTAGAGCGTCTTAGAGTTTGACAATCACTTTTACTCTTTATGAATCGATGAACAATTTTTTTTAAATTCGAAACTTGCCGAGGAATCTACATAACATATAAGTCCATGCATGTTGCTTTGGTGATATTCTATTAGAATGATTAGAAAGTTATGCGAGTAATAAAATATGTTATTATGAAAAACAAGACCTATGACATTAGACTTTTCTCGAACAAAAACCAAAAACACATACGAAAACCTTTAACAGAAACAAATATCCTAACGTTACAAATGGGGGAAACTACTTTATCGCAATTATTCAGAAGTGTTGTCATTGTTTTCAATGCATGAATTACATCGACGAGAAACACTACAGCAGGCATTGTAAATATGAATATTGCTAACAAGAGCAAGGCATTCCATGAAATTCCGTTTTAACTCTTCTAAATTGTTAATGTTCCTCTTGTAGAGTCAATCCTCAACAGGATCCCAAGAAAATAATCTAGTGGTATCAAGTCAGGGGAACTAGTAGGCCATTCCACTGGACTTTTAGTCCCTCTCCAATCTGGTCCAAAATTCAAATTCAACAGATCAGTGATGGCCCTTGTTCGGTGGGAAGGGGCACCATCCTATTGAAAAAATATTTGATCTGTGCTAATGGAAGTTGATCGAGAAATCCTTCAATGATATTATTGTTGATGATTTCTTCATAACGTGCTCCAAATTTTCATCAAAAATTTCAAACGCTAAAACGCGACTATCTTTCAGTGCACACCACACATTGAAACCATATCTTCTTTGATGCTGCACATCAATATTGCGTTGAGGATTCACATCGGACCACAAATGTTCATTAAAGCAATAGATCATTCCATCCCTAGTAATGCGGACTTGATCTGTCCATATGACTTCTCTAAAAAAGTCTGGGCGTTCTTAGATAGTTTTCAGATAACAATTGCAGAAATTTGGTCGGCTGAAAAAATTAGGAGACTCTCATTTTGTAGCGTTCAAACTGGTTCTCCTTCAGAATGCCGAGCGGCCGACATCTCCGAATTCCTGTTTCTGCTTCTATTTGTCTACTCGAAATTGAAGTTTTGGTCGTTACAGCACCTATCACTTCGATTGTTGCTTCCTTTCTATCACTAACATAATATTTTTTATTTCTTGATTTTATGAATGGGCCACTATACGATTCTCTCTCATTCTTAGAAAAATGGATTTATTTGGCTGATGCCTTTCAGGATACTGATTGAATTATATTTCGGCCGTTTCTGCTGAATCATACCCTCTAAGAATATAACATTCCATCATATCGAACTTTTCATGATTTTCATAGTTATGATTTCTATTCTTGAAACAGCCAAAGCCTCACGTGAACAGATTCTTAAATGTTATAGTTGGAACATACAACTAACAAGCAGCTATTTCAATATTCAATAAACATCAATACCTTTACTGAACCTGGAATCGTAAATGTCAAACTCTAAGACCACAGTTAATTATTGTGGTATAAATCGAATCAAACCTTAGAAATAACCATGATCTCAGATAGAATCTTTAAAATCTGTGGTTTTCAGTCATATCACAATATGAATCGTTGATAGACATTCACCTAATGAATGGAATTGTGGCGGTTTCAGATTTTTCTCCGAAAAAAGGTATTGAATGCAATAGTTGACTACAAGTGTTATATACAAGGTGCTTCAATGAAAACTAAACAGAGGCTATAACTACCAAGATATTCATTTTTGATCAAAACGCAAAAAGAGATCTGTTGGGGTACAAAACTTGCCTGAAATATCAACCCCTTAAGTGGGGGTTGCAATCCTTGAACATTTTGAATAAGGAAGATGTGTCGAATGATGATTCAAATCAAAGTTTGTATTTTTGTCTACATTGCCTTGACAGAATTTGCATTTTTAACTGAAAATTGTAAGAGATACAGGGTGAGCAACTGAAAGATAGAAAAGAGAATTTCCCTGAGACTATTCAAGTTTCAGTGGAGTAAAATGGAACAGATCCATGCTGATCAATGTCAGTCATCATCAAGTTCCGTCCTCATCTCGAATTTCAACCCCTAGAGCAGGGGTGACCACCCTTGAAAATTTGGAAGAGGGTAGATGGGTCGAGTGATTCCTCGAAAGAAAGGTATTATCTTTGTCTGCATCCCCGTGAACGAATTTTCATTTTTGATTGAAAACTGTAGAAGATACAGAGTGAGCTACTCTAACTCCTATGAAACTCAATGAGAATAGAATTATTGCGAGCAGTCATGAAGACAATCGGAATCCTTCACTTGAATACAATCACTGGATCGAAATATTACCCAAGTTCTAAGGGTTGAAATTCGAGATGAGGGTGATTTCGGACGATGACAGCTTTTGATCTGAAATGAATCTATTCCAGTTTTTCGCAGTAATACTTCAATAGTCTTGGGGCGATAGATAGTCTTCTCTATTTTGCAGTGGCTCACTCTGTATATTCTACAGTTTTCATTCAAGAATGAAAATTTTTTCATGGGAATGCAGACAAATATAATACCTTTCTTTCGTGTTATCACTAGACCGATCTACCTACATTCTTTTCGAGGTATCATTCGACCCATCTACTCTCTTCCAAATTATCAAGGGTGGTCACCTCTGCTCTAGGGGTTGAAATTCGAGATTAGGATGGTACTTGATGATGACTGACATTGATCAGCATGGATCTGTTCCATTTTATTAACTGAAACTTGAATAGTCTCAGGGAAATTGTCTTTCCTATCTTTCAGTTGCTCACCCTGTATCTCTTACAATTCTCAGTTAAAAATGGAAATTCTGTCAAGGCAATGTAGACAAAAATACTACCTTTGATTTGAGTCATCACTCGACCCATCTTCCCTACGAAAAACGTTCAAGGAGAACAAGCCCCGCTTAGGGCGTTGATATTTCAGGCAAGTTTTATACCCAAGAAGATGTCTATTGAAACAAAATTTGATACAAAAATTGACCTGTTTTTGCGTTTTGATCCAAAATGAATATCTTGGTAGATATAGCTCCTGTTCAGGTTTCGATGAAGCACCCTATTCTTTTGAAAAGGAAAAAAATACTGCATCCAGTAGGGGGTAGAATTTGCTATGGTTCCTATTTGAAAAAACCAATATTGCATTACAACTCGAAAACCGCTGAGCTAAAAAATAATTTTCACACCGCGCTGTATTTTACTCAAAAAAGTGCCTGACGAATGTCAACCTTATTTTTATGTAACTTTGATGATGATCGAGATATCCGCGAAGGACGTTTTTCTAAAACGGAAAGAGATATCAGAAAAGTTTTGGCACCGAACGACAACAGACTCTTTTCTATTCAGGTTTTTCAGTTGCTGCAAGTCCCAATAATTTTTCCGCTCGTTTGACTTTCAGCCTCATTAATTCAACCTCTTGTTTTCTTTGTTTTTCTTCATGTAATATTGTAGCCTATTTTTTCCTGGTATGTTAATATTAACCCTGAATTTTCATATTTCTCTTCCTTTCTCAGTTGTCTTTTCATTGAAACCTTTTTTTGGAAATGGTGGTACAGCTGCTGGAGAAGCTGGGTTATTATTATTCTGAAAGCTTGGTCCAGGCTCTCAAAGCGGTGAAACGTTGAGAGGTCGATCAATATTTGCAGCTGTATCAAAACCCGTAGGTTATCTAAACGGTCTGTTAATAGTTCGTTTCTGTTGCAGCAATCATCATTTTGATTTTCTTTCTACTCCACAAAATCTACTTTCTATCTTTCTATTTCTCAATCATTTTCTTTGTGTTCCCTTGGTAACACTCACGGAAAATTTCTAAAGGTGAAAAATCCTCATACCCGAAGGCAAGTCTGTAAAATTGCCAAAACCCTGGCTTTGAGACGTTCTTTTGTGATTTCTGAAGTGAAAGACACCATAACACCAAAGTTTACTAATGGTATTTATAGATATAATCTTACCAACATTTTGAATGAGCAAATCATTAAATGCTATTTTTAGTTGGCTCTTGAATAAATCGAAACCGCTAACTTCTTTGAATAATGCTTTTAAGCAGCAGGTAAACATTTCGAACAAATCGAAAATTCTTTTTGATTCGAGAACCGTTGAAAATAGGTATAGAAAATTTATACACCCTTCGAGATATTACTATTCTTATTCAGATTCAAGCATTCAATTCACAATGTGGCATTTGTAATAAGATAATTATAATGTGATTTGGATGTTTCCAAATTTCGCACATTTGTATAATTTTACTATCACACTTTGCTTTCTACAAAAACTCTGGTCCCTAAGAAAGTTTTGGTATCTCGGTGGAATCTTGAATCCTGAGGAGTATAGGAAGATATGGAAAAAAAGGTCAAACTTCAACAAAATCGATTAGCTAATTCAAAAACCGTAAGTTTATGTACAACCATTTCTTGGAAATCTCACATTATTTCAGTTGAAAAATACAAAACTATTGGGAAAAGTAGGGCATTATATTTAGAGAAATCATAACTTTGATGTAAATCGCTTAACCATATTACCGAGTATTTTTGAGAAGAATTTTGAATTATGCAACACTTCAAGATCTAACTGTATTTCCGTCATGTTTGTTTCATACAATGTACAGTTTCAGGGCTATCGAACAAACACGCACTAAATGAACTCAAGATGAAAGTCATTTATTTGAAGAAAATATGAAGTGGTTTTCCTTGGTTTCTTTTAAATTTGAATTTTGGCACACTTTGGACAGATTCTATTTCATTCTGATTCTACTTATTCATAAAAGGACAGCTCTTCCTTTCGAAGAAATCAATAACTCGTAAAACCGTTGTAGTAACGTAAGCTTCTTCCTACTGCTTTCATATCCTGAAATCGAATCAATCAAATGTTTTTACTTCCGAAGTTACCTCCATAAGATGATGTAAACTGTTCATATTATAAAATTATATATAGTTAGAATCGAAACAGATGATATTGTGAAGTATTTTTAGAACTGCTTATTAAATCAGAAAAAATGTAAAGCAGTTTTTGAGAATATACAGAATATGTATGACGTATTCATCTCGAAAGTATAAGAGTCAATGATATTCAAAATATTTCAGTCCATTAAGGAATGAAAAGAGACATTGTAAATAACAGGCTGAATTTTGTGAGAACCTCCTTTCGGAACAAGACACATAAAAATATAAATCTTCTTCCAATTGTGGAAAATTTGAATGTTAGAACGTTCGATATCTAAACCACTAACAATATTTTGTTTAAGTGATTCAGTGATCTGGGTCTGTAACATAATATGTTGCAGTCTCCAGATATTCCATTGAGTCACCTGACACTGTGAAGCTCATCTTGCAGCTTCCTCTGTTATGCGGAGATGAAACGGTGATGATCAAACTATTATTAATAATTAATTAACATCAACTCCTTGTTTGCCATGGAGGTTGTTTCAAGTCCCGTGATAAGATCTAACAAGCTTGCTTTTTCACTATGTCAAGTTATATCTGAGAAAACGAGTTGCTGTCTCTTTAACTACAAACATACCATTGAATCATGAACAATGTTCTTCCCTTCAGATGCCTTGAAGTCTTTAGTGGCCTTGTTGGCTTTGCCTATCACCTTGTGAAGGTGTTCATCTCGAGCGACTTTCTCTACTTCATTTGTGAAGGTTTATCTAACTCCAAAAATGTATAAAAAGATTGTTACTTTGAATGATTCGAGTCTATTTGAGAGCAGCAAATCAGATCCCTAGGCGGAAAAGAGACGCTGGGGAATTGATGTGAATACACACATAAAAACAATCTCAGGGGCGATGATAACACATCAGAAAATGATTAAAATGGTTTGAGATAAGTGAAAACGTTCACACTATTTTAATATATAGAAAAATTGTGTTTAAAAGTCGGTATGACCATCTCCATTATTCAAAATCACCCTACTTCGATTGACATAGCTACACTCGAAAATTTAACCAAATTCGAAGTCCGATATTTTTCCTAATTCTCAACCGATTTAGATGATTTTTTCGTCAAGTTATAGATCAACTCTTCTGCTTCGTAGAAATTATAAGAGAAAACGAAAAAAAAATTGAAAAAAATTTATACGGAGTCAAAACTAAAAGTGTTTTTTTTTGTCAAAAATTCGTAACACCCTGTGGAATTTCGTGGTCCGAGTTAAAACGTACAATATCATGGTCTGTCAAGACACATCTTCTTACAGTAACGCCCTTCTTGTTTTATGATATCCAATTTGAAGCGAGAAGTCACAAATTTCAATAAATTATTTTTAATCTTGCGTAGGTGCATAACATCGGAGGTTAGCCAAAAAATAAAATCAAAATTAGAGAAGCGGAAATCTAACGAAATGAAAATTTTTGAAATTCACGGGCCAATTTCACGCTCCGAGAGAACTCGGAGTACACTGGAAAAATCGTTGATTTTGCACATTTATTTTTGAATTTTTTTGTGTGACACTCTATAATAATTATCATTCCTATCCAAAATTGAGAGCAGGTGTGTATCCTGGCGATACACTCGTGAAATGAAATGAACATGTTGAGAAAAATGTTCATGATGACCCACAAAAAAAAAATTTGATTTTAGTAGCGAGTATGACCCCCCCGACCTCTTATTACAGCGCGCATACGATTTCTCATACTCCCAATGATGTTGTCTATCATCTGTTGAGTTATGTTGTCCCACTCTTCCACCAAAGCCAATGTCAGCTCTTCAACGTTGTCTGGATTCCGTTGTCGAACCCTTTTTCCAAGAATGTCCCAAACGTGTTCGATCGGGTATAAATCCAGTGACCGCGACGGCCAGTCCATTCATGTGATCCCAACTTCATTGAGATTTTCTATCACTATGCGCGCAGTATGAGGGCGCGCGTTATCGTGCATAAAAAGGAAATTTTAACCTATGTAAGGAGCAAAAGGCACAACATGGGGCTCCAAGATTTCTGTTATATACCGATGGGCATTAAGTGATCCATTGCCAATAATCTCCAGTTCTGTTCGTACTCCCAAGCATATGCCATCCCATATCATAACTGACCCTCCACCGTATTGCTCAGTTCCTGCAAAGTTCGCTTGATTGTACCGTTCCCCTCGATGCCTCCATATTCGAGCTCTACCATCCACGAAATTCACACAATATCGGCTTTCATCACTAAATAAAACTCGTCTCCACTGATTGATTGTCCATGCTACATGCTCCCTAGCAAACGCCAATCTTGCTACCCGATGGGCTCTATCGAGTCTTGCTTGCGCGTATGATCTCAGACCACCTTCATTTAATCGTCTTCTGACTGTCTTCACACTGACGTTAATGTTATCCACTGCTTGTAGAAGGTTACGTGCCTGAACAGCAGTAAGACGAGGATTTCTTATGGTTTGATTGACGATGAAACGGTCATGTATAGCGCGGGTTGCCCGATGTCTTCCTTGTCTTCGCCTCCTCACGTACAATCCAGTTTCCCTGTAACGTCGGTAGATTCGATGGATAACCGACGTCGAGACACCCAAGATGGTACCGACTGAGCGGTAGGTGCGCCCTTCCTCGATCAATGTAACTGCCCTTGCTACTGAGGATGGTGGTAAATCTCTCATTCTGAATGAAAAATACCGTTTCGAATCGTGAACAGTAGAAGAATCACAAAACACCGCAACCGATCGAATTTGTATCAAATCAAAGAATGGAAAACTCTCACTCTTTAAACAAGTGCAAATGTGGTCATATACAAAAAAACGTGTGTTGTATTTCATATTTGATAAAAAAAAGGTGTGCACATGAAATGTTATATCAATGGTCCCAGAATTCGGTTGTGTATTTTAATACCTACCGACTGTTTTCTCCTATGAATTCCTAATTTTCACCAAATTAACCAAATCGTCATCAATAACTAATGCAATTCGAACATAAAAATCGCAAACGACAATTTCGACACGCCTAAGTGATAATAAGAAAATTCCAAATTGATAGACGAATTTTAATGACAATTTCTTGATTCAATGGATTTTCTCCAAAATGGTGATTTTCCACTTGAAATTAAATATATTTTGCAAAAATAGGGAAAAATGCATGAAACAAAAAGGGCGTTACTGTAGGAAGATGTGTCTTGACAGACCATGATATTGTACGTTTCAACTCGGACCACGAAATTCCACAGGGTATTACGAATTTTTGACAAAAAAAAACACTTTCAGTTTTGCCCCCGTATAAAATTTTTTTCAAATTTTTTTTGTTTTCTCTTATAATTTCTACAAAGCAGAAGAGTAGATCTATAACTTGCCGAACAAATCATCTAAATCGGTTGAGAATTAGGAAAAATATCGAACTTCGAATTTGGTTAAATTTTCGAGTGTTCCGCTAATTTTCCCTCCGAGTGTAGAATGAAATTGTGAATATAATAAAATTCTTTTTCTTTTATATGCCACTAAAGTGATTGAGCAAGCCAATTTAAGAACTTACCATTCTCTTTCGATAGTAATCTTACCTAACCTGACTATCTCAGCGATATGAACGCAACCATCATGCTAACTCATCTGTTATATTGTTGTTCACTTGAAAATGACCGTTAGGTCGAAACCGCTCGTGATTATTAAATAAATTGTGGAAAGGTAACAGAAGTGTCTCATTTCGTTTCACTTTGAAGATGAAATTCATAGAATAACTACTATCGATTAGTTACATTGTCATTCAGAAACAGATTGGATGTGAGCTACAAGATTGTTAAGATTTCAAGAAACATACAAAAATATTCGAAACTTGCTATCGATAATAATTTCCAACACAATGCATATACAAAGCTCCGTTCATTAAGAATTCTGCGAATGAGGATTTCTTCATCAAGAGAAGTCTTTTATTATTGGACTTGATAAGTTCTTTGATTATCAGAAATTATGATATAATATGCTTTGAAATTCATTATTTTGCATTGTAATATCATGTATTTCGAGTTTAGATCAATTAAGTTTATTTATTTTCCGATTACTGGAGAAAAAATTCAGGTTTCAATTGGACTTTATATACAATTAAATTATCCCGACAATACCAGAATAGCTCTATTGTAGATTTTTAGGTCTCTCAAAAGTAGTAAATTAGTTTGCGATAGTACACTGTGTGAATAGAGAATTTGAATAATTTGTGTAATGGCTTCAAGATTGTAACATGTCATTAAAAATACGTCATTTGAAATAATGGAGTTGATGTTACCTTCCGTTATGGCCTAAAGTACCACATTTCTGAGCGATATGTTTACTTATTCTGCACGTCTAAGAGGCTATTAACATAAATGACTCTGTATATGAAATCATTTATTTAAAGATAACAGGAGAGACTCACAATACCGGTAGATTGGAGGCATATACATTTTACGACAGTCATGATTGGTAGCTTTGGAATTACCCTTGTTTTTAGAAAAAATTCTATAAATTGCTCTTACTTCTTTCATAGACATAAACATTAGTATTTTGGAAAAATTTTCTTCTCTGATAGTGCGTTGAAAAAAAAACTGTTTCATTTGATGAATACGTTATGTACATATATTTTAATTGAGCTCTTGTTCTCCTCTAGAATGAAGAATGTAATGACGAATACATTGAATAAGCCAAATATTCCAAATGTTATGCTCACAATTAGTTTCTAAGGGTCTTCCAAACTAAGGCCATAGACGGTTAATATTACTCAGCAATTTATAGTAGTGTCTTCCAATGAAAATTTGCCACCCTTTCTATCTCAAGATGAATTAATTTTGGCGAAAAAGCTGAGGGGTACCTATCTCTGAGTTACGTTAGGTTAGAGCGAGTGAAATCAATTCTTTCGCCACAGCAGCGCATAAGTCAATATATAGAAAGTGGATCGAGTGACATACTCTTGGAAATGTCATTCAATTTTCTATTAAAATCTGGAATTTTCATGAACATTTAAGATCACACATAAAGTTCAAACACAACGAAAATTTGTATTCCAACGATATTCTGTATGAATATTCAGAAAAAAAAAGTGAGCATGACCCCTTAAACTGTTATTTTAAAAGGCATCTGCGTTACTTTGAAGCCTTATATTTTCAAATTAATGAAACAGTTTTTTTTTCTTAATTTCTAAAAATATGAGAATTAGTTTGTGAATTTCACTGGCTTTTGTAGGTATAGAAAGTATTCTTATTGAACTAATTTTCATTATTCGGCTCTTCCAATATATTTAATTAGCTGATGCATGTTTTACCAGTGTAGGTAGCCATAAACTAATTTCAATTACTTTTTAGGTGCACTTGCTTAGAACGATACCTCAATACGAAGATAGGTCAAAGATGGACAAAAATGCGAACAGGCGTTCTGTCAGTTGTGGACACCCCTTCTTTCGAATGGTTCATTCTAGTTTTGATTTTCGCATCCAGTGTAACTCTCTGCTTCGAAGATATTCACCTGGATGAAAATCTGGACCTGAAGCGTGTTTTGTATTGGACAAATTTCACATTTTCCATAATTTTTATAATTGAGATGTTCTTGAAATGGATTGCCCAAGGATTTCACAAATATTTTACTAGTTTCTGGACGTTACTGGATTTTTTAATTGTTTTCGTAAGTACTTCATAATAATGATAATAAGTTCATTGATTCCATAGGGTAATACCTAACACAAATACAAAATAATACAATAAAGAAAATAATATTTTCTCATATTCAGTGCAATATTCGTCGCTCACATAGTAGCAAAGCTTAAACTAATAACTATTGACTATCAACAAAATCAATCAATATCTGCTTATGAAATATTAGGAAAACTAAATCAATTGCAATCCATGCTTCTCCTTCACATAGATACCCAACCTTCTCTTAAATAAACCAATGGAAGACCTTTCTCTAACGTTGGCAGACTGTTATAATCTTTCAAACCGTTGAAAAACAAGGATCTTTCAGTCAAAGATAAATTACATCTCTCAACATGGAAAAAGTTTTGCTTGCTCTTTCTCATATTTTCTTCATGTATCTGTCCTTTAAGAGTGATGAATTCATTCAGGTATATGGGAAGTTTCCCCTTCACTAATTTGTATATAAACATCATAGTAGTTTGAATACTCTTGCTGCAACTGGGAACCACAAAAGGCAATCCAACATAAAAGCTATTGTTGTGTACCTATTACACCTTAGAATGATCCGCATAGCTCGGTTTTGTAATTTTTGTAGAACACCACTCTCGCCAACATCAAGAGAAAACATCAAAGTAGAACAATATCAAAATGAGGCTGAACAATAGCATTGAAAACAGAAATTCTAGAGTACATTGATAGTTGAGAGGATATTCTACTGGAAAAATACATTTTTTTCGAAATTATTTTTCGTCATATAGTTGAAAAAGGAACAATCATTCAAAACGAAACCAAGGTACTTGAAGTCATGAACAAAAACAATTATTTGTCCGTTAACCAATACACTATTTCTAGTTAGATCAATATTATTCAATTCATATTTGGTTGACATAACCATTGCCTTCGTGTAACTTACATACAAGAATAGTCTATTGATACTTAAATATCTCATCACCCGTTCAAGTACTTGATTCATTCTATCAATCGCTCGCTTCAAATTTTAATCATGGACAGACAACACGGTATAATCAGCAAAACGGTTCATAAAGTCGCCGCCATAATGCAGATGCAGACCATTTACGTAAACAAGGAACATCAGTTGGCCCAACACACTACCCTGCGGCACACCAAACTCTTTGACTCTCTTAATGAAATGACTTAATCATATTGAGTATGTTGCCTCACCAGTGTGGTTGACTTGCTTTAATTATTATTTTTGAACATCTATTTTCACCAAAGAAATGATAAATATTTTTTTGAATTTGTTTCAATGATTTTCTGGATATAGATACCATTTATATTTTAGTCAACTGAGTACTTCAATCCATTTGTTCCGACGCATTTTTTTAATGAATCATATTTTTTCACATTTTCATTATTGAAGAAGTGAAAGTGAAACATGAACATGCAAAAAAAATTTCTTTTCAAGCTATTTTGCCAACAAAATTGATGTACTCATTTGGGTACACTGAGGCATTTAGGGCTCTAGAGAAAAATTCTTGTTTAAAAAGAGTTTATTGAAGGTCAGCCTAACAAGTCCTACTAAGAGGATGATATATTTCAAAACAGTTTCTTTCTGAGCATATAAAGACAGTACATTTGATACATCTCCAACGTGCTATGAAATTACAAACTTCACACCGTAATTCTCTTCAATTTTACTCGAAAATAACCGCTTTCTTATTGCAAAATACTGTTGGATCTACGTTCGAAAGGTCTGTTCCTGGAGTATGATGATTTAGTTAAATTCCGCAGATAGTTACCGGTAATGACCCGAACAAAAGTAAACAAATCGACGTTATCGTCGCAAGCCACTGGATGAAATTTCCATGCATTTGCGACAGGCACGATGACCATATGTGTGAAAAGAGACCTCCACCATTTTTCCCCGAATAAATATTTTGTAGTTGTTAACAGTACACTGTTGATCCAAGAGATCAATACCCCTCATGAAACTAATATTTTTGAAGAAGAGAAGAGGCTGTGGAAAATCAATCTTCTGCTTTCTAATTGAAGACCATCTTTTTACTTTTGCCAGTTGTTCAACCGAATTGTAATTTGTCTCGTTGCTACAATATTTTATATTTGTCTTTCCATCTGACAAACAGCACTTTATTCGTTGAATCGTAAACATATTGAAAACACCCATATTCTTCTTTTTTCATTTGGGAATTGATAATGAGGAGATTATGCCTAATGTTCCCTGTTGTCATAAAACCTCTTTCCCTCAATGTCTTAAAATGATCAAGGCTAGTAATATAATTATCAAAAATTGTAATGTAATCTGACAGACACACATTCTAGTAGTTCCAAAACTACTCTAGAGCCAAGAGCCTAATGAACTTTTTACTAGTTTCCTTGTTAAAAGTAGATGGTTTTAAACCACAGATGGTTTCAAGTTTGCTGAAGATCATCCAGCCTTTGAAACCAAATCGCACAGGCTTTCTTATAATAAACTGTTTTGCAGAATGATGACCACACTATTCGATAATAGCTTCCTTATAGACAACTGAGAATGAAAAATTCACCAGTGTTGAATGTTTTCATTCAGAATTTCCATAAGCTTTGTACATTTTGTCATCTTCATCAAGTTTCGAATTATCAACAAAATGCAAGAATTTTTTCATTTCCTGAAAGCGATTTCTTGGACAGCTTATAGTATATACAGATCGTCATCTAGATTTCAAAACAAACGTTTTCTGTTGTATCCACTAAAGTGTAATAGTCCAGAGCACAGAAACCAATGGGAATATTTCGCTCGTTTTGAACCGTGATGTGATTCACGGACCGGCGAAAGGTGGTCTACAAGTGTTGAATTTTTTACGTTCTCACATCTATTTGTTATCGTCTCCTCCTAGTAAGGATGAAACTGCAGTCTGCCGCTTCGTTTTTTGACATCCTGCTTAATGGCACTATTGTGGCTCTTGGAGCCTGCGTGCATGGCAGGCAGATTTAAGAACTAGCTGTTGTCAGAAAGGATTATTCATTGATCTACGGATTTAAGAATAATTCTTCTGGTCTGAAGTTATATGGATCATTCGTTGATTGTTTCTGACGATGTTCGGCTGGATCGCACCAGCCATTCCCACCAAAGGAATCCACAAATTCCATGTAAAGACTGTTGGCTCGTCTATATTGGGGAAACAAACAGAAGAATGGAGATTCGGATTCAAGAGCACAAAAACTCTGATTGAAGCCACATCTGCTATTTTCTAACACTCTCACAAAACAGGACATAAACTCTACTAAGATAACACGACACAAGTAGCCAATATAGAACAACTCCGGAAAAGAAAAATCAGATGAGCTATCGAGATAGGGATAACACGACAATGAACAAAAGAGATGAGGCGCTAAACATATCTACCATCTGGAAAACTATGTTGAAACCTTTAACAGCACATACAAAACAACTGAGCGCAAACAGAGAAACACCTAGGACAGAGTCAAACACGCAACGACCATTGATCAGGCCACCGACCAATAATAACTCGGCGCCGCCACTAAGCTAAGATCTGAGATCGCGCAAGAATATAAATTAGGGTAGTTGAATTATACTCCATCCGAAATATGGTCAGAAACAATCAACGAATGGTCATTACCAGTAATAAAAAACAAGTACTGTGTTTTAAGGAATTTTACTTAATAATTGCGATTCGTAACGCGTTTCACTACACCGTAGCTTCTTCAGACGAATGATTATGCAGAAAAATGTAAATGAGAATATAACTAGAAATGTTCTTGAGTAATTAAAAGCTTATTGGTCGCCTCCTCCTAAGTGGTTATTTATGACAGGTATATCCAATAAAATTAAGGAATAGATTGCTCCCCGAAAAGATTCAATAGAGGTGAAGGGCTTAAATCGACTTGTTCATTGATGAGTCTACCTGAGTGTTTGTATTTATTTATTTCTAAAGTTTCCCAAAGATCTACCTTCCAATATTTATTATCTGTATGCAAAATTTCAAACTGTGGGTCGAAAGAATGATTATTTTCTAAGAGATGATTCGCGTAATTTGAATCTGATTTTTATTTGAAAAACTGCGTTTATGTTCCGATATTCTAATATTAAAATTTCTATGTGTTCTACCAATGTAGAAATTATCACAGTCATTGCAATTCAATCTATAAACACCTGATTTATTGTTTTTACCTGGTTTGGTTTTATTATTTTTATATATTTGCCTAAATTATTATTAGTTTGAAAGCTATGTTGAAATTATTGCTACTTAAGAATGATTTCAGTTTCTCACTTGTAATGCCAACGTAGGTTAAGGTGTTGAATTTTGTTTCAATTTATCGACAGGGTACACTTCATTCAATGCGATTCTACTTTGTTTTTTATTTAAAATATTATTTATTAGTTTGGGATTGTAACCATTATTTTTGGCTATTTGTTTAATCAAATTTAGTTCTTTGTTGAAATTTTCTGGTGATAGCGGGATGTTAATCAATCTATGAATAAAACTATTGAATGCTGACATTTTATGTTGGTATATCAACCGCGTTACGAATCGCAATTATTAAGTAAAATTCCTTAAAACACAGTACTTGTTTTTTATTATTGATAATGGAATTTTACCAAGTAAAAGCCTCCCAAATTCAAAGGTCATTACCAGGATCAACGGACGAGAAACTGGAAGAAAGAAGAAACCACCAATGTTAATTCGTAGATTTTCGCGGACGTATTTTAATGTGGTTTCTTCTTTCTTTCCGTTTCCCGTCCGTTACTCCTAGTAATGGCCATTCGTTGATAGTTTCTGACTCAAGAGCCAAGAGGTCATAAACTTTTCACAACATTTTTCTTGCTAACAGCAGTTGGTTTTGCACCACATAAGGTTTCAAATTTGTACCAATTTCCAGTGGAGCTGCAGATCATCCAGTCCTGAGACCCAGATCGCACAAGCTTTTATCTAATAAACTGTTTTGCAAATTGATAACCAAATATCTGATCATAGCTTAATCTATAGACAACTGAGAATGAAAAGTTTCCCAGTGTTGAAAGTTTCTATTCAGAATTTCAATGAGATGTTAGGTTAGATTTCCATGAGAGGTCTAACTTTGTACATTTTGTCATTTCTTTAAAGTTTTCAATTATCAGCAAGATGTACGAATTTTTTTCATTTCCAGGAAGCAATTTCTTGACATAGCTTCTGACAACTTATGGGTATAAACATATTCTCATCTAGACTCAAAAATAACTATTGCCTAGGTAACCTGTAGTACCCACATAGTGATTATCTTTCTGAGTTGCATATAATTATGATTGTTCTGCTATAAGTTTCGAAATATCTTCATCCATCAGCTTTTCAAAGGTTTCTACCCGAGTTTCGTTTTTCAATTGTGTTCTCAGAATATCTCTATATAACCATGCGTTTCATTTATACTAAGGTCAATTGTAGCCGCAGTTTGGTTGAGCTTTTCAGTTATTTTCTCCTTTAAGAATGATTATATGTTTTATCCAATTTGAAAGGAGCCTTTTGATTTAATGGTCGCTGTCTTAAAATTTATCATAATGTACCTCAATTTTCCCTGGTACATTTTGGCTTAGGTCGGGAGGATCGCATTCATTTTCATCTATGTCCTCTTTATCCGTTAGTTCATTCACCTCAGGGGATTTCATAACAGTATCTGCGTTATGATAATGCTGACTACTATCGTCTTCAAATGCTGAGTCAAGCCTTTTGAAGCGCTTTCCATAAGAAGGGATAGTAATAAGCGCACCAAATTTATCAGTATCCATTATAAACTGACTCTACAATAACATGAATTCGAATTACAGTTCGACCCCAGAAAAATCAATTTTCCAAACGAGGACAGCAGCAAGATACGAGCAAAAATAATTTATAAAAATAAATGTGATTTCTAATTATATACATAGAGTATTGTACTACATTCACGAGAAAATGTTTACAACCTCAGAACCAAACTAATATAAATGAACAATAAGCGCAGTCAACTCCAAATTACACAATATAATCTAAATCAGGGGTGCTCAAACGGTGAATCTCGAGTGATTTTTGAGTAGATCTCGAAGAGAAGAAAAGTTGTTTGTAACTAAACTACAAAAATTTATTACGTAATAAAATAACACTATGCTAGCGGCAAAAAGCGGCTTCATCAAAGGAACGCGCGGTACTTATTAAATAGAAGCCGCTTTTCTCATTCTTGCCGCTTTTCTAGAAATTTCGGGCGGCGTATTTGACGGTAACATTCTAGACTTCGTTCACGCTGATATAAATATTGCGCCTGCAGGAATTGGAGTCATTGTGAATTGTAACTTGAAGGCAAACTACGTCGATACAAAGTTTATTATTAAATAGAACAAAATCGGTGCAGCGAAGAGATCTAAAAAGTATCATTTTATTCACGATTGGGAGGAAGAATTCATCTTTCGTATAGTGAAGGATGAGATGATATTTGTCTTCTTTGTTGTGTGTCAGTTGCAATACCCGCGTGATAACTTAGAGAGGCATCATAAAACGAGTCATATAAACTATAAAAAGGATTTTTCGCCACAGAGTGAATTAAGAAAACGAAAAATACTTGATTTGATATCTTATTTGGAAAAAGAACAAATCATGTTCACAAGACCAGCCAAACAATCGAAAGCTGCTACGATCGCGTCATTTAAAATATCTCATATATTGGCGAAACACAAGAAACCATTGGAAGATGAATGGATTGTGAAGGAAGCATTTATTTAAGCAGGCGGGACTTCATTTGGAGATTTCAAAATGAAACAGAAATCATGTATGCTATTAGAGAACTTCCGTTATCTTGTCCGACTGTCACAAGGCGTATTGAAGTCATGAGTCAGGACATGGCAGATAAACTAAAATATGATATCATGAAATGTACATACTTTTCTTTACAGTTCGACGAATCCTCCGATATAACAGACACTGCCCAGCTGTGTATTTTTATTAGGATGGTATTCAGTGACATGTTGGCTAAGGAAGAATTTTTGACAATCATTCCTGATTCCGTGGCGAAGATATATATGACGTTTTCTTCAATTTTGTAAAAAACTACAAGCTATCAATATATAAATTAGTGTGCATTACAACCGATGGAGCACCAGCAGTGACTGGAAACAAAAACGGTTTTGTGACATTGTGTCGAGCTGATAAAGATTTCCCTTCATTTTTTTTCATTCCATTGCATTACACATCAACAAGTTTTGTGTTCAAAAGTTTCAAACACGGAGGAAATTATTGGCATTGCAACAAAAATTGTGAATTCCATCTGTGCACGGAGCTTGCAACGGCGGCTCTTTAAGTTGCAGTTGAAAGCTAGGGAGTCGGCTGAACACATTGATTCAGTTCTTCACACGAACGTCAGGTGGTTGAGTCGCGGAAAATTCCTAGAAAAACAGCTTTTCTAGACGAAAGAGGTGATGACACTCTGATGTTGAAAAACGAAAAATGGCTGACTGATTTGACATTTTTGACTGACATCACAATGCACTTAAACACCTTCAAGGTAAACAAAAAACTATTATTGAGATGATTACCGCAGTTAACGCATTCAAAAGTAAATTGCAACTTATGATAGATCAACTGAAAACAAAGGATCTGAAACATTCTCCGTCTTTGAAAGCAAGGATTCCTCAGATGAATTATGATACGTATGAGTCTGAATTATCAGATCGCAGTAAGTTGGCAAATATATCATCATTTATGAGTTATCCTTCTTCATGTAAAAACAATGAGTTTAACATCATATATAACTATTTTGCTTTGTTACAACCTATAAACTCGAAATTTTGAATAACTATGAGTTTTTTCATTGATATTATTGGGAAGAACCTAACTAAACCTAACCACGACCTTGACTAAAATAATGTATATTGTGCGGAAAGCTAATATCTCTATATGCTACGGTACACCCTACCTGTATCGTGTATGTACGACAACCTTGCATCACACATACTTGCGGCATCTCAGAGTCGATCGTAAGTAGTCTAAAAATATTGAGGTACATCACCAGCAGTTCGAGTTTGAGCACCCCTGATCTCAATATTAAGAATTTCAGATTTTCCTGTTTTTGAAAAATTAAATGAAGCCTTCTATTGTATAAACGCACAAGTTATCTTAGTATGTTTCTTAAAAGTCCTTTATATTAACTTGCTATTAAGTTTCACAAGTCTCTAATAATATTATTTCTAAAGTGTTCCATTTGAGTTCAGTGGGACCAAATGGGTTAACTAGGACAGTATTATAAAATTCAAGTGAAAAATTTTGACATTATTATATTCCGTTGCAAAATTACTTGAACTTTTCATAACTTTCTCTTATTTCAGGTATCACTATTCAGCCTTCTGATAGAAGAAAACGAAAATTTACGGGTATTACGTTCCCTAAGAACGTTGAGAGCGTTGAGGCCTTTGAGAGCTATAAGCAGATGGCAAGGAATGCGGATAGTCGTGAACGCTTTGATGTATGCTATTCCGAGCATTTTCAATGTGTTATTAGTATGTCTGGTATTCTGGCTCATTTTTTCTATTATGGGAGTTCAGTTCTTCAGTGGAAAATTTTATAAGTGTGTTAATGAGGATGGGGAACTTCTTCCCGTTTCGGTAAGTAGATGGAAATATAACCCGATTCGATTAGGAAAAAACTGGATTCATCCATAAACAGTATGATCCATTTTGAAGGATCACCGTTCCATGACTTGGATATGAGTTTGAATTCTGTTTTTTTCTATTCATGAAGATTGCTGAGAGTTGCTAATTTTTTCACCCTGAAAAATCGGGTATACAGAAAACAATAACTGCAATGTAATATACCGTAATCCAGTAATACAAATACAAAGTTTTAGTATTCTAGTAAATACGATGTATAAATCACAGCACGGTTTGCTGGAAAACAAATGATAATATTCTTCATAATGTACTGAAAACTATTATTTGAAGAGATACGTTTCAATTCAGGAATATTGAGCTCTTTCGAAGATTCATAAATCTTCAGAAATTTCAAATTTCTTTTTCCGAGGAAATTTTAAGAAATAAACAATTTTTTCAACGGAAAACAAATCCTGCAATTGTATCTGTTCTGACTCGGTTACAAAAATAGCAATTTTCAATGTTCTGATAAATACAAGGTGTTGGACAAATTAACTTAAGTCGAGCTCGAAAATAATGAACAAACACTTCATGACAGGTGTTTTCTAACGAAGGAGATAAGAAATTAAATGAAGACTATAATTCTTGTGGTTCCAATGAAACAACTTTTCAAATTATAAACGAAGTCAAACATCAACTTCTATTAAGCCAATATTTAGTTCGACATATTTATCGTGGCATCTGCGGAAATTTCTGTTGACTCTGCAGATGTGAGGTTATCCCACCTCAAGCTCATCTTATTTTATTCCTCTTCCATAGCCTTTACCTATACTGTGTGACTGAAACTATGGCCACCTCTTTAACTTTTTTTCTATTGGGAATATTTTTATGAAACGGAATCGGAAAGAAGAAAACATTTTAAATTCGATAACATTAATTTGTTTGACATTTCGTTTCCGGTTATGCCGAAAACGATACCAACTTTCGATTTTCAAATGGGACACCCAGTATTTTTTTGATTATCTTAATTGTTCATCCCATCCTACGACCTTTTGACATATTTTTGAAAGAAAAACAATACATAATCTTTTTTTTTTGTAATTTTTATCTTTCGTTCTAGAACGCCATGAACAGTGCCAGTTGGCTCAGCTCAACATCTATCAAATACAAGGTTGTATCTGAAAATTTAATTATACATTTTTTACGGGGTATCAAAGTCTTAAATTTCAGTTTTTCTTCAAAAAGTAGATTTTCTTCTGTGACAACCATATCGGTCCACCCGGTATTACAGAAGCAGTATTTTTTATTCTTTTTTTTATACCACTCACGTCACTCTATTCTTAACGGTTCCCGAGTTGTAGTGGAGAATACCTAGGTAATTTTTGCATAGTTTTCCCATTCACTAATAACAATAACTACGTTGGCGATGCAAAATTTAATAACTTACTTTCTGGGAAAAAACTGAAATTCAAAACTTTGACACCCTGTGAAAAATGAGCAATTCCATTGTTAGATACAATCTTGTATTTTTGTGATAGGAGATGTTGAGCTAAGCCAATTGTCACTCTTCATGGCCTTCTAGAACGAAAGATGAAAATTGCAAAAAAACAAGATTGTGTTTTGTTTTTCTTTCAAAGATATGTCTAAAGGTTATAGGATGAGATGAACAATTGAAATAAGCAAAAAAGTACAGGGTGTCTCATTCGAAAATCGAAAGTTGGTATCGTCTCCGGCATAACCGAAAACGAAATGCCGAACATATTAATGTATTCAAATTCAAAATTTTGTCTTCTATCCGATTCCCAAATTTCATCGAAATATTTCATATAGAAAAAAAGTTACAGGGGTGAACCTAGTTTCAGTTACACCCGGTATATAAACCTTCCATTCGATCACTTCACAAGTGCAAAATCTGAAAAATTAAACAATTGAAGAAGAAAACTGGACTTGAGATACACAATATGTAATGAATAAAAATATGATAAACATATGTTCGTGTTTTATCCCATTTTCAAAAACTAAGTCGAAAATCGAATATTACAATGTCATTTATACCGGGTTGCGTAAAAGTTCTCAATAAAAGTCATAATTGATTGATATATGGGTATAAATTTCCAGTAGTAGTTCGAGAAAGCAACAAACCTTTTACTTTCGTAAGCACCATTAGAAGTTGGATAATTCTTCTCTTCTCTAAATTTTTCTGATTCCGGTGACGATATACGAGGTATGTAAATTAAGTTCGCGGAAAAGTGCCCGGACCTACCGGAAAGTACATAAATACTACCTTATATTCCTTCGCAAAAGTCACTCTCGAGTCGACGCACCGACGCCACCGTTGAACCCACTGTTGGTACACCCTAATATCGAAAAATGCGATGAGTGAAGATTCACTTTTGATTTTGACATTCTGGGTTTCGTGGGGGCGATCAACCCCACCTCTACCCCCTGTACTATTGTACTAGATATTCGGTAATGGAAGTTTTATATTTTCTATATTTCTGTTACATGATTGAAATAAACAATCAAATTCATTCATATATTGCACTCACTTCGCTTCTAGTGAAACACAAGGCCTATAAAAATATGAAACAATGAATAGAAATTATGATAAAAACGTTGAGGGAATGGAATGATTACATAATTATTCTACGATCATTTTTCACTTAATATATTTGAAATAATTCTCAAAGCATACAGATGCGTTAGGAATCAACGTAAATTCAAGGTATATTTCTACCTTGGAGCAGTTATTGAAATTATCCTCATAAAAGAAACATAGAAATAAAACAACTTTGTCATAAGCTAACAGAATGAAATCTCTATTGTTTTCTTTTTACAGGTTGTTGATAACAAATGGGATTGCTACAAGTTAAACTACACGTGGGAAAACTCAAAAATTTCCTTCGATCACGTTGGAATAGCATATCTTGCCCTATTTCAAGTGGTAAGATGCATTTTGGTTATTAATTATTAACAAGATTATTCAGAATAGACAAGAATTTCTCTACCCTGCTTTTAGCCTCCTAAAATATTTATCTACATTTCGCTAATTATGTGAGCACCATCGAGAGATTATGAATTCTATAAATTTTATTTAAACTGCAAAGATGAATTACCTTCCGATGGAAGAAATGAGTCTAGAGTTTTGCTGATATTAAATTAGGTTATATGGCCACTGGTACTGCATTCAATTCTATAAAAACGTATCCCATTTTTGATTTACTAAGGTTGGTAGGCCATGGAAGGCCATGCTCCTTCGGAAACCAGCTATAAGGAAGTTATAGTTAACCCATTAGTGCATAAGGTTGAAAAAGGATGAAAGTTCAGTTCTTTTTATTTTTTAGTATTTAGTAGTTATAGTAATATAATCAACAAACAAAATACATTTAACTTTCATATGAAAAAAATTAGGAGTCATCCGATAAATCGGATTGTGCGCACAAGTCACTCAAAATGTATGAAAATGTTTGAAACATAATTTAGAATGTAATCCAACTCCACATTTTGTGAAATGAATTTGCTCTCTCGACCGCAAAATCTGCATAGTCTTTCGGTAGTAATGTATTTTGGCCAGTGACTTAGAGCGTCGTAATGAGTATCGTTCATTAGATTTTTCATCTGCTTACCTTTTGCTGATGGTTTACCGTAAGTTTGTAGAAGAGACATGGCTGTATTCCTCCCAAAAATCAGAAGAGAAGCATCGTCCCTTTCTCCTGGACAGATTCTTATCATCAATAACCGGGAATTAGTCACCGATACATCCAATAAGTTGCAGAATATTGGCCAGCACCATTTTTTTTTGACGCATTCTTGTTCTACCTATGCCATGGTTATAATTCACAAAAAGGTTTGGTTGAGTAACAGATATTTTTCCATTACTTCCTTTAGACCATGTCGAACACTTTGTTTCTGCAAAGGTATCGAAATTGGTGGCACAAGTAACTACCTTGTCATCCTACCATCTGACAAGGCACACTGTGTTTTCACTATCCGTCCTTAAATCATACCTACCCCTCTCCTGTTTTTGCGTAACAGATTTTTCTGGGAAGGGACATTTACCAACTCTATTGTCACGGATAGTTCCAGTTGCGCAGTATCCAGTCCATGTCAAGTGCTGAAATAACTGTATTGAAGAAAAGTATTTGTCAACTTATATCCTTGATTCGGCGGAACCACTCGCAGAATTTATTAGAGAAAGAACAATATCGCCGCCGATTCCAAATTCTTTAACCTTGTCACTTTCGTCTGTGTATAACTCGAAAGAAACCAAGTAACCATCGCTGTTACAAAGAGCCCAATTCTTAAAACCAAATGTAATTAGTCTTCCTTTTATATATTGTTTGGCAGAATAACGGCCATAATATGGAATCATAGATTCGTCTATCGATATATGTTCCATTCATCCACCCTGTTATCGAAAACTCTCATTCAAAGATGTTATGAAAGGTCTGAGTTTATACAATCGATCGTCCTTGTCAATGGCTGAATTATCATCCAAGTGAAAATGCCTAAGGATCAGTTCGAAGCGATTCAGTCTCATGTTTTCTGTAAAATTTGAGGCACGTCATCCAGTGTGGACCAATACTATCTTTTGTTGGGATATTTGATATATCCTGAAAAGAAATGACCACCTATGAACACAAGCAACTCCTCCATCGATACATTCAAAAGGTTGTTTTTTTGGCTTGAGTAAGCATTTGTTTGTCTAAGAATTTGTGATAGTAGCTCACTGTTGAAGAAAAGGCTAAAATATCTGAGGCAGATGTTGCCTGTTTCGCATTTTCTGATGGTTGTTTTTCCACACAAGCTACATCAAACTCGGGGTATTTTTTCCTCCATTTCAGCGTTTCCGGTTCAGATCTTTTAGTGCTATAACTTCCTTTTGATTTTCGATACAAAGATATTTTGCTAACGTTTCGTCGTCACTCGAGTCATATTCATAATAAGTGGAGGTAATAGCAACTTGTTCAAGCGATTGTGATGGAAGATTGTTTTCATTCGAATCAATTTCTTTATTTTTCACAGGTTATTCGCATCGAGCACTCCACATTTGCGGTTCTAGGTGGTTCAAATTTCCATCAGGCTGATCACTGATGTCTGAATCACAGTCAGTGTCTTCCCCATCTTTTGGGTAGAATAGGATATATCCATTCCATCATAAAAATCATCAATTTCTTCGATATCTTACAATTCTACAAGAGAGAGTCTGAATATGAAAACATTTCGTGGTACCGAAAATTTTGAACCTCAAGAGCTGACTTGTGCATAGCATCCGATATATCGGATCTCAAGTTTAAACCCATATATTTTCGAAAGAATATATATCTAAGGCTAGTATTTGCAAGAAATATATGATGGTCATTCTTTCACAAACCGAACACCTTTCTGACCGACACATTTTAGATTTAACTGAAATTTTTTTTACGGGTTCTATATCGAAAAAAAAGAGATACGTGTAGGAGGTTTTTTTTTTGTATTATCGATAATTTGAAAAGTAAACAAGATCGAAAATTCGTGAATTTGATGATTTTTCAATAATAGCCTATTTTTCAAAAACTCATAACTCCGGTTCTTTTTGAGCTAAAAACTCCATTCTTTTTTATTTTGAAGGTAAAAAAACAAGCCTTAGGAAAAATACTCACAAAACAAATAGTTGAAAAATTCAAATTGCAATTAACAATTTAAATGTTCAAATCGGTTTTTAACAACGGTTCCACCCATGAATCAACTTTTTACTGTTTCTATCGTATTCTGCGTCAAATTTTCTATCGAAAACGCTTTAAAAAACGATGGAGAAGTTATTTTTACTGTGAGTAAAAAATTAATTCATATAGCGCGGTACGTCATATCGACACGTGGTTCACATTCTACGGCTCATATGGCTGTCAATATCTGTATAATTTTTTTTTTGAAGGTTGGATGGAAGTCAGGCATGCCACTTTTGAAACTTATATGCCTATATTTATTTTGGTTGTGATGGAAGTCAAAAAGAAGGTGGACAGATGCTGTGTGAAAATGCCTGTTTCAGTAGAAGCGAAAGTGAAACATTATTATACAGCAATGAAAAAACAGCCTCAAAAAGTAATAAAACGACCAATAAATCAGTTCTTAGCCATGTTTTATGATCTGTCGAACTCGAGAAGATTCGAAATAGTGTTTTTTGGAATTTTACTCATTAAATATGATTCGTAACGCGTTTTACTACACCGTATGAATGTACAGATGAATATGAGAATATAAATAAATATAAATGTTCTTGAGTAATCAAAAGCTTATTGCAAACTTATATGCCTATATTTATTTTGTTATATTCATAGTATGTGGATCTTTTTTACTCTGAATTTATTCATTGGAGTGATCATCGACGATATTTGTTTTGATATTTCTAAATATGCTCAGTATGGGAATAGAGCACCACAACCAACCTCATACAGTGTTTTTCATTCTCGAAGTTGGTAATGCATTTTTACTACAGTATTCAGCTTAGGTAAGTAAAATTTAATAAAAGTGAATTAATTGAGAACTGATAACATATAATTTTCTTGCAGAGGCTATAGTGAAAATAATAGGTTTAAGGTACCACTATTTTACTGTTCCATGGAACGTATTTGATTTTTTACTAGTTTTGGCTTCCATTCTTGGTATACTCATGGAGGATATCATGATTGATTTTCCTGTTTCCCCCACGTTGTTACGAGTAGTTCGAGTTTTTAGAATAGGAAGAATTTTAAGGCTCATCAAGGTGAGAAATAAAATTTGATTTTACTGTAATGTTAACCCGAGTATATTTGGTCTTGATCACAATAATCATGTACATTTTTCCACTGATCCACATGAAATTTTATTGTTTAAATGAATCAAGGAAAAGAGATTTTTGTCCGCTTACATTTTATCATCTGAAGAAAGTCAAACTTTTATTTGCTTCGGAACTTTATTAGAAAAATACATCAATACTAAGGCACCGTTAACACAAAACCAAACCGCTGATATCTTCAATATCAAAATCTGCTGCTGTACCCCCATTTTCGATGTTTCAGTGCGGCAACTATATGGAATACTGTAAATAGAAAAAATGAACCTCCTTCTCCCTCCTCGATTTTCGAGGAAAATTCATTGAAGAAAAGAGGTCGCAGCTATTTCTTTTTGTTTTCAAATGATTCCAGAAATTACCTCAAACAGGATTTTTCCCTAACTAACTAACACCAACAGAACATCAAAATCGAATCGCCTTGATGTTGTGCATTTACGCACCGATAGAAATCGGACATCGGACCAGTATTGTTTATTATTGCGATTGAATAAACCGTCACTATAGTAGGGGAGTCGACGATGTTGAATCGGGATTTACTCGAACATCATAAAGGCTTATTTGGCAGCGAAGCTGATAACTAAAAAAAATATCATAGAATATACAGGGTTGCATATAATAGTATGTCACAACTAACTTCAAGAGGTAAATCTACGTGCAATTTTAAGAAAAGGTTTATATAAACATAGGTCCGCAAAAGTTTCATTACGGAGCTACAGGGTGTTGAAATTTCCGGGAAAAATTGGTTTTTCCTTAGATATTGAGCCCAAAGTTCGAATGCAAGCTTTTTCTTACAGCCTCCATCTTAACTGCAATTCACAAGGTGTTTTCATGTCTCCTTTTACCCTTTCAAACTTTTTTGCAGTACGCCACAGATCAGCGTACAATCAATTTTCGTCATCTTCGTTCGATTCAGAAACTTTTTTGACATCTGTAATTTTTTTATACCTCCAACCGTTTTCGAGGGAAAACTTATTGTTTCCCTCGTTTACCCGTTTTCTGAACGTTATACAAGGTGGTTGTTCTAAGGTGTGTTGAAAAAATAAACATTACGAGCCAGAGCCTGTATTTTCTACATCCGATTCGGACGGACAACCAAAATACTTTTTCCTAATGTCTCTAAGCTCACTTCCTGGGAACATAAGTTATTGATGAGAAAAATTTCGAGGAAATTCGAAAAATCACCCTATATATCGTAAAGGACTGCCGAAAAGAGAAATTAGAAGATGGCATATGATAGACATTGGTCTGTTATACCTTTGGTTTTACCATGGCCGTTCTGCATCGAAACACCTAGTATAAGATGTACAACATAATTCTAAAAAGTATATGACGAACTAGATGCATTACGTACTTCATCCTTATATTTAATTCAGGGTACTTTATCAGAAAACGAAAACGATTGTGATAATTTAATATTAGGCCTTTATACGTTCATTAAGAATTTCATAAACATCCAGAGTTTTCAACCTCGTAAAATTTTTCTTTTCTTTTTTTCAGGCTGCTAAAGGTATAAGAAAACTGCTTTTCGCTCTTGTGGTTTCTTTACCAGCCCTATTCAATATAGGCGCATTACTAGCTCTAATAACCTTTATATATGCAATAATTGGTATGTTTCTATTTGGACACGTCAAACAGCAAGGTGCACTAGATGATATGGTGAATTTTCAAACGTTCGGAAGATCCATGCACTTGCTGTTCAGACTTATAACATCTGCTGGATGGAATGATGTTTTAGAGAGTCTTATGATTGAATATCCAGACTGTGACCCTACCTATAGGCATCAGAGTAATGGAAATTGTGGATATCCGTTGTTGGCCATAATATATTTCACTAGTTTTATCATTATCAACTACATGATTGTAATAAATATGTACATAGCTATAATTCTCGAGAACTTCAATCAAGCTCACCAAGAAGAAGAAATTGGTATCGTGGAGGATGACTTAGAAATGTTCTATATAAGATGGAGCAAGTAAGTATCTCAATGTTTTGCATGTGCCTGATTGTATTATTCAATAAAAATACCTTGTCTCATTTCAATTCGAGTATTTCCTCGAAGACAAATTTTCCTTGGGTTTGTGCTAATGAATCTGTCAACACTAAAATTGACATAGATAATAAAACTTTTCTGGAATAATTCATAATTTATAAAATGATGGATATACTTTCAAATTCTAATATTCAGAAATTATATATTTACGTTGAAAGTAATAAAGTTCATTCCAATGAAAACGAACCGCCAATTTGATCTCCTAAAACAAATCGATTTTTGATTAGAAGGGGACATTTTTCGTTACGTTTAGTTCTCCTTATTTTTGAATGAGGAAAAGGGGTCGCGCTACTATTTCTCAAGGTAACTCCATACGGCGGTATAATTATTCACTTTCCGCAATAATGTGACGAATCAAAATCGAGAATTGTTTTGAAAAATGCCATGTATTCATGAATTCGTTCGATCTTGGTTTGAGGAAATATCGATCGAAATTGATGTGGTTCAATCGAAAAAATTTCATCTAATTATTTTTTGCACTAACCTTATCATGTGTCACCCCAAAATTTTGAAATTGAGAAAGTGTAGAAAATGTAACACTACTTGGACTTCTATGATTCTCTTGAAAATCATCTATTTCGAATAAAAAAGGGTAATCATGATACATTCCTATCGCAACTGTTTCACCATTTACTTCAATGCATTGGTACAATCGAGACGAATGGTTGCCTAACATTCTCCTGTACTAGTGATGTTATGCTGATATACTTTAACAACCCTTTCTCGTAGTTTTTCAAGAAGCCGGCGTAACATGGTCTTCAGCTTTGAGAGACTCCCACAAGATAAAATCGAGAGGCGTTAGATCAGACCATTCTATAGTGCCTTTCCTATCTATCCAATGACCCAGAAATCTATTGTCCAGGTAGTCTCGCACAGAAGCAGCATAATAGGACAGTGTTCCATAATGTAGATACACTCCCCACAAAAATTGTCACAACGATCATCAACTGGTGTTATCCAATTTCTTCCCTGTCCGGCCCTCTTTCCATATTCCCCTGTTTCGTGGTACCGATTAATTGCTCTTGAAATAGTGCATTTGTTAACATTCAACGAGTTAGCCACGTAACAATGGCTTCGCCCCTCCTCTAGATGTGTTACAATTCTTACCCCTTCATGATCACTCAAATAGCGCCTAGGACGTTCTCCAGCCATTACAATAAATTCGAAGATTCGAAAATCTACACAAACATATCTTGCATTAATTTAGCGTGAAAACTGAAGAGAAATTGAATGAATATTGATAGTCAAATAAACTCATTCTCGTTTCAGACGTGTTTGAGATCCTATGGAAACAAATGTTACTACATAGATAAGATTTTTTCTCCTCATATGTCCGAAAACATATGTTGACAAAGAAACGGCGATCGAGCTGCTTAATCGATTGTGGAATTCCGAATACCAGGTGATGCGACAATTTTCATGGTTTGTGTATAACAATGATATGTTCGACTAAACCTGTTCAGATTATATCGTCTGTGAGAGGATCAATCAAGTTCGGAAGAATGTTCAAAAAGGTTTTGCCGTCCAAGTTTTCTAATATAAATAAGAGTCCTTCAAACAATCCCAAAATTAAGTTTTTGTGGTCTTTCAATATGATTCTCTCACTTTAAAAGGAGATTACTGTCACTACAGACTCCACAGTCATGGCGATGCACCTCGACATTCGAAAATGAACTCGAATCGTCTGAAAAAGCAATTTCGTATTTTCATTGATCTGCTCACTGAAATGTTTGCAGAAGTCTAAACGAAGATCATCTTCATTCAATTCGTGTATGAGTATATATTTTATATGGATGGAATTTGTACTGGTCGAGAATTTTTTTAAATGCTTGTCCGGTATTCCAGATATCTACACTCCCCACAAAAATTGTCGCATCAACCTACTTCTACGACAATATTATATAAACTTTTAGGTTGGTCATTCAAGAGTCGCTTAGTAACTCTCAGAAGTGTAAAATAAGAAGATATAATTCAAAAGAGATGAGTTTATGCTGGAAAATATTAACAATCTTCTAGTCAATGGACAATTTAAAAATTCTACCATTTTCAAACATTCGTACTCTTGAGTCACTGGAGTTCCAAATTTCAGGAACCAGTTTTTCTAGTTGCTGGAGTGTTCTACAATGCATCCTACGTTGCTGAATTTGCCACCCCATGTTGTTTCAAACATATTCTATGATTCAAGTCGGAACTTTGAGTGGCGAAGAAATAGTGCTTTGGTTAACATTCAACAAGTTAGCCACGTAACATTGACTTCTAGAAGTATAACAATTCTTACCACTTCATGATAACTCGAATAGCGTCCAGGACTTTCAGCAGCCATTAAATTCAAAGATTCGAAAATCAACAAGAAACACAGAAAACTTGCATTCATTTAGCGTGAAAACTGAAGAGAAATTCAATGAATACTGATAGTCAAATAAACTCATTTTGGTTTCAGACGTGTTTGAGATCATATGGAAACAAATGTTACTACATAGATGAGATTGTTTTCTCCTTGTACTTCCAAAACATATGACCAATCAACTAGCATCGAATTGTTTCTAATCATTTTTAAAATCGAGTGTTTCCTCCCCGGGCCCTAATTACTGCCAGTATATGTCTCGGAAGCCCCTCCAACAAATTTTGGATAAACTCTTGAGTCACTGGAGTTCCAAATTTCAGGAACCAGTTTTCCTAGTGGTTGTAATGTTCTACAATGCATCCTACGTTGCTGAATTTGCCACCCCATATTGTTCCAAACATGTTCTATGAGATTCAAGTCGGAACTTCTGGCTGGATATCTTAAAATATCAATTTCGGCATTTTGCAGAAATTCTGTAAATACTCTAGCTGCAGGAGGCCGAGCATTATCATGCATATAGATGAAGTTTTCGCCAATCAATGGGTTAGATATCTGCGATGTATCTGGCCGCTGTCATTCTTCCATTATTCACTAGGACTAAAAAAAGAAAAACGGAACGACAGCAATGTTGTGAAAGTGTCATCAAATGCTTCAACAGTGTTTCCGGTAAATAGAGTAAAGAGGTTTTCCCAATCTGAGAAGAAATATATTTATATAGATCAATCAGGCTTGACAAAATCTTACAAGGAAAATATGGAAGTTAGAGTTAGCACCAAGGGAAAAAATGGTATTCCCTTTTGTTTGCTTATTGCATTAACGTGGCTACGTGGCTGTGCAAAACTCTCGGCGCTTAAATATGGAAAATGTCGGCCAACTCGACCAACTAGAATTCAGAAGACCTACAGCAACTGAACAATTAGAATCTAACAAGAGAATGGAAAAGAGAAAAACTTCCAAAGCTCCAAAATTTCACATTATGACAGACTGGATCATCTCATTGTTTATAATAACCAGCAGCGACGATGCGCAGTATGCCTTGAAAAAGCAAATTCGGCTTGCATCCGAAAGATTGTTTTGTTTCTTAACATACTATTTAATAATTTGATTGAGGAGGTCGTTACTTGATGAAGATCGATAAACATATTTTCAATGAAATAAAACTGAAGTATTTAGATTTTCACTATATTAACAAAACTATGACCGGTTTCACCACACTGTGGCTTCATCAGATAGATACAAACTAATGAACAGAGTTATTCCTATATATAAGTCTTATTTCCTACTTAATATTACAACTCAAGAATTGCTTCATTCAGTAGAATTTGACATTTCAGATTCCGGAACAAGATTCAAAGTTCATTAACTAATTCACAAAAAGTATAA
The DNA here is from genome assembly GCA_013387265.2 of Cryptolaemus montrouzieri. Lineage (NCBI taxonomy): Eukaryota > Metazoa > Arthropoda > Insecta > Coleoptera > Coccinellidae > Cryptolaemus > Cryptolaemus montrouzieri. Next base: position 131,424,696 of record JABFTP020000185.1, read on the forward strand.
AATTCATTTGCGAAAATTAAATAAATTTTTGAGTAATAAACCTGAAACTTCAAAAATCAAGTCCGAATTTTCCGATCACCAATTTTGTGATAGGTTCAGTAATATTTCAGATGCTAATTTTTCCGAAGATGAAGTTTTACTTCTAGCAAAGGGTTTTGAACACAAATTAGAGTCAGATAACGCTCGTCCCCATTTCCATCTGCTAGTATTTGAAACCGAAATAGCCCCAAATTATTCACCGCAAGCCAAACACCTGAAACACTCTTCAGCGTTAGTACTTCAAAAAGAGTTCAATGGTTTTCAACCTAAGAAATTCGAAAATACAACTTTAAAGTCCATTAAATCTAAGTCCGCATCTGAAGATATCATATTCACCAAAGCAGACAAAAGTCATACAGTCATAGCCTTAAATAAAGCAGATTATTCATTGAAAACCCAACATTTCATTGAATCAGGTTGTTATGAAGAAATTTATAAAGATCCATCTAATAAATTTCAATCCATAGTAAAAAACGCTTTAGAGTATGCCTATAGTCTATAATACATACCAACCAAAAATATAAACTTTTCATTGACCACCCGCAATCACCAAAACTTTACTCCCTCGTCAAACTCCATAAAACAGGGCATCCCATCAGACCAGTAGTTTCATAATTTTAAGCTCCTGCTGTAGAACTTTCACGCTTTCTCATAGACATAATTCACAGTACGCTAATTTTGAACCTAAATTCTCAATAAAAAAAAAACTCTTTGCTCCTAATAAATAAAATTCAGCACACGATACTACCACCGAACGCTAAACTTATGTCATGGGATGTAGTAAATCTCTTCCCTAGTGTTCCACCTAGTGATACAGTGAAACTCATCAACAACGCCCTTCAAATTAAAAAAGTCAATCCGATAACTCAATCAGAAGTCTGACACCTTTTAGAAATTTGTTTAGAACAAAATTATTTTAACTTCAATGGAGTATTATATAAAAGTAAAAAAGGTTTAATCATGGGTAATCCTCTGAGCCCTCTGCTCGCTAAAATTTTCATGGATAATATTGAAAAAACTATCCAAGAACATCCGTTATTCAAACACTTCATTTATTGGTTTAGATATGTCGACGATATCATTTGTTGTTTCACTGGCACAAACAGACAATTAGAGTCATTCAAAACATTCATTAACATATTTTCACGATAATAATAAATTCACGTTAGAGATAGAAACAGAAAACTCCATTAACATTCTGGATTTAACTATTGCTAAAATTAACGGCAACCGTGATTTTTCTATTTTTCATAAGCCATCGCATGCAGATATTACTATTCACAGCTCATCTACTACACAAATAATTTCATAAAAGAGCTAAATATAATTGAACAAATAGCAGTCAATAACGGTTACAGTCCAACTATTATTGAGAACATGATTTCACACAAAAAATTTCTAAAAGCAATCCAGGAAGTATTTCCAAGTATAAAAAGTTCTAACACAAAATACAACAGCTTTACTTATATTGGTAATCCTAGTCTAAAATCAAAATCATTCCTCTCGCATTATAATTTCAATATAGCATTCCGATCTGATAATTCTTTAGGCCGACATATTAAAACTGCAAATCTAAAATTGGTAATAAATCTGGTGTTTATAAACTGTCTTGGGGGGATTGTAATAAAATTTATATTGGTAGAACTTTCAGAAACTTCAAAGTTAGATTATCCGAGCATAAACGTGGTTTTAATTATCATCAATCAGATCCCCATTATTCTAATCACTTACTCGAAGAAAACCATAACTTTAATGATAATTTCAAAGTTTTACACAATGATAACAATAGACGAAATTTTAGAGATCAACAAAGAAAAGAATTCAGGTGGGTCAATTAGATTTAAATCCTTCTCCCTTACTCAATCTTTTCCATTCATAAAGTAAGCAATTCCGATGGGTTTTCCAACATACCCCTTGTACTTGTACCTATTGTAATATTAAGTAGGAAATAAGACAAATATATAAGGAATAACTCTGTTCATTAGTTTGTATCTATCTGATGAAGCCACAGTGTGGTGAAAACGGTCATAGTTTTGTTAATATAGTGAAAATCTAAATACCTTAGTTATATTTCATTGGAAATACATACTATTTAATGCTCAGATGTTCTTTTGATGAAAATATAGACTTTAAAAATCGATCGATTATTTCATATGAGCTATGGTACTACTGTCCTTTTAAAAAGACGCTCAGTTTCGACCAATAGCAACACATGAAAATTCAAGAAAATGGTGGATTATACTTTATAGTTCAACCTTGATCCACGAAAAAAATTCCATTTAAAAAAAAAGATAGGTTAAATGGGTTGATGTCACTACTTGATGATACAGTTACATCTAAAAATGAGGCTGAAAATATTGACGTTCCTGTAGAAAAACGGGCGAGAATGGAATTACCAGCAGAAGGTACCCCCAGTAATGTACCATGTACAGTTTTGTCTAATGTTTTAAGAAGCGATGAAGACAATGAAAATACTACATCTGAAACTAGTGTAGTTTTTGACAAATTTGTTGTAATGCAGAGAATACGAAATGAGCACACTAAAGAAAAACGTTTAAGTATTAATGATGATTTTTCGTGGAAATTAAATGCAAAATTCCAGTCCGTCATTCAATTGCCGGCAATATTTGTCGTATCCACCAGGCTCCGTAGAAAGCGAAAGTGGAACTGGCCTAATCTACGACTCGTTAAGAAATAGATTGGAGGGAGACAAAGCTCGAAGCTTTTGTTCGTGAAGTATAATACACAACTTTTGGAGTCAATTCATTCGATTTAATTTGTTTCAGAGCTTTCGTTCATTTAATATAATATAATATGCTACTTTGGGATGAAATTAATTTAATTTAATTTTATATTCATTTGGGAACATGCCATTTGTTTCCTTGTTTGTGTTACATTTTATAATTAAAATGAGAAAAATTCGACTGAATGATGTTTTTTTGTCCTTAAATAAAAAATATTTCTCCTGCCACCACTTCTGACCCTGCATCTCCCTCCGGTTCCTACTCCGATAAATCAAAATTAAAAACTCCTTCAGTTCCGATATAATTAGCTCCATTACATCCTTGAACCACATCGTTGATGATTGATTCATATGCTCAGAATTGTCATCATAAAGCATAATACATAATAGTTTATATGTCCGAGAGTTATTTAGTGACTTGCTTATGCCTATTCATATCGATCGAAATAACTTGTTTATCGTAATCAACTCACCTCTGACATCACTATGGCATATCAAAACACACACAATTAAACAAAATGAAATGAAAAAGTGGGGGTTGTAATTGGTGAAAAACATCATATCTGGCCATAAACGCAAAAAAACTGTCTGGGAACTTTTCACTGAAACAGGCATCCATTCATAGTAATTGCTGAAAGCTCCCTATATCTCAAAATTGTTTGAAAATGAAGAGGGGAGACGTTTGTGGAAGCTTAATTCTAGTAGACCAGAATTCCAAAAAAATTTAGTATCTGCTTTCACTGTCTCCAAATTGATGTCTGTCATCTCTGAAACTTGACAATTGCCTAGTAGCAAAGCTATAACTATGCATCAAATCTCTGAAGCGTTTATCCCTATACAGGGTGTTACATAATAGCATGTCACAACTTGGGGAAGTAAATCTACGAGCAATTTTAAGAAAAAAGTTCATATAAACATAGGTCAGCAAAAGCTTCGTGACGGAGCTACAGGGTGTTGAAATTTCCGGAAAAATTGTTTTTTTCTTCAAAACTCCTGCAGTTTTTGAGATATTCAGCCCAAATTTGGAATGATAGCTATTGTTGATAGCCTGCATCATTACACGTCCTGAATTTCAAGTAGAATCTACAAGGTGTTTTCTTTTCCGGAATTCATGTCTTCTTTTGTCCTTTCAAATTTTTTGCAGTACGCCACTGATCAGCATATAATCAATTTTCGTCATCTTCGTTCAATTTAAAAACTTTTTTGACACTTGTAATTTTTTCGTATCTGTAACCGTTCTCCAGCAAAAAATATTAAACGATTGTATGCATTCGCTGAATTGAAAGCACTTCTAATTAAAAAAATGACTAGAGACTGATTTTTTTCATTAATTCATTCATTTACACAGTTGCTAAAAATGAACCAGTGTCTAATCGAATTGTTCATTGAATGAACGATTAGTTTTGAGACTTTTGAAGTTATTGCTGTAAGAAAAAATTGCTAATTTTACTAACGCCGAATTGGCTGATATCCATTACATGACGGAAACACAACAGAAGCTAGGCGATTTTATCAGGTGCGCTTTCCAAATCGAGTAACACCAGACAGGCGAATATTTTCAAATATCAATTGAAGGTTCAAGGAAACTGGTACTTTTACCGTAAATAATCATTTAAAAGGTGCAACTCAAACTATGAGAACTCCAGATATTGAGGAAGCAGTTTTGAATTGTATTGATTTGAATCCTCATGTGAACAGAAAAACTAGAAATAAGTTGAATATTTCACATGTTCTAGCTTGGAGGATTCTCCACGACTTTTTATTGTGCCCGTTTCATATTCAACGCGTCCAAACTCTACTTCCTCGAGATTTTCTTTCAAGACTTCAATCAAACACCCGTTTCATATTCAACGCGTCCAAACTCTTCTTCCTCGAAATTTTCCTTCAAGACTAAATTTCTGCCAATGTTTCTTAGATAGAATTAGAGAAAATGCTTATTTTGATATTGAAATAATGTTCACAGACGAAGCTAACTTTTCGAGAACTGCTATCATAAATTTTCACAATAATCATTATTGGACTGAGGAAAACCCCCATTTTATTGAAGAATCTCATCATCAAGAACAATTCTCACTGAATGTTTGGGTCGGAATAATTGAAAATTATTTGATTGGACCATTCTTTTGCCTAACAGACTAAACAGTCCTGCTTATCGGCAATTTCTTGAGGAGGAGTTACCTTTATTGCTCGAAGATGTGCCACTTTTGGTGAGAAACATAATGTGGTTCATACATGACGAGGCACTGGCACATTTTAGTGGAGAAGCTATAGAATTCTTGAATAATACATTCAACAACCCATGGATAGGTCGGAGTGGGCCAGAACCGTGGCCTCCTAGGTCCCCAGACTTAAATAGTTTAGACCTTTTCCTATGGGGATATCTCAAAAATTTAGTTTTTACCACTCCAGTGAACACTTAAGAAGAATTGAGAAATGGAATAACAACCTCTTGTGACACGATAAGAAATACCCCAGGAATATTTCAAGGAGTGCGTGATAATATGCGAAGAAGGACAGAGACCTGTATTCTTGCAGGTGGAGGACACTTCCAGCAATTCATTTAGTTTTTAATTGTTCTTCTTTTCAGTTTGATACTGAATAAGTATAAGTTGAGTCTCAGAAGAGTAGCTTTCAAAATAAAAGCAAGTTTTGGGCATACCTATCGAGTATTTCAATCATTTTTTTGTTATTTATCGAATAACATACAATTCAAATAATTCAAATTCAATAATTTTTCATTCGAAAACGGTTATAGATACGGAAAAATAACTAGTGTCAAAAAAGTTTTTAAATTGAACGAAGATGTCGAAAATTGATTGACGCTGATCTGTGGCGTGCTGCAAAAAAGTTTGAAAGGGCAAAAGGAGACATGACCTCCGAAAGAAATGACCTTGCGAATTTCAGTTAAAATTTAGGACGTATAATGATGGAGGTTGTAAAAAATAGCTTGCATTCCAAATTTGGGCTGAATATTTCAAAAACTGTAGGAGTTTTGAAGAAAAAATCAAATTTTTCCGGAAATTTCAACATCCTGTAGCTCTGTAAGGAAGCTTTTGCGGACCTATGTTCATATAAACTTTTTTCTTAAAATTGCACGTAGATTTGCCCCTCAAGATGTGATATACTATTATGTAACATCCTGTATATGTAGCTTCAATTGATGCAGAGAAAGAAAACTCATTCAATGACATTGTCGCCACCTAGTATTTGGCTAATGTATCTTACGAGCTTAATATGATTATCTGGTGATTGAAGTGGGAAATGTTCGAAATGATCTGGGGTGATCTAAGAATCGAACACGATACACAATGCCGATTTGAGTTTCTCTTCTCTCTTCAAAGGCATACGGAATATAAAACATGTAACATGAACACGTAATTCATCTCTAATAGAAACTGAAATTTTATGACTTTTATAAACCATTAAATTATTTTTTCAGATATGATCCACATGCCACCCAGTTCATAAGGTTTACTCAGTTGTCTGAGTTCATAGCTTCCTTAGATCCCCCTCTAGGCATTTCGAAACCTAATACTGTAGCTCTAGTTAGTTTCAACTTGCCGATAGCTAAGGGTAATAAGATCCACTGCCTTGACATCTTACATGCGTTAGTTAAGCATGTCTTAGGCCATGTTGAGGAGACTGACACATTTAGACAGGTGAGTATTTCTACTTTATTCATCTCGAATTCGAAAATTATAAATATCTTATATTAAATCCCATTGTATTTTATGTCTTGAATATCAAAGTGGAGAAATTCATTCAATACAAAAGAACTTTCTAATTGAAATATTCGAACAAAGTAGAAATGCAATACTTGAAAAAGAAATAAGAAAAAAGAATAAAAGAAGAATGAAACTCCATCTTTACTAAAACCTGATGATTTAAACAACTCCTTTTTGAGTGTGGGAAGGAAAGCTGCTGAAGTTGCTCTAATACTAAAGAACACCCACTCAATCTCCTCAGGAGAGCCAAGGAAAGGGTTGAGACCTCAATTTTTCCTAATGAAGTAACGGGGAGTGAAGTTCTTCGAATAACACAGAACTTGAAAGCAAAGGACACGAAAGATACGTATGGCATGTCTACCAACCTATTGAAGAAAATTACTCCGAGCATCATAAACCAATTTTTTGTTTTGATAAACAAATGTTTCTCAGAGGGGTTTTTCCCGGATCAATTGAAAAGAGCGAAAATAGCTCCAATATTCAAGGCAGGAGATCCACAATCATCGGATAACTATCAACCCATATCAGGTCTACCTGCAATATCTAAAATATTCGAGATAGCTCTGAGAGAGATAGACTTGTCAATTTTTTTTGAACACCATAATATTTTTTGAGAGCAGCAGCATGGCTTTCTCAGGCAGAAATACATATAGACTGCGCTGACTCCAATCTTGAACAAAATAGTGGTAACCTTTGATGAGGGAAACAAATGCAAACTTTCGGCCTGTGATTTGAGCAATGCGTTTGATAGTGGAGTCCATTTTGAAATAATTGGGAAGTTAGATTTTTGTGGTATGAGAGGGGATGCTTTGAATTTGATCTATCTGACTAACAGATACCAGCAAAAATGCTTCCAGGGTAAATGCTCCCAATAGCAGCCAATCAACTATGGTGTGCCACAGGGTTCTATCTTGGGTTCGCTGCTGTTCCTCGTTTGTATCAATAATCTACCTGATAATGTAACATCATATAGTTCCGTTCTTTTTGTTGACAATACCAGCTTTTCTAATATTGGCGTCGACTAAGTGAATCGGTTGTCATCGAATACACTTGCTGAGGCATAATACTGGTTCGATATAAACAAACTGCAATTGAATGAAGAAATAACCCAAGAACTCATATTTGAAACCCGACCTGAAGTAAATACTCACCTCTAATTTCTGGGAATTACCCTGGAACCATATTTGAAGTTCGGTCAGCATATACAAGATCTAGTCAATAAACTGTCCAGCGCCATCTTCACCGTGAGGAGAATGAAACAAATTGCCGGAAAAATAACAGCACGAACTCACTTTTTTGGCTGCTTCCATAGTTTGATATCCTACGGTGTTATCTTCTGGGCAGGACATGGTGAAAGTCAAAAAAATCTTTGTAAAACAGAATTCTGCTGTGCGGATACTATGCAATGCTAAAAGTACTAATAGTTGCAGGAATTTTTCCAAAGAAAAAGGCATACTTACCCTACTATCACTATTCATACATTCATGCATACTTTTCATTCACGATCACGGACATAATTTTCAAAAAAATAATTTCAACCATTCCTATTCAACCCGAAATGCTGATAAATGTATCATACCCTACCACAGAATTATTCACAAATCAGTATAATTCACACAGCAATGCGAATTAAAATCAATGAGTATAACGAACCTTCAAAAACATCTAAAGCAGAAACTAGTTTCAAAATCCTACAACTGTATGAACGAATATTTGAACTAACAAAATTTGTGAGCTATAAATATATCAGTTATCTTTGTGTGTGTATTTCACCATAAATACGTTTGTCGAAATATAAGAATGTGTACTGTACTATATATATTATAATAATATTATGTTGACAACCTCATCAATCATCAACATCATCAACTTTTGGTGGCTTGTATTGTTCATTTAATCCTGATTTGTTTCTTTCTGCTAAATGGACAATAAATAAATAAATAAATAAATACTGAGCTTGACTTTTCAATTAATTCAGAATATTCAGCATTCACTATTGAGTGAGCGATTTGAGGAGCAGTTTTTAATGAGCTAGTTGTCTTTCTAGCACCAAGACTTTTTAGCCACGTCTATCCTTATCTGGTTGGTCTCTGTTCTCTGTATGGCTCTTTGTAACAGTTTTGAAACAACGCTCAGTATCTATCGGAATTCTCTGTTGTCTCTGATAGTTTTAATGGTAACATAAGGCTGCCTGAGGCTTTCATTTCCCATTTTCTATTGTTTACCTGGTGACAGTATTTGAACGAAGTGAGACATAAATCTACGAACGAAAGAATTAAAATAGACATAACCAATGAAATTTATTGCTCTCGTCATGTCTCACTACCCGGTTCATTCCATGAATCTAATTATTTTTTGATCAAAGTTCATAAATTCAAGTTCTTAGACCTAACAATTACCCGGGAGAATAATAACCGTTTTAAATTAATATCTTCAGAAAACCATCGTACACGGATAATGTCATACCCATAGATTCATTCAACCCGTACTTTCAAAAATTAGCAGCCTTAAAATCTATAATGCACAGGCTTTTATCGAAAATCAGAATTTAACACTATTATGTCAATAGCAGAGAACAACTCCTTCAATATGAAAGCAATAAAGAGTTTAATTAATCAAAAAATACGCAACAACATATTTAATATGATATATCCTCAATACAAGAGAGAAGAGCCGAAAAATTTATGTCTCTAACATATTTTGGGTAGACGTCAGAACAGATTGCTAGAGTTTTGTTTGATAGTTTGAAAGTTCATATTGCATTCAAACCCATTAGCAAATTGTCAGGCCTTTCTAACACAAAAGATAAAACCGATAAATTTGAAAAGTCTGGAGTATACCAATTAACATGTTCTGAGTGCAATTCCTTTTATATAGGACAAACAGGACGCTCTTTCATGGCTAGATACGAAGAACATTTCCGATCATTCCCAGATCAGAAATATGTATGTATGTATGTGTATGTATGTTTATCAAGAGTTGAAAATTGTTCATTTTTGTGATAAATCGAATAAACTCAATTTCTTTGAATCAATGGAAATTTTCAAAGCATCTATGGTTGAAAGAGATAAGCTCCTTAACGACCAGGTAGACTTAATCACCTACGAATCTTCGTTATTCAAGTTGCTTTGACCCCCACTATTATTATCTTGATGTAAGTTCCTGTATCGTACATGAGTATTCAGTTTTCATTAGCTTGTTGTTGATAATGGACGTAAGTCCGAAACCGGTCCAACCAATGTAATGTTCTATTCTTCAAATCAATAAATTAGTGATAGTTGAAACATAGTAACTTATTTTATTTTATTATCCATTATGACTATCAACTATCACGTAGTTCAGGCTTCATCGATCAATTATTTTCATGAATGGATTCATTCAATTATTGCAGTCTGGCTGATAGCTACGTCGACAAAGTTATTTCACCTACCTGGATTGCTACAGAGCAACTCTCGTGAAGATTTTTTTGTATTAAGTGGTCGCCTTTGTTGAGAAAACATGTCCAAGAGCTTCCGGAACACTGCCGTTCTCAGGGTTCTGTATTTCGCTTTCGTTCGGTCTAGATTGGAGTATGCCTGTGTTATCTGGGATTCATACTATGTGAAATATAAAATTGCATTGGAAAGCGTCCAGAGAACCTTCCTAAGGTACCTGGCATACAAACAAGATGGAGTATATCCTATCCGAGGAATGCCAGGTTTTCTGTTAACCGATTTTTCTGTGTTGGAGCTTCAAATAGGAAGGAAATATTTGTGCTGCATGTTTTTGTATGGACTTCTGAATAACTCCATCTGTTGTTCGTGTCTGCTTGACAGACTCATGTTTTTGGTACCCAGGCTCGCTGGCAGAGGCAATGCCACTTTTTATGTCGTTGGAGCTGTTACGGATGTTTTCTTAAACTCACCTATTAATCGAAGCTGTCATTATTTCAACACGGTGGCCTCTTCGATTGATATCAGTCATTCTCAAGCTTCATTCAAAAGAAACCTATTATCAAAACTTAGTTCACGCACTTGAATTGTTTTGATTGTTTGGTGTGTATTTCTATTATTCGAGTTTGCATTATCAATGCGTTTTATGTCATTATTGTTTTTGAAAGTTTTTTTTTTAAATCTGTTTTTAGGTCTGAGCAAATTTGTATATACTTGTTCGGCTCTGTAATTTAGAGTAATCCTGTCGAGCTTGTACCAATAAATAAATAAATAAATGAATAAATAAATAAATAAATAAATATCTAAATAAATAAATAAATAAATAAATAAATAAATAAATGAATGAATAAATAAATAAATAAATGAATAAATAAATAAATAAATAAATAATCAAATAAATAAATGTCTTGAAATAAGTTCATTTCTTTTCTTTCAATATCAGGAGAGCGGTTAACGTTGATGGAAATCTCTTTTTAGCTCCAAGAACAAATGGATATTAAATTCAAGAAACAGTTTCCAACCAGGAAGGAGCTCGAAATTGTGTCATCTACAAGAATTTGGAAAAGACAGGACAAAGCTGCCAAACTGATCCAAAAGACTTGGAAAGACTATTTAAGGTATGACTCAAATTTCATCCTTTGATTTCAGAAGTAGTGCTTATTTCAGATATGATTTATCAACTAGCAATAATAATTCCGCAAATAAAAATAAAATAATAATAGCAATAACATACTGCATCTCATTTTAGTTTTTGAAATTTCTGGCAGCATTAATTGTATGAAAAACTAACAGAAGTAATCAATACTTTTTAATTGTGGAGGCCGTTACTTGATGTAGATCCATGATATAAATGAGATAAAAAACACAAGGTTTAACTTTAATCTACACTTTATTTGAAAAAATTCGACGACGTTTCGCTGACACAGCAGCTTTATCAAGAATGAAAAACAGAATGAAGAGTATGGTATTATAAACAAATCGTAGAACAAGTTGGATGAATAACTGGAAAATCCACATCAAGCCATTGTACAGTTAGTATAAAAGGTAATAAAAACTAATTGAACAAGTTAAGTAGGGGTGAATAATTCACATCTACCTGTTCATTCAAAAGCTTGTCCGAATGTTTGTATCTATTTATTTCTAATGCTTCTAGGAGATCTAATTTTGAACTTTTGATTTTATATGTAATATGTCAAAGTTTTTATTGAATGAATGGTTTTCTTTTATTAGGTGGTTTGAATAATTTGAATCAGATTTATTTTTATCGAAGCTACGTTTATGTTCAGATGTTCTTATGCCAAAACTCCTATAGGTCCTACCGACATAAATTTTATCACAAGAACCGCAATTGAGTTTATAGATTCCTGATTTACTTGATTTTTCAACACGAGATTTATTATTTTAATATGTTTACCTAAGTTATTAGAAGTTTTGAAAGTTATGTTAAGATTTTGTTTGACGAGAAAGGATTTAATATTTGTACTTGCATAACCGCAGAATGTTAAACTGTTGAATATTTTATAGTCTTTATGAATAGGATATACTTCATTTATTGCTTTCTGATACAGTTTTTACGAATGATTAGATCTATCATATCCGAATTATATGAATTATTAATGGCTATCTGTTTGATGATGTTGAACTCTTTATTATAATCTTCTACTGATAAAGGTAAATTGAGTAACCGATATACCATGCTGTCTAAAGCTGCAACTTTGTGTTGAATTGGATGTAATGAGTAGTTTTGTATAATTGTATCAGTATGTGTTGGTTTACGAAAGACCGAAAAAACATGAATATTATTTTGTTTAGTGATTTTGAGTCCAAAAATTAATGGAATCGTTCTGTTCAATTTCTATCGTGAATTTAATGTTCAAATAGATGGAATTAATGAAATTAAGAAATAAGTCTAATTGACGAGTAGTTCCAATGAAACATACTAAGATGTCGTCAACATATCTATACCAATAAAGAAATTTGGAAATGAGTGGATGTGTATGAATTTTCTGTTCAATATTATTCATAAAAATCTCTGCTAAAAGGGGACTCAAAGGATTTCCCATGATCAAACCATTTTCACTACTGTAATAGATGTTGTTGAAAGAAAAATAATTTTGTTCAATGCAAACGTCCAACAGATTCAATATTTCTGATTTAATTATGTGGTTAACATGATTCGAATTCAACATGTTTTGGATTAATATTTTAACATCACCTGGAGGAACACTTGGGTATAAATTCTCAACATCAAACGAAATTTAGGTGGTAGATTAAAGTTTTTTATGTTATTTATCAATTCGAAAGAATTTTTTATAGAAAATTTTGATTTGAATGAACAATAATTTTTAATGATATCTATAAGGTAGTGCGACAATTTCACGGCTGGGGCTGTAATGTAAGATACGACTGGTCTAACGGGGTTATTTACTTTATGCAATTTAATGAGTGAATACAGTTGAGGTGGTTGAGGGTTTGGTGAGGGTTTCGTTTGATGTTGAGATTTTCTACCCAAGGTTCCTCCAGGTGATGTCAAAATATTAATCGAAAACATGTTGAATTCGAATCATGTTAACCATATAATTAAATCAGAAATATTGAATCTGTTGGACGTTTGCATTGAACAAAATTATTTTTCTTTCAACAACATCTATTACAGTAGTGAAAATGGTTTGATCATGGGAAATTCATACACATCCACTCATTTCCAAATTTCTTTATTGGTATAGATATGTTGACGACATCTTAGTATGTTTCATTGGAACTACTCGTCAATTAGACTTATTTCTTAATTTCATTAATTCCATCCATTTGAACATTAAATTCACGATGGAAATTGAACAGAACGATTCCATTAATTTTTTGGACTTAAAAATCACTAAACAAAATAATAATCATGTTTTTTCGGTCTTTCGTAAACCAACACATACTGATACAATTATACATAACTACTCATTACATCCAATTCAACACAAAGTTGCAGCTTTAAACAGCATGGTACATCGGTTACTCAATTTACCTTTATCAGTAGAAGATTATAATGAAGAGTTAAACATCATCAAACAGATAGCCATTAATAATTCATATAATCCGGATATGATAGATCTAATCATTCGTAAAAACTGTATCAGAAAGCTATAAATGAAGTATATCCTATTCATAAAGACTATGAAATATTCAACAGTTTAACATTCTGCGGTTCTGCAAGTACAAATATTAAATCCTTTCTCGTCAAACAAAATCTTAATATAACTTTCAAAACTTCTAATAACTTAGGTAAACATATTAAAATAATAAATCTCGTGTTGAAAAATCAAGTAAATCAGGAATCTATAAACTCAATTGCGGTTCTTGTGATAAAATTTATATCGGTAGGACCTATAGGAGTTTTGGCATAAGAACATCTGAACATAAACGTAGCTTCGATAAAAATAAATCTGATTCAAATTATTCAAACCCCCAATAATAGAAAACCATTCATTCAATAAAAACTTTGACATATTACATATAAAATCAAAAAGTTCAAAACTAGATCTCCTAGAAGCATTAGAAATAAATAGATACAAACATTCGGACAAGCTTTTGAATGAACAGGTAGATGTGAATTACTCACCCCTACTTAACTTGTTTAATTAGTTTTTATTACCTTTCATACTAACTGTACAATGGCTCGGTGTGGATTTTCCTGTTATTCATCCAACTTGTTCTACGATTTGTTTATAATACCATACTCTTCATTCTGTTTTTCATTCTTGATAAAGCTGCTATGTCAGCGAAACGTCGTCGAATTTTTTCAAATAAAGTGTAGATTAAAGTTGAACCTTGTGTTTTTTATCTCATTTAATCAATACTCCTATACTTTTGTATCTGCCACTAAAATAAAAATTAGTATTGGGTGCGCAACTAAGTTCTCGCTGTTTGTCAATAGATGTCTTCAGCAGTAACTGGTGGTCGATATTTACATTCCAAGAACATCTTGAACAAAGCTTAGACACATGGTAAACAAACCACTTCGTAGCATGCGTTAGGAATGATTCAAAAGCAAGAAATTTGGGTTCCTTATGATTTGAAGCGAATAGACGTTGAGCGTCGTTTTTTCGCATGTGAACAACTGCTCCAGCGGCGAAAAAACAAAGGTTTTCTCCATCGCATCGTAACGGGTGATGAGAAATGGATTCATTACAGCAATCTTAAGAAAATAAATCTTGAGAATTGCTCGGTCATGCTTCTACGTCATCGCCTCGTCTGAATATTCACGCTGCGAAAGTTATGTTGAGTATTTGGTGGAGCCAAGTGAGTGTTATTTATTATGAGCTGTTGAAACCGAACAAAACCATCATTGGGGAACGTCATCGAACTCAATTGATGCGATTGAGTGAGCATTGCGCGAAAAACGGCCAAAATAAGAGCAGAGACAGGAAAAAGTATTTCTACAGCATGACAACGCTCGGCCTCACGTTGCCAAACCCGATAGAACATACTTGAAAACGCTCAGATTGGAAGTCCTACCCCACCCGCCATATTCCCCAGATATTGCTCCATCCGATTATTACTTGTTCCGTTCGATGGCTCATGGTCTGGCTGATCAGCAGTTCCGCTCATATGAAGAGCTCGAAAAATGGCTTGATTCGTGCATAGCCTCAGAAGACAAACACTTCAAGTATTCACGTCACGGTATTCGAGCTCTGCGAGAAAGATCGGAAAAAGTTGTAGCTAGCGATGGGCAATATTTTGAATGATTCATTTGTAATCATTTTTCACAATTGAATTGTACTTTCATAGAAAAAAATTGCTAGATCTTTGTTGCGGACCTAATAACTGTGAGAGTATTCTGTTGTGACACGTATGTCACAATTATACATACTTATAAATTTATTTTCAAATCATTAATACAGAGACAGAATATATAATATATTGCTTGGATAATTACTTCTTCTCTGATTGTTCCAGAGGGAAAATACACCGGCTCTGCTTCTGTCATCTTTTTTGAATTAATTCATTTGAATGTTTCCAAAAGCGCTCAATATAATATTCAACAGTAAAATTCCTTCTGAAAGTAGAGTCGTATATACCAATTAAAGCAGAAGAGCACATTTGTATTATGGAAAAATGGGATAAAGTAGATTGTTTCTTCTCAACTACATTATAGAAATACATAACGTGCTTTACACTTAACAAAACATTGAAATAAACATATAAAAATGACTATCAAGGATGCAGAAATTGATCAAAAATTACTGTATATAGTTGGCAACAAAGGAAATATTCAAGGATAGAAGAGAATGACTCTGACCCCCTACCCCCCGTTTCCAAAGCTCTTTTGAGACAAAGTAATTTTTCACAATTGAATTGTATTTTCATAAAAAAAATAGCTAGAACTTTGTTGCGGACCTAATAACTGTGAGAGAGTATTCTGCTGTGACACGTGTGCTTCCCGGTTCGAGTCCAACAAGTGTTGTGTTTGTTCCAATATTATGTCTCAGTGGTTATACTTTTTTCATGATGGATAATGTTAAGAAAACAAGTCCAGTCCAACTGCGCGCATCCCGTTTTCTTTTGAACTAACAAAAAATTCCTAAATAGGTATCTATCAATCTAACGATATATTAAGTAATGAGGTCAAATAGCTTCGCCTATAGTGTGCTATTTCAAATATTCAAACTCTTATTTTCACCGTAAAACATTCAAAATCTAGTGTTAATCTTCATTCCTAATGGTTTCACATCGTCCATTATCACGATTTTATCGTATAATTTGACAAATCTATCGTTATAGTAGATAAGCTTATGTTAACTTAAAGTTTTGGGTATCTAGTAGTGTCATTTGGTTGAATCTATTCTTCCAAGAAAGTACTAAATCAATGAAACACGAAATATTTATTTTTCATCAAAAATGTATCACCTTCAAAGTAGGTCCCTTTCGAAATAATACATTTACGCCAGCGAATAATATAATAATCATCAAATCATTTTTCCGGACTTCATTTCTCCTTGCGAATTCCTTGTCTTCTATCGATTCAAGACGGGTACCTCGAAGTGGTCATTTGAGTTTTGAAAAAAGAAAGAAGACGGCCGGAGTCATATCAGGTGAAAAAGGTGGTTGTGCAATGGTATTTGTTGAGTTTTCATTCGAAAATTCATTTACACTGATAGCCTTGTGAGATGGTGCATTACCCTTGTGCAAAATCTATTAGTTTTGTTTCCACAAATCTGGCCCTTTTCCGAAGAATTTGCTCTCTCAAACCACAAATAATATACTTTGTTTACCATCTGACCCCCTAGCAAGAATTCCAAGTGAACAACACCGCGATAATCAAGGACGAGAGTCAACATAACCCTGACTTTTTATCGACTTTGACGTGGTTTTTTCGGTTTCGGTTCAATTGGAACGCGCCAATCCGAACCTTTTGACTGGTTTGCATATCCAACTCATAAACCCTTGTCTTGTATACATTGCGTTTTATGAATATGGAATCATAATTGATTCGATCTAGTATGTCTTCAGCGACCTTTACGCGATTCAATTTTTGAAAAAAATTCAGTTCTTTTGGACTTAGTCATGCCCACAAAATCATTTAAAACAACTCAATCTTGAATGACTATTTTCAATTACCATTTCCTTCACTTTATCGATGTCAACTTCAGTTGAAGATGTTGATGGCTAGAGCGATGTTGACTTTTTTTTTGGATAAAGTCGATTCACCGTAAGCGTTCTGTGACATTTTCAGTGATTTGGCACACGAAGTTCCACATGCAATACAAAATTTGTGACAAATTCTTTGTTTAATATTTTAATTCGTTGGTCAAATCGCAAAATACACTTGCACTGTGAACAAACTAAATGGTAGATCGCGTTCAAACTCCGAAACAGTATAGAAACTTTTATCCCAAGTTAGCAACAATAAAAATTTTGACAATCGTTTTGAACAGATTTTTTTAATAATCAATTCCTGGTACTTTTCTGTAGAAACTAAATCCAGCTATAAGAACGTTGTGATGACAGGAGAAATGCAGAAGTTTAACAGAATATACTCATTTTAATAGTACTATCGGGATGGTATCACATAAACGACGAGAAACGTTGATTTTCCACACAAACACTCGTTCTAAACGTAAATGTAAGATTAAATTAAACACGTGGTTGGCTGGTAGACAACGGCGCTTTGGTAATATGGCGGACGGCGTGGAATTTATGTATAGGTGACTCGTGGCAACGCATGCTGCAGACGATCTACGGAGACGAAGCGAACTCGATGAGGTAGGCAGAGGCAGAGAGAGCGAATCTCAGATATGCACATACAGGGTTAGGCAAAAGTACCGGAACTGTTAATTATCTCAGTTATTTACCGAGCGATTTTTTTGAAAATTGGTACTCCTACATTGATAAACATAAAGAAATCAATGTTGATATTTTGTGCTCGCTAGTGTTTCTAGTGTAACCGGAAATGACAAAAAAATGTAAATTTAAATAAAATACATTTCCTTTCAATAAATAAAATTAAATTAAATTAATAAAAGTTATATCACCTAAATCGAAATACTTTTGCATTAATACTCAACGGGACATGTTGACAGATAATGTCAAATATTTGTTGTAGTTTAGATTTTGGCACTTCAATTCCTAATAATGGTATTCAAGCTCAGTGAAGCAGAACGGATAGAGGTTTTGATGATGCGCGGATATGGTAACAGACAACGATCTTACGAAAAAGTTCGCAGTCAGTTCAATACTTTTCACCCAGATCATCAAATTCTACAGTATGCAGAACTATTCAGCGATATGAAGCAAGTCCGCAAGTGAAAGATATTTCCAGAGCAGGACGCCCTAAGTCTGCCACTGACGAAGAAACAAAGTTGGACATTTTACTGGCAATTGACGAAAATACTCAGGTTTCTACAAATAAACTAGCCTTGAATCATGATATTCCTCAGTGGTCAGTTTGTAGGATACTGAAAACAGAAAAAATGAAACCATATAAAATCCATTTCGTCCATGAGCTTACTGAAGACGATTCTGACCATAGAGTACAATTTTCAGAGACCTTCATGGAAATGATTATGACGAATCCAAATTTTTTTAATAGAATCGTATTCTCGGATGAAGCTACGTTCTACCTCAACGGTACAGTGAATAGGCATAATTGCATTATTTGGTCGAGAAACAATACACATTGGATTAGAGAGGTTCATACACAACATCCACAAAAATTGAATGTATTATCGGTGACTACATAATTGGTCCATTTTTTTTAGAAGGGAATTTAAATGGAGAGCGATATTTGGAAATATTAAGAAATGAAATTGTGCCAGATATAACAGCTTTATTTCCAAATTTAGATAATCCGTTAACCTCAGCTGATATTGTATGGTTCCAACAAGATGGAGCTATCCCACGCTTTGCGGTAGATGTTTGAAATTATCTGGATGAAGTTTTTCCAGAAAGATGGATCGGTTGAAGAGGTCTTATCGATTGGCCCCCGCGGTCACCTGATCTATCGCCTCTGAGCTTCTTTTTATGGGGCCATTTGTAATGTCGAGTTCATAGAGAACAACCTGCCAATCAAGATGAGTTAAAGCATCGCATAACAGAAGAAATCAATTTGATACCCCCACGTTTTCTGCAAAATTCTCTTAGAAGTTTCAGTGATTGATTAGGTTATTGACAGGAGTTGAATGGAACTCATTTTCAACACTTGCTATAGTTTCAATAAAAGAATTTCTTACGTTCGTTCAAAAATCAAAACTTCAACAAATACTTGACAATAATTGTCAACCTGTCACGTTGATTATGAATTCGAGAGTAATTTGATTCAGGTGATAATAATTATTGTCATTTTTCTTGATTGTTTCTAAGAAAATTTTGAATCTGAAAATAAATAAACATATAGGATGTTATATTCGAAATTCTCATGTTGTGGTCATTTCCAGCTATACCAAAGCACAAAATATTAACACTGAATTCGTTATGCTTCACAATGTAGGAATATCATTTTTCAGAAAAATCGCTTGGTAAATAACGAAGATAATTAACCGTTCCGGTACTTTTGCCTAACCCTGTATATGTAAACCCCTCGTGACAAGTAGGTACAGAGTACGTTCTGTGCTTGGTTGGAGAGGCCTACTAGGCGATCTATGGTTAGGAAACATAGTGAACACGGTAACACGCTTGGTCGAAGGGGCCTAGAGCGATCTATGATAAGAGAGCATAGTGAACACGGAAACAATAGGTGATTCTCGTACTAATCTTCATAAAATTGAATTTCGAAGAAAATACGAAGAACAATGTTGAAAAAAATAAAAGGTACTCAAACGATGAAGGCTATATCAGAAACTGCAATGATTGCATGTGCGAAGCATATGTTGAAATAATCTAATGCCTGTCTGTAGTTAAGTTTGTTTATATCATCCTCTTATTGCAACCAAAGTTAACTATTTTCTGCATTTTGTCAGGCGTAAGAAGGAGCGTGAACGCGAACAAGAAGAAGCGGACGAGAACACTCAAACGTCATCACCAGGAGGCTGGCAAGGCCGGCTCTCGGCCTTCCTGCACGTACATCGAGGGAGTCGCGCTTCCTCTCGCAAGTCCTCCAGGGCATCGGACGCGAGCGACCTCAGCGAGTTAGGTGGGCCGTGGTTGAACCTCCCGCTGTTGTTGCTATCCAGCGCGACCAACATGGACCCGGAGGAGCTGGATTCGACGCGCGACGCCGCCGATGGCATCAGCATCAAGGTCAACGAGCCAACTCCTGACAAGGAGAAAAGAATTGTGAGTATTATCTTAGATAAATGTGTTTGCAGTGATGTATGGAATAAGGTGGCTAAGGGTTAATATTTTAAATATGAGTTATTCCTTTTTAATGATATCAATTATAAAAGAATTTTAAGTTTGAAGATCTAACGAAAGTTAGAATTACAGAGAAATTATCTACATTGATAATCAAAATTCAGTAAGTTACAATAAAAATTAGTTGTCATCGAAATTCCAAATATATTCCAGATAGGATAATTTTAAACTTAAATATGGGAAAATGATTTCCACCCATAGGTTAATTTTCCTCAATAATCATGACACTTGTACATAAACAGAATCTTTAAGGATATTTCCAATCCTGACACATAATATACAATCAAAGTGTAATACAAAAGTTTCAGTTTATAGCACGTGTTCTAAATTTAAACTGTTATAGGTGTTTCTGTTCTTTTCTCAACTCTTACCGAGGAACTAAACCTTCTTTAGATCCTTTCAGGATATTTTGGAAATTAGAACTGTGTTTAATTATACATACTTATAAACTTATTTTCAAATCATTAATACAGAGGCAGAATATATAATATATTGCTTAGATAATTACTTCTTCTCTGATTGTTCCAGAGGGGGAAATTACATCGGCTCTTCTTCTGTAATCTATTTTTGAATTAATTTATTTGAATGTTTCCAAAACCGCTCAATTCAACAGTAAAATTCCTCCTGAAGTAAAGTTTTATATACCAATTGAAGCAGAAGAGCACATTTGTATTATGGAAGAATGGGATATACTAGATATCATTTCTTCTCAACTACATTACAGAAACACATAACGTGCTTAACACTCAACAAAACATTGAAATAAACATGAGAAAATCACTACTAAGGATGCAGAAATCACTGTTTAGAGTTGGCAACTAAGTGAAATATTTAGAATAGATGAGAATGACTCTGACCCCCTTCCCCCCGTTTTCATAGGTTTTT
Organism: Cryptolaemus montrouzieri; assembly: GCA_013387265.2. Classification (NCBI taxonomy): domain Eukaryota; kingdom Metazoa; phylum Arthropoda; class Insecta; order Coleoptera; family Coccinellidae; genus Cryptolaemus; species Cryptolaemus montrouzieri. Next base: position 131,445,860 of record JABFTP020000185.1, read on the forward strand.
TTTTGAGACAAAGCCAATGAGAAAAACACATCGGTTTTCGAGTTATTTCTAAATTCGTAAGTTTTACCGATTGTTCTATTTCTCGGTTTTTCTTAAGGTTACTTAGAAAATATTTTTATAAGTTCTAAGCACTTCAATCAGTAGAATGAAGTGGCGTCCCGAAATTTTATGTTCAACAGTTTTCGAATTAAAATAACAATTTACATCTTCAAAATATAATATTTAGTTGGCTTTGATTGATGAGTTTTCCTAATGAGGAGGTTCTTGAATAGAGGATTTGATTCCTCAATCTATCTCAAAAATATTTAGTGAGAAAATGATCTCAAATACTCCGTTTTTGGGAATATTCAAGAGAGATTTTTATTGCGATCTGCTTTTAGCTAAACGATGAAATTAAAAAATTGCCAAAAATTAGAGAGATGATATAAATTGGTCATCAATTTCCTCAGAGAAAGGATATAAATTGACCATATCTACGTCACTCATTGAACATGATCTAGTTGTCTAGAAGCGTAGTTTCGGAACGACTGCAAATACATATGTGCTGAATATTGATCGACTAGGTTGAGAGAAAGATGATTAGGCTATTTAAAATTTTTGTTGTAACCAATATATCTATTGAAGTTTCAGTATTCCGTACGTTCGTGCATTAAAATTTCAGTATGAAAATGCGCAAGAGCCTACAGACAAAGCTAGATTTCGTTTTGTTTCTATAAATTATTGAACTTTTGTAGTCTAGAAAAGAAGAAGAGAAAACTGTTCGAAGCTCTTTTATAATAATGTTTCTGAGGATAACACATGGTGTATGTGGACTTTCTTCAAAACAAGGTAATTGTGAAGAGCTCAGGACAATCAATCAAAATACCTACCGAAAAGTGATCAGAAAAATAGGGAAACTCGCAGTCAGTAAAATAATATCATAAGACATATATTTCTTGAAATTTCGAGATGAAATTACTTTAAATAAAGCTCAAGTGCCATCAAGGTGTACAAAAGATCATCGATGTAAACATTGGAATTTATTTGAGTTGCTATCAGTTGCATTCGTACTCGTATTCACGACACCTGTGGCAATTCTATAAGCTTGATAACAAAGTAATTAAAGTGGTCCACACACTGATGATCAAGCCTGATGAAGCCGGATAATTTGACACTTCAGGATCTTTTCGAAGAAATTACAAAAACACGCAAAGAATTGAATAGCGCTATTGCATCTATTGAATCAAAAATTCTCGTTGATTTTCAATCAATGAAGAAAAAATTGAAACAATGGAAAACGAGAACAAGCTACTAAAACAATAAATAAAAATATTTGAAAGGGGCTCGAAAAACAATAACATTGTTATATTTGGACAAAATAAAGGTCCTGAAGAAATATCAGTTGACTCTATTGGAGAGTCACTTAAGTCAGTGGTCGGAGTTGATGTTGTGGAAACAGACATAGCAGATATTTATCCTCTCGGGGAGAATACCAACTGCCCTATAAAAATTGAATTTCTATCTTATTCTACTAAAAAAGAAATTCTCTCGAGAGGAAGCAAACTGAAAGGAACTAATGTTGTAATCTCTAATGATCTTACTCATCAGAGAATGGCATTTTAAGAAAAAAAAACATGAAGAATCCAAGAGCTAATGGCAAACAAGTATACATTAGTGGAAATCGCTTAGTTGTTGAGAACAAAGAATACACAATTGAAGATCTAGAAGAAGGCGAAATAGAGAGTGGAGAGGGAAATATAGAAGAAAAAACGTCGAACACAAGGGATACAAAAGAGGAAGCAGGTTCCAAAGGACAAGCAGAAGGAAGACATCAATACAAATACAATACTAGATTTGCAGGAAGAAATTTGAAAATCGACTCTAACTCAAAATAATTGATCAAAAATAATAGTTAGTTATTAGTTATTAAATGATAGGGAAAATTAATTAATTTTAGGATAAAAAGTGAAATTACTTCAAACTTTATAATTTGTCTGAAGGTTTCCACTTGATGTAATTCGCCCTTGATTTATTTCCTTCATAAAAATTATAAAAAGGAAAAATAATTTATAAAATATGGATCCGTTTATAAAAGATTTCACTCCACGAACATACGAAACCCTTGTAGCTAAAACAATAATTGACCTCAAGGATTATAGATTGGAGAATCACTTCAAAATCCTACAGGCAAATATAAGGAGTATTGAAAAAATTTAGACGAATTGAAGATCTTCCTCCAAATGTCCGGAACACTTCCAAGTAATTGTGGCTACAGAAACTTTTCAAATAGAAAACCCTAATACTTTCGGTATACGAGGATTTACAGTTATTTATAATGAAGGCCAATTCAACAAAAACGACGGAGTTCTAGTATATGTAATAGAGGAGATAGAATTTGACTATAAAATTGTTAATTTAAATGATACAGAAGTCGTAGAAGTGTATATTCAACAACAAAAATATCCATTGAGTATAACTTCTATATAACGCTCTCCCAAAATCAATACGAAAAATTTCAATGAAAATTTAATGCAATATTTGGAACAATCAACAAGTGCAAATTATCATATTATAATATTATAGGTTTATATGGCTTTGAATCTTTCATCAACAAATGCACTAGACCCGTTAGTGGTTCATGTCTAGATCACTTTTATCTGAAATTCAGGGATGCTATCGACAAGAATAATATATTTGCCTTTGTTGTAGAGTCTCGCATAACAGATCATAGCCCAACGATCTTATGTCTACCAATGGAAATTCAAAAAGAGAACCTAATAATCTAAATAAAACCTATATTAATTTCGATGAGTAGAGGAGGAATGGAATCATATCTACAATGAAAAGACGTTAATATTGCAACTGAAATGTTTATTGATAGATTTTCATTCTATGTATTGAAAAATACAGTAACAAAAAATATACATCTAAAAATACCTGTAAGAAAAATTGGGTTTCCCAAGGACTTCTCAAATCTATGAACAAGAAAAATGAGTTATATATTAAACTATCAAAAGATCCGGGAAATGAACTAACAGTTGAATATCGGAATTATAGAAATATAATTCAAAAACTTATAGCAAAAGCTGAAAAACACCACTCACAAGACCTTGTACAAGAAAATAAATACAAATCAAAAGCTTTATGGGATTTTGTGACAGAAAATTGTAAACTGAAATGAAAATAATCGAATTACAGGGCGAAAATGGTGACGTACTACAAGAAAATATCAAAACAGTTGAGGAGTTCAACAGATACTACAGTGAATTTGGAGAGAAATATGCAAAAAGGATAAAAGAACCAGACCATTTCCAGTAAAACGATGTCTATATTAACTAAACTCTATTCCTATATCCATTTGATGCGAATGAAATACAAAAACTCTTTTAGGAAGGAATTAATTGAAATACAGAAATGGTTTGAATATAACACACTCACATTGAATTTAGATAAAACGAAATACCTACATTTCGCTTCTTATGAAACGGGCCTTCCAAATATCGGGAATTTACAGCTGGATCTGAACCAATATATTCCTGAAGCATAAAATGTCAAATATTTGGTGTTGCAATTAACAGAAACATGACCTTTGAGTAAATTCAGAATTATGAAACATTATCTAGATATAGAAGATATGAAAGTTCTTTATTTTGAACTTGTTCAATCCCAAATAGAATACGGAATAATTGGATGGGGTGGTTCTCATCACTGCTAAATGAGGAGGGATGAGGTGATACAGAAATTGATTCTGAAAATAATGCACAATAAAAAACTTACCTTTTCTTCTGAAGAATTGTCCAAAATATCTAAAGTTATGGACTTTATTTTCACAACAGATAATCTACAAAATTTCGAAAAACAAAATAGAAATTAACGCCCCCCAACACCACTATTCCACAAGATCACAAATTCGAAACACAGAGGGCGGAGAAAACAATAGAACAAGGATGCTTTATATACTTAGCACCGAAAATATACGCATTAATTCAAGAAGAGCAGCAAAGAATAAAGAATTTAAAGATATTTATGAAGAAAATAAAATACTGGATCTTAGACACCGAAAGATGTAAGTTCCATAACCTAAATCAAATATGAAAAATATGAAACTAAAAAAAAATATTTCACACGAAATATAAAAAATCTTGACAGGACAATCTACCCACAAGTGACAATTTACCCGAACATGACATCAACCCCAAAAATGACAAAATTACCCTAACTTGATAAATTACCTCCGGATATTGACAATTAATTTTCAAGAGAATGAAATATATATCAGGTAGATGAGAATATAATATCTGAGTTAATATCGCGTACAGAAAATTGTTTACAATTATTTCTGCGATTATTGTTTATTCAGTATTTATATTAGTTTCTTTGATTGTATTAGGCTCTTACGTTGTGATGATACTTATAATACTCGAACTGAGTAAACCACATTATTACTATGAAACGCATCTTTGTTATTACCGGAGATATAGGGTTGAAAGTTTTCAACCACTTTGTCCCAATTTGAAAGTTAAGAGAGTTATCAAAAAAATTCCCAAATAAAAGTTTCTGACGGTAACATGCCATGAATATATGAAAACCACATAGGTTTATCTTGGTTTTTGCCAGAGACATGATAACTGTTCAACCTTCCTTCCCGATTCGTAAAGTGAGGTTTGTATAAAAAAAATTTCAATCAAAAGTTTATGACAAAAACGTGCCTGAAGATAATATGAAAACCGTATAGGCTTATCTTGGTTATTACCAGAGATATTGCAAGTTGAAAAATTTCAACCCTTCCATGCCCATTCAGAAGTTAAGGGTTGTATTGAAAAAATTCTGAGACAAAAGTCTTTGTATTATATGAAAACCTCATAGATTTATATTGGTTATAGCCAAAGATATTTCGAAAGATAAGAGTCGAATGAAAAAGTTAATTCAACAGATGTATGTCGTTGCTAATAATAAGCCTGAGGATAATATGGAAACTGGAATGATGTATTATAGTTATTACCGTAGATATGGTTATTCGAAAATTTCAAACCTCTCCTTCGCTATTCGTAAAGTAAGTTTTATATGAAAAACCTTTTCAAACAATCGTTTTTGACAATGAAGATAATCGGATTTTATTTGACAGATGAATGTTCTATCAAAAAAATTTCCAAGCAAAAGTTGTCAGGTTTACAACCCACCCTCAATTTTTTTCTAAACAAAAAATTCTGAAGCTTCTTGATCCGTGAAAAAAGTGTGATTTGTGTATGAAAATGTTCGATAAAAAAATACCTCCGCTGGATTCTGGCAATAAAATAATTCAATTTTGGCCAAATGCCAAATTTTTTCGAGGAGATCAGGGACGAATCGAAAAGTAGAAATTATTCATTGAGGGGCTGGGCAAAAATTCGATTGAATCATTCTTGCGACCATTACAATCACCTTAGCTTCGAGAAAAACTGCTCAACCAATCCCCAGATCCTCTTCACTATCACATATTTTTCGACATACTAATCACAACGAGTTAAATAATCAAGTTATACTTGCTGCTACCACGTTATCATTTGAAAAGTTTTTCACACTAATAATCACTTTCTTACGATTTAGGGTTACAAATACTGCAACTTTACTATTTTCACGTTGAAACATGAAAAACAAAGTGGATCAAAATGATTATATGATAGATCTTGCAAACTTTCGCGACAATTTTCGAACTCACAATTTGCATTATTCTTTCAAAACCCCGAATCAGTTTTTATAAAAAAAATAAATCCCAACAAACCAAACACGAAAGGAACGTGAATAACATAATATATTCTCTGTAGAATTACAGACAACTGTAATCAGATATCGCATAAAAACTGTGGATAGATTCTAGAATATTAAAGTACATTAGGCGGAGCGTGCCAATTTCGCCCACCATGTTGAATATCCAAACTTCCCAAATAATCGCTTGAACACTTCGACACTAGAGCCAAATTAGTACGTAAGATGACCACTCGTAAGCACGATATCATATGCTTTGGACGCACTCATAATTAATCTGGAATAAGCTTTGGAGATACTCAATGATCCAACATAGTGGACAAAACGTAACGCTCCTCTTAGATCAGGCTTATCCTACCGATTCGTTTACAAAACCCTTAAGCCAAGTATTCCATATTTCACTGTTACTATTATAAGTTCAGTTTCAATAGCAAATTTACTTTTAGTTTAAGCAACACTCTTGTCCATCACCACAATTCTTAAACCAACCGAAGAGAATGGTAAGTGCAGCAGTTCTAAGTGAGAAATCCCCTTCACGTCGTCTTTATACCTTTACGTAGTTACAATCTTTGCAGTGCTGAAATCAAGTCATCTGCTTCAATTACTCTTCATTCCATTTCCATTATTTGCCAAATTCATCAAGTCATCCATCGAAGATTTGATCGTTATGTATTTATCATTCGAAATTTTCTCTTGTGATCTTCCTTAGTCTTTCTTCTATTCATTCCCTCTTCATGTCAAGATTTCGTGTTCTCTTCATGAAAATAATTGAAATTTATATGTTAGGAAGATAGATATTTTCGATACTAAATAATGTTTCTCTTATATTTTTTCATTAATAGTTTTTTCTTCTAGTTCATTTTGCAATAGGAAGAGGTAATGCAAACTTTTTCTGTTCTCTTCTCATACATTTCTTTTCGTCAATACCTGCAATGAATATTCTCGCTAACCACAAACACGGTAATACTGCTTAGACACACAGTTTTCCACGAACACAACCCGTTGCTTAAGAATGATTTACACTTTTATACACCCTTTTGCTAAAAATAACAAAGATTAGTAGATTTTCATTATGATTTAAGAAACAATGAGTGAAGGAAAGCCAATATCTTACGGATAAATATTCCGCATTGAAAATATTGGACGAAAACTAATATGAACGCAACTGATTTTTCATGAGATATTTTCGGATACATCGCAATACAGTATCATCAGTTTTCCTTCAGTTAGAGCCACTCTTATATATCTATTATTCGTGAATACTTTTTATTCATACTTTACTACACAATTGAATTATTCATGCAAATAAGGATGAATTAAACTAACCAGAAATAATTATGGGAATATCTTACAAAATGCTGCGAAAGATAGAAAAGAAATATTGAAATAATTCAGTGATTATAGAAAATCTGACTTACCCGAAATTGAAAATTTTCACTCCTCAAGGACAGATTTTTTCATGCACTCTCTTAGTTTCTGCGCAACTTGGCAGCGAATTAATACTTCAATGGTTCTACCTATGCTGCTAGATTATTACGCTGACTGAGCATTTTTAGATGGTTATTTCTTGTTTATTCGAAAATGATATAAAATTAACTCAAACCTAATTTCTCTTGTATCTATTCCAGCATTGCTGCTCGATGAGAATTTCCTTACATGAATTCGTTTCATCTTATTACTATTCAGTATTCAGTATTTATTGGTGCTAATATACAAAGGTATTTACACACGTCATATCACAGAAAATATTACTAATAATTTACAAACGACCCACAATAACACGACAGCGAATAGAAATCAGGTTGTTAATTCCGAAAAGTTGAGTTTAAAATAATCATCAGTCTTATACGAACATTCTATAATTAAAAATCTCTTGATTTCATTTTTAAATGATGCCACACAAAGTCTACGCATACAAACAGGTAAAACATTATATAATTTGTAACACAGAAAGTTTGATCCATTCTGATTCACTCAACCTATAAAACGATTCACCTTTATCTTTGCCTCTGGTACTATAGGAATGAAACAGGCTATTTGAAGTTGAACTAACTGAATGCGAAAAAGATAAAATTGATAGCAGTAAGTAAAAGACACATAGACTGCCAAGAGAAACTTTTAGTTGGGGACAAAGTTATGGAACGTGTTGCCTCTTACAGATACCTGGGGTGCCATATAAACAAGGATTGGAACATGGCACATGAAATTAGGAGCCACATTGAACAAGCTAGACGAGCATTCACAAACATGAGAAAAGTTCTTCCAGTGGACAGCTGAAAGTTTCCCTCATGACCAGATTATTGCAGTGTCACGTATTCAGTATCTTCCTTTACGGGTCGAAGCGTGGACCCTTACAGAGGCCATGTATAAGAGACTGGAAGCCTTCGAAATGTGGGTTTATCGAAGGATGTTAAAAATTTCTGGACCGACCGAATCACGAATATTGAAGATTTGCATCGACTGAATAAGGAAACAGAAGTTTTAAATACAATCAAAAGAGGAAATGCTCAATAAATTACAATATGTTACAAATAATAATTCGAAAAAATCATTACCAAGGCCGTTGACATCATGGCTAACCTTCGCCTGTGGTTCGGACAAAGTACGACATCTTTATTTAGAAAAGCTGCCGACAAAATTCAAGTCATGCTTTTGATCGCCAAACTTTTTGTGAAGAAGAAGAATTGTTGGTTTTATGAGCTTCCACCAAATTATCACTAGGTACAGATACAGTAGTGTCATCAGCAAACAGAATGTGAAAAGATAATCCGGAAAATCATTAATAAAGATGAGAAATAATAAAGGACTCATCACAGAACCCTGTGGTATCCCAACTTAAACTCTCTCCTTACCCGAGAAACAGCCATTCACAGAAACCGTTGGAAATCAATCAGTTAGAAATGAGGAAATAAGTTTACAACTATTTGTATCAAACCCAGAACCGAGTGAGCCCCGTAGTCAAAGGCCTTAGTAAGGTCCAAAACAGATAGAGTGACTCAAAACTCAATCAAAATAGTTGAGCGTATTATTGATGAACTCAAGAATGACATCCGCGGTGTTACGTGCTTTTCTGAAACCGAATTGATGCTGTGAAAAGAGCATATTTTCCTCAAAGTAACTAACTATTTGATTACAAAGAATTTTTTCAAAAACCTTTGAAAATATCGGCACTAAAGAGATAGGACGATAGTTGGATACATCATTAGTATCTCCTTTCTTGAAAACAGGAATCACTTTTGAAACCCTTAATAATTCCAGAAAAATGCCATCAGCAATACGTTTGTTAATAAGATGTGTTTATTCTTACACTATCCAAAAATCGGAACTCAAACCACAGGATCTGAAGTAATGGTTCTTCTTTGTCTTTTATTGCCTGGGCACCATTCTATGTTTGCCTGCTCGGGGAAAGACTCTGTCACATATTTACTTTTCAGACCGCTCTATCTTCAGGCTTGCCTGGTGAGCTGAAATTGATGCAAAATAAAAAATTTCTGGGCAAGCATCAAATGCCCCAAAAATCTAACCGGATATTTCCACCCTCGGCGAAAATTAAAGCATGACCATATGGCATTCTGATTCATTTCCTTCCAAACGTCCATCACACGGATCGGGCCCTGATTCACGGTCGCTGGATGGTTTTTTGGCTTTTTAATATTCTATTGAGAATGTTCCAAACATATTCAATGGGAATCAGGTAGAGATTTTGTGCAGGCTACTCCGTTCAAGTTATTTGGTGATCTTGAAGGTAGTTCGTAATCATATGAGTTGATTGTTGAAGCCTGACGGTATCATGCAAAAACAAAAAAAGTTATTAAATGTTTTTTTATTTTTAAATCTACGAAGGAGGTGATTCGTGTCATGCCACCGATGTGACCGACCAAGATGATTAAATATGTCTGTTCACTCACTTTTTGAAGAGGGCCAAATTGTAAGTTATCGATGGAAGCTAGCCCTGTAAACAAATTAATTTTTATTGTACCTGGTATAGCTAGTTGAACTAACAGTTGATGAGAGTCTTTCGGGAGCCTGGTTTTTCCTTAAAAATGGATTCTTTCCGGAACCAAACCTTTTAGCTCCTCAGAGCATTCACCACGGAAGTATCTGTTGAAGAGAAAAACTTCGGCCTTTGAGCAAGAGGCTGGAGATCACGCCTGATCTTTCTGGGCTATTGTGGGCAATATCCAATAGATGTAATGAATCTTTGGGTGCTGAGCTCCATACATAGGTACAGTTTTCCTGGCTAGGTCGCACATGTATTTTGTTGAAAATCATCAGATATGATGGCGTGAAGTACTACCTAGTAATGAAAACAAGTAATGTGTTTTAGGATTTTTACTGAATAATTGTGATTCGTAACGCGTTTCACTACACCGTAGCTTCTTCAGACGAATGAATGTACAGAAATTATGACAACTATATATAGATGAGAATAAAAATATGAATACAAATGTTCTCAAGTAATTAAAAGCTTTTTGGGTTGCTTCTTCTAAGTGGTTATTGATGACAGGTATATCCAATAAAATTAAGGAATAGATTGCTCCCTGAAGAGATTCAATAGAGGTGAAGGGCTTAAATCGACTTGTTCATTGATGAGTCTACTACCTGAGTGTTTGTGTTTGTTGATTTCTAAGTTTCTCAAAGAACTACCTTCCAATATTTATTATCTGTATGCAAATTTTCAAACTGTGGGTAGGAAGAGTGACTATTTTCTAGGAGATGATTCGCGTAATTTGAATCTTATTTTTTGTTTGAAAAACTGCGTTTGTGTTCCGATATTCTAATATTGAAATTTCTGTGTTCTACCAATGTAGAAATTATTATAGTCATTGCAATTCAATCTATAAACACCTGTTTTATTGTTTTTATTATTTTTTTATATATTTGCCTGAGCTATCATTAGTTTGGAAAGCTATGTTGAAATTATTGCTACTCAAGCATGATTTCAGTTTCTCACTTGTAATGCCAAACTTCATTCAATGCGATTCTACTGTGTTTTTTATTTGAAATATTAATTATTTTGGGATTGTTACCATTATTTTTGGTATTTGTTTAATTAAATTTAATTCTTTGTTGAAATTTTCTGGTGATCATGGGATGTTAATCAATCTACGGATCAAACTGTTGAATGCTGGCATTTTATGTTGATACGGATGACACGACGAGTTATGTATTATAATACATTACTTACGGTAAATTGCGAAAACGTGTTTTCCATTTTCATACGAAACTGATACATTAACTTACCTACCGCTAAATTTCAGAAAGAGGTTAAAAACGACAGCATAATCAGTAAGTACAGACGTCGAAAAATATAAATTCATTAACTCAGATCCACAATCCCCCGAATTATATTCGTTCATAAAACTTCATAAACCTAAATACCCTATTAGACCTGTTGTTTCTTATGTAACGGCACCATCTTTCAAACTTTCAAAATTCCTTAACGATTTGCAATTTTAACTCTGAATTAATCTGAACTTATTGCTTATATCAAAGACGTTATACCACCTAATTCCAAATTCATTTCTTTCGACGTTAAAATCTATTACCCAACATTCCTCCGAAAGATACGTACTACTTAGTTAAAGAATTATTAGAAAAGAATCATGTCAATACGATAATTAAATCAGATATTCATTCATTATTACAAATTTGTATAGATCAAAATTATTTCCATTTCAAACCAAATATTATACTAGTGAAGATGACTTGATTATGGGCAATCCGTTAATTCCTTTGTTAGCAAAAATATTCATGAATAATTTAGATAAATTATTTCATAATCATCCACTTAGTAAATATTGTTCATACCGGTATCACATTGTAGACGATATCATAATTTGCTTCACAGCAACACAGACAGTTGAATATTTTCGAAATTCATAAATTCATTACATCCAAAAATTGAATTCACATTCGAAATAGAAAGCAATAATTCAATAAATTTCTCAGACGTAACAATTTCGAATGTAAATGGAAAACATATTTTCGCAATTTTCCATAAGCCGTCACATACAGACCTAACAATATCACCGTACACGGATAACGTAATACCCATAGATTTATTCCACCCGTATTCTCAAAAAATAGCAGCCTTCAAATCCATGATTCACAGAGCGATTTCTTTGCCTTTATCGGACATAGATCGAAAATCAGAATTTAACACCATTATGTCAATAGCAGGGAACAACGGCTTCGATATAAAAGCAATAGAGAGTTCAATGAATCGAAAAATACGCAACAACACATTTAACATGATACACTCGGAGGCAAAATTAGCGGAACACTCGAAAATTAAACCAAATTCGAAGTTCGATATTTTTCCTAATTCTCAACCGATTTCGATGATTTGTTCGGCAAGTTATAGATCAACTCTTCTGCTTTGTAGAAATTATAAGAGAAAACAAAAAAAATCTGAAAAAAATTTTATACGGGGGCAAAACTAAAAGTGTTTTTTTTGTCAAAAATTCGTAACACCCTGTGGAATTTCGTGGTCCGAGTTGAAACGCACAATATCATGGTCCTCTGATGGATAGCTGAATACGTCGAAGATGCCAAGATTTTTGCGAATAATATAACAACCCGGCCTAGCATGCTATTTAGGTAACCTTGGGGGCCATGAGTTTGGAAATCCTCATTTTATCCAAAATAATTTGGAAAACCCAACACAATTATTATGAATTATGGAGATATATTGTTATGGAATAACGTTGTCAGAGATGAAAAGTTGTATCTATTCTATTTCAATCCATACATTACTTCGAGATATATCGGAAAAACCATTGAAAATGAAAATTTTTGTTCAAACCATATTTCTAACAAACTAACGTTTCGTAATTTACTTCTTGCTGTAGTTGCAGCGTAAATAGAAAAGTTTTCATGTAATTAAGACAAATCGAAACTTTTTCGATAAGTGAATTACCCAAAAACAGGATGTTTGTCAATTTTTCCTCAAAAAATTGTATAATCGGATTAATGAAGAAGTGTGACAATTGAATTGCTTGAATATTTCTTTCAATTTTCCTTTTTCGATAAAGGCTGTTATAGAAACCACTTGGTGACAATTTTTCAGTATTTAAAGGAAAATACACATAAGCAAATTTATATGGAACCACTCGGTATTTTATATTATTGATTGTTTTTAACCATAGATCTTCGACTACTTGAGAAGAATGAAGTTTTTTGTTGCAAAAATGTGGATAGTATGATAAGAAATGTTGAATTCTCACCACATGTTCGGGATATTGTAATCAGTCGTCACTTAGATTTGAAATTGTGAATTTTGAAAATCAAAAAAGCCTAAAATCATAAATGAAAATGTGCAGAGGGGTCAAATAATTGCTCTCGTTGAAGAAGGAGTGACACAGAGGAATATAGCTGCCACAATGGGGGTATCACAGGGGGTGATTTCAAAACCTACGCCCCATAAACTTCTGAATAACAAGACCGCTTTTTGTTCCAAATTGCAAGAGACCCTATTGCGTGGCACCTCATACTCCAAAGGCAGTTTCTGGAAGCAACAGGCATCAGTGTATCAGTCGAAACGATACATCAAAGACTTCGTTCAAGGGGTTTATACAACTGAAAGCCCTTAAGAGTTCCAGAGCTAACCAAACAACAAAAAATTAACAGACCTAATAGATGTATCGAGAGAATATTGAGAATTGGTAATATTTTCTTTTTTTGGATGAGACAAGAATTGGTGTCCGATCAGATAATCGCTTGATTCGGCTTTTAAGGGGTCATGGAAGACAAGCTAGACTCCGAGCAGCCAAATTCCGAAACACCAAGGGGGCAGTGTGATGTTTTGTGGTGGCATTATGCTGGGAGGCAAAACAGATTCGATTTCATTTTCTGCTAGTGTAACGTCTAGCAATTACGTGGACCTAGTGCTATAGCCCATAGTGACACTCTGGTGAGTTGTCAACGGTGAGAATTTCACTTTTATGCAAGATTATGCGCCTCCACATACCAACAACCTCGCGCAATATTATCTTGAAACAGAGGGAATCGCTGTTTTGGACTGGCCAGCTTGCTCTAAAGACCTAAATCCTATTGAATATTCATGGAATGATATCAAAGGTAAAATTGGATCACGCCAGGATAATCCAAGAACCCCACAACGGCTCATCCAAGCCGCCACAGAAGAATGGCAGAATATCACCCCAGATGAGGTCGAAAACTTAATCCGAAGCATGCCTAGACTGATCCAGGCTTGTATCAGGGCAAGAGGAGGTGATAAAAACTATTGAGGTCTAGAAAAAAACGCCTACTCCGTGAGAAAACAATTTTCAATTTTTTTACTACATGCGGAAAGAGTCTCTTATTTTCTTTCTTTTATTTGTTTCTTTCTTAAAATAAACCTTAATTTATTTCTTTCTTCAATTAAAATATCTCGAAAAAGATCAATTCTAACAATTCTTCGAAATTTCCGAAGGCCCTGAGGTAATATTCAAAATATCGGGTGATTCCATATAAATTTGGTTGTGTGTATATTATTCTTCGATTTCGAACAGTGGTAAAGACGCGATGATAGTTTGCTGTGAGTTCCACTGATATCTGAGATGACTCAAAATATGAAAATGACATCAGTTCTACTTCCACCACTTGAACGCTTCTTGCATTCTACTGTTTTTTCGATTCCTGCTATGCTAGATTTTTGTGTAAACCAATCTAAGATCGATATTTTATCACGTAGGATCGTGGAAGATATCGGAATAGTCGTCTCGCGTACCTTTTAAAATCCAGCTATCAAGCACACTTCGTCTCAGTTCACGATTTACGTTTCAAGATTAATTTATTTGTTTGAAAAGAACACGATCGTAGTAAAACGCTGTGTGAACAATTTATAATTACGCAAAACACGCTTAACCATCCACGCTTGCCGCTGATGTGTGAGCTCAGGAAGAAAAGAGTGAACCATACCTAATCATTTATTTAGTGTGTCCAACGAGAACTTGCCACTCCTCTATCTCAAGATGGAAAGAGCTGAGGCACGTCAATTTTTCATTGGAGGGGGACCAATTTCTGAATATACGGAATGAGTCGAGTGACATATCTTTGGAAAGGTCTTCTAAATATCTATTTAGAAATAGTATCTTCATGAACATTCAATATCGAACAGGAAATCCAAACCCAACGGAAGTTTGTATTCCTCTATATCAAAATGTACGTTGATTCTGGCAGAAAAATCTGTGACACTTCAATTTTTGATAGGTATGGGAGTTTTCTCCGTGCATTTAAAATTGAAATTCGACAATTCCAAGAATCAGATTAAATGCTCAAAATGACCTTCTACCACCCTACAATGTCGATTATCGAATTCTCTCCTAACATTCTGAAGAACTTTCGGAGTCAAAAATCTGCATTCGGTGACGATTCTTTTCTCCAGCTGTTCCAAGTTTTCAGGTTGTGTAACCCTCAATTCAAGATGACCCCATAAGAAGAAATTTAAAGGGCTCAAATCAAGTGGCCTAGCTGGCCATTCAACTGTTTTCATTCTGCAAATCTACCGACCTGGCAAATATGCATCCGAATATTGTCGCCCACGAATATCGAAATGTTCAGGAGCATCCATGATCTAGCTGGAAACATATCTCATTCTCTGAAAGAGTTTCATCATTTCCAAAATTTCTGTGATCCTGAGATTTATCAATTCTTCTAATTTCAAATGAGTGTTTCTATTGAAATGGCCTCTGATGAAGAAACACCCTTCCATATGGTTTCCATAAATTCCAGACCAAGCACTCCATTTCTGAATCGTTTGTGTTTGCCTGTGTGAACCAATGAAAATTCTGGGTACCCCAATATCAACAATTATGCTTATTCAATTCCCCATTGGGAGAAAGGTTACTCTCGTCTGAGAAGTACATATTATACAGAATCTGTGGATTATTGTTAGTATTTTCATTTAAAATTTTACCAAATTGTGAGTGGTGATCAGAATCGTCTTCGTTTTTTTCATGAACTTTCCAGTTCATAAGAAATTGATGATGTTTCACGATCCTGTAGACCAGAAGTGCTCAAACTTGAACTGCTGGCGATCTACCTCAATATTTTAAGACTACTTATGATCGACTCTGCGAGGCTGCAAGTATGTGTGATGCAGGGTTCTCGAACATACACGGTACACCTACCTATCTATGTAGTATGTACCGTAGCATATATAGATATTAGCATCCCGCACAATAAACATTATTTTAGTCAAGGTTTGGGTTAGGTTTAGTTAGGTTCTTCTCAATAATATCAATGAAAAAACTCTCAGTTATTCAAAATTGCGAGTTTATCGGTTGTTACAAACCAAGAGTTACATATGGTGTTAAACTCAACTAACGAGTGACTTTGTATGTTGAATCGTAGCACTGCATGTCCTCAGCATACTTTCATAAGATAGTACGTAATCAATGAGTGCTAATTGCAAGCATGATGACATATGATCGTCAGTTAGTCGATTGCGATTATCTTCATTTCAGAAAATGTAGACTCGCACAAGTAAGTTGACCAAAACATTGCCGTCAGTTGAAGGGCGATTTGCCTTAGATTCGGATATTTATCTTCAGATATAAAACACCAGAAATTTGTATCAGATGCAGTAGCTTCGAAATGTATATCTGATATAATCTGCACTAATTTATTTTCAACAGAACATGAATTCATATTAAACTGACTTTTTTTTTT
The DNA here is from genome assembly GCA_013387265.2 of Cryptolaemus montrouzieri. Taxonomy (NCBI): domain Eukaryota; kingdom Metazoa; phylum Arthropoda; class Insecta; order Coleoptera; family Coccinellidae; genus Cryptolaemus; species Cryptolaemus montrouzieri. Next base: position 131,462,261 of record JABFTP020000185.1, read on the forward strand.
CGTAGCTAATTCCTCAATGTTTTTACATGAAAAAGGATAATTCATAAATGATGCTATATTTGCCAATTTACTGCAATAATAAGAACGCATTTCGAATCGTACCAAAATATTTGATAACTCAGCCTCATACGTATCATAATTCAACTGAGGAATCCTTGTTTCCATAGACGGGAAATGTTTCAGATCCTTTCTTTTAAGTAGATCTATCATAAGTTGCAATTTACTGTTGAATGCGTTTACTGCGGTAATCATCTCATCAATAATTCTTGAAACCTTTCTAGGAATTTTCCGCGACTCAACCACCTGACGTCCGTGTAAAGAACTAGATCAGTGTGTTCAGCTAACTCCCTATCTTTCAACTACAACTTAAAGAGCCGCCGTTGCAAGCTACGTGCACGGATGGAATTCATAATTTTTGTTGCAATGCCCATAATTTTCTCTGTGCTTAAAACTTTTGAACAAAAAACTTGTTGATGTATAATGCAATGGAATCCTTCGGTTGAAATGCTCCTTCGGTTGAAATGCACACTAATTTATATATTGGTAGCTTGTAGTTTTTTACAAAATTGAAGAAAACGTCATATATATCTTCGCCCTTCAGAGGAATGCCTATCAAAAATTCTTCCTTAGTCAACATGTCATTGAATTCCATCCGAATAAAAATACACAGCTGTCTGTCATATCGGTGGATTCGTCCAACTGTGAAGAAAAGTATGTACATTTCATGATATCATGTTTTAGTTTATCTGACTCATGACTTCAATACGCCTTGTGACAGTTAGACGAGATAACTGAAGTTCTCTAATAGCAGACATGATTTCTGTTTTATTTTTAAAAATTCCGAATAAAGTCTCACCCGCTTCAATAAATGCTTCCTTCACAACCGATCTATCTTCGAATGGTTTCTTGTGTTTCGCCAATATATGAGATATATTAAATGACGCGATCGTATCAGCTTTTGGTTGTATGGTTGGTCTTGTGAACATGGTTTGTTCTTTTTTCAAACAAGATACTTTTCGTTTTCTTAATTCACTCTGTGGCGGAAAATCCTTTTCATAATTTTTATGAACCGTTTTATGATGCCTCTCTAAGTTGCCATGCTTAGGTATTGCAACTGACGCACAACAAATAAGACAAATGCACTTACCCTTCACCATACAGAAGAAAAATCCTTCCTCCCAATCGTTATTAAAATGATTCGTTTCAGATTTCTTCGCTGCACTTGTTTTGTACTATTTAATAATAAACTTTGTATCGACGTAGTATTACCTTCAAGTTACAATTCAAAATGACTCCAATTCCTGCAGGCGCAACATTTATGTCGCCGTGAACGGAAGTCTCTATTGTTCCCGTAAAACGCGCCGCCAGAAATTTCTAGAAAAGCGGCAAGAATAAAATACGCGGTTTTTATTTGACAAGTACCGCCCGTTCGTTTGATAAAGCGGCCTTTTGCCGCTAGCAGAGTGTTTTTCATAATGTAGTCTTGTAAGAGAATTCATTTCGGAACTTACTTGAACTGTATTTGTCCCAATGACCCAGCGATGTCTCCGACAGACTTCAGGAGGCTATGTCAGCAATTTAGGGGTGGTGTGAGGGAGAGAAACTTAGCATAAACCCCTAAAAAACCTTTAAGGTACCATTTACCAGGAAAAGGAGGATATTGAGGTCTGATATAACAACACCTAAAACCAACATGGAGAGGCCATTCCAGATCATCATTCCCGATAGACAGGAATGGACTAGCTCCTAGAACCGTCTACTTGAGGGTCCCTGTTGGTACACGGTACCCTGTTGGACAGTCGGACATGATTTCTGTTTTATTTTGAAAATCTCCAAATAAAGTCTCACACGCTTCAATAAATGCTTCCTTCACAACCGATCCATCTTCGAATGGTTCCTTGTGTTTCGCCAATATATGAGAATAAAAAACGCGGCTTTTCTTTGACAAGTACCGCGCGTTCCTTCAATAAAGCCGCCTTTTGCCGCTAGTAGAGTGTTATTTTATTACCTAATTAATTTATGTAGTTCAGTTACCTACTTATTAAAATTTTTTTTCTTCTCGAGATCTACTCAAAAAGCACTCGCAATCGACTGGTCGATCGCGATCGACCATTTGAGCACCCCTGCTGTAGTGTTTCCATTTATAGGTGGCACAAAACTGCCACATCAGTTGCTTCATTCCGTATAGGCTGATGTTGCACATCATGTTTTTTATTAGCCACCGAACCTGTAATTAAAAGTTCATTCATCAAGCATAATAAATACAGTTATCCTGTTGTCTGGATGGTTCACATTGAAAATCCTTCCCGTTTCTCTGGAAAAACTATTATTATGATAATTAATTGAAACAATTTCGACCCGCTCATCAGGTAAATAAACCATTTTCCACGTTTATCTACAAACGACAATTGTGATTAAGAGTATTGCGAAAATGGAAGACAAATATGGAACAGATTCAGCATTACTTGATGGTAGAGAATTGGAATTGTATAATTGAATGGAGGTCATTTTGAGAACTTAATTTGATTTTAAGTATTGTTGGAAAACAAACTTCTGTTGTGTTTGGATTATTTGTATGATATAAAACGTTCATAAAAATAAAATGTTTGAACAGAAAATTGAAAAGACGTTTGCAAAGATATGTCTCTGGACCCACTTTCTCTATAATGAATTTTGATGTGATGCTGCTAAGGATAGGGTGTTGATTTTACATGCTCGTAACCAACTAAGAAATTGATCTCCTTTCTATAAAAAATTGAGGTGTCTCAGCTTTTTCAGTCGAGTATCAATACATTTTGATATAGAGAGGGTGACAAATTTTCATTGAAACATACTGTATACAATTAAATGAGAAGTTATGATTTCCAGCGCTAGAGCATATACTTAGTCCACCAGTATCAAAATCGAGCATGCATTACAGTGTCCAGAAGTATTTATAATTCTTTAATGAAACCCATAAACTTACTCCATAATTTATTATTGTTGTATATAATGAATTTTCATATTTGCCTAATGTATATCGGTTTTCTTTGGATATTATTTCCAGAATTGAAATGAATTAATAATTAAAAGATTGATTTGTGCTTTTCAGTGAGCAAAAAGGACCTAATATCAAAATGGTAATCGTCAAGGGTGAATATTCATATAAAATATTATTTAGAAACAGTATTCCTGCGGCTATATATGCACACTCACTCAGAAAGCACTACGAAACTACAATACCACCTCGCTTATCCGTAGACAATTCAATCCACGACAAATAGGTCAAAATTCTGCATCCACAGCAAAATGCACATCGTCTATAAATGAGGAAAACGGGTACACTGCTTTTCACGATTAATAGAACCTTTATTAGCTGCATTTGCCGCGTATCAAGTCTACATATTTAATGTTCCGCTCACGTCGAGGCAGCAGAAAAAGAAACAACAACTTTCTGGATTGAAAAGATACCAATGCGACAGATTCCAAGGAAAGAATAAATCGCTCTGATTATAAGAATAGCGATTTTAATTGAATGAGTAAAGTGACTATTTAAAAAACCATATCTCTTATAAATGCCAAAATAAGCACAAATTTATTTTCGAGTGTAATAACCCCAAAAAAGAGATCATTTGTGAAGCTTAGACCTTTGCTCCAAATACCAATCTCCAATGTCTATCTCAGAATCAGAACAGAGAGTATCAGTGAAATTTCAAAATCTTTGATACGATAATCCATGAGATAAAAGGTTATATTAAAATGTAGACATATTGAAATTCAATTGTTTTTTCATTAATCATTAATCGTATAATTTTTTCTTCACAAAAATTTTATATTAGTTGTTAGACAAATATTTGAACCTTTGAACTGGTAAAGTATTGGCAACTCTGAAAAACAAATCGATAGCAGACAGTTTAGGTTTTTTAGGGTGGTACGTTATATGATTGAATAACGTGTTTTCAGTATCGAACAATATTTCAAAAGTAATGGAAGTTCGGCGGTTGCATTTCGAAAATTTCATACAAGATATGGTCGAAATAGAGTTTTAACTTTGTCAACTGTGAAGATATTCATTGAAAAATTCAGGAGACAGGATCCATTAGAGACGCAAAACATACTGGCTGTCGAAAAACAAGTCGTTCCAATGTCAATATCGAAGTAGTTCTTGATAGTGTTGGTGACAATCCAGGAATTCAAGTAACACAACAACTGAAGCCTAGTAACTGTGCAGAAGAGAGTTTGTTGAATGGATTATGAAGCATTAACAAATGCTGATTTTTCGAACAAAATCATTCTAAGCGACGAAGGACATTCTCAACTTGAATGGTTTGATAAACGCCAAAAATGCCACTCAGAACCCACATGTGATTGTTGAAAACAAATGCATCCTCAACGTGTCACTGTTTGGTGTGAAATTTAGACTGGAGGTATAATTGGACCATACTTTTTTGAAAATGAAGCTGGTCAAGCAGGGACGGTTACTGGTGCTCCATATCGTGGCAAGATAACAAAATTCTTTGTTTCGAAATTGGATGACATTGATGTGATCAATATGTGGCTTCAAGAAGACAATTCCACATGCCACTTAGTGAAACACTTCTATTCCTTCATGGGATATTTCCAGGTCGTGCACTTTTTCGTTTCGGTGATCTGAACTGGCCCCCTAGGTAGTGCGATTTAACAACATTAGATTTCTAATAATAATAATAATAATAAATTATATTTATTGATCAATAAATTCACAATATTCATCGACCTAAGTCCTGGAGCCATAAATTTATCCATTTTGTGATATGCATTTATTTGAATGAGTTCAATTACAGTGAAAATCACGAATTTATGTGTAATTTATGTATATATATATATATATATATATATATATATATATATATATATATATATATATATATATATATATACTATAGCATCATCAGACAATGACATCAATGTACCAACAGGTAGTGTCAGGGCTTTCTCCCCGGAAAAATCCAGTGTACGGACCTTAGTCAAGTAACACTGTATGTTACTCATTAATAGTTTTCTTTGTGTGAAGTGATGAACGATCGAATAGAATGACAAAATTGTCAGCTAATTATATTACATTTATATATACAAATAAATAAAATATGAAGTGAGATTCTGAGCAGTATAAACTAAAGAGGAAACCTATGATTCTATCTCATTTTTTTCGGAGAGAAACCTACGAAGAATATTACAAGATTTGATGACTGTTATCTCTTGTAACTGTTGAAACAAATTCTTCTTCAGACCCAAAATCTCAACACTTTTGTGAAGATTCCTAGGAATAACACCTGTTGTGGAAATAATAATCGGTAAAATAAACATTTGTTTCAATTTCCACTTTTTTATCTCATCGCCAAGCATCATATATTTGAAAATTTTTCATTACATTTATTTTATATATTATGTGTGTCGGGTAAAGCAATATCAATTATATATGTTATTCGATTCTGTTTATCAGTAAGAATGATATCTGGCCTATTGTATTTTACAGCTCTGTTGCAAAGAATTGTCTAATCAAAATAAAGTTTATATTTGTCATTTTCACAAATAATCTCAGGTTCATATTTGTACAAATTTTGGGAATTAGGTCATGTTTAATTCCTAGATTAAAATGAATAATATTAGCGACGGCATTATGTCTTTCTGAATAATCTGTTGAGGCAAGGACTGAGCAAGATGATAATATATGAAAAACTGTTTCTGAAGAACAAAAACATCTACGGCAAGAATCATCTATATTTTGCTTGATGATGTGTTTTCTATAATTCCTAGTGAAAACAACCTGATCCTGGATCGCAATTGCCAAGCCTTCTGTTACAGCAACCAATTCTCCAGAAACTAACCATTTATTTGATGCGTCTTCATCAATATAATCATTCTTCAATTCTTCAGGGTGATTTCCGTGTGATTCCTTCTGCATCCATTTTTCTCTTTTAGAATTATCATCAAATATATCAAAATCTACCTTCTGCATTGTCAAGTTCAGAGGTGTAAGATTATAATCTGAAGCAACAACAATATCATGTAATTTAGACGTTATCTGTTTATCATGAAAATGGGAACGTAGATGAAAAATCTGTTTACTATGAAGATTATTCAAATCAGTTAATCCACGACCTCCAAGATGTCTAGATAGTGTAACTCTCTGAACAGCTGACTGCAGTGGTGCTTATGATGTTTACAAAGCATTTTCCTCGTTTGACATTGTAATTCATTTAGATCAGTTTTAGACCATTTAATAATTCCGAAAGAAGATGTAAGAATAGGAACTTCATAGGAGTTGATAGCTTTGAAAAGGTTTTTACTAGTTAAATGATTACTTCTAATATTTTCTTTAGTGCTTTTATGGTTAATTGTCTTCTCTTGACCAAATCCAAGATTCGACCATTTTGGTGAGTAGATTTAGTTTGCTTATTTCAACAGGCAGCAACCGTAAAGAAAAAATGAACAATACAACTGTCTCGGAAAATACAATTACTGTTGTTTCCTCAAAAACATCTCTCTGTTTATTGAAAGAAGAACTTTCTCCTGATTCAGTGATTCCAATGGATGAACCGAGTTTATTGGACTAGCCATGACTCAATTGCGAAAATCTTCAAAGCAATCATTTAAAATAATCAATAGTAAATCCATTCTATATAATAAACAACATGGCTACAGAAACACCAAATCGTCAATAACGGCTATGATCGAAATAATGGAAAATATTCTAGGCTCGTTCGATGAGAGAAAAGAAGTGATGTGATTCTTGCCTGCTTAGATTTGACAAAAGTTTTTGATCGCATAAATCATTCAAGGCTCTTGGACAAGCTCAATTGATTCGGGCCCAGGAGACGCATGACAGAGTCCAGGTGGTTGACTGGGGTGATCAGATCGGGAGTTCCCCAGGTATCCTCCAATGAATCAATGGTGTCATCTTCTTTAAACTATACATCAACTACATCTAACCTATCATTTATCTTCGCAAACGACACAAAGTTTCTGTGCACTGGAAATAAGGAAAAGCTCCAGAGTCGGTTAAGAAGGCAAACATATGGCATAAAAGAAACGAGATGGTACTGAATAGAGAAAAATTACAGAGTTTACTTCTAATAACCAAACATCACTGTGAATCAGAATAGGTATCATTATTAGGATTTGCACTAGATATCTCTCAAGCGTGGTCGTCCCATACAAGTAATTTAGATAAAAACACTCCAATACAAGTTTTACGATCAGAAGGGTAAGACATCTTTTAGGGAATCAGGGAGTATTATTCAATTATTGCGCAAGTTTCCACAGCAACCCATGGGATTATTTTGTGGAGCCCCACTTCTGATACTCACCTCATATTTTCGAAACAAAAAAGGATATTGTGTGCAGTAAAGGGGACTACCAGTTGTAGAGAGATATGTAAATGTTACAGAATACTCACCATACCATTCTATCACATATTGGCGTTCCTCCTATATATCTACCACCATGAAGTGATTCTGACCAAGCAATCAGACATGCACATCCACAATACTCGATAACAGGATTATTTACTTATTGCATTACATCATTTAAATGTTCGGAAATGACTTCTTCTCTATAGAGGAAGTTCTACCATTCGATTTTCGATTTATGTAATTCTCTATTTATTTATTTAGATAATTATAATTTATTTTGAATCTAATTTATTTATTATATATATATATATATATATATATATATATATATATATATATATATATATATATATATATATATATATATATATATATATATATATATATATATATATATATATATATATATATATATATATATATATATATATATATATATATATATATATATATATATATATATATATATATATATATATATATATATATATATATATATATATATATATATATATATATATATATATATATATATATATATATATATATATATATATATATATATATATATATATATATATATATATATATATATATATGATGAAATCGCATCGAATAAATGGTTAATATCTGGGGAATTTTTGCTGAAACAGAAGGCTTGGCAATTGCGATCCAGGATCAGGTTGTTTCCACGAGGAATTATAGAAAACACATCATCAAACAAAATATAGATGATTCTTGCCGTAGATGTTTCTGTTCTTCAGATACAGTTTTTCATATATTATCATCTTGCTCAGTCCTTGCTTCAACAGATTATTTAGGAAGACATAATGCCGTCGCTAATATTATTCATTTTAATCTATGAATTAAACATGACCTAATTCCCAAAAGAAAAAAATTTCACAAATATGAACCTGAGATTATTTGTGAAAATGACAAATATAAACTTTATTTGATAAAACAATTCTTTGCAACAGAGCTGTAAAACACAATTATGGGTGTGAGCGGTTCTAGCAGCAGATCCAAGGACAGGGCTGAGTAGCGAGACAGAATAGAGGAGCTCAAGGCCACATCGGACTGTAGCGCCGTATGAAAGAGAGATAGTGCAAAGTGCAAAACGTTAATTCGTCTAATATTATAAAAGATAATTAGATTCAGAGTTATTATTCCTACAGCTCAACGACCGCCTACAATTATTGACGCCGCACTGGTAAGCAGCGTAGTACAATCATCAGGTACAATGTATATATTCTTATAAATCAGAACCACAGAAAAACGGAAGAAGAACATATGGTCGTATAGAAAGAAGATAGTAAAACTTTATCTTCGATTAGATTTCGAAAACTGTAAGCTCTCTGATAGAAGAATTGAATTTACAGTTGTCGATCGGAGCAATACTTTTCGAAATACATCGAAAAGATTTGAATTTGGGAGGCTTTTACTTGGTAAAATTCCATTATCAATAATAAAAAACAAGTACTGTGTTTTGAGGATTATAACTTAATAACTGCGATTCGTAACGCGTTTCACTACACCGTAGCTTCTTCAGACGAATGAATGTACAGAAGGCAAATAATAAAACCAAACCAGGTAAAAACAATAAATCAGGTGTTTATAGATTGAATTGCAATGACTATGAAAATTTCTACATTAGTAGAACACATAGAAATTTTAATATTAGAATATCGGAACATAAGCGCAGTTTTTCAAATAAAAAATCAGATTCAAATGACGCGAATCATCTCTTAGAAAATAATCACTCTTTCGACCCACAGTTTGAAATTTTGCATACAGATAATAAATATTGGAAGGTAGATCTTTGGGAAACTTTAGAAATCAATAAATACAAACACTCAGGTAGACTCATCAATGAACAAGTCAATTTAAGCCCATCACCTCTATTGAATCTCTTCGGGGAGAAATCTATTCCTTAATTTTATTGGATATACCTGTCATAAATAACCATTTAAGAAGAAGCAACCCAATAAGCTTTCAATTACTCAAGAACATTTATATTTATATTCTCATTCTTATTTTGTGTACATTCATTCGTCTGAAGAAGCTACGGTGTAGTGAAACGCGTTACGAATCGCAATTATTAAGTAAAATTCCTTAAAACATAGTACTTGTTTTTTATTACATCGAAAAGACTTCCGAAACTCGCTGTTACGTCAAAAGGACTGTAAAAGTTGTGATATAGTGTTATCTCTGCTTCAAATGTTGAAAGAAAAATTTGTTCACACAATTTTGTGAAAACACGTGCAATCGATATCCGTAACAATCATTATCGAAACGACAATTACAGAAATATTCATGAAAAGCTCGACAAAAAAATTGAATTTCTCAAAGTCATTTTCACTAAGATAAATAAAATCTTTATTAATCGTTTCTATCATGATGACTTAACTCTTCAAGAAAAAATTAGGTTCCTTTCTTTTTCTTCAGAGATAGATATTTGTGGACATATTGCATCCGTTTTTTGATGGTTTCATCTCACAAAATTTTAATATCAGATGAGTTACATTTACAGTAAGTAGCGAATCACATTTCAAAGAAAATTCAAATGTTAATTTTTGGGACATACGGCAAAACCAAAAACAGTCGACTTTCAAGGGTTTTTTCGATATATCTGAAAAAATAATTCACCTGTCGATATAAAAATAGAATGAATAGATATGACCGACAACTATGTAATATTTATATTTTATTCACGAAAATCTATACTTTTTTTAATTTCGCAAATTTTTTATTAGTTGTATAATGATGAGCTTTTGAGAAGCAAATAAAGCTATCTTAAAACTTTTTTCCCTATACGACCATATATTTTATTGAGGTTGCCATGCCATCTCTTGATTGAAAAAGAAACAAACTAACTCGTCGCGACAAGTTTGAGGCGACATATCTGAACGATATGCGAGTGCAACCTTGAGCCACAGCCATCATTCTACATTACCTTATATAGTATTTAAGGATTCTGGGCTTGACTTGAGAATCAAGTTACTTGATTTGAATTTACTGAAATCAAGTCAATCTTTTGTTTCAGAATTCAAGTCGAGTCAAAAAAAAGTTGATCTATGGGTGGGAAATGATGGCCACTTTCAATACATTGTAAAGCGAAAGTAGATTCATCGGTTCTCTGGTTATTGTAATCTGATTGATGCTCTTTGTATCTAGTTTTGAATGGGTAACTAATCTGACCCATATAAACGCCATTATCAAGAGAAAATATATCCAGGGAAATGTCAATTATAAAGAAATAGCCTAGAGCAATTATTATCCCTCAAATATAATAAACGGAATGATCAGAAAGAAACAAATACAAATAGCACATCATAATATTTATCCACGTATAGAATCAACTTCACAGATGAATAAATTTCATTAACATATTTTGGCGCTATCAAAGAAAAGGTTGCAAATGTCATTTCAAATCAGCATAAAAAAGTAGCTTCCAAAACCCAAGTGAAACTCTCCCAAGAGTTTTTCAATAGTAAAGATGAAACTAATAGATTTGTCAATAGTGGATTTTACAAGTTGTCCTGTATGGATTGTGAAAGCATATAAATCAGACTGGTCGTTCATTCAAAACTAGATATAAAGACAATCAGATTACAAAAACGAGAGAACCCATGAATCGGCTTTTGCTTCACATTGTATCGAAAATGGCCATCATTGGCCACCCATAGACAAACTTCGAATTATTCTTAGAATACCTAAAGGACGAAAGTTAGATTTATTAGAATCCATCGAAATTTTCAAACGCCAACAAACTCCCTATAGATGATCATATTTCATATCTTCAAATGATCCCTGTTTTTAACATAATTAGTTTATTACCTCTTGTTTGCACCATTATTGATTATGTATCTACCTGTTTAAGCATTTATGTATTTCTACTTTAGTTCAGTACTTGCTCTCACCTGAAGATGATCGAGAGGCCGAAATTGCAATCCTGACACGTAGTAACGCCGAAATCAATTAACTATTTGGGAAATATTCAGTTGAAATTTAACATAACAATCTGTAAAGAATTCATAAATTTTCTGAAGGAAACACAAACATAAAACAAGAACAAGAGTGAAAGTGACATGTTGTTTTCAAATAAAAAACAACCATAGCATCACGAAAACAACATATTTTGTTTAAAACAACTGAATTAAACTTCTGTGGAAAAAAAACAACAAAATTGAACTTTTGTGGAAATAAAGAATTTTCAACATTGAAACCTATGTTAAAAAGAATAATAATAAGAGAAACTATATTCCCACTTCTACAGATGTTGCTGTTTTTGAACAAAAATATATTTCTTTAAGTATTTATTATATTATATTACATTTTCTATATATTTATATATATGTTTTTCATATACGAGTTTCGGGGTAGTCCCAGGAGTCTTTCGAATCCTGTTCTCGGAGAATCACTGTTTAATCTCAATTCTCGGGGATTCACTCGTTCTCCGAAAGGGTTTTGTTGAATATCGCTAAATGTAATAAACCTTAATCGATAGATTCTCATGCTTACGCTTCTGGCCACTAGGCGATGGTACTACACAATTGCTTTCAGTTTTCTATATAGGTTACAAGCAGTATTGAGTTTTTAACGACTGATACAGAAAACTTCTGAAAGAATCTCTTCATCCATATCAATTTTTTATTATACAGGTTGTTATATGATAGTATGTCAAATCTTGAGGGGTAAATCTATGAGCAATTTCAAGAGAAAAAGTTCACATAAATATTTGGTTTTACTTCAAAACTCCTGCATTTTTTGAGATATTCAGCCCAAATTTGAAATGGAAGCTATTTTTTACAGCCTCCATCATTACACGTCCTAAATTTAAACTAGAATCTAAAAAGTGTTTTCTTTCCGGAACCATGTCTTCTTTTGCCCTTTCAAAGTTTTTTGCAGTACGCCACTGATCAGCGTGCAATCAATTTTGTCATTTTTGTTCAATTTAAAAACTTTTCTGACGAACGTAATTTTTTCGTTTGTCCGACCGTTTTCAAGCAAAAAATCATTAAACTATTCTATGCATTTGCTTAATTGAAAGCAATTCTAATTGAAAAATTTACTAGTAGGCTTTGATTTTTTTTATTTATTTATTTATTTTGACAGTTTCTGAGTTGAACCAGTGTCTGCTCGAATTGTTTATTAAATTAAGGATTAGTTTCAAGACTTTTGAAGTTATTGCTGTAAGAAAAAATGGCTAATTTTACTAACGCCGAATTGGCTGATATCCATTACACGTACGGTCTGACTGACGGAAACACAACAGAAGCTAGGCGATTATATCAGGTACGGTTTGCAAATCAAGTAACACCAGATAGGCGAGACTTCCTCGAGATTTCCCTTCAAGACTGAATTTCTGCCGATGGTTCTTAGATAAAATTAGAGAAAATGCTCATTTTGATAGTGAAATAAGGTTCACAGACGAAGCTAACTTTTCGAGAAATGATATCAGAAATTTTCACAATAATCATTATTGGGCGGAGGGAAACCCCCATTTGATTGACGAATTTCATCATCAAGAACAATTCTCACTGAATTTCTGGGTCGGAATAGTTGGAAATCATTTGATTGGGCCATTTTTCTGCCTTACAATTTTTTGAGAAGGAGTTGCCTTTATGTGCCACTTTTGGTGAGAAACATAATGTGTTTCATACATGCCGGGGCACCAGTACATTTCAGTAGAGAAGCTAGGGAATTCTTGAATAATATATTCAACAACCGAAGGATAGGTCGGGGTGGGCCAGAACCATGGCACCCTAGGTCCCCAGACTTAAATTGTTTAGACTTTTTCCTATGGGGATATCTCAAAAGTTTAGTTTATACCACTACAGTGAACACTATAGAAGAATTGAGAAATTGAATAATAACCTTTTGTGACACGATAAGAAATACCCCAGGAATATTTCAAAGAGTCCGTGATAATATGCGAAGAAGGACGAATGCCTGTATTCTTGCAGATGAAGGACACTTCCAGCAATTTATTTAGTTTTTAATTGTTCTTTTTTTTAGTTTGATATTGAATAAGTATAAGTCCCAGAAGACGAGCTATCAAAATAAAATCAAATTTTGGGCATACATATCGAGTATTTCTATTATTTTTTTTCCATTTAGCGAATAACATACAATTCAAATAATCCAAATTCAATAATTTCTCACACGAAAACGGTTGGAAATACGAAAAAGTTACAAGTGACAAAATAGTTTCTAAATTGAACGAAGATGACGAAAACTGATTGTACGCTAATCAGTGGCGTACTGCAAAAAAATTTGATAGGACAAAAGGAGACATGGCCACGAAAAAGAAAACACCTTGTGAATTTCAGGTAAAATCTAGGACTGTAATGATGAAGGAGGTTCTCGCTTGCGTTCCAAAGTTGGGCTGAATATCTCAAAAACTGCTGAAGTTTTGAAGAAAAAAGAAATTTTTTCTGGAAATGTCAACACCAGGTAATTCCGTACCGCAGCTTTTGCGAACCAATGTTTATATGAAATTTTTTTCTTGAAATTGCACGTGGATTTACCTTCTCAAGTTGTGACATACTATTATGCAACACCCTGAATAGAAATCTATTGTAAGTTTTAAGCGACATCAATATTTCGTTGAGTGTAATTGTTGAATACAGAAATTCTTTACATTTCTTGAATGACTACCGGTTTTTTCTCCTTTGAACTAACCAAATTCCATAGCAGAGCTTTTTACATTTCCCTGCCGAATTGCTAAACGAATTGACGAATTGAAATCCCTGTGTATCGCAGCCAAGAAAAATATTATGTATGACTGAAGATACAACCTATTCTGTTACACATGTACGTATACGGCAACAAGGGATTAGCGAGTGAACATAACTTAACGCTCTTACAAGAATCAGGCTTTCAAGCAGTTGAAAAAGCTTGATGTCACATAAAGCTTTCGAGTTGCAAAACAAAGTAAAGTGAAATCTTTGATTTTTAGAAAGCTTGAATTTCAATTCGATACAAACTTTTCGAAAAAGTTTTAAGCTGCTTGACTAGATGAAACCCTAACGGTATTGCTTGTAGAAAAGCAAGGAAATGTGAAAAAAGGAAACCGCAATTAAGAAACATAGAGAAGGCATTGTATTTTAGTGAATATAGAACTGCGTATTTGCTAAACGATATATAAAGGAAGAATAGAATGTTCACTGAACCATCGAGACGAGAAAATTGAAGTGGCTGCGTCACGGACATGTGCATATATTGTAACGTTTCTCAGTTCTTGAAATTATTAGTGACAGGGTCTGATTCAGGGACGTTTGGATATCGTTACACTGCCCCCCTCTTAAAACTGTTCTGTCCCAGAACAGACTGAGTCTTTGGTCACTATGACGGAATTGGCATCTATTTCCAGACTACATCTCCCTAGTTGATAGAAATACAATACAAATATTCATCTGTCTTCTTTCCTTGTCTCGAAGGTGTAGGATCGAAACAGCACACGAGAACTTCCATTTTGATATCTTGGAAGATAACTCCAATCATACTCCGTACTGTTCTCTAATCTAAATGGTCTAAACCACAATCAAGTTTTGGTATGGCGAGTTTCTTCACACCCTGCTTGACCAAGCACTCTTTCGAGTCTATTAAGGCTGACCATAAATCTTCATTTCAGTTTCTGATGTGAATATTATTTAGTCACCATGTAGTAGACCGTTCTTCCTTCAGCATCTAGTTTCAAAGTCTTTCCTACTATAGACAGTTGATGCCTTAGTTCAAAACGCCTTCTATATACAGCCTTGAAAACTCTCGCGAGATACCCCTATCCATTCGGAGATCTTGAGCGTCAAAATGTGCAATGGCGTATTCCTTGCCTACTTGGAAAAGATCTTGTTGTATTTTTGTAGTAACTCCAAATCTAGCTTCTTCAGTACCGCTATAGTTAGCGATAAAACGATCGTAGTCCCTAGCTTCATTCACTTGATTATTTTTCGACTTTTCTATGATGGAACGTGTCTCCTCGTTATTTTTGTTTTCTTCTGCAAAAGAAGCCAATCGATTGAAATGGACTACTCTAGGCTACCCCTTCTGCAACATCCTTATGCGATACACGATGTTGTTGATACTTTTCATCACTTCATAAGGATCTTCCCAATGTCTCTGAAGCTTTGGAGACAAGCCACGTTTTCTCTGAGGGTTATAAAGCCATACGAGATCTCCTACAAAAATCCGCCTTCAGAAGCTTTGAGATCATAGTAGTTTTTCATTTCGTCACTGGCAATCTGCATGTGCTGTTTGACGACCTTATTATGGATATAATCCATTTTTCGCTCTAGATTAGTGACATAATCTTCTCCATGCTTACACTTGAATTCCAGATTACATGGCAACCTCATTTCACGACCTAACATAACCCAAGCTGGCGTTTCTCCTATTGACTCTTGCACTTGAAGATCTGTAGGTCATCACAAAAAGGTGCAGGTATTGGTCCCCATCTCGCTGATGATCCGATACCACTTTAGTCAGGTATTTTTCCATCGTTCCATTCATTCTTTCAACCATGCCGTCTGATTGAGAATGAAGCGCTGTTATTCTGGTCTTTCTGATGCCTAGTCTTTCGCACGTTTCTTGAAACAGCTTCGATTCAGAATTTCTTCCTTGATCACAATGTAATTCTAAGGAAACTCCAAAACAGCAAAAGAACTCCATCACAAGATATCAGCGACAGTTGCGGCTTCTTGATTTGGTATAGCATAGGCCTCAACCCACTTGGTAAAATTATCCATGGCAACTAGTATGTATCTGCTATCGCCATCAATTTCTGAAAAAGGTCTCGCTATATCTACAGCAACACGTTCCAATGGACTTCCAACATTGTACTGTTTCATTGGGGCCTTGCCTTTTCCATAAGGTCCTTTTACCGAAGCGCAAGTCGTACACTTCTTGCAATACTCTCGGACATCTGCGTTCAAATTGATCCAATGAAATCTAGCTCGGACCTTCTCGAGAGTCTTTTTCATGCCGAAATGTCCTCCTGAAGCTTCATTATGTAACTTCTTCGAAATTGCCTTCACTCTGCTTCTTGGCACAACTAACTGAAGCCGCTCATCATCTCCAATGAATTCGTTTTCCAAGCGTCGCTTCAGCAGACCATCTTCCATTAACAGTGTTTCCCATTGCGCCTAATCAGCCTTGATGTTTCTACTCATCCTGCAGCTTCCCATTTCGATCGTTCATTATCTTTTTTTCATTGCAGAACTACACTCAATTCAGGGTCTATTTCTTGTTCCTGCCTCAGTTCGGCGGGCGATCAATTCCCATCAACAACAGTTGTCCTCATTAGGCTTATCTTTTCGTTTAGATGATCGAAAAAGCAACTGCATTTTCCGTTGATCTTTTCCTCTATTTCTTTCTCTATTCTATCTCTCATTTCATTCAGATTTTCCTTAACCAAATTCAAATTTCTTTTTCTCTAATTTATTTGAATTTTCCATCATTTTTTCTTCTAGTTTAGTTGAATGTTCAGCTAATTTCTCTTCTAGTATATTTTCCCCCAATTTATTTGGATTGTCGTCCATTTTCTTATCGAGGTCCATCAGAGCTTGCTGAAGCAATTTCAACGCTTCCGTCTTCATAGTTCACTGTTGCAAACGGGTAAAAGGAATAAACTTACTAGAGCTCTTTTTTTTATTCACCAAAACCCCAGACCTGACACCAGTTGTAACGTTTCTTAGTTTTTGAAATTATTTGTGGGTTCAAATTGAACACTTATCGTTACAAAAACACTAACCAATTTATTTACCAAGTATTTACTCGTAAACTAAACTGAACGATTAACTTCTATAACCAATTCATATAACACAATCGATACTGCTTAATTTATTTCCAACACTTAGTCCACTTATTTGCGCTTTATTTTCAAACTGAATTCCCTGCGCTTCTTATATACAACCACTTATATTCGAGAACATCCGCGTAATTTCGGCGCGCGGGAACTTTTAGATCTTTCTCGAATTCTCTTGAAAGTGTTCCGCAATTCGTCATTCCGCCGGGCAGTGCCAGGGTCGGCTTCAGGGACGACTGGATATCGTTACAATATCAAAGAATGAATATTTTTGAAAACAAAAATGGTTTTGATTACGAGAAATCACGGAAATTCCATAACGTTACAGATCATACTGAAAACTGAATATATGGTATCTATAGAGGAGTACTGATTTTGTTGTCTAAACCTACTGCGCCTTGATTCAAGGTTAGAGTTCATGCATCAATACTCAGTTTTGCGAGAATAATGCGATCGAACTTTTCACTAACTGATGCAGGTCATACAACCATAGTTGAAATTTTGTTGTTGATATAAGGGGTTAGCTGTAGTCAGAGACATAAAAAAATTACAATTTTTAATAACAATTAATATTAATTAATTTTTAAATTACTTTATTTTATAAAAGTAAAAACATAGCATCATTACAAAAGGTTTCGACTTGACTTGACATAAATTTGAGTAAAAAAATTAATAATTTCGAAAGTAACCTAACCCAAGCTCCTTGCGGTGGCCAACACTTATCCTTAGAGGTTCATTTAAAATAAAATCAATCAAACAAAAAAATTTGTTTTGTTAACAGATAATCTAGTGCCTGATCGAAGCTTTTTTTTCAATTTTTAAAATGGCGACCTCAAGACAATTTTTCCAGATTTTCGGGAAAAAACCAGAAGTTAATTATTTTAAAAAAAAAAGAAATCCATCGATCAGGCACTAGTGTTTCATGTTTTAAAAAAGCTGTATGAATTTCATTGAAATCTATAGAGCGGTTTTCGAGCTACAGTGATCGACAGTTCAGAAAACATAGGTTTAAGAAAAACGCCTTTGAAGTTTCACACTTAACGTTTCGGAGCGCCCGAGAACCCTTGGCTAATTATCGAATAACTCGAAAAGTATTTTTCGGATGCATTTCAAATTTTCAGAGAATATATCTAAGATATTATACTTAAAGAAAATAAAAAAATCGATTTATTGAAAATTCTGACTACACCTAACCCAAAAAAGCTGCTGTTTCTTGCTCATTACCTACTCCGAAGTTTCGAAGTTGAGGAATGATGAAATGTTGTCGATGTTCAGCAAGTCACCAAGTGATAGTAATTTCTTGGTTAGATTTGGCAACAGTTTTGGGCTTTCAATTCATAGATTTCATTTTAAATAGATGAATCCATTTATGATATCAAATTCTTGAGTTTTTGCTGAAGTTATCTAAAACATAATCCTATTTCTTATTGGGATACTTCAGAAGAAATGTATACCACAGTAAACCAGGCCATTGCAAAGTTATCCCAAATACTTATTGCGTGTTTGCAGATAATTTTTAAGAGTGCTAAAAAGGTAAAAGGTAATAAAACCAAACAGTGATTAAAAACGAATTCTATCTCGAATATCTCAGATTTTCATTTTTTTCGATTCAAAACTGATGTTATCCTTCCTTAATAAACATTGAACACAAACACACTCAGATAATGTGAAAGGATTTTTTGAATATTTTATTACTCCGAATTCGAAACAACAAATAAGAAATCATTACACATACGAGAGTCAACATATTTTGGACGTAGAATCAGAATGGATCACACTTTTACCTCTTCTTCTTAAGCTTTATGGTAAAATTCAAGAGTTTCTCCTTATATGGATTTGGCAAAATCTTGGCGTTGTGAACTGTATTCTGTACTCAACCTCTACTGGGTGTTATGTAGCATAGTGCACGCTCAGAAATACTCTAAATAACTTATACTCATAATTTCCTTGAATGTACTTATGTTCAAAACTTCAGAAATGGTGATTCCAGTAGATTGAAATGAGGTTTCTAATATCATCAATTAATTTTACAGGGTGATGCACTAACTCCAACTCAACAGCCTCGACGCCGAAGTATATACAACTTCTTTCTTCGTCACCAAGATGCTGTAGAAAACGAGGACACATCTCAATCTCCCCCTGTTCCGAAACGAAACCTCACCACAACTAGTCAGACTCTTCACCCCGCTATGGCTGAAGAAGCCAAACCAAAACGTGGCAGCATTATACGAAAGAAAAGAGCGGGTTCGTGTAAGGCTCGACCTACATCTATGCTATCTCAAGCTCATCGTGCTGGTAGTGAACCACAGAATTCCACTGACGTAAGTATCTTGGTTACTGAGGCTTCACCTGATGCGGCAATAACCAAACCTTCTCTACAAAGACAACAAAGTGAAGCCACAATTGTTCAAGTTTTGGTTCATCGAGAAAGTGAGGAATATCAAGAACCTGTATCCGATGTTCTTACACCAGAAGTTAGAGTAGATCAAATCGTGTCAGACCAAGGTGAAATGATGTTAAGTGACGTTATTGTTGATACCGCTATTAATTCAAATAGTAATGTTAGAGATAGCTGATCTGAACTTCTTGTTAGAAGGTTGACGCAATAATTTTTTACTATTACTAAGACTATAGAAAATATATAGACCTATATGTTTTCGAAATATTGATATTTGTACAAAATTGATAATGATGAATTCAGGTTACGCCTCCGCTATTTACTAATAATGTAAACAAAATTTCTCTTTTCTGCATCACCGAATGTCTTTATCAGGTGTTTTTGTGTGAGGTTTGAAGCTAAAATAAGTGAATCAAAAAACCATTCCGATAAATCAAACAAAATGGATACTAAAAGATAATCGAAATGATATAATATAATTTCATCTAGATATGATGGAGGATGAAACCAATGCTAATTTCATTCCATATTATCTCGATGCTAATGCACTCATTCTATTTTATGCAGCATTTGTTTGATAAGGTTCAGGTATTAGTCTATTCACTTAATCATTGCAAACTTATATGAAAATAGTCCGAAAATTGAGTTTTTTAATTAAATTTCTAATTCATGTAAAATCTTTTCCGCACTCGGTCGAGATTTATGGCTCGTCTAAAGGTACTAATACACTCAGAATATGAATTTCCAAATATAGCCCAACAAAGACATATGTTGTTACAACAATGAGCATAGAGCGCAAAATTAGTACAGGATTTTTTTATTTATTTATTCGAATCAATGAAAAAAAGAGTAATGAAAAATTTGACGACTACACGGATTCTGCAATAATTTTAAATTTTGCTGTGAGTCGAAACACGAACGATAGAAGGAAAACTTTGTCGAATGGACAAACATTCAAAACACACTAAGCTGATCACCCCTAAAGTGTAAGCTCAGGAGAATGAGACAAAAACATCATATACCAAACGTCATATTTCACATGATTCCTACAGGAAAAAGGCAGGAAAAACCCTGCCTCTTCCGTTTCTGAAAGATCTGTACCAGCGAGTCTGTATGTATTCAAAAAAAAGGGGGAGGCGGAATAATTGTCTTTAGGCTTCGTTCCTAATTGTAACCTGATCTTCGAATAGTTATGGGTTAGCAATATTCTGAAAAATGAAATCGATAAACAGCAAAAGACTTGGAGAAAATCATAGGAAAAACCTTTTTTCCTCCGTCTCTGATTCATCTGTAGCAGCCGATCTATAAGTGAATTGGAAAAGGTGCAATCAGAATTATGTGTTCTTGCATCATTCTCCATTCCAACCAGGAACAACAGAAAGACATGATGTATACGAGATCTCAGTTATATGTTCACTTTAAACTGTGATAGCCGGCTTCGAGAGCACTCATACCATCTTAGAAAGGGGAAGGTTTCATGTGAGGGTGCGGCAAACATATTTCACAAATCGTATCTTCTTAGAGTCCGGGAGCTCTAAAATGAGCCATGTTATCATCCTTGAGGTTCAATATCGGTTATCATTATTCAACCACTAGAAAGTTAGAAAAAGTTCCAAGATTACTTTTCAGCAATTCTGGAATTTCGGCGTGTTATCTTTTGTAAGCGAAACGAAACACTTCAATAATAGGAAACATATATAAGATAACCATTTAAGAGCTGAACTGGTCTACTGTATCCCAAACTGCCAGATAGAAAGAGAGATACCATAGACGGCGGTAAAATTAGTTGTAAATATAGCTAGATACTTAGTTGAAGATCATTAATATGCTATTAATTTAACAATAACTAAATTCAAATTCCCAATCCTATTTATTACTAACGAAATGAAAGTTTATAGATTTTAAGACCAGCTTACCTGCGTGGAAATGATTATTAAATCATTAAGATTAATAACTTCCTGAAAATAATAAACACAGGTAATTTATTCAATTATGAAACTGAACATATAACAATAATAGATATTTGTCAATTTTAGTAATTGAAAATAATTAAAAATATTTAAGGTTCTCTTATATATTATTAGTGATTAATTTGCAAAAAAAAATCAATTATCGCCGTCATCGGTGTCCCCATCATCAGTGTGTTCATAACAGCTATCTTCACCTAAATGAAAAATTGTAGTATCCACATTATCATCCGCAATTTGTTCTCTTTCTAAATTGTGTTCTTCAATTTTTTGAATTTCTTCATATATTAACTTGGCCACAGTTGCACATTGCGGATCAGCAAATTTTTGAATTGCTAGATTCTGAACATCTTCTTACTTGGAAGTGACATTTTTTGGGGCAGCCAAGTTTTTGACATATGCCCACATTTTCTCTATTGGGTTTAATTCGGGATGATAAGGGGTAAGCCGAGTACCGAATGCCCATGAGCAGCCAGTAGGGAATCGATAACTTATGTCTAAACCCGTGGTTTATGCTCCTGCATTAGTTTATATAATTCTAATTTTGGTTGCTTGTTCTTCAGAAAATATACCTTTTCGAATCAACCATTGCTTCATTTCGGTCTTTTTTTTGTGAAACAGAATATTTTTTTCTTTAGCTACATTGTGGTACGAAGCGTTATCCATTATAACCACAGAATTGGGTGGTAAATTTGATCTTCAGTTGAATGAGTGGATATCAGTTCGAATGACTAAAACTAGATCAGTTTATCGCCGACGTTTCAATTCATTTCAAATCTTCAAGGCAATAACAAGTTGGTTTTTTGAGTCACCATTAATAATAAAAGAACGAACGAATGGTGCATTTACCCTCTTCTACAAAACACAGCATGATACAGACTATGTTAGGTAGAAGAGAGTAAAAGCACCGTCGTTCGTTCTTTTCTATTAATAGTGACTCATAAAACCAACTTTTTATAGCCTTGAAGAAGATTTTAAATAAATCGAAACGTCGGCGATTAACTGATCTAATTTTAGTCATTCGACCTGATATCCACTCATTCAACTGAAGAACTCATTATTGGTCGTAAATCAATTTTAATGGTAAATTTGATATTAATTTATCTTCTATCCATTTTCTACAATTGTCATGTTTCAAATCATCATGATAGTCCCTGATTTTGCTCCAAATTTGAATATTAAAATATAATATATAAAACAGAGGATCTTTTCCAATTTTTTATGTAATCCATGAACAGAATTGCCCAACATGGAAAGTACTGTGGTTATAATTAATATATGTTTCATCAATATGAATGATTGGTCGATTTTATCGTTTATATATCCTGATCTTTTTAAATAACCTAGTCGTTTTGTCCTAATATACAGTGATTAAACTAAAATTTTTATTTTATCCTGACTTGTTCCATCTGTAATCAATACATTGCTTGCAATTTTGTGGTAATTGTGAGTATGATTTCTAATGCAGTCATGTCTTCCCACTTCTATTTCAGTTTTAGAAAAACTTTGCCGTCTTTTTAGGCGGTTTGAAAAGTCTGATGATTCATCACTTAATACATCAATTCCTTCCTTTTTTATTCTTTTTACCGTACTTGCAGATATATTCACAGCTTTACACACACGATTTATAACTCGGTTCAATGGAAAGCTCAGAGGACCTTTAGGGATCATTTTAGAGCTCGCGGACTCTAGAATGGAACGCGCTCCCTTCTGAGACTCCCTCTTCTACCCTATCCTCCTTCAAGGCAAAGTTGTAACAATTGTCAAAGTATGCCGTTTCTAATCTTCAACTGTTAGTTTTTGATTTTCAGTGAATTAGAGCTTATTTCTAACTTTAATTTTTAGCTGTGATATTCAATTTTTAATTTGTGTAGGTATTACTTCAGATTTTGGTATATTTGTTTGAATTATCTGATTGAAGCACTATTTAAGTAATAGTTAATATTCAGCTTGTTCAGTCTCTCTTGATTTGTTATTGTAACAAATTAAGACGAGCTTATAGAACGTGGTTCTGAGCTTATGTAACATGTTCAATAATAACGAGTATTACCATTCAGATGGTAAGCAGTAAACTTAACCCCAGTTTGAAATCTATGGCCTACCTGTTTTATATTACTGAATTAATAATTATGAATTTTTTCGATATCTTAACAGATATGGCCTTAAGAGAATAGCTTTCAATATTCATGTCATACGCTTCAAATGATCTAACGAACACAGAAGCGAGTTCCCTTCAGGAGAAATGTAATTATACAAAAGAGCTTCAATACCTGTCTTAATTGATTCGATAAGGAATTCTCATAACTGCAGGAACTTTTGAAACGGTTATAGATTAGAATAACCATGAGATGAGTATGCTGAAAAAATATGCATTACAAAATATCAAATTAACGACAAATCACGTTCACTTACTTTACAAACATTGCTTGGAGCTTGGTTTAATACCCCATCATATTACTTGGACTATTTCATATTATTGCATTTTATTTAGACTCAGAAAAATAATTTTTTTCCTCATAAGAATTGAGTTAGAATTATATAGGTAGCTTATTATCTCGTCCTCATTTTCGATAATGTTGAATAATACAGACAAGATTAAACTTATTATTATAAGTTCAATCGTATTATTTAGTTAAAAATAACTTCATGTTAAACATATAAATTCAGAAACTTTGTTATTTCATCAATATGCTTGAACAAAGTATATTTTAAAATGGATAGAGTAAATATCAAAACAACTTTCACTCATCTTAGAAACATTATTTTAAATTTCGTTTAACTTTTCAGTGAAATAAAATGCGGAATTATTTATGATGACAGATCGAATGTAAGACCAATTGAAATTATGTTGGTATACATGGATATTTCGTTCCTTATCATATTCTCATACAGACTATTTCCATCTCACTATTCACATTCACAAGAAGGAGAGTATCATATTCTACTCATTGGTGAAAATTACTTCCGAAATACTAGCCCGAGGATATTTAGAGTATGTGATGGCGGCATCGACTTGGGCACGTTCAATAGGCAGACTGTCGTCCGATCTCGAATAGCGATCATAGGGGCGGTAAGATAGGTCACTCGCCATGACAGTGTGTTTCCGGTATTTTTCCAAAAAAATCTATGCATCAAAATCGTCCTGATTTCGAAATATAAGTCGAAGAGTGACGATTTCTCTTCGCGGATTCGATCTTGAAATATGTAGGAATCGTTCGACACCCGAATACTACCTTCCGCTAACCCCGTATAAGTAGGACGGATGAAAGAAAAACCTACATTTTGGCAGCTCCACGTTCGTTAATTTTGTTAATTTCTGGCCGTCAAATTCTCGGAATGAGGAAAATAGAACTTCCGCTGATGGCATTTCGTTGGATCGAAGATTTTTCCTTTTCCTGGAGTTTTAAGGGGGCCAAAATATCGCGGCGCAACAAGTGAAACTCGCGGCTTCGTCCTCGTCCCGGTTTAGAATCGATCGAACTCGATAGAAAAATGATTGTAGACATGAAATTCCGATAAAATTATTCCTTCTACTCGTGGGAAATCAGACCTCTTTTATTTTTGCTTTTCCGGAACTTTTCTCGAAATTTTCGCGCGATCACTTGTTGCGATTCCGAAGAAATCTCGCCGTTTAGACTTTCCGTTCGCTCTCGGCGACGTTTCGGCGAAATTATTAGGGAAATAAACGGCTCCGTCGTTCAAGCTGTAAACTCTCTCTTCTTCCGAGCCTCCTCTACCAGAAAAAAAATATTCGCGGAGGCCTCCGCTCGTCCGCCGTATTCCTTCTTCTCTGCCTGGTTCAAACTATCATCCTCCCCTCGGATTATTCCCGAAAATGTTCTTACGACTTTAATAATTTAGAAAACAACATTTAGAGTCCAAAATAAGAAGAACCATCTCCTATATTCAGGTAATCAATGTGAAACTGAAAATTCACGAAAAATTCGGGATTAAATATTTGACTTTCGAAATAATTTCATTGGTATAGGTCAATTCACTATTATAAAAATAATATTTAAAATTTTCATCGATCCCTGCTCTTCAACAATATGCTTTCATATTTTTTTCGTAAAAATGGAATTGTGAAAATAAGTCATAATAGATGTAGATCAGACAATTATCTGACAAAGTTGTTTTTAACTTGTTTCCTCACGAATTATTAATCCTGAAATATCACGATTTCAAACGTTGAAAATATCATATTTTACCTAAATGCAAACATTTCCCCAAGAGATAGTCAGTTTTGGAACAAAGCTATTATTCTGACTGATGATCTTCATATGCAAAATTTATAGGAATCTCCTCTCTTTCTTCTTCCTCTTCTTTCTGTAGTATATGGATTCTATTAAAAATGAAACGGCAATACTAATCTTCTCACTGATATCATAGAAATTCTCGTCTGTTGTATTCGATCATCATCGATGATGACACCATTTCAGAGATAACAGAGATGTGGAACAAATACATTTATAAGTATGAAAACGTTCATACGAAAGCACCTTTAGTTTTCTTTGCGATGCTTTGATCGCACTTTCGCTATGGGACAACGCTGTTCACAGAAAAATTAAAAATTTTGATTTCCACTCAAGATTTTTATTAGGTCGATTATTTGCCTCGTATATTTCCGCCTGGTCAGTTCAAATTGGTTGTAAGCCGGCCTATATCCATCGATGATGAACATGTGGAACAGGTTTCATCATATAAATATTCATGAAATATCCATCAGACAATCAAACGTCCGAAATAGACAGATGGATAACACTTACTTGAAAAGTGTTTGCAAAGCTGAGGGACGTTTTCAAATCTTGTATGTCTCTTCTGCTCCCTCAAACATAAGATCTATGGTCAATGCGTGCCTCCAGTACTCAATTATGGGGCTAAAACCCTCACACTAACAAGGAGACCAGCAAATAAAATATCTGTAGCCCAACTAAAAATGGAAAGATCAATGTTGGGATGGGATCCCATACAGCATTATAATAAAGAAAACAAGGGCCCAAGATGCAGTTGAAAAAATAACAACACTTAAATGGAAGTGGATACTGCCAAAGATGAATAAAACATCTAGAATGGAACCCTAGATAGGATACTCAAAGAAGTAGGGAACGTCCACCAACTCGCTGAAAGAATGATATCGAACGAATATGCCCGAATTGGATTAGCTAAGTCCAAAACCGAGAGACGTGGAAGATTATGAGGAAGACCTATGTTCAGCAGTGGACCGATGTGGTTTACAGATGATGAGTTTGAAATTTATCTTCATTAGTACACTCCTACTGAGTTTTAACCAACAGAGATGAACCTCTCCATATCGTCACTCTAGTGAGCAGTATATGGAGTTATTCTTCCAATCTAACATAGTCACCTGATTCATTGAATGGGACCAGAACATTATGTTTACTCATAATAACACTCACTTTTTGGAAAATGTTCCACCATCAGAGCTCAAATCAAACTGATGATAAGTACATAAAACTGGACTGTTGTACTTCATGCTATCGATGGTCGCTGACCATCCCAAACCTTGCATTTATTCATGAGGGTACGACCACTGATAATGAATAGTGATTAGTGGCGAGTTATATGAACAATATAACCTATCCGAAGTTTTACTGCAACTTTTCTCGAATTAACAAAAAATAGTATTTTGATATTTTTCAATACGTCTTCTGGATCCGAGTGTTAACCTAGCTTACTTATATTGAAGCAGATGTAGGCGCAAAGTAAGATAGTCTTACTCTTTGTTACTTCTTCGTGTATCTTCTACAAGCTTGAATATCAATACTTGTCATAGTGTATATAAATTTTTTCGGATATCCTTATATATGTGAACTCGGACTCCATTTACAATGGTGAGAAATCAATCTACCTTCCGTAGAATGTTGAATATCCCCCCTTGAAGGAGCGAGTTTTCCGATCTACTCTTCATACGGTGATTATGAAGAGTAGATCTGAAAACTAGCTCCTTCAAGGGAGGATATTAAATATTCTACGGAAGGTTGAATATCGTCCCTTGAAAAATAATTTTCTTCGATGTGTCTACACATTGCGAAATCTCGCATATAGTAACTTTTTGTTTTGAGATGTTTGTGTATGCCTGATTGTAAACCACATAGAAATGAGGAGCGTCGGTCCTTTGACGGGCGCTTCTGTCTGATACGTGAGTATCGCATGGCGGTATGTTATCGAACTAGTGTGACCACTTTACGTTTTCCTGTTTTATCTGCTATTTCTTTTCACCGTTTCGCGGGGCGTTGGTGAGGTAGCCTCTGTTTCGGTTCGTTGAGGGGCGCAGTGATATTTACGTACGCTCCAACGAATTGAAATGAGTAGGTAACGGCTTAGCCTTGTGTTACGAATGGGAAGACAAAGCTGACGAGGTCAAACGAGACCGAAACTGCAGTCCATTGTTCCTATTCGTGACATCTGACTGTGCTGTGCCACTTCCCTGTGGCCCCGGTTAACGGTGATTATGAAGAGTAGATCGGAAAACTAGCTCATTCAAGGGAGGATAAATGACATTCTAGGGAAGGTTGAATATCGTCCCTTGAGAAATAATGTCTACACATTGCGAAATCTCGCATATAGTAACTTTTTGTTATGAGATACCAAATATTTTCGTGTAACAAAATACCTATTAATTCGATCTATTTCTATTATTTTCCGTATTAACCTTCATTATTTTGAATTGATTTTGATGTTTATATTTTGTATCTGGATATATATATATATATATATATATATATATATATATATATATATATATATATATATATATATATATATATATACAAAAAATTTGAATAATTGTATTTACAATAAATGCTTATGTCTATAATTTTGATGTGTGTCCGAAAAACACAATAGTAAAAAACAAGCGAATAAATAGAACAGGAAATCTTGCGTATGATTCAATAAACAAGTGAAAAAACCTGAGGAAAAAACTCGTTTCCCTGTACAAAAAGAGCACCAAAATTTTTTCTGCTTAGCAGCTTCATTCTCCCACTATCGTCTTGCACTCCATAATTTCCAGAACTTCTTCACGAAGACAAGTATGAATAAGAAGGGATTTGGGACAGAAAAAATCTGTAACAATGGAAAAAGAAAAACAGCAGAAAAATATTTCATCAAACATACTTAACTCTTATATGTCTAAACTCACTTGAATCTAAGAACTTAACTAATGCTCCGCTGATTTTCAACTGGGGAACATCTCATACACCATTCGGGGGTGTAGCCCATAATAACCTCAAGATTCAAAAACTAATCTCCTAAATAGACTTGAAGTTCTCTACCCAGTTAATGAAATTATCTGAAACATAATGAATTTCTTGAAAACCACCCGTAAAATAGTAAATAGGACAACCGAGGACTAAATGTCTTATGTTTCTTCAGCTGCGCCACATTCACATGCCGGACTTTCTACAGTATTCCATTTGAACAACATACTATTACTACGACCATGTCCTCTCTTGAGACGATTTATGTACAAGAATTTTTCCTACTTAAATCGAAACCTGCAACCCTTTTGGAAGGATCCTCTATGACAGCTTTATTGAAAACTTCCTGCCATTCAGGTTTCCAAAGATCAACAGCTTTCACCCGTGTACGCAAAAAGTCAATCGACCAAACAGGTTTTCTAGATTTCAATCTCAGGTTCGGCGGATTTTGAAGATCGTGTTTTATCGGAAAAGCTTCTGGAAATGAGTGTTACTTATCCCAAGATGATTTAAAAGCTAATTTCCTGCGAATACGGGAAGGAACTATATTACAAATAACCGGAAGCCAAAGGGTAGCAGTTGAACTGATACATCCACTTCTAACTCTCATAGAACAGTTTAACTGAGAATCAATCTTACTGACATGAGCACTATTCAACCACACCTTAAAATCAATTATTACCTGTTCAACAACTAATTTCAACCAAAATAATTACACCTTCATTTCGTTAGATGTTAGTCCTTGACCTAATTTGTATTAACGCTACTACATGAATAAAGAAGTTCATTCTTCGTGGACACTTCATATTCATTTCGATATTAATTCTGATATTAATGAAATACGTAACTTCCTACAATCACCAAGATACTCAAATTGAATTTGTTTATAGCCGCAACACAAAAAAGTTCGAGAATATTTCAATTTTATTCTTGGCAGTAAGTAGATAGCGGAGGCTTTGAAATGCTGTAACATTTGCTAATTATCTCAATTTAATAATTATAAATTTCGTTAATATTCATTATATTTGTGTTTGAAATTTTGTAAAATGGTAAAGTGAATTAATTCTAATTCAAATGCAAGAAGCATAGTGTATATAATATTTAGGAAATAATGTACAGTACTTTGATTTAAATTCTATGATGTTATTGAAATTAATAAGCAGGTTATAAGTAAGTCAATTAATTATATATAATTAATTATAATTATCTGATCACTTTGGATGATTATGTAGGTAGTAGATAGTTTGATCAACATAATCTACTCCGAACTTGCGACTCATTCATTAACTTTTATATAAAGATATTCAAAATAAAAACTATCGATATAAGGAGTGAAATATTCGATTCTTCAAATGGATTCAATTAAAGTTTATGTCACATAAAACATAGAAACTGATGTAGTAAGTTTTAATGCAATGATGAAAAGTGACGAATCATATAATGTAAGAAATCTAAAACTTCAATTATCTAATGGAACAAATTTGAACTTTTTGCTTGTCGAATATCCAGGTGCGTATTTTTCCATTTTTCATAAAATAGGATTTTTCCAAAATTTACTCAAGGCCTAATATTAGCTACATACTGATATTTTATATACTTAAGCACAAAACGAAAGCTTCTATCTAGTAAAATGAATTTTAGAATCGGATAATGAGAACTTCTCACATATCTAACATAGAAATAGAGAATTTGACATTTACTCAAGACAATCAAGAATATCTTCTTCAACTTCCAACAGGTCGGAATTTCTGCACAATTTCACTTTTGGGTTTCAAATATATTCAAGTGATGTAAACGGAGAAACTTAGGAATAAATGCATGCTATTCACATTTTCATGGGGCCAGA
Organism: Cryptolaemus montrouzieri; assembly: GCA_013387265.2. Lineage (NCBI taxonomy): Eukaryota > Metazoa > Arthropoda > Insecta > Coleoptera > Coccinellidae > Cryptolaemus > Cryptolaemus montrouzieri. Next base: position 131,492,870 of record JABFTP020000185.1, read on the forward strand.
GATATTAATTATATATCATTGTATATAATATGATCATGATGAATCATCAAAATATTACAGCGACCAAAGTAAAATATTTTTTTTAAACTCAACTATAGAACAAGTTTAGGTTAAATTATTGCAACATGTATATTGCTTTGTTATCTCTCGAATTGTAGAGTTAGTAAAAATTGGGATGCTTTTAAATATAACATAACTTAGCATCATCAAGTGAAGTTGTTAATCGACTTCATTCATCAGTAGAATATAGAGAGCTTGAAAAAATTAATCAATTTTTCAGGAAGTAATATCAATTTTATTTCAATTTCCATTTTGATATTATGATTATAAATCTTGTATCGCCAGATTACTATAAGTTACTTAAATTAAACAAAACCAAATCAAAAAACAAACTTTTGGTGAAACAAATGAACTATTGAAAAATAGAAAATCAAGGTAATCTTCGTGAGAATCAGCAAAATTCGAAGATCATGCTGACTTTGATCTAATAAGATATGTGATAACTGCATTTCTGAATGATGAAAAAGATACATGAAACATATCGATGCCGGCAATATGCCAGTTATAATAATAACGCATAATTCTCAAGAACACAATGATAAAACAAACTAGTACGTGCCTCTAGAACATAGAAGGGTGCATTGCAACGATTAGGATAAGTTGAAACGCTGAAATAGTGAGATAGTTGATAATTGAAAGAATTATTTGATATTCGATAAGGGAAAACTTTGTCGAAAAGCACTCTTCTCTGCTGCCGGCTTGAAATCTTGTGACGACGCAAACTCAAACTTTAATCTTGATCTGGAATGGAGAATCTGAAGTTGAAATTTTTGGAAATTTTTTTCTGAACCCGCTCAATTCTGTCAAAGTACCTGTGACAGTGAGTGGACCAAACAGGCACACAATATTCCAAATTACTTCTAACCAACGAAAAGTCTAATCGTTTAAAAGATCTCGGTTCACTAAAACTTCTGGTTGTTCTAAGAACGCACCCCAACATTTTGAAAGCCTTTGAAATAATATGATCCACGTGATACTCGAAAGGCAGTTTGGAATCGAGTTTTATACCGAGGTGCTTTATCCGGTTTACCCTTGCAATCACAAGCCCGTCAACAGAAAAAGAAACATCAAAGACATTTATGTTTTTTGTAAAAGTTATACATTTTATAATGTTTAATGAAAAATGGTCTGACAAAAACAGAAAAGTCTGTCCAGATCTCTCTGAAACAGCACAATATCGTCATGGGACCGAATGTCACTATAAACTCTGAGATCGTCGGCATACAAATCATGCCGCGAACTCAAAAAACATTCCGAAATGTCATTTATGTAGAAGATAACAGTGGACCCAGTTGCGGCACACCGGATGTAACTTAAATAGAATCGGAATGAGCGCCATTGGGCGCAACATATTGTTTTCTATTCGATAGATAAGATTCGATCCTTTTCAATAGGGACCCCACCACATCAAAGTCATCTAGAACTCGAAGCAAAGTTGCATAATGCACCTTATCAAACGCTTTAGCCATGTCTGTGTAAACAGCATCAACCTGAATACCTATGTCAAAATTACTACTTTAAAATGAATGTAAGGAGTCAAATTAGTTAGGACCGACCTATCCCTAAAAAATCGATGCAGAGATTGAATTAACTCGAAACTGGATAAATGGAATAGTTCATCAGTTATCATTGTTTCAAAAATTCTGCCCAAAATAATTTAAAATAGAGACAGGTCGGTAATTACTGATATCGGTACAATCTTTGCCGTTTTCCACTTATCTGGAAAAACACCAAGTGCTAGAGACTTGTTGAAAATAATTTAAAGAGGAATGACTGGGCTAGCAGAGCATGACTTGATGAAAATAGGTGGGATGGAGTCTGGACCTGGACCTTTCGTAGCAAATTCCATATCTTCTTCGGTAGAGAACAGGTCTATTCGGACCTTCATAAATACTGGCAAAGTACTCAGAAAAAGCATAAGATATGGCAGAAGTGTCATTCAACGCTTTTCCCCATGACAGGTGACATAGGTATTCATGTCCGCAGCCCCCAGAAGCCACAATACTACAAATAAATAATCTGGGAGTACATCCGTTCGTTGAAATGTTTTCCATTTGATGGAGTCATTCGAAGTTCCAGGGCGTCGTTCCTTTTATTGAGAGTTCTGGTTTTGAAGTGGCTGATGTTGATGATTTGTCTGCAGCTGTCGAAGTCTATCTTATGGCCTGTGTTTATGTAGTAAATAATGCACTAACGCACGTAAACATTCCACATATAATTGACCATGGGAGAAACATGGCATTTCTAGATTCAAGCCACAAACTTTCAACGATCAACCTTGTGAGTCATTAATAGTCATGGCGAAGCAAAACGAATTGGAAATTGAAGCCGTTCGAACTCAAATGGCATTTCGGTAGGGATCATCGGAATGAGGACTTCTTCACCTTCGAATTTTCCTTTGAGTATCGTCGCGGTTAGTTTATGTTTCTAAGCATCATTACTACGGAGCCAATCTTTGGTCATACATTACACGGTGGTAAGCCAGAGGCTAGATTCAAACCACAAACTTTTAAGAATTGGCCTTGTGATTTGTTGATGGTCATGGCAAATGCAAGACGGATCGGAAATTGAAGTCTTTTAAATTCAAATGGCATATCGGTTGGGATCATCGGGATCCTCGGAATGAGAACTTCATCACCTTTGAATATTCCTTTCAGTATCGTCGCGTAAATTACATTGTTCATCATTTTTCTAACCACCAAACGCGTACCGTTGGTTTATGTTTCGAAGCATGATTACTACAGAGCCAACCTTCAGGCGTAAATTGTGCGGTGGTAAGCCAGGCACATCCAAGGAGTTTAAAGATTCAATTAGATTGCTGGTAGCTTCATCTTCATTGGTTGTCAATAGATTTGAATGAATGCAGTGTACCAATGTTATTATTCTGAATTATGAAGATTAAGTCATATACATCTTTATTCTCAATCGCCAAAATTAGTTGCTCACTCAACCATTCATTATTTTTGTGGTTAGTAATTATGTTTGGAAGTATTTTGTTGCTGACTTCGTCTTTCGATGCGATGAAGTAACATAGATTCGGAAGAAATAAAATCAATGCGCTCGATTCATCGATAGGTACTCTACCATTACCTATAGCCAGCAATTGTCAGAAAAATCTTCTGCAGATGTATCGTTCAGCAATGCAACTTTCATGTTTGTTTTCAGCTGAAGTTTCTTCACAAAATGCCATAGATTCGATGATTCAAGGCAAGTATTTAATTCGTCGGCAGAAATTGATCTTGAAATTACTGGCAGTGTTTGGCGGAAATCGCCAGAGAGTAAAATCGCCTCCAAAAAAAGTGGAGTCATGGCGTAGATTTTTCAATGTTGGGTTGAGTGCTTCCAATGCACGTTTATCCGGCGTTATGCATTTGTCCCAAATGATGGTTTTCGATACTGATAAAACTTTGGCAATTGTGGAGTGTTTTGCAACGCTCTTCAATATTTTGAAGATTTAACGACAATTTCAATGCTGAATGAGGCGTAGGTGGCTGCTATTTAAGAAGAAGCAACTCAAACCGCAATGTTGGATCTCGCACACAGAAAGACTAAAACTACTGACACAAGGAATGTCTTCGCAATTCAAACAAAACCATCCAGGAAATAAAAACCCCCATTTGCATCAGCAATTGCCTCCATTAATGTATCATAAACTTCCTCTTGTTGGGGTATATTCGTTTGAACAACTGAATCTAATTCATCATTCATGATCATATTCACGTTCCCGTTTCAATTCTCGATTAAATGCATTGGGCGCTGGCACTCCTAACTTGACTAATAAACTACAGCACATGAGGTAACACATGTCTTTGATCAAGAACAAAGCCCGATTATGTATCTCCTCACTCATCTGAAGGTCGGGATTTCGTTAACTGATACGAATGTGATGTAAAATGTCTTCGAACATATTATCCTTGTATTTGTGCCACAGGTTAGATCGGTTCGATGGAAAGCATGTCCAAATGAGCAAATAATGTGCGTGTCTAACTTGGAGATGCAGAAATAATTGCTTCAACCACTGTCGAATTCACATTGGTATCGTGTTCTAGTAAATTGAGTTTCTTCACATGCAGCTCTGTTAGTTTGGAATATCTAACCATTAAAATCCTAGTTTCACTACGGCTTCGTCGGGAAAGATTCAATCGTCTTGATCGCGGCATGGCATTAATGATAATATGGATAATATAAACTAATAGAAACTTTTGTTAGAATAAATCTGGACTTTGTGGACATAGTGCACATAATACGAGAGATGCAGTAGCCACCTATTGAATTCTTGTTCATTTACTTATTGAAATATTTTTATTTGTTCATTTCCAAGGCTGTTACTTTCCAAATGGGTTAGATATATAAACATATAAACCAACTTCTTTTATCAAATTGTGAAGTTTCTTATATTAAAAATTGAAGGTTTTATAGTAGTCAATAACGAAATTAATGATTGATATAATGAATAAAAATATAGCTTCAGTAATGAAAAGGACATGATTCAATGATTCAATATATATATATATATATATATATATATATATATACAGGATACAGGTGCTTCAACGAAAACTAAACAGAGGATATATCAACCAAGATATTCATTTGATATTCATGATCAAAACGCAAAAACAGGTCAATTTTTGTTTCAAGGGGGGACATCTTTTGGGGTACAATACTTGCCTGAAATATCAACCCCCTGAGTGGGGTTGCAATCCTTGAACATTTTTGAGAGGGAAGATGGGTCGAGTGATGACTCAAAAGAAAGGTGGTATCTTTGTCTACATCGCCTTGAACGAATTTTTATTTTTGATTGAAAACTGTAAAAGATACAAAGTGAACTACTGAAATTTTTAAGGATTGTCACCCCTACTCCAGGGGTTGAAATTCGAGATGAGGATGGTACTTGATGATGACTGCCATTGATCAGCATGGATCTGTTCCATTTTACCTCACTGAAACTTGAATAGTCTCAGGGAAATAGTCTTCCCTATTTTTCAGTTGCTCACCCTGTATATTTTACAGTTTCCATTTAAAAATGTAAATTCGTTCAAGGCGATATAGACAAAGATACCACCTTTCTTTTGAGCCATCACTCGACCCATCTTCCTATTAAAAATGTTCAGGATTGCAACCCCTGCTTAGGGGTTGATATTTCAGGCAAGTATTGTATCCCAAAAGATGTCCCCTTGAAACAAAAATTGACATGTTTTCGCGTTTTGATCAGGAATGAATATCTTGGTAGATATAGCCGCTGTTTAGTTTTCGTTGAAGCACACCTATATATATATATATATATATATATATATATATATATATATATATATATATATATATATATATATATATATATATATATATATATGATTGATTTGAAAAAGAATAATTTGAATTGTTCTTAATGAAAGAGAAAAATAAAACCAAAAGTTTTGGTACGGTTCCCAGAAATTGAAATAAATGTAAAAAACTTTCTATTATTATTTTAGATTCTTTTATAAAATATAACGTCAACCACTGCAATTATTTCTCATGAAACAGGTGAAATATCTTACACCCATCCTTATTAAAATTGCAAGTGGACATTTGTCCTGCTTTTTTCAGTTTCATAACTTCCATTTAGTTAAATTTTAAAAAAGAACCTTTCCTCAGGTTGAATAATTCCATTCAAAACAGAAAGGATGAATGAATCAAAACTAAGAATGATAGCTAGAATTCACAACTGTATACATACGAGCAAGAGGTTTTGCTTCTGTTAATATTTCGTATTTAAATTGAAGTTAACTTTTCTTTCCTACAGATATACTTTGTATTGAACACACGATTTGAATGCAACATTAAATCAAAATTACTTTCAGTTTCATCTTTTAATGCGTCTTTTTACATTACAATATTTTTGATTTGAACAGATTAAACTATATTGAAGAAATATTTGAAAACCCATTATTCTAAAATGCGATTCAGAAAATATATTCCATCAAAAACAAAATTATATTATCATAAATTTGATTGATGAGGTCGTTACTTGATGAAAAGTGTTATACATATGTCAATTAAATAAAAGTAAAAATCATTAAAATAAAAGTCATTATATTATAGAACCTATGATGCGTTTCAACACACTGTGGCTTCATCAGATCAGTAGTACATTTAAATTCAAAGGATGATGAGCTATAAATATTATATTGGTAAAAGCAGGTACTCGGCTTAATAGGAGGAAATTCCAAACAGGGTTGCTTCAAGAACTGAAAAGAATTAGTAATGATGACGAACTAAAAATTAATTGAATCTTGAGTAAGTTTTCGGAATTTTTCTGTTTATTGACTTTCAATGCTTCCCAGGTTCAGTTTTAATCTATTGATTTCATTATGTACAGAATCAAAATGATTATAGAAAGTGTGGTTTCATTCCAATAAATGATTTGCATAGTGCGAATCTGATTTTTCTTGGTCAAAACTGCGTTTGTGTTCTGATAACCTAATATTAGAATCTTCATGAGTTTTACCGATATAAATTTTACTTCAATTTTCAGAAGAGAGCTTATAAAGACTCGATTTATTTAATTCGTGAATTTTGGATTTACAATTCTTAATGTACACACCTAGGGGGTTATCCGTTCTGAAAGCTATATAAGTTAATATATTAGATTTTCAATATTCTCTTTAATATTTGGGAAAACCTCATGTACTAAATGTTGAAATTGCTTACAAGGAAGAATGCTGTTAATCGTACATGCATTATAACCATCCTTGACCAGCTTTTGTTTTATAACATTGAGCTCTTTCAAAAAATCATTCTCTGGCATTGCTATTGTGGTGAATCTATGTAATCTGTAGAAGTAGCTATTTTTCGTTCATGTGAATGAGCGGAAGAATTATGAATGCTAATATCTGTATCAGATGGTTTATGGAAAATAGAAAAATCATGTTGTGTTCAATTTTGGTTATAGTTGAATCTGAAAAGTTGATGGCATTCTCAGGTTCGATTTCCAAAGTGAACTTTATAATAGGATGAATTGAATCTATGAAGGTAATGAGGAAATCTTATTGAAAAATCCTGTTTAACAGGCACAAATAGATAAGTAGATTCCTTGAATACTTATATCAATTCAATTCACTCCAATATGAAGTTCACTTTGGAAAAATTAAATTCACATGAACAACAACGGTATAATGGGTAATCCTTAGTTCTTCACTTACCGAAATTTGGATGGATAACAATGAGCAAATAATTCATTATCATTCGCTGTCGAAACACAGTATTTATTGGTTCAGATATGTGGATGACATACGTTGTTGCTGTTGCTTCACAGATACGAATAGATACTTCAATTCAACTATTAGTCCCAAATGCGTCACCATTATTAAATGTTTTCCGTTCTTAAAGCAACTCTGTTTAAATTTTACTCCTGTTGAGCTGAGTATCTGTTTCTGCGAAAGTAATATATATGACACATCTTCCTTTTTAATCTCCTATCATAATTTTCTGAATATAGTGAAAATTTGACATTGTTTTATTCAATTCCAAACAGAAAACTCATAAATCATAACCAACTTATACACACCGCGATGAATAGGAAGCATTTTTAAAATAATAAGTAAGTTAAATAATTCGAAAGAAAATATAACATAGCAGAAGATGATTGATCATTAATAAATCGTGAACTTCTTCCCATTACTTAACTCAATTGTCTGTATTCTAGCTGATTAATTTTGCACCTACATTATCTATTATTGTAATTCACAGAGACAGTTTCATAATGTCCTTTCATTTCATAGCTAATGACTAAACAAGTCATGCTTAGAGTATCATATATTTCAAATATGGCATGATCCTCATAATTCAATTATGTTATTGCGTGTTGAAGTATACATAAAATATTAAAATATGGTATAGCAGAGCTAAAAGTTTTTCTTTTCGTTGAAATGATATATATATATATATATATATATATATATATATATATATATATATATATATATATATATATATATATATATATTTTGAAAAGAGGATTTACAAAATTTGAAATGATGACAAACCTTTTGCATAGTAAACACTAATAGAAATTGGTATATAGTTTCATCATAGTTTGCATAAAATTTCTATATAGGTTCAGTTGCAGATTACTTGCCGTGAAGTAATTGCAATAATTGTTAAGCGATAAGTAAATAATTAGATTTTTCAGATTATAGCGGTAGAGTTGCAATAATTTCAAAATAACCAAAAACTTATGTGTTCGGAATCTTGCCTCCAATTATATTCAACTACACTGGGACCAAAGATGCTTTTGGTAATCGGAAATTGAAAATTGAAATGTTCAACTTATTTACACTATACCCATGAGTGCAAAAGTGATAAATCGATCTGAAATTTCTAAAAGTTAGTATAAAATAGCCACTTTTCAAAGATTTTTGGATTTTTATTTTTACTTTGGTCGCATACGTACACCAGTGTGAATTCAGCTTAAAATATTATTTAGAACTTCTCTTCCTTAATACTCATATGAATGTTATTTTGAATTGTGATATAATTAAGAATAATAAGGGCATTAATGAAGTCAATAGGCTCTTATAAAGCTTTGTTTGTATATTGTTATGAAATAATCTGTTGCAATATGTGAAATGATATTTGAAAAAGTTTATTGCCAAAATATATGTAATGTTTGTAAATAGTAATTCGCCAAATTATTCATCGAAAGCATGAAGGGCAGACGTCACAGAAATAATATTTTTCTCAAGTATGAATTGAAATAACATTCATTCAATTCGCATTTTATGTAGAAATAGAAAAGCTTACAATCTGAGCTAGACATCCACCTTCATAACATAAAACTTGATAGTCATTTGCTTGATTTTCGACATAGGTAATCAAATATTTCATCAATTCGTTTGAATATTCGAGATGCTGCACTTCAGGAAATAGGAATAATCAACGAAAAATCTTTTAGTTAATAAGAAGGTAACATATTTAAATATTCTGTAATGTATCCTTCAAATCCTCAAATACAGCTACTTTGAATGTTTCTATAATTTTTGTTGACTTGAAAATTATTTATTACAATAATGGAACCACAGAACCATGTAGTATATTTTCAGATATAATAATTTCTGTTCCTTCTTCTGGAACTAGTTTTAATATTTATATTTCTGATTAATAGAGTATAGTAACGGCATCAATTTTATAACAAACTTTCTATTATTCGGAAAAGCGTGCGTTATTTGACGGTCAGGAAATCACACAGACGTTGATAATAATAAATTTTTCTTATATTGGAAATTTGAAAGATATGTCATATAATATTGAGCAAGAAAATTAAAATTTCAAGGAATGAATGAATCGATTGTGTGTGATAATAAACAACAAAACATTAATGTTTATATTGCTCAAAGCTCCGTATCGATTCAAGAATAAAGAAAAATTAAAAAACTTCAAGATAAAAAAGATTTGTCTGCCCTTCATGCTAATTTAGCCTCTGTTAACCATTTTTGAACATTGCCGGTGATACATTTGACCTAGATTGCCTTCATTGAGATATGTTAATAAATATCATTGTTAATTTTGAACTACGTAGCGTAATTCACAAATATGTAGAATTGTGTACAAAACTATAAAATTGTCAGAAGTTATAGCTTTTAAATTTAAAATAAAAATATTAATCAAGTTCTAAAATAATTCTTGATAAAATCCCAAACCATCAATATAGCAATAAGCAACAAGTGGAATTCAGGTGAAGAAGAAATTAAACAGATAATCTATAAGCACGAAGGTATGCCTATTTGGTGATCTACGATGATATCGTAGACTAGTATTCTAGAAGGTGTAAATGAATGAGTGTAAAATATCCCGCGAGTTGATTCCTCAAGCCATTTTAAGACGAAAAGTTTCCATAAAGATATGTCCGCAAACGATTCGTTACCAAAATCCAGGGTGTTGAAATATTCAGATATCTTCAGCTTTTTGTTATGATTTTTTCCGTATCTGCCACAGTTTTTGTGTGAAAAATTGATGAATTTCATGTGTACGGTAGAAACATAATAATCGTTCGGTGATTCATTTCACTAATAGACGACTATCACGTCGATTTCTTCTATTGACAACTCTAAATTAATTGTTATTAATCCACGTTGATAACATTGGTTGCAAAGTTTTGGAATCTATATCATCTTGTACAGTTGATACTGTGAACTATATCTTTAACTTATGTATTGGAAAATCAATTTAGCCAGATGACTTAAAAGTAGCTGAGGTTGTTCCCGTCTTTAAAGCGAATGTAAAAAGGGATGTATCAAATTATAGGACAATATCCCTCATGTCAAAAATAGCTAAGATCTTTGAAAGAATAATTCACAATAGAACTGTAAACTTCATGAAGAAAAACAAAATCCTTGCGCACAATCAAGTTGGTTGTATTAAAGGGAAAGGGACTACTGATGCCCAGTTACATAACTAGTGAAATATATGATAATCTTGACGAAAGTAAACCTATCACTGTTAAGTTTTTGGATCTGGTTAACTATAAAATTTTATTGGATAAACTATAGGTACTACTATGGAATCTGAGGTAATGCATATAGTTTAATGAAAAACTATTCAGTTGGAAGAAAACAGAGAGTGAGAATCACAAAGAATGAAGGTGATTATTTAGATGTTAATACAGGTGTGCCGCAAGGTACTATTCTTGGTCCTTTATTTTTATCATATATGTAAATGATTTGCTGACCAATAATGGTGATGAAATATGATGAATGAAGTATCATTGTGGTTGGACTTAAACAGACTGTCTTTGAATATAAAAACAGTATATATATATATATATATATATATATATATATATATATATATATATATATATATATATATATATATATATATATATATATATATATATATATATATATATATATATATATATATACTTTGATAACTACTGTGCTAGTGTACCTACACATCCAAGTAGATAAAAGAGAATAGCAATAGAGAGGTAAAATCATGTAAATATTTGGGAGTTACTTTTGATTATAATCTAAGATGGGATAACCATATTGAACATATCATGCAGAAGACAAAATATATTTTACATATATTATATAGGATATCAAAATTCATGCAATCTAGCACCTTAAAACTTATTTATGATGCTTCTTTTCATAGTGTACTTAATTTTGAAATATTTGCGTGGGGAAGTGCACAATCTTGGAAAATTACAAAAGTTTCAGAACAGAATTTTAAAGATTGCAAATAAAACAAACTTGTGCAAGATAACCACTTCAATTTGAAACAACTATTTGCATACGAATATTTAATCGACTACTATTCGGAACTTAAGGAGCAATATAGGGAGGGTTTGAATAATTAGAACTAGAAGTAAAATTATTATCTTACAGATATCTACCAAAATTGTTAACGATAAAAACAACTTTATTAAGGCAATAAAAATGAAATGAACTGCCATATAATAAGCCAAATCTAAAGGTGTTCGATATTACAAAATGAACAACAAAAATATTAAAAATTGGATAAAACATAATATATAGAGCCAGTACACGTATAGATACATTATTTAAAAGAAAAAAAGCAAAATGGGAATTTTACTCAAATTTTATTACTACGATCTATAATTGCAAAATGTGCAAAATTTCTGATAAATAAATAAATAAAAATACTATATGTCACTTTCGTTAATATTTCACTGATAAGGAGTGATAGTTGCAGTAACTTTTCAATTTTCATTAAGATGGAGGTTTATTCAAACGCAGAAGTGGCGGATATGCATTTCGTCTACGGCCTCTCTAATGGTAATTCCTTAGAAGCGTCGAGAAGATATGTTGAAATGTACCCTGAATAATAATACTTTGTTTGGGCGACTTCAAAACTAGAAAACAGGATATTAGAACACCAGAATTAAAAGAAGTTATACTTAATATAATTGACGAGCAACCCGTTACCAGCACTAGGAAAATTGCTCTACAGCTACACGTTGATCATATGACGGTATTTGCAATCTTAAAAAAACAGCTCTTATATCCATATCGTGTACGAGTCCAGGCACTGTTACTTCGTGGTTTTACTATCCGCCTTGCATTTATGCTTCGGATGCTAAATATGACAACAACCTGAATTTCTGGAGCATTTTTTATTCATGGACGTATCAAGTTTTTCGAGAGATGCCATTTAATAATCACAACAACCATATATGAGCAGAAGAAAATCCACGAGCTTTCGTTGAAGCTAATCACCAGGGACAATTGAACATGAGGATTGAAATTATTGGAAATCACCTTATTTCTCCACATTTCCTTCCACCTTGAAGAATGGAGATTCATACACTCTGTTTCTAAGCAAACATCTGCCGGATCTACTTAATCCTAGTCCTTTAGATGACAGGGAGTGAATGTGATCTGAATTCAATAGACTTCTCTACTTGCGGACATTTGAAAACGTCAGTTTACAGGTCTCCTGTACAAGACGTAGAAGACCTAGAAACCGCATACCGCATACTCCTAGGATCTTCAATCGGATACCAAGATATTTGTGTCTAGACTCCTGTGTAATGGCTGAAGAGGCCATTTTCACTTACTATGATCGCTTTCTTTACATTATGTTTTCGTAAAGCACATAAAATTAATCAATTTTTTACATAAAAACAAAAGATTGAAAATTAATTGAAAATTTATGAAGAAAAATTCTGATTCCTCGGGGTCTACTAAAAAAAAGTTGTAGGGGACACGTGACCTCTGAAAATGTACCACTCTGTAGATATTCATAATTCTTTCTGTGATCTGATTATGTAGATTGTAAAAAGGCACCCATGTGCCTAATTTGAGCTGAGTATCTGAAAAACTGTAGTTATCATAACAAAAAAACTGAAGATTTCAACACCCTGTATTTCGGTAACGAAGCGTTTGCGGACATATGTTTATGGAAACTTTTCACGAAATCTTTCGTACTTATTCATATACACCCTGTATAAAATAATTAGGAACTAAGATAAATGCAGAATCTTAATAAGGTTCAAAAACTTGAGCAACTGATTGATCATGTAGCGAACAATATGGCCTAGACATTATTATAAAAAAAAGCAGAGAACTGGTCTTCTCTGAAGTATATAGGAAACTACAGATTTTTGAAACCTTACCCTATTTCGTTGGAGATTTCCATATGGATTTTTTGTGGCTTCGTTTAAGGAACGTTTCATTTTATGGATTTTATTCTCTAGTATAATATACTTCATTTACAAGCTTTTATGTAATCATTCAGAATGGAATGTTACCAATGTAACATCCATAAAGTCATATTGATTTTACTCAGCTACCTATAAAAGGAAATTTTGAATTTCAGAAAAGTTATAAATCAATTCATCTGGAATAGCATTCTTTAGTACGAATTAGATATTCATGAAGAACAAAGTATTTGTCAACCTTAAAGACCGCAGATAATTACTATAGTCTGAATTTAATTTAACTATAGAAACAATAGTGGTCTTAGTTGGGACCTAAAATATCTGTGGTTTTCAGTCATAGGACAACATGAATCGTTAATGGACATCCATCAAATGGAAATTGAGAGAATTTCAATCTAACCTAACCTAATCTAAAAAAGGGTAACTAATGTGAAAATATGTTATATATGTTTATGATGAGGAAAAATACTGCATTCCACAAAAGTAAAATCACTTATAGTTCCTATCGAAGAAAAGCATGTTTGCTTATAACTCAAAAACCACTGAGCCAAATTCTTTTTTCTACACCACTAAATTCTACTTTAAAATGTACCTGTAGAATGTTAAACTCATTTTTATGTAACTTTAATAATAACTGAGATATCCATGAATAAATATTTCCTCAAAATTCGAGATATTTTTCAATATAACTCGAAAAAGGAAAAAGATCTGCAACACTAAAATATCGAAATTTACCCATCTGGGACATCATAACTGGAAAGCTCTTCATAATGGTTACTCCAATAAGATTATGGGTATCTAGTATACATAATTCAAGTGAAGTTTGAGTTTCTGATAGAAGTTTTAATTTATATTTGTCTAATTTAAGATGAATTCGCTTTCTGAAATAGCTGCTAAGACAAACCTCTCCAAGGGATTCGTAAAATTCACTTAGTATGCACCTATCCTAACTCATGAAAAGTATACATAATGAGAAAACTGTATAATAATTCTCCATCAGCTCAAACTTGAAAAAGCCATTTCAAAAATTGGGTCAACAATCGAAGAATTTATCATTTTATAAATAACTCGCAAATTAACTGAATTCAAATTGTTAGCTTTCCTTTTATACTAACCTTTAATTGAAAATACAAGAGGTATAAAAGATAAAGACAATGAATTGGACATTAAATATATTCATCAAGGGAAATATTTACAATAACACTACCTACTTCTTTACTTAGTAGAAGTTCTAGTACGTTTATTCCAAGAAAAGTTGATGCCATAGGACTTTGGTTTCACTGACTTTTCAAGTTTACTTTCCTGAATGAACCATTGCCATCCATTCTTCTCACAAAAGCTGATAGCATCATTTTTGGATTGGAACTGAACTTTCATATTTGAGAGAGGATCACCACTGTAAATAAACAAAATGAAGATGAAGTAAAAATGTGATTCAGTATTAGTGGGGTGGATCTACGTCAAAGAATGTTTAGATTGAGAATTGCCACCAATGAAAAAGAGTTTGTAATGGACATGAGGATGAGTCCCTAAAATTTCTCCCAATGCAACCCACCTAATCTACAAAAAGGTGTTTCATCTTTTTGCTATTCCATTAGCTTTCGATCTCTTGAAGTGGTCACATACCAAAAATTGGATTATTTCCTTATGTTCTAGGACTCTTAACAAGCTACTTTTAGGTGATGGCTCTCAGCTCCACTCCCGTCGGTTCAGTTGGATAAAGCTCAACTGATTTTCATAGAGTCCAAACTCTCCCATAGTTATCGAAATTATATAGGTCCTGAACATTTTGACAAATTTCGTCGAATTTTTTAAACGACAGTAGCTATTGTCAATATTATCCTGGAGAGAGGGTATTAAGAAGGAAAATTAGATGAATTTATGCCTCTTTACATTGTGTAATAAAAGTTTATGATAGTTCTTTCAATTTAGCATGTTTCAAATATTTTTGTCCCACCTGCGCACTACTATCACTACTTAAAACTTATATGCAAGTTGTTATAAGTTGTTGCCAACTTAGGAACCATTACGAAAATTAAGATTCGACAAAATTTTTCGAAATTAAATTCGATAAATCTGATGTCAATTGAAATTAAACTCAGTTCATTATCATCAACGGAGGATGCACATGATCATCCGTTTCCGTACTTGGTGAAAATATGACAAACTCAAAACTTATCTGAAATATGGTTTTTGTCATATCAAAGATGGTCCAATGCCTGACGGAACAGATCAACCTCCAGTAGCACTTACAATATCAATAGTAAATGCATGCCTAGCAGGGTGCAAAATCAAGCTCAAGGATTGTATATGCAAAAATATGAGATCAAATATTGTACCCATGTCACTCCAGTGAAGAAATTGCGGATAATTTAATTCACATTGATTCGATGATGTCTGATGCCTCACATTCCGGCACATTTCTGTTTTTTCGAAAAAACTGCATATGTCTAAAGCGTGGAGATCTGAAAGAAACTGGTCTTTGGATCCTAAGAATAAAAATACCACATGTTTCAGCGGAATGCGATCACTTTGAGAGATGAAATGCTAATGAAAAACCGATTCCATTTGGGAGGGTGAAATTTAGGGGA
Source organism: Cryptolaemus montrouzieri (assembly GCA_013387265.2). Classification (NCBI taxonomy): domain Eukaryota; kingdom Metazoa; phylum Arthropoda; class Insecta; order Coleoptera; family Coccinellidae; genus Cryptolaemus; species Cryptolaemus montrouzieri. The sequence continues at coordinate 131,508,689 of JABFTP020000185.1, forward strand.
CTTAATCTCGAAACCATTAAAACATTTCATGGGTCACTATCCTTCTCCAAAATTTCCAAACTAATCTATAAATAATATAATATCATAATAATAAATATCTATAAATAGAAATAACTGCTGTGCATCATAATTTATTTGCTTCCTGAATTTGAACCAATTTTGAATGAAATTTATTATTATTACGAAGAAGATAACCAAATTTCATCCTCCTATCAACTTAAACACCTCAAAAAGTCTAGGAACACTTACCAATATCTTTAAAATATGAATTTGATGATTCGAATTTATAGAAATCTTTCGGTTTTGTTAGGATGTATTGTATATAATGTATTCTCAAGAAAACAAATTAATATTTGACTACTCCAAAGCACCTATTATAAAAAAAATTGAAATTTGAAAATGACGAAATTTGGTAAAACACAAAAAATCCTGAACATATATTTTCGAAACGATATGGAAGCACTTATATTTTTCAGTACCCAGAAGGTCCACCTCTGTTATTAATGACACTTTGGCATCGTCGCGGCATGCTCAATATTAAATTGTCTATTACATTTTGGCCTAAGTCATTCCAAGCCCCCTGAACTGCTAATCGAAGCTCCTGTTCATGATGGAAGACGTTTTGACGCACATGCTCGATGGGATTCAAATCTGGGGAGCAGGATGGACACGGTAGAAGATCGATATCATTCTCTTCAAGAATGTTCAAGACAACTCTTGCACGATGAGGAGGGGCATTATCTTGTTGGAAGAGTGGATTTTGACCCATTGTTTGGAGATACGGTACCACTTCAGGTAAAACTATCTCATTTGCGTTAGAATTCCCCGTGAGGTTGTTCTGTATGAAAACGAGGTCAGTTCTTCCACCAAGGCGTATACCTCCCCAAAACATCACTAATCCACCTCCCTGTCTAACAACTTCTCGAGCATGCTGGAGACGGTTTTGCTTTCCAGGTTCCCTCCATATTCGAATTATTCCCGAATCGGAATAATAACTAAATCTAGATTCATCACTGAAGAGAACTGTGGCCCACCTCTCTTGATCCCAGTTTACGTGTTCTTGGCACCAAGCTAAAAGAGCAGCGCGATTTCCATGGGTCAGTTGTGGAACTCTTAAAGGACGTCTGGAGTGGAGTTGACCTTCGTGCAGTCGATTGCTCACAGTTTGGTCGGAAATTTGTACATTATGAACTCGTGATAGCTCTTGAGCTAATGGAGATGCTGTGGTTGTACGATCTCTTCTGGCTTGTAAAACCAAAAATCGGTCTTTGTCGACTGTAGTAATCCTGAAACGACCTGTATGACGTTCTTCTACGCTACCTGTTTCATTGAAACGCGACCATAAACGGTTTATGACACTTGGGCTGTTGCTAATAACTTAATTTTCCAACAAGATGGAGCACCAGCGTACAACTGCAGGGAAGTTGTTCAATACCTAAATAATAATTTAAATGAAAGGTGGATAGGCACCAACGGCCCGACAAAATGGCCAGCTCGATCGCCTGACTTGTCCCCATTAGATTTTTTTTTGTGGGCCCCTGTGAAAATTCGTGTTTATAGAACTGCTTCAGAAAATCGAGAGGATTTAGAGAATAGAGTTCGGGGAGCAATAAATGAAATTTTTCCGAATCAAATGGATAATGTAGTACGGGCTACCATTCGCCGCAATAGGCTGTGTCAGGCACAGAATGGGGGTCTCTTCGAAAACCTGTTGTGAAGTTATGCTCAATTGATTTGATGACATTCCATCTATGGTCCATTTGTGTATTTTGCGTTATTTATGTGTTTTGCTAAATTTTTATTCATCTGGAATGTACGATGATGAGTATGTGCGCCATGCCAAAATAAAGCTAAGGTTTTGCGTTTATGCTTTGTGTGCATTACAATTTTAGAACCAGCTGAGTCGTCATAGCCACCTAGACTTTAGAACAAATTTATCAAGAATGATTGAAAAATTCGGCAAATACATCTTTAAATATACTGAATGTATAGACAAAGAGAGTTTCATTCGATTTCCCAAAAAATATACAGGGTGATCCATTTAAAAATTGAAACTTAGGCTCATTTCTGGTGAAACCGGAACCGTTTCAGATAAACTGTCAGTGCCGTTCAACTTCAAGTAAATTTTTTATCAATTTCAAAAAATTTCATTGAAAAATATTGGATAGGAAAAAAGTTTTAGGGGCAAGCCTCTTTCCAGTTACACCCGGTATAGTCAGATGGCATAAATATGCAATCCTCCACTATAACATAGCAAATAAAGTAGTAACCCTTCTGTAGAGCTTCCAATAACCTATCTGCTTCAATCTGTGAGCATATAATCTTGCTTGTTCAGCAAAAAATACATTTAGAGCTGGCTAAGGACATCAGTGCTAGATATGATTCAGATGATACGATGAGATACCTCCATCTGCACATTATCCAACTGGCTTTTTGCTCTGGTTTGGTCCACTATGGGTGACCAAACCACTGCAACAAATGATATCATAGCTCTAGACTAAGTAAAGATCCATATCTTATGCCCTTCCTCATTCAAATACTAGCTTAGGCAATTTTCCTTTCTAGATGAGCATTCCAAGTAGTGGTTTGGTCAAAATGACACCCAAATACTTGGTCTTGCTGAAACACATGAGGATTACACCAAATGGATTCAGAGGTGATCCCTTCATCACCCACGTAGTCTATAAGCTAATGAGATATTGCTTTTTTTTTCGCCATTTTCGGGGCTGTTCAATGGTGGTATAGATAAATTTCGATCATGAAACCAACAGTATGTCATTCGCTCAATTAGTGAGGAGACATACAGTTCATGCTGACCAGTAATCTGTTAACCATAAGACTCCACAGTGTGCAATCTTCCTATAACACCCATGTCCTATAGTAACTGAAAGAGTAGCTTTTACCTGTCTGCCATAGAGTATGATTGCTATCAGTCTCATTGAGTGATACTAGTAATACAAGTAATATCAACATCCCTTCTATGTCTAGAAAGGTGGCAATCTGTTTACATTCTTAGCTTAACTCCAACATGCTAACTAGAGCATAAATTAATTCCAGTACACATGTGATGATGATAAATTGATTTTCATAAAAGAATAAATTTTCCTATAGTTGCCACCTTATTGTTTTCACTTTCGAATATTATGCACTTCTCCTTTCAGTTGTACTAAATAGTGTGCATTTTATGGGTAATAACTCTTGTTGAAAAACATAAATGACACAGAAAAGAGTTTAACCAATATGATAACCATATTGGTAACCACTTGCTTTTTACTAATACCACTATTTCAAAATATCATTTGGATAGTTAGTTTTGAACAGATGTTATTAGAGTAGAAATATGAAAAAACACTTACGTTGAACACCAACCCATTAAGGGGTTTTCCCATCTTTGCCTAGTTTCAAAATCAATTTCCCAATGTCCCAAATTGTTAGTTCCACTTTGCATAGCATTTTTGGGAGGCATGTAGATACGAACTAATCTTTCTTTCACATGTTCTTCTGGTACACCAGTTACAGGTGAGATATCAGTCTGAAATGATCGTAAATGAAAATCTCACACTTGAATCATTTTGTTCTCATTCTAACTTTGTCATCGACAGTTATATAACCTTCCAGTTTCTTTCTCTGTTCAACTTCCTCTGGCATCAATAGAGCTAGGTCTGTTCTGATCTGATTTGCATCTTTTGATGCATTTTTAACGCATGTACTTGCGATACCCGGTGCAACTCTGAAAATACAAATACCGAATAACGTTAAGAAATTTTGAGCATGTTCCATTACCTTTTCAGAATAGGAGTTATCCTCAGCAGAGAATTTGATCCTTGTCCTAAGAAAGCCATTCTTTAAAAGAATATTACAGGTTGATATGAATGAAATTTTTATCTTCAACCCAGATATTTATGTAATTTACAATTTTACGAAAATTTCAAAAATTCTGAACAATCCTACTAGAATTGTCATCAGAATGACATTTCGCTGTCTTACCCAATACCAAAGAAACGTAGAAATGCTTCGTATTCGTCAGATTTGGTCTCTGTGATAGTGGTGATCCCTCTCTCGAATTGCATATTAAATGATCATATCTATTGATTCTGTATCAAATTGAAATGAGTTAATGATAAGGAGAAGTGTATTCATCTGACGGATTGATAAAATATAGTTTTTCTTCAATATACCGGATAAGAAATCTTTGTTCATACTGAATATGGAATTAGAACACTGTAAACTAGAATTTCTTAATTTACTTCACATGGTCTACTGTTGCTTTTTTCTGATAGATGTCGCAGTTGGGTACTTATCCATACTCAAATCAATTATTTGGAAATAAACAGCAATTTTTCTACAGTTCAGCTTTGAATTTTTCACTTGAAAAGAGTACATAATCCAAAATTTTACAGAAAATCCTAACACTTATAACTGGTATAACCGATTTGCAAACAAGTCCATGTTGAGTTAGAGGTTACAGCTATACCCAATTTCTGAAAAATTATTTTATCTTTTCTTGGCTAAATAAATTACTTATACTTTAAAGAATAATTTAAGCCTTGAAACATTCTAGAATTGAAAATATATTATTATAAGTTATATTTCATAATATAATATATATTTAAAAACAAGCGCTTTAGGGAGCCTAGCCGAAACTCAGCGTTCCAACAACCTATCTATTTTTATCGATAATATAATTCCTTTGAAGAGATTAAACTATCAGAACTCAGGTAGGTACACCATTATCAATTCCAACCCCGTAATATGTATTCTGTTTTTTTATAAGTCAAAGGTATAAAGTAGAGTACACAAGGTTGGATGTGGTTAACAATTCTTTCCAGTTTTCATTGGAATTATTTCTTAAAACTGTGTACACGTTATCACAAAAACTGATCCGACCTGGCAGAAATTTTCATCAGTAATTTTTATATTATTGCCTAAGGCGTGAAGAAAGATTTCTGGTTGTGAGCTTAAATTACAAATTTTTTAAACCCAAATTTTTTTAGAAAATTCCAGTTTAACTAAACAGCTGTCATTTCACCAACAATTTGTTTCTTTTATACAGGGTGTTACACAATAGTATGTCACAACTTAAGGGGGTAAATCTACGTGCAATTTTAAGAAAAAAAGTTCATATAAACATAGGTCCGCAAAATCTTCGTTACGGAGCTACAGGGTGTTGAAATTTCCGGAAAAAGTTGTTTGTTTCTTCAAAACTCCTGCAGTTTTTGAGATATTCAGCAGCATTTGAGATACAAGCTATTTTTCACAGTCTCCATCATTACGCGTCCTAAATTTTAACTAGAATCTACAGGGTGTTTTCTCTTCCGGAGCCATTTTTTTTTTGGCCTTTAAAACGTTTTTGCAGGACGCCACTGATCAGCGTACAATCAATTTTCGTCACCTTCGTTCAGTTTAGACACTTTTTTACACTTTTTGTCGTATCTCCGACGTTTTCGAGCAAAAAATTATTGAACGATTGTATGCATTCATTGAATTGAACGCACTTCTGATTAAAAAAATGACTAGCATGCTTTGATTTTTTTCATTTATTTATTTATTTTGACAGTTGCTAAAGTTGAACCAGTGTCTGCTCGAATTGTTTATTAAATTAACTATTAGTTTCAAGACTTTTGAAATTATTGCTGTAAGAAAAAATGGCTAATTTTACTAACGCCGAATTGGCTGATATCCATTACATGTATGGTCTGGCTGACGGAAACACATAAGAAGCTAGGCGATTATATCAGGTGCGCTTTCCAAATCGAGTAACACCAGACAGGGGAACATTTTCAAATATTCACAGAAAGTTGAGGGAAACTGGTACTTTTACTTGAAATAATCATTTAAAAGGTGCAACTCAAACTATGAGAACTCCAGATATTGAGGAAGCAGTTTCGAATTGTATTGGATCCTCATGTGAGTACAAGAAAAATTGAAATCAGTTGAATATTTCACATGTTCCAGTTTGGAGGATTCTCCACGACATTTTATTGTACCCGTTTCATATTCAACGCCTCCAAACTCAACTTCCTCGAGATTTTCCTTCAAGACTAAACTTCTGCCGATGGTTCTTAGTTAATATTAGAGAAAATGCTTATTTTGATAGTGAAATAATATTCACAGACGAAGCTAACTTTTCGAGAACTGCTATCATAAATTTTCACAATAATCATTATTGGGCTGAGGAAAAGGATTGAAGAATCTTATCATCAAGAACAATTCTCACTAAATGTCTGGGTCGGAATAATTGGAAATTATTTGATTGGGCCTTTTTTTGCCTAATAGACTAAACGGTCCCGCTTATCGGCAATTTCTTGAGGAGGAGTTACCTTTATTGATGGAGGATATGCCATTTTTGGTGAGAAACATAATGTGGTTCATGCATGACGGGGCACCAGCATATTTTAGTGTAGAAGCTAGGGAATTCTTGAATAATACATTCAACAACCGATGGATAGGTCGGGGTGGGTCAGAACCATGGCCTCCTAGGTCCCCAGACATAAAGAGTTTAGACTTTTTTTATGGGGATATCTCAAAAGATTAGTTTATACCGCTCCAGTAAACACTGTGGAAGAATTGAGAAATCGAATAATAACCTCTTGTGACACGACAAGAAATACCCCAGGAATATTTCAAAGAGTGCGTGATAATATGCGAAGAAGGACAGAGGCCTCTATTCTTGCAGGTGGAGGACACTTCCAGAAATTTATTTAGTTTTTATTTGTTCTTTTTTTAGTTTGATATGGAGTAAGTATAATTTGAGTCTCAAAATTCGAGCTATCAAATTAAAAGCAAATTTTGGGCATACCTATCGAGTATTTTTTTTCATTTAGCGAATAAAATACAATTCAAATAATTCAAATTCAATAATTTTTCACTCGAAAACGGTTGGAGATACGAAAAGATTACAAGTGTCAAAAAAGTTTCTAAAATGAACGAAAATGACGAAAATTGATTGTACGCTGATCAGTGACGTACTGCAAAAAAGTTTGAAAGGCAAAAGAAGACATGACTCCGGTGAAGCAAACATCTTGTAAATTTTTGTTGAAATTGAGGACGTGTAATGATGGAGGCTGTAAAAAATAGTTTTCAGTCCGAATTTGGACTGAATATCTCCAAAACTGCAGGAGTTTTGAAGAAAAAACCAATTTTTCCCTAAAATTTCAACACGTTGTAGCTCCGTAACGAAGCTTTCGCTGGCCTATGTTTATATGAACTTTTTTTCCTAAAATTGCACGTAGATTTACCCCCTCAAGTTGTGACATACTATTATGTAACACCCTGTGTATGGGCCGGATTGGTTGCTAAACTTTCCGTTGGGGTATTTATGTTGTCATCTTGTCAGAATAAGGAGAGTTCTTTGGAGTTTCTGCAAAATAACTTGTTAGAACTTTTCGAGGAAGTTCCATTGACAGCTAGGTAAAATATGTAGGGTTTCCGCTTAATGTGATCTCTCTCAATCGATGGATAGGTCGAGGAGGAACTATCAGATGACTACCTTGTTCACTACACATGAATCCTCTTGGATTTTGTTTCCGAAGCTGTTTAAAGGTCCTAGGTTATGCTGTTCTCATCACAAAAGAGATATGTCGTTAGAAAGAATAATATATTGTCAGAATCACTGAACTCACTTCAGAAAACAAAGATTTCTTGTTGCAAAAACTCGAAAAACAATGTTGTTGAAGCATCTTTCAATGAACAAGTAATCTGAATATAGCATTTTTTGTACGTAACATCTGAAACATGACTACCCCACTGGATAAGCACACAGAAAAATAGAGCAATGCGACTCTAATTCAATAAAATTTGTCCCTGAGATCTTGGAAGAAAAAGTAAAGATTTTTCTACTTAGATATTTTATTAAACATTAGAATTATCAGTAAGTCATAGCGTTACAATCTAATTTTTTACAAACAAATGCTTCTTTTCTATATACAATCAATTTCACTTATCTTGGTGATAGTCAACAAATCATTGTTCCTGAAGAAAGAGACGAGGCAGAGATCGTTGATCTTGAAGAAATAGATGAGGTAGAGGTCATCTATGTGAGTTCAAGTTCCAAAAGTCTCTTGTATTTTTAGTGCTGCGTATGGAGTGAAAACCTCTAACATTTGAATTTGGGAGGCTTTTACTTGGTAAAATTCCATTATCAATAAAAGAACAAGAACTGTGTTTTAAGGAATTTTACTTAATAATTACGATTCGTAACGTGTTTCACTACACCGTAGCTTCTTCAGACGAATGAATGCACAGAAAATAAGAATGAGAATATAAATAAAAATGTTCCTAACTAATTAAAAGCTTATTGGGTTGCTCCTTCTTAAGTATGATGACAGGTATATCCAATAAAATTAAGGAATACATTGCTCCCTGAAGAGATTCAATAGAGGTGAAGGGCTTAAATCGACTTGTTCATTGATGAATCTACCTGAGTGTTTGTGTTTATTGATTTCTAAAGTTTCCCAAAGATCTACCTTCCAATATTTATTATCTGTATGTATAAATAATATTAAAAACAAATCAGATAAAAACAATAAATCAGGTGTTTATAGATTGAATTGCAATGACTGCGATAATTTCTACATTGGTAGAACACATAGAAATTTTAATATTAGAATATGGGAACATAAACGCAGTTTTTCAAATAAAAAATCAGATTCAAATTACGCGAATCATCTCCTAGAAAATAGTCACTCTTTCGACCCAGTTTGAAATTTTGCATACAGATAATAAATATTGGAAGGTAGATCTTTGCGAAACTTTAGAAATCAATAAACACAAACACTCAGGTAGATTCATCAATGAACAAGTCGATTTAAGCCCTTCACCTCTATTGAATCTCTTCAGGGAGCAATCTATTCCTTAATTTTATTGGATATACCTGTCATTAATAACTACTTAAGAGGTAGCAACCCAATAAGCTTTCAATTATTTAGGAATATTTGTATGTATATTCTCATTTTTATTTTCTGTGCATTTATTCGTCTGAAGAAGCTACGGTGTAGGGAAACGCGTTACAAATCGCAATTATTAAGTAAAATTCCTTAAAACACAGTACTTGTTTTTTATTATTGAAAACCTCTATTTCAACTTCAGAGCTCCTCAGCTAGGATTTATCTAGATTTCAGGGCTTCAGATAGAATTTATATTTCGACCTCTGGGCTCCACCTACGACCTATACCTTTGATATAGGTCACTACAAAATAATTAAGATATAGATATAGCTCTAATTTTCATTAGTGAGCTTTTATAGAATTTAATTATTCCAAATGCAATCAAAAATGATTTTCAACTTGAACTCATTAGTTTGAAAGTCGGCAGCAGAAAAAGGGAAAGTGAAAAGTGAAAGTTCTGAAGCCGGTAGAATATAAAATGTGGCAACTGATTTTACGCATTAGACTTCTCTTATGTTGTACTGTCGAAATGTGGTTCGATGATGACAAGTGATGGCCAGTAGCGTAATTGTTGGGCATAGATTTGAGTTGATTGGAATTAGGTGTTTTAAATTCAAATAGCTGTGAGGTGATTTTAACCCGTTACAAATCCTTACAAAATTCTTATTCGTTCGAATAATTGCTAGTTTGAGAATTTTCCAATAAACAGTTATTAAATGTAGAAGATTCCCATCGATTTTTCAAATTTGGGAGTAAAAATCTTAGCAGAAGTGGGTAGTAGGAAAAAGCAATGATGAAGTTGTGATATTGTTTTAGATTCCATAAGAGCTTTGGGGATTATTATGTTATTACGAGACACCTTGTATATTTCAATGTTGAAGAAACAACAGAAGTTTTCAAATCCTATTTTTGATGGAATATATGAATGAAACGAAAATGAATACAATGATAATTGATATCAAATTCTACCGAACAAATTATATTCAGTCATCAATTGTCGTCTGCAGAAAGAAAGGAACGACGCTATCGCCAGACTGCTCTGAATTCAGATTCCTCTAGAACTTACAAAATTCGTCGTTTCCGACTGTCAAAAACAACGAACGTAACGGAAAACAAGAGAAACAAAGAAAGAAAAAAGATCGCGATGGAGAGAGATCATAGAACACAGAATCCCTCGTCTGTGAAGCGGACCCAGCGAAGTGCGTAAATGGGAAGGGCGCGTGTTAAAACAATTTCCAAGCATTTCCAAGGCACCTTTGATGCGGGAAAATAATTTGCCTCAAGTTACAAGAACATTTCACGCCGAGTGGGCTCTGCCTTTCGGAATAAACTGTTCGTGAAGTTGTTCGTCCTTTCTTTGCCATTTGAGTAGACAGGACAAGGACGTTATGTGATGTTGCTGATAACGAGAACACGCTTACGTTTTCGCCTTTTTCAGACGTTTCCATTTCCTATTTTTCTTAGTTTCTTCTGGATGATGTTTGGTGATAATTGTACCAGTGTTGCCCAAACAGTTTCATGAAATATAGTCGTTTAAAAAATTTATAGTAAACTAGGTTTCATACACTTTTATTGTATTTTTGTTATTGTTAAGATAAGATTATATAAGGAAATTGTATTGGACAATTATGAATTAGATGAAAATACACGTTATATTTTTTCTACTATTAAAAGTATTCTACATTATTACCATACATCATGCAATGGGTCGCACCATACAAAGATTAATACTGAACTACATTCTGTCAAAAAAGTACAGAGAATTGATCAATACAACACAAAATATTTTTATTTTCATTCAAATTTATTGTGACACCTTCAATAGTCCAATTATAAAAAAATTTTTTTCCGAAATCGACTACAGCGAATTATCTTTTATATCTTCTATCGATTCAAAACGGGTACCTCGAAGTTGTAATCTGAGGTTTAAAAAAAAGTCTGCTGGACCCATACCTGGTGAATATGGTGGTTGTTAGAGGGTATTTGTGGAGTTTCGTTCAGAAATTTATTACAATGATACCCTTGTGAGATGGTGCAAAATCCATGAGTTTTCTTTCCACAAATCTGGCCTCTTTCGATGAATTTGCTCTCTTAAACGTCGCATAATACTCAGGTAATATTCTTTATTTACCGCCTGACCTTCTAGCAAAAATTCCCAGTATACAACAGCGCGGTAATCAAAGAAAACAGTCAACATTACCTTGATTTATGATCGACATTGAAAATCCAACACTGTGAATAAACTACTATGCGACGAAAACGTATCCGGAAATTCTCATTTAAATATATGTTGGGATAGTGTCGTTTGTACATAAAGAGTACCAAAGGTTTATCTGCTTAGCCGCTTCATTATCTCTTGCATTCCATGATTTCCAAACGAAGACAAGGGTGAAAGGAAGGGGGTTTGGGACAGGAATCTGTAACAATGAAAAAAGAAAAACAGCAGAAAAATATTCCAACAATCATACTTCTTATATGTCTAAACAAATCTAAGAAAAGATTTTACATAGCAAGCAAGGTCATGAAAAGGACTAAGGAGATAATAAAAAAATACATAACTGCGATATTTCCTCAAATTCCCTCTCTGTCTGACCGAGAGAGCCCCGATGGACAGGTTCAGTCTTCCAAGTGATGCCGATTATGATCTATAGATGTTTTAGAATCGTTATGGACCCAATAATCTGGGTTGACATCACCCATATATTATTTCTTCGTGGGTGAGTGATGGGGCTCATTTTCATTTGAGCAGTTTAGTGAATAAACAGAACTGGGCAGCAGAAAACCCCCGCAAACTGCATCAAACCCCACTTCACAGTAAGAAATCTCAGTTTGGTGCGCTATGAGCCGTTTTGGGGTGATTGGACCGTATTGTTTCGAGGATGGGGAAAAAAACCCTAACTGTAAACTCTGAGCGATATGTTTTCATGCTGAAGAACTTTTTTATTCCATAATTGCGACGACGAAGGATAAATTGAAGAAATGTTTGGTTCCAACACGATGGTGCAACGCTACATACATCGAGATCAATGGAAATTGTGCGTCACATTTTTCCTGCTCATGTAATCTCTCGTTTTGGTGATGTGTCATGGCCCACTCGTTCTCTAGTGGTTACTGCTTGTCATTATTTTTTGTGGGAAAACCTATAGGCTGAGGTCTACGTCGATATATCTCGAAATCTGCAAGAGTTGAAAGAAGCCATCACAAGAGAAGTTAAGGCAATCGACACCGAATTGTTAGAGCGGGTGATGCAGAATTTTGAGAATCGACCACTTCAATGTATTGCGGAACACGGACGTCATCTGCCTGATATAATTTTCAGAACATGATTCCTCGCACTTTCTCTACACTAAATGGTAACATTTAAGCTTTAATTTTACGTAACTAAAAATGTTCTACGTTTAAAAACTGCTGTGTCATTCTCATTTGCAAAACTCCCTTTCATTACGCCCCACCCTGTATTAGGCCATTTAGACTACCTGGTTTTCATCTTGGATCAAAGCTCAGCTTTCCCATAAGTATGTAAATCAGGGATGTCTGGCCGATCGAAAATGAAGATTGAAATTAATATTTGTATGTCATATGCTGAAAATTTTCCGGGTAAATATTTTTTCATCGACAGTATTCTAATCATCTTGTAGAAACGTCTATAGATATATTCAACCTCCTTGAAAAATATTCAAAAATAAAAGAGTTACCAAAATTTTTCAAAATTCGTCAAATATCAATTTCTGCAGATTGCTCGAAAACGGTGAAGGATATCATTATCCCGCATTTCTCAAGTCAAGCCGTTCGAACGGTTTTTCGATATCTTTTGTAAATGTGGGTGAAATGGCCGAACTCAAGCAATTTAGGACACTGTATAAATAGACATAAGACTTCAGCTCTTGTGTCAATTGATCTTTATAGATGTAGTAGTAGCTTTATTGCAGGAGTACTCCAGGGTACATTGCTCTCGCCAACTGTTTTTTTTTTGTTGCAGATTGATGACCTCTCCACTCCAACAAGATTAGAATGTTTTGGTTTGTGGACGATTGTACCCTAGTGTCCCTATTTTCCTAGTCAGCATTCTATAACTGATGAGGAGTCACACCAACAAAGCATTTCACTGAAGTCAGACTTGGAGAATATATCAGAGTGGGGTCGGTTGAACTTACTCAGTTTTAACGCCAACAAGACGCAATCATCCATGTTCACCAGAAAAGTCACTGCTAGAGAACCACCTCTTATCATGCAAAGACATCGAATTTCATCAGGAACGAAAATGCATGTACTCGGCATCACAGTTTGCTGGCACTGCCATGTGTCAGTCAGATCTATTTCTGCTGGCCTTAGTTTTCATTTCAACGCTGAGCAACTCTTCAAGCCATTACAGCTGATGCTCTTATACAATGCACAGGTGCAACTAGATTTGGAATACTGTCCCCATGTAACGGCTTTGCACCCAAATATTCAATACATCTATTGAATAGTGTCCAAGAGGAAACAGTATATCTCATTAATCATCCGGAGATAACGCGTGATCTCTCGCTCAATGGAGTTGGACTTGGAGGAGATATCAGAGTGGCGCTGGTTGAACTTGGTCAATTTTAACGTGAACCAGACGCATTCAACAACGTTCTCCAGGAAATCACTGCAGGAGAACCTGCTCCAATCATGAAAAAACATCGAATTTCATCGGAAATGAACGTGCATCTGCTCGGCTTCACATTGAAAGCAGAAGTTTGCTAGCATGGCCATGTATCAGCCATAGCAGATTTGTTTCTGCTAAATCCAGTTTTCCTTCTAAGGCAAAGCAGTTCTCCATGCCATTACACTCTTATACAAAGTGCAGGTACGACTTATTGTGCAATATTGTTTCCATGTATGAGACTCCGCATCCAAGCATTCATTACATCTATTGAATAATGTCCAAGAGATCATCGATCAACCGGAGGTCAAGCAAAATCTCCAGCCTCTTGCTCAAAGGCGACAGGTAGCTAATCCTTGTTCTTGTTCAGGCACTACATGGTAAATGTTCTGAAGAACTGAAAGCAGGTTTGCGTAAAACTCTCATCCGCAGACGGTCCAACTAGCAACGCTTCGTATATAAATATTCCTTACTTACCTTTAGTGTACTGTGGGGCTCGCTTCTATCGATCATCTTTCCGATAACGCTATTGTTTTTATGCGCGCTTCCAGGAATAGGCGAACCTGTTACACCACATGAGTGAGCGCCTAGGAAGAATTGATGTGTCTGTTTACTCATTTCTTGAAGAGAGCCAAATTGTAGGATGTTGGACAGAAGCGTGTTCCACAGCTCACCAGCCCTATAAACATAGGAATTTTTATAGGGAGAGGTTCGAGGGGTAACTAGATGTACCGCCATATGATGAGAACTCCTTGTCTGCCTAGTGTTACGACAAAATATGACTTTTCCCGGAACAAGATCTTCTAGCTCCTTGGATCATCTTCCGTGGAAGTATCTGTAAAAAAAACAGAGAAAGGTTAGGTTAGATTATCTGCAACGAATGTTAGGCAGCAGATCCCCATGGGCACAATATTCCAAAGCAGGTCGAATCTGCGCCTTATATAGAAGCAACAACTGAGGTGACGTGAAGTATCGCTTGGCTCTGAAAACAAAAATAAGTTTAACTGATGCAGACTTAGCTATTGCTGATACATGTTCATACCAGCAAAACCCGAAGTTGACCGTTATTCCGAGAAGGTGCATCGAATCTTTGGATGCAATTTGTTGGCCTTGCATCGTTAGAGAAGGTTCTCCATTCTAGAAAACGTAGTTGCTTACGTCTTGCTCGCGTTGAAGCTCTCCAGGTTTAACTGACACCACTCAGATATCATCTGTAAGTCAGAGTTTAAGTTATTAATTATTTGACATCTCTGACGCTGAGATTCCGCAGCTGTAATCGGACTACTGAAAGATGAAACCAGGGTACAATCGTCTGCAAAACCGAAGATCTTGTTCTCTGTATATGGCAGAAGATCGTTTATCTGCAACAGAAACAAGGTTGGCGAAAGAATAGATCACGGATGTACTTCTGCTTGCAACCAATTCGATATCTTCTATAAGTCAGAGTTTCAGTTATCAATTTGTTGTCATGTAATCAGTTCCAAGACTTCTCATAAATAAAACAACTAATAGATCTTTAAGCTTGTTATTTACTTATTTTTTTCCTTCAAACATTCCAACGTTTCGACACCAGATATGTGTCTTTCTCATGGAACTACAAATAAATTTAAACTTGGAGAGGGACAAACCGAAAATGGGACGAATAACATACAAATATTGTTCATATTGGGTACTTACATTCATTAAAGCTTTAGAATACAACTTCAAGTTAAAATTATGAAAATCTTTCGTCAACAAGAGAAAATAAAAACTACATGTAGGTAACAAAACTTTAAGTTAAAATTATTAAGAATATTTCGCTCAACAGAGAATATAAAACTACATGTAGGTAATAAAACTTTGAGTTGAGAATGTAGTTTTATATTCTCTGTTGTGCGAAATATTTTTAATAATTTTGAATTTCGGAAAAAGCGTTTGAAAAAAATTATGCGTTGATGTTTCGCAATTGGCCTTCTTTGAATGCGGTACAATAAATTTAAAAATTAATGTTTTGTGTTTCGTAGACCAATGCCCATTACTTTTTCCAAAGAATGTATACTAGTGAGGATGCGTTAAAGACAGTTTTCTGAAATTTGCAATTTTTATCCATGACAGAAAATTATTTTTCCCGTTCTTACACTCAAAAGTCTCAAGAACTGCTTCGCCATTATAATCCCATTCATTTTTCACAAAGTTACAACAATATTTCAACAATTTATGAAATTTGACAACCATTATATCATTTTGTTTAAAATAGTTCAATAATGAACATGAATTGTTCCTTCGTAATACTAACCCTGTTCGATGTCAAAACGTTTTTATTTTCTTTGCCAACAGCATAAATGAGAACAAATTCGATTCTTGCCAGAATTGTGGAACACTATTTTCATTCATGCTGGAGCTTTCATATTCCCATATATATACTAACGTAAATGTAAAGAATTTAGTAGTAAATTTCATATAATATGAAAGCGTTGAAGGAAATTCATATTTATATGGTTACACGTGCAATTACACATAAGGCTGCAGTAGATTCCCATTTTAATATGTACGTCATTCCATCACAATCTTCGATTTGAATTGTAGATGTCACCCAATCCGATGAAAATTTAATTTATATCCAATAATTGAAATGACTCCACTGCATGCGAACGTTTCATAATTGCTTCGTCTCCGGCGTCTTCGAGCAAGAGATAGATAAGATATTGAGACAGAATTTCCCGAATTGATATCCATCACGTTCACTGTGCGATGAGGAACTGCCAGTGGCGTGACAAAAATTTTATCCACATTTTATATTTTAAATTAGGATATTACTGATAACTCAGAGATCATTGTTCAAAAAAAATGGTGCGTGCAGTACCGTACACGTGAAATAGTGAAACTTGAAAAATGATTGGAGACGTTTATCGTAATAGGAGGAATGAGGAAGGAAGTAAACCATCCTTCTCATCACGCACATTCAAATGTGCGGGCCCTTAACCCAAATCAGGCTGTACGCCTGTCACTTTTTAACTATGTGCACACTCTCTTCTGTGGCGTCAAAATATATCTCTTTCTCCATCAGGCATATTTTCTTCTCTTTCATATAACGTTACAAGACCTTAAAATTTCACTCCTAATTCTCGCCCACTTATTGATTGTGAGGTCGCTCCTAAGAAAATACCTTAGAGAGTAGACTATGAGAAAGCACAATCAAATTAACATCTACGGAAAATATTATCTGATATTATCATCATTGCAGTGCAAGACGGAAAGCACCGTTTGTTGGACAATTTTTTGAATATCTACATCTTCCAAATATACTACTTAAATTTTCATGGATGTCTAAGAACTTTTCTTTGGATTTTATCTTTGTTGTGGTTCATTTTTATTTCTGATTTTTTGGAGAAGTTCCTACGAAATTTATTTTCAATAACTCCCAAGACATGTTCTTTCAAATTTTCGTGTAGATTTAAAAATTTTTTGGTGTTCAACTCATTATTCTTAGTTTATCCTGAACTGATTTTGTGACAGAGATCTTGGACAATTTATTAATTCATTTATTCGAATAAAAACGAGAGCAAGTAATGAATAATTCAAGATTATACCATCAATATAAAATTTTGATGAAAGTCAAAACACGATCATATGTAGTGTAGTGTGTAGAATGCAGAAAATTTCAAAACGAACTTAACCACCCAACGATCACTCCTAAATTGTAAGTTGAAAAATATGGGTGAACCTTGCATAATCTTGTATATGATTCATAAACATTGGGAGAGGAATCTCAAGATCTTCGATTGGTAGTGAAACAGGCTGCAATTTAAACGGTAAAAGAGAAGAGAACAGTAGAAAGGCATGTACAACCGAACATAATTTGAGAAATGGTTATTTAACATAAGAAGTAAGATCATATATAGAACTAGGAAGATAATCAAATAATACATAGCTTGCTATACTTGGCTACTCGTGATGCTGATCCTCTGTCGAAGCTAATGTTTCTTCTGCATTGTTCTGTCCCACGGAATCTTTCCAATTTGGAAACAACCAGTTTTTACCCTTGAAATATCTGCAATTATCAAACGCAAAAACTCTATAATTTCTTCTTTTAATCAGGAGGGTCAAATTACCAGGTACCATCTTCCAGGTTATCTTTATTATGCTTTCCTACCATAGGTATATCTATCATCTCCCATATTGAATCAACGAATAATAATAATAATAATAATTGTCATTTATTGCCTGGTAAATATTACACAATACTACAGACAATGGTCCACCGACCTAAGGTCCTTCAGCCAATGTAGGTTTAAGATATCGCATATTCAAAAAAAAACAAAAAAAAATTCAGAATTTATATATGTGAATTCTTATTGGTTTAAAATTTGATATATTGTGGCTGTCGGGAATTTTCTGGCTGCATGAATGTTTGGCTCATCTTGAAAGAGTGGCAGAACATCTGCTAGTTCTCGAAGGTGGTTTTTGAATTTTGAATTTAGTTTCTTCATCCGGTCACCAATTGGCTGTATACTTGTCATGTTGTATAAGAGTTCATTTGTTGGATTGTGTAGCCTATTGTTTGGGTGTCTTATTCTGGTGATTGTTCTTAACGCTGCTCTTTCTGCCACTTCTATATTCTTCAAAGCTAGAGCTCTGCAATTTATGTATATTGGGTGCGCATATTCTAGCATCGGTCTGCATATTGTTTTGTATATTTTTGTAGCGTTTTTTGTGTTAATGCCTTGGTTTTGAGATGTTAATTTCCTGAATAGTTTTGCTCTCACTGCCACCTTTTTTTTCATTGCCTTTGTTTGCATGTTGAAGTTGACTTTGCTGTCAATCTGTATGCCCAGATATTTCATGGAAGGGGATGGGTTTTTTGGTATACCTTTTATTGTTATTGTCGGTGACACTGGGGAGATTTTATGATTGAATATTACATATTGCGACTTCTCTGGGTTAGGATCAACGAATATTAAACCAAAATTTAAAATAAAATATTTGACAACGATGACCTCTTCATTTCGAGCAAATAGTAGATTTGGAAAAATGCTGCTATCACTGTATGAAAAATTGCATCATTTCATCTGTTACACATACAGGGTTAGTAATTAATCCCGACAGGGATTTCCCATAAAAAAAAACATGAAAAAAATGCTCATAGAAATATGCCCAAAAGTCTATGCTTTTCGAGATACATGGTGTTGATGTTCAGATTTATATTTTCACTTTTTTGTTCGTAACTCTGGTTTTCAAGGGATGTATCTCCAATTGCAGAAAAGGAATTTTTTCACTCATCAATTCATTAGATGTGTTTGGTAGTTGCGAAAATGTACAGGGTGGTATTTTTTCAGGATTTTGCTATCTTTGCCTCTACAAAATCATAGAGTAGTGATCTTTTTAGAAGTAAAATCTTCCAATTTTAATTTTTTTTTGGTTTTTGGAAGTTTTTCAAAATCAGCACCATTTTCGAGAAAAAAATGATATACATGAGAAGGCTTAATCGACAAGGGATCGGATCTGCAAACATAAGTTTCACAGAAACCAAAATATCGCCGTTTCATGTAATTTTTACATGTCATCTTGAGTTTCAATATCAGAGAATCAGTTTTATTTGGTGGAAATTCAAATGACCTGAACTATTTTGGGCCATCATATTACGGGTACTAGAACAGGTATTCACAGTAATATACTGAAGAATTGTCATAGTTGAAGTTGATTTTTGTCAATAATTCTTAGTTTCGGTATTATCAAATTATGGAGCATGCCTTTGAAGAATTGGCTATCTTTTCTATCTGATCAGGTGACAATGCAGCTAAAGTAAGAAGATTTCACCTGGCAGTTGCGTTTACGTAAAATCGTACGGTGGCGGCCAACCTAGGAGAATTCTGGACCAGATTGGCTTGCCAGGACATGGATCAATGAAGAACTCAGTTTAGATGGAGTCCATAATAATTGAAATCAGCACTTGAAGGTTTCTCTACAGGTTGGCGTATAACATTCGACAATTTGGAGAGTTTTTGCATGAACAACTAATATACCCACACCATATGTGAGCAAGCTGATCTACTTGGAAGACCCGAATTCTGCCAAAAGCTATTACGAAGATGTGCTGAAAATGCCGAATTATGTTGAAACGTTTTATTTACAGACAAAGCAGGATTTACGCGAAAGGATATAATGAATTCTCACAACGATTACGTGTGAGCTCAAGAAAATCCTCATGAAACAATCGATCATAGCCATCAAGAAAAGTTTGGTCCGGTTGGTATGATGGTAAATTGTTGGGGCTAGTAATTCTACCTAACAGATTGAACACTCTAATATATTTCGACTTTCTCTATAACACTCCGGTTGATTTTTTCAATGATGTGTCTTGTGCGAATAGAATAGCGCCATGAAAAAGACCTCAAACATCATGTGGTACGTTGTTGCAAGAAATTGTCGCAATAGAGAAGAAGATATTAATATGCTCAGTAAAAGAAACAAAAAAATTGAAATGTTTCGCGGTTTGATTTTAAGCGGTCACCCTGGTATACTATCCATATCGACTTTGCATAAGTCAAGTGATCGTACTTATGCGATGTCATTTACAAGGAGCTAGTATTTATCAGTTTCATCAATTGGCTCTCTAATACCTTATATATTATACGGAATTGTTTGCTTCTGCAAATGTAGCCACAACTTCCTCCTTCAAGTAGTTGGATAATGATGTATCGTATACTCCTGTGATGTTTTTTCTGTTTGAGAATATACGATTAAGGTATCTCCATGACTATCTAATAAAATATTGGCAATCATTTTCTTCTTCTTCTTTTCTTTGTTTTTTTATGTAGCCAATGGCCCATTCGTTCTCTTCTGTTTTTACTGATATATATTTTAGTTTCATCAAAGTAATCAATGCAAAACTGTACATTATGCCAAAAAGACTTTGGAAATATTTATTCAATCTTGTTTTTTGCTTAATGTGAGCAAACATCCAACGCTCAAACAGATTTTCCATGCTCAAATCTTGATTCAATCTATTTGTTATGAACACCGTTTTTTAGATATACGAGGGCTACTTTGATATACAAAAATTTACGAGGCGTATGATGCAAATTTATTTATTTATGTACAAAGTAATCTCCACCTACATCAATGCACTTTAACAACTGAAGTTTTCACAAACGAAAGACTTGAGGTCAGTTATCTTTGGGAATTCTCTCAAAAAAGTGTTGAATTGCCCCACGATCTCCTCTGTCGTCCACGTAAATGTTTTTTTATGTTAAAAAACAACAAGAAATCATACATGGCTAAATCAGGCTAGTAGAGTGAATCTGGAATGACTTTCCTCTTATGTTCACCCAAAAAGTCAACTTACTGTGCCATGTGTGACGATTATTGTCATGAAGCAACATTATTCCGCAAATTTCAGATTCAAGCGCTGTATGTAAATATTTTTTGAGGTGTACCAGTTGACTGTCGCTGTACGTTGAATTTCGAGATTAATTATTTTCACTAATCCTCTACTCTGAAGGGAACTGCGTACAGAACTTTTTTGATGGATCTTTGTTTTTTCGCAAAGGTTGGGGTTAAGAGATCTTCGTGAATCCATACCCAGCTTTCTTGGCGGGTAGAAACATCAAACATTAGAATGTATGTTTTTCCACGATGTTATGATTGTGTTAAGTTAGTAATTTTTTACGTTTATCGCGAGATTCTTACTTGCTCTACTTCTTGGAATCGTTCAGCGCATAGGGCACCCATTGACTAACAGATTTGTATATATGAAGATGCTCATGTAAAATTGAATTGACTTATGCGGATATAACACCAAACGTTACTTCTATAACTTAAAAGGTGCTTCTTCGATCTTCTTCGATCATACTTCGCACTTGCTCTATGTTGTTAACAGTCACTGACGAATTGCCTACCACCACGTGGCTCATCAGCAAGTGATATCCGTTCTCCTTTGAATTCACTATATTTACGCCATTATTGGAAAGCGTGCTAATTTCATATTAAAAATATTAATGATGGAATCTGCATATTGTTGCAAGGTCTCATCCTCTCAAGAATTTGTGGTATTGGTATCTATCGCTTGAGGAATTGTAAATCGTTTTATTGTTAAATGAGTGGATATTTGCTTAAACGGTTGGGGCCAGGCCAAGGAGAATTTTGAGAGAAAATAGATTTTATTGATTGAAGTCATTTTATGAAAGGCAGTGAAGATAAGCATCCCCACTCATTCACCAGCCATCAGCCGTCCAGAGAAGTCGTTCCAGCAGCTCCAGAGGATACTAGTCTGCGGATCGCTAGGCGGGACCTTGCCATCTGTACCCGGCTCATTTTATGCGCTGATGGTGCTCTTCCGTGGGAAGTCCACCTGCACTGTAGACAAGACCGTCCACTAGCGCCAGTGGATTCCTTTTAGCATGGCTTGGAATCCAGTTCAGTGTGGCTTGGCAGAGCT
The DNA here is from genome assembly GCA_013387265.2 of Cryptolaemus montrouzieri. Lineage (NCBI taxonomy): Eukaryota > Metazoa > Arthropoda > Insecta > Coleoptera > Coccinellidae > Cryptolaemus > Cryptolaemus montrouzieri. The sequence goes on from JABFTP020000185.1 coordinate 131,530,617, forward strand.
TTGGTAAAGGGTAAGGGTGCAGACCCATTTTATGCGTCTGCCTGTACACCACCGATGACGTCGGCTGAATGAAGTGGACCAGACATCGTCAACTAATGAAATTTGTAATTTTCAGTACTATAATTGAAAATGAGATAAGTTCCTGGACATCATCAGGTATTCCCGCCCAGCCATTCGCTCGGACATCCCATCCGAACTATCCTGCTTCTTCCGCCTATTTCTTTCTTCTTACCTGGGGACTATAGCCTTCCGGCTGGCACCTCAAGAGGAGGTTTTTAGTCGGCAGAAATTCAAATTTTCCTCCTCTTAGTGTAACAAAAAGCATCTTCATTTCTTGAGATCCCGGTGTCGAGACGGTTGCTCAATTATATTGTGAATGCTCCATCGTTTGTTAAGATCCCGGTGTTGAATTGGTTACTCAGCAATTTGTTAAACTCTCTTCAGTTCAGTTAAGATCCCAATGTTGAGACAGTTATCAACCATATAGAAAACATTTTATCAACAATTAAGTGAACTCTCTGTGGTTCAGTTAAGATCCCGACATTGGGGCTCGAATATCTAGAACTGACAAATGGACACTGCAACTATTGAAGACTTTGTTCTTCAGTTAAACCAACTTTATAATCGTAGTAGATGCAGTAGTCGTTATCACTTCCTCCATGTGGGAGCAGCGACTCAATTGAAGTCAGACCACAATCAATGATCGATGAGAGATTCTAATAATGCAATTGTACATCTATCATTCCTGTGGTTTAGCGGCTAAGCAGAAAAATCTTTGGTACTCCTTATGTACACACGACACTAACACAACATAAACAGACAAGCTATTGCTAGAGCAATAGCGACAGGGAAACGAGTTTTTTCCTCAGGTTTTTTTCACTCGATTATTAAATCATATACAAGATAGTATGGTTCCCCTTTTACATTTCCTGAGCTCATACTTGTGTTTTTTTTCTGACACATGAAAGTTATAGATATAAGCATTTATTGTAAATTCAATTATTTTAATTTTGTGAATCCTCTCTTTTCAAAAGAATATATATATATAGTGGCTTTTCGAAATATACAGCGTAGCCCAAGTATTAAAATCCTCTAATTCGTACATTGTTTAACAACATTTAGTGAACTTTGGGGCGATGTGATTGCTCTTTTCGAGCATCTGTAACATCTTTCCTTCAATAGAGGCAGAACCGCAACGTTAAAAAGTTTTTAATCAAAATTTCACAGTAGAATAGTAACTTGGAATAAATAGATTCATGAAAGATTTCAAATCTTCGCACATTTTTAGGAATTCCGAGAATATTTTGTTCAATAAATACCTAAAACAATATTTCAAAACCAAATCGGTATCATTTTATGAAATAATGTTGAAAACAAAAGTTCAGTTGACGGATATACTTCGTGAATATCATATTAGATTTTGAGATTTGAGTTAGATTAATGTTCATTTTTCTCAGAAAAATTTGTGATCGAATGATGAAATTAGTTGTTTCGAAGAGTTCTTTAACTAGCTCTACTTGGTTTCAATCTTAAAAAATGAAAATTTCGCATAAAACTGAAACATGATGGTTAGACAAGCTCATTGACGAATATCGATTTTTTACTTTGACAGAAAAGGTAGAAATTCATGTGCCTGTGGTAACATATTTAAGCCTATATTCTACGGCACTGTAGTCACGTATCTTCCTATCTATCAGCTGGATATTGGCGTGAATGTTCAACGTGAGGAATTCGAGGGTTGAGACGGGTGGTTTACAATTTTCAATTCATGGCTGCCTTACATCTCTCAATATAGCAATATGACGAGGTCTGGTTTAGAATCTCGAGAACGACAACAATGTCTTAGGATATTCCTTCCCAAACCAAACTGTAAACTTGGGCGCGAAGCAATAAGACCTGCCTTAGGGTGGATTTATTGGGGATGCCTTGATCTATGGTTCTATATCTGCATATTCTTAATTGACAATATGGAAATGCCTTCTGTACAACCAGAATTAAACGTTTTGGATATATATCATCTGGAAAAGCACCGTTTATCATACTTTTACGAAGGAACATTCTTTTATTTCAATAAAAATAATTATACTAGATAATCCATCATCACAAAGAGTATCTGCTCACTTGAAAAACAATGAAAAAAAATTATATATATATCTTTATAACAACTTAAATAAAGGTAGGAATATTATTTCGTAAACTATATATTCATATAATACCGAAGTATATCTAAGGGATCTGACATTTCTACTTGTTCTGTTGTCTATTCTTCAAACAAAAAAGATTTGATAACTGTTGTCATAATCATGTAGAATCACCTTGTTCCTCTAATATGATCACATTTTTATTACCTAATTCAGATATTTACAAATCTAATAAAAGAATAAAAAGCATGAAAAGTACTCATGAAATGAATAAATTTATAATGTTTTGTTGTTGCAAAATAATGAATAATGGAACGAATAAAAAGTGTACATGTCTAAACTATCTGTTCAAAGAAAAATTCCGCGATTGCAGTATTTCAGAATAAAGCGTTGCGAATCGAAGACGGTATATTGAAAATAAAAATTTTATATCTGAATTAGTATTAAAATCAATTAAAAACAACATTCAACAAGAAGAACATTTGAATACTGAAATTTTAGATGAAAATACAGTCCCATTCATGAAAAGCATCCAAAATAAATATGAGAATGTTCTTCCAAAGTAACTTGTTAAAGCAATGGATATTTATACACTTCATCTGATTATATATTGAGCCGCCATTACATTAAATTAAACATTGTGGATAGAAGTTAGAGAATTTTGAATCAAATTATAATAATTAGAAGGGTAAAATTTCTTGTATCCGACGTGATTTAGGAAGATTAACTCAATATTCCAAAGGTAATCGATCAAGAAAACTTATGGCACATATTGAAAAATATTCTTCAAAAATGAAACCCATAAACTTAATGGGATAAATAATGGACAATTGATAGAATACATCGATACTTTAGAACAAAACTTTTAGTATACTCCATTAGACTACGTGAATATAAAATCAATTCAGATAGAGAATTCTAAAACAAACTATTCAAAAATAATGAAAAACATTTTAACAAAGTTAATTCAGGTTCAAATGAAAATATTTCTGGAAATGGAGTTCCTAAAATTGATATTCTAACTGAATATTGGTCTTCAATTTGGGCAGTGCCAAGGCAACACAATTCCAGTGCAAGTTGGATTTTAAATGAAAGGCCTCGATTTTCTAAAATGAAATACATGAGATTTGAAAAATTTTCAAACGAAGATATAACATCAGTTATTAAACAAACAAAAAATTGGAAATCTTCAGGTGTTGATGGTATTCATAACTTTTGGTTCAAAAAATTCTCTTGCGTCCATGAAAAATTGGCCGAATATTTTTTATTCATAATAAAGAACCCCTCAGCTTTTCCTTTATTTTTCACACAAGGAATTTCTTATTTAAAACCGAAAAGTGCTAGTATTGATCCATCTCAATATAGACCAAATACTTGCCTTCCAACAATATATAAAATTCTAACTGCATGTATTACCCAAAAAAATTATGCACAATTGGAGAATTATAATATTCTTTCCGAACAACAAAAAGGATGTCGAAAAAAACACCTTCGTACTATAGAGCAACTTGTAATTGATTCTGTTGTTTTGAATCAAGCTTAAACTAAGAAGAGAAATATTCATACAGCCTTCATTGATTACCAAAAGGCTTTTGATAGTTCTCCTCATTCATGGCTTCAAGAAATCTTGAAAATTTATAAAATTGATAAGACACTTTGTCTTTTTCTTGACTTTGTAATGAAAAATTGGAGAACCAATCTTCATGTAAGTATTTCAAAACAATCAGCAAGTAGTAAGTAATTCCAATCAAACGAGGCATTTTTCAAGGTGATTCTTCAAGTGCTCTTTGGTTTTGTCTTTGCCTTAATCCATTATCTCAAGAATTAAGAGCCACTAGTTTTGGCTTCAAAATAAAAAGTCTATTAACTGAATTCAAATTAAGTCACTTAATTTATTTAGATGATATTGAATTATATGACGGAACTAGATCTCATTTGAAAGTCTACTTGAGATAACTTTCAACTATTCCAATAATATTCATATGAAATTTGGGCTACCAAAATGTAAAAATCTTTCTATCGAAAAGGAAAGATCACCTCTAATTATATAAAGATTTTCAATATCGAAATTGAGCCAATGCACCAAGGAGACATATGAATATTTTGGATTTGTTCAAGAGAAGACAATTAACCACAGCAGCACTAAATAAAATATTAGAAATTCATATTGCAACAGACTTAGAATTATTATCAAGAGTCATTTAACTAGTAACAAACCTTTTCAGAGCCTTCAACTCCTATGCAGTTCCTATTCTTACTCTTTTTTGGAATTATCAAATGGTCTAAAATTGATCTAAATGAATTACAATGTCAAACAAGGAAAATGCTTTGTAAATATCATAAGCACTACCCAAAGTCAGCTATTCAAAGAGTTACACTACCTAGTCATCTTGTAGGTCGTGGATTATTAACTGATTTGAACAATTTTCATAGTAAACAGATTTTTTATCTACGTTTCCATTTTCATCATAAAATGAGAACGACTAAATTACATGATTTGTTGTTGCTTTAGATTATAATCTTACACCTCTGAACTTGACAATGCAAAAGGTGGATTTTGATATATTTGATAATAATTCTAAAAAAGAAAATTGGATGCAGAAGGAATTACACGAAAAGCACCCTAAACAATTGAAGACTGATTATATTTAATTTTTTTTATAGGAATTCGCATCAAATAGATGGTTAGTATCGGGAGAATTGTTCGCTGAAACAGAAGGCTTGGCAATTACGATCCAGGATCAGGTTGTTTTCACGAGGAATTATAGAAAACACATCATCAAGCAAAATATAGATGATTCTTGCCGTAGATGTTTTTGTTCTTCAGAAACAGTTTTTCATATATTATCATCTTGCTCAGTCCTTGCCTCAACAGATTATTTAGAAAGACATGATGCCGTCGCTAATATTATTCATTTTAATAATAACAACGTGCTGAACAAGTTCCAGGAAGAAAAGTGCAAATACCTTGCTATTGAGATCAAGCAGATGTGGCACCTCGATAAAATAGATATCGTTCCTGTCATCATTTCTTCCTGGGTTAATACCCAAAAATTTGTATGATGTCCTCAAGAAATTAGAATTGCATAAGAACACCTATATAGAAATGGAAAAAGCTGTAATTCTCATTACATGGAGGATAGTAAGAAAATTTATGTCAAGTATATTGTAATCGAGCCTATTCCCTTTGATTGCTGAATCTGGGAATGGGGTAAATTATATCCAGCTAAAAGCTGAGATAGTGCACAAGTCCACGATATTAATATTAATTATAATCTTTATTTGATGCAAAATACTGAGTTATGGCATAAAGCGTGTCAATAAATTAATTTCAAAGTTCGGTGAAAATAAAAATAAAATATTTATACAAACATTACCTAATATTCAATAAAACTGCATAGACTGAATTACAGGTACAATGAGTAAAATAAATAATTCTGATGACTGGAACACTGTTTTGCAGACACAAAAAGAAATACTCTTTAAGGGGAAAAAATTAAAATTTCTCTCAAATACAGGTGTAATTTCTCCTCTAGTTTATTTGCTGGCAATTTTCTTGCTTCTCGGAGAATATGGTTATATATTCTTACTACCATATAGGGCGCAGCATTTTGTATGTATACCAGATCAGTACGAGGTGGCCTGAGATCACATTGACCTCTTGTTTTATATTCATGGGAAATCTCTTGAGAAAGATCTTCATTCTCTACTACAGACATTACCGACTCATATATGTAGAGGTTTGTGATAGTTCGAATTAATCTTTCTTTGAAAAGCGACCTACAGGATTCCATCTTGGTCAGATTTAAAATAGCTGTGAAGCTCTTTTCTGAAGAATCAAGAGTCTGAAAACACAGGACGAGCTACCGCAACAGACAACACCATAGCGCTATCGACTTTATACATATGCTCTGTAAGCTAAAACAGCAGTTTTCCCATTTATATATGGCGATATATAACGTAGGGCTTAGATGTACCTCGCCAATCCTGTCGCCAGATAATCTACATGCTCACTCCAAGTTAAACGGTGATCTACTCTATCGCCAAGGAATCGAAGGTGCTCTGAGGTGGTAACTGCTCATTATGGTAAGTATACGTTTCCGTTTCCATTTCTCTGCTATAACCGAATGTTACTACACATTCTTATCTTTGGATCTATTGATTTAGGGTCTGACAGTATCACTGAGATGTCATCGGCAAACTGAACCACCGCCTCCGACAGGACTTCAGGTAAGTTATTAGCATAGACAATATATAGCAAGGGTCCCTGGATTGATCCCTGTGGCACTCCCTTATACATAGGAAGTGTTTTTGAGGTAATAGTATCACCAGTTTTGGGATGGTACTCTACAACACACTGAGTACATCCAGTCAGAAAGATTTTATTAGATTTAAAGGAGCACCTATTATTACTCCAGCCAATATAATTTCTCCAGCTGCAGGGCATGACTAACTCCATCGAAGGCCTTACAGATATCCAGACACATGATTGCTGTTACTTTACCCTTATTCAAACTGTCTAGTAAATGAGTTATTGCTTGATATAAACACCAGATCCAGAACGATCAATATGGATGATTTTTTTTAAGAAATGAACACCTGCATCAATTTCTCACCAAATTATATAGAGTGCCGCAACAGATTTCAGTTTTTTTTTTATAAAAAACCAAAAATGCAGCAGATGCGACGCTGCTTTATAATCATTTCATGTATTCAGTATTTGAAATCAGTTAGTTGGCACTTTGTTTCTGTTGTAAGCACAAATAAAAGATTCAAGTTTTGTGATTCGACCATGGAAAGACGACATTTGACTAGAGAAGAGTTGTTGAGCCGTTGGCATGCTCCAAGCTGGGAGCTCACAACGGGAAGTATCCAGGGTTCTGGTAAGTAGCCCAAGTGTCATAAACCGTTTATGGTCGCGTTTCAATGAAACAGGTAGCGTAGAAGAACGCCATACAGGTCATTTCAGGATAACTACAGTCGCCCAAGACCGATTTTTGGTTTTACAAGCCAGAAGAGGTCGTACTACCACAGCATCTCAATTAGCTCAAGAGCTATCACGAGTTCACAATGTACAAATTTTCGACCAAACTGTGAGATATCGACTGCACAAGGGGCAACTCCACTCCAGACGTCCTTTAAGAGTTCCACAACTGACCCATGGAAATCGCGCTGCTCGTTTAGCTTGGTGCCAAGAACACGTAAACTGTGTTCAAGAGAGGTGGGCCACAGTTCTCTTCAGTGATGAATCTAGATTTAGTTATTATACCGATTCGGGAAGAATTCGAATATGGAGGGAACCTGGAAAGCAAAACCGTCTCTAGCATGCTCGAGAAGTTGTTAGACAAGGAGGCGGATCAGTGATGTTTTGGGGAGGTATACGTCTTGGTGGAAGAACTGACCTCATTTTCATACAGAACAAGCTCACGGGAAATTCTTACGCAAATGAGATAGTTTTACCTGTAGTGGTACCGTATCTCCAAACAATGGGTCAAAATCCACTCTTCCAATAAGATAATGTCCCTCCTCATCGTGCAATAGTTGTCTTGAACGTTTTTGAAGAGAATGATATCGATCTTCTACCGTGGCCATCCTGCTCCCCAGATCTGAATCCCATCATGCATGTGTGGGACACCCTAAAAAGAAATCTCCTGCGTCAAAACGTCTTCCATCATGAACAGGAGCTTCGATTAGCAGTGCAGGGGGCTTGGAATGACTTAGGCCAAAATGTAATAGACAATTTAATATTGAGCATGCCGCGACGATGCCAAAGTGTCATTAATAACAGAGGTGGACCTTCTGGGTACTGAAAAATATAAGTGCTTCCATATCGTTTCGAAAATATTAGTTCTGGATTTTTTTTGTGTCTAACCAAATTTTGTCATTTTCAAATTTCAATTTTTTTTATAATAGGTGCTTTGGAGAAGTCAAATATTATTTTGTTTTCTTGAGAATACATTATATACAATACATCCTAACAAAAACCGAAAGATTTCTATAAATTCGAATCATCAAATTCATATTTTAAAGATATTGGTAAGTGTTCCCTAGACTTTTTGAGGTGTTTATGGATCTGTGTGGATTTAACTTCTCTAAATCCATTTTGGGTTTCAGCAAGCACTCTATAGGTTTCGAAAAAATCAATAACTGTGTTATAGATAATCTTTATGTGTAATGTAAATCATATAAAATTTCAATAATTTTCTATTATGAAAATAAATATGTTTCAATGTGAAATTTTATTTACGCGTTCAATAAAATTTTTTCAAATACAGTAAAGATATATTTTCGTTGAAGCTGAAACAGGTTTTCAAATTTTTTTTATAGTAATATAAGTACCTTATGCCCCGAGCAACCGCTGAATTATATTTGAAAGCCTCCCTTCATATTTGAAGTGTAACAGGGTGAATAAATACTATGTAATTAGCATACAGCATGTTTCCTCTTTGCTGCCACACTTTGATTTTATTGGAGAATTAAGTAGTTATATTTTCATAAAGACCGCCCAACGAGCCCTAAATTCAACGTATTAATGTTACATAAACAGTCCTCCGGCTCCGGTTACTGTCATTTTGTTGAATGGCAACTTTTGACGTGCTGTCATCCCCTGTAATTTACAACAGGGCTAATCCCAAGCTCATAGAAAATGGATATGTTAGAAGTATCAATTCAAAAATGAAGTTAGAATACGAGTAGCTGTTTTATCGAGCAATCTATTCATTTCTGAAAACTAAATAGTAACTACAGCATTTCTCTGGGTGTTAAATTTTGCCGAATTGAATAGAGTATTTATATAATTTCGTTTTTCCTTTTGAGATAGTTGTTGAAACTTTCGGCTTTTTCAGAACTTAATCTTTGTATGAATTTTTATATTTAATATAATTCAGGCGAATTATGAATTTTGTTAGTACTAATTTTTGTAAATGTCATTCATGAATAATTAAAATTCATATCGATCATTTACATTCGAATCAGTGAAATATTTATAAAATGTATACAGATTATTGTTACCACAGAACGCACGGAATTCTTTAATAGAACTTGAAGGACGCTATCAAAGTGCACTACAAATTCTTGATAAATTCGAAAATATTCAATCGGAAATCGAAGATTTTTCACCGATGTCTGAATTAGATACGCATATCAGACATGTCAAGTGGCCTAAATTGTGGGAAATCCTGCGTTCTATGGGTGTTCCCTACCATCTAATTTTTCTCATTCAGGAACTGTATATGTCCAACTCAGCTCACGTAGGAATTGACGGTAATCTGTCTGATGAAATGGCAACCAGAAAAGGAATACGTCAAGGATGCGTATTGTCTCCGATGATATTTAACATCTCTCCGAGTTTGTAATGAGACATGTACTTGACAACTTCTCAAGAAAACAAAATAATATTTGACTTCTCCAAAGCACCTATTATAAAAAGAATTTGAAATTTGAAAATGACGAAATTTGGTAAAACACAAAAAAAATCCTGAACTAATATTTTCCAAACGATATGAAAGCAGTTATATTTTTCAATACCCAGAAGGTCCACCTCTGTTATTAATGACACTTTGGCATCGTCGTGGCATGCTCAATATTAAATTGTCTATTACATTTTGGCCTAAGTCATTCCAAGCCCCCTAAACTGCTAATCGAAGCTCCTGTTCATGAAGGAAGACGTTTTGACGCAGGAGATTGTTTTTTAGGGTGTCCCACACATGCTCGATGGGATTTAGATCAGGGGAGCAGGATGGCCACGGTAGAAGATCGATATCATTCTCTTCAAGAACGTTCAAGACAACTCCTGCACGATGAGGAGGGGCATTATCTTGTTGGAAGAGTGGATTTTGACCCATTGTTTGGAGATACGGTACCACTACAGGTAAAACTATCTCATTTGTGTAAGAATTTCCCGTGAGCTTGTTCTGTTAGGAAACCGAGGTCAGTTCTTCCACCAAGACGTATACCTCCCCAAAACATCACTGATCCGCCACCCTGTCTAACAACTTCTCGAGAGAATTGTGGCCCACCTCTCTTGATCCCAGTTTACGTGTTCATGGCACTAAGCTAAACGAGCAGCGCGATTTTCATGGGTCAGTTGTGGAACTCTTAAAGGACGTCTGGAGTGGAGTTGACCTTCGTGCAGTCGATTTCTCACAGTTTCGTCGGAAATTTGTACATTTTGAACTCGTGATAGCTCTTGAGCTAATTGAGATGCTGTAGTAGTAGGATCTCTTCTGGCTTGTAAAACCAAAAATCGGTCTTGGACGACTGTAAGTAATCCTGAAACGACCTGTATGGCGTTCTTCTATGCTACCTGTTTCATTGAAACGCGACCATAAACGGTTCATGACACTTGGGCTACTTCCAAGAACCCTGGATACTTCCCGTTGTGAGCTCCCAGCTTGGAGCATGCCAACGGCTCGTAACATCTCTTCTCTAGTCAAATGTCGTCTTTCCATGGTCGAATCACAAAACTTGAATCTTTTATTTGTGCTAACAACAGAAACAAAGTGCCAACTAACTGATTTCAAACACTGAATACATGAAATGATTATAAAGCAGCGTCGCATCTGCTGCATTATTAGTTTAAAAAAAAAACTGAAATCTGTTGCGGAACTCTACATAATTTGGTGAGAAATTGATGCAGGTGTTCATTTCTTAAAAAAAAATCATCCATATTCATCTTTCTGGATACGATATATCGATATTCAGAAGTGTTCCCTAGACTTTTTGAGGTGTTTATATATATATATATATATATATATATATATATATATATATATATATATATATATATATATATATATATATATCCTGTTTACTGCAAAGTAAATGGCTGAAGTATTTTTGATTGTGATGTTTATATATATATATATATATATATATATATATATATATATATATATATATATATATATTGTTTTACTAAAAATATAGGAATTGAAAAATTAAAATAGTAATCTTTGGAAAACAATTGAATAAAATCATTTATTAAAATTGACACAGAGACGAATTCTGAGTAAAAATTAGTTAATTGTCCGGTAGTTTGATTTGTTTGTATTGTTATTGTTGTTATTATTAATTATTGCTATTCTTACCTATTGTTATTATTATTGTTCTAACTATTATTCCCAAAATGCGTTTTAGTAACAACGAATACAGAGATATGCGTTTTTGTTATGGATTATCTGATGGGATGTGAAGGCGGCAGTTGGTGAATATCGAAGACGCTATACAATGAGAAGAACTCCAGTCTCCGGTATTAACCAAGATACACTTATGTGAATTTCATATTATCCTTGGGAATATTATCATAAAAAAACATTCTTTTCTTCTTTTCAAGTACATAGAAGTTGAATAATTTACCGAAATCAACCTGTGCAAGCTCTGCTGAAATGGTTTTTATTTTGCAAAAAGACCTACTTAGATAAACTCAAAAAACAAAACCTAATCTGAATATAGATTTCAATCTGAGTCGTTATAGCCGTTTCATTTTTTCTTGATATAGAAACCCACTTCTCGATGAAACGGAACATTTTTATTGATTGTTAAGAACAAACTTCTAATTCGATTAAAGAAGAAAAAACTGCTTTACTTCATAAAGCTATACATTCTTTTCATTATTAAATTCGTATACTTTTGTGAAATTTCTCATGGAGTTTGTGAGTGAGGGAGTAATATAATATTCTTGATATTTAACTTCATTGAAACTTTGATTTTAATCTATCAAATTTTATTGCATTCTCCACGAATACCATAGCGGATTTCAGACTGAATGAATACACAATAACTCCAAATTTGATATGTATGCAGAGAAGAGAGACGAAGATTTAATTGGATTTCACGCTGCCAACTCCTCATTGTTGATGGGAAACGTGTATATCTATGCAAAGTCACAATTCTATTGTCATGGGGTACAATAATGCAGCAAACCACCCGCCAACCCTCTTGCCGTGCCCCTTCAGTTCAGTAAATCGTCTTGTAACTTTCAAATTTCAATTTAATCCACAGACACATGAACTCATCTCAACTACGCCCAATGTAATATATTTTCATGTGAGCTTTCATCTCTCTTGAACACAATTTCGAGGCACTTTCCTTCACTCATTCACGCTGTTAGTGCTTTGGCCAATCTCCGATTATTTAAAACAGTATTGAAAATAGATACTGAATTGACTTATTTATATTTCTATGTTTTTACTATATTCTTGATAGTAAAAGTATACAAATCGCTGTAAAAATTCTTGGATATTGATTTCACTGTCTAGAATCTCCGACGGCGGAAAGAATTGTGAAAAACCTAAGTTCGGATGATTAATAAAATTGCATATTCCAGCGTTCAAAAACCTTCCCAAGACGTTTTATTTTCGTTACTTATAATAAGTAATAAGATAATCGTTCAGTTAAAACTACAACGTGACACAACGAAAAACTGGAATTTTGGGAAAACGACTTTGAGACTTTTTCATTCTTATAACTTTTAATGTAAGATAGCTACAAAAAGATTTTTATGCCCATTTTAAATTTCACTAATAAACTCTAAATCTCAATGAAAATGTCATTGATTTATGCATATTTTCTTATGAAATTATAGTTTAACAAAAAGTACCTACATGTCACGTTTTCATTATAAAATAATGAACTTACTGACTGACATAGGGATATATCACGTTATAGGTAATAAAATAAAGATATTTCAGGATTTTGTGCAGAATAATAACACTGTGTTGAAATTATAATAAGAGTATTTATTGAAAAAACAATTAGTTGGAGTGTAACTTACAAGTTTTATCAGTCTCAAACCAACAAATAATACAAAAATAAGTAAGTAGCGTCTTTCATACCTAAATTGAAACCTTAATTATTAGTTCAAACAATCCTACGATTAAAAATAATAATATGAACTGGTATTATGGAAGAAAGATTAATTATAATGTCGTATACGACAAAATTTGTTACGAAACAAAGCTTTGAATGGAAAAGTACAGCTGAAGTTAGGTACTTAGATAACTTAGATAACGTTAACTATTTTTATAATACTTATTTAATCATAAAACATGTTTATAAAGGCAGCTTCTGTACATAGTTTATACATATAATTAGGTAGGTACTTCTTTTACAATAACCATAAGGACGTAAGAACATTGACTATTTGAAAACCTATTACAGATCTAGGAAATATAACAATCAATGTTTTTGAGGAACAAACGAGGTACTAATATTTATCTCACTTTCCTCTATTACAGTATCAGTCTCAAAATTAACTTTAAAAATAGGTAAATAATCTTATTTTGAAAATATGCATGATTTTGTCATGCATGAATTCCTATTTTAGGAATTACTTATCATAAACATCAGATAAATCTCCAAATCTCAAACTCCGAATAGCAATAACAAAATTAAAAATTGTGTGCTAAAGAATGCCCTATAATAGGACGGTATCATTACCTTGTTAACTAAATCTATAAGGTCACTTTTTTCTGTCAGCCAATCCTGGCTTATTAGTACAAGCTCTTTTAACTTCTACTTCTATATCCTTTTTATCACAAGCGCTTTCTGAAATTCTGTTTCTTCATATGATGTTTTGAAATAAATAGCTTGTGGGTCACACTTTTGAACCATGATAACTTAACAGATTTGTTTTTCTCATCTTTGTTGATAGCCAAATTCATTTGACTACAGACATCGACCATCAAAAACTTCTCTCAATGTCGCCACATTTAACATCAGAACCATAAAGTCAGAAGATCGTTTGGTCGAGCTAGAAGAAGAACTTCAACACATCAAATGGGACATCCTGGGTCTATGTGAAACTCGTTTACCAGGTGAAAACTGCACCACACTCAAGTCAGGACATCTAATGTACCAACGAAATACAGAAAACAACGCACATGTTGGTGGTGTTGCAATCCTAGTAAATAAACGGCTTACACACAAAGTGATCAAAATGAGATCAATTTCTAACAGGGTAATATACATATATATATACTATAAAGATATCACAACGTTACAAACTTCAAGTAATCCAAGTATATGCCCCTACTTCGACCGCAGAGGATGAGGAAATAGAGAGTTTTTATGAAGATATCTCAATGGCTCAGAAGGATGAAAAAGCCCACTTCACTCTAATAATAGTTGACTTTAATGCAAAAGTAGGCGATGCTAAAATAGATAACCTACCGAATAGAGGAAAACATGGATTGGGCACGATCAACGAACGAGGAGAAAGATTATTAGACTACAATCAGAGTCAAAACCTATACTGTATGAACACTTTCTTCCAGAAACAAAGACAGCGGCGATGGACATGGCAGAGCCCGGACGGGAATACTAGGAATGAGATCGATTATATACTAACGAATAAAAACATATTGTAAAAGACGTAGCAGTTATCAATAAATTCAAAGTCGACAGTGACCATAGGTTATTAAGAGCAAAAATAGAAATCGTGGCCAAAAAGAAAGAAACAAGCTGATACGTCCAAAACGCTTGCCAACAAATGAAGACCTAAAGCAAAATATTGTTCAATATCAATCAGAACTAAGCAAAAAACTAACACCTGAAGAAAACTTAACTCGACTAGACATTAACAGTCTTGAAAGAAAGATAACGGAAGACATACAAGTGGCAACAAAGACCATATGCTACAGGGCAAGAACAAAACCTAAAAAATTAAGCCAAGGCACGCTAAGGTTAATGGAAGAAAGAAAAGTAATGGATAGATTTAAACCAGAATACAGGGAACTGAACAGGGCTATAAGACGAAAGACTAGAGAAGACATACGAAATTACAACACAGACTATATTCAACAAGTCATAGAAAACAACAGTAACATGAAAGTCTTAAAGAGAATTACTAACACCGGTAGACCCAGAATACATCAATTGAAAAACAACCAAGGTGAAATAAAATATGAAAAAAACGGAGATAATACAGATTGTTGAAGGCTTCTATACTGACTTGTATTTGTCTAAGAAACCCAAACCTGAAACAACGAATCTTAGTAACATAACAAATGTCGGTTCCGAGGACATGCCTGAGATTAACATTGATGAAATACAACTAGCCCTCAACCAGATGAAAAACGGCCGGGCACCAGGCGAAGATAACATTACAAGCAAAATGCTAAAATTGGGAGGACAGGTCACTTTGGAAGCAATAAAAATATTACTAAATAAATGCCTAACAGAAGGTAGTGTTCCGGAAGGATGGAATAACGCACACGTTGTGTTGTTGTACAAAAAAGGTGACAAATTTAAGATAGATAATTACCGACCTTTTACCACACCCTTATAAATTGTTATCAAAAATTATCACAAACAGATTGACAAACAAATTTGACAGCTATCAACCGGCAGAACAAGCAGGGTTTCGCAGAGGATATAGCACAACAGAACACCTACAAACTCTTCGTACACTTATTGAAAAATGTCACGAATACAAAGTGCCAATACACCTAGCCTTTGTAGACTATAACAAAGCCTTCGATTCTATAGAACTGTGGGCAGTATTTCAAGCCCTCGATAATGCTAGAATAGATTCGAGATATAGAAACATCCTACAGAATATATATGAACGAACGACTATTCAGGTGAGACTAGACGATGACATGCAAACCAAAAAAATCTCGATAAATAGGGGCGTGAGACAAGGCGATGTGATATCGCCAAAATTGTTCACACTTGTAATGGAGGACGTATTTAAGAAGTTGGAATGGGATAGAAAAGGTATAAATGTGGATGCAAAATTCCTAAACCATCTCCGGTTTGCAGATGATATAGTTCTAATAAGCGATAACCTAGAACAACTCCACGAAATGATGCTAGAACTCAAAAGAACATCGGAAGAAGTAGGATTGGAAATGAATCTGACAAAAACTAAAATAATGACAACGGAGGACGCAATATTGGAAGTCGACGGCAATGTTATAGAGAAAGTGAATAAATATCTATTCCTTGGACACACTATAAAGATAGGTAAAGACAATCAAACTGCAGAATTGTCAAGAAGAATAAGAATGACTTGGGCTGCTGTTGGAAAACTAGGATTTGTCTTGAAAAACAAACAAATCCCGTTAACTTCAAAAGAAAAGTTTTTAATATGTGCGTTCTCCCAGTGTTAACGTATGGCATGGAAACCATGACTCTCACAATAAGATCTGCTAACAAACTTAGAACCACACAACGCGCAATTGAAAGAACTATGCTTGGAGTGAGCCTGCGGGATCACATACGTAATGAAGAAATAAGAAGGAGAACAGGCGTAGAGGACGTAATCACGAGAATAGCTGCATTGAAGTGGAGATGGGTTGGACATGTAGCAAGACAACAGGATGTAAAATGGACTAAGCGAATAACTCAATGGAGACCACGCTTATACAAAAGGGGAGTGGGGCGCCCCCAGAGAAGGTGGCTGGATGACATAAAGGAAAAAGTAGGAAGAGGATGGTATAATATAGCACAGGACAGAGAGAGATGGAAGCTAGAAGGGGAGGCCTATGTTCAGGGGTGGACGGAGAAGGGTTGAAAAGAAGAAGAAGAAGGAGAAGATCCTTCCAATCATAAATATCTGAATAACACATTTCTGTAACGTGAATAGGAGAGCTCTTTTTCTAGAAGCTTTTAATGCAGGCATTTGGAGTATACATGGGACCACTTCTCAATTGTCTTTTCACCTGCCTTTCAATTTGAGAATGTGCAGAATCGCCATCATTCTAAGTGTGTCCTTTAATGAGAAATTTATGCGTGATTGATTTTAACTTTGGAAACTTTTGTACCGTTAATAAGTACGTAGCGGCCATGATTTTTTTTTTGCTGGAGCGATTATTAGAATAAAAAATGACGTCTAAATCCTTACCTGCTCCGCAAACCTTTTCCAGATAGTTGAAGACACAAGTTCCTATTTCATTTACTCCTCAATTAGCATTCGAATCGAAGCTTACAACTTGATTTTGCTGTATGTCATAGATTGTTAGGTTCAGAATATTTAGTTAAGATTTATGATAAAATACTGATATTTCCCCTTCTGGACATTGAAACACAGCTTGCAGACTATAGACAGCAATCACTGTATCAGTTTTCTTCTTGTAGTTTTTTTTCGAATGTGCTTATTATAGGATTCCTTCTTCGGAGCTATTTTGGTAAGCTTTGCAGGTATCAGAAATGTCCTTTTTGGGCGCAAAGAACGATATATTAAAGTCCTGACCAAAAGTGCGATAGAAAATGGCATAACATGTGTAAGGAGCATTGTTAGATTTACATAGTTCAACGTAATCTCTATGCAGATCTGCTACAGATTTGCTACCACCAATGTACTGTTTGGTCGTATTAGCTCGGATGTGATGCGATTCTAGTTTAGTTATAGCGTTGATAAAGGATAATACGCCAGCCTTCAAATCGTCATTAACTTTTGGTTGCTCTCCATGTGATTCACGCTTATCCTTCATTGTAGCAACGTTTGTGTTGTTATTTTTTTTCTTCAGAGCTGCCTCTATGGGTCGGTTTTCATGGTAAAAGTATTTCTAGGAAATAACTTACACACTCTAATTTTTATATCTGATGACATAAAATAGTATGCCGTGACATGTTCACGCTTGGATTGAATCTGGTTTCCCTCGGAGTCTATTTTTACATATCGAACTTTGGGAACGATATCTTCGGTAGAGTTGGTAATCTTCATTTAATTGTTTTCGCTGTTCTACGGTAAAATTATTTTGACATTTAAATGACTAGTTATCTTTGCAAGGCTCCTTCATTTGATGTTCTGGCACAACTCTCGTAGTCCTGATGGGAGTGTAGGACTTTCCGGTGCTTCTTAGTTCTTTAGCGATATTTTTCTTCGACTTTTTTACTCGTCTTTGCGTCTTCTTCCCCTTCTTTGTCGGAGTAATTTCATTTGTTTTATTTTCAGTATTCTTTGCCGCGACGTCTTCACGAGCCTCATCCTGTGGTGGGTTTGCATGCATTTTCTTCCTGATCGCATATTAAATCCGCAACAATAGGATCTTCAGATGTAGCTATGAATTGGTCTATAGAGCTGGAAACACAATTTTCTATGCCTGCACTATTTATTAAGTCAGGTGACAATTTGTTTAGAGGTACTGTAGACAGTATTGTCAAGGTGTAAGCTCCTTCATAATCTCAACTATTTTCAATTACTTTGTTGACGGTGAAATTCGGGTCTCTAATGGAATCTTCGATGAAGGATTCCTCACCTGAGCTTCTAGATGTGCTGGAGCTGCTAGAAGAATTACTACGCGGTCGCTTTGCTGGAGTTTCCTCATCTTGATGATAATTTTCATTCGCCATTTTTACTATTCTTCTTGATCGTGACCCCATCTTGAAATAAAAAAAAAGCTTTATTAGTAAAATATTATTACAAACAATGTGACAAAACGATGAATTTCTTAATTCAATAATAATGTACCGTGGCATCCTGTTATAAACAAAGCGTGAAATTAAATAAGTAAAAAGTTTATCGCATACAAAGGGACATGCTAACACAAGCCAATTTTATTTTCGTAATTTGCAAAGGAATAACGTGTTATTAAAGTACGATCAATTAATTTTTAATACTAAAATTTGACATTACAAGTGTGAAACATTATAGAATAAAATAACTTTCCTTTACTTCAAAAAGGTGTCATGCAGGTCTTAACACGTAGTTGTCTTAAACGATGCGCAAGTACTCTCGCGCACTGCACTGTCACACTGAAGTGGCGTGGTGTGGAAATAAGCTTAGCTGCTGAACGGGATAGTGCTACATCGTGACATCCCCTCTCTTTTCCTCATACTTTTGTCAGTATTGGCAAAATTATACCACGTTTTTGCACTAAATATATTGGGGTACGGTGAATAAAATGGTGGTAATAACTCAAACCGAATTACGCCACTGTGATACGTTGTAGTTTTAAACGAGCATTATCCATAAATAATATGAAATAGAACTCACGGATGTTTGAGTATGTGCCAGATGTCAAGCATATTTAGTCATTTACACTCCTACCACTTACATTAGTTTCGATAGTATGTAGTCTATGGCGAGCCCTGCGCTCTCAATGACAACTGGTGGTCGGCAATGGTATACTTTATGTCCAAGAGTACCAGTTCAAAAATAATCTGTGTATGGGTTCCTAGCCATTCATATATTTCCCACAATGACACAGCAGACATGCTGACCAACAAGGCTAAAAGTATCTCAAACCCCATTCCAATCAGAGGAGGACCTCGAGAAGTTTGGAGGCCCAAATTTCGTGACGACCTTTGGTCTAAGTGGAAACGTGAGTTTAATTAATTGGACTTAGTAAGGTAAGAATCTATACGGAAATGTCGAGCATTATGTCTCTGAGAAAGAAACAACTATATGAAGATGAAAGTCGATCTCGTAAAACTATTACCACTCTCATTAGAATTAGAACCGGTCATTATTGTCTACCTGCACGTTTATATAAAACAAAAGTAGTACCATCCCCTGAGTGTCCATGTGGGGACACTGGAGATATCATGTACACATTTTTTGGTTGTGTAAATGATTCATACAATTCCACCATCCTCTACAATAAACTATTAAAGTTCAATTTCAAACCTCCTATCAATATATATGAAGTCTTGTTCTCTTCAATAGACGAGGTTTCAGATTTCATACTCACATTCATTCAATCTTCCAATATTAAAATTTAGTCTTCTTTGCATGGTGCTAACTAATATTTGCTTCTAGACTCGATTGAAAACTTTTCTTAAAAAATGTAGTTTCAGTTAAATATTTACCCTTTCCTTCCAGTATTACTGTCCTACTCAGTGTTACCTCCCCACGAACACAGTCAAGGATGATAATATACGAAAATAACCTAATTTACAAGAGTTAGGTATAAAGTAACGAGAAATAAAAGCGTGTGGGATAGGTGCACCTAGACTCCTGCATATCTCTGGGATCCACGATAGGCTCTGAACTCTATTACTGAGATTGGGTACGTAGCTTTAGTTGCTGGACCAGGCTAATTCCAACCCCCTTGTTGGAGGAATGCTAGATTAGGGCGGATAAGCAGAGAATAGAAGGAGAAGAATACTTTATGTCTAACCTACCAAATTTGATTGATTGAAGTTTTCGATTAATATATTAGTTGTTGCCCAATACATACTCATTCCCCTTCTCTATACCTTCAGAGGAAAGTTTTTCCAAATATTGTGAAACACAATATTTTTTCCATGAACCCAGATTTCGAAAACAATTTTTCCTACCTCTTACTTCAGTGACTTCTATAAAATTTTTCAATGCATATTTTCCATCTCTAGGGGTATTTTTTCAAAATTTTTCTAACAGTTCACCATGTCTCGAACTTCAAAACGGAAAAAGCATTACACACAAATCTTTCAACCCTTATTTCGACCCTTAACGTTAATTTAATACTCTGTAATCAACATCTTAAATAGAAATTGTATAAAATTCCGAACTTTAAAAATGATTGAATTCAGTATACAGTATAAGCTCTTTATTCGCGGGATATATATTCCTTAAATATGCCGCTGATACAGAAAGCGTGAATGTGGAATATGGAATATGGAATGGTAATATATATGAGATTATAGGAGATACGTTCCTACGTGACAAAATAAAAATAAATATACAGGAATATCCACCGGGACCGTCCGTTAAAAACTTTTTGAGTTCCAATTACCATATCAAGCTGAAATTTTATACGCGGCCATAACTAGCGATTTCCAATTGAAGTGAAGTATTTTCGAAGTGATTGTAGCTCGTAGATCTTTTGCACTACAGACACACTTGGATGGAGAGAAGAAGAATCAAGGAATTTTTTAAGCAGTCTACACATGTCAAATGTTTATTGCGTTGTTCTGTATGATTTTTTCAATTTGGCCTTTTTCAAACAGCAATAACTCAATTTTTTCAAATGGCACGTGCCAATTTTTATATCGCCATCAGATGAAGCGTCAAATTTCAGATGGAATTGTATAAGCATGTACTATACCCATCTCTTACAGTTCCGAAATAATTTGGGAATATATTGAATTTTGATGATTTTGCAAGAACTAACAGAGAATGCTTTGAAATATTTGAATCAAGTAGCTGAACTGGCTACGCTCACCTGACAGGCGCCTAAAATTAATGTACTTGTCACTTCGTTCATTCGAATTTGATAATTCAACAAGAATTGTGCAATTTGAAAAAATTGAGTTATTGCTGTTTGAAAAAGGCCAAATTGAAAAAATTATGCAAAACAACGCAATAAACATTTGGCATGTGTAGATTGCTCAAAAAATTCCTTGATCCTTCTACTATCCACCCAAGCAACAATTGTGTCTGTAGTGCAAAAGATCTACGAGCTACAATTTTTTTAAACGTTCCTCAAAAATCGAGTTTATAACAAAAATAATTAAATCTGTCGAAAATTTTGACAGGTTAGTGCCAACAACTTTGGTATTTTATGCCTTGCTTAAATGTCGGTTCAAGATGTATAATAAAAAAGGTAGATTGCCATTTGAAATAACAAAGTGATGACCCACTTCCGGTATAAAAGCAAATGATATCACTTCGAAAATATTTCACTCCAGTTGGAAATCGCTAGTATGGCCGCTTATAAAATTTCAACTTAATATTTTAATTGGAAATTAAAAAGTTTTTAACGGACGGTCCCGGTGGATATCCCTGTATAAAAAAATCAATTTATCTACAACCTACCAGTAATCTATGATTTATATGAATATTTTCGGTTAGTAATGACGTCAATTAAATTTACCAGACAGATGCACCGAGTAATGAGCCCATTACTCAATGCATCTGACAAAATTACATCAACAATGCATAATTTCTATGGGCTCGCTCCCTCTGTGATTCAGTTTTGTTTCAATTCCTCTGTGATCCTAACACGATGACAGTTCTTGTTTGTCACGAAATTTATGAAGTGTCTTCTTGTTTAGTATTATTTTCCATGAATCATGTGAGATTATGAAATAAGATTATTTCGGCTGA
The DNA here is from genome assembly GCA_013387265.2 of Cryptolaemus montrouzieri. Classification (NCBI taxonomy): domain Eukaryota; kingdom Metazoa; phylum Arthropoda; class Insecta; order Coleoptera; family Coccinellidae; genus Cryptolaemus; species Cryptolaemus montrouzieri. The sequence goes on from JABFTP020000185.1 coordinate 131,552,736, forward strand.
AAAAATTACCAAAGGAGTTTTATCTTGTACATCGCCCGAATTGTCGGAACTAGCAGCTAATGCAACAGAAGATTTACTACCTGCCAAGTCAAAAGACAAACATAATTCTGTATATCGGAACTTCATGGACTGGCAAACAGAAAGATTGTTACCCATTTAAGGGTATTTTTGAAACAAAAATTTTTAAGTTTCGAACTTCGAAAATGAAGTAAATTCTAGCTTTCAACCAATATTTTACACCCCTGCGGCTGATTTATCAGTTTGTTATCAAGATCTTGAATCAAAATTTCATGTCTCAATTTCAAAACTGAGTGAATTTCGTACTGATCCCTATTTGCTTTTAGGGATGATTTCACCAAAAAAAACTGGAGCGCAAAATATTCCCATTATAGTCAAGCCTTAAACACAATCTTCCATGTCTGGAACTCGAAACTAAAGGGAAACCCATACATTTAGGGATAAATTTTCCAAAAATTCTGAAACACCATTTCTTACATCGTCTTTGAGGCCTTAATTACAATTTTCCAGGTCCTAAATTTCAGAACTATGGAAAATTGCATACAATTCTTAATTACCTAATTAGCTCCCTTGGCCGTAATTTATTATATTTATTATACAGATCTTTCCACCCTCACTTCGCACTCGGACTTATTATTTTATTTCGCAATTAAAATTTAATAAGAAATTTTTTATCTTCAACTGAGTGAGTTCCACGATACATTCAACCCCTCCTTACCTGTAATGGTGGTTTCATCAAAAGATTTTACTATTTTATTATCAAGATCTTGAATGAAATTTCTTATATCGCAAACATTAAAATTGAGAGAAATCAAATGAATCTGCCATTTTAAAACAAAATTTTCATAGAAACCCAAATTTCGTATGTTATGAGGTAAAATTTTGAAAAAGAGTAGCATATTCCCCTCTCCCGAAGTTTGAGTATCTCCATACTCAATAGTTTAATTGTGATAGTCTCACAGGTAGACAGTCATAGAGATAACTAGACAGAGGTACTTTCATACTTTAGAGAGGGAAGAGTTCTTGTTTCAGTTTTTCGTTTTTTATCCTAGAAAATGTGACTTCTAAGAAAAATACTGAATAAACTAAATTACAGCAGACAAAATTCCTTGCAAATGGCATCATGCTTTTTTCCGGTTTCGTTTGTTTAGCTGTTACGAGTTATGGAGCTTAGAAAGTCACAAAACTGAAAATAGACAAGAAACATAAATTCTAAATTCGATTATGAATAAATTTAAAATAAAAAATTCGAGGTTCTTATTAATATGTTGTGTCAAACAGTAGGGAGCAGTTTGATTGCCACTCATTTCTGAACTACTTACGTTGACTCTTAGAAGGCTAAACGCTAGTAACGCATTTTTTCGAGCTACTTTTGCGCCACCTCGTTTTCAATTTTTTTCAAGTTTCGACAAAGCATGTGAAAGTACGAGATAGTAATGTAAAGATCATTCCCAGTAGACAGGGAATGATCCAAGGACCGTCAACTTGAGGTCCCCTGTTGGTACACAAATGACTCCAAAACAGCAAAAGATGGTGGAGCTGGTGTAAATGGTCGCAGTGCTGCCGAGGAACAGTCGACCCGTCTTGGCGCGCATGCGAGTGTTTTTCGAGCAGAAATATTCGCCATTGACCACTGTGCTAACTTCTTGCTTGCGAGGTGATTAAAAAGTAGATCAATGAAAATCATCACCGAAAGCCGAGCGGAAATGAAGGGATTGGTATCCGACACATGCACGTCACTAACGGGGAAGAAATGTCACCCCACCCTCGTAGAACTGGGAGAGCAGAACAAGCTCCGTGTGATGCAGATACATGGACACTCGGATATTGAGATTAATGAGAAAGCGGAGTCACTGGCCCGAGGAACAGGCTTGGTAGTTGGACCTAAAGGTACGAGAACACTGGCTGAACCTTTCAAGTCTCAGACACTCCGAACTTGCCATCAGTGGATCTTCTACTTCGAAAGCCAAGGCTTGGCTTAAACTCTCCAGGCTGCAACTTACTGCCATATTAACGGGGCACTGTCTCCTCAGAAATCACCTTAACAAGTTAGAATTAATTGAGGATCCCTTATGTAGACTATATGAAGAAGAGTTATAATTAACGGAACACGTTGTGCAAGTGTCCAGCTGAGGACAGAGTAGGACTGGAATAACTTGGATCTAACAAACTGAAGCTGACTGAGCTTATTAAGTTATTAAGCTTTCACCCACAAAACTTATAGCCTTTACAGGAAGGATTGAGCTTGTGGGTGAAACAATAGACCACTGAGTCGCAGTGGCCGGGCTGCTAATTACCCTTCACTCATTATTTAAATATATATATATATATATATATATATATATATATATATATATATATATATATATATATATATATATATATATATATATATATATATATACATGTATATATCCATATATCTAAGATTTTTACTGACATTATTAGTAAAAACAATTTTTTATTGTAAAAGTGGGGGGGGGAGTAATGAGAGGGCGTTTTTGGAACGGGTAGTTTACGTAACGGTGAGTGAGTAGAGGGAAGCGATTCAGGAGGAGTTACCATTTAGTTCACAATGTATATCTGGACAAGAGAGCATTGTGCGTTCACGCTTCACTATTGGTCGTAACGCTTCAGTTCCGGAACGTAACACAACCATTCGATGAGTACAGAATTTCAGAATGACTGCATCAGCAATGAATCCGAATCCTCAAGTTCGTCCCTGAAGTGTAAGGATACCAGCTTCCGTGAAAAGAGTGGGAAAAGCTGTAATTCAAAGTCCAGGGCGCTCCGTCCGGTATCAATCCCCCTCCGGACCTGCAGCACTCCACAAGGAGAGTCAAACTGTTTGCAGAATTTTACACCAAGACCTCTGATTTCACCCCTATGAGCTCATGGATGTCCAGCACCTGAATGAAGGAGATTTTGCACAACTCCAGCAGTTTGCCGAGGGAATGCAAATGATTATCACTGCTGAAAATGAACCGGTGATAATTATGAGTCATGAAACTCATTTTTATTTGAACGGTTCGGTTTATTAAACGGCAGTTCTGTGTATTAACAGAATTGCCGATATTAGGCAGTGGAAAACCCCCGCGAACTGCATTAATTCCCAGTTCACAGAGAGAAAGTCACCGTTTGTTGCGTATTTTGTCGAGAATGAGAGAAAGCAACCGTAACTGCAAACTCTGAGCGATATGTTTTCATGCTGGAGAAATTTTTAAACACAGAATTGCGACGACGAAGAAAGAACAGAAGAAATGTTTGGTTCCAACAGGATGGTGCCACGGCACATACAGCCAGATCCTCAATCGAAGTTGTCCGTCGATTTTTTCCTAGTCATCTAATCTCTCGTTTTGATGATGTGCCGTAGCCATCTCGTTCCTCGGATCTCATTGCTTGTGATTAACGTCGATAAACCATGAAACCTGCAAGAGTTGAAAGAAGCCATTACAAGAGAAGATAGGGCAATCGACAACTATTTGTTAGAACAGGTGATGCAGAACTTTGAAAATCGACTACAGCAATGCATTGCGGAACACGGACGTCTTTGTCTACGCTAAATGGTAACATTTAAGCTTTCATTTTATGTAATTAAAAATATTCTACGTTGAAAAACAGCTGAGTTATTCTCATTTTAAAAACGCCCGTCTATTACGCCCCATCCAGTATCAAAATATAAGAATAAAACTTTACTAGCTTATCGGCGTTGAGAATTCTGTCGAATTCGTTGTTTTTGTAGTAATATTGTCGCAATGATTAATTCGTCATCTTCAGAATACTCCATAATAACGGGATAAACAGACAAAAATTCTATGAGATATTAATCAATTGATTTTTGTGTCAGCTATTATAGAAGTAAAATTTGGAAAGAAATAGTTAAGGGGAATGTGATTGACAAAACTCGATCATTTTATCATTTGCGGGCAATAAGTATAATTGTCACAATTCTTTTGACTGTGACAAAACAATGCTTTGAGAAAAAAAAATTACTCCAAATTTATTTCTGTAGGACTATAGCTAGCAGAAAGTTATGAAACGTTAATTTGTGAAAAATAAGAAAGTCAACGGTTTTCTCGATAAATCTAGAAAAGAAATACACCGGCTGATATATCAGTAGTATTCGCTAGAGCTTTTTTAACTCCTACAAGCCAATAATTCAACATTTTCTCTACGTGTTCCAACTTTTCTTACATTTAAGGAAGGATTGTCCGATTTCACGAATTTTTTTGGATTATGAGAGACATCAGAGGTTCACTGGAAGAAAAAGGTTTTCTTTTGTAAATTTTTTTCTTCCATATGACTATATTTTTTGCTTCCTGTTCATAATTTTGGATTTAATGTAATCTGATTTTCATTTGTGTATTTGATAAATATTTTTATTATGAGCAATGTATGAAATTATTTGAATCAGGAAAATTTATCGCCTTCCTGATAATTGAGATAAAACACAAGGTTTAACTTTAATCTACACTTTATTTGAAAAAATTCGACGACGTTTCGCTGACACAGCAGCTTTATCAAGAATGAAAAATAGAATGAAGAGTATGGTATTATAAACAAATCGTAGAACAAGTTGGATGAATAACAGGAAAATCCACACCGAGCCATTGTACAGTTAGTATGAAAGGTAATAAAAACTAATTAAACAAGTTAAGTAGGGGTGAGTAATTCAAATCTACCTGTTCATTCAAAAGCTTGTCCGAATGTTTGTATCTATTTATTTTAATGCTTCTAGGAGATCTAATTTTGAACTTTTTGATTTTATATGTAATATGTCAAAGTTTTATTGAATGAATGGTTTTCTTTTATTAGGTGGTTTGAATAATTTGAATCAGATTTATTTTTATCGAAGCTACGTTTATGTTCAGATGTTCTTATGCCAAAACTCCTATAGGTCCTACCGATATAAATTTTATCACAAGAACCGCAATTGAGTTTATAGATTCCTGATTTACTTGATTTTTCAACACGAGATTTATTATTTTAATATGTTTACCTAAGTTATTAGAAGTTTTGAAAGTCATATTAAGATTTTGTTTGACGAGAAAGGATTTAATGTCCGTACTTGCAGAACCGCAGAATGTTAAACTGTTGAATATTTTATAGTCTTTATGAATAGGATATACTTCATTTATTGCTTTCTGATTTTTACGAATGATTAGATCTATCATATCCGGATTATATGAATTATTAATGGCTATCTGTTTGATGATGTTTAACTCTTTATTATAATCTTCTACTGATAAAGGTAAATTGAGTAACCGATGTACCATGCTGTTTAAAGCTGCAACTTTGTGTTGAATTGGATGTAATGAGTAGTTATGTATAATTGTATCAGTATGTGTTGGTTTACGAAAGACCGAAAAACATGATTATTATTTTGTTTAGTGATTTTAAGTCCAAAAATTTATGGAATCGTTCTGTTCAATTTCTATCGTGAATTTAATGTTCAAATGGATGGAATTAATGAAATTAACAAATAAGTCTAATTGACGAGTAGTTCCAATGAAACATACTAAGATGTCGTCAACATATCTAAACCAATAAAGAAATTTGGAAATGAGTGGATGTGTATGAATTTTCTGTTCAATATTATTCATAAAAATCTCTACTAAAAGTGGACTCAAAGGATTTCCATGATCAAACCATTTTCACTACTGTAATAGATGTTGTTGAAAGAAAAATGATTTTGTTCAATGCAAACGTCCAACAGATTCAATATTTCTGATTTGATTATGTGGTTAATATGATTAATATTTTGACATCACCACTTTTAGCAGAGATTTTTATGAATAATATTGAACAGAAAATTCATACACATCCACTCATTTCCAAATTTCTTTATTGGTTTAAATATGTTGACGACATCTTAGTATGTTTCATTGAACTACTCGTCAATTAGACTTATTTGTTAATTTCATTAATTCCATCCATTTGAACATTAAATTCACGATAGAAATTGAACAGAACGATTCCATAAATTTTTGGACTTAAAATCACTAAACAAAATAATAATCATGTTTTTTCGATCTTTCGTAAACCAACACATACTGATACAATTATACATAACTACTCATTACATCCAATTCAACACAAAGTTGCAGCTTTAAACAGCATGGTACATCGGTTACTCAATTTACCTTTATCAGTAGAAGATTATAATAAAGAGTTAAACATCATCAAACAGATAGCCATTAATAATTCATATAATCCGGATATGATAGATCTAATCATTCGTAAAAACTCTATCAGAAAGCAATAAATGAAGTATATCCTATTCATAAAGACTATAAAATATTCAACAGTTTAACATTCTGCGGTTCTGCAAGTACAAATATTAAATCCTTTCTCGTCAAACAAAATCTTAATATAGCTTTCAAAACTTCTAATAACTTAGGTAAACATATTAAAATAATAAATCTCGTGTTGAAAAATCAAGTAAATCAGAATCTATAAACTCAATTGCGGTTCTTGTGATAAAATTTATATCGGTAGGACCTATAGGAGTTTTGGCATAAGAACATCTGAACATAAACGTAGCTTCGATAAAAATAAATCTGATTCAAATTATTCAAACCACCTAATAAAAGAAAACCATTCATTCAATAAAACTTTAACATATTACATATAAAATCAAAAGTTCAAAATTAGATCTCCTAGAAGCATTAGAAATAAATAGATACAAACATTCGGACAAGCTTTTGAACGAACAGGTAGATTTGAATTACTCACCCTACTTAACTTGTTTAATTAGTTTTATTACCTTTCATACTAACTGTACAATGGCTCGGTGTGGATTTTCCTGTTATTCATCCAACTTGTTCTACGATTTGTTTATATTACCATACTCTTCATTCTATTTTTCATTCTTGATAAAGCTGCTGTGTCAGCGAAACGTCGTCGAATTTTTTCAAATAAAGTGTAGATTAAAGTTAAACCTTGTGTTTTTTCTCATTTATATCATGGATCTACATCAAGTAACGGCCTCCACAATTCAAATTCCTGATAATTCATTATTTTAAGGATTTCAGTATTATAATCCGTATATAAAAAACAGGAAAGAACGGAGCAAAAGGTATCCAAAAAAATATATTTCCCCAATAGATCAGGAAGTCCAATATATCAAGGATAAACCGGCAGATCAGCAACTGCAAGGGTTGCAGGGATTTTATACATACAAATCACTCGTCTGGCGACGACACTGGTCAGTCGTTGGGAAAAAATATAGCGCCAACACCGCACGGACACTATTATTCCGCGAATATAAATATCTGGTCATATCTGCCGTTTCTCGCGATCATTTTTAAAAGTTCTCCTCTGCCAGACGCACGTAGTGGTTATTGAAATCAACCGAGGGTTTTTTTACAGAATTCAGATTACTGCAGATTTATGTCCAAGAGTCTAAAAGAGAGGAGGATGGATTCACGATATGTTATTGGAATTAGAAGACTATTGTTTTGATTTTTATTTTCAATAAACAGGGAAGGATTCGCCCGTGGAATGGAATATAGGCAAATCGGGAACGAATACACACAAACAAATTTATATGGAATCTCCCGATATTTTGAATATTACCTCAGGGATTTTGGAAATTTCGAAGGATTGTTAGAATTGATCCTTTTTGAGATATTTCAATTGAAAAAGGAATAAGATGAGGTTTATTTTAAGAAAGAACCAAAAAAGAGAACTCAGTAGCTTGTATAACCTCCTCTTGCCCTGATACAAACCTGAATCCGTCTAGGCCTGCTTTGGATTAGGTTTCCTGCTTCCTCTGGGGTGAGATTCTGCCACTCTTCTGTGGCGGCTTGAATGAGTGTTGTAGGGTTCTTGGATTTTCCTAGCGCGATCTAATTTTCCGTTTGAGATTATCCCATAAATGTTCAATAAGACCCAGGTCTGGATAGCAAGCTGACCAGCCCAAAATAGCGATTCCCTATGTTCCAAGATAATGTCGCGCGAGGTTGCTGATATGCGGAGGAGCATTATCTTCCATAAAAGTGGAATTCTCACTGTGGGCACCTCGCAAGAATTTCACTATGGCCTCCAGCACTAGGTCCACTTAATTTCTAGCCGTTACACTCGCAGGAAACGAAATCAAATATGTTTTGCCTCCCAGCTTAAAACCCGAATTTGGCAGTCATCTGGTCGAAAACAAATTCTGGTCTCATCCAAACAAAGAACATTTCGTCAACTCTCAATAGTCCAATTTTGGTGATCGATAAACAATTTGAGTCTGTTTAATTTTTGTTGACTGGTTAGCTCTGGAACTCTTAAGGGACTTCTGCTGTATTAACTCCTTGAACGAAGTCTTTGACGTATCGATTCGACTTATACGCTGATGCATGTTGCTTCCAGAAATTGCCTTTGGAGTATGGGGTGCGACGCACTAGGGTCTCTCCTTGCAATTTGGCACGAAAAGAGGTCTTGCTCTTCAGAAGTGATCGTCCTACGACTTTTTCTAGGCCTAATTTGCAGAAATTGTAGCTGCACGTATTGGGCGTAGGTTTTTGAAATCACCCCCTGTGATATTCCCATTGTGGCCGCTATATCCTTCAGTGGCACCGCTTCTTCAACGAGAACAATTATTCTACCCCTCTGCACATCGAACGATCCAACGTGAGGCATTTTCAATTATGATTATAGGCTTTTTCAAATTTTGAAATTCCATGTTTCAAATCTCAGTGACGACTGAGTATAATATCCCGAACATGTGGTGATAATTCAACATTTCTCATCATACTATCTAGTTTTTTACAATAAAAACTTCATTCTTCACAAGTAGTCAAAGATCTATGGTTGAAAACAATCAATAATGATTTGATTGAGGGGCGTTACTTGATGAAAATTGATATATATATTTTCAATGAAATAAAACTAAAGTATTTAGATTTTCACTATATTAACAGTACTACGGCCGATCATAGGTTTGTTAATATAGTTAAAATCTAAATACTTTAGTTTTATTTCAATCAATAATGTGTAATACGGAGTGATTCCATATAAATTTAGTTGTGTGTATTTGTAAAGATATATCGGGTATTCGATAAAATTGTCCTAATTTATAATGACTACAATTGTTCATCGATTTCAATGAAACAAAATCCAAATTCATTTTTCAAGGGACAATACTCAACCTTCCGTAGAATGTTACATATCCTCCCTTGAAGGAGCTAGTTTTCCGATCTGCTCTTCATAATCACCGTTAACAGGGGTCACAGGGAAAAGGTACAGCACGAGCAGATGTCACGAATAGGAACAATGGACTGCAGTTTCGGTCTCGTTTGAAATCGTCAGCATTGTCTACCCATTCGTAAAACAAGACTATGCCGTTACCTACTCATCTCAATTCGTTGGAGCGAACGCAATAATAATGTCACTAGTCGGAAAACTAGCTCCTTCAAGGGAGGATATTTAACATTCTACGGAAGGTTGTATATTGTCCCTTGAAAAATAATTTTCTTCGATGTGTCTACAAATTGCGAAATCTCGCATATAGTAACTTTTTGTTTTGAGATGTTTTTGTATGCCTGGTTGTAAACCACATAGAAATGAGGAGCGTCGGTCCTTCGACGGCTGCTTCTGTCTGATACGTGAGCGTCGGATGGCGGTATGTTATCGAACTAGTGTGACCACTTAACGTTTTCCTGTTTTATCTGCTCTTTGGTTTCACCGTTTCGCGGGGCGTTGGTGAGGTAGCCTCTGTTTCGGTTCGTTGGGGGCGCAGTGACATCTAAATTAATGCGTTCGCTTCAAAGAATTGAGATGAGTAGATAACGGCATAGCCTTGTGTTACGAATTGTAGACAATGCTGACGAGGTCAAACTAGACCGAAACTGCAGTCCATTGTTCCTATTCGGGACGTCTGACCGTGCTGTACCACTTCCCTGTGGCCCCGGTTAACGGTGATTATGAAGAGCAGATCGGAAAACTAGCTCCTTCAAGGGAGGATATTCAACATTCTACGGAAGGTTGAATATTGTCCATTGAAAAATGTTTTTTTCGACGTGTTTACACATTGCGAAATCTCGCATATAGTAACTTTTTGTCTTGAGAAAATCTAAATTGCATCTTGAATGATATTCTAACAGAATATTTTCATTGGTCTTTCACTTTCGAAAACACTGGAAATTGACCTTCATCTGGACTAAATGGTATTTTCCATATTTTCGTTGTTTTTTCAATTACTCATTCAATTTGGGGTACATTCTGCGAGAAAAAAAAACCTAAAAGCTGTATTTTCTAGACAAAGTAATTATCGAAAAATTACGATAGAAAACTCACATTTCCAATTCATCGGTGTAATTCGTAGAAGGGGCAATTTCGATAACATTTTTTTGCCCTAAAGTGTTTTGGTCATTGTTTGGGTAAAACTACACCCAAAACGTAACAGAAGATTGTAATGAATCATGAAGTGAGCTCTGTGGTGGAAAACTATTGATAATATAAGAGCAATCTTCATAGAATTATAATGTATTTTATTTGCAATTATTATGAAGAAATTATGACAGATTAGGTACTTACCCGCTAATTCTTATTTTTGCTTTGTTTCCATTATTTTTCACCGAGAATTAATAAGTATTATATAAAATCAAGTGTGCACAGACATGATGTAAGTTTATAATCAATCTGACAGAAATATTGCTCATGCCATTTCGAAGCAAGTTTTCTAGACTCTAAAAAACGCAAGTACTGTTCATTCAAGGAATCGATAAGTCTCAAAAGGATGATTAGTGGAGAAACGGAATTGAATGTCTTATTGAGTTTATAAAGAGGGGAGGGGAATTTTCAAATCACCATATTTCTGGCAATTAGTTCTCATATTAATTTTAGGCATATCAATTATTGTTTTTGGTTTTATTGTTTTCATGATGCATTTTACTTTTGTTTGAAAAGTTTTTGATACGATCGCTACCTTACGAATTGGAAAGGACGGTTTGAAAATTTTAAAATTACCATATCTCCGGTAATAACCAAGATAATTCTATGCGTTTTTTATATTTTACTCAGGCATATTATTATCAAAGACATTCGTTTCGACGCTCAACTTCTGACCCGAATAGAGGGTGCTTGAAATTTTCAAATCACCATATCTCTAGAAATTACCAAGATCAATCTATACGATTTTCATATTATGTCCAGGAACTTTTTTCTGAAAAATTTTTTGATACACCCTCAACTTCCTATTAACAAATATAATACTGAGGCCAAAAAGTATGGTCACATTTGAATGAAAACTGCGCGCGCAAATGAATATGGAACAGGTTGGTAAGACTGTCTTTGATATATGTGCCAATGTTCAGTTCACATATTCATCCGTGTTTGAAGTACGCTTCGTTTCGTAAGTTTCTCGAAGTGAATTTTTCAATTTTTATAACATCTCCATTTGTTGAACAAAGAATTTGCATTAAATTTTCTCTGAAGAATGAATTTTCTGTTGCTAATTCATTGAGGATGGTGCTAAAAGCGTATGGTGATTAGGTTATGTCGAAAAAAATGTTTACAAATGGTATAAAGAGTTTCAAAAATGTCGAGAACGTATAGAAGACGAAGATTGCCACGGCAATCATCAACCTCGACCGACGGAGCTCACGTACAAAAAACCAAAAATTTGGTCCTTGTAAATCGTCGATTAACAATTAGAGATCTTACTGATTATGTAAGCGTATCAAAAGGATCAGTCAATACCATTTGTAAGGATGTTGTCAAATCTTGATTGGTATCGAGAAGACTGAATTTTCGAATTCAAAATGGCCGACTTCCTCAAGTATTAACAATTTTCCCCGCGCATTAAAGAATTTTTCGCGTTCGTAATGAATCAACTGCGTCATTCAATCTCTAGATTGAACCTTTTCCATCATTTTGAGGGGTCGAACTCAAACATTGATTCCGATTTGTGCCTTTTGTCGTCAATATTTCTCTGTTCCACCTTATATGCACCTCCCGTTGTGAAACCTCTGAACGTAGACTGCATACATTAACTCTATGATAAACAAAAAATAATGAAATGTCATCGAGTTTTAGATGACATCTGGTTTGAACTCGAATTTTATCTTGGTATTGCTTTTTTTTGACCCTAATTACAAAAGAAGTACAATCTATGATCTTGAGGAAAAATTTCACACAACAGTGTCATCAGGAAGAAGATCAGGATGACTGTTTCCCAAATATCTCAGAGTTCAAACCAGATGTCGTCTGAAACTCGATGACATTTCATTATTTTTTGTTTATCATAGAGTTAATGCATACAGTCTATGTTCAGAGGTTATTGACAATTGGCATAATTCCGAATCAATATTCGTGTTCGACCCCTCAAAATGATGGGAAAAGTTCAATTTAGTGATAGAATTACGCAGTTGGTTCATTATGACGGCGAAAACTTTTTTAATATGCGGGGAAAATTGTTAATATTTCAGCAAGTCGGCCATTTTGAATTCTAACGGAAATCACATTTCAGATTGGTTTTAGTAAAAAATGGTTCTTTGTCTTCCTAGAACATCCATGAAAATCACAACAACTTCAGGAGTGCCAATGCCATGAGGTGAAATATTTCGATTTCAGCTGAAAATCAGAATGAAAAAAATTCTTCTCGCTACTCTTTTACCAATTCTTGGAATATTTTTAAGATCAATATGTCAAATTATTCAGAGAAGACTGAATTATCGACCGAATGCAACATTCGAATTTTCAGTGAAAAAAAAAAACGTTCCAGCGATCTTGAACTATTGCTCACTTTGGAATGAGTCAGCCATATAGGATTTCAACGAAAGTGAAATTTCAATAAAATGTCTGAAAAACCTAGTCCTTTGGATTTCCAACGAAGCAAGAACGAATGATCTAGCTCTAAAATTGTGAAAGTTATAACAAAAAAAGAATTTTTTTTGAATTTGGAAGGCGAAATATTTTTGATAACCTTAAATTTCGGAAAAAGCGTTTGAGAAATGTTTTGATGATTGAATTATTCGTTGATGTTTCGCAATTGGCCTTCTCTGAATGCGATACAATAAATTTAAAAATGAATATTTTGTGTTTCGTTGACCAATCCCCATAACTTTTTCCAAAGAATGTATATTAGTGGGGATGCGTTAAAGACGCATGAAATTTGCAATTTTTATCCACGACAGTGAATTATTCTTCCATTTGAATTTGGGATGCTTTCACTTGGGAACATTCCATTATCAATAGTAAAAAACAAGTACTGTGTTTTAAGGAATTTTACTTAATAATTGCGATTCGTAACGCGTTTCACTACACCGTAGCTTCTTCAGACGAATAAATGTACAGAAAATAAGAATGAGAATATAAATACAAATGTTCCTAAGTAATTGACTTATTGGGTTGCTCCTTCTTAAGTGGTGATTGATGACAGGTATGTCCAATGAAATTAAGGAATAGATTGCTCCCTGAAGAGATTCAATAGAGGTGAAGGGCTTAAATCGACTTGTTCATTGATGAGTCTACCTGAGTGTTTGTGTTTGTTGATTTCTAAAGTTTCCCAAAGATCTACCTTCCAATATTTAATATCTGTATGCATGCGTTTATGTTCCGATATTCTAATATTATTAATGGAAAAAGATTTGTTTGGTTTTCTCTGGCGCACCCAATATATAGGTACAGAGAAATGGTTAAACAGAACAGGTAAAATCCATATTGGAAATTAACATTGGGTCTAATACATAATTGAGAACTACTCAAAAATTCCAATTATTGGGCAATAACATAAATCAGTCAGGCCATTAAGTTATATTTGATTATGGTCTGTATTGTATTTGGCTTTGAATATGATGATGATTCCTTTCGTGACACATCACAAATTCTTCTTTATATCCTTTTTGAATACTAGGGAAATTTTCTGTTGGCTATTTTTTGGCACTGCATAAACCATTAGTACAAATCTCTGATTTATTGGATGTTGTGCCTCTAACACGAGTAAATAAAACAAACGTACATATTAAATTCTGCACGAAATGTCAGATATTCAAATACTAACGACAAATTTGAAATAAGAAGATATTTACTCAAGCACAGAGCATAATATTTGATTTATTTCAAGTTCCGTGCAAAATATCCTATTTATTTCGAGTGCTGTCCTAATATCCTCACTTTCTCGACATAGTGCTATATCTAATAGCACTATGTCGAGAAAGTGAGGAGACTTTGAGTTTGAACTGCGCGTGTAACGTGATTTGGGGCAGTGCTTTCATTTTTAGGTTGGTAGGACTGTCTTTGATATCTATGCCGACGTTCACATAATAATATTCATTAGTGTTTCGAATATGCTCCGTTTTGTAATCCCATAGAAGTTTTTGATTTTTATAATGTTTCCTTTTGTTGTGCATTGCATTATTTGTGGAGTAATGGAATAAATATTCTGCTGCTGATTTTTTTATGAAAGTGCAAAAAGCCTTTGGTGATGAGGCTTTGTAGAAAAAAAAAGTTAACATGGTGCAGGGGTACTCAAATTTGAACTGCTGGTGATCTACCTCAATATTTTTAGACTACTTACGATACACTCTGAGAAACTTCAAGTATGTGTGATGCAGGGTTGTCGTACATGCACGATACACACTACCTACCTACCTACCTAGGTAGGGTGTACCGTAGCATTTATAGATATTAGCTTTCCGCACACTATACATTATTTTAGTCAAGGTTTGGGTTAGGTTTAGTTAGGTTCTTCTTTATAATATCAATGAAAAAACTCATAGTTATTCAAAATTGTGAGTTTATTGGTTGTTACAAAACAAAAGAGTTATGTATGGTGTTAAACTTAACTAGGGAGTGACTTTGAATGTTGAAGCGTGGCACTGCATTTCCTCAGCCTACTTTTCATAAGATGGTACGTAACCACTGAGTACTAATCGCAAGCATGATGACATATGATCGTCAGTTAGTCGATTACGACATTTGGACTTAATTATCTTAATTTCAGAAAATGCAAACTCGCACAAGAAAGTTGACCCAAACATTGCCGTCAGTTGAAGGGCGATTTGCCTTAGATTCGGATATTTATCTTCAGATATAAAATACCAGAAATTTTTATCAGATGCTGTAGCTTTGAGATGTATATCTGATATAATCTGCTCCAACTCATTTTCAACAGAACATGAGTTCATATTAAACTGACTTGCTATTTCAGTAGCTAATTCCTCAATGGTTTTACATGAAAAAGGATAACTCATAAATGATGCTATATTTGCCAATTTATTGCAATCATAAAAACGCATTTTGAATTGTCCCAAAATATTTGATAATTCAGCCTCACGTATCATAATTCAACTGAGGAATCCTTGCTTTCAAAGACGGAAAATGTTTCAGATCCTTCCTTCTACCGATGATCTATCATAAGTTTTAATTTACTTTTGAATGCGTCAACTTCGCTAATCATCTCAATAATAGTGTTTCATTTACCTTGAAGCTCCAAGTTAATGGTGTTTAACTGCATGGTGATGACAGTCAGAAATGCCAAATCAGTCAGCCATCTTTCGTTTTTCAACATGTGAGTGTCATTATCTCTTTCTTTTAGAAAAGCCGTTATTTCGGGCAATAATTCTTGAAACCTTTCCCGGAATTTTCCGCGATTCAACCGCCTGACATCCGCGTGAAGAACTAAATCAGTGTGTTCAGCTGATTCCCTATCTTCCAACTACAACTTAAAGAGCCGCCGTTGCAAGCTACGTGCACGTATGGAATTCACAAAATTTTTTTTGGCAATGCCCATAATTTCATCTGCGTTTAAAACTTTTGAACACAAAACTTGTTGATGTATAATGCTATGGAATGAAAAGAATGAAGGTAAATCATCATTAACTCGACACAATGCCACAAAACCGTGTTTGTTTCCAGTCATTGCTGGTGCTTCATCGGTTGTAATGCACAGTAATTTATATATTGGTAGCTTGTAGTTATTTACAAAATTGAAGAAAACGTCATATATGTCTTCGCAACGGGTCTTCCCCTTCAGAGGAATGATTGTCAAAAATTCTTGCTTAGCTAACATGTCATTGAATACTATCCGAATAAGTAGAGAATAGTATGTACATTTTATGATATAAAGTTTTAGTTTATCTGCCATGTCCTGACTCATGACTTCAATACGTCTTGTGATAGTCGGACATGATTTCTGTTTTATTTTGAAAATCTCCAAATAAAGTCTCACACGCTTCAATAAATGCTTCCTTCACAACCGATCCATCTTCGAATGGTTCCTCGTGTTTCGCCAATATATGAGATATTTTAAATGACGCGATCGTAGCAGCTGCCGATTGTTTAGCTGGTCTTGTGAACATGGATTGTTCTTTATTCAAACAAGATATCAAATCACGTACTTTTCGTTTTCTTGATTCACTCTGTGAAGGAAAATCCTTCTCATAGTTTTTATGAACCGTTTCATGATGCCTTTCTAAGTTACCACACTAAGGTATTGCAACTGACGTACGACAAATAAGACAAATGCACTTATCCTTCATACAAAAGAAAAATTCTTTCTCCCAATCGTTATTGAAATGATACTTTTATATTTCTTCGCTGCACTCATTTTGTACTAATTAATAATAAACTTTGTATCGACGTAGTATTGCCTTCAAGTTACAATTCAGAACGACTCGAATTCCTGCTGGCGCAACATGTATATTGGCGTGAACGAAAGTCTCGAATGTTCCCGTCAAACGCGCAGCCAGAAATTTCTAGAAAAGCGGCAAGAATAAAATACGCGGCTTTTATTTAACAAGTACCGCGCGTTTCTTTGATAAAGCGGCCTTTCGCCGCTAGCAGAGTGTTTTTTATTATTTAATCTTGTAAGAGAATTAATTTCGGAACTTACTTGAACAGTATATGTCCCAATGCCCCAGCGATGTCTCCGACAGACTTCAGGAGGCTATGTCAGCAATTCAGGGGTGGTGTGTGGGAGAGAAACTTAGCATAAACCTCTAAAAAATCTTTATGGTACCATTTGCCAGGAAAAGGATGATATTTGTTTTCCCCCCGACCCTGGGCGGAGTGTTTATTCCAGTTGTGGAGGAAGCAAAATATCTGCGGATCGCCTTGGATAGTAAACTCACGTGAAATTCGTACCTTGAAAACACAATACACAAGGCTAGACATTCCTTATGGGCATGTCAAATGACCTGTGGGGTCTTGCCTCGAAGCAACTTCAGTGGCTATAAGTGATGGTGGTAAGACCACGTATTTCGTACAGCTGCATTCCTTGGTGGGAGTGCAGTCTTAAGAAGCAATCCCAACTGAAGCTCTCTATATTGCCGAGAACGACCTGCATGATGATTACTGGAGTCTTTCGCTCTACACCCACTGCGGCCATAGAACTGATATTGGGCCTTGCCCCTCTTCATCAGATGTTACGAGGAGTGGATAGAATGGCTTTCTACAGATTCCATCATCTTTCTTGAAATGAAGCGGGTGAGTTCGGCTTTGTGCTTGGCGCCTTACAGTGTGAAATCGAGGACAATGAAGTGCTGAGTATGAGGTCTGACATAGCAGCACCTAAAATCAACATGGAGAGGCCATTCCAGATCATCATTCCCGATAGACAGGAATGGACCAGCTCCAAGGACCGTCTACTTGAGGGTCCCTGTTGGTACACGGATGGCTCAAAAACTGAAAAAGTTGTTGGGGATGGTGTCTACGGTCGAGGTGCTGCCGAGGGACAGTCGTCTTTCGAGCAGAGATATTCGCATTGATCACTGTGCTAACCTCTTGCTTGCGGGGGGATTAACAAATAGGCCAATCAAAATTCTCACCGATAGCCAAGCTGTACTGAAGGCATTGGCATCAGATACCTGTACATCACGTATGGTTCATCCATGCCAAACTAGGAATGCGGAGCTGACTCCATCTAATATGGGTTCCTGGTTACTCGGGCATTGAGGGAATTGAAAAGACAGACTCATTGGCCACTCGAGTAACTGGCCTGGAGTTCATAGGAACGGAGCCTAAGCTCGGAATTTCCTTGAGGCTGCAAGGATCGAAAAGAGCCGATGGCTGGACCTGAAGTTATGTGAGCACTGGACGAGTCTCTCTTAGACACGCTCGACGTGTCATCAGTGGAACTTCCACTGCGAAAGCCAAGGCCTAACTTAAACTGCCTAGGTTGGAACTGAAAGTTTTAACTTCTATACTAGCCTCAGGAAACACCTCAATAAGCTAGGATTGATTGAGGATCATTCATGTAGACTATGTAAAGTATATATAGAATCAATGGAACTCAGAATGGAAGAACTTGGATCTTGCAAACTGAAGCTGACTGAGCTTATTAGGCTCTCACCCACGACGCTCGTATCCTTTGCGAGAAGGATGGAGCTCGTGGATGAAATTTAGGACAGAGTGTGGCACAATAGACCACTGGGTCGCAGTGGCCTGGCTACTAGGCCACCCTCACTCATATAATACTAACTTTCTATGTCCCAATGTTACGAATATTAAATTAAACTATTCAATCTTGTGTGAAAAATGTCAATGAATAGGTTAATTTCAATTTCATAGAAATAGCAATATAAGAAATCTATATAAATATTTCTGACTTTTTAATTTTTCAAACATATTTTGTAAATAATTCATCAACTCAAAAATCACGTAAATAATTAATAGTAAAACTTGGTAATAAACTTTTCAATAAAAAATCTCTTCTCATGTATCTCGAACTTGAAATTCAGAAGCCTACTCTGCATACACCGCCTTCTCTTGTCTTTCCGCTCTACCATCGAGTGTATTTTGTTTTTCGTCAGAATTTATATTTTCGATTTTGAGCTAAGCGCTCTTTGTTGATGAGTTATCACAGGCGGTGCTGCAGAGCGTGTCATACAATACGGTTTTTTCCGTGGAAAATCGTTTCGATTACTCGTTCTGATTTTATTGCACATCGCCTTATAATTTATCGGTATAATATGGTGTAGGTGATTGGAAATTTAAATACGGACTGCCCTCTCATTGAATATTCAACGAATAAACTACGATCTACTAGTATAGTTAATGTAGATCAATATCTTATTATTATTATTGAATATTGGCCAATATTCAATTATTTTTTTAACATTTATCTCCATATAATATCTATTTTGGCGAAACATTGAACATCCAAAACTCTCCATTGTATACTTCCAGTTACTCAACATAAACATATAATATTCTATTCTTTGTTTATCTGAATATTTTATTAACGAAGCATTTTCGGAAGCTTTCGTCCTTGAAGGATGGCACACATCCTTAATTTATAGTAGGTCATCTATTAAACATGGTGGAGTATCTATTTTCACTAAAACTGATGATTTTATTGTATTAAGTAGATAATGTTATTCATTCTCTAGACAGCTCCATTGTGAAGTTGTAGGAATTTATTTTAATGTGTTTAATGTTACTATTATATGCTGGAAATTTCGATATTTTTATTGAAACAATTGGGAACATGATAATGATAATGTTAGTTTATCTTGTAAAATTGTATTGTTTGGTGATTTCAATGTCCATTTTAACGTTTCGGGGGGAATGCTGGGGCATTGTGTGACATTTTGAGTACCTACGGTTTTCAGAGAAAAAATTTTTCACCTACGAGGAAAACAAACTGTCTTGACAATATTTTTGTTAATTTTGAGCCGATGAATGAGAATATTGACGTCATTGATTGACTGTTGTCTGATCATAGAGCCCAACAAATAACTATGGATATCTCAGGTGAGTCAGACATTACAGACACATATAAATATAGACCTATAACGCAGAAGGGTTTAAATAATTTTTATCACATTCTTGAGAATACAGATTAGGATTTTGTAAATGATTATATTATATGTGCTGGTGAGGCATTCAATGTGTTTTATGAGGTTTTTGTTAGAGCGTACCTAACTTCTTTTCCGAAAAAGTGGATGAAGATTGGTGACCATTGGTATACAGATTCTTTGAGAAACATGAAGGCGCATTTAGATTTAATCTCGGAAATGTTTGACGGATATAAAACTGACAATCTAAAGCGTAGAAGGAACAGAACAAGCCTCGAATATAAGCTTGAATGTAAAAGTGCTAAAATAGCTGGTAATGATAAGGCCATCAAACTGGCATCGAACAAGCAAGGTAAATTGTGGAGTATAATTAATGCCATAAGAAAACATTAACATAGTAGTGGCACCTCAAGTTTTAGTGCGAATGAGTACAGTTCTCATTTTTCGTCTGCAGGAGAGGTTCTGGGCAGTATACCGTATATATTTCAGAGTTCAGATGAATTGTTTGTCAAGGAATTTTCGAGCACGTTGCATTTTTCCTTCAGAAGGGTGGTTCAGATCGAGGTAAGGGATACTATTTGTGGACTGAAGAATAGCAAATCAGCTGACTATTATGGTATGTCGGTGATACCATTAAAGAAAAATATTAATAGTATAATAACTCCTTTGACTTGCCTATTGAATAGGTGTCTAAATGATGGTGTGTTTCCCGAGTGTCTGAAGATATCTAAAACTATACCTTTCTT
Source organism: Cryptolaemus montrouzieri (assembly GCA_013387265.2). Lineage (NCBI taxonomy): Eukaryota > Metazoa > Arthropoda > Insecta > Coleoptera > Coccinellidae > Cryptolaemus > Cryptolaemus montrouzieri. Next base: position 131,573,227 of record JABFTP020000185.1, read on the forward strand.
AAAGAAAGGAAACTCTGATCATGTTACTAACTACCGTCCTATATCTCTTGTTCACGTTTTTTCTAAAATACTCGAAAAAATCATGAGTAATCAGATAGTAGAATATTTTGAGCAAAATGATCTTCTTTCGAACTAGCAATACGGTTTCAGAAAAAGTTTTTTGAATTCATTTCTAATACGATCAAATGCTTTGAATTGGGTTTTTATTCCCTGTCGCTGTTTTTGGAACCTTTGACTGCGTTTCCCATTCAGCTCTCGCATCGAAACTGGAGCGGTATCGTTTTGATGGCGGGAGCATAGCCTTAATAAGTTCATTTTTATCAAATCGTTACCAGTAAGTCTATGCAAATGGCAGTTGGTCAAAAAAGGAACTTATTAGTGTAGGAGTACCACAAGGCTTCATAATTGGACCTTTACTGTTTTTGATTTTGTAAATGATTTTCCCGACTATATGACTGACTGTCTGAGCATATTTTATTTGCCGATGATTCCACTGTTTCTATCTCGTGCGATGACCCTGGAAAAGAGGGTGAGTTGCTTGAGCGGATACAGTTGATGGCTTTTGAGTGGTTTTCTGGAAACAAATCAGCGATGAATGAGACGAAGACGGAGAGAGTAACATTCATTATGAGGGCAGTTGAGTTTGGGAATGTTCGCTTTCTGGGTGTCTACTTGGATTCTCGACTACCTGGAGTTTACATGTTGAAAATCTATATACAAAATTAAGCAGAAATTTTTGTGGGAAAATGTTGCGGGAGTGCAAAGAATTTTTAGTCTACAGAGACCTGCTGTTTGTATCATGGGGAGTATTGCATATAGAGATTGCTGCAAAAGCTCATTTGAACAACTATATATACTAGCTCTTGCTGGACTCTATGTTTTTGAGTGTTTTATGTATGCGTACAAAAGTTTTTCTTCGCTTGGTCTTGGCGAGGACATTCATATTTATGATATGAGAAATAAACACAATGTCAGAATTCCCTCTGTTAGGCTCGGGAGGTCGCAGAATGGCCCAAATTTTTTGGCTTTCTCATACTATAATAAATTGCCGTTATCCTTCAGATTGTTACCTATAGAAAATTTCAAAAATAAAATTAGGAAAAGAATGATTAATGCAGTTTTATACAATGCTTGTGAACTTTTCAATTTGAATCTTGTTTAGTCCTAATGGTTAATTGTTTTCTGTTTGTCTCTGTATCAATTTATTATAAATCATTATAACTGTTTACAATTTATCAACAATTTATTGACAATTTATTTGCAGTTTATTTACAATTTATTTGTAATTCATTTACAATTTTAATTTTGACTTGTGCATATACTCTGTATTACATATGAAGCACCAATAAACGGAAACTGAACTGAAACTGATACTATATCAGGTATTCTGTGAAAAACGAAAAAATCGGATTGCATCTTGAATGATATTCTAATAGACTGCAACATTTTCATTGTTCTGACACTTCCGGAAATATCAAAAGTTGACCCTTACTTGTACTTTTTAACGACAACACTATATTTTCATATTTTGATGCTTATTCAATTTTGAGTACCTTCCGCTACAAGAGTATTACGTAAAACGCTGTATTTTTCGAGAAAAAAAGTTCAGATAACTCTCATTATTTCGTATTTTGGATAAAAAATACTCAAAACATAGCAAAAGATTCTAATAAAACCTGAAGTGAGCTGTGTGGTGTATTGCCATTGAAAATTACGCTGCAATCTTCATAGAATTATAATGGATGTAATTCGAAATTATTACTGACAATTCCACTCATGTGTCAAAATGCTCGTTTGAGAACACAGAAATTCGAGTTTCATATCGGATAAATTGCATAGAAATAGGAAGGAAGTTAGGATATTAGTTGATAAATTCGCCCATAGAGAATCCTTGCGTTTCCATAACAACGCAACATTCACAACAAATAGCATGGTTTTAAAACTATCAAGAACAGCCATTTTTGTATCTGTTGTAAATTTTCTACCTATATACATTAAAATGTCTCGTTTTGGAAGCACCAATGAAGCAGAAATAAATATTTCTATACAGAATTCTATCCCCAAAAATACAAGAAAAACGCACAGCTCGATTTGGAATCAATTCAGTATATTCTACAAACAATGAACGTTAGATTTGGATATACAGCATTCTATTGAAAATATTGCAGAAATTCTTATGGATTGGGGTTTCAATATGAAACAAATGAATGGACAAGATTACAAAGGATACGTTGTCAAAACAATGTGGAACACAACTGCGAAAATGATGAAGAATATGTATTTCGAAAAATTCAACATGAGTTTCAAGCCTTTTACCGATTTAGCATTTCTAAAAGGAAGATGTTATAAGGGGATCTGAAAAAGAGCAAAGAAAGTTCAGTTGCATTAACAAGAATTGAAATTCATAGCATGGCTCTGTACTGGGACGAAAATGCCCCGATATTTTTGTTGAAAAAAATTTTCCATATTGTTGCTTATGAATTAGCATATCGTGGCGGTGAAGCAGCAATTTGAAAGGTACACTTTTTCAAAGAGGTAAAACTTAATAACCGAGAAGTGACTAGTCGTATTGAATATAACCCAGTATTCTCGAAATCTTGCCAAGGCAGCTCAAAAAAATGCTGTGATAATAAATGGCTAGTAAAAAATAAGGAAAACCCCGATTTATGTCCTGTGAGGTTGTTTCATAAGATATTGTCGAAAAGACCCGATCATATTACCAGTGATAGATTATTTCTGGCTCCCAATCAATTTTGGAAAAATAGTACACAAATCATTCTCATAGATCCAGTGCTGTTTCGAACCTATCTGAGGCAGGTGTCAGTGAACAAGAATTGATCAAACTAACCGGACACTTTACGGCAAGCTCTATTGAGCCCTACCTGCAACTGAACAATGAGCATCATTTGAATTTTGTTTCAAATATTCGAAAAACTTCCGCGAATGCTGAATCTTCCATAATTCCTCAGGTATCGTCCCATATGGAATCGACCGGGTGTGAAAAAATTGTATATAGTAATTGCACTTTCAATAACTGCTCATTCCAATAATAACTAAGCATGTTTGTAATGAATGCTTAATGATTTTCTCGTTGAGTTTGTGTGCATTTCTCAATAAAGTTCATTTTGTACGTTTTCTCATTCGCGGAATTTTCTCAGCAAATACCACTCGAGCTCAGATTTGGCAGGATATTTTTCTTATCTAGTTTTCTCATACTTACTTTTCGGTAATTCAACTCGACCGGCTCGACAAAATCACGAGAACGTAGCTGCAAGTATGTGTGATGCACAGTTGTCGTACATACACGATACATCTTACCTATCTACCTACCTAGGTAGGGTGTACCGTAGCATATATAGATATTAGCTTTCCGCACAATATACATTAATTTAGTCAATGATAGGGTTAGGTTTAGTTAGGTTATTCTCTATAATATCAATGAAAAACCTCATAGTTATTCAAAATAGCGAGTTTATTGGTTGTTACAAAACAAAAGAGTTACATATGGTGTTAAACTTAATTAAGGAGTGACTTTGGATGTTGAACCGTGGGGCTGCATGTCCTCAGCATACTTTTCATAAGATGGTACGTAACCATTGAGTGCTAATCACAAGCATGATGATATGATCGTCAGTTAGTCGATTGCGATATTTTGACTTAATTATCTTCATTTCAGAAAATGCAGACTCACATAAGTAAGTTGACGCCAACATTGCCGTCAGTTGAAGGGCAATTTGCATTGGATTCAGTTATTTAACTTTAGATAAATAAATTTGTATCAGATGCTGCAGCTTTGAGATGTATATCTGATATAATCTGCACCAACTCATTTTCAACAGATCATTAGTTCATATTAAACTGACTTGCTATTTCAATAGCTAATTCCTCAATGTTTTTACATGAAAAAGGATAACTCATAAATGATGCTATATTTGCCAATTTACTGCAATCATAAAAACGCATTTCGAATTGTCCCAAAATATTCAATAATTCAGCCTTATACGTATCATAATTCAACTGAGGAATCCTTGCTTTCAAAGACGGAAAATGTTTCAGATCCTTTCTGTTCAGTTGATCTATCATATGTTGCAATTTACTTTTGAAGGCGTTAACTGCACTAATCATCTCAATAATAGTTTTTCCTTTACCTTGAAGCTCCAAGTTAATGGTGTTTAAGTGCATTGGGATGTCATTTTTCGTTTTTCAACGTCTGACTGTCTTCACCTCTTTCGTCTAGGAAAGCTGTTATTTCGGGCAATAATTCTTGAAACTTTTCTAGGAATTTTCCGCAACTCAACCACCTGCCGTCCGTGTGAAGAACTTAATCAGTGTTCAGCTGACTCCCTATCTTCCAAATGGAACTTAAAGAGCCGGCGTTGCAAGCTACGTGCACGGATGGAATTTTTGATGCAATGCTCATAATTTCCTCCGTGTTTAAAACTTTCGAACACTAAACTTGATGTATAATGCAATGGAATTAAAAAAAAGGAGGAAAATCTTCATTACTTCGACATAATGCAAAAACAGTTTTTGTTTCCAGTCATTGCTGGGGCTCCATCGGTTGTAATTCACACTAATTGATATATTGGTAGTTTGAATTTTTTTACAAAATTGAAGAAAATGTCATATATATCTTCGTCACGGTCTTCCACTTCAGAGGAATGATTATCAAAAATTCTTCCTTAGCCAACATGTCATAGAATAACAACCGAATAAAAATACACAGCTGGGCAGTTTCTGTCATATCGGTGGATTCGTCGAACTGTAAAGAAAAGTATGTACATTTCATGATATCATGTTTCAGTTTATCTGCCATGTCCTGACTTATGACTACAATAGGCCTTGTGACAGTTGGACGAGATAACTGAAGTTCTCTAATAGCAGACATGATTTCTGTTTCATTTGAAAAATCTCCAAATAAAGTCTCACCCGCTAGAATAAATGCTTCCTTCACAATCGATGCATCTTCCAATGGTTTCCTGTGTTTCGCCAATATATGAGATATTTTAAATGACGCGATCATAGCAGCTTTTGATTGTTTGGCTGGACTTATGAACATGATGTGTTCTTTTTTCGAATAAGATATCAAATCACGTATTTTTCGTTTTTTTGATTCTTTCTGTGGCGGAAAATCCTTTTCATAGTTTTTATGAACCGTTTTATGATGCATCTCTAGGTTACCACGCTTAGGTATTGCAACTGACGTACGACAAATAAGACAAATGCACTGATCCTTCACCATAGAAAAAAAAGTTCTTCCTCCCAATCTTTATTAAAAAAATACATTTCAGATTTCTTCGGTGCACTCACTTTGCACAATTTAATAATAAACTTTGTATCGACGTAGGATTGCCTTCAAGTTACAATTCAGAATGACTCCAATTCCTGCAGGCGCAACATTTATTTCGGCGTGAATGAAAGTTTCGAATGTTTTCGTCAAACGCATCGCCCAAAGTTTCTAGAAAAGCGGCAATAATGAAAATCGCGGCTTTTCCCTGACAAGTACCGCGCATTGCTTTGGTAAGGCCGCCTTTTCCGCTTGCAGAGTGTTATTTTATTACGTAATAAATTTTTGACCTACTTATAAGACATTTTGAAAATTTCGAAGGATTGTTAGAATTGATCCTTTTTGAGGTATTTCAATTGAACAAAGAAATAAATTAAGGTTTATTTTGAGAAAGAAACAAATAAAAGGAAATAAGGGACTTTCCGCATGTAGTACAAGAATTGAAAATTGTTTGCTCACGGAGTAGGTGTTTTTTTATCAAACTCAGTATTGTATTACCTCCTCTTGCTCTGATACAAGTCTGAATTCGTCTAGGCATGCTTTGGATTGGGTTTTTGACCTCTTCTGGGGTGATAATCTGCCACACTTCTATGCTGGCTTGGATGATCTGTTGTGGGGTTCTTGGATTATCCTGGCGCGATCCAATTTTCATTTTGAGATTATCCCATGAATGTTCAATAGGATTTAGATCTGGAGAGCAACCTGACCAGTCCAAAATAGCAATTTCCTCTGTTTTAAGATAATGTCGTGCTAGGTGGCTGATATGCGGAGGAGCATTATCTTGCATAAAAGTGAAATTCTCATCGTGGGCACCTCGCTAGCGTCTCACTATGTGGTCCAGCACTAGATCCGTGTAATTTCTAGCCGTTTCACTGACAGAAAACGAAATCAAATCTGTTTTGCCTCCCAGCATAATGCCACTCAACAGTATCACTCTACCCCTTAGTATTTCGGAATTTGTCTTGCTACTCGGAGTCTAGCTTGTCTTCCACAACCCTTTAAAACCCGAGTCTGGCGGTCATCTGATCGAACACCTATTCTGGTCTAATCCGAAAAGAGAACATTTCGCCAATTCTCATTATTCCAATTTTGGTGCTCGATAACCAAGTCTGTTAATTTTTTGTTATCTGGTTAGCTCTGGAACTCTTAAGGGTCTTCTTCTGTATAAACTCCTTGAACGAAGTCGTTGACGTTTCGTTTCGACTGATACACTCATGCATGTTGCTTCCAGAAATTGCTTTTGGAGTATGGGGTGCGACGCACTTGGGTCTCTTCTTGCAATTTGGCACAAAAAGCGATCTTGTTCTTCAGAAGTCATTTTCCTACGACTTCTTCTGGGCCTATTTTGCAGGAATTGTAGCTCCACGTATCGGGCGTAGGTTTTTGAAATCACCCAATGTGATACCCTCAATGTGGCCGCTATGCTATGTGTCACCCCTTCTTTAACGAGAGCAATTATTCTACCCCTCTGCACATCGGACAATCCAACGTAAGGCATTTTCAATTCTGATTGTAGGCTTTTTGAAATTTTGAAATTCACAGTTTCGAATCTCACTGACGACTGAGTACAATATCCCGAACATGTGGTGATAATTTAACATTTCTTATCATACTATCCAGTTTTTTACAGCAAAAAACTTCATTCTTTACAAGTAGTCAAAGATCCAAGGTTAAAAACAATCAATAATGTGAAATAGCGAGTGATTCCATATAAATTTGGTTGTGTGTATATTACTTATATGGAAATCAATCCTACTCCGGGCCACTTGGAACAGCTCCAATGACAGCTGCTTAGGAATCACTGGTTTATATACAATCGCAGAGTCGTAAGTAGTTGATCATTGCATGAAAATTTTGCGATTTCATTTCATTTCCAGAGCGTTAGTAGTTGAATGAATGATTTTTATATTTCATATTCAAAATTTGTACAAACATGTTTGATTTCGATTCACATGCGTTTCTATGGTTTTATAGAATCTTTATCCCCTTGATTTTCGATATTTATTTCTTTCTTCACCCACGTAACAAATTTCATTCCATTTCAGATTAAAGACAAGGAGACATACTGAATCTAACTTTCCGTCTCACTTCCTTCCTTATCGTCGTCTCGCTTCTTATTCCTCTTATTTAATTAAATTCCAGGAGCTGTATCTGCGAGCACCTCGCCGTCATTATCCCCTTCTTTTATTCTACATATAACCTTTCGCATACCGGCCTTTGTCCCCGGATTCAAAGAGACAATTTCATGTAATTGTGCATAAAAGTCCCAAGACTATCTCTGTCTCCCGAGTGAGGATCAGACCACAATGGAGTGAACCGCGTGGAATGACTTCGAAAATAGCTTGGGCTTTTGTTCGCGAAAAACAGATCATATCTTAGCAACTTCCTTATAATTCTTTAGAGTACTAATGCAGGTTGATCTCAATGCATTATTTCACTTCAGCTATTTCTTCATGCTGTTTAGATAACATAATTCAACATTTCATTTAATCAGGTGGTAGAAAAACGACTATCTACTTATCACATAATTTTTCCTATACATTCTGTCAAAAAAAAAATTGGTCAATGATACACAAAATAAACACCTCAAAAAGTCTAGGAACACTTACCAATATCTTTAAAATATGAATTTGATGATTCGAATTTATAGAAATCTTTCGGTTTTTGTTAGGATGTATTGTATATAATGTATTCTCATGAAAACAAAATAATATTTGACTTCTCCAAAGCACCTTTTATAAAAAAAAATTTGAAATTTGAAATTGACGAAATTTGGTAAAACACAAAAAAAAATCCTGAACTAATATTTTCGAAACGATATGAAAGCAGTTATATTTTTCAGTACCCAGAAGGTCCACCTCTGTTATTAATGACACTTTGGCATCGTCGCGGCATACTCAATATTGAATTGTCTATTACATTTTGGCCTGAGATATTCCAAGCCCCTGAACTGCTAATGGAATCTCCTGTTCATGATAGAAGACGTTTTGACGCAGGAGATTTCTTTTTAGGGTATCCCACACATGCTCGATGGGATTCAGATCTGGGGAGCAGGATGGCCACGGTAGAAGATCGACATCATTCTCTTCAAGAACGTTCAACACAACTCTTGCACGATGAGGAGGGGCATTATCTTCATTACTGAAGAGAACTGTGGCCCACCTCTCTTGATCCCAGTTTACGTGTTCTTGGAACCAAGCTAAACGAGCAGCGCGATTTCCATGGGTCAGTTGTGGAACTCTTAAAGGACGTCTGGAGTGGAGTTGACCTTCGTGCAGTTGATTTCTCACAGATTGGTCGGAAATTTGTACATTATGAACTCGTGATAGCTCTTGAGCTAATTGTATTGCTGTGGTAGTACTATCTCTTCTGGCTTGTAAAACCAAAAATCGGTCTTGGCCGACTGTAGTAATCCTGAAACGACCTGTATGGCGTTCTTCTACGCTACCTGTTCCATTGAAACGCGACAATAAACGGTTTATGACACTTGGGCTACTTCCCAGAACCCTGGATATTTCCCGTTGTGAGCTCTCAGCTTGGAGCATGCCAACGGCTCGTAACATCTTTTGTCTAGTCAAATGTCGTCTTTCCATGGTCGAATCACAAAACTTGAATCTTTTATTTGTGCTTACAACAGAAACTACTAACTCATTTCAAACAATGAATACATGAAATGATTATAAAGCAGCGTCGCATCTTCTGCATTTTTAGTTTTTTATAAAAAAAAACTGAAATCTGTTTGCGGCACTCTACATAATTTGGTGAGAAATTGATGCAGGTGTTCATTTCTTAAAAAAAATCATCCATATTGATAGTTCTGGATACGATATATCGATATTCAGAAGTGTTCCCTAGACTTTTTTGAGGTGTTTATTTATTTTTCATCCAAAATAATTGTATCGCCATCAAAGTAGGTCCCTTTCAAAATAATACATTTACGCCAACGAATAATCCAATCATCAAAACATTTTTCAAACGTTTATTCCGGAATCGAATTCGAATTTCTTTTTTATGTCTTCTATCGATTGAAAACGGGTATCTCGAAGTACAAACAACCAAATTTATATGGAATCACTCGGTATCTCACATTATTGATTGTTTCAACCATGGGTCTTTGACTACTTGTGAAGAATGAATATTATAAATACCCAGGTTAACGTAAAAAATTCCAAATAGATCTTATTTAAAGAATTAAAAATATTGAGTAATGGTTATGGATCAACTCATTTTGTTATTGATTATGATAATTCTCATAATTTTTATTAATTGTTTCGTTTTCACTTGATGTATATTGTAACACAACAAACTTTTATACTCTGGTTAAGCCCAGAGAAAAATGGGCAATGATATTCTAATTCGTCACTGAAATCTTGGAAGAAAAGTCAAGATAGTTTTGCTTAGATATTTAATTAATTACATAAATTATGATACATAATGTCACAAGTGCTTCTCAATATCTTATATACAGGCAATAAAACTTATCTTGGTGAGATAGTTCCCAAACGTTCTTGTTCTTACTGCTGCCTTTGGTGGAAAACCTCTTTTTTTGCTTCGGCTGTGGATTTCTGTACTCCAAATAGTAGCTATTACATTTCAACCGTTGAGCTCCACGTATGCCTCTATCTAGGAATCTCCACCTAGGAATTTCAGTCTAGGGCTCTCCACCTAGGACTTTCTATTTAGGGTTCCTCACCTAGGAATCCCATTCTAGGGCTCTCCACCTAGGAATTTCTAGCTACGGATCTCCGCCTAGGAATTTCAATCTAGGGCTCCTCACCGAGCATCTATATTTTAATATAGGTCAGTACACAGTATATAAGATAAATATATGAATTTTAATATAATTTTATTATTTTTACTGCAATTTAAGAGGATTTTCAAGTTCATCTGATTAGCTTGAAGGTCTGCAAAGAAAAGGAAGCCTAAATCAACAATTTGAAGAATGCTCTTAGCACATGCACATATCTGACATCCGGATTATGCGCATCAGACTGTTAACCAGTGGCGTAACACAGAATAAGGGGTTGACTGGAATCAGGTGTTTTAATTCAAAATGTTGTGACGTGATTTTAGCACGTTACATTATATAGATCTTCTTTTATCTTGTGGGATGAATGAACGTTAAGTTATCATATATTATTTTTAGTACACACAACCGAATTTATATGGAATCACTCGGTATTTCACATTATTGATTAGTTTTGACCATGGACCTTTCATTACTTGTGAAGAATGAAGTTTTTGTTGTGAAAAACTGGATAGGATAATAAAAATGCTTTTATTCTGATTGCTCGTCTTCTGAGATTCAACTTATACTTATTCAATATCAAACTAAAAAGAGCATTTAAAACTGATATATATATATATATATATATATATATATATATATATATATATATATATATATATATATATATATATATATATATATATATATATATATATATATATATATATATATATATATATATATATATATATATATATATATATATATATATATATATATATATATATATATATATATATATATATATATATATATTTTTATTAATATCAGAAGACGATAATCAGAATAAAAGCAAATTTTAAGCATACCTATCGAGTATTTCATTATATTTTTTGTTTAGCGAATAGCATACAAATCAAATAATTCAAATTCAATAAATATTTTTTCACTCGAAAACGGTTGAAGATACGAAAAAATTACAAGTTCGAAAAAAGTTTCTAAATTGAACGATGATGACAATAATTGATTGTACGCTGATCAATAGCGTACTGCCAAAAAGTTGCAGTCACCTTGTGAATTTCAGTTAAAATCTAGGACGTGAAATGATGGAGGCTGTAAAAACAGCTTGCATTCCAAATTTGGGCTGAATATCTCAAAAACTGCAGGAGTGTTGAAGAAAAAACCGGAAATTTCAACACCTCTAGCTCCGTAACGAAGCTTTTGCGGACCTATGTTTTTATAAACTTTTTTCTCAAAATTGCACGTGGATTTACCTCCTCAAGTTGTGACATACTATTATGTAACACCCTGTATATGTAAATTTGATGAGTAAACCCTATCATGAATAATTGACAATGAACAGTTTGATTACTCCGTGGTACACAGGTACCACCGCCCGCCAGATATGTTAAGACAAATATTCACTCGGATAAGTTAAAACGTGTTATTAAGTATATTCTCCGAATTTATCCCCAAGAATAGAAATTATTACGTGGGATTAAGAAGAGTTCTTGAAGTAGTTTTATCATTTTTCTGCCTCTGTTAGTAGTTGGTGAATGTGTTTTGATCTTTCACAAATAATGGAAAAGTTTTCTAATTTTACCCCTGTTAATTAAGCTTAAAATATACCACTTTCCCAAAGTGAAAAATTAATTAAGTTGAATATATACGGGGCTTTACGGCTTCAAGGCCATTAACCTTTAATCGATAAAAATGTTAGAATGTATTCTGAGATGACGGGAATTGGACAGTCCACAATATACAAGCTTCAGAAGGAAAGAAAATCTGAAAATGGATTTATAGTGAAACCTCCAAAAACTTCTCTAGGAACGCCACGAATGGTTATTGTTAAAAACTTTAGAAATACTATTCAAAGAAATTTCCAGTGTCGAAAAAATATACTCTGTACTCGTAGGAGATCAGGACTTGCCTTTAATATGTTGCGTTTGATTCCACTAGGTTCGGTTATATTAATGGATAACGCAAGCTACCATTCGCGAACGATTGGATTAACGCCATCATTTTCATGGCGTAAAGCCAACATCATCAGATGGCTAACGGATAAAAATATTTCTTTTGAAGAAAATATGGTAAAACAAGAATTATTATCAATTGTAAATTTGAATAAAAAATTATACAATAAATATAAGATTGACGAAATGGCAAAAAAATCAGAAAATTAGTATACTCCGCCTTCCACCTTACCACTGCGAATTGAATCCTATTAAACTAATCAGTACAGGTACAGGGTGGAGTGGCTATAAAGAACAGAAGTTTTAAGATTAAAGACGTCGAACTTCATCATATTGTGGATGCCATGATAGATCCTGTTATAGTGAATTTAGATAATCAACATACATCATCAAAAGATGAACTGTAAATGTCTTATGAAAATATTGGAGCTTTAAATATATATAAGCATTTTGACAAGTATTATTTTGATTTTTATAATTCTAGTGTAGAAAGAAATTGAATTTAGAACTAGAACGTTTTATAAAGTCATGAAATTATTTGTACACATTGTTTAACATTCTGGTAGATATAGTTAAGACTCATGTGGAAAATTTAGCTTAAGTCTACTATAATATGAAATAAATGTTCATTTCCATAACACTGGTCTACAATGGTTTTGTTGCCCTAGATAAGAAAATGAATTTAGGTGTATTTAGGCACACAATTCGTGAAACTATCAATGATTTTGTAGGATTTGCTCTGATTTCTTTTTAAATCTTTATTTTCATTTTACATAACAAAAATCGTAAAACAAGAAACAAAATAACAGATATATTTATAATGTCAGTTATGTTTTGAGAAATTCGGATACATCGAAGTAAATAAAGAGGAAAATGTCGAAAATATATTTCATATTTCAATAAAACGCCTTTTATGAGCTTTTCTTCTATAATTTTTCAGGGGACAATCTCTTTTCAAAGACCAGCAGTAATCTGCCATCATGTGACAATCCCATCGACCTTGATACCTTTCTTCCATCACTTTTAGATCTTGATGAAACCTCTCCCTGTTCCTCACTATAATTTCCTAAATTATCCATCATGAAAATACGAGCACATTGAGAACTTTCATGAATATATTCGTAATCTGGGCACTTGAAAACATAAAAATTTACGATGATATCCAGGGCAACAATAAAAAAAAATTTTTTTTGTAGAGCTGTGTAGTCTACTAAAATTATTGAGCTCTCTTAAATATCATAAACATTATTTAATTATTATACAGGGTGTTTACTATAAAAGGCGCCAAACTTTAGTAGGTGATAGTACAAAACATTTGCAACAGAAAATGCCCTTTAACAGTTTTTCGAAAAGTTGATAATTATCGAATTATTTAACACTTCTTGATTTTAAGAAATTTTTTGCTTCTCTCTATAAAAACAAGAATATCTCTGTTACTCTTACAGCTACATCAAATCTGACCATACCACCGGAAAGAGCATTAAAGTTGCCATAAAACAAGTAAGTACTAATGGTAAAAAACAATTTGTATACCGGGTGTTGTAAAAGGCTAATTGAAAAAATGGTGAAATGAACAAAATTAGTGGTATTTACTTGTTAGCTGTACCACTGAAAACTGATCGATAAGTAGCCGTTTTTTTTTGGAAAAAACTACTACATTTATCTGGGTTTCAAACGTTATATCATCTTTTGAGCTCACTTTTTTACCAGCAAAATCATGGGTAAGAGTAAGAGTAAGAACATTAAATTCTCTTATCCTTCGATCACAAATGTGCAAGCTTCACCGGAGCGTCTAAACAATTCCACAAATTAGTTTTCAATAATAAAAAGCAATAAATAAATAGCATATCTGGATATTGAATGTTTAAGAAACTAGGAATAATTAATTTTTCTCGGATTAGAAGAAGAAAATTAGAAAAAAGAATCGTAAAAGAATGAATCACAGAAGGCTTGTATTACTTGATTTTGAAACAAATAAAAATATTTAGCATTTGACAGGAACTGTCATTCAATGAATTAATGAGTTGAAGTTAATATTTTCCTCTTTTACGGTTCCATTTTCTATTTCGAAAAAAAGAGAACATGCCTCGTTTCTCAAATATTGAATATCGAGATATGTTATTTGTATATGGCTTCGCGAATGGAAATTCGCGTGCAGCGGTGCTGGAGTATGCATTGCGCTTTCCAAATAGACAACAACCTTGCAGAAAGACAACTGACCTTACGCCGCTTGATTCTCATATGTGAAGCTCATTAAATACTAATGTTCATAGAATTCCCGTTAATACTCGAGAAGAATTAATTGAAAGGATTCGAATCTGTTTCAACTAAATGAGTCAAAAACACATTGAACTTCAAAGAGTAGTTGATAGTTTAAGAAAAAATGAGTTAAGTGCATTCAAGAAAGAGGGAGACATTAAGAACACCTGTTATAGGTCTTGAATCTCGTTCGTGAAAATATGATTCATTAATTTTTCTTAGTTCCTGTTCATGTTTCATTAAGATATATAAGATATTTGCGTTCTCGAATTTTATGTTATTACTCTTACCCAGGCCCGCCGTAAGCGGGCGTGCAAGGCGTGCAATGCACGCGGGCGGCGCATTCAGGGGAGCGGCAAATCAGACAATCATCGACTAAAATTCAGACATTGTCACCTCACAATACTAAAAAGATTAACCTTGTAAAAATAATATGATGAACGGCGCCCAAATATTTCTTTTATATCGTAGCATTACATAGCGCCATCTATTGAAATTCATGAGAACAAAGTTAATCCGTATCGTGCTCTATGCGAAATAGGGAAATCCCACAGATATCAGGGGAAATCCCCTTAAAACTATATACTCATTTCTTTGGTTTTATTTACAGTAAAACCTCTGCTTACGGACACCTCCGAAATGCGGACACCTCTGAATATCGGACAGTTTTAGAATCCCAACATGTCAAAACGAATATTTCATGCCATTCATACCTTTCAAAAGCGGACACCTCCCTAAAACGGACCCGGACATCTGATAGATTCAAAATTTGCTCATAAACCAGTAAATTCACCTCTCTATCGGACCTTCTCAACGCTATTCATATTGAAATAATTGTCAACACTAGGATAACGGGATTTACGATGGTTAGTGGAACTGAGGGATAATAAAATGGTCATTTTAGTTCTGTGTAGGTAGGTACCTTTTATATTTTATAGGTACCTATAGAAATAAAACGAGAATATTTGGAAACAAGAAATGCTCGGTTTTTTCCTTATCACCAAAATTAAGATCCTAACCACCTGGAGGACCTTGATTTCCATTCAGTTTAAAATTGTAGGTTCTTGCAATATCATGGCTTCACAAAAGAAAACGTTTGTCTATTAAAGAGAAGATAGATATTATTGATGAGAGGAAAAAAGTGGATTGAGTGTTCGGAAGCTGAGTGAAAAATTTGGCGTCGGAAAACGCAGATAGGGGATATAGTGAAGAATGCTAGTGAAATAAAAAAGTTGTTCCAGACAAGTGGAAATCTTCAACAGAAGAGGGCGTTCCCAAAACTGATGGCCTTGCAATTGATCAAGTCGTATTTAACTGGTTCTGTAAGGTTCGCAACAAAAATATTCCTATTTCTGGTCCCTTAATCCAGGAGAAAGCACTGGAAGCCGCCAAAAATTTGCAGCTGAATGACTTCAAAGCTTCTAACGGCTGGTTAGAAAAATTTTGTCAGAGACATAAAATTACTTTCAAAGCTATATGTGGGGAATCTGCGCATGTTAACTTGCAGGATGTTTCTGAATGGAAGCAGAAGTTGAAGTTGATACTTCAGGACTATTCACCTAAGGATATTTACAATGCTGATGAGACAGGTCTTTTTTTCCGCGCTCTACCTGCAAAAACTTTTGCATTAAAAAATGATAAGTGCTCTGGAGGAAAGGCAGCCAAGGAGAGACTGACTGTTCTTTTATGTTCGAATATGGAAGGTCAAAAAGAAGAGCCATTAGTTATTGGTAAAAGTAAGAATCCAAGATGTTTTAAGGGGGCCCATGTCGATAAATTGCCTCTAGAATGGGTCTCTAATAAAAAAGCGTGGATGACAATGGAGATCATGTCCTTTGGTTGAGGAAATTCGATGATAAAATGAAAAGGAAAAGCGGAAAGTCGTTCTCTTTTTAGATAACGCAACATCGCACTCAAGTATTCCACTAGACAATGTGAAAATAATTTTTCTACCGCCGAATACAACGTCATATTGCCAGCCAATGGACCAAGGAATAATTCAAAATTTCAAAGTAATTTATAGGAGCCTGCTCGTGAAAAGACTTCTATCGATTATGGATACAGAAGAGTCATTAGAAAAAGTGGAGAAAAGCATAACTCTAACGAATGCACTCATATGGATTGCTGCTGCGTGGAGAAAACTATCACCGGAAGTAGTGAAAACTGTTTTGCCAAAGCCGGCTTCCATAAAAGTGACAGTGCGGTACAATAGACAACAACCTTGCAGAAAGACAATCTTCCTAATGGAGAAAAAATTAACAGAGAATGGCTTGTTTACTCTACGTCGAAAGATTCAGTTTATTGTTTTTGTTGTAAAATATTCAGTAAAACTGTAAGTAGTCTGTCAGCTCCAAGCGGTTTTTCCGATTGGCAACATCTGTCATCTACCTTAAAACGGCACGAAACAAGCATTTCCCATAGCGAAAATTTAAAATGTTGGGTCCAACTAAATCATATGTTGAAAAATAAAACTACTGTAAATCAAATGCAACTGAGACTATTAAAATCTGAAAAAAACAATGGTGTGATGTATTGGAAAGGATCATAGCTGTTATAAAATTTTTATCTCATCAATGTCTGGCGTTTAGGGGCTCGTCCAAAATATTATATGAGCATGATAATGGTAATTTTCTCAAAGCAATAGAAATGATAGCATCCTTTGATTCAGTTATGCGGGAACATATTCACAGAATTCAAGCCTCGAAATTCGATTCAACTCGCATGACTCACTATTTAGGAGATCAGATTCAAAATGAAATCATTGATTTACTCGGCACGACCATAAAAAATTATATCCTGAACAAAGTCAGAGAATCAGAATATTTCTCTATCATATTAGATTGCACACCAGATGTAAGTCACACAGAACAAATTACAGTTATACTAAGGTATGTTGTTTTAAACAGTGAAACTAAAAATGTTACAATATGCGAAAGTTTTATTGGCATCTGTCCGATAACCAGCTCCACAGGTGAAGGACTATTAAATTTTGTTTTAGATTTATTTTCGCAATTAAACCTTGATATTAAAAACTTACGAGGCCAAGGTTATGACAATGGTTCTAATATGCGTGGAAAACACAATGGATTACAAAAAAAAATATTGGAAATGAATAATCGTGCATTTTACGTTCCATGCTCGGCGCATAGTCTCAATTTGGTCGTTAACGATGCGGCACATATAAAGCACGACACGGTCAACTTTTTCAACTTAATTCAAGAAATTTACGTTTTCTTTTCGTCTTCTACCAAAAGGTGGTCCATAATTTGCAAGCATTTACCTTATTTAAAACTAAAGGCATTAAGTGCCACGCGATGGTCTAGCAGAATCGATGCAGTCAAACCTTTACGGTAGCACCTCGAAAAAATATTTGACGCTTTACTTGAAATATCAGATAACAATTCGTCGGAATGGGATTGTACAACAACTCACAAAGCAAATTCGCTTGCTTTGAATATTCAAAATTATAGATTTATTTGCTTAGTTGTAATTTGGTTTGATATTTTAAACGAAATTAATGCTATTAGCAAAATGATGCAAAACCCACAATAAATACTCAAATCTGCATAAATTTGTTAAATAAATTGATTCATAAATTCACCGAATATCGCACAGATGAGCATTTCGAAAGGGTGTTAGAAGAAGCTACCACTGTGGCTCGGGAACTTAATGTAGATGCAGATTTTCCGCCTATAGATACCGTTCGTCCACGAAGAAAACCAACTCAATTTCAGTATGAACAGAGTGATGAAGTCTTACTAGACCCTAAAACAAAATACAAGGTAGATGTTTTTTTTAGGATCCTGGACCAAACCTTAACTTCTTTAAAACGTAGATTCGATGAGTTGGAAACTTTTACCGACGTTTTGGCTTTTTCACCAATAATAACTTGTTTAGTTACTCCAAAGATGATTTAATGAAACATTGTAAAGATTTGAATGTGAAGCTAAAAGATAGTTCAAGTAGTGACGCAGATATTGACGGTATAGATATGTTTAATGAAATCAATGCTTTAAAGTTGCATTTAACTGAAAACCAGTCTAATGATCCACAAACCCTATTGCAATACATTTTTGCTAATGAATTAATGTCAACATTTCCGAATACAGCAATAGCGCTAAGGATACTACTTACATTGCCGGTTTCAGTTGCATCTGGTGAAAGGTCATTTTCAAAGTTAAAAATAATAAAAACTATTTGAGATCAACTATGCACCAGCAAAGACTAAGTAATTCAGCAATAATTTCAATTGAACATGAGATTCTAAATAGACTAGACACCAAAAAATTATAGCTGATTTTGCCAACATGAAGGCAACAAAGGTGCAGTTTCTGTAAAATAACTTAATACCTATACCTACCTACATAATATGTATAAACTGCACCTTTCTTGCCTTCATTTTTTCATTTAATGACGTATTAGTGTATCTATCTTGTATAAAATAACCTAATAAAACATAGTTTTTCACTGTACAGCATTTTTTTTCACATTTTTATAAACACCTAGGTTTTGTAGTTAGATAGGGACGGCACGATAGGAATTGCACATCGGCGTTCAAACCGCTAGCGGCGGGCCTGCTCTTACCCATGACATTGCTGGAAAAAAATAGTAGTTGTACCACTAATTTGTTCATTTCACAATTTTTTCATTTAGCCTTTTACAACACCCGGTATACAAAATTTTTTACCATTATTACTTATCTATCTTATAGCAAATAGTTGTAAGAGTAACAGAGATATTCTTGTTTTTATAGAGAGAAGCAAAAAATTTGGTAATATTATCTACTATCATACTACTGAAATTTGGCACCTTTCATACTAGACACCCTGTATATTTGACGGTATAGAATTAAGCGTGAGTTTAATATGCATGAAATTCATGAAATAATTATTTTCGGTAAACGTAACTATCTAGATATTCACATTAAATTATTATGGTTTTGGAATACGTTAGTGTTCAATAGATACAATTTTATTTTCGAAGAGAACCCTAAAACACATATTAGTCTACGTTACTGTCTAAAAATTTTCGACGTATGAAGTGAATATTTTATTTAAAACGAGGACAGCTATATCCACAAAAAAGACAAAGAAGATTTTGGTCAGTTAGTTGGGTTCTTCCTGGATATGTGTACGGGGGTTTCTATCGAAGATCCTGCAATAAATTGGTGCCTGCTCCAACACAAAATCATAGAAACTATTTTTATTTTGAAATTTTCCCACGTACCACATTTATATGGGATTTGCATATTCAATGAGCTTTTATCACTTTACGATTTTACCAAATAGACTGTAGGAACTTATCTCCTATAATCCCATATAAATTACACTTCCATATTCACGGTTTCTGTATTCGCGGCATGTTCACGGAATATATATCCCGCGAATAAAAAGGTTATACTGTATTTATAAACTACCAATAAAATAGAAAGTAAGGAGAAAATAATCCTTGGGGTGGTTGGAGATTATTTATTACCCTTTACCTGTTGAAATCTGGGCCGAGACGGGTATTATCTAAGTGTGGTTAAAAAATGTCAGCGTACGGGACGGGTACCGCCCAAAGGATTCATACTCCAAAATCTCTTATAATTTATGTATCATTGAATTCATTTTTTTCCGTAGTAAATATTATCAAAATTATGATGACGAAAATAAATCTAGGACCGAAACAATTTACCCCTGCCACAAGTTGTTCGTTACAGTCATACGGCTTTCATGTGAATAGTGGTCTCACTTTTTAACATACATGAACATCAAGCTCAGTATACAGGGATATCCACCGGGTCCGTTAAAAACTTTGTGAGTTCAAATACAATATCAAGCTGAAATTTTATACGCGACCATAACTAGCGATTTCAATTGAAGTGAAATATTTTCGAAGGCATAAATTTTCGGTTATACCCAAATTTCAAATCGCAATCTACCTTTTTACTTATCATCTCAAACCGACATTTGAGCAAGAAAACTTTACCGATTTAATTATTTTGTTATAAACTGGATTTTTGAGGAACATTTAAAAAAATTGTAGCTCGTAGATCTTTTGCACTACAGACACAATTTTTGCTTGGAAGGATAGTAGAAGGATCAAGAAATTTTTTAAGTAGTCTACACATGTCAAATGTTTATTGCGTTGTTTTGTATTATTTTTTCAATTTGGCCTTTTTCAAACAGCAATAACTCGCTTTTTTCAAATGGCACGTGCCAATTTTTATACCACCATCAGATGAAGCGTCAAATTTCAGATGGAATTGTATCACCATGTACTATACCCATCTCTTATAGTTCCGAAATAATTTGGGAATATATTGAATTTAGATGATGTTGCAAGAACTAACAGATTGCTTTGAAATATTTGAATCAAGTAGCTGAACTGGCTACGCTCACCTGACAGGTGCCTAAAATTAATGTACTTGTCTCTTCGTTCATTCGAATTTGGCATTTCAACAAGAATTGTTGGTAATTTGAAGTGAAAATTTCTGAAAAACACCAGATTGATAATAAAATGGCTGATTATTCAAACGAGGATATGTTTAATCTCTTTTTAATTCATGACGAATGCCAAAAAGTGGTGGATAGAACTTGCTGGCAATTCAATATCCAATTTCCAAATTTGGCGCCTATGAGTAAAACAAAATTTTGAAATATTAGAAGCAATTTTCTTCAATTTGGAAGAACAAAATACATAGAAACTAGAAGAAAACCAATTCTCGAGGACGACGACAATCAAATTAATACGCTAGCGTATTTCGTGCCAATCCCCATGCGTCCATTAAGTCAGCATCAATGGATGTTGGATTGAGTTATCCATTCAAAGGATCCTTAAAGAACATAACATGCACCCGTATTCTTTTATCAGACTACAAAAATTGAAACCAGCTGACCTTCCCAAGCGGCTAGATTTCTGTGAAAATTTATTAATTCGGCTTCAAGAAGATGAGACAATTCTGCTGAAAATTATATGGTCTGATGAAGTCAAGTTCAATGAAAGTGGAATAACCAACAGGATAAATCAATATTTTTGGGCCACAGAAAATCCACATTTCAATGGACAAAGATACCTGGAAATTTTGAGAGGAATATTAGCAAATTTTCTACATGGATTACCCCTCAACATTCTGAGGGATTGCTATTACCAAATGAATGGTGCACCAGCATATAAAACACGAGCTGTATATCGGCAGCTAAAAGAAATGTTCGAGGATAGATGGTGGGGTAATGAAGGACTAAACTTATGGCCTCCGCGTTCTCTGGACCTGAAGCCCCTTGATTTTTATCTATGGGGCAAAATCAAGAGTGAAATGTATCTTATTCCTGTAAGAAGTAAAGAAGAGTTACTAGAAAGCATTCATAATGCTTTTCGTAATATTGATCCTGAGGAAACTAGAAGGGCAACTCATCATGTTCGTATACGAGCTGTCAAGTGTATCGAGCAAAATGGGGCCCATATTGAACATTTATTCAGATCGTAAATTAGTTTTCTCCTATGATGTTTGCTATCATTTATTAGTATTAATGTAATTATCTTCGATGTTTGGTTTTCGCTTAGTTTCTACAATTTTTATTCATTCGAATTGTAGAAAATTGCTTCTAATGCTTCGAAATTTTATTTTACTCATAGACAGTAATTTTGGAAATTGATTATTGAATTGCCTGCAATTTCTATCCACTACTTTTTGACATTCTAAAATGAATTAAAAAAAGATTAAATATATTTTCGTTTGAATAACCAGTGGTTTTATGCCAAATGTGTTGTATTTTTTGGATATTTTCAATCTGAAATAACGACAATTCTTGTTGAAGTATCAAATTCGAATGAACGAAGTGACAAGTACATTAATTTTAGGCACCTGTCAGGTGAGCGTAGTCAGTTCAGCTACTTGATTCAAATATTTCAAAGCATTTTCTGTTAGTTCTTCCAAAATCATCAAAATTCAATATACTCCCAAATTATTTCGAAACTATAAGAGATGGGTATAGTACATGCTTATACAATTCCATCTGAAATTTGACGCTTCATCTGATGGCCATATAAAAATTGGCATGTGCAATATGAAAAAATTGAGTTATTGCTGTTGGAAAAAGGCCAAATTGAAAAAATCATACAAAACAACGCAATAAACATTTGACACGTGTAGACTGCTTAAAAAATTCCTTGATCCTTCTTCTATCCACCCAAGCAAAAAGTCTGTAGTGCAAAAGATCTACGAGCTACAATTTTTTCAAATGTTCCTCAAAAATCGAGCTTATAACAAAAATAATTAAATCTGTCAAAAGTTTTGACAGATAAGTGCCAAAATCTTGGGTATTTTATGCCTTGCTCAAACGTCGGTTCTAGATGTATAATAAAAAAGGAAGATTGCCATTTTAAATAATAAAGCGGTGACCCACTTCCGGTATAACCGGAAATGGTATCACTTCGAAAATATTTCACTCCAATTGGAAATCGCTAGTTATGCCCGCGTATAAAATTTCAGCTTGATATTGTAATTGGAACTTAAAAAGTTTTTAACGGACGGTCCCGGTGGATATCCCTTTATAACGTTTCACATTATGGTAGGTCTATAATCGTAATTTTTGAAATTAGAAATTGTGTTTTTGTGAACTTGGAAATGTGATTAAGATAACTCAACGACGTAAAATGGTTTCGCGGTGTACTCTATTAACGCACGAGCAGAGTTGCAGGCTTCGTCTAGTTAGAACTGAATTTCGTATTCTGAAAAGTACTTATCGTGCTTAGTGAAAGATTCACAACAACTAAATTTTAACTAATAAATAAAAATAAATGAACCATCAATTTTTCAGATCAGACGATAAAGAACAAGAACGTATTGAAGTGTCCTCTAAGCGTCCGTTAGTATAAATCTTGAAAACTGTCTAAGCCCTAGTTTACACCTGAGTATCCAATGTGTAAACAACCCAGAAAAGTAACAAATTCCCAGCCATTGAAACAGGTGTGTAGGGGAAACCAAATAGCCGATAGGTACTTCACAAACTCTTGATAGTTACCCTAAACGAAACGCAAACATCGTTCTTATCAAGGGAATGATCTTCATTCACCCTTAGATTAAGAACTGTCACAAGATACCCGAAATAAAAAACAAACCATTGTATATCCGATACTTACTGAACAAAAGCAATTACTGTTTTTCTAAGGTATGCAACTAGATTGAATATCGACCGTCAGTTGTAGGTGCTTCTGTGTTATATACAGGAGGTCCGAAAGACTTCAAAGAAACACACAAATACAAATCGGGAAAAACTATTCATGATTTCTTGTTGAAAAGAAAAGTTTTGAATTGAATTCTTGATATTTCAAAATTAAATTCTCATTAATTATGAGTTAAGCTAATTTATTTATTTATGAACGTCTTTCGTACTCAGACTAAGGCTACGACTATACTTGTGTTCTTTTTTTTATCTCGCGTGAAATCAAGAGTCAACTGATTGCATTGTTTTCAGATTGCTATTCATTTATGTATATATTTCTGGATAGAAGGTATATTATAAACAGAAGTGGAAAAGTGAATTGAAGGCTATGTACTAGGCAGTAAAATTTTTCCATTCATATGATGATCTGTTTTATTTTTGGGTAACACCAGTACAGTGTACAGTGTTTTTTATGGAACAGACTTCATAATGTAATCAGGAAAAGTTGCAAAAGCCACTGGGAAATGATTATATTTCCTGTTACACCAATTCTCAATGATTGATTTCTAAAGAGTCGTTTTTATTTCACGTTTAATATTTTCTTGTGAAAATATGCTTCTTATGCAGAAGTTTCATCGTTTTCAAACTGAACGAATAAGAAAATTGTTTTCACTTTAAATCGTAATAACTGCAACCATGTTTGCAATTTCAGTAATAATATCAAACGAAACAATATTTCCTTCAACTTTATCTTCGAATAACTTCTGATTTCCAAATGCTGGTGTATTCTATTCATATTGAGAACGACAATATACTATGAGTATCTGTCCTCCTGTATATGTTTCAAGCATAATGCACCCTTGGCCCTCAAGGCTTATCAATCTTCGTATCGCCTTGGAAACCACGGCTCCCACGCAGCTATTATACAGATCAACCCCAATTTTTATGATGTTTACCTACGATAAGGGTAACTATTGAACAGGTACGCAATATTGAATAAAAAAGAGTTTGATCTCTGGGGCGAATGGATTTTTATTGAAGCTATATTTATCCTGATACATGTTTTTATTATTTTAAGAGAGGTATTAAATGACAGAATAATAACATATAAGAAAAAATGTGATAGATATATTATGATCCTTTTTAACAAATCTCATTTTATATTGAAATTTGAAAGGAGGAATTTTCTTTTGATTATAACTCAAATAATATGACAGGGTGGCTCAAACGGTCTATCGCGATTGACCAGCCGATCGCGAATGCTTTTTGAGTAGATCTTGAAAAGAAAAAATTTTTTAATAAAAAGGTTACTAAACTACAAAAATGTATTACGTAATAGAATAACACTCTGCTAGCTGCAAAAGGCGGCTTCATCAAAGGAACGCGCGGTACTTGTCAAAGAAAAGCCGCGTTTTTTATTTTTGGCGCTTTTCTAAAAATTTCGGGCGGTGTCTTTCTGAATTGTAACTTGAAGGCAATACTACGTCGAGTCGACACAAAGTTTATTATTAAATATACAAAATGAGTGCAGCGAAGAAATCTAAAACGAATCATTTTAATAACGATTGGGAGGAAGAATTTTTCTTTTGTATGGTGAAGATAAGTGCATTTGTCTTATTTGTCGTGCGTCAGTTACAATACCTAAGCAAGGTAACTTAGAGAGGCATCATAAAACGGTTCATAAAAACTATGAAGAGGATTTTCCGCCACAAACTGAATTTAAGAAAAGAACAAACCATGTTCACGAGACCAGCCAAACAATCAAAAGCTGCTACGATTGCGTCATTTAAAATTTCTCATATATTTTCGAAACACAAGAAACCATTCGAAGATGGATCGGTTATGAAGGAAGCATTTATCGAAGCGGGTGAGACTTTATTTGGAGATTTTGAAAATAAAACAGAAATCATGTCTGCTATTAGAGAACTTCTGTTATCTCGTCCGACTGTCACGTGGCGTATTGAAGTCATGAGTCAGGACATGACAGATAAACTAAAACATGATATCATGAAATGTACATTCTTTTCTTTACAGTTAGACGAATCCACCGATATGACAGACACTGTCCAGCTGTGTATTTTCATTCGGATGGTATTCAATGACATGTTTGCTAAGAAAGAAATTCTGACAATCATTCCCCTGAAGGGGTAGACCCGTGGGGAAGATATATATGACATTTTCTTCAATTTTGTAAAAAACTACAAGCTACCAATATATACATTAGTGTGCATTACAACCGATGGAGCACCAGCAATGACTGAAAACAAAAAAGGTTTTGTGGCATTGTGTGGAGCTAATGAAGTTTTTCCTTCTTTTTTTTTTCATTCCAATGCATTACACATCAACAAGTTTTCTGTGCAAAAGTTTTAAACACGGAGGAAATAATGGGCATCACAACGAAAATTGTGAATTTCATTAAGTCAAAATATCGCAATCGAATAACTGACGATCATATGTCATCATGCTTGCGATTAGCACTCAGTGGTTATGTACAATCTTATGAAAAGTATGCTGAGAACATGCAGTGCCACGCTTCAACATCCAAAGTCACTCCTTAGTTAAGTTTAACACCATATGTAACTCTTTTGTTTTGTAACAACCAATAAACTCGCAGTTTTGAATAACTATGAGTTTTCTCATTGATATTATAGAGAAGAACCTAACTAAACCTAACCCAAACCTTGACTAAAATAATATATATTGTGCGAAAAGCTAATATCTCTGTATGCTACGGTACACAGTTTCAAGAATTATTGCCCGAAATAACAGCTTTTCTAGACGAAAGAGGTGATGACAGTCAGATGTTGAAAAACGAAAAATGTCTGACTGATTTCGCATTTTTGATTGACATCACAATGCACTTAAACACCATTAACTTGGAGCTTCAAGGTAAAAGAAAAACAATTATTGAGATGATTAGTGCAGTAAACGCATTCAAAAGTAAATTGCAACGTATGATAGATTAACTGAAAAGAAAGGATCTGAAACAATTTCCGTCTTTGAAAGCAAGGATTCCTCAGTTGAATTATGATACGTATAAGTCTGAGTTATCAAATATTTTGGGACAATTCGCAATGCGTTTTTATGATTGCAGTAAATTGGCAAATATAGCATCATTTATGAGTTATCCTTTTTCATGTAAAAACATTTAGGAATTAGCTACTGAATTAGCAAGTCAGTCTAATATGAACTCATGTTCTGTTGAAAATGAGTTGGTGCAGATTATATCAGATCAGATATACATCTCAAAGCTGCAGCATCTGATACAAATTTCTAGAGTATTATATCTGAAGATAAATATCCGTATCTAAGGCAAATCGCCCTTCAACTGACGGCAATGTTTGGGTCAACTTATTTGTGCGAGTCTGCATTTTCCTGAAATGAAGATAATTAAGTCAAAATATTGCATTCGACTAACTGACGAGCATATGTCATCATGCTTGCGATTAGCACTCGGTGGTTACGTACCATCTTATGAAAAGTATGCTGAGGACATGCAGTGCCACGCTTCAACATCCAAAGTCACTCTTTAGTTAAGTTTAACACCATATGTAACTCTTTTGTTCTGTAACAACCAATAAACTCGCAATTTTGAATAACTATGAGTTTTCTCATTGATATTATAGAGAAGAACCTAACTAAACCTAACCCAAATCTTGACTAAAATAATGTATATTGTGCGGAAAGCTAATATCTATATATGCTACGGTACACCCTACCCAGATAGGTAGGTAGGTAGGGTATATCGTGTATGTACGACAACCCTGCAGCACACATACGAGTCGATCGTAAGTAGTCTAAAAATATTGAGGTAAATCGCCAGCAGTTCAAGCTTGTGCACCTCTTCCGTGAAGCATCTTATAGATTCAATATAATTAGTTTCTCATTTTGGGAAAGTAGTATATATTTAGGAAAGCTGCAAGAATAAAAAACGCGGCTTTTCTTTTACAAGTACCGCGCGTTCCTTTGATAGAGCCGCCTTTTGCCGCTAGCAGAGCGTTATTTTATTACTCAATACATTTTTGTAGTTTAGTTACCTACTTATTAAAAATTCATTTCTTCTCGAGATCTACTCAAAAACACCCGGGATCGACCGTTTTAGCACCCCTTCCTTAAAGCATCGTATATGTTCAATATAATTAATTTTTCACTTTGGGAGAGTGGTTTAACAGGAGTGAAATTAGAAAACTTTTGCATTACCTGTGAAATGAACAAAACGCTTCCACCAACTACCAAATGATGCATACAAAATGATATAACTACTTCGAGAACTCTTCTTAATATGTGTCTATGTAATAATTATCTTCCTTGTGGTTAAATGCCGAGAATATACTTAATAACATGCTTTTTAACCTTTATCCCAGTGGCACGCCTATGACCATCCTGTCACCTAAAGATTCAACACTCTACGGCTTTACCAAATCGACTATAGATAGAAAGCACACAGTTCACACAAGTACCTTTAGTTGGATTTATAGGATATTTGACTGAAAAATGTATAAAAGACGAAAACAAAAATAATCTGTTCCATTTTTTTGCACTAATACTTGAATAGCTCAGGGCGATAGGTAGTCTCCTATATTTTTCAGTAGCACACTCTTCTACAGTTTTCAATCAAAAATGAAAGTTCGTTCACGAGAATGCAGGCAAAGATAATATCTTTCCTTCGAGGTATTACTCGACCCATCTACCCTCTTCCAAATTTTCAAGGGTGGTCACCCCTGCTCTAGGGGTTGAAATTCGAGATGAGGATGGTACTTGATGATGACTGCCATTGATCAGCATGGATATGTTCCATTTTACTTCACTAAAACTTGAGTAGTCTCAGGGAAATAGTCTTCCCTATCTTTCAGTTGCTCACCCTGTATCTTTTCATCTTTTACAGTTTTCAATTAAAAATGGAAATTCGTTCGAAGCGATGTAGACAAAGATAAAACCTTTCTTTTGAGTCATCCTTCGACCCATCTTCCATATTCAAAATGTTCAAAGATTGCAACCCCTGCTTAGGGGGTTGATATTTCAGGCAAGTTTTGTACCCCAAAATATGTCCCCTTGAAACAAAAATTGACCCATTTTTGCGTTTTGACCAGAAATGAATATCTTGGTAGATATAGCCTCTGTTTAGTTTTCGTTGAAGCACCTTGTATATATATATATATATATATATATATATATATATATATATATATATATATATATATATATATATATATATATATATATATATATATATATATGAGGAGTCGATTCAGGCTTAATGCCGTGTAAGGTTGAATTTTTCAAAATGCTGCGCCTTACTTTATAAGAAAATAGTTATCAAATTAAAGATTTGATTTTTAAACATAAATTCTTGGGGTTAGGTTAGGTTAGAGAATATACTTAATAATACTTTTTACTCGTTATCCCACGGAACGCTTGTCTCTACACACCTGGTGGGCGGTGGTACCTGTGTATCACTGAGTAATCACAAGTGTTTTGTTCATTGCAAATCATTCAAAATAGGAATAACTCATTAAACTTACATCTATAATGATCTCATATACAGGTTATTGTGTAAGATGAAAACGGTTTCCATATTAGTTAATGGGTATTCAACTAATTGCTGATGAGTTTTTGAGAAAAAAAAATGAGACCCACCTGAATTGACAATATCGTACCTAGGTACCCGGGATTAAAATATGTAAGAAGAATATAATTAATGGTACGCCTATATCATACTGTCACCTTAAGGTTTATCACTCCACGGCTTAACCAAATCGACCATGAAACACTTGACTCTTGTTTTTCTCATATATTTTTATTCCCCAACTAGATAGCTAATGAATATTCCACAATTGAACCGAACATCATCGATTGCCATGAATTTCAGAACAACGTCCGTATCAGATGTGAATGTAGGCATCAAAATAATTATCTTCGAAAAAGTTATTATTTAAATAGGATTATGAGTGATAAATCTGGTGCATCATATATAAACCTCGAGAATATTCCACCTGAAATTACAAATTATGCAAATAATATAATCGAAAACTGGAGAAACCGCATAGATCAAAATATAAATACGAAAAGTTTTATGAACTGTTCAGAGATTGAGAACAAGAGAAGCAACGGATCTCCTTTATTGAAAATGTTTTTCTTGCATTTTTGGTGATTCATTTAAAAATGGAAACCCTCAACTCTATAGAAAATTCATTCAATACTAAAAGCAACAACAAATTTGAGACATGATATCGATATTTCAAAATGAAAATTGAAATCTTCGTTAAAATGATCTTCTGAAACTTATATGGTAAAAACGAATATTTTTACAGAAGAAAATATCAAAAATCAATGTTAGTTTATATTTGTAGGTAGCAAGAATAAACTCGATAACATAAATATTTCCGACATTAAAGAATTGGGTTCCACAAAACTAATTGTAATTCCTAATACAAAACCAAAAGACCAAGACAGTTTAAAATCAATGATTTTTGTGATATCTTACAAAATACTATAAATATTAATACTAATGAAATGAAAATATAAATGTCTCAATACATAACTTGTGTTATAGTTTTTCAGATTTAATTTCTATGTTTTTGATTTTTACTTTGCGGTCCTGAAAAATACAGTCTGTTTGTTACTCGATAAGAATAAAAATATTCTATAAATGATTGGTTTATCACTTTGCAAAGGTTCCACAAATATTTATTAAAAATACTCGACATATGTTTCGAGTTGTTAGACCATTATCAAGAGCAATACAATACTACATTCAAAATGAGTGATTTCAATTATGTATAACGGCATTCACAACAGGAGGTAAATTAAAGTCTAGTTGGTCGTTGCAAATTGTTTGGTTTTTCCAATGGGCGAACGTAATTTCAATGATCACCAAGATGTCCATTCTTTTTCCTTTATTACCTGGATGCATGAGTTCGATATTCTC
This sequence comes from Cryptolaemus montrouzieri, assembly GCA_013387265.2. Taxonomy (NCBI): domain Eukaryota; kingdom Metazoa; phylum Arthropoda; class Insecta; order Coleoptera; family Coccinellidae; genus Cryptolaemus; species Cryptolaemus montrouzieri. Next base: position 131,603,549 of record JABFTP020000185.1, read on the forward strand.
GAAATGAATGAAATGATTTTTGTTGATGCAGTGGTCCAAAAAACCCGTAGAATTTTTATTTTGGAGAATAGATCTTTTATGTTCTTCAACTCTCTTCTAGATGCATCTTCCGGTTTGGTCTATATAGAATGTCTCACATTCACTGCAGTGTATTTTGTTTACTCCGCTTTTATCCAATAATTTTGTTATTAACTAACAATGAACCCTTTTCATTAGTGCTAATGGTGTTAATATTATTTCTGTGTAATCTGTTACATAACTTGTTGTTAATATTAGGAATATAGTTAATTAGAAATTTTCTGTTAGATTTCGCTGTATGCAACTGATAAATGCTCTGAAATAAAAGTTTATGTCGTTTTAGTATTATTAAGATATCAATTAATTTTGGTTAATAGCTGTTGTTCTTAGCGATTAATTTTAAAACTTGAACTTCATTCTCTAAATCGACAGTTGACAAAGAAAAAGAAACAATCTGTGCACAAATGAATGAAAAGCACTTAATTTGATAGTCTGGGATTGTGAACTACTGTTATGAATCAGGTTATCCGAATAGGTTGGTTTTCTGTATATTTTAAAGGCGAGTGAGGCATGAGCCCTGCTAATCGACAGGTCCAAGAAGTTCAAAGATTTTTTACTATTTTCATTTTCCATTCATTGTAAAATGAATCGATTTCACAATGGCAAATGAAAAATCTTTGAACTTCTTGTACTTGTCGATTAGTAGGGCTCATGACTCATTCGCCTTTAAAATATACAGAAGACCAAACTATTCGGATATCCGATTCATTACAGTAGTTTCCAATCCCAGAGTTTCAAATTGAGAAATTGAGTGCTTTTCATTCATTTGTGCACAGATTGCTTTCTATTCCTTTGGCAGCTGTCGATTTTGAGAATGAAGTTCAAGTTTTAAAATTAATTGCTTAGAACAACGGCTATTAGCCAAAATTAATTGATACTTTAATAAGACAAAAACGACATAAACTTTATTCCAGAGCATTTATCCAATGCATACTTAGAAATCTTACAGAAAATTTCCAATTATCTATCTTTCTAATATTAGCAACTAGTGTAACACATTACACAGAAATAATATTAACACCATCAGCATTAATGAAAAGAATTGGGGTTCATCGCTAGTTAATAATCAAGATAAAATGAAATTATTGGATAAAAGCGGAGTATATAAAGATAAATAAAGAATCTACGGGTTTTTGGACCACTGCATCAACAAAAATCATTTAATAGATTTAGAGAATATCGAACTCATGCATAGAGGTAATAAAGGAAAAAGGATGGACATCTTTGAGATTATTGAAATAAGGTCCGCTCATAGGAAAAACCAGCCAATTTTCAACGACCAACAATTTACCTCCTGTTGTGAATGCCTTTATATATAAGTGAAATCACATCCATTAATTTCATCCGCGATAGTAGAGCGAGGTTTAACCGGTAAGGTCTGCCTTAAAATCACCAGACAAAATTAAGATAGCACCACCGAAAAGTATATTATTGCTTTTTAAATCTTGCATAGTTCTATACAAAGCTTCCAGTGAATATTCATGAGCCAGTCATCCCCAATTATTGAAGAACTCTTCCGCAACAATGCAGCTACTCAGTCTTTAACAACCGAAGTTAGCTAAAATTAATTTTCGCGAAGCGGATCAAATTGAAAATCATTACTACTAATGATCTATTTCATTTTTTGACTATGCAATTTTGTCGCGTTAGCAATTCACTTTTGTTTAGTTTCGGAACGCGACAATAGTTCATCCAACGCACACGCGAAGACTAATTTGATAAATATGATTTTAACTTTGTGCAGCGATAATGAATTGCAAATTGACTCTTTAACTTTAGGGACACGCCTTAGACAACAGTGAGTGATTACAATTTAATATGAACTTTATTTAATACCACTAAAGTTCAAATTGACTCTATATTTTATTTAGAAAACATTTGGGAAATAAGAAAGGGCTATTTAATGGTTTTCTTGGCAGTTATTCGAATTTTTCTCACCTTTTAAACCTTCCCTAGGCCTGTACGAACATTTCAAGATCAATATAAGATAAATCCGTTCAGCTTTTCTTGAGTTTTAGCGAGACTAACGAACAGCAATTGATTTATATATATATATATATATATATATATATATATATATATATATATATATATATATATATATATATATATATATATATATATATATATATATATATATATATATATATATTCTCATAACATTTATTATCCTAATATATAATTACTCCAATATTTATTGCCTGGCATTATTAATTACCGGGTGGTGGATTTAATTTTGTAACAAATGAGTATATTACAAAGTTGTAAAACTTTGTAATATACTTATTTTATTACAAAATTAAATAAAATATATAAATTGTGAGCTTTGTAAAACTTAATTCAAAATTAAAATAATAAATTTTAAAATTAATTCTTTGTATTGATTTTTGCTTAATATCAACGATACGAAAATTTTAACAATCGTGTTCAAAGTCATTCCCCATCAAATCCGAATCCAGTGAATGTGTATACTAGCTTTATCGTTTATGTCTTCGTTCGTAGGGTACCTGAGGCAATTAACGCCCTCTTTCTAAAAACACCCAATCTACAGAAAACGTACTTCAATTAGTTTCATTCGCGTCAACGCTCACTTACACTTAGAATACACTAACAGAAACATACCAACCGCGAGAGCTAGCCGCTCTCGCCGCCATCTTACTAGTGACCCGCTATGTTTCCGAGACTCCGGTCTGAGACGCCACTGTTATAAAAAATTACTCCACAAAACTGTAAGTTTCCATAGGTTCAAAACTTAAAATTCTGTGTAAAATGATTACAATTAAAAGTTTAAAGTTACTTTGTGCGTGTTAAGAAATGTCAAAGTTTTTGTATCAAATGTTGATTAGCTTCATTCCTTGCTATCTAATGAAGAAATTTATAAATGAATTTGTTTTATTAGATATTTTAACCAAAAAGATTTATTTTACTCGTGTAGCATCTGATTTTACGGGCGCTAATTAACTTAGTATTTTTAATAACGTCCAAATAAAGAGTTTCAATATTACGTTATCACCGAGGAAGTTTTAAATAATTACACTTCTCAACTATCATCTTTCAATTCAGAAATATATGTTTAATTTTACATGACAAAGTTGAGTCCATTTCGAAAGCATTCTTATCAAAAAAAATATTTTAAGTTAGGTGGGAGTTAATTGCCTCAGGTTTCTTAAATAACAATTTCATTGTTCTAAGGGGTATGGTAGTAGAAAATCTTTCATGGAGTTCACCATATTTTTTTAAATGCCATCTATGTAAAAAAGCATGGAGGTCCGCGTGACTGATGTTCCCCTACCGTTCCTCTCAAATTGTTTACTATAATGTAAAATAACAAAAACCTTACGTCACAGCAACGCGTGGCTGGGTCTGCTAATATATAATATTTTTGATCGGTCTCTTTAATACTAGGAAAACCTTGGATTGCATGTTGAAATTATTGACGAGGTAGTATGGTGTCAATTATACTAGAATCATAACTATTATTGACCGCTATTTTTTTATATGAGCTCAATATAACTTATCTGATGTGAATATAGAGAAGTGTGAACATTGTTTTCTTCAATTGAAAAAGTAGTGTTTCATAAATTTATATCAAAATAAATCAAAAAATAATTAATGAATCTAAGTTTTCCTAACATTCTTGTAGGTTCAATATTTGGCATCCCGAACATTTTGCAGAACAATGACCGGTAATTACGATCCAAGATGTGTATCCTTAGCTGATAAAGTGTGCATAAAGAATTGTATTCTATTCCCTTCCAAATCTAGTACTTATCACATTGACTAGTTGATATCATTTTCTTGAGATGAGATGAGAATTGAAGTCGAATAAAGCAAATAAACTTTTTATAATTTCAAGACACCCATAAACGATAAACACTTTGAAACAACAAGTTTCAGAAGCCATTATCGCCCTTAAGCGCAGCTTAACAGTAGTGGGATAAAATGCAGAGTGAAAAGGTAGACGAATCACTAAATTATATAGTATCACCCTCCAGATTCGAACAATAGTGGTATATTAGGAGAACTGTGAAGACTCGAGTGTTCCCCTTCCCTATTCTTGCGAACTGCAATAATAGAGTCGAGTATAATAAATGCGAGCTCTCCTTTCAAAACTAGTTTGTATATTCCTATTATCCGAGACCATTATAATATCGTACATAATACAGTAAATATCCTGAATGTTTCCTGGGTAGGCGGCCACGCTAAAACGTCAGGGAGAAGGCGGAGCAAGACTTCGGATTGGTGGAAGTAACTAGCGCGGGCAACCAACAGAGATAGGGACTGTTGCAGACCACCCGATACCGTATCTTTCTCAGAATAGAAATTGTCAGTCGTTAAACCACCCCGAAACCACACGCAATCACAAAAGTGAGGTTAGAGTTCAAAAGATACAAGTTATGTTATTCTGAAGTAACATCATGAGTATGCAAGGTAACGGTGTAGATATGTCAGCGTTGATGTCTCAGCATCCAGTATTAGGCGCGATTCCTCCCGCGTTTTTTCTGAGGGCATCTGAAAGGTATCAAAGAACTCCAAAATGTGCTAGATGTAGAAATCACGGTGTAGTGTCAGCTCTGAAAGGTCATAAGCGGTATTGTCGGTGGAGAGACTGTAACTGTCCGAAATGTACCCTGATTGCAGAAAGACAGAGAGTTATGGCAGCTCAAGTTGCTTTAAGGAGGCAACAAGCGCAAGAAGAAAATGAAGCTAGGGAACTTGGAATTTTATTTCCAACACCGAATCCAGCTATAGCTGAACAACCTATACCATCATCTGTTCCTCAGCCTACAACGGATATTAGTATCCCACCTCTGATCCAAAGAAACACGTTCACGACAACAGAGTCATCTGAAATACCAAGTCCACCAAGTAAGTTATATGTTAATACTAAATAAGTACCTACTTTATGAGATTAAGTTCAAGTTAGATCAAATTAACATTCTCTCGAACAGATAGTAATTCGGTAGCAGTTGGAATTCATATATTTTTACAATATCTATAAAATTTTGTTGTAGCTTTATTAGAATCGCTGATAGCATTGTTTAGAATCTGTAATAAGCGGATATTCGCAATTCGATTTCATTATTATGTTTTTCGCTCTATAACTATTGCTTCGGAAAGAGATAGATTTACTGTTAACATTCTTCATCTGACTCTGCCTTTATCCTACCTAATATCTATATCGAAAATGTATTGTCGGTATAATTCTAAGCACCCATAAATAAGTATATTCAATTAGAAGATGATCTAATTAGATTGTTCTGTAACAAGTATATTTGTTGTCAAAGAAGAATTTTCGGATCTGTGTACAGTATGAGCCCTTTATTCGCAGGGTATATGTTCCGTAAATATGTGTATGACGCGAATACACATACCGTGGATATGGAAAGGTAATTTATAAGGAATTAAAACGGATATGTTCCTAGGTGACAGAATAGAAAATAAATATACCAATAGTGAAACAATTTAATTGAAGTTTTTAACCATATTGATTAATCATTATCTTCAGGCTTAGGAAATGGTTTTAAGAATTTTGTAATACATTCTTGCTTGCCAGTTTTTAAAAGCTCTTTCAGTTAAGAGTGATATTCAGCAGTGACATATTACCAATTTGCTTCTTAAAAATAAAATTTCGTGGCATAGACGGATCAATATTCATAAAGAAACAACAAACCTCATTTGCCATCCTTAAACCTTCACTAGGTTTATTCCAATTAAATGTCACGTTTTCAGTGATGGTTAAGGCCTCGTCTTCAATAGGCTGTGAATTTAACATTAAGAGGAAAAGAGTGATCATTCTCTAGAAAATTGGTATTGGCAAAAGGTCGTACGAACAACAAGTTACTGAAATGCATGGAAATGCATTATTTCAAGAATGCTATGGCATTCAGTGAAATGGTTTGTGCGCCAAACCCAACAAAAAAGAAAAAACATGTGACAACCACAGTTTGTTCTTATCCAAGTTTAGCCTGATCAAATGTTTGAAGTTTCAAATGTATATTTTTGGGAAAGCAGATTTTGAGGCTCGTGGCTCGAATTGTATACGTCGTCACCGTTTAGTATTTCCAGAAGAGATTCCACCTATTTCATTAAAATGTATTTATTAATTCAACTGTGACGAAAAAGTATCCGGAAATACTCGTTTAAATTGCCCGCGTTGAGTATTTTTAAGTATTTCGAGTTTCTGTATGTTGGTAGGACTGTCTTTAATTAATATGCCAAACATGAGCGCGATCTGTCAACTAGTTTGTTGCGACAGCTGTTGAAACCAGTCGACCTCAGTGATACTCTGCGAATTTTACAATGGAAAGAAATATTGAACAAAAAGTTTGTCTCAAATTTTGTGTCTTGAACGAAATTCCGTGTTCTGCATCGTTGCGAATGCTAGAAAAGGCTTATGGAGACTCGATTTTATAGAAAAACCAAATATACTAGTAGTACAGAGCCTTTAAAGACGGTCGGGAGATGATCGAAGAATTTCCTCGTCGGACGACTTTCGACATCTTCAACCGACGATAACGTCCAAAAAATCAAGGAAAACGTGCTCGAAGATCGTCATGCCAGTGTTAAGGAGATAGCTCGTGATCTCAACATCTCTCATGAAACCTCTCGTTTGGTTTTGGTGAACCAATTGGGCATGCGACGCATCGCCGCTCGACTCGTTCCGATAGAGCAGAATTTTCTTCAAAAACAGTACCGGATGCAGGTAGCTGCAGATATGCTGGATCGTGCGAATTCTGATCACACGTTCATGGAATGAACCATAACTGGTGACGAGACATGGATATATGAATACGACACACTAACAAGCCAACAATCATCCGAATGGGTGGAAAAAATGTGCCAAGCCGGAAAAAGCTCGCCAAAGTCGTTCGAAAATCAAAACGGTGCTGATTGTTTTCATAGATATTCGTGGTGTGGTTCATCATGAATTCGTTCCGCAAGGTCAAACGGTCAATAAGGACTTCTATTCAACCGTTTTGAGACGTTTGCATGACGATAACGCACCATCTCATCGAGCCACGATTATTAATGACTTTAAGACCAAACACTCGATAGATACTACCGAGCAGCGCCGCCTTATTCGCCTGATCTTGCTCCGTGTGACTATTTCCTTTCCTCCAGAATGAAATTGCCACTCCGGGGGATCAGATTTTTTACATAGACCTCATAAAAGAAAATTCGCAGAAGGAGCTGAAAGCCTTCCCTGAAAGCGCCTATAAAAATAATTCGATGATTGGAAAAAACTTTTCAGTTGAATTAGTGGACATCAGGTCGAATGACTAAAACCAGATTAATTAATCGCCAACGTTTCGATTTATTTAAAATCTTCTTCAAGGCTTTAGAATGAAAAAGGATTAAAAAATTTTAAAATTGTACATCTCGAAACAATATAAGGAATATAAGCAATGTGATGGATATTGAATTTTTTCAAAATATTTGAAAAAAATAATTTTCTCTAAAACTTTCAAGAGAACCAGAAAACAGTCTAAAATCATGTAAATCATACATAATAATGAGTGATAGATGTATAAATAAAAATTCAGTGAAAACATTTATGATGGACGAGGACAGTTACTAATTATAAAGATTGGAAAAGCAGAGTTACTTACATAACAAGTTGGATTTATGAGTCACCATTAAAAATAAAAGAACGAACGAACGGTGCATTTACTCTCTTCTACCAGACACACCATGATACAGACTGAATTATCATGCCGCCCGTCTGCAGGGGATGGCTACGTATCGCGTCGACGAGACAATCAATGATAAAATAAAAACGTGACAATAACAATTAATTTCAGATTCTATTCGAGGGTTAACAACTATTTTATCTCTTAGTTTTTCGAATTAGATCGAAATAAGAAGTATTTTGGTTACCAAAATCTGATCTTTTGTTGAGAAAGTTTTCTTCTTTCTTAATTTCAATCATTTCATGAACCAACATTTTCTGTGAAATGTTCTGTCTACGGAGTACTTTCACATCGTCGAAATTAAAAGTATGTTACTCTTTCACGGTATGTTCTGCCAGAGCGGTGTTATTCAGTTATTAACAACATCCCTCTGATGTTCTGAAATTCGTGTACGTAGATAGCGTCCCGTCTGACCAATATAAACTTCATTGCAATTTGTACATGGAATCTCATAAATAACATTGCTTTGTTGATTTTTTGGATTGATTGATTTAAATTTAGAATAAAACTTTTTAAGGTCACAACAACACTATCATTCTTATTTTGCAAAATTCTCTTCAATCTGTCGGACAAGTTATGTATATATGGTATTTTGAAGTATTTTTTATTACTGTTATTTTCAGTGCTGTCAAATATAGTGTCATTTTCTGTTCTTGTTAAAATCTAAATGATGAGTGTTGAAGGATAATTATTTTTTAAAAGAAGTTTTCGAATTTTGTTGATATGAGTGATATGAAAAGTCTCATCTGACAATTTTAAAGCCCTTTGTTTCAAATTTTGAATGATATTTAGTTTCTGTGATATGGGATGTTTCGAATAATAATTTTAAAATCTTTCTGAAAAAGTGGGTTTGTGGTACCAATCTGTTTTAATACTATTTTCGTCTCTAATAAGGAGAACATCTAAGAATGGTAATTTATTTCTTACCTCTACTTCAACAGTAAATTGAAGTAGACATACCTTCGGAAAAATGGAACAGAAAATGACAACTGGCTACGGCAATCATTTTGTAATTCTACCATAACTATATCAGAAATGATGGGAACGAGACAATTGCCCATTCCCAAACCAAACGTTTGCCTATAATTCTCGACGCCAAACATAAAATAAGTGTTCTCTACACAAAACTTGAACAACATTAAAAAATCATCCTGAGTGAGTTCGGTACTCGATTCTATCCTGTGACAATATTATAAAAAAATAAGGTCTATTAGCAAGTTCTATTGGTATATTCGTGAAGAGGGAGTTTACATCTAATGATATTAAGATAAAGTCTTCTGGTAGAACAACATCCTTCAAACTTGAAACCAATTCAAAAGAATCGGTCACATACCTTTCATCTTTCTCAAGAATGTTATGTAATAATCTTGCTAAAATTTAATTAGATTGTAAAAAGGATTACACACATAACTAACAATTGGTCGTGAAGGGTGACCCTTCTTGTGTGTCTTAGGTAAAAAGTACATTTTGGGGCATATTCCATTGTTACATTTACATTTACAGATTTTTTATGAATCCTTTTTCATTCTTAGAGCCTTGAAGAAGATTTTAAATGCATTGAAACGTTGGCGTTTCTGGTTTTAGCCATTCGACCTGATATCCACTCATTCAACTGAAGAACTCATTATTGGTCGTAAATCAATTTCAATTGGAAAAAACGTTGCACATGTGTATCGCTTCAAATGGAGCATATTTTGAGGGAGATTCAATAATATTGAAGTAGGTTAAGATTCTTGCGTTTTATTTCCAATTTCCGGATACTTTTTTGTCACAGTGTATGTCTTACAAATTTCTTTATTTTCGTATGGCGGAAACGAGGAACTTAATCCTTTTAAACAGACAAAACATGATAAAACAATTTTAATTTCTTCATTTGGCAGCCTGTAAATTTTAGTTTTAGCGACTTAATAGATTTCTTCTTCACATTATCGTAACTAGACCGCCGAAACGAAATACAAAATCTTTAAGTCTCCAGCTAACTGAAAGACTGGCAATTCCTGATCTAGATTGTTTAAATTCTAAAATTATGTATTAAGTTTTATTTTTTCTCTATATTGAGTAGGTACTAGACAGAATACATATTGCCGAAAGGATTTGAACTCCTGTCCTATATCATTTTCTGTCTTCCTTCCTCATGAAATTATTTACTTTTTTGATGATCTGATTATATATACTCTGTCGTCCTAACATGAAAGGTAGTTTCTCCAGATGTTTGTGTAGCTAACATCACTGTCGTTTTGCCTTTGTGCATATCTGCTATTTTACAGAGTACTCACAGAAAAGATTAACCGATGGAGTTTTTACGTTGCACAATAGCAGACATGCACACAGGTAACAACCGTTTTATCAGCAACTAAACGTTCGAATATGGAGATAATTCCTCTTAAGTTATTATGGCAGTATTGTCGTTTTAGATTACGCACTTTTTAATTTGATTTTGAATTTATTCATAGATATCAAAAACAACATTATTCACCAAAATCGGTATTATCTTTTTCAAAGTACACCCCATTTACTAAAACATATTTGTGCCAAAGTTCGATCTAATCTGCGAAACATTCTTTTAAATTTATTTTTTGGTATGGCTATCAGAGTTGTCTTCTTACGGTTTACTGAATCTCGTTTACAGGGTGCTTCAACGAAAACTAAACAGAGGTTATATCAGAAAGCAAAATTAGGTCAATTTTTGTTTCAAGGGGGACATCCTTTGGGGTACTAAACTCGCCTGAAATATCAACCCCCTAAGCTTTGAACATTTTGAATAGGGAAGATGGCTCGAGTGACGACTCAAAAGAAAGGTGGTATTTTTGTCTACATCGCCTTGAACGAATTTTCATTTTTAATTGAAAACTGTAAAAGATACAGGGTGAGCAACTGAAAGATAGGGAAGACTATTTCCCTGAGACTATTCAAGTTTCAGTGAAGTAAAATTGAACAGATCCATGCTGATCAGGTACTATCTGTGTCGGCATCCCCGTGAACGAATGTTCGTTTTTGATTGAAAACTGTAGAAGATACAGAGTGAGCTACTCTAACTCCTATGGAACTCAATGAGTATAGAATTATTGCGAGCAGTCATGAAGGCAATCGAAATCCTTTACTTGAAAGGCATCACTGGATCGAAATATTACCCCTGCTCTAGGGGTTGAAATTCAAGATGAGGGTGATTTCGGAAGATGCCAGCTTTTCAGCTTTTCATCTAAAATGAATCTATTCCAGTTTTTCGCTCTAATACTCCAAGAGTCTTGGGGCGGTAGTCTTCTCTATTTTTCAGTGGCTCACTCTGTATCTTCTACAGTTTTCAAACTAAAATGAAAATTCTTTCACGGGAATGCAGACAAAGATAGTACCTTCCTTTCGAGTTATCACTCGACCCATCTACCCTCTTCCAAATTTTCAAGGGTGGTCACCCCTGCTCTAGGGTTTGAAATTCGAGATGAGGATGGTACTCGATGATGACTGCCAGTGATCAGCATGGATCTGTTCAATTTTACTTCACTGAAACTTGAATAGTCTCAGGGAAATAGTCTTCCCTATCTTTCATCTCACCCTGTATCTATTACAGTTTTCAATTTAAAATGGAAATTCGTTCAAGGCGATGTAGACAAAGATACCACCCATTTTTTTAAGTCATCACTCAACCCATCTTCCATATTCAAAATGTTCAAGGATTGCAACCCCCGCTTAGAGGGTTGATATTTCAGGCAAGTTTTGTAACCCAAAAGATGTCCCCCTTGAAACAAAAATTGACCTGTTTTTGCGTTTTGATCAGAAATGAATATCTTGGTAGATATAGCCTCTGTTTGGTTTTCGTTGAAAATATTCTTTTGAAAAGAGGATTTAATAAATTTGAATAATTGTATTCACAATAATTGCTTATATCTATAATTTCGGTGTGTGTCAGAAAAACACAAGGAAATGCAACAGGGGAACCATAATATCTTGCATATGATTCAATAAACGAGTGAAAAAAACCTGAGGGAAAAACTCGTTTCCCTGTCGCTATTGCACTAGCAGTAGCTTATCTGTTTATGTTGTGTTAGTGTCGTGTGTACATAAAAAGTACCAAAGATTTTTCTGCTTAGCCGCTTCATTCTCTCTTGCATTCCATGATTTCCAAACGAAGACAAAGCTGAAAGGAAGGGTGTTTGGGACAGGAATCTGTAACAATGGAAAAATAAAACCAGCAGAAAAATATTTCAACAATCATACCTATTATATGTCTAAACAAATATAAGAAAAGATTTTACATAGCAAGCAAGGTCATTCTTCCGTCGAAGTGTGAGTCCCCTGAAACATAATCACTTTCTTCTTCTGGCTTGCCAATTTTGAAGTATAATCGCGAAAAAAACCCTTCAATATTCAAACTCAACAAAACAATTCCCTCTCTGTTTGACCGAGAGAGCCCCGATGGCCAGGTTCAGTCTTCCAAGTGATGCCGATTATGATCTTTAGATATTTTAGAATCATTATGAACCCAACAATTTGGGTTGATATCGCCCATATATTATTTCTTCGTGAATTTTGTTTAATTTAAAGAAAAATTTGCGAAAAAGTTTTGACAGTCGTTCCAAGAATATAACAATTGTATATATATATATATATATATATATATATATATATATATATATATATATATATATATATATATATATATATATATATATATATATATATATATATATATATATATATATATATATATATATATATATATATATATATATATATATATATATATATATATATATATATATATATATATATATATATATATATATATATATATGACTAAGGTCCGTACACTGGATTTTTCCGGGGCAAAATCCTCTGACACTACTCGTTGGTACATTGATATCATTGTCTGATGATGCTATAGTATGTATATATTCTGGTAGATTGAGATATTCTCATTTAACCTTATCCTAATATATAATTATTCCAGGATATGTTTTGATTATAATTATTGCCTGCCTGGTATTAATTACCGGATGATGGATTTATATTTTTTCATGAATATATCTCGTCTCACGAGGTGAATTTTCGACTCGAATAGAAAGAAGTCATAAGGAGCCAAATCAGGTGAATTTGGTAGCTGTAGGATCGTTTTGTTTTTACTATAGAACTCACGAATAACGATGGCATTGTGGGACTGTGCTTTGTAGTAGTGCAAAATCCAGGAATTGTTTTTCCACAAATGTTTATTTTGGCGAACTGCTACATATAAACGTTTCATACATAATGGTCATTATTGACTGATCTTCTGCTGAAAATTTGTGATGCACGATACCTATGTGCTCCACTAAAACTGTGAGCATTGCTGGTTTTTTTGACTGAAAACTACGTGGTTTTTTCGTCTCAAATTATTTGTGTGCACGCCATTCGTTTGTCTGATGTCTGTAATGATGCGTTTGATGAATGTTGGATCAGGTTCAGCAGTGGAAATCGTGTCTTTAGCAATGTCAACGCGGTCTTTTTTTAATAAACTTCAAGTCTTTGCTGAAAAAATTAGCTAACAATTCTTTTACTTTCTTGGTGTTTTCGTCAGTTTTTAATGGCGACGGCCAGCCAGAACGTTCGTCGTCCTCGATGAGACTATTAATCATATCTAAATCGTTCGTGCCAACGAAGGACTGCTTTCTTCAGAGAATAGTTGGAAAAATAATTTCCTAACACTTCCAAGGTCTTGACTCCATTGAATCCGTTTTCAACACGAAATTCAATACAAACTCGTTACAAATTTAATTCAATCTTATGAATTTTCAAAAATCGAAAACAAGTACTTAGACAGATGCACGTAAAAGAGAACAAATTTTATATATTTCAAGCTATGACGCTCAAATTGCAGTTGACAGATGTGGCAACCTAACAACAATAAAAAACTTGAATCCTAAGAGTGCCAGTAAGTGACAATTCCAGGAACTTTATGATCAAGTTGGTATATTTGTTTCTCTTTTGGTGAAATATATTTATATATTCGATAGCGAACGGACAATATAGGCTACCGTATTCGTTCAAGAATACGGTCATTCATTAAAACTTCATCTTCAATAGGTATAACCACAATTCAGCTTAAAAATTACATTGAATTAATCCAAATACTGAACTAAACATCGTTAACAGAGGTACTCAAATCTCACGAGGGGCTTAAATTCTTGAGATTTTAGTGGCGTGCCTCAACATTGTGCACGAGGTTCACTAATGACCTTTGTATCGGTTTGAAGAGTCATTAGCGGAAGAAGTGAAGGAGGGTTACATTAAGTGAACCCCTCTCTCGAGAATTTAAGGTTGCGAGGTTGCGTGCTGGCACTTAAACCGCTATTTAAACCAACGCCCAATTTCTTGGGGTGGTGTGTGCGTTTGTTGTTATTTTACAGGCGGGAAAGATGGGTGATATGATGTGGAAGCTGTATTATACCCATATTGGAATAGGGAAAAGTCGATCTTTAACGACTCGTCTTCGTTTCGAACGGTTTTTAAGAATGGAGCAATTCAGTAACAGTTCCTGAATTACACATATATAGAAAAGAATATTACATTATATTTATTATTACTCTGCTCAAAATGATTTTCAAAATATTTGTTGTTACTAAGTTGGCACAGCTGTTTTCTATACTGACGCGGAGTTTAAACACGATCTGTCATTTAGTTTGTTTACTTTGTTCGATTTTGTCAGTTCTCACAAGTGTATTTTGCGATTTTTACAAAGGATAAAAATATCGAACAAAGAATTTGTCTCAAATTTTGCATAGCAAATAGAATTTCGTGTGCCGAATCGCTGAGAATGTTACAGAAGTCTTAGGGTGAATCGAATTTATCAAAAGCACGTGCATATGAGTGGTATAGTGCTTTCAACAGCAGCTGAGATGTGGTGGAAGATTTGCCTCTTTCTGGTCGGTCATTATCATCTTCAACTAATGTTAACATCGATGAAGTGGAGAAAATGGTAATGGAAAATTACCATTTAGGTTCAGGAGAGATATGCAATGAACTTTCTATGTCTTACGAATCGATTTGTACCATTTTAAACGATTGTTTTTGCATAAAACGCATTGTAATAGGTGATGAGACATGGGTTTATGAGTTTGACATCCAAACCAGTCAACAAGCTTCCGAAAGATATAACCTGATCGATTGAGAGGGCAAATTTGTCTAAAAATGCCAGATTTGTGGAAAGAAAATGGATTTTGCATCACGATAATGCACTATTTCAAAAGGCTATCATTGTAAATGAATTTCTGACCAAAAACTCAACAAAAACCATCGAACAACCAATGTACTCACCTGATATGGCTCCGGCCCACTATTTTTTTTTCAAAACTCAAATTACCACATCAATAGAAGACATAAAAGGGAATTCGCGGAGAGAATTGAAGTCAATTCCGAAAATAGCATTCAAAAAATGAATTTTCAATGAAATAAAACTATGGTATTCAGATTTTCACTATATTAACAAAACTATGGCCGGTTTCACCACTCTGTGGCTTCATCAGATAGATACAAACTAATTAATAGAGTTATTACTCTTATAATATTCTTATTTCCTATTTATTATTACATTAGATACAAGTACAAATGTTATGGTGGAAAACCTATCGGAGTTGCTCACTTTATGAAGTGAAAAGTTTGAGTAATGAAGAAGGATTTAGATCTAAATCCTTCTCCATAAAGTAAGCAACTCCGATGAATTGTCCACCATTCCCTTTGTACATGTACCTACTGTAATAATAAGTTGGAAGTAAGAATATTATAAAAGGAATAACTGTTCATTAGTTTGTATCTATCTGATGAAGCCACAGTGAGGTGTAACCGATCATAGTTTTGTTGATATAGTGAAAATCTAAAAACCATAGTTTCATTTCATTGAAAATATATATATCAATTTTCATCAAGTAACGTCCTCCTCAATCTAATTATTGAAAGAAGCTGAGACAAGCTTTTTGGTCATTTGGTATCTCAAGCTAATTCTAAGATATGCGACCAACACACAAAATATCTGGTTCCTATCCAGTTGTTTGAAGAACGAAGTATTTCCCAAATATATAAAACTGAAGACACATAATATCAGCCCCGCAGCGCGAAATGGAGAATTACAAAGCAAGAAGAAATGGTTGAGGTCAGACATCAAGTTTCAATACATCCAACGAGACAACTACAACTTCTTCAAGGTAATCCATTCGGAGTTGCTTCATAGATTGCATTTAGTAGAATTTGACATTTTAGATTCCGTAACAATTTCATTAATTAATTCACAAAAAGTATAAAATTCAGTTGCGAAAATTGAATAAATTATTGAGTAATAAATTACAACTTCAAAAATCAAGTCCAAATTTTCCGATCACCAATTTTATGATAGGTTTTAAACACAATTAAGAGTCAAATAACGGTCGTCTCCATTTCGATCTGCTAGGAATTGAAACCGAAATAGCCCTAAATTATTCATCGCCAGCCAAACATCTAAAACACACTTCACCGTTGCTACTTCAAAAAGAGTTCAATAGTTTTCAACCTAAGAAATTCGAAAATACAACTTTACAGTCCATTAAATCTAAGTCCGCATCTGAAGATATCATATTCACCAAAGCAGACAAAGGTCATACAGTTATAGTTTTAAATAAAGCAGATTATTTATTGAAAACCCAAAATTTCATTGAATCAGGTAGTTGAAAAAATTGATAAAGATCCAACCAATAAATTTCAATCCATAGTAAAAAACGCTTTAGAGTATGCCAAGTCCTTCCGAATTATTTGATCGATAGCTCTGAAGAAGAAAATAAAAAACACTTTTGCAGATTTCGACGGTAGTCTCTACTTGGTTTTTGCTCTTGGCTATAGTTCGGGATCGGGTCAATAGTGATATTGAGGAATATTTCGTTATTTGTTAAGCATTTTGTTTATGATCAATCATTCCATAATTATAATCTCTTATCGAATCGATACATAGCTTTGTGGCAATCCAGATGGATGTTGTTAATAGATGTGCAGACTGACGAGTTCAAATGCGGAGAAAACTGTAGTCTCTAACTTCTGTTCATGATATTCGAATGAACTGTACCATTACTATTGTGGCCCTTTTTGATGATGATTACGATGAGGAGATCTGAAAACTTGCTCCTTCAAGGAGGAATTCATGATAAGATTGAATACTGCTTCTTGAATAAAGCCCTCAACGTATTAATACACATAGCGATAATATCTCATTAGATCTTATCTTGGGATATGATTAAACTTAGAACTAGATTGAGTAATTTTGGAATAATGAAACAATTTCAGTTAGCAATGGAAAATTGTGTTTGGAATACATAAGATAAATATGATTTTCATTCGGAAACTATATGTTGTTTTTAATATCTTTCTGTTTCTTCGTATAAAATACTAGCCTAAGCCAGCGGCTTCTTCTCTGTGACAGTAGAATATATTATTAAGCCGTCTTCACCACATGGTACATATTTGCTATCACGAAAACTACACAACTACAAATTTCATAATAACTATTGGATCACGATCACAGGTCGAACATGACATTAAATATCATGGAAATGAGTTGCTCAGTTGGCAGAATGCAGGAGGCTTTTACCAGCATCATATGATGCTAATTTGATCAAAATTTACCGAAGTAGGAAGATGATATTAATTTATTCAGTGAAACAAACCCTAAAGTTCGGAATATCTTCATCACCTTGATCCCCCTGTCATCCATCCAGATACTAGTCGCGCCAACAATGAGTGATACACATTCACAATTTGTTAGCAAATTTTGGATTATCTCACAAGTAGGTAAAAAAGGAAATACAAAAAAAATTGGAGGAATACACGGATTATACCATAACAATAATGACTCTTGTCATTCTGTCTTGGTTTTCATGTGATGCTAGAACACATTACGGATATTCTACTTTTCATATAAAGATATTAAGTTTTCGAAGGCTGCATCGAAATAATGTTTATTAATAGCTTCGCATAGTATTTATATTTTTGAAACCATAAAATGAGAAACGGTTTTTAATTTACTTGACTCAATAGGAGGAAAACCTCAAACTGTATTTCAGATATATTAAAAGAAACCGTAAATATTTGTACCTTGATTAATTTATATTTATTTCTGATCAACCGAGAATATTAAGAAATTCATACATTACTAGAATATTACAGACAGTAACCAATTAAACAGTCATTATAATAAAGCCAGAAATAAGAAAATGATTATTGATTAACTAAGGTGTTACTACAATAACGGATATTCATTCGTATCTGCAAATATTGGATCACTCTAAATCAACAACTGGTCGCATTTTGATTCGATGTTGTGATCCTATTTTCCATTACCAAATTGTAGGGATCATATTGTGAGAGCAGATTCGAAAAATTTGAGAAAAGACCAATGAAACGTTTTTCTTCGCGGAGTATGCTTTTTGTTGAATTCAATTCTAATTCACCGGCTCGCTTGAGTATCCATCTTTCGGAGGAGATGTAAAGCCGTCGGTCCTGTCTAACAGAGATGTGTTGGACATTAAAGATCCCTTCCCTCGACACGAGAGGGGTTCGGCAAAATTCCCGGGTTAGTGAGGTGACAGAATTTCCCGGCGTGCCATTGGCCGAAAGGCGGAAATAGAGCACGTTAAAGAAATAACAAACAGACAATTCTATTTCAAATAAGCTCGTCCTTGTGAATGTTCCAAAAAAAATTAATCAGGTTCTCTTCTTGAAGCTTTTCTATGAGAAATGATGCAGAATAGAGGACAACATAAAGTCTGGAGCTTAGTACTTGAATATAACGTTTGATGCCTTTCCTACCTTCAGGCTTTCGAACAACTTAACTTTTACAAAGTTAGGAGGTTACACCTTAACAAAGAGGAGTGACATTATAGAAGAACTGTGTAATACTTCTATTGTCTGAGGTTGGTCTTAACGTTAAACTTTTTGATGAATTTCGTTCTTGTGGCTTCTTTCAAGTGAAAGTAGATGTAAAACAACCTTAATATTCTATTTTTGGGACGAAGAGCAATTTTTGTTGTGTTTTCTATTTTCTTCAAACAACATTAGAAGCATGTCACGTCTAAGGCCCAGTCTTCACTACAACATCAATATTGAAGTAGATATTTCCATACAGCATGGAATGCTTGTTGCGAAGATCACCTGATGAAAAGAAGTTTCGGGTAATTATCTAACAAAATTGACCTTGATGCTGCGGAAGAGCTCTGCAGAAAAGTTAAATATAATATATGTAGTTGGGAATATCTAAAACACTATCAGATATCGATTGCATAAGTCAAAAAAAATTCACCATCCATTATACTATACCACAGAACTAAATTCACCTGCAAAATGAATTCTATCACAAAAATTAAAAGTGAAAAAAATTGAGGTGCATAAATTTTGAACTTTTAACTTGCATTCGCTTAACAATAACAGGGTATTCAAGAAAAGAAATATAACTAACCTTAGATTAGGTATATATGTATTAGGATCGTCCTAAAGTATCCGACCAATATTTGGGGCACGTATGCAACTAATAAGTCTTCACGATCACCCCGAGACCCTTTATTTCCGGAATAACGCATTGGTTCGTGAACGATATACTTTTGTTTATGATGTCGTTTTTCGTTCGTCGTATTTCATGTTTGCAAAGAATGACGACACAATCGAAACAACTCATTTGTGGTATATTTGGCTTCAAACTCGAGAAGCGTTGTGCCGTAATTATCGGAATGGTCAAAACATCCGTTGGAAGTGTACGAGTAAAACGAAAATAAAAGAGTGGTATAAACGGTTCACAAATAGCCAAAATTTGTTGATAGCGACCCACGATTTAGGTGTGGCAGACGAGTATATTAAACAGGTGCGACTTGCAATCAATGAAGAATGTCGTTTAACCGTGTTATCTTAGAATATTCAAAAAATGTACGTCAAAGTCGAAGCAAAATAATGTTGAGTGTTGAGGTTTGATTATGATGGTCTACTGTATCATGAGTATACTCATGCCTCTGAAGGTCAGATAATCGTCAAGGATTTTTTTAGCCTTTCAAGTTTTGAAAAGGTTGTTTTACCCGAGAAGAAGAAAACAGCGTTGGGCAAACGATGATTGGCTACTTCATCACGATAACTCCAAAGCAATATTCCACAAAGAACAAGGTTCTACAGCTAAGTCAGCGTCCGTGTAGTTCAGATATAGCTCCCTGCTGTTTTTTGCTGTTTTCAAGATGAAAGCACCGCTTAATATAGACGCTGATTTGACGATAAACAATCGAAAAAACGCAACAACTGCTTTAACAGCGATCCCTAAAATAAAGAATCAGAAATTGTTTCCAGGATTGGATACACCGTTGGGAGCGTATTGTTGAATCTAATGGATACTTCGAAAAATGCACCATGAACCAGATTAATTTTGGGGCAATCCTCATATATCCACAACGACCTGTTGACGTCGGAAAGCTTTAAAGCAGGGGTGCTCAAACGGTCGATCGCGATCGACTGGTCGAGTGCTTTTTGACTAGATTTCGAGAAAAAAATTTTTGCTAAGTAGGTAACAAAACTACAAAAATTTATTACGTAATGAAATAACACTCTGCTAGCGGCGTACTTGTCAAAGAAAAGCCTCGTTTTTTAATCTTGCTGCTTTTCTAGAAATTTCGAGCGGCGCGTTTGACGGGAACATTCGAGACTTCCTTTCACGCCGATATAAATGTTGCACCTGTAGGAAATGTAGTCATTCTGAATTGTAACTTTTTTCATTTCAATAACGATCGGGACGAAGAATTTTTCTTTTGTATGGTGAAGGATAAGTTCATTTGTCTTATTTGACGGGCGTCAGTTGCAATACCTAAGCGTGGTAACTTAGAGAGGCATCATAAAACGATTCATAAAAACTATGAGAAGGATTTTCCGCCACAGAGTGAATTAAGAAAATGACATTGATGTTCGTGATTTGATATCTTGTTTGAAAAAAGAACAAGCCATGTTCGCAAGACCAGCCAAACAAAAAGCTGCTACGATCTCGTCATTTAAAATATCTCATATATTGGCGAAATACAAGAAACCATCCGAAGATGGATTGGTTGTGAGGAAGAATTTATTGAAGCGGCTGAGACTGTTGCTATTAGAGAACTTCAGTTATCTCGTCCGACTGTCACAAGGCGTATTGAAGTCATGAGTCAGGACATGGCAGATAAACTAAAACATGATATCATGAAATGTACATACTTTCTCTACAGTCATACGAAAACACCGATATGACAGACACTGCCCAGCTGTGTATTTTTATTCGGATGGTATTCAGTGCCATGTTGGCTAATGAAAAATTTTTGACAATCATTCCTCTGAAGGGGAAGACCCGTGGTGAAGATATATATGACGTTTTTTCAATTTTGTAGAAAGCTACAAGTTACCAATATATAAATTAGTGTGCATTACAACCGATGGAGTACCAGCAATGACTGAAAACAAAAACGGTTTTGTGGGATTGTGTCGAGCTAATGAAGATTTTCCTTCATTTTTTTCATTTCATTGCATTATACATCAACAAGTTTTGTGTTTAAAAGAGTTAAACACTGAGGAAATTATGTGCATTGCAAGACTCTGAACTCCATCCGTACACGTAGCTTGCAACGGCGGCTCTTTAAGTTGCAGTTGGAAGATATGGAGTCAGATTTAGTTCTTCACACTGACGTCAGGTGGTAAATATAATAATATTATAACAGCTTTTGTAGACGAAAGAGGTGATGACACTCAGATGTTGAAAAACGAAAAATGGCTGACTGATTTGGCATTTTTGACTGACATCACAATGCACTTTAACACCATTTACTTGGAGCTTCAAAGTAAAGGAAAAACTATCATTGGGATGATTAGCGCAGTAAACGCATTCAAAAGTAAATTGCAACTTATGATAGATCAACTGAAAAGAAAGGATCTGAAACATTTTTCGTCTTTGAAAGGAAGGATTCCTCAGTTGAATTATGATAGGTATGAGGCTGAATTATTAAATATTTTAGGACCATTCGAAATGCATTTTTATGATTGCAGTAAATTGGCAAATATAGCATCATTTTTGAGTTATCCTTTTTCATGTAAAAACATTGAGACATTAGCTACTGAAATAGCAAGTCAGTTCAATATGAACTCATGTTCTGTTGAAAATGAGTTTGTGCAAATTATATCAGATATACATCTCAAAGCTACAGCATCTGATACAAATTTCTGGTGTTTTATATCTGAAGATAAATATCCAAATCTAAGGCAAATCGCCTTTCAACTAATAGCAATGTTTGGGTCAACTTACTTGTGCGAGTCTGCATTTTCTGAAATGAAGATAATCAAGTCAAAATATCGAAATCGACTAACTGGCGATCATATGTCATCATGCTTGCGATTATCACTCAGTCGTTACGTACCATCTTATGCAAAGTATGCTGAGGACATGCAGTGCCACGCTTCACGTCCAAAGTCACTCCTTAGTTAAGTTTAACACCTTATGTTGTTTTGTAATAACCAATGAACTCGCAATTTTGAATAACTATGAGTTTTTTGATGGTCATTATAGAGAAGAACCTCACTAAACCTAAACCAAACTTAAATAATGTATATTGTGCGGAAAGCTAATATCTATATATGCTACGGTACATCCTACCTAGGTAGGTAGGGTGTATCGTATATGTACGACAACCCTGCATCACACATACTTGCAGCTTCTCCGAGTCGATCGTAAGTAGTCTAAAAATATTGAGGTAGATCGCCAGCAGTTCAAGTTTGACCACCCCTGCTTTAAAGCATTCAAAATATACAAAGTTCATATGAAAATTGATTCACCGATTAAGTAGGTTCACCATATTATCTATCTCTATTTCAGACGAAATGTGTCATATTGTCACAATGTGCAGTATTTCATATTGATCGAAATTATATTAACGGAATTTTCTTTTGAAGAAACAAAAGTGTGTTTATTTGCGAAATATCGAATATAACAACAAAAAATTCTCTGAAACCCATTGCATATTTTCAAATTACAATTGATATTTTGAATGAATAATACGCATTCCTGAATATAATATTTTCTCTATGAAAAGAAAAATAAATGTTGGATACCATTTCCAAACGAAATTCACGTATTTACAAAGTTAAATTGTTCTATCGAATATTTCGATTCCGAGTTATCAATCACAATTTCACGTAGTGTTCAATTGTTACGGGCAAGATACACTGTACTCATATGAACAGTTTATATGACTGTTTTTTTTGTACATTTTATCATTGTTTTATTAAAACAGAACATAATTTTCTAAGTTATTTGCGATAACTTCAAGATGAAATTTATATGAAAACGACACAATATCATCATAAATCTAAGTAAACTGTAAGGAAAACATGTTACTACATGTACCTAACATCAGATGTAGTTATTAAAGAAAGGATTCATTTTGGAAAACTCGACGAATTCCTTTGGCTGGCTTTTTGGATAAATGGTTAACAGCTCTTTTCTTGCTTGTTGAACTCATAGTTTAGTGGTTGAAAGATTGCAATTTGGAGTCATGCAATGTTCTGAGATATGTCGGCTCAACGCTATATTGGCCTCCACTGGCTCCAGTGTAAGAATGAATGACATATTTTTTATCCACAAAGGTCTACCGTTGTTCGACGCTTGTTTTCGAAATTTTCATAGTTTGACAACCACCACCTGCTTCCCCCTTTCTCTTAAGAAAATTTTAATAATAATTATTTATTTTCACTCATACGGTGCAAGAATGCTGATGTAGAATCCAAACATTCCTAATCTTAAAACCTCTATAACAGGGGTTCCCCTGTTCCCCCTTTTTTGTACCACGCCCCTCTGTTTATTTGAAGACCCCCCACGCCCCCCTTGTACGTATAATGAAAATTAAAACAAGTTTTACATGAAAAACGATTATAATTACTGATACAAACATTGTAACACAAATACATTTTAAATTTAAGAAAGGTAAAGCAATAGGCCTACCTACTTACAAAAACAAAACATAAAATGTAATTTAGTGAGATGGGTACGCTTGCATATTCTGGATAAGTTGACAGATCCTGGGTTGAGTTTCAGACAAAGCATAGCGTAGGTCACTATCAAGTTACTATCAAGTTCGTTGCGGTACTTGGTTTTGATCGCCACAAGAGTTGAAAACGCTTTTTCGCACAAGTATGTTGTTGAAAAAGGCAAGTACATCTGAACAGCTTTCTCTGAAACACTGGGGTAAATTTTCAAGTACTTTAAACAAGGTTAGGTCTTGTTCATTTTTTTAAAATCGTATCTTGCAGCAGAGTCATTTTTTATTTCTATTCCCTTCTCTTGCAACTCTTCTGGCAGCAACTGTATGTCCATGTTGAATGGGCGGTGGATAGTTTGTAAAACTCCTCTGACGCGTTAGGAAAGTACCTGCTGAACTTCTCTTTGAGGTTCTTCAAATGGTCAATTATAAAGTTTTTCAAGAACGGTCCTTCAAAAACGTCCTCAGGAAATACGTCTTCTGATACTGACACTACTTTGTTGAAACTTGAATAGGTGTTGGAGTTCATTGACACTTTACGTATCCAAAGTTGTAGTTTCTCAATGTACATCTTAATGGCATCCCGATTGTTACTATATTTGAGTCTGTACCTTGTAGTCTTAAGTAAGGTGTCAAAAAAGTCGGATAAATAGGCCAAAATCATTTGGTTACTGGATTTTTTTAACTGTGCACTAAGCTCGTTTTTGTACCAAAAACGTAATCACTTCATCACTGAGCTCAAATAGTGTTCCCAACATATTTCCTTTTGATAGCCATCGTACTTCTGTATGAAATAGCAGCGTTTGGTGGTCACTTCTTCACACAGACAAAGACAAATACAGTCGAGTATTTAATGCACTATTCTACTGTAATACATAGCTTTAAAATAGCATTGAGTTCTTTTTGAAGCGTTTCTGCTGCTAAAGCTTGGCGGTGAGTGAAACAATGGATCCCAACCACGTCAGCATTCTTCTGGTTGACTAACTGCACAAAGCCTGTGCGAGAACCGAGCATTGAAGGAGCACCATCTGTGCATACACCAATAAGTTTTCGACAAGAAAGTTTATGTTTCTCAAAAAAGTCTGATACTGCTTTCATCACATCTACAGCTTTAGTGGTGGTCACCAGCTCAGTAGAAAACATCAGTTCATACAACATATACAATCAAATGAGAACATTGTGCTACTTCTGTACTCTCGTCAAGCTGGATAGCAAAAAACAGTGATTTTTTAATGCATCAACCACCTGGTATTTAATGTCCTCGGCCATATCATCAATTCGGCGTTTTAAGGTGTTGTCTGAAAGTGGTATTAGCGATAACTTTTGCCTACTATCAGTTCTAAGGACAACATCGGCTGCTTTTAAAAGGCACGGCTTAACAAACGTTTCACCAATTGTGTGACTTTTCTTTTCCTTAGAATAAGAAGAGATAATTCATAGGAAGCTTCGAGTACTTTTAGAGATGACTGAGCAGCCGATCCAGTGCTATCTAACTTCATGCACTTTAAATTCTGAGATTTTGCAGCGAAAAACTAATTAAGTTTGTCCTTCAATGAGGCGTGTTTGATTGACAAATATCTCAGAAGACGATAAGGCCTCATCGCGTAATTGCTTAATAGTTCATAGCTAATAACGCACTGAGAGTGATCAACATTATCTTTAAGCAAGGAACAAACCCATATTGAATCTAATCGTCAATATACTTGCGTTTCTTTGCCATGTTCATCTTCTCTGATTCAGATTCACACAGAACTCACACAGCACAAAAACAATTACTCCAATTATAACATCGCGACAATTATAGAACGCCCACAATACAGAAAACACGCTGACTGATATTTCACGGACTAGTTACAACTCAAGCGCTGAACAAACTGCAAGGTTATTGACATTGGACTAAAGATGTGTGGGGGGATATTATGGCATTTGGGGCATCGTTTCTGCTGGGGTGGAAAGGGTGCGGGGACACTCACACTCACACCAAGGCCAAATGGAGGTACGGTACACACGGCCGTTGCCTTCGAGGGGAACGGTTTGGAGAACCTTGAACTCTTGTGTGCTTTGTAAATTTAAAAACAGTAGCCTTCTTTGATGAAGTTTACAACCTTATTAAAACTTTACAAGAACAATTATGAAAACTTAGAAAGACTTTATTTCAAAGATTTAAGGAAATTATTTTCGTAATTTTTTATTTCTTTCATTTCGGTGTCACGCTCCCCCTGGGAATATCTGTAGGATCTTTAATACAGTGGGTTTCCTGGACTTTCTCCACGCCCCCAGTTTGGGAACCAATGCTCTATAACAACATTTCTCAGGCATTTGAGTTCATTCGACACGTATTATTACCTACTCAAGACGGAAATTAGGTAGGTTCAGTTCAATTAGACATGCTCGTTTCTGGTCGATATCTGCCTCGACCGAATTTACTACCCTTCCGTAGTTACAACTGGTCGTTTTGATGTAACGGTGCTAAATTATCGTTGATGAATCTGAACTCTTGCAAATATATGATAAAAATGCTAGTCATAACAAATGGTTGCCTCCAGGTAGATTATCGATACCCGTGAAAATTTTTCATAATTTATCTTCAGATTACAATTACTATATATCATGAATACGAAAAAAATGCAATATCTAAGGTGTAAAGTTTTTGATGATATTTGCATCCACTCGAAGTTCTAGAAGCCATTTGTCTAAGGAATATCTGTGCTTGAGTTATATGATATTCTCGTAGCGGGAATATCAAATTGTTAACATGTCGCTAACAGAGGTTCATATATTCCGGCGAATATTGTGGAGACAATACGGCTACTTCCGTGTTCTGTGAATACAGACAATAGCAAAATGCGACAAGGGTTGGATTTCAAATTTAATTCACACTATAGTCGGGTGTGAAATAATCTACTGTTGAATGTCTCACGAACACACTTGATGTTATCATGAAAACAACATCAAGCTGATGTTGGTTTTTCTAAATTTAATACAGGACGATGAATTTTTCTTCAATGTGGTACTTGTTCGGTGTTATATTGTGCATAAAATGTTAGCGATATTGAAATAATTTCTGAAAATATTCAACTACAAATAAAATTTATAATATCAAAATTAAATAAGAATAAAGTGTCAATACTAAACGATAAAGATAACGAAATTTCAATTAGACTGTACTCTAATAATACAAACAATTTATTCTGGAATTCTTTGGGAAAGGTCAATGCGATCGATAAAAATGAAAGTACCTACGCATGCCAATTGCTCAACCTTTTTCTGGCTGTAGCGCGAGTAATTAACTTATGAAACAACCAGGTATTTTCAGATTGATTTGATCTGAATCATTCTGTGAATCCTCTACAGATCTATTATTTTTGAGAGGCTGATATTACGTGGGGGATATTCCTTAGCCTTCATCAACCTTTCCTAAATACACACATCACAAAAATTGTCGCATCACCTGGTATTCTGAATTTCACAATCGCAGTTTCTCTGTCAACATATGAGGGGTAACATTTATTTCCATATGATCTCGAACACGTCTGAAACAAGAATGAGTTTATTTAACTATCAGTATTCGTTCAATTTCTCTTCTTATTGTAATGGCTGCTGAACGTCCTGGACGCTATTTGAGTGATCATGCTTGCGGGCTCAGTAATGGTGTGGGGAGGCATTACTTTCCATGGTCGAACTGAGTTAGTCCTAATGAATAATCGAAGAATGACAGCAACCAGATACATCGCAGATATCTTTGAACCTCATGTTGTACCCTTTGGCCCATTGATTGGCGAAAACTTCATTTATATGCATGAAAATGCTCGGCCTCAAGCAGCTAGAGTAGTTACAGAATTTCTGCAAAATGCCGAAATTGATATTTTAAGATGGCCAGCCAGAAGTCCCGACTTGCATCCCATATAACATGTTTGGGACAATATCGGGTGGCAAATTCAGCAAAGTAGGATGCTTGAAGAACACTCCAACAACTAGAAAATCTGCTTTCTGAAATTTGGAACTCAGTGACTCAAGAGTACATCCAAAATTTGTTTGAGGGGCTTCCGAGACGTATACTGGCAGTAATTAGGGCTCGGAGAGGAAACACTCGATTCTGAAAATGATTAGTTACCATTCGATGCTAGTTGATTGGTCTCTTCGCGAATGTTTGAAGATGGTAGAATCTTTTAATTTTTTATTAATTCGAAAATTGTTGATATTTTTCATCATAAACTCATCTCTTTTGAATGATTTCTTGTTATTTCACACTTCTGAAAGTTACCAAACGACTCTTGAATGGCCAACCTAAAAGTTTATATAGTATTGTCGTAAAAGTAGGGTAATGTGGGTAGTGTATTTTCTCAGAGGCAGATGCCTAGGTTGCAGCAGTGCAAATATAACCCAAGCCCCAGGCAATGTAGAAACGAGACGGAAAAAAATTAAGGAATTAAAATGTAGATTCAAATAACTCGATAAGTCCCTGGTCACAGAAAACACCGCCAGTAATATACCACTTTTAATTTTTGTTGATACCAATATTCAAAAGATGCATGTTAAAATTTCAGAACGTATAGTTCAATATGATATCGAAAACGATGTAGAACTACATTTGTTTTGCCGCGTATTGATCAAACACTGTTTTTTGATGTAAAAAAATATACAAGCTAGAATTGGCTTGATAAATATTATTCTCACTCTACTGAATCGACAACAACCGTTAACAGATGGTATACTGATTGTAAACGTCGTTGAAGAACCACCGACGAAGCAGAATACTGGAGTCACCCAAATTCAGCAGTTGTTTCAGAAAATACAGAAAGAGCCCACAAGATAGTTTTGAGTGATAACAAATTGCAGTTTCGTGAGATAGCAGTGGTTGTCAAGATATAGTTTGAAAAGTTTCCGACCTCTTCGTGAAGATAGCAGCACTCGTGAATAAAAGCTACTGAATTTTCATTATACGTCTGCTGATAGTTATTCACCAAGGTTTCAGCTATTTTGGAAGCGCAGTTGTTATGGAACAAGCGTTTGAGTCAGTCGACGTGAGTGTTTTTGCGAAAATGGGCAAAATCGAATATCGAGCTATCCTTAAATATCTGTTTTTGAAAGGCCATACGCCTATAAAAATTGAAAACGAGTTGAATTCTGTGTATGGGGACTAATAGGCACGATCATTTACCACAGTAAAATTTCGGCCAGCTGAATTTAAAAGTGGCCGTAAGAGCTTGGAAGACGATGAACGAACGGGACTTCCAAAAACTGCACCTACCGAAAATAACATCGCCAAACTTCACCAAATGGTGTTTGACGACCGTACGATGAGTGTGAGAGATAGCAGAGATTATGAACATGTAACAAGAACGTGTTTGTCACATATTGAATATACCTTCACACATAAAAAAGCTGTCCGTGCCTTAGGAACCGCGTTTGCTCACGTTAGACCAAAAACGTGTTCGAATGAATTTCTAACGCTTTGTTGGCACAGTCTGGAGAGTTTTGGCGCCGATTAATTACTGTGGATGAAACTTCGAAACACCATTATACGCTAGAATTAAAAACAGTCCAAACAGTGGATGGCAAAAGAAGAACCGGTTGCAAAAAAAGGACTGGAAAAACGAGCAACTGTTTTTTGGGATAGTCATGGAGTTATTTTGACCCATAATCTTCAAGAGAGAAAATCCCCCATAGGAGTATACTACGTATCACTACTTGACATGCTAAAAACGGCCACATTTACAGAAAAATAAAATCCTGTTTCACTAAGACAAGGCACTGTCTCTCACCTCACTGGTTGCCATGGCGAAAATCAACGAATAACGGTTTGAACTGCTTGACCATACTTCTTATTCACTAGATCTAACCCTAGCCGACTTTTTTCATTTCCTCAATTAAAATTGCGTTCGGAGAAAAAAGATTTTCATCAACTGAGAAAGCAATCACCTCCATGAAACACTATTTTGAGAAAAACGCCAAAAACTATTTGGACGGGTCACAGAGATGGTAACATTACTGGAAAAAGTGTGTAAAGTTACAAGAAGACTATGTGGAAATATGAAAAAAAGACTTTTGTTAGGTCGGAAAACTCTTCAAACCACCATGGTATTAACTATTTTGCATGAACATTTGGCAATGAGAATGTTTTGCTCGAAATGGGACTGCGCTTGCTTATGCGAATACCATTTCGAAGTGTTTATCCAAAAATACAGGTTTTTTTCGACGATGTGGGACAAAAGATCAAATATGGATTCAATATCATACTTCCGAATAATATGAAACAAGGGTGCATTCTTCTTTGAACCCAATAATTGAAGATTTTACTTCAGTGCTTCTACTTGGTAAGAATTCTGCTGGACCCGTTTATTCCTTCGTAATGTACGAAATTAATATGTTAATTTATGGTTTCTCAACAAGTGGTAAACTACTGAACCAATTCTCTCTGATAACATTACGATTGATACCGGAAATCGAATGGATCAATCGGAGGACAATGTCTTCACCAGAGTTATTTATTCTATATGAAACTTCAGGTTGCATCTCAACATAGGGTTCCAAATTAATTGTGTACGATGTTTTTGCATTAACAAAAGCAAACATTTTTAAACCATATTTGGCAGGCTTACTTGGCATATATTGTTTTAAGCCACATCTGTCTCTGAAAGCTAATAGTTGTTCGTCCTCTATGAAATTTGCTTGAAAATTCACTAAAAAATTTCCAAAATCTTCCCGAATAGGAGCCAACTTTTCAAACTCGCGTCTCTTGTTCCTAGTTTCTATATCGTCGAATCTAATACATCTTAGAAGGAACCTGAATCTATTTTCACTCATAGCAAGGTAGCATGATTCGATTCCGCTTCCTCTATAATTGTCCCAATTCTTTTTCAAATTTTTTCTTGAACTCCTGAAAGTGCCAATGAGCAACAAAATACCTATAAAAGCACTCATTTCCCTTTCATCAGTATTTCTCGCGTCCCGAATCATGTCTACTTTGTTTTGACATTTTCTATATATATGTTTTTTGACACCATTATAATACGAACGATTATATCGTTAACGAACAATTTTATGCACTGAATTTCGGTTATTGCATCACGAGCATTAAATTTCGTTCCAGGGACTTGTCTTACAATATTATGTGAACGAACTCGAATTTGGTGGCTCGGTGAAGTTTTTCTGCATCCTCTATTACATCCTACTATAAATCTGTGTCAGGGCCGATCTCCTCAACAACATATCGTTCTGCATTATCGTCTTCCTCATCATCGTTTTCAGCAGAGAAATTTTCAAAATCACTGGGAAGTTCATTGAACCACTGTAACCAGACTCCAGGATCTCTGGTGGACGGTACACGTCGTCTTTTGGGTTCAGACATACTTTCTTTTCAAGATACCAAGAAATTGGACTTGAACTGAACTGACCCAAAATACAAAGTAAAACGTGAATGCTCGCGTGGTCTACAATCGTAGACCAGTCATATTCAGAAGCAAATATCTTCAAAAACCAATCGCTAACACTGTCAAAAATATACTGATGCACTAAATACTCTCTACAGCTACTGAAGAGTAGGCGCGCGTAATAAAAATAGTCTACCAATGAACGTCATTGAAAATGGCGCGGTGTACGTCCGTAGACCACACGAGTAACGGAGGGTTAATGATCGCAATACGTGTACGAGTTTATTGTGGTCCCTCTAGGCATAAACTTGACTAGTAGCATCAGCTTCGGGTCCCGAAACACCGTAGCCATGCTTTTACCGACTGACAAATTTTGCTTAAATTTTTTACAGGCGATACCCTGTGTTTCCATTGGCGTGATTATTGTTTCACATCCGGAGTGACGTACCTATACTACGTTTCATCCCTCGTAATTCGATTCGATTCTAAAAATTCTTCACTATCGTCGTGCTTTTGTTTGCTGGCAGTTCTGAACTAATTCAAATATATTATTAACTTCACATAAAGTTTCAAGACGAATTGTTCAAATTTGCATTTCTATGCTATCTATAGAAATTGTTTCTCACTTTAAAACAAAAAGACTACAAAAGTAAACAGTATGAAGAAATCTTCGACGACGACGTTGATTCTAATCCAATTAAAGAAAATTAAAATTGAAAATGTTGATGATAATCAAAGTAACCATCCGAAGGATCAAGTAGAAATTATAAAACATCAGCAGCTGAAGAAAGATAGATCCAACTATTATTTTAACGATGAAGAAAACTCTTGTTTTTGTGTTGTATACCTTCTTCTTTTGAGAAAATATAATTATTACTCGGAGTTATATTCTATTTGATATGTTGTGTGTAAGTATGTTCTGAGCTTGTACTTGAGTGAACTTCTAAAGGTTTCTCCAAAATTGAAAATTTTAAAACAAATACTATAAGAATTTAATTTCATTTCATAAAATTATTGAATTTATTTATTTTCTTTCTCTCCTCCCCTGCTCTCCGCCCTTTCTTAAAGATGTGCCCTGGACCTAATTTATTCTAGTCCCGCACTGCTCTGGGGATAGAGCAAATTTACGAATTTGAGATTTGAAAAGGGTCTAACCTCTATATGATTAACATGTAAGTTGTTTTGATATTGTTAAAAATTTGATTTCTGTTCAGTTTAAGAATTGTCAGCTTAAGAATAATAGATGAAGTACACCAATATTCCAGAAAATGTTAATGTAATAATGATAAAATTTGCGCATAATGTCAGAAGGTTAATTAGAAAGCATTAT
This sequence comes from Cryptolaemus montrouzieri, assembly GCA_013387265.2. Taxonomy (NCBI): domain Eukaryota; kingdom Metazoa; phylum Arthropoda; class Insecta; order Coleoptera; family Coccinellidae; genus Cryptolaemus; species Cryptolaemus montrouzieri. The sequence continues at coordinate 131,636,031 of JABFTP020000185.1, forward strand.
TTTATACTGTTCTGTGTTGGAATTATTTCTAGAATTTACGCGATAGTAGCCACGTGTGGACGTAGAATGTCTATAAGAAGTATGGTTAACCATCTCTGTTGGTTTAGAAAAGACAGAAATAACATGGAACTGGTCAGCCGAGAAATGTAAATATTACTTAGAATCTCCAAAAGCGAAACGCTTGCGATCGACGATGATTACGAGTAAATATTTGTCGGTATTTAAATTTTATCATCGACTGTTAGACTTAAATAAATATTTGACGGATCCTTTCAGCGAATGACACAAAACTAACGTTGGATCTCTACGTTTAATTGGTCATGGAAATGTAACTTATAATAAAAATGTATTTCTGAAAACACGTAAGTATGCAAATGTTTGCAATCGAAGAGTGCGGTACTTTCAAATTCTAATATTTGTTTCCAGCAGCTTTACTCGTATTTAACTAGATTTGATCTGTTTGTTCAACGGATACCTTTCAACATTGTTTCGTAATTATAAAAAAATTTGTCATTCCATTTTGTTGAACCTGAATTTGAAGTAGCTCTTTTTAAATCGTGTTGTGTTGCTATGCAAAATGAAATAATCTTGTCGATTTAGACCTTCATCCTTGCATATATTTCCAACGATCTGAAGATTTGAATGGACGTTAGGAACACAACTGTAATGAAACTGTTAAAGTCCCCATCGACCCTATGCGTGCAAAAAAATCTATTCAGGAAAAAAATTTACTAGAAAGAGATCCTAACATTTAAATAAGTTTCCTGTGTTCTCTATAATTTGCACAAGTTTCCTATGAGGTAATGTATTCAGCGTGTTTTTTTTTAAACTTGATTTCCTCGGTAGGGCTGCTTCACGGTCTATCTCAGTAAAATTTAATGGAATGCCAGGTATTCATTCATCCATCATCATCATCTTCTTATTTCCTTCATCTTATTCCTTATCTTCTAGAGTTGACGTGAATTGTTCTAACAGCGATACATCAGTTGTTCGTCGTTCATGAAAAGATCTCCGTCTGTTGAAGATTCAACTTTCGACCTCGACAATTGCAAGACATAATATTTAAGAGGTTTCCTTGTGCAGGTGGAAGTAGAGTCTGGAAGGTTCCAATACAGTAATAATTAGCTTCCAACCCTATTCTTCTGGATCTAGTTGATAACATAGCAACGCTTGAACCTGGCAATATACACGATAAAAATGTTTGTGCGCAGAAGCCGCGGTGTTGTACTAGGTTTTTATTACGTATATTTTTCGAAAGATAAGTGATGTAACTTGTCTATACAAGTAACTTTTTCCGAGCTCCACATACAGAAAGAAGAAAGCAGATTCTGTTGTTGATTACAGTTTCAGTAGTAGAGTATTATAATTCGAAAACCATTCAACAGAAAGAAGTTTCGAATACGTCTTCACATTCTACTCTTAAAAGTGCCCGTAGATTGTCAAAATAGTTTTCACTAACTTTCATAGCAACAGATTTCCTAGAAAATCGGAAAATCCGCTACAAGTCAATGAAATCTCCTCGAGAATTGAGGACATTTTTTTTTGTTTGGAAGATTTGATGCGTAAGTATCATATGACACAGGATTGTTTCCAAATTTCTTTTTGTACATTTTATGCATCTTTTTCACATTCAGATCTTCAGATAGGTATTATTCAGAGGAATCCTTCAAACTGTAATGCGATTCTCTTTGCTAAATGAACGAATATGCTCAATTATAGCACCCATTGTGTCTTGAGACGATTTTTATGCTTCATTTTCAAACTTTTCGACGCTGCTCCAGTCAACTTTACCGAATGATGGAGAATCTCCAACTTCTTCCTTCTTATACCATCAACTAATCTAACCTTTGCCACTACGTTGTCTTTTTTGAAAGGCAGCCGGTATGAATAAACAAAATCATGCAGTTTTTTGAGTTACTCATTACGTCTTGGCGAGACTGGCGTTGTTTGATAGGTAGTACGGATATTATACCATAAATGTATAAATTTTGTTGGTAAACTGGTACGAGAAGATTGAACTGGCAGATTATTGACAGTCCAGTTTCCAGAGGAACTACATCAAAACAACGGATTTGTTTACACTTACAGTCTGCTCCAGTAGAATACTTGTGAACATATCTTTTAAGAACTTCGGTCATACAGCCAGTTTTTTTCTTTTTTTCGATGAACGTTCCACATTTTTCCTTCATCACTGCTCACTTGTTCACTATTCACATTAAAATCTTCGATCGTATAGCATAATTATTGAAAGCAATTAGGAACTTCAGTCAATACAATTCACTTCAACACAAGAAAACACGATAAGAATAAGAAATTGGAGGGAATTTGATATTGTGCCTTCATTCCATGTCCGGGACTGATATTGCGTGTTCTTCCCCGGTGCACCAAAATTTCATTTTATATTTTCTCTGCATCTTACGTTCTCTTCCCCACAATGAAAAGGTGCGATTGTAGTTCTTCTAATTGTCTACCAGATGGTACTATAAGGTAAAGGTGGGAGAGTTTCCGCACTTTTTAATATATTAAATTTCGTTTATTCCATTTAATCAAAAAATCTGTGTACAAAGAATAACATATATTTATTAATAAAATATAAAAAAACACGACTTCGATAATAAACAAAGACAAAAAAAAATGTTTCTCTAGTAAAAATGTGGCGTCTCTCCCTCAAGTTGGGTGATAGATGCCCCTCGCTCATATTATGAGTTTTCGTTATTTTCTTTCAGAATGCTTCGGAAACATAAGTTGCATGAGTCTCCATACATTGTGCAAGTTTCATGGAGCCACTTTTTACATTTGATCATTCAATCCAGTTTAGACGTTCTGTTATAGCTATCAAAACACCATGCAGATGTTCATGGTGTTTTGATAGCTATAAAAAACGTGGCTCCATGAAACTTGCACAATGTATGGAGACTCATGCAACTTATGTTTCCGAAGCATTCTGAAAGAAAATAACGAAAACTCATAATATGAGCGAGATATTGTATATGTTTTAACTGATTTTAGTTTCGACAAAGGTTCTTTATCGCTTTCTGAGCAGGATTGATCTTGGTAGTGGACTTTTTTGTCACAGAAATAATCTTATTTTTTTTATTTTCTGTTTTAGCTGCATTTGGTTCGTTTCCTCTTGACGTCCCAGGTTGAGGACTAGTAGTTCTATTATCATTACTTTTGTTAGACTCAGCTGCCTGATCTCCATTGACTTGTTGTTGTTTGGGGTTTATTTGATCTGAAGCAGCATCAGAAATAAAAAAGTAGTGTTCAGGTTAGATTTCGATCCAAAGGATGAATACCAGTAGGTATTTAGGAATCCCGCTGTGGCGTTTGTGGGAGTAGCAGCTCGTGTCCATGCTTTTCCTATAATATTTCCCATCTGGTATCTTTATATGTTTCTGCTGGGATTATTGTTCATCCACACATTTGCTTAGCGATTATAAAATGATTCTAATGGTCAAAAAAAAAACTTCTGTCAAGGGGTTGCAAAGCATGGGTACAGTGACTGGGAAAACATAACAAAATGATGTCGTTTTGATCCGTGGTTTCCAGTATTTCTACATCACTGGAATGAGAAGTATGCCCATCGAGCAACAGTAAAACTTTGCCTTGTGGTTTTTGAGGGACAAAGTGTTCCCTTAACCACTTCAAAAAATATCACTGTTTATAAAAGAAGAATTTTTATTCATATAGATAGTAGTGGCGACAATCCATCTGAAAACTCAGGTCTTCTGTTTACACCTTTAATAATGAGGGCTGGAGGAAGAAATACTCCTTCTGCATTAGAACATCCGATAACGGTTGTTTTCTCCCCTTTCTTTTCCTGCAAGTATGTGTACATCTTTGGTTCCTTTTTTAGCGATAACTTTTCCAGTTTTATTAATCATCTGCATTCCCATTTCATCCATAATAAAAATCTGTGATGGCTGATTAATGAAGTCAATTTCAACCATTGTTTTATCTAGAAGTTCAAAAATCCTAAGCACCTCTTTAAAGATATGAGAAAATTTGTGTTCAATTTAATTTTTTCAGCAAAATATAGCTCGTTTACAGTTTCCCTATCGGGAGCAAACCCAACAGGTCCCAACTTCGGTATGTCAGCCACCAGTTTTTTTCATCATCTCTGCCGAATATTCTTTAAATGTAAGGATCATATTTATTCTAATTTATAACGAAATATTTGTTGATTCACCTTCAGGTCCAAGGGAGCCCTTATTTAATTTTCCGCTTAAAAGCCGCCGTCCAATGGTTCAAACTGGTACCCCATATCTTCTTTGGGCTTCTCGCTCGCTTTGAAATTTCACCTTTTTTTACGGATTCAAGAGCAAGTCGTGACTGCTCTTCGGACCACTGTGCCCTAGTTTTAGCAGATGCGTTTCTAACGTATTTCTTTGGTATTATGGGCAGTTATGAAAATAGAAAATATAAAAAATACGAACTATGTAATGAGGCATCTCACACTAAATATTTGCCGTCCATAGGTGTAGACGCCACATCCAAACGTTATGAGTTCCCTGAATATTTTCAGTGAACAATACCTCTAAGACACCCTACCAATATACCTAGCATTAAAGTAAATCGAAAAAATTGCCCCGACGGTTGTAAACATTAAACCGAAAAAATTGTGATTTATTTAAGATATACAAACAAGCACTTTTAACCTAATTTTAAATATTTTTTACGTCGTAACGTATCGCCGCATAGCTCGTCCTAGCTGTGTCGTTTCCGCTTCCGTTTGATAACATGAGCGATGCATTTGGTATTATGCAACCCAAAAATGTTGTCTATGGGGCATCTCTCCCCGCGCGTCATCTATCCCACTTTTACCATAATATCATTTTTGCTCGTGGCTTAACACTGCGCCTTCTTCCCCTGAGACCTTCATTTGATTTGTATACTAGCAAATGTTTAATAATCCTCTGTCATTGGCAGGGGGTTCATGTATTTTTGTAGTAAACAGTCTAGGCCTTTCTGTCTTTCATTAAGGTAAAACTTTGCTAATCGGTGATAGTTAGTTTTTTCACCCTGCAACTCAAATAAATACTATTATTAAGTTTCTGTAAACGATCTTTGCTTTTTGGAAAAAAATATTAGGTAATTTAGTGATACTACAGTTATTATGTGATATGAACTTGGTAAACTTGCGATATGCACTTCATTAACTTGTGTTATTAGACGTTATATACAAGAATCAACAGAGTTGTATTTAAATATATAATGTTTATTATTGCACATTTTACATAATAATCTTAGCATGGAGTTTTACTGGAAAATAAAATAAAACCTATGAAGCATAACAGTAATGTCTAACTCTCAGCTGTTACCTGAAACACTATCACAATTCACAATAAGTAAAAACAAAAGGTTTACTATTAAATAATAAGACATTTATGTAACATAACCTGCACACAAACTTCGAAGGCTGGTTATTTTGGGATAGGTTAAAGCTATTGCAGATTGAAAAAGCTAAAATTTTGGTCGCCGGATTGAAGAATTATCAATATCAAAATAATTATTTCTAGTGATAAGAATGTTACCATAATACACAGAATCTCTTACCTTTTTTGGTTTCCTTTCGGTTTTCCCATTATTTGCGTAATTATCCAATTTAAAAATTATTTAGTTACACAACAAAAACCGGCGCAAATTATCTGACACTTCATGACTTTGACGTTAGATTTTGCTAACTTCACGACAATCGTTCAGAAATTCTGCGTTCACTATTCGATAGTTTGTAATGAGCCCAATCTTTTGATAACTTAAGGAAACAGCGAGTGCTAAGGTAATGAAATTATAAAATGTTTTGCATCTATCACCGATTAACCAGCTATTATAGAATAGCCAAGTTTTACCCTACATTTCTTCATGTTACAACGATGCTTTAAAACATGATTCCAAAATTCACACTGTTACGTAATTGATGTAAATATCTTGTTGATGTTTTTTTTATCATTATCCACACGGAAGTAGCCGAATTTGCAACTAACCTTAGGATGAAGGTAGGATCTTTTGCAAATACTTTGGGATGAACCACTTAAGCAAATAACTCTTAATTTTAAATACATATTCGAGTAGAATTTTGCCGGTTTCATGATGTTTTACAGACAATATTGTATGGAGGATATTAGGTAGATGAATTTAACCTCTGTAAGTTTGATTTCCATGAATTATGGATGGAGCCGCTTCTGCAAGTTAACGACACGTTTCCATTATTATTATTATCGTGGACTTATGCACTATCTCAGCTGTTAGCTGGATATAATTTACCTTTCCCAGATTCAGCAATCAAAGGTAATAGGCTCGATTACAATATACTTGACATAAATTTCCTAACTATCCTACATGTATTAAGAATTACAGCTTTTTGCATTTCTATATGAGTATTCTTATGCAATTCTAATTTTTAAGGCTATCATGCAAAGTTTTGAGTATCAACCCAGTCGAAGATACGATGACAGGAACAATATTTATTTTCTCGAGGTGCCACATCTGCTTGATCTCAATAGCAAGGTCTGTGTATTTGGACTTTTCTCCTGGAACTTGTTCAGCACGTTGTTATTATTCGGTATGGCGACATCCACCAGCATTGCTGTTCTGGCTCTCTTATCATACACCACTATGTCCGGCGTATTATTGTACAGAGTGTTTTCCTACAAAACGCCGAGTCCAATAGCTCCTCTGTTCTTCTTCCTTTGATTTGGAATTTGATCCAAATTGATCTTCCTGCACTATTGTGCCACTTTTCTTTAATTTATTCGATACTGGAAGGACCAGCGAATTTATTCAATGAAGGGTGTTAACAAATATATTTTACAAAGTGAAAACTCCCATTTATATACACAGAAACATACTATATACAATAAAACAAAACTGGAACATGAAAATTTCTTTAATCAATAATAAACTTTACGATAATCCAAATGGATATATTCTACAAGTATGAGATTTAGTTTATTCAGTCTAATACAATAATTGGGGAATTCTTAGTAAGGAATTCCTAGTAAAGAAACCTGAACTAAAGATTTTGTTTCGTGAGAATGGATTCAAATAAGTGCTCTAGTCCATTTTGTGTCAAGATTTATAGAAAATATATCTGAAACAAAATAACGATCCATATAAATCAATTTTTATTTAATTTATATTATTATTGCTCCAGTTTGCAATTAATTTGATGCCGTTAGAGTAAAAATAAATGGAAATTTAATGCTTATTGATCTAGTACATTCAAATATGTTCTGTTTAGATATTAGAGAATAGGTACAATGAGTATGAACATTCATTGCTCCTGAATAGTTCATTTTGTTCGAGGCGTACGTTTGAAACGTCAGAGTTGATAGCAATTCTCACCGCCTCGGTAGCCGTGATCGTCTAGTGGTTAGGACCCTACGTTGTGGCCGTAGTAACCCAGGTTCGAATCCTGGTCACGGCAATGTGAAAGCATTGTCACGGTGAGGCATCTTTTTTGCAAAATTGAGAAGTAATTTAGTTATTTCGAATATATCGGTCACGACAATGTGAAAGCTTTGTTCAGCAAAGCAACTTTTTCGCGAAGAATAAATACTTTCATGATGGATTATGTTCTCATCAAATATTAAATTTTATCTCATTGTTGAGACAACCTTCTGTCTCCCACTCATGTGGTAATGTTAATTGATTTACATTTAATTAATAGAGAAGCATAAGCTAACGTTAGGAACTGTCTTTGGAATGGTAGTTAGAAGCTTCTATTTGCCTATGTTAATAGACTTAAATGTTATTTATTTTGAAAAATGATGCTTGTGAAACTGTTACGTGCCCATAATTGGAGAACGTTTGTAACGTTTAATGGGATAATGGAAAAGCAAACGAATGACCACTTATTGTGTCACTATTTTATTTTCTTGAAAGAAGTTACTTGATATGCTTAAGCAACTAACACAGATGTTGGGTTTTGAAAGACATTGCCAACCACATAGAAGAAGTTATATAGTCAGAATGTCATAAGGTTTAGATGAATAAAAATTAATGTAGCGCAGAAGTGTCCAATAGGGATTTAGTGATATATATTGAGTTTTTCGGTAGATAATCGTTCCTCTAAACGCCTAGTAGATAGAATATCTAAGTTACACTACTAAGAATGAAGATTTTGTTCTTATATAATTAAAGATGAAATAATATAAAATTTAGCCCAACCACATAGAAGAAGTGAAATAGTAGAATGTGATAAGGAATTCTTTTCCAGATTTAAATGAATGAAAATTATTGGAGCACAGAAGTGTCCAAACACGGATTTTCTGATATATATTGAGTTTTTCGGTAGATAATCATTCCTCTAAACGCCTAGTAGATATAACATCTAAGTTACACTACTAAGAATGAAGATTTTGTTCTTCTATAATTGAGGATGAAATAATATAAATTATATATATATATATATATATATATATATATATATATATATATATATATATATATATATATATATATATATATAGGGTGCTTGCTTCAACGAAAACTAAACAGAGGCTATATCAACCAAGATATTCATTTCTGATCAAAACGCAATAACAGGTCATTTTTTGTTTCAAGGGGGACATTTTGTGGGGTACAAAACTTACCAGAAATATCAACCCCCTAAGCGGGGGTTGCAATCCTTAAACATTTTGAATTGGGAAGATGGGTCGAGTGATGACTCAAAAGACAGGTGGTATCTTCGTCTACATCGCCTTGAACGAATTTCCATTTTTAATTGAACCCGGTAAAAGATACAGGGTGAGCAACTGAAAGATAGGGACGACTATTTCCTGAGACTAATCAACCACCCTTGAAAATTTGGAAGAGGGTAGATGGGTCGAGTGATACCTCGAAAGGAAGGTATTATCTTTGTCTGCATCGCTGTGAACGAATTTTCATTTTTGATTGAAAACTGTAGAAGATACAGAGTGAGCTACTGAAAAATAGAGGAGACTATCTATCGCCCTGAGCTATTCAAGTATTAGTGCAAAAAAATGGAACAGATTCATTCCAGATCAAAGGCTGTCATCTTCCGAAACACCATTCACATCTTAAATTTCAAATGTTTCATTTTTTTGCACTAATACTTGAATAGGTCAGGGCGATAGACAGTCTCAAAAATCAAAAATTAAAATTCGTTCACGGGGATGCAGACAAAGACAATACATTCCTTTCGAGGTATCATTCGACCCATCTACCCTCTTCCAAATTTTCAAGGGTGGTCTCCCCTGCTCTAAGGGTTGAAATTCGAAATTAGGATGGTAAGGTTAAGTTTCTTTTCGTAAAGTAGACTATAGAATGCACAATCAAACCAAAGTTTGTGAAATGATATTAGAAATTTTGGTAGTATATAAACTACATCATTACGAATTTCAAAATTACGACCGGAATATGTTACCAGATCAACCCTAAAATAAGATTTCTTGCGCCATGAGCTCTATGTTTCGACTTCGGAAAGTAATAGAGAAACTCTCGCAAGCATAAATATGGTTCTTAATGTTCAAAATTGTCCGAATGGAGAGAAAAAGATCAATGTATTCGGTAATTCAAAAATAGACTTTTTGTTTGTGCGCTAATTCCTCTTGATCTATACTGAGACTATTTTCGTCGATTTGGCTTGACTCCTGTGTTCGTACTATGGGCTTATAAGGAGGGGTTTTGGGTGTTTGGACCCCCCTCTGCGACAATACCTGTACTACTCACAAAAATTAAGACATTTTATAAAAATGCAATTTTTTTTAGCGATATTCAACAAGTGATTAGTGATCCAATTACTAACGGAAAAAATGTTCCAAATTTTTGGTAATCTCAAAACTCGTCACTAAAAAATTTAATTAGCTTTAATTTGAGCTCCGTACGACAATTTTTTTTAACTTATATGCATTCTGATGTTTCTAAGTAATTTCTAGTTGACTGAGGCTGAAGTTCTGCGTTTTTCTGCATAAATCAATGGCAAAAACTAGTTTATTTTTGAATCTTTGAAAACTCGTGGACCCTTTTGACCACCCTTGTGAAAGCTATAGCTACGCCCATGGTTTGTACTTATACACTCACCGACAGTGAGCTATGTTCATGAACAAGATTTTGATTATCTCTCACTAATCTTATTTTTAGGTATTGAAGACGTCCTCCATTATAGTAGACCATGAGATTTAGGAAAAATGCTGAATTGCAGAACGGATATTTATGATTTCATATAAAGATAATTGAGAAAGTTAACTTTTTGTCGTTCTTTGGGAGATCTTGTTGATTGAAACTATTTTTGAATAGTTCAATCTGCTATAGAACTGTTTTAATTTTTTTCCGTTAATTTTACAGATTTACAGATTTAATTCAAAAAATTTTGGTGCCATACTTGCGCAATATTTCGCAAAAGCTTTGAAATTATGCACATAACAGATGTATGGAAGGACTGATAAATAATTTTTATAACTGATTAAATTGTTTAATGGGTTAGTGAAAAGATCTCAGGAACAGGAATTATCAGAAAGTTTTTATAGTGAACGAATGTTTTTAATGTAATATACTTTAGCCATTAGTTTTTATTGAATTTCGTTTCGTTAACCATTTGTCAAGAAAAATCTCTTGAGTTATAGCCGATTCCGGCTATATACCGAAGCTCAAAGCAATCCAACTAATGATCGTATAGCGAGGATGACCCATAAACGTGTCTAAACGTCCCTTCTGTGGTCTATATTAAATGGATACTCATATTTATAACAGGGTGGCCCGCATTCCTTCCTTATTGCGAATTCCATAAGTATCATTTGCAAGTAATGAAGTGGCGATAGATCTTTTATAACATTCGAGTTCTCGAGTTGTCCTTTTCAGCATCTTCTTTCACCCTTGCTTATAAAATTCCTGCTAAATCATCGCATACGTTTTTATGGTGGTAGATTATGATATTCTTGGTGTGATGTAAGGCATATTAAAAAATAGAATCAAGAAGGAACTAGGGTATATCATCTCATGGGGAATATTCATCAATTTCACATTGGTATTTTATAACTAACATATATCAATTTCGAAATCTCATAGTAATGTAAAGGTATACATGATATCAAGTTCTAGTAGTTTTGCATAGTAACGTGTTTTTATAGATTTCAAGAGTCAGTTAATTGCTAGGCCTTGATAAAGCTAAAAATTCATAACATGCTACTCTCTATTTTGGTGTTGCAAGTATTGATTACACGATGAAAAAGCACCAAACCTTCGAAATAAAATACAACGGACATTTATTTGTCGAAAGCCTTCTTCAACGAAATCATTACAATTATACTTATGCTTCGTCTGGATTTTCGAAATATTTGTTATAACTGATTAACGGAGGGGACTTGAGTGACTTTTGAGAATAGTCAGAAGCTAAATCAGGTGAATAGAAAGATGTGTATGTATATAATTGGATAATACCTACACTACTCAGTTGAAGTTTTACTTATCATTAGCTACCTGTTCTCAAGTTCTTTCTTAATACTTAGTTGTTATTATTATTTTATTAATAAATATTTATTATGTAAACCCACACTTAAATGCGCTCACTAAGACATTAAAGCTACTTCTTGGTATTTGTTTTTATGTTTATTTTGTTGTGTAATATATACACATACTTATACACACATATATATATATATATATATATATATATATATATATATATATATATATATATATATATATATATATATATATATATATATATATATATATATATATATATATATATATATATATATATATATAAGAATGAAAATAAATAAATGCGTATGGTATACCAGGTGACCCAGCGGACAGGTAACAGACCGCAACATTTTTGTTCGAAAAGCGAATTGAATAAAACTTTGCAGAGTTATTGGAATTACGATTTCCCATATGTAAGCGTGAAAAGATTATCAAATCAATTTCCGGTTTCACCGGAAGTGGCATAAAGTTTGTTTTTCTTTAATAACATCCTGTATATATTTTCATGCCATAGCAACAGCATCAAGATTACCTTTTCGACGGTGTATCATTCGTTTCGATAATTAAACACAGAAACCGATAAATCGAATTTTACTAATATGCGCGATATGAATTCTGGTAGCGATAGCTGCTCAATGTGCTCTAGGTAGTAAGGGCTCAGTTATTTCGACCATATTCTTATGCCTTTTTCTATTTAATCCGATCATTTCACATAATATCAGGATTTTCACGGAACTCGAATTTCGCTGATTCAAATTTGCGATAACTCTGTTTTTAGTATTAAACACTACATTTTTATTTCATAAGCGCATGTAGCAATCCCTTACTTATTCGTTTCGGTAGAAATCTTCATTCCTGGACTGGATTTTCATCCAAAATAATCATCTAAACTGATCCACCCAGTGAAAATCGCATCATCCCAGTGATCATAGAAACATTCTCCAGAAAATATTCAGTGTTCACTATGGAAATCTGTGCGCCACCATTATCTGACAGTTCTACGATTCAATTATTTCGTCGCAGTTGTAATTACTGGTTGTCTCTTTGTCAATAAAGTTTTGTAGTTTCTATTTCACATTAGAATGTATACTATTGACGAAAAGGTAGATATGTTCCTAATATATGGTATATATAGTTTAAGAGACTCCCAGTTCAACCTGATGAGCAATTTATTATTGATGAAACTACAGTAACCAACGTGTTAGCAATGGTTGAGTTAGATTCTACTATTTCGCTGAGACAGATTGAGAATGAGACTGGAATACCAAGGGAAACAGCCCGACGTATTTTGTAAAAATATAAATTCAAATCCTTCAAGTAACAGATACATCAACATTTATACCCTAACGATCCATTTACTGCTCTTGGTCTTTCATTTCTTTCAGGTTCTCACGAACTAATAGAATTGACCCGAATAATAAACCTCAAACACACCTTTTCAAAGTGGTAAAATGTAATAAAACAATAATGATGATAAATGATAAAAATAAATTCAACTTCAACGGAAAACAGGATACACTATAATAATTGTTCAAAATGTGCAACTTTATTTTCTTGACACATCCTCCTTCTGCGGACCAAACCTCTCGAGACATTGTTGAGTTGTTCTGCTGTTGTTTCATTTATAGCCCTCCGAAATTCCATTCCGAGATCCTCCCTATTTCGAGAAGGAGTGCTATAAACTTTCTCTTTCAGATATGGCCATATGAAAAAATCGAGGGGTGCCAGATCAGGTGACCTCGTCGGCCATAAAATTGGCCCATTTGTCCCTATCCACATATTTGATTCAAATCCTCTACAACAGCTGTACTACTGTGTGCAGGCGCACCATCTTGTTGGAAGATTATATTTCTCTCCTCGATCAATGGAATATCTTCCAGGAATTCTTCGATCATTTCCCTTAGGAAGGAAAGGTATCGCTCTCCTCATTTAGAGGTCTATCCCCTAAGCTCAATGACGGTGTTATTACGATTAAACAAACCTAAGTTTGTGAATCTAAATTCGTCCGTGAATAATATTTGAGTATGGATATTATTGTCCATATTGAAACTTTCGAAAAACCAAAAAATTCACGGTATAAATGTTGATGTATCTCGTACTCGAAGGATTTGAATTTTTATTTTTTAAAAATACGTCGGGCTGTTTCCCTTGGTATTCCAGTGTCATTCTCAATCTGTCTCAGCGAAATAGTAGAATCTATCTCAACCATTGTTAACATGTTGGTTTCTGTAGCTTCATCAATAATAAATTGCTCATCAGGTTGAACTGGAAGTCTCCTAAACTGCCTTTCAAGTCGAGAGAAGTAATTGTTCGGAACCTCATCACGGTTGGGAAAACGTTCCGCATAAAGCTCTGCTGCTCTTCTGGAATTTTTACGTCATTCCCCATATATTAAGAGCATATCTACCTTTTCGTCAATAGTATACATTCTAATGTGAAATGAAAACTACAAAACTTTATTGACAAAGAGACAACCAGCAATTACAACTACGACGAAATAATAAATCGTAGAACTGTCAGATAATGGTGGCGCACAGATTTCCATAGTTTATTTTCTGGAGAATGTTTCTGTGATCACTGCGATGATGCGATTTTGACTGGGTGGATCAGTTTAGATGATTATTGTGGATGAAAATCCAGCCCAGGAATGAAGATTTCTCCGAAACGAATAAGTAAAGGATTGCTACATGCCCTCATGAAATAAAAATGTAGTGTTTAATACACTCCCCACACAAATTGTCGCATCACCCTACTTTTACGACAATAGTGTATAAACTTTTAGATTGGTCATTCAAAAGTTACTTGGTAACTTTCAGAAGTGTAAAATAAGAAGATATTATTCAAAAGAGATGAGTTTATGATGGAAAATATCAACAATTTTCGAGTTAATGAAAAATTAAAAATTCTACTATCTTCAAACGTTCGCGAAGAGACCAACTAGCATCGAATGGTTACTAATCATTTTCAAAATTGAGTGTTTCCTCCCCGGGCACTAATAACTGCCAGTATAAGTCTCAGAAGCCCCTCAAACAAATTTTGGATTTACTCTTGAGTCACTGAGTTCCAAATTTCAGGAAGCAGATTTTTTAGTTGCTGAATTTGCCACCCCATGTAGTCTCAAACATGTTCTATGGGATTCAAATCGGGACTTCTGGCTGGCCATCTTAAAATACCAATTTCGGCATTTTGAAGAAATTCTGTAACTACTCCTGCTGCATGAGGCCGAGCATTATCATGCATATAAATGAAGTTTTCGCCAATCAATGGGCCAAAGGGTACAACATGGGGTTCAAGGATATCTGCGATGTATCTGGCCGCTGTCATTCTTCCAATATTCACTAGAACTAATTCAGTTCGACCATGGAAAGAAATGCCTCCCCACACCATAACTGAGCCCTCTCCGAAATTTTCGATTTGCCGGATATTGCATTGCTGATACCGTTCCCTTGGTCGTCTGTATACAGGCATGCGTCTATCATTTGATACTAGACAGAACCTGGACTCGTCGGAAAAGAGAACATTCGACCATTGTGGAATACCCCAATTTGCATGTTCCCTCGCAAACTGAAGTCTTGCAACTCGATGCTCTCCGGTGAGACACGGGCCGGTAGAACCCACCCTTGGTCTGATAACGTCTTCTCTGAGCCTGTTCCTAATAGTTGGCAATGAAATATCCACATTGCTGGAAGTGCAAGTTCATTTTGTAGCATTCTAGCCGTACTATGCCGAACTCTTAGTGCAGTTAAACGAAGCCAACTATCATCAACTGGTGTTGTTATTCGATTTCTTCCCTGCTCGGCTCTTCTTCCATATTCCCCTGTTCCTAATCTGTTTAGTGGTACCGAATAATTGCTCTTGAAATGGAGATTTGGTTAATATTCAACAAGTTAGCCACGTAACGTTGACTTCCCCCCTCCTCTAGAAGTGTTACAATTCTTACCACTCCATGATCACTCAAATAGAGTCCAGGACGTTCAGCAGCCATTAGAATAAATTCAAAGATTCGAAAATCAACAAGAAACACAGAAAACTTGCATTAATTTAGCGTGAAAACTGAAGAGAAATTGAATGAATACTGATAGTCAAATAAACTCATTCTTGTTTCAGACGTGTTTGAGATCATCTGGAAACAAATGTTACTACATAGATAAGATTTTTTTCTCCTCATATGTCCAAAAACATATGTTGACAAAGAAACTGCGATCGAGCTGCTTAATCGATTATGGAATTCAGAAAACCAGGTCATGCGACAATTTATGTGGTGTGTGTATATTATGTATAAGTGAGTGAAATTACCTACCACGTACACATCTCCCACCTTTGTAATAAATGAAATGTAAACGGTATACCGTCATTTATTACTTGCTTAATTATTTAAAAGGTAACACGGGGAAGAAGGAGTTATTTCCTTCTATTAACAATATTTCACATGGCTGCGGTACTAAAACGTCGAAGTCGAATTTTCAGGTAGTTTACAATCAATTTTTTATTTCGTGAAAATACTGATCAACTTTTTCCTGTCTTTTGTGATGTTGAGACAATCCTCTTTCATTCAATTCTGAAAATACTAGCACGCGGGAGTTATTCGAATATGAACTTTATAAATTCCGAATGTAATTTTATCTAAGCAATACAAACCGCATTCCATAATAACAAAACTCAAAATGAATTCAATAAACAGTTAACAAAAGTGAGCACTCGACCAGAATCTCTTGAAAGAGAAATGATTCAATTTTCCGTTCCACTCAGACCTTCGAAGCCTTTTACTCAGTCAAAACAAGTATTAAGAGAGAATTTATTAAAAACTCAACCGAACGAAAAAAACCACTCGACATCCGTAGGTACTTTGATTCAATTGAAAACTGAAATAAACTGCTGGTCACTCTGTGTGTTTTGTGTTTGGCCAGTTTTAGTATTGAAAACAAAATGTTGGGAGTATTATTCGATAATCCGCATAAAACTTGTTTTACAATACAGTCTTTTATGTGCCAATTGACCGAATAATATTGCAGTGATGCAGTAAAATATCCAGCCCTCTTATTGAAGTTTCTTTTTTTTCTACTACGTTCAAAATTATAACAAGAAAGAATGCAGAAGTAAGATTATTAGGTACTTGTAGGTGAATTGGAGAATGAAAATTTCATGTCATGTTTTTTGTAATTTCTTAATTTGAAATAATCTTTTTGTTATTGTTGTTGTTGTTGTTGCCTACAACGTTCAAGATTTTAACGAGAAAGAATGCAGACGTAAGACTATTAGGTACTTGTAAAAAACCTTTCTTGATTCCAAAAAAATATTAATCTACAGTTATGATCAGGTTCGAACCATTATTTAATTTTTCAAAAGGAAAACAGTATCGATTTGTTTTGCGGATGCTCTTCCTGATAATATAAATAAACTGAAACACTTTCATCTGATTTCAACAGTGTTTAATTTCAGCACACACTACCGGTTTCGACTGTTTCGTCATTTTCAGTCGGCTAGAGCTAACAGATATGAGAAAGAATATGCTAGCTATTCCCATTTTGAATGTTCGGTTGAGGGGAGTGATTCAGTTCTAGTTGACTATTGTGAGTGGCGAATTTTGAGTTGATACAAAGTTTATTACTTCAACTACAATAGAATCATTGCCTTTCTTTATTGGATTGTGGAGGGTTTTGGATTATCTAATGTAGTTATGTGATTTGTACGTTCCATATATCAGAAAACTGCAGATTTGTTATGTGGGAAGATATGTTATTTGAATCTAGATTCAGAATTTCGACCTGTTTTTCTTATGTAATAGGAGAGGGGGCCAATATCCACACAACCAAATTTATATGGAATCACCCGATATTTCGAATATTACGAAGGATTGTTATATTTGATCCTTTTTGAGATATTTTAACTGAAAAAAGAAATAAATTAGGTTTATTTTAAGAAAAAACAAATGGAAGAAAAGAGACCCTTTCCGCATGTAGTAAAAAAATTAAAAATTGTTTTCTCTCGGAGTAGGTGTTTTCTTCTCGACCTCAGTCGCATGTATTACCTCCTCTTGCCCTGATACAAGCCTGAATTCGTCTAGGCTTTGTATTAGGTTTTCGACCTCCTCTGGGGTGATATTCTGCCACTCTTCTGTGGCGGCTTGGATGAGCTGTTGTGGGGTTCATGGATTACCTCGCGCGATCTAATTTTCCTTTTGTGATTATCCCATAAATGTTCAATAGGATTTAGGTCGGGACAGCAAGCTAGCCAGTCCAAAATAGTGATTCCTTCTGTTTCAAGATAATGTTGCGCGAGGTTGCTGGTATGCGGAGGAGCATTATCTTGCATAAAAGTGAAATTCTCACCGTCTGCACTTCGCCAGAGTGTCACTATGGGCTCCAGCACTAGGTCCACGTAATTTTTAGTCGTTACACTCGCAGGAAACGAAATCAAATCTGTTTCGCCTCCCAGCATAATGCCACCCTAAAACATCACACTACCCTCTTGGTATTTCGGAATTTGTCTTGCTGCTCGGAGTCTAGCTTGTCTTCCACGACCGCTTAAAACACGAATCCGGTGGTCATCTGATCGAACACCAATTCTGGTCTCAACAGAAAAAAGAACATTTCACCAATTCTCAATATTCCAATTATGGTGCTCGATTAATTTTGTTAATTTTTGTTGCCTGGTTAGCTCTGGACTCTCAAGGGACTTCTGCTGTATAAACCTCTTGAACGAAGTCTTTGACGTAACATTTTGAGTGATACACTGATGCCTGTTGCTTCCAAAAATTGCTTTTTGAGTACGGGGTGCGATGCACTAGGGTCTTCTTGCAATTTGGCACAAAAAGCGGACTTGTTCTTCAGAAGGGATCTTTCTACGACTTCTTCAAGGCCCATTTTACTGAGATCGTAGCTCCACGGCGTAGGATTTTGAAATCACCCCCTGTGATACCCGCATTGTGACCGCTATATCCCTCTGTGTCACCCTTTCTTCAATGATAGCAATTATTCGACCCCTCTGCACATCGGACAATCAAACGTAAGGCATTTTCAATTATGATTATAGGCTTTTTTGAATTTTGAAATTCACAGTTTCAAATCTCTGTGACGACTGAGTACAATATCCCGAACATGTGGTGATAATTCAACATTTCTTCATACTATCCAGATTTTTTACAAAAAAAAAGTCATTCTTCACAAGTAGTCAAAGATCCATGGTTAAAAACAATCAATAATGTGAAATACCGAGTGATTCCATATAAATTTGGTTGTGTGTAATTTGGAGAAGGATATTTATTTCCCGGTTTTTCTATTATTGAGAAATTTGTTTTGTTTTTGCGTTTAATAATAAGTCTGGAATATAATTATTTGATGCAATTTTCTCGATGATATTGATTTCCGTATTGAAGTCAGTTTGGGAAATAGGAAAGTCTCTATGAATAATTTATGTCAAATTTAATGTTTGGTTGAAAGAATCCATTTGGATTGTTGAAATTGTGAATGCTTTTTTCTATATATGTTGTAGGTGAGATTATGATTGATGATCATTGGTGATGCTTATGTCTCATAAATTTATTGAATTTTAGCGTTAAATTTCAGCAGAGAACAATATTTTATTATTCATGCAAAAACATATTACTTTTTGGTTCAGATATTCATGCAGGGTCTCAAAGCTCAAACAAGCAAAGAGTCCAATTTTCACTTTTTCTAAATAAAATGGATGAAAAAATAACCTTCACTGTTGAAATTGAACGCAACAAGTCAATAAATTTCCTAGACACCATCACTAAACTCAATAATATCTGACCTACATCATATATAGGAAAGAGACAATTAGTGTCTCAACTATTCCAAATATACTCTTAACCACATTACACATAAATTAGCCGCTTATAATTCAATGATCTATAGAGACTGTTCCATTCCACTATCTATAACAGACTTTAATACGGAAATCTATATAATTGAGAAAATTGCATGGGATAATAATATTCCAGTCTTCCACATAAACAGTTATATTAAACGCAAAGAACAAAGTCAAGTTTTCCAATTACTGTATTACATCATAGAAAAACCAAAAAATAAATACGCATGTCTAATTTCAGCAACTATCTTTTCAAATTTAATTTAACAATCTCCCAACATAAGTTCAATGCCAACAAAACACTGATAAATTCAGAATATACAGAATATTGGAGTATATATGAATGCAATAAATGCTCAACAGCTTACGCAGGGCAAACAAGTTGAAATTTTGAATCTAGATTCGAAGAACATCTTTCCTCACTCTAAAGTTTCTGAACATATTAGATCTAGAAATCACATAATATCATTAGGTAATTTAAGAAACTTTGTAAAAACCCAAAATTCACCACACTCAATAGTTGATTAGAATTAAATCACTCTCCACTACTAAACATTTAAAATAGATTAGTTGGCACACTATTTCTCATAACTTTTAGGCCCTAGACACCTGAAAATGACGATACAGTCGAAACTGGTCGTGTGTACTAAAATTAAGCATTGTGGAAATCAGATAAGTCTTCCATTTAATTCATATTGTCAGAAAGAGCATCCGCAATACTGATCGATTTTGTTTTCCTCTAGAAATCGATAGTATTTGAGAAATTAAATAATTGTTCGAACTTGATCACAAGGAAGGTTAGTATTGAAAAATTCATCCTAAAACCAGATATATAGGAGTTAAAGGATTAAGAAGAATTCATATGAAATTCTGCGAAATAAAAAGGATGAATATCATCAAATCTTATAATATTCTTCTGGAAAAGTAAGGAGTTAAAAACAATTTTTCACCAAAAAAAAACACCGATCCGGATCTCCCAACTTCCAAGTATATGTTCTATATTTTGTGTTTTGTGTTTATATTCTTAGCACTATCATATTATATCATCCAGTCCTTCATAACATAAAATTCAATTATGAAATACAGTGTTAACTGAGTCAGGAATGCACACTGGATTTTACCGGAAAGACAATCTTTGGCCAGTGGCGTAGCAGGGTATCAAAACCAGAAAAAGGAATGAAACCGTCATGTTACAAATGTGGCTTCAAATGTACTAAACAATTTTCCGAAGAATGGGAAGAAATAATTTCGAAAGCATTCAGGAATCATAAGACAACAATAGGCAAAGAGATTATATTATTTCTAATAGAAAAGTAAGGAGACAAAAACTCAGATGAACAGAGACATACACGGAAAACATAGAAAATTATTTCAACATAGAGTATTCCAATTAATGACGAAGTTAGAGTATATATAATGGAGCTTGCAGAAATTCAGAATTGGAACATATAAACATTCAAGGCTTTCATTCAGGGAACAATATTTAACCCTCCGTAGAATGTGAATGTAATGTTTTTCAGTCATAATCATCCTCAACCAGAGCCACAAAGTAGTGATACATTCTGGATTGATATCAGGAACAACAGACTACAGTTTCGGTCTCGTTTGACCTCGTCAATGTTGCATATCTATTCACAACGCCAAGCCAGTCACCTACTCGTCTCAATCCATTGGAGAGTGTCAAGTATATGTATATGTAACATGTACAATTGCGGCCCTTCAACGAACCGACATAGATGCGACCAGAAACGATGAATGAGGGTCTTCAATTTGTTTACACATTTAGCGACAAATTTTGCGAGTTAGGAGATATTGAGATATGATTTACACCTGGTTTAATCGCCAGACAAGCACTTCGTCAGCTCAATCCGATAACTTGCATCATCCAGTAGACACTGTGTGCTGCGTTGCGGAAAATAGTTGAACTATCAAAGTTTTCTGTTTTATCTACTTTTTGTTCTTGTCGTCTTCTGGTGGCACTGGTAGTCTGTGTGTTGTTTCTATTCATGACATTAAACCAGAATGTACTACTACTATGTGGCTCTGGTTGATAATGATTATGAAGAGTAGATCAGGAATGTTGAATATTGTTCCCTGAATAAAATTCTTCAGCGTGATTACGCAGATATAGAGATATTATATTAACATGTTAGAAACAATGAGCTATAATTGTAAGAAGAAAACCAGCCATGTTTTCTTATCAAGATGTGGAATATATTTGGATAAGAAAAAAATGAAGCTCCTGAAGGTATTGACTTATTTCTGACACAGAATTTAATATCTCATTCCTCGCAAAACATTCATACAATACTTATTGATATATTTAAGAAGTTCATTGACTAATCAAAACTGAATATAAAGCAAAAGTTAACAAAAGTGACAAAATAAATAAAATGGATTACAAATGGTATCATTACTTCTTTCACACAGAGATAGACTCAAGAGAGCCCTTTTGAAAATTATTCTGAAGAATTCAAGAATGAAAATAAGATATTAAGAAATTTGCTAAATAAAATCATTCAGAAACAAATAAGTTAGAATTATTTTGATGAATTCGTGAATAATAATATATTGAAAAAGTTTATGATATAATAAAACATGCGACCTATAATGTTCAGCTGAAAATGAACAAATTTCAGAGAGAGATCAAAGTGGATAAAACTTAAGTACTGATAATGAGATGGCTAATTATTTCATAAGTATTGAACAAGAAATGACAAAAAGTATTCCAAAACCCTCGACTCCTTACACCTCTGGAAATTATTGCCTAAATTTGATGTTTCTCACACCTATGTCGGTAAATGAACTAATAAAGCAAATTTCTGCTTGAAGAATAAGAATTACCACTCCAGTCCAAAAAAATGTTTCAACTGAGAATGTGCCAAACTAAGTTATGAGTAACTTTGTTTTGATCTTTGAAAGACTTCTTAAAAAAGATTAGTACAATGTGCTAGATATATATTTATAAATAATCAAACTCTAAAGATACAGTCAACAATTGTATAGAAAATATAGCGCTGATTATATCAAACAGTTGAACATTTGCTCATCAATGAAGGAATGTTCAGTTGGTGTAAGATGGGAAACGATGTAGAAGTAGTTATTATAGCTCTTTGTTTCTCCCTGAAACAAAACAAAGAGTTTATCGGCTATTATAAGAATAAGCTGAGGGCACGAAGATGATTGCTTAATATTTTGTTGAACCTCGACTTATATTAGATATATACTTCAACGCTAACTACAATGATAAAAATGTTCAATAAAGTTATCGAACTTTTCAATTTCAATTTTCATTCTGTCAATCTGTTTGATATTACAGGGAATCCGTTAACTTCTCTCATTGAACTTTTCATTACAGATAATAAAAGGCCAAGGATAAATATAGAGGAACAGCCTTTAGAAGAATCAGACTCCGAACAAGAAGAATCAAAAAGAGTCGTCATGCATCACCAATACTTCCTCCATCTCAAAATATTCCTTTATCGTCATCACCCTCAAACAATCCTGTAGCTAGTCCAGATCCAGATCTAGATGTCGAAGAAGATACTCAAGCAGAAGCACCAGAAAATTTATCTCTAAAAAAATCTACTAGTCCAGAGTCATCACCCCAGCAAACAATGACATTTCCTCCATATCCACATTTCAATCCATTTCCCCAGTTTCCTTCACAGTTTATGGGCCAAAGATCACCAATTGACGTATTGCTCAGAGTATTTCCCAACAGAAGAAGGTCAGACGTTGAAGCGATTTTGCAGAGGTATGTAGAGTTTTGTTCAAGAAGAAAATTTTAATAATATAAACATTTATTTTTCAAATATTCTCTATAGTTTATCGTACTTATAAAGGAATCATATCAATGCTTTATGGTATCCTAATTGCGCATCTACATTTTGAGTTGCCATTAGTTCTACGTTGAGTCTTGTTCTACATAAGATAACAGGATAACTGCACCATATTAAACGAGTGTTTTCTGAAAATATTCCTATTCCTGACCCAAGTTTCTTTTGGATATAAAGATAAAATTATAGTCTATAAACAAAACGCACTATCATTTCTCAAATTTCGAATCATATTTCAACTTTGGTATATTGGATCTTCCTCGTTATACGTCTCATTCGATCAATGTTGTTAACAGTTTTAAAAAAATATGAACGTTTCCGAATTACTAATTAATAAACGTGTAGGAGCGGTTCCCTCGTTAATTGTCTCAGAACTCAACAAACTTTCTGTAGATAAAGGAGAAAAAATACGGAGGTGAATAATTGATAACCCTTATGTCAACCATGTCTTTAAAGAAATACATAACAATGAGACCATATTAATTGAACCAACTAGTGAAAATGAAATAAAATTAATTCTTTTTCATATTGACATCAACTGTTCTGCTAGGCATGATGAAATTAAAACGCTGATAATAAATTGTATCAGTGATCTAATTGTTTCTATTCTGTCAGATTGATTAATGAAGTATTTGAATTAGGAATTTTTCCGGATTCCTTTAAAACAGCTAAAGTAGTCCCAGTTCACAAGAGCGGTCCACAAAATTTAGCCGTTAACAATAGGCCCATATCGGACTTGCCTTTTTTCTCGAAAGATATAGATAAACGTGCTGAAATTTATGTAACACTCTAATGTAATCGACATCAACCAGTACGGATTTTTGGAAGATATCACCTATTTCACTACGTCTCGGTTAAAGTGAACGGAGGAGGATATTTGATGATAGGCCCAAGCGGAGCATTCGTTGTGTGGTCGCTTATGGTAAATTGGGATGGCTTTCGAGGTAGGATGGGGCGATATTTGAGATAATTTTTGTCAGGTAGGGATCAATATGTTCAGACGGGGAATTGCAAAAGTGGCAAGAGGAAGGTTCGCAGTGGTGTGCCACAGGGGTCTGTGTAAGGTCCCCTGTTGTCAGCCTAAAGGAAGCCAACTAGAAGGCGGAATATTTAACATTTGCCGACGTTACATGCCTTGTATACACCGATGACCCAAAAAAAAACAGGAATTAATGAATATTTAGAGATTCATTATAAATCTTGGTTAGATGAAAATAAACTGAAGAAGAAAACCAATAAAACAAATTATCCACTCTTTAAACAAAACAAAAATGTGAGAATATAGTGATTGAAATAGGTTCTGATATAGAAAAGCTACACAAAGCAAATAAAAATCTAGGAATCATGTTATATGACAAGATCATTTCGAAACTCCATTATGGGTATATGGCAGATTAGATTCTGATTCCGATCTTCTTCTTCTTCTTCTTCCTGCACGGCGCCCATATGGCAGCACTCAGGCCGTTTGGCTCATTGTGCTTGCCGTGTTTTGTTGAGTCGTTATTTGTCTTGCAAAAACTTCCTGATGAAGCTTGCAAGACTGTTGTAGGGGCCTCCTATATCATCCGGGCGCTGGGTGTTTCAGTGCCCAAGGTGTTTAGTCTGGTTTCCTTATGAGAGGGACATTCGAAGAGTTTGTGTATTGTCATTTTCTAGGCAACAACGGCATTGTGTGGTTTCCGATAGTTTCATGACATGTGAATGTTTGTTGAGTTGGTGTCCCATTAAAAGGCCTACTACCATCCGAACAGACTTTTTTTCGAGAGACAGTAGTTCATGTTCCCTCTTCTTTGATTGCGGCCCTTTTATGAGCCTTTTTGACTGTCTCAGTGCCAAGATGTCTGCCCCTAGTTTTGGACCTCGTTGGTGGTCCAGTTTTGAAAGAAAGAGAGTACATGGTCCATGGGATGGTCAGAATTGGTTTTGGTCGCATCAGCCTGACAGCTGTTGCCTTTTTAGCGAGGCTGTCTGCTATCTCGTTTCCTTCGATGCCCTGATGAGCTGGGCACCAAATTAGAGTGACACTGAGTTGTCGAAGTACTGTTTTGCATTCGTCAACCAGTTTTGGTTCATCTAACCTAACCTTCGTGTCTTTAAGATATCTAAGGGAGTTGTGGCTATCAGAGCATATATAGATGTATGCGTCTCTATAGTTTCTATGTAGGTTTTCCTGTACGCACCGGAGAATAACAAATATTTCTGCGTGTGTTACGGTGACGTTGTCTCCCAGCGCAATCATAAGTTTGCCCTAGGTCCGTGAATGCCTGTACCCGTCCCGGTTTTGGACCCATCCGTAAACCAGTTGGGGCCCTGTGGGGTGAGTAAGGCGTGGGATGTGGTCCAAATTTCTTTTGTTGGAATAACTACTTTGTAGGGTTCGTCAAAGTAGTAGGTGGCTCTTGTTTGATCTACTCTTGTGTCGGAGTTCTCTGATTTTGTTCAGAGATGTGGAGAGTCCAGAGATTGAATTTCTGTCACTCCACATACCTCCCTCCCACAGTCTCAAAGAGGCCCTCATGGCCACCTCCTCCACTACTATGAACAGTGGAAGGATGCACAGAAGACACTCCATGGAGACCATGGATGTGGATCTCAAGGCTCCCGTGACTGCCAGACATGCTTGCCTTTGGATCTTGTTGATTTTGTTCCGTTTTATCCCTTTTTCCATTGCAGGCCACCATACGATGGCGGCATAGGTCAGGAGCGGTCTTATCACTGTTGTGTATAGCTAGTATATTATCTTTGGTTTAAATCCCTATCTGGGGCCGAATAATCTCCGGCACTCCCGGAGTGTGTTTTGGGCTCTTTGCGATCGATGTGATTGTCCCAATTTAGTTTGGCATCAAGCATCAAACCTAGGTATTTCACTTGTTTTACTAGTGTTAGTTCCTCGTTGAAAAGAATGGGTTCCTTGAAGGGCGGTAGTTTCCTTTTTCGAGTGAATATAATCATGTCTGTTTTGTTAGGATTTATAGACAAGTCGTTCTCTCTGCACCATTGTTCAGCCATGCGATTCCGATGCTGAGAGCTCCATTCAGATTTAGGGATTTCTTGGACAAAAAGTCCAAGTATCTGATCTACAATGCATACTTTTTGTCCAATATTTGAGGATCAATATCAGATAGTTTGAAAAACTTCAGAAAATATTTATGAAAATACTCTTTAGTTTTCACTACAGAATAACATAACCATTTACCTTCAATAAACTCAAAATACTGCAGTTGTGACCGTCTCCTTTAAAATTAAGAAATGTTATCAATTAATCATTGCATTTATGTCTTGAGACAGTTGTTTGGACGATTTATGGGCTTCTCCTTTAAACTTTTCGGCGCTGCTCCAGTCAACCTCATTGAATGTTGGGTAATCTCCAATTTCTTCTTACCTATGCCATGAACTGACAAAAAGCTTTAGAACATTGGTAACTCATTACGTTTTGTAGAGACCAGTGTTGTTTGATATTAAACCACAGAGGTTTAAATTTTGTTGGTCAACTGGTTCGAGAAGATTGAACTGGCGGATTATCGACAGTCTAGCTTCTAAAGAAACTACATCAAAACAACGGAATTGTTTACACTCATACTCTGCTCCAGTGGTATGTCCTTGTAAAAGGATCTTTTTAAGTCCTTCGGTCATACGGCTAGTGCCTATTCTTGTTTTCGAAGAACGTTCCACATTTTCTCCCTCATCACTGCTCGCTTTCTCACTTTTCACATTAAAAACTTTCATCATATAATATAAATATTCAAAGTAATTAGGTACTTCATTCAATGCGATTCACTTCAATAACACAAGAAAACACGACAAGAATAAGAAATTGGTGCGAAAGAAATTTGATATTGCGCCTTCTTTCCATGATAGGGACTGATATTGTGCCTTCTTTACATGACTGTAAATGTAGATCATTCAATTCTCTACTAGATAGCACTATAATATCATTTATGCCCGTGGCTTTTCATTGCGCGTTTTGTGTCTTTCTCATTGAGTGACTATAAACCGATCCACTAGAAAAACATAAGCGATTATTCGCATGCTTCTTTTCGCATCGGTTTTAGCTGTGTTGATTTCGGTAATTTCTCGAGAAACATCGTTCGGATTATTAGAAATAGATAAAAATTTTTACTTTCGAAGAAATCGCTTCTTTTTTTATGATCGATCGGCATGTAGTATCCCTCTTTATCCAACTCCGATCTATAGCCCCACTGTTTTCAAAAAAAAAAAATTTCCTGAACAATATTAGTGGTACCCGGCATCACATACCTATTTCGTCTATACAGTGTGTTCCAACGAAAATTTGACCCCCCCTATAACTCCGAAATGAGTAACATTAGCGAAAAACACCAAGACACGTCGATTTTTGTTTCGAGGGGGAGCATTTTTCGAAATAATTCGAAACTTGTCAGATCAACCCCCTACCCCCAGCAACCCTAATTTCGAAATTCATCATAGGGAATAAGGGTCGAGTGGCACCTTACTGTGAAGGTCTGTCAATTCTCCATTCTGATTTGTCATTTTTAGAATTTTAAATTAACATACAGGGTGTCCCAACCGAGGGTAAAGTTGAATTCCTGGAAATCCCAAATACTAAATGAAATCGATTTATTTTGGCATAATGCAAGCACAGGTTTATGCTCGGTCTAGAAAAACGACCTACACTTGTGAATTTGGAGTTGGTGCAATCAACCCCCTATTTCCAGCATCCCCAACTCAAAAATCATTCGATCGAAAATAGGTCAAGTGGCACCTCGTTGGAAAGGTATTTCAATTTTCTCTTCGAATTTGGTATTTTCGAAATTCAGAATCAGCATACAGGGTGTCCCGGAGCAGGAACACTGAAAACCCAAATAACTTTTTGAAACTGGTTCATTTCGGTATAATACGAGAACATGTTTATGTTTGATTCGAGAATAAGACTCTCTTGCGTGAATATGGAATTTTTGCAATCAATCTCTTCCATTCAGCATCCCCAACTCAAAAATCATACAAGTGATTACAGGTTGAGTGGCAAAGTTCCAGAAAGATTTTTCTATTTTCTGAATCACTGAGGCATTGGTTTCAGTTTGGCAATCGAGGTTTTCTGGCGTGAGGATCAGGATGAGGGATGATGGAGAAACTGATTGGATGCTCATCTAAACAGGAAAACGAGATTTATTGAACTTGTATTCAATTGAAAACAAAAACTAACTTGATTATTACAACAATTGTTCAAAATGACCTCCGCCCACCTCCATACAGTTATACAGACGATTTTCGAACTCTCTTCTCACATTAGCGAAAACTTCAGGAGTCAAAAGTCGGCATTCTGTGATAATCCTCATCCGCAGCGCCTCCAGGTTTTCTGGTCTTGTGGCATAAACTTTAGATTTTAGATGGCCCCACAAAAAAAAATCTAGGGAATTTAAATCTGGTGACCTGGCTGGCCACTCAACAGGTCCTCTTCTACCAATACACCTTCCTGGGAAATTTTCGTCTAAATATTGGCGCACCCGAGCATCATAATGCGGAGGAGCACCGTCTTGTTGAAAACGCATTTCGTCCTCAGAAAGAGTTGGATCGTTCTGTAAAATTTCTGTCAATCTAGGATGTATGTGTTCCTCTAACAACTGTAGGTAGCCATTTCCATTCAGATTACCCTCAATAAAGAAAGGCCCAACTAGATGATTGCCAAAATTCCTGCCCAAACGTTCAACTTCTGAGGCCTTTGCGTGTGGGCCTCTCTAAACCAATGAGGATTCTGTGTGTCCCAATATCGACAATTATGTCTATTCACTTCACCACTGAGCATAAAGGTGCTTTCATCAGAAAAACAGATGTTATTCAGAAAATTTGGATTAGCGTTTAGGTTTTCACTTAGATTTTCACAAAACTGTAAACGACGATCTGGATCATCTTCGTTTATTTCATGCACTAATTTCACCTTGTAGGGTGAAATTTGTGATGTTTCACGATTCTATGGACAGTTGTAGCTGATACACCAGTCAGACGAGATAGTTTTCTGATCGAAGTAGTATTCTCCATTTGTAGATGACCCACTACTGCCACTTCCGTTGCCTCATTTCTGACAGGACATGCCACTTCATGTTTTTGTTTGCCACCGAACCCGTAGCTAGGAATTTGTCAACCAAATATTTAACGTACTGGTGACTGACTCCTTTCTCTTTCAGGATGGTTCCTATCGAATATCCTTGCCGTTTCTTGGCACAACTGTTATTTCGAAAATACGTCGATACAATTTCGACCCTTTCCTCAGTGGAATAAACCATTTTCAGATTAATTTCAACTGACGAACAACAACAATAATGAGGAACTGATCTGAATAATAATAATATTTCATTGCAAAAATGAGAAATAACAGATGACTGCACGCCAGATGGAAATATAAAATGTGAACATTTTCAATGCAGAAATCAGCTTTATTTCTTCGTAATTGATGCTCAACACATCGTACCCCAATACTTTTAACAGTTTCGAATTAATTTTAGTTGATAATTTCAAATGACGATATTGAATTTTTCGAAAGCGACATCCTGTATGGAGAGCCGAACTGAATGAAATGCTTTAATCATTCTGGAATTCAAAAACCTTTCTGAAGATATGCCACTTGAATTATTTGTATGATTTTCAAGTTGGGGATGCTGAATGGAAGGGGTTGATTGCAAAAATTCTATAACCACACAAGAAAGTCCTATTCTCGGATCAAACATGTTCTCGTATACCGAAATGAACCAGTTTCAAAAGTTATTTGGATTTTCAATGTTCCTGCTTCGGGACACCCTGTATGATGATTCTGAATTTCGAAAATACCAAATTCGAAGAGAAAATTGCAGTACCTTTCCAACGAGGTGCCACTTGACCTATTATCGATCGAATGATTTTTGAGTTGGGGATGCTGGAAATAGGGGTTGATTGCACCAACTCCAAATTCACAAGTGTAGGTCGTTTTTCTAGACCGAGCATAAACCTGCGCTTGCATTATGCCAAAATAAATCTATTTCATTTAGTATTTGGGATTTCCAGGAATTCAACTTCACCCTTGGTTGGGACACCCTGTATGTTAATTTAAAATTCTAAAAATGACAAATCAAGGTGGAGAATTGACAGACCTTTTCAGTAAGGTGCCACTCGACCCTTATTCCCTATGATGAATTTCAAAGTTAGGGTTGCTGGGGGTAGGGGGTTGATCTGAGAAGTTTCGAATTATTTCGAAAAATGCTCCCCCTCGAAACAAAAATCGACGTGTCTTGGTGTTTTTCGCTAATGTTACTCATTTCGGAGTTATAGGGGGGGTCAAATTTTCGTTGGAACACACTGTATGTATTCATTAGTAAATACCGTAATTAGTCCATTGAAATGTTGCATGAGCTTTGCATTTTTTAGAGGACGCAATTTTATTTTTGGGACATGAAGGGGAGTCACTAGAAGCTTAACCCCAAGTTTGTGGGGTTGCGGCACTTGTTCCTCGGCCGCCATCTCAGAAAAAGAAAAGCAAACACTTTTGCCTACAAATATGCTCATTTAACTAAATTCAATATTGAAGAAGTTATAAGTAGAACAGTGAGAAAATTTCTATAAAAATTTTCTTTTTTATCTATAATTTATTTTTATACATTTCACAAAGAAATTACCTCTGACTAAACTTGTAGATAGTCTTTTGAGGAAAATTTTTCTCTTTAATTTTTTTTATTTCATTTATTTAAAACGCTGTTACAGCGCTCCAAAGTTGACCAGGTTTGTCAATGCTCATGAGAATCCGGTCAAAACAAAATGTTTAACTTAGTTTTATGATCTTTCTTTTCATTGTAAATACATTTTCAAAAATTTCTTTTAAATTCCTACCTACAACTTTACTTATTCATTGCTAACTCTTTTCCTCGCCGCCTATGAGGTAGAGACTGTAGGCGCGTTCTTTTTACATGGTAACCATAGTATGCCTACTTCCCAGACATTTTGTGGATGACATAATTATATTTTCAATCAGTTATTAGCTAGCTATTCTATGCTACTTTTCTTCGATGGTCCAGGCTATCGCCCATGTAATTCAACGTCGAATGTGAACGTTTGGGGAATGACAGGAGTTAAAATTGGAGTCATAGTTGGAAGTTCATCTTAGAGTTCATTTTCTTCCATTATCTTTGATATTTCCATGATGTTGCTGCATGTTTCGCCAGAAAAATGGAGGCAAACTGTAGAGCATTTGAAGCCTGGTTTTCTGCAGCCACACATGCTTCCACAATTTCCTTTGCATCTGCTGAAAATCAATTTCAAGAAATCGAGGAGTGCTGGAGACTTGGAAGCTTGTATTGGCATCCAAATCTTTGCATGCTTTTTCCAGCCCCAAATTTCAGGATTTCGATATCTTCCGAGCCACTACTGGACCAGGTGATATACTCGGAGACAGTGGAAACGAGCTGCATCTTGTGTGGGAGGCAGCGATCTTGGAAAATCGTTCATATCGCATGCCGTCTAATGAGTCGTCTTTATTACCGCCGTATAAAGCTACGAAAAGACTTTCGCCAACAGGAGTGAGCAAAGATGGATCGACTATCTCACTCAGGATGTTTCTCCATAATTTTTATGAATTTTAGTTTCCCCCTATTATAGGCTGCTGATGTTGTATCACATCCTGATAAATCATGAAGTTCTATAGTAAGGATAATTGCAATGAATTAGTGAAGTTGTAGGTAGGGATTCAACAAAAAATTTTCAGAATGTATTTACAATACAAAAAAAAGATTGACGAACCCGGACAACGTTGGAGCGCTGTACCAGGGTTTTAAATGAATGAAATTTTAAAAAAATTAAAGAGAAGATAGGTCTAAGATAACTTTTTTTTGAATGTAAAAAAAAGTTATAGAGCGAAATGAAATATCTTTATAGAAATTTTCTCACATTTTGGCTTATAACTTATTTAATTTTGAATTTGAGGCAAAGCAATTTGCTACAAATTATGTCACTACAAATTTTTTTGTAGAACGTATAGTTTCCAAGATATCGCGAAAAAGATGTTTGAATCCTCTTCTTCCCAGATGGCGGCTGGAGGAGAAGGGCGGCAACCCCATACACTCGGGGTTAAGCTTCTATTGACGCCCCCACAAGTCCCAAAAATAAAATTGCGTCCTTTAAAAAATGCAATATTTGGTCTTTAAATTGTAACATTTCAATGGACTAAGTTTAATATGACATAATAACGCGTTAACAATTGAATCACACATGTCTCTTATCTCTTTGGTTATGGGTATTTGCATAAAGTTTCAAATTAGATACTTAAAAGATTGATATATAAGACACTATCAATTTTGTATTCCTGATGAAAGTATGGTTCAAATACATTAAGATCAATTTGAATAACATGAAATTTGCTATACAGTAACAATACGAATTTCCTCATTCGCTGAAAGTTTCAACTTCCACTCAGAATAGTTTCCATTTTTCCAGGTGCAAAGGAGATGTCCTTCAAGCTATGGAGATGATGGTCACTGGTGCTTCGGAAGATATTTCAACGCCTTCGGCATTTTCACCCCTTGGACCACCACCAAATTTTCACAGGTTCAGTCCTTCTAGACGGTTTCTGTCAGCGCCTTATGCTGGTACAGGATATCTTCCTACAGTAATAAGACCTCCACTAGAGTACGGTATACCTCTGGTAGGATCAGTGCATGATATTTATAATAGTGAAAAAATGACCGCTTCTTCACCTGGTTCAAATACAGGTTCAGATAAAACATCATATTCGGAATAACTTGAAATAAATCCATTAGAATAGTATTTCGGAATTACTACACTGAAGGGTTGCGTGCAAATGGAAATATTAAGTAAACTATTGAAGAGAATCTGATGACAGCTTGAAAGTTTTGTTAAGACTTTTAAAATTAAACTTTTCAAAAAAATCTCTGAGGAAACATTGAGGCAATATTATTTTGTAACTTCACACATCACAAAAGAACAAGTAAAAGAAAATTACTGAATAATTTTTGAACGATAAAATAGTTTTCCATGCACAAGTTTTTGGAATTTAAGGTATTCATTATGTAGGTGAGGTCGATATTGTTTGGATATTGAAAAATTATGCACTGTTCTCAAATGTAACTTTACTCCATTGTGTCATGTCAGGAACTCCACTTTATCTTTATATCATATTATCGTATATATGATTAGTTGATAATTATTCAAAAACACATAGATATAAGTATTGAGATTCCTTGTGTACTCTACTTGGATTGTACTTCGATATATCGATACTGATGAGTCCATAATAAGAACAGAACTGCGCTTTCTCGTTTGATGCTTGCATACCAAATTGTCACGAAAATGATAGACTTTTCCTTGAACTTTCTTTACTATATATCATAAAATTAGCTTCTCATCCAGAATCATTTCATAACTAGCTAATACCTAACGCGATGCTTCGGGGAAGAAATAATTGTGGCAACATTGAATTGAAAGAGATAATGACACTCACTCATTGTCTTATGAAGAAATAATTAACATTGGATGATATATAAAGAGGAAATATATGATAATATTTATTTTATCATTTCAGGTAATTGATCGATGAAGCCTGAACTACGTGATATTTGATAGTCATAATGAATGATGAAATAAAACAAGTTACTATGTTTTAACTATCACTAATTTATTGATGTATAGAATGAATAATTACATTTGTTGGACTGGTTTCGGACATACGTTTATTATCAACAACAAGCTAATGAAAACTGAATACTCATGTGCAATACGGGAACCTTGAAAGAGCTTCCTGTTTGACCCATATAAAAAGAATTGCACTCAGAACATGTTAATTGGTATACTCCATAACATTGAAAAGTCTGGAGTATACCAATTAACATGTTCTGAGTGCAATTCCTTTTATATAGGTCCAACAGGAGGCTCTTTCAAGGCTAGATACAAAGAACATTTTCCGTCATTCCTACATCAAAAATATGATTCAGCGTTAGGTGCACATTGTCTAAATGAATGTCATCCTTTTCCAGAACTTCAACATTTAAAAATTCTTCATTCTTGTGATAAATCTAATAAAATCAATTTCTTTGAATCGATAGAAGTTTTCAAAGCATCTAGGGTTGAAAGAGATAAGCTCCTTAACGACCAGGTACACTTAATCACCTACCAATCACCATTATTCAAGTTGTTGTGACCCCAGCTATCATTATATTGATGTAAGTTCCCGTATTGCATATGAGTATTCAGTTTTCATTAGCTTGATAATAAACGTATGTCCGAAACCGGTTCAACAAATGTAATTTTTTCATTCTTTACATCTATAAATTAGTGATAGTTAAAACATAGTAACTTGTTTCAGTTCATTATTTTATTATTTTGTTGACTTCAATATTCAAGTACTTCGATTTTTCGATTCTTGGCACATCTTAGTTTGGGTTGTTGATGTATATGAATTTGCATATCTTCAGTGCTGAATGTTAGCGAGGCATTTCTTTTTCCCTGAAATAATAAATGCACACTGAAGAACAATATGGTGTGTCTATGATGGACAGATGAAGATTGCTAGTCCTACACGCTAAATCTAACCTAGTAAATTAATTGTACTGTGGTTACGTGCGAGTGCTAAAAATAATTTGGCAATATCTTATCGAACCGGATGAAAGGTATGAAAAAATACGAATAACCGATTGAACAATTAAACATGGTTTTTCATTTATTGACAATTAAACAATTCGATTCTGTCATTCTTAGCTGTGATATTCATTTGAATCTTATCACTTTAAGTCAGTCTCGTCGAAGATGGTTTTCCATAATGTTATTGGGAGCATCACAAATGGGGGTTCCATGAATGATTCTTCCATTCATTCATGCTCGGGAACGAACTATTACAGTATGTCTTTGCGCAAGTTCAACAATAAGTTTACAATGTTTTACTGCAATCAGTTGAAAGTTGTGACAGAAAACGAAGTATATATTAATTTTTATTTATTTTACAAAAGAGGAGATACACTAATTTTAGTACCAAAGTAAATTGAAACACGGAATAGTTCAGGATAGAAATTAATATAATTTTATTGAAATTATGAAGAAAAAATCAGCATAAATCACTTGTTTATTTACGAACACTAAAACAGCAAAAACAGAGACAAGGTGTAGGCAAAACCAATTGAAACAATAGGGTGTAAAGATCAGAATAGTAAAGAGGACTTGAAGGAGAAACCTATGAAGGGTTACATTTCTGAGAGTTTCCATTATTTTCAGCATGGCAGACAGTTTGTCACTAATAAATTCTCAAATGTGGATTGTCCAGTGAATGTCAGTTATTTCGAATTTTGAATGAATTGAAAAACTAAATGGGCATCGATATATACCTGGCTTCCTTGATTAGCAGTTCAAACACAAATTGATCGATCCACGGACGAAGAGGTGTAGCTGGAGTCGATGTTTTATCGGCGACATCTGTTTCAAATGCAAGTTTGGAATTGTTGAATAATTCGAATATGGAACTATAAAGGAAATAATTTAATTTTCTGTTTTCTCACAACGGTTAAACTCAATAAGTCGCCAGAAGTCCGTTATGAGATGATATTAGACCTATTATGAGTTGCTTGTGATACGTCCTGTCCTGTCCTGTCAGCCGTTTCCTACCCTCTGGGTATAGGCCTCCCTTTTACTCCTCTACATTTTACTACTCTCTGCTACCTGGTACCAGTTTAGACCTGCAGTTCTTTTGAGGTCATCTGATCCCACGGCCTCCATCATATTATTTTTCACTCCACTTTTCCGGGTGTCTAGCCCCATGTCCAGCTCATTTCCATTTCAAGTTGACCTCCTCACCACGTCCTCTACACGATTCATCTGTCTTATCCAATTGTTCATTTTACCATCACTCAATGTGATTCCTAAGATCTTTCTCTCTATCGTCTGTTGGTTTATTCTCAGTTTGTCGAGGATGGCTTTTGTGAAGACCCACGTTTATGCGCCGTATGTTGTTGCAGGTATGAGGCACTGGTTGTAGAGATCAGCTTTCAGACGTAGTGAAATGCGCATCTGAATCACATCTTTGATTTTCGAGTAAGCTGCCCAGGTCATTATTATTCGTTCATCAATCTCAAGTTCTTGATTTGCTTTTCCAATAGTGATTTTTGGCCTAGATATTTGAAACACTCTACTTTCTCTATGTAGTTTTTATTTATTATAAAATGGTTTGGCATATATTTAGTTTTCTCATAGTTGATTTCCAAACCCACCCTTTCTGTTGTTCTACGAATATCATTCATAAGTGTAATCAATTCTTCCTTGGTCTGACCAATCACAACAACGTCATCTGCGTACATTAGGCGTGTTAGTTATTCTCCATTGATGTTTAAACCTCTATCGCCCCACTCTACTCTCTTCAACGCATCTTCGAGAACCGTAATTAAAAGTTTAGGTGGCAGAGTAGCATCCTGCTTCACCTCTCTCTCTATGTTCACTTTATTGGTTACATCATTAAGTTGTACTTGAAGGGTGATTCGCCCGTAGATTCTTTTGATGAGGCTTGTGTATCGGTTTTTCAGAGCTTGTTCTGTTGCCCATAATTCAATTGTTTCAAATGCTTTCTTGTAATCAAGAAAATCCATCCAGAGAGGAATATTATATTCAGTACATTTCTCTATGAGACTTCTCACAGTTTGTAAATGCTCGTTGTTGCTGAAATTCTTTCGGAAACCGGTCTGTTCTATTAGCTGATAAAACTCTAATTTGGGTGTTAGGCAGTTCACTTCGATTTTGAAGAATGTTTTGTATGTTTGAGACAATAAACTAATGGGCCTATAATTTGCTAGCTGCTCTGTATCTCTCTTCTTGTGGTATAGAGTAATTGTCCAGTCGGTTGGTATGTCTTATTCCTCCAGGCATTTGTTCAAAAGTGTCTCCAGATCATCAATAAGCTTTTGGCCACCGTGCTTTAACATCTCACTTATTATGCCATCTGGTCCTGGCGCTTTTTTGTTTTTAGACTAATTATCGCTTGTTCGATTTCAACTCTAGTTATTTGAGGGATATGTTCAAAACCGACATTGAGTACTCTAACATCTTTTTCTTGTTGAGTCAGGTCACTGGTCTTTTTCGAGGTGTAGAGATCTTTATACAATTCTTCTACAGTCTTTAGTATTTCCTCTCTGTTCTCCGTTATTGTACCATTTGATCTTTCTCGTCATCTTTCTTCTGAATACTTTTATGCCATTGAATTATGCAACTGTATATCCTCCCTTGGAGGGGCCACATCACCACCTTCTCCTCTAGTTAATTTTTCAATTCATTACAAACCATATCATGATAAAGGTGGTTTTTGATACTTATCTGATTTATGGTTAATTGGCTCAGTATACCGTAGTTCGGCAGACGACGAAAACTCAAGAGCCTGTATGTAAGTATAAAACGTTACCATACTACACATTTTATTTCTCGTATACTCGTGAGTTAAATTAAAGAATTCGGTTTGAGATTTCAATGCATAGTGAATAAAAATGGTAATACTTCACTATCATTCCTCTCTGTGATATTCCTTTGAATCTTGCTACTTGAAGTTACTCTCATCGGAGACCTTTAATAATTTTACTACAGGGATTACTAAGGTAGGTTCAGCAAATTATTTTCTACCCTCGTAACAATCATGGTCGAGAAGTTTTGTGAAGTTTCAAATAATTATATAATATAAATTACAAATATGAATTAAAAATCAATATTCGTTAGTATTTTATGCGTTACCATACCGTTGTTCTGATTGCGATAATACTCTTTCATTTATTTACTCATATGGTTGTTCGTATTTTTTAATGAGTTTCAATTGACAATGAAAAAGCGTTGTTACTTATTGCTTCTACTTGCGCAAAGGATATAGGCATAGTATAATTAAATTACAATAGGTGGCACGCGAGTCGAACTGACAACTATTTCTATCTGAGGATAGGTTAGGTTAGTAGTAGTATTGAATTAAGGACACAAACAAATATATTTGTGTATTCATGAATACACGATATTATTATTCAAAGAGCTCAATATTTTAGTTGTGCCACATATTATTCAGAATTTGCCCCTGAATATTGGTCATCAGATCTACTAGTGCAGCACATGGAAATAAGTGTACTCGTTCTCAAACAAACGACGACCGAAAGACGAGCAAAGCTGGTCGTTGACGAAATGTACAATAAAGTTTTACATTTAAGTTCAACAGAGTTTCAAGTTCAACATTCGGCAAGAAACGATAAACTCAACATTTTGTATTCCTGAAGTATCTACTTGAATAATAATGTCAACAAAATAAAATAACCATCACTGGTATTTCTTCTTTATTCTAGGAAGAATCAATAATAACACAGACAAATTCGCCTGGAGAAAATAATTGTTCATTATTTATTCTTCAATATTCAGCAACCTTAATTACAAGAGGTTGGCAGGTTTTTATATACTGGCTGCAAAAAACTCTTTACCTTGGTATTCGGGTAATCTCTCACAATCCTTTTCACATCCTCGTTATTCTGGAATTTCTTCTCACGTGAATCTTGCTTCTGTAGACCAAAAAAGGGGAATCTGTGCTGACCAAGTTATCTTATTAATTATTGAATGTTCCGCGTACATTATACATTTTTAATAAATATATTATTATGTATTCATTTTCAAAAACTCTTAAGGAAAAATGAGTGTAACTATTTCTATTGTTCATATTCAAACCATATAACTTGTTTAATTTGCGAACAATATTTCCACAATTATTTCTTCAGCAGGCGCAACGCGCTAGTTATAAGCTGGTTTGCAATGAAGTTAAACTTTATGAACGATAAGGAAATTTGTCGAGGGTGTGTTTGGACTTTCACGGATTTGATGGTTCGGGTGAAATTGGTTTGAAAACTGAAAGATTTGATGAATTGATTATGACGAATCTATTATTCTATATTGATCTGAATCTTGTTTTACTGGTCCTTCTAGAGGAAAGCTTTCGTTGCAATGCGTAATATCGCTAAGAATTTGAGCTTTATGTCTTCTGTTGATCATTTAGTTATATTTAATCTACAATGTAGCTAAGCTAGACTGATTTATCGAATTTCAATCTCAGAAGTATTTTGCAGTTTTATAGATTAATGAATGAATGTTTTCGAGAAATTGATATTGGAGATTATGAACAATAACTAAAATCGTCGAGAATTTTGTTTGTGAAGGATTATGTGTCAGTTTTCTTTAATCGCCAAAATTTTATCTCATTCCACGAATCAAAAATTATTACATTACTTTGAACACATCGTGATTTTGGTGACGATGATATAAGTTTTCAGGTTTAAAAAGTTCTATTCCTGAAGATTCATCTTGTGTTAATCTGATTCCCATATTTTAAATGATGGGAATTGAATATTAGACCAGATCTGTAATATTGCGACACCTCTCATTGTATATCAATTTTGAAGGGATCACGTGAATCTTCCATTCAAATATTTCATTGAGGAGACACAACAATTGAAGACTTACCAGTTGAAATTCACGCACCAACAAACAGATCAGAATTTAATTTAAAATTACTACGTGTTTTCCGAATGAAGACTCGGCCCCTCTAGATCTCATTGAATTAACCCTCCGACCTCCCCCCTTCAGTCCCTCTGTTTCATCCCTCTGAGTTGAATGAATACATGAAGCTAGTTATTAGGTCTCTATTGTTGGCCTGTAGCCACCAGATCATATAAATTATATTATAAACAGTGGCGTGTGTACGGATTCATTGTCAGCGTAATACTGTGGTTATTTCCCCTCATTCGCTAAATGTTCCCAAATCTTTTATTGCGATCTGT
This sequence comes from Cryptolaemus montrouzieri, assembly GCA_013387265.2. NCBI lineage: Eukaryota > Metazoa > Arthropoda > Insecta > Coleoptera > Coccinellidae > Cryptolaemus > Cryptolaemus montrouzieri. Next base: position 131,675,926 of record JABFTP020000185.1, read on the forward strand.
TTCGAGGTTATTAATCATGGTGAAGTTGGAACCAGTTCAGAAATCCGTACGAATGAAATGAAAATTCCTGAATTAAATATTTTCCTGAAAATTACATGTATTTCTTCCTCATATATTAAAAATTAATTACTGAAATTGATACTTATATATTTATTGGAAAATTTTTTTCCACGAGATCATAAAATTCAATGATAAATGCTTTCAAAACCAATAATATCAAGGGTTAACTGTCATTGAAGGAGATTTCTTTAGATGTAATCTTGTTGATTGTTATTTCGAAACAAAAAGAAACAGTTGGAGGAATAAACCGAGAAATTGTTTATTGAGACATTTGTATTTACATTTTATTAATATTAATATTTATAGTATTTCAATTTGTTTAGGCATATTACCATGTTTATTTATTCCATTGACTTGTCGTGTACGTTTATTTTTCTGAAAATTTATGAAAACATTATCAGAGGGTGTATTACAAGGTCTCAGAGCCCAATATTTCTCTACGATATTAAAAAAATCACCCGTGATAGTAAACTGTCCTGTTTTTCAGTTTTTGTATCAGGAATTGAAATTACAGTTATGGAAACCAAATCTTCAATGTCGAAAGTTTTAATTGTATGAAGTTCATTCTTGCGGGAGAAAAACGTGTAACAGTCGAATGTTTTGCAATAAATATTCAAACTCAAAAGTGAGAACGTTTGAATTCTAGCATTAAAATTGATTTCAGATTTATTACATTAAGTGATGGTCGTGGAGAGAAGAATTGTAGAAACTGTATGATATTAGTAGTTTACTCAAACCTTTAGATTGGAACCTTTTCTAGAACCATAAAGAATGAATCACAAATGCCATTTATATCGTTAGTTATAATCGATTGTGCTTACAAAGATTCTAGTTTCAGCAGTTTGCTCGAAGTTTTCGACTAAAATTTTTAATCTCGTAAAACATTTTTGATATTATAAGGGAAAACGGAAGGAATTGATAAATATCCTACCCTTATCGTTTGTTTTAATAGGAGATGCAAGTATGAATTTTGGCTGTTTTATTATTATTATTAAACAATTATTAAGAGTCAAGGTAAATTTGCCTATTAAGAGTCAAATACGAAACAAAAAAAACAATGGTGCCTATTCTAAATGTTATGCAAATCAAAACAATATTGGAAGTGTTGGCGCATGAAACCAAAATAACTAATAATTAACTTAATGAATTAATGAATACAAAAGAGTTTGTTATTAATCGGTCAACCACTCGTCGAGGGAATTCTTGAAAGCGTTGATAGTAGAAGCTTCAACGACGCTTGGCAACAAGTTCCATCTGGAGGATCGGAAGAAAGCTCTGGCGCTGAGTAGTTTTGAAATTTTCCTCATGCAGTGTCTATTCTGATTCAATTGAAAGATATTTGAGAGGTCGCAGGTGAATAGAGATCGCAATGATCGAAAAGTAATTATGAGGTCTCCTCGGAGACGGAGGTTCTAAAAGATGGGATACCGAAAAATTTTAGTCTCAAGCGGCCATAGGGAATTCTTGTCGCTCTTCTGTGGATTGACTCCAGTAGATCCACATCACTCCTCAAAACAGGAGACTAAACCGGTCCAGCGAATTCCATTATAGGTCGTACATAAGCTTCATAGAGTAAAGCATAAGTTTTTGGTTCACAACGCTTAAAAGATCTTTCGAGTAGGTAGGTGTGACGGGAAGCTTTGATGAACACATTCCGAGTATGTTCAGACCACGTTAAGTCATCTGTAACAGTTACACTAAGATCAAGCTGCTTTCGGGTGCTGTCGAGATTCTTTCCATTCAGGTGATATTTCTGGTTCGAGTTGTTTTTACCAATATGGAGGATTATGCACTTATCTGCATTGAGTGGTAATAGCCAGTAAGAACAGCATAGCGATAAAAAGTCTTGATCTTGTTGAAGAGTGTTGGAACTAAGGAAAGGAACATTGTAGATCTTGATTTCATCCACGAAGATAGAGCAAGTGGAAGAAAGAAGTGATGGCAGAACAGATGTGTATAGCAGAAATAAAAGAGGTCCCAGAACAGAGCCCTGAGGAACGCCACTTGTAACCGATCTGACCAAAGATTTGGAATTTTTGATTTTGACGAAATATTTCCTGACCCTAAGAAATGATCGTATCCAAGCGAGAAGAGGTTCTTGAATTCCTAAGTTTTTCAGTTGGAACAACAAGTGCTCCTGTGGTACTCTATCGAAGGCTTTCGAAAAATCTAGGTAAACAACATTGATAGGTATCATATTATCCATTGACTTTCTCCAATCATTTATACTTTTGAGTAAATTCGTTATCACAGAAACCGTGTTGCTGCTCAGGTATAAGCTTATTGATGGAAACAAAGTCCAACATTTGATCAAGGATAATCCTCTCGCATAGCTTAGCAGCAATGGAAACGAGGCTGATCGGTCGATAGTTATTGGCAGAAAGTTTATCTCCTATTTTGTGAATGGGAGTCCCTGATGCGATAAGCAAGTCACTAGGCAAGGCTCCTGATCGAAACGACTCTTCAAAAATAATGGATAAGGGAAGAGCCAGACATGATGAACATTTTTTGAGAATATTAGTAGATAAAACTATCAATTCCAGGTGAAGAAGAGGGATCCAGAACGCTCAGTTGTTGTTCAATCAAAGCGGGACTGAAGCTTATCTCAGACAGACTATTGGCGCATGGTTGCAATAGAAGAGGTGGCATAGATCCCTGGGGTTCAACAGTGAAGGAGGATGCAAACGTGCTTGCCAGTTTCTTGAGAATTTTCACAGACCTGTCCCGTTGAATTACGAACCTGGGGCACCGATATCGATATGTTCGTGATAGATCTTACATATCTGAAAAATTTCTTTGTATTTTTTGAGGCAGCAAGTTCAAAGGTTATTCTGGATCTACCAATTTCGCTGCCATAGTGTTCTCTTATGACGTATCATCTTCAAAATGTTTGGGCCAATCCAGGGTTAACTAGGGTTGCTTACTGCCTCCCTTCTAGTAGAACACTTTTCCAGTTCGGAATTATATATTTCCAGAAAACGCTTCCACATAACCTCAAGGTCATCCACAGGCAGAACCGTCTTTCAGTCGGTAGCTTCAAATACTTCATTTAGTTTTCGGAAATCGACAGTAAAAAATTGAAAATTTTTGTGTCAGGTTTGGTGGGGACTGATGGAATAAATTGAATTCCTGATTTAGGGACTACGTGGTCGGACCGATCGAAAGGAGGCAGTTAATCAACTGATGAGAGCAAATCAATATCGTTCACAAAAACAGATCCAAAGTTGATGGTTTATTACCCAGAAGATAACGGGTTGGTCTATCAATAAGTTGGTGCATGTCAGAGCTTAATATTCTAGTAGCGAAGTTGTAGGAACTTGAAAAAACAGAAGGTAAAGTGGAGAGACATATAGGCTATTTCATATCCGGCCAATTGAAGTCACCAATAAAAAGAGAATGCTTCGTCGAGGAAGACAATTGAATCAGGTGGTCGAAAATAGTATCGTCAAAAGTTGAGGACCGAGGCCGATAAATACAACCCACACAAATTTTGAAATGTTTATCATGAACATTCAAAAAATATTGTCAATGCCAAGTGTATCAAGAGACGATACGTTGATTTTGTAATGATCTGTAATCTGGTTGATAACATAAATGCAAACTCCACCATGTCCAATTGTTGTAGTACTATCTCTCCGATACAACGTGTAATTTGAAATTGAGTATTGTTGATCACTTGTGCGAGGTTGGGGCCAAAATTCAGTAATGAAGATGAGGAATGGTTTGTGTATTCTTACTAATGCAAGAAGTTCATGAAATTTAGATGTTAACGATCGTGGGTTAGTATACATGAAGGGCATTGACACCATTTTCTAGTTTTTTGACGCTCGAGAGTTAGAGACTATAGATGGTAATCCCTTATTATATTTTATTGTCAATTCAGGTTCGCCAGCATCCTGCCTTCTCTTGAACTCCAAACGAACAGTTTTGAGATGCTCGGACGTTCTTATAGTTGGGATGGTTGAGAAGAGACTTTTTGTTTCGCAATACTTTCTGATTTGAAGCTGGGTTGGGAAATGTCACTTTCCAGAGACAAAGAGAATCCAGTCCTACTCTAGTCACTTCAACAATTGAGTTTGCTGCGGCAGGATCGATACGACCGACAATAATAGCAATCTGGTTCAGTTCTAAGGGGTTTGTTCCAGACTGTCTCTTCACAATAATATTATTCGCTCTTCTCATGCGCTCGAGAATGTGTGCAGTATCGGTGCTTCCACAGGAATGATCGAGAGAAACACTATCTCTAAGACTGTCAAGATCGGTGCTGAATGAGCTGACTTCAGCAGTAAGCGATGCATGTTGGTTCTCCAACTGGTCTTACCTAGATCTAGTTGAGCTTGGAGATCAGTGGGGGGGATAGAATGCTGATCCAGCAACGCTCTACAAGACTTCTCTCCTCGGTAATGATCAAAACTGTATAAGAAAACTACGCCTTAAGAAATTTGTCTGAATTTTCGGCTGTGTAATTTCCTTCGCAGAATTTTCTAGGGCCATAGTTCACGAAGAAGAAGAAGAATCAGACATTTTCATTTAAATTTTCCGATCAGATTTTACTGTTTTTCTTCTAATATGGATTATTACGATTGAATTGAAATGAAAAATCACACCACTCCTTCTCAATCTATAGATTTGCGTAAGAAGATATTATTTCGAAACAGTCTTCAATCAATTTCTATTAAATTCAATCAAAATGCTGTTATCATTAAATAACTTATTGATTTTTTTATAAAAGTGAAGTGAAAGCCTTTATGTGTTCTCACATAATCGGAGCATTTTTCCTGGAAAATTAGGCTATGAAATATCATTTAATACCGAAACTACGACATGTGTGTGAGTTATATTATATTAATATATATGGGGTACTTCGACGAAAACGTGACCCAACCTCTCATTCAAAAGAAGTCAGTATCTACGGAAAACATTGAAATAGGTTTCTGTTTCGAAGGGATCCACTTTTTATACCGACTTCGAGCATGCTAGCTCAATTACTTCCCCTACCATTCTCTACCTACAATATCATGGGGAATTAGGATCTAGTGGCACATCATTAGAAAAGTATTTCGATTTTATATATGAATCAATTGTTTTTTCGAGTTAAATTTTTGATACATAGATTCACAGATCTAACCTACAGATATACAGATTAATATCAGTATTGAGAAGGGTATCTTATCATATTGATTTGAAAGCGAAGGGATCAACTCCCTACCTTCAGCAACCCCAAACTTGAGAATTTCAATCGCAGAGTATTATGTGACACCTCATTGGAAAGGTCTCTTGAAGCTCTGAACGAATTTGTTCCACACTTCGTGTTGGGGGTCTATGCAGGATGTTCGAATCAAGGTATTAATTCAGTTAGTAAGCTGAATACGAGATTGATGTTCATTCGACATTATTCTTCAATTTGCTTTGTTACTGGAACTAGAAACTGACGACAGATTGTATCGAAATTCTTCAATTCGAATAAAACGCACTTCCCAAATTTGTGGCTAGGGGCTTGATCCCTATTATGCTGCTGAAGCTCCTTCTTCAATACTGATATTAATATGCACTACCATTTATTCAATCTACATCGAGTTCAATTGTCTTAATAATTTCTCTTAGCACTCGACCCAAATTGCTCATGATTATTTTCTAAGTAGGTGATGGTGGGGGTAGGGGGTTAGTTTGACATTTGTTTATTGGCTGTTTTCCACTGACACTGCCTTGTTCAGAGATCAAGGGGCCAAATTTCCGTTTGAACATCTTCTATAATAAACAAATATCGTTCCTCCAAAATACGTGGTAGAACCTCAAAAAGCCAGACAATATTTAATGGACGCATTTCAGAATGACAATAGATCTTAGTATCGATATTTTTGCCCAGTCAGACGGATTTTAATGCAGTTTAGTGGGTTGAATTCGTGAGAAAGTTTTAAGCTTTGTGAACTAATCTAATCGTGAAGAAATCCCAAATTTCATTTGTGCATGAAAAAAATGCATTTCAGAATTGCGTTTCGAAGTAGACAATTATAAGTAATTTTAAAATCGGTAAATTATCATGAAAATCAATCCAAATTTGTTACTCTGTTGTTGCTACATATAATTGGCCAAAGCTTGTTACTCGAGGGTTTTCGAGAACACTGAATACAGATAAAAAAACACGAGTACCAAGTTTGGGCCAATTGTATGGTATATTGTCATAATACGCCAGAGGAAGACGTTAAAACACCCGCTGCGGGCACCAGGTATTCGGCAGGCTTTCGCCAATCTCATATTCGGGTTCAGAGACCCAAAAAATCCCCCAGTAATAAATTCGGATTCATTTCCATGATTATTTACCGAATTTCAAAATTTTTTTAATTGTCTATATCAAAATGATATTCTTATGCACAAATGCAATCTGAGATTTTTTCATGATTAGATTAGTTCTCACAAATCTAACACACCAAACTGCATTACAATCTGTGTTATTGCACAAAAAATCGATAGTTCATTACTTCAATGTCTCGACTAATTATAAAACTCATCAATAAGTTCGTCGGTCATGACGATATTACTTTTTCTTAATTCAATGCCCTTCAGCTGTAGATATGACGAAATTCTACAAAATGAATACCTGTATGTTGTACATTTGGGAAAATTATAATGAAATTTACAAAAAAAAGCTTGCCATCATAGGCATTAAAAAATGCGAATTCTACCTATCTACCTATCGGATAACTAAAGAAAATCTAGTAGTGATATGTCGTAACTTATTCCGAATCTGTGTATATTTAGCGGACAATATTTGTAATATAATTTGTAAAATAATGATCTATTTATAAGAGATTTTAATATGCTTTAATGTGTAATAAAGAAATGTATGTTTCGTAGATAAGTTGATTTAGTTATGATAGGATTGTACATAATATTGTATATTTATTCGAATTCAAAGAGTTATGAAGGATAATCAATTTCAATATTAATAGATTATCGTACCTGTATACCTTGATAGCTGAGATAGGCGAACTTTGATGTATTACATACATGACGAATAAAAATGTATATAAATTGATGTTTTTTACTCGAAAAATAATGCCAATGACTTTCCAAGACATCCTATAAACCGAATAATGAAGCAAGAGAATCTAAATTTATAAGAATTAGTAAAATAATTTTTTATTCTTTAAGGTTAAAATCTAACAATGTGTTTTAAAGGCTACAACAATTCCAAGGAAAATTGACAGACCAAGGAGCAGTAAGATATTTACAACAATGAGCCCTAATAAAATTTTTTCTTTCCTGGTGAATACCATTATTTCAAATTCTTGAACAGGCTGCAGCCTTAATTTATTGTAGAATATATCGTTCTTCTCAATTTATTGATTTTGATATATCATGTCAAACTTGAATATTCATTTTCACATTTCGTATAACATAGAACTACAGAATCGAATAAAAATTTGACGTCTTGCTACATAGATTCGTCATTTCTCTGCGTAGTTATGTCAAATGAATTGAAGTTTAACTAGAGTGTTTCAATAAGAATGACACAAATTCGAACTTATTTCGTCTCCAAGAAATATATTTACGTCGCCGTCTGCCTGATATCAAGTGGCCCATCACAACCGATAAAGTTTGCCGTTCTCCTTCGGCCCCTATGGTCCAAATGTACAGCGATACAAACTATATCCAACAGTAGATGCTCCCACTCAATCAAGCGATAAGCAGGTTCCGTCGCTCCTGGATCTTATTCTGATAAATGACCCTAACTGGTTTATGTTGTGTCACACCTTCCTCCTTTTGACAAATCAGACCATATTGCTCTGTTATCAATTCTTCAACTTACTTTCCGCAAGCTGTGTAAAAGAGAGTACGAAATTATTAGAACCGTCAATTACCAAATGCTAGAGAATAAGCTCACCTAAATCAGCTAAAACAGTTGATTGAAGAACTTTACTACCCTAAAATACAGAGAAATGGAGATATTTTAAGGTAGTCGTGTATGAAATACGTAATAGATTGGTTTTTGGTGAGACGATCTACAAGGTGTTGAACTATTTCAATAAGTGTTCGAAATGTTGCCCGTTTCTTTGTAGACACCACTCAATCCTTCTGAAGAAAGACCGTTGAACTCTCGACAGCATTTGCGGATTAACTGACGGAAAGGCGTCGACTATTCTCTGTCTCATATCCAACTTGTTGTAGAAGGAATCTGGTAAACGATGCCCCTCAATATAACCCCACAAGAAAATATCTAGACTTGTAAGATCCGGAGACCTAGCTGGCCATCTAAGAGGACCACCACGTCCTATCCATTTGTTTGGAAATACATGATTCGAATGCTCCCTAACCTTATGTGAGTAATGTGCCGGTGCTCTATGGTGTCTGGTACGGCAAGTAACATTGGTAGATGATTTTGCAGAAAATCACTATTTTCATTTCACTATTGAGGTGCTCGTCGAAAAAGTGCGGCCTAATTAGATATCCATCTACTAAAGCGGCCCATACACTCAAGGACCAACGATGCTGGTGATCTATTTGTCTCATGCAGTGTGGATTTTCCGTGGCGTAATAATGAAAGTTGTGCCTGTTAACAAGCCCATTCTTTTGGAAAGTTGCCTCGTCCGAAAAAAAAACTCTGCTAAACATATTCGGATTTTTCGCTACTTTGTCACTTGCCCAATTGAAAAAATTGATTCAATTTTCATAGTCTTGTTTTTTCAGTTCCTGGTGCAGCTGTACATGATATGCATGAAATTTATTAACTTTCAAGATTCTCTGGACGGAAGTTTGACTCATATCTGTTAACTGAGAAATCTCTCTTTGGCTTCTATATGGGTCCTCTGTCACTGTCAACAAAACTGATAACTGGTTGTCTTCAGCTGTAGGAGTTTTTGGTTTTTCATGTTTCTTGTAAGCGATATCACCCGTTTCGATAAATCTAATTAGAAGTTTTTCAAAGCATCTTGCATCAGGATGCCTCTTATCAGGAAACCTTTGTGCATGAACTCTACTTGCCAACAAAGAATTTCTATCACATTCACCCAGAATAAAAATCATATCAACCATTTCTTCTTTGGAGAACTTCATGGCTCTCAATTGAGAAAATTGGGTTCAAACCTCATTTCAACAATGTTTAATAACGAAACACTGATAAGTTCACAATGCAAAATGCAGAATATTTTATGTCCGGATACCTGACAGAAGGTACAAATAAAAAAATGTCAACACATACCTCGATTTACATTTCAAAGAGTTTGATACGGTTTGTAGAATTTTCATCAAAATTTTTACAAATAATCGAATATTTCGTAAATGATCGAAGATAAAGATAAAGTTACTTCTGCAAACATATAGCACAATATTTTATGCGTTGACATGAATAATAAAATACAGAATGTTCCATCTGAAAAAATCAAGATATAATATTTTTGAAAATAACAATGTTCAATAATTTTTTGAGCCACTCCTGTATAAAAGGAGGATAATCTACTTTAATTCATCAATAAAGCTATCGTTCGGCAATAAGAAAACGAAAGGAAAAAAGTAATCATTCTCTCTAGCGGAAGTAGCATGCGATGATGTGAAAGCCTATTTTCATGAATTTTTATGGAAAAAAACTATTGTGACGAAACTACCCACCAAAACAACTTATTACTTAAAGACATTATATCAGAGTTTAGGCCGCTCCTGAATCTTGAACAAAAAAGTGGTCTTCCAATCTGAAAAAACCACCCAAGAATTTTTTATAGAAAATTGGACATTCTGTTTACTGCAAAATAAATTGCTGAAGTAGATTCTTACTTTTTAAATACAATACTGTTCGAACAAAAATGAAATCTTCAAGAGTGGTGAATCACCCAGTATTTTCTGGCCAAACTGTAAAAAGTTCTGACGCAGGCATCTAAAAAATAACCACCCTTTCTCTGGTTTGGACATCTTGGAGATTATGCATCTGGCCCTGAAGAGCAGGAAATTGGACTACCTGGGGTCCATTGAAATCCTCAAATATCGACACAATTCTAATGAAATAATAATGTATAGCCAACCAGACTTGGGTAAAAACCAAATATTTCATATCTTCACATTCACATTCATAGCATCTCCTGTCCTTTTCAATTTGGTATAAATGCCAATGTACTTGTTATCTATGACTACTTTCTGTCCTACGACGAACCAGAGCTGAAAACTGTAGTAACAGTGTATTATTTGTATTTATTGCTAATAAAACGTTGCAGTGTATTCTCTTTATTTATGATTAAATACCAAGTAGAAGCTGCTTATTCTATTCAACATTTAACTTTTTTTTGTTTCCTCATCTATAAATTGCGCTCGGAGGAAAGAGATTTTCGTCAATTGAAGATGAATCAGTTTCGTGAATCACTATTTTGCAGAGAAAAACGCCGGGTATTATTTAGATGGGTTACAAAGATAGCGACATCGCTGGGAGTTACAAGGAGGCTATTGTACAAATAAAATGAAATATTCAGTAAAAATGTCTTGTATCTTTGTTAGGTCGGAAACTTTTCAGTCCACCCTCGTACCGAGTCAGTTCAACTATCTACTATCCCTACAGAAGTGACGACATCTACCTATTCTACAAGAAGAAAAACGGCACTCCACTTTTAATACGTCTATTTCGTCTCGAAGATGAATATGAGCTATAGAATACTATTATTAGGAACAAGCTTAATCTGAGTATCTTCATTGAAGAAATTCTGTAAGGCCAAGGGTGAAATATACGGTAGGTCCTAAGGATCGTAACGCATTGGCTAAGTCATCCCCTCCCATTGCCGTATCCTTACGTGTAATCTGATTTGGAGAGTGTGGAATGTAAACTACAACCCACTTGTAATAAGGTATATTCAATAAAATATATTCAGTCTCCTCCCCTGGATATAACATTACTTTTGAATCGAAATCGTTGAAGCATTGAAAGTCGATAAACTCAACGTGTATATACGAATTACATTTCAGGTTTAATCAAATTCAATTTCAGGCACAGTCCAATATTGTGTATATTTAAATGAGAAGCTTCTAGTATTGTCGCCCAGAGCATCTGTATCTCCGTTTCCGTTCCAAGTATAACTTCAATTTACATAAATTCATTTTAAGCATATATATCCTTAGAACCTGAAATATTCACTCAGTTATCAAAATAGATTATGGAAAGCATTACTACCAAAATTCGCTTCTGAAGCTTCAGGGTATTCAACGTCAACGCAAAAGATTAAATTAAATAAAAGTACCTATAGTTTCTTCCTAAATATTTATTATGGTTACTAGTTTCGCTCTCCATACATCAATGCATCTTCAGACCAGTGACTACAAGAAAAACAAATATTAAAAGTATAACGTAACAAAACTGCTTTCTGAAAAACCTACCCAATATTTTCTGAGCAAGAAAAGTCAATTATAGTAAAATGAAAAACAATCAATAGTACCGACATTTCACAACAAATTAAAATGATATTTGATCAATATACCTATTAAAATTATGAATTAAAACTTAGAACAATTCAGGCTAAATATAATTTTTATGACAAGACAATAACGAATAAAATTCAAACGGAAAGTGTGGTTATGTCAGCTAACCACAGAACAAAGTATCACAGATCTAATAATAGTAAGTCATCTTCTTTTTTCAAAAATAGCAGACATGGTTATAACATTAATCAACTAAACAATCCATAATTTGTATGTCTGAAAATCACTATTTATCAATGTCACATTACAATTTTATTATGTTCCACAATTTCATATTTTTCCAGAAAATCTATTAGTATAATATTATGAGATGTATGCAATGACTCAAAATAATTTAAATGGTTATAATTATGGTTGAATTCTAGTAGGTGATCACCGAAATGAGCTTCTTGACATTTTTTGTTTAGTCTTAGAGGTTTCAGATGTTCACTCACTCTTTTTTGAAAACTTCTCACTGTTTGAACTATATAAACTGTTCCACAAGTCTAAACTGTGCATGTATCAGAATTTTTTCGAATTTGACAACATCATAAATGAACAGACAAATGGTTTGGCAATGGGTTCTCCAACTTCACCACTTTTTGCTGATAGGTAGATGGACTGGTTTGAGGAAAATTTAATTTTTAACGACAGGAATATTTATCGTGAGTATATTGTCTATTATCATAGATATGTTGATGATGTTCTTATAATGTGGAAGGATATAAATGAAAAATCTAAGAGATTTATTGAGTATTTGAATACATGTGTCAGTAAAATATAATTCAAACTAGATTCAGATGATGATAACTCAGTCAATTTCTTAGACTTAACAATAGAGATAATAAATGGATCACATTCTTTCAAGAGATATAGAAAAACTTCACAAAGAAAAAATATTATAGATGTAACTTCACAACACCACTGGTCCATAAAACAGCAGTTTTTCGCAGCTTGGTCCATAGACTTATAAATATTACGATGAACAAAAATAACTATAATACTGAACTCAATTTAATCAAACAAATTGCGGAAGATAATAATTATGATGTAGACCTGATTGACAGAATGTTATGTAAAAGACTACTTACTTCATTAATAAATGAAATATATAAATTTTCCAGTTTGTGAGAAACCAAGTTATAAGTATGTCTCATTACCATATATAGGTCCAATTTCGGTTAAAATTAGTAAAATATCAGAAAAGAAAGAAAACATCAAAGTAGCATTCAAGTCAAATTGATCTTTAGGTGGATTGTTACTGAACAATGGAGGTACTAGACCTTTACTAGGTAGAAAGGGTGTATATAAGTTAACATGTGAAACTTGTGTAACAGTTTATATAGGTCAAACAGTGAGAAGTTTTCAAAAAAGAGTGAGTGTAACAATGCGATCAGACGCCGGGCAGAATTCATTCAGATGGCCCTGTATAACTTCCACAAACGCTTCAAAAGCTGACTCGACCGACAACCTATCCACAAATTCCCATTTATCCCTAACTGTCATTAATGATTCAAAAAGTCTGAAAAAATTCTCCTCCGAAAGATTTCTCCTATGTACCACAATAGTTTTCACAAGCTATGATTTTTTCGAAAATGTTTCAAGTTCACATATAATTGCCAGGTGATTCGACAAGTTGAAATTATGAACTGTAACCTTGAAGCCATCTACAGGCACATTCGAAACAATATAATCTATTATAGATTTACTCGTATAACCCATTTGATCAGTAAACACCTCTCACCAGTATACATATTCGAGGTGTTTTTGAGTTCAAAGGCACTGAACATATCAACTTCGAATTTTTTGTTGTTACAATTACTATCGAAGTTCATATTGAAATCACAAGTAAGGATGATGAAATCACATTTACGTGAAACTTGAATCTAAATTTCTCTTAACGTGTTTAAAAAATAGTTAACATTCCCACTACATGGACGGTAGGCACTCAAAATACATGTTTTTCTTTCATTTGAATCGATAATAATACCGCAAGCCTCAACGTGGCCCTCAATGCTATTCAATCCAACAAAATCTTATTCAGATACAACATCCAAATAACAGTAGTTGATAAAAATGCATCCGCCGCCCCGAATAAATGAAGATCTACTAAAGCAAGATACACACTTGTAGTTAGGAATAATTACATTATTAACATCCATACTGTGATCAACCCAGTGTTCATTTAAACAAAGAATATCAATTTTATTAGTGCAAAGAAATGCCTTTAATTGTGTCAGTTTATTTGAAATACCTTATATTAAGATGCGCAATTCGTAGAACTGCAACCTCACAGTGAACCAACTCTATTAGTTCCATCTCCCCGAGTTTGTCCTCGAAAAAAACGAAACCTCTTGACCAAGATACCAGAAGACCAAAATTCCGATTTATATAGCTCATCCTTTAGATTTTCATCTGCACCAATTTTGAAACTACTGTTAATATCTTTCGAGTTCAGTTTTTCAATTATTAATTCAGATTGCGGTATTTTGCACATTTTATATATTTCGCTACATCATCAACTGATGTTTCTTTTTTACATCTGCCAATATAAAGCCAGATCCTTTTATTAGATGCAGCAAAACCGTCCGCATTCTGTATAGAATTATTATTGCTGCCAATTATAACATCAGTCCGGCGTTTAACGTGTGTGGACACCTTCAGATTGTTCGATTTGGGTATCTGCTTACCTTATAAATATAAAATATATGCTTATATATTGATTTCATCTAATTGCGATTTTTCAAGAAAATATTTTGAAATATTCGTTTGTAAGCTGTTTCATTCTCAAGAGCACGTCCGAAAGCGGACCAGACATGAGGCATAGTCCAACGATTCATAAGTTTCTCCAATCGAGTGTGTGAGGTGAACTTATTGAAAATTTCATCCAGGTGAGAGTGAAATATTCCCAGAAAAATCATATACAAACAGACTTCTTGATTAAATATTTAAGGAAAAGAAATCAGTCCGTTTCCGGAATTTTTAATTCATCTTCGAGAACGTATTCGATGTGTTACTTGTACTAAATTTGACCAAAGTCGATGGCTAGATTTAGAAACAATAGTAAATGAAAGAACTCACTTAGAGATCGAAAAGAATCTCCTCGCTTAATTTCCTCTCAGCATTCTTGACCTCTTCTAATATGTAAATATGATACGTCGAATTCAGATTACAGTAGTTATTGTGATAAAGAGAAAAATTTTGTTTTCTCGTTCGATATCAAATATTCATTGTTCTCTTGCTTTCACATTATCTAAAAACTCGTGACAACTTCAATTCTAGCGAAAAAAATGAAGAAAAAGTAATTCTTGTCCAAAAACTGTTTTATTCAATTCGTTCAAAGAATAGATGATACATTAAATTTTCTTTTCTAAAACTATTTATTTAGTAAAAGTCTTTTTGATAATTATGGAATGACTGACCTAAGTTGATGAATTAAACAGCTCATCAAATTCATTTTCGCAAAAATTATCTAAAATATCTAATGACAACTTATCTATCTTGTATTTATAATTGGGGATTATGTTTACATGACAAGTTACAACATCATCAATTTCCATGCAAATGCAAGAGAAAGGACACAAATAAGATTAATCAACTACTTTATTCAGTCAATAATTCGTTATAAATTCCATAGAAATTAATTAGGTAGAAATCTTCATCTTCCCAACGAACATTCAACTCCGGAAATGCAGCGTCGACCTCAGTATCATAAATAATTTTATCTATTCCTATGCACTGTGAAAGTTCATTATTGAGAATTTATTTCGTTTTACATTTGGCCGTTTTTATGAAATTTTGAACTGTTATGCCGAATCTGCTCATAAAAAGAGAGAAGAAATAAATTGCTGCTAAGAAACCTATTATTTCGGACCACGAGAATAGATGAAAAACTGGATATAGGAAATATCCAACCGTTGAGTAGTGGTAAAAGAATCTGAAACAAACATTTTCAAAATGAGTAGGTACATACAGAAGAAAGTTCCAAACTTTTCATTATTACAATACTAATAATTTTTTTAATGCTTTATATATATATATATATATAATATCATATATTTATATCATACTATCTAAACAGTACTGAGCACTGACATCGACAGTTTACATTATTTTTACATCGAAGGATTACCAATATCCAACCAAATACCCATTCAAATTCAAACGAAAACCCAAATTCCCACCCAAACCCAAAACAAATCAAAATGTCACATAAAAATTATATTTTAAAATAAACCCTTACATTCTTCAAAATTTTTGAGAATTTTTCTTCCCTCTTCAAACTTTCTGGCAATCTATTAAATGATTGTGAAGCTTGAAATACTGGATCAAACAAGCCCTTGGACATTCTTAGATTCTCGGGTATATGCTATATTGTGCTCTGGTGTAATATTGATGTTTATCCCAGGCAAACGTAATTTTTGTGTTATAATTTTGGTTTTATACAGGATTTTGTGCATTAGTTTACACTGCTCAAGTTCCATAAGTTCATTCAATTTGCTAACTTTTAATTCTCTATATAAGTCGTCTGATGGCGTAAGGCGATCATAGTTAAATAAGATTTTCAAAATTTTGTCTTGTAATGTTTGCATATTTTTGAAAGTTGATTTGCTACACATTCCCAAAATAAAATAAGGTATCTGAAATAAGATACAAAATAGGATTGATATACGTCCATTTTTGATTTCTTTGAAAGATAATTTTATTCGTAGTTATGGCACTTAACATTGGCACAATTTTGGAATACATAGATGTCGTGTGGTCTTTCCAATTTAATTTCTCAACCAAAATTAGGCCAAGATATTTTATTGTACTAACTTTCTCAATCTCGATGTCATTTATTGTTATTACTGGAGGATCCATTTCTTAATTTTTATGCTTTAAAAACATATATTTTGGTCCTAGCACAGAACCTTGTGCTACGCCATATTCATTTTTTCCGAGTTACTAACATTGTCATCCACCTTAACATATTCCGTTCTACCCTATAGAATATGATTTCAAAAGGTTTCCGCGAAATCCCATTGACCAACATTTTTTAATAATTTTTCATTGTAAACAACATCAAAGGCTTTCCGTAAATCTATGAATATAACGCCTACAATTTTTCAATATCAAGCTCTTTGCTTATTTTATTGATCAAATCAGCTACTATATAAGCGTATTGCTACCTTTAATAAAACTGTATTGAAATCTATCAAGGCTAATATATTTATCTATAAATACTATCATTCTTTTTTTAAATTATCTCGATTATTTTGGAGAAACAGCATATTTTTGTAGATTGGACTAATCTTGCTTACTTTAAGTTCTTAGGAAATATACCAGAGATTAACACCTTATTTACTAACTTTGTCAAATTACGCACAATGCTCTCCTTTATGTTTTTAATATCCGTTACAGTTATCTGATCATGTCCTGGCGCAGAATTCTCCTTTAATTCTAATAAAACACTTGATCATCAGTTGACTCCATATATATACTAACATCATTGTGAATTTCAGCAGAATTATTGTCACCATTAGTAGTTTGACATTGCTTTGTTATTTCTGAGACGACTTCTTTTCCAATCGTGCTAAAGTATTTATTCAATTCATCATCGACGATAGTTTTTGGTTATCCATAGAATTGATGTGTATTGTAAGGACTTTTATATTAGTGGATTGTTTTTTCCTACAGTTTTGCTATTAATATATCTCCATTGCTGTTGTACATCTTTTCCAGTTTCATTCCATTTATCTCTAAAATATTTATATTTTTGTGTCTTAATCTTATTATTTATTTTATCTTTAATCTTTTTAAAATTCAGTTTCATGTTGCCTAGTACCCTGTTCCATTGTTTTGTAGAGTTTGTCAGGCACCCTGGTTAAACTAAATAATTCACTCGTAATCCAGTTATCATTCCTATAATATTTTAACTTTCTGGTATATTCTGATTCTCTCTTGCATTGCTTTATGAGTTCTTTTAAGTGTTGAAAAGATTCTATATTACTATTGGGTGATTTAATACTAAATAACTTTCTAAATTCATTATGGTTTACAAACATAATTTTGTTATTAGTTTTGGGTTTGTTCGACTTAATATTTTTTGCAATTGAGATTAAGAGCCTATTATGGTCCGATAGTGAATTTTCTTCTATTGGTTGTTTGTAATCCAAACTTTTTTCTCAATTTATTAATAAATGATATATCAAAGTTATAGATGTTGGTGTCTTATGCGTTAGAAGCATTTAGATCACCTTTAATAACAAAACTGTTTAAGAGTACTGTGTTTTCATAATTAACTACTTGTGTTGTATTTTCCTCTAATAAATTGATATTGAAATCTCCAACAATCATGTGATTTTTTTGGTAGCGACCCATAATGTGTTCTACGTTATTAAGTAACTGTGTATGGCTGTAAGATGGGGGCCCATAAATTACACTAACCTTGAAATTTTTATCTCCTATTTGGACACATAACCATTTGAACAGATCCCCACGTTCTGGCCTTTCTACTTTCCTATATTCCATAATTTTTCTTACATATATTGATACTCCTCCTCCCCTCTTCTCCCACAAGTGTACTTCGTTATCTTCATCCAATTCATAAAGGCCAATTTCAATCTCTGACAGCCATCTTTCTGTTAGCACTAGAATATCACATTTACTTTCTCTAACCAAACTTCATCCAGTTTATTTCTCACACTACGAATGTTCATATAAATCACACTTAGTATTTTGGTACAATCTTTTGCAAATACTGTTCCTTTTCTATTAGAATTAGTTTACTTGTTTCATCCTTTCTTAGATGAATTCTACCATTATTCACCAAGATAAACTTGAATCATTTATTATTTTTGAAGACTTGGGCTGCCCTGTATAATTCCAAGTTTCTTTTTGTTAGATCATTGCTTATAAAGATCTTGTTGTCTATTTTGTATCCAAGTTCCTTTGTGGAGAGTTGTTGTGTTCTCGGAGATGCTATGAAGCTCTTTTTAATATCTTCATTCTTGAAGATAACTTTAATTGGCGTTGCTTTCTTATCCTGCTTACCCTAAAGAATTGTTGTAAACTGATGGTCCTCAAGAGGGATTTGCAATTGGTTTCCAATTTTCTTTACCTTTATTTTATTGATTTAACTTATTGACTAGAGTTTACAGTTGTTGCGAATACAGTATTCTTTAGTATATGAAATTCATAATTGTCGTTCTCGATCATAATTTCTGATTTCTCACGGTGTAGCCTGTCCGAACGTTTGGTGAATCGGCCCACTGCCATCAAGAAAACTTTCAGCGTATACTGTCGCACTTTAATCTCGAAAAAATCCATACACCAAAATTTTGTACACCATTCTAGAGTTGCTGTAGATCTCGATCACGAAAGATCAAAAATCTCTAGAATATTTAATAAATTTGATAGATTTCAGCAACCAAAAGAAGGCAGTTGCGTCAAAAAGTGGTTGTTAACGCTATTAAAATGAGAATGTCTCAAACCAGGGAATAAATCAAAAACCTTTATAGTTAATACAAAGGATGTGTTTTATGTTTTGCATGTTGAGACATAGAAGACACCATTAACCTTTTCGCTGCTGAATTTGAAGACGTCGATCAGACCCCCCGGGCTGAAATATTTTGGTTCAAAACGTTTTTATACACATCAGCATTTCATTAGCACGTAATTTTACGTGAGTAGCACTTTAAAAACTCCACAAGCACGCAAGAAAACGTGAACAGCGCATATCTCAGACCAGAGGCAAGAGCTCATTCTTTTCGAAACTACAACTACTTGAAAGCATAGAATTTTTTTCTGAGTTATATTACGTTGAAAGAACATAATTGTCGATTTTGTCAAAATATTCATTTCAAAACACATAGTACATATTTCAAACCTCAGAGTATCTTTGATAAGTAAGTATAACAACTCAAAAAACTAAAAAATATTTGTGTGAAAGTCTTCAGAACACGGTAGAAGACATAGAGCTTCTTCACATTTGGTAGGTCCGAAGTAAAGCAGACCAAATGACGACACTGTCAATCGAAAACTACCACCAGATGCCTCAAATGTGACGTTAGGTTACATGTCAAATGTTTTTTTATGTTTCACACAAAACCATGATCGTAGTAGCACGGTTTTTCAAACGACCTATATACTGGGTGATTCACCAGTGGCGCAGTGCTCAGTAGCTCGTACGCTCTTGAAGATTTCATTTTTGTTCGAACGGTATTGTATTTAGAAAGTAATAATCTAGTTCAGCAATTTAGTCTGAAGTAAACAGGGTATCCCAATTTTCTATAAAAAAATCTTGGGAGGTTTTTTTCAGATTGGAAGACCACTTTTTTGTTGAAGATCAAGATCTGCTATAATATCTAAAAGTAATAAGTTTTTTTGGTTAGTGGTTTCGTCACATTTTTTTTCCGTGAAAATTCATGAAAATAGGCTCTCACATCATCGCATGCTCCTTCGGCCAGAGAGGATGAATATTTTTTTCCTTTCGTTTTCTTATTGCGCAAGGATAGGCGCAAGGATAGCTTTATTGATAAATTCAAATAGATTATCCTCATTTTATATAAAACTCAAAATAATTATTGAATATTGTAATATTAAAAATATCATATCTTGATTCTTTCAAATCGAACATGTCAACGCATAAAATATTGTGCCATGTCTTTGCAGAAGTAACCTTATCTTGATCTTCGACCATTTTCGAAATAATAAAAATAAACTTAAATAATAAAAGCAGAGGTTACGAAAGATGAGTTTATTAGTACATATCATAATTTTCTTGATCAGAGAAATGGAGATATTTTAAGGTAGTCGTGTATGAAATACGTAATAGATTGGATTTTGGTGAGATGATCTACAAGGTGTTGAACTATTTCAATGAGTTTTCGAAATGTTGCCCGTTTCTTTGTAGATACAACTCAATCCTTCTGAGGAAAGACCGTTGTACTCTCGAAACATTTGCGGATTAACTGACTGAAAGGCGTCGACTATTCTCGGTCTCATATCAAAATGTGATGTAGAAGGAATCTGGTAAACGATGCCCTTAGATTTTATTCTACTTCGAAGATTTACAAGGATTGTCGATGTGGAGATATATGCAATCATATAAAGAATTTAAAAAACTTTTATATTTAAACCAAAATATTAAAATTAGACATTATACATTCACATTCTACAAAATTCCAAATTCAATTTTTAAAAGGAACTTAGACAAACATTCAAACAGTTCAAAATTATTTATTTATTTTGGCAAGATGACTATCGACTAGTGTTTGTGAGTCAGGAATTCCTCAATGCTGTAGAAGGAATTTTCCATCAAAATTTTTTTAATTTTCTTCTTAAAGTGTTCGCTTATAATGATGGGGTAGCGCGTTGTACATCTTAACCCCAAAGAATTTCCAGGAATCTTGCTTTTTTTTGAGACGGTGTTTTTGAAGAACGTAGTTTTCCTTAGTTCTCGTATAATCATGCAGCTGAGAGTGTTTGGGGTGTTCATTTTTGTGCTCATGAAAGTATGTTAGGCAAGCAGAATATAGCAACAGGGTATGGTAAGTATATAGTATTTCTTGAATAAGAATGCTAAGGCGCCCCAAAGAATGATTCCATATGTTCCAAGGCTGTGGAAATGTGCATGGTAAGTATTTAGTCCCTCTGATTCTCAAACTATGAGTTTTATCCTACGAATTGTAAATATGGCTGTCGAAAGCCTCCTGCACAGTGAATCCAAGTGTTGTGACCAAGCTGTCGCTCCATCATGTAGAAAATCAAGCAACACCAAGGTGCCATGTTCATAAGGTTGTTGTCGGGTTGTGAATACCAATTCCAGAGTCTTGTCTACATTCAGTGCGAGATCGTTGACCTAGCTGGCCATCTAAGAGGACCACCACATCCTATCCATTTGTTTGGAAATACATGATTCTAATGCTCCCTAACCTGTTGTGAGTAATGTGCCGGTGTTCCATCCTGTTGAAACCACAAATCTTGTCTTAATGCTCTGGTACATCGGCAAGTAACATTGGTAGATGATTTTGCAGAAAATCGAAAATGCCCTTCGAAAAAAAGTGCGGCCCAATTAGATATCCATTTACTATAGCAGACCATACATTCAAGGACCAACGATGCTGGTGATCAATTTGTCTCATGTGGTGTGGATTTTCCGTGGCGTAATAATGAAAATTGTGCCTGTTAACAAGCCCATTCTTGTGGAAAGTTGCCTCGTCCGAGAAAAGAACTCTGCTAAACATATTTGGATTTCCCGCTGCTTTGTCGTTTGCCCAATTACAAAAATTGATTCGATTTTCATAATCTTGATTGTTCAGTTCCTGGTGCAGCTGTACATGATATGCATGAAATTTATTCATGTTCAAGATTCTCTGGACGGAAGTTTGACTTATATCTGTTAACTGAGAAATCTCTCTTTGGCTTTTATATGGATCCTCTGTTACTGTCAACAAAACTCTACTTGTCAACAAAGAGTTTCTATCACACTCACCCAGGAAAAATCATATCAGCTATTTCTTTGGAGAACATGGCAGTTAATTGAGAAAATTGGGTTCAAACCTTACTCTAACAATGTTTAATAACGAAACACTGAGTTCACCATGTGAAATGCAGAATATGATATGTCCGGACACCTGATCGAAGGCACAAATAAATAAAATGCCAACATACCTCGATTTACGTTTTAATTATCTTGATTTTATCATTCGTTGAAAGAATTATCTTGTTTTTGGTTTCATTTTATACTACTTGAATTATTACAGAAAAAGAAACTGCAATATTTTATGCCTTGACATGAATAATAAAATACAGTGTTCCATTTGAAAAAATCAAGATATGATATTTTTACAATTACAATTTTAATAATTTTTTGAATCACTCCAGTATAAAATGAGGATATTTTATTTCATTTCATGGATAAAGCTATTCTTGTGCAATAAGAAAACGAAAGGAAAAAAGTATTCATCCTCTCTGGCCAAAGGAGCATGTGATGATGTGAGAGCCTATTTTCATGAATTTTTACGGAAAAAAATATATTGTGACGAAACTCTCACTTGAAAAACTTATTACTTAAAGACATTATAGCAGAGTCCGCTTCTGAATCATGAACAAAAAAGCGGCCTTCCTATCTAGAAAAACCAGATTTTTTTATAGAAAATTGGGGCACCTGTTTACAGCTAAATAAATTGCTGAAGCAGATTCTTACTTTCTGATTACAATACCGTTCGAACAAAAATGAAATCTTCAAGAGTGTACGAGCTACAGAGCACCGCGCCACTGGTGAATCACCCAGTAGAGGAAGGTATGTTTCATTAGAATTTTGTATTTTTTTTGTTATTTTCTATAAACCTGAACCTAATGCCTTTGAGCCGAAATAATATAATTTTTTGAAAATTCTGCCATTAGTTGAGAAAAACTAGTTCAGGCATAAGTGGGTTAAACATAGAAGAACTGACCTAACTAACCCAATCTAACCCATACACATCGAAAACATGTTGGGAAAAACTGTGAAAAATGACGAAGAATCTGTGCAAATTCAAATTTCAACTGTTAACATTGGCGAAATTGCGACTAGAATAAGACGAGATGGGTTCGATCAGATAGAATTAAGTGACATTCAGGCGTTGCTTTAATCGCAAGATGGCGATTTGACTGCAAGTTTGAGGAAAATCACAGCTCATTGAAGAGGAAGCTTCACGAAGCACTGGAAACGTGACAGTTAGTAAAATCTTAGAAGGGCAAATGAGCTTTGTGATTTCTTTATGAAATTGATCCGTCCATGGAGCGAGGTCTTATTTTAATGGGAAAATTGATAATGCCACTGCTGAATATCAATCTGAATTGAAAAATATTTCAATAACTGCCCAACAAGAAGAAATAACTGAATTCTTTCAACCATTGTCTGAGTCTGAAGATAATAATTAATCAGTATGGTCGAAAACTCTACTTCAATTGATTTTTTCATTTTTATTTCTTATTTTGTCCCCTCGAAACGTGTCCCCCATAATCTCATATTGCCATTCCATATTTCCGGTTTCTGTATTCGCTGCATATTTATGGAACATATTCCCCGCGAATAAGGAGGTCATACTGTATTATTACATATATGGAATTCAATAAATACTCACACTGTATAGTATACAATGAAGGTGACAGTCATTCCCAAAAAGATACTTCGGAAACTGAATTCTGGATGATGACCAATGAAATTGAATTCTAGAACCATAAAAATAAATATACATGTGTGAATTATATGATTGAACCAGGAAGGAAACACTTCATCCATCGCAGTTGGATATACAAGTTCTCTGTTATAGTGATAAAGCCCCCAAAACATTGAAGTCACAAATACTGAAAATGGTACTATGAACATCGTGAAAATATATGCCTTCAGGTACGTAATTGAAGACCGAGTCTTTTTAGTCCTTGTTTTCTGGGTGGCAATTTCCTGAATATCCTCACTCAATGCTAATGAAAAGTAAATAACATGGACTATCTGAAAAGAAAAAGAATTTCATTAAATTAAATTAGATCATGTTTCGCTGACAATAAAAAATACAATCTGAATAATATTAACGTTTTATTTATAAGGAGGTATTATTCTTCAATTGACGAGGCATTTACGTGATAGAAATCCATTTTCACAAATACAAGTAAACGATGATTTTTACTAAAATTTATCATTAAATGCTCGACGCGTTTTGATACACAGTATCTTTAACAAGCAGAAATCTTCATGGATAACATAGAAAAAACTATTCATAAACAACCGCTTAGTGAACACAGAAACAAACAGACAGTTCACTGTATTCCAAAATTTTATCAACAACCTGCACCCAAAAAAAAAATTCAGTTCTGAAATAGAACAGAACAATTCGATCAATTTCCTAGACCTAACAATAAGAAGGTCAAATAATAAACACCAATTTTCAATTTATCATAAGCCTTCTCATACAGATATCACAATTCATTATACATCGGCACATCCTCACTAACATAAACTTGCAGCATTCAATAGCTACATACATAGACTCTTGAACACACCGATGTCTAATGATAATTATTTCAAAGAATTGAATTTGATAAAACAGATCGCAATACATGATGGTTATGATGCAAATTTAGTTAGCAGAATATTACATAAGAAATATCAAAAATCATCTTTACAACATATATATCCAATCGGTGAACACCAAGACAAGAAATTCTGTAGTTTAACATATATAGGCAATATTAGCAATTATGTGGAATCCTTCTTGAATATTCAAATTTAAATATAGCGTTCAAAACATCAATAAATTTAGGTTCATTTATCAGGAATTATAAATCTCCAATTAATAAAGAAAATAAATCAGGTGTTTATAGATTGGATTGTACAGATTGCAATTGTCTTTATATAGGTAGAGCAGGAATAAATTTTAATGTTAGAATCTCTGAACATAAACGCAGTTTCATCAATGGAAAAACCGATTCAAATTATTCAAATCATCTTTGGGAAAATAATCACTCTTTCAATTCAGAATTTAAAATCCTACATTCAGAGAATAGAGGTATAAAACTCAACCTTCTGGAAGCACTTGAAATTAACAGATTTAGGTATTCACCGGAAATTCTTAATGATCAGGTAGACATGAATAACTCACCCTTATTGAATTTATTTCCTAAACATTAGTTCAAGTACGGATAGCTCTGAGTGGATTGCCTCTTCATTATATATAAAAATTTGTTAGTAAGATATATTTGTAGTATTCATTCGCTCTTGATAAAGATACTGTGTATCGAAACGCGTCGAGCATTTGATAATAAATTTTAGTAGAAATCATCGTTTACTTGTATTTGAGATATTATTCTAATATTAATAATAAGTATATCAAGGAAATAACTCTATGAAAATGAAAGAATTTAAAATCTTGTTTGAAAATGTTCATCAAATATCATAAAGGTATTGAAGGATTTAAGCACACAGTTTAATGGTTTTTGAACGGTATCAAATCGGTGCACAATATTTTCACTGAGTAAGGGAAAACCCTGTGAAAAATATTTTTTAATTTTAAATTGGAAAATACATCATATAAAGAATTAGTTAGTTTCATCATTTTTTTGAGTAGAGGATATTTTATTAGATATATTGTACTGTGATAGAATCACGTCACAACAATTTGAATTAAAATATCTGATTCCAGTCAACCCTCTACCTGTGACACGCCACTGGTTAACAGTCTGATGCGCATAATCTGGCTATCAGATGATATGTGCATGTGCTACCAACTTCGCTTCAGATTCTTCATTTAGCTTTTCTTTGCCGACTAATTAGTCGAATTTGAGAATCATCGTTGATTGTATTCGAAATAGTTAAATTATACAAAAATGCTCAAGTGAAAATTAAAGATATATCTTTATCTTGAATACTGTGTGGTGACCTATATCAAAAATATAGGTCCTAGGTAGAGAGCCCTAGGTGGAGAGTCGTAGTTGGAGCTTAGAGGTTGAGATGATATAACTTCTATCTGGAGTCCAGAAATCCACATAAATCCAAAGGTGAAATAGAGGTTTTCCCCTCTATGTAGTAGTAAACACAAAAACGTTTTGGAATCTGAACTCCCTAAGTGATTGGGGATTATAATATAGTCGACCTCAAGTCATCTATTTCACCAAGATAAGTCTAATTGACTGTGTATATATATATATATATATATATATATATATATATATATATATATATATATATATATATATATATATATATTTTGTGACATTGTGTACCATAATTCCCAAATTTTATACACCTGAATGATATCTTAATATATATAAATCATGTGTCACGTTGTTTGTACGCGATGGACTCCTAAACTACTGAACCGATTTTAAATTAAATTTGAACACCGTGTGGAGTTTGATCCAACTTGAAAGATAGGATAGCTTACATCTTAATTTATAGCCGCAATATTATTTCGTTGCAAATTATTTGCCTATTATTTGACATTCATAATCATCTGTTAACTCCAGACGATTTTAAGAGATGGCGTTATCTGTTGACTGGATCGAGTAAGTAATGATAAATGGCGCTGCTATGTTAAACCTACAAATGTCTTATATAGGCTACAATTTAATAGCATAACAACCACGTGTTGTTGAGGCTTGAGTATAAGTTAAATTTATTTTGTAGTAAACGAAATACTGTGAAATTCAATTGTTTCTACTTTTTAAATTTCTGGCGTTAGCATAGCCGGTCACGTGTTACTCAGATTGATTTTAAATTAAATTCATATTATAGTGAAGATAATACAGTGAAATTATTTCTGATTTTTACTTATTTGTGTTTCATTGTTCGAAACTTTATAATGCACGTAGGTATTATCACATATATATTAGGTGCGCAACTAAGTTCTCGCTGTTTGTCAATAGATGGCTCCAGCAGTAAGTGCTGGTCGATTTTTACATAACAAGAACGTCTTGAACAAAGCTTAGACATATGGTAAACAAACCACTTTGACACATTAATGATTTTGTTTTTGCGTCTTATACTTTTAGTTGTGAGAAAATATCTGATTTTGTGCCAAATTATCGTCATTTGCAGGAAGTATTGATTTTCTTCTTTCATTCGAAGAAAACGGCGGCTGAAACTCATAGAGAACTCCAAAAAGTTTACTGAGATGCTGCTATGAGTGAAATAACATGCCGGGATTGGCTCCGTCGCTTCAAAAACAGGGATTTCGATGTGGACGAACGTCCCCGTGAAGGAAGGCCAAAAATCTTTGAAGACGCTGAACTGAAGGCATTGCTCGATGAGGATCCGTGCCAAACGCAAGATGAGCTTGCTTCAGCCTTAGGAGTTACTAGCCAGACCATTTCCAAACGATTGCATGCGTTGGTAATGATTCAAAAGCAAGGAACTTGGGTTCCTTATAATTTGAAACAGAACAATTGCTACAACGGTAAAAAAAGGGTTTTCTTCATTGCATCGTGACGGGTGACGAAAAATGGATTCATTAAAGCTATTCAAAGAAAAAAAATCCTGTGTATTTGGTGGGACCAAGTTGGTGTTATTTATTATGTGCTGTTCACACCGAACGAAACTATCACTGGGGAACGGTATCGTACTCAACTGATGCGATTGAGTAAAGCACTGCGCAAAAAAACGGCCACAATACGAGCAGAGGCACGAAAGAGTAATTCTACAGCATGACAACGCTCGGCCACACGTTGCCAAGCCCGTTAAAACCTACTTGGGAAGTCCTACCCCACCCGCTATACTCCCCAGATATTGCACACCATCCGATTATTACTTGTTTAGTTCGATGGCACATGGTCTGGCTGATCAGCTGTTTCGCTCATATGAAGTATGATAGTTATAGCTAGTTATAGCTAGCGATGGGCAATATTTTGAATGATTCATTTGTAATCATTTTTCACAATAAAGTTGTATTTTCATAAAAAAAAAACAGCGGAAACTTTATTGCGGACCTAATATATTGAGGAGCTAGTTGAAATATTGAAGACTTGAATAAAAATTTCGGACGTTGTCAAGCTTCGGAAACCAATGTTAAAATTTCCAATGCGTATTGGATTATTTTAGGCGATGCGAATTCTGCATAGGGAATAATGGCAATACATTTCAATATTTACATTGATTATTTCATATTTTCCATAAATATTTTCGTACGGAATGGTTGCTTTTTTATCTCAAACGATCAATATTCCAACAAAAGTTGTAAAGTGAAGATGAAACATAAATTAATTCATTTGAATTGTCACTGCTACAATTAATTATCTAGCTATCAACATGAGAACACAAAACATCCTTACGAAATTTTAATCAATCCGAGTGAATTCTGTGAATTTTGAGTTACCGAATAATGTTAGGGAAAGGTTATACAATTTTCGATTTTCTATGAAAGCACGTCCAAGTGACGGTATAAAGTCAAAACCATTTTATTTCAAAAATAACCGAGATATTGGTACTTCAAATTGGTTCCGAAAATATCTATCTTGAATCTGTTCCGGCAATAAACTCCTCACGTAGAAAACACACCGTGACATTCATTAATTGACAATATTTCACATAAATGCAGTACCGAAATATCGAAATCTGTTTACCTTTATGTGAATTGTTAACATGAATATTTCATTATGCTTATAAGTCTAATTATATATCTGCATATGTATCGTATATCTTATACACCTAATTATCGAATACTATTATTGACAATGGCTATGACCTAATCACTCTGAATATACCTTATGACTGCTATAAAACATGAACTGTAATTGACATATGCTTTGAATGGTATGTAAACAAAGGTATATGTAAAAACTATAAAACAAACCGTGGGGGATGATAGTCCCCTATCGGGCGCCTCTCTAGTTGGCGGGATCGGGAAAAGCCTCCCAGATATGTGTGTTACCGGGGAAATGAAATACCCAGGGCGGACCAAAACTAGCAATGCAACGTCTGATCCAGAATGGGCGATTGCAAAATAAACTCACCAACCCGTTTGGCAAGCGTTATGTTTATGTGCCAACAAAACTTCCTAAAATCCATGTCGATATCGAAATTCCAAATACAAGTACCCCAGGTGGGTAGAATCTAAAATTCGAAATCCCACCCCGATATAACCTCCGGCTGCCTCATGGATTCTGGGGAGGCAGAAAATCGAGCAAATTAGCTAAACAAACCCATAGTTTAAGAGTCACCATTTACACTATTCGCACAATGAGCACATTAGACCGCTTGAAAGAATCAGAACAAGAGCTCAATAACATCAAAGGGGTTATGGATGGATATGGATTATATGAGTCAAGACTTCAAGGTAAAAAGAAGACTACTTTGAAATCTGGACACACCTTGTATCAGAATAATTCTGAAACCAATTATGAAATCGATGGTGTTACTTTCATCTTTCACAAACGCATAGAACACCTAGTTACCAAGTACCACGCAGTGTCGAACAGAATGATATATGTTGTAATTAAACTCAATAAGAGATACAACATTCAATTGATATATTGTTATGCCCCAACAGCCTTTTCAGAAAATGAGGAAAAAGATCAACTGCAAGAAGATATCACTCAAGATCGGAACTCAGAAAAGTGCTGCTGCACAATTGTCACAGGAGACTTTAACGCTAAAATAGGAGCACGACAGACACACGACACAGAATACATAGGCTAATTTGGTCTAGGAGTCAGAAATGATAGAGGAGATATGCTGGCAAATTACCTCGATAGGGTAATGCTTTTCTGCATGAACACTTCCTTCAATAGAAGCCTCAAAGGAAGTGGACTTGGTGCAGTCCAGATGGACGAACGAAAAATGAAATTGATTTCATATTGTGCAGCGACAGAAAGATACGTAAGGATGTATCAGTGATAAATAAGTTCAAAACAGGGAGTGATCACAGATTGGTTTTGGCGAACATAGCAGTAAACACAAAACATATAAGAAAAAAGCTCGTCCCAAATACCCAACCGCAGATGTACTACTCTTGAACAAGAAAGAATATCAGAGAAAACTAGAAGTAAATTGGCACACTTCACGGAAATGGAAAACGAATCTACTGATGATCTTGAGAAAAAGATAACTGATGATATACAAACAATGTCAAAATACATATGTAGCAAAACGTAGAATCACAAGGAAACCAAATTAAAACCGCAAACAATCGAATTGATAAAGAAAAGACGAAATACACCAAGAAAAGCTGCAGAATACAACAACATAAACAGAATGGTTAAGAAGGAAATACGAGCAGACCTGAGACAGTTTAAACTAAAACAAATATTAGAAACCATCGAAAACAATAAAAACATGAAAGTAGTGAAATCCAGGTTGAACCAAGGCAAACAAAAATTTCGAAAATCAAGAACCAAAATGGAATTTCTATATCAGATAAAGAAGAAATTGCAAAAGAAATACACAAATTCTATAGAGAACTTTATA
The DNA here is from genome assembly GCA_013387265.2 of Cryptolaemus montrouzieri. Lineage (NCBI taxonomy): Eukaryota > Metazoa > Arthropoda > Insecta > Coleoptera > Coccinellidae > Cryptolaemus > Cryptolaemus montrouzieri. The sequence goes on from JABFTP020000185.1 coordinate 131,706,341, forward strand.
CTTCGAAAATGCCACGTCCTGATAGCATACACAAGAACATCTTGAACGTGAGATCTGAAGACTTGCCTGAAATAATCTCTTCAGATGAAACAACGGAAGTCTCCAGAGGAGGATCGTATAACATCTGAAATGTTACAAATAGGAGGAAAAGCCCTTGAACCAGTTTTGAAATTACTTCTGCATAAATGCCTAGTTGAGGGGAAAATACCAGAATCATGGAGAAATGCAGAGGTAATTCTGTTGTATAAAAAAGGCGACAGCACGAATATTGAAAACTATCGACCCATATTTATACGCTCTTGACGAAGTAACTAACAAATTAACCAAGAAGATGGACTAATAGCAACCAGTTGAACAGGCGGGGTTCAGAAAGGGCTACGGGACCATATATCACCTTCAAACAGCAATAGAAAGAACTACCAAGTATAATATTCCTATACATTTTGCTTTCATCAACTATCACAAAGCATTTGATAGTATTGAAACATGGGCATTTCTCCGTGCTTTGGACGATGCAAGAATCGATTCGAGTTACTATACACTGATCAAAATCATCTATAGATAAATCAACAGATAAATGGACAAATAGAACAACATTCTGGAAACCAAGAACAACGAAGCGACGTGTAGGAAGACCCCAATAAAGATGGCTAGACGATGTGAAACTCATAGCAGGAAAGCAACGGATGAGAACTGCTGGAGACAGAAATGCATGGAGGAAATTAGAAGAGGCCTATATCCAACATTGGATGAATGAAGGCTGAAAAGAGATAAAACAGTACAGTAAAAGCTTCTTATTCGCGCTTCCTACATTCACGTTTACACTATTCGCGGATAGAAAAATTGCGACCCAATGTTTTTTAATGATATCAATGCTGCATTTGTTCAGCTTTTCCTTTGATATAAGCCGCCTCCGCCGCGGTTGGTGTTTTTGTGAATGTAAACAAACAAAATATTTGAGTAAAAAGACCTCATTACTCAATGCATAAAGTATATTGTTGAATGTCACATATTAGACGTTCCGTACTTTGGTAAAAACCGCTTTGCCTTTTTATTGTTTCATTTTTCCATTCGCTATAAAAATTGTGATCGAGTAACGTCTCTACCGTTGTCTTCCTAATTTATTCTGTCGTCAAACAATTGAAAAATGAGTTTCGAGTCTAAAAAAATCATTATCACCGCTTAAAGTGGAAATAGAAATGCTAGATAACCTTGGAGAGTTGTTTGCATCCATATCATGCCCATTCAATGTTAACGAATCAACTTTACGTTCGATCAAAAAATTCAAAGATAAAATAATGTCGTGTGTAGCTTCAACTTCACTGTCAGCGAAAATTGTTTATGATCGAGCATTATATTTATGTCCTTCTCATTATGGATCGAAGACGGCAACCAAAAAAGAGTGCCCCTGAGTAGTCCAATTATCCTGGAGAAGGTGAAGCGACTTTACACTTACACTTTAAGAGCTGGTGGTAGTTGTGGCTGTGGGGGATTTCAAGCATCGGAATGTTGGATCCATAAATTTAAGGTGCGACAATCATTGCATAGCATTAAAATCATCGGAGAATCAGCATATGCAGACACTGCTATAGCAGAAAAATATCCAGAAGAATACGCAAATCTAGTAGCTGATGGTGGATGCAAACCTGAGCAAGCATTTAATGCAAAGAAAACTGCACTGTTTTGGAAGAGAATGCCAAACGAAACATTCATTTCCAATAGCTGGAAATCAGGCCCTTTATTTAAGGCAGCAAATAATAGAGTTATACTGTTGCTATTTTCTGATGCGTCTGGAGGTAGTGTCATGAAACCACAGTTGCTTTACGTACCAATAAATCCTTGTTCTTCAAAAGATAAAAACAAAAACGATCTGCAGTGTTTTTGTATGCTGATAAGAAAGCGTCGGTTACAAACCGATATTTTTTGTGACTGAATCCAAAATCGTTTTGTTTCAGGAGTTCAGAATTTAAAGCTGTTTTAGCTTCGCACAATGCACCAGGTTATCTTTGCGAACTTGGAACTCTGCATCCAAATATAAAAGTGATATTTTTACCTCCGAACACGTCGTATATGCTTAAACCTATGGACCAAAGATTAATCCTTTAAGCTCTATAATATTAGACGAACCTTAAAATCTTATCTTGAACATAAAAGAATCAGTGAAAAAATTTAACCCATACACATTGAAATCATGGTGAAAAGAACTGTGGCCTGTTTTGACTCTTGAAGATGACAAAGAATCTGTACAAATTCAAACTTTGACTGCAAAGATTGCCGAGCTTTTGAAAATTGCCAAGCAAGAAAATATCACAAAATTCACTTCAAGGAGCTCACAAACACTGATGAATATTTTGATTTGAACCTTGGCACAGGTATCAAAGGCAGCCCTACCAACCTCAAAATGGGAGCACTGTCCCAAATCCACTTGCGCTCGCAGTTTAAATTCAAACGTCAACTTACTTTTTGGACACAGTAGTATGTATAGTATGGTAGAATGCCAATACTTTGTTCTCCCTATCACTTGTCGAAATTGTTGTACCAGAATCAAAATTCAAAAAATTGAGATGAATATAATCAGCTTGCCTCAAACTCAACCAGGTTTATTATGCGATAGCTCAAACGACAGAGCAATATGGTCAAAAATATCAGTTCATTACGACTGTAGGTAGTATCAGCATAGCTTTTTTTTCCTTTCTCAGTAAAATTTCTCTCTCTCTCTCTCATCACAATCGAAAAATTCATTTCAAGGAGCGTACAAAACGAAGCCTATTTCCAACACTGATGAATATTTTGATTTGAATCTTGGCAAATCCCAAATCCATTTGCGCTCGCAGTTTAAATTCAAATGTCAACCTACTTTTTGGTATGTATAGATCTTCGTGGTACATTGTCAACACTTTGTTCCCCCTATTACTTGTCGAAACTGTCGTACCAGCATTAAAATTCAGAAAATTGAGATTAATGTAATTAGCTCACCTCAAACTTAACCAGGTTTATCATTCATTTATTTGTACATTAGCGACAAATACAGGTAAAACCCAAAATATGTCCACAAAACAATTTTAAGAAGATATCTGATAGAACTGAATGAGGTGAGTATATACTAAGCAGAAAAAATCTTATACATCATTATAACCTATTGAGATCACTTTGAAGTGCAATGCAGTCTTAATTCTTTCTAATCTGGTAAAAGAGTTTAAGATCATCAGCATATATCAAAAATTCACAAAACTTGAAACATTTTCCTATATCATTCACGTAAATTATGAAGAGAAGGGGGCCAAGGTGAGAACCTTGGGGTACCCCAGAAGACGATGTATAAACTACATATCGGAAAATCCCTATAGTCACAAATTGAGACCCATTCTCCAAGACTCCAACGACCGCAGCAACGAGTCCGATATACCCATACCGGCAAGCCTTTTCAATAAGATCCTATGACTAATGAGATCAAAGGCTTTACTGAAATCCGTGTAAACTGCATCAACTTGTATCTGATCGTCGAGGTCATGCTGTAAATACTAAGAGAATACAAGAAGATTTGTTTCAACGGATCTTCCCTCGTAAAGTCAATGTTGATCTGGGATTATTTCATTCTTCACAAAATAGAAAGATGTTTATATATAACAGATTCAAAGACCTTAGACATAACCGAAAGTTTGCTGATCGGTCTGTAATTTTCTATTGAACATTTACTACCGCTTCCTTTATAAATCGGTACGACTGATGCCACCTTCCATTTAGAAGGAAACACACCTGATCGCAGTGACTTTTCAAATAAATTAGTCAACGGTAAGCTGAGAGAGGAGCTACAGGCCCTAATGAAATAGGATGGTAGTCCATCCGGGCCTGAACCCTTGTTAGGATCTAACTCGTCCAAACATTTCTTCACTTCATCTTGTGTTGGTTTAACGAATGAGAAGTTTTCACCCTCATGGTTACCTGAACCAGAAGCAACCGGCTGAGAATTCTAATTTGACCTTGGTTGATCAAAAACACTTTCATAAAACTTGGCAAAACGGTTGCACGTTTCCTCACCCGTGTTACTCGTTTCGTGCTGATAGGACATTGATAATGGCATATTAGAATTTCTCTTTCTAGAAGAGATAAAGTTCCAGAATTTTTTTGGATTCGATCGTGAGTCAACGTCAACAGACTGTACGTAGTTCAAATAATTCTGCTGAATAGAGCGTTTCGACATGGACCGTAAAAGTTTGAGTAGCAAAAAATCATTCTGATTCTAATAGATTTTCCACTTTTTCAAGAGTTTATTTTTCTGTTTTATGACATTGAATATGCGATAGCTCAAACGACAGAGCAATATGGTCAAAAACATCAGTTCATTACTACTGTAGGTAGTATCAGCATAGCTCTTCTTTTCTTTCTCAGTAAAATTTCTTTCTCTCTCATCACAATCGAAAAATTCATTTCAAGGAGCGTATAAAACGAAGCCTATTTCCAACAATGGTAAATATTTTGATTTGAACCTTGGCACATGTATCAAAGGCAGTCCTAGCAACCTCAAAATGAAAGCACTGTCCCAAATCCATTTGCATTCGCAGTTTAAATTTAAATGTCAACTTACTTTTTGGACACAGTAGTAAGTACAGATCTTCATGGTTGAATGTCAACACTTTGTTCCGCCTTTTACTTGTCGAAATTGTTGTACCAGCATCAGAATTCAGAAAATTGAGATGAATGAACCTAGCTTACCTCAAATTCGACCAAGTTTGTAATGCGATAGTTCAAACGATAGAGCCGACTCCAGCTAGTGTTCTTGGACTGAAACGAAATACTCAACTCGATAACATACGGAGATATGAAGGGGGGTAGATGTGAAATTATGGAAACCTCAACTTTTCGAGTTCAACTCGAAGGTGGCAACTGCTGAGTAATGATAAATCTATGCGTCTGTACCTTTCATTAAAAAAATTGGAGCTCCGAAATTCGCAGATAGAATGGCCTGGAAACTCGACAAAAAAGGCACAAATTCTTTCAATAATAAGAATTTATTGTTGTCTATGCTCTGATTAAAATAGTTGTGATCCACAGGTCCCACTGAAATAACTGAATTTCATTAAATTAGAAAAACAGTAACATTTTAAACATTGCTATACAAGAAATATTATCAACACGAAAAAATTAATAAAAATATGTTTATTCGATTTAAAATGAATTTTTACTGCACAAAAACATGGTGAACTTCCTTGAAGAACATTTCTCAAATTTTTTCGATCTAATGAAAAAGAATGGAATTATTGTGATCGGGATGTATGATGGTCTATATATGATTATATGATTATATTGAATAAGTACTCACAAAATTCCATCCAGTGAAATATCGTTCCTTGAAATTAATCATTGCCATAACTTCTACACTGTGAGTTAGACTTGCATTCATAAAATTTAACTGCCATATTATAGCAACTAAATAAGTTGTCAATGCTAAGCAGTGAAAAATTAGCTTCACTTCATAAGCCATATTCTGAAAAAAGGTTTAATAGTAAAATAAACTTTGTTTCATCAGTAAACATTGAAATATTCTGAGAGATCTTAATTTGGAAATTTCAAGGTAGATTCAGATAAAAATTCTATTCATTGATAGATTCAAATTTTTATATTCTAGAGATCTGTAGAAGATTAGGATTTCGATAAAAATTACGTAGTGCTCACCTGAATGAGTTATCGAAATTTTCGTTCGGTGAATATACCAAATATACTTAGGTAATGTGATGCAATATCCTTATACCTACTGTTATTGTACAAAAATTCAGTATTTACATATAAATCCAATTAAATAACAATTAACATTATAGAAACAATAAGAAATAAATATGGAGAGTATATACTATGAGAATTTTTGCCTTGAATAATGTTTTTATGTTAACTTCAATTTATTTCTCAAATGTTGGAACACAAATAAATTTCAATTTTTTTAATCGAAGTTTTTACTGAGTGTTTCTACTCTACCAAATATGCTTATGATGGGTAAATACACTCAAAATCTAGAAATAAGAAAAATTCCATTATTAAATCATAGACTGTTTTTGACTAGATTGAAAATTCATAAAATTTCTAATTAAATAATACAATGATGTTCAAATTTTAATATATTCACAAACAAAGCGTTTCACACAACTCACTAATCAGATAAGTAGTATATGTGTAAAATGATGTTGTTTCTCATACAGGGTGATTCACGAGTTATCTTATTTAGCTTAACTATATTTAGAGCACACCTAGGGTACTTAAAATACAAGGTAACGCTATTCGTTTTCGATATACAAGCTGTTTCATGGAATCGGCTCGAATATTCTACTCACAATTACACTTAAACGCATAGATCAATTTCCTTGATATTTCGCACAACAAATAACATGGCTGATGTTAACAATACTGTCTGTAGATGAAAATCAAATTCCAGGGCTGGACTGAAAAAGTTTTTTCCTCGAAATAACTAAACATTTTATATGACTTTTCGAGAACTCTTACACACGATTTTAATCAGCAAGAATTGCTCTAAGGCAGGGGTCTCTAAGCTTTGAAGTCTTAGTATTAGAAAGGTCTCCAATAAATAACACTCCCATCAAAGCGATAAAACATCTCTATCTTCAAGCAACATCTAGAATTAAACTGGGTACTAGAATCTCACATCCTTTCGAAGTAACAAAAGGCTTAAGACAGGGGTGTTGCCTTATCCCCAACATTGTTTAAAATACTCCTTAACTTCTTCTTCCAACTTTATTTTAGGCGAAACCGCCTGTTTATTCTTCGGTCGTTTGTCTGTTACGGAACGTTCAAGTTGTCACTCCACCTTTTTCGTGGTCGTCCCACGCTTCTGCGCCCTAGTGGAGATCTATCGCGGGCGATTTTCACTATTCTTCTGTCATCCATTCTGTTTATATGGTCATTCCACCCTGTTTTCTGTTCAATACCCAGTTGTTAATGTTGTTCACCTTGCACATGTTTCTAATATTCTCCTCCTCTCTCTGTTGAGCAGTGTTTTCCCGGCTATCCTGCGAAGTACCTTCATTTCGGTTGTCTCCAGTAGTCGCCTGGTTTTCGTTGTTTCTGGTCTAGTTTCTGCAGTGTATGTCATAATGGGCCTTACAGTTGCTTTGTAGATTCGTGCCTTGGCTTCAATTCCGATATGCTTATTGCGCCATATTGTGTCATTCAGACATCCTGCTACTCTTGTTGCTTTTGTTGCTTGCTCCCTTACCTCCGCCTCGACATCTCCGTAGCCCGAAATCTCTATGCCGAGATATTTAAATTTCATTTCCTGCTGGATAGATTTACCATCAACCTCAAGCTTGCATCTCAATGGTGTTTTCGATGTAGTCATGCATTTTGTTTTAGAGGCAGAAATTATCATATTAAACGATTTGGCTGTACGGTTGAACTGGTGTAGGAGGCGCTGTAAATCGTCTTCATTTTCTGCAATCAACACAGCGTCATCGGCGTAACACAGGATAGTTATCTCTTTGTCCCCATTTTGTAGCCCTCATTCCTCTTACTTTTTGATTATCTCGTCCATGATGATGTTGAACAGAAGGGGGCTTAACGAATCTCCTTGACGAATACCACTTCTCACTGGTATCTGTGTGGTAAGCTCCCGTCTAATCTTGCCTGGATCTTGTTCGCAGTATATATATTTTCGATAGTCTTTATTATATTACGTGGGATTTGCCTGTTGTAGAGCAGATGTATAATGTCTGATAATTGGACCCGGTCGAAAGCTTTGAGCAAGTCAACAAAACACATAAATGCTGGCTTATTATATTCTATCGACTTTTCTGTTACTTGTCTTATGACAAATACGGCGTCGGTGCAAGATCTTCCAGATCTGAATCCTTGTTGTTCATCAGCGAAAGAGGTGAGGCTATTTATTTTGTTTGTTATACACTTCGTAGTAAGTTTCAGCTTGGTGCTCAACAGATTTATTCCTCTATAATTCGAAGGTACTTTCTTGTCTCCTTTCTTAAACATAAGAATAGTAGTGCTTGTACGCCGTTCATCTGGGATCCTGTGATGGTAAAGGATTTTTTGAATTAAAATTGTCAACTCTTGAGTAAGACGTTGTCCGCCATACTTGAGTAGTTCGTTGCTAATTCCGTCCTGTCCGGCACTTTTCCTATTCTTTAATTTTTGTAGGGCTAACTGTACGTCATCCACATTCACCTCAGCATCTTCGCTCACTATTATTTCCGGTGTACTTAGGTCTTCTTATGTATCCTCTGACGAATATAGATCAGTTAGGTACTCGATCCAGGTCTCGCTGGTTATATGCTTTGTTTCAACCAACTCATTTATTTCTTTCCGTTGTGATCGGATTAGTCTCCATATTTGTTTTTGTAGCCCGTAGAAGTCATTCTCCATGCTTTTGGAATAAGTTTCCCAGTACTGGTTTTTAATTGAACGTACTTACGTTGTGGTCTCGTTTCGGATTTTTTGATATTCATTGTACGATTCTGGTGTTCTTAATGTTCGATATGTGAGGTAAGCATGTTTCTTTTCCCTGCACTTTTCTGCAACTTCCATACGGAACCACGGAGTTCTGTTTGTGTTCTTACTGTTATTTGATATCCTAGTGCCCAGTGCTTCGTATGCAGCAGTGAGTATGTTGTTTTTTATCTTTTCCCAGCTGCGTTTGACATCATCTTCCTCTGTTATCAGGTTTTCCTCGATTTTCCCATTTAGCCTGTTCTTGTAGAGTTCTTCTATGGTTGGGTCCCGTAATGATTCAACGTTTATTTTACGTGTTTTTACAGTTGGTTTAGTATTCTTTTGCAGCATGAATTTGATTCTAAGTTTCCTAACAGTAGACTATGGCCGCTGCCCACATTAGCAGAGTTTAGTGTTCTGACCTCTAATATTTGTGATGGGTGAAAATTTCTATTTGTCACAATATAGTCAATTGTTGATTTCTGACCCTAGTATTTGCGAATGTATATTTGTACTGTTCTTCATATTCGAAAAATGTGTTATTGATTCGCCACTCGTTGAAAGTGAAGACACTGATCATTAATTCTCCGTTATCGTTTAACACGTTTTCGTTGAATCTTTGTTCAATTCCTGGTACTATATCATTACCGATACGGGCATTAAAATCCTCAAGGATAATCATCGGCTGATCGCATGGTAAGGAGTCAATTGTATTCTGAAGTTGTTCAAAGAAAGACTCTCTCTCAGCTTTCGGTTTACTGTCTTCGGGAGCATAAATTGACAATATGTTTAACCTTTGGTCTTCTGTTTTCATTTTGACAACTAAAATTCTAGACGATATATAGTCACATTCTTGTATACAGTCTCGGTACCTCGTGTGGATCACTAGGGCAACACCCTCCTTTGCTCTGTGATGCTTCTGTACTCCACTATAGATCACTGTGTGTTGAGCATGTTGTATCTGGCCCTTGCCTTTCTTCTTGGTTTCTTGTAGAGCGCAGATATCTATTTTGTTATCGTTAAGTTCTTTCAGTATTTCCTGATCCCTGTTGTTAAGTGACTTTATGTTCCAAGTAGCAATACTCCTTAACAAAGCCCTCAAATAATGGAGAAGATTCTGCAGCGGAATGGGACTGCCCTTAAACGAAGACTTCACGCTGTACACCCTATCTTGCGGATGAGGTGACCCGAAAATTATTCCATGAATACAAGGACTGGAGACTAACTGTGAATCTAAACAAAATAAATATCTTTGTATAGGAGGAAATAAAGCAGACTTACAACTGGAAGGGGGTGAAAAGATAGAGGCATGCGAGGAACATATTTATTTGGGGACAAAGATTAATAACAGCGGGAGCACATAACAGGAAATAAGAGAAACAATAATTAGAGGAAAGAAGGTTATGGGGTGCCTTAAGTCAATACTATGTCGAAGAACATATCGAAGGAAAGAAAACATCTTCTATATAGCTCCATATTTCAGAGTATTGTACTGTATGGGTGTGAGATGTGGCATTTGAATAAGACATTAGAACAAAGATTACTTGCGCTAGAAATGGATTTTTGGCGAAGAGCTGCAGGAAAATCAAGACTAGAGAGAATAAATAACACTAGGATAAGAGAAATGATGAGCCTGGATACGACGATAACAGATAAAGTTGAAAGGAGGCAACTAATATGGTACGGTCATGTAGAACGTATGACCGACAAACGCATTCCCAAAGAAACTTTGAAATGGACACCAACACAGAGACCGAAAAGAGGAAGGCCAAAAACAACATGGATAGCAGGAATAAGAAGAGCTATGTCAGAGAGAAATTTACAACCGGGAAACTGGGAAAATAGACGAGGCTGGAAGTTGGGGACCGGAAGGCGGAAGACGCTATAACACCGGTTATATATATATATATATATATATATATATATATATATATATATATATATATATATATATATATATATATACCAACAGGATGTTAGTAGAAAATCAGTTAAGCATTTGGCAGTTCGCTCGAGGATATATATGGTGATCTCGAGGTTTTTCCAAAACAAAAAAAAGAGTTGTTCTCATAATCAAATCTCAATAAAAAAGTTTGTCGGAATGCGACAGTTATCGCAATAGGCTCATTATTTAGAGCAAGATTTGCTGATTGGGATCATGTGCAAGAAATCTCGGAAAGTTATGTATAGTTTGTTTAGTTATTTCATGAAGAAAATTAATGTTTTCTGTCTGGTCCAAGGTATTTCATTTTCGTCTACAAACAGTATTGTTATCGGTCATAATATTTATTGAACGAAATATCGAGAAAATCAGTCAATGCGATATGGCGATTAGAATATTTGACGTAAATCCTTAAGAAAGCTTGTATATCGAGAACGAATAGCATTACCTTGTATTCTCAGTGCTGATTCGAATTCTCCTAGTAATGCTCTGAATAAAGTTGAACTATGTACGATCACTCGTGATGAATCACCCTGTAATCACATTGGTAAAAGCAGGTACTTAGCTCAATAGAATGAATATCCAAATAGTGTTGCTTCTTTTGAAAAGTGGAGAAATTGTGTAATGGTGACGAATTTAGCTATAATTGACCACTAAGCAAATTTCCGGAATTTTTCTATTAGCTGGTTATTGATTTCCTATGCTTTCCATAGGTTCAGTTTCTATCTTTTATTTGCATTATGTAAAATATCAGAATATTTATTATTAGTATGGTTTTCTCCTAGCTGATAATTTGCATAATGAGAATCTGATTTCGGTTTATCAAAACTGCGTTTGTGCTCTGATAACCTGAGATTGAAATTTCTAAAAGTTTTCTGAGTTTTCATCGATCCGCTTATGTTCAAATTTTTCGAGTGAATTACCTAGACAAACTGCAATCGAACATATTTGTATCAGGAAAAACACAGAGCTGTATTAGAGATATTTAGATTTTTTCGAACTAAAATCATTATTTCATCCTGTATATCGATATTAAATTTTTTTTTTAACACGTTTCCCAGGAATAGGCGAACCTGTTACCTGTTACACCACATGAGTGGGCGCCTGGGAAGAATTCAGGTGTCTGTTTACTCGATTCTTGAAGAGGACCAAATAGTTCATGCAATCAAACGATTTCATGAAGAAATATAAATCCGCCACCCGGTAATTAATACCATTGCCAGGCAATGATTTAAATCAAAACCTATCCTGGAATCATTATATATTAAGATAACGTAAGTGTTATGAGAATATATCAATCTACCAGAATATATACAAATTATAGCATCATCAGACAATGACATTAATGTACCAACGAGTAGTGTCAGAGGCTTTCTCCCCGGAAAAATCCTGTGTACGGACCTTAGTCAAGTAACACTGAATGTTACTCATTCATAGTTTTCTTTGTGTGAAGTGATGAACGATCGACTAGAATACAGCTCTGAATAAAAATATGAAATTGTCAGCTAATTATATTACATTTATATATACAAATTAATAAAACGTGTGATGAGATTCTGAGCAGTATAAACTAAAGAAAAACCTACGACTCTACCTTATTATTCTTTTCGGAAACAAGCCTACGAAGAATATTGCAAGATTTGATTACTGTTAGCTTCTGTAACTGTTCAAATAAATTTTCTTCAGACCTAAGTGCTCAATATTTTTGTGAAATTCCTAAGAATAACACCTGTTGTAGAAATAATAATCGGTAGAATAAATATTTTTTTCATTTTCCACATTCACCACAGTCATTCGATTCTCTTTATCAGTAAGAATGATATCTGGCCTATTGCGTTTTACAGCTCTGTTGGATAGAATTGTTTCATCAAAATAACGTTTATATTTCTCGTTTTCACAAATATCCCAGGTTCATATTTGTAACATTTTTTTCTTTTGAGAATGAGGTCATGTTTAATTCCTAGATTTAATGAATAATATTAGCGACGGCATTTTGTCTTTGTAAATAATCGGTTGAAGCAAGGACTGAGCAAGATGATAATATATGAAAAACTGTTTCTGAAGAACAAAAACATCAACAGCAAGAATCATCTATATTTTGCTTGATGATGTGTTTTCTATAATTCCTCGTGAAAACAACCTGATCCTGGATCGCAATTGCCAAGCCTTCTGTTTCAGCGAACAATTCTCCTGATACTAACCATCTTTTCATGATTATAATCATTCTTCAATTCTTTAGGGTGCTTTCCTTCGGCATCCAACTTTCTCTTTCAGAATTATTATCAAATATATCAAAATCTTTTGCATTGTCAGGTTCAGAGGTGTAAGATTATAATCTGAAGCAACAACAATATGTTGTCTAGGTAGTGTAACTCTTTGAATAGCTGACTTTGGGTGGTGCTTATGATATTTACAAAGCATTTTCCTCATTTGACATTGTAATTCATTTAGATCAGTTTTGGAACATTTAATAATTCCAAAGGAAGATGTAAGAATAGGAACTGCATAGGAGTCGATAGCTCTGAAAAGGTTTTTACTAGTTAAATGACTCTTGATGTAATATAATATAAGCTTCTAATATTTTCTTTAGTGCTGCTATGGTCAATTGTCTTCTCTTAAACAAATCCAAGATATTTATACGTATCTCCATGATGGATTGGCTCGATTACGATATTGGAAATCTTTATATAATCAGAGGTGATCTTTCCTTTGTCAATAAAAAGATTTCTACATTTTGGAAGCCCTAATTTCATACGAATATCATTGGAATAGTTGAAAGTAATCTGAAGTAGACTTTTCAAATGAGATCTAGTTCCGGCATATAATATAATATCATCTAAATAAATCAAGTGACTTAATTTGAATTCAGTTGATAGACTCTTTATTTTGAAGCCGAAACTTGTAGCATTTAATTCATGAGATAATGGATTAAGGCAAAGACAAAACCAAAGAGCACTTAAAGAATCACCTTGAAAAATGCCTCTTTTGATTGGAATTACTTCGGATGTTAACGATTGTTTTGAAATATTTGAATGAAATAAGGAATGGTTCCCCAATTTTTCATTACAAATTCAAGAATGAATGAGGAGAACTATCAAAAGCCTTTTCGTAATCAATGAAGGCTGTATGAATATTTCTCTTCTTAGTTTGAGCTTGATTCAAAGCAACAGAATCAATTACAAGCTGCTCTTCAGTACCAAGGTTTTTCTTTCTACATCCTTTTTGTTGTTCGGAAAAAATATTATAATTCTCCAAATGTGCATAAATTTTTTGGGTTATACATGCAGTTAGAATTTTATATATTGTTGGAAGGCAAGTAATTGGTTTATATTGAGATGGATCAATAGTATCAGCACTTTTCTGTTTTAAATAAGTGATTCCTTGTGTGCAAAATGAAGGAGTTGCTGCGAGGTTCTCTATTATAAATGAAAAATATTCAGCCAATTTTTTATGAACGCAAGAGAATTGTTCGAACCAAAAGTTATGAATACCATCAACACCTGGAGATTTCCAATTTTGTGTGTATTAAATAACATATGTGATATCTTCGTTTGAAAAATTTTCAAATCGCATTTATCTTAGAAAATCGAGACTTTTCATTTAAAATCCAACTTGCACTGGAATTGTGATGCCTTGGCACTGCCTAAATTGAAGACCAATAATCAGTTAGAATATCAATTTTAGGAACTCCATTTCCAGAAATATTTATATCTGAACCTGAAATAACTTTGTAAAAATGTTTTCATTATTTGTGTGTATATATTTTCACGAAAAATATAGCTTGATACCATATCAACGATTCAAGAATCAACGATTCAAGAATCGGCGATTGTCCCCATTGTCAATCCTTGAATGTTTTTTTATGAAAACTTCTATCAACGACTGCTTCCTAATATGATTATTTTAGAAAAAACAATGCAATAACGAGTATTATTTAATACTCGTTGAAAATGTAAAAGTTAATTTCCAAAGTTATTAAACGGTCGGAATGTTCTAAATGAAAAATTAACACATAGTACCCTTATCATACTTGTCTGCAATTCTGAATGAAAGATATTTCTTCAATGTATCATCAAAATAAATTGTGAAGTTGTTCAAACTGTGTCAAACTCAAAATTTCCGTAGAAGACCATTATTGACAAAGATGATAATGAAGAATTGCTATCCTAAGGTGGAAGATGGTCCCACTTGCGTCGCCGAGTCTAACAGATCAAGCTGAAGGCTCAGTGAATTAATTGTTTGTGATTAAATTGTTTGGCAGATAGTACGATCTCTTGAGTGGAAAGGATTTTTCAGGTTAAACATGATGAACTCTTTTGAGACAAAATTATCCGGAAGTGAACTCGTTCCCCAGTCAGATCTCCGAAGGGGAACTGGCTCGGGGAACTCATAACGGTAATACGACTATCAGCGGTCCTCTGGCGGATGCATGCAACGCCCTAGACTGTGATACGAGAAGCCAAATCCTTATTCAGTTTTGCAACATAATATAACTAGGACACACCAATATGAATGTGAGTACTGTACAGCAGCACGTTCAAGATAGGCAACCTCATGTCCTAGCTCTAACGGAAACTCAAATAATGTCAACAACAAACACCACTTATCTCTGCTTCAAGGGAGGCTTTGTGTTTTTGCCAGATCAGATGTAGCTTTCCAAAGCGAGGATACGTTGAGTATGACGTTTTCGACCTGGCATGGTTCAAAATCTGTATATATCATAAAATCATGTTTCTCTGTTATCTGTATCGATTTCCTAACGATAACAACTACCCTACATTGTTTCAGAACCTAGACGACAAGGTAGGCACGATCCAATAAGGAATCCATCAGCTGAGGTGATCATCATGGGAGACTACCTCCACAATCTCAACTGGCTTCAACACTCAAATAGGACAAACGGAAAAAATTGATTTTTTCTTCAAAACTCCTGCAGTTTTTGAGATATTCAGCCCAAATTTGAAATGCTAGCTATTTTGTACAGCCTTCATCGTTACACGTCCTAAATTTCAACTAGAATATACAAGGTGTTTTCTTTTCCGGAGCCATGTCTCCTTTCGACCTTTCAAACTTTTTGCAGTACCGAACTGATCAGCGTACAATCAATCTTCATCATTTTCGTTCAATTTAGAAACTTTTTTGACACCTATAATTTTTTCGAATCTCCAACCGTTTTCGAGTGAAAAATTTTTAATTTGAATTGTATGTTATTCACTAAATGAAAAAACACTAGAAATAGTCGTTAGATATGACCAAAATTAGCTTTTATTCTGATAGCTCGTCTTCTGAGACTCAACTTACACTTATTCAATATAAAAATAAAAAAGAACAATTAGAAAATGAATAAATTGCTGGAAGTGTCCTGCACCTGCTAGAATACAGACAGGCCTCGGTCCGTCGCATATTATCACGCATTCTTTGAAATATTCCTGGGGTATTTCTTATCGTATTACAAGAGGTTATTATTCGATTTCTCAATTCTTCTACAGTGTTCACTGGAGTGGTATGAACTAAACTCTTGAGAAATCCCCATAAGAAAAAATCTAAACTATGTAAGTCTGGGGATCTAGAAGGCCATAATTCTGGCCCACTCCGAACTATCCATCGATTGTTGAATGTATAATTCAAGAATTCCCTAGCTTCTCCACTGAAATGTGCTGGTGCCCCGTCATGCATGAACCACTTTATAAGTGGCACATCCTCGAGCAATAAAGTAACTTCTTCTCAAGAAATTGCCGATAGGCGGGACCGTTCAGTCTGTTAGACAAAAAAAATGGCTCAATCAATTAATTTTCATTTATTCCGAACCAGACATTCAGTGCGAATTTTTCTTGATGATGAGATTCTTCAATCAAATGGGGGTTTCCTCAGCCCAATAATGATTATTGTGATAATTCGTGATAGCAGTTCTCGAAAAGTTAGCTTCGTCGGTGAACATTATTTCACTATCAAAATGAGAATTTTTTCTAATTTTATCTAAGAACCATCAGCAGAAATTCAGTCTTGAAGGAAAATCTCCAGGAAGTAGAGTTTGGTCGCATTGAATATGAAACGGGTACAATAAAAAGTCGTGGAGAATCCTCCAAACTGAAACATGTGAAATATTCAATTGAATCACATGGAGGATTCAAATCAATACAAAATTTTCGCCTGTCTGGTGTTACTCGATTTGAAAAGCGCACCGGATAGAATCACCTAGCTTCTGTTGTGTTTCCGTCAGCCAGACCGTGCATGTAATGGATATCAGCCGATTCGGCGTTGGTAAAATTAGCCAGTTTTTCTTACACTAATAACTTCAAAAGTCTTAAAGGTAATCGTTAATTTAATAAAGAATTCGAGCAGACACTGGTTCAACTTTAGCAAGTGTCAAAATAAATAAATGAATGAAAAAAATCAAAGCCTACTAGTCATTTTTTCAATTGGAAGTGCTTTCGATTCAGCAAATGCATACAATTGTTTAATAATATTTTGCTCGAGAACGGTCGGAGATATGAAAAATAACAGGTGTCATAGAAATTTTTGAATTGAATAAAGATGACGAAATTTGATTGTACGCTAATCAGTGGCGTACTTCAAAAATTTTGAGGGGCGAAAGAAGACATGGCTTCGGAAAAGAAAACACCTTGTGGCTTCTAGTTAAAATTCAGGACGCGTAATGATGAAGGCTGTAAAAAATAGCTTGCATTCCAAGTTTGGGCTGAATATCTCAAAAACTGCAGGAGTTTTGAAGAAAAAAATAATTTTTACCGAAAATTTCAACACCCTGTAGCTCCATTTGTATGAACTTTATTTCTGAAAATTTCACCTAGATTTATCCCCTCAAGTTATGACATACTATTATGTCACACCCTGCATAACCGATTGTCACAAAATCGTCGACCTCTTTCTTGTTTCTGATCCACATGATTCTCGTTTAGAGATCTCAGCACACTTAGCCAATTCAGACCTTGTTTCTGCTACTGGTAACTTCGTATAGCCACGCAATAAGAACCAACGCCTTCCACGAAGACATGACAATACACTGAGGTAGCTGATAGGAGCTGCTAGTTTTTCTCGTCTTTTCCCTTGAATGACATCTGTTGTTTGAGTCCTGCTATCAATATATCCATATATTTCAAGCTCCACTAGAAAAATAGCTGCACGAAAGTCTTGGTTCACCAAAAACTGTCATAGAGCTATAAAAGTTAGGAACAGAACTGGAAGAAAAATGTGACAGATGAAACTAAAGCTGAATATGTGCGTTTCAAGAAGATTTGTAACTCAACAATCGATGAAGTGGAAACCTACTTCAATGAAAGAATTAGAAAGAGACTCTTGGAGCAGACCAATGAAACTTGTGAGTTCTGGTCTATGGCGCAGGCAGACAGTAACCACTATTACAAGTCATCCTACCCACCTTTGATTAGAGAAGGCGGATCTCTTTGCGAAAATGATTTCACAAAATTCTGTATATTTTATATACGTCATACGCAGTGCCATCAATTATCCCACATGTGCAATCGAATACGTCTGAAGTAAAATACAGAGTGCGTAAGGTAAAGCGCGTTTTCGACTACTGAAATGAAATCAAATTAGCTTGTTTAAATCTATCCTAAAGATTCACTACTTTTTTATGACAAAGATTAGCAAGAGTTTCGAAGAAATGTAATAAGGAATGGTTCATTATATTATTAGCTACAGTTGATTTATACGATACTTAGCATGAAAATCGAATTCTTGCTACTGAATGCAATAATCATATTTCGGATTGAGTACTTACAGTTAATTGATTGGTAGTTACATCAAACTTCTATGTCATATTTACACTTCAATATTACTACTTTATAGTATCTAATTCCAAACTCGTTTTATTTTCAAGGTTGTGTCAAAACTAAAAGAACGCAAATAAAATTTCTTCATATTTAGTGTTATCATTTTTCTAATTAGAGCAGTGTGATATCTTTGAAATTGATGTAATAAATCGTAGTTTGAAAAGACTAACTACTACATAGATATCAAACGAATTGTACAAGGCTTTTTGCGTATAAGATTTTTATTCGGATGAAGATGCATTGGGATTAGAAGAAAATATCTTGTTGATCTTGTGTTTATACCAGATAATCTTGATTAGAAATTCTGAGAAAGAATTAAAAGAAATCCGTATATATATATATATATATATATATATATATATATATATATATATATATATATATATATATATATATATATATATATATACTCTTGCAGATATCATTTTTCTACGAACGGTATTGTATTTCGAAAGTAAAATTTACTTCAGCAATTTATTTTGAAGTGAACAGGGTGTCCCAATTTTCTATAAAAAAATCTTGGGCGATTTTTTCGGATTGAAAGACCACTGTTTTGTATGTCTTCAAGTAATAAGTTTTTTCGGTGAGTAGTTTCGTCACAATATTTTTTTCAGTAAGAATTCATGAAAATAGGCTCTCACATCATCGCATGCTCCTTCGGCCAGAGAGGAAGAATACTTTTGTCATTTCATTTTCTTATTGCCCAAGGATAGCTTCATTGATGAATTGAAATAGATTATCTTCTTTTTATACAGGAGTGACTCAAAAAACTTATTGAATATTGTAATTTTAAAAATATCATCTTGATTTTTTCAAATCATCCTGTATTTTATTATTCATGCAACGCATAAAATATTGTGCCAAGTTTTTGCAGAAGTAACCTCACCTTTTTCTTCGACCATTTTCGATATGAAAAAAATAAAATTAAATAATTAAATCAGAGGTAGCGAAGGACGAGTTTATTAGTACATATCATTACACTTGATCAGAGAAATGAAAATATTTCAAGGTAGTCGTATATGAAATACGTAATAGATTGGTTCTTGGTTAGATGATATACAAGGTGCTAAATTATTTCAATAATTGTTCCAAATGTTGCCCGTTTCTTTGTAGACACAACTCAATGCTTCTGAGGATAGACCGTTGAACTCTCGAAACATTTGCGGATTAACTGACTGAAAGGCGTCGACTATTCTCTGTCTCATATCCAACTGTGTTGTAGAAGTCATCTGGTAAACGGTGCCCTTAATATAATCCCACAAGAGAAAATCTAGACTTGTAAGGTCCGGAGACCTAGCTGGCCATCCAACAGGACCATCACGTCCTATCCAATTGTTTGGACATACATGATTCAAATGCTCCCTAACCTGATGTGAGTAATGTGCCGGTGCTCCATCCTGCTGCAATCACAAATCTTGTCTTATATGCTCTGGTACATCGGCAAGTAACATTTGTAGATGATTTTGCAGAAAATCTAAATACATTTCACTATTGAGGTGCCCGTCGAAAAAGTGCGGCCCAATTAGATATCATATATCTACTATAGCGGCCCATACATTCAAGGACCGATGATGCCGGTGATCTATTTATCTCATAAGGTATGGATTTTCCGTGGCATAATAATGAAAGCTGTGCCTGTTAACATGCCCATTTTTGTGGAAAATTGCCTCGTCCGAGAAAAGAACCCTGCTAAACATATTTGGATTTTCCGCTACTTTGCCACTTGCCCAAGTGCATTGTTCAGTTCCTGGTGCTGCTGTACATGATATGCATGAAATTTATACACTTTAAAGATTCTCTGGACGGAAGTTTGACTTATATCTGTCAACTGAGAAATCTCTCTTTGGCTTTTATATGAGTCCTCTGTCACTGTCAACAAAACTGATAACGGGTTGTTTTTAGTTGTAGCAGTTTTTGGTCTTTCGTGTTTTTTGTAAGCGATTATACCCGTTTCGATAAATCTAATTAGAAGTTTTTCAAAGCATCTTGCATCAGGATGCCTCTTATCAGGAAACCTTTGTGCATAAACTCTACTTGCCAGCAAAGAATTTCTATTGCACTCACCCAGAATAAAAATCATATCAACCATTTCTTCTCTTCTTGGAGAACTTCATGGCAGTCAACTGAGAAAATTGGGTTCAAACCTTACTTTAACAATGTTTAATAACGAAACACTGATAAGTTCCTCATGTAAAATGCAGAATATGATATGTCCGGACACCTGACAGAAGGCACAAATTGAAAAAAATTCAACACATACTTCGATTTATGTTTTAATCATCTTGAATTTATCATTCGTTAAAAGAATAATCTTATTTAGGTTTCATTTTTACTACTTGAATCATTACAGAAAAAAAATCTGTGCGAATAATGATGCATGTTGATGAGTTAGATACGGTTTGTAGAAATTTCATCAGAAATTTTTACAAATAATCGAATATTTCACAAATGATCGAAGATAAAGATGAGGTTACTTCTGCAAAAATATAGCAAAATATTTTAGGCGTTGACATGAATAATAAAATACAGGGTGTTCCATTTGAAATAATCAATATATGATATTTTAAAATTACAATATTCAATAATTTTTTTGTGTCACTCCAGTAAAAAGTGAGGATAATCTATTTCGATTGATCAATGAAGCTATCCTTGGGCAATAAGAAAACGAAAGGAAAAAAGTATTCATCCTCTCTGGCCGAATGATGTGATAGCCTATTTTTATGAGTTTTTACGAAAAAAAAATTATTTTGACGAAACTACTCACCAAAAAAACTTATTACTTAAGGACATTATAGCAGAGTTTTGGCCGCTCCTGAATCTTCAACGAAAAAGTGGTCTTTCAATCTGAAAAAATCACCCAAGATGTTACTATAGAAAATTGGGACACCCTGTTTACTGCAAAATGAATTGCTGAAGTAGATTCTTACTTTCTAAATACAATACCGTTCGAACAAAAATGTTTATACAGCTCTATTGCAAAGAATTGTTTCATCAAAATAAAGTGTATATTTACGGTCGTCTCAAATTAGGTCAGGTTCATATTGGTCATATTGTTTTCCTTCAGGAATGAGCTCATATTTTATTTTATGTTCTTCTATTCAAATTTTCTATTTGTGAAGGTTAAGAGGCTGAGTTTAGAGAAAGTATTCTTTTTAATTTTACCAATCTTTCGAAATTTATTTCTTTCTCCCTTAGGATAATTGATACAAGATTATAGAAAATATTAGGTCACATTAAAAATTAAGTGAACACTATAATTTGTCGTTCTTTAAAATGCCATAATTGTGTCTGCAATTTCATTTTCATAGCAATATGTTGAAATGATTGAAGCATTCAATACCGAACTTTCCACCCCAGCCAGGCAATTTCACAGTTGGTTTTCTTCATTTAAGATTGTTTTTGTTGGAGGTTTATTTTCACAGTGGGTCAGATCTTAATAAGATCAGTCAGTTTCAGATTGTTAGATCCAAGTTCTTCCAGCTTGACTCTATCCCTAGCTGGGCATACGCACATAATGTGTTCCATTGGCTCGTTCTCTTCTTCACATAGTCTACATGAAGGCTCTTCAATCAATGGGTGATTTCTGAGGCGGCAGTGTCCTGTTAATATGGCAGTAGAACACTCTAGTTTAGCCTGGAGAGTTTAAGCCAAGCCCCAGCTCTCGCAGTGAAAGGTCCACTGATGGCAAGTCGATAGTGTGAGACCTGAGAGGCTCAGCTAGTGCTCTCGTACCTTCAGGCTCAACCACCGGTTATTTTCCATCCTTGCAGTCATCAGGGGAATTCCGAGCCGAGGTGCCGATCGGGTGAATCCCAAGTCTCTTCCTCGAGAGGCCAATGAGTCCGCCCTCTCATTGCCCTCAATGCCCGAGTATCCGGGTTTCCACATCAGACCGAACCTGTTCCTTTCTCCCATATTGGCGAGGGTGAAGTGTTATTCCTGCACAATAAG
Organism: Cryptolaemus montrouzieri; assembly: GCA_013387265.2. NCBI lineage: Eukaryota > Metazoa > Arthropoda > Insecta > Coleoptera > Coccinellidae > Cryptolaemus > Cryptolaemus montrouzieri. The sequence continues at coordinate 131,728,490 of JABFTP020000185.1, forward strand.
TGATCTGCAGGCGTCAGATGCCAATGTCTTCAGTGCAGCTGTAACATTACACAAAGACAGGGGCCTCTTGGGGGCACCTTGTTATCTATCATATCGATTGCTCACCAAAAAAAATTTCTAAAAAAAAATCGAAGAATTTTTAATGAATTAATCACATATTTTCGCTAATCAGCATAGAAATAAGAGTAACATTATATACGGATGTTCATTTTGAAATTTTTATCAACATCATAAGATTTTCCCTTTGCTGAAATGCTATTCCGTAAGACCATAAAGAGATTTTCTACCTAGCCTTAGTAGCTATGGCGGCAAGAAACAAACAGAGACTAAATGTATTCTACCTATTGTTGAAATAGTTGTGGAAGAATTATATAAGTTTCGGGTTGATTACACAGTGCGTGAAAATGACACTTCAAAATTCTAACACGTTGGAGACATACCTAGTAAACCTATATCAGGTACGCTGAATCCAGTGATAACCACCGTTTTTGAAGGTTAGCTCTTGTTTAGGAGATATTCGCCTTTGAAGTTAGCTGATTTTAGTAGGGTTCGTCGCTTATGACTTCAGTACATTATATTATAAACCGTTCGGAATATCGCTTTACTGTCTTGGGCAAAGTCTCAGCTATTGTCATGGCCAACAACTTTTCTGAATATTTCAACATAGAAAAACCTCATTCAAACACCGTTTCTTAACAAAATAACAAGTTATATATATTAGGTGAAATTATCAAAAATGAATTCGTGCAGTAAATTTAATAAATTTTGCTACATTTGTGGAAAGTTTACTATAATGACAAGCAAGCGTTCAATTTCTGAAGAAATTGCTGAATCGTACACACAATATTTCAACCAAACTGTAATCAAAGATGTAAACTGGGCTCCAAAAATCGTTTGTACTGGTTATGTCATAAGATTGAGTGGATGGAAAAGAGGTAAAATGAAATGATTTATCATTCATTTCAAAATTATATCAATTGAAGCTATTTTTATTACAGGTGAATTCCAATCTATGCCTTTTGGCATTCCAGTAATTTGGACAAACTCTCAAGAACATAATCCAGATGACTGTTTTGCTTGGGTTAATGAAATTGTCGGATTGAACAGAGCTAAAAAACGTAAAGTTGAACTCAAAGGAAATCGGTTTGTTCAGTTGCCGTTACCACATTCGGAATCCATTCCAATACCGAAAAGACCCAGTGTGACAGAGGAGTACATTCCATCTACTTTTGATACTATTGGCGAAACGTCTGCATCGGTTTATGTACCATCAAATGTATCTCCACAATGTAATCATGCCGAATTTTCTCAAAAAGATCTGGATAAAATTATTCGTCGATTGAAATTATCGCAGCGTTAGTCCATTATTTTGACTCAGGAATTGAAAAAAGAATGTCTTAGCACCTGATGTGAAAGTATATGAAGCAATCGGCCGTCATAGACAGTTCACTGCTTTATTCAAATCCATCGAAGACAATTCATTCGCGTACTGCACTGATATCAAGGAATTGGTATTAGAAATGCATCATGAGTATAAAACAGAAGACTGGCGTCTCTTCATCGATTAGTCCAAAAGTAGTCTCAAGGCCGTTTTGCTTCATGTCACAAATTCAAAAAACAGCGTCCCGATTGCCATCAGCACAAAAACGAAAGAAAATTACGAATCATTGAAAATACCCTTGATTTGGAGAAATATGAAGACCATCGTTGGAAGATATGTGCAGATTTGAAGGTGATAACTCTTTTGAGAGGTATGCAGACAGGATATACGAAAAACATGTGTTTTATATGTTTATGGGATACTCGATGTGCCGGCGACCAATATGTCAATAAAAGCTGGCCTATGAGACAAGGGTTCAGATTGCGTCGAGAAAACGTCGTTGAAATTCCACTTGTGCCAATCGAAAAAGTGTTGCTTCCACCTCTGCATATCAAGCTTGGGATTGTTACAAATTTCATCAAGGCCCTAGATCCTGAAGGAAATGCATTCAATGAGTTGAAGCGAATTTTCCCAAGATTGAGTGAATGAAAATAAAAGAAGGTTTGTGTGAAACTATATACGTACCAATCAACCTAACTTATTCAATATTTAGCACATATTTTTGCGAATTATTTTATTACAGGCATACTCAATGGACCTGATATTCGACGCTTGATGAGAGACCAACAATTTAAAAACAGTTTGTCGAATTTGCAGCTCGTTACTTGGGATTGCATCAAAGGAGTCATCGAAAATGTACTTGGAATTCATCGTGACGAAAACTGGCGCATACACGTTGAAAATATGCTCGTTGCTTTCAGTAACATCGGTGTAAAAATGTCTCTGAAAATTCACTTTTTACATTACCATGCAGACAAATTTGCCGAACAATCACCATGTGAATCAGATGAGCATGATGAACGGTTTCATCAGGTGACGGCTAGGCTTGAGCACTGGTATAGTGGAAGAAAACTTGATTCTCTATTAGAAGACATTTGCTGGAATTTACAGGAAGATGAAGATGGAGAAGAAGAAAAATGAACATGAGTTTATATGTATGTTTATGTGTATTTGTAGAAAATTGTTGGAATTGGAATAAAAATTTGAGTTAAAATCATGATTATGCGTTTGAATTTTTTGATTTAACAGTAGGAAATGTGTTTTCTTTTCTTATTTTGAGATTTTAAAGCTAAATTCTCCTGATTTTTTTATTATTTAGACGAAAATTAACGAAAAAATGGAGTTTTTTGGACATTTTGTTGAGAAACGGTGTTTGAATGAGGTTTTTCCATGTTGGTATATTCAGAAAAGTTGTTGACCATGACAATAGCTAAAACTTTGCCGAAGACAGTAAAGAGGTATTCCGAACGGTTTGGGAATTACAAGCATATAATGTACTGAAGTCATAAGCGACGAACCCTACTAAAATCAGCTAACTTCAAAGGCGAATATTTCCTAAACAAGAGCTAACTTTCAAAAACGGTGGTTACCACTGGATTCAGCGTACCCGATATAGGTTTACTAGGTATGTCTCTCGCGTGTTAGAAATCTGAACTAGCACAGTGTTATTCTTCAAAACTGAAATGTTGACATATACCAACCGTAGGTTATTATTCTTTCATTCATCTTTTGAGTATATTCAGATTTTATTGCTTTAATTTATATTCGTCATCTAGGAGTAAGTGATATAAACGTGAATCTCCGTACTGTGTTCCAGCATCAAAACAAAATCAAAGCATCTAAACCCGAATAAACAGTTACTAAATATTCCTGAAATATTATTTTTGCGACATATGCAAAATATACTACACTACACTATAAAAGATTTCTCCATCACATAAACGGTATCACTAAGCTTAGGATAATCCTATACTAGCTGAAAAAGACATCTGTCTGTGCATGAGTCTAACTACATCACTGAAGTTGAACAGCGTCCACACAGATAGCGTAATTCCCTCAATATTGTTGATGATGAGAGAAAAACTAAAACATCTTTGTCAACCTTAGAATTCTGGTATACGAGAACGTTTCCAGCACAAATTGGTAGAAATATGCACTGAGCGAAATTAACAAGCAATTGCAACTAATTATTAACACACATTTTCGGATATGTCTGGACATATGGCAACAAAATTCTAGTTGTTTTCTTGGTGCACATTGGGATTTTGAAAGATACCACCGAGTCAACCTTGGCAGAATATGCTGAAGCAGTAATGTTAGATGACCTTGGTTGGACTAATTCAGAAATAAGCCAAAGATTGACATATTCAACTCAACTGATTCCAGAATAATCCGCAGGTACATGAAGTATGGTAGTCATGTGAGGAGCCCTAGACACGGACGTCATAGAGCAACCACGAGTTGAGGCAACGGTTCTCTACTGCGAGGCACAACAAATGCAGCTTCGACAGAACAGTAGAGGGCAAATTAGCACCTGAAAGAATACGACAACATCTCAAGGGATTTGATTGGAGACCTCGTATCGCAGTTTGAGACCAGTTCTATCCGCAGGACATTAAAGAGCTAGAGTAAATTGTGCCAGGGAACATTTCAATTGGTTAGAAGCTGACTGGGAGAGAGTTTTGTTCACGACTCTCTCTAGTGGACTGACGTCGAAATGAGATGTGAAAGGGAATTCCTTTGAATGCCCGCATCGATATGGTCATCGGAAATAATGGAACCTTGAATGTTCAGAGGTACATAACAGACATAGAAAATCATGAGCGACCTCACCAAGCTAATTAGCTTCAATATCATGAAATTACTACAATCGAGTGGCCTCATCGAAGGTGATACCTTAATCCCATCGAACATGTCTGGGAAATTCTCAATAGAAGATGATGAATCTAGCATGAATGGTTTTCTTTTATTAGGTGGTTTGAATAATTTGAATCAGATTTATTTTTGTCGAAGCTACGTTTATGTTCAGATGTTCTTATGCCAAAACTCCTATAGGTCCTACCGATATAAATTTTATCACAAGAACCGCAATTGAGTTTATAGATTCCTGATTTACTTGATTTTTTCAACACGAGATTTATTATTTTTAATATGTTTACCTAAGTTATTAAAGTTTTGAAAGCTATATTAAGATTTTGTTTGACGAAAAAAGGATTTAATATTTGTACTTGCAGAACCGCAGAATGTTAAACTGTTGAATATTTTATAGTCTTTATGAATAGGATATACTTCATTTATTGCTTTTTGATAGAGTTTCTTACGAATGATTAGGTCTATCATATCCGGATTATATGAATTATTAATGGCTATCTGTTTGATGATATTTAACTCTTTATTATAATCTTCTACTGATAAAGGTAAATTGAGTAACCGATGTACCATGCTGTTTAAAGCTGCAACTTTGTGTTGAATGGGATGTAATGAGTAGTTATGTATAATTTATATCATGGAACTGACATAACAATAACGGCCTTAATAATTCAAATGTTGAAGAAAGCGAATACAAGCTTTTGGCCCTTTGGTATTTTAAGTTGTTACTTAAAAATGCTATAACATCCCAAAACCTGTGGTTTTTAACCACGTGTTTGAAGAGTGAAGTGTGTCCTAAGTACATCAAACTCAAGACCAACAACAACAGTTATGCAGCTCGAAGAGCAGTTATCTCTGGACAGAAGATATGGATCAAATCAGAATGCAAGATTTTGTTCCACAAGCAGAGACATCTACAATATTTATCTCAAGGTAATTCATACCGAGTTATTGTACAGACTTCATCCACTTGAATTCGATTCATTAGATTACAATAATAGATTCAAAATTAGATCAATAATACATAATAAATATACCATCCAATACCGCAAATTAAAGTTTCTCGTGTCACGAAAACCGAAACCTACTCCACGTAAAACTAAATTTTCTGACCATCAATTTTTGACAGATTCGTTAACCTTTCTGATACTAATTTCACAACTGATGAAACAAATCTCTTGGAGAAAGGTTTCAAACACAATATTAAATCAAACAAGATAAAATCTGATTTAGAGGAACTTGGCATAGATACTGAAATTTCTCTGAAAAATATTCCTAATAACACTCACCTTAAATATTTAGCATCTAACATTATAAAAATGAATCATTAGCTGACTTTAAACCGAGTAAAGAACAAAATATTTTAAAGGCCATCAAACAAAAATCTCAACTAAATGAAGTTATTTTTACAAAAGCAGATAAGGGTAATACTGTTATTGCGTTAAATAAAAATGACTACCTATTTAAAACTCTAAATTTCATTTCGTCCGGAAACTATACAATTTTAAACAAAGATCCAACTATTAAATTCCAGAAAAATATTAAAATTGCAATAAATGACGCAAAATCTTTAATTAAAGCAATAGATAAATACAAATTAATTTTACCAAACCCTCAACCACCTCAACTGTATTCACTCATTAAATTGCATAAAGTAAATAACCCCGTTAGACCAGTCGTATCTTACGTTACAGCCCCAGCCGTGAAATTGTCGCACTACCTTATAGATATTATTAAAAATTATTGTTCATTCAAATCAAAATTTTCTATAAAAAATTCATTCGAATTGATAAATAACATAAAAAACGTTAACCTACCACCTAACGCAAAACTTATTTCGTTTGATGTTGAGAATTTATACCCAAGTGTTCCTCCAGGTGATGTCAAAATATTAATCGAAAACATGTTGAATTCGAATCATGTCAACCACATAATCAAATCAGAAATATTGAATCTGTTGGACGTTTGCATTGAACAAAATTATTTTTCTTTCAACAACATCTATTACAGTAGTGAAAATGGTTTGATCATGGGAAATCCTTTGAGTCCACTTTTAGCAGAGATTTTTATGAATAATATTGAACAGAAAATTCATACACATCCACTCATTTCCAAATTTCTTTATTGGTATAGATATGTTGACGACATCTTAGTATGTTTCATTGGAACTACTCGTCAATTAGACTTATTTGTTAATTTCATTAATTCCATCCATTTGAACATTAAATTCACGATAGAAATTGAACAGAACGATTCCATAAATTTTTTGGACTTAAAAATCACTAAACAAAATAATAATCATGTTTTTTCGGTCTTTCGTAAACCAACACATACTGATACAATTATACATAACTACTCATTACATCCCATTCAACACAAAGTTGCAGCTTTAAACAGCATGGTACATCGGTTACTCAATTTACCTTTATCAGTAGAAGATTATAATAAAGAGTTAAACATCATCAAACAGATAGCCATTAATAATTCATATAATCCGGATATGATAGACCTAATCATTCGTAAGAAACTCTATCAAAAGCAATAAATGAAGTATATCCTATTCATAAAGACTATAAAATATTCAACAGTTTAACATTCTGCGGTTCTGCAAGTACAAATATTAAATCCTTTCTCGTCAAACAAAATCTTAATATAGCTTTCAAAACTTCTAATAACTTAGGTAAACATATTAAAAATAATAAATCTCGTGTTGAAAAATCAAGTAAATCAGGAATCTATAAACTCAATTGCGGTTCTTGTGATAAAATTTATATCGGTAGGACCTATAGGAGTTTTGGATAATACCATACTCTTCATTCTATTTTTCATTCTTGATAAAGCTGCTGTGTCTGGGAAATTCTCAATAGAAGATGATGAATCTAGCAAATCTACCGTGAATGAGGTTCGTAACAGAAATTTGGGACCAAATGTATCAGAAATTCTATAAGTTCATTGATTTTTACTATGAATGGTAGATATCATGCAATAATTCTCACCAGTAGTGGAGATTTCCGGTATCAATAAAATTTTGGAGACTTTGTTTTTGACCAAACGTTTTACATTTTTCAATATTAGTGTTTTTTCAATTTCTATGAGTTCCAGTTTCATTTTGATTGCTCTCGATTATTCCCTAGTGCTGATGGATTACTGTAAAAATAATTCTCCAACATATCTAGACTTCCTATGAATAAATTTGGATTTTCGAGTTAATTTCTTGGCGAGGTATAGTATTATGGTTATGATCATCATTTCAATAAGATGAAGTTAAGCTGTCAGCAACCATGATAGGCCTACGGCCGGTCTTATAAAGATACATTCAAACCTAGTTAAGCTAATAAGGAATTAAAATCTAAACAAGAACTTAATTAAAACCGGTCCTATAAACATAACCCCTGATTAAATGTTCAATGGTTAGCTAACATAGAACTAAACTTTGATGGCGCTTTGAACCAATAGATTTGCAGCATCTATAGCAATGTTTTATCGAAGTTAACGAAAAGTCAATTGAATTTGAAGTTCACCATTAGGAAATAATCGAACTTGAAAATGGATGAAAATAAGAGGGCAAAGGGAAAAAATTTCACCCAACGTGAAATTGAAGATATTTTAGATATTTGTTCAAGGTGAGTATAAATTAATAAGTTATGTTTGAATTTGGGAGGCTTTTACTTGGTAGAATTTCATCATCAAGAAAAAAAAGAAATAATGTTTTTTGAGGAATGTCACTGAATAATTGTGATTCTAACGCGTTTCGCTACACCGTAGCTTCTTCAGACGAATGAATGTACAGACATTATGACAACTATATATAGATAAAAATGAGAATATAAATACAAAATTTCTTAAGTAATTGAAAGCTTATTGAGGTACTTCTTCTTAAGTGGTTATTGATGATAGATATATCCAATAAAATTATGGAATAGAAGAGAATAGAGGTGAAGGCCTTAAATCGACTCGTTCATTAATGAGTTTACTTGAGTGTTTGTGTTTGTTGATTTCTAAAATTTCCCAAAGATCTACTTTCCAATATTTATCATCTGGATACAAAATTTCAAACTGTGGGTCGAAAGAGTGATTATTTTCAAGGAGATAATTCGCGTAATTTGAATCTGATGTTTCGTTTGAAAAAACTGCGTTTATGTTCCGATATTCTGATTTTCAATATTCTATTTATTCATTCGTCTGAAGAATCTACGGTGTAGCGAAACGCGTTACGAGTCACAATTATTCAGTAAAATTCCTCAAAAAACATTACTTGTTCTTATTAAAAAGTTATGAATAGTTATTATAGGGTCGACTTACACTGACATTTGAACCTCATTCTCAAGTATTCATTTTGATGTATGACAAAATTGTTCTCAACGATAAATGAAAGATTATTTTAATTTAAAAATTAGGCACAGCAACATTTCAACAATCTCCTGTGTAAGGAAACAAATAAAACAAATGGCATAGGAGAAAGTTGCTGAGGTTTAATGCCAGAAACCCCAATGGGACGAGGGAGATATCTTCATAGAAAAATTCGAGATTTTTTTCTCAATTTCCTAATGATATTTTAGGTAAAGGGTGGAAATTATGGTCGACAAAGCAAATTTTCAGTACATATCACCTCTTTTTCGTGGTAAGAAACGGGGTGGGAGTATTCAACAGGAATTTGGTATGAAATGTTACAGTGAATCGTGAAAATTTTGATAAGTCATAAATGCACTCTATTTGCAAGCAAAACCGATTCCATTATATCGAAAACTTTGTAATGATTAATTCAATACATTCAAAGGAAACATCTTGAAAACAACTCATGTCCAATTTTAATAATCGCAAATACAAAGGTACACCTGAATCAACTTTTGAAAAGACCAATAGAAAAATGTAGAACTGCAGTTTGAAATATTGAATTAATAAATAGATAACGAAATAACTAACTTTTGTGCTCTTCATTAACATCCAAATAATATTTGGTCGAAGTAATATGCACTTAAATAATTGAAGACAAATCAACAGTTTTTAATGGATGGATGGTTGGTAACCACTTATTATTTCTCTATTGAAAACTGTTGATATAAGAGCGTTCCTTGATGCGAAATTATTGGCGAAGTTTTGGGGCTCAGGAATTTCATCTCATCTGGCAAAACAAGGAATTCTGGATCTTTAGGAGGTTCCACATCATCACGAGCAAACGCAACATTGTGCAGAGTGAAACATGCGATGATAACTGCTAAATTTGTGCTCAGTTTAGGCCGATGGAAAAACATGGAAATCTTCTTTTAATAACGCCAAAACGCATCTTAACTGCATTCCTGGTACTAATATGAGATCTATTGTATGTGCTTTCGGAGTTATTCGCATGATTGTGATCAGGAGTTAACAGATAATTTTTGCAGGGGTATCCATTATCTCCCAAAAAGTATGAATTCCCAAATTTTCCTGCTTCAAAACGTGCTCTCAAAGGGCCATCATTAAAAATCGTGTTATCATGTACAGAGCCTAGAAACCGTGCTACAATGTGGTATACTCGCAGTTCAGCATCGCAAACAACTTACGGGTTTATCGAAAAATATCCTTTTCTGTTACGATTTAATTCAGCATTGCGACCACCTAATGACTGAATCGCTATTACATCAGGAAACCCTCAAATCCAGAAAAATTCTATTTTCTTCCTGTTCATGTCTTCCCTAAACCGAGGGATGTGGACATAAGTGTTTCTCAATAGGGCTTAATGATGAGTTACCTTTTCATTACAGTACTAACACTTTGCTTAGATATTCTCATATCATCTTCTACGGGCTGTTAGAAAGATCTAGTAGCATAGAAGCGTAATGTGAGGCTATTAATTTGAGTACTCCCTTCCAAAACTTTCCAGAAGGAATCTCCCTGAAGAGGTCTTCTCAATTGCCCCACCTGTCTTCTTCTTCTTCTTCCAAATATTCATCTTCTTCTTCCAAATATTAATCTTCGGATAGATGCGATACGACGAATCATTTATATCTAGATTGAAATTTGGTTTGTCATCCATGAATCATGAATTATTCTTTTTTTCTTACCTGTACAATAGAATAAATATATAAAATATAATGCTTGTATTTCGCAATTTGAAGAAGGTTTAGCTAACTCCGAAGTAAATGTGGATTTAACCTTTGGTTTACCGTTTATAGGACCGAATTCAGAGTTAACGTAGAACTAAATATTTTAAATAATTGATCGATGAAGCCTGAACTACGTGATAGTTGATATACTTATGAATAATAAAATAAAACAAGTTACTATGTTTTCATTAGCTTGTTGTTGATAATGGACGTTTGTCCGAAACCGGTTCAACGAATGTAAAATTTTGTCATTCTTAACATCAATAAATTAGTGATAGTTAAAACATAGTAACTTGTTTTATTTTATTATTCATTATGAATATTTAACAGTGAACTTTTAGTCCTTGAAATTAATTCAGTTCTGGATTAGTTTAATCTGCGTTTATAGGACACAGTTAAATTTAACAATGGAGATAACGGATTTAGTTCATCAGCTAAATATTTAGCTTGTAAATTGAACCTTTATAGTACCGGCCGTTAGTCTGATTTCATCGAAAATATTGTACCTGTACATTTTAAACGTACTGAAATTGAAATTAGAATCTGTAGAGTTCTTTGTACGAAATTGAGATCAATTTAAACTACAGATAATTAAAAAACTAAGCCAAGGGTAGACGAATATTTACACAATATAATTAATTATACTCTTCTGAATGCAGTAAACAAGTGTTGAAAATACACACTTGCACATTTTCAATGACGTTAGATTATTATTACACCAGATGATATTCATTTTTTTATAATCTATCGAAAAATAATTTCCCGTAATCATGGATAAACCTTTGTACTGTTCTCTCCTACAGTGTAATCCTATATTCAATTAGATAAAAATCCTAGTCTACCCAGAACACTAGAGTTTGTTATCAGAAATACCTATCTAGTTATGCAGCTGATTCTATAAAGTTATATATAAGGTGTTCCGTAAAAATACCCCAACCTATAGCTCCTACAATTGTTGATTGATTGCAATGAAACAAAACCGAATTGCATCTTGAAGGATATTATAATAACATTAAATATTCTTATTTAATGTTGTTCCAGAATTTAATCTTCACTAGGACTATTTAAATGGTAACCCCCGATTTTTTTCGACTTTTTATTCAATTTTGAGTATCTTGTGTTGAAGAAGTATCACTTAAATCGCTGTATTTTCAAGAAAAAAAAATATTAAGAAATTTCGGAACAACTTACGTTTCCAATTCATCGATGTAATTCGTAGAATGGGCGGCTCTTTGAATTTGTGATAAAATTTTTATTTTCTAGAAAGTGTTTTGTTCATTGCCTCATTCCAGATAATCAATATTATTTCGTGGTTTGAATAAAAATAGACTCAGAACATAACAGAAGATTCTAATAATTCGTGAACTCTTTGGCGCAACACCATTGAAAATCACGGGGAAATCTTCATAAAAATCTAATGGATTGCATTACCAATTATTTCGAGAAATTGTGACATTTACCCGCTAATTCTTGTAATTCGGTTGTTTCGAGTCTTTTTCACGGAGAAGTATGAAAGACGAAAATCCAATGAATACAGACCTATTATCAGAGCTAATAGAAAGAGTGCCCGATCATTTCGACTCAATCGGAAACGATTTCCAGATCGTGATGCACCAGAGTCAGCACTCTGATACCGAAAAACACTTAAACAAATACGGTTCATTCAGAATACCGAAGACTGTTAAAAAGACAATAACGAAGAAACGAGTTTGATTGTTTTCTTGATTATAGAAGTGAAGCCAGAAACATCTGTTCGACAAATTTATTCGGAAACCGGAACGTCAACGAGGAATGTTCAATGTGTTTTACGAAAACAGTAATACAAGGCTTATCTTTTTTCAAAAAGTTCAAGCTCTTTCTTGAAAACATTACAGTGCTAGGAACCTCGTGTTATCGGATTATTATTTAATTTATAATTTTTCTTTTTCAGATTTCAATAACAGAATGTCAATATCATCTATATGTCGTTTCAAAACCTCAAAATATAATATACAACAGAAATTTGAGGCAAAAAGGCTAAAATGGTTGTTCGAGGTTTTCTGTTTTGAAAATATATTTTTGATACAGAGGAAAATGAATTCAGGAAAAAGATCCGCAATTGTCACTCTAAGAAGCAAAGTTTAATAAGCATTGTACCCAAGTAAGTATGTTTCGATTGGTTTATCGTATGCATTACTTCTCATATTTTGTAATTGAAGAAACTGCCACCTCTAATTCAAACGTAAGCTTATTTTCCATGATATTTCACCAAACTTTTCCTTTCAGCTCAATTTCTAGCCTCATCTATTCCTCCATTTCTTCTTGAATACAAGAATACTATTGAATGCAAGAGTACATCTTGCCAATAAGTGATAAAGGAAAGCAAGAAAAGATGTTGCTGAGGAGCTCGTAGAAATTAATTGAAATTGTCCAATTTCTCTATTCATACTCTTAATTTGTTTTAACAGAAAGAAATATACCCGTTTGCAAAAGTGGTGACAGATGAAGATAAAAGAGAGCTTCAGAAAACTGGGGAGAAGTCGTTACAGTTACAAATTAGAGGACACTGGGGCCCAAATTTTGACAATTTTAGGGGATTAGATTAATCCTCTACCAAATGAATTTAGTTATGCTACTAACTTTTATGGAAGAAATGTTCATATGGTAGATATTTTAGATCAAATTTAGGTTTTTAAACATTTTTGTTTATTTCAGTATTATCTTTTGAGCAAGCTGACCTTCCCTCCTCTTCAAAAAGTCTTCCATATCATAAGATTCCTATTGAAATTTTACATGAAATTCAACCTCAAATGCTTAAGACCATCATTCCAAGTTCTGACCTTATAAGCCAGTCCAGCCTAGAACTAACTCTTCGAAGAGAAAAATTAAAAAAAACATGCATGTTTTGAATTTAAATCAAAAATATTCCCCATAAGTTGGAGGCCAAACTGAAGAAAAACTATTAATAATAATTGAATATATTTTCTTATCATTCATTTTTGTATTCAGCAAATACAATTACTACAATTTCAGGACAGCGGGATTTCATGCCAGATCAAAACCTGAATTTATTATGGTTGCGCGAACTGCTACATTTTCATTGGCTTCATTATGCACATCTGGTTCTCCTTCGAGTGACTCGTTTAAGAAAACTATGATGTGAAGATTAGTTCTAAGTTTTATGTCTAGCCCCTTTATATAAACAGGGAAATCGTCTCTTGAAAACAAGTAAACAACGTTCAGTTGCATTCTTTCTCTGGCAATTGTCTTCAAATGAAAAATCAGTGCTTTAGTTGCCAGCAGCAAAATCAGCACATATTGGTGAGTCATTCAAATGGTACTATCATGAAGAGATCCTGGGTAAGAGGCAGAAATATTTCAAATTTTTAGGTCAGCTTCGCAGATCATTTGCACGTTAATAGTAAAATGATCTTTTCTATTTCTGAAGTGCTCTGCATTATCCTCAATGTTTAATCGAATACAGCTCAGTTTGTTCCTAGAAATTTCTGGGTTTACCATCCATATAATTTAAATGTAGGGAACTGCTCAAACCAATTTATTACCCTTTGTTACCAGGTTTGAACCCATACCTGAGAGATATAGCTCGAACCCTGTGCTCATCTTAAGCCTATAATTATACATACTTTCTGAAAGTATTATTGCCTTCAGGAATTTCTAGGTTTAGTGATCGGTTTTATTATACATAAGTTTATATAAGTAGACTATCTCTCCCTGTACAAAGTAGTGGTTAGAAATCTTTCATCGAATAAACATTAAAACCCACAATTGGTGTCGTTAACATCATTTGCAAAAGGTTCGTTAGATTCACAAATTCAAAATCTCTGGTCCTTTGAGTTCAATTAAATCAAAAAGTGGCACAACAGTGCATCAAGGTCAATTTGGTCAGAATCCAAATCAACAACCGCTAGGATAGCGTATTTTAATAAGGGCACAATCCACAGCACCTAATACTTTGGGAAAAACCCGAAAGATTTGAAACTGGGCTTTAATTTGCTATTTACACGCTCGTTCCTTGGCGTGTATATATATTGTAGCTTTAAGCCGGAACTTGGTAACAGACTTTGGCAATGATGGGATATGCTGAAGATTTAAGATGACCTATTTAATCACCAATTACCTGTTTAAATGGTCCTGTTGTTAAGAACCTCAACTTGATGAGATGTTAAAGCTAGGTTAAAATTGATTGATTTCTTTACATTTGCGGTTTCGAGAAATTAGATCCCAAATTTCAGTTGTGTATTTTTTCCCACTCGATATCTCAATTTTATATTATGTTCATCATATTTCCTAATTGAAACTGTTTTCTTAGTTGATTGTTTTGCATGGCGAACAGGGTTGACCTCTGCTTCCAACTTTTCAATATTACAAGCTAGACGTAGACATTTCATGAAAATTAAAATGTAATGGGGTGCACAAAGTTCAACAAGCACATATATACGTTATTATTTACAATCTATTCTCGAGAATATTCTTATTTGAAAATATTCAATTAAGTTATTTGTAACTGATTGATTATTGAATTAATATGGATGATATGTGATTTACACACTGATATTTTATGCTGACTTGGCTTCAAAAATACTTAATTATTATTTAACAAGAAGAGTATTAACCAAATAGCTGACAAGCAGTTGGCATGGACGCATTGCAAGCTGATTTAGTGTTAACTTTTTGTTAAGTGTTTTATGCAACCCAAATATGAACATAGAGTTGCAAAATTGTCAGACTTAATAATTTGTTAAGTAGCATCATACTGGGCCAATAAGTAATAATTTTCCGATTCGGGATGAATGTTTAGATCACCATTTATTCGAATCGTTAGGTATCAACTTTCATTGGAGGAAACTTGAATCAGAATAATAATAATGACATTTTCTATAATTTGATTGAGGAGGTCGTTACTTGATGAAAATCGATATACATATTTTAAATGAAATACAACTAAAGTATTTAGATTTTTACTATATTATTTTCTATTTGTCATAAGCCATTGCATACAGATATTACTATTCACAGCTCATCTACACGTCTTTATTCACATAAATTAGCAGCTTACAATAGTATGGTACATATACTCATTAATATCCCAATGTCACAAAATAATTTCATAAAAGAGATAAATATAATTGAAGAAATAGCAGTCAATAACGGTTACAGTCCAACTATGATTGAGAACATGATTTCACGCAAAAATTTCAAAAAGCAATCCAGGAAGTATTTTCAAGTATAAAAGTTCTAACACAAAATACAACAGCTTAACTTATATTGGTAATCCCAGTATAAAATTAAAATTATTCCTCTCGTATTATAATTTCAATATTGCTTTATTCCGTAGTGATAATTCTCTAGGCCGACATATCAAAAACTGCAAATCTAAAATTGATAAAAGTAATAGATCCGGTGTTTATAAAATGTCTTGCGGGGATTGTAATAAAATTTATATTGGTAGAAATTTCAAAGTTAGATTATCCGAGCACAAACGTAGTTTTAATTACCATAAATCAGATTCCCATTATTCTAATCATTTACTCGAAGAAAACCATAACTTTAATAATAATTTCAAAATTGTACACAATGAAAATAACAGACGAAAACTCAATCTATTGGAAATTTTAGAGATCAACAAAGAAAAGAATTCAGGTAGGTTACTTAATAGTCAATTAGATCTAAATCCTTCTCCTTTACTCAATCTTTTCAATTTATAAAGTAAGCAACTCCGATGGGTTTTCCAACATACCTCTTGTACCTATTGTAGTATTAAGTAGGAAATAAGACTAATATATAAGGAATAACTGTGTTCATTAGTTTGTATCTATCTGAAGAAGCCACAGTGTGGTGAAACCGGTCATAGTTTTGTTAATATAGTGAAAATCTAAATACTTCAGTTTTATTTCATTGAAAAAAAATGACATTTTCATTCGAACATTACATGATTTTCTCGTTCTCGAGTTTCCGGAAGAACGAAGGAGAATCTATTTCTAACAAGATAGTGCTGCTCGTCACAACGCAGTTTCGATTTTCGTTTGACTGAAATGGAACAATTGTAGGAACTTCAGCTTGAAGCATTTGCACGGAACATCCTGTATGTGAGTTTATAGAATCAACTAAATTACTAGATAGGTATTTCTTGATAACAAAGTTTAGTGTTCTTGGTAGACTGGGATTTTTTATCAAATTGAATATAGGATTACCAACCTATACTGATGAAGTGGACAATACAAAGGTGAGTGATATTGATGACATATTATTGTGGAAATTCTTTTCAAAATAAAGAAGAGAAAAACACTCTTGTGAGTTTTTCACGTTTATCTGTTAATACACGACCGGTTTCGACCCTTTCGTCTTTTTCAAGTGCTGAATACTAACTTGGGTACAAGATATATTTTTTCCTCAAATCTTTAGTAAGGGGGAAATTATTGATTTCAAGTTGACTATTAAAAGTAGTATAATGTGGGGTTCTCGTTAGTTATTAATTTCCAAACTTTCCAATAGATTTATTCTAATTAGTTTATTGCATTTGTGGAGGACTTGTCTAAAGCTATTGTGTGGTTTGTTGATATAATGTGCTCAAGAATTAGGGATTTTTTATCAGAAGATATATGTTCTTTGAACCTGCATTGAAAACTTCTACCTGTTTGACCTACATAAGCAGTAGGGAATTGGTTACATTCGATTTTGTAGCTACCAGATTGTTTGAGTTTATCTTATTATCTTTATCTCTATTATTTATTGCTAAGATTAGGACCGCTTGACAATGAAGTGATTATTTTGAATTAAAAAAAAATATTGTTTTATTTCATGAGAAAATGGGCTGACATAATTAAAACTAGCGTACCTTTTTCGGATTTTCCTTGAATGCAATATAATAATTGCCATGTTTGGTTTAGTTCTTCGCGTCTAATGATTTTATTCATGAAAGAGATTGGTATTTAGTTACTGGAGGCTATTTTTTTCATGGTATTCATTTCAGTTTCAAAATTTTGAATTGAGAGGGGGATAGTAAAAGCTTTGCGGACCATAAAATTGTAGGCGGCAAGTTTATGTTTTAAATGATTAAATCAGTCCATCGGGGTTGTTGCTCTTGTGAACGATTCTTTTCTATAGATATGGGACAGGCTCTCGAGTAGCTGAACTGCAAGAAGGCAGTTGGTCTAGACGAAATACCGCCAATCGTCCCGAGAAAGTGTACTCCCAAAGTGGCACCCATTCTTAACCGTCTGTTTCAGATTAATTTTGAAAGCCAGACGATCCAAAAGGAAGGAAAGAAGTGCTTACCCCAAAACTACCGCCCTGTTGCACATCTTCCCATTATGTCCAAAGTGATAGTCATAAATTATGTACTCATTAAACATCTTGAGTTGCAGGGAATTATTAACGACCGTCAGTATGGTTTTCGCAGGCAAAGATCGACAGGAGATCTGCTCGACTACGTCACTCATGTTTGTACATCAACGATGGAAAAGCATGGGGAATCTAGAGCGCTCGACATCTCTAAGGCCTTCGATAGGGTTTGGCATGCAGCTTTGTTGAAGAAACTAGCTGCATATGGGTTTCCCGAAAAATTGCGGAGTTGGATAAGCAGCTTTCTTTCAAATAGATCAATACAAGTTGTGATCGACGGTATGACATCTGATTGTTTTCAGTTCAAGCAGGAGAACCTCAGGAATCTATTCTTTTTCCAACCTTTTTTCTGTTGCATATAAACGATCTTCTGTCATCTACAGAAAACAAGATCTTCAGTTTTGCAGACTATTGTCCTCTCTTTTCGTCTTTCAGTAGTCTGCGGCCGATTACAGCTGCGAAATCTCAGCATCAGAAATGTCAACAAATCAATAACTTAAACTATGATTTACAGAGAATATCTGAGAGGGGTCAGTTAAACCTGGTGACCTTCGAAGCAAGCAACTACGTTTTCTAGAAAGGTCCCGCTGGAGACCCTCGGAACAACGGTCAACTCCGGGTTTTGCTGGCATGAACATATATCAGCAATAGCTAAGTCGGCATCAGCTAAGCTTAGTTTTCTTTTCAGAGCCAAGCTATACTTCACATCTTCTCAGCTGTTACTTCTGTATGATGCGTAGATTCGACCTGCTTTGGAATATCGTTCTCATATATGGGGATCTTTGCCCAAACATTCGTTTCGGATGTTGGATAGTGTACAAAAATGGGCTGTGCGCCTCATCGACCACACGGGGATCACCCTCGATCTCCAACCGTTGGCTCTCAGAAAACAAGTTGCTGACTTTCCTCTGTTTTATAGATACTTCCACGGAAGATGCTCAAGGAGCTGAAAGACCGTGTTCCGGGAAAACTCATGTTTTGCCGCAACACTACGCTGGCAAGGAGTTCTCATCATATGGCGGTACATTTAAGGACCCCTCGAACCTCTCTCTTAAGAAATTCCTTTGTTTACAGGGCCGGTGAGCTGTGGAACTCGCTTCCTTTTAACATCCTACAATTTGGACCTCTTCAAGAAGCGAGTAAACAGATACCTCAATTCCTCCCAGGCGCCCACTAATGTGGTGTAACAGGTACACCTATTCTTGGGAAGCAAGCATAAAAAAATTATAAGTTAGTTCGAGATTGTTTCTGTTTGTTATAGTTACGAAAATTTATGGAGTTATTAGTTTCAACTGCAACGGTAAATTTCAAATGATCGTGAGTTTTATCGAGGAAGTTCAAAAATTGAATCTAATCGTCTATTTGTGCCATGGAAACCAATCAAAATATCATAATCGTACCGATCACAGAACACGATATGTTTTTTGGCTAGATCGCTGTTCAGTATTGATCGGTTTTCTAAGTTATCCATGAAAAAATTTGACAATATTTGGCGATCCCATAGGAAGTCCTGATTTTATTCAAAGAATTCATTTTGAAACTGGAAAGAATTTTGTTCTAAACATGTTTTTGGCGTTCAAAAATTTAAAGGAGATGTGTGGGGCTGTGTGGGTTTTGGTGAAAAAATCTGGAAAGATAGCCATCCATCTGTTATAACTACTTTTAATTAATTAAAATGGCAATTAGATACATTTCAAAACTTCCTCAGTAAAACTCACGATAATTCAAAATTTACCTTTCTAGTTGAAACTAATAAGAAACATAATCAATATTCTAACTTATTATATATCGTTCATGGCCGCAACATTCTCATGGACTCATTCAATCATTTGAATTTTAAACTAGCCGCCTATAATTCAATGGTCCACAGAGCTTTTAATTCCTCCCCCCTCAATTTAAAAAAAAGATTTGAAAACGGAAACAAATAACCCCAAACGGAATAGCCTCCAACAACAATATACCAGCCTCTTTCATAAATAAAATCATTAGACGCAAAGATCAAAATCGTACGTCACAACTGTTATATTCCATTTAAGAAAAATCCGGAAGGAGATATGCTAGGTTTTATTACGTCGACTAATTTTTTCATAAAATGAAACATTATTTTTCAAAGTTCAAAATAACCACCTCATTATCAAGCGGTTCTAATTTTAGCAAATTATATTTTAATACAAAACAGAAAACAGATAAACTAAAACAATCTGTTATCTACAAAATCGTATGCAACCAATGCCCTTCGGATCATATATCAATCAGCAAACCATACAATAGTTTGAGACCATCTTAAATTCCTCCACAAATGCTAAAATGGAAGTAGAATGAATTGGTTGGAAAGTTCGGAAATTAATAAGCTTGGGAAAATCCTACATTATACTACTCTTAATAGTTAACTTGAAATTAATAATTCTGTTCTTACTCAACATTTAAGGAAATGATATTTTTCCCCTCTAAAGGCATTATTTGATTTTGACATATGTTCAGAAACCTTTATGTCTGTATTACATAGAAACAATATTTTTTGAATTGTGGAGGCTGTTACTTGATGTAGATCCATGATATAAATGAGATAAAAACACAAGGTTTAACTTTAATCTACACTTTATTTGAAAAAATTCGACGCCGTTTCGCTGACACAGCAGCTTTATCAAGAATGAAAAATAGAATGAAGAGTATGGTATTATAAACAAATCATAGAACAAGTTGGATGAATAACAGGAAAATCCACACCGAGCCATTGTACAGTTAGTATGAAAGGTAATAAAACTAATTAAACAAGTTAAGTAGGGTGAGTAATTCAAATCTACCTGTTCATTCAAAAGCTTGTCCGAATGTTTGTATCTATTTATTTCTAATGCTTCTAGGAGATCTAATTTTGAACTTTTGATTTTATATGTAATATGTCAAAGTTTTTATTGAATGAATGGTTTTCTTTTATTAGGTGGTTTGAATAATTTGAATCAGATTTATTTTTATCGAAGCTACGTTTATGTTCAGATGTTCTTATGCCAAAACTCCTATAGGTCCTACCGATATAAATTTTATCACAAGAACCGCAATGGAGTTTATAGATTCCTGATTTACTTGATTTTTCAACACGAGATTTATTATTTTAATATGTTTACCTAAATTATTAGAAGTTTTGAAAGCTATATTAAGATTTTGTTTGACGAGAAAAGATTTAATATTTGTACTTGCAGAACCGCAGAATGTTAAACTGTTGAATATTTTATAGTCTTTATGAATAGGATATACTTCATTTATTGCTTTCTGATAGAGTTTTTACGAATGATTAGATCTATCATATCCGGATTATATGAATTATTAATGGCTATCTGTTTGATGATGCTTAACTCTTTATTATAATCTTCTACTGATAAAGGTAAATTGAGTAACCGATGTACCATGCTGTTTAAAGCTGCAACTTTGTGTTGAATTGGATGTAATGAGTAGTTATGTATAATTGTATCAGTATGTGTTGGTTTACGAAAGACCGAAAAAACATGATTATTATTTTGTTTAGTGATTTTAAGTCCAAAAATTTATGGAATCGTTCTGTTCAATTTCTGTCGTGAATTTAATGTTCAAATGGATGGAATTAATGAAATTAACAAATAAGTCTAATTGGCGAGTAGTTCTAATGAAACATACTAAGATGTCGTCAACATATCTATACCAATAAAGAAATTTGGAAATGAGTGGATGTGTATGAATTTTCTGTTCAATATTATTCATAAAAATCTCTGCTAAAGTGGACTTAAAGGATTTCCATGATCAAACCATTTATTATTTATTATTTAATTATGTACATAATTAAATCAGAAATATTGAATCTGTTGGACGTTTGCATAGAACAAAATTATTTTTCTTTCAACAACATCTATTACAGTAGTGAGAATGGTTTGATCATGGGAAATCCTTTAAGTCCACTTTTAGCAGAGATTTTATGAATAATATTGAACAGAAAATTCATACACATCCACTCATTTCCAAATTTCTTTATTGGTATAGATATGTTGACGACATCTTACTATGTTTCATTGAACTACTCGTCAATTAGACTTATTTGTTAATTTCATTAATTCCATCCATTTGAACATTAAATTCACGATAGAAATTGAACAGAACGATTCCATAAATTTTTGGACTTAAAATCACTAAACAAAATAATAATCATGTTTTTCGGTCTTTCGTAAACCAACACATACTGATACAATTATACATAACTACTCATTACATCCAATTCAACACAAAGTTGCAGCTTTAAACAGCATGGTACATCGGTTACTCAATTTAGCTTTATCAGTAGAAGATTATAATAAAGAGTTAAGCATCATCAAACAGATAGCCATTAATAATTCATATAATCCGGATATGATAGATCTAATCATTCGTAAAAACTCTATCAGAAAGCAATAAATGAAGTATATCCTATTCATAAAGACTATAAAATATTCAACAGTTTAACATTCTGCGGTTCTGCAAGTAAAAATATTAAATCTTTTCTCGTCAAACAAAATTTTAATATAGCTTTCAAAACTTCTAATAACTTAGGTAAACATATTAAAAATAATAAATCTCGTGTTGAAAAATCAAGTAAATCAGAATCTATAAACTCCATTGCGGTTCTTGTGATAAAATTTATATCGGTAGGACCTATAGGAGTTTTGGCATAAGAACATCTGAACATAAACGTAGCTTCGATAAAAATAAATCTGATTCAAATTATTCAAACCACCTAATAAAAGAAAACCATTCATTCAATAAAACTTTGACATATTACATATAAAATCAAAAGTTCAAAATTAGATCTCCTAGAAGCATTAGAAATAAATAGATACAAACATTCGGACAAGCTTTTGAATGAACAGGTAGATTTGAATTACTCACCCCTACTTAACTTGTTTAATTAGTTTTATTACCTTTCATACTAACTGTACAATGGCTCGGTGTGGATTTTCCTGTTATTCATCCAACTTGTTCTATGATTTGTTTATAATACCATACTCTTCATTCTATTTTTCATTCTTGATAAAGCTGCTGTGTCAGCGAAACGTCGTGGAATTTTTTCAAATAAAGTGTAGATTAAAGTTAAACCTTGTGTTTTTATCTCATTTATATCAATATTTTTCTTGCTCAAGCTCTCAATCTCCAAAATTGTTACTAAAATTTCAACTTTACCTATTTTTATTGAGATTTAACTAACTAAATGTTCTGAATTAGACTGATGTTTTCGAAAGCTATTGAATTTCCATTTTCTAGATCAATAATACATTTTGAATTCAATCTATATTAGTTCTTCTCTAGTTTCTAGAGAAACTAAATATATATTAAAAAAATAAATGAATATTCGTTTATTATAACCTAAACGAAAAAAAATCTAAAGGAGCTAAATATGGGGAATGTGTAGGCCCTGAGGCCGTTCACCTGTGTGCTTTACATTTTTCAGGATTGTAACCAACCAATTTTCATCATTATAATGATAATCTGCGTCTAGTTAAAACCAAGCGAATCCGTCATATTTAGCATAATTTCTGTCATCATTTCTTCGATTTTTCAAATATGATTTTGTTTCAGCTTATAAAATCCAATGTCAATGTTGAGTAAATAAAATGAGTCAGCTTATGGCACTGTATGGCTTCAGCCTTCACTATTAGGTAGTTGAGCAAAAATGACATTTTTTCTTCAACAAATAAGTTGAATGAATAGACCACTGTTACCGCGGTTTTGAACTCCCGGTCATCATCGGATAGTATGAAACTAAGTTTAGAGTGCGATGAAATTAATAAGTACGACCTTATTTGGATTCGGAAAAACAAAATATTAAGTAAGTTTATACAGGGTGCTTCAACCAAAAAATAAACAGAGGCTATATCTACCAAGATATTTATTTCTGATCAAAATGAAAAACAGGTCAATATTTGTTTCAAGGGGAACATCTTACGGGGTACAAAACTTGCCTGAAATATCAACCCCCTAAGCGGGGGGTGCAATCCTTGAACACTTTGAATAGGAAAGATGGGTCGAGTGATGACTCGAATGAAAGGTAGTATTTTTGTCTACATCGCCTTGAGCTAATTTCCATTTTTAATTGAAAACTGTAATAGATACAGGGTGAGCAACTGAAATATAGGGAAGACTATTTCCCTGAGACTATTCAAGTTT
The DNA here is from genome assembly GCA_013387265.2 of Cryptolaemus montrouzieri. Lineage (NCBI taxonomy): Eukaryota > Metazoa > Arthropoda > Insecta > Coleoptera > Coccinellidae > Cryptolaemus > Cryptolaemus montrouzieri. Next base: position 131,752,325 of record JABFTP020000185.1, read on the forward strand.
CAGTGAAGTAAAATGGAACAGATCCATGCTGATCAAAGGCAGTCATCATCGAGTACCATCTTCATCTTGAATTTCAACCCCTAGAGCAGGGGTAACCACCCTTGAAAATTTGGAAGAGGGTAGATGGATCGAGTGATACCTCGAAAGAAAGGTACTATCTTTGTCTGCATCCCCGTCATCGAATTTTCATTTTTGATTGAAAACTGTAGAAGATACAGAGTGAGCTACTCTTACTCCTATGGAACTCAATGAGAATAGAATTATTGCGAGCAGACATGAAGGCAATCGAAATCCTTTACTTGAAAGCTATCGAAATATAACCCCTGCTCTAGGGGTTGAAATTCGAGATGAGGGTGATTTCGGAAGATGACAGTTTTTGATCGAAAATGAATCTATTCCAGTTTTTTGCACTAATACTCCAATAGTCTTCTCTATTTCTCAGTGGCTCATTCTGTATCTTCTACAGTTTTCAATCAAAAATGAAAATTCTTTCACGGGAATGCAGACAAGGATAATACCTTTCTTTCGAGTTATCACTCGACCTATTTAACCTCTTCCAAATCCTCAAGGGTGGTCACCGCTGCTCTAGGGGTTGAAATTCGAGATGAGGAAGGTACTTGATGATGACTGAAACTTGAATAGTCCCAGGGAAATAGTCTTCCATATCTTTCAGTTGCTCACCCTGTATCTTTCACAGTTTTCAATCAAAAATGGAAATTCATTCAAGGCAATGTAGACAAAGATATCACCTTTCTTTTGAGTTATCACTCGACCCAACTTCCCTATTCAAAATGTTCAAGGTTTACAACCCCCGCTTAGGGGGTTGATATTTGAGGCAAGTTTTGTACCCCAAAAGATGTCACCCTTGAAACAAAAATTGACCTGTTTTTGCGTTTTGATCAGAAATGAATATCTTGGTAGATATAGCCTCTGTTTAGTTTTCGTTGAAGCAACCTGTATGTGTAAGTTGCCATTAATTGATGATGATGATTAAATGGAAATTTGAACTGATTCCAGGTAATTATGTTTTCTAGTTTTTGGGGATATGTGTAGAATTTTCGAATAATGGTACATAATACTATTTTTGATGCAGTGTTAAGCTAATCTAGAAGCTTCTTTATATTTAATGTTGCTTATATCCAACTTCGAAAAAACGACCAGTTCGACCAATGTAGAAGTTATTGCAGCTTGTATAAAATACCTTATAACGTCTTGATTTATTCCATATCTTTATGGGCTTTTTAGCATTAAATAAGAATGAGGACAATTTATATGCGACAGTTTCACTCATCTGTTCAAAGATGAATTTTCTGAATTTCGTTTAACTTATATCCAGATATCTTTATGTTAACTTACTCGTTCGAGTATTTTTCTCGATCAAAGCTATAGTTTTAATAGTTTCAATTTCTCTTTCTTTTGAGGTAGAAATTGACAGATCTAAAAATGTAATTTGATGGTTTTCTTCTCTTTCGAATTTAACTTTTATCAAATTATCTAGTCGTACGGTTTTTACAGATGAGTAGATCATCTATGTGTAAATCCATATCAATTTCAACTAGAAAATTAAAATTTAGTGTTTTGTTTTCTATGATACATACAGAGTGTTCCAATGAAAATTTGCCACCTCCTTCATGTCAAGACCGATTGATTACAGCGGAACAAGCTGAGACACGTCAATTTTTGATTATAGTAGGAGTAATTTCGTAGTGGGTCGGAGTATGTCAAATCAACCACCTCGGTTCAGCAGTCGAAATTGATGATAGGTGAAATGGATCAGTTACATATTTTTGGAAAGGTCTTTCCATTTTCTATTCAGGAATTGTTTAATTCTGAACATTCAGTATCACACAAAAGTCAAAATACTACAAGATTTTGTATCCCAAAGAAAATTTGCCACCCCTTCTATGTTGAGGAAGACTGATTGTAGCGGAAAAAGCTGAGACATGTCAATTTTTGATTGGAGGGCCAATTTCTGAGTTTTTCGGAGAATGTAGAATTAACCCCCCATAGCACCACCTAAATTAATATTAATTGATAACACACCCAAAATCTCATACATATGTTTTAATTCAAGTCAATCTATATTCTGCAGATTGACTCATCCGTTATATATTATAAAGTTTCCATTGAACAAGATTATTTCCATTATACATTGTCGAAAAAAATTATTTTTTTTTCAAGGGACAATATTCAACCTTCCGTAGAATGTTAAATATCCTCCCTTGAAGGAGCTAGTTTTCCGATAGTTGAATATTGTTCCTTGAAAAATAATTTTCGTCGATGTGTCTACACATTGTGAAATCTCGCATATTGTAACTTTTTGTTTCGAGATGATTATACATAGTGTTGCATAATAGTATGTCACGTTTTGAGGGGGTAAATCTACACGCAGTTTCGAGAAAAAAAGTTTAATTAAACACAGGTCAGCAAAAGCTTCGTTACGAAGCTACAGGGTCTTGAAATTTCCGGAAAAATTGGATTTTTCTTCAAAATTCCTACAGTTTTTGAGATATGCAGCCCAAATTTGGAATGCAAGCTATTTTACAGCCTCCATCTTTACATGTCCTAGACTTCAAATGAAATTCACAAGGTGTTTTCTTTTCCGAGGCCATGTCTCCTTTTGCCCTTCCAAACTTGAAAAGTTTTTCGTATCTCCAACCATTTTCAAGTGAATTATTGAATTTGAATTATTTGAATTGTATGTTATTCGCTAAATAAAAAAAAATTATGTAAATACTCGATAGGTATGCCTGAAATTTGCTTCTATTTTGATAGCTCGTATTCTGAGAACAATTAAAAAGTAAATAAATTGCTGGAAGTGTCATCCACCTTCAAGAATACAGACCTCTGTCCTTCTTCGCATATTATCACGCACTCTTTGAAATATTCCTGCGGTATTTCTTATCGTGTCACAAGAGGCTATTATTTAATTTCGCAATTCTTCTACTGTGGCAAACCCCGGCCTATCCATCGGTTGTTGAATGTATTATTCAAGAATTCCCTAGCTTTTCCACTGAAATGTGCTGGTGCCGTCATGATTGAACCACATTATGTTTCTCAACAAAAGGGACACATCCTCGAGCAGTAAAGGTAACTCATCCTCAAAAAATTGCCGCTAAGTGGGACCGTTTAGTCTGTTAGGCAAGAAAAATGGCCCAATCAAATAATTTCCAATTATTCCGACACAGACATTTAGTGATAATTGTTCTTGATGATCAGATTCTTCAATCAAATGGTAGTTTTCCTCAGCCCAATAATGATTATTGTGAAAATTTGTGATAGCAGTTCTCGAAAAATAAGCTGCGTCTGTCAACATGATTTCACTATTAAAATGAGCATTTCATCGGCAGAAATTCAGTCTTGAAGGAAAATCTCGAGAAAGTAGAGTTTGGACGCGATGAATATGAAACGGGTACAATAAAAAGTCGTGGAGAATCCTCGAAACTAAAACATGTGAAATATTCAACTGATTGCCAATTTTTCTTACTCACATATTTTGAATGATTATTTGCTGTAAAACTACCAGTTTGCCTCAACCTTCTGTGGATATTTGAAAATGTTCGCCTGTCTGGTGTTACTCTGGTGGAAAGCGCACCTGATATAATCGTCTAACTTCTCTTGTGTTTCCTCAGCCAAACCGTACCTGTAATGGATATCAGCCAATTCGGCGTTTGTAAAATTAGCCATTTTTTCTCACTTCAAAAGTCTTAAGACTAATCGTTAGTTCAATAAGCGATTCGAGCAGACACTGGTTCAACTTTAGCAACTATAATTATATTATATTATTATTATATAAATAAATAAACGCAAAAATCAAAGCCAACGAGTAATTATTTTAATTAGAAGTGCTTTCAATTTAGCGAATGCATACAATCGTTTAATAACTTTTTGCTCGAGAACGGTTGGAGATAGGAAAAAATTACCGGTGTCAAAAAAGTTTCTAAATTGAACGAAGATGACGAAAATTGTTTGTACTCTGATCAGTGGCGTACCGCAAAAAGTTTGAAAGGACAAAAGAAGACATGGGTCCGGAAAAGGAAACACCTTGTAGATTCTAGTTGAAATTTAGTACGTGTGATGATGGAGGCTGTAAAAATAGCTTGCATTCCAAATTTGGGCTGAATATCTCAAAAACTCTAGGAGTTTTGAAGAAAAATAATTTTTTCCGGAATTTTCAACAACCTGTAACTCCGAAACGAAGCTTTTAAGGATCTATGTTTATATGAACTTTTTTCTTAAAATTGCATGTAAATTTACCCCCACAAGTTGTGACACTATTATGTAACACCCTGTTTAATTGAAAAACATTACATGAAGCTTCTATATATTTTCAATTGAAACATTTTTGTGGTACACATATTATTATCAACTACCCGAATTAGGCTATCGTATAAGCATCGTTCAACTACACACAAGAGAAAATGTAATTAGTAGTGAAGAGCTTTCGACCTCTACCAGACCACAATATGTTGTTACAACACGCTTCATGGTGGGTTTGTTAATATGTATGTTTATTCAATTTTGAGTGGCTCTCACTGTGTGCGGCGGTCACAGACCCAATTGAATTGATACAGAATAGGGGTTGACATCAGACGGCATCACTTCTGTCATTTGCAGTTAATCCACCCCAATTGTCTTGTGATCAATAATGTCGGGGTGGACCACACAGAGAATTTCGAATTTGAAAATTTATTGATATAAAACTAAATGTACTAATAATGATATTTGTGGAAATCATTCTTTCAGAACTGCCCAATAATCCAAAACTTTTCCAACTGTTGTTTCAAGATCGCACTCACCAAATTTTTTTGTATTGAATATTATAACGGAGTTACACACGGTTCAATGAAATTAAATCGATTAAATATGATCAATCAATAACGAACCTCTAATCAAATTACATGTGCCACCTATTCAAGCTAATGTTCTCCTGACCGCCCGCCACGTTTGATTGACGACTCACACATGAAAACTCGCCACGCTGATAATGTCACTTGTAGTATTGAAAGACAGTAAAAGCTCCTCATTCGCGCTGCCCACATTCGTATTTCCAGTATTCGCTGATGAAAGAATTTCTATATTTGGGGATAAAGAATTTTTCATTCGCGGATCTAATCTGTACATCGATACATACGTATTGTGTATTAATAAATATGATACAGTATCCTTTGTAAAGGCATCGCCGAATAGAGTCACAAAAAAATAAAATTATCTTATTACTACTACACCTAAATTATGTTTTTAAATGATATCGCCGCTGCATTGGTTCGGCTTCTTCATTGACATAAGCCGCCTTCGCCGCGGTCGGTGATTTTGAGAATATCTTCTTCTTCTTCTTCTTTAAATAGGACGGTGTCCTGTTTTTCTGTTACAGCCCCTGCTGCGAACTGGAGCTCCAGCACTCATGCCATCGCTTTTTCGGCCTTCCTATGGGTCTTCTAGTGTTGGGTTTTTGTGTTTTTGCCCACTTCGCCTTACGTTCGGGGCCCATTCTGTCTACGTGATCTCTCCATAGGCGTCGACGTGTTCTTGTCCACCTCACCACTTCCTGGACACCTAGCTCCCTTAGCGTATCCTCATTCCTTATTCTATCTCTGCGTGTAATACCTCTTATAGCTCTTAGTGTTCTCATCTCTGTTGTCCTCATTAGTTGTTTTGTTTTTTGTCTCAGCTCTTGTCTCAACCGCATATGTCATCACGGGTCTCACACAGGTTTTATAGATTCGGACTTTGCTTTCTGTGCTTATGTACTTATTCCGCCAGATTACATCTCTCAGGAAGCCAGATATTCTCGATGCTTTCATTGTCTGCTGTTTTGCTTCTTGTAATAGTTGCCTATCGCTCGATACTTCTACTCCTAGGTATTTAAAGTGTGAAACTTGCTCTATTTTATGGTCGTTCACTACTAGTTTGCATCTAATTGGATCTTTCGCTATTACCATCGATTGGGTTTTCTGTGTTGATATTACCATGTTATATTTTTCTGCCGTTACTTTGAACTTTTGTAGTAGGCGTTGTAGGTCGTCCTCATTCTCGGCTATTAGTAAAGCATCATCTGCGTAGCACAGTATTCTCATAGTTTTGTTACCCATCCTATAGCCTTGGTTCATTTGGTTAACGCCTGCTGTTATTTCATCCATGATTAAATTAAATAGACATGGGCTGAGGCTGTCACCTTGTCTAATGCCTGCGTTAATTTTGATCTCGCTTGTAAGTCCCTGTGTAGTTTTTACTTTCGTCTTATTAGAGTTATTTAGTTCCTTGATTATGTTTATGTATTTATTGCTTAAGTTTTATTTCTAAATATAGTGATCACATCGTTCATTCGAATTCTGTCGAATGCCTTTTCCAAATCTATAAAGCATATAAACATCGGTTTGTCAAACTCTATGGACTTCTCCACCAGTTGCCGCAATATAAAAATTGCATCCGTTGTTGATCTATTTGGTCGGAATCCCTGTTGTTCTTCAGACACACCTACTTTGTCATATATCATTTGCGATAGAATTTTCGTGAGTAGTTTCGATGCAGAGTTATGGAGTGTGATGCCTCTATAATTTGCTGGGTTTGTCTTCACGCCTTTTTTGTATATGGGTATTGTTATGCTTTCTCTCCATTCTTCTGGTATCTCCTTGTTGTTTTCAATTTTTTTGAAATAGTTTTGTCATTTCTTTTATTAACTCCGTCTGGGTTGTCGACAATGGGTGGATTGAGTAGCCCAAAGTCGGCTTCACTGCCGGTCCCAAGCCCGGATAAAGGAGGAGGTTTGAAGCGCAAGGTTAGCACCCTACCATTCTATAAGAATTTAAAATTGCTCCAAGAACTGTTACAACAGCCTCGGATGACGGACGGATTAACGATAACAACATGGCAAGAAAACGGTATACACGATTATCAAAAAAGAAAAACGTCATGCGACTAGCATGCTGAAACACTACATCGTAGAACACAAAAGACCAGGAAGTAATATTTTGAGAATGTAAACAAACAAAACGTTTGAGTACAGCGACCTCACAACTCAGTGTATAAAGTATATTGTGAACTGCTACTTATTAAGCCACCCTGGCATTGTGGAACTCATTGAGGCTCCTGCAGATTGTAATATGGTTAAATGCATCAAAGCAAATGACTTCAATAAGACTACAATTCCGATGTAAAAGTAAAAGAAAACGCGATATTTGATGAAAGTACTAGTACTATCTACTCAATTCAGGAAACTCAGTCAATGTTAGACTAAGGTAGATCATTGCGAGACCTGAAAGATATTTGTGTAGAAAATGAAATTCCAGAATTAATTATATGTAAAGATTAATCTAACCTGCCAATTGTAAAGAAATTACCTAGGGCACTCAATGAATCAATAAATGCAGGTATCAAAATAACTATTGTCAGAGATATTCAAAAAATTCAGAGTAAATAATTGCAGCAACTAATATTAAATGAACTTCATATACTCAAAACAGGCCATCACGCAGGTATCGAATGTATAATACGATACCACTGAAAAAATTTACGAGCAGATGTAGAAAAAATTAAGGAATTTTACATAATAATTGCGATTCGTAACGCGTTTCACTACCCCGTAGCTTCTTCAGACGAATGAATATACAGAAAAATTTTAATGAGAATATAACTATAAATGTTCTTGAGTAATTAAAAGTTTATTGGGTTGCTTCTTCTTAAGTGGTTATTTATGACAGGTATATCCAATAAAATTAAGGAATAGATTGCTCCCCGAGAAGATTCAATAGAAGTGAAGGGCTTAAATCAACTTGTTTTTTGATGAGTCTACCTGAGTGATTGTATTTGTTCAATTCTTAAGTTTCCCAAAGATCTACCTTCCAATATTTATTATCTGTATGCAAAATTTCAAACTGTGGGTCGAGAGAATGATTATTTTCTAAGAGATGATTCGCGTAATTTGAATCTGATTTTTTATTTGAAAAACTGCGTTTATGTTCCGATATTGTAATATTAAAATTTCTATGTGTTCTACCAATGTAGAAATTATCACAGTCATTGCAATTCAATCTATAAACACCTGATTTATTGTTTTTATCTGGTTTGGTTTTATTATTTTTATATATTTGCCTAAATTATTATTAGTTTGGAAAGCTATGTTGAAATTATTGCTACTTAAGAATGATTTCAGTTTCTCACTTGTAATGCCAACGTAGGTTAAGGTGTTGAATTTATGTTTCAATTTATCGACAGGGTAAACTTCATTCAATGCGATTCTACTTTGTTTTTTACTTAAACTATTATTTATTAGTTTGGGATAGTAACCATTATTTTTGGCTATTTGTTCAATCAAATTTAGTTCTTTGTTGAAATTTTCTGGTGATAACGGGATGTTAATCAATCTATGAATAAAACTATTGAATGCTGACATTTTATGTTGATATGGATGACACGACGAGCTAGGTATTATAATATCTGTATGTGACGGCTTATGGTAAATTGCAAAAACAAGTTTTCCATTTTCATTCGAAATTGTTACGTCCAAGAAATTTATCGAATTATTGCTTTCTATTTCGGTTGTGAATGCAATTTTTGGATGTAATGAATTTATATGATTTTCGAAAATTTTCAACTGTCTATCTGTTCCTGTGAAGCAAATAATGATATCGTCTACATAGCGATACCAGTATAAACAATGTTTACTGAGTGGATGATTATGAATTAATTTGTCTAAGTTATTCATGAAAATTTCTGCCAACAAAGGACTTACGGATTGCCCATAATCAAGCCGTCTTCAATAGTATAATATTTAATATTGAAATGGGAATAATTTTGATCTAAACAAATTTGTAATAATGAAAGAATATCTAATTTAATGATAGTATTGACATGATTCTTTTCTAATAATTCTTCAACTAAGTAATACGTATCTTTCGGAGGAATGTTGGGAAATATATTCTTAACATCGAAAGAAATGAGTTTGGAATTAGGTGGTATAGTGGTATCTTTGATATTGGCAATAAGTTTGTATGAATTTTTGACCGAAAATTTAGATTTAAAATAGCAAGTCGTTGAGGAATTTTGAAAGTTTGAACGAAGGTGCCGTTACATAAAAAACACCAGGTCTAATAAGGTAATTATGTTTATGAAGTTTTATCAACGAATATAATTCGGGGGATTGTAGATTGGAGTTAATGAATTTATATTTTTCGTGGTCTGTAATTAATGATTTTGCTGTCAAAATTATGTTTTTAACCACTTTCTGAAAGTTTGCGGTAGGATCTTTAGTTGATGTTATATAGTTTCCGGCTGTTAAGAATTCTTCAGTTTTAGAAATATAATCGGTTTTACTAATCGCGATGACGGTGTTACCTTTATCTGCTTTAGTGAATACTAAATCGTTCTTGGTACTATTTTCACTAATTGTTTTTATTATCTTATAAACGGAATTGCAATGAGGTGATAATTTCGAAAAGTCTTCTTTGATGATTTTTGCTGTTTGATGTTTGGCTAAAATATTATCTTTTTGAGAATGATTTCGGAGTCTATGCCTAAATGTTCAAAATTAGTTATATTATGTTTTGGATGTAAATTATGTTTGAATCCTTTTTCTAATAGATCTTTTTGTGGTTGTGTAAAATCGGTATTAGTTAAATTAGTGAATCAGTCAAAAAATGTATGGTCTGAAAATTTATCAGTTGAAGGTTTGGGTGGAGAAATTAAAGACGGCACGGATTATTTGAACCTATGTGTAGCACAACACATTCTTCAACGTTCAACGGCAATAACCAGTCAGTGCACCACTGGTGTATCGAGTTTTGGTCGTTCTGCAAAAGCTACCTGTCCGTTAGTCGGTTGCCGTATATCTTAGAGTCATCAGCATAAAATGTTTTCCTGTTCATTCTTTGTAATGATAGCCCAATCGCGTAAACAAGAAACGGCAAGGGTCCGAGAACCGAACTTTGGGGAACACTGCTAGTTGCGTATCTTTCTTGCGAATAAGAGCCACTAACCCTGACTGTGAAGGTTCTGCCTGACATGTAATCCTCAACCCAGAGAAGAAGCCTACCAGGACTCCAAACTCTATCCAGCAGAAGCAACAGTCTATTAACCGTCACCCTGTCAAATCTCTGGCAAAATCGAAGTATATGACGTGTGTTGGAATTTTTTTGTCAAGTGCAAGAGTCCAGTCATTTGAGCAGGTAAGAAGTTTTGTTGTGGTGGACTTACCCTTCACGAAGCTATGCTGTTCAGTTGGAATTATGAAGAACTTAGTTAAATAATCTGTCATGGTTTCCACAATAATTGATTCCATGACATTGGACGGGGTATAGAGGAGGCTAATGGGTTAATAGTTGAGAGGTTGTCACCCTTTTCGAAGACCGCAGTTACAGAGGCTTTTTTCACTCGAGAAAAACTTGTGATTTCAAAAATGATGTCGACCAAGAGATGAGTGATATGCCAACATATAAAAACGACGAAAGATTTAATATGATTGAATAAGTTCTTCATAATTGCGACTAAAGACAGAAAATGAATCTGTTGGAATGTTTCGAAATCAATAGACTTTGTAAAAACCCAACTGAAATCACTCATAATAGTCAGCTGGACATCAGTACATCTCCACTACTTAATTCGTAATTAGGCAAGTATCTGATTAAGTAGGTTCGTTTCCTGTAATTGACCACTTGAAAATGACTTGTCAGTCGAAACCGGTCGTGTTTTGGTTAATAAAATTGTGGAAAGTATAAAATATATTTTATTTCATCTTAGTTGAAAACAAATTTCCATAAAATAAAACAACTTTGGTTTTGAAACATTTTATTCAAGAAACAATATTCAACCTTGAATATTGTTGCTTGAATAAAATTCGTCAATGTGTCTACACCAGGGATGCTCAAACTTGAGCTGCTGGCGATCTACCTCAATATTTTTAGACTACTTACGATCGACTCTGAGAGGCTGCAAGTATGTGTGATGCAGGATTGTCGTACATACACGATACACCCTACCTACCTACTTACCTAGGTAGGGTGTACCGTAGCATATATAGATATTAGCTTTACGCACAATATACATTATTTAATCAAGGGTTAGGTTTAGTTAGGTTTCTCTCATAATATCAATAAAAAACTCATAATTTTCAGAATTGCGAGTTTATTGGTTGTTTCAAAACAAAAGAGTTACATATGGTATTCAAATTAACTAAGGAGGGACTCTGGATGTGGAAGCGTTCCTCTGAATGTCTTCATAGGATGGTACGAAAGCACTCAGTGCTAATCGCAAGCATGATGACATATGACCGTCAGTTAGTCGATTACGATATTCTGACTTAATTATCTTATTTTCAGAAAATGCAGACTCGCAGAAGTAAGTTCACCCAAACATTGCTGTCAGTTGAAGGGCGTTTTGCCTTAGATTCGGATTTTTACCTTAAGATATAAAACACCTGAAATTTGTATCAGATGCTGTAGCTTTGAGATGTATATCTGATATAATCTGCACCAACTCATTTTCAACCGAACATGAGTTCATATTAAACTGATTTGCTATTTCAGTAGCTAATTCCTCAATATTTTGACATTAAATAGGATAACTTATAAATAATGCAATATTTGCCAATTTGCTGCAATCATAAAAACGCATTTCGAGTTGTCCCTAAATATTTGAAAATTCAGCCTCATACGTATCATAATTCAACTGAGGAATTCTTGCTTTCAAAGACGGAAAATGTTTCAGATCCTGAAATGATGTTGATCTATCATAAGTTGTAATTTACTCCGCTAATCATCTCAATAATATTTTTTCCTTTACCTTGAAGCTCCAAGTTGATGGTGTTTAAGTGCATTGTAATGTCATTCGAAAATACCAAATCAGTCAGCCATTTTTCGTTTTTCAACATCTTTCGTCTAGAAATGCTGTTATTTCGATCAACAATTCCTGAAACCTTTCTGGGAATTTTCCGTGACTCAACTACCTGACGTCCGGGTGAGGAACTAAATGTGTGTTCAGCTGTCTCTCTATTTTCCAACTTCAACTTAAAGAGCCGCCGTAGCAAGCTACGTGCACGGATCGAATTCACAATTTTTGTTGCAATGCCCATAATTTCCTGCATGTTTAAAACTATTGAACACAAAACCTGTTGATGTATAATGCAATGGAATGAAAAAAAAGGAAAAACTTCATTAGCTCCACACTATGCACAAAACCGTCTTTGTTTCCAGTCATTGCTGGTGCTCCATCGGTTGTAATGCACACTAATTTATATATTAGTAGTTTGTAGTTTTTCTTAAAATTGAAAGAACGTCATATATATCTTCGCCACGGGTCTTCCCCTTCAGAGGAATGATTGTCAAAAATTCTTCCTTAGCCAACATGTCACTGAATACCATCCGATTAAAAATGCACAGCTGGGCATTGTCTGTCGAATCGGTGGATTCGTCGTAGTGTAAAGAAAAGTTTGAACAATTCATGGTTCTATTATTTAGTTTATCTGCCATGTCCTGACTCATTACTCCAATACGCCTTATGTCAGTTGGACGAGATAACTGAAGTTCTCTAATAGCAGACATAATTTCTGTTTTATTTTTAAATAATATCCAAATAAGGTCTCACCCGCTTCAATAACTGCTTCCTTCAAAACCGATCCATCTTTGAATGGTTTCTTGTGTTTCGCCAATATATGAGATATTTTAAATGAAGCGATCGTAGCAGCTTTTGATTGTTTGCCTGGTGTTGTGAACATGGTTTGTTCTTTTTTCAAACAAGATATAAAATCAAGTACTTTTCGTTTTCTTAATTCACTACGTGGCGGAAAATCCTTTTCACAGTTTTTATGAACCGTTTTATGATGCCGCTCTAAGTTACCACGCTAAGGTATTTAAAATGATACGCCTTAGATTTCTTCGCTGCACTCATTTTGTATTATTTAATAATAAACTTTGTATCGAGTAGTATTGCCTTCAAGTTATAATTCAGAATGACTCTAATTCCTGCAGGCGCATCATTCATATCGGCGTGAACGGAAGTCTTGAATGTTCGCGTCAAACGCGCCGCCCGAAATTTCTATAAAAGCGGCAAGAATAAAAAGCGCGGCTTTTCTTTGATAAGTACCGCATTTTCCTTTGATAAAGCCGCCTTTTGCAGCTAGCAGAGTGTTATTTAATTACATAATAAATTTTTGTAGTTTAGTTACCTACTTAGTAAAAATATTTTTCTTTTCGAGATCTACTCAAAAAGCAATTGCGATTTACCGTTTGGGCACCCCTGGTCTACACATACAGCGATTATTTAGCATGTTGACATATCATCTTTGATTTTATTTATTTCCTGTCCCTCTCATTTTTGTTCTGAGGTAACTAACGGAAGGTGATTCAATTCTTATAAGCTTAGATAATTTTCATTTCTTCAGCTATAACCAACATCAATAATATGTGAATGTGAATGCATCACCTCTAAAATTTATTTTGCTTGTTCACTTCTTACGGGAGGCTATCTCTCAAATTGAAGGTATTAATTTTCATTGAACCATTTATTGTCATAAAATTTTCAAATGAACGAAAATAGAGGTTATCTAGGGTCAGAAATGTTGATATTAAAATATTCCTTATTTTGTTATCTATTCCGGAACTATTGGTAGTGTATAGCTACTTTGACATTCATATTGAACCATTCAATCGAAAATAATTTCGGTTCGAAGAGTGTAATAATTCAAGGCTAAAAGCAAATATTCCACTTGAGTTTTTATATTTGATAAATAAAGAGGAAGTACAAACAAGTTCTTTTTTTGATATGGATAAAACTAGCTTGGATGTTGTTTCATGGGAAATTGTTATGAAAGTAAGGCGTTCTCAATATTTTTAATGTTGACTTGAAGTTTTGCCGTATCGAAATATTTTTTAATATATAATAATGAGAAATTTCCGACCTCATGAACGTATATTTACATAACAAATTTATTTGAGTAGTATGGAAAATAATAACGAAGCCTTTAGTAATATTTCTTCTATAACCCACACCTGTGGATATATTGTCCCCGAAAGTTAAAGAAGAAAATTGTTCGGTAAAATTTCAAACATTTCAATTTAAATTGAAATTGCGCAATACTATACGAGAGCGAATCGATGAAATGTTACATGTTTAGACAATACAATGCCTTGAAAATGCGAATATAAAATTTTATGCTGATAAGATACCGTAACACGAAACTACGTTATGCAGATTTTTGAGATTCTCGACTGATAACTTTTTTTTCATTTCTTAAATTTCAACTTTTTTTCTTCAATAGAAGAACCTGTCCTTTGGCTTCAAATGCATGCAAAATTCAAGAACATTCACCCCCCTTCCACAATTTCATATATATTTTTAAAAAAATTTCAAAGATACATTATCTACGGAGATTTTTCGATATTGAAATTTTTGAATGTGAATAATGCCAAATATCCTAAGCGTACGCTTTGATACCGTTTCCACAAAAAAAATTATACAGGGTGCTTCAACGAAAACTAAACAGAGGCTATATCTACCAAGAAATTCATTTCTGATCAAAACGCAAAAACAGGTCAATTTTTGTTTCAAGGGGGTCATCTTTTGGGGTACAAAACTTGCCTGAAATATCAACCTTCTAAGCGAGGGTTGCAATCCTTGAACATTTTGAATAGGGAAGATGAGTCGAGTGATGACTCAATAGAAAAGGTGGTGTCTTTGTCTACATTGCCTTGAACGAATCTGCATTTTTAATTGTAAACTGTAAAAGATACAAGGTGAGCAACTGAAAGATAGGGTAGACTATTTCCCTGAGACTATTCAAGTTTCAGTGAAGTAAAATGGAACAGATCCATGCTAGAGCATGGGTGATCACCCTTGAAAATTTGGAAGAGGGTAGATGGGTCGAGTGATACCTCGAAAGAAAAGTATTATCTTTGTCTGAATCTACGTGAACGAATTTTCAATTTTGATTGAAAATTGTAGAAGATACAGAGTGAGCTACTGAAAAATAGAGAAGACTATCTATCGCCCTGAGCTATTCAAGTATTAGTGCAAAAAAATGGAACAGATTCATTCCAGATCAAAGGCTCTTTCGAAACACCATTCACCTCTCAAATTTCAACCCCTAGAGCAGGGATGACCACCCTGTGTTATTTTTAAAGTAGAAGATAGGTCCAGTTATAACCTTCTGAGAAAGGAATTTTGTTTGTCTCCACCATGGTGTGCAAGTTTTCGTTCTCCATCAAAATTACTGGGTGAGCAGCTGAAACATTGGAATGATTATGAACCTTTCTTTCGAGTTATCACTCGACCCCTCTGCCCTCTTCCAAATTTTCAAAGGTTGTCACCCCTGCTGCAGGGGTTGAAATTCGAGATGAGGATGGTACTTAATGATGACTGCCATTGATCAGCATGGATCTGTTCCATTTTACTTCACTGAAACTTGAATAGTCTCAGGGAAATAGTCTTCCCTATCTTTCAGTTGCTCACCCTGTATCTTTTACAGTTTTCAATTAAATATGAAAATTCGTTCAAGGCGATGTAAACAAAGATACCACCTTCCTTTTGAGGCATCACACGACCGATCTTTCCTATTCAAATTGTTCAAGGATTGCAACCCCCGCTTAGTGGTTGATATTTCAGGCAAGTATTGTACCCCAAAAGATGTCCTCCTTAAAACAAAAATTGACCTGCTTTTGCGTTTTGATCAGAAATGAATATCTTAGAACTGTTTAATGGACTTGGTTGAATTTTCTTATCGCAGTAACTCTTGAACGCATAGACCGATTTGTAGATGTTTCGTATCAGAAATAACATGGCTGATATAACCAATACTGCTTGTAGACGAAAATCAAATTCCAGAGCAGGATTGGAAAAATAAGTATTTTTCTCGAAATAACTAAACAAACACACTGTACATGACTTTTTGAGAACTCTTGCACACGATCTTAATTAGCATAAATATCTTCAAAAATGAGCCTACTGTGAAAATTATCTCATTCCACTGAACTGTGGTGTATTACGAAAATTATTCTTAAATTTTTTTATTGAAAAAATTCAGTGTGCGTCCATGTCCATGGTGATATCAACGACGCCTTATTCCACATCACTAAACTTTCGAAAGGGATTTTTTACGAGAAGGGAAGGTTGCCATCTGCTCCAAGATGAGAAAGGCTTGTCTAAGCAATCGCTAGACAGCACAACGATATTGATGAAATTGTAGAGGATAATGCAAAGATAAGTACACTAGGAGTGACAAGTACATTGAATTTGAGTCAAACCAAAGTATAGCGAGCCCCGAAAAGAGAAAGATTGCATTCCTACCAGTTCCATCCGGTCCTGAAGCTACATCCAGGAGATGAGCTAACAAGAATGCAATATTGCCTCTGGGTATCAAGAAGTCGCCCAATTACTTTGTACACTGATGCTTCAGTACCGCAGAACATAATGCTGACTGACGATTTGGAACGGTCATGAACTCTTTCGACGCGTTTATTAATTCCACTTACTAAGACTTCTGTCGCTCCTGTTATATTTGTCTCATTATAATTATAACCCCGTGTGGGGTTTTGTGTGTTTGTATGCTCTCTATCCCCCATTGGACGCGTCCCAGGTGGCGGATTGGGGAACGCCTCCCAGATATGGGTAGTAGGGGTTAAATTAAATAGTCCTCACGGAGTAAAAAACATACTGGTGCTCTCTTTAACGAGAGGGAGCGATCCCCAAAAGTAAATGAAAGGTAGATACCCCTCGTATTTCTACGGTAGTAAAATCCACTACCTGATCCTTCTTTGGTCTTCGAGCGATCCGTGTACCAGATATACAATCCACCTCACAAGGAATCCTTCTCTTCCTCGGTGTGGTTCTATCCGAGAGGAATTAGTCGCTGTTAATAGCTACATGAGACAGGGTGGGCTAGATTTCTCTATATGCCTCCCGTTCTTAGCCTATAAGAAGTCTAAACTATCTTGCTGAAAATTGTGAGGTGCAGTGGTTCGACCCCTAAGAGTGCACCTAGCGCCGCAGTAGGAGTATTTATTCGAGCACCCACCACACTATCTAAAGCGGTAGCGGTTCTTCGACTACACAAAAAACAAGTCTCCACAACTCTGATTCGATCCGAGCCAAAAAGTGTTAGAAAACCACCATGGCAAAAACGACAGGAGAAGGATATTGACAATATTCGAGCTGAACTCTGTCGCCTCTCAGAATTCCAGAGAAACAAAAAGCCCTCAAGGCGCTTGAAATCCCATATGCGCAAAATTCATAGAAAAATTGGTACGAACACAGAACACCCTGATCATAAACAACATATCGTCGTGTATATGGACACTTTGAAGCAGAAACTACGAGTAAAAGCGAAGAGGCACTCAAGATACATCAAGTGTACTGAAAGGAAACATCAAAACCAAAGGATCCTCCAAAGCGCAGCCAGTTTTCATAAGGGAAATAACAAAACTGCGACCAACAATAACAGAGAAGTACCTGATGCACAGTGCTTGACCGACTATTTGTCATCACTATGGTCGAACCCTAAAAAAAACACAATGAAGATACGGAATGGATCACGAATGAAAAACAAGGCCTTGATATCAAACATATGGATTTCGAAGGAATAACGGAGGAAGAAATCACAACAGTTGTTAGAGCGACCAACAATTGGAAGGACACAGGTATAGATAATATCCACAACTTCTGGTACAAGAAGTTTGATAAGCTCCATGGAGCCCTAGCGAAACAGCTCACGTATGTTCTTCAACATCCCATGAAAACACCCAGTTTCCTAACACAAGGCTTAACATATATGCTACCTAAGAGCGATAGAACACAGGATCCGTCTCAACATAGGCCAACCACTTGCCTGCCAACACTACAAAATACTCACCTCATATCCAATCGAATATACCAACACCTTGACGACAATAATATATTAGCTGAGGAGCAGAAAGAAACAACTCATCATCGATTCTGTGATAATGAAACAGGCATACGTAGGGCATCGAAATGTTCATTCAGCTTTTCTCGATTATCTGAAGGCATTCGATAGTACCGCCCATTCTTAGCTTGTCGAAGTATATATACAAAATATGTTCACGTTGAGATTTCTTGCCTCTAGAATACTTGATATTAAGGGGACACATTCTGTTGCAGGTATATTCGAAAACATATTATCTACATCTAATGAAATTAATTCTGCGGTTGGCGGCATGAGGAAATTATTTATTTTATTCGATAATTCTAATGAATTTTTATACTATATTGTGAATGAAAATCTGAAATTGATTTGAATTTGGTATTTAGTTACTTAGCAAGTATTTGTGTTAGACTATTGGTATATGACACCACTGGACGAATGGCGTTATTTTCTTCATGTGTTTTAATGAGACCATATAATCTAGGAATTCTAGGATTCATTTTAATCCATCTGTTTCTCTCGAAGCTAGTAAAAAGTGATTGCATATCATTAGCGGCTGCTCTAAGTTGTTTCTGGGTAAGTTGGGTCTTTATGAACGAGTGTAAGCGCTTCTTCATTAATGAAATCTTCCATTT
Source organism: Cryptolaemus montrouzieri (assembly GCA_013387265.2). Lineage (NCBI taxonomy): Eukaryota > Metazoa > Arthropoda > Insecta > Coleoptera > Coccinellidae > Cryptolaemus > Cryptolaemus montrouzieri. The sequence continues at coordinate 131,770,823 of JABFTP020000185.1, forward strand.
TTTCCTCATATTGTACTTTTCGAATATCAATTATAGCATTCGACATATCTGCTCGCGTGAGTACTAATGAATGTTCATTGCTAAATATCAAATTCAAATCAATTTCAGATTTTCATTCACAATAAAGTATGAAAAATTCATTAGAATCATCGAATAAAATTAATAATTTCCTCATGCCACCAACCGCAAAATTGATTTCATTAGATGTAGATAATATGTTTTCGAATATACCTGCAACAGAATGTGTCCCTTAATATCAAGTATTCTAGAGGCAAGAAATCTCAACGTGGTCTGTAAAGATGGGTTAATTTCTCTGTTTGATTTATGCTTGACCCAAAATTATTTTCAGTTCAATTATAAGATATATTCACAAAATAATGGTTTAGCTATGGGTTCACCCCTCAGTTTCCTTATTTCTGAAATTTTCATGTCTAATTTAGAAAACACTAAAATTATGACGTCAACTTTGACGAAATGACATTTTAGCCTGTTTCATTGGAACGAATAGACAACTAGAAATCTTCCTGAATTTCATTAATAACATTCATCCTAAAATTAAGTTCAAAGTAGAAACAGAAGTCAATAGTAAAATCAATTTCTTAGATCTAACAATTATCCGGGAGAATAATAACCGTTTATCAATTAATATCTTCAGAAAACCATCGTACACGGATAATGTCATACCCATAAATTCATTTCACCCGTATTCTCAAAAAATAGCAGAATTCAAATCCATGATTCACAGAGCGATTTCTTTGCCTTTATCGGACATGGACCGAAAATCAGAATTTAACACCATTATGTTAATAGCAGAGAACAACGGCTTCGATATAAAAGCAATAGAGAGTTTAATTAATCGAAAAATACGCAACAACACATTCAACATGATGTATCCCCAATCCAAGAGAGAAAAGCCCGAAAAATGTATGTCTCTAACTTATTTTGGGAAGACGTCAGAACAGATTGCTAGAGTTTTGTCTGATAGTAAAAAGTTCATATTGCATTCAAACCAGTTAGCAAATTGTCAGGCTTGCTTTTCAAAACAAAAGATAAAACCGATAAATTCGAAAAATCAGGAGTATACCAATTAACATGTTCTGAGTGCAATTCCTTTTATATAGGTCAAACAGGACGCTCTTTCAAGGCTAGATACAAAGAACACTTCAGGTCATTCCTACATCAGAAATATAATTCATCTTCAGCTGCACATTGTCTGAATGAATGTCATCATTTTCCAGAACTTCAACAGCTAAAAATTCTTCATTCTTGTGATAAATCTCATAAACTCAATTTCTTTGAATCGATGGAAATTTTCAAGGCATCTAGGGTAGAAAGGGTTAAGCTCCTTAACGACCAGGTATACTAAATTACCTACCAATCACCATTATTCAAGTTACTGTGACCTCTACTAGTATTTTATTGATGGTTATTCCTGTATTGTACATGACTATTAAATTTTCATTAGCTTGTTGTCGATAATGGACGTAAGTCCGAAACCGGTCCAACCAATGTTTTGTCATTCTTTACATCAATAAATTAGTGATAGTTAAAACATAGTAACTAGGTTTATTTTATTATTCATAATAAAGTTCACGTATACTTATGGCATACTAGAAGTATTGCGTAGATGAAAATAATTCAGAAATTCAGTTTCTGATGAGCTGAGGTAACTGACAAAATTTTCAGAATGGGTTATATTAGATCTATGTCTTGCCGGTTATCGACCATAGGATACTCCTTGTGTACATTCTGTTAAAAAAGTACCAAGAACTGTTTATTAAAAAAATCTGGTCGAAACAATTGTCACACTTCTCGTTGTTGCTAAATGGGCACAACAATCTTTACTGACGCGGAGTTTAAACGCGATCTGTCATTTAGTTCGTTCTGCGATTTTCATTATGGATAAAAATAAATAACAAAGGATTCCTCTCAAATTGTGTATAGAAATGGAATTTCGTTTGTTATATCGCTGAAAATGTTACACAAGGTTAACACTGAAACGACTTTCTCAAAAACAGAAGCATATGAGTGGTACAGTGCATTCAACAACGGCCGAGAAGTGGTGTAAGATTTGCCTCGATCTGGTCAGTCATCAACTGAATTCAACATCGATGAAGTTAAATAATTGTAAATAGAAAATCGTTCTTTAAGTTTGATAGAAAAAGGCAATGAACTTTCTGTGTCTTACGAATCAATTCGTACCATTTTAAACAATTGATTGGACATGAAAGGCGCTAGAACGAGTCCATTCCGACCCCACATTCATAAGACGCATTGCAACTGATGATGAGACATGAAATTATCGTTTTGACATGCAAATTAGTAGGCAAGCTTCGGAATGGCACTTTCAACTGAACCGAAACCGATAAAATCACGCCAAAGTCGATCAAAGGTCAAGGTAATGTTGACTGTTTTTTTATGATTTCGGTGTTTTGCATTCGGAATTCCTGTTAGAAGATTAGACGGTAAATGAAGAATATTACTTGCTCTTCTGAACGTCGTTTAAAACAGAAAATTCGTCGAAAATGGCCAGATTTGTGGAAAAAACTCATAGATATTGCACCATGATTATGCACCATCTCACAAGGCTATCATTGTGAGCGGATTTCTGACCAAAATCTAAACAAATACTATCGAACAACCACCGTATTTACCTGACATGGCTCCGGCCGATATTTTTCTTTTTCCTAAACTCAAACTACCACTTCGTGGTACTTGTTTTGGATCGACAGAAGACACAAGGTGCGTTTGAAAAATTTGAGACGAGGTCATTTTTGAAGGCGATACAATAAGTTTGGATGAAGAATGAATATTCTCCCGTACTTCTTTGACAGAAAGTATTTAACATTAATACAAATATCCAGATATACTGCCTAACATTCTGTAGTTCAACATAAATTGAGGGCAATCTGTATTTAATATCCCTAGATTTTGATGATGATCGTCTATAAACACCTCAAAAAAGTCTAGGAAACACATACCAATATCTTTAAAATATGAATTTGATGATTCGAATTTATAGAAATCTTTCAGTTTTGTTAGGATGTATTGTATATGAAGTATTCTCAAGGAAACAAAATAATATTTGACTTCTCCATAGCACCTATTATAAAAAAATTTGAAATTTGAAAATGACGAAATTTGGTAAAACACAAAAAAAAATCCTGAACTAATATTTTCGAAACGATATGGAAGCACTTATATTTTTCAGTATCCAGAAGATCCACCTCTGTTATTAATCATACTTTGGCATTGTCGCGGCATGCTCAATATTAAATTGTCTATTACATTTTGGCCTAGGTCATTCCAAGCCCCCTGAACTGCTAATCGAAGCTTCTGTTCATAATGGAAGACGTTTTGACGCAGGAGATTTCTTTTTAGGTTGTCCCACACATGCTCGATGGGATTCAGATCTAGGGAGCAGGATGGCCACGGTAGAAGATCGATATCATTCTCTTCAAGAACGTTCAAGACAACTCTTGCAGGATGAGGAGGGGCTTTATCTTGTTGGAAGAGTGGGTTTTGACCCATTGTTTGGAGATACGGTACCACTACAGGTAAAACTATCTCATTTGCGTAAGAATTTCCTGTAAGGTTGTTCTGTATGAAAACGAGGACAGTTCTTCCACCAAGGCGTATACCTCCCCAAAACATCACTGATCCGTCTCCCTGTCTAACAACTTCTCGTGCATGCTGAAGACGGTTTTGCTTTTCAGGTTCCCTCCATATTCGAATTATTCCCGAATCGAGATAATAACTAAATCTAGATTCATCTTTGAAGAGAACTGTGGCCCACCTCTCTTGATCCCAGTTTACGTGTTCTTGGCACCAAGCTAAACGTGCAGTGCGATTTCCATTGGTCAGTTGTGGAACTCTTAAAGGACGTCTGGAGTGGAGTTGACCTTCGTGCAGTCGATTTCTCACAGTTTGGTCGGAAATTTGTACATTATGAACTCGTGATAGCTTTTGAGCTACTTAAGATGCTGTAGTAGTACGATCCCTTCTGGCTTGTAAAACCAAAAATCGGTCTTGGGCGACTGTAGTAATCCTGAAACGACCTGTATGGCGTTCTTCTTCGCTACCTGTTTCATTGAAACGCGACCATAAACGGTTTATACTTGGGCTACTTCCCAGAACCCTGGATACTTCCCGTTGTGAGCTCCCAGCTTGGAGCATGCCAACGGCTCGTAACATCTCTTCTCTAGTCAAATGTCGTCTTTCCATGGTCGAATCACAAAACTTGAATCATTTATTTGTGCTTACAACAGAAACAAAGTGCCAACTAACTGATTTCAAACACTGAATACTTGAAACGATTATAAAGCAGCGTCGCATCTGCTGCATTTTTAGTTTTTTATAAAAAAAAACTGAAATATGTTGCGGCACTCTACATAATTTGGTGAGAAATTGATGCAGGTGTTCATTTCTTAAAAAAATCATCCATATTGATCGTTCTGGATACGATATATCGATATTCAGAAGTGTTCCCTAGACTTTATTGAGGTGTTCATTTCATTACATTATTGCTCGAAAATATAGTTAATTTACTTACAATTGAATTCATGGTCATCGTACTCACCAACAAACTCGGTGTTACGAAACAAACATTCCATTTATTCTCTATTCAAGCCATGGCGATGACTGGAATATTGTGAACAACTGAGAAATAATCAAATGGACTTCACTTTTGGTGGGTGTTTTATTAACTCATTGTATAATACACTTCGTTTGCAATGAATACATATAACGATCATAATTTTTCGTCTATAATGAGCACTAAAAGAAATTAAATTCCTGTTTTATCAGATTTTGAGATCCGTAGACTTCACCAAGTTATTAAATATTTTATGCACAATGTATATTTTTATGGGTATGACAAAGAATCTCGAAAAGATATTTCGTATATTTTACTTTATCTATGAAGCAATAATAATGTCATTGTGTTTTGTTAAGTTTCAATTTTATTTTAACTAAATGCTTGAGCATTGATGATTATTTAAAAACCCCAAAATTGGTCACTTGTGACTAAATTTTGGTAGCAGTTTTTTGATAAGACATGATGAGCTTGTAGTGTAAGTGTAAATAAGGTCAAAAAGTACTTTTGAAAAATACATCAATCAGTAAAGCAGACCTTGTGTTTAAAGGACCTTAGGAAGTGATAGAAGATAAACTTCCTAATGTCATTATCAAAATGAATGACAAAATACACGAAGTACATAAAAATAGAATAAAGTTGTACCTCGACTAAAAAAAAATCACCTTAGTTGTTTTTTTTCTTTTCCATTCAATGGAGGTGTAGTGTAAGCGTAAATAGGTATGGTCTAGCAATAGGCCATACTGTAGATAGGATACACTGTATATATCAATTAAGTAGGTTAAAGTAGAATAATTTGTTTTGGTTTTTAGAGAGTAAGTATTTTATATGATAGAAATAGAAATAGAAATAGAAATATTTATTCATTCAATGGAAAAATTTGCAATATTATATATACAATTATAAGTTGAACAAGTCACAAATACATAAATACACATTGAAATTACTACTTATATATTTTACAATGGTCGAAAAATTCATCAAGTGAGTATGGTTCACAATCTAACAACAATTTGTGAACCTTTTGCTTGAAAAGTTTCAAATTCAACACCGACATAACCTTTGGTAAGGCGTTAAATAATTCAAGTGCAGAAAACTCCATCTGTCTCTGTGAGAGAGTTAACCTACATTTAGGATAGCGGTAAGTTGACATCTTTCTTGTGTTATTCTGCTGAAAATGTTCAGAAAAATAATGTTGTTGCTGTTTAACAAAAACCAAGCATTTGAATACATAGAGACCAATAAGAGTCATATGGCCTTTAGTTCGAAAAAGAAATTTCATTTTACGATACGGAATACCAAAAGATGTTGTGACAGATCAGTGTACGGAATTTTTGGCATCTATGTTTAAGAAAACTTGTAAAATGTTAGATATCCAACAATTGAACTCAACAGCATACCATCATGAAACGCTCGGTGCATTGGAAAATACACATAAAAATTTGGATGCGAACTTGCGAATACAAATTTCTAACCATCCGGGTAGTTATATATCGACTCGATATACAATTTTGAGAATTATCCGTTAGAGTTGAGGTTTAGGTTGCAAACAGCTTGGCAAGACGCAAGAAAAAATTTGGTGCTATCCAAAAAAAACAGAAAGCAAAGGTATGACACAAAAAGCAACAATTAAGGGTAGGTCAAAAAGTGCTTTTGAATAATACATCGATCAGTAAAGCAGACTCTGTTCAAAGGACCTTAGGAGGTGATAGAAGATAAACCTCCTAAGGTTATTATCAAAATGAATAACAAAGTACACGAAGTACATAAAAATAGAATAAAGTTGTACTTCGACTAAAGAAAAAAAAAATCATCTTAGTTGTTTTTTTTTTTCTTTCTCTTTCAATGGAGGTGTACTGTAAGTGTAAATAGGTATGGTCTAGCAATAGACCATAGATGGAACACACTATATATATATATATATATATATATATATATATATATATATATATATATATATATATATATATATATATATATATTAAGTTGGTTAGATTAGAATCATTCGGTTTTAGAGAGTAAGCATTTTATATGATAACATGGGTAACACGTAGGATACAATTTGGTCAGAAGGGATTCCAATTGTAACTATGGTACTTTCGAGACGTCTTGTAGTAAACCGTAAATTGGGAGTAACGTGTTTCATTAGTTGGATTGCCAACATATCAAGCTCCACCCTAAAACCCTGGACATTACAAGCTTCCCTGGAACAAAATTATCCACAGGTAAACTCGTTCCACAGTAGTCACCGGAGAAAACTGGCTCGGGAGGTTCATGACGGCTAACAAGGATCCTCTAGCGTACGCACGGATTTCCCCAGAAGCCAATTTAATATTGCGTTTTACAACATAAGAGGACTTGGTGAGAGCAGTATATAAGAACCTACTAGACAAGCAACTTATATTCTAACTCTAACTGAAACTCAATTTATGCCAACAACAGACACCACCTAGCTCTGCTTCTATAGCTTTAAATTGCACTAAAAGCTTGGTGCGAGGGAGGGGTTCGTGTTTTTGTCAGATCGGATGTCGCATTCCAAAGATATGATACGTTGGTGGACAACGCATGTTACAAAATCTGTTTATATATCGGAAGTATGTTTTTTTGTTGTCTGTTTCGATCTCCTAACAATAACAACTCCCATAGATTGTTTCGGTATCTATGCGACATGCAACTAGGTAGACACGCATCCACTACATCAACTGGCTTCAACACTCAAATAGAACAAACGAAGCAGGAAGGCAAGCAGAGGGTTTTGCGATCAGCCGCTACTTGACGCAACTTGTCAATAGGAACAATATAACAGATTTTTCCAATATCTCGGTTTCTTTTTTGTTTCAGATCCATATAATTTTGGTTTATATATTTCAGTACCCTTAGATCAGGTTAGATTGAATTAAATAGCTCAAGTATGTTCTGTGCACTCATTATGACAATTCAAAAATTAATTCTTGCAATGACAATGTTTTTTCATCAAGTGAAAATGTTCATTTTAACGATTGAATATTGCATCCCTACAGATGATAACTTTATCCGTCGCAATTATGTCTGGGACAATACAGATTTTTTAGATTCATGCAGGTACCACTTTCTAAGACCAAGCTGACGCTGGAAACTTCCAGGTTGCGAAAACTAGGATATTCTCATTTTATATGGTCTCTATTCATTTTTAGTGAGAATACTGAACACTTGACTCTTAGACACCCATGCTTCTATTTCAAGTTGCTGACCTAAATCGATTGGTTGGCAGTTATACTACCTACATCATTAATTGTCGCAACTCTCTCATCAACTACGTCATAATCTTATGTCCAAGGGACATCGAATATTCCATGATTTATGTACTTTTATGTGATTGTCACCTCTCAGGAATACGATCTGAATAAGCAGTTTCTGCAGCATCAGCATCATAATGAATTTCAAATTTCACATTGATTCTCATCAAACCTTTCGAAATTTTTGTAAGACATGGTCGCTTCGTTATTACATTATTAAAATAGCCTGCAAAATAAGATATTCACCGTTCCATATCAATAGTAAATAATATAATAAATGAACTTTATTTCCCTTTTACATACATTCGGTAATAAAGTTAGATTTCACATTAACTTCCTTATACTCTAAAAAAGAAATTGAATAACCATATAAGGCGAACCTTGTACATAGTTTAAAGAAACAAACTCAAATAAAGAATTACATTATACTGAGCAAAAAATATTCAATCGAAATGCTTCAAGTTATGCAAAATTAATACAGAACATAAGAAATAGAAATATAAACAAGGGTAAATGTTAAACAAATATGCTCGCCAATGTGCCACTAGTTACCAAACTATTTTGAAGATTTGAAGATACAAGATACAATAACACTATAAAACAATATCAAATAACCGTATATCGCGTACCTTGTGCATGGTTCCTGAAAAGAAATATTACATTGAAAATTCACAATGAAATGGACCAGAAAATCATAGAAGTTTAATTAAATGCAAAATTTATCAAAAACAAGGGAAGAAACAATGGTAAATAGTCTACAAATACATGTATCATCGAATTAAAAAGTCAATTTCTAAGAGAATTTTCATATACTTTTCTCATGAAAAAGGAAAAGAAAATAAAATTCAAAATATAATCACTATGTCAAATTCAACGTGCTAATAATGTTTTCTGAATGAAGATACGCATCTATTAATTATTTTCCTCGAATAACCTTCTGTTTGAATTAGACCTAGTTGCTGGTTTGTTTCTGTCTTCAATTTTATTGACTACTTCTTTTCTACTATCATTCACAGCGCCTGAGACCATACTTTCATTTTTCCTCCTCTCCTCCAATTGATCCAATGTATAAAATTTTCCATCTATAACCAAATTGAGACCCTGCAGCCTACAAGTGTGCCCTATTCTCCTTCCCTCCCTCATACGTCCAACTAAAATTTTCTGTTGTATCCTCTCCCAGGTATGAGATCATTTGATAGGAACACCCCTGTTCCTTTCAGCTCAGCGGAGTTCTTCCAAACAACAATTTTTTTACTATAAGATATAAATCCTACAATAATTGGCTTCTCATTGCCTTTACCCAGTGAGTAAGCATCGCTTGTATTACACGACTCTACTTTGATTTGATAGGAACTGAGAATTTGTATGGCAGCATCAGACGGTGATCTATCACCTATATCAAGACCATTAATTATAATGTTATTTTTCTTTTGTTTCTTAGCAACTATATTTAATTCTTTACGAAGCTGTTCATTTCGACTTTCAAATTTAATTATTTTGTCTTCATATATCTGGGCCTCTCTTCGAATTCTACCTTGTTTTTCTCTAATTCCGTCTTTATATTAGTCTCCAATAACTCAATTTTTTCGTTCATTATGGCATTGAAGTCCGATAGTAATGATTTCAAATATTTTTTCTGTGCTTCGCTGAAGTCGTCTATAGCTAATTTATTATGTTATTTCCAGAAATTCGTAGTTAATCTTCGAGGTGTATGCTACCTAGGTACAAAACTCTGGCCGGCTCGGTGGCGTAGGGGATATGATGCTCGTCTCCTGCGCAGAGTTACCTGGGTTCAATTCTCACAAAATCGGTGTAATTTTTCGGATTCTGGAAATCGCTTGAGTGTCTATCTTATGGAAGAGATGTAAAGCTGTCGGTCCTATCTAACAGAGATGTGTTGGACATTAAAGATCCCTTCCCTCGACATGAGAGAGGTTCGGCAAAATCCCCGGGTTAGTGAGGTGACAGAATTCCCCGGCGTGTCATTAGCCGAAAGACAGAAATAGAGCACGTTAAAGGAAAAACAAACAAACAAACAAGGTACAAAACTCCTTATCGCCCAGTCAAAACAAAACACAGATGGAATTTATCGTATGCACCAATGCTGATTTGAAATTTTCGATGGTTCATGGAGTATTTGAATAAAAATTTAAGAGTGAAATTGATCTATGTTGACGAAAATATCCACTGTTTTCGATTCAATAGTTCCACTCACTGTTTATAACTTACTTCTGAACTTTCAAATGATAGATAGAGAGCTATCAAACCGTGTACTCAATTCACTAAGGCTTACACACATTCATATAAATATGATTATTCTCTCAGTGTTTTTATATTCATCAGAGTTATTTTATTTCGAATACATCACAAGGAACAACATGATTTGAGAAATGAAAGAGAGAAATTTCCATTTCCTCCCTTCCACGGGAAGAACTCTGTTCAATTCTAAGGAATAAAATTTTCTACGGAAAGAATTATACACAGCATTGTGAAGGCGCAAATTGCTCCGATATCATATTAAACCGAGTTCGCCCCCAATCTTAAATATCCCATTTATATCTACAAGGGTTGCCGATGGTGTCGAGACACTATTGAACTGGGGTATATAAAATTGGAAATGATCTTGGCCAAGCTTGTCAACCGCAGGCAGACACTCTTTCATGAACTCCTTCTCCTCTGCAGATACTAAGATAAGTTAATTGAAATATTATTAATATTCCCTCTTTTCGAGTGCCTCCGATCCTACTTCTGATTTTTTATAATTAAATTCTTAAAAGGGAATGTTCATTGAATGCTGAATACTCTAGATGAATTTCAAACGGACGTGGACGGCTGATAAACTGGAATACATTCGTATACTTTGGCGTCTAAATTATTCGGGTTACCTGTGAAGAAAATTGAAAATGGAAAAAGTAATCCGTACATCGAAATTTTAATCCAATGTCTTTTCGTGCCTATTGCCTTTTCAATAAATCATGAGCTGAAATAATGGCATATGATTCTTCTCTTTTGTAACATTTAATTGAAGTATTCATCAGAAGAATTATTTTTCAATTTGCCATAACGAAGCTTGCACATGGCCAAAAGTTTTTAGATGATTGAAAAAATAACTTTTCAGATTTCAATACCAATCATTACTCACTGATGAAAGAAATGAATATAAAACGAATATGCTTTGGAAACTGATATCAATCTCGAATCTTCTTCAATTTCATGAATATTCATCTGTTTTGTAAACAGTCAAATTTCCATAATATTTATCATAATGAGACATTCTTGAAGTACACAGCCTGAATTCAGAACATTTATATATTAGATATGGTGAAAACAAAGGAACTGCAAAAAATATGACCTATATACAGGCTAGCCCATAATTGACTATCGTACTTCCGGCAAGATATTCAGTATATTGAAATGAAATTAAAGTGCTCAATTACAAAGTCAAGGTTATGATTGGCAACTCTTTTCTGACGGTATTACATCCCGAAAATTTCCTGTCAATGAAGCAAGAAACGTTGAGCAAACAAATATCGTGTAATGTGTATTAGTGCACTTTACATATTCTCTCTATTCGACATCAATTCCTACCCTTCACTCTATCGCTCCGATCAAACTATACCGTGATCTCTTCCACAACTCTTTATGAGTGGAATAGATAACATATATTTGCATTATTTTAAGAATTGGAATATGTTGTTTTCATATTTTTTATTTTTATATGACTTAAAATTGATATTCTTTCGAATTAACTCAAATAAACGTAAGTAAACTTTTTGATATCGATAAATATTCGTTTAAATGTACTCTCATCACATATGTTTACGAAAATATTTATCTTTTATGTTAAAAAACTTTATATTATTCAAATTAGTGTTCTGCCGTATACGTAACCGCTACCAGAATTTCCTACCTATGTAGCTAAACATATCTCATCCGGAGCACTTTTTAAATATTGTTCAATATTTTCCTTTCCATTTCTATTTCTTAGCTAAATAATTTTCAGAAGATCATTTTAACAGAGATTTCAATTTTTATATTTTGAAATATCGATATCGAGTCTCAAATTTATTGTTGCTTTAACCATTGAATAAATTTTTCTTACAGTTGGGGATTTCCATTTTTTTAATAAATCACCAACAACATCAGCAAGTACAACATTTTCAGAAAAGGACTTCGTCTTCTTTTCTTGTCGCCAACCTCTGAACATTGCATAAAACTTTTCGTATTCATATTTTGATTTCTCGGGCATCAGCCTCTCGATTATATTATTTGCATAATTTGTAATGTGAGGTTGGTTAGTTCTATATATAATGGGCTAGATTTTTCAAACATAATCTTATTCAAACAATAACCTTTTCGAAGATAACTATTATGTTGACATTTACATTTGACACTGACGCTGTTTTGAAATTCATGGCTCTCGTTGATGTTTAGTTCAATTACAGAATTTATTCCGTATCTAGTTATGGAATGAAAATACATGAAAACACGCAAAAGTCAAATGTTTTACAATAAATATTCAAACTCAAGAATGAGAATATTTAATTTCTATTATTAAAATGCTTTCAGAATTATTTCATTGAGTGATAGTCGTGGAGAAAAGAAATTTACTTGATTTCCAAATATTTGACTCATTTAATGACTCTTATTCTTGAGATTATAGGTTTGTGATTCGCAGCTTCATAATAATTGATTCTTTCGTGTTCAATCATCAATGAAACCCGCATCCTCGCCTTAGCAAAACTCTACTGATTTTATTTATTTATTTATTCATTGATTTTGGGATACAAACAGAAAATCCCAGCAAAGCGTCCACATTTAACAAACATAAATTATATTAATTGCTTATTCTATAACTAAATCTTTATATCGAACAAAACAAACAACAAGAAAACTAATGATGGTTATTCCTTAGAGTGTTTTTCAGAAATATTTTCAAGGAGTACAAAGATACCGCAAAGAATAATTATTACTCGATCTGAACATTCTAGATATAGGAGAGTTCGAGGAGTTATTTTTGTTGGAATAGGGCGTATTGAATAGGGTAAAATGTCTCAAACACCTCTGTGGAACACTGAAAACAACTAGAGACAGGAGAATCTACTCTTGAATTGACAATTTTATATAAGGTAACAATATCTGTAGCGACTCTACGGTCTTCGAGCGAAAGGACGTTAAAATGTGAGCGCAAGAAGTTATTGAATCTAACAAACAATATTAATATTATATATAAAATATTATAAATATTGCACTGCGGGTTCCATACTGTTGAGGCAAAGTTCAAACGACCGAATACATAAGCATAGTATAGAGAAAGTAATATTTTTTTCTGGAAATTTTTACATTTTCTGTTCACAAACCCAAATATTCTAAATGCTGAACTGACGATACTCTCGATATGACGGTTGAAGAATAGTTTACTATCAATGATGACCCCGAGGTCCTTAGTTTGGTCTTCGCGTTAAGAGTCTTGCCATTCAACACACAGTTGAATTGAAATTCATTACGATTTCTTGTGAAAGTGATAATGAAACATTTATCGGCATTAATGAATAAGCTATTTAGCTTACAAAATTCCTCAAATCTAACAAGGTCCGGCAGCAGCAGAAGACAATCTCCAAAATTTCGAATTTTTCTGAAATGTTTAGGTCGTCGGCATAACAATAAATATTCCCAGTGTTTACAGCAGTGCCTAACTTTATTCATGTATATGATAAACAACAACGGCCTCAAGTGACTCCCTTGGGAGACTGCGGAAGTTTGAATTAAGGATTCAGAGGTACAGCCTACTATACATAGTATAAAGAGAGTAATGTTTTTTTCTGGGAATTTTTACATTTTCTGTTCACAAACCCAGACATTCGAAATGCTGAACTGACGATACTCTCGATATGACGGTTGAAGAGTAGTTTACTATCAATGATGACCCCGAGGTCCTTAGTTTGGTCTTCGCGTTAAGAGTCTTGCCATTCAACACACAGTTGAATTGAAATTCATTACGATTTCTTGTGAAAGTGATAATGAAACATTTATCGGCATTAATGAATAAGCTATTTAGCTTACAAAATTCCTCAAATCTAACAAGGTCCGGCAGCAGCAGAAGACAATCTCCAAAATTTCGAATTTTTCTGAAATGTTTAGGTCGTCGGCATAACAATGAATATTCCCAGTGTTTACAGCAGTGCCTAACTTTATTCATGTATATGATAAACAACAACGGCCTCAAGTGACTCCTTGGGAGACTGCGGAAATTTGAATTAAGGATTCAGAGGTACAGCCTACTATACATAGTATAAAGAGAGTAATGTTTTTTCTGGGAATTTTTACATTTTCTGTTCACAAACCCAGACATTCGAAATGCTGAACTGACGATACTCTCGATATGACGGTTGAAGTGTAGTTTACTATCAATGATGACCCTGAGGTCCTTAGTTTGGTCTTCGCGTTAAGAGTCTTGCCATTCAACACACAGTTGAATTGAAATTCATTACGATTTTTTGTGAAAGTGATAATGAAACATTTATCGGCATTAATGAATAAGCTATTTAGCTTACAAAATTCCTCAAATCTAACAAGGTCCGGCAGCAGCAGAAGACAATCTCCAAAATTTCGAATTTTTCTGAAATGTTTAGGTCGTCGGCATAACAATAAATATTCCCAGTGTTTACAGCAGTGCCTAACTTTATTCATGTATATGATAAACAACAACGGCCTCAAGTGACTCCTTGGGAGACTGCGGAAGTTTGAATGAAGGATTCAGAGGTACAGCCTACTATACATAGTATAAAGAGAGTAATGTTTTTTCTGGGAATTTTACATTTTCTGTTCACAAACCCAGACATTCGAAATGCTGAACTGACGATACTCTCGATATGACGGTTGGAGAGTAGTTTACTATCAATGATGACCCTGAGGTCCTTAGTTTGGTCTTCGCGTTGAGAGTCTTGCCATTCAACACAAAGTTGAATTGAAATTCATTACGATATCTTGTGAAAGTGATAATGAAACATTTATCGGCATTAACGAATAAACTATTTAGCTTACAAAATTCCTCAAATCTAACAAGGTCCGGCAGCAGCAGAAGACAATCTCCAAAAGTTCAAATTATTCTGAAAATTTTCATGTCGTCGGCATAAAATAAATATTCCTAGTGTTTACAGCAATGCCTAACTTTATTTATGTATATGATAAACAACAACAGCCCCAAGTGACTCCCTTGTGGGACTCCGAAAGTTGCAATAAAGGATTCAGAGGTACAGCCTACTATACATAGTATAAAGAGAGTAATGTTTTCTTCTGGGAATTTTCACATTTTCTGTTCAGAAACCCTGACATTCGAAATGCTGAACTGACGATACGACGGTTGAAGAGTAGTTTACTATCAATGATGACCCCGAGGTCCTTAGTTTGGTCTTCGCTTTAAGAGACTTTCCATTCAACACAAAGTTGAATTGAAATTCATTACGATATCTTGTGAAAGTGATAATGAAACATTTATCGGCATTAACGAATAAACTATTTAGCTTACAAAATTCCTCAAATCTAACAAGGTCCGGCAGCAGCAGAAGACAATCTCCAAAATTTCAAATTTTTCTGAAAATTTTTAGGTCGTCGGCATAAAATAAATATTCCTAGTGTTTACAGCAGTGCCTAACTTTATTTATGTATATGATAAACAACAACAGCCCCAAGTGACACCCTTGGGGGACTCCGGAAGTTGCAATAAAGGATTTAGAGGTACAGCCTACTACAGCAACTCGATGTTCGCGATCCGATAAGTAATATCTGAACCAGTCCAGAACGACACCACCCACCCTGACCTCAGACAATTTAATCAAGTGCAGATTGTGATCTATCTTGTCAAAAGCCTTTGAGAATATATTCCACATAGAAAATTAGCTTAGAGTCTACAGACCGATTAGGGAAGAAGCCGTGTTGCCTTGTGTCAATAATATTGTTAACAGTGAATATATTTAACTTGCAGATTGGTCGATAATTTTTAACGTCACTTTCATCACCAGATTTATGTATCGCGACTATTGTTGCCTTCAAGAAAAATGCCAACACGAAGAGATTGGTTGAATAGCAAGCAAAGCGGAAGCGAAAGACTGGAGGCACATCTTTTGATAAAGATGTAGAGTAGGGATACCATCAGGTCCGGCACCCTTCTTAGGGTCCAGTGAACATAAGACATCAAATATCTGTTTCTCAGTTGAATTTAATGTATTGAATGTTGCAGTATCATCAGACGGATCGCAGAATACAGATGTACTTTTAGGTTGATATGCACTTTTAAAATAATCGGCAAAGAGATTACATATGCCAGGTGTGCCGATAGCGCTGATATCCTGAAAGGTCATATTAGATGAAATATTAGTAGGATTTTTTGAAGATACAAAATGCCAGATCTTTTTACTCTTATTAGGAATCTCCGTCTCAATGTGCTGCAGGTAATTCTCATAGTCCTCCCTTATGAGTTTCTTTGAGCTACTCCTTAGTAGCCTAAAAGAGTTCAGATCATGTATGTTACCATATACTTTCCACTTTTTATGAAATTTATTTTTTTCCTTTATGATTTCAGATATTTTATTATTAATTGATTTGTAAAATGTTTCTATGTTAATATTGAGGTTTTCATTTTGAAGTATGATATACCAAGGGATATTGCTGAAATTGTGGTTTATTTTATTATAATCTGCTCTGTGAAAATTTGGACATTTTTGGTTCGGAACACTCACAGGTTCAATTCAATCAAAAACAAGAGAAAATTCGGATGATATTTATCTTCACTCACCACCGGCGAAGCAGATTGAGATAGAGACACCATACCATCACTATTATATTCAATATTAAGTCAAGCGTATTTCCTGAAAAATTCTTCAAAGAATTAAACTGGAACAGCCCACAGAGAGACAAAGTATTGGAGACCATAGTTGATCGTTGATAACCAGTTTGGCAGTCACATACCTGCTGACTAATCGAGTTCAGCTTCGAAACAAACGTTACAAGAGCATCCTCGGAGCTCGAAGGCAAATGAACACAACCGAGTACAACTGAATTTCATTTTCCCAAAGAAATGCGCATCCACACATCCTCCGCATCACTAAGAAACTCACGCACTGAAGAGGCCTTGAGCTGTTTTGCTAATATTATCTCTTTCTCGATTTTTTTTTGTCCATTTCATTCTTCTTAGGGGGGCCTTATCCGTTCCGGACATAGGCTAACATCATGGCAATTCTAACTTTGTTAACTGTTGCTCGAAACAGCTGAGTTGTAGTCAATCCGAACCAATTGCGCAAGTTCTTCATCCACGAGTGACGTCTTCTTCAGGGCCTCTTTGCTCCTCAAGTTTTCCCTAAAGGATTAATTGTAGTAGTCGATATTTGTCGTGTCGCATTATGTGGCCAAGATATTGAAGCTTCCGTACTTTCAGTGTTTGAACAATTTCCCTCTTCTTGTCCATTCTATTTATGATCTCCTCGTTAGTAACCTGCTGCGTCCATGAAACTTTGAGAATACGTCGGTAGCATCACAACTCAAAAGCGTTCAGTTTATTAATAATTGTCTCATTGAGAGTCCACGACTCTACTCCATACAACAAAACAGAGAAAACATAACACCTGAGTATTCTGATCTTAAGATTAAGTGTTAGGTCTCTGGCAATAAACATGTTTTCATTCTTAAAAATGTCGCTCTGGCCTTCTTAATTCGGCACAATACCTCTCCCTTGTAGTCCCACGCATCATACACAGTCGTTCCCAAATAGCTAAATGTGTGGACCTGCTGTACTCTCTCCCCATTGACAGTGAGATATCCCTGTATGCCTATTCTTTTGGTTACGAACATATATTTTGTTTTTGATATATTTAGATTCAGGCCGTATCGTTCTGAGTGTTCTTTAACCCTTTCTACCAGTTGTTGCGAATCTGTTAAGCTACTGGCTATGATAGCAGTATCATCTGCGTAGCGGATGTTGTTTATAGGTAGTCCATTAACTTTTATACCTTGTTGACCTTCTAAGGCTTCACGAAAGATTCCCTCTGAGTACAGGTTGAACAGTGTTGGAGAGAGAACACATCCCTGTCCTACTCCACGACATATTTCCATTTCCTCCGAGATGTTCTTCTTCTTCTCGACGTGCCATCTCCATCAATGAAGGTTGGATATCACAACGGCAAATCTCTCTCTGTCTTCAGCGGTTCTGATGAGCTCTTCGAAGTTCATGCCAGTCCACTGACGTATGTTCCTCAGCCATGACAGTTTTTTCCGTCCTAGACCCCGTTTGCCCTCGATCTTTCCCTTGATGATGAGCTGTGCGTAACGGTATTTGTCGTTTCTCAGGATGTGACCTAGGTATGCAGTTTTACGGACTTTTACAAGTTTGAATAGTTCTCGTTCTGTTCCAATCCTGCGCAAGACTTCTTCGTTCGTGGTATGCGATGTCCATGGTATTTTGAGAATTCTGCGATATGTCCACATCTCGAATGTTTTAGTTTGTTGATTGTTTGTGTTTTAGGGTCCATGTTTCGACTTCGTACAAGAGAGTAGACCATACATAACATTTTGAGAGTCTTAAATGCAGGTCGAGACTGATTCATGAGTCGCAGAGGAGCTTTCTGAGTCGTACAAAACAGTTTCTGGCTTGTTCTATCCTCGATCTTATTTCTGTGTCTGGATCTAGTTTGTTGTCTATCCAGCATCCCAAGTATTGAAACCTATCCACTTCTTCTAATATCTTTCCGTTTATTCGGATTGATTGTGGAACATTCTTTGACTTTTCGATTATCATTACCTTGGTTTTCTTCACGTTTATTTTCATACCGAACTCATTGCAGGTATTGCTAACGCTGTTGAGGAGTCGCTGTAGACCCTCATCCGAGTCAGCGATCAAGACAGTATCGTCAGCGTATCTGATGCTGTTTATGTTTACGCCGTTAATTTTGACTCCCTCTGAGATATCTGCTAAAGATCTGTCAAATATTAGCTCTGAATACAGATTGAACAGCAAAGGGGACAAGACGCAGCCCTGTCTGACTCCCCTGCCGATTCCGATTTGCTCGGATATGGATCCCTCTATTCTGATTCTAGCTCTCTGGTTCCAATATAGGTTCTGTATCAGAGTAATGTCCTTCCCGTCTAGGCCCACGCCGCGAAGCGACTCCATCAGCAGATCGTGTCTCACTCTATCAAATGCTTTTTCGAAGTCTATAAAGCAGATGAAGATGTCTCGTTGTTGATCATAGCATTTTTGCGCTAGTACCAGTAAGCTGAACAAAGCCTCTCTCGTGCCCATTCCGCTCCTGAAGCCAAACTGGTCATCTCCAATGTTCGCTTCGCACTTGCTAGAAATGCGGTTATGAATTATTTTAAGTAGGACCTTTAATGCGTGGCTCATTAAACTTATTAGACGAAAGTCTCCGCAATCTTTTGGATTTGTTTTCTTCGGCAATGGTATGAAGATCGATTCTAACCATTCTTGAGGTATTCTGCCAGTTTCGTAAATGCGGTTATAGAGAGCGACAAGCAGGTAGGTTAGAGATGTTCACATTATCCAATTTTACTGTCGCACGCTGTTCCCAGTACAGATTGGTGATAACTCTTATATCCTTTTCGTCGATATTAGATGTTTTTAATATCTGGATGAGTTTGTCGTGCCTGACATTATCGAACGCCTTGGAGAAGTCAATGAAACAAATGTGCACATCCTGGCTCATATCTCTGCATCTCTGGATTAGAACTTGCATTGCATTGGTTGGTTTCAAAGTATTCATTACTTTCATGATATTTTGAATTATTGATGATAGATTATTCATTCATATAAAATTTTAGGATTCCCATTTTTCACTATTCTGAACTTTCTAAGTTCTCCTTATAGCATTCAATTCAGGCATGTATACCTTCATCATTCAATTCTAATTCGGTGCACCTAGACATTTCAGTTTTCATTTCATTGTCACAACAAAGCATAATAACAGATCTTTGCTATTGATTCTTTTCAGAATTAAATCGTTTAAAGAATAGTTTCATTTCAAATTTCGTTCTTGCAAATAATGAAGTGATTTAGTGAATTTTATTTTCAAATATTTTGTATTAATCAATGTAGGGACGTAATATTTATTTCAGGTTATGTTTCTGTAGTTTTTAGGAGACTGAGTTATTTTAAGATAACTTATAGAGGTCCCTGAATAGTAGTGAGGATAACTTTGTGAAAACCCCAATATGAGGCAAATTCAATCATTCCCCCTATGTTGAAGCAAACCTGAAATATAATATCAATATACGGAAGCAGAATATCTTTAACTTCTGAGATCATCCAGCATCTGAAGAACCTTCTATTCTTATCAGGAGCCCATCATCGGTATTGCAAATAAATTTGAACTATACAAGAGCTGTCCTTCAGCTCCCTTTCTTTTTTTTACCTGTATCAGTAATTTTAACGTGCGCTAAACGAGAAATGTTTAATCTGGTTTGATTTATTTAATCGGACATAGGTTGGCTTAGCTAAACATAAAATGATTCGAGAAATTTTTCGTTTTTCTGGCATATTATTCGCTTAAAGTTTTCATGACTGCTCGATAAGAGTCGAGTTTTATTCTTCTTTTTATTGTAAAAGATTGATAGAAATGCATTATTCGGATTTTATCCTAACGACTGAGTTTCTTCTTTTAGTTTCAAACGTGTAATCTAGGATCTCTCACAGAAACACTGATAATAATAACTTTATTCAAGTAAATACAAATTTCAACTTCCCAATACAATATCATCTAACATTATCTATGCTCTAACAATGAAAACAGAATAATATTACAAGTTCAAAAATCTTTGTATGGACACATAGGTATCACTACATTTGTATGGGTCATAATACTAAATATAAATATTTATATTATTTCAAATGAAATAGTACCAACCATAATGTTTATATTATTTCAAGTGAAATACACTCAACATCATATAATGCTTTAATCGCGTTTAGACATCAAATAACCAGGCTATTCCACGATATCTCGGATCTGATGGTAATTTTTATTGAAAAACTCCTACAGGACCTGCTAAATAATTCTTCGAATTGCTTAAATTTATCAATAAAAATTGTATATCTTTGGACCTATGAAATCAAAAATCTCAGATTTACACATTTGTAAATTGTCTAGTATAAAAGGTGCCAAACTTCAGGAGTTAGTTTATTTGCAACAAAAATGTCCTATGACATTTTTTTCGAAAAGTTGATAATTATCGATTTATTTAACACTTCTTGATTTTAAGAAAATTTTTGCTTCTCTCTATAAAAATAAGAATATCTCTGTTATTCTTACAGTTACAGCAAATCTGACCATACCATCGGAAAGAGCATTGAATATGCTATAAGATAGTAAGTACTAATGCTAATTAATAACTCATTTTCTCGAAAAAGAAAATGGCACCGTAAGAGAGGAAAATATAAACTTCACTACGTTAATTCATTGAATGACAGTTCCTGTCAAATTCGAAATATTTTCATTTGTTTAAAAATCAAGTAACACAAGCCTTTTGTGAGTTATCCTTTTACGATTCTTTTTTCCAATTTCTTCTTCTAATCCGAGAAAAATTGATTATTCCTAGTTACTTAAACATTCAATATCAAGATATGTTATCTATTTATCGCTTATTATTATTGAAAAGTCATTGGTGGAATTCTTTAGACGCTCCGGTGAAATCAGCTCATTAGTCATTGAAAAATTAAAGAATTTAATGTTCTTACTCTTATTTTACCCATGATATTGCTGGGAAAAAAATAGTGAGCTCGAAAGTTGATAGACCGTTTGAAAGCCAGTAGTTTTTTCCGAAAGAAAAACAGCTACGTATAGACCAGTTTTCAGTAGTACAGCTAACAAGAAAATACCACTCATTTTGTTCATTTCACAATTTTTTCTTTGCAACACCCGGTATACAAGATTTTTTACCATTAGTACTCATCTATCCTATAGAAAATTCAATGACCTTTCCGATGGTGTGGTCAGATTTGATGTAGCTGTAAGAATAACAGAGATATTCTTGTTTTTATAGAGAGAAACAAAAATTTAGTGACATCAAGAAGTGTTAAATAACTCGATCAAATGACTTGTATTATCACCTACTGAAGTTTGGCACCTTTATAGTAGATATATATATATATATATATATATATATATATATATATATATATATATATATATATATATATATATATATATATATATATATATATATATACATATATAAATATTTAAAAAACAATTTCGTACATCTACATAAAAAAATATGAGGATTTTTTGATCACGACCATGACACCGGAAATAATGAAAATAACAACATGAAACTGCCTTAAAGTTCTCTACCAGATGGCAATATCATTTTACCCGTGGCTTGATATTGACCCTTTTCCTCTGTGCCCTTCAATTACGCCACCTTTTTTAACACGACAGTATAGTATGCGTATATTTTAAAATAATTTATGGTTTTCTAATATGATTGCTCCTCATTGCTTGGTAATAAAATTATTTATCGGATGGTAGTTTTTATTTCAATGCCAAAGAGAGATTAATAAAAAATATTTATTTTCAGAAGCAAGATTCATACAAGGATATTCTGTTAAGCTACCATTCACTATGATTCTTATTTAAAGTGACAGAATCGTTATCCCATATTAGTAAAAAATCAGGTACCTGAAGGTTTTATTCCCAATAATTTCCCAACCCACATTTCAATCAAAGAAACTTGACAAAACAAAAAACAGCAACGAATCAGATAACAATATTATCCGTATCTGAATATAATTCAAACATGGATCTAAACAATTAACCAACCAAAACAATCCGACAATTCAGCTCAGAGATTCTTCTTCTATCTGATACGATTTAACGTAGGTACATATGAATTCATTTCAATTCATATTTATTCATATTTAATAATATGGATATGTCTGAATGACCCACTGATTCGATCGCATCTTTTCGAGTTCGTTCTGTATGAGTCCACTCAACCAATTCCGAATCACACAATCATTTATATATGTTTTATGTACCCTTCCTGCTTTTGCACCACTGGGCAATTACCAGTTTCTCGAATAGATTTTTCGTTATTCCATGGGATAGAGTTGTGCAAGAACGATGATTCTGAATAGAGATTTGGTTTGGATTAAATCAGTTCAAATTTAAAACATTGTGGGTAAATAAAATGAAGGTAGGTAAGTATATTGATAGAACGGGCCATTTTGATGAATCTGTTATATGATAATGCATACAAAATGGTTGAAATATCATTTCGAACTCAAATTTTATAATTATCTCATTAGTTTCAAATATTTTTTTTAAAACACACACCACAAAAATTGTCGCATCACCTGCTTTTCTGAATTCCACAATCGATTAAGCAGCTCGATAGCAGTTTCTTTGTCAACATATGTTTTTGTACATATGAGGGGAAAAAATATTACCTAAACACGTCTGAAACAAGAATGAGTTTATTTTACTATCAGTATTCATTCAATTTCTCTTCAGTTTTCACGCTAAATCAATGCCAGTTTTCTGTGTTTCTTGTTGATTATCGAATCTCTGAATTTATTGTAATGGCTGCTGATCGTCCTGGGCGCTAGTTGAGTGATCATGAAGTAGTAAGAATTGTAACACTTCTAGAGGAGGGGCGAAGCCAACGTTACGTGGCTAACTTGTTGAATGTTAACCAAAGCATTATTTCAAGAACAATTAATCGGTACCACGAAACAGGGGAATATGGAAGAAGGGCCGGACAGGGAAGAAATCGGATAACAACACCACTTGATGATCGTTGGCTTCATTTAACTGCACTAAGAGCTCGGCACTGTACGGCTAGAATGCTACAAAATGAACTTGCACTTTCCAGAAATGTGCATATTTCATTGCAAACTGTTAGAAACAGGCTCAGAGAAGACGTTATCAGACCAAGGGTGGCTCTCTTCTCATCAGAGAGCATCGAGTTGCAAGACTTCAGTTTTCGACGGAACATGCAAATGAGGGTATTCCAGAATGGTCGAATGTTCTCTTTTTCGACGAGTCCAGGTTCTGTCTAGTATCAAATGATAGACGCATGCCTGTATACAGACGACCTTGGGAACGGTATCAGCAATGCAATATACGGCAAACCGAAAACTTCGGAGGGGTCTCAGTAATGGTGTGGGGAGGCATTTCTTTCCATGGTCGACCTGAGTAAGAACTAGTGAATAATGATATAATAACAGCGGCCAGATGCAACGCAGATATCCTTGATCCCCATGTTGTACCCTTTGGCCCATTGATTGGCGAAAACTTCATTTATATGCATGATAATGCTCGGCCTCATGCAGCTAGAGTAGTAACAGAATTTCTGCAAAATGCCGAAATTGATATTTTAAGATGGCCAGCTAGAAGTCTCGACTTGAATCTCATAGATCATTTTTGGGACAACATGGAGTGGCAAATTCAGCAATGTAGGATGCCTTGTAGAACACTACAACAACTAGAAAATCAGCTTCCTGAAATTTGGAACACAGTGACTCAAGAGTTCATCCAAAATTTGTTTGAGGAGCTTCCGAGACGTATACTGGCAGTAATTAGGGCCCGGGGAGGAAACACTCGATTTTGAAAATGATTAGTTACCTTTCGATGCTAGTTGATTGGTCTCTTCGCGAATGTTTGAAGATGGTAGAATTTTTTAATTTTTCATTAACTCGAAAATTGTTTATATTTTCCATCATAAACTAATCCCTTCTGAATGATATCTTCTTATTTTACACTTCTAAAAGTTACCAAGCAACTCTTGAATGACCAACCTAAAAGTTTATCTTGAATTGGTAAATGATACACAATATTTTATGAAGTTTTCACTATTTATTGTTTGGGTTTGAATATTACTTAATTTAAAGTGTTCATACTACATTGCAGTTTCCGTATTTATATTATTGCTAGGCTCAGGAGGGGTGAGGTTTTTATAGATTAAGTAATGGGGAATTATTTCCATTTAATTGATTGTTAAGTGTTTGATAATGTTTTTTTTTTCAATGTGCAGCCTGTCCTCAAACCCTGTAAACTACCCCCAATGTGCAGAAAGAATAAAATCATATTAAGGAGACTAAGAATAGGCCACACGCGCCTTACTCACGGCTGCCTGATGGAGTCAGAAAACCCTCCAGAATGCGAGGTCTTTAACAGTCGACTATCAGTAGAACATATTTTGATAGACTGCAACAAATACAGAGATGCCAGATCACAACACAACCTCAGTAGAAACCTAAAAGAATTGCTCAACTCCGAATATCAGATTTCTAATTTGTTCGAATTTCTGAAAAACACGAACTTGTATAACCTCATTTGACATGATAATCTCTGTTTTATTTTTACATTACTTTTCTATTGTTTCTGTATAATTAATGTTTACATGAATGTATAATTTCATCGTGTCAATGACCATAGCCGTCGAGACACGTAAATTTCCTAAATAAAAAAAAAAATTTCAAACAATCCAGGTGGTTCAATTTATTTCCTTTATTACAGATCTGTAGTATTTTAGGTTTTCGATATTTATAATTTGAATTGTATTTGTGATGTGATCGAAAACGGAGTTTTGTCTGAATGCGTATACCTTTGGAATTGAGTCAGTTTGGCCTACATACAGAGTGGGACGTAATGGAAGGGCATTTTTGGAACGAGTAGTATACGTAGCGGTGAGTGACTAGAGGGAAGCGGCTGAAGTCATTATACTCAGGAGGAGTTACCATTCAGTTCACAATGGTTATCTGGACAAGAGCGCTCCGTGCGTTAGAAGTTGAAGAGTGTTGGAAATCGGGAGAGTCTGTCATTGACGTGCAGCGGCGCTTTCGCTAGCGCCTCAATATTAGCCGTAATGCTTCAGTTCCGAAACTGAAAATACACATAATTTCAGAACGACTGCATCAGCAATGAATCCGCAACCTCAAGGCCGTCCCCGAAGTGTGAGGACACCAGCTCCCCTGGAAAGAGTGAGACACGCTCTAATTTAAAGCCCAGGGCGCTGCATCCTGAAACGAGCTACAGCACCCCTGATGAGTAGTTGAACTGTTAGCAGAATTTTACACCAAGACCTCCACTTTCACCTCTATAAGCTCAGTGATAAGGATTTCCATTTGAGCGGTTTGTTTAATAAACGCAACTGCCGATATTGGCCAGCAGAAAACCCCCGCGAACTGCATCAATCTTCACTTCACAGTGAGTAAGTCACCGTTTGGTGCTCTGTGAGCCGTCTTGAGGTGATTAGACCGTATTTTCTCGAAGATGAGGGTAGGGCAACCGTAAGGTAAACTCTGAGCGATATGTTTTCAAGCTGGAGAGCTGTAACAGTTAAAAGAAGTCATCACAAGAGAAGTTATGGCGATCGACACCGATTTGTTAGAGCGGTTGATGCAGAACTTTGAGAATCGAATAAAGCTATGCATTGCGGAACACGGACGTCATATGCTTGATGTAATTTTCGGAATATGATACTTTTTACTTTTTCTATACTAAATGGTAACATTTAAGCTTTCATTTTAAGTAATTAAACATGTTCTACGTTGAAAAACAGCTGAGTTATTCTCATTTAAAAAACACCCTTCCATTATGCCCCACTCTGTAACATGCAGTATATTCAATGTTTCGATTTCCAACATTCAAGAATACTCAAATTTATTCAGTTTGGTTTTTAGATTGAATAATAATTTTTTAGGTTAGGTTGAGAGCTGGTGAACGCAGATTTCATATTGAATTTATGGAAATATTTCTGTATTTTAGTGCATAAATCTCCTTTATAGCTCAGAGAGATATATTTCGCTGTTTCCTTGTCTATAATGGCATATAGGAGTTTTTTTGATCAATTATGATGGAAAATGATTGTTCATTGCTACTTGTTTGATTAAATTAATTTCTGTCTTAAAGTTACTCCCCGACATTGGTATCGTAAACGATTTGTGGATCATGGAGTTAAATGCTTCAAGTTAATGTTTTAGGGGACCAAATAAATCGAAAGAAATTATGGCATCTGTGAATGTGTCTTTTCAGAATATTGAAAAAACGGATACCTTTATTGATTTCAGTTATGGTTAACTTTAGAAAGTTATCGAATCGAACGGTTGTATTAACTTTCTAGACTTAACCATAACTAAATTCAATAATGATATCAATTTCATCATATTCAGAAGACACACATTCATAGATGCCATAATCCCTTATGATTCACTTAGTCCCCTAAATCATAAACCGTCTACCAATGACGGAGAATAACTTCGAGTCAGAAATTAATTCAATCAAATATAGTCATGAACAATCACTTTCGAATACAATTAATTAAAAAAACTATTAATAAACGTCATAATAACCGAATTTCGAGACTTCTATACCCAATCATAGACGAAGAAACAGCCAAATACAGGGTGTTACATAATAGTAGGTCACAACTTGAATGAATCTACGTGCAATTTGAAGAAAAAAAGTTCATATAAACATAGGTCCGCAAAAGCTTCTTCACGGAGCTACAGTGTGTTGAAAATTCCAAAAAAAATTGGTTTTTTCTTCAACACTCCTGCAGTTTTAGAGATATTAATCCCAAATTTGGAATGCAAGCTATTTTTTACAGCCTCCACCACTATATGTCCTAAAGTTTAACTAGAATCTACAAGGTGTTTTCCTCTCCGGAGCCATGTCTCCTTTTGCCCTTTCAAACTTTTTGTAGTACGTCACTGGTCAGCATACAATCAATTATCGTCATCTTCTTTCAATTTAGAAACTTTTTGACAGTTGTGATTTTTCCGTATCTCTAACCGTCCTCTAGCAAAAAATTATTAAACAATTGTATGCATTCGAATTGAAAGCACTTCTAATTAAAAAAATTACAAGTAGGCTTTGATTTTTTTCATTTATTTATTTATTTCGACAGTTGCTAAAGCTGAACCAGTGTCTGCTCGAATTGTTTATTAAATTAACGATTAGTTTCAAGACTTCTGAAGTTATTGCTATAAGAAAAATTGGCTAATTTTACTAACACCGAATTGGCAGATATCCATTACATGTACGGTCTGGCTGACGGAAACACAACAGAAGCTAGGCAATTACATCAATTGCGCTTTCCAAATCCTGTTACATCAGACAGGTGAACATTTTCAAATATCCACAGAAGGTTAAGGAAAACTGGTACTTTTACTGCAAATAATCATTTAAAAGGTGCAACTAAAACTATGAGAACTCCAGATATTGAGGAAGCAGTTTTAAATTGTATTGATTTGAATCCTCATATGAGTACAATAAAGATTGGAAATCAGTTTAATATTTCACATGTTCTAGTTTGGAAGATTCTTCACGACCTTTATTGTACTCGTATTCAATTCGTCCAAACTGTACTTCCTCGAGATTTTCCTTCAAGACTGAATTTCTGCCGATGGTTCTTAGATAAATGCTCATTTTGATGGTGACATAATGTTCAAAGACCAATCCAGTTTTTCGAGAACTTCTATCACAAATTTTCACAATAATCAATATCGGGCTGAGGAAAACCCACCTTTGATTGAAGAATCTCATCACCAAGAGCAATTCTCACAAAATGCCTGGGTCGGAATAATTGGAAATATTTTAATGGGCCATTTTTTTGCCTAACAGACTAAACGGTCCCCCTTATCGGCAATTTTTTGAGGAGGAGTTACCTTTATTGCTCGAGGATGTGCCACTTTTGGTGAGAAACATAATGTGGTTCATGCATGACGGGGCACCAGCATATTCCAGTGGAAAAGCTAGGGAATTCTTGAATAATACATTCAACAACGGATGAATATGTCTGGGTGGGCCAGAACCATGGCCTCCTAGGCCCCCAGACTTAAATAGTTTAGACTTTTTCTTATGAGGATATCTCAAAAGTTTAGTTTATACCACTCCAGTGAACACTGTAGATGAATTGAGAAATCGAATAATAACATCTTGTGATACGGTAATAAATACCCTAGGAATATTTCAAAGAGTGCGTGATAATATGCGAAGAAGAACAGAGTCCTGTATTCTTGCAGGTGGAGGACACTTCTAGCAATATATTTAGTTTTTAATTGTTCTTCGTTTTAGTTTGATATTGAATAAGTATAGGTTGAGTTTCAGAATACGAGCCATCAAAATTAAAGCAAATTTTGGGCATACCTAATTCTATTATTTTAGTTTTATTCATTGAATAACATACAATTCAAATAATTCAAATTTGATAAATTCCCACTCGAAAACGGTTTGAGCTAGGAAAAAATTACAAGTGTCGAAAAAGTTTTTAAATTGAACGAAGATTGATTGTACGCTGATCAGTGGCGTACTGGAAAAAAGTTTGAAAGGGCAAAGGGAGACATGGCCTGGGAAAAGAAAACACCTTGCGAATTACAGTTAAAATCTAGGACGTGTAATGATGTAGGCTGTAAAAAATAGCTTGCATTCCAAGTTTGGGCTGAATATCTCAAAAACTGCAGGAGTTGTGAAGAACAAACAATTTTTTCTATAAATTTCAACACCCTGTAGCTCCGTAACGAAGCTTTTGCGGACCAACGTTTATATGAACTATTTTTCTTAAAATTGCACGTAGATTTACCCCCTAAAGTTGTGACATTTTTCCACTAAAATAAAGAATTATTTTTCCAAATTTAATATAAAACTGCCTAGGAAAATAATTATTTAATTCAAAAGCCAAACTGAATTAATTTAAGAAATCTGAAGTGTACAGAATCGAATGCAGTGAATGTACTGTATGTTATTTAGGCCTCCGTTTTCGAACATAACACATTTGTATTATGTTCGTGTTATAATCCTTACACCAGTGAACGCATAGCCCAATTTGAGAAAGTTGTTGGGTTGAAAATTCCAAAATCGGCTCCTACACGGTGGGACATAGGAAATCTAACGGCGTACAACAAATGTAATTCATGAAAATAGAAGGGAACTAATTGAGTGCATGGAGAATATCGAGGAAACCTTTGACGTAAAGACAACAAATCTGGCAGTTCCACGAGATAATTTCTAATATTGATATACTTTTCAATCAGTTGCACAAACGTATAATAGATTTTGTGGAAGTAAGTAGGTGTTTTTAAATAGTTGTAGAAAATATTTGCGAAAAAGGTAATAGCATGTACATTTCAAATATGCAGCATTATATTTGATGATGCAGAGGACCGTTTTCACTATACTGCACAGCGGTCCTGTCAAAGGACATAGGACTCAGATAGAAAGGGGCGTTCATGACTTTCTCTAATGCGTCACTATTAGTCATAAAACTTGAGCCTATAAAAAGGATCAACTTTGTTTATGTGCCAATTACTGTTCTTAGTCAAGTAAATTAAACTGAGAATTGGATTTACGAATTTCTACAAAATTGATTTTTGGGGATCTCTTCTCTGCAATAGAGTTTTAAATTGAAGGTATATTCCATATTTTATCTGAATTTTGATATGACTATATTATACATCTAGTCCAATACAGGCTCAAGAACAAAAATGACAATATTTGATCATTTCTTCACATAACATTTGTCTTCGCTCAAGTTTCTAACTTACTGATTGAGATGAGTGTCAAAATACTCTTCTTTATTTGTACTTTGGTTGCAATAAACTTTCATCTGTGTTTAGCTGCGTTTGAATTCGTAGAGGCGTTAAGTGGGAGATCAAACGGAACGAACGTGTCGTTGCAGTTTTGTAGTAATCTCCACCAAATATCGAGAATATTGACACCAGAAATTTGCAAAATCGTTTTTCATTTATAAAATGCTCCACTTATCTTGGTTGAATGAGCTAGAATGAACATAATCTTAACATGGTTGTGGATGTGGCTAAGCAAATAGCCGAAAATACCCAACCGAGGACTTCTACGAGTCGACATCATCACAGAAAGACGGAGATTGTTATAAGCACTCAAAGCGCCGCAGGCTAGCCAAATTGATAAAGATCAATAGTTCTGCTATTCATGCATTAACGAATAACTCGATAGTAGATTGAACCCTTATAATTCTGAATGCCGTACTGATGTAGTTTGTTCCTTAAAAGTAGATCTAAAGTTGACTTATCATCAATATTTACTATTTAAACATTTAATTAACTCGAAACTTCCAACTTCATTACCTTTCATCATAAGGTTCTGGATGCATTGAACTGAGGAAAATATCAATGAATTGTGTGCAGAGTCTAATATTCAATTTTTGCTGGATCACATTGCAATTCGTGAACTTGAATCATGAAAACGAGTATTATGAAATATCTCTTTGTATTTAAGTAATGAATTCGTTTTATTGGTAAATGGGGTGTTGATGGTACGGGCGTAGCGAGTATAAGAAAAGCTGAAGTAGACAGTTTATTTGCTACTCCTTATGTTCCGTTACTATTAATACATAAACCTAAAACCTCAGAGCCTGACCTTATAGTATGAAAAAATCCTCGCCCTTTTACCACAAGATCTTGCAGACCCATCTGCTTCTAAGTCCTTAAAGAAACAAGAGAACTAACTGTTCAAGAAGAAGCTTATTAAAGTAATCAAATAAGTTATTTACAACCAATTACTTTAACTTTTAATAATAGCCTAATCAATTCAAATCATATTATATAATTTGAAATAGTAGATGACAAGGTTTGCTGTTCTTTAACTTACACGTCTTCAGGCAAATGTTATATTTATATTTGTAGAACAACTCCTAAATATAAGAATGAGAAATATTCGGACGCACGTAGATCCTTGAATTTTGTTGAGGGTCGAATTTCTATTCTTTTTCCTCTTCATCTCGCTTGTTTTACATCTCCTTGGTTTGTCCTGGGATTCTACTGGTTGGTTATCCTCCTTCTTTTATGTTCTGGAGCATTTATGCTGGCCTGTTGTTTTCTCTTCCATTGTACTAGGGATGTCTTCTTTCCTGTTGCCCTCGGTTGTAGTTCCATTTTTTGGTTGATCTCCTTGTTTTTGTGGTTTTCCATCTGGTCGGTTGTCTTCTTCGTTAGTTGTGTGATGATTTCTTCCAGTGTGTTGATTTCCATTTCCATCTTGTAGTTCCATGTTATGTTCTTCATGAGTGCGATGTCCAGTTTGTCCATGGTTCCAGTGGCTGCGTGCAGGTGTGTTGGTTCCTTGGCCCTATTGCGATGATGTTGTTCCTTTCTGTGATTGTCTTCAGTATCCTTCCGCTTTTTTCGTTTTTCTGCTGTTCCAATCCGAATCCTTGGCATTCAAGTTCCCAGCTGCGATGGTTGGTGAGTTGCTGTTGAATATGGCTTTGATGTCGATTTTCTTCTCTCTAGGTAGGTCGTCAGTTCATTTCGTTTGTTGGCGATTGAGTTTGCGTTCCAGAATGCTATTATAAGTTGTCTCTCCATAAATCTATTTCCTGTTGAATAGCTGAATGAGCTTGCTCTGTTCATCTAAAAATTTCATATTTTGTTCTGTCGTTGCATTTGTCGCATTGAATTGGATGGCCATTCGTCCTAGAATCATCGGTAGTTCGTCTTCGCTAGTCATCTGGGGTCCTCTTGTATCAGTTGTTTTCTTTTCCTTCTTTGGTTTCTGGTCATCTTTGTGTTCGGTCCTTTTCGCTTGGTCGGCAGCCTTCTTCTCCTCCGTCCTTTTGTCCAGAAATTCATAGGTGGTGCTGGCGCTGGTGCGAGTTTTTCCGCTTCTTCGGGTTGTTCGGGTTCTTTGGGCAGTTGACGTTGTTTGATAGATGCTCCTCCACAGTGGGCGCATTTCGGTGCTGATGTCCTTGGCTTCTTACATTCCGCTGTCATGTGATCGTCTCCGCATTTAAAGCATTTGAATGAAGCGTGGCAGTTCCTCTGGGCGTGTCCAAAAGCTGGCACCGGTGGCATTGAGAAATATTAGGAGAAACCTGTTGAAAATATATATACGGGTCGACAAGAACATCTGTGGCGGTGAAATAGCCCTTCCCCTTGTTGCGCGTCAACTTTGCCGGTCACGTGGTCAAAAGCTCAGTTCTCAATGAAGCTTTGAAGCTTCAATAAGAGCCAAGCGAACAGGACCGAACCTTGCAAATTTCATTTCAATAGTTCTTAGTTTTGGTAAGGATGGAGTTCGTTTCCAATACGAAAGGGAAAAAATTAGTGGGCAATCCAGGGAAATAATTGCGAATGTCATTCACTTCATGACACGAGAAGGGATCCAGAATGAACCCAATGTTTCTTTAAAAAGGTTCAAGAACGTGTACCTGTCGCAACATGATTAGGTTTGCAAACTGTGCAAAATATTCCGAGCGAAATGAAGAAAATTGAAGATGGCGAAAATAACAGTTTTCCAACTCCTGATAAAGAGGAGAAAATCAGCGAAGAAAACAGAGTTCAATAGTTTTCAACCTCAGAAGTCCGCATGTGAAGATATCATATTCACCAAAGTAAACAAAGGTCATACAGTCATAGCCTTTAATAAAGCAGATTATTCATTGAAAACCCAAAATTTCATTGAATCAGGTAGTAATAAAGAAATAGATAAAGATCCAACTAATAAATTTCTATCCATAGTAAAACGCTTCAGAGAATGCCAAGTCTATAATACCCACCAACCTAAAATTTAAACTTTTCATTGACAACCCGCAATAACCAAAACTTTACTATCTCGTCAAACTCCATAAAACAGGGCATCCCATTAGACCTGTAGTTTTATATTTTCAAGCTCCAGCCGCCAAACTTTCACGCTTTCTCATAGACATTATTCAACAGTACGCTAATTTCGAACATAAATTCTCAATAAAAAACTTCTCAGTCCTTATAAATAAAATTCAGCACACCATACTACCACCGAACGCTAAACTTATGTCATGGGATGTACTAAATCTCTTCCCTAGTGTTCCACCTAGTGATACAGTGAAACTCATCAACAACGCTCTTCAAATTATTGAAGTCAATCCAGTAATTCAATCAGAAATCTTGCGCCTTTTAGAAATTTGTTAAGAACAAAACTATTTTTTAACTTTAATCATGGGTAATCCTCTAAGCCCTCTACTCGCTGAAATTTTTATGGATAATATTGATAAAAACTATCCAAAAACATCCGTTATTCAAATCCTTTTTTTTGGTTTAGATATGTCAACGATATCATTTGTTGTTTCACTGGCACAACAGACAATGAGAGTCATTCAAAACATTCATTAACAAAATTCACGATAATATTAATCTTACGTTAGAAATAGAAACAGATAACTACATTAACTTTCTGCATTTAACTATTTCTAAAATTAACGGCAAACATGATGTTTCTATCTGTCATAGGCCATCGCATACAGATATTACTATTCACAGCTCACCTACACATCCTTATCCACATAAACTAGCTGCTTACAATAGTATGGTACATAGACTCATTAATATCCCAATGCCACAAAATAATTTTATAAAAGAGCAAAATATAATTAAACAAATAGCTGCCAATAACGGTTACAGTCCTAGTATGATTGAGAACATGATTTCACGCAAAAATTTCAAAAAGCAATCCAGGAAGTATTTCCAAGTATAAAAAGCTTAACTTATAGTGGTAATCCTAATCTAAAATTAAAATCATTCCTCTCGCATTATAATTTCAATATAGCATTCCGAACTAATAATTCTTTAGGCCGACATATCAAAAACTACAAATCTGAAATTGATAAAGGTAATAAATCCGGTGTTTATAAACTGTCTTGCGGGGATTGTAATAAAATTTATATTGGTAGAACTTTCAGAAATTTCAAAGTTAAATTATCCGAGCACAAACGTAGTTTTGAATATCATAAATCAGATTCCTATTATTCTAATCACTTACTCGAAGAAAATCAAAATTTTAATGATAATTTCAAAATTTACCAATGAAAATAATAGACAAAAACTCAATCTATGGAAATTTTAGAGATTAACAAAGAAAAGAATTCAGGTAGTTTACTTAATATTCAATTAGATCTAAATCTTTCTCCTTTACTCAATCTTTTCAATTCATAAAGTAAGCAACTCCGATGGGTTTTCCAACGTATCCCTTGTACTTGTACATATTGTAATATAAAGTAGGAAATAAGACTAATATATTAGGAATAACTCTGTTCCTTAGTTTGTATCTATCTGATGAAGTAACAGTGTGGTGAAACTAGTCATAGTTTTGTTAATATAGTGAAAATCTAAATACCATAGTTTTATTTCTTTGAAAATATGTATATCGATTTTCATCAAGTAACGACCTCCTCAATCAAATTAAATTCATATTATCATCGTAAATCGTGATCTTTATTCTATTTCGTCCACAAACCAGGGCAGTAACCCCTAAACATATAAATTTTTTCTCGAATGTGGTAGTGATGGAACACACATAATTCTTTATTACGGAAATTTCGCACATATTCACAAAGGATGTTATATTCGGTAAGCAAACTCATGAAAGGCTTAGATTTCTTCTTTTTAATATCTGCTTCTTCTATTCACTCAAAAAGACGATATTAGTTCGAATCACAGTTGGTGAAGCGATAATATTTGGTTACACCGTGCGGCAGGCAAATAGTGACCAAGTGGCTAATGGGTTGGTCAACAAGAAAACGTGTGAGAGTGTCGCGAGGAGCCCGTTAGAAATATACCGGCTGCACAACTACAAAAACACTTTTTTATTTTTCTAACAAATTGTTTGATTTTGTAACCGTTTGCGGGCGAAAGGGTCAGTTTATTCGAATTCATTTGATGTGTCATATACCGACAGTTGCTGAAAAATGTATCCATGCATCATTTCAGAAGTATCGATGCAACAACGATAACTTGAAGAGAGTATTCATTAGTTTTTGAATAAAACCTTCTTGTAAATTTGTATCAAAGATAGTCCGGAGTAATCCTTTACAATTTCAGTTACGTGAGTTCCGTATATAAATTTGGTGAATTCATGAAATAAATAAGATGAATCATTGTTACTTATTGTATGGAACACTTCATTCTCTAGTACGAACTCGATCAAATCGATTCTTAATCTAACTAGATATGATAAATCTTGCAGAAGATTACATGTTAATTTGTTGGTCGCGAATATTGTTGTATCCTCGATGACAACTATTTTTAACTGAGAAATGTAGAACTTTTATGGAAAAAATGTAAGATGTAAAAGGTAGAAAGCAAAGACCTTGACAAATCGTACTCTGATTAAATAAAATAATGATTTTCAAATAATAACATATTCATGAACGTATGAGTCGTTTCACCCCACTGTGTGTACTACTAATCAGTAATCAGTAATTAGTAATCAGTTTTATTGATGCTGTAACACAAATATACAAGTGTATGCACAAGTCAGTGATTTAAAAGAGAAACATCAAGTTTTTTATCAGAAATAGAATATAAATAAAATAAATATAAGATTTAGAAACATAAAGGTATTGTAAAAAGTGAAACATTTATGTTCAAAAATTATTCAACAATATGAATAACATTTGATATTAAAATATTCTTCGAAACAAGTTTGAAATTATCAGCTGATAATGAACGAAACACTACAGGTAATTTGTTATAACATTTCACTGACTGGTAATCGGGACCATTCTGTGCTCTGCTCAATCTGTAGAAAGGACGGCGTATGACGTCTTTTTGATGAGTATTATAACAATGTACATCACAATTTTTCTCCCAACAACAGAGATTTTTGTTTGCATATAATAAACATTCCAAAATTCTCTTTGCAGCAATCAGTGTACTTAAGATTTTCTACAATGCGAATAGCTCTCCTCTGTAACCTAAGCAGCCTTCCGACATCCGCGCAGTTACCCTAAACTAATACACCGTATCTGAGGTGAGACTCACACAGCGAAAAATAAGCAGTCCTCAAAACACCCTGTGAAACCGACTGTGTAGGACTTCCCAGTAAAAAAAATGTTTTTCGCAAGTATCGAGGAACGATGAACAACATCGATACCCTAGGTGAGCTTTGTGTCCAAATGCAGGCCAAGAAACTT
The DNA here is from genome assembly GCA_013387265.2 of Cryptolaemus montrouzieri. Classification (NCBI taxonomy): domain Eukaryota; kingdom Metazoa; phylum Arthropoda; class Insecta; order Coleoptera; family Coccinellidae; genus Cryptolaemus; species Cryptolaemus montrouzieri. Next base: position 131,807,627 of record JABFTP020000185.1, read on the forward strand.
GACACTCGACTTCTCAACATCTCTCATGCTAAATATGACATTTTCGGTCTTTCGCCATTCAAACTCAACTTGTTTCCCCCGAACCATTCCAAGGCCCTCGACTCTGAACTCTCGAATAGCATCGCACTCCGTGCAAGATCATCACACTTCACAGACAAAGTAGAATCATCAGAGAAAAGAATGCTCAAACAGTTGGCCAGATACTCTGGAATCTCATTTATAAAAATCAAAAATGAAAGGGAGCCATAATTGAACACTGTGGCACGCCAACTGATATGGCTTCCTTATCTGACCAAATGCCATCTGCAAAAACAACCTGAAATCTACCCGTCAAGAATGATTCTATAGAGTTCTACTATTAACATCAAATCCATATCGTGCAAGCTTGGTTAAGAGTGCTGAGTGAGAGATACAATCAAACGCCTTGGTCAGATCCAGAAAGAGAGACAGTGAAAATAATCTAAGTTCAAAACACCTTAAGGTATTTTCAACATATTCAATTATGGCATCAACAGTGCTTCTCTTTCTCCTAAAGCCAAATTGGCTGGACGAAAAAAGATTATTGGATTCGAAATATTACACTGATTACACATAATTTTTTCTATAATTTGGCACTAAGGAAATAGGCCCATAATTAGAAACGTCATCCTTGTTTCCTTCTTTCAGGAAAAGTACCATACGAGAGACATCTATTAATTAAATCAGTAAAAGGATAAATTATAGTAATACTCCTTTTAATAAGTACTGTTGATAGGCCATAATAACCCCTAGATTTATTATTTTCATCTTACTCACAATATCTCTCACCGTGTTGTAGGACACCTCAGAAAAAGAAAAGCTTTTGGGAATATTCTTAAGAAATAAATCACTTTCACTTTTGATACAGACTTAAAGAACTTATGATCTCGTGAGGCCCATAATTAGATATCCTTGTAAAAAGTACCATACGAGAGACATCTATTAATTAAATCAGTAAAAGGATAAATTATAGTAATACTCCTTTTAATAAGTACTGTTGATAGGCCATAATAACCCCTAGATTTATTATTTTCATCTTGCTCACAATATCTCTCACCGTGTTGTAGAACACCTCAGAAAAAGAAAAGCTTTTGGGAATATTCTTAAGAAATAAATCACTTTCACTTTTGATACAGACTGTAAAGAACTTATGATCTCGTGAGGGATAGTAAAAATATTTACTATACTCATTAGCATCAATATGAGAACTGTTTCCACTCACATTTCATCGTGTTTTCTAACTTTTGACCTGTTAATTTCTATTTTATAATTGATTTTCAATTTATTCCGAAGTATTTTAAGTTCTTCCGTTTTATGTTTGTCGAAAAGCTCAGAAACAAACTCCAATCTATTTCTCATATTTCTTAAATCATCAGTGTACCAACTGAGATCAGAAGTGTACCCATCATCTCTCACTACTTTTTCAGGAAATGCAGTTCTATTAAAATTGATGAAATCGTCCTGAAAAATTTGAAATGCATCGTTGACATCAATACGATCATCCCTCACAAAATCCCAAAACTCACCCTCCAGAGCAAGATGAAATTCATGAAAACCTCTCTCAGTTAGCGGTCGAAACTTACGACAACTTTTCACGACACCAACCTCCCCGATATCCATGCCGACCAGCTGCGCTCTATGGTCAGAAAAACCACATCCAAACACCTGTGCCCTCTCATTTGTGGGAATAAATTCCAAAAAATATTATCAATACAGTTTTTCCCTCTGGTGGGTTCAAAAATAGTTTGGTGGAAACCATAAATCGATCGTAAGTATTGAAATATACATTGATGTCACCACATGTTATTATTTTACTAGTAAAACTGAAATTATCAAGAATATTTTCTAGAATCAGTAGAAAAGTATATAAATCTCCAGAGTAAGTCTGTAAAAAGTGAAAATATTGAAACCTAATTTTTCCATATAAATAGCGGCAACCTCGCAAAGAAATTCTACGGATAAATCACAAACACTTTTCAGAACTACAAAATCATGACGCTTACACAAAATTGCCACTCCACCCTGAAGAGTTGAAGAGCGACCAAAAGATGCTGCAGTTGTCCAACCATCCAGCACAAACTCACCACACACGCTGTCATTCAGAAAATGTTCAGATAGGCAAACAATGTCAGGACACTCTATATCATTCAAGTAAAAATCAAATAAATAGAGACTTACCGGCTATGCCACCCTGTATATTCAAATGAAATATAGAAAATCTTTCAACCTATACTATGTACTATAATTATGATGATGTGTATTAAGATACCTGAGGCAATCAACGCCCACCTAACTTTGAAACTTTTTTTAATATGAATGCTTTTGAAATGGGCCCAACCTTGTCATGTGAAAATGGAACGTATATTGATAACAAAAACAAGTAATATTTTTTGAGGCATTTTACTGAAAAATTATGATTCGTAACGCGTTTCACTACTCCGTAGCTTCTTCAGACGAATGAATGTAAAGAAATTATAATTATATTATGAATTGATATAATAAAATTTGACCAAATTCATGAAACAGCCTGTATATCGAAAACGAATAGTGGTACCTTATATTCTGTGCCGATTCGAACTCCCTTAGGTGTAATCTAACTGTTTTTGAACCGATAAGATCAAAGTATACTATATCAGAATAAAATATGTAATGAAATAATTGCGGTCAATCTGAAAAAAAAATAAACTTATTGAGTTATATCCCAATATTACTAAAAGCAAAATGAATATGAACTTCCGTTTTCAAGAAATTCTCTTCGTCGTAACAAAAGCCAATATATTTCTGAAGTAATATATATTTGAAAAGAGAACAGAAAATATTGGCGACATATCTGAATTTTCCGACCAGATATAATACTCATAGAGAATCCAGTAAAACTCACACATGCGTGCAATATTATTGACGAAATATTTAGTTGTAATTCCGTCTGAAAAGGTCGAGAACATCCTCAAAAGCCGAAGGGTGCCACAGCATCCAGCTATGTATTAAATTGCTTTTCAAAACTCTCGCTTGTACTTCAAACCGTACAATTGCACAATGAGAGAAGAAATCTGTTTATAAATCTCCAAGGATAACGAGATACTTGTATAGGATGCGGATGCGTCCATTTTCGAACTCACAATTGCTATCATTTACTATTTCTGTACTCAAAAATCGAGTGGCCACTTGAAGGACCCACGAACATCGTGGGACGAAAAGACTCCAGTTAGATAACGTTTTAGAAAAAACACTCTGAATCCCAGTATATTTAGAGTAGTTAACCGCAGGTCACAGTTCGTTATTCGAATGAAAGGATGTCGTCGAGGTTTATTTGAATGGTTTGGTTTCGTCTGAGATTGTCACATACTATTCAATTTGGAGGATGTGGTATCTTTAATAATTATGGATGCTTGATTCGGTCCTTTTATTGTTGATTTCTGTGCAATCATATTAATATGAGTAATATTTATTTGTTTTATGGAAACTCATTTTCAACGAAGATGAAGTTAAATATATTTTATAATATATATTTCATACTTTTCGCAATTATATTTTTATTTTTACAAACACGACCGGTTTCGACCGTCAGATCATTTTCAAGTGGTCAAATACAGGAAATGAACTTACTTATACGAGGTATATCGATTAAGTTCGCGGAAAAGTGCCCCGACGGTCCGGCAAGTACAAATATACTTGAAAATACCTTATATTCCCTCACAATAGTCTCAATCGAGTTTGATGCACTGGTGCCACCATTGAACCCAGTGTTGGAACCACAGTGGGTTGAGCGTTTCGAGAAGTGGTGGGAGCTCCCTCGCGGGGATCACCATCCACTGACTCTCTGCCGCTTCTGAACCGCTTTGCCGAATCGTAGACAGCTGATTTTTTCAGACAATCTTTCTTATACACGTCGGTTAACTGTTTCATAATTTCCACGGAAGTTTCGCTGCGTTTCACCAAAAATTTCATCACTATTTTTTGCTCAGTTATTTTATCACTCATGTTCACGACGGCGGGTAAAAACAGGTGTTCAAAGCACAATAAAACACGAAGTATACAACCGATTAACACAAAACTTGCACAGGCTGGCGCAGAAATGAATTCTGTTTCGAATGGAACCAATGCAAACGCTGTAGAGATACCAACCGCCGAAGAATTGCCAACTCCCGTGAACTTAATAGACATACCTCGTATACATACTATCCTGATTTATTATGGGTGATTTCACTTGAGTGTTAACAAAGTTTATTTTTCCAATTATCTCAACAGATTGATTTTCTTTCCTTTGTAGCAATTATGAAGAATTTTGATATTGTTTAATGTTATTGAATGTTTTGTGGTTTTTATATGCCCACATATTGGAAGGTTATTGTTATTGCATAAATGTTCTTTAAATCTGGTTTCGAAATACTTACCTCTCTGTCCAACATAAGCCACCTTACACTCATGGCAATTTTGTAAACTGCTGATTTTTTGAATTTGTCTGATTTTTGTTTAGCATTGAATAATAATTTGCACAAGTTCAGACACTCAAGGAAAAGGTGTTATTTTAAATTTAGAAAAATAATTGCTCAAGTTATTTGAGAAAGAACTTGTGTAGTTGAAATTAGCCTTTTTTTTTCAAGTATCTTTTCGTTATTTAAGGCAATTCTTCAGTTAGTACTTATTTCAATTTTGAAGTCTGTCTGTGACAGTGGAATGAAATCCAAGATTTCCGTTTCAAAGATCTTTTTGAGTTCTATTGATCTTGTACAAAAACTTTCTAAGCTCGAAAACAAACAAAATCTTGAATTAGTTTCATTTGATATTAAGAACATGTATACAAATATTGCAACAGATGAATGCCCTCCGATAGACACAGATATATAAACAAATAATAAGACGCTACCACTAGGAATGAAAACTCGCATCAAAGTGTCAATCTCGGTATTCGCGAGATTCAGGAATTCTAATCTTGCGAAATCTCGATATTGTACGAGATCTCGCATTGTAAAGAAATGATCATCGAAAATGTACGAAAATTCCACTCATTTATTTTTCTATTGGCTCTGATTGTTTTTCAGGATCAAAATAGAGAAATAAAATCTCAAGCTAACCAGTAATTTATTCAGAGTGTAACAAATTAGTCTAAAACTTGAAAATATAAAAATATAAAGTATCTTGGATTTCATCTCCATCCGACTCCGAATGCTGCATGCCAGATAACCAGCTGAGGATAACGCCTGTTCTGCCTCGACACTTGTTGGTACTACAGATAAGAGACATTGGTAAGCGAACTGTAGATTTTGTCCTTTTGACCCTCCTGACTCGTACAAATTGATTTCTTTCTTCAAAATCATATCAAGTGACGATGACAAAGGTGCCACACGTTTTTGCGTACGCTCTTTCAATGCCATTTCAAATTCCTCATCGAGACTAAGAGAAGCGTTCGCCATTTCAGGCTCTAAATAGTTTTTCACTGCAGCTAATGGTATTGAATCGTCATCATCACTTTCATTCTTGGCTTCATCTGCAACTGAAGATGTAGAGGTTTTGTTTTGTATATTGACTGCAATATTGTCGTCTTTGGTACTATTCTTGTGTAATCTTCCGATTAACTTTATTATTTCTTTCTTGATTGAAGATTTTGGAGGCGGTTTGAAAGTTCGATAACTAGCAGACTGATTGAAATATACGTCGCATTGGACAGGGTCTGTCAAATAATACAATGCTGCGGTCATAAATATTCGACGTTCATTAATCCGAGCCCTCATGGATTCAGCAAGTTTTTGAGCTACTGGTGTTCCGAGTTCTTCTAACTTATTCACCATAAATTGCAGAGTAGTTTTGGCAGTTAACAAATCTAAATTTAAACGACATAGTACTTCCACTGCCACTTTTGTAGGCTTAAATACGAGTTCTAAATCTGATAAAGCACGATATTCTTCGTCTGAGAAACTATGATTTGTATTCGATCCAAGATTGCAATCAATCAAGGCTTTGCTTACACATTGCTTTGCCTTATTGAAGGTGGAAATCATATCTGCAAGACTAGACCAGCGTATTTTGCAGTCCAGCACGAGTTGCACATTTTTGCTGAATTCGCCCTTCATATATTTCAGAAGAATGTCATTCTTCGTTGGTGATTTTGTAAAAAGATTGACTACTTATCTTACTTTTCTGGTGATCAAATTCTGGCACTAAGTCAACTTCATCTACAGTCATCTGCAGTCAAATCCTTCATTATCAATAATGTCATCAAATTCTTCATCGTCAGACTCCTCCACATCTGACTGAGCTACGTGTCTTTTGTACTTTCTTGTTGCGTTTCGATTCCACGTTTTGATTTGTAAATCACATCTTTAACTCCCAATTGAATGCCGTGAGTGTAGCATAGCTGGTGAAGAGGATTCATGAGTCGCCCAACGTTCACCATTACACTGGCCCCATCTGTAGTAACACCTACTATATCTTCATCTAATGACAAGCCATATTCTGATAATTTTTTCTTCAAAATTGTTATGCAACTCTCTGCAGGCATGCTTCCTACTATGCGTACCTGAATGAAGGAAATTTCGCACAACGCCAGTAGATTGCCGAGAGAATGCAAATGATTATCGATGATGAAAATGAGCCATTGATAATGATGAGTGATGAGGCTCATTTTCATTTCAGCTGTTCGGTTAATAAACAGAACTGCCGATACTTTACAGTGAGAAAATCTACGGTTGGTGCGCTATGAGCCGTCTTGGGGTGATTGGACAATATTTTTTCAAGAATGAGAGAAGGTCAACCGTAACTGTAAACTCAGAGTGATATGTTTCCATGCTGTAGAACTTTATTATCCCAGAATTACGACGACTAAGGATGAATAGAGGAAATGTTTGGTTCCAACAGGATGGTGCCACTGCACACATACAGCCAGAGTTGGAAGTTGTGCGTTGCATTTTTCCTGGTCATGCAATCTCTAGTTTTGATGATGTGCCGTGCCGTTGCCCCCTCGTCCCCAGGATCTCACTGCTGGTGATTATTTTTTGTGGGGGAATCTAAAGACTGAGGTCTACGTCGATTAGCCTCGAAATCTGCAAGATTTGAAAGAAGCCATCACAAAAGGAGGGCAATCAATACCGATTTGTTAGAGCGGGTAATGCGGAACTTTGAGAATCGACGACAGCAATGCATTGCGGAACACGGATGTCATCTGCCTGATGTTATTTTCAGAACATGATTTTTTTTCACTATTTCCACACTGCATGGTCACATTTAAAATCACAAGAAATGGCGCAATGTATCAAAATGATCACACATGGTATATATGGAAAAAACACAATGTAAGTGAACTGATTTATTGAGAAACTATAAAATGTTGCAAAATGAACTGAAAGATATAAATATTAATGAACGAAAAAAAATTAATTGTTGGAGTGAGCGGCTAGAAAATCAGTACTACACACTCCACAAAAAGTGTCGAAATGGGTCAAACAGACGATTTTCTTACATTTTTTACAGTTATATTTGGTAAGTTTACGTTTATTTCCCGGGCCTGCACAATCTTCACATCTTTTTCTCTTCATTCCAGTTGTTTCTGGTTCTTCGTGTTCATCATTTCCGGGAGTTTGGTAGATTTTCAATTTATTTTGTAAATTCAGGGGCATTCCCAACGTTAGCTCACTTCTTCTTGATAATTGTGGTAAAACAAGTTCATGGAATAATTGTTTCAAGAATTCTTTTCTTCTTATGACTTTTCGATCATTTCCGAAATAAATGACTTTGGCATTTATACCACTCATATTGAGAATAGCAAAAAAAATTACCATAGGCCAACGTCGGGTGTATCGTGCGACATTGTACGAAGCACACAATTGATCGGTTGTGTCCACTCCGCATTCGTTTTATTATAAAACATGATTATCTCTGGTTTTTCCCTTTTTCGGCACATAAGATACTAATGTGCAATCTTTTGAAAACCAAAGATGCTGTTGTAAATTGGTCTCTCTTTTGTTGACACGAACTGGGAAGGAATTTCCTCTTATTTTTTCTTAGGGTGCCAACGAAAGACAGCTTTTTTCTTTTAATTCTTTCAGTAATTTTATACTGCTGAACCAATTATCGGCAGTAATATTTCTACCTGAGCCGAAAATTGGTTGTGATAATCTGATGACCACATCATGTGGTTTGTTGCTAACACAATACTGGCCTTGTGGCTGCGAACCGGCATAAATTTCTAGATTATATAAATAAAAACCTATGCATCAACTAGTGCGAAAATTTTAAAGCCATATTTGTTAGGCTTACTGGGGATGTACTGCTTGAAGGCACACCTTCCCTGAATCCCTCAAGTTTTTCATCTATAACAACATTTTCCCCGGGAGAATAACATTTCTGACAGTTTTTACGAACAGAGAAAAAATCTCACGTACCGCTGACAGTTTATCTAGGATTTTCCGTTCCTCGCGTGTGCTCTTGTCGTCAAATCTCAAACATCGGATGATGAATTTGAAGCGTTTAATGCTCATCACTAGGTGAAGTTTTTCTATACCATCGTTCTGACTTCCCCAAAGGTCTTCTAAACTCTGCCTGTTCCCCTTCCAGATGCCAATCAGAAATAATAATCCGATAAATGCTTTGAGTTCAATGAGATCAATTGGAGTTGCATCTCTTGCACGTGAAAACGAGGATTTTATACTATCAATGTATTGATTGGTTGATTGGACAATAATTTCCAGGATTTCATCGGACACAAGTTGACTCCAACATTCTAATGGCGTACGCGCAGTTTTCGCTTCTCCTATAACGCCTGGCAACCTCTTAGTGATGTTGTGTGCTTGACGACGACCTTCAGGAAAAGCGCTAGAGAACCATTTTGTCTCCTTATCTCGTCCCATGAAGTAATTGATGTCTGATTTTCTTGGAAATTTGTACTCTCGATTTCGTCCTCTTCATCACTTGTATCAGATTGTTCAGTCTCGGAATTCTCTTCACGCGTTTCTACATTGTCCTCATCATCTGTATCACTTTCATCTCCGAATTCTTCTTGACCTTGATCGTCTTCATCATCTCACAATAATTTTTGAATTTCGTCTATATCCTTAGGATTATTCAAATTGAACTTCCTTTTACGATCCGCCATTTCGACTACCTGTTGAAAAAAACATTGAATATCATGAGATCGGGCGCAATATATCAATTTGATATTAGATGAAAATAATTCAGTATTTAACAATTTTGCTTCAAAAAACACTATACATACTAACAAGATAAGGTTTACAACTCACCTGAGATCAAATTTTGGAATTATCAAGAAATTTCAAAACTTCGCGTATTCAGGCGCAATGATTCAATTGACACTGAATGTTGCGTATGAGCAGTGCGGGTTATAACTAGAGAAGTCATGAGAGTTGGGTTAAACAACAGCTCCCACTCAAATATTCTGTTGAAAAGTATTTCGGCGATATCATTTTGATATTATGCGCCCGACGGAGGGTTAAGCTTTCATTTTACGCAATTAAAAATGTTCTACGTTGAAAAACAGCTGAGTTGTTCTCATTTCAAAAACGCCCTTCTATTACGCCCCACCCAGTAGAAATGTATTTGTAATTGAATAAATTATATTGGTCTTTTATCGGAATGAATACAACTTTCGGTTTATAAAACAAGTTTCGGTTAATATCTCAGCAGGGGAGAATTCAAAGAAAAAATCTTAAATAATATTGTGGCATTATTTTGATTAGATTTTTCGAATTCCGGGTAATTAATAGCTGGCAGTGATTTCAAAGAAATTTATAATATGTCAATGAGTGAAATGAATATTGAAGTTTAATTCATTCCCATTTTGGCATAAATCATATTCTTCCTTTCCGTTTTTGCACGCCTACATGCAACTACATTATCCACTGAAAAATTCACTTTTCCGAAGCGGAACAGACCAATATCATCAGAAATAATTTATTCCAAGAGCTTCTTCAATTATAATGCAATTACGGAATTCTGTGCATATTTAAATACAAATTACATTTTTAAGACGGAGGAAAGCTATAAAAAAGTCGCTGCAATATGACAAAGAACATCGCCAAGCAATATAGCATTTTGAACCCCTCACAATCACTGGTCTTCTTCTTCGAAAGAAAAACAATAAATTTTAAGCTGGTTTCATTAGTACGTATTTGTCATTTTCAGAACAATTGTATCATAAAACTCTAATAGGTACTTTTTAAAAGGGACACTTTGAGGTTTATCACTTAATGATTTCCAATGCTCTCTTATAATAGCTTTTTTCCTCCGTCGTATTCGGCAGTATTCTACTTCACTCAGATCTTTATTACTTTTTCTCCGTTTAATTCACAATCGATACCCAAAACTACATAAAAAGATATCTTCTATTCAGATATTAGGAAGATATTCGGAATATAAAACACGACTGGGCCATAAAATGCAGTCAGACACAAAAGTGCAGAGAATTCGTTACACCCCCGTTCTCCAGAAGGGTTTCGTTCTTGGGATGGCAAGGGGTAATTGTACATGCACTCGACGCTACCCCATCTACTCTCAACTTGTCGGCAACACACTTTTTATATGCAGCTTTTTGATTTATATTAACTTCCTCTCACTCACTTATTATTAAAAGGGTCCCAAGTTTTAACAGACATTTTAGAGGAGTAACTTTTTTTTTATATCCCAATCAACGATAAATTTCTAATATTTTCTTCAACTAAAGCACATTAAATACGTTCAATTCCTAGTATTTCCTGAATCAATAAAATGGCAGAACCAAGAAATGAATTTCTCATTCAGCAATGATTTTAGCTTTTCAATTGGAATACTACGAATAAGTAGGTCATTGATATTTAAATCATATACAAATACAGAGATTTGAATTTGGGAGGCTTTTACTTAGAAGAATTCCATTATCAATAACAAAAACAAGTAATAGTTTTAGGAATTTTACTGAATAATTGTGATTCGTAACGCGTTTCACTACACCGTAGCTTCTTCAGTCGTCTCAGGCTTCTTCGTCTGAAGAAGCTACGGTGTAGTGAAACGCGCTACGAATTACATAATTCAGTAATAAAAACAAGTACTGTGTTTTAAGGAATTTTACTTAATAATTGCGATTCGTAACGCGTTTCACTACACCGTAGCTTGTTCAGACGAATGAATATACAGAAAAATATAAATGAGAATATAACTATAAATGTTCTTGAGTAGGAAGAAGCAAATCAATAAGCTTTTAATTGGTTATTTATGACAGGTATATCCAATAAAATTAAGGAATAGATTGCTCCCCGAAAAGATTCAATAGAAGTGAAGGGCTTAAATCGACTTGTTCATTGATCAGTCTACCTGAGTATTTGTATTTATTGATTTTAAAGTTTCCCAAAGATCTACTTTCCAATATTTATTATCTGTATGCAAAATTTCAAACTGTGGGTCGAAAGAGTAATTATTTTCTAAGAGATGATTCGCGTAGTTTGAATCTGATTTTCATTTGAAAAACTGCGTTTATGTTCCGATATTCTAATATTAAAATTTCTATGTGTTCTACCAATGTAAAAATTATCACAGACCTTCCAACTCAATCGATAAACACCTGATTTATTGTTTTTACCTGGTTTGGTTTATTATTTTTTATATATTTGCCTAAATTATTATTAGTTTGGAAAGCTATGTTGAAATTATTGCTTTTGGGAGTCAACCTGTTTTTCAAGCACATTGAGTAGAACCATATATTCTGAGTGTGAACTGCACATCTTTATAGTATTTATAGATTTTAGTTTCTCACTTGTAATGCCAACGTAGGTAAAGGTGTTGAAAAATTTCAGAAAGTGGTTAAAAACATAATTTCGACAGCAAAATCATTAATTACAGACCACGAAAAATATAAATTCATTAACTCCAATCCACAATCCCCGAATTATATTCGTTGATAAAACTTCATAAACCTAATTACCCTATTAGACCTGTTGTTTCTTATGTAACGTTCAAACTTTCAAAATTCCTCAACGACTTGCTAATAAAACATTGCAATTTTAAATCTATATTTCCGGTCAAAAATTCATACGAACTTATTGCCAATATCAAAGATACCACTATACCACCTAATGCCAAACTCATTTCTTTCGATGTTAAGAATCTATTTCCCAGCATTCCTCCGAAAGATACGTATTACTTAGTTGAAGAATTATTAGAAAAGAATCATGTCAATACTATAATTAAATCAGATATTCTTTCATTATTACAAATTTGTTTAGATCAAAATTATTTCCATTTCAATAACAAATATTATACTATTGAAGACAGCTTGATTATGGGCAATCCGTTAAGTCCTTTGTTAGCAGAAATATTCATGAATAACTTAGAGAAATTAATTCATAATCATCCACTCAGTAAATATTGTTTATACTGGTATCGCTATGTAGACGATATCATTATTTGCTTCACAGGAACAGATAGACAGTTGAAAATTTTCGAAAATCATATAAATTCATTACATCCAAAAATTGCATTCACAACCGAAATAGAAAGCAATAATTCGATAAATTTCTTAGACGTAACAATTTCGAATGAAAATGGAAAACATGTTTTCGCAATTTACCATAAGCCGTCACATACAGATATTATAATACATAACTCGTCGTGTCATCCATATCAACATAAAATGTCAGCATTCAATAGTTTTATTCATAGATTGATTAACATCCCGTTATCACCAGAAAATTTCAACAAAGAACTAAATTTGATTAAACAAATAGCCAAAAATAATGGTTACAATCCCAAGTAGCAATAATTTCAACATAGCTTTCCAAACTAAAAATAATTTAGGCAAATATATAAAAATAATAAAACCAAACCAGGTAAAAACAATAAATCAGGTGTTTATCGATTGAATTGCAATAATGTTTACATTGGTAGAACACATAGAAATTTTAATATTAGAATATCCGAACATAAACGCAGTTTTCAAATAAAACATCAGATTCAAATTACGCGAATCATCTCTTAGAAAATAATCACTCTTTCGACCCATAGTTTGAAATTTTGCATACAGATAACAAATATTGGAAAGTAGATCTTTGGGAAACTTTAGAAATCAATAAATACAAACACTCAGGTAGACTGATCAATGAACAAGTCGATTTAAGCCCTTCACCTCTATTGAATCTTTTCGGGGAGCAATCTATTCCTTAATTTTATTGGATATACCTGTCATAAATAACTAATTGAAAGCTTATTGGGTTGCTTCTTCTTACTCATGAACATTTATAGTTATATTTTCATTCATATTTTTCTGTATATTCATTCGTCTGAAAAAGCTATGGTGTATGAAACGCGTTACGAATCGCAATTATTAAGTAAAATTCCTTAAAACACAGTACTTGTTTTTATTATTGATAATGGAATTTTAGGAAGTAAAAGCCTCCCAAATTCAAACAATTATTCAGTAAAATTCCTTAAGAAGTATTACTTGTTTTTGTTACAAATACAGCGAATTTCCTCAAAAACAACAATCGCACCAACTCATCTATTTTTCATCACTTCATGAAAATAATTTAAATGCATTCTAATGGTTTTACGGAGTACATGGCTATGAGTTGCAAACAAGGCTTCGGTTCAAGGCGGGAGAGTTTTGTGTTTTTGCCAGATCGGATGTCCCATTCCAACGAAATGATACATCCTCCAAGGATTACTTTTTCGACCTGGCATGGATCATAATCTGTTTCTAAAACAAAACCATATTTCTCTGTTGTCTGTATCGACTTCCTAACGATAACAACTACTCAAAATTGTTTCAGTGCCTAGACGACAAGGTAAACACAATCTAAATACAGCATCCGTCAGCTGAGGTGATTATAATGGGAGACTTCAACGTCCACAACATCAACTGGCTCCAACACTCAAATAGGTCGAGCAGGACGAGAAGCAGATGCCTATGAGTCTGAATTATCCAATATTTTGGGACAATTCGAAATACGTTTTAATGATTGCAGAAAATTGGCAACTATAGCATCATTTATGAGTTATCCTCTTTCATGTAAAACATTGAGGAATTGGCTACTGAAATTGCTAGTCAGTTTAATATGAACTCATATTCTGTAGAAAATGAGTTGGTGCAGATTATAACAGATATACATCTCAAAGCTACAGCATCTGATATAACTTTCTGGTGTTTTATATCTGAAGATAAATGTTCGAATCTAAGGCAAATCGCCCTTCAACTGACGGCAATTTTGGATCAACCTACTTGTGCGAGTGTGTATTTTCTGAAATGATGATAATTAAGTCAAAATATCGCAATCGACTAACTGGCGATCATATGTCATCATGCTTGCGATTAGCACTCAGTGGTTACGTACCAACTTGTACGTAAAAGTTAAGTTTAATACCATATGTAAGTCTTTTGTTTTGTAACAACCAATAACTCGCAATTTTGAATAACTATGAGTTTTTCAAGTGATATTATAGAGAAGTCCCTAACTAAACCTAACCCAAACCTTGACTAAAATAATGTATATTGTGCGGAAAGCTAATATCTATAAATGTTACGGTACACCCTACCTAAGTAGGAAGGTTAGTAGTCCAAAAGTATTGAGGTAGAACTCAGTTCAAGTTTGGGCACCCCTAGGCTAAATCATATATATGTTCTTACATCAGCATTGTAGAAACCGTGCTTGTTTGAATGTTGTAAGTTCAATTTATTACAAGGTTTTCAATTATTTGTTACTTAGGAAACATATTCAATCACGTCATAATTTGGAACAATATTATTCTCCTCGAGAGAGATTTTCTTGGTTATGTAACCTCAATTTGACGATTTTCAGGCTTTTTACTTTACTTATGCTCTAATACATTGTTTGGTAATGAATTCCAGGATTATAGTTCTCATGAGGCATAAATTATTTCAAACTTGATATGTCTACGCGTTTCGGAGAAATTACCCAAAAATTTTCTGGTGATATAACAACAGATCTATAGTTTTCATAATTTCCTTTTTCCAAGATATAATATATTGCTTCTAGACAAACTTCTAAGAAAATAGGAAATACGTCTCAGCTTTTGATTCCCTTACTATTATCAAAATATGCAGCAGAATGCTACATACACAATGTTTCTGTGATTAAGCTGATGGAAAAAGCAAATAAGTACATTATTGCAATTTATTTTTCGTAGATATCAACAAATTTACAGTTTTCAGTTATTTTTCTATATCCGTGCTTTATAAGTTTTCTATTCATCAAACTTACGATACGTCACAGAATCTTTCGATTGCTTTGACTCAGAAGTTTGATTTTTTCATAGTAGTAAGAAATTTTTCACTTGAATATTCGATATGAAGTTCAACTCGATAGTTATACGTATTCCTGGAATAAAGGGTCTCGACAAATAAGGGACGGACAATGAAGTGATCCTGTTCAAGGATTCCTTTTTTTCTTTTGGACAATGTAACCCTAAAAACCCAACTTGTGAGATGTGTTCCTATTATAATACGATAAATTTATTTTATCTGAACATAGATTCCTTAATGAAATCAAAAATTTATTCGGTAGTGCTCGTTTGATCGATTCGTCGATCTGAAGGTTTACTTTAATTGAAAAAAGATTTAATCTGGGATTACTGAACACAATTCATTCATTCATAATCCGTAAATTGCTTTGAAATAATAAGTGGTATTGAAATTAAATGATAGTGCTAAGCGCCACGCTTTAACCTTCATTGATTTTTAGATAAGATAATGAAAAATTTTTGGAAACAACCTTGTACTTAAATTGTTTAATATTCAGAAAATAAATAACTTAGATTGCAGTAGATCGCCGATATCTTTATAGTCCGTATTAAACGAATATATAAATAAATCATGCAAGATTCACTTTTTCCGAAAAGTCAGAACAAGTTCTCTCGAAAACTATGTTGCCTATTAATCTCAACTCATTATAGAATACATATTAACATAAATTTCAAGTTAGTACAAGTATTGAACATTAGAAGGACATGAGGAGCAATGGAATTATTTTTCTCAACTGATAAAATCAAACGCTAGTGGAGGTTACTTCATGCAAATTTATTTCATATCTATATATATAAAAGAAAGTCAGTTTAGTTACACTATTTATAACTCAAGAACGGCTGTACAGATATGGCTGAAAATTGGTGGGTAGGTAGCTTAGAGCCAGGACACGGACATAGGATACTGTTTATCTCGTTCGACAGCGTTCCCGTGTGACTCGGACGTATGGATGACAATTTGATTTTTGTAAGAAATCAATGAAAAAGAGTGAACTATAAAACGAAAAAAAAAGGAAAAGATAGAAGTTTATGATACTTTTATGAAGGCAATCGATGATGAAAATGGTGGTTTATAATTCCTAGATGCCCCTGGTGGAACTGGTAGTACATACCTCATGTCAGTAGTTTTAGCCACTGTTCCTGTTCACAATAAGATCAATGGAACAATGTATGCAATCGAATCTATTGAATGCGTCACAAATGATGATGAAGCCACAGCTATCTAATTGAATTTTTAAACTCCTTGGATGTGCCTGGCTTACCACCGTACAATTTACGCCTAAAGGTTGGCTCCGTAGTAATCATGCTTCGAAACATAAACCAACCAACACTGTGCAACTGTAAGCGTTTGGTGGTTAGAAATTGATGAACAATGTAATTTACGCGATGATACTGAAAGGAAAATTCAAAGGTGAGGTTAAGTTCTCATTAAGAGGATCCCAATGATCCCAACCGATATGCCGTTTGAATTTAGAAGACCTGAATTTCTGATCCGTCTTGCATTTGTCATGACCATCAACAAATCACAAGGCCAATCCTCAAATGTTTATGGTTCGAATCTAGAACATCCATGCTTTTCCAATGGTCAATTATATGTGGCATGTTCACGGGTTGGAAGATCATCTGCGTTGTTTATTTTTGCGCCTGATAATAAAACAGAAAATGTCGTGTATTACAAGGTACTTAAGTGAGGAGCAACCTATGTTTTATAATACAGAAATAATAATGAATGATTAATGTAGGTACTTTTTTTTGTATTTTTTCTAATAAAAAAAATTAATAAATTCCAAAATCTGCTTATTTATTGCCTTGAAGGCTGAACAGAGTTCGCTGGATCAGCTAGTAGCAAATAAAAGAAAATGTGATTTACACTTAACTATTATATTTGTAACGCATTTCGACGACACTACGTCTTCATCAGACAACTGTAAAATAAAAACTAAACTAGGATACAACAATTTATATATCATGTTGATAATGAACTATTGGGCCGTATTCATAAGAAAAGGATATGCTTATATTGGCAAAATTTAAAGGATATCTCTCCCATCGTTCATAATTATAATAATAATAATCATAATAATTTCGAGCGAATCCTTATACTTCGAAAAGAGTACAAGCAAGTTCTCATACTCGTAGAGGAGTAAATGAGTATTCTTGACAGCGACCTTTTTCTTCCAGCGAAACGAAAAGTAAATCCTTCGAAAAAGCTGACTTTGGTTAGTATCTGACTCAACTCCGAAGTGAAAAATTGTTCAGTACGATTCTTAGCAGAATGGCAGATTTTGTGGGTGTCAGGGATGTTAAACATTACATGCCCCGTGTGCCTACACTTGTTCGCGATTTTAAAGCATTTTACCGGTTTGAAGAGGAAAATGTACATTGGCTTTCAAACAGGTTCTTAGGAATTAGTGAAGAAACTCGTGTGGCACGTCATCTGTCCACAGAATGTTTACGTTACCTCAGTGATCTAGGATATCAGAAAGGTATAGGCCAAGAACTTGGAGTGAGTCAAGCTACGGTATCTCGCACCATCAATGACACAATTGACAAATTATATTCACATGCAAATGAATGGATCCTGCTACCAACAATGAAATAATGTAAGCGAAAAGTTTATGGCAAAGCAAATACTAATTTCCAACAGTTATTGGCGATTCTACCCACAAAGGGATTCTGAAACCGAATCATCATGGGGATGAATACAATAATCGAAAAGAAAAACCAACAATGAATGTGTAAGCTCTATATGATGCCAAAGAAATGTTCACGAGTGTTGACGTCATATGGCCTGGATCAGTACAAGACTCAAGAATATGGAGAAGTTCTCAAATATGCTTACAATTAAGAAATAGGCAGAATGTTCTGCTACTTGGGGATGATGGATATGGGATAGAGCCATGCCTAATGACTCTATTCAGAAATCCTACTGCAGGAGCTGAGTCAAATTATAATAAGCTCTAAAAAAGAGAAGGTAGTAATTGAATAATGTTTTGGCCAATTAAAACGCAGGTTTCCTATTTTACAATACGTCTGTCGTTTGAAATTGGAAAATGTACCAGAAGTAATAGTGTCTTGTCTCGTGCTTCATAATGTGGCGAAACTTTTGGATGATCCTGACTTTGATTCAACTATTATTATGGTTACGATGTCCGTATGAGACGGTTTATGGACGATGCAGAAATGATGTCTATTATACAATTAAGTAATAGTTAAATCAAAAATTGATTAAATCATTTTATTCAATAATGATAGTGAATTTCATATTTGGCTGGATTGAATCTTTCGATGATAGCTTTATTTGGATAGTTGTTATACTACTATGTCCAAAAAATAAAGTGCCTCAGCATTTATTTTGAAAAAGGTTCATTTTCCTCCAAATTAATTTCATCGCCTTCAAAGCGATCCCCTGCAGATACAATGTACTTCCGTCCGTCCGGATTCTCCAATCTTCAAACCAGTTGTTAAGATCGATTTCCGAGATGTCCTTCAGCTCTCTCTTCGATTCGGATTGTATCTCTTCTATTGATTCAAAACGTTGTCATCGGATCGGTCTTTTGAGTTTGCTGAATTACCAGAAGTCACACGGTGCCCAATCAGGAGGATACGGCGGTTGTGAATAATATGGGTCGAGTTTTTGGCAAAATAGTCACGAAGAATCAATGCACTATGAGACGGTGCATTATAGTGGTGCAAAAACCAAGAATTGTCTAGGTACCAAGCGAGATTTGACGCGTCTGGGGCCCATAACATCCTTCAAACTGGTATTGACTGATACTTTTGAAATGCCTACATGATCAGCAAGATCTCTTTTTGTTAATTGAAGGTTTACAAGCAGCAAACTTTGATTTTTTGGACGTGAACTTCGTCGGTCGTGGTTGATGGATGACCGGGACACTCTTCGTCTTCTACACATTCTCGACCCTTTTGGAACTTTGTATACTAGTTTTTTTGACATAACCTCAGCACCAATGGCTTTTTGCACTATACAAACAAAATTTAATGCAAATTCTTTGAACAACAAATGCAGACATTCTAAATATCGAAAAATTGGCTTCTAGGAGCTTACAAAACAAAACTTATTGTCTTGGCACAGATATCAAAGACAGTCTTACAAATGAAAAAATAATTGTACCAACTCCATTAGCTCGCGCAGTTTAAATTCAGCTTACTTTTTGGACACAGTAGTATACTGTAGTATCATCAATTATCCATAAAGATAACTACAATACAATACAGTAACAACCTTTAGCTAAACAGTTTTACATTAGTTTCTGTATGTGGATATAATTGTATGTTTTACTGGCATACTAAATATCTGCGAAAAGTTTACATATTCAATTCATCTATTAGAACACAGATATACAGGGATATCCACCGGGACCGTCCGTTAAAAACTTTCTGAATTCCAATTACAATATCAAGCTGAAATTTTATACGCGGCCATAACTAGCGATTTCCAATTGAAGTAAAATATTTTCGAAGCGATGCCATGTCCGGTTATACCGGAAGAGGGTCATCACTTTGGTATTTCAAATAGAAATCTACCTTTTTTTTATACATCTAGAACCGACATTTGATCACGGCATAAAATACCCAAGTTGTTGGCACTTATCTGTCAAAACTTTTGACAGATTTAATTATTTTTGTTATAAACTCGATTTTTGAGGAACATTAAAAAAATAGTAGCTCGTAGATCTTCTGCACTACAGACACAATTTTTGCTTGGGTGGATAGAAGAAGGATCAAGAAATTTTTTAAGCAGTCTACACATGTCGAATGTTTATTGCTTTATTTTGTATGATTTTTTCAATTTGGCCTTTTTCAAACAGCAATAACTCAATTTTTCAAATGCCACGTGCCAATTTTTATATCGCCATCAGATGAGGCGTCAAATTTCAGATGGAATTGTATAAGCATGTACTATACCCATCTCTTATAGTTCCGAAATAATTTGGGAATATATTGAATTTTGATGATTTTGCAAGAACTAATAGAGAATGCTTTGAAATATTTGAATCAAGGAGCTGAACTGCCTACGCTCATCTGACAGGTGCCTAAAATTAATGTACTTCCCACTTCCGGTATAACCGGAAATGGTATCATTCCGAATCAATTAAATCCAAGAAAAACAAAAATAGGAATGAAATAGAATAGTAAAGAAATTCCACTGATAGGTCCATGTAAAAAATAAAACATTCATCTAATGGGGAACAGTCTATACTTCTTCCACATTGTATATACTAAAATTTTTGGGTTAGGCAAAAGCCTACCGGAACGATTGTTAATTATCTCAGTTATGTACCTACCGATTTCTTTGAAAATTGGTATTCCTACATTGCTGAACATAAATGGGAATTCAGTGTTGATATTTTGTGCAGTCGCTAATGTTATCTCAGTTATTTACCTACCGATTTCTTTGAAAATATTCCATTGCAAATTACAAATTCAGTGTTGATATGTGCTCGCTAATTTCAAAAGTAACACCCTATATGTTTATTTATTTTAGATTCAGAGAAATTTTTTTTTAGAAACAATCAACAAAAACATTTCCCTCAATGTCGAGTTCATAAAAATTAAAATAATAAAATTACATCACCTAAATCAAATTACTTTTGATTTAATAATAAACGGGACAGGTTGATAAATAATGTCAAGTATTTTTTGAAGTTTAGATTTTTGCACTTTAATTCCTTATAATGGTATTCAAGCTCAGTGAAGCAGAATGGATCGAGGTTTTGTTGATGCGCGGATATGGTGACAGACAACAATCTTACCAAGAAATTCGCAGTCTGTTCCATACTGTTCACCCAGATCGTCAAATTAGTAAATCTGCAGTATGCAGAACTATTCAGCGATAAGAAGCAAGTCGGCAAGTGAAAGATATTCCCAAAGCAGTACGCCCGAAGTCTGCCACTGACGAATAAACAAAGTAGGGCATTTTACTGGCAATTGAGGAAAATCCTCAGGTTTCTACAAATGAACTAGACTTTAATCATGATATTTCTCACAGGTCAGTTAAAAATTAAATCATATAAAATTCATTTCCTTCATGAGCTTACTGAAGACGATCCTGATAATAGAGTACAATTTTCAGAGACCATCATGAAAATGATTATGGCGAATCCAAATTTTTTGAATAGAATCGTCTTCTCGGAAGAAGCTGCGTTCTGCCTCAACGGTACAGTAAATAGGCAAAATTGCCGTATTTGGTCGCGAGACAACCCACATTGGATTAAAGAGGTTCATACACAACATCCACAAAAATTGAAAGTTTGGGCCGGTGTTATCGGTGACCTCATAATTGGTCCATTTTTTATAGAAGGGAATTTAAATGGAGATCGATATTTGGAATTATTGAGAAAAGAAATTGTACCAGCCATAACAGCTTCATTTCCAAATTTAAATAATGCGTTAGCCCCAGCTGATATTGTATGGTTTCAACAAGATGGAGCTCCGCCACACTTTGCGGTAGATGTTCGAAATTATCTGGATGAAGTGTTTCCAGAAAGATGGATCGGTAGAAAAGATCCTATCGAATTGCCCCCACAGTCACCTGATCTATCGCCTCTGGACTTCTTTTTATGGGCCAACTTGACATGCAGAGTTTATAGAGAACGACCTGCCAATCTAGATGAGTTAAGGCGTCGCATAACAGAAGAAATCATTTTGATACCCCCACAATTTCTGCAAAATTCTCTTAGAAATTTCAGTGATCGATTAGGTTATTATCAGGAGGTGAATGAAACTCATTTTCAACCCTTACTATAGTTTCAATAAGAAAATTTCTCTCGTTCGTGCAACAATCAAAACTTCAACAAATACTTGACAATAATTGTCCACCTGTCACGTTGATTACGAATTCGAGAGTTATTTGATTTAGGTGATAATAATTATTGTCATTTTGATTTTTTTATGAACACGACATTGGAGGAAAAGCATTTTTCTTGATTGTTTCTGAGGAAGTTTTTTCTTCTGAATCTGAAAATAAATGAACATATAGGGTGTTATATTTAAAATTCTCATCTTGTCGTTTCCGGCTACACCGGAAACACTATTGAGCACAAAATAATAACACTGAATTCTTTATGCTTCACAATGTAGGAATACCAATTTTCAAAAAATCTGTATAATGAAGTAGAATGAAGTTTGAATAAATGCTAGATGATAATATTCCTATGAAAATCATTTTTCTTCGATGAAAATGGAAAATCTGTTATCCCCAATCTTGTGCATATAACATTAGATCATCATCATAGAAAGAGTGGGATTAAAGAATGAATTAAGGAAATGAAAATTGAACTTTTGTCGTTGTATTAAACTTCACAATCACAATGAGGGAATTATTTGACCCCTTTTAATCCTTGGCAAAGGATTAAAATAGTGTGAAAGACATTTGGCGGATTCACTGACTGATGTTGGAGGTGTTAAGTATAACTAACTATTGAATTGATAACTGCGGTGTCAAACACAGACTAGTCAGAAAGATTTTCGATTAAGACCGAAAGAATTACACGTGTCAGGGATTTAACAGTTTTTATTTTACATGTCACAGATTATAAATCAAGGTTATTTATATGCTAACTAAATTGGATCGTTGATTCCGAATGACTGAGTATTTTCACTCAAGAAAAGATTATTTAACGAAAATGAAATAAAATATATTTTATACTTTCCACGATTTTATTATCAAAAACACGACAGGTTTCGACTGTCAAGTCATTTTCAAATGGTCAACTACAGGAACCAACGTACTTATATAATTACTAGCCTAATTACAAATTCAGTAGTGAAGATGTATTGATATCCAGCTGACTGTTAATAGTGTTTTCAATTGGGTTTCTACAAAGTTTATTGATTTCCAAACATTCCAGCAGATTAATTTTCAGTCCTTCGTTGAAATTATGAAGAACTTTGATATTATCGAATGAAAATTGTAATAATTTTTTTCCAGTAAATTATTTTATTTTATAAAACATAGCATCATTCAATAAGGTTTCGACTTTACTTGACATAAATTATGGAAAAAAAATCAATAACTGTAAAAGTAATGGCTGTTTATGTTAATCCAGTTCCAAACGAAGCTCCTTGCGGTGGCCATCACTTATCCTTGGAGGTTCATTTAAAATCAATCAGACAAATAAAAATAGTTTTGTTAATAGATAATCTAGTTCCTGATAGGAGGTTTTATTTTTGATTTTTAAAATGGCGGCCTCTAGAAAATTTTTTCCAGATTTTCGGGAAAAAACCAAAAGTTGATTGCTTATGAAAAATCGAAATTAGAAGGAAAAAATCCTTCAATCAGACACTAGAGTTTCATGTTTCAAAAAAGCTGTATAAATTTCATTGAAATCTATTGAGTGGTTTCACCAGTTCAGAAAACATACTTTTGAGAAAAATGCATTTGAAGTTTTACCAATTTATGTAAAATAACTTACAGGGTGTTACATAACAGTATGTCACAACTTGAGGGGATAACCTACGTGCAATTTTAATAAAAAAAGTTTATGTAAACATAGGTCCGCAAAAACTTCGTTACGGAGCTACAGGGTGTTGATATTTCCGGAAAAATATGTTTTTTCTTCAAAACTATCGCAGTTTTTGAGATAGTTTGCCCAAATTCGAAATGCAAGCTATTTTTTAGAGCCTACATCATTACACGACCTAAATTTTAACTAGAATCTAGAAGGTGTTTTTTTTTTCCTGATCCATGTCCTCTTTTGTCCTTTAAAACTTTTTTTGCAGTACCTCACTGATTAGCGTTCAATCAATTTTCGTCATCTTCGTTCAATTTAGAAACTTTTTAGACACTTGTAATTTTTTCTTATCTCCAACCGTTCTCGATCAAAAAATCATTAAACGATTGTATACATTGAATTGAAAGCACTTCTAATTAAAAAATGACTAGTAGGCTTTGATTTTTTTCATTTATTTATATATTTTGACAGTTGCTAAAGTTGAACCAGTGTCTGCTCGAATTATTTATTAAACTAACGATCAGTTTTAAGACTTAAGAATTTATTGCTATAAGAAAAAATGGCTAATTTTACTAACGCCGAATTGGCTGATATCCATTACATGTACGGTCTGGCTGACGGAAACACAACAGAAGCAAGGCGAATTATATCAGGTGCGCTTTCCAAATCGAGTAACACCATACAGGCGAACATTTTCAAATATCCACAAAAGGTTCAGGGAAACTGGTCTGCAAATAATCATTTAAAAAGTGCAACTCAAACTATGAGAACTCCAGATATTGAGGAAGCAGTTTTGAATTGTATTGATTTGAATCATCATGTGAGTACAAGCAAAATTGGAAATCATTTGAATATTTCACATGTTCTAGTTTGCAGGATTCTCCACGACTTTTTATTGTACCCGTTTCATACTCAACGCGTCCAAACTCTACTTCCTCGATATTTTCCTTCAAGACTGAATTTCTGCCAATGGTTCTTAGATAAAATTAGAGAAAATGCTCATTTTGAAAGTGAAGTAATGTCTCAGATAGTTTAGACTTTTTCTTATGGGATATCTCAAAAGTTTAATTTATACTACTCCAGTGAACACTAGAAAAATTGAGAAATCGAATAATAACATCTCGTGACACGATAAGAAATAAATATCCCAGGAATATTTCAAAGAGTGCGTGATAATATGCGAAGAAGAACAGAGGCCTGTATTCTTGCAGGTGGAGGACACTTCCTGCAATTTATTTAGTTTTTAATTGTTCTCTTTTTTAGTTTGATATTGAATAAGTATAGGTTGAGTCTCAGAAGACGAGCTATCAAAATGAAAGCAAATTTTGGGCATACCTATCGAATATTTCTATTATTTTTTTATTTAGCGAATAACATACAATTCAAATAATTCAAATTCAATAATACTTCACTCGAAAACGGTTGGAGATACAAAAATATTACAGATGTCAAGAAAGTTTCTAAATTGAACGAAGATGACGAAAATTGATTGTACGCTGATCAGTGGCGTACTGCAAACTAGATTGAAAGTTCAAAAGGAGACATCACCTCGGAAAAGAAAACACCTTAAGAATTTCAGTTGAAATCTAGGACGTGGAAAGATGAAGGCTGTGAAAAATAGCTTGCATTCAAAATTTGGGCTGAATATCTCAAAAACTGCAGGAGTTTTGAAGAGAAAACCAATTTTTTTCGGAAATTTCAAAACCCTGTAGCTCCGTAACGAAGCTTTTGGGGAACTATGTTTATAAGAACCTTTTTTTCTTAAAATTGCAAGTAGATTTACCCGCTCAAGTTGTGATATACTGTAATGTAACACCCTGTTTATTATTTAATTACTCACACCGAGTCATCTATTCCTGGGCCATATAATGGTTCTTCAGCTGTTGTTGAAGCTTCCAAAATATCTATTTGATGTTATATACGTAGCATTCTACTTTTTTGAGCACGCTTATCTGCCACTTTCACACGTATCGTATATATTATTACATTGGTTTTATAATACTTCAAGTAGATTCCGCACATAATACATTTTTCCAGTAATACCAAGTTCAAATTAAGAAATTTTATGTATTTTATCACAATGTCAACGTATTGATAAGCCGTAGTTCACAGTTAATTTGTCTGTTACTTTTCCTCTACCACCAAGACCGTATAATTTCTTTGAAAAAGGTTCAAGAACGTGAAGCTGTCACAAAAGGAGTAGGTTTGCGAACTGTGCGAAAATTTCGAGCGAAGTGAAGAAGATTGAAGATGGCGAAAATAATAGTTTTTAACTCCCCATAAAAGAGAAGAAAATCAGCGAAGATAATAGATCTCGATGCTTTCGATAGAGCACTGCTCCGTAGGTTCGTCGTCAATTCTTACGTCGTCGATAAAATCGTACTCACATTGATGTGTTAATGGGGTTAATTTTCTTAAAAGCCCTTACGACGACCCTGATATCTATTTGACATTACATTGGAGAACGTATTATTCATCTTACTTCCTCCGCTTGCTATCCCTTTTGTTCGTCGCGCATCTCAATCTCAATCGCACAGATATTCTTGTCGGCTTGTACTTGTGTTTAAGAAATACTTATAAAGCTCAAAACTCTCTCTTGACGAGAATTCAACATCTGTGCAATTATTTTAATCGAGAAATCGATATATTTGGTTGTAAAAAGAATTTCTGAAAACTAAATTGATAATAACCTATAATGTATTTGCAGTCAGTGTCGCCCTCCTTTCTTTTATTAACCTTTTCACTTGAAATTTTTCTAACTGTAATTTTCGATTGTAATTTAAATTAAATTCATTATATCAATTTTCATTATAAATTCAACACTAAATTAAATTAAGTTGTGATTTTGGGTATTAGTTCACCTGTGTGTATTTCTAATTGGTGAATAAATAAATAAATAAAAAGATGATGTCCTCTACATATTATTTACGAAGCAGGTACTTAGCCCTATGGAGGAAAATCCAAACAAGGTTGCTACTATTAAGAATTGATTTAATTGACTATTTAGAATGTTTCAGTTCATTGATTTTTAATGCTATTCACAAGTCCAGTTTCAATCTTTTACTTTCATTATATTAAATATTGAAATTATAATTTTAAGTATTGCTTTCTGATAGTATCTGATTTTTGTTTGTTAAAACTACGTTTGTGCTCTGTCAATTTAATATTGAAATTTATGAAAGGTTTAAGCTATAAATTTTATCTAATCTTCCACTAGAAAAATTACAAACTATTTTTTTCCTTGATGATTTTGAGTTTTAAAATGTTTAATATATCTGTTTAGAGCTCAATCTGTTCTAACTTAGACTGCGTTTACGAATATGAGTTAATATATTATATTTTGATTGGTCTCTTTAATATGGAGAGAAACCAAATGGATTACGTGTTGAAATTGTTCATGAGAAAGCATACTGTTAGTCACACTAGTAGTATAATCATAATTGACCGCTGTTTGTTTCATAATATTGAGCTTTTCAAGAAATTATTCTTTCCACGACCATCATTGAATGAAATAATTCCGAAATCATCTTTAATAATAAAATTCAGCATTCTCACTTTTGAGTTTGAATATTTAGTCTAAAACATTTAACTCTTATGTATTTGTCATGTATCATGTAGTTTTGTTCTATAACTTTCATGTATTTTCATTCTATGGCTAGATACGGAAACAATATGTCAGTGCCAGATGTAAATAAATCATATCATAATGATTATATTCGAAAATGTTAGTGTTGAAATAAGATTATAAGTGCAGATTGCAATTGTTTTTATATAGATAGAACAGGAAGAAATTTTAATGTTAAAATCTCTGAACATAAATGCAGTTTCATCAATGGGAAAACCGATTCAAATTATTCAAATCATCTTAGGGAAAATAGTCACTCTTTCAATTCAGAATTTAAAATCCTACATTCTGAGAATAGAGGTACAAAACTCAACCTTCTGGAAGTACTTAAAATTAACAGAATTAGGTATTCACCGGAAATTCTTAATGATCAGGTAGACATAAATAACTAACTTTTATTAAATTTATTTCCTAAACACTAGTTCAAATACTGATAGCTCTGAGTGGATTGCTTGTTTAGTATATATAAGTATATGTAAGTAAGATATATTTGTAGTATTCATTCGCTTTTGACAACGATACTGTGGATCGAAACGCGTCGAGCATTGAATAATATATTTTAGTAGAAATCATCGTTTACTTGTATTTGTGAAAACGAATTTCTATCATATAAAAACCTCTTCAATTGAATTTGTGAAAAATCATTTTTGTTATGGATTTTCTGATAGAAATGCGATTATTCGTGAATATCAAAGATTTCCAGAATTAAGGAATATTCAAGATTTACACCTTAGGGATGCTGAAAAGAGATTTTTGCCAGTAAACTGAACTGAAGAGAATTCTAATTCTTCGAACAAAATTCTTTGGACAGATAAATCTCTCTCTCTTTCTCTCTTTCACAAGACGTGGAGAAACGAGTTACCATAATATCTATGATAGGGCATACAAAAATCCTCGAGAAATTCGACCAAGAAATCAAAAACAAATTCTTTTGATTTCAATTCTTTACTCGCAAATGAGTTGTACAGAAGAATCAAAGGCGAACTTTTTTTCTTCCAAATTGAATGGAGATTCGAAAACTGAATCTTCCTTTGATAATTTCCCTTGAAAAATTGAAAATAATATTTTCATTTCGCATACTACCTGGACGGCAGTTAACGCTTACAAAATTTCATTAAAATATCTGCAGTCAGTTGGCTACAATCAATACATTTGATTTTATTTACCGAACTCAGACACCCTGTCAATGAAGCATTTTTTTGATATAGTTTGTATAACAAACACATAATTTTTCTATTCTTTATTGGTCTATATTTTCCGCTGTGAAACTGGACCACCCTGTACAATAAATCTAAGTATTTATTAACCAGTCAACAGATACATCAACCTAAAAGGTCCATTTGTCGAATAAAGTTGGCTCAGTTTCCAAAACAATGGAACTGCGTAAGTCAAACAGCAATTAGAATAAAAAATCAGGGAGAGGGACGTTCTCCGAAATTGCACGCTCTTGAATCGATTGAACATTGTTTTAAAGAGTATAATCGAGTGTAATCTGTAGAAAAGAAGCACAATGGACCACGAACAATCAAATATCACAATTTGGAATAATATAACGGCCAACAACAAAAAAACGGTTTGCGTGAAGCTACTAGCATTATTCGGGTGGATTTAATCAGGAGGTTAGTAAAATGGTTGGTAAATGGTGCTCTCGCTTCAGAATAATTTAGACAAAGAATGAAAGCAGTGGGAGGTTGGGCACACATGCTGTGACAATACGCTGGGCCATTATATTATTATTCCTCAATGGGGATCACTATATCAGCCTATTGCTACTGAAAAGGTACTCTCGACTTTCAAAGATTTTCAGACATAAAGAAACTCGTCGAATAAAAGAGACCGGAGTTCGGAGGAAACTTACAAATAATTGCATTTTAACGTTCTTTTCCGGTCTGTTAATGTGATATCCTGCGCTTTATTTTACTTTATTTCTTGCTCAGTTTCTTTTCAGGCATTGCGTTTCCGTGTTGTATTGTTCGCCATTGTCTTTATTTCTTCTCTTCGTTATTTTTATTAGCTGAGAATATTCAGTTACAAAAGTTCGGCTAGTTATTGCGACAGGTGGAGAATTTATAAAAACACTTTAAAACGGTGAAAGAATATTATTATTTTCATAATTTATATCGATAATATGATGTACAGGGTTGATAGATTCCGACATTTTAGA
This sequence comes from Cryptolaemus montrouzieri, assembly GCA_013387265.2. Taxonomy (NCBI): domain Eukaryota; kingdom Metazoa; phylum Arthropoda; class Insecta; order Coleoptera; family Coccinellidae; genus Cryptolaemus; species Cryptolaemus montrouzieri. The sequence goes on from JABFTP020000185.1 coordinate 131,837,148, forward strand.
AATGCAGCTAGATGAAATATTGTAAATGAAGGAAAATGACCTCCCCTTCCCAAGTTCTTTCTGCATGAGGAATTCATTGCCTCGAACAGATTAAAACTAGCATCTTTTCGAGTTTCGAGTTATTTGTGAATTTTGAAATTTTCGGAATCACCAAAGTGTTAATTCTCGATTGTTCTTGAAGTTATGTAAAAATTTGAATTTGGGAGGCTTTCACTTGGTAAAATTCCATTATCAATAATAAAAAACAAGTACTGTGTTTTAAGGAATTTTACTTAATAATTGCGATTCGTAACGCGTTTCACTACACCGTAACTTCTTCAGACGAATGAATATACAGAAAATATAAATGAGAATATAACTATAAATGTTCTGGAGTAATTAAAAGCTTATTGGGTTGCTTCTTCTTAAGTGGTTATTTATGACAGGTATATCCAATAAAATTAAGGAATAGATTGCTTCGAAAAGATTCAATAGAGGTGAAGGGCTTAAATCGACTTGTTCATTGATGAGTCTACCTAAGTGTTTGCGTTTATTGATTTCTAAAGTTTCCCAAAGATCTACCTTCAATATTTATTATCTGTATGCAAAATTTCAAACTGTGGGTCAGAAAGAATGATTATTTTCTAAGAGATGATTCACGTAATTTGAATCTGATTTTTATTTGAAAAACTGCGTTTATGTTCCGATATTCTAATATTACAATTTCTAAATTGATAGAACACATAGAAATTTAATTTCAAGAACATTTATAGTTATATTCTCATTCATATTTTTCTGTATATTCATTCGTCTGAAGAAGCTACGGTGTAGTGAAACGCGTTACGAATCGCAATTTTTAAGTAAAATTTCTTGAAACACAGTACTTGTTTTTTATTATTATGTAAAAATGGTTTTGACAATCTACAGGCACTTTTTTACAGAGAATCGAACTATTTTGAGTTTTTATGGACACTTGAGCTAACCTACTACACTTTAGTTTATAATTTCTCACCTTCTAGTTCTGACGATGAGCGCCTGTCGAAGTTTATTCCATCAATTTTAAATGTTGAAGATAGAAAGCTAATCGACAAAGAGAATATTCATCCGTCAAAAATATCAGAAGGTGTTCACGTTTTGGTGAAAGTTTCTTCTGCTGAAAACGAACATTATACTTACCTAGGCGTCGCTAAAAGTGAAGTTGATGAAGAAGTAGAGATTGAGATCATGGTTTATGACTGTGGATGACACTGGACGACAGTTCAAACAAGTAGAGACTGATATTTCGTATGAGGCATATGATAATATCTGGGAAATTGTTCCAGATCCCAAGATACTAGACAAAGGTAAACGAATATACTTCAATTTTGGCGAACTGCTGAATGTTTTTGACAAATGATTAGCAATAACTATGCTATTCATAAAGTTCTACATTTTGTTTTGTTTGCGGTCGAGTCGAACAGAAAGAGTCGATAATATTTTCTTTCAGTGCATATAACCAGACCTGTTTTATTATGAATATTTCAGTTTTATTTTGAGTTTCTTTATTTTTGAATTAATGTTTCACTTCTCATTTCAATAAATACACCTGATTTTTACTATGAAAGGCATTTTACCACTGTGTTATCAAGATAACTCCAGCCTTACTATTTGGTCCTCAGTTTTGAAAAGACCTCATAGTAATATAAATCTGTCTCATTGATCAAACTTCACACAAACTTTATTCTCATGATTATTTACCGAAAGTTGGAGCTATCAAGATGATTTAGTTTGAGTTTCAGTTTGTATATTAATATTTTCAGAAAATTTTGACTGTTTAAGTGATATTTTGGTAACGCAGGGAGTTCAACTGAAGAAAACTAGTCATTAAAGTGATTCAACTATCTGTGAGATTATAATTAGTACTATCCTATGTAATTGCTACATGAGTGATCTGAGTTTCGTGATATTAGGAATAAAAGTTGAATTTAAAGTAAGGTAACGCAGTGTTTCATTTTTAGAACCTCACGAGTACAAACTATCTCTGATATGACTAAGTCATTGAAAACATCCCATCAAACCTAAGTTTATCATATATCGAATCACTGTCATTCAGAACCTACGATAAATGATGGAAAAATTGGAACTGAAATTGCATTTGATTTTCTCAAATCGAAGGCTCACATTAGGTACTGAAAAGAATTTTGGCCCATATAACTCATATTCGACTGAATCTCAGTCAATATACAGAGTACTCTTTTTTTCCGCCTAACATTTTGAAACGAAAAAACATCGAAAACTACGTTTTTTCAAATTGTAACCCATGTTTTTTTAATTCATTAGATTCACCGTAAAAAACTAAATGAAGTTCCCCATACATACCCTGTACCTGAGATTTCAAGTTTTCTAATTATGGCGAAAAAACGAATTTTACGTACCTACTTGAAGTTGGCTTAGATTTCTGCACGTGCATAGACATATCCCAGACCATAGACAGCCTCCTGGTCATAGATAACAAACTATTATTGTTTTGACTGTCAGTCGAATTAATTCGAACAGAATGGCTTTCTACACAAATGAGCAACTACTCAATTTATCTTTCATTCGTGGAGATGAGAATGTGAGTAGAACTTGTAGGAGATCTAACGAATTATTTCTAAATATGCCGTCTATGACAGCTAAAAATTCAGGAGATACGTGAAAAATGAGATAAAAACACAAGGTTTAACTTTAATCTACACTTCATTTGAAAAAATTCGACGACGTTTCGCTGACACAGCAGCTTTATCAAGAATGACAAACAGATTGAAGAGTATGGTATCATAAACAAATCGTAGAACAAGTTGGATGAATAACAGGAAAATCCACACCGAGCCATTGTACAGTTAGTATGGAAGGTAATAAAACTAATTAAACAAGTTAAGTAAGGGTGAATAATTTACATCTACCTGCTCATTCAAAAGCTTATCCGAATGTTTGTATCTATTTATTTCTAATGCTTCTAGGAGATCTAATCTTAAACTTTTGATTTTATATGTAATATGTCAAAGTTTTTATTGAATGAATGATTTTCTTTTATTAAGTGGTTTGAATAATTCGAATCAGATTTATTTTTATCGAAGCTACGTTTATGTTCAGATGTTCTTATGCCAAAACTCCTATAGGTCCTACCGATATAAATTTTATCACAAGAACCGCAATTGAGTTTATAGATTCCTGATTTACTTGAGTTTTCAACACGAGATTTATTATTTTAATATGTTTACCTAAGTTATTAGAAGTTTTGAAAGTTATATTAAGATTTTGTTTGACGAGAAAGGATTTAATATTTGTACTTGCAGAACCGCAGAATGTTAAACTGTTAAATATTTTATAGTCTCTATGAATAGGATATACTTCATTTATTGCTTTCTGATACAGTTTTTTACGAATGATTAGATCTATCATATCCGGATTATATGAATTATTAATGGCTATCTGTTTGATGATGTTTAACTCTTTATTATAATCTTCTACTGATAAAGGTAAATTGAGTAACCGATGTACCATGCTGTTTAAAGCTGCAACTTTGTGTTGAATTGGATGTAATGAGTAGTTATGTATAATTGTATCAGAGTATGTGTTGGTTTACGAAAGACCGAAAAAACATGATTATAATTTTGTTTAGTGATGTTCAAGTCCAAAAATTAATGGAATCGTTCTGTTCAATTTTATCGTGAATTTAATGTTCAAATGGATGGAATTAATGAAATTAAGAAATAAGTCTAATTGACGAGTAGTTCAATAAAACATACTAAGATGTCGTCAACATATCTATACCAATAAAGAAATTTGGAAATGAGTGGATGTGTATGAATTTTCTGTTCGATATTATTCATAAAAATCCTTGCTAAAAGTGGACTCAAATGATTTCCCATGATCAAACCATTATCACTACTGTAATAGATGTTGTTGAAAGAAAAATAATTTTGTTCAATGCAAACGTCCAACAGATTCAATATTTCCGATTTAATTATGTGGTTAACATGATTCAAATTCAACATGTTTTCGATTAATATTTTGACATCACCTAGAGGAACACTTGGGTATAAATTCTCAACATCAAACGAAATAAGTTTTGCGTTAGGTGGTAGGTTAACGTTTTTTATGTTATTTATCAATTCGAAAGAATTTTTTATAGAAAATTTTGATTTGAATGAACAATAATTTTCAATGATATCTATAAGGTAGTGCGACAATTTCACGGCTGGGGCTGTAACGTAAGATACGACTAGTCTAACGGGGTTATTTACTTTATGCAATTTAATGAGTGAATACAGTTGAGGTGGTTGAGGGTTTGGTAAAATTAATTTGTATATATCTATTGCTTTAATTAAAGATTTTGCGTCATTTATTGCAATTTTAATATTTTTCTGGAATTTAATAGTTGGATCTTTGTTTAAAATTGTATAGTTTCGGACGAAATGAAATAGGTAGTCATTTTTATTTAACGCAATAACAGTATTACCCTTATCTGCTTTTGTAAAAATAACTTCATTTAGTTGAGATTTTTGTTTGATGGCCTTTAAAATATTTTGTTCTTTACTCGGTTTAAAGTCAGCTAATGATTCATTTTTATAATGTTAGATGTAATCTTAATATAACTTTCAAAACTTCTAATAACTTAGGTAAACATATTAAAATAATAAATCTCGTGTTGAAAACTCAAGTAAATCAGGAATCTATAAACTCAATTGCGGTTCTTGTGATAAAATTTATATCGGTAGGACCTATAGGAGTTTTGGCATAAGAACATCTGAACATAAACGTAGCTTCGATAAAAATAAATCTAATTCAAATTATTCAAACCACTTAATAAAAAAAACCATTCATTCAATGAAAACTTTGACATATTACATATAAAATCAAAAAGTTTAAAATTAGATCTCCTAGAAGCATTAGAAATAAATAGATACAAACATTCGGACAAGCTTTTGAATGAGCAGGTAGATGTAAATTATTCACCCCTACTTAACTTGTTTAATTAGTTTTTATTACCTTCCATACTAACTGTACAATGGCTCGGTGTGGATTTTTCTGTTATTCATCCAACTTGTTCTGCGATTTGTTTATAATACCATACTCTTCAATCTATTTGTCATTCTTGATAAAGCTGCTGTGTCAGCGAAACGTCGTCGATTTTTTTCAAATAAAGTGTAGATTAAAGTTAAACCTTGTGTTTTTTATCTCATTTATATCATGGATCTACATCAAGTAATGGCCTCCACAATTCAAAAGATACGTTAAAAATTTTCTTTCGACTGGAACACTCCAGAGAATAAGACATTTTCATCGCCTATAGTCAACAATGGAAACTATGTAATTGCCGTTCTAGCTTATTTTGATGTTAATCCACGTGCATCATTAGCAATAGCAGAGCATGATTCGAATTTACCTAATAGAAGTATTCACAGAATTCTAAAAAACATAAACTACACCCTTATAAATTTTCATTGGTTCAAACTCTACAAGTTGGCGATCCACAGTTTCGAATAGAACTGAGTGAGATCCTTATTCTCAGAACACATGAAGATCCCGAGTTTCTCAAAAGGATTATCTGGACGAATGAGGTCAAATTTTCTAATGAGGGGGTTTTTAACCGGAATAACTCACACCTTTGGCCCAGGAAATCCTTAGATTAAATTAAGTTTGATGTGTTTGCACTTTCGAAGGACAACAGATTTTCGTATTTTATGTATGATGAAAATTTAAATGGTGAACTTTATATGGAGATTTTGAGGACGGTAGTATGTGACTTCGTTGACACTTCATCAATAGCTGAATCAAGGCGTTGTTGGTACCAACCCGATGGAGCGCCAGCTCATCCCACAAATGAAGATTTTCGAATTTTAACTGAAATGTTTGAAGATAGATGGACTGGAACGAAATGTTCGTCTTTGTGGCTTTGTTATGTCACTTGACCTAACGCCTATGGATTTTTATTTTTGGGGAACCCTGATAGATACAATTTATTCTGAACCTGTGACTTCAAAATATATGTTTGGCATAATAGACTGCAAAATGCTTTCATGCAGTTGGATGTGGAGGAACTGTGGCGAAGCACATCACAGAGTGTTATGCATCGAGTAGAACTATGTCTTGAAGTGAATGGTCATCTTCATAACAAATATTATGAAATTTAGGATAATAGAGTTTAATTCGTTTCGATATTTTCCAATTTGACTTTGGAAACTCGACAACAACTGCAGTTTCGCATATATTTTCTCTTAATTTATTATTTATCCAATGACGAAAGGAAAGTTATTTGTTCATGCTCTGGGAACTGTCTATGTACATGCAGGAATCTAAGTCGCATTTGCAAACTTCATGTCATTCATCATCATTATTAGCTCATACTGTTCACTGCTGAACAAAAGCCACCCTTAATTTAATCCATCTTTCTCTGTCTTTGGCCTTCTGAATCCAGTTCCTGGCCAGTCTCTTTATATCATCAGTCCATCGGATGGGAGGTCTTCCTCAGTTTCTGTAGGCCTCGTTTCTTGGTCTCCACCCAACAAGTTTTTTGGTCTATCGACCATGGTGCATTCTGGCAACATGTCCTGCCCAGTTTCATTTCAATTGGGGAATTGCTTCAACAGCATCTTTCACTCCGGTTCTCTTTCTGATAGTCTGGTTAAGTATTCTGTCTCTCAGAGTAACTCCAAGCATCGATCTTTCCATTCTCCATTGCATCACTTGTATTCTGCTGATGTTTCTCCTTGTCAACGTGAGTGTTTCCGCTTCATATGTCAAAACAGGAAAAACAGGCTGATCGAAAACCTTCTTCCTCAGACACACAGGAATATCAGTTTTGAGTATGTGCCGCAAATTTCCGAAAGTTGCCCTATTGTCCTCTGTATTTCGTGAGTTTGATTATCTCGCCTAATACCGATCTCATGTACTAAGTTGTATACATGCACCTGCTCCATATTTGTGTCAATTATTCTCAATGAGTCATTTAGAACAAGATTTGTCATATACTGGGTTTTCATCATGTTGATTTTTAGGCCGAACTCACTCGAGGCCTCGTGTAATAGTTGAAGCATAGTTTGCCCTTCTTTTACATTGTCTGTTATCAGGACAATGTCATCGGCGAAGCAGAGGTGGTTAATTTTCTCGCCATCGATATTTTCATTTTCATTCAGCATGCTCTGCAGCAATGTTACGAATAGTTTGGGTGATAACGTATCTCCCTGTCTGACACTCCTCTTTCAATTCTGAACTTATCTGTACATTGGGTTTGCGATTTCTTATAACTTCTTGAAGCATTTTCATATATCTATTTGGTTATTCTAGAATATCGGTGATCGATGAGGCGCTCGGTAACCGTTTCTGAAAGTTTTTCCTGGTTTATTGAGTCGAAGGCCTTTTCGAAATCAACGAAGATGAGCATTATAGGTTTGTTGTATTCTATACATTTTTCAATGAGAATCTTCAGGGTGAGAAGATGGTCATTTGTGCCATATTCTGAGCTAAAACCTGCTTGTTCTTTCGTGAGACAGAAATCAAACTTGTTTGTTGATCGTTTTGTTAATATCTTCGTGAAAAAATTATAAACATGACAAAGAAGGCTAATAAATATTTATATAATAAAATAGGTCTTTAGTTGGCGAAGGTCAGTAACATCTCTTTTTTGTGCATGAGCACGATTGCGGCATTGTTCCATTCCGACAGTGTTATACCTTCTATAAGGCATTTATTCAGTAGTATCTTTAGGGCTTTGATAATTTCCTCTCCATCATATTTGATAGCCTCTATCTCTATACCATCTTCTTCCGTAGCTTTGTCATCTTTCATTTCTTTAAGGGCTGATAGAATTTCATCTTCCGTTATCTCAGGAATTTCTTCCGAGCATTAGGTCAAAACATTTGGTTTGTTGATTTCTATATTTCGATATTTATACATATACAGTTCTTGATGGAAGTCTCCTATGGTTTATAGTATCTGCTTTTTAAAAACAAGTACTGTGTTTTAAGGAATTTTACTTAATAATTGCGATTTGTAACGCGTTTCACTACACCGTAGCTTCTTCAGACGAATGAATGTACAGAAAATATTAAATGAGAATATAAATATAAATGTTTCTGAGTAACTAAAAGCTTATTGGGTTGCTTCTTCTTAAGTGGTTATTTATGACAGGTATATCCAATGAAATTAAAGAACAGATAGCTCCGCGAAGAGATTCAATAGAGGTGAAGGGCTTAAATCGACTTGTTCATTGATGAGTCTACCTGAGTGTTTGTATTTATTGATTTCTAAAGTTTCCCTAGATCTACCTTCTACTATTCATTATCTGTATGCAAAATTTCAAACTGTGGGTCGAAAGAGTGATTATTTTCTAAGAGATGATTCGCGTAATTTGAATCTGATTTTTATTTGAAAAACTGCGTTTATGTTCTGATATTCTAATATTAAAATTTCTTCCAATGATAATATTTAAGCCAAACATCAAACAGCAAAAATCATCAAAGAAGACTTTTCGAAATTATCACCTCATTGCAATTCCGATTATAAGATAATAAAAACAATTCGTGAAAATAGTACCAAGAACAATTTAGTATTCACTAAAGCAGATAAAGGTAACACCGTCATCGCAATTAGTAAAACCGATTATATTTCTAAAACTGAAGAATTCTTAACAGCCGGAAACTATATAACATCAACTAAGGATCCTACCGCAAAATTTCAGAAAGTGGTTAAAAACATAATTTCGACAGCAAAATCATTAATTACAGACCACGAAAAATATAAATTCATTAACTCCAATCCACAATCCCCCGAATTATATTCGTTGATAAAACTTCATAAACCTAATTACCCTATTAGACCTGTTGTTTCTTATGTAACGGCACCTTCTTTCAAACTTTCAAAACTCCTCAACGACTTGCTAATAAATCATTGCAATTTTAAATCTAAATTTTCGGTCAAAAATTCATACGAACTAATTGCCAATATCAAAGATACCATTATACCACCTAATTCCAAACTCATTTCTTTCGATGTTAAGAATCTATTTCCCAACATTCTTCCGAAAGATACGTATTACTTAGTTGAAGAATTATTAGAAAAGAATCATTACAATACTATCATTAAATCAGATATTCTTTCATTATTACAAATTGGTTCAGATCAAAATTATTTCCATTTCAATAACAAATATTATACTATTGAAAACGGCTTGATTATGGGCAATCCGTTAAGTCCTTTGTTAGCAGAAATATTCATGAATAATTTAGAGAAATTAATTTATAATCATCCACTCAGTAAATATTGTTTATACTGGTATCGCTATGTAGACAATAATTCGATGAATTTCCTAGACGTAACAATTTTGAATGAAAATGGAAAACATGTTTTCGCAATTTACCATCAGCCGTCACATACAGATATTATAATACATAACTCGTCGTGTCATCCGTATCAACATAAATTGTCAGCATTCAATAGTTTCATTCATAGATAGATTGACATCCCGTTATCACCAGAAAATTTCAACAAAGAATTAAATTGGATTAAACAAATAGCCAAAAATAATGGTTACAATCCCAAACTAATAAATAATATTTTAAATAAAAACAAAGTAGAATCGCATTGAATGAAGTTTACCCTGTCGATAAATTGAAACAAAATTTCAACACCTTAACCTACGTTGGCATTACAAGTGAGAAACTGAAATCATTCTTAATTTTCATAATTTTAACATAGCTTTCCAAACTAATAATAATTTAAGCAAATATATAAAAAATAATAAAACCAAATCAGGTAAAGACAATAAATCAGGTGTTTATAGATTGAATTGCAATGACTGTGATAATTTCTACATTGGTAGAACACATAAAATGGTATTTTAATATTAGAATATCGGAACATAAACTCAGTTTTCGTAAAGTCTTCTTTGATGATTTTTGCTGTTTGATGTTTGGCTAAAATATTATCTTTGGAAGAAATTTTAATATTAGAATATCGGAACATAAACGCAGTTTTTCAAATAAAAAATCAGATTCAAATTACGCGAATCATCTCTTAGAAAATAATCACTCTTTCGACCCACAAATTGAAATTTTGCATACAGATAATAAATATTGGAAGGTAGATCTTTGGGAAACTTTAGAAATCAATAAATACGAACACTCAGGTAAACTCATCAATGAACAAGTCGATTTAAGCCCTTCACATCTATTGAATCTCTTCGGGGAGCAATCTATTCCTTAATTTCATTGGATATACCTGTCATAAATAACCACTTTAGAAGAAGCAACCCAATAAGCTTTTAATTACTCAAGAACATTTATATTTATAAACTCATTTATATTTTCTGTACATTCATTCGTCTGAAGAAGCTACGGCGTAGTGAAACGCGTTACGAATCGCAATTATTAAGTAAAATTCCTTAAAACACAGTTCTTGTTTTTTATTATTGATAATGGAATTTTATCAAGTAAAAGCCTCCCAAATTCAAATGTTAAAGAAAGCTGATACCGGCTTTTTGGCTTTGTGGTATTTCAAAATACTACTAAGATTTGCAGTTCATACTCAGAATATATGGTTCTACTCAATGTGCTTGAAAAACAGATTGACTCCCAATTACATACGGTTGAAGACACATAACAACAGTGGACCAGCAAGAAGAGCAATCGAGAAAGGCCAACGCATATGGCTCAAAGAGGATATGAAGATCCAGTACAACAGGAGGGACGTTGCCAACATATATTTTCAAATTCAGATATCTGCTTTTTGTCTGTTATAACGATACCATGTTTATTTTTGACCTTATGTATTTCTTTTCTTTCTATTTCGGTTCGTCTTCTTGGAACTTTGAGGCTTTCATTATTTTCAATGACAATTTTCATTTCTTCCTGGTTTTTCTGTCTTCTGAATTTTCTCATTTCTTTGGCTATCTCTCGATTTATGGATCTGTATTCTTCAGCGGTTTTGTTTGATATTTCTCTTCGTTTCCTCATAAGGAGTTTTGTTCTTTGGCTCTTTTGTGACCTTCATTTGGCTTGTGGCAATGTTTCTTTTTGGCATTTGTAATGGTGTTCTTTATGTTTTCAAACAAGATATTTACTGACATATTCTCGTTATATACCAGGGTATTATCTATTTCATTTTTGTACTCATCCACGTTCACAGGAGTTTTCCATCTATTGTTTTTTTTTTTTGAAAAATAATATTATGCCGCTCCTTCTTCAAGTTCATCCTGACGTTTGCCCTCACGAAATGATGGTCACTCCCTGTGGAGAATCTGTTTAGAACACTCACGTCTTTGACAATATCTTTTCGTTCACTGATTATGAAATCTATCGCGTCCTTGGTTCTGCCGTCGGGAATTGACCAAGTCCATTTTCTATTTGGATGTTTCTCGAGAAATGTATTCATTATATATAATCTTTGTTGATGTACGAAATTGATCAGAAGGTTTCCCCTGTCATTTCGATCTCCCAAACTGTGCGGTCCTACAGCAACTTCATTCTCATCCAGTCTGCTACCCACCTTAGCATTGAAGTCTCCAGTTAAAAACTGGTACTTCGATCTTCGCTCTTGTATTGCCCTGAAAACATCTTCGTAAAAGAGTTCTAGTTCTTTGTCACTGTGGTTGCTTGTTGGTGCATAGGCTTGAACTATAATTAGGGAGTATTTTTGATTTAATTGGGGCACCAAATACATGACTCTTGGACTTATTATTCAAACTTATCTTATCTGATTTACGTGCCTCTTATGAACAAGAATACCTATTCCTCTTATTGAGTTCTCTTCTCCCACATAACTGAGGAAATTTCTTGAAATAAGTGTGATCTGGCCCCCTATTCTACGGACTTCGCTCAGACCTATTATATCCCATTTTAAGTTTATGAGCTCTTCTTCCAGTTCCATCATTTTATCGTTTGTTATTGAAGTTCTTGCGTTATATGCTGATATGAATAAGGATTCGTGTGTGAGCGAATTTTTGCCTCCCCCAGAATCCTTGAGGCAGACCATTGTGAAGGTGTAGCATTCGACATTTGATGTTCTACCCACCTGGGGTACATTTTCAGTTGTTTTTAAATTCGTCATATTTACTATTTAAGGGGTTTATTTGGCCTTGAAACATCAAGCTGGCCATGCGGGTTGGTGAGTTTCAGCCGCCCATTTTGAGTAGCTTCACCTTTGTCACTTTGAGACCTTGCCGGCATGGGTGGCCCTACCAGTAGCTATGCTACCGCCGACTTCGCTCCCTGGACATTGAAAGTTACTGAGCTCTTCCACCACGTCAAGGTGAAAATCCCCGGAAGGGGATGTAGGTACCTAAAATTCGTTTCTTCGCCATAACTTGAAAACTTTAAACATACAGAGTACGTATGGGGAACTTCATTTAGTTTTTTACGGCGAATCTAATGAATTGAAAGGAAAATGGGTTACAATTTGAAAAAACGTAAATTCAGATGTTTCTTCGTTTCGAAATATGAGGCGGAAAAAAGAGCACTCTGTATACTTTTTCAGATTCAGTCGGATATAAGTTATATTTCGCATGGTTTTTTGTTTGCAAAACACTTTGGTAGCTCACGACGTTCTCGAGATATGTCCATTTTTAAAAGCAAAAAAAAGTAAAACTAGGATATTTCATGAACGAAACAAGCTAGACTTATGTGTTAGGTGTTTTTATAGTTGGAATAACAAATGTTATCGAACCAGTTATCAATGTACAGGGTATTCTATATAAAATTACAAAGTTAGTATGCACTTCAGGTATAACTGGAAATGCCATTGTGAAAATATTTTAGAAATAGAGTTTCAGACCAGGTGAATTAACTACCAAAATTTTAGATCGATATCATCATTAGTTCTCCATAAACGTCTAATAAACCACTCAACTTGGGATATTCTGTATATACTCTCTAGATTACTAACTATAATGCCACTGAAAGTTGAGAAGCAGGCTGACGTCATAGCGGTCATTTTCAGTGTAGGAAAAAAGGCGTGGAAATTCAAAACTTTGTGGGTTGCTTTCAGCAAGGTTTGGATTCCAGTTCAGGGTGGCTTGGTAGGGCTCTGGCACAGGCTACCGGCGCAGGTCCATTTTGTGCGTCTGAATGTGCACTTCCGATCAACCTTCTCCTCTTGTTCTTCCTTACTTAGACCTTGAGGTCTGTTTTCTCCAGGAGATTCCTCTACTCCTTGTTCTTGTTAGATGGACTGCCAACTATCTTTCCAGCGTTTGGGGGGCCTTCCCGGTGGCCGACGTGCTGCTATTGGTTTTCTGTCTCGTACAATACGTGCTAGTCTGTATTCTTCCATCCTGTCTACATGTTCATTCCATCCTCGTCTGCGTTTTCTTTCCCATCGTACAATATCTTCAGTGATGCATGTTTCTCGTATTACCTCGTTCCTTATTCTATCTTTGAGCAATATTCCCGATATTTGCTTTAGCGTCTTTATTTCTGACGTTCTTAAAATTTTTTGAAGGTATCGGTTCCTTGTTTCTGTTGCATAGGTGGCGATAGGTCGTACACACGCTTTGTGAATCCTCGTTTTGCACTCAATGCTGCTCAAATGCTCGTTCTTCCATACGACATCACTCAGGTATCCGGAAATCGCTGCGGCTTTATTTACCAGTTCTTGGACCTCTCTCGCTAAATCCCCGTTACTAATTATCTGCACCCCAAGATATTTGAAGGACATGACCTGCTCTACAATGTTATCATCAATTGCGAGCTTACATCTTCTTGGCTCCTTCGGCATCACCATGCTCTTTGTTTTTTCGGTAGCTATCTTTATGTTGTAATTGTCAGCTTCGGATTTGAAAGCAATCAGGAGTCTTCGAAGATCATCTTCATTTGCCGCCATTATTGCCGCATCGTCCGCTTAGCATACTATTTTTATTTCTCCCGTACTCGTCCTGTATACGTTTCCTTCTGATTCAACTCTGTTGTTGATTCTGTCCATTACTGAATTGAACAGAAGAGGGCTGAGACTATCTCCTTGTCTTATCCCCGCAGTGATAGGTATTTCTGATGTAAGGCTACCTTGAGATTTTATTTTCGGGGTGTCATTGGTGTACAGGCTTTCGATAATTTCAATGATTGATTCCGGAATCTATTCTCTTTCAGTATCTGCAGCACATCTTTCACTTTTACACGATCGAAGGCTTTTGTGAGGTCAATGAAGCAGATGTATAAGGGTTTGTTGTATTCCAGAGATTTTTCAACTACTTTTCGTACTATGAAGATTGCATCCGTTGTTGTTCTGTTCCTTCTAAATCGTTAATATTCTTCGTTGATGTCTATCACTTCTGTTATTTTGTCTCGTAGAATTCCAGTAAAGAACTTGGTTAGTGCCCCCTAGCAGAGTTATTGTACTGTAAATTGAAGGGGTATTTTTGTCAAACTTTTTGTATATAGGTACAGAAAGGTTCTTTTTCCACTCTGTAGGCACACTGGTATTGTCTAGGATTTTTCCAAATAAAATCTTGATTTCGCTTATTAGAGTGTTTTTTCCATATTTAATCATTTCGTTAGTGATGTTGTCTCTTCCTGGTGCTTTTCGATTTTTGAGTTTTTGAATGGCCTTAGTTATCGACTCGTTGGAGATCAACGACAATTCCTTTCTCCTCGAGCTTATCTGCTTGTCTCTCACTATCGTTTTCGCTCTCTTCGTTATTATAGAGTTCTGTGAGATATTATTCCCATTGTTTCGCGTTTACTTGATTCAGTTGGACATATTCATTTACTGTTTTTTTCCTTGCTCGAAGCATATTCCATATTCTCCTCTGAGTTCCGTACATATCGTTCTCCATATCCGTGCTTAATTTTCTCCAATACTCTCTCTTTATCTGCCTGATTTGTCTATTCACTCTGTTCCGTGCCTCCACGTATTTTCTGTGTTCTGTCTGAGTCTTCATACTTTCAAATTTGCTTCTCATTTTTCCTTTGCTAAAGCTTTCACCTCTGTAAACCATGATGTCGATTTGTGCTTTGTGGCATTTACAACTATTCTCGTCCCAAGCGTTACCTTTGCAGCCTCCAGAATGTTTGTTTTTATCGTGTTCCAGCTATCATCAATATTTTGTTCTTGATTTATTGGATTGTCTTAAATTTTGGTCTTTCGTTGAACCGCCATTGAGTCGTTGTGTCTTGGAGTGCCTCTGTATTGAATTTTTCTGTTTTTGATGTCGTTGGTCCATGTTTCCTGTGGGTTATGATATTTGGTAATTTTCCCAGAACCATATTATGGTCTGAACCGACGTTGGGAAATGTCAACGCACGTACATCCATTATCTGACTTGAATGGAATTCCTTATTTGTCAGTATGTCATCTATGGTTGATCGATGTCCTTGGGTATTAGACCAAGTAAACTTATGTTGTTCCTTGTGAGCGCAGAAGGTGTTGTTAATCCATAGTTTGTTGAAGTCGCAGAATTCCGTTAGTAAATCCCCATTTTCGTTGGTGATTCCTTCATTGAAACGTTGTTTTATTCCATTTTTAACTTGATCTCCGTTGAAACTGAATGAAATATACCAGACACCGCAGATTCAGAAAATTTGTACTTTTCAGTACTATAATTGAAAATTCGATAAATTCCTGGACATCTGACTCCGGACTTCACGAGTTTCGGAACATCGAGCATTATCCTCTAGCCATCCCCTAGGACATCCCGGCCGAATGCTCCTGCTTCTTCCTCCAATTTCAATCAGTAATCCTGCATAAATTATAAAATTTATCTGAGATTTGGTATGATCCAGATAGGCTAATCAAAAGTGTATTTAGAGTTGCCACATTTAGTCCCCATTTTTGTAAGAGCAATTTAATTTCTGTCGATAGGATTCATGAAATATCTCCGATATCTGTATACATAAATGTATTTCGTATCTTGATCACACATCTTGTTATCATCTTTATACCTAAGTTAGTATTCAGCACTTGAAAATGACCGAAAGGTCGAAACCGGTCATCTATTAACAAATAAACGTGGAAAACTGACAAAAGTGTTTTCTTCTCATACCTTTTCATATTTTGAAAAGAATTTTCACAAAATAAATATATCATCAATATCATTAATTTTTCCTCAGGTTTATTCTTCTCTTCTTTTCAATCATATGAAACATTAGCTTGTTTCCCTCATTTCCTTGAGGTTAAACTTGAGGCGTAATAGTAGAAGACATTGTGTATTCTGATTTTTATCCATTCCACATATTGTGCTATCCTTTGATATTGTTTTGACTCACATTGAAAGTCGGCTTTTTGGAATAATAAATGTAGTCCTTCAATCTCTTTGTGGTTGCCTCATTTCCTTTTTTTCATTTAATATTTATTAACTGAGGTTACAGTAAGAATTGAAACTTATTGTTTGGGATATTCAAATTTAATTTTTTCTGTTTGTGATGTTGTTTTATTCTATCATATTAATCATTTTTATTATTGGTCCTGTATTCTAGTTCAGCAGAGTATACATACCTGTATAAAATGAAACCGTTTTTGACTGACTTTCATTGGTTAAATAATGGAAACCATGTTTATTTATCCGTAAAACGAATATAAATTTAATTAATTTGATTCCATTTGCTAAATATATTGACAGGGTATTCGAAGTGAGAGAATACAATACTAAAAGTGAAATGAAATCATTATATTTTTTTTTCCGCCCGAAATAGAATCCTTGAAAAAACCGCAAATTCAAGAATAACACAATATATACTTCACGTAAACGAGTGCTTAACAGCCAGGCATATAACCATAGAGGTTATTGATGTGTACATCGACAATAATCAGGCACAGAGTATTGGGCATTCTTTGAATGACCACAGAATAGCGCCTGGACAATGAGCACAATGGCACTGTGAAGTGACGTATTACAAATGTATGATAGACAACAAGTCCTGACGCGTCAAGTCGAACCTGTATTTGCTTCTAAACCACGTCAGTTCAATATGTGTTCTGTCCTTTGTTCCTGAGGATTCAGATAGCAGATATTTCACTGGTCATACATCGAATGCGTTGGCCTTGCGTTTGACACATTATTAGTGTAATTCTATGGGCGCATGTTCCATATTGAATTGAGAACGTCTACAAAGCTCTTAGCAATTGAAGAAAATATTTTTTTCGATTGAATTTCTAACCGCCTATAAAAATATTAGACAGAACATATTCGAGTGTTGATTTCTGTATTCATTCATGAAAGCCACGATTTAATTACATAAATATAAATGGACCTCTAACCGTAATTCATAATTAATATACGACATTGGGATATATTATGTATAACAGTTGATGCTTGGCTCATCAAGTCTTTTTCGCTGATTTCATATTTTTGTTAATATTTATCCTTTATTTCAATTATTTATCAAAATCTATAAAAATAAATCCAACTGTTCTGAAGCAATAATATAGCAGGATAACATTTTTGAATCTACTAACAGCTCTTCCGATACCTCTCTTACTTTTGATGCAGTTTAACCAAGAAAATGTGAAATGTGAAAAAAGCATGCTTAAGAATTTGGATTTAGGAGCGCGATGTGTACCAGAGATGCCCTATTTTCGGTGCACGTTTTGATTCAACAATGCTGGGACATGAAACAGGACTTGTTCATCTACTATTTTGAATTTAAAAGAGCTTTTGACTGCATTAACGATGAACAGCTCCTAAAATTACTCAAAACTATGGACTTAGATGATAAAGATATACGTCTGATTAAAAATCTTTATTGGTCAAAAAGAGCCAAACTGAAGATCGACAATCAAGAAAAGGAATCCATTCCAAGGTTATGAGGCAGGGATGTATTCTCTTTCCGATGCTCTTAATTTATATTCGGATCACATTTTCGACGAGGCTCTGAATGACAGCACAGAAGGAATGGAGGTAAATGGTCATTTGATTAAGAATTTAAATATGCGTATGACAAGGCCCTTGTCGCAGACACGTTAAAACAGGTGTGCTCAAACGGTCGATCGCGAGTGCTCTTTGAGTGGATCTCGAGAAGAAGAAATAAATATGTGATTAAACTACAAAAATTCATTACGTAATAAAATAACACTCTGCTAGCGGCAAAAGGCAGCTTTATCAAAGGAATGCGCGGTACTTATCTTGCCGCTTTTCTAGAAATTTTGGGAGGTGCGTTTGACGGGAAAATTCGAGACTTTCGTTCACACCGAGATAAATGTTGCGCCTGCAGGAATTGGAGTCATTCTGAATTGCAACTTGAACGCAATACTACGTCGATACAAAGTTTATTAATAATTATTACAAAATGAGTGCAGTAAACAAAGCTGAAGCGTATCATTTTAATAACGATTGGGAGGAATAATTTTTCTTTTGTATAGTGAAAGATAAGTGCATTTGTCTTATTTGTCGTGCGTTAGTTGCAATACCTATGCGTGCTAACTTAGAGGGGCATCATAAAATGGTTCATGAAACCTACAGGGTGAATTAAGAAAACGAAAAGTACGTGATTTGATACCTTGTTTGAAAGAACCACAAATCATGTTCACAAACCCAGCCAAACAATAAAAATCTGCTACGATCGTGTCATTTAAAATATTTCATATATTGGCGAAACACAAGAAACCATTCTAAAATGGATCGGATGTGAAGGAAGCATTTACTGAAGCGGGTGAGAGTTGATTTGGATATTTTGAAAATGAAACAGAAACGATGCTATTAGATCACTTCAGTTATCTCGTCCGACTGTCACAATGCGTATTGAAGTCACGAGTCAGGACATGGCAGATAAACTAAAACATTATATCATGAAATCTACATACTTTTATTTACAGTTCGACGAATCCACCCATACGATAGAAACTGCACAGGAGTGTATTTTTATTCGGATGGTATTCAGTGACATGTTGGCTATGGAAGAATGTTCGACAATCATTCCTCTGAAGAGAAAGACCCGTAGCGAAGATATATATGACGATTTCTTCAATTTTGTGAGAAACTACAATATAAATTAGTGTGCATTAGCACCGATGGAGCACCAGCAACGACTGGAAACAAAAACGGTTTTGTGGCATTGTGTCGAGCTAATGAAGATTTTCCTTCATTTGTTTTATTCCATTGCATTATACATCAACAAGTTTTGTGTTCAAAAGTATAAGACACGGAAGAAATTATGGGCATTGAAACAAAAATTTTGATTCCATCCGTGCACGTAGCTTGCAACGGCGGCTCTTTAAGTTGCACTTGGAAGATAGGAATTAGCTGAACATACTAATTTAGTTCTTCACACGGACGTCAGGTGGTTGAGTCGCGGAAAATTCCAAGAAAGGTTTCAAGAAATATTGTCCGAAACGACAGCTTCTCTAGACGAAAGAGATGATGACACTTAGATGTTGAAAAACGAAAAATGGCTGACTGATTTGGCATTTTTGACATCACAATGCACTTGAACACCATTAACTCGGATCATCGAGGTAAAGGTAAAACTATTATTGAGATGATAAGCACAGTAAACGCATTCGAAAATAAATTGCAACTTATGATAGATCAATTGAAAAGTAAAGATCTGAAACATTTTCCTTCTTTGAAAGCAAGGATTCCTCAGTTGAATTGTGATACGTATGAGGCTGAATTATCAAATATTTTGGGACAATTCTAGATGCATTTTTATGATTGCAGTAAATTGGAATATATAGCATCATTTATGAGTTATTCTTTTTTATGTAAAAACATTGAGGAATTAGCTACTGAAATAGCAAGTCAGTTTAATATGAACTCATGTTCTGTTGATAATGAGTTGGTGCAGATTATATCAGATATACTACAAAGCTACATCATCAGATACAAATTTCTGGTGTTTTATTTCTGAAGATAAATATCTGAATCTAAAGCAACTTACTTGTGCGAGTCTGCATTTTCTGAAATGAAGATAATTAAGTCAAAATATCGCAATCGACTAACTGACGATCATATGTCATCATGCTTGCGATTAGCACTCAGTGGTTACTTACCATCTTATGAAAAGTATGCTGAGGACATGTAGTGTCACGCTTCTACATCCAAAGTCACTCCTTAGTTGAGTTTATCACCATATGTAACTCATTTGTTTTGTAACATCCAATAAACTCGCAATTTTGAATAATTATGAGATTCCTCATTGATATTATAGAGAAGAACCTAACTGAACCTAACCCAAACCTTGTCAGAAATAATGTATGTTGTGCTGAAAGCTAATATCTATATATGCTACGGTACATCTTACCTAGGTAGGTAGGTAGGCCGTGTATGTACGACAACCCTGCATCACACATACTTGCAGCCTCTCAGAGTCGATCGTAAGTAGTCTGAAAATATTAAGATAGATGCCAGCAGTTCAAGTTTGAGCACCCCTGCGTTAGAATATCTGAAATATTACTCAGTCGAGTAAATAACGTATGCAACGGATTTCAATTAGGGATGAACGCCAAAAAATTTAGGCTTATGATAGTCAGCAAAAATGAACAACCAGACGCAGCATTAAATCTTGAATAGAAAAATATTCAGAGAGAGTTGACAGCCTCATCATCATGTCGGAAGTCTCATCAGGACGGATATAAACCCAGATGTCGAGATTAAAATAAGAATCGTCACTGCTGAGACAGCTTTCATCAAGTACAAAATACTCCTCGTCGATAAAAATTCAAATATTGAAACGAGCGTCAGATTTCTAAAGTGGAAATATGGTCCACCTTTTTATACGGTATAGAATTGGGAACTTTGAAGACGACCACCATAAATCTATTGGTGGCTTCAAAATGTTTCAGACGCATGCTTCGGATATTTTGAATAAGCAGGAAAATTAATGAAGAACTGCAGCTGTTGAAGATTGACCGGCAAGTCCTTCAAATAATTAAGAAGAGGAGAATTTAATATATGGGACATATTCTTGTCGGAGAAAAATTGTTTTTCTTCAAATAATGATTGAAACGAAAATTGAAGGCAAACAAGGCATCGGAAGTAGGAAGATGTGCCTGGTACCGCAACATCAAGGCATGGACAAGCCTTACATTCGAGCAATTCAGTCACTTTGCCCAAAATCGAGAAGAGTTCCGGCAAATGATCGATAATCTCTGAACCTGAAGAACAAGACCAAGTGAACCTTATCTGCTCTCTTTATAATTAGGAATTATCACTAGCCAAATTGGTTCAATTTTTTTGATTTTGCGTTTCCATTTACACATAATCGAAATCCTGAGATACTTTCAGCGTACCAAAAATTGAACAGCTCCAAAAATTATATTATACGCATGTAGAATTAATAAAATTGGGTGTTCCGAAATACTTCAAGATTCGTCTGCCAATCGTACTGGCGGTTTTCGGCTTCTCAAGGTAGTAAATTTGTGTGACGGCCGAAATATTTCGTTTGTTTGTGAGTTTTTTTAACAAGAAAATAATATGCAATCGTTTTGTAACTTTAACATGTTTATTTCAAACTTTGAAAGGTATAGAAAAATTTTTTTAATTCATTTTACATTAATTTATTAATAATATTTGTCATATGTCATACTAGAGTCCTCGAAAGAATGGTGAACTGTTTCGGGGAAACACACAGCCTCCGTAGTCATCTGAAATAAAAAATCAAAGAAATTATTATTGTGTAGACCCTATTTTAATGAACTAACCAATAATATACATATAAAAAATGCTGAGCATGTGAAAAAGGTACTCAAAATCGAAATTTTTCCGTTAATTCATTATTGAAAAATTAAATGTTTTAAAGGTTAGGTATTCAGATATCTTTCTGTAGAATAACTAGTTAAATTTCTAGCCAAATCGGATGAATAGTTTTGAGTCAGTGCTTCCCCGAAATTTCAAAACCATGTTTTCGAGAAAAACGCGTTCAAAGTTTCGACAATTGAATTACATTTCAAAGAAGTATCAACAACCCCTTCCTAGTATGGAAATATTTGGGGTGAATCAGAGAATAAGAAAAATTTTGGGACCTACAATATTAATTGATCTTAGCTTCGAAACTTTGAATAACTGCAAATTTTTGGAAAAAATTGACATTTACATGATATTCAGTTACTTTTTGAAATATCTTGCATTATATTATAACCAATATTACATAATTTTAATTCCAAACGTTTCACTCATCTCCCTGACTGTATAATTTTAACTTTCTTCCTAGTGGTTCTCCACGATGATGGTGAAAATACTTTTGTAATTCCCCGGTATATTCGAATTCTCTCAGTGGAACTTCTTCTGTACTTCCATTGTTTCCTCCAACTTTAATCAAAGTTGCCTAGCCGTCAACGGAACGGAAAATCTTAACAAAAACCGTTAATAGAAAGAAAAAGAAGTGTTCATATTGCATCAGACAGGCAAGCACCCTTCATAGCGTGTACCAGATTCATCTCTATAAACTTGTAGACGTTCAAAATAAGTCAAATTAATAGGAAGAGTTTCTGGCGTTTGGCATTGACAATAGCTGATAAAACTGACTGAACTCCAACACTTTTAATTCTTCTAAACTATATTATAACCTCCCTTCTCTGGCACTCGAGGAAACTTTCATATTCTTTACAGTTTTGAGTTTTGAAAACTTTATATCTCAAGACAATAGATGAATTGCGAGCAGCTGAATCGTTCTATTCAAACGCACGATATTAAATATAATTCATAGCTTTGATTTCCACCTACCTGATATATTTATTTCTGTGCACTCAAGTTCCTTATTCTTTGTTCCGTGAGATATGCTCATCGAACTGAAAAATTGTGAATATTTCGAGATTGTCCATTTCCTTACACAATTTGGCGAACCAATAAAATTTTTTCTGAAGAAATAAATTATCCACTTCAAAGAAAAATGTTTCAAACAATGATATTGAACTCATGCTATATAAGTAGTACCTTTAGCTGACTACAACTTCGATGAAAATATTCCTCTGAATGAACCTTAATATCTTAACCCTTATGAACCCACTGTATGTAAGTGGAGACGCTTTATAAATACTATTACTAGAGAAATCTAGTTGTGAAATTTGATACAAAGTCAAAATGAAGGACTTCTTAGATACTTACTACGATAACTTTTGCGTTTATTCAATTGATTCTAAAAAAAAAGGTAAATCTGGGACTCCCAACTCTTACATTTTATTGTGGTTGACTCTGCTTATTGTTTATTCAGAATTTTTTGTTCTGAGGTTGAAAACAATTTCTCAGGTATATAGTGCAATACTTTATGTAAATAATTAAAAAATACTTTAATTTTTTTATAATGTCTTTGCTGCTGTTCTCATTTGAGGACAATGGGATTCTGTGACGTCAAACAGTAATTCGAATTCAATTTATTGTAGACTCAGATTATAATGGATCCTGGACAGTTTGGTACGCTTAGTACTGCAACCGTTTACGGAAAGTGCTTCAAAAGGCTTGACACAGACCTAGAAGATATTAGTAGTCAAAGATATCATAACGTAGCTATTGTTATAATGCCCCCTGAAGAAAATGAACTAACAGATGAAGAGAGGATAAATGAAATTGATCCTTCCGACCTGCCTTCGAATCTAATCCATCAAAAAAGTAGAAAATATCTCTAAAAGTTCTACCAATCTCATTTTGGGATACAATTGGCCGTAGTATGAATGAAGCGCATGGTTATATCAACCATCTAGATCAGGGGTGGTCAAATTTGAACTGGTGGCGATCTACCTTAATATTTTAGACTACTCACGATCAACTCTGAGAAGCTGCAAGTATGTTTGATGCAGAGTTGTCGTACATACACGATACACCCTACCTACCTACCTAGGTAGTGTGTACCGTAGCATATATATTATTGTAGTCAATGCACACTAATTTATATATTGGTAGCTTGTAGTTTTTTACAAAATTGAAGAAAAAGTCATATACATCTTCGCCACGGGTCTTCCTCTTCAGAGCAATGATTATCAAAATTTCTTCCTTAGCCAACATGTCATTGAATACCATTCGAATAGAAATACATAGCTGTGCTGTGTCTATCATTAACGGTGAATTTGTCGAACTGTAAATAAAAGTATGTACATTTCATGATATCATGTTTTAGTTTATCTACCATGTCCTGACTCATGACTTCAATACGCCTTGTGACAGTCGGACGAGATAACTGAAGTTCTCTAATAGAAGACATGATTTCAGTTGTATTTTTTAAATCTCCAAATGAAGTCTCATCCGCTTCAATAAATGCTTCCTACACAACCGATCCATCTGCGAATGGTTTCTTGTGTTTCGCCATTATATGAGATATTTTAAATGACGCGATCGTAGCAGCTTTTGATTGTTTGGCTGGTTCTTTCTCCAAAGAAGATATCAAATTGTTGTCTTAATTCACTGTGTAGCGGAAAATCCTGTTCATTGTTTTTACGAACCGTTTCATGAGGCCTCTCTAAGTTACCATGCTTAGGTATTGCAACAGACGCACTACATATAAGACAAATACACTTATCCTTCACTATACAAGGAAAAATTCTTCCTTCCAATCGTTATTAAAATGATACGTTTTAGATTTCTTCGCTGCTCTCATTTTGTACTATATAATAATAAACTTTGTATCGACGTAGTATTGCCCTTAAGTTACAACTCTGGATGACTCCGATTCCTGAAGGCGCAACATTTATATCGGCGTGAACGAAAGTCTCGAATGTTCCCGTCAAATGCGTGGCTCGAAATTTTAGAATAGAATAAGAATAAAAAACGCCGCTTTTCTCTGACAAGTATCCATTGATAAAGCCGCCTTTTACCGCTAGCAGAGTGTTATTTCATTACGTAATAAATTTTTTTAATTTGATTACCTACTCATTAAAAATTTTTCATCTCGAGATCTACATAAAAAGCACTTGCGATCGACTGGTCTATGGCTATCGACCGTTTGAGCACCCCTGATCTATTTGAATTTGGGAGGCTTTTAATTGGTAAAATTCTATTGTCGATAATAAGAACAAGTAATGTGTTTGTACCCCTGATCTAGATATTCTAACACAATTCGGTAAAAATCTTTGAAAAGCTGATGGATGAAGATAGTTTAAAGCTTATATCAGAATAATCACAATTATATGCAACTCAGAAACACAATCATTCCTTTTGTATTACTACCCAAAATATTAAGTTTTTTGTTGGAATATTACTCTTCAGTGGATGCTACAGGCTACCTAGGGCTCTATCTATACCATTATTGTCCAAAGCTATGTCAAGAAATCGCTTTCAGGAAATGACAAAATGCATATAGTTTTCTTTTCTTTTTTTTTTAAGCGCGCTTCCCATGAATAGGCGAACCTGATACAACACATGAGTAGGCGCATGGGAAGAATTGAGGTGTCTGTTTACTCGCTTCTTGAAGAGGGCCAAATTATAGGATGTTGGAAAGATGTTGGAGAGAGAGTTCCACAGCTCACCGGCCCTGTAAACGAAGGAATTCCTAAAGAGAGACGTTCGAGGGGTCATTAAATGTACCGCTATATGAGTTAGACCTCTTATGGAAATTCTGAATAGAAACTTTCAACATTGGAATTTTTCATTCTCCGTTGCCTATAGATAAAGCTATGATTAAATATTTTGGTCATCATTCTGCACAACAGTTTATTAAAGGAAAGTCTGTGCGATTTGGCTCTTGAAGAATGAATGAGCTGCAGCTCCACGGGATATTGTTACAAATTTGAAACCTACTGCGATGCAGAACATCTACTATTAGTAAAAAGTTCATGACCTTTCGGTTAGATTTCTAGTGGTGCCATAGTCGTTTTGGAACTAGTATTAATTAATGTTTATTTTACCTGACTTTTTTGAAACATTAAGAGGAAGAGATTTCAGGGTAACAAATGAATAAAGAAGAACGTGGATGTTTCAATACATTTAAGAATCAACAAATAAATAATTACGATTCGACTGAACCACTGGCAAAATAAAAAAGACGGTCTTCTATTAAAAAGCAAAACATTCATGTTCCACAGCCTCTTATCTTTTCCAGAATTAATACTTTCACCGGGGGTGTTGATTTCCTGGATCGAAATGTTAACTGAGGGAGAATATCTATTCGGCGAAAAATGGTTGTCTCTTTTCACAAATATGGTCAACGTAGCTGCCATCAATGCTTGGCAAATTCATGGAGTAGTTTGTGAAGATAACGTCGATCTGTTTTTGTTTGTGGTAGTACCCGTCATTATCTGGAATGCTTTCTTAAATCATAGAACTTTAGGGGCAGACCTTCTGGTTTTTGATCCAAGAATATAATACAAGAAGAAGGCGATCATTTTACAGTAAAAATTGAAAAGAAACATTCACGGTGCAAAGTTTCTCATTTCAAAGCTTGGATATGTCAAATGTATAGTCACTTTATGCTTAGAAACTGTTTCGAAATATATCCCTTGTTCGCTCAGCGGGAACGAAACTTTTTTCAAGACCCCTAAATGTCCAGTGGATCCAAATGAGTTAATTTTTTTCTCAAAATAGCTTGAAGACTACTCCTTGGATATTGGAAAAATTGAAAAAAAATGTTTCAGTTGAAAAATCTTCGTTAGTTAAACTGGGTTAGAGTGCGAGAGTTCTAAAATGAGCCATGTCAATCATTCTTAAGGATTAAAATCATCAGTATTCAACCTCTAGAAAAGTAGAAAACAAAATTGTAAATATGATTTCTAAGGAAGTCATCTCTCCCTCCATCTATTTCAGTTTTAGGAAAACTTTGCCGTCTTTTCAGGGGATTTGAAGACTCCAATGCTTCACCTCTTAAAACATCAAGGCCTTTCTTTTTTATCCTTTTTACTGTACTTTCAGATATATTTACAGCTTTACACACACGATTTTTAACTTGGTTTAATGAAAAGCTTAAACCATAACACGCTTTGTTTTTCATAAATATTATTTAATCAAAAATGATTTTTCCACATTCACTACCAAACACCATTTTCACAATCGAGCTTTCACACGAGTTCTAGATTCACAATGAAAATGAGAAGAAAGCTCTTAAGAGTTCCAGAGCTAATCAGACAACAAAAAATTAACAGACTTAATTATTGTATCGAGCACCAAAATTGGCATTGTGCTGGCGGGCAAAATAGATTTGATTTTGTTTCCTGCGAGTGTAACGGCTAGAAATTACGTGAACCTAGCACTTCAGGTAGGCATACCGCATCTGTTGAGCAAAGATCAGAATAAGGGTGAATTGGTATTAAGAAACTGTGAACCGTTTTAACTTCGGGAAGTCTAAAAGGGTCTACAACATTCCCAGTGAAGTTAAATCTTGGATTTATTCATACGAGCCAGAAAATAAACGCCAATGTACTGTTTGGTTGTTCCAAGGAGAATAAAAACCGACATGTGTCATCCGTGGCCAAAGTACCCAAAAAAAAATGTTCGCAACGTTTGTTTCAAAAACAGGTTCTATAGCAAGAGTTCTTTTACAAGATCAAAGAACAGTTACTTCCGAGTGACACACAACTATTCATTTACCGCAAGTCATTTATGAGCTTCGAGAGATCAACTCTCTTGAATCGTCCTTCAACAATACAAACCATAGAATTATTGCATCATTCAGTCCTGACCTAAGTCCCAACGATTTTTTCACTTTTTCCAAAATTTAGAACTGACTGCGTGATCAGAGTTTTCAGCCTTCAGAAGAAGCACTGAATGTAACGGTGAAGGGGGAGGAGTGGGAATCAGCAATCTTCGGTTTCTAAGGATAAGATAAGATTCAAGGAAAAACAATTCAAAACAAGATACTGTCAACACTAAAGCATTGACGTATATACTGAAACTTTAAACGAATGTGAATCCTCATCTCGAACGATATATATATATATATATATATATATATATATATATATATATATATATATATATATATATATATTTGATTATACTGGGAATATGGGTTAAAATTGACAGATATTATCTTTGGTTATATATAATTTGCAGAAATCTATTTTACGCGTTTCGGCACCATTGCCATCTTCAGAAAATCTGTATCTGCACAATTATCTAAAATTAAAATCGAGATACATATACCATACAAAACAAATCTTACATTTAAAAACTTAACCAACGATATCATTCTGTCGTTATCACATTAAGACTGGCATGAAAGGAAACAATAAACAAATATAGGCAAACATTCTTAATATTACTGTATCACGGGTTGTAGAATTATACACTTCACAGTTAAGAGATAAGATTTCCATAGATATTCATTGAACCATCAGAGTCAACTTTTGAGTTTATTGTCCTAGGTCTTTCTGGATTTTGATCATTACTAAAATATTCCTTTTAAAATCATTATATTCCGTTGTGAGTACTTGTGCATTTGCATAGTCAAATTTTTGCAGTTTTTCAATACTATGTCTTGCTAGAGCTGTGACTACTTTGTTCGATCTAACGGAATATTCATGCTCGTAGACCCTCTTATGCAAATATTGTTTGGTATTGCCAATATAACACCCATCGCACTCTTGGCATTCTATTTTATATATGCTATGAGTTTTGTTTTTCAATTCAATGCGAGGTTTTAGATTTGTGAAGAATTTCTTGCTATGATTATTAGATTTATGTCCCACTTTGATGTTGTATTTTTCTAAACACTTGTTTATCTGTTGAGACAATCCGGGAGTGAAAGTGATACCTATATGGTTGAAATCACCTTTTTCTTCTCTTTTCGGTTCCGTGTTATAAATATGATGTATTCTTTGTCTTATCAGTGGTTCGTAAAAGTTTGGTGGATATGTTGACTCTGATGGTTTAATGAATATCTATGGAAATCTTATCTCTTAACTGTGAAGTGTATAATTCTACAACCCGTGATACAGTAATTTTAGGAATGTTTGCCTATATTTGTTTATTATTTCCTTTCATGTCAGTCTTAATGTGATAACGACAGAATGATATCGTCGGTTAAGTTTTTAAATGTAAGATTTGTTTTGTACTCATTTTAAAATATCTCGATTTTAATTTTAAATAATTGTGCAGATACAGATTTTCTAAAGATGGCAATGGTGCCAAAACGCGTAAAATGGATTTCTGCAAATTATATATAACAAAAGATAATATCTGTCAATTTCAACCCATATTCCCAGTATAATCAAATATTTATAGAGGAAGGGTTAGTAAATTAAACTCCTATAATATATATATATATATATATATATATATATATATATATATATATATATATATATATATATATATATATATATATATATATATATATATATATATATATATATATATATATATATATATATATATATATATATATATATATATATATATATATATATATATATATATATATATATATTGACTATAGAAATGAACAAATACAGTAAAATTGGTCAAGACATCACCTCATATGGGTCGAATGGTACGTGGTTACAAAGGTATTTCGATAATCTAGATAAATAGATAGATTTAGATAATGAGTGAAGGCTGCCTACCAGCTCAGCCACTGTGACGAAATGGTCTATTGATACACTCTTTCCCAAATTTCACCCACAAGCTCCATAGTTCTTGTAAAGGATATAAGCTCAGTCACCTTCAGTTTGTTAAATCCAAGTTCCTTCAGCCTGACTCTGTCCCTGGTTGGGCACTCGCACATAACGTGCTCTATTAACTCTATTTCTTCTTCACATAGTCGACATGAAGGATCCTCAATCCATCCCAATTTGATAAGGTGATTTCGGAGGCGTCAGTGCCCCGTTAATATGGTTGTTAGACTCTCAGATCCTGTCTGGAGAGTATAAGCCAAGCCTTGGCTGTAACACTGAAAGATCCACTAATGGTAAGTCGAGAGTGTCTGAAACCTGACAGGCTATGCCAGTGCTTTTATACCTTCAGGTCAAACCACCGGTTATTTTCCATCCTTGCAATCTCCAGAGGAATTCCGAGCCTAGGCTGTGGTCGGGTGAATCCCACTCCTGCTTCTCGAGTGGACAATAAGACTGCCTTCTTATTGGCCGCAATGCCAGGGTGTCCGAGTACCTACATCAGACAGAGCATGTTCCGTCCTTCCCCCCGCAAGTAAAAGGTTAGCACAGTGGTCTGCTTGAAAAGCAGCTTCAACACCTTTTTCAGTCTTGGAGCCGTCTGTATAAAAACAGAGGCACTCAAGTAGAAGGTCCTTGGAACTGATCGATTCCTGTCTATTCGAAATGTTAATCTGGAATGGCAGCTCCATGTTCGTTTTGAGAATTTCTATGTCTGACTTCATACTCAGCATCTCGGTGTCCTCGATTTCAGACTGTGAAGTGACGGACACGTATCAGACTATTCAAGTCCAATAAAACTAATAATATTTATTTCAAAGAACCATAAAATTATGATCGCCAGTAACTATTAAAAATTTTGAAAATGCAGAAATAGATAATGAGAAATTGATCGCCAATTAAGATTTCTGCTTGAAAAATAGTCGCAAGCCCGCAGAGACAGATTGGTCATATACACCAGCTTCAACACCTCTTGCAGTTTTGGAGCCGTCTGTATATCAACAGGGGCAGATTCCGGTCTACTAGAAATCTTGGTCTGGAATGGCAGCTCCATGTTGGTTTTGGATGTTGCAATGTTCGACTTTATACTCAGCATCTCGTTGTGCTCGATTTTAGACTGTGAAGCGCAAGACATGAAGCTGAACATATTTATTCTATTTCGAGAAAAACAATGAAATCTGTAAGTAGTCAATCTAATTGCTCATCTAATCATTAGGAGAAGAGGGACAAGACCATGATCAGTTTCATGACCGCAGTAAGTATGGAGCGCAAGGCTCCAGTAATCATCATGCTGGCCGTTGTCTGCAATTTAGAGAGCTTGAGTAAGAATTGATTTCTAAGCCTGCACTCCCGCAAAGCAATGCAGCCGTATGTGATATAATTGAATTTGGGAGGCTTTTACTTGGTAAAATTCCATTATCAATAATAAAAAACAGGTACTGGGTTTTAAGGAATTTTACTTAATAATTGCGATTCGTAACGCGTTTCACTACACAGTAGCTTCTTCAGACGAATGAATATACAGAAAAAATATAAATGAGAATATAACTATAAATGTTCTTGAGTAATTAAAAGTTTATTGGGTTGCTTCTTCTTAAGTGGTTATTTATGACAGGTATATCCAATAAAATTAAGGAATAGATTGCTTCCCGAAGAGATTCAATAGAGGTGAAGCGCTTAAATCGACTTGTTCATTGATGAGTCTACCTGAGTGTTTGTATTTATTGATTTCTAAAGTTTCCCAAAGATCTACCTTCCAATATTTATTATCTGTATGCAAAATTTCAAACTGTGGGTCGAAAGAATGATAATTTTCTAAGAGACGATTCGCGTAATTTGAATCTGATTTTATCTGAAAAACTGCGTTTATGTTCCGATATTCTAATATTAAAATTTCTATGTGTTCTATCAATTTAGAAATTATCACAGTCATTGCAATTCAATCTATAAACACCTGATTTATTGTTTTTACCTGGTTTGGTTTTATTATTTTTTATATATTTGCCTAAATTATTATTAGTTTGGAAAGCTATGTTGAAATTATTGCTACTTAAGAATGATTTCAGTTTCTCACTTGTAATGCCAACGTAGGTTAAGGTGTTGAATTTTTGTTTCAATTTATCGACAGGGTAAACTTCATTCAATGCGCAATTTATCGACAGGGTGAACTTCATTCAATGCGATTCTACTTTGTTTTTTATTTAAAATATTATTTATTAGTTTGGAATTGTAACCATTATTTTTGGCTATTTGTTTAATCAAATTTAGCAATTTACCATAAGCCGTCACATACAGATATTATAATACATAACTCGTCATGTCATCCATATCAACATAAAATGTCAGCATTCAATAGTTTTATTCATAGATTGATTAACATCCCGTTATCACCAGAAAATTTCAACAAAGAACTAAATTTGATTAAACATATAGCCAAAAATAATGGTTACAATCTAAATCTAATCTAATCTAAATTTTAAATCTTCGGTTTTATTCGGAAATGATCCTCGTAACTTTATCGTTATTATATCCTCATTCAACCAATTCTACCTGCAAATATCAAGTTGCCCTTGTTCATTCAACAATGACTTGAATGAACTAAAATAACTGACAAATGAATGGAAAACTTTTTTATTTGGTTTATACAACATCATTAAGATAATGCGTGGGAACGCCCTTCCATAAATACCCCAGTATTGTTTATTTATGCGTCATTTAGAAAGTTATATCAAGAAATATCAGGATGAAATCCGATATTTTGTGGCAAGCGTTGATTCGCAAAATTAATTCACTATTCTGACTGACGCTTGTACAATATTGTACTTGTGAGTCCTTTTTTCTTGCTCTCAAAGGAAGGTTTCTTCTTTCATTGCAAAATAATTCGACTTTAAATACAGAAAGGTTTCTTAGATGTGAATAGTAAGATTTAAATTCGAATAAATGTTATACAAATTTTGTTTATGTATATGTAATTTTTATTTGTCTATAGAAAATTTATTGGCTTTAAAGTGAAACCACTGATTTATAAAAAAACTGAGCTCGTGACTGGCAAATGTGTCAAGTATTGTAACACTGTGGTGTTTTCCTCTTAGCAAATGTTTTTAAATGAACAATAAGGTGTGAGTTGAAATATAATATTATCACTTGATTTGAGTTAACCTTTCAATGGTCGCACCACGGTCCAGAATTCCGGGCGATGCAATAAAACGTTGTAACGTTTCAAACGACCAGATGTCACCACTGTGCTCAAAACTCGTGCTGTTCAACCTCAGTTTAGCATGAGTCCTCGTTTGGATGATAGGGTGCCAGTTTTAAAGTAATTTGTTAAAGATTCCGTGTGTGTATTGTTTAGTAAAGTGCAGCTTAGTTTACTTCTAGGAATTTGTCGATTAATGTGATATAATTATAAATGTTGGGAAATTGTTAAATCAATTCATCACCCTTTGTGAGGTTTGAACCCTTACGTGAGGGGTATTGCCGAAACCCTTAGCTTAGGTCTGTAATTATACGTGCTTTCTGAAAGTATTATTGCTTTCGGGAATTTTTATGTTTAGTAATTGGTTTTATTGTATATGAGTTTAAATGAAAATACACCCTCCATTCCAAAAGTAATAATAATAATAATAATAATGCTGTAATGTGCGAAATAACAAATACAAAATTAAGAAATAATCATACGAATAATCTTAACTCGATATAACATTGACAACGAAATATTTCATCCTCCTAACTACATAATCCACGCAACATCAAAGTAAAATAATCTGCGAAGCCCCTTTTGAGGCTTGTTTGCAGATGATCAATACCTCGAATTGAGGAGAAAACCCTAAACAAAAACATTCTCAAACTTACAATAATTTCACAACTGGAAATTAAAATATAAACCACAGTTTTCTCTCCTATAATATGCAGCAAAGAACAAGAAAATCGCAGTTACTGTTGTTTATACTTTTCTCTCAATAATATCATGAATTTTCAATCGATCACTTGTTCTCAAACAATATTGGATTTTCGATTCAAACGCAACCAATGAGTTCAATTCTTTATATTCTGCTGGGATCATATTAAATATTTTAGGTCCCAAGTATAAGTAGCTATTTTGAGTACTGCTCTTCTCAGTTACGGAAACTGATTTGACGTAGCCTCACCTCGGGACATCTAGACTTGATCAATTTTTCGTAAGGTATTTTGATGTCGATGTAGCCTTATTATAAAAGAAAATAGCAAAAAAGCACTCTTATATCGAATAAACTAGTTTCCTGAAAAAGAAGGTATGTTGGGTAAGTGTACTCTTTTTCGTAAATAATTTTTATAATGAGTTTCTGTTCATTTTTGAAGGTATCGAAGATGATTCGAGAGACTCCACCCCATGATACTATACCATATGCTAAATGAGATTCGACGAGTGATAAGTGGATTATTCTAAGTGGATGTATACTGAATACTGAGCGCATGCACTCAAATTTACCCAAAAGAGCTCTAACTTTATTCGCTACATATTCCGCATGTACATCCCCACGTAAGTGACTGTCTATATACAGGGATAACCACCGGGACCGTCCGTTAAAAACTTGAGTTCCAGTTACAATATCTAACTGAAATTTTCTTTCTATAGGCCATTACTAGCGATTTCCAATTGAAGTGAAATATTTTCGAAGTGATACCATTTCCGGTTATACCGAAAGTGGGTCATCACTTTGTTATTTCAAATGGCAATCTACCTTTTTTATTATACATTAAGAACCGACATTTGAGCAAGGCATAAAATACCCAAGTTGTTGGCACTTATCTGTCAAATCTTTTGATAGATTTAATTATTTTTGTTGTAAACCTGATTTTTGAGGAACATTTAGAAGAATTCTAGCTCGTAGATCTTTTGCACTACAGACACAATTTTTGCTAGGGATAGAAAAAGGATCAAGGAATTTTTTAAGCAGTCTACACATGTCAAATAATCATTGTGTTATTTTGTATGATTTTTTTAAATTTGGCCTTTTCCAAACAGTAATAACTCAATTTTTTCAAATGCCACGTGCCAATTTTTATATCGCCATCAGATGAAGCGTCAAATTTCAGATGCTATTGTATCAGCATGTACTATACCCATCTCTTATAGTTCCGAAATAATTTGGGAATAAATTGGATTTTGATGATTTTGCTAGAACTAACAGAGAATGCTTTGAAATATTTGAATCAAGTAGCTGAACTGGCTACGCTCACCTGACAGGTGCCTAAAATTAATGTACTTGTCACTTCGTTCATTCGAATTTGTTATTTCAACAAGAATTACTGGTAATTTGAAGTGAAAATTTTTGAAAAACACCAGATTAATAATAAAATGGCTGATTATTCAAACGAGGATATGTTTAATCTCTTTTTAATTCATGGCGAATGTCAAAAAGTAATTGATAGAACTTGCAGGCAATTCAATAACCAATTTCCAAATTTGGCGCCTATGAGTAGAAAAAATTTCGAAGGATTAGAAGCACTTTTCTGCAATTTGTAGGAACAAAATACATAGAAACTAGAAGAAACCAATTCTTGAGGACGACGACAATCAAATTAATACGTTAGCGTATTTTCGTGCCAATCCACATGCGTCCATTAAGTCAGCATCAATGGATATTGGATTGAGCTATACTTCCATTCAAAGGATCCCTAAGAAACACAACATGCACCCTTATTCTTTTATCAGACTACAAAAATTGAAACCAGCTGACCTACCCAAGCAGCTAAATTTCAGTGAAAATTTATTGATTCGGCTTCTAGAAAATGAGACAATTCTGCAAAAAATTATATGGTCTGATGAAGCCTAGTTCAATGAGAGTGGAATAACCATCAGGAGAAGTCGACATTTTTGGGCCACAGAAAATCCACATTTCGTTGAGGTTATTGATTTCCAAAATAAATTCAGAGTGAACGTTTTTACAATTTTAATGAATGATTTGTAGGTTTATCACATTTATGAGGAAAATCATAATGGACAAAGATACCTGGAAATTTTGAGAGGAACATCAGCAAATTTTTTATATGGATTACCCCTCAACATTCTGAGGGGTTGCTATTACCAAATGGATGGTGCACCAACATATAAAACACGAGCTGTAGATCGGCAGCTAACAGAAATGTTCGAGGATAGATGGTGGGGTAATCAAGGACCAAATTTAAGGCCTCCGCCTTCTCCGGACCTGACGCCCCTTGATTTTTTGATTATGGAGCAAAATCAAGAGTGAAGTGTATCTTATTCCTGTAAGAAGTAAAGAAGAGTTACTAGAGCGCATTCATAATGCTTTTCGTAATATTGATCCTGAGGAAACTAGGAGGGCAACTCATCATGATCGTATACGAGCTGTCAAGTGTATCGAGCAAAATGGGGCCCATATTGAACATTTATTCAGATCGTAAATTAGTTTTCTCCTATGATGTTTGCTACCATTTATTCGTATTAATGTAATTTTCTTCGATCATTGGTTTTCTCTTAGTTCCTACAATTTTAATTCATCCGAATTGTAGAAAATTGCTACTGATGCTTCGAAATATTATTTTACTCATAGACGGTGAATTTGGAAATTGGTTATTGAATTGCCTGCAATTTCTACCCACTACTTTTTGCCATTCTAAAATGAATTAAAAAAAGATTAAATATATTTTCGTTTGAATAACCAGTGGTTTTATTCTAAATGTGTTGTATTTTTTGGATATTTTCAATCTGAAATAACGACAATTCTTGTTGAAATATCAAATTCGAATGAACGAAGTGACAAGTACATTAATTTTAGACACCTGTCAGGTGAGCGTAGCAAGTTCAGCTACTTGATTCAAATATTTCAAATCATTCTCTGTTAGCAAAATCATCAAAATTCAATTTATTCCCAAATTATTTCGGAATTATAAGAGATGTGTATAGTACATGCTAATACAATCCAGCTGAAATTTGACGCTTCATCTGATGGCGATATAAAAATTGGCACGTGCATTTTGAAAAAATTGAGTTATTGCTGTTTGAAAAAGGCCAAATTGAAAAAATCATACAAAACAACGCAATAAACCTTTCACATGTGTAGATTGCTTAAAAAATTCCTTAATCCTTCTTCTATCCACCCAAACAAAAATCTACGAGCTACAATTTATTTAAATGTTCCTCAAAAATCGAGTTTATAACAAAAATAATTAAATCTGTCCAAAGTGATGACCTACTTCCGGTATAACTGGAAATGGTTTCGCTTCGAAAATATTTCACTCCAATTGAAAATCGCTAGTTATGGCTACGTATAAAATTTCAGTTTGATATTGTAATTTCAACTTAAAAAAGTTTTTAACGGACGGTCCCGGTGGATATCCCTGTATATTCCGAGGTATTTGATAGAATGGCAGCTTTTGATACTCACAATTTTGCCACCCTTTTGAATTTCTATCATAGTATATTCCTGTAAATTTCTATTGTAGGATGTAAGCGTTAAAGAGTTCGATTTTCTCGAAATTTATGGTAAGCAATTTACTTTAAAAATACTTCACAGTTTTTATGAAATTAATCTCTACTTTATTTTTCAAAGGAAACCAGTTTTTATCAGTGTACGAATTTGCGGTATGATCTGCAAAGCTTATTATGTCACCTACCATCTGTAGGTGACATAATAAGTATTTCATGATGAAATTGACTTCACAATCGTTTGCAGTAAAAAAAATCTATGGGACTTGAAATTTTTTATATTTTATTTTTTTTGATGATTAAAATATATCGGAAACAATTGCAGAGAAAATCAGATTTACCTACATTAGTCACAGTTTATTTTGGTTGCCCTTAACCGCTCAACATATCGTGAAGATAATCTTTCAAATTAGAGACTACTTGATTTTGCCAAAGACGAGAGTTACGTTCGCAAACAGGATTATCACATATTTATGAGCATGATGGGTAGAAATCTTGTAGCTTTACCTATTGTCTGGGATTATATCAGGCAAGACTTGCCTTATACCTACATGATAAAAAAATATTAACTGAATTTGTTTTGTAGAGAAAACTGACAGTCTCTTGTGAAACGATTTACCTTGAACGATAAACATTTGAGAGATATGATTTCAAGCGTAACATCAAGTTTTTCAATAGAGGTCAAACTGGCAGAGGTGATGAACTAAATTTTGTCTATTAAGTCAATGTGATTTATAGCCAAATTACACCTACTAACTAAAATAGTGTATTCGTCCGAGCAGTCGGATATCGTAATTTGAACAGACTCCTAATTACATTAACAGATTGCTTGGCCAGACCAGCTGTCTTGGGACAGTACTCGATAGGTAATTCCGCATACAGCCTTGAACTTTTGCTATATATGTATAAATTGCACTATCCAACAAATATCTATTTAATATAATTTTACTAAAATATCATACAGGGTGTTACATAATAGTGTCACAACTTGGGGGAGTAAATCCACGTGCAATTTTAAGAAAAAAAGTGCATATAAACATAGGTCCGTAAAAGCTTCTATACGGAGCTACAAAGTGTTGAAATTTCCGAAAAATTGTTTTTTCCTCAAAACTCTCAGTTTTTGAGATACTCAGCCCAAATTTGGAATGCAAGCTATGTTTTACAGCCTCCATCATTACATGTCCTAAATTTTAACTAGAATCTACAAGTTGTTTTCTCTTCCGGAGCCATGTCTTCTTTTACCCTTTCAAACTTTTTTGCAGTACGCCACTAATCAGCGTACAATCATCATACGCAATGTATTTCAACTTACAAGTTACTTTTATTCTCTTCTTCATCGAATTTACAACAATCTCTAAACAAAATTCTTTCAGCAAGATTTTCTGTGCTATATTTAGTGATTCTCTTCAGAAGTGCAATTCCCAATAAACATTGGGGTATTGAATTAAGAATAAGATGAATATCAACTGTACATATAAGCCTATACCTTTGTTCTCACTATTGTGCAAAAAAAGATAATAACAAAAGTTGTGAACTTTATATGAGGCATGAAATACGTCAGTTGTTCCTTAGTTCATCTTAATAAGATTGAGATCGGTAAGGATAGGTATTATTTTCAAACCCTCACAGGCAGGGTCGGTAATTCAATATTATTATGGAATTGTCAGGGTTGCTGATAGGTCTCTTTCATACAAATTACAATATGAACCAAACC
This sequence comes from Cryptolaemus montrouzieri, assembly GCA_013387265.2. Lineage (NCBI taxonomy): Eukaryota > Metazoa > Arthropoda > Insecta > Coleoptera > Coccinellidae > Cryptolaemus > Cryptolaemus montrouzieri. The sequence goes on from JABFTP020000185.1 coordinate 131,875,688, forward strand.
AATTAAGTATAATGTTTCTAAGGCTACCCAAGAAAAGGATTTTATACAATGAAAATAAAATGTCACTTATTGTTTCGATACCCACTCTGTGGTTTGACAACAACGCTGGGGGTTGTTTTGTATTCTTTTCTTATTCTACTATTATTACTATGACATTATTAGAATGATATCGAATTTCTACTCTTTTATATCTTCTGTAAACTTATCATCGTCATTCCGATAGTTTGCAGTCTTTTATTTGTTCTCAGTTGACTCAAATGAAATGGAATAATTCAATGTCTCTTTAGTTGTTGCTCCAATATACATGGCAACTATGTTTAATAATGTTCCAGACAGAAAATTTCTCATAAAATATAAATAGGAATTGAAATTAAATTAGAGTAGTTTCGTGAACTGGTTAATGCCATTTTTATGACATATATTCTGGCAAAAAAGGACCAGGAATTAGTTAACGAAACACTAAATAATTATTTCTCATCCAAATTTTTTGTATCACCTTCAAAGTAGGCGACTTCCGAAATAATAGATCAACGCGACAAATAATAATAATTGATCGCACCGAATCGTATGAAACTGAAAAAGTAGGTTTACGTCCCAAGAGTGTTTGAGATGGAGTGTTGGGTAGAATCCAGAGTCTTTTCGTAATATTTCACTTCACTTTAAGGGAAGTTTTAGTAACTTTTAGCGTTCGGATACAGGGACACGCTCATTACCATACCGATCTAAACGAGAGTGTCCCTTCTTGGAGAAATTAAAAGAGCGCGTTCCAAAGTAGACGAATAGGCAAAATAAAACGAGTGTTGAAACATAAATATACTGCTTACACATAAAGTAGCCATAATGAAACCCAAATAATTAAATTAAATTAACCCGGGCGTTAACAATAATTTTTCAAACGCTTTTTCCGGAATCGACTTTCTCGCCGCAAATTGTCTATTATGTCTTCTATCGATTCAAAACGGGTACATCGAAGTGGTAATTTGAGTTTTAGAAAAAGAAAAAAGTCGACCGGAGTCATATCAGGTGAATACGGTGGTTATGATTAATAATAGACCGATAGTTTTGAGAGATTGTGCATTATCGTGGTACAAACTCCATGAGTTTTCTTTCCACAAATCTAGCCTTTTTCGACAATTTTTCTCTTTCAAAAGCCGCATAACGCTCAGGTAATATTCTTCAGTTACAATGCATTTTATGAATGTGCAGTCGGAATTGACTCGTTCTAGCATGTCTTGGGCGACCTTTACGCGATTCAGTTTTTGAAGAAAATTCAGGTCTTATGTACGTGTTTTTGATAAAGTCCATTAAAATTTGAGGTAACATACTGCCCCTTGACTTGGATACCTTCTTCTTTATTGAAGGAAATAGATAAAGAAATACAATTATTCGAATTTTTTACATGCTCTCTTTCAAAACAATGACACACATAATATACAGAATAAATACAATGAAAAAATTTCTAATTATATGATGCTTGGCGACGAGATTAAAATAATGTGGAAAATGAAAAAATTTTTATTCTACCGATTATTATTTCCACAACAGGTGTTATTCCTAGGAATCTTCACAAAAGTCTTGAGATTTTGGGTCTGAAGAAAATTTGTTTGAATAGTTACAAAAGATAACAGTCATCAAATCTTGTAATATTCTTCGTAGGTTTCTTTCCGAAAAAATAATGAAGTAGAGTCATAGGTTTTCTCTTTAGTTTATACTGCTCAGAATCTCATTTCATATTTTATTTATTTGTTTATATAAATGTAATATAATTAACTGATAATTTTGTCATATTTATATTCAGATCAGTATTCTATTCGATCGTTCACCACTTCACACAAAGGAAACTATTAATGAGTTATATTCAGTGTTACTTGACTAAGGTCCGTTCACTGGATTTTCCGGGGAGAAAGCCTCTGACACTACTCGTTGGTACATTGATATCATTGTCTGATGATGCTATAGTATGTATATATTCTGGTAGATTGATATATTCTCATAACATTTAACGTTATCCTAATATATACCTAATATATAATTATTCCAGGATATGTTTCGATTATAATCATTGCCTGGCAATGGTATTAATTACCGGGTGGTGGATTTATATTTTTCATGAAATCAGTTTGATTGCATGAACAGATATATATATATATATATATATATATATATATATATATATATATATATATATATATATATATATATATATATATATATATATTTGAAAAGAGAGGATCCAATAATTGTTTTTATTAATCTATTTCCTTCAATAAAAGAGAAGGTATCGAAGTCAAAGGGCGAAATGTTTCCTCAAATGTTAATCGACTTCAAATCAAATCAAAAACACGTACCTATGAAAGGTGCATTCAACAGCGGTCGAGATGTTCTGGAAGATTTGCTTCGCTCTGTACCGCCATAAACATCTCAAACTGAAGTTAACATCTATTAAGTGAAGGAAATGGTAATTCAAAATCGTCAAGTTTGAGAGAGAGGGGCAATGAACTTGCTGTGTCTCACGAATCGATTCGTACCATTTTCAATGATTGTTACGGCATGAAACGCGTTGCCGCTCGACTAGTTCCAAAAGACATGAATTTTCTTCAAAAACAGAATCGCGTAAAGGTCGCCCAAGATATGCTAGAACGAGTCAATTCCGACTCCACATTTATAAAATGCATTGTAACTGTGATGAATCATGAGTTTATGACCTTGACATGCGAACCAATCTACAAGCTTCGAAATAGCGAACTGAACCGAAAGAGAAAAACTACGTCCAAGTCGAGGAATGTTGACTGTTTCCTTTGATCATCGCGGTTTTATCGATTCTTGCCAGAAGATCAGTTGATGTTTTCCTCGATATATGACAACCTACCATTCCTCCAGATTTATAGCTGTTTCCTGTAGCTGAAGTATGATGTTGGAGTGAAAATGCAGTTTGGTAGTAACCAGGGATCCACCTACTCATACGAAGATAAGTCATTGCCTCTAACTAAAGCAGAAAGTCTCAGATTTCCTTAACTGTTCATAATTCTATGTCGACATAAAGCCATCTTTTTTACTGTTCGTGATTGAAATCATAACTGTTTTTCTTATTTCTGACTACATAAAGCCATTCTATATTTTCAATGAAATAAAACTATGCTATTTAGATTTTCACTATATTTACAAAACTATGACCGGTTTCACCACACAGTGGCTTCATCAGATAGCCATTCTATCTTATTATTTGTGATTATACCTCCTATTACCCTTCTTATTTCACTTTGTATACTTTTATTCCTAATATTTCTGTAGTACAAAATTTTTCTTATTTGTGACTATAAATGCTTAGCCATTAAATTCATTTTGAATACAGAATATGTCTATAATTCAATAATATTTGCAATGATCTTGTTGTCGAACTTACTTAATTCCATTATATTTCCAGTTAAACTTTCTTGCTTGTTTTACTTGTCCAACAGGTACTCCAACAATGTGATAGACGATAGAATTTTAGGGTCTCATGCAACTTAAATTTTACACCTTAATTCCAGAGAGTTTTGAGATATTAGAAGGTTTTGGTGGAGAAGTTTTGAGTTTAAGTAAATTTAACTTTTTCTGTTGTTGCTGAAACTTTTTATGAATTAAAATTTTCTTCATTCGTCTGAAGAAGCTACGGTATAGCAAAACGCATTACGAATCACAGTTATTCAGTAAAATTCCTCAAAAAACGTTACTTGTTTTTATTATTGGTAATGGAATTCTACCAAGTAAAAAAAAGCCTCCTAAATTCCGATTATTTTCTATAGATATTATAAGTAAGTATATTGTTTATCTTTGTTATAGTTAAGCTTGAAAATTTATGGAGTTATTAGTTCAACTTCAAAGGTAAATTTCGAATTATCGTGAGTTTAATTCAGGAAGTTCATATATCCAATTGCCTATCTGAGCCATGAAAATCAACCAAAATATCATGAAACTATATGACAATAGCAGGCCAATTGGCGATCCCATAAGAAGACCTGATTTTTGTTCAAAGACTTTATTTAGAAACTAGAAATAATAATGGTCTATACATGTTTTTAATGAGTGGAACAAGATATGGTAGTTTTAATTATATCAGCCCACTTTGTCATAAAATAAGACATTTTTTTTCAAAATTCAAAATAGCCACCTCATTCTCAAGCGGTTCTTATCTTAGCAAATTACTTTTTATTGCAGAACAGAAAACAGATGAATTCAAATAATATAGTATTTATAAAATCGAATGTAACAATGCCTTTCAGCTTATGTAGGTCAAACAGGTAGAAATTTTGAATGGAGGTTCAAAAACATATATAATCAGATAAAAATCCTCAATATTTGAGTACATTCAATCATATTTTTAGAACGACTGTCAAAATTTTTTCGCAAATTTTTGTTTAAATTAAACAAGATCCACGATGAAATAATATATGGGCGATTAAAACCCAAATTATTGGGTCCATAATGATTCTAGAACATCTATAGATTATAATCGGCATCACTTATAAGTCTGAACCTGGCCATCGGTCAAACAGAGAGGGAATTGTTTATGTTGAGTTTGAATATTGAAGAGTTTTTTGCGATTATACTTCAAAATTGACACGTATGAACAAGGAAGTGATTATGTTTCAGGAGACTCACACTGCGACAGAAGAACATCTCCGCGAAAGAGGAAATATCGCAGGTTATGTACTTTTTGATTATCTCCTTAGTCATTTTTATGGCCCTGCTTGCTATGTAAAATCTTTTCTTAGATTTGCTCAGACATATGAGGTATGATTGTTGAAATATTTTTCTGCTGGTCTTCTTTTTCCATTGTTACAGATTCTTGTCCTAAGCCCCCTTCCTTTCACCCTTGTCTTCGTCTGGAAATCATGGAGTACAAGAGAGAATTAATAGGCTAAGCAGAAAAATCTTTGGTACTCTTTATGTACACACGACACTAACACAACATAAACAGACAAGCTATTGCTAGTGCAATAGCGACAGGGAAACGAGTTTTTTCCTCAGGTTTTTTCACTCGTTTATTGAATCATATGCAAGATAGTATGGTTCCCCTGTTATTATTCAATCAACAAACCGCACTCTCAAAGTCGTCTCAAGAAACCTGTTCGAATGTTTGAAAATTAATATACTCAGGAAATCTCACATTATACTACTCTAAATATCCAATTTAAAATAAATAATTGCTTCCAACTGAACATTTAAGGAAAAAATTTATATTGTAATCATCTTTGTACCTTGGTATTCAGCACTGGGAAATGACCTAAGGGTCGAAACCGGTCGTGTATTAACATATATATGTGGAAAACTGACAAAAGTCTTTCATATCCATAAAATAAATATGTCATCAGTACTATTAATAAGTCAATTTTGCGCTTTTCATTGCACTGGTCACTAGGCACTAGGCCTTCTTCATTAGGCTATTGCAGTTATTTCAGCAATAGTATTAACCCAGTAGATATGCCATACATTGTCTAACACCATAATTACTGCTGGTTGTTGTACATAAAAAAGTCAACACAAAATGAAGAATTATTGGAGAAATCGATTAGGCTTTAAGCTCGTAAAAATAACAGTGTACAATTTACTAGTTACGAAATAAATAAACATTGTACGAGGCCTTAAATGCAACCATATATTCCTTATGTGCTTATAAAATGAAACATGCTCCCTAGCGCGTATATTTCAAGAGATCATTATAGCCGGAGACGAGAACAATGCAACCAGAAAGAGTAGAAAATCCGGAGCTCGGCAGGAGCTGCCAGGAAACACTCAAACTCAGGAATAATAATTGATATGGTTTTACATTTTGTTGTATTTGTTCAGCGTGTACGTCCGTTTAACGGGTGTTTAAACATGAAAAAGCCGAACACAAATTACTGGGTGTAAAATAACGAACCTCTGCTAGGTGAACGATTCAGTTCGATGCAATTCTAAGCACAATGTGTACTACAAATAACGAGATCAATTATTAACTAGGATGAAATACTGCGAAAAGGCAAGAAAGATCCAGGGTTTCCATTCATTCATGCCGAAATAATTGAATCTAAGTGTGATTTAGATCGAAGCTTTCGTTCATTTTTGGTATAGAAACTTCGACGACAAGTTTATCCATATGAATCGAGAAAAAGTAAACGGGAGATTAATTTCCGACTCGGGAGCTATATGAATAGACGTCTGTTTTATGTATTTGTTTTTGCTGAAACGGAATTATGATAGAAACTTTGAACACAAAAGATTGAAGACGAGAAAGTGCCAACTGTGCATGATAGTTTTGTTTACGATCGCTCGGAGACATAGACAAGTCTTAGTAAAAAAAAAAGGTCGAATTAAATTTCATTTCAAATTATAGAATATCTCAGTTATGAAGACCCGTCAGTAAAGTGGCAAGAAGGGCACAACAGGATTTTTTGTCCTAACAACAATTTATCACCTCGTGCTCTGCGTTTTTCTTGCGTGAAACGGTCAAGTGTTGCCAAGATGACCGAAATGTGTGCTATATGCAACCAAAAAGTGCTATACTCGCACGAAGTGATACTTTGCGATGAGTGCGAAATACTGAAACATCGTCAGTGTATCTTAATGTCAATGAAAACGTTCAGAAATATCAGCGAGTCAAAAGAACCATGGAAATGCGATCCTTGTAATACCGAAGTGAACGCCAAAAAATCGACCAAGGAATACTCCATAGACGATCTTATGGAAAAGCTTTTTGAGATGGATCAAAATTGCAATCGTTTATTCACGAAATATAAGGAGCAACTCCAGATAAATGAGCGAATCCAAAATGAATTATCGGCAACCAAAAAGGAACTGAACAACCAAGAACAGATGGGGCTAAATAACAACATAATTGTGAACGGGATTCCTTAACAGCAGGGTGAAAATACAGAACAAATAATTCAAAGAATTGCTAACATATTAGGCGTGTCGATTAGCAATAAGACTGTGTCTATATATTGCTTGGGAAACGAAGTCAATAATAAATAAAAGTTTACGTTAACCATGACCTAACCAAAACATATCTGGAACTTTTTAAGAAGGCTCATGTTTTCAAGAAGGAACAAGGATTGAAACATTTATGATTTAGTAAAGATAGGGGAGAGTTTCGGGAATCATTCAAAATAAGTAGAGTGGTTCCTATACACAAATCAGGTGATAGGACTCGAACAATTAAAGACCGATCTTGGTATTCGTGTATTTTCTTAAATAGTGAAAACATCATGAAATATAGGATAATGTCTTTTGTCATCAAGCATATCCATATCAGTATGGGTTCCAAATGAATAGTAGCACACTAAGCGCTACTGATGATCTCATCAACAAAATATCGAAAACTATTGATGAGAAGAAACTTGTTATAGCAGTATTTGTAGATCTAAGAAAGACATTTGATGTATTTAGTATTGATATCTTATTGAACAAGCTTTATGAAATGAGACTGGGAGGGATAATGCATGGGTTGCTTAAGTCATAGAGGGGAGTAAGCAGTATGTCGATCTCAATCAAGGCTCAGTCCTGGGGCCATTTCTTTAGTCACTTTATGTGCTTAGTTTAAGTAACTCTAGCTTGAAGGTCAGATACAGTACAACGTCTCTAATCCGCACATCCAGTATTCGGAAATCACCCACCTCTATAATCCGCACAATTTATTTTTTACCTTTATAATCCGCCGTCAATAATTTCATCGATTGAAAGTGTTCGAACTTGCAATATCTTGTCTGAAAACTTGCTTCACTGGTGCAGATTAGATTCTCTTCTCACATTCAGCGCCTGATATCCGTACTAATTATGTCGCGTCGACATAAAACATTAACATTGCAGCAAAAAAGCGAAATTTTGAAAGAAATAGATAATGGAAAAAGTGTTTCTGAATTGACCAGAATACAGTCAATTGGAAAATTTACAGTATGCGATATAAAGAAAATCAATTGAGAATTTTATATCTTCTTCTGATTCTGGCCCTGGGAAACAGCGTACGCTCAGAACTAGTGAAAATCCGAATGTTGAAAATGCTCTATACACTTGGTTCTTACAAGAACGATCTCGACATACACCTTTACCTGGTGATCTCATATGTGAGAAAGCAAGGTTTTTTCACACCAGTATAACAGGTAGAGATGATTTTAAGGCAAGTCAAGGATGGTTGGAAAAATTCAAAAAAAGACATGGAATTCAACAACTTACCATAACAGGAGAGAAATTGTCCTCAGACGTTAGTGCGGTAGAACCGTTTAAAAATAAATTTCTTCAAAGAGATGGGTCTAGTGCCAGATCAAGTTTACAACGTAGATGAGAGTGGGTTATTTTGGCGAATTCTTCCATACAAAACACTTGCCCATGTTGCTGAAAATTCAGCTCCAGTTCGGAAGATGGGTAAGGACCTTATTAAATTCATGCCATGCTCTAATGCATCAGTATCTCATAAAATGAAATTGTTGGTCAGACAGACAAACCCCGAGAATTCAAGAACTGCTGCAATTTGCATATTATAAAGGTCAAAGAAAAGAGTGGGTAACTAGAGAACTTTTTCATGAATGGTTCCAGAAACAATTAATTTTTGATGATTAAAATGGAATGAACGAGCTGAAATTGCCACAAAAAGCTCTGTTCTTATTAGATAATGCCCCTGGACATCCAAGAGAAGAGGAATTAATCAGAGAGGACCGAAATATTCAGGTCATGTTTCTACCTCCTAATTGTACTCCATTATTACAACCAATGGATCAACATCTCTTGCAGTATGTGAAATTGCATTATCTAAAATCTTTGCTACTGAATATTGTGGTACAAGAAGACAATGATATTTTGCAGTTACTGAAGCAATTGGACCTCGAACATCTGGTGTTTTCTCTTGTGAGGGCCTGGTCATCTGTATCCCAAGAGTTAATTCAGAAATCATGGAAGACTTTATGGCCCATAAAAGATGATGATTATGACGAAGGTGACTTGTTGCCCGTTTCACGGTGGAGAGAAAAAATTTTGCTAGATAAAAAAGAGAAAAATCGTGATCTACGCATGATGACAGATAAATGTCATCATGCTAATAAATGTATCTGGTCAAGAATTAACAACTGAAGACATTGAAGAATGGGTTGTAGGAGATAATGAGAATTATCTCTCTGAAGCTGAAATAATCAACAACATAGAAAGTGACGAGGATACAGAAAAATTTGAAGAAGGCGATGTCACCATGAATTCAGTGGAACATAAAGAAGCTCTCTTGTGTTTCAACAAATGTTTGGAATGGTGCACAGAAAATGATATCCCTCAGCACCAAATATTATTATTGAATAAATTGAGAGAGGAAGCTGCAAATTCTCATTTTCGTTCGTTAAAACAGAAAACGATTCAAGACTTCTTCAGAACCCAAAAAATTATGTGTGAAATGTATCACTTTCTTAAGGATATGTATTCATATTTTCATGTTTTTCAGTGAATAAAAATAATTTTGAGTTTTTCAATTAATATTTTACGTTTTTCAATAAACATTTCACGTTTTCGATAAATATTTCACGTTTTTCAATGAATATTTCACGTTTTTCAACCCTGTCTTCTCTTTACTATTTCATTTCAATTACCTAGATATTCCGAGTATTTCAGTAATTCGAAAAAGCCCTGGTCGCATATAATTCCGATGGGAGAGGTTGTAGTGCACTTTACTTTTGCCGATGACACGGTTCTGGTCTACTCGGGTGATGACTAAATTGATCCAAAAGAATATGTGTAGTGGCTATATCAAAATAAGTTGAAAATTAATTTTAATAAAACCAAACTCCTGGTATTCACCAAAAGGAACAAAATTATAAATAACATTAATCTATTAATTAATGATGTAAGGTTACAAATATCAAATACCTGGGTTTAATATTAGATGAACCACTGGAAGAACCACTTGGAACACATTATTAATGATTTCGTACCAATGATATCGGCTGTGTTTATATAAGGGCACTATTTGACTAAAGAAAAGTAAATTAGATATATACAATGCATTTTGTTTTACACATTTACCTGGGGAACGTGCTCGATCACATATTTTTCAGAAATACCGAGATTACAAAAAAAAATTGTCAAAATTTTATTCAATTATAATAGATTGACTGCGACAACATTTCTGTATGTGGACTAACTACTATTCAATCTAAGTGAACTGATGGAGCTTGAGCAATGCAAAATGATATATAAAATTCTAAGGGACTAACTACATAAATATCATATATTCGAATCAGGTACTCCTGTATAACACAAGAACACAAAATAACATACACCAAAGCCCTGTTAGGACATCTGTAGGTTTGAAAAATCCAATTGCTAAAGCCTCGTCAGTTTACAACCAGATTCCGAGTGATATGAGGGAGGTCGATTCAATTTCAACTTTCGTAAAAAATGTGAAGTCTTTTCTCAATATAGTGCAATAATTTTTCTGGGTTCTGATTTGTCATAAAATATTGTTTTTCTTTTGTATTTATTTTAAGTTAGATACTAGCTGGGTACTAGTTATCGTGCACTGTTGTATTAAAATCTAAAATTCTCGATACCAGTGCTTAAGGCACTGCCTGGAGAATCATTATGAGACAAACATTATAATTGTGTGGATAAAGGGATTAAAAATCCATCTTAAACGACATATAGTCTATTTTTAGGTCAATAATTGACTATGGTAGCTTCACTTCTTATTTTCAGGACACAATAATCTGCAAACGCTTAAAAGTCTTCAAAATCAAGCAATTGGATCAAGCTTAGGCTATAGGAAAACTACTACTTCCTTTTTTCTGATGATGCCTACCATACCACAAGTTTGGCTGCTGCCCAAGATGATTCAATGTGTGTGTTCATTGCTTGAAGAGGGCCAAATTGTTATCGGAAAGATGAGTTCACAGCACATTAGCCCTGTAAACAAAAGACTTTTTATAGACAGAGGTACCTGGCGTAGCTAGTTGGACCGTTCGCTGATGAGAGTGTATCGCGAACCTGGTGTTTTTGGAATTGAATTCTTTCTGGAACCAAGCCTTTCATTTCTTCTGAGCATTAACCATGAAAGTACCGGTAGATAACAGAAAGATCAGCAAGATGCCGCCTTTGAGCCAGAGGCTGGAGATCACACGTGATTTCTGAGTGGACGATGAGGCTCACTACTCTCTTCTGAACACTATCCAATAGATGTAATGAAAGTTTAGATGTGGAGTCACACACACGAAAATAGCATTCCATACCAGGCACGATTGGGTTCTGTATAAAATAATCAGTTGTGATGGCATGAAAAGAAAACTGAGGTTGGCCGAAACAGGTTTGGCAATGGCTGACAAATTGTCATGCCAGCAATTGCCGATTTTGACTTTGAGGCCGGGTAGGTCCATGTTCTTTTCTGAGGAAATTCGATGTCCTTGCATAGTTAGAGGATATTCTCCCGCAGTGACATTTCTGGAGAACGTTTTTGTCACCCCAGCTGTTATAGGGTGCTGACTAGAAAATGGAGACACCAGATTACAGGGTTCACTGGTTTACGACGAGGTTTTTTCGCTTCTAATTATCTTTCAATATTGCTGCTAGACGGTCTTTCTCTCTTTTCTACACTTTCTTATTGTTCCATAAAGCCTCTGCTTATTCAAATCTATAGTCACCAAAAGTGATCTTTTTGGTTTGATTGCAATTATTGACCTTTTTATATAAGGCCTATGAGTTTATGACCGCCATGTCAATCAAATGATTCTAGTGTACCATTTTCTGCTCTAGATTCTAATCCTATATCTTCCCAAAAAGCTATCCTATATGACTGTCTTGGCTGGTTCCACTCCTTCGTATGTAGATGCCAATATTATTAGTTTGTTGTATTTTCAGGTCGTTACAGATATATTTTCACCTTCATAATCTGCCACTTGCTCTTCATGTGATCCCCGACGTACAGAATCTTTCATGAAATCCTTCTGGGCTAGCACTTTACAATTCTTACTGATTTCTTTGAATAGCAGCCAGAGCATAAATACCCTGACTATCAAGGGAGTGCAGCAAAGGAATTAAGGTGTAAATGTTATCGAATTAAATTATATGGTTTACACGCCGAGGGATTAAACGACACAGTCTTTTGACGGTATTTCTTACCGCTCCCAGATCTTCTTCACCCGGAGCTTGAGCAAATTCTTGCTTGCCAGAGTAAATTTCAAAGTTGTATGCATACCCAGACAGAGAGCATAGAACAAATAACTTGAAGCCCCACTTCTGAGGCTCATTTGGAATATATTGCTTCATGAAATGAGCCACTCTGGAGGCACATATTTGTTCATCTAACGAGAGTCTGTGCCCAAATGAAGCCATACTTAAAAATGATGAATTTAGATGGTTCACCAATGGTCTTATTTCGGGGAGACGATAATGCTGAGAGCTTTATACTCTGAGTTGTTGAAATGGACTACAGATCTTATAACTTCAAATCTGTTCACCGTCATGATTTGCATAATTTGAAAGCCATATTTTGACCAGTATGATCTAACACTGGGATAATGAAACACCGACATGAATATGATAATGTTTAAATATTGACGTATTTCTGTATCAGTTACAGAAGCACTGGTAACACCTTGTTGGACAATATATGAATTGGTTTCTTTTACAATTTTTGTTATAATTGTGTCGTTTATGAATTTTGAAAGAAATTGTTATGGAGTTTCTAGGTCCGCTAATTCTGAGGGTTGCTAAGTACTTCCTAGTACTAGGATACAAAATAGCGATGAATAAGATACCATTCCTCCTGATATGCTTTCCCCAAGCCACAAAAATCATAAATGCACTATTGCCGACACACGAACAGGCAGCTCACAACCCACCCAACGCGGATACAAACATCTTCCTTTTCACTAAAGCAGAGCTTGAGGTCATCGCAACCAGGTTGAAGCCAAAAACAGCTAGCGGCCCCGACCAGGTCCCCCAGAGATCGCCAGGATTATGGTGGATGCCCATCCAAAATTAGTCCTGAGTGTCATGAATCTTCTCTGGCAAAAAGGCGAATTCCCAGATTGTTTCAAGAAGGCCAATCTGGTACTGATACCTTAACCCAAAGCTTCAACCCCTGAAACACAATACAGGCCTATATGCCTTCTCGACAATGTGGGCAAACTCTACAAACATATCATTGACTCAGAATAGAGTAGGAAGGCGATAATACAATTTCTGGAGATCAATACGGATTTTGAAAAGGAAAATTCACAATAGATGCTATCAACAATGTCTCGGACATACCTAGGGGAGAAATGCGAAAGACGTTAAAGACCCGCCAACTTTGCTTGCTTCTACTGATCGACGTCAAGAACGCCTTCGATTCAGCCATGTGGAAACAAATCTCCAACACCGCTGAAAAGAAAAACCTCTCCCCACACATTAGGCGCATAATTGTGAGCTACTTGCAAAACAAAAATATCCATTACGAAGGCCGAATTTACCCGATCACATCCGGAGTTCCACAAGGATTAGCCCTTGGTCCCCAATTGTGGAATATACTCTACGTTGATGTCCTCAGGCTGCATCTGCCCCCAGGAAGACGATAGCATATGCAGACGATGTTGCAGTGGTCTGCACTGCAAAGGACCCCGCAATTCTTTAAAAAATGCCGAAGAGGCGATGTCCACAATCTTCTACCTCCTACATGAAAGAGGACTCCAAATAGCGTCTCAAAAGACAGAAATGATAATGCTGTCCGGAAAAAATACCCGAGGCCTTTTTATATTGAAAACGATGGCTGTTGCATAGAGGAATCGGATACAATTGAATATCTCGGAGTCACATTCCATCAAAAGGGGAAAATATATCGAAGCGGCCTCGGATAAGGCACGAAGGGCAATGATGGAGAATCCTCCCGAAAACCGGAGGTTGCGGTGATAAGGCCAGAAAAATACTGATTGGGGTGGCGGAGTCAATCTTCCTCTACGCCGCCCCCGTATGGACAAAGGCCCTAGATATCAGTAGATATGAAATCGTAGCAATGAAGACACAACGGTAAATGGTTCTTCCTGTTTCCAGAGGAAACCTCACAATCGCAACGGACGTCGCCATCGTGCTGGCTCGTGCAATCCCAATCGATATCTTGGCAAATCACAGGCCGAAAAAGCGCTGAACAGAACTCACTCGATTATCAACATCAAACAAAGATGGAGTCTAGAGGGACCAGGACACTGGACCACACACCTCATCACCGATAGCCCAGATTGGTACAGTAAGCCGCACCTCGAACTCGATTTCCACGTAACACAGCTCTTAACTGGCCATGGATGTTTCAGAGCGTACATGCATCGGATGGGCAAAGAGCCGTCCAATACGTGCGTGTACTGCCACGAAGACGCAGACGATGCCCACCACACGATATTCAACTGCCAGGAATGGTCGTCATACCGAGACACCCTTTCTCAGTCACTTGGCGAGAAGGCCACCTCAGAAAATTTAGTAGCGTTAGCCTCCCAGTCTGCAAAAAACTAACAGGCTTTCAAAACCTTTGCAACCCAGGTACTGGCCAAAAGAGCGCGAAAGAACAAAACAAAACCGATGATGAACAACAGCCAGAAAAAAACTGCGAATGAGACTGATATTATGTGCGAGCGGTTCCTGATTTCAGTCGTAGCGGCTACACGTCTGGAGGCGTCTATCTACGTGTGCTTATAATATACAGCGCACAGTAAGATGGGTCCTCAAGGGAGGTTTTAGTCAGTAGACCACTACCGCATTGCACTTAGCGGCAGAGGGGAGTCCGACACTACTCGCTGCGATCGAAATTAAGCAGCGAGCGTCCATAAAGGATTTCCTCCCGCTTGAAAAAAAAGGAGGGAAGCGATCATTATTCCATGGCAAATTACGATTTCTCCAAATTAATTCCCTGCTACGTGATCTCCAAGCTGCAATTCCAAGAATATCCGGTACTGATGGAGTGGGTGAAGATCCTTGAGGTTCCTCAGGCGAGGCCTCAGCAGCTTCGACAGATAAAAGAGGAGAATCTTCGTTGACTTCTTCATTTTCAGGAGGTTCATTATCCTAATTAGCTATAATATCTTGTGTATTTGGATAATATTCGATATCATTTTCATCTATCACCTATATCTTCTTCATCTTCAGAGACTCATTTTCTGAAGCCATGAGCATATCTTCGATTTGTCTATCGCAGCCTTTGAGTTATGCTAAAAAGCAAAAACAAGAAGATAAAGCCAAACCAGCACCACATAACTATTCCTACTATTTTCATACAAGCACTTATATGGCAAACGCATAATATAGCCATTTGCAACATTACAAGAAACAAATAATACATGAAATTACAAAAACATTCGAAGACAAACATATGATATATCGATAATTTACCTTATTTTCAACTGGATAACTATTTTTCGAAACCTTTAAGAATAGTTTATTTGATATGAAATGCAAAACAGCCGGCTCGGTAGCGTATGGGATATGATACTCGTCTCCTACGCAGAGTTACCTGGGTTCAATCCCACAAAGTCGGTGCGATTTTTCGGATTCTGGGAATCGCTTGAGTGTCCATCTTTCGGAGGAGATGTAAAGCTGTCGGTCCTGTCTAGCAGAGATGTGTTGGACATTAAAGATCCCTTCCCTCGACACGAGAGGGGTTCGGCAAAATTCCCGGGTTAGTGAGGTGACAGAATTTCCCGGCGTATCATTAGCCGAAAGGCAGAAATAGAGCACGTTAAAGGAAAACCAAACAAATGCAAAACAAAACACTTGTACCCTCCAATGCAGAAACTTTTACACTTTTTCAATTGTA
Organism: Cryptolaemus montrouzieri; assembly: GCA_013387265.2. NCBI lineage: Eukaryota > Metazoa > Arthropoda > Insecta > Coleoptera > Coccinellidae > Cryptolaemus > Cryptolaemus montrouzieri. The sequence continues at coordinate 131,891,454 of JABFTP020000185.1, forward strand.
ATGACGTATGACTGATAAACTACCGCCAAATTACATGATTGTTTTTTTTTCTGATAGTCTATGATCTATGCCCACATATCTTGATGCGTTCAAAATCTTAAAGCTATCAAAACGTTTCTTTTTACCAAAAAATAATTTGTTGCCGATTGGCAACTGTGTGCATTTAAGGGTTAATTTAAAAGAACCGAACAAATTATTTTATCCGTTGAGAATCTCCAATAGTTTCATGAACGTTCAATCATATAAACTTTCAAATAGATATAAATTAATTGTCCATTACAAATTTCGACTCATGTGTTTTTGATAGGAACAGATTAACTAAAATAATGATGTTATTTTCATAAACTTGAATAAATTGGGTATTGAGTATTCATCAACGAATTGAATTTGTCAACAAATTTGGTCTGTTTTTGTTTTTCCTGTTCTATGTAGGTACTTATAATTATTTAGAAGTATACTAGTTATTGTGTATATGCAATATTCAATTAGTATATGAATTGATTAGTATCACCAATGTCAAGTATCGTTGTGAATTTTATATTTATTTATAATTACCAATATACACTACGCCAAAAAATTAACGCTGAGTTTTAATATTTGAAATTTCGTTTTTGGTATAGATGTTGTTTCTTGGCTCACATGCTCTTCTTATGATGTGATCTACCTGTATTTCAATAACGCAAAAAAAACAGAATAATTATTCATTTCCCAGGCTAGGGCGTTTGAATTTGAAATTCAAGAAAAAATATGAAATATTTTAAGATTCCCATATAATTAAGTAATAGCTGTAAATCACTAAGTTACGAAAAAATTTACAAGGGCATCTCTAGTTTTGTTGTTTGTCTTATATCAAAAAACTAGAAAGGATGGAAATAATATGAATAACCTACCTAAGTTAAACAATTTAATGAAGTCCAACGACTTGAGATATAGTTCTGGCCAAAGCCTTTAACCGTACACAATATTGCATTTATCCACCACAATAGATATAAAGCAAATATCAATAATTGAATTATCAAATCAGTTCATTCACAGCTCTAGCTTGAGGCAATTATATACGCTACATGCATTAGATTTGAACGCTGAGAATAAGGACGGACGTTTTCGAGTTACCCTGGTATATATGAACAACGAATAGGTAAGGCTGAACACCACGATAAGCAGCAAATCCATAACGTAACACCAAAGGATGCTTATGATCCAAAACTTTTTGGAATGGTATGAAAAACCGAAAGTAAAAGTGTATTCAATATTTTTTACATTTACTGTTAGAGGTACTTAGTAGATAAAACGTAGGAATTAGTTTTCAAATAAACTCATACACTCAAAATCCTTGCATAGTTTTGCACTGAGAACGTATGTATATGAAATAAACTAGAGTCACTAAGAATTGGTACTCAAAATTCTTGAAAATTTTTGCACTTAAAATTGTATATTAGAGAAGATAATTTGGGGTCGCTAAGAATGACACTTGAAATTGTCGAAAAGTTTCGAACTTATATACTGTATGTAGGCAATAAATTTGAAGTCCCTTAGAATGACACAATCAATTAAAATATTGGTAACTTGCACGCAGGTCCCTCCAAGAAACACTGCGAAATACTACAACTTATCATCACTCTCATATGCAGGAATATAGCTAGATATGCCAACTTGATTCTGTCCATCAGAATAAAGACTTTCACGGCGATAACTTTTCAGGTTATCAAGGCTGTTACGCCTACAGTGATTACTGCAATCAATTATGACTCCAATATCCAAAAATGTACCCAGGTACAAGTTCTCGACTCTATGGGAAATTCAATAACTCAATAATGATGAATAAAATCAGTGGACCATCAATCATTCTATAGATTCAGAATTTTCGTAAGGATACAAATTATTAGCACAATGAAAAATTCCTATATAATTTTTCAGTTTCAACACAACAGTTCTCGAATGAATCCGATATCACCACTCACAATACCGAGGATTTAGCAGTGTTTCTTCAATACTGATGAGAAGAAAAACTAGTCCTCTGAAGCGGCCAGCGAGATAAGGTTCTTCTAGGTATCGGTAAACGCGTCGCCTTTAGAACGTTTTACCTTCTTTATTAATACGCAGCACTAATCTCTTTCACTGATTTTCCATTCATAAATGAAAGAATGATGATTTGGCTGAAATAATGTATTCTGTCGCGTTCAAAATTACTTCTGTAATTTTTGAACTTGACAATGAGAATTAAAATCAAATAAATGAATTTAGATTATGTAAGGAACTTTCACATATTGACAACAGTTGATCAGTTTTTGCGAGTAACGTTTGTTCTTATTGAAAATTTAAATTTTTGTTCAAAATGCAACTCGAATCACCATGGTAGAATGGGCTGAAGGAGGGGCGTTAGAATAGGCAAAAGGCCTAGGGTTCAACCCTTTCCAGAATGATCTGCAGGTACAGGGAGTCTGGTGTTCATGAAAGAGACCTAGGCAAGGATGATATCGAGCAACAACGGCTATCTACGATCATAATTTATCGTAAAAAACAAGCGAATAAATAGAATACCAGCAGAAAAAATAGACCATGCCCATTCTTCAATCAGGCATCTAAACTCGCATCATGCCTCCTACGATTGCCCCTAAAGTGTGAGCACAGGAAATTTAACAGGGGAACCATACTATCTAGCGTATGATTCAATAAACGAGTGAAAAAACCTGTGAAAAAAACTCGTTTCCCTGTCGCTATTGTACTAGCAATAGCTTGTCTGTTTATGTTGTGTTAGTGTCGTGTGTACAAAAAAAGTACCAAAAATTTTTCTGCATATCAGCTTCTTTCTCTCATTGTCATCTTGCACTCCATGAATTCCAGGATTTCTTCACGAAGACAAGGGTGAAAAGGAAGGGGGATTGGGACAGGAAAAATCTGTAACAATGGAAGAAGAAAATCAGCAGACTCTTATATGTCTAAACTCACTTGAATCTATAGAACTTAACTAATGCTCCGCTGTTTTTCAACAGGGAACAACTCATATACCATTCGGGGATGTAGCCAATAATAACGTCAAGATTCAAAAACTAATCTCCTAAATAGACTTGAAGTTCTCTACCCAGTTGATGAAATTATCTGAAACGAAATGAATTTCTCGAAAACCACCCGTAAAATGGTAAATAGGACAATCGTGGACTAAATGTCTTATTATTTCTTTGGCTGCGCCACATTTACATGCCGGACTCTCTAAAATATTCCATTTGAACAACATACTATTATTACGACCATGTCCTGTCCAGAGACGATTTAATGTACACCAATTTTTCTACTTATATCGAAACCTGCAACCCTTTTGGAAGGATCCTCTATGAGAACTTTATTAAAAACATCAACTTCCTGCCATTCAGTTTTCCAAAGATCAACAGCCTTCACCCATGCACACAAAAAGTCAATCGACCAAATAGGTTTCCTAGATTTCAATCTCAGGTTAGGTGGATTTTGAAGATCGTGTATTATCGGAAAAACTTCTGGAAATGAGTAAAACTTATTACAAGACGGTTTAAGAGCTAATTTCCTGCGAGTATGGGAAGGAACTATATTACAAATAACCGGAAGCCATGGGGTAGCAGTTGAACTGATACAACCACTTATAACTCTCATAGAACAATTCAACTGAGAAGCAATCTTATTGACATGAACACTATTCAACCACACCTGACAGCAATATTCTGCTGCTGAATATACTAAAGCTAAAGCAGTAGTTCGCAAAGTAGAGACTCTGGCGCCCCACTTAGATCCATCTAGTTTATGTAGTATATTGTTCCTTGTTTTCAACTTCTGACATAATTTATCAATATGAAATTTGAAAGTCAAAGGACGATCAAGCTTTACACCAACATATGTTGGAGTGAAATTATGAGTTAGTAGTGATTGATTGAAGAATACTCTTAGTTGCCTATCCTTCTCATGATTATTCAGATGAAAGAAAGAAACCTCAGTTTTCGAAGGATTTGGACATAAACGCCATTTTTTGAAGAAAATGTTTAGAATATCTTAATTAGAAGTCAGTGTTTGCTCAATTGTTTCGAAGTCATAGTGTCAAAAAACCAAAGCAATATCATCAGCATAAATGAACTTCGTAGAGGAAGTTTCAGGGATGTCAGACATATATAAATTGAAGAGAAGAGGTGCAAGAACAGATCCCTGCGGTAGGCCATCATTTAGAGTGTAAAATCTACTGCTTTTCTCACCGATAAAAACTCGAAGTCTTCTATCAGATAACATATTTTCAATCAACTTCACAATTTTTCCACATGGAACTACTTCAAAGAGTTTATAAACTAAACCATCCTTCCAAACTGAGTCATATGCCGAAGAAAGATCTACAAATTCAGCGCCTATTTTAAGTTTACCCTGAAATCCTGTGTCAATGAAAGTAGATAAACCTATGACTTTGCTCATTGATGGCAGCAGGCTAATTGGTCCATAGCTGCTGCTTTCTTTCTTTAGTTTCCCTGTTTTTGGTATCATGATGGTATTTTAAGCTCAAAGTGGAAAGAAACTTCCACGAAAAATTGAGTACAATATTGTTCAAGATTTCCTCCTCATATTGAGCTACGTTTGTATTTCTGTCATTCTTGCTACATCTAGGCTAGTCTTGACATGTATCAGCAATTGTTAGAAAAAATGCCGATTCTGTTTTCCATCAGTAACAGTTACCGACTAAACAAATGGAATCATGCTACCTCAACGCCTCTCAACCTATATCTGATGATTTCAACTGGACCACTACCTTCTATACCGATCTGCTGCAAAGTTTTTCTCAGCGGCATCACTGTGTTTTGCTGATATTGTACCAGTAACAAAAATTTGCGAACAAATGTGATTTTTGTACATTTTAAATGCAGCCGCTTCTTCAAATTGGTCAAATATCTCATTAAATGTGGCTATTGCCTTATTAATTAATCCTAGGCCATCTGAAATATAGTCTACACAGTAATTTTTGGATATTTTTCATTCAAAACTGTTTATAATCTACGATGGCGCAGACCTATTTAGATAACTATTATCAGATAAATACAAATTAATAGATTCCTGCGCCTTGCATAGGCAACTATAAAAACAATTTCTTGTTTTAAGTACTCTTTACCCACTTTTAACATCAAAAGAGGTACCGACATTTACTGAACTATTGTTTACACTTGACAAGAAAAATCTCCTAACATCCCACCAAAAACATATTATGTACAAAAATGCAAATCTCGCAATGAAAACACTCTGCCGTAAAAAGGTGTGAGATATCATATGAAACCAAGTCGATCATTTCAGTTAAAATCCGCACATTTGTATACATACATATAGAAAAAGACATAATGACTTGCCAGTAGCATGGCACGATATGATAAAATTGAGCAGCAACCTCATTTTCAGTATTTGGTATTACTGTTGCACCATCCAATCGAGGATATTATTCTTTGAATATTTCAAATCCTATGTTATTGTGTTGAAGTGCGATTGCCAAGTCATTATGTTTTTTGCTATATAAATACAAATGTGTGGATATTAACTTGAATTGGTTTCACATGATATCTCACATCTTTTTACGGCAGAGTGTTTTTATTGCGAGAGCGATTTTGTACATTTTATGTTTTTGGTGGGATCGCATCCCTTTTTGTAAAATGATCATTGGCTTCCTTCATGAAGGATGAACATGATCAATAACTTTTCATATGGTTTTTTTGAAACATACATACAGTATTCAATCATTTCTAGAATTTTTCTTCAATAGGTACTCACTATTTCAATATTAAATAAGAAAATTGTTAAACAAGAAACACAACAGAACAGAGATTAAGCAGATTAATTTTCTATCTCAAAAGAACTGGTTGAAAAATTTTTGACAGCATTTGATCTGTGATTTTTTCAATTATAGAATTGCGCTACACGCCGTGCCGCTACCACTATTCGATATATTATATTTGAATTCAATTGTAATATATTCATTTTCAATTATGGCTCTTTTGAATAAGAGAAACCTATGTCGTGGATACATTATCTACAATATAGATATTTCCCCTAAATTAGGAGGCCAAAGTGTACCGCAGAGGCAATGGTGCCTTGTTACGTATTGTTGGTTGCCTAAAAATCGTTTCTTAAGGGGCGCGGCGGTTCAACTCTTTCTATCACAGAGGCCGCCTCAGACCTTCAATAATATTGCCAATACTTTGCGATATTGAAAATATTATTGATCGCGTAATATTGATGGTTTACTTCCATATTGATGGATTGATGTCAATATGTTTGACATAAATATTTACAATATTATTGACGCTTTTAGAGTTTTTTTTATGGCGTAGGAATGAGCGGACTTCTGTTTATGATCTGAGTAGCGGAGGAATAAAGTTTGAGTGAGGTTATTAGGTTAAACCAGAATTGCGATTAGAATGAAAAGTGCTAAGTTTTATGTAATTTATGTGGAAGTTATGACTTGTGAATATTAGTGTTCGAAACTTCTGCAAATTCTTCCCACAGCCATACAATTGGAGTCGTATCGTTCGTTTCACGATAAGTTCCTTTCTCGAAATAGTTTTCCAAGGTGAGGAACCACCAGGTATATGCGTAGCTCAATTTCAGGAGAGAGAGCCTGAATTCTAGAATTTTTGAATTTTTTCATACTCTGTGGGATAACTAACGACTAAATCCAAAATTTGAAGTATGTGTGTATACCAGAAGTTCTCAAACAACGTGATGAGCAATGAGTCAGTTATTACAGAAAGAGATAAACATGGAGAAGTTCGACAGTTTTTAGTTTAGTTTCTATAATATAGGTGATATAAGCAAGAAAATTTGTAAAATGGGTAATTTTGGTAGTATCCCTTGAATAATGAAGGCGCAGCTAGTCTGCTTTACTCGCAACGAAGTTATAGAAGGTCGAAAATGCTCTGAAACGGTTCCTAAAAAGGATGGTACGGCCGTGCGTTTGTGTTTTGATCGTTTCTTTTTCACGATGTTTATGTAATTCTGTTTTCTGCTCAACTTGGCAGTGCGATAAAGTTAACTTATAACTTCCTAGTTATATGTGGAATGTTGGGTTAGATTTCGCAAATACTTATCATTATTTCCTATATATTGCAAAGCTGTACTAGCAAATTTGGAATTTGAAATGTAAAGGAGAAAAAAATGTAATGCGGAACTAGTAGTCGTAACCAAAATGATGTGACTCTTGTATTTTCAATATAACGGTTGTGTTGAAATTTATGATGGAATTAATCTAGAAAATATTGGATAGATACTTTGGATGATAGGATGAAGTACTACAGTACCGGCCTATTGTTTTGTCCAGTGAACAATAGATAGCGCTCGCCTGGTCGCGTGCATCTTGCAGTTCACTCTCATGTGTGAAAATCCCGAGCGACTGGTGATAACAGGCGATAGGCTTGTAGTCAGTTCAGGGTTACTGCTTTTATTTATCGCAAGAATAGTCAAAAGCAATAGGTTCAATTTCTAAAGTCTTTGCTTCAATAATCAGACGGACTGAAAATAATAGATAGATACTTAGGATAATAGGATGAAGTACTACAGTACCGGCCTGTTGTTTAGTCCAGTGAACAATAGATAGAGCTCGCTTGGTCGCGTGCATTTTGCAGTTTACTCTCATGTAAATATCCTGAGCAACTGGTGAAAACAGGCGACAGGCTTGTAGTCAGTAGGAAGTACTGTAAAAACTGTTAAAAAAGTTAAAATTTGTTGATGATAACACCACACAACTGCAATTCTGATCATTGAGTTTTGGCACATGATTTTATCCTAATTTCTAATGACGATTTTAAATCCGTGAATAAAACTCTATCAGAGCTACTTCGGAAAATACGTACGTGCTCTATACGTTTCAATATGGAGCTCATTTTCTCTCCGTTTCGAAGATAATGGTGTTTTATCTGCCTTCTGAACAAGCATGTAGATTTCAGTGGCTTCGATTTTATAGCTATATAAATACCTAACATTATAGAAATTTGGCAATCAAGTTACTGCTTTTATATATCTCAAGAATAGTTGAAACTAATAGGTTCAATTTCTGAATTTCTGAATAGGTTCAAATACTGATAAACGTTTATCAGTGTTATTGAACATTTTAAAGAATCTAGTGGTAGTTGTGGTAGCGGAAGATTTCAAGCATTGGAAGGTTGTTTCTATGAACGGTATTGAGGTGCGACAATCATTGCATAGCATTAAAATCGTTGATCAAGCGGCATCTGAAGACACTGCTGCAGCAGAAATATATCCTGAAGAATTGGCAAACCCAGCAGCTGATGAAGGATAAAAACCAGAGTAAGTATTTAATGCATACGAAACTACACTGTTTTGGAAGAGAATGTCAAACAAAACATTCATTTTTAAAAGCGGAAAGCAGTAAAAGATAAAGTTACATTGCTTCTATCTTCTAAATCTGGAGTTTGTGTCATTAAACTACTGATGTTTTACAGATCTTCAAATCTTCTTGCTTTGAGAAAACAAACGAGAACGATCTGACCATGTTTTGGCGTACTAATAAGAAAGTGTTGGTTACAAGCTCTATTTTTGTGACTGGTTCCAGAATTGTTTTGTTTCAGAAGTTGAAACTTATTTAAAAATAAGAATTTATACTTTAAAGCTGTTCTAGTTCTGAACAATGCTCCAGGTCATCCTCGCGGACGTGAAACTATGCATCCAAATATAAAAGTGACATTTTTACTTCCCAACATGACGTTTCTGCTTCAAGCTCTATTACATTAGATGAACCTTCAACATCATATTGGCTGACATGGATTGTGATCCTGATATAAATGTTATGGAATGCTGGAAGAAATTTGACATAGCGAAATGTATCAGTGGAAGAACTGAACTCATACACATTGACATGCTAGAAAAAACTGTGGCCTGTTCTGATTGCGGAAAATTACGAAGAATCTGTGCAAATTTAAACTTCAATTGCAAACATCGTCGAAATCACGAATGGAATAGAACGAGATGGGTTCGAACACATCTAATCATTCAGGAGTTGTTTTAATGGCAAGTTGAAGATTTGAGTGAAACCGACTTGGAGGAAATGTTAAGTTCATAGCCTATTGAAAACGTGGCTTCAACAAGCAACATCTTAGTGGAGGTTTAATAATATTTTTGAAAATGGAGGGCTTCAAAACGAAGTCTTATTTTCAAGAGGCAAATTGCTAATGCCGCTGCTGAATATCAGTCTGAATTGAAGGAACTTTAAGCAACTGCCAAGCAAGAAAAAATTCTGAAATTCTTTAAACCATTGCCTAAGTATGGAGATTATAATTAATCAATATGGTCAAGAACTTCAATGAAATATATTTTTTTAATTATTTATTTTTATTTTGTCACCCAGAAACATATCCCTCATAATACCATATCAATTACCGTTCCATATTCTCAATTTCCGTATTCGCGCCATATTTACGTAACATATGCGGCGCGAGTAAAGAGCTTATACTGAAGTTTTGTCGGAAAATTATGGTCGTAATGAGGATTTTGTTGATTAAATTGTATTGTTTGGTAAATCGACATTCTAATAAATAAATCTGTGGATCGGTAAACCTGTTGCAGCAGGAAGGAAATAATCCGAAACCATGAATTTGTGGTTACATCGGACAAAAATCTCTATTTTATACGCAACCCTCTATACCGTGGCTAAAATCCCTCAAATTCAATTATTTAACTTTCCTTGTCTGTTTAATCAATTAATAAAGGTGTCCAATAATATTCATGTGTCCAAACCATCACTATTGATATTATGTCAATAACTTCTTTATTTATCATCAAAGTTACAATTATAAGATATAAAAGTTCTGTTGTTTTCTGATTGTTTTTCATTAAACTGATTGTGTGAAAACTGAGGGATTGCACTGTTTTGTTTATAAAGAACATTTAAAATCTTCTCTTCATTTCGTCAGTCCTGTTCTGAAGGTACCCATGTCAAAATATTTATCGATAATACCTAAGAAATTGCAGGAAATGCTAGAAATGTTAACAATTTATCTTCAAAATAAGATCTAATATGAATTAATAATTATTTAGGTGAAAGCGGGGGTATACCATGCCTTGGGTAATACCACAGTCTTATCGCAGACACCAAATTGTGTTTTAAGCTTCAGACTTGTGGCGCCATATACTATTAAACTCCCGAATAACTGCTGTAACTGCTGGCTGAATTGCATAACGTGTCAATATGCTATGGTGTTGGGTGAATCTCAGCACAAAAGTAGGTTTTGTGAAATCGAAGGACCAGTATAGTTTTTAATTGTTTATTAACAGTACTATACAACTTTAGTTACTCCAAGAGTATTTGTGCCCACTGCTTGGTATGACACAATACTTAGGTTAAAATTATTATATTGAAAGATAGCTTTTGATGGTTCGAGAGATAAAATGTTACTTATTGAAAATGCCAGTTGAAGTTACTTTTATGCCTTGGGTTGACCTCGTAGAAACGACTACCCGAACTGGTCATGGCGCAGATGTAGAAACCCTTAATTTAATATCTCTCAAGGAGGGTCAGAACATTGTACAAAAACGTGAATAATACATCAATAAAGGGAAAAAATTGAATTTGTAAGGTTATACTCCGCCGGTTCAATGGTTATAGTTATAAATGAGATAAAAACACAAGGTTTAACTTTGATCTACACTTTATTTGAAAAAATTCGACGACGTTTCGCTGACACAGCAGCTTTATCAAGAATGAAAAATAGAATGAAGAGTATGGTATTATAAACAAATCGTAGAACAAGTTGGATGAATAACAGGAAAATCCACACCGAGCCATTGTACAGTTAGTATGAAAGGTAATAAAAACTAATTGAACAAGTTAAGTAGGGGTGAGTAATTCAAATCTACCTGTTCATTCAAAAGCTTGTCCGAATGTTTGTATCTATTTATTTCTAATGCTTCTAGGAGATCTAATTTTGAACTTTTGATTTTATATGTAATATGTCAAAGTTTTTATTGAATGAATGGTTTTCTTTTATTAGGTGGTTTGAATAATTTGAATCAGATTTATTTTTGTCGAAGCTACGTTTATGTTCAGATGTTCTTATGCCAAAACTCCTATAGGTCCTACCGATATAAATTTTATCACAAGAACCGCAATTGAGTTTATAGATTCCAGATTTACTTGATTTTTCAACACGAGATTTATTATTTTTAATATGTTTACCTAAGTTATTAGAAGTTTTGAAAGCTATATTAAGATTTTGTTTGACGAGAAAGGATTTAATATTTGTACTTGCAGAACCGCAGAATGTTAAACTGTTGAATATTTTATAGTCTTTATGAATAGGATATACTTCATTGATTGCTTTTTGATAGAGTTTTTACGAATGATTAGGTCTATCATATCCGGATTATATGAATTATTAATGGCTATCTGTTTGATGATGTTTAACTCTTTATTATAATCTTCTACTGATAAAGGTAAATTGAGTAACCGATGTACCATGCTGTTCAAAGCTGCAACTTTGTGTTGAATGGGATGTAATGAGTAGTTATGTATAATTGTATCAGTATGTGTTGGTTTACGAAAGACCGAAAAACATGATTATTATTTTGTTTTGTGATTTTAAGTCCAAAAATTTATGGAATCGTTCTGTTCAATTTCTATCGTGAATTTAATGTTCAAATGGATGGAATTAATGAAATTAACAAATAAGTCTAATTGACGAGTAGTTCCAACATAGTTATAACCCGAAGAACACATTTATTGGTTCACGCAGCGTAGTACCTTTCTAGTAACAGACTATATATCTATAATAACTATTCACAAAGCAATATGAGCTGATTGAAAGCAACAGAAAAATCCTATGATTCACAAGCGGCGATGCGTTGGTATACAGGGTTGTACTTGCTAACTCAACGTTTCTACAATGAAAAAAATGTTCAATTCTCAACACTATGGTGAGTGGTGTGTTTTCCATCGTTTCCAAATATTCCAAATAATTTCGATTCAAACTTGAATAAGAGGTAAGTGTCCAATATTAATTGTGTTTTATATAAATTTCGCATATAGATTTCACTTGTTATATCTAAATAATTAGCCTGTTATTTACATTCAAATATAAAAAGTTTGTTATCGACTATGGTCGATAACTATACCGCGGATTAACGTAGCGCATTCCGGTGATGCGCGGTGTTACCCCAACTTTTTTTAAACAAATCGTAATTGTTTGTTCCAGATTCCATAATATGCCTCGTGAGTATATCAGAAAATCGGAAAAGAACGAATGGCTGAAATCCACCCTTCAAGAAGCATTCACTGTGGTGCGATCTGGCCGAAAAGTGAGGGAGGTAGGTCGTTCTTTGAATATTCTAGAAAGCACTCTTCGGGACAAATTGAAAGAATCAGAGTAACAAATTGCGAATGGGAAGGAGGCCTGTTTTCAATGAAGAACAAAAAAACGCTATATCTAATCATGTCGTCAAATTAGTTAATGTTTTTTTCGGAATCACGTCAACTGAATTAAGGCGCTTAGCATACCGGTTTGCTGAAATGAACAAAATGAAACACCATTTCAGCCATGAGAAAAAAATGGCTGGCCAAGTATGGCTTGATCTATTTTTGAAACGTAATCCTCAAATCAGCCTCTGGAAACCTAAAGGCACCAGCCTAAATCGTATTGCAGCATTCAATAAGCCTGAGGTTGATAGATTTTCAGCTATCTGCTGTCAGTTAATGAAAAGTTTAAATTCCGTGAAGGGCGAATGCGTAACGTTGACGAAACGAGAATCTCGACTGAACAGAAGCCAGCAAAAATTTTGGCGCTAAAAGGACAGAAGCAGGTAGGCTCTGTAATCTCTTGGTGGTCTGTGCTGTTAGTGCAGTAAGGCAGTTCATCCCATCGATGTTTATATTTCCGAGGGCTCAGCTGACGAGAAATGGACCTGTTGGGGCAATATACAGATGCTCAAAAAATGGCTGGATTAACAAAGATTTGTTTTTTGGGTGGTTTAACATTTTCAACTTTGCGTAAAAGCCACAAGGATGACCCCGTGCAGTTGCAACCACTCGACTTAACCTTTTTCGGGCCACTTAAAAATGCTTTAAACCGAGAATGTGACCTCAGAACTCATGGCCATGAAAAAATTACCCATTATGAACTTGCTGCTATTTTTGATAAAGCATATGGATAGAGGCATATCTGGCTTTCGCACTGCAGAAATATGGCCCTTTGATCCGAACAAATTTGAGATGACTTTTGTCCAAATGAACCTTCTGATTCTACAGCGATCGAAGTACCTATCAATTTGAACGAAACGTAAGTCAATATTGAAATTCCCGTTGATTTGATACCTGGATCATCGGAAACAAATCAAGGATTAGATGTGCCCATAGAAATTCTTGTACCAGTTTCAATATTGAAAACAAATCAAAGTAACAAATCACGCGCAAAGCAACATTCTGAGATATTTACATCTACACCTCTGAAATCGGTATTAGAGAAAAAATAGGAGAAAAGAAATCTGAAGAAATAAAAAAGGAAAAGAATGGAAATAAAAAGGCTCAAGGAGTGGAAAGAACAATTGTACAAAAAAAAAACACGCTTAACTAAAAAGCCAGGTGTGAGAAAACTTCAATTTGATGATTCGGAATCTGAAAGTTGTGATGAAAGTCAGTTATGTGACGATGATTCGCCCAATGGTGAAGTGAATAGGCATAATTGTGGATGATATTGAGGTACCCTGAATCTTCATTGGTTCACATTGGCAAACACAGAAATGACTCAGAAAATGATTATTTGGGTTGGAATTCATAGACACCATATTGTGTTAGAAAGACATTAGAACCAAAAGTACTTAAAGACGAGGAAAGAAGATCACTATACGAAGAACATCTTAATAAAGAATTGGAAAGTATAAACAGTATAAATGATACGAACGAACACTGGCTCAAACTCAAAGAAGCTTTCACGGAAACAAATGAAATCGAACGAGGAACAAATGGATGACCGAAAACATTCTAGATTTAATGGAGAAACGAAGGCAATGTAAAGTCAACAGAAAATACAAAGAATATAAAAATCTCCAAAGAAAAATTCGAAATAAAATAAGAGCAGCAGAGGAAAGTTCGCTGGCTGAAAGATGTCTGGAAGCAGAAAATCTGAGCAAGCTGGGAGACAGTTTCCATCTCCATAAAAATGTCAAAGAAATCCCTGGAATATATAACAATAAGAGTGTAAGTTTCATCAGGGATGAAGACAATAAAATAATATTGGACACCGAAAAACTACTACTAACATGGAGGGAATACACCACTGGTCTTTTCCTAGATGACAGACCAGGAAACCCCGAAAACGAAATAACAACGCTATCAGGACCAAGTATACTAAAGAGTGAAATCAAACATGCTATAACTCTGATGAAAGCTCCGGGCCCTGATGATATGTACTCGGAAACATTTCATTTAGTTAGCGAACAAAACCTCGATATCATAGTCCGACTCTTTAACAATATTTACGACACTGGACAAATTCCCGAGGACTGGCTCCGTTCTACATTTGTCGCACTTCCAAACATTTGTTATGTTTGGACTTTCTGTGTGATATTAAACGTTCATAAAGATACTATTTTGGAATAGAGAATTAAATGACCTTTACAAAAAGATATCACTCGACCTACTTTCCTCATAATGAATTTCGACTTAGGTGCTGTAGGCTAGGGGGTTGATTTTACATGCTTCGATCCAATTCAGGAGTTGCCCCCCTCGATTCAAAAATTGACGTGTCTTAGCCTTTTTCCGCCAAAATCAGTCCATCTTGGGATAGATGGAGGGGCAAATTTTCGTTAGAACACACTGTTTATTGAGAAGAAGATAAGTCAATATTGCTAAAAAATTATTCGCTTATTTAATTCAATATTCATTTAAATCTTACTCACTAAAATTACTGTAACAGATATGACATTTGTCAACTACTGATTCATGCTTAAAATGCTTGAAATATACCATGTATCATCTTTTCAAATTTTTGTATGATATACAAGAAGAACCTGTCTGGAATATAATCAGAGGTAACTTTCGATATTTTAAAAGGATAAATTTTGCAAGTTGGTAGGTAGTCCAAATTTCCTTTGAATACCTTTGTCGAAATTGAAAGTTATTTCGAGTAGATATTCACAAAACTGTATGTAGAATCAGCGAAAGCTTTTAGGTGATATATGAAATAACCAAGATTCCAAAATTTTTTAACTCGAAAACTGAGAGAATAGCTCAGATTAGTTGGTTATTTTAAATTACTGTCATATTTAAGTAGCTTCCTAATTGAAATATCTAAATCCAAATCTAAAACTAGATTTCTTACAAAAATTAATGAATCACATTTTGATTAATTGAAATTGGTGTTCTCTTCCATATTTAGAGAATTGTTTCTTCAAGATTTTCGGGACTGTTTTTGCTCGAATCATACGACATATTTTTTTTTGAATTGTGGAGGCCGTTACTTGATGTAGATCCATGATAAATTGCAATAAATGACGCAAAGTCTTTAATTAAAGCAACAGATTACAAATTAATTTTACTAAACCTTCAACCACCTCAACTATATTCACTCATTAAATTGCATAAAGTAAATAACCCCGTTAGACCAGTCGTATCTTACGTTACAGCCCCAGCCGTGAAATTGTCGCACTACCTTATAGATATCATTAAAAATTATTGTTCATTCAAATCAAAATTTTCTATGAAAAATTCTCTCGAATTGATAAATAACATAAAAAACGTTAACCTACCACCTAACGCAAAACTTATTTCGTTTGATGTTGAGAATTTATACCCAAGTGTTCCTCCAGGTGATGTCAAAATATTAATCGAAAACATGTTGAATTCGAATCATGTTAACCACATAATTAAATCAGAAATATTGAATCTGTTGGACGTTTGCATTGAACAAAATTATTTTTCTTTCAACAACATCTATTACAATAGTGAAAATGGTTTGATCATGGGAAATCCTTCGAGTCCACTTTTAGCAGAGATTTTTATGAATAATATCGAACAGAAAATTCATACACATCCACTCATTTTCAAATTTCTTTATGGGTATAGATATGTTGACGACATCTTAGTATGTTTCATTGGAACTACTCGTTAGACTTATTTCTTAATTTCATTAATTCCATCCATTTGAACATTAAATTCACGATAGAAATTGAACAGAACGATTCCATTAATTTTTGGACTTGAAAATCACTAAACGAAATAATAATCATGTTTTTCAGTCTTTCGTAAACCAACACATACTGATACAATCATACATAACTACTCATTACATCCAATTCAACACAAAGTTGCAGCTTTAAACAGCATGGTACATCGGTTACTCAATTTACCTTTATCAGTAGAAGATTATAATAGAGAGTTAAATATCATCAAACAGATAGCCATTAATAATTCATATAATCCGGATATGATAGATCTAATCATTCGTAAAAACTGTATCACAAAGCAATAAATGAAGTATATCCTTTTCATAAAGACTATAAAATATTCAACAGTTTAACATTCTGCGGTTCTGCAAGTACAAATATTAAAACCTTTCTCGTCAAACAAAACCTTAATATAACTTTCAAAACTTCTAATAACTTAGGTAAACATATTAAAAATAATAAATCTCGTGTTGAAAACTCAAGTAAATCAGGAATCTATAAACTCAATTGCGGTTCTTTTGATAAAATTTATATCGGTAGGACCTATAGGAGTTTTGGCATAAGAACATCTGAACATAAACGTATCTTCGATAAAAATAAATCTGATTCAAATTATTCAAAACACTTAATAAAAGAAAACCATTCATTCGATAAAAACTTTGACATATTACATATAAAATCAAAAAGTTTAAAATTAGATCTCCTAGAAGCATTAGAAATAAATAGATACAAACATTCGGACAAGCTTTTGAATGAGCAGGTAGATGTAAATTATTCACCCCTACTTAACTTGTTTTATTAGTTTTTATTACCTTCCATACTAACTGTACAATAGCTCGGTGTGGATTTTCCTGTTATTCATCCAACTTGTTCTACGATTTGTTTCTAATACCATACTCTTCAATCTGTTTGTCATTCTTGATAAAGCTGCTGTGTCAGCGAAACGTCGTCGAAATTTTTCAAATAAAGTGTAGATTAAAGTTAAACCTTGTGTTTTTTTATCTCATTTACGACATATTTTTATTGATTATTTGGCAATTTCTATAGTTATAAAAATCAGAATTAATATAAATATAAATGTATATTCATTTTCGGATGAGAACGGAAATAAAATACCCTGATACGACATGTGAGCTTAGTTTGCAACTGTTTAGTCGGATAATTATTGATATTATTGACAGTTGTTTTGCAAAGTAAATGTCAAACCTTTCTTTTGCTACAATTACTAATGGAAATATTTATTTGAATAATATAATAAGCTTGAATTTGAGTTGGAAGAATCGACAAATGGAAACAATGAAAACTCGATACAATTTATGTATTTTTATTATAAAAATAAATGGTATTTGATAATCATATACTCTATTCAAGAAAAATAACGGGCATACCTTTTAGAATAAGATGGCGAAACATGAGCTAATAATGGAAATTCATTATCACTAAATACTTTCAGCGGAGGATATCTGCTGTTCGTAATAGGAACTGGTGTGGTTACTGCAATGTGACTAGGGTTTTCTACTACAGTTGGAGCACTTGCTGTATGTACTTTCGCAGGACTCGCACTAAATACTAAAACACTAGGAGGAATTGTGGAAGTGGGTAAGGGAAATGTACTGATAATTTGATTCGGAACAAGAGTATTATGGCTTAGTGTTTTCACCACATCATTCGTGTTAACTATATCGGTCAGATTTAATTTGGTATATTCTGATATACTATTTTTCGAATCTATAGGCAATACGTCAGGAGTTTCAATTAAGAATTTAGTTTCATCATTCATACTTATATCCATGGGGACATCTTCTACAAGAACTGGTACAGTTTCAAAATTTGACAAGTGAGGAATACTAAGACCTGCTACATCTTCTACTTCAATCTTCTTAGTTCCAACTAAATTTGATTCTACATTTGGTTGTTCTCTAAAATGATCCGATCTTTCCTCCATTTTGTCCGGAATTCTCTCCATTGAATGTCTTAAAGCATCCTGACTCTGATCAACATAGGATTCTCTTTGATCTGGCGGATCTCTGTACATTCTCACTCTAAACCCATATATGTCAGCAATGTAAACAACAGTTCTTCTGGATCCATCTGGTTCGATCAAAGAATACGTTCCTTGTACTATGTTGTCTCGTCTGGATTCTGTATGAAACTTTTGATCACCTGTTGAAGGTTCGTTCACAGAGTATCCATATTCATATTCGGGACTAGGTTGTTGACTTTCTATAGTGTTCTCAGGAGGTTCCTCTTCAATTTGTGAAAATGATGGCCTTTGTATATTTGGAGTGGTTTCATGTGAATTCCTTATATATAAAGGATTATATGCATTTGTTTCAATAGCTTCTTGATCCACTGGATTAAAATTATATGAATTCCTTTTGACAATAACGGAACATTCTGTGAGTAGAGTGTGTCCAATAATCAACGCTGATAGTAAATGAATAGCCATCTGCAACAAAAACGAATTATAAATTATTGAAATAAAGTATATAAAGATATTTTAAAGTAAATAAATTTTACTTTGATTTGTTTCTATGATGAACACAATTAGGTACTACAAATTAAACATTCATATAGATCTATCAGTTTGCATTGTACTCACCTTCCACTGCATGTTGAGGTCGGATATAATCTAATTCTTCATCTTAATTGTATACATCTTTATACGTTGAAGATGACGAAGAAGGACTTAATATGGTATATTCCCACAATATTTGTGAAAATGTATGCAAATTTATCATTGTTATATGCGTTATACAATAACCATTATCAAAGTGTGAATGGTCCTCTAAAACTTTGGCTAATACAGCGTGACACAATATTAACAATATAATCACGAGGAATGGTAGATAGAAGTTCGTGTGATTTTTAACAAGCATCGAAAATAATGATTCAGAAATAAAGTAGGAAATTAATTAGTAATTTCTCGGATGAAATAAATATATGGCAGATCATCAAATATTAATTCCTTATTTGTTATTACGTAAATTATGGATATTTCAGATTCGACGTTGAACCAGATACTTCTCATGAACATAAAGTTGTTCACCATTGAGTCCTACACATTGAATAATTTATGCTCAAGAATATTCCAGAATATAAATCTAACAAGAAAGAGAATTAAGTGTTAAAATTCGAATGATACAACTCGAATCATAATTCCAAACAGTTCAATTACAATAATTGGAAATAACAAATTAGCGTTTCAATACTGACGTATTCCTAGAGCAGCAACTGGGACCTGGAAACATAAAAGAGACCACAAATGTAAGGTAGGAGTATAGCTGAATACTTATTGCTTTATTTAGTTTCTGAAAAAATGAGTACGAAATTTTTCTATTGTTATAATTGAGGTATTATTTCATTCTTGAATTTTTTATAATTTTTATTCGAATGAATAAATTACCGAAATAAACACCTCAAAAAAGTTTAGGAAAATCTTATTCAGAACGATCAATATAGATGATTTTTTTTAGGAAATGAATCCCTGTATCAATTTCTCACCAAATTATGTAGAGTGCCGCAACAGATTTCAGTTTTTTTTATAAAAAACAAAAAATGCAGCAGATGCGACGCTGCCTTATAATCATTTCATGTATTCAGTGTTTGAAATCAGTTAGTTGGCACTTTGTTTCTGTTGCAAGCACAAATAAAACATTCAAGTTGGCATGCTCCAAGCTGGGAGCTCACAACGGGAAGTATCCAGGGTTCTGGGAAGTAGCCCAAGTGTCATAAACCGTTTATGGTCGCGTTTCAATAAAACAAGTAGTGTAGAAGAAGGCCATACAGGTCATTTCAGGATAACTACAGTCGCCCAAGACCGATTCTTGGTTTTACAAGCCAGAAGAGATCGTACTACCATAGCATCTCAATTAGTTCAAGAGCTATCACGAGTTCATAATGTACAAATTTCCGACCAAACAGTGAGAAATCGACTGCACGAACGTCAACTCCACTCCAGACGTCCTTTAAGAGTTCCACAACTGACCCATGGAAATCGCGCTGCTCGTTTAGCTTGGTGCCAAGAACACGTAAACGGAGATCAAGAGAGGTTGGCCACAGTTCTCTTCAGTGATGAATTTAGATTTAGTTATTATCCCGATTCGGGAAGAATTCGAATATGGAGGGAACCTGGAAAGCAAAACCGTCTCCAGCATGCTCGAGAAGTTGTTAGACAGGGAGGCTGATTAGTGATGTTTTAGGGAGGTATACGCCTTGGTGGAAGAACTGACCTCGTTTTCATACAGAACAACCTCACGGGAAATTCTTACGCAAATGAGACAGTTTTACTTGGAGTGGTACCGTTTTTCCAAACAATGGGTCAAAATCCAATCTTTCAACAAGATAATGCCCCTTCTCATCGTGCAAGAGTTGTCTTGAACATTCTTGAAGAGAATGATATCGATTTTCTACTGTAGCCATCCTGCTACCCAGATCTGAATTCCATCGAACATGTGTGGGACACCCTAAAAAGAAATCTCCTGCGTCAAAACGTCGTCCATCATGAACAGGAGCTTCGATTAGCAGTTCAGGGGTCTTGGAATGACTTAGGCCAAAATGTAATAGACAATTTTATATTGAGCATGCCGCGACGATGCCGAAGTGTCATCAATAACAGAGGTGGACCCTCTGGGTACTGAAACATATAAGTGCTTCCATATCGAAATCGAAAATATTAGTTCAGGATTTTTTTTATAATAGATGCTTGGAGAAGTCAGTTATTATTTTATTTTCTTGATAATACATTATATACAATACATCCTAACAAAAACCGAAAGATTTTTATAAATTCGAATCATCAAATTCATATTGTAAAGATATTGGTGAGTGTTCCCTTGACTTTTTTGAGGTGTTCAGATATAATAATTTATCTACATTTTATTCTAACTAAAATTTGCCACCCCCTATATCTCAAGTTGGACTGATTTTGGCGAAAAAGCTAAGACATGTCAATTTTCAATTGAAGGGGTACCAATTTCTGAGTTGGTTCGGGGAATGTAAAATCAACCCCCTTACCCGCGGTAGAAAGTAAGTCGAAATTTATTAACAGGAAAGTGGGTTGGGTGACATATCTTTGAATAGGTCTTTTAATTCTCTATTCGAAAATAGTATCTTCCTTCACGTTTTAAATCATACAAACGAAAGAAACCTATAAAAAGTATGTTTTCAAACCAAATTAAGTTCTCAAAATGACCTTACCGACACCTATTCAATGATACAATTCTAATTCTCTGTTATCAATTATCATAATCAAGTGAAGTTCTTGTCAGTACATTTAAGTTCATTACAACCATCTAGTAATGATAAACCTGTTTCACATTTGTATTTCATTTTCGCAATTTTTTAAACGCAGTTGACGTTGATTATACAAAAGTTGAAAATGATATACCCAAAACGTGTGTCAATTTGTGAAATAATAGTTGTGCTAGAGAAACGGCAAGGGTTTCCAATGTGATTCATCCAGAAAAACAGGTAGGACACCAGTATGTTTTATATTTAACGAATGAAATTTTAAGTACGGATTGGGTGGCTAAGAAAAGACATGAAGTTCAACATCAGCCTATATGGAACGGAGCAATTGAATTGACAGTTTTGGGTGGTTAATGAATGAAAAACACTACTTGTCTGTTGTCTATATGAAGTGAAAAGTTATAATCGATTTTGAGATACCCAGAATCCTCATTGGTTCACACGGATATATAAACGACTCAAAACTTGAAAACTTAGGCTAAAATTTATAAAAATTTATAAAAACCATATTGTAGGGCCTTCCTCATGGAAGACGACCTCAATGGAGACTCTTATTTGCAGTTGTTGGAGGAAATAATAAATCTCAGACTCACAGAAATTTTGGAGAATGATGAAACTCTGCCAGAGAACTAGATACGTTTCCAGCAATATGGAGCTCCTGCATATTTCTATGTTCGTGTGCGACAACATTTGGAAGCAAATTTCCCTGGTCGGTGGATTGGCAGAAAATTATGGTGAGTGGCCAGCCAAGTCACCTAATTAGAGTGCTTTACATTTCTTCTTATGCGGTCATCTTAAATCGAGAGTTTATGCTATACAATCTGAAAACTTGGAAGAGCTTCGGAGAAGAATCGTTACCGAATGCAGACTTTCGAATTAAAAGTTCTTCATAACGTAAGAAGGGAATTCGAGAATCGTTTGTTTCATTGTATGAAGGTCATTTTGGGAATATAATATAATTTTTGCCATTGCCAAATTTTCGATGAAATACAAACCTTCATTGTGTTCGATCTGTCTGTAGATACTATTTTTGAATAGATAATTTATAGACGTTTCCAGAGATATGCCACTCGATCCACTTTCCCCGTACTCAGTTTCGATTTAGGTGTTGTCCCTGTTAGGGGATTGATTTTAGATGCTCCAACCGAACGAACTCAGAAGACTTGTCTCAGCTTTTCTCCGCTAAAATCAGTCCATCTTGAGATAGAGGGGGTGCCAAATATTTATTGGAATACTCTGCAGCATTGGAGTAGACTGGAAATAAGATAAATTATTCACCATTGAGTCGTAAACATTGAATCCTTCATGCTCAAGAATATTCCAGGATATAAACCTGACAAGCAAAATAATTAAGAGAAGTGTTAAAATCCGAATGATCTAACTCGAATCATAATTCTAAACAGTTCAATTACAATAATTGGAAATAACAAATTAGCGTTTCAAGAGCGGAAAATGACACGTCGGCAATCCAACTGACGTATTCTTAGAAGAGCAGCAACGAAACCTGGAAACATAAGATAGACTACAAAGCTAACGGTAGGAGTATAGCTGAAAACTTATGGTTTATTTAGTTTCTGAAAAAATTAATTCGAAATTTCAGTTTTTCTAATTGTTATAATTAAGGTATTATTTTAATCTTGAGTTCTCTTTTAATTCTTTATTGGAAAATAGTATCCTTCTTCACATTTTAAATCATACAAACGAAAGAAACCTATGAAAATTATGTTTTCAAACTAAATTAAGTTCTCAAAATGACTTTATCCGACATCCATTCAGTGATACAATTCTAATTCACTGCTATCATTATCAAGTGACGTTCTTTTTTTCAGCTCCTTCAAGTTTATCACAACCGTCTAG
The DNA here is from genome assembly GCA_013387265.2 of Cryptolaemus montrouzieri. Classification (NCBI taxonomy): domain Eukaryota; kingdom Metazoa; phylum Arthropoda; class Insecta; order Coleoptera; family Coccinellidae; genus Cryptolaemus; species Cryptolaemus montrouzieri. The sequence goes on from JABFTP020000185.1 coordinate 131,914,716, forward strand.
TAATGATAAACCTGTATCACATATTTTACATATTTACAAAACATATACCTCGCGAATAAAGAGCTTATACTGTATTTCATGTAAAAACCAATTTTCTCAGTCCGTCTCTAGAATATTTCATTCAACTTCGAGAATGACCTCAATGTGTCTGCAGTTTACCATCTAACCAAATTTGATTAAAATCGATCGAACTATAGGCATGACGAAAGACTTTGAAATCCTCTTCCATAATGAGGATACACATCTATTGTTTACAACAGAACCTTTATTTCGGTAATAAACTAAAGTTTTTGGAAGTTTAAAGCCATTTTTATAATCATTTTTTAATATTGCGGGAAAACAGCTCGCTGTGTCATTGCGTCGTGCGTGACGTCATACTTAAGTAAACGTCAGATTTGTTTACGCGCAGCTAGACAGTAAAGTGAACAAACGTTACGTGTTTCTTGTGTTAAAAATGAATTTTGAAGTTTATAAGTAGTGTGCAGTACCTCAGTGCAAAAATACATCAATAATGACACCCAACAAGGTGTTTGTACATGTCCCATACAAGAAAATAATAAGAGATAAATGGTTGAAGCTTGCAAGACGAAACCCGAATGATGTAAAGACAAATTCGCCACTTTATTTCTGTGAAGATCACTTCGATGTGAGTATGTTATCCTGTATTGATAGATTCTTAACTTTATGTTCGTTTGACGTGAAATAGTTCAAATGTAGAGGCTATGGAATAACTAGTCATTTATTGAGGTTATGTTTGTGTTAGTCTTGGTTATCATTATTATTATCAATTTTAATTGTTACCTTTTTAAGTTTTTAGTTGCCAAATGACATGGAAAATTATATGGAATACCATGTGATGGGGTCGGTATCACAAGTACGAATGAAACCAGGATGTATACCCACAAAATTTACTTGCCAACCAGACAGGAAACCACAAACATCTAACACAACAGAGCGACCCTATATAGTTGAAAAACGAAGGATAATGATTCTTGGAGAGTGTGAAAAGCAACTTGAAGAAAGTACTATAGTTAAAGAGCCATCAAGTTCAAAAGAAGTTGCATCTTGTAGTTCAGGTATAGTTTACTAAATTATTTATTAGAATATTAATTCAGTATTATTGCATACATCCCTTTGTACAAATCTCAAGAAATGATCTACGTTTGAGATTCATTCTGTGATACTGGCTATAACACTACATACATTTTTATGTAACCTTGTAATTTTCCATTTGTGTTCTCAATTATAACATCGAATTCATACAAATTTTCTCGGTTTGTTAGGTAATAACTCTAAAATAGCAGACATATACCTATACTGCAAGGAGCTTACCTCAAAACTAATGACTAGTTTATTGTAAAAATAACCTATAAAAGTAAAACAAAACAAACTTCTACGAGTTTAAAACGAGTCTGATAACAACTTGGTCATATTTGTACCTAGTGTTAAAGATAAATACAAACAAAATATACTTACTAAGAGGTCACGTTTCTACATTTGGACGAGCAAAATTCTTCATTTGTTGCGAGGAGCTCGCCCAACACCAATAAATCGATCCTGGGTAAATTTGAGCTGTTAGCCTTACCAAAGCAAGGTTCTATTGTTATAGATAGATTCGCGTGGTAATCAAAACACAGTGAAGCCTACATAAGTATGACGTCATGCTCTGTGATTAGCGTTTCAGTCAAAATGGCCGATTGCAGTATTCTACTCTTTCATTTTATTGAAATTGAATGTGTACTTTCTCCTAAAGTTATTAAATCTCTGATTATGCCATACTATTGGTACGCCTATTCAGGAATTATGATGAATGAAATATTTTGTTCTCATTCATGAAACTGCCTATATATCCGAAAATAATGAAATTCCCCAATTTGCACTTTGCATTTTTGACTTCTTTCAATATTTTCTATCTATCATCGAAAACTTGCACTCATCACTGAAACCCCTGTATAGTTCTATATAATTTTCAGAGAATCTTAGGACTCAGGAGCTCTGAATCCTAGAATAATGCTGATCGTAGGAAACTAACAATAAAATATATACACTGATAGATATTTAAATTCAGTTGACATCAACAAAACGTAAATGTTCCTCCTTCAACTTTGAGAATATCACAAAACATCTAAACAGGTATATCACATTTGAATATCAACTCATCCAGATCGTCCTATAAGTCTATCTCTGTAGAAAGCCAATTAACCTTTCAATTTGAAAATATATTAGTCATTTATAGATCCTGGTCTAATTTGTTGATATGTCTATGAAAATTGCTATAAATTCGCGAATATACATGAGCCCAGTCAGTTCAAAAATTTGAATCAAATATTAACATCGACATGGTTTTCAAAGTGAGTACCCATAATAATTTTAATTAAATTAATACTATTAAAACAAGAATCGAAAAATATTTGATTGATTGAACCTTATTTGAATTTTCAGTATTCTATACTATTGAAATTGGTATCACACATACATTCTGTCAAAAAAATACTGGGAATTGTTCAATGAAACACAATGAAATATTTATTTTTCATCCAAATTTATTGTATCATCTAATCGAGTCATCAAAACATTTCTCAGACGCTTTTTTGAAATCGACTTCAGTTCTTGTGGCGAATTCTCTTTTATGTCTTCTATAGATTCAATACGGGTCCCTCGAAGTGGTAATTTGAGTTTTGGAAAAAAGTCGGCCGGAGCAATATCAGGTGAATGTGGTGGTTGTTCGATAGTGTTTTGTTGAGTTTTTGGTCTGAAATTCATTCACAATGATAGCCTTGTGAAATGGTGCATTATCTTGATACAAAATCCATGACTTTTTTTTACACAAATCTGGCTTTTTCGATGAATTTACTCTCTCAACGCCGCATAACTCTCAGGTTATATTCTCTATTTACATTCTGATCTTCTGGCAAGAATTCGAATTGCACAACACCGCGATAATCAGAGAAAACAGTCAGCATTATTTTGACTTTCAATCGACTTCGACGTAGTTTTTTCGCTTTCGGTTCAGTTGGAAGGCGCCATTCCGAAGCTTGTTGACTGGTTTGCATGTCAAACACATGAACCCATGTCTTAGGACTAGTTACAATGCGTTATATGGATGTGGGGTCGAAATTGACTCGTTCTAGCATATCTTCAGCGACCTCCATATGATTCAATTCTTAAATTCAGGTCTTTTGGAACTGGTAGAGCGGCAACGCGTTTCATGCCCAACCAATCGTTCAAAATGGTACGAATTGACTCGTGAGACATATAAAGTTCACTGCCTGTCTCTCTCAAACTTGATTGACGATTTTCAATTACCATTTCCTTCACTTTCACTTTGATATCAATTTATGGATATTAACTTCAGTTGAAAATGTTGATGGCCGAACAGAGCGCGGTAAAACATCCACTACAATTCGGCCGCTTTTCAATTCACTGTACCACTCATATGTACGTGTTTTCATAAAGTCGATTCACCGTAAGCCTTCTGTGACACTGTCAGCGATTCGGCACACAAAATTCCATTTGCAATACGAAATTTGAGACAGATTTTTTGTTCCATATTTTTATCCATTGTGAAAACCACAAAACACACTTGTGATGACTGACAAAATAAAGCATTGTAAACAAACTAAATGACAGATCGCGTTCAAACGACGCGTCAGTTTAAAAAACAGTTGTTCCAACTTAGCAACAACAGAAATTTTAACAATTGTTTAAGGCAGATTTTTCGAGTAATCAATTCCCGGTATGTTTTTGACTGAATATAACTTCATAATTGTATAATTAAACGGTCCGCCGAGGAGTTCAGAAAATAAAATTGTTTTTACCTCGATGATGAAAGAAGAAAGACATTAAGCTTTTCACAAATAATTCAGAAACTATAGATAATTATGATGACCTGATATATCCCCAATACAAGAGAGAAAAGACCGAAAAATTTATGTGTCTAACATATTTTGGGAAGACGTCACAACAGATTGCTAGAGTTTTGTGTGAAAGTAAGAAAGTTCATGTTGGATTCAAACCAGTTAGCAAATTGTCAGGCCTGCATTTCAACACAAAAGATAAAACCGATACATTCGAAAAATCAGGAGTATATCAATTAACATGTTCTGAGTGCAATTCCTTTTATATAGGTCAAACAGGACGCTCTTTCAAGACTAGATACAAAGAACATTTCCGGTCATTCCTACATGAGAAATATGATTCAGCTTTAGCTGCACATTATCTGAATGAATGTCATCCTTTTCCAGAACTTCAACAGCTAAAAATTCTTCATTCCTGTGATAAATCTTATAAACTCAATTTCTTTGAATCGATGGAAATTTTCAAGGCATCTAGGGTAGGAAGGGTTAAGCTTCTTAACGACCAAGTAGACTTAATTACCTACCAATCACCACTATTCAAGTTACTGTGACCTCTACTAGCATTTTATTGATGGTAATTCCTGTATTGTACATGAGTATTCAGTTTTCATTAGCTTGTTGTTGATAATGGACGTATGTCCGAAACCCGTCCAATCAATGTAAAATTTCGTCATTCTTTACATCAATAAATTAGTGATAGTTAAAACAAAGTAACTTGTTTTATTTTATTATTCATTATAAATAATCATGAAATTATCAGAAAAGATCAGGAAACTTCAGCTCATTTCGTATAGCATCTGAAGTAATTGCTTTCATTTCCAATTTCAAATTTTGAATATTTTATGGTGCCACTCGAACGTTCGAAACAATACCAACTCCCATTGGCAAAAAATTTTCATATTTCATTGATTTAGAAGCTATACTTACGCAAAACCAAATTTATATGGAATCACTCGGTATTCCCATTATTGATAGATTTCAACCATGGATTTTTGACAACTTGTGAAGAATGAGGTTTTTTGTTGTAAAAAACCGCAAAGTATGATAAAAAATGTTGAAATATCACTTCATGTTAGGGATATTGTACCCAGTCGTCACTGAGATTTGAAAATGTGAATTTCAAAATTAAAAAAATCTGTAATCATAATTGAAAATGTCTTACGTGGGAATAACCGATGTGCAGAGGGTCGAATAATGGCTCTCATTGAAGAAGGAGTTACACAGAGTGATATAGCGGCCACAATGGGGGTATCACAGACGGTGATTTCAAAAACCTACGCCTGATACATGAAGCTACAATGTCTGCAAAATAGGCCCAAAAGAAGTCGTAGGAAAATCACTTCTGAAGAACAAAACCGCTTTTTGTACCAAATTGCAAGAAGAGACCATAGTGCGTCGCACCCCATACTCCAAAGGCAATTTCTGGAAGCAACAGGCATCAGTGTACCAGTCGAAACGATACGTCAAAGACTTCGTTCGAGGGGTTTATACAGCAGAATGCCCTTAAGAGTTCCAGAGCTAACCAGACAACAAAAAATTAACAGACTTAATTCGTGTATCGAGCACCAAAATTGGAATTTTGAAAATTGGCCAAATGTTCTTTTTTCGGATGAGGCCTGAATTAGTGTTCGATCAGATGACCGCCGGATTCGGGTTTTGAAGGGTCGTGGAAGACAAGCTAGACTCCGAGCAGCAAGACAAATTTCTAAATACCCAGGGGGCAGTGTGATGTTTTGGCGTGACATTAAGCTGGGAGGCAAAACAGATTTGATTTCGTTTCCTGTAATGGCCAGATATTACGTGGACCTAGTCCTGGAACCCATAGTGAGACTCTGGCGAGGTGCCCACGGTGAGAATTTCACTTTTATGCGAGATAATGCTCCTCCGCATACCCAAAACCTCGCTCGACATTATCTTGAAACAGAGGGAATCGCTATTTTGGACTGGCCAGCTTGCTCTCCAGACCTAAATCCTATTGAACATTTTTGAGATAATCTCAAAAGGAAAATAAAATCGCGCCAGGATAATCAAAGATCCCCACAACAGCTCATCCAAGCCACCACTGAAGAGCGGTAGAATATCACCTCAGAGATCGAAAACCTAATCCGAAGCATGAAAAGACGGATTCAGGCTTGTATCAGGACAAAATCAGGTAATACAACCTACCGAGGTCGAGAAAAACAAACAATTTTCAATTTTTTCACTACATGCAGAAAGATTCTCTTATTTTCTCTCATTTGTTTCTTCATTAAAATAAACCTTAATTCATTTCTTTTTTCAATTGAAGTATCTCAGAAAGGATCAATTCTAACAATCCTTCGAAATTCCCAAAACCCCTGAGGTAATATTCAGAATATCGGGTGATTCCATATAAATTATGTTGTTTGTATATCACATCTTAGGGATGGTATTTCTGAAACTATTAATACTCATGTTTCCTATTATGTAAGTAGGATGCTAAATACAAATTCTCATGTATCCCAGACTGAAACAAAAAGAATTTCCATACATACTTTCAACGCCTATTTCACCACTTGAGGGAATAGGCCTATATGAGTTCTTGAAGTGCTAAATATATTTCATTAAAATCCGTTCAGCGGCGTAGCAGTGAAAATGCAGCAGACATTCAGAGTTACATTCATAATACTAATATGGAAACGAAAATAAAAATTGAAGTGGGTCGACATCTGCTTGAGATATCATCAAAAGTTCACAAAAAATTTTTTTGTGAACAATTTTTGTGGGGAGTGTAGATTATCCATATGTATATGTCCTCAAGATTCTGCAGGTGAAACAATTCCAATGAGTTACAAAACAGTCATTAACATACCTGGAAAACAGAAAATGAGATAAGCTAATGATCCGGTCTCTTTTGAAAAACCTCTGTTCATCATTGTGAATTTTGTCCCCTCCAAAATAGTCTTTTGAATAGAATAAACTCATATCAGTATTATATTTATTTTGAGTAATATTCAACCTTCTGAACAGAAAAGATCACAGGAATTCGTGTTTAGCCAAGAAGGTGTGTGATTCAACTTAATGGTGTTGTTTTTAGATGAAAACTACGAACAATTAAGGAAATATAATCTTGAGCGTTACTTTAATGTAACACAACATATTAGTACACTAACGTGTTTTCAACAGTGACAGTGATTTGGCAATTTGTAAAGATAATTCAACTCACTCTTCGACGCCACGTTTACATCATGTATTACATGGGTAGGGCATTCTGGGTTATAGTTATCATCAATCATTCATGTCCTTCTTTGAAACATTCATATCACTCACAAACAGTTTTCTACAAACAGCATATTCCTCAAAAACTACTATCAACTTTTCAAAGACCATGTTGAATATTATTCCTGTTTTAAGGAAAATTCTTTAATCCATTCTCTTAGAAAATGATGAATCATCGACTACTAATACTGTCCATCTTTTCGGAGACGCTGTAATTTAGAAGGTAGTATTAGAAACAAAGAAGAAGAAATTAGTTGTCAGTGGGCCTCAGACAGCTTAGGAAATTTAAAGTTGCATATGAACAAACTTGGTATTTCGTGGAGCCACATCAATCATCAAAAAAATTTTTTTGTGAACTTTCAATAGATTCAATAGTCATAGTTCGGGGCGAAGTCAAATTCAATATTCAAAAACATAAAAACATTAAAACTGTATACCAAAAAATATATGACAAATTTTTGACGAAATTCAAATATTATAATTTCAAATGTCAAGTTTCTGAAAATTATTGTTCAAAGAACATTTTAAAGTGGAAGGATTACTCAATTAAGGATGACTAAGCGTGGGGAGCGTTCATGCAGATATACCACTCTGCCGTCAAATATTCATAAATATTCTCACTGCCTTCTTCTTTTTAAGATCATTAAATTATGCTGCGGAAAATATTCATCAATCTAAGTCATTTATGATATTTATTTAAATAGATTATTTCAACATCGAACGTCGTTCATGTATTTCATTGAATAATAATTCGATGTAATCTACATCATCCCATACGTGAATACGTATAATGCATCATTTTATGATTGGTGTGGCTCCACGAAATACCAAGTTTGTTCATATGCAACTTTGAATTTCCTAAGCTGTCTGAGTCCCACTGACAACTAATTTCTTCTTTGTTTCTAATACTACCTTCTAAATTACAGCGTCTCCGAAAAGATGGACAGTATTAGTAGTCGATGATTCATCATTTTCTAAGAGAATGGATTAAAGAATTTTCCTTAGAATAGGAATAATATGCAACATGGTCTTTGAAAAGTTGATAGTACTTTTTGAGGAATATGCTGTTAGTAGAAAACTGTTTGTTAGTGATATGAATGTTTCAAAGAAGGACGTGAATGATTGATGATAACTATAACCCAGAATGCCCTACCCATTTAATACATGATGTAAACGTGGCGTCGAAGAGTGAGTTGAATTATCTTTGCAAATTGCCAAATCACTGTCACTGTTGAAAAGACGTTAGTGTACTAATATGTTGTGTTACATTAAAGTAACGCTCAAGCTTATATTTCCTTATTTGTTCGTAGTTTTCATCAAGAAACAACATCAATAAGTTGAATCACACACCTTCTTGGCTAAACACGAATTCCTGTGAGCTTTTCTGTTCAGAAGGTTGAATATTACTCAAAAAATATAATACTGATATGAGTTCATTCTATTCATAGGACTATTTTGGAGGGGACAAAATTCACAATGATGAATGGAGGTTTTTCAAAGGAGATCCGATCATTAGCTTATCTCATTTTCTGTTCTCCAGGTATGTTAATGACTGTTTTGTAACTCACTGGAATTATTTTACCTGCAGAATCTTGAGGACATATACATATGGATAATCTACACTCCCCACAAAAATTGTCACATCACCCTACTTTTACGACAATACTATATAAACTCTTAGGTTGGTCATTTAAGAGTCGCTTGGTAACTTTCAGCAGTATAAAATAAAAAGATATCATTCAAAAGAGATGTGTTCATGATGGAAAATATCAACAATTTTCGAGTTAATGAAAAATTAAAAACTACCACTATCTTCAAATATTCGCGAAGAGACCAATCAACTAGCATCGAATGGTTACTAATCCTTTTAAAAATCATCAATCAAAAAACAGTATATGTCTCGGAAGCCCCTCAAACAAATTTTAGATCTACTCTTGAGTCACTGAGTTCCAAATTTGAGGAAGCAGATTTTCTAGTTGTTGGAGTGTTCTACGAGGCATCCTACGTTGCTGAATTCGCCACCCCATGTTGTCCCAGACATGTTATATGGCATTCAAGTCGAGACTTCTGGCTGGACATCTTGAAATATCAATTTCGGCATTTTGCAGAAATTCTATAACTACTCTAGCTGCATGAGGCCTTGCATAATCATGCATATAAATGAAGTTTTCGCCAATCAATGGGCCAAAGAGTACAACATGGGTTTCAAGGATATCTGCGATGTATCTGGCCGCTGTCATTCTTCCATTGTTCAATAGGACTAACTCAGTTCGACCATGGAAAGAAATGCCTTCCCGCACTATTACTGAGCCCCCTCCAAATTTTTCGGTTTTCCGGATATTGCATTGGTGATAACGTTGCCCAGGTCGTCTGAATACAGGCATGCGTCTATCATTTGATACTAGACAGAACCTGTACTCGTCGGAAAAGAGAACATTCGACCATTCTGGAATACCCCAATGTGCATGTTCCCTCGCAAACTGAAGTCTTGCAACTCGATGCTCTTTGGTGAGACGCTAGCTGGTAGTAGCCACTCTTGGTCTGATATCGTCTTCTCTGAGCTTGTTCCTAATAGTTTGCAATGAAATATGCACATTTCTGGAAAGTTCAAGTTCATTTTGTAGCATTCTAGCCGTACAGTGCCGAGCTCTTAGTGCAGTTAAACGAAACCAACGATCATCAACTGGTGTTGTTATCCGATTTCTTCCCTGTCCGGCCCTTCTTCCATATTTCCTGTTTCGTTGTACCGACTAATTGCTCTTGAAACAATGCTTTGGTTAACATTCAACAAGTTACCCACGTAACGTTGGCTTCGCTCCTCCTCTAGAAGTGTTACAATTCTTACCACTTCATGATCACTCAAATAGCGTCCAGGATATTCAGCAGCCATTACAATAAATTCAAAGATTAGAAAATCAACAAAAAACAGAAAACTTGCATTAATTTAGCGCGAAAACTGTAGAGAATTTGAATGAATACTGATAGTCAAATAAACTCATTCTTGTTTCAGAAGTGTTTGAGATCATATGGAAACAAATGTTACTAAATAGATAAGATTTTTTTCCCCTCGTATGTCCAAAAACATATGTTGACAAAGAAATTGCGATCGAGCTGCTTTATTGATTGTGGAATTCAGAATACCATGTGATGCGACAATTTTTGTGGTGTGTTTATTTATCGTAGCGACAGCCAAACAACTGTAGGGAATGGTAGCTCGTGCATGTATGTTGAGAACAAGATCATAGATGAGTTTGTTGTTTCATCCTTCTCTGCTGACTTTCCGAGAATTGATAATATTTTTTTAGATATTTCTGACCAGTGTGGTTCGACATTAACTGTCGGGTGTATCTACAGGCCTCGTCTACGTTTGCATGATAGAGATATGAGCGTGTACCTCGTCGAATTATCGGCCTCGCGAAATCTTTATGTAGCAGGCGATTTCAATTTTCCAGACTGTCAGTGGCATTTAGTCAGAGGTAAAACTTACAGCTCGGCTACTCGCCCTTTGTGGACATGATGCGCGATTCTGACTTTCTACAGCTCGCTGAAAAATCCACTCGATTTAAATCTGGCCAGAATCCATCACTTCTTGATCTCGTACTGCTCAATGACCCTCATCTTGTTTTCAATATTACTTATCAAACACCGTTCGTCAAGTCAGAATACATAACCTTGCTTTCAGAACTGCAACTGGCTTTTCAAAAGTGCAACACGAAATGCATTCGATCTATCAAATCAATCGACTATGAAGCTTTGAAAGATTGCCTAGCGACTGTTGACTGACCCAAATTGTTTCGACCATGAATCGTTCGAATGTACGAAATGTCGAATGTTCGAAATTTAGTAGTATTTTTAACGTCCTAAGCAAGCAATGGGTCGATCGGGAGATTTTGAAGATGATAAGACACAAGAAATCCATATGGCAGAAATATACGCGGAGGTAGAATGAAGCCGATTATTTGGCCCATAGAAATTACTCGAATCTTCTGTCCGTAAAAGTTAGGTTAGAAAGAAGAAGAAAAAGTTTGAGTCCCATCTTATTTCGTCAAATAATCGAAAAAAACTCAAATTTCTTAGGTCAACTATGTGTATTAAAATAGCGATCCCTAATCTGTAAGATAACAAAGGCAACTCATGCAAGAGTCTAGGTTGCCAATGTTTTGGCCGCGGCTTCTGTCACAAAGGGGCCTGATCGATTACCAAACTCAACTACACCCAGAAATATCAACGAGTTCACTCATACTTTAGTGAAAGAGCATCTCACTACATGTGTGATACCTCGACGGCATCACGGCTCTCCTACTCAAAAACTGTGCCTCGTCAAAATTTCGGATTCAACGGCTAATGTTTCTAAAGAGTTGTTCTGTATTTTAGGAACAAATTTAGAACCTTTGGAAAGGAGATCTGTTTCTTTCTTGTTGAATTGAATATCAGATAAATTAACAACCCTTTGACTTCCTGAAGAATTAAATCTATCTATAATAGGTGACTCAAGTGTGACTGAAAATTTTGATTTGGGTGATTTTTATTTTCTAGGCTGTCTATGAAACTTTATGAATATGGAAATACAAATATTAGATCTAATTGTCTGTTCTCAAATATCAAATTCTAAAGAATGTTTGAATTTGGGAGGCTTTAACTTGGTAAAATTCCATTATCAATAATAAAAAAAGTACTGTGTTTTGAGGAATTTTACTTAATAATTGCGATTCGTAACGCGTTTCACTACACCGTAGCTTCTTCAGACGAATGAATGTACAGAAAATATAAATGAAAATATAAATATAAATGTTCTTGAGTAATTAAAAGCTTATTGGGTTGCTTCTTCTTAAATGATTATTTATGACAGGTGTAGCAAATAAAATTAAGGAATAGATTGCTCCCCGAAGAGATTCAATAGAGGTGAAGGGCTTAAATCGACTTGTTCATTGATGAGTCTACCTGAGTTTGCTAATAAAACATTGCAATTTTAAATCTAAATTTTGGTCAAAAATTCATACGAACTAATTGCCAATATCAAAGATACCATTATACCACCTAATTCCAAACTCATTTCTTTCGATGTTAAGAATCTATTTCCCAATATTCCTCCGAAAGATACGTATTACTTAGTTGAAGAATTATTAGAAAAGAATCATGTAAATACTATCATTAAATCAGATATTCTTTCATTATTACAAATTTGTTTAGATCAAAATTATTTCCATTTCAATAACAAATATTATACTATTGAAGACGGCTTGATTATGGGCAATCCGTTAAGTCCTTTGTTAGTAGAAATATTCATGAATAACTTAGAGAAATTAATTCATAATCATCCACTCAGTATATATTGTTTATACTAGTATCGCTACGTAGACGATATCATTATTTGCTTCACAGGAACAGATAGACAGTTAAAAATTTTGAAAATCATATAAATTCATTTCATCCAAAAATTGGATTCACAACCGAAATAGAAAGCAATAATTCGATAAATTTCTTAGACGTAACAATTTCGAATAAAAATGGAAAACATGTTTTCGCAATTTACCATAAGCCGTCACATACAGATATTATAATACATAACTCGTCGTGTCATCCATATCAACATAAGATGTCAGCATTCAATAGTTTTATTCATAGATTGATTAACATCCCGTTATCACCAGAAAATTTCAACAAAGAACTAAATTTGATTAAACAAATAGCCAAAAACAATGGTTACAATCCCAAACTAATAAATAATATTTTAAATAAAAACAAAGTAGAATCGCATTGAATAAAATTTACCCTGTCGATAAATTGAAACAAAAATTCAACACCTTAACCTACGTTGGCATTACAAGTGAGAAACTGAAATCATTTTAAGTAGCAATAATTTCAACATAACTTTCCAAACTAATAATAATTTAGGCAAATAAATAAAAATAATAAAACCAAACCAGGTAAAAACAATAAATCAGGTGTTTATAGATTGAATTGCAATGAATGTGATAATTTCTACATTGGTAGAACACATAGAAATTTTAATATTAGAATATCGGAACATAAACGCAGTTTTTCAAATAAAAATCATATTCAAATTACGAATCATCTCTTAGAAAACTCCCATTGGCAAAAAATTTTCATATTTCATTGATTTAGAAGCTATACTTACGCAAAACCAAATTTATATGGAATCACTCGGTATTCCCATTATTGATAGATTTCAACCATGGATTTTGACAACTTGTGAAGAATGAGGTTTTTTGTTGTAAAAAACCGCAAAGTATGATAAAAAATGTTGAAATATCACTTCATGTTAGGGATATTGTACCCAGTCGTCACTGAGATTTGAAAATGTGAATTTCAAAATTAAAAAAATCTGTAATCATAATTGAAAATGTCTTACGTGGGAATAACCGATGTGCAGAGGGTCGAATAATGGCTCTCATTGAAGAAGGAGTTACACAGAGTGATATAGCGGCCACAATGGGGGTATCACAGACGGTGATTTCAAAAACCTACGCCTGATACATGAAGCTACAATGTCTGCAAAATAGGCCCAAAAGAAGTCGTAGGAAAATCACTTCTGAAGAACAAAACCGCTTTTTGTACCAAATTGCAAGAAGAGACCATAGTGCGTCGCACCCCATACTCCAAAGGCAATTTCTGGAAGCAACAGGCATCAGTGTACCAGTCGAAACGATACGTCAAAGACTTCGTTCGGGGGGTTTATACAGCAGAATGCACTTAAGAGTTCCAGAGCTAACCAGACAACAAAAAAATTAACAGACTTAATTCGTGTATCGAGCACCAAAATTGGAATTTTGAAAATTGGCCAAATGTTCTTTTTTCGGATGAGGCCTGAATTAGTGTTCGATCAGATGACCGCCGGATTCGGGTTTTGAAGGGTCGTGGAAGACAAGCTAGACTCCGAGCAGCAAGACAAATTTCTAAATACCCAGGGGGCAGTGTGATGTTTTGGCGTGACATTAAGCTGGGAGGCAAAACAGATTTGATTTCGTTTCCTGTAATGGCCAGATATTACGTGGACCTAGTCCTGGAACCCATAGTGAGACTCTGGCGAGGTGCCCACGGTGAGAATTTCACTTTTATGCGAGATAATGCTCCTCCGCATACCCAAAACCTCGCTCGACATTATCTTGAAACAGAGGAATCGCTATTTTGGACTGGCCAGCTTGCTCTCCAGACCTAAATCCTATTGAACATTTTGAGATAATCTCAAAGGAAAATAAAATCGCGCCAGGATAATCAAAGATCCCCACAACAGCTCATCCAAGCCACCACTGAAGAGCGGTAGAATATCACCTCAGAGATCGAAAACCTAATCCGAAGCATGAAAAGACGGATTCAGGCTTGTATCAGGACAAAATCAGGTAATACAACCTACCGAGGTCGAGAAAAACAAACAATTTTCAATTTTTTCACTACATGCAGAAAGATTCTCTTATTTTCTCTCATTTGTTTCTTCATTAAAATAAACCTTAATTCATTTCTTTTTCAATTGAAGTATCTCAGAAAGGATCAATTCTAACAATCCTTCGAAATTCCCAAAACCCTGAGGTAATATTCAGAATATCGGGTGATTCCATATAAATTATGTTGTTTGTATATCACATCTTAGGGATGGTATTTCTGAAACTATTAATACTCATGTTTCCTATTATGTAAGTAGGATGCTAAATACAAATTCTCATGTATCCCAGACTGAAACAAAAGAATTTCCATACATACTTTCAACGCCTATTTCACCACTTGAGGGAATAGGCCTATATGAGTTCTTGAAGTGCTAAATATATTTCATTAAAATCCGTTCAGCGGCGTAGCAGTGAAAATGCAGCAGACATTCAGAGTTACATTCATAATACTAATATGGAAACGAAAATAAAAATTGAAGTGGGTCGACATCTGCTTGAGATATCATCAAAAGTTCACAAAAATTTTTTGTGTGAACAATTTTACAATTTTTAGGAGTGTAGATTATCCATATGTATATGTCCTCAAGATTCTGCAGGTGAAACAATTCCAATGAGTTACAAAACAGTCATTAACATACCTGGAAAACAGAAAATGAGATAAGCTAATGATCCGGTCTCTTTTGAAAACCTCTGTTCATCATTGTGAATTTTGTCCCTCCAAAATAGTCTTTTGAATAGAATAAACTCATATCAGTATTATATTTATTTTGAGTAATATTCAACCTTCTGAACAGAAAAGATCACAGGAATTCGTGTTTAGCCAAGAAGGTGTGTGATTCAACTTAATGGTGTTGTTTTTAGATAGAAAACTACGAACAATTAAGGAAATATAATCTTGAGCGTTACTTTAATGTAACACAACATATTAGTACACTAA
Organism: Cryptolaemus montrouzieri; assembly: GCA_013387265.2. Lineage (NCBI taxonomy): Eukaryota > Metazoa > Arthropoda > Insecta > Coleoptera > Coccinellidae > Cryptolaemus > Cryptolaemus montrouzieri. Next base: position 131,930,150 of record JABFTP020000185.1, read on the forward strand.
CGTGTTTTCAACAGTGACAGTGATTTGGCAATTTGTAAAGATAATTCAACTCACTCTTCGACGCCACGTTTACATCATGTATTACATGGGTAGGGCATTCTGGGTTATAGTTATCATCAATCATTCATGTCCTTCTTTGAAACATTCATATCACTCACAAACAGTTTTCTACAAACAGCATATTCCTCAAAAACTACTATCAACTTTTCAAAGACCATGTTGAATATTATTCCTGTTTTAAGGAAAATTCTTTAATCCATTCTCTTAGAAAATGATGAATCATCGACTACTAATACTGTCCATCTTTTCGGAGACGCTGTAATTTAGAAGGTAGTATTAGAAACAAAGAAGAAGAAATTAGTTGTCAGTGGGCCTCAGACAGCTTAGGAAATTTAAAGTTGCATATGAACAAACTTGGTATTTCGTGGAGCCACATCAATCATCAAAAAATTTTTTGTGAACTTTCAATAGATTCAATAGTCATAGTTCGGGGCGAAGTCAAATTCAATATTCAAAACATAAAAACATTAAAACTGTATACCAAAAATATATGACAAATTTTGACGAAATTCAAATATTATAATTTCAAATGTCAAGTTTCTGAAAATTATTGTTCAAAGAACATTTTAAAGTGGAAGGATTACTCAATTAAGGATGACTAAGCGTGGGGAGCGTTCATGCAGATATACCACTCTGCCGTCAAATATTCATAAATATTCTCACTGCCTTCTTCTTTTAAGATCATTAAATTATGCTGCGGAAAATATTCATCAATCTAAGTCATTTATGATATTTATTTAAATAGATTATTTCAACATCGAACGTCGTTCATGTATTTCATTGAATAATAATTCGATGTAATCTACATCATCCCATACGTGAATACGTATAATGCATCATTTTATGATTGGTGTGGCTCCACGAAATACCAAGTTTGTTCATATGCAACTTTGAATTTCCTAAGCTGTCTGAGTCCCACTGACAACTAATTTCTTCTTTGTTTCTAATACTACCTTCTAAATTACAGCGTCTCCGAAAAGATGGACAGTATTAGTAGTCGATGATTCATCATTTTCTAAGAGAATGGATTAAAGAATTTTCCTTAGAATAGGAATAATATGCAACATGGTCTTTGAAAAGTTGATAGTACTTTTTGAGGAATATGCTGTTAGTAGAAAACTGTTTGTTAGTGATATGAATGTTTCAAAGAAGGACGTGAATGATTGATGATAACTATAACCCAGAATGCCCTACCCATTTAATACATGATGTAAACGTGGCGTCGAAGAGTGAGTTGAATTATCTTTGCAAATTGCCAAATCACTGTCACTGTTGAAAAGACGTTAGTGTACTAATATGTTGTGTTACATTAAAGTAACGCTCAAGCTTATATTTCCTTATTTGTTCGTAGTTTTCTATCAAGAAACAACATCAATAAGTTGAATCACACACCTTCTTGGCTAAACACGAATTCCTGTGAGCTTTTCTGTTCAGAAGGTTGAATATTACTCAAAAAAATATAATACTGATATGAGTTCATTCTATTCATAGGACTATTTTGGAGGGGACAAAATTCACAATGATGAATGGAGGTTTTTCAAAGGAGATCCGATCATTAGCTTATCTCATTTTCTGTTCTCCAGGTATGTTAATGACTGTTTTGTAACTCACTGGAATTATTTTACCTGCAGAATCTTGAGGACATATACATATGGATAATCTACACTCCCCACAAAAATTGTCACATCACCCTACTTTTACGACAATACTATATAAACTCTTAGGTTGGTCATTTAAGAGTCGCTTGGTAACTTTCAGCAGTATAAAATAAAAGATATCATTCAAAAGAGATGTGTTCATGATGGAAAATATCAACAATTTTCGAGTTAATGAAAAATTAAAACTACCACTATCTTCAAATATTCGCGAAGAGACCAATCAACTAGCATCGAATGGTTACTAATCCTTTTAAAAATCATCAATCAAAAAACAGTATATGTCTCGGAAGCCCCTCAAACAAATTTTAGATCTACTCTTGAGTCACTGAGTTCCAAATTTGAGGAAGCAGATTTTCTAGTTGTTGGAGTGTTCTACGAGGCATCCTACGTTGCTGAATTCGCCACCCCATGTTGTCCCAGACATGTTATATGGCATTCAAGTCGAGACTTCTGGCTGGACATCTTGAAATATCAATTTCGGCATTTTGCAGAAATTCTATAACTACTCTAGCTGCATGAGGCCTTGCATAATCATGCATATAAATGAAGTTTTCGCCAATCAATGGGCCAAAGAGTACAACATGGGTTTCAAGGATATCTGCGATGTATCTGGCCGCTGTCATTCTTCCATTGTTCAATAGGACTAACTCAGTTCGACCATGGAAAGAAATGCCTTCCCGCACTATTACTGAGCCCCCTCCAAATTTTTCGGTTTTCCGGATATTGCATTGGTGATAACGTTGCCCAGGTCGTCTGAATACAGGCATGCGTCTATCATTTGATACTAGACAGAACCTGTACTCGTCGGAAAAGAGAACATTCGACCATTCTGGAATACCCCAATGTGCATGTTCCCTCGCAAACTGAAGTCTTGCAACTCGATGCTCTTTGGTGAGACGCTAGCTGGTAGTAGCCACTCTTGGTCTGATATCGTCTTCTCTGAGCTTGTTCCTAATAGTTTGCAATGAAATATGCACATTTCTGGAAAGTTCAAGTTCATTTTGTAGCATTCTAGCCGTACAGTGCCGAGCTCTTAGTGCAGTTAAACGAAACCAACGATCATCAACTGGTGTTGTTATCCGATTTCTTCCCTGTCCGGCCCTTCTTCCATATTTCCCTGTTTCGTTGTACCGACTAATTGCTCTTGAAACAATGCTTTGGTTAACATTCAACAAGTTACCCACGTAACGTTGGCTTCGCTCCTCCTCTAGAAGTGTTACAATTCTTACCACTTCATGATCACTCAAATAGCGTCCAGGATATTCAGCAGCCATTACAATAAATTCAAAGATTAGAAAATCAACAAAAAACAGAAAACTTGCATTAATTTAGCGCGAAAACTGTAGAGAATTTGAATGAATACTGATAGTCAAATAAACTCATTCTTGTTTCAGAAGTGTTTGAGATCATATGGAAACAAATGTTACTAAATAGATAAGATTTTTTTCCCCTCGTATGTCCAAAAACATATGTTGACAAAGAAATTGCGATCGAGCTGCTTTATTGATTGTGGAATTCAGAATACCATGTGATGCGACAATTTTTGTGGTGTGTTTATTTATCGTAGCGACAGCCAAACAACTGTAGGAATGGTAGCTCGTGCATGTATGTTGAGAACAAGATCATAGATGAGTTTGTTGTTTCATCCTTCTCTGCTGACTTTCCGAGAATTGATAATATTTTTTTAGATATTTCTGACCAGTGTGGTTCGACATTAACTGTCGGGTGTATCTACAGGCCTCGTCTACGTTTGCATGATAGAGATATGAGCGTGTACCTCGTCGAATTATCGGCCTCGCGAAATCTTTATGTAGCAGGCGATTTCAATTTTCCAGACTGTCAGTGGCATTTAGTCAGAGGTAAAACTTACAGCTCGGCTACTCGCCCCTTTGTGGACATGATGCGCGATTCTGACTTTCTACAGCTCGCTGAAAAATCCACTCGATTTAAATCTGGCCAGAATCCATCACTTCTTGATCTCGTACTGCTCAATGACCCTCATCTTGTTTTCAATATTACTTATCAAACACCGTTCGTCAAGTCAGAATACATAACCTTGCTTTCAGAACTGCAACTGGCTTTTCAAAAGTGCAACACGAAATGCATTCGATCTATCAAATCAATCGACTATGAAGCTTTGAAAGATTGCCTAGCGACTGTTGACTGACCCAAATTGTTTCGACCATGAATCGTTCGAATGTACGAAATGTCGAATGTTCGAAATTTAGTAGTATTTTTAACGTCCTAAGCAAGCAATGGGTCGATCGGGAGATTTTGAAGATGATAAGACACAAGAAATCCATATGGCAGAAATATACGCGGAGGTAGAATGAAGCCGATTATTTGGCCCATAGAAATTACTCGAATCTTCTGTCCGTAAAAGTTAGGTTAGAAAGAAGAAGAAAAAGTTTGAGTCCCATCTTATTTCGTCAAATAATCGAAAAAAACTCAAATTTCTTAGGTCAACTATGTGTATTAAAATAGCGATCCCTAATCTGTAAGATAACAAAGGCAACTCATGCAAGAGTCTAGGTTGCCAATGTTTTGGCCGCGGCTTCTGTCACAAAGGGGCCTGATCGATTACCAAACTCAACTACACCCAGAAATATCAACGAGTTCACTCATACTTTAGTGAAAGAGCATCTCACTACATGTGTGATACCTCGACGGCATCACGGCTCTCCTACTCAAAAACTGTGCCTCGTCAAAATTTCGGATTCAACGGCTAATGTTTCTAAAGAGTTGTTCTGTATTTTAGGAACAAATTTAGAACCTTTGGAAAGGAGATCTGTTTCTTTCTTGTTGAATTGAATATCAGATAAATTAACAACCCTTTGACTTCCCGAAGAATTAAATCTATCTATAATAGGTGACTCAAGTGTGACTGAAAATTTTGATTTGGGTGATTTTTATTTTCTAGGCTGTCTATGAAACTTTATGAATATGGAAATACAAATATTAGATCTAATTGTCTGTTCTCAAATATCAAATTCTAAAGAATGTTTGAATTTGGGAGGCTTTAACTTGGTAAAATTCCATTATCAATAATAAAAACAAGTACTGTGTTTTGAGGAATTTTACTTAATAATTGCGATTCGTAACGCGTTTCACTACACCGTAGCTTCTTCAGACGAATGAATGTACAGAAAATATAAATGAAAATATAAATATAAATGTTCTTGAGTAATTAAAAGCTTATTGGGTTGCTTCTTCTTAAATGATTATTTATGACAGGTGTAGCAAATAAAATTAAGGAATAGATTGCTCCCCGAAGAGATTCAATAGAGGTGAAGGGCTTAAATCGACTTGTTCATTGATGAGTCTACCTGAGTTTGCTAATAAAACATTGCAATTTTAAATCTAAATTTTTGGTCAAAAATTCATACGAACTAATTGCCAATATCAAAGATACCATTATACCACCTAATTCCAAACTCATTTCTTTCGATGTTAAGAATCTATTTCCCAATATTCCTCCGAAAGATACGTATTACTTAGTTGAAGAATTATTAGAAAAGAATCATGTAAATACTATCATTAAATCAGATATTCTTTCATTATTACAAATTTGTTTAGATCAAAATTATTTCCATTTCAATAACAAATATTATACTATTGAAGACGGCTTGATTATGGGCAATCCGTTAAGTCCTTTGTTAGTAGAAATATTCATGAATAACTTAGAGAAATTAATTCATAATCATCCACTCAGTATATATTGTTTATACTAGTATCGCTACGTAGACGATATCATTATTTGCTTCACAGGAACAGATAGACAGTTAAAATTTTGAAAATCATATAAATTCATTTCATCCAAAAATTGGATTCACAACCGAAATAGAAAGCAATAATTCGATAAATTTCTTAGACGTAACAATTTCGAATAAAAATGGAAAACATGTTTTCGCAATTTACCATAAGCCGTCACATACAGATATTATAATACATAACTCGTCGTGTCATCCATATCAACATAAGATGTCAGCATTCAATAGTTTTATTCATAGATTGATTAACATCCCGTTATCACCAGAAAATTTCAACAAAGAACTAAATTTGATTAAACAAATAGCCAAAAACAATGGTTACAATCCCAAACTAATAAATAATATTTTAAATAAAAAACAAAGTAGAATCGCATTGAATAAAATTTACCCTGTCGATAAATTGAAACAAAAATTCAACACCTTAACCTACGTTGGCATTACAAGTGAGAAACTGAAATCATTTTAAGTAGCAATAATTTCAACATAACTTTCCAAACTAATAATAATTTAGGCAAATAAATAAAAATAATAAAACCAAACCAGGTAAAAACAATAAATCAGGTGTTTATAGATTGAATTGCAATGAATGTGATAATTTCTACATTGGTAGAACACATAGAAATTTTAATATTAGAATATCGGAACATAAACGCAGTTTTTCAAATAAAAAATCATATTCAAATTACGCGAATCATCTCTTAGAAAATAATCACTGTTTCGACCCATAGTTTGAAATTTTGATTACAGATAATAAGTATTGGAAGGTAGATCTTTGGGAAACTTTAGAAATCAGTAAATACAAACACTCAGGTAGACTCATCAATGAACAAGTCGATTTGAGCCCTTCACCTCTACTGAATCTCTTCGGGGAGCAATCGATTCCTTAATTTTATTGGATATACCTGTCACAAATAACCACTTAAGAAGAAGCAACCCAATAAGCTTTCAATTAGTCAAGAACATTTATATTTATATTCTCATTTATATTTTTTGTACATTCATTCGTCTGAAGAAGCTACGGTGTAGTGAAACGCGTTACGAATCGCAATTATTAAGTAAAATTCCTTAAAACACAGTACTTGTTTCTTATTATTCTAAAGAATGTAATTTAAAACTGCGTTCTGAGTGCAACACCTTAACCTATTTTATTTTTCTATTAGTCCATTGGACGATGCGTTAATAAAGAATACCGAATCCTATTTATTAATACATATGTACAGATGTACCTATTAGATCCATGATAAGATTAAACTTTTTACGTAAGGAAAAATTTACCATTATGAACAAAATCAATAACACATTTCATTTTACCGATTTATAACATTGCAAACGCAATTCAAAAGCCCTGTAAGAAATATTTTTTTCCACCGCTTATCCCCAATTTGTTGTTCACTTCTTTCGCAGAACGCTTCATTTTAAAATAATATTGAAGCACATCCTCCAACTATATTACGACATTCATTTACAATATAGACCAATCAATCATTTGATAGCTTCTTGAAGATTTTAACAGAAAACAAAAGATATGCTCGTATAGAAGTAAATTCAAAGAAAGTGTGTTTTTCAGTAGATAAGCAAAAGAAATTTTAGAAATAACAAATTAATTTTCTTAAAATTAAAAATTCAATCATTAACAAATGAGTACAAATAGATTCTTATTATTATAAAACATCCATTAGTTCAGTAAGCCACATTGTATTTAAATTATTGAGTTTGACTCTTATCGTATGTAAATATCTCTTATTGCATGACCTTCTATAAGTAGAAACATATTTACTTCAATGAAAGATTGAGGAAAATACGAAAAATTTTGTCAATCTGCCTATTTTATTTTCAGCACTTAGCAATCTTCATGATTGCAACCGTTGCCAACGCTGCCTTTTTATCGACTGGACAAATCGTCAGTGAAGGTGAAGTCCCAGCTCATTACAAATTTCAATATCAAGTGGACGATCCTGCCACTGGCGATCAGAAACACCAAGAAGAAAGCCGTGAAGGAGACGTTGTTCGTGGTAGCTATTCCCTGACGGAACCTGATGGCTCCAGACGTATTGTAGAATACTCTGCTGATGATGTTAATGGTTTTCAGGCTATAGTACATAAAGAGCCTTCAGGAGTCCCATCACCCACCGTCGCCCATGCCCCAACACCTGTTCTGGCTTCAGCTCCAGTTATAGCTAAAGATGTTAAGTCTGTGTCCCCCTACCAACATTATAGTACTCCCATTCAAGTTGGTAATGTTCCTTTTGTCCCGGGAGCTGCAACTTACCTAGGTTTGAGAAGTAATGTTGATGATTACCCTTTTAATTCGCCATATTATAGCGGATATGTTCACCCATATGCTGCATACAACCACGTGTACTCCCCATACCAGTCCAACCATTTGACCAATCATTACAACCACTATTAAATGAGTCGAATTGTAGATGTATGTCCAATAAATAACAGTTCCGAAAGAAATTATTCGTTATTACCTAGGGGTGATCATTTTTCATAATTCTCCAGTTAATAAAATGATAAAATATAAGACTATGACAATATAAATCAATCTTACTTAAGTCTGAATCTAGATACGACGTAAGGCTCCAAGTTGCCTCTAAGAATTCAGTTGTATTGAAGGATAATAGTAACAACTAGAGTTATCAAAAACCTGATATATATATATATATATATATATATATATATATATATATATATATATATATATAGACAATGATATCAATGTACCAACGAGTAGTGTCAGAGGCTTTCTCCCGGAAAATCCAGTGTACGGACCTTAGTCAAGTAACACTGAATGTTACTCATTAATAGTTTCCTTTGTGTGAAGTGGTGAACGATCGAATAGAATACTGCTCTGAATATAAATATGACAAAATTCTCAGTTAATTATATTACATTTATATAAACAAATAAATAAAATATGAAATGAGATTCTGAGCAGTATAAACTAAAGAGAAAACCTATGACTCTACCTCATTATTATTTTCGGAAAGAAACCTACGAAGAATATTACAAGATTTGATGACTGTTATCTTTGTAACTGTTCAAACAAATTTTTCTTCAAACCAAAAATCTCAATACTTTTGTGAAGATTTCTAGAATAACGCCTGTTGTAGAAATAATAATCGGTAGAATAAATATTTTCTTCATTTTCCACATTTCTTTAATCTCGTCGCCAAGCATCATATATTTAGAAATTTTTTCATTGTATTTATTTTGTATATTATATGTGTCGGGTATAGCAATATCAATTATATATGTTATTTGATTCTGTTTATCATTAAGAACGATATCTGGTCTATTGTGTTTACAGCTCTGTTGCAAAGAATTGTTTTATCAAAATAAAGTTTATATTTGTCATTTTCACAAATAATCTCAGGTTCATATTTTTGAAATTTTTTCTTTTGGGAATTAGGTCATGTTTAATTCCTAGATTGAAGTGAATAATATCGACAGCATAGAGTTATCAAAAACCTGATATATATATATATATATATATATATATATATATATATATATATATATATATATATATATATATATGAAAAGAGAGGATTTAAAAAATCGAATAATTGTATTTACAATAAATGCTTATATCTATAATTTTGGTGTATGTCAGAAAAACACAATCGTAAAAAACAAGCGAATAAATAGAATACCCGCGGAAAAAACAGACCATGCCTGTTCCTTAATCTGGCATCTAAACTCGCATCATGCCACCTACGGCCGTAAAGTGTGAGCACAGGAAATGAAACATTTGTATCTTGAGTCTGATTCAGTGAACGAGTGAAAAAACCAGTGGAAAAAACTCGTTTACCTGTCACTATTGCACTAGCAATAGCTTGTCTGTTTATGTTGTGTTAGTGTCGTGTGTACAAAAAGAGTACCAAAAATTTTTCTGCTTAGCAGCTTCATTCTCTCATTGTCATCTTGCACTCCATGATTTCCAGGACTTCTTCACGAAGACAAGGGTGAAAAGGAAGGGGGATTGGGACTGAAAAAATCTGTAACAATGGAAAGAGAAAACCAGCAGAAAAATATTTCATCAAAAGATACCTAATTCTTATATGTCTAAACCCTAAATCTAAGAACTTAACTAATACTCCTCTGTTTTTCAACAGGGAACATCTCATACACCTTTTGGGAATGAAGCCCTACATGGGTGTAGCCCTTGCCTTATCAACATACACAATAGGAAAAGAAACACTAAGGGGGTGCAAAAACTAATATCCCAAATAGACTTAAAGTTCTCTACCCAGTTGATGAAATTATCTGAAACGGAATGAATTTCTTGAAAACCACCCGTAAAATGGTGAATAAGACAATCGAGGACTAAATGTCTAATTGTTTCTTCAGCTGCGCTACATTCACATGCCGGACTTTCTACAATATTCCATTTGAACAACATACTATTATTACGACCATGTCCTGTCCTGAGATGATTTAATGTACACCAATTTTTCCTACTTATAGCGAAACCTGCAACCCTTTTGGAGGGATCCTCTATGAGAACTTTATTAAAAACATCAACTTCCTGCCATTTAGTTTTCCAGAGATCAACAGCCTTCACCCGTGTACGCAAAAAGTCAATCGACCAAATAGGTTTCCTAGATTTCAATCTCAGGTTAGGTGGATTTTGAAGATCGTGTTTTGTCGGAAGAACTTCTGGAAATGAGTGATATTTATCCCAAGACGATTTAAGAGCGAATTTCCTGCGAATATTTGAAGGAACTATATTACAAATAACCGAAAGTCATGGGGTACCAGTCGAACTGATACATCTAACCTAACCCTCATAGAACAGTTCAACTGAGAATAAATCTTATTGACATGAGCACTATTCAACCACACCTGACAGCAATATTCTGCTGCTGAATACACTAAAGCTGAAGCAGTAGTTCGCAAAGTAGAGACTCCGGCGCCCCAATTAGATCCAGCTAGTTTATGTAGTGTGTTGTTTCTTGTTTTCAACTTCTGACATAATTTATCAATATGAAATTCGAAAGTCAAAGAACGATCAAGCTTTACACCAAGATATGTTGGAGTGAAATTATGAAATAACAGTGATTGATTGAAGAATATTCTTAGTTGCCTTTGCTTCACATGATTATTCAGATGAAAACAAGAAACCTCAGTTTTCGAAGGATTTGGACACAAACGCCATTTTTTGAAGAAAATGTTCAGAATATCTAAATCAGAAGTCAGTGTTTGCTCAATCGTTTCGAAGTCATAGTGTCGAAAAACCAAAGCAATATCATCAGCATAAATAAACTTTGTAGAGGAAGTTTCAGGGATGTCAGACATATATAAATTGAAGAGAAGAGGTGCAAGAACAGATCCCTGAGCTAGGCCATCATTGCTTTTCTCACCGATAAAAACTCGAAGTCTTCTATCAGATAACATATTTTCAATCAACTTTACTATTTTTCCACATTGAACTACTACAAAGTGTTAATAAACTAAACCATGCTTCCAAACTGTGTCATATACCGAAGAGATCTACAAATACAGCGCCTATTTTAAGTTTACCCTGAAATCCTGTCTCAATGAAAGTGGATAAACCTAAAACCTGATCAGAACAATTCCAGTTTTTTCGAAAACCTCCCTAAGAAGTGGACAGAGCTCTGTCAATGATTGGTACTAACCTCTGAAAATACAGATATCAGATCACTATGCTTAGCTTTTATCATTCACTCTAGCTTCCAACAATTTTGAGCGTCCTAGTAGTTGGAAGAATATCAACTGATTATAGCTTTGAATGTCTGAAAGATGCTCTGGAGATGTTTGACTAGCATGTAGTGTATGATCTTGCCAACGACTTTAATGCTGCTTTTAACTTATTTTATGCAGTATTTTTGAGTTTGTTCGAAAAGTGTTGTCCAATAAGAACACTGAAACCATGGAAAAAAGAGGCAGCCAATACGCGAGAACATGGCTAACCCATGAGATAATCGAAATGGAAGAAAAACTGAATGAATATAGCTGGTTGCTGTTGAATTTTAAAGACGATAGACTCAAGATTGAGTACGACAAATTAAAACTAGAATATAAAAAATTATAGATAAGGCCAAATCCAAAGTTTTTCAGGAAAGAATGAAATCTTCTTCTTATAGAGCTAAGAAGATATGGAAAGAAGTGAATTTCTATTTGGGTGGAAAAAATAGGACACAAAATATTCAGTTACTCTACGGGATTGGACGAAGTCTCCAGAAGCGTTATCAAAAGTGTAGGTGACTCACTGTTACTCTGTTTCTCAATAAATGTGTCCGTTACAAGGGGCGTATTCCCTACTGTTCTAAAGAACGCGTGTGTAGTACCAATTCACAAGAAAAACGAGCGTGAAGATGTGGAAAACTATAGACCAATTAGTTTATTAAGTTTTTCTCAAAATATAAATATAACCTACTCGCAAGAAGTCAACATGGGTATGTAAGACGAAAGTAGACTGATACAGCATGTATTGATGTCTTTAATTATTATATAAGTTCGGAATTAAATGAGAAAAAATATATTGTTGCGATATTTTTCGATTTGTGTCTTGCATTTGATATAGTGACGAAACCTATATTATCCAGTAAGCTATACAATATTGGAATTAGGAATAATAAATTATAATATATTAAGTTGGTTAGTTTCGTTTATTAGTGACTTCAACGTCTGAATCTTTTAATTTGAATAGTGGTGCTCCTCAGGGCTAGATTCTGGGACCACTTCTGTTGTTGGATTATGTGAACAATTTGATTTCTTACATGAAAAAGTTTTTCGTCACTCAGTTTGCTGATGATTCTTCAGTGATGGTCTCAGGATGGACTCCTAAGAACTCATTGAGCATGTGAAAGACGCACTTCAACTATTCTTGGTTTGGTGTCGTTTCAACGAGTTGATAGTGAATGAAGGAAAGACGGTATTGATGAACCTTCATTTGAAGCGAGATATATCGTCTAAGATTTGTTTTGATGTCGGCGAAGCTAAGGTTTCTACTTCTCGCGAGGTTAAGTTTCTTGGTTTATGTTTGGACCACGAATTGATGTGGATTGCACATCTGTAGTGCCTGTTTCGCATTAAAGACCATGAGAAAATTCCACTTCTCTTTTGAGTGTGTATTATGCCATTGCATACTCACATATGCAGTTTAATATTTTAGTTTGGGGTTAGGCAACCAACGTTGATGATGTTTTTCTTATTCAGAAGAGAACTACTAGGCTTCTCTTCGGTGTTGAATACAGAGATTCATGTAGGCCACTTTTCATTAAACATAGATTACTTACCTAACCATGTATTTATCTATACAAATCTCTGTTCCACATGAAACGTATGTCCGTGGGAATGCCAACGTCATCTAGTTATCATAGATCTCATGTCTGTGATATGAGACCAGATATGGATCTCTAATAAGGCAGGAAAGACACTCTACTTCTTCTCACAAGAGATCACCTATTTATTCGGCAACAGTTCTTCATAATAGATTGCCCAAAGAAATTAAAAAATTTGGTGAAGTTGAATTTCAAAGAAGAGTTGAAGAATATTTGTTGAATAATGCCTATTATTTTGTGGTTGAATATATTGAAGACCCCATTACTTACGGAAATATGTGAATAATTGTTCATGATTTGTTTGTAACGTTGCTTGTCATTGTGCTATATATGTGATATATATTTCATTGTTCGGTGTATTTTAAAGATTTATATCTACTGAAGTGTATCGACTCCATTGTTTTACATTGCAAAATAAATTATTATTATTATTATATGGCTTAATGAGTATTACAATACTCTTTTCGGAATACGGATTTTTGTTACAATTACTAATTTTTTTGCTGATATCCAATCTCACAAATTATAACTTCATCAATTCTGAGACGGATAGACATTGTTCAGATTATATTTGCGATGCCCTAGAGAAGATATTATATGACTTTGATTCCTTCCAAATGAAAACTATTGAATTCGCTTCTACATGAATAAAATATTGTTGTAAACTGTTACAAACAACGGCAATCGATTACACCGTTATTGAGATAGGAGCTTTTTCGTTATACTTAAAGTCATATTTGTTTTCAGTTTATAATTACAACTTTAAAACAATATTTACAGTCAATGGCATTCGTAAGTCGAAATCTAATAGTATTGGTATCCATATGCTGGAGCAGCGTATCTGGAGACAATTGGGGCATGAGCATAAGCTGAGTAGACAGGTCCGGCAGCGTAGGTGTTGGCAGCGTAGGTATTGGCAACGACAGCTGGGGCAGCATAAGTCTTGGCAACAACAGCAGGAGCAGCTACTGTTTTGGTTACAACAGCTGGGGCGGCATAGGTTTGAGCTACTAGTGGAGCAGCAGCGTAAGTTTGAGCTACTACTGGAGCAGCAGCATAAGTTTGAGCTACAACTGGGGCACTGTGGGTGATTGTCTTAGTTTCGTAAGAGGTGGCAACGGAAGCTGGGGCAGCATATGCGGCTACAGCAGGTGCAGCGTAAGTTCTTGCAGCAACAACAGCAGGGGCAGCGGCTACAGTTTCAACAGCAGCAACTGGAGCTACAGCGGCAACGGGAGCAACAGCTTTCACTAATGGTTCTTTACGTACAACAGCATTGAATCCATTAAGAGCATCAGCAGCATAATCTACAGTACGTCTGGTTCCATCGGAATCTACAAGGGAGTAGCTACCTTGGACAGCATCACCACGACGAGATTCAACTTGAGATTTGTGGTCGCCGGTATAGGGATCGCTTACGGAGTATCCAAAATCATAGTGAGCTGGAGAATTGGCTTCAGCGACTACAGCACTGGCTACTGGTGCGGCGTAAGCGATTGGGGCAGCTTTCACGACGGCAGGAGCCGCGGCGTAGGCAAGGGGAGCGGAATAGGTTTGTACAATACCAGCGCCATGGATGGCGCTTCCACGAGCTACGGCCAAGAAGGCAGCGAAGGCGATAACCTGAAGAAGAAAGCATGACTATTAAAGATATCAATAAGTATTGTATTATGAAAAAATTTTTTGGCGACAATGTGTTAAATAATTGAAAAAAAAAGTGTTATTTTCTTTTTTTCCATTCTCTATAATTCCAAATTTGTTTCTTAAAATTCAAAAAGGACATCTGAATTAGAATAAAAATTCTCGAATCCATTTTCAATTTGCAAAGAAATATATGATAATGGTTAATGAACACAAAAAATTCAATATTGCCAATTTGACTGAGTTTTATATGTAATTGAGTGTGTGTACTTACTTTGAATGCCATTTTAGAAGTATTCACTGAAAAGTCGATCTGTGATGATAGCTATTGGATGTTGGCGGTTTATATACTTGATCAAATTCGCCAAGAAAGGCGTGGTCCCCTGTATGCCAATTAGAGATCAAGGTCCTCCAAGGTCCTACGCCGATTTTAAACTACCTTGAAAAACCGATTCCGGTATAAAACAAAGAGCAATTGCACACATTTTTCGAATATCTTACTTTGGAATGGTGAAATTTTTTATAATGTATCGACGTTTTATGTTTTAAGCTGATTAATTATTCATGGAATCCAGTAGCATCGAAATTTAAAATATCTTCATTTGTAAAGTTCTTATGATTACTTATAATTACAAGTTACCGGATATTTCTTATTCGACAATGAACTTTTAAATTAATTCAAGAATGATGTTGAATTTAATTCACAAGTGGAAACTTTGAAAATCATTCACGAATTGAAATGTAATATGTTTAGTGTAATAATCTTCAATGAAATTTTATTAAAACATAACTGACTTGAATTATGAGATGTTGCCTTCCTGGAAAACAGATATCCCAGAATGAGACAGCAATTACTCGAAATCTTATAGATCTATCTAAGATTTTTTCCAAAAAGATATTCATATTCCTTCAAAATATTCAACCCCGAAGTTAAAGAGAATAAACTGATTTCTGTTTCATTCAGTAGATTTTGATGAAGTAGTGAGTGCTGAAAACAGCATTTTCCGTTTTTCAATTGCGTCACCTATACGAAAAGGTTGAACTACCAGGGTGGTATGAAAAGTTTCGGACTTAACAAAGTTACAGGACATCTTTTCTGTCCAAATAGTAATCTACAAAATAGCGGTTCACGAAGGTGATTGCCTGTTCATTTGAAAAACATTTCTGTTCGCCGAACGGATTTCTTAGATGAGGGAACACAAATAATTCACTTAGGGCTAGATCTGCTGAGTAAGCAGTTTAAACAGTAAGTTATGGATTTTCGCCACGGCAACCGCTGAGGAGTGTGGCGGTGTCAAGTGAAACAGGATTTTCTCTTTCTGTAAATGTGTAATCGATTGAAATAACTTCATGACTATCCCAGAAAAACAGTTGCCTTCAGTTTCACAGCCGAAAATACAGCTTTTGCCTTTTTCGTAACTGGTTCTCCCTTTCTAGTCCAGTGTTTGGGCTGTATTTTTGTTTCTGGCCTATGATGGATTATGCAAGTTTCATCTATAGTAATTAATCGGCGCCAAAACTCGCATTTATTGCACCCAAACTGCGCCAACAGATCGTTGGCGCAGTTTACCTAACGTGATCAAACGCGCGAACAGCATTTTAATGTGTATATGTTGAGTAGCAAACACGTTCTTTTGACACTCTTCATAACCTCTGATATCTTTCTCACTAATTCGGCGGTCGTCTAACATCATTTCGTGAACTTTGGCGATGTCATCGTAGGTACTTGCAGTTTTTGGACGTCTCTAACGTTCATCGTCACAGGGCTCTCACACCCACGTTTAAATTAAGCTGCTATAATTGTTGGTGCAGAGTTTCTATACACCGTATCTAATTTATTTTTAATTTGCATAGACGAATTGCCCTTCAAAAACAAATATTTAATGAAAAATGGGTACACGATTTCGTCTTTTTTCAAAAAATATCATATTAACTCCCTCGATCAATTATTTCAAAACAAATGCGCATCCCATATAGCTAAATCTTTGAAGAGTAACTGTCAACAGATGAACAATGCCACATCCACGTAGAGGTTGGAAACTTTTCAGTCCATTCTCATACTTCTAACACTTATTATTAATATTTGTAAAATGTCGAAAAAATGTACTAGTAACGAGTGAGTTTCCCTCAAGGACTGTAAGATGCAGCGAACTCCTGAAATGAAATTGACAGTATACTAACTCAAATGCCGATTGAAAAATATTCGAAATTATTCGATCGAATGTCAATCAATCAATCTACACACACCACAAAAATTGTCGCATCACCTGGTATTCTGAATTCCACAATGGATTAAGCAGCTCGATCGCAGTTTCAACATACGTTTTTGGACATATGAGGGGAAAAATTTTATCTATGTAGTAACATTTGTTTCCTTATGATCTCAAACACGTCAGAAACAAGAATGAGTTTATTTGACTATCAGTATTCATTCAATTTCTCTACAGTTTTCACGCTAAATTAATGCAAGTTTTCTGTGTTTCTTGTTGATTTTCTAATCTTTGAATTTATTGTAATGGCTGCTCAACATCCTGGACGCTATTTGAATGATCATGAAGTGGTAAGAATTGTAACACTTCTAGAGGAGGGGTGAAGCCAACGTTACGTGGCTAACTTGTTGAATGTTAACCAAAGCACTATTTCAAGAGCAATTAATCGGTACCACGAAACAGGGGAATATGGAAGAAGGGCCGGACAGGGGAGAAATCGGATAACAACACCAGTTGATGATCGTTGGCTTCGTTTAATTACACTAAGAGTTCGGCACTAAGAGAATGCTACAAAATGAACTTGCACTTACCAGAGATATGCAAACTGTTAGGAACATGCTCAGAGAAGACGATATCTGAGGAAGGGTAGCTTCTACCGGCCCGCGTCTCACCAGAGAGCATCGAGTTGCAAGACTTCAGTTTACGAAGGAACATGCAAATTGGGGTATTCCAGAATGGTCGATTGTTCTCTTTACCGTCCATTTCCGAGTCCAGGTTCTGTCAAGAGTTAAATGATGCCTCTATACAGACGACCTGGGTAACGGTACCAGCAAAGCAATATCCGGCAAACCGAAAACTTCGGAGGGGGCTCAGTAATGGTGTCGGAAGGCATTTCTTTCCGTGGTCGAACTGAGTTAGTCCTAGTCAATAATGGAAGAATGACAGCGGCAAGATACATCACAGATAACCTTGAACATCATGTTGTACCCTTTGGCTCATTGACTGGCGAAAATTTCATTTATATGCATTATAATGCTCGGCCACATAGAGCTAGAGTAGTTACAGAATTTCTGCAAAATGCCAAAATTGATATGTTAAGATGGCCAGCCAGAGGTCCCGACTTGAATCCCATAGGACATGTTTAGGTTAGGTTAGGTGGCCAATTCAAGAACGTAGGACGCCTTGTAGAACACTCCATTAACTAGAAAATCTGCTCTCTGAAATTTGGAACTAAATGACTCAAGAGTACATCCAAAATTTGTTGCAGGGGCTTCCGAGACGTATACTGGCAGTAATAAGGGCCCGTGGACTGTTTGAAGATGGTAGAATTTCTTAATTTTTCATTAACTCAAAAATGTTGTTGATATTTTTCATCATGAACCCATCTCTTTTGAATGATATCTTCTTATTTTACACTTCTGAAAGTTACCCAGCGACTCTTGAATGACCAACCTAAAAGTTTATATAGTATTGTTGTAAAAGTAGGGTAATGCGACAATTTTTGTGGGGAGTTTATACATTAATTGGAAACATTCTTTATTGCAATTGTTTTATAGTTGTCATTAGAACAAAGTATTTTATTCACAAAAGCTGTCCAAAGTCTGAAGCTCCAACTATGATGCATTGTTGGGATCTGACATGAGTTGGATGGCTCTGAAATGAGTTAGATGGCCTGTTTTTCAATGAAGAAATGTGTTGATTTTTGAACCACATATCTGTACTTGTCGTATGGACAGCATAAACTGGGCTATTTAGGTCGCACCAGAAATAATATCCACTTTCAGTAGAATCTATAGGCAAACGTGAATTTTAGTCGGGAGAATCAACTTAGCAAATATGTATGAAATTTCGAAAATTATTAAAATTTTGTGGTCTGCGTAAGATAGATGAAACAAAGGTATTTATTCCTAAAGATGAGAAGAAATGCTGCTTCCTGATTCCGGAGGTAAGTATTATTATCATTATTTATCATCGTGGACTTGGGCACTATCTCAGCTTTTAGCTGGATATAATATACCTTTCCCAGATTCAGTTATCAAGGACCATAGGCTTGATTACAATATACTTGACATAAATTTTCTCACTATCCTAATGCAATTCTAATTTCTTAATGCTTATGCACAATCTCAGCTGTTAGCTGGATATAATTTACCTTTCCCAGATTCAGCAATCAAAGGGAATAGGCTCGATTACAATATACTTGACAAAAATCTCCTAACTATCCTACATGTATTAAGAATTACAGCTTTTTGCATTTCTATATAGGTATTCTTATGCAATTCTAATTTCTTAAGACTATCAAGCAAAGATTTGGGTATTAACCCAGTCGAGGATACTACCAACTACCAATTCTTGCTCCACCTGTAAATGCTATTCAAATCCGACTGAAAATTGTCATGGTCTGTCAGTGGGTTAGAATAAATTTTCGCGTCATCAGCAAAGGTGGATTTAGAGCTCTTTATCAGTCGGCAAGATCACTAGCAAAGACTAAGAACAAAATTGGCCCCAAGACGGATCCCTGTAGAACACTATCAACAAAGGTTCAATGATGAGTAGGAGAATCCTACTACCAGGAATATCCTGTCAGATATGTACGCATTTAGCCAGAGATTCAACTTTCCCCGTATTCCACAATTGTCAAGTTCGAGCATGAGTCTTTTAGTTAGTTTTAGTAGTCAAAGGCTTTTGCGAAATTGAGATATACTGTATTGTATCAGAAAATTTTTCAACCACAAGCTTATGTTAATAACATGTCTAAGATAAGGTTAGATATGAAAACCTTATACTCTTCTCTTGGTTATTACCAGAGATAAGGCGATATGAAAATTTCAACTCCTCCTGCTTCGGAATTTGGTTGATAATGAACGAATGTCTCAAATAATGATATGACTTGGGATAATATGAAAACTGTATAGATATATCTCGGTTATAGGTCAAGAAATGACAATTTGAAAAATTTCAATCCCTCTTTTCCGTATCAGAAGGTAAGGGTCGTATCAAAATATATTTCAACCTCAAGTATTTGATGATAACATGTTTAAGGTAAGGTGAGAGATACTTTATGGGTAGGTCTTGGTTATCAGAGATAAGGCATTTTTAAAATTTTCAACTTCATCTTCCTGATTCTTGAGTTGAGGGGGTCTAAAGGTATCAAAAAACTTCTTGTACAAAAGTCTTTGATAATAATATGCCTAAAGATAAGATGGAAACCACATAGATTTATCTTGGTTATTGCTGGAGATATATCTATTAGAAATCCCTCCTTTCCGATGCGGAAACATCGTATCAAAAGAATTTATATTGATTTGAACATTTTCAACCGTTCCTATTGTAGCAATCTCTGCCGAGATCTTAGCACCTGAAATAACACTATAAAGTTGGGTGGTGGTAACATCACTGCGGTAGTTATCGTACTTAACAAATTAATACAAGTCAATACAGAGTGACCGTCTATAGGATCCAGAAGTATCTGAACGGGTTTATCGAACAGTTTCAAATTTTAGCATTGGAGTAAATGTTTTTTTGTTAACAGGCATCCTTTTTATCCGTGTGGGGTTGCTAGTCCCCCATCGGACGCCTCCCCGGGTGGCGGATAGGGGAACGCTTCCCAGATATGGGTGGTACCGGAAAAATAAAATATTCGGGGCGGACCAAAACTATCAAAACTGAACTCCTACAGCACTATTCTTTCCAATAAAACCCAAACGGCTAAAGAAAATGAAAGTATGGCCCTCAGTCCGGGGCACCCCTTAAGTGGGGAGAGGGTGCTAAGAATCCCCTCGTACACAACAAACTATCCAAAATATCAGATCTACAACAAGACGACTAGAATTGCGACATGGAATACCCGTAGTCTTTATATGGGTGGTAAACTGGCCAATGTAGAAGCAGAAATGCAACGCTTACGAATCAACATCCTAGGTCTAAGCGAGGTTCGATGGCCAGATTCCGGTAAATTGAAGACAAAGCATGGGTTAATTTATTACTCTGGAGGTGATGATCCCAAACACCAATATGGCGTGGCCACACTCATTTCTACTGAATTGGAACCATCTGTAATAGACTTTTTTCCTTTGAACGACCGCATCATGGTTCTTAAGCTTGCAACAACTCATCGTGTTTTGAATGTCATTCAATGTTACGCTCCAACAAATGACAAATCGGACGACGAAGTTGGAGAATTTTATGCCAGCCTGGAGAAAGCAATGAAATTAACAAAGAAGGGTGAAATAACAATCGTGCTTGGGGACTTCAACGCTAAAGTTGGAGCAAGAGCTGAAGGCAACATCAATGGCCACTTTGGACTCGGTGTAAGAAACGAAAGGAGTGATCGACTTGTGCAGTTCTGTACTGAACACAACTTATCAATCACCAATACTTTTTTCAAATTACATCCCCGACGGCTGTATACATGGAGATCTCCAGCTGACAGAGAAGATCATTTGATTCGAAATCAAATAGATTTCATTCTCATCACATCCGAATTGCGAAAATTTGTGAAATCTACTAAAACATTTCCTGGCGCTGACGTTTCCAGTGATCACAACCCGGTTGTAATGAACCTACAAATGCACCGTTTTATACCAGTTAAGCGGCCAGAAAAAATTAAACATATCAACGTGAAGAGCTTAGACGATAGTGAAATAAGGGCAAAAGTAAGTCAACGACTTGAAGAAAGACTGGAAGCTGCTGAAACATCTGAAACAACTGACGTTGAGCGCCAGTGGAGTGCTTTGAGAGAAGCGCTTACAGTCACCCAAGAAACCGACATAGGACTAACCAGCACAAAAAGAAAACAACCTTGGATGACTGACGAAATTCTTCAAATGATGCATGATAGAAGAGAACTGAAAACAAAAAACATCGAACGATATAGAGAACTGAACAAAATAATTCGACGAAAATGTAGGGAGGCCAAAGAGCAATGGCTAATTAACCAATGCACAGAAATTGAAAATCTCCAAAAAAAGCATGATCTATTCAACATGCACAAAAAGATCAGGTAGATAACAGGAAGACAACACAAAGCTAACAGTGGAATGTTGAAGGGGCCAACAACGAGTTACTGATCGGGGTCGAAGAAAAGCTGAAACGATGGAAGGACTATATTGAAGAACTTTTTGGGGAAGATCGAACGGAAAGCCCGCAACCTGAAGAATTTAATGAAACTAGTCCTTGCATTACATCGAAAGAAGTTATACGAGCAATAAAGCTTCAAAAAAATGGTAAAGCTATTGGCTCCGACGGAATCTATGCAGAGACGCTTAAGCTAATGACACAGCAAGAAGGGGCTGGCCTTAAGCTCTTAACAGCACTGTTTAATAACATCTATAGAGCCGGTAAAATCCCAGCAGACTGGCTCAAATCTGTGTTTGTCACCCTGCCCAAAAAGACCAATGCGACAAATTGTGATGACTACAGAATGATTAGCCTAATGTCGCATGTTCTGAAAACCTTTCTACGAATTATACATACTCGAATCTACACTGAATGCGAGCGAGAAATCGATCCAGTTCAGTTCGGTTTCAGAAATGACCTAGGAACGCGTGAGGCTCTCTTTTCTCTTAATTTACTCACCCAAAGATGTAGAGACATGAATGTCGATGTTTACGCCTGCTTTGTTGACTATAGGAAGGCTTTTGACTGCTTTTCACATAAAAAATGGCGTAAATTCTAAAAAATACCGGGGTTGATGCAGAAGACTTACGCATTATTATAAACCTTTATTGGCACCAAACTGCACAAGTGAGAGTTAATGGGCTAACATCTGAACAGGTAGCAATACGGAAAGGTGTACGTCAAGGCTGTGTGCTGTCGCCTCTATTGTTTAACATTTACTCAGAAGCAATATTCAAGGAAGCACTTGAAAACATAGACTAAGGCATTAGAATAAATGGAAAACTACTTAGTATTATCCGCTACGCAGACGACACCGTGGTACTAGCTAACAACCTTCAAAACTTGCAGAGAGCCATGAACCTTATTGTAGAGCATAGCCAACGCTTTTGACTATCTGTTAACGTTAACAAAACTAAAAGTATGGTGTTTTCTAAGCAAGCAGTGGAGGCTGTAATACGCATTAACAACCAACCTATCGAACAAGTGCATTCGTTTCGGTATTTAGGAGCCACGGTGAACGACCAAAGTGACCCGAAAATAGAGATCAAATCTCGAATCGAACAAGCCCGTAAAACTTTCGTTGGCATGAGAGACCTTTTCGTCAACCGCGGACTTAGTCTTCGGCTTCGTATGCGACTACTTCGTTGTTATGTTTTTCCTGTCCTTACTTATGGATGTGAAAGTTGGACTTTTAATCCAGAAATGGAGAGACGCATAGACGCTTTCGAAATGTATCTATACCGTAGAATATTGCGTATCTCTTGGATGGAAAGACGGACAAACATCGACGTCCTAAATACAATGGGAAAATCACGAGAGTTGATGAGAACCATCAAAGGAACAAAGCTTCAGTACAACGGGCACATCATGCCTGGCAAAAAAATATGAGATCCTTCCTCCTGATTATTGAGGGGAAAGTCCAAGGAAAAGATCAGTTGGACGACGCCAGAACTCATGGCTGAAAGATCTACGGAGGTGGTTTGGAAGAACGTCCACTAAAATTTTTAGAGCTGCAGTGTCGAAAACAATTATTGCCAATTGGATCGCCAACCTTCGTTTGGAGACAGCGTCATAAGAAGAAGAAGCGTCCTTTTTCAAGCTTCTTTTGGTATGATTTGTCCTATGTAAAATTACCTACCTTCGATCTATGATTTTTGTCATTATTTTCGGAATCACAGTGTCTAAAAAAACTGAGTCAGATTTGAAAAGGATTTATTTTTGAATAAAACATACTTTCTGAAGCTTGAAAATTATTTGTCAACTCAATGAAACTGAATTGTCAAAACCGAGAACCTTATTTTAACTTATTTTTGATTAGTATCATTTTTTCCTATATCTAAAATGGCTCGTTCTCTTTTCATTCGCGATTTCATCCAAATCCTTGATCTCCTCTGAAAAATTAAATCATTAGGCTGTTTAACATAGAAACAGACAGAGTGTATTTAATTTTGATTCTAGTTGCTATGTTCCACAATGTTCTTTTAAATTTCTGTGTTTAAGCCTCAATTTGACGTTTGGAAATTAATTAAATTAGCAATAACACTAATTTCGTTTGCGTATACTTCTGTTTGTGAATAAAAAGGAAATAAATACTCAAACTGAGATATTATGAATTTATTTATCATTGATGGTCATTTTCAACGAATAATAAGACAAGTGTACAAAAGTCTTCGATAATAATATGCCTGAAGATAAAATGGAAACCACACAGAATTATCTTGGTTTTTACCGGAGATATATCTGTTAAAATTTTCAACCTCTCCTTCCCGATGCGGAAGGTAAGGATAGTATCAAAAAAATTTATAAACGAAAATTTTTGATAGTAACATGCCTAGGAATTTAACTAAAAGGGCCTAAACTCACGACCTATATGCTGGAACCATTCAGAAAATTGCATTCAAATTTTGGGATCGATGCTTTCGAAGGCACGCTTCACTCTTAAATCGACACCTTCCCTCGATGTTATCGCCAAACTGTAGATTTTGTTCTGTAGGTACCCCCATAGATGAAAATCTAAATGTGTAAGATCCGGAGATCTTGTAGGCCAAACACATGGATCCAGCCTTCTTATCAATCTGTAATCAGAAAAGCTGGTTAACTCTTCGGATACGTGAGCTGTGTAATGGGCCGTAGCACCATCCACTTGATACCAACATAAAAATAGGCATTTGAAGGGAAATTACCTGGAATTCCGAAACAAATGAAGTTCAAATCAATAAATACATTTAGTTTTCCTCGTGAATTCAATATTGATATTGTTTTTTGTACTTCAAACTTCACTAGTAAATTTGGACGAATCAGTCCATACAATATATGTAAGAAAGCTTGAATGTGGACCATCAACATTTCGCAGAAATTAATACTAACCACCGCATCTATTCCACCTACACCTATTGTTTTTCAAATATTCAACCACTTCTAGGAAATTTTGAGAGAATTTTCTTATGCTCTTATATTTCTCAGACCATCTCGTCTCACACAGTCTCGATAGATTAGGTGAAGAGCCTTTGCGAGCTGGCGATCCCCTGAAGAAATTTATTATTATTATTGATTAGTATCAGTTTTTCCTATATATAAAATGGCTCGTTCGCTTTTTATTCGCGATTTCATCGAAATCCTTGATCTCCTTTGAAAAATTAAATCATTAGGCTGTTTAATATAGAAACAGACAGAGTGTATTTAATTTTGATACTAGTTGCTATGTTACACAATGTTCTATGGAAATTTCTGTGTTTAAGCCTCAATTTGACGTTTGGAAATTAATTAAATTAGCAATAACACTAATTTCGTTTGCATATACTTCTGTTTGCGAATAAAAAGGAAATAAATACTCAAACTGAGATATTATGAATATATTTATCATTGATGGTCATTTTCAACGAATAATAAGACAAGTGAATAAAAGTCTTCGATAATAATATGCCTGAAGATAAGATGGAAACCACACAGAATTATCTTGGTTTTTACCGGAGATATATCTGTTAAAATTTTCAACCTCTCCTTCCCGATGCGGAAGGTAAGGATAGTATCAAAAAAATTTATAAACGAAAATTTTTGATAGTAACATGCCTAAGAATTATATGATTCAACAATAATTCGAACTTGCAAGACATTTAACAAAAAATGCCTAAATTTACGACCAATATGCTGAAACCATTCTGAAAATTGCATTCAAATTTTGGGATCGATGCTGTCGAAGGCACGCTTCACTCTTAAATCGACACCTTCCGTCGATGTTATCGCCAAACTGTAGTTTTGTTCTGTAGGTACCCCCATAGATGAAAATCTAAATGTGTAAGATCCGGAGATCTTGTAGGCCAAACACATGGATCCAGCCTTCTTATCAATCTGTAATCAGAGAAGCTGGTTGACTCAATTGATACCAACATTAAAATAGGCACTTGAAGGGAAATTACCAGGAATTCCAAAACAAATGAAGTTCAAATCAATAAATACATTTAGTTTTCCTCATGAATTCAATATTGATATTGTTTTTTGTACTGCAAACTTCACTAGTAAATTTGGACGAATCGGTCCATACAATATATGTAAGAAAGCTTGAATGTGGACCATAAACATTTCGCAGAAATTAATCCTAACCACCGCTTCTCCTGGATATATCGATGATATTATTGAGAATTTGACGTACGCGCTCTCTCTCCTCTCTCCAAATATGCAAGAGCAACTCTCACAGACACGTACGGATTGGCATAAAAATAACCCAAAACGGTAAATAAACTAAACTTACCTTACCCTTTTCCGTTGTTTGTTTTTCTTGAGTGACAAAGATTTGATTTTAATTTTTTGAATTATTTATATATAAATGAAATAAATGATAAAACCAAAACGAAAAATCCGATGCCGAATGAAAGTGAGTAAAGAGGGTCGTGGCCAATAATTTCAACGAGTTCTTCTCTGATGTAGGCAGGAATATGGCACAAAAAATTAAAAAATACGGAAGTGTAGATCTCCCCAAGCCTCCAAGATTCGTAAATTCCCTGTATCTTGACCCTGTTTCCGAAAACGAGTTAATTGAATTGATAAGTTCCCTCAAAAACAACGGATATCCTGGTCCAGACAACAGTAACTCGGAAACCATTTAAAAAAATCTATCGATATCAACATATTATAAATTGTCAATACGAAACTGGTAAAGTACCACTGAAGTGGAAGGCATCACACATCATATGCGTTCATAAAAATAATGACAAAAACTGATGAGAAACTATCGACCGATTTCTATTAGAATAATTTCGCGAAAATTTCTGAAAAGTGCATTAAGTATCGTTTGTTAGGTTTTCTGAAAAAATATGGTTTGCTGGGTCCGAAGCAGTACGGTTTCAAGCGAATCACCACTGAAAACGCCGCGGAGGATTTAATTCATAGTGTCATATTTGCTTTGAATGGCAGAAAAACATGTTTGTCTGTGTATTTGGCCTTTGACACGATAGACCATGGAATCCTTCTCGACTGTCTTGAGTATATTGGTGTCAGGGGCAACACATTGGCAATTTTCAAGAATTATCTAAAGGATAGGGTGCAGAGGATTCGTGTAGAGTAAATTTTGAGTGAGCCACAACCTGTTAATTTGGGCGTTCCCCAGGGAACTGTTCTTGTACCGGTTCTTTTTCTTATTTTAATGAATCAACTTCTAAATTTGAACATAGTAAATGGTGATATAATTTCCAATGCAGATGATAAGGCTAACTCCGCCTGGGTTGTCGACAATGGGTGGATTGAGTAGCCCAAAGTCGACTTCACTGCCGGTCCCAAGCCCGGATGAAGGAGGAGGGTTAAAGGGCAAGGTTAGCACCCTACCATTCTATAAAAAAACTAAAATTGCTCCAAGAATTGTTACAACAGCCTCGGATGACGGACGGATTAACGATAACAACATGGCAAGAAAACGGTATACACGATTATCAAAAAAGAAAAACGTCATGCGACTTGCATGCTGGAACACTACATCCTGGAACACAAAAGACCAGGAAGTAATATTGGAAATAGAGAAACACAAAATAGACGTATGTATAATTGCAGAGACAAAGGCAGCATGAGATACCAAAACAACACACTATTCTACAGTGGAGTAGACAATCACCTAAGAGCTCAAGCGGGTGTTGGTTTACTAATGCATAGGAAATTTGAAAACGCAGTCAAAGAGGTAAACTACATCAATCAAAATATACTTCACCTATCCATGAATCTAGCGGAAAAAAACCCATGTTATCAGCATTTACACGCCAGATATAAGTAAACCAAAGAATGAAAGGGAAGAATTTTTCGAAACACTTCAAGACACACTAGACAGAATACCACAAACAGAAAAAATATTTATAATGGGAGATTTTAACTCGAGAATAGGGAATACTCCCCTCCCGGGAATTATGCAGAAGTTTAATGAAGCGGCGACAAACGAAAATGGAGACATACTTCTCGAGATATGTGCATATAATGAACTCCGAATAAATAACACGTACTTTGACCACAAAGAACAACACAAATACACATTCACCAACACAAGAGGACAAAAATGTATGATTGATTTTGTGATCACCTATAGGGAAATTCACCCATGAGAAATACTTGACGTACGGACACTGACATCAGCGAATGTTGGAACACAGCACGGAATGGTTATCTGCAAGTACCGCCTGTCATATAGAATAGAGAAAAAAAACCGCCTAACTACATCACTAAATTCAACATTGAATCTTTACAAAACGAAAGTACTAAGAATCTATACCAAACACGACTCGAGGAAAAGATCAACCTTAACCCTATAGTAGACACAGACAACATAAACGCCGCATGGAATAAAGTGAAAAACAACATAATTAACAGCGCAAAAGAAGCCATAGGGGAACGAAGAATCAATATAAACAGTCATAGAAAAGATAAACCATGGTTCACACAGGAAATCAAAGATTTAGCAAAAGAAAAGAAGAACGCATATATCAGATATGTCAATCACAGAACACCAGAAGAGTACCAAAGATATAAAACAGAAAGAAATAGAACAACGAACAAAATTAAAGAATTGAAAAAAATATATTGGGAAAGATTTACAAATGACATGGAACACGACTTACGAGGAGCACAGAAAAAGGTATGGAATATGTTGAGAAACAGGAAAAAACCAATCACCGAAGAACTGCAGATCAATGTAATAAAACCAGAAGAGTGGGTGAAATATTTCCAGAACTTATACCTGGGAGATAATGATAACGGTAACAATGAGGAACGAGAAATCGAACAATAAAACACACTCTACGAAGAAACAGAAAATGACATTATCAGCCTAGAAGAAGTACAACAAGTAATCCATAAATTGAAAAATAGAAAATCACCCGGAAATCACACTTTAATTAAATATGGGGGAGCAGAAATAACAGGGGAAATGACAAAACTATTCCAAAAAGTTGAAAACAACAAGGAGATACCAGAAGAATGAAGAGAGAGCATAACAATACCCATATACAAAAAAGGCGTGAAGACAAACCCAGCAAATTATAAAGTCATCACACTCCTTAACTCTGCATCGAAACTACTCACTAAAATTCTATCGCAAAAGATATATGACAAAGTAGGTGTATCTGAAGAACAACAGGGATTCCGACCAAATAGATCAACAACGGATGCAATTCTTATATTGCGGCAACTGGTGGAGAAGTCCATAGAGTTTGACAAACCGATATTTATATGTTTTATAGATTTGGAAAAGGCATTCGACAGAATTCGAATGAACGATGTGATCACTATCCTTAGAAATAAAAACTTAAGCAATAAATACATAAACATAATCAAAGAACTAAATGACTCTGATAAGACGAAAGTAAAAACTACACAGGGACTTACAAGCGAGATCAAAATTAACGCAGGCATTAGACAAGGTGACAGCCTCAGCCCATGTCTATTTAATTTAATCATGGACGAAATAATAGCAGGTGTTAACCAAATGAATCAAGGCTATAGAATGGGTAACAAAACTATGAGAATTCTGTGCTACGCAGATGATGCTTTACTAATAGCCGAGAATGAGGACGACCTACACCGCCTACTACAAAAGTTCAAAGTAACAGCAGAAAAATATAACATGGTAATATCAACAAAGAAAACCCAATCGATGGTAATAGCGAAAGATCCAATTAGATGCAAACTAGTAGTGAACGACCATATAATAGAGCAAGTTTCACACTTTAAATACCTAGGAGTAGAAGTATCGAGCGATAGGCAACTATTACAAGAAGCAAAACAGCAGGCAATGAAAGCATCGAGAATATCTGGCTTCCTGAGAGATGTGATCTGGCGGAATAAGTACATAAGCACAGAAAGCAAAGTCCGAATCTATAAAACCTGTGTGGGACCGGTGATGACATATGCGGTTGAGACAAGAGCTGAGACAACAAAAACAAAACAACTAATGAGGACAACAGAGATGAGAACACTAAGAGCTATAAGAGGTATTACACGCAGAGATAGAATAAGGAATGAGGATACGCTAAAGGAGCTAGGTGTCCAGGATTTGGTGAGGTGGACAAGAGCACGTTGACGCCTATGGAGAGATCACGTAGACAGAATGGGCCCCGAACGTATGGCGAAGTGGGCAAAAACACAAAAAACCCAACACAAGAAGACCCATAGGAAGGCCGAAAAAGCGATGGCATGAGTGCTGGAGCTCCGGTTCGCAGCAGGGGCTGTAACAGAAAAACAGGACATCGTCCTATTTAAAGAAGAAGAAGAAGAAGATGATAAGGCTGTGATCTTTACTGGTAATGACTGGAACAAGGCCGTACACAGAAGTTCAGCCAGAGGGGGCAGGCACATGATTGTAATGAAAATTAGTCGAAAATTAAGCGCGGAAAACTGCGGGGGGTTCGTGGGCGGTTAGACACATATTAAGAATATATAATATATTTTTTCAAAATTCGAATTTGAGAATAAACACATTTCACGCACACGGCAGTCACTCATTATTTTGATGAATTGAGACTGAGATTGATGAAGAGAGTTTTATAATTATTAGTTATTATAAAGTAAAACTAGTAATTACTTCCTCAGTTTAGGTGAGAATTTTTCTAACACTTTCTGTTCGATACTTTTCCTATTAGCTTTGACCAATTGTCGGTGTACACTCATTAAGCATAACGCACTCAGTCTTTCCTCACTCATAGTGCTTCTTAGCCATGTCTTAACTCTCCTTAGTGTTTTAAAAGACCGTTCTATGGAAGCAGTCTTCTTCTTCTTCTTCTTTTTCAGCCCTTCTCTGTCCACTCCTGAACATAGGCCTCCCCTTCTAGCTTCCATCTCTCTCTGTCCTGTGCTATATTATACCATCCTCTTCCTACTTTTTCCTTTATGTCATCCAGCCACCTTCTCTGGGGGCGCCCCACTCCCCTTTTGTATAAGCGTGGTCTCCATTGAGTTATTCGCTTAGTCCATTTTACATCCTGTTGTCTTGCTACATGTCCAACCCATCTCCACTTCAATGCAGCTATTCTCGTGATTATGTCCTCTACGCCTGTTCTCCTTCTTATTTCTTCATTACGTATGTGATCCCGCAGGCTCACTCCAAGCATAGTTATTTCAATTGCGCGTTGTGTGGTTCTAAGTTTGTTAGCAGATCTTATTGTGAGAGTCATGGTTTCCATGCCATACGTTAACACTGGGAGAACGCACATATTAAAAACTTTTCTTTTGAGGTTAATGGGGATTTGTTTGTTTTTCAAGACAAATCCTTGTTTTCCAACAGCAGCCCAAGTCATTCTTATTCTTCTTGACAATTCTGCAGTTTGATTGTCTTTACCTATCTTTATAGTGTGTCCAAGGTATAGATATTCATTCACTTTCTCTATAACATTGCCGTCGACTTCCAATATTGCGTCCTCCGTTGTCATTATTTTAGTTTTTGTCAGATTCATTTCCAATCCTACTTCTTCCGATGTTCTTTTGAGTTCTAGCATCATTTCGTGGAGTTGTTCTAGGTTATCGCTTATTAGAACTATATCATCTGCAAACCGGAGATGGTTCAGGAATTTTCCATCCACATTTATACCTTTTCTATCCCATTCCAACTTCTTAAACACGTGTAAACAATTGCAAGTGTGAACAATTTTGGCGATATCACATCGCCTTGTCTCACGCCCCTATTTATCGGGATTTTTTTGGTTTGCATGTCATCGTCTAGTCTCACCTGAATAGTCGCTCGTTCATATATTCTGTAGGATGTTTCTATATCTCGACTCTATTCTAGCATTATCGAGGGCTTGAAATACTGCCCACAGTTCTATAGAATCGAAGGCTTTGTTATAGTCTACAAAGGCTAGGTGTATTGGCACTTTGTATTCGTGACATTTTTCAATAAGTGTACGAAGAGTTTGTAGGTGTTCTGTTGTGCTATATCCTCTGCGAAACCCTGCTTGTTCTGCCGGTTGATAGCTGTCAAATTTGTTTGTTAATCTGTTTGTGATAATTTTTGATAACAATTAATAAGGGTGTGGTAAAAGGCTAATAGGTCGGTAGTGATCTATCTTAAATTTGTCACCTTTTTTGTACAACAACACAACGTGTGCATTGTTCCATCCTTCCGGAACACTACCTTCTGTTAGGCATTTATTTAGTGATATTTTTTTTTTTTTTTTTTGCCTTTATTTAAAGTCGCATCTACATCGAGGTCATTAGCGACTGCTCATTCAACAATATCACAATGGTTTATTCATACAGTAATAGGATAATAAATACTTAAGCAATTTCTTGTAGACTGTTTTAAATAAGTGTGTATAATCCTATGGATTTGAGAAACTGTATCGTCTTTAGGCACTGCTGTTGTTTTTCAGGTTGTCCTTGAAGTTGTTGGTCAAAAATTGGTTACGCTGATTATAATACTTGAGGCATGTTGATAATACGTGTTTCACCGTTAGTGGTTCTCTACAGACGTCGCAGATTGGTGGTTCTTCGTTTAACAATAGGTGTAAATGTGTTATGTTTGTATGACCTATTCGGAGTCTCTGGATGATTGTTTGGTGCCTGCGGATTTCCAGATGTGGAAAAGCTTCGTGGACATTGCTTCTAACTTCAAATATTCTACTCGGCATGCCTTCACCCCATTTTCTGTTCCATAATTCATTAATTTCAGTTTTAACTATTTTTTGTAGCTCTTGTATTGTCCTATCTACCCCTGCCCTTGTCCCATGTGTTATGGAAGTTTTAGCCCTGTCATCCGCTATTTCGTTTCCTCGGATACCTGCTTCCAAAGTGACCTGTCCTCCCAATTTTAGCATTTCGCTTGTAATGTTATCTTCGCCTGGTGCCCGGCCGTTTTTCATCTGGTTGAGGGCTAGTTGTATTTCATCAATGTTAATCTCAGGCATGTCCTCCGAACCGACATTTGTTATGTTACTAAGATTCGTTGTTTCAGGTTTGGGTTTCTTAGACAAATACAGGTCAGTATAGAAGCCTTCAACAATCTGTATTATCTCCGTTTTTTCATATTTTATTTCACCTTGGTTGTTTTTCAATTGATGTATTCTGGGTGTTAGTAATTCTCTTTAAGACTTTCATGTTACTGTTGTTTTCTATGACTTGTTGTATATAGTCTGTGTTGTAATTTCGTATGTCTTCTCTAGTCTTTCGTCTTACAGCCTTGTTCAGTTCCCTGTATTCTGGATTAAATCTATCCATTACTTTCCTTTCTTCCATTAACCTTAGCGTGCCTTGGCTTAATTTTTTAGGTTTTGTTCTTGCCCTGTAGCATATGGTCTTTGTTGCCACTTGTATGTCTTCCGTTATCTTTCTTTCAAGACTGTTAATGTCTAGTCGAGTTAAGTTTTCTTCAGGTGTTAGTTTTTTGCTTAGTTCTGATTGATATTGAACAATATTTTGCTTTAGGTCTTCATTTGTTGGCAAGCGTTTTGGACGTATCAGCTTGTTTCTTTCTTTTTGGCCACGATTTCTATTTTTGCTCTTAATAACCTATGGTCACTGTCGACTTTAAATTTATTGATAACTGCTACGTCTTTTACAATATGTTTTTATTCGTTAGTATATGATCGATCTCATTCCTAGTATTCCCGTCCGGGCTCTGCCATGTCCATCGCCGCTGTCTTTGTTTCTGGAAGAAAGTGTTCATACAGTATAGGTTTTGACTTTGATTGTAGTCTAATAATCTTTCTCCTCGTTCGTTGATCGTGCCCAATCCATGTTTTCCTCTATTCGGTAGGTTATCTATTTTAGCATCGCCTACTTTTGCATTAAAGTCACCTATTATTAGAGTGAAGTGGGCTTTTTCATCCTTCTGAGCCATTGAGATATCTTCATAAAACTCTCTATTTCCTCATCCTCTGCGGTCGAAGTAGGGCATATACTTGGATTACTTGAAGTTTGTAACGTTGTGATATCTTTATAGTTATGTATATTACCCTGTTAGAAATTGATCTCATTTTAATCACTTTGTGTGTAAGCCGTTTATTTACTAGGATTGCAACACCTCCAACATGTGCGTTGTTTTCTGTATTTCGTTGGTACATTAGATGTCCTGACTTGAGTGTGGTGCACTTTTCACCTGGTAAACGAGTTTCACATAGACCCAGGATGTCCCATTTGATGTGTTGAAGTTCTTCTTCTAGCTCGACTAAACGATCTTCTGATTTTAAGGTTCTGATGTTAAATGTGGCGACATTGAGAGAAGTTTTTGATGGTCGACTGGTATTCGTAGATTGTTTAAGCGAATGTTTACCTCCCCCAGAATCCATGAGGCTGACCTGCTGAGAGGTGTGGGATTGTGGGCTAGGTGCCCTACCCACCTGGGGTACAGTTCCATACGTTTTAATATTCGCCATTTTAGGGGTATAATGGCCTTGATCTTCCACGCTGGCAAAACGTGTTGGAAGATGGGTAGGATAGGTTTAGGATGTGGTTCTTAAAGATGGTATGAAGGGGTTAGGACGTGGCTTCCCTCGGGGGTTTGGAAACGAGGGTGGAGTCACGGCTCGCATAGGCAGGGTCGCGTCCCTGTAGTAGACCTATACTCTGTCAGGACCACAAAGAGTGTCTACCTGCTACCTATGGAAGCAGTAGTTGACGGTAAAGCTATCAAAATTTATAGACGTGCCTGATTGATGGATAGAAAAAATCAGTTTACTTCAAAAGGTCAATTACTTCGAGCTACTTCAAGTTGTTCTCATTCATATTCTTGTCACTCCACAAATTGAACCACAGATCCAATTCTGCGACGATATTTGATAAATGGTACAACTTTATGAAAGATTTCGCTATCTGTTGAACTTCCGTGATGCTCATTTTTAGCATATGATATGGATGGAATTTTGTTGGTGCAAAAGCAGGGATGTTGTCTTCAGAAAATCGTTCATCGAATGAAGTTGTTATTGAGTTAAGGTACGGTATGATGAGTGACCGCCTCCAGTACTTGTTGTCTGTCTGCGATGGTGGGTTTCTTCTGTGTTGTAATTGTGCCTAGCGCTGTACAGAAATTTCAATGATTACCGCTTCAGCAATGGTTCGAGCATTTTCAAGCAATTCTTTAGATATCCTTTCAACATCTTCGCGATCCTTTTGAATGGCAGCCAAGATTTAAAGATTTGTTTTATATGGTTTCTTACCATCATGAGGTCAATAGATTTTGCTTGAAGAGCATTAGCTATAGGTTCCAGAAGGGCAGAATATTTCGCAATTATCACAAATGCTACAACACATGATGACTTTGTTTAAGCCGCATGAAGTTGTTAAGCAGATTTTCTTGTCCTACAGTTTCCAACTACAGCTATTGATTTTCAAATATTTAACCACTTCTAGGAAATGTTGAGAGAATTTTCTTATGCTCTTATATTTCTCAGACCATCTCGTCTCACACAGTCTCGATAGATTAGGTGAAGAGCCTTTGCGAGCTGGCGATCCCCTGAAGAGACTTATAGTATCCTTGATTCTTGCTATTGTGTTTCTAAGCTTCGGTATTTTGTTAGTATCATTTTTTACGAGATTCAATATGTGGCTTGAGCATAGAATAAACGATGATCGAGAATACTTTCTCCTGAGAATTGCCTGCACTCCGCCCTCCTTACCAGCCATTGTAGAACAGCCATCGAAACCAAATCCGACACAATTTTCCTCCGGAAGATTTTGGTTGACGATGAAGTTGTCAATTGCTTCTGCTATCGATGAGGCATCTTGACCTTTCAGTTCTACGAAACCCATAAATTCTTCACGGATTATTTTTATCATAAAATCGCAAACCGATAGGAAGCTGCTCTTCTCCAGCTGTATCTGGTGTTTCGTCAGCCATGATAGCAAAAGCTTTGGCTCGTTTCACATCTGTAGTAGTACTTTCTTTGAATACTTCACCACATTAGATTATCAATTCGTTTTGGATTATAGGTGTTATATAGGAGGCGTTTTTAAGACATTTCTCTAAATGATGTACCAATGTCTCGTCACCACTATCAATTGTTAAATGTAGAAGATCGAAGAAAACTCCTTCATCCCCTTCTTTGCCTCTAAAAGGTGTATAGTGGGTACCGCAAAATAGTGTGCAATAAATAATTGACGACAAAATTTTCTATTTTCTTCAACTATTTTCTGGTAGGAATTTTGCATTTGAATATCAACAGGAACGTTTTCAAGGAAAGCCTTTACTGAAGCGGTTGAAATTTTGTAGTACTGACTATCAAGATATTTTCGACAGTCTTCATGAATATCCTTGAACCTCAAATGCAGTTTTACTATGAAGGATCCCAAGACTCCCTTTACAGTTCCCCTAACTGGAGGAAACAACACACAGTGTTTGCACCCTTCAGGCGACTTGAATAAACTAGCCAAGGTGCATATTGATCTAACCAGGAGTAGTTGACTTTTATTTTCAAATTAGTCACATCACTAGCAGAATCATAATGTTTTGGTGGAATCCAAGGGTTTTGCAACAACTTTTTTCTCATATCTGTCCTTAGCTCAGAAGCTCCCTCAACCTGAAAAGCCAATGTCACTTTCAAAAAAGTACTCTTGTTCTTTAGTCGTGATGAACTCTGATTATCAGCCTGTGATGAATTCGGGAGTACAATTTGATCGATTTGGTCATTATCTCTATCATCTCCATTTCTCTTTCGTTTTATAGGGTTCAGAATCGAAAGGAAAAGAGTTTAAAAAAGCAACGATTTTTTTCAAACGAAATATTTCTGATAAAAACTGCTCTTATTTTTTCCGCAGCCCAGTAATTATTCAAAAAAACCAGATGAAGACAAGAAAAATATGCATGTAACTAGTTCAAGTGAAAGCCTTATACATTATAAAAACTGTGTTGCCGATGAAATTCAATTCGGGCTTTCTACATCCAACTCTCATTCGAGAAAAAGAGATATTTCACTTATATTTCCGTAAGTATGAACCATTTAAAAACTGATATTTTTACAAAATGAAGTCAAGCACCTTTTTTGAAATGAGAACCTGGCTGAATTCGACGAATTTATGAGTATGTACCAGGTGTTGAAGAAACCCATGATGATAACACAATTTCAGTAAATTTTCGTGGAATGCTAACACTCGATTTATTGTCTCTACTAATGGTGTGAAGTTTACTTTGAACCGTTCATTCCGATTTCTTCGCAAAACCTCGTTCATTGTGCCAGGGTAGTCTAGGAGGGGAGGGCAGCTGCCCCAGTCTGCCCCTCGCTGGGTACGCTTTTGGACTGGAAAAAGGTTTACAGATCAGCAGAATATGGCAATAAAAGTGTGTATGTGTGCTTATGTGAGAGTAAACTGACATTAAATGCAGATAAAACAAAATTCCTCCCTTTTTTCTTTTCATCTTTGAATCAGCCTAATGTGAATGGTCTTAACGTTCATTTGCCTACTCGTGGTGGTATTCGATGTATTTGTCCTGAAATCACTCGTGTTGGGTCGTTAAAATACCTGGGCATTTTGATAGATCAGCATTTGAGATGAGATGGACATGCTGCTCATTTGGTGAAGAGATTGAGAGGACTTTTCTACATTTTTTATAATTTGAGATACTCTCTGGAGGTGGGGCAGGTCCTAATGGTTTATGATTCTATGGTAGAATCAATATTACGATACGGTATTACTCTTTGGGGTGGTATGTTCATTTCTACATTGAGGGATCTGAAAGTCATCCTGAACACGATCCTTAAAATAGAGCTTCAGAAATCATGGTTGCACAGTACTGTGTCTGTATATAAAGAATCATTGTGTCTCAATATTCGACATATATGTTTATTTTCCAAAGCCTACTATGAATAATAAATAGTAATAAAATGATGTTTCAAAATGCGTACCCAACGAGATATAGATTGAATGTGTCAATAGTTGTTCCTCTTTTTCACGGGACTCATCTTCAACGGAATTTTTTCTATTATGGACCAAAATTTTATAGAATTATTCCTCTAGAACTGAAAAATATCAGCACTAAAACTAAAATTAATAAAATTAAACTTCGAGAGTTCACAGTGGCAGAATATTATAAGTTTCTATAAAAACTTGCATAGTATCATTCAACTCTGGCCCGAAAATCATTTATTTTTCGTTTTTTTATTCTTACCTTCCTTTGTTCTGGCTTCCAAAATAAGTTCAAATTCGGTTTGTTTCATTGAAAGTGATGGTATTAAATTTTTCCGCATTTCCGTCCCTGGGTAGCAAATGGGTGGGGACGGTGGCTGGTTTGGGATTAATTTTTGCTGTACTATCATGAGTATTGTCAGATTCCTATGCTTTTGAATCTGTTATTAATTTAATACTGATATGGCTAAATATGGTAGCCTAGGTTTTTCGTTCTATATCATGATGTATTGTTCTATTATGTACTTTATAATGTGTGATGAATAAATGGATGAATTGAATTGAATTAAATTAATTTAAAATGAACTAAACGCAAATAAAACTAGTGCTATTCCTAAATAATTTCCAAACATTAAACTGAGGCCGACATCCATAGAGCCTTATGTAGAATATTGTGGAACACAGAACGAAGATGACATAGCTAAGAATAAACGTCAATTCTGGAGGAAACTGAATGAGGGAGTAGAAAAAAAATGGGGAGGTGACTTCAACAGTAGAGTAGGAAAAAGCGGTAGTACATCACAAGAAATAATTGGAAACCCTTGGGAAGTGACAGAAAATAGTATTGCAAAGAGAATCATTCAATTTTGTCTGGAAAATAAGCTGATAGCAGGAAACATCTTTTTTCAACATGAAAAAATACATAGGAATACACGAGAAGTGCAATGTAGGGTGGAGAAGTCGATCATTGATCACATACTAGTAGAAAAACAGATCAGGGTAGAAACTAGAGACACGTAAGTTAGGAGAGGCCCCGAAATAGGAAGTGATCATTACCTTTTGGTAGCATAAATGAAAGGGAAGGTAAATAAATCCAATAAGATTGGAAGCTCACTAGGTTCGATTGACCACACTCAGATATCCTCTATAAGAGTTTAAGTTATTAATTGGTTGACATCTCTGACGCTGAAACTCCGCAGCTGTAATCGGCTGCAGACTACTGAAAGGCAAAACCAGGGTACAATAGTCTGCTGAACAGAAGATTTTGTTCTCTGTAGATGACAGAAGATCGTTCATCGGCAACAAAAAAAGGTTGGCGAAAGAATGGATCCCTGAGGTACTCCTGCTTGCAACTGAAAACAATCAGATGTTATACCTTCGACCATAACTTATATTGATCTATTTGAAAGAAAGCTACTTATCCAACTCCGTAATTTTTCGGGAAGTCCATATGCAGCCGTTTTATTCAACAAGGCTGCATGCCAAACGCTATCGAGGCCTTAGAAATGTCGAGAGCTATTGCTCTAGATTCCCCATGCTTTTCCATCGTTGATGTACAAACATGAGCGGCGTAGGCGAGCAGATCTCCTGTCGATTTCTGCCAGCGAAAACCATACTGATGGTCGTTGATAATTCCCTGCACCTCAAGATATTTGATGAGCTCATCATTTATGAATCTCTCCATCACTTTGGACATAATGGGAAGAAGTGCAACAGGGCGGTAGTTTTGGGGTGAGGACTTCTTTCCTTTCTTTGGGATCGGCTGAATTCTCGCTATATTCCAGCTGCTCGGAAAAATCTGGCTTTCATAAGAAATCTGAAACAGACGCTTAAGAATGGATGCCAGTTCGGAAGCACACTTTCTCAAGACGATTGGTGGTATTTAGTCTAGACCAATCGCCCTCTTGCAGTTTAGCTGCTCGAGAGCCCGTCTCACAGTGCGGACTCTGAACTGGATTTCTGCCATGGAAGAATTCGTATGTGGAATGTTCGGTGCAATTGCGTTAAATGAATGTAGCACAGAATTCTTTGAGAACGAGAGAGCAGAGATTTCCTCTTTCGGAGATGATGCTTTACTTCCGTCTTCTCTAACAAGAGGCGAAAACTTAGATTTGCAGAAATTGGCACTGACAGTCTTCGACATAGACCAGTCGTGTCTAGTCCCGCTTGTCTGTTTAAGGAGTTTATTAGTTACCCCTATGTTGAGAATGGCCTTTGCTCTTGCAATTGTAAGGTTGCATACGTTCCATATTCGTACGAAAGTTGTTTTCTCTATTGGATTTATCTTTCATAACTTGTACGCTCTACTCTTGGCTGCAGAGGCTTTTTTGCAGTCTTTGTTGAACCATAAGTTCTGTGCTATTGTGCTTTTCATGAAATGAGGGATATAGAGATACATTCCTGCATGAGTTATTTCTGTAATAAATTCAGTGCACACATTGATGTCAGGATCTGAAAGATAAACATCACTGAATGGGAAGCACGAAAAGAATTCACGAGCTCATCTCAATTAGCACAGTTATGGTGCCAAATGCGGCTGGGTGGTCTAGGTTCTTAGTTCAGCGGCAGCACAATGGTTCCAGTAGTAGATATAAGGTTGTGGTCTGAGTTGCCTAGCGGTGCTGAGACCTGCACTCCAAAATTGTCTGGATCTGAAATCAAAAAGAGTCGGTTGGATGATCAGGTATTGTTGTTGGTTCGTCTACTAGCTGCGTTAGATTATGGCTGATTGCGAAAGTTTTAGCCTGTCTTCCCGCTACATCTGTTCTACTGGAGTGGCGGAGCCAGTTGGTGTTGTGAACGTTGAAGTCACCCAGTACAATGACCTCAGCTACCGGATGATGTGTCTGACTCTAATCCACCTTATCACCTAGATACTGAAACAGTCTAGAGAAGTGAATAACGTTTGGCGAGCGATATAGACAGCATAAGAATAGTGTTTCATCCTGCAAACAGATTTTATACCAAGCAAGTTCGAAAGCGTTGTCGTCCGTCGTGTCCTCTCTCTGGCATGCAACATCCAATCTGGAGAAAACACAGAGGCCCCCTTTGAACCCAAATGTCTTATATAACGTAAATAGGTTGTGTCGGTTGTTTGACTTTTAGGTTTCGGTTAGGGCCAACACATGAGGTTGTGAGTTTTGAAGATGCTGGTGAACTGCATCGACATTCACGTTGTTGTGCCCCAGTCCTCTAATATTGCAGAACTCTATCAAGAGTTTGCTTTCTTTTCTAGAACGTGAATGAATTAGTGAATTCGCTGGAGGAATGGTTGACTTACCCGCATCATGATGCCCTCGAGGAAGTCCCCCTCGGAGATCCGAATGGGAGAATATTTTAACTCCGGATGATTTTGTCCCAGAAGAGCTCATCATGCTTTGTCAAGTTGTAGTCGATGTCCGGTATGACTGAAAGTGTTTCTGTTCTGCAAACAATTGCAAATTGTAGATCAACATCTATTCACTGTGATGCCAAGATTTGAAATCGATCGATAAAGCCGTTCTTCAGATACTTCTAATAGGCTCTTTAGCGCGGATACCTTATATATGGTAATATATTTTGAATCTACTTCGTGTCACATCAATTATCATAATGTTTTAAATTCATGTCTTAACTATTTATTTCTTTTAATTAAACCTACCATTTCTCTCATCGAAAATCATTTTACTCCTCCATATATTCTTGGAAATAAATCAGCAGTTTCAATTTTAGCAAAGGTTCTTCGACCCGTCACGCCCAAAGACGCGTTTCATCAAATTACCAAGGTTGACATTTAAAGAAGCAGAAACAAAAATAAAAGTTTAATATAGAATTGTACAATGCGTGGTCTCGCAATGTGTTCTGATTCGATGAATTATGCGAAACATAGGTGGAACTGTATTCATAAATCGACTGGACTAGACTACATGTAGTACAGGTTCTGGTGTGACGTCAGAGTGTCATTTCGATTATTATCTTGAACGCGGAACAAACAAAATGAAAAAATTAATTTGTATAATTCATGTATACACATTAGTATAATTTAAGAAAGTCTCCGACAAATCTTACCCCAATATTTTACGCGTTTTTTACAATTCCGTTGTAGATATTCATCGGAACGGTCCTTTTTGGTTCAATAACCACACATGGGCCACACGAATTCGAATTTCTTTCAAATGATTGAATACTTTTCTAGGAAATAATAATTTCATGGCTCCAATATTATTTGCGATTATTGTAAATGTCTTAGGAAAATTCATGAATGAAAAGAGATTTTTTTTAATTCAAGTTATTACGGATTTCTCGATTTTCCAGGATTCAGGCCTATGACTCAATTACTATTGAAGTTATGTTGAAATTTTTTGGAAATTCTACGGGCAGTTTTTGAGTAGAATGCTGAGACTTATTCAAAAATTATTTTGTTGAATGTCTTTGTAATTTGATAAGAACTTGTTCATATGTTAGAATTGCCTAATAAATTGAACCCAATCTACTAAAAGCCTAATATACTGAATTCCCTTCTATATCAATCTATACTGTACGCCTCATTCACTCATTCATCAATACTTAGTTGCTCTTTATGTTATATTGATTTATTACCTAAGACAATGTTATGGTAAGGAAGACAGCTTCGAGTTATTGATACTCGCTCATGTTAAATAAGAAATTCAACACTATTCACTACTTCCGATTCGAAGGGATACATCCAATTTTGAAACGTCATCTTCTCTCCTTTTGAGCTGTTATAAGATGAAAATCGAGAGGTTCAATCATATATTCAAAAAAGAATCGTTAAATCACACTTAAGGCATATAAATTCGATCATCAGGAGCTCTAATCGAAACAACTCTTATTATTATTCTTGGATCATAGGAAAGGATCGTCAGAAAATGCTTCTGCCAGTTGTCTGCAGCCAAAGTGACATAAATAGTACAAATAACCGAAAAGGATAAGATTAATTCAAAATTCGAGTTCGAAGAGTTTCAATCTTTTTGACTCCCACCCCCTTACTCCGGACACCTGACAGAAGGCACAAATAAAAAAATTCCAACACACCTCGATTTACATTGAAATCATCTTGATCTTATCATTCGTTAAAATTATCTTGTTTAAGTTTCATTTTTACTAATATATATATATATATATATATATATATATATATATATATATATATATATATATATATATATATGATTTAATTATAAAAATGAAACTTAAACAAGAATATTCTTTAACGAATGATAAGATCAAGATGATTTAAATGTAAATCGAGGTGTGTTGACATTCTTTTATTTGTGCCTTCTGTCATGTCCGACATATCATATTCTGCATTTTACATATGCAAGATGCTCTGAAAAACTTCTGATTAGATTTATCGAAACGGGTAATATCGCTTACAAAATACATGAAATACCAAAATCTCTAATATCCCATTATAAATTGTTAATACCGACTGATAGGATATAACGCCATTCTATACAGCACAATATATATTTTTCTTGGAGCAATACGTCTCTGAAGTTTGAACTCTAAACAATAAACTGCTCATGAATAGTAGTTTGTAGCAAGAAATTTTTCATCTCTCATTTTTTACCCTTTTTCTGTTTTTTATTATATATATATATATATATATATATATATATATATATATATATATATATATATATATATATATATATATATATATATATATATATACGTATAAACCCATTAGAACTAAATTTATTTTGAGGATATATATATATATGATATATATATATATATATATATATATATATATATATATCATGATTTATATAAAAATGATAAACAAGAATATTCTTTAACGAATGATAAGATCAAGATGATTTAAATGTAAATCGAGGTGTGTTGACATTCTTTTATTTGTGCCTTCTGTCAGGTGTCCGGACATATCATATTCTGCATTTTACATATGCAAGATGCTCTGAAAAACTTCTGATTAGATTTATCGAAACGGGTAATATCGCTTACAAAATACATGAAATACCAAAATCTCTAATATCCCATTATAAATTGTTAATACCGACTGATAGGATATAACGCCATTCTACCAACATACAGCACAATATATATTTTTCTTGGAGCAATACGTCTCTGAAGTTTGAACTCTAAACAATAAACTGCTCATACTCCATTATTGTCACCACCCTGTCAATTATATTGAATTTGAATGTAAGTCGTTTCGAATTGAAAAATATTTAATATTTTCGAATACGAACAAAAACCACATAATTTTCATTTAAACATAAAAAAATTTATTCGTATATTTCTTAGCAGGACTAGGTTCGTAACAAATCACATTTTCGATTTATGTTTACATTGCATTCATGAAATTCAATGATAGTAAGCTGGGGCAGCATATGAAGTCACTTTGGCTACAGGGGAAGCGTAAGTTAAAGGAGCTGCGTATTTGGCATAAGGAGCAGCGTAGGCAGCTGGGGCGGCGTAAGTTGCGTGGGTAGCGTAGGCAGCTGGGGCGGCGTAAGTTGCGTGGGCAGCATATGCTGGAGCAGCATAAGCAACTGGAGCAGCAGCAGCATATTTGGCTACAACTGGCACGGCAGCCTTAACAGCTACTGCAGCAGGTTCTTTGTGGACTACAGCGTTGAAACCGTTGTGTGGGTCAGCGGTGTATTCAACAGTACGTTTGGTACCGTCGGATTCGATTAGGGAGTAACTTCCTTGTACAACATCTCCATGGCGAGATTCTTGCTGAGATTTGTTGTCACCGGTATGGGGGTCCGACACAGAGTATCCATAATCGTAGTTAGCGGGAGCTTCAGCGATGACAGCTTTGGCAACTGGAGCAGCATAAGCTACTGGGGCAGCGTATTTGGCGATAGCTGGGGCGGCATAGGCAGCAGGGGCAGCATAGGCTACTGGAGATGCAGCATATGTGTGGGCGACTGGAGCAGCAGCGGCGTAAGTGTGGGCAATTGGAGCAGCATATGTGTGGGCTACTGGAGCAGCGTATGAAGCTACTTTCGCATAGGCTGGTGCAGCATAAGCAACTGGAGCAGCATAGTGTGCTACTGGAGCAGATAAGCTGGAGTAGGACACTGCTGGAGCTGCGGCATAACTGACAGGTACACCAGCACGAGCCACTGCGAGAAAAGCGGTGAAAGCCACGAACTGAAATAAAAAAAATAT
The DNA here is from genome assembly GCA_013387265.2 of Cryptolaemus montrouzieri. Lineage (NCBI taxonomy): Eukaryota > Metazoa > Arthropoda > Insecta > Coleoptera > Coccinellidae > Cryptolaemus > Cryptolaemus montrouzieri. Next base: position 131,974,870 of record JABFTP020000185.1, read on the forward strand.
TTTAATTCATATTGGATAGCACAATGTTGATAATAGACTTTAATAGAGTCACAAGAACTATCATTATAATAATATTGTATTTCAATTGTCTGTAAGATATTTCTGTTTCTGTAAATATCAAATTTGTCTTTGGCTCACTTCGAATGCCATGATTGGAATTAAGATCTGAAACTATTGAATCGTACTTGTATTTATCGTATTATTGTATCTTCGAACTACTTGTGGGGCAACATAACAGAGCAATAAACGTCTTGAACTGAAAGAAAATTTTATTTTTCTTATTCGAGAATGTGTATTATCTTTTTCTTTGATGAAAATAAGTATTGAATATTATAGAACGGTTATATCATAAATACCAAATATCAGATTCTTATCTTCGTACTTACTTTGAATGCCATGATTGAATGGAGAATTGAGTCTATCAAGTTTATGCCATCGTCGAAGTTTATATACGAAATCAAAAAAGGTAGGCTAGTTAATAAGATTGCATTATCCCCGCCCAAAATAATTACATAGTCCTTTCACTTAGACCCAGACTACCGAATTTCATACTGCACTTGAACTTGACCCGGAAATTCATCTAGTACAATAGCCAAACCGATATTAGTAAATGTTTTATATAATAAAGGGCAATCACCAGAGGTTTAATTTCTACAGGGTAGAGTAACGTAACTTTTCACTCATTCAAATTTGCATTTTAGCGCATATAACAAACCTGCATCGTTTAGTCTACTCTAATTTTAAATATGGTTCTCAAGGGTTTCAATATTCAGAATATGAATATTTTTTGATTTAGTTTAAAGTTCAATGTTCAGAATATGCTATAAACATGTCTGAGCTGAGTGGGAAGATTTCGATGTATGTGAACTATTGAATTAGAAAAAAATTAATTCCTCTTCTTGATGCATGCATCCAGGAAAACTCGATAGCGAAAAAGTTTTCAGAATTTCTTCAATTGTCGATATTTCAATTGTTATCAAAGTGGCACAAATTATTCTGATATTCTACAGGCACTTTTTTGAGCAGAAAGCAGTGACGTACGGAGAATTTATTTCCGTTTGGCGGTTTCAGAGTTATAATGGAAACTTGCATAATTTTTTCGAATAAAAACAACAGATAGACTAAGTCTCATATATCGAAGAACATAACATTTATATCTCGTTCTTGGATTGGAAACCTTAATTTCGAGAGAAATATCGGAATATCTTCTAGACAGCTTATTTAAAATTTTCATTTTGTGCTCAGAAGAATAAATGCCCCTTTCTTTACCAATTTGTTTAAAATCTCTGAGCTATACAGGGTGTTACATAATAGCATGTCACAACTTGGGAAGTAAATTTAGGTGCAATTTAAAAAAAAAATAGTTTAAATAAACATGAGTCCGCAAAAGCTTCGTAACGGAACTACAGGGTGAAAAAATTGGTTTTTTCTTCAAAACTCTTGCAATTTTTGAGATATTCAGCGTTAATTTGGAATACGAGCTATATTTTACCAACTTCATCATAACACGTATAAGATTTTGACGGAAATTCACAAGGTGAGTCCTCTTCCGAGGCAGTATGCCACTGATTAGCGTACAATCAATTTCTAATACGATTTCTCCATTTTTCTACAGTGTTCACTGAAGTTAAATGAAGTAAAATTTTGAGATATCCCCATCAGAAAAAGTCTATACTATTTGTCTGGGGACCTAGGAGGTCATGGTTCTGGCCCACTCCGACCTATCCATCGGTTGTTGATTAGTGTGAACTTAGCCACACTTTTCCTGCCGGCACATCGAACCAATAGTTCAAAAGGAGTTGACAAACCGTACAGGACCGTACAAGAGCGAAAAACTATCTGGACATTCAGAGAACAAAATACTGTATTTCATTCTAACTACGGCGAGTACCACCATGACCTTAGGCCTGAAAATAGAAAATATACAGGCACTTCGAATCAATATTTCAAAAAAGGTTGCCAAATCGTATAGGACCGTACAAGAGCAAAAAACTATCTGGACATTCAGAGAACAAAATACTGTATCTCATTCGAACTACGGCGAGTGCGACCATAAGCTTCGGCCTAAAAATAGCAAATATTTAGGCACTTCGAATCAATAGTTCAAAAAAAGTTGACAAACTGTACAGGACCGTACAAGAGCGAAAAACTATTTGGACATTCATAGAACAAAATGCTTTATTTCATTCAAATTACGGCGGTTACCACCATGAGCTTTGGCCTGAAAATAGAAACTACACCGGCGCATCGAATCAATAATTCAAAAGAAGTTGACAAACCATACAGGACTGTACAAGAGCGAGAAACTATCTGGACATTCAGAGAACAAAATATTGTATCTCATTCGAACTACGGCGAGTACCACCATGATCTTCGTCCTGAAAATAGAAAATTTACAGGCACTTCGAATCAATATTTCAAAAAAGGTTGCCTAACCGTACAAGAGCAAAAACCTATCTGGACATTCATAGAACAAAATGCTTTATTTCGTTCAAACTACGGCGGGTACCACCATGAGGTTCGGCCTGAAAATAGAGAATATACAGGCACTTCGAATCAATATTTAAAAACAGTTGTCCGTATAGGACCGTACAAGAGCGAAAAACTATCTGTACATTCAGAGAACAAAATATTGTATTTCATTCGAACTACGGTGAGTACCATCATGAGCTTTGGAAAGAAAATAGAACATCCACCAAGAATTTCAATCAATCTTTCAAAAAGCGTTGACAAACCGTACAGGACCGTACAAGAGCAAAAAACTATTTGGGCATTCAGAGAACAAAATATTGTATTTCATTCGAACAACGGCGAGTACCACAATGATATTCGGCCTGAAAATAGAAAATATACAGGCACTTTGAATCAATATTTCAAAAGAAGTTGACAAACCATACAGGACTGTACAAGAGCGAGAAACTATCTGGACATTCAGAGAACAAAATATTGTATCTCATTCGAACTACGGCGAGTACCACCATGATCTTCGTCCTGAAAATAGAAAATTTACAGGCACTTCGAATCAATATTTCAAAAAAGGTTGCCAAACCGTACAAGAGCAAAAACCTATCTGGACATTCATAGAACAAAATGCTTTATTTCGTTCAAACTACGGCGGGTACCACCATGAGCTTCGGCTTGAAAATAGAGAATATACAGGCACTTCGAATCAATATTTCAAAAATAGTTGTCCGTATAGGACCGTACAAGAGCGAAAAACTATCTGTACATTCAGAGAACAAAATATTGTATTTCATTCGAACTACGGTGAGTACCATCATGAGCTTAGGAAAGAAAATAGAACATACACCAAGAATTTCAATCAATCTTTCAAAAAGCGTTGACAAACCGTACAGGACCGTACAAGAGCAAAAAACTTTCTGGGCATTCAGAGAACAAAATATTGTATTTCATTCGAACTACGGCGAGTACCACAATGATGTTCGGCCTGAAAATAGAAAATATACAGGCACTTTGAATCAATATTTCAAAAAAGGTTACCAAACCGTACAGGACCGTACAAGAGCAAAAAACTATCTGGACATTCAGAGAACAAAATACTGTGTCTCATTCGAACTACGGCGAGTACCACCATGATCTTCGGCCAGAAAATAGAAAATTTACAGGCACTTCGAATCAATATTTCAAAAAAGGTTGCCAAACCGTACAAGAGCAAAAACCTATCTGGACATTCATAGAACAAAATGCTTTATTTCGTTCAAACTACGGCGGGTACCACCATGAGCTTCGGCCTGAAAATAGAGAATATACAGGCACTTCGAATCAATATTTCAAAAACAGTTGTCCGTATAGGACCGTACAAGAGCGAAAAACTATCTGTACATTCAGAGAACAAAATATTGTATTTCATTCGAACTACGGTGAGTACCATCATGAGCTTAGGAAAGAAAATAGAACATACACCAAGAATTTCAATCAATCTTTCAAAAAGCGTTGACAAACCGTACAGGACCGTACAAGAGCAAAAAACTATCTGGGCATTCAGAGAACAAAATATTGTATTTCATTCGAACTACGGCGAGTACCACAATGATGTTCGGCCTGGAAATAGAAAATATACAGGCACTTCGAATCAATATTTCAAAAAAGGTTGACAAACCGTACAGGACCGTACAAGAGCGAAAAACTATTTGAACATTCATAGAACAAAATATTCTATTTCATTCGAACTACAGCGAATACCACCATGAGCTTTGGCTAAAGAATAGAAAATATACAGGCACTTCGAAATCAATACTTCAAAAAGAGATGACAAACGGTACAGGACCGTACAAGAGCGGAAAACTATCTGGACATTAATAGAACAAAATGTTATAGTTCTTTCAAACTAATACCATTTTGAGCTTAGGCATTCAAATAGAATATATATATATATATATATATATATATATATATATATATATATATATATATATATATATATATATATATATATATATATATATATATATATATATATATATATATATATATATATATATATATATATATATATATATGGTGGTACTCGCCGTAGTTCGAATGAAATACAGTATTTTGTTCTCTGAATGTCCAGATAGTTTTTCGATCTAGTACGGTCCTGTAAGGTTTTCTTCTATTTCTCTGCCAAAACTCGCACTATAAAATGAATAATATAGAGAAATTTGTTCTTCGTTACTTTGTCGACCAATCAAATCATTTGCTATGTACTAAACTAGTTATTTCGAAATTATTTATACATGTCAAGTCGTAGCTAAGTATTCTAAGATCATCCCTGAAGAAGAAGGAGAAATATTTTAGATTTGGCAAAGAAGCGCACGGTACTCACTCTATCCCACATTCAACATTCACCATGTCAGAATTTGTGGCTGGAAAAGTGTGGCTAAGTTCTCACTAATTGTTGATTAGTACCAATTTCCCTCAACCTTCTGTGGAAATTTGAAAATGTTTCCTGCCTGGTGGTACTCGATTTGGAAACGTTGTGTTTCCGTCAGCCAGACATGTAATGAATATCAGCCAATTCGGTGTTACTGAATTAACCAGTTTTTCTTACAGCAATAACTTCAAAAGTCTTAAAACTAATCATTAATTTGATAAACCATTCGCGCAGACACTGGTTCAACTTCAGCAACCGTCAAAATAAATAAATAAATGAAAAACATCAAAACCTATTAGTCATTTTTCTAATTAGAAGTGATTTCAATTCATCGAATGCATCCAATCGTTTAATAATTTCTTTCTGGAAAAAAGTTGGAGATACGAAAAAATCACCATACCAAAAAAGTTTCTATACTGAATGAAAATGACGAAAATTGATTGAACGCTAATCAGAGGCGTATTGCAAGAAAGTTTGAATGGGCTAAAGAAAACATGGCTCCGGAAAAGAACACACCTTGTAGATTCTAATTGAAATTTAGGACGTTTAATGATGGACGCAGAAAACGTCAAAAACTGTAGGAGTTTTGAAGAAAAATACAATTTTTTCCGGAAATCTCAACACCCTGGAGCTCCGTGCCGAAGCTTTTGCGGACGTATTTTTATATGAACTTTTTTTCTTAAAATTACACGTAAATTAACCCCTTCAAATTGTGACATACTATTATGTAACAGCCTGAATACCAAAAGAACTACGACAAGTAATACAGAAGGTGTTTCACGAGTGATCGTACGTGGCTAATATGTTAATAGAGTACAGATGAGAGGGATCCAATAGGCACTCAGACTACAAAGTAACACTATTCGTTTTCGATATACAAGCTGTTTTATCGAAATCCATAAAACACATTATTGAAATGTTCAACAAGATCGGGTAAGTGGTGTACAAAACGGAGTTCATAGTTCATTTTTAATATCCTCTCCCCAAACACATGGTCCAAGACGAGATGAAAATCGACAGTACAATAATAAATGTTCAACTAACTTTCCAAATTGAAAAATAACATAAATTAAATTCTCTGTGGCTGTGTATACTGTTTCTTGGCAGCATCTCGACCATATACACCTGCTCCAACACCTTTCGCAATTTGAAGCCGTCTGTGTACCAACAGAGACTCTCAAGTATACGATCATTGGAGCATGTCCATTCCTGTCTGCTAGAAATGATAATCTGGAATGGCAACTAATTGTTATTTCAAGGTATTGCAATGTCAGACTTCATACTTAGCATCTCGTTGTCCTCGAGTTTAGACTGTAAAGCACCGGGCACGAAGTTGCACATACTCCTTTCATTGCAGGAAAGATGGAGGATTGTGTAGTTACCAATTTTACCTACTCTTCTAATCACCAGGCGAAGAGAAGCAGGCCCAGTATCAGTTTCATGGCCGCAGTAGGTGTAGAGCGGAAAGCTCCAGTAATCATCGTGTAGGAGTTTCTCCTCAATTTAGCGAGCTTGAGTAGGGATTGCTTTTCAAGGCTGTACTCCCACCGAGAAATGCTGCCGTATGTTATACAAAGTATCATCAACTTCACATATTGCCACTGAAGTTGCTTTGTGGCATGACTCTATTTCTTTCCAAAGGTCATTTGACATGCTCATAGGGCATGTCTAGCCTTGCATATTGTGTTTTTCAGATGTGAATTTCATGTTTGCCTACTATCCATGTTAACCCCCAGATATTTCGCTTCCTCTGCAACTGGAATGAACACTCACTCAGAACATCGGAGACATCGTAGTCGTCTCCGACAGCCCGAATGACTATATTTTCAGCGTACGCTTGTACACAGATATCAAGTGCGCCAATTATTATTAACGACCAGGAAAAACAACAGAGGGGATGATATTCCTCCCTGAGGTGCTGATCACTCTGGCATTTAGCATGCTGCTAATCCATTTCGCAATAATATCTGGTAATCCTCTGGGTCTCACAGCCTGCATAGTGGGGGTCGCATTGAATACAACCTCAATGCCCATGAAAGCTTTAGCTGCAGTCTCTTTGCGGTCCTTCCGACTAGGTTGTTAAGTACCTGATCAGTTAATCTACCTTTTTGAAAGGCGAATTGATGTTCACTCAGAGGCTTCAGTGATAACACCTCGATCCTGATGAATCTATCTAACGCCTTCTGCAGGGCTTCAGAACGAAAGACATTACACTTATCGGTCTGAACAATTTAGGCTGTGAGTTCGATTTTCCTTCCTCAGGGATGTATTCAACCCTAAACTTCTGTCAGCTAATCAATATTCCAGGCCATGCTGAAAGTATATTCCATCTCTTCGAACTAATGGCATTTCATAAAAAAGCAACCATAATATTATCATCTATAATTCCTAAATACAAGTCAGCACATAAGTTTTCCTACAAAATCTCATAGGCTACAATCCGATTAACCATTATAGCAAACATTGAACCCAAATCGACCTTGATGTAAAATTTGTAAATTGAAATGTGGATTGGCATCACTTGAATAGTGTTCGTTATTGCGATTGAATATTCCATCACTTATGATTCCTACTTCTTCACTCCATATTACACAACGATTGAAATGAGGTTGATCTTGAATTTTTGAGGGAAAACAGTCATTCTCCGCTGAGGATCATTCTTTCGCAAAAATCAAGTTTTTCTTTGTATGTATAGTCAGAATCTATTTCGCTTTTTAATATTCAACGGTCTACGCTGAGATACAACATTCTTCTGTTAAACCACTGCTCTATTTTATTTCATGCTTCTCTTCATTGACTTAACTCATCTAGAATTTTTTCAAAAGTGGATACGGAACATCTTGAAAACTAAATGGTGGAAGTTGAAATCTTTGAAGACCATTTCACAGGGCTATATTTTCTAATGAGAAATTTTATAGGTGAAAATATGAGTTGTTGAAATGAAGAAATCTGCCCAGCTCAATCAAAGACCATAAAAGTCGAACGTTATCTCCTAGCAAGGGGTTTTAAACACATACAAGTGCTATCAGATAATTTTCTTCTTTGGGTTGAAACATTTGAAGTCATTCAGTATTACTGACAATATGTTTTTCTTTTCATTTTTCAGATTGCTGCCATGACACCATCCCACATGCACCAATCGAAGTCAAGATAGAAATAATCAATGAAATGCAACGAAACCATTCTGATTCCAATATTTACCTACAATACATTCACAAACTAGCTGTCACTGATGTATTAGCGACGGATAAGACAGATTTCTTCCTCACATTGTTTCCTCCTGCTCTATTGGATGATTTGGAAGCATATATGGTGTATTTATGTATCCTCATGCTCATCAGTTTCAACTTTTTAGCCAATCGTGGAAAGCTTAGTTTTCATTGAATCATTTTCCATTCTACATACTTTTCCGTTTGTTTTTGCAGTCACATCAAAATTTGATATTATAGTTTTGATTTTGTGAAACGTGATTCTCTTCCATTTTTGAATAAATAAGTAAACAACTTACTGCATGCTACGAAGAAACTCTGTCGTCTAAATAAATTAGAGAACTATCTCAAGTCTATTTCTGCTCAGTCATCGCTCCTTCACAGTTAACAAAATCTTAGAGTTCTCCTTGGCACATACCAGCATAGGCCTTTAGTGAGCCGCTCTTGTTGATATTCCTCCCATTACAAGAAGATGTCGACTGTTGTTATACAAACATACGTTATTCCATTTTGTTAGTTGTTGGTGTTTTCACGTTTATAATAAACGAAGTGCGTGGTACGTATTCTAGATCCTAGTTGATGACTTGGCAAACAATATTCATAAAACGAATTATGGATAAATTGTACAATTATCGATGAACCTAGAATTTTATATGAGAGATTTTACACTCGAGAAGCATGAAGAAAGGAATTTGGCTCGACCATAAGGTTAATTACTGAAACATTCATTTTCAGCCATCTTGAAACGTAGTCATCCATTTTCTGATTATTCTTCGATTGTACCAATTCCTAAGAATTGTCTTTCTAGTCTTATTATCACACTTCAGCTAACATCATGTTTTTGGGGAGCATACGTCTGTCAATTTGTGGCCGGATGTATTCCAACTATCCTATTTACACCTGTTTCCGGTGATACACTTCTTCTTTCCTACTGAATGAAAATTTTTCTCGATACTTCATCGTTTATATAACATCTGTAATAAATCTAATTATTAAACCAGTAAGAATATTTGAATTGATATTCATTTCATAGGAACAGATCCATTCAGTGAAATAAAATAAAAATTTGGCCTTGCAATTTGGCGCAAAAAGCTGTCTTTTTCTTCCGTAGTGATCTTCGTACGACTTCTTCTAGGCCTATTCTGCATATATTGTAGCTCCACGTATCGAGCTTAGGTTTTTGAAATCACCCCCCTGTGTTACCCCATTGTGGCCTCTATATACCTCTGTGCCACCGAGAGCAATTGTTCGACCCCTCTGCACATCGGAAAATCCAACGTAAGGCATTTTCAATTATGATTATAGACTTTTTCAAATTTTAAAATTCACAGTTTCAAATCTCAGTGATGATGAGTACAATATCCCGAAGATATGGTGCTCATTCAACATTTCTTATCATACTATCCAGTTTTTACTACAAAAACTTCTTTCTTCACAAGTAGTCAAAGATCCATGGTTAAAAACAATCAATGATGTGAAATACCTAGTGATTCCATATAAATTTGGCTGTGTGTATTTTCAAAGAGGTTACACACAACCCCTTTCTCATATGGAAATTTTCGGGGTGGTAGTTTATAGGGATAGGGGGATGATGCTCGAACGTTCAAATGCGAGGGAAATATTATTCTGAATCAATGGAATCGATTTTGATCAAGTTTTCCTCAAACGGAGATCGAACGGATTGATAAACCATTTTACCAACAATTCAAAAGTTTGAGGTGGAAGCTGGTTTGGAGAAACATGTCAAAAAAATGTCCCTTCCAATCAGGAAAAATCAAACCAGCTGTGTTATTTAGACTGGTTCGTTTTAATTGGAACACACTGTATACATATTGACAGCGTTGATACGATGCACAAACATCATTACTTTATCATAGTTTTTTTAGCACAATCTATATTAGATAGTTTTGCAGAGAGAAATATCAAAATTTATACCGAGAATCTATATATAGTGATCTATTACATTAGTTCAACATTGGTACTTATAATACCTCACTACTTTCCTCTATTCCTCTAGAACAATATCATCACTTACACATGATATTTTGGAAACATTATGACTGTTGAGATAGCTGGCAGATATTTTTAAATTAGAATTAACCAAAGGTTGAAGATCTGAGATTTACGAATTCAAGTGAATCAGTTTTAAACTGTTTAATTTTTCTCAGTTAGATTAGATTGAATGCTTCCTTCTTTATTTATGTTGAGAAATTGATACCGAATGCAAAAGATAGTGGTTTCTTCAGAAAAATATATCATTTTCCAAATTCTTGAGACGTTTTATTGTCGCATATAAAACTAACTGTTCTTAATGGAAACAGAATATTTTTGGTTTCACCAAGAGTATATGTGCGCTACATAATGGGGCGTTGTTGTTTTTCTTAACCTCAAGATTTGGTATTCTCGAAATAGGGATGCTTTCATTGAAAACGAAAAAATATTCATCAAAAATAAGTTTATTTTCATGGATTTTTCGACGTGACTAGTCTCGTATCTAATGGCTTACAGTTTCTATTTTTATTTACACAGCATTGAGTATCTAGAGAAAATTATACTATTCAGTGGTAGTAGGCAGGTGCAGCATAAGACGCCACTTTAGCTACAGGAGAAGCGTAGGCCAAAGGTGCAGCGTATTTGGCATAAGGAGCAGCGTAGGCAGCTGGGGCGGCGTAAGTTGCGTGGGCAGCATATGCTGGAGCAGCATAAGCAACTGGAGCAGCGGCATATTTGGCTACAACTGGCACGGCAGCTTTAACAGCTACTGCAGCAGGCTCTTTGTGGACTACAGCGTTGAAACCGTTGTGTGGGTCAGCGGTGTATTCAACAGTACGTTTGGTACCGTCAGATTCGATTAGGGAGTAACTTCCTTGTACAACATCTCCATGGCGAGATTCTTGCTGAGATTTGTTGTCACCGGTATGGGGATCCGACACAGAGTATCCATAATCGTAGTTAGCGGGAGCTTCAGCGATGACAGCTTTGGCAACTGGAGCAGCATAAGCTACTGGGGCAGCGTATTTGGCGATAGCTGGGGCGGCATAGGCAGCAGGGGCAGCATAGGCTACTGGAGATGCAGCATATGTGTGGGCGACTGGAGCAGCAGCGGCGTAAGTGTGGGCAATTGGAGCAGCATATGTGTGGGCTACTGGAGCAGCATATGTATGAGCTACTGGAGCAGCGTATGAAGCTACTTTCGCATAGGCTGGTGCAGCATAGTGTGCTACTGGAGCAGATAAGCTAGAGTAGGACACTGCTGGACCTGCGGCATATCCTACAGGTACACCAGCACGAGCCACTGCGAGCAAAGCGGTGAAAGCGACGAACTGAAACAAGAATAATATTAAATAATTCTGAATATATAGAAATCAAATGTCAGATTTTTACTAGAGTTCTAAGATTACCGTCATCTTCTTCGATACAGAATTATATTCTGTTAACTTTTTATTGTAGTTATAAGAATAGCTCAAACTTACTTTGAATGCCATGATTGAATCGAGAACTGAGTCTACTGAATTCATTCTTTCATGCAACTTTATATACGAAATCAAAAAAGGTAGGCTAGTTAATGAGATCACAAATATCCCCGCCCTAGACAATTACATAGTCCTTTCACTTAGAACCAGACCACCAAAATTCATATCGCTCTTGGACTTGACCCAGACTATAGAATTGGATGGCTGCAGGGTTATGTAGCAATCGAATTCATTTAATACAATAGCCGATACTTATATTTAATAATATTTTCATATAATAAGGTGCAAACAATGCTATTGTTTGATATAGTGTTTGAATCGTTACACTGTTAATGATATCATTTCCCATGAAATTATGGAATTTATTTACTCAAACAAAATAATTAAAAATTTCGTTATTGGGAATATCGCGGTATGTAGGAATATATTTCCTAATGAAGTTCTACATCACTAATTGATAATCAACTTTGTGTCTTCCTTACGCGATACTTTTCTTTCTTCTTCTAACTTATTCCAAAGTATTATTTCATAACGATCGAAAATTCAAATTTTCGGACATAATCCCTTCGTCTCATAAATACCTCAAAAAGTAAAGGAAACTTCGATTTATATGTGATTCAATGAATATGAATATTATTGCTTAAAGATTAAGTACTTACATCAATTTATTGAGTAATGTCAATCACAGGTGAGCGATATTTTGTTACCTGTGATTAGTCCTGGTGACTGATCGGAAACCGCACAGAACAGTCCTAAAAGAAAAATACAAACCCTATGGTAGCGATTAATGTGAACTTAGCCACACTTTTCCAGCCACAGATTCTGACATGGTGAATGTTGAATGTGGGATAGAGTGAATACTGTGCGCTACGTTGCCAAATCTGAAATATTTCTCCTTCCTCTTCAGGGATGATATTATTATTATTATTAACTTAACGACGACATGACTGTAAAATGCGGATAGATAGTCATTAGGGCAAGGGTGACATGTATATATAATTTTCGAAATAACTAGTTTAGTACATACCAAATGATTTGATTGATACGACGAAAAAACGAAGAACAAATTTCTCTATATTATTCATTTCATAGCGTTAGTTTTGGCAGAAAAATAAAAGAAAAACTTCACAGGACCGTACTAGATCGAAAAACTATCTGGACATTCAGAGAACAAAATACTGTATTTCATTCGAACTACAGCGACTTCCACCGTAAGCTTCGGCCTGAAAATAGAAAATTTACAGGCACTTCGAATCAATATTTCAAAAAAGATTGCCAAACCGGTTGATAAACCGTACAGCACCGTACAAGAGTGAAAAACCATTTGGACATTCAGAGAACAAAATATTGTATTTCATTCAAACTACGGCGAGTACCACCATGATGTTCGGCTCGAAAATAGAAAATATACAGGCACTTCGAATCAATATTTCAAAAAAGGTTGACAAACCGTAGAGGACCGTACAAGAACGGAAAACTATCTGGACATTCATAGAACATACTGCTCTATTTCATTCAAACTACGGTGAGTACCACCATGAGCTTTGGCTGAAGAATAGAAAAAATATACAGGCACTTGGAATCAATATTTCAGAAGAGGTTGATAAACCGTACAGGACCGTACAAAAGCGAAAAACTATCTGAACATTCAGAAAACAAAATATTGTATTTCATTCAAACTACGGCTAAAAAACTACGAGTACCACCATGATCTTTTTTTTGAAATATTGATTCGAAGTGCCTGTATATTTCCTATGTTTTGGCCGAAGCTCATTGTGATACTCGCCGTAATTTGAATGAAATAGAGCATTTTGTTCTATGAATGTCCAGATTGTTATTTTCTCTTGTACGGTGCTGTACGGTTTATCAACCTTTTTAGAAATAAATGAGATAAAAACACAAGGTTTAACTTTGATCTACACTTTATTTGAAAAAATTCGACGACGTTTCGCTGACACAGCAGCTTTATCAAGAATGAAAAATAGAATGAAGAGTATGGTATTATAAACAAATCGTAGAACAAGTTGGATGAATAACAGGAAAATCCACACCGAGCCATTGTACAGTTAGTATGAAAGGTAATAAAAACTAATTGAACAAGTTAAGTAGGGTGAGTAATTCAAATCTACCTGTTCATTCAAAAGCTTGTCCGAATGTTTGTATCTATTTATTTCTAATGCTTCTAGGAGATCTAATTTTGAACTTTTGATTTTATATGTAATATGTCAAAGTTTTTATTGAATGAATGGTTTTCTTTTATTAGGTGGTTTGAATAATTTGAATCAGATTTATTTTTGTCGAAGCTACGTTTATGTTCAGATGTTCTTATGCCAAAACTCCTATAGGTCCTACCGATGTAAATTTTATCACAAGAACCGCAATTGAGTTTATAGATTCCTGATTTACTTGATTTTTCAACACGAGATTTATTATTTTTAATATGTTTACCTAAGTTATTAGAAGTTTTGAAAGCTAAATTAAGATTTTGTTTGACGAGAAAGGATTTAATATTTGTACTTGCAGAACCGCAGAATGTTAAACTGTTGAATATTTTATAGTCTTTATGAATAGGATATACTTCATTTATTGCTTTTGATAGAGTTTTTACGAATGATTAGGTCTATCATATCCGGATTATATGAATTATTAATGGCTATCTGTTTGATGATGTTTAACTCTTTATTATAATCTTCTACTGATAAAGGTAAATTGAGTAACCGATGTACCATGCTGTTCAAAGCTGCAACTTTGTGTTGAATGGGATGTAATGAGTAGTTATGTATAATTGTATCAGTATGTGTTGGTTTACGAAAGACCGAAAAACATGATTATTATTTTGTTTTGTGATTTTTAAGTCCAAAAATTTATGGAATCGTTCTGTTCAACTTCTATCGTGAATTTAATGTTCAAATGGATGGAATTAATGAAATTAACAAATAAGTCTAATTGACGAGTAGTTCCAATGAAACATACTAAGATGTCGTCAACATATCTATACCAATAAAGAAATTTGGAAATGAGTGGATGTGTATGAATTTTCTGTTCAATATTATTCATAAAAATCTCTGCTAAAAGTGGACTCAAAGGATTTTCCATGATCAAACCATTTTCACTACTGTAATATCTTTTTAGAAATATTAATTCGAAGTGCCTGTATGTTTTCTATTCTTAACCCAAAGCTCATGGTGGTACTCGCTGTAGTTCGAATGAAATAGAGCATTTCGATCTATGAATGTCCAGATAGTTTTACGCTCTTGTACGGTCCTATTGGGTTTGTTTACCCATTTTGAAATGTTGATTCTTGGTGCCTGTATATCTTCTAATTTCAGGCCGAAGCTCATGGTGGTACTCGCCGTAGTTTGAATGTAATACAATATTTCGTTATCTGAATGTCCAAATTGTTTTTCGCTCTTGTACGGTCCTGTACGGTTTGCCAACATTTTTTGAAATATTGGTTTGAAGTGCCTGTATATTTTCTATTTTCAGGCCGAAGCTTATGTGGGTACTCGCCGTAGTTCGAATGAAATACAGTATTTTGTTCTCTGAATGTCCAAATGGTTTTTTCGCTCTTGTACCATCGCGTACGGTTTGTCAACCTTTTTTGAAATATTGATTCGAAGTGCCTATATATGTTTTATTTTCAGGCCAAAGATCATGGTGGTACTTGCCGTAGTTTGAAGGAAATACAATATTTTGTTCTCTGAATGTCCAAATGGTTTTTAGCTCGTGTACGGTCCTGTACGGTTTGTCAACCTTTTTTGAAATATTGATTCAAAGTGCCTGTATATTTTCCATTTTCAGGCCGAATATCATGGTGGTATTCGCCGTAGTTCGAATGAAATACAGTATTATGTTCTCTGAATGTCCAGATAGTTTTTTCGCTCTTGTACGGTCCTGTACGGTTTGTCAACCTTTTTTGAAATATTGATTGGAAGTGCCTGTATATGTTCTATTTGCAGACCGAAGATCATGGTGGTACTCGCTGTGGTACGAATGAAATACAGTATTTTGTTCTCTGAATGTCCAGATGGTTTTTCGATCTAGTAACGTTCTGTGAGGTTTTTCCTCTATTTTTATGCCAGAACTCACGCTATGGAATGAATAATATGGAGAAATTTGTTCTTCGTTACTTCGTCGTATCAATTAAATCATTTGGTATGTACTAAACTAGTTATTTCAAAAATTATATATACATGTCACCCTTGCCCTAATGACTAACTATCCCCATTTTACAGTCAAGTCGTCGTTAAGTTAATAATAATAATAATAAGATCATCCCTGAAGAGGAAGGAGAAATATTTTAGATTTGGCAACGTAGCGCACAGTATTCACTCTATCCCACATTCAACATTCACCATGTCAGAATCTGTGGCTGGCAAAGTGTGGCTAAGTTCACATTAATATGGTAGCGTAGCAGAAACACCAGAATGTGACACCCTGGGGTCGGCGTTTTCCATAACCAGCAGAAGTCGCGCAAAAATTGAATGACATCAGATGCAGGTTAGATCCATCCCTATTGAATTGATTAATTGTATGAATAGAATGCGATGATTATTGAGGCATTTCATTTGACTCGAAATCAATTAATGTCTGTTTATGATACGAAAAAGAGAGACAATGTCTGAACAATAGGCACATTAATTATTGATATAGGAAATACAGGAACAATTATCACAACCGAAAACGAAAGTATCTTTTTGAATAAACTAAATAATTAAACTCCTTCTATTGGTAAATGTTTTGAACTAAAGACTGACCTTTATGACCAATGTAAGTGAGGCTTAAAATGTTGCATTGACATCTTTCAATATCATCATCATCATCATTAGCCTAGAAGTTTGTCCACTGCAGGACGTAGGCCTCCCGTGATTGCTTCCAAAACTGTCTATCATGCTCACTCTGAATCCAATTAGTATGATTTCGTTGCAGGTCGTCAGCCCATCTGGTTGGTGGTCTGCCCCGGTTTCTCACCGCTTCCTGTTTAGGCCTTCACTCTATGAGCCGTTTTGTCCATCTATTATCGCTCATTCTGGCAACATGCCCCGTGCAATTCCACTTCAAAGTTGCGATCCTCTTAATGGCATCTATCACTCCAGTTCTTCTGCGGATTTATATATTGGAAATTCTATCCCTAAGCAATAAACCTAGCATCGATCTTTCCATTGCACGCTGTGTAGTTCTTATTTCATTCATTGATTTCTATGTAAAAGTTAATGTCTCTGCACCATATGTGATAACGAGGAGAAGACATTGGTTGTTTACCTTTCTCTTCAGGCATATTGGAAGGTGAGATCTGAAAATATATCTTAGGTTTCCGAAGGCTGCCCATGTCAATCCCACCCTCATATGAAATTCACATATCTGATTATCTTTACCTAACCGTATTTCATGACCTAAGTATTTATAAGATGTTGTCATGTCTATTGGGATGCCATTAATATTCATATGTTCGCTTAGAACAAGATTTGTCTTCTGTCGAGTTTTGGAAACATTTATCTTTAGCCCTACTTGTTGGGAAGCCTCGTTTAGTCTTCGAGAATTTTCTTAGCCTTTTCAATGCGATCTGCAAATGAAACCACATTGTCTGCAAACCTGAGATGAGTCAGCATCTCGCCGTTAATATTTATACCAGAGTCTTCCCAATCTAAACACCTCAAAAAAGCCTAGGGAACACTTCTGAATATCGATATATCGTATCCAGAACGATCAATATTTTTTTTAAGAAATGAACACCTGCATCAATTTCTCACCTAATTATGTAGAGTGCCGCAACAGATTCCAGTTTTTTTTTATAAAAAACTAAAAATGTAGCAGATGCGACGCTGCTTTATAAATATTTCATGTATTCAGTCTTTGAAATCAGTTAGTTGGTACTTTGTTTCTGTTGTAAGCACAAATAAAAGATTCTTGTTTTGTGATTCGACCATGAAGAGACGACATTTGACTAGAGAAGAGTTGTTACGAGCCGTTGGCATGCTCCAAGCTGGGAGCTCACAACGGGAAGTATCCAGGGTTCTGGGAAGTAGCCCAAGTGTCATAAAGCGTTTATGGTCGCGTTTCAATGAAACAGGTAGCGTAGAAGAACGCCATACAGGTCGTTTCAGGATTACTACAGTCGCCCAAGACCGATTTTTGTTTTTACAAGCCAGGAGAGGTCATACTACCACAGCATCTCAATTAGCTCAAAAGCTATCACGAATTCATAATGAACAAATTCCGACCAAACTGTGAGAAGACGACTGCACGAAGGTCAACACCACTCCAGACGTCCTTTAAGAGTCCCACAATTGACCCATGGAAATCGCGCTGCTCGTTTAGTTTGGTGCCAAGAACACGTAAACTGGGATCAAGAGAGGTGGGCCACAGTTCTCTTCAGTGATGAATCTAGATTTAGTTATTATCCCGATTCGAGAAGAATTCGAATATGGAAGGAACCTGGAAAGAAAAACCGTCTCCAGCATGCTCGAGAAGTTGTTAGACAGGGTGGCGGATCAGTGATGTTTCGGGGAGGTATACGCCTTGGTATACCTCGTTTTCATACAGAACAACCTCGCGGGAAATTCTCACGCAAATGAGATAGTTTTACCTGTAGTGGTACCGTATCTCCAAACGATGGATCAAAATCCACTCTTCCAACAAGATAATGCCCCTCCTCATCGTGCAAGAGTTGTCTTCAACGTTCTTGAAGAGAATGATATCGATCTTATACCGTGGCCGTCCTGCTCCCCAGATCTGAATCCCATCGAGCATGTATGGGACACCCTGAAAAGAAATCTCCTGCGTCGGAACGTCTTCCATCATGAACAGGAGCTTCGATTAGCAGTTCAGGGGGCTTGGAATGACTTAGGCCAAAATGTAATAGACAATTTAATATTGAGCATGCCGCGAGGATGCCAAAGTGTCATTAATAACAGAGGTGGACCTTCTGGGTACTGAAAAATATAAGTGCTTCCATATCGTTTCGAAAATATTAGCTTAGGATTTTTTTTTTTGTGTTTTACCAAATTTCGTCATTTTCAAATTTTTTTTTATGATAGGTGCCTTGGAGAAGTCAAATATTATTTTGTTTTCTTGAGAATACATTATATACAATACATCCTAACAAAAACCGAAAGATTTCTATAAATTTGAATTATCAAATTCATATTTTAAAGATATTGGTAAGTGTTCCTTAGACTTTTTTGAGGGGGGCGTACACCTCTTCCAACAGGTTTCTTTTCTGTAATATCATGGAGTTTGACACTTGCAGTTGAATTTTCATAAACATATTTTATGATTGTGGTGTACCAATAGTATATTCTACAGTCTGTTAGGGCCTCGAGCATCTTGTGTGGATTAATCGTATCAAACGCTTTCTCGTAGTCAACGATTATACGGACTAGTGGTTCATCGTACTCAACTGATTTCTCAATAAGATTTTTCACAACTAGGAGATGATGATTTGTGCCGAATTCTGATCTGAATCCAGCCTGCTCTCTTGGTTGGTATAACTCAAACTTTGCGTTCATTCTGTTGGTGATAATTCTGGTGAACAACTTATAAATATGAGACAATAAGATTGGTCGATAGTTTTCTAGTTTTGTTATGTTACCTTTTTGTGTATGAGTACAATAGTGGCATTATTCCACTGTTCTGGCGTAGTTCCCGCATTCGTTAAAAAGTGTTTTCAATGCATCTAGTAGTTTATCTCCACCTGATTAAACTGCTTCAATCGCTATCTCATCCTCACCTGGTGATTTTTCATTTCTATGAGTGCTTTTGGTATTTCAGAAATGATTATTTCGGGGATGTCTTCTGAGCCTTGGTTTACGACTTGTTGGATTTCATTTTTATTTCTGAGCTGTGGGTGACGCTTGAACAATTCTTCATAGAAATTTTCCACTGTTGTAAGAATATCGTTTATATTTCTGACTAGTTAGCCTTGTGCGTTAGTTAATTCACAGATATTTTTTTACCATTTGCCATTTTCCGTTTGAGAACCTTTAAACCTTTATTATCTTCATCACCTTAGTGATCATGTTTAAGTTTTACGCTCTAACATCCTTTCTGACTTCTTTTGAAATGATCTTATTCAGCTGCCGCAGTCTTCCACCATATTTATATGGTAAATTTTTTCTTTCCTCTATCTTTTTTTTCGTGTTGTCGATCAATTTCTTCTCCCTTGCAGATCGTTTATCACCTCGTCAATTCCCTTGATGATACACATATTGAGCTTTTTGGTGTCAACAACGTTGTTCCGTAAATATTCCTCTCTTTCTAGATGCCTTTCTATTTCATTTTGGAACTGTGTCTGGTTTTCAGCTTCTGTCCATCATTTTCCTCTGGATTCCAATATTTGTTTTGTTCGTTCATTCTCTATATTGATGGTTACTTTCGTTCTGATCAATCTATGGTCACTTCCAATTAAAAACTTATTCAACACTGTGACATCCTGGATAATGTACTTTTTGTCTGTGATAATGAAATCGATTTTATTTTTATACTGTCCATTGGGGCTTATCCAAGACCATTTTCTTTGTAGCTTTTTATTGAAAAGAATGTACATCGCATACAGACCATTGAGCTGTAAAAAGTTTAACAGTATATTTCTTAGCTCATTTCTTTCCCGTAACCATATTTTCCTATCAGTCAATATATAACATACATAAAGGTTTACTTTTGCAACATTGTGTTTTAGAGCGTTTAAAAAAAATGTCTAAGTTTAAGCCAACAAAGCATAATATGCTCGAAGCGTTATTCTTTTGCTCTAATTTAAAGAAAATTGCCGCCGAATATCACAGAATGTTGATTGAAGCCTACGATGACCATGCTCCATCTGATTTTACTTGTAAATGAATGGTTTCTTTAATTCAAATCTGTTAGTTTCGGTGTAATCGACAAAGAACACTTAAGAGGGAAGAAAAAGTGCGAAGGTACTGAACTACAGGCTATCATAGATCGATAGACGTTTATTCAATACAATTGTATACAGAAATTTTTTTACCTTTCGCCTTAAAACTTGTCAAAAGAAAAAAAAGAAAAATACAATGTAATATATAACAAACTTTAAGATAACATTTGTGCTCACTTAATATAGTGTATATTATTTTAATTTTAGTTTATTATAAACTGATACTCAATCTAGATGAAACATCACAATTGTAAAAATAAGAACATGAAACCTTTACATACATTAAATTTATCTGGCATATAATATTATTCATTATAGCCCATATAACTGCTACAGAATCTGCACCATACCTTTTAAATTCTGAGCTGTGCATTGAAAAAGTCTTGTTCTTCAATTTTTATATAACTATTTCGAATCGAATAGGGAATTTTGTTGTATATCTTCACAATTATGTGTTCTACATTCTTTTGAAGATATCCATAATTGTATTTATTCGATTTCAAATTCGTCCTGTGTCGAGTTATGTATGGGTGCTCACATTGTAAAAAGAGATCAAGGTTAGGTTACAAAGATTACAGCCTCGCAGATAAACATACTTGGAAGGGTAAGTAATTTATTCTTCACAAAGTTTTCTATAACTTTATCTGCTGTTCAAGTTAAAAATATTTCGCAGGCATTTTTGTGCAACCTAAAGATGCGATTTGAACAACTTGCATTCCCCCAAAGTAAGTATGTCATAACGAATCCTAGATTCTTCATGAGCATGATATGTGAATAAAGCATTTCGGGTAACAAGTGAGCAAATCACTCGCAGAGCGTATGCATAACTGCCAATCTGGCTCGCCAAGTTCTGAGTTTGGGAACTCCAAGCTAATCTGGAGTCAATAATTACCTCCAAAAACCGCATTTGTTCCAATGATTGGATTCCGTTGTCCCTGTAGGTGATCGCAGTCTTATTGTGGTTTGGTTTAAAGTCAAACTTCAACAACTGAGTTTCCTCAGAATTCAACATAAGGTTGTTTATTGACGTAATTGTAGAGATCACTTAGATTTTTTGATATTTTTCGTTTGAGGGATTCATCATTTTCAGAGCTCGTAATAATATTTGTGTAGTCTGCAAACCGAATGACAAGGTCTTTATTGAGCCCCGCTAAGTCATTAGTATAAACGATGTATAAGAGCGGGCCGAGAATTGTTCCTTGAGGAATGCCTCTCTGCGAAAACTGCACATTAGACGATAGGGTTTCATCGTGTTAATCTCTTTCTGATACTTGTTGTGGCCTATTAGACAAATAGCTCTCGAACAGCTTGAGTACAACTGCCCTAATGCCGTATATCTCCAATTTTTTCAATAAAATAGTTCTATCGACGCTATCGAAAGCTTTTGTCAGATCTCACGCCATCGCAACTATAGGTTTGTTGTTATTGAGTGATTCATAAATCGCACACAAAGCCATGTAAACCGCCCTGATAGTGCCTTTTCCCTTTCTAAAGCCCTCTTGAGATTCAGAAAAAACCATTTTTTGTTCTGAAAAATTGACCAGTCTTGTATACATAATTTTTTCAAAAACTTTGCAGGAGTTATTTGAGATAGAAATTGGTCAATAATTGCCCATAAGCCTTTTGCCATATACCATATGAAGAAATAATTTTTGCACATTTAAGCTCATTCGGAAAGACTCCATTTCGAATGTTGAGGTTTATTATATAGCACAACGGGTAAACTATTAAGAGCTGCTCGATTGATGGAATCTTGATCACAAATAGTATCCACAACTGTAAAGTAAATCTGCTGCAGCTGCTTGATCACCTCCACAATAAGTTGTTTTAGAGTAGATGTGGAAACTGTTTCAGAAGTGAATTTATGTGGAATCACTCGATTCCAGTTTTTCAAATTCCTCTGATCATAAACACAAGATCATGATCTGATGTCTTATCAGATCTGCTAAGTGTCCTTGATCTTAATTGCCAGAAATATACGCATTATTTTGCTCGTAATGAAGACAAGGATGTTACATTAGTAAGTAGCAGGCAGTGCCTTTTTTATTTCTTCATTTCTTTACTTGTTATATGAACAAATGATAACTTTGACGATAGTTGTCATAGATTGGTTACATAAGGCAATTGAAAAAATTCATAAAATATCTATAGCAGTATGATTGTACATAGAAAGAGCTAATGTCTTGTCTTGAAGATACCGTTCTTCACCTGTTGCCTTTAAGTTAGCCTTTCCCGATTGAGAAATAAAAATGAATTCGAATTTTCTCTCATTGAATATATCTATGTACTTAAAAGAAAGTCGTGTTAGTTACACTATTTACAACTCAAGAACGGCTGTACAGATATGGCTGAAAATTGGTCGGTAGGTAGCTTAGAGCCAGGAGACGGACATAGGATACTGTTTATCCCGTTCGACAGCGTTCCCGTGTGACTTGGACGTTTAGATGACAATTTTCGTAGGAAATCAATGAAAAAGTGGAGTGAACTATAAAATGAACAAATAAAAAAGGAAAAGAAAGAAAATTATGATACTTTAATGAAGGCAATCGATGATGAAAATGGTGGTTTAGATTACCTAGATGCTCCTGGTGGAACTGGTAAGACATTCCTCAGGTCAGTAGTTTTAGCCACTGTTCGTGCATGATCCAACATAGCAGTTGCAGTGGCTTCTTCTAGGATAGCAGCCACATTGTTTGAAGGATGAAAACTATTTTTCTTTCAAGATGGGATCACGATCAAGAAGAATAGTAAAAACGGTGAATGAAAATTATTATCAAGATGAGGAAACTCCAACATAGCGTTGGCGTAGTAATTCTTCTAGCAGCTCCAACTCATCTAGAAGCTCAGGTGAGAGATCGTTCATCGAAGATAGCGATGATTCCGTTAGAGACCCAAATTTCACCGTCAACAAAGTAATTGAAGGAAGTTCGGATGATGAAGAAGCTTACACCTTGATATTACTGTCCACAGTACCTCTAAACGAATTGTGTCAAGACTTAATAAATAGTGCAGGCATAGAAAATTGTGTTTCCAGCTCTATGGACCAATTGAAGATCCTATCGTTGCGGATTTAATATGCGACCAGGAAAAAATTGCAAACACACCATAGGATGAGGCTCGTGAAGACGTCGTGGCAAAGAATACTGAAAATAAAACAAATGAAATTACTCCGACAAAGAAGGGGAAGAAACAAAGAGATGAAGAAAAGTGGAAGAAAAGTATCGCGAAAGAACTAAGAAACTCCGGCAAATCCTACTCTTCCATCAGAACAACGAAAGTTGTGCAAGAACGCCAAATGAAGGAGCCTTGCAAAGATAACTGTTCATTTAAATGTCAAATTAATTTTACCGTAGAACAGCGAAAACATTAAATGAAGATCACTGGAATTTGGGTATTATTGAAAAACAATTGACGTTTGTTGCCAACTTTACCGAAGTTATCGTTTCCAAAGTTCGATATGTGAAACTAGACTCCGAGGGAGACCAGATTCAATCCAAGCGTGAACATGTCAATTTTATATCATAAGGTGAAAACATTAGAGAGTTTAAGTTATTTTTCAAAAATGAATCTCCTCCGAAACATGGATACTCAAGCGATTCCTAGAAACCGAAAAATCGCACCGACTTTGTGGGGATTGAACCCAGGCAACTCTGTGCAGGAGACGAGCATCATATCCCCTACGCCACCGAGCCGGTAAAATTTCTTTTTTCAGTTTATCTGTTTCCTGTGTTGCATTAAAAAACAACTCGGTAAGACTAGGACCGCTTGAAATTATTATGAAATTTGAAAAATAATGTTTCATTTTATGAGAAAGTTGGCCGACCTAATTAAAACTAGCATATCTCTTTTCGGGTTTCTCTAGAATGAAATATAATAATTGTGATTGTTCTATGCATATATTAATTTTATTTATGGAACAGGCTGGTATACTGTTGTTGGAGGCTATTCATTTTATAGTATTTATTTCGGTTTTAAAATCTTGAATTGTGAGGGAGTTAGGAAAAGCTCTGTGGACCATAGAATTGTAGGCGGCGAGCTTAGGATTCAAATGATTAAATGAGTCTACTGGGATTGTTGCGTCTGTGAATGATTCTCTTCTATAGATATTATAAGTAAAGGTATTGTTTATGTTTGTTATAGTTAAGTCTAGAATATTCATAAAGTCATGAGCCATGAAAAAAATGATATGTCATCAATATCATTTGTATAGTTACCAATCTTACAAAAAGAATTAGTTTTTCTTTCCTATGCGTTGAAGTCACCTATGAACCAGAATAAATTGAAATATGTAAAATTGACATATGACACGCATTTCATTTTCAATTGAATAACATAAAACGACACCAAAAACGATTGCAGCATAACGAGTCCGCATACTCCAGTACGTTTTCTCTATTGCACCTACTTTCCCTGGGTAACCGAGACTGCCGGTGGCATATTCAGTAATAGCCGACGCACTAGAGACCCAAAGTCACTTTGGTTGCCTCCTACCATCTAATTTCAATTGGAAGTTCAATTTAGGACAGAAAGGGGCTCAGAAGTAGATTAATATACTCTGTGACAAAAAAGTACCCGGAAATTCGAAATAAAAGGCAGAAATCCTAATTTACTTTAATGTTTATTGAATCTCCTTTAAAATATGCCCTATTTGAACAGATACACATGTGACAACGTTTTTTCCAATCATTGAAACATTTTTTATAGTAGCTTTTAGGTATGACCTTCAGTTCCGTCTGTGAATATAAACGAAAAAAGTCACACGGATCTAGATCAGGCCAATAAGGTGGCTGCTCGATGGTATATTATCGCGTGTTTGGTCTCAAAGTTAACTGTGGTTCGATGAGATGATGTGTTATCGTCATGCGAAATGCACGAATCGTTTCGCCACATATCTGGCCGTTTACGGCGAATATTTTCACGGAAACGTCTCAGAACTGTTAGATAGAAGTTCTTATTAACCGTTTTATATTGCGGAATGAATTCATGATGAACCACACTATGAATATCCAAGAAAACAGCCAGCATCGTCTTTTTTTTCAATCGTCTTTGGCGAGGTTTTTTTCGGTTTTAGCTCATTTTATCCCCACCCATTCCGATGATTGTTGGCTCGTTAGTGTGTCGTATTCATAGACCCATGTCTCGTCACTAGTAATGATCCGTCCCATGAACGTTTGATTATAATTCGCACGATCCAGCATGTCTGCAGCTGGTACTGTTTTTGAAGAAACTTCAGCTTTATCGGAACGAGCCGAGCGGCGACGCGCCGCATGCCCAATTGGTTCACCAAAATTAAACGAGTAGTTTCACGAAAGATGTTGAGATCACGAGCTATCCCTCTAACACTGGCGTGACAATTTTCGAGCACCATTTCCTTGATTTTTTGGACGCTATCGTCGAATGAAAAGGTCGAAGGTCGTCCGGAACGAAGCAAATCTTCAACGATTTCCCGATCGTCTTTAAAGGCTTTATACCACTCGCACACTTGGGTTTTCGATAAAACAGAGGCTCCATAAGCCTTTTCCAGCATTCTAAAAAATTCAGCACACAGAATTTCGTTCAAAATACAAAATTCGCAGAGTACCACTGATTACGACTGGTTTCAACAGTTGTCGTAAACAATCAGGTTGACAGATCGAGCTCATGTTCGTTATAGTAATTAAGGACAGTTTTACCTACATAAAGAAACCTAAAATATCAAAAAATACCCAACGCGAGCAATTCAAATGAGAATTTCCGGATACTTTCTTGTCACAGAGTATGTAATTCAATATAACAAATAACATCAAAAAATCTCAACGGAATAATTTTTTTTATTTGTTTTCGCCCAATCCTACATTCAACTTTTTTGGAGTAAATGATTCTCCTAAACTTCCGATTTTTTCAATTACTTAATCTTTGTTTCAGCAGCTTAAATTTTTATACCTCCCATAGAATTACTTGTTGATTGAATACTTTTCCTTTCCGCAGATCTATCCGTTTAAATTTCGGAATATCACCATCATTGTATTTGAAACAATTATGTAAATCGGATATATGAAAATTGTTGCCTTTGTCTTTGCCGGATGAAAAAAAAATTGAATCTGTAAAGGTTTTTCTATAAGGCACCTGAAAATTTTTTCTTCCTTTTTTAAAGCTATGTATTTCATGAGTTGAAGGCATATTGTTATTTTCTGATGTATTTTCAGTTTGTGAATTAGGATATTGGGTGATTACTATCAAATATTAGGGAAATCTTCAAATAGTAAAGAAGAGATTTCGTGGTTTTATTTCTTGCAATCGGCGTATCGAGTATAATTGCCTACGGAATAGTGGAACATCACAAAACTCATCCCTACAAAGTGTGGGAGCTTCTTTTTTAGTTGGTTTAACGGGATATTTAAATAATAATAACACTTGACTGCACTAAACCGGCAATATATACAACAACGTTCAATCAATAATGAATGGTTCACAATACAACCAAGAGCAATAATACAATGCTGAAGAAATGAAAAAAAATAATATAAATATATTCAATAGAGGTGGCAAAACAATAATCGCCATTAGCAACCACCGGAAAACAGAACAATCAATGACATTTGACAGAACTTTACAGCACTAACTCTATGGTTCTCCTTGCGGTCACAATATGAACTAACGAAAAGGATAAGGTATGGCGCGAAATTCAAAAAATTAATTGGATCGTTCGCCTGCAATTGAGCGAACATTTCAGTGAAAATATGAATAATAATCCCAACCTTCTTCAAAATATCCATTTCTCTGAAGAGCCCTCTCAGAAGATCAATTGCATTTGTAGAAAGATGTTTCTCGCCTGCATTTCGATAGTCGAGTACGGGATTATTAAGATGATAATTCTCTAGGGAACTGGATCGGTAGGAGGAGACCGATTAGGTGGCTAGCAAGGTCGCCAAATCTGAGTATATCGATTTCTTTATAGGGCTATTTAAAATCCAAAGTATAAAAGTATAAGCAATGCAGCTTTGACGCGTTGCGAACGAAAGTTCAAACAAAATGCCAAATTTTAATACCTAATGTCCACAAGAACGTTATAAGGGAGAGAACAGTTTATACAATTGTATATAAACGAGATGGGGTCATTATGAATTGTTTTATGCTTCAGTTTCACAACAAGCAGAAATTCAACTCATTGTAGACTCATTCGTTTCTCTTAATGATTTGTATTGAATACTCTTGCATTTGTTGGCTCAACTGTTATTTTGAAAATTAATAGTAAGAATTTCTACGTTGTAATCTGCTGACTATCTCTTTGTTGGCGTCTTCTGCATCGAATGCAATAATTGAATTTGAATTAATCGTCCCGATGTACCAGCACACTAACGGAATGAAGACTCTTCAAAGAACCCTATCACAAAGAGTTGACCTATTTTTTTCTCATTTTCTATGAAGTGCCACATGATACTTTTTGTGATTGATGTTCTCAAGTTTCGAAATGCTGAGGGTAGGGGGTTAATTCCTTCAACTTCAATAACTGATATCAATCTGATTTACTATTCATCAAAATATATACATATATACATACACTGTATTTGGAACACCCTGAATCGAAAATCTAAAAATTATAAATGAGATAAAAAACACAAGGTTTAACTTTAATCTACACTTTATTTGAAAAAATTCGACGACGTTTCGCTGACACAGCAGCTTTATCAAGAATGAAAAACAGAATGAACAGTATGGTATTATAAACAAATGGTAGAACAAGTTGGATGAATAACAGGAAAATCCACACCGAGCCATTGTACAGTTAGTATGAAAGGTAATAAAAACTAATTAAACAAGTTAAGTAGGGGTGAGTAATTCACATCTACCTGTTCATTCAAAAGCTTGTCCGAATGTTTGTATCTATTTATTTCTAATGCTTCTAGGAGATCTAATTTTGAACTTTTTGATTTTATATGTAATATGTCAAAGTTTTTATTGAATGAATGGTTTTCTTTTATTAGGTGGTTTGAATAATTTGAATCAGATTTATTTTTATCGAAGCTACGTTTATGTTCAGATGTTCTTATGCCAAAACTCCTATAGGTCCTACCGATATAAATTTTATCACAAGAACCGCAATTGAGTTTATAGATTCCTGATTTACTTGATTTTTCAACACGAGATTTATTATTTTTAATATGTTTACCTAAGTTATTAGAAGTTTTGAAAGCTATATTAAGATTTTGTTTGACGAGAAAGGATTTAATATTTGTACTTGCAGAACCGCAGAATGTTAAACTGTTGAATATTTTATAGTCTTTATGAATAGGATATACTTCATTTATTGCTTTCTGATACAGTTTTTACGAATGATTAGATCTATCATATCCGGATTATATGAATTATTAATGGCTGTCTGTTTGATGATGTTTAACTCTTTATTATAATCTTCTACTGATAAAGGTAAATTGAGTAGCCGATGTACCATGCAGTTTAAAGCTGCAACTTTGTGTTGAATTGGATGTAATGAGTAGTTATGTATAATTGTATCAGTATGTGTTGGTTTACGAAAGACCGAAAAACATGATTATTATTTTGTTTTGTGATTTTTAAGTCCAAAAATTAATGGAATCGTTCTGTTCAATTTCTATCGGAATTTAATGTTCAAATGGATGGAATTAATGAAATTGAGAAATAAGTCTAATTGACGAGTAGTTCAATGAAACATACTAAGATGTCGTCAACATATCTATACCAATAAAGAAATTTGGAAATGAGTGGATGTGTATGAATTTTCTGTTCAATATTATTCATAAAAATCTCTGCTAAGAGTGGACTCAAAGGATTTCCCATGATCAAACCATTTTCACTACTGTAATAGATGTTGTTGAAAGAAAAATAATTTTGTTCAATGCAAACGTCCAACAGATTCAATATTTCTGATTTAATTATGTGGTTAACATGATTCGAATTTAACATGTTTTCGATTAATTTTTTGACATCACCTGGAGGAACACTTGGGTATAAATTCTCAACATCAAACGAAATAAGTTTTGCGTTAGGTGGTAACTCTTTATTGGTATAGATATGTTGACGACATCTTAGTATGTTTCATTGGAACAACTCGTCAATTAGACTTATTTCTCAATTTCATTAATTCCATCCATTTGAACATTAAATTCACGATAGAAATTGAACAGAACGATTCCATTAATTTTTGGACTTAAAAATCACTAAACAAAATAATAATCATGTTTTTCGGTCTTTCGTAAACCAATACATACTGATACAATTATACATAACTACTCATTACATCCAATTCAACACAAAGTTGCAGCTTTAAACAGCATGGTACATCGGTTACTCAATTTACCTTTATCAGTAGAAGATTATAACAAAGAGTTAAACATCATCAAACAGATAGCCATTAATAATTCATATAATCCGGATATGATAGATCTAATCATTCGTAAAAACTGTATCAGAAAGCAATAAATGAAGTATATCCTATTCATAAAGACTATAAAATATTATACAGTTTAACATTCTGCGGTTCTGCAAGTACAAACATTAAATCCTTTCTCGTCAAACAAAATCTTAATATAACTTTCAAAACTTCTAATAACTTAGGTAAACATATTAAAAATAATAAATCTCGTGTTGAAAAATCAAGTAAATCAGGAATCTATAAACTCAATTGCGGTTCTTGTGATAAAATTTATATCGGTAGGACCTATAGGAGTTTTGGCATAAGAACATCTGAACATAAACGTAGCTTCGATAAAAATAAATCTGATTCAAATTATTCAAACCACCTAATAAAAGAAAACCATTCATTCAATAAAAACTTTGACATATTACATATAAAATCAAAAGTTCAAAATTAGATCTCCTAGAAGCATTAGAAATAAATAGATACAAACATTCGGACAAGCTTTTGAATGAACAGGTAGATGTGAATTACTCACCCTACTTAACTTGTTTGGTTAGTTTTATTACCTTTCATACTAACTGTACAATGGCTCGGTGTGGATTTTCCTGTTATTCATCCAACTTGTTCTACGATTTGTTTATAATACCATACTCTTCATTCTGTTTTTCATTCTTGATAAAGCTGCTGTGTCAGCGAAACGTGTAGATTAAAGTTACACCTTGTGTTTTTTATCTCATTTATATCATGGATCTACATCAAGTAACGGCCTCCACAATTCAAATCTAAAAATTATTGATTTATATAGATAATCGAAAGGCCTTTTTCAGCGATGTACCCATGTTCCCCATGATTATTATGTAGCTTCGCAATGGTGGAGGTGAGATTACTTATTGAAAATTCATCACTCTTTTCTCTAGCAATAATGTCAAGTTGATGAAGTTGAAAGCGTTCAATTGATACGCTTACCTGCATTCCATTTCTTTCCACTAAATTGGAAATGAAATTTATAAAAGAAAGGTAGACACATAAAGAAATGATAGTTTAAGATTATATTTATGGCAAAATATATCTAACTAAAAATAAATAATAATCATATCACTATTCACAAGTCAACGATAATATCAGAATGGTAATGTGTTTTCGGTTTTCTCAGTTGCAACACTTAATGGTAGTAAGTTGGGCCAGCAAGTTTAGCATAGGCTGGGGCAGCATAAGTCAATGGAGCAGCTACTTTGGCAATGGGGGCAGCGTATGCTGGAGCAGCATAGGTGGCATGGGCAGCGTATGCTGGAGCAGCATAGGTGGCATGGGCAGCGTATGCTGGAGCAGCATAGGTGGCATGGGCAGCGTATGCTGGAGCAGCATAAGCTACGGGGGCAGCAGCGGCATATTTAGCAACGACTGGAACGGCAGCTTTGACGGCTACGGCAGCAGGTTCTTTGTGGACAACAGCGTTGAAACCATTGTGTGAATCAGCAGTGTATTCAACGGTACGTTTGCTACCATCTGATTCGATAAGGGAGTAACTTCCTTGTACAACATCACCACGACGAGATTCTTGTTGGGATTTGCTGTCACCGGTATGGGGGTCAGATACTGAGTATCCAAAGTCGTAATGGGCTGGGGCAGATGGTTCGGCTACGATGGTCTTGGCTACTGGTACAACAGCTTTGGCGACTGGAGCAGCATAAGATATAGCTGGAGCGGCGTAACTTACAGCTGGGGCAGCATATGTGGCTACCTTAGCTACTGGAGCGGCGTAACTTAAAGCTGGGGCAGCGTATGTAGCTACTTTAGCTACTGGAGCAGCATAAGAGACAGCAGGTGAGGCATAAGAGACAGCTGGAGATGCATATGATAAAGCAGGTGCAGCAGCATAGGTATGAGCTACAGGGGAAGCATAAGAAGCTACCTTAGCGTAGGCAGCTGGGGCTGCATATGCGGCAGGCGCATAATGAGCCACAGGTGCTGAATAGCTGGAATAGGATAAAGCTGGAGCAGCGGCATATCCTAATGGTGCACCAGCGCGGGCTACTGCCAAGAGAGTGGCGAAAGTTACGAACTGAAAAAAAAACAGAAAAATGAATTGCATTCTCATCTGAAGCCAGTATGTAGGTAAATGAACCATAGCTTCTTGAATTTTACCGTCAGCATATTTTCGACTGAAGTTATGTGCATCATTGAAAATAGAAAAACTTTTTGGAGTGAAACATTACGTGAGGAAAATCTGACTCGAAGACAAAAAGAGATACTCATTTACATCTTCTTTCATTCTTAAATGTTAATTACTTTTCTAAACGTTGTAGTAATAAATAGAGCAGTTAGTTGGCTGCATGTCTTAGTGTCACGGTGGTCGTTTTTAGGAGCAATGTCTACTTTAAATGTATTTATTCCATAATTAGCTCGAATATGCGTTTTCCGGCTGAAACAGAAAGGATGCTCACAACAGCATCATTTCTATTGAAGTGACGGACTGCATATTTATACCGTTTGACTGTGAAGTACTAGATTTGAACTTCGAACGTTATTTTCCGGAAAGGGTGATATTCGAAAACCCTGCTCATTCAAGCTGAATGCATAGCGTGCTACGCAGAGGGTTCAAAAACAAGGTAAAGTATATGAACTGCCATGATCTTGAGTATATATGGACACTGCACTGGACAGATTGAAGTATTTGGTATTACTCAAGAGCAGCAAAGCAATTTTCATTTTATATTCACGGATAATCAAATTGCAGTAACAGGATTTAGATCATATCAGATAACTAATATCACTTTACAAATCAGATGGACTAGTTATTGAACTGGAAGCTACCTGAGAAGGTACAAAGATGTACTTATAGACATTATTAGAAGATATGTTAAATCGGTTTGACAGATTTAACAGATTTGGTCATAAGAAATGTATTGAATTTGAATATTATAACAGCTTTGGCAATCAAAATGAAAACAATGTGAAAATGGGAGTGAACGGGTTAGCTTAACAAGGATGTGAAGGTGTCAAAATCCATTTGGATAGTGAAATAAATACATTAATTATAACGCAATTTTAAATCCGAATAACTTTTTGAGAAATATTGGGTGTTTGCAATAAAATTTATAGTAAGCTGTTACTGAATGTTAATCATCTTTCACGTGATCAATCAGGAAATGAAGTTAGTCAATAATCATCTATTTCTATCGCCAAACTCGGACCAAGTTCATCTTTGCATAAATAATTGCATAAATGTAAATAAAGATCATCACTTTCTTTCGAAGTTACCAAGATTCTAGCCTTGATCTATTATATCACACATATTTGATTGAAAAAATGACATAGGCTAGTCACTGAATATTTAAATAATGTAGTAATTTAGGCATTGCTAACTTTAGATAGAATAATTTCAATAATTAACTGTATGAAAAATATTCTAGAAGACATGCCGCTCTTGTTAATTAAAATTGATAGAAAATCTAATTTTCGTTCAGTAGAATTAATTTCTGGCGATTCATGGATTCATGAAATTCTTGAGAAATGCAGCATAAAGTTTGCGGCAGTATCAAATGTTGTGTGAAAATATTTTTTTGAACGATAAAAGATATTGGAAAAACTTTGTTCGATTAAGTCTGAATAGAACTCGAGTAAAAATGATTTGAAGAATTATTTCATTATTTATGAAATTTTTTGTAGCAACAAATTCGTTGTAAGGTCATAAATTTTCAAAATATTGGATTTGCAACAATAAAAATTCAATTCTCTATTTATGTCTACGAAAATCTATCTTAGAATTTGAGAGATTTTGAAAATTTTGAAACAAGACTAGACGATAAAATGTTAACGAATACTGGTATGTTAGTTGAATTCTTCGAATATCCATTACCCTAAAGTTTTAAATATTGTGAATTTCAAGCCTTTTTTCAAATAATTGATGTGAATCTTATTCAAAGAAATTTCAAAACTCTTCCTAGATTATGATTATACAAGGGTCGAAATGTACATATATTTATATACATCCTGGTATATCATACATTATATATCTGCATAATTTAATGAATGGGATTATCTAATTGAAAAAAGCGATAGGAAGAAAATATTTATACTTTCCAGAGGAAACAAGATTTATATTAATCATTTTCGAAATGTGAAAGGTTCTTTTGAATATTAATCAACAAAATTCGTAATTTGTTTTCAGAATTCAAATCCTGAATTAAACCATGTTTCTATCTAGTAAGAAATATTATTTTATTCAATCTTTCTGTGATCGATCCTATATCTTTCAACAATTATTTAATATTTTTATCTCAAGTAACCGTTACCAGCTATTGGATCTTCAAATTGTTGAAATGGTATGATATGGAAAAGTATATCCACGATTTTTCTCAATATAAGATAATTCTTCAACTACAAAAGTCCATTATGTAACACTCTTAATATTGATTTCGTTGAATGATTGAGAGATATTAAAAGAGGACCTAGGAATAAATATGTCTGAATACTATTTTAATTGCAGAAATGTAATATTCTTGTCCACGTACACGTTTAGTCTCACAAGCATAGTGCAAATTATAAAAACAGCGATTTTGTTGATCAGAATAAATATTGAAAATAATTTCAATTCCTTCATAAGTGATTCTTTTTTCAATTGAAAATAAAATTTAATTCCAACTAAGTCGATTCAAAGTTATCAAAAATTAAATTTAGCATTATATCCAAGGATACAATTTTCAGTAAAGTTATTTAAATTCAATGAAGCAGAAAATATGTATCATCGTAGACAAATTGAAGAAAATTTAAAACAGAATATTGTTTCTTGTGATCTACTACTTTTCATCAGATAATTATCACACCAAATTTATTAAACGATAATATCTGATGTTCTTTCTTGAAAGCTCCTATTGTATTATGAATATTGAAACTATTATATCATTTAAAAAAATTTTCGATTAAAAAATATTCCGCTTCGAATCTTTTTCACACATCGAACCACACTTGCGAGAATCACTATGTATACTTGGTTATATATAAACCGATTGTTATGTAATAATTTTTTAACCCATTAATAAAAACAAAATGCACTTCACTTACTTTGAAAGCCATGTTTGCTTGTGTTGACTTAGTGTGACATAATCGGGTCCGTTAGATGTTTATATAGTTAAAACACAGTGGGGCGCGGTATGGCCCCCGCCCGTAGTGGGACACTTTAGGGACCTTTCACCTGTCCCCCAAAGTGGTGGTGAACCTTCACGATAATGCTGATATTATGTATTCGATATGCGCTTGACCAAAACATAAATCTTCCAATATATTGAGAAATTATATTCAAAATATAGTGGATAAAGTTAGTTATAAACAGAAATTTTTGTTATATTTAGTGTAAATTATGGGCGTTTCTTCTAATCGAATGCAGATAAAGTGAACTGATGGAAACTCAAATGAAAATTGATGATTCTTCATGTAGTTTCTTCAGGATTTCAAAATAATATAACTACATCATTCTTTTCCAAAAAAGTGAAAACTGGTCGGGAAATTTTCATATAACTTCTTTTGTTTCTTCATGTTTCACTGCATATTTTTCATTAATGACAATTTTCAGTACCCCAATAAAGTAGAAATAATCTATTTATTTTCTATTCCTTGAATGAAAACGTGTTGAATAATCATATAGAAACAAAATGCGATAATTGTCGGATTCAAAAATAAAGTTTCCCCTTTTTTCTTTCGAATGTAAGAATTCAACGAATTGAATTCAGGTTTAAAAATTACTTACACGACTTTTTTGACGAAGGTATTATAACTCGATGCTACATACAATTTTTGAAATAGAATATGCGTACTTTTTCTTTTTAGTATAGATCACCTTACTCTTTTCACTTATGAAGTACTTGGCTTATGAATATCAACGCGGAGAATTAGACATACCTGATTAACTAATAAAATGTCTATTACTACCTTCTTGCAATCCACTTCATCGCTGCTCTTTATGTTATCAACTTATTCATTCCTTCTGCTATAAAACTTCATTGAGATTGTCTATGGTGCTATATGGGAAAAACTACTTTACTACCCTTGTTTTCTTTCTCTCCTTTTATTCCTCAGGTTCGGCTATATCTACAGCAGTAGATGGGTGCCAATCCCGTTTCATTCTTAAGGGTCTATTGCACATTTCTACCTGATTGGCTCGGAGTATACTCTCAATAATCCGTATGATACTCATTTCCGAAATATACTTATTTGTATTAATATATTAACTATATTAACAAAACTATGACCGGTTTCACCGCACTGTGGCTTCATCACATAGATACAAACCAATGCACAGAGTTATTCTTTATATATTATTATTTTCTACTCAATATTACATTAGGTACAAGTACAAGGGGTATGTTGGAAAACCCATTGGAGTTGCCTACTTTATGAATTGAAAAGATTGAGTAAAGGAGAAGGATTTAGATCTAATTGACTATTAAGTAACCTACCTGAATTCTTTTCTTTGTTGATCTTTAAAATTTCCCATAGATTGAGTTTTTGTCTTTTATTTTCATGGTGTAGAATTTTGAAATTATCATTTAAGTTATGGATTTCTCCGAGTAAGTGATTAGAATAATGAGAATCTGATTTATGATAATTAAAACTACGTTTAGGCTCGGATAATCTAACTTTGAAATTTCTGAAAGTTCTACCAATATAAATTTTATTACAATCCACGCAAGACAGTTTACAAACACCGGATGTATAACTTTTATCAATTTTAGATTTGCAGTTTTTGATGTGTCAGCCTAAAGAATTATCAGTTCGGAATGCTATATTGAAATTATAATGCGAGAGGAATGATTTTAATTTCAGACTCAGATTACCAATATGAGTTAAGCTGTTGTATTTTGTGTTAGAACTTTTATACTTGGAAATAGTTCCTGGATAAAAGTATAAAAGTTCTAACACAAAATACAACAGCTTAACTTAAACACCTCAAAAAAGTGTAGGGAACACTTCTGAATATCGATATATCGTTTCCAGAACGATCAATATGGATGATATTTTTAAAGAAATGAACACCTGCATCCATTTCTCACCAAATTATGTACAGTACCTCAACAGATTTTAGTTTTTTAAACTAAAAATGCAGCAGATGCAACGCTGCTTTATAACCATTTCATATATTCAGTGTTTGAAATCAGTTAGTTGGCACTTTGTTTCTGTTGTAAGCACAAATAAAAGATTCTAGTTTTGTGATTCGACCATGAAAAGACGACATTTGACTAGAGAAGAGATGTTACGAGCCGTTGGCATGCTCCAAGCTGAGAGTTCACAACGGGAAGTATCCAGGGTTCTGGGAAGTAGCCCAAGTGTCATAAACCGTTTGTGGTCGCGTTTAAATGAAACAAGTGGAGTAGAAGAACGCCATACAGGTCGTTTCAGGAATACTACAGTCGCCCAAGACTGATTTTTGGTTTTACAAGCCAGAAGAGATCGTACTACCACAGCATTTCGATTAGCTCAAGAGCTATCACGAGTTCATAATGTACAAATTTCCGACCAAACTGTGAGAAATCGACTGCACGAAGGTCAACTCCACTCCAGACATCCTTTAAGAGTTTCACAACTGACCCATGGAAATCGCGCTGCTCGTTTAGCTTAGTGCCAAGAACACGTAAACTGGGATCAAGAGAGGTGGGCCACAGTTGTCTTCAGTGATGAATCTAGATTTAGTTATTATCTCGATTCGGGAAGAATTCAAATATGGAGGGAACCTGGAAAGCAAAACCGTCTCCAGCATGCTCCAGAAGTAGTTAGACAGAGAGGCGGATCAGTGATGTTTTGGGAAGGTTTACGCCTTGGTGGAAGAACTGACCTCGTTTTCATACAGAACAACCTCACGGGAAATTCTTACGCAAATGAGATAGTTTTACCTGTAGTGGTACCGTATCTCGAAACATGGGTCAAAACCCACTCTTCCAACAATATAATGCCCCTCCTCATCGTGCAAGACTTGTCTTGAACGTTCTTGAAGAGAATGATATCGATCTTCTACCGTGGCCATCCTGCTCCCCAGATCTGAATCCCATCGAGCATATGTGGGACACCCTAAAAAGAAATCTCCTGCGTCAAAACGTCTTCCATCATGAACAGGAGCTTCGATCAGCAGTTCAGGGGGCTTGGAATGACTTAGGCCAAAATGTAATAGACAATTTAATATTGAGCATGCCGTGACGATGCCAAAGTGTCATTAATAACAGATGTGGACCTTCTGGGTACTGCAAAATATAAGTGCTTCCATATCGTTTCGAAAATATTAGTTCAGGATTTTTTTTGTGTTTTACCAAATTTCGTCATTTTCAAATTTCAATTTTTTTTTATAATAGGTGCTTTGGAGAAGTCAAATATCATTTTGTTTTCTTGATAATACTTTATATACAATACATCCTAACAAAAACCGAAAGATTTCTATGAATTCGAATCATCAAATTCATATTTTAAAGATATTGGTAAGTGTTCCCTAGACTTTTTCGAGGGGTAATCCTAGTCTGAAATTAAAATCAACTTGAGGACATTCGATCTCTTCCTCGAAATTTAACATTAATTCTTTTTTCGTTTGTTTAATGTCATTATTACTTCTATTGTATAATAGTTGGGGTACTAATGTTTTTTCTAAATCCCGGTATCTTGTTTGTAGTAACTTTTTGCTCTGAGTGATTTGAAAGAACCACTGTTTAAAAGATTCTGTTTCGATCTTCAGAATATTGACTTCTGAGGTTGGGTTAGATTTCTGCAGCATAGCATTTTAACATGCCGAATTTTTCGAACTTCTCAGAATTCACGAACATTTAGCAATGGAAAATATTTCAACTACTCATTTGTGAATTATCAATGTGAATTAAATAATGTATTAATTTTGACATTAATTGTTGTGAGTGTAAATTCGCACCTGCATATTAGACGAAACAACAAAATACTCGAACATATTCAAAAAGAGAAAAATATTCTACCTATTTCATCCAAATGCATGTATCGTTTACATTTCTAGAAACACAAGTTTATAATATAATTAGAAAACCATTCAACAAAAAAATCTTTGAATATGTCCCTGTATTCTACTCGAAAAGGCACCAGTAGAATGTCAAAATAGTTTTTATCTAACTTTCAAAACAACCAAAGAATCGAGGAATCCGGAATAACTCTAGAACAAAAGAGTATAGTTGCTATCTATTTTAATTGAAAATGGGGTTGGAGGGGGGGGGGGTTAAAACAAACTTGTGTTCTTTCAAATACGAACTATAGGTGTTTTTAGTATCAATAGAGAGGATAATTTTTTTCTATCCCATTATATATCCCATGTTATATCAATTTCTTCAACTAATGCATTTTTCAATAAGAAAAATTCAACTATCAACTTGGAACGTAGCAGATTTTTACAATTCTATGGTGAATAAGGTTTGTTGTGTGCGTCAAAGATCCCATTTTTTCAATTCTAGGTAAACTTCCTAGAACATGAGTTTTTTCTTTAGAAAATTCAATGTTGGACAAAAACTCATAGCTATATATACAATAAATTGAATCAATAAACAAATCATCTCATGGATTCGAAAGCATTTCCATAATTCAAATTACAGGGATTGCAACGCCTGGCAACACTTCTGCATGCGTTTTCTATATCAATGTTACTCACCTTCCTCCAAACAAATCCTAAAATCTCTTTTTGGTACGTACGTTTTTAGTACCTGATTATTCTATTTTTCATATAATAAATTTTCAAAATGCGTCCAGAGGAAAAATCCAATGGAATCAGATCTGGAGAACAGGCAGGCCATTCCACAAGTACAGTTTCTATTCAGTCATCACCAAAATCCAAGTCCAGCAGGATACGGTTCGTTATCAGTGTGGCGGTAGAACGTCATGCTGAAAGTATATATTTCCTCTTTGCGATAATGGTTATTCATCTAAATATCACTATATTCTCATCTATAATACGATGGTAAATTTTCCCATTATGGTTGTCGCCAAAAGTAGTATATGCCAATTCATGATTATCCAGCAAAGTGCGTACTTCATCAGTCGATAAAATTCTTGGTTTCGCTCTGCTTTCTGAAGGTACCAGTGACAGAAATTAAGTCGTCG
This sequence comes from Cryptolaemus montrouzieri, assembly GCA_013387265.2. NCBI lineage: Eukaryota > Metazoa > Arthropoda > Insecta > Coleoptera > Coccinellidae > Cryptolaemus > Cryptolaemus montrouzieri. The sequence continues at coordinate 132,014,786 of JABFTP020000185.1, forward strand.
TTGGTTATCATCAGGCTGAAAGAATTACGATTTTCTCATCCATCCTGTGGGGTCTGAATTCATTCACCAACAGAATTCTGAGAGATTTCAGTATGCTTGTTTCAATTGCCATTAAAACATTGACATTTAAACTGCTCTTAAAACGTCGACTGAAGCATCTTCTCTATCTTCAATTTTATATATTTTGCTCTCTTGTGCTCTTAAAGAACCTCTAAAAGTTGAATTGATCAGTCTTTTGATTTATGCGACTGCCTCTTCTTGAATTAAGATTCTACCATAGCATCCGAACCACACCCATTCTGAATATAACATTCCAACATCTGAAATTTTTCGTAATTTTGGAATTGAAGAGTCATTACGATTGAGTTATAAGTGAAAATTTTCAAAGCAGATAGGTGAAAACGACATAATTTCATGATATAAATAATTTGTTTCACATAACCAATACTATTTATTGAATAGAACTGAATGAATCCACACCATAAAGATTAAATAGTTAAAAGACTGTCATATAAAATGAAAATAAATGTTCTGAGGGGTGAACTTCATTGCTTTTCACACAGAAATGAATAAATGGGATCACATAGACAAGCCTTTTCTACCATATAATTGGGAATCTCCGCGATATTCCGAGTGGATAGATGAGTAATTTTCAATGGAAGAGGCTGATTTTGAAGGAATATAGTATATAATATATATTTGTGAAGAGAAAAATACTCCTCTCTCCTCTATAAGTTTGCTTTATAATTCCTATCGTCAAAACAAAAACTTTCGAATACGTCCCTACATTCTACTCAAGAAAAAATGTAAAAAAAATTTTACCTAACTCCAATAGGATTCGGGATATCGTCGTATGTCCACATCCTAAAAATCCTGAATTCCGGAATAACTCTAAAACTGAAAAAGATATCTGAAATCCGGTTTAACCAATGAGTTCTTCTCGAAAATCGAGCTCGAGAGAGGAAAGATAACTTTTCCCTATTTACAATATTTCACATAGCTGCCATAATAATCATCGAATTTGGTCCACCCTGTACAATGAATTAGTTTGATGAATCATTAGAAATGGTATAGCTATTGGAGAGTTTATTTCTGTATCATGCTTACCAACGTATTATACAAGATATAGTTAACTTAGTTGTATAAGGAATTTAAAATTTGAATTTTTATGAATCCTAATGTTAAGTAATTTGTATATAGATCTAATGTGCAATAAATACTTTAATAACATGAAAAAATATTACTATAGTCTTTAAAAGAAATGAATAATATAACATGAATAAAAGAAAAACATTTCAAACAAATTATGTCGCATTATCACAAATCTTATAAACAGGATTCACAGTAAACCAGCATCATTTTTGATTTCATGATGTCAATTTGTCAATGTGCCGAATTATTAGATTTTCATTTCAGATTCAGCAATATTGGATAATTTGACCCTGCATACTTTCAAATTGAATATTTTTGATAATGAGCATTTCTTGATGTTGCCCTGCTAATATAATCTACCCAAATTATTATTCATATGTTTATGTTGAACATCGAAAAATGACCAACACAATTATTCAACCGAAAGAGAGTAATTTATTCGCAGTGACTCTGATTGGTAATTAAGAATATTTTCTGATAATTTGTTGTAATTTTCTCAAGTATAAGGTAAAAAAATGAGAAATATTTAGGCTGGTGACCGTACTTTAAAATTTGATACTCATGATTACGTATTAACTAATTACCCTTTATCCAATATGAGAGCAGATATCTTTTGAGATCATTGCGCAAGGGCGGTATCAATACGGTCTTGAAAACAGCGAATATTTCCTTTAGCCTTCTAGATTCCATACGATATAATCAATTACGAAACCCATATATGATTAATATATTACTCACTGGTTCTTTCTTTGAGCTTTGTAAGGTGTATTTATAATATGATCGCATTTTAAGAGTAGATGTTAAATTTGTTTCAAAATTAGATCATCGATAAAGGCCAATCGTGAGAATTAACTGGACTCTAGGCACAGAAATGACTAATATTGAGTGTTTTCTATTTAACTTTATCTATAAGGAATTAAATGGGGAGAGACACACCTGATTGTACGAGCCCTTTTATTAAATAAAATGATTGGCAAAACATATAAATCTTGAGAAAGATTTGATTGGAATCAATGATCTCAATTGTATTCTATTTTTTCGATACGCATTACTTAAAAGCTCTTTATTCGCGCTTCCTCCCTCTCACTATTCGCGGATGACAATAATTCTCGGCTGAAGATTTCGTTATTCGCGGATCTAATCGGTACATCGGTACATATACTGGGTGATTCACCAGTGGTGCGGTGCTCTGTAGCTCGTACACTTTTGAAGATTTCATTTTTGTTCGAACGGTATTGTATTTAGAAAGTAAAAAATCTACTTATGCAATTCATTTTGTCCCAATTTTCTAAAAAAAAATTTGTTGAAGATTCAAGAGCGTCCTAAACTCTGCTATGTCTTTAAGTAATAAGTCTTTTTGGTGATTAGTTTGGTCACAATTCTTTTGTTCCGTAAAAATTCATGAAAATAGGTTCTCACATCATCGCATGTTCCTTCGGCCAGAAAGGATAAATACTTTCTTCCTTTCGTTTTTTTTTTATTGCCCAATGATAGCTTTATTGATGAATTGAAATGAATTATCCTCATTTTATACAGGAGTGAATCAAAAAATTATTGAATATTGTAGTTTTGAAAATATCATATCTTCATTTTTCAAATGGAACATCCTATATTTTATTATTTATGTCAACGCATAAAATATTGTGCCATTTTTTGCAGAAGTAACCTTACCTTTATCTTTGACCATTTTCAAAATGAAAAAATGAACTGATTTAATAGAGTCAGAGATTGCGAAAGAAGAGTTTATTAGTACATTATACTTGATCAGAGAAATTGAGATGTTTTTAGGTAGTCGTGTATGAAATACGTAATAGATTGGTTTTTAGTGAGATGATCCATAAGGTGTTGAACTATTTCAATTTGTGTTCGAAATATTGACCGTTTCTTTGTAGACACAACTCAATCCTTCTGTGGAATGACCGATGTACTCTCGACAACATTTGAGGATTAACTGACTGAAAGGCGTCGACTATTCTCTGTCTCATATACAACTGTGTTGTAGAAGGAATCTGGTAAACAATGCCCTTAATATAACCCCACAAGAATAATCTACAATTGTAAGGTCTGGAGACCTAGCTGGCCATCTCACAGGACCAACACGTCCTAGCCATTTGGTTGGAAATACATGATTCAAATGCTACCTAACCTGATGTGAGTAATGTGCCATTGCTCCATCCTCTTGAAGTCACAAATCTTGTCTTATATGCTCTAGTACATCGGCAAGTAACATTGGTAGATGATGTGGCAGTAGATCTAAATACATTTCACTATTGAGGTACCCGTCGAAAAAGTGCGGCCCAATTAGATATTCATCTACTATAGCGGCCAATACATTCAAGGACCAACGATGCTGGTGATCTATTTGTCTCATGAGGTGTGGATTTTTTGTGGCGTAATAATGAAAGTTGTGCCTGTTAACAAGCACATTCTTGTGGAAAGTTGCCTCATCCGAGAAAAGAAAGCTGCTAAACATATTTAGATTTTCCGCTACTTTGTCACTTCCCCAATTGCAAAAATTGATTCGATTTTCATAGTCTTGATTGTTCAGTTCCTGGTGCAGCTGTACATGATATGCATGAATTTTTTCACTTTCAACATTATCTGGATGGAAGTTTTACTTATATCTGTTAACTGAGAAATCTCTCTTTGGCTTTAATATGGGTCCTCTGTCACTGTCAACAAAACTGATAACTGGTTGTCTTCAGCTGTGGTTTTTGGTTTTTCATGTTTTTTGTAAGCGATATTGCCCATTTCGATAAATCTAATTAGAAGGTTTTCAAAGCATCAGGATGCCTCTTATCAGGAAACCCTTGTGCATAAACCCTACTTGCCAACAAGGAATTTCTATCACACTAACCCAGAATAAAAATCATATCAACCATTTCTTCTTTGCTTTATGACAGTCAATTGAGAAAATTGGGTTCAAACCTCAATTTAACAATGTTTAATAACGAAACACTGTTAAATTCACCATGTGAAATGCAGAATATGTGATGTCCGGACACCTGACAGAAGGCACAAATAAAAAAAATTTCAACACATGCCTCGATTTACGTTTTAATCATCTTGATTTTATCATTCGTTAAAAGAATAATGTTCTTTAGGTTTCATTTTTTGCTACTTAAGTCATTACAGAAAAAAAACTTCTGTGCGAATAATGATGCATGTTGATGAGTTTAATACGGTTTGTAGAATCTTCATCAAAATTTTTACAAATAATCGAATATTTCGAAATGATCGAAGTTAAGGAAAAGATTACTTTTGCAAACATATAGCACAATACTTTATGCGTTGACATGAATAATAAAATACAGGGTTCCATTTGAAAAAATTCAAGATATGATATTTTTAAAATTACAATATTCAATAATTTTTTGAGTCACTCCTGTAGAAAATGAAGATGATCTATTTCAATACATCAATAAAGCTATCCTTGGGCAATAAGAAAACGAAAAAATTATTCATCCTCTCTGGCCGAAGGAGCATGCGATGATGTGAGAGCCTATTTTCATGGATTTTCACTATAATACTCACTAAAAAAACTTATTACTTGAAGACATTATAGCAGAAATTAGGCCGCTCCTGAATCTTGAACGAAAAAGTGGTCTTAAAATCTGAAAACACCACCAAAGAATTTTTTTATAGAAAATTGGGACACCCTGTTTACTGCAAAATAAAGTGCTTAAGTAGATTCTTACTTTCTAAATTCAATACCGTTCAATCTCCCAGTATGTGTATAAATAAATAGGATTCTGTATCCTTTGTATTCTAAAGCAGTATAATGGACCTTATTACTACTATTAGGTATATTTTTAAATGATATAGTCGATGGATTCGTTACTATTTTCCTTTGACATAAGCCGCCTTCGCAGCAGTCGTTGTTTTTGAAAATGAAAGCAAGCAAAATGTTTAAGTATAGCGACTTCATTATTCAATGCGTTCCGTTCGTTTGGTAAATACTGCTCTGCGTTTTTTGTTTTATATTTCCATTTCTAACAAAAATGGTGATCGAGAAATACATTTCTACCGTTGTTTCCATATTTTATGTCGCTTGAAAAAATTGAAAAAAAAATGAGGTTCGATACGAAAAGAATCAGTGTTTCTGCTCAAGCTGAAACTAGAAATGCTTGATCGTTTACGCCCTGGAGAATCGTTTGCATTCATATGACGCTCTTTGAATGTTAACAGTACGATCTATAAAAATATCCGAAGACAAAATAATGTCGTATGTAGCTTCAACTTCACTGTCAGCGAAAATGGGAGTAGCGTTGTCTTTATGGATCGATTTTTTTCATTTATTTATTCATTTTGACAGTTGCTAAAGTTGAACCAGTGTCTACTCATTGAATTAACGATTAGTTTTAAGACTTTTGAAGTTATTGCGGTAAGAAAAATAGCTAATTTTACTAACGCTGAATTGGCTGATATCCATTTCATGTCTGGCTGACGGAAACACAACAGAAGCTAGGCGATTATATCAGGTGCGCTTTCCAAATCGAGTAACACCCGACAGGCGAACATTTTCAAATATCCACAGAAGGTTGAGGGAAACTGGTACTGTTACTGCAAAGAATCATTCAAAAAGTGCAACTCAAACTATGAGAACTCCAGATATGTAGGAAGCAGTTTTGAATGGTATTGATTTGAATCCTTATGTGAGTACATTACACATGTTCCAGTTTGGAGGATTCTCCACGACTTTTTATTGTACCCGTTTCATATTCAACGCCTCCAAACTCAACTTCCTCGAGATTTTCCTTCAAGACTGAACTTCTGCCGATGGTTCTTAGATAAAATTAGAGAAAATGCTTATTTTGATAGTGAAATAATGTTCACAGACGAAGCTAACTTTTCGAGAACTGCTATCATAAATTTTCACAATAATCATTATTGGGCTGAGGAAAACCCCCATTTGATTGAAGAATCTCATCATCAAGAAAAATTCTCACTAAATGTCTGGGTCGGAATAATTGGAAATTATTTGATTGGGCCTTTATTTTTGGCTAATAGACTAAACGGTCCCGCTTATCGGCAATTTCTTGAGGAGGAGTTACCTTCATTGCTCGAGGATGTGCCACTTTTGGTGAGAAACATAATGTGGTTCATGCATGACGGGGCACTAGCACATTTCAATGCAGGAGCTAGGAAGTTCTTGGATAATACATTCAACAACCGATGTATAGCTCGGGGTGGGCCAGAACCATGAACTCCTAGGTCCCCAGGCTTGAATCCTTTAGACTTTTTCTTATGGGAACATCTCAAAAGTTTAGTTTATACCTTTCCAGTGAACACTGTAAAAGAATTGAGAAATGGAATAATAACCTCTTTTGACGCGATAAGAAATAGCCCAGGAATAATTCAAAGAGTGCGTAATAATATGCGAAGGACAGAGGTCTGCATTCTTGCAGGTGGAGGCCACTTCCAGCAATTTATTCAGTTTTTAATTGTTATTTTTTTTAGTTTGATATTGAATAAGTATAAGTTGAGTCTCAGAAGACAAGCTATCAAAATAAATGGCAAATTTTGGGCATACCTATCGAGTATTTCTATTATATTTTTTTTATTCAGCGAATAACATACAATTCAAATAATTCAAATTCAATAATTTTACTTTCGAAAACGGTTTGAGATACAAAAAAATTACAGGTGTCAAAAATAATTCATAATTGAACGAAGATGACAAATATTGATTGTACGCTGATCAGTGGCGTACTGCAAATAACTTTGAAAGGGCAAAAGGAGACATGGCCTCGGAAAAGAAAACATCTTGTGAGTTTCAGTTGAAATCTAGGACGTGTAAAGATGGAGGCTGTGAAAGAAGCTTGCATTCCAAATTTAGGCTGAATATCTCAGAAGTGCATGAGTTTTGAAGATAAATCCCGGAAATTCAACACCCTGTAGCTCCGTAACGAAGCTTTTACGGACCTATGTTTATATGAACTTTTATTTTTAAAATTGGACGTAGATTTACCCCCTCAAGTTGTGACATACTATTATGTAGAACCTTGTATCTTAAAATAATTTCATGTATGTTCTCGGAGATCCTTCTTCAAAGAATCGATTAGTCTAAATTGTCTTCATTTAAGACAGATTGGCGATAACTTTTGATTCAAATGTGTGTATGAAGTACGGTCAATGCCAAGGCAATGTTATTTAGCTATATCCTTTTTCTAGGCAACTGAAAATGTAGGTCTATTTTCATGTTTTTTAACTGAATGTCATCTAGTCTCCATCTTAACTACCACTCCATTTCTCATAGAATTTGCTCGTGGCTATGAAGACCGCGTCTTTTTCAAATAATGCAGCCAGTCATGCTGTTTCTTAACCCCATATGCCAATATGAATAGGAACCCATGAGAGGAAGAACAAAATAGAGTTTTGAAAGGTTTGGTTGCATAGAGATTGTACGCTTCGCGTTATATGATGCATGGTATGAATATCTACCAGGCTTTCTAGTACGCTCAACGAGAGCAATAGTTTTTCTTTTTATATCATGAGAGCTTCAATATGATATATTGCTCTATAGAGCAAGCAGAGACAATTTGACAAAGACACCATTGATAAATATTAATTTCTATACTGATTTCACATCTAACGCTTTCTCATGTTTTCGAACCATCCGTAAAATTGAATTGACTTGTCGCGTGTTCATTCCGAAGTCAATGAAAAATTTCCAGATATATTTCACTCAGTCCTGGTCTCCTTTCATACAATAATCGACCTGTTTCAGAGTTTTCCGATTACACTGGATTCTTAGAGGGTGAGAGCGGAGGTATGATTGTTGTTGAAACACCCTGTATAAAAAGTATCGTACAATACCATTCCACTGAGGTTGTAAGATAAACTGATTTATTGATCAAATCTGATGTTAAGACTGAAGCTTTTTTATCAATCGATTGTAAATATATAATTGTGTACCTTTCACCCACTACTAGGTCCAAATCACTAAAGTTCTAGAGAACACTTTTCTTGTGGGTCGAATTTTTTCCAGGAAATAACTATGCAATATATTTTCAAGCTCTCAGGAACACTTCTAATTGATAAAAGTTTCGAATAATTGAAACATAAAAAAAAGAAACGGATTAAAATGTTTCAATTAATTTCGTTATAATTTATTTTCATTTAAATTATTTCCTAAAAAATAACACCTCTCACTTTTGTCTTCTATAAGATCATTGATCAGATAATCGCAGATCCTAAACAACTTTATCTTCATTATAATTTATCGTTTATCTATTAACAAAACGAAATCAATAATTGAGACAATAGAATTCACAGTCTGCTCTCAACAGGGATTCAGGTTTCGCTATTTTTGTGCAATAGTAAAGTAGTTTCGACATTATTGGGCGATGAATATGTAGAAGAATGCCAATAATTAACTACAATTATGCTCTGTCGAAGGATTACACATTGACTCCTAAGAAAAAGTTTTTGTTTGCCACAGATGATAGAATGACTAATAAAATAGAATGAAATGACAGTGAGTAGGTAACTCGGGTATTGTTTTGTCCCACTCAGATTAATATTGTCCGATCTTTAAACAGATTTTCAAACTTTCCCCAAGCTAAGTAGTTTATCTTCATAGACATATTACTATAATTAAAAGATTTAAAACGAATCGAAGATGTAGCAATTTTGATACAAATATGAAACGAGATAGACATAACAATGAATTACTGATTACACTGGTAGCTCGCTGTGATAATGGCATATGGGACACTACCGAAACGTTTCGATAATATATTTGGTACTTCTAAAATAGTCGTATACCCTTCAGTTTCATAGTCTCAAATTTCGATTGCCAGAAACCACTTGCTACCAGATTTTTTCATCAGAAAAACAATTTATGAATTAATACATGTAGCAGTATATAATCTTCTTTCTCGTACACATGCTTTTTAAAAGTTAGAACATAATGAAAGAATAAAACCGCTAGCAAGATAACATGAACATATCAAAACGATTGTAGATTTAGCAATTGCTGATGCTGTAATTACTAAGTAATAGAATTCAATTTTTTCATCAACAAATTGTTGCATTCCATTAGTTGGTGATTGAATGATCAGAAATTATCAGATAAAACTTGTTTTCAGTTTAATATTTAATTCAATAGTATGTGCATTTATTGATACTTTTTGATTCTTCTTCAAAAAAAGCACCAAACTACATCATAGGCGCAAGAACAGCAAATCTATATGATCTGGTATGGAGTACAATATCAACAGAATCACAATTGATAATGAATTCTATCAAAGATATGAAGAGAGAGAGAACCGATCTATCCAGATCCAGATACAGTCCCATCTTACGGGGATTTCTGGTAGGTGCGGTGTGCTGTACAAACGTCAGTAAATAAAGTGAGCAAAGTAACCAGGCTATGAGTTGTGAAAAACTTTGCAGACTTGAATAACATCTATGAGTACTAACGAGATCGAAGAGTGTTTTGAAAATTTAAAGCTCGTTCGGTTCTTCTCATCAATTATGACCAGACAAACATTATTGACGACCCAGAATTGTGAAAGTAACTAATAATAGCACGTGGAGATGAAATGTTTTGAAACTTGAGGAGATACAATTCTTCGAAAGAGTTTAAGAACATTCGATTTCATTGGAAGCAACATGTGTCATGGATTAAAACATTGCAATTATATTAAAAAGATTTCTGAAAAAACTTAATTTGGATCTTTATCATAATTTGCATTTTAATACCCTGTCAAAAAAAACTTCAAATAGTGAAGAAATATGACTGTGAAAGGATGCTGCATTGTGATTCTGTCATGCATTTGAAAAATTCATTGTTCTACTTGAGCAAAACAATTCGAAAAAAAATCACAAACGAATTGCTTTCAAAACATTTTTGAGTTTACCCCATTTTACGGTACATAAGAAAAGAGATATTTTTGGGTGGACGGTATCATCAAAGTTGGCTTGCTTTTACTGATACTGAACTAAAGATATCTCATTCTCTCATTAAAAATAATCACAGTGGCCCAAAAGATATATGATTGACATTGAACGTGTTTGTATTAACAGTCACCACTTTGATGTATAAATGCTTTTATTTGAAGTTTTACCTCTGGAAACATCTACGGAATTTTTGGTTAAACTACCAAAATTGGCAGAGTTCCAGTCACGGGTATATAAAAAAAATGTCATATATCACTGGAAGAAAACAAACAAGCAGTTAGACTCGATATTTTCAGATAAATATAAACATGCATATAAAATGCATAATTTTATGTAAGAAATAGACTGAAAACTTCAAAAGCGTCCCCTTCGAAATAATTTTTTAGCATTTCTTTCATCGATTACTCAAGCAATTATCAACCAATTTCAAACTAGACCAAATCATAGAGCACATCACATTCTTAATCTTCTCAAAATCGGAGATATTCACCTTCAAAAATTTGATCCACACGGGTCCTGAAATTACAATTTTCAATATACGAGAACGATTCTATGGTGTTACCATAAATGGAAAAAAACACATATTAGTCCATTGAATTTTTTGGGACATGTCAATGGAAGCTTAAACCCAAGTTTGTGGGGTTGTCGCCCTTGTCGTTCGGCCACCATCTTGGGAAAAGGGGCGCAAATACCTTTTTCGCGATATCTCGAAAACTATACAAAAATTTGTAGGTACGTAAAGTGTAGCAAATCCTTTTGCTTACAAATATGCTCATTTAACTTTGTGCCCTAAATCTGAAATTAAAGAAGTTATAGGCAAAAGAGTGAGAAAATTTCCATTGAGATTTTTTTTGGCTCTATAAGTTTTTTTTATACATCATACGAAAGAATTACCTCATTCCAATCTTGTAGATGGTCTTTTGAGGAAATTTTTTTTTTCATTCATTTAAAACACTTCTACAGCGCTCCAGGTTAGTCATTGCTCATGCGCATCCGGTCAAAACAAAATGTTTAACTTAGCTTTATGAATTTTTTTTTTGTAAATACATTCTCCAAAATTTTTGTTAAATCCCTACCTACAACTTTGCTTATTCATTGCAAACTGTTTTCCTTACTATAGAACGTACCGAATCATTGCTTCTTATAATAATTTCTGAGAGGAGTGTACATTTTACAGAACGTTAAGCAGGTTGAAAAGGTTCTGAAAATCCTGATATCGCAGGAACAAAGTCATGGGAACGTCTGCGTCGCACCAAAAAGCATCAATTTACAGAAATTAGGTTTGATAATAGTACCGTATGAATAATATCTCAAGGAAAATTTCTTGGTAATGAACAAAACAAATCTAACTCGATAGATCTTCCCAAAACTGCTCTTTCAGGAGTGGCTTTTTCTGTCGACCAAGCGGAATTAGTTGGAGATTCAATCATCATCTTTGCTACACTCAATGCATCCCAAGCTAATGGTTCTCTGATTATTGTGGCAGACGACATTGACATTCTTGTATTTCTCACGGTATTAGGAAGAAGACAGCCCAACATTAACTTTTCAAAACCTTCAAGAGGGCACACACCTGAATTAGCTGGTGGTACCGCGCTATTCCTGATTGAGAAAGTCGATCCTTCTTTACTTACTCTTGTTGCGAACAATTTGCCAAGACAGTGACTGAAAATTCACTTAGTTTATCATTGCTGCCTCCCGCACAAGATTTTCACAGTCTTCAAGTATATCACCAGGTCCAGTTGTGCCTCGGAAGATATTAAAATCCTGCAAATATTTGGATGTCAATACAAGCTTCCAAGCCTCCAGCACCATCCGATCTCATAAAATTAACTTTCGGCAGATGCAAAGGAAATCGTGGAAGCGTTGGTGGCAGAAAAGCAGGCCTCAAATGCTCTACAGTATGCCTCCATTGTTCTGGCAAAACATGCAGCAATATCATGGAAATATCAAAGTGAATGGAAGGAAACAATTTTAACACCTGTCATTCCCCAAACCTCAACCCTCGACGTCGAATTACATTCTGAGCCACAGCCTGGACCATCGAAGAAAAGTAGAGTACTGATTATAGTAGAGTTAATAACTGATTGAAAATATGATTTTGTTATCGACAAGATGTTTGTAGAGTAGGCCTACTGGGTACTGGGTAAAAAGACGCGCCTACAGCCTCTACTTCATCGGTGGCGTAGAAAAGAGTTAGGAATGAAATAATGTAGATAGGGTTTTAACAAAAATTTTCGAGAATGTATTTACAATAAAAAAAATCATAAGATAAAGTTAAACATTTTGTTCTGACCTGATTCTCATGAGCAAGGACGAACCAGGTCAACTTTGGAGCGATGTAACAGAGTTTTAAATGAATTAAATTAAAAAAAATTAAAGAGAAAAATTTTCCTCCAAAAATCATCTACAAGATTGGTCTGAGGTAATTTTTTTGTACGGTGTATAAGAAAAAGTTATAGAGCAAAAATAAAATTGCGTCCTCTAAAAAATGCAAAGCTCATATAACATTTCAATGGACTATATCTTGTTGTATAGAAGACGATATTCATATCAATAGAAACATGATTATCAAGAATATTGAGTACCTTTTGATAGTTGAATGTCAGAATATCTTTTCGATAGATAATTATTGTTTTGAAATCTTTAATTTCTCGAATAAGAAATATTTTTTTTCACAAATGAAAAATGAAACAGATATGATCTATGTTTATGCTGCCAGAGAATATCAACTATAATTTCCTCGAAGACATCTTCCTGTGCTTAAAGTGATGAGTATTTAGACTCATAGAAACGGAATCATTGAGCCAAATCATGTATGACATCGTCAAGTCAACATACAAAATGAGAAGATTATGGACTGTATTGAAGATAATTCCTTGATAAATTTCCGGCGTATTCCCAATCAGTTGAAAATGACCCGAAGTACAGTATAAGAGCTCTTCATTCGCAGGGTATACACATTATGTACCGTAAATATGACACAAATACAGGAACCATGAATATAGAATGGTAATTTACACGGAACTATAAGGGATAAAATCTCAGGTAACAAAATAAAAACCAAGTTTATGAAAAAATCAATTCACATTCATCTAGTCCTATTCCATTCGTAATTTCGACAATGTTTGTGGTAAGAATTTGAATTTGAACAGATTGTTCGCCAATATAGTCAGAACCTACCACAGTTTTTCCAGCATGATTTCAATGAGTATAGGTCCAGTTCTGCCACTGATTGTTTTATGTTTAAGATACAGTTTGCTATGTCAAACTTCTTTCAGCGTTCCATAAAATTCATATCAGGATCACTTTCCAGATTATCTAATATGATTTTTAATGTAATATGGCTTAGAGGACTCGATCATTCCTCAGTCACAGGTTGAAGCAACGACGTCGTCTTGGGAGGTAAAAAAGTACGTGAGGCTGACCTGGTGTATTTTCCAGAACTAGAACAGCTTCGAAATTTGGGAATCGGATAGAAGATGACAATTTGAATTTGATAACATAAATTTGTTCGATATTTCATTTCCGGTAATGCCGAAAACGACACCAACTTTTGATTCTCAAATGGGACACTCTGTTTTTTTGCTTATTATAATTGTTCATCTCATCCTACGACCTTTTGACATATTTAAAGAAAAACAAAACTATCTTTCTCTTTTGCAATTTTCATCTTCGATTCTAGAAGGCCATGAGGAGTGACAATTGGCTTAGCTCAACATCTCCTATCACGAAAATACAAGATTGTCTCTAAAAATTTAATTCCACATTTTCTACGGGGTGTCAGAGTTTTAAATTTCAGTTTTTCCTCAAAAAGTAGGTTTTCTTCTGAGACAACCATATCGGCCCCCGGTATTACAGAAGCAGTACTTTTTCTCTTTTTTGTTATACCACTCACGTCATTCTATTCTTAACGGTTCCGGAGTTCTAGTGGAATATACCTAGTTTCCCCATTCGCTAATATCAATAATTACGATGGCGATGCAAAATTTTTGTTCCTACTTATAATATTCTGTGGTCATAAAAATTTCAGTGTAACAAGTCAAAATTTCATTGTTGTCAATTATCCATATTACGAATTAGTGAATTCAGTTTTGAGTATGAATCAATACACCCAAAGTGAAAAAGTCGATACGTTTTTTATTTATGTATAGTGCATGCAAAATAGCTTTCAAGCTGAACAATTATACAGAGAGCGCTATCTGGATAGACTTTATCTGAATAGAACCTATGCTGTATAAACCCCTTGAACGAAGTATTTGACGTATCGGTTCGACTGATACACTGCTTCCAGAAATTGCCTTTGGAGTATGAGGTGCGACGCACTAGGGTCTCTTCTTGCAATTTGGCACAAAAAGCGGTCTCGTTCTTCAGAAGTGATCTTCCTACGACTTCTTTTAGTCCTATTTTGCAGAGATTGTAGTTCCACGTATCGGACGTAGGTTTTTGAAATCACAACCGGTGATTTTGAGATCACCCCCGCTATATACATCTGTCACTCTTTCTTCAACGAGAGCAATTATTCCACCACTCTTCACATCAGACAATCCAACGTAAGAAATTTTCAATTATGATCATAGGCTTTTTTAAATTTTGAAATTCATAGTTTCAAATTTCAGTGACAACTGAGTACAATATCTCGAACATGTGGTGATAATTCAACATTTCTCCTCATACTATCCAGTTTTTCTACAACAAAAAACTTAATTTTTCACAAGTAGTCAATGATCCATTGTTAAAAGCAATCAATAATGAGAAACACCGAGTGATTCCATATAAATTTGGTTGTGTGTATATCAACAGATTTACAAAGCAAAATATGGTGAATAATAAAAAACAAGTACTGTGTTTTAAGGAATTATACTTTATAATTGCGATTCGTAACGTGTTTCACTACGCCGTAGCTTCTTCAGACGAATGAATGTACAGAAAATAAGAATAGGAATATAAATGTTCTTGAGTAATTGAAAGCTTATTGGGTTGCTTCTTCTTTGATGAGTCTACCTGAGTGTTTGTATTTATTGATTTCTAAAATTTCCCAAAGATCTACCTTCCAATATTTATTATATGTATGCAAAATTTCAAACTGTGGGTCGAAAAAGTGATTATTTTCTAAGAGATGATTCGCGTAATTTGAATCTGATTTTTATTTGAAAACTGCGTTTATGTTCCGATATCCTAATATTAAAATTTCTATGTGTTCTATCAATGTAGAAATTATCACAGTCATTGCAATTCAATCTATAAACACCTGATTTATTTTTTTACCTGATTTGGTTTCATTATTTTTATATATTTGCCTAAATTATTATTAGTTTGGAAAGCTATGTTGAAATTATTGCTACTCAAGAATGATTTCAGTTTCTCACTTGTAATACCAACGTTGGTTAAGGTGTTGAATTTTTGTTTCAATTTATCGACAGGGTAAACTTCATTCACGTCGAGTTGTGTATTATAATATCTGTATGTGACGGCTCATGGCAAATTGCGAAAACATGTTTTCCATTTTCATTCGAAATTGTTACGTCTAAGAAATTTATCGAATTATTGCTTTCTATTTCGGTTGTGAATCCAATTTTTGGATGTAATGAATTTATATGATTTTCAAAAATTTTTAACTGTCCATCTGTTCCTGTGAAGCAAATACATAGCGATACCAGTATAAACAATATTTACTGAGTGGATGATTATGAATTAATTTCTCTAAATTATTCATGAATATTTCTGCTAACAAAGAACTTAACGGATTGCCCATAATCAAGCCGTCTTCAATAGTATAATATATGTTATTGAAATGGAAACAATTTTAATCTACACAAATTTGTAATAATGAAAGAATATCTGATTTAATGATAGTATTGACATGATTCTTTTCTAATAATTCTTCCACTAAATAATACGTATCTTTCGGAGGAATGTTGGGAAATAGA
Organism: Cryptolaemus montrouzieri; assembly: GCA_013387265.2. Lineage (NCBI taxonomy): Eukaryota > Metazoa > Arthropoda > Insecta > Coleoptera > Coccinellidae > Cryptolaemus > Cryptolaemus montrouzieri. The sequence continues at coordinate 132,030,775 of JABFTP020000185.1, forward strand.
TTCATTCATTGGTCTGAAGAAGCTACGGTGTAGTAAAACGCGTTACGTATCGCAATTATTAAGTAAAATTCCTTAAAATATAGTACTTGTTTTTTATTATTGATAATGGAATTTTACCAAGTAAAACCCTCCGCACAAAATATGATGTGCGCTTTGCTGTACAACACGGTTAGGTTAGTAGGTTAGTTTAGATTAGGTATATTAGATGAGGTTAGGTTAAATTTCATTGTTATATTTGACCAGTATCATGGAACACATATTTTGTCTGTACGAGTCTATACGTATACCTAATCGTCAACGTGATTACTAATTACTGATTACTGAAACTTCAGAAAATGGCAGAGAGTCTGATAGTTACTCAATGGTCTAATAATCTAAAGAATGAACTTCAGTATTTTTCAAAATCAGTATTTTCAACTGATTGTTCAAAACGAAGGGTATAATATTTCATAAGTCCTCATAATTCCCAACTTGAAAGGTTTAATAGATAAGTTTCTACAGTAGTGGACTGATAAAATGAATATTGATCAGATGGTCATTATTGAAATGTCATATTCCCATATAAAACTAGTTTATGGCTTCCATCCGGTAGGTAAATATACTTCACAAGGTTGCTTGGAAAATAAAGAAATTCATTAATTTGGCATTAATGATGGTAATAATGATTATCGACGTAACATAGATAACGAAAATGTGAAACGGATTCGTTGAGCATTTCGACATTCAAGGCGTATGATGCGTGATCTCTGATATTTAATATATTATTCTACCAAAATCAACGATCCCTGAAAATCATTTCGAGAAAATTTGCACTACATACTCGTCATAGTCACATAATATAAGCGAAGTTATTAGTGGTAATGTTGCCGAAATGTTGGAACGTTGACAAGTTGTACTACAGAATGAACAACATGGATTATCTAAGAAAAAATTTCTCAGGATATACTTGGACTCGAGCTTATCCTGGAATAAACACAGTAAACTATGGAAGAATATTCTCCTTCCTAGGAGCCTAGCGGAAATGGTTATCTTAAAAGTACTCAAGATGGCATACTATGGGGTCATAGAGCCTTTGCTTAAATATGGTGTACTCGTATGGGGAAACTGTGCGGAACGCAGTCGTATGTTTAGATTAAAAAGAAATGCCATTAGTAAACTTTCTCTTCTCACATTTCCCTGCCTATTCATGATGGAATTTTTGCTTCATGCACAAAAAAACCAATCCTCCAACAACAAGCTACTGACATTCACGACTACTTCACCCGAAATCATCACTGACTTCAGAACGGACTTTTGTCGTTTGACTAAAACACTAAAGGGTCCTAAATATATGTCGTTCAAATTATTCAATAAAATTCCCGTTGATCTCCGTTCGCTGAGTACTGAAAGCTTTAAAAAATATGTCAACTGCTTATTCATCAGAAAGGCATAGTACAGTTCAGATCAGGGGTGCTCAAACTTGAATTGCTGGCGATCTGCCTCAATATTTTAAGGCTACTAACGATCAACTCTGAGAGGCTACAAGTATGTGTGATGCAGGGTTGTCGAATAAACAGGATGCACCCTACCTACCTATCTACCTAGGTAGGGTGTAACATAGCATATATAGATATTAGCTTTCCGTACAATATTCATTATTTTAGTGTAGGTTTGGTTTAGGTTTAGTTAGGTTCTTCTTTAAAATATATATTGCGAGTTTATTGGTTGTTACAAAACAAAAGAGTTACATATGGTGTTAAACTTAACTAAGGAGTGACTAGCACAAGAAGGTTGACCCAAACATTGCCATCAGTTGAAGGGCGATTTGGCTTAGATTCGGATATTTATCTTCAGATATAAAACACCAGAAATTTGTATCAGATGCTGTAGCTTTGAGATGTATATCTGATATAATCTGCACCAACTCATTTTCAACAGAACATGAGTTCATATTAAACTGACTTGCTATTTCAGTTTCTGATTCCTCGATGTTTTTACATGAAAAAAGATTACTAATAAATGATGCTATATTTGCCAATTTACTGCAATCATAAAAACGAATCTCGAATTGTCCCAAAATATTTGATAATTCAACCTCATACGTATAATTCAAATGAAGAATCCTTGCTTTCAAAGACGGAAAATGTTACAGATCCTTTCTTTTCAGTTGATCTATCATAAGTTGCAATTAACTTTTGAATGCATTTACTGCGCTAATCATCTCAATAATAGTTTTTTTTCCTTGAAGCTCCATGTTAATGGTGTTTAAGTGCATTGTGATGTCAGTCAAAAATACCAAATCAGTCACCCATTTTTCGTTTTTCAACATCTGAGTATCATCACCTTTTTCGTCGAGAAAAGCTGTTATTTCAGGCAATAATTCTTGAAACATTTCTAGGGATTTGCCGCGAGTCAACCACCTGACGTCCGTGTGAAGAACTAAATCAGTGTGTTCAGCTGACTCCCTATCTTCCAGCTACAACTTAAAGAGCCGCCGATGCAAGCTACGTGCACAAATGGAATTCACTCATTTGATTGCATCGCTCATAATTTCCTCCGTGTTAATCGTTGAACATGAAACTTGTTGATGTATAATGCAATGGAATGAAAAAAAGAAGGCAAATGTTCATTACCTCGACACAATGCTACAAATCCATATTTGTTTCAAGCTACTGCTGGTGCTCCATCGGTTGTAATGCACGCTAATTTATATATTTTGTAGCTTGAAGTTGTAGTTCACACTAATTTATATATTGGTAGCAGTTGTTCTTTACAAAATAGAAGAGAACGTCATATATATCTTCGTCACGGGTCTTCCTCTTCAGAGGAATGATTGTCAAAAATTCTTCTCCAGCCAACATGTCATTGAATACCATCCGAATAAAAATACAGAGCTGGGCAGTGCCTGTCATATTGGTGGATTCGTTGAACTGTAAAGAAAAGTATGTACATTTCATGATATCATGGTGTAGTTTAGCTGCCATCTCCTGACTCATGGCTTCAATACGGCTTGTGACAGTCGGACGAGATAACTGAAGTTCTCTAATAGCAGACATGATTTCTGTTTCATTTTTAAAATCTCCAAATAAAGTCTAACCCGCTTCAATAAATGCTTCTTTCACACCCGATCCATCTTCGAATAGTTTCTTGTGTTTCGCCAATATATGAGATATGGTTTGTTCTTTTTTCAAACAAGATATCAAATCTCGTACTCTTCGTTTCCTTAATGCCTTCTGTGGCGAAAAATCCTTTTCGAAGAAAATTATTATTCAAGGAACAATATTCAACCTTCCGTAGAATATTAAATATCTTCATATCTTCCCTTGAAGGAGCTAGTTTTCCGATCTACTCTTCATAATCACCGTTAACCGGGGCCACAGAAAAGTGGTACAGCACGGTCAGATGTGAATTATGAAGAGTAGATCGGAAAGGTAGCTCCTTCAAGGGAGGATATTCAACATTATACGGAAGGTAGAATATTGTTCCTTGAATAATAATTTTCTCCGATGTGTCTACACATTGCGATATCTCGCATATAGTAACTTTTTTGTTTTGAGATGAAAATCCTTTTCATAGGTTTCATGAGCCGTTTTATGATGCCTTTCTAAGTAACCACGCTTAGGTATTGCAACTGACGCACGACAAACAAGACAAATGAACTTATCCTTCACGATACAAAAGAAAAATTCTTCCTCCCAATCGTTATTAAAATGATACGTTTTGGATTTCTTCGCAGCACTCATTTTGTACTATTTATTAATGAATTTTGTATCGACGTAGTATTGCCTTCAAGTTACAATTCAGAATGACTCCAATTCCAAGGCAGAAAATTTATATCGGCGTGAACGAAAGTCTCGAATGTTCCCATCAAACGCGCCGCCCATAATTTCTAGAAAAGCGGTAAGAATAAAAAACGCGGCTTTTCTTTGACAAGTACTGCGCGTTCCTTTGATAAAGCCGCCTTTTGCCACTATCAGAGTGTCATTTTATTAGGTAATAAATTTTTGTAGTATGGTTACCTACTTATTAAAAATAATTTTCTCTACTCAAAATGTACTCGCGATCGACCGTATGAACACCCCTGGTCTACAGCATAATTTCTTTGATTTTTTCATTTCAGATGATGACGCAAGGCTGTGTGCTTTCCCGAAACAGCTCATCATTCTTTCGAGGACTCTACGTCGCCATCAAATATTGTTAATAACTGAATGTAAAATTAAGCAAAAAAAATTTTTTCGTGGCTTTCAAAGTATTGAAATAAACATGTAAAAGTTTACATTTCAAAGATTGCATATTACTTTCTTGTTAAAAAAATTTACGAAAAAACGTCCAAATTTCGGCCGTCGAACCGATCTACTACCTTAGGGAACCCATGCAGTTTTATTACTAGTAACTTATATTTAAAACAACAAGATTTGCTTTTTCAAATGAATCTCACAAAGTTGTTCCTCGCGAAATTTCAGTTTTTCTGAAAGAAGTGATCTAATAACCCGTACAGATCTTTCATGCCGATACAATGATAGTGCAGTAAATATCAGATAGCAGCAAGAACATTCTATTCAGCATGACTATTTTCAACATGTTCAAAATTTATCTCAATATTTATGTTAACGGGTCCATTTCATAATCATTTTTTTCTATGGAACCGTGGGCGATCACAAATTGTTAGAAATTAGGTCAGTACGACATTATATGCATGTAAAGAACAAGTTCTCTGAAGTTTCAAAGTAGATATTATTTTCAATTGCCATTTAATGCGTGGACATTTCTCGAAATGAATTGTGGATGCAAATGTAAGAAAGTAAATTATTTTCACCAACAAATTACATAATGTTTTCTTTCCATTCTCGATTCCGCTCCTGAATAGATTTATTTTTCGTGATTCTTATCTTCTATTAAATAATATTCAGCAAAATCAATACAGTTCATTTCTCTCAAGGCTAGTGATAAATAATTTTTTGTATTATTATTCACTCATCGTAAATGGGATTAACTGATATTTCGCAGTTTTCTTTTCAATCATTTCCTTTTCTAATTTGATAGAAAATAAAACAAACGAACTAAATGTTTTAGAAAGATGGGTACACCTATTGCCCGAAATGAAAAGCTTATATCATACTAAAAATTTATAGGGGGTTTCACCCTGACAGGTGGTCCATATATCTGTTCATGCAATCAAACTGATTTCATGAAAAAATATAAATCCACCACCCGGTAATTAATACCATTGCCAGGAAATGATTATAATCAAAACATATCCTGGAATAATTTTATATTAGGATAACGTTAAATGTTATGAGAATATATCAATCTACCAGAATATATACATACTATAGCATCAACAGACAATGACATCAATGTACCAACGAGTAGTGTCAGAAGCTTTCTCCCCAGAAAAATTCAGTGTACGGACCTTAGTCAAGTAACATTGAATGTTACTCATTAATAGTTTCCTTTGTGTGAAGTGGTGAACGATCGAATAGAATACTGCTCTGAATATAAATATGACAAAATTGTCAGTTAATTAGATTACATTTATATAAACAAATAAATAAAATATGAAATGAGATTCTGAGCAGTATTAACTAAAGAGAAAACCTATGACCCTACCTCATTATTTTTTCGGAAAGAATCCTACGAAGAATATTACAAGATTTGATGACTGTTATCTTTTGTAACTGTTCAAACAAATTTTTCTTCAGACCTAAAATCTCAATACTTTTGTGAAGATTCCTAGGAATAACACCTGTTGTGTTTTTTTTCATTTTCCACATTTTTTAATCTTGTTGCCAAGCATCATATCTTTAGAGATTTTTTCATTGTATTTATTTTGTATATTATGTGTGTCGGGTATAGCAATATCAATTAAATATGTTATTTGATTCTGTTTATCAGTAAGAATGATATCTGGTCTATGTGTTTTACATATCTGTTGCAAAAATTGTTTTATGAAAATAAAGTTCATATTTGTCTTTTTCACAAATAATCTCAGGTTCATATTTGTAAAATTTTTTCGTTTGGAAATTAGGTCATGTTTAATTCCTAGATTAAAATGAATAATATTAGCGACGGCATTATGTCTTTCTAAATAATCTGTTGAAGCAAGGACTGAGCAAGATGATAATATATGAAAAACTGTTTCTGAAGAACAGAAACATCTACGGCAAGAATCATCTATATTTTGTTTGATGATGTGTTTTCTATAATTCCTCGTGAAAACAACCTGATCCTGGATCGCAATTGCCAAGCCTTCTGTTTCAGCAAACAATTCTCCAGAAACTAACCATTTATTCGATGCGATTTCATCAATATAATCATTTTTCAATTCTTCTGCATCCAATTTTCTCTTTTAGAATTATCATCAACTATATAAAAATCTATCTTTTGCATTGTCACGTTCAGAGGTGTAAGATTATAATCTGAAGCGACAACAATATCATGTAATTTAGACGTTCTCTGTTTATCATGAAAATGGGAACGTAGATGAAAAATCTGTTTACTATGAAGATTATTCAAATCAGTTAATCCAGGACCTCCAAGATGTCTAGGTAGTGTAACTCTCTGAACAGCTGACTTTGGGTGGTGCTTATGATATTAACGAAGCATTTTCCTCGTTTGACATTGTAATTCATTTAGATCAGTTTTAGACCATTTAATAATTCCAAAAGAAGATGTAATAATAGGAACTGCATAGGAGTTGATAGCTCTGAAAAGGTTTTTACTAGTTAAATGACTCTTGATGATAATTCTAAGTCTTTTGTAATATGAACTTCTAATATTTTTTTAGTGCTTTTATGGTTAATTGTCTTCTCTTGGCAAAATCCAAGATATTTATATGTATCTCCTTGATGCATTGACTCGATTTCGATATTGGAAATCTTTATATAATCAGAGGCGATCTTTCCTTTTTTAATAGAAAGATTTTTACATTTTGGAAGCCCAAATTTCATATGAATATCATTGGAATAGTTGAAAGTAATCTCAAATAGACTTTTCAAATGAGATCTGGTTCCGGCATATAATTTAATATCATCTAAATAAATCAAGTGACTTAATTTGAATTCAGTTGATAGACTCTTTATTTTGAAGCCGAAGCTAGTAGCATTTAATTCATGAGATAAAGGATTAAGGCAAAGACAAAACCAAAGAGAACTTAAAGACTCACCTTGAAAAATGCCTCTTTTGATTGGAAATACTTTTTTCTGTTTTGTTTTTATGTTTTTTATTTATATATATATATATATATATATATATATATATATATATATATATATATATATATATATATATATATATATATATATATATATATATATATATATATATATTCCTTTGAAAAGAGAGGATTTACAAAATTTGAATGATTGTATTTACAATAAGTGCTTATATCTATAATTTTGGTGTGTCAGAAAAAAACAAAAGTGTGAGCTCAGGAAATGTAACAGGGGAACCATACTATCTTGTATGATTCAATAAACGAGTGAAAAAAAACCGAAGGAAAAAACTCGTTTCCCTGTCGCTATTGCACTAGCAATAGCTTGTCTGTTTATGACGTGTTAGTGTCGTGTGTACATAAAGAGTACCAAAGATTTTTCTGCTTAGCCGCTTCATTCTGTCTTGCGTTCCATGATTTCCAAAAACAAGGGTGAAAGGAAGGAGGTTTGGGACAGGAATCTGTAAAAATGGAAAAAGAAAACCAGCAGAAAAATATTTCAACAATCAAACTTCTTATATGTCTAAACAAATCTAAGAAAAGATTTCACATAGCAAGCAAGGTCATGAAAGGGACTAAAGAGATAATGAAAAAAATACATAACCTGCGATATTTCCTCAAATTCCATCTCTGTTCGACCGAGAGCCCCGATGGCCAGGTTCAGTCTTCCAAGTGATGCCGATTATGATCTATAGATGTTTTAGAATCATTATGGACCCAATAATCTGGGTTGACATCGCCCATAAATTATTTCTTCGTGGAACTTGTTAAATATAGAGAATTTGCGAAAAAAATTTTGACTGTCGTTCAAAAAATATGACAAATGTCATATAGATTCACCATGATGAATACAGGGTGTTCCATATCGAAACCTTTGTGAAGGGTATATGAAAGATGTAATGTTGATGAATCTTTTTCGCAGAAATACCTTCTTTATCTCAAACGAGCTATCTCGAATATTTTTGAGGTTATTGAGAAAAGGAGAAGCAAGCTGTGGAACTCGCTTCCGTCCAACATCCTACAATTTGGCCCTCTTCAAGAAGCGAGTAAACAGATTCCTCAATTCTTCCCAGACCTCCACTCATGTAGTGCAACAGGTTCGCCTATTCCTGGGAAGCGCGCATAATAAAATTTAAAAAACAGAACAGATAGAATCAGGTTACATTCAGGAGTAGGACATGAAGGAAATAGTGAATTCACAGCCTATTAACGACGATACTTCAACAACGCTAGAAACTTGACATTCAATTTGAAAAATCTTAGTGAAGGTTTAAGAATGGCGAAAGATCATTGTGATTTCTTGAAGAAAATTGTTCTGTTAATGGAACGAAGTCAGATTTTTAAGAGGCAAATTGCTAATGCTGCTGAATGTCAGTCTGAATCGAAGAAGCTTTTAAGAAGTTACCAAATTATTTAAGCCACTGCCTAAGCCTGAAGATAATAATTAAACAATATGGTCAAAAACTTCAATTGAATTGTTGTTTTTATTAATTCATTCTTTATTTTGTCACCTTGTACCGTATCCCATCTAATTTCATATAAGTTAATATTCCATATTCAAGATTTTTGCATTCGCGACATCTTTACGGAACGTATACCCTACTAATAAAAAGCTTATACTTAATACTGTTTCAGGTGCTTCTTGATTATTCATTCAATTCCTGAGTGCATAAACTGAATTTGTATGACGAATTTTGATGGACATTTTTGCGTCCTTATATGTCCGAGACTACCGAATCCAATTTATAATTTCAGGTCCTTTTGTTTCGAAGTATAATTATATAGTATGAACCCATATAAGGAGCGCAACTGGAGTTTGTCATATGTATGATGGAACATTTTGTCAAATTTCGAAATTAAATCAATGTCAAGAAGGTCCTGCTCAACATACTATAATAATTTACAATATATTTCGGATGGTTCTAAGAATCTCATTCTCGAATGAGAATGAAATTGCTCGTAATACACTTTTTATGGCGATTTCAAATGTGGTGATGAGATAGTCTTCAGCTAGTGAATATTTATATTGCTAGGGAAAACTTATATTTTTAGAGGATATCAGCAGTGGCGTAGCTAGGTGATCAAAGGGCCCCTAAACTTAGGTTTTATCAAAATATACCTATACATATTTCAAAAAGGCCAAGTTATTTTATCATAAATAATCAGTGTGCACAGTAAATCCACTTATAATTGAGGAATGTATATTCGGATTAATCATATTGATATTAAGCAATAAATAGAAGAAAACCAAATCACAATTTTTATTTAAAAACCTATGTACATATGTTAAAAATTTTAGTTATAATATTTTACAGGCCTTAGTTTTCGCAAAAGTATCAATCACTTTAGATTTGATGCGGTTTTGTTTTCGATCGCTATTAGCGATGAATGTTGGAGTCGAGCTTGGTCTATAGTATTCCTAAAATAATTTTCAATTATTTTCAATCTGCTAAATGAACTTTCCGCTTCAGCAAAAGTAACTGGAATTGTATGAAACAGTAACATTGCTGTAAATACTTCTGTCAGGTCGCATTCTAGCAGTCCATACTCTGTCATTTCTTTACAAAATTGGTGAATAGTCTACGCCTTAGTTACCTCAGGAAGAAGATGATACAAATTAAGAAATTGAAGAGAAAAGTTTGGGCCTATTGTATCAGAATATTCATTTTGGAATTGAAATTGTACTTTGTAATAAAGTAGTTTCATCTACTTCCAGTAAAAATGATGGTTTTAGAAAATCGAATATTTGACTGATTGCACTTATATCAGTAAAACGTGCATTTCATTGAGCTATTTTTGTTCCTTGCACATTCTTGAAATAATACTTTTAGATATTTCTTCCCTGTTGTAAAATTGGCAACCAGAAGCTAATTCATCAAAATATTTTTTAACTTTCCTTTGCTTGTTTTCTTCAAAGTTGGGATCGAAGCCATATTTTCTTGCAGTTTTATTGGTTTTGCACTTGAAGGATTCGAAGTCATTTCAATACATTTGCATCTTTGCATTTGTCTCTGATAAAGCTCAACTTTCCTCGTCTATACTGATATCGCATCTTTGTGAAGTTTTTGATGGATAATTGATGTCATTTAATACATGGTTCATGAATTCGCATAGGAACACGAACTCGAAATTTAGAATTTTTGTTTTAACACTTTCTGCTTGACTACGCTCATCTTTACTGAAACTCTTCAAAACTATTTCTGATGATGCTTTGTTTATTGATGTGTTTCTTCAATATCAAAACGATACCTAAATCTAGTTACACGGTTAGTTATATCCTAGCAACACTTGTTTCGGATTGCATTTATCCAATTATGAATTTTCACGAAATGGTATTCATATTCCAGTTCCTGTTTAATATATATTTCCCATAATAGTATATATACAGGTTGCTTCAACGAAAACTACACAGAGGCTATATCTACCAAGAAATTTATTTCTGATCAAAACGCAAAAACATATCAATTTTTGTTTCAAAGGGGACATCTTTTGGGGTACCAAAACTTGCCTGAAATTTTAACCCCTTAAGCGGGGGTTGCAATCCTTGAACATTTTGAATAGAGAAGATGGGTCGAGTGATGACTCAAAAGAAAGGTAGTATCTTTGTCTACATTGACTTGAACGAATGTCCATTTTTAATTGAAAACTGTAACAGATACAGGGTAAGCAACTGAAAGATAGGGAAGACTATTTCCCTGAGACTATTCAAGTTTCAGTGAGGTAAAATGGAACAGATCCATGCTGATCAATGGTAGTCATCATCAAGTACCATCCTCATCTCGAATTTCAACCTTTGGAGAAGGGGTGACAACCCTTGAAAATTTGGAAGAGGGTAGATCGGTCGAGTGATACCTCGAAAGAAAGGTATTATCTTTGTCTGCATCCCCGTGAACGAATTTTCATTTTTGATTGAAAACTGTAGAAGATATAGAGTGAGCTACTATTCACTTCGATACAACAATTTGGCAACGAGCTTAAAACGAAACTATCAAGCAATTCAGTAGGAGTGTGAAAGGTCTACAAAAGCTAGTGTGAAGATCCGAATTCAAATATTCAAACAATTCAATGGACGCAAAACAATTGCAACTATTCTGAAAACTATGAAAGAGCAGCAGAAAACACTATCAAATGTTTTTCCAAAAACTTCCAAGTGCTGCTGTCAAGATGACAGCAGCACTTCAGAATCAGATAATTATGTGAATATTACACCTTTCGAAGAATTCGAATCAAGAAAAGAAAAACTCACATTTTATCTGGAGAGATTTGAGAATTATTATCTAATGAAGATCACTGTTAATAATAAAAAACCAGTACTGTGTTTTAAGGAATTTTACTTAATAATTGCGATTCGTAACGCGTTTCACTACACCGTAGCTTCTTCAGACGAATGATTATGCAGGAAAATGTAAGACATGTGAATTTTGGTCCAACCCAGTTTTTTCTAATTACAAGATGTGTGAACAGCGATTCTGAACCTGCATAATTCTGCATAATCATTCGTCTGAAGGAGCTACGGTGTAGTGAAACGCGTTACGAATCGCAATTATTAAGTAAAATTCCTTAAAACACAGTACTTGTTTTTTATTATTGATAATGGAATTTTACCAAGTAAAAGCCTCCCAAATTCAAAAGATCACTGTTGACGCTGAGAAGAAATCACAGTTATTTTGTACGTCAATTGGTTCAGCACATTATAATAACTTAGCTGTGTTGCTTGGTCCGGAAAAGTCAGTGAAAGCGTTGAATTATGATGAATTAGTGAAGAATTTTCGACCAATGCTCATTCCGTTCCAAAGTGCAGTTATTTCACAACATTATTTTTTAAATATTAATCAGAAGGAAAATCACAGCATATCAGACTTTGTGGCGTCATTACAAGAAGACATTAGTGATTGTGACTTTCATATTACCTTTGGCTGCAACAAGCAAGTTTCCTGCTCGAAAATAATTTTGAGAGCTCAATTCAATCGAGGGTTGAAAGATAATTGGATCCGGGAACATTTGCTTCAATCAAACGTGACCAGTTTTGACAAACTCTCTAATAAAGCAGTAGCACTAGAAGTTTCGAAAATTGAAAGTAGGGAGATTTCAACTTCAAGAATGTTCTTCAAATTCATCCCAGCCGAAGAGAACATTTCAAGTGGGGAAGAAAGTTCAAGCATCGGTATGGAATCTGGAAATATATAGAAGAAAATCGGTTAGCATCATTATATAATCAAACTAGATTCGGAACGATTTTTCAAACGGCAGATCAACCAACTACATAGAACGTTGGTTCGTAAAAATGTAAGACATGTGAATTTTGGTCCAACCCAGTTTTTTCTAATTACAAGATGTGTGAACAGCGATTCTGAACCTGAGCTACGCATCTCTGATCGGAGGCCTGTTGAAAATTCAATTCCACTTCGTCGATCCAGCCGAGTGAAGCCACCCACAGTGCATTTTCAAACTTATTGTTTCATTTGGGGTTATTTATATGATTTGAATTTGGGAGGCTTTTACTTGGTAAAATTCCATTATAAATAATAAAAAACAAGTACTGTGTTTTAAGGAATTTTACTTCATAATTGATATTCGTAACGCGTTTCACTACACCGTAGCTTCTTCAGACGAATGAATGTACAGAAAATATAAATCTAAATGTTCTTGACTAATTAAAAGCTTATTGGGTTACTTCTACTTAAGTGGTTATTCATGACAGGTATATCCAATGAAACTAAGGCATAGATTGGTCCCCGAAGAGATTCAATAGAGGTGAAGGGCTTAAATCGACTTGTTCATTGATGAGTCTACCTGAGTGTTTGTATTTATTGATTTCTAAAGTTTCCCAAAGATCTACCTTGCAATAATTATTATCTGTATGCAAAATTTCAAACTGTGGGTCGAAAGAGATTATTTTCTAAGAGATGATTCGCGTAATTTGAATCTGATTTTTTATTTGAAAAACTGCGTTTATGTTCCGATATTCTAATATTAAAATTTCTATGTGTTCTACCGATGTAGAAATTATCACAGTCATTGCAATTCAATCTATAAACACCTGATTTGTTGTTTTTACCTGGTTTGGTTTTATTATTTTTTATATATTTGCTTAAATTATTATTCAATGTGATTCTACTTTGTTTTTATTTAAAATATTATTTATTAGTTTGGGATTGTAACCATTATTTTTGGCTATTTGTTTAATCAAATTTAATTCTTTGTTGACATTTTCTAGTGCTAACGGAATGTTAATCAATCTATGAATAAAACTATTGAATGCTGACATTTTATGTTTATATGGATGACACGACGAGTTATTTATTATAATATCTGTATGTTACGGCTTATAGTAAATTGCGAAAACATGTTTTCCATTTTCATTCGAAATTGCTGCGTCTAAGAAATTTATCGAATTATTTTTAACTGTCTATCTGTTCCTGTGAAGCAAATAATGATATCGCCTACATAGCGATACCAGTATAAACAATATTTACTGAGTGGATGATTATGAATCAATTTATTCATGAATATTTCTGCTAACAAAGAACTTAACGGATTGCCCATAATCAAGCCGTCTTCAATAGTATAATATTTGTTATTGAAATGGAAATAATTTCGATGTAAACAAATTTGTAATAATGAAAGAATATCTGATTTAATGATAGTATTTACATGATTCTTTTCTAATAATTCTTCAACAAAGTAATACGTATTTTTCGGAGGAATGTTGGGAAATAGATTCTTAACATCGAAAGAAATGAGTTTGGAATTAGATGGTATAATGATATCTTTGATATTGGCAATTAGTTCGTATTAATTTTTGACCAAAAATTTAGATTCAAAATTGCAATGTTTTATTAGCAAGTCGTTGAGGAATTTTGAAAGTTTGAAAGAAGGTGCCGTTACATAAGAAACAACAGGTCTAATAGGGTAAGTAGGTTTATGAGGTTTTATCAACGAATATAATTCGGGGGATTGTGGATTGGAGTTAATAAATTTATATTTTTCGTGGTCTGTAATTAATGATTTTGCTGTCGAAATTATGTTTTTAACCACTTTTTGAAATTTTGCGGTAGGATCCTTAGTTGATGTTATATAGTTTCCGGCTGTAAAGAATTCTTCAGTTTTAGAAATATAATCGGTTTACTAATTGCGATGACGGTGTTACCTCTATTAGCTATGGTGAATACTATAACCCTATTGGTACTATTTTCACGAATTGTTTTTATTATCTTATAACCGGAATTGCAATGAGGTGATAATTTCGTGAAGTCTTCTTTGATGATTTTTGCTGTTTGATGTTTGGCTAAAATATTATCTTTGGAGTTTTTGAGAATAATTTCGGAGTCTATGCCTCATTGTTCAAAATTAGTTCTATTATGTTTTGGATGTAAATTATGTTTGAATCCTTTTTCTAATAGATCTTTTTGTGGTTGTGTAGAATCGGTATCAGTTAAATTAGTGAATCTGTCAAACAATTTATGGTCTGAAAATTTATCAGTTGAAGGTTTGGGTGGAGAAGTTTTGAATTTAAGTGAATTAAACTTTTTCTGTTGTTGCTGAAACTTTTTATGAATTAAATTTTTGACATCGTACCTGGATTCAGAGTCTAAAATAATATCTAATATAATAATAATATACTAACACATAGAAATTTTAATATTAGAATATCGGAACATAAACGCAGTTTTTCAAATAAAAAACCAGATTCAAATTACGCGAATCACTCTTTCGACCCTCAGTTTGAAATTTTGCATACAGATTATAAATATTGGAAGGTAGATCTTTGGGAAACTTTAGAAATCAATAAATACAAACACTCAGGTAGACTCATCAATGAACAAGTCGATTTAAGCCCTTCACCTCTATTGAATCTCTCCGAGGAGCAATCTATTCCTTAATTTTATTGGATATACCTGTCATAAATAACCACTTAAGAAGAAGCAACCTAATAAGCTTTTAATTAGTCAAAAACATTTATATTTATATTTTCTGTACATTCATTCATCTGAAGAAGCTACGGTGTAGTGAAAAGCGTTACGAATCGCAATTATTAAGTAAAATTCCTTAAAACACAGTACTTGTTTTTCATCATTTATTTACATGATGTAATTTGTATGTTAGTATCATTCAACTGGGGAAGACTGTTGTGTTTCTTCAAAATCAAAACGATACTTATATCTAGTTACATAGTTAGTTATATCCTAGCAACAGTTGTTTCCAAAAATTTCTGATGAGGCTTTTACCTGATAGAAATCCATTTTCACAAATACAAGTTAACGATGATTTCTACTAAAATATATTATTAAATGCTCGACGCGTTTCAATACACAGTATCTTTATCAAGATCTCCTTAGATTACATAAAATTGAATTCGATATTTTAGACCGGGAAATAAGAGAAAAGTCAATAAAATTATCCAGAGTAAATATGAAACTCAATTGATGAAACTTAATAATCTCTTTTGAAGTAAACCTAAAATTAAAAAAAATTAACACAAACTTGTCAAATCATCAATTTTTCAAAAGATTCATATATTTAACCGAAACAAATTTCACCATTGATGAGACGGCGTTATTGGAAAAAGGATTCAAACAAATATTCATCCTAAACATCATAGATCGAATTTTGAACAATTAGCAATAGATACTGAAATTTACCTCAGCAATGTTGAAGACAATAGCTCCCTGAAACACCAAACTGCGTCCGTGATTGAGAAAGAATACCTATAAAAGCTTAATAGACCAATTAGAGATCACATATTAATCAAAAATATAAAAGTTAAATCAACATCGAATGACATTATTTTCAAAAAGCAAAACAAAAAATAAACAAGATTATATTTCCAAAACATTAGATTTCATTAATGATTCTAATTATTCAGTTATATACCGAGATCCTACTAATAAATTCAATAAGGAAGTGAAGACAGTCATTGAGAATTCAAAATCCATCATAACAGATATCGAAAAATTCAAACTCATCTTACCTAATCCTTTACCACCTCAACTTTATACTTTAGTTAAATTGCACAAAAATGGTTATCCAGTAAGACCATTCATTCACACATGCCCCAGCATTCAAGATTTCCAAATTTTCAATACATATTATGGAAAAATTTTGTGATTTTAAACCGTCTTTTTCTATTCGTGATTCAAATGATTTGATAAGAAAAATGGAAAATATTGTCTTTCCAAGTAATGCAAAGTTAGTCTCTTTTGATGTCAAGAATTTGTTTCTAAGTATTCCACCGAAAGATCCGTATAATATAATAAATAATTTGTTTACACAAAATATGACGAATCCACGAATTGGAAATGACATTATGGCTTTATTAGATTCTTGCATATCTCAACATTTTTTTTATTTAACGATTATTTTTATAGAAGTGATGAGGGACTCTTAATGGGAAATCCCTTAAGCTCTCTTTTAGCAGAAATCTCCATGGATAACATAGAAAAAAACTATTCATAAACACCCACTAAGTAAACATTTTCTATAATGGTATTGACATGTCGACGACATTATTGTGTGTTTCTCAGGAAAACACAGACAGTTCACTGTATTCAACAATTTCATCAACAACCTGCACCCAATAATGAAATTCACTTCTGAAATAGAAAAGCACTATTCGATCAATTTCCTAGACCTAAAAATAACAAGATCAAATCATAAACACCAATTTATTTTAATTTATCATAAGCCTTCTCATACAAATATTACAATCCATTATACATCGGCACATTCTTACCAACACAAAGTTGCTGCATTTAATAGCTATATACATAGACTCTTACACACCGATCTCTAATGATAATTATTTCAAAGAATCGAATTTGATAAAACAGATCGCAATATATAATGGTTATGATGCAAATTTAGTTAGCAGCATAATACATAAGAAAAAACAAAAATTAGCTTTACAATATATCCAATCGGTGAACACCAAGACAAGAAATTCAATAGTTAAACATATAAAGGCATTACTAGCAATTATGTGAAATCCTTCTTGAAAATTCAAATTTAAATATATCGTTCAAAACATCAACAAATTTAGGTTCATTTATCAGGAATTATAAATCTCCAATTAATAAAGGAAGAAAAAAACAGGTGTTTATAGAATGGATTGTGCAGATTGTAATTGTTTTTATATAGGTAGAACAGAACGAAATTTCAATGTTAGAATCTCTGAACATAAACGCAGTTTCATGAATGGAAAATCTGATTCAAATTATTCAAATCATCTTTGGGAAAATGGTCACTCTTTCAATTCACAATTTGAAATCCTACATTCTGAGAATAGAGGTATAGAACTGAACCTTCTGGAAGTACTTGAAATTAACAGAGTCAGATATTTACCAGAAATTTTTAATGATCAGGTAGACATAAATAACCCTAATTGAATTTATTTCGTGAACATTAGTTCAAGTACGGATAGCTCTGAGTGGATTGCCTCTTTAGTATATATAAAAATTTGTTAGTAAGATATATTTGTAATATTCATTCGCTCTTGATAAAGATACTGTGTATCGAAACACGTCGAGCATTTAATAATATTTTTAGTAGAATTTATCGTTTACTAGTATTTGTGACAGTTGTTTCCGATTGCAATTATCCAATTTTACATTTTTACGAAATAGTTTTCATATTCCAGTTCCTGTTCAATATATCTTTTCCATAATAAGAGTTTATATATTTACTCCTATTCGATACAACAATTATATCAAAAGAACAAAGTTTTATTGCAGATATTGTATTGACCCTACTGGACCATCTAGTCAGATTTAGTTTTTTTAAACGGATTTCCGATTCGCCAGTAAATTTTGACAACAGTAGATCCCAATGTTCAATGCTATTTCCGAAAAAATTATACAAATCTTGCAACATTGCGAAAAAAATCTGTACTTCTATGTAATTGTTAACCACCAAATTTAAATTGTGAGTGGCGCAGTGTACATACTCCGCGTTCGGCTGGATATCCTTTATCTGTTTTTGATCACCATTATACACACTGCTCATCACAACCTTGAACCACACATTTTTTTAAATCAATGTTTCGATCAATAAATAATGTAGTTAATTGTTTGACTAAATCTGCCGTCCCATGTTGGAATGCTGCATAGAAGCCTAGGAACACTTCTTTTACTTCTGTATCAACTGGCTGTCCACTTTCCGATCTGATTATTTGTGCATTCCTCACAACAATGCTTAGCTGGTCAACTTTCGATATGTCCTGTATCGTATCCAAGATAATGGCGAAAAAGGGTGACGCTCTAATTTGTTCTAGCATATGATTCTCAAGTTTGTTTCCCAAGCACTCAATCAGTTCAGTTCGAATTATTGCACTCAGATATCTTGTAGATCCTAGAAACGAGAACAAAACACGAATTAAAATTGAAACAATCAATAAAACACTTAATAAAAATAAACAAAAAATAATTGAGAATAACACTTATGAATAAAAATACCTTTAGGCATATTTGAAACTTGCCGCAATATATGATCATATCTGGCGAGAAGCTTCACAATGGACAAACATTTTTCCACATGTCTTTGTGGAGCCAAAGAACGCTCTGTTACGGTGAGGATGACATCGAATAGCCTTAAGAGAACCATTCTCCAAAATGACGCCTCTTTACGAATTTCATTCTCAAGTTCCTTGTCAATAGTATCACTTTTTTTCCAAAGTTCATACACAGCACATGCTTACGTATGGCCATTCAAGATACTGTGTTGTTTAATTCTTTCTGATAAATGTTTGCAATCCCGAATGCCCGTACACCATATATAATTCCTATGCGAATCAAATACCCCGCACGGTTGACAGTAGGCAGAATCCAGTATTTTTAGAATAAAACAGACAAGAGCGATTAACTGGTCCATAGTTAGAATTTTAAAAGTAGAACGATTTAGAAAAACATCTGTTGTTCTGGTGGGCGTCTATCGGAGAAGGCCCTGAATGCTGTAAAGGCCCCATATCAATTATGTTGTGATTTTGGAACCATTGACGTATGAACAATGAAGACACTCTATCACCACTACACCAAAACTTTAACCTTAACTCTCGACGAGCGTTTCGCTAACTAAGTTAGCTGATACTGATAGTATATTATCATCTTCTGATAATGCTAACTTAGTCAGCGAAACGCGTCGAGAGTTGAGGTTAAAGTTTTGATGTAGTGGTGATATAGTGTCTTCATTGCCCATATCAATTATTTGGCGTCTTTAATTTTCACTTAATATCTTGTTTGTAAAGTTTCCCAAGTCATAAGCAGATTGATCGTTAACATTTTTATAAAATGATGAGGTTGAAGCTTCCTTCGCTGTTATCTGTGATTCCTGTGACATACACAAGCAGACATCGTGTTCGTTATTATGATAGACAACAGTATCTTTCACTGCTTTAACTATCGTTAAAATCGTACTTGTATTACGTCTTTTCGCCCTGAAACAAGCCTGAATCTGTCTAGGCATGCTTTGGATTAGGTTTTCGACCTCCTCTGGGGTGATATTCTGCTAATCTTCTGTGGCGGCTTGGATGAGCTATTGTGGGGTTCTTGGATTATCCTGGCGTGATTTAATTTTTCAATTGAGATTATCCCATGATTGTTCAATAGGATTTAGGTCTGGAGAGCTGGCCAGTCCAAAATAGCGATTCCCTCTATTTCAAGATTCTCGCGAGGTTGCAGATATGCAGAGGTGCATTATCTTGCATAAAAGTTTAGTATTGTGTGTGGATGAAATAAAATCTGTTTTGCCTCCCAGCATAATGCCAGCCCAAAACATCACACTGCCCCCTTGGTATTTCGAAATCTTTCTTTCTGCTCGAAGTCTAGCTTGTCTTCCATGACCCCTTAAAACCCGAATCCAGCGATCATCTGATCGAACACCAATTCTGGTCACCGAAGAAAGAACATTTCGCCAATTTTCCATATTTCAATTTTCGTGCTCGATATACCAATTAAGTATGTTTAATTTTTCTTTGTCTGGTTAGCTCTGGAACTCTTGAGGACCTTCTGCTGTATAAACCCCTTGAACGAAGTCTTTGACGTATCATTTCGACTGATACACTGATGCCTGTTGCTTCCAGAGATTGCCTTTGGAGTATGGGGTGCGACGCACTAGGGTCTCTTCTTGCAATTTGTCACAAAAATTGGTCTTGTTCTGCATAAGTGATCTTGTTACGACTTCTTCTAGGCCTATTTTGCAGAGATTGTAGCTCTACGTATCGGGCGTTGGTTTTTGAAATCACCCCCCATTGTGGCTGCTATATCGGTCGGTGCGATTTTTCGGATTCTGGGAATCGCTCGAGTATCCATCTTTCGGACGAGATGTAAATCCGTCGGTCCTGTCTAACAGAGATGTGGACATTAAAGATCCCTTCCCCCGACGCGAGAGGGGTTCGGCAAAATTCCCGGGTTAGTGAGGTGACAGAATTATCAGGAGTATCATTGGCCGAAAGGCGTCTATAGGAGAAGGCCCTGAAGGCTGTAAGGGCCCCATATCAATTATGTTGTGATTTTGGAACCTTTGGCGTATGAACAATGAAGACACTCTATCACCACTACACCAAAACTTTAACCTTAACTCTCGACGAGCGTTTCGCTGACTAAGTTAGCTGATACTGATAGTATATAATCATCTCCTAATGATGCTAACTTAGCGAAACGCGTCGAGAGTTAAGGTTAAAGTTTTGATGTAGTGGTGAAATAGTGTCTTCATTGCCCATAATAATTATTTGGCGTCTTTCATTTTCACTTAATATCTTGTTTGTAATGTTTCCCAAGTCATAAGCAGATTGATCATTAACATTTTCATAAAATGATGGGGTTGAAGATTCCTTCGCTGTTACCTGTGAGTCCTGTGACATACACAATCAGACATCGTGTTCGTTATTATGATCGACAACGGCATCTTTCACTGCTTTAACTATCGTTGAAATCGTGCTTGTATTACGTCTTTTTGCCGTCGGTCCTGTCTAACAGAGATGTGGACATTAAAGATCCCTTCCCTCGACGCGAGAGGGGTTCGGCAAAATTCCCGGGTTAGTGAGGGGACAGAATTCCCCGAAGTGTCATTGGCCGAAAGGCGGAAATAGAGCACGTTAAAGGAATAACAAACAAACAATCAAAATTTTGAAATACCGAGTGATTCCATATCAATTTGGTTGTGTGTATTGTCAAGTGTGGCTTAGTTATCAGCTTGACCCAAAAACCAAGGATGCAAATTAATTGACAACCCATTAGAACCACTTCAGACTTTGTTCCCTTTTGCGCCGGAAGAAGTGCTGCACACAATTTTTTGCAATTGCAAAAAGGGATGCAGTGCTAAATGTGGTTGCAAAAAATTTGGACTGTTTTGTTCTCCGACATAAACACATTGTCACATTGTCTAATGTTGAATCTCGAACTAACGGTAGGCAATTCATTTGATCACAACAAGGAGACATGCGATACATCGTTATTGACACAGTTATACTCAGGATGAAGAAAGAGAATCAAGAAGAAGAAACAAAATCAAGAAGAAGAAGATACAGGAGAAGTATTCGAATCAGATAAATAAATGTCTGTACTCTTTCTTCAATTTACATCACTTTTATCGTTTCCAAGTCTTGCTAATATCTGTTATTATCATGCAATACTTTCAAATGAAAAAAAATTACAACAGATCAGTAGAATAGGAAATAACGATAAAAAACGCGATAAAACACTCCAGAGGTGGCGTGGAAATGTGTGCAGATTATGTCGATTACAACTTTTGAATCGTTGTTTCTCAGAAATGGTGCCTTTAAGGAAAAAAGTATTCATACCTATTTTATAGATAATTTTTGTCGGAAGTAATTTCTCGACAAAACTTAAAGTTTTGGTAAAAATCGCAAAAAATCCGTTTTTTGACCTTCGACCGAGTACCGGAACGATTGGGTATTTTGAAATATTGTTTTCAATCAAGCTGTGAAGTATTCCACTCATTTCCAGCTAAATTTAAATATATTTGTCTTCGAAAGTCTAGATTAATAGGACTATAATAGGATTTTAGAGAAATCAAAAACAACAAAGACACCCAAATTTATTATTATTTTAACTGTTTTTTTTATATGTAAAAATAATTATATTTTCTTGCGCATTCTTCTAGAGAAGTATTCACTTAAAGATCAACCGTTTTGAGGGAACCGAATCATTTATCGTCGTATAAAATCAACCAGTTTTTGTAACATTTCAAGCTTTGATTACATATTTCTTTTGTGGACCTTTAATCTCAAATTTTATGCTGTCATATGATATTTAAAATGCCTGAATGAACGAAACTGCGTTGAATAAAACGGTGATTACACTTAAGTGTTGTTATATAATACCTGTACAAGAATGATGTCAGGATCGATCGAGTTCGAGAAAGTGACCGAGAAACGAAGAATTTAGAATGATATAAATTGAATCTGAACTCGTTCAAGGTCAATTTCCCTGAGCAATTTAATTCTGTAATCTGTAGAAATTGCTTATTGTTCTTTATATGGAATAATGAATACGTATTTTCATTCACTAAGCAGACCGTTTAAACACATAATTATATACGTAAGTCTACTGGGTTTAATTAGAAATAACAAGAAGCTAACCTAATAAGGGACATTTCAACCCCTCAAAATTCAAAATAACGATAACTCATTCGAAAGCTCTTCGAAATGTATGACGAAAGTAATGTTGATGAACTCTTTTAGCAAAAAATCATTGTTTATCCCAAACGACCTACCCGAAATGTTCTGGCTATTTTCAAGTTTTTTACACAAAGGAAAACAAGAAAATATCCGGGTTATCATATTATATGGCAAAACATGTGGAATCGAGCCACCCAGAAGGTTTAAATGGTTCACTTCTTAGAATAAGGTGAACATAAGAACCGGAATTTTCAAAAACTAGAGAATTCTTGTAAAGCATGAATTATGTGGCACCTGTTACCCCAAACTTTGCTAGAACCATATGTATTTCATAAATTACTTTGTCAGCAATTGTCATGACTTATATGGCGCCAGTGAGCCTAAAATTTGAGAGAATCATATGTATTTCATAAGGTCAATTCAGTCAGTGATATATGTAGGTTACAGTTGCATTCAATTCAGACTTATCAATCCAGATTCATTCATTCAGCATTTATCATTCAGCTCTCAACAAAGCAATAAGCATTCAGTTAACAACAATTCTAAATGATCAACTAATAATTGAGTGTTATATCATTTTGTTAATATATATTAATTACAAAAACCAGTGTTTTATGTTGTATGCATAGAGCAATAACCAGACCATTACATTGATAACTAATTTGGTGAGAAAGTTTCCTGAATTAAGATGGTGGATCAATATATAGAGGGTGCTTCAATGAAACTAAACAGAGGATATATCTACCAAGATATTCATTTCTGATCAAAACGCAATTTCCAGAGAAAAAAATTTCATTTTTGATTGAAAACTATAGAAGATACAGAGTGAGCCACAGAATAGCGAAGACTATCGCCACAAGACTATTGGAGTATCAGTGCGAAAAACTGGAATAGATTCATTCAGATCAAAGATGACAGCCTTTGATTTGGAATGAATCTGTTCCATTTTTCTGCACTAATACTTGAATAGCTCAGGGCGATAGATAGTATCCTCTATTTTTCAGTAGCTCACTCTGTTTCTTCTACAGTTTTCAATCAAAAATGAAAATTCGTTCGAGGGTATGCAGACAAAGATAATACCTTTCTTTCGATGTATCATTCGAACCATCTACCACTTTTCCAAATTTCCAAGGGTGGTCACCCCTGCTTTAGGGGTTGAGATTCGAGATGAGGATGGTACTTGATGATGACTGCCATTGATCACCATGGATCTGTTATATCTTACTTCACTGAAACTTGAATAGTTTCAGGGAAATAGTCTTCCCTATCTTTCAGTTGCTCACCCTGTATCTTTTACAGTTTTCAATTAAAATGGAAATTCGTTCAAGGTGATGTAGACAAAGATACCACCTTTTTTTTTGAGTCATTACTCGACACATCTTCCTTATTCGAAATGTTCAAGGATTGCAACCCCCGCTTAGGGGGTTAATATTTCAGGCAAGTATTATACTCCAAAAGATGTCCCCTTTGAAATAAAAATTGACCTGTTTTTACGTTTTGATCAGAAATGTGTGCTATAGAGCCTTCTCTAATTTTAGTGCTTTGAAGCTTGTATTTGAAAAGATTTAGTAATACATTATAAGCTCTTATTTCGCGGGATAAATATTCCATAAATATGCCGCTTTTACAGAAACCCTGAATATGGAAAGGAAATTTATATGGAATTGTAAGGGATACGTCCTTAGATAACAAAATAAAATATAGGTATATGAAAATTGAATTAATTGAGGTTTTTGACCATATTGATTAATTATTTATTTTCAGGCTTAGGCAATGGTTAAAAGAATTTTGTAATTTTTCCCTTACTTGGCAGTTGAACACCAAGGTTAACTCAGCAAATGATTACAAGCGATATACTTTTCTCCAATACATAATATTGAGTCACGTATTTTTGACAATTACATTTTTTTGTATCATGATAATTGTATGTGTATCAACGGTCTCATTAACAGAACAGAACAGAAATATAGTTTGTTTCATCGGCATCAAAATGTCATCATGAACTGATGTGATATCGATTGTGATAGATATTTCTAAACATAAAGTTAGCGGGAAAGTCTACCAGGTGAATCATGGTTGGAATATTATACTAATCTTCTATAGATGAGATTTTGAACAAAAAAGTTTCCATAAGAAGTATCTGCAAATGCTTCCTAAGGGTGGTATGTTCCTTTGAATTTGACATATCAACTATGAGCATTGCGAAAATATTTTGTACAATACTGATAAAATAAAATCAGGGTCGGCGCCAGCAATTCTTTGCATACATCTTTTATTTATAATTCAGTTTCTTGTGTCAAACTTTCCGAATTATTTCAATTCACGTAAAAATGGTTTCTTCAGAATAGTGAGTTATCGATAGTATTTGAAAATACAAAGGTGAAAATGTGATTTTCATTTTGTGTCTCAGTACAGTTCAATTTCTAGATCTAACTTGAAAAATTGTCTCCTTTAAATCAGTTCATTAGAACAACGAAGAGGAAAATGTTTCCTAAATCTTATTCTTAGAAATTCGCAATAATTGTTCGAAATTCCTACCCCCATTATCTCGGACAACAGATTATGCACTGAACAAGTCGGTTTTTGTGGACTTGCTGGAAGAATCATTTTTCAGAGTATACATTTCTCATTAACGAAGTATATACCTTATTCTCCGATGTTGTTCGTATATAAAAACATGCAAGAGATTGAATTCAGAAAGCAAGAAGACCAAGGATGAGGGTAGTCTTGACTGTGACCCATCCTTATTTCCGAGAAATAATCAAACAACCATAACCAGATCTGAAGGTGTTTACGAACAAGACATCATTCTAAATAGAACTATGTTTGGTCTATTATCCTAGGGCATATTCACCAAAGCTGCTATGTAATCATTGTCCAAGAATCGAAAAAAAAGTTTGACCATTCAATCTTTTGGTGCCGCCCCTATTTTTTTTTATCGGTCCCTTACAAAAAAGCCCTACAATTGTCCTTGTCGATGTTTGAATTTGACTTTCTTGATCTCATAATACAAGTACTGTACAGTACCGCCCTTAGGAAGACTTTTCAAATCCATCTTTATTGACTGTCAAAATATTTTCGCAAATTTTTCTTTAAATTGAAAAAAATCCACGGAGAAATAATGTAGGGGAAATGTCGACCCAAATTATTGGGTTCATAATTATTCTAGAACATCTATAGATCATAATCGGCATCTGACTTAGAAGACCGAACCTGACCATCGGGGCACTCTCGGTCATACAGAGAGGGAATTGTTTCGTTGAGTTTGAATATTGAAGAGATTTTGCGATTACACTTCAAAATTGGCAAGCAAGAACAAGGAAGTGATTATGTTCAGGAGATTCACACTGCGACGAAAGAACATCTCCGTCAAAGAGGAATTTTCGCAGGTTATGTACTTTTTGATTATCTCTTCAGTCCTTTTAAAGGCCTTGCTTGCTATGTAAAATCTTTTCTTAGATTTGTTCAGACATATAAGAGGTATGATTGTTGAAATATGTTTCTGCTGGTTTTCTATCACCATTGTTACAGATTCCTGTCCCTAACCCCCTTCCTTTCACCCTTGTCTTGATCTGGAAATCATGGAGTGCATGATGAGAACGAAATTTCTAAGCACAAAAATCTTTGGTACTCTTTATGTACACACGGAACTAACACAACATAAACAGACAAGCTATTGCTAGTAAAATAGCGAAAGAGAAACTAGTTTTTTCCTTAGGTTTTCTCACTCGTTTATTGAATCATGCGAAAGATAGTATGATTCCCCTGTTACATTTCGTGAGCTCACACTTGTGTTTTTCTGACACTCACCAGAATTATAGATATAAGCATTTATTGTAAATGAAATTATTCGAATCGAATTTTGTGAATTCTCTCTTTCTCAAAAGAATATATATATATATATATATATATATATATATATATATATATATATATATATATATATATATATATATATATATATATATATATATATATATATATATATATATATATATATATATATATATATATATATATATATATATATATATATATATATATATATATATATATATATATATATATATATATATATATATATATTCTCATCCGCTGGGATACTAACATCCAGAAATATAGCCGTTCCACCCAGATCAAAAACTGCGATATCAGGTCTGTTGTGCGCAACTGGTCTATCCGTAATCAGGGTTATATCCCAGTACATCTTATATTTTCTGTTTTCAAGTACTGCCTTGGGTTTGTATTTCTAAGCTGGAGTAGTTTCTTTTCATAGCCCTAGGTTGACAGCGATACTTTGGTGATACACCCTGGCCACTGCATTATGGCATTCAAAGTAATCCCGAGGAGCTAGGATAGGGCAGCTGGATGTTATATGCTGAATTGATTCCTGCCCCTTTCCGCACTTGCGACACTGCTCTGTTGGGATATCCTGTTTTGTGATATCTTTCAGGTACATCCTTGTGGGAATTACTTGATCCTGGATAGCGCACAACCGTCCCTCGGTTTCAGGGAATAAGTAGCCAGCCCTCAGATAAGTGATCGACTCTTTTCTATCTATATCGTTATTTTTCAGGTGGTTCGGATATCTACCATGAAGTGCTTTAGAGTGCCACTCCCCCGACAGCTGGGCCACTCTATGAGATTCCACAAGAAATTCCAGATTCGAGAACTGCAGTGCCGATAGGTTTTCGTCCGCGTCACATATTTTGCGATAAAACGGTGAATGTTTGCTGGTAAAGTAGTATCTCAGTTGGTCCACGTTGTTCTTATGACTCATCTCTAGTGATGCAAGGCCTCGTCCTGCCTGTGTTCTTGGTAGGTATAAGCGGTTTATAGATGAGTGTGGATGGTGAATTCCGTTAACATCGCTCTAATTCTTATATCCATAGCCCTTAAGTCAGTTATTGATCATTTGATCACCCCAAAGTGATCCGGTTTATTCTAGAGTAGAGTTTATCTTTAAACCTCATCTTCATTTCAGAAGTTCTTATGTCCAAAGCTTGTTGGACGCTCAGATATTTGTAGGACTCCTCAGGGGACAGTGCTGGGATTGTTGTATTATCCCCTTTTGCTCTCTCTCAATCTTTCCTCGTCTTATATTAACAACTGCGCATTTCTCGATACCCAGCTCCATGCAGATTGACTCACTAAATGCTGACACAGTTTCGAGCTGTCTTTTAAGTTGATCTGCGTTTCCAGCATAGAACTTCAGGTTATCCATATATAGCTGGTGGGTGATACGAGTGTTAGTGTCCTTATTTACGATATAACAGTTTGGTGTGTTATTGAGTAAAGTACTGAGGATTTAGAGCCAGACAGAACCACAGATATATATATATATATATATATATATATATATATATATATATATATATATATATATATATATATATAAAAAACACATCATCAAACAAAATATAGATGATTCTTGCCGTAGATGTTTCTGTTCTTCAGAAACAGTTTTTCATATATTATCATCTTGCTCAGTCCTTGCTTCAACAGATTATTTAGAAAGACATAATGCCGTCGCTAATATTATTCACTTCAATCTAGGAATTAAACATGACCTAATTCCCAAAAGAAAAAATTTCACAAATATGAACCTGAGATTATTTGTGAAAATGACAAATATAAACTTTATTTTGATAAAACAATTCTTTGCAACAGAGCTGTAAAACACAATAGACCAGATATCGTTCTTAATGATAAACAGAATCAAATAACATATATAATTGATATTGCTATACCCGACACACATAATATACAAAACAAATACAATGAAAAAATTTCTAAATATATGATGCTTGGCGACGAGATTAAAAAATGTGGAAAATGAAGAAAATATTTATTCTACCGATTATTATTTCTACAACAGGCGTTATTCCTAGAAATCTTCACAAAAGTATTGAGATTTTGGGTCTGAAGAAAAATTTGTTTGAACAGTTACAAAAGATAACAGTCATCAAATCTTGTAATATTCTTCGTAGGTTTCTTTCCGAAAATAATAATGAGGTAGAGTCATCGGTTTTCTCTTTAGTTTATACTGCTCAGAATCTCATTTCTTATTTTATTTATTTGTTTATATAAATGTAATATAATTTACTGACAATTTTCTCATATTTATATTCAGAGCAGTATTCTATTCGATCGTTCACCACTTCACACAAAGGAAACTATTAATGAGTAACATTCATTAACATTCATACTTGACTAAGGTCCATACACTGGATTTTTCCGGGAGAAAGCCTCTGACACTACTCGTTGGTACATTGATATCATTGTCTGATGATGCTATAGTATGTATATATTCTGGTAAATTAATATATTCTCATAACATTTAACGTTATCCTAATATATAATTACTCCAGGATTAGTTTTGATTATAATCATTGCCTGGCAATGGTATTAATTATCGGGTGGTGGATTTATATTTTTCAAGAAATCAGTTTGATTGCATGAACAGATATATGGGCAACTCGTTGAGGTAAAACCCCTATATATATATATATATATATATATATATATATATATATATATATATATATATATATATATATATATATATATATATATATATATATATATATTGCACTGTTTTTGTTCAAAATCAAATTTCTCATGCATGTTTCTCATGTGGTGGTTTTTCCTGAATCACCCTGTATTATAAATTATACCACGCTATTTCATTACAATTTTCACCTTCAAGGATCAATATAAGAAAATTTTATACCACCTATTTACTATATTTGTAATGCGTTTCGACGACACTGCGCCTTCATCAAATAATACGAAACATAAACTAAACTAAGGTACAACAATTCATATATTATCCAAACAATCAGATTGAAAACGGTAAAACTATCTCAGGCAAATTCACAGAACTATGAACTAAATCATTCAACCAGAAAAGGATTTATTGAAGGGGAATTATTGTCAAAATCTACCTGTTCATTCAATTTGTTAGAAAGTTCAAAGGATTCCCCAAAATTAATTATTCGATGAATGTAAGATTTCCAAATTTGGTTGTAACTATGATTTTCAACAATTAATTCGAGTAATTAGATGATGATAATTTTTGATGAAAATATGATAATGTTCATTAACTCTTATGCTGAAATTTCTTTGAATTCTACCGATGTACATTCTACTACAGCTACCGCAGCTAAATTTGTATATGCCAGATTTTTCTTTATCTGTTTCACTTCCATTATTTTTGTGTTTAGATGGATCATTATTAGTTAAGAATAAGATGTGTAATTGGAAGATTTTCAATAAATGTTCTAAATTCTAACTTTCCCAATGTATGTAAGGCCTCTATATTCATCTTGATCTTAAGAATTTGGACACACCAATTGTATTCTATTATGTCTTTTCTTTTTCTGTTAAGTTATTTGAAATACTTGAATTGTGTTCCTTATTAAGAGCTATCTGTTTTATAGTCCAAAGTTCTGTATCAAAATTACTTATTATGATAAACGATGTCCGTATAAGACGGTTTAAGAAAGATGGAGAAATCATTTCCATTTAATCTAGTCATGCCCAACATGCCTGAAACATAAAATGATATCATCTACATAGCGATACCAAATGAAACCCGTTTTGGCGAAAGGAGTTCCTATACATTGTAGTCTTCACATTATTCATGAAAATTTCTGCTTATAGAGAGCTGAGTGGATTTCCTACAATGAGGCCTTGCTCGAAAAATAAAATGAAGACTCTAAAACAAATCAATTTTGTTCCACACACATATATAATATGTTGTGAATTTTCTGTAGACTAGAAGAGAGAAAATGAAGGTATGACACACAACATTTACAACAAAAACTGTATGTCTAGACAGTGTAAGATCATACATTATATTTCAGTAGTTAAACCAGTGGCACTATATGAAAGCGGGGCATTGACTCTCTACACGAAAGGATATCTGGAAAACTTACCTAAAGAAGACCGAAAAATCATGAAGGAAATTCATAGCCTTAGACTGACCTATGATGGATACAGATTACATTCCAGAAAGACAGATAATATGTCCAATCTAGCTGAAGGCATCAGGAAGCGAAGGCTAAAATTTTACGGGCATATTAGTAGACTTCCAGCAACAAGACTCACCAACAGAATCCTTACATACATACAAGGGGTCAAATTGACAACGCCTGAATCACACATGTAAAAATTCATCTGGAAAGAGCGCAAATAGACCCAGATGGTATTGATCATAGGATAACGTATAGAAACGAAGTTCCAAAAATATCGGAGATAAAGTGGACAGAAGAAAGTAAGAGAATCCACGGTGAGAGAATGAAAGAAATGTGGATGCTCAAAAATAATAACCAACGATATGAAAAAGTGTGAACACTATTCGTGATCTTTCGTGGTATATTCACATGTAACAATAATAATAATAATAATACATAATCAAGTATGCAACATAAGCCATCAGAGACTTACACACCAGTACGGACTTTTGAATGCTTTCCAGCCATATCACAAGTATCAACCGGCGCCCGTATTGGAAAATGACTCTATCAGATTATACTACGATAGGCCTGTTATCACTGACAGAGTGGTGACGATTAATAGGCCGGACCTGTATGATGAGAGGGTCAGAACAGCAAGGCTGGTGGATATCGTCATACCGAATAGTAACAACTTACTGAACAAGTTCCATGGGAAAAACTTCAAATACACAGACCTCAATGTTGAGATCGAGCAGATGTAATGTAATTTATTGGATTTCAAAAGTTTACAAAGCAAGCCATATATAAAAATAAAAATAAAAGCATATAGAACACAAACAATGAATAAAACGAGATACAAAAAATATACATGGATAACAAACAATGAAACTATTCGATCATGTAATGAAAATATTCTTCTATCGAGTAAAGAGTTTTTTCTATTAACAGCGACTTTGCTTTAGTTTTGAAAGATTGAATGCTTAGATGTTTGAATTTGTGCGGCAGTACATTTTCCTCCCTAATCACTCTTGAGAGTCCTGCGTTTTTGATAGTCGGACTATTGATTGAGCCAGGTTTTCGCGTTGTATTGTTTGATACTGGTGGATATGGGAGTGCCTCAGGATTTCATCCTTAGTTTTATGGATATTGCATAAACAGGCAAGTATATATGAGGCCGGAATGGTAGGTATTTTCAGATCTTTGATTAACTTCATGCAACTTGTTGTAGGAGTAGGCCCCACAATTGCCCTAATGGCTCTTCTCTGTTGCAGAAAAACTCGAGAGCTAAAAGGAGAAGCTCCCCACAACAGAACTTCATACGTCGCCACTGAGTGGAAGTGAGCATAATAGGCAATAAATCAGAAGAATAAATTACAATGTAATTTATTCTTCTGATAGAGTAAACTGAAGATAACAATTTTTTAGATAGTACTTCTATATGCTCATACCAGCAGAGTCTGCTATCAAGCTGAAAGCCCAATAAACTAACTGTCCCTGTCTCAGCAGGTTTTCTTAGAGTGAATATAAGTTTTTGGGTCTTATAAGTGTCTTGTTTGAGGCCATCAGCTTCCAACACGCTGCGGCTTGGTTGAACCTATCTCCATCAATGTGCTGCAGATCCCTCCTTTCCTTTTCGAGACTAATTATAGTTGTATCATCGGCGTAGATAAACACATTCTCTTGTCCTAAATGATGACGCCATGTCGTTTATTTACACGCAAAACAACAACGGGCCGAAAATTGAGCCCTGAGGCACTCTTATGTCAATCTTCTGCTCACTAGATTGGCAGTTGTTCCAAGCAACCTGCGGTCGGCAAGATAAGATTTCATCATATTGAAGGTTCCGCATCTGACTCCATAAAAATCTAATTTGTGCAATAATATTTCATGGTTTGCACAATCGAAGGTTTTGCTCATGCCAAGACACAACAAGGCTGCTTCACTCTTATCTTCGAAAGAATCTAAAATATCCTCTATTATATCCATCATGGCCGTTATGGTCGATTTCCCCTGACGAAACCCGTATTGCGAAGATGACATTACAATCTGCTTGTCCAAGAAGTCGACAAGTCGAGTCTTTGAGGACTTTCAAAAATTTTCTAGAATGTAGGTAGTATAGAGATTGGTCTTTAGATGTTGGATATATTGGCGTCTCATTTTTTATCGATCGGAATTACTTCGCCAGTTTGAGTCGTTTGGGGAACTTAGAGGCTCCGCGATCGCGTGAATAATGTTCTTCAAAAATCTGACCGAGAGACCATAAATATCCTTCGAATTCGAAGATTTAAAACTTTTGACAGCTTTAATTATCTCCTCTGGATTCTTAAGACGCTTTGATGTTCAGGCTTCGGACAGTATTAGTGAAAGAGGAATTGAGATCCTCGGCTTCTCATTATGCTTTAGAGTGACTCTTTATTTTTGCCAATTTTTTCGTTAATCACACACATAAATTGCCTTGCTCTTGTTGTCGTCACTATTCAACATTTGCAAGTCTCTTTTCCGTATCGATTTTTCTAGATGAGACTTATATTTGTCCTTCAATCTTTCGTATAACTCTTGTGATAATTGATCGCCTTTCACTCTTGATATGGTGTGAGCAGCGTCTAGTTAGTTTCTTATTTTGATCGTATCTCGATCTGCTCTGTTTATGCGAATAGTTCCACGTTATTGTGGAACCAGTAATAGCCTTCTTCCGCACCGAGAAGGCTCAAACATGCCAATTAACTACATTGATTTCTTCTAGGAAGAGGTAAGTATTTTTAACTGAAAAAATACCAGTAGAGACTAATTCATCTTTTATAGGTTGATCCAGGATTCCTATCTCTATTACTTGTGCTCTATGATCTCAGAAGTGATCATTTACAGAAGAGCGATTGCTGTGAAATAGATCAGTATAAACAAAATATTATCGACACACGAATTTGATGTAGTACATCTACGAGATGGTTCCTTGAATATATAACTGAGGTTAAACCTATCCATTATTTCTATTAATCTGGATTCCTCATCAGAATCTTTCAGAAAATTTACATTTAAGTCTCATGCAAAAATAATATTTTTTATGGAAAGGTTTAAAATTTGATTCAGCACAGCATCAATCTGTGACATTGAAGTCCCCACTTGGAGGGCGATAACAGCAGATCACTGCCATGTCCTCTCTCGGGAATCTCACTGCTGAAAATTCGATATGACTTTCTACAGAGAAACCACTCAGGCAATCTAGCGGTACAGATGCAATATCTTTCCGAATCAATACCATGCTCCCCCAAGAATTGAAAAATTACGAATGAAGGAGCTGGCGATATCACAGTTTTGTATTTTGACTATCTCAGACTTCTTTTTGTCAGCCAATTTTCCGTTATACATGCTATGCTGCAGTTAAAATCATTTAGAAACGGATCCAGTCGTCCAATTGATGTGGCACCTCGATAAAATAGATATCGTTCCTATCATCATTTCTTCAACTGGGTTGATACCTGAAAGTTTTCACATGTAGGATAGTGAGAAAATATATGTCAAGTACATTGTAATCGAGCCTATTCCCTTTGATTGCTGAATCTGGGAAAGGTGAATTATATCCAGCTAACAGTTGAGATAGTGCACGATAATAATAATACATTCATCTTATATATTAGTCTATATACATGTTCGATAACGTACTTGTTCGGCTTAACTCGGCAATATCGTTTTTTTCAAATCAGTTATCAAATGGGAATAAGAGACAACTGGTCTAATAGGGTATCCCGACATAAAGTCTTCCATTTTAGAAATATAGTCAGTTTCTTTTAATATTACAATTGTTTTACTTTTATCTGATATAGTGATCTTGATTCAATCATTGGAAATATTTGAGTAACTTTTTTATCATTTTACTTTTACTTTGAAACTTTCAAATTATTTGATATTTTTCTATAAAAAAATAGAGTATTTTTCTTCCATTTTAGTTCGATTTATTAAATTTATTTTGTTTTTATAATTCATAAACTTATTCATTTCAGGTTTGAAACCATTCAGCGCATTGCAAATAGTAATTTCATTCCTATTCAAAATATTACTTGGGACTGAGAATACCTCAAAGTACTTTAGAAATAAGAACTATTTTCCAGCAAGTTCAATAGCCTACTAGAAAAATTATAACATTAGAAAATTCTCAAATTATATCTGTCTGGTATTTCTATGCAATAATATCTTTTGAATACAAATGAAATAAGGTGGGATTTAATTGGATTCGGATTAAAATTTCACTCGAATTTTATTAGGTTAAAGTTCGTATAATATAAATAATTGTGACAAATTGTGAAACGATAAGCATTGAAACCCGACACACCCTCGTTAATCTCTCTGTATCACTATTTATGCATGTTCATATAATTGATTTGTAAATGTTGCAGATATGATTGATACATGTGGAATGTCAGTTATTCTAGAATTCTTAAAAGAACAAATTAGATTTAGGTATTTATATGACACTGAGTAATATTAGCTTTGCATCAATAATATGCTTTTCTTGGAACGATATGAATGCTTTGAACGTTTTTTTCAAGAAAATATGTGGAAGGAGACGCTTAACAACACCAAAATTATTTGTCAGTACAGCCAAGCGGAATCCAACCCAATTAGGAACTGATATAAGTTTCGCTATCTACCATCCGCCGACTGTTTCATCCGTCGGTTTCCGCATCTCAAGCGGAAGCACCGAATGGTAATAAAACTGGTATAGACCATGAATATTCCTGTATTGAACTAAAGTTGAAAATTCATCAATTTTCAACTTCAGTTCAATACTAATACAAATAACAAATCAAAATATTTACCCAGGTATAGAATCAACTAATACAAATAAATATAAACATTAACAGGTCTTGGCCCTATCAGCGAAGAGATTGCAAATGTCATTGCAAAACAGAATAAAAAAGTAGCTTCCAGAACCCACATGAAACTCTCCCAGGAACTTTTTAATAGTAAAGATAAAACTGATATGTTTGACAAAACTGGAGTTTACAAGTTGTCCTGTATGGATTGTGAAGGTGTCTATATAGATCAAACTGTTCGCTGATTCAAAACGATATATAAAGAGCATCAATCAGATCTTAATAACCAGAGAACAGACGAATCTACTTTTACTCAGATTGTATCAAAAATGACCCTTATTTTCCACCCATAGATCAACTCCAAATTATTCACAGAATACCTAAGCGTCGAAAATTAGATTTCTTTGAATCTAACCTAACCCCCCATAGAGAAAACCTTCTGAACGACCTCTATGGCCCAGCTCATTCATCCCTATTTGAAATCTTTTAATAATACCAGCTTCTATCATAATTAGTTTATTACCTCTTGTTCGCACTCTTATCAATTTTGTATCTCCATGTTAAATATGTATTATTTTCAACTTTAGTTCAATACTTGTCAGCTGAAGATGGTCGAGAGATCGAAATGGCAATCCTGATTTTCAATAAATCCCTTGTGATAGTATAATAAATAGTTTCATTTTTATTTAGTAATTGAATAAAAGTAACTAAGTACTAGAAACAACAAGAACAAATAACTAATGATTAGTAAAACTTTTGAGTTAGTAGTGTAGGTATTAACCAATAACATATATACATAAATTCACGCCTTGTCCCAGAGGGGTAAGCAAATGAGACGTTTTCATCTATGTTAGGGGTAGGTCTAAGCCCCCATAAATCCCCCATATACAAAAATGTATACCATATCGACTTAAGAAACGTTACAACCATCCATTGCTAGCATTTGATTTATCAAGAGGCTCTTGATTCGATTGTTCCACATCCACATATGCGTAACGTATGCGAGAAAGTCACCAGTTCATCATTGTCTACGGCAGGGGTGCTCAAACTTAAGACTACTTACGATCGACTCTGAGAGGCTGCAAGTATGTGTGATGCAGGGTTGTCGTACATACACGATTCACCCTACCTACCTACCTTCCTACCTACCTAGGTAAGGTGTACCGTAGCATATAAAGATATTAGCTTTCCGCACAATATACATTATTTTGGTAGAGGTTTCTGTTAGGTTCACTTAGGTTCAGTTAGGTTCTTCTCTATAATATCAATGAAAAAGCTGATAGTTATTCAAAACTGCGAGTTTATTGGTTGTTACAAAACAAAACAGTTACATATGCTGTTAAACTTAACTGAGGAGTGACTTTGGATATACAAGCGTGGCACTGCTTATCCTCAGCATACTTTTCATAAGATGGTACGTAATCAATGAGTGCAAATCGCAAGCATGATGACATTTGATCGTCAGTTAGTAGATTACGATATTTTGGCTTAGTAATCCTGATTTCAGAAAATGCCAACTCGCACAAGTTAGCTGACCCAAACATTGTCGTCAGTTGAAGAGCGATTTGCCTTAGATTCGGATATTTATCCTCAGATATAAAACACCAGAAATTTGAATCAGATGTTGTAGCTTTGGGATATATATCTGATATAATCTGCACCAACTCATTTTCAACAGAACATGAGTTCATATTGAACTGACTTGCTATTTCAGTAGCTTATTCCTCAATGTTTATACATTAAAAAGGATAACTCATAAATAATGCTTTATTTGCCAATCTACTGCAATGATAAAAGCACATTTCAAAATGTCCCTAAATATTTGATAATTCAGCCTCATGCGTATCATA
This sequence comes from Cryptolaemus montrouzieri, assembly GCA_013387265.2. Taxonomy (NCBI): domain Eukaryota; kingdom Metazoa; phylum Arthropoda; class Insecta; order Coleoptera; family Coccinellidae; genus Cryptolaemus; species Cryptolaemus montrouzieri. Next base: position 132,068,220 of record JABFTP020000185.1, read on the forward strand.
GTTCAACTGAGGAATCCTTGCTTTCAAAGACGAAAAATATTTCAGATGCTTTCTTTTCAGTTTATCTATCATAAGTTGCAATTCACTTTTGAATGCGTTCACTGCGCTAATCATCTCAATATTAGTTTTTCCTTTACCTTGAAGCTCCAAGTTGATGTAGTCATCACCTCTTTCGTCTAGAAAATCTGTTATTTCGGGCAATAATTCTCGAAATCTTTCTAGGAATTTTCCGCGACTTAACCACCTGACGTCCGTGAGAAGTACTACATCAGTGTGTTCAGCTGATTCTCCTTCTTCCAACTGCACGCATGAAATTAACAATTTTTGTTGCAATGCCCATAATTTCCTCCGTGTTTAAAACTTTTGAACATAAAACTTGTTGATGTATAATGCAATAGAATGTAAAAAATGATGGGAAATCTTCATTATCTCGACACAATACCACAAAACCGTGTTTGTTTCGAGTCATTGCTGGTGCTCCATCGGTTGCAATGTACACTAATTTTTATAATGCTAACTTGTAGTTTTCTACAAAATTGAAGAAAAGTCATATATATCTTCGCCACGGGTCTTCTTCCTCAGAGGAATGATTGTCAAAAATTCTTCCTTAGCCAACATGTTATTGAATAACATCCGAATAAAAATACACTGCTGGGCAGTGGCTGTTATATCGGTGGATTCGTCAAACTATAAAGAAAAGTATGTACATTTCATGATATTATGTTTTAGTTTATCTGCTAAGTCCTGACTCATGATTTCAATTCCTCTTGTGACAGTCAGATGAGATAGCTCTAATAGCAGACAGGATTTCTGTTTTTTTTCAAAATCTCCAAATAAAGTATCACCCGCCTCAATAAATACTTCCTTCACAACCGATCCATCTTCCCCAATATATGAGATATTTTAAATGAGGCGATCGTAGCAGTTTTCGATTGTTTGGCTGATCTTGTGAACATGGATTTTTTCCTTTTCAAACAAGATATCAAATCACGTACTCTTCGTTTTCTTACTTCACTCTGAGGCGGAAAATCCTTTTCATAGTTTTTATAAACCGTTTTATGATGCCTCTCTAAGTTGCCATGATTAGGTATTGCAACTGACGCACGACAAATAAAACAAATACACTTATCCTTCACCATACAAAAGAAAAATTTTTCCTCCCAATCGTTATTTAATTGATACGTTTTAGATTTCTTTGCTGCACTCATTCCATCCAACCAGATGGATGATTTTTTCCAATCGCCTCAGGTGGCGCACCTTTCATTAAAATATCGTTTTTTTCTAGGAAATATCATCATTGGTGGCACAAACATACCAGAAGCACTCATGCATCAAACAACAGTACATAGTGACCTGCGTTCTGCAGCAGTCCCCAATTTGATTCTTCCCTTTTTTACCTACAATCTGTGGTATTTTAGATTTAACAATTGTCAACCAGTCTCGTCTACGTTGAAAATCCTGTCAGGGAGATTATTCGTATTTTTCATTTCAGTTTCCAATATATCGAAAAATTCTTCGACTGCTTCACTGTTAAAACCTTGAGCACGCGCGTACGAAGTCCCCATTGGTCTGCATAATGATAAAGAGTTCTTATGACGCTTAAAAACGTAATCCAACCAAGCACGCCCAGCTACTTCATTTCTAAAATTATTCTCGATGTTGTTTTTTGAAGATAACTGATAAGCCATTCGGGTTACATCCATTCTTGTCAGTTCATTATATTTTGACTCCATAAACAAAATATATTCCAGTAACTTTTTCTTCAGCTCCGATGGTAATATTGGTTTTCTTCCGAGAGGTTTATGCACAAGCAGCTCTAACAATTCTTGAGAATCCTTCACTAAACTTTTCAGTATAGATCTTGGTACACAAAATATTTTCACAACCTTTTTGTACCCCATCTTCTTTGCCCTCACAGCTTCAACTACCTTTTTCATTTGGTCAGGTTAGATAGGTTTTCTTTTCTTTACAGATGAAGATATCAAAGTTTGACAGGGCATCTGTAGCAAAAGATTAAAAGAAACGATATGATATATTTGTCATACATCATATATGGCCCTCCGGGTCCATAATACAAACAATGTAAGGAGACCAAATTGCATGTATCAAAGAATATATAAACAAACCATATTAGAGATATCAATAAAAAGGTTCTTATAATTTCCTTCAAAATCCGACAGTGAAACGTTCTCCGAACACAATGTACAAATTACAAGAGCTAAGGTTCAGTATTTCCGGAAAAAAATTGATAAAATGTTCAGTACATTTAGAAGTTTTGCAGGTGCTCGTTTCGACTTGATCGAATGAAAAAAAGTACGTAACGCCCTCGTCTGAGATTTTTTGATACTAATTGACACATATACAAGAGCTACGCGTTTGTACAAAAATTGACTAGATGGCGTGCTTCTAAATTATAAAAATCGAAGGGGGCCAATTTATCTGCAGGGGCCGCACTACCACCTTCTCCTCTAGTGAATTAGGCGACCCCAAAATTTTTCGATTAAGTAATGACACCGACAGCCTTTTTGAGCTCTTCTATAATTAGAGATTTCTCATAAAGAATCAAAAATTGTTTTATTATTTTAATCATTATTTCATCAGTGAAATCCATTTCCAAATACTCCGCACATCTGACTATGAATCCAACAAACACAGCATGAGTACATGTGTATCTGATAGAATGATAGGTCACCCTTCATCTCCGTAATACGGCAGGTCTTAACAAGTTAATTCGTGATCAGATTGAGGTGCGTTATTGAGTCGTTCACAGTTACGCAAGTTCACATTTACGCGAGTCTACTGTATTTCAAAGAATAAGATTCTGTATTGTATTCATACAGGGTGCTTCAATGAAAACTAAACAGAGGCTATATCTACCAAGATATTCATTTCTGATCAAAACGCAAAACAATTTTTGTTTAAAGGGTGACATCTTTTGGGGTACAAAACTTGCCTGAAATATCAACCCCCTAAGCGGGAGTTGCAATCCTTGAACATTTTGAATAGGGAAAATGGGTCGAGTGATAACTCAAAAGAAAGGCGGTGTCTTTGTCTACATCGCCTTGAACGGATTTCTATTTTTAATTGAAAACTGTACAAGATACAGGGTGAGCAACTGAAAGATAGGGAAGACTATTTCCCTGAGACTATTCAAGTTTCAGAGGAATAAAATGAAACAGATCCATGCTGATCAATGGCAGTCATCATCAAGTACCATCTTAATCACGAATTTCAGCCCCTAGAGAAGGGGTGACCACCCTTGAAAATTTGGAAGAGGGGTAGATGGGTCGAGTGGTACCTCGAAAGAAAAGTATTATCTTTGTCTGCATTCCCGTGAACGAATTTTCATTTTTGATTGAAAACTGTAGATGATACAGAGTGAGCTACTGAAAAATAGGGGAGACTATCTATCTCCCTGAGCGATTCAAGTATTAGTGCAAAAAAATGGAACAGATTCATGCCAGATCAGAGGCTGCCATCTTCCGGAATACCATTCACATCTCAAATTTCAACCCCTAGAGTAGGGATGACCCCCCTGTGTTATTTTTAAAGTAGAAGATAGGTTAGGTTAGATTTAACTCTGTATCTTCTACAGTTTTCAATCAAAAATGAAAGTTCTTTTACGGGAATACAGACAAAGATAATATCTTTCTTTCGAGTTATCACTCGACCCATCTACCCTCTTCCGAATTTTCAAGGGTTGTCCCCCCCTGCTCCAGGAATTGAAATTCGAGATGAGGATGTTACTTGATGATGACTGCCCGTGATCAGCATGGATCACTGAAACTTGAATAGTCTCAGGTAAATAGTCTTCCCTATATTTCAGTTGCTCACCCTGTATCTTTTACAGTTTTCAATTAAAAATGGAAATTCGTTCAAGGCAATGTAGGCAAAAATACCACCTTTCTTTTGAGTCATCACTCGACCCATCTTCTCCATTCAAAATGTTCATGGATTACAACCCCCCCTTAGGGGGTTGATATTTCAGGCAAGTATTCTACCCCAAAAGATGTTCCCCTTGAAACAAAAATTGACATGTTTTTGCGTTGTGATCAGAAATGAATATCTTGGTAGAAATAGCCTCTGTTTAGTTTTCGTTGAAGCACCCTGTATTTGAATATCATTATTTAAGAAAATAAGTCTCCTTACTTAATATACAAACCACGTACTATAACTTTTTCAATAATTCTATCTCAAGTTTGCTCTGTTGTGAAACAAACAACCTAATATCTCAATTCTGACCAAACATAAATCACATTACATCCTTTATCCTTCACATTATGTTCTTTCATGGCCTCCTACACCGTAATCAAAAGAAAACACCCAAATAATCGAACTGAAAATTAATAGTTGAAATGAAACAAAGAGAAGTTCAGTACGCTAAGGATGTTGAATTTGAGTAGATTAACTCGAGTATCTTTCTAAAGAACCAACCAGACGTTACGTCTCATATGCTCCATATGTCATTTTCTGTTATTGGTAGTTTGAGTGAAATCGATATATGTAAACTGAAAGTTTCGATAGTTTTTACTGTCCTCGTATATATTGAATCTTTTCCGCTGATTCCTTTTCTGATCAACGTTCATAAAGTCAGACCCTCATTTGACAATAAGCTCGTCGATTTTTTTAATGTCTCAAGAAAATTACGTTTCGATATCGGATCCAATTTAATTTGATGAAAAAAAAATTCATACATCTGCAGCAAACAGATTATTATGTCAAAAAAGAAAACTTGAAGGACGGTAATCGTACTTAACATTATATCTTTATATTTATGTCTATTATGTGAAGAAGGCTTCATGTTTCCTCGAAGCGAAAAGTAGTCGTTTCCGCACTCTAAATATTACTTTTCCCAGTGATCTGTGCTTGAACCTTTATTACTCAATTTATTCATAAATGATATTCAACTTCAACTTTTTCTGATGACATCAATGATATTCGTATAGTTTTTCGTCACGATAACTTCGGAACTATTGAACAAGTTTTGACTGTCGATATGGTATGCCCTATTTTTTCAGAATAGTTCTTATTTTGTACGATCATGTTTTTTTCTGTTAGAATTTTTGGGAAATTATGCCTTCCGCTAGTACTATACGCGACAAAGCGTAGGACTTGCAAGAATCAATCTCAAATGCAAAACACATCAATGTCCCACCTATACGTTTTTCCTAGTTTACTACAGAAGATAATATGTTTTGCATCAATTATGGATATCGTTAGTTTCCTAAAGTATCTCTGACATGTGTGATTTCTTTAATAATAATAGTCGAACTTATTACGTTTCGATAACAGTCAATTAGGGGAAAGACGGAGGAATTACGTTGGCCAGCAACCTTGCAGGAGGTCGTTCTACATTTTAACGGATGTGATAATAAGGAATGGAATTCAAAAAACCATGAATTATATGTATTGAATTCTTCGAAGTGAATGTATTGTAACGGATAAGCAATGAGAAACAGAAATATCAATTGACGTAATGAGATTTGCGATTAGTTCAAATACAATTTGAAGGAGCCGACATTGGAATATCCTGTTTAAATTTCTATCTGCAGTATCTGTATGGAAAAATATTCAAAATGAAAGCGAACCTCATACATTGTCATAATAAGTAGCGAAAAAGATTTTGTTACAGTAGTGATGATTTTTTATTCATTTGCTACCCTCTGAAGTTGGTAGGTATTCGCAGCCTAACTTGAAAATTTGTGTGAAACTTCACGCAAAAACAGAAACATTCGAAATACAGAGGGGCGTGCGACAGGGAGATCCGATTTCGCCAAAACTCTTTATAACCCTACTCGAGTATATGTGTAAAAGGATAGACTGGGAAAATATGGGTATAAATAATAATGGGGAATACTCGAACCATCTTAGGTTTGCCGACGACATCGTCCACATATCCGACAACATAGGAGATGCAAAAGAAATGCTTGAAAGGCTCAAAAAAGCTTCTGAAAGGGTTGGACTAAAGCTGAACGCGTCTAAAACACAATATATGACCAATCTCGTTACAAGTGGAAATACTCAGATAGGTGATGCTGAAATTGAACAAGTCCAAGCCTACAAATATCTTGGACATGAAATCAAAATAAGTCGAGACAACCAATCCTGTGAAATCTTTAGAAGAATTGGCCTTACTTGGGCAGCGTTTGGTAAACTGAGCAATATCTTAAAATCAGATATCCCAATTTGTTTGAAACGAAGAGTTTACAACCAGTGTGTGTTGCCTGTCATGACTTACGGCGGAAACTTTAACTCTGACCAAGAAATCGACCAATAAAGTTCGAGTGGCCCAGCGTGCCATGGAGAGATGCATGCTCGGATTATACCTTAGAGACCGAATATCAAATGACATAACAGGCAAAGAAGTGGGGTTGAGGATGCTATTAGTAGGATCGCCACACTTAAGTGGAAATGGGCCGGACATCTGGAAACAACCACCGACGGAAGATGGACCAAGAAAATTCTAGAATGGCGACCAAGACACGAAGCAAAAAGAAGTATGGACGTCCCCCAAAAAGGTGGTCTGACGATATAAAACGCATCCAGACGAATTGGATACAGACGGCACAGAACAGAAGGATGTGGCATAGTTCACGGGAGGCTTATGTCCAGCAGTGGACAGAACGAGCTGCTTGATGATGATGATGATGAACTTGAAAATTGCTTGAATCAGAACAAAATATAACATTAAAACTTCTGCTTATATTTAATAAGACGGTATATAAAAGTTGAAATAATACAGAATATATGACCGGGAAATATTTAAATGTAATTCAACGTAAGAATTCATAATTCATAAAGTTGTTGAGGCAAACAGAAATAGAGAACAAGAACAAGAGTAAAAGTAAAATATATATTTTCAAATAAAACAGCCAAAAAAAACATAAATAAATTTTTCATAAAACAAATAAATATCTGTGAGAATAAAAACAACGGAATTTTTTTTATTCAAGTTAACGCGCTGAAGTGTTGGACATTACATTCTCCCCTGAGCAATAAAATCTCGAGGTGGGGTGTGTCAAGTGAACCCTCGGGATCTGACCACATACACATTCAATTGACTATTGAATCTGGGATCAGACCAGCAGTCGAATACAGAAACCCGAGGAGCACTGATTGGGTTATAGGGCCACTCTTAGTGCTCATTTGAGAGGTGTTGCCACATCTACTAACAGTCGTGAAGACGTTGGGCGTATGGCTGAGGAGATATCCTAGTCGATCGGGACAGCGTATCAAGATAACTGTCCACTAAGGAGAAAGCCTGAGAATGGCACAACTTCATGGTGAAATCCTGCCTTTGAAAATAAAAGAGAAGTTCGGTATCTATTTAACCGAGCTAAAAATACCGGCAATTGGTACCATTATCGTTCCATTCTAACGTCATAGAACAAAGAAATAAGGAGCACAAAACGGTCCTGGAGCAGGTTCAATGAGGTGGTGGAAAATACCCCCCTCCTCCATGTCAGTGCAAGGCTGCATAGGATTTTCTCCAGAGGCCCAGCGCTCCCCATCGGATCTGTGGAGGGTCCGGATGAGCGATAGACGGATCTGGAAAGGAGACGTTAGAGATTCTTGCGGGAACACACTTCCCAGATTGTCGCTTTATTGATATCAGTGAAAGCTGCGACACCGTCACCCTAAAGGGCCTTGTAAAAAGGCCAAAAAAGGACGATTGGAGGACGCAAGAACGATCATCAAGCCCTGAGCAATGAGGTGGACGATTCGCTCATTTAAGCCATTCAAAGCTCCTGGAGAGGATGGCATCATGCCTGCCTTGTTACAACAAGGGGTGGATGTCCTCCTCTCATACCTCATTAGTCTCTTTTGGCCGAGTCTTGCCTAGAATGTTGTACCGACCAGCTGGCGAAAAGTCAGTTTTTCATCCCAAAAGTGGGTAAATCGAACTCACAACCTAAGTCGTTTGGACCGATTAGCCTTACGTATTTTGTTTTGAAAACCCTGGAGAAGGTGTTAGATTGAAACATCAGGACCGAGGTGTTATCGTTGAGGCATCTGAGTGAACATCAATAAGCCTATCAGAAAGATAAATCAACCGATTTGGCACTTAACAACTTAGTTAGGAGGATCACACAATCTCTGGACCGCAAGGAGACTGCAGATGCAGTCTTCATGGACATTGAAGGTGCGTTTAATGCTGCCCCCACTGGCTCGTTGTGTGGAACTGTGAGAGCCAGAGGAGTACTAAATATTATTGGGGAATAGATTAGTTATATGGTAAATGCCAGAGTGATCAACGCTTCACTGAAAGGGGAAATAGTCACTTTTGTGACTGGCAGGGGCTGCACACAGGAAGTACTATCCCCACTGCTGTGTTCCCTGCTAGTTGATGACCTTCTGGCAATAATTGGCACACTGGATGTTTATGTACAAGCATACGCTGATGATATAGTCATTCTGGCTGTCGTAGATGATAACGATGTTTCCGACAGACTTCAGGAGGCTATGTATGCAATTCAGGGGTCATGTGATGGAGAGAAACTTAGCATAAACCCCTACAGAACCCTCATGGTACCACTTACCAGAAAGAGGAGGTTATTTGTTTCTACCCCGACCCTGGGCGGTGTGTTTATTTCGGTTGTTGAAGAAGCAAAATATCTGGGGATTACCCTGGATAGCAAACTCACGTTGAATTCGCACCTGTAAAACACAATACACAAGGTTAGACATTCCCTATGCGCATGTCAAATGACCGGTGGAAAAAAGTGGGGTCTTGCCCAAAAGCAACTCCAGTGGCTATATGTTATGGTGGTTAGACCTCGTATTACGTACGGCTCATTGCTTGGTGGGAGTGCAGTCTCAAGAAACAATGCCAACTCAAGCTCTCTAAACTACAGAGAACAGCCTGCATGATGATTACTGGAGCCTTTCGCTTCACACCCACTGTAGCCATGGAACTGATATTGGGCTTTGTCCCTCTTCATCTGGTGATAAGAAGAGTGGATAGAATGGCTTCCTACAGATTCCATCATCTTTCTCGTAATGAAGTGGATAACTTCAGCTTTGTGTCTGTCACCTTACAGTCTGAAATCGAGAATAATGAAATGCTAGGTATGGGGTCGGATATGAATTGAAGGAAATGAGAAGGCGGACTCATTTGGCCGCTCGAGGAACTAACCTGGAGTTCATAGGTCCGGAGTCTAAGCTTGGTATTCCTCTGAAAACTGCAAGGATTGAAAACAACCGATGACTGGACTTGAGGATACGTGAGCGTACTAACAGGGCACTGTCGCCTCAGGAAACACCTTAATAAATTAGGATTGGTTGAGGATCCTTCATGTAGGCTATGTGAAGAAGATATAGAATTAATGGAACATGTTATATGCGAGTGCAGAGGTGCAGACAGGGTGAGGATGGAAGAACTTGCATCTTGCAAACTGAAGCTGACTGAGACTATTAAGCTCTCACCCACAAAACTCGTATCCTTTACGAGAAGGATGGAACCCGTGGATGAAATTTAGGACAGAGTGTGCCACAATAGACCACTGGGTCGCAGTGGCCGGGCTGCTAGGCAGCTCTTACTCAAATAATAATATCTATATAACGTGTTCCAACATAAATGAATAATATCGACGAGACAACTACCACTTTTACAAATTGCTAGATTCAGGCTGCCGAAAAATACGTTACAATATTTAACCCCACTATAAACAAAAAAATATGTGCCTTGGTGGAACGAACAGACAGCGAAAGTTGTTAGAGATTGTAAAACTGCACTCAATCGTTATCGCAGGACTCGATCTAACGAGAATCTAGTTAGTCAAGCGGCTCAAAGCTATATCCAAGAGAATTTTCAAGGAGAGTAAAAAAGAAGGATGGCAGAAATAAGCAAGTACACTGACGAAAGATACTCCTCCAATGAATGTTTGGAATGAAATCAGGGAAGAAAGAAATAAATATAACCTTCGAAATTCCAGCTTTGCAGTAGAACAATGAAATCATTACCAATAATTTGGATATAGCAAACAATTTAGCTAGGTTATTCGTTGATTAAAGCCTTTAGTTATGCACTCTCCAGAAGATAACTTCGCTGCGGAGCTTACTGAATTCAAACTATTTTTATAAAAAACCTTTTCATATCGTTTCTAAGTAAACTCCTCGAGCCTATCAACAGAATATAGAGCACGCATGTTTTCCCAGTAACCTGGGAACCATCCGTTAGCTTTCCCATCAGGAAAGATAGTTCTCCACAGATAAGTGTAACTTCTCTCAGTCCAATCTCTCTGACAAGCAAATTATGCAACCTAATTGAAAGGATGGTTAACGAACGATTAATATGGTATTTGAAAAGTAAAAATATACTTATTGGGTCTAGATCAAACAGATGTACATCATAAGTGCCTTCGATAATATTAGAAAATATGTCGTTCTTCAAAAAATCGAAGATATTGGTCTTAGTGGAAATATCTTCCATTTCATCGAAAACTCTTCAACTGATAGAACAATAAGAGTCAGAATCAATGGAGAACTATCAAACATTTTCTCCATCAGAAGTAGACTACCTCAAGGCTCGATATTGAGTCGAATCTTCTTTATACTAGCTATAAATAGCATATGTCCAAAACTCTGTAAAGTTTGATCTTTATGCCAATGACCTCATCCTTTTCTGTCTCCATGTTGTTTTGCGGATCTATTGAAGATACCAACCAAACTGTAGCTGTCTATGTGCAGTTTCTCAAGAATGGGTTCACTACGTTCAACTATCCAATGTTCTGTTATACAAACTATATCTGGCTGATGGTTTTTTAATGAGAGATTTAAGTCATGCACCTTACCTTGTAGGGACTGTCTATTAACATTCAAGATGCTAAATGGACGATTTATCGTTCTCATTCTACCGTTGAGACCTTTGGTTTCTTTTTCCAGCCAAGATTGCACTTGGCTGGTCACTGCCGCTTGAAAATTTGTGTTATTCTGATTGGTACCAGAACTACGTGGTTGTAAGCTGAAGTTATATCTTGAAGAGAGGACACCTGTAGGCCAGAAACTGTTCTGATATGCGGTATTCTTGAATTATAGAAACTGCTTTTTTGAATATCCTACTTCCCAATAGATTTTTAACATGCAATTTTGATTTTTTTTTGTCAATTTTTGATGTGAAATTAAATTAAAAATAATACGAGAATAATCTTGTTTTGAAGTAATGTAAACCCAAGGTATCATCTACGATACCATCCCTTATATCAATTGGGGAGGGGGAAGATTTTTTCTTCGTGGGTTTCAGTATCAATGAGTGGTACTTATCATTAAAAGGTAACAACCATAAATATGGAGTGAATACTTCAATTTTGGGTCTCAGAAGATTAAACAATTTTTTGGGTATGAAAAGCGTTGCCATTCGATTATTTCGAAAAAAACTGAGTCTCCTTCAAAAATTGAACAACGTTTATGTCGCTGCAGACATACTAGAACGAGTCAATTCCGACTACACGTCCATAAAACGCATTGTAGCTGGTGATGAGACATGGGTTCATAAGTTTGACATACAAACAAGTCAACAAGGTTCGAAATGGTGCCTCCCAACTGAACCGAAACCGAAAAACCCACTTCAAAGTCGATCAAATGTCATAGTAATATTTGACCTTGATTATTGCAGTGTTGTGCACTCGGAATTCTCGGCAGAAGGTAAGACGTTAAACAAGGAATATTATCTATGCGTTATTCGGCGTTTGTGAAAGAAAATTTTGTCAAAAAATGCCAGATCTATGGAAAGAAAATCATGGATTTTACACCATCTGAAAAGGCTATCAATATGAATGAATTTCTCATCAAAAACATAACAAACACCACCGGACAACAACCGTATTCACCTGATATGACTTCGGCCGAATTTTTCTTTTTCGAAAACCCAAATTACCATTTTCATTCATTCTCTTTAAATCCATAGAAGTCAAAGAAGCGAATTTGCGGCGAGAACTGAAGTTGGTTCCGGGAAAAGCGTTTGAGAAATCATATCGTCCATATTGTTTTGTGGATTTTTTGAAGATGTCAACCAAAATGAAGCTGTCTATGTACAGTTTTTCAAGAATGGGTTTACTACGTTCAACTATCCAATGCTCTGTTATACAAACTATATCTGGCTGATGGTTTTTTAATGAGAGATTTAAGTCATGCACCTTACCTTGTAGGGACTGTCTATTAACATTCAAGATGCTAATGGACGATTTATCGTTGTCAGCCTCCCGTTGAGAACTTTGGTTTCTTTTTCCAGCTAAGGTTCCCTTGGCTGGTCACTGCCGCTTGAAAATTTGTGTTATTCTGATTGGTACCAGTACTACGTGGTTGTAAACTCAAGTTATATCTTGAAAAAAGGACACCTATAGGCCAGAAACAGCTCTCATATACGGTATCCTTGAATAATAGAAACTGCTTTTTTGAATATCCTACTTCCCAATAGATTTTTAACATACAATTTTGATTTTTTTTTGGCAATTTTTGATGTGAATTTAAATTGAAAATAATACGAGAATAATCTTGTTTTGAAGTAATGTAAACCCAAGGTATCACCTACGATACCATCCCTTATATCAATTGGGGAGGGGGAGGATTTTTTTTCGTTGGTTTCAGTATCAATGAGTGGTACTTATCATTGAAAGGTAACAACCATAAATATGGAGTAAATACTTCAATCTTGGGTCTCAGGAGGTTGAACGATATTTTGGGCATAAAGAGCGTTGCCTTTCGATTATTTCGAAAAGATCTGAATCTCCTTGAAATCTAACCTAACCTGACTAAAAACTCAACAGACAAAATCGAACAACCACCATATTCACCTGATATGAATTCTGCTGACTTTTTCCTTCTTCCAAAACTCAAATTACCATTTTGATTCATCCGTTTTAAATCGACAGAATGTACTTGCCAATGGATGAATGTAATTTAAATTTAATTTCTTGAAAATACTGGAAAGGAACCAGTTCTGAATGTGTAAACTATATCTGATGATTTGATTACAACAAAAAAAGAATATTTCGGAAACGTGCAGAGCAAAAAATTAAAATTATTCTGTCAAAGACTTTTCTTAAATGCTTAACTAAAATTTTATATAAATTCAATTTCCTTCCATTGGGACGAACTGTTATAAGAAATGTAAATAATATGTGATAAATATGCATTAGGATTTTGATGTTTTGTATAATAACAGTATACATCGCGCAATACCATTAATAGAATATCAAACACGAGCATTATTTCAAAACACCCACTTTCAACCGATGTCACTCCACGTGAAATCCCCAGATATTTGAAATTCTACGGAAAATAATAGGCAATTCAACAAATCTACCTCAATCTAGTCCGCATTTTTTCACGTAATAATCAAAACAAAATCACGTACACGTTTACATTTTTATTTAAGAATAATGCAAATGTTGTTCGGATATTACCTGAACAACCTCCTTAATTGTAACAATTAATTATATATATGATTGTAGTGAACCTAAGTTGGTTGTATGTGATATATTTTTCTCTATGTTATATAACAAAGTTAAATTCGATATTTTATTCGGAATGACGAGATGGAAACTGGTTCGATAAATTTCTTCAATTGCTGCTTTATGGTGATCTGATTTTAGTGATTTCCTCATATTATTGCAACTCGTAGCGAACATAGAATGGGGACGATCGATTTAGTGAATGAATAGTCTTCTACCAGGACCGCAGCATAACATGGACAGTCAAATATAAAGGAAAATATTTTTTACTGTTTGAACTTATTTTGTTGCTATTGAAGAATTGTTGAAAAACAGTTTTATAGTGTTTACAATCTGCCATACCCTAAATATATAGGGTGCGCCAGAGAAAACTTCACTTCCGGTGAAAACCAATATGGCTGACTCATTCGAAAAAGAGCCATATTTCAAGATCGCTGCGAGGTTTTGTTCTTCACTAAAAAATTCTAATTGGGCATTCAGTCGATAATTCAGTCTCTTCTGAACAATTTGACATATTGATCTTGAAAATATTCCAAGAATTGGTAAAACGGTAGCGTGAAGAATTTTTTTCATTCTGATTTTCAGCTTAAATCGAAATATTGTTTTCACCTCATGGCGTTGGCACTCCTGAAGTGTTTTTCATGGATTTGATTTCCGTTCGAAAAATATTAACAATTTTTTCCCCGCCTTAAAAAACTTTTCGGGGTTGTAATGAATCAACTGCGTAATCCAATAACAAGATTAAACCTTTCCCATCATTTTGAGGGGTCGAACTCGAATATTGATTCAGAATTGTGCCAATTGTCGTCAATAATGTTTCTCTTCTTCACCATCATATGCACCTCCTGTTGTGGAACCTCTGAACATAGACTGCATGCATTAACTTTATGATAAACAAACAAATAATGAAATGTCATAGAATTTTAGATGACATCTGGTTTGAACTCCAAGTTTATCTTGGTGTTGTTTGTTTGTGACGTTTGAAATTGTTAACAATGGTTTTAACAAATGAGGATAAGCGTTTCATTGAATGTTTATTTGTGCGTGGCTGTATTGCTAGGCAAATATTACGCCAATTTCCATCCCCTAGTTACAAAAGAAGTACAATCTATGATCTTGTGGAAAAATTTCGGACAACAGGATCATTAGGAGGAAGATCAGGATGACTGTTTCCCAAATATCTCAAAGATGCTTTCTGTTAATAAACATCTGCGAGAATAATAATACGAGGTGATTTGGTTCAACAAATTACATGAATAAAAACATTCAACAAGAAGAATCAAGGAATATGACCACCAATGGCATCCACAACCAACTGCACCCGTCTTTTCCAGCTCTCTATGGATCTCGAAATTACTTCTTGATCAAGATTGTTCCAACATTCTAGAAGTTTTTGCCTCACAATTATTGAAAATAATACCATTTTTATACACCTTTTCTTCCAAATCACTCCACAGAAAATACTCGCAAGGATTAAGATTGGGACTCTTTGTGGGCCATTGTTCTGGTTCGATGATATGGTCTACGCGTCGTCTTAGATAATCCATAGTATAGTGTCTGGTATGACATCTGGCTCCATCCTAAAATCAATTGAAATAGATTTAATTCAGATACATCTAATTTGGGACACTCTGTACACTGACGGCCAGTTGAGAGTAACTGGCGTTTTTTTATGATATAGTATTGATTGTTCATTTCTTTGACAAACGTTGTCAGAAGAATATGGAAAAAATTGTAGAATCCCAAAGAAGATTTGAACCAATAAAAATCATCCAAACATCTACTCAATTTCTCAACCGTTGATTTTCAGCTGGTGGCAACTGTACTTATTCATGTCATACAACAAACAGCAATTATTCACCTGCATGAAAGTGAACTGATGAGTTGACGCCTCAATAGTTGGTTACATACGATCGAGAATTATGTGACAATAATTTTTCGAATCTAATCTTATGCCTTGCTCTAGAAAAATGATATTTGATTTAAAGTTCCTCGAAATACTGGGGCAGAAACCATTACATGCCTGGAAGAGTCTTTCCCACTTCGAACGAATTAAAGGCTCATTCCTCTTGATCGATTTCATTCGTCGGAACACAAATTCTGTCATTCTGGTTGTTTTTTGGAGGAGCAACACTGAAAATGTTTTCGTCTGTGAACCAGATATTTTCAATTTGTCTACGTGTTCTAAATCTAATGAATTTCTGCATCGCTCTTTGACAGCTTGAGTCTTCGAAATACTTAAGACCCAAATCGTGTCTTATTATTCTTCTCACAGAAGTTTCTGAGATTTGGCATCTCTGAGACATTTGCGAAACAGTGAAGCTGGTTCCTGGAGTTCTGATAGGGCTGACTGCTCATGCAGAAGTTCGCTGAATGTTATCCTGAAATTGTCAATTGAGTTTGTACTACAAAAAATGTAGAGTTGATGTTTAAAACGAATTATGAAAAAGGCGAGTACCTGTGTTCTAACAGTTATACCAGTACCTGGTCTTCCTCCTGTTGTCCGAAATTTTTCCTCAAGATCATAGATTGTACTTCCTTTGTAATTAGGGGCTGAAAATTGGCGTAATATTTGCCTAGCAATACAGCCACGCACAAATAAACATTCAATGAAACGCTTATCCTCATTTGTTAAAACCATTGTTAACAATTTCAAACGTCAAAAACAAGATAAACCAGATGAACGAGTTCAAACCAGATCTCTAAACCTCGATGACATTTCATCACTCTTTGTTTATCATAGAGTTAATGCATGCAATCTATGTTCAGAGGTTTCACAACGGGATGTGCATATGATGGTGGAAAAGAGAAACATTATTGACGGCAATTGGACCAATTCTAAATCAATATTTGAGTTCGACCCCTCAAAATAATGGGAAAGGTTCAATTAAGTGATTGAATTACCCAGTTCATTCATGACGACCGCGAAAACTTTTTTAATGCGCAGGGAAATTGTTAATATTTGAGGAAGTCGGCCATTTTGAATTCGAACGGAAATTAAATTTTAGGTTGGCTTTAGTGAAAACTGGTTCTTTGTCTTCCTAGAACAGCAATGAAAAACACAACAGCTTCAGGTGTGCTAACGCCATGAGGAGAAAAAAATTTTTCGATGTCAGCTGAAAATCAGAATGAAAAAAATTCTTCACGCTACTTTTTCACAAATTCTTGGAATATTTTTATAATCAATATGCTAAATTATTCAGAAAAGACTGAATCATCGATTGAATGCACCAATCGTATTTTTTAGTGAAAAAGAAACGTTCCAGCGATCTTGGAATATTGCTCATTCTCGAATGAGTCAGCCATATTTGATTTTACCGAAAGTGAAATTTTGATAGGATTTCTGAAAAAGCTAGTCTTTTGGATTTCCAATGAAGCAATAACAAATGATCTAGCTCCGATATTGCAAGTTATAACGGAAAATAAGTTATCCAGTTTTCTCTGGCGCACCCTATACTTCTGGATTTGCCAGCTATGAATGCATTTATTTCGGGGCACAATCTATGCAACTGAACATGCTTGTACTGTGTGGATTCAGACCTTAACTTGAAGTGCCATTACGGATAGTTGCTTAGGGAAAGCTGAGATGAGAAACTTCTGATGATTCCACCAGGTGACATGGTATTTAATACAGATAGGTTCAAAACCGAAAGAGAAGAAGAAAGGCACGGATTTCCAGTAAAATTATTAAAAAGTCCATATACATGAATCTGGGCATACACTTCTCTGTTCATCTGACTAACATATTTGCCATCTCTCTCCACAAATTTTGAATCTAGAATGCTACAGTAAAACTTTTATAGATCAACTCGGTATCAATCGAACAAATGTTCAAAGCGTTCGCCTCCAACATGCAAACACAAATATCGATTATGCTCGAAACGTTCCCGGACATTACGTAGCATTTCAGGGGTTGAACGATTACATTCTACTACAATCCGTTGTAGTAAATCCATCAAATCTGCTAGATCAGTTTCATAAATTTGACTCTTTAAGTGGCCCCATAAGAAAACCCATTCCCATTCTGTAGGGCCTCTTTTTCCGACCCATCGATCAGGAAATTCTCGATCTAGATATTGTCGAACTGGAATTGCAATATGCGGGAGCACCATCCTGCTGAAACGCAACATCATCTTCTAAAGAGCTAGGATCATTTACCAAAATTTCAGTTATCGCCGGATTGATTAGTTCTTCAAGTAGTTGGAGATACATTTCTCCCGTCAGATTGCCTGGTAAGAAAAATGGCCTAATCAGACGATTCCCATAGATGCTAACCCAAACATTCAATTTTACAGGATATTGAGTATGTAGTCTACGAAAGATTCTGGAATTAGAGTCTGACCAGAACCGATTGAGTGCCATTCAAAAAAAAGTGAATTCATTCGAGAAGCATATATTGTAGAGTAAGTGGGGATAGTTTGCGATTCGCTCACTTACTATTTCACAGAATTGCATTCTGCGGTCGAAGTAATCCTCATTCAATTCCTGGGCCATCTTCATTTTATACAGATGGAATTTGTATTGTATGAAAACTCCAATACTTCTTCGAACCACACCAATTTCACTTTCCAATTTTCTTGTGCTCAGAGAGGGATCAATAGCCTAAGCAACGCAGTTTCCATTTCCTCATTTCGGATGGGTCTTTGGACATGCTCTCTTCGCCTATTTTGAAGAGAGCCAGTTTCTCTAAATTTTTTAACTAACTCCAAAATATACTTAGCACGCATATGTCGTAATGGCGTTCATTGAAGAAAGCAGCTGCCCTATTTGCACAAGTATTGTTTCTGAAAAAATTCTAATGATTCTCATTCTTTCAGCTATTGAATGAACAATAATACTGGTATGGATGCAACCCGTGAGTGTGAAAAGCAGATAGTTAAACAAACAAACTAATTCGAATTCGTATCAGATAAACTGCTGCATTTGCTGTTGAGAAATCTGCATTACACTTGTGTGATTTCGAATGAATATTTTTCTGTAACTACAACTTTGCTTGAGTTTGTTTCATTTCAACCTTGGATACCATGCTGTTAGAGGCTTTTCACATATGACGATCGTCTCTTCTTTTGACGAACCAGCCTGTATCTTCTCTTGAATATGTCAAAACTCAAAATTTATTACACATTTATGTAAAAAATCAAAATAACTTTCCAATGAGGTATCCCTCGACCTATCTTCCCTATTAAAACAACTGAGTTTTATGCATCCCTGCTTAGGGGGTTAATGTAAAATAAATCACCGTATGTTAAAAGATGTCCACCTTCAGACAAAAATTGATCTGTTTCTGCTTTTTGTCCAGAAACGAATAGCTTAGCAGTTATTGAGTCTTTTTCGTTTTAGTTGGCTCACAACATATAACTTCTAAAGTATTCTAGTATTCTAAGCAAGCATCCTCCAAAAGGTCGCCTAGGGCAACAGGGTAACTATTGCGTTGGACAAACGTTACTCAAAACATTCGTTTTCATCAATGAAAACATTGATAAAATGAGGCTGAAGACATCGCTCATAGGACCGGAAGGTGCTTGCGGCATTTTCTTTTACATTGAATTCAGAGAAGTAAGTTAATGGTTGACAAAAAGTGAATTTCTTGGAAACTAATGCCAGAAAACAGAAAAGGGCAATCTCAGAATGTAGCCTTTAAAGAAGATTATTACTTCGATGTGCTTTCACTGAATGATAGAACTGATGAGGATGGTTGGTCTACCAAGACCCTGCCATCAGCGTCTAACCTACCCACATTCGGAGTTCATCGTAATAGCAGACAGAATCAATGGTGCAATATGCGGAATGAAATAGCGTTTCGATATACGTTTCAGTTGAGTGTCTAACCCTTGCATTCGAAGCATTCAAGTCAAGGCTAAGTAAATACAAGGAATATATCATAGACGATACTTAGGCTCTATCAGAACATTTATGAAGCAAGTAGGGACAACCAGATGGAATATCTGATAGAAGAACCGCTCAAGATTAAGGGTACATTGTACAATCTGTCTGAAAAGTACCAGGAATTGATTATCTAAAATATCTGCTCAAAACGATTGCAAAAATTTTGTAGTTGCTAAGTTGTTCTTAGTTCTCTACTGAGTTGGAACGCGATGTGTCATTTGGTTTGTTCACAGTGCTCGATTTTGTCAGTTCTCACAAGTTTGTTTTGCGCTTTCTATAATAGATGAAAATATGGAACAAAGAATTTGTCTCAAATTTTGTATTGCAAATGAAATTTCATGTACCGAATCGTTGAAAATTTTACAGTTAGCTTACGGTGAATAGACTTCAGAAAAAACCTATGCATATGAGTGGAATAGTGCATTCAACAGCGGCCGAGATGTGGTGGAAGATTTGCCTCGCTCTGGTCGCCCATCATCATCTCCAACTGAAGTAAGCATCGATGAAATGAGGAAATTGTCATTTGAGCTTTAGTTTCGAATGTATGAATCATTTCTTTTTATTTTCGAAAACACTACTAAACTTTGTATTCCCGGTTGAATCAAATCATAAGAGTTTATACAATTCGCAAATTTAACCATAAAGTGTCTTTGATATATTCATAATATCTCTATTCAAGATCATATTAACGTAAAGAAGAAATTGTCTACTAGAGCGCTATATTTGCCTTCGGTTAGATAGAAAATATTTTACGTTATTCGATCACTTTTCGTGGTGTCGTGACGAGTTGACTACATACATTTTCAAATAGAAATAGAAAGAATCTCTGATACCTAACCAAAATCCTTTAACAGAAAATCCATGATGATGATCATCCCAATAGTTTCTCATCCAATAGAGAGAATCGACGATACCATATTTATTTTCTTTCTTATCATAGATGGGTTTGCGTTGTCAAGCATTTTTTGATACCAACTAACTGAATATTGTACAATGTAATAAATGGAAGGCACAAAGTTTTCCTATTTGAACAATTAATTTGTTTGAAATGAGAGCAACAAATTGCACAATCTTTCCAATTCTCTTAATACACAATTATATGGAATATACCCAACTATTGCACAATAGATTAATGGTCGTCGATTAAGTCCTAACAGACAATTGCGAATATGTCAATCGAAAAAACATAGGTACAACTCAAAATTACAGGAAACAAATTGACATACTTTTATGTTCATTTTTCTACAAAATTAAAGCCCATAAATGCTGAAACTAATAACAATATCTCTAAGAATGTGCTCGTTATAAATCGAGTATACAGTTCATTGTATTATATATAGTGGTTTAACATTCTTTGTGGAATTGCACCGCTTCAAGCTTTCTAGATTCTTGATTTAGGGGTGAATCACTCCGTTTCTTCCGGTTTCAGTTTTTTCTGTAATTTTCTTCCATTTTTTCCTGTCTGAAGTCTTTTCTTTCCATCGTCTAATTCCTGCCCTGCTAATATCACCCTCTACTTTCTGTAGCCACGTCAATCTTGGTCCACCGCGTCTTTTTCTTGGTCTTGGTTTCCATTCTATTGACGAAACTATTATTGAACCTGCATTCGCTCTCCACATGTCCAAACCATTTCGCTCTTTGTTGTTTGATTTTCTTTACCACATCATCATCACCCAGTTCTTCATAAATCTCATAATTCCTTCTCATTCTGAATTCGTAACGTCCAATTTTAACAGGACCTTATATATTCCTCAGTATTTTTCTCTCCGCAAAATCTTATTTTTCAGTAGTCTGTCATTGGCGTACATAGCCCTATTAGCCGCCTTGATGTTCTCCTTTATTTCTGTTGTTGTTTTTCCGTCATTTTTATCGTTGTGTGTGATCTTCAGGTTCCCTGATCCAATTCTTTTCCCCATTGTCATAATTTTCGTCTTTTTTTCGTTTATTCTGAATCCTACTCTTTTTCCTTCATCGATTATCTTGTTCAGCATTTCTCTCATCAGTTCTACATTCTTGGATATTAAGACAATGCCATCTGCAGAGGCAATTATCTGTTTTCCTCCAGTTCCCAGATTATCTCCACCAGTTTTTTTCACAACGTATTCGAGTACAATGTTGAATAGGGTCACTGATAGAGCATCTCCTTGTTTGAGTCCTTTATTGAACATAAATTCATCTGTTTCTCCTTTCTCAGTTTTTATTTTTGTTTTAGTTTCTTTCAGTGTCATCCATATCAATCTCCTCATTTTCGGCTTCACTCCCGTTTCTTCTAAGCTCTGCATAAGCTTGTTCCTTTTAATTGAGTCGAGTGCTTGCATGAAATCAACGCAAAACATATCTAGGTCTATTTCGTACGTGTGCGCCTTTTCCATAATTGGTTTGAGTGTATGAATAGCATCTACTGTAGAACGTCCTTTAGTGAAACCACACTCGCATTGCCCTATAATTTCTTTACACTCACTGCCAGTCTTTTCTGTATAACCGTAGATAAAATTTTTTATGCTGTATTTAACAATGTGATTCCTCTATAATTTTGGCATATTTGTTGGTCTCCTTTCTTATGGATTGTTATTATCTGCTCCATATTCCACTCCAGCGGCATGCATTCGTCTCTCCAGATCCTCCTCACTAACAAGAATATACTCCTTCTCAATTTCTTGCCTCCATATTTTATCAACTCCATATATAAATTGTCGCTTTTCTGTTTCGACTCCTTTCAATTATCTCTTTTATTTCCTCCCACGATGGTTGTCTCGCCTCTTCTACTCGTGTATTTTCTCATGTTTTCATCCTTTTTATACTATTCTGATAGAAGTTCTGTGTAGTAACCCTTTCACACCTGCCTGTACTCATTTTTATCCACCACCACTTTTCCATTTTTATCCTTTATGCCGTTAATTTTCCCTTTATACACTTCGTTGTGCTGGTAGATTTTTTGATAAAATTTCCTTGTATTCTTTTCAAACTTTGCGTCCTCGATTTCTCCTACCTCTCTCTCTCTCAAACCACTTTCTCTTTTTCTTTCTCATTAATTTGGTGCATTCCGCTCGTTTTCTTTTATACTCTTATGAATCTTCTTCTTTTTTCGTTCCTATCCTAGTTACTCTTTTTTTCGCCTTTTCTGCTAACACCTGTTTGCATTCTTCGTCAAACCATTCTTTTATTTTTTCTTTGCTTTTTGCTCCCAATTGCATCCTAGCTGCTATTTCCACATATTGTTTTATCTCGTTCCATTCTATTTCTATATTCTAAAATGTTTTCTTCAGGTAATCTCATGTCTAACTCATTTGCGAAAGCATTCCCTACTTCTTCATTCCGAAATTTTTCAATATTCCACTGTGTTTTACCCTTCTTCATAATTTTCAGCTTCTGTTTCATTTCTGTCATAACTGAGAAATGGTCTGTATCTGCACAGACCCCTATGTAAGACCTCACATCGGTTATTGAAAACTGTTTTCTTCGATTTATTGATATGTGGTCTATCTGATTCGTGTACTTTCTATTTGAAGTTAACCGCGTTACCATGTGATGTCTTGGGCGCTGAAACATCGTACTGATCACTTTCAGATCCATTTCTGCTGCAAGATTACAAAATCTTTGTCCGTTTTCGGTTGTTTTCTCGTGCACAGTGTGTTTGCCTGCAATGTCTGTTAAGTATTCCTCTTTCTCTTTCCCTACTTGCGTATTGAAATCACCCAATACGATTAATGTGTCCTCCTTTGGTATATTCTGTATTTCCTCCTCGATTTTTTCATAAATTTTCATGAAAGTTTTGTTTTTCCTCTATATTAGTTTTTTCTGTTGGTGTATACACATTGAGCAAGATTATATAGAAGGGTCGTTCATTTATGGGCTTGAATGCTATTACTTTGTCTTTCAATATCTTCATTATTATGAATGCAACTCCATGGTTTCCTTGTGTGTCGACTCCAAAATATTGGAGTGAGAAGTATTTTTTATCTATTTTCCCATTACCCTTCCATCGAATTTCATGTAGGGCAACCACGTCTACCTTGTACCTATTCAGTTCTTCCCCTATTTCCTGCATTCTACCGGGAGCAAGCATAGCTCTGATATTCCATGTAGCAATTCTTATTTCTTGTTTCTTCTGTATTAGAATACTGATAATTATAACAATCACTTGTGTCATTTTTCTCACTCATATGTACACACAAACGGGAAAGAATAAATTCTTTCGCAATATTCTTGCTCTTAAATTCGATTCCATGTTCAATTGTTGAATTCCCTGATATTCCATTCTTTGTTCAACAACCTTGAACATACAAATAGCTTTTATCGACTTCAGAAATGTCAGCCTGAACTCTTAAGTAACAACATCATCATCCATTTTAATATGTATTGAAAAAATCTTTGACACTGTTCTACATTTAGGAATACTGCTTCGAAATTATTTTGCGATATTTTCACATCTGTAATATCGAAATATTTAAGAAATACTGAATGCACATGTTTTCTTGAAAAGGATGAATTCTTCAAGAGTTGAGAAACAGTTCTCGCAATACTGAATTTCCAATTAGGGTTAATTGGGCTGATGCCGGTCCTGAATATCTTCAAGGCCAAATATTTTACGGATCAGTTGGACCAATAAAACTAATCTATATTGCAACTTTTAACCCATAGGTGTAGAAATTTATTCAACGGATGTTTAATGTAGGTAGATCTAGATTAGGTGATAGATCGAAATTTAAATTGCAGATACTTCATATGCTAATTTCACATTATGACCTTTCAGTTTATTTTAATTTCGTTGAATGGCCTAACATGCCATGGTAAGGTAATCATTCGAAATATTAATGCAGCATTTGTGAAAAGAATGATCAATGAACTATTCTAATTGAATACTTTCCTTATTTTTGTGGTTTTTCTCACATATAATTTTTATGAATACAAGTAAACGATGATTTCTTCTGAAATATATTATTAAATGCTCGAGGCGTTTCGATACACAGTATCTTAATCAAGAGCGAATGAATACTACAAATATATCTCACTAACAAATTTTCACATATACTAAAAAAGCTATCCGTACTTGAACTAATGTTTAGGAAAAAATTTAATAACGGTGAGTTATTTATGTCTACCTGATCATTAAGAATTTTCGATGAATACCAAAATGTGTTGATTTGAGTACTTCCAGAAGGAAGAGTTTTATACTCTATTCTCAAAATGTAGGATATTAAATTGTGAGTGACCATTTTCCCTAAGATGATTTGAATAATTTGAATCGGTTCTTCCATTGATGAAACTGCGTTTATGTTCAGAGATTCTAACATTAAAATTTCTTATTGTTCTACCTATATAAAAACAATTGCATTCTGCACAATCCAATCTATAAACACCTGATTTATTTTCTTTATTAATTGGAGATTTATAATTTCTGATAAATAAACCTAAATTTGTTGATGTTTTGAACGCTATATTTAAATTTGAATTTTTGGAAAGGATTTCACATTATTGCTAATATTGCCTATTGAATTTCTTGTCTTGGTGTTCACCGATTGGATAAATATGTTGTAAAGCTAATTTTTGTTTTTTCTTATGTATTACGCTGATAACTAAATTTGCATCATAACCATTATTTATTGCGATCTGTTTGATCAAATTCAATTCTTTGAAATAATTATCATTAGACATCGGTGTGTTCAAGAGTCTATGTATATAGCTATTAAATGCTGCAACTTTATGATGGTAAGGATGTGTCGATATAATGAATTGTGATATCTGTATGAGAAAGAAGGCTTATGATAAATTGAAAAGTAACGTTTATTATTTGATCTTGTTATTTTTAGGTCTAGGAAATTGATCGAATTGTTCTGTTCTATTTCAGAAATGAATTTTATTTTTGGGTGCAGGTTGTTGATGAAATTTTCGAAAACAGTAAACTGTCTATTTGTTCCTGTGAAACACACAATGATGTCATCGACATATCTATACCAATATAGGAAATGTTTATTAAGCGGAAGTATATGAATAGTTTTTTCTATGTTATCCATGAAGATTTCTGCTTAAAGAGTGCTTAAGGGCTTTTCCATCAAAAGTCCGTCATCACTTTCTTATTATAAAAACACTGGTTAATAAAAATAATTTTGAGATATACAAACATCTAATAAAGCCATAATGTCGAATTTAATTCGTGGATTCGTCATATTTTGTGTTAACAAATTATTGATTATATCATACGAATCTTTCGGTGGAATACTTGAAAACCAATTCTTGACATCAAAAGAGACTAACTTTGCATTACTTGGAATGAAAATATTTTCTATTTTCTTATTAAATCATTTGAATTACGAATAGAGAAAGACGGTTTAAAATTACAGAAATTTTCCAGAATATGTATTAAAAATTTCGAAATCTGGGGCATGTGTGAATGATAACACTGGTCTTATTGGATAACCATCTTTGTGCAATTCAACTAAAGAATAAAATTGAAAATTTAACCTTATCTAACCGAATCCAGTGGTATCATTCACACATGCCCCAGAATTCAAGATTTCCAAGTTTTCAATACTTATTATGGAAAATTTCTGTAATTTTAAACCGTCTTTTTCTATTCGCAATTCAAATGGTTTGATAAGGAAAAAAGAAAATATTGTCATTCCAAGTAATGCAAAGTTAGTCTTTGATGTCAAGAATTTGTTTCCAAGTATTCCACCGAAAGATCCGTATAATATAATCAATAATCACGTAAAAGCCTCGTCAATTGAAATTTATAATTTTCAAAAAGTATGCATACTTTTATATCCAGTTTTTCCCTTCATTCTGATTCTTTCCACAATGAATAAGTGAACACATTCATCATATATCTTGGCTCATGAACCTACGACAGTGGTTCAACAAGAGTACGAAGTCCTTGTTCAGAGCTTCGGCCTCCAAAGTAAAGATTGTCCTGAAGATCGCCGATTTTCGTTAGAAGAGGCACCTTAAAAAGTAGAAGATGAAAAACTCTGAAAGAGTCTTTCCATTTGAATCAATAATATACTATATTGAAATCTATTATAGGCCACATGAATATTTTGTTGAGTATTATTGTTGAATTCAGAAATCCTTTACATTTCTGAAATAACTGCTGGTTGATTTTTTCTCTTTTTTCTTTAAATTAACCAAATTTTTTCGTGGAGCTGCTTACTAGTTACGCTGCAAAACGAATTGACTATATCGAAAGTACTAAATTTTGAAATCCCAGTGTAGATACTATCTATTTTTATGGCACCTGTACGGATACGGCAACAAGCGATTACCAAGTTAACTATATGGTCTTACAAGTATCAAGCTTTCAAGCAACTTGAAAAAGCTTGATGTCCAGTTAAGCTTTGGGATTGCAAAATCAAGTCAATTAAATTCTTTGTTTTTTCAAAAGCTTCAAGTCGATTCAAATCAAGCTTCTGGAAAACTAAATCTTTCAAGCTGCTTGACTTGATGAAACTCTAGTATTGGCATTAAAATTCATCTTACTTTAACTTAGCTAACCTTACCCACCGCCGTCCGAGAAACGAACTGACCATTTTTTTTTCTCGCATTTCTTTTGTTGCCAAAAAAATTTTCCCTCTTAACGTCTCTTATATACTTCGATGAGAAATAAATCATTGAACAGAATAGAGTTCATCGATATACGATGAATGAAATGATGACGAATAGACAAATTCTAGTGATAATATGTCAAGTGAGTTTCAGGTGCAAATTAATACCCCCAGAATACTCTTAAAGTTAATTTATTTTTAACATGAACTTAACTTTAAAGAACTAGTATTTTATTCGAGGTTATTCCCTTACATATGTTTTCACGTACGTATTTATTTATAGTTTATAATTTTTTTTTACTTATGGCGAACTGTCTCATGCCTCTTGTCCCTTAAGGTGAGCGAACATCACGATTTGACATAACTAGTACTAATTGAATATTTTCAATTCACACATTGCGAACAGGAGTTACAGAAACAATCGTCTTGTTTGGTTATTTTATCCCTGACGCTTTAGCTAAATTTACAACAAATAAAAATAATTCTGTTATCTTCTCTTGAAGACTACCTTTATTTAGAATATCTGATCTCAAACTGGTTACAAATTAGTAGAAGGTTATTTTTTATGTGTCTGTTATAATTCAGGATCGTTTCTTAATTACCTTGATATATTTTAATTTCCCTATTTCTTATATTCAAAATAGAAACTGATAACAGGAACTTTTCATGTGATATATATTCTTCAAAAGGTTGAAGGTGTGAAGAGTCCATATTCCAATTTTATATTTGTAACTAATTAGAAGCAAACTGGACACACCTTCAAGAAGCGGACGCAGGTTTCTTGAACAAGTTAAAATGGAAAGTGTTTTTGTATATGTCCTTGAACGGTACTCACCGGTTGCTCACTTTATGGTCATCCATAAAATGTATAACGAATACAGCGTTGTTGAAAAATAAGATTAATTCGGAAAGGACATTGAGTTTGATTGCTAAACAATGCATTTGAGAATTTATTTATGGGAAACTATTTATATTTTAATTAATAACTTGATGTGTGTGTGGAAAAATATAAAGAAAAAGCCTCATAAAATTACTGAAATAATGAAAAATACAGTATACCTTGGATGTAACATCCCTTACTATTTGTTTCATTCAATTAACTGAATCATCATTTCATTTAAAAAATACTTTTTTTTTGAATTTGGGAGGCTTTTACTTGGTAAAATTCCATTATCAATAATAAAAACAAGTACTGTGTTTTAAGGAATTTTACTTAATAATTGCGATTCGTAACGAGCTTCACTACACCGTAGCTTCTTCAGACGAATGATTATGCAGAAAAATAAAAATGAGAATATAACTATAAATGTTCTTGAGTAATTAAAAGCTTATTGGTTGTATCTTCTTAAGTGGTTATTTATGACAAGTATATCCAATAAAATTAAGGAATAGATTGCTCCCCGAAAAGATTCAATAGAGGTGAAGGGCTTAAATAATTAAATAGAAAGGAATCATGTCAATACTATCATTAAATCAGATATTCTTTCATTATTAAAAATTTGTTTAGATCAAAATTATTTCCATTTCAATTACAAATATTATACTATTGAAGACGGCTTGATTAGGGGCAATCCGTTAAGTCCTTTGTTAGCAGAAATTTTCATGAATAACTTAGAGAAATTAATTCATAAACATCTACTCAGTAAATATGGTTTATACTGGTATCGCTATGTAGACGATATCATTATTTGCTTCACAGGAACAGATAGACAGTTGAAAATTTTCGAAAATCATATAAATTTACCATAAGCCGTCACATACAGATATTATAATACATAACTCGTCGTGTCATCCATATCAACATAAAATGTCAGCATTCAATAGTTTTATTCATAGACTGATTAACATCCCGCTATCACCAGAAAATTTCAACAAAGAACTAAATTTGATTAAACAAATAGCCAAAAATAAAGGTTACAATCCCAAACTAATAAATAATATTTTAAATAAAAACAAAGTAGAATCGCATTGAATGAAGTTTACCCTGTCCATAAATTGAAACAAAAATTCAACACCTTAACCTACGTTGGCATTACAAGTGAGATACTGAAATCATTCTTAAGTAGCAATAATTTCAACATAGCTTTCCAAACTAATAATAATTTAGGCAAATATATAAAAATAATAAAACCAAACCAGGTAAAAACAATAAATCAGGTGTTTATAGATTGAATTGCAATGACTGTGATAATTTCTACATTGGTAGAACACATAGAAATTTTAATATTAGAATATCGGAACATAAACGCAGTTATTCAAATAAAAAATCAGATTCAAATTACGCGAATCATCTCTTAGAAAATAATCATTCTTTCGACCCACAGTTTGAAATTTTGCATACAGATAATAAATATTGGAAGGTAGATCTTTGGGAAACTTTAGAAATAAATAAATACAAACACTCAGGTAGACTCATCAATGAACAAGTCGATTGAAGCCCTTCACCTCTATTGAATCTTTTCGGGGAGCAATCTATTCCTTAATTTTATTGGATATACCTGTCATAAATAACCACTTAAGAAGAAGCAACCAATAAGCTTTTAATTACTCAAGAACATTTATAGTTATATTCTCATTTATATTTTTCTGCATAATCATTCGTCTGAAGAAGCTACGGTGTAGTGAAACGCGTTACGAATCGCAATTATTAAGTAAAATTCCTTAAAACACAGTACTTGTTTTTTATTATAAATACTTTTTTTACAGCATAGAGATATCTAGCCTCGAAGGAAGAAAAACAAACGGAAGAAAGGATCTAGGTCTAGTTGCATAACGTCATGTGATCTTAATTCTTCTCAACAAAATTTCACGTGAACGTGACTCAACTTGGTACATTCCTGAATCTATAATGAGAAATATTAAATTATTATTTCGTCGATGAGACACCCTGTATCTCAAGAATTATTCATCGCAAACCCCCCTATGGAGCATTATAGACAGGGTTTTATCAAGTCAAGCAGCTTGGAAATTTGTCGAAAAGCTTGACTCAATCTAATATGAGAAATAAAAAAACAAATAAAATTGATGTGAGCGCTGATGAACTCAATTCTTTCGTCAAAATGCCACAACGTCTTTAACAGAATTTACCATCCAACAGTAGATCTTTCGATGAATATCTGGACCACCTCAGGGGTACAGAATTTTCACCAGTTTCATTTAGTCACCCAACATTTATTCAGGTGAGAGACACCATAATAAAAAAGGAAAGGACTTAAGGAATTATGGACTTAATATTAATTTGGTAAGAAGTACACAAAAAAGTACTGATGACCCAAACAATTACAGACCCATCGTAATAGTTCCGATTTTCTCAAAAACTTTCGTGTCTTGTCTAAAACCACAGATACATGAGTACTTTGAGGGGTCAAGGATCTTTTTTGCTGGGCAGTACGAATTCCGCAAGCCCAGATCCACTGATGACGCTATAAGAAAGTTGATGGAATCAATAGTTCAGGGTATGGAAAGGAGTTCCATTGTCGGTACTTTTCTCTATTACTCAAGTAAAGCGTTCGATTGTGTATCCCCTGGCATGTTAGTCGAGAAATTGAAATGCTATAAGTTTGATACAGCTAGTTATAACCTCATACGATCCTTTCTTTCCGTCTTTACTCAGTATACTATGGTGAATAGTGTCGCTTCCGGCTGTTCTGGTTTTGTTATTGGCGTACCACAAGGATCAGTTCTTGGACCATCTCTTTTTCTGATCGTTATTAACGACCTTGTGCAGGCAGTCGGCGCCGCTGATCTGCTTTTGTTCTCTGACAACACTGGCATTGTTGGGAGCGGTGAAAGTGAACCCGAGGTAACTGCAGCTATGAACGACACTCAGACTTTCATCGTAGAGTGGTTCACCAACTGAACGTTAATGTCAATGAAACTGAGAAAATGTTATTCACGCACAAAGATGTGTCAGGTTTTTGGGTGTTCAGTTTGACCCTGCACTGAGTTCAAGGGCCCATGTGGACTTTATATCGGGAAAGATATCGAGAAATATTTTTTTGATACGCAATCTTGTTGGACTGATGCCCGAGGACGCGATGAGGATGTCTTATTTATCTCTCGTCCAGTCTCACTTAACTTATGCAGTGACAAATTGGGATCACTCAACACACACTAGCAGGATATTTGGATTGCAGAGAAGAGCTCTGAGGGTGTTATCTAATAAAAAGTTTAGGGAGGATGTACGAAATGTCTTCATTTCATTGTCCAGGTATGGAAGATGAAGATAAGAATATTTTGACCAAAGACATCCATAACTGTTTTACACGTAATCAATGTAATATACGTATTGTCTTTTTACAACTAAAATCTAGTCGCTTTAATGGAAATTATTTCAGTAAGGTTTTTATGAATAAGTTACCTTCAAACATCCGCAACCTTCCCTTAGAACAGTTTGAGCCATTTCTCAAAAACTTCCTAATTAAAAATGCCTTTTATCATGTCAACCAGTTTTTAAATTATAAGTG
The DNA here is from genome assembly GCA_013387265.2 of Cryptolaemus montrouzieri. Classification (NCBI taxonomy): domain Eukaryota; kingdom Metazoa; phylum Arthropoda; class Insecta; order Coleoptera; family Coccinellidae; genus Cryptolaemus; species Cryptolaemus montrouzieri. Next base: position 132,099,564 of record JABFTP020000185.1, read on the forward strand.
TTTATATCTTTTTAATGTGATATTCCTAGTTATATTTATTTATATTTATATGTCTGTTTTCTATTTTTGCAGTTTCTCTCACTGAGATGCGTTACATTGAAATTTTTTTCTTCTTTTTTCTCAATTGAGAAATGTAAGCCTCATGATTCTTAAAACATGCTAAATATACTTACTTACTAACTCGAAATTCAAGCTTTTGAAAATCAAAGGATTGACTCAATTTAATTTCGGAACTCAAACGCTTGACTTGAGGGGTTATATACAGTTAGAATTTTCAATATTGCATATATTTAAGAATACACACAGAAAATTCAGAGTGCTTGAAAGTACAAGGCCGGAGCGACAGCGCCTACCTAGAACGCTGGCCCTTTTATGCACCCGCCTCTTGGAAATGCTCCATTAAAATGTATTAGGATGGGTAAAGCAACAGTGTTAGTGTTTTTTTATACCTGAAATGTAAATTTTATTTTTTCTTTCCCCAAAGTGGAAAATATTTAAGAGTGACAGTCAGTATAAGCAGCTAAGCCAAGCAGTGAAGTTGCTAGTGTAATTTTTATATGAAAATGAAATCTTGCGTCGAAAAAATGTATAATGCTATCTGGATATATTATCATTATTGTTCAAAAGACGGAAAACCCCAGCACGACCAGTGCCCGGATGGACCAATGGACCAGACGGATGGTGCAGCTGGCAGAGGGCTGCAGCTGCCAATCAAATATCCCCTTTCAAACATAATTATGAACCATTAGAGGAAGATATTGCTGAGGCTATACGTCCGATTTTCACAGATATCAGCAGTGAGAATTCATCAGAAAGACGTGTAAGTGGTTTTAACCAAAACAACCACGAGAGCTACAAACTGATTCAAAAAAAATATATATATATATATATATATATATATATATATATATATATATATATATATATATATATATATATATATATATATATATATATATATATATATATATATATATATATATATATATATATATATATATATATATATATATATATATATATATCTGCGTTTCTCGGCATCCTGCTTAGTTACACTATTGTGGCTCTTGGGGGCTGCGTGCATAGCGGGCAGATTTGGGAACTAGCTCTTGTCAGGAAGGATTATTCATTGATCTAAGAATTTTTGATAAATTCTTCTTGTCTCAAGTTTACATATGTAGACACCTCGCAAAGTTTACCGCGGAAGATATTTGTCCCATCAAATATTTACCGACGAGAGGTTTTATCTCGGAAACAGAGGCCCAGAGCACTATTTCAGCGGGATTATTTCGGTCGTTTCATACCGTTGATATGATTCACGGAACGACGAAAGATGTTTCCTAAATGTTGGAATTTTTAACGTTCTCACATCTGTTTGTTATAGTTCGTATCTCTCTCGAAGTCCGGTGGCGGGTTCTGTTTCATTCATTGTAGAACACTGATGAAGGATGTGAAAAAACATTCAAAAGCTTGGTAAATAAAGAAAGAGTATCACATAAGAAACTTCAATTATCAGTGTAGAGCCCTTAATGAAATCCCTAAGGTTTAAAAATAAAAGACTGTTAGAAAAAATATATATATTTACTTTCAAAAGTCTTCTATTTTTTAAACCTTAGGGATTTTATTAAGGGCTCTAGGCTGATAATTGAAGTGAATGAGATAAAAAAACACAATGTTTAACTTTAATCTACACTTTATTTGAAAAAATTCGACGACGTTTCGCTGACACAGCAGCTTTATCAAGAATGACAAACAGAATGAAGAGTATTATAAACAAATCGTAGAACAAGTTGGATGAATAACAGGAAAATCCACACCGAGCCATTGTACAGTTAGTATGAAAGGTAATAAAAACTAATTAAACAAGTTAAGTAGGGGTGAAAAATTCACATCTACCTGCTCATTCTTGTCCGAATGTTTGTATCTATTCATTTCTAATGCTTCTAGGAGATCTAATTTTGGACTTTTTGATTTTATATGTAATATGTCAAAGTTTTTATTGAATGAATGGTTTTCTTTTATTAGGTGGTTTGAATAATTTGAATCAGATTTATTTTTATCGAAACTACGTTTATGTTCAGATTGAACTCATATCTGAACATAAACGTAGCTTCGATAAAAATAAATCTAATTCAAAAGTAAGAAGATTGTTTTGTCTGAAAATAATTAAATCAAAAAATTAATTTATTTCAACATTTTTTGCTAGTTGGTAACTTTATATTTTAGTTTCAAACTCAAACTTGTCTAATGATTAGCAAAAGCTCGAAATAATTATAGCGTTAAATAAACTTTTCCATATTAAACATTGATATTGTCCAGGACTAATTGTCGAGATGTGACAAGTGATCAAAATATCTAAGAAAATATCGAATTCAGGTTAATTTTCATTCTGTAATTTTAATTCAAAATTCAGCAGACATCTCTCTATGTGTAAATTCTGTTACTGCATGACGATAATTAGGAATGACGAAGTTGAAGATTTTAATCAAAATACTCAACTATAGTCGAATTGGTAAAGCCGTAGGTTAATAAACCTTCAGGTGAAAGATTGTCATAGGCGTGCCATTAATTTATCCATAATAAAAACAAGTAATGTGATTTTAGGAATTTTACTTAATGATGATTCATTCGTCTGAAGAAGCTACGGTGTAGTGAAACGCCTTACGAATCACAATTATTAAGTAAAATTCCTAAAAACACATTACTTGTTTTTATTATTGATGATGGAATTCTACCAAGTAAAAGCCTCCCAAATTCAAATATTAATTTATCCTCCGTATGCATCAGTTAATAGTTGGTGTTACACGAGCTAAAACTATACCACTTTCTCAGTATGAAAAATTAATTTTATTGAATGTATACGATGCTTTAAGTCATCAAAGTCATTTACCTTCTATATATGAAAATGTTAAAATGTGTTCTTAGATGACGGGAAGTGGACAGTCCACAATATACAAGCTTCTCAAGGAAAGAAAATCTGAAAATGGATTAATAGTGTAAGTCCAAAAAACTCCTTCAGGAAAGCTCCGAATGGTTATTAATGAATACTATTCGAAAAACTGTGCATTTTTTTATTTTCGGAAAGAAATTCCCATTTTGGAAAAAATACACGCTGTGCTCGTAGCAGATCAGAACTTGACTTCAATATCAAAAACAAATTGTGGCAAGCTTTGCATGAATTGAATGTCTCATGGAAAAAGTACAACAGGAAGTCAGTTCTCATAGATAAATCAGAAATCGTTGGCTGGGGAAGAAATTATTTAAGAGCAATTAAAAAATATCGTACTCAAAATAGGAAAATATTTCATCTGCATGAAACTTAAGTTAATCAAGGGTACTCGGTTCAGAAAACTTGGAATGATAAAAACATAAAAGATGGTCGACAGACCTTCCTTCAAGGATTGTCTACGGGATTTCAGGCTCCCCCAGGAAAAGGACGACGTATAATCATAACGGATATAGGTAGTGTTAAAAGTTTTGTAGATGGGGGGTTATTTTATCATTTCAAGGTAAGAGTACTGAAGAGTATAATGAGGGCATGAATGCTGATGTTCTCGAAGAATATTTTGAACAGTTGTTGGATTTAATTCTACTAGGATTCGTTATAGTAATACACTCGGAGGCAAAATTAGTGGCACACTCGAAAATTTAACCAAATTCGAAGTTCCATATTTTTCCCAATTCTCAACCGATTTAGATGATTTGTACGGCAAGTTATAGATCAACTCTTCTGCTTTGTAGAAATTATAAGAGAAAACAAAAAAAAATTATACGGTGGCAAAACTAAAAGTGTTTTTTTTGTCAAAAATTCGTAACATCCTGTGGAATTTCGTGGTCCGAGTTGAAACGTACAATATCATGGTCTGTCAAGACACATCTTCCTACAGTAACGCCCTTCTTGTTTCATGCGTTTATCTCTATTTTTGCAAAATATATTTTATTTCAAGTGGAAAATCGCCATTTTGGAGAAATTCCATTGAATAAAGAAATTGTCATTAAAATTCGTCTATCAATTTGGAATTTTCTTATTATCACTCAGGCATGTCGAAATTGTCGTTTGCGATTTTCATGTTCGAATTGCATTAGTTATTGATGACAATTTGGTTAATTCGGTGAAAATTAGGAATTCATAGGAGATAACAGTCGGTCGGTATTAAAATACACAACCGAATTCTGGGACCATTGATAAAACTTTTCATTTACACATGTGCACACCTTTTTTTTATCAAATATAAAATACAACATACGTTTTTTTTGTATATGACCACATTTGCACTTGTTTAAAGAATGAGAGTTTTCCATTCTTTGATTTGATACAAATTCGATCGATTGCGGTGTTTTATGATTCTTTTACGGTTTACGATTCGAAACGGTATTTTTCATTCAGAATGAAAGATTTACCACCAACCTCGGTAGCAAGGGCAGTTACATTGATCGAGGAAGGGCGCACCTACCGCTCAGTCGGCACCATGTTGGGTGTCTCGACGTCGGTTATCCATCGAATCTACCGACGTTACAGGGAAACTGGATTGTACGTGAGGAGGCGAGGACAAGGAAGAAATCGGGCAACCCGCGCTATACATGACCGTTTCATCGTCAATCAAACCATAAGAAATTCTCGTCTTACTGTTGTTCAGGCACGTAACCTTTTACAAGCAGTGGATAACATTAACGTCAGTGTGAGGACAGTCAGAAGATGATTAAATGAAGTTGGTCTGAGATCATACGCGCAAGCAAGAGCACCAAGACTCGATAGAGCCCATCGGGTAGCAAGATTGGCGTTTGCTAGGGAGCATGTAGCATGGACAATCAATCAGTGGAGACGAGTTTTATTTAGTGATGAGAGCCGATATTGTGTGAATTTCGTGGATGGTAGAGATAGAATATGGAGGCATCGCGGGGAACGGTACAATCAAGCGAACTTCGCAGGAACTGAGCAATACGGAGGAGGGTCAGTTATGATATGGGGTGGCATATGCTTGGGAGTACGAACAGAACTGGAGATTATTGGCAATGGATCACTTAATGCCCATCGGTATATAACAGAAATCTTGGAGCCCCATGTTGTGCCTTTTGCTCCTTACATAGGGAAAAATTTTCTTTTTATGCACGCCCTCATACTGCGCGCATAGTGATAGAATATCTCAATGAAATTGGGATCACACGAATGGACTGGCCGTCGCGGTCACCGGATTCAAACCCGATCGAACACGTTTGGGACATTCTTGGAAGAAGGGTTCGACAACGGAATCCAGGCAACGTTGAAGAGCTGACATTGGCTTTGGTGGAAGAGTGGGACAACATATCTCAACAGATGATAGACAACATCATTGGGAGTATGCGAAATCGTATGCGCGCTGTAATAAGAGCTCGGGGGGTAATACTCGCTACTAAAATCAAATGTTTTTTTTTGTGGGTCATCATGAACATTTTTCTCAACATGTTCATTTCATTTCACGAGTGTATCGCCAGGATACACACCTGCTCTCAATTTTGGACAGGAATGATAATTACTATAGAGTGTCACACAAAAAAATTCAAAAATAAATTTGCAAAATCAACGATTTTTCCAGTGTACTTCGAGTTCTCCTGGAGCGTGAAATTGGCCAGTGAATTTCAAATTCACAACAAATTTCCATTTCGTTAGATTTCCGCTTCTCTAATTTTGATTTTATTTTTTGGCTAACCTCCGATGTTATGCACCTACGCAAGATTAAAAATAAATTCTTGAAATTTGTGACTTGTCGCTTCAAATTGGATATCTCTTGTAAAAATAGAGATAAATGCATAAAACAAGGATTCTGTAGGAAGATGTGTCTTGACAGACCATGATATTGTACGTTTCAACTCGGACCACGAAATTCCACAGGGTGTTACGAATTTTTGACAAAAAAAACACCTTTAGTTTTGCCCCCGTATAAAATTTTCTTCAAATTTTTTTTGTTTTCTCTTATAATTTCTACAAATCAGAAGAGTTGATCTATAACTTGCCGAACAAATCATCTAAATCGGTTGAGAATTAGGAAAAATATCGGACTTCGAATTTGGTTAAATTTTCGAGTGTTCCGCTAATTTTGCCTCCGAGTGTAGATAACGCAAGCCACCATTCGCCACAGATTGAATTAACGCCAACATATTCACGGAAAATAGACATCGTCAGATGGCTGACTGATAAAAATATTTCTTTGGAAGAAAATATGGTAAAAAAACAATTATTATCAATTGTAAATTTATATGAAAGAGCATAAGATATATAAGATTGACGAAATGACAAAAAACCGGGAAGTTAGTATACTTCGCCTTCCAACTTACCACTGCGAATTGAATCCGATTGAACTATTATGGCACAGGTAAAGAGTGAAGTGGCTAACAAAGGAACCAAGTTTCAGGATAAAAGACGTCGAATTTCATTTCAACAGTGCAATAAAAAATTATACATCCCATAACTGGAAAAATTGTATAGACCACGTCCTGAAAGAGGAAAATAAAATGTGGGAACTGAATCATAATATGGATGCCATGATAGATCCTGTTATAGTGAATTTATGTAATGAAGATACATCATCAGAAGCGATACTATAAAAATATATGAGAATTTGTATTTAGAACTAGACGTCTTATAAAGTCGTGAAATTATTTATAAATATTGTTTAACATCTGTCAGGTAATTTAAAAAATCATGTGGAAAATATAGCTTGAGTCTACCAACTTGAAATTTGGAAATTCAGTTCGAATTCAAAATGGCCGACTTCCTCAAATAATAACAATTTTTCCCGCTCATTAAAAAAGTTTTCGCGGTCGTTATGAATCAACTGCGTATTTCAATCACCAGATTGAACCTTTCCCATCATTTTGGGGGGTCGAACTCGAATATTGATTCAAAATTGTGCCAATTGTCATAAAAAATGTTTGTCTTTTTCACCACCATATACACCTCCAGTTGTGAAACCTCCGAACGTAGACTGCATGCATTAACTCTATGATAAGCGAAAAATACTGGAATGTCATCTAATTTTAGACTTTGAACTCGAATTTTATCTTGGTGTTGCTTTTTTTCGATGTCTGAAATTGTTAACAATGGTTTTAATAAATGAGGATAAGCGTTTCATTGAATGTTTATGCCTGGCTATACTTCTAGGCAAATATTAGACCAATTTCCAGCCCCAAATTACAAAAGAAGTACAATCTTAATGAAAAATTTCGGACAATTGGGTCATCAGGAAGAAGACCAGCTACTGGTGCAGCTATGTTACTAACTATTGAAGCGTCAACTTCTCAGCTGAAAATGACGCTTTTTTGATGATTTTTATTGGTTCAAATCTTTTTTGGAATTCTACAATTTTTTTCATATTCTTCTGACAACGTTTGTCGAAGGCATGAACAACTAGTACTATATCACAATCTTTATCGATTTCAATTGATTTTACGATGAAGGCAGTTATCATACCAGTCACTATACGCGTATACAATATCATAGAACCAAAACAATGGCCCCAAATAGTCCCGGTCTTAATCCGTGCGACTATTTTCTGTGGGGTATAAAATGGTAATATTCTCAATAATCGTGAGGAGCTGAGGCAAAAAATTGAAGAACGTTGGAACAATCTTGATCAAGAAGTAATTTCGAGATCCATAGAGAGCTGGAGAAGACAAGTGCAGATGGTTGTGGATGCCAATGGAGATCACATTCCATTCTGTGTGCATGATTCTTTTTGTTGAATGTTTACTCAAGTTATTTTTCAAACAAAATTATGTCGTTTTATTATTCTCGCAGATGTTTTTAACAGTTTGCATCTCCGAGATATTTGGGAAACAGTCATCCTGATCAGGGTTGTCCGAAATTTTTTCTCATGTTCCTCATGTTCCTCAAGAACATAGATTGTACTTCTTTCGTAATTAGGTGCTCCTAACACATTATATAACGTCAGAAACAAGTAACACCAAGATAAAATTCGAGTTCAAACCAGATGTCGTCTAAAACTCGATCACATTTAATTTTTTTGTTCATCATGAAGTTAATGCATGCAGTGTATGTTCAAAGGTTTCACAACGGGAGGTGCATATGATGGTGAAGAAGAGAAGCAATATTGACGACAGTTGGCACAATTCTGAATCAATATTCGAGTGCGACCCCTCAAATTGATGGGAAAGGTTCAACCTAGTTATTGAAATTGTTGATATTTGAGGAAGTCGGCCATTTTTAATTCTAACGGAAATCAAATTTTAGGTTGGTTTTAGTAAAAAAAAAAAAGGTTCTTTGTCTTCTTAGAATATACATGTAAAACACAATAACTGCAGGAGAGCCAATACCGTGAGCTGAAAAATATATTTCGATTTCAGCTGAAAATCAGAATGAACAAAATTCTCCACGTTACTTTTTCACCAATTTTTGAGTCAATATGTCAAACTGTTCAGAAAATACTGAGTTATCGACTGAATGCCCATTTGAATTTTTTAGTGAAAAAAAAAACGTTCCAACGATCTTGAAATATTGCTCATATTTGATTTGAGTCAGCTATTTTGGATTTCACCGGAAGTGATTCCGATTCAATCTCTGAAAAACATAGTCCTTTGGCTTTCCAATGAAGCAATAATGAAGGATCTAGCTCCTGAATTACGAAAGTTATAAAGGAAAAACTTTGTCCGGTTTTCTCTGGTGTGTTTTGACAAGAATTATTTCGATTCTTATAATTTTAGAGCGTAGAAAAAATTTGGAACTTGGTGCTTTGTGAAGTCATGAAATTAGTAATAAACATTGTTTAACATTCTGTTAGGTCATGTTAAAACTCATGTGAAAAATTTAGCTTAAGTCTACTATAATTTAAATGAATATTCATTTCCATAATATACTAAAATTAATAAGTTATCTGAAATATCATAAACATTATTAAATTATCATATATTTTAACGTATAGATTTAAGCGTAAGTTGAGTATGCATAAAATGATTATTTTGGTGAACGTAACAATTTGCATATTCACGTTAAATTATTATCGTTTTCAAATATGTTATTTTTCGATTGATTCAATTTTATTTTCGAAGAGAACCCTAGACACATTCATATACGTTACTGACTACAAATTTTAGACGTATAACGTAACCATTTCAACAAAAAAGACATAGAAGATCGTACTCAGGTAATTCATTAGTTCAGGGTTCATCCTGGAGACTTGTTCGAGGGTTTTCACCAAAGATCCGGTAACAAATCAGTGCGTACTCCAATACAAAATCATAGAAGCTACATTTATTTTCAATTAACCCCCGTACCACATTTCTGAGGGATTTGCATACTTAATGAGCTTATATTACTTATATTATATCTATATGTCTTTACCAAATAGACTATAGAAGAAGTCACGAAATTAGTGCCACTCTGATAAAAATTTCATGCGGAATTGTGATAGAGGAAAATTATATATTCTGCTCAAATTATAAAACAACTTTCCGTCTATTATATGGTTTTTTTTTTAATAAATAATTTCATTTATATTCAATTTGAAATAGTAAAAACCCATAGCGTAGGTATTTTCCTGAGTATAACGATTTCGTATCGAAACTGCCGACGTTACGAACTACACTACCTTTATGGTAAAGAAGTGGATCGCAGAGAATAATTAAGTATTTTTATACCTACTCATGATCCATACGTGAATTTCGCGGTCAACAAGTGAAAGGACCGCGCCTTCTGAGATCGATCACATCGCTGCAACTTCACGCATCTGAAAACTACATTTTATCGAAACTAGTTATAGATGTTAAGAAACCTCTTTCAATTAAACATATATACTTCTGTGACTGATGACTACAGGTTACACTGAAATTATCGAATATAAATACAAATGAGATAAATTCTGCTTCGATAATTGTTTTTAAAAACCACTCGGAAACATGAGCTTTCATTTGTATTTGCAAATTTAGTTACACCATGCCGAATGCCTCATTTAATATCAAAAATTAATGCCTGAATTTCCCGCCAAAATAATCCATATAAACGTCGCCTTCCACTCGAAGTGACGTAATCAATAAAATATCTCAAAATTGATCTACAGCAATATTCATTGGATGGGCCTTATAATCTCAATTGGCTCAACTAAAATATGCATAGTTTCCCGATAAACAAATATGACATTTTTGACGTAATAGAGAAAAGTACATCCCACCAAAAACTTTCTGTAAAAAACTAGCCAAGTCTCGATGGAATGGCTTGTTTACCTCTAAAAAGTAATGAAATCTAGACAAAGTTGTGTCAAGTCTTAGGTTCCTCACTGCGATTTCTTTATTATTATAGTTAATGTTGTGTGACTTGGCCGTTGAACATTCTTTATACGTTAGTGTGTAAGTACAAGTCAATTTTGTTTACACGTAATGTTATATCTGTTGTAACTATCTATGTTTGTTCAGCGAGATAATAGCCCATACTGGTATTGGTAATTAGACGCAAGTGTCTTATTTTAGGCTGTTGTTGATTGTGCAACACATGCATTCAGAAGTAAAAATGCTGACTTCTGCTCTCTTCTTTTTGGAGCGTCAAATCGGCCACCGATCTAACATAACATAGACGTACAGAAGTCCTTCTGTACTGGAAATATTTTTTCATACTATTTGTTTCAGGCTCGCCTATACATAAGTATTATTGGAATACGCAGTTTTATCAAGCCTACAATTGACTGGTTATTCAATCAACGTTTTACAAGTACCAATTTTCCATCGTTAATAGGTAACGGTTCTAGGGACAGATTGGTGCAATGGTGTCATGGGGCACCTGGTTTTGTATCCTTGTGTTTCTGTTTTGTTGACACTATTGGTATATTTCGTGAAAGAAAAAACACAATAGGTCGGTGAAATTATGACGCGAGAAACGTAAGTGTCTGAGACTCGCGGAGCATGCGACTATTTTTTGGGTACACTAGATATGAATTGTAACACTTGAAAAGATTGTTGAACACTTTAACATATCTTAGTTTATTTAAATAATTCGAAATACTGGGTATACAAAAACTTGGTAAATGGTTTTAAATGAAATACAGTGACTTCCCAAAGAGTGGGGAGATATTTTCAAATCCAAATCATTACCCAAAAGTTGAGGGAAGTGAAAACATCTTATTGGTCGGCTAGAGAATTCCCTAGTTTTCGAAAGTTCAGGTTTTCCTCCGAACTTATTATAGGACTAATCCAAGAAATCAGCAATGAATACATTTTAAAGTGCTCTATTTGTGATGTAACGTAATAACCCAGATAAATTCAAATGAAAGACCGATTTCATTTAAATACATAGTACACCCCATATTCAGAGGGTCAGTTTACAATAGGATAGGTAAACAATCATAAAGGATTTCTCTTGTTCATCACTCAAGATTTGGAGGAGTTATTGAACAGATGAGTTAATAACTAAATAAATGGAGCCAGAATTGCAATGAATCAAGTGTGCGACCATTGAGATATTCGTGAGATGATGTACAGAGCTGTACTTTAATGATGAATAATTTTCAATCGAATACAATTTCAATGTTCTGTGTTGAACATCTTGACCATTTTTTTACAGAATGTTTTCGGTGGGATTTCATTTCTTTTGTAGAAACGTGGGCATATTGATTTATTTTATTAGATTTTCTTATTTGATCATTTTTTTTCTTTTTAGGTGTATTTTTTTATTATAACAAATCTTTCTTTTCTTTTTCTCCGTTTCTGATTCTTATACATTAGCAATAGTTCTTCGTATTGCCCATTCACTATTTCTCTAAGTATAAAAGCCAGTCTGGTATCATCCAGAGTTTTCCTTTAATTTTATTCATATGCTTATTCAAAGCTGAGACCAGCTGAGGGTTCTTCATCAGATACTTCAGTCCTTCGATTTTTGACATCAAATGAAGCGGTCCACCAAGTTGAATATTTTTTGTAAAGGCGGTTTGTCTATCTCTAATAATTTGGTTGAACTCTTCTGTTTTCTAATCAGCGTCACCAGGTACTGCAGATCTTCGATTCTCTTAGTTTTAATAGCTTTCCCTTCATGTTGCCATTAAACCCTAACTCTGTACCAAACTTCAGCTCTCTGAGTTATGGAAAGTACTAGTTCTATTCCGATGATCTAGAGTGAGTGTCATAAATGCGAAACTTTGCTTTCGCTTAACTTCTGAACTAAACGACCTACGGACTTGAAATTTTGGATTTTAAGTATGTGATTTTAGCTTACTAGATGACGACAATTTCTGTGTTCTGGTCCCATCCAGAGGTTCTCAAATAGGAGCCTGAAAATGCGGCGAAACGGTTTCAGTCACAAGGCGTATTGAAGTCATGAGTCAGGACATGGCAGATAAACTAAAACATGATATCATGAAATGTACATACTTTTCTTTACAGTACAACGAATCCACCGTTACGACAGACATTGATGTTATGACTTTTTTTTAATTTTGTAAAAAACTACAAGCTATCAATATATAAATTAGTGTGTATTATAACCGATGGAGCACCAGGAATAACTGGAAACAAAAACGGTTTTGTGACATTGTGTCGACCTAATGAAGATTTCCCTTCATTTTTTTCTTTCCATTGCATTATAGATCAACAAGTGTTGTGTTCAAAAGTTTTGAACACGGAAGAAATGGAGGAAATTATGGGTATTGCAACAAAAATTGTAAATTCCATACGTCCACGTAGCTTGCAACGGCGGCTTTTTAAGTTGCAGTTGGAAGATAGGGAGTCAGCTGAACACACTGATTTGGTTTTTCGCACGAATGTCAGGTGGTTCAGTCTCAGGACGGTTTCAAGAATTAGTGCCCGAAAAAACAGCTTTTCTAGACGAAAGAGGTGATGACACTCAGATGTTGAAAAACGAAAACTGGCTGACTGATTTGGCATTTTTGACTGACATCACAATGCACTTAAATAGCATTAACTTGGAGCTTCAAGGTAAAGGAAAACCTAATATTGAGATGATTAGCGCAGTAAACGCATTCAAAAGTAAATTGCAACTTATGATAGATCAACTGAAAAGAAAGGATCTAAAACATTCTCCGTCTTTAGCAAGGATTCCTCAGTTCAATTATGATACGTATGAGGCTGAATTATCAAATATTTCGGAACAATTCGAAATGCGTTTTTATGAATGCAGTAAATTGCCATATATAGCATCATTTATGAGTTTCTTGCTCATGTAAAAACATTCAGGAACAATGTACTGACATAGCAAGTCAGTTTAATATGAACTCATGTTCTGTTGAAAATGAGTTGGTGCACATTATATCAGATATACATCTCAAAGCTACAGCATCTGATTTCTGGTGTTTTATATCTGAAGATAAATATCCGAATCTAAGGCAAATCGCCCTTCAATTGACGACAATGTTTGGGTCAACTTACTTGTGTGAGTCTGCATTTTCTAAAATGAAGATAATTAAGTCAAAATATCGCAATCGCCTAACTGACGATCATATGTCATCATGCTTGCGATTAGCACTCAGTGGTTACGAACCACCTTATGAAAAGTATGCTGAAGACATGCAGTGCCATGCTTCAACATCCAAAGTCATTCCTTAGTTGAATATAACACCATATGTAGCTCTTTTGTTTTGTAACAGCCAATAAACTTTTGAGTACTATGAGTTTTTTCATTGATATTATAGAGAAGAACCTAACTAAACCTAACCCAAACCTTGACTAAAATAATGTATATTGTGCGGAAGGCTAATATCTATATATGCTACGGTACACCCTACCTAGATAAGTAGGTAGGTAGGGTGTATCGTGTATGTACGACAACCCTGCATCACACTTGCAGCCTCTCAGAGTCGATCATAAGTAGTCTAAAAATATTGAGGTAGATCGCCAGCAATTATATGCTATATATTATGCTATATTCGAGAATGCTTCGTTAAAGTAAAACAGTGTTCAAGTGGAATTTGAGAGTCGTTAACTTCCGTTCAGGGAGTATGTTTTGCATTGAAAATATTATTTTCTATTTTACAAGTGGTGTCCGTTCTAACTCGGAACTGGATATTTTTGAAAAAAAAAAAACGCCACATTTTTTTCACAGAATAAAAATCAGTTTTTGAATCTCTATTCAATTTAAAAGAAATAAAAATTTTTTTGATCAATTGCCTCGAGGAGTTTTGTGTGCTCCAACATGTATATTATGATAATTTTCACCACGTTTAGTGAAAAAAAATTCATCTGTCCAAAGAATTTGGATCAAAAAATCAGAATCTTCTTCCGTTCTATTTACAGGCAATAATATAATTCTCTTTTTAGCATCCTCAGGTGTATATCCTTGATTAATCTCTAATTCTTCTAGTAGGATAGCGTCTTCAAAATTCAGGTACTACCGCATTTGTTTTCACTAAAAAGAATAAAGTGAAAAATTAAAATAATGGTCTTAGGAAAACAATTGATCCCAAATTTATTCGTCAAAATTGACAAAGACAAAGACTAAGTAAAAATTTGGTACCTCTCTAGTAATTCGATAAGTTATTATTAATTATTGCTTATTATCGTGGACTTATGCACTATCTCAGCTGTTAGCTGGATATAATTTACCTTTCTCAGATTTAGCAATCAAAGGGAATAGGCTCGATTACAATATACTTGACATAAATTTCCTAACTATCCTACATGTATTAAGAATTACAGCTTTTTGCATTTCTATATAGGTATTCTTATGCAATTCTAATTTCTTAAGGCTATCATGCAAAGTTTTGGGTATTAAACCAGTCGAGAATACGATGACAGGAACAATATCTATTTATCGAGGTGCCACATCTGCTTGATCTCAATAGCAAGGTCTGTGTATTTGGACTTTTTCTCCTGGAACTTGTTCAGCACGTTGTTATTATTCGGTATGGCGACATCCACCAGCATTGCTGTTCTGGCTGTCTTATCATACACCACTATGTCCGGCCTATTATTCGTCACCATTCTGTCAGTGATAACAGGCCTATCGTAGTATAATCTGATAGAGTCATTTTCCAATACGGGCGCCGGCTGATACTTGTAATATGGCTGGAAAGTGTTCAGAAGTCCGTACTTGTGTGCAAGTTTCTGGTGGATAATGTTGCACACTTGATTATGCCTGTGAAGATACTCCGTATTGGCCAGTTGTTCGCATCCGGACATAATATGCTGTAGAGTCTCCGATCTTATATGGCATTTTCTGCACTTATCTGTTTGTAATGTTCCGTCCTTCATTATAGATTTTTTGTAATTCTTTGTAGCGATCACTTGGTCTTGGATGGCCATAAGGAATCCCTCTGTTTTTGCGAATAATTCTCCTTTCATCAACCATTTGTTGGAGGCTTCTCTGTCGATGTGTGGTTGATTAATCTCATGGTGATGTCGTCCATGCAATTCCTTTCTTGACCATTTCTCTTGTTTTTCAGTATCTGATAGGAACGGTAGATTCAGCAGGTCATCTCTGGTAGCAAGATTTAATTATTGCTATTATTATCGCTATTATTAGTGTTAAATAGTAATTTTGAGCAACGTTAGATAGGTGACTAGGGAGGAATAATGACGTGTTGTGATGTGATTAATTTCATTGGACCAGCGGCTCAGCCACCCAGATCCCCGGATTCTAATCCACAGAAATCTTATGTTTGGAGAAATATAAAAGAAAAAATCTACGCTTCTCCAGTACGTACAAGAGACAGCTTAGTTTCAAAGATTTAACAACTCTACTATGCTATGCGTCAAAATATGAATTAAATATCTGGTACAATAAATTCATTAACTAGACGCTGCCTAGCTAATGAATGACAATTTTAGCTCTAAGTTTTGACTCGCAAATGCTGACTCCTACAAAAAAATTAAAGCAGTGCATATTCCTTCCTAAACTTTCAGTTTTGTGGAAAACAGTAGAGTGCTAATGTTTCCTTTGAAAATATCCAGTTACCTGTTAGTACGGACTCCGCTGGCAAAATAACAAATGATATTTCCATTGCAAAACATACTCCATAGCCGATTGTTGACGCCGTCAAAATTTATTTCAAATATTTGTAGTCGTTTGGCAATAATTAATAAATTTGTTTTATTTTACCAAACTTGGACACCCTGCATTTCTTTAGCGGAGAAATTTTCGATACAGCAAATTTGTAATACTATTCGATTTTCTATTGGTCTCTAAATTTTCCGCTATAGAAACTAGACCACTCTGTAGATTCTCTGAATAGATGAGACATAATAATCCTATGAAATAATCTTGATCAAATACTTGATAATAATTAAATAAGTAATGACCCTTAATTAAGTTAATTGTGATCACTATTATTATTAACTATTGGTAATCTTCGAAATCACATTCATCACAATACACATGTGTTGAAATTATTAATGAAACAAGTATTAACTTGTTAAATCATTGTTGAAATAGTAATTGTGTATACGGGGTTTCGGGTATCAGAGTTTTCAACAAAGATAGTAATTAAAATAATTATGTTCTCATTCCTTTAAAAATTACTAAAAGAAAACTTCCCATTTATATATTGAATTTATCTGACAATTAATATCTGACAGATCTTAATGAAGTTCTATGATTTAAAAAAATGATGACGCAATGGTTTTGCAATGTAAGTTGAACTAAATAATCTACTCGCTATAGAGAAAGATTAAAATCAATGCAAATCGCTATTTACCAAATTTCTATGAAATATGAAACAGTTAAAGTTCTTCTATTTCGTTAGTTTTTCACCAATAAATTTGCTTCTTGTTCATTCTTCAGTGGAACATTACTTATTTCCAAGTAGTAGTAATAAATTTATTTGACGGTTTAATGTTTAATTAGTATTGTTATCATTAAAAATATTAAATGAGCTGAGAACCACGTTTTATACGCTGATCTGAATTTATTACAATAACAATTGAAAAGCAACTATGGTAAAGAACCAAATATTGAATATCCAAGCAGTGCTTCAATCAAATATTTCAAACAAATATCTCAAAAACTAAAGAAATACCTACATAAATTAAAAGTTGAATATTATTAGTGAAAATCAAACCTAGAAAAAAAATTTATAAATAAAAACTCAAAAACTAAAAATTAAGAATTAAATACTCATAAAAAGTAAAACGGAATAAGACAGTTTTGTCACTTTTCCACAATTCATTTAATGATCACGACCGGTTTCGATTATACGGTCATTTTCAAGTGGATAACAATATAATAGATGAATAGGTAAGCACAAATATAGAGTGAAATTTATCCTAGATATTGGGTAGTGGGGATGCATTGAGCTCTAGTTGTCTGTTGAGGGTAGTAACTTGTGGGTTTTTACATAGTTTGTTAATCTCCAAACTTTCAAACAAATTCATCTCTCTCCCCTTGTTACATTTATGCAGGATTTTATGGTTGTTTAATGATATCGAGTGGTTGGTTGATTTTATGTGTTATATTGGCGACTTTCTATCGGAGGAAATATGTTCCCTGAATCTAGCTTCAAAACTTCCAGCTATTTGTCCGACATAGGCTACCTGATATTCATTGCATTTGATTCGATAAATTCCTGATTGCTTGAATTTATCATTCTTTTGTTTGGCATTGAATAGTTATCTGCTTAAGCTTGAGCATGAAGTTTTTATGTTGAATTTGGAAAAGTAATTACTGATTTTCTTAGAGAGTCCGCCGGTGTATCTGAGACTAGTGTATCTTTTTTCCGGGGTTTCTACGATGCTATATAGTAATTGAGAGGTAATACGTTGTTCTTTGCGTTTAATAATTGTATTTAGAAAATGTTGTGGTATATTGTTATTTGAGGCAATTTTTCTGATCATGTTAAGTTCAGTTTGGAAATTTTCTGTCTATAGGGAAACAGAGTAAGCTCTATGAATAATATAGTTATATGCAGCTAGTTTGTGGCCCAAATGACCGATCGAGTCAATTGGGATCGATGTTTCCTTTCTGTAAATTTTATAAATGAGATGGTTATTTGAATTTATGATGGTTAAATCTAGGAAATTAATTGAGTTATTACTTTCTATTTCAGCAGTGAAGCTGATGAGGCAATGTATTTTATTCAGGAAATTTAAAAATTGCTGAATTTTGAAGAAAATTATTTATCAAGGGACAATTTTCAAACCTTCCGTAGAATGTTAAATATCCTCCCTTGAAGGAGCTAGTTTTCCGATCTACTCTTCATAATCACCGTTAACCGGGGCCACAGGGAAGTGATTATGAAGAGGAGATCGGAAAACTAGCTCCTTCAAGCGAGGATATTTAACATTCTACGGAAGGTTGAATATTGTCGCTTGAAAAATAATTTTTATCGATGTGTCTACACATGGCGAAATCTCGCATATAGTAACTTTTTGTTTTGAGATGATTGCTGAATTTGTCTACTTGAACCACGAAAACCAACTAAAATATCATCTACATATATGTACCAGAAAATAATGCATTTTTTAGCGAAATCTGTGCTCAATATTAAATTAAATTATCCATGAAAATGTCAGCTGGTAGGCAGCTAAGAGGTGATGCCATTGGAAGACGTGAATTTTATTCAAAGAATTTAGATAGAAATTGAAAGTAACTTTGAGATAGGTATTTTTGAAGAAGATTACTAAGTTCATTAGTAATATATGGCGGTGTGTTAGACTCGGATAAGATATTTGTAACAAGGGGAAGACACTAGGTTAGGTTAGATAGTTCTGACAAACTTAGCTCTTCTTTGATTTCTTTTGTGTTTGGTTGAATTTTTTGGTATTTCGGTGATATCTATTGTTTTCAGTACATTCTGCATCTTTCCTTCGTACAAACCTTCATTGAGGTATACTAAACTATTGCCTTTGTCAGTTTTAGTCATTATGAGATCTTCGGCTTGGATTTTCTTTGATATGGACTTTATTATTTTCAACTAATTCTGATTGTTAGTTTTTATGGCAGATTTTCTGATAATTTCAGTGAGATTGTGTTTATGGAGGCTTGGGTTCGTGATGATATCGTTATGTTTTTGAATGGTCAGCTCTGCTTGCACTCCGGTTATTTCTTTCTGTCTGTTTTGAATTTAGTGTTTTACGGGGTGAATTTTGGTCCTTTGTTCAACAAACTTCTTGAAGAGTTTGTTCGATAGATTTATGATAATAATAAGCATAAAAGGTCATATCTGATCGTTCGGTAGCACCTGTTTGAATCGCTGAGGCTTCTGTTTTTCTTTTTTGTTTTCTAAGGTTGAGAGTTTTTTATGCAGGTTTTCGTTATTTTCTTTTGAAATCTTAATTATTTTCATATTGATTTTATATTCATGGCACTCATGTCGGAATTTCGACATGAATTCCGGTGGTAGTTGATGGTGTGATGGGTGAATTTTTTAAGATTAATGCTTAATACTTTTAGCAACTCTTCTCCTATTGCAAATTGATGATCTGCTTCACTCTTCCCTCTCTCAAAAGCGACAGTTTACTAATTTTCCTCGTTTTTACAGATACTTCCTTGGTGAATGCTCTGTAGAACTCAAAGGCTTGGTTCCGGAAGAATCCAGTTCCGAAGAAAATCCAAGTTATCGGAAAACTCTCATCAGCAGACGGTCCTCTCTTCCTCTTTTGTTTTCAGGACTAGTGTGCTGTGGAAGGTCGCTTCCATCAGACATCTCACAATTTGGCCCCCATCAAGAGGCAAGTGAATACACACATTGAATCATCTTGGGCTGCCACTGTTGTGGCATGGCTCCCTTCCAAAAGTGGGGATTAAAAAGAAAATAAAGAAAAATACACTGTTTCATTCAAATTCCTTTAGCTCGACAATATTTCTTTATTATAGAATTCTTGTTAATATCAGTTCATAGAGAATGGTTGTCCACTCTTATAAATCGATCTAAATTATATTTGTTTCCTTGTACATCCCTGTATACTTTAGTGTTATTGATTATCTTATTTTTTCAAAATGAATGCCAAAATAAGGTTTGTGTAAAACGGTAACTGCTACTTAAAGAGCTATTGTTAGCAGTTCCATTGTTTCTTACTAGGAGAAAATTAAGGTGTTCAGCGAACTTAATGTTGACTTGAAATCTGTTTTAATCCTTCGTTATCATTTTTCCTTAACTCAGTCAAGTTGTCCCTATCTCCGTCCCCATATTATGAGTCAAAAGCAGATCGAACGTTATTTAGAAAACATATTATTATTATGATTAAATTTTTCACGCATGATTGTGATTAAAGGAAATTGAAATATGTGTATTCCATACTCCCTCTACATATCCCTTCCATTTATTCTGTCCCTTATATGAAAATTTTCAGGAATCTCCTATTGTCATTGCAAGCTGAAAATCCCTTTCTTCTTGTATCTTTTCGTTTTTCATTCGTTGGCTCATCACCAATTATCTTAGTAGGCGTAGCGACGTCAGTTGTTACAACGACGTCGACGCGCATCACAACTTTGTTTCCAGTTTTCCCATTGGGGAAACGAAGCGCCGTTACTGTTGCAATGTTTCCGGTGAATGGTGACATAGCGGCCAATGGAATCTGTTACGTTAAGAAAATTCTTCGTCTTAGTTTTAATGAAGGCATTACTCAAAGTAACTCGCCAAGAAAAGTATAATTTTACATAATTTAAATTAATTTTTTTGAATCGAGCACTTTATTTTGATTTTTCTGATGGAAACTAATCCTAAAAGTTCAAGAAAAATTGACCCCGACAGAAAGTTTTGGTTGAATACAACCAGAATTGTATTTCAACCGAGGGAAAATGGAACATTCAGGTAGAATTAACTGAAAAGTTTAAGTAACTCTCATCTAACTTGCAAAGAATAATAAAATGATGAATTTCTATCAAAAGAATGGTTAACAAGATTTATGTCACGAGCATAATGGTTGTCGTGTATAGTCTATTTTGATACTAATGATGATTCTAATTCTGAGATTTACTATCGCTTATACTCTTTAATAAACATATAAATACATCAAAACCCATATTTCCATGCATATGCTAAGAATATTAGGAAATATATTCACTTCGTCCAATTCTGGGAGATTATGATTTTCTAACTAAATACGCTACAATATCTCCAATTAGTGAACATACGAGGGTGATCGGAAACGTTTCTAACCTAACAAAAATGTAATAAATTTTTTTTTTTATATTTTTTTTATTTTTCAACAAAGTCCCCTTATAACGCCCGACACATCTCAATGTTTCCTTCTCAATAACCCGCCCAAATAGTACTCGGAGTTTTTCTTTGCAGAATAGTAGTTCACGATGATAGTGATTGCCTCTTCATTTAACGAAAATCTCTGTCCTCGCAAATCTGCTGAGTGAGGCGGATGGTCAAACAGTTCAAAGCGTAATTTGTGGATTTTCGCCGTGGCAACCATTGAGTAGTGACACTGTACGTTGTCTTGGTGATACAGGATTTTCTTTTGCTGTAAATTTTGCCGTTTTTCAGTAATTTCTGCCTTTAGCTTGTCAACTCATGATGCGTAATATGTTCCTGTGATGGTTCTTGCTTTATAAAGATAATCGATTGAAATAACTCCTTGACTTTCCCAAAACAGTCGCCATCAGTTTCCCAGTCGAAAAAACAGTTTTAGCTTTTTTGGGTCTGGTTCCCCTGGTGCAGTCTACTGAACTGTTTTTTTGTTCCTGGTATATAATGGTGTATCCAAAAGTCGTCTGTAGTAATTAATGGGACCAAAACTTTCATTTATTGCGCCCAAACTGCGCCTACAGAATGTTGGAAATGTTCATTCAAACACGTTTCTGTTTGTCGCAAACGCAGCGCACAACTTTCTCATGTGTATATGTGAAAAACACGTACTTTTGACATGTTCAAAGCCTCTGCTATCTCTTTCACTTCAATTCGGCGGTGGTCTAGCTTTATTTGTGAGGTTTGGTGATGTTGTCGTCGATATTTGCTGTTTTCGGTCGTTCCGAAAGCTCATCATTTCGCAAGCACTTTCGACCTCGTTTAAATTCAGCGGCGAAAATTTCACAGTGGTAAATGATAGTGCAGAACCCCTATACACAGAATCCAACTCATCTTTGATTTTTATAGGCGTGTGGCCTTTCAAAAACAAATATTTAATGACAACTCAATACTCAATTAATTTTCAATTGTTTTCGAAGTGGTTTCACCTCCGGTTATACCTTAAATGGACTATAACTCTGATATTTCAAGTGGCATGATGTATTTTTCAATTGATTTTAACAACGGGCATCCCTTTTCAACCATATTTTGTTGAAATTCGTCCTATCCTAAATCAATCAGCATTGAGCTATGATTTTATTTATCAAAACTTTCAGAATGTCCTTTTTTCTGCCGAAGAAAATTTACTCAGATTTGAGCATAAATATATTTTCTTCTTTTTAACGAAAAATTTGTCATCTTTGAGGGCAACATACTTTCCAATGATATTTTATGGCTGTATATACTCAAAACTCACTTGTCAACTCAATAATACTGAATTGTTGAAAAATCGTTCTCTTCAGATACGACTACCAACTTTATTAGAACGTATTCGAAATTAGTATTGATTAATATTCGGTTTCCCTATACCTAAATTGGTTCGTTTTCATTTTATTTGTGATTTTCACTAAGGAACTGACGTTCTTTAAGAAAATTATATCATAAGAGCGTGAAACATAAAAACAGACAGAATGGATTGACCTTCTATGTTTCACATGTTTGGAAATAAATTGAAAATAGCAAAAACGCTAAGTTTGATCGTTAATAGTTTCTCTCGTTAAATAAAATGGCAAACAAATACTCAAATGAGGAAATTATGAATCAATTCATGATTCATGATCAATGTCAAAAACTAATAGGTCGAACTTTCAGAACATTCAACGAAATGTAGCCAAATTTATGAAAATTATAATCAAATTTCATCACTTATAAAATACAGAAAACTGAAATGAGTAGCGTTAGGTCACGTCAAACGATAAAGATGTCGTTTTGGCGACATAAATTATGATACAAAATTTCTAACATTCATGAAACATGAAATTTACGAAAACCGCAGACATAAATAACATATCGAAAATTATGTTCAATGTTCAAATCGTCCACCATTGTTTTTCAAATAGTTTTTGCTTTTTGCTCTCACTTCTAATTCGAGATCCTTCGCGACTTTATCGAGGGACTCTGTTCTTTTGGTACTCCATAAATGAAAATATAAAGGAGTAAAACCCGGAGATCTTCTAGGCCAATTCCATTGACCAAGTTTTCTCATCCATGTCGCCAAACAAACTAGTTAATTCGTCCAACACTCGAGGTGTGCAATGTACAGAGCACCATATGATTGGTACGAACATGAAACTCATGCATTCAACGGGAGATGGTTCAGGAATTTCGAACAAACATTGTTGAAATCTCTAGATATTTGACACCATCGTTGGTAATGAATTTAACTATACTCCATTAGTTGATTGTATTTATTCGCCATTTTATTGACCAAAAATGACTATACAGAGTGTTAAGTAATAGTATGTCACAACTTGAGGGAAAATCTACTTGCAATTCTAAGAAAAAAAGTTTATATAAACATAGGTCCGCAAAAGCTTCGTTACGGAGCTACAGTCTGTTGAATTTTCCGGAAAATATTGTTATTTTTCTTCAAAACTCTTGCAGATTTTGAGATATTCAGCCCAAACTTGGAATGCAAGCTATTTTTTACAGCCTCCATCATTACACGTCCTAGACTTTAACGAAAATTCACAAGGTGTATTCTTTTCCGAGACCATGTCTCCTTTTGCCCTTTGAAACTTTTTTGCAGTACGCCACTTATCAGTGTACAATCAATTTTCGTTATCTTCGTTCAATTTAGAAATTTTTTGACACTTTTCAAGTGAAAAATTATTGAATTTGAATTGTATGTTGTTCGCTAAATAAAAAAAATGATAGAATACTTGATAGGTATGCCCAAAATTTGTTTTTATTTTGATAGTTCGTCTTCTGTGATTCAACTTATACTTATTCAATATCGAACTAAAAAAAAGAACAATTAAAAACTAAATAAATTGCTGGAAGTGTCCTCCACCTGCAAGAATACAGGCCTTCCTTGCATATCATCACGCACTCTTTGAAATATTCCTGGGTTATTTCCTATCGTGTCGCAAGTGGTTATTATTCAATTTCTCAATTCTTCTACAAAGTTCACTGGAGTGGTATAAACTAAACTTTTGAGATATCTCTATAAGAAAAAGTCTAAACTATTCAAGTCTGGGGACCTTGGAGGCCATGATTCTGACCCACTCCGACCTATCCATCGGTTGTTGAATGTATTATTCAAGAATTCTCTAGTTTCTCCACTAAAATGTGCTGGTGCCCCGTCATGCATGAACCACATTATGTTTCTCACCAAAAGTGGCACATCCTCGAACAATAAAGGTAACTCCTTCTCAAGAAATTGCCGATAAGCGGGACCCTGCAGTCTGTTAGTCAAAAAAAAGGGTCCAATCAAATAATTTCCAATTATTCCGAAATAGGGTTTTCCTCAGCCCAATAATGATTATTGTGAAAATTTGTAATAGTAGTTCTCGAAAAGTTAACTTCGTCTGTGAACATTATTCCACTATCAAAATGAGCATTTTCTCTAATTTTATTTAAGAACCATCGGCAGAAATTCAGTCTTGAAGAAAAATCTCGAGAAAGTAGAGTTTGGACGCGTTGAAAATGAAACGGGTGAAATATAGTGGAAAATCCTCCAAACGAGAGTATGTGAAGTATCCAACTGATTTACAATTTTTCTCGTACTCACATGAGGATTCAAATCAATACAATTCAAAACTGCTTCCTCAAAATCTGGAGATTTCATAGTTTGAGTTGCTCCCTTTAAATGATTATTTGCAGTAAAAGTAACAGTTTTCCTCAACGTTCTGTGGATATTTGATAATATTCGCCTGTCTGGTGTTATTCTTATTGGAAAGCGCACCTGATATAATCGCCTAGCTTCTGTTGTGTTTCCGTCAGCCAGACCGTACATGTAATGGATATCAGCCAATTCGGCGTTAGTAAAATTAGCCATTTTTTCTTACAGCAATAACTTCGAAAGTCTTAAAAGTAATCGTTAATTTAATGAACAATTCGAGCAGACACTGGTTCAACTTTAGAAACTGTCAAAACAAATAAATAAATGAAAAAAAATCAAAGCTTACTTCATTTTTTAATTAGAAGTGCTTTCATTTCAGCGAATGCATAAAACCGTTCAATAATTTTTTGCTCGAGAACGGTCAACGATAGAAAAAAATTACATGTGTCAAAAAAGTATCTAAACTGAACGATGATGACGAAAATTGATTGTACGCTGATCAGTGGCGTATAGCAAAAAAGTTTGAAAGGGACATGGCTCTGGAAAAGAAAAGACCTTGTAGATTCTAGTTGAAATTTAGGACGAATAATGATGAAGGCTGTAAAAAATAGCTTGCATTTCAAATTTGGGCTGAATATCTCAAAAAATGCAGGAGTTTCGAAAAAAAAAAACAATTTTTTCCGAAATTTCAACACCCTGTAGCGCCGTAACGAAGCTTTTGCGGACCTATGTTTATATGAACTTTTTTTCTTGAAATTACACGTAGATTCACCCCCTCAAGTTGTAACACCTTGTATACATAGAAAATTAATTGCGGTAAATATTTTTCTTCTTCTGCAACACTCTGTCATATATTACCATCTTGCTCAATATTTGCCACAACAAATTATTTGAAAAGACATAATGCTATCGCTTATATTATTCAATTTAATTAAGCAGAATCCGACGCGCCACGGGCAACTTCTACCACCAGTGCCTATTCTGCAAAATCACCCTGTATATATTGAACAATATTATTTCACGAACAGATACCCTTAATGGATCATTAGTGAGAAAACCGAAAACGACTACTTTTCTGTTCAACGAAAACCTGTGCAGTACAGTAGAACTGTATATTAGTAATTCATATGAGGTAACAGATTTGAATTTTCAATTGCGATGTTTACACAATATTTGGCTAAGTAGGCTCCACTGTATTAGTATATGTAGAAAAAGAAAAGTCATTCGAAAATATTTAAAATGCGTGCTACAGAAGATGCATTTCGTTTTTTCAGTGAAACATTTTCCAATATCATTGCATCACCACCATCCAAATTTACTATTATTGAGTTTTCTTTTATATTGTGAAACGCGTGATTCTCCATGAGATCAATGATATCTCTTTCTATATCTCAACAATGACATGTGAAATTTATCGCTATGTGGACATTGAGGACTTTCATTGAGATATTCAACTTTCCGTAGAATGTGGAATATCCCTCCCAGATGGAGCTAGTTTTCAGACCTACCCTTCATAATCATTATCAACTAGGACCACACAGAAGTGGTACAGTCCGGTCGGATGTCATGAATAGGAGAAATGCACTGCAGTTTCGGTCTCGTTTGGCCTCATCAGTATTGCACCAGGCCAGACTGCCACCCACTCATCTCAATCCGTTGGAGCGCATCAAGACATGTATATGTATTGGCGCTCTCGAATTGACTAACACAATTGCAACTTACTCAGGTCACCGAGAAACCATGCAAACCATCTCCTTCAGGGAGAGATATTAAACTTTCTGCGGAACGTTAAATATTGCTGCCTGAATAAACGTCTTCGATATGTTAATACATATAGTGATAAATTTCCCATGTTATCATTATTGAGATATGACGTACACCTGAATGAAAGCCAGACATGGATCTTTAGCTTTTGGGAATACATAGTGTGAATCGTTGCAGTAAATAGTCGAACTAGTATGGCTTCTTATAGTTTTCTATTTTATCTACTCTTTGTTTTGTTTTACCCTTTTATTACTGGTGGCCCTAGTAAGTAGCCTCTGTGTCAGTTCGTTAGAGGGCGCCAACGCATATACATGTCTTGAAGCACTCCATAGATTGAGATGCGTAGGTGACAATCTGGCCTGGTTTAGGAATGGATGTGCAATACTGATGAAGACAAACGAGACTGAAACTGTAGTCTTCTGCTCCTATTCATGACATCCGTTCAGACTGTACCACTACTCTGTGACTCTGGTTGATGATTATTCTAAAGAGTGGATCCCTGAATGAAAGTCTACATATTTTCCTCCCGTCCACATTGTCAAAATTATTTGAAAGCCGTTTCATGGACTACGAAAGTTTTACGGGATATTACTCTCATTCTTAAATATTTCAATACACTCATTCGAAATTCTTGTGAATATTAGAAAAAGCTTAAATATGCCTCTAATTTATTACCACCTTTCAAGTCATTCGAACTGAAGAAAAAGGGATGGTAATCGAATTATAGTTCAACAATCATTCCTATTTACGATATAAATGTCGTTATGAGTTTTACAACATTCAGCTCTTTAGGAGATAAGGTGATGGATAAAGTAGGAACCTGGCTCTGAATTGCTTGATTCACAACCCCAGGAAGCAACATGAATTATGGAATGTGGGTCAATGACAAAAATGTGTAAAAATATGTAACAATACCGTGAAATATGGATCTTTGTTCGAATGTGGTAAAAATAAGTAGAATATATAAAAATTTACATATAATTTAATGATCATGAATGATTATAATAAACACATTCTGTTGTTTCTGCATTGAATTGTATCCCATACTTCATTAAGCAAACAAGCGGATGCATCAGACGCTATCCTTCCAAAAGTGGGTTTGTTATCATCAGCAAATATTTATTCGAAATCAAAATTTATTATTATAATATCTACCAAAAGATATTTAATATTGAGTTTGAATTTTCAATCTTTTCACTTTATGATTGTGATTTGCGGTTACCAGAGCAAAACAAGAAACTAAGTTCAATTTATCCTAAGCCATTCAATGTTCGTACGATAACCGGAGAGACAGAAAAAAATCAATAATTATGCCCTCAATAATTTTTAAAAATCATTCTTCAGTAGTGGATTATTTTAAAATAAGGGTACATGTTGATGTTATATACATGTCTACTACATTTGAAACCCATAGTGATGTAATAACCATTTTTCCGCGTTTTTTGCATGATAAAAAGGTAACTCAAGTTTGAGTAGTACAAAATTCGTAGCATTTGTGTTGTTTCGGGTATGATAATTTGTGAAACTTCTTATTTGCGTTAATCATCAGAAAATCAGATACAATAGCGAATCCAAGCCATTCAGAGACCTACTCAAACAAAAATAAGTTCCTCAAACTCCATCCAGACGTGTAGGAGAAATACAAGTGCCAATGCCCATGCCCGACATCTGTCGTACGATGGATACACTATGCCAGAAACCTTCTTGTGATAGTATTTTCAACGTCTACCCAAAGTGAAGGAGTATAGGCGACATCTAGTTTTTTCGTATATTAACTATTTAGTTTTGTTTTTTATTTTGGTTTTGTAGGGACGACAAGAGAGGAGAATTTTTGAAATATAATATTTGCGACTTTCATTTCATTGAATTAATGCTAAATTTAATTTTCACGCCGATTTTTCACTCTGTCTTACTCAGTGCTGAAACTCGTATACTCTAGATTCTCATTAACATTTATGGGCTTCTTCTTCTATCTTATACTCTTTGGCTCAAGTTTCATAGCCATAGGATGTTTGTGTTTAAACGGCAAACATATGCAAACGGAAAGTATGTAGATGATGCTTGTATAAGCAATCATCCATCGTGAATTCCCTATGTATTATGAATGCGTTCTAATTCTAATCCTATGATTATACGATTCAATAACTACTCGAAAACTTTATTCGTGTATAACAGACTGCTATGCCTTTTTGAATAGTCATTAGTGAATCATGAAGGGGCGAAGAAGGGTAAAGCTCTGTGTCTGTTACTACTGCAAAGAATAAAATATAAAATGCCGTCGCACAAAGTTGATGAAACGAAATTGAAATTAAGAATTAATAGACATTGTATGGATTTAAGTAAAAAATGAATTCAACTTAATGGTAGACTATAAGATATATACTTTCAGATATCATTCTAATCCTTGTAGTGCCATGATGATAGTTAGAGCTTAACCTCAATCTGTCAGTAAAGGTTTCTATATATCGAATGTGCACATCGATATTGCTTCAAGAAAACATCTCATAATGTTGAATAGGCAACTTTGAATACGTTGGTACTGATATATAAAGCTAGATGACACAACAGACATACCTGCAATAAAGTAGATATATTATTGCCTTATATTAATATTAACTCATAAATTGAAAAGTTCGTCCGAAATATCAAATCATCGAGATTCGTTTCGAATTGAACGTGTAACATATTTATCATTACAACAAAATGAAATGAGAAATTAGATCACTCACTTGTTAACAACCTGTCAAACATACCATTATTCATCGTGCGATGGTGGTGTAATGGTCAGCATAGTTGCCTTCCAAGCAGTTGATCCGGGTTCGATTCCCGGCCATCGCATTAATGTTTTGTTTTTTTGCTTTGTAATTATCAAATTCACAAATTATGACTTGTATGATTCCTATTTGCGTGAAATGTTATTGTACGGTCAAACTATTTTTTCAATGAATTAGTTCAAAATCATCAGACAAAATCGTTTCATAAGTATTAGGATGGTATTTGTTCTATTTGCGACAGTAGGAATATTGAGAATTATGATATTTTGTTCAATCCATCAGAATCAACTTCTTGTTTGAGAATATTTGAAAAGAATTAATTCTTTATTTGTGCAGTTTTCATTAGAATTAACTTGAGTATATTTTTATCATTATTAACTTTTTGTTCAGCAAAATGAATTTTTGTTTTGTACTCTCAATTTTACATAATGGCTTGTTTCATCTTATTCACGATTTCATCAAAAACCTGCGGTTACTTCGGAAAATTAAATGATTAGGCAAATAGTACTCAAAAGAGGATATCATGACTTAATTCATGATTCATGCGCAATGTCAACAAATAATGAGTCAAACTTACGGCCAATTTGCTGAAAATGATATAGAATATTACAATCAAACTTTGTCATTTATGGAAAAAATACAGCGGAAATGGGTACAGTTGGTTTCATTACGATGAAGACATTACAGTAACCGTCTGTACGTGCCGCTGTTGCAGGTTTGGAGTTAGCACGTACATCAATTAATAAAATTTTGGACATGAAAAATTTCTCCCTCTACAAATTCTTATTAATGTCATCGATGACTCTAGGAGTCACTTCGGTTAGGATTAATTTCTGCGAGATGTTGTTGGTTCATATTGAAAAAATCACAGACTTCATTCAAAACCTTAATATGGACCGATGTACCCGAATTTTCGACATAATGTACTTATAATCGGCATAATTTTCATATCTAGACTAACGAAAATCACATCAAACACGGAAGCGAAACTTTCAACATCATTTTAGCTTTAATGTATTCAATTTAATGTGCAAATCAATGTTACTATCTAATTTATGAAGAAAATTTAAGTGGTGTAAAATACTCAAATTTTCAAACTACATTTGTTTCGGAATTACTTGACAATCTCCTGTTGAATGTACGTGTTTCATGTTGCACCAATTAGATGGTGGTCCGGCTCATGCACACTTCAGGTATCGGAAGATTTATTTTTGTTTCACTGGCCTTAGTGTAGCAGACTCCTACTAGCCATCATCTTATTGAGATTGAAATTATTATCAGTAAGCATATTATCTCTTTCTTTATATAGTATGAATAATATACGCCATATAATCCTAGTTTTAGTTCCTAAATAGATTCTGTATTCAACTCCAAATTGTACTTTCACTCAAAAAATTTTTTATAAATATTGAATTCTCAAATATATCTTCCACAGTCGTTTAAAATGTGTAAAGTATATTGTATACCTCATAATTATTCGTTTTAATTATATCGTCTAAATTAATAGGGCCATTCTTTAAGATCAAATTAATTTTTTCTAGCATTTGTGTTCTTTTCATCGAATATTGTGTACATGTCAAAAATATGTGTTCTAGAGTTTCTTCTTCACCACACAGACAGAATGGTCAGGTTTTGATCCAATTCTGAACTTGTGTGTTCCGAATCGACCATAAGGTGAACGAAGTCTCCCTATCGTTATAATGAATTTTCGATGACTTGAAACATTGCTGAACCATGGTCTCTTTAGTGCGATATAGTTGACATAGTTCCTATATTTTGCCCCTTTATTATCTTCCAACAATGTTTGAACCCATTTATTGTATGTAGATTGCTTGATTTATTTATGAAAAAATCATATTTAGTACATGATACTTTTGTGGCATTGTTGTCCAGATTCCTTCGTAGCTAATTTATCGACTTTTTCATTACCAATAATATTTTTGTGAGAACGAGTCCATGAAAATTTTGTTTTTACCATAACTTTGCGCTTAATAGAGCTCTTCCCTTAGATCTATAAGTAATTGTGTTTTTTTCGATGAAGGCCTATAGTTTGCAATTTTTCGTAAAACACTTCTTGAGTCTGATATTATAAGAAATTTTTGTTCATTTATCGTTCTACAGTATTTTAAGACCTCCAGTATGGCCATCATTCACATGAGTATATAGAAAATGGATGTGGAAGATGTTATAGCATTTCATATCCTACTTCTGGGTCATACATTGCACATCCCGAACAATCTTCGATAATTGAGCCGTCAGTATATATTTGACGATAGTTTCTGAAATATTTATCAAAGAATATAGGATATTCGGTTCCAATTCGAAGCTCCTCAAAATCATTGAATGTAGCATCTAAAGTTACTTTCACTGTTGAAATAGTGAGTAATAGTTAGTACTGGTAAAGTTGCGGTGGATATCATTCGTATACAGGAAGTTCCAGTTTTCTATGTTATCTGTGAACGCATCTACGATTGGCAGGCATTTCTTATTTCTCCAGTAAGGAATTCTTAGGTTGAAGATGCTGAGACTGTATATACTGCTATACAGGGTGCTTCAACGATAACTAAACAGAGGCTATATCTACCAAGATATTCATTTTTGATCAAAACGCAAAAAATGGTCAATTGTTGTTTCAAGGGGGACATCTTTTGAGGTACAAAACTTGCCTGAAATATCAACCCCTAAGCGGGGGTTGCAATCCTTGAACATTTTGAATAGGGAAGATGGGTCCAGTAATAACTGAAAAGAAAGGTGGTATCTTTATCTACATTGCCTTGAACGAATTTTCATTTTCGATTGAAAACTGTAAAAGATACAGGGTGAGCAACTGAAAGATAGGGAAGACTATTTCCCTGAGACTATTCAAGTTTCAGTGAGGTAAAATGGAACAGATCCATGCTGATCAATGGTAGTCATCATCAAGTATCGTCCTAATCTCGAATTTCAACCCCTGGAGCAGAGGTGACAACCCTTGAAAATTTGGAAGAGGGTAAATGGGTCGAGTGATAACTCGAAAGAAAGGTATTATCTTTGTCTGCACTCCCGTGAAATAATTTTCATTTTTGATTGAAAACTGTAGAAGATACAGAGTGAGCCACTGAAAAATAGAGAAGACTATCGCCCCAAGACTATTGGAGTATTAGTGCATGCATGAATCACATTATGTTTCTCAGCAAAAATTGCACATCCTCGATCAATAGAGGAAACTCCTCCTCAAGAAATTGCCTATAAGCTGGACCGTTTAGTCTGTTAGGCAAAATAAATGGTCAATCAAATAATTTCCAATTATTCCGACCCAGACATTTAGGGAAAATTGTTCTTGATGATGAGGGCTTCTTCAATCAAATGGGGGTTTTTCTCAGCCCAATAATGATTTCCAATTATTCCGACCCAGACATTTAGGGAAAATTGTTCTTGATGATGAGATTCTTCAAATCAAATGGGGGTTTTCCTCAGCCCAATAATGATTAATGTGAAAATTTGTGATAGCAGGTCTCGAAAAGTTAGCTTCGTTTGTGAACATTATTTTACTATCAAAATGAGCATTTTCTCTAATTTTGTCTGAGAACCATCAGCGGAAATTCAGTCTTGAAGAAAATCTCGGGGAAGTTGAGTTTGGACGCGTTAAATATGAAACGGGTAGAATAAAAAGTCGTGGAGAATTCTCCAAACTAGAACATAGGAAATATCCAACTGATTTTGAATTTTTCTTGTACTCACATGAGGATACAAATCAATACAATTCGAAACTGCTTCCTCAATATCTGGAGATCTAGTTTGAGTTGCACCTTTTAAATAATTATTTGCAGTTTCCCTCAACCTTCTGTCGATATTTGAAAATGTTCGCCTGTCTGGTGTAACTCGATTTGGAAAGCGCATCTGATATAATCGCCTAGCTTCTGTTGTATTTCTGTCAGCCAGACCGTATATGTAATGGATATCAGCCAATTCGGCGTTAGTAAAATTAGCCTTTTTTTCTTGCACCAATAACTTCAAACTAATCATTAATTTAATAAACAATTCATTCTGGTTCAACTCTAGCAACTGTCAAAATAAATAAATAAATGAAAAAAATCAAAGCCTACTAGTCATCTTTTTAATCAGAAATGATTTCAATTCAGCGAATGCATACAATCGTTTAATAATTTTTTGCCCGAGAATGTTTGGAGATAAAAAAAAATTACAAGTGTCAAAAAAGTTTCTACATTGAACGAAGATGACGAAAATTGATAGTACGCTGATCAGTGGCGTACTGCAAAAAAGTTTGAAGGGATAAAAGAAAACATGGCTCCAGAAAAGAAAACACCTTGTAGATTGTAGTTAAAATTTAGTACGTGTAATGATGGAGTATGTAGAAAATAGCAAAAAACAATTTTTTTTCCAGAAATTTTAACACCCTGTAGCTCCGTAACGAAGCTTTTGCGGACCTATGTTTATATGAGCTTTTTTCTTAAAATTGCACGTAATTTTACCCCTTCAAGCTGTGACATACCATTATGTAACACCTTGTATATTCGTCTAATTAATAGAAATGCAAATGTGCAATTCCTATCGTGCCGCCCTATCTAACTACAAAACCTAGTTGTTTATAAAAATGTGAAAAAAAATGCTGTACAGTGAAAAACTATGTTATATTAGGTTATTTTATACAAGATAGATACACTAATACGACATTAAATGAAAAAATGAAGGCAAGAAATGTGCAGTTTATACATATTATGTAGGTAGGTATAGGTATTAAGTTATTTTACAGAAACTGCACCTTTGTTGCCTTCATGTTGGCAAAATCAGCTATAATTTTTTTGGTGTCTAGTCTATTTAGAATCTCATGTTCAATTGAAATTATTGCTAAATTACTTAGTCTTTGCTGGTGCATAATTGATCTCAAATAGTTTTTATTATTTTTAACTTTGAAAATGACCTTTCACCAGATGCAACTGAAACCGGCAATGTAAGTAGTATCCTTAGCGCTATTGCTGTATTCGGAAATGTTGACATTAATTCATTAGCAAAAATGTATTGCAATAGGGTTTGTGGATCATTAGACTGGTTTTCAGTTAAATGCAACTTTAAAGCATTGATTTCATTGAACATATCTATACCGTCAATATCTGCGTCACTACTTGAACTATCTTTTAGCTTCACATTCAAATCTTTACAATGTTTCATTAAATCATCTTTGGAGTAACTAAACAAGTTTTTATTGGTGAAAAAGCCAAAAACGTCGGTAAAAGTTTCCAACTCATCGAATCTACGTTTTAAAGAAGTTAAGGTTTGGTCCAGGATCCTAAAAAAAACATCTACCTTGTATTTTGTTTTAGGGTCTAGTAAGACTTCATCACTCTGTACATACTGAAATTGAGTTGGTTTTCTTCGTGGACGAACGGTATCTATAGGCGGAAAATCTGCATCTACATTAAGTTCCCGAGCCACAGTGGTAGCTTCTTCTAATACCCTTTCGAAATGCTCATCTGTGCGATATTCGGTGAATTTATGAATCAATTTATTTAACAAATTTATGCAGATTTGAGTATTTATTGTGGGGTTTTGCATCATTTTGCTAATAGCATCAATTTCGTTCAAAATATCAAACCAAATTACAACTAAGCAAATAAATCTATAATTTTGAATATTCAAACAAGCGAATGTGCTTTGTGAGTTGTTGTACAATCCCATTCCGACAAAATTGTTATCTGATATTTCAAGTAAAGCGTCAAATATTTTTTCGAGGTGATACCGTAAAGGTTTGACTGCATCGATTCTGCTAGACCATCGCGTGGCACTTAATGCCTTTAGTTTTAAATCAGGTAAATGCTTGCAAATTATGGACCACCTTTTGGTAGAAGACGAAAAGAAAACGTAAATTTCTTGAATTAAGTTGAAAAAGTTGACCGTGTCGTGCGTTATATTTGCCGCATCGTTAACGACCAAATTGAGACTATGCGCCGAGCATGGAACGTAAAATGCACGATTATTCATTTCCAATATTTTTTTTTGTAATCCATTGTGTTTTCCACGCATATTAGAACCATTGTCATAACCTTGGCCACGTAAGTTTTTAATATCAAGGTTTAATTGCGAAAATAAATCTAAAACAAAATTCAATAGTCCTTCACCTGTGGAGCTGGTTATCGGACAGATGCCAATAAAACTTTCGCATATTGTAACATTTTTAGTTTCACTGTTTGAAACAACATACCTTAGTTCCTTAGTATAACTGTAATTTGTTCTGTGTGACTTACATCTGGTGTGCAATCTAATATGATAGAGAAATATTTTGATTCTCTGACTTTGTTCAGGATATAATTTTTCATGGTCGTGCCGAGTAAATCAATGATTTCATTCTGAATCTGATCTCCTAAATAGTGAGTCATGCGAGTTGAATCGAATTTCGAGGCTTGAATTCTGTGAATATGTTCCCGCATAACTGAATCAAAGGATGCTATCATTTCTATTGCTTTGAGAAAATTACCATTATCATGCTCATATAATATTTTGGACGAGCCCCTAAACGCCAGACATTGATGAGATAAAAATTTTATAACAGCTATGATCCTTTCCAATACATCACACCATTGTTTTTTTCAGATTCTAATAGTCTCAGTTGCATTTGATTCACAGTAGTTTTATTTTTTAACATATGATTTAGTTGGACCCAACATTTTAAATTTTCGCTATGGGAAATGCTTGTTTCGTGTCGTTTTAAGGTAGATGACAGATGTTGCCAATCGGAAAAACCGCTTGGCGCTGACAGACTACTTACAGTTTTACTGAATATTTTACAGCAAAAACAATAGACTGAATCTTTTGACGTAGAGTAAACAAGCCATTCTCTGTTAATTTTTTCTCCATTAGGAAGATTTCTAGAGTAATAACTGTTTGCAAATTTTCTTCCATCGATATTAGCAGGAAAATTGTGGTTAAACAGCTGCACGGGACCACGGCTAACCAAAATATCAACAATATCATAAGTCATACTGACGGGCCACGAACCGGGATCATCACCACAATCTAAACAGCTACTTGATGACGATAAATTGCTTACAGGTTCTTTAGCACTACTTTCTCTTTTTTTAGTTTCACTGAAGTCTCCTTCTGAAGGACTAACATTTTTCTCTTCAGATACCTCCATAACTTCTAGATTTAAAGCTGCGCTTGTTGAAGCTACATCTACGTCAACATTCTCTTGACATTCAGAGTCCCTATTTTCTGGTTTGCTAAAAAATTTCTCAAGAGATCCCGCTAGTTTTTTTTTCTATGTATCTTTTTCTCGTTTTTGCCGTCGAAATTGAGCTCCTGAAATTTTTTCCTTTTTTGCGGTTCCTGGAATTTTTTTGAGAAAGTTTAGTATACGGTTGTACAAAAGTAACTTAAATCCCAAAAGGGGGTCGATCATTTCACCCATTGTTGCGAACAACCTTTACTAAAGGGTCAACACTGAAATCGCGAAAAAAAATCAGCTTTTCCATACATTTTGTATGGAATAGTTATTTTTTTTCGCGATTTCACCGTTGACCCTATAGTAAAAGTTGTTCGTATTTATGTGTAGAATAACTCCTTTCGGGATTTAAGTTACTTTTGTTACACCCGTATAGGTATAATTTTAATATTTTTTTTATAAATCTTCACTCTTAAGTTGTATAACAGAAAAATAGCCTTTAAATCACAATAATAATCACAATACTACTGCGAAAAAAAATGTTCATACCTACTGCACACAAATGTAATGGAATAACTAATTTTTTTCGCGACTTCAGAGTTGACCCCATAGTAAAAGTTGTTCGTATTGATTAGATGGAATGTCCCCTTTCGTTACTTAAGTTACTTTTGTTACACTCTGTATTAATTTTAATACATTTTTTAATAAATCTTTACTTTAAGTTTTTGAGTAAAATAACCTTTAAATTTTACATGAATACCTGCCGTTTATATGAATGCGCCCATATGCTGATTAATTAAACAAAGACACTTACCATAATTATGATTTTTGCGCCGACGGATATTATAAATAATTTTCTAAATTATTTTTATAGTCACACTTCGCACAAAAATATACAGAATATTATTAATTTTAAGTACCCTGGACCGTTTCCGGATCTCACATTAGGGCTATAACCAAATAATTGAAGTTTGTTTTTCACTCACATCACTTTCGCATTTGTGTTAAATAAATAAAAACAAAGAAATGAGTATATAGTTATAAGGGGATTTCCCCTGATATCTGTGGGATTTCCTTATTTCGCATAGAGCACGATACGGATTAACTTTGTTCTCATGAATTTCAATAGATGGCGCTATGTAATGCTACGATATAAAAGAAATATTTGGGCGCCGTTCATCATATTATTTTTATAAGGATAATCTTTTTAGTATTGTGAGGTGACAATGTCTGAATTTTAGTCGATGATTGTCTGATTTGCCGCCCCCCTGAATGCGCCGCCCGCGTGCATTGCACGCCTTGCACGCCCGCTTACGGCGGGCCTGGCCCTCTATTTTGCGATTCAGAGAATTCATTTTGCTGTCGCTCTAAGTGAACTTGATAAAAAGAACTTTGAATCAGTTAGGCCGCTCATGCAATTGGATACTTATGAAATTATCTAACGGAGTTGATTTAATTTTTTTATATTATGTATGAAATGATAATCATTATTTCAGAAACAAATTGTATAGACTTTTATGATGACAAACATTCCTAAGTTTTCCCGACAATTTCAAAGGGTCAACTTCTATTGATATGCAAGTTACAGAGCACTTTTATTGACAAAAAATTCACTCTGAAGATTATATTATTGTAGAATTGTTGAAAAAAATCAGGACGATAGCAAGCGAACTAGCGGTTATTGAAAATTGAAACCAATGAAGCAGATCAAAAGATGACAGATGTTGTGAGTACGAAAGCATGATCCGCATCGATAAAACGGATGCACAGCCTACCAAGCAGAACTGAATTGAATCTGATTGTTGATATGGGACGTATTAGAATTTATTTATCGGTTTCACGTAGTAATGGAAGATTGAGTACGTTTTCAAGAGTTATTATGTAACATATACATGCTACATAATCCATTGATTATTTTTCGATAACAAAACCCGATACTAAGTTCAATGTTTTAGTACGGTGGTTATGTTAAATATTGCGTATGTAAGAAAAAATACTACTCTACTCTCAAGGTAGTTCTTCGAAAAAGAAAACATTAGTGAAAATCGACTTTTTGTTTCTAAGATATTAGGGAATTCTTTTTTCCATCCTTGTAGCACATGATTCATATTGAAATTAATTAACGCCAAGGAGGAGTTGGTATTAACCAAAGAATTGACCAAAAGATATGGAATGTATCTGTTGAAGGCGAACAAAAAGCCTCCTCTGTTGGCCCTCACGGTTTATTATTCTGTGGAAATTGTAATTTCATAATTATGAACACCTTTTTTAAACATCATCCTAGGAGAAAATAAACTTGGAAATCTCCAGATAACATCTTCGGTTTACAGATTGACTAAATTCAACTAAAAATGATTCTAAAACAAACTAAGAGACTGCAGATCATATGCAAGTCCAGAGAATATAGTCATCACAACATGGGTATGGCAAAAGGGTGTCTGATACTTGAGAAACTACAGAAGAAGAAATTCAATGAATGGAATATAAGATTATTGAATGGTAGCAGTAGGAGAGAAAAGTTTGAGAAAGAACCCAATGGATGTGAATACTCTGAGCATCAGAGTGTGGAACATAACTTGGAGAATTGAGGTAATTGAAATGAAATAGTAAAGAAAAGAAAAGACAGGGCTGAAAAACGTGAAATATTTATTGAAAAACGTGAAATATTTATCGAAAATGTGAAATATTTATTGAAAAACGTAAAATATTCATTGAAAAATTCAAAATTATTGTGATTCACAGAACAACATGAAAATATAACTACATATTTTTACGAGTGATACATTTCACAGATCATTTTTTAGGTTTTGAAGAAGTCTTGGATCGTTTTCTGTTTTAACGAACGAAGATGAGAATTTGCAGCTTCCTCTCTTAATTTATTCAATAATAATATTTGGTGCTAGAAGATATCATTTTCTGTGCATCATTTCAAACATTTATGTTTAACTGAATTCATGGTGACATCGCCTTCTTCAAGTTTTTCTGTATCCTCGTCACTTTCTATGTTGTTGATTATTTCAGCTTCAGAGATATAATTCTCATTATCTCCTAAAACCCATACTTCAATGTCATTTGTTAGCACATCTGTTATCAGGGGTAGATCGCGATTTTTCGCTTCATTCTCTAGCAAATTTTTTTCTCTCAACCGTGAAAGAGGCAACATGTCACCTACGTCGTAATCATCTTTTTTTGTAGGCCATAAATTCTTTCATGATTTCTGAATTAACTATTGGGACATAAATGACCAGGCCCTTTCAAGAGAAAACACCACATATTTGGGGT
Organism: Cryptolaemus montrouzieri; assembly: GCA_013387265.2. Classification (NCBI taxonomy): domain Eukaryota; kingdom Metazoa; phylum Arthropoda; class Insecta; order Coleoptera; family Coccinellidae; genus Cryptolaemus; species Cryptolaemus montrouzieri. The sequence goes on from JABFTP020000185.1 coordinate 132,139,266, forward strand.
CTAATTGCTTCAGTAACTACGAAACGTTATTGTCTTCTCGTTCCACAATATTCAGTAGCAAAGATTTTCGATAATGCAATGTCATATTCTGTATTACATGTTGATCCATTGGTTGTAATAATGGAGTACAATTAGGAGGTAGAAACATGATCTGAATATTTCGGTCCTCCTCTTCTCTTGGATGTCCAGGAGCATTATCTAATAAGAGCAGAGCTTTTTGTAGCAATTTCAGCTCGTTCATTTTATTTTTAACATCAGGAATAAATTGTTTGTGGATCCATTCATAAAAAAAATCTCTAGTTACCCACTCTCTTCTTTGACCTTTTTATTAAACAGGCAAATTGGAGCAGTTCTTGAATGCTCGGGGTTTGTTGGCTTTTCCGATGACCAACAATTTCATTTTATGAAATACTGATGCATTAGAGCATGGCATGAATGTAATACGGTCCTTACTCATCTTCCGACCTGGAGCTGAATTTTCAGCAGCTTGGGCTAGTGTTTTGTTTGGGAGAATTCGCCAAAATAACCTACGTTCATCGTTGTAAACTTGATCTGGCACTAGATCCATCTCCCGTATTTTCTGAAGAAATTTATTTTTAAATGGTTCTACCGCACTAACGTCTGTGGACAATTTCTCTCCTGATATGGTAAGTTGTCGAATTTCATGTCTTTTTTTGAATTTTCCAAACGTCCTAGACTTGACCTGAAATCATCTCTACCTGTTATACTGCTGTAAAAAAAATCCTGCTTTCTCACATATGAGATCACCAGATAAAGGTGTATGTCGGGATCGTTCTTGTAAGAACCTAGTGTATAGAGCATTTTCAACATTCGGATTTTCAATGCCTCTGAGCGTACGCCGTTTCCCAGGACCAGAATCAGAAGAAAATTCTCAATTGATTTTCTATTTTTCTTTATATCGCGTACTGTAGATTTTCCCATTGACTGTATTCTGGCCAATTCAGAAACACTTTTTCCATTATCTAATACTTTCAAAATTTCGCATTTTTTCTGCAATGTTAACGTTTTATGTCGACGCGACATGATTAGTACGGATATTAGGCGCTGAATGTGAGAAAAGAATCTAATCTGCACAAGTGGAGCGAGTATTCAGACAAGATATTGCATGTTCGGACTTTTTCAATCGATGAAATTATTGACGACGTTCGGATAATAGAGGTAAAACATAAATTGCGCGGTATATATATATATATATATATATATATATATATATATATATATATATATATATATATATATATATATATATATATATATATATATATATACCAACCTGACGGCCTTTATAGCGTAAGTAACAAACAAAAGATATTGTAAACAAATCGTAGAACAAGTTGGTGGATGAATAACAGTGTTATTCATCCAACTTGTTCTACGATTTGTTTATAATACTATACTCTTCATTCTGTTTTTCATTCTTGATAAAGCTGCTGTGTCAGCAAAACGTCGTCGAATTTTTTCAAATAAAGTGTAGATTAAAGTTAAACCGTGTGTTTTTTATCTCAAAAAGATATTGTTACAAAGTTAGTGCAACCTTTGTTTAGGACAGGACGAAACGTTACTTGAGGTAACTGGTTCACCAGTATCGAGTTGTTTCTGTTTCTCAAAGAAAAACAATTTTCATTACTGGGAACAATCCGCCAAATCAAACGGGAACTTCCACCTCAATTTGTAAACATTAAATTAAGAGTAGTAAAATCAGAACATTTCTGCTTTACGAAAGATTGTTCGTTGGTCCCAAAGAAGGGAAAAATATGTTTGTTGTGTCAACTATACAATTCCACCAAAGGAGGAGTTGACGTAGTAGATCAGCTCTGCGCAACATACAATGTTGCTCGAAACGTTCGTCGGTGGCCAATGGTTATGCTCTCCTAAACATGCAGGAATTGATTCACAAAATATTTTTGCCAATAACAGCCACAATAGCCCCACTAGTAATAAAAACACTAGACGTTTCTATGTAAAAACCAAAAATTATATTCGGAAAACCTTCAAAGAAGTATTCAAAAAATAGGAATGCCAATGGGACTAAAAAGAAAACTAACGAAATTTCAACCAACCCCATCAACATCAGCTGAAGAGTACCAACAGCAGGAAATATTGTAGGTGCAAAACAACTGCTAAGAAATGGCGTCTTACAAAATATCGCTGCCTAAAATGTGTAGAATCTTATTTTTGTTTGAAACATGCCAAAATGGTTTATGGAAATTGTTTTGATGAACTTACGAAATGTCAAGATGATGAGGAAGTTATTTAATAACTTTGGTTTTTTGCTTTGCAGCATTTTATTTCTTACTTCATTACTTTTTGTAATATTTTATTACTCTTGAAGATTTTTTGTCATATTAATGGTAAAATTTTCTCTTTGTCAATTTATTGTGATTATTAACTAATCTCTGTTTTTTGTCAATTAAATATGGTGTTGAAATAAGTGTTCTGCCAATTATTTTCCCCATCAAAATAGAAACGGTGTCAGATTTCATCACCTGTTCTCTCAGATGCATTGGGCCCGAACGTGTTAGGATTTATACTGCGCCAGACGAAAGGTTAATATGTTTTCGAAATTTATACCCGTAGACCCAACATAAGCTGCCGTACTCATTAGAAACAATTTTGTAAACTCCTGATTTTTTGAACTTGTCTGCTTTTTGTTCAGCATTGAAAAATATTTGCTCAAATTCAGACCACTTGAGATAAAGGTGGTTATTATAATAATTGTGTTGTTTGATGTTTTTCTCTACGTTGGATAATTTTTTCTATGAAAATCAGACGAATTTTGTTATTTATAGCAATTTTCCTGATAGTATTCATTTCATTTTTAAAGTTCGTCGGTGACAGTGGAACTGAAAAGGTTCTATGGATCATTGAATTATAAGCTGCTAATTTGTGATTTAAATGAGTCCATGGGAATAGTTGAGTCTGTGAATGATTCTTTTCTGTAGATGTTTTATATGAAATTATTAGTTGATTTTGTTACTGTTAGGTCTAAAAAATTAATTGAGATTAAATTCTATTTCTGCTGAAAACTTAATGTTGATATGAACTTCATTCAGAAATCGTACAAATTTGTTAATTTGCCTTTGTGAGCCATAGAAATCTACCAAAATGTCATCTACATATCGATACCAGAACACTTTATATTGTTTGCTAAGTGGCTATTCAATATTACTGTTCTTGCTGTTATCCATGAATATATCGGCTAAAAGGGGACTGAAGGTGATCCTATGGGAAGTCCTCGAAAACACACAAAATCATAAATTAGTTTCATTTGATATAAAGAACATGTATCCAAATATTTCAACAGATAAATGCCCTCCGATAGTCAGAGACATATTTATCAAAAATATGACGCCGGCACATGTTGCTGATGAGTTTTCTAACCTTCCAAAACAGGGGTGCTCAAACTTGAACTGCTGGCAATCTACATCAATATTTTTAGAACTATTTACGATCGATTCTGATATTAGATATTAGCTTTCCGCACAATATAAATTATTTTAGTCAAGGTTTGGGTTAGGTTTAGAGAAAAAACTCATAGTTATTCAAAATTGCGAGTTTATTGGTTGCTAGTAAACAAAAGAGTTACATATGGTGTTGAACTTAACTAAGGAGTGACTTTGGATGTTGAAACGTCGCACTGCATGCTCTTAGCACACTTTTCTTAAGAAGGTACGTAACCACTGAGTGCTAATCGCAAGCATGATGACATATGATCGTCAGTTAGTCGATTGCGATATTTTGACTTAATTATCTTCATTTCATAAAATGCAGACTCGCACAAGTAAGTTGACCCAAATTTTGCCGTCAGTTGAAGGGCGATTTGCCTTAGATTCGTATGATTATCTTCAGATATGAAACATCAGAAATTTGTATCAGATGGTAAGGAGGAACACAAGAACTGAGGCGAAATTTAGTCCTTGGACTACTCTTAACTTAATCCCAGTTAGGTATTCCTAAAATTTACAAAATTTTTCCATAAATTTTCCCAAAATATTTGATAATTCAGCCTCATACGTATCATTATTCATTTGAAGAATCCTTGCTTTCAGGACGAAAAATGTTTCAGATCCTCAATAATAGTTTTTCCTTCACACTGAAGCTCCAAGTTAATGGTGTTTAAGTGCATTGTGATGTCAGTCAAAAATGCCAAATCAGTCATTTTGGTCATTTTTCGTTTCTCAACATCTGAGCGTCAACACCTCTTTCGTCTAGAAAAACTGTTATTTCGGGCAATAATTCTTGAAACCTTTCTAGGAATTTTCTTCGACTCAACCAACTGACGTCCGTGTGAAGAACTAAATCAGTGTGTTCAGTTGACTCCCAATCTTCCAACTGCAGCCGTTGCAAGCTACGTGCACGAATCGAATTCACAATTTTTGTTGCGATACCCATAATTTCCTCCATGTTTGAGATTTGAACACAAAACTTGTTGATGTGTAATGCAATGGAATTAAAAAAAATCAAGGGAAATCTTCATTACCTCGACACAATGCCACGAAACCATTTTTGTTTCCGGTCATTGCTGGTGCTCCATCGGTTGTAATTCACACTAATTTATATATTGGTACCTTGTAGTTTCTTACAAAATTGAAAAAAACGTAATATATATCTTCGCCACGGGTCTTCCCCTTCAGAGGAATGATTGTCAAAAATTCTTCCCCAGCCAACATGTTATTGAATACCATCTGAATAAAAATGCACAGCCGGGCAGTGTCTGTCATAACGGTGGATTCGTCGAACTGTAAAGAAAAGTATGTACATTTCACTTGCCTCAATAAATGCTTCCTTCACAACCGATCCATCTTCGAATGGTTTCTGGTGTTTCGCCAATATATGAGATATTTTAAATGACGCGATCGTAGCAGCTTTTGATTGTTTGGCTGGTTTTGTGAACATGATTTGTTCTTTTTTCAAACAAGATATCAAATCACGTACTTTTCGTTTTCTCAATATACTCTGTAGCAAAAAATCCTTTTCATAGTTTTTATGAATCGTTTTATGATGCCTCTCTAAGTTACCACGCTTAGGTATTGCAACTGACGCACGACATATAAGACAAATGCGTTTTTCCTTCACCATACAAAAGAGAAATTCTTCCTCCCAATCGTTATTAAAATGATACTTCTTAGATTTCTTGGTTGCACTCATTTTATTTAATTTAATAATAAATTTTGTATCGACGTAGTATTGTCTTCAAGTTGCAATTCATAATGACTCTAATTCCTTCAGGCGCAACATTTATATCGGCGTGAACGAAAGTTCCCGTCGAACGCGCCGCCTGAAATTTATAGAAAAGCGGCAAGAATAAAAAACGCGGCTCTTCTTTGATAAGTACCACGCGTTCCTTTGATAAAGCCGCCTTTTGCCGCTAGCAGAGTGTTATTTTATTACGTAATAAATTTTTGTAGTTTAACTGAACTAGGTAGGTAACTACCTACTTATATAAATTTTTTTCTTCAGAGATCTACTCAAAAAGCACTCGCGATCGACCGTTTGAGCACCCCTGCCCTGTTGCATGATTCATTTATATATATAAGAATATAATGAAATGGTCACTCATCATTATGACTCTGGAGTGTACTACTTAAGAAATATAGTGAAACTCATAAAATACGTGCCTGTTTCCTCAAATACAAATGAAGCGTTCGTGTCTTGAAGTATTCACCACAAACGAACATTTTACCAGTTCTTTCAACGCTATGCTAAGCATCTATTGCGCTACTGTAAAAAGTATAATACAACGGATAACAGGTAAATTGGTTTGAGAGAAGAAACGATCATTATATATACATGTACTATAGATATCAAACTATAAATCTGGAGTGTATTATTTTACTTTCTAAGTGCAGCAACCGAAAAATGATCCACTTTCAAACTATAACGGGACAAAAGTTTAATATCATCTACAGAATAAATATCTAATTGGATATCAATAGGCTATGATTAAATATTTATATATTAATGCACATTGCCTTGAAGGATTAGAGATGATTTGAATAGTGTGCAATATTTCGCAATATTTCGATCATGTATAATCAAAATATCAAGAACGGTATTATTAGTATTATTAAACTCATGAGAAGGGTTGAGTACAATGCCCTATACACCCGTTTTAACATAATCCAGATTTTGAAACTAAAAAAGAATAGTATTGACATACGAGGTCTGGCTATTAAATAACAAGACTGTGCACCTAGAGACCGCCCTAAAGTAGTGGGGAAAAACGAGTAGTGCGTTGGGTATCTAGATATCTTTTCTATGCGAGTACAAAAACACGTTTTCGTTACTATCATAGTATGTGTGCAGTAGCGGTTTGAAACGAACGTGTTTTTTTTCTAATGCCAAAAACCATGTGTGACAAAAACCAGAAGCAACGTATCAATCTCGAATTTCTCATTAAATTGAATAAAACTCCGACTTAGGCCTACTGGAATAAATCTTTATCTCGTGGGCGTATTTTCGAGTGTTGTAAGCGTCGTGAGAGCCGAGAGAGCACTGAAGATGACAAGTACCCAGGTCACCCTGTTACTGTTTCAACTCCGGAAGAAGCGACCAAAGTCAATCAAATTGTGCGTGCAGATCGTCGAATGATAGCCGGATGATAGCCGAGGCTGTGAACGTCGATAAGGAAACGGTTAGAAAAATTTTACACGAGGAATTACACATGACAAAAGTCTGTGCGAACTTGGTGCCAAAAAACGTGCCCATAACGCGCTATCAGTGAAGCAGTATTTTGCCAGTAAGTGCACTCCAGTGCTCGAACACTCGCCGTACTCTCCAGATTTGGCACCGTACGACATGTTTCTTTGTTTCCGAAGATTAAATCTGCTTCGAAAGGGACCTGATTCGAGTTGATGGAAGCGGTTAAGCAAAAAACGGCAGAGCTCCTAAAGGTATAAGAAGTTGTGTGGCAGGGGAAAGGGAGTATATTGAAGGGGAGAATTTGAATGTAGAATAATTTTTATATTAAAACCCTTTTTGGTAACCAGTCTCGTTATTTAATAGCCAGACCTCGTATGAGTGATAGACAGCTTAGGTAAATGAGACGAAAATTATTATCTCTTCAAAAATTCGAAAATTACTAAGAACGTGAAGACACCCATGAATCATACTTGATTTTAAAGTTATTCACAGACGTAGCATTGATCACAGAAGATGGTAAGTCGTTTCAAGTTTAGAAGATTCTATTAGGAAGGAATAATTGTCATGATATGGTTTCAAAATTTTTCTCGTTCAACTTTAATCGATGACCTCTCAGTCTACTGTCTCTGTTTATTTAAAATAAGGATGCTAAATTCCCGCCTATCCATTCAGGGCCCTGTATGCAATATCATGTCTCCACGTTACTTTCGCTCTTCAAACGGCGACATTTTAGACATTGCAAGTCTTTCTTCGTAAGACGGTCGAAATCTTCTAAAAGTGAGACTCTCGTCTCTGAACTGATTCTAGGACTATTCCATCTCGTACTGCATCCCACACTGGGCCGGCATATTCTACGAGAGGACGAACATACGTTTCGTACAAACTCGAGAAAGTTGCAAAGGAAACTTTACTGAAGGAATTTTTGAGTAAATACGTCATCGAGTCGCTTTCATACAAATTGACAAAATATGTTCTGACCAGAAAAGTCCTTTTGTAATATAGACGCCCAAGTCGGTATAAGAAGCAACACTTTTCAGAGATGTGCCACTAATCTTATATCAATTCTTTGGATTATTTCTTTTCAGATGAATCACTGCGCACTTGTCAACATTCGAAGGAAGAAGCCAATCGGCGAACCATTTAGATATATTGAGCAGGTCTCTTTGTAATGTTGTGTGGTTGGTTAGTGGATGAGTAAAATTTTCGTATCGTAAGCGTAAAATGTAGCTTGTGATTCGATAACGTTCATCAAGTCCGAGACATACACTAAAAATAGGAGAGGCCCCAGAACCGAACCTTGGGTTCTCCACTTAGAGTCAGAAAGTTCTCAATCCAACGGAGAAGATCACCCCGAATACCGCACTGATGCACCTTCAGTAAAAGCCGCCGTTTCTACACTCTATCAAATGCTTTAGCAAAATCCAAGTGAATGACATCAATGAGTATCAGGTTATCTAGAACAGTCGACCAGTAGTTAACACATTGTAAGAAATTAGTGATCGTTGATCGACCAGGCACGAAACCGTGTTGTTCCTTGAGAATAACTTTTTCAGATATCAAGAAGCTCAGCATTTTATCCCGACTTATCGACTCCATGACTTTGCTAACGATAGGCACCAGACTGATTGGCCGGTAGTTTTTGCTATTGAGTTTATCGCACTTTTTGAAAATTGCCGTTACAAACGCTCTCTTCCAGGCATCAGGTAGAGTATTCTGCTGAAAGGATGATTTAATCATGATTGATAACGGTAGAGAGAGTTCTACATGTGCTTTCCTCAAAACGGTGCTTGATATGCCATTGAGACCTGGTGCTGATCCATCTTTTAAAAATTTCAACCATTTATCGTGTCTCGGGGGGAAAATTCAATAGATTCTGAGGATGCGTCGACGTATCTCATGTTGAGAAGGGGTAGAGGGATGTCATCTGGCTCAACTGAAAATATTTCGAGCATTTTTAACGAAACATGCATATCGAAAATTATCAAAGCATACAAAGAAGATTGTAGATTCCATTGGTGATAACTTCTTGTGGACTTAACTCGTTTTTCAAAGATTTCAAGAACTGTTGTTTAACGGCTCCTAGAAAATGAATGTAAAATAGAACATAATTTGGCACAAATTAAATAAACATTTTGATGCATATAATGCTAAATAATGTTGAGCTTAAGACTGAAAGCATTTCTTTTACTGAGCATTCTAAGATAAATGTACGACCCTAGCTTCGCAGACAATTTAATAAAAGGAAATGTTCTTAAAGGTTACACTGTATAAAATGAGACACTCGGTGTCCTCTTACCCAATACTCTGACATACTTTTTTTACACTGACCCATAGATAAATATTTCTACATGTATCACATCTTATGTGATGTATGTACCTTGCGTACTTATTGTGACGATTACAACTCTTCCATATTATTGAATCGTTATATCTCACAAACGATGGCTCTGAAGAATAAAGTATCGAAACATTTTGAAGAGAAAATTATCTGATCTAAAATTTTCGTCTGCACTAATTTCGTTCTCGGTAATCCTGCAGTTCACGCTGACCACTTCGCGCATCGTGTACTGAGTCAACGGGAAATGTTTCCGATCGATTTAAATTTCAGATAGTGTTACCAGATCCTTTTCCTGGTGTTCATTTCAATTTCACGTTCAAATAAGAATAAATGTTTGATCTCGATCGTGACTTTTGAGTTATTCTATATCTCGGTTATTATTGAAGTTACGTAAAAAGTATTTTCACATTGTTCAGTAACTTTTTTGAATAGATTGCAGTGGATGAGCCGACTTTTTTTCCATTTGGTTTGACATAGACAAAAAAAACATGTCCCTTCCGCTCCCGAGAAGTTACTCCCTTGATTAGGAGTGTTTTGCTATCGGTTTCACTTCAATAGTATATCTTATCCTTTGCTATTTTATTATATTTATTATATTATTGAATACTTTCTGGAAACATCTGTTGGACTCAGCACTGGATGGATGTACGACAGCGGTCAGCGTAAACAGCAGGATTACCTCGTTCTCTTACCGTTTAGCTGAAAATCGCGAAACTCATTGGACTCTTGGCCCTGAGTTAATTTTTTTCCAGGTATCGGATCGATGAGGACTTTCTAGATTCCATTGATGATGGTGTTCTCAATAATCCTTTCAACTTTGAGCTTGGTGCGAATTTTTGTACCTTCTAATTTGACCGGATTAAATAAATGAAAGTATAAAATGTATGCACCTAGATTTTATTTATGTCTAGGCACCACTTAAGGGGTTACATGGGTTTCACGGTTTTAAAAAATTGAAAATTTTTTTTTGTCTTATTAAATTCTATAACATCTCTAGAATATTGTCCTAAATTCTCAAGTTGATCCGACTAATAGTTTCGGAGATACAGCCTTGAAAAGGTGGACGCTTGAGGTCAGGTATAGGCTGAGGGCGCAATATGTATAGCGCAGCTGCAGCTCATCTATTGTTAGCCGTAATTATTGTCCCTTTTTTTCGTTATAATAAGGTAAACTACTGGAAAATATTTCATTTGGTGATTTCTCGTTAAACTACGAAGTTCATTTTGAGTTTATAAGTGTTTGTTGTGAATTTTGTTTGATAAAAAATGCCGTTTAAAGTGTCTAGAACCCAGATAACGGAAGGTGTTCGTAGAAAAGATAGACTTAAGAAGTGGAAACAATCGTTTAATCCAAAAATCCTGAGGTAGATGATAATTCTTACACGAGTACGTCGAAAAAAAAATTAAAAGGCGATGACAAACAGCACGTGCCAGAGGAAGCCACGCTACAATATTCATCATCATGGACTTTGCTCTGGTTTTTTCTACATTTTCGTGTTTTGTACGGTGTTCAAACATTATTGAAAGTGGAGGTGAAGAAAAATTTTGTAATGGAAAAGTAAATTTTAAACAATGCTCCAAATTCGGTCTGGGATTTAAACTTGTGGTAGAATGTGAACGATGTATGCCAAAATATATTTTATCATGTCAACAAATTGGCAGAATGTATGAACTAAATCGGCGGTTCATTTTTGTTATGCGAGTATTGGGTTTGGGTCTTGCTGGATGCAAGAAGTTTTGCGGTTTGATGGATCTAAGCAGCTCCTTTTTGAATCAATCAACATACGACTTTTATATTAATAAAATACATAAATGTATTACCATAGTTACTGAGAAACTGTTCTCCTCTGCTACTACAGAGGAAAAGCAATTGACAAGTTTAGCAAACAACATGGAAGATACGACAGATGTGACTGTCTCCGGTGATGCGACGTGGAAAAAGCGTGGTTTTGCATCACTATGGTGTCAGTTCTCTAATCGGATATCACTCAGGAAAAGTCTTGGATGTCATTGTTAAATGTTCATACTGTAAACTGTGTGAGTCTTGGAAAAAAAATTAGATACGGCAGAATTTGAAGAGTGGAAAGAGAACACATCAAAAATGAACAATGTACCGCCAATCACACTGGAGCATCTGGAAACATGGAAGTATCTTCAATTATTGAAATATTTAAACGTTCTATTGTAAAACATCGCTTGAGTTACGTAAATTATATAGGAGATGGAGATTCTAAAACATACTCTGGTATTCTCAAAGCCAAACCTTATGGTGAAAATTTTGTTGTCAACAAGAAAGAATGCGTTGGCCACGTACAGAAGAGGATGGGAACCCGGTTGCGTGATTTTGGTGAAGAAAACTGTTGAAATAGTCAATGGCAAAAAAACTCAAAAAAAAATTCTTTCTGGTAAAGGTAAATTGACTAGTAAATTGATTGACAAATTAACTGTATATTACGGCTTAGCGATGAGAAGAAACAGTGATTCAGCTGATAAAATGAGGGATGCGATATGGGCAACTTACTACCACTACAGTTCTACAGACAAAAACCCGCAGCATCAAAATTGCCCTGAAGATCCAGACACGTGGTGCACCTGGCAGCGAGCATCAGCATCAGGTACTCTCTCATCGTTCAAACACCAATATACTCCATTACCAGATGATGTTTTGACTGCAATGAAACTAATTTATGAAGACCTGAGTAAGGATGAGCTTCTGGATCGGTGTGTTGGAGGATTCACACAAAATAACAATTCAATCAGTTGATTTGGAAAATTACTCCCAAAATACTTCCAGCTGGGTCGATAATCGTTCAAAAGGCTGCATTAATCGCTGCTTGTGTTTTCAATGAAGGGATATCAGCATTATTATTAATTATGCACGGTATTGACCTAAAACTTGGTCCAAATTCCCATGAATATGCCCGAAACATGGATGAGAACCGGGTGACCGCAGCCGAAAAGAAATCTACCAGCGAGACTCGTGAAGCCAGGATTCGTCATAGACTGGAGCAAAAGGATGCCCTGGACATTGCAGCTGCAGCAGGTTCTCTACTTTATGGCCCAGGAATCGACGATTCAATGTAAGTTAGAAAAAATTTTTTTTTTCCACTTTTATTGTCTCTTAAAACTTTAAACGCGTTTTTCTCAAAACTATGTTTTCAAAGTCGGTTGTCAAGATTTCTCGCGAACTACTCAACCGATCTTGATAAAATTTCACACAGGTCTTCAAGATATCATTTACAAGGTCTTGAACGAAGGATTTTTATTCTTCAATTACAACTATTTTTGAAAAAAAAATGTCGAGAAATTTTCATCGAAATTTGCATTTTTTCATAAAAACGGCTGCCAAAAATCCAATTTTCATTTTTTTTTTCTTCGTCCAATACCTAGTTTATTGTCGTTACTAAAACACGTATTTTTTATTTTTATTTCAGATGATCCTGAAAGAAGTTCTGCTGACAACGCGAAGGCATCTTTTTTCCGAGGGACTCCGGAAATGGCGTCGTAATGACCGCCATTTTGATATTTTTTCTTGAAAATTTCACAAAATGTTTATTAAATATGTATCTTTTAATTGAAAAAAAATTTCATTGAAATATTTCATTTTTTATATGTAAAAAAAATTATTGAAAAAAGGCCGTTTTTTGCCCGAGGAAACCCATGTAACCCCTTAAGCATTTTGAGTCTGTTCTTTTCGCAACAAGTCCATTTTTTCGACATCTTACAAAAATACTATTTTGTAAGAAACACTTCAAATTAGAGGGTCGAAAGTATTAAGAACAGTTCACCCCTAGCGCTTATAAGACGCTACCTAAAAACGAAAAATGTTATCAAATCAAAACAAAATATTCCACTATCCTCTGAAGTATAACCGCCTCGATAGCTGCTCGGTTAGTGAGCAAGTTTGTAGGAATATGCTTAGCCGAGGTGCCTGGTTCAAATCCGGTTCAAGTTATGGATGTTGTCCTTGAATAAAAAATGTGATACTTGGAAAGAGTCACCTTTTTTTTATCCGTGCTTCCCAGGAATTGGCGAACCTTTTACATCACATGAGTGGGCGCCTGGGAAGAAATGAGGTGTCTGTTCACTCCCTTCTTGAAGAGGACCAAATTTGTAGGATGTTGGGAAGATGTTGGACGGAAGCGAGTTTCACAGCTCACCGGCCCTGTAAACCAAGGAGTTCTTATAGAGAGAGATTCGAGAGGTCGTTAAATGTACCATATGATGAGAACTTCTTGCCAGCTTAGTATTGCGGCAAACATGAGTTCTCCCAGAACAAGGTCTTTTAGCTCATTGGAGCATCTTCCGTGGAAGTATCTGTATAACAGAGAAGGTCAGCAACTTGTCTTCTGAGAGCCAGTGGTTGGAGATCACGGGTGATCTCTGGGTGGTCGATGAGGCACACAGCACTATCCAACATCCGCAACGAATGTTTGGGCGCACATCCCCTTACATGGGAACAATATTCCAAACCTAACCTAAAGGAGGCATACATTTCCGAAGACAAGATAACTTGTTGTGGCAGTTATCATTGAACTGTCTAGGAGAGTGGTTCGGAATCCTATAAGCTGTAGGACCGCTGTGTAAATGGGCTAAGTTCCCGAGGACATTGTTAAAAGATGAAACAACAACAATAACTCTGTAGTTTGTTGGTTAGGTTAGGTTAGATTAGATTTTACAATTTTAAACAGTGATCACTATTATTATGTCAGAATGTGATTTATCTTGTATGTTTTCTGATTGGCTCAAATACAATAAAATTTCACATATCAATCTCAATCTCCATCCCCAGATTTGAACATGTCCTCGATTCTCTTGGCCATTTCTTTTTGTATTTCAAAATGATTCATCAGAATATAATTTTTCGTTCCGAAGTTCATAGTATCAGCAGGTGGTCTTGAATTTACTGCTGTTGTATTTTCAATTTTCTTAGCAACTGTTGAAATTCTTGAACTGCTATCATTTGATTCATTCTTAAAAATTTTCTCAAATACGAAGTCCTGCATCTCTTCGTCGACATCCGTTCGCCCTAGTTCTGGAATATTTTGTTGTGAGGAGTCGAAGCTATATGAACAGTGTTTACTATCTCTTCGACAAATATTTGTACTACTGTTTGTAAAGAAACTCTTCAGATAATCTGGTGTGTTTGGCTCTTTCATTAGAGTTGCTTCAGTTCTGAGGTCAATCTCATATTCAGGCTGCAGTTCGTTTAACAAGTTCTTACGAGGGTTGTTCAGTTCTCTGAAATATGATTGATAGCTCGAGCTTTGGGTATTGGATTTCGGTGGTGTATGTTGACGAGGAACTAGGCCATCTACAGACAGACTCTTGATAGCTTTCTCTAATTTAATATCTTTCTTGTACTCTTCCAGTTCTTGCTCAAATATTCCCTCATCTGTAAAGAAATATATCATGACAAAATGACTTAAGGATTCTTTGAGTTTCTATAAAACTCTAAAGAAGAGTCAAGTTGTTTAAGTGAAATGTGTGAGCAATTTTATCATGGTAAAGAATATTTTTCTTTTGCCAAGCATCATTCAGAATTCTTTCAATAAAAACTTGCTTAATGACTCCAATATTAGTATGGACTTCTGAATTAGAAGGTTTTATATCTCAAGTATGATTTCCAATACCCTTTTAATCTAGTTGACTGTCAAAAATCTACTTTTAATAGAAATTTTTCGTATGGACTATCGGACTTTTCTCCAAAGATAATCCAATCTCACAGTACATCAGAGTTTATTATCTTCAATTATCAGATTAAGCACATCATTGATCTTATTGTTGTATAGAAAAATTTTTTTCTGGATTTTGGCGATGAATATCTCAGCAGGGAAAGAATCTGTATGAAGTATTGGCAATATTTTGACAAGGTCTATCAGGTTTTGTACTATTGTCGTCTTATGGGGATACCCTAAAGTTCACAAAATTATTCAACTTTCTCAATCAAGAGGAATGCGGGGAATGGTTATTCTGATTTTTTTCTCATGCATTTTGAACTTGGTCACTGCAAGAACGGTAAAGGAAAATACTTATTAACTATATTTGTGGAGCGTTCAAACGTCCAAAATTTCTCTGATTTCTGTGAATTTGGACGATCTATGATATCAAATTTTAGATGAGTGTCAAATACCTCCGAATATACTGAATCTGTTGGAGACTTCTTTCAGTGAAGATATTTTTCTATGAAAGTAGATGGCGGACAATTTGAACATTCGATTTGAAAACATTCGATTTAATATTTTTATTGTAAACATGATAAAACAATAAAATCATTTTAGGATTATTGTAGTTTGTAAAAAGGGCTTTCGAAAGATATAACAATTGAACTTACTATCCCCTCAAGGAAAGTTAATTTACTAATTAAGGCAAGTAGGCGGTTACTACTCCTAAAAGGTTTCTCTTCCGAAAAAGTTGATTTGCTTCTCTTCTTTTCAATAATCTTGAATATAGCAAAAATATTCAAGGTGGCTCGTTTGAGATGAAAAATAAAAAGTTTGAAAGAGCATAAGGAGACATGGCTCCAGAAAAGAAAACACCTTGTAGATTCTAGGTAAAATTTAGGACTAGTAATTATGGAGGCTGTAAAAAATAGCTTGTATTCCAAATTCGGGCTGAAAATCCCAAAAACTGCAGGGATTTGAAGAAAAAACCAATTTTTTCCGGAAATTTCAACTTTTTGTTCCTTAAAATTTCACGAAGATTTACTCTCTCGAGTTGTGACATACTATTATGTGACACCCTATATGTTAATTTATGATTCCTCATTAATTTCTCAACAACTGGTAAACTACTGAACCAACTGTCTCCGGTAACATTACGATTGGTACTGGAAATTGGATGGATCAATCAGAGGACAATGTCTTCACTAGAGCTATTTACCCTTTATGGACCTTCTGGTTGTACCTCAACATTGGGTCCAAATGAATCCTGTACGATGTTTTTGCATACACAAGACCAAACATTTTGATACCTTATTTGGCAGGCTTACTTGGTATATATTGTTCGAAGCCACATCTGCCTCTGAAAGATAATAGTTGTTCATCTACGGTGAGGAACTCACTTAGTGTGGAATTGGCTTGAAAATTCACTTAAAAAATTTTCAAAAGCTTACCGAATATGAGCCAATTTATTTAGCTCGCATCTCCCGTTCCTAGTTTCTATATCGTCAAATCTAATACATCTTAGAAGGAACCTGAATCTAAACACCTCAAAAAAGTCTAGGGAACACTTCTGAATATCGATATATCGTATCCAGAACGATCAATATGGATGATTTCTTTAAAGAAATGAACACCTGCATCAATTTCTCACCAAATTATGTAGAGTGCCACAACAGATTTCAGTTTTTTTTATAAAAAACTAAAAATGCAGCAGATGCGACGCTGCTTTATAATCATTTCATGTATTCAGTGTTTGAAATCAGTTAGTTGGCACCTTGTTTCTGTTGTAAGCACAAATAAAAGATTCAAGTTTTATGATTCGACCATGGAAAGACTACATTTGACTAGAAAAGAGATGTTACGAGCCATTGGCATGCTCCAAGCTGGGAGCTCACAACGGGAAGTATCCAGGGTTCTGGGAAGTACCCCAAGTGTCATAAACCGTGTATGGTCGCGTTTCAATGAAAAATACAGGTTGTTTCAGGATCACTACATTCGCCCATAACCGATTTTTGGTTTTACAAGCCAGAAGAGATCGTACTACCACAGCATCTCAACTAGCTCATGAGCTATCACGAGTTCATAATGTACAAATTTCCAACCAAACTGTGAGAAATCGACTGCACGAAGGTCAGCTCCACTCCAGACGTCCTTTAAGAGTTCCACAACTGACCCATGGAAATCGCGCTGCTCGTTTAGCTTGGTGCAAAGAACACGAAAACTGGGATCAAGAGAGGTGGGCCACAGTTCTCTTCAGTTATGAATCTAGATTTAGTTATTATCCCGATTGGGAAGAATTCGAATATGGAGGGAACCTGGAAAGCAAAACCGTCTCCAGCATGCTCGAGAAAATGTTAGACAGGGAGGCGGATCAGTGATGTTTTGGAGAGGTATACGCGTTGGTGAAAGAAGTGACCTCGTTTTCATACAGAACAACCTCACGGGAAATTCTTACGCAAATGAGATAGTTTTACCTGCAGTAGTACCGTATCTCCAAACAATAGGTCAAAATCCACTCTTCCAACAAGATAATGTCCCTCCTCATCGTGCAAGAGTTGTCTTGAACGTTCTTGAAGGGAATTATATCGATCTTCTACCGTGGCCATCCTGCTTCTCAGATCTGAATCCCATCGAGCATGTGTGGGACACCCTAAAAAGAAATCTCCTGCGTCAAAACGTCTTCCATCATGAACAGGAGCTTCGATTAGCAGTTCAGGGGGCTTGGAATGACTTAGGCCAAAATGTAATAGACAATTTAATATTGAGCATGCCGCGACGATGCCAAAGTGTCATTATTAACAGAGGTGGACCTTCTGGGTACTGAAAAATATAAGTGCTTCCATATCATTTCGAAAATATTAGTTCAGGATTTTTTTTGTGATTTACCAAATTTCGTCATTTTCAAATTTCATTTTTTTTTATAATAGGTGCTTTGGAGAAGTCAAATATTATTTTGTTTTCTTGAGAATACATTGTATACAATACATCCTAACAAGAACCGAAAAATTTCTATAAATTCGAATCATCAAATTCATATTTCAAAGATATTGGTAAGTGTTCCCTAGACTTTTTTGAGGTGTTTATTTTTACTCATAGCAGGGTAGCATGATTCGATTCTGCTTCCCAATTCGTTTTCAAATTTTTTCTTGAACTCCTGAAAGTGCCAATGGGGAACAACATTCTTAAAAACACACTCATTTTCCTTTCATCAGTTTTTCTCGCGTCCCGAATCTTGTCAAATTTGTTTAAAACATTTTAGGCACTAGATATCGGTTGTTGCATCACGAACATTACCTTTCGTGTCTCAATATTATTATTATTTTGTCTTTTTCTGCGTAATAAGCGGACGAACGGCTTATGCTGGAATCATTTTCTTCATCGGAAAGTTCTTCATCCTCTATTACATCCTGCTCTGAATCTGTGTCATGGCTGCTCTCCTCAACAACATCCTCATCATTGTTTTCATCAGAAGAATTTTCAAAAGCACTAGGAAGTTCAGTAAATCACTGGAACCACCTTCAGGATCTTTGCTGGACTGTACACGTCATCTTTTGGGTTGAGTACCTACTCGCACGAAATTTAGATACTAGGAAGACCGCTAGCTCGAAATTCGGTAGAGTTGGGCCGGGTAAAAATGTAATTGATGATTAGGATGTCAAATGGACGCCACGTGATTTGGTTTATTTCCTAGCACTAAGTTAACCAATGAAATCACGAAAATTATTTTCTGCAAATAGATACAACGAAAATAAAATATATAACGAGATAATTATCCACTATCAGAAATTTATTGAAGCGCATGAAACCACAATTCACTGTGACGATATTATTCAGCCAACAAATAAAAAGAACCCCATATAACGTTATAGAAGGCTAACGAGGAAAGTTATAAGGGTCAACTAGTTACTAGTTAAATAGCGATCTTCAATTACGGAGCGAAATTATTAGAAGGATGATTGTTACTATAAACGTTGAGATCGCAACTTACAGCATGCGATAGTGAGATTATAAGTTTCTTCAAGTGAAATAATGAATAAAAGCAAAATTCAAAGAAGAATTATGAAAACTGAATGAATTGAGGTACTTATCTAAACAAATATAACAATAAGAAAGCGATAGGTGAGTAGTAAAGATGAAATAGCAAAACTATGCTGTTCCGCGACACTGAAGCTTGAAATAAATGATCCAAAATTGTTGACAGGTAGATGTAATTGTAAAATGATGAACACAACCACAAAAAGATCTATTAGAAAAAGGATTCAAACATAATTCACATCCAAAACATAATAAAACTAACACAAATACAAACACTCAGGTAAACTCATCAATGAACAAGTCGATTTAAGCCCTTCACCTCTATTGAATCTCTTCGGGGAGCAAGCAATCTATTCCTTAATTTTATTGGATACACCTGTCATAAATAACCACTTAAGAAGAAGCAACCCAATAAGTAATTACTCGAGAACATTCATATTTATATTCTCATTTATTTTCTGTACATTCATTCGTCTGAAGAAGCTACGGTGTAGTGAAACGCGTTACGAATCGCAATTATTAAGTAAAATTCCTTAAAACACAGTACTTGTTTGTTTTTTATTATTGAATTCTGCAATAACTTATTGAGACGGTAAGAATACGAAAAGTGAAGAAAACGGAAACATACATAATGTAGTGCGGTCTGAAATGTGTGTCGCAATTTGGCAATGCTGATGATTGAAATCACAAACGAAAAATATGTACAGGTAAACGATAATTGTGAATTTTCAAATAATATGAAAACAGTAATGGTTTTTCACAAGATATCTAATCCGCAATGAAGCGATATAATCAAAATTATTCATCTCGTGAAATCAGCACAATTGAAGTTAACTCGAATGAATTCCGATTTCCGTCTTCACAAAACCAATATTCTCATCATTTTGAGGCTAAAAACTAACGCATTTCTCATGATTTGCAGGCTTAGGGAAATAATTGCTGAAAAGGGACATTGTCATGCCATCTGCAAGATAATGTTGGAAAATATAATTGAATATTTTATAGATTTCATTCGTTGAAACATCTACAACAATCTATGAATTATTTCGACCAGCAGCGGTACTTAAGGGCTATTTCTAACCGTGACAACTTTTTCCTTTTGAAGGTAGCATGAAATCGAATTTGAAGTGAACTGACTCGATTCACAAAGTAATACGTGAATGCTGGCGTGGTCTACAATAGTAGGCTAGTCATATTAAGAAGCAAATATCTTCAAAAACCAATCGCTAACACTGTCAAAAATATATTGATTCACTAAATACTTGAGTTTTCTATAGCTACTGAAGAATAGGGGCGCGCAATGAAAATAGTCTGCCGGTGAACGTCATTCGAAATGGCATGGTCTAGGATCGTAGACGACGCGAATAACGGAGGGTTAATACATACAGGGTGCTTCAACGAAAATCAAACAGAATCTATATCTACGAAGATATTCATTTCTGATCAAAACGCAAAAACAAAGCAATTTTTGTTTCAAGGGAGATATCTTTTGGGGTACAAAAATTGCCTGAAATATCAACCCCCGCTTAGGAGGTTGCAATCGTTGAACATTTTGAATAGGAAAGATGGGTCGAGTGATGACTCAAAAGGAAGGTGGTATCTTTGTCTACATCGCATTGAACGAATTTCCATTTTTAATTCTTCTTCTCGACGTGCCATCTCCATCAATGAAGGTTGGATATCACAACGGCAAATCTCTCTCTGTCTTCAGCGGTTCTGATGAGCTCTTCGAAGTTTATGCCAGTCCACTGACATATGTTCCTCAGCCATGACAGTTTTTTCCGTCCTAGACCCCGTTTGCCCTCGATCTTTCCCTTGATGATGAGCTGTGCGTAACGGTATTTGTCGTTTCTCAGGATGTGACCTAGGTATGCAGTTTTACGGACTTTTACAAGTTTGAACAGTTCTCGTTCTGTTCCAATCCTGCGCAAGACTTCTTCGTTTGTGGTATGCGATGTCCATGGTATTTTGAGAATTCTGCGATATGTCCACATCTCGAAAGCTTCTAGTTTGTTGATTGTTTGTGTTTTTAGGGTCCATGTTTCGACTCCGTACAAGAGAGTAGACCATACATAACATTTTGAGAGTCTTAAACGTAGATCGAGACTGATTCGTGAGTCGCAGAGGAGCTTTCTGAGTCGAACAAAACAGTTTCTGGCTTGTTCTATCCTCGATCTTATTTCTGTGTCTGGATCTAGTTTGCTGTCTATCCAGCATCTCAAGTATTGAAACCTATCCACTTCTTCTAATATCTTTCCGTTTATTTGGATTGGTTGTGAAACATTCTTTGACTTTTTGATTATCATTACCTTGGTTTTCTTCACGTATATTTTCATACCGAACTCATTGCAGGTATTGCTAACGCTGTTGAGGAGTCGCTGTAGACCCTCATCCGAGTCAGCGATCAAGACAGTATCGTCAGCGTATCTGATGCTGTTTATGTTTACGCCGTTAATTTTGACTCCCTCTGAGATATCTGCTAAAGATCTGTCAAATATTAGCTCTGAATACAGATTGAACAGCAAAGGGGACACGCAGCCCTGCCTGACTCCCCTGCCGATTCCGATTTGCTCGGATATGGATCCCTCTCTTCTGATTCTAGCTCTCTGGTTCCAATATAGGTTCTGTATCAGAATAATGTCCTTCCCGTCTAGGCCCACGCCGCGAAGCGACTCCATCAGCAGATCGTGTCTCACTCTATCAAATGCTTTTTCGAAGTCTATAAAGCAGATGAAGATGTCTCGTTGTTGATCATAGCATTTTTGCGCTAGTACCAGTAAGCTGAACAAAGCCTCTCTCGTGCGCATTCCGCTCCTGAAGCCAAACTGGTCATCTCCAATGTTCGCTTCGCACTTGCTAGAAATGCGGTTATGAATTATTTTAAGTAGGATCTTTAATGCGTGGCTCATTAAACTTATTAGACAAAAGTCTCCGCAATCTTTTGGATTTGTTTTCTTCGGCAATGGTATGAAGATCGATTCTAACCATTCTTGAGGTATTCTGCCAGTTTCGTAAATGCGGTTATAGAGAGCGACAAGCAGGTCGGTGTTTTCTTTGCTTACTAGTTTTAAGATTTCGGGATAAATTTCATCTGGCCCTGGGCTTTTGTTTGCCTTGAGTTGTTTTATCGCATATTCTACTTCGGATTTCAGAATACTTGGTTCTTCCACATTAATGTCTGTTTGGTAGGGCTCTGCTCTAGCGCTCTCAAACAGAGTCTTGATGTATTTTTCCCATTCTTGTAGTTTTTCTTCTGTGGAGTCCAATAATTTTCCGTCCGAGCTCAATATGTTGTGGACTGCAAATTTCCTGTTCGTCGCTGTAAATTCTTTCACCTTCTTATGTAGGTTGAAATGGTCATGGCGTCGTTGTAATTCCTCTATTTCCGAGCATTTATCCTCTATCCATTTCTCCTTAGCACGTTTTATTTTGTTGCGGATTATTGTGTTAAGATGTCTGTATTTATTCAGGTTACCAGCAGCTTTGTATTCTCTCCGTGAGTCCATCAGATTTAAGATTTCCTCTGTCATCCATTCTCTCCTGTTTCTTTAGGGAGTTGGTTTTAGATTTGCTTCTACGGTTCTATTCAAGATATCTTTTATAGTTTTCCACATGCTATCCACATCAGTGGTAAGGGCAGAGTCCCGAGAGACATTTGCGAGGTGCTCGTTCAGTTCTTGACTTACTGTTTGTTTTATTGTGACATCCCTCAAAAGTCCCACTTCTGGTTTTCTTGGGGGTTTTGGCTTTCTATTAACTTTCCATCTCGGTCTCACTGTAGCTATAACAGGGTTATGGTCTGAGCCAATGTCGGCTCCTGGATAGGTTTTCACATTACGAACTGAGTTGTGGAATCTTTTGTTCATCATAATAAAATCGATCTGGTTTCGGACTATTCTGGCATTTGTATGTTGTGGTGATGTCCATCTGTAAAGTCTGCGAGGGTGATGTTTGAACCAGGTGTTTGTTACAGCCATATTGTGTTGTTGGCAAAATTCAATGAGTCTTTCGCCTCTGTCGTTTCTGACGCCCAATCCAAACTCACCAATCAGATCCGACACTTGCCCTTGGCCTATTTTGGCATTAAATTCGCCATGAGAATTGTGAGATCTTGTTTCTTAGTCATCTTTATTAGCTCCTCTAACTCTGTGAACCAGTCCTCAAGCTCATCTGCGAGTTTATCAGCTGTGGGAGCATATGTCTGTATTACATTTATGTTCATTGGTTTTCCCGAAAGTTGAATTAGTAGATTTCTGTCAGAGACCGGTAGAAAATTGGTAACTGCCTGATTGTATTCTTCCTCCAAAATCAATCCTACTCCGTTGTGATGTTTGGGGTTACTATTGCCAGAATAGTAAAGTGTTTTATTCATTGCTCTGGTTATTCCTGAGCCCGGCCATCTAACCTCGCTCAAACCGAGTATTCGGATGCCAAGTCTATCCATTTCGTGACATGCGTTTGCGAATTTTCCTGCTTCAAATAGAGTTCTTACATTCCATGTCGCCATCTTAAATTCTGTTTGTAAGGTTTTTAACGTAGCCAACCCGGGGATTCTTCGCACTCCTTGGACATTTAAGTCCTGCCGGGGACTAGGGGCCATTGAATTTTTTTGTATTGCCATTGTGATTTTCTTGGGAAAGGAATACCAGAGTGGTTTCCCGTTGCCTTCTCTGGTTTTATTTCAGCCGCTCCTAACATGTAGAACAGACGCTGTCTGCAGCCGCCCACTCAGGGTCAGACGCTGCGGTTTCACCATATCTGGCTACCCTCACATTTTTAATTGAAAACTGTAAAAGATACAGGCTGAGCAACTGAAAGATAGGGAAGACTATTTCCCTGAGACTATCCAAGTTTCAGTGAAGTAAAATGGAACAGATCCATGCTGATCAATGGCAGTCATCATCAAGTACCATTCTCATCTCAAATTTCAACCCCTAGAGCAGGGGTGACAACTCTTGAAAATTTGGAAGAGGGTAGATAGGTCGAGTGATACCTCGAAAGAAAGGTATTGTTTTTGTCTGCTTCCCCGTGAACGAATTTTCATTTTTGATTGAAAACTGTATAAGATACAGAGTGAGCAACTGAAAAATAGAGGACACTATCTATCGCCCTGAGCTATTCAAGTATTAGTGCAAAAAATGGAACAGATCAAAGGCTGTCATCTTCCGAAACACCATTCACATTTCAAATTTCAACCCCTAGAGCAGGGTACTTGAATAGCTCAGGGCGATAGATAGTCTTCTCTATTTTTCAGTTGCTCACTCTGTATCTTCTACAGTTTTCAATCAAAAATGAAAATTCTCTCACGGGAATGTAGACAAAGATAATACCTTTTTTTCGAGGTATCAGTCGACCCATCTACCCTCTTCCAAATTTTCAAGGGTTATCACCCCTGCTCCAGGATTTGAAATTCGAGATGACGATGGTACTTAATGTTGCTCACCCTGTATCTTTTACAGTTTTCAATCAAAAATGAAAATTCGTTCAAGGCAATGTAGACAAAGATACCACCTTTCTTTTGAGTCATCACTCGACTCATCTTCCTTATTCAAAATGTTCAAGGATTGCAATCCCTGCTTAGGGGGTTGATATTTCAGGCAATTTTTGAACCCCAAAAGATCCCTTGAAACAAAAATTGACTTGTTTTTGCGTTTTGATCAGAAATGAATATCTTGGTAGATATAGCCTCTGTTTAGTTTTCGTTGAAGCACCCTGTATGTATGTACCGATGTACCGACCAGATCCGCGAATAAGAAATTTTTAGTCGCGAATATAGGAATTGGATCACATTTTTATAACCGCGATTAGTGAAAACGTGAATTTCAGAAGCGCGAATAAGGAGTTTCTACTGTACATAAATTTCATTATAGTGAGTTGACAACGATATCAGTCTATAGAGAAATATTCGATACCCTTAAGTAATATGGAGACGCTTAGTAGGATAAAAGATTGACATAAAAATTCCTGTTTATTTTATAACTCACTCACCTAAATCCAAAATTGATTTTTTCGACTTTGTAGCAATACTGTCAATTCTTGGAACTAATCCTTCTTCATTAAATGCATTATACTCTTTCGGATGGTTTTCATCACTTTCTAGGAAAGGTTGCACCGTATGGATAAACTTATGAGACCTCGCAATTTTCTGTGGAAACGGAGAATCAATTTCAATATTTTCCTCATCGGTATCAAGCATCGATAGTATTGGAGTTTCAGGTTTATTATTAAAAGAATTCCTGAAATTTTCTTCTGAAAATTGAAAATTTTCATCTCTTAGCGGGTTTTCATATATCTTAGCCTCCATTAGATCAGACACTGATGACTTATTACTGCTAGTAGAATCTTCCATTTCTAAGTCTATTTCCTTCTGAATAACTTCAGAGTCGTTATCTTTTAAAGCAGTTGTTGGAAAAATCATTTTATTTCCGACGAGATTACTTTCAGGCACTTTTTGTGCGAATTCCATCTCAGGATTTGTGTATACGTCCCCATTTTGTATTTTCAAAGTATCATTCATTTTACATGTTAATGATTTGAAAGAAAATCTTGTTAATATATCAAAGTTCTTCTCATTCTCCAAACACTGATTAACTTTTTGAAAATGTTTTTTCAGCAAAAGCATTATTGGATCTTCCTGCATCTTGCTGACTAAAAATTTGGGTCAGGTAGAGATTTGATGTTTAATATGACAGAAGGTTCTAATTTTCATTTACCCATTTATATATATGATAGAGACTGTCAAGTCAATGGTCTAAGTTTCGATGTAACTATCATTACTATAGAATTTTCATAACGAATACAAGAACAGTATTTTATTTCTTCTCAACTTATTGATTCACTTCCACTGAGATAAGTGTTGATCATGGAAAAGGAAGGGTAGCGTAAAGAGACCCCCTGAAGTAGAAAATGATAATCGTTTTTTTCGGCGAATAAACCATTCAATAAAAAAAAATCCTAAATATGATCGTAGATATATCTAATAAAGGTACATTTAAACGAATATTTATCGAATTAAAAAAAGGTTCACTTACGTTTATTTAAGTTAATTGAAAAGAATATCAATTTTGAGTCATATAAAAGAACAAAAATGAAAATAAGTTCATATGAAAATTTGAAAAACTTCTTTACGGAGGTACAAGGTGTTGAAATTTCCGGAAAAATTTTTTTTTTTCTTCAAAACTCCTGCAGTTTTCGAGATGTTCAGCCCAAATTTGGAATGTGAGCTATTTTACAACCTCCATCATTACCTAAATTTTAACTAAAATCTACAAGGTGTTTTCTTTTTCGGAGCCATGTCTTCTTTTGCCCTCTCAAACTTTTTTGAAGTACGCCACTGATCAGCGTACAATCAGTTTTCGTCATTTTCGTTCAATGTAGAAACTTTTTTGATACCTGTAGTTTTTTAGTATCTCCTAGCGTTCTCGAGGAAGAAATTATGAAACGATTGTATATATTCGCTGAATTGAAAGTACTTCTTATTAAAAAAATGACTAGTAGGCTTCGATTTTTTTCATTTATTTATTTAGACAGTTGCTAAAGTTGAACCAGTGTCTGCTCGATTTGTTTATTATATAAACGATTAGTTCTAAAACTTTTGAAGTTATTGCTGTAAGAAAAAATGACTAATTTTACTAACGCCCAATTGACTGATATCCATTACATGTAAGAAGGAGCTAGGCGATTTCAGGTGCCAGACAGGCGAACATTTTCAAATATCCACAGAAGGTTGAGGGAAACTGGTGCCTTTACTGCAAATAATCATTTAAAAGGTGCAACTCAAACTATGAGAACTCCAGATATTGGAAGCAGTTTGGAATTGTATTGATTTGAATCCTCATGTGAGCGTAAAAAAAATTGGAAATCGGCAATTTCTTGAGGAGGAGTTACCTTTATTGCTCGAGGATGTGCCACATTTGGTGAGAAACATAATGTGGTTCATGCATGACGGGGCACCTGGACATTTCAGTGGAGAAACTAGGAAATTCTAGAATATTACATTCAACAACCGATGGATAGGTCGGGGTGGGCATAAACCATGGCCTCCAAGGTCCGCAGACCTAAATAGTTTTGACTTTTTCCTATGGGCATTTTTAGTTTATACCCCTCCAGTGAACACTGTAGCAGAAGTGAGGAATCGAATAATAACCTCTTGTGACACGATAAGAAATACCTAGGGAATATTTCAAAAAGTGCGTGATAATATGCGAAGAAGGACAGAGGCCTGTATTCTTGCAGGTGGAGGACACTTTCAGCAATTTATATAAGTATAAATTGAATCCCAGAAGACAAACTATCAAAATAAAAGCAAATTTTGGGCATACCTATCGAGTATTTCTATAATTTTTTTTATTTAGCGAATAACATGCAATTCAAATTCAATAATTCTTCACTCGAAAACGGTTGGAGATGCGAAAAAAATACTAGTGACAAAAAAGTTTCTAAATTGAACGAAGATGACGAAAATTGATTGAACGCTAATAAGTGGCGTACTGCAGAAAGGTTGAAAGGCAAGAGGAGACATGGCCTCGGAAAAGAAAACACCTTGTGAATTTCCGTTAAAATCTAGGACGTGTAATGATGAAAGCTGTAAAAAATAGCTTCCATTCCAAATTTGGGCTGAATATCTCAAAAACTGCAGGAGTTTTAAAGAAAAAACCATTTTTCCGGAAATTTCACACTGTAGCTCCGAGACGAAGCTTTTGCGTGCATGTTTATAAAAACTTTATTTTTTTTTATTGCACGTAGATTTACCCCATCAAGTTGTGATATACTATTATATACCATCCTATATATGTTATTTATTCCACCCATAAAATTATGTGAACAAATAGTCATCCTTCTTTAAGTTTTCATATAACTCTGAGAAATGTATGATGAATTGAAAGGTACACCGATAATTTATCAGAGTTGTCAGATTGTGAAATTTATCGAAATAACAGAGGAAAAAATTGTAAGAAGAAGCAGATTTATAAGTAAATACTCTAACCTGTGATTTTGGGGTAATATTTTGAAACTGTTAGGATACTCAGAATTCAATGAAAAAATCACTACTTACTAATGTTGAGGTTAAATATCTCAAACTAACCTGACACAACCATAATCTGTAGCAAAGCGCAACCTAACCTAACTCATCATAATGAAACACAACTAACCCCATTTGTGTAACTCAAGTTGAACAGTTCAACCGAACGTCTCTCTTGTGCAGTGCAATGCTGCGAGGAGTGTTGAACTCACACCCACTGAAACTAACCACCCTCTCTCCTGCCTGCAATATCCGTAGTTGCCCGTAGCAGAACTAGGCCGATATTGCCTTTCCATTGCTACGAGGAGGATCTCATTTACGATGCATTCTGATGTTCCTGGTCCTTTATCTCCTTCCCTTCCATCACATTGGCTATCACACTGAAAACCTCCGTCCATTTCCGCTTATCCTGAATCATTTCGGAGACCATTTCCTGGCACTCCCTGACGCCACCAAAGATGTCCTTCAGCTTTCCTCTTCCAGTAACTCATCTTCTGCAGCTTGACATCATGTGTTGCACGCTATCGAACAAGCCACACGTCTTGCAACCTACGTCTCCGATTCTGCCGATTCTTCGGTAGAATACTTCAAATGACACGTGTTCAAACAGGAAGTAATAGTCTGAATACCTGTGCCATATCCGCATATTCGGAATAAGCCTCCTAATCCACACCGTTTCCTTATGCGTCTACCATCTCTGCTGCCAACTGTTAAGTATTTTCTCCCTTAACATCTTGTCGTTTGAACCCTGGCTGGTGCCCCACGAGACTCTCGAAAGTTTTTCCTTCTTTTTAGCCATCAGCTTTATAGGCATCGTACCTGAGATAACCTTTCTTTTTATATACAATCACAGAGGTTCGAAAATCTTCTGCTTTGTTACAGATCTTCGTTCGAGAGCCTTATCTGAACAGTAACCTAGTTTCTCAGTAATTCGGCACGCTGGTAGTTTTTAGACCTTTCTCGAAATCTTTCCAAAGCGCGTTATTTTGCCGGGCAGTGACAGGGTCGCCTTCAGGGACGATTGGAGACCAATACACGGCCCCCCTATGTTCTGTCCCCGATCAGACTGAGTCTTTGGTCACTATGACTGAATCGGCAGTTACTTCCAGCTTTACATCTCCCTTGTTGATGAAAATAACTTTCAACTGTCTTCTCTTCTTGTCTCTTTCTTGTTTCGAAGGTGTAGGATTGAAACAGCACACGAGAAATTCCATTTTGATGACTTGAAAGATAATGCTCCGTACTGTTCTCAACTCTAACTGGTCCTACCCACAACCAAGTTTCGGTATGGCGAGTTTCTTCACACCTGCTCGACCAAGTGTTCTTTCAGATCAAGTAAGGCTGACCATAAATTTTCATAGCAGAGTTTCTGGTGTGAATATTCTTAGTCACCAAGTAGTAGACCGTTCTTCCTTCAACCTTTAGTTTCCAGGTCTTGCCTACTGTAGACAGTTGCTGCCTTAGTTCAAAAGGTCTTCCACATTTAGCCTTGAAAACTCTCGGGATAGACTCATCCATTCGAAGATCTTGAGCGACACAATGTGCAATGGCGTATTCCTTGCCTACTAGGGAAAGATCTTGTTAAATTTCTGTGGTGACTACAAATCTAGCTTTTCCAGTGCCGCTATAGTTATGAAACGTGATGAAACGTGTCTCCTCGTTATTTTTGTTTACTTCTACAAAAGGAGCCAATCGATTGAAATGGACTACTTTAAGCTTCCCACTCGGCAACTTCCTTACGCGATACACGATGTCGTTGATCCTTTTCATGATTTCATAAGGACCTTCCCAATATCGCTGTAGTTTTGGAGACAAGCCGTGGGTTATAAAGCCATCCACCTTCAGAAACTTTGAGGTCATAGCTGTTTTTCATTCTGTCACTGGCAAGCTGCATGTGTTGTCTGACTTTATTATGGATATAATCCATTTTTTGCTGTAGATTAATGACATAATCTTCTTCAGGCTTACACCCGAATTCCAGATCACATGGCAACCTCATTTCACGACCTAACATAACCCGAGCTGGCGTTTCTCCTGTTTAATAATGCACTGAAGATCTGTAGGCCATTACAATAAGGTGCAGGCATTGGTCCCAATCTCGCTGATGATCCGATACCACTTTAGCCAGGTATTTTCCATTGTTGGATTCATTCTTTCATCCATGCCGTTTGATTGAGGATGAAGCGCTGTTGTTCTGATATTTCTGATGCCTAGTATTTTGCACGTTTCTTGAAATAGCTTCGATTCAAAATTTCTCCCTTCATCGCTATGTAGGTCTAAGGGAACTCTTTCAGAAAAATATCAGCGACAGTTGCGGCTTCCTGATTAGGTATAGCATAAGCCTCAACCCACTTGGTAAAATAATCTATGGCAACTAATATGTATTTATTGCCGCCATCAGCTTCTGGAAAGGGCCCCGCTATATCTACAACAACACGTTCCATCGGATGCCCAACATTGTACTGTTTTATTAGGGCCTTGTATTTTCCATAAGGTCCTTCTACCAAAGCGAAAGTCGTACACTTCCTGCAATACTATCGGACATCTGCCTTCGAATTGGCCCAATAAAATCTAGCTCAGACCTTCTCGAGCGTCTTCTTGATGCCGAAATGTCCTCCTGAAGCTTCATTATGTAACTTCTCCAAAATTGTCTTCACTCTGCTTCTTGGCACAACTAACTGAAGCTGCTCGTCATCTACAGTTTCGTTTTCCAAGCGTCGTTCCAGCAAACCATCTTCCATTAACAGTGTTTCCCATTGCGCCTAATAAGCCTTGATGTTTCTACTCATCCTGGAGATAGCTTCCCATTTCGGTCGTTCATTATCTCTTTTCCATTGCAGAACTACACTCAATTCAGGGTCTGTTTCTTGTTTCTGCCCTAGTTCTGCTGGCAACCAATTCTCATCAACTACAGTTGTCCTCATTAGGCTTATCTTTTTGTCCAACTGAGAGCAGTGACTGCAGTTTACTGGACAGGGCCTTCGCGATAGGGCATCAGCACTCTTGTGGCTAGTTCCTGCTCGATGCTCTCTTTACATTGACTTCTCATATGACCATTCTCATCACAGTTCCAGCATCTGATTCCTTTCTTCCTTTGATCCAGGGGCCCGAGCATCATCGATTGTTTTTGGCCTAGCCAATCTCAAGGCCTGCTGAGTTTCACCATCTCTGATCCATCTACGAACGTCTGAACAGCTAAATGCTTCAAAAGGTATCAGGAGCAGTTGGGTAGGCTATTCCTACCAATCTCGCTATATCAGCCGCAAATTCTTGCAAGTTCTCTGTAGATTTCTGACTCATTTGTAACGTGGATGTTAACGTGTCGTAGCATACCTGCTGGTTTGCTGGTATTGTCTGCAAAATGTTCAGTGCTTCTCCACGTAGAGCTACAATCAAAGACGTTGCTTTTTCTTGCTCATCCCATCTATTGGCTGTGGCTGCCGCCTCAAATTGTTTCTGGTACGTCGAACAAGGAATTTTCCCGTCGAAAGTAGGAGGTATTATTTTCATTTTTTGAGCTCCAAAATCATGTTCCACTTTCGATAAAATTGGCTTATCATTCATTTTCAGTCTATATGATTGCTTTAACCTTTTGAATTTTGCTTCCTTTTTATCTAGATGTACGAATAGGCCACTCAATTTTTCGTTGTTCTTTTCCTCTATTTCTTCTTCTATTCGATCTCTCATTACCTTCAGATTTTCCTTAACCAAATTGAAATTTCCTACCATTTCATCTTTTCTTTAACCTTGTTCAGATTTCCATCCATTTTTCCTTTTACCTCATTCAAATCATCTTTCGGGTTGTTAAAATTTTCCTCTAATTTATTTGAATTTTCAGCTAATTTCTCCTCTAATCTATTGTAATTTTCCTCCAGTTTGTTCGAGTTTTTTTTTCTATTCACCAAAACCCCACACCTGACACCAATTGTAACGTTTCTTAATTCATGAAATTATTGGTGGGTTCAATTCAAACACTACTACAAAAACTCTAACTAAATTTATTGATTTATTTATTCATTTTACATTTACCTAACCTGAACAATTATAACAAATTTATTTAACACAATTGATACTGCTGAATTCATTCCCAACACTTTTCACTTAGTCGCGCTCTTTTTTCAAAACCCAATTTCCTGCGCTTCGCGCTCTCTTTTGATGAACAAGCACGAGGTTTCGAGAATCTTCCGCTTTGTTCCAGATCTTTGTTCGAAAGCCTTCTATGAACGGTAACCTGGTTTCTCAGTATTTCGGCGCGCTGGTAGTTTTCAGATTTTTCTCGAATTCTTTCGAAAGTGAGTCATTCTGCCGGGCAGTGACAGGTGACCGGGTCGGTTTCAGGGACGATTCGATATCGTTACAATACGATCTCCTGAATCAAAATGTTAATAACTACAGAATATCTATTTGGGGAAAATGGTGGTGGTCTCTTCTCACACATATAGTCAACGTGACTACCGTCAATGCTCAGGAAATTGATACAGTGGTTTGTGAGGATGAAGTCGATTTATTAACTTTTGTCATGACATTACCGGTCATTATCTGCTGAGCTCTCCTGAATGATCACAATCCAGGAAAAGACCTTCTAGTTCTACACTCAAGAGTATTATACATGAAAAAGTGGATAATTTTTCCGTAAAAATCAACAAACAATTACAGTTTGTCATTTCGAAGTCCGTTAGATATGGGTCAAATGTAATGTCGCTAGGAACGAAATTGTTCTGAAATATATCACACATCCTCTTAGCGGGTTTTGTTAGGTTGACCTTCAATAAACCTTTCTTAAACCCCAAATGTCCCAGTCGCTAGAACACTAAATGTCCCAGTGGACCCAAATGAGTCCACTAAGCTTTTGTTGAATTTGCTTGATCAATTAAAAAACTAAATCGTGGAATCAAATGGGTTGACGAACTCATTTCCGCTTTCAAATCTCATATACCACTAGTAAACATTCTTCAGAGTTACCACATCATCACCGTATACCTCGTAGATACCTTGTAAGTATTATACTTTGAGACTTCTTTCAGGAATAATTTTTTCCTTCAATGCTTTCAGCATGCAATGTTGTACCAATAAAGACGAGAATTAATTCAGAATGGATATCTCGTTATATCCGTGGAAAAAAATTTAAGACTTCCGCATACAATAAAATTAAAGTGTGGAAATATTTCCCACAATAATCCACGCATGTTCTTTAAGAAAATTGCCATACCTTCTTTTATCATTGCTATTCTATAAGAAAACCAGAACTTTAATGGATTTCTTTGGCTTCGGGTTATTTTAATCACCCTCTGTGATTTTACATGATCATCAACTTAAATTATAAATTCGTGATTATCCATGCCGCGTCCTGCAACTGTTCGACGAGATATATTTTATGGTTATAGAGTGAGTGAAACCGTTGCAAGAAGTCTATTATGGTCTGGGATCTGTTATTCATAAGGTATATCTTTCTAGATTTTGATTTGTAATGGTCTTTGATTCAGTAAACTCTGACAGATTGCGAGAAACTGTATCTGATCGTCATAAAGCGGTAATTGTTTGTTGTTTAACAGTATACAGGAGGTCTTTTATGCAAGATATGGATTGATTAAGGGGACGATTATTCAATTAGTAAATAATAGAATGATAGTAAGAAAATTAAACAATGTATTATACTATCACAAGAGATTTATTCATAATCCGGATTGCAATTTCATTCTCCTGATGGTCTTCAGCTGACAAGTATTGAACTTAAGTTGAAAATATATACAAATATAAAGAGGAACATACAGAATTAATAAGAGTGCAAACAAGAGGTAATAAACTAATTATGATAAAAGCAGGTATTATTTAGAGATTGCAGATAGGGATGAATAATCCGGGTCTAGAAGATTATCTCAATGTTGCAGTTTGAAATTTTCATGCATTCCAAGAAATCTAACTTTCCCCCCTTAGGTATTCTGTGAATAATTTGAAGTTGATTTATGGGTGAAAATGATGGCCATTTTTGGTACAATGTGAAGCAAAAGTAGATTCGCCTGTTCTCTGATTATTGTAATCTGACTGATGATGAGCGACCACTATAATCTATGTAGACGCCTTCACAGTCCATACAGGACATCTTGTTAACTCCAGTATTGTCGAATTTATCACTTTCATCTTTACTATTTAAAAATTCCTGGGAGAGTTTCATGTGGGTCTTGAAAGCTACTTTGTTATTCTGCTTTGAAATAACATTTGTAATCTTTACCCTGATAGGGCCATTGAATATTAATGAAATATATTTATCTGTATTAGTTGAAGCGAATTATTCGCCACCCTACAAGGTGCACCAAAACATCCAGAACACTGGTAGATCCATTATATATAAACATTGCATATTCAAAAGAAACAAATAGGGAATATGGCATGATGAGCGATCATGAAGTAATTTGTACTGAGCTTAGGAC
Source organism: Cryptolaemus montrouzieri (assembly GCA_013387265.2). Classification (NCBI taxonomy): domain Eukaryota; kingdom Metazoa; phylum Arthropoda; class Insecta; order Coleoptera; family Coccinellidae; genus Cryptolaemus; species Cryptolaemus montrouzieri. Next base: position 132,173,414 of record JABFTP020000185.1, read on the forward strand.
ATCTTCTGAAACTGAGAAGTGTTTCTTCATTCGTGGAGATTTTTCTGAGAAAAAGATAATGAGTTGAGTCTGGCTTTGTTAGAACAAAACTGGAATAATACATCCTGTAACATTGATATTATATATTAAAACCTAATGAGCAATATAAGTGTTGTTGATAAGATTTCGCCACCACAAGTACACGACCAGACATTAGGTGATTTGATGCTGAAGTTGAACTAGCGCAGAAATAGAGGGAAAAATATTATAAAATATTCAAATTTACCGGAAATGATGAAGATTTTGAAAATTCTAAGCTGGAACGGAACTTAGTTGTCGGTCTGTTTCGAAAGAAAGAACGTGAGTTTTATGATAATGAAATAGACAGAAAATAAAGGGGAAAGTAAAAAAATGTGGAAAACATTGAAATAACTTGTGAACAAGGGACAAAAATCAGTTAATTTTTCACTTCTTGATTTGCAGATCCAAGGTGGAGCAATTGAGGATTCTCTGAACTCCTTTTTTGCTGATAGTATAAAGCAGATTGTTTCCTTTATACCAGAACCAGATCAGGATTTCAAAGAAGTTAAACGTAAGGTGTAATGTTCATTTGAATTGTTTTCCAAAATTTCTTTGAACAAACTGAAACGTACGATTTAAGGTCTTAAAAATAAGGCTTCGGCAGATGAAATTCTGACCTCTAAACTATTGAAGGATTTATTTCCTATCATGGGATAGCCTTTGCTAAATTTGGTTAATACATCACTTCAGACTGGAAAACTACCTTCCGTTTTGAAAATATGTGACACCCGTTCCGAAAGTTAACAATCCAAAGACAGCTGAGGAACTCAGAAGCATAAATTTATTACCGATAATTGAAAAAATTAGAGAAAGTTCAGTTCATGAACAGCTCAGTGACTATCTGGAAAAAAATGAAATATTCTACAGAGGTCAATCTGGATTTCGTAGGAGACACTGATATGAAAGTGCATTGCAGTTTGAGCTATCTAGTTGGAAAAAAGATATTGATGATGGCAAAATTCGTGAAAGTCTTTTTGTTGACTTAAAACGGGCTTTTGAAACTATTTATAGAGATAAATTGATTGAAGTGTGTCGTAGTTACGGGGTGACGGGAGTGGTACTTGAATGGATAGAGGACTACCTATAAGGATGAACACAAAAGACAAAAATCGGTGAGAATATCTCATCTGAGGCTGAAATACTCAAGGGTGTGCCTCAAGGGCCATTGTTGTTTATATTGTATGTTTATGACCTGAGTGAGTATCTATGTGACTGTTTTGCAAGTTTGTACGCTGATTATACCCTTATATTAGTATCTGGTTCGAACTTTGTTGATGTTATTAAGATATTCAATAGACAATTGAATTTTTTTTACAATTGGCTTGCTCTCAAATTTGAGGTTAAATTCACAAAAGACAAAGTTCATTGAATTTGGATCACGGCAGAACTGTAGGCCGTTTAAGATGAAAACTTGAAAATTCGTATTGGGGATAACACTGTAGAACAAGTAAGCTATATTAACAATCTTGGAGTTCATTTGGATCCGTAGTTGACACTTGTTTATTGGTTATGGTTATTTTCGTAGGATATCCGGGAGATTATCTGATTGGTCAAAACGAATTGTCTATAATACGATAGTGCATACCGAATTAACATATTGCATATCATTACTGTTGAGATGCAATCAAGAAGATATAGACAGATTGCAGATTTTGCAAAACAGAGCAAAAAGGGTTTTAATAGGGTGCAATAAGTACACGGGCATAGACGACATGCTGCGTTCTTTGAAATTCATTAAAATCCAAAATATTATAGAGGAAGCTAGTTTAGTTTTCATTTATAAAATAATTATTAATTTGGCAGCACCATGTCTTTCTCATTTTCTCATAAAAAGATCAACCATGATATCGTATGACCTGAGGACCGGGGAGGATAATAATATCGGTAAATTTAAGACTAAGTGTTCAAAAAAGTCTCTGTTCAACCATGGCTTGAGAATTTCAATGGATTGCCTTTGCTTGTACGGACTTCTTCTTCTTTAAGGACATTTGAGTCAAGACTTAGAGAGTTTCATTCTGTTGATTAGTTGGTAGGGTGGTATAGGTTACGATGAAATATACATTTGTATAATTTTTTTGTGAACTAAATAACTATTTGTTATTGTTCTGTAGAACCAGAAGCTAATAAATATACATTCTATTCTATTCTATCCGATTCTATAGGTGGGTAAACATTATGATATGCTATTTGTGTTTGTTTTTTTCGGATAATTCCGTCTATTATATTTGAGGGATAGCATTGAGCTTAGCTATTTTATTAATAGTTGATTAGCACCTCAAAAAAGTCTAGGTTCTGAATATCGATATATCATATCCAGAACGATCAATATGGATGATTTTTTTTTTTAAATGAACACCTGCATCAATTTCTCACCAAATTATGTAGAGTGCCGCAACATATTTCAGTTTTTTTTTCATAAAAAACTAAAAATGCAGCAGATGCGACGCTGCTTTATAATCATTTCATGTATTCACTGTTTGAAATCAGTTATTTGGCACTTTGTTTCTGTTGTAAGCACACATAAAAGATTCAAGTTTTATGATTCCACCATGGAAAGACGACATTTGACTAGAGAAGAGATGTTACGAGCCGTTGGCATGCTCCAAGCTGGGAGCTCACAACGGGTAGTATCCAGGGTTCTGGGAAGTAGCCCAAGTGTCATAAACCGTTTATAGTCGCGTTTCAATGAAACAAGTAGCGTAGAAGAAAGCCATATAGGTCTTTTCAGGATTACTACAGTTGCCCAAGACCGATCTTTGATTTTACAAGCCAGAAGAGATCGTACTATCACAGCATCTCCAAACAATGGGTCGAAATCCTTTCTTCCAACAATATAATGCCCCTCCTCATCGTGCAAGAGTTGTCATGAACGTCCTTGAAGAGAATGATATCGATCTTCTACCGTGGCTATCCTGCTCCCCAGATCTGAATCTCATCGAGCATGTGTGAGACATCCTAAAAAGAAATCTCCTGTGTCAAAACGTCTTCTATCATGAACAGGAGCTTCGATTAGCAGTTCAGGGGGTTTGGAATGACTTAGGCCAAATTGTAATAGACAATTTAATATTGAGCATTCCGCGACGATGCCAAAGTGTCATTAATAACAGAGGTGGACCTTCTGGGCACTGAAAAATATAAGTGCTTCCATATCGTTTCGAAAATATTAGTTCAGGATTTTTTTTGTGTTTTACCAAATTTTTCAAATTTTAAATTTTTTTTTCATAATAGGTGCTTTGGAGAAGTCAAATATTATTTTGTTTTCATGAGAATGCATTATATACAATACATCCTAACAAAAACCGAAAGATTTCTATAAATTCGAAGCATCGAATTCATATTTCAAAGATATTGTTAAGTGTTCCCTAGACTTTTTTGAGGTATTTACTTCCTTGGATATATTTTCTTCGGATAATGGCAGAGAGAAAGCCCTATAAATCGTTGAATTTAACGCAGCGTATTTATGACATTTTGGGTGTGTTGAGTCATAAGGGATACAAATATTAGGTAAGGTCGGTTTCTCTATATAAATTAAAACTAAGTGTGTTATTTTTATGAGTGATTGTTAGGTCTAAAAAGTGAATCTAATTATCGACTTCTCTCTCTATTTTGAATTTAATTTTGGGATGCAGGCTATTGATGTAAGTTGTTGATCTAGTTATCTAGCGGTTCTTATCTAGTATATCGTCTACATATCTATACCAAAAATGTACTAATTTGGATTTAGAGTAATTGAATATGATTTCTTCAATATACGCCATGCAAATGTCAGCTAGTGAAGGGCACAATGGTGATCCCATCGGTAGACCGTGAGGTGGTTCATTGAATGTGTTATTAAATTTGAAATAATTCTGTTGAAGGCACAAATTCAGCGAAAACATGAAATTATTTTGTACAACTAGATCAACGTGTGATTTTTTGAAGTTGTCTGAGACAAATGGAAGGCATCCGTCTCCCGCGATGTTGGGAAACATGTTATCTACATCCAAACTCATTAAATATGATTTGATTGGGTTTTGAACCCGCTTCAATTATTGTGTTAATTGAACTGAGTTTTTATAGAATATTTTGGTGTGAAATTTGTTAAATTTTTGGATCCAAGATTCAATTCTTTTGTCAAATTATGTACTTTATATAATATATAATACTGGACGTATTGGAGCATTATCTTTGTGATTTTTATAAGTCCATAAAGTTTTGGAGGTCTGGGATTCATATTTCTTTTGGAGCTGTTCTTTTGGATATCTTTGGTTTTATCTTTGGGTATTTCACTAATGTTCTCTTTTTGAAAAACAGTGATTTTATATATATATATATATATATATATATATATATATATATATATATATATATATATATATATATATATATATAAATGAATGTTTTATTTGCCAATCTTTTTATGTGAGATAGAGGAAAGGGTATTAAGGCATGGGGCTTCAGTGATTTTCTTTATTGCAAAAACCTATATTTCTGCAACATTTTGTACCATCATTAGGGACTGTAAAAAGAAACAAACTGTAGACAGAAAGACAGATAGACATTAAACTAAAATAAGAATACACTAACAGCTATGCGAAATGCAATAAATTGAGAAACCGGAAGGGCATAGATCTCACCATACATACTATCATATTTTTCATAGCAATTTACAATTATTTCATTATTTTACAGAATTGGAGGAGCACCGAAAGTATCGAAACGGAAAAAATTCAGATATAACCACACATTTTACTTGAGTTGTCATCTTGACTGAGAGATCGAAAACCGATCCAGATCTGTTCCGCCCGCTCTGACCGTCGAGCACAATACACCAATCGATCGAGTACTTGCTCTGTACACGACAAAATTAATGGACACCTATTCTTAAATTCGATATTAACGATTGGGATGTTTTATTATCTTGTCAAATCCAAGTATGTATGATTACATGTTGCTTAATTTTTTCATATCTGTCTTTTCATTAATTAAGGGACCCAGTGATTCGTTAATATGGCACATTTCCAAGAACACTCTGTTCTTGGAAATGCTTTTTTGTGGCAGTCCAATATTTTTGTTTCCTCGTACTTCATTCATTACATGTCCTTCCGAATGCACATGTCTTGCCAGAACACATTTCTCCGGATGTAACCTTGAGTCACTTCGGTGTTGAGTAAGACGCTTATCTAAATGCTGTATTGTTTGGCCAATGTATGCTGCATTGCAGCTACCACACGGAATATAGTAAATGAGATTATACCGTTTTTTAAATGGGGTGTGATCTTTCAGGTTTGAAGAAAACCATCTATTAATTTTCAGAATACTGTAGGCTACCTGAATGTTGTCTTATTTCTGGAAAGCTTGGAAATTTTGTTAGTGAGGCTGTGAATTTGAGGAACGGTGACAAATCTTTTTGGAACCACTTGGCCTGGCACATTGATATGGCTGGGGTTATTCTCATCTGGAGGTTTAGGAACATTATTCAGCAAAGCTCTTACTATTCAATTAGGATAGCCATTTTTCCACAAAACTCTTGAGAATCTGTTTTTTTGCCGAGGGCCTCATAGATGAATGTGTGACTTCACTTATTCTCTGGTGCATAGCAAAGACAAAGTTCATTTTAGTTTTTCTTGTGTGATAGGAATGAAAATTTAAGTACTTTCCTGAACTCGATGGCTTTTGGTACCAGTTAGTTATAAGGGAGTTATTTTCTGTCCGAAACCGAAATATAGGTTTTTGCAATAAAGAAATATCACTTAAGCCCTATGCCTCGATACCCTTATCTCTCTCTTTATATATATATATATATATATATATATATATATATATATATATATATATATATATATATATATATATATATATATATATATATATATATATCTATATACAGGGTGCTTCAACGAAAACTAAACAGAGGCTATATCTAGCAAGATATTCATTTCTGATCAAAAAGCAAAAACAGGTCAATTTTTGTTTCAAGGGGGACATCTTTTGGAGTACAAAACTTGCCTGAAATATCAACCTCCTAAGCGGGAGTTGCAATCCTTGAACATTTTGAATAGGGAAGATGGATCGAGTGATAACTCAAACGAAAGGTGGTATTTTTGTCTACATCACCTTGAATGAATTTTCATTTTTAATTGAAAACTGTAAGAGATACAGGGTGAGCAACTGAAAGATAGGGAAGACAATTGCTCGGAGACTATTCAAATTTCAGTGAAGTAAAATGGAACAGATCCATGCTGATCGATGTCAATCATCATTAAATACCATTCTCATCTCGAATTTCAACCCCTACAACAGGGGTGACCATCCTTGAAAATTTGGAAGAGGGTAGATGGGTCAAGTGATACCTCGAAAGAAAGGTATTATTTTTGTCTGCATCCCCGTGAACGAACTTTCATTTTTGATTGCAAACTGTAAAATATTCAGAGTGAGCTACTGAAAATAGAGGAGACTATCTATCGCCCTGAGCTATTCAAGTATTAGTGCAAAAAATGAACAGATTATTTCCAGATCAAAGGCTGTCATCTTCCGAAACACCATTCACATCTCAAATTTCAACTCTTGGAGCAGGGTACTTGAATAGCTCACAGCGATAGATAGTCTTCTCTATTTTTCAGTGGCTCACTCTGTATATTCTACAGTTTTCAATCAAAAATCAAAATTATTTCACAGGAATGCAGACAAAGATAATACCTTCCTTTCGAGGTATCACTCAACCCATCTACCCACTTTCAAATTTTCCAGGGTGTTCACCCCTGCTCTAGGGGTTGAAATTCGAGATGAGGATGGTACTTGATGATGACTGCCATTGATCAGCATGGATCTGTTCCATTTTACCTCACTGAAACTTGAATAGTCTCAGGGAAATAGTCTTCCGTATCTTTCAGTTGCTCACACTGTATATTTTACAGTTTTCAATTAAAAATGGAAATTTGGTCAAGGCGATGTAGACAAAGATACCACCTTTCTTTTGAGTCATCACTGGACCCATCTTTTCTATTCAAAATGTTCAAGGATATTTCAGCCAAGTTTTGTACTCCAAAAGATGTTATCCTTGAAACAAAAATTGACCTGTTTTTGCTTTTGATCAGAAATGAATATCTTGGTAGATATAGCCTCTGTTTAGTTTTCGTTGAAACACCCTGTATAATAATTTTGTTTGTCTGCTTTGGTTGAAACTAAATCGTTGCTTTGAATTTTCCGTTTTAAATTTACTTAAATTTTTACTTACGGTATCTGTGATTTTTCGATTCGTTTTTTGGTGAATTTTTGTTAGTATGTCGGCAATTTTGATTAATATCAAATGAAGCTCTTCTAGTTGTTTCAGTCCAATTGCGGATTCCGCAGCCAAGGTTTCTTTCATGTTTTTGAATGAGATGTCGGCGTTGAATTTGTGCAATTTTTCTAAAAAACTGCGTTCAGAAGTTAATGAATCAACATTCTTCAGACTATTCCCAATTCAAAAATCATTGCGTTGTTGGCAGATCATACATCTTATCTGAATGCTGTTAAATCTAAAAACGAATTATTGTGAAATGGGGAGGAGTCCATTTCAGCATCTCAGGGTTGGTTTTTGGCGAATAAATTCAATATGAATTGGAAGAGAAGGAAAGTGTTAAATCTGGTTAGTGAATTTTCTTTGTTGGCGTACGCATACCACATGAAACTGAAACTGCAGCCACCCCTGCAACTTTTTTCTATTTGGATTTGGAATGTTTTGATGAAATTTGGGAATCGGATAGAAGAAAATAGTTTGAATTGGATAACATTAATGTTTGACATTTAGTTTCCGGTTATGCCGGAAACGATACCAACTTTCTATTTTAAAATTGGACACCCTGTATTTCTTTGCTTATTTTAATTGCTCATCTCATCCTACGACCTCTAACATATTTTTGAAAGAAAAACAAAACCAAATCTTTCTTATTGCAATTTTCATTTTTCATTCTAGGAGGCCATGAACATTGACATTGGATTAGCTCAACATCTATCACGAAAATACAAGATTGTATCTGAAAATTTAACTGCTAATTTTTTATCCCAACTGGGTGTCAGAGTTTTAAATTTCAGTTTTTCCTGAATGAGCACAGAAGCAGTATTTTTTAATCTTTTTTTCATAACACTCACGTCACTCTATTCTTAACGGTTCATAAGTTCTAGTGGAAAATACTTAGGTAAATTTTGCAGAGTTTCCACATTCGCTTATAACAAAAACTACGTTAGCGATGTAAAATTTTTGTTCTAACCTAACCTAACCTATCCGGAAGGACTTCATCCGAATAGAATCTATTTCTCTGAAGTTGGACGAAAATTTCGGGAGGTGCAACCTGCTGAAGAGGAGGATTTCGTTATCCATAAAGAAACGAAATAGACGTATTGACATTTATTTATGTCAATCCAACCACATCAACAAGGGCAATTGCCAAGGAGCTTGAAATTAGCCACCAAAGCGGATGGAGAATTTTGTAAAAACATAAGTACCGCTCATTTAAATATCAACTACACCAACTCTTGTATGTTTACGATAGTGTTAGGCGACTCCAGTACTGTGAAGAGTACCTTAGGAAAATCCACAATATACCACAACGATTTTATTCAATGACGAATCACGTTTCACGAGTTTAATAGGCAAAATACCAGATACTGGGCTCAACAAAAGGAGCACAGATATCAAGATGGAAACTTCCAAACACGTTTTGGGTTCAATGTCTCGATGGTTTTGTTGGGAAGATGTTTAATAGCTCCTATAAATTTTGAAGGTTCATTGACAGGGGAGAGATATTTGGAATTTTTGAGGACCCAAATACAAGATGAATTGGACGAGACATTAGGCTGTTGTGAATGAAATATATTTTCAACAAGATGGTGCACTTTTTTTCCGAAAAATGGATAGGTACGAATGGTCCTATAAGATGGCCAGCTAGATCGCCAGATTTGAGTCCACTAGATTTCTTCCTGTGGGGCCATTGGAAAAATGAGGTTTACCAAACACCTGTTAGTACCCAACAAGAATTGGAGAACCGTTTGAGACAGGTTATTGCAGGCATTACAGCCCAACAACTAAATAATGTTGTGAGGGGAACCATCAATCGTGTGCGATGATGTGTTCGTGACTATTGTGGTATTTTTGAATATTTATTATAATTATTTCGTTTTCGCTGTTCGCTCTTTTGATATTAACTTTGACACCCCGTAAAAAATGAGCAATTAATTCTTTAGATACAATCTTGTATTTTCGTGATAGGAGATATTAAGCTGAGGCAATTGTCACTGTTTATGGCCTTCTAGAACGAAAGATGAAAATTGCAAAAAAATATTGTGTTTTGTTTTTCTTTCAAAAATATGTCAAAAGGTCAAAAGGATGAGATGAACAATTAAAATAATCAAAAAAATACAGGGTGTCTCATTTAAAAGTCGAAAGTTATCAAATTCAAAATGGTGTCTTCTATCTGATTCCCAAATTTCATCAAAATATTCCAAATAGAAAAATTTACAGGGGTGGCCCTATTTTTAGTTACACCTGGTGCAGACAACGTAGCAAGGCGAATGGAGGAAGTCGTCTATCAAGTTTAAAAGACCAAGTACCTGGTGAATAGAGATGCAGTTTTTACGATCTACTCTGGAAATTTTCATAATCATGCTATTAAAACACTTAAGTTATTCACTGTACTGTTTATTTTCACATTGAGGACAATTTTGCGAGCGAGATCACATTTGAACCATAGTGTACACGGTGACTTCCATGAGTATAGCACCAGAAATAGGGATTTTATAACCTTGCCTATTCACTGACTGACAAAAACAGAAACATATCAGCGAAGCGGACAAAGACATTTCAAGAACAGAAAAAAATTTAAGCAGATTTGTTAGAGAACGCTCATTACAGTATTAACGAGTTTCTGTTTCTGAGTTTCTGACTGAATGGATTGAAAGTTGTCATAAGTATATATCCAGATATATTACTATTTATTAATGATTTCTAACCCCCTTGGAGTTTTTGCCCATTTCATTATTTCCGTTATTTCATTGTATTCGTTAGTCTTAAATCAAAGTATTAAACAATTTTATGGTTTTAAAATGAATTGCATTATTTTTGTTGTGAACGATTGTTGCCAACATAACACTATTTTGTATTCATCCTGTTTTAAATGGCATGTGTAAAAATAATTGTGAAACATTTCAGTGTACGCAATAAATCTTATTATATATTTTAGGAACATTATGTATATATTTCCTGGTTCATCGAATTTGTATTTGAGAACACGCTGTGTAGTATCAGAGTAAACCTGTTTTAAGTTGGAAAGGTTAGTTATTATGAATGGACATACTAAATGACTGTTGATTAATAAGCACTGTTGTTGAATGAAATATGACGAAGAAAATAAGCATTAGGACAATCGAGTACTTACCCACGATATTTACAGAGATATGAAAAATCCCGACAATGTAATGACGGTGGCCGATTTCTCTTCGATAAGACCGACCATTAACAAATCATGTTATCAATTTGCTATTATTGATGTATTATAGCTCGATGGATTGAATGGGAATCGAGCATCACGTTTATGAAATATGCAACGTTATGCCTTTTAGGCTGAAAATCTTTTCGTTAATATTTATAATATTTATTAGATGAAAATTCACATTCCATTTTAACTGAAACACGAAGTCGTAATTTTCAGTTTCTGCATATACTGAGTATTTATATAAAAAACCTGAGGGATAAGAGTATTTATTGAAATAAGAGAAGGTTTTACTTTCTGAACGAGAATTGAACTTTGTTCCATTTTTTCATGATTTTATTACATACTAATATGCTTCGTTTCTTACTTACCTGGTATTGAAAATATTTTTATGGATATCACTGATCTTGGAGGTTTCAGTATGACTATAGAATGTCTCAACGATTAGGCCTTCTGTATCCGATCCCTCCGTCTCCAAGAAAAATATTAATCTAGCTAGTGATTTAATTCCATCACAGCTGATAGGATGTGCCATTTTTCTTCAGCCCCTTTCGCCCGAATGTGCAGGGACAATAACTATATTCAACTAGTAGATGCTCCCACTCGATTCAGGGATCAACAAGCTCTGTCGCTCTTAGATCTTATTATGCTAAACGATCCTAACCTCGTTTATGATTTGTCACAGTTTTCGTCATTTGTCAGACTACATTGCCCTTTTATCAAGGTTTCAAATTACGTTTCCAACCTGTGCAAGAAGGAGTACAAAACTCTTCAAACCGTCAAATACCAAATTATTGAGAATGAGCCCACTGAAGCAGTTTAGTAGTGAGCTCTAGTACCGTAGAAGATATGTGGTCCAATTCTGTTTAGACTCTTCAAAGCTAGATCGTTACTTGCTCTACTTCACACACTGTTGCGGCGGTTCCTTCTACAGAGTACACGACGATTGCCTTGCCTATTGTCAGTACTCCAACTAGGTATCTACGACCCTTGAGGCTGCTAAAGGAAGGTTCGAACAGAGACTTGCCTCTTCCTATATATATATATATATATATATATATATATATATATATATATATATATATATATATATATATATATATATATATATATATATATATATATACACACAGAGTGTCTACTATAGAAGGTGCCAAACTTCAGTAGGTGATACAATTCATTTGCAACAAAAATGTCCCTTAACATTTTTCGAGGAGTTGATAATTATCGAGTTATTTAACACTTCTTGATTTTACGAAATTTTTGCTTCTTTCTAGAAAAACAAGAATATCTCTGTTTTTCTTACATCTGACCACAACATCGGAAAGAGCATTGAATTTGCTATGAAATAAGTAAGTATTTATAGTAAAAATTTTGTATATCGGGTGTAAATGAAAAATTGTGAAATGAACAAAATTAGTCGTATCTTCTTGTTAGCTGTACCACTGAAAATTGATCGATAAGTAGCTGTTTTTTTTTTATAGAAACTATAACAGTCAACTGGCTTTCAAATGGTATATCAACTTTTGAGCTAACTATTTTAAGTATATTAAGTTTTTATTCATCTTTTTTTTGACAAGAGGACCGCTTTCCTAAACCTTTTAAGGTTTGAACTCGTTATCTGAGAACTCTCCAATATAAAATGGCAGTTTTCATCAGTTTTCATATTCCTTTATCTTCGGATAATTTCGAACAAGCACTTTGAATTATTAATCGTTCAGCTCTTAGTTAGTAATAGTAACAATTTAAATATCTTGACTTAATTACTTAACAAAGAACGGAAACTGAATTAATAGAATCAAATAAAACTCTGAATATCAACACAGATAAAGTAGCCTCACATACGTTAGGAGAGGAGAGCCATAATTCGAAACATATACTGGAAAAGTTCTAGTTACACATATCATTCCGAACCAATAATAATCTATCCAAACGCATCAAACAGTCAACTGGCTTTCAAATGGTATATCAACTTTTAGCTAACTATTTTCATTCCAGCAATATCATGGGTAAGAGTAATAAGAACATAAGGTTCGAAACCGCAAATATCTTATATTACTCAATGAAACATGAACAGGAACTAAACAAAATTTATGAATCATATTTTCAAGGAAAGAGATTCAAAAACTATAACAGGTGTTCAAAATATCTTCCTCTTCCTCTTTGAAGTTCAATGTCAATAGGTTCATGAGGATTTTCTGTATCCCATATATGAGATTTTGTTTGGTAAAAGATGCCTCATCCGTCCATAAAATTTTATCTGATCCCCAATCCTGTAATCGATTCATGTATCACCCACAAAATTGCAACCTCAACTCACTATCCACTGGCAATAGGTCTTGAACCTTACTCAAATGGTGAGGATGTAAATTATTACGCTCGAGAACTCTATGAACCGTGGAATGATGAAGTCTCAATATAGCACCAATTCTCCGAGTACTTGTTGTTGGGTCCTCGCGAACAGCTTGCAATATTGCAGGTGCTTGTCTCCATCGCTGAGCATTTCCACCATCTTCTCTAATTTTTAAACCACTGCATGAACCAGTTTCACTGGAGCGCCTAAACACCTCAACAAATGTCTTTCTGCAAGATTGCTGTCTGTTTGGAAAGCGCAATGCTCACTCCCGCACCGCTGTACGGGAATTTCCATTCGCGAAACCATAAACAAATAACATATCTCGATATTTAATATTTGAGAAACTAGAAATGCTTTCTTTTTTTCGAAAAAGAAAATTGAACCGTAAAAGACGAAAATATAAATTTAAATTCATTCATTCATTGAATGACAGTTCTGTCATATTCTGAAACACTTTTATTTGTTCTAAAATCAAGTAATACAAGCCTTCTGTGATTTATTCTTTCACGATTCTTTTTCTAATTTTCTTCTTCTAATCCGAGAAAAATTAATTATTCGTAGTTTCTTAAACATTCAATATCCAGATATGTTATTTATTTATTGCTTATTATTATTGAAAAGTCATTTGTGGAATTGTTTAGACGCTCCGTGGAAACTAGCTCATTTGTGATTGAAGGATAAGAGAATATAATGTTCTTACTCTTATTCTTACCCATGATTTTGCTGGTAAAAAAATAGTGAGCTAAAAAGTTGATATACCGTTCAAATGCCAGATAAATGTAGTAGTTTTTTTCCAAAAACAAAACGCCTACTTATCGATCAGTTTTCAGTGGTACAGCTGACAAGATAATACCACTTATTTTGTTAATTTCACAATTTTTTCACTCAGCTTTTTACAACAACCGATTTACAATTTTTTTTAACATTAGTACTTACCTATCTTATAGCAAATTCAATACTCTTTCCGATGGTATGGTCAGATTTGATGTAGCTGTAAGAGTAACAGAGATATTCTTGTTTTTATAGAGAGAAGCAAAAAATAACTCGATAATTATCAACTTTTCGAAAAACTGTTATTTTTGTTGCAAATGGCTTGTACTATCACCTACTGAAGTTTGGCACCTTTTATAGTAGACACCGTATATATATATATATATATATATATATATATATATATATATATATATATATATATATATATATATATATATATATATATATATATACAGTGTGTTCCAACGAAAATTTGACCCCCATAACTCCGAAATGAGTAACATTAGCGAAAAACACCAAGACACGAATTTGAACCAGTTTCAAAAAGTTATTTGGGTTTTCAGTGTTCCTGCTCCGGGACACCCTGTATGCTGATTCTGAATTTCGAAAATACCAAATTCGAAGAGAAAATTGAAATACCTTTCCAACGAGGTGCCACTTGACCTATTATCGATCGAATGATTTTTGAGTTGGGGATGCTGGAAATAGGGGGTTGATTGCACCAACTCCAAATTCACAAGTGTAGGTCGTTTTTCTAGACCGAGCATAAACCTGCGCTTGCATTATGCCAAAATAAATCGATTTCATTTAGTATTTGGGATTTGCAGGAATTCAACTTTACCCTCGGTTGGGACACCCTGTATGTTAATTTAAAATTCTAAAATGACAAATCAGAATGGAGAATTGACAGACCTTTACAGTAAGGTGCCACTCGACCCTTATTCCCTATGATGAATTTCGAAATTAGGGTTGCTGGGGTAGGGGTTGATCCGACAAGTTTCGAATTATTTCGAAAAATGCTCCCCTCGAAACAAAAATCGACGTGTCTTGGTGTTTTTCGCTAATGTTACTCATTTCGGAGTTATAGGGGGTCAAATTTTCGTTGGAACACACTGTATATATATATATATATATATATATATATATATATATATATATATATATATATATATATATATATATATATATATATATATACTCAATAATACTTTTTAACCCTCGTCCGAGTGGCACGCCTATGAACATCCTGTCATCTAAGATTTATTACTCTACGGCTTTACCAAATCGACTATAGTTCCAAGGTATTCAAAAAATTAATATCAAGTATTTTGTCAGAAGAAAGTAAGATTTGAAATTATAATTTTCTTCAATTAAATGGTTCGCGTAATTTGAATTATTTATTTTTGAAACTACGATAACGTTCATTGATTCTTCATTTGAATTTTTGAAGGTTTTACCAATATACATTTTAATACAACCACCCCAGCTTAGTTTCTACACAAGATTGCTTTCGTTTATGTATTTTACTTTTATTATTTTTGATGCGTTCGGATAGATTATTATTGGATCGGAATGATATGTGTAACTAGAACTTTTCAGTAAATGTTTCGAATTATGGCTTCCCTCTCCTAACGTATGTGAGGCTACTTCATCTGTGTTGATATTCAGAGTTTTATTTGATTCTATTACTTCTGTTTCCGTTCTTTGTTAAGTAATTAAGCCAAGATATTTAAATTGTTACTATTACTAACTAAGAGCTGAACGATTAATAATTCAAAGTGCTTGATCGAAATTATCCGAAGATAAGGGAATATGAAAACTGCCATTTAATGTTAGAGCGTTCTCAGATAACAAGTTCAAACCTAAAAGGTTTAGGAAAGCGTTCCTCTTCTCAAAAAAAAAGATGAATAAAAACTTCAAATATCGATAATAAATATTCATTCGAAACAGCTGCAGCCCATTTTCCCCACATATGTTACGTGGCCTTATAACGACAATTTAATGTAAACATTTAATGACTGACGAGAAACCATGTAAAATATCTTCTATATATTATTAAAAGTAGATACTTTCCAGATAATCTGCACTTTATCTATTAGATCAAGATTAGATCCACGTGGCATTCATTATGAATGTGATCATTATTATGGCTCTTGAAACGAGAGAAATCCCTGCACTCTACATTATTGAGGGTTTTAGATCAAATGAAACTTATTTATATACACAAAATGGCCAGAAGTACGATAATGTTAAAATAACGATCTCAGCTTCAGTTAATAGTCTAAAATGTCTTGGTTTTGTTTATAAATGCGCTATACATATCGAAAACAGATAGCTTTATGTCTTGCACTCTGGGAGAAACCTATAAACTTTTACTGTTACAGAGACGCAATGCAATGTGAATAAATAGTATTTATATAAACTGGTCCGCAATAACAACGGAAATGGGTGAAAGGATAATTTGTCGCATTTTACATTTATATCGAATTTTCTGTAAAAAAATTCACCTGCCTATTCATCTATACATTTTCAATACTTACGCATATTGAAATTCGTTTCAACATTTTTGAATCTGAGAAACATTTGGTTCAGTTTCAATATTGATGTTAATTTGGGACTTTTCTAGCCAGAAGTGATAAAGAAGTACAATTTCTGGGAATTCCCCTATGATTCAATCTCTGTCAGGTTAGATCAGGTTATGTGTTATTGATCGAAAGTGAGGTTAGGCGAAGAAAGCGGACAATGAAAAATTAATAGCAGATAAAAAACGGCCATTAGTGATTTTTTGATTGGGTGCTTCTTTTTATCAGAGAGGCTAGATAAAGATAGTGGCAGAATCTAAAAAAGCTACCAATTTTTTTAGAAGCCATCCTTTGTGGCACTTCAACGACAGAGCTTCAACTCATTTCAGCACTCTAGAACGAGAAAATTTAAATCAACAGTTTCATAATAGCTGGATCAGTCATGCAGAAACCATAGCATGACTTACTAGGTTCTCTAATCTCAACAGACTAGAATTCTTTCTATATTGCTATTTTAAGATATTGATTCACAATATTCCCAATAACTTATGTAAATTAACTAGAGAATGAGATATTGGATTCCTGTAATATTATAAGGATCTCTCCAGATATTTTTCAATGAGTACGAGGCTGGTTGAGCAGAAAATCAGAAGTATACCTTCTAGGATGCATTTTAGCATCCTATGTAGTTTCTCAATAATCATATTATCTCTTTGGATATGTAGATCGGTGCACTCAATCTTATTAAACCTTTAGAAAGTAGTTAATAATATCAATGATTATTATGCCTCTATTTATAAATTCCGAAGGATTGTTTATTCTTTTATTAACCAATTATAATTTTTAATATATTCAAACATAATTGAGTTGAACAGATTCGAATCTGATCTGATGAAATTTTCTGCCGATAAGGTAATTACGCTCGTATTAATCTTTATAAAAAGTTTTAAATGGAACAAAAATTGAATTATTTGAATTGAATTGGTCATTGCTTCCACTGCTAGATTTTCTATCGTAATTAAAAAATTGTTGTAAAATAGCTAGTTGATGCCGCCGTTACTACTATGATGAGAAATTAAACTATGTATTACGAAGTATGTCAATTAAGTTCGCGGAAAAACGCCTGGACGGTCTGGAAAGTACATAAATACTAGGTCCCTCAGAACCGCCGTCGTGATGTTTTGGACTTCTGAAACTCCGTCATATATGTTTCCTTCGAGGTACGACTTCAAGTGTGGGAATAGATGGATGTCAAAGGGGGCCAGATTTGGTGGTGTGGAAGGGTGTGAATACCGTTTTTGGTTAAAACATCACGAACTGCAAATGACCAGTGGGCTGGAGCATTGTCGTGATTAATCACCCATCCGCTCTCCGCCAATTCGTGTCGTACATGAAACACACGGACCTTCAGTCGTTTCGAAACTTCAATGTAGAATACTGCGTTCACTATCTGACCTGCTGGAACGTATTCGTGGTGAACACCTCATTAATATCGAAAAATACGATGAGTAAAGATTTCACTTCGATTTTGACATTCTGGTTTTCGTGGGGTGCTTACTCCCCTTCTCTTCCCTCTGCATGCTCTGCCTTTTGATCTCAGGGTTGTACTCGAACACCCACGACTCATTAGCAGTGATAACATTCGCCAATTCGAGAAATCATTTCTTGATAGATGGACACTCGGAGCTCTTTCTGCTCAACTGTGAGCACTTTGGAAACCATTATCGCACACAGCATCTTCTTCTTCAAGTGCCATCTCTGAGTCAAAGGTTGGCAATCATCATCGCTATTTTTACTTTAGAAGCGGCCGATTTAAAAAGTTGGTTCGAAGTGCATTCAAACCACTCTCTCAGGTTCCTCAGCCATGAGATTCTTCTCCTTCCTATACTTCGTTTTCCCTGTATTTTACCTTGGATAATCAGCTGTAGGAATTTATATTTTTCACCTCTCATAATATGGCCCAGATATTCCAATTTACGTTTCTTGAGTGTGTTAGCAACCTCTCTTTCCCTGACCATGGGTCTCTGAACTTCTGCATTTGTTACTCGATCCATCCATGATATTCTAAGAATTCTCCTATACACCCACATTTCAAATGCTTCAATCTTTTTAAGAATTGCGGCATTCACTGTCCATGCTTCCGCTCCATAAAGGAGAGTAGAGAAAACATAACATTTAGCTAAACGATGTTTTAATGCCATACTTAGATCTCTACTACGAAAAATTTTGTCCATTTTTATGAAGTTGGCTCGGGCTTTTTCTATTCTTATTCTTATTTCTTGGGTGTATTCATTTGTGCTGTTCACCATTGCTCCAAGGTAAGTATATTGCTCCACTCTTTCTACATTTCTGCCGTTTATAGTTAGACTAACATTTACTGGATTGTTCTTTGAGATTACCATGAATTTTGTCTTTTTTATGTTTAGTGATAACCCATATTCCTCACTGTAAGTAGATACTCTGGTCATTAGTCTCTGCAGAGCTTCGATATTCTCCGCTAAGATTACTGTGTCGTCCGCATATCTTATGTTGTTTACCCGTGTTCCACCAACTGTTATCCCACATTCTTCGTTTTCCAGAGCTTTCTTAAGTATTTCTTCAGCATATGCATTGAAGAGTGTCGGCGATAGAACGCATCCCTGTCTTACCCCGCGTTGTATTTCAATTTCTTCTGATGTGTGGTTGTCCATGCATATTATAGCTTTTTGCTTATAATAGAGATTAGTGATGATCTGTATCTAGATGTTTTGATTTAAGGATGTCTATCAGTTGATCATGACGAACCTTGTCAAAGCCTTTATTATAGTCTATGAAACACGCATAGACCACTTTGTTGACACAGCATACGCATCCCTAAATCTTCGTGTAGCATCTGCCAGATCATCTCCTTGTTGATTCCCAAATCGTCTTCCAACATTCGCAGATCATCCTCTACTGACTCTCTGAACCGCTTTGCCCAATCATAGACTTCTGATTTTTTCAGAAAATCTTCCTTATACACGTCGGTTAACTGTTTCATAATTTCCACGGAAGTTTCTTCGTGTTTCACCCAAAATTTAATCTCTATTCTTTGCTCAGTTATTTTATCACTCATCTTCGCGTCAAAACATGTCGATGTTCAAAGTACCATAAAACACGAAGTATACAACCGATCAACACGAAATTTGCACAGGCTGACGCAGAATTGAATTCTGTCTCGAATGAAACACGAACGCTGCAGAGTTATCAACCGCTGCAGAATTGCCATCTTCCGCGAACTTAATTGACATACCTCGTATACTATCACAAGAGATTTATTGAAAATCAGGATTGCAGGTCTCTTAACCAACTTCTCTGACAACAAAATTAAAAATACATACATACATACATACATACATACAGAAATAGGTAGATACAAAATTAATAAGGGTGTGAACAAGAGGTAATTAACGAATTATGATAATAGCAGGTATTATTTGAAGACATCAAATATTGCCGAATAAGTCGGGACATACAGGTCGTTCAGAAGATCATCTCTATGGGTAGTTTGTTGGAACTTGAAAATTACGATAGATTCTAGGAAATCAAACTCTCGTCCCTTAGGTATTCTGTGAATAATTTAAAGTTGATCTATGAGTGGAAAATGACCATTTTCGATACAATGTGAAACGAAAGTAGATTCGTCGGTTCTCTGGTCATTGTTATCTGATTGATGCTCTTTGTATCTTGCTCTGAATGAACGACAGGTCTGACTTATATAATCGCCTTCAAAATCCGTACGGAACAACTTGTAAACTCCAGAATTGTTAAATCTATCAGGTTCATTTTTACCATTGAAGAATTCTTAAAAGAGTTTCATGTGGATTTTATGAGCTACTTTTTCATTCTGTTCTGAAATGACATCTGCAATCTTTCCACTGATGAGGCCAAAATATGTTAAAGAAATGAATTTATATGTATTTGTTGTTATCTACATCATGGATGAAAATATCATGAGTTTCAACAGACATCTCAAGCAAATCATACGTTAATCCGGTTGTACCAAATTATTTCATGTTTTTATCTTATATCAAAAGCATTGATCTGAAAATTAAATTCATACTAGAGAGTAAAGTCGATAATCAGATTCACCTTCTAGACCTAACAATCACTCATTAAAATAACATATTAAATTTTGATATACTATTATCGAAAATCCACCTTTACTGATATTTGCATCCCTTATATCTCAACACATCCAAAATCTCAGACATACGTTTGATGTGTCAACAATTAAAGAAATAGCTAGGCACAATGGTTATTCCTCAAATATATTAAACGGAGTGATACGAAACAAACAAAGACAAATACCATATCATAATATTCACCCACATATAGAATCAACTAATACAAATAGATACATTTCATTAACATGTTTTGGTTTTATCAGCGAAAGAATTGCAAATATCATTTCAAAACAGAATAAAAAAGTAGTTTTCAAAATCCACATTCGACAATTCAACCGATACCAAAGAAAGGAAAGAAATCCTCACTCCAAAATTACCGCCCTGTTGCACTTCTTCCCATTATGTCCAAAGTGATGGAGAGAGACGTAAATGATGAACTCATATAATATCTTGAGTTGCAGGGAATTATTGAAGACCATCAGTATGATTTTCGCAGGCTAAGATCGCCTACGTCACTCATGTTTGTTCATCAATGAAGGAAAAGCATGGGGAATCTAGAGCAATAGCCCTCGACATCTCTGAAGCCTTCGATAGGGTTTGGCATGCAGCCTTGTTGAATAAACTTGCTGTATATGGGCTTCCCAAAAAATTGCGGGGTTGGATAAGTAGCTTTCATTCCAATAGATCAATAGACAAGTTGTGGTTGATGGTATAACATCTTATTGTTTCCGGTTAGCAGGAGTACCTCAGGGATCGTTTCTCCCACCTTGTTTCTGTTGTAGATAAACGATCTTCTGTCATCTACAGAGGTCAAGATCTTCGGTTTTGCAGACTATTGGTTTCTTCTTTGTGTAGCCTGCGGCCGATTGCAGCTGCGGAATCTCAGCGTCAGAGATGTCAAAAAATTAATAACCTGAACTCTGACTTACAGAGAATCTCTGAGTGGCGTCAGTTGAACGTAGTGAGCTTCAACGCGAGCAAGATGCAAGCAACTACGTTTTCTAGAAAGGTCACCGCTGGAGAACCTCCTCAAATGATGCAAGGCCAACAAATTGCATCCAAAGATTCGATGCACCTTTACGGAATAACGGTAAACTCCGGTTTTTGCTGGCGTGAACATGTATCAGCAATAGCTAAGTCAGCATCAGCTAAACTTAGTTTTCTTTATAAAGCCAACTTAACATAATCCCAGCTGTTGCTTCTATATAAGGCGCCGATTCGACCTGCTTTGGAATATTGTTCCCATGTATGGGGATCTGCGTTCAACCATTCGTTGCGGATAATGGATAGTGTACAAAAGTGGGCTGTACGCCTCAGCGACCAACCGGAGATCACCCGCGATCTCCAACAGCTGGCTATCAGAAGACAAGTTGCTGACCTTTTCTATGTTTTACAGATACTTCCACGGAAGATGCTCAAGGAGCTGAAAGACCTCGTTTCGGGAAAACTCATGCTTTGCCGCAACACTAGGCTGGCGAGGAGTTCTCATCATATGGAGATACATTTAACGATCCCTCGAACCTTTCTCTATGAGAATTCCTTCATCACCAGGACCGGTGAGCTGTGTAACTCGCTTCCGTCCAACATCTTCCCAACATCCTACAATTTGGTCCACTTCAAGAAGCGAGTAAACAGAAGCGTACATAGAAAGATTGAAACTCTCCAAAAATGTTTTAATAGTAAAGATAAAAATCATAGCTTCGACAATACTGGAGTTTTAAAGACGTACTGTATGGTTTGTGAAAGAGTTTATATAGGTTAGACTGGTCGTTCATTCAAAACTAGATACTAAGAGCATCATTCAGATTACAATCACCAGAGAACCGACAAATCCACTTTCGCTTCACATCGTATCGAAAGTGGTTATCATTTTCCACCCATAGATCAACTTCAAATTATTCAGAGAATACCTAATGGATGAACGTTAGATTTCTTGGAATCCATCAAAATTTTCAAACTCAAACAAACTCGCCATATAGATAATCTTCTGAACGACCAGTATGGCTAACTTGTTGTTAGCTCAAGATGGCAGGAGCCCGAAATTACAATCATGATTCTCAATAAATTTCCTGTCAGTTTAATACATAGTTTGATTTCTTATAATCATTATTGTTGTAGAACTTTTGTCGATTTATTCCTGCAGAAGATCATTAGTTTGAATAATTGTATTTCAGAAATGACTTTGAGTGGTACAGAATTGCTCTTTCTTTCAAATGCTTGATAGACAAAAATAAATAGATCCCAATGGTTTCAAAATTATGTTGGATCAGTGTAGATACACCACTTCATGTGTCTGCTCGTGAATCGTCGACAAACTAACGCTTTCAATGTCTTTAAATATTCAAAGCACACTTCAAGTGCATACCAAATGATACGAATGACTGAAAGCAATTGTCCAAAGAGATCTAGAAACTTTTTCCGAACGAAATGAAAGCGTTGCAACGTATTATTCTCACTTACATGATGGAAATGAATTTAATGCATTTCTATTGAGATGTAACTACTCCATCAATGAAAATCTTGGATTTATTTATATTGACATACTTAAATCTTTTACATACTAACTTTTTACTTTATTCCTCTGAAAATATAATCATATAACAATAGGCAATGTGAATATACTGTGTGAGGATAAAGTATCCGGAAATTCTCATTTAAATTGCCCGCGTTGAGTATTTTTAAGTATTTCAAATTTCTATATGTTGGTAGGACTATCCTTAATTACTATGCCGAACTTGAGCGCGATCTGTTAACTAGTTTGTTTACGACAGCTGATGAAACCAGTCGACCTCAGTGGTACTTTGCGAATTTTATAATGCAAAAAATATTTTCAATGAAATAAAACTAAAGTATTTAGATTCTCACTATATTAACAAAACTATGACCGGTTTCACCACACTGTGGCTTCGTCAGATAGATACAAACTAATGAACAGAGTATTCCTTAAAAGAATAACTCTGTTTATTAGTTTGTATCTATCTGATGAAGCCACAGTGTGGTGAAACCGGTCATAGTTTTGTTAATATAGTGAAAATCTAAATACTTTAGTTTTATTTCATTGAAAATATGTATATCGATTTTCATCAAGTAACGACCTCCTCAATCAAATTAATGGAAAAAATATTGGACAAAGAGTTTGTCTCAAATCTTGTGTTTTGACCAAAATTGCGTAAGTTGAACCATAGCGAATGCTGGAAAAGGCTTATAGAGACTCTAATTTATCGAAAACCTTTATGAAGGAGTGGTACAAAGCCTTTAAAGACGGACGGGAGATCGTCGAAGATTTGCCCCGTTCCGGACGATCTTCGACCTCTTCAACCGACAATAACGTCCAAAAATTCAAGGAAATGGTGCTCGAAAAACATCATGCCAGTGTTAGAGAGATAGCTCGTGATCTCAACATCTCTAGTGAAACCATCCGTTTGATCTTGGTGAACCAATTGGGTATACGGCGCGTCGATGGTCGGCCCATTCCGATATAGCTGAATTTTCTTCAAGATCAGTACCGGATACAGGTAGCTGCAGACATGCTGTATAGTGCGAATTCTGATCCCACGTTCATGAGACGGATCATAACTGGTGACGAGACATTGGTCTATGAATACGACACACTAATGAGCCAGCAATCATCGGAATGGGTGGGAAAAATGGGTCAAAACCGAAAAAACGTCGCCAAAGTCGTTCGAAAATCAAGACGGTTTTCATCGATATTCGTGATGTGGTTCATGATGAATTCGTTCCTCAAAATCGAACGGTCAATAAAGACTTCTATTTAACCGTTTTGAGACGTTTGCGTGAAAATATTCGCCATGTACGGCTGGAATATAAGATCGAACACTCGATAAATACCTTCGAGCAGCCAGCTTATTCGCCTGATCTAGCTCCGTGTGACTTTTTTATTCTCTCCAGACTGAAATTGCCGCTCCTGAGAACCAGCTTTGATTTCATAAACGTCATAAGAGGAAAGAAGAAGACGTTTGCATATGTGTATGGCTTCAAACGGAGCATATTTTGAAGGGGACTCAATAAATATTGAAGTAGATTAGGATTTTTGCGTTTTATTTCAAATTTCCGTATATTTTTTGTCACAGAGTACATTATTGACTTTGACATATGGTTCTCCCGACTATTCAACCAGATTATCTCATTGAACTTTCAGATTTTCCACAGTTTAGAAAAATTATTTTCATTTTATAATTTTTACAACTAACAAACCTTCAATCATACAAAAATCAATAGACATATTTTTGAAAACTTTTTGTCGTTGTACAAAAATATTGCGTGTTACTATTTGATCCACAGGTTCAAAAGTTACTCATTTTCAAAGTTTAATTTTGGTAAATTTGGCCAATTTTTCGAAGTAACATCAGAGCTATAACTTCATTTAATTAATTGAGAAATTTCATTGCAACATAAATTTAACTTTCTGCAAATGTTAACCTTTCGGTTATGCTTTAAAAATAGAACATTTTAACATAATTGTGCAGAAGAAATTAGCACTAAAAAGTTTTATTTCACTTGTTTTCGTTTCATTGAAGAAAAAATCAGATAGATAGACACAGAGATAGATAGATAATTTATTGATGCATTACTACAGAATCGAATCACAAGCACGTTGCCAATTGTCAATTAAAAACAGTAAAAACAATAAATTCTGTAAGTACCTACAGAGAATACCTACAGTAATATATAGTTCATTACACAGGGGATACAGGAAATTCAAAAAACTCCAAAACTTACCCATCTTAGCGACTAGGAAAGAAAACTTATGTTATTGAATTCTTCAAAAGAAATAATAAAAAACAAGTACTGTGTTTTAAGGAATTTTACTTAATAATTGCGATTCGTAACGCGTTTCACTACACCGTAGCTTCTTCAGACGAATGATTATGCTTATCTGAAGAAGCTACGGTGTAGTGAAACGCGTTACGAATCGCAATTATTAAGTAAAATTCCTTAAAACACAGTACTTGTTTTTTATTATTGATAATGGAATTTTACCAAGTAAAAGCCTCCCAAATTCAAATCTTCAAAAGAATATAAAACATTACTTATCAATGTGTTCTTGATTTGAGTTATAAATTCCTTTAGAGGCAGATTTTTTTCATTTGAATGGGTGAAAAATTGAAAAACTTCACAGCCATGAAGGTTGAGTTCCTCTGCGACCTACTGAGCCTAAGAAAATCGTTTCTAATATCAGAAGCATGCCTGGTGTTATGAAAGTGAGTGTGGGCATTGAGATTGATAGACGGAAGTTCTTCTTCACATGAACAAGGCACGCAAAATGTATAGAGACGGCAATGTTACGATATTAAATTTTTTGAAAATATGCTTGCAGTCTTCTCTATAGCCAAGGCCTCCCAGTACTCTGATGGCACGGCGCTGCGATCTGAACAAGGCCTGAAGTTCCGCAGAATTGCCCCACACCAATATACAGTATCTTACATGAGACTCAACCAGTGCAAAGTAAGCCATCTTCAAGATACTCCGTGAAACTGAACAGGAAAGATTCCTTAGAAAAAATATATTACTGCGAACCTTCGAAGACGAATGACTATAATATCTATCCCATCTAAGACCGGAATCCAATTGGACACTTAGAAAACATACACCATTCCTCTCATCATGATCCATACCACCTCTAAGTCTCAGACTGATCAACTAGCACTGCGTCGTATTTACATTCATACTGAGTTCATTACCATTGAACCATTTCAAGGCACTCGACCGCGCCTCTCCCGACAGCTCCCTCAGTTCAGCAAGATCTGTACTGCTCACTGAGACCGCTGTAACATCCGCATGAAGGGTACTTGAAGCAGCTGAAATGAAATCAGAGAAGTCGTTTATAAAAATAAGAAACAGTATTGGTCTCATTACAGAACCCTGTGGAACACTTATCTCAACTGATTTTTTTCCAGAGAAAACACAACTGTCGAAGACAACTTACTACCTACCTGACGAAAATGAGCAGATGAAACCAACGCTTGTATCCTTGAAACCGTAGGCTCTCAGTTTTCACAAGAGCTTGTCATGAGAGACTCAGTCGAACACCTTGGACAGGTCCAGGAAAAGTGTCGATGAGTGCAAACCAAGCTCAAAACACTCAACAACAGTACTGACAAAACCCATAATAGCATCACAGGTGCTCTTGTCTTTTCTAAAACCAAATTGGTTCCTTGTTAAAAGATTTATTGACTCAAAATAGCTAACAATTTGGTTTCATATCAGTTCTTCTATTACCTTTGAAAAAAGTGGTACTAAGGAAAGAGGACGATAATTTGCAACATTGGAATAACCCTTGAGAACTTGAGACATCCAGGAAAGACTCCCGGCCGAAGACATCGATTCACAAGTGAAGTGAGAGGACAAATGATGGAGTTGATGTTCTTCTTCAAAACAATAGTGGTCAGTCCATAGTAATCCATGGATTTACTATTCTTCAGATTGTGGACAACATTCCTCACTTCATTGTAAGTGACTTCAGAAAAATCAAAAATGGCATCAGGCGATATGTCCCTCCTGAACGTAGCAGCAGGATGTTCGGTACAATTACCTACACTTTCAGAAATCTGCAATGGAAACGAGACAAAATAGCCATTGAATTTCTGAGGACTCAAAGTGTTATGAAAACTATTGCTATTTTCGTTTATTTTTTACTGACAATATTCCAAAGTGTTTTACTTTCATTCAAGGATTCACTCTTTAATTTGTCATTGTATGCAACTTTTGCTCTATTCAGCTCCACTCTATATGTATAAAACGCGAAACCGTCTGCGCAAATTTTTGAAATGCTCAGTTTTATATTTATCGTAAAAACCACTCACAAATCGCGAATTATCTCGTAGATCCTTCAAGTTATTGTTGAAACAGCCATTGTCATGTGTTCTCCCCTGAAGTGGAGTTTTTTTCAGGAAAAGAAAGGAGCGCAAGAAATTTTGGTGAAAATTTTTGAAAGCTTCAGATGGATCCACACTAACATCTGTAGCAAAATCCTAGTTTAACTGCTGAAGAATACCATGCATGGTGTTATTGGACGGAATTTGAAATTGGGTCAGATACTAATGTTATTGAAAGCTTATGCGAAATATAAACCTAGTAAAATATAGTTTGTTCAATAATTATTTAAAATTTATTTAAATTTATAATATATATTTAAATAATGGACATGAAATTGTTATTGCAGGAACCTTCACGAAAACAATTCAGAAATCGTTGTAGTCAATATTGCAATTGCTATTTATCTCTAGTGAAACAATTGCTGTCTTTTTTAGTCAAGGCGTCTCCTCGTTGATCATTTTTAACATTTACATCCTCCATTCCAAAAGTAACAGAACTGTTTTAAAAGAACAGTACCACTAGTGCCATCTGTAGTACTATTGTACTTGTTGATAACTTGGTACTTCATTGGTGCGATTTTTCGAATTCTGGTAATCCCTTGAACGCTTTCGGAGGAGATGTTAAGCCGTCGGTCCTGTTTAACAGAGATGTGTTGGCATTAAAGATCCCTTCCCTCAACACGACAAACACGGCCAAATTCCCGAGTTAGTGAGGTGACAGAATTCCTTGGCGTGTTATTAGCCAAAAAGCCGAAGTAGAGCACGTTAAGTCAACAAAAAAAGTGTACGAGTTGTTCAAGCGATTTGAGTAGGGTAGTTAGACCCTGAACGGTGACGAAAGATGACGTCGTCCCAAAACTGGATTATCGGAAAAAAATATCAAAAAAAGTACGTGAATTAATCAAAAATAATTCATTGAAATGGATTCAGGCATTCCTGAAACAACTGTATACTGCACTTTGACCAAAGTGTTGGGCCTTCGAAGGTAAATTTCAAGTTTATACTACACAATGTCACCGACAACCAAAAATTTAATAGAATTGCGCATAGCAATATCATTGAAAGTGCTTGGAAAGACTTAAACTTTCTGGAAACGATCGTTAATGGTGACGAGACGTAGTGTTTTCAGTATGAGCTCGGAACAAAGCGGCAAAATGCTGAATGGAGAGCGTTGGATGAAGGAAAACCCAGAAGAAAAGCCGCATGAAGAAGTCAAAAGTGAAGGTTATGCTGACTTCTTTTCACGATTGTGAAGGAATCATCCACAAAGAACTTTTTCTACGCTGCCAGACAGTTACAGGAGACTTTTATTTGGGCGTTATGAAGTGATTGTTGTCAAGAATTCATCGTATTCGGCCGGAATATTGAGAGAATGGCAGTTGCCGTATCACATCTTTCAAGAGTTGTAACTGAATTTTCGATCGAAACTCATTGTCTTGCAACATTAACCCTGTTCACCTGATCTAGCTCCGTGCGACTACTAATCTGCACAGAACAGACCCTAATGAGAAATAAAAACTCAGTGCTTCGATATAGGAAACAATATGGCCGTTTCTGCATAGAAACTAGCGCTACGCGTGCCATTATGGGAAACTAAACCGAAAGGCGCTTTATTTGAATTCTAGATTTCCCACGATCGAATTTAACTTGACTGAAATGGGGTATATGAACTAGTCTAATCGATGCAGAGTATTTCTGTCTCAAGTAGACTGTTCAGAAATTGAGAAAATAATGAGTCCTTTCACAATAACACTTTTATTTTGAAATAACAAAAATCTCTTAAACCATATATACAGAAAACATTTCCAAATATAAAATGAATTCTTAAGACATGTAAATAAAAAATATAAATCACATATCACAGAAAACAGGTACATTCTAATATTCACAATAAAAAAAATTCTGAAGTATTGTTGTCAGCCATATTATTGTTCCTCCATTGCTACCATTGGTCCCCCGTTGGGGGTAAACTGCATTCACTGCCATCTTCATGGCAGTTACCCCATACTGCTTCTGAAAATGAAAAAAACGCAGTAATAACTGTCTCAAGAATTTTGTATTTAAATGAATTTTAGATCACTGAAAATTTTTGAATATGGTAAAAATAGGCAATCTCATTACTAATCTTGGAAACTAGGGTTGCATTAATATTTCTGATAGGTTCATAGTAGATATATAAACCAAATATATACTCCGAGTAAAAAGAACTCAGAAAATTGAATGAATAATAACAATGTGTATGTCACAAAATAAACATGAATTATAGATAACGAAAGAAATGTAGGGTGTAAAAAACCTAAAAAATTCAATTATTTGATCACAGATCAATTCCTTTCTCCATGAGTGTAAAAGGTGCATGCAGGAAAATAAATAATATCACAGACTAGACAACATGTTTGTAAATAATTAAAGGATATAAAAGCCCAGACAGAACAACATGTATAGTACCCCCGACTGTATAAGATCGATGGTAAATAAATAACACGCACATAGTAGGGGGTTGATAACCCGCTCTTTAAAATCAAAGATTGCAGTCCTACTTATTTCTGAACCTTTTAGATTTGCATTCAGTCCTAGAAGTAATTGAGAAAAATGAGATTTGTAATTATCATTGAATCTGAAAGCAAGATATTCCTGATGCCCCTGATTATTCAGGAAAAAGTAAGTTTATTGTGAATGTCTCCTAAGAATTGAGAAACTTTTACTGAAGGATACAATAACTTAGACTTATTATCACAAAATTCCTTGAATGTAATAAAGGTGTGCTGTTGTTGGGGCACTTCGTTACATACCTGACATTCTGGGACTGTAATTTTTCGCAAAAGGTATCCTGCCACATAATAGGTAGCGTAATTGTCAGATATAAAAGTTGGTACATTTCCAGAACTCTCATTATATTCTTCATGAACAGAAGGTTCTGAATCCTCAGAATCAGTGAGTATTTTCTGTGAATTAGTCTGCAAAAAAAAAAGACAAAACATTCAAATTTTCACAGTCATCTCTTTTACGATTTCGATTAATTATGGGCGATGTTAAGTAGGGATTTTGTGTTCCCTACACCATGCTGTCTAATAATACAAAATAAATTTTCCAAAGGATCCAGATGGAAGGACCTTAATGAAAAATACAAGAGAATTTCTAAACTTGAGTCCAAGACACCAGCAACGGAAACACCTGAAAAGAAAATGATTTTGAAAGCACAAACCACAAAAATAAAAGGGTTTAGCGGGAAACTGAAAACTTTGACATTGACAGACATTTGACAATTCATTTATCGGCGTTTGAAGTTTGATCGACAGAGTTTGATACTTGACGTGGTTAAATTTATGCCATCTATATCTCAAACAAGTCTAGACCTCAAAAAAGTCTAGGGAATACTTACCAATATCTTTAAAATATGAATTTGATGATTCCAATTTATAGAAATCTTACGGTTTTTGTCAGGATGTATTGTATATAATGTATTTTCAAGAAAACAAAATAATATTTCATTTCTTCAAAGCACCTATTATAAAATAAATTTGAAATTTGATTATGACAAAATTTGGTAAAACACAAAAAAAATTCTGAACTAATATTTGCGAAACGATATGGAAGCTCTTATATTTTTCAGTACCCAGAAGGTCCTCCTCTGTTATTAATGACACTTTGGCATCGTCGCGGCATACTCAATATTAAATTGTCTATAACATTTTGGCCTAAATCATTCCAAGCCCCCTGAACTGCTAATCGAAGCTCCTGTTCATGATGGAAGACGTTTTGACGCACGAGATTTCTTTTTAGTGTGCCCCACACATGCTCGATGGGATTCAAATCTGGGGAGCAGGATGGCCACGGTAGAGGATCAATATCATTCTCTTCAAGAACGTTCAAGACAACTCTTGCACGATGAGGAGGGGCATTATCTTGTTGGAACAGTGGATTTTGACCCATTGTTTGGAGATACGGTACTACTTCAGGTAAAACTATCTCATTTGCGTAAGAATTTCCCGTGAGGTTGTTCTGTATGAAAACGAGGTCAGTTCTTCCACCAAGGCGTATACCTCCCCAACATTACTGATCCGCCTGTCTGTCTAACAACTTCTTGAGCATGCTGGATACAGTTTTGCTTTCCAGGTTCCCCCCATATTCGAATTGTTCTCGTATCGGGATAATAACTAAATCTAGATTCATCACTGAAGAGAACTGTGACCCACCTCTCTTGATCCCAGTTTACGTATTCTTGGCACCAAGCTAAACGAGCAGCGCGATTTCCGTTAGTCAGTTGTGGAACTCTTAAAGGACGTCTGGAGTGAAGTTGACCTTCGTGCAGTCGATTTCCTACAGTTTGATCGGAAATTTGGACATTATGAACTCGTGAGAGCTCTTGAGCTGATTGAGATGCTGTGGTCTTGAGCGACTGTAGTAATCCTGAAACGACCTGTATGGCGTTCTTCTACAATACCTGTTTCATTGAAACGCGACCATAAACGGTTTAGGACACTTGGGATACTTCCCAGAACCCTGGATACTTTCCGTTTTGAGCTCCCAGCTTGGAGCATGCCAACGCCTCGTACCATGTCTAGTCAAATGTCGTATTTCCATAGTCGAATCACAAAACCTAAATCTTTTATTTGTGCTTACAACAGAAACAAAGTGCCAACTAACGATTTCAAACACAGAATACATGAAATAAGTATAAAGCAGCGTCGCATCTGCTGCATTTTTAGTTATTTATAGAAAAAACTGAAATCTGTTGCGGCATAATTTGGTGAGAAATTGATGCAGGTGTTCATTTCTTAAAAAAAATCATCCATATTGATCGTTCTGGATACGATATATCGATATTCAGAAGTGTTCCCTAGACTTTGGGTGTTTATTATGGGAGGACTAGATAGATGGGTGAGGGGTCGTAAGGGGATGTTGAATGTTTTGGTCAGTAACTTGACCTTCTTATTAGGGTCTGTTCTGTGCTAATCTGTTCCTCAAGCTGCATTTGATGATAGAAGGAAAACGGCACAATTCCATTGTGGCAATTGAAAGTGCGGTGACCGACGCTCTAAAGGCCATTATAAGAAAGAAGATAGAGAAATCACTTGCAGTAGGCGAATGAATTGCTTAATAAAAAGAATTTGTATCAAAATTAATACTGGTTGTTTCCATTTTCAGAAAATATCGTATACTTACTGGAGGGTGAAAAGCTCTGAAAATTTTCAACATTCTTGATCACATCAATCACTAATTGCAATTATCTGCATGTCAATTCCCTCTCAAGCTTCTCAGGTTTTGAACCTATCTTATTAATTATCTTATCGAGAAGGAAATATTGCATGTACAATGAACTTGAATGAGATTATGCGCTATAATCTAGAAATGTACTGAGGTTTTAAGTATTACGAATTTTTGGAATTAGAAAATTCCCTGATAAGTTTTTTCTCAAAACCAATGATATGCAATGGTTAATGTATGATGGTCCAATTAAAATCAATTTTGTATTCACGGCCAATAGACTATTCCAAATAATTATAAAATCGATTTTGTTTCAATTCAATTTCTTGTTGTATGCCGAATTCTTAGAAAATCAACGAACCACATATTAAGGAACTTGAGAAATTTCCCTGCTTTCACTTGAAGATAAAAAATGGACAAGATCCTGTTTGAGAACTAATTAAATATGAAAATTATACCTTCTACTCGCAAGCGCACATTGGCTGTCCATATAAATGATATATCAATTATAATGAATAAAAAGTACCTAGTAATTGCAGTAATATACACAGAAGATATTTAAATTGCATATATCATTATGCAACGGGAAGAAAAGAAGATGTTAGAACTGAATTTCTATTATTAATCTATATATGGAAGATATATTACGTGATGTGATTTTCAAATAGTTGCTTAGTCGATATAAACAACAGTAGAAAAATTCATTGCGCCAAGAGATTTACGCAGAAAATCGAAAATTTCAAAAGAAGTTCAGATTAGTTGTAGAATTATTTTTCCATTAATCTATCAGCACTTAGGAATGCTTGAGATAATTGAATTAGAATTTACCTAATAATGAACAGTCTAAACTATTCTCATTATAAAAATCATATGATAAAAATTTATTCATCGTTACAGTATTCATTCTGAATGATTGAATAAGTTTAATGACTATTTATATATTATACCCTGTGACGAAAAAGTATCGAGAAATCTGAAATAAAACGTAAAAATCTTAATTTAATTCAATATTTATTGAATTTCCTTCAAAATATGTTCCATTTGAACCGATACACCTGTATCAACGTTTTTCCAATCATCGAAACATTTTTCATAGGCGCTTTCAGGGATAGCCTTCAGCTCCTTCTGCGAATTTTCCTTTATGACGTCTATGAAATCAAATCTGGTTCTCCAGAGCGGCAATTTCAGTCTAGAGAAAAGAAAAAGATACACGGAGTAGATCAGGCGAATAAGACGGCTGCTCGATGGCATTTATCGAGTTTTTGGTCTTAAAGTTGTTAATAACCGTGGCTCGATGAGATGATGTGTTATCTTCAAGAAAAATCCACGAATTGTTTTGCCACAAAACCGGCCGTACACGGCGAATATTTTAACGCAAACGTCTCAAAACAGTTGAATAGTCCTTATTGACCGTTTGAACTTGTGGAACGAATTCAAGATGAACTCACGAAATACAGAGAATAATAGTCTGACTTGGGCAGCTTTCGGAAATTTGCGGCACATACTCGAATCTGCTATTCCTGTGTGTCTGAGGAGGAGGGTTTTCGATCAGTGTGTTCTTCCTGTTTTGACATATGGAGCGGAAACAGTCATGTTCACAAGAAGAAACATCAGCAGAATACAAGTGATGTAAAGGAGAATGGAAAGATTGATGCTTGGAGTTATTCTGAGAGACAGAATACCTAAGCAGACTATCAGAAGCAGAACCGGAGTGAAAGGCGCTGTTGAAGCTATTCTCCAATTGAAATGGAACTGGGCAGGACATGTTGCCAAAATGCAGGCTGGTCGATGGACCAAAAAACTTATTGAGTGGAGACCAAGAAACGAGGCCTACAAAAACCGAGGAGGACCATCCTCCCGATGGACTGATGATATAAAGAGACTGGCCGGAAACTGTATTCAGAAGGCCAAAAACGGAAAAAGATGGATTGAATTAAGGGAGGCTTTTGTGCAGCAGTGGACTGTATGAGCTAATAATGATGAATGATGATGACACCACGAATATTGAAGAAAACAATCAGCATAGTCTGGATTGACATTGACGAGATTTTCTCTGTTCTGGCTCAGTTTTTCCTACCCATTCCGATAGCTGTTGGCTCGTTAGTGTGTTGTATTCATAGAGCCATATCTCATCACCCGTTATGATCTGTCCCATGAACGTGGGATCAGAATTCGCACGATCCAGCATGTCTGCAGCTACCTGCATTCGGTACTGTTTTTGAAGAAAATTCAGCTAACAAACAAGTGGTTTCGAGAGATGTTGAGATCACGAACTATCTCTCTAACACTGGCGTGACGATTTTCGAGCTCCATTTTCTTGATTTTTTTGACGTTATCCTCGGTTGAAGAGGTCAAAGGCCGTCCACATCGAGGCAAATTTCGACGATCTTCCAAATGTCCCTAAAGGCTTTGTACCACTCGTACACTTGGTTTTTCGATGAAACAGAGTCTCTGTTACCTTTCCTCCTTCCGCAAAGAATCAGCGCACGGAATTTCTTTAAGAACATGAAATTTGAGACAAACTCTTTGTTCAATTTTTTTTCCATTGTGAAATTTGCAGAGTACCACTGAGGTCGAGTGGTTTCAGCAGCTGTTGTAAACAAACTATTTGACAGATCACGTGAATGTTTGGCATAGTAATTAAAAATAGTCCTACCAACATACAGAAACTTAAAATACTTAGTTCATAGCGCTTAGTTTCTATCTCGTTGTAGTACAACAAGAAATAGCCGAGAAACAAACATGCGATAATATGTTTTTAGCAAAAACTAGCATTAATACGATATCGAAATAGCTAAAAGCCTATGTAGGTGGAAAATAGTTAGCCGAAAACCTTGAAAAATATTCTTTTTTTCTCTCAAGTAAATTCAATAACAGGAATATGTGAAACTTCAATTTCTATGTCTATTCAAATAAGAACTAGTTTAAAAATAATTTCATAACAGATTTCTCCATTTGCGTTTCGGAAGTACGAAAGATATTATAGCAGATGCAAATACTGGAATCAGTGTTGAAAAAAGAATTTTTGTTTTAGCTGATGCATAGAGATGAATCTTCGTAGAAACAGTAGCTATCATCATTTTACGTATCACCAAAAGCTCATTTCCATTAACTAAAGCTGAAATAGGCGTTAAAACATAAATTCTCTCGCACGATAGACGAAAGTAGCTCAATGGTCAATCGATTTTTTCTTCACTCCGATCTCGGTGCAATTAGTTCCATTTTGAAAGATAAACAGTTTAAAATAATGACATTAAACTCTGCCTTTTATGTGGATGGCCTACTTAAATGACTAACTGAATACGGAAACATACAACTGAAATCGAAATGTTGATATATCGAATTTATTCTGTTACCAACAAGTCGAGTGGAGCAAATTAGGAGAATGTTTCTCATAAATATGGAAGCAGTCTTAAAGTTCGTATCTACCTTGCATGAATCAGGTTTGTGACATGATTTGTTTAACTGAATATGGTTGATTGTTTGCTCACGATTCTTGAATCTCAGTCGGAAATAAACTGTTTAATGAGGTTCATAAGCGATATTTTTCCAAATCACTGACTCAGTGGAAAATGTAGAATTGATAACCCGAAACATCAATATACCAAAATCAAATCAAGAAGGAGTTGGTCAATGGTATAATTCTGTTTTCTGATTGAAAATTCATTAGTTTTTCGACACTGTATGTATTTAGCCTTTACTATCTGGTAATTAAGCATGATTAAAACACAAATGGAATTTTTATCATGCCTCTTCTACCAATGACTGAATGAAATTAATAGATCAGTGTTACCGAGGTTTTGAACTTTGGTTCGTCATCGGACAGTAAGAAAAGTTACCTGAAATATACAAGGTTCACTAATAAGGACGCTGGGATTTGAAAACGTCATCTGTCAAGCTTTTTGTTTCTTAGAAAAAATCAACAATTCATGATTCCGAACTACACAAATAAACAGTGTCACAAAATTATATAAAATTATTACGAAAATAAGGGATCTGTCAAACAGTGTTTTCGCGCATTTTGTGAATATTTAGGTGCAAAAAATCGCCCTATTGAGTCGGCTATACTGCGTTTAGTGAAGAGGTTTGAATTGAAATTCACGCTATTGGATGTGAAGCGTCTTTTTAGATCAAGAAATGCAAGAAGCGCCGAAAATATTGCAGTGTTCACGAGAATAAAGAACACTCGATTCCACGTCGTTCGCAAGAGTTGGGGCTCTCACACTGTGTGTGTATTTTAATAATAATAATAGTAATAAAAGGTTTTCATTTGTGAGCAATTATCTTGCTAAGAGAACTACACTTAAGATGAAGCCTAGCAGAGCTATTCCTATTCAACCTATACATATAATATAATTATACAGTCGGTCGAGTAAGAGCATAGTCATTATTGTGAAAAAATTGAGATACAAAATACAAAACGTCTTTGAAATATTGTTTCATTTGTTCTTAAACGTTCATGCAAAAACATTTATAGCAGGTCCAATCGCCTTCAGCGTGAATAATAGCATCTTCTAGGTATTCTTTCCACGAGATTCTTCTCGTATTCATGTGGAAACGACGTCCAAATCTCTTCAAGCTGCTTAGAATTGCAAGGTCGATTCTTCCCAAGCTTCATCTTGATTTGAGTACAAACTTTTTCAATTGAATTGGCATCGGACGACTGAGATGGCCAATCCAAAGTCAGGATACCATTTTCATTATTCCACGAGCGACAAGCCTTGCTGCTGTGTTTTGGGTCGTTGTCTTCCTGGAGACTCCAAATCTCTTTCTTCTTCTCGTACCATTTTTAATCAGTCGGAAACAGAGCTTTCTTGTAAATTTGGTCATTTTTTGAACGTTCAAGTTGTCCGTAAACACGTTCAACGATCCGAATCCCTTTTCTGAGATGCATACCCAAACATGAACTTTCACAGGGTGAAAGTTCATGTTTCTTTGGAGCAAGCTGTTAGTGGTCGTCGTCCAGGCATGCTTAACGATTGGAAATGCTCAAAAAGATGATTCATCAATGAATATAACATTACCCCAATCACGATCCAAATGTTCCCTTGCCCATTTGAGACGTTTTTCAATGTGTTTTCCCACTCAGCATTAGCTTTTGCACCGTACTCCGAAATGCTTAGCGATTTGCAAGCAACTGCTTACGAATAGTTTCGTGCAATATTATCAAACTTTTTTTGACAATTTCACAGCATCTTCACGCAGAGACAATGTTGAATTCTTCACGAACAGGGCACAAACCACTTTTCTATCTTTTCTTGACACTAAGCCAACTGAACCGCAATTTGGGAAATCGTCCACATTTTTTTCGCCTTTGTAACGGTTAATCCACTTGCTGACGAACTGTTTCGACTTTTGCATGTACTTTGCAGCAGCCGTTTGTGTCGTTTGTGGTCCTTTGGGGTGTAAGCACAAAAAAACTGCTTCGAAGCACGACGCGTAAGCGGTACTCATTTTGGGAAAATGCTAGGTTAGAATTAAAAACAACAGCCAGCTCATTCTCCTTTATAAAGCATGAAGAAATAGTTTGCCCTCTGTAAGAGAAAAAAAATTACAGAGTTTTCATTGATTGAACGCTAGTAATCGTGACTACGCTTTTACTAGACCGATTGTAGATTGAAATAAAAAGAACAAAAATAAAATATAATTGTTTTCAAGGAAAATGCAAAAGCCATCCAAGTTAACCGTGAAAAAGATGAAGGAAAAAGACAAAATGAAAACAACGGCCATTTCAGAGCAGCAAGAATAAAAAACGAAGAAAATCAATTGTGAAGAAAAAACAGAAGAGATACATTTGCCGAATTAATCAAACCCAATCTGTTGCAAATGGATTAGGTGTTGTTTCAGGCGAGTGCGCATTGAGATTGTTGAAAGGTTTTTCAAACTATTCGAAACTTGATTATAAATATTCACAAAGTTATATGTGAACGTTCTCCTGAAAAAAGCTGAATAGAATCTAGGCAGAGAAAGTATAAGAAAATTTCTCGAATTAGTACTGCTCATATCACCCCTAAATATTAATTTCTTACGAAGGTACAAAGGTTCACCTGATTGTCCACTGCGTTGTACCAATGTAGTAAGGTGAAATTCAAATAAGTGATGAATCGTCAGCCATTTCAATTTCTGAATTCTAGCAGAAATATGGTCATATTTCCGCAAACGGCAGACGAATCGGCAGCATGCGTTCTGGACGCGCTGCAGTCTATTCTGCGTTAGCGTGTCCAAGCAAGGAAATACGACAACCAAAGCATAATTCAAAAAAGGTAGCACTAATGTCTCAGCTAGTTTTTCCTGAATTTGAAATTAAGAACTCTGGCATTCATGTATAATGCCTTTAAGGCTCCATAACTTTTTCTGATCACCTTGGAAATATAGGCCTGAAAACGAAGGCCACTGTCAAAAATTACACCGAGGTTCTCCACAGTGCCCTTCAAAGCTATTGATTCCCTCGAGATCTCAACAACAAAGTCCGAGTCAATAAGCTTTCTAATAGATTCCGTTCCAAAAAGTATGAGTTCACACCTACAAGTGTTCAATTTAAGGTCATTTGCCTCGGCGTATTCAAAAATTCTAGACAAACCGGCGTTGATAATTTCCGCAGCAGCGGGAGCACGTAGAGCGTCAGAGCTATGAAAAAGCTGAGTGTCATCTGAAGAAGTACGAGCCCTATACGAATCAATTTCTTGAAAAATATCTGCAGTGTGAAGAAGAAAGAGTAAAAGCCCCAGAACATATCCCTGCAGCACCGCAGACTTCACAGGAATGGTATCAGAACAGTCATTGTCAATAACTACCACCTGGGAACGCTTGTCCAAATATGACTCAAAAAATTGTAACTCAGTCACATCGAAACTAAAACACTTCAATTTTGCACATAGTAATCGGTGATCAACTCTGTCGAGAGGTTTCGCAAAATCTGAGAGGATTTACCACAATCAACGGACCTATCAATATCATAAACTACATCCAGAAGCTAGGTTGCCATGCTGTTCCCCCACGGAATCCAGAGTGCATCGGTGATATAATTTCATTTTCCAACAAATAATCATTTATTTGGACCACAATGAATTTCTCCAGAAATCAAGACATTGAGGGAAGGATACTGATGGGACGAAGATCAATATTAGTCTGTGGGATTCTTCACCTTGCGCAGAGGCCTCACCAATGACAAATTCCAGCATTCAGGAAATCCGAATGCGGATTTTATTCATGTGTTCTGTAGAATTCCTATGCCGCTCCACAAGCATTTCTCTGTCCAAACACAGATAAGAAGTAGGAGTTACCTTCACAACAATCCTTGAGAAAGTCAGGAATCTCTTTGTTGCCATGATTATTTTCAATGCCCAAGTTCCTAACCGCCTTCCACAGGAGCTCTCCATATTGTGCCACCGCCAGGTGATCCAAATACCCACTCTTCTCAACGCGTACAGCATTTGTAGCCATATTCCTTAGTCGCCTGTAATCTGCCAGATCCATTGTGTCCTTTGTTCTCTTATACTTACTCATGGCATCGTTTCTCAATTTCGTTATGTATCGAAGATTGTTGGTTAATCAAGGAGCATACATCTTACTAACTTTCACTGTTCTGAGAGGAGCAATCCTGCCGAATAGAATCAAAATATTGATATTTAATAATTGAATTCTACTGTTGACATCATTTGTATATAATATATCAGCCCAAGTAGCGTCATGAAGTTCCGCAGCAAAGCTGTTGGAATCGAGATTCCTTAAGTCTCTATATTTAATGATGCGTGGTTGAACAGAAGGACAAGCGAAATTTGCCGAACAGTGCACCAACTGGTGGTCAGAACAAGCACTATCCAGGACACCAGAATCGACAACATGATCAACAACGTTAGTGAAAACCAAATCTATGATAGACTCGCTGGTCTTAGTGATACGCTTAGGTTTCGTAAACAATTGCTTAAAGTAATACGATTCTGCAATCGAGCCCAATGCGACATCAACTACCTGATCGATATTGAAATCACCTGTAACGAAGATTTTTGGATACTGAGACGAGATAAATGGAAGGATATTTTCAAAGTATTCCCGAAAAACAGATGGGAAAGAAAAGGGATCTCTATAAATAATACCAACAAGAATCACATTCCTACCCAGGACACTTGGTCCACATGTGTTCAAAAGAAGATATACTTTCAAAATCACACAGCACCTAACAGACTCTTGAATTTCTCTTATAATAAATTCCTACTCCTCCGCTTCGTCGACCAACTCTGTTTCGTTCCCTGAAATCATAATCTGGAAGCTGTTTTGTATTTAGTAGAGATTCATTCTTCAACCAAGTCCCAGAAAGACAGTTGAACTTGGACCTGCGTCCATACAAGACCCATTCCACTCAAGAACTATTTCCGGTGACCCTCAAAAGCGCCGTATTTGCAAATTGGGCGTCACGGCAGCTTGACAACGATAACAATCCCACAAGAAAATCATCTTCGCTAACAAAGCTTATTTTTAGCTTGATGGCTTTGTCAATAAGCAAAATTGTAGATTTTAGTGTGAGTCAAAACCAAAAGATATATTGGCGAAACACAAAGACTGAGGATCTGGTGCCGAGTTCATGCTGGCGGTGTTTTTGGGCCATATTCCTCTCATGACGATGTTGGAAACGTATGCACCGTAAATGGCGAGCGATATCGAAGCATGATCTGTCTTTTCTTCTTCGAACAAATTGATGAACTGGACTTGCATGACATGCGGTTCCTGCAGGATGAATCCACACACCATATAATGGCCAAAATAATCAATTTGTTAAAGAGCTCGTTGAGAGACTTATCTCAGAAAATGACTCAGCCAATTGGCCATATCGATCGCCTGATCTCACGCTGCTAGACTTTTTTCTGTGAGGATTCATAAGATAAATGGCTTACTCCAACAAACTGACAACTTTGTATCAACTTCAAACCACTATTGAGGGCGCAATAATCAACGAAATAGAGTCAGCAGTTTGTCTGAGAGTCATGAAAAATTGGGTTGAAAGAATGTGGTTCTGGCTGCGCTGGTATGGCAACCATATGAAAGATGTTGAATTCCATAAACCATTGGTATGAAATTATGTACAAAATGAAGAGAAAAGTAGCTCAAAATCTCAAAGCGTTCTATTGTTATTGTATTTTGAAATCCCAGCCTCCTTAATGGGAATAGGTCGTTATTTGGAATTGGAAAAACCAGATTTTAGGTATGTAGTTAACAAGTACTGAACACTATCCAACATCTGCAACGAATGTTAGGGCGCAGATCCCCATACATGGCAACAATATTCCAAAGCATGTCAAATCTGCGCCTTATATAGAAGTAACAGCTGAGACGACGTGAAGTATCGCTTGGCTCTGCAAATAAAACTAAGTTTAGCTAATGCAGACTTAGCTATTACTGACACATGTTCATGCCAGCAAAACCTGGAGTTGTCGATTATTCCGAGAAGGTGCATCGACTCTTTGGATGCAATTTGTTGGCCTTGCATGGATAGAGGAGGTTCTCCAGCGGGGACCTTCCTGAAAAACGTAATTGCTTGCGTCTTGCAAAACTGAAGATCTTGTTCTCTGAAGATCGTTCATCTGCAACAGAACCAAGTTCCATCGTTGATGCATAAACATGAGAGACCTAGGCGAGCAGATCTCCTGTCGATCTTTGCCTGTTAAAACCATATTGACGGTCGTGGATAATTCCTTGCAGCTCAAGAAATTTGATGAGTTCATCGTTTATGACTCTTTCCATCACTTTGGACATAATGGGCGGTAGTTTTGGGGTAAGGACTTATTTCCTTTATTTGGAATCTGATTAATTCTCGCAATTTTCCAGCTGTTCTGAAAAGTCTGGCTTTCATAAGAAATCTGAAACAGACGGTGAAGAATGGGTGCTAGTTTGGGAGCACACTTTCTCAGAACGATTGGCGGTATTTCGTCTAGACCAACTGCCTTCTTGCAGTTCAGCTGCTCGAAGCCCGTTTCACAGTGCTAACTTTCTGCCATGGAAGAATTTGTAGGTGGAATGTCGGTGGTATTGCGTTGGATGAATCTAGCACATAATTCTTTGAGAACAAGAGAGCAAAGAGATTGGCTTTCTCTTTCGGAGATGATGCTATACTTCCGTATTCTCTAACAAGAGGCGGAAACGCAGAAATTATTTATAATAGTTTCAATGAGTAAATGATTACATACTCGTATACTCGACAAAAAGTTTCGTGATTGTCCAACACTACATGTTGATCCATTCAACATCAAATATATGTATCGACTGATTCTTCAAATAATATCTTCTTCTGAAAAAGATTAAGATATTCATGCGTCTTGGTTACGTCCAACTCCTCTTACGCTAGACTCAACACTGAATACAATGTTTTCGTAAAATAAATTTCAAATTTCTGTGTCAAGTACAATAATTTACCATCTTTTTCTTATTAGAACGATGTTCTTATTGAAAGTTGCTTAGCTACTTTCAAATTGCAGGATCGTGATTCAGGCTAGAGTTCAATTTGATTCGCAGACAGATGATTTGTGGATTTAATAACTTTATATCACTTTCAGTTGCTTACTCGGTACACGATACAAAAAGTCGATGTTGATTTCATCATGCTTCAAAATCGTGTCTGAAAACAATTTCTCCACGTCGAAAACCTGACATAAAATACTCACAATAAGGTAAACGAGTTTGTGGTGTTGAAGTTCCTTCATT
The DNA here is from genome assembly GCA_013387265.2 of Cryptolaemus montrouzieri. Classification (NCBI taxonomy): domain Eukaryota; kingdom Metazoa; phylum Arthropoda; class Insecta; order Coleoptera; family Coccinellidae; genus Cryptolaemus; species Cryptolaemus montrouzieri. The sequence goes on from JABFTP020000185.1 coordinate 132,216,458, forward strand.
TCTTCAATGAGAATCGGTGACAAATACCAAAGTCAGGGCGAAGGTGAATAATAAAAAGAGATTTATGAACGGCAACAAAGTGTTCATCGGAGTTCAAAGTTTTAACAATTACGGAGTTGAGAAACTGCCTTTTACAGCGGCGTCGTGTAGAGGGTTTTCGATTATAGAAATTTCTAGGAGCTTAGTTATCTTACATTTAACAAAAAAAGACACAGACAGGTCGAATGTTATAATGAGTATTATTGATGATTCATTCATTTTATCGAAACTCATTTTCAGATGAAATGAAATATATTCTATACAAAAGATTAGGTTTTTCAGAAATTGTATCAAAATTTCACTGCCGGTAGAATGAACCATATTTCAAGATCGCCGGAACGTTTTTCACTGAAAAATTCGAATGGGGCATTCAGTCGGTAATTCAGTCTTTTCTAAACAATTTGACCCACTGATCTTAAAAATATTCCAAGACCTCATGGCGTTGGCACTCCTGAAGTTATTGTGTTTTTCATGGATGTTCTAGGAAGACTAAGAATCAATTTTTAATAAAACCAACCTAAAATTTGATTTCCGTTCGAATTCAAAATGACCGAGTTCCTCAAATATTAACAATATTCCCCGCGTATTGAAAAAGTTTTCGTCGTAATGAATCAACTGCGTAATTCAATCATTAGATTGAAGCTTTCCCATAATTTTGAGGGGTCGAACTCGAATATTGATTCAGAATTGTGCCAATTGTCGTCAATAGTGTTTCTCTTTTCCACCATCATATGCACTTCCCGTTGTGAAACCTCTGAACATAGACGCATGTATTAACTCTATGATAAACAAAAAATAATGAAATGTCATCGAGTTTTAGACGACATCTGTTTTGAACTCGAATTTTATCTTGGTGTAGCTTGTTTTTGACGTTTGAAATTGTTAACAATGGTTTTAACAAATGAGGATGAGCGTTTCATTGAATGTTTATTTGTGCGTGGAAAATATTACGCCAATGTTTTGCCCCTAATTACAAAAGGAGTACAATCCATGATCCTATACATACGCACCACAAAAATTGTCTCATCACCTGATATTCTGAATTCCACAATCGATTAAGCAGCTCGATCGCAGTTTCTTTGTCAACATATGTTTTTGGACATATGAGGGGGAAAAATCTTATCAATGTAGTAACATTTGTTTCCATATGATCTCAAACACGTCTGAAACAAGAATAAGTTTATTTGACTATCAGTATTCATTTAATTTCTCTTCAAATTTTACGCTAAATTAATGCAATTTTTCTGTGTTTCTCGTTGATTTTTGAATCTTTGAATTTATTGTAATGTCTGCTTAACGTCCTGGACGTATTCGAGTGATCATGAAGTGGTAAGAATTGTAACACTTCTAGAGGAGCGGCGTAGCCAACGTTACGTGGTTAACTTGTTGAATTTTAACCAAAACACTATTTCAAGAGCAATTAATCGGTACCACGAAAAAGGTAATATGGAAGAAGGGCCGGACAGGGAAGAAATCGGATAACAACACCAGTTGATGATCGTTGGCTTCGTTTAACTGCACTAAGAGTTCGGCACTGTACGACTAGAATGCTACAAAATGAACTTGCACTTTCCAGAAATGTGCATATTTCATTGCAAACTGTTAGGAACAGGCTCAGAGAAGACGATATCAGACCAAGGGTGGCTTCTACCGACCCGCGTCTCACCAGAGAGCATCGAGTTGAAAGACTTCAGTTTGCGAGGGATCATACAAATTGGGGTATTCCAGAATGGTCGAATGTTCTCTTTTCCGACGAGTCCAGGTTCTGTCTAGTATCAAATCATGCATGCCTGTATAAAGACGACCTGGGGAACGGTATCAGCAAAGCAATATCCGGCAAACCGAAAACTTCGGAGAGGGCGCAGTAATGGTGTGGGGAGGCATTTATTTCCATGGTCGAACTGAGTTAGCCCTAGTGAATAATGGAAGAATGACAGCGGCCAGATACATCGCAGATATCCTTGACTCCATGTTGTACCCTTTGGCCCATTGATTGGCGGAAACTTCATTTATATGCATGATAATGCTCGGCCTCATGCAGCTAGAGTAGTTACAAAATTTCTGCAAAATGCCAAAATTGATATTTTAAGATGGCCAACCAGAAGTCCCGACTTGAATCCCATACAACATGTTCGGGACAACATGAGGTGGAAATTAAGCAAAGTAGGATGCCTTGTAGAATACTCAAACAACTAGAAAATCTGCTTCCTGAAATTTGAAACTCAGTGAGTCAAGAGTACATCCAAAATTTGTTTGAGGGGCTTCCGAGACGTATACTGGCAGTAATTAGGGACCGGGAAGGAACACTCGATTCTGAAAATGATTAGTAACCATTCGATGCCAGTTGATTGGTCTCTTCGCGAATGTTTGAAGGTGGTAGAATTTTTTAATTTTTCATTAACTCGGAAATTGTTGATATTTTCCATCATAAACTTATCTCTTTTGAATGATATCTTCTTATTTCACACTTCTGTAAGTAACCAACATAAACAATACCCGCATTTTCGTATAACCTTTGGTTTTCTGACGAATGCACTTCTTCTCTTCTTGGAAAGGTCAACCAGAATAACTATAGATTTTTGAGCAGTAAAAATGTATTTTGAGAATCGCATACTCGATATATGCAAAAGTTGAATGTAGGAGTAGGTATTTCAGAAAACCTCCTAATCGTAGCTCTGTTTATTCTTGGTAGTTTAAACGGCGAAATTTAACAACTTCATGTGATGGACACATTGATTGAAGATAATTTAGAAATCGATTCCACACTACTCGAATAACATTCGTTTTACGAACAAGACGATGCTCTTCCTCATTCCGCCTAACCAGCTTACCAATACCTCAATTTTCAATTTCCTAGTAATTGAATGTCATAAAATTACTCAAAATATGCTGAATCATGTTACAGACGGTTTTCAGTAAAAATTGTATAACAACCTTTTTTATCAATATTGAAAATGCGTTCTGGTTTATTCATGATATCATTATCTTGCAGAATTCTCTTCAATTTGTAAAATTAATCAGTAATTACGGTTCTATTCAGATTTTAGGCTTGACTAATATTGTTATGACGTTTGAGGAATCCCCTTAACCAATCTCGTCCAATAATCACGTCTCCATTTGCTACTGGAATATTGTTTAATTTGCAAAGTTCGGAATACTCTTTGTGTTATTGGATATCCTACACTACACAGACGGATTATATGAGATGATAATGTTTTTTCTTCGTTGTAACTTTCGGGTTTTCTACCCGAAGCGGACTGTGTCTGATTATTTTCTCTTAAATAGAGCCTTAGAGCTCTTCTTGGCATGTCGAAGTGTTTGGCAGCTGTATATACTGTTACCGTGTCCACTACGGTATCTAACCATAGATCGCTCTAGGCCCCTCCGAATAAGCGTGTTACCGTGTTAACCACGCTTCCTTAATCACAGATCGCCTAGTAGACCAGGCTAGGCACAGAACGTACTCTGGGCCTACCTGGACCGAGGGTTCAAATATCCGTGCATTTCGGAGACTCACTCACTTTCTCTTCAACGACCTTTACGAATACACACTGTCTTAGAAAACCGGCTGCAGCACGCGTTGCCACGAGCCGGCTTTCCGTACCCACGTCATATTGCCAAACCGCCGTTGTATACCAACGAACCACGTGTTTTTATTTCATTTTAATTCTACGTTTACGAAGAGTGTTTGTGTTAACCATCAGTGTTTCCATCGTGTGTGTCACCCCATCCCGGTAGCAATACCTTCATTGCATCTCGCTTGATAGCAGACAAAGCTGCTTTCATATCATTTTCGGTCCATTTGCAACGAATCTCTTCACTTTTGTATAGCGCCAAACAAGAAAATTAACATAGTTGTAGGTCCCCAAAGATGTCGTAATGTAAATATGACCAGTAAGTGGCCATATTTCCAGCTACGATAATTTTCTTCCACAATTCACTTTATTTATTAAACACATCAATAGTTTGAATATGATTCTAAATTATTTAGATAGTAATATTATAATAATCGATCAATAAAATATCGCAATATAGGTTAATAACTCACGTGTAGTTTTTATAACAGCGACACTTTTGATGAATTTTGTCCAATTGGTCGGGTGCAGGGGTCAACGGCAGGTATGATGCTACTTATGTTTTTCACTTAAGAGAAATCCTTTTTGAAAACATTTATTTTATCAAAACGGAATAAAATAGGAGCTTTTGTCAGACTGAATAATATAAGATATACAAAGAAAATTTATAACATCGGTCAACACGGCGTAGCCGTGTTTGTGAAATAAGATCAGCTGATCCGGCAGTTCCTCAGGGAAGCATCTTTTCCTAGAACGTAACTCCTCCATCCTTAGAAAAGAGTTTCGGACGGGAAGAACAAAACTAGTTCTTTGACTTGGCCTGGCGATTGACTGAAATCTTGTGGAACACTCGGAGAATCTTCCTCTAGATTGTTTTCTATTACTGCATTTCTTCGACGCAATCTTGAGCTAAATCCAAACGATTACCATAAAAATTATGATGTATACACGGTGGTCAGGTTAGGTTAGCTAGGTGATCCCCTGTAGTTATTTTTATTTCGGGTAAAAATAGGTGTACTAAATCTAAATTTCCTGAAATGGCTTTAATAATATTGCCCAGACCAATGACGACGTTTTTTTCGTTTTCTATCTTCAAAGGGATAAATAGATTCAAATTTATTCCAAATGTAGTTAACTTGATATTGTATGTGTTGTTCCAAAGTTTCTGTAGGGTATTCGACTGTATTGAATCGATTTGAGAGAGAAGATTTGAAATTTCTGTATTGATTGACAATAATTTCTATTTCATTTCCGATGGGGTACAGATCAACATAATGGGAGAATTTATGAGTTCTGATTTTGACTTTAGCCAACAAAAAAGGGGAGGAATACAGGGTTTTCTTTAAGATCCACTATTTTCATCGGTACCACCATGAACCGGTGGATCATCATCAGGATCAGTTTCCTGCAATAAATTTTGAAGTCGTTTAGCTCTCAGTTTCTTAAAAATGTTTTTGTGATGAGTACTGCGTTTAGTTTTCAATTTAAGTTCTTCATTTTCCCGTAGTTTTTCTTTGTTGAAGGGCGCTTTCAGTTCGTTACCGCGAGATTTGACGTTTTTTCGGAAAACTGTCGATTGCCCTTGGTGATAAATTGGTTTTTCATGCTCTTCGTTTGCTTTACCTATACAAGGATATCCACCGGGACCGACCGTTAAAAATTTTTCAAGTTCCAATTACAATATCAAGCTGAAATTTTATACGCGTCTATAACTAGCGATTTCCAATTGAAGTGAAATACTTTCGAAGTGATAATATTTCCGGTTATACAGGAAGTGGGTCATCACTTTGCTATTTCAAATGGCAATCCACCTTTTTCATTATACATCTAGAACCGACATTTGAGCAAGGCATAAAATATCCAAGTTGTTGGCACTTATCTGTCAAAACTTTTGACAGATTTAATTATTTTTGTTATAAACTCTATTTTTGAGGAACATTCAAAAAAATTGTAGCTCGTAAAACTTTTGCTCTACAGACACAATTTTTGTTTAGGTGGATAGAAGAAAGATAAGGAATTTTCTTAAGCAATCTACACATGTCGAATGTTTATTGCGTTGTTTTGTATGATTTTTTCAATTTGGCCTTTTTCAAACAGCAATAACTCAATTTTTTCAAATTGCACGTACCAATTTTTATATTGCCATCAGATGAAGCGACAAATTTCAAATGGAATTGTATTAGCATGTACTATACCCATATCTTATAGTTCCGAAATAATTTGGGATTATATTGAATTTTGATGATTTTGCAAGAATTAACAGAGAATGCTTTGAAATATTTGAATCAAGTAGCTGAACTGGCTACGCTCACCTGACAGGTGCCTAAAATTAATGGACTTGTCACTTCGTTCATTCGAATTTTATATTTCAACAAGAATTGTCGTTATTTCAGATTGAAAATATCCAAAAAATACAACACATTTGGAATAAAACCACTGGTTATTCAAACGAAAATATAATTAATCTTTTTAAATTCATTTTAGAATGTCAAAAATAAGTGGATAGAAATTGCAGGCAAATCAATAACCAATTTCCAAATTTACGTTCTATGAGTAAAATGAAATTTCGAAGCATTAGAAGCAATTTTCTACAATTCGGATGAATAAAAATAGTAGGAACTAAGCGAAAACCAATCAACGAAGATAATTACATGAATACGAATAAATGATAGCACACATCATAAGAGAAAACTAATTTACGAACTGAATAAGTGTTCAATATGGGCCCTATTTTGCTCGATACACTTGACAGCTCATATACGAACATGATGAGTTGCCCTCCTAGTTTCCTCTAGATCAATATTACGAAATGCATTATGAATGCGCTCTAGTAACTCTTCCTTACTTCTTACAGGAATGAGATACACTTCACTCTTGATTTTGCCCCGTAAATAAAAATCAAGGGGCGTCAGGTCCGGAAAACGCGGTGCCATAAATTTGGTCCTTGATTATCCCACCATCTATCCTCGAACATTTCTTTTAGCTGCCGATCTACAGCTCGTGTTTTATGTGCTGGTGCACCATCCATTTGGTAATAGCAATCCCTCAGGATGTTAAGGAATAATCCATCTGAAGAATTTGTTAATGTTCCTCTCAAAATTTCCAGGTATCTTTGTCCCTTTACATTTTCCCCATAAATGTGATAAGCAAACAAATCCTTCATTAAAATTGCAAAAACGTTCACGCTGAATTAATTTTGGAAATTAATAACCTTAATGAAATGTGGATTTTCTGTGGCCCAAAAATGTCGATTTCTCCTGTTGGTTATTTCACTTTCATTAAACTTGGCTTCATCAGACCATATAATTTTTTGCAGAATTGTCTCATCTTCTTGAAGCCGAATTACTAAATTTTCACAGAAATTTAGCCGCTTGGGAAGGTAAGTTGGTTTCAATTTTCGTAGTCTGATAAGAGAATACGGGTGCATGTTATGTTTCTCAAGGATCCTTTGAATGGAAGTATAACTCAATCCAATATCCATTGATGCTGACTTAATAGAAGCATGTGGATTGGCACGAAGATACTCTAGCGTATTAATTTTATTGTCGTCGTCCTCGAGAATCGGTTTTCTTCTAGTTTCTATGTATTTTGTTGGAGAAAATTGCTTCTAATCCTTCGAAATTTCGTTTTACTCATAGGCGCCAAATTTAGAAATTGGTTATTGAATTGCCTGCAAGTTCTATCCACCACTTTTTGACATTCGCCATGAATTAAAAGAGATTAAACATATCCTCGTCTGAATAATCAGCCATTTTATTATCAATCTGGTGTTTTTCAAAAATTTTCATTTCAAATTAACAATTCTTGTTGAAATATCAAATTCGAATGAACGAACTGACAAGTACATTAATTTTAGGCACCTGTCAGGTGAGCGTAGCCAGTTCAGCTACTTGATTCAAATATTTCAAAGCATTTTCTGTTAGTTCTTGCAAAATCATAAAAATTCAATATATTCCCAGATTATTTCGGAACTATAAGAGATGGGTATATGCTGATACAATTCCATCTGAAATTTGAAGCTTCATCTGATGGTGATATAAAAATTGGCACGTGCAATTTGAAAAAATTGAGTTATTGCTGTTCGAAAAATACCAAATTGAAATCATACAAAACAACGCAATAAACATTTGACATGTGTAGACTGCTTTAAAAATTCCTTGATCCTTCTAGTACCTACGCAAGCAAAAATTGTGTCTGTAGTGCAAAAGATCTACGATCTACAATTCTGTCAAAAGTTTTGACAGATAAGTGCCAACAACTTGGGTATTTTATGCCTTGCTCAAATGTGGGTTCTAGAGGTATAATTAAAAAGGTAGATTGCTATTTGAAATAACAAAGTGATGACCCACTTCCGGTATAACCGGAAATGGTTTCACTTCGAAAATATTACACTCCAATTGGAAATCGCTAGTTATGGCCGCGTATAAAATTTCAGCTTGATATTGTTTTTAACGGACGGTCCCGGTGGATATCCCTGTATATATATATATATATATATATATATATATATATATATATATACACGGTCAATAAGACTTATCTTTGGTGAAATAGATGACGTAGAGGTCGTCTATGTTAGAGTCCCCAATCACTTAGGGGGTTCAAATTCGAAAAACTTCTTGTATTTTACTGCTGCATATGAGGGAAAACCTCTATTTCAACTTCGGATTCAACTGGTTTTCTGGACGCCAGATAAGAGCTTCCTACGACTTTTCCTTAGAAATCTCTATCTACGAATCTCCACCTAGGACCTATGTTTTTGATAAGATAAAGATATACCTCTAATTTTCACTACAGAATTTGGATATAATATAATTATTTCAAATGCAATTAAAGAGGATTTTCAAGAACTAATTAGCTAGAAGGTCTGCGGCAAAAAGATAGTGCTGGGGAAGTTTCGGAAGCCGGTAAGACATACCATCTCATAGACGGATTATGCGCGTCAGACTGTTAGCCAGTGGTGTGACACATATGGAGGGGTTGACTGGAATCAGGTGTTTTAATTTAAATTGTTGTGACATGATTTCAGCACGTTACATGGCGTCTGGTCATATTTCACGGCTGGCCATATTCGACCCAGGTATTTAGTTTGAATTTCAACCAGTGATTCTGGGTCCTCACTATTTTTAAGGGTACATGAGACTCTACCGAGTTGCCGAGACATTTCTTAATATTGCATAATCGTTATGAGCATCGTTCACAGACTGACAAGGCGAATTCATTTTGAATTAGCCGGCTATGATTTTGATATATTTTAATGTGAAGTACTCTGTAAAAATATATTGTGCTCCCTATGAATAAAATACAACAAATTCAATGAAAGATTTCGACATTTACCTATGAGTTTTTCTCAACGAATATTTTCCTTTCGTTATAATACAGTACAACTTCACTAGTCCGGACACTCGCTATCAGGCACTTCAGTAACTCGGGCACACGACTCGTTCGGGCACTTTGTACATGTATGTATGTACTTGTACTATCTAAGACTGGCGAGTATCGTTTTACAGTTCCATTTGCATTTCAATCTCGTCGGTGGTGTGTTAAATGGCTCCAACCAAGAGAAATCATAAAACGGTCAAACTGGCAGAGAAATCAAAAATAATAGATTTTATTGATGATGGAATGAGTACTCGTCGAAAAGCAACAAAAATTACTATTCCAAAATCAACAGTGTTTGACATAAAAAAGAACAAGGACAAAATAAGGAGATTTATATCCAAATCGTATCAAGGAACAGGTGGGAGTTAGGAATGCACCAAGCAAGGGTTTTCACGAAAAGACGAGTACCAAGCTGTCGGCCTAACAAATTTACTGCATGCGAGTATCATGACCGTGAGCTCGGCTTTCCCAACCGGGCCCTCGGTGCATCCTTAGTAGGAATATTATTTTAAACTTTTCTCGAATTTAATCTATCCAATGTATTTTTGTAGGAAAGAGAAAAATTATTAGAGAAGCGGAGAATCCTGATGTTGAAATCGCATTGTACAACTGGTTTCTTCAACAACGCAACGCACATACCAATTTCGTCAGACATATTGAGAGCAAAAGCCAAACAATTTTATGAACAAACCACAGGAAAAAAGTTCTCTGGCAAGTTCGGGATGGTTAAATGAATTCAAGCTTAGACATAGAATTCGTTTCATGAAGGTTTGTGGTGAAAAACTTTCCAGTGATGTTTCCGCTGTGATACCATTTAAGGAAAAATTTCTATCGGTTGTTGAGCAAATAGAATTGAGCAAAGAACAGGTGTATAATGCTGACGAATCGGCCATTCTTTTGAAAATGTTTACCAAACACAACTTGGGTTCATGAAGGGGAAAATTCAGCACCAGGTCGAAAAGTATCAAAAGACCGCTCAACATTCATGCCATGCTGCAACGCGGCTGGAACTCACCAATTACCTTTACTAGTGTTGGGAAAAACGGCAAATCCACGAGTATTCAAAAACGAAAGTTTACTACCAGTTGTCTAGAAAGCATCTATCAAAGGGTTGATGACCAGACCATTATTTAGTGAATGGTTTAAAACATCTTTTATCTTCATGGTGAAGTATTAAGAAGTGATTAACAAGCCTTCTAAAGCTCTGTTGTTGGTAGACAATGCACCATCGCACCCACCTGAGGAAGAAGTTAATACCGATCCAAACTTCAGAGTTATGTTTTTGCCACCCAACTGTACTGTTGTTCTCCAACCTATAGATCAGAATTTAATTTGAAACATTAGAGTGTCGTACAGAAAATGCCTTCTTGATCATATCATTTCGCATGAAGGTGAAGAGATAACTTCCATTTTGAAGCAGTATAATTTGAAAGATGCCGTGAACAATCTTGGAGGGGCATTACTTCAAAAAATATCAGAAAACGTTGGACAGCATTGTGGCATGACACTACAAAAGTAGAAGAATCAGATGATGAAAATATTCCACTTTCAGAGCTTCAGATGAAACTTCGTCCAATCAGTGAAAATGATTTGAAAAATATTGCCGAATCATTAAGATCGATCCAGAAAATGACTCAACCATTGAGAACATTACCAACTGGGCTGTGGGAGACAAAGAGTTTTTTATCGATTTGACTGAAGAAGAGCTAATACAGGATGCATTAGGAAGGAATATTGAGAACGAAGAGGAATCTTTTGACTCAAAGGATGGCTTAAATAGTATGGTAAAAGTGAAACATGCAGATACTGTCAATGCGTTTTTCCTGATTATCAGTTGGGCGGAACAGAATAATCTTCCTATAGAAGACGTATTTTTCTAGAAAAAGCTCAAGGAAAAATCAGTTCAGATGGATATTTTGAACGTCATAAGGAATAGCATGTTGTTAATGTACACTAGTTTATATTCAAATTCTATATTTTCTATGAGGAAAGATTATAATGAATGGAAATTCTGTTTTATAACAGAAACTATTTTTTGTTCAACTTTTCGATATTTTTATAATACACTCGGCTTTAACAGATTTTGGGTTGTTTCTACTGCTCAGACTAGTGAAGTTGTACTATATAATGACGTCTTCATTTCATCCTTAGCCATCGGTTTAGGCAACGGCATACAAACATGCACCGCTATGTGCCCATTTTTACGTCTTCGTGATATATGATACCCAGTGAAATGTGGGACGGAAAACCTAATGACTGCTATTCCACATGATATTTAATTGCGAGTTGAGTCTAGCACATCGTTCACATCCGATGGTAATGGAATATTCTTGCAAATGTACACAGACAAAGGCGTGGCATAGAATATATTAGCGAAATAATATAATCTATAATTTGAATGATAATTCCATGCATCTTAGTACCTTAACAATAGAACAATGAAATAGATGACACTGTCACCGTCGTTGGAAGGAAATTGTATTATTTTGTGCGTAAAATGGCAATGATTGATTCGATATGGCTTAGAATGGAACTAAAAGAGGAAATAAGAAATTAGATATAGTGTAGAATTTCTTCTAATACTTCGAGATGAAATAAACTGTAATGCTCTTCAGAAATTCGTCCGAATGTGAGATAGAAACATCCATCTGAGAAAACTATAGTGTATGAGATCTGATGGATGGGTGATTCTCACGAAAGTGTCTGAAATCGACCACCAAATTTTTAATTTTTAACAAAGTCACTCATAAATCATTTACTATTTTTTAAATTGTCTAGGATAACGATAACCTTCTCCAAAAGTCAGCATAAGTGGTTTCGTGTTATTTGGATATTTTTTTTCAATTGAAAAATTTGCAGATGACTCCAGTGCATGCAAGTCACTTTCAATGAAAAATATACCTTTATTATACAAATTTTATTGGAGAAAACCTAATGAACAAGAATAACTTTCTTTTGAAATATCAAATAAACAGAATAAAAAGTATGAACATTGTGTTCTTCATCTGCAAATGAGTAAATCTTGTTGCACAAATTTTACTAGATAAACATGATGAACAAAATTTTTTCACAATATATTGAATCACATAGCGAAACCGATAAACGTCTTCTCACTCTCGATTGCTAATGAAAATATGTTTTCTTATTGCACAGTTAAAAAACAATAAAACAACACAAAAAAGATTTTTTTCCAAAAATACTTAATGAACAAAACAGAAATCATTCATTATGTATCCTTCGATTGCTAATACGAAATTAATCTTCATTCCACCTTCTCATAAGAAAAATAATATACAGAAGGGTTTTCAATAATATACCAGCGAATTGAACAGAATGAGAATACACGAACTTTATGCTCAAAATACTTATAGCAGGGCAACTCATTTGAGATAATGAAAAGATGATGAATTTTCATCTTGAAAATGATAAATACCTCTTCGAAGTTTAACTTGTTTCTTGAAAATGTGCACCAATGTACTTTTGGGTACAACCACGATCTTCTTTATCAAGCCATATAAAGAGATAGTTAGACTTTCTTGAATCTGTCTCACATAGTAGACCTTGAAATAATAAAGTTCTGAAATAGATACTGAAAAATCAGAATTAAAGATAGCTTACCTTGGATTGAGCAGGCGATTCTATAATCTCGAATGAAATAGTATTAATTTCGTTATTTGAAATGCTATCATCTTCAACACGACCCTTCTCAGTCTCAGGTTCCGAATCAGAATAGACGGCAGAATAAATTGGCCTCTTCACAATGATTTGAAGACGTATAGTTCCCAGGCCATAATGGCTACATTCATCTGATAAGCTACACTCGAAACAGCTGAGTCTTCGTGCTCTGATGAAATCATTCTCAGTATGGCACCATGTGAACTGATGTATTTTCATTATGCCACTAAATGCACTCAAACTCTCGGGAATGATATCCCATTTGGCTATATCTTCAGAAAATATGCAACGTAACGAAACATCAGGACGAAAAAAGTGGTAGTGAGTCCAAAGCTCTCTGGAACCACGTGAATAAAAATTTGCGAAAAAATTTCAAATCTGAAAATATATTGAGATGACTAGAAGCCCAAAAAATGGGAAGATAGGAGATAAAATCTCGATAGCAAATAGCTTCAATGAATACTATAGTGAAATAGGTGCAGAATATGCTAATAAGATAGAAGAGCCAACTGATATTAAAGAGTATAAATTTTTTCTTATCTCCCACTGATCCAATCGAGGTTGAAAAAGTTATATCTGAGCTTTAGTCAAATAAAGCTCCGGGATTTGATGGGTTACGCTCTGAGGCACTGAAAGAGATAAGAAAGGGGATATCTACTCCACTTTATGATCTCATAAATGAATGTTTTAGTATAGGATGTTGTCCAGAGTGTTTGAAAAACGGCATCGTATATTTACGATCGCATAGATAGAAACGTACCGCTGTTTTGCATATTCATAGATTTATCTAAAGCCCTCGATACCATTCCCCATGATAAACTACTTGCTAAGTTGCAAAAATATAGATTCAGAGGTGTGGCATTGAAGTTATTAACAAGTAATTTAAACGGTAGGAAACAAGTGGTTAAAATTGGAACTGATTTAAGCGATGGAAGGTAGATTACTTACGGCGTTCCCCAGGGAACGGTATAGGGCCCGTTATTATTCATATTATACGTGAATGACCTTCTTCAAATCGAACTTCGTGGAAGTGTTTCGAGTTTCGCTGACGATACCACAGTACTTTATGAGGACAGCACATGGGAAAATCTACAAAAAATAGCGGAAGAAGATTTCGCGGAAATAGGGAAGTTGTTGAAACATCATAAACTAACACTAAATGCAGAAAAATCAGTATACTCACCTTTCACCTTTTACGAATCCAATCTTCCAAAGCAAGGCGCACTGAATATCGACAAGGACACTATCATTAGTGAGGCCACTTCAGGCACAGTAAAATTTTTGGGCATTGTGCTTGACCGACATATGAGGTGGGATCACCACTGTAGTTATGTGGCAAAAAAACTTCGGAGGTTACTGGGCATTTTCAAATACTACGAATGTGAAATGAATATAAACCATCTGAAAATATTATATCACGCATTCGTGCAAGTACATCTTACATATGGGAATGTTGGGGGGGAGGAATGTATGACTGCCATGTTGAATAACTAAATATTTTGCAGAAATGGATCCTGAAAATCATGTATGGTAAAGGGCGCATATTTTCGAGTGAAGAGATTTTTGCTTTGTCAGGAATGCTTGACATTAGACAGTTGTATGCTCTGAAACTAGTAACTCAAGTATTTACGAGTAAGATGAATGTAAATCCCATTGATCATAAATATGATACGAGGAGAAAAGACTCAGACTACAAAACATTACGCTCGAATAAAATAATAGGACAAAGATCCAGCAAATATCTGGTACCACGAGTATATTCGCGTATACCAGTAGACTTGCGAACTTGAAAAACTACAAATGTTTCAAAAAGAAAGTGGAGCTTTGGGTTCTTTGTGCCAGACGAACAGAAATAGACAATTTAATTAATCAGCGGAAAAACGAAAGTGCCTAGTTTAAATACTGAGTTCAGAAATTTCGCGGGTTGACTTAAAAAAAAAGAGAAGGAAAAAATATCTAAAATGTGAGAAAAAAAAAATCTAAATTGTGACTAAAATACCGGATTTGATTAACGCCCGATTGTGAAAAAAAATAAACATATCGTGACGAACAATTCAAGAAACATAGTGACTTTTTGTTTCGTAATTACGCGCTGTGAAACTAACTTTACTTTCAAATAGGACAAAAAACATTCCACGCAAATGAAGTTGTTATAAATTTAAATTCAACAAAATATACCTATCTCAAAGGCGAACAGGCGAGACATTCTTCGGAATGATTAAGCATCTGCTTTTTCATTGTTTATTACTCTGTATGTATGAAATCAATTGTAACATACTTTATTATTATATTATTAACATTATAACTATTTCGAAGTTTGTCTAATACTATGTGAAGCTCATTGATATCTATACCACTTGCCACAAGACGATCAGCATTGCGTTTCAAGAGACCCCCAACCATCTTGTGCGCCTTTACTATGTCCACTCTCTGAACAATCACTCATAAAATGAGCCTTACGTAAATAAGAACAGTTTCTTTTATTTCTTGGAAAAGTGGTTCTAAATGTGCTGTAATTGCTCCTGAATTACGTCGTAGATTCTCAGACCAAGTACAAAAATTTTTGCAATTAACTGTGAGTTACAATTTCTGTACCAGACAACAGTGTGTAACGATATTTGCGATTTTGAACCTCCAAAATGGGAGCTCTGAATTTCTTTATAGTATCTACAATTATAATTCTCGGAACTATTCATATGTATTAATACTTCATCTTCCTTCAAGTCTTTTTTGAGTTTATCGATAGTTTCATACTGGTTCTTTATATTAGCGATATGCTTCATGAATGGTATCAAACTGCCCTGTAAAACTTCTCTTAAGTCCTGTTCAGGCAGCTGATTTCTTCTTTCACAGTTTTCGAGCAAACTTTAGTTTAACTTGATAGTATTGATGATTTATTTATTTTATGGAAATTCATTTTTGAAGTTAATCGAAATGAGACACTTTTGTCACTTTTCCACAATTTATTCAATAATCACGACCGGTTTCGACCCTTCGGTCATTTTCAATATAATACATGAGTAGGCAAGTACAAGTACAGAATGAAATTTATCCTAAATATTGAGTAGTGGGGATCAAAGTCTGGATTCTAGGAATCGCTTGAGCATCCTTCTTTCGCAGGAGATGTAAAGCCGTCGGTCTTGTCTAGCAGAGATGTGTTGGACATTAAAGATCCCTTCCCTCGACACGAGAGGGGTTTGACAAAATTCCCGGGTTAGTGAGGTGACAGAAAGTTAAAGGAATAACAAACAACAAACAAACCATTTGTTGGATTTTGAATCAAATATCAATATATAGCCTCCTCGTGGAATGACTGGCTTATATAGGGTTTGACACATAGTCCACAATCTCAATATTGAACACTAATGGCGGCTACTTGATGAAAATAGATTTCAAATTTGATTTGCACTCATTTATTTATGTTTTAACGCGTTTCGACGACACGGCACCTTCATCAAACAAATACAGAATGAAAACTAAACTATGATACAACAATTTATATTCGATTTACACAATCGAATTAAAAGTGAGTGAAACCTCAGCCTGAGAATACTCATAGCAGTGGCAACGGATGCGGTGGCACAACATAGTAACAAATGGGTGCGACCACTTGTTGAGTTTTCAACGGATCATTGATGCTATCAATAAAACTCAAATTTGTATTCCAGGTTTAATCAAACTCTTGATATCACAGCAAGATCGTGAATTAGACAAAATGAATTCCAATTTGTACTATTCGTACAGTATTTCATCAAACAACGAAATAAAATATTCGAAATAGTAATATAATCAAGTGTCGTTTAACATTCAGTTATAAGCAATAAATCTACAGTATTAGTGCCACCAAATGCCTTTTTTACTCTTTAAAACTAATTTGTTCGAATGAAGTTGATCAGCTCGAGATATATAATCTGAAAAGGTAGTTAATATTGATTACAACAGATACAATCTTAACAAAGAATTAATACGTTCAATTACTTTTAATACCCATATCTCGATGTAAGTTTATGACTTCTCTAGCCCGTGCGTGTAAATGCAGATTCATTAATCTAAATCTATAAATCAGAATGCATTAGAGAATTTATGCAACACTGATTCTGTATGAATATACTTATCTAAAGTTTAATGTAGAAGCTTGGAAATATTACGTCCAAAGATTTATATGAACATTTACAGCAAATAACAATAACCAATTTTGTAATATTCTCCATCTATTTCTTTCTGAAAAACGACCCAGCAAAGTAATAGCTTTTCTGTGTTATAAATATTGCTCCGAAAGATATTCAAATTTCATGGGTATATAAGTTATATTTTGCTGAATATTATACTATACATTTATTCTTGGCAGCAAAAGATTCTATCACTTCATAATACAAAAACAATAATGAAAATGAAATCAGTGTTACTTGATGTATACTGAGTTTTTCTGAGAAAAAACTGACACTAGTCAATGGTACATTGATGTCATTGTCTGAGAATCTTCAGGAAAATATGAAATATGGTTCAGATGAAGCATATCTCTGAAATTCGTTTTCGTACATCCTGTATATTTTAAAGAGCAAATATGCTGAAATACTCGTTGATGAACAGTTTTCGAATAAACATATCGTAAAACGAGTGCTTTGGTTGAAGTATATTAGAGAGAAAACGATTTGAAAAAAGTACTTGCATTTCAGAATATGTCAAATTCGAATTTTTTGAATATATATATATATATATATATATATATATATATATATATATATATATATATATATATATATATATATATATATATATATATATATATGCCACCGCATCCGTTGCTACTGCTATGAGTATTCTCAGGCTGAGGTTTCACTCACTTTTAATTCGATTGTGTAAATCGAATATAAATTGTTGTATCATAGTTTAGTTTTCATTCTGTATTTGTTTGATGAAGGTACAGTGTCGTCGAAACGCGTTAAAACATAAATAAATGAGTGCAAATTAAATTTGAAATGTATTTTCATCAAGTAGCTGCCATTAGTGTTCAATATTGAGATTGTGGACTATGGTCAAACCCTATATAAGCCAGTCATTCCACGAGGAGGCTATATATTGATATTTGATTCAAAATCCAACAAATCGTTTGCTTGTTGTTTGTTATTCCTTTAACGTTCTGTCACCTCAATAACCCGGGAATTTTGTCAAACCATTCTCGTGTCGAGGGAAGGGATCTTTAATGTCCAACACATCTCTGCTAGACAAGACCGACGGCTTTACATCTCCTGCGAAAGAAGGATGCTCAAGCGATTCCTAGAATCCAGACTTTGATCCCCACTACTCAATATTTAGGATAAATTTCATTCTGTACTTGTACTTTTTTAAAGAGCAAATATGCTGAAATACTCGTTGATGAACAGTTTCCGAATAAACATATCGTAAAACGAGTGCTTTGGTTGAAGTATATTAGAGAGAAAAACGATTTGAAAAAGTACTTGCATTTCAGAATATGTCAAATTCGAATTTTTTATATATATATATATATATATATATATATATATATATATATATATATATATATATATATATATATATATATATATATATATATATATATGGTTTTCGAATTCGAATTTGACATATTCTGAAATGCAAGTACTTTTTCAATATATATATATAAAAGAAAAGAGGGTTTAACCCCGACGAGTTGCCGATATATCTGTTTATGCAATCAAACTGATTAACAGATTTTATGAAAAAGATAAATCCACCACCCGGTAATCAATACTATAGCCAGGCAATGATTATAATCAAAACATATGTCAATATGAATGTCAAGTGATGAACGATCGAATAGAATATTGCTTTGAATATAAATATGATAAAATTGTAAGCAAATTATATTACGTTAATATATACAAATGAATAAAATATGAAATGCGATTCTGAGCAGTGTAAATTAAAGTGAAAACCTATGACTCTACCTCATTATTTTTCTGAAAGAAACCTACGAAGAATATTACAAGATTTGATGACTGTTATCTTCTGTAATTGTTCAAACAAATTTTTCTTCAGACCTAAAATCTCAATATTTTTGTGAAGATTCCTAGGAAGAACACCTGTTGTAGAAATAATAATCGGTAGAATAAATATTTTTTGCTATTTCCACACTTTTTCAATCTCGTCGCTAAGCATCCTATATTTAGAAATTTTTTCATTATATTTATTTTGTATATTATGTGTGTCGGGTATAGCAATATCAATTATATATGTTATTCGATTATCTTTATCAGTAAGAATGATATCTGGCCTATTGTGTTTTACCGCTCTGTTGCATAGAATTGTTTTTTCAAAAAAGTTTATATTTCTCGTTTTCACAAATAATCTCAGGTTCTTGTTTGTAACATTTTTTTCATTTGGTAATGAGGTCATGTTTAATTCCAAAATTAAAATGAATAATATTAGCGACGGCGTTATGTCTTTCTACATAATCTGTTGGAACAAAGACTGAGCAAGATGATAATATATGAAAAACTGTTTCTACGGCATCTACGGCAAGAATCATCCATATTTTGCATGATGTGTTTTCTATAATTCCTCGTGGATACAACCTGATCCTGGATCGCAATCGCCAAGCTCTTTGTTTCAGCGAACAATTCTCCAGATACGTACCATCTATTTGATGCGATTTCATCAATATAATCATTCTTCAATTCTTTAGGTTCTTTCCGTGTAATTTCTTCTGCATCCAACTTTCTCTTCTAGAATTATTATCAAAATCTACCTTTTGCATTGTCAAGTTCAGAGGTGTAAGATTATAATCTGAAGCAACAACAACATTATGTAATTTAGACGTTCTCTGTTTATCATGAAAATGGGAACGTAGATGAAAAATCTGTTTACTATGAAGATTGTTCAAATCAATTGATCCACGACCTCCAAGATGTCTTGATAGTGTAACTCTTTGAATATGTGATGTGCTTATGATATTTACAAAGCATTTTCCTTGTTTGACATTGTTATTCATTTAGATCAATTTTAGACCATTCCAAAAGAAGATGTAAGAATAGGAACTGCATAGGAGTTGATAGCTCTGAAAAGGTTTCTACTAGTTAAATGACTCTTGATGATAAGTCTGTTGTCTGTTGTAATATAAACTATTAATATTTTCTTCAGTGCTGCTATGCTTAATTGTCTTCTCCTGAACAAATCCAAGATATTTATATGTATCTCTATGATGCATTGGCTCGATGTCGATATTGAAAATCTTCATATAATCACAGGTGATCTTTCCCTTTCAATAGAAATATTATTTCGGAAGCCCAAATTTCATATGGATATCACTGAAATAGTTGAAAGTAATCTCAAGTAGATTTTTCAAATGTGATCTAGTTACGACATATAATTTATTATCTTCTAAATGAATTAAGTGACTTAATATGAATTCAGTTGATAGACTCTTCATTTTGAAGCCGAAACTAGTAGCATTTAATTCATGAGATAATGGATTAAGGCGAAGACAAAACCAAAGAGCACTTAAAGAATCACCTTGAAAAATGCCTCTTTTGATTGGAATTGCTTCGGGTGTTAACGATTGTTTTGAAATCTTTTAAATGAAGATTGGTTCTCCAATTTTTTATAACAAATTCAAAAAAACGACGAAGTGTCTTATCAGTTTCATAAATTCCTGGAATCTATGAATGAGGAGAACTATCGAACGCCTTTCTGTAATCAATGAAGGCTGTATGAATTTTTTTCTTTTTAGTTTGAGCTTGATTCAAAGCAACAGAATCAATTACAAGTTGCTCTTTAGTACCAAGGTGTTTTTTTCGACACCTTTTTTGTTGTTCGGAAATAATATTATAATTCTCCAAATGTGTATAAATTTTTTGGGTAATACATGCAGTTAGAATTTTGGTATATTCTTGGAAGGCAAGTAATTGGCTTATAATAGGATGGATCAATAGTAAGCACTTTTCGGTTTTAAATATGTAATTCCTTGTGTGAAAATTGAAGCAATAGCTGCGGGATTCTTTATTATGAATGAAAAATATCCAGCCAATTTTTCATGATTTCATGAGAATTTTTCGAACCGAAAGTTATGAATACCATCAACACCTGGAGATTTACAATTTTTTGTGTTTTTAATAACTGATGTTATATCTTCGTTTGAAAATTTTTCAAATCGCATGTATTCTATTTTAGATTAAAATCCAACTTGCACTGAAATAGTGTTGCCTTAGCACTGCCCAAGTTGAAGACCAATAATCAGTTAGAATACTCCATTTCCAGAAATAGTTTCATTCGAACCTGAAATAACTTTGTAAAAATGTTTTTCATTATTTTTGAATAGTTTGTTTTGAAATTTTCTATCTGAATTGATTTTATATTCACGACATCTAATGGAGTATACTGAAAGTTTTTGTTTTAAAGTATCGATGGATTCTATCAGTTGTCCATTATTTAACTCATTGAGTTTATCGGATTTATTTTTGATGAATATTTTTCAATATTTGCCATAAGTTTTCTTGATCGATTATCTTTGGAATATTGAGTCAACCCTCCTAAATACGTCGGATACAAGAAATTTTTCCTTCTAATCTTTTTTGCCATAAGGGTTTCTTATTGGTATTATAATTAGATCCAAAATTCTCTAATTTATATCCACAATGTTCAACTACTTTAATGGCGGCACAATATATAATCAGTTGAAGTGTATAAATATCCATTACTTTAACAAGTTGCTTTGGAAGAACATTCTCATTAAGCTCATTTATGCAATCAGAAATTTTCTTTGAATAATGAATTTTCGGAAGTTTAGGTCCCATAGTTGGATCAATTGTTTCAAATAAATTAATTTGATTGAGAAACAAATATATATATATATATATATATATATATATATATATATATATATATATATATATATATATATATATATATATATATATATAGATATATATGTATATATATATATATATATATAATACAGAGTGTTTCATAAAAATATATATATATATATATATATATATATATATATATATATATATATATATATATATATATATATATATATATATATATATATACAGAGTGTTTCATTAACAATTGGAAATATAAACATTCTCATTGAGCTCATTTATGCATTCAGAAATTTTCTTTGAATAATGAATTTTAGGAAGTTTAGGTCCCATAGTTGGGTCAATTGTTTCAAATAAATTAATTTGATTGAGAAACAATCTATGTATATATACTATGTATATATAGATATATATGTATATATAGATATATATGTATATATAGATATATATGTATATATAGATATATATGTATATATAGATATATATGTATATATAGATATATATGTATATATAGATATATATGTATATATATATATATATATATATATATATATATATATATATATATATATATATATATATATATATATATATATATATATATATATATATAATATAATACAGAGTGTTTCATTAACAATTGGAAATATTTTAAAAGTGCAATCCAATAATGAGATGCAGGGTGTCAGTGTTTCGTGAGAATATTGGTATTTTGTTGATATCTCGATGATCTTCTGCTCAATTCAGTTAAAAGTCGGTAGTGTTTTTCAATGTAACAAGAGGCTAATTTGACATTTGCTTGTTTCAACCTTTCGAATCCAGTGTCGTCCCGGCAGACAGGTTAACCAAAACTTTCGTTGAAAAACAGCACGCCACTGATTTTTTTTCAATTAACATATTTTCTTGAAATTGATCTACTTAAAATAAAACTTTTTAACACATGAATTTCTTACGTATCTGTTTTAGTTTTCAAGATATAAAATAAAAACCATTCTGTAACCTGTCCGTGTTACCAAGTACAGAACCCTAAAATTTGAAACAGGGCACATTTTTGACCAAGACTACAAACAAAAGTTACTAAGAATTGTTCAAAGTACAACATATTTCAAAATCAGAAAATTTAACCGGTACACCAAAATCTAAATAAACGTGCTGGGTAATGACCATTAGTTGATTGTTTCTGACGACGTTTCGGCTAGCCATTTTCAAATCGCAGTATAATGCTACTGCTCTATTTGCCTCTCTGTGATCCTTTGGTGAGCGTCGAATGACTATCTTTCTTCCTCTTCATCTCACTTATGTTACATCTCCTTGGTTTGTCCTGGGCTCCTACTGGGTGGATATCTTCTTTTTTTTATATTGTGGTGCATCTATGTTGTTTCCTCTTCCATTGAACTAGGGATGATGTCCTCTTTCCTGTTGTCCTTGGTTGTAGTTCCTTTATTTGGTTGATCTCCTTCTATTCGTGAATTCCATCTGGTCGGTTGTCTTCGTTGTTAGTTGTGTGATGATTTCTTCTAGTGTGTGGATTTCCATTTCCTTCCTGAGTTGGTCGTTGATTATGTACCATGGCGCGTTTGTTGATGTCCTGATGATCTTGTTGAGTGCTGCTTGTAGTTTTCTCTTCTCGGATCTGTTCTCTAGATGCCAAATTTGTCCTCCGTATGTTATTCCTGGGATGATTATTGACTTGATCATCTTGATTTTGTTCTCCAATGTGAGGTCGCTTATTCCGTTGAGGAGGGGGTATATTTTTCCGTGTAGTGCTTTAGTTTTCCTTTTAGTTTCTTCGATGTGCCTCTTGTAGTTCAGTTGGTCGTCCAGAATTACGCTGACATATTTTGCTTCCTTCCTCCATTCGATTTATTGTCCTTCTATGGTGATTTCCTTTGGTGTTTCTGGGTGTCTCCTCCTCTTGTGGTGAATGTACATTGCTATTGTTTTCTTCGGGTTGACCTTGATCCTCCATCTTCTAAAATAATTGGTAAGTTGGTCGATATCTTCTTGTAGCCATTTCCTCATTGCTACTTTGTTCTTGTGGGATGCGTATATTGCAATGCCGTCTGCGAATTGTGCCATCTTCAAGTGCTTCATCTTCGGTATGTATATGTTGAATCGTAGTGGTCCTAGTACTTATCCTTGGGGTATGCCGTCTCCTATTCTCTTTGCTGTTGACTTTTGGTCCTGTATCCTGGTTATGAATCTTTTGTTTTGTAGATACGATTAAGCTTCGCTGGGTATACTGTGGTCTTCATCTTGTAGATTAGTCCTTCGTGCCAAACTTTGTCGAATGCTTTCTCAATGTCCAAAAATGCTGTTCCTGTCGGTGTTGATATGTTCTGTTTGTCCTTGATGTTCCCCGTGATTTTAGCTAGTTGGTGTATTGTCGAATGTCGAATGTCGTATTCCTTTTTCTTCGGCGAACGCTTCGGTCGAGTGTAGATGATCCTCTCGATGATCTTGCTCATTGCTGGTAGTAGGCTTATCGGTCG
Organism: Cryptolaemus montrouzieri; assembly: GCA_013387265.2. NCBI lineage: Eukaryota > Metazoa > Arthropoda > Insecta > Coleoptera > Coccinellidae > Cryptolaemus > Cryptolaemus montrouzieri. Next base: position 132,240,446 of record JABFTP020000185.1, read on the forward strand.
GTAACTGCTGGCTTTTGTCCTTAGTTTTCCTGGTTTCAGTATCAGGATCGTCTCCGCTGTTTTCCATATGTCAGGGAAGTGCTCCGTTTTCAATATTGCTCGTTCTATTTCCGTTATTTCTTGAATTCCTTCATCTGGCAAGTTCTTCAATGCCTGTCCTGGTGTCTTCCTTGCCTTACCTTGGATTCTTCTTCCTATCCTTTCGACGTTGCTCTAGTGCTGATGCAAATATTTCCACCTTTTCCTCATCCGTTTCTGCTGTTTTCCATTGTGTTCAATGTGTGTTATCGTCATCTTTTTCTCCTTTCTTGTCAGTGCTGCTGCCATTCTCCATAGGGATTGGTCACCTGTGCTCAGTTGCTCTATTTTGTTGTCCCACTGCTCATTGAATATGTTGCTTAGTTCTTCTTTTACTCTGTTGGTTAGTCCGTTTAGTTTTCTCTTGTCTTCGGGGTGTAGTGTCCTTCGGTATTTCTTCTTCGCTCGCTTCTTTTCTTCTAGAAGTGCTTTGATATTGGCTAGTAGATGAGTTCTCTCTTTTATCTTTGCTTCTCTCAATGATCCCTCAATAGTTCTGTGTATCCGGGTCTCCAGGTCTGCTATGACTTCTTCTATTTTCTGTGATGTCTCTATGTGGATGTTCCTCTTTTCCATTGTTTCGTTGAATTTCGTTCAGTTCGTGATCCTACGTCCATTGTTCTTGGTCTTCTCTGAGGGGGTTCCTATGTCAGGATGACAGGGCAGTGGTCCTAAGAGAGATCTATTGACGTTTTTATCTCGTAGTTCCATGTTACGTTCTTCATGAGTGCGATGTCCAATATGTCCATGGTTCCTGTGGCTGTGTGCAGGTGTGTTGGTTCCCTTGGCCCTATTGCGATGATATAGTTCCTCTCTGTGATTGTCTTCAGTATCCTTCCGCTTCTGTTAGTTTCTCTGCAGTTGCAGTGCAAATCCTTGGCATTCAAGTCCCCAGCTGCGATGGTTGGCGTGTTGCTGTTGAATATGGCTCTGATGTCTTCCTTCTTCATCGCGTTGTTTGGTGGTTAGTAGACTGCATAGATGTTCAGTTCTCCTCTCGTTGTCTGAAGTTTCATTCCTGTCTCTTCGATGTAGTATCATTGTTTCCGAATATCCCAAGAGAAGAATCATTGGACATTCTCAGCAACGATTTTGACGTCCCAGCACATATTGTGGACCTAACAGAACACTGTCTGAAGAACATATATTTCAGATACCAGAATGAATACAACAAACAGACCGACGGAGCACCGATGGGATCCCTGATTTGTCCTGCAGTAGCAAACTTGTTTATGAAAAGATTCAAAACAAAGGCGCATTTCGAATTTCTTCAAAACCTTCATTATTTTCAGAAACTGTTTTCAATTTGCCGATCATAATTTTCCCAATTTCACATTTACATTTCTCGCATTAATTTTTTAATTTTCACGCAGAATCGGTTAAAGCCTGTTTACGCTTCTTCCAAAGATAAAAGTGAATGAGGAATGAAGCTTCTATGCACTTCTTTATTTTCTAATAAAGTTGCCTTTGATACTACTGAGGAGGAAAAATCTGATATTTCGTTGATAATTTTTTTGATGCGAAATTTTAAGCGTGAAAAACTGCCGCACTGAGCTACGTTCCTCATCGGGTCAATTACTGGTTGTGGTGGTAGCTGTAGATTAGGCAATTTTTCTTTATATTATATTCGAGATTTGTACTGGAAGGGGAGCTTCGAAAAAAAATTTTTTTACTTTGCCGATTAAGTCATTCACGAGTAGAAATTATTTTCGAATGATTTCGGCTATTCTGTCAACTTTTTTAGCCAAACATGTGATGTGAACTAGATTTTCATAAAATATTTTTAAATTTCGTCCTGTCTTCACATTATATGGTGCATCATATGAAATTTGTCAATGCATCTTGTATTAATCGTCTAATAGTAACATTGTTCGCTTTTTCAAGATGCTTAAAGGCTATTGGGATATTCATTTCCGGTATATTTAGATTATTTCGAATATATATTACTAATCCCTAGAACCGCTGTAATCATAACAAGCTTCTTGCAAATGAGAAGTTCAAGTAACTCAAATCCATATTTGAACATTCAAATTTACATTTAAATTATCCACATTCCATCTTCAATCTGAGAGGTAAGTGCAAATAATTTCATACTTATTTGTTGGTTTTTCTAGCAGAGCAAATTTAGTTCGTAATACCTTTCCGGTCTATGTGCAATTGTTAGATTATTGCCCCCAAACTAAGAATTATGGATAATAAATAACCAGTGAAATTGGTAGAAAAACAAAAAGAGTGCGTTGAGGTATCATTATCGTCTAGATTGTTGAAGCTTGTGCAGATATCTTCATATCAGTATTATATGTTATTAGACTTTCTTTGATTTCAATGCGGACACTATCTTGTTGGATATATCAGGAGAGGTTTCAATTACTATTGTGGTTTTATGATAATAATAATCATTTTCGAAACCAAACTATTTTTGAAGGAAATTCAATGGAGATGCGAAATATGTAATCAACAATTTCTTTGTATATTTTGACTTGAAGGGCATTGATCTGGAAGAAATCGAACGAATGTTGACATTTTGTTTGCTATCAGGTATTTTCTGCTTATATCTTTTATAATGTTGCGAATATAACTAATCCGTACACTGATATTCAACCTTACGTAAACAAACGTGGTTATTAAAGTTTGCGAACAGATTGAGCAACCGTTCATTTTTGTATTCGTCCTATAATAACTAAAAAAATATGTCAGGATTCAGGAATTTGAATATTCCAACAAGATCTAAGAAATCTGAGAGAATGTCCATTAATGAGAACTGGAAATTGAAAACAATAGGGCAGAATTGATAGTCGAAACCGCTTAAAAAAGTCTTGAAGAACTATACAGAGGATAATTTAATATAAACATTTATGCGAATAATTATGCAATTTTGGAATAAAACACTGTTCATTTTCTTTTTCCTGTATATTTTTTTGAGTTCATTTAAGTCGAACGAGTAGTGGTATAAGTGACATTTTGAATGAGAAAGTGAAATCTCATGGAAACTCAAAGTGGCGAAATAATGGGATGAAGTTTAGTTTCTTGGAGCAAACTAATATCCAAGAAAATCTCGACATATTGGGAGAAGATTCCTAATCGCAACGATAATGTGAGCAGTAGAAGAGTAGTTCTTTCAAGAGTTATCAATGCTATAATAACTCGTGAATCATTCGTGATCGCACTCACGGAAAACGATAAGGATTAGAACTTTAGGATACCAAGAATATGAGGTAGCCACGTAAAGATGCTCATTGAAGCATTGATCCAAAACGACTACTTTCTGGCGAATATAACTCGCCCTACATTGATATTTTACGTAAACAAAAGGTGAACATTAGAGTTCGTGGTTAGATTTACCGTGAAAATGAGAAAATAAAATAAACAATAAATAATGAAAATAGCTATAACACTATCTTTGTTTCTGTATAGTTTTTTGTCACATATATTGACAAATAAATACTCAAACATGGAAATCGCCACGAGATAATAGCGATAATATTGTACGAAACCAAATTGACTACATACCATTAACAAAAGATATCCAAATGCCATTACTCGCGTTGCAGCATTTCCAGGAGCGGACATCGGCTCTGATCACAATCCTCTTGTTGCCGACTTTCGTTTCCAATGAAAATTGGTTTCTGAAAAGTTCAGCAATAGGAGATATGACATATAATCGCTAAGGCAACCAGAAATAAGAGCTAATTTGAGAGGAGATTTTGATAAAATGTGCCAAGAAAACAATCCAACCGAAGAAAATACATCTAATGAGATTTGGAATAAACTTAAATCTAATATTCGAGTGGCCACTGAAAATATAGTCGAACAACCACGGAAAAAGATTACCAAGTCCTGGATGACTGTTGAGATAATGCAGATGATGAATGAGCGCCGTCGTTTGAAGAATGTACCATCGATATAGGAAAGTTGATACCATCATCAGGAGAAAAATCGAAGAAGTCAAAGAGAAATGGATCCAAGAACAATGTGGCGAGGCTGAAAGACTGCATAGTCTTCACAATTCATTCAACTTCCATAAGAAGGTGAAACAAATAACTGGTACAGGCAGGAAAACATCGATAACAATGATTAAAAACGGAAAAGAGAAACCGATACGTGAACCTGATAAACTGAAGAGAGTATGGAAAGAATACGCTGAAACTCTGTTTAACGATCAACGCACCAATCTCAACCCCCCATTCCAAAAACGAAAATATAAGCGGTCCCAAAATTCTAGTGTCGGAAGTAAGACATGAGGTAGATAACCTGAAGTCCAGGACACGATGATCTATGCAGAGGTCTTGAAGCAAATTGTTTTCAAACAGCTCACATATCTCGTTAATGTTATATATGATACAGGACAGATTCCGATAGACTGGTTGAAATCCACATTCATCAACATTCCGCAAAAAGCCAATTCAAGATTATAGACTCATAAGTCTTATGAGCCATGCACTTAAAGCTTTTCTACGAATAATTCACTCAAGAATTTACAAAAAATGTGAAAACATGAATGGTGACATACAGTTTGGGTTCATTTAAGGACTAGGTACCAGAAAAGCCTTGTTTTCGATGGAATTGCTAGTACAAAAGTGCTATGACCAAATACTAGATGCATTTATGTGTTATGAGAGAGTATTTGATAACGTCAAGCATGAACCGATGCTGAAAATTTCACAGGAATTGAATAAAGATGAGGAAGATTTCAGAATAATTGGACAACTGTATTGGCACCAATCAGCTGAGATTCGCATTAATAGAGAGACAACAACAGAAACCTTCGACATTCTGAAGGGGGTTAGGCAGGGATGTATTCTGTCACCTATATTATTCAATATTCATGTGGGGAAAATATTTCAGAGGGAACTATAAAACCAAACACAGGGAATTTTATGAATGGATATCTCTTGAACAATTACCGGTATGCAGATGATACCGTTATTTTTACCAGCAACTTGGAGGATCTTCAGCATTTATTGAATAAAATTAACCAGCATAAAAAGCAGCTAGCGTTGTAGATAAACAGTGTCAAAACAAAAATGATGATGGTCTGTAGAAATAATCAAAATTGTGCACCTCTCAATATCAATAGACAAGTCATAGAGCGAATAAAAGAGTTTATACCGGGACCGTCCGTTAAAAACTTTTTAAGTTCTAATTACTATATCAAGCTGAAATACATACATACATACATAACTAGTGATTTCCAATTGGAGTGAAATATTTTCGAAGTGATACCGTTTCCGGTTATAATGGAAGTGGGTCATCACTTTATTATTTCAAATGGCAATCTACCTTTTTTATTATACATCTAGAACCGACATTTAAGCAAGGCATAAAATACCCAAGTTGTTGGCACTTATCTGTCAAAACTTTTGACAGATTTGATTATTTTTATTATAAACTCGATTTTTGGGGAACATTTAAAAAAATTGTAGCTCCTAGATCCTTTGCACTACAGACACAATTTTTGCTTGGGTGGATAGAAGAAGGATCAAGAAATTTTTGAAGCGATCTACACATGCCAAATGTTTATTGTGTTGTTTTGTATGATTTTTTCAATTTGGCCTTTTTCAAATAGCAAAAACTCAATTTTTTCAAATGGCATGTGCCAATTTTCATATCGCCATCATGTGAAGCGTCAAATTTCAGATGGAATTGTACAAGCATGTACTATACCCATCTCTTATTGTTCCGAAATAATTTGGGAATATATTGAATTTTGATGATTTTGCAAGAACTAACAGAGAATGCTTTGAAATATTTGAATCAAGTAGCTGAATTGGCTACGCTCACCTGACAGGTGCCTAAAATTGATATACTCGTCATTTCGTTCATTCGAATTCGATATTTCAACAAGAATTGTGGTTATTTCAGATTGAAAATATCCAAAAAATACAACACATTTGGAATAAAACCACTGATCATTCAATTTTTTTAATTAATTTTAGAATGTCAAAAAGTAGTGGGAAGAAATTGCAGGCAATTCAATAACCAATTTCCAAATTTACCGTCTATGAGTAAATTAAAATTTCGAAGCATTAGAAGCAATTTTCTACAATTCGGATGGAAAAAAATTGTAAGAACTAAGCGAAAATTAATCATCGAAGATAATTACATTAATACGAATAAATGATAGCACACATCATATGAGAAAACTAATTTACGATCTGAATAAATGTTCAATATGGGCCCCATTTTGCTCGATATACTTGACAGTTCGTATGCGAACATGATGCGTTGCCCTCCTAGTTTCCTCAGGATCAGTATTACGAAAAGCATTATGAATGCGCTGTAGTAACTCTTTTTCTTTTCTTACAGGAATGAGATACACTTCACTCTTGATTCTGCCCCATAAATAAAAATTAAGGGGCGTCAGGTCCGTAGAACGCGGAGGCCATGAATTTGGTCCTTGATTACTCCACCATTTATCCTCGAACATTTCTGTTAGCTGCCGATCTACAGCTCGTGTTTTATGTGCTGGTGCACCATCCATTTGGTAATAGCAATCCCTCAGAATGTTAAGGGGAAATCCATCTAAAACATTTGCTAATGTTCCTCTCAAAATTTCCAGGTATCTTTGTCCATTGAGATTTTTCTCATAAATGTGATAAGCCAACAAATCATTCATTAAAATTGCAAAAACGTTCATGCTGAATTTATTTTGGAAATCAATAATCCAATGAAATGTGGATTTTCTGTGGCCCAAAAATGTCGATTTCTCCTGTTGGTTATTCCACTTTCATTGAATTTGGCTTCATCAGACCGTATAATATTTTGCAGAATTGTCTCATATTCTTGAACTCGAATTAATAAATTTAACAGTTGGTTTCAATTTTTGTAGTCTGATTAAAGAATATGGGTGCATGTTATGTATCTTAAGGATCCTTTGAATGGAAGTATAACCCAATCCAATATCCGTTGATGCTGACTTCATGGACGCATGTGGATTGGCACGAAAATACGCTAGCGTATTAATTTGATTGTCGTCGTCCTCGGGAATTGGTTTTCTTCTAGTTTATATGTATATTATTTCTCCAAATTACCGAAAATTGCTTCTAATCCTTCGAAATTTTGTTTTACTCATAGGCGCCAAATTTGGAGATTGGTTATTGAATTGCCTGCAAGTTCTATCCACCACTTTTTGACATTCGCCATGAATTAAAAATAGATTGAACATATCCTTGTTTGAATAATTATTTTATTATCAATCTGGTGTTTTTCAAAAATTTTCACTTCAAATTACCAACAATTCTTGTTGAAATATCAAATTCGAATGAACGAAGTGACAAGTACATTAATTTTAGGCACCTGTCAGGTGAGCGTAGCCAGTTCAGCTACTTGATTCAAATATTTCAGAGGATTCTCTGTTAGTTCTTGCAAAATCATCAAAATTCAATATATTCCCAAATTATTCCGGAACTATAAGAGATGGGTATAGTACATGCTGATACAATTCCATCTAAAATTTGACGCTTCACATGATGGCGATTTAAAAATTGGCACGTGCCATTTGAAAAAATTGAGTTATTGCTGTTTGAAAAAGGCCAAATTGAAAAAATCATACAGAACAACGCAATAAACATTCGACATGTGTTGACTGCTTAAAAAATGTCTTGATCCTTCTTCTATCCACCCAAGCAAAAATTGTGTTTGTAGTGCAAAAGATTTACGAGCTACAATTTTTTTGAATGTTCCTCAAAAATCGAGTTCATAACAAAAATAATTAAGTCTGTCAAAAGTTTTGACAGATAAGTGCCAACAACTTGGGTATTTTATGCCTTCCTCAAATGTCGGTTCTAGTTGTATAATAAAAAAGATAGATTGCCATTTGAAATAATAAAGTGATGACCCACTTCCGGTATAACCGGAAATGGTATCACTTCGAAAATATTACACTCCAATTGGAAATCGCTAGTTATGGCCGCGTATAAAATTTCAACTTGATATTTTGATTGGAACTCAAAAAGTTTTTAACGGACGGTCCCGGTGGATATCCCTGTATATCTGGGCGTCATTCTTAATGATATGTGGGAATGCGTTAAGGAGGTGAAGTGTAGAGTTAGCCGATCAAAAACAACCTTCAACAAACTAAGGAACCTCCTTCTTCACAGAGATATGTCTTTGAACACCCGAATTCGAGTGATTCGATGCAATGTTTGGCCTATTATGCTGTACGTGGCTGGGACTTGGTCACTTATAACTAGCACCTTAAACCGAATAGAAGCCTTCGAAATGTGGAGAATTCGGCGTCGGCTACGGATACCCTGGACAGAGCATGTTACCAATGAAGAAGTTTTACGAAGAGCAGGAATAGACAGACAACTCTTAGACATCGTGAAGCAGAGAAAATTTTCGTATTTGGGTCTTATGCTAAGGGGTGATAAATACCAGATTCTCAATTTAATATTGCAAGGTAAAATCGAAGGAAAAAGGAGTCCAGGTTTAAAACAACTCTCCTGTCTCAGAAACATCAGAAATATGTCGAAAGCAGCAACATTATTCCGACGGCTGAAGAGGGCATCCTGACCAAGACATGGTTGGAAATGAACAAGTGTTCGCCAACGTGCAGTGCACATAATACAAGAAGAAGACCAGTGGAAAATCCATAAGTAGTGACTACCGAGTAACAGACTGTATTTTATCCACGAATGCAAAGTATAAATCGAAAACAAAATCATTAGATCTGAAAAACAATAAAACAAGTTATTTATTGAAACACTTGTATTCACATTCTACTAGTATCAACGTTTATAGTATTTGAACAGTTATCAGAATTGAAAATTGGTGCATTGGACAAATTCTGAGTTATTTTTTTTTCCGAAGCGGTAATATTATTAGAGGTGGCTTGAACAGTCATGTAACATGAAGATCTGGTAGATGCTACAAAATTAGCTGCATTAATTGACGAAACAAATTGATTATTTGCAATATTTATTCGATTTTGCAGAGAATTTTCTGTGTCCTGCTACTTGAGAGCATCCATGTGTTTTCAGTGTTATCATATCCGCACCTGCATTTACTAACGTTGTCGCTGAAGTACGGCGCTTATTTGAATAAATGTTTTCCAAATTTCATTATTCTTCATAATAAAAATGTCGATTTCTAGAATTATTTGAGTAACATGAGAATTCTCAAATCTATGATTACTAATTTCATGGATATCAACCACCTGCTATATCTATTGCTGAGAAAGTATGAATTTCGAGTCGGACATAGGACAGAGCAGAAGCAAATGCTGGAAATTGTATTCATTGAACTAATTACAGAACGTATAAATTATATGCGAAATTATCTTAATCTACTACAATCAACCAGTAATTTCGAGTTCAATCTATGAACCAAGCAATTAAGATGTGGTAATCTGAGAAATTACGAGAGTATCTCGAATGAATTATTGTAATCGATTATCTGAGTATAAAAGTCACCACCCGTAACGATATAACGAACAATATTCTTGAAATATTGCGGTTCATAAGTTGTGTTGATGTAAAATAGAAAGTTGAAGAATTTTCCAGTGATGAAAACCAAGTTTTGAAGAACAAATATAATTATATAGTATATGCGCATGTTCTATGGTAATAAGGGTTCTCCAAAGAAGAAAATGGAACCCTTACAGAATCAGTCCAGTGTTCGCCTGTCTGTCATTTCTCAATAAGCACGTATACTTATAGAAATAAGTTTGATACAGTTCCAGATATATACTTAAAAACGTCCTATCCACACAGAAACATTAATATTCTTCACCAAGACTAAACAAAAAATGATAAGCCTCTACCAAATGGTTTACAGTTGTAATTGTTCAAAATTATAGATTAAGAAGTTATTATTAGGAGTGAGGGTTGACTGGTAGCCCATCCACTGCGACCAAGTTGTTTGTTCAGTCAAATTTCATCCATAATCTTCTTCTTTCTTACAAATATTTGAAGCTTAGTGGATGAGAGCCTAATGTTCTAGTTCATCAGATCCAAGATTCTCAAACACAACTAAGCTGATTTCAGAGGCGACAATACCGCGTATAGCAATTAAAACTCTCTGGTCTGGCCTGGGGAGTTTGAGTTAAGCTGTGCCTAAAAGAACCGAGTGTGCCTGAGGTCCCTGTGGCTCAGCCAGTACTCCCGTACATTCAGATCCAACAGCTCCATACTTTCAGCATCCACAGCAATTTCGCATTCACGCGCCGGCCCAGTGAATCTCAAGGCGGACTGCCTTCAGCAGCCAATTATCCTAGTCAAACGGTTTCTAACAATTTCCTGATCATATCGTCAGCTCCAACTTCTTGCACAAATCTGCAGCCGTCTGTCTACTAGAAGAAAAAGACGGAGTGTCAAATCAACTTTATGAATTTCCAAAGTTTCTTGTAGCTATGAATGGGAAAAACTCTCGAAAATTTTTTGGTAATATATGAAAGGCTCTCTTCTTTATATGAGCTTGATTCAAAGTAATTAATAACAAGTTGATCTTCAGTGCCAAGATGCTTTTTCTACAGCATCTTTGTTCTTAGGAAAGAAGATTATTATTAGATAATTCTCGAAATGCACACTGCATTCAAATGCATTCATGCATTTAAAATCTCATATATTGCTGGCATGCAGATAGTTGGTGTATATTGAAATCAATGGTATTAGCACTTTCCGGTTTCAAATAAGAAATTCTTTTTAGGAAAATTAAAGGAGCAGCTCTAGGGTTAGATGTATATCACATGGTCCTCGAGGGGTGACGTCCCCTCGGATGCCCGAGTCACTCTGTCCACTAAGGTTGGCAGCCTGGTGGACGGCTATATATATTAGTTAGTCCAATCACGGGACGATTTAAACAAGGTGGTAGTGAGTTGCAGGCTCGCTCCTCTCGGAACTGTCCGGATGCTCAGACTGATGAGGGGTGATAGCGGAGCAAGCGGCGCTCCCCGTCGAGATGGCACCGCAAGTCCCGGTCCTTTACCTACGACAGCAGAAAGAGTGTGTGGTTTAATGATCCTTTGGAGGATTCCGCCCTCCTCTCACAACTCCAGGATAGGTGCGTACGGTGTACTGATACCAATAACGCTTTACTCATGCGTACGCAATATGTGGCAACACATATGATATTAACGTCAGAAAAATCCTACAGGCAACTTCTCACTGAATTGGGGAGGGATGTTATGCCACATTGCCAGCCTATACGAAACTCATAGTTAACAGAGTCCGGAGAATGAAAATCTGTCAGATGCGGAGCTTGATGTAATGAGAAATACCTCTTGGCCAACAATCCACCAGATTAACTCACTTCCTGTGATCCCTGAGAGAGCTGACCCCCCAAAAACCAGAATAAATAACGACGAAGACACAACAGGAGAATATCTTCAAGCAAAATTTGCTGAAATATAGTGGCCGAGCACCTGTGAAAAGATCCAAAATACCAAGAATTAGCCAGTCGAAACAAGTGTTAGAAACAGGTAAGAAGGTAAACAGTATCATGGAAAAGCAGCTAGATACTGAATGGAACAACAAGGAAATGAACAACATTCTAGATGTAGTATATGCCGGGGCTGTCATGGTGTGTTAGGTTCATAAGGTTTATAAAACACCAACCAGGGTAAGCACCAGCAACGAAAATTCCACCATGGAAGGCAAGGTTAGAGGAAAAATTCTTAATTCAAGGAAAAAAAATAGGAATTCTCCACACCTTTTTCAACACCATTAGTCCATCAAGGTGAGTGATAATGTCGGTGAGGGATATTGCTTCCGAATTCCGCTTGAAGACGCAGGATTCTGGTTTCAGAGGAAAAATTGTGGTGATATGCGATAGACTCAAGCAAAAGATCGAAACCTTGGTAAATAGAAATATATAATGAGAAGGTGAAATGCTTCAAAAACAATTCGCTCTTCTATAAAAATCAGAAGTTTTTTCCGCAATCTCCAAAGTGAGGCTGAAACTAATGGAGAATCACCGAAACATCACATGGACCTAGTCCATGTAACAAAAGACGACTTCTCCTTTGTGCTTGAGAAAACCAAGAATTCGGCAGCCTGACGGTGTGTACAATTATTGGTATATATTTTGAGAGTACCTTTAACATACTCTCACGACTCTTTCAGGATGCACTAGGAGAATCAACAGCCGCATGTCTTACAAAAAGTATTACATACGTGCTGCCGAAAGAGGCAATCACCCCAGACCGACAGAAGTATAGACCAATTACGTGCTTGCCGACGCTATATAAATTACTAACAGGCGTATTAGCTTACTACATAAATTAATAAATTGGCCTGGAAGCAGAATAGATGTCTCAAAGGTGCAAAGGGGTGCAGGAAGCTGCTGGTCATTAACACAGTGGTCACCAAAAGAAAAATCTGAGGAACATATCAATGATCTGGATAGACTATTGAACAGCTTTTGATTCTGTCCTCCACTCCTCGCCTCTCAGAGTCCTGAGCATGTCTAGAATAGCACCTGAGATTGTCATTCTACCGAAACACTTGATGGGTACCTGGCACACCTCTCTCTGTCTCGACACCGGTACAACCCAAATACGATTACAAGAAATCCAAATCAGAACAGTTATTTTCCAAGGTGACACATTGAGCCCACTCTGGTTTCATTTAGTCCTGAACCCTCTTAGCAACCTACGTAATAGCAGCAAGAATGGATATATATCTTCGACAACTTGAAACCGCCCTATAGTTCAGTGAGGCTATTCGGTTGAAGATAGGCCTGGAAAAATGCACGACCATCGATGGCAAGAGTAAAAGATTGTAGATAACAGCGAAGGACACATCCTCCTCAATCAAACGGAGATTCTCCCCTTGGAACGAGGTGTTCGGCAGGCCCTTGAGATGAAGATGTTTGAGGCAAAGGAGTTATTTGAGGACAAATTCTATCGCAGAGTTAAGCTGATATTGAGATCTGGACTGAGCTCTAAGACCATTTTCACTACCCTTAACATCTGAACGATACCGAGCTTGACATATAAATTCGGTGTGGACCACTGATTGGTAACTGAATTGCGCAGTATAGACACGAAGATCCGTATGATGATGATAAAGCATGAATAATACTAACCTGCGCTTCTATTAATCGTCTCTACCTCCCAAGACAACAAGGAGAAAGAGGAATGGCAAACATCGATAAAACGCATGAAGCAAATGTGGAAGGAACGTTTCCTCGAGAGTAACACGTCATTTTACAGATCCATTTGCGAATTTTATGACTTCATTCCACTCCAATTATCGAAGAATGAGATAAATGTTAAATGTTCGACCACAGCTGTTTTGAGTGAAGAATGGCAGTCAAATGCTCTAAACGGGAGATACCCGAATGGTCTAAGAAGCTCAAATATAAATGAAGCCGAGTCACTGACCTACTTGACGTCAGGATATCTCTTTCCAGATACGGAAGGTAGACTTATAGTCATTCAAGAACAGGCGGTACCCACTAGAGCATTCAGCATGTCCCATCATCTTTCCTAATACTAGCCCCCAGAGACTATTTGGAAAGGCACAATTCGATGACAAATACAAACTCTACTGGGACACTAAGATGATCACTGACTGAGTAATACCACACAATTGACTAGATATTGTTATATTGTTTTAATTTTCAAGGAAGAGGAAAAAGCATTTGTACACAATTTCAATTGATGACAATGTAGCTAAAGCCTATTCTGAAAAATCGAGAAATACCAGGATCTAATCTAAGAAATGAAGCAACTGAATAACCTGAAGACCGCTGTTGTCATTCAGATAGTTATAGACACACTTCTTAGAAAACACAGCAAAGCTGAGATTAGACCTGTCAATAGTGTCGGCGGCACAGAATGAGGTTATTATATATATATATATATATATATATTAGACCTGTCAATAGTGTCGGCGGCACAGAATGAGGTTATTATATATATATATATATATATATATATATATATATATATATATATATATATATATATATATATATATATATATATATATATATATATATATATATCTATATATATACTATATTGTATAGTGCCCTTTTCTTTGAAATATGCTTCACTATTTTGAAATTTGGAGAATGGTGAAGCATTTAAGATTGAAAATAAAAACGTTCTTTCCTGGATAAAGTTTTAATTAAAAAAGCTAGCTATATATATAATAGCTGTTTATAACATTAACACACAAAATCGAGATTCATATTCCTTGAACATAGGTTGCATTAGATAATAGCCCAGTTACTCGACAATAATTCTTATACAGGTAAAAATTTGTTCAGGTCTTCAACGTACTTAAATGAAATACTGAAAATCTCTATCTATCGGTTCTTCTCAATGAAATCCGCCAAGATCCACCAGAAAAAATATTAAGTTTTCTTCATTATATCGTTCATATAAAAATTGTAGACCGTTGAGTACAAATTAGCCGTTTGCTACTAAATGTTTGATAATCGATGTTGTATTTTCAAGATATCTTGAATGTATTCATTGATAAAATGGTGGTACCTATTGTTAACTACGCTGTAACAGATTATTGTTGGATTTGAACTCATTCAGTCTGTCAGATAACTATCAAATGTTATGTCCACAGTCATAGCGGCTTTATTTTCTTCTTTCTATATTTCTATGGACTGCTCAAAGAAGTGAACAAAATAAGGGAATCCTATTTGCGATAATAACTCCTGGGGAAGAATCAGTCTTATTGAATACTTCTGTGCAATCAATTAAATGTTTCTCGAACGTTTCAGATATTGTCTTTTCCTTCTTTTAAAAATAGAACTACTGCGGCAGCCTGTTATTGCATGTAAAAATAAAATATAAGCTTGACATGTTGGACATGTGATGAATTATCAGATATCTTTTCGATTGGAACTGGGATTTACCAGGTATTGAAAAGTAGAAAAAGTAGAACGATCAAGTTCGTGCAGTCACGATTTTATCGAATTAACAATTTTACTATCAACGTATGTTGTACTTGTATTTAAATATTCATAATCAGCTAATTTTACTAAAATTTTCGAGGTTATAAATTTCTCATATATTATTGAAACGAAGCGTGACTGTGAATATATGCAAGAAATTGTTGTCGGGTTTTTCGAACTGTCATACATTCAGTGATATCTGCATATGCTTTTGTAGTCCGACGTATAGCTACAGACACGATATAATCAGAATGTTGATGTATCGCAGGGTGAATTGATGAATCAAGTAAAAGTAAAACAAGCAGTCTATTAACGTTACCGAGTGCCATTCATTTTTCAACATAATCTTTTTTATAGTTTATCACTTGCTTAGGCGATGATTCTCGAAATACGCCCTTATTTCGAAGATATTGAAAATCTTATCTCTTCAGGATATATTTTCATAAATCTGGTTTGGAGTGTAGCACCATCCCAGCGTTTCGCCAGATCGGCCTGGCGGCCCTCAAAAACCTCGCCGCGGACCAACTTCTCCTTACCTCACTGTCTGTAGTTGCTTAAGGGCATAAGGGTATCAACGGCGCCATATGTGTTACAGATGGTAGTCACAGCTGCCGCCATAACGGTGTCTGTGGTCATGCCTCACGGCCGCCATGAATGAAGAGTAGAAAACCTCATCAAAATTTCTCAGATGAAAGGTTGAACTTCCAATGCCTGAAAACCTGCTCCCTTGTGAATGTGGCCTATTAGAAAAGAATTGGATGGGAAATCGAACTCACAACCTGAATTATTCAGACCGATAAGTCTCATATCTTTGGTTCTGAAAACCTTGGAGAAGATGTTAGATACATTCACCAGGACCGAAGTTTTATCGCTGAAGCTTCCGAGTGAACATCAATATGCCTTTTAGAAGGGCAAATCAATTGACCTGGCACTTAACAATCTCGTCGGGAGGATCATTCAGTCTCTGGACCACAAGGAGACTGCAGCAGCAGATTTCATGGACATAGAGGGGGCATTAAATGCGGCCCCTTCTAGTTCATTATGCGAAGCTGCAAGAGGTTTAGGAATTCCAAATATTATTGCGGAATGGATTAACAACGAGCTAAATGGCAGAGTGATCAGCATGGAAGGAGAAGTAGTCGGTTTTGTGGCTAACAGGGGCTACTATGAGGGAAGTATTATCCCCTCTGTTGTGGTCCTTGCTGGTTGATGACCTCCTGGTAATAATCAGTACACTGTATGTTCAAATAGAAGCGTACGCTGACGATATAGACTGTCGGAGATGACAACGACGTCTGTAACAGATTTCAGGATATTATTTCAGCTATCCAAGAGTGGTGTGAGGGTGAGTAACTCAGTATGAACTCCCACACAATCCTTATGGTACCATTTACCAAGAAAAGAAGGATATTTGTTTCTCCCCCGATCCTGAATGAAGTATTCATTCCAGTTGCGGAGGAAGCATAATATATGGGAGTTACCTGAAGTAGTAAGCTCACGTGGATTTCACACCTGCAAAACATAATGCTCGAGGCTTGACACTTCTTGTTGTCATGTAAAATGACATTAGGAATGAAATAGGGTTTTGACCTTAAGCAACTTCAGTGGCTATATGTAATGGTGGTGAGACTACCTATCACATATGGCTGCATTGCTTGATGGAAGTGAAGCCTGAAAAAGCAATCCTAATTCATGTTCTCAAAATTGTAGAGAACATCTTTCGTGATGATTTTTAGAGCTTTTCGCTCTACACCCACTGCGGCCATGGAACTGATACTGGACCTTGACTTAATCTGATGATTAGAAGAGCAGCTAGAACTACAAATTTCGTCACCTGAAATATAAGTTGTAATACAATTGAGGAGAACACCGAGATGCTGAGTATGAAGTATGGCATACCCAAAAACCAGCATAGAACTGCCAGATCGTCATTCGCAGCAGACAGAAATAGACGGCTCCAAAACTGCCCAAGGTGTTAGTGGAGGTGCTGCTAAGGAACAGTCTATCTGACTTTGCTTACTTCCTACTGTTTAACAAGTATAAATTTTGGCTATTGACCACTGACCTCTTCGTTGCGGAGGATTAACAAGTTGGCCAATAAAATCACAACCCATTGACAAGCTGCACTGAAGGCAATGACATCCGACATCTGTACGCCAATTATTGTGCAGGAATGTCGCTCCACTCTAGCCAAACTGGGAGGAAGGAAAAGGCTCCTTCTGGTGTGAGTACCCTAGAGTATTGAGGGAAATGAGAAGGAATACTCATTGGCCGCTTGGAATTCACCGGATCGGAGTCTAGGCTCAAAATTCCCCTGAAGAGTGCAATGATAGAAAATAGCCGGTGGTTAGACCTGATGGTAGGACAAACCTGGCTGAGCCTCACAGGTCTCAGACACTCTCAACTAGCAGTGAACCTTCCACTGCGGATTCCAAGACTGTGCTTGGAAATAAAATCAATGGAACACGCCAGCGAGTACCCAGCTGGGAGTAGAGGCAGTCTCGAGGAACTTATATCTAATAAACTGAAACTGACTGAGCTTATCAAGTTCTTACCTACAAAGCTCATATCCTTACATAAAAGATGGAGCTCAATAGGATGGTACTCCGTTCTGCTGAAACTAGATTTTATTCAGTACTTGTTCGTGTAAATTTAGTGCCACAATCACATATGTATCGAGGATCTGTAAATACCTCTCTCCGTTCAAAGCTTCATGTAAGAAGATAGATCGCACGAACTTGTTATATTTGCCAGCCTAAAATCAATTTTTGGGATGTGTCGTTCAAATGTAGCGTTTGATCAAAATGTAGCCTCATCATCACATATGTGATATTTGATAGGGATTTACAATTAATCTTGCTATGCACTGATTTATCGACCTTTCACCTTATTTATCTCAAGAAACGCACATGTGATTAATTGTGACTTTTGACAAAACATTTGTTATAGCGAAACGAAGATTTATAAAAATTTTCATCTCATTACCACTAACTCAGAGATAAAACTCCAAACGGGACTGGAGTATTAAGCACATACGAGCGGGGTGTGATATTTGAACGTCAGCAATAATTATTGCTATTCATGAAAATCTGAAGAATATTAAATACATCAAATAAAATTTGTGAACAAATTCAAATTTATAAACAAATCTGAACTTAAGAAGAGGGCACCAAAATTGTTTTCAGCTTGTTCTCCCATAGTATGCTGAAGACTATATGAATTCAATATTTGAAGTGTGTGTGTCGGAAAGAAATACCTTACAATTTTGATGATCAGCGAGTAGAAGAATTTCGATTGAATAAGTTAAAAAACTGAATGATTTTATTATGAATGAGTTAGGAGTTTAGCAGCTTTCAATACGTATTCTTGGTTACTCCAATTTAAGGTTTCTAGTTTAATCCACAAAGCAGTTACAGGGAGGTTGAAATTATTCAATGGAATCAAAAAGGGTTTTTTACGCAATTCGAAATGTTAGAACTGATCATCACCGAGCACAAACCCAAAACCATCTGTCTACAAGAGACCCATTTCAAGGGTAACTACGCCCAAAGATTGAAAAACTACCTATTCTTTCATCGAAACAGAGCCAATCAAAACATAGCCAGTAGTGGAGTTGCCCAACCCAAATGTAATCCTGTTGAAAATCCATTAATATCCCGTTAAGAAGCAGTAGCAATAGAAATATCCCACCCTAAGGAGATGAACATAAGCAGCATTTACATATCGCCCAACGAAGATGTGACATACGACGAGCTGAATGACATCTTCCTCCAAATCCCTAAACCAAGGCTTATTCAAGGTGATTTCAATTGTCACAACATCTTATTGGGATGCGACATCACATAGCCAGAGGATATACTTTAGAACAATTGATATGAACAACATGACAATACTAAACAAAAATACGTTTCAACTCCTTCTCGGGAAATTCCAGTGCAATTCACCTGAGCATATGTAATCCCTCGCTTTATGTCTACTTTGAATTTACGGTCTTACCATATTTATATGGTAGCTACCATTATCCTATTTTGTTACAAAACAACCAGCAAATACCAGATTAGGAAATCTAACCTAACCTTTACCCCAAAAATGAAAACTGAAAAGAGCTAACTGGGACATATTCGCACAGTTTGTAGATGCAGGAGTTCATCAGTTTCAGATCCACGAAAGTATCGAAGAGTGTGAAAAGATTCAACGAAATACTAGTCAATGCCGCGGAAATGGCAATTGATAGAACAAAACATTTGAACAAACACGTCCAATTACCCTGGTGGAATCAAGAGTGTGACGATGCAATTAGAGCCTCTAAACATGCTCTGAACAGATTTAGAGGGTATCGAACGCCGAAAAACTTGATGACATTCAAAACAAGGTGGAACATTGAAAAGAGTGGAAAGAAGTCATGGGCTAGGTTGGGTATCATCAATCCATAGTTCAACACCTATAAGGAAGATCTGGGACAAGGTCAAACGTACAGGAGGCAATAAAACAGTGTATGGATTACTCGAATACGAAGGCACAAAGTCTTTCAACCCTACAGAAATAGCCCACTTTTTCTCTAATATCTAGGAACAAAATTCAAGCAATTTCAACTATTCTGCTGAGTTTATGCGATATAAAGACAACGAGAAAAGAAATAACCTCGAGCCTCGTGGAAATGAGTCTACCCCGATCAATGTACTCCTAAGCTTTGCTGAATTCCAGGAAGCACTCAAAACAAACAAAACTCAACAAAAATTCTAGGCCAGGACCCACAAAATCCCGTTCGTCTTCCTTGAGAATCTTCCAGAAAATTCCAAACATCTCCTACTTGTTATATTCAACAAGATTTGGGCAGAACGAGTGTTTACTGAATTAGGACTGGAGGCTAATATTATCCCAATAGCAAAACCAGGTAAACCAAAATCAGACCCACAATCTTACCGACCTATCTCACTAACTTGCACAATGTGTAAGTTATTATTAAGATAGTAAATAAACGCCTCACCTGATTCCTTGAGAAAAATGAACTCATCACTCCAAAACAAAGTGGTTTCAGAAAACATCGATCTACACGTGATAACCTACTGAACTTGGAGTCGTTCATTCATGAAGGTTTTGCTAACAAACAGTATACCATAGCCATTTTCTTTGACATAAGCAGAGCCTACAACATGGCCTGGAGGTACTATATTCTAGAGAGTCTGAATTCATATGGTATCAATGGAAATCTTCTAGAATTCGTTCGGAACTTTTTGGCACGAAGGCTCTTCAGAGTTAAAGTGTTCTGTGTGAGATGAAAACCCAAGAGAATGGAATCCCTTAGAGCTCACTCCTGAGAGTTACCTTGTTCCTCGTAGCAATAAATGAAGCTGTTCTGGATATCAGTTGTCCCGTGGAAGCTAGCCTTTGTGCAGACGCGCTAGTGATATATTCTCGATAGAAAAATTTGTCAACAATTCAGCAAAACATACAAGAATCAGTATACGAAATAGAGAACTGGCTCTCCCTTACGGGCTTCAGAATGTGCCCAGATAAAACCAAGTGTATCGTTTTCTCTATAAAAAAAGAAACACTGAAACCATCTTTGAAACTACAGGGTCATGATATCCAAGTAGTAGGGAGGATTAAATATTTGGGAATGATTATGGACAGAAAGCACACCTGAAACATCTCAAAGCAACATGTCAGAGTGAGCTGGACCTCCTCCGCTTACTCTCAAATCTGAAATGGGAATCTGATAGCCACACTCTTTTATTGATCTACAGAGCTCTGGTCAGATCTAAATTCGACTATGATTCCATTATATATGCATCAGCTACTAAATCCGTCTTGAAAATCGCCGAAGCAATCCATAAAAATGCCTTGAAGCTGGCCCTCAGGGCATATAGAACGTCACCCACTGAGAACTCATACAGTGAAGCAGGTGAACTACCATTGCATTACAGAGACAGTACTTGAACCTCTCATATACATCCACCGTTTCCGGTGATACGAACCACCCAGTGTACAATAACACATTATCAAATAGATTTAGTAACTTATATGAAACCCGACGAAAACTAGCACAACATTTCAACCAACAAATCAACACTTATATATCTGACCTGAACATATCTCTTCCTAAAACTCTTCCCAACAAAAATCTTCTAAGCCCACCATGGCTTATCAAATGGCCCCATAGCAACCTCAGCCTTCCCAACTTCTACAAAACAGAACCACCCCCTGTCCTTCTACAAAGCCATTTTCTCTTATCACTGGAAGCTTACCAAGAATTCACTCATATTTACACGGATACCTCGAAGTCGAACGAAGGAGTTTCATCTCAGAAGACTCACCACAGGGCTTTAAACTGTCTCCTCTATGCAGTATCTATAGTGGAGAGTTGTTCGCAATTCTTCAGGAGATCAAGTTTACAATGGCAGCAAGTATTCAGAAAACCTTGATGATAACTGATTCACTCAGCACTTTACAGGGTATGCAGCAGGTCTATTCAGACCATCCATTGGTCACACGAATTAATGAGCGAATATACTTAGCCACGAAAACGATCAAGGAGCTTCAGTTTATGTGGGTTCCGTCACATGTAGGAATCTCTGGCAATGAACGCGTCGACAGAATTGCACGAGAAACGATGGACGATAGGGCAATTATAGTGCAAGAGGAAGTATCACACTTCGATCTCAAAATACCGTGGAAAACCACGCCATGAACGAGAAATCAGAAGTTCGTACGCCTACTCACTGACCATAGAAGGTACACTCTTGAGCACCTTATGAGCAGAGAAGCCGAGAAAGTTTGCGAAATATGAAGAGTGCAAATGTGTGTTAAAGATTTTTTAGTGGAGTGTCGATTGTTTATAGAGCAACGTTTAAAATATAATATTGGCGATGATTTGAAATCAGTGCTCGGAAAAAAATTTTTCTTTTGAGAACATTTTTAGTTATATAAAAGAAATTGATTCGATAAACAAACTGTGATATCATAATTGTCAAACCCTTATAGTCCATATTGCTCTGTGAAGTATCTCAACAACGGATTTCTGAATAAAAAAAATTGCAGTTCGCTTCATCGAGGATGGCAGATTTGAGCTTTCTGCTTCAATCAACGTGGAGAGGTCACTATTCGCGGTCATTCAAATGAATTATTGAGAGAGGGGAAAAATTGTATGTGCTGTATATCATATATGGTTATTGGTTAGTTTATTTCGACCATTGTATTCCAAAATGGACACAATTTTATGAGAAAGAACGAACATATGGTTAGAACGTTTGTCTATATTTGATTATTGATTGATTAACAATTATCATGTTACCAGTATTTGCCAACTATTTATGATCATGTTTCACTATAAACAATGGCTACGATTAGTTGAAATGTAAAAATGCATTCAATAATTCTTGATATTTAAATGACTGACCTAAATATGTGCTTTTAAAAGTTAATTCAAAATGTATTTTGCGGAACTCAAACAATTCAAAACTGTTTCATTTCTTGAGGAAAATATTGCAAAAATAGAATAAACAGTTTCACTCATTTTACTTTTTATTTTTTCAGACTAATGAATCCCGAATCTTTTCTGTCCAACAAATAGAAAAGTCTTATTTTTATTCCAAACTTTTATATAAATTGCACGCGCCAAATAACAATTAACCGAGAGAATTTCAATAGACCTTTATTTTTATCAACTCAATTTTACCGATACCGATATAGTACACAATAAAAATATTTCATTCCATTTTCTAGTAATTCAGTTAATATTTTCTTCTTATTCTATTCGGAAGGTAAGTAAGTGTAGAAAGCAATTTAAAATTTGAGATGATTCATAGAAACCCTAATGAACTTTTCAACCATAAATCTAAATATGCCTAGGGCATACGTGAATACCATATCTATTATGCTGAAATGAGAATAACTATACATATATATTATGTCTTCGTAAAATGATTGCAATAGCCATATCTGCTTGTACCACAAAATGCAATTAAGCTTTTGAGCTATATGGGAATATTCATTCTTCATATATGCATCTTTTGTTTGAGAGAATGATGACAATGTGATATGAAAAGTACCCATTTTGTATGCAGCGAAGAGCTGTAAGATATGAGAGTTCCTCAACTGAAACTGTTTTAATTCTGCACAAAATGGTGAAGAGTAGGAAGTATAAATTACTGAAACCACAATAAAAGGATATTAATTAGATAATAATATCTTATCGAATTGATATCGACATTGACATTGATGATATGAATATAATCTCACTGGATAAGCCTGTAATCTAGATCCTTGTGGAGATGTGTTTGATAGTTTTTCTATGATTGAGTAGAACAATAAAAAAATTTTCACAATATGCACAAACTTATGACTCGTTTCACACTGGGGCTTCATCAGATATGTTGTACATATGTTGAAGAATGTTACATATATTATTTCAGTAAAAGCAGGTACCCAGTTCCATAAGGAAAACCCAAACAGGATTGCTTCTTTTATGACCAGAAAAGATGATGGGGACGAACTTAGGTCAAATTGACTGTTGATTGCCACCAGTTGTTCGATAGATTCGGTAATTTTTCCGATATATATATATATATATATATATATATATATATATATATATATATATATATATATATATATATATATATATATATATATATATATATATATATATCTGACAATAACTCTCCAATGTGAGAACATATAAAACCGCAAAATATTCAATAACATCAGGATTAAATCAGAATTCTTCATAACACAAAGGATAGAAAGTGAATGTGTTGCAATAAACTTTGTAAAAACTCAAGTGAAATCACCCTCAATAGTCAGCTAGATATTAACACATCTCCAGTACTTAATATTTTTTATTTAAGTACAATATAAGGAATGTCCACAGCCGAAGCCAAAATGACATTCACTAAATGAATATTAGTTACATAGAATCTAGTATTCTAAAAAAAAGTATTATATAAGACATTAATAGTCCGTTGTATTCACAGGAAAAATGAAAAAAGAAATACAAAATGAATATTACAAAAACGAACGATTGAATGAATTTGATGTTAGTTTGTCAGTAAAGAGCAAGCGTAATGTTCTCTGCAAAGAGGCCAATGTGACCCCAAACAAATTGATACTCCTATGCGTGTTGCAGACATGTAGCATCCTATCGATAGGGGAGTTCTGTGCACTATTAGTTTTTCTAAAAGTTATAGAGAAGAGGTCGTGGTGCCTCAAAGATTTCATAGGAACATTAAAAGTAACCATGTGCAAGATCTCAGGTACCTGAAGTACGCAGTTCAATATTTCAAACAAAACCAAAATATCAGATATAGTTCTACGATTTTCAAGTGACAATAAATTGAAATATTTACGGACAGGAGCGTAGTCGTGGTTCAGGATAACAAAGTTAGTTTTGAAGCATATGAACCGTATGAATCTATTCTGAATGCGTTCAAGTCGGTTGGAATAACAATCATAACGAGGGTTCCAAATACATGAGGCAAAATTTAATTTACTGTAGATGTAAGCATAATATAAAAAGATAAGTGATTTTACATATTTAAATTCCTTACTTTTCCTGAAAATATAACCCATCATTCGACTTGAACTATTTGCTATGCGATCTGTGTGCATCGAAGAGCAACATCGAATCGAAAGTGACACCCTGATGAAAAGCCGTGGACACACGTCGCAACAATGAATTTCCAATTGAGTACTGAAAAGTGATAGGGGAATGGTTTCTAGTAAAAGTAATCGTGAAACATTTATTTAAATTAAAAAATAATTGGTTTTCTCTACAGTACTCAACCAAGTCATTCGAATCTAGTTGAAGATCAAATCAGTCCCTTAATCATCTGATAGATCTAAAAACTTTCAGATCGTCTGCATAGAGCAAGCATCTTGAATGCCGAAAACATTTATCTATGTCATTTATATAAATTAAGAAAAGAAGAGGACCGAGATGAGTTCCCTGCGGTACCCCAGAAGTACTAATGAAAGATTCAGATTTAAAACCATTTTAACTAACGAAATGTGACCTATTCAGTAGATACGATTGGATCCACTCAAGCAACCCACCACTTACACCTGCTTCGGCTAGTCTAAAAATGAGAATATCGAAACTTATTTTGTCGAAAGCTTCAGCAAAATCTGTATAAGTAGCATCAGTCTGAATTTGAGAATCCATTGCACTCTGCAGGTACTCACTATAAACGATCAAATTAGTTTCCAGAGTCCTACCCTTAAGAAATCCGTGCTGTTGTGGGATAATTAAATTTTTCAAATACTTTAGCAATGATCGAAAGCTTGTTAGTAGGTCTATAATTAGAAATATCATTTTTATCTCCACTTTTGAAAATTAGGACAACGGCGGACTCCTTCCACTTTTTTGGAAATACACCATTAATCAGAGACTAATTGAACAAAGTATGCAGTGGTTTACTTAATTTGTGAGCACAATTTTTGAGAAAAATTGGTGGAATGCTGTCTGGACCTGAACCCTTCAACACGTCAAGGGATAAGAGAAACTCTCGAACCTCTTCCTCTTCTATGTGAATATTTGATAGTACATCATTATTGCAGTTTTTTACAGTTACACTACGACTACGCTGCTGACTTACAGGAACATATACACTCTCGAAATAACGGGCAAAAAGATTGCATATCTCTTTTCCATCTGATGAAGAAATATCCCCATACCTCATTTCAGTTTCAGTTTCAGTTTAGAGCCGCCCCGTCCCAGAGACACATATTTCCAGAATGATTTGCTGTTCGTTGGCAGTTCCCGCTCAATGTTAGAGGTGAATTTATTCAAATCAAGTTCAATAAGTTCCTTGGAATGAGCACGAAGCTGTTTGAATATATTTAGATCATTGACATTTTTACTAATTTTCCATTTTTTATAAAATTTTTGCTTTTCTCTTATTGTAACAATAGTACCCTTCGAAGAGAATGAAGGATAACACTTAGTGACTCTTTTCTTAAGCACAACAGAACCGATTATGTCATTGATTCTCTCATAAAAAATATCCAGATTTTCATCAATTCCCTTAGAGCTGCTGTTGAGCAGAAACTCCCAATTCACCAGCGATAATGAAGCATTAACTGCTTCATAATTCGCATTTCTA
Organism: Cryptolaemus montrouzieri; assembly: GCA_013387265.2. Classification (NCBI taxonomy): domain Eukaryota; kingdom Metazoa; phylum Arthropoda; class Insecta; order Coleoptera; family Coccinellidae; genus Cryptolaemus; species Cryptolaemus montrouzieri. The sequence goes on from JABFTP020000185.1 coordinate 132,266,485, forward strand.
AAATTGTAATAAAAATTTTGAATTTTCGAATCTTCTCTTTAGACAAGGCAACTATAAACTCTAGTGTGGGATGATGTGTGTCTTCGTTTACAAATGGATGAGCACTTTTATGTATATTCGAGACAATTTCTTTATTATACAAGACTAAGTCAAGAATTTTATCGTTACTATTCTTCACATGATTGTATTGATTCAGTTCGACAAATGCAAGTGTATCAAATATATTTGAATATTTATTTTCAATATCAGTAGGTATCAAGTAACTCTTATCAGAGCTCACCCAATCAACCGAGGGACAATTAAAGTCACCACACACAAGAAATGGACATTTTATGTTCACTATATTGCTCTCCAATTTTCTAGCGAACACATCACTTGCCACATAATCCCCAGGGGGCAAATACACACAGCAAATATATAACTTCGAACTATTCACGTTCAGAGATACCCAGATGTCCTCCGCGTCACTTCTGAAGTCATTCAGGAGCCGTGGGCCGAATTTGTTGCGAACAGCAATGAAAACTCCACCCCCATCCTTCTTAGAAGACACCGATGAATCTCGGTCGCGACGAAACACAGAATATTCACAAGTATCGACCAATTCATTGTCGAAAACGGTATCGTTCAGAAATGATTCGGTAACACACATTACATCAGAAAAACCTGCCATTGAGCTCAACCTGAAGTTATTTAGTTTGGTACGGAGTCCTCGTACGTTCTGGTAGTAAATATGTAAGGACATATTAGACGAATGAAAAACACGACGGTCTTTGAACAAATAGCCAAGAGAATGAGAAGTGATTTTTATAAATTGGCTATTTCAGATTCAGATGCAATACGACGTATCTTACTTGTGTTATATATTACATCGGTGGTACTAAATTGAATAGGAGAAAAATCCACACACATAATTTTTCTAGACACCAAATCGCACTTACTCAAAAAAGTCTCAAATATAATTAAGAGTCCAATAATTCCCAAACCATCATGATACTAATGTCAGAAAATAATTCTTGGAACGGTTTGAATATTATGAAACAAACAGCGGTCAATAATGATTATAATTCTAGTATGATGGACACTATGCTTTCTCGTGAACAATTTCAACATGCACACCAACCTCATCGACCCGACAACCAAGAATATTGTGACAAATTCTGTCAAAGGCCTTTCCGAAGTTGGTGTAAACGGCATCCACTTGTAAGCTTTTATCCATAGCATTCAAAATATGCTCGACAAATGTCAATACCTTAATTAGTTTCGATTGATCTGTTTTTGAAAAATCCATGCTGTTCAGGCATAATTTGAAATTTGAGAAAAAATATATTGGTAGATCAATAGTTCAATCAGTTTGGCGGAGATACATAACTTGCTAACTGGCCTGTAATTTTCGACATTTCTTTTGTCTCCACCTTTAAAAATAGGTGTCACTCTCGCGCATTTCCAACGATCCGGAATAACCCCGTCTTAAGGTAATGCATTGAATGAAAGAGAAAGAGGTGTACATAATTCAGGGCAAGACTTAACAAAAAGAGAAGATATTTCATCAGGTCCAGCTCCTTTTCTTCGATCAAGAGCTCTTATTGATTGCTCAATCTCTTCTGGAGTTAACGAAACGAATGGAAGATAGCAGGGAGTTCCGAACCTGGTTCAACGGAGGAGTTGCTGCTACTGTTGGCGGCGCAAATACCGAGCGAATGAAAATAGCGAACAATTCACAGATTTCCGTGGCAGCATTATCAGTCTCGTTGTTATAGCGCATTAACAACGGCATGCTAGTACCGAGTCGCTTAGAAGAAGAGATACTGAATATTCTTTTCGAATTCATTTCGACATCTTTCTTGATATTTAAAATGAAGTTATCATAAGCTGCCAAAATCCGAGCTTTACTTTCCCTTCTTAAATGTTTGAAACTTAGGAAGTCATCGTTGTTTGGATGAATTCTCCATTTCTTGTGAATTTTGTTTTTTCGATTGATAATTTCCATAGTGTTTCTGGAGGAGTAACTCCAAAATTTTTTACCCAATAAATTTTTAGGTACATGATCTTCGATAATATTATTGAGTATGACATAGAAGGTGTTCAGATCAGCGTTTATATCACCATTTGATAATATCTCTGACCAAGGTACATCTGAGATTCTTCGATTATTAGTTATATTTATACAAGGTGCTCCAACGAAAAAAAAACAGAGGCTACATCTACCAAGATATTCATTTCTGATCAAAACTTAAAAACAGGTCAATTTTTGTTTCAAAGGGAACATCTTTTGGGGTAAAAACTTGCCTGAAATATCAACCCCCTAAGCGGGGGTAGCAATCCTTGAACATTTTGAATAGAGAAGATGAGTCGAGTGATGACTCAAAAGAAAGGTGGTGTATTTGTCTACATCGCCTTGAACGAATCTCCATTTTTAATTGAAAACTGTGAAAGATACAGGGTGAGCAACTGAAATATAGGGAAGACTATTTCCCTGAGACTATTCAAGTTTCATTGAAGTAAAATGGAACAGATCCATGCTGATCAATGGCAGTCATCATCAAGTACCATCCTCATCTCGAATTTCAACCCCTAGAGCAGGGGTGACCCCCCTTGAAAATTTGGAAGAGGGTATATGGGTCGAGTGATACCTCGAAAAAAAGGTATTGTCTTTGTCTGCCTCTCCGTGAACGAATTTTCATTTTTGATTGAAAACTGTAGAAGATACAGAGTGAGCTACTGAAAAATAGAGGAGACTATCTATCGCGCCGAGCTATTCGAGAATTAGTGCAAAAAAATGGAACAGATTCATTCCAGATCAAAGGCTGTCATCTTCCGAAACACCATTCACATCTCAAATTTCAACCTCTAGAGCAGGGGTGCCCAACCTGTGTTATTTTTAAAGCAGACGATAGGTCCAGTTATAACCTTCTGAAAAAGGATTTTTGTTTGTCCCCACAATGGTGTGCAAGTTTTCGTTCTCCATCAAAATTACTGGGTGAGCAGCTGAAACATTGGAATGATTATGAACCTTTCTTTCGAGTTATCACTCGACCCATAAACCCTTTTCCAAATTTTCAAAGGTTGTCACCTCTGCTCCAGGGGTTGAAATTCGAGATGAGGATGGTACTTGATGATGACTGCCATTGATCAGTATGGATCTGTTCCATTTTTCTTCACTGAAACTTGAAAAGTCTCAGGGAAATAGTCTTCCCTACCTTTCAGTTGCTCACTCTGTATCTTTTACAGTTTTCCATTAAAATTAGAAATTATTTCAAGGTATTGTAGACCAAGATTCTTTCTTTCGAGTCATCACTCGACCAATCTTCCCTATTCTAAATGTTCAGGGATTACAAACCCCCGCTTAGGGGGTTGATATTTCAGGCGAGTTTTGTACCCCAAAAGATGTCCCCCTTGAAACAAAAATTGACCTGTTTTTGCGTTTTGATCAGGAATGAATATCTTGGTAGATATAGCCTCTGTTTAATTTTCGTTGAAGCACCCTGTAGAATCAGCTTTGTGAAACCTGAGACCTCCGTATTCTTGCGAGTTTCTAAATATCTATAGTTTAAATTGAAAGGATGATACTCTCAATTGATTAAAGAAAATTAGATCGAGACTCTTATCTGAGCAAGTAGTACCTCCATTGAGTTGCACGAGTTCACAAATAGATATAGAATACAAAACCGAACAGATGAGAATTTCATGTCACCGCAAATTAATAAGTTCTTATTTTCAATTTTATCCTTAATTTCACAAAACTTTGAGGCGAAACTTGTGCTTGCATTTGAATCACCAGGAGGGAGGTAAACGCAACACAGTAGTGATTTAATTTTTCCTATTTTTATTTCGAACCACACATCCTCGGCGTCGCTTTGGAGATCCATCACCTATTTTGCATCCAAGGTATTGTTTATCGCTATGAAAAAACCTCCATCGTCTTTTTTACAACTAGCACTAGTTTTGCGATCGCGACGAAAAACAGCGTAGACGTTCGTATCAAGAATTGCCGAGTCGCGTATATTACTGTTCAACCAGGACTCTCACAAATATGATATCGTGATTATTGATCATAGAAGACAATTTAAAGTCGCGCAGAAATTTGGAACTGTTTAGTTTGAACACATACTACTGTAGGTAATGTTGTTAAGGATGTGCCGATGTATAATGATTCTTGACATCAAGAATTTGTTTCCAAGTATTCCACTGAAAGATCCATATTATATATATATAGTTTGTTAACACAAAATATGACGAATCCACGAAATAAATACGACATTATGGCTTTATTAGATGTTTGCATATCTCAAAATTATTTATTTAACGACTGTTTTTATAAAAGTGATGAGGGACTTATAATGGGAAACCCCTTAAGCCCTCTTTTAGCAGACATCTTCATGGATAACATAGAAAAAACTATTCATAAACACCCGTTCAGTAAAAATTTCCTATATTGGTATCGATATGTCGATGACATTGTTGTGTTTCACAAGAACAGACAGACAGTTCACTGTATTCGAAAATTTCATCAACAACCTGAACCCAAAAATAAAATTCACTTCTGAAATAGAACAGAACAATTCGATCAGTTTCCTAGACCTAACAATAACAAGATCAAATAAAAACACCAGTTTTCAATTTATCATAAGCCTTCTGATACAGATATCACAATGTATTATACATCGGCACATCCTTACCAACATAAAGTTGCAGCATTTAATAGCTATAAACATAGACTCTGGAACACACCGATGTCTAATGATAATTATTTCAAAGAATTGAATTTGATAAAACAGATCGCAATAAATAATGGATATGATGCAAATTAAGTCAGCATCTTACATAAGAAAAAACAAAAATTAGCTTTACAGCATATATATCTAATCGGTGAACACCAAGACCAGAAGCAATAATGTAAAGTCCTTCTTAAAATTTAAATTTAAATATAGCGTTCAAAACATCAACAAATTTAGGTTCATTTATCAGGAATTATAAATCTCCAATTAATAAAGAAAATAAATCAGGTGTTTATAGATTGGATTGTGCAGATTGCAATTGTTTTTATATAGGTAGAACAGGAAGAAATTTCAATGTTAGAATCTCTGAACATAAACGCAGTTTCATCAATGAAAAAACCGATTCAAATTATTCAAATCATCTTAGGGAAAATGGTCTCTTTGTCAAATCAGAATGTAAAATCCTACATTCTGAGAATGGAGGTATAAAACTCAACCTTCTGAAAGTACTTGAAATGAACAGATTTAGGTATTCACCGGAAATTCTTAATGATCAGCTAGACATAAATAACTCACCCTTATTGAATTTATTTCCTAAATATTAGTTCAAGTTCGGATAGCTTTGAGTGGATAAAGATACTGTGTATTGTAACGCGTCGAGCATTTAATAATATATTTTAGTAGAAGTCATCGTCTACTTGTATTTGTAAATTGATGTTGTTAAGCAGCGACGGGAGCATTTTTATAAAGAATCTTGTTCATCGTGTGTATACAGTACACTATTTGAAATGCTGATGTGTTAGTCTGTGTGAAATTCTAGAAAACTTTTCTGCCTTAATGAATTGACTAATATATTTACTGAGTGGAGCTTTTCAGATGCGGATAAAGATGACTGTTCTGTTGATATCTGAGGTAATAATACTATGGGTCCATTTTACGTCGAATGATATTCTTTGGTGAGATATTCAATTGAATTTTGCTAATTTTATGTTGGTACTCAGGTCGATAATGATTTCGAAAGCTAGTGTTTACAAAAAACATTTACTCATTCTCTAATTATTGAATTCTTGGTGAAGATCGAAGGTGAGTAGATAATTCACTGCTTTCAATATGCGTTGCACTTTTTCTCATACAACAAACCTCTTCAAATTCACAATGCAATAATGAGCCATACGAATCATATCATACGAACTTATATAATATGCATCTACTTGGTTAAGGATGATGCTCTTTGATCCGTAGGTGGGCAATTCTATTCAATGGTAATATTATGTAAGGATATTTGCGGAGTATGAACATAATTGACATTCAAAGTACCGTGGATGAAGACTTAATGCATGGTTAATTATAATTAATTCTTCGTACCCATTCTAATGGCTATAATTTTTCTATATCAGACTGACTGGTTGAATAGACTATTCTGATCCCTTTGTCTGTTCGATGAAACAAATAAAAACTTCAGCCAGAAAGGCAACTTCTTAAGATATGAAGTTCGTGAATTCTATTGTATGAAACTGAAAATATCATCTTGAACGTAATACATTGCAAGCAATACATTTACCCTAATGTTCTCATTTAAAAATGCTATTAATAAGATTCATTAGTCTTTTAGTTTCAATGGAATAGTTGAATGATTTGAATTGTGGAAAGAAATCAGTAAATTTATTTGTAGCCCAAATAATCGTATGCCATCAGAATTATGAATTACAAGAACTGAAAGCTACGAGATGTCAACCAAGTCGGTTAGTTTAATTAGTATCTTTGAAAGCACCTTTTCTACAACTTTAATATAAAATGTTATTTTTATGCCCCACTCTCATATCTTATTCAGGTCGGAATTCAGTGATATGTTCTGTTTTTATCTATGTCTGTGTGTCTTCGCTGCAGTTATGGGACGTTGACTGGTAAATGAGGACGCCAAGGTACAGTTGTCCGCAAACCCAGAGGTTATGTTTCCTGTGGAGTGGGATAGATCATCTGCAACAGAAAAAGGGTTGACTAGAGTATGGAGCCTTGCAGAACTCCTGTATCAATCTGAATCTAACTGACTAATACAATCCGAAATCTCTTCAGGAAGTCCATTCGTGATTAGTTTATTCAACAAAGCTGAGTGCCAAATCCTGTCGAAGTCTTGAGATATCTAGAGTTATGGCTTTGATTCGCCATACTTTTTCAATTGTTGATTTCCAAAAATGCGTAACGTAAGCAAGGAGATCATTATTTGTTCATTATCTACGGCATCGGTATTTTCGATTACTGATGATGTCCAGCCACTCGAAATATTTTATGAGCTCATCGTTTATCACTTTTTCCAAGACATTCGACATAACAGGCAACTATGCGATCGGAAGGTAATTCTGGGTAAGCATTTCTACCCTTTGTTTGGAATCGATAGTACTCTCGCAACTTTCTAACACTCCGGAACCGTTTCTCATTCGAAACAAAAAATTGAAACATGAGCTAACTCTGGGGCACATTTTAGCGAAACATTTGGTTGTATTTTATCAAAACCCACTGCTTTCTTACATTTCGGCTGTTGAAAAGCGTGTCTTATGGAACGCACTATGAACTTTATGTCAGATATATTTGATTGAATGTGTGGGATCCTTAGTGGCATTGCTTTTGATGCATCTGAAACAGACTTTTTAGAAAACATTTCTGCAAAGAAATCCACCTTTGCTTAAGGCTATGGTGCGATAGAACCGTCATCTCTAATCAAAGGTGGGAAGGATGACTTACAAAAGTTGCTGCTGACTGCATTCGCCATAGACCGAAACTAGACAGTTCCACTGGTCTGTTCCAAGCATCTATTCCTAACCCTTTCATTAAAGGAGGATTTTGCTTTATCAATTGTTGAATTACAAATGTTCCTGTTCCTGCCATAGACCAGAGCTAGACAAATCTACTGGTCTGTTCCAAAGTCTATTCCTAACCCTTTCATTGAAGAAAGTTTTTGCTTTATCGATTGTTAAGTTACAAATGTTCCTGAAACGCATTCTTCTTCCAGATATTATAAGCTCTGGATCTTTTTCGGATGTTTTTTTCATGAAGTGTTGAATGTAAAGGACCATGCACACAAGTGCAGACATTGATATCATGATCTGAAAAATAGACATCATTAGAAAGATAAGATGAAAAAAAACTCTCACAGCTCCTTATTGCTGTCTCGGTTGTAATTCTGTATCTTCCTGAAAGGAGTTATATCTTTATTGAGTGGCTGTATGAGTTTACCAGGAACAACGTCACTCTTCCTCTTATAAGGAGCTTATCAGTGTCGCATATCGCTTCTCAGCATCCTATCAAGCTACACTGGGGTACCCTATCGATTCCAGAAAGGACGCACCTCGTACATACGTATGAGACTCGCCCTCTATGGACCAACACGCCGAACCCGCTACCGGACTTCGAGAAAGATACGAATTCGTATCTTTCTCCTCCTAATAAGGGCGAAACTGCAGTCTGCCGCTTCGTCTCTCAGCATTTTGCTTAGTTGCACTATGGTGGCTCTTGGGGGCTGGTAACGGGTTCGCCGTGTCGGTCCATAGAGGGCGACGCTCATACGTATGTACGAGGTGCGTTCTTTCTGGAATCGATAGGGTACCCCGATGTAGCTTGATAGGATGCTGAGAAGCGATATGCGACACGGATGAGCTCCTAATAAGGGCGAAACTGCAGTCTTCCGCTTCGTTTCTCGGCATCCTGCTTAGTTGCACTATTATGGCTCTTGGAGGCTGCGTGCATGGCAGGCAGATTTGGGAACTAGCTCTGGTCAGGAAGGATTATTCATTGATCTACGGATTTTTGAATAATTCTTCTTGTCTCAAGTTTACATATGTAGACTCCTCGCGAAGTTCATCGCGAAAGATATTTGTCCCATCACATATATATATATATATATATATATATATATATATATATATATATATATATATATATATATATATATATATATATATAATATAAACGACGAGTTGCCCATATATCTGTTCATGCAATCAAACTCATAATATAGACATATAGAAGGATGTAGAAAAAGCATCTTGGTACTGAAGAGCAGCTCGTAATTGATTATGTTACTTTGAATGAATCTCATACAACGAAAAGAAATATTCATACAGCTTTTATTTATTATCAAAATTCGACTTTAATTGAAGAATTCAAATTAAATCATCTAATTTGCTTAGACGATATTATGTTATACACTGGAATTAGAACTCAATTAAAGAATCCACTTGAGATTACTTTGAACTTTTCCAAAGATATTCATATGGATGTAGAAAAAGAATGTTGCTACTGAAGAACAGCTCGTTATTGATTATGTTACTTTGAATCAATCTTATACAACGAAGAGAAATATTCATACAGCTTTTATTGATTACCAAAAATTGGACCTTAATTGAAGAGTTTAAATTAAATCATCTAATTTGCTTAGACGATATTATGTTATATACTGGAATTAGAACCCAATTAAAGAATCCACTTGTGATATCTTTGAACATTTCCAAAGATATTCATATGGAACTTTGGCTTTCTCACTATAAGAATCTTTCTAAGAAGAAAAAAAGATCACCTCTGATTAAATAAAGATTTAGAATATCGAAACTGAGCCAATGTATCGAGTAGAAACATACAAATATCTAGAATCTGTTCAAGAGAAAGAAAGAGTTGGTGCATATTGAAATAGACTGAAAATTATCAGGATTCATTTATCTAGTAAAAACTTTTTCAGATCTATCAATTCCTGTTCGGTTCCCATTCTAGCGTCTTCTTTTGGAATTATTAAATGGTCTGAATGAATAACAGTGTAAATCAAAGAAAATGCTTCACAAATATCATAAGCACTACTCATAGTCAGCAATTCAGAGAGTTACCCTACCTAGACATCGTAGAGGTCATGGATTAACTGATTTAAATAAGCTTCATAGCAAACACATTTTTCCTTCACGTCCTTATTTTCGTGGTAAATGAGAACGATTCAAATGTATTGCTGTTGCTTCCGATTATAATCTAACAGCTCTTAATTTGACAATGCAACAGATGGATTTTGATATATTGGATAATAAATCTAAGCAAGAAAGTTGGATGCAGAAGGAATTACACCGAAAGCACAATTAATGATTCTAATGACAGACAGATTATTTGGAAAGACATAATGCCGTCGCTGCTATTATACATTTTAATGTAGGAATATAATATGACCTCTTTCCTAAGGACAAGGATTATTATAAATATGTACCTGTTTGTGAAAAAGGCAAATATAAATTTTATTTTGATGAGATAGCTCTTCGAAAAAGAAATTTGAATCATAATGGATCATATATCTTTCTTATTGACATTTGTCATATTTTTCGAAAGACTGTCAAAATTTTTTCGCAAATTTTTCTTTATATTAAACAAGTTCCACGAAGAAATAATATATGGGCGATGTCATTCCAGATTATTGGGTCCATAATGATTCTAAAACATCTATAGATCATAATCGGCATCACTTGGACGACTGAACCTGGCCATTGGGGCTCTCTCGGTCAAACAGAGATGGAATTTGAGGAAATATCGCAGGTTATGTATTTTTTATTATCTCTTTAGTCTCTTTCATGACCTTGCTTGCTATGTAAAATCTTTTCTTAGATTTGTTTAGACGTATGAGAAGTTTGATTGTTGGAGTATTTTTCTGCTAGTTTTCTTTTTCCATTGTTACAGATTCCTGTCCCAAACCCCCTTCCTTTCACCCTTGTTTTTGGAAATCATGGAATGCAAGAGAGAATGAAGCGGCTAAGCAGAAAAATCTTTGGTACTCTTTATGTACACACGACACTAATACATCATAAACAGACAAGCTATTGCTAGTGCAATAGCGACAGGGACAAGTTTTTTCCACCCGCTTATTGAATCATATACAAGATAGTATGGTTCCCCTGTTACAGTTCCTGAGCTCACACTTGTGTTTTTTCTGATACACACCAAAATTAAAGATATAAGCACTTATTGTAAATGCAATTATTCAAATTTTTGTTCCTCTCTTTTCAAAAGATATATATATATATATATATATATATATATATATATATATATATATGATGGGACAAATCTTCCGCGATAAACTTCGCGAAGAGTCTACATATGTAAACTTGAGACAAGAAGAATTATTCAAAAATCCGTAGATCAATGAATAATCCTTCCTGATCAGAGCTAGTTCCCAAATCTGCCTGCCATGCACGCAGCCCCCAAGAGCCACAATAGTGCAACTAAGCAGGATGCCGAGAAACGAAGCGGCAGACTGCAGTTTCGCCCTTATTGGGAGCTCATCCGTGTCGCATATCGCTTCTCAGCATCCTATCAAGCTACATCGGGGTACCCTAACGATTCTAGAAAGAACGCACCTCGTACATTCGTATGAGAGTCGCCCTCTATGGACCGACACGGCGAACCCGCTACCAGCCTTCGAGACAGATACGAACAATAACAAACAGATGTGGAAACGTTAAAAATTCCAAACATTTGGGAGACATCCTTCGCCGTTCGAAATAATCCCGCTGGAATAGTGCTCTTAGCTTCTGTTTCCGAGATAAAACCTTCCGTCGGTAAATATTCGATGGGACAAATATCTTCCGCGATAAGCTTCGTGAGGAGTCTACATATGTAAACTTGAGACAAGAAGAATTATTCAAAAATCCGTAGATCAATGTATAATCCACCCGTTTATTGAATCATATACAAGATAGTATGGTTCCCCTGTTACAGTTCCTGAGCTTACACTTGTGTTTTTTCTGACACACACCAAAATTATAGGTACAAGCACTTATTGTAAATGCAATTATTCAAATTTTTGTAAATCCTCTCTTTTCAAAAGAATATATATATATATATATATATATATATATATATATATATATATATATATATATATATATATATATATATATATATATATATATATATATATATATATATATATATATATATATATATATATATATATATATATATATATATATATATATATATATATATATATATATATATATATATATATATATATATATATATATATATATATATATATATACGGATAAATGAAATCATACTTAATTAATATTGCCATATCCGATATATGCATAATATACAAAATAAATACAATGAGAAAGTTTCTCGAAATATATGCTAGCCGATGAGATTAGAAAAATGTGGAAAATGAAAAAGATATTCATTCTACCGATTAATATTTCCACGACTGGTTATTCCTAGGTGGTTGGCATGAATGTTTGTGGTGATAAAGTCTCACAAGTTAACCGAAGGTTTCGACCTCTAACAGAGAGTGGCTTCAATGATTATATTTTGGCACTGGAAGATTTGTCATGGGCCTTTGTGAGGTACAAAACTGTTGGTATCAATGCGTTTCAGGATTTCCAGGATGCATTTATCGGCTGTTATATGACTGCATTTCCGGAGAGATAAGTAAAGGATGGTAGGTGTACTTCTAGTTTAAGTTGCTATACTGAGGAACTGAGGAGCATGAGGAATAATTTAAATCTCATTTCTGAACCTTATGACGAATATAAAACTTAACAACTGGGACCAAATAGATTGAAACTTGATTATAAATTCGAATTAAACAAGGTTAAAATTAAAAAATTTTGAATTGATTTTGCAATCAGGAAATAAAAATAAAACCATGTGGTCTATAATCAATAGTAAAGGAAAATTACTGAACATTAAAATAGTTCGCTAATTGATGTAAATGATGATAGTAGGTATTTCTCTTCAGTTCCTCACGAATCATATGTTCTATACAGCCTATTAATGAGAACGAGGACGCTTTATTTTTGAAGAATGTTCCTAAGGATTTGAGTATTTTCTTTTCAGAGGTATCTTACAAACCTGTGAGGGATGTTGTTCGCAAGATGAAATATAGTAAATCTAGAGATTTCTATGACCTCTCAACAGTACTCATTAAAAGGAATGTCACTAATATAATTCATCCGCTTACTCACTTAATGTATAGGTGCCTATCTGAAGGCGTTTTCCCAATTTGCCTGAAAATTTCAAAGACTATTCCTCTTTTCAAGAAATGAAACAATGATGATGTTTCCAATTATAGGCCTTTTTCGCTAGTGCCAGTTTTCTGAAAAATTATATAATATGTGTCACCAGCTTATTGATTACTTTGAGTATAATGGTCTTTTCTCAGTCAGCCAAATTGGTTTTAGGTAAAAAGGGAGTACTGTTGACGCCATTATTGAATTTGTGAACAGCACCTTGCAGTGTTTTGAACAGGGATTGTTTTATCTGTCTGTCTTGATCAGACCAAGGCGTTTAATTGTGTCTCGCATTCAGCACTCTTGACTAAGCTTGTACGCTATGGATTCAATAATACTAGTACATCTTTAATAGAATCATTCTCAACGGGAAGATATCAGGTGGTTTTTGCAGATGGCAGTTAGTCTGATATGGAACTGATATCTGTTGGCGTTCCACAAGGTTCAATTATGGGGCCACTTCTGTTTTTGATTTTCATGAATGATTTTCCTGCATATCTGACTAACTGCTTGAGCATTCTATTTGCTGATGACTCTAACGTATCCGTAGCGTGTGATAATCTATCACAGAGTGGGATGCTGTTTGAAAGTACGGAATCGAGGGCCTTGGAGTGGTTCGGAGGGAACAGATTGAGCATAAATGGTGATAAGACGGAGAAGATAATATTCAATATTCAGCCTGAGAAATGTTGAGAGTTCCAGTGTCAAGTTTCTTGGCCTTCACATGTATACAAAACTTACCTGGATTGTCCATGTCGGCCATATGTCCTCAAAACTTGCTAAAAACATTTTTGTTTTGCGTAATCTTAGATCTTCAGTTTCTTAGAGTATTTTGAGGTCATCTTATTTTTCACTATACGAGTCCCACCTTAGACACGGAGTTTTGTTATGGGGAAACTGCTCTGATATTAGGAGGCTCTTCTGGTTACAGAGAAGAGCAATTCGTATCGTTTCCAGCCTCTAATATACCGACTGTTGCAAGAACTCATTCAACAATTTAAATAAATTAACCCTTTCTGCACTTTATATATTGGAGTTCCTTTTGTATGCACATAAGAACATGTGTCGCTGGGCCTAAAATGGTGATATCCATGCGTATAATTATCGTCACAAAGATGACATACGCAAATGAGCAGACCACAGGATGGTCCAGATTTTCAATCAGTTAAGTTTTATAACAAGTTGCCTTAAGTGTTTCGTTCTTTGTTCTATGTTAAATTCAAAAATATTTTAAAGAAGATTTTAATTAGTAATATGATATATGATGCCAAACAGTTTTTAGATATGAGTGTTTCTCTTTTTAATGTGTCTTGATATTCTTTTCATAATTTTTCCTTGACTTGTGCATACACTGTAAGGTTTGTGTTTCAGCATTAATGAACTAACTTACTCACTTACTTACTCACTCACTTAGTAACCTTCACAAAAATATTTGGATTTTAGTTCAAAATCTTATTTCATATTTCATATATAATGTGAGCTCCACGATGGTGAGATGAAGAGGATCCATCCACACGTTGTGATACCATTAACGCATATTATTAATCGCGCCTTTTGCAGTGGACTAATGCCTTCCGGAATAACACCTGTTGTGGAAATAATAATCGGTAGAATAAAAATTTTTTTCATTCTCCACATTTTTTTAATCTCATCGCCAAGCATCATATATTTAGAAATTTTTTCATTGTATTTATTTTGTATATTATGTGTGTCTGGTATAGCATTATCAATTATATATGTTATTTGATTCTGTTTATCAGTAAGAATGATATCTGGTCTATGGTGTTTTACAGCTCTGTTGCAAAGAATTGTTTTATCAAAATAAAGTTTATATTTGTCATTTTCACAAATAATCTCAGGTTCATATTTGTAAAATTTTCTTCTTTTGGGAATTAGGTCATAATCAATTCCTAGATTAAAATGAATAATATTAGCGGCGGCATTATGTCTTTCTAAATAATCTGTTGAAGCAAGGACTGAGCAAGATGATGATATTATATAAACTGTTTCTGAAGAACAGAAACATCTAAGGCAAGAATCATCTATATTTTGTTTGATGATGTGTTTTCTATAATTTCTCGTGAAAATAACCTGATCCTGGATCGCAATTGCCAAGCCTTCTGTTTCAGCAAACAATTCTCCAGAAACTAACCATTTATTCGATGCGATTTCATCAATATAATCATTTTCCAATTCTTTAGGGTGCTTTCCGTGTAATTCCTTCTGCATCCAACTTCCTCTTTTAGAATTTTCATCAAATATATCAAAATCTACCGTTTGCATTGTCAAGTTCAGAGGTGTAAGATTATAATCTGAAGCAACAACAATATCATGTAATTTAGACGTTCTCTGTTTATCATGAAAATGGGAACGTAGATGAAAAATCTGTTTACTATGAAGATTATTCAAATCAGTTAATCGACGACCTCCAAGATGTCTAGGTAGTGTAACTCTCTGAACAGCTGACTTTGGGTGGTGCTTATGATATTTACAAAGCATTTTCCTCGTTTGACATTGTAATTCATTTAGATCAGTTTTAGACCATTTAATAATTCCAAAAGAAGATGTAAGAATAGGAACTGCATAGGAGTTGATAGTTCTGAAAAGGTTTTTACTAGTTAAATGACTCTTGATGATAATTCTAAGTCTTTTGTAATATGAACTTCTAATATTTTCTTTAGTGCTGCTATGGTTAATTGTCTTCTCTTGACAAAATCCAAGATATTTATATGTATCTCCTTGATGCATTGGCTCGATTTCGATATTGGAAATCTTTATATAATCAGAGGTGATCTTTCCATTTTCAATAGAAAGATTTTTACATTTTGAAGCCCAAATTTCATATGAATATCATTGGAATAGTTGAAAGTAATCTCAAGTAGACTTTTTAAATGAGATCTGGTTCCGTCATTTAATTTAATATCATCTAAATAAATTAAGTGACTTAATTTGAATTCAGTTGATAGACTCTTTATTTTGAAGCCGAAACTAGTAGCATTTAATTCATGAGATAATGGATTAAGGCAAAGAAAAAACCAAAGAGCATTTAAAGAATCACCTTGAAAAATGCCTCTTTTGATTGGAATTGCTTCGGATTTTAACGATTGTTTTGAAATATTTAAATGAGGATTGGTTCTCCATTTTCTCATTACAAATTCAAGATTCCAAAATTTCTTGAAGCCATGAATGGGGAGAACTATCGAAAGCCTTTTGGTAATCAATGGCTGTATGAATATTTCTATTCTTAGTTTGAGCTTGATTCAAAGCAACAGAATCAATTACAAGTTGCTCCTTAGTACCAAGGTGTTTTTTTTTACATCCTTTTTGTTGTTCGGAAAGAATATTATAATTCTCCAAATGTGCATAAATGTGCAGTTAGAATTTTATATATTGTTGGAAGGCAAATAATTGGTCTATATTGAGACGGGTCAATAGTATTAGCACTTTTCGGTTTTAAATAAGTAATTCCTTCTGTGAAAAATAAAGGAGTAGCTGAGGGGTTCTTTATTATAAATGAAAAATATTCAGCCAATTTTTCATGAACGCAAGAGAATTTCTTGAACCAAAAGTTATGAATACCATCAACTCCTGGAGATTTCCAATTTTTTGTGTGTTCAATAACTGATGTTATATGTTTGTTTGAAAATTTTTCAAATTGCATGCATTCTATTTTAGAAAAACGAGACCTTTGATTTAAAATCCAACATGCATTGGAATTCTGTTGCCTTGACACTGCTCAAATTGAAGACCAATAATCAGTTAGAATATCAATTTTAGGAACTCCATTTCCAGAAATATTTTCATTTGAACCTGAAATAACTTTGTAAAAATGTTTTCATTATCTTTGAATAGTTCGTTTTGGAATTTTCTATCTGAATTTATTTCATATTCACGTAGTCTAATGGAGTATACTGGAAGTTTTTGTTTTAAAGTATCGATGTATTCTATCAGTTGTCCATTACTTATCTCATTATTTTTATGGGTTTTATATTTGAGGAATATTTTTCCAATATGTACCATAAGTTTTTTGATCGATTACCTCTGAATAATATATATATATATATATATATATATATATATATATATATATATATATATATATATATATATATATATATATATATATATATATATATATACGTACATACGTATGAGAGTCGCCCTCTTTGGCTCTATGGACCGACACGGCGAACCCGCCACCGGAGAAAGATACGAACAATAACAAACAGATGTGGAAACGTTGAAAATTCCAAACATTTGGGAGACATCTTTAGCCGTTCCGTGAATCACATTCACCGAGGGCGACTCTCATACGTATGTACGAGGTGCGTCCTTTCTGGAATTGAAAGGGTACCCCGATGTAGCTTGGTAAGATGCTGAGAAGCGATATGCGGTACTGATGAGCTCCTAATAAGGGCGAAATTGCAGTCTGTCGCTTCGTTTCTCGGCATCCTGCTTGGTTGCACTATTGTGGCGCTTGGGGGCTGCGGGCATGACGGGCAGATTGAAATTGAAATTGATGCAAGTGTTCATTTCTTAAAAAAAATCATCTATATTGATCGTTCTGGATACGATATATCGATATTCAGAAATGTTTCCTAGATTTTTTGAGGTGTTTATATATATATATATATATATATATATATATATATATATATATATATATATATATATATATATATATATATAGTGGGGTCCTACAGCCTTTGCCGCTTCACGCATTTCGATCGTCATCTTCACCAAGTGCTCGGACTTCCATAATTTTCTATATTCCTTGTAACCATGTTGTTCACATATTCAAAGGTTCTTTTGGACCATCTCTCATTCCCCATTCTCTTGTCGTGTCCGTACCATATTAACTGTCTGGCTTCGATTCTATCTGTGCTGCTGTAGCCTCAGTGTGTGTTGCGCCGTATTTTTTCATTTCTAATGTGCTGCAACCTGGAGATCCGTTTCTACAGTATCGACGAGCCTCTTGTCTTTTTCTGTAAGTTGCTAACCTCTTGTCTTTTTCTGTAAGTTGCTAACATTCTGAACCATATGTCAAAATCGGTTCCACAATCGCTTCATAAAATTTAACTTTAGTTGTAAGTCTAATCTGATGCGACCATAATAGGGAGTTCAGGATGTGAACACTCGCTCTTCCTTGCTGCGCTCTATTCTGAATGTCTTAATTGAATGTTCCTTCTTGCGGTATGATACTTTCCAAACATTTTTCATGTTCATATTCTTCAATTTCCCTGTTTATTCAATTCAGGATCATTCGTCGTTCCACCGATAACTAAATACTTTGTCTTCCTCAGATTCATTGCTAGTCCCCAGTTTTTATATTCATCCTTTAGTTTTCTATACATGAAGTCCATGTCAGCTTCATCAGTGCTCACAATCACCTGATCATCTGCGTAAAAATGAATTGTCAAGCAAGAGCTACCGATTTTTATTCCAATTTCAGAGACATGCATTCTCCATGAATGTAAGGCTTCTTGAACATAGATCTTATATAGTGTCGGAGATAAACAACATCCCTGCCTGAGACCCTTCGTGATAGAGAACGTTGTGGAGATCAATCCTATTTTGATGACGCTTTCCAAATTACAGTACACATTCCAGACAGAACGAACATTCATGCCAATCATCGTCAATGTTATGAAAAGTTTATTCCAGGGTCGACGAAAAGAAGAAAAGGTAAGCAAGTCTCCCGCCTTGTGTTTTTCTATGATTTGTTGCAGAAAAAAGATATTGTCCATGCAGGATTTACCCGCACGAAATTCTGCTTGTTCTTCCATATCTTGAATGTCTTTCTCTATTCTCCTCTTTAGATTTTTGCCGTACAACCTCCTAACCGAACTAGTTACACTTATACCTCTATAATTTTCACAAGCTCTTTTATCTCCCTTCTTAAATATCGGAGTAATATAAGCCAATTTCCATTCTTATGGTATATCATCTCCCTGTATCCTACATTTGTTGAAAAAAATTGCAAGGATCTCGAGTAGGATGTCAGGTCCATTCTTAACAAATTCGATCGGAATGTTTCCTGGCCCCGCCACACTTCTGTTCTACATTTCAGCTAAAAGCCCTCTTATTTCTGCTACTGTTACATCCTCCACATATTTTTCACTAGCTTCATTCAAATCAAAATTAATTCTTTTATATTCTTTCCTGTCTTCTTTGAACAGTTTAAGGTTATTAATGAAATTTGATTTGACTGCTTCCTTTCCTTCCTTAGATTTTTTATAGTTTTCCAGGCCTCTGATACTCTCGTACCTCCCATTTTTTACTCTAGTTCCTCGCATTTCTTCTCCCATATTTCGGTTTTACTTTTCATAACTTCTTTTTCGACGTTTCTATTCCAGTATGCATATTGTAGTCTGTCTTCTTCCCCCTGTGTTCTAAGCCACTGATGATATGCCTTTCTCTTATTTTGTAACCATTTCATCTAGACTTTCTGACCACCATTCTAGTTTTTTCTTTCCAGTTCTTTTCCTTTCTCCCATGGCTTCCATGGCCGCCTCTTGTATACATGGCTTCAGATTTTCATAAATTTCGTTGGCTCCAACTTCTGTTAGACCATATTGAAGTTTGATTGCCAATCTGCATTTGTACAGAAATTGGCATTGAATGATCTTTCAGGCTGTCCAAGTTGAATGCCATGATTTCAGGCTTTCTGATGTCAACAACAAAAAATGCTTAGCTGTTTTTCTAGATTTAGCGAAAGCTTCTAATAGTAATAATAAAAAACAAGTACTGTGTTTTAAGGAATTTTACTTAATAATTGCGATTCGTAACGCGTTTCACTACACCGTAGCTTCTTCAGACGAATGAATGTACAGAAAATATAAATATGAATAATCTTGAGTAATTAAAAGCTTATTGGGTTGCTTCTTCTTAAGTGGTTATTTATGACAGGTATATCCAATAAAATTAAGGAATAGATTGTTCCCCGAAGAGATTTAATAGAGGTAAAGGGCTAAAATCGACTTGTTCATTGATGAGTCTACCTAAGTGTTTGTATTTATTGATTTCTAAAGTTTCCCAAAGATCTACCTTTCAATATTTATTATCTGTATGCAGAATTTCAAACTGTGGGTCGAAAGAGTGATTATTTTCTAAGAGATGATTCGCGTAATTTGAATCTGATTTCTTATTTGAAAAACTGCGTTTATGTTCCGATATTCTAATATTAAAATTTCTATGTGTTCTACCAATGTAGAAATTATCACAGTCATTGCAATTCAATCTATAAACACCTGATTTATTATTTTTACCTGGTTTGGTTTTATTATTTTTATATATTTGCCTAAATTATTATTAGTTTGGAAAGCTATGTTGAAATTATTGCTACTTAAGAATGATTTCAGTTTTTCACTTGTAATGGCAACGTAGGTTAGGTTAGAGATAATTAGTGAAATTCTCATTTGCTCTTGTATTCAGAAAACCAATGGAAAAAATATAATTTTGATCTTATATCAAATAAATAATCATTCCAAGATATTATCATTTCATGGCAGTGGTGATAATAACCGGGTGGCAACTTTTCGGGAGTTAAACTGTGCTTAACATCCATATCCATAGTAGTATACTTACATCGATAAAATTGAGACTAACTTGTTTTGAAGATAATATTACATATTCAATATGGAATATTTTTATGACTTTTGCAACAAACTTCAAGGAAAGAAATTGTTAATACTAATGGAAACTGGATAAGTCTCGAGAAGTAGAAAGTAAAAATTATTCACACATTCATATTTAAAAAGCTATCTTGAGAATGAGGGATAAAATTTCTTCCATTAGATGCTTATTTTAATCACTACCGTTATTAATGCATTAACATGAAAGCTAACAAATACCATAATCGTAAGAATAAATGTTCCATATACAAAAAATAAGTAACAATAGCTGAAAGTAGTAAAACGATCAACTGGGAATCTGAGTTTTTTCATTAATTTTATAATGATTTCAGTCACATATATTGTGATTAAGCTCCACGTGACGATCGGACGTTATAGCTCGCAAACTGTAATTATTCGGTCATTTATTTTCGAGATGGTCCCATCAATAAATGAATGGTCAAGTACATTGACATGCAAGCTAACCGTGTATTTATTTATATTTTCAGTGCATGAACCTCGAACGGAAAAACCGCACAGTAGCGGCGACAGATTACGTGTTCGAACTCACATTCGATATAAGGAATATGTTTTCCTATATAAAACATTGCTGGTTAAATGAGTAGGTCTTGGTAAATACAATGTTGTCTATATATTAGGTTGAGATATAAGTGGAAAATTCAATCTCAAGTCCTTCTTCTACTTCTTTGATTTCGGTATTGTATGTGGATAAATCTGGGTTCCGGGAAAAAGGTATTGTAATTCGTTGAATTTAAAAAAATATAAATGTTAACTTCTGCCGATATCGTCTTGAAATTATAAGACAAAAATCTACCCAATCAAATTTAACTCCATGGAGAATAAAAAAAAAGATGTTCTACAAATACCAATACGGACGATACCCCTCACGACGGACGATTCAACATTCTGGATGCCTAAGCACGACATGGCAAACATCAATATAACAGAGGAAGACATCGTTCTAGCCCTCAAAAGAACGAACAACAGGGCTGCTCCTGGAGCAGATAAATTGCACAACTACTGGTGGAAATACTTCACGACCACACATTCTACCACTGCATCTCTGTTTCAGCGAGAACTGACAGACCCAACCACAATTAGTAAAGATTTAACACTTGGCATTACTCATCTACTGCCAAGGGAATATCTCTCAGGACGCTAAGCTGTACCGCCCTATAACATGCACATTAGAGCGCACAATCTGCTAGCGCATGAACAGAATGGTTGTCGAAAGGGCGAAAGGCTGTTAGGAGCTTCTCGTTATCGACCAAATCAATACATAACACGCAAAAATAAAGAGGCGAAACCTCTCGGTGGCCTGGATAGACTACCGGAAGGCGTTAGATTCTGTCCCGCATTTCTGGTTGTTGAGAGTCTTGGGTATATACGATGTGCACCAAGGTATTAGGGGCCTTTTGAATCATCTGATGAGCACTTGGCGGACATCCATTCAAATAAAAACGAAATCAGGGAAAATCAACACTGATGAAGTTTCTATCAAACGGAGTATTTTCCAGAGGGATAGTCTCAGTCCTCTATGGTTTTGCCTCGCCCTGAACCCCCTGAGCTACTTTCTGAACAAGAGTCCCAATTACTATATGTTCGATAAGGAGAGGAAGATGAGTATATCTCATCAGTTATACTTAAACGACCTTAAACACAAGATCGAAAGACCAGATGAAGAGGCAACGAGAAATGGTTGAGGCATTTAGGGAGGCGATACGTATGGAGCTCGAACTCGAAAAATGTGCATCACCAGAAATATCCTTATATGATAAGAGTGTATTTCCTGCACTACCATCAGAAAAAGTTTATAAATATCTAGGTATTCAACAAGCTCTGGATCAAAAAACAGTTGCAGTTAGGGAGTTCTTTAGGACGAAGCTATTTACCAGGGTCAAATGAGTGCTTCAATCAAGGATGAACTCAAAGACTATGGTAACTGCACTCAACACTTGGGCATTCGCGAGCATCACTTACTTTTTCAGACTGGTTGACTGGTCAATGACGGAATTGCGCAAGCTCGATAAAAAAAATTAGAACCATGCTCACTAGGTACGGCATGCATTATCCGCATAGCTCACTAAGCCGGCTCTATCTGCCAAGGGGTGAGGGTGGTAAGGGTGTTACCAACATAGAAAACAGTAATGCTCAAAACCTGATAAACCTGAGGAAATACTTCGCTAGGAAGAACCTTTCTATAGGTCCATCCGACAGCTTGATGATTTGACACCACTCCAACTGGCTAGGGCAGAAATCAAATTCACAAGTCGTACCTCAGGTGAACTACAAGAGGAATGGATGTCAAAGGCACTACATGGAAGATATCCGGAAAGACTGAAAGGTGACAATGTATATAAAAGGCAATCACTTACTTACCTGACTGCGGGATACTTGCACGCAGAGACTGAAGGAGACTACTAGCTATTCAAGATCAAATCGTGCCAACCAGATCATACCAGCAGCACATTGCAGGCCTTGCTATTCCCTCGGATCTCTGTCGTCGTTGCTCACGTCTTCCTGAGTCAATACATCATGTCACTTCATCTTGTCTTGCGCCCAAAGAGTATCTCAACCAAGATAACGAAATGGCTAAGATCTATCACCAACATATCGCATTGAACCTTGGACTCGGAAAGGTGAAGATGAAAAACCACTTGTACATGCCGGAAACGATAATGAAAGATCAACATTCTAAATTGTACTGGGGCAACCCTATCATCACTGACCGTCCAGTGCCACATAATAGGCAAGATGTTGCTGTTTTATTCAAAACGGAAAAGAAAGCCATCCTTCTAGACGTGACAATCCCAGCGGACGACAAAATGAGTAGAGCATACACCGAAGAAGGCGAAAAGTACCGTGACTTGGCCTTCGAGATGAAGGAAATATTCGGATTGCAATCTGTCATAGTTATGCCACCTATAATATCTGTAAAAGCCTGGTCGAAACCAATCTCGCAGAGAACACCAAGAAATTGGGGTTGGACACTTCCATCATGTCCGTAGCTCAAAAGGACGTCATACTCGGCACCACTCATATTGTTCGGAGATTCCTTAATATGGGGTGATGCAATTATTTAGTGTTCATCTTGGCGAGTAATCGCCCGGTGGTGCATGAGATTGCATCGAAACCAAAACCAAAGTTTCGAAAGGAAAGTTCAAAACGGACAAATACCCCGAAGAGACCATATAAATATGTATCGATCCGTGAAAACATACAAATCAACATATATATATATATATATATATATATATATATATATATATATATATATATATATATATATATATATATATATATATATATATATATATATATATATATATATATATATATATACATATATTATTTTCTTTGGATACCTTACTGGGTTCATTCTAGGTGACCCCGGGCAAAAGCCAAGATATATATATATATATATATATATATATATATATATATATATATATATATATATATATATATATATATATATATCTTGGCTTTTGCCTGGGGTCACCTAGAATGAACCCAGTAAGGTATCCAAAGAAAAATAATATATATATATATATATATATATATATATATATATATATATAAATAGGGTTTTACCCCGACGAGTTGCCCATATATCTGTTCATGCAATCAAACTGATTTCATGAAAAATATAAATCCACCACCCGGTAATTAATACCATTGCCAGGCAATGATTATAATTAAAACATATCCTGGAGTAATTATATATTAGGATAACGTTAAATGTTATGA
Organism: Cryptolaemus montrouzieri; assembly: GCA_013387265.2. NCBI lineage: Eukaryota > Metazoa > Arthropoda > Insecta > Coleoptera > Coccinellidae > Cryptolaemus > Cryptolaemus montrouzieri. The sequence continues at coordinate 132,290,620 of JABFTP020000185.1, forward strand.
GAATATATCAATCTACCAGAATATATACATACTATAGCATCATCAGACAATGATATCAATGTACCAACGAGTAGTGTCAGAGGCTTTCTCCCGGAAAAATCCAGTGTACGGACCTTAGTCAAGTAACACTGAATGTTACTCATTAATAGTTTCCTTTGTGTGAAGTGGTGAACGATCGAATAGAATACTGCTCTGAATATAAATATGACAAAATTGTCAGTTAATTATATTACATTTATATAAACAAATAAATAAAATATGAAATGAGATTCTGAGCAGTATAAACTAAAGAGAAAACCTATGACTCTACCTCATTATTATTTTCGGAAAGAAACCTACGAAGAATATTACAAGATTATATATATATATATATATATATATATATATATATATATATTTGATTTGTATGTTTTCACGGATCGATACATATTTATATGGTCTCTTCGGGGTATTTGTCCGTTTTGAACTTTCCTTTCGAAACTTTGGTTTTGGTTTCGATGCAATCTCATGCACCACCGGGCGATTACTCGCCAAGATGAACACTAAATAATTGCATCACCCCATATTAAGGAATCTCCGAACAATATGAGTGGTGCCGAGTATGACGTCCTTTTGAGCTACGGAAATGATGGAAGTGTCCAACCCCAATTTCTTGGTGTTCTCTGCGAGATTGGTTTCGACCAGGCTTTTACAGATATTATAGGTGGCATAACTATGACAGATTGCAATCCGAATATTTCCTTCATCTCGAAGGCCAAGTCACGGTACTTTTCGCCTTCTTCGGTGTATGCTCTACTCATTTTGTCGTCCGCTGGGATTGTCACGTCTAGAAGGATGGCTTTCTTTCCGTTTTGAATAAAACAGCAACATCTTGCCTATTATGTGGCACTGGACGGTCAGTGATGATAGGGTTGCCCCAGTACAATTTAGAATGTTGATCTTTCATTATCGTTTCCGGCATGTACAAGTGGTTTTTCATCTTCACCTTTCCGAGTCCAAGGTTCAATGCGATATGTTGGTGATAGATCTTAGCCATTTCGTTATCTTGGTTGAGATACTCTTTGGGCGCAAGACAAGATGAAGTGACATGATGTATTGACTCAGGAAGACGTGAGCAACGACGACAGAGATCCGAGGGAATAGCAAGGCCTGCAATGTGCTGCTGGTATGATCTGGTTGGCACGATTTGATCTTGAATAGCTAGTAGTCTCCTTCAGTCTCTGCGTGCAAGTATCCCGCAGTCAGGTAAGTAAGTGATTGCCTTTTATATACATTGTCACCTTTCAGTCTTTCCGGATATCTTCCATGTAGTGCCTTTGACATCCATTCCTCTTGTAGTTCACCTGAGGTACGACTTGTGAATTTGATTTCTGCCCTAGCCAGTTGGAGTGGTGTCAAATCATCAAGCTGTCGGATGGACCTATAGAAAGGTTCTTCCTAGCGAAGTATTTCCTCAGGTTTATCAGGTTTTGAGCATTACTGTTTTCTATGTTGGTAACACCCTTACCACCCTCACCCCTTGGTAGATAGAGCCGGCTTAGTGAGCTATGCGGATAATGCATGCCGTACCTAGTGAGCATGGTTCTAATTTTTTTTATCGAGCTTGCGCAATTCCGTCATTGACCAGTCAACCAGTCTGAAAAAGTAAGTGATGCTCGCGAATGCCCAAGTGTTGAGTGCAGTTACCATAGTCTTTGAGTTCATCCTTGATTGAAGCACTCATTTGACCCTGGTAAATAGCTTCGTCCTAAAGAACTCCCTAACTGCAACTGTTTTTTGATCCAGAGCTTGTTGAATACCTAGATATTTATAAACTTTTTCTGATGGTAGTGCAGGAAATACACTCTTATCATATAAGGATATTTCTGGTGATGCACATTTTCGAGTTCGAGCTCCATACGTATCGCCTCCTAAATGCCTCAACCATTTCTCGTTGCCTCTTCATCTGGTCTTTCGATCTTGTGTTTAAGGTCGTTTAAGTATAACTGATGAGATATACTCATCTTCCTCTCCTTATCGAACATATAGTAATTGGGACTCTTGTTCAGAAAGTAGCTCAGGGGGTTCAGGGCGAGGCAAAACCATAGAGGACTGAGACTATCCCTCTGGAAAATACTCCGTTTGATAGAAACTTCATCAGTGTTGATTTTCCCTGATTTCGTTTTTATTTGAATGGATGTCCGCCAAGTGCTCATCAGATGATTCAAAAGGCCCCTAATACCTTGGTGCACATCGTATATACCCAAGACTCTCAACAACCAGAAATGCGGGACAGAATCTAACGCCTTCCGGTAGTCTATCCAGGCCACCGAGAGGTTTCGCCTCTTTATTTTTGCGTGTTATGTATTGATTTGGTCGATAACGAGAAGCTCCTAACAGCCTTTCGCTCCCTTTCGACAACCATTCTGTTCATGCGCTAGCAGATTGTGCGCTCTAATGTGCATGTTATAGGGCGGTACAGCTTAGCGTCCTGAGAGATATTCCCCTTTGGCAGTAGATGAGTAATGCCAAGTGTTAAATCTTTACTAATTGTGGTTGGGTCTGTCAGTTCTCGCTGAAACAGAGATGCAGTGGTAGAATGTGTGGTCGTGAAGTATTTCCACCAGTAGTTGTGCAATTTATCTGCTCCAGGAGCAGCCCTGTTGTTCGTTCTTTTGAGGGCTAGAACGATGTCTTCCTCTGTTATATTGATGTTTGCCATGTCGTGCTTAGGCATCCAGAATGTTGAATCGTCCGTCGTGAGGGGTATCGTCCGTATTGGTATTTGTAGAACATCTTTTTTTTTATTCTCCATGGGAGTTAAATTTGATTGGGTAGATTTTTGTCTTATAATTTCAAGACGATATCGGCAGAAGTTAACATTTATATTTTTTTAAATTCAACGAATTACAATACCTTTTTCCCGGAACCCAGATTTATCCACATACAATACCGAAATCAAAGAAGTAGAAGAAGGACTTGAGATTGAATACATACAATCATATATATATATATATATATATATATATATATATATATATATATATATATATATATATATATATATATATATATATATATATATATATATATATATATATATATATATATATATACATATATTATTTTTCTTTGGATACCTTACTGGGTTCATTCTAGGTGACCCCGGGCAAAAGCCAAGATATATATATATATATATATATATATATATATATATATATATATATATATATATATATATATATATATATATATATATATATATATATTATTTTTTTTGGATACCTTGCTGGGTTCATTCTAGGTGACCCCGGGCAAAAGCCAAGAGATCACCCGGCGAATGATAGGAATGATATTGATATTATGCTGCGACTGAGTTGAAGTCGTTCGGTGTTCTCAATGAGATGAGCAATGTCCGGCCTATTGTGGGGCGTGCCCGGGTCTGTTTTTATAGTATTGTGCTAATATACTAAACTTTACCATTTTCGAGTACAGTCGTAGGCAAGTACCTATAGTTTTCAACTCTCCTCATGAGTAGACCTAGTTTTATTGCTATTTCTTGATGGTATGTTTTAGCAACATTATTTTGCCTCTGCAGATAATCAGTAGGCGCAAATATGGGGAATCCTGAGGTAATATGCTGTTTGGTTTCAAGGTGCCTTGAACATCTATGGCAGCGGTCAGAGGGGTTATCACTGCCTGTTATGTGTTTCAGGTAAGCTTGGGTTGGTACTACCTGGTCTTGGCTGGCAAGTATACGTCCCTCAGTTTCAGGGAACAGGTACCCAGTTTTTAGATAGTTTAGGGATTTAACTTTGTTAATTTTGTTGCTTTGCAGGTGCCCAGGATATCTTCCGTGTAGTTCCTTCGACTGCCATTCTTCTATTAGTCGGGTCTGTGTGTCAGCTTCCGGAACCCTTGCATGTTCCAATAAGTTTAATGGGGTCAATCTTTTGTCAGCCCCGCGTATTGCTCGGTATGGAGGTGTGTTCTAGCCTGAAAGTATAACCTTGCAGGCTATATAGTTGTTGCTTGTAGGATGTCTATATGCTTACTAGGCCCCGTCCATCGGCGTGTCTATTTGTAAAGACGATTGGCAGAGAATCGGTTGTGGTGCATTCCGTATTTTGTTAGTATAGTTCTGATATTCTAGTCCATGTTTCTGAGGTCTGTTGTAGACCAGTTAACTACCCCGAATGTATAGGTGATGCAGGGAAGAGACCATGAGTTGATCGCAGAAAACATAGCCTTAGAGTTTAATTTACTCTGCAGCACTAACCCCACTCCTCGAACGAACCTCTTCCTAAATCGATATGTTCTGATGTCTAATGCCTGGTGAATTCCCAGGTATCGATATGAATCCTCTGGGACGAGTGATGGTATTACAGTGGTGCCCAACAGTGTAACTGCATCTTCGTCTGTGATTTTTCCTCCTTGGATGTTCACCACTGCACATTTGTTGACATCCATTTCCATTCCAATGCCCCTGCTGAAGGCAGAGACAACCTCTAATCGTCGCTTCATTCATCCTTTGTTCGAGGTGTATAGTTTGAGGTCGACAATGTAGAGTTGGTGCTTAACTTTTAAACTAGGGTTTCCACTAACATCATAACCTATACCACTATTATTCAGCAGAGTGCTCAGGGGGTTGAGAGCGAGGTAGAACCACAGGGGGCTTAGATAGTCTCCTTGAAATATGCCCCGCTTGATTAATATTTTCTCTTTTCCCATTTCCCCCTTTTTTATACAAAGCCTTAACCGTATTCTCCAAGACTTTATCAGGTGTTCTAGGAGGCGTATGACTTCATCTGTCACTCCATACATCTTTAGTACTGCTAAGACCAGGTGTGTGGCACAGAACCGAAGGCTTTGTGGTAATCTATCCAAGTCATCGTTAGTCTTTTTCGCGCTTGTCTAGTTATGACTAAGTCCATCAGCAGCAGCTTTCTGCACCCCATCGTGCCTGCACGACAGCCTCCTTGCTCTATGGCAAGTATCTTATTCCTCTTGAGGTATCTGCTCATGTGTATCGTGAGTATACCAGTAGGCAACTTATAATCCGCGGTTAGACAGGTTATTGGCCTTTAATTCTTGGGATTTTGGGTGTCTTTTGGGATCATAATTGTCATACCCATAGTGAGGGAATCCAGCAACAGCGTCGAGTCATCGAAGGCCTGTTGAAACAGCGTAGTGAGGACGGCGTGGAGACAGTCAAAGTACTTAGACCAATAGTTATGTATTTTATCATGGCCTGGTGCCGCCCAGTTTTTCTTGTTCTTGAGTACTCTTCGCCTGTTATTGCGATATTTTCCATTTTGGGGTGTTTTGGGGTGTTCTGCTGAACTTCATCTAGCCAGTACGGTATCGTGCGTCTTATCATGTGACCAGATCTCGCCCCATTATTTTTCCATGTTCTTTGGGTCTGGCGGTCGTTCTTCGTTTTTGTTGCCTTCAAGTTCCCTAAGGAATTGTTTTTGGTTTCCTTGGTATAGCTTGTTGTTCCTGATTCTTTTCAATCTTTCGTTATATTGCCTTAATCTGTGTCCTATAGCTTTGACTTTCTGTTTCAGCTTATCGAGGATGGTGATTATTTTCTATTTGAAGTCTTGATCCTTTATTTTGAGTGAGAACTCAGACCCGGCAACTCTGGTGGAACTGAGGAGTTTTCTAGATGGTGCGTCCGTGTTGAGGAAATTATGCAGTACGCCTATCTTTTTTCTGATATTGACTATTTTTCCTTCCAGGCGTATCTTCGAGGGTGGTTTATTTCCAGTATTCCGGTCATTGCAGGTGGTTTCAATATTCATGCCCAAGATGTCACATACAGACACAGCTGACGCGTAAACCAGATTAGTAGCCTCCGTCACAGAGTCTACACGATCGAGTTTCTTTGCGATAGAATTATTCTTCTCTTCAACAACGTTCAGCAGTTCTTGAGAGTATTATTGGCCTTGCGTCAGATCTAATTCCAGTAAACCGAAGAAGGTTTCTCGTGAATATGTTCTCAGTTGGCCTCGGTATCCTTTTCGTCTAGTACTTCAGTAGATACGTCCAGTGTGTGACTGATATTCAGTGATCGTTTCTCTCTGATAGCAATGCTTTCTCTCTTGTTCTTCCCGAGGTCGACTGTTGGCCTACAGGTGTTCTTTGCTATATCCAGTTCTGCTTTAGATAACTTCCTATTCATATTTATCCAACGTATTCTGTTGGAAAGAAGTTGGGCATAAGACTGCGGTCCGGGTACACATCGTACCATAGTTCAGTTAGCAGCTGCCGGTAGGTTTTGTCTGAGTGATTCACCAAATCTTGTGAGATGTGTATGCGCATAAATGTCATATTATCGTCGTTTGACCATCGCATACTTTCATTTCGTTTGTGTGTGGGTTCATAGCTGGAAGAGCATCTTCTTCATGCAAGCTGCGTCCACCTTATCGAGTCCAAGAGACGCGTTTCGGCCTCACAGTGTCATCTCGGGATGTCGCGCTGATCGCTCCACGATCAATCCCATCAGGCTGGATATCTAGACGGCTTCAAAAGGGGCCAGCCCGAAGCCCCCCGCCGCCATGTGTTTTGTTTCTCGTATTACGAGCTAATCCTACCTGGTCTGTGGAAGCTGCCAACCTCAACTGAGATGAGGTGACTCGGGTTTTAGCGCGGGGTCGTCACTCCCCGCGTTTTGTGAACCACCCTTGCGGTATATATATATATATATTTTGATCAAACATTTATCCAATAATCCAATAATAAACACGAAATATGAGAGTCAAGAAGGAATTATTCAATATTTCCGTCAAAATGTAGGATAGGTTTTATACGTTGTTACACCGCTGCCATCCGCCTGATGTCGTTGAGAGCTAGAACTCCACCAAATGCAACACATATTGGCGCAGCGAATCAAAGTATGGGCCAGGGGTTATCAAAAGTAAAAGGTGTAATTTATTTATATTACTTATTATACCTATATTTTTAAAATGTTTGTACTGGTTTGTGCTTAATGGCATATTGAGAGCGCTGCGATATAATTCCAGGAGAGGCGTCCAAGGGCACTTTACTACTCGACTGATAACTAATGAAGTCTAATATGAAAAATTACATCCGATTACAAGCTGAATTGTATATGAATTTCGAAAGCAATGAAAGATAAAGATCTAAATCGATTGTTTAAACATAAAAGAGCTTCATTTCTAAAATACTTCATCTGATTCTTCAAAACATCGAAAATAAATCCAGTAATCTCAGTGATAAAGAGAAAGCCACTATTTAGACAGAAATGAAAGCTGACGCCACTGATAATATTAATTCATTTCATCCAACACTGTTTCCGTTACAAAATTATTTCAATATTCAATTAATAATAAAAGAACGAACCTCCGTGGTGTCAATTCCTATTCTTTCTTTTCATTCATCTTGTCAGCTTGGATTTCCAGGAAATGATAAAACATAAATTGATTATGTCTTCTTTTAGTAAACGGTAATTTCTGATTATCATATAATTGAACATAATTGATGATGAATTAATTCAACAATAAGATTGATTATTGTTTTACTCTAAAACATTAATTCATTACTCATGTTTCTTTTTTATATTTATTTCATTGAACTAATCAAAATATTTCAATAGTATATACTCTCCATTCACTGTAGTTTCCTCTGGTTCATCAAATATTGACGTGAACACTAACTGTCCCCATCTTCTAAACAAAATCGAATTCTCTGTCGAAGAAGTTGGAAGAGAACTCAGGAACCTGGATACTAAGAAAGGTGCAGGGCCGGACCTCATTCCATCTCACTTTGTACAAGCATATGCTTCTTCACTAAAAACTCCGCTTACACTCATCTATAATAAATCCCTTCGCTTGGGAATATTCCCTGTCAAGTGGAAAGCGCTATAATCTTACCAATTCATAAGATGGGTAAATTAGTCTAGCTAATAACTACAGACCCATCATCAAGCTTAGCATTTCTGTAAGGATTTTCGAATTTAATAATAAAAAAAAACAAGTACTGTGTTTTAAGGAATTTTACTTAATAATTGCGATTCGTAACGCGTTTCACTACACCGTAGCTTCTTCAGACGAATGATTCGTCTGAAGAAGCTACGGTGTAGTGAAACGCGTTACGAATCGCAATTAATAAGTAAAATTCCTTAAAACACAGTACTTGTTTTTTTGTTCTATTATTGATAATGGAATTTTACCAAGTAAAAGCCTCCCAAATTCAAATTTTCGAATTTCTTGTATTTCCGCACTTGTTCAGTCTCGTGAAGAACCAAATTATTCCGGAACAGCATGGCTTCTTCAGAGGCAGGGCGATTGAAACTAACTTAATGAATTTCGGCACGATTTTCTAGATGATCGCATTCAAGTTGATGCCATATATATTGACTTCAGTAAAGCATAAATTGAGTGTAGTTCACCAGGTTTCGGCTCTTGCTGAGGTGGGTGTTGGAGACCAGATGTTGAAATTGTTTTCATCATATCTAAAAAAATAGATCACAGTATGTCTCTATGGAGGATTTCAGGTCGAAGTCATTCTGTTCCACATCAGCAGTCCCACAGGGTTCCCATTCGGGGCCCTTACTCTTTTTAATTTATGTTAACGAAATCACTAGCTGCTTTGTCAACTGCAAGTTTCTGCTTTTCGCAGACGATCTGAAAGTTTTCTGCCAAATCAAAATCACTCAAGACTGCTTGACTGTACAGAATGAATTGGATAACCTGAATTAGTTCTGTGGTGATAACAATCTGTTTCTAAATCTATCGAAGTGTCACGTGATATCTTTTACTCGTAGTAAGAATACAATTAAATATCCTTATTGTATCGGACATACTGAATTATCTAGAGTACATTCTATAACAGATCTCAGTGTAATTTTGAACTCCAAATTAACATTCATTAGTAACATCAACATACAGAGTGAGCCACTGAAAAATAGAGAAGACTATCGCCCCAAGACTATTGGAATATTAGTGCGAAAAACTGGAATAGATTCATTTAGATCAAAGATGACAGCCTTTGATCTGGAATGAACCTGTTTCAGTTTTTTTGCACTAATACTTGAATAGCTCAAGGCGATGGATAGTCTTCTCTATTTTTCAGTAGCTCACTCTATATCTTCAACTGTTTTCAATGAAAAATGGAAATTCGTTCACGGGGATTCGGACAAAGATAATACCTTTCTTTCGAGGTATCACTCGACCCATCTACCCTCTTCTAAATTTTCAAGGGTGGTCACTCCTGCTCTAGGGGTTAAAATTCGGGAGAAGGATGGTACTTGATGATGACTGCCATTGATCAGCATGGATATGTTCCATTTTACCTCACTGAAACTTGAATAGTCTCAGGGAAATAGTCTTCCCTATCTTTCAGTTGCTCACCCTGTATCTTTTACAGTTTTCAATTAAAAATGGAAACTCGTTCAAGGCGATATAGACAAAGATACCACCTTTCTTTTGAGTCATCACTCGACCCATCTTCATTGTTCAAAATGTTCAAGGATTGCAACCACCGCTTAGAGGGTTGATATTTCAGGCAAGCTTTGTACTCCAAAAGATCCTCTTGAAACAAAAATTGACCTGTTTTTGCGTTTTGATCAGAAATGAATATCTTGGTAGATATAGCCTCTGTTTAGTTTTCGTTTGCCTCAACTATATGGAGCCCTCTCTGTAATACCTATATTCTCAGACTAAAGAGAGAGAGTATACAGAACAAATTTGCCAGGTTTCTGGGTTTCAAATGTAACTTCCAATTGAAGCCTGGTCATTCTGAAAATTATTTTAGGCGTCTGTAACGTTTTGGATTGTTGAGTCTGGAAAACCGTAGAATATCAAATGACATTCTATTTGCATTCAAACTTATTAATGTCTTCTTAGAATCGATGGAGGTTCTCCAATGTGATTGTTTTTACGTTCCAGTTAGACGCTTTAGACAACAAAATTTGTTTCATTTGAACTTCAGGAATACCAATAGCACTCAAAACTTTCCACTACGGAGAATATTACATCTGTGTAATTCTTTTGGAAATTAGATCGACCTATTTGGTTCCAAAAGACAAAATATTAAGTTGGAATTGAAGCGTTTAAGGCTTCAAAGTCAACACTGGTAAGGTTTTATTCTTCATCTTTCATATGTTTATTGTTTGAAATATCATTGAAATAGTTTTAAAACTTTCTATATTATGTGAACACTTTGTAATTCAATAATTTGTGAGCACATTGTCTGGGTGTTTATTCTCCTGTTGTTGCATAAAATGAAAAAAATGGGATTAGAAGTTATTCTATTGACGCATACATATATTTTATACGATAATATATTTTTCCAAATTAATACAACTTCAACGTTGTGTTTCACATTTTGAAATAATATTCTATAAAATTCAAAACCTCTCTAATTATTGTGTTCATTCATTGTTCACTAATATTTTAAAGATGGAGAAATTCGGCTAAATTGATTCACGTTCACCCTTCCTCGACACTATAGGTTTCGGCATGTCGAAATTGAATAAACTCTCATTATCAATCACTGCAAAACATTATGTATAATCATAAACATCCATACCCTTCTTAGACTTCAATCAAGAACCACAGTTGACCATGTTTGTTCTTACCCAAAAGTGCCAGATACTAGGGCGGTTTCAAAGTCAGTGACTTTTTGAATAAAACACTCGGCTAATAAACATTTTAATTTTTTACATAATCACCTCTCAGCGCGATACATTTATTCAGGTTTGGAAACAGAAAATAGTCGGAGGGGCCTAAATCTGGAGAACATACTGGATGGGGTAGTAGCAGTTCGTATCCGAATTTGTGGATTTTAGCTATCGTGACTAGATAAGTGTGCACACGTGCATTGTCTTGATGGAACAGCCCTTTCTTCTTCGCCAAATGCGGCCACTTTTTCATCAAATCAACGACGAATCTGTTAGAAAGCTTTGGATTATATTTGCCGGTGATCGTTTTACCCTTCTCGTTTTAATCCATGTGAATAACATCGCGTGCATTCCAAAAAGCTGTGACCGTGACCTTGTCTTCTTGTTCTTTGGTCCTGTTTCGATTATTCCTTGGTCTCTGGCGTATTGTGATGGATCCATGTTTCGTCCACAGTAACAAAACTTGTTCGGATTATGGCTGAACATCGCGGACAGATTCTTCATGTCCAATCATTCGTGTAAAAATATGATGACCCATTCAGCTGAGATACCCACAGCATGAGGCAACTCACGCACTTTCATTCTCCGATCGTCCAATATCATTTCATGGATTTTATCGACGATTTCCGACGTGATCAACACAACGGAATTCTGTAAACCATTTCTTAACCATTGAAATTGATGGTGCTGAGTCCCCCTCCCATAGTATTTGTTAAGTCTTTTCTTAGTTGCAGTGACGGAGTTTTACGTAAAAAATAATGCTTGATCAGCAAAATTCACTTTTTTCCATTTTCGTAAGAATTCACGAGATTGTCTGCTTTGAACTGCTATCAAACATCAACTGCACGACGTAGCTTGCTCAAAATAAGAAAGTTGGTCACTGATAAATTAAAGTTGACGACAGCAATGTTGCATTTGAAGTAACTGCGCGAAAAATCCAAAAATTCACTGACTTATCATACCGTCCTCGTATCGTGGTGGTTCATGAATCTTTATTTGGATGGATCCATTGAAATGGAAGGAAATTTATTTTTCTTTCTATCAGACTAAGATATTTTTAAATATCCTCACTGTTTTCAGCAGTAAGTTGCAAATCTGCTTTACAGGTGATAATTATAACGATAAAATAAGATTCATTACCTGCTTTAAAATATTTCAGAATTATTTTCATACATGTCAATCAAAAAGGATGCATACTACAAAACGTAATAGTTTAAAACAAAAATAAAGCAAATCTTTTTAAAGCCATAAGATATGTTCAAACTGTGATGTAAGACTAACCAGTATAATAAATTAATGAAAACAATGAAATGAGCAGAAACAACATGCTGGTCTGAAATAATGTATAAATTGTAATATATCTGGCTACATACTTATGACAACTTTCAACCCACCCAACAGTCTGGCGAAAAGTCGATAATACTCTAATGAGCCTCTTCTAGTAAAAATTCTTTCAATTTTTCTTAAGGATATTATTATTCATGTTCTTGAAATTTTGAGGCTATTTGTTTATCAGCTTGGCTGCTGATATTTATTTAGGCGAAGTTTCTGTTTTTGTTAGTCTGTGGATATACAATGCCTATTTCTGGTGCTATACTCATGGAAGTCACCATGTACACTATGGTTTAGATGGGATTTTGCTCGCAAAATTGCCCTCACTACAGTAAATAAAGTAAATCTTTATTGATGCTTTACAAAATACATTGTTTGCATAGGTCAAGTTTATTGTAAAGTATTACTCAAAACGAACATATTATACATTAATAGTCGTATCAAGTAATTAAAACAAGCATATAAACGAAAATGCAAAGGTTCAAAGTGAAAATCTAGAAATTCATCCACTGAGTAAATGGCACTATCCAATCTCAATCAACACAAGAAAGCGGCAACTAAAATAACCAATAAAAATACGTCAACGCCGCATTTCAATGCCAACTGTCTTAACCAAATGTTACCATATGTCACGAGTAGTTCCTTTGCGCGAGACTAGTTATTTTGTTCTTGTCCATTGCAATCTTTTCCAACCATACATCCCTAGCTATGACGTCTCTTTAAACTTAACGTGAACAGACTTTACCACATGATTTTCTTATCAGTTTCGATATGAAATATCTAAGCCATTCTGCAGTAAATCAAAGGATTCTCCTATATATGTAGTATTTCAAAACTCTTAAAATATTCCGCAACGCCTATGTTTTTTCCTCGAGTAAAATTTCTGTGGGAGGATTATAAATATTCGCAATATCAGCCGATGTATCTTCTACACGATCGAACGTTGTTATTGCATACTTATATCCTTAAAACAAAACAAACCAGAGGAGTGTTTGGGAGTGTTCAATGCACTTGCAAGAAATTTCACAACTCTTCCGTACTACGAAATAATTAATATTCATCTTGAACCTGAACCTGACCGACTGACAGGCTTGAATTTTAAACAGTGGTAATATTAAAGCAAGTTAAAATGCAGTGCATAATTATTACAGTCACTACGAATAGTTATGCAATGGAAATATTTTACAATTACTTGAATCAAATCGAATCTCGATTATACACGGAAAACAAAATAAACACACCAAAAAAATTGTCGCATCACCTGGTATTCTGAATTCCACGATCGATTAAGAAACTCGATCGCAGTTTCTTTGTCAACATATGTTTTTGGACATACGAGGGAAAAAAATCTTATCTATGTAGTAACTTTTGTTTCCATATGATTTCAAACACGTCTGAAACAAGAATAAGTTTATTTGACTATCAGTATTCATTCAATTTCTCTTCAGTTTTCACGCTGAATTAATGCAAGTTTTCTGTTTTTCTTCTTGATTTCCGAAACTTTGAATTTATTATTATGGCTGCTGAACGTCCTGGACGCTATTTGAGTGATCCTGAAGTGGTAAGAATTGTAACATTTCTATAGTAGGGGCGAAACCAACGACAACAAGAACCAACAACCAGTGGCTAACTTGTTGAATGTTAACCAAAGCACTATATTTAATATAGGAATTAAACATGACCTCATTCCCAAAGGAAAAAAATATTACAAATATGAACCTGAGATTATTTTAGAAAACGAGAAATATAAACTTTATTTTGATAAAACAATTCTATGCAACAGAGCTGCAAGACACAATAGGCCCGATATCATTCTTACTGAAAAACAGAATCGAATAACATATATAATTGATATTGCTATACCGGACACACATAATATACAAAACAAATATAATGAAAAAATATGATGCTTGCCGACGTGATTAAAAAATTGTGGAAAATGAAGAAAATATTTATTTTACGGATTATCATTTCTACAACAGGTGTTATTCCTAGGAATCTTATCTATGTAGTAACATTCGTTTCCATATGATCTCAAACACGTCTCTAGAGGAGGGGCGAAGCCAACGTTACGTGGCTCACTTACCGAATGTTAACCAAAGCACTATTTCAAGAGTTTAATCGGTACCACGAAACAGGGGAATATGGAAGAAGGGCCGGACAAGGAAGAAATCGGAAAACAACACCAGTTGATGATCGTTGACTTCGTTTAACTGCACTAAGAGTTCGGCACTGTACGGTATACAGACGACCTGGGGAACGGTATCAGCAATGCAATATCCGACAAACCGAAAACTTCGGAGGGGTCTCAGTAATGGTGTGGGGAGGCATTTCTTTCCATGGTCGAACTGAGTTAGTCCTAGTGAATAATGGAAAAATGACAGCGGCCAGATACATCCCAGATATCCTTGAACCCCATGTTGTATCCTTTGGCCCATTGATTGGCGAAAACTTCATTTATATGCATGATAATGCTCGGCCTCATAAAGCTAGAGTAGATTACAAAATGCCGAAATTGATATTTTAAGAAAGCCAGCTAGAAGTCCCGACTTGAATCCTATAGAACATGTTTGGGACAACATGAGGTGGCAAATTCAGCAACGTAGGATGCCTTGTAGAATAATCCAAAACTATAAAATCTGCTTCCTGAAATTCGGAACTCAGTCACTCAAGAGTATATCCAAAATTTGTTTGAGGGGCTACCGAGACGTATACTGGCAGTAATGAGGACCCGGGGAGTAAACACTCGATTTTGAAAATCATTAGTAACCATTCTATGCTAGTTGATTGGTCTCTTCGCGAATATTTTTTAAATGGTACAATTTTTCAATTTTTCATTAACTCGAAAATTGTTGATATTTCCTATCATAAACTCATCTCGTTTGAATGATATCTTCTTATTTTATACTTCTGATAGTTACCAAGCGACGTTGAATGACCAACCTAAAAGTTTATATAATATTGTCGTAAAAGTAGGGTGATGAGACAATTTTTGTGGGGAGTTTATATAATCCGGAAAAGAGTTATTACACCGAATGTACTTCAAACATGCAGAATCAAAATTATTAATATGAATCATGATGACTTAATCTACAAGGAATAAATAATACTCCCAAACCAATATCGTAAGTATATCCCGCTTTGACATTTATTGACATACCAATGATGAGAAAAACATATGACAGTTGCATACTGCAAGTAACTATTAGCTCATTAAAGTAATGTGAAATACTTTACATCTCAATTCTTTTCTGCCAACTGTGAGTGAATGCCCTAGATACATTGATTTACTGTTTATAAAGAAGTGTTATAATTCTGTGTTATAAATCTCAATTTCATTATAACTATGACTTATTCTTTTGTGTATTGAGACCCACTTTCTTATGGAAGTCGTTTGGTTTATTCAATATAAAATTAATTTCTCCATTATCTTTGGTATTCAGTAATTAATATTACTTATTCTTGCTCAATGCGCGTTTAGCTAATCATATAATCATCAAGAAACCAACCTATGTACAAAGTCTACTTTTCAACTACATGATGTGCCAAATTCGATGTATTCGAATGGAATCTCCTAAACTATTAAAGATAGAAAGATCCGGTTTGCGCCTTGTATTGCTACTTTTCAATGAAAAGAAAGATGCAGTTTACAGAATTTTCATACCCGTCTTCGGTCCGAGATACAGGCTGATTTTTTTTTCAACAGAACATCCTGTATATTCCATCATCATCGTATTTTATTCGCTGGCAGTTCTACAAATACGTAAAACACTCAATATTATAATATAAGAGCTTACGAAGAGTCGATTATATCGTTAACATTTTGGTTTTTCGTGAAATTTTGTGAAAGCGGTGGTGAAATATCATTCAAAATAATGAAACTATGTTCAATTACGGTATTGTTGAAACTATGCACGCGTATATCCTCATATTTGATATATTTGGGAATTTATGATGACACTACGTAGCTTTCGTTTGAGGAATCCAATATACACTCCCCACAAAAATTGTCGCATCACCCTAAGTTTACGACAATACTTGAACTCTTATGTTGGTCATTCAAGAGTCGCTTAGTAACTTTCAGAAGTGTAAAATAAGAAGATATCATTCGAAAGAAATGAGTTTATGATGGAAAATATCAACAATTTTCGTTGTATCATGCATATCATTTTTAAATTTCCTACTTTGAAGCTATTTTCTAGCAGTTGATTTCATCTGGAGTTCCCACATTCTAAATAGCTGGATGTAATTCAATTTCCTTGACGATTTATTGATATAAAAAAAATCTTATTCGAAACAATAACAGTGACTCTTATGAAATCCTGTAACAAATCTAACACATTTCATTATTCTCCTCTGGTGGTAAACCAACAATAGTTAAACAAATTATCTAGTGAACTAGATACATATGAAACGTTTTCTACCACAAATGACTGAAAGCAATCCAGACGCACTAAAGATAAATTAAGTTTATTGAACTTTCAACATTATACGAATAAAAAGAGAACCTAACCTAAAACAGAACTGATGATTTCAAAAACTTCATAAAAGAATAACAAACCCAATCAGCAACTTCTTAGATAAATAATGTTTGTGTGTGTGTTATGCCTTCAACGTTCTCTATTTCTTCCTTTCGGCCTAATGTGTTCACTCTACTCCACATTATACTCTGTGACAAAATAGTATCAGGAAATTCTCCTTTAAATTGCCTGCGCTGAGTATTTTTAAGTATTTTAAAATTCTGTATATTAGTAGAACTGTCCCTAATTACTATGTCAAAGATGAGCGCGATCTGTCAACTAGTTTACTAGACAGCTGTTGAAACCAATCGACCTCAATGGTACTCTGCATTCGTTTCCGGACGATCTTCGACCTTTTCAACCCGCGATAACTTCCAAAAATTCAAGTATATGATGCCAGTGTTAGAGAGATAGCTCGTGATCTCAACATCTCTCGTGAAACCTCTCGTTTGGTTTTGGTGAATCAATTGGGCATGCGGCGCGTCGCCGCTTGGCTCGTTCCGATAGAGCCGAAATTTCTTCAGAAACAGTACCGGATGCAGGTAGCTGCAGAAATACTGCATCGTGGAAATTCTGATTCCACATTCATGGGACGGATCATAACTGGTGATGAGACATGGGTCTATGAATACGACACACTAACGAGCCAACAATCAACGGAATGGGTAGGAAAAAATGAGCAAAAAGCGAGAAACCTCATCGAAGTCCTTCGAAAACCAATACGATGCTGATTGTTTTCTTCGATATTCGTGTTGCGGTTCATCATGTATTCGTTCCGCAAGGTCAAACGGTCAATAAGGACTTCTATAAAACTGTTTTGAGATGTTTGCGTGTAAAATATCCGCCATAAACGACCGGATTTGTGGCAAAACAATTAGTGGATTTTGCATGACGATAACGCACATCATCTAGCCACGGTGAGTAACGACTTCGAGACCAAATACTCGATAAATACCATCGAGCAGTCGCCTCATTCGCCTGAACTAGCTTCATGTAACTTTTTTTTTTCTCCAGACAGAAATTGCCACTCCGTGGAAATAGATTTGATTCCATAGACGTCATAAAAAAAGAATTCGCAGAAGGAGCTGAAGGCCATATCTGAAAACGCCTATAAAAAATGTTTCGATGATTGGAAAAACATCGGCTAATGTGTATCGCTTCAAATTGAGCATATTCTGAAGCAGATTCAATTGATATTGAAGTAGATTAAGATTTTTGCGTTTTATTTTAAATTTCCGGATACTTTTAGTGAACATCAAGTTCTCGTTCAAAAAATTCAACGAGCTATATTGAGAACGTTTGTTGCAGGCCAGAAGCTGACTTTAAAAGTCATGAGTTGACTTTTGAAATCACCTTCTGACCTCCACCAAACGTGCTTTTTCTCTTCCATATTTTGGAGCATCTCTTCTTTGCCTATTTCGTATTTCAGACAACTTAGCCAAATATGAAGCCTGAAGCCTTGAATTTGATTGTGCTATCTAATAATATTTTATTATATAATTCGTATCGATTGTTACATATCGATTTTTCCCAGTCACAGTCCTTTTAATTTGAGCAAAAATATAGGCCATGTTTCAAAAGTAATTTTTCAGTTTTCTAAAGTCCTAACTATTTATTCAGGTATAATACACTGAAAATTCAATCCTTGCAGTGTTTGGTATACACATCCAGTAATCTTTTAAATAATTTCATTCACATATAACTGATCATTCCAAAGTAACATCAATACACAACATAGTCATTCTGATTCATAGCTCTTTCAAAATTGATTTTCTCATGCACTGCACCTAAAATAAATAAAATCAAGTGACTAATCAATAGTAAAACCTTTCGGATAATCCTTACCTTTCTTTCACTTCATTCTATTCGAAAATGAAAGTCTTCCAGACCGTATTTCGGTATGCCAATAAAATTAAGGAATAGATTGCTCCCCGAAGAGATTCAATAGAGGTGAAGGGCTTAAATTGACTTGTTCATTGATGAGTCTACCTGAGTGTTTGTATTTATTGATTTCTAAAGTTCTCCAATATTTATTATCTGTATGCAAAATTTCAAACTGTGGGTCGAAAGAATGATTATTTTCTAAGAGATGATTCGCGTAATTTGAATCTGATTTTTATTTGAAAACTGCGTTTATGTTCCGATATTCTAATATTAAAATTTCTGTGTTCTACCAATGTAGAAATTATCACAGTCATTGCAATTCAATCGATAAACACCTGATTTATTGTTTTTACCTGGTTTGGTTTCATTATTTTTATATATTTGCCTAAATTATTATTAGTTTGGAAAGCTATGTTGAAATTATTGCTACTTGAGAATGATTTTAGTTTCTCACTTGTGATGCCAACGTAGATTAAGGTGTTGAATTTTGTTTCAATTTATCGACAGGGTAAACTTCATTCAATGCGATTCTATCCTGTTTTTATTTAAAATATTATTTATTAGTTCGGGATTGTAACCATTATTTTTGGCTATTTGTTTAATCAAATTTAGTTCTTTGTAGAAATTTTCTGGTGATAACGGGATGTGAATCAATCTATGAATGAAACTATTGAATGCTGACATTTTATGTTGATATGGATGACACGACGAGTTATGTATTATAATATCTGTATGTGGCGGCTTATGGTAAATTGCGAAAACATGTTTTCCATTTTCATTCGAAATTGTTATTTGTCCATTTCGGTTGTGAATGCAATTTTTGGATGTAATGAATTTATATGATTTTCGAAAATTTTCAACTGTCTATCTATTCCTGTGAAGCAAATAATGATATCGTCTACATAGCGAAACCAGTATAAACAATATTTACTGAGTGGATGATTATGAATTAATTTCTCTAAGTTATTCATGAATATTTCTGCTAACAAAGGACTTAACGGATTGCCCATAATCAAGCCGTCTTCAATAGTATAATATTTGTTATTGAAATGGAAATAATTTTGATATAAACAAATTTGTAATAATGAAAGAATATCTGATTTAATGATAGTATTGACATGATTCTTTTCTAATAATTCTTCAACTGAGTAATACGTATCTTTCGGAGGAATATTGGGAAATAGATTCTTACCATCGAAAGAAATGAGTTTGGAATTAGGTGGTATAGTGGTATCTGGTATCTCTTCAAGTAACTGACATAGGCACTACGAAGTAACATGCCGAAGGTTCCGGTGGTAAATTGTTGTTTTACTTAGTTCAAGAAATATTTCAATTCAGTTTCGCTAAATACCTATAGACACTTTTCAAGTATTCACTAAATTCAAACTTAACTCCCTATCATTTTTTTTGGCACCACTTTCATACTTTTGGCTTCATTGATTTCCGTCTATGTCCATTAAATTCTTTCAGAGGTCCGTTGAGCTGTTTGCTTTTGACATTTGATTGAGATTGAAAGTTCGTCATTCGTGCATCCGATCGAATTCGAATATGGTTTTTATAAACGTTTAAATCTATATATTCCTTGGGAAATGAGAAAACGTCCTCTTTCATTTCAACCATCTTGTAAAGCTCACAATTCGTGTTCCGTTAAGTACCTGGTAGCTGCAGCCCGAGTGAAAAGTTCGATAGTTGTGGAATATTTCTTTGGTTTAACGAACAATTTAGGCTATAAGGCGACGTTAGTTAAAATCTGCTCGTCAGGATAGCCTATACTACAGAGTACAGAGATTTGTGAATTTTGGAACACGCGGTTGAAGGAACTTATACTAGGGGTAAGACTGGAGCCAAAAAATTTTCAATTGTACTTTTTCTAAATTAGTATTTTTTTTCTCGTTCAATTTAATAGATCTTGGAATCAATTATTCTCTGAGCACCTCTTGAATTTGGCCACCCTGGATGCCCTTGCAAGCTCTGGAACTGGAGAAATCGACCACATAGAACTTTGAGACCGTTTTTTTCGCTTTACTTTTTACCCACCCTTAGCAGCAATAGTCTAAGGAATAGAACCAACCCACCTGTAACCTACCGACCTCGCCTACAGTACTAGCAAACTCTGCCGTCAACTCTGTGATATACGTTGGGGACCATCTTTACCTGAAGACAATCATGTCAAGATCCTTGGTCATTTCAATTGTTTCCGTTTTCCGCTGAAATTCAATTCTATTCAGCTCAGAAGTAATTTTCTAACCATCACAGAATTAATTATTCCTTAGAATTTCAGAAGTAAGCTAGTTTTTTTTCTCTCAAAAATTTTGTGAAGAATTTTAACGTTGTATGGAAAAAGAGTTGAAGTCTCCAAAGCGTTCTCAGCTATAACTGTGATGTAGATTTTTAATTGTTTTGCCTGTTTGAAGAACGTCTTTCACCAATTATTGTATTTTGATTTATTTATTCATTTGTGTTGCTTGATCGTAGATAGTTAGCTTAGTTAAGTTTGTCTATGTAGGTGCATACTTGTCAAACGTCACTCTGTATTCAATATTTCGCTTCACGTCAAATTTAGTCAATTTTGAAGTTACCCTTTCCTGAGTTTTCTTAGCTAATTTATTATTTATAGTATTAAATTTTGCTTGTTGAATTGTGGCTGTCGAGTAAATATTAGCTTGAATTCATTTGGTAGTTTCATATGATGAGTTTGAGTTGACAGGCCTTGATCTAGAAGCTAATCCTTTTAGAGATAGAGAATCCCAACTTGAGTAATTGAACATTTTGAGAACTTCTTTCTGTAGTCTTATAGAGTGACTGATACCTATTTTTATAGGTACTCTGGTGGAAGTGTACACACCGGAAATAACACATTATACGATTCAATAAAGAGCTCAACGTTTTATACAGGATGTGATTGTCTTGAATTCCTTCAGCTTCTAGAGGAGGTTTCAAAGTCGACTTTGGAAGGAACTTTGTTTATGAAGGAAACTGACTCTCTAAGTCAACAATTTGCCCTTGAAAGTTGACTTAGAAAGGCAGTTAGTTTCCGTCATACACGAATGTGCTATAATTCGAGTTCCTTCAAAAGTTATCTTCCAAACCTTCTTTAGAAGCTAAAAGAATGCAAGACAATGAAATATTGTGTAAAACATCTACTACGACTGTCGGTAATCAACTAGTGGATTCCAGATCCCACAGGGGTCGGAATAAATGTGATTGAGGATACGATAGCTTGTCTATGGGCTGAGAATATTCTAACAGAACCAGGACCAGCGGTCAGGATCTGAGTCTGTGTTTATAAGGCTAGGCTGGGAACTAGCTGGCGGAACAACATAAGGACACGTGATTGAATGTTCGAGGTTGTTTCGAATCGAAGGAAAAAGGCTGGGTATATCACCTAGTAAAACTTGGACGAGATTGGTCGAACTTACAGCTCTTGGCCCAGATGGTGACGAGGCATGGCAGGTTCAGGTAACATCTATCCAAAATAAGACTGAAGAATAATCCTAAATGCAGATGGTATGAAATATAGGTCAAATCACCAATTCATTTGATCACCATATGGCCAGCATGGATGAGCCTTAGACGTAACCGACTGAGCTTCTAAGTGACTGATCTGCCGAAAGATACCCCCTCTTTTACAAGAAATCTCTCTGTGATCGAGCAGAGGATGTAGTTTGGAAGGGGAACCCAAAATATCATAGACGTAGGTGTCGATATCCATGATGGATCCATTGTTGTAATCGCTATTATTGGGTTCTTGAAGTTGGAATTCCAATTATTATTATTAACACTTCTCCGACTGAATTCATATGATTTTCGGAATCTAAGAAATCCAACGGCACCAACTTCTCCGTAATTTTTTACCACAATTGGTGAAATATTTCAAAATTACAAGATAAAGCAACGTAATCTAATAATCTATTACTTTTCGGACTATACGCGTATTAAAAACAAGTACTGTGTTTTAAGGAATTTTACTTAATAATTGTGATCCGTAACGCGTTTCACTACACCGTAGCTTCTTCAGACGAACGAATATACAGAAAAATATAAATGAGAATATAACTATAAATGTTCCTGAGTAATTAAAAGCTTATTGGGTTGCTTCTTCTTAAGTGGTTATTTATGACAGGTATATCCAATAAAATTAAGGAATAGATTGCTCCCCGAAAATATTCAATAGAGGTGAAGGGCTTAAATCGCCTTGTTCATTGATGAGTCTACCTGAGTGTTTGTATTTATTGATTTCTAAAGTTTCCCAAAGATCTACCTTCCAATTTTTATTATCTGTATGCAAAATTTTAAACTGTGGGTCGAAAGAATGATTATTTTCTAAGAGATGATTCGCGTAATTTGAATCTGATTTTTTATTTGAAAAACTGCGTTTATGTTCCGAATGTTTACGGGAATCATCTCTTAGAAAATAATCATTATTTCGACCCACAGTTTGAAATTTTGCATACAGATAATAAAAATTGGAAGGTAGATCTTTGGGAAACTTTAGAAATCAATAAATACAAACACTCAGGTAGACTCATCAATGAACATGTCGATTTAAGCCCTTCACCTCTATTGAATTTTTTCGGGGAGCAATCTATTCCTTAATTTTATTGGATATACCTGTCATAAATAACTACTTAAGAAGAAGCAACCCAATAAGCTTTTAATTACTCAGGAACATTTATAGTTATATTCTCATTTATATTTTTCTGTATATTCATTCGTCTGAAGAAGCTACGGTGTAGTGAAACGCGTTACGAATCGCAATTATTAAGTAAAATTCTTAAAACACAGTACTTGTTTTTATTATTGATAATGGAATTTTACCAAGTAAAAGCCTCCCAAATTCAAATTCTATACGCGTATATTATATTTTCGGAATATAGCGAAACAAATTCTGATGACATTTTCTACAACAATTGGTACGAAAAAATTGCAATTATTAGGAAAATCAACGGAAATAATGATGGCTATATACAGGTAACTACCGAATTGCAAGAATAAAAATTCACTAGACGGAAAATATAATTCGATAATTATCACTGTGAAAAGACTATGGAAGCCGACGCCGACTGAATTATTGTTTTTAAATATTACACCGACGAACTATCTCATCTTCCGATTCTACGATTAGATTACGATCTGTGATTTATCACCACCCTTCAACTGTTATACGGTATTATTCATTTCATGCTTATCTTGAGGATGTAATCGCAAAAGATCCATCGCGAATAAGAGAATCTGCAATATCGAGAAACGAAAGTCGGACGGAAAACGACATGAATAAAATTATTCAAACTTAAAACGAAAAAGAACTGTGTTTCTTGAATAACCAAAATCTTTTTGTAATTTAAGGACACCTCAACTTCATGTTTACTAGTATTTTTTGCATATTATCACTGAAATTGTTGCATGAACACTAAACAGGTCTTTTGACTAAGTGTAGTTATCACTGTTACGAATGTGTGAAATTCCTTAATCTGGTCAAGAAATCTACATATTTATGTATAATATGTTTTCAAATCTGCATTCTCCTTTCCCTATTCCATAGAATCTTCAGTATTTTCACATATTTCACCGAACAGATTGTAAGAATTCCAACTTCAATTTGACTTTCACAGTGAGTATTGACTATATTTTGTAGTTTTCTTCTTCAAGTTTCTCAATTCTCATTATAATTTTAGATGACGTTGGACTACAACTTCTTTTCAGAGTCGACATGTCCTTCATAAATAACCCAATAATTATACCCCAACTTCACGGTGTTTTAGTCAGAAGCGTGCCGCCTATTTAAATTGGTCTGATTTGCATTTGAAATAGTTATTGATGGTATTAGTTCATGAACAGTAACGAAAACAAAATAATTGATGCTATTTTATCTTCCTTTCCTTTACTATACCTGTATCCGCTTACACAGCATCGAATATTTTGAAGAAAAAAGAATGAACGAAAACTTATATCAGGCACTTGAATTCTATCGATGACAAATATGATGCTTAGTAGTTTCACAATGTATACCGGGTGAGTCAATAAGGCGAGGAACTTCTATATCTCGAAAACTATTTGAGATAGAAGCGAAATTTTTTCTGATTATTTTTTTATAAGTAAGTGTGCATTTCTTAAAATTATTTTCGTACAAACAGGGTGTTCCATTTTTACTCCAGGGACAAACATAGATTTTTTTTAAATGGCCCGCCCTGTATTTTTTATCATATTCTGATTACAATTTGGATGCTCTCTTCAACGATATCTATTTTGTGCCCAAACAACTATCGGTAGATTTTAAATTAATTAAAATATCGATAATTTCGGGAATTTGGAAGTTTTTTCAAAAGTTCTCAAATGCCTCATTTCGCATAATTAACGCATGATATTTTTTTTTCTTGAGGTAAAAGTGTTGTACCTTATTACCAAATGAAGAAAAAAACTTTGATTATACCGAGTATTCCTAGTAACCCTGCGAAAATGAAATTTTTCAAACATGAAAAATTTTTTTTTTCCAATGTAACACCCTGAACTTTTTCAACGTGTTTTGTTCCCACTCGAATAAGCTTCACAACGATACCTTTTTTCCAAAAATCCGATGGAGATTTCCCAGATAATTTCGAAATTAGTGTGAGGTTTAGGTATTTCTTGCAATTAACATGCTGTTGATAAAATTCAGACATTGAAATATGCAAATTTCAACACAAAATTAGATTCTTTGCTGTTCAATAAAACTTAAACATAAAAACTCTCAAGGTGTGTCGAAATTTCTTCACAAAAAAGGATTTATTTTCGATTTTTTTAGTTGTGCTCAGAGCTTAGTCTTCACTTAATCGAAATTACTCTGTTCGAAATCTTCAATAGATGTTCAAAAAGTCTGCTGCGCTCAAAACAACCTGCATGCTGTTCTCTTCATTGAGTACACGCTTAGCTCTTTCATTCTTCTCATATCCAACTTGTGATTAAACCATAGAGATAAGTATGACTTCTATGGGCATACCACATGAAGATAGAAAATATTGTTCGATAGTCTGTGGTATAAACCACCTGTGCCCATGGAAGACTTATTTCTATGGTTTACTCACAATGCTCAAAGATTTGACAGTTGTGAATTGGATAATTCCAACGTCATATGAGTGAGTCTAAGTGAGAAATATTATAATATTATTGCAACAATGAATTTTACCCAAGAAGAGTTAATTAATATGATTTATTGTTTGGGAGAAGGTGAGAGGAATTGTTTAGTGGCGTCACATATTTATTCCCAATGTTACCCAAACAGTAGACATCCTAGGAAAGAGGCATTCGAGAGACTGAAGGAAAGGTTTGAAAGAACTGGACAAGTTGGATATGAGAAGAATGAGAGAGCTAAGCGTGTACTCAATGAAGAGAATAGCATGCCGGTTGTTTTGAGCACAGTAGAGAATACTCATGTTAGTACAAGAGATGTTAGTCGAGACTTGGGCATTAGTCAGACATCTGTATCAAGAATTTTGAGGAAGAAAAAGTTTCATCCTTTTCATGCTCAACTCCACTAACAGTTGGAGCCCCTGGACTTCGGGCGGAGATTGGATTTTTGTAGAGGGTCTTTAAATAAAATAGCAGACCAACCGAATTTTTTCAGTGGGGTACTTTTCTCTGATGAGGCCACCTTTCATGAGAATGGATTGGTGAACCGGAATAATTTTCATTATTATGATACTCAAAATCCTCATTTCATGAGAACTGTTGACCACCAACATCGTTGGTCTCTAAATGTCTGGGTGGTAAAATTGATGATTATGTGATCGGACTCTTTTTTTTCCAAGAACATTCGAACGGCGAACGTTATTTAAATTTTTTGCAGCATGATCTGGAGCCTTTGCTTATTAATGTTCCCCAAAACATAAAAAACAATATGTGGTTCCAACACGATGGGGCACCAGCACAGTACAGCGGCAATGTCCGCGATTTTTTAAATGATAGGTTTGAGGGCAATTGGATAGGCCGTGGAGGTCCTGTGGGATGGCCTTCTAGGTGTCCGGACTTGAATAAATTGGATTTTTTTTTGTGAGGGTATGTTAAAGAGAGGGTATATCGAGACCCTCCAAGAACCAGGGAAATTATGATGAAGAGAATTACAGAAGCATTTAGGAATATAACGCCGAATGTTCTCGAAAGAGTGACCGAATCATTTAACAATCGTGTTCGATAATGTATTCGTCAAAATGGGGGACATTTCGAACATCTAATTTGATTTGAAAACTTATTGAAATAGAATTAAATTGGTGTTTATGATTTTGATTTGCATTTTTTTTTCTTAATGATAATTCCGGAATATTTTGGGCAATTGTAAAAGTAATACTAGTTCAGTGAATAGAACAGGGTGTTACATTTAGAAAAAAGTTCTTTTATCTAGAAAAATTCTATTTTCGTTGGATCATCAAGAACACTGGGTATGAAAAAACAGTTGATCTCTTACTTCGATGATGAGGAACATATTTTCTTCAGAGAATAATTATTGTCACACTCAAATGATACGGAATGAAGATTGTGAGAAGTTCTGAAACCCTTCCAAATTCTCGATCTTTTTGATATTTTGACTTTTTGAACATTTATTGAGATAATTTCGAACTGAGTAATTTCAATTAAGTGAAGGCCTAGCTCTGAGCACAAATGATAATATCGCAAATGAATCTCTTCTTGTGAAGAAATTTCGATACACCTTGATAGTTTTGATGTTTAAGTTTTATTGAACAGCAAAGAATCTAATTTTTGTGTTGGAATTTGTATATTTCAATGTCTGAATTTTATCAACAGAATGTTTTTTGCAAGAAATACCTAAACCTCACACTAATTTCGAAATTATCTGGGAAATCTCCATCGGATTAAAACAAAAAAGGTATCGTTGTAAAGCTTATTCGAGAGGAAACAAAACACGTGAAAAAGATACAGGGTGTTACATTTAAAAAAAAAGGTTTTTTATTGAAAAATTTAATTTTCGCCGGGTTACTAGGTATAAGAAAAATTCATTTGGTAATAAGGTACAACACTTTTACCTCAAGAAAAAAATCATGCGTAAATTATGCGAAATGAGGCATTTGAGAACTTTTGAAAAAACTTCCAAATTCCCGAAATTATCGATATTTTAATTAATTAAAAATCGACCGATAGTTGTTTGCGCACAAAATGTAATGTAATCAGAATATGATAAAAAATACAGGGCGTGCCATTAAAAAAATCTGTTTGTCCCTGGAGCAAAAATGGAACACCCTGTATGTACGAAAATGATTTTAAGGAATACACACATACTTATAAAACAATAATCAGAAACACATGCATATAATAGGTTTGAGGGCTAACCCCAATTGTTCCTGTGGTGAAGAGGAAACACCCATATATTTTTATTCCACTTTATGATAGGTACAGGGAATTAATGTTCAACAAAATTTCATCTTAGAAATTAAGTGGTCCTTTAAATCTAGACGATCAATTAGCAGCTAATAACAAATAAATCTACACACACCTTCATCAGTTTGTTAGCAACGCTAAAAATTTGTATGAACCTCACATGCATGCAGTTTCTTATTTACATCATCAATGATATATTATTCTAATATTCATCATCAACTGTATATGATAATGATTTTTAACAGTACCATACAATTTTTGATGACATAATAGTGTAAACACTAAGGTCAATACTTCAAAAAAAAAATTGTCCCAAAATAGTTTCAGTGGCAACCTGTAGCATTTAAATGTTGGATTAATGTCTAAAGAGACTAGTCCAGACCTGTCATTCCTACCTTTCTGCAAAAAAAGCTTGTTCAATTAGGATTTTTTTATGTCATCGAGTTTCTTGTTTTTACTCTTACTTATAGATACTCAGCTCAAATTGTTATCCTGAAATTTTGATTACACAAAGACTTTGAATGACGTCTTGTTCTTTTTCGATTTCGCGTTCTACTCGCAAAATAGAAGATTTAATTATAAGACGCAGATTAGGGTCTTGGTTTGAATTTTTTGTACGAATTTTTACTTTTCTTTCCCCATTCATTGGATTTGCCGAGACTTATCTATTATAATTATTGGTTGAATGCCGATAATATCAACCTCTATAATTTTTCACGCTGTGGTTACGCCCATTTAGCCTTCTAATCTTCGAGGAGTGCCATGATAAAAGAAACCTTATATTATCAGTATTTCCTGGTGAATTAGGTATTCACATAGACCATCTAACAACTAGAAATAACAACCACCTGCAAAGTCTCCATTTATAACTCGTCAAGTAAACTTCAAAAGAAACCAGTCTACAATGAGGAATCATCAATTTGGCTATCTCCTGTGAAATCATATTTATCTACCAGATTGTCAAGATATTTTATTGAAAATAACCTTAATTGTAAAGAATTTTGTAAAATTCCTGAAACGATGGATTGTCATTGATTTGAAATAGACTCTTTTGTGCTTTAAATCATTGCTCTGAGATGGTTGATGTCATCTTCGTATATGGAGATTTAAACGTGAATTTCCTGTACGCTGGATGTACAAACTGTAAGCTCCTACTAGAATACATTACATTTTAACAAATGACCGAATTTACTAGGATATAGAGGGTATTACATTATAGTTTGTCACAACTTGAGCGGGTCAATCTACGTGCAATTTTAAGGAAAAAAGTTTATATGAACATTGGTCCCCAAAAGCTTTGTTACGGAGCTACAGGGTGTTGAAATTTCCGGAAAAAATTGGTTCTTCCTTCAAAGCCCCTGCAGTTTTTGAAATATTCAGTCCAAATTTGGAATGCAACCTATTTTTTACAGCCTCCATCATTACACGTCCTAGTTTTTAACTGAAATTCACCAGGTGTTTTCTTTTCCGAGGCCATGTCTCCTTTTGCCATTTCAAACTTTTTGCAGTACGCTACTGATCAGCGTACAATCAATTTTCGACATCTTCGTTCAATTTAGAAACTTTTTTGACACTTGTACTTTTTTCGTATCACCAGCCGTTTTCGAGTGAACAAAAAATTGTATTTGAATTATTTGAATTGTATGTTATTCGCTAAATGAGAAAAAAATAATAGAAATACTCGATAGTTATGCCCAAAATTTGTTTTCACTTTGATAGCTCGTATTCTGAGACTCTACTTATACTTATTCGATATCAAACTAAAAATAAGAACAATTGAAAACTAAATAAATTGCTGGTAGTATCTTCCACCTACAAGAATTCAGGCCTCTGTCCGTCTTCGCAAATTATCACGCGCGAAATATTCCTGGGGTATTTCTTATCGTATCACAAGAGGTTATTATTTGATTTCCCAATTCTTCTAAAGTGTTCACTGGAGTGGTATAGACTAAACTTTTGAGATATCCCCATTAGTAAAAGTCTGAACTAAACTATTTATGTCTGGGGACCTGGAAGGCCATGGCTCTGGCCCACCCCGACCTATCCATCGGTTGTTGAATGTTTTATTCAAGAATTCCCTAGCTTCTCCACTAAAATGTCCTGGTGCCCATTCATGCATGAACAACATTATGTTTCTCGCCAAAAGTGGCACATCCTCGAGAAATAAAGGTAACTCCTCGTCAAGAAATTGCCGATAAGCGGGAACGTTTAGTCTGTTAGGCAAAAAAATGGCCCAATCAAATAATTTCTAATTATTACGACCCAGATATTTAGTGAAAATTGTTCTTGATGATGAGATTCTTCGATCAAATGGGGGTGTTCCTCAGCCCAATAATGATTATCGTAAAAATTTGTGATAGCAGTTCTTGAAAAGTAAGCTTCGTCTGTAAACAATATTTCACTATCAAAATGAGAATTTTTTTTCTAATTTTATCTAAGAACCATCGGCAGAAATTCAGTCTTGAAGAAAAATCTCTAGGAAGTAGAGTTTGGAAACGAGTACAATAAAAAGTCGTGGAGAATCGTCGAAACTAGAACATGTGAAATATTTAACTGATTTCCAATTTTTGATTTATTCACATGAGGATTCAAATCAATACAGTTTAAAACTGCTTCCTCAATATCTGGAATTCTCATTGTTCGAGTTGCACCTTTTAAATGATTACTTGCAGTAAAAGTACCAGTTTCTCTCAACCTGCTGTGGATATTGAAAATGTTCGCCTGTCTGGTGTTACTCGATTTGGAAAGCGCACCTGATATAATCGCCTAGCCTCTGTTGTGTTTCCGTGAGCTAGACCGTACATGTAATGGATATCAGCCAATTCGGCATTAGTAAAATTAGCCATTTTTTCTTACAGCAATAACTTAAAACTAATCGTTAATTTAATGAACAATTCTAGCAGACACTGGTTCATCTTCAGCAACTGCTAAAATAAATGAATAAATGAAGGAAATCAAAGCCTACTAGTCATTTTTTTTAATAAGAAGTGCTTTCGATTCAGTGAATGCATACCATCGTTGAATAATTTTTCGCTCGAGAACGGTTGTAGATACGAAAAAGTTAGAAGTATCAAAAAATTTTCTAAATT
This sequence comes from Cryptolaemus montrouzieri, assembly GCA_013387265.2. Lineage (NCBI taxonomy): Eukaryota > Metazoa > Arthropoda > Insecta > Coleoptera > Coccinellidae > Cryptolaemus > Cryptolaemus montrouzieri. The sequence goes on from JABFTP020000185.1 coordinate 132,321,438, forward strand.
GAACGAAGATGACGAAAATTGATTGTAAGCTGATCAGTGGCGTACTGTAAAAAAGTTTAAAAGGGCAAAAAAAGACATGGCTCCGGAAAAGAAAACACCTTATAGATTCTAGTTGAAACTTAGGACAAGTAATGATGGAGGATGTAGAAAATAGCTTGCATTCCAAACTTGGGCTGAATATCTCAAAAACTTGCAGAAGTTTTGAAGAATAAACCAATTCTTTCCGAAAATTTTAACACCCTATGTTTATATGAACTTTTTTCTTCAAATTGCACGTAGATTTACCCCGTCAAGTTGTGACATACTATTATGTAACACCCTGTATAGTATATGTTTTTGAACTGTATATTAAAGATCATTTTGTTGGAATTCCATCACAGATTCAATGGAAATAAGGTCAAATGAATATCTACTCTTCAAAATTAGAGGTCTGTTGAAATTTGACTTTTAAATACTCCGTTCAGTGAATCCCTTTAAATTGCTATTCTGTAACACAAATTTGAATAATGCACTTACTTTAGGAAAGATTCATTACCTAGGGTAGAGCGGAGCTGATAATCCCAAATTCCGATCCAAACCCTCTTTTTTTGAAAGTTTCATACATTTTCTTATATTATACAAATTCCCTGAAAAAGTTTTACATGCTCTAGCTTATCAAAAGAATAATCAACAGCGAGTTTGTAATGGTTTTGTTCCTAATTTCATCTTTTTAGGAATGCGATTAATTCCCACGATGATTGGATTTGGTGTTTCACATCAGTTTTCTGGTATTCCTGTATCTTCCAGCTTATAGGTTACTTGATTGGCTGAATATCGTTCGCAAGGTGACTGACTCAAAATATCTTGACGGTGAAAAAAATCTATAACAATACCATATCTCTCGAATATATATTTTTAAAATGAACAGAATGAATTTGACTTACCCTTGGAATAGCAGATATCGATCTAGGTTAATTTAACAAAAGAAAATTCGAAATCTCTCCACTCGCTAATTGAATTGGTTGTCGAGGAAATCCAGCAAAATTGCCGACTACTTATAACGCCTCAAACGATTGGAATTTATCCAGAAAATCAAAAAATACTTAATTTCTATTACTGAAAATTTTTCACTCCAATCGCTACAACACAGCTCCAATAAAATTACAAACGATTCGGAAGATTTCTGAATGGAAAAGAGAGAATCTAATGAATTCCGAACTTATATACCCAAAAAACTATTGATAGCAAAAAAAACTTAATAGAAAGTGAAATTATTCTCTTCACAACAATAGTGGAAGAGGAAACGAAACATAAAATGAGTTACTTGGGGTCTATGATTATTATCGTCTTAACTGATTATTGGAACGAATAATCATTAAAATATTGCTTTTCTGAAAATTTTGTTCAGGTCGGAATGAGGGAGAAAATGAACCAATGCAATACAACCAAATCAAATACTTGCGAATAATTGAGGAAACACAATCTATCATTTGAATTTGGGAGGCTTTTACTTGGTAAAATTCTATTATCAATAATAAAAAACAAGTACTGTGTTTTAAGGAATGTTACTTAATAATTGCGATTCGTAACGCGTTTCACTACACCGTAGCTTCTTCAGACGAATGAATATACAGAAAAATATAAATGAGAATATAACTATAAATGTTCTTGAGTAAGAAGAAGCAACCCAATAAGCTTTTAATTGGTTATTTATGACAGGTATATCCAATAAAATTAAGGAATAGATTGCTCCCCGAAAAGATTCAATAGAGATGAAGGGCTTAAATCGACTTGTTCATTGATGAGTCTACCTGAGTGTTTGTATTTATTGATTTCTAAAGTTTCCCAAAAATCTACCTTCCAATATTTATTATCTGTATGCAAAATTTCAAAGTGTGGGTCGAAACAGTGATTATTTTCTAAGAGATGATTCGCGTAATTTGAATCTGATTTTTTATTTGAAAAACTGCGTTTATGTTCCGATATCGGAACACTCAGGTAGACTCATTTCTGACAAGTAGACAAGTTTCTGATGGGTAATGTTGCACACATGATTGTGCCTGTGAAGATAGTTCGTATTGGCTAGTTGTTCGCAGCCGGACGTAACATGCATAATATTCACAAAATATTCCAAATAGAAAAAAGTTACAGGGGTGGCCCTAGTTTCCCCGGTATGTATTGCGGCAATAAAAGACAAATGTAAAACAGTTTCCTACAAATCATTTATGTTTATCAATATCAAATAATTGTTCGATGAAGCCTGAACTACGTGATAGTTGGTATTCATAATGAAAAATAAATTAAAACAAGTTACTTTGTTTTAACTATCACTAATTTATTGATGTAAAGAAAGGCATTGGTTGGACCGGATACAAAGATACAAAGAACATTTCCGGTCATTCCTACATCAGAAATATGATTCAGCTTTAGCTGCACATTGTCTGAATGAATGTCATCATTTTCCAGAACTTCAGTAGCTTAAAATTCTTCATTTCTGCGATAAATCTTATAAACTCAATATCTTTGATTCGATGGAAATTTTCAAGGCATCTAGGGTAGAAAGGGTTAAGCTCCTTAACGACCAGTTAGACTTAATTACCTACCAATCACCATTATTCAAGTTACTGTGACCTCTACTAGCATTTTATTGATGTTAATTCCTATATTGTACATGATTATTCAGTTTTCATTAGCTTGTTGTTGATAATGGATGTATGTCCGAAACCGGTCCAACCAATGTAAAAATTTTGTCTTTCTTTGCATCAATAAATTGGTGATAGTTAAGACATAGTAATTTGTTTTATTTCATTATTCATTATGTTTATCCATATCTAAAATTATTACATTTCCTTGAGAATTAAATCTTGGAAGTGCTGAAGACAAGAATTGCCCTTTGAGAATGAAATCGGAGAATTAGAATGGTATCATTGGATGGCAAGCGTTGCCTACTTTTCGTTGGAGAACAAATTTCTATTGAGTTTCAACTTTTTGTATTGTTCTGAACGTTCATAACGATGACATTTTTGGACAGAAAATTGACCGTTCCGAAGATATGCATCTCGATACACTTTCCCAATAATTAATTTGAGCTGCTGAGGGTGAGAGTGTTGATTTCACATGCTCCGAACCAACTCAAAAATTGGTCCCTCCGAAAAAAAATTGACTTGTCTCATCTTTATCCGCTATAATCAGTCTTTCTTTACATAGAAAGGGTAGCAAATTTTTGTTGGAACAAACTGTATAACATTAGATTATTGTTTGTCTAAGTGAAACATATTCGCTGCGCTCAAGATTACTGTATTATAAGATCCTTCCAGTCATCGAGACATTGCGAGGTCCATCTCCTAAAATCTTATTTTAATAGTCTGCCAACAGTTAGAACAATTATCATTACTATTCTCGTCGGGTTGCGAACACGATGATAGCAAGAACTGCATCGGAAAACAGTTACGGTTGTTGAGAAAAAAAGCAGAACTGGTTAAATGGTGCGAAACAATCTGTGGAAGGAAGTCTATCGGATAATATATCGACGAACTAAGCATAAAACCATGGTCACGTCTTGTGCGGGTATATCGCAACATCACTTCACACCATCATCTGTAATAATTAAATTGCAGTTTCTTATTATTCATGAAGACATGAGAACAGAAGCTAGCATGCAATCATGTCATAAAGGAGTAGGTAATGAGTGTTCACATATTGAAGATATACGGGGTGTGTTACTAAAATCTCATCAGCTTCGTATTGTTAAGGAATATTATGTTAATGATTTATGAAGGAGCTGATGCACAATATTTTGTGACAGTTGTTCTTCGTAACAGTCACATTGCCGTGAAATTTTATCCCAATATCAGGATGACTAACATATTCTCTCACCTGTATCTTGAGCTAAGCATTTCTAGTTTTGGCAACCAATTATAGATTAAAAATAAACTTTTAGGAGTTATACCTTGAATTGGCGTTCAATTTGAAGTTTTTTTTATGTAATACGGAATTTGTTCAGATAAATCAAGTTAAGAAAGTATAGTTAGACTCTTTGGTGCTTTGACATATTAATTTTGTGGTAATCCATTTCAGAACATGAAATAGAAAACACTTTTGACACTTTCCTTTATTTCTTGATAGCAGGGGTGTTAGTGGAAGTTTGCCAGTTTTACCAGTAGATGTTGTATCAATATGTCTAGATTTTTATGATTTAACATGAATAAATTTTTTTTCTATTGTTATTAACCTGAAAAATACACATTCCACCAAAATAATAGCGTCAAATTTGTTTACCTCAGTGAATATAATGAGTTTTGTTTCAAGAAAATCGCATTTGCAGCTTTCGTTCCTTTTCTTATTTCATCAAAAGAAAAAAAACTTTAAATTATTGATACACGACCGGATTCGACCCTTTGGTAATTTTTAAGTGCTGAATACTAACTTAGAGTCAAAGATAACAATAGATAACAAGATAAATTTTTTTCCTAAATGTTGAGTAGAGGGAAAGTAGTGATTTCAAGGCTATTGAGAGTTTTCCTGAAATTATTTATTTCCAAATGAAGTTTCATTACTCAAAGTATTGGGTAGTAGTTATCATCTTGTATTGATATCGAGACTTTTTTAAGATCTTTCAGCTCTGTAGTAGTCTATGACTTTCTATGCCCAATAAACATAAAAGTATGTCACAACTTAAGGGGTAAATCTACGTGCAATTTCAAGAAAAAAAGTTCATATAAATATAGGTCCGCAAAAACTTCGTTACGGAGCTACAGTGTGTTGAAATTTCCGGAAAAAATTGTTTTTTTCTTCAAATATCCTGCAGTTTTTGGGATATTCAGCCCAAATTTGGAATACAAGCTATTTTTTACAGCCTCCATCATTACACGTCCTAAATTTCAACTAGAATCTGCAAGGTATTTTCTTTTCCGCAGCCATGTCCTATTCGGCCCTTTCAAACTTTTTTGTAGTACGCCACTGCTCAGCGTACAATCAATTTTCGTTGTTCACTTTAGAAATTTTTTTGACACTTGTAATTTTTTCGTATATCCAATCGTTCTCGAGCAAAATATTATTAAACGATTGTATGCATTCGCTGAATTGAAAGCACTTCTAATAAAAAAAAATGACTAGTAGGCTTCGATTTTCTTCATTTATTTATTTGGACAGTTGCTAAATTTGAACCAGTGTCTGCTCGAATTGTTTAGTAGATTAACGATTAGTTTTAAGACTTTTGAAGTTATTGCTGTAAGAAAAAATGGCTAATTTTACTAACGCCGAATTGGTGAATGATATCCAATTACATGTACGGTCTGGCTGACGGAAACATAACAGAAGCTAGGCGATTATATCAGGTACGCTTTCCAAATTGGGTAATACCAGACAGGTGAACATTTTCAAATATCCTCAGAAGGTTGAGGGAAACTGGTACTTTTAAAAGATGCAACTCAAACTATGAGAACTCCAGATATTAAGGAAGCAGTTTTGAATTGTATTCATTTGAATCCTCAAGTGAGTACAAGAAAAATTGGAAATCACATGTTCCAGTTTAGAGGATTCTCCACGAATTTTTATTGCACCCGTTTCATATTCAACGCGTCCAAACTCTTTTTCCTCCAGATTTTCCTTCAAAACTGAATTTCTGCCGATGGTTCCCAGATAAAATTAAATAAAATAATCATTTTGATAGTGAAATAATGTTCACAGACGAAGCTTACTTTTCGAGAACTACTATAACAAATTTTCACAATAATCATTATTGTGCTGAAGAATCTCTTCATCAAGAACAATTCGCACTAAATGTCTGGGTCGGAATAATTAGAAATTATTTGATTGGGCCATTTTTTTGCAGACTAAATGGTCCCGCTTAAGGATGAGTTACCTTTATTGCTCGAGGATGTGCCACTTTTGGGGAAAAACATAATGTGTTTCATGCATGACGGGGCACCAGCACATTTCAGTGGAGAAGCTAGGGAATTCTGGAATAATACATTCAACAACCGATGGATAGGTCGAGGTGGGCAAGAACCATGGTCTCCTAGGTCCCCAGACTTAAATAGTTTAGACTTTTTCTTGTGGGGATATATCAAAAGTTTAGTTTATACCACTCCAGTGAACACTATAGAAGAATTGAGAAATCGGATAATAACCTCTTGTGACACAATAATAAATACCCCAGGAATATTTCAAAGAGTGCGTGATTATATTAGAAGGACAGAGGCCTGTAATCTTGCAGGTGGAGGATACTTCCAGCAATTTATTTAGTTTTCAATTGTTCTATTTCTTAATTTGATATTGAATAAGTAGACCTTGTAGATTCTAGTTAAAATTTAGGATGTGTCATGATGGAGGCTGTAAAAAATAGCTTGCATTTCAAATTTGGGCTGAATATCCAAAAAACTGCAGGAGTTTTGAAGAAAAAAATAATTTTTTCCGGAAATTTCGACACCCTGTAGCTCCGTAACGAAGCTTTTGCGGACTTATGTTCATATAAACTTTTTCCTTAAAATTGAACGTAGATTTAACCCCTAAAGTTGTGACATATTATTATGTAATACCCTGTATTAAAACAAGTTGATTTGTTGGAGTCCTAAGAAATCCTGAAAACATAGTTCTTTTCACAGAAGTATTGCGCATATGTATGTATCTTGGAACAAGAAATCTTGTTCAGATAATTGTTCAAACATATTTAATGATGTATAATTCACTAATACGAAAAATTTAATGAATGTTGATTAGTCTTAAGAATGCTGTAGGTCTTCGTGTAATCCAAAGAAAAGAAATTTTTGATCATACAGTATTATCTCTTCGAACGTGCCTCTACTAAATAAATAACTATTTCAGCAGAGGAATGTGTCTAACGGGGCATATAATATCCAGCTACCTATGATTACTTATTGGAATCAATCTATTGAAAGAATTTTGTTCACAATTTATCGTAATTGCAGCCACACAATGAATAAGATGGTACCATGGAGGAATTATTTCGAGGCAGGCCGTAGAATAATGATTGATACAACATCTTTATTGTTATTTCTCGATTTCATTCTCTTTAATATTAGGGCATTAAAATAATCTGAATTTATCTTGAGAGACTGAAGAGAATGTTATGTTTTCTGAAGCAATATATCAAAGAAAAATAAATAATAAAAAACAAGTACTGTGTTTTAAGGAATTTTACTTAATAATTGCGATTCGTAACGCGTTTCACTACACCGTAGCTTCTTCAGACGAATGATTATGCAGAAAAATATAAATGAGAATATAACTATAAATGTTCTTGAGTAACTAAAAGCTTATTGGTTGATTCTTCTTAGTGGTTATTTATGACAGGTATATCCAATAAAATTAAGGAATAGATTGCTCCCCGAAAAATCAAATCAAATGTTAAAGAAAAATAAACTTTTTTGATAATCTTTAGGCCTGCATTCTCCAAATTATTTAAATGTTATGAGATAAATTTTTTAATAATCTTTAAGCCCGCATTTTCCAAAACCTTTCAAAAGTTATGGAGTGTTTTCAGAGTGAAACTATTAGTATGTCGTCTCAAACTTTTTCGTCGGTGTGTTACATGTCGCGTGACGGTCGGTCGGCCGTAGAGTAGGGATAAAGTGAAAGGCGCTCGGCAGAGCAGCCAAGGCCAATATGGCAGCGGCTATAGTTCGCAGCAGCTGACCGTGTAATGTATAGACTATTACTCATTTGTGCCAGTGCTCCACGCTATTTTGTTTGTTTTTGTCAGTGTTTAATGTAAATGTTTTTTGTTTGGTGATTTTAATACAGACTTCAAGAGAGAAGAATCTTCTCCACTCATTGAATACTTTAGGGAGGTATTCAATCTCGAAATGATAAATGATAGAAATATATATAATTTTATAGTTACATTGAAAAGAACGAATGTAAGCCACTGTTCACGTATTTTAGTTACCATGAAATATTGGATACATTTATAAACTGTGAAACTCTTGATGAAGATGGAATTGATAATAAAATGATTGAAAATAACGGATCAAAATGACTCAATGATGATAAAATACTGTTTTCAGTTTTTTAATATGTGTATTTAACCTGAATAATTGTTAAGTATTATGTATGTTTAAGTGCAAAGTGATGTCAGTCAAAAATGCCAAATTAGCCAGCCATTTTTCGTTTTTCAACATCGCAGTGTCAACACCTTGTTCGTCTAGAAAAGCTGTTATTTCGGCAATAATTCTTGAAACCTTTCTAGGAATTTTCTGGGACTCAACAACTCGACGTCTGTGTGAAGAACTAAATCTCCCTATCTTCCCACTGCAACTTAAAGAGCCGCCGTGAAAAAAATGAAGGGAAAACTTCATTAGCTCGACACAATGCCACAAAACCGTTTTTGTTTCCAGTCATTGCTGGTGCTCCATCTTCGCCACGGGTCTTCCCCTTCAGAAAATGATTATCAAAAATTCTTCCTTAGCCGACATATCATTGAATACCAACCGAATGAAAATACACAGCTGATTCATCTTCAAATGGTTTCTTGTGTTTCGACAATACATGAGATATTTTAAATGATGCGACCGTAGCAGCATTTGATTGTTTGGCATGTCTTGTGAACATGGTTTGTTCTTTTTTCAATCAAGATATCAAATCACGTACTTTTCGTTCTCTTAATTCTCTTTGTCACAAAAAATCCTTTTCATAATTTTTATGAACTGTTTTGTGATGCACCTCCTCTAAGTTATTGCAACTAAAGCACTACAAATAAAACAAATGTACCGCCCAATCGTTATTAAAATGATACGTTTTAGATTTCTCTGCTGCACTCATTTTGTACCATTTAATGATAAACGTATCGACGTAGTATTGCCTTCAAATAAAAATTCAGAATGACTCAAATTCCTGCAGGCGCAACATTTATCTCGGCGTGAACGAAAGTCTCTTATGTTCCCGTCAAACGCGCCGCCCGAAATTTCTAGGAAAGCAGCAGGAATGAAAAACGCGGCTTTTCTTTGACAAGTACAGTGCGTTCCTTTGATAACGCAACCTTTTGCCGCTAGCAGAGTGTTATTTTATTACGTAACAAATTTTTGTAGTATAGTCAACTACTTATTAAAAATCTTTTTCTTCTCGAGATCTACTCAAAAAGCACTAGCGATCGACTAGTCGATCGCGATCGATCGTTTGAGCACCCCCTGGACTAGAACAATTGGCTCATCTCCGACAACCAAGGCATTAATTGGTGTACAGACGGATCTAACATGGAAAAGGGAACTGCTGGAGTGTACTCACAAAACCCGTAATGTCGGCTGACAGTTCCATCGGGGAAGCACACAACCTTCATTCAAGCAGAAGTTTCAGCAGCAAATCAAAAGACGCTTTGAAATCCGGCTGATTTCGAAGAATCAGGCAGAAATAAAAGTTAACCCAGTCAACGTTCATATGAGAATACCTGCAGCTACTAGCTGAGCTGGCAAAACAAAACCAGATAACTTTGGACTAGGTGCCTGGGCAGAGCATGATAGAAGGCAACGAGGAGGCAAATTCTCTTGCCAGGGAAGCTGCCAAAACGACACTTGTTGGCCCGGAAGCTGGTCCCGTGCAAGGACCACCTTGTTATTCAAGTATTTTCTCGTTGCGACAACGGTTCGCTTCTGCTAGACACTTTATAATGCAGCTACGATAAAACAGTGGAGTGCAAATTCGCACTGAAACGATACGACGTCGTCTCAGGAAATTTGGTTTGAGACCTCGTGTCGGATTCGAGACCCTGTTCAGAAGGCAGCTGCTATAAGATCATTAATTTTGAGTATTATTCGTAGATGTCATGCAGTAATTTTCGCCAGGACAAGAAATAGAAGGCATTACCAGGTTTATGGAGATTTTAATTTTTTCCTCAAGTAATGCATTTTTTAGTAGTTTTATTTCAATTTTTATGAGTAGCATCCCCATTTGAATTGCTGTCAAGCATTGCTTCATACAGGTGAAATGCTGAAAAAATTTCTTTTCAACATATCTAAACTTCTTCTGAATAAATTGGAATTTCTTGGTCCGGTGTACATGAAGTCACTGTTTCGTTGGTATTTCAGCCTGTTTAGTTGGCGTCGTAACCTCTAGAACTGCATGTTGTGACTAGCTCATATTTATTCTAGCAAAAGTTTTCATTTCTTTCTTGACATTCGTTGGTTCGATTCAAGCCCCAAATGTGAGACTTTGGCTTTGACTAAACTGATTTCCAAGAGTTCATGTGATGAACACTACCACATTTCCAATTATTAAGATCTGAACCACTGTGCAGCTATGCACTGACCAAGCGTTAGACTCATACTGAAGCACAATAATACTTTCTGCATATGAGTTCCGTACAGTTTCTGGTTTGTGATATTCTGGAAAGAAATTTTATTGTTTTTATTGAATTATTTTTTATATTGTTCAATTTGTTTGGAATATAGTACTTCCATCTTGGTGCAACTGAGATAAATATGACCAACCTCTTAATTATTTTCATTTCTCCTGTTTGATCGCTTTAGCCAGGCCCGCCGTAAGCGGGCGTGCAAGGCGTGCAATGCACGCGGGCGGCGCATTCAGGGGGGCGGCAAATCAGACAATCATCGACTAAAATTCAGACATTGTCACCTCACAATACTAAAAAGATTATCCTTATAAAAATAATATGATGAACGGCGCCCAAATATTTCTTTTATATCGTAGCATTACATAGCGCCATCTATTGAAATTCATGAGAACAAAGTTAATCCGTATCGTGCTCTATGCGAAATAGGAAATCCCACAGATATCAGGGAAATCCTTAAAACTATATACTCATTTCTTTGTTTTATTTATTTAACACAAATGCGAAAGTGATGTGAGTGAACAACAAACTTCAATTATTTGGTTATAGCCCTAATGTGAGATCCGGAAAAGGTCCAGGGTACTTAAAATTAATAATATTGTGTATATTTTTGTGCGAAGTGTGACTATAAAATAATTTAGAAAATTATTTATATTATCCGTCGGCGCAAAAAATCATAATTATGGTAAGTGTCTTTGTTTAATTAATCAGCATATGGGCGCATTCATATAAACAGCAGGTATTCATGTAAAATTTAAAGGTTATTTTACTGAAAAAACTTAAAGTAAAGATTTATTAAAAAATGTATTAAAATTAATACAGAGTGTAACAAAAGTAACTTAAGTAACGAAAGGGGGACATTCCATCTAATCAATACGAACAACTTTTACTATGGGGTCAACTCTGAAGTCGCGAAAAAAAATTAGTTATTCCATTACATTTGTGTGCAGTAGGTATGAACATTTTTTTTTCGCAGTAGTATTGTGATTATTATTGTGATTTAAAGGGTATTTTTTTCTGTTATACAACTTAAGAGTGAAGATTCATAAAAAAAAATATTAAAATTATACCTATACAGGGTGTAACAAAAGTAACTTAAATCCCGAAAGTGAGTCATTCTACACATAAATACGAACAACTTTTACTATAGGGTCAACGGTGAAATCGCGAAAAAAATTACTATTCCATACAAAATGTATGGAAAAGCTGATTTTTTTTCGCGATTTCACCCCCTAGTAAAGGTTGTTCGCAATAATGGGTGGAATGATCGACCCCCTTTTAGGATTTAAGTTACTTTTGTACAACCGTATACTAAACTTTTTCAACAAAATTCCAGGAACCGCAAAAAAGGAAAAAAAATTCAAGAGCTCAATTTCGACGGCAAAAACGAGAAAAAGATACAGAGAAAAAAAAACTAGCGGGATCTCTTGAGAAATTTTTTAGCAAACCAGAAAATAGGGACTCTGAATGTCAAGAGAATGTTGACGTAGATGTAGCTTCAACAAGCGCAGCTTTAAATCTAGAAGTTATGGAGGTATCTGAAGAGAAAAATGTTAGTCCTTCAGAAGGAGACTCCAGTGAAACTAAAAAAGAGAAAGTAGTGCTAAAGAACCTGTAAGCAATTTATCGTCATCAAGTAGCTGTTTAGATTGTGGTGATGATCCCGGTTCGTGGCCCGCCAGTATGACTAATGATATTGTTAATATTTTGGTTAGCCGTGGTCCCGTGCAGCTGTCTAACCACAATTTTCCTGCTAATATCGATGGAAGAAAATTTGCAAACAGTTATTACTCTAGAAATCTTCCTAATGGAGAAAAAATTAACAGAGAATGGCTTGTTTACTCTACGTCAAAAGATTCAGTCTATTGTTTTTGTTGTAAAATATTCAGTAAAACTGTAAGTAGTCTGTCAGCTCCAAGCGGTTTTTCCGATTGGCAACATCTGTCATCTACCTTAAAACGACACGAAACAAGCATTTCCCATAGCGAAAATTTAAAATGTTGGGTCCAACTAAATCATATGTTAAAAAATAAAACTACTGTAAGTCAAATGCAACTGAGACTATTAGAATCTGAAAAAAAAACAATGGTGTGATGTATTGGAAAGGATCATAGCTGTTATAAAATTTTTATCTCATCAATGTCTGGCGTTTAGGGGCTCGTCCAAAATATTATTTGAGCATGATAATGGTAATTTTCTCAAAGCAATAGAAATGATAGCATCCTTTGATTCAGTTATGCGGGAACATATTCACACAATTCAAGCCTCGAAATTCGATTCAACTCGCATGACTCACTATTTAGGAGATCAGATTCAGAATGAAATCATTGATTTACTCGGCACGACCATAAAAAATTATATCCTGAACAAAGTCAGAGAATCAAAATATTTGTCTATCATATTAGATTGCACACCAGATGTAAGTCACACAGAACAAATTACAGTTATACTAAGGAACTAAGGTATGTTGTTTTAAACAGTGAAACTAAAAATGTTACAATATGCGAAAGTTTTATTGGCATCTGTCCGATAACCAGCTCCACAGGTGAAGGACTATTGAATTTTGTTTTAGATTTATTTTCGCAATTAAACCTTGATATTAAAAACTTACGTGGCCAAGGTTATGACAATGGTTCTAATATGCGTGGAAAACACAATGGATTACAAAAAAAATATTGGAAATGAATAATCGTGCATTTTACGTTCCATGCTCGGCGCATAGTCTCAATTTGGTCGTTAACGATGCGGCAAATATAACGCACGACACGGTCAACTTTTTCAACTTAATTCAAGAAATTTACGTTTTCTTCTCGTCTTCTACCAAAAGGTGGTCCATAATTTGCAAGCATTTACCTGATTTAAAACTAAAGGCATTAAGTGCCACGCGATGGTCTAGCAGAATCGATGCAGTCAAACCTTTACGGTATCACCTCGAAAAAATATTTGACGCTTTACTTGAAATATCAGATAACAATTCGTCGGAATGGGATTGTACAACAACTCACAAAGCACATTCGCTTGCTTTGAATATTCAAAATTATAGATTTATTTGTTTAGTTGTAATCTGGTTTGATATTTTAAACGAAATTAATGCTATTAGCAAAATGATGCAAAACCCCACAATAAATACTCAAATCTGCATAAATTTGTTAAATAAATTGATTCATAAATTCACCGAATATCGCACAGATGAGCATTTCGAAAGGGTGTTAGAAGAAGCTACCACTGTGGCTCGGGAACTTAATGTAGATGCAGATTTTCCGCCTATAGATACCGTTCGTCCACGAAGAAAACCAACTCAATTTCAGTATTAACAGAGTGATGAAGTCTTACTAGACCCTAAAACAAAATACAAGGTAGATGTTTTTTTTTAGGATCCTGGACCAAACCTTAACTTCTTTAAAACGTAGATTCGATGAGTTGGAAACTTTACCGACGTTTTTGGCTTTTTCACCAATAATAACTTGTTTAGTTGCTCCAAAGATGATTTAATGAAACATTGTAAAGATTTGAATGTGAAGCTAAAAGATAGTTCAAGTAGTGACGCAGATATTGACGGTATAGATATGTTTAATGAAATCAATGCTTTAAAGTTGCATTTAACTGAAAACCAGTCTAATGATCCACAAACCCTATTGCAATACATTTTGCTAATGAATTAATGTCAACATTTCCGAATACAGCAATAGCGCTAAGGATACTACTTACATTGCCGGTTTCAGTTGCATCTGGTGAAAGGTCATTTTCAAAGTTAAAAATAATAAAAACTATTTGAGATCAACTATGCACCAGCAAAGACTAAGTAATTTAGCAATAATTTCAATTGAACATGAGATTCTGAATAGACTAGACACCAAAAAAATTATAGCTGATTTTGCCAACATGAAGGCAAGAAAGGTGCAGTTTCTGTAAAATAACTTAATACCTATACCTACCTACATAATATGTATAAACTGCACCTTTCTTGCCTTCATTTTTTCATTTAATGTCGTATTAGTGTATCTATCTTGTATAAAATAACCTAATATAACATAGTTTTTTACTGTACAGCTTTTTTTTTCACATTTTCATAAACAACTAGGTTTTGTAGTTAGATAGGGGCGGCACGATAGGAATTGCACACCGGCATTCAAACCGCTAGCGGCGGGCCTGGCTTTAGCCACTCTAGAACCTCCTTGGAAAGTTATCTATAAACAACAACTTAGATTCTTAAAATTACAAAGATTGTTTGGAAGGAATCAGATCAGTTTTTATTCCTTCAACTGAGCTTGTACCTGAATCAATTCTTTCTATTTAAGTGAACAGGAAACATTAGAATAGAAGCTTAAATAGTCACAATTATAATTCAAACTCTTCTCATATTATTAGGATTAGGATAGGCTTTACAAAACAATGTATTTAGGCATTCAACCTCTAACTATACATTCATGTTAGAGGTAACTCTTTGTTTGAAACAGAAATCCTCCATACAGAGAATAGAATAACAAAGAACAAAGTATTTGTCGTCAAAATTAGTTTTTATGAATGAGGGTCATAATTATAACACCACAACAGTAAGTAATTTGTTTATTCCAAAAGTAAACAAAAATCTGTTTTGAGGTCCTTATTTTAAAGGCCTGTCACAATAAAATTTATTACCTTTGTATATAGGAGCTTTGAACAAGGTAGACAGATTTAAGCAGCTATGCGTAGAATATATTACACAAAAAGATAAACGTAAATAATATGTATAAGTTGAATTTGTCATTAATAGCCTTTGGCTAATTAAAATGAAAAATAGATGAATAAATAAGAGCTGACATTGGTGTGACTTGATCGACATGGACGGATACATTACTAAAAGATTCTTCTCAGCATTGGAAGATAAGATAAAACATCAAAGCATATGCTGCCAAGACGTTTAACCGTATAAAATATGTATATAAGAGATGGAACATTCAATAAAAATATCTATTCGATAGGAACATTCTAGAATGTTCTCGAATAGAGAGATATAAAATCAGTGTCCTAAACCTATATAGGTGTTGTAGTGTTTACTTGTTAAGAAAGTAAGGACATAATTGTCACGTAGACCGTTTAGTCCCAGTTATGCAGGCAGAGATGGTGGGCATCTGATGACTGCGTGGCTCGCCCAGATAACGAACGTGAATTTCATCTTACCATGTCTAAAAAACATGATTCCGGTATCCTGTATAATTTAGTCTTACCAACGCATAGTTGTTAACTTACCTGGATACGAGTCCTGACCCAGCAGAAAGTATACTTCATATATAGGTCAAAGATTTCTTTTAACTATGAAAAGAAGAAAGCAAAAAAGGAGCATCGATGAAGGTAAAAAGATGCAGACAGAACAAAACCTGCATTGTAAATTTGCAACACAGAAAATGGCTGCTTGTATTACGGAGAAAGGAAGTCACGATACTGTTAGGCCTATTTATGAAAGTGAGCAACCACAAAAATGAGGCAGAAATGGCCGAAAGCGTCAACTGTAGCATAAATTCTAGTAAAAAAGGTTTCCTTGATTACGAGAAGGAGGTATTCAGTCCCTCTCATAGAAGAGACTAAGTATATTCTTAAGCTCTTAACCTTTTGAAGGCGCGCACCCATTTATTGAGGTTTATAATGAAAAAAATATGAAGCACAAGGATTGATATTTCTTCATTCAGTTTAATTTCTACCTTTCTCTTAAGAAATCTTAAACTTGAATATAACTTTCGTATAACTTCTGTAATAGATTTGAAAAATTTACACTTCTATCAATAATTCTAATTTATTCTAAATGTAATTGTAATAAGATTTATTGTATTAAAGCATAAGCACATTATTTCAAGAAATTTCTAAGCTAACCAAATAAGTTGATATACTAATTATCAGCGTAGGTGATAACATATGCATTCCTTTCTAACAATTTCTTTCGGATGTTGGTTTGTTTAGGAAGTTAATCATACTTATTCCGCAACAATAATTTAAGCAATTTTCCGCATTTCAGTTTTGAACTTCGTCGTAACTACCACAAAAAAACTACTTAGTTTAAGTGTAATGAATCAACGTCTAGAACAGTTGTAATTATTAATGCCATAAGATTTAAAATATAAGTACGATAAATGAACATTACTTTCATTTGGTATTTATTTCTGCATTTCAATAAATTATGACTCAAACTTAATAACTTTCAACTAATTTAATTTTTCACCTAACTGAAACATTTTGAAATGTCATCTAGAATTCTTTATTTGAAGAGGTCAGAAGTGGCAATTTTCGGAAGAAGTGTTTAGGGAATAATACATCAGGGAAAAAACACTTTCCTCAGCAACAAGAATGTTGACCATTTTCTGATTTCATTATCTGTTAATGTTATTTGTACTGTTTTGAAAATTAATATATTTGATTCACTATGGCAAAGAAATTATAGAAGTCTTTCTTTTCTCTAACCCTGCAGAAAACTTATTCGATGTGAAATGTTAAAGGTTTCAGTTTTTGCATGTTTCTTGTTAACAGCCAGTGTAATCGTGAAATAAAATATAAAAAAGTTTTAGATACTGATATTGCACACAAAATCATTCCTTTCGTAATGTCGTGAACTGAGGCAACGATAACACAAATATGTACCTATACATCACGTATATATGTTCATGGTTATTCAATATAAGTATAAAAGTATTAATGCAGGAATACTAGGCTAAATGCACGACTCTACTCGCTAGCAACGACAATACCTGATAGGCGAAAAGATCCGAATAAGGCCGAGTGTCCGACCAAAACAGTCAACACCCCCTCGCGACCCTTCGCGACCCCTCGCGTCCCCTCGCGACCCCTCGCGACCCCTCACTATTATATCTAGTCCCCCATAATACATATTGATGACACTAATTTAACCATGTCAAGTGTCAAACTCTGTCAATCAAACTTCGATCGCCGATAAATTAATTGTGAAATTACTGTCAATCTCATTGTTCAGTTTCCCGATAAACGCTTTTATTTTTGCGGTTTGCGCTCCCAGAATCATTTTCTTTTCAGCTGTTTCCGTTGGTGGTGTCTTCTAATCAAGTTTAATAATTCTCTTGAAAATTTCTGGTAGTAAATTGAATTTGTGAAGTTTTAGCTGATACTTTGTGCAGCTTGAGCTTTAAATGATTCCACAGTACCAAATTTGGTTTATTTCCAATTCTTATCATTTTTGTTATCAATTTTGAGGTTCACTCCTTTGGCGTTCTGCTGGGAAGAACTATACCATAGAAGAGGACCCCTGTTAATGGCAAGGAAAGAAAAGTAGGCTGGGAAGCCTTTCATCCTACAGCAACAAAGGATCTTTTGTATAGTGAAATATTTCAAGATTAATAATCTGAAACGTTATCATTTCTTATCTGCCAATAGACATAGAATGTTGAACGTTTTTGTCGTCATGAGAAAAAGAAATTTAATGTTTTCACAAGTTAATTGAGAATATTTTGAAATAGTTCCAACAAATTCTGCCCAGTCATTATTCCCCTGCAAACAATTAAATCTGATCTACACACCACCAAATTTATGTGGAATAACTCGTATTTCACATTAATGATTGTTTTTAACCATGGATATTTTACTAGTGGTGAAAAATGAAGTTTTTTGTTGTATAAAAACTGGATAGTATGATATAAATATTGAATTATCACCACATGTTCGGGATATTGTACTCAGTCGTCACTGAGATTTGAAACTGTGAATTTCAAAATTTAAAAAAGCCTATAATCATAATTGAAAATGCGTTACGTTGGATTGTCCGATGTGCAAAAGGGATCGAATAATTGCTCTCGTTGAAAAAGGGGTGACACAGGGGGATATAGCGGCCACAATGGGGGTATCACAGGGGGTGATTTCAAAAACCTACGCTCGATACGTGGAGTTACAATTTCGGCAAAATAGGCCTAGAAGAAGTCGTAGGAGGATCACTTCTGAAGAACAAGACCGCTCTTCGTGCCAAATTGCAAGAATAGACCCTAGTGCGTCGCACCCCATACTCCAAATGCAGTTTCTGGAAGCAACAGGCATCAGTGTATCAGTCGAAACGATACGTCAAAGACTTAAGTCAAGGGCAGGAGGGCCCTTTAAGGTTTCCAGAGCTAACCAGACAACAAAAAATTAACAGACTCAATTGGTGGATCTAGCACCAAAATCTGAATATTGAGAATTGGCGAAATGTTCGTTTTTCGGATGAGACCAGAATTTGTGGTCGATCAGATGACTGTCGGATTCGGGTTTTAAGGGCTCGTGGAAGACAAACTAGACTCCGAGCAGTAAGACAAATTCTGAAATACCAAGGGGACAGTGTGATATTTCGGGGTGACATTATACTGGGAAGCAAAATAGATTTGATTTCGTTTCCTGCCAGTGTAACGGCTAAAAATTACGTGGACTTAGTGCTGGAGCCCATAATAAGACTCTGGCGAGGTGCCCACGGTGAGAATTTCACTTTTATGCTAGATAATGCTCCTACGCATACCAGCAACCACGCGCGGCAGAGGGAATCTCTATTTTTCGAGATACAAAGGGTTCAAGTATTTTTCATCACGATCCTTTAGAAAATTTATTTTGTATTATTAGAGAGCATGGTGTAGGGAGCACAAATCCTACTTGTCACCAATTTATTGCTGCTTTAAGAACTTCTTACATAAATGGCCTTACATCGCAAAATAATTACTGGAAATTGTTAAAGAGATCATTGTGAGAATTTGAATGATTGGTTTTTCCGCTGACTAGCTCTCAGAAAATACTCACTGATTCTAAAGATCAGAACCTTCTGTTCATGAAGAATATAATGATGTTTTTGGAAATCTACCAACTCCTATAACTGACAATTTCGCTATCCATTATGTGGCAGGATACCTTTTGCGAAAAATTACAGTCCCAGAATGTCAAGTATGTAATTGAGAACTTTTTTCGAAGTGCTCCAACAACAACACACTTTTATTACCTTCAAGGTATTTTGTGATAATAAATTTAAGTTAACTTATCCTTCAGTAAAAGTCTCACTTCTTAGAAGACATTCACAATAAACTTTACTTTTTCCTGAATAGTCCGAGGCATCAGGAATATTGCTTTGAAATTCAAAGTTATTCACAAGTCTCATTTCTCTCAATTCGATTTTTGTCAGTTACATTCGGTGAAAGATGACATTTTTGAAAGGCTACTCGTCTTCCAATTTTTGAATTCATTAAGGATGAAACGTAGGAAACTGTGACTTCTGGGAATGAAAACAAATCCGAAAGGTTCAGAAACAAGTAGGGCATCAATCTTTGATGGTTCATTTATAGGTGTTTATTGTGACTTTGAAGAGCGGGTTATCTATACTCTTCTATGTGCGTGTTATTTATTTACCATCGATCTTATACAAACGGTGGTACTACACACGTTGTTTTGTCTGGGCTTTTACACCCTCTTATAATTCACAAACATTTTTTTCAGTCTGTGATATCATTTCTTTTTCTCCATGCACATTTTACACCCATGGGGAAAAAATTGATCTGTGACAATATGTTCACACTTTACACAGACCAGCGTCTTCGAGAGCATTCTCATAAATTGAAGAATTAAAAATTTCACACAAGAGTTCGGCAAAATTTTTTAGTGAATCGCGTTTTCAACAAGTGGAATAACCTTCCAGCTTTAACTGTACACTCACCTTCCATGACCACGTTTGAGCAATCACTTTGTATCTGACATTTTGAGGTTCAGTTTGTAATATTTTGCCTATTCTATTGTTTTGGTTTATCACCCAATTTTTCAATAACTAGAGAATCACCCATACAATCTCCCACCTGCTGTATATGGATGACATCAAATTATATGCTTCGAACAAGAAGCAATTGGATGATTTGCTGAAAACTGTCAGTGAGTTCTCGGCAGATGTTCATATGAAATTCGGGATTGAAAAATGTAAGACCCTGAACATTCAAAGAGGGAAAGTCATAGATGGTGAAACACAACTTCCAAACGGTGATATTATACAGTGCATGAGAGATGGCGAATATTACAAATATCTGGGATACCAACAAGCCAGATTGTTAGACCAAAAACAATCAAAGGAGAAGATTCGTTCAGAATACAGTCAGCGTCTGAAGTCTGTGCTGAAATCGATGTTGAACTCGGGGAATCTATTCAAGGCAATTAACACCTACGCCATTCCAGTGTTGCTTTACTCATTTGGAATAATCAGATGGACTAAGATAGAACTGGATGATATTCAAAGGCAGACCCGAACGATGCTGACAAAGTACAACAATCATCATCCAAAATCGTCTGTGATACGAACAACTTTGAAGCGGAAAGAAGGAGGACGCGGATTAATAGATGTTGTCAATTTACACACCGAACAGATAAGAAATCTCAGAGAATTCTTCTCAGCAAAAGCTCTCACTTCTGACCTCCATAGAGTGGTATCGTTGGCTGATAAGGGGTATACACCTCTGAATCTTGCTACCAGAGATGACCTGCTAAATCTACCGTTCCTATCAGATACTGAAAAACAAGAGCAATGGTCAAGAAAGGAATTGCATGGACGACATCACCATGAGATTAATCAACCACACATCGACAAAGAAGCCTCCAACAAATGGTTGATGAAAGGAGAATTATTCGCAGAAACAGAGGGGTTACTTATGGCCATCCAAGACCAAGTGATCGCTACAAACAATTACAAAAAATTTATAATGAAGGACGGAACATTACAAACAGATAAGTGCCGAAAATGCCATATAAGATCGGAGACTATACAGCATATTACGTCCGGATGCGAACAACTGGCCAATACGGAGTATCTTCACAGGCATAATCAAGTGTGCAACATTATTCACCAGAAACTTGCACACAAGTACGGACTTCTGAACACCTTCCAGCCATATTACAAGTATCAGCCGGCGCCCGTATTGGAAAATGACTCTATCAGATTATACTACGATAGGTCTGTTATCACTGACAGAATGGTGACGAATAATAGGCCGGACATAGTGGTGTATGATAAGAGAGCCAGAACAGCAATGCTGGTGGATGTCGCCATACCGAATAATAACAACGTGCTGAATAAGTTCCAGGAGAAAAAGTCCAAATACACTGACCTTCCTATTGAGATCAAGCAGAGGTGGCACCTCGAGAAAATAGATATTGTTCCTGTCATCGTATCCTCGACTGGGTTAATACCCAAAACTTTGCATGATAGTCTTAAGAAATTAGAATTACATAAGAATACCTGTATAGAAATGCAAAAAGCTGTAATTCTTAATACATGTAGGATAGTTAGGAAATTTATGTCAAGTATATTGTAATCGAGCCTATTCCCTTTGATTGCTGAATCTGGGAAAGGTAAATTATACCCAGCTAACAGCTGAGATAGTGCACAAGTCCACGATAATAAAATAATAATGAAATAAAATTGAAATTTTTGGGTCCTTTACACCCTACTTTTATTTTTTATCTATAATTCTTGTTTATTTTGTGATATATACATTATTTTTATTCCAAGGTTTCCAAGATTGGTAATGAAATTGCTTATTTTTAACATGGTCAATAATTTTGAGGGATCTCAAATTCATTCAAATAAAAACTTTTTGAGACAGTTAGTACTGCGTTTTTTTCTATTCTCAGAAGCAGTATAGAGTAACTGCCATGAAGATGCCAGTGAAGGCAGTTTACTCCCAACGGGGGACTAATGGTAGCAATGGAGAACCAATATTAGTGGTTGACAGCAATATTCCAGAATTCTTTTTTTATGTTGAATGTTAGAATGTTCCTATTTTCTGTTTTCTGTGATTTATCTTCTTGATTCACATTTGTTAAGAATTTATTTTACATGGAAATCTTTTGCTACATTTTCTGTATTTAAGAGTTTAAGAGGTTTAAGAGATTTTTTTATTTTAAAATAAAAGTGTTATTGTGAAAAAATACTAATTATTCTCTCAATTTTTGAACAGTCTCATTGAGGCAGAAATAATTCGCATCGATTAAACTAGTTCAAATACCCCATTGCAGTCAATATAAATTCGATCGTGAGGAATCAAGAATTCAAATATGGCGCCATTTGGTTTAGTTTTCTAGAATGGCACCCGTAGCGCTAGTTTCTATGCAGAGTTGGCCATATTGTTTCCTATGCCTAGGCACTGAGTTTTTATTTCTCATAAGCGTTTGTTCTGTGCAAGCGACTGCGCAATGCATATACAATTACTATACCAGATATTTAAGGGATGGTTTCACTCATCGCATAGAGGCCAGAACTGTCAATATTCAAAGAAGAATATGCGAAATTTTGTGAAGAAAACGATCAATTCAAAAGTCAAAAACTATGCAATATATAGAAGTGACAGGCACTTCGGATAAGTAGGACGAACTTCAATAATGACAATAATGAGAAGAACTGAACAAAATATAGGGAACTACAAAGAGTAGTATAAAAGTGCAAACAAAGAGAAGAGAACTCAATTTTCATGCAGTCTACAAACAAATAAATAATCAAACGGAAGTCAAAAATAATAAGAATAATAAGAACTCTTCATCAAATAGTTGATAATTGGCTGGTTTCGAACCAAAATATTTTTTCTATGTTTATATCTTTTTTTTCATATGTTTATAGTAATTTTTTTCATATACAATCTTCGGGGAATTCCGAGGACGCCCCCGACACTCGGGGAATCATCGTTCAATGTCTATTCTCGGGGATTCACTCATATTCTCCGAAAATATTCTGCTGAATATCGCCACATGCTGTAAGCCTTAATCAATATATTATTATACTTACGTTTCTGGCCACTAGGTGACGACACTACATAAATTTCTCCTCTCAGCTCTTTATGTATATTTCTACAAGGAATATCGAGAATTTAGGGAATAATTCGAAAAACATATTCTAAATTATATTGAAATCTATTGAAGGTTGTAGGCGACATCAATAGTTTGTTGACTGTTGTTGAAACAATATAGAAATTCTTCATATTTCTAAAATGACTGTTGATTGCTTTCTTCTCTTTCTCCTTTAAATGAACCAATTTTGCATCTTCTAGTTGAGCTGAAAACGAATTGACTAGACCGATCGTACGAAGTTTCTGAAGCCCTAGTTTGTCGCAGCCAATTCAACAATTCTGTATGCGTAGAGATACTACCTACTTCTATTGCACCTATACGGTACGCCAATAAGCGAGTAGCAAGTGAACTTAACTTCACTTCGAGTCAAGCTTTTCGGTTGCAAAATCATTTTAATTTAATACATTCTTGAAAGAATTTCAACATATATTAATTCATATTCTACTATCTAAACTGATCATTTAACGCCGCAGTAGCTTTATAGGTATGATCTGAATATGTTATCAAACAGAAAAATAAATAACAATCGGATTTACTCAGCACGACAAATTTGAAAACAGCAATTCCTTTCCGAACGAACCACGTATACGATGTGAGTATATAATTTGGTAATCAATCAATGACCACTTCTTTCCGCTTTTGATGTATGGATCCGATTTCGATGCCTTTAATGATCAAATCATATCAGGAAGCTGAAATTAATGGTACCCACAACTCACATATGGTGTAGCGGTAAATCGACGTTTCACATTCAACGATATTGTTTACAATAATTATACGATGGCGTTCAGACCCCAATTATATTTTGTTTAACTTGGGTAATCAGAGCAGCAAAATTTAATGTATGTTTTATTTTCAACAACGCTCGCCAATAGAGAGAGTATGTCTAAAAAGCTATCAGGAAATTATTTATAGAGGTGATTATTATTGCAGACATTAAAACTGAAGTTAATATAACGCTTTTATAGGGGTAAATCGAGTACATTGACTTTCGTAAAAAGTGTAGTATTCTACTCTAGCTACTAATCTTTTAATTACTAGTGGATTTTCGTACAATCTCACAATCTAATAGTTGACGTTGCGATAGGGAAACTAGAAATTACTTGACTTGAATTAAAAAAGTTATTGAAATAACCCATATCCCGATCTATAAAATACGATACAAAATACCTTAATTTTATGTAAATTGCAATAACTGAATTATCTTATTTTATCTTATTATTTACACCTGAGACCGAATGAGATCGGTCAAATTAAAGCCATGGGATCGTCTAGTACTTGAACTTGCACTGAAGTTATTTTTTACGAAAGCACCTTATGTTATGTTGTGTATTTGTAGTTCTTTCATGTGAGGCCTGATGTAATACGACCAATTTTTCGTCGCTCAAACCATAGATGAAGAAATTAGAAAATCAGAATTTGGTTCGATAACAGTGTTCAATTGACCCCTGCAACATTCAAATCAAATTCTTCTCTTAGCAATCTTTGTCCTCTTTGAATCAATGTACAGGGACCTTGAATCACTTAGAGGCATGCCTTATTGGCCCTCATCCATATTATGAGTGGAAGTTGGAAAATTTGATCATTTGGAGATAGGCCCAATTGGCCCACAGCCATGTTATGAGTGGAAGTGGGATATTAGATCATTATAGACAGGCCTAATCGATCCTCAACCTTATTATGAGTGGTAGCTGATTCTCTCTAAGGGTTTTGGTGATAAAATTCTGAGGAACACGTACTAAGTTGATAACTCACAAGCTTCATTTCATTCGAGTGTTTTCATTCGAATTCAATAATTTGTATAGTATTAATATGTTTTATGGACCTAGATGTAAGTGTGCAGAAACCATACGTGCTCTTTTTCTGAACTGAGTGCCAACTGGTCATGATATGCCACTGAGTCCGGAGCATACTCTATTCCCATATTCGCGAATTGCTTAAATAGAAAATCATGATCTTCAAACCGTGTGTACCACAAACATCACATACATGCCACTAACTCGGATATTCTCCGATGCCTTCATACTGACTGAACATACAAGCCTCAATATTTGTGGGTTCATACAAGCACAACGTCCCTAAATCAATTCGTTTAATAATACTGAAACGGATTATAATTCAGAGGCCATTATGACACCATAAAGCAGGGAAAGTTTCCTTCTTTTGCTAAGGAGTATCGGACATCAAATCAATATTATGAGAGTAAGAGCCGTTTCCATACTTGGACAGTTCACCACTCGATTACAATGAAAAATTATTATTAATATATTGGTTACAGTTCAAGTAAATCTTCACCCAAGTTATTAAAGTGAGAAATATAAATACTGAATAAATGGCTTATGATATTTCCATTAGATAATTGGCACATTTATTGAAGCAACAATAAGAACCAATATTGAATGCTTCTCACATTCAACTATATCAAATTATAAAACAAACGATCTGAAATGATATGAAATGGTTTCGTAACATTTCAATCTGATCAATTTTCTGAGTTAGAAAAGTGGAATTTCGAATCGATAATAAACTTCATAACATTTCCAATTCAAATAATTACCAAGTTTTTCGAATCAATATACAATATTTTTATTGCGATTCAACAATATTCGAAGTAAATAAAAAATATTACAATCAATACTAAACAATTTTAAGTACACTCCTTATAAGTTAGGAGAACTGTAAAAGTTAATATAAAAAAGTTTCAGTACATTTCAAATTTTGCCAAGTTATAAATCAGTATATGAAAATAAATGGTCACAATGAATATTAGATAATTTCAGTGCAGTTCGAACAATAAATCATTTGCCAAGAAAAGAGTGTAGAAATAATTTGGAATTTGAAAATTGATTATTTCAACTCGCCCCCAATGCATTCAGAAAAGACGTAGCATGTCTCAGGAAATTTTTTTGAAATTGAGATATTACGAGATGTTATAATTACCACGTAAGACTAAATTCACTAAGCTTCGAAAACTGCATCCCTAATGTCGCGATCTTGCCCTTCATATCTGCGTTGCCCATAAGTCCTAACACCCGTACTCTCTTCTGCCCTGGGTTCTCAATTACATGTTTCAAAAGGCGTCAACAAAACGGGATATCTCGACGAGATGCGGGAATTGTTCTTTGAGGAAATACCAGATGGTGTCTTTAATAACTATCGGGAATAACATCGAATTTTTTTTGCGCTTGATTTCTCATCTGAATTTGGTAGCATTCCAACGACACAATTTCAACGCTTTTGGATCGTTTCAAGCTGCTTTAAAATTTCATAAAATATTCCACTACATTGAGATTTTAAAATGAAATTGTTAATATTTTCAATGAAATAAAACTAAAGTATTTAGATTTTTACTATATTAACAAAACTATGACCGGTTTCACCACACTGTGGCTTCATCAGATAGATACAAACTAATGAATAGAGTTATTCCTTATATAGTAGTCATATTTCCTACTTAATATTACAATAGGTACAAGAGGTATGTTGGAAAACCCATCGTTGCTTACTTTATGAATTGAAAAGATTGAGTAAAGGAGAAGGATTTTTTTTATTGAAAAATAATATCTAAATAACCCTTTCAGGTTTTGACAGATATAGTTACAAAATATAAGATTATTTTATGATCAGATTTATATTCGAATTTGTATCAAGTGTTCTTGCAGTTTTTTTTTTTAATTTTGTGTGCGTTATCTCCTTCACTTCACGGGAAAGCTTGTTATAGAGTCTGACACCCTCAGATAGTATGCGTCTTTCCCCCACCTTGGTTCTATGAGCTAAATAATTCAGTTCTTCATTTCTTCTGGTTGCGTGGTCATGTACTTCAGATCTAGTTGTTAAAATAAAATCATCATCTTGTATTTCATTGTCGAGAAATTTTCTCACCAATTTCATAGTTTCAAGCTGCCTCAGTTCTTCTATGGTAAAAATGTTTGTTCGTTTATATACTTCCTTCGTAGGTGTCATTGAGGGAATTTTATACAGGACCTTAATAATTTTATTTTGGCTTCGTTGCAGTTTTTTCATTTCTATTACGTTTCCTGTTGCCCAAAAAGATATCAAATAAGTTAACTTACTTTTAATGTAAGCTTCATACACCATTTTCTTCTCTTTCATAGGTAGGACGTCCGAAATTTTGTGAGCTAATCCCCTGTAATAGGAAAGATTCTTGACAAGCTGCCTGATGTGAGGAGTCCATTTCATATTCTTGTCGAACGTGAGGCCGAGATATTTAATAGTTTATTGTTCAAGAATTTCGTTGTTATTTAGATATATGTTTATATTATGTTTTTTCGATTTATTCTCGAAGTTTACAATATGGCACTTTTCACTATTCAGGGTTAGCTTGTTTATCTTCGTCCATTCCATCAACCTGTCAAGATCTCTTTGCATCTGTTTTTGAGTCACCTTATCATCTTCATTCACATAGAAAAGAGCTGTGTCATCAGCATATATCATAACCTTCCCACATAGTTGTTGCCTCTCGAGATCATTCATGTATAGTAAATATAGATAAGGGCCCAAAATTGATCCCTGCGGCACTCCGTAATATATGTTTTTACATTCACTCACTTCATCCCCAACCTTGGTGAATTGCTTCCTATTCTTCAAGTAAGAAGCAAAAATATCAAGTGAACTTCCTTCCAAACCCATTTGTTCCAACTTACGCAACAAAACACTCGGATCAACCGTGTCAAAAGCTTTTTGAAAGTCCAAAATTAAAGCAGTAACACATTTTCCCTGGTCCATTTTCATTTGTATAAAATTGAGTATATGTGTCATCGCAGTTTTTGTACTTCTGTTCCTTTGAAACCGATGCTGAGACTTGCTGAGTATATTCATATTTAGTATGTGTGCTGATAATCTGTCATGCAGGATTGTCATTTAGATCTAATTGACTGTTAAGTAACCTACCTGAATTCTTTTCTTCGTTGATGTCTCAAATTTCCAATAGATTGGATTTTTGTCTGTTATTTTCATTGTGTAAAATTTTGAAATTATCATTAAAGTTATGGTTTTCTTCGAGTAAGTGATTAGAATTATGGGAATCTGATTTATGATAATTGAAATACGTTTGTGCTCGGATTATCTAACTTTGAAATTTCTGAAAGTTCTACCAATATACATTTTATTACAATCCCCGTAAGACAGTTTATAAAATAATAGTAATAAATCCGGTGTTCATAAACTGTCTTGCGGGGATTGTAATGAAAACTGTTTCCCAGGAACTTTTATCAAGGCTGTTGAATGAATGAGAGGTATTCTTCATTGATTTGAAGTTGAAAGTTTCTCTATTGTAGGTTAGTCTGATAGTGAACATCATGATGTTCAAATATGTAGAAGTTGTATACGAAGTTTCATTTTGTACAACACAACTGTCAATCTACGATTTATGAAAGTCACAAGAAACATGCTGCTGCTTATGTGAATCATATTTTGCAAAAAATTCAAGTACCACTATGTACTTTTGACGAGATTTGTTATAGGTAATTGTACTATAGGTATTTTATATAATTGTGTATAATGAGTACGATCATAACGTAATATGGAAATATGAAGTTGTTTCAATGCAATTTCTTCCTTGCATTTTCATTTCACTGTATATTATAAAGTTTCAGATGAATATGAATTGAAGAATAGAAGTTTCAATTAGGAGAGTTTACTAGAAAATGACTGCTCGAAATCAACTGCCAACTCGACAGTTATGGTTCAAGGAAATTGATAGTTACAGGAAACAGTTTTACTGAAACTGATATATACATAGTAAACATCATTGTTTATATGAAGGTTCATAATGTAATTTACAAATTTGTGGATGTTTGAATCTCATTCCTGCTTTTCACAAGAACAATTTAATTCAGAAGATGTTAGTTCTTCCTGGTAAGAAATTTGAGTGAATTTTGGTCAATTTGAATTTATACAAAATAGTTATGTATAGCGCAATCACATGAGGTTACTTTTCTATGCATTCAGTAGTGTTCGTTCATTTGATTACTTATTTCTCACCTATGTATTTTGGATACTCTCAAAAATTATAATTTGGGAGGAACCCTCATTCTCTATTTCATTGATATACTTGAGAAGTAATTATTTCATCTTGCTGTCTCAAGCTCATATTCGTTGTTCATTATTATTCATGAATGTACTTCGATTCTTATCTGTTCTAATCCGAATCAGAACTTTTAAATCAAAATTAAGAACAATAGATCTGCATATAGATAGTATATATTCAATGTCTATGAAAAATGTTCCAGAAATTAATGGTGATCCTGAAGAACTCATTGCGGAGATTAATGAAAGAAATTCTAAAGTAAATAACGTAACGGTGTACAAGTTGAATGAGTCCAATAGCCAAATCCTAAATGAGAGAATTCTACATGATAAGGCTGAGGTTGTGAAGTTTCTAGATATGATAGATATCAAAGAAGATGTTATTGAAAAGGTAATATGTGTTGGTAAAAAAGGCACTAAACCAAGACCAATGAAGATTGTCTTGTCGAATTCAAGGATTGCTAGGACTGTTTTGAGGAATAAATAAAGGATAATGGAAAGGTATGGTCGAGATATTTCAGTGGGTCCTGATCAGACTGTTATGCAGAGAACTCATTTGAAGAGAGTTCTGGGGAAGTTGAAACAACGTGAAAAAGATGGTGAAAAGGATCTTCATGTAAAGTTTGTGAGGGGAATCCCCACAATTATGAGAAAAAACTGAAAACACCCCCATTACATCTTAGTATATATTATCAGAATGCTGGTGGTATACGTACTAAACTCAAATCGATATTTCAGATCCTTGCACACGAATCGTATGATATTGTTGTTATTACTGAGACTAGGCTTAATTCTTCGTTTTATGATGCGGAGGTTTCTTCCTCCATGCTCTCTAAAAACTTTTTTCGGCTTCTTTGACTTTACTGTTATAGAAACCTCCCAGCTAGAGACTCTTTCCATTGCCCAAATCGGTAGCCGCGAAAGTGTGAATTTTTTCTAAGGTGAATTAATTTCACATAGTGACAGACTTTGAATTTTTTCATCAAGTTTATGAATTGACTGTTATACACTCAACAAGCTAAGTGACATTTTCCAATTATACCAATTTTATGAAATAGTCGAACAAAATATATGTCTTATCGCAACTACGTCACTTCCGGAAATACAGGAATTTAACATTCATTCTGGTTTCTCTTGAATTCCATTTCCCCATTGAATTCCTAGTGATCTCGACATGGATTCTTCATTCTGAATCAATATTTTTCTTTTATTTATCATAGGGCTCTAGTGAAGAATAATCCGGAAAAATAGAGATATTGTTGAGTCATTCAGAGGAATAGAATATGATATAGTTTTTGATGGATGAAATGAAAAATTGTTCTCTTGAACGAAAATATAATTGGATTAGAAATATTATATTAACGTTTTTTTGTAAAATAGCAAACTATTTTCTGACAAAACTACAGAAAAATTGCACATTTGTGTTTACCGAATTTTATTCGGTCAAAATGTCAAAATTATTCAAAACAGGTGCCTTCTCTCGTAACTTTCATACAGAATACGTTAATGAAAATGGTAAATCTTGAATTTCTCGTTGGCTTTCCATATCTGATCATCTGATCAGATCAAAAATCACTGAACCAACTCGGCTGTAAAATATTTTACGTTCTTTTTTACGCTGGGACTTTAGTAATTAGGAAGTCCCTATCAACTTTCTTATCTGCGGGATTCACACAGTCCTTTCATATTTTCAAAGAAAATCCTCCATACATATATATATATATATATATATATATATATATATATATATATATATATATATATATATATATATATATATATATATATATATATATATATATCAGTGAATATAATGAGACGTTTAATATAGATAGAATTGGATATGAAAAGGCGTTCAGTATATTTGGGGTTTAGTATATTAGGCGTATAGTATATAAAGCGTTTATTTGTATATTAGGCGTTTAGTATATAAGCTGTTTAGATATAAAAGGCGGTATAAATGGGCTCACTAGTATTCAATATTGCAACTGAATAATCCGTTACTGGTCACCCTCACTCCTTCAAACCTTATGGTATTCAGGTAGAGTTTAGGATTTTCTCTTAACTTTTCCTGATCGGAAAAGTTCTTACTAGCACCCATGTTGAAAGTTGTTCTTTCTGAGGATTTGCGAAACCTTAAATTTTGGTATCAAGTTGCTTACATGAAATTAATTGATTGATTCGCACCAAAAGCTCCCAAAACTTTTATTATAACTTCGTCTTTATTTTGTCCATTGTAACTTTTTCTCTGAATATTTTGAAAGAACCAGTGTTTATGAGATTCTGTTTCAATCTTAAATTGAAACGAACAGATTAATTTTCTGCAGCTGCATCAGAACCATGCCCATTTTGAACATAGCATTCTAACAACTTCGAAATTTTCAGTATTCTTGAACATTTTTCAATCAAACCGTGTTCAGCTAATTATTTGTTAATTAACAATAATGGATTAATGTTGACATTTATTGTTGTGAACTATGGAGGTTAGGAGAACCATCTCGGTGAATGAAAAAGAGTCCATCGCAAGGCGTGAAATAAGGGAGGCGTTATTGTCAGGAAAGAGTAAATTTTAAACTAAGCGCTGAGAGTTATTAGGATTGGCAATAGAAAAATTGTTGAAGAAAAGATGAATAACATGGAAGGAGGCGGAAGGAATGGCAGCAAGGTTGTAGGTATAGGGCCTTTCTGGCCATTTTATCAATTCATCCCCCACTCAAGAGAGTTGTCTTTATCTCTACCCTTCTCGTTGTGAGCACAGAATTGAAAACATTTCGGATGATTTGTATAAACTCGCACCAGAATACTAGATGTAAGTTAGATAAAAAACACAAGGTTTAACTTTAATCTACACTTTATTTGAAAAAATTCGACGACGTTTCGCTGACACAGCAGCTTTATCAAGAATGAAAAACAGAATTTTATTTTTGGAATAATTCATATGTTTGGGGAAATTGGCAGAAATCTTATATATATTTAGAAAGAAAAAAGTACTCTGCCTATCTTATCCAAATTGATCCATGGTTTAATTACGAAAAAACACAAGTTCAACATAATTCGAAAACCATTCAACAAAATTTTTTTATACGTCTCTGTATTCTACTTCAAAAGAGTGTACGTAGGATGACAAAATAGTTTACACCTAACTTTTAGAGCACTCAAGATATTAGCATATTCCGAAGTCTCTAGGATCTGTTTCACCAGTGAATTTTCTTTTGAAAATTGATATTATTTTTCTGTAGTATTTCACATAGTTGTCATACACTATTTACATATTTTAAACTCCTTCCTTTAGCAGTTTCATTACAATACTGGAATACAGTACGGACATTCATATTTATATACAAAATAATATTCCAGAAATCTCTTCCAAATTCAATGAATACAAAAACCTTTATAACGATATCCGATTCACGATTAATGTAATGTTAATCTACGAAATCACTCAACCCATTAGTTTTTTCTGAGAACCAAGAAAAATCAGTGAATGAAACTGTGAAATTTAAAATTTCTCTTCTATAAACGTAATTATTCAAATCAGAATTAATGAATATTCGATGCACTTATTATACCCTCCAGAACGTAGCGATTACCTGTAATATGCACAACGAACTCAAGAAGAAGCCGATGACAGTCTGATCGATGACACCGTCAGTGATCATTTACATTTACATCCATCTTTGAATTCGATGAACACTATCCGCTCTTATCTTATGATAGAAACTAATTTCGAACGAAATCCGCAATTTGAAATGGATAAAGATGAAAGGGTAATTTATGGTTGGATAAATCGATATGTGGAGGAAACTGTACCTAGCGCACCGCTTTTATGTTTTTTTAATAATGGCCTGGTTATGGTAGTTTAAATATCGTAAAGAAGTTATGTAGTTGGAAGAGAAAACTGTATAGTTAAGGGTTCTATTGAATGTGTACCCGATATAAAGGTTATAATGAGAATGTAAATTGCGAAGCTTTGCTAATCGAGCTATGAATAATGGTCTGTCACGATATGTTTTACGATTTGCTTCAATGAGTGAATATTCGATTCAAATTACATTTTGCTTTGAAAATTGCCTTCTGCTACAAATGCATATGATTGTAGAATTCTGTAGATATCGCAGATTATCATTCGATTGCTATAACGATAACCATGTCTGTAAGAAAATGTATTTTACTGAAAAACAAATAATTGAACTGATCTGTCAGAAATTTCCAATTTCATAAACAAAATTGTCTTAAAAATATAGATCCTTTCATGAAACCACAAAGCTGTGTTCAGATGTTTAAGCACATTATTTTACATTCCATTTCGGCTGCTGCATTAGTTCAGTTTTTCCTTTGGCATAAGCCTCCTGCGATTTTTTCTGAGAATGTCAACAAACAAAATGTTTAAGTGAAGTGACTTTGCGTTTTTCATTTATTCATTTTACCACTCGTTACAAAAATTGTGATTGAGTAATACGGCTCTACCATAGTTTTTCGAATTTATAATGCCACCTAAAAAAATAGAAGAACGAATTTCAATAAAAGAAAATCAGTGTTACCGCTTAAAGTGAAAATAGAAATACTTGATCGTTTACGCCTTGGAGAGTTGTTTGTATCCATAACACGCCCATTCAATGTTATAATTCCGAAAATAAAATATGGTCGTCTGTAGCATCACCTTCACAGTGAGCGAAAATTGTTCGTGATCCAACAATAGAAAAAATGGCGTTGTCATTGTGGGTCGCAACCAAAAAAGTGCCCCTGTGTGGACCAATTATCCGGGACAAGGCAAGGCTTCTTTATGCACATATTAAAGAACCTAGTGTAGAAGTAGTAGTTTTAGGCGCGACAATTATTGCATAGCATTAAAATCATTGCAGAAACTACATCTGTAGACACTGTAACAGCAAGTATATATCCCGAAGAATTCGCGAATCTAGTAGCTGATCGATTATAATAAGTATATAAGTATATATTGGAAATAATCAGGGACAGAACCGACTATTCCACGTAACACTTTTAGTTTTAGTATATGGATCAGTTTATTAGAGATTATGATTATACTAATGTCGATACTCTGGTATGCGAGGGATTGACAGTTATAAACAATGTATTACTGATAAAGTCGATAATCATTACAGACTATTCCACAATAATATAAGAAGCTTATCAAAAAATATTGATGATTTGAAAATTTTTCTACATGAAATAAGTCATGATCATGATTGTTTAGTTTTAACTGAGACATTTATGTTTTCTGATATGGGCTTGTTCAATATTTCGGGGTACGCCCTCATTTGTTACAATGGGGAGTACAATAAAAACGATGGTGTGGCAATTTTTGTAAATACAAAATTCAGCTATACATATGAAACAGGTAAGATAGGACAGGTGAGAGGTTTAAAGGTTCTTGTTGGTAGTGACAATAAGAAAATTCAGATAACTGGTATATATAAATCCCCCGATATTTCAGTTGATGAATTCAAAGCTGATTTTCACGGTTACTTGAAAAACTTATGTAGAAATAGGAATTTCCAGATCGTGGTAGGCGACATGAATGTAAATATTCTGCAGAATAGTGAACCTGTTCTAAATTATTTGAATATATTAGCTGGAGAAAAATTCACCTCAGTGATTAATAAGCCAACTAGGGTGCAGGGAGATACCAAAACTTGTTTAGATCATATATTAAAGGCATTTATGACTATATTCCAATTATAATTAAAACTCACATAACTGACCATTTTTCCACAATTCTCTTTTTCAAAAGCGTTGTGAAAAGTTTGCCACGTTTTTGTGAGGGTGTGGTGAATGAAAAAATTGATTATGTAGTTTTAAAGTCACTGTTCTCTGAGGTTGACTAAGCGACTTTTATACAATTCAGGATGTAGATGAATCTACAAATGTGCTCGTTGATATTAAAAAGGAACAGGTGAACGAAAAGCTATTTCAAACCTAAAAAACGTGATAAAAAAAGAAAAACCTGGATAATGACCTCTATAAAGCATGGGAACAAAATAAAAATGCAGACTCCTGGGAAATTTTCAAAAACTATAGAAATAGGCTTAACAAACTAATAAAATATGCGAAATCGCAATTTCACATGAATCAAGTGCTCTCCAGTAGAGATAGCACAAAACAGATGCGGAGGGTTGTATCGGAACTATGTACAAAACCGAAAAATATTAGCCATATAGATAAACTTGAAGTGGATGATAATACAATTAAGGACCCTAAACAAATGGCCTCTGTTTTTAACGAATACTTTACTAGATAGGTAAAAATCTAGCAAAAAAAATTAACGTTAAGAACAACAAAAAATGATCGACTCTAATGAACTTGACTATAAATTTCGATTTACTCCTACAAACATAGAAGCAGTAACAAACATAATTTTGAACTTGAAAAATAGGAAAAGTAGCGGTTTTGACGCAATATCGGCTGAAATAGTGAAAACTGGAATCGATTTTTTAGTTTTACCAATTACACATTTAGTGAATTTGACTACGTAAGGGTATATTTCCAAGGGCACTGAAAGCTGCTGTAGTAATAGCATTATATAAAGGTGGTGAAAGAATGGAATGTAGTAACAACAGACCTATATCTTTGTTGTCTAATTTGTCCAAAATTGTTGAAAAGGTTATTAAGGAGAGATTATCAGTATACATGACTAGAAACAACATTTTATCCAACTTTCAGTATGGATTTAGGGAAGGAAGGTCGACACAGGATGGGAAACTTACTGAAAAAATTTATAAGGCTTTCAATGACAATAAGGTATCACTGTGTGTTTTGATTGACCTGGCTAAGGCTTTTGATACGGTGGAGCATGGCATCTTGTTAGACAGTCTGAAACAAATTGGTTTTGAAGATAATGAGTTGAATGTGATGAAATGCTTCCTTAAAGACAGGAAACAACTTGTCTAATTGAATGGTGTGGTGAGTGAGTAGGCACGCTCGAGTATGGTGTACCTCAGGGTACCGTCTTGGGGCCCATACTATTCACAATATATTCAAATGGTCTGCTGCTTATGCAGACAAGCGGGGATATCATAAGTTATGCAGATGACACACTCATTTTCTATTCAGCAAAAAACTGGAGACAATTAAAACTATTGGTAGAGTCAGATTTCGTAAACATAAAAAATTGGATGGCGGAACACCTTTTAACTATCAACTTCGAAAAAACTAAGTATATTCCTTCTTGTATAGATCAGCGGTCTCTGCCTGATGGCTTGTCCCTCTCTATAAGCGACGAAATGTCAACAATTGAAATCCCTTGTACATACCAATGCGAGTACCTTGGAGTAATTATCGATCCTCATTTAAACTGGGATGCGCACGTAAGTAGACTGATTGTGAGACGTAGGGGACTAGTAACCAGATTCAAACATCTTTCAGGAATTATTGACATAGATTACCTAAACATTATTTATTCGGCTCTTGAGTCGCAAATGCGTTACGGAATAATTGCATGGGATGGTGCCTATAAAAATATCTTAAATAAGTTAGATATTCAACAAAAATGGATATTGAAAATTATATATAAGAAAGACATCACTTTTCCATCTAAGATGTTGTATGAAATATCTGGTGTATGGGACAGCAGACAGCTGTTTTGCTTGGCCATTTTAAATCACTTAAGGAAGAATATGGAGTGTCCGTAACTGATCACACACGACTCCAATACTCGACATAGTAAATTTTCACTTGTTGTTCCAAAAATGGTTGAAACAATTAGTCAGAGGAGCTACTCCTTCATTGGTCCCAGAATGTTCAACAGACTGCCTTTGAATCTAAGAATTACAAAAAATATCAAACAATTCAAAATAAGTTTAAAGAGATGGATAAATAATACGAATAAAGATTATATCACTAGTTTATTTGATTTGAAAAATAATGCATATATCACAACTCAAATCATAACATTCATGAAAGCATAAGCAAACATAAACAAACATAAACATGAATAAATGAAATTTGAATGGAATATATGACCTCATTCAGCACTCCGATGTGCCCATATTATTATTATTTATTATCGTGGACTTATGCACTATCTCAGCTGCTAGCTGGATATTATTTACTTTTCCCAGATTCAGCAATCAAAGGGAATCGGCTCGATCACAATAAACTTGACATAAATTTCCAAACTATCCTACATGTATTAAGAATTACAGCTTTTTGCATTTCTATATAGGTATTCTTATGCAATTCTGATTTCTTAAGGCTATCATGCAAAGTTTTGGGTATTAACCCAGGGAAGGATACGATGACAGGAACAATATCTATTTTCTCGAGGTGCCACATCTGCTTGATCTCAATAGCAAGGTCTGTGTATTTAGACTTTTTCTCCTGGAACTTATTCAGCACGTTGTTATTATTCGGTATGGCGACATCCACCAGCATTGCTGTTCTGACTCTCTTATCATACACCACTATGTCCGGCCTATTATTCGTCACCATTCTGTCAGTGATAACAGGCCTATCGTAGTATAGTCTGATAGAGTCATTTTCCAATACGGGTGCCGGTTGATACTTGTAATATGGCTGGAAGGTATTCAGAAGTCTGTACTTGTGTGCAAGATTTTGATGGATAATGTTGCATACTTGATTATTCCTGTGAAGATAGTCCGTATTGGCCAGTCGTTCGCATCCGGACGCAATATGCTGTATAGTCTCCGATCTTATATGGCGTTTTCTGCACTTATCTGTTTGTAATGTTCCGTCCTTCATTATAAATTTTCTGTAGTTGTTTGTCGCGATCACTTGGTCTTGGATGGCCATAAGGAATCCTTCTGTTTCCGCGAATAATTCTCCTTTCATCAACCATTTGTTGGAGGCTTCTTTGTCGATGTGTGGTTGATTAATCTCATGGTGATGTCTTCTAAGCAATTCCTTTCTTGACCATTGCTCTTGTTTTTCAGTATCTGATAGGAACGGTAGATTCAGAAGGTCATCTCTGGTAGCAAGATTTAGAGGTGTATATCCCTTATCAGCCAACGATACCCCTCGATGGAGGTCAGAAATGAGAGCTTCTGCAGAGAAGAATTCTCTGAGATTTTTTATCTGTTCGGTGTGTAAATTGACAACATCTATTAATCCGCGTCCTCCTTCTTTCCGCTTCAAAGTTGTTCGTATCACAGACGATTTTGGATGATGATTGTTGTACTTTGTCAGCATCGTTCGGGTCTGCCTTTGAATATCATCCAGCTCTGTCTTAGTCCATCTGATTATTCCAAATGAGTAAAGCAACACTGGAATGGCGTAGGTGTTAATTGCCTTGACTAGATTCCCTGAGTTCAACATCGATTTCAGCACAGACTTCAGACGCTGACTGTATTCTGAACGAATCTTCTCCTTTGATTGTTTTTGGTCTAACAATCTGGCTTGTTGGTATCCCAGATATTTGTATGTTTCGCCATCTCTCATGCACTGTATAATATCACCGTTTGGAAGTTGTGTTTCACCATCTATGACTTTCCTCTTTGAATGTTCAGGGTCTTACATTTTTCAATCCCGAATTTCATATGAACATCTGCCGAGAACTCACTGACAGTTTTCAGCAAATCATCCAATTGCTTCTTGTTCGAAGCATATAATTTGATGTCATCCATATACAGCAGGTGGGAGATTGTATGATAATTCCTCTCTGCTTTTATCCTAAATCCGTATCCTGTTCTATTGAGCATTGAGGACAATGGGTTCATTGCTAAACAGAACCATAGTGGACTCAAAGAGTCTCCTTGAAAAATTCCACGACGTATGGGTATCTCGTCGGTTTTAATTGATTTATTGTTCATGTTGACCTGCAGATACGTGCGCCAGTGTGTCATTGTTGTCTTTAAGAACTCTACCAGGGCTGGGTGAATTTTGTATATCTGCAATACTTCAACAAGCCAAAAATGGGCGGTACTATCGAATGCCTTCAGATAATCGAGAAAAGCTGAATGAACATTGCGATGCCCTACGTGTGCCTGTTTCATTATCACAGACTCGATGATGAGTTGTTCCTTGCACCCGTGGTGTTTCTTTCTGCATCCTTTTTGCTCCTGTGCTAATATATTGTTGTCGTCAAGGTGTTGGTATATTCGATTGGATATGCATGAGGTTAGTATGTTGTAGAGTGTTGGCAGGCAGATGATCGGCCTATATTGGGACGGATCCTGTGTTCTATCGCTCTTAGGTAGCATATATGTTAAGCCTTGCTTTAGGAAAGTGGGCGTTTTCTTGGGATGTTATTTTTATTATTATTATTATTATTGTGGAAGAAAACCTTGAAGATTATGTAATTGGAAGTTTAAACGAGAAAGAAGAGTTTGTTTATTCAGTAGAAAATCTAGTCATTAAACTCGTCCAAATTTGGGGAGAAGAAAACATTGTCTAACCGTACAGGCACTGTTTCTGTGATACCTACGATTCTGAACAGTCCATCCGATAAAAAGATAGCGATACTGCAGCCAAAGAGAGCCGGGCGGAAAAATCAGTGGGCAGCTCGGAAACATGGAATGAGAACAGGAGGGTGCTGAGACATATCTCGACGAAAGGAAGAGGAAATATTAAAGTACCTACGAAACTGGGGAAAGTGGAGGGTGTATGTATAACTGAATCACAGCGTAGTGTGGTTGGCTGGTTTTTATGGACGGATATTGGTTTGTTTTTATGGCTACTCTTCCATTTCGTTCTGTCTTCTGCATGTTGAGGTGGTTGGCTCTTACTAGTGTTTGCAGGCGAAAATGGATTCTTATATTAGAGAATTGGAGCCGGATGTAGTGGAAATTAAAATTGTTCATAGAACTGAGGAATGCGAGGATGTTTTACTCTGTGAAAGAGCAGTTTTTAGAGTTTTCTATACCAATATACGAAGTATTGCAAAAAACTTCGATGAACTCACACTTGTCCTCAGCCATTTTCGAAGGGAATTTGATTTTATCTTATTAACGGAAACATTTAAAATAAATATCTTAAATGTGTTCAATATTCATGGGTATGAACTTATATATAATGAAGGCAATATCAATAAAATTGATGGTACGACTGTATTTATCGGAAATGAATACTCAGTCAGGCATGAAGTTGTCAAGATCATATTGAGTTGGTTGTCCAAGTAAATGCGTCGACCTCGATCCAAACTCTTGCCATGTATAGATCACCTTCGGAAAGTGCGCCAGATTTCGTTATTAACCTGAAAGAATTTCTGGTTGAAAATAATGGGAAATTTGATGCCTCTATAATTATAGGAAATATAAATATAGATACTCTAGATTGAAGAGACGATATGACACAAGAATATTTGAGCATCTTATATGAACAGGGATATATATGTGGCATTGCAACTTACACCAGAAGACAGGACGACAAAATCTCATGCTTGGATCATATTTTTCTGAAAAGCAAGTACACCATGGAAAGTTTTCGAACGATTGCTTGGAGGATTAATCTAACATAACCGACCACAATCCAATTATTCTTGGAATGGTTTGCTCCAGTAGTACTAGTAGAGATCGTGCTCCATAAAATCACAATTATAAACGAATAGTTAATTATGACCAACTGAGGGATGAACTTCGAAATGGAAGGTGGAATAACGTTTACAATGAATACAATTTGGAGGAAGCCTCAAGAAATTTTATAGGGATGAATGCGATTATTCTTCAAAATTGGCAAGCAAGAACAAGGTGGAAGTGATTATGCTTCAGGAAACTCACACTGCGACGGAAGAGCATCTCCGCGAAAAAGGAAATATCGCAGGTTATGTACTTTTTGATTATCTCCTTAGTCCTATTTATGGCCTTGCTTGCTATGTAAAATCTTCATCATTTAATCATATCGAACTTGTACAGGAGAGTATGTTGAGTGTTATTTTCTATATTGTGTTCAAATTTTTTGATGTGTTCGTCGTTAATATTTATAAACCTCCTGGTGAAATCTGGCCCATCAATTTCGGTATTATTTTTCCCCACCCTGCTATCCATTGTGGTGACTTCAATTGCCATCACAATCAATGGGGTTATACAGAAAACGACAGAAGTGGTATTTCATTAGAGGAATGGATGGAAACAAATGATTTTCAACTTGTATTCGAGGCGAAGGCAAAGGGCACTTTTCATTCTGCCAGATGGAATCACGACTATTATCCTGATCTCTGTCTGGTTTCTAACGACTCTGAATTGTTTCCTCTTCCTGTTCGTCGTAAAGTACTTTCAGATTTTCCTCACAGTCAACACAGGCCAGTTACTATTTCGCTTTTTCGGTTTTCAATTTACATTTGCAGATTCATTAGAAAAACCAAGATGGAATTTTAAAAAAGCTCGTTGCAATGATTTCGCTAAACAGGTAGATAGTGATTTGAGATGGTTTCCCCCCTTAGGTAGAAATTATTTCCGGTTTATAGGAGTTGTCAAAAATGCTGCTAAAAAATATATTCCCAGAGGCTTTCGAAAGGATTATATACATGGGTGGTCAGAGCAATCAAATGTTTTTTATAAGGGTTATCAGCAAAACCCTTCCAGAGAGAAAGCCAATGCACTCCTTAGTTCTTTGAATGATAGCAGAAAGAATAAATGAAATGAGTTGATGAATGGTATGAATTTCCGTCATTCTAGTAGAAGTTCCTGGGATTTGTTGAGGAAATTAGGCAATGCTGATCCCGTTTCAAAAACTCCGTCTAATATGAATCGGAATTCTGTAGCATCTAGGCTTGTTAATGTCTCTAAAAGTATGAAGATTAGTAGATATGGCAGAAATATAATGAAACGAATCTTACATGAAAGGAAGAGGGATGCTATCACGGTTGAGGATTTATTGAATCCTTTTGAGGAAGAAGAGCTCAAATCTGCAATAAAATCTACTAAAGTTCGTAAAGCTCCAGGATTTGATGGCATTTTCCCTGAATTTTTCAAACATCTAGGAAATAACGCTAAAATGTGGTTACTATCCTTTTACAATGACATGAATTTAAAAAGGCTAAAGTTATTGACATTCTCAATCCTGGAAAAAACCCAGAGCTTCTTAGTAGTTATCGACCTATCAGTTTACTTTCTGTTTCTTTCAAAATTTTAGAAAGACTTCTTTATCAGAGGTTAGAACCAATCATTGACAGAGCTCTGTCCACTTCTCAGGGAGGTTTTCAAAAAACCTGGAATTGTTCTGATCAGGTTTTAGGTTTATCCACTTTCATTGAGACAGGATTTCAGGGTGAACTTAAAATAGGCGCTGTATTTGTAGATCTCTCTTCGGCATATGACACAGTTTGGAAGGATGGTTTAGTTTATAAACTCTTTGAAGTAGTTCAAAGTGGAAAAATAGTAAAGTTGATTGAAAATATGTTATCTGATAGAAGACTTCGAGTTTTCATCGGTGAGAAGGGCAGTAGATTTTACACTCTCAATGATGGCTTACCTCAGGGATCTGTTCTTGCCCCTCTTATCTTCAATTTATATATGTCTGACATCCCTGAAACTTCCTCTACAAAGTTTATTTATGCTGATGATATTGCTTTGGTTTTTCGACACTATGACTTCGAAACAATTGAGCATACACTGACTTCTGATTTGGATATTCTGAACATTTTCTTCAATGTCCAAATCCTTCGATTTGAGGTTTCTTGTTTTCATCTGAACAATCATGAGAAGGATAGGCAACTAAGAGAATTCTTCAATCAATCACTATTAATTCATAATTTCACTCCGACATATCTTCGTGTAAAGCTTGATCGTTCTTTGACTTTCAAATTTCATATTGATAAATTATGTCAGAAGTCGAAACAAGAAACAATATACTACATAAACTAGCTGGATCTAATTGGGGCGCCGGAGTCTCTATTTTGCGAACTACTGCTTTAGCTTAAGTATATTCAGCAGCAGAACATTGCTGTCAGGTGTGGTTGAATAGTGCTCATGTCAATAAGATTGATTCTCAGTTGAACTGTTCTATGAGAGTTATAAGTGGTTGTATCAGTCCGACTGCTACCCCTTGGCTTCCGGTTATTTGTAATATAGTTCCTTCTCATATTCGCAGGAAATTAGCTCCTAAATCGTCTTGGGATAAGTATCACTCATTTCCAGAAGTTTTTCCGATATTGCACGATCTTCAAAATCCACCTAACCTGAGATTGAAATCTAGGAAACCTATTTGGTCGATTGCATACACAGGTGAAGGCTGTTGATCTTTGGAAAACTGAATGGCAGGAAGTTGATGTTTTCAATAAAGTTCTCATAGAGGATCCTACCAAAAGGGTTGCAGGTTTCGAAATAAGTAGGAAAAATTGGTGTACATTAAATCGTCTCAGGACAGGACATGGTCGTAATAATAGTATGTTGTTCAAATGGAATACTGTAGAAAGTCCGGCATGTGAATGTGGCGCAGCTGAAGAAACAATAAGACATTTAGTCCTCGATTGTTCTATTTACCATTTTACGGGTGGTTTTCAAAAATTCCATTCCGTTTCAGATAATTTTATCAACTGGGAGGAGAACTTTAAGTCTATTTAGGAGATTAGTTTTTGCTCCCCCTTAGTGTTTCTTATTCCTATGGTAAACCATAAGAAAACACCATGTTGATAAGGCAAGGGATACACCCAGGTGAGGCTTCATTCTTAAGAGGTGTATGAGATGTTCATTGTTGAAAAACATAGGAGCATTAGTTAAGTTCTTAGATTCAAGTGAGTTAAGACATATAAGAGTTAGGTATGTCTTGATGAAATATTTTTCTGCTGGTTTTTCTTTTTCCATTGTAACAGATTTTTCCAGACCCAATCCCCCTTCCTTTTCACCCTTGTCTTCGTGAAGAAGTCCAGGAAATCATGGAGTGCAAGATGACATTGAAAAAATGAAACTGCTGAGCAGAAAAATTTTTGGTACTCTTTTTGTACACACGACACTAACACAACATAAACAGACAAGCTATTGCTAGTGCAATAGTTACAGGGAAACGTGTTTTTTCCACAGGTTTTTTTCACTCGTTAACTGAATCATACGTAAGATAGTATGGTTCTCCTGTTACAGTTGCAATCTACTCACTTTCAATCCTCAGAAGACCAATCATTTGTCATTCACCAGTTATGTCCCCAATATTCCTGAATTTACTAAACTCTCGATACATCTAGTTGGGCACTCAGGCTGAACGCGTAAAGTATCTTGGTGTAACATTAGACTGTCACCTCCGATGGGACGGCCATGTTGAGGTTCTAGTTCGAAAGTTAAGATGTTTGCTGCCACTGTTTGTTCTATGTAAGGGCTTTTGCACAATCAAACAATTGAAATCCATCTATTATGCCCTTGTACAGTCCGTTCTGTCCTACCGAATCTTGGTGTGGGGTGGTATATAAAAAGTACATCTTCTGAATCTGGAGGTTCTGCAAAAAAGATTCCTGAAAACATACACGGTAAAATTTCAACTTTCCCATCCGACCTGTTATATGAAGAAGCCAAAGTCTTCGATATTAGCCAATTGTACTTATTAAGAATCGTAACTTACCAGTTCAAAAATAGTAACATAAG
Organism: Cryptolaemus montrouzieri; assembly: GCA_013387265.2. Taxonomy (NCBI): domain Eukaryota; kingdom Metazoa; phylum Arthropoda; class Insecta; order Coleoptera; family Coccinellidae; genus Cryptolaemus; species Cryptolaemus montrouzieri. The sequence goes on from JABFTP020000185.1 coordinate 132,366,075, forward strand.
TAGTCTGATTTCCCACAAATATGCCACAAGATATATCGATCACAGCTATGAATTACCAAGAAGGGTGAAAACCGTTTACATATCTAGCACCGCGCACCTTCAACCTTTTACCTTCGGAGATTAAAAGATTACAAACCTTTGAAAAATTTAAGAAGGAAATCAAAACTTGGATTTCCTCTGTGCCTAGATCTCAAGTTGCGAGGTACATAGATCTAAAAAATTCCTTTCTCGTATAGTACTTCGTTCATTCGATATTGCATTCTGATATTGTGCGGATGGCATTAAGGAAGTAAAATGAATCCGTCATGTTTGTTTCGTTTTTGGTTCAGTTCGTATTCTGTTGTTTATTGAATTAGTTTGTAGTAGTACAGTGCGAATTATTTTATTGTGAGTTTTGAGTATACTAATAGATATCCACACATAAGGTAATTATAATTGGTCAAGCAACACATAACTTCTGTATACATTCTGTGTAGCTAATATGGTTGAGAAGAAATATAGTCAAATAATTTAATTTAATTAATAACTCAAGATTTAATGCAGACAAAACTGCACTGTTTTGGAAGATAATGCCAAACAAAACATTCGTTTCCAAAAGCGAAAAATCTGCCTCTGGATTTAAGGCAGCAACGAATACAGTTACACTGTTGCCATGTTCTAATGCATCTGGAGATTGTGTCACTGTTTCTGTATTCGTGGCATATTTACGGAACATATACTTCATGAATAATGAGCTCATGCTATACATCAATTATTTATTCTCTTTATTATAAACAGGCCACGAGTCGGCTATTAAACTTTGAAGGTACAATTAAAATAAATAAAACACAAAAAATATTTTGTAGCAAAGAAAATCAAAGAATAATTCAATTGAATTAAATTTAACTCAATAATTTATATTATTTTAGTGTGAACCTTTTCTTGTAGTGCTTCCGACAGATTTTATACATGCTTCCGAGTTTCTCTTATTAGTCTCTGTTGGTACATATCCAAAATGGCCTTTATATAACAAAAAGCTCAGATTGAATACAATAATCCGAAAGCTATAGTCATAGAAAAGACTACATTTTAAGCTAGTCGATGCATTAAACGAATGAACTATCGATTTTTCATGCAATATCACGGATTCTAATGCAGTTTGGTGTGGTAGATTCGTGTGATTCTCCAGAAACTTCTTAAACTAATTTAATCATGCAGAAAACCCAAACTGCATTTGCGCATAAGAAAAATGCATTTCAAAATTGCATTTCGAAGTAAACAGTTATAAAAAAATGGAAAATCGGAAAAAAATTTTGAAAATCAATCCAAATATGTTACTCGGGGGTTTTTGGGGTCGCTGAGCACGGATACGAGGTCGGCAAGAGTCTGCAGAGTACCTGGTGTCCGCAGCGGGTGTTTAAACGTCTTCTCTGGGGTATTATGATGATTTGTCATAGAATTGGTCAAAACTTGTTCCTCAAACATTGCAACGACTGTGGTCTTCGGAGTAACTCGTGCCAGATACGGATGGCATCTTTTTCGCCCTCCAGAATTTTACAGGAATTTCGTCGTGGCGATATTTGTATTCAGTGACTTCGAAAACCCCAGAGTAACTAGTTTGGGGCAACTCTTCCACAAATTGTCATTATACTTCAGAGGAAGGCGTAATAAACACCCGCTGCGGGCGCCAGGTACTCCACAGGCTCGTATTCGTGTTAAGCGACCTCTAAAACTCCCGGGTAACAAGTTTGGGCCAATTTTATGATATTAATAATATTCCAAAGGAAGACGTTGAACCACCAGCAGCAGACACCAGATACTCCGCAGGCTCTCGCCTTCAGAGACACCGAAAACCCCCCGATTTGGATTCATTTTCACGATTATTTACCGTTCTTAAACTTTTTCATTATTGTCTACTTCAAAATGCAATTTTGAAATGCATTTTTCTTATGCACCAATGCAATTTGGGATTTCTTCATGATCAGATTAGTTTCTTCACAAAGTTTCTAGAGATTCTCATGCAACAAACAGCAATGAAATTCGTCTAACTTCGCAAAAAATCTATTGTAAGGCCTATTTTTGCTCTGTAGTACCACGACTAAAATTGATAAACTTGTGAACTAATCTAATACTCCCTAATACGTTCAAATGGTTCTACTAGTCACCACCCAATATCCTTTTCAATTCCATTTACTTTCTGAATTCTGACCCCCTCTATGTATTAACAACGCTCAAAAACAAATCTGTTTTCTATTTGAACGATTTCCAGGATTCGTACAAATCCGGAAATGGTTGAGCCCAACCTTACAACTTCAGATTGAGTTCACTTACAGCAGGGGTGCTCAAACGGTCGAGTGCTTTTAAGTAGTAGTAGCATAATAACTTAGAGAGGCATCATAAATCGGTTCATAAAAACTATGAAAAGGATTGTCCGCCTCAGAGTGAATAAAGAAAACGAAAAGTACTTTCTTTGATATCTTATTTGAAGAAAGGAACAAACCATGTTCACAAGACCAGCCAAACAATCGAAAGCTGCTACGATTGCGTCATTTAAAATATCTCATATATCGGCGAAACACAAGATACCATTTGAAGATGGATCGGTTGTGAAAGAAGCATTTATTGAAGCTGATGAGACTTTATTTGGAGATTTTAAAAATAAAACAGAAATCATGTCTGCTATTAGAGAACTTCAGTTATCTCGTCCGACTGTCGCAAAGCGTATTGAAGTCATGAGTCAGGACATGGCAGATAAACTAAAACATGATATCATGAAATGTACGTACTTTTCTTCACAGTTCGACGAATCCACCGATATGACAGGAACTGCCCAGCTGTCTATTTTTATTCGGATGGTATTCAATGACATGTTGACTAAGGAAGAATTTTTGACAATCATTCCTCTGAAGGGGAAGACCCGTGGCGAAGATATATCTGACGTTTCTTCAATTTTGTAAAAAACTACAAACAATAACAATAATATAAAAATATATAAATTAGTGCACATTACAACCGATGGAGCACCAGCAATGACTGGAAACAAAAACGGTTTTGTGGAATTGTGTCGAGCTAATGAAGATTTCCCTTAATTTTTCATTCCATTACATTATACATCAACAAGTTTTGTGTTCAAGAGTTTCAAACATGAAGGAAATTATGGGCATTAAAACAAAAATTGTGAGTTCTATCCGTGCACATAGCTTGCAACGGCGGCTCTTTAAATTGCAGTTGAAAAATAGGCAGTCAGCTGAACACACTGATTTAGTTCTTCACACGGACGTCCGGTGGTTGAGTCGCGAAAAATTCCTAGAAATGTCTCAAGAATTATTGCCCGAAATAACAACTTTTCTATACGAATGAGGTGATGACACTCAGATGTTGAAAAACGAAAAATGGCTGACTGATTTGGCATTTTTGACTGACATCACAACGCACTCAAACACCATTAACTTCAAGGTGAAGGAAAAACTAATATTGAGATGAGTAGCGCAGTAAACGCATTCAAAAGTAAATTCCTTCTTATGATAGATCAACTGAAAAGAAAGGATCTGAAACATTTTGTGTCTTCGAAAGCAAGGATTCCTCAGTTAAATTATGATACGTATGAGGCTGAATTTTCGAATATTTTGAGACAATTCGAATTGCGTTTTTATGATTGCAGTATATTGGCAAATAAAGCATCATTTATGAGTTATCCTTTTTCATGTAAAAACATCGAGGAATTAGCTAATGAAATAGCAAGACAGTTTAATATGAACTCATGTTCTGTTGAAAATGAGTTATTGCAGATTATATGAGAAATGAAGGTAATTAAGTCAAAATATCGCAATCGACTAACTGATGATCATATGTCACCATGCTTGCGATAAGCACTCAGTGGTTATGTACCATCTTATGAAAGGTCTGCTGAGTATATGCAGTACCACGCATATACAAAGTCATTCCTTAGTTAAGTTTAACACCATATGTAACTCTTTTGTTTTGTAACAACCAATAAACTCGCAATTTTGAATAACTATGAGTTTTTTCATTGATATTATAGAGAAGAACCTTACTAAACCTAACCCAAACCTTGACTAAAATAATGTATATTGTGCGGAAAACAAATATCTATATATGATATACAACCCTGCATCACACATACTTGCAGCCTCTTAGAGTCGATCGTAAGTAGTCTAAAAATATTGAGATAGATCGCCAGCAGTTCAAGTTTGAGCACCCCTGCCTTAGACGCTACTATGTTTTGGTGTCAATACTATTGCTTCAATAAACCTATTTATGCAGCTACCATGTTAAGGTGGAGATTTTCTGCATATTAACGTTTTGATAGCATGAACATGCGACAAGTACGAAAATGATAAATTGGCACCAATTTGTGAAGTTGTCGATTTGTTCACAAACTGCCAAATTAACTACAACGCAGGTATCTGTTGACGAGAGGAGTTTCGCTCCAAGAACAGTTTATATGAAAAGCAAACCAGCGAAATATGAAATGTCTTCGCATATTTTCAAATATATCTCGTAAAAACTGGCAACAAACAAGAAGAAAATCATAGAAAGAGAGTCGTTTTGTATATGGCAATTTTTTCGCATCACTAGATTCAGCTGAAGAGGTGTTGACGAAAATTTATTTCTTTGCGGTACGGTGAGAACAGAATAAAACGTACATATCTTCTAAAGCCGACCTTTACACTCATCAATATTTGGACTTCAGTATGAAGCAACTTTAGTGTCGTATGTGACTCGTGTTAAAAAGTGTATTGTACCAATGTCAACGGAATATCATTCGAGTACCATCGTTGAAGGTGATTTACAGGAAAATCAGAAATCGTAGAAGACTATAACAGCACTGAAAGGAGGTGCCGACAATTTAGATAGAATGATAGAAAAGTACACCACATACCAGCAAACAAAAACGGATTTTGCATTATTCATTTGAATTTGATTGATTTCACTTTAGTAAATGCTTTCATCCTCTGGAATAAATTGCACCCACACTGCAAACAGGTCTACAATCATCGACGGCTCTTATTTTTACAAGAAACAAGCAAAAAACTAACGGATACCATGATCATCAAGACACGCTTGAAGAAGCCTAACATTCGAAACAATCTGTCAAAATGACTACATGAATGGAACGCTGCATATATGAACGACTCGGAGGAAGAGATGAAAGATCAAGTTGGAGAAGAACCAAGGGAAGATGATGAACAGCTGAAACAACCACCTACAGCCAATCTGCAATCGAAGAAATCGAGATTTAACTACTGCCAAAAAACGTTGACGCCAAAATCAGCATCAAGTGCTATCGTTACAAGAAATTCATCTACTAGACCAATCTAAACACCACCATTGCTTGCAGAGAGTGAGAATTATTTTTTTTTTCATTTTCATTTTGAGTTGGTTTCAAATGTAAACCTTTTACATAGGACAAGAAATTTATTTTACTTACATACCTTCATTAAATATACTAATTTATTGACAAAAAATGGGAAATATCAGAGTGTAGTCATTACATAGTCCACTCGGTACATGGTATAATTTTTTCACCCAATATTCGGAGGGTAAATAAGATTCTCGAATTAGAAATGCTGAGAGTAGACAATTTATGTCATTTCAGTTCAGAGATGAAATTAAAGAATACCCACCATGACGAGATAATCGCTTTATTCCATCATTTCAACTCCTGAATTCATTTCGAGAGTTAATCAGTGTGTCGTTTAAAATGGGACAGGCGGTAGTATCACTATATTTATCTACGACAAAACGCATCTTTCATGTCACCAAATGCTCTTCCACATCATAATCACACATGCTAAGAAGGAATGGAGAAAATAAGGAATGAGAATAAGGAAGCTTGAAAGTGACACGTCTCTGCTGCAGTGCCAGATTAAATATATCGATTCGGTTGGACCCTGAAACAGAATTGGGTCGTCCAAATGCAACTCGCACAGTTATTTCCTGGATGCTGTTCGCGCCTGGATATTGTGCAAGTATTAAGTGTGAAAAAATTAAATCGTGAAAGCGATAAAAGAATTATAAAATTCGTTCAAAGATTTCCTATTTACATCGAGAATATTTGTTGCATTAGGTTTATATGAATTAAAATATCTGCAAGTGGTCTCAAACACAATGTAAACAACTGCCTTATTTTCTTTTTTTCAAGTACAATTCATTTCTTAAAGCGTTATGTATCTTATAAGTAATATTGAAATTATGATGAGAGAAATCTTACTCAATTTTCGATCCGTTATACTAGTTATCAAGATATACACTTCCTGAATTGCATTTTTGAATATTTTACGTCTTAACAATTCATTAATCAAATTGACATACCTTTTCTTTACTGCTATTTGATTAATTATAATGAGCTTCTTATCGGAATTTTTATCCATCAGTTGATCTATGCTTCACACTGTCGCTGTTATTATTTCGTGTTGACATGGATGTACGAAGCTATTGAGAATAGTAATATCTGTATGCGAAAGTAGATAAGTAATTTTCCTAATGAATGAATGCGGTTAGTAAAGTTTTCGGATGATATATGATATGATTTGATATGATAAGTTATTTAAATAGATGATCGTACTTCTGAAGGTGATTATTTGACGGCTTTCATAACGAAAAGTTTATACTGGGTGATTCACCAGTGGCGCGGCGCTCTGTAGCTCGTACATTCCTGAAGATTTCATTTTTGTTCGAACGGTATGGTATTTAGAAAGTAAAAATCGACTTCGGTAATTTATTTTGAAGTAAACAGGGTGTCCCAATTTTCTATAAAAAAATTCTTGAGAGGTTTTTTTCAGATTGGAAGACCTCTTTTTTGTTGAAGATTCAAGAGCGTCCTAAACTCTGCTATAATGTCTTTAAGTAATAAGTTTTTTTGATGAGTAGTTTCGTCTCAATATTTTTTTTTCCGCGAAAATTCATGAGAATAGGCTCTCACATCATCGCATGCTCCTTCGAACAGTGAGGATGAATACTTTTTTCTTTCGTTTTCTTATTGCGCAAGGATAGCTTCATTGATGAATTGAAATAGATTATCCTCATTGTATACAGGAGTGACTAAAAAAATTATTGAATATTGTAATTTTAAAAATATTAATTTTGATTTTTTCAAATGGAATATCCTGTATTTTATTATACATGTCAACGCATAAAATATTGTGCCATATTTTTGCAGAAGTAACTTCACCTTTATCTTCGACCGTTTTCAAAATAAAATCAGAGGTTGCGAAACAAGAGTTTATTAGTACATATCATTATACTTGATCAGAGAAATGAAGATATTTTAAGGTAGTCGTGTATGAAAAACGTAATAGATTTGTTTTTGGTGAGATGATCTACAAGGTGTTGAACTATTTCAATGAATGTTGCCCGTGTCTTTGTAGACACAACTCAATTTTTCTGAGTAAAGACCGTTGAACTCTCGACAACATTTGCGAATTAACTGACTACTATTCTCTGTCTCATATCCAACTGTGTTGTAGAAGCAATCTGATTAACGATGCCCTTAATATAACCCCACAAGAAAAAATCTAGACCTGTAAGATCCGGAAACCTAGCTGGCCATCTAACAGGACCACCACGTCCTATCCATTTGTTTGGAAATACATGATTCAAATGCTCTCTAACCTCATGTGAGTGATGTGCCGGTGCTCCATCCTGTTGAAACAACAAATATTGTCTTATATGCTCTGGTATGGCTTGCCGATGGCAAGTAACATTGGTAGATAATTTTGCAGAAAATCTTAATACTTTTCACTATTGAGGTGCCCGTCGAAAAAGTGCGGCCCAATTAGATATCCATCTACTATAGCGGCCCATACATTCAAGGACCAACGATGCTGGTGATCTATTTGTCTGATGAGTGGATTTTCCGTGGCGTAATAATGAAAGTTGTGCCTGTTAACAAGCCCAATATTGTGGAAAATTGCCTCGATCAAGGAAAGAACTCTGCTAAACATATTTGGATTTTCCGTTACTTTGGCACTTGCCCAATTGCAAAAATTGATTCGATTTTCATAGTCTTGATTGTTCAGTTCCTGGTGCAGATGTACATGATATGCATGAAATTTATTCACTTTCAAGATTTTCTGGAAGGAAGTTTGACTTATATCTGTTAACTGAGAAATCTCTCTTTGTCTTTTATATGGGTCCTCTGTCACTATCAGCAAAACTGATAAGTGGTTATCTTCAGTTTCAGTAGTTTTTGAAATTGAAATATTTTTTTCACCTCATGGCGTTGGCACTCTGAAGTTGTAGTGTTTTTCATGGATGTTCTAGGAACACGAAGAACCATTTTTTATTGAAACCAACCTAAAATTTGATTTCCGTTCGAATTCAAAATGGCCGACTTAAATATGTTTGAACTAGAATTTTATCTTGGTGTTGCTTGTTTTTGACGTTGGAAATTTTTAACAATGGTTTTAACAAATGAGTATGAGCATTTCATTGATCGCCAATTTCCAGCCTCTAATTACAAAAGAAGTACAATCTATGATCTGGAGGGAAAATTTCGGACAACAGGGTCATTAGGAAGAAGACCAGGAACTAGTGCAGCTAGAAGTGTTAGAACACAGGTACTCGCCTTTTTCATAATCTGTTTCAAGCATCTACTCTACATTTTTTGTATTACAAACTTAATTGACTAACATTCAGCAAATTTCTGCATTAGCAGTCAGTCCTATCAGAACTCCTGCTTGACTGTTTCCCAAATGTCTCAGAGATGCCAAATCTCAAGAACCTCTGTGAGAAGAATAATAAGACACGATTTGGGTCTTAAGTATTTTTGGAGGCACTATAATTAATTATTATATTTGGGAAACAATCATCCTGATCTTCTTCCTGATGACCCTATTGTCCGAAATTTTTCTTCGGGATCATATATTGTACTTCTTTTGTAATTAGGAGCTGGAAATTGGCGTAATATTTGCCTAGCAGTATAACCACGCACAAATAAACATTCAATGAAACGCCTATCCTCATTTGTTAAAACCATTGTTAACAATTTTAAACGTCAAAAACAAGCAACACCAAGATAAAATTCGAGTTCAAACCAGATGTCGTCTAAAACTTGATGACATTTCATTATTTTTTGTTTATCATAGAGTTAATGCATGCAGTCTATGTTCAGAGGTTTCACAACGGGAGGTGCATATGATGGTGAAGAAAAGAAACTTTAATGACGTCAATTGGCACAATTCTGTATCAATATTCGAGTTCGACCCCTCAAAATGAAAGGAAAGGTTCAATCTTGTGATCGAATCACGCAGTTGATTCATTACAACTGCGAAAACTTTTCCTATTCTCGGTAAAAATTGTTAATATTTCAGAAAGTCGGCCATTTTGAATTCGAACGAAAATCAAATTTTAGGTTGGTTTTAGTAAAATATGGTTCTTTGTCTTCCTAGAACATCCATGAAAAACACAACAATTTCAGAAGTGCCAACACCATGCGGTGACGACAAAAATATTTCGATTTCAGCTGAAAATCAGAATGATGATCCGGCAACAGATTATTGTGGCGACAAATAATTAATAACTTGAAGAGGGTATATGAACTGTTGGCCCTCGATGAAAAGTCTATTGGGATGGTAGTTGGCCTATTGACGGGACATCAACTCAACAAAACCCTATACGTCATGAGACTATCGAAAACCACACGATGCCGTGGTTACCTAGAAAATGACGAAACAACGGAACACATTCCCTTCGAATGTCCCGTTCATAAGGTGACCAGATTGAACACCTCGGGCACTGAAACACCAAGCGCCCGGATGATCTAGAAGGCCAGCTACAATAGTCCTGCAAGCTTCATCAAAAAGTTTTTTCAAGACACAAAACAAAATAATACAACACGGTAAGCACAATGGGCCAAACGGCCTAAGTGCTGTCCATACAGGCGCCGTGCAAGAAGAAGAAGAAATAAATGGTGAATCTACTGGCAAAGTAATATTGCAATATCCTTTACGCCCGTTACTTTCTGGGATTGGAAATGATTCTAAGCACTTCTTGGCTAACATTCAGAAATATAATAGCTGTTTCCAGATTACATCGTTTGGCGCTACACATATTATACAGGAAAATTTCAAGCCCACTTGCAAGGTATTATACCATAACATTTCTTCATAATATTCAAGTTTGTATTAAAATTTATATCGGAAATAATTATTGGACAAATCTTTAAAAATTACGGATACAAGGACAACCTAACCCTACCAGATGCGTATAATCAATTTTCACAAATTTACTTTATGTGCAATTCAGATGCGGAAGTTGATAAGCGTTGTGCTCACAATCCAACAATGAAGAGAACCATTTTCGAAGAACTACGAATGTTTTTTCATCAAAACAACAATTTAGTGAACATTATTAATTACGGATTCCTTTTGTTTGCTTCAAGTTTATTTTATACCAAAGTTTGGGTCTTTTATTCATCGATTGACGCAGTATGTCTGCCGGGGCAGATAGTATTTACTATAATATTAATATATAAAATCGAAATTGTCAATTAGTCTATTCTTTTAACGATATGCCTACTTGCAATTATGTGCTACAAACTATTCCAACTATTCCCCGAATACAGTGCTGCACCTAGAACACCAAAATGCACGTGTACCATAAAATTAAACGTAGTTTTTTTCAGACAATGCGTATCTGATTTTAATCGCTCTCAAATTCCAACAGCTGCGTTATTGAAGCCATTTAATGCGTGACTAGCCCAGGGCGTCCTCTATATCTAATAAATATTTTAGTACAGTTTAACCAGTGAAACAATTGATGAAAGTAAGAGGAAGAGTTTTTATGAAGGCTGTTCCAAAACATTGAATACCTAAAATAAATAGAGTAAGTTATACATATAAATTAAAGTTCAGTACTTTCTTTTGAATCTGCTTAATATTAACAGATCCGGACAGCTATATAAATGGATTCGTATACTGAACGTCAGCCCCAAATTCTTTTTCAATTTGTAATCATAATAGATGCAGGTTCACTTGCAATTGATCAAAGATAGACATGAGAGTACCAAACTTTAGGAAAAACTCATGATATTTATCTTCGTAGAAGTAAAACGAAATGAGACACTTTTGTCACTTTTCCACAATTTATTTAATAATCACTACCGGTTTCAACCTTACGGTCATTTTCAAGTAAATAACGATATAACAGATCAGTAGGTGAGAACAAAGTGAAGGTTATACTATACGATACAGTGTGTTCCAACGAAAATTTGACCCCCCCTCTAACTCCGAAATGAGTAACATTAGCGAAAAACACCAAGACACGTCGATTTTTGTTTCGAGGGGGAGCATTTTTCGAAATAATTCGAAACTTCTCAGATCAACCTCCTACCCCCAGCAACCCTAACTTTGAAATTCATCATAGGGAATAAGGGTCGAGTGGCACCTTACTGAAAAGGTCTGTCAATTCTCCACCTTGATTTGTCATTTTAGAATTTTAAATTAACATACAGGGTGTCCCAACCAAGGGTGAAGTTGAATTCTGGAAATCCCAAATACTAAATGAAATAGATTTATTTTGGCATAATGCAAGCGCAGGTTTATGCTCGGTCTAGAAAAACGACCTACACTTGTGAATTTGGAGTTGGTGCAATCAACCCCTATTTCCAGCATCCCCAACTCAAAAATCATTCGATCGATAATAGGTCAAGTGGCACCTCGTTGGAAAGGTACTGCAATTTTCTCTTCGAATTTGGTATTTTCGAAATTCAGAATCATCATACAGGGTGTCCCGAAGCAGGAACATTGAAAATCCAAATAACTTTTTGAAACTGGTTCATTTCGGTATACGAGAACATGTTTGAGCCGAGAATAGGACTTTCTTGTGTGGTTATAGAATTTTTGCAATCAACCCCTTCCATTCAGCATCCCCAACTTGAAAATCATACAAATAATTCAAGTGGCATATCTTCAGAAAGGTTTTTTGAATTCCAGAATGATTAAAGCATTTCATTCAGTTCGGCTCTCCATACAGGATGTCGCTTTCGAAAAATTCAATATCGTCATTTGAAATTATCATCTAAAATTAATTCGAAACTGTTAAAAGTATTGGGGTACGATGTGTTGAGCATCAATTTCGAAGAAATAAAGCTGATTTCTGCATTGAAAATGTTCACATTTTTTCATTTCCATCTGGCGTGCAGTCATCTGTTATTTCTCATTTTGCAATGAAATATTATTATTATTCAGATCAGTTCCTCATTATTGTTGTTGTTCGTCAGTTGAAATTAATCTGAAAATGGTTTATTCCACTGAGGAAAGGGTCGAAATTGTATCGACGTATTTTCGAAATAACAGTTGTGCCAAAGAAACGGCAAGGATATTCGATAGGAACCATCCTGAAAGAGAAAGGGAGTCAGTCACCAGTACGTTAAATATTTGGTTGACAAATTCCTAGCTACGGGTTCGGTGGCAAACAAAAAACATGAAGTGGCTTGTCCTGTCAGAAATGAGGCAACGGAAGTGGCAGTAGTGGGTCATCTACAAATGGAGAATACTACTTCGATCAGAAAACTATCTCGTCTGACTGGTGTATCAGCTACAACTGTCCATAGATTCGTGGAACATCACAAATTTCACCCCTAGAAGGTAAAATTAGTGCATGAAATAAACGAAGATGATCCAGATCGTCGTTTACAGTTTTGTGAAAATCTAAGTGAAAACCTAAACGCTAATCCAAATTTTCTGAATAACATCTGTTTTTCTGATGAAAGCACCTTTATGCTCAGTGGTGAAGTGAATAGACATAATTGTCGATATTGGGACACACAGAATCCTCATTGGTTTAGAGAGGCCCACACGCAAAGGCCTCAGAAGTTGAACGTTTGGGCAGGAATTTTTGGCAATCATCTAGTTGGGCCTTTCTTTATTGAGGGTAATCTGAATGGAAATGGCTACCTACAGTTGTTAGAGGAACACATACATCCTAGATTGACAGAAATTTTACAGAACGATCCAACTCTTTCTGAGGACGAAATGCGTTTTCAACAAGACGGTGCTCCTCCGCATTATGATGCTCGGGTGCGCCAATATTTAGACGAAAATTTCCCAGGAAGGTGGATTGGTAGAAGAGGACCTGTTGAGTGGCCAGCCAGGTCACCATATTTAAATCCCCTAGATTTTTTTTTGTGGGGCCATCTAAAATCTAAAGTTTATGCCACAAGACCAGAAAACCTGGAGGAGCTGCGGATGAGGATTATCACAGAATGCCGACTTTTGACTCCTGAAGTTTTCGCTAATGTGAGAAGAGAGTTCGAAAATCGTCTGTATAACTGTATGGAGGTGGGCGGAGGTCATTTTGAACAATTATTGTAATAATCAAGTTAGTTTTTGTTTTCAATTGAATACAAGTTCAATAAATCTCGTTTTCCTGTTTAGATGAGCATCCAATCAGTTTCTCCATCATCCCTCATCCTGATCCTCACGCCAGAAAACCTCGATTGCCAAACTGAAACCAATGCCTCAGTGATTCAGAAAATAGAAAAATCTTTCTGGAACTTTGCCACTCAACCTGTAATCACTTGTATGATTTTTGAGTTGGGGATGCTGAATGGAAGAGATTGATTGCAAAATTCCATATTCACGCAAGAGAATCTTATTCTCGAATCAAACATAAACATGTTCTCGTATTATACCTAAATGAACCAGTTTCAAAAAGTTATTTGGGTTTTCAGTGTTCCTGCTCCGGGACACCCTGTATGCTGATTCTGAATTTCGAAAATACCAAATTCGAAGAGAAAATTGAAATACCTTTCCAACGAGGTGCCACTTGACCTATTTTCGATCGAATGATTTTTGAGTTGGGGATGCTGGAAATAGGGGTTGATTGCACCAACTCCAAATTCACAAGTGTAGGTCGTTTTTCTAGACCGAGCATAAACCTGCGCTTGCATTATGCCAAAATAAATCGATTTCATTTAGTATTTGGGATTTGCAGGAATTCAACTTTACCCTCGGTTGGGACACCCTGTATGTTAATTTAAAATTCTAAAAATGACAAATCAGAATGGAGAATTGACAGACCTTTACAGTAAGGTGCCACTCGACCCTTATTCCCTATGATGAATTTCGAAATTAGGGTTGCTGGGGGTAGGGGGTTGATCTGACAAGTTTCGAATTATTTCGAAAAATGCTCCCCCTCGAAACAAAAATCGACGTGTCTTGGTGTTTTTCGCTAATGTTACTCATTTCGGAGTTATAGGGGGGTCAAATTTTCGTTGGAACACACTGTATAGATATTAAGTAATGGGGATGCATTAAGCTCTAATTGGCTGTTGAGGGTAGTTTTTTCATAGTTTGTTGATCTTCAAACTTTCCAACAAATTAATCTCTTTCTCCTTGTTATATTTATGAAGGATTTAAGGTTGTCTAAAGTTATCGAGTGGTTGGTTGATTTAATGTTTTTAAATATTGGCGAATTATTATCTGAGGAAATATGTTTCTTGAATCTAGCTTCAAAACTCCTCCCTGTTTGTCCGACATAGGCTACTTGACATTCATTGCATTTGATTTGATAAATTCCTGATTCCTTGAATTTTTGTTTTGTTTGGCATTGAACAATAATCTGCTTAATTTGGAGCCGCTTGAGATTGAGATAGTTATGTTGAATTGAAAAAGTAATTACTAATTTTGTTAGAGAGTTCGTCAGTGTCTCTGAAACTAGTGTATTTTTTTAAGGGTTTCTACGATGCTATATAGTAATTGAAAGTAATACATAGTTCTTTGCGTTTAATAATTGTATTTAGAAAATGTTGTGGTATATTGTTATTTGAGTCAATTTTTCTGATGATGTTAAGTTCAGTTTGGAAATTTTCTGTCGAAAGGAGAACAGAGTAAGCTCTATGAATCATGGAGTTATATGCAGCTATTTTGTGGCTCGAATGATAGAAGGAGTCCATTGGGATCGATGCATATGTGAATGTTTCCTTTCTGTATATTTTATAAGTGAGATGGTTATTTGAATTTATGATGGTTAAGTTTAGGAAATTAAATGAGTTATTACTTTCTATTTCAGCAGTGAAGCTGATGCGGGAAAGTATTTTATTCAGGAAATTTGAAAATTACTGACTTTGTTTTGAACCACGAAAACCAACTTAAATGTCATCTACATATGTGAACCATAAAATAATATGTTTTTTAGCGAAATCTGAGTTTATTATTGATTTTTTCTCTAAATTATTCATGAAAATGTCAGCTAGTAGGGGGCTTAGAGGTGATCCCATTGGAAGACCTGAATTTTGTTCAAAGATTTTAGATTGAAATTGGAAGTAACTTTGAGATAGGCGTATTTGGCGAAGATTTCTAAGTTCATTAGTGATATATGGTGGTGTGTTAGACTCGGATAAGATATCTGTAACATGGGTAAGACACTCATCCGTTGGAATGTTCGGGTACATATTTTTGATATCGAAAGAGACTAACTTAATATCTTGGGAGATTGTGAGATTTGAAAGTTTATGTATGAGATCTACAGAATTGGAGATAGTGTATAGTGCGTGAAAATTATTGAGGTCTAGAAATTTTTGATTTAAAATTTCGCTAGTTTACCTGATGGTGTATTTATATATGACACTACAGGTATTGAAGATTTTCTTCCTTATGTAGTTAAATGTACGGATTGATTAAGCTACATAAGGAAGATTCTGGAAATTAAATAATAAATATATGATTCAGCTGGTCTGAAACTATATTTCTCAAATATTCTCATGTCAATGGCACTTCCTGTTGTACCGGAAAAGCATTCCAAATTTGTTATTTAATATAGAACACCCTCTATATTGATAACTTTTTCGACAACACTTGTTGTTCCCATTATAAAAACACCTAACACATAAGTCTAGCTTGTTTCATTGATGAAATATCCTAGTTTTACTCGAAAATTATTGACTCTTTGCTTTTCAAAAAAATTGATATATCTCGAGGGCGGCATGAACTACCAAATTAGTGAAAAGTGTTTTGCGAACACGAAATCATGCGGGACATAACTCATGTCCGTCTCTGGATGGTTTCTTGCGAGGTGGACTGCCAGCTTTCCTGTCACCTTTTTGGGGGTCTTCCTGGTGGGCGCTTTCCATGTGGCTTGCGCTCCATCATTATGCGCGGTGATCTGTTTTCGTGCATTCTTCGCACGTGCGCATACCATTATCTTTTGTTTGTGTCTTCGCGTGCTTCCATGCCGTAGGTCATGATAGGTCTGATGCAAGTCTTATAGATCTTCACCTTGCTATCTGTTCCCATGTGCTGGTTTGACCATATCACATCTCTAAGGCACCCTGACAGAGCTGCTGCTTTAGTTATGAGACTTCTTACTTCTTTCGCCGGATCTTGGTAGCTGCAGATGTTCATGCCTAGATATTTACAGACATTGACTTGCTCCATTGACTTGTCTTCCACAACCACTTTTCACCTGACAGGTTCTCCGGAGAATGTCATGGCTTTTGTTTTTGATATTGAAATTACCATGTTGACTTATTGGCTGACTTGATGGAATTCAAAAAGCTGTCTCTGAAGATCGTTCTCCGTTTCTGCTATTATAGCTGCGTCGTCAGCATAGCAGACCACAGATATTTTAGAGTGGCCCATTCTGTATCCCAAATCTAAGGATGTGACTTGTTGTATTATTTCATCCATCAAGAGGTTGAGAAGGAAAGGGCTCAGGCTATCACTCTGTCTAATTCCGCCTGGTGTTTTTATGTTAGGTGTAGTATGTTCGCCTGACTTGATCTTTGTCACATTTCCGGTGTTTAAGTTTTCAATTAGTTTGGTGATTTAGGACAGGGGCTGTCTTTTTATTAGAATTTGTAGGATGTCTGTCAAGCGCACTTTGTCGAATGCCTTTGTTAAGTCTATAAAGCAGATTTAAGCAGGCTTGTTGAACTCTATTGATTTCTCCTTTAGTTGTTTTATTATGAAGAGAGCGTCCGTTGTTCATCTATTTGTTCGAAATCCAAACTGTTCCTCTCTATTCTCGATACGTGATTCCAATTTGTCTTTTAGGATGCCAGTGAGCAGTTTCATGGACGTACTGAGCAGGGTTATACCCCTGTAGTTTTCAGGTGATGTCTTTTGCCCCTTTTTGAAGATAGGAATAGTGATGCTGCTGCGCCATTCTTCAGGAATGAGTTTGTTTCCCCCATATTTTAGCAATTCGTTCGGGATGTTGTCTGTTCCCGCGGCTTTCCTGTTTTTTAGCTTTTGTTTTATTTTTCTCAGCTCTTCCTCTGTTATCAAAACATCATCTGGTGTTTCGTCTTCGTTCACCCATGTATCAGTATACAGAGTGCTCTTTTTCCCTCCTCACATTTCGAAAGAAAGAAACTTGAAAACTGCGGTTTTAAAATTGTAATCCAAATTTTTTTCAATTCATTAGGTTCGCTGTAAAAAACTGAATGAAGTTCCTCATACATACCCTGTACCTGAGATTTCAAGTTTTCAATTTATGGCGAAAAAATTAATTTTACGTACCTCCCTAAAGTTGGCAAAGGCGGCTTAGATTCCTGTACGTGCATGCATAGACAGTTCCCAGAGCATTAACAAATAACTGTCATTTTGTCATTGGATAATTGATAAATCAAGAGAAAAAAAAAGGCGAAACTGCAGTTGCTGTCGAATTTCCAAAGTCAAATTAGCAAATATTGAAACGAATTAAATTCTATTTTCCTAAATTTCATAATAATTGTTTGAAGTAATGACCATTCACTTCTGGACATAGTTCTACTCGACGCATAACACCCTGTGATGTGGTTTGCCTCAGTTCTTCCACATTCAACTCCTTGCAATTTGCGATCTATTATGCAAATCATATCTTGAACTCACAGGTTCAGAATAATTTCATCTTTCAGCGGTCCCCAAAGATAAGAATCCATAGGCGTTAGGTCTGGTGATCTTGGAAGCCACAAAGACAATTCATCTTTCTTCAAATATATCAGTTAAAATTCGATAATTTTCATTTATGCGAAGACCAGGCGCTCCATCGAGTTGGTACCTTGATTCAGCTACTGATGAAGTGTCAATGAAGTCACTTACTATCGTCCTCAAAATCTCCATATAAAGTTCGCCATTTAAGTTTTCATCATACATAAAATACGAAAATCTGTTGTTCTTCAAAAGTGCAAACTCATTAAAACTAAATTTATTTCGAGGGTTTCTTTCCCTCATTTTGGTTGGCCCAAAAGTGTGAGTTATTCCTGTTGAAACCCGCTCATTAGAAAATTTGGCCCCATCCGTCCAGATTATCCCTTTGAGAAAATCGGGATCCTCTTGTGTTCTGAGAAGAAAGATCTCACACATTTCTATTCGAAGTTGTGGATCCCCATCTTGTAGAGTTTGGACCAATGAAAATTTATGAGAATGCAGTTAATGTTTCTTCAAAATTCTATGAATACTACTTTGAGGTAAATTCAGATCATGCTCTGCTATTGCCAAATGATTAACAACAGCAAAATAACTTAGAACGGCAATTTCATTGTTTTCATTGTTGACTACAGGTGATGAAAATGATGTCTTATTCTGGACCATTCCAGTCGAAAAAAACTTTGTAACGTATCTCCTGAATTTTTTAGCTGTCATAGACGTTATATTTGGATATAATTCGTTAAATCTGTAACAAGTTCTACTCACATTCTGTCTCCCATCTCCATCAATGAAAAATAAATTAATGACTAATAAAATTAAACAAGTTACTATGTTTTAACTATCACTAATTTATTGATGTAAAGACAAAATTTTACATTGGTTGGACCGGTTTCAGACATACGTCCATTATCAACAACAAGCTAATGAAAACTGAATACTCATGTACAATACAGGAATTACCATGAATAAAATGCTAGTAGAGATCACAGTTACTTGAATAATGGTGATTGGTAGGTAATTAAATCTACCTGGTCGTTAAGGAGCTTAACCCTTTCTACCCTAGATGCCTTGAAAATTTCCATGGATTCAAAAAAAATAAGTTTATAAGATTTATCACAGGAATGAAGAATTTTTAGCTGTTGAAGTTCTGGAAAATGATGGCATTCATTCAGACAATGTGCAGCTAAAGCTGAATCATATTTCTGATGTAGGAATGGCAGGAAATGTTCTCTGTATCTAGCCTTGAAAGAGCGTCCTGTTTGACCTATATAAAAGGAATTGCACTCAGAGCATGTTAATTTGTATACTCCTGACTTTTCAAATTTATCAGTTTTATTTTTTGTGTTGAAAAGCAGGCCTGACAATTTGCTAACTGGTTTTAATGCAATATGAACTTTTTTACTATCTGACAAAACTCTAGCAACCTGTTCTGACGTCTTCCCAAAATATGTTAGAGACATAAATTTTTCGGGCTTTTCTCTCTTGGATTGGGGATATATCATGTTGAATGTGTTATTGCGTATTTTTCGATTATTTAAACTCTCTATTGCTTTTATATCGAAGCCGTTGTTCTCTGCTATTAACATAATGGTGTTAAATTCTGATTTTCGGTCCATGTCCGATAAAGGCAAAGAAATCGCTCTGTGAACCATGGTTTTGAAGGCTGCTATTTTTTGAGAATACGGGTGGAATGAATCTATGGGTATGACATTATCCGTGTACGATAGTTTTCTGAAGATATCAATTGATAAACGGTTATTATTCTCCCGGGTAATTGTTAGATCTAAGAAATTGATTTTACTATCGACTTCTGTTTCTACTTTGAACTTAATTTTAGGATGAATGTTATTAATGAAATTCAGGAAGATTTCTAGATGTCTATTCGTTCCAATGAAACAGGCTAAAATGTCATCAACATATCGGTACCAAAATAGAATATGCCTTTCAGTCGAAGGTGACGTCATAATTTTAGTGTTTTCCAAATTAGACATGAAAATTTCAGATAGAAGGGGACTGAGGGGTGAACCCATAGCTAAACCATTATTTTGTGAATATATCTTATTATTGAACTGAAAATAATTTTGGGTCAAGCATAAATCAAACAGAGAAATTAACTCATCTTTACAGACCACGTTGAGATTTCTTGCCTCTAGAATACTTGATATTAAGGGGACACATTCTGTTGCAGGTATATTCGAAAACATATTATCTACATCTAATGATATTAATTTTGCGGTTGGTGGCATGAGGAAATTATTTATTTTATTCGATAATTCTAATGAATTTTTTATACTATATTGTGAATGAAAATCTGAAATTGATTTGAATTTGGTATTTAGTTGCTTACCAAGTATTTGTGTTGGACTATTAGTATATGACACCACTGGACGAATGGGGTTAATTTTTTTATTTGTTTTAATGAAACCATATAATCTAGGAATTCTAGGATTCATTTTAATCCATATGTTTCTCTCGAAGCTAATAAAAAGTGATTGAATATCATTAGCGGCTGCTCTAAGTTGTTTCTGTATAAGTGGTGTTGGGTCTTTATGAACGAGTGTAAGCGCTTCTTTATTAATGAAATCTTCCATTTTTTCCTCATATTGTACTTTTGGAATAACAATTATAGCATTCGACTTATCTGCTCGCGTGAATACTAATGAATTTTCAGAAATTTTGAGTTTGATATTTTTGATTGAAATTTTATCTTTCCAGTTGGTTTGATTTTTATGGTTCTTTAAAATTCTTCTCGTCCTCATTAAAATTTTGGATTGGCTAATGTTTCTAAAGAGTTAGTGTGTATTTTAGGAACAAATTTACGACCTTTGGAAAGAAGATCTGTTTCTTTTTCGTTGAATTGAACATCAGATAAATTAAAAACCCTTTGACTTCCCTAAGAATTAACTCTATCTATTACGCGTGACTCGAGTGTGACTGGAAATTTTGATTTGAGTGATTTTAATTTTCTAGACTGTCTATGAAATTTTTTGAATATGGAAATACTAATTTTAGATCTCATTGTATCAATTATTCGAAAAATAAATTAGGTATTTGGTGATTTGTGTAGCTAGCCATTCTGTTCGATTTAATTCGACTGACAGTTAAAACAATAATAATTTGTTATCTACGCTCAGGAGTCTGTCTATACTCTGGGATATTTCTATGCACGTGCAGAAATCTAAGCCTCCTTTGCCAACTTCAGGTAGGTACGCAAAATTAGTTTTTTCGCCATAACTTGAAAACTTGAAATCTCAGGTATAAGATATGTACTTAATTTAGTTTTTTACGGCGAATCTAATGAATTAAAAAAAAATATGGGTTACAATTTGAGAAAACGTAGTTTTCGATGTTTCTTCGTTTCGAATTGTGAGGCGGAAAAAAGAGCATTCTGTATACTGACTGAGATTCAGTCGGATACGAGTTATATCCCGCATGGCTTTTTGTTTGCAGAATAACTTTCATCATTTTGGTAGCTCACGCTGATATCACGAGATATATCAATTTTTTCAAAAAGCAAAAAAATCGATAATTTTCGAGTTGAACTAGGATATTTCGTGAACTGAATAAGCTAGACTTATGTGTTAGGTGTTTTTGTAATTGGAATAACAAGTACCATCGAACCAGTCATCAGTATACAGGGTGTACTATATTAAATAACAAAGTTAGTATGCACTTTCGGTATAACCGGAGGTGAAAATATCTCAGGAATAGAGCTTCGAACCAGCTGAATCAACTACCGAAATTCAAAACGATAGCTCTCCATAAACGTCTAATAGGCAACTCAACTTAGGATACTCTGTATAACGCTTATTGTTCCAATTTATTTAGCACAGTATGTATTACCATCATTATCGGCCTATTCAAATCTACAATAGATAGCGATCGAATGACTGTTTTCATCTTGAATCGATAGGCCAATGGCACCACTCACATTCATCAATAACTTCCTAAAGGTGAATATTAAAATGCATCCGACTAAAAGCATTGACCCCAGGCGTTTATGAATTGAATATTGTGGAATAGGAACTCTTGAATTCGATCGATATTCTCATTCAACCTAAATTTGGAAGCATAAATCTTCGAGATTTATATCACGAAAGCGAATTTTGTGTTCACCAGACAGGCTTTGTATAATTTCGCTGGTTTCTACCTCCATCAATTTGTGCCAAACGAAAAGATTTATCAAGAATTCCTTTTTCACGTGATAACATTTATACTTCATCGACCAAACGGAAGTCGTGTATGAGCTTGGGTGTTTTATTACTAATACAAAAAGGTATAACAAATGTAGGAAATACCGAAGATTACAATAGAAGAATATTCTGATTAATCTAGATCTTAATTCTTTATCAACAGTTGAAGGAAATTATTAACTACGTAATAGTGAGATGATCATTTTTGAAGTTGTGCAAAATAATTGAACAAATACGTGAAATAACTAATTAATAAATTAGTCAGCTTATTTCTCATAGATTTATTGAAGAATATGTTCAACAAAAAGCAACTTTACTATGTTGTGATTTCGGAATCTTTGGCTTATGAACAATGAAGACACTATATCACCACTACACCAAAACTTTAACCTTAACTCTCGACGAGCGTTTCGCTAACTAAGTTAGCATCATCAGAGATGATGTTATATATATATATATATATATATATATATATATATATATATATATATATATATATATATATATATATATATATATATATATATATATATATATATATATATATATATATATATATATATATATATATATATATATATATATATATATGATCTATTATCATCTCTGATGTAGGTAACTTAGTTAGCGATACGCGCGTCGAGAGTTAAGGTTAAAGTTTTGGTGTAGTGGTAATATAGTGTCTTCAAAAAGTAAGTTAAATTCGATTGACACAAGGATTCGAGCCGTACAAGTGGATAGGGTTAAGACAACTATCTGCGGATGAGTAGTGAACATACTCTTTGGTAGACAGATGAATAGTACTCTGAGGAGTAGTTAGAGATGAAGGCCGTGAAGGAATGTTCACAGGGTGAGATATTCTCCTCACTGCTGTCGAACCTTGTGGTAAATTCACACGGCGATCAACATCTCCCTGAAAGGGATAGTAGTCAGTTTTAAGGCTGGTAAGTACTACCCTTAGGTAGGATTCCTACCCCTTTTTCGGTGGTCCCTACAAGTTGATGGCCTACTGGCAATAATCGGCACACTGGATGTTCACATCTAAGCTTACGCTGACGATATAGTTATTCTGACTGACGGAGATGACGACGATATCGTCTCCGTTAAGCTGTAGGAGGCATTTTCAGCAATGCATCTTAACTTCTATAAATGCATTTTGTATTTATATATATTATATATTTATAATAAGCTGAAAACCAGATTCGGACTCTCGGATGCCTTAATCGCTCTCTTGCAGTCTTATCTTGTCGGTCGTCGACAATTCATTCAACTTGAAAGTTTCCACTCTTGCTAATTTGAGGCTACTTCCGGTGTTCCGCAGGGTTCGAATCTGGGCCCTTTTTTGTTTATTATGTTCATAGATGATCTCCTGGATGTAATAGATAATGTATGCTGACGATTTGAAGATCTTTCTAGAAAACAAAACGCATCGTGACTGTGAGAGATTACAGCAGATTATTATTTTTGTATCTGACTGGTGTCGGAGCAATTGTCTTGACTTGAATATGTCTAAGTGTAGTGTAGTGAGCTTCACTCGAAAGAAAATGATTCAACTGTGCGATTATGAAATATATCAAAACTGTTTTAAGGCGATCCAATGAAGATAAAGATCTAGGTATCATTTTCGATCAATAATTCACTTTTTCATCAAACATCAACTACCTTTTTTCATCTGCCTCCAGACTATAAGGATTCATAATTCGTAATGATAACAATTTCATGAAGTCTTCAACTTTGAGTCGTCTTTTCAAAAGCCTTGTCAGAAGCAAACTTGAAAACGGCTCAATTATTTGGAATACAATTCATTCATGTCATATGTATCACTTTGAGGCCATTCAAAGGAAATTTCTGAAGTATCTTGCCTGGAGAGAGAATGGTGTTTATCCAATAAGGGGATGTGATCATACTCCCTTCTTGACAAGATTCAAAATGACGTCCCTTGAAATCAGAAAGGGCCTTCTGGCTCTAAGGTTTTATTTAGTCTGCTAAGAAACAGGCTAGATTGTCCGCCCATAGTGGCGCAGTTGAAGTTTACAATACTGAGGAATGAACAAATGTTTTCTCTTAATATCCCTAGGACGAATGTATTCATGCAATCTCCAATTTCGTTCATGTGTATAACCTATAATTTCATTTCTGCTTTATGTGATATTAACTTTGATTCATTTTCCTCTTTGAATTGGGTGTATTGGAACAGTTCACTATAAAATTCTGTAATTTTATTTTTAGTTTTTTTTCATCATTAAGTATTCTTCTTGCTGCGCTTGAAATCGGTATTTTGATATTTCATGTTAATTTTCATAATTTTTCCAATATGTATAGTATTTCCTGTAATTGGGTTTTACCTGTTGGAAATGAAGAAGTTATTATTTTGTTCGTCTTGCGTTTGGGCAGTTTAGGTCTTATAGTTGGGTTACTACCACTGAATTCAGTTATTGCTCTGTTGACTTCTGATCTTGCTAAGCACATATACTCGTTCTGCTGATTCGGCTCAGGAGGGCGTTCCATGTTAATATTCGTTTCCGTGGCTTCGATGTTATCTGTAGCACTTTCATTGACTCCGGCAAGAATACCGTTATGAGTATCATTTTCGCTTCTGAGTTCCATTGTGACCTCTTCTCGTATGCTTTGCAGCGTTTCTGAAGAAAGTTGCCTGTTTTTAACGATTGTTCTTCGTTGATCCGAAATTTTCTGCTCGGATATGTGCTGTAATTCAGGATATTATTATCATTATTATTATTATGATAAATAGAAGATAACGGCCTGCATTGTAATCACTAGAGCGTTTCGATCTATTCGTAATGCAGCCATGTAACTTATACTGAGCCTTGCCCCTCTTCACCTGATGACTAGAGGAGCAGCAAGAATTGCTAGTTACAGAGTCCATCAAATTTCCCGGAATGGGACAAACATGTTCAGTTTCGTGCCCGGCAGTTTACATGCCAAAATTGAGAACAAAGAGATACCGAGTCTGAAGTCTGACATAACAATAGTCAAACCAACATAGATTTGCCATTCCAGATCAGCATTCCTAGTAGACAGGAATGGCTAACTCCAAGGACCGTTTATTTAAGGTCTCTATAACCTAACCTAACCTTATCGGTTGTAGAATAGCCCAAGGTGTTAGAGCCAGTGCAAATGTTCTAGGTGCTGCGAAAGAACTGTCCTTCTGTTTTAGCGGGCTTGCTACTGTTTTTGAGGAAAAAATTCACCATCGACCACTGTACTTACCTTCTGCTTATCAGAGGATAGACAAGTAGGTCAATACAATTCGTTACGAATATCCACAATGCACTGAAGGCTTTGGAATTCAACAACTGCACGTCACGTATGTTGCTCAATGCCTCCCGAGGGACCAGAGCTTGAGCTCGGAATTTCTCTGGAGACCGCAAAAATGGAAAACAACTGGTGGGTACGGTAGCAACGGCTGAGCCTCACAGGTCTTGGCTTGACATCTGTGGATCTCCACTACAAGTGCAGAAGCTTTTCTCAACTTCTCGAGACCTGGTAGTTCTAATTGTCATATTGTCAGATCAAGTACATTAGAATACCCAAAAACCAAAATGAATCTTTAAATATACCTTCTCTTCCAAATTCATAAAATTCCCGTAAGCCTGAAATGTGAAGCCAATGCATTTTTGGTAACAGAAAAGGAGAGTAAGAAAGTTTTCCGAGAAGATAAAAATGCCTGTTCTGTCAGAGGAGCGGCATTAGTGTATCAGTGAATCAACGAATTAATCAGTATCCAAATTAGTATTCAATCTAGTTTTTTTCAGTTAAATAATATAATTAAGTTAATGCAGTCATCAGTAAGGTTTAGTGTTTTCTAGTGTACCGAGAAATGAAGAATGAAGCCCTCAAATCTATTAAGGTAATTTATTCGGTCTCATCCCTAACAAAACTGTTACCATTTATATTGGATATTCATATAACTAAGTTTTTTGTCATGATCTATTTTCTTCTTGTAAGTTGTAAATAATAATTTAATTTTTTTTCGCTGACTCATTATTTGGTCCTCTTCAGAGCTACCCCCTGAAATATGATCCCCATACTCTGAGTCTTCACCAATAGGGCGAACGAGGCACTCACGCCTCATAATTCACCTACATAAGTTAGAACTAGGAGGAGAACCTTTATGCAGAATATGCAAGGACGAGGTAGAGTCAATGGAACACGTCATTTTCGAATGCCCAACTGTGGACCCAATAAGGTTTGAAGAACTTGGACCTCACAAACTGGAGCTGACTGAGCTTATTAAGCTACCACACACTAAGCTTTCAACCTTAACAAGAAGATGAGACTGGAGGTGAAATTTAAGGTAAACTATCCACAGTGACAGTCTATAAACCCAAGGATAGGTACACTGATAACAAAGTGTTGATTAACAATAGAAATATCTGCTTACCTCTATTAATCTGATCTAATTCTACTGAAAATTATGGAAGATAATGAAGAGTTGGATAAATTTCGATAAAATAGCCGTATTCCTAATGAAAGTAGGTAGATGAAGGCACGACCATTGAGTCCAATTCCCCGTTATCGTATGCTGTATAATATCTGAGGTCTGTCATTGTCATATTCAGCGAATAAGTCTTTGCTGAGAAAAATTTTTGTCACAACGTTATGTTACAAATATGCTCAGCTTCGTGCCCAGCTTTTTACAGGCCGAAATTGGGAATGAAGAGATACTGAGTGTGAAGTCAGACACAACAATACTCAAACCAACATAGATTTGCCATTCCAGATCATAATTTTTATTAGACAGGAATGGCTAATTCCAAGGATCATCTATTCAAGGGTCCTCGTCGGTTTTTAAATAGCCCAAGGTGTTCCAGCAAGTGTAAATGATCTATGTGCTGCAAAGGAACTGTCTTTTCGTTTTGGCAAGTGTGCGACTGTTTTTGAGGAAAAAATTCACCATCGGCCACTGTGCTTACCATTCTGCTTATTGGAGGATCAACAAGTAGGTCTATAAAAATCCTAACGAGTATCCAAAATTCACTGAAGGCTTTGGCATCCAACAACTGCACTCACGTATGGTGCTCAATGTCCCCTGAGGGACCGGAGCTTGAACTCGGAATTTCCCTGGAGACCGCAAAGATGGAAAACAACCGGTGGGTACGGTAGCACCGGCAGTGCCTCACAGGTTTTGCTTTGATATCTGTGAATCCTCACTACAAGTGCAGAAACTTTGCTTAAATTCTTGAAGCTGAGAGTTCTAATTGACATATTAACTTGGCACTGACGACTCAGAATTCACCCACATCAGTTAGGACTGGGAGGAAAACCTTTATGCAGACTATGCGAAGACGAGGTAGAGTCAATGGAACACGCCATTTACGAATGCCCAACTGAGGGCAGAATCAGGTTTGTAGAACTTGGACCTCACAAACTGGTGCTGACTGAGCTCATTAAGCTACCACAAACTAAGATTTTAACCTTAACAAGAAGATGAGAGTGAAGGTGAAATTTAAGATAGACTGTCCATAGTGACGTAGCTTTCAATCATTCAGTCTATAAACCCCAGGGCAGGTACACTGATAACAGTGTTGTTTAACAAGAGAAATATATATCCTCTCTTAATCTGATCTAATTTTACTGAAAATTATCGAAGATAATGAAGAGTTGGATAAATTTCGATGAAGTAGCCGTGTTCCTAATGAAAGTAGGTGGATGAAGGCAGGACCTTTGAGTCAAATTTCCCGTCATCGTATGCTGTATGATATCTGAGATCTGTCATTGTCATATTTGGCGAAAAAGTCTTTGCTGAGGAAAATAGTTATCACAACCTCATGGTACCGATCTTTGTAATTTTGAGTTATTTTATGAGAAAATAAATTTTCCTAAATTGAAAATGTTTCAATGCCTGCTAAGTCAATCGAAACCAGTTAATATCAGACAAAAAACGCATCCATGTCAATGTCGTTAAACATGCCATATCCTACAATGCTCTCACTGACAGTTACCGAATAGCTGCAGTAATAAATTGCTGTAGTTAACAGAATACGTCTGCTCTGTTCTATTCATAGTGACTGGTAGAGTCCCCCAGGTACGTAAAGACATAAGGGACAAAATATTCTGCATCTGAAAACTGTACGAAATTAGGGGTCACAGAAGTGTACGAAACGGGGACGAATTATCCTGAGGAGCTAGCAGTAGAAAGCTTCCAAAACTGTTTCGAGGAATAGAAGATGGGCTTGGATGTACCAAATCAAAATAAAATATTATATTATAGCTGCATGTTATATTGTCACATAGTGAAAAAAAAATCCTAGGAAATCTTTAAAATTACCCATTGGCTCAAAATCATTGAAAGATATAGGAAAACAAATTTTTTTACAAGCTTCTATTTAACTTGCAACGTATGTATGTTTGTATGATCGGGTGAAATCTTACAACTCAATTTTAAGGCACTTGTCCTCAATCGATTGAGCTGAAATTTTGTATACACGTTTAGTTTAGATGACAATGCATTATTAACTGTGTGACGTCATTCTAAATCCTACATGGCGGCGTAACCAAGATGGCGGACCAAATATTCTCAATCCACTCCTACAATATGTGTATCAAATGAAAGGGCTTGCCAAGAATAACTAGAAAATTGAATTAAGGTAAAAAAATTCTTTGAAAACGAGCTTTTATTTAGATGCGCTAGAAAAAAACAATAATCTCTTACATCAAAACTTTTAATGTTAACTTATAACGTCATTTCAAATTTAACACAATTGACGAATTCATATGTTATAATATAGAAGCTTGTTGCGAGATATAAGTATCCATATTTACTTGCTGCTTATTAAAATTTCAAAACTAAGAAAGTAAATACAAGAACTGATATCTCGCGACAAGCTTTATATTATAACATATAAATTGTGTCAATTAAATTTGGAATGACGTTATAAGTTGACAGTCAAGTTTATTTTTTCTTTTAGCTTATTTAAATAGAAGCTTGTTTTCAAAGAATTTTTTTTCCTTAATTTTTCTTTATGATTTCATGTTTTAATTATTTCGATATTACAATATTGCATTTCTCACGGATGTCCCAAAGAAATACCGAGTCGGATGACAAACTGCTGACTTCTTGATTCCCGCGGCTTGATCGATTCATCAATGAACTTTTGAACCCAGAAAGCCAGGTATACAGGGTATTACATAAGAGTATGTCACAACTTTAGGGGGTGAATCTACGTGCAATTTTAAGAAAAAAAGTTTCTCCTTCAAAACTCATGCAGTTTTTGAGATATTCACCCCAAATTTGGAATTCAAGCTATTTTTCACAGCCTTCATCGTTACACGTCCAAAATTTTAACTAAAATTCACAAGGTGTTTTTTTTTTCGAGGCCGTGTCTCCTTTTGCCATTTTAAACTTTTTTATAGTGCACCAATGATCAGTGTACAATCAAATTTCGTCATCTTCGTTTAATTTAGAAACTTTTTTAACTTCTTTCTTTGATTCAAATCAATACAATTCAAAACTGCTTCCTCAATATCTGGAAATCTCATAGTTCGAGTTGCACCTTTCAAATGATTATTTACAGTAAAAGTTCCAGTTTCCCTCAACCTCCTGTGGATATTTGAAAATGTTCGTTTATCTGGTGTTACTCGATTCGGAAAGCGCACCTGATATACTCGCCCAGCTTATGTTGTGTTTCCGTCAGCCGTACATGTAATGGATATCAACTGATTCAGCGTTATTAAAATTAGCCATTTTTCTCACAGCAATAACTTCAAAAGTCTTAAAACTTATCGTTTATTCAATAAACAATTCGATCAGACGAGAACGGTGGGAGCTACGAAAAAATTACAGGTGTCAAAAAAGTTTCTAAAGTGAACGAAGATGACGAAAATTGATTGTGCACTGATCAGTGGCGTATTGCAAAAAAGTTTGAAAGGGCAAAAGAGAACATGACTCTGGAAAGAAAACACCTAGTTAAAATTTAGGACGTGTAATGATACAGGCTGTAAAAAATAGCTTGCATTCCAAATTTGGGCTAAATATCTCGAAGTCCATATGTTTGATATCAAGTCGTTGTTTTTCATTCGTGATCCATTCCGCATCTTCATTGTGTTCTTTGGGGTTCGACCATACCGATGACCAATGTTCGGTCAATCACTGTGCGTCAGGTACTTCTCTGTTATTGTTGGTCGCAGTTTTGTTATTTCACTTATGAAAATTGACCGTGCTTTGGAGGAACCTTTGGTTTTGGTGTTTCCTTTCAGTACACTTGACGTATCTTTCAAGCATCTTTCCTTTTGCTTGGAGTTTCTGCTTCAAAGTGCCCATATAAACGTCAATGTGTTATTTGTGATCAGGGTGTTTTGTGTTCGTACCAATTTTGCTATAAATTTTGCATATATGTGATTTCAAGCGCCTTGAGGGTTTTTGTTTCTCAGGAATTCTGTGAGACGACCAATTCCTGCTTTAATATTATCAATATCCTTCTCCAGTCGTTTTTGCCATGGTGGTTTTCTGACGATTTTTGGCTCAGCTTGAATCAGAGTTGTGGAGGCTTGTTGTTTGTGTAGTCGAAGAACCGCTACTGCGCCACAGTAAATCAAAGTGTGAATCTTCTCCAAGGTGTTCTGGTCGATGTATTCTTCAAACACTGAGTTTACGCTTGCTAGGATGATATTGGTGTCCTTGTTCGTCTTGTTTGGACAGTTTAGGTCGTTTAGTTGGGTTACTACCACTGTATTCAGTTATTGCTCTGTTAAGTTCTGATCTTGCTAAAAACATAACTTCGTTCTACTGATTCGGCTCAGGAGGACGTTCCATGTTAATATTCGTTTTCGTGGCTTCTATGTTATCTGTAACACTTTCATTCATTTTTCTACGAACGCAAGATGTAACGCTTATCTGTATGCTGTCATTTCCGATTCCAAGTTTGTAATCTTGCTATAGGAACGCATAATGAAGGAATTATTTCTGGGGTCCACTTCATGCGTTTCCTAGGGAGTGCAGCTCTCGTGGTCGTAGGCATAATGGCTTGCGCCACCGTTGAAACATCAAGAGTCGGTTGGGAGGATTCAATATTGTTTCCCATTTGGTTTTGTGTTGCAGTATCCCTACTCGATATCACGCTGCTTCCGTCGCTAACCGAGGGAGACTCTGACTCACTTTCCGAACAAGATCCTCTTCCTAAATCTTGAACGCGACAAGAGGTTTTGGTGGTACAATGTCGATTCACCCGTTTATTCCTTAGATTGTACATCATTGGATAAGTTGCATTTTATACCTACTGCCAGGTTCAGCTTGGGTACCTCGGGTTCGCTAAGTCCGTACGCAGAAACAATGTTCCTGAACCCCTGTGGACATTATTATTATTATTACAATTTAATATACGCAGGGGCTATAGGCCCATTTCCCCTTTCAAAAATAACATATTTTTAACTATCCGTGAGGCGGAAACAACAATGAATTTTCAACTAAAAAAAAACATGTGTAAGGGAAAAAAGTGAATCAAAATACATTTTGGAAGGAGGCGAAAATGAAAGAAAACTAACTAAATTATAAGGTCGATAATTCTGTAGAGAAAATCCGGTCCATTATATTTTTGAAAATGTTGACGGAAGATGCTTCAACAACCTCTGCCGGCAAACCATTTCACACCGAAAATACACGGTTGCTGAGAAAATGTTTTCTAGTTCTCGTAGTGAAGACTTCTTTTCTCAACTTGAACTGACTTCAAAACCAATTTTTCCGGAAATTTCAACACCCTGTAGCTCCGTTACGAAGCTTTTGCGGACCTATGTTTATATGAACTTTTTTTCTCAAAATTGCACGTAAATTTACCCCCTGAAGTTGTGACATACTATTATGTAACACATTTCACGATTCATTCACGATTCACAATTCATCTTTATAATTTCTGTGTGTTGACAAAGTGCCCGCCGTGCAGGAAAGGTGTGTGGAAGTCTTTAAAATTAATTTACTATTAGATCAAATATTTTTTTATTTGATTACGCTTAATGTTTCTGGTTTTTTTGATTCACTAAAAGTCCATCCTTGTTTTACGTTTTTAATGTTGATAAACAAAAAATCATTTTCTGTTTTTTCCTTCCTCTTGAAAATTTACTCTGACCTGCCCGTGCAAATAATGGATTCCCTACCTTAGGGAATTAGCGAATTATCTTCATAGTAGGTGTAAATTGTTAACGAACTGCCAAAAAGAATGTCGAGGTTCCATTACATCCTTTGTCATGAATGAACGTGAATGTCCGTACTGTTTTCCATCATCATATCTAAATCACATCACAGAAAGACTGGTACACGTGAACTCATCTTGAAAATACATTATACTACACTAAGAAATTTGTTCTCAACACCTATTATAGTATCACTTCGTATGAGATAATCTCATTTTCAATAATGAATACAAATGCTGTCAGTGGGTGTATAAGTACGATTTATGTTGTCAAGTAGCGTCAACGCGAATAATGTCTGTATAGTTGACCGCTAGGAATCAAGAGGCGAAAGGTATTTCGATTTTTTCTTCGTTTTAATTAATACATTACTATTTGCTTGTTATACTGCCTTCTGCCGCTCAGGCATAGCACTCATTTTTATGGCGTTTCATATTAGAGGGATTAAAGAAATAACTGCAAAATATTTTAAGTGGTAGTTCCTATCAACCAATTCCTATAACTTTATCTACAGAGTTTTAGTTTTTATGTGAGTGCCCCTTTAGGACTGGAGGTTAGTTGTAAATATATGAAATTCTAAAAAGGATATTGTGTTATAACTTCAAAACATCGAATGAAAATCGGAATGTCAATTCCGAATTTTTATTAGTATATAGTTTTTCATCTTAAAAATATTCGTATTTGGCAGTGATTAAGATTTAAGATGATCTCGTATATAAAAAAACCCCGAAGAAAATGAAATAAAAAATGCATTTGATCTCGATCGCAATGCCTCCTAGCTGTATCAATTATGAATGAAAACGATATTCTTATTCCTACTATACAGAATGTAGGCTGAATTTTTGCAGAAAGAATAATATTTATATTAGTAGGTTTTCGAATAACAGAAATCCTCAACAAAATTGTGTTTTGCATTAAAGGATATGCGTCTAGTAAAATTCGATCTACTCTAGTAGGTCTAAAGGCTTCAATTTATTTGATGGCAACTATAAGGCTCTTCTGCCCATGGATTTACCGTTTCAAAATGGCGACCGTTTATTTTTTAAGATTACCTCGAATTGGATGCTCGATAAATATGCCAGATCAATCTTTCTTATTGTCTTACTATAGGGTGCATTTACAGACCTCTGCCTTCTGCAAGTATCTAACTGACCTCTCCGTCTACAACAAAAATATCAACCTCGCCGGTAATTTCAACCTCCTGATATTAGATAGCGCATCACTGCTAGGAAGTTCCGTTCTCCCTCGGCCCTTTTCGTCCGAATGTTCAAAGGAACATACTATATCCAAAAAGTAAATGCTCCTACACGTTTCAGGGATCAGCAAGTCCCATCGCTATGGATCTTATTCTCGTAAACGACCCTATCTCCGTTTATGATGTGTCAAACCTTTCTCTATTCGGTAAGTCAGATCACATTGTTATCAAGTACTCTACTTACTTCCCCAAGCTAAGCAAAATGGGAGTACATCAAAACCGTCATTTACCACGTGCTGAAGAAAAAGCTCACCGAAATCAACTGGAACAACTTATCAAAATGCTGAATTTTCGTGGTTGATATGTGGTCTAAATTTGTTCAGAGTCTGTAAAGCCAGATTGACACTTGCTCTACTTCAGTATTGCAGCAGTTGCTTTTAAACGATAACATTTTGAAAATGATCCAGCACAAAGAGTCAATACGGCAGATATATAGTCGACGCAAACTACACGAGGCAAACGCCTTGCCCATCGCCAGTACTCCAACTTGTTTTTCAATCAGTCTTAATACTGCTTAGAAAAGTTCGAATCAGGACTAGCCTCTTCCACGAATCGAAAACATTTTTGCAAATATTTGTGATCCAATCTCAATAGTAAATTGCCCCGGGTGAAGAACAAACAAGTTCACTCGTAAACTACTCCACTTGCCACCGCAAATGATTTATCTAAAACATTCGCAGCTTCCTTCACTGACAAACCAGATAATCTTCCTAGTCCAACCACTACCAGATCCGATCCAGCTTTGAGTGATATCCAATTTTCCACCAGTGACGTTAAAAACATCTTAAATAGCTTACCTTATTTTCCAAATCCTTCTCGTTGCATTCTTTGCCTTCACCTTGGCTCTGTTGTCTGGTAACACGAATTTTCAAAAGAATAGATGAATTGGATGCCAACAATAGTCAATTTGGTTCTAATTGTGGCTAAGATATTTGAAAAAAATTATCCTGGAGCTAGTTCTCGACTTTATGCTGACAAACCGTATCATACCAGGCAACCAACATGGTTTCATGGTTATATACTTGGACTTTTCACGATCATTCGACCTTGTCCCGCACAAGACGTTCTTACTAAAACTGGAACATCTAAGTTGAGGGGCATCTTGTTGCTATGGATAAGAGGAATTCTTGGTTGATTGAACTGTTCGTGTCGGGGTTGGTTTTTCTATTCGTTCCCAAACTAGTCTCCAACGCTCTGTTTTGGGGCCTCTCTTGTTTCTTTTATATATCTCCGTTCTGTCCTGTTCTCTTAATTCATAATGTTTCATGTTTGCTGAGGATACCAAGACCTACAATTGTGCATTCAAGTGCGGTCACGTAATTCAGAACGACATCGGCAATGTTGTGAAGTAATCAAACGAATGGCTCTTGCCATTATACATTTCAAAAAACAGGGTCATCCATATGGGTAGAGTCAATCAGGGTACTATCAGGGTCCGTAATTCAACTAACCATCTCTTTTGGTCTCTTCATAGTTTTGCGCTTGTTGAACAGATTCTTTTATGCATGTGATCCGAAAACTTGAATTACTCTCTCCAAAACGTTTGTCCGTCTTATACTCTAGTTTGGCGGTTCTGTATGAAGTGCCTCACCCATACTCGACTCAAACCTTCTCGAAAGTATCCAATGCCGGGTTACTAGGATTTCGGATGGTTTCATCTATTCCAACCATGAGGAAAGCCAGCGACTGATGGACATCTCAACCTTTGCCGACCGTCGCAATCATGGGGACCTCATAAATACATACCGAGCCCTCCACGGTCAGTTTGTTGTGAAGTGAATCTGAGTTCACTTTTCTCCTTGAATACCGACGCCCGTTCACAGGGTCATAACTTCAAATTCCTGAGTGAATGTTTTAGAACTTTTACCATGTCTTCCAGTAGTGGAAACGACTTCCCCTGAGTCTGATAAACTGCAATAGTTTCTTTTCTCGTCTACACATATCTATTCGTTTCACTTATTTAAAAATCATCTGTTCTTGATTGTATTGGACCTCCACTCTTATTTCAATAAATAATAATAATAATGAAAAAGGAGAAGATTCGTTCAGAATACAAAATCGTCTGTGATAAGAACAACTTAGAAGCGAAAAGAATGAGGACGCGGATTAATGAATGTTTTCAATTTACACGCCGAACAGATTAAAAATCTCAGACAATTCGTCTTTGCAAAAGCTCGCACTTCGGAACTCCATAGAGTGGTATCGTTGGCTGATAAGGGATATACACCTCTGAATCTTGCTATCAGGGATGACCTGCTGAATCTACCGTTCCTGTCACATACTGAAAAACAAGAGCAATGGTCAAGAAAGGAATTGCATGGACAACATCACCATGAGATTAATCAACCACACATCGACAAAGAAGCTTCCAACAAATGGTTGATGAAAGGAGAATTATTCGCGGAAACAGAAGGATTCCTTATGGTCATTCAAGATCAATTGATCGCTACAAACAACTACAAGAAATTTATAATTGAGGACAGAACATTACGTCCGACTGCGAACAACTGGCCAGTACGGACTATCTTCAAAGGCATAAGCAAGTGTGCAACATTATCCATCAGAAACTTGAACACAAGAACGGACTTCTGAATACCTTCCAGCCATAAGTATCAACCGGTGCCCGTATTGGAAAATGACTATCAGATTATACTACGATAGGCCTGTTATCACTGACAGAATGGTGACGAATAATAGGCCAGACATAGTGGTGTATGATAACAGAGCCAGAACAGCAATGCTGGTTGATTTTGCCATACCTAATAATAATAACGTGCTGAACAAGTCCCAGGAGAAAAAGTCCAAATACACATAAATCTGACCTCCATAGAGGGATTCCTTATGGCCATCCAAGACCAAGTGATCGCTACAAACAATTACAAAAAATTTATAATGAAGGACAGAACATTACAAACAGATAAGTGCAGAAAATGCCATATAAGATCGGAGACTATACAGCATATTACGTCCGGATGCGAACAACTGGCCAATACGGAGTATCTTCACAGGCATAATCAAGTGTGCAACATTATCCACCAGAAACTTGCACACAAGTACGGACTTCTGAACACTTTCCAGCCATATTACAAGTATCAACCGGCACCCGTATTGGAAAATGACTCTATCAGATTATACTACGATAGGCCTGTTATCACTGACAGAATGGTGACAAATAATAGGCCGGACATAGTGGTGTATGATAAGAGAGCCAGAACAGCAATGCTGGTGGATGTCGCCATACCGAATAATAACAACGTGCTGAACAAGTTCCAGGAGAAAAAGTCCAAATACACAGACCTTGCTATTGAGATCAAGCAGATGTGGCACCTCGATAAAATAGATATTGTCCTGTCATCGTATCCTCGACTGGTTTAATACCCAAAACTTTGCATGATGGCCTTAAGAAATTAGAATTGCATAATAATACCTATATAGAAATGCAAAAAGCTGTAATTCTTAATACATGTAAGATAGTTAGGAAATTTATTTCAAGTATATTGTAATAGAGCCTATTCCCTTTGATCGCTGAGTCTAGGAAAGGTGAATTATATCCAGCTAAAAGCTGGGATAGTACAAAAGTCAACGATAATAAATAATAATAATGAAGAAATTAACCAATAATAAATTTTAAAAATGTGATGACGAGACACATGTATAGATTTCGAAATATATCTCAACATTGAAATAGGCATAACAATTTGAACTTGAATTTTACGAATTCAAGTAATGAATTCGCAATCAAGATGAAAACTCTACTTCAAATATTCTATTCTTGGAAGAAGCACTCAACGGTAGGGTAAACAGATAACACTGTCGATATTGGTCCCAAGAAAAGCATTATTGGATTCTCGAATCTCAATGTCAATCACTTCACATATCGGACCATTTCGGAGATATTTGAAATGTTGCGGCGAATTTGTTTCAAGACTTGACTTCTGTAAAGTTATTTGCAGTTATCACTTTTAGCATTCACTAAGATGATTTATCCATTTATCTATTTCACCGGCAAAAACTTATTCTTGATTGTTCTTTGTGGAGTTCTAATAATTTTTTTCTACACATTTTATGATGATGTCATATTCCGGCAGATATTAATGAAAAACCAATAAACTACATCAGGTGGAAAATAAAAAAAATCGCCGAGTAGTAGTTGAACTCAATTCGAAGCTTGACGTTATATGAATAGTTCGTTCTCTCTTTTTCTGAATATATTGTACTTTTTTACTGAAAATCAGTCCTTAAAATTTGATTTTTATAAAGATTATAAATTTTGCTGTTGAGAATTCAACGTATTCTCCACCCAATTATACATCCAAAATAATCGAACAGGCACCAAAATATAAAGATATCAACAAATATCATCGATGTTAACCTTGCTATTATCCATGAAATCCGAAAACTGATAAATATACCGCTAATCGATATTGCTGAATAGCATATCTGTCTGAACTATTTTATAAACTAATATCGTCGCGTCACAAAAATAATTCTTATTCGATTATATCAACACATAATTTATAACGTGGTCTTAGATAATTATATTCATAATTCATTACCCTATATCGCGGCACAATTTGAAATATTACGAACCCTCGTTAACAAGGAGTTTTCGAGTGAAATGATATTGGTATGTGACATAAAAATTTAAATGATTCGTTTATTACTCGGCAAATATTTATTAAAAATACTAGACATATATTTCGGGTTGTTAACCCATTATCAAGAGTAATACAATACTAAATTCAAAATGAGTGATTTCACTTATGTATTACGGCATTCACAACAGGATGCAAATTGAAGTCTAGTCGGTCGTTGCAAATTGGCTGGTTTTTCCTATGAGCGGACGTAATTTCAAAAATCTCCAAGAAGTCCTTTCTCTTTTATTACCTGGATGCATGAGTTCGATATTCTCGAAATCTAAGAGATGATTTTTATTGATGCAGTGGTCCGAAGAACCTTTAGAATTTTTATTTTGGGAATAGATCTTTTATGTTCAACTCTGTTCTCGATGCATCTTCCGGTTTGACCTATACAAGGATATTCACCGTGACCGTCCGTTAAAAACTTTTTGAGTTCCAATTACAATATGAAGCTGAAATTTTATACGCGGCCATAACTGGCGATTTCCAATTGAAGTAAAATATTTTCGAAGTGATACCATTTCCAGTTATACCTGAAGTGGGTCATCACTTTGTTATTTCAAATGGCAATCTACCTTTTTTATTATACATCTAGAACCGACATTTTTGCAAGGAATAAAATACCCAAGTTGTTGGCACTTATCTGTCAAGGAATTTTTTAGGCAGTCTACTCATGTCAAATGTTTATTGCGTTGTTTTGTATGATTTTTTCAATTTGGCCTTTTTCAAACAGCAATAACTCAATTTTTTCAAATGGCACGTGCCAATTTTTATATCGCCATCAGATGGAGCGTCAAATTTCAGATGGAATTATATAAGCATGTACTATACCCATCTCTTATAGTTCCGAAATAATTTGGGAATATGGCGATATAAAAATTGGCACATGCAATTTGAAAAAATTGAGTTATTGCTGTTTGAAAAAGGCCAAATGTATGAAAAAATCATAAAAAACAACGCAATGAACATTTGACATGTGTAGATTTGCTTAAAAAATTTCTTGATCCTTCTTCTATTCACCCAAGCAAAAATTGTGTATGTAGTGCAAAAGATCTACGAGCTACAATTTTTTTAAATGTTCCTCAAAAATCGAGTTTATAACAAAAATAATTAAATCTGTCAAAAGTTCTGACAGATAAGTGCCAACAACGTCGGTTCTAGATGTATAATAAGAAAGGTAGATTACCATTTGAAAAATAACAAAGTGATGAGCCACTTCCGGTATAACCGGGAATGGTCACTTCGAAAATATTTCACTTCAATTGGAAATTGCTAGTTATGGTCGCGTATAAAATTTCAGCTTAATATTGTAATTGGAACTGCAGTTTATTTTATTAACATTATCAACCAATAATGAACCCAAATTCTTTTCATTAGTGTTGATGATATTCATATTATTACTGTGTAATCTGTTACATATTTTGTTGCTAATATTAGGAATATAGTTCATTGGAAATTTTTGTTAGATTTCTCAGTGTGCAACGGATAAATGCTATGCAATAAAATTTTATGTCGTTTTTGTCTTATCAAGGTATCAATTAATTTTGGTTCATAGCCGTTGTTAATAGCAATTAATTCCAAAACTTGAACTTCATTCTCAAAATCTACTGCTGACAAATGAATGAAAAGCACTCAATTTGATAATCTGGGATTGGGAACCTCTGCTTTGAATCAGGGTATCCGAATAGGTTGGTTTTCTGTATATTTTAAAGGCAAATGAGTCATGCTAAGCTCTACCAATCGACAAGTCCAAGAAGTTCAAAGATTTTTCATTATTTGCATTTTCCATTGTAAATTGAATCGATCGATGAAAATAATTTGAAAACTATAAGAAACTATTGAGTTGTCTGTCTGTGCCAATCGAAATATAGAAGATATCATCTATATATCTTTTCCATATAAATACATTATTGATCGGGATGTTGGGGAACTGAAAATTCTATTTTCTAAATTTGTCATAAATATTTCACTTAATAACGGAGACAATGGAGAGCCCATAAGTAAACCATCTAATTGTTGATATATTTTATTATTGAACCTGTAATAACTTTGTTGGAGACATAGGTTTACAGCTGACATCGTTTCTCCTATATGAGTGGGGCTTAATGTACTATTTATGTCTTCCGAATTTTTATTATCACAACGGATTTTGTAATCCAACTATATTTTCTTTAATTTTTTCATTCAGTATAAAAACATTTCTTTTGCCAAATTTCATAATTCCAAGTTAACGATAAATATCCTATAGCATTTAATTCCCTTACAAGTGTCAAAATATGCACCAGTATGCAACAACAACAGCTGTATTTTCCGATTGCGTTAAATGAAATGTTTGTAATTCGATTGAGGTTACCTCATGATAATTGATACACATTTTTTAATTAAATAAAACAATGATGTTCCTATGTTCACTATATTGAAGAACGTATGATGCGTTTCTTCACACTGTGCTTGAGCAGATAATTAGGTTGATGTGCCTTATACATTGGATTGTTAAGAGCAGGTACTTAGCTCGATAAGAGTAAAATTCTATCAGGGTTGCTTCATCTAAGAACTGAAAAGATTAAGTAATGGTGATTGATTTAGGTCTAATTAACTGACTTTTCTGTTTATCGGTTACCAATGCTTTGCATAGGTTCAGTTTCAATGTATCATTTTCATCATGTTAACATCAAAATTATTATTAAAAGTATGGTTTTCCTCTAGTTGATGATTTGCATAGTGGGAATTTGTTTTTTGTTTGTCAAAATCTGATAATATGATATTTAAATTTCTTCTTCTTGAAAAGGTTTATCACAACTTTCACTAAGAGTTTTTATACATGTTTAAATCCAATTTACTATTTGTACCTGTAAAACAACTGATTTCGCTTTCGTCCTGGTATGGTTCAAAATCTGTTTATATAAGAAAACCATGTTTCTATTGTCTGTATTGATCTCCTAACGACAGCAATTCCTTCAGATTTTGTCAATACCTAGGCGACAAAATAGACACGATTCAAACACATCAACCGTCAGCTGAAGTGATCATAATGGAAGACTTCAACTTCCACTACACTCACATAAGACCTACAAAGCAGGAAGGCAAGCTGAGTCCTTCGGACAATAAAACCGACGTTCGCAATACTTTCGATCTCTTTTTTGTTTCAGATCTAGAAGATTTTCGTTCAGAGGTCTTAGCTCCTTTAGGTAACTCCGACAACAATCTCGTATCTGCTAATAGTAACTTCGTACAGCTAAGCAATAAAGATCCAATACCTTCCAGGATGATTTATCAACACAACCGAGCTAACTGGTAAGAGATGCGCGAATTTTTCTCTCATTTTACCTTTACTGAAGTCTGTTTTTCAAATCCAAACGTCAATGTCATTCGCACAAAAGCCTCGGTTAACGAAAAAGCTATCATAGTTGAAAACAGAATTGATGAGAAAAAAACGCAACAGATGAAACTAAAGCTGAATATGTGCGTTTCATACTCTCAAATTGATAAAGCGAAAACTTGCTTCAATGAAAGAATAAGGAATAGGCACTAGAACAGACCGGTTGAACTCTGAAGTTCTGGTCTATGACGGAGGCAGTCAGCAACAGTTTTTGCACGTCATCTTTCCCATCTGTGATCAGAGATGACGGTTCTATCGCATCATCGCCTAAAGCAGAGACGAATTTATTCGCAAAATTCTGCTTTATATACATCAAACGCAGTGTCACCAATCATCCCAATATGTCTAAAGTAAAATTCAGAGTACGTAAGGTAAGGCGCGTTCTTGAACAACTGAATTGTAAAAAAAACTGCGAGACTTGATGGAGTACTACCAACTGTTTGAAAGGAATGTGTTCCAGAGTTTGCACCCGTACTTAATCATCTGTTTTAGATTTCCTATGAAAGCCACACGTTACCGAAATGTTGGAAAAGTGCTAAGGTACAACAAATAACAATTCAAGGAAAGGAAATAAATACCTACCCCAAAATTATCGTCCAATCGGAATGTTGCCCATTTTGTCGAAAGTTATGAAAAGGGTAATAAACTATAAGCTCGTAAAATATCTCAAGTTACAGGGTATCATCAGTGATCGCCAATACGGTTTCCATAGACAACGATCAACTAGTGAGCTCCTTGCATCCGTTACGCATTTTTGGATATCAAAAATCGAAAAGCATGGGGAATCAAGAGCCATTGCTCTTGATATCCCAAAGGCCTTCGACAGGCTTTGATACGCAGCTTTGATGACGAAGGTAATCGCAAATGAACTTTCCAAAAGATAAATCGATTCGGGCATTAATTGGTGTAATGACTGAATCTTAACAGGTGAATGCAGGAGTACCCAAGGACTCCATACTCCCCCAAACTCTTTTTCTGTTGCAGATTATTAATCTGTCCCCCTTTTTCTTTTCAAAAATATATCACGTGTGCTCACAATTTCTTTCTCTTACTTTTAATGAAAAAGCCGAAAATTGTATGACTTTTTCCTAAATTATTTTATCTAATATCTCCATGTTCATTCTGAGAATTTACACGGAATGCTTAAAATAACTCATGTATGTTCTGTGCTCACATTAGGATAGTTCGAATATTAATTCTTGCAGTAACAATTCAGATAAATTACTCAATATTTCTTCAACAGGTGTATATAAAGTATCGTTTGTGATAACGAAGCGACCATGCGGTATGAAATCTGAAAAGTAATATGCAATCATTATTTTGAAACAGAAAACTAATTAGATAATCTATCACATGGAATGAAATTTAATGGAAATAATGAAATAAGATATTCAACCATATTGCCATTATTTTGTATGCATAATTGACAACGCCTGAGGATACTGCGACAAGCGTTGGAGATTTGATTATTGGCAACCAAACAAAAAACTAGCCAGCCATCTTACTGGCCTCGCTAGTTATGATCCTAGTATTGCCGGAATTTCTGTCAAGTAAATCAGTAACAGCCGCAATTTAATGTGGAGGAGCTCCATCTTGAAATTAGATATTTCTTATTCTTTCAGCAAGTGCGTTGAACATTTTCTAGATCCAAAACTGGGACTGGGAGTATATATATATATATATATATATATATATATATATATATATATATATATATATATATATATATATATATATATATATATATATATATATATATATATATATATTTTTTGAAAAGAGAGGATTTACAAAACTTTGAATAATTGTATTTACAATAAGTGCTTATATCTATAATTTTGGTGTGTCAGAAAAACGAAAGTGTGAGCTCAGGAAATGTAACAGGGGAACCATATTATCTTGTATATGATTCAACAAACAAGTGCAATAACCTGAGGAAAAAAAAAACTCGTTTCCCTGTCGCTATTGCACTAACAATAGCTTGTCTGTTTATGATGTGTTAGTGACGTGTGTACATAAAGGGTACCAAAGATTTTTCTGCTTAGCCGCTTCATTCTCTCTTGCATTCCATGATTTCCAAAAACAAGGGTGAAAGGAAGGGGGTTTGGGACAGGAATCTGTAACAATGGAAAAAGAAAAACAACAGAGAAATATTTCATCAATCAAACTTCTCATATGTCTAAACAAATCTAAGAAATAATTTTACATAGCAAGCAAGGTCATGAAAGGGACTAAGGAGATAATAAAAAAAATACATAACCTGCGATATTTCCTCAAATTCCGTCTCTGTTTGAACGAGAGAGCTCCGATGGCCAGGTTCAGTCTTCCAAGTGATGCCGATTATGATCTATAGATGTTTTAGAATCATTATGGACCCAATAATCTGGGTTGACATCGCCCGTATATTATTTCTTCGTAGAAGTTGTTTAATATAAAGAAAAATTTTGACAGTCGTTCGAAAAATATGACAAATGTCGTATATATATATATATATATATATATATATATATATATATATATATATATATATATATATATATATATATATATATATATATATATATATATATATATATATATATACTGAGTGATACATTAAGATGTATTGAATATACTTTTATGAGATTGTCGCATCTGAGGAAAGCGATCCAAATAAGCATCTTCTGCTGCATCCGCATCATTATCTCGAGTATAACATTGAATCATATTGAACTTGTTAAATCCCCATACGGCATGGTCGCTTCGTTAGTACAAACGATGCTGCATTCACACGATAGTGGTGACTTGAAGAAAAAACATTAAATAATTTATCTAAATTGTTATTGCAAGAATTAATTTTCGAACTTTCATAATGGAGCACATAACCTACTTTAACCGTGTAAATTTTGTGAATGAACTAAAGCTACTAGATAAAATAAGGGAAAAATTTACAATTTCGGGTTTTTTCATGAAAACGCGCCCTGAATGAAAAAGTTATGGTCAAATGTGTTTTTATTGTCTGAAAGACGAAAAGAATTCTATTCATCGAAGTGAAAGTTGCCTATGATTCATATTCAAAAAGTTTGCATTATAAATCAGAAACGATCGGACAAAACCCCACGTAGCTCAATTCTACGTAAAAATCTTAATGTCGAAACCTTTTTTACGTAACTTC
This sequence comes from Cryptolaemus montrouzieri, assembly GCA_013387265.2. Taxonomy (NCBI): domain Eukaryota; kingdom Metazoa; phylum Arthropoda; class Insecta; order Coleoptera; family Coccinellidae; genus Cryptolaemus; species Cryptolaemus montrouzieri. The sequence goes on from JABFTP020000185.1 coordinate 132,410,694, forward strand.
AAGAACAACCGAGATACTGGCGGTTGATTGAAAATTTTCAAAACTTTTCAAATAACTCGAAAGTGAAAAAAGATAGCTAGCGGCAATAGATTCCTCACGCAAGAAAGAACACGGAAAATGAAGGCGTCATTATCCTCCGTTCACAATATTTTACATAGCTGCAGTATTAAAATGTTGAAATCAGTCCATTTTCATATTGGTATGTATATCAATCGAATAAAGAAATTCATATATTCAAATTAAATTTACATAATAATCCTTCAAGATATAGAGCAATATGATATAATTTTCAAGATTTTTTAGAAATCTGTCAGATTATTGACGTTTATGCTTTCGCAGTTTATTGTTAGAAGAGTATTGAAAAATCGTATGTCAAGCTTTAGCTCAACTTCAATACAAATCGAGCGAATTATTCGAGTTTTAAGTTAGATAAAAAGTTATTTTTCTTTCACGTGATATAATATTCTTGAACCGAGCATGGTCCGCACACATTATTCTATTTTTAAGTAGAATTCTCTCAGTTTGTCATAATTATACTCTAAATCATTCTAAAAACTGTCAGTTGTTCTATTCTTGCCATTAAGTTTATTAACTTCTGTGAAGTAGTCAACTATATGGCTGAAAACTAATAACAAACACACTTTCAGAATAATGACATGGGTGCACCTCCTCCATCCGGTAATAGCATAAAGACCCCAAACCACTTACAATCTCATTACCTATGACGTGTCATTCGAGAGTCGTTGTCCACCCTATCTCTTGTATTTTGAATTAACCATGTTGCCTATTGATATAGTAAATTCTTGCAGCAGGGAATTTCATGAATAAGAGCCCTCTACTTCAATCTTCAAAACAAATATAACTATATTTTCATTAATATTATCAATTATATTTTGTTTTACTCACAGGATTAATATAAAATTTTGTGAAATCGGTTTGGAAATTTTCATTCAACCTTTGAACTTTTTTAAAAAAATATGGGAATATTCAACTATTTAGCGAATTCATAGCTATTTCTCCATTATGTTGCATGTAATGTTTGACAGCTGTTATAGAATAGAATATTCTGTAACGGGGTTAGAATGAAAAGAAACGATACGAGTCTGAAACTACAAGTAAAGAATTTTTTAATCTTACCGAGTTACTGAATGTATTTTCTCGACGACTGCAGATGTGAAAAATGAAAACAAATAAATTCAATCTGAAAAACAAAGACGTTTGTAGGTTTTTTAATTAATGGTGATAGGTATAGTATTTGAACAATTATTGACATTGAAAATTGGTACATTGGACACATTTTCAGTTATATTTCTCAAAACGGACTGATTATTTGAGGTAGATTGAACAGTCGTCAAACACGAAGAACTGGAAGATTAGGGGATGGTTTCTGCCGAATAAGCTCCATTAATTGACGAAACTAATTGATTTGCAATATTTATTTGATTTTGCAAAGAAGTTTCTATGTATCCTTGTTCGATTTCTTATGGTGTTACATAATAGTATGTCACAACTCGAGCGGGTAGATCTAAGTGCAATTTTAAGAAAAGAGTTCATATAAACATAGGTCCGAAAAGCTTCGTTACGGAGCTACAGGGTGTTGAAATTTCCGGAAAACATAAGGTGTTTTTTTTCCGATGCCATGTCCCCTTTTGCCGTTTCAAATTTTTTACAGGACGCCACTGATCAGCGTACAATCAATTTTCGTCATATTCGTTCAATTTAGAAACTTTTTTGACACCTGTAATTTTTTCGTATCTCCAACCGTTTTCGAGTGAAAAATTATTGAATTTGAATTATTTGAATTGTATGTTATACGCTAAATAGAAAAAATAATAGAAATACTCGATAGGTATGCCCAAAATTTGCTTTCAATTTGAAAGCTCGTCTTCTGAGACTCAACTTATATTCATTCAATATCAAACTAAAGAAAAGAACAATTGAAAACTAAATGAATTGCTGGAAGTGTCCTCCACCTGCAAGAATACAGGCCTCTGTCCTTCTTATCATATTATCACGCACTCTTTGAAATATTCCTGGGATATTTCTTATCGTGTCACACGAGGTTATTATTAAATTCGTCAATTCTTCTACAGTTTTCACTGGAGTGGTATGAACTAAACTTTTGAAATATCCCCATGAGAAGAAGACTAAACTATTTGAGTCTGGGGACCTAGGAGGCCATGGTTCTGGCACACCTCGACCATTCCATCGGTTGTTGTTGTATTATTCAAGAATTCCCTTGCTTCTCCACTGAAATGTGCTGGTGCCCTTTTATGCATGAACCACATTATGTTTCTCACCAAAATAGGCACATCCTCGAGCAATAAAGGTAACTCCTCCTCAAGAAATTGCCGATAAGCGGGACTGTTTAGCCTGTTAGGCAAAGAAAATGACCCAATCAAATAATTTCTAATTATTTCGACCCAGACATTTAGTGAGAATTGTTCTGAATGATGAGGTTCTTCTATTAAGTGGGGGTTTTTCTCAGCCAAATCAAGTAACAGACAGGCGAACATTTTCAAATATCAACAGACGGTTGAACGAAACTGGTACTTTTACTACAAATAATCATTTAAAAGGTGCAACTCAAACTATGAGAACTCCAGATATTGAGGAAGCAGTTTCGAATTGTATTGATTTGAATCTTCATGTGAGTACAAAAAAATTGGAAATCAGTTGAATATTTTACATGTTCTAGTTTGGAGGATTCTCCACGACTTTTTATTGTACCCGTTTCACATTCAACGCGTCCAAACTCTATTTCCTCCAGCTTTTCCTCCAAGACTGAATTTCTGCAGATTGTTCTTAAATAAAATTGGGGAAAATGCTCATTTTGATAGTGAAATATTGTTCACATAAGAAGCTAATTTCGTCTGTCGTCACATTATCGTGAAAATTTATGATAGCAGTTCCCGAAAGTTAGCTTCGTCTCATTCCTTATCTAGTTATGGAATGAAAATACATGAAAAACACATGTGTCAAGTGTTTCAAAATTAATATTCGAACTCAAGAGTTAGAATGTTTAAATTCTATTATTAAAAATAATTTCAGAACAATTACATTCAGTGATGGCCGTGGAGAAAAGATTTTATCTATGGCCCTTTGAAAGATTCTTGATTTGCTTCATATTATACGAAATTAAACGGTGGTTTCCTAAAAAAATATAAATCGTATACTTGGTAATCATAACCAAAACAATTCAGCGGTTAAGATAAATATCCTTTCATGAACTTGAATCGGATAACATAAATGTAAATGCAAATTAAAATACAAAGCGCTCCAATGAAAACGAACCACCATGAATAACTAGGCTGATTTGATTTTTCTGTAAATTTCCTAAAACAGATCTATTTTTAATTGCAGGAGGACATTTGTCCACATGTTCTCTATCCCTGGCAGCTTCCTCCCCTAATTTTGAATATGAAAAAGGAGTCATCTGATACCTTCTTGAAGAAGTAATTCCATTTCCTATACGTACATGCAATTAATCAACTGGTGACGAATGAAGAATGGAGATTTGTTAGCAAAAATTCATTTCATGAACCCCTTCGATCTCCGTTCAATGAAAACATTTGATCAAAATCGATTTGGTTGAATCGGAAACATTTTTGTTACTCATTTGAAGGTTTTCGTATCCATTCCCTACCCCTATCAACTACCACCCTGGTAATTTTTATGAAGAGATGTGTGATACCTCATAAGGAAGCCCCTCTGCTCCTCAATATCAGAGTGCTATTTTGAAATGCCAATAATTTAAGAGTTATACGGCTTGGAATGAAGAAAAATTATTACCTGGTCCGTCTTTGTGGCCTCCAAGGTCACCTGACCTAACGCCTATGGATTTTTATCTTTGGGGACCGCGGAAAAGTAAAACTCATTCTGAACCTGTGACTGGAAGATATGATTTTCATAATAGACTGCAAAATGCTTTCATGCAGTTGGACGTGGAGGTACTGAGGCGAACCACATCACAGGGTGTTATGCGCCGACTAGAACTATGCCCAGAAGTGAATAAACATCACTTTGAACAATTACTATGAAATTTAGGAAAATAGTGTTCAATTTGTCTTGATATTTTCTAATTTGACTCTGGAAATTCGACAACAACTGCAGTTTCGCATTTTTTTTCTCTTAATTTATCAATTATCCAATTCAATTCTCTGAGAACTGTCTATGCACGACAGGAATGTAAGCCGCTTTTGCCAAGTTTAGATAGGTACGTAAAATTCGATTTTTCGCCATAACTGGAAAACTTGAAATCTCAGGTACAGGGTATGTATGGGGGAACTTCATTTACTTTTTTACGGCGAATCTAATGAATTGAAAAGAAAATGTGAATTACAATTTGACAGCACAAAGTTTTCAATATATATATATATATATATATATATATATATATATATATATATATATATATATATATATATATATATATATATATATAGATGTTTCGAAATGTGTGGCGGAAAAAGAGCACTCGTATACTGACCGAGTCGGGTATGAGTTATGATTTTTTTTTTGTTTGCAAAACATTTTATTTCGTTATATCGTTATTTTAGTAGCTCACGTCGATTTCGAGATATATCAATTTTTTTAAAAAGCGAGAAATCGATACACTTCTGGTATAACCGGAAGAGTATCTAAATTATTTGTGTCCGCTATATTGGCTTGGAAGAGGGGGTCCTCATAACTGGCCTTCGCGATCTCGCGACCTTATGTGTTTTAACTATTTTTTTTTGGGGTTATTCAAGAATTCTGTCTATGATGAAGAGATAGTTTAGCGGGAGCACCTAATCCAAAGAATTTAGAAAGCTTGCGATTTTGTTCGAAACCAACCAGATGTTATCTGAAACCCTGTTGGGCATCTGGCAGTTCGCTCGAGGATATGTGTACGAGAGAGAGGGAGAATGTTTGAAAAAATGATGTGAAATTTTTTTCAAATTAATCTTATGTTTGAATTTGGGAGGCTTTTACTTGGTAGAATTCCATTATCAATAATGAAAAACAAGTACTGTGTTTTAAGAAATTTTTTTTAATAATTGCGATTCGTAACGCGTTTCACTACACCGTAGCTTCTTCAGACGAATGATTATGCAGAAAAATGTAAATGAGAATATAACTATAAATGTTCTTGAGTAATTAAAAGCTTATTGGTTGCTTCTTCTTAAGTGGTTATTTATGACAGGTATATCCAATAAAATTAAGGAATAGATTGCTCCCCGAAAAGATTCAATAGAGGTGAAGGCCTTAAATCAACTTGTTCATTGATGAGTCTACCTAAGTGTTTGTATTTATTGATTTCTAAAGTTTCCCAAAGATCTACCTTCCAATATTTATTATCTGTATGCAAAATTTCAAACTGTGGGTCGAATGAATGATTATTTTCTAAGAGATCATTCGCGTAATTTGAATCTGATTTTTTATTTGAAAAACTGCGTTTGTGTTCCGATATTCTAATATTAAAATTTCTATGTGTTCTACCAATGTAGAAATTATCACAGTCATTGCAATTCAATCGATAAACACCAGAAAATTTCAACAAAGAACTAAATTTGATTAAACAAATAGCCAAAAATAATGGTTACAATCCCAAACTAATAAATAATATTTTAAATAAAAAAAAAGTAGAATCGCATTGAATGAAGTTTACCCTGTCGATAAATTGAAACAAAGATTCAACACCTTAACCTACGTTGGCATTACAAGTGAGAAACTGAAATCATTCTTAAGTAGCAATAATTTCAACATAGCTTTCCAAACTAATAATAATTTAGGCATTTGAATTGTGGAGGCCGTTACTTGATGTAGATCCATGATATAAATGAGATAAAAACACAAGGTTTAACTTTGATCTACACTTTATTTGAAAAAATTCGACGACGTTTCGCTGACACAGCAGCTTTATCAAGAATGAAAAATAGAATGAAGAGTATGGTATTATAAACAAATCGTAGAACAAGTTGGATGAATAACAGGAAAATCCACACCGAGCCATTGTACAGTTAGTATGAAAGGTAATAAAAACTAATTGAACAAGTTAAGTAAGGGTGAGTAATTCAAATCTACCTGTTCATTCAAAAGCTTGTCCGAATGTTTGTATCTATTTATTTCTAATGCTTCTAGGAGATCTAATTTTGAACTTTTGATTTTATATGTAATATGTCAAAGTTTTTATTGAATGAATGGTTTTCTTTTATTAGGTGGTTTGAATAATTTGAATCAGATTTATTTTTGTCGAAGCTACGTTTATGTTCAGATGTTCTTATGCCAAAACTCCTATAGGTCCTACCGATATAAATTTTATCACAAGAACCGCAATTGAGTTTATAGATTCCTGATTTACTTGATTTTTCAACACGAGATTTATTATTTTAATATGTTTACCTAAGTTATTAGAAGTTTTGAAAGCTATATTAAGATTTTGTTTGACGAGAAAGGATTTAATATTTGTACTTGCAGAACCGCAGAATGTTAAACTGTTGAATATTTTATAGTCTTTATGAATAGGATATACTTCATTTATTGCTTTTTGATAGAGTTTTTACGAATGATTAGGTCTATCATATCCGGATTATATGAATTATTAATGGCTATCTGTTTGATGATGTTTAACTCTTTATTATAATCTTCTACTGATAAAGGTAAATTGAGTAACCGATGTACCATGCTGTTCAAAGCTGCAACTTTGTGTTGAATGGGATGTAATGAGTAGTTATGTATAATTGTATCAGTATGTGTTGGTTTACGAAAGACCGAAAAACATGATTATTATTTTGTTTTGTGATTTTTAAGTCCAAAAATTTATGGAATCGTTCTGTTCAATTTCTATCGTGAATTTAATGTTCAAATGGATGGAATTAATGAAATTAACAAATAAGTCTAATTGACGAGTAGTTCCAATGAAACATACTAAGATGTCGTCAACATATCTATACCAATAAAGAAATTTGGAAATGAGTGGATGTGTATGAATTTTCTGTTCAATATTATTCATAAAAATCTCTGCTATTAGCAGAGATAACAGAAATTTTGCATACAGATAATAAATATTGGAAGGTAGATTTTTGGGAAACTTTAGAAATCAATAAATACAAACACTCAGGTAGACTCATCAATGAACAAGTCGATTTAAGCCCTTCACCTCTATTGAATCTTTTCGGGGAGCAATCTATTCCTTAATTTCATTGGATATACCTGTCATTAATAACCACTTAAGAAGAAGCAACCCAATAAGCTTTTAATTACTCAGGAACATTTATAGTTATATTCTCATTTATATTTTTCTGTATATTCATTCGTCTGAAGAAGCTACGGTGTAGTGAAACGCGTTACGAATCGCAATTATTAAGTAAAATTCCTTAACACACAGTACTGGTTTTTTATAATCTTATGTTATATATCTCTCGTTTTATTAGTGTTTGATCTATTATAATGTTTCTGTCCTCGAATTAATTTCTATTTTTATTTTAAGATTTCATCAACTTGAAATCTTCGCCTTCTTCTTGATTTTCTTCCTAATAATAATCGAAATGTCTCTTAGGGAGTGTTAGGCACTGCTCTAATTGCGAGCAATTCATCTGTGTTGGTTGTGATATTTTCATGGGATTTGAAAACTTCATGGACACTCTGTATTCTTCCATTAAAAGAATAGAAGAATAAGTTTCGGAATACGCCCCTGTGATTCTTTCTCGACTTCATTCTGTGGGGAGAGTAGCTGGGGTATTCCCGAGACTACAACGATAAAAACCCAATGCTGAATTGTTAGTAGGAAAGTATGATACATTTCCAAAACAAAAAAATTAGTTATCCTCATAATTATATCCCAATAAAAAAGTTTTCGTAGTAGACTTCTTTTTCAGAACAATTCTTGCTGATTAAGATCGTGTGCAAGAGCTTTCGATAATTATGTACAGGGTGTTTGTTTACTTATTTCGAGGAAAAAACTGATTTTTTCAGTCCAGCTCAAGAATGTGATTTCCGCCTACAAATAGTATTGTTAACATCAGCCATGTTTTCTTGTGGTACGAAATATCGAAGAAATTGGTCTTTGCGTTCAATCGAAAGTTATTGGGAGTACATAATTGGACCCAAATCTTTAAAATAGCCTGTATATCGAAAATAAATAGCATTACCTCGTATTCTAAATGCCCATTCGAATTCCCCTAGCTGTACTCTAACTATATTTGAAATATATACGATCAATCGTGAATCAACCTGTATAGTTTCGCTAAGTTAATTCTCTAGACTGTAAAACTAAATCCACCTATAGGCTCTGCCGAAATAGGTTTCTTCCATTGGTTTGGTTCACAAAAACATTTGTCGAATGAAGTGTTTCAAATAATTGTAACTTGAAAAAAACTCAACATAAATGCACTGTGCCTGTTCGTTATAATTGTGTACATATGTTATGCAAATATTATTTAGTGCTGAATTTGATGAATTTAAAAGTTCCGTTATATAAAATACATGCATTCTGACAAACAAATTGATGAAGTTGGTTCTTCATGACCTCTTTATTTTCGACGCCTTTATACAAGAAAGTTTCATAAATTGATTTATAAATTTCTATCTAAAATATTTCTGAATGATCTATACCTAGGGTGCTCAAACGGTCGATCGCGATTGACCAGTCGATAGCGGCTGCTTTTTGAGTAGATCTCGAGAAGGAGAAAATTTTCAATAAAATAATAACAATAATAAGAATAATTATAAATCGTCGTTATTTACTGTACCTACAAAGTGTAGGTAACTGAACTACAAAAATTTATCGGCTTTATGAAGGAACGTGCGGTACTTGTCAAAGAAAAGCCGCGTTTTTTATTCTTTCCGCTTTTCTAGAAATTTCGGGCGGTGATATTGACGGAAACATTCGAGACTTTCGTTTATGCCGATATAAATGTTGCGTCTGTAGGAATTGTAGTTATTCTGAATTGTAACTTTAAGGGATTACTCTGTCGATACAAAGATTATTATTAAATAGTACAAACTGAGTGCAGCGAAGAATTCTAAAATGTATCATTTTGATAGCGATTGGGAGGAAGAAGGATAAGCGCATTTGTCATGCGTCAGTTGCAATACCTAAGCGTAGTATCTTAGAAAGGCATCATAAAACGGTTCATAAAAACTAGGAAAAGCATTTTCCGCCACAAAAATAATTTAAAAAACAGAAAGCACGTGATTTGATATCTTGTTTGGAAATAGAACAGACCATGTTCACAAGACCACCCAAACAATGAAAAGCTGCTACGATTGCGTCAATTATAACATCTTATATATTTTCGAAACACAAGAAACCAATCGAAGATGGATCGATTGTGAAGGAAGCATTTATTGAAGCGTGTGAGACTTTATTTGGAGTTTTTAAAAATAAAACAGAAATCATGTCTGCTATTAGAGAACTTCAGTTATTTCGTCCGAATGTCACAAGGCGTATTGAACTCGTGAGTCGGGATATGGCTGATAAACTAAAACATGATATCATGAAATGTACATACTTCTCTTTACAGTTCGACGAATCCACCGATATGACAGACACTGCCCAGCTGTGTGTTTTGATTCGGATGGTATTCAATGACATGTTGGCTAAGGAAGAATTTTTAACAATCATTCCTCTGAAGGGCAAGGCCCGTGGTGAAGATATATGACGTTTTCTTCAATTTGTGAAAAACTACAAGCTACCAACATATAAATGAGTGTGCATTACAACCGATGAATCACTAGCAATGACTGGAAACAGAAACGGTTTTGTGGCATTCTGTCGAGCTAATAAATATTTCCCTTAATTTTTTTCATTTCATTGCATTATACATCAACAAGTTTTGTGTTCAAAAGTTTTAAACACGGAGGAAATTATGGGCATTGCAACAGTAATTGTGAATTCCATCCGTGCACGTAGCTTGCAACGCTGGCTCTTTAAGTTGCAGTTGGAAGATAGGGAGTCAGCTGAACATACTGATTTAGTTCTTCACGCGGACGTCAGGTGGTTGATTCGCCAAAAATTTTTAACAAGGTTTCAAGAATTATTGCCCAGAATAACATCTTTTCTAGACGAAATAGGTGATGACACTCAGATGTTGAAAAACGAAAAATGGCTGACTGATTGGGCATTTTTGACTGACGTCACAATGCACTTAAACACCATTAACTTGGAGCTTCAAGGTAAAGGAAAAACTATTATTGAGATGATTGGCGTAGTAAACACATTCAAAAGTAAATTGCAACTTATGAAAGTACAACTGAAAAGAAAGGATCTGAAACATTTACCGTCTTTGAAAGCAAGGATTCCTTAGTTGAATTATGATACGTATGAGGCTGAATTATCAAATATTTTGGGACAATTCGAAATGCGTTTTTATGATTGTTGTAAATTGGAAAATATAGCATCATTTATGAGTTACCCTTTTTCATGTAAAAACATTGAGGAATTAACTACTGAAATAGCAAGTCAGTTTAATATGAACTCATGCTCTGTTGAAAATGAGTTGGTGCAGATTATTTCAGATATACATCTCAAAGCTGCAGCAGCTGATACAAATTTCTGTTGTTTTATATCTGAAGATGAATATCCGAATCTAAGGCAAATCGCCCTTCATCTGACGGCAATGTCTGGGTCAACTTACTTGTGCGAGTCTGCATTGTCTGAAATGAAGATAATTAGGTCAAAATATCGCAATCGACTAACTGACGATCTTATGTCATCTTGCAAGCCATTAGCACTCAGTGGTTACGTACCATCTTATGAAAAGTATGCTGAGAACATGCAGTGCCACCCTTCAACATCCAAAATCACTCCTCAGTTAAGTTTAACACCATATGTAAATCTTTTGTTTTGTAACAACCAATAAACTTGCAATTTTGAATAACTATGAGCTTTTTCATTCATATTATAGAGGAGAACCTAACCCAAACCTTTGTTTGTTTGTTTGTTTTTTTCTATGGACCTACAGTTTATAGTGGACTCCGAACGACTCACCTAGACCGTGCAATGATAACTGCCACCTCTCAGGATTACAAGTTATCTGGCCTTCAGAGGTTATGGACCAACAACTATGGTTATGTGTCCAATCTCTTTGTATGTCTTTGTCAAATTCACTTTTTTGTTCAAGGACAACATCCATGACTTGAACCCGGATTCGAACCAGGCACCTCGGCTAAGCATATTCCTACATACTTGCTCACTAACCGTGTAGCTACCGAGGCGGTCAACCCAAACCTTGACTAAAATAATGTATATTGTGCGGAAAGCTAATATCTATAAATGCTACAGTACACCCTACCTAGGTAGGTAGGTAGGATGTATCGTGTATGAACGACAACCCTGCATCACACTTAATTGCAGCCTCTAAGAGTCAATCGTAGGTAGTCTAAAAATATTGAGGTAGATCGCCAGCAGTTCAATTTGAGCACCCCTGATCTATACACTCCTTGATAATTGAATTCTTCAATTTTCTTATAATACTAGTATCATTGATTTTGTCTAATACATAAAGGATTCTGATTGAGAAACGAATGGGAATACTTAAGTGAAGCTACAATTCACAATTTTTGAACAAAGATTCACCATTTCATAGAACTATAACAGAACGGATAATTATCGATCGAATCTCAACATGATTTATCTTCGATGGAAAGCAAAGATTTCAAATCCAACTAATTTCTCTTATTTTCTTGAAGAAGAGAAACATACTACAATATTGGTATCATAAACCTACTTCACATAATTGCCATAGTCTTATCATTAAAACCAATTTCTTGAACTATTAGATCTATTCTTCGATTTTACCTCATTCAACAATTCATATTAAGATGAAATCATTACTCAAGGAATGTCGTTGAATTGTCCTGAGTAGATAAAGAAATTCTAAATGGTATTATGAAATTTTCCAATTATTAAAGATTTTCCTATTAGATAAATCATTTTTCAATTAATTGAATCAGTGATCTGAGCATCCACTTTCATCAACATAGGAAAACTGCGTATCTAATGTTGAACTACATTATTCGACAAAAAAGAATATGATATTGTAACCTTATTTGAGCTTATTATGTTCCATCTTCATTTCTGTCTCTGCATCATAGTCGGTAGACACTATTCAATCCTTACTACCCTTCGCATTGGTAAAATCACGTAGGCGTTGTTTATTTTTTATTTATTTATTTATTTGAGTACAATATAAGGAATGTCCACAGCCGAAGCCAAAATGACATTCTCTAGATGAATATTAGTTACATAGAATCTAGTACTCTAAAAAAAAAGTATTATAAAAGACATTAATAGTGAGTTGTATTCACAGAAAGAATGAAAAAAGAAATACAAAATAGATATTACAAAAACGAACGATTGAATGAATTTGATGTTAGTCAGTAAAGAGCAAGAGTAATGTTCTCTTCAAGGAGGCCAATGTGACCACAAACAAATTGATACTCCTATGCGTGTTGCAGACACGTAGAATCCTATCGATAGGGGAGTTCTGTGCACTATTCGTTCTTCTAAAAGTTATAGAGAAGAGGTCGTGGTGCCTCAAAGATTTCATAGGAACATAAAAAGTTACCATGTGCAAGATCTCAGGTACCTGAAGTACGCAGTTCAATATTTTTAACAAAACCAAAATATCAGATATACTTCTACGATTTTCAAGTGACAATAAATTGAAATTTTTACGGGCAGGAGCGTAGTCGTGATTCAGGATAACAAAGTTAGTTTTGAAGCATATGAACCGTATGAATCTATTCTGAATGCGTTCAAGTCGGTTGGAATAACAATCATAACGAGGGTTCCAAATACATGAGGCAAAATTTAATTTACTGTAGATGTAAGCATAGTATAAAGTGATAAGTGATTTTACATATTTAAATTCCTTACTTTTCCTGAAAATATAACCCATCATTCGACTTGAACTATTTACTATGCGATCTATGTGTGCATCGAAGAGCAACTTCGAATCGAAAGTGACACCCAGATCAAAAGCCGTGGACACACGTAGCAACAATGAATTTCCAATTGAGTACTGAAAAGTGATAGGGGAATGGTTTCAAGTAAAAGTTATCGTGAAACATTTATTTAAATTCAAAAATAATTGGTTTTCTCTACAGTACTCAACCAAGTTATTCAAATCTAGTTGAAGGTCAAGGCTGTCCCTTGAGCATCTGATAGATCTAAAAACTTTCAGATCGTCTGGGTAGAGTGAGAATCTGGAATGCCGGAAACATTTATCTATGCCATTTATATAAATTAAGAAAGGAGAGGACCGAAATGAGTTCCGTGTGGTACCCCAGAAGTACTTATGAAAGATTTAGATTTAAAACCATTTAAACTAACGAAATGTGACCTATTCAGAAGATACGATTGGATCCACTCAAGCAACCCACCACTTACACTTGCTTCGACTAGTCTAAAAATGAGAATATCGAAACTTATTTTGTCGAAGGCTTTAGAAAAATCTGTGTAAGTACCATCAGTCTGAATTTGAGAATCTATTGAACTCTGCAGGTACTCACTATAAACGATCAAATTAGTTTCGAGAGTCCTACCCTTAAAAAATCCGTGCTATTGTGGGATACTGAAATTTTTCACATGAGAGAAAAGATACTTATAAATTATACGTTTAAATACTTCAGCAATGATCGAAAGCTTGTTAATAGGTCTATAATTAGAAATATCATTTTTATCTCCACTTTTGAAAGTTGGGACAACGGCGGACTCCTTCCACTTTTTTGGAAATACACCATTAATCAGAGACTGATTGAACAAAATATGCAGTGGTTTACTTAATTTGTGAGGGCAATTTTTGAGAAAAATTGGTGGAATGCTGTCTGAACCTGAACCCTTCGACACGTCAAGGGATAAGAGAACCTCTCGGACCTCTTCCTCTTCTATGTGAATATTTGATAGTACATCATTATTGCAGTTTTTAACAGTTACACTACGACTACGCTGCTGACTTACAGGAACATATACACTCTCGAAATAACGGACAAAAAGATTGCTTATCTCTTTTCCATCGGATGAAGAAATATCCCCATACCTCATTTCATTAGGTAGTTTAGAGCCGCCCCGTCCCAGAGACACATATTTCCAGAATGATTTGCTGTTCGTTGGCAGTTCCCGCTCAATGTTAGAGGTGAATTTATTCAAATCAAGTTCAATAAGTTCCTTCGAATGAGCACGAAGCTGTTTGAATAAATTGAGATCATTGACAATTTTACTAATTTTCCATTTTTTATGAAATTTTTACTTTTCTCTTATTGTAACAATAGTACCCTTTCAAAAGAATGAAGGAAAATACTTAGTGACTCTTTTCTCAGGAACAACAGAACTGATTATGTCATTGATTTTCTCATAAAAAATATCCAGATTTTCATCAATTACCTTAGAGCTGCTGTTGAGCAGAAACTCCCAATTCACCTTCGATAATGAAGCATTAACAGCTGCATAAATCGCATTTCTAAAATCTTAATAAAAATTTTGAATTTTCGAATTTTTCATCATCTTTTCTTTAGATAAGGCAACTATAAACTCCAGTATGGGATGATGTGTGTCCTCGTTTACAAACAGATGAACACTTTTATGTATATTCGAGACAATTACACAAGACTAAGTCAAGAATTTTATCGTTACTATTCTTCACATGATTGTATTGATTCGGTTCGACAAATGCAAGTGTATCTAATATATCTGAATATTTATTTTCAATGTTAGTAGGTATCAAGTAACTCTTATCAGAGCTCACCCAATCAACCGAGGGACAATTAAAGTCACCACAGACAAGAAATGGACATTCTATGTTTACTATATTGCTCTCCAATTTACTAGCGAACACATCACTTGCCACAGAATCCCCAGGGGGCAAATACACACAGCAAATATATAACTTCGTACTATTCACGTTCAGAGATACCCAGATATCCTCCGCGTCACTTCCGAAGTCATCCAAAAGCCGTGGGCCGAATTTGTTGCGAACGGCAATGAAAACTCCACCCCGATCCTTCTTAGGAGACACCGATGAATCTCGGTCGTGACGAAACACAGAATATTCACGAGTATCGACCAATTCATTGTCGAAAACGATATCGTTCAGAAATGAAGTATTCAAAGCGAACACCCTATAAATTGCTAAAAGCAATATATATATATATATATATATATATATATATATATATATATATATATATATATATATATATATATATATATATATATATATATATATATATATATATATAACTCTATATACAAACATGTAGCAGCACAATACGATCAATGCCATTTCTTAGATCGGGTAACCGATGATTGTTCAGCGGCTGTAAGAGAAAATGAATCAAGCCTGAAAACGCCAACGACCTTTCAAAATCAAAATCAATCGCATAACAGCTCACACAGTTTCTACCCATCTAAGCTGCTAGCAACCGCATCGACCAAGCTCTAATACGTCCAATTATATGAAAAACGGAAATGAAGGAAAAAGTGCGTCGTAATAAGTATGAATCTGAAAAATCATGAACCTGCAGCTTTTTTCCACGAATATGTTAGACAAGGCACGAGAATCTTTAAGCATATCTACACATAAATGGTTTTGTTTCATCAGGCATTACCCGGTAAAATATCCCATCGTATTTAAGCTACTTGAGGTTGCTCTTAAGGTGGGTTCAGACGAAGCGCATCCTTTCGCACCTGAAACCTCGGCACTCACTAGCGCATCAAACTCATCCTCGCTCCACTGTTCACTTGACGCGCATTTCCTCACCTGGGAGAGTGAGCCGCAAGACCGGTGAGTCAATAAGCAGTCTCGTTCGGGAGATCAACATGCCTACAACTTCAGTTGCTCATTCAAACGACGCGAGGGAACAGGGTTAGTTTCGTTTGAAGCACGACTGAAAACCGACAGCCGTCGGCTCACCCGGAGTTTTCTCGTGATGAGGGATATTCACGTCATGACTACACGGTGCGAGGTACTGTTAGCGAGGTAGGTACGAGTGTGGGTGCATTTCGTCTAAACCCAGCTTGCTTTAGAGATACAAAAAATCTGCACCTGTTTGGTTATTAGGTATCGGGCTCATTCGCAGGTGTCGTCATGCAGAGATCAAATACTTAACATTGTCTGCAGCAACATTTTATGTTTAAACTCTGATATTATCTCTGTTTATCAACATCTGCAATCCAATAAACCTCATGTACTCGCTCATTCAGAAAACAAATCAACCATCCTAGTGAACTTTCTATATCCTGGCTATCAGTTTAATTCCTAGTTCCACGTAACTTTACGGTTTGTCTTTTTGGTTGGATCGAGAGGAGACCCTCTTGTCTAGTATACCATCATTTGTAAAACCAAACACCTCCATCACATAGCCTAAATTTTCACTTCACATTATAAAATCAATTTTCAAAGAAAACACCACCATTTATCACAATGTCCAGACCAAGATACCCATCCATATTTTCAAACATCGCATAATAAAATGCACATTAATGAAGCTAGATAAAGTACCGATTATCGTAGTCAGACGATGCGCGAAGAAGCTTTCTCCAGTTTTCGGAAGACTTTTATTTCCCGTACAGAAACAGATTATTTCATTCTTTGAACCCTTGTTCAAGCCATACCCAAGAAAAGTATTAGGTCCATACCAAAAAACTACCGACCAATCGTATTGCTATCTCTGATATCAAACGTTATAGAAGAGGGTATAAACCCACTCAGCGATTGGGAAAGGGGCTTTCATGAGCAAACATCGACGGGAGAACTTATGTCACGCATCTTTAAAATAATTCTATCTGTCATTTTGATGAGTTTCGAATAGTTGCTTTAGATATTACGTGTTAGGCGCCAAGGACTGTTGACTGAACTGCGATTGCTATGATATGTCTGATGAGTTTTGCTTATATCTTTCGAATTTTATGCACGACGGTTCGTTGAAGCTAGTGGTTGACGGATTCCTCTTCGACGCATATACTATCAACATACGAGTTCTCAGGGTTCTAAATCCTCTTCTCTCCATGTTAAAGACTTGCTTGAGAGATTAAAAAAATCTTGCTCTGCAGGTAACAGCATACTGATTTCGTCATTCATTTCAAATGTTCATGAATCACTTTCACAGAGACTTCCGCCGGGACCATGAAACTCTACAATGTGGGGTCACCGCATGATATTCCACTTTCATCATCACTCAGCTTGGTTGGCGTAAACGTAGGAGTGAGAATGTCTCAGCATGCTCATATGGTTCCTCAACATAAATCGGAGCTATATTCTGTCCGAAACATCAAAAACTCATGATTATATATAAAACACATATTTGACCATCAATAGAATACTTCTCCTATGTTTGGCGGTTGCCTCCTAAATATACTCTACGCCTGCAGTTCCATCCATAGGAGAGCTATTCGACAGATCAAAGATCCCGAACTCATTGGAATCTTTAGTTCCATGAATTATTGCATGAAGGTTTGTAATTTCAGCCACTTCTATAGATTCTTTCATGAGAACTTAATTCTGCTTAAGAGCGGTGCATGCCTAAAAATGCACTTCGAGCTAATTTGACACATCCTTACGAGGATAAGATTGTCACTCCACCTAAAACTCTCTCCAGGAATTCCTTCCTATGGAAAACTTCTATACCAAAACAATCTGCTGAGCGAAAAATTAGTAACTCAAGGTCAAGGGCGCTTCATAAATAGATCAAAAGTGCGCTTCGATGTTCGAGTCCTATTAACACACAGAGGGTTCCGTTGTAGGTTGCCATACTATAAAAAAATCAAAAGATTATTCTTCTACTTGAGTATTTAACTTTATCAAAACTTACTCGAAACAATCAAGTATAAATCAAGATAGATACTATAGAAATTAATATATACACACACCACAAAAATTGTCGCATCACCTGTTATTCTGAATTCCACAATCGATTAAGCAGCTCGATCGCAGTTTCTTTGTCAACATATGTTTCTGGACATATAAGGGAAAAAAAATCTCATCTATGTAGTAACATTTGTTTCCATATGATCTTCTGAAACACTTCTTCTGAAACAAGAATGAGTTTATTTAACTATCAGTATTCATTCAATTTCTCTTCAGTTTTCACGCTAAATTGCAAGTTTTCTGTGTTTCTTGTTGATTGTCATGAAATGGTAAAAATTGTAACACTTCTAGAGGAGGGGCGAATCCAACGTTACGTGGCTAACTTGTCAAATGTCAACCAAAGCACTATTTCAAGAGCAATTAATCGGTACCACGAAACAGGGGAATATGGAAGAAGAAGGGCCGGACAGGGAAGAAATCGGATAACAACACCAGTTAATGATCGTTGTTTTCGTTTAACTGCACTAAGAGTTCGACACTGTACGGCTAGAATGCTACAAAATGAACTTGCACTTTCCTGAAATGTGCATATTTCATTTTAAATTGTTAGGAACGGGCTGAGAGAAGACGATATCAGCCAAGGGTGGCTTCTACCGGCCCGCGTCTCACCAGAGAACATCGAGTTGCAAGATCCCAGTTCGCGACGAAACATGCAAATCGGGGTATTCCAGAATGGTCGAATTTTTTTCCTCTCCGACGAGTCCAGGTTCTGTCTAGTATTAAATGATAGACGCATGCCTGTACTCAGACGACCTAGGGAACGGTATCAGCAATGCAATATCCGGCAAACCGAAAACTTCGGAGGGGGCTCAATAATTTCTTTCCATGATCGAACTGAGTTAGTCGTAGTGAATAATGTAAGAATGACAGCGGCCAGATACATCGCAGATATCCTTGAACTCATTGTTGTACCCTTTGGCCCATTGATTGGCGAAAACTTCATATGCATGATAATGCTCGGCCTCATGAGCTAGGGTAGTTACAGAATTTCTGCAAAATGCCGTAATTAATATTTTAAGATGGCCAGCCAGAAGTTCCGACTTGAATCCCATAGAACATGTTTGGGACAACATGGGGTGGCAAATTCAGCATCGTAGGATGCCTTGTAGAACACTCCAACAAATAAAAAATCTGCTTCCTGAAATTTGGAACTCAGTGAATTGTTTGAGGGGCTTCCGAGACGTATACTGGCAGTAATTAGGGTCCGGGAAGGAAACACTCGATTCTGAAAATGATTAGTAACCATTCGATGCTAGTTGATCGATCTCTTGATATTTTCCATCATAAACTCATCTCTTTTTACTGATATCTTCTTATTTTACACTTCTGAAAGTTACCAAGCGACTCTTGAATGGCCAACCTAAATGTTTATATGGTATTGTCGTAAAAGTAGGGTGATGCGACAATTTTTGTGGGGAGTGTATTATTGATATCATTCTTGAAATTCACCTATGAAATACAATAACTCTAATATATACCGCCAATCGAAATCGTAGAGTTGCAAGTCTATTCAAGACAACATCATATGCAAATGTCAAATTTTGTTACTTATTGATTGAAATATTTCAGTTTTTCAGTTTTTTCAGTTGTACGACTAGATAGAAACTTGACACCTGGGCAGGATGGTGAAGAAAAAAGAAAAAGAGAGATTGAGTTCCGTGAGCTATAATATTCTAATCGAAAATTTTGTTCTTTTCGAATTTCTTTCATTTTTATTTCTAAGTAATCAATATTTTTTGAATTATTTCCAGAGAAATGAATACCACTTCTTTTTATTCTAACTAAGTAGCAACTTTCGCAATGTTTTAAATGCAGTGATAACATTTAAATAATTTATCTAGACGTTGTTCCGAATCCAATGATCTATAGCTCATATTTTTGGAGCTTTATCAAGATTAACACCGATTAGATCTGGTGAGCTAAACTAGCGAATAAACAAATATTCATAAAGAAAACGAAATACCAACAGCGGTTGCTGTGAAGAATTTCATAAAGAAGTTTGTGAAGCATCATAAATAACGTCACCATATGTGCGTTTATTATGCATAACCAAATTCGTCGTATCTATTTGCCAAAATTAAAAACATAAGAACGCCACACTAAATATGTCTCGTACTTCATTAAACAGAATGTCGCATAAAATTACTTTCAAACATCTTGAGGCGCCATTCAGATAGTGTAGTAGGCTACTATTCAATGAAAAAAGTATTGTGCATATAGAATGTAACTTCGTCAATACTCAATACACGAAATGATCGATAAAGTTTTCCTCTAGCGACTCAGAGTTTATATTCAGAGATATTGTTCCTAAACAAAAGGTTATGACTTAATGTTTGCAGAAGCCACACATAATCGTCTCTACTTGTTTCATTTAAGTATCGAAATACACTATAAGCTTTTCGACCATATTAATTAATTATTATATTCAGGCAATGGTTTAAATAATTTTGTTATGTTTTATTGCTTGGCAGTTTTTTAAAGCTCCCTCAATTCAGACTGATATTCAGCAGTGGCGGTTTAAGTCTAATCTTCATCTTGCGATTCCAGCAACTCCTGAATATCACTTGATTCTATCTTTTCGAATCCATCTTGTCCTATTCCTTTCATAATTTTGGCAATGTCTGCAGATAAAGTTTGAATATGTACAGATTCTTCATCATTATCCTCAGTCTGAAGAGACCACAGTTTTTTCCATCATGATTTCAATCTGAATGGATTCAGTTCTTCCACTGATTCTTTCATTTTTTTCTTTACTTAATAATTATGATTCGTAACGCGAATCAGACGAATGAATGTACAGAAAATAAGAATGAGAATATAAATATAAATGTTCTTAAGTAATTAAAAGCCTATTTGGTTGATTCTTCTTAAGTGGTTATTTATGACAGGTATATCCAAGACTCTTTCATGTTTAAGATAAATT
The DNA here is from genome assembly GCA_013387265.2 of Cryptolaemus montrouzieri. Classification (NCBI taxonomy): domain Eukaryota; kingdom Metazoa; phylum Arthropoda; class Insecta; order Coleoptera; family Coccinellidae; genus Cryptolaemus; species Cryptolaemus montrouzieri. The sequence goes on from JABFTP020000185.1 coordinate 132,431,466, forward strand.
TTGCTATGTCAATATTGTTCCAGCTTTCCATAATATCTTTATCAGTATCACAAATCATATTATCCAATATAATTCTGAAGGTTTGTCTAATGTAGTGGAGCTTGAAGGACTGTTATGTCTATTTACACTGCCGTTAAGGTAAAATGAACACTCATCCGAAAAACAGATATTGAACATGTAGTTTGGATTATTGCTAATAATTTCACTGACCACTTCACAGAACATGAGTCGGCCATCAAAGTCATCCTAATTCAGATCCTGAATCAATCGTATCTTAAATGGATGAAACTTATGTTTCCTTAAAATTCTCATGATTGTTGTGCGTGAAACACCAGATAGCCACTTCCCTCGCTTTGTCTCCTTCGTACACCACCTTTTTGTTGCTGACTGAACCAGTAGTGTCAAATTTAGCAAACAGTTGCACAACGTAAGCAGCGGATACGTTTTTTTCAGGATGTCGTTCGTTGAATAAAACCGCCGTTAATCGCGCACAGTCGTTATTTATAGAAAATAATTTTATCATTTCCACCCTTTTTTCTACGAAATACACCATTTTATCCTACTACAAATTTACAATCGCTTTGGCACAGTTTAAACGTTCCTGAAAATTCACGATAGATTGAGAAGAGACTAAGGTGAATCAAACACATGGTCTGTCTACTTTTTCGAACAAAAAATTAACAGATGAAGAAAAATATTCCATACCTGAGCTAAATTCAACATAAGCTAGCCATACACTAGCGTTCTTTACTGCATGGAAGTGAATGGTGCCCATTTTCATCACGTAATAAACTAATCACAAAAGTAAGTAGTCTTCCACTTTTTCACCTGCCATTTCGTTAAGGATATATATATATATATATATATATATATATATATATATATATATATATATATATATATATATATATATATACAGGGATGTCCGTTAAAAACTTTTTGAGTTCCAATTACAATATCAAGCTGAAATTTTATACCCGGCCATAACTAGCGATTTCCAATTGAAGTGAAATATTTTCGAAGTGATACCATTTCCTGTTATTTCCGAAGTGGGTCATCACTTTGTTATTTCAAATGGCAATCTACCTTTTTTATTATACATCTAGAACCGACATTTGAGCAAGGCATAAAATACCCAAGTTGTTGGCACTTATCTGTCAAAACTTTTGACAGCTTTAATTATTTTTGTTATAAACTCGATTTTTGAGGAACATTTAAAAAAATTGTAGCTCGTAGATCTTTTGCACTACAGACAGGCCTCTTTTCAAACAGCAATAACTCAGTTTCTTCAAATGGCACGTGCCAATTTTTATATCGCCATCAGATGAAGCGTCAAATTTCAGAAGGAATTGTATCAGAACTAACAGAGAATGCTTTGAAATATTTGAATCAAGTAGCTTAACTGGCTACGCTCACCTGACAGGTGCCTAAAATTAATGTACTTGTCACTTCGTTCATTCGAATTCGATATTTCAACAAGAATTATTGGTAATTTGAAGTGAAAATTTTTGAAAAACACCAGATTTATAATAAAATGGCTGATTCTTCAAACGAGGATATGTTTAATCTCTTTTTAATCATGGCAAATGTCAAAAAATGGTGGATAGAACTTGCAAGCTATTCAATAACCAAATTCCAAATTTGGCACCTATGAGTAAAACAAAATTTCGAAGGATTAGAAGCAATTTTCTGCAATTTGGAGAAACAAAATACATAGAAACTAGAAGAAAACCAATTCTCGAGGACGACGACAATCAAATTAATACGCTAGCGTATTTTCGTGCCAATCCACATGCGTCCATTAAGTCAGCATCAATGGATATTGGATTGAGTTATAATAACATGCACCCGTATTCTTTTATCAGACTACAAAAATTGAAACCAACTGACCTTCCCTAGCGGCTAAATTTCTGTGAAAATTTTTCGGCTTCAAGAAGATGAGACAATTCTGCAAAAAATTATATGGTCTGATGAAGCCAAGTTCGATGAAAGTGGAATAACCAACAGGAGAAATCGACATTTTTGGGCCACAGAAAATCCACATTTCATTGAGGTTATTGATTTCCAAAATAAATTCAGAGTGAACGTTTTTGCAATTTTTATGAATGATTTGTTGGCTTATCACATTTATGAAGAAAATCTTAATGGACAAAGATACCTGGAAAATTTGAGAGGAACATTAGCAAATTTTTTTATATGGATTACTTCTTAACATTCTGAGGGGTTGCTATTACCAAATGGATGGTGCACCAGCACATAAAACACGAGCTGTAGATCGGCAGCTAACAGAAATGTTCGAGGATAGACGCTGGGGTAATCAAGGACCAAATTTATGGCCTCCGCGTTCTCCGGACCTGGTGTCCCTTGATTTTTATTTATGGGGCAAAATCATCAAACATTTATTCAGATCGTAAATCACTTTTCTCCTATAATGTTTGCTATCATTCATTCGTATTAATGTAATTATCTTCGATGATTGGTTTTCGCTTAGTTCCTACAATTTTCATTCATCCGAATTGTAGAAAATTGCTTCTAATGCTTCGAAATTTCATTTTACTCATAGACGGTAAATTTGGTAATTGGTTATGGAATTGCCTGCAATTTCTACCAACTACTTTTTGACATTCTAAAATGAATTAAAAAAAGATTAAATATATTTTCGTTTGAATAACCAGTGGTTTTATTCCAAATGTGTTGTATTTTTTGGATATTTTCAATCTGAAATAACGACAATTCTTGTCGAAATATCAAATTCGAATGAACGAAGTGACAAGTACATTAATTTTAGGCACCTGTCAGGTGAGCGGAGCCAGTTCAGCTACTTCATTCAAATATTTCAAAATATCCTCTGTTTGTTCTTGCAAAATCATTAAAATTCAATATATTCCCAAATTATTTCGGAACTATAAGAGATGGGTATAGTACATGCTTATATAATTCCATCTGAAATTTGACGCTTCATCTGTTGGCGATATAAAAATTGGTACGTGCAATTTGAAAAAATTGAGTTATTGCTGTTGAAAAAGGTCAAATTGAAAAAATCATACTAAACAAAGCAATAAACATTTGACATGTGTAGATTGCCTAAAAAATTCCTTGCTCCTTCTTCTATCCACCCAAGCAAAAACTGTGTCGGTAGTGCAAAATACCTACGAGCTACAATTTTTTAAATGTTCTTCAAAAATCGAGTTTATAACAAAAATAATCAAATCTGTCAAAAGTTTTGACAGATAAGTGCCAACAACTTGGCTATTTTATGCCTTGCTCAAATGTCGGTTCTAGATATATAATAAAAAAGGTAGATTGCCCTTACCTTCCGGTAAAACCGGAAATGGTATCACTTCGAAAATATTTCACTCCAATTGGAAATCGCTAGTTATGGCCGCGTATGAAATTTCAGCTTGATATTTTAATTGGAACTTGAAAGTTTTAACGGACGGTCCCGGTGGATGTCCTATATATATATATATATATATATATATATATATATATATATATATATATATATATATATATATATATATATATATATATATCCACCGACCGTCCGTTAAAACTTTCAAGTTCCAATTAAAATATCAAGTTGAAATATATATATATATATATATATATATATATATATATATATATATATATATATATATATATATATATATATATATATATATAGCTTTCGACAATACACTATACAAATTAATAGACAAAGCTATCGCAGATAGAAAAGTAAACGAAACGTGTACTGTAACTACAGTTTTTTTATGTACGATCTTTCGTGAATCGCCCTGTATTTCATTCATACTATGTCCAAAACTGCATTCTTCAAGCATTAATGCAGCAAATGCCAAACTTCCTTTTATTATTCGTAATTTTGAACAAACTTGCAGATATCACAAAGATATGAAGAGAACTTGGTTTTTATGAAGATTGAAAAATTTAATTTTCGAATAAAAAATCAAAAAATTCAGTTTCAATCAAGAAGAAAATATATTGAACTTCATTCATAGTTTCCATAGTCGAAGATTCCTTATTTAAATGAAGAATATGCTGTCATTTTTATTTGTTTTCCATAGGCAAACGTCTCAGTTCGTTTCAGATTAAGAGTAATAGAGAGATAATGAAAAGTTATTGAAGAACACACCTGAAAAAATGCATAACTTATTTGTTGAATTCAGAACGCATATAGATCAATCTTTGTATATGCGTGCAAGAACGCGAAAATTATTATTTTGGGATAGTTTCCTCTAACTGTATGTACTTGGCAACATTGCATTCATGAAAAAGTCTAAAAATCAGCCTCGCCATTCGTCTAGCAAACGCATATTCGCCCGTTCTGCAGACTGATCACAGGAGGCTATATAAACAACCGCAGGGCCGCGGGCACGACAGTCAGCTGTTGGTAGTTGCAGCGCGCGAGCTTACGATCTTCATCAGTTTCATTACCGGCGTTTTCATTAATTCGTTTTATCGTAGTGATCATGGCCACCTACGCTGCTTACAGGCATATCGAATTGGACAATGTGGGCTACAGCAAAAAAAGGTAGGATTCTTTTTTTCTTCAAAAATCTCTAATAATTTTTCAATAAAACAGCCATCTTCAAAATTGATGTGATGTCAAGAAGATGATTGGAAACAGTTGTAGGCTAAATTCATAAATGTTTCTGAATAGGTTATATACACGTTTCCTTAAAAAGAAAATTACTTTAAATTCAAATTGATTTCTCACTAGTTTTCAACCTATAATTTGGACGTCGATTTTTCATGGTTTTCCTATTTAAATTCCTCAAAATCGAAATATTAAAAGAGCGGAAAAAATTCCACGAAACTGCTTTCCTGAACTATAACTATAGGTGTACTATAATATACCAATTATATTTCATCGAATATATCTAAAGAGGAGAAAAATCACTATTCTGTTCTGTTACCGACAAAATGAACAGAAGAATTGCATCGATATTGATCAAGATATTCAAAAATTAAAAAACTAGACCTCAAAGATTATTTTTTGGATCATTAACGTCATTCATTTTGTTTTTTCTGGATTCAGATCAATTAAATTTTGTGTCATGAAAATCGGTGAAAACGAAGAGTTTCTTATCATTTTCGTGGAATCAAATACTTGTTGACTACTTTACTCCACAGGAATGAATAAAATGTTACAAATTTAATGCCACGTAAAGCTCTGTCTCTTCCTAATAAACCGACCACTTAGCAACGAAATCAATAATGAACCCCTGCTAGGCACTTTGCACATATTTCGTTCCATATTTCGGAGTTCTGGAATATTTTCCCTACTGAGTTTAGTGAAATTCTGGAACATAATAAAAGTGTCTTACAGTAAATCATCATAAATTCTAATTACAAAAATTGTTTTAATGGAATGAGTTTATATTTCATGATCACATTTAATGAATAATAAAAATAGATTATTTTCTTATAATTATTTTTACATAGTATTATATTCAAGAAAAAATTGTAATTCATCAAGGAAGGAAAGTGATGGAATATGAAACTATGTGTGCTGACGCTTCTCCTTCATATGCTACCCGAATCAAATACAGGAATATTTGAGAACTCTTCGTCTATAAACGTGTTTAATTATTAATTCACTCTGGCGGCAACTAAGAGCGAGTATATTTGAAAAAATAACTTTTGAACTTATGTTAGCGTATCTAAAATAATTTGAGAATAATCCAATCAAAACAGGACGACTAAAATATTTTTATGAAATTCATTTATATTTTTGCCTAAATGATTTTTCAATTGAGGATTAGATGATTGAATGTAAGTTTTTATTCGATAAATCTCACCCTATTACTCATTTATTTCACCAAAAATCATCGGTATCCATTTTCATTAATAGAAAATATGAGTTTCTTCTATTCTGATTTAAAGCGGATTGAAGTTTATTCAAATCTTATACAACTGCTGTCAATATTTTCCACAGCTCGGATGAGGTTTTTGTGTTTTGCAATCTATCACTGTCTAAGAGGAAGCATGGAGTTTTAATTATGAAAAATTAATATCTGCATTTGAAAATTTAGTTTTCAATGGCTTTTAGGAATCAATTTTATGTGGGGAATACATTTACGAGTGGTATAGATATTTCTAGATCTGAACGATCTATCACACCAATAAAAGACTGAAGCATCAAAAAAAAATGTTGAATGATCTTTATAAAGTTTTAAGGGATATAAATGCGCCATATGTACGTGAAGAGACATGATGGTGGAAAAACCTCTCATGGAAATAGCATTGAACGATTACGGTCTGCCTCATCCCTGACTATTTGTTCGCTTTGATAGTCATCACTTCGAAGGGAACATTTTTATAACTGCATGAAGATATTCATTAGAAACAAAGTTTCTTCTTCTTTTAGAATGAAGGCGTAAAATTTTATTTTGGAATAAAAACTACATTCACTCAAAATTTCGACATCGACGTCAATGATTAACATTGTCTATAACATAAAATGATCGATCAAGTTTATAATCGAAAAGAATTTGACATATTTGAAAATAATTCGAATGTTTTCAAGTTATTTGATTTAGTCTCATACTTCACTTGGACTTCTATTTCATTTTCTAGTCTAGTTTAATGATATTTGACTATAATTTCTATTTCATTCATCATATGATGAATTACTGATCTTTATGTCATGTGCATGAATCAATTTTTCAATGCAATTGTATTACGTTTAACTGTATAATTTAAGCATTCTTGAATGATGAATGAATTTCGTGCATCATCTTCACTGAAATTTCCACACTTTTTCTAATCGAAGATGTCAAATACAGAGTTACTAGTCTTTAATGTTCATCAATTTTTATATATCGCAAAAAGTGTTAAGAAGGGAATATAAGGCAAAAAAAATAGAAATCACTCTTTTTAGTCGTTAAATCGAAGTTGTAATACAGGGATGGTCTGAAAAATTATTTCCGCTAGAGCTAGTGAATTTTCATTGTTCATCTGTTGACAGTAACTCGCCAAAGTTTCAGCTTTTCTGGATGCGCAGTTGTTATGGAACAGTTCGAGTGAATTGATGTGCTTTTATGAAAATAGACTAATTTGAGTATCGATCTGTCAGTGAATATTTGTTTTTGAAAGGCAATACGTTTATTACGAATTAAATTCGAGTTGGATTATGTGTATGGGAACTCTGCATCATTATTTATCACTGTGTAATTGCGAGCAGGTGAATTTAAACGTGGCAATAAGACCATGAACGTTCGGGACGTCCAATACTGCAACTATCTATGACAACATCGCCGAAGTTCACCAAATGGTCCTCCCGAATTAAAGTGAGTAGATAGCAGATGTTAGAAACATGTCAAAAGAATGTGTTTGTCGCATATTAAATTAACATTTACGCATTAGATGGCTGTCCGCCTTTTGGGTGCGGCATTTGCTCACGTTAGACCAGAAACGTGTTCAAATTGACATTTCCAACCTTCTGTTGGCGCAGTTTGGTCGCCATAAATCCGAGTCTTAGCTCCGATTTGTCACTGTAGATGAAACTTGGATACACCATTATGTGCCTGAAATAAAAAAAAAACAGTTACAACAGTGAACAAACAGGAGGAACTGGTTCAAAAAAACCAAAACTGTTTATTTGGCTGGAAAAGTGTTGGCGACTGTTTTTTGGAACATTCATGGAATTATTTCAATCGATTATCTCCAAAAAGGGAAAACCATCACAGGATCATATTACGCATCATTACTTGACAAACAGAAGCAGAATTTGCGGAAAAACGGCCACATTTACAAAAAAAGGGTATCCTGTTTCACCAAGACACCTCAGCGAAAATACACGAATTGCGGTTTGAACTCCTTGACCTTTCGCCTTACACACCAAATCTAGCCCCAAGCGACTTCTTTTTCTTTCTTCTAAAAATTGCGCTCGAAGGACACAGATTTTCGTCAAAATGAGGCAATCACTATTTGGCAAATATAAACGCCGAGTACTATTTAGACGAGTTACAGAGACGGAACATCGCTGGTAAAGATGTGTAGAGTTAGAAGAAGAATATGTTGAAGAAAAAAATGTTCATTAAAAAGTCTTGCATTTTTTTTCGGTCGGAAATTTTTTTAGACTACCCTCGTAGATGTGACTAGAATCAAATTTCAGCATGAAAAAACTGATATTAAGATTAGAAAGGTGCATTATTTCATTCAGAAAGAAAAACTTCCAAACTGAAAAACATCTATCCTTTATAGATATTTGCCAATAATTTCTCGGTTTTATTATTATACTATAGTTGCTGGTTAGATCAACTAAGACAATAGAAATAAAAGTGATCCATTCTTACTTCTACTTTACTTACTGCTGTTTGCAGTAATTTGTCGCATTTTGCATCCACTATAGCATCTCTAGTTCTACTTTACGAGGTGTTGAATATTTGTACTCTCTTCCACTTGGCACAAAATTTGTTCCTTGAGAAATGATAAAGAAAACTAAACTAATTGAAACTCGTTTAAATAATGCTATCGATGTATTCGCTTATTTCGATATTCAGAAACACAACTACTGAAAATTTTGAGAATATTCGTTCTTCTCTATGATCAATCAATAATGATCAGCATGTTCTACAACAAAAGATAATCAATCTCGAGTTAATAACCTAGAAGAAAAACATCTATCCTTTATAGATATTTGCCAATAATTTCTCCGTTTTATTATTATACTATAGTTGCTGGTTAGATCAACTAAGACAATAGAAATAAAAGTGATCCATTCTTACTTCTACTTTACTTACTGCTGTTTGCAGTAATTTGTTGCATTTTGCATCCACTATAGCATCTCTAGTTCTACTTTACGAGGTGTTGAATATTTGTACTCTCTTCCACTTGGCACAAAACTTGTTCCTTGAGAAATGATAAAGAAAACTAAACTAATTGAAACTCGTTTAAATAATGCCATCGATGTATTCGCTTATTTCGATATTCAGAAACACAACTACTGAAAGTTTTGAGAATATTCGTTCTTCTCTATGATCAATCAATAATGATCAGCATGTTCTACAACAAAAGATAATCAATCTCGAGTTAATAACCTAGAAGAATTCAACATATTCAAATATATGTAATTCAAAATTTGTTAAAAGAAAAATATTTTAGTGTAAATATTTGCCGATATATGCTAGGAAATTAATAAAAAAATCTCGAATAAAAGATAAGGATTTTAATGAAGAAAAACTATATGTTGCTGTTAGGTTATATCATGCATTAAATGATGAAATTCAAGAGTGGAATGCAGCAGAACAATTCTTTTCTTTTTTATGGCAAAGAGCGACTAGATACTTTGTGCACTCGGTGCAGGAAAAGACCTTACAAGCAGAGAGTCTGCATCTATTTTTCTTTTCACATCTTTTCGCGTTATGGTCAACACCATCCGTTCTTACATCTTTTACAGGAACAGGGTTCACTGGTTTACGATGATGTCATTTTGCTTCTAATTCTCTTTCAATATTGCTGCTAGACGGTCTTCCTCTCTTTTCAACACTTCTTTTACAGTTGCGTAAAGTCTCTGCTAACTCAGCTCTAAAGTCACCTGAAGTCATCTTTTTGGTTTAATTGTTAGTATGGGCTTTTTTTATATAAAATCCAAGGGTCTCGAACCGCCATGTCATTCAAATGATAGAAAATTCTAATGTACCATTTTCTGTTCTTTATTCTAATCCTATATCTTCTCAAAAAGCTATCCATTAGGTCGACGCCTCCATATGGGCGTTATAGTCCTTGATAATTTTGAGGCAAGGTATAGTTATTACTTTTGTCTGTTTCTTGTCTTACCTATTGACTGTCTCGGCTGGTTCCGCTTCTACGTATGTAGATGCCAATGTTAGTAGTGTGTTGTCTTTCCAAGTCATTACAGATCTTCATAATCTGCCACTTGCTCTTTATATGATCCCCGAGGTACAGAATCTTTCATGTAATCCTTCTGAACTGGCAGTTTACAATTCCTACCGAACTGATTCCTTTGGATTGTACCCAGAGCATAAAGACCATGACTATCAAGGTAGTGCAGCAAAGTTATCGTATAAATATAAAAAAAAATATATAAATATAAATATAAATTTTGTGGTTTACACGCCGAGGGACTAAATGACACAATCTTATAACGGTATTTCCTACCACCAGATCTGGTTCACCTGGAGCTTGAGCAGAATCTTGTTTGCCTGAGTAAATTTCAAAGTTGTATGCATACCCAGACAGAGAGCATTTGGAAAATATTGCTTCATAAACCGAGCCACTTTGAAAGCACACATTTCTTCATCTAACGAGAGCCTGTGCTCAAATGGAGCAATACTTACAAACGATGAGTTTAGATGGTTTATTAATGGTCTAATTTGTGGAGACCATGCTTAGGATGATTCATAGGTTTATCTCTGAATTGTCGTTAAACTGAATTACAGATCTTATCTTGTCAAATCTGTTTACCGTCACGGTTTGCATAATTTGAGTAAAGCCATATTTTGACCAGTATGATCTGGGATAATGAAACACCGATAATATTTCCGTATTTCTGTAGCAGTTACAAGAGCACTGGTATCACCTTGTTGGACAATATATTAATTGGTTTCTTGTACAATTTTTGTAATAATTGTGTCGTTTATGATATTTGAAAATAATTGGTATGGAGTTTCTACGCTAACTCTGGGGGTAGCTCAGTAAGGCAATGCAATCTTCATTCCATGTCAAATTACGTTTTTTCCCAATTAGTTCTCTGCTACATGATCTCCAAGCAGCAATTCCAAGAATATCCGGTACTGATGGAGTCGGCAAAGATCCTTGAGGTTCCACAGGCGAGATCTCAGCAGCTTCGTCAGATACAAGAGGAGGATCTTAGTCGACTTCTTCATTCTCGAGAGGTTCATTATCTAAATCAGCTAAAATATCTAATCTATTTCGATAATATCCGATATCTTTTTCATCACCTATTTCTTCTTCATCTTCAGAGACTCCACCATTTTCTAAAGCCATGAGTATATCTTCGATTTCTCTATCGCACAGCTTTCGCGTAATGCTAAAAAGCAAAAACAAAAAGATGAGGCCAAACCAGTACCACATAACTATTCCTACCATTTTCATACATGCACTTATATGGCAAACGACTAATGAAGCCATTCGGAACATTACAGAAAACAAACAATTCATGAAATGACATGGAAATTCGAAGAGCAACATATGATATATCAATAATTGATCTTATTTTCAACTAGATAACCATTTTTCGAAACTTTGAAGAATAGTTTAATTGATGTGAAATGCAAAACAAAACACTTGTATTCTCCAATGCAGAAACTTTTACATACGCTCAATAGTAATGACGCATGACAGATAAACTACCACCGAATTTCAAGCTTGTTTTTTTTTTCTGAGAGTCTATGATCTATATTATGATGTGTTCAAAATCGTGAAAAACGTTTTCTTTCAATCAAAAAATTCGTATGCATTTAAGGGTTAAGTCATTTTGACTTATACTTTACATAGACTCCTATTAATCTTTTCTAGTCTAGTTCGATGATTTTTGACTGATTATAGAAGAAATAATGCCTTTTTATTCAATTCAAAATAGTAAATCTGATTTTTATGTCAATAATTACCCGAAGAAATAATGATCATCTTCACTGAAACTCGATCACTTTTCCTGATCGAAAATGTCAAATTCAGATGTAGTATTTGTGTCTCAGCATCACTCTTTCCAGTCATCTATTCAAAGTTATTACAGGTTTCACTACTAACCGATTTCGGCAATTGAAAACGAATCATAAGATTCTGACGGTTTGATATCCTGAACTTGGTGTATTGCATTAGCAATATGTATTATTGTCGGAATTGAAATGAAGGAATACAATAATCAGTCATTTTGCTCTTTGCGGGTAGAATCGAGAAATTATTTCAATAACGATGATATTGAAATGGAAACCGTTACAAAAAATATAGTCCTAAGAGATTTGTGTTACGGAATTGCACATTGTTGTTTACTGTTCATTCATTTCCCAAATATATTTCAGCGAACATAAAATTTCAGAAGAAAAATGAAACTAGAGAATTCAATATAATCATGGTTTTGTGCGTAATTTAAATCACATAACTTTCATTCAGTTTAATACATGAATTGTTATTACGGTTCCAATTGTTCTATGGAAAAAACGAAAACCAATGATTATGCAACGAAAAAGTAAAAGTGAAAAAATTCGAATTTTCTCATGAATTGTGAAGAAGTGAAAACCACGTATACAACAAAATAACGGCGGAATAAATTACGTGTTACCCGCTTCCTGTTCAAGCATTTCCAATTTTATGCAGTCGCTGCAGAATGATGCAAACCGGAAAGTATGCAAATTATGCAATCATTTTTATCTTCAATTTATGGTTTTTTAGTTTTCCAGATATTTCTCTTCGAAACCTGGGAAATTTACGTAAAATAATCATATACGTTCTCGTTAGCCTCGCTCCAAACCAATTTTCTAGTTTTCAAGCTCGATAAATTTTTCAGTATTTCAGTAACAGACTTCTTCATATCTCTTCTTTTATCAATTTATTCATTTATTCTAATGAAATAGTGAGTGAGTAAGAAAAATTATAAGAGTGAATGTCAAAATTTGATAGTGGTCAAAATACGATTGGAGGAAAGCACAGTATGAAGAATAGATAAATATTCAATATACACCAGTCTACAACGATCGCCTTTAAAGAGTAACCTCAGGAAATTATTGAACGATACGTAATATTTCATATAATTCAAGAGAATAGAGAGAAAATTCAATAATTTGGTTACAATCCCCAAAATTTATATTCAATTATGAAATAAACAAAGAAACAATTCATTTATAATCATCTTTGAAAAATATACCGCCGAAATTTTGGTAAGAGTCAAAACACGATCGAAGAAAAGGACAGTATAGATTATGGACTGGATAAACATTGAAAACCCAGCCTCCTACAAGCGTTTCTGAAGTGAAGTCTCAAAAAATGAAAGACACGGTGAAGCATACGTATTCGTTTATATGGTTCAATTGAACAAAGAGAAAAACCTGGGAGAACCTTATCTGACCTGTCGCTAACAGAATTACTGTATTAACGCATAACATTCTTTATTCTAACTAGATTGTCGATTTGAAGTGGGGCGACAGCAATCTGAAGAGTAAAAGATCAGAGAGACAAGTGTGGATGAAATTAGTGAAATAAAACCTTGAAATTCCTCGACATAGAATTGTTTATATTCTCAGAAAGAACATGATACTCGAAAATTTCGTGATATATCAGAAAATATAACATCTAATATTATCGGAATGAAGAAGTATTTATGCTCCTCAATGTCGATGTAAAGCATAAGAGTAATTCAGAACAGATCAGTGAATATTTACTTGACTTGACTGATCTAGATCTTTGCTGCTATTTAAATCAGTTATATTAATTACATATCAATCAACATACACTGAGAAATTTCCACAACCCATTCATAGTTCATATCATCTAAGATTTTTAATACAAAAGACCATAATTTCATCTCATTATAAACCCATTAATTTTGTCTACCAACTCAAGATATCTAAATATAAATAACTGTTTTTCGTGATATGGATTGTGGTATAGGACAAACTTTCAAAATACATCGATACGAAACTTTATATCTGAATCAGTAACATCAAAAAATAAATTTCAAATAATCCTCTAATAATTGAACGTAATCGAATTCTAGATACTTAATTATAATCCTGATATGTGATTTTGCTTGCTTTCAAAAGGAGTATACTAATTTGATACGAATAAATTGCAAGAGAAAATATGTGGCTGATTTAATTCTTCAAAGCTACAAGAGATTTTCAAATCGAAAAACTATATTTCTCCTGAAAAAGGCTTCACTGATAGTAGACATGATTATTCAGGTTTCATGCTATATTTCATGTCCGTTGAACGCATCTAGCACATGTGATCTTGTCGATAGATAACAAAACTGCGCCATTCGGTGCTTGACTCAGTCCCTTTAAATTTTTGCGAAAAAACGCAAAGATTTGCTAGCGCACCTTTATATCATGTTCTTTTTATGCGCGCTTACCAGGAATAGGCGAACCTGTTACACCTCATGAGTGGGCGCCTAGGAATAATTCAGGTGTCTGTTTACTCGCTTCTTGAAGAGGTCCAAATTGTTGGATGTTGGGAAGATGTTGGACGGAAGCGAGTTCCACATTTCACCGGCCCTGTAAACGAAGGAATTCTTATAGAGAGAGGTTCGAGGGGTAAATAAATGTACTACCATATGATGAGAACTCCTTGCCAGCCTAGTGTTGCGGCAAAACACGAGTTTTGCCGGAACAAGGTCTTTCAGCTCGTTGGAGCATCTTCCGTGGAAGTATCTATAAAACAATGAAATGTAAGCAACTTGTCTTCTGGGAGCCACCAGTTGGAGATCGCGGGTGATCTCTGGGTGGTCTTTGAAGCGCACAGCCTGTTTTGGCACACTATCCCACATCCGCAACGACTGCTTGGTTGCAGATCCCCATACATGGGAACAATATTCCAAAGCAGGACGAATCTGTGCCTTATTTAGAAGCAACAGCTGAAACGACGTAAGTATCGCTTGGCTCTGAAAAGTAAAGTAAGTAGAGCTGATGTAGACTTAGCTATTGCTGATAGATGCTCATGCCAGCAAAACCCGAAGTTGAATGTTATTCCGAGAAGGTGCATCGAATCTTTGGATGCAATTTATTGGTCTTGCATCGTTAGAGGAGGTTCTCCAGCGGGGGCCTTTCTAGAAAACGTAGTTGCTCGCGTCTTGTTCACCAGGTTCAGCCTACCCCACTCCGATATCTTCTGTAAGTCAGAGTTTGAGTTATTAATTTGTTTACATCTCTGACGCTGAGATTTCGCAGAATACTGAAATACCAAGAACTTGTTCTCGGTAATTTTCTCTTTGAGGAAGAGCATAAATACATCATACCTTTTAGACATGAATCTCCCCATTTTCATTTTATGGGAATTTATCAGCAGACTAATAATGGGTATTGAACTTATTGATTACACATAAAATTGGCTATCATCACTCTAACAAATCAAGCTGAGTTATGCTGCACTGTCGGCTATAAACTCCAACCGAGCGTCACGGCATTCAAAATCGCTTGATCGCAAAAGCTACCAACCGAAGAGTATTTCGAAAGGTGCTTATATTCTGTGCTGCAAGGTGCGCAAAAAAGCAGAACTCATTCGCTATGTGAGAAAATTTATCAAATTATCTGTTTTGCATTTTTTGTTTTACTGTAGAACGTTCATGACACACAAAAGCAATATCGATACAATTTTACATATATCGGCAACATGTGTTGTTTTTTTCTGCAAATTACTACGTAAATCTGTTCTTTCTACGGAGAGCTCGAATCGTTCAACATGATATGCTAGGAATTAACGATTGATTTATTGGAGCACTTGAAAACGAGTTTTATCCAATGTAAATTGAAATAAATCTCGCAAAGAATCGGTTTTTGAACTTACTCTTTACCGCAATGTTCCGTAAATATTCCGCGAATGCAGAAACCGTGAATATGGAATGGTAATTCATATGGAATTATAGAAGATACGTTACTAGGTGACAGAATAAGAAATAAATATACGAAAAATTTAATTTTGTTGAAGTATTCGACCTTATTAATTTATTATTATCTTCAGGCTTAGGCAAAGAATTTTGGAAGTTTTTAAAAGCTCTTTCAATTCAATCTCATATTCTGCAGTGGTATTAGCGATTTGTCTCAAAAAATGACTTCGTGGCATAAACGTATTAATTTTGAAAGTGGCTTCACAAAACTCATTTGCAATTCTTAAACCTCCACTGACATTTTTTTAATTGATGTCACGTTTCCAGTGCCTGTTGAAGCCTCGTCAATAATAGAACGTGAATTCCTACCGAGTCGGTTTCAATCGAATCTTCTAAATGTTTTTTCCAGCAGGATTTCAATGTGTATGAGTTGAGTTCTTCGACTGATTCTTCTATGTTCAAGATACATTTTGATATGTCAAATTTCTTCCAGCTTTCCCTAACATTTATATGTCTATAATAAAAAGCCTCTCATGAAACGAATATATTTCTCGAAATCAACAATGTTATATGGTAAAAAGTCATTGTTTCATTTGAATTGGAAACTTCTAAGAAGAACTCCCAATCATCCCTGAAAAATCATTAATCATAACATTCATCTTTACATTTGAAATCATATGACAAGAGCCCATTTGATTAATATATCGTTCGAAAATGTCAAATTATTGACGAAACTAGTTGAATAGTAACAAATACATCATTAATAATATTAATCACAGAAAAACCGAAATGTTCCTTTTGTCTATAACGTAACAATATCAACCTCGAAACAATTAAACATAGGATTGAATAATCAAAAGATCACAAACAAAAAACAATGTATTTTTAGATTGACATTATGTTGATGGCAAAAATTTAATTTAGCATGAAGCCACGAAAGAAATCAATGCCACAATTCTAATCGAATTCTGTTATTGAAAACGTATCCCAAAATAATTAGAAACTAATAAAGCTTTGAAAAGATCTACAATAGATAGTGTACAATGAAGAAAATATTCAATTATATAAACCTAACCAATAAATTAAGTATAATGGGCCAATTATTCCAAATGACTATGTTTTCTCTCACACAAATGCAATTTATGATGAGAAATTGATATACTGCCTATGTTATTAAAAAAATATTCAAGATCTACAATTATTATTTTAATTTATTTCCTAACTACTACTTCAGATAGTAGCAAATACTTATTGAAGAAATATCTTATTAGTTGAAGGTGTGAATATCTAGAATTCTCAAGATATTCTCTTATCAATAAAACTTTAATCAAAGAAAATAAGATTTCACCCTTCTACAGAATAAATTTTGATTATGGCTTTCTATCGAGTAATAATAGTATATTCTGCAACTAGGTTAGGTTAGAATCACAAGTATTGAATTTTTTCATTCTTAGCGAGCAACAGTTGTATTTTCTCTTCGACCGCAAAGAATGAATCAAAATTAAAATTAAATCTGAAAAACAACAAAGTTATTTATTCAGATATTTATATCTACATTTTATTAATATTGATATTCATTGTACTTAAACAATTATAGGAATTAAAAATTGTTTGTTCTTGCGACATACCTCTGAAACACCAATAAGAAGGGCGACCTATAGATATAAAGTGAATTTGATTAAAATTGTTATTTAAATTATATTTCTTTTATCTTTGCTCTGAATATATCTCATCCGGAGAACTTTCTAGATATTGTTCAATATTTTCTTCTGTGGAAATTTCCGGTATTTTAGCTATATGTTTTAACAAAATTTCAGTTTTCTATATTTTTAATATAGATGTACTCTCTCATTTATTGTTGCTTTTAGTATTGAATAAATTTTCCATAGAGTTAAGAATTTATTTTTTAAATAAATCACCATAAAATGCAAATAAAACATTCTTAGGAATGAGTTCGTTTACTTTTCTTCTTTCCAATACCTGAACAGTGGTTACGATTTTTCGTGTTCTCATTTTGATTTTTGCGGCAGCTGCTTCTCGATTATATTATTTGCATAATTTGTAATTTCAGGTGGAATATTTCCAAGTTCTATACCTAATGCACAACACAACATTCTGAATTTGTTAACATTAATATGTTTGACATTTTGTTTCCGGTTATACCGGAAACGATACCAACTCTCGATTTTCAAATGGGACACTTAGTAATCTTATTTTGCTTATTTCAATTGTTCATCTCATCCTACGACCTTTTGACATATTTTTGAAAGAAAAACAAAACACAATCTTTTTTTTTGCAATTTTCATCTTTCGTTTTTGAAGGCCATGAACAGTGACAATTGGCTAAGTTCAACATCTCCTATCAAGAAAATACAAGAATTTTATGGATTGTCAAAGTCTCAAATTTCAGTTTTTCCTCGTAAAATAGGTTTTATTCTGAGACAACCATATCAGGCCACCCAGTATTACAGAAGCAGTATTTTTTTCTATGTTTTTTTTATACCACTCACGTCGCTCTATTCTCAACGGTTCCGGAGTTCTACTGGAAAATACCTAGGCAATTTTCGCAGAGTTTTCCCATTCGCTTATAGCAATAACTACGTTGGCGATGCAAAATTTCTGTTCATATTTATAATATTCTGTGATCATAAAAATATCAGTCTGACATGACAAAATCCCATTGTTATTAATTACCGACATTGCGAAATACTGAATTTAGTTTTCAGTTCTTCGTCGATAACGAAATTCTCCTCTTCAGCAGGTTGCACCTCACGAAATTTTTGTTCAACAATAGGTTCTATTCGGATAAAGTCTTTCCGGATAGCTCTCTCTCTGTATAATTGTTCAGGTTGAATGCTATTTTGCCTGCACTCTCCATGAATCAGGAGCATATCGAATTTTTCACTTTGGGTGTATTGCTTCATACTCAAAATTGAATCCACTAATTCGCAATGTCGATAATTAACAACAATGGAATTTTGACATCTCACGCTGATTTTTTTATGATCACAGAATATAATGAGTATAAACAGAAATTTTGCATCGCCAACGTAGTTATTATTATTAGCGAATGGGGAAAAAACTGCTTCTGTAATACCGGAATGGTTGTCTCAGAAGAGAACCAACTTTGACACACCGTAAAGAAATAAAAAATGAGCAATTAAATTTTTAGATAAAATCATGTATTTTCGTGATAGGGTAGTTGAGCTAAGCCAATTGTCACCGTTCATGGCCTACTAGACAGAAAAATGAAAATTGCAGAAAAAAAGATTGTGTTTTGTTTCTCTTTCAAAAATATTTCAGAAGGTCGAAGGATGAGATGAACAATTAAAATAAGCAAAAAAATGAGGCTGTTCCATTTGAAAATCAATAGTTGGTACCGTTTATTTATAGTAGTCAGGATATTAGTCCATATATATATATATATATATATATATATATATATATATATATATATATATATATATATATATATATATATATATATATACACCATAAAGGGAGATTGAGGTAGCCTAGGGCATAACAATACAGCCAAGAGGTCACCCGAAAGCCTCGGACTATATATTTATATATAAACTTACTATAAATTTAAAAATGGCTACTACTGTCTTTGAATGTTGAAATGGAGCACAGAGAAAAAATGTAATTGTTTTTCTATTAGTAATCTTTTCGATCACCAATGTAGTTGTAGTTATTATTCAATACAGTTTTGATGAGAATATGATGAGTTTTCTCAATTCAAAATACTACCAATTGAGACTCTCCAATTGAGGTACTCTATAGTCAACAAACACCCATAATTCCATCATCGAGAACTCATTCAAGTCAATTTGTTAACAGCTCTAGTTTTTCGTTCTCTGGAGATTTTTGTATCAAGTAGTAGAGTTTGCTCTAGTAGCGGCCTTCTTTGATGTGAATTAAGATATCTACTATTATTTTGCGTTTTCTGAAGAACACTTTATAATATAACTAAAAGCATTTCTTAAATGGGAATTCAGTTTCTGACTAGTCATGAAGAGAAATTCAAATAAGCTCCGTTAATATATGCAAAAGAGTGTAAGTTGAACTAGCAGCACTCATTTTTTATAACGTTACTTAAAACTGAAATAATGAGCGATCATTCTGCTGAGTAAGTTTGGTTGAACTCTAAAAAAGTGGGAACACTTTCAAATAACTCCTAATTAATTACACGAACATTTGCAGCAGACAACGTTTGCACTTTCTTATAAGCGATAAAAATAAGTAGTGTCAAACAATACTCGACATAATGAATACCTTCTATTCAAATTCAATTAGGAAGAAAAGTCGTGTCGAAGACCTGTTTCCTTCACCGAGAAAGTGGAAATGAATGAAACCTTTCAACAGATGATAATAACAAATGATAAAAAGTGAAAACGTATAATGTAAAATAACAAAGGTACAAACTCGAATATCTTCCGGTATAGGCATCATCGACAATGTGAAATTCGAGCCCAAAGAGAAGCCAAACTTGACTTAGATTCTATTAAATTAATTTCGGAGATCAGGCGATTACGTTCTTCAAGCTAAATTGCTTGAGTTAATCGAGTCGAAGGGAATATAATTTCGGCCAAATGTTCATTTCGTGAATTGAAAAGGAACTTTCATTCCATTATTATTCTTTTATTCTTAGATCGATTATCATCGAATTGAGTTTAGGTGCTGCATGATAATGGAGATATACAATTCACGGCTAATAATGAAAACTGTGTTTTAGATATTGAGATGGGATTCGATAATTCATTATGTCAATTTTGTTGAAGTCTTACACTTTTATTCGAGACAATGAAGTCTAATTGCATTTCATATCTACATGGATAACAGATAGGATTGAGGTTACATTGTGATGACTTTCATTAATTCACCGATCAGTTAAATTTATTTCTTCTCTACTTTAGAATACAATCAATATGTTGGAAAAATGTTTGAAATTCAAAGCAGCTAGGAATATCAAATACAGGAATACTATAGATTCTCACCTTAATGTAGGTACCACCAATTAATGCACCCAACATATTCCAACTTTAATGAAACTCATTTATAACTGAGACCTATTATAGTTACATAAAAGCACCCACAATTTTTTGATACTTCTGTGATATACCTCACCTGGCATGAGCACATCAATAAACAAAAATACAAAATTTAATACATTCAACATCAAAATTACAACATACGTGCGTCATCTAAGAGTAATAAGACATCTCGAATGAAATGCAAGCAGTATTTCATTTTTCCAGTTTCATTCCATCGCCTGCAAATTATTCGCCTTCAATACTAATGCACTTATACCAACGATTCTTCCAATCTTTGAATCATTAATTCTCGAAATGGCCTAAAGCGCCGTCTTCTATATTGCTCTCGTCTCCCCAATCGGTCAAAACGATTATCACAAAGTAGTTATTGGAGTTTCTGGAATAACTAACCGTGAGACCAAATCAGCCCAGATGCGGAAGAGTATAAGAACAATAATACAGGGTGTTACATAATAGTATGTCACAACTTGAGGTGATAAATCTAGGAGCTATTTTAAGAATAAAAGTTCATATAAACATAGGCCCGCAAAAGCTTCGTTACGGAGCTACAGGGTTTTGAAATTTCCGGAAAAAATTGGTTTTTTCTTCAATACTCCTGAAGTTCCTGAGATATTCAGCCCAAATTTGTAATGCAAGCTACGTTTTATAGCCTCCATCATTACACGTCCCAAATTTCAACTAGAATCTACACCGTGTTTTCTTTTCCGAATCCATCTCTTCTTTTGCTTTTTCAAACGTTTTTGCAGTACGCCACTGATCAGCGTACAATCAATTTTCGTCATTTTCGTTCAATTTAGAAATTTCTTTAACACCTCTAATTTTTTCGTATCTCTGACCGTTCTCGAGCAAAAAATTATTGAACGATTGTATGCATTCGCTGAATTGAAAGCACTTATAATCAAAAAAATGACTAGTAAGCTTTGATTTTTTCATTTATTTATTCATTTGACAGCCAAAGTTGGATTAATGTCTGCTTGAATTTTTTTTTGAATTAACGATTAGTTTAGTTTTTGAGTTATTGCTGTAAGCAAAAATGGCTAATTTCACTCACGCCGAATTTGCTGATATCCATTACATGTACGGTCTGGCTGACGGAAACACAACAGAAGCTAGGCGATTACATCACGTGCGCTTTCGATATCGAGTAACACCAGACAGACGAACATTTTCAAATATCCACAGAAGGTTGACGAAAACTGGTACTTCTACTGCGAATAATCATTTAAAAGGTGCAACTCAAACTATGAGAACTCCAGATATTGAGGAAGCAGTTTTGAATTGTAATGATTTGAATCCTCATGTGAGTACAATAAAAATCGGAAATCAGTTGAATATTTCACAAGACTGAATTTCTGCCGATGATTCTTAGATAAAATTAGAGGAAATACTCATTTTGATAGTGAAATAACGTTCACAGACGAAGCTAACTTTTCGAGAACTGCTATCACAAATTTCCACAAAAATCATTATTGGGCTGAGGAAAACCCGAATTTGATTTAAAAATCCCATAATCAAGAACATTTCTGAATGTCTGGGTCGGAATAATTGGAAAATATTTGATTGGGCAATTTTTTTTGCACACACTAAACGGTTCCGCTTATCGGTAATTTCTTGAGGAGGAGTTACCTTTATTGCTCGAAGATTTGCCACTTTCGGTGAGAAACATAATGTGGTTCATGCATGACGGGGAACCAGCACATTTTAGTGCAGAAGCTAGGGAATTCTTCAATAATACATTCAACAACCGATGGATAGGTTGGGGTGGGCCAGAACCATGGCCTCCTAGGTCCCCAGACTTAAGTAGTTCAGACTTTTTTTATGGGGATATCTCGAAAGTTCAGTTTTTACCACTCCAGTGAACACTAGAGAAACATTGAGAAATCAAATAATAACCTCTTGTGACATGATAAGAAATACCCCAGGAATATTTCAAAGAGTTCGTGATAATATGCGAAGAAGGACAGAGGCCTGTATTCTTACAGGTGGAGGACACTTTCAGCAATTTATTTAATTTTTAATTGTTCTTTTCTTTAGGTTGATATTGAATAAATATCTCAGATGACGAGCTATCAAAATAAAAGCAAATTTTGGTTAGATTTTTTTTTATTTAGCGAATAACATACAATTTAAATTCAATAATTTCTCACTCGAAGACGGTTGGAGATACGAATAAATTACAGGTGTCAAAAGAGTTTCTAAATTGAACGAAGATAACGAAAATTAATTGTACGCTGATCAGTGGCTCACTACAGAAAAGACCCCTGTGGAATACCACGGATGATAAGCCACTGAGAAGATCGTGCTTGAATTACAGTAAGAAAACTTTTGTTTGTCTGGATATAATGTTTATGGTTACTCCTTAGACTATTTCATAGTTCTTCTTTCGATTTCCCACCTTTTATCTTTCATAGCTTTGCATCATGACAATTCGTAGACATCTTAATAAAAATTTCTTCAACAAAAATATCACCTGAATGAATCTAGAACTTCTCGTCTTTTCTATCGCGAATATCGTCAAGTCAGATATCCGTGTAAAACCTTCGAGAGAAAACCACCCATGCATGAAAACGTTTCCCTGATTCTACCGTGAGATCGTTAAATCTTGATTTAATTATTACTCTTGAACATTCTTTCAAAATGTTTGCCACTCACGATAATAGCACTTACAGATACATTTCAATAACTTTTATGTATTTTTTTACTTCTAATCCTGAATAAAAAGGTCAACAAAAAACCAAGAACATTATACTCGTATCACATTTTCAATTATCCTTCCCATTTATTTTAATTTGAATAAATCATGATTATATGTAGAAGATTGATAATGCCTCTGGGTCTTCACAAAGAAACCACTTCTTCAGCCCGCACCATATCAAATAGTATATAAGATCAGTTCGTTTCTTAATTGAGGTGTTTACATCTTCATTAGGAAGTGAGACTTATACATTTTCATGAGATAGCCGCCTGGTTCTGAATGGTAAGTTTAAATTAACTTGTGGTTAAAGTAATGATCTATTCAATATTTGGCGTTCATCAAAAGCTTCAGTGTATACAATTATGAAATATTAATGGATATATCACGAATGAATGTTTTGAATTATACGAAACTAAGAGTTAGCTATACAAATGATGAAAATTATTAGTTCCTGACCACTGGTTATAACAATGAAAAAAGGAAGAAAATAAAGTTTGCAAGCAAAATTAGTTCTTATTATATTTTTCGTTAATTGTGAACAATACACAACTTCTGGTGAAGAAAAAGATCTGCGATTTGTTAAATAGTTTTGATGAAAAAAATGCTATTCAACATCTGCCAATGATAAATACGATTAATTTTATTGGTGAAAATGTTGCCAGCAAACAGACAGACAAATCTGATGGATTCATTCTGCAATAAATTCAAGTAGAGAAGGAATGTATCAGGTGACTAATTCTAATAAACTCTGTAATAACTAGTCAAATTCTCACATTTCATAACTTTCGATCTAAATTTCTTGAGTTGAGTGAAATTTCATAATTTTCTTGGCATGACTGGAGTACTCAATGAGTGATTCTTTGAAAAAACAATAGTTTATCTAAACTAGAAAAGCTTTCTCCCCTTATACAAGCTATCTGGTTCTAGCTTCCTTATAGTGTGATAGTATCCATCGCTTGATAATGACATAATGGCAGAAGAGGCATTTCTAAAACGTTGCGATGAATCAATTGCTTCAAACACATAGACAGATTGAAAATCTGAAAGCAATTAAGTCGAAATTGATTATAGAAGAAGTGGGAAGAGTGGCATATTACGAAGAAGGTCTTTTAATTCTCTATTAAAAAATAGTATCCTTATGAATATTAAATCTCATACATACAGCTCGTACACAACGAAAGTTTGTATTTCAACGAAACTTTGACAGTGGCCAAATCAAATTAGATGCTCAAAATAACCTCACTCCACCTCCATACAATGATACAACCGATTCTAGAATTCTCTTCTAACATTTTGAAAAACTTCTAGTGTCAAAAGTCTGCATTCGGTGACGATTTTTTTCCACAGCTCTTTCAATTTTTCAGGTTATGTAGTATAAACTTTCGATTTAAGACTACGCAATAAGAGAAAGAACTCAAATCAGGTGACCTGGCTGGCCACTCAACTATTTCCCTCCTGACAATCCACCGACTTGAGAAATTTGCATCCGACTATTGTCGCACACGAACATCGAAATGTACGGAAGCACCATTTTGCTGGAAACATATCGTATCATCTAAAAGAGTTTCATCATCTTCCAAAAATTTGTGAGCCTAGGATTTATTAATTCTTCCAATAACTACGAGTAACTATCCTCAATGAGATTACCTTCGATGACGAAAGGTCCTACAATATAGTTTCCACAAATTCCAACCCAAACATTCAATTTCTGAGTCATTTATTTGTATGCCTGTGTGAACGAAAGAGGACTCTGAGAATCCCAATACCGATAATTATGCCTATTCCCATTGAGAGTGAAGGTACTCAGAAAAACAAGTATACAGATTATCGTTAATATTTTCACTTCAAATTTCACAGAATTGTAAGTGGCGATCAGGATCCTGTAGACTGTTGAAGCTGATACATCAGAATACGCGATAATTTTCTAATGCAAGTAATGTTTTCATTTGTAGGTGACCGAAACCGCCGCTTCCGTATTACGTTTCGTATTGGCCGATGTCGAACTCATGTTTTTCGTTAGCCATCGAACCCGTAGTGGAAAAGGTATTCATCAAATATTAAGAATACTGACGTCCTACCTGTTTACTGGATGTTCAACATTGAAAATCCTCTCCGTTTTTCTGGCGCAACTATTATTTCGATAATGAGTTGAACCAATTTAGACCCGCTCATCAGTTGAGTAAACCAACGTTCGTCTAACAAACGACAACTGTGATTGAAAGTATTGCGAAAATGAGAGACAAATATGAAACAGATTTATCATTACCCGATTGCGCGTTCCCTACAAAACATTGATGTTTGTTAATATCTCCAACTATTATATTTCCTCGAGAATAAAAACAGTGCTGAAGACAAGATTTGTTACTTGAGAATGATAATACAGAATTAGAATATTCCCAATCAATTTTGACTTAGGTGCTGCTGAGGCTAAGGGGTTGATTTCACATTTTATATACATTGCTCCTTTTATACAAATTTTCGATATACAGGGTGTTACATAATAGTATGTTACAACTTGAGGTGGTAAATCTACGTGCAATTTTATGAAAAAAAGTTATATGAAGATATTTGAACATAGGTCCTCAAAAGCTTCGTTACGGAGCTACAGGGTGTTGAAATTTCCGAAAAATTGTTTTTTTCTTGAAAACTCCTGCTGTTTTTGAGATATTCAGTCCAAATTTGGAATGCAAGCTATTTTTTCAGCCCCCATCACTACACGTACTAGATTTTAACTGAAATTCACAAGGTAATTTCTTTTCCGAGGCCATATCTCCTTTTGCCCTTTTTCGCAGTACGCCACTGATCCGCGTACAATCAATTTTCGTCATCTTCGTGCAATTTAAAAACTTTTTGACAGTAGTAGTTTTTTCGTATCTCCCACCGTTTTCGAGTGAAGAATTATTGAATTTGAATTATTTGAATTATATGTTATTCGCTAAATAAAAAAAAATAATAGAAATACTAGGTAGGTATGCCCAAATTTGCTTTTATTTTGATAGCTCGTCTTCTGGAACGCAACTTATACTTATTTAATATCAAACTGAAAAAAAAGAACAACTAAAAACTAAATAAATTGCTGGAAGTGTCCTCCACCTGCAAGAACACGGGCCTCTGTCCTCCTTCGCATATTATCACGCACTCTTTGAAATATTCCTGGGGTAATTCTTATCGTGACACAAGAGGTTACTATTCGATTTCTCAATTCTTCAATAGTTTTCACTGGAGTGGTATAAACTAAACTTTTGAGATATCCCCATAAGAAAAAGTCTACACTATTTAAGTCTGGGGACGTAGGAGGCCATGGTTCTGGCCCACTCCGACCTATCCATCGGTTGTTGAATGTAATATTCAATAATTCCCTAGCTTCTCCACTAATATGTGCTGGTGCCCCGTCATGCATGAACCACATTATGTTATATTCTTCAATCAAATGGGGGGTTTCCTCAGCCCAATAATGATTATTGTGAAAACTTGTGATAGCCGTTCTCGAAAAGTTAGCTTCGCTTGTGAACATTATTGCACTATCAAAATGAGCATTTTCTCTAATTTCATCTAAGAACCATCGGCAGAAATTTAGTCTTGAAGGAAAATCTTGAGGAAGTAAAGTTTGGACGCGTTGAATATGAAACGGGTACAATAAAAAGTCGTGGAGAATCCTCCAATTTACAACAGGTGAGATATTCAACTGATCTCCAATTTTTCTTGTACTCACATGAGGATTCAAATCAATACAATGCATAACTGCTTCCTCAATATCTGGAGTTCTCATAGCTTGAGTTGCACCTTTTAAATGATTATTTGCAGTAAAAGTACCAATTTTCCTCGTACTTCTGTGGATATTTGAAAATGTTCGCCTGTCTGGTGTTGCTCGATTTGGAAAGCGCACCTGGTATAATCGCCTAGCTTCTATTGAGTTTTCGTCAGCCAGACCGTACATGTAATGAATATCAGCCAATTCGGCGTTAGTAAAATTAGCTATTTTTTCTTACAGCAATAACTTCAAAAGTCTTAAAACTGATCGTTAATTTAATAAACAATTCGAGCAGACACTAGTTTAACTTTATCAACTGTCAAAATTAATAAATAAATGAAAAAATCAAAGCATACTAGTCATTTTTTTAATTAGAAGTGCTTTCAATTCCGCGATGCATACAATCGTTTAATAATTTTTGCTCTAGAACGGTTGGAGATACGAAAAAATATCGAGCTAATTCGGCGTTAGTAAAATTAGCCATTTTTTCTTACAGCAATAACTTCAAAAGTCTTAAAACTAATCGTCAATTTAATAAACAACTCGAGCAGATACTGGTTCAACTTTAGCAACTGTCAAAATAAATCAACTACTCATTTTAACAGCGAATGCATACAATCGTTCAATAATTTTTTATTCGACAACGGTTGGGGATACAAAAAAATTACAAATATAAAAAAAGTTTCTAAATTGAACGAAGATGACGAAAATTAATTGTACGCTGATCAGTGGCGTACTGCAAAAAAGTTTGAAAGGACAAAAGAAGACTTGGCTTCGGAAAAGAAAACACATCGTGGGTTCTAGTTGAAATTCAAAACGTTTAATGATGGAAGCTGTAAAAAATAGCTTGCATTTCAAATATGGGCAGCATATCTCGAAAACTGCAGGAGTTTTGAAGTAAAAACCAATTTTTTCCGGATATTTCAACACCCTGTAGCTTTGTAACGAAGCTTTTGCGGACCTATGTTTATATAAACTTTTTTTCTTAAAATTGCACGTAGATTCACCCCCTCGAGTTATGACATACTATTATGTAAGACCCTGTATACTGGAATATACGGAATATACTGAAAACTCATCTATCCTAATCCACATTGTTTCGAGTCATCGAAATAGGATATTTTGATATATGATTATAGGTTTCATAATAATCGTAAGCTATTATTTTGGTATTCTATGAATTAGAAATGTTAATGAACCCATATAAGAGTAATTCTATTTCGTTGGAACCTTGAAGAAAGTTCAACAATACCATTACTATTTATGTGTAATACAGAATACCAGTTAAAAACTTGTAACGAAAATATGAGTCATTTACTTTATACAAAAGGCTCGAGACAGAATCTTTGTTTGTGGAATATATCATATTCTATTCCATTGCTCTGGTTCAAAATCGATATTAATAGATCAGAGAGGTTTTAATGGTTCAAAGGTTCAATAAATTGGTCTTTTTTTCAATAATGATCGCGTTGATTAAATCTTCTGTTTTTTTTTTCATTCTCAGAAGCACTTCTGCAATTTGCAGTAGAACGAACAAGGAATATGTTGTCATACTCACGAGTCGGATTTAACGTAGTGTTCATTTGTGGAAATTCAGTAATTTTTATGTCAGTGCGGGTGATTGTCGTTATCAACGCACTATCACAGAATATCAACAAAAAATGAGCACATTACTTGGAATGTCACTATCACAAAGGATCACAAAAGTGAAGAAATTTCTCGCGCACGTAGCGGTAATCTTCACTCATAAAGATGCACTCATAGATATCGTAATACTTTTTTCCGTGTTCTGAAAATCTAATGTCAAATATTATGGTTGCGTTCAGAAATTTAATTTGTTACAAAACTTAAGATTTATCAATCTTTAACAACTGAAGTTAGCTAAAATTTCCGAAGCGGACCAAATTGAAAATCAGTACTACTAATAATCTTTTACATTTTGTGACTATGTAATTTTGTCGCGTTAGCGATTCACTTTCATTTATTTTCGGAACGCGACATTAGATCATCCAACGCGCACGCGAAGACTAATTTGATAGATATGATTGAATTAGAACTTTGTGCAGCAGTAATGAATTGCAAATTGACTCTTTAACGTTAGGAACACATCTACATTGCTTAGACAACAGTGAGTGATTTTAATTTAATATGAAGCAATAAAGCTCAAATTGACTCTACAACGTTTGGGAAATAAGAAAGGGCTATTTTATGGTTTTCCGGCAGTTATTCGAATTTTTCTCACCTTCTCTAGACCTCCACGAACGAGTATATATATATATATATATATATATATATATATATATATATATATATATATATATATATATATATATATATATATATATATAGGGTTTTACCCCGACGAGTTGTTGCCCATATATCTGTTCATGCAATCAAACTGATTTCATGAAAAATATAAATCCACCACCCGGTAATTAATACCATTGCCAGGCAATAATCAAAACATATCCTGGAATAATTATATATTAGGATAACGTTAAATGTTATGAGAATATATCAATCTACCAGAATATATACATACTATAGCATCATCAGACAATGATATCAATGTACCAACGAGTAGTGTCAGAGGCTTTCTCCTGGAAAAATCCAGTGTACGGACCTTAGTCAAGTAACACTGAATGTTACTCATTAATAGTTTCCTTTGTGTGAAGTGGTGAACGATCGAATAGAATACTGCTCTGAATATAAATATGACAAAATTGTCAGTTAATTATATTACATTTATATAAACAAATAAATAAAATATGAAATGAGATTCTGAGCAGTATAAACTAAAGAGAAAACCTATGACTCTACCTCATTATTATTTTCGGAAAGAAACCTACGAAGAATATTACAAGATTTGATGACTGTTATCTTTTGTAACTGTTCAAACAAATTTTTCTTCAGACCCAAAATCTCAATACTTTTGTGAAGATTTCTAGGAATAACACCTGTTGTGGAAATAATAATCGGTAGAATAAATATTTTCTTCATTTTCCACATTTTTTAATCTCGTCGCCAAGCATCATATATTTAGAAATTTTTTCATTGTATTTATTTTGTATATTATGTGTGTCGGGTATAGCAATATCAATTATATATGTTATTTGATTTTGTTTATCATTAAGAATGATATCTGGTCTATTGTGTTTTACAGCTCTGTTGCAAAGAATTGTTTTATCAAAATAAAGTTTATATTTGTCATTTTCACAAATAATCTCAGGTTCATCTTTGTTAAATTTTTTCTTTTGGAAATTAGGTCATGTTTAATTCCTAGATTAAAATGAATAATATTAGCGACGGCATTATGTCTTTCTAAATAATCTGTTGAAGCAAGGACTGAGCAAGATGATAATATATGAAAAACTGTTTCTGAAGAACAGAAACATCTACGGCAAGAATCATCTATATTTTGTTTGATGATGTGTTTTCTATAATTCCTCGCGAAAACAACCTGATCCTGGATCGCAATTGCCAAGCCTTCTGTTTCAGCAAACAATTCTCCAGATACTAACCATTTATTCGATGCGATTTTATCAATATAATCATTTTTCAATTCTTCAGGGTGCTTTCCGTGTAATTCCTTCTGCATCCAACTTTCTCTTTAGAATTATCATCAAAATATCAAAATCTACCTTTTGCATTGTCATATATATATATATATATATATATATATATATATATATATATATATATATATATATATATATATATATATATATATATATATATATATGTACTCCTATCAATCTTCGTAAATTCTAATCTTATATGAAATTTTATCGAAGCAACTTACATAACAGAACTGGATTAAGATTGACTCTCTAAACGCTTTATGCACACAAATACTTTACTTGGAAAGTATTTGCCTATGCAAAAATATCCTCTAATCAGAGAGTAATTTTGAAAGTGAGTTGATTCCATGAGAGTGAACATTTCTTCATAATTGACAAGCGATTAATTCAGTATCCGTTAAAGCACTAAAAGCGGAAATTACTTGCCTACTTATAGGAAATTTCGCATACCTCCTGCTCATTTTCACAACCAATTAACCAACAGAATGATTTTACTATTCAGATCCGGTTCCAATCAAACATGTTCATTATTATAGTAATAAGAGGTTAAAGAGTTTAATAAAACGCATGCATACTTATTTAATTATTCAGCGTAAATTACACAGGTATGTATTAGAGGATTGTTCATTCATGAATTTAAAAAATATCTATATAAAATAAATCAAGGCTATAAACATCCAATGGATGTATAAAACCTTAGTTAGGTTAGGTATACATTGATGGATACTTTTGAGTATTTATTTGGCATTATTTTACAAAAAAAACAGACAAAATCAGTGTTATTGCTATTTTAAATAATTTCTAAACGTCAAACTTAGGACAAAATTCATGAGAGCTTACCTAGAACATTGTGGAACATAAAAAGTGGCATCGGAATTGAATCCACTTTGTCAGTTTCTATATATTCAACGCCTAATGATTTAATTTTCCGAAGGAACTGTATATTTTTGATCAAATCCCTAATGAAATGTAAACTAGCTATTTTAGGTACAAGGAAACCTAATACCAATCAATACAAATTTAAATTACGATTCAAATAAAGTGAAAAAATATGGGTACCCGACAATTTAGTTTTTATATACGTGATTAATATATACTGGGTTGCGCGAAAGTCCTTAATGAAATTCATAATTCATTGATTGTCGGTATTTAGCAAAAACGCTCACACAGGTCGATTTTTTATTTTTTATACGAAACTTTTTATGATTATTTGAGGGGTTCACTCTCAACCCCCTAACCCCCAGCCACTTTTTATTTTTGAATGGAAATCCCCATCTTCTGATTTTTTTCTATGAAGTATCTAGATGATTGTGCAAACAAATCCAGAAGAAAACCATTTCTCTCTCGAATGCAAATAAAAACTGAGCGTGGCTAAGGTTTGGGGATTAGGGTAAACTCCTCGATTTATCATAAAAAATTAGGTACGAGCGTTTCTGCTAAAAACCGACAATCACTGAAATATGAATTTTATTACGGACTTTCGTGCAACTGGTATAGTATGAAATAGCATCGGAAAATACGTTGCCTTCAAGAATAACACTTTTCTTGTTTAACTTAGAAAAGGAGTTATAATCTTCCCCAAATCTGAGTGAATTTTTTTCGGCAAAAAATATGACACTATAATTCCCAAAATTTTGATGAGAAAAATCATAGCTCAATAGTGGTTGAATTTAGATAGAACAAATCCCAACAAAAATGCTTGAAAAAGGATCAATGAAAATATTTAAAACATACTCCATGTTCGATATCCACATACTGGAATGTATGTGGATATCGAAATTTATATTGATTCACCCGATATTTTGTATGTTACCTCAGGGATTTTGGAAACTTCGAAGGATTGTTAAAATTGATCCTTTTTGAGATATTTCAATTAAAAGAAGAAATAAATTGAGGTTTATTTCAAGAGAGAAGCAAATAAAAGAAATTAAGAGACTTTCCGCTTGTAGTTAAAAAATTGAAAATTGCTTCCTCACGGAGTAAGTGTTTTTTCTCGACCTCGGTAGCTTCTATAACTTCCTCTTGTCCTGATACAAGTCTGAATCCTTCTAGCCATGCTGTGGATTAGGTTTCCGACCTCTTCTAGAGTGATATTCTGCCACTCTTCTGTGGCGCTTGTTCCTGTTGAGATTATCCCGTAAATGTTCAATAGGATTTAGGTCTGGAGAGCAAGCTGCACAGTCCAAACTAGCGATTTCCTCTGTTTCAAGATAATGTCACGCGAGGTTACTGGTATTCGGAGGAGCATTATCTTGCATAAAAGTGAAATTCCCATCGTGGGCACCTCGCCAGGGTCTCACAATGGGCTCCAGCACTAGGTCCACGTAATTATTAGCCGTTATAATTGCAAGAAACTACATCAAATCTGTTTTGCGTCTCAGCATAATGCCACCCCAAAACATTACATTGCTCCCTTGGTATTACGGAATTTGTCTTGCTGCTCGCAGTCTAGCTTGTCTTGCAAATTGGCACAAAAAGCGGTCTTTTCCTACAGAAGTGATCTTCTTACGATTTATTTCTGCTAGTCCTATTTTGCAGAGATTGTAGCCCCACGTATTGGGCGTAGGTTTTAAAAATCCCCATGTGATACCCCCATTGTGGCCGCTGTATCCATCTGTGTCACCCCTTCTTCAATTTTTCGACCTCCCTGCACATCGGATAATCCGACATTTTCAATTATGATTATAGGCTTTTTTAAATTTTGAAATTCACAGTTTCAGATCTCAGTGCACCTGAGTACAATATCCCGAACATGTAGTGATAATTCAACATTTCTTATCATAGTATCCAGTTTTTTTACAACAAAAAACTTCATTCTTCACAAGTATCCAAAGATCCATGGTTGAAAACAATCAATAATGTGAAATACCGAGTGATTCCATGTAAATTTGGATGTGTGTACTTCTAATGGGCCATTTAACGCCGACACCCTGTATTTTACTAGTAGATAATCCGCCAGTAGGTATGGAAATAAACATTTTCAAAAATACATATTTAATCAACAGTTCTTACCCATATACACCAAAGTACAAACTTTTCCATATATTAAATCTATGAATTTTTAGTATTGCATACATTGTTATTTCGTCTCTAGGAAATCCAAAGAGGATATTATAACAAATGTTTACGTGTTCGAAATGCACTCAACAGAAATTCTTCAAATTATAGGTTATGTGTAATGAACTGTAACGAAATGAATGTTGTGTAGTTTTGTTGTAGTGGAATTTGTTACGGGCAATTATAACACCAAGGAAGGTAATAATAATGTCTGGCCGACCATTTCATTCTTAGAATCGCCTCTAAGATGCGGCTTTCGAGTTTCGAAAACCTATACGATCGAGTTGGAATGCAGAAGCTATCAGTTAGATATTTCCATTGAATTCAATGTATTAGATCTCATTCTGACCTACTTTTCCGAGTTTCCGGTGAATGAGTTGTCTAAGAAATCTATTGAGATTGAGATTGATCTGTACAAAGAATTGAGAAAATTGGCAAATTATTTCACTCATTGAACTCGACTATAGACATGAGAAGCAAAAAATATGATACAAATCTACTTATTCTTACCATTTAAATTAGATTATATGTATATATTTTTGTATTTCCAATTTGGTTATCCTACAATGTGAAGATCAAAAGCAGAATTGATATATATATATATATATATATATATATATATATATATATATATATATATATATATATATATATATATATATATATATATCGTTTAATGAATTTTGTAATTTTTTTTTGCTTCACTGTTGATTCAGACATATATTCAGCAGTTCCATTAGCAATTTGTCTCTTGAAGATAAGACCGTTCCACAGACGGATCAACTTTCATAAAGAAAGCACAAAACTCATTTGCTATTCTTAAGCCCTCACTAAGATTTTTCAAACTAAATGTCACGTTTCCAGTGCTTATTGAAGCCTCATCTTCAACAGGCTGTGAATTTAACATTTCCTCCGTCGGTTATGATATTATAAATGAGGATATGGTTAAGGGTTCTTTCGATGAAATTTACTTTGCTCGAAGAAGGTTAGTATATTACCAGCACGACGCGCACCCACACCAGACGACGAATGTCTCACAACTTTCTGTGATAACTGAAAAAGCATGAGAAATCACTGTGATGGCCACTTCGTTCATCAGACTAAACCCTGTTAAATTTTTTTCTCTGGGGTTATATCGAAGATTTATCATACATACAAAGCCATAATGGTGTAGAAGATTTGAAACAATTATTTAGAACTTTAGCTTCTGTGACCAATATTCAAATTCGAAAAGCATTATTTATTATATTTCCTCACTCATCCGTGAAAATTACCTCTCGTTTGTTCTTATCATAAGTGGGCTTCATTGTTAAGAGAGGAGCATTGAAACATGTGATATTGTTTGTTTAAATTCAAAACCTTCTACATGAAACTACAGTTTGATCAAAGAATTTCAATTCATGGAAAAATTCACATTTTTGAGGAAATTTGCAAGGCAGGTTATATATATTTTTTCATTCATAAATATAGAAAAAATACTGTTTCTATTTTATTCAAAGTGAATATTGAATACGTGCCTCTAGAACAGGGGTGCTCAAACTTGAACTGCTGGCGATCTACCTCAATATTTTTAGACTACGATCGACTCTGAGAGGCTACAAGTATGTGTAATGCAGGGTTGTCGTACATACACGATATCCCCTTCCTACTACATTTTAGGTAGGGTTTAACGTAGCATATATAGATATTAGCTTTCCGCACAATATACATTATTTTAGTCAAGATTTGGGTTATGTTCAGTTAGATTCTTCTCTACAATATCAATGAAAAAACTCATAGATATTCAAAATTGCGAGGTTATTGGTTGTAACAAATCAAAATATTACATATGGTGTTTAACTTAACTATAGAGTGAGTTTCAATGTTGAAGCTTGGTACTGCATGTCCTCAGCATACTTCTTTCAGGATATATATATATATATATATATTCACAGTTCGACGAATCACCGATATATATATATATATATATATATATATATATATATATATATATATATATATATATATATATATATATATATATATATATATATATATATATATATATATATATATATATATATATATATATATATATATATATATATATATATATATATATATATAGCAGTGTCCTGTCATATCGGTGATTCGTCGAACTGTGAAGGAAAGTATGTGCATTTCATGAAATCATGTTTTGGTTTATCTGCCATGTCCTGACTCATAACTGAAGTTCTCTAATAGCAGACATGATTTCTGTTTTATTTTTAAAATCTCCAAATAAAGTCTCACCCGCTTCAATGAATGCTTCCTTCGCAACCGATCCATCTTCGAATGGTTTCTTGTGTTTCGCCGATATATGTGATATTTTAAAGGGAAGGTCTAGTGAACATGGTTCGTTCTTTTTTCAAATCACGTATTTTTCGTTTTCTTAATTCACTCTGTGACGGAAAATCTTCTTCATAGTTTTTGTGAACCACGCTTAGGTATTGCAACTGACGCACGACAAATAAGACAAATGCACTTATCCTTCACCAAACAAAAAAAATTCTTCCTCCCAACCGTTATTAAAATGATATGTTTTAGGTTTCTTCGCTGCACTCATTTTATACTATTTCATAATAAACTTTGTATCGACGTAGTATTGCCTTCGAGTCTCGCATGTTTCCGTCAAACGCTCCGCCCGACATTTCTAGAAAAATGGCAAGAATAAAAAACGCGGCTTTTCTTTGACAAGTACCGCGCGTTCCTTTGATGAAGCCGCCATTTTCTGCTAGCAGAGTGTTATTTTATTAAGTAATAAATTTTTGTAGTTCATTTACCTACTTATTAAAAATTTTTTTCTTCTCGAGATCTACTCAAAAAGCACTTGCGTTCGACCGTTTGAGAACCCCTGCTGTAGAATGTCAAAATAGTTTTCATTCAAGCTTGATGATAACCGAGATAATGTCATATGCCGAAGAATAGAGAAATCCGTTATAACGAAAATAAAAAAAGATAACTGCGATCTGTTTTAATCAATGAATTTCCCGAGGAAATCGAAGAAAATTGCATTTTTCTCTAATTGCTTTATTTCACATAGCCGCCTTAATGAAACATCGTAAACGGGACACCTTGTACTTCAATGAATGTAAATTTTCAGAATTAGTGTTGTGAATTGTAATTCAGTAAACGAATTGTTTTTCCGATTAGTAAAAAGTAATTCAGAAAGTGTAAAACTTCATTCAGATTCATAAATCGAATTTCAGCGTTTGATGTCATTCAGATTAATAAATTGTAATTCAGGTGAACTCTTACTCCAGGTAGTAATTCACCAAAATTCAATTGAAAGAAAGTCAAAGGTAGTATTGAATAATTTATTAAGTTAGAAAATATAATTTTACATCGTCAAATATTATAACACTTAATACAGCTAAGAAAAAAATTAGATGATGTCTTCTTTACATCGATAGATCAAAACTTCTTCCAGCGCAAATCATTCCAGTTTATTCCGGTCACAATAAAGAACATCATCGAAATTTTTATGCTCTGAAACACTCAACACCACCTGACATGAAATGTCAGCACGTCGATGGATATATCTCGTCCTAGCTTCACTTCAAGCTTTTCAAATCACATCAATGCACACGCATATCCATTTTATCGACAATGAACTTCAAAATCCCGTTCAAGTTCAAAGGCATGCACAACGTCAGCGTACAACATCGCTATCCAGACCGGTAATTTACCCACTTTCTGGTACAATCTGGCTTGCATATTTTATTTCATATACCGGTTCTTTAATTGCATAAAAAATGTACTATGTATGACTCGGGAGACACCAGAGAAGTTCATTTGCTTGGTGATTTATTGGAAAGTAAAGAAACCTGAAGCCTTTTCGTGCAGGTTTTTACAGACCGAACTGGTTGCTATTTCCTTTTTGTGATTTTTATATTCTATATGTAGAGGCCAACGTATTCTGAGAAATCGAAAATGTTTACTCACACTTTCACAGAACAACTTCTGACTTCGATCTGAAGAGCATCCAGTTTCAATTAGGAATGTTTCGATAAGTCTGCTGCGATAACCGTTAACATTCTTCCCATGATTATTAGTATTAATTGTAAACAATCTAAGGAATTTCAAATTATTAATTAATGTCTGTCATATGTCATATGCTATTTGAAGATATAACGGAAGCATATTGACAGATGTTTTCCTTTCATAGCTATGCATATGATTGTGCAGCACATGCATTAATGTGTGACAAAACACAGGAACTTTAATTTATCAACACTAACAAATGAAAATTTCTTTCATTTTACTCCTAAAAATATAACAGTTGCATGCATAAATTCAGTCCTTTCAAATCGATTGAATGAAATCAGAGAAGACCATTAATATACCTACATTGATTTCCAAAACATTTTTATTGTTCGATATAAATATATATAAAATATAGAATGACCACATCTCGCTAATTCAATGAAGTGATTTATTTTCCTCTTGAAATTGCCAATGACATTTTGATATACTACAATAATAGGGGTTGGCTCAGCCATTACAATGGGACCCTTAGGATCTATTGTACATTCCTTCGGATGTGTTTAGAGTATTTCCGTGATAACTGGATGACATAATCCACTGGAATAAACTTTTATTCCATTGCTTCCATCAAATAGGATCCTAGAGCTCTTGCTCTGTTCCTAGAGAGTGAAGGACATATTGTCAGTAGATGAAGTGCAATCTTGTTCCTCATTTCAAAATTAAGAAGTTTTATTGCCTGACCTGAAGGCTCGAGCCTCTGCTTTGCTCTTTGATACGGTATACCCTCAGGTGTCTGCAACTGAGTGGAATCTGGCGTCCCTTTTCCTAAGAAATTGGGAACAATGAGTACCCAAGAACAATGATCTTTTGTAGCAAAGTTCCTCATTACCACAGAAGGCTGTCTTACCTGTCAGCCCTTCATTCTGGCAATATACTGTAGCTTCTTTTAAGAGAAGTGTTCACTTACTTTTGGATTCGCAAATTTCCTATTCCGCTACTAGTAACCACTACAAGAAGGTGCAGAATCAATATAGGTTCACAAATTAGAGTAAAACCCAACGATTCTGACTTCTAAGAGGCTCGAGGCTCTATTCCTAAAATAATGCGTATAACATCATTCTTTACTTTTAGAATCGATTATCCAACCTAGCTTTTTGAATAAGACAAAAGGAAGAAGCCCAACAGTTTTGATCCTATAAATGGTGACTAATGAACAACACTTTAGTCGTGGTTTGCGATGGTGAACTAGACAATCTAAGGACTTTGAAAATTCGGTTAGATAACTGGTGGCTTCATCTTCATTTGTTACACAGTCACTAGATTCGAATGAGTGCAGTATACCAATGATCACATTCTGAGTTCAAGTCAACAGCATCTTTATTCTTAGCCGACCAAATCGCTCTCTCATTCAACCACTAATTTTTTTTTTGTGGTTAGTAATGATGTTTGGGAATAATCTATTGATGAGTTCGTCTTTCGATGAGACGAGATTACAGAAATTCGGAGGAAATGAAATAAATCCGCTCGATTCATCTAAAGGTACTCGACCACTACCGATACTCAGCGATTGTTCTCCAGAAGATGTATAATTCAGCGATGCTACTCGCATGTTTGTTGTCAACTGAAGTTTCTTCACATAGAGGTTGGTCCGACGGTTTTGCATTGCCAGCCTAGTCCGTTCATGAGTTTCCTTCTATTGTTCTTGTGATTGAGAAGCAAGAAGTCTATCCATACTAACGCGGCGCTCTTCACGTGCGATTCTTACTCCAAAAAGGCTTGAGTCCCTCTTTCAGAAATGATGCGTATAAAATCATTCTTTACTTTTGGAACCAATGATCTAACGCAGCTTTCTGAATAAGACAAAAGTAGTTCAACAGTTTTGATCTGACAATTGATGACTAATGAACACCGCCTTTTCTCCTCTGTTGCAATAATTCTTTCAGTAAAATTCTTTGTCAACGATGCAATTGATTACCAAACAAAATGAAGGTTTCCTTTGAAACTTTTAATCCTTTAGATCAATATCACTTATTTCTATTCAGAAAACTTCAGAGAGCATTTCACTGTTTGCAGCATTTTCGAAAAACTATAGTACAACGTCGACTAATGGATATTTCATGCGTTTCAATAATACTTTCATGACTCAAATCAATGTGATCTTGTGAACGAACACTACGACTAAACTGTTTTCGTTTTTCTTATATTCTACCGAACAGCCTACTGAGATTTTTGTATAATTCGACCAATAAAGCATCCGGGATAATAAACACTGAAAAGGAATTTTCATTTATACTCTAATGTATCAAGATACAATAAGACTCCGGACTTAAGCGATAGGTGGGTCCAAGCGATTGCCTTGTATTTCGAATTCGCGTAAGTCGGGGTGCAACTTTGTGTTTAAATGTATATAAAGTGTGTTCAATCGAGTCTAGAAAAAACAATAATTCAGAAGAAAAATATGTAATAAAACGTAAGAAAATAAAACAGTTTACATTGTTATGAATAAAGTAACGTAAACCGAATTTGTTTTGATGTCAAAGGCTTCATATATTGTAACAATGTTGCCTAACGAGTTAAGTTTGTTTTTTCTTACGCGAAATTTCCTTGTAGCAAACCAACTATTTTGTTCTCCGTTCTGTAGTAGAAACTCGCTCTACACTAGAATCTATTTTCTCTAAAAGTTGTAACCTCTTATCAATTAAGTTGGAGCCTTCTGTTAAGTTTGCAATTCGATTCAACTCGGTCTAGCGAATTTGCTTGTTTAATGTCTTTGTCATGCTCACGCATTTCTATAAGCTCATCAATTGTTTGCTCTCGATTGTGTGAATCCAACAATTCTTGAACGTCATCACGATCGACCTCCAAATTTAATTTTTTTGCGATATCGACCTCTTCTTGAATTACTTATCTATTTGATTAGGATCTGAAACTGATTCTCCTTGCGTTTCAGTGGTTCAAAAATATAGACACAGTTTTTGCGAGACACCACCATTCAAAGTTTTTGTGAAATCTCATTTCAAGATCGTCCAATAATTTTTACAGCTACATCTAAAACATTGAATTGCTTCCAAAAGTCTTCAAGAGAGAGCTCGTTGTTTTGTCTCATAGCTTTACGGAGATGTGGCAAATGATCGGCTTGTGTACTAAGCTTTAAATATTTTAATGACTCCCTAGTCCATTGGTTGGAGCAAGCTGGTAGTGTTTAGTGACAAAAATTCAACTTCCACTTGTGCATCGAAATTAATCTGAATTGGGAGGATGACAATACACTAGTCAATTAGTAGCATCGCGTTGAATGGGATTTCTTTCAATTGGCAGTAACGTTCGTCTTTAGGAATAAAATGATGGCCAAACCTGTCTTCAAAGAGAGGAGCGGTCACCCAAGACTTCGCATTAGACTTCCAAACAAACCAGCTTCAGATTTATTTTTTGAGGCTCTTGGATTTTCTGAGCAATAAACTAAGAGAGGTTCCCATTCACAATCTCCAGCTGCATTAGCACCAACCATCTCTGCCAACTGATCCTTGGCGTCTATCAATGTTTTGAGTTTTTCTGGAAAGAATGATGCAGCTTCTTCATCGGCGCTTGCCGCTTCTCCACCCTTTGCGATGCTGTATCGATTAAAACGACTCTTAAATCAGCTGGAACAGCCGTTACTAAAGCTAGTAACGGAAATGTTTAAAGCTAAACATTTTATTTTTATACGCCTCCCCAGCTTCTTCTTTCAGTCATTCAAAAATCTGCTTTGCATGAAAGCATACTGTATTTTGATCAACCGGACAATTGTTCACACTTACTTGCTTATCACACCATGACTGTAACAATGTTTCCATCTGAGCGATAATACCGTGATGCTTACGGATGACACTTGAATTCAAAGATTGAGAGGCTTTTACAGCTTTCATAATTTTTTCTTTACCTTTTATTACCGTTCAGACTGTTGGTTCTGGTAGATCAAATTTCTTTGTCAATTCACTAATTTTAATTTTTGCTTCAAAGTCTTTAATTATATTCAATTTACACTCCAAAGACAGTGTTTTTCATTCCTTCTGAGGCTCCAATTACTCATTTTTCGTTCATTAAGATGACATAATTAGAGATTATAATTCCACGGGGAACACGTTCGAACCTGTCGCAAGCTGAACACTGAGTGTGCGGCGCGAAAGAGTCAATGTGCCAGGCAATCGAAATGAATAACCGTGTATCTCCAAATCCGAGTAAAACGGGGTAACGTAAGTCGAGATATTACTTTATTTCAAATACAATCCAAGAAATCTTCGAAACTATTCTATAATCAGTAAACATATTTTTAAACAGTGGTTGATATAACTGCCGTAGTTCTGTTATATTTTTCGACCGATTTTCTATGCGAAATATGTTTTGTTTCATCATGCACGAAATGTGCGGTTCAGGTGGAGCGTATTCTCCAAGAAATACACTCCCCACAAAAATTGTCGCATCCCCCCACTTTTACGACAATACTATATAAACTTTTAGGTTGGTCATTCAAAAGTCGCTTGGTAACTTTCAGAAGTGTAAAATAAGAAGATACCATTCAAAAGAGATGAGTTTATGATAGAAAATATCGACAATTTTTGATTTGATTCGGGAAGAGACCAATCAACTAGCATCGAATGGTTACTATCATTCTCAAAATCGAGTGTTTCCTCCCCGGACCCTAATTACTACCAGTAAACGTCTCGGAAGCCCCTCAAACAAATTTTGGATATACTCTTGAGTCACTGAGTTCCAAATTTCAGGAAGCAGATTTTCTAGTTGTTGGAGTGTTCTACAAGGCATTCTACGTTGATGAATTTGCCACCCCATGTTAACCCAAACATGTTCTATGGAATGATTCAAATCGGTACTTCTTGCTGGCCATCTTGAATTATCAATTTCGATATTTTGCAGATATTCTGTAACTACTCTAGCTACATGAGGCTGAGCATTATCATGCATATAAATGAAGTTTTTGCCAAAGTGTACAACATGGGGTTCAAGGATATCTGCGATGTATCTGGCCGCTGTCATTCTTCCATTATTCACTAGGACTAACTCAGTTCGACCATGGAAAGAAATGCCTCCCCACACTATTACCGAACCCCCCTCCGAAGTTTTCGGTTTGCCGGATATTGCATTGCTGATACCGTTCCCCATGTCGTCTGTATACAGGCATGCGTCTATCATTTGATAGTAGACAGAACCTGGACTCGTCGGAGAAGAGAATATTCGACCATTCTGGAATACCACAATTTGCATGTTCCATCGCAACTTAAAGTCTTGCAACTCGACTCGCTCTGTGGTGAGACGCGGGCCAGTAGAAGCCACCCTTGGCTGATATCGTCTTCTCTGAGCCTGTTCCTAATAGTTCGCAATGAAATATGCACATTTCTGGAAAATGCAAGTTCATTTTGTAGCATTCTAGCCGTACAATGCCGAACTCATAGTACGGTTAAACGAAGCCAACGATCATCACTGGTGTTGTTATCCTATTTCTTCCCTGTCCGGCCCTTCTTCCATTTTACCCTGTTTCGTGGTTCCGATTAATTGCCGTTGAAATAGTGCTTTGGTTAACATTCAACAAGTTAACCACGTAACGTTGGATTTGCCCCTCCTCTAGAAGTGTTACAATTCTTACCACTTCATGATCACTCAAATAGCATCCAGGACGTTCAGCAGCCATTACAGTAACTCGAAAGATTCGAAAATCAACTAGAAACACAGAAAACTTGCATTAGTTTAGCGTGAAAACTGAAGAGGAATTGAATGAATAGTGATAGTCAAACAAATTCATTCTTGTTTCAGACGTGTTTGAGATCATATGAAAACAAATGTTACTACATAGATGAGATTTTTTCCCCTCATATGACCAAAAACATATGTTGACAAAGAAACTGCGATCGGGCTGCTTAATGGATTGTGGAATTCAGAATACCAGGTGATGCGACAATTTTTGTGGTGTGTGTATTTTTGTCGGAATACGTCAAGTGTGCACGCAGCTTTGTAACTCATCACTCTTGCTAAACTCAAATCGTGCCCACCTGTAAATATCATTCGTAACGCTACAAATGTACAAGAATTTTCTCTATATATCGCTCTTGTTTGTCAGTGAAAGAATTCTAATTATCGTCCCAAAAGAAATAAAACCGAAGTATTCTATAATGAGATTGTAACACCAAACGGTAACTCGTACTGCGAGGGATTTTTCTACAGTAAGGTAGTCTAAGCTTAAGAAATCGAATTATTTACCTTGTTAAGATGCATACGACTTTGTTCAAAAACCACTTTTCATGCAGGCAATTTCTTTTTGTCGAACGCTTGTGCACAGCTGTTAATTTTTGTCCAACTTGAATACAACCAATCGCCAATCGATTGAACATTCGTCTTGCAAATATTTTACTGAAAGTAAGTTTATAAGCAGTTCGTATCTTCTTCTAGGGACTGCACAACACTGGTTTTCATTAAATAATCCAACAATTTGAGTGCATTCCCATATCTCGTATGAAGCCATTTATATAAACATTTTCCATCATATGTCTTGAATATCAATGATGAATTCAATGTACCCTAAATGACATAGTTTGTCAGAAATGCCTACTCAATTTGAAAAAACGGTTGAGAGAACGTGTAGGAATTAATCGTTCAGAATAAGCACAAATTTTCCCATATCATTACTAATCTTCGAATTTGGGAGGCTTTTACTTGGTAAAATTCCATTATCAATAATAAAAAACAAGTACTGTGTTTTAAGGAATTTTACTTATTAATTGCGATTCGTAACGCGTTTCACTACACCGTAGCTTCTTCAGACGAATGAATATACAGAAAAATATAAATGAGAATATAACTATAAATGTTCTTGAGTAATTAAAAGCTTATTGGGTTGCTTCTTC
Source organism: Cryptolaemus montrouzieri (assembly GCA_013387265.2). Lineage (NCBI taxonomy): Eukaryota > Metazoa > Arthropoda > Insecta > Coleoptera > Coccinellidae > Cryptolaemus > Cryptolaemus montrouzieri. The sequence continues at coordinate 132,476,037 of JABFTP020000185.1, forward strand.
TTGAGTGGTTATTTATGACAGGTATATCCAATAAAATTAAGGAATAGATTGCTCCCCGAAAAGATTCAATAGAGGTGAAGGGCTTAAATCGACTTGTTCATTGATGAGTCTACCTGAGTGTTTGTATTTATTGAATTCTAAAGTTTCCCAAAGATCTACCTTCCAATATTTCAAACTGTGGGTCGAAAGAATGATTATTTTCTAAGAGATGATTTGCGTAATTTGAATCTAATTTTTTATTTGAAAAACTGCGTTTATGTTCCGATAGTCAAATATTAAAATTTCTATGTGTTCTACCAATGTAGAAATTATCACAGTCATTGCAATTCAATCGATAAACACCTGATTTATTGTTTTTACCTGGTTTGGTTTTATTATTTTTATATATTTGCCTAAACTATGATTAGTTTGGGAAGCTATGTTGAAATTATTGCTACTTAAGAATGATTTCAGTTTCTCACTTGTAATGCCAACGTAGGTTAAGGTGTTGAATTTTTGTTTCAATTTATCGACAGGGTAAACTTCATTCAATGCGATTCTACTTTGTTTTTTATTTAAAAAATTATTTATTAGTTTGGGATTGTCACCATTATTTTTGGCTATTTGTTTAATCAAATTTAATTCTTTGTTGAAATTTTCTGGTGATAACGGGATGTTAATCAATCTATGAATAAAACTATTGAATGCTGACGTTTTATGTTGATACGGATGACACGACGAGTTATGTATCATAATATCTCTATGTGACGGCTTATGGTAAATTGCGAAAACATGTTTTCCATTTTCATTCAAAATTGTTACGTCTAAGAAATTTATCGAATTATTGCTTTCTGTTTCAGTTGTGAATGCTTCACAGGAACAGATAGACAGTTGAAAATTTTCGAAAATCATATAAATTCATCACATCCAAAATTGCATTCACAACCGAAATAGAAAGCAATAATTCGGTAAATTTCTTAGACGTAACAATTTCGAATAAAAATGGAAAACAATTTTTGGATGTGATGAATTTATATGATTTTCGAAAATTTTCAACTGTCAATCTGTTCCTGTGAAGCAAATAATGTTTGTTGTGGCTAAACCACAATACACATTGAAATGGAATTTCGGATTTATATTAACAAATCATAGTGGTTAATTTTTAGTACTGACAGTAAACTAACTTGTATCTTCCAGCATGCTAAACATAAAAGACATCCCTCGTAGAGCAGCCTCATTTTTAATTGATAGAATTATTTTCATTCTCTTCGATATAACGTATTGATTTTCTCTAGACATAAACTTCTCCACTCTTTTTCAGAGTAGATTAACCTATCCTTGTTTTGACTGTAATTTATTTTCAGCGACCCTAATAACAACTTGATAATATTTTAATAATATCCTATGGATCATTTGGTGCAAGAAACATTATTACATACCATTATTGCAGTAGAGCCTAAATGTTGTTCTATATTTATTTGCGTATAATTTTCTTAACAGTTATGGTTATGGCGACGAGTTTATTCTACATTTGTAGGCATGCCCATACTCGAATAATGAAGTCCCATTTCCCTTCTTTAAACTGTTTGGCATGATTATCATCATTCTGATCTATGTATGTTACATTTGGTCTATTTACTGTTAACAGGGGTACCAGTGCCTCTCATCGAATTACAGTTTGCTCTTCAAGATTTTTTTTCTTTCTGAAACAATCATAATTTTATTGAAGTGGCCTAATAAATACTTCAAAAGAGCCTGCAGAACACCTATGGATATTGACAGTGCATATTGAGGTCTATGAAACGAATAATTGCATCAAACTTATTCCGGAGTTTGTTTACGTAAACATAAAATCCTCAGCTGGAATAATATATTATTCTGAAAATTTTCATTCGTGAAAAGGTTAGACAGAAGCCACATTCAAACTGAAAAGAGAACGGTCATTGCTGCTCTCCAAACCGAGATCCCGTCTCCCACAGGAGAAAGTAGAAAGTAGTCCAAGTGTTATCAATTGATTGTGATCTCTTTTCAAAGAGCACTCCCAACCAAGACCGATTCTTCATTTAAACAATCAGAAGAATACGTACCACCACATAATCACAATCAGAGTTATCTCGAGTACATGATGTACATATTTCTGATCCAAATGCCAGTAATCGGTTGCATGAAAGTCTGCATAGGCAAAAACTATTTCACTTAGAATTAATGACATATGTAATGATATTAATTCAACGTTGATTGAAAAATTAAAAGTATGTGGAGTGTTTGCGCTACAAGTTGATGAATCCATTGATATCAGTCGTCACGCAAATCTCATCTCAAATGTTAGATACATTGATGGATATGAATTAAAGGAAGACTTTTCATTTCTGTTTGCCACTGGTGAAGAAATATTTAAAGTAACGGTCGAATATTTCAATGTATGCTCAGACGGCGCAGCAGGTATGACAGGAAAAGTTGAAGGCTTTATAGCTAAGGTTGCTGGAAAAAATCCTCATATTGAAAAACAGCATTGTTTCCTACATGGAAAAGGCTCTTAAGACAAAGTCTCTGCCAGAGGAACTATTGGGAGCAGATCATCAGGAAAATGATGACATTCATTCAGACAATGTGCAGCTAAAGCTGAATCATATTTCTGATGTAGGAATGACCGGAAATGTTCTTTGTATCAAGCCTTGAAAGAGCGTCCGGTTTGACCTATATAAAAGGAATTGCACTCAGAACATATTAATTGGTATACTCCTGATGTTTCGAATTTATTGGTTTTATCTTTTGTGTTGAAAAGCAGGCCTGACAATTTTCTAACTGATTCACAGAGCGATTTCTTTGCCTTTATCGGACATGGACCGAAAATCAGAATTTAACACCATTATATTGAGAGCAGAGAACAACGGCTTCGATATAAAAGCAATAGAGAGTTTAATTAATCGAAAAATACGCAACAACTCATTGAACATGATATATCCCCAATCCAAGAGAGAAAAGCCCGAAAAATTGATGTCTCTAACATATAAAATAGTTCATATTGCAATCAAACCAGTTAGCGAATTGTCGGGCCTGCTTTTCAACACAAAAGATAAAACCGATAAATTCTAAACATCAGGAGTATACCAATTAACATGTTCTGAGTGCAATTCCTTTTATATAGGTCCAACCGTACGCTCTTTCAAGGCTTGATACAAAGAACATTTTCGGTCATTCCTACATCAGAAATATGATTCAGCTTTATCTGCACATTGTCTGAATGAATGTCATCATTCAACTTCAACAGCTAATAATTCTTCATTCCTGTGATAAATCTTATAAACTCAATTTCTTTGAATCCATGAAAATTTTCAAGGCATCTAGGGTAGAAAGGGTTAAGCTCCTTAACGATCAGGTATACTTAATTACCTACCAATCACTATTATTCAAGTTACTGTGATCTCAACTAGCATTTTATTGATGGTAATTCCTGTATTGTACATGAGTATTCAGTTTTCATTAGCTTGTTGTTGATAATGGACGTACGTCCGAAACCGGTCCAACCAATGTAAAATTTTGTCATTCTTTACATCAATAAATTAGTGATAGTTAAAACATAGTAATTTGTTTTATTTTATTATTCATTATGAAAATCAACTATCACGTAGTTCAGGCTTCATCGATCAATTATTTAAAAAGTTCATTGCCCATCTCTATCAAACGAGAGACGACCATTGTTTCAATTTATTGATGTTAACTTGTTTTTAATATACCTTTTATTTATCAAGTTATAGTTTCCATTTTCATGAGGATATCCAAAGTTTATACATCTTATATTAGATAATACATGAGCCCTTATGTTCAGCAAATTGAAAAAAAGTTATTTCAGACAGATACAATAAAACAAGGTGTATAATCCCGATTTCCTCTATTTTGAGTGTTTAGTCAACAAGAAGTAGCAGTTTCAAGAAATGTTTCACCCAGCAGACAGTGTATGCACTCTACCAATTATAAGAAAGGTCATAATTCCACAAGAACATCACAACAGGAAAACAATTAATACATAGATTAATTGACAATAGCAGTCTTTCATTGTCAAGTTGTTAAACCCGTTGCGCATTCACTGTCGGCATATTATTTTTCGTTTAACAACTGGAAATTAGTTTATCACTTTGCAATCTATACAAGTGCGGTAGATTGAAACCCTATAAAACAATCATTTGAATCATTCAGAATACATTATACTGCTGTTGGTTGTGATCCGTTCCATTCTACTTTGCAAAGTCTGATTTATCATCTAACTAAAATTTAATACCGCGGAATTCCTCTGGATTTTTGCACCGTGACTGAAAACTGTAAAATATGCAAAATAGCTTCAGTCTAGAAACACGATAAAATAACTCTGCTCTTCGTTCTGATATCAAAATCAAGGAAATTCATAGCGGAAACTGATCCAGGATTGCTAATTTTAAACTCACTACATCGAAGTGATTTCTCATTCTTCTCTATGCGCATAAATTCAGTTCCAAGTCCTCATTAGTCTCGCTTGTCGAGTGTTCTCTAGAAGCAATTGTCTGAAGAGCTTTCAATTACGATTTGTTATTGAATCGTACCGGGACTGTTCGAGAATTAACGTTCTCTGACTTCCAAATTCTTCCAAATAAATATTTTGACTCGGCATCTCCGTTATCCAAAATATTTCATATTAACTATTCAAGTAGTAGTCAATATAGATTAGATTAGAAGACTATAATGGTCTTATTAGACTATTACAAAGCATTTGATACCATCTATCATGATATACTTGTAGCGATTGTGTCCTTCGTTGGCTTTTCTGGAGGTGCAACAAATCTCATCAAGAATTATCTGTCCAACAGAACCCAATAAACAAAGATCAAGACAGTCTATCTAGTATTTTGCCTGTTACTGCTGGTGTACCCCAGGTTAGCGTTTTAGGTCCTCTGCTCTTTGTGCTTTATACTCACAGATTTCAACGCTACTTGAAATATTGTCAATTTCGAAGACGCCGTTAGTAACGTTCAAGAAGATCTTGATAGTATTGTTAGAGTATCCGAGGTTCATAGATTAAATATTAACCCTAACAAGACCAAAGCTGTTCTATTCGGCAATGAAGTAACGTGTGATCATTTGGGAGATATCATGAGGCTATCTATTTGTGGGGAGTACATCTCCATTGTAAAGTCAGTTCGTAATCTGGGTCTCATAATGGATAATTCATTTAGATATCGCGCACAAATCGCCAGTTGTATTCGTAAATCTGTGAGTATTCTACGTCTTCTGTATCCACATAGACAATCACTGTCTCTAAAATAGAAAATATCCTTATGCAATACCCTTGTGCTATCCAGTTTCAATTGTTGCTCGCAAGTTTATTATTCTTGATGGACATTAATTCAGAAGATTCAAAACTCCTGTTGCGTTTCATTTATGGGTAGCGGAAATTCGGCCGAATAAGTCACAACTTAGTAGAAGCAACGTGGCTCACTATGACCAATAGATTTCACTTAGAAGACAGACTTGTCATTTTCGAAAGATCTTTCTCGTTCGGCATCTATAAGCTCTATTCATAGCTGCATACTACAGGTCTTCATCTGTTGCCTCGTTAAAGTCTCGTGCTTGGACGATCTTATTCAAAAAACAGTGTGTGCGCCTTAACTGATTTCAGTTCCGTCGTAATCATTTTCTTTTCTAATTTTTGTAGTTGGTTTCCCGAAAAGGGTTCGCCTAATAATAGGTTATATTATAAATTTTTGTTGGATCAGGGTTTGAGTGGAAGAGCAGAGTGTGCCCATTGATAACTCTCTAAACTCCGCCCTCTGATAATGAAATGATTTGACCATGGTTACCCAGAAAACCGACCAGCATTGAAAGTCAAGTGACATAACTTAGAATCCTGATTCACCCGGTTTCACTTTCACTAGAATCTCATGAATTAAGATTTACTCTCCACTAAATTCAACGAAGAAAACATTTTACATGAACTTCGATATTTGAAAAGATTTTCTTGATATTCAGACTCAAACCATGTATGACCCTTTCGAGGTGTGTCGATTAAGTTCGCGGAAAACTGCCTGGAGGGTACATAAATACTTGAAAATACTTTATATTCCTTCGCAATAGTCTCCCTCAAGTTTGATGCACCGACGCCACCGTTGAACCCACTGTTGGAAGCACCCCCACACCACAGAATCGCCGTCGTGATGCTTTGGACTTTCGAAACACCATCATATATGTTTCCTTTGACTGTGGAAACAAATGGAAGTCACAGGGGGCCAGATCTGGACTGTAGGGGTGTCTGGAAGTGTTGGAATTCCGTTTTTGGTTGAAAAATCACAAACTGCGAATGACGAGTGGGCCGGGGCGTTATCATGATGAAACACCCATCCGCGCTCCACCAATTCGGGTCGTACATGAAACTCACGGGCCTTCAGACGTTTCAAAACTTCAATGTAGAATACTGCGTTGACTGTCTGACCTGCTGGAACATATTCGTAGTGTACAACTTCATCAATATCGAAAAATGCGATGAGTGAATATTTCACTTTCGATTTTGACATTCTGGCTTTCGTGGGACGCCTACCCCCTTTTCTACCCACTGCATGCTCTGCCTGTTGATCTCAGGTTTGTATTCGAATACCCACGACACGCCACCAGTGATGAAATTTGTCAATTCGAGAAATCATGTCTTGACAGATTTCTGCTCAACTGTGAGCACTCACACTCAGCTTACGCAGCCCTAAATCTTCCTGTAGCATCTGCCGGATCGTCTCCTTGTTGATACCCAACTCATCTTCCAACATTTTAAGGCCTACCCGACGGTCTCCGAGCACTTGCAAGCGCAGCTGATCGAGATTTTGTGTGTTTCGAGAGGTGGAGGGAGCTCCCTCGCGCAGATCATCCTCCACTGACTCTCTGTCGCTACTGAACCGCTTTGTCCAATCGTACACAGCTGATATTTTTCAGACAATCTTCCCTATACACGTCCTTTAACGTTTCATAATTTCCACTGTAGTTTCGCCGCGTTTCATCAAAAATTTAATCACTATTCTTTGCTTAGTTATTGTATCACTCATCTTCATGACGTCGATGTTCAAAGGACAATAAAACACAAAGTATACAATCGATCAACACGAAACTTGCACAGGCTGACAAAGAAATGAATTTTGTTTCGAATGAAACTAATGCGAACGCTGCAGAGTTACCAACCGCCGCAGCATTGCCAACTTTCGCGAACTTAATTGACATACCTCGTAAAGAGAATCACCCATAGATATTTGCAGACTTTTTTCATCGTAAAAAAAAGGTCATACTAGAAATGTTTTTCAAGTTTTACAAGAGGAACAATGACACAATTAAGAACTTTCAAAGACTTTATTGTTTTAAAGAAAATCGATACAATTCATTCGTTCAAGGTAACTCTGGAATCAGTTATTCCAATAGTTTGCTGCTGTATTCCAAATGGCTCCAAATGACCTTTTAGAGAGCGTCCACAGCTTCTTCTTAAGAACCTTTGGCCACGTAGTCTGTTCTTGATTTCAGGAAAAGTGAAAAAATCGTTGGGACTTAAGCCCGGACTGTATGCAGAAGATGTAGCAATTCAATGTTTTATTTCTTAAGTATGCAATTGTTTTCCCAGCTATGTGCATTGTCTTTGCGAAGAACCGTTCGATGTTGCTTTCTTAAAGACAATAACTTGTGGTAAACAAGTGGTGGATGTGTGGCTTTGATGTTGAAGAGGTATTGTTGCTACGTTTAGAACCTTGTAGAAACGAACGCTGCGACCATCTTTCTGGACACACAGTCACGAATGACTTTTGTCGGTTTTTGTTCCTCTTGGAACACTCAAACGGAAGATTAGCACTTATTTTCTGGCTCGTATGAACAGATCCAAGACTCACCACCACTGACAATGTTGTAAACGGTTTTAGATAATCCAAAACAGAAAGAATCCTGAGTTCTTTGACATCAATTCACCCTTGCAGCTTTCTGTTCTACGGTCAACAGATTCGGTATCCAACGGGAAACTTATGTCCTCACAAGCAATTATTGGTGCAAAATTTTTCATATGGAGATCTTTGCAACAAAAAAAACAACTCGTCCAGACATTCTTGTTGAGACAACTGTCTTTGAAAATTGTTGAAATTATAGCGCGAAAATGGTCATGATTGAATTCTATTTTTCAATTAGTTTGTCAACTTTAACAAGTTGTTGTAGCTAAAGCAGCACTCATAAGACTAAAATTTTTGATTTAAATTATCAATCATTTTTAGTACTGGCAGTTGAAAAATGGTGTCATCCATGTCCTAGCATGCAAAACAAGAGAGATATGCCTCGTATGTTGACTATGTACTATTTTAATAATTATGAGTATCACCACACTCATCATTTTTTTTATATCGGCATTTATAGAGCAGAACCTAAATTCAAAAGTTCCGATAGAACAATTCGTATTTGAGCATGCCTCAAGGAATCGACAATTATTCATTAAAATGGCATGAAAAAATGCAAAACAAAATATCTTCTGCATATCGCTAATAATAAATTATAATATACTATTACTATTAAAGATAAGAAGTATTAATGTAGCCCTGGTAGATCATACGCCTGGTGAGAATCAAATCCCCGGAGGAAAAATGACACCAGCACAAGTGGTCTGGCGGGACAACTATTCTACATGAGGCCACTTGAACTCCGTTGGGAGTCGTTCGTTAACTGCCCGCTGTCTCTCTAAAGCAGATGATCTTACTGGATTGATGTCAGTGTTTTCTGGAGAGTTTTATCGCGATCTGAACGGTGGTTTACATGTTTTATTGAATTGAAGACTAATTCCAACGGGAAAAGTTTCATTGACTTGTTTCTGCAGCCATCCTCGGGAATTGAATTCGTTACATTCTTCTTAATTTTATTCTTTTCAGTTTCACTCAATCTTATTGTCGAAGTTTAATAGATGAAGTGATGAAGTTAGATAGTATATAATCGAACTACCATTCCAATTTCTTAAAAAAGGGTACAAATAATCAAAATTTTATTATTATTGCTGATAGTATTAATTAGCATTGAACGAAGACAAGGATGTAATTCGGCTAAAGGCTGAATATCAAATGAATAACATTTTCTAAAAATTGGAACTAAATCTGTTGCTTAAAATTTATCTTTCTCGTTTGAAGGTGTTGTCCAATACTCATCGAAGGTTGATCATAGTCCTAAAGAGTGCCTTCTTCTTATTCTTAAACTCTGTATCGAGATGTATTCAGTCTTTCTATTTTGATAAGGTGATTCTATCCTGACTCTCAATTTTCACGATGAGGTGTACGTTTTGTGTTTCACCTTTTCTTGGAGCAGTTAAGAAGTTCCTTTGCAACTGTGTAATATTTCTTTCATTCAACAATGCTGAATTTACCTGTCGAAGAAAGTGCAGGGTCTTAGTAAATGTTCAGTCTGGTGCACTTTTCGCTGGGTAATCTGTTTTGTGATAGTCTTTCCTTATCCTGTGATGAACCTCGCTGTGACCTTATTCAATTACTTCTTCTACAGTTCTGTGACATTCTTTCGCTTCGAAAGCGAGGTTAGAGTTGGAAATACCTGTCTTCAATTCGATGTATATATTTTTATCAAATGTGTTCTCTGGTCAACTTCATTTGAACTTTTACTTCTGAGGTCTTAAAATTGTGAGTATTATGTCATAGTTGTATTTTGTGGCGCCTTCGGGGGACAAAATATAATTCAATTTCGTCCATGATGGGACTTCGTTCTTCTTCGCCGTATCCTACGAAACATTCTTCAAACACTGAGTAAAGTTGAATCATAATCGAGCTGCCCTCGTGTAAACTAACACAACATGGATTTTGAGGAACATGCGATTTGGAATAGCCTCCATAGCCCACGTTGATCTAATGAGCATAGCACCAATCAGGCTGTTTGTGGCACTTTACAAAGAGTTCAATTTTATTTTTTGTTAGATGGGCTTCGGACTTTCATGCAATTGCTCCACCGAGTAGATTTGATGTCAAATGATGATACCAATATATATATATATATATATATATATATATATATACTACTCGGTGCATGAAAGTCCAAAGCCCATCCAACTAAAAATAAAATTGAACTCGTCGAGTTGCCCATATATCTGTTCATGCAATCAAACTGATTTCAAGAAAAAGTATAAATCCACCACCCGGTAATTAATACCATTGCCAGGCAATGATTATAATCAAAACATATCCTGGAATAATTATATATTAGGATAACGTTAAATGTTATGAGAATATATCAATCAATCTACCAGAATATATACATATATATATATATATATATATATATATATATATATATACTGAAAACCGAACTGTACCTCGAATTATATTCTAACAGCTAGAGCCTTTTTCATTCATTTATGGTTCATTCATAAAACCAAAAACTCTCGAAAGGAATATCTTGGTGAGGTTTGGATTTTTTTACATTTCCTGTGCGCTTTAGGAGGCATGATGCGGGTTTTGATGCCAGATTAAGGAACAGGCATGGTCTGTTTTTTCCGCTGGTTTTCTATTTATTCGCTTGTTTTTTACGATTGTGTTTTCATTAGGTCTGACTTGTATACTTTCCAAAACACGTCATTTTGATAGAAATAATTTCAGACATTGGAGCCAGCTGAATCCGCATAACATAATGTACAATAATTTTTCAGCGTAGATTCGGTGTGAACGTCTGGTTTATTCGAACTGCTTGATGGGATCACTTTTTTTAGAAGAAAACTCTCTGAACGAAAACAATGAAATTCTTATACTTACATCACAGAATTTCCTCGATGCTGATCTTTAAAACGCAGCTTTGAACTGGTTGAACAATGAGTTTGATTAAAAACAAGTACTGTGTTTCAAGGAATTTCACTTAATAATTGCGATTCGTAACGCGTTTCACTACACCGTAGCTTCTTCAGACGAATGAAGAAGCTACGGTGTAGTGAAACGCGTTACGAATCGCAATTATTAAGTAAAATTCCTTAAAACACAGTACTTGTTTTTTATTATTGATAATGGAATTTTACCAAGTAAAAGCCTCCCAAATTCAAATAAATTTGATGATCAATGGGTAGGGATAAATATTCCGTAAGATGCCCAGTTCGCTCCCCACATTTGATTTCTTGATTTTTAGCTCTGGAGTTAACCGCACTCCAGAAATGTGGACGTGTTGAAAGCAAGAGTAAGAACCGCCTATCTCCATCCTCCAGATGGCGTTCTGAATGCAACACGTGTGGTATTCAAGAAATGCCAACTATGTTTTCAACAGCAACAGCATTATCAATAATATTTATGGAAATTTCTTCAAATAGGTTGACTTATTATTATTATTTCAATGTTTTTAATTAATTGAAACACATGCCTTCATTTCCTTAGATTTTTTGAGTATGGTAAACACTCAGCGCACTGATTCATCCTGATAAAGTCGAAATGCTCGAGCACTATTTCTCTCAAGTTGAAAATGAAGCTGCATCATGTCTATATTGACTTGATTTTCGTCTACTATATTTATTAATTATTAAACTAAAGACTCGAAACGAATTCTACGAAGATTTCTCAGTGATGTGATTTTCATTGGAATTCCTCCACAGAGCTTATTTCACAACTCATTAGAATGTTGGGTTACGTTTTGAGTCTTTTTACCCAAAATACGAAATAATGTGACTTATCCGAACTGAAATAATAACCAAAACACTTTCTGGGACAGAAAATTTCCATCAAAAACTCAGACAGTGGACCATTTTCCGAATTACATCGATGAATTGGCAATGGGAGTTTTCCTTCGAAATTTATCGATAATTTCTTCTTTCTCAGAAAATACAACCTTTTGATTGATACTCTCTTAGTGGAAGGTACTGAAAATTGAATGAATAATCTAAAGGAAATTGAAATAAGGTTTTTTCATTCAAAAAATTCTAATGAAGGTGATCTTTGTGTATTTCCGTATGTTTCATGTTAGATATCCCAAAATATGATACTATAATCGAGATCGATCTATTTTGCAATTCTTTCAATTCCCTAGGGGGAAGCAATATCAATGTGAATGGTCATTCAGTGTTCAATGAGTAGCACGTTATAAACAAACAGTTCAATCTTTTTATACAATATTGCTCGCACTTTAACGCAGAATCGGGAAAGCCCAACTGTGAATGTACACATAATAAGCGCAATGATAAATCTTCTTATGTTTTCGATGTTTCAGAAACAGAAGTTATCAATACCGTGTTTTCACAGGATATGATGCAATTCCTATGTCAGTTATAAAAATATATATTCATTTAATTTCACGTTCTTTAGTTTATATTATAGACCGATCATTGAAGGAGGGGGTTTTTCCCGAAAGTCTGAAGGTTGCAATGCCAAACCATAATTAAAAAAGGGCAACCTTGATGAAATGGGTAACTGCAGGCCTGTTAGTAAATTAAATTTAATTTTCGAAAATCTTCGAAAAAATTCTTTTCTCTAAATTAACTTCAAAAAGTTCAATGTTATATGCCGGTATCAGCATGGTTTTGTCAAGGACAAAAACATCGAGACTATCCTGGTTGAATTGACAAAAGCTGTAATTATTGCTTTGGATGAGGGTGAGATTGCACTTGCTCTTTTTTTCGATTTATCCAAAGCTTTTGACTGCGTTGATCATGCTTCTTGAAAAAGATGGAAGCGTGTGGGATACGTGATAATCTCATCTGAGTGGTAAGAAGCAGAGGGTTGTAATTGAGCGTGACAGTTTCTCACATGAAACAGACCTAACATTGGGGGTTCCACAAGGAAGTATTCTGGGGCCGTTATTGTTCATAATATATATCAACTCTTTGCCTGAGATTTCTTTTAATGGTATCTGTCGTCCAGTTTTGTATGCAGATGATGCGAATTTTTCAATTAGAGCGCTGAACATACCTTTGGCTCTTAGTACTTCTGTTGAAGTTTTTGATAATGTGATTGGGTGGTGCCAGCGTAATAAACAGGTATATAATATGCAAAAGACTGATTGCATTTTTTTCAATTCTAAAAGATCTAAATTGACATATCCAAACGCTTTAACCTCTGAAGACTGCAAATTGAAAGTTTGTGAATCTGTAAACTTTTTGGGTGTAATTATTAACAGTGCCTTGGAATGGAGTCAACATATTGATGAGTTGAGAAAGAGGTTGAATACTGTCATCTATACATTGCATGCCTTGCGTAATCAAGTTGACTGGAACATCCTTAAGATCATTTATTATGCCAACTTCCAATCTCTTTCATCTTACGGCATTATTTTCTGGGGCATGTTGACCAAATTTTTGTAGCCCCGAAAAGAGCGTAGAGAATAATATTCAAGGTCGGATTGAGAGAATCTTGTCGTGGCTCATTTGAGAAGCATAATAGCTTCACAGTTTATTATTTGTATGTTTACAGAGTGCTCTAGTTTTTCCAACGCAATTATTTTGAGGAATATAGAAACAAGAGTATTAAAAAGAGAAAGGTGACACTTTACTTCTATCCGGTACACTCAACATGGCTGCGTGAAAGGGGTGTAGAGTATGAGGCCATTAAACTCTATAATTCTCTTCCCGCGTTTTTACGAATTTCCAATTTTGAGCTTTTTAAGAGAAGGATTCATAATTTCATTATGGCTTCTGAACCCTATTTATTAGAGGAGTTTAAATCCTTTTGTAAAATTTCATTAGGTCCTTGAAATTTGTTGTGTTTTTGACATATTCCTATTTTATTTATACAATGTAAACACCTCAAAAAGTCTAGGAACACTTACCAATATCTTCAAAATATGAATTTGATCATTCGATTTTATAGAAATCTTTCGGTTTTGTTAGGATGTATTGTATATAATGTATTCTCAAGAAAACAAAATAATATTTGACTCCTCCAAAGCACCTACTATAAAAAAAAGTTTGAAATTTGAAAATGACGAAATTTGGTAGTACACAAAAAAAATCCTGAACTAATATTTTCGAAACGATATGGAAGCACTTATATTTTTCAGTACCCAGAAGGTCCACCTCTGTTCTTAATGACACTTTGGCATCGTCGCGACATGCTCAATATTAAATTGTCTATTACATTTTGGCCTAACTCATTCCATGCCCCCTGAACTGCTAATCGAAGCTCCTGTTCATGATGGAAGACGTTTTGACGCAGGAGATTTCTTTTTAGGGTGTCCCACATATGCTCGATGGGTTTCAGATCTGGGGAGCAGGATGGCCGCGGTAGAAGATCAATATCATTCTCTTCAAGAACGTTCAAGACAACTCCTGCACGATGAGGAGGGGCATTATCTTGTTGGAAGAGTGGATTTTGACCCATTGTTTGGAGAAACGGTATCACTACAGGTAAAACTATCTCATTTGCGTATGAATTTAAGGTTGTTCTGTATGAAAACGAAGTCAGTACTTCCACCAAGGCGTATACCTCCCCAAAACATTACTGATCCGCCTCCCTGTCTAACAACTTCTCGAGCATGCTGGAGACGGTTTTGCTTTCCAGGTTCCCTCCATATTCGAATTCTTCCCGAATCGGGATAATAACTAAATCTAGATTCATCACTGAAGAGAACTGTGGCCCACCTCTTTTCATCCCAGTTTACGTGTCCTTGGCACCAAGCTAAACGAGCAGCGCGATTTCCATGGGTCAGTTGTGGAACTCATAAAGGACGTCTGGAGTGGAGTTGACCTTCGTCCAGTCGATTTCTCACAGTTTCGTCGAAAATTTGTACATTATGAACTCGTGATAGCTCTTGAGCTAATTGAGATGCTGTGGTAGTACGATCTCTACTGGCTTGTAAAACCAAAAATCGGTCTTGGGCGACTGTAGTAATCCTGAAACGACCTGTATGGCCTTCTTTTACTCTACTTGTTTCATTGAAACGTGACCATAAACGTTTTATGACACTTGGGCTACTCCCCAGAATCCTGGATTCTTCCCATTGTGAGCTCCAAGCTTGGAGCATGCCAACGGCTCGTAACATCTCTTCTCTAGTCGAATGTCTTCTTTCCATGGTCGAATCACAAAACTTGAATCTTTTATTTGTGCTTACAACAGAAACAAGTGCCAACTAACTGATTTCAAACACTGAATACATAAAATGATTATAAAGCAGTGTCGCATCTGCTGCATTTTTAGTTTTTTATAAAAAAAACTGAAATCTGTTGCGGCACTACATAATTTGGTGAGAAATTGATACAGGTGTTCATTTCTTAAAAAAAAATTATCCATAGTGATCGTTCTGGATACGCTATATCGATATTCAGAAGTGTTCCCTAGACTTTTTTGAGGTGTTTATATGTTTGTTTCTTGTGTAGATGATTGTTGGAATGCAATAAACTATTTACTATTTACAATGACAGGCAGTAGTTTCGAAATACCTGCTAGAAAATAAACGACAGTTTCACTCTAGTTGATATCCTGAAACGAAAGTTGCAACGGTGTCTGTAAAAGAAATAAAAGTACAATCAGATTTAAATTTCTATTTAATACTTTGATGTTTCTAGAAATAATCCCTTGAGTTTGAGAATATTGGTTTTGATACAGTGGATGTATCAACTTTGAATGAATATTCTCATACGTTTCGTGACTGGGACAACATCTGCACATCCTTTGTGATCATTTATCTGTGATACCCAAACTTCGGTAAACATATATCCTGTTTTTTCAAAGATATCCTGGTCTTATAAAATTAATGCTTATTTTCAAGTGTTAACAACCTCCTTCAATGATTTTCAATTAAGAGTAATTTCGAACAATTTATCGTCAGAGCAGTAGTATAGAAACATCGACATTCATTTAAAATACGAACATTACCTAGCACCGGATGCGAATTATAGTAATTTCACCGTTGTTCCGGTGAATTTGTTATTCGTAACCGATAAACGGTGACAGAAATAATGATTTTCGATGTCTAGAAGTCACTGTGCCATGCATTCTAGCAAGAATAGGGGCCATATAATTATTTCGCTACGAAGTTATTACTGCTATTACAGTTAATAGCAAACATTAAAAGACACCAAATTTCATCGAGTCTGACACTTAATTCATTTATTGGTTGGAATACAGCAGAGGAAGTTTTTATGTGTGTGAAGTGAGCAAAGCTGTTTCGGAAATCTATATGGAACGAATCAGATCATAAAAGATTTCATGGGATTTCTTGTAAGCTATAATCTTACACATTTTCAATTATCAGTTACATACACATCCAAATTCTGATATATATATATATATATATATATATATATATATATATATATATATATATATATATATATATATATAAGGTACTTCAACGAAAACTAAATAGAGGCTATATCTACCAAGAAATTCATTTTTGATCAAAACGCAAAAACAGGTCAATTTTTGTTTCAAGGGGGACATCTTTTGGGGTACAAAACTGGCCTGAAATATCAACCCCCTAAGCGGGGGTTGCACTCTTTGAACATTTTGAATAGGGAAGATGGGTCGAGTGATGACTCAAAAGATAGGTGGTATCTTTGTCTAGATCGCCTTGAACGAATTTCCATTTTTAATTGAAAACTGTGAAAGATACGGGGTGAGCAACTGAAAGATAGGGAAGACTATTTCCCTGAAACTATTCAAGTTTCAGTGAAGTAAAATGGAACAGATCCATGCTGATCAATGGCAGTCATCATCAAGTACCATCCTCATCTCGAATTTCAATCCCTAGAGCAGGGGTTACCACCCTTGAAAATTTGGAAGAGGGTAGATGGGTCGGGTGATACCTCGAAAGAATGGTATTAGACTGAGCTACTGAAAAAAAAAGAGCAGACTATCTATCGCCCTGAGCTATTCAAGTATTAGTGCAAAAAAAATGGAACAGATTCATTCCAGGTCAATGGCTGTCATCTTCGATCTGAATGAATCTACCAGTTTTCGCTAGTCTTGGGGTGATAGTCTTCTCTATTTTCAGTTCATATATATATATATATATATATATATATATATATATATATATATATATATATATATATATATATATATATATATATATATATATATATATATATATATATATATATATATATATATATATATATATATATATATATATATATCTTTTGAAAAGAGAGGCTTTACAAAAATTCGAATAATTGTATATACTATAAATGCTTATAGCTATAATTTTAATGTGTGTCAGAGAAACGCAATCGTAAAAATAAGCGAATAAATAGAATACCAGCAGAAAAAACAAACTATGCCCGTTCCTTCCAAAAAATGGAACAGATTCATTCCAGATCAAAGGCTGTCATCTTCGATCTAAATGAATCTACCAGTTTTCGATAGTCTTGGGGTGATAGTCTTATCTATTTTTCAGTTCATATATATATATATATATATATATATATATATATATATATATATATATATATATATATTCTTTTGAAAAGAGAGGCTTTACAAAAATTCGAAATGTAACAGGGGAACCATACTATCTTGCGTATGATTCAATAAACGAGTGAAAAAAACTGTGGAAAAAACTCGTCTCCCTGTCGCTATCGCATTAGCAATAGCTTGTCTGTTTATGTTGTGTTAGTGTAGTGTGCACAGAAAAGAGTACCAACAATTTTTCTGCTTAGCAGCTTCATTCTCGCATTGTCATCTTGCACTGCATGATTTCCAGGACTTTAACACGAAGACAAGGTTGAAAAAGAAGGAGGATTGGGACAGGAAAAATCTGTAAGAATGGAAAAAGAAAACCAGCAGAAAAATATTTCATCAAAACATACCTAACTCTTGTATGTCTAAACTCACTTGAATCTAAGAACTGAACTAATGCTCCTCTGTTTTTCAACAGGGGACATCTCATACACCATTCGGATGCAGCCCATAATCACCTCAAGATTCAAAAAACTAATCTCCTAGATAGATTTAAAGTTCTCTACCCAGTAAATGAAATTATCTGAAACGGGATGAATTTCTTGAAAACCACCCGTAAAATGGTGAATAGGACAATCGAGGACTAAATGTCTTATTGTTTCTTCAGCTACGCCACATTCACATGCCGGACCTTCTACAGTATTCCATTTGAACAACATACTGTTATCACGACCATGTCCTGCCTGAGACGATTTAATCTACACCAATTTCTCCTACGTACATCGAAACCTGCAACCCTTTTGAAAGGATCCTCTATGAGAACTTTATTAAAAACATCAACTTCCTACCATTCAGTTTTCCAAAGATCAACAGGGTTTATCCGTGTACTCAAAAAGTCAATTTACCAAATAGGTTTCCTAGATTTCAATCTCAGGTTAGGTGGATTTTGAAGTGTATTATCGGAAAAACTTCTGGAAATGAGTGATACTTATCCCTAGACGATTTAAGAGCTAATTTCCTGCGAATATGGGAACGAACTATATCACAAATAACCGGAAGCCATGGGGTAGCAGTTGAACTGATACATCCACTTATAACTCTTATAGAACAGTTCAACTGAGAATCAATCTTATTGGCACGAGCACTATTCAACCATACCTGACAGCAATTTTCTGCTGCTGAATATACTAAAGGTAACGCAGTAGTTCGCAAAGTAGAGACTCCGGGTCCCCAATTAGATCCAGCTAGTTTATGTGGTATATTGTTTCTTGTTTTCAACTTCTGACATAATTTATCAATATGAAATTTGTAAGTCAAAGAACGATCTAGCTTTACACCAAGATATGTTGGAGTGAAATTATGAGTTAATAGTGGTTGATTGAAGAATACTCTTAGTTGTCTATAGTTCTCATGATTATTGGGATGAAAACAAGAACCTCAGTTTTCGAAGGATTTGGACATTAACGTCATTTTTTAAATAAAATATTCAGAATTTCTGAATCAATCAGTGTTTGCTCAATTGTTTCGAAGTCATAGTGTCAAAAAACCAAAGCAATATCATCAGGATAAATAAACTTTGTAGAGGAAGTTTCAGGGATGTCAGACATATATAAATTGAAGAGAAGAGATGCAAGAACAGACCTGAAAATGGTTTATATGCTGTCTGAAGGGTACCGGTAATTGGTCAATGAAACACAAAATATTAATTTTTCATCCAAGTTCATTCTATCGCCTTCAAAGTAGGCCCTTTCCGAAATAAAACATTTATGGCAACGAATAATCCAATCATCATCAAAACCGTTTTCAAACGCGTTTTCCGAAATCGGCGGGAATTCTCTTTTGTCTTCTATCGATTCAAAACGGGTACCTCGAAGTGGTAATTCGAGTTTTCTAAGAGAAAAAAGTAGGCCAGATCCATATCACGTAAATACGGTGGTTGTTCAATATATTTATTGATTTTTGGTCTGGAATTCATTCAAAATGATGTGGGATGGTGCATTATCGTGGTGAGTTTTCTTTTCACAAATCTGGCCTTTTTCGAAGAGTTTGCTTTCTAAAACGCCTCATAACGCTCAAGTAATATTCTTTATTTACATGTGACCTTGAAGTGTTTTTTCTGTATTCGGTTCAGTTGATGTCAAACTCATAAACCCATATCTCATATGTCTCATCACAAGTTACAATGCGTTTTATGAATGTGGGGTCTAGTCCATGGAAATGTTACCATTCAATTTTTAGAGGATGCAATTTAATTGTTGGACATGTAGGGGGGGTCAATAGAAGCTTAACTACAAGTTTGTTGGGTTGCAGCCCTTGTCCCCCGGTCGCCATCTTGAAAAAGTAGTGCAAATATATTTTCCGCAATATCTCGGAAACTGTACATCCCATCGAAAAAATTTTAGGACATAATTTATAGCAAATCGCTTTATCTACAAATAAGTCCCCATTACTTTTTGCCGTTAATGAAGAATTTCGAAAGTTATGAGCAAAAAAACTGGAAAAATTCTTATAAAAATTTTCTTTTTCGAACAATAACTTTTTTCATTTAATCGAAAAATTATCCGAGACCAATCTTGTAGATGATCTTTCGAGGAATATTTTCACATATTTTTCTTTCTAATTTTATTCATTTATAACGCTGTTACAGCGCTCCAAAGTTGACTGGGTTCGTCAATTCTCACGAGAATCCCTATATACTAATAACTTTTTTTCACATCAATACCTCGACTCAACTTATTTATTCATAACTCTTTTCCCCGCCACCTATGAGGTAGAGTCTGTTCGCCCGTTTTTTTCAACGTAGTATCCCAGTAGGCCTACCACACAAAAACATTTATCGTGATGTAATCCTCCACATAATTATATTTTTGATCGGTTATCGGCTACCATACTCTATTCTACTTTTTTGTAATGGTACAGGCTGTGGCTCATTACTATCATTCAATAGGAAATCGAAGGTTCTACCTTCTAGTGCTATGACAAGCATTATTGAAGTTGAAAAATATCCTGTCGTCATCTATCCCTTACTTTTAGTTCAACGTATTTTATTTCAAGAGAACCAGTTAGTGATATTAAAAACAAAAACAAGTAATGTGTTTTTTGGAATTTTTCTTAATAATTATAATTCGTAACGCGTTTCACTACACCGTAGCTTCTTCAGACGAATAAAAGAAGAACCTACGGTGAAGTGAAATGCGTTACGAATCATACTTATTAAATAAAATTCCAAAAAACACATTAGTTGTTTTTTTTATTGATAATGGAATTTTATCAAGTAAAAACCTCCCAAATTCAAGAGCGATATTAAACAATATCTGACGTACAAATTAGCTGAGGATGGCATGAGAAAAGGTTCCAAGTCGTCTTTATTTAATGCTTTTACACCACTAGACCAATCCTCCTAAAACATGCACAGAAGTTATTTTGTTGTCGATGGTGGTTTCACATAAAGTGGTTTGGGATAGAAATTCGTCACTGAACAACATTATTGAAAATTATGTCAGGTATGTGCAAGAATATTATAGACTATCTGCAACTATAATATTTGATGGTTACTCCGAAGATGCAGATATTTCTGGAACGAAGTCTTGGAAACGTCTGCATCGCACAAAGGAACATCAATCTGCAGAAATTGAGTTTGATGAGAGTACCATACCAACAATATCTCAAGAGAAATTTCTTGGTAATGAAAAGAACAAATTAAATTTTATAAATTGACTTAAAATTTCTATCACGAAGTAGGTTTTCTCGTCAATAAAACTGAATCAGATGCAGATCCAATCATCGTCTCTGCTGCGCTTAGTGCATCCCAATCTCATGATTATGTCATTATTGTGGCCGAGGACATCAACATTCTTGTATTGCTCACGGCATAAGGAACAGGACAGCCAAACATTTCTTTTTTAAAACCTTGTAAATGACGCAGATGTTGGCAATTGTATGGCCCTTCAAGTTTTATGCATGCAGATTTCATAGCACAGAATTTGCTTTTCATTCATGCTTTCTCTGGTTGTGATATCATATCAGCTGCCTCTAATATGGAGGAAACTCCAATCGATAAAAATAATGGAACAACATCCTGAGTTAGCTGTTGATACCGCACTATTTTTCTCAATGAGAAAGTCGATCTGTCTTTGCTCACTCTAGTTGGCGAACGGTTTTTTTTTACACGGCGGTGCTAAAAACGATTCTCTACACGGCATGCTATACAAAAAATTCCCGAAACCAGTAGCTAAAAATTCATTCAGTTTATCTTCACTGCCTCCGACCTGAAGTAGGACTCGTGGGTGTGTACAACTCGGTTACCAACCCGCTTGTTGGAAGATGTTTGGATAGTGCTTCCCTTCGACCAGTGAGGTGTTTCGAGCTTGTAACTCGATCTGTTACTGGGAGTAGCGGACTAAGACAGTTATTCTGACAGTTCCTACGCATTAGTTGGGTGGTATCAACCACAGTAGCGGACTATGACAGCAGTACTGACAGTTCCTACATTGGTTGGGTGTTTCCCAACCCCTCGACCATATGGGCCGTGGCAATGAGCTCTATGGAGCTGATGTGTCACGTTAAACCCTGGTCATCTTCATCTTTATCTTTATGTCTTCGACCCAAGATGAAGCTCGTTTCCACAGCCTCCAAGTTTATCACCAGATACAGTCGTGCTTGGAAAATATAAAAAGATTGGGGCTGGAAAAGCATAGCAACATTTGGATGCCAATCCAAGCTTCCAAGCCTCCAGTACCCCCAGATCTCATGAAATTAATGTTTTGCCGATGCAAAGGAAATTGTGGGAGCATGTGTGGCTGCAGGAAAGCTGTTCTCAAATGCTCGACAGTATGCCTCCATTGCTCTGGCGAAACATGTACCAATATAATGCAAATTTCAAAATTATTCGAAGAAAATGAATTGATGGATGAACGTCCAACAATGACTCCAATTTTAATACCCGTCATCCCCCAAACCTTCTCATTTGACGATCAATTACGTAATGAGCTACAGCCTGGACCATCGAAAAAAAGGAGAACAGAGTAGGGCAGCCGATAACCGATCAAAAGTATAATTATGTGGAGGATTACTTCACGATCAAGGTTTTTGTGGAGTAGGCCTACTGAGGATACCACGTAAAAAAACGCGCCACAAGACTACCTCATTGGTGGCGGAGAGAATTATAAATAAATAAGTTGAGTTGTAGATATTGATGTAAGAAAAAGTTATTAGTATATAGGAATTACAAAAATGATCAAACGAAGTGATTCATTTCGTATTCTCCAAATTATTGTGAGAATTGACGAACCCGGTCAACTTTGGAGCGCTGTAACACCTTTAAAAATGAATGAAATTAACAAAAGAATACGTGAAAATGTTCCTCTAAAGACCATCTACAAGATTGGTCTGGTATAATTTTTCCATAAAATGAAAAGATAAAAAGCTATTGTTCAAAAAAGAAAATTTTTATAAGAATTTTTCCACTTTTTTGCTTATAACTTCTGAAATTTTTCATTCACGGCAAAATAGATATAGACTTATTTGTAGATAAAGTGATTTCCTACATATTATGTCTGAAAGTTTTTTTGATAAGATGTATAGTTTCCGAGATATCGCGGAAAATATATTTGCACCCCTTTTTCAAGATGGCGGCCGGGGGACAAGGGCACAAACCCCCACAAAAGTTTTTATAGACCCCCCCATATGTCCCAACAATAAAATTGCGTCCTCTAAAAAATGCAAAGCAAATGTAACATTACAATGGACTAGTGGAAATATATTCTATATGTTGCACGTATTTCGATAAAATTTGAAATTCATTTTTGTACCCCTCTTTTTGTCATAGTTTCGAAATCATGAAAATCTATTCTTCTTTCAAGTATAAGTACACATCAAATGCTCTGATTCATGTTAAGAATACCATGAAATGATGAGGCTCGGACAGCTTACTCAGATTGTGCATGTGGATTCGAGAAGGTTTCAAGCAATGTTTAACGGCTGAGTTAAAGAGTGAGATCACTCGATCGTGTAACCGCTTCTTATTAAACGAAGGATCCACGTCCGTTCATAATGCAGGAGGACAAAAGGGTAGAACTCCTGCATAAGACCAATTATTCCGCATTACTGGGATGTAAGAACCTACCTATTCAAACTGATGCCTAAAATGAAAGGCAAGTTGTGAAATCATATCTAACCAAGCAGTGAGAAGCATGTTCATGGTTGAAGAGCAAGAATACCAGCTATGTAGGTAGCACATTGTCCCACAGACAATAATCTGTTATCAATGAAGACACTATATCACCACTTAACCAAAACTTTAACCTTAACTCTCGACGCGCGTTTCGCTAACTAAGTAAGCATCATCAGGAGATGATAATATTATATTTATTATATCGTGATGATGCTAACTTAGTTAGCGAAACGCGCGTCGAGAGTTGAGGTTAAAGCTTTGGTGTAGTGGTGATATAGTGTCTTCATTGTTCATACGCCAAAGGTTCCAAAATCACAACATAGTTGATAATATGTGGGACATTAAAACTGGTTAATTCACGAAAGGAGAACTCATCTCTTTATAGACGACAGTCTAAGCTTGTGTCTGGGGTGTAATATTTTTCGGTGAGCGTATAAACGAAGTTTTTTGCGAAAAGTAACTATATAGATATCGACATATGGTTATTAAATGAATAATTGTTCCTTTTGGTGATACTATTGGTGATAATCTCATCTTCATCGATGAGAGTTCTGCTGTTGTGACGTATAATGCTCAATTCTACACTTGGGTAGAGATTTTCTTCCAGAAACAGACAAATCTTCAATTCATTGTCTTCTACGAAAACTATTGCCGTTTGTGTTGTTTACTTGTGAAAACTTGCGTAATTAAATATGTTCAGGGAAGTGTCAACTATCAAGGAAATAGCTAAGAACAATGGTTTTCCTCAAATATAATGAACAGAATGATCAGAAAAAAACAAACACGAAATAGCATATCATAATATTTACCCACGTATAGAATCAAGAAATACAGATGAATATATTTCATTGACATATTTTGGCTCTATCAGCAAGAAGATTGCAAATGTCATTTCGAAACAGAATAAAAAAGTAGCTTTCAAGACCCACATTAAACTCTACCAGGCATTTTTCAATAGTAAAGATAAAAGTGATAAATTTGACAATACTGGAGTTTACAAGTTCTATATAGATCAGACTGGTCATTCATTCAAAACTAGATTCAAGGAGCATCAATCGTATTACAATAACAACAGTTTACCCTTTAACAATTAATTTTTGATATTTCATTTTCGAAAAGTAACGCTGATCTCTATCAATTGATGAATGTAAAATGAATGCGATTAAGATTGGCAATTTCATTCGCATGACGATTCAAATAAAATTTGTTAGGCGCTCAACTGCTTCGATATAAATGCCTACTACTAATAATTGAGAAGAATGTAAAACATTCTCGTCAATGCTATATAATTTGAATAAATGATATTCAGACTGTTAGAAGATTAGAATCTCTTGAATTAGTTACGGAAGCTGCATGTTAGGAATAAATCCGTTTGTAATTGATTTCAAACATTCTATGGCCGAAGACTGCTTTCATTAAAGAAATTCGAAATCGGAAACCGCCTCTCGAGAAAAGGAATTACACTATAAAATCTCTAATATAGATAAGAAGTCTTTCGATTTCCGATAGCATGATCCAGATATTTTGAGATTATTTCTTAATTTGTTAATCTTGTTGATATAGTGATTTATATTCACCGTAACTTCAGCTATTAAATAATCAATTTGACAGGAAATTCTGATTAATCGCTATCAATTAATGAATATCTTTGATTTGACTATTTTTTTTCTTTTCAGGTGAGTGCTTCTGGATTACAGTTTGTCAACGACCTTGAGTAAGTTAATATGAATAAAATTAAACACTTTTGTCGGTTTTCCACAATGTTTATTTTTAATAGACACGACCAGTTTGGACAGTTACGTTCATTTAAAGAGCTAACAGTTAGGAGCAAGATTGTTCTAACTATACCTATTCTAAATGTTGAGAAGTTGGGGATGATTTAATTCTAGTTGGCTTTTGAGAGAGGTGAGTTCTGGGTTTTCACAAAATTTGTTAATGTCCAAACTCGATATATTTATTGTCATCCCTTTACGGCGTTTGTCGAGAATTTTTACCTTATCTTACGTAATTATGTGATTAGTAGATTCAATATGTTCAAAACCTGCGGATTTTTTATCTGAGGAGAGATGTTCTTTGAATGTTAATTCAAACTTTCGATGTTTTTGTCCTACCTAAGCTGTTGGGTATTTATTGCATAAATTTCTGTATTCGCCAGACTATTTGAGTTTATTAGTTTTTCGTTTGGCTGTAATGTGCTTGGACCACTGGAAAAGGAGGTTGTTGTTAGATAAGCGTATTTATTTTATTTTATTCTCTATGATGAAATATAGTAATTGAAATTTTTTGTTTTGTGTTCAATAATACTGTTTATGGGAGAGTGGAGTATTATTATTTGATGCAATTTTCTCGATGATATTGTTTTCCGTATTGTATTATAAGTATTATAAGCGGGTACTTAATGTGTGATATGGTTCAAAAGTCCATTGGAATATTTGAGTCTGTAAATGTTCTTTTCTATATATGTTGTAGGTGATTATTGAGTTTATTGATGTTTATGTCTAGGAAATTCATTGAATTGTTTTGATCAATTGCAGTAGTGAACTTTACTTTATTATGTTTTTATTCAAATAATGTTAAAATGTCTATTTGTCTCTTCGAGCCCTGAAAACCCAGAAGATTATCATCAACGTATTTGCACGAAAAAATAATATGCTTTTGTGCTAACAAAGTATTCTTAATAGATTTTGTGTTCACAAAAATATCTGCAACTAAGGGGCTGAGTCAGGATCTTATGAAGCATCCCGACTTTCGTTTCAAAAATTGTGATTCAAATTGGAAATAACAAATAGGTCTGTAAAAGATAACAAAATTCTTCTCCATTGCGTAGTGAAGTATTGTTCTGTTTGATGATTTCTTTTATTAGAGATAGACATTCATCTGTTGGAATGTTTGGGTACATATCTTTTTATCAAAGGAGACGAATTGGTTATCTATCTGCAAGATTTGTTGCCCACAAATAAATACATTTATTATATTATCATTACTATACCATACTCAATAGAATCAAGAATGATTCAAATGAACGAATCACTCACTTAGTTGCCATAGAATTGATCATCTCCTTTTATGCTTTTCCAATTGTATTTACTATAACTTCTTGCAGAATCCATCAAGGTGACTGAATTTCTATAGTCATGAAAATCAAGCAACTAATAATCTAGACAGTGAGTTCTCGTAAGGATCTCTAACGCCCGTCCAGAGTCCATCTAGCTTTTTCACGAATCGAATAGACAGCCCGTTCTCCGGAGAGAATTCTATGTAGGCCCACACCGACAGAAGTGCCTTCGACTTCCCCTAGAGGAATCCTATCGATCAATTTAAAGCCATTCAGATTTCTTCGATATGGGGCATGAGAATGTTAGATGCAGGTAATCTAGATGCCTTGGTTTACTCGAGATTGAATTGTTGATACCATTCAAAAGCCTCTTGTACAGCCAAGTGAAACTCTTGTTTATGTTGGAACCTAACTTCCGAAGTGAGTCCTTGCGCCTACTTTTTGGCTATCCTGATTTTTTCGATATGGGGCGTTAGCGTAAAACGATAACGAACCCAAGATGCGCTTCGGCATGCTCAAGATGGATTCATCAATAGTATTCCAAGCTTCTTGTGCAGCCAAGCGGAATTCTTGTCCATGTTGAAAGTAGATTTGTGTTCTAAGATTTCAAATATGCTCAATGGTATTCAAGCCTAGGTAGAAGGACTTTCAAAGCAGAATATTGATGATATTTTCTTTCGATGCATTTCGATTACCAAAATACCCTGGGGAAAAGCAATACAACTGAAATTCAGAACCATTGTTGTGCTGTACACTCTTAGGCCTGTTCCTCCACCAAGGTATATGCCTCCCCACAACTTCACTACTACGCCACCTTATCTAGACAGTTTCGCGAACATGCACAATACGGTTTGAGATGCTAGGCTCTCTCCATTATATTCAAAAACATAGGGATTGAAACCGAATCTTTCCTCATTACTGAAGAGAACTTAGCCTATCTCTCCGTACCCAATTCAGGAGTAGTGGTGGGTAAGATCTCTTTAGGCTTCAGGCCAGTATAATCATTGATCTGTCTTGAGAGAGATTGATAAACTTGTATGGCGATCTTTTCGGCTACCTGTTCTATTGAAAGACATCATTTACCGATTGATACTACGTTCGAGAACTCTCTGATACCGCTAATATCTGGGAGCATACCATGGTCTTAACGTCTCTTTTCTGCTCAAATATCGTATCTCCGTGATTAGTTTTACTACATCAAAATATTCGTGTCTACAAGGAAAAAACTAATATTAAAATGCTCTACCACAGGGGTGCTCAAACTTGAAACGCTGGCGATCTTCCTCAATATTTTAGACTACGATCGACTCTGAGAGGCTGCAAATATGTGTGATGTAGGATTGTCGTACTTTCACGATACACCCTACCTATTTACCTACCTAGGTAGGGTGTACCGTAGCACATATAGATATTAGCTCCCCCCAACATATATATTATTTTAGTCAAGGTTTGGGTTAGGTTATGTACACAGGTGTACAGAATTTGTGTAGTGCTGATAAAAGTTGTTGAGGTCCATGAATTTGTGGTTTAAGAAGCTTGCTAATTTCTCTGCTGGTGTCCTCATGTAGAATACAACTGGTCTGTCGGGATTTTCTTTATTGTGCATTTTAATTAAACCGTATAGTTTTGGAGCTCCAAATATATAGAGTTCTTATATCAAAATTACTAGCAGCACCCTGATAAAGTACTGTGTTAAGCTTCTTCATTACCTTTGCAACTACAAAATCAAACTAGCGGTGGATGAAAATATTATTGGAACGCTCTCTATGCAAAACAATAATGTTGATTTCCTAGACAGCGTTGATCGTGAACAGAACGTTGAAAAGCGGCCCTGCGATTCTTATGATACTGCATATATGCTGAATTATTTTTGTCGTAGCTTTGTATTTATTTACATGAGTTTGAACATGTGAACTTGGGAAAAAATTGATTGATTTTGTGAGTTTATGAAAAAAATATAATAAATTGCAGATGCAGCACCGTAGACGTAATAACCCTGTCACTTCGATAAAATAAGGAATATGAAAAATTAATTTTGAGAAACAAGAATATTGTCAGAAAATTAGCTTGTTCGCTTATTATGGCAGTATAATATGCAAACCACTTAAATATGAAAAGCACCCTCTCGCAGTTGTCAATCATTCGACCATATGAAAGATATATTATTTCATGTGATTACTTTGGATTGTATATTGGTTAGGTATATATAGATGATCGATGAGCCTACACCATAATACTCGTTAGTATTGTAAACAAGAAGACATTTTAGGATTCCCAAATGATATTTTTACCAAAAACTGCAATTTTCATTCGAAAATCTTGAGCAAATAAAAGTTGAAAACAAACATTTCAATAATCCATGCTTGTTTCTTAGATAAAAAAATGTTTTGGCTTCTTTTTTATGACTAACAATTGGTATATCCTCTGTTCGCGGAACGTTGGCATGTTGATAATTATGTTGTTCAGATCTTTCTGGAAATATTAGCCCAAAGTTGATCCAATAGGTTTCTTACTTCATACAGTGTGCCACTCGGCTGCCAGTATCCAAGATGATGTTGTTTCATCTCAGGCATGTCCAATCGAGTTTGGGTCCGGAGATCTTTCTAGAAATTGTGAGCAGTTTATTCTACCATTTTCTAATTCTCACAAAGTAATGTAAGTTCGACGTCAACGAACTTTTCCTAGAAATGAAAAAGCTTTCACTCTGCTACTTAGACACAAACATGTCTTCTACATATTGAGATGCATTCATTGTTTCAATGGTAGAGATCTAGCACCATTAATAATACCAAACACTGCTTTCTGAAACATTTCTGAGTTGCCCACAAGTGACAACCCACACGTTACTATAGGTTCTCTTGAAACGCATATACAAATGAAACGGTTTTCTGTTACTGTGCCTTCAATTTGTTTGAACACTGATTCAAAAGCTATTGTCACTTTAACTTAGATCCACTACAAATTATGCCAATACTCAAGTTAACCCTAGATTTAGAGAAAAATAGGGTTCAAAATAATTTGTCGTTATTTTGATGCGAAATCGTTTTTAATTGCCTATTACACAGACTTTCTAAGAAAACCATTATCTGAAATGAAAGTCATCACAAAAATTGAGGGACCATTTGCCTGTTTAATGACAATTTCTCCACTTAATATAAAAATTCAAAAAATTCAATATTGAACAAAGTCTACATTAAATACTGCCTTTTACTGAACTTTCAAAATAACCTACATTCAAGTGATAAGAAATCATACATCACAACAAATTGAAACGTACCAAGCAACAACATACTTATACAGAAGTGATAAAAATCTTCCCTAATAGTCAACATTCTTATTCGCTAATTAAGAACTAATTATTTATTACACATTTCTGAAATAGGAAAGGAAATCTCGCCACAGGGATTTATCCGTTAATGAATTTCCAGAAGAAGAATGTCCATTTAATTCTATGTCCATTCAATGGTCATGTGTGGTACGCTCAACAATTCAAGCAATTAAAAACGTGACAAAAAAGTTGTCTGTTCTCGCTGCAATTCTTCGGAAAATTTAATTACCACTGTTTATTACCGGAAAAATTTCCATTGGAAATGCGATTGAAGTCTTTCATGTTCATACATATTTGGTCAATGGGATCACTGATACAGATTTGTATGACAATATTTGCAGAAGGATACTGGAACAATTCTTTTTCAAGGATAATTGAATATAGGTATCTGAGCCAAGAGTTAAGGAAGTTTAGAATTATTTTAAGAGATTTAAATTAATTAAACAGAAAATTTAAATATCCAACCTATCTAGTATCTTCTACGATTTTATGCTTGGCTTTGATATATTTGAAAATAAAGCAGAACGAAGAACCCATAAATTGGGGATTTTCCTTTTTCCATTTATTCCAATGCTCTCATATGACTCATATCATATCCGGATTTTATAATATATAATGAATGTGGTGTTGTATTATATACCTATTTATATTGCTTTTAATCTTCATCTCATTAACTTTTTTTCTTTCCACCATATTTAACATAACAGTTCAAGATATTTCTCAAACAACTATGTTAGACATAGATTATTTGAACGTCTGACGTCAGTCTTTTCAGTTTGATCATCTCTCAATGTTCCCTTAAAATATCAATGAATAGCATGCAATAATCAACTCCTAGTTTACACTCTAGCTTTTGTGACCGATATTAATCTCAAAAAAATTGGACTTCCAATAAACCTTTTCTACAGGTTAGAGATAGTTAAGTTTCAATACAACATTATATTTTAGAGCAAAAGAATGTGTATTTCTTGTCTACCAAGAAAATTACTTTCACTGAGGAGCATTGGTGCACATTTTATACCCTAAAAGTTTAACAATGGAGAAAATATCTACTAGCTATCAAATAATTGACCAGAATTCCAATTTCATTCAATCTACGATGCTTTTCACGATCCAATTAAATTCTATCAGTATTTAACCTCAAAATATGTATTAACCATATAATTTCGTCTGACAGGTGGTCAATATAATAGGAATCTGTTTTATTCCATCTTCTATCTACATGATTCTGAAATTCCTTCAACCTACCTATAATGGAAGATATAAAAAGAAATAATCATAAATACACCAATAAATGTTTTTATTACTTGGTTACAATTTTGAAGTGAAAGCATACTCAAATAAGTCAACTTGAATGATAGAAGGAATATTATTTTGAAAACTATACATTCATAAAATACACGAGGTACATCTAAGGGATCTGACATTTCTACTTGTTCTATCTAGTCTTCAAACATCAAAAGATTTGATAACTCTTATCGTAATCATGTAGAATCACCTTGTTCCTCTAATATGATCACATCTTCATTACCTAATTCAGATCTTTACAAATCTAATAAAGAAATAAAACGCTTGGAATGGACATATGAAATGAATAAATTTTTAATAGTTTGTTATTACAAAATAACAAAGAATGGAACAAATAAAAAGGGTACATGTCTTAAATATATAATATGTTCAAAGAAAAATTCCCCAATTGCAGTATTTCAGAACAAAGCGTTGCGAATCAAAGACGGTATATTGAAAATAGAAAGTTTATATCTGAATCAGAATTAAAATCAATTAAAAATAACATTCAACAAGAAGAACATTTAAATACTGAAATTTTAGATGAATATCTAGTCTCATTCGTAAAAGCATCGATAATAAATCAGAAAATTCGTCTGACAATATTCATAAAAAGATAAATATTTATTACTCAGTCAAATGAATTTATTTGAGAATATTGACCCAAATATGAGACTTAAACTTCCTAGAATTCATTATTCAAAGAAAATTTTTGAGTGCATAAATGAGCTTAATGAGTTCTTCCAGAGCAACTTGTTGAAGTAATGAATATTTATACACTTCATCTGATTATATATTGTGCCGCCATTACAGTAGTTAAACATTGTGGATATAAATTAGAGAATTTTGGATCTAATATAATACCAAGAAAAAAACCCTCATGGCAAAAAAGATTAGAAGGTAAAATCTTGTATCCGACGTGAAGATTGACTCAATATTTCAAAATCATCGATCAAGAAAACTTATGGCACATATTGAAAAAATATTCCTCAAAAAGGAACGCATAAACTTTATGAGATAAATAATGGACAGCAGCAGAGCAGTGAGTTATGTGTCCTAGACAGTGAGGCATAACAAGCTTTTGACTCAAATTATCATTCCCAGCTGCACTTGATGTGATAACGTCAAATATTTTCAATACTTCTGTCTCGTTTACATCGACAAACTCACACAATTCTTCTATACCAGGCTTCAGATTACTTTGATAGTGATCCAACAACCCCAAATCAATGTCTGTATCCGGAACCGAATTGATGTTGTAGTTATTCAGTACTTCTACCGATATACTCTTCGGTAGATTTTCCAAAAGCTTTCTGTGAATGTTCAACCTATCCAGGGCTGACCACAACCTATTAGAATCCTTCCTGTTATTGACATGAAAACCTAAATAAGCTTTCTTTTTTCTACGTATTGCACCCACAACATAATTCTTCAGTTCCCTGTAATATTAAGTGTGCATCTGACTTAGTTTTCTTAAACCTATCATAGACCTTGTTTTCGAGGAGGAAACATTGTTGCCTGCTCTCGACTTTGATGTGGACTTTCTGAGCTTTTTGAGACGGATCTCAATGTCTGCACATGTTCATCCACACAGTTTCTGTATCTATTCATTCGCCAAAACATAAATGATCTGGTTTCTGACTAGATGTTCTTGTCTATTTTTAGGCGATCTCCATGTATGCAGTCGTCTTGAAGGTAGGTTATACCAGATGTTACATATCGTGAAATATCTCTCTTGATAATACCCAATTAGTTGTTCCCCTCATTCATTCTTATCTCCCAATTCATATTCCCCCACAATATTTTCCTATCTTATTTTTCCTACTTTTGCCTTGAGTTCTCCATTTATAAAATTGATGTCTTATTCTTTGGTTTGTTTGAGAGTTTTGTTGAGTTGTTTATGAAAATTGTCGATTTCTGAGATTTGTCGCTTGTGGCGGCATAAACTTGTAGCACATTTATATTTAATTGTGATCCTTGAAATTGTACCAGTATCATTCTATAGGAAATGGGAATGTTATTCGACATTCCGATACTATTAGAGCAACTCCTCTCATTTGATCATTTCCTCTCGAATGATACACCACATAACTATCGTAATTGTATGTGCCACAGTTAACCCATTCAGTTTCACAAACCGCCAAAATTTGTACTTTGGTTCTCCCCATCTCTCTCGTGACATTTGCTATTTTCCTGCTACGAATAGTGTTCTTACGTTCCATGTTCCAATTCTGTGCAGTGATATCTGTTTTTGAGGCTGTCATATCTTCGTTCATGGTTGTTTTCAACGATACCGTTAGACTATTTGCCACAAAGTTGAAAATACCTGGCGTGCCCACACAAATCAGCGGTTTTCGCTAATTTAAAATAGTGATAAATCCTGTTATATTCATTGCAATCATATGCTAATTTATTTTTCACGTTTTAATTACATATGAAACTGAGTTTTGATAAACTAACGGCTTTACTAATTCAATCATTCATTTTATAATTACTGGTATCCATGCATTGAGTAGTTTTTGTTCCAGTGTTTTACTTTTGTTGTTAATGAAATCATTTCAACGTTAATTTCATCTAATTACAATTGGGATTAAGTATGTTTTAATTTTTGTAAATGATGTTATATGTATTTTATACCAGTTTTTCTGATACCCATAAAGACAGCATTCATCTCATTACCTATAACTACCGTTGCAAAGGAAATAAAACACAGAAAAAATTTCCATTTCATGCTTTCTTAAAACAAAAAGAACACACCCAGAAGATGTCACAAGGAACACACACAATCATTCCGAAAGAAAATCGAACCATTTACTAATCTCGTGAGTACAAAAACCAGAACAATGGACCTGCGTCTGACAAAACAATGAACTCACTGAATAATTCGGGTGGTACCGAATGCCTGAAGCTCCGAAAAGCGTTGGCGTGAACTTCTGAAATTCACAGAAGGTTTCGCCTGTATCGATCCTTTTTTTCAAGTAATTCCGTTGAGATTGATGGTTCTATACTGTAGTTCTAGGAAGTTGAACACGCAATCAAGTCTGCAAATATATAATATAAGGATATGAAATTTGGTTAAGAAATGAAATGGTGGATGGGACGGATGGAGACGATTGGAAAAAAGTTAATGGTAGAAATACATGTTATTTGTCAAGGAACGCTACGATAATTTTTACGTCGTGATTTATGAATTGGGTCAGATTAGTTGAATGTTTCCACGATATATGTAAATTGAACATTTGAAAAAATAATGGATTATTTTGCCTTGTCACTATAAAATATCCGCTCCTTTCCTACATGAAATAAAATATATCAATTCGAATTGTCAGATTACTACGTTTCTATACGTGGTCGCGGATGTTATGTTTTTCGAAAACTATTTATTTATTCATCTAAAGTATTTAGATTTTCAGTATATTAACAAAACTATGACCGGTTTCACCACACTGTGGCTTCATGAGATAGATACAAACTAATGAGTTATTCCTTATATATTAGTCTTATTTTCTACTTAATATTACAATAGGTACAAGAGGTATGTTGGAAAACCCATTGGAGTTGCTTGCTTCATGAATTGAAAAGATTGAGTAAAAGAAAAGGATCTAGATCTGATTGCCTATTAAGTAACATACCTGAATTATTTTCTTTGTTGATCTCTAAAATTTCCAATAGATTAAGTTTTTGTCCGTTATTTTTATCGTGTAAAATTTTGAAATTATCATTAAAGTAAGTGCTTAGAATAATAGGAATCTGATTTATGATAATTAAAACTACGTTTGTGCTCGGATGATCTAACTTTGAAATTTCTGAAAGTTCTACCAATAAAAATTTTATTACAATCCCCACAAGACAGTTTTTAAACACCGGATTTATTACTTTTATCAATTTTAGATTTGCAGTTTTTGATATGTCGGCCTAAAGAATTATCAGTTCGGAATGCTATATTGAAATTATAATGCGAGGGTGATGATTTTAATTTCAGACTAGGATTACCAATATAAGTTAAACTAGTCTAAAATTCCCAAATCATTGGTCAAAATTGATTGACACGAACCAATCGATGTATTTAGATCCTCAGCAATTTTTCAATTTCTCACTAGATAGATAGATAGAGCCACTGTGACCCAGAGATCTATTGGGACACAGTCTGTCCTAAATTTCATTCACGATCTCCATTCTTCTTGTAGAGGATGAGAGCTCTGTGGGTGATAGCCTTATAGGTTCAGTAAGCTTCAGTTTGTTAGATCCAGGGTCCTCTATCATGTCTCTGTCCCCAGCTGGACACTCGCACTTTACATATTCCATTGATTCAATATCTTCTACACATACATGAAGGGTCCTCAATCAATCCCATTTTGTAGGGCGGTAAGAACTTTCAGGTCCATCCTAGAGAGTTTAAGCCATGCCTTGGCTCTCGCAGTGGAAGGTCCACTGATGGCAAGTCGAGCGTGTCTGAGACCTGAGAGACTCATCCAGTCCTCACGTACCTTCAGGTCCAACCATCGTTTATTATCCATCCCTGCAGTTTGCAGGGGAATTCCGAGCCTAGGTTCTGGTCTGATGAATCCCAAGCCTGTTCCTCGAGCGGCCAATGAGTCCGTTTTCTCATTCCCCAATGCCCGAGTGCCGGGTACCCATATCTGACGGAGCCTGCTTCGTTCTCCTAGTTTGGCAAGGGTACAGTGGCATTCCTGCACCATAAGTGACGTACAGGTATCGGATGCCAATGCCTTCAGTGCAGCATAGCTATCGGTGATGATTTTAATTTGACCACTACTTTCGTCGCTGTATCAGCGTTTTCATCTATTGTTGACATGCTCAAGCGTCTGGCACGCTCGTCGTTGATTACATCTTCTCGGAAAATTTTGTCTTGCCAATAAACCTATCATTGATCCAAAGTAGCAGATTTTTTGATTAATTTCTTTAGAATAGGCAAATCTTACAAGAGTCAAACAACAAACAAAATAGCTATCAAAAATGAACTCTATTCAAAATCGCGGACCTTGTTAAAAAAGGATTATGCGAGTACCAACATAACGTCACATACAAATTGAAAATCGAATTTAAGTAGCCAAGAAAGATTCGCGATACATTTTGAATAGACCTCGTACATGAGATGTCAAAACAATGTCAATGAAAGTGGTTAATAGGAAAAAATTGAATTTAACTGCTCATTCAACATTTATTTCTTTCGACATTCAACACATATAGAAGTATCTCTTTCAGAATTGAAAACTCGACACATATCTACTGATTCTTGGAAAATATATCAATTCATTCTGAATATTGTGAGAATTGATTTATGTAATATATAATTGCCTATTTTGAACTTTTGAATTGTGGAGGCCGTTACTTGATGTAGATCCATGATATAAATGAGATAAAAACACAAGGTTTAACTTTGATCTACACTTTATTTGCAAAAATTCGACGACGTTTCGCTGACACAGCAGCTTTATCAAGAATGAAAAATAGAATGAAGAGTATGGTATTATAAACAAATCGTAGAACAAGTTGGATGAATAACAGGAAAATCCACACCGAGCCATTGTACAGTTAGTATGAAAGGTAATAAAACTAATTGAACAAGTTAAGTAGAGTGAGTAATTCAAATCTACCTGTTCATTCAAAAGCTTGTCCGAATGTTTGTATCTATTTATTTCTAATGCTTCTAGGAGATCTAATTTTGAACTTTTGATTTTATATGTAATATGTCAAAGTTTTATTGAATGAATGGTTTTCTTTTATTAGGTGGTTTGAATAATTTGAATCAGATTTATTTTTGTCGAAGCTACGTTTATGTTCAGATGTTCTTATGCCAAAACTCCTATAGGTCCTACCGATGTAAATTTTATAAATTTTTAAAAAAATTTACATCTTAGACCTATAGAAACTTGCTGTGTCATAAAATACAATTTTTTTCAAATAAAGTGTAGATCAAAGTTAAACCTTGTGTTTTTATCTCATTTATTTTGAACTTTCTAGAAAAATATGAAGATATAAACGTACGTAGTCTTTCAATAATACAGAGTGTCACATTTTCGAAGTTCTTAGTACGGCTGCTATGTGAAATATTCAAAATAAAGGGAAGTAACTCCTTCACCTCGATTGTCGATTTTCGAGGAAAATTCATTGGTGAAACAGATCGCAGCTATCTTCATCTGTTTTCGAGTTATTCCAGATTTCTCGTTATTTCAGGATTTCGGCCATATCTCGGCTGCTATCAAAATTAGGAGAAAACTATTATCAGTATAATGCGGAGACGTATTCAAATTTTTTTTTTGTTGAATGGTTTCCGAATTCTAATATACACTTGTGTTTTTCTTAATTGAATCATAGATGAATTTAGATAGAATAGGAAGAGTTTTTTCCCAAATATATTTAACATGCCAGATAAACTCCATCGAAAGTGTGAAATTATATTTAATCCGAAGTAAACAACGAATTTATCTACTTATATTTTTCTTTTGAGGAATATGCTGATAATATTTTAGTGGCAAACAACACAAGATTGAACTAAAGTACATCATGTAAAATAATAAACGTTCACAACACACTCATCTCTTGAGGGCATTAGTAGGAATGCCCTCGAGAGATAAGCTTGAAAATGAGAAGAGTCGGGTTAACCATACGTAATATTTTATATAATTCAAGAGAACAGGGATAAAACCCTAAGTAAAGCCCTTTGTCCCCCACCGTTTATACATCAGTACCTGTAAGCCTGTGAGTGTGTTGTGAACAAAAACTGTTATCTGAATTATTGCGTTCGAGCTTCATTCTTCATTCTAACCAGACTTTGAATAGTAATGGGACGAAAGCAGTCGAAAATATGAAAGAGAAAGATAGAAGAAAGGTTGAATATAGGTAATAAATATTCTCTCATACCAACCGAATGTAATTAAATGAAGAACACACAAAGTTAGAAGCAAGATCATACCCAGGAATAACAAGATACTCAAATAGTAACATAACATAACCTACCACATTTTTATATTAACGATGGTGATCCTCGTTCCTTTTGTTCATTGTGGGGTTGGTATTCAGAATCCATGGAATTTTGCCCATTCTGATACGCAATCTTGGTTGTTCTCTGAAATATCTTCAATAGTCAAACTCAACCAAATAATATTGTTCTGATAAGGAGGACCAAAATGTGTAGATCCGATCTTTCAGGTGAAGGTGATTATAAATGAGACAAAAACACAAGGTTTAACTTTCTTTGAAAAAATTCGACGACGTTTCGCTGACACAGCAGCTTTATCAAGAATGAAAAACAGAATGAAGAGTATGGTATTATAAACAAATCGTTGAACAAGTTGGATGAATAACAGGAAAATCCACACCGAGCCATTGTACAGTTAGTATGAAAGGTAATAAAAACAAGTTAAGTAGGGGTGAGTAATTCACATCTACCTGTTCATTCAAAAGCTTGTCCGAATGTTTGTATCTATTTATTTCTAATGCTTCTAGGAGATCTAATTCTGAACTTTTTGATTTTATATGTAATATGTCAAAGTTTTTATT
Organism: Cryptolaemus montrouzieri; assembly: GCA_013387265.2. Lineage (NCBI taxonomy): Eukaryota > Metazoa > Arthropoda > Insecta > Coleoptera > Coccinellidae > Cryptolaemus > Cryptolaemus montrouzieri. The sequence continues at coordinate 132,514,715 of JABFTP020000185.1, forward strand.
GAATGAATGGTTTTCTTTTATTAGGTGGTTTGAATAATTTGAATCAGATTTATTTTTATCGAAGCTACGTTTATGTTCAGATGTTCTTATGCCAAAACTCCTATAGGTCCTACCGATATAAATTTTATCACAAGAACCGCAATTGAGTTTATAGATTCCTGATTTACTTGATTTTTCAACACGAGATTTATTATTTTTAATATGTTTACCTAAGTTATTAGAAGTTTTGAAAGTTATATTAAGATTTTGTTTGACGAGAAAGGATTTAATATTTGTACTTGCAGAACCGCAGAATGTTAAACTGTTTAATATTTAGTCTTTATGAATAGGATATACTTCATTTATTGCTTTCTGATACAGTTTTTACGAATGATTAGATCTATCGTATCCGGATTATATGAATTATTAATGGCTATCTGTTTGATGATGTTTAACTCTTTATTATAATCTTCTACTGATAAAGGTAAATTGAGTAACCGATGTACCATGCTGTTTAAAGCTGCAACTTTGTGTTGAGTTGGATGTAATGAGTAGTTATGTATAATTGTATCAGTATGTGTTGATTTACGAAAGACCGAAAAAACATGATTATTATTTTGTTTAGTGATTTTTAAGTCCAAAAAAAAATCGTTCTGTTCAATTTCTATCGTGAATTTAATGTTCAAATGGATGGAATTAATGAAATTAAGAAATAGGTCTAATTGACGAGTAGTTCCAATGAAACATACTAAGATGTCGTCAACATATCTATACCAATAAAGAAATTTGGAAATGATTGGATGTGTATGAATTTTCTGTTCAATATTATTCATAAAAATCTCTGCTAAAAGTGGACTCTAAGGATTTCTCATGATCAAACCATTTTCACTACTGTAATAGATGTTGTTGAAAGAAAAATAATTTTGTTCAATGCAAACGTCCAACAGATTCAATATTTCTGATTTAATTATGTGGTTAACATGAGTCGAATTCTAACCTAATGAGTTATTGCAATGTTAGAGATCTGACCTACCACCTTAAATGATGTCACCCAAACCATTACAGAAATACCTCCTTAAGAATAAAGTTGCTATACAGTTCTTTGGTTTATTGCTACTCTTGGTCTAATCAAGATGGGACGATCATAGGAAAACTTGATGATTCTGCTTTCATCAATAAAAAATACCGATGTCCATTCTCCTCAGCATTTGACCATTCGTTGTCGAAGCTTGAGGTTTATGGTGTCATTACAAAAGAGCGTTCTCATGATTTGAAAGCAATGTCTGACTGTCTCAATGCGACACACAGTATCTGGATCTAATTGCCCTGTTAGAATACTTCCCAAATACTTATATTTCTCAACTCTTTCAATCTGAGAATTATTCAGAAACAGCTTGGTGTCTGTGTGGATCGCGGCTAAATATCATGAATTTTGTTTTATTGGTATTTATGATAAGACCATAACTTGTTCCCACTGTATTGATTTTATTTGATAATTCTGGAAGATCCTCAATTTGGTCACATAAGATAACTGTGTTGCCTGCATATCTAATAGTGTTGATCAGGACGCCATTTACCTTCACTCCATGGTCCACATCATCCAAAACCTCCACAAATATTCGGTCTGAGTAGAGGATGAAAAGTAGGGGTGAGATGAAAGAACCCTGCCGGACACCCCGTTGTATCTGAAAACCAGATGATTTCTTTCCTGGAGGAACACTTGGGTATAAATTCTCAACATCAAACGAAATAAGTTTTGCGTTAGGTAATAGGTTAACGTTAACGTTGACATATTACATATAAAATCAAAAAGTTCAAAATTAGATCTCCTAGAAGCATTAGAAATAAATAGATACAAACATTCGGACAAGCTTTTGAATGAACAGGTAGATGTGAATTACTCACCCCTACTTAACTTGTTTAATTAGTTTTTATTACCTTTCATACTAACTGTACAATGGCTCGGTGTGGATTTTCCTGTTATTCATCCAACTTGTTCTACGATTTGTTTATAATACCATACTCTTCATTCTGTTTTTCATTCATGATAAAGCTGCTGTGTCAGCGAAACGTCGTCGAATTTTTTCAAATAAAGTGTAGATTAAAGTTAAACCTTGTGTTTTTTATCTCATTTAAATGCATATATGATCAAAAGGTTCACAAGAAGAAATAGATGCCTTCAAAACTCGTAGATGTGCTATTCCTCCGAGATTTCTCTGACACCTTAATTCTCAGAATAAATCAATTAAAAAGAAAAATACGAATTCAATATACTTCTAATTTATTTCAACGTCTTGAAAACTAAAATTAATAAAAAACTCAAGACAATACCAAAAATTCTTGTGTTTCACTTTAAAGTTTCACCAGCTCGTACTTTGAAATATGATCTTTCCTTCTCCCTGAGCAAGAGAAATGATTGATAATCAGTTGCAAGCGGACTCTCATTATAAACCATTAAATATTTCCAACCCAAGAGGCTGGAAGTTCAAAGGAAACATTATTCCCATCTGACTTCAACGACTAACAGCAATAATTCCTTTAATGATAAACTTCCTCAAACATTTATGCTATATTTTTCACACAATTCATCTCTTAGTTTCAAAAATACAATGTAGAACAGATATTTCCCTCGATAAATAAATATAGCGGCGGACAAGATGAAAGCGGACGCAACGTGAGTTCCCATAAATCTTTTACTAACGATTTTCCATGAATAGATTTATACAGGCAAATAATCTTTGAACAAGATAATGAAGTATTAACAAATTTTCTCTTTTTATTATTTTCAAGACTTCCTCGTGGAGGACTGTACCCAAGTGTCAGTTCTCTTTACTCAGAATTTTAACTCTTACTGAATTTACTGAGCTTATAGGATACTCTTGATCTAATTATGTAGAATATGTTAATCATCCACCAAATGAAATAAATGAGATAAAAAACACAAGGTTTAACTTTAATCTACACTTTATTTGAAAAAATTCGACGACGTTTCGCTGTCACTCCAGCTTTATCAAGAATGAAAAACAGAATGAAGAGTATGGTATTATAAACAAATCGTAGAACAAGTTGGATGAATAACAGGAAAATCCACACCGAGCCATTGTACAGTTAGTATGAAAGGTAATAAAAACTAATTAAACAAGTTAAGTGAAAAATTAAGAAAAAAAGAGTTAAACATCATCAAACAGATAGCCATTAATAATTCATATAATCCGGATATGATAGATCTAATCATTCGTAAAAACTGTATCAGAAAGCAATAAATGAAGTATATCCTATTCATAAAGACTATAAAATATTCAACAGTTTAACATTCTGCGGTTCTGCAAGTACAAACATTAAATCCTTTCTCGTCAAACAAAATCTTAATATAACTTTCAAAACTTCTAATAACTTAGGTAAACATATTAAAAATAATAAATCTCGTGTTGAAAAATCAAGTAAATCAGGAATCTATAAACTCAATTTGACATATTACATATAAAATCAAAAAGTTTAAAATTAGATCTCCTAGAAGCAATAGAAATAAATAGATACAAACATTCGGACAAGCTTTTGAATGAACAGGTAGATGTGAATTACTCACCCCTACTTAACTTGTTTAATTAGTTTTTATTACCTTTCACACTAACTGTACAATGGCTCGGTGTGGATTTTCCTGTTATTCATCCAACTTGTTCTACGATTTATTTATAATACCATACTCTTCATTCTGTTTTTCATTCTTGATAAAGCTGCTGTGTCAGCGAAACGTCGTCGAATTTTTTCAAATAAAGTGTAGATTAAAGTTAAACCTTGTGTTTTTTATCTCATTTATATCATGGATCTACATCAAGTAACGGCCTCCACAATTCAAACACCAAATGAAAGCTTGTAACATAATAGTTTTAAGATCTCTATACTGCTTCTTTTGAAAATTATCGAAGAAGAGAAGAGTATATCAAAAAGCCTTTTTTAAACCATATATAAACGAATAACATATTTGTAGTACAGAATATCTGTATTATTGAATTTAGTAATCTTGGTACTGTAGAAATGACATCCACTATTATAAATCAAAGTCTTCTGTCTTTCATGTAGTATTGATGATGTTTTGCAAGGAATATACACAGTCTTTCATTATTTCCTTCAAACTATTCAATGCATTCAAATCAGATTCTATTGAGAGACCGCATGGTAAATAAGAACGGAACAATTTTCTATCGTATCTGAATGCTTTCCACCATAATTTGAAATTCATAATGAAACTAGGAGTTAATAAAACCTCATATTTTGTAAATGTATTACTAAAGAAAGAACAATATAATACTCTAAACACAGTGTATCACAAACCTAAACGCACAAAGAAATACCTCAATTCACAGTCACACCACTATCCTGCATTTAAATTCGGTTGTGAACACATTAGTTATATGTATACGACCAACAATAAAGATGAAGAGCAAAAACACCTTACTCGAATAAAATCAAATAATGTGTTTTTGGAATTTTACTTAATAATTATGATTCGTAACGCGTTTCACTACACCGTAGCTTCTTCAGACGAATGAATGACTCCGAAATCATTCTCAAAAACTCCAAAGATAATATTTTAGCCAAACATCAAACAGCAAAAATCATCAGAGAAGACTTTTCGAAATTATCACCTCATTGCAATTCCGATTATAAGATATTAAAAACAATTCGTGAAAATAGTACCAAGAACGGTTTAGTATTCACTAAAGCAGATAAAGGTAACACCGTTATCGCGATTAGTAAAACCGGTTATATTTCGAAAACTGAAGAATTCTTAACAGCCGGAAACTATATAACATCAACTAAGGATCCTACCGCAAAATTTCAAAAAACGGTTAACAACATAATTTCGACAGCAAAATCATTAATTACAGACCACGAAAAATATAAATTCATTAACTCTAATCCACAATCCCCCGAATTATATTCGTTGATAAAACTTCATAAACCTAATTACCCTATTTGACCTGTTGTTTCTTATGTAACGCACTTTCTTTCAAACTTTCAAAATTCCTTAACGACTTGCTAATAAAACATTGCAATTTTAAATCTAAATTTCCGGTCAAAAATTCATACGAACTAATTGCCAATATCAAACATACCATTATACCACCTAATTCCAAACTCATTTCTTTCGATGTAAAGAATCTATTTCCCAACATTCCTCCGTAAGATACGTACTACTTAAATGAGGAATTAGTGGAAAAGAATCATGTCAATACTATCATTAAATCAGATATTCTTTCATTATTACAAATTTGTTTAGATCAAAATTATTTCCATTTCAATAACAAATATTATACTATTGAAGACGGCTTGATTATGGGCAATCCGTTAAGTCCTTCGTTAGCAGAAATATTCATGAATAATTTAGAGAAATCAATTCGTAATCATCCACTTAGTAAATATTGTTTTACTGGTATCGCTATGTAGACGATATCATTATTTGCTTCACAGGAACAGATAGACAGTTAAAAATTTTCGAAAATCATATAAATTCATTACATCCAAAAATTGGATTCACAACCGAAATAGAAAGCAATTATTCGATAAATTTTTAGACGTAACAATTTCGAATGAAAATGGAAAACATGTTTTCGCAATTTACCATAAGCCGTAACATACAGATATTATAATACATAACTCGTCGTGTCATCCGTATCAACATAAAATGTCAGCATTCAATAGTTTTATTCATAGATTGATTAACATCCCGTTATCACTAGAAAATTTCAACAAAGAATTAAATTTGATTAAACAAATAGCCAAAAATGATGGTTACAATCCCAAACTAATAAATAATATTTTAAATGAAAAACAAATGCATTGAATGAAGTTTACCCTGTCGATTAATTGAAACAAACAACACCATAACCTACGTTGGCATTACAAGTGAGAAACTGAAATCATTCTTGAATAGCAATAATTTCAACATAGCTTTCCAAACTAATAATAATTTAGGCAAATATATAAAAATAATAAAACCAAATCAGGTAAAAACAATAAATCAGGTGTTTATAGATTGAATTGCAATGACTGTGATAATTTCTACATTGGTAGAACACAAAGAAATTTTAGTATTAGAATATCGGAACATAAACGCAGTTTTTCAAATAAAAAATCAGATTCAAATTACGCGAATCATCTTTTAGAAAATGATCACTCTTTCGACCCACAGTTTGAAATTTTGCATACAGATAATAGATATTGGAAGGTAGATCTTTGGGAAACTTTAGAAATCAACAAATTCAAACTCTCAGGTAAACTCATCAATGAACAAGTCGATTTAAGCCCTTCACCTCTATTGAATCTCTTCGGGGAGCAATCTATTCCTTAGTTTTATTGGATATACCTGTCATAAATAACCACTTGAGAAGAATCAACGCAATAAGCTTTTAATTACTTAAGAACATTTATATTTATATTCTCATTCTTATTTTCTGTACATTCATTCGTTTGAAGAAGCTATGGTGTAGTGAAACGCGTTACGAATCATAATTATTGTGTAAAATTCCAAAAACACATTACTCGTTTTTATTATTGATAATGGAATTTTGTCAAGTAAAAGCCTCCCAAATTCAAACCTTACTTAAATATTGAAAAATAACTGCTAAAGCCATAACACGATTATGAAAACGATGATAAAGACTCCCAAAAAATATATAGTCAAAGGAAAAGTTGAATATAAGACTGAAGCCTATCTTCCAACACAACAGATAGAATCGGCAAACTACTCCGAAGAAACAACATCAGAACCATATTTCCTAAACACAAAAATACTGGGAAATCGAAAGGATGGATAGCAATTATCCAGAACAACAGGGAGTTTACAGCATTCCATGCAAGAAATGTGAGAACATTTTCACTATTCAAACAAATCCAAGCATATTTGTTAAAATAAATGGTATCAAAATGCTGTTCTTGAGTTATTAATCAACCGATCAAAACAACAAATCGACTTCGCCTCATCAAAAACTGTTGTAAACTTAGAAAGTTCACAACAACGATTGAATAGAGGGGCCATAGAAATACAGTAAAAAAACAATTTCAACAAATAATGTGACACACTCAACGTAGCAGTTTCCTGGTGAAAGGTATTCGAACGGAAGAAGCGAAACAAAACACGAAACTATGCCGCCAATACACCACAGGCGAACACATCCTTTTAGCACTGCAGCAACACGCCACAAATAGGCGGAGCCACATCTCGAACGTCATACAACCTGAAACCGCGTATAAATAGACAAGTCAGCGCATCAACAACTCAGTGTGATTTCGAACGCATGCACGCATTCTCTTGCTTGTAGTATGTGAGTTCACACCACTTGATAATGATAATGATAATAAATTGAATTTTTCACAATTAAGAATTCATTCATCCAGTTCAAATGATATCTTTTGACCTGTGTGAAATATTCGATATTACTTAGCAATAGGGAATAATAAAAATGCTGTATCCTTTGTAAATCACTGACAATATCATCAGTTTGACGTCAAATTTCCTACAACAAAGAAAATTCCAAGCTCGTTACAATGAATATAGTTCCTCAAGACTCAATCTTAAGTACGGTCCTCTTTCTGTTGATATAAATGAGGTGAAATAAAACGCTTCAAATCACCTGTCATAGGAAAGCACTATGCATATGACTATTAACTTTTGAAGATGTCGTAGCCTAAAAAATATACGGTACTTCTACAGGAAAACCTACCAGGCTTTGAAAAATGGTCAGAAGAGTCAGATTTCTACTGTTCCTTGCCATTGCTAATCAATTTTGGGTCAATGATAGAGAAAAATCTTCTGATCACATACAGAACACTGATAAGTAAAATCGGCTTGGATACGTGGTTTAATATTCATCATCATCATCATCTGTCAACCATCCTAGGCCACTGCTGAACATAGGTCTTCCTCAACGATCTCCATTCCTCGCGATTTTGGGCCGGATTTATCCAGTTCGTACACACTCGCTTGATATCGTCTTTCCAACGAGCTGGTGGACGTCCTCTACTTCTGTGGGCTTCATCTCTGGGACGCCACTTCAAAAGACGCTTTGTCCATCTACCGTCCGTGGTTCTTGCTAAATGACCGGCCCAGTTCCACTTTAAATTAGCAACTCTCTCGAGAGCATCCTGGACTCTAGCTCGTTGGCGTATGATATGGTTGAGAATTCTGTCCCGTAGTGTTATGCCTAACATAGTTCTCTCCATCTTACGCTGAGCAACACATATTTCATTAGCTGATTTCTTTGTTAGGGTCAGGGTTTCTGCACCGTACGTCAAAACTGGTAAAACGCATTGATTGTATACTTTACATTTCAAACAAATCGGTATCTCTGATTTGAACAGATCTCTCAGTTTTCCAAATGCAGCCCATGTCAGCCTTATTCGCCTTCCTATTTCTGTTGTTTGGTTGTCCCTGCCTATAGTTATCTCATGCCCCAGATATTTGTATGACGTTACTTGTTCAACAATTTCACCATCGATGGAAACTGGTTGGCTTGGTACTAAGTTGGTCATCATCTTAGTTTTCGACATATTTATCTTCAATCCGATTTTACTAGATTCCTTAGACAACTGCAAGAGCATCTCATTCGAATCATCTAATCTGTTTGCTATAATGATGATGTCGTCGGCGAAACGAAGATGACTTAAGCGCTTACCATCCACATTTACTCCCCTCTGATCCCATTCCAATTGCTTGAACATATATTGCAATAGGTTTGTGAACAACTTTGGGGAAACAGTATCACCCTGTCTTACTCCACGTTCGATCCTGAATTTTTCTGTAGAATTGTGAAGGCACACTTGTGAAGTGGCATGCTCATATATATATTTAATGATGGCAATGTATCTATGATCCAGCCAACGCTTTAAGCATAATCGCCTGTATCACGGTATCGAAAGCTTTCTCGTAATCCACGAATATGAGAACCAGAGGCAAGTTGTATTCTATGCTCTTTCAATCAAAGTCTTGAGAGTTTGGAAATGATCATTAACACCAAATGTTGCCCGAAATCCGGCCTGCTCTCGAGGTTGGTAGGTGTCCAGTTTGTTTGTGAGGCGCTTTGTTATTATTTTGGTGAAGAGTTTGTATAAGTGCGATAGAAGGCTTATAGGTCTATAGTTCGAGAGATTTGTCAGGTCTCCTTTCTTGTACATAATTATTATTATAGCATTATGCCAAGACTCTGGTACTTTTGCTTCAGCTAAACATTTATTGAAGAGTTTCGTTATTTCACGAATCAGATTTTCACCGCCTATCTTCAAAGCCTCCGCAACTATTCCATCTTCCCCTGGATCTTTGTTGTTTTTCATATCTGATAGTGCCTTTCGGACCTCATCAGCTGTTATTTCTGGGAGGTCCTCCGAACCCTGATTCATAACATGAGGTATACGATTGTCTTCCTCGTTCTCGCGATTCAGGCTTCGATACAAATTGGAGTAAATATTGGCTGAAGAATAACCTCTAGTGCTTTCAGATCAGCCCCTACCGATTTTCTTTGCACTGTCGAAAATTGGTAATCCAATCTAACCTAACCTCTCCAAACACACTGATCCACGGATAAGATATTGATTAGAATCTTTTCGGACTAATTCACTCAAACAGCCTAGGAATAAACTATGTTTCATTAAGATAACCAAAAAATTATTCCAGAAGTTTCATCTACATAAAGAGCACCATCTTCAGAAACACCGCCATGGACCAAAATTAAATAACAAACTTATTTTTAGCTCCTCAATTTCAACGAGATGCTAATCCTCAAGCTGTATTCACCTCAGAGATTCCAAAGAATAAACAACAACCTCAGAGATAAAGAATGATAAATATTGAAAATCCTATATCGAATAGTCTTTTTTAAGTATTTGAAAACGTTGTCCTAGTTGCATTCCATTCCGAGTAGTTCCGTGAATTACGAGTTGAGTTGAGAGAATCAGTAATGGTAATGTTTTTGCAGCGTACTGTAGGTGGATGAAGTGTTAGATCTCTCCAGAGGAAATACTGCATTCGAGCAAGACTTTGAATAGTAGAGCCTCTAAACCAATATTGGGTAACCAGAATTACTATTCTAAGTTTTGATGCATATGTATAAATGAAAAACAACCTCAGAGATAAATTTTTTATTTATACAGTTGCATCAAACCTCAGTTATAGTAATAATTGTGGTTTCTCATTATTGGTTCAGAGGCTCTACTATTCAATGCTTTTCATATATATTGTATCTTCACTAAAAAGATCTGACAGTCTATCACGCTTCACAAACTCCACCTATAATACGTTTGCCAAAGCATCACCATGACTGATTCACTAACTTGCAATTCGCAGAACTATTCAGAATGGAATGCAACTACAACAACGTTTTCAGATACTTAAAAGAGACCAACCTATACTATTTCATATAGGATATTCAATATTCATTATTTCCTAGTTGTAAACTTTTTATTTATCTCGATCTAGCTTACCATATAACTAAATTTGCTATGTATGTTCCGCTAATAACATTTCATGGTTGTTGCGGTTATTGATAAATGAACAAATAACTTTTATAAAGTTTCCGATCACACAAAGTGAAACTTGTGTACATATATGTAGAACCTTTTTCAGGATTATAGAGTAAAGTTCGATAACCTTTCACTAAATAAACGTATAAAGATCGTAACCATATAAATGAATAATTCAGATAGATCTGAACTAGATACAAATATCAGCATTATCAAAATAAAATTGAAATTCAAATAACTATCTACGTTTGCCAACTAAAGTCGGTATCATTCAATTATACAGGATGTCACAGCGAAAACTGCGATCTGAGATTATTCAGGAAATAATAAATATTAAGATGTAGACGTAAGCTCCTTTTGAGAATATTGAAAGGGTGCAGTTCACCGTACTTTTCAAAATGAACGATCAATTATCTTTGATGAATTGACCACCCAATATTGATCAGTCGTTGCCTGGCTATGTTTTGTTAGAATCGAATCTGTGAATTCATCTAGTTTAATTTTCCGTCATTAATGGATGTACATTTTAAGCAGATATCAATTATATTTTTCACAACATCTTCAACCAAATTTGTTGAAATATTGGGCACATATTATTACTCTATTTCAAACAATGGTTCTTTCAAATCTACATCTCATGAAATTGTTGGATAATTTCAATTACCGCAGCATACTCATGAAGTATAGACTAAACAGAATCTCATCTCGTACTTTTACACTTATTGTTAATTTTTTTATTTGGCTCATACAATTTAATTTCAAGCGTATAGCCAAACTGATTTACCGTTCTCATGGTCGAATCTTGAATGATGTATGTATGATTTGATATTCACGTCCTCAAAGATTGATTCCTGGTTTTGTCATATTGTCTCCATACCTCAGCATTTTATCATCATGAACTATTGCAACGTAGCAGCCATATGTACTGATGATTTCAAGCAAGAATTTTCAGTAATGGTTCTCTATCTCCGAGCGTAGAACATTGCGTTCAAAAGCTGCAGTCTATCTTTGATTAAATTAATTTTTCCTCAGTAGATGGTATTCAAATTGGCAGCTGTCTTAAAGGAATTCTTATAGATAGAGGTTCGAGGGATCGTTAAATGTACCGCCATATGATGAGACCTCCTTGCCAGCCTAGTGTTGCAGCAAAACATGAGTTTTCCCAGAACAAGATCTTTCAGCTCCTTGGAGCATCCTCCCTGGAAGTATCTGTAAAAAAGGGAAAGGTCAGCAACTATTCTTCTGAGAGCCAGTGGTTGGATATCGCGGGTGATCTCCGGGTGGTCGATGAGGCGCACAAACCGTTTCTGCACACCATCCAGCATCTGCAATAAATGTTTGGCCGTAGATCCCCATACATGGAACAATATTCCAAAGCAGATCGAATCTGCGCCTTACATAGAAGCAACAGCTGAGATAACGTGAAGTATCGCTTGGCTCTGAAAAGAGCCAGCAAAACCTGGAGTTGATCGTTATTCCGAGAAGGTGTATCAAATCTTTGAATGAAATTTGTTGGCCTTGCATTATTAGAGGAGGTTCTACAACGAGAACCTTTCTAGAAAACATAGTTGTTTGCGTCTTGCTCGCGTTGAAGCTCACTAGGTTCAACTGACCCCACTCAGATATCCTCTGTAAGTCAAAGTTTAAGTTATTAATTGTTCGTGTTCCCTGTAGATGACAGAAGATCGTTTATCTGCAACAGAACAAGGTTGGCGGAATAATCAATCAGATGTTATACCGTCGACCACAACTTGTATTGATCTTTTTGAAAGAAAGCTGCTTATCCAACCCCGAAATTTTTCGGAAGCCCATATGCAATAAGTTTATTAAACAAGGCTGCATGCCTAACCCTATAGAAGGCTTCAGAGATGTCGAGGGCTGTTGATCTAGATTTCCCATGCTTTCCATCGTTGATGTAGTGACGTAGGCAATCAGATCTCCTGTCGATCTTAGCCTACGAAAACCATACTGACGGTCGTTAATAATCCTCTGCAACTCAAGATATTTAATGAGTTCATCATTTATGACTCTCTCCATCACTTTGGACATAATGGAAAGAAGTGCAACAAGGCGGTAGTTTTGGGGTAAGGACTTCTTTCCTTTCTATGGGTTTCATAAGAAATCTGAAACACACGGTTAAGAATGGGTGCCAGTTCGGGAGCACACTTTCTCAGCACAATTGGCGGTATTTCGTCTAGACCAACTGCCTTCTTGCAGTTCAGCTGCTCGAGAGCCCGTCTCACAGGGTGGACTCTGAAATTGATTTCTGCCATAGAAGAATTTGTAGGTGGAATGTTCGATGGTATTGCGTTAGATGAACCTAGCATAGGATTATTTGAGAACAAGAGAGCAAGAAGATCGGCTCTCTCATTCGGAAATGATGTTATACTCTAACAACAGGCGGAAACGCAGATTTGCAGAAATTGGCACTGATAGTTCGCCATAGAATTGTCTAGTCCCGCTTGCCCGTTCAAGAAGTTTATTAGTTACCCTTTCGTTGAAATTGGCCATTGATCCGTATTCGTACGAAGGTTGTTCTTGTTTCCTCTGTTGGACTTATCTTCTATGACCTGTAAGCTCTGCTCTTGGCTGCAGAGGCTCTTTCGCATTCTTTGTTGAACCATGGCTTTTGTGCTGTTCCTGTTAACTCTTTTAAAAAGCGAATAGATGTCGCGAAACGCAAGAAAACTACAAAATTGCGTCTTCGTAAGATCGCTGAATTCGATTTCGATGTTTAAATTTCTATCTCACATGTCACGTCATCACTGGACGATACTTCATACACGGGTTACCTAAGTAATATTTTTCCAAGTGCTTCGGGCGTTTTCACTGCTAATCTAGGTCGTCCACAAGAATCACGTACATGAAACTCGCGAATTTCTGGGAAATTGCTATGCTACGAGTTATTAAGATCGCTGAACTCAATTTCGATGTCATATTCTATCTGACAAACCTGAAGTTCATGCCACTCTGAGCATCACATCATTCACTCCGGGAATTCAGTGAAATTTTTAGTCAAACTGCTCTTGAATCGGCTACTCGGAGGGTGTTGTCGTCGCTCATTATCAATTCGAAAACGAATAAAAATCCAGCCTGAGGATTATAACACAGGGTGAACTAGTTCGTCTCAGAAGATAATAACAATTCCAATATCATCAATGGTAACAGCATTTCGCAGTTTAAGCACCTCTTTCTTGGAAACCTCCCAGATAACATCCTGAGCCCAGATGTATACCCATTTCGTAATGAGTGGCCGAAAAACCCCCCAGGTGAACGATTCAGAAACATTTGGACGTAAAATTCCACAGATAGACAGAGTTATGTTCAAAATGTCACACTTAATAAATTTTAGTCCATTTCAATAATATCGGAAGAATTTATTCAATGCATCCCAAAAGTGCATATGAAAAAATGCATTTTGGTGCATCAACATACAACTGAGTACCTGGTCAAAAGTTTCAATGTGATCAAAGTTTTCTACGGTTTTCCTGAATCTGGGTGTCATGACCTCTTTCGTTTAGAAAAGCTGTTATTTCTGTTTATCTGCACGGATGGAATTCACAAGTTTTGTTGCAATGGCCATAATTTCTTTCGTTCTTAAAACATTTGAACACAAAACTTGTTGAAGTATAATGCAATGGAATGAAAAAAATTAAGGGAATTCTTCATTAGCTCGACACAATGCCACAAAATCGTTTTTGTTTCCAATCATAGCTGGTGCTCCATCGGTTGTAATGCACAATAATTTATAAATTGGTAGCTTGTAGTTTTTTACATAGTTGAAGGAAACGTCATATATATCTTCGCTACAGATCTTCCCCTTCAGAGGAATGATTCTCAAAAATTCTTCCGTAGCCAACGTGTCATTGAATACCATCCGAATAAAACTACACAGCTGGGCAGTGTCTGATTTATCGCTGGATTCGTCGAACTGTAAAGAAAAGTATGTACATTTCATGATATCGTGTTTTAGTTTATCTGCCATGTCCAGACTCATGACTTCAATACGCCTTGTGACAGTTGGACGAGATAACTGAAGTTCTCTAATAGCAGACATGATTTCTATTTCATTTTTAAAATCTCCAAATAAAGTCTCACCCGCTTCAATAAATGCTTCCTTCACAACCGATCCATCTTCGAATGGTGTCGTGTGTTTCGCCAATATAGGAGACATGCTAAATGACGCGATCGTAGCAGCTTTTGATTGTTTGGCTGGTCTTGTGAACATGGTTTGTTCTTTTTTCAAACAAGATATCAAATCACGTATTTTTTGTTTTCTTAATTCACTCTGTGGCGGAAAATCCTTTTCATAGTTTTTATGAACCGTTTTATGATGTCTCTCTAAGTTACCATGCTTAGGTATTGCAACTGACGCACGACAAATAAGGCAAATGCACTTATTCTTCACCATACAAAAGAAAAATTCTTCCTCCCAATCGTTATTAAAATGATACGTTCTAGATTTCTTCGCTGCCCTCATTTTATATTATTTAATAATAAACTTTGTATGGACGTAGTATTGCCTTCAAGTTACAATTCAGAATGACTTCAATTCCTTCAGGCGCAACATTTATATCGGCGTGAACGAAAGTCTCGAATGTTCCCGTCAAACGCACCGCCCGAAATTTCTAGAGAAGCGGCAAGAATAAAAACGCGGCTTTTCTTTGACAAGTACCGCGCGTTCCTTTGATAAAGCCGCCTTTTGCCACCAGCAAAGTGTTATTTAATTATGTAATAAATTTTTGTAGTTTAGTTACCTACTTATCACAAATTTTTTTCTTCTCGAGAGCTACTGAAAAAGCACTCGCGATCGACCGTTTGAGCACCCCTGGTGTAGACTTACTTTACTATGATTAATGGTAATATTTAAAATAAACGAATCAAACTGGAAACAGGATATTGAGAAGTAACCATAGAAGTGTATATTCTCACTTTACCAATGATGAATAATTTCTCAGAAAATATCAACAGTACACCCTTTTCATAAGAAAGCGCATCGTGAAATATGAAACATTTTCCCACGCTAAACTCACGGAGAGAATTATAAACGGAGAAATGTAATTCAGGAAAGAAATCAAAAAAAACGAAATGAGGTCCCTTCCTTATTGTGGCCGTAACTCGAAATTTCCAGCATGAAATATGCATTTAAATGGCGTGTTCCATTATGCATAAAGAAACTCGAACAGAAATGAAAGACTAAAAAGCTTAAAAGCATGAGCATAAAACAAGACGTGTAGGTTTGCCACCCTGAGGTGAAATGGTGCTGTAGAGATTACGGTTGGGCAGATATGACCTTTGTATACTTATTAAATTAATTAGACAAGCCCAATCTGATAAAACGGGGAATTTATTATTAATAATCTTCACTTTTATTCGCCCGCAGTAATACATTTATCAATTACCTTTATTGAAAGAGAAAACATGGTTTTAACACATTCATGAATCGTGGTGAGGAAATTCTTATAATTTCGTACCAGCTGTTGATAGATAGAGCAATTTGAATATTTTTTCAAAAACGCGAAATAGCGTTATAAATTGTTGTTTATAAACATACAGCATCAGCTGCTCCTCAACGGATCAATCGATATTGCTCGAAATAATAGTAATCAAAGCGGGAATAGAAATTTATATATTAAATTGTTCTGATTAGTTAGGTAAAATATAATAACAATCTATTAAATGAATTCCAACTCCCACTCTGATTACTATTATTTCCGGCGATATCGATTGATTCGTTGAAGAACAGCTGATTTTTACAAATAACAAGATGAACTAAAATATATTTTTAAATTTCCACAATTCTTTATTTTTACAAACATGACCGGCTTCAGCAGTCAGGTCATTTTGAAGTGGTCTGTAGTGAATTAGATATTGTTAATCTAGATTCCACTTGACTTTGAATGAAGCTTACGAATCGGCTAGATCTTCAGAATTGGCTCAGCAGCAGGCACGATCTTATAATCAAACTCTCACTAGGAACGCAGTATAATCAACCTCTACTAGACCTTTGAATTTGGGAGGCTTTTACTTGGTAAAATTCCATTATCAATAATAAAAAACAAGTACTGTGTTTTAAGGAATGATAATCATTCGTCTGAAGAAGCTACGGTGTAGTGAAACGCGTTACGAATCGCAATTATTAAGTAAAATTCCTTAAAACACAGTACTTGTTTTTTATTATCTACTAGACCTCATTACTCAAAAAAAATAAGATCTGCAATAGAGACATGTGTCTATCTTTGCAATGAGAAAGGACATTATGCAAAAGTTTGCAGATCCCGGAAACCTCATAACTCAACACAGTCTGCCTCAGTCAATACAGTCGCCACTAATTAAAACACATCTGCTCATCAAGTCTGTCAAAAGCTTTAACTTCAGTACTAGTGAATGGATTTGAGCTCCAAGCCCTTATGGCATCCATGTCTCTTCGTTCGACTACTGCAGTGTTTTTTGAATCTAACTATTTGATCACCAATATAACCAAGTTCGCCTTTACGTTCTTCCAAACCTTTGTACAGATGTAATTATTGGTCGTGATATTATGAAGAATCATGAAATGTTGAAGTATTATTTGGAGGATCTAGAAATTCATTGAATATTTGCCGAGATATCTGCAGCTCACCAAACCAGTTGCTCTTTTGAAAATCTTTCTCCCGACTGTAAACCAATTGCTATGAAATACCGAAGACAAACAGATAGTGAAGCGAAATTTATAGAAGCGGAGATTGAACCACTACTATCTGAAAGTATTGTTGAAACAAGTAATTCACCTTGGATGGCCCAAGTACTGATCACTGCTTCGACAAATCATAAAAAACGAATGGTCATTGATTACTCGAGAACAATCAATATATTTACACAATTAGATGCTTATCCGCTACCACGTATAGAAGACATAATGAATAGAGTAGCGAATTATGAAGTTTTCAATACTATTGATTCGAAAAGTGCTTACCACCAGTTTCGTATTAAAGAAGAGGACAAACATTATACCGCATTCGAAGCATGTGATAAACTGTATCAATTCAGAAGAATTCCATTTGATGTGACTAACGGTGTAGCAGCTTTTCAAAGAGGAATAATACAAAGTGAGGGACTCGTGGATACTTACTCCTATTCAGATGATGTAACTTTATGTAGAAGAGATCAAAACGAGCATGATAAAAATTTGAAACATTTCATGGAAGCTGCCAGCAAGTACAATTTAACTCTAAATAATGAAAAAAGTTCTTTCTTACTGCGATCAATCAACTTGTTTGGCTATTTTATTTCAAAGAAGACTATAAGACCAGATCCAGAGAGGCTTAAGCCTTCACGGGAGCTCCTCCTCCAGGTAATTCAGCGTCTCTCAAAAGAGTTGTAGGAACATTTTTCAACTAGTATTCCAAGATTTTCTTAGAAGATAGCGATACTCTCACGCGCTTCCTTTCCTCTCTCAGTAGAAGCACTTGAAACTTTTCATGCATTGAAGCAAGACATAGAGAATGCTGCACTTACTCCTTTCAATGAAGATGCCATATTCACGGTCGAAACAGATGCATCTAATAATGCTATAGATGCAGCACTCTCCCAATTAGATAGGCCTGTGGCATTTTTTTCAAGAACGTTAACTGGATCTGAATATCGACACTCATCTGTAGAGAAGGAATCATATGCAATAGTTGAAGCTACACGGAAATGGCGCCATTATTTCATGAGCCGCCACTTTCGTCTCATCACTGATCAGAGATCTGTCGCATTTATGGTTGACGGCAAACGCTCTAGTAAGATTAAAAACGAGAAAATGAACAAAATGAAGCATCTGATGCTTTCTCACGAATTTGCACAACAACGATATAAGGAAAAAACCGACTTGCACAACTTCATGATTCTCTATGTCATAACGGAATCATCCGAATGTATTATTGGGTTCGTAGTAAAAATTTTCCATTTTCGGTTAACAATATAAATAATTCTTCAAACATATGGGCACACCCATAAAGGCTACATCTGCATTCGAACTCCTGAATATAGATTTCAAAGGTCCTCTACCGTCCTCTTCCAATAATCGGTACCTACTAACGGTAGTTGATGAATATTTACTGTATCCTTTTGCTATAGCATGTCCATATATGACATCACAAATACTTACTTTCTCTTTGAAGAATATATTTTCGCTGTTTGGAACTCCAGCTTACATTCACTCGGATAAGGGAACCTCATTCCAGTCCCACGAACGCAAAACTCTTCTTAATTCGAATGGTATTGCAACTAGTAGAACAATACCCTACAATCATCAAGGAAACGGACAGGTTGAAATGTATAATATCATAATATGGAAGACTATAGAGCTTTCACTCAAGTCAAAAGGAAAACAAATTAAGAATTGGGAAACTGTAGCCTTTGATGCTCTCCACACAATCAGATCCTTATTATGTTCTGCAACAAATGAGACCCCTCATAAAAGAATGTTCCGCCATCCTAGACGATCTAGTAATGGTCAGTCAGCATCTTCCTGGTTACTTGAACTTGGCCCTGTTCATTTACGATGCCCAGTTAGAAATTCAAAATTCGATCCGTTTGTAAATGAAGTAACGCTCTTAGAAGGAAATGCTGAATACGCACTCGTCATCTCGCTCCAATGCGAAAAGATAAAGAGGAGACTCTCCCAGATTCAACTATGACAGATGCAGAATTGTCTGAACCCCAAGATGGGATTACAAGTCAAGAAAATGATGGATGAATTTTAGACGGTACTATCAGTGAATCCATTGAGGGCAATAGGACCAATTTAATTAATCAAACTACTGATCCAAGAAATTCTCGATTCATCCGACGAAGTTCTAGACCTCGAAGAACTCCTGCTTATCTTGAAGATAATGAACACCATTAGTTTAAGGGTGGGGATGAATGTGGTGAATTAGATATTGTTAATCTGGATTCCACTTGAATATTGTTTCTTAGTTGTCATTCTGACATAAGTTATTCAATCGCAACATTTGAATATACGATCGTTCTTTTAGTTTAATAAAGCCTTGTTGAATTTGTCAATTCTATCACATGGTCAACTACCTTACTTATATAGATACTTAGCCAATTTTATATTGAATAGTGGAGAGGTATTAATCTATAGCTGGATTTCAAGGATGATTTTACTTGGGTTTTATAAAGTTTATTGATTTCCAAACATTCCAACAGAATCATTTTCTTTTATTCGTCGTCATTTTGAAGAATTTTGTCATTATCTGATGTTACAGAATGTTTTGAGGTTGTTATATGTTCACATATTGAAAAATGGTTATCAGAGGATAAATATTCTTTAAATCTGGTTAAGAAATTCCTACCTGTCTAACCAACATAAGCTACCGTACCAAATTTTTTAAATTCCTGATTTTTTAATTTGTCTGTTGTTTAGCATTGAATAATAATCTGCTCAAGTTCAGACCACTTCAGAAAGAGGTAGTTATTTTAAATTTCGAAAAATAGGTGCTCAAGTTGTTGGAGAGAGAACCAGTGTATTTGAGACTAGCTTATTTTTTCAAGAGAATATCTTTTATGAAATATAATAGTTGTGTTATTTTATGTTTTTCTTTACGTTGGATAATTTTGTCTATGAAAACCGGAGGAATTTCATAGACAATTTTAAGGAAATTTTCTAATAGTTTCCATTTTAATTTTGAAGTCTGTGACAGTGGAATGGAGAAGGCCATAAGAATCATTGAATTATAAACTGCTAGTATGTGATCACTCTATCAGCTGTGAGCAATATCCGGCACTTTATATTTAAATGAAAATGCTTGTTTAATAGGAACCAGTTAAGAACTAAGTAAATTTGAATAAGTAATAAAATTATGATGATAAGAATCACAACAAAGTAATGGTTCATTATCTATCAGTAATATGGAAGTCTTCATAATTTTAGCCTCTGTTCCTTCAAATTGTACTCTCTTTGAAGAAATTGGTGCCTATATCAATGATTCTTACCTAAAGATGATCATCATATATAAACCCATAGATTACTCTGAATAAATAGAAAAAATCGTTATGAAAATATCAGTTATACAATATCGTTCATAAACTACATTCAATTATGTAGCCAAAATATAGGTTCATGCCATTTTAATATCTTGTCCGATACTTGCCCTTAAATTATTTGAACAGACATAATCTTCATTTAAAATTGGCAAAAAATCTGTCGTCATTCCCAACTGAAAGAAATAATACAAATATAAACTTAAATCTTGTGAAAACGATAAAAACAAACTTTTTCGACAGAACAATTATCTTCCTGAAAGCAATACATCACAATGAGCCATACATCATAATTGTTGATAAACTCATCCAATCAACATACTTTATTAATATTGCGACCCAATACACTAACTACACAAATGGATATATCGACAACATGGGATATATGAAACTAATTGTTGAAATTAGAAAATGTGAAAGATAAAACAGACTTTATTCTGCAGAATGATATTTCTACCATTTTATTCCTAAACATTTTCCCAAAAAAATTCGAACTTTGAATCTTTTTGGTATCGTTATGTTAATGTTGTACTAGCGAGGTTCACTGGTATATCAAGACAACTTGATCTTTTCCTGAATTCCATCAACAATATCCACCCAAAAATAGATTTCAAGTTAAAAATAGAAACAAACGATCGAATAAATTTTTTAGACTTAACCATTTCCTGAAAAAATAAAAAAAAATCAAATTGCATTTGATATATTTCGAAAACCTACTTTCACAGATATTTGCATTCCTCATGACTCTTCTCACCCCTTGCAACAGTAACAAGCTGTTTTAAACTTAATGGTTTATAGAGCATTTTCATTGCTACTTTCTATTGAAAATCTTAGCAAAGAAATGTCATAAAAACTAGTAGTAACGGTTACCCCCCTACCATAGTAGACAAAATAGTTCTTGAAAAACAAACACAGTTAGCATACAATAGTAAGCAGATATAATACCACCATGTCAAACCAAATACCGGTATGCAAAAATTCAAAAATTCTCTCCCTTAGCTTATTTTGGTCCAATTCCACAGCAAATGTCAAGGTCACAACAAAATAATTGCCTTCAAGCCTACATTTAAACTATCAAAACTATTGTCTATTGTAACGGTGTATAGATAGGCCAGACAGGATTCTTTTCGCATTAGATACAAAGAACATCACTCTTCTTTTTGTAAAAAAAAAAGGCTTCACCATCGCACCATATTGCCTAGATAACAACCATCGCTTTCCTAGTATAGATAATCTTAATAATATTCTTCGTGCCCCGAAAAGCAATAAACTTAATTACCTAGAATCTCCAGAAATTTTCAAAGCTAAACACAATAGAAACAATCTCACCCTACTTAACGACAACACATACCTATGTTAGTCCCAAATATTTTGGATTTTCAAGTAATTATAAATGTACCTTCAAATACCTCTCTATATTCTATATATATTCCAAAAGTAGAAGTTTTTCCCTCTCTTTATAATTCATACCTGTTTTTATATATTTAAAACAAATTGTTCAACTGTATCTTAGTTTAAACTCCTCATTTGTAAACGTATGATGATGATAAGAATATCAAAATAGCTATAACGTTTGTTAATTAAATATTTTCCACCTAATATTGTGATATTTTTTACAAAGTGTACCAAAATCAACGTATAATGATCAAATATCACTCAGTAATGGCCGACTCAATATCATTCTTCATGAATCCTTAATCTAGACCATTTCTATTCGCAATTAATGCCAAATACCGTGAATAAAGAGGTATATTCACTGTATTTGATAATTTACAAATAAGTTATGGAATAATCGTCCCACTATCTATCACATAAATCATGAATTTTTAAAATTGCAGATATGAAAGGATGTATGTGCGGAAGACTGAATAAAAATCATTCAATAAGTAATTGCGACCGTACTTTTCAAAATTAGCTTTCCATTTAGGTCCATAACATTTCACATGGAAACACAAATGGCACTAATCGCAATGAATCGCACAATACGTTGTAAATTCGAAGGCGGAAAGAGAGGCGTGCATACAAATTTGTGATGGAACTATTAAATCAGCACATAAATCTCGAGTGTTCCTTTCACCAAATCCAGCTACTCTGTGCGATCATAATTATTGTACTTTCATTCGTGACTTGTTCATTCTGCCTAACTGCAACATATGAGATAGTGATACCAATTTTCCAGCGATGAAAATCAATTTGTTCCTTTATTTCTTGTGTCAAATACCTCGGCTGTTATTGATGTTTCCTTCATTAGATGCTATTCATCATAAAATGAGATCAACAGTTCTATCATTATTATCAATTAGTTCCCTTTTCAGTAACGTGTTACTATTTACAGACGAAAAAAAGGTGTTTGACACATTAACTACTTTACGTGTCGCATATCCTCATGAAAATGTACCATTATTATAGTTTATATCACAAGTTCAAATCAGTATTTATTCTTGATAAAATTTTGAGTTCAATGGATTCAAAATGAACTCTAGAAAAATGCATCGAAATGATTTTACGCACATAAAAATCTAAAAAAATATCAGTAAATTAAGATGGAGAAAAAGTACGTATTCAATTTTGTCAAACAATTCAGAACATGTTAATAATAAAGCGATAACAAGAAAAAATCTCAGACAAGAAGAGATTTCCGATAAAAATTTTTCAGGAGCACGAAACTTTCTCTTTTATTTGCAATCTTAATTTAACACTGAATATACTTTACAATTCCCAGAGTGAACGCAGCAACGAAACCAATGTTTGTTTAAATAATTGGTGTCTTAAATTTTCTAAATTAATCAAAAGATGATTTTTTTCACCCGTTGGTATCAAAGATTATGTAAACATAAATGATTAGCTTTTTCGAAAATAACTCAAGAATAGTTGAGCGTGATGCTAATTTTCAGTGGAAATTGGATCGAAAAAGGAGAATTGTAACCTCCCCAATTACTAATAGGATGTAAACTAATAATAATGACTTCAATTAGAAAAGGTTCACACTGGTGGTTTACCCTGCTGCGTCGTTTTATATGGATCGTGGATTTTAGTTCCCTTCAAGCATCCAATGTTGACAGTTACTCCCCAATAAAATGAACACAATTTAATTAAAATTATTCATTAAATAAATATCTAGACTTCACAAAACTTAAGGAATGGACTTATCTTTATAGTGATGTCTAGCACATAGAATGAAGAGTTGGTTGATGGCTATCCAAAGAAAAGATTGATCTCTTCTAAAAACAACGTGGCTATCCAAGAAAATGAAGAAAAAAGGAATGTGTTATTCTCTCCGGAAAAACTCTTTCATTTTAAAGGATTACTAAACAATTCACAAATTATTATGATTAATTAATTTCGAGTGACTTCAACGAAGTCTTCGAAGGAAATGAATGAACTCCGGTGTTCTCTCAGTTGTCATTCTTCGGTAGTCGCCGATGGTAGAGGGGATTCTTCGCGGAATGAATGGTCATAGAATCAAAGTGACTTGCACTGTGTTAAACTTGCACCGTGTTAATACAAAGGCAGCAAGTAAAATGGAGAGTAGCTCAGCAGGTTGATGGCTATCCAAGGAGAAGATTGATCTCTTCTAAAAATTACGGAGGTTGGTGGCTATCCAAGAAAATGAACTCCTCCAAAAATAAATCTGTGGAACCGAATGTAGTTGTCTCTTCAAAAATGAAATATAGAAGTCGTTTTTGTCCTCAGCAAAAATAGAGATGTTGAATTTGTCCTCTACAAAAAAAAATATGGTCGGTGACCTGTCCTCTCAAAAAAAACATGGCTGGTGTCCCGTCCTGTCCAAAAAGAATCTGGCTGGTGTTTTGTCCTCTCGAAAAAAAAATAGGAATGTTTTGTCCTCTCCGAACAAAACCCTTTTATTTTAAAGGGTTGTTAAACAAGTCACAAATTATTATGAATAATTAATTTCGAGTGGCTTCAACGAAGTCTTTAAAGGAAATGTGTTCTCTCACTTGTCATTCTTCGATAGTCACCGATGGTAGAGGGGATTCTTCACGGAATGAATGGTCATAGAATCAAAGTGACTGTTAAACTTGCACCGTGTTAATCCAAAGGTTGTTCAGTTAAAGTAGTAGCGGCCACTAAGCACTGTCAAAACTGAATTTCTCTATAGATTTCTTGCTTCAACAGTCAACCAGAAGAAACCTTATTCGCAAAGCATAATGGTTTCACATGAATTCTTGACAAAAATGTGTCAAAGAGAAATGTCGTACAGTATAAGCTTTTATTCGAGAGGTATACGTTCCATAAATATGCCGCCAATACTGAAACCGTTAATATGGAAGGGTAATTTATATGTGATAGTAGAGAATGCGTTCCAAGGTGACAGAATGAAAAATAAATATATGAGCATAGCAATTGAATTGAAGTTTTAGACCATAATTAATAATAATTAATTATCGTCAGGCTTAGACAATGGTTTCAAGAATTTTGTCATTTTTTCTTGTTTGACAGTTTTCAGAAGCTCCTCCAATTCAGACTGATATTTTGAAAACTTCCTTCCATAGACGGGAGAATTTTCATAAAGAAACAACAAGGGTCATTTGTCATTCTTAAACCTGCACTAAGATCTTTCAAAGTACTTGTTGAATCCTCGTCTTCAATAGGCTGTGAATCTAACATTTCCTCCAAGTCGGTTACAGTCAAATCTTCATCTTGCGATTCAAGCAAATCCTGAATGTTTCTTGATTCGATATGTTCAACCCATCCCGCAATGAATGCAGTTGAATTGCACAGTCAGAACAGGCAACAGTTTTTTCCAGCATGATTTCAATGCGTATGGGTTCAGTTCTTCCACTCTTATGTTTAAGATACATTTTGCTATGTCAAATTTCTTCCAGAATTCCATAACAGTTATATCAGGATCACATTCCATATTATTCAATATGGTTTTGAAGGTCCATCAAATGTGATAGAGTTTAAAGGCCTGGACTATTCTTTGGTCCATAGGTTGAACCAAAGACGTCATGTTAGGAGATAAAAATGTCACTTTTATATTTAGATGCATAGTTCGAATTTCGTGAGGATGACCTGGTGCATTGTCGAAAACTAGAGCCATTTTTCTTGAATAAGTTTCAACTTCTAAAACAAAATAATTCCGAAACCAAACACCAAGAATAACATTTCTAACCCATGCTTTCTTATTACACCAAAACACTGACACATCGTTCTCGTTTTGAGTTTTTTGAATCACATTTTCTTGATGCATCAGAACATTGCGTAACTCTATTCATTGCTGCCTTATATCCAGGGGCAGACTTTTCGCTTTTGAAATGAATCTTTTGTTTGGCTTTCTTTTCCAAAACAGTGAAATTTCTCCATTAAAAACTCTTTCAGGTTTGTCTCCTCCATCAGCTAGTAGGTTTGCAAATTTTTCTGAATATCATTCTGCTGCAGCAGTGTCAGCAGATGGAGATTCTCCAAAGATTTTAATATTATGCAAAGATTCTCGCACCTTGAATTTATTGAACCAACCTTTCGATGCTTGAAATCCTCCACCACCACAACTACCACCAGGTTCTTCAGAATGTGCTTACAGATGCTTTTCCTTCTCCCAGATAATTGAATCAGTCAGGAGCACTCTTCTTCGGTTGCAGTCGTCGATCCATAATAACGCCATTCCCATTTTTTCTATCACTGGATCACTATCATTTATTGTTTGTCCATTTGACGACGCGTTTACAAAGGACACCGAATCATCTTGCCAATTTCTTTTCAATATTTCTAAGTTTGGTGAGGATAGAGTTCGTTTCCAATTTGAAAAGGAAAAAATTGAGTGGAGAATCCAAGGAAATAATTACGAATGTCAATCATTTCATGAAACGAGAGGGATGTAGAATGAATCTGCAATTTCTTTGAAGAAGGTTCTAGAACCTGTATCTATCGCAACAGGAGTAGGTTTGCGAACAATGCAAAAAAAATTCGAGCGAAATGAAGAAGATTGAAGATAGCGAAAATAACAGTTTTTCAACTCCCGATAAAACGAAAAGGAAATCAGCGAAGAAAACAGTTCTCGATGACTTCGATAGAGCTCTGCTTCGTTGGTTCTTCGTCAATTCTTACATCTTGGATAAAATCGTACCCACATCACAACGAATCCTTCAAAAGTTCGTCGAAGAGAATGAATACTTATGGAAAAACCTGAAAAACAGCAACTACGTTTGAATTATTCAAGAAGCATCAAACGATACTGTCAAGAAATTCACATGGACGAAACATATATTCATTCCTCCCATACACACAAGAAGGTTTGGAGTGACGAGACAAACGACGGCCTACGTTAGCCTGTTTCGAAAGGACCAAGACTGATAATTTTGAACGCCGGTAGTGAATGTGGATTCGTACGAAACTCATATCTAGCCTTTAAGTCCAATTTTAAAACCGGTGATTATCACGATGATAAGAATTTCGCAAACTACGAAAAATGGTTGAGAGAAATACTTATTCCAAATTTACCACCAAAATGTTAGTGGTCGATTACGCCCCATATCACAATCTACGAAAAGAAAAACGCCAGAACATGGGTTCCCGAAAAGAAGAAATGAAAAATTGGCTGAAACGTCAAAATATTGCCTTTGCAGATGGGATGCTCAAAACAGAACTTCATAATCTAATTAAATTGCACAAACCCAGATATAAAACGTATGCTAGTGACAAACTCCTGAATGACTTCGACTTTTCCCATATCATCCTTACTTAAACCCGATTGAAAAAGTTTGGGTTCATGAAAGTTCATGTAGCTGAAATTTCTCAATGAAGAATGTGGAAAAACCGTGTAGTAAGTTTTTCTCTTCGTTTTCTCCAGATCAGTGGGAATCATTATACGACAATATGAAGAAAATTGAACAATCCTTTATGCAGCAAGAACCTATGCAGGATAACGTTATCGACAATTTCATAATTATTTTGCAAGCAAACGATAATGACAGCAACAGCGAGTCTTCTAGTTCTGAAAAAGAACTATCTGACATAGAAAATTTTCAATTTTTCTTTATTTAACTCATTTTGTGTTTCCTGTTTCAATTCTTCGCAAAAATTATCTACATAAGTGGAGTTTTTACCATTTTCAATGAATTTCTATTACTAAACCGACAACCAAGTAAATCCAAATCGTTCGTCCTCACGATAGCGCAATACGATCGTACCTCTTAAAATATCCGTTTTCTTCGTTATGACGTTAACCCTATTTTAACCCATCGATGTATCACAAAGATACTAGGTACTTAGGAAAAACATAGTTACTAATCCTCTGCTTCAAATCCCTATTGAATATCAACCTTCAATTACTATATTTCATCCTATTGTATAGATTTCAGGTATTCTAAAAATTTGAATTATAAGAAGAAAACAATAGAACTTATTATGAAGGTTTAATAAGAAAAACCTCTGCCTCGAAAATTTCCTGTAGTCTAACTGGTGATGAATCTGTGACTCACTTCTTAATAATAGGAATTGAAATGATCGACTATCTTGAAATGGCATTTGTCTAAGAGGGATAATTTTCTCAAAAATCCCTTACGCCGACCCTGATAGCTATTTGACACAACATTGAAGAACATATTATTCATCTTACTTCATCCGCCTGCTATCTCCTTTGTTCTTCGCGCATCTTATAAGAATCTCAACCGCACAGATATTCTTGTCTACTTGTATGTACCGATTAAATCCGCGAATAGTAGAAACGCGAATGTAGGAAGCGCAAATTAGAAGCTTATACTGTATATCTTCAAGCAGAGCCAACGTCTTCAAATAATGCTTTCAAAAATAAATTAGCGAGAAATTTTTATGGTAGAATATTCTTCTATTCCGACTTGCTTGGTCTCATCATTTCGTTTATCGGCATTTTCTTTAATTTCTTAGATTCCTTATGGTTTTCGAATTTCATGAATTCATTCAACATTTAAAATAATCGAACATCCTTTCTTTATGTTACTTACACCTACTTAAATATATCAAATTTAGTCTGGCGACGAAACGAATACACCTGAACCGATTAGACCACGTAACTTTACACTTAGCAAAGTATTAGGTTCTTCGTCTGACATTTTCAAATAGATGCGATAAGATAGCAGATATCTTATAGGTAGCATATGAGTATGGCATATGCGTATGCACTACTTCACATATCAATTCTTAGGAAGTGAGCAGGACATATCATATGTCGAGGGAGAAACTTAATCCATCTTGTATCGGAAATTGTTTTAAGAAACCTGTGCCATGAATGATGCGGCATTTTCTGTGGAATGGAAATGCTATATCCTATAAAATAGGAAATGTAATAGTTTTAAGAATTTCGATCAAAAAGTAATTGTTATTGATATATGAAATGTTATCAGGTCTATTGTTTTCTTCGACTATTCAACTGAAATTTATTGAACATGTGTCCAAATAATTTTCTCGTGCACGCTCTGCCTCTGCCTTGAAGCTATTCTTGCTACCTTGTGCGTGTGATGATGACTTTCATATAAAAAAGACCTTACAACTTCGAATTATCATAATAAGTAAATACTCTTCACCAATTTCACTTTGTCCAAACGAAGTTGTATATTGAGTATCTAATAGAAAAACTGACCATTCTGACAGTAGAGAAGATATAATTTGAAGTCCGTGCTTCACATACTCTTCTTCCGAAAATCTGCAATTGTTATAAGAATATGAAAAATTAAAATAAACTTAAAATTTGAAAATAAGCATCATGCAATTCATTCATAAATAAAAAGGCACCATGAAATATTTAAAATAACTATGGAAACCAACGAGCAACGATGAAAACCCAGCAATACGGAATCGTCATACTCAAGGCAAGCGTTTATTTTTGTTTTTCTAATCCACGCAGCAAAGGCACAAGTTCAATCAATACGTGAAAAAGCTTCCCAAAAGGTTTGACAGAAACGAATAAAAATGATCGTATAGAATAAAAAGAAATTCCAGTGAATGTGCTATAATTCGCAAAATCGCAAATATGTATTCGGAAAATTGGAAAAACAGTTTTTCCCAAATTAACAAAAATTAAAGCTCGTAGAAGATGATCTTGCATTATAAGAATGTACGATTTGGAAAAAGAATACATCGATTCACTCGAAATTTCATATAAATCGTAGCGTTACTTTCCAATATATAGAGTGTTACATAATAGAATGTCACGTGCAATTTTAAGAAAAAAAACTTCTTATAAACATAGGTCCGCAAAAGCTTCGTTACGGAGCTACAGGGTGTCATTACACGTCCTAATTTTAACTTGAATCTACAAGGTTTTCTTTTCCAGAGCCATGTGTTCTTTTGTCCTTTCCAACTTTCTTGTAGTACGCCACTGATTAGCGTACAATCAATTTTCGTCATCTTCGTTCATTTTAGAAATTTTTTTGACACTTGTAATTTTTTCTTATCTCTGACCGTTCTCGAGCAAAAATTATCAAACGATTGTATGCATTCACTGAATTGAAAGCACGCCTAATTAAAAAAATGACTAGTAGGCTTTGATTTTCTTCATTCATTCATTTATTTTGACAATTGCTGAAATTGAACGAGTGTGTGTTCGAATTGTTTATTAAGTTAACGATTAGTTTTAAGACTTTTGAAGTTATTGCTGTAAGAAAAAAGGCTAATTTTACTAACGCCGAATTGGCTGATATCAATTACATGTACGGTCTGGTTGACGGAAACACAACAGAAGGTATGCGATTATATCAAGTGTGCTTTCCAAATCGAGTAAGACCAGACAGGTGAACATTTTCAAATGTCCACAGAAGGAGCTGGTACTTTTACTTCAAATAATCATTCAAAAGGTGCAACTCATCTATGAGAACTCCAGATATTGAGGAAGCAGTTTTGAATTGTATTGATTTGAATCCTCATGTGAGTACAAGAAGAATTGGAAATCAGTTGAATATTTCACATGTTCTAGTTTGGAGGATTCTCCACGATTTTTTATTGTACTCGTTTCATATTCAACGCATCCAAACTCTAACTCCTCGAGATTTTCCTTCGGAACTGAATTTCTGCCGATGGTTCTTAGATAAAATTAGAAAAAAATGCTCATTTTGATAGTGATATAATGTTCACAGACAAAGCTAACTTTTCCAGAACTGCTTTCACAAAATTTCACAATTATCATTATTGGGCTGAGGGAAACCCCCATTTGATTGAAGAATCTCATCATCAAGAACAATTGTCACTAAATGTCTAGGTCGGAACAATTGGAAATTATTTGATTTGGCCATTTTTTTTGCCTAACAGTTTAAACGGTCCTGACGAGGCACCTACACATTTTAGTGGAGAAGCTAGGGAATTCTTGAATAATGCATTTAATAGGTTAGACTTTTTCTTATGGGGATATCTCAAAAGTTTAGTTCATACCACTCCAGTGAACACTGTAGAAGAATTGAGAAATCGAACAATAACCTCTTGTCACACGATAAGAAATACCCCAGGAATATTTCTAAGAGTGCGTGATAATATGCGAAGAAGGACTGAGACCTATATTCTTGCAGGTGGAGGACACTTCCAGCAATTTATTTAGTTTTTAATTGTTCTTTTTGCAGGTTGATATTGAAGAAGTATAAGTTGAGTCTCAGAAGACGAGCTATCAAAATAGAAGCAGATTTTGGTCATACCTATCAAGTATTTCTATAATTTTTTTTCATTTAGCGAATAAATTACAATTCAAATAATTCAAAATCAATAATTTTTCACTCGAAAACGTTCGGAGATATCAAAAAAGTTTCTAAATTGAACGAAGACAACTAAAATTGATTGTACGCTGATCTGCATTCTGCAGAAAAGTTTGAAAGGGCAAAAGGAGACATGGCTTCGGAAAAGAGAACACCTTGTGAATTTCAGTTAAAATCTAGGACGTGTTATGATGAAGGCTGTAAAAAATAGCATGCATTCCAAACTTGGGCTGAATATCTCAAAAACTGCAGAAGTTTTGAAGAAAAAACCAGTTTTTTTCCGGAAATTTCAACACCCTGTAGCTCGTAACGATGCTTTTGCCGACCTATGTTTATAAAAACTTTCTCTCTTGGAATTGCACGTAGATGTACTCCCTCAAGTTGTGACCTACTATTATGTAACACCATGTATAAACAAAGAGTTTATATTGTACTCTTGTCGACATCAAATATTTGTTTATAAATTTCAATTCAGAATTTTGCGTCCCATGTGTTTTATTTACTTCGAAGATCATTTTCGTATTCGTTGGGAGTAGAAATGAAAAACTGAAGGAAATCAAACACTATTTTTGAACCAAACTGAAATCCTGTTTCGACTTTTTACTATTTTTATTTGGTTACCCAATTAATAAACGAATTAACATTTTATTCGACGCTTACGTTTATTCTGAAAATAATAAATTGAATAATTCAATTGATATATGAAACATTATATACTCCCACAAAAATTGTCGCATCACCCTACTTTTACGACAATACTATATAAACTTTAAGATTGGTCATTCAAGAGTCACGTGGTAACTTTCAGAAGTGTATAATGAGAAGATATCATTCAAAAGAGATGAATTTATGATGGAAGATATCAACAATTTTCGAGTTAATGAAAAATTAAAAAGTTCTACCATCTTCAGACATTCGCGAAGAGACCAATCAACTAGCATCGAATGCTTACTAATCATTTTCAAAATCGAGTGTTTCCTCCCCGGGCCCTAATTACTGCCACTATACGTCTCGGAAGTCCCTCAAAAAAATTTTTGATGTACTCTTGAGTCACTGAGTTCCAAATTTCAGGAAGTTGTTGGAGTGTTCTACAAGGCATCCTACGTTGCAGAATTTGCCACCCCATGTTGTCTCAAACATGTTCTATGGGATTCAAGTCGGTACTTCTGGCTGGCCATCTTGAAATATCAATTTAGGCATTTTTCAGAAATTCTGTGATTACTCTGGCTGCATGAGGCCGAAAATTATCATGCATATAAAAGAAGTTTTCGCCAATCAATGGCCATAGGGTACAACATGGGGTTCAAGGATATCTGTGATCTATCTGGCCGCTGTCATTCTACCATTATTCACTAGGACTTACTCAGTTTCACCATGAAGAGAAATGCCTCACCACACCATTACTGAGACCCCTCCGAAGTTTTCGGTTTGCCGGATATTGCATTGCTAATACCGTTCCCAAGGTCGTCCGTATACAGGCATGCATCTATCATTTGATACTAGACAGAACCTGGACTCGTCGGAAAAGAGAACATTCGACCATTCTGGAATACCCCAATTTGCATGTTTCCTCGCAAACTGAAGTCTTGCAACTCGATGCTCTCTGGTGAGACGCGGGCTGGTAGAAGTCACACTTGGTCTGATAGCGTCTTCTCTGAGCCTGTTCCTAACAGTTTCCAATGAAATATGCACATTTCTGGAAGGTGCAAGTTCATTTTGCAGCATTCTAGCACTACAATGCCGAACTCTTAGTGCAGTTAAACGAAGCCAACGATCATCAACTGGTGTTGTTATCCGATTTCTTCCTTGTCCGGCCCTTCTTCCATATTTCCCTGTTTCGTGGTTGTACCAATTAATTGCTCTTGAAATAGTGCTTTGGTTAACATTCAACAAATTAGCCAAGTAACATTGGCTTCGCCCCTCCTCTAGAAATGTTATAATTCTTACCGCTTCATGATCACTCAAATAGCATCCAGGACGTTCAGCAGCCATTATAATAAATTCAAAGATTTGAGGATCAAAAAGAAACACAGAAAACTTGCATTAATGCAAGTGTGAAAACTGAACAGAAATTGAATGAATACTGATAGTCAAATAAACTCATTCTTGTTTCAGACGTGTTTGAGATCATATGGAAACAAATGTTACTACATAGATAAGATTTTTCCCCTCATATGTCCAAGAACATGTGTTGACAAAGAAACTGCGATCGAGCTGCTTAATCGATTGTGGAATTCAGAATACCAGGTGATGCGACAATTTTTGTGGTGTGTGTATTTGTAACGGCATTCATTGACCTTTATCCAAGGTGTAAATAATATTCTAAATTATTATATATGCGCTGAGTGCTGATAAAACCGCAATCTCGATATAAATAAACACTCAAGGAGTTGAAGAAGCAAGGAACAATAAACTATTTAATTTAATCAAACCGTTTGGTCTAATAAATCATTCAATATGCTGCTGCAAATTTTTATATTTCAAAGTTCAGTAGATGATGAGATGGTTATATTTATTTACTCAGCCTATTTTATTTTGTTATAATAATATCAGTTTTTCAAATCTCCTTTGTTTTCAATATAACCCTGTACTAGTCTATTATAGAACGTTGTTCATGAATAACTAGATCTCACACCGAATTCGATTTACTACTTAAGTTATCAAGTTTTTGAAATTTCGGAAAAGAAAATATAATTTGGTAGTTATGTAGTTGTATAGGTTGCCAACAATAACATATTGTGGATTAAGAAAATGATTTATTCATCCTGGTACAAAAATGAAGTATTTCTACTATTATAACTATTTATAGTACATAAATTATTTCAATCTCATCCAAATTCCGTGCAGACATTGAACACCTTTATTTCTATAATAAATTAAAAATAAGTAAAAAGCGTCTTAGCCACAAATTGTTTGAGTTCTGATACAAATGAAATTGAAGTTTAGACCAAAATATAAAATCCTGATAGTTATTTCATTCATACTTTGACGTTTTTCTTTTATCAATTATTCATTAATTGGAAGTTAAGAGAATGCCCTAACGAAAACTTTTCATTTCACGGAGTAAAGATAAAAATATACAGAGCCAACTGTTCATGAAAATTTCAAAAAATATAAACATTTCAATGAAAACTTAATTTAGATTCAAAGCTTTTCCCACAACTGAGACTCTTTTCTGTCCTTGAAGTTACAAAATAAACAATTCTCTTAGAGAATGAACAGATTATCAATCTGTAAATACCTCTCCATCACTTGGGTTCCTGTCTAGGTTTTTCAGGAAATCTACTGCCTTAGAATGACCCTTCAGGTCATTTTAGAAACAATGTTGATTTGGTGGAATATACTTAGTCAACTTTAGAAGGTGCTGGAGTTTCTCCTCAGTCAAATCCTTTCCAATGAAATACAATACATCCAAATCTTCAATCTGATACGGGTGTCTCCCTCTCTTCCATAAATTCAAGTTTTTCAAGTCGTCACTTCGTAAAGTTGAACTTTTGTTGTATAATCAGTTATAGTAATGAATATAGTTTGATTGAGGAGGTCGTTACTTCATGAAAATCGATATACATATTTTCAATGAAATAAAACAAAACTATGACCGGTTTCACCACACTGTGGCTTTATCAGATTGATACAAACTAATGAACAGAGTTATTCCTTATATATTAGTCTTATTTCCTACTTAGTATTACAATAGGTACGAGTACAAGGGCCAGAGTGTGGTGAAACCGGTCATAGTTTTGTTAATATAGTGAAAATCTAAATACTTTAGTTTTATTTCATTGAAAATATAATGAATATAGTGTGAAGAGAATAAAGAGAGAATTTATTAACTTCAACAAATAAACCTAAATTGTTTATTTCAATGTTTTTTCGATTTGGGGGCTAAGCACTAACTGAATCAAAAATTTAAAGTTTAAGTGTCATCTGAAAGAACAATAAAGTTTGAATGATCGTTCAGTTTGTCAGTGCCAAAATTGAAGAACTTCCACGTAGGCTGAAACGTATAATAGTATATCACTTGTGAATATACCTTCTTTCAGTAAGTTATCTTGTTTTTTATAGTTTACGTTTCTAGGTTTCAGCAAAGAAGTTACAAAGAGCTCGAAATTTTTATTTTCCATAGATCCAAACTTATGATGAGTATAATCAAGGAATAGATATTTAGCGAATTATAGATAGGCCCCAAATATTCCATATTCTCACCACTTTCCATTCTGAATGAATGGCAATGCTCTCTAATTCCCTTTACTATAATTAAAATTGTTTTCTCCTGCGAATGAAGATTATTCTCCATTCATTGAAATACGATTTACCTATAGGAAGAGAAAATTACTTCCCTCATTAAGTGAATCTGCAATTATTATTGAAAATATTCCTAATGTTTCCGATGTTCAAACTATTACTCTCGAATTCAAATTCGCAAGATGTACATCAAAATCTCATCAACTAACTTTTATGTCTCCGTCCGCCCATGCTCCCCAAGGAAATGAAAGCTTTAAGAAATAATGCTCGCATTAAAGTTCTCATACGGTACTACTTGACCTACATCTGCTGTGGATAGTAATACCGATCAGAGTAAGATGAGAAGTGATAGGCCTGTTTAATGTTCCCTAAATGAACGAAATAAAACCACGAGAAAGGTACGGTTGAATGCTCGTTATCCAAGAGTCGTTCTTCTCTGTGTCTTACTGATTATTCTCAGAATTAAGAACGAGAGGATAGTGAGTTGTTCAGAATGGGTTGTGAATAGAATAATTTGTAAAAGCAATGGCCCGAGTATCGTATCTTCAGAACAACTCTTTCGACATGAATTGACCATATTGTTCAGTATAGTGGTCGCATAGATAATAAAAAGTGTGACGTAAAATATAATGAAACGATATAAATTAGACGTACTTTTTACCTTTTCTGCGAACGAAAAAGAGTTACTACACCGGGAATTAATCATTTAGAAAATCTGCCTAAAACAATTGTCAATATTTCTGTTGGTGCTAAGTTAACACAACTGTTTTCTATACTGACACGGAGTTTGAACGCGATCTGTCATTTAGTGTGTTTTGCGATTTTTACAATAAATAAAAATATCAAACGGAGAATTTGTCTCAAATTTTGCATTCCAAAAGGAATTTCGTGTGCCCAATCGCTGAAACTTTTCCAACCGACATATGGTGGAAGATTTTCCACTCGGCCATCAACAGCTACTACTGAAGATAATATTGCTATAGTTAAGGAAATGGGGATTGAAAATCGTTATTTAAGTTTGAGAGAGATAGCCGAGGAACTATCTGTGTCTCACGAATTAATTCGTATCATTTTCAAATGATTGTTTTGGCATGAAACGCGTTGCCGCTCGACTATATCTAGAAGACTAGAATCGAAGTTAGCTAGAACGAGTGAATTGCGACCCCACATTCATAAAAAGCATTGTAACTAGCGACGAGACATGATTTATGAGTAAACAAGTCAATAAGCTTAGAAATGGTGCCTTCCAACTGAACCGAAAGCGAAGGACCATATCAAAGTCGATCTAATCTGAACATAATGTTGACTGTTTTCTTTGATTATCACGGTGTTGTGCGCTCCGGCAAAGTTTTCCTTTTTCCAAAACTCAAATTACCGTTTCGAAGTAATTCCGTTTTGGATCGATAGAAGACATAGAAAAGGATTCGAGGAATGAACTTAAGTCGATTCCGGAAAAAGCATTCGAAAATGTTTTGATGGTTGGATAATTCGTTGCCGAAAATGTATTATTTCGGCAAGGGCGATACAATAAATTCAGATGAAAGATAAATATTTTGTGTTTCATTGAGCAATTTTTGACAAAATGTATACTCGTATCCCACACCATATTTTGGTGTAATTTATTGATTATATCGTTAATTATTGCCTCGAAATACCTAATTAATAGCTTCTCATTTCAATTTGCTGGAAATCTTCGTATTTTTTTATGGTTTTTATTAGGAAAATCCTTTTTGTTGCCATGGTTTTTCCAATCTCTATCGAAATTTGTTAAATGAAATTATCATATAGCAGTTGCCAATATCGATATTGAAATATTTCATCACATGTTCAGTTATGGATCAACTTTTTGGAAATGGAAGATTAACGTTCAATCCAGTGAAAAAGACTATCCTAGGTATAGTAATAATATCCATACAATGAGTAATATGGATGCTTTATTTATTTTATGGAAATTCATTTTCAACGAAGATTTCATTATCAAAAACACAACCGGTTTCGACAGTCATTTTCAAGTGGTCAACTACATGAAAAGAACGTACTCATATAGATACTAGTCTAATTACAAATTCAGTTAGAAATGGAGATGTGTTAATGACCAGGTGATTATTAAGAGCTATTTCATTGGGTTTTTACAAAGTTTATTGATTTCCAAACACTACAACAGATTCATTCCAATACAAAATGTGCAGGAGCACCATCTTGTTGAAAATCTCATTCGTCATGTTCCAATATTCTGTAAGCCAGGGATTCATTAATGCTTTCAACAACACCAAATAAGTGTCTCCGTTGAGATATTCGTCGTTAAAATAGGGTCCTATAATATGGTATCCATAATTTCCAGCACAAACATTCCATTTTCCTCCTTTACCATTGATAGTAAAGCTACTGCCGTCAGAATAACAGGTATTATACATGATATGTGCATTATTGTTGATATTTTCACTTAAAATTTTACAAAATTGCAAGCGGCTTTTATTTCATGAACTAATTTCACTCTATAAGGGTGAAACTGGTGATGTTTCCACGATTGAGGTGCTGCCTATTTCAGGAAATTCACTGAAAATCAAATCAGCCGAATTGTTTTGGGTATTCTGGTAATTCAATTTCATTGAAACGCAGTATACATATATAAGTGAAGAATACAATAAAAATACCCTACTAAGTTCTGTTAGAGTTTTTTCACAATAGATCATCTCTTGTGAAATGTTTTTACTTCATAAGCTACAAAATATCAAACTAGAAAAGTTTTAGACCTTATGTATTTTCTAATATCAAATATCTCTTCCAGGTGAGCTATCATGCAACCAAACTATTCGAAATCGGATCAGGGTCAGGTGAGTATTTGATGATCGACAGCAGTGTTAGCTCTTCACATTTATAAAAAGCGCATTTTTATAGTGGAGATGCAATTTGATTTCGAAAAAAGGCTGTTCTCATTTTGTTAGACCGATTCTTATACGCTGAGAAAATATAATCAGTGCTATTAGGTACCTCATGCACCACAATTCACGCACACATATTGCTTGAAGAAAGTATTTTTTGTTTGGTAATGGTAAAATGTTCGAAACATTTTACCATATCACCTAACCTGAATCTTATGGATCAAACTTGGTTTAAGCTACGGAAAAGATTTAGAAGAAGTAGCAAACTTCCAGAATAGTTAACATCTGTCCATTGCTTGTTCGGGTTAGTAAAACTTGGACTACTTTGAGAACCCTTGATACCTCCTGCTATCACCTGCTAGCTTGGAATAAAGGAACAGCTCTCGAAATATCGAAGAATCATTTCGTTCAAAAAAAATCCTGGAACAGATGATTCGATATTACCTGATAACTAGTAAATAAATTTATATTGTGCAAAACACAATATATTGATTTTCATAAATATTCCTTTGATTTTTGGGAGTGCTTATTTCAGGAGAAATCTGTAAAATTTCTTGATTCGAAAAAATTAATAATAAAAACAAGTAATGTGTTTTAGGAATTTTACTCAATAATTGTGATTCTTAACGCGTTTCACTACACCGTAGCTTCTTCAGACGAATGAATGTACAGAAAATAAGAACGAGAATATAAATACAAATGTTCTAAAGTAATTGAAAGCTTATTGGGCTGCTCCTTAAGTGGTGATTGATGACAGGTATACCCAATAAAATTAAGTAATAGATTGCTCCCTGAAGAGATTCAATAGAGGTGAAGGGCTTAAATCGACTTGTTCATTGATGAGTCTACCTGAGGGTTTGTGTTTGTTGATTTTTTAAGTTTCTCAAATATCTACCTTCCAATATTTATTATCTGTATGCAAAGTTTCAAACTGTGGGTCGAAAAAGTAATTATTTTCTGAGAGATGATTCGCGTAATTTGAATCTGATTTTTATTTGAAGAACTGCGTTCATGTTCCGATATTCTAATATTAAAATTTCTATGTGTTCTACCAATGTAGAAATTATCACAGTCATTGCAATTCAATATATAAACACCTGATTATTGTTTTTATCTGATTTGGTTTTATTATTTTTATATATTTGCCTAAACTATTATTAGTTTGGAAAGCTATGTTAAAATCATTGCTACTCAAGAATGATATCAGTTTCTCACTTGTAATGCCAACGTAGGTTAAGGTGTTGAATTTTTGTTTCAATTTATCGACAGGGTAAACTTCATTCAATGCGATTTTACTTTGTTTTTATTCGAAATATTTTATTAATTAGTTTGGGATTATAACCATTATTGTTGGCAATTTGTTTAATCAAATTTAATTCTTTGTCGAAATTTTCTGGTGATAACGGGGTGTTAATCAATCTATGAATAAAACTGTTGAATGCTGACATTTTATGTTGATACGGTTGACATATTAATTTATATATACATATATATATTATATTTTAGCCAAACATCAAACAGCAAAAATCATCAGAGAAGACTTTTCGAAATTATCACCTCATTGCAATTCCGATCATAAAATAATAAGAACTATTCGTGAAAATAGTACCAATTTGGTATTCACTAAAGCAGATAAAGGTAACGCCGTCATCGCGATTAGTAAAACCGATTATATTTTAAAAACTGAAGAATTCTTAACAGCCGGAAACTATATAATATCAACTAAGGATCCTACCGCTTAATTTCAGAAAGAGGTTAAAAACGTTATTTCGACAGCAAAATCATTAATTACAGACCACGAAAAATATAATATCATTAACTCCAATCCACAATTCCTCGAATTATATTTTTTGATAAAACTTCATAAACCCAATTACCCTATTAAACCTGTTGTTTCTTATGTAACGGCACCTTCTTTCAAACTTTCAAAATTCCTAAACGACTTGCTAATAAAACATAAGAATCTATTTCCCAACATTCCTCCAAAAGATACGTACTACTTAGTTGAAGAATTATTAGATAAGAATCATGTCAATACGATCATTAAATCAGATATTCTTTCATTATTACAAATTTGTTTAGATCAAAATTTCCATTTCGATAACAAATATTATACTAGTGAAGGCGGATTGATTATGGGCAATCCGTACAGTCCTTTGTTAGCAGAAATATTCATGAATAATTTAGAGAAATTAATTCATAATCATCCACTAAGTAAATATTGTTTATACTGGTATCGCTATGTAGACTATATCATTATTTGCTTCACAGGAACAGATAGACAGTTAAAATTTTCGAAAATCATATAAATTCATTACATCCAAAAATTGGATTCACAATCGAAATAGAAAGCAATAATTCGATAAATTTCCTAGACGTAACAATTTCGAATGAAAATGGAAAACATGTCTTCGCAATTTACCATAAGCCGTCGCATACAGATATTATAATACATAACTCGTCGTGTAATCCGTATCAACATAAAATGTCAGCATTCAACAGTTTTATCCATAGATTGATTAACATCCCGTTATCACCAGAAAATCTTAACAGAGAATTAAATTTGATTAAACAAATTGCCAAAAATAATGGTTACAATCCCAAACTAATAAATAATATTTTAAATAAAAAACAAAGTAGAATCGCATTGAATGAAGTTTACCCTGTCGATAAATTGAAACAAAAATTCAACACCTTAACCTACGTTGGCATTACAAGTGAGAAACTGAAATCATTCTTGAGTAACAATGATTTTAACATAGCTTTCCAAACTAATAATAGTTTAGGCAAATATATAAAAATAATAAAACCAAATCAGATAAAACAATAAATCAGGTGTTTCTAGATTGAATTCCAATGACTG
This sequence comes from Cryptolaemus montrouzieri, assembly GCA_013387265.2. NCBI lineage: Eukaryota > Metazoa > Arthropoda > Insecta > Coleoptera > Coccinellidae > Cryptolaemus > Cryptolaemus montrouzieri. The sequence continues at coordinate 132,555,886 of JABFTP020000185.1, forward strand.
TGATAATTTCTACATTGGTAGAACACATAGAAATTTTAATATTAGAATATCGGAACATAAACGTAGTTTTTCAAATAAAAAATCGCGATTCATCTCTTAGAAAATAGTCACTCTTTCGACCCACAGTTTGAAATTTTGCATACAGATAATAAATATTGGAAGGTAGATCTTTGGGAAACTTCAGAAATCATTAAACACAAACACTCAGGTAGACTCATCAATGAACAAGTCGATTTAAGCCCTTCACCTCTATTGAATCTCAACCCAATTAGCTTTTGATTACTTAGGAACATTTGTATTTATATTCTCGTTCTTATTTTCTGTACATTTATTCGTCTGAAGAAGCTACGGTGTAGTGAAACGCGTTACGAATCGCAATTATTAAGTAAAATTCCTTAAAACACAGTACTTTTTTGGAATTTTACCAAGTAAAAGCCTCATTAAGTCGAATGATAAACAATGGACATTCTGAAAACAAAAATTAATGAATTAGATTTCATTTCCTTCTTCTGAGTTAAAGGGGGGGTCAAATTTTCGTATATACTGAAATACTGAAATGTAATCAACTTACAGAATTTCACACCAGTTGGATTGATGAAATTATCTCAAACAATTAATTTCCGGTACTTTTTTGTGTAGAAAGAATGAATCAGGATCGAGTTGTTGTTGTTTCTACAATTCAAACTCAATGCAAACATACGCGAGTCTTATGTAGGAGATTCTTGACATAGAACGAAAACTACCTTGTTAAATAAGATCCATATAACAGAAATAGAACTGAAGGATGCATGCAGAAATTGTAATTTGCATAACACTGGAATTGAATTAACATGTATTGAATCTATATTTATACAGCGTACCTTCAGCTACCGTAGCAAATGTAAATTTTCATTCACTATTAATAAACAGCTTTATAAATTGATATGACACATGCAAAGTTCGATAATTACTCTAATATGTAATCTATTTTTTCTGATTCGCTGGAGAAACAAAAAGTTACGGAAGTACATTGGTCGTCGTGGTCATGTTAACAGAAAAAGAAATGGCTACTGAATTAGGAACCGTGCGCTATTACAGCATTCTACTAAGGACTTTTATTTCTGAATTGAAACTCACTTAGGTACTTCGAAGTAAATAGAAGAAGACTCAACGGTTCAGAGTAGTGTTTTTTCTATGGGGATTTACCGTATGTTTACGTTTTGTCAGTCGATATTTAAAAGGCGTACTCAGCGTTGTAGTCACTGCTATGGAAATTTCATTGCCAATACTAATCGCAGACATAACAAATGGGGAGTTCATTCTTATAATGCACTTTAATATGATTTATAATTTCTGAGATTTCTATCAGTAAATTATTATGAAGATCCAAAAGTATATTAAAATTATAGGTCCTTGCAATTTCTGTCAATATTCAATATGTCCGAGATGTTTCCAAACCTCTGAATTGCTCCTTCAACTACTTCAGAATAAATTTTGAGACGGTGGATTTTTCATGAAATTGATTTCATAGTTTTTATACACTTTGAATGATTCTCAACTTCCTATCATACTTTCACTTCATTCCGACAATGATTAACTAGCGAATTTCTTCTGGCACATTCAATATTGAGGTTAGTTTTCATTTTATGCTACAACAACTCTGAACGGTTAAAAATAATCAGTTGATTGTATTAATCTTTCTTACTAACGTAGTCTAGTTCACAATTACGAATATGTGTTTATTCTTCTTGGAAATATGAGCGATATTCTGTAAAACGTACAGAAAAATATGTTTGCAGACCATAAAAAATTGTGAAAAATGTTTGCAAATTAAGATGAAAAATAAAGGTATTCAGTTTTGCATAAATGATTCAGAATCTGTCAATAATTCGGATATTATCGAACAAGATCTCAAAGAAGGCAAAATTTCAATCAGGTCCTCACGAAACACTCACAATCGTTACTTGATATAAATCCATTTCAAATTGAAAGGGAAGGAATAATCGAGATTTGCTTACATTTAATTACATTTGAATTTGGGAGGCTTTTGCTTGGTAAAATTCCATTATCAATAATAAAAAACAAGTACTGCGTTTTAGGGAATTTTACTTAATAATTGCGATTCGTCTGAAGAAGCTACGGTGTAGTGAAACGCGTTACGAATCGCAATTATTAAGTAAAATTCCTTAAAACACAGTACTTGTTTTCTAATTACATATTTTTGTGACAAGTTTCGAAGACACTCTTCACCAGACAGTTGAAAAATGAACTTAAACTAATAAACATTGTTATATAGCAGCGGTCAGGGAGCTTTTTTAACCATTACCGCAAAATATTTTTGTGTAAGTTGATATTATCCCATGGCGGAGAGTAAGAAAAACGAAATCGCCCCTTTTTAGCATCTTTCATATTATAGCCCCCATGATAATTTTGAAAAGAAAACAATGAAAATTTAATGTAAACATCATTCATTCAATTTATCAATGTAATACCTAGTAATACATAACGGTAATAATAGTAATATAAGTAATATATATAACAAATTGAAACCCATTGGGGTACTTTTGAGGGTTGACAATTTGAGGTACTGTAACAAATTATAATAATAATAATAAATAATAACTACAAAACATTTATTATGAAGGACGGAACATTACAAACAGATAGGTGCAGAAAATGCCATATAACATCGGAGACTATACAGCATATAACGTCCGGCTGCGAACAACTGGCCAATACGGACTATGTTCACAGGCAAGTGTGCAACATTATCCATCAGAAACTTGCACACAAGTACGGACTTCTGAATACTTTCCAGCCATATTACAAGTATCAATCAGCGCCCGTATTGGAAAATGACAATCAGATTAAACTACGATAGGCCTGTTATCACTGACAGATTGGTGACGAATAATAAGCCGGACATAGTGGTGTATGATAAGAGAGCCAGAACAGCAATGCTGGTGGATGTCGCCATACCGAATAATAACAACGTGCTGAACAAGTTCCAGGAGAAAAAGTCCAAATACACAGACCTTGCTATTGAGATCAAGCAGATGTGGCACCTCGAGAAAATAGATATTGTTCCTGTCATCGTATCCTCGACTGGTTAAATACCCAAAACTTTGCATGATAGCCTTAAGAAATTAGAATTGCATAAGAATACCTATATAGAAATGCAAAAAGCTGTAATTCTTAATACATGTAGGATAGTTAGGAAATTTATGTCAAGTATATTGTAATCGAGCCTATTCCCTTTGATTGCTGAATCTGGGAAAGGTAAATTATATCCAGCTAACAGCTGAGATAGTGCATAAGTCCACGATAATGAATAATAATAATAATGGTGGTACAAACAAAAATTAGAATTGAAAAAATCAGAGAAAAAGAATAATTGAAAACATTCTTCCTTCACGTTTTGTAGAAATGATGTTTCATGTTCGATACAATTGCTTCAGAATTAGATTAGATTGTTTTTTTTATGTAAGAGCGATTTGAATACAGTCTTCGGCGTTTAATCGATTTCTGTTATTCGTTTTTATGTTCATTGGAGTGGAAAAGCCTTGTTCGCACAAATATGTTGCAGCAATTTTTCAACCGCCTCTTCATGTGCCATTTTGAAAGCCTTTGCAGCTTTTGAAATCCAAAAAGACGTCAGTTTTGGTTTACTCTCAAATTGAATATATGCTTCAGTATTAGATCGAAGTTCAAGAATTGTTATATAGAGTGTGTTACGTAGCAAACGAGCCGCCCTGTATATTTCTTTCTTTTTCGTAGTGATTGGAAAAATTTGTCAAAACACATCGAATAATTTTGTTTGGGGTACATCTTTCGACACATATTTGAGGCTTTAACGAGCAACTCCCTAGTATAGGGAACTTCCCTCAAAATTGAATAGGGCAAGTGGTTGAGTTTTCTATACGCTCAGTCATAATTTCGCAAAAATCTTGCTTTCGAATTAAATCATTATCATTTAATTCATGAATTAATTTAACTATGTGCGGATGAAACCACTAGTACTACTACTTCATTATTCATAATTTCAGTGGGTCCCTTTTTTTATCCATTACTGAACCCATGTCAATAAATTCCATTACGTTCTTAAAGCGAACGTTATGTTAGATGATTTTGGTTTAAAATCCTTGCAGACACTCGTGCACAATTTTGATTTTGGTGATAAAGGCTGACCAGCTCTACACGTAAACCATAATTGTTTCAGTTATTATAACCACATCAGCAGAAGATGAGCATAATAATATCATATCATCATATCATAATAATAATGATCGAGCAAACGTATTATCAGATCAACACTGTCTAATAACAAAAAATTCAGTGTGAAAACAAATGTTTTCAGTTATTTTTTTTCATTATATATAGTCTTTTGAAAAGAGAGGATTCACAAAAATTCGAATAACTGTATTTACAATAAATGCTTATATCTATAATTTCGGTGTGTCAGAAAAACACAAGTGTGAGCTCAGGAAATATAACAGGGGAACCATACTATCTTGCGTATGATTCAATAAACGAGTGAAAAAAACCTGACGGAAGAACTCGTTACCCTGTCGCTATTGCACTAGCAATTGCTTGTCTGTTTATGTTGTGTTTGTGTCGTGTGTACAAAAAGAGAACCAAAGATTTTTTGGCTTAATATTCTCTCATTCTCATCTTGCACTCCATGATTTCCAGACGAAGACAAGGGTGAAAGGAAGGGGGTTTGGGACAGGAATTTGTAACAATGGAAAAAGAAAACAAGCAGAAAAATATTTCAACAATCATCCCTGACTATTCTATGTATAAACTCACTTGAATCTAAGAAAAGATTTTACATAGCAAGCAAAGCCATAAAAAGGACTAAGGAGATAATCAAAAAGTACATAACCTGCAATATTTCCTCTTTTTCGGAGATGTTCTTCTGTCGCAGTGTGGGTCACCTGAAACATAATCACTTCCTTGTTCTTACTTGCCAATTTTGAAGTATAATCGCAAAATCCCTTCAATATTCAAACTCAACAAAACAATTCCCTCTCTGTTTGACCGAGATAGCCCCGATGGTCAGGTTCTTTCATTTATACCCAGTTTGGAAAAAGTTTTCTTCTTAACCGGGAAGAATTGCAATTCAAATAAAACAATGAAATATTTTTAAGATTGTTGTAATTTGTAAAATTGGCTTTGAAAAGACTCTACAACAAAATCAACTTTCCTTAGCATCTAAAATTTCAAGGTAAGCAAATATATATGTTAATGCCCTTCAGAACAGAAATTGATTCTTTTTTCCCTTTTTCAATAATGTTTAAAAATGCCAAAATTTTCGAAGTGGCACGCTTACAATAAAAAATGATTTTTTGCGAAGAAGAAGCGTCAAAATCACTTTTCCCGTACACCGTTCTGAAAAAGTTTCGAAGAGATTTCAAATTTTGTGGGGTTGAAGCGCCCCCTCTTATGGGGTTGCTCGTTAAAGCCAAACAAAATCGTTCGACGTGTTTAAGCAAAATTCTCCAATAATTAAAAATAATAAATATACAGGATGGCCCGTTTGGGATGGAACTCCCTGTATGATTTACACAATACTGAAAATTGAATAAATACAACCCTAGGTAAATTGAATTACTTAATCAATGAGGAAAAATATATCAATGGTTTTTCCAAAACTCATTTCAAGAGATTGAAACTTCATCTTGCTGTGACTAAAATGAATATAAAAATTATTTTCAGTTGATCCACGATAGGATAAAAATACTCTCAGAAAACTTTTATTCAACAGTTTTATAGGTACATGATGATTAAAATATTCAATAGCTATAACTATTTTATAAAAGGATTCATTATCTGGCCATATCGTTTGAATCGGGTTGTGAATAGATTTTTCAAAATATACTACAGCTGTATATGAGCATAATAAATTCAAGCCCGTATTGAAACGTTTCTCATTGAGTAGAGATAATACGTGAACATTTATGTCACTGCTTGTTTATTCTACAATAAACAAATGGCCAATGAAATGCAATAACCATTCTTCAAAATATAAAGGCTAAATATCTGTAAGGTGCAGGCAGCGGAATAGCTGAATGTTACGCTCTCGGAAAGTAATTTCATGTTTGTCTCGCATGAAAAAATAATAATTTCTCTGCTGTTGACATTCAAATACAAAATGGGTTCATCTTTAACCGTCATTATCATCATACTCTTCACAGTAAGAATTACGTCTTCACCACTATAAGATAAGGGTGGTTATATTTTTCTTCTTTGGAAATACAAATTATTGAATACCAATTTCTCATTCAAAATGTTTGGAACTGGTTTCATCAGAGTTTTTTGGGGCGCCACCCTACTCGGCCCCAAAATGGCCATCTCTGTCAAAGTTAAGGGATAATCTCCGCAAACTTCAATCATTATTTTTTCATTATTTCACTGTTCATTGGTATTTCAAAATAAAACAGAAATGAAAACTAAATTAATTGGATTTTGTGAGTTATTGTAAGTGTCACGTGTTCAAAGGCAATGTTTAAGAGTAATTTTGTCCCAAAGTTGAGTGAAATGTTCAGTTAAAGAGGAAAAATTCTCTTGTTTCATATATAAAGAACACGATCGTAAATAAGAAGCAGAATAAACTGAATGGAGGAGCGTTATAAACAAATATGCAGCATTTTTTCGAACAGTTGATGAATTCGGGAGACGTGTTATTACGAATCGGAATGAAAACCTTAACGACCAAATAAGAATGCCTCGGTTAAACGAAAAGCTGAGCAAGATGTATGTAAAAAATCGTACAAGATTATCAGACAAAAGATGTGTCAAACTAAAGCTGACATTTGTTCAACGACGAATGATCCACAGTGCTTGAGGACATTCTGTCAATACTGGGAATTGATTACCTAGAAAAAATCTGCTCAAGATAATTGTCAAAAACTTTTTTGTTAGTAAGTTGGCACAACTGGTTTCTATACTGAAGCGGAGTTTGAACGCGATCTGTCATTTAGTTCGTTTACAGTGCTCGATATTGTCAGCTCTCACAAGTTTGTTTTGCGATTTTCGCATAAAATATCAAACATAGAATTCGTCTCAAATTTTGTATTGGAAATAGAATTTCCGATGCCGAATCGCTGAAGATTTTACAGTGGTACAGTGCATTCAACAAGAGTCGAGCGAGATATGATGGAAGATTTGCCTCTCTCTGGTCAGCATCGTTTAAGTCTCATGAATCAATTCGAACCTTTTCACGACTAGTTTCAAACCCGAATTCTCTTCAAAAATGGAAGCGCGTAAACATGCTAGACAGGGTCAATTCCGATCCTACATTCATAAAACGCATTGTAACTGATGATGAGACATGGGATTATGAGCTTGACATGCAAACCAGTCAACAAGCTTCGGAACGGTGCTAAAACCGAAAAAATCACGTCAAATTCGCTCAAAAAATTATTGCCAGGACAAACGGTAAGTATAGAATATTACCTGAGGGTTATGCCGTGTTTGTGAAACCAAGATTTGAGGGAAGCAAATTTATGGATTTTGCACCATCTCACAAAGCTATTATAGTGAATGAATTTCTGACCAAAAACCTTCGAATAATCACCTATTCACCTAATATGGCTTCGGCCGACTTCTTTCTTTTTCCGAAACTCAACTTACCACTTCAAGGATCCTTTTTGAATCAATAGAAAACAAAAGAGAGAATTCGCGGCGAGAGCTGAAGTTTGAAAAACGTTTTGATGATCGGATTATTCGTTGGCGTAAATGTTTTATTTCGGAAGGGGCCTAATTTGTTGGCGATACAATAAATTTGAATGAAAAATTGAAATTTTGTTTTTTACTGACCAATTGCCGTTACTTTTTTGATAGAATGTAAAACCAGATTCACCAAAATGAATTCAAGCATTGGATAAATTCAACCTGAAAACCAACAATCAACTATTATTGATCAATCATGTTTGAGAGATTTTGGTGATTATTTTAGTGTGATCAGAACCTAAAATTTCTATGCGTTTCCAGAATTATTTTTATGGACGGCACATTTTCATGCTTTGTTTTTTTAATAATAAAAAAAAACATCAAACAGCAAAAATCATCAAAGAAGACTTTTCGAAATTATCACCTCATTGCAATTCCGATTATAAGATAATAAGAACAATTCGTGAAAATAGTACCAAGAACGATTTAGTATTCACTAAAGCAGATAAAGGTAACACCGTCATTGCGATTAGTAAAACCGATTATATTTCTAAAACTGAACAATTCTTAACAGCCGGAAACTATATAACATCAACTAAGGATCCTACCGCAAAATTTCAGAAAGTTGTTAAAAACATAATTTCGACAGCAAAATCATTAATTACAGACCAAGAAAAATATAAATTCATTAACTCCAATCCACAATCCCCCGAATTATATTCGTTGATAAAACTTCATAAACCTAATTACCCTATTAGACCTGTTGTTTCTTATTTAACGGCACCTTCGTTCAAACTTTCAAAATTCCTCAACGACTTGCTAATAAAAAATTGCAATTTTAAATCTGAATTTTCGGTCAAAAATTCATACGAACTTATTGCCAATATCAAAGATACCACTATACCACCTAATTCCAAACTTATTTCTTTCGATGTTAAGAATCTATTTCCCAACATTCCTCCAAAAGATGCGTATTACTTAGTTGAAGAATTATTAGAAAGGAATCATGTCAATACTATCATTAAATCAGATATTCTTTCATTATTAAAAATTTGTTTAGATCAAAATTATTTCCATTTCAATTACAAATATTATACTATTGAAGACGGCTTGATTATGGGCAATCCGTTGAGTCCTTTGTTAGCAGAAATTTTCATGAATAACTTAGAGAAAGTAATTCATAATCATCCACTCAGTAAATATTGTTTATACTGGTATCGCTATGTAGACGATATCATTATTTGCTTCACAGGAACAGATAGACAGTTGAAAATTTTCGAAAATCATATAAATTCATTACATCCAAAAATTGCATTCACAACCGAGATAGAAAGCAATAATTCGATAAATTTCTTAGACGTAACAATTTCAAATGAAAATGGAAAACATGTTTTCGCAATTTACCATAAGCCGTCACATACAGATATTATAATACATAACTCGTCGTGTCATCCATATCAACATAAAATGTCAGCATTCAATAGTTTTATTCATAGATTGATTAACATCCCGCTATCACCAGAAAATTTCAACAAAGAACTAAATTTGATTAAACAAATAGCCAAAAATAATGGTTACAATCCCAAACTAATAAATAATATTTTAAATAAAAACAAAGTAGAATCGCATTGAATGAAGTTTACCCTGTCGATAAATTGAAACAAAAATTCAACACCTTAACCTACGTTGGCATTACAAGTGAGAAACTGAAATCATTCTTAAGTAGCAATAATTTCAACATAGTTTTCCAAACTAATAATAATTTAGGCAAATATATAAAAATAATAAAACCAAACCAGGTAAAAACAATAAATCAGGTGTTTATAGATTGAATTGCAATGACTGTGATAATTTCTACATTGGTAGAACACATAGAAATTTTAATATTAGAATATCGGAACATAAACGCAGTTTTTCTAATAAAAATCAGATTCAAATTACGCGAATCATCTCTTAGAAAATAATCATTCTTTCGACCCACAGTTTGAAATTTTGCATACAGATAATAAATATTGGAAGGTAGATCTTTGGGAAACTTTAGAAATAAATAAATACAAACACTCAGGTAGACTCATCAATGAACAAGTCGATTTAAGCCCTTCACCTCTATTGAATCTTTTCGGGGAGCAATCTATTCCTTAATTTTATTGGATATACCTGTCATAAATAACCACCTAGGAGGAGTTGACCAATAAGCTTTTAATTACTCAAGAACATTTATAGTTATATTCTCATTTACATTTTTCTGCATAATCATTCGTCTGAAGAAGCTACGGTGTAGTGAAACGCGTTACGAATCGCAATTATTAAGTAAAATTCCTTAAAACACAGTACTTGTTTTTTATTATTGATAATGGAATTTTACCAAGTAAAAGCCTCCCAAATTCAAATCTTTGTTTTTTATCTTATAAAGAAGACAAATCAACTAATACATATGAATTGTGCTTTTCAAATACTATATATACTATATATATTCTATATATACTATATATATACTTTATATATTATATATACTATATATACTATATATCAAGTTTATATATACACAACCAAATTTATATGTAATCACTCGGTATTCCACATTATTGCTTGTTTTTAACCATAAATCTTTGACTACTTGTGAAGAATGAAGTTTTTTGTTGTAAGAAAACTTTATAGTATGATAAGAAATGTTGAATTATCACCACATGTTCGAGATATTGTACTCAGTCGTCACTGAGTTTTGAAACTGAATTTCAAAATTAAGAAAGCCTATAATCATAATTTAAAATGCCTCACGTTGGATTATCCGATGTACAGAGGGGTCGAATTATTGCTCTCGTTGAAGAAGGGGTGACACAGAGGGATATAGCCACAATGGAGGTATCACAGGGGTAATTTCAAAAACCTACACCGGATACGTGGAGCTACAATCTCTGCAGAATAGGCCTAGAAGAAGTGGTAGGAAAATCACTTCTGAAAAACAAGATCGCTTTTCGTGCCAAATTACAAGAAGAAACCCTAATGCTTCGCACCCCATACTCTAAAGGCAATTTCTGGAAGCAACAGGATCAGTGTATCAGTCGAAACGATACGTCAAAGAGTTCGTTCAAGGGGTTTATACAGCAGAAGGCCCTTAAGACTTTCAGAGCAAACCAGACAACAAAAAATTAACAGACTCAGTTGGTGTATCGAGCACTGTTATTTTTTGGATGAGACCAGAGTTGGTGTTCGTTCAGTTGACCGCTGGATTCGGGTTTCAAGGTGTCGTGGAAGACAAGCTAGACTCCGAGCAGCAAGACAAATTCCGAATTACCAAGGGAGCAGTGTGATGTTTCGGGGTGGCATTATGCTGGGGGGCAAAACAGATCTGATTTCCTTTCCTGCGAGTGTAACGGCTAGAAATTACGTGGACATAGTGCTGGCGCCCATAGTGAGACTCTGGCGAGGTGCTCATGCTACAAGCGGAAGAAGATTTTCTTTTATTTGTTTCTTTCTCAAAATAAACCTGAATCAATTTTTTTTCAATTGAAATACCTCAGAAAGGATCAATTTTAACAATCCTTCGAAATTTCCAAATTCTTTAAGGTAATATGCAGAATATCGAGTGTTTCCATATAAATTTGGTTTGTATATTGAATTATCTCCAATAGAAAAAGTAATTGAACTTGAAATCGCTATTCTCCTTGTCTCTTTAAACGTTTGGCCAAATACGAAAATTGCAGGGTTAGGTTCGAATATAAAGAAAAATGTCGAAAGAGTCAAATGGCTCCGATATTGTTTCGGGTATTCATTTTTGAAATCGAGGAGGTGGAAATTCTCTATTACTTGAAAATGTAATAGATCAAACTACAAGACGGCTAAAGCAATTCTCGGATTATTTGTTTAAAAATTATTTAACGAATTATTCTAGATTTCCAACATCTCAATATCTCAATCTCAATATTTAAAGTACTTACTGCTTTGAATAAATGCATTTGAATCACTCCATTCTCATTTTAATAATTCCACGTATATATATATATATATATATATATATATATATATATATATATATATATATATATATATATATATATATATATATATGTATTTTAGATTATGTGTAGGTGTTTGTATTTATTAATAATAAAATAAATAATAATTTAGATCAACGTATGTTTCAGATGTAACACTATCTGGTAGTTCTTCATCAGAAATAGAACTCAAAGGTGATTTTCTTCTATTTCATATGAAATCGAAAATCGAATCCATTGAATCATCATCCAGTGCAAAAAATTTGCAGAAGATGATATTCGAATAGCATTCATCAAGAGCAATTGCTTCATTGTAGATTCAAATTGAATTTGACTAGGGTTATTATTATATCTAAATCGACATCTTATTTTAGCGAATAACAATTCGTGATGATCTTGAGGAAATCTATAATTTAGCAGATATTTGAATGGATCAAATTTGAACCAATTTTGGGTAGAAACATTCAGACTGAAGCTGAAGAAAATCAATGTCTTTCGGAAATATCAGCTTCTTGAAACCTTTCCAAAGGGATTTCTAGTGTTACGGAAATCTAAAATTCTGTCAATCATTATCTTGAAAGCATCTGTCTTCTCACAGTCAGAGCTACCTACTTTCATAAGAATCCAATTCGTTAGAAAATTTGAAAGTTGAGTCTGTTTGTAAGGCGTAAAACCTGTCAATAGATACCCATTGAATTCTTCTCGAACCCATTCAAAAATTTTGAATGTTCCAAAAGCATCTCTAGCCAATTTTAGCATGTGACATGCAACTGGGATCAAGTAAATATGTAATCCTCACTTGGATCGAATTTCATCATATAAATTAACAAACAAAGAACAACCCAAAATTTTCATGGTTGCTAAGTTAGTAGAACTACCAACTCAAGTCACTCCTCATACCCTTAGGCCTACTTCACTAGACAAAACAAGAGCAGTTCTAATAACCTTTGCCTGAGCTTGTGCAATTTTTTAAGGAACACATTTCCTACCGGCTACTTTATCGTTCAAACTCACTAACACAAACACTAACACTTCAGTAACTAGAGTTTCTGAATTTTCTAGCTGTAGCTCATTTCCATACGTACAATATCCTATGAAATTCATTATTCTAGGATCACAAGTTATTTGATTTCGAATAGCCATACCATCCAAAATAAGAGTACATGCCTTATCTTCCTCTGTAAATTTCCCTAGAGCGGAAAAAAATGTTGCTGTGAAAATACATTTTTAACATTATCATGATTTATTACCTTTAATAGTTGTTGAAATCTTTAGTTGAGTAATGATTAAGAGTCAGAGCGAATTTCTTTAGTTTAGTTTAGTTTAGTTCTACCAGTAGCTTTCCTGGTTTTATTTTTCAGTTCATTTTGTATGATTTCGAGACTGAAACCATTGAAATTTTGCCCTTTTTTATCACTCAGAAAGTTCTCATCTCTTAATTTTTTCACCATATACTTCATGCTCTCAACTTTTCTATTCCTTCGGCAAATTGTTTTGTTTGAAATTTTGATTTTATTTTTAAGTTTCCTTTCAAAGGGTTTTGTAGTCTAGCCTCAGTTTGAGTTTAACCTGATAATTTGATTGGCACAGTGGAATCAAGAGCAATTATTTCAACTTCTGTTTCAGAAGAAGACTTTTGTTCTCTCGAATAAATCTTTTGTTTCTACAACTTAGGACCTTTTTTTTAATGCTCTGAAAAATTTGAGAATACAAAAGGTACTCTGTCTTCAATCTCTTATTGTATGTTCCAGGTAGTCACTACACACTCTCGAAGACGTCGATGGAATAAATTTTTTCTCTTGATGGCATTGACCCATAATTTAAACAATGGCTCATTTTTCTGGAAATCTACAAAATATGAAGATTAATTTTTTAGATGAATAAATGCACAAATGAAATTTAAAAACTCACTGAAAAAACTGGCGAGGAATGTTTTTACCATGCATGTTTAAACAGCCATAGGTACTGCACGAAAGACATTTTAGTTCCTGGGAGAAACCGCACAAACTAAATATATACACGTTAATTGTATATTCCTACACAAATTATCCGAAAAACTGTTTTTGAACAATCCATGTTAATACTTGAAAGGTCAATTTAAAATAGTTCACAAACAGTAGTGAATACTCAACTTTGCCTAAACTACAAATGGCCTCCACCTCCCTTGCTTCACTTTTCGATAGAAGTTAGCAATCCAGCATGTATAAATATAACATCCTTGGTAATAACGAACTCGTATGGTCTGAAATCTGGAGAATTACTAACAGATCGTAGGAATAGTAAACGCGAAAAAAATAATTTATGGAGCAACTAAGTTGTTGGTTTCTTGAAATTCGCAATTTAATCATACTTGGTATTAGAAAATTACTTCAGAGAATGTTAAAGAGAATTAGAAAATATGGAATTTGATTCTGGCTCACAAATGTTGAAGAAGAAAACCAAAACCAAATTTCTTTGATTTGTCCACAAATTTATCTCATTATCTTCAAAAATCGAAAAATTTCTTAGCGAAAAATTAATCTTGAAATCGCAAAGAACCAGAAAACGAGAAAAGGAGCGTACATAAAAAACTTTGGGGGAGAAGAAGCCTCTCGCTTCGAACCTCAAATACGAGGCCCGAGGCGAGGCGAGGTCGACTCGTACCCTCTGTGAAACGCTAGTTTTCATGCACAGACGGAGTTTATTATTTTTTATGGTGTAGCTTTCCCTTAAACTGCAACAGTCACAATTTGACTACCCATCCATATTTCCAGGAATCTTATCAATAATAAACACCAATTTAAACAAGTGAATTTGAATTCAGTTGTTAGCTCCAACTTACTTTCACGCTCATTCCAAAAATTCTGATGAAAACTATCAAGATCTCAAGAAAAGAATCATGTGAATTATATCATAAAATAGGTATAAGTAAAAGATGTACAACGCGGATCTGTAACATCCGTTTATAACCCATCATATGTAAATAGCGTGAGCCAGCGCCCATTCACACTTCCGAAAAAAGCAAACTCAAACAAATATAGACAGACTGCTACGAAATTAGTAAATATAGGGGAGATTCCAGCCGTTTCCCAACCTAGTGCATCGCGTGTCTGAGGTGCAGAGTGTAAAGAAAGATGATGCACCGTGCCAACGTAACAGCCAGGCAGGTCAAGCACCCCTGATACTAGAATACATTCAGAGCATACTCGATCACGTCAGATCTCAACCGAAAAGAAACAATAAGGTCGCCCACACACTATCCAATTAAAACGAAGAACTAATCTGGAGGTGTTATTACTTATCGAGGCAGATATAGCAGGGTATATTTCTTCCTATAAGGAATTAGTGTTATGCTCGACAGATATAGCATGCTCAATGAGATAGGGCAATAAATAATTTCTTCGCTAAATGTAATCTCTACGTTTTATTCAAATCATAATTAATTCATAGTGAACCGGTTGTTTGACTTGCAATTAATTTTCCCATGTCTCTACCATGATAGAGCAAAAATTGTTGAATTCAAGAATTGTTCAGAAGTATGTGGCACGTATAGGTAAAATATTTTTTACTATACAGTAAGTCCCACTTCACAAAGACGCAAATTTTGTTGTTTCAAATAAAAACACTATCATTTCAATTTTTAAAGCAGTCAATTCTATAATAAATGTCTGTAACATTTGCTTTTTGTTAGATAGTTGGAGCTTATTCGTTGAATATATGGAGATGATGAATAACTTTCGTTTTTCAAATCGTGTGCTCTTTATTAGACTTGACGGTGACTTCGTTGAATGATATTTCCATAGATATAAGGTGGTCTATATCTATCTTTGACAGTATTTCCTGAAACACTTTCAGTCAAGTTTCAACGGATTAAATACATAAACAATAACGAATAGTGAACATGTTAACTATGAAACACAGAAGAAACCAAATCTCTTGTATGAAAATGAAAACTTCGACATCAGTATTTCATTGATTGTTCAAAGTTCCCTCCATTTTGAGCAATGCACATATTAATTCGATTCCTACTAATTCCTGCTGAGAATGATATTTGTGTTTTTTTATAAATGCACCTGTGTTACACCAATATCTAAAGTCTTATTGATGTGATTATCTGATAGTCATCAATATTAGAATTTTTCTGACTTCATCCCTGCACTAAATAGGTATTCATTTTATTCAATAACTACAATATCAGCACGATTTCGTTTGTTTCAATGTTTCCGTTATTTTCAAATTTCCCTAGCAAAAGTTGAGAAAACGAGCCTTTTTCTGGATAACCTACTGAACATTGAAAGCATTTTTATCACGTAAACGAATCATCTCTTCACACATCTGTAACATATCGAGGATCGTATTCAGATTTCAATTCCGCTTTATCTCAGCATGTGACCTGTGGAATTCCCGTCCTAGTACGGTAAATCTCGCGCATCGCATTTTGCCCTGTTACTATAGCAGTTTAAACTCAGTCAAACCTTGGCTCTAGTAGCAAAGGGTGCAGAGCAAAGAAATGTAAGGCTCTACACCGTAGATTCAGATCCTCCCACAAGTTGTTCTCCACCCTTCGAATAGTACATACCTCATGTATGTATACCCTGGGCTCCGGCCCAAAATGTCTCGAAGCAGAAATTTTATGGAATCTCATCGAAAACTGTTAGATGACTTTATAATACCACGTGGAGATCTCCAACCGCTGGCTCTCAGAAGACAGATTGCTGATCTTTCTCTGTTTTACAGATACTTTTACGGAAAATGCTTCAAGGAGCTGAAAGACCTTTTTCCGGGAAAACTCATGTTTCGCCACAACATTAGGCTGACAAGGAGTTCTCATCATATGGCGGTACATTTAGCGACCCTTCGAACCTCTCTATAAGAATTTCTTTGTTTACAGGACCGGTAAGCTGTGAAACTCGTTTCCGTCCAACATCTTCCCAACATTCTACAATTCGGCGTAACAAGTTCGCCTATTCCTGGGAAGCGCGCATGAAAAAAATGCAATGAAATACAGGTCTCTATATTCCAACGAACAAAATCCAACTATCTACCAAAATGCAGCAAATGGCAGTCGAGGCTGACAAATCGCAAATCATCAAATAACCTGCTAAACGATGAAGATCTTTCAAGAAAATCGATTGTAATTTCCATTTGCAGGAGTAAATACTATATATCATCATATAAATATTGAATTGGGCTCTTCAATTCAACATGCTGATGCTTAGAAACTTGACTTCAAGACAAGGATTTTTTATTTTCGTTAATCATAATCTTTTGATAATACCTCACGTTGATATAATTTTCAAACAATTACAAATGAGAAAGACTAACGATTATAGTGAAACAAAATTTGCATACTTTTGGCAGTGAAATACAAAAATTCCGAGACTAGCTAAATAATATTACCCAAAAGAATTCCAGAATGTTAAAGTTTTCTAGGCAGATCGATCAACAATCGTGAATCAAAAATTGAAATAGGAAATATATCAGTTGTTTATAAGATCTCTTGTAATGAAGCAAGGAACGAAGAAATTCTAGGGACTTACTAAATAGTCAACCAGACCTTAATTCTTCTGCAATACTCGCATGGATAATTTCTACTTCAATATGGTTACTTATTTTCAAGCCACTGTTCGTTCATACAGAGGATAGCGCTTCCTTACATCACTCGTAGCAAGTTGTGAGCACCCTGCAAGATGACAAAATTTATTATAATGTGCCTTCCCCTCGTTCGCCAGATCTAAATCCCATCGAATACGCCTAAAATTAACCGAAACGAGCTCTCCGCGACTATCAGCTATAACCACAAAGCCTTGAGTAGTTAGCAGAAGTGACTCTATTATTATTGGCTGAATTTTTCATATATTTTGTCATAATTACCACTTTTATTTATTTACTTTCTACCTTAAAATCCTTTATTCGAAACGTCCGCGATAGTACCGGTGCACAAGTAAATTTGAGGTCAAAAATGTAATGACGAAATGTAATTTCACCCTTATAAAGGCTCAATAGTAACACAATTTGAGCATTTCAATATCTAATAGGAATCTCAAACCATCTATCAGGATAATGTAGGTATTAGGTGATAACCCAATGCTTCAATTGAATATTTAAACACTAAGCAAAGGGAATCTTTGCAATTTGATCAACAGATACCTCAGAACTCGGATGATTTCTTTATAAAATTAACCATAACCTGTGTTTCGTTACGTAACACAGAACATGCCGTGTCGTCATTTCCTCATTGGCAATTCCTGCAGTACAACATTATTTTTGTCAGTGCCAGGATCTGTTGTTTTCGGTTGCAAGCGGTTATCTATTTTTAAGCTTTATCTCCCTTGAAATCTCGATGCAGTTACGCTCGCTATTTAGAAAGCCTTGGTTCCATAAACATGTGAAAGCTATTAGATCTATGTTCTGGAACTCTTTCCCTGTATTTATGACATTCCGAAACATTCAAGTAATTCGAACTACTGCTAAAGGGAACATGGAAACATTTTGTTTTAATTTTTTCCCCGATAGCGATCGACTTTATTTTGAGTAATTGTGCACATAATATCGTTTGCTAATGGACCATTGACGTATTTTCAACAATTTTTCCATTTATTTAAGCGATGAAAAAGAAGAAAGGTACAAACTGAGATAAAATGCAAAATAACATGAACAAAAAATATCATTCTATTTTTCTTCAACTGTTTTATTGTCTATAAAATTTTGGGGAATATTTACGTATACCTGCAGAAGGATAGCCATGCTGTAAGATTGTTTCATGAGGTTTTGAGAATGGTAAATTGCCCATATTGTTTTAGGAATGCCAGCAATCGATTATTTCAAAATCATTTCTGGAATTTATTAGCATTATCTAATCGTTTTCGGAAATTTCATTAATATTATTGTTGATTCTTTCAATTTCAAACAATTGAACTTTGTTGCTTTGTTTCTCTGCCATATTTACGTCAAGTAATAAGTCACGAAATAAAAGCAACAACAGTTTTCCGAAATATCTCAAAATGTAAGCAGCGATCGATAAAAAATGAAAACTTAATTGATACATTTTTTCCACAAACTCACTTAAACAAAAAACATACAAACTTTGTGGGAAATTATAGAAAAAGATGTTGCAAATAAATATATTTCCGAAGTACAGTACAACCTCTCTAATCCGAATCATATGGGACCAGGGCTTGTTCGGTTTCGGAGAGATACTAGAAATGCTAAATTTTGACTTAAGCAAAGCATTCGACTGAGTATCACATGAAATTCTTTTGTCAAAGTTATATTTTTATGGATTTAGAGGTATAGTTCACAAACTTCTCAAGTCTTATTTGCAGAGCCGTAGCCAGAGGGTGTTTTGGAAGGGCAATTTCTCGGATGAGGTGGAGGTCGAGTATGGAGTTCCCCAAGGATCAATACTTGGACAAATCCTGTTTATCCTCTATATAAACGATCTAACAGTACCAGAATCAGAGTTTACTTGTCTTTACTGCGATGACACATCGGTGTTGATTAAAGGTAAAAGCCCACTGGAAATAAGCACACAAAAACTGAAAGCTTTAAAATACATAAAAGAATGGTTCGCTGCGAACAAACTAAAACTGAATGAAGACAAAACGGAAGAACTTACGTTCAGGGCAGGTCCAAATGATAAGCAAGTAAAATTTCTGGAAATTACTCTCCACTCAAAGCTGAGCTGGTCTACCCACATAGATAGCATCTGCAGAAGAACGTCTAAAGCTCTATACCTCCTTAGAAAAATGAAAAGAGTTTCAACTTATGAAGTAGCAAAAACGGCTTACTATGCATGCGTACATAGTGTTCTTTCATATGGGATACTTCTTTGGGGACAATGTTCTAAGCAAGCTTTCACATTGCAAAAAAAGCCATCAGAATTCTTGAAGGCTTAGGCCAGAGAGAGAGTTGCAAACCTATTTTTAAAAAGGAAAAAATACTTACCGTACCATCTCTATATATTAACGAATGCATTAAATATACTTACCAGAATAAAAACTGCTTGTTAAGGAATTCAGATGCACATGGATATAACACTCGTTTGAAAAACAACTTTGTAACACCACTACATAAGCTGAATAAAACGCAACAGTTCTTCGATTACTGGGGCATCAAGCTTTATAACAAATTACCTGAAAAAATAAAAGCTCTTCGAGAAGAAAAGTTCAATGCAGCGATCAAGAAGCTACTCATTGACGGATCGTACTACAGTATAAAAGAATTTCTTGAGGCTAAGTTTTGATAAGACTTGTTTGTGTATTTTGAGCTTAACTTGTTCTTTGTTTTAACTGTGATATTGTTATATACACTGTTATGCGTTTTTACATATTTTGTCTATTTTTAATTATAATTTAGTATTTTATATACACCCTGACGAGACATGTAATTTTTTTTGATGTCAATAAAATTTCTATTCTATTCTATTCTATTCGGATTACTGAAATATTCGGATTATCGAGGTAATTGAAATGAAATAGTGAAGAAAAGATAGGGCTGAAAAACGTGAAATATTTATCGAAAACATGAAATATTTATTGAAAAACGTAAAATATTCATTGAAAATCTCGAAATTATTGTGATTACATGAAAATATAACTACATATTCTTGAGAAAGTGATACATTTCACAGATCATTTTTAGGTTCTGAAGAAGTATTGGATCGTTTTCTGTTTTAACGAACGAAGATGAGAATTTGCAGCTTCCTCTCTCAATATATTTAATAATAATATTTGGTGCTGAGAGATATTATTTTCTGTGCACCATTCCGAACATTTATTGAAACACAAGAGAACTTTATGTCTCATTGAATTCATGGTGACACCGCCTTTTTCAAATTATTCTGTATCCTCGTCACTTTCTATGTTGTTGATTATTTCAGCTTCAGAGAGATAATTCTCATTATCTCCTATAACCCATTATTCAATGTCTAGAGTTGTTAATTCTTGACCAGATACATTTGTTAGCACATCTGTCATCATGCGTAGATCGCGATTTTTCTCTTCTTTCTCTAGCAAAATTTTTTCTCTCAACCGTGAAAGGGGCAACAGGTCACCTGCGTCATAATCATCATCTTTTGTGGCCAATAAATTCTTCCATGATTTCTGAATTAACTCTTGGAACACAGATGACCAGGCCCTTTCAAGAGAAAACACTATATGTTTGAGGTTCAATTGCTTCAGTAACTGCGAAACGTTATTGTCTTCTTGTTCCACAATAGTCAGTAGCAAAAATTTTCGATAATGCAATTTCACATTCTGTTTCACATGTTGATCCATCGGTTGTAATAATGAAATACAATTAAGAGGTAGAAACATGGCCAATATTTCGGTCCTCACTGATTAATTCATCTTCTCTTGGATGTCCAGGAGTATTATCTAATAAGAGCAGAGCTTTTTGTGGCAATTTCAGCTCGTTCATTTTATTTTAAACATCAGAACTAATTTGTTTGTGAAACTGTTCATAAAAAAAGTCTATAGTTACCCACCCTTTTCTTTGACCTTTATAATGAACAGGCAGGAGCATTTCTTGAATGCTCGGGATTTGTTTGCTTTTCCGATGACCAACAATTCCATTTTATGAGATACTGATGCTTTAGAGCATGGCATGAATATAATACGGTCCTTACTCATCTTCCGACCTGGAGCTGAATTTTCAGCAACATGGGCTAGTGTTTTGTTTGGAAGAATTCGCCAAAATATTCCACTTTCATCTGCGTTGTAAACTTGATCTGGCAAGAGATCCATCTCCCGTATCTTTTGAAGAAATTCAGTTTTGAATGGTTCTACCGCACTAACGTCAAGGTTATGGTAAGTTGTCGAATTTCATGTCTTTTTTTAATTTTTCCAACCATCCTTAGACTTGCCTTGAAATTATCTCTACCTGTTATACTGGTGTAAAAAAATCTTGCTTTCTCACATATGAGATCACCAGATAAAGGTGTATGTCGAGATCATTCTTGTAAGAACCAAGTGTATAGAGCATTTTCAATATTCGGATTTTCACTATTTCTGAGGGTACGCCGTTTCCTAGTACCAGAATCAGAAGAAGATATAAAATTCTCAACTGATTTCCTTTCTTCTTCATATCGCATACTGTAGATTTTCCAATTGAGTGTATTCCGGCCAATTCAGAAACACTTTTACCATAATCTAATTCTTTCAAAATTTCGCATTTTTGCTGCATTGTTGACGTTTTATGTCGAAGTGACATGATTAGTACGGATATCAGGCGCTGAATGTGAGAAGAGAATCTAATCTGCACAAGTGAAGCGAGTATTCAGACAAGATATTGCAAGTTCGGACACTTTCAATCGATGAAATTATTGATGGCGTTCGGATTATAGAGGTAAAAAATAAATTGTGCGGATTATAAAGGTGGGTGACTTCAAAGTTTCGTTGTTCGGATTACTGGATGTGTTGATTAGAGTTTGTTCGGATAAGAGAGGTTGTACTGTATTAATAATTTATACCACGAAACGGACAATCATAATTTTCAAGGAAAACGCTTTCTGACAAAAGTTCGGAGGAAAACATGTCTTGTTAAACCTTTTTCCAATGAGAAATAGTCCAGCAGAAACATTATACTGGGTGCTTCAACGAAAACTAAACAGAGGCTATATCTACCAAGATATTCATTTCTGATCAAAACGCAAAAAAAAAGGAGGACATCTTTTGGAGTACAATACTTGTCTGAAATATCAACCCCCTAAGCGGGGGTTGCAATTCTTGAACATTTTGAATAGGGAAGATGGGTCGAGTGATGACTCAAAAGAAAGGTGGTATCTTTATCTACATTGCCTTAAACGAATTTTCATTTTCAATTGAAAACTGTAAAAGATACAGGGTGAGCAACTGAAATATAGGGAAGACTATTTGCTTGGGACTATTCAAGTTTCAGTGGAGTAAAATGAAACAGATCCATGCTGATCAATGACAGTCATCATCAAATACCATCCTCATCTCAAATTTCAACCCCTAGAGAAGGGTTGACCACCCTTGAAATTTTGGAAGAGGGTAGATGAGTCGAGTGATACCTCGAAAGAAAGGTATTATCTTTGTCTGCATCCCCGTGAACGAATCTTCATTTTTGATTGAAAACTGTAGAAGATACAGAGTAAGCTACTGAAAAATAGAGGAGATTATCTATCGCCCTGAGAATTCAAGTAATAGTGCAAGAAAATGGAACAGATTCGTTCCACATCAAAGGCTCTCATCTTTGATCTAAATGAATCTATTCCAGTTTTTCGCACTGATACTCCAATATCTCGGGGCGATAGTCTTCTCTATTTTTCAGTGACTCACTCTGTATCTTCTACAGTTTACAATCAAAAATGAAAATTCTTTCACGGGAATGCACACAAAGATAATACCTTTCTTTCGAGTTATCACTCGACCCATTTACCCTCTTCCAAATTTTCAAGGGTGGTCACCCTTGCTCCAGAGGTTGAAATTCGAGATGAGGATGGTACTTGATGATGACTATCATTGATCAGCATGGATCTGTTCCATTTTACCTCACTGAAACTTGAATAGTCTCAGGGAAATAGTCTTCCCTATCTTTCCGTTGCTCACCCTGTATCTTTTACAGTTTTCAATTAAAAATAGAAATTCGTTCAAGGCAATGTAGACAGAGATAGCACCTTTCTTTTGAACCATCACTCGACCCATCTTCCCTATTCAAAATGTTCAAGGATTGCAACCCCCGCTTAAGGGGTTGATATTTCAGGCAAGTATTGTACCCCAAAAGATGTCCTCCTTGTTTTTGCGTTTTGATCAGAATTGAATATCTTGGTAGATATAGCCTCTGTTTAGTTTTCGTTGAAGCACCCTGTATATGTTGTTAGTGTTCTCGAGCAGAATTTTCAAATTAAGAAAATGAGTATGTGACGACTGATTTAGTGTAACCATTTTCGTTTGAAGTGAAGTTGCCTTGAAGATGAAGAATACACAGTCTGCAAGAAGATTGTCGCAAATATCTTGTGTATGCCAGACAAGTATTTTCAGGATTCTTCACAAGTACAAATTCCATCCATATAAAATTAGGCTCGTACACGAGATGAATGAACATGATTCCGATCGTCGTTTACAGTTCTGCCTACATTTCACTAAGCAGATCAATAACGATCCGAATTTCAAAAATGTTTGTTTTCCTGATGAATCAAGTTTTTTTTTAATGGTTTATCGCCATAACTGTAGAGTCTGGAGTGTTACTAATCCCCTTTTAAGTAAGGAGAATACTCAAAGATCTCGAAAATTTAATATTTTCTCCGGTAACCCATTTGAGCATGCTTGGAAATTTGGTTGTGATTGTATTTCGAACTTAATTTATTGTGGACTAAGCTTATAATGGATCGTGATAAATTTTGTGAGCTTAGTACTACATCTTTTCATGGAAAACGCTTGACAAAGCACTTGAAGATATTAGTAATCACAATTATCATAACGAAGGTATTGTTATAACATCCTCTGAAGTAGATTAACTAATTCTGATATAGATGAAAATGAATGCGATCCTTTCGACCTGTCCCAAGATGAACCAGAAGAAATTAAGATCCATTATGATAAATTTCGTGAAAGTGACAATAAACCCCTTTCTAAATGCATAGAACAAAATTAAAACTTCGAATCTAATCCATCTTCAAAAAGACAATTACTCAAAAAGTTCAACCATTCTGGAGTGAGGATACAATTGACCTTAGTTTGTTTGGAACTCGTGGTTATATCAACCATCTAGATAATCTGAAAACACAATGAAAAGCGAAACTCCGGTAAAAATCTTCGAGGAGCTGGTGGATGAAGATATTTTAAAACTTATAGCAGAACAATCACAAATATATGCAAGTCAGAAAAACAATCATTTATTTTGTGTTACTGTAAAATATATCAAAATTTTTCTCGGAATATAACTCTTTAGTGGATATTACAGGCTCCCTAGGGAATGTTTATTTTGAAGTCTGAATGAGGATATCTCTATTGCTATATTAAGAAATCGCTTCAAGGAAATACAAAAATTCTTGAATTTTGCTGTTTATTCAAAACCCAATAATAAAATCTGAATTGAGCAATGAGATAAACTCACAAATCCAAATAATAACTTCGAATATTGGAAACACGCCAACGCAAACTTGGACAAGGATAATGGACACTGTAACAAACTCAATGCAAAACATACTAGGGTATAAAACAAAGAACGAAAAGCAGAAATGGATGACAGATGAGATCTTATTTCTAATGGACAAACGACGAGAGCACAAAAACAAAAAAGATAGTAAGTACAAAGACATTCAAAGACTTATAAGGTCAAAGATTAGAATAGCAAAAAACGAATGGCTTAAACGTGAATGCCAAGAAATCGAACAACTACAAAACCAACATGATGACTTTAACATGCACAAAAAACTGAAGGAAACTGCTGGTATATATAGAAAAATGAGAACAACTGTAACAGTCAATAATAACAACCAGATAGTCCTCGACAGCAAAGAGAAAAACAATGTTTGGGAAAAGTATATAAAAGAACTATTTGACGATGACAGACCTCCAGCTGATGTCAATATTTCACTAACCGGTCCACCCATAACTAAAGACGAAATTGAAAAAGCTATACGCGACGCAAAAAATAATAAAGCAGTTGGCCCAGACGAAATTCCTTCAGAAATACTTAAACTCCTAGATGAAAAAGGCATCACAGCTCTACATAAAGTGTTTAACACTATATATGAGACAGGACACTATCCCAAGCAATGGTTGAGCTCAACATTTATCCCCCTGCCTAAGAAGACCAATGCAAGAAAATGTGAAGACCACAGACTCATTAGCCTGATGAGCCATACCTTAAAAATATTTCTTATATTCATACTCCAGAGAATTTACAAAAAATGTGAAAGAGACATAAGTGACTCGCAGTTTGGGTTTAGACAAGGGTTAGGTACAAGAGAAGCAATAGTCGCCATACCAGTGCTTGTTCAGAATTGCCATGATCAGAGAAAAGATGTCTGTCTATGTTTCATAGACTACGAGAAAGCATTAGATCGTGTACAGCACCACAAATTAATGCAGCTTCTAAAAAGGCTTGATATAGACCAAAAAGACATACGATGCATTGAGAATTTATACTGGAACCAAACAGCACAAATAAAAGTAGACAATAATATGTCTAATGACATCCAAATTAGAAGAGGAGTACGACAGGGATGTGTGCTATCTCCACTCCTATTCAATTTGTATTCAGAGACGATTTTCCAAGAGGCACTAGAAGACATGGAAATGGGAATCAAAGTCAATGGAGTGTGGATAAACAATATCCGATATGCTGACGATACGGTCTTAATAGCTGACAACATGACCGACCTGCAACAACTGGTCAATAGGGTAGGTGAACAAAGCCAATCAATGGGCCTAAATATAAATCTAAAAAAAACAAAATTTATGATTATCTCCAGAAACCAGCAAATGTTCGAAAACTCTACGCTAATATTTAACGCAAGACTCATAGAAAGAGTAGAAAAGTTTAAATACTTGGGAATCTGGCTGTTTCAAGACTGGTCATCAGAAAAAGAGATAAAATATCGCATAGAGCAAGCACTAAAGCATTCCTAAAGTTTTGAAAAGTATTCACCTGCTCCGACTTTGACCTTAACCTAAGGCTAAGATTCACTAAGTGCTACATTTGGTCGGTGCTTCTTTATGGTATGGAAGGTTGGACATTAAAAGCGAATGAAATAAACAAATTAGAGGCTTTCGAGATGTGGCTATACCGCAGAATCCTTAACGTACCCTGGACGGCTAGATTGACAAATGAGGAAATTCTTAGACGAGTTAACAAACAACGTGAACTGTTTGCAGTGATCGAAAAGAGGAAAACAGCATATCTGGGTTATATAATGCGAAACACGAAATATCAATTCCTGCATTTGTTAATCGAAGGCAAGATCGAAGGCCGGAGAGGGATCGGACGGAAGAAAATGTCTTGGCTGCGAAATATCAGGCAGTGGACAGGACTACACGATATACAGTCATTGATACACACCGCAAGAGATGGAGACGCAATGGAAAATGTTATCGCAAACATCCATTAATGGATATGCATTAGAAGAAGAAGAAGATTCAAAACTTAATAGAAATGACGAAATGTACAAAGTTAGAACTCTTTTGGAATACTGAACTTTCAACAGTGGGGAATTTCCCGTTCTCAGTTGTCTATAGATCAAATATTTTGGTCATCATTCTGCAAAACAGTTTATTTGAGGAAATCCTGTGCGATTTGGCTTTAAAGACTGGATGATCTGCAACTCCTGCGCTGGATATTGAAATTTGAAACCTACTACTAATAGTGCAAAACCATCTACTGTTAGCGAGGAAAATATAGGGAAAAGTTGATTACCTCTTGGGTCTAGAGTCGTTTAACTATTAGAATGTGTATCTGATCCGTCAGATCACATGTTATTTCCCGGTAATTATTCCACCAGCCCTGACCTGACTCACAAACATCGGGAGAAAAAGATTTTAGGGCAACAGGGATCATTAGGGATAATCACCTCGAAAAGTGACTTTTATCATCAGTTTCCCAAATGATAAAAGAAGAACGTGGTTGTTTTCCATACATTCACAACTCTACAAATAAATTGTTGTATGTCAAATGAAAAGACAAGAAAATTGTGACAATGGAAACGAATTACGAATCGATTGAACCACTGGCAAAAATAAAAAGATGCTCTTCAACTAGAAAGCAAAAGATTGATATTCCCCAGCCTCTTCTCTTTTCCAAATTTAATACTCTCATGAAGATGTTGATCTCCAGCATCAAAGTGTTAACAACGACCCCTTTTCTTCATTCGAAAATTTGACGAAGAAGCTGTCAGGGGTAGGGATTTGATAGGAAGAGAACAAACATGAAAGAAACAATGCGCCCCTCCACCTTTAAAAATCGACCTGTTTGAGGAAGTTCACAGAAAAATCAAACCATTCGAGTTATTCAGGATCGTTTTCATTGAAACGCACTTTATATTTGATGTATTTAACCTAATCCAATGAATTAATTGTGTCTCTACTAAACACATTCCACCGATATTTTGTTCATTTTTCAAATACATTTATAGCAATCTCCTACAAATTTTGATTATCTCATATATGATAAATATTTCTTATTGTTTTATTTTATACCCGACTAAAATCTAATTTCATTAATGTGTTTTGGAATTATCACAATTATCATGTTTACATATTGTCGACTTCTATGTCTGTATAATTTAATTAATTTTATTTTGCAAAAGTTTTATTCAACTTTCCACATCTAATTTCATATCTAAATGTTATTTGAATTTTTTGCAATTTGTTTAATTCTTATGCTATTCGTAATGCATATCATTAATATTTTAATCAACCAGGAACTTCAATCAACTTCAAATTGTCATATGTCATCGACGATGTCGTAGAAAAAATATTCAAATATGAGGTTGTAGGTATTGAAAACATTTATCGAATCAATTTGTATTTTATTTCAATCAGTTTATAACTTTCCAAGATCTAGCAATAAAAGCGTAGAAAATCGACTTTCCTTTTTTTCGTCGTATTTCTTGCAAATTATCGTTTTGCATTTTTCTATTTGTTAATAATTTAGCCAAGAGCAAACCAAATAAATATTATCCTCAAATTAATATAATTCCAAATTTTTTGAGATAATTATATATCTCGAGAGATAGTCTTGTGGGACCAAATTTGGTAACATTTTTTCACAAAGAATTTTCTATCACATTAAAAGGTATTGAGAAAATCGTATTAATTTCAAGCGTCCGAAAATTACTTTCTTTGATAATTCTTTCACTTTTACTTTCTCGATAAAGGCTGATGTGGAATTCAATTGTTGGCACTTTTACATCAATGTGTGCACTAAATCTGTTGCACAGATGTCTATATCCCTCATTCCATGAAAAAAACAGCAAAACAAAAGCTATGCTTCAACAAAGACTGCGAAAGAGCCTCTGCAATCAAGAGCAGAGCTTACAAGTCATTGGAAGAAATCCAACAGAGGAAACAAGAATAACGTTCGTACGAATACGGAACGTATGCAACCTGACAACTACAAGAGCAAAGGCCAATTTCAAACGAAGGGGTAATTAATAAACTCCTTGTACAGGCAAGCGGGACCAGAAAGTTCTGGTCTATGGCGAATACAGGAAGTATAGCATCATCACCGAAAGAGAGAATTCATCTCTTTGCTCTCTTCTTCTCAAAGAATTCTGTGCTAGATTCATCTAACTCCACACCACCAAACATTCTACCTTCAAATTCAAGAAGGAAGTTGGTCTAGACGAAATACCAC
Organism: Cryptolaemus montrouzieri; assembly: GCA_013387265.2. NCBI lineage: Eukaryota > Metazoa > Arthropoda > Insecta > Coleoptera > Coccinellidae > Cryptolaemus > Cryptolaemus montrouzieri. The sequence continues at coordinate 132,584,835 of JABFTP020000185.1, forward strand.
CAATCGTCCTGAGAAAGTGCGCTCCCGAACTGGCACCCATTCTTAACCGTCTGTTTCGGACTAACCGTCTGTGTCAGACTTTTCTGAGCAGCTGGAAAATAGCGAAAATTCAACCGATCCCAAAGAAAGGAAGTCCTTACCCCAAAACTACCGCCCTGTTGCACTTCTTCCCATTATGTCCAAAGTGATGGAGGGAGTCATAAACGATGAACTCATCAAATATCTTGAGTCAAACTAACGATGCAAGGCCAACAAATTGCATCCAATTCTGAGTTTTACTGGTATGAACAAGTATCAGCAATAGCTAGGTCTGTATCAGCTAAACTTAGCCCATGTATGGGGATCTACGCCCAAACATTCATTGCAGATGTTGGATGGTGTGCAGAAACGGGCTATGCGCCTCATCGACCACCCAGAGATCAACCGTGATCTCCAATCGCTGGCTCTCAGAAGATAAGTTGCTGACTTTTCTCTGTTTCACAGACATTTCCACAGAAGATGATCTAAGAAGCTGAAAGACCTTGTTTCGGTAAAACTCATGTTTTGCCGCAACACTATGCTGGCAAAGAGTTCTCATCATATAGCGGAACATTTAGCGACCCCTCGAACCTTTGTTCCTTTGTTGTTTCCTTTGTTCACAGAGCCGGTGAGCTGTGGAACTCGCTTCCTTCCAACATCTTCCCAACATCCTACCATTTGACCCTCTTCAAGAAGCGAATAAACAGACACCTCAATTCTACCCAGGCGCCCACTCATGTCGTGTAACAGGTTCGCCTATTCCTGGGAAGCGCGCATTAAAGAAACGCGAAATTAAGGAGTATATATTTCTTGTACTCCAAATGGTTATAGAGAAATAAAAATTTTACCGTACTGCCATATGTATACAATACATCTTAAAGATTTTAGAAAGCTGTAAGAACAATCTTTTTGACATAAATCTACAAACTGGACTCGTAGGATAAACAATGTTCGGTAGAGGAATAAAACTAAAAGTGTCTGAAAGTTAACATTTGTCATTTATTCGATGTAGTTCCAATGTACTTAATCACTTGAAACACCTTTTGTGTAACTACGATGTATGTTCTGAGAACATACGGTTCCAAATTCCTCAACTACTCTTCACGTCGTAACTAATTCGTAAAATAAAATAGTGTTCTTTATAAATAATTATGATAATTTTATATTTTAAGCAGCCGTTACTATGCAAAGAATTATTTTCAAACTCCATCGGACTGATAAAAATGAATTTTTCTATATCTTATCTCGACTAAACGGGCTTGAAAACTTCCATTCCAAAAAATGATTGCGTATAGATTGCAGATTTATTGATATACTTTGCGTTGCATCTAAGGCATTTCTCCTTTGAGAAGCATGGAGAAAAGCATTTCGCCTAATGAAATGACATCTTCACAAAAAGGATGTCCACAGTTTACTTATCACACTTCGAACAATAGCAACTCTAAACATACGACGAACTAATTGTAATTCAGTAAGAGAACTTGACTCGATCTAAATTATATCACATTGGAAGTCACTGTATGAATTTCAGAGAACTTTGTTCTTCTTACTATTACAACCATAAAAAGCACAAGAAACAAGAACATTCTTCAATTCTCATCTCACAAGATCACTAAAGATGAAAATCTTTCTTTCTTATTTTTGTGTGTCGAAGTGTTCCAGCTACGTTCCATTCATTCCTAATCATCAAATCATCGAATTGTTGGGCGGTCTTTATTCTTGAATATATAAAAAACCATATCATCTTTCTTGAAATAGTTCTGTTTTCCTCTTTCGCTGACATTCTATTTCCGTTTAGCAATCTAGCGAATAACCTGAAATCATTTTTTATTGTTTCCTGTTCTAAAGTTTCTTGAAAATCTTAATTGTAAATCTTCGCGGATTTCGTTGATCATGCACTTCATAATTGAAGACGGTTAAGTATCGTAGGAGTTGGAAAATTTACATCGAAACTTTCTCGCACGTTCAATCAAACCTATTTAATGCAGCAGACTTATTAAATGATAGTTCGGTAAGTCCGTCAAATCACGTTTCAAATTGTAGTCGCTGTCATTATGTGTTTTATTTTGTTGGAATTATATCGGTGCATCTATTTTGTTTCAGTGCACAGTTTTTTAAGAACTTGTAATAAAATTATTCATATATATTTATACAGTGTGTTCTAACCAAAATAGCCACCCTTTCTATCTCAAAATGGACTGATTTTCGCGAAAAATCACGCCATCCAAATTCTGATTTGGTTCGGAGGATGTACAATCCCTCTCAATCCTCACCAGCATCTAAGTCAAAATTTCAAGGTTCATCATAGGGAAAGTGGGTCTAGTAACATATGTTCGGAAAGATCTTTCCATTTTCTATTCGAAAATAGTATCTTCATGAATATTTAATATCACACAGAAAGTCCAAATACAACGGAATTTTGTATTCCATGAAACATTTGCCACCTCCTTATGCCCAGAAAAACTGATTGTAGTCAAAAAATCTGAGACACGTCAATTTTTGATTGGAGGGGGACTAATTTCTGAGCTGGTTCAAAACATGTAAAATTCACAAGCTTTCCTCAGCAGCACCCAAATCGAAATTGATTATGGGGAAAGTAGATCGAGTGGCATATCAATGGAAAGGTATTTTAATGTTCTATTCTAAACCAGAGGACTCAAATCAGTTGACCTGCCTGGCCACTCAACTGTTCCTCTTCCATCAATCCACCGACCTGAGAAATTTGCATCCAAATATTGTCCCATCGAACATCAAAATTTGCGTATAGACCGATGTTGAGCTTCATGTTTTTTCAATTCATTCATCGAATATAAAACATACTGTATACTGGTGTCCTACGTGTTTTTCTTCATGCTTTACATTGAAAAACCTAGCCGTTCCTCTAGCACTACTATTATTTCGATAACAAATTTAAACAATTTCGATCCGCTCATCAGTTGAGTAAGCCATTTAAACATTTGTCGAACAACCGACAACTCCTATTAAAAGAACATATTGCGAAAATGAAAGACAAATGTGAAACAGATTTATTATTACCAGATGATTGTGATGTTCCCTACAAAACATTGTGTTTATCAATATATCAAATTGTTGACTGCTAAGGCAAAGAATCATCACTTGAGAATCAGAAATATTCATTTTCGAAATCCATGCAGAAGTGTCCCGGATGTTGCAGTTCCTGCATTTTTAATTTGCTTTTTATCAGATTCATTTCTGATATTTCCTTACTCAAGAATAATGAATAATTCCCATTTGTTGTTATTACAAGTAGGCTACTCTTTTGTGAGCATTGGGATGTTTCTGTAATTTTGTACCAGCATACTTAATAAAACCACAGAATATTCAACGAATTTTTATTTCTGGAAAAATTTACCTTTCTGAAGAAATGTGTCAAACATGTTTTATATATTTGAAAAGAGAAAAATCTTCAATTTTATCCAAATTCACCTATAATTCATATTATAATTCGAAATCTATTCAACGAAGAGTAACTTTGAAAACGACCCTGCATTTTACTGAAAGAAGTGTCCAAGAATGTCCAAATAGTTTTCATCTAACTTTGATAGCAACCGATATGTAGGCATATAATGTCGGGATATCTGGAATTACTCGAAAACAGAAGAAGATAGCTGCGATCTGTTCTGACACAGATGGGTGTCACTCTCTTTGCAATATTTTATATATGTGCCGTATTGAAATATCGAAAATGAGACACCCGGTATATCATTTCCTATATTCCATTGATTACTTCAATTATATTTGAGTTAACAAACCTTCGAATCTTATTCTATCTTCGTCGAATTGTGAGTGTTAAACCAAATCAAAGAAAATTATTATTCACATCTCAACCTCTCTAGTAAAGAGAATGTGAAGAAAAACCTACGGCGAATCCAAATGTGGTGCATAAATCATTAGTCTTCCGCAGAGGTAGAAACTAAAATTCATTAAAACATTGTATATGTGCCAAACAAAAAAAATTCTACTGAAGAAAATTAGAAGAATATCTTACAATATTAGCAGGTCATTCATGGATGAAAAATCTAACCTGACTATACAAAACAACATTCCGGTATAATAAATAATTTTTCTGTAACTCACTATTCTCGACAATTCTCATTTTAATGAATAAATACCAAATACGGTGATCTTCCAAACTTTTTTCTACATTATATATATTTATAAGTCCCATTTTGTTGTTCTTTTCATTTAATTCAATAGGAACACATTTAAATTCATTAAGTTTTTGTGAATAAGTGGTAATAATATACTTGTTTTTTTTCAGGTGAGCAACGCAGACGTGAGGTCTCCAAAAATATTATAATACTTGTCGTGAGTATCAGTTCAAATAATACATACAGGGGATGTTTTGAAAACTATCCATCCAAAAACTATTGCACTGCCCAAAAATCACGTAAATTTGTGATCTTTAGTTTTTCATCTCGAAATTAATGTGTTTCAAGTCTGCTGTGATTTTCCTACATTCCTGAATTATGCGTTAGCACAAATTAACTTCATTTTCTGGTTGTGTTTCATTTAACGATATGTTTTAAACGTCCACAATAAAAGTACTCTAAACTTGTTGAATCTGAAGCACGTACAGGCCACTCTATTGTTCGGCACCTTCTAATCCAATGATTGGCAAATCTATCATTCAATCATTTTCGAAAATTCAGAGCGTATTTATAAGGAGCTCCATCATGTTGAAAACTAGGTTTATTTTCGTCCATCATCCGCTTTCCAATGATATCATGCTGATTTTCCACATCATGAGTTATTATTCAATCTATTAGATTTTTGCCGAATGTTCAAACGAACTTCGACACTGAGTGTCTTAGTGAAGGAAAAGAGCTCCATAGCGCTAATTCCGAGGATGACTGCCCACACATTCAATTTTTTAAAAACTGTGCATGTACCTCTTTTTATCGGGCCACTGTCACACATTCTGCTTATAATCATAAGAGAGTTTTTAAAACAAAAATCACTCATCACTAAAGTAAATATTTTTAATGAAATTCTGATATTGATGATTGCGTAATCTTCGTGTACTAGTTAACATATTGGATTTTATAGTAATGGAACTTGTGAAGCTTAGTCACATTGGGCACAGATGAGTGCGAAAGCACAGCTACTTCACACATATGTTATAAATAAGTGGTGGCATTTACGACAAACTGTCCTCACTCTATTTCATCTCAATTACCTTGACGTTGTTCATTATGTACTGACCCAGTCGCTACTGATAAAAAAAAACTTTGTTGATTATGTTTATTATTTGCTTTTTTTGACCATTCAACTTTGATAGGAACAAGCAAGGAAGCTCAAATCTTTAAATTCTGAATAATATCATGTTTGAACGGCAGTTTTAAGAGAAAAACATTTCAAAAGTTGACATGTAATACATACCTGTTCTCAAGAATCACCAAAGATGTGTCAAAAGAGGGATGTTTCCATTCAAATTTTTGGAAGTAGGGTGCGGGGAGGTATAACACCTTAATTTTGTCATAAAATGGTTCCCAAAAAATTATTTCTGTAATTTGTGGTTTTTTGGCACTGCACTAGTTTTTGAGATATCTTGGGAAAACAGTTTGTGAAATATCACACTGTATAGCTTAAGCAAACTCTGCCAGAGCGTGTTGAAAAGAATGCATCCTCGCAAATTATGAAGAATATTTTCCGACCACACATTTCATCCAAAAATTCTGAATTATATTTTAATAGTAGAATACGATTAACTTTTATTCCAATTATAACATGGTTCCTACACACATATTTTGATGTCGAGAGAAAAAAGTTAAATTGACGGGTACAGTAAGTACAGAAGCTGAATAGCAGTAAACCAATAGCGGTAAAATGTTATTTAGCAAAGATAGGAATATTCAAAACTATAATCACGTTTCTCTTTCTCGATGCTTATGCTATAACATTGGTTCGAAACTAAACTCGCCGAAAATAAGTCCGTTAATCTGAAAGTTCCCAGATGTTTTGTTTGATTTAAGAATATCCAATAATTCTCTACTAACAGTTACATCGAATTCGTCCAAATTTAAATAAATTCAATTTGATATTGGTACAATACACGTTCATGAAAATTTAACCTGTCATTTCGAAAAGGGCACGAGTTTATTAATGAAAATTTTTCAGGAACAACAAAAATATGTTTATTATAACAAAAATTATCGATAGATACGTACTACTTAGTTCAAGAATTATTAGAAAAGAATAATGTCAATACTATCATTAAATCAGATATTCTTTCATTATTACACATTTGTTTAGATCAAAATCATTTCCATTTCTATAACAAATATTATACTATTGAAGACGGCTTGATTATGGGCAATCCGTTAAGTCCTTTGTTAGCAGAAATATTCATGAATAATTTAGGAAATTAGTTCATAATCATCCACTCAGTAAATATTGTTCATACTGGTATCGCTTTGTAGACGATTTCATTATTTGCTTCACAGGAACAGATAGACAGTTAAAATTTTCGAAAATCATATAAATTCAATACATTGTATTCACAACCGATGTAGAAAGCAATAATTCGATAAATTTCTTAGACTTAACAATTTTGAATGAAAATGGAATTCGCAATTTACCATAAGGCGTCACATAGAGATATTATAATACATAACTCGTCGTGTCATCCGTATCAACATAAAATGTCAGCATTCAATAGTTTTATTCATAGATTGATTAACATCCCGTTATCACCAGAAAATTTCAACAAAGAATTAAATTTGATTAAACAAATAGCCAAAAATAATGGTGACAATCCCAAACTAATAAATAATATTTTAAATAAAAACAAAGTAGAATCGCATTGAATGAAGTTTACCCTGTCGATAAATTGAAACAAAAATTCAACACCTTAACCTACGTTGGCATTACAAGTGAGAAACTGAAATCATTTTTGAGTAGCAATAAGTTCAACATAGCTTTCCAAACTAATAATAATTTAGGCAAATATATAAAAATAATAAAACCAAGTCATATAAAAACAATAAATCAGGTGTTTATAGATTGAATTGCAATGACTGTGATAATTTCTACATTGGTAGAACACATAGAAATTTTAATATTAGAATATCGGAACCCAAACGCAGTTTTTCAAATAAAAAATCAGATTCAAATTACGCGAATCATCTCTTACAAAATAATCTTTCGACCCACAGTTTGAAATTTTGCATACAGATAATAAATATTGGAAGGTAGATCTTTGGGAAACTTAAGAAATCAACAAATACAAACACTCAGGTAGACTCATTAATGAACAAGTCGATTTAAGCCCTTTACCTCTATTGAATCTCTTCGGGGAGCAATCTACTCCTTAATTTCATTGGATATACTTGTCATAATTAACCACTTAAGAAGAAGCAACCCAATAAGCTTTTAATTACTCAAAAACATTTATATTTATATTCTCATTCTTATTTTCTGTACATTCATTCGCCTGAAGAAGCTACGGTGTAGTTAAACGCGTTACGAATCATAATTATTAAGTAAAATTCCGAAAAACACATTACTTGTTTTTATTATTAAAAATTATCGGTGGTGAAGACACTGAACACGGGAATAGTTGAATGAGGGAAATATATAATTGGTGTAACATTCATTTATGAAAAAAAAGCATACTTTACACGGATATTCTCGATTGAAGTTTCAGGACTAATCCTTTTTTTCAAAACGACCTCTCTAATATTCATACAAAATTAAATATTCTCAGAAGAACTGTTAGTTGATCATCTTGATTTTCGTGATATTCATTGTATACTGAAGTTGTTGGCCATGTAAAAACCTCTGTATAGAAAGTTTGGTACTCTACTGGAATATATTTTTCTGGTTTTTTCAAATCAGCTATTTTCTTTCCATTGATTGGCACTTAACAGCATATGCAGGAGTATTATTTGATGGTATGGTTAGGTTAGGCCTGGTACCCGTCATCTGTAAGAGCTACAAATCGTGACTGACTGAACAATCTATGGATTCACGTATTGTCACAAGACCTGGTTTGATCTTGGAAAGTGTGAAATTTGATACTTTGGAAATAGCAAAAATCACTTTTTTGTCCTTGCGTATTCCTCTGCCATAGGAATCTACAGACATCACTGGTAATATGTTGGCCACCATTTTCTCAATTTCCTGTATTTTTTTGTAGAATTTATTTGATTGCTTTTTTGTGGATCTCAATATCTGCTTGATAGGTTCTTTTTGCATTATCATTAATATGTGGATTTTTTAATTTGGTCTTTAACTCCTCACACAGTGCATATACATCGATTTGCTTTTTACCGAAAGATAAGCTAAAATTTTCCTGGAATATAAAACTTATATTTCACCTGATGATCTCGATCTTTTCGTTTATATAATGTGTGCATAATTTTAACATTGAGTTTTTCATCTAAATAATAAGATGATGTATCTTTATTATAGTAGTGTACATATTCAGGAAATGGCTTGATGTGCTCCCGTACTTTAGTTAATGTATCAGCAAATAATGAATTGCTCCGTGACCCCTCTGATTTACCTCTTTTATCTATAGGTTGCTCATTTGTTTTCAATGAATCACATAATCGTCTAACTTGTTTCACAGAAATTCCATGGATACTGCAAAAAGCTTTCTTGCACACTTTAACACTTTTTATCCTAATATGAAAAATAAAGGTGAAAGTTCTTTTTTTTTAGGTTTTTCCGATCTAGGCCGTTTTCTCTGTATTTCTTTATTTTCAATCAATGTCTGCAAATACGTATCTCGGGCATTTTTACTATCAAATTTGTTAATAAACTAGAGGGTTCTTTGCAAAACATCTTCAGATATCAGCTTCATGCATTCTAACTCACATCTGTAAATAAAATGATAACACATTAACTTTTTTTAACATTATGTGACTGGTAAAATATTGTGAGTGAACAAACAAAATATTAAAACCGAAAAACTAACCTGCAAGAAGCTACCGTTTCTCTTGATGCCACATCATTCCCTTGGTGGTTTTTATGAGATTCTCCACCTTTTTTCATTTTATTTTTTTTTAAATTTCACTATTCCTTATACCAGATACTCTTTTTCTAGATTTATAAGCAGGTTCATTAAGCAAGAAACAGATGAAGTAAAGTGAGGTTAATCTGACATCTTCGTTTCGTTTCATTAGATTCAGATTCATTTATTCATGCCTTATACAATAATTATTACAGTATGTGCACATGTCTAAAAAGAACAGAAAACAAATAAATTTAAAATATGTAAATATCATAGAGAATATAATGAATAAATTTCATGCATATCTTGTACAGCTGCACCAGGAACTGAACAATCAAGACTATGAAAAACTAATCAATTTTTGCAATTGGGCAAGTGACAAAGTAGCGAAAAATACAAATATGTTTAGCAGAGTTCGTTTCTCGGACGAGGCAATTTTCCATAAGAATGGGCTTGTTAACAGGCACAACTTCCATGATTACGCCACTGAATATCCACACCTCATGAGACAAAAAGATCACCAGCATCGTTGGTCCTTGAATGTATGGGCCGCTAAAGTAGATGGATACCTAATTGGGCCGCACTTTTTCGACGGGCACCTCAATAGTGAAATATATTCAGATTTTCTGCAAACTCATCTACCAATGTTACTTGCCGATGTACCAGACGATATAAGACAAAATTTGTGGTTTTAACAGGATGGAGCACCGGCTCATTACTCACATCAGGTTAGGGAGCCTTTGAATCATGTATTTCCAAACAAATGGATAGGACGTGGTGGTCCTGTTAGATGGCCAGCTGGTTCTCCGGACCTTACAAGTCTAGATTTTTTCTTGTGGGATTATATTTAGGGCATCGTGTATCAAATTCCAGTTGGATATGAGACAGAGAATAGTCGACGCTTTTCAGTCAGTTAATCCGCAAATGTTGTCGAGAGTTCAACGGTCTTTCCTTAGAAGGATCGAGGAAAAAAACTTATTACTTGAAGATATTATAGCAGAGTTTAGGACTCTCTTGAATCTTCAACAAAAAAGTGGTCTTCCAATCTGAAAAAACCTCTCAAGATTTTTTTGTAGAGAATTGGGACACCCTGTTTACTTTAGTATAAATTGCTGAAGTAGATTTTTACTTTCTAAATACAATACCGTTCGAACAAAAATGAAACTTCAAGAGTGTACGAGCTACAGAGCACCGCGCCACTGGTGAATCACCCAGTATATTTGGTGGTTAATCAAACGGATTTGCGAAGCAATTGTTGACAAATACATAACCCAACATTTTCGTACCCTATAATGATAGAAAGTAGATTTAATCTCCATATATCAGTTTCTCTATTTTCGTGTTAACTTCTAACTGAGGCCATACCATGATATATTTTCATCAGCATTATAATGAGATAGTAAAACCAATTTTCTCCGATTACTTCCTCAGAGAATTACTACTTCTCTGTTAATAAATTTCTGCATTATTAGCTAAATAAACTGAACGTCAAAACTTTCCAATGAATATATAACATTTGAAACATTCTTCTTGATGGAATAATCAAAATTAAAAGGTCAAAGTCAATTTTCATAAGCATTCTTTAGTTCTGAGATATCTGTTCGTCAAGAAAACGATACTCAAAATATGTATTTGTCGCGTCAGAATAGGAATAGTGAGATATTTCGCTTCAGATTATTCAATTATTTTCGAAAAAGAAAACGAAAGAAATTAATGATGTTTGTGGGATAATAACGGTTACAACAATAAATCATTAAACAAAATATCCACAAAAGTAATGGATCTAAAATATAGATAAACTTTTTTTATTTCGGAATCAACACGAACGCCGACATTTTGTTTATACTGTTCTATCGACAATTGCCTTTCTCTCTTCTCACTTGACTCTTGACTAATTTTCTTAAAACGAGCATGGAAATGTTACAACGTTCACGCGATAAACAGAAGGCAATTAAAATTACACTTAAACATATTATTACCAGGAGATGAACATCGTGTTTTACTCCAATTATACAAATAATTACTATGTCACTGATTTCGTTGTAATTAAATAATGAAGGAAATGAACTTTTGACGAAGAATAATATATAACAACTTAACATCTTAATGAGATAGTTGGCTTAATGGATATGAGAATAAATATTTGGTCGTAAACGGTAATGGAGTTTCAACAACTATCGAGAAGCAAAGAGTGTATGTTGAAATTCGTTTTTGATGCTGACAGTTTCAAATTTTATCTATAGTTTGCAGTCGATCAACAAATACTAGATTTAACTATGACAGCAAATTTCAATGCTTCAATTCTGGCAGTTAGGTGACATCATAACTCTTTGACTGTTTAAGTTATTTGAAAATTCTAAAACTTTTCGGATTTCGTCGATACTTAACATCTCTGTTGATTTCGTAGTTATAAAGAAATATATTTGATATTCTGCAGGCACTTTTTCGAACATAATCAAATTTTTTATTATGAAAAATCGAAACTCATATTACTGTATATGAGTTCGCGCTTCTTACATTCGCGTTTTCAATCTTCACGGATGAAAAAAATGCAACCCAATTCCCCATTTGATGTTAACGAATCAACTGTACGAACGATGATAAAAACCCGATGGTAAAATAAAGTCGTCTGTAGCTCCAACTTCACTGTCAGCGAAATTCGTTCGTGATCCAGCAATAGAAAAAATAGAAGTGGTGTCATTATGGATCGAAGACCGTAACCAAAAAAGAGTGCCCATGAGTTGTCCGGAAGAAGGCAAAACGTCTTTACACACATTTAAAAAAACTGGTAGTAGTAGTGAAAATGACAGAAAATATGTGAAAATCCAATCTTTAACGGCAAGCATTGCCGAAAATGCGAATGAAATAGGACGAGATGGATTCGAACAGAAGATGAAGATTCAACTGAAACCAACTCGGGCGAAATGTTAAATTCCGAGCCTATTAAAGACGAGGCTTCAACAAGAACTGGAACAGTGACATTCAGTTTAAAAAATCCTAATGAAGGCTTGAGAATGGTAAATGGGCAAATGCCACTGCTGAATATCAGTTTAAATTGCTTCAAAAACTGCCAAGAAAGAAAAAACTGCCCAAAAACTTCAATTAAATCATTTTTTCAACTATATATTCTTTATATTGTCACCTAGAGAAGTATCCCTATAATCTCATATACCATTCCATATTCATGGTTTCTATATTCGCGACATATTTACGGTACATAAACACCTCAAAAAGTCTAGGAACACTTACCAATATCTTTAAAATATGACTTTGATGATTCGAATTTATAGAAATCTTTCGGTTTTTGTTAGAATGTATTATATATAATGTATTCTCAAGAAAAAAAATAATATTCGATTTCTCCAAAGCACCTATCATAAAAAAAAATTGAAATATGAAAATGACGAAATTTGGTAAAACACAAGAAAAAAACTAATATTTTCGAAACGATATGGAAGCACTTATATTTTTCAGTACCCAGAAGGTCCACCTCTGTTATTAATGACACTTTGGCATCGTCGCGGCATGCTCGATATTAAATTGTCTATTACATTTTGGCCTAAGTCATTTCAAGCCCCCTGAACTGCTAATCGAAGCTCCTGTTCATGATGGAAGACGTTTTGACGCAGGAGATTTCTTTTTAGGGTGTCCCACACATGCTCGATGGGATTCAGATCTGGGGAGCAGGATGGCCACGGTAGAAGATCGATATCATTCTCTTCAAGAACGTTCAAGACAACTCTTGCACGATGAGGAGGGGCATTATCTTGTTGGAAGAGTAGATTTTGACCCATTGTTTGAAAATACGGTACCACTACAGGTAAAACTATCTCATTTGCGGAAGAATTTCCCGTGAGGTTGTTCTATATGAAAACGAGGTCAGTTCTTCCACCAAGGCGTATACCTCCCCAAAACATCACTGATCCGCCTTCCTGTCTAACAACTTCTCGAGCATGCTGGAGACGGTTTTGCTTTTCAGGTTCCCTCCATATTTGAATTCTTCCCGAATCGGGATAATAACTAAATCTAGATTCATCACTGAAGAAAACTGTGGCTCACCTCTCTTGATCCCAGTTTACGTGTTCTTGGCACCAAGCTAAACGAGCAGCGCGATTTCCATGGGTCAGTTGTGGAACTCTTAAAGGATGTCTGGAGTGGAGTTGACCTTCGGGCAGTCGATTTCTCACGGTTTGGTCGGAAATTTGTACATTATATATATATATATATATATATATATATATATATATATATATATATATATATATATATATATATATATATATATATATATATATATATATATATATATATATACATACATACATACATACATACATACATACATACATACATACATACATACATACATACATACATACATACATACATACATACATACATACATACATACATACATACATACATACATACATACATACATACATACATACATACATACATACATACATACATACATACATACATACATACATACATACATACATACATACATACATACATACATACATACATACATACATACATACATACATACATACATACATACATACATATATATATTAAATTTTTAATTTTCACGCCAAGAGTCTGAGATAGATGCTCCGCAATTTTATTTTAATTTTCATTTCCTTTTTATGTTCTTTTTTCGAATTTGATTGATGAATACGGTGACGCCTCAATAATGACATCAACCTAGTCTATCAAAGTATTTCTAATTCGCTAGTTTCAAACTCAATTTTGTATTTTTGAACAAAATATTTCTCATTCGTAAAACAAACAGAAACAGTTTGTGTAAAATTATTCATTCAGCAAATTGAAGATTTTCATTAGATATATTATTTCATTATAAGTCAAGGAATGCAATGTAAGTAAATCATTCTATACATTACGTATAACCGATAAACATTCATTTCTAAAATATTTATGGCTTAAATGATATGAATCCTACAAATATTGTACTCATAAGGTTCAAATTCCCGTTTTTCAATCTTCTCAATCAGCACTCAATTCAAAAGAAAAACCTTCAGAATGATTTATAGTGGAATAAGTTGAATATACGATTCCATTACCTTCTTCTTTCAACCCCAATAATGAAAGCGGAGCCTTGACCGGCAAAGAACTACACCTAATTTAAATTAGGTACGTAAGTTAACGCAGTAGAGAAATAGCAAATTCAAATAAGTCGCGTGCGAAATCAAGTGTCTAAAATCTAAACTTTCTGAATGTAGGTTAAATTATCAGAAACCTAGATTAAGTGACAGATAAGGTTTTAGCTATTGGGAAAATAATTGTTTCCTTGGATTCGAAATCAGAGGAGTTTTTCGTAAATGAAGTTCATTAGGGTGAAATAAAACACGTGAGGAGCAAGTTGTGAATATATATTAGTAAGAATGAGTCACAGACTATTCCCTAAATAATATTCAGGTTTCAATGGTATTCTTTTGATGCTCGCATTCTAGCATTACTCATGAAAAGTCTCAAGTAATAAATAATTCATGATTTTACGGAATAAATTTCATCATATTTGAATTACTCGAAAAGAATCTACCTTAGCTCTACACACGAAAGTTTACAGTATGATGTTCCAGGTTTTGGGGGCCACTTACGGCATCTCAGTTAATATTGCCACTGAAGAGTTGGGGTTTTCATGACTGTCTACTTTTTTACGACGTAGTGACTTCGAGCAAACACATATTGTATCCTTTTCTTCAAAACTTTCGAGGTGTTTTCTATCCCTTCAACTAAAATGAAAAAAATAAAAATCTAACCTATCCTGTCCCGCCTCGAACACACGCTTCCATAAAAAATTATCATATTGTCCAAACAGATAAAAATCAAAGAAAGCAAAACATTTTTTTTATATATTACAGGATTAAGTCAATGTATCTAAACATTTCAACTCAAATACGTTCCATCGACGCCTTCTCGTTTGCCGTCGCCAAAACTCCCTGTTGAAAACATCATTCTTTTCTAGATGCCGGTCCGCCATCATCTCTCTTGCACCCCCACTCCATAAGTTTCTAGGTCTTCCCCGCCTCCTGTGTCTTGGGGGATTCCATTCGGCCATCTATTCTCGGGCATCCTCAGAACGTGTCCGAACCACTTGAGACTACCTTTCTCAATTCTTTCCACCGCTGTCTCTTCTGGGCTCATAATCTGTCTTATTTGGGTGTTCAATATTACCTCAATTCGTGATATTCTCAAATAGTCCATCAAAACCGTAAATACCCTCCGTCTCAAATCGACATTCAAAGTCCAGAGCTCTGAACCATAACATAGGACTGACTCAGCCAATGCATTTCCTTGTCTCTTTTTCGTATCTTTGGAAATATGTTTGTCCCACTTCAGGGTATTGAGGCATCCAATGATCTTTTTACTATTTATTATTCTTGCCATGACTTCTTCCTTTCCTAGAACCTCGCTATCTATCAAGGCTGCAAGGTATTTGAAGTATTTAACTTGCTTGATTGCCACCTCATCGTTTATCAACGAAAATTCGCATCGGTATTTACTGCCAAATACTCCGTTTTCTTGAGACTTACCTGAAGTCCCCATTGCTTATAAGGATCGTAGTGTCTCTTTATCATGAACTCCAGATCATATGAATTCTGCGCAAGAACTACCTGGTCATCCGCGAAACTTAGAGTGAAAAGATGTTCATTTCCTATCGGAATACCCATTCCTTGGCAAGTTATTTTCCATTGTCGTAGTGCTATTTCCACATACTTATTAAATAAAAGCGGTAACAAGCTGCACCACTGTATCAGCCTCTTTGTAGTTTTCATTGGTTTCGACAGCCTACCATCAACCTTAACGTACGCGACATTATCTTCATAGAGCTCTCTGATTATCTTTTTTAGTGCCTTGTCCTTGTCCAACTCTTCCAAAACATCCCATAGCACACATCTAGTGGTGAAATCGTAAGCTTTTCTAGGTCTCACTGATTTTGTGTTCCATATTCTCTCTCAGTTTTACTGATAGTATTCTACCGAAGAGGCGACACAGCGAACTATTGATGCTCAAACCCTATAGCAAGTTCGGTTCTTTCCGGTCCCCTTTCTTGAATACTGAAAAGATATAAGCAGTTTTGAATGCCTGTGGTAATTTATTCCGGCTACTGCACTGATTGAAGAAATCAACAATACGTTTGATGAGTGGCTTCCCACCATTTTTCAAGAGCTCGACCGGGACATTACCCGGACCATGGAATCTTCTGCTTTTCATTGTAGCCAAGCTGTGTTTAACTTCGGCTGTAAATCAAACGCAACATTGGGTTTCTGTAGGAGCCACTTGCCTCTTAAATTCAGGTCTCTTTTCCACTAACAGATCTTCGTAATGTCTTTCCCACTCCTCCATGCTGATGCTTTGATTGAATCTATCAGTTTGATAAGTTTTCATTCGTTTGATGGTTCTCCATACTTCCATCTCACGAGCACCCCCATCAGGCTTTCTACCTCTTGGCACTTCTTCTCCCAGGTTTTGGTTTTCTGTTCTTTGATGTCTTAATGCGCTTCTCTCTTTTTTGCTTTGTATCTCTCCCAGTTAACGTTAGACTTATCTGACAGCCACCTGTGATAACATTTTTCCTCTCATCGATTGACTCTTTCACTTCGTCAGTCAACCAGGTAGGCGCCTTCTGAATCTTCCGTTTCTGCTCATACCCCAGAGCTTCGTGCGCCGCTTTCTTCAAAGCCAACTTGATATTACTGTATTCCTCTTCGATATCTTCTGAGAGTTCTGAGGTATTGGCCCAATACTTTACTGTCACCTCTGGAACCCACTCTAGCATTGATATCTCCAAAAATCAGGATTTTCTGGTGTGGCTTGGTTCCTGTCAGAACATCAGAGAACTGCGAATAGAAAATGTCTTTCGTTGCTAGAGTAGAATCGTCAGTTGGTGCATATACACTTACTACAACCGGTTTCAAGCCATATATCATTAGAGTAAATGTTAGCAACCTTTCAGATATAAAATTATAATCAGCTTTATACCGTTCCATATCTTTCCTAATCAAGATCGATATCCCAGCCTGGGCCCTTTGAGACTTTTCAACACCAGACCAAGAGCTACTTTGTTAGTGAAGGTATCAGCATTTCTCGTTCCCACAATTGTCGTCTTAATTTGTTTCCATCCTGGCCAAACATGAATCTAGGAAAAGAGGTACACGATCATTCAAATTATATTTCATAATTTTGAGTCTGAGTGGTTCAAAAGTATACCTAAGTAGCTCATAAAGTGAAAACTACAACTCTTAAGTGGCAACAAAGATTAGGATACTCAAATCGACTCCTCCAAAATGGTACATACTGTATATTCTAAATCGCCATGAAGTATATCCATAAATAGTCTATGCCGATTTATAATTGAATTTTACCCCTTCTGTAAAGTCCTCATTGACGTAGGTCTGGATTGATTAATCCTCTAAGTACGTAGCTCCCTATGTAAGACTGAATAAAATGAACTGTTTTTTTATGTAAAACTACTTTTGACAATTTTTGAGCTGCTGCTCACAATCGAGTTCTGTAACGTTCACTAGTGTACTTTACATGTTCTCTATCTCACCTCAATTCCTACCTTTCACTTTTTCACTCCGATCTTACTATACCGTAATATCATCCTCTACTCCGTTGTCTCTTTCCTCTCCATATTGTATTCTATATTCCTGTATCCCTTCCAATTTTCTATGATTAATTTGATGCCGATAAAACATCAAGAAGGCGCCCCTAGAATTAATTTCTTAATTCTGTGAGTTAAGAATTTAAAGCCGAAATATCTACTGAGAATAAAAGAAGTGAACATTTCTTTTTGTGTATGCTTATAAAGCACCTTGTATTTATATATTATTTGAATATAACGGCCATTTAAATTGAAAAACTGTTTGAATTTATACGGGGCATTCTTAGGGTACTTGTGACTACTGAACAGCCGGGGCATTTTCTTTAAAAGTTATAGTTCATAAATTTCATATAATTCGGAAAGCATGAACGGTCAAGTATTCATTCAGAAAAATATTCCGTCTAACTAGAAAATAGTAGAAAATCTTGTTTATGACGAAGAAAATATGTAAGTTATAATAAATGTGTGCAAAATACTGCATTAATTATTGAAATAATTTCAATCAGTTTTTGAAACATCTCTATTATCGTTCGAATGAAGATTTTTGTCAACTCAAACTCAACCATTTTCCTTTTTCTTCATTTCTTTCTGAAAACGTTCATGTCTTTTCTTTCAATTTTTCATATGACCCTTTCTTCTGATAATCATAATTTTCTAGGTTCATATGTAATCGTATGCTTTTTAAATGTTCTAATTGCATGTTTAAATTCGACTTAATGAAAAACTAAACTGTATTCTGAACTTAGCCTCGAATATTTTCACTCATTTTACAATCTTCTTGGAATGAAAAGAAACAATGCACTTCTATTGAAATCTATCAATTAAAATATTCTAGAATACCATGCCTTCGAATAACAGTTGGCCTACACATTAACAACCGTTGTTTCTTAATGCCTTAATGGTAAGTTGAAAGTGTGCTTTTCCAAACAACATTAGTTTTAAGCTGAAAGCGTTGTTTTATGAGCGAGTCCGTTATCAGGATAATTGGACGTCATTACGGCAATTGGACTTTCTTGTAATTAGTAGAGACCGCCAAAATTTTCAACTTTTCATCCTACAAAATGATCCCCCGTTCAGTGCTTTAACTGAAATGTTTTCTCCTCAAGAATGTATTTCGAATATTATTAAGAAAATTATTGCAGAGGATAATTCTGAAGAACATAACCATATTCCTTAATTGTTATCATTATATTTGATGGGCCATTAATTTTAATTTGATCATTTTGTTTGTAGGATTAAGATATATATATATATATATATATATATATATATATATATATATATATATATATATATATATATATATATATATATATATATATATATATAGGGGTTTTACCCCGAGAGTTGCCCATAATCTGTTCATGCAATCAAACTGATTTCATGAAAATATAAATCCACCACCCGGTAATTAATACCATTGCCAGGCAATGATTATAATCAAAACATATCCTGGAATAATTATATATTAGGATAACGTTAAATGTTATGAGAATATATCAATCTACCAGAATATATACATACTATAGCATCATCAGACAATGATATTAATGTACCAACGAGTAGTGTCAGAGGCTTTCTCCCCGGAAAAATCCAGTGTACGGGCCTTAGTCAAGTAACACTGAATGTTACTCATTAATAGTTTCCTTTGTGTGAAGTGGTGAACGATCGAATAGAATACTGCTCTGAATATAAATATGACAAAATTGTCAGTTAATTATATTACATTTATATAAACAAATAAATAAAATATGAAATGAGATTCTGAGCAGTATAAACTAAAGAGAAAACCTATGACTCTACCTCACAACAGGTGTTATTCCTAGGAATTTTCACAAAAGTATTGAGATTTTGGGTTTGAAGAAAAATTTGTTTGAACAGTTACAAAAGATAACAGTCATCAAATCTTGTAATATTCTTCGTAGGTTTCTTTCCGAAAAAAATGAGGTAGATTCATAGGTTTTCTCTTTAGTTTATACTGCTCAGAATCTCATTTCATATTTTATTTATTCGTTTATATAAGTGTAATATAATTAACTGACAATTTTGTCATATTTGTATTCAGAGCATATATATTCTATTCGATCGTTCACCACTTCACACAAAGGAAACTATTAATGAGTAGGATTCAGTGTTACTTGACTAAGGTCCGTACACTGGATATTTTTCCGGGGAGAAAGCCTCTGACACTACTCGTTGGTACATTGATATCATTGTCTGATGAGGCTATAGTATGTATATATTCTGGTAGATTGATATATTCTCATAACATTTAACGTTAACCTAATATATAATTATTCCAGGATATGATTTGATTATAATCATTGCCTGGCAATGGTATTAATTACCGGGTGGTGGATTTATATTTTTTCATGAAATCAGTTTCATTGCATGAACAGATATATGGGCAACTCGTCGGGGTTTCACCCCGACGAGTTGAGAAAGTTTGAGAAAGAGAGGATTTACAAAAATTCGAATAATTGTATTTACAATAAATGCTTATATCTTTTTGATGTGTTTCAGAAAAACACAAGTGTGATCTCAGGAAAATGTAACCGGGGATCCATAATATCTTGCGTATGATTCAATGAACGAGTGAAAAAAACCTAAGGAAAAAACTCGTTTCCCTGTCGCTATTGCCCTAGCAATAGCTTGTCTGTTTATGTTGTGTTAGTGTCGTGTGTCAATAAAGAGTACTAAAGATTTGTCTGCTTAGCAGCTCCATTCTCTCATTCTCATCTTGCACTCCATGATTTCCAGGCGAAGACAAGGGTGAAAGGAAGGGGGTTTGGGACAGGAATCTGTAACAATGAAAGAAGAAAACCAGAAAAATATTTCAACAATCATACCTGACTCTTATATGTCTAAACACACTTGAATTTAAGAAAAGATTTTACATAGCAAGCAAGGCCATAAAAAGGACTAACGATCAAAAAGTATATAACCTGCGATATTTCCTCTTTCGCGGAGATGTTCTTTCTTCGCAGTGTGAGTCTCCTGAAACATAATCACTTCCTTGTTCTTGCTTTCCAATTTTGAAGTATAATCGCAAAATCTCTTCAATATTCAAACTCAACAAAACAATTCCCTCTCTGTTTGACCGAGAGAGCCCCGATGTCTAGGTTCGGTCTTCTAAGTGAGGCCAATTATGATCTTTAGATGTTCTAGAATAATTATGAGCCCAATAATTTGGGTTGACATCTCCCATTATTTCTTCGTGGTTTTTGTTTAATTCGAAGAAAAATTTGCGAAACAATTTTGACAGTCAGAATCAATTTACTATTTCAAAATAAATTATTTGAACATAAATCAGCAATTTCTATGGTATCGGTTCGTTGATGAGAGTTAGGTTGGATTTCATGGCTCAAATAGACAATTATGTATATTTTTTAATATCATTCATCAGTCATCATTTGAAATTCACCGTTGAAGTAGAAACTCCATAATTTTTCTAGACTTAACTATAACAGGCATAAACAATATCTACACATTTAAATCATAAACTCGCCGCCTACAATTCTATCGTTCACAGAGCTTTTACTGTCCCTCTCTCAATTCAAGACATCATGAAAACAATTGCCTCCAAAAAAAATATACCAGCCTTTTTCATGTAAAAAATCATTAGACACAAAACAAAATCGAACATCACAATTGTCATATTGCATTCAGGAACAATCCGAAAAACGATATGCTACTTTGGCAAAAATGACAAAAATGAAACAGAATTTTTCAAAATTCAAAAAAAACACATCATTCTCGAGCGATTCTAATCTTAGAAAATTACTTTTTAATGCAAAACAGAATAGAGATAAACTCAAACAATCTGCTTTTTACAAAATCGAATGTTACAAATGCCCTACAGCTTAAATAGATCAAACAGATAGAAATTTTGAATGCAGGTTCAAAGAACATATAGCTTCAGATAAGAAATCCCCAATATTTGAGCTCATTCAATCAACAATCCACAATAGTTCAGAAAGTCTCAAAGTCCTCCAGAAATACAATAAAGAAAGTTAAATGAATCTGTTGGACAGTTTGGAAATTAATAAACTCAGTAAAACACCACATCATACTACTCTTGATAGCCAACTTGAAACAAATAATTCGACCCAACTTAACACTTGTGGAAAAAATATGTCTTGTAATAATCTTTATTAGTAAGTATTCAGGAGATATAGATGCCGAAGGGTCGAAACGTGGAAAACTGACAAAAGTGTTTTTCTCTTTCATATTTTCTAATTTGATTGCCTTACCTTACTCTACTACTACTCGGGCGGAACAGCTGTTTTAGGCTAGTTATTAAATGAGAGTCAATATACTTATACTGAACTCTACAAGTATGAAATTATTTCAAGCTTTCCATTGAGAAAACAAAAAATTAAAACTATTTTATTTTCGACTCTATAACTCTCTTATTCAACATGAAGTGAAAGTAACAGAAATGTATCTTCTGGTTTAAATATATCATAAGTTTTATATATTCTAATCATTAATTAAATTGAACCAATATATCCAAGTTGAGTGAACTATAATAAAGTGAGTTCAATACCGTGTATTGAAAAGGGTCATTTATTCGCATGTTAAGTAGAAAGTTTGAGTTGATGCAATGAGATAATAAGATTAACAATCACCAGTGTGTTCATTTTTATTACCTAGACCAAGCCAGTCTGAAAGGGTCAAAGATCGCAATAGGAATCCTTATAAATCTCATTGAATTTTTTCTTCATAGGAGCTTGATGAAACAGGAGATCGTATATTTTATGTGTATGATTCGGAATATTACATTTCTTTCATTTCATTATAGAGAATATTTAATAATGCAAACATTATGGAAAATGATGATCTGACTTCTGAGATAAGTAAGACCATAATTAACGAAAAGAAAATTCTATTGAATGTCATAGTATGCAGCAATGAACTTCAGTTTCTTTCTTGTCATGGATTCATCAGTGTCGATATTCATTTCAAACTATGGCATGATTTCTGGACAATATCATACAACAATTGTGTATTGTTTGTGGGATTTGGCAGTTTTAAAAAACTTCAATATTTAAAATGATTGTAAAATTGCATGTATCATCATAACTGACAAGCTATTTATTAATCAGCAGACTCTACACAAAGCATTGGATTTTTAAGTTTATATTCATCTCTTATTAAAATACAGGAGGCTCGTTGGTATCAGCTGCAAATCAGCAGCACTAAATGCAGAAATTCAAAATAAAACCAAAAATTAAATTATTGATTTCAAATCAACAAAACAACAGCACTCTATTTTAAATCTCTGATCCATTCTATGAAAAAATCTTAGTATTTTCACCATACCTAATCATTCCACTCAATTCTCCTATGAACAACTCATTATCCGACAGTCCATAACCAGGGATGCTTATTTCAGCGTTGACCCTTGATGAGTGATCAATCAACAGCAATTACATATTTCTACTTATTGACAAATATAAACCGTCCCTACTACTGTACCCAGATACCTTACGTGAACAAAACTGGTAAACATTATTTGATGGCATTTGCTATTAGATTTTGTGATCACTTGCCTCTGTTTTTGTGTCCTGTAATAACTTTAGTATTAAGTAATTAAATATGGATATTTCTACAAAATATAATCGTGGATAATCAATAGAAAACTGACAAATAAAAACAATGAAAAGCCAACAACAAAATTAACGTCGAATCCATGCAAAAATCGTGAAAATTCAATAAAATCATTTCTTCAATATACAAATGGATCAGTTGTTGAGAAATGAAAAACTGCGTTTCCCCTTCCTCATTTCTGAAGTTGATTTTAGTTGGATGAGTAGTGGTGTAATTGTCTTAGTAGATTTGAGTAAGGAAGCAAGTGCAATGAAAACTCGAAGCAGCATTTAATGAATGAAATGCTTTCTCTCTTCCATTATCCAAAGAAAATCTGTCCAGGAAAGTGTCAACTATTATAGAAATAGCTAAAAACAATGCTTATTCCTCAAATATAATAAACAAAATGATCATAAAGAAGAACAAACACAGATAACATATTATTATATTCACCTGCGTATAGAATCAACTAATACTGATAAATACATTTCATTAACATATTTTGACCCTATAAGCGAAAAGATTGCAAATGTCATTTCAAAACAGCAGTAGCCACAAACTGTCCCAAGGATTTTTCAATACTAAAGATAAAACTGATAGATTTGACAAAAGTTTTCAAGTTTTCCTGTCTGTGAAGACGTTTATATAGGTCAAGTTAGTCGTTCATGCAAAACTAGATACAAGGAGCATCAGTTAGATTACACTAACCAGAGAACCAACGAATCTACATTCGCTTCACAGTTTATCGAAAATGGCCATCATTTTCCACCCTAGATCTTCAACTTCAAGTTATTCACAGAATACCTAATGAATGAAAGTTAGATATCTTAGATTCCATAAAAATTTTCCCCATAGAGATAATCTTCTGTATGTCCCGGCTTATTTGTCCGTATTTGATATCTCTGAATAGCTCGTGCTTTTAACATAATCCGTTCATTACCTCTTTTATTTTTCTTTTTTTTTATAACCCTTCAACGTGTTCTATTTCTGGCTTTCGGCTATTGATACGCCAAGGAATTCTGTCACTTCACTAACCCAGGAATTTTACTGAACACCTCTCGTGTTGACATCTCTGTTAGACAGGACCGACGACTTAACATCTCCTCCGAAAGATTGACGCTCAATTGATTCCCAGAATCCGAAAAATCGCACCGATTTTCCGGTTGTTCATTACCTCTCGTTTGTACCCTTATGAGTTTTGTATCTACTTGTTTATGTATGTATGTATTTCAACTTTAGTTCAGTACTTGTTGTCAGCTGAAGATGGTCGAGAGACCGAAAGTACAATCCTCATTTTCAATGAACTTTTGTGATAGTATAATACTTAGTTTAATTTCTCATTATAATGATGAAATGAAATTCACTTTGTTGTGGAAAACTAATACCCAAGAACAAGAAGACAGTGTATTTCGGCTGAATATTGCTAAACACAACGACAATACGCTGGTGCGTATTTTCAAGAATTCTAATATTCTGTTGAAAATTTAAGCTCGCACTTAGGGGACACGATGTAATAAAATCTGATAATCCATGAGTATTCCAGGTCCTACTCAATTAAACAGTTGAACTCGACAAGACATCAAAAGAACACTTACAAATGCCATCTTTTTCTAGAGACACTTCTAAAGTAATTCAAAATGAGTTGCCAGACTGCATTTATGAAGTTAATCTGGAGATTATTAATAAGAAGTGAACGATAGTAACTTTTGGAAGCTTCAATAAATGAAATAAATGATTTCCTCCAAAAGTACGAACAATTATCGTATTTGGATATAACAAAATAAAGTAATATTTTTGAGGAATTTTACTGAATAATTGTGATTCGTAACGCGTTTCACTACACCGTAGCTTCTTCAGACGAATGAATGTACAGAAATTATGACAACTATATATAAATACAATTGAGAATATAAATACAAATGTTCTTAAGTAATTAAAAGCTTATTGGGTTGCTTCTTCTTGAGTGGTTATTGATGACAGGTATACCCAATAATATTAAGGAATAGATTGCTCCCTGAAGAGATTCAATAGAGGTGAAGGGCTCAAATCGACTTGTTCATTCACAAACACAAACACCTGAGTGTTTGTGTTTGTTGATTTCTAAAGTTTTCCAAAGATCTACTTTCCAAAATTCATTATCTGTGTGTAAAATTTCAAACTATGGGTCGAAAGAGTGATTATTTTCTAGAAGATGATTCGCGTAATTTGAATCTGATTTTTATTTGTAAAACTGCATTTATGTTCCGATATTCTAATATTGAAATTTCCATGTGTTTTACCAATGTAGAAATTATCACAGTCATTGCAATTCAATCTATAAACACCTGATGTATTTTTTTATCTGATTTAGTTTCATTGTTTTTATATATCTGCCTAAGCTACTATCAGTTTGGAAAGCTATATAGAGATTATTTCTACTCGAAAATGATTTCAGTTTTTCACTTATAATGCCAACGTAGATTAAGGTGTTGAATTTTTGTGTCAATTTATCGACAGTGTAAACTTCATTCAATGCGATTCTACTTTGTTTTCTCATTCAAAATATTGTTTATTATTTTGGGATTATAACCATTGTTTTTAGCTAATCAAATTTAATTCTTTGTTGACATTTTCTGGTGATACGGATGACACGACGAGTTATGTATTATAATATCAGTAAGTGACGGCTTATGGTAGACTGCGAAAACATGTTTTCCATTTTCATTCGAAATTGTTACCTCTAAGAAATTTATTGAATTATTGCTTTCTATTTCGGTTGTGAATTACATTTTGGATATAATGAATTTATATAATTTTCGAAAATTGTCTATCTGTTCCTGTGAAGCAAATAATGATATCGTCAACATAGCTATACCAGTATAAACAATATTTACTTAGTGGATGATTATGAATTTGTTTTTAATATAATAAATATTATACTAGTCAAGACGGCTTGACTATAGGTAATCCGTTGTCCTTTGTTTTGCAGAAATATTCATGAGTAATTTAGAGAAATTAATTCATAATCATCCACTTAGTAAATATTGTTCATACAGATATCGCTATGTAGACGATATAATTATTTACTTCACAGGAACGGATAGACAGTTGAAAATTATATAAATTCATTACATAATACAAAATTGAATTCACAACCGAAATAGAAAGCAATAATTCAATAAATTTTATAGACTTAACAATTTCAATTGAAATGGAAAACATGTTTTTGCAATCTACCATAAGCCGTCTCATACAGATATTATAATACATAACTCGTCGTGTCATCCGTATCAACATAAAATATCAGCATTCAACATAAAATATCAGCATTCAACATTTTTATTCATAGATTGATTAACATTCCGTTATAACCAGAAAATTTTAACAAAGAATTAAATTCAATTAAACAAATATCAAAATATAATGGTTATAATAGACAAATAACAATAGCTTACGCAAATATATAAAAAATAAAAGAAAAATAATAAAACCAAATCAGATAAAAATAATAAATCAGGTGTTTATAGATTCAATTACAATGAATGTGATAATTTCTACATTAGTAGAACACAGTAATTTCAATATTAGAATATCGGAACATAAACGCCATTTTTCAAATGAAAAATCAGATTCAAATTACGCGAATCATTTCCTAGAAAATAATCACCCTTTCGACCCACAATTTGAAATTTTGCTAAGAGATAATAAATTTTGGAAGGTAGATCTTTGGGAAACTTTAGAAATCAACAAACACAAACACTCAGGTTGACTCATTAAAGAACAAGTCGATTTAAGTCACCTCTATTGAATCTCTTCAGGGAGCAATCTCTTCCTTAATTTTATTGGATATACCTGTCATCAATAAACACTTAAGAAGAACTCAATGAGCTTTCAATTACTTAAGAACATTTGTATTTATATTCTCAATTGTATCTATATAAAGTTGTCATAATTTCTGTACATTCATGCGTCTGAAGAAGCTACGGTGTAGTGAAACGCGTTACGAATCACAATTATTCAGTAAAATTCCTCAAAAAATATCACTTGTTTTTGTTATTGATACTGGAATTCTACCAAGTAAAAGCCTCCCAAATTCAAATGTATTTGGATATATTAAGCAGAGCAATACAGTTTTTGGAGATATTTCTAAGACTAAGAATACTCCTTGCTCACTTAGTTTTATTCAACTAATGCCTTAGAATGTCCATCGGTTACATTGAAACTTGTTTAGTATATTCCACATGAATGAAGGAGCGATTAACAAGTTCGCTGCAAAAAAACAGACGTGACGATTCAATCTGAAATAAAATTGATTTCTAGTCTTCTTCTTAATTTTTAATTTAATAATAACATTGTTTTCTCAAATCAGTATTGATATCTTTATCGTTTGAATTCTATTCTTATATTGGATGATCATCCACAGCAGGGACAGCTGAGTCGTTTGATAAAATTTGATGTGTCAGTGCTGTATACCGCAGCTTGTAAAATTTAATTGTTGAAAGCCTAGAACTGTCATTGTTCAAATGTAAAAAGTATGAAATAAGTAATATAAGATAACTCACACTGTCACCTTTTAGAAACTCTTGAAACTCAAAAGTGTTATTATTGTGCAGGAATGCTAAATGCATAAGTTAATATATTAACGAGCACCGCCATCTACTCAAAACTTATGAAATTCATACAAAAACCTCGTTTGTAATTGTATAACTAATATCTCCGACCTTTGTTTGCTCGTTTTTTAGTTCGTTTCCCCTTAAACCAGAAAAAATACTTTTAGTCGAAAATAATTAAATTTAAAAATTGACCAATCCTGTGAAACATCTGTCTAATTTCTCAGAAAACATGAAGCATATTACATGGAAAATTCAATTTCTAAAATTTTCATGTTACCATGAAATAATGCTTTTCTCCGAGTTATTGTTCCGATAACCTTGAAAATATGGTTTCATTATTAGGACTTCCGATTTTTATTGATCACATAAAATTTTGCACTGAAAATTATCAAAATTCGATTCATCAAAGTTTCATTGTTTCCTATAATAATTAAACTTTGTTTCGGTCAGTATATATTTTATGTCCTGTAATCAACTTTATGATTGGAGAATAAATTCAATGCTATTATTTAAAAACAATCGTTGATAAGATCGCAGAATTATATCAAACTTCAGATAATACTGAATATTAATAGCTTATGGAAGCAATTTTCGCAATACATTATAACATTATTTCAGCAAATCTCATTTATATTCCTTCAACTACATACAACCAAATGTATATGGAATCACCCGATATTTCGAATATTAGCTCAGAGATTTTGGAAACTTCAAAGGACTAATAGAATTGATCCTTTTTAAGATATTTCAATCGAAAAAAGAAATAAGTTAAGGTTCATTTAAAGAAAGAAACAAATGAAAGAAAATAAGAGACTTTTTCAGCATGTAGTGAAAGAATTGAAAATTGTTTTCTCACGGAGTAGGTGTTTTTTCTCGACCTCAGTAGCTTGTATTACCTTCTCTTGAAAAATTCAATTGACGAGGCTTTTACGTGATAGAAATCCATTTTCACAAATACAAGTAAACGATGATTTCTACTAAAATATATTATTAAATGCTCGACGCGTTTCGATACACTGTATCTTTATCAAGACCGAATGAATACTACAAATATATCTTACTAACAAATTTTCATATATACTAAATAAATACTCATATTTTGGAAATAAATTTAATAAGGGTCAGTTATTTCTGTCTACCTGATCATTAAGAATTTCCGGTGAATACCTTAATCTGTTAATTTCAAGTACTTCCAGAAGGTTGAGTTTTATACCTCTATTCTCAGAATGTAGGATTTTAAATTATGAATTGAAAGAGTGGTCATTTTCCTAAGATGATGCGTTTATGTTCAGAGATTCTAACATTAAAATTTCTTCCTGTTCTAACTATATAAAACAATTGCAACCTGCACAATCAATTTATAAACACCTGATTTATTTTCTTTATTAATTGAAGATTTATAATTCTGATAAATGAACCTAAATTTGTTGATGTTTCGAAAGATATATATTTAAATTTGAATTTTTGAGAAGGATATCACATTATTGCTAATATTGCCTATATGTACATCTTAAGCTATTGAATTTCTTGTCTTGGTGTTCACAGATTGAACTTATATGTTGTGAAGCTAATTTTCTTTTTCTTATGTAATATGCTGCTAACTAATTTGCATCATAACCATTATTTATTGCGATCTGTTTCATCAAATTCAATTCTTTGAAATAATTATCATTAGACATCGGTGTGTTCAAGAGTATATGTATATAGCTATTAAATGCCGCAACTTTATGTTGGTAAGGATGTGCCGATGTATAATGAATTGTGATATCTGTTTGAGAAGGCTTATGATAAATTAAAAATTGGTGTTTATTATTTGATCTTGTAACTGTTAGTTCTAGGAAATTCATCGAATTGTTCTCTTCTATTTCAGAAGTGAATTTAATTTTTGGGTGCAGGTTGTTGATGAAATTTTTCGAATGCAGTGAATTGTCTATTTGTTCCTGTGAAACACACAATATTGTCATCGACATATCGATACCAATATAGGAAATGTTCACTAAGCGGGTGTGTATGAATAGTTTTCACAGGAACAAACAGACATTCCACTGTATTCGAAAATTTCATCAATAACCTGCACCCAAAAATAAAATTCACTTCTGAAATAGAACAGAACAACTCGATCAATTTCCTAGACCTAACAATAACAAGATCAAATAATAAACACCAGTTTTCAATTTATCATAAGCCTTCTCAAACAGATATCACATTTCATTATACATCGGCACATCCTTACCAACATAAAGATGCGGCATTTAATAGCTATATACATATACTCTTGAACACACCGATGTCTAATGATAATTACTTCAAAGAATTGAATTTGATAGAACTGATCGCAATAAATAATGGTTATGATGCAAATTTAGTTAGCAGCATATTACAAGAGAAAAACAAAAATTTACTTCACAACATATATATCCAATCGGTGAACACCAAGGCAAGAAATTCAATAATTTAACATATATAGGCAATATAACAATAATGTGAAATCCTTCTTGAAAATTCAAATTTAAATATAGCGTTCGAAACATCAACAAATTTAGGTTCATTTATCAGGAATTATAAATCTCAAATTAATAAAGAAAATAAATCAGGTGTTTATAGATTGGATTGTGCAGATTGCAATTGTCTTTATACAGGTAGAACAGGAAGAAATTTTAATGTTATTCAAATCATTTTATGGAAAATGGTCACTCTTTCAATTCAGAATTTAAAATCCTACATTCTGAGAATAGAGGTATAAAATTCAACCTTCTGGAAGTACTTGAAATTACCTCCTCTTGCCCTGATACAAGCCTGAATCAGTCTAGGCATAGTTTGGATTAGATTTTCGACCTCCTCAGGGGTGATATTCTGCCACTCTTCTGTGGCTGCTTGGATGAGCTGTTGTGGGGTTCTTGGATTATCCTGGCGCGATCTATTTTTTCTCTTGAGATCATCCCATCAATGTTAAACAGGATTTAGGTCTGCAGAGCAAGCTGGCCAGTCCAAAATAGCGATTCCCTCTGTTTCAAGATAATGTCGCGCGAGGTTACTGGTATGCAAAGGAGCATTATGTGGCGAAGAGGCACCTCGCCAGAGTCTCACTACGGGCTCCGGCAGTAGGTCCACTTAATTTCTAGTCGCTACACTCGCAGCAACGAAATCAAATCTATTTTGCCTCCCAGCATAATGCCATCCCAAAACATCACACTGCCCTCTTGGTATTTCGAAATCGAAATTTGTCTTGCTGCTCTTCAAGCTTGTCTTCCACAACCCGTTAAAACCCGAATTCGGCGGTCATCTGTTCGAACACTAATTCTGGTCTCATTCGAAAAAAGAACATTTCGGCAATTCTCAATATTCCAATTTTGGTGCTCGATACACCAATTAAGTCTGTTAATTTTTGTTGTCTTGTTAGTTCTGTAACTCTGCTGTATAAACCACTTAGTTTTTGACGTATCGTTTCGACTGATACACTGATGCCTGTTGCTTCCAGAAATTACCTCTAGAGTATGGGGAACGGCCCACTAGGGTTTCTTCTTGCAATTTGGCATAAGAAGCGATCTTGTTCTTCAGAAGTGATCTTCCTACGACTTCTAGGTCCATTTTGCAGAGATTGTAGCTCTACGTATCGGGCGTAGGTTTTTGAAATCACCCCATGTGATTCCCCCATTGTGACCGCTATCTCCCTCCGTGTCACCCCTTCTTCAACAAATATTTTCTTCAATATTTTTCCCATTATAAAAACACTTGAACAACTTATGAAAACTGACAAAATCGAGCACTGTAAACAAACTAGATGACAGATTGCGTTCAAACTCCTCGTCAGTGTAGAAAACAGGTGTGCCAACAACAAAAATTTTGACAATCGTTTTATCAATTCCCGGTCATTTTTTGACAGAATATATGATGTACCATTAAGAAAGGCGGTTTGAACATATGAGCATACAGTGTGTTCCAACGAAAATTTGACCCCCCCTATAACTCCGAAATGAGTAACATTAGCGAAAAACACCAAGACACGTCGATTTTTGTTTCGAGGGGGAGCATTTTTCGAAATAATTCGAAACTTGTCAGATCAACCCCCTACCCCCAGCAACCCTAATTTCGAAATTCATCATAGGGAATAAGGGTCGAGTGGCACCTTACTGTAAAGGTCTGTCAATTCTCCATTCTGATTTGTCATTTTTAGAATTTTAAATTAACATACAGGGTGTCCCAACCGAGGGTAAATTTGAATTCCTGCAAATCCCAAATACTAAATGAAATCGATTTATTTTGGCATAATGCAAGCGCAGGTTTATGCTCGGTCTAGAAAAACGACCTACACTTGTGAATTTGGAGTTGGTGCAATCAACCCCCTATTTCCAGCATCCCCAACTCAAAAATCATTCGATCGAAAATAGGTCAAGTGGCACCTCGTTGGAAAGGTATTTCAATTTTCTCTTCGAATTTGGTATTTTCGAAATTCAGAATCAGCATACAGGGTGTCCCGGAGCAGGAACACTGAAAACCCAAATAACTTTTTGAAACTGGTTCATTTCGGTATAATACGAGAACATGTTTATGTTTGATTCGAGAATAAGACTCTCTTGCGTGAATATGGAGGCAATCGAGGTTTTCTGGCGTGAGGATCAGGATGAGGGGATGATGGAGAAACTGATTGGATGCTCATCTAAACAGGAAAACGAGATTTATTGAACTTGTATTCAATTGAAAACAAAAAACTAACTTGATTATTACAACAATTGTTCAAAATGACCTCCGCCCACCTCCATACAGTTATACAGACGATTTTCGAACTCTCTTCTCACATTAGCGAAAACTTCAGGAGTCAAAAGTCGGCATTCTGTGATAATCCTCATCCGCAGCTCCTCCAGGTTTTCTGGTCTTGTGGCATAAACTTTAGATTTTAGATGGCCCCACAAAAAAAATCTAGGGATTTAAATCTGGTGACCTGGCTGGCCACTCAACAGGTCCTCTTCTACCAATCCACCTTCCTGGGAAATTTTCGTCTAAATATTGGCGCACCCGAGCATCATAATGCGGAGGAGCACCGTCTTGTTGAAAACGCATTTCGTCCTCAGAAAGAGTTGGATCGTTCTGTAAAATTTCTGTCAATCTAGGAAGTATGTGTTCCTCTAACAACTGTAGGTAGCCATTTCTATTCAGATTACCCTCAATAAAGAAAGGCCCAACTAGATGATTGCCAAAAATTCCTGCCCAAACGTTCAACTTCTGAGGCCTTTGCGTGTGGGCTTCTCTAAACAAATGAGGATTCTGTGTGTCCCAATATCGACAATTATGTCTATTCACTTCATTACTGAGCATAAAGGTGCTTTCATCAGAAAAACAGATGTTATTCAGAAAATTTGGATTAGCGTTTGTTTTCACTTAGATTTTCACAAAACTGTAAACGACGATCTGGATCATCTTCGTTTATTTAATGCACTAATTTTACCTTGTAGGGGTGAAATTTGTGATGTTTCACGATTCTATGGACAGTTGTAGCTGATACACCAGTCAGACGAGATAGTTTTCTGATCGAAGTAGTATTCTCCATTTGTAGATGACCCACTACTGCCACTTCCGTTGCCTCATTTCTGACAGGACATGCCACTTCATGTTTTTGTTTGCCACCGAACCCGTAGCTAGGAATTTGTCAACCAAATATTTAACGTACTGGTGACTGACTCCTTTCTCTTTCAGGATGGTTCCTATCGAATATCCTTGCCGTTTCTTTGGCACAACTGTTATTTCGAAAATACGTCGATACAATTTCGACCCTTTCCTCAGTGGAATAAACCATTTTCAGATTAATTTCAACTGACGAACAACAGCAATAATGAGGAACTGATCTGAATAATAATAATATTTCATTGCAAAATGAGAAATAACAGATGACTGCACGCCAGATGGAAATGAAAAAATGTGAACATTTTCAATGCAGAAATCAGCTTTATTTCTTCGTAATTGATGCTCAACACATCGTACCCCAATACTTTTAACAGTTTCGAATTAATTTTAGTTGATAATTTCAAATGACGATATTGAATTTTTCGAAAGCGACATCCTGTATGGAGAGCCGAACTGAATGAAATGCTTTAATCATTCTGGAATTCAAAAACCTTTCTGAAGATATGCCACTTGAATTATTTGTATGATTTTCAAGTTGGGGATGCTGAATGGAAGGGGTTGATTGCAAAAATTCTATAACCACACAAGAAAGTCCTATTCTCGGATCAAACATGTTCTCGTATACCGAAATGAACCAGTTTCAAAAAGTTATTTGGATTTTCAATGTTCCTGCTTCGGGACACCCTGTATGATGATTCTGAATTTCGAAAATACCAAATTCGAAGAGAAAATTGCAGTACCTTTCCAACGAGGTGCCACTTGACCTATTATCGATCGAATGATTTTTGAGTTGGGGATGCTGGAAATAGGGGGTTGATTGCACCAATTCCAAATTCACAATTTTAGGTCGTTTTTCTAGACCGAGCATAAACCTGCGCTTGCATTATGCCAAAATAAATCTATTTCATTTAGTATTTGGGATTTCCAGGAATTCAACTTCACCCTTGGTTGGGACACCCTGTATGTTAATTTAAAATTCTAAAAATGACAAATCAAGGTGGAGAATTGACAGACCTTTTCAGTAAGGTGCCACTCGACCCTTATTCCCTATGATGAATTTCAAAGTTAGGGTTGCTGGGGGTAGGGGGTTGATCTGAGAAGTTTCGAATTATTTCGAAAAATGCTCCCCCTCGAAACAAAAATCGACGTGTCTTGGTGTTTTTCGCTAATGTTACTCATTTCGGAGTTATAGGGGGGGTCAAATTTTCGTTGGAACACACTGTATAAATTA
Source organism: Cryptolaemus montrouzieri (assembly GCA_013387265.2). Taxonomy (NCBI): domain Eukaryota; kingdom Metazoa; phylum Arthropoda; class Insecta; order Coleoptera; family Coccinellidae; genus Cryptolaemus; species Cryptolaemus montrouzieri. Next base: position 132,619,505 of record JABFTP020000185.1, read on the forward strand.
ATAAATATAATGAGATGAATTCACGCTCACCTAAGTAGACTTCGTGATTTGCTGAAAGGGATTGATGGGCCCCGTATTAACTTCTCGTCTGTTAATAAAAAATGGATTAAAAATTCAATTGTTTTCACTAAAGTAATAAATATAACATTCAGATTTTATATGACATCAAAAATTCCAATTTTTCTGCATCTTAAAATTCGTATTTGACTGAAAGTTTTCACCCAAAAATTCAATAGGATTTGTTCTGGGAAGACTCAAAATAGCAATGAGATTCATTATTTCAGTTACATCAATTTCTGTCTGGTTAGCTCTGGAACTCTTGAAGGCCTTCTGCTGTATAAACCCCTTGAAGGTAGTCGTTGATGTATCGTTTCGAATAATACACTTATGCCTGCTGCTTCCAATAATTGCCTTTGGAGTATAGAGTGCGACGCACTAGGTTCTCTTCTTGCAATTTGGTACAGAAAGCGGTCTTGTTCTTTAGAAGTGATCTTCCACGACTTCTTCTACGTCTATCACCCCTAGTGATACCCCCATTGTGGCCGCTAAAAACCTCTGTGTCACCCCATTCTTAAACTAGAGCAATTATTAGATCCCTCTGCACATCGGATAATCAAACGTAAGGCATTTTCAATTATGATCATAGCCTTTTTTTAAATTTTGAAATTCACAGTTTCAAATATCAGTGGCGACTGATAACAATTTCCGGAACTTGTGGTGATAATTCAACATTTCTTATCATACTATCCATTTTTTTTACAATAAAAACTTCATTCTTCACAAGTAGTCAAAGGTCCATTGTTAAAAAACAATCAATAATGTTTATATGCTTTGATGTGCAATGATTGAATAACCCTTAAATCTGTATAACAAAATTGTTATTCAGTTTTTAGGATAAGCGTAATGTCATTTTGATATATCTGATATAATCAATAGACAATGATCATTGAGTAGATCAAATGAAAGTGCAGGTATTTTCTCCTTCAGTAAAAATACTTCAAATATTTTCAGTGATTTGAGGAATCCCGGTTTTTTGAAATAATTACTATCTATCTATCTATCGCAAAACTATATTTTTCCAATAAAAACTACACCACACATATTCATAGGATATTACCCTCATCATTGATAGAGACTTTTATAAAACAACAGAATCGATTTTGATCAAATGTTTTCCTCACACAGAGATCGAACGGATTGATGAAAACTTGGAATTTTACCAAAAAATTCGCCACATGTTATTTTATTAAGTGAATAATTATGTGGTCGTATAGAGAATACAATCACCTTTTCAAAGAGTGTCATTGGTTGATAAGGGGAGAACGAAACTTGTCATAAAAAATCTCTCACTCCAATCAAACAAAAATCGGCCTGTATATATACATTCCCAATTTTGTGAAACTTCATAAATGTCATGAGAAATTTCTTATAACTGTAGTTCGATCCTTAATCGACCCATCTATCATTATTACCACAAAATACCGAGATTATTCTCTCGCTTTATTGGACATTACTTGCTGTTCGAAAGAATCTGTGATTTCTCTTGGTAGTAAATATAATCAACATTCACTTTACATGTGCATTCCAGCAATAGTCATAACATCCTGTATAATAAGTCCGAATAAAATTCTGCTGTTATCAGTGAATTCGACCGACCTCTCATTGATAATTGAAAGAGTCTAGCACTCTAGATTACTCGTCCAACTTCGGATGTTTCACGATTATATATACCATCCTCGATTAAATCGCTGCCAGCTGCCATCATTCACAATAATTTGTTTTGATCCGACGGTAGCGTGTTTATTGTGACCATGACATTGTCGGTGAGTGCAGTGTTACCAACTCTTTACGAGTACTATACTCTTCCAGCCATTACAAGTGGACTATCTGCGAACCAATCTTATTTTACTTTGAATGACAGAAATATCACTTTATACAGTGGTGCTATGCATTACTTCAGAGTTCCAAAACCGTACTGGAGAGATCGTCTTCGGAAAATGAGAGCAGCTGGATTGAATGCAGTTGAAACGTATATACCTTGGAATTTACACGAACCTGAAGACGGAAAATTTGATTTCGGAGCAGGAGGTTCAGATATGCAAGATTTTCTGGATGTGAAAGAATTTTTTACCATTGCTCAAGAAGAAGATTTACTTGCTATTGCCCGTCCAGGACCTTATATATGTTCAGAATGGGAATTTGGTGGATTTCCTAGTTGGTTACTAAGAACCAAAGATATTAAAGTGCGTACTTCAGATAGTAAATACATGAAATATGTTACTAGATACTTCAACATGCTGCTTCCTATATTAGCAATGTTACAATTCACTAAAGGTGGTCCTATTGTTGCTTTTCAAATAGAAAATGAATACGGTAGCACCGAAGGTGCTGGTTTTGTTCCTGATAGAGTTTATCTCCAGCAACTTGTTGATCTTTATAAAAAACACGGTATAAATGGACTTTTAGTGACCTCAGATAGTCCAACAGCTCATAGGGATGTAGGAACGCTTCCAGGAGTATTACTTCAAACAGCAAATTTCGGAAGTAATCCAAAGCCGGACTTTGATTTACTGAAACAACTCCAACCAAATAAACCAACAATGGCTATGGAATTTTGGGGTGGATGGTTCGATCATTGGTCTGAAACTCACCATACGACGAGCGATGAAGATTTTCGTACTACATATGAACAAATTTTATCCTATCCAGCTTCTGTTAACATTTATATGTTCCATGGCGGAACCAGTTTTGGGTTTATGAATGGTGCTAACTTAAATAATGGCGAAGACGACAACTCTGGATATCAACCAGATACTACCAGCTATGATTATGATGCCCCATTGACAGAAAGCGGTGATTATACTGACAAGTATGTGATTGTTAAGGAACTGGTCAAGAAATATAATACAGTTCTTACTAAATTGCCAGTAGCTCCATCTATAACTGAAAAAGTACAATATCAAAAGACTGCAATAGAAAAAGAAATGTTGCTTGACGACATTGTTTCGAATTTACCTAACGTTGTACAATCACTTAATGTAGTGTCTATGGAACAACTTCCTATAAATAATAATTCTGGACAGAGTTATGGATATCTTATATATCGAAGAGATAATATTGATATACCAGCAAATTCTGTTTTAACTATTGAAGGAAGGATATGTGATACTGTTGTCGTACTCGTGAATGGCATGCTTATGTCGAAACCATTAATTGAACAGGATGGTTTGGATGGCTTTGGGTTTTGGCGGATAAAAGACGGAAATTTAACTCTTGGACCAAGAAGCTTGAAAAATGCAACTCTAGATCTAGTTGTGGAAAATTGGGGGAGAGTCGGCTACGGACTTCTATACCAGTTCAATCAGTTCAAAGGATTGTGGCAAGGAAATGTTCTCCTCAATAATGAGAAAATAACTTCTTGGAAGTTGTACCCTCTAGAGTTCAAAAAATCATGGAATAATAATTTAGTTGGTTGGAATAATCCATCTGGGAGATGGGCTCCGGGACCTTCTTTATACAAAGCGACGTTGACAATCAAAAAACCTAAAGATTCATACATTTATATGGAAGATTGGACTAAAGGAATCGTAATAGTAAATGGATTCGTCCTTGGAAGATATTCACGTATCGGACCGCAACAAACTCTGTACCTACCTGCTCCATTTTTGAGAGAAGGAAATAATACAATTATTGTATTCGAACATTATATTCCTGCCAAACAAATAAAGTTTTCGAGAACTGCCCAGTTCAAAACATTGCGAATGAGACGTAATCATGCATAATCTATAATTTAATCAGAAGAAAACAACTTTGAAATGAATTATTCTATTTTACAAATATGCATTAATTTGAAAGTGCTTGAAATATTGATTTCATCCGTTCCTTATCTATAATAATAATGTTTTTGTATCCCAAATAAACAGTATTTCAATTTGTTATTATTATAATCTAGTTTCACTGTCCTCATTAATTTGTTGATTGAAATGAAACATTCAACTGTTTCTTATACTAAAATATCCGATAAAAACTTCCTAGATTTTTTCATATTTAGATAGCTGACACTTTTTTCAATAAATATAAGAGTAAACTATCTGATACGATAAAAAAGTTATACTTATATACAGGGTGTCAATGAATAAGTGCGAAAAATTTCGCGAGGGGGTTCCTAAAGCCATTTCATGACGAAAATTTCCAATGAATATATGTCCGCAACCGCTTCGTTACCGAAATACAGGGTGGTAAAATCTTCAGATTTTTTCAGTTTCTTTCTTATAATTACTACAGTTTTTCAGATGCTCAGTTCAAATTCGGCACATAGATGCCTTTTTAAATTTACATAATCTAATCACAGAAACAGTTATGAAAATATACAGGGTGGTTCTGTTTCAGAACGGTTTCTACCGTTACAACTATTTTCAGTACGCCAATTTAATTCTTTTTATAAATTTTCAATTGATTTTTAATCTTTCTTCATTTCTTGAAAATTTTGCGTCCCTCCATAGTATTTGTGTGAAAATTTATTCAGTTTAATGCCCTCCTTGAGCCATAACACAGAAGTCTAGACGTCGACACATAGATCTGCGTATTCGATTAAAGGTCCCAGAAGTATATTGAATAACTCTACAAGAATTGATCATGCGGTTTCTTAAATCTTCTACGTCTTGTACAGAAATTGTGTGAACCAACGTTTTCAAAAGACCCCAGGCTGAATAGTCCATTCAATTGGAAATGTAGACCAATTAGGTGATTTTTTCATATACAGGGTATTACATAATAGTATGTCACAACTTGAGGGGTAAATCTACGTGCAATTTTAAGAAAAAAAAAAAATATAATTATGGGTCCGCCAAAGCTTCGTTACGGAGCTACAGGGTGTTGAAATTGTTTGAATTGTATGTTATTCGCTAAGTGAAAAAAATTATAGAAATACTCGATAGGTATGCCCAAAATCTGATTTTATTTTGAGAGCTCGTCTTCTGAGACTCAACTTATACTTATTCAATATGAAACTAAAGAAAAAAACAATTAAAAACTAAATAAATTGCTGGAAGTGTCCTCCACATGCAAGAATACAGGTCTCTGTCCTTCGCATATTATCACGCACTCTTCGAAATATTCGTGGGGTATTTCTTATCGTGTCACAAGAGGTTATTATTTGATTTCTCAATTCTTCTACAGTGTTCACTGGAGTGGTATGAACTAAACTTTTGAGATATTCCCATAAGAAAATGTCTAAAGGGACCTAGGAGGCCATGGTTCTGGTCCACCCCGACCTATTCATCGGTTGTTGAATGTATTTTTCAATAATTTCCTAGCTTCTCCACTAAAATCGGCTGGTGCTCATGCATTATGTTTCTCACTAAAAGTGGCACATCCTCGAGCATAAAGGTAACTCCTCCTCAAGAAATTGCCGATTAGCGGGACCGTTTAGTCTGTAAGGCAAAAAATGGCCCAATCAAATAATTTCCAATTATTCCGACCCAGACATTTAGTGAGAATTGTTCTTGATGATGAAATTCTTCAATCGAATGGGGGTTTTCATCCCAATAATGATTATTGTGAAAATTTGTGATAGCAGTTCTCGGAAAGTTAGCTTCGTCTGTGAAATTATTTCACTATCAAAATGAGCATTACCTCTAATTTTATCTAAGAACTATCGGCAGAAATTCAGTCTTGAAGGGAAATCTCGGGAAAGTAGAGTTTGGACGCTTTGAATATGAAACGGGTACAATAAAAAGTCATGGAGAATCCTCTAAATATTCAACTGATTTCCAATGTTTCTTGTACTCACATGAGGATTCAAATCAATACAATTCAAAACTGCTTCCTCAATATCTGGAGTTCTCATAGTTTGAGTTGCACCTTTTAAATGATTATTTGTAGTAAAAGTACCAGCTTTCCCCAACCTTCTGTGGATATTTGAAAATGTTCGCCTGTCTGGTGTTATTCGATGTGGAAAGAGCACCTGATATAATCGCTTAGCTTCTGTTGTCTTTCCGTCAGCCAAAACGTACATGTAATGAATATTAGCTAATTCGGCGTTAGTAAAATTAGCCATTTTTTCTTACAGCAATAACTTCAAAAGTCTTAAAACTAATCGTCAATTTAATAAACAACTCGAGCAGATACTGGTTCAACTTTAGCAACTGTCAAAATAAATCAACTACTCATTTTTTTAATTAACAACAGCGAATGCATACAATCGTTCAATAATTTTTTATTCGACAGCGGTTGGGGATACAAAAAAATTACAAATGTAAAAAAGTTTCTAAATTAAACGAAGATGACGAAAATGGATTGTACGCTGATCAGTGGCGTACTGCAAAAAAGTTTGAAGGGGTAGAAGAAGAGATGACTCCCTAAAAGAAAACACCTTGTAGATTCTAGTTAAAATTTAGGACCTGTAATGATGGGGACTGTAAAAAATAGCATGCATTCCAAATTTGGGCTGAATATCTCGAAAACTGCAGGAGTTTTGAAGAAAAAACAATTTTTTCCGGAAATTTCAACACCCTGTACCTGCGGAACGAAGCTTTTGCGGACCTATGTTTATATGAACTTTTTTTCTTGAAACTGCACGTAGATTTACCCGCTCAAGTTGTGACATACTATTATGAACCACCCTGTATATTTTAATCCATGTCGACTCCTACTGAGGCAATGAATGGACACCTCAAAGTTTTGCTTGAATCAAGTGCTGGAGGAGTGATTATTGCAGAAATCAAAATTTTTACGTGGGTATTGAAGTTCAATTAAAATTGAATAATATATCATAAAGGGAAAGAGGGAACCCTCCACCATCTGGTTACCTTATCCAGCAACAACCCAAAGTTCCTTTCTCTGAAATTCGATGATTCTCTGGCTAGAGGGTAATTTTCATTCGCGGTTGTTTTTATTTGAAGGATTTCGATGATATAAAAAAAAAATTGTTGTTAGAAACCGCAATTTTTTTCATTCTGATATGAGTGGAAATTAATCGAAGTTTTATTCATGAACTGGAGATTCTAGCTATTTGGATACTTTTTTCATGAAAATTATTAATTATTAATTATTATTATTAATGAAAAAAACGTTTTGGCCTGGCACTTCACAAATAGTAATTCACTTCGACCATTGGTGTTGAGAACTTTATCATTTTGATATGTAGAATATGCTGCCACAATTTATTTATTTATTTATTTATTTTGGCTCTCTGGGGTACAACAGGCCAAGGCCCAAAAAAGTAACCACTTAATAGATATAAAAAAGTGAACTTAAATTATCTTAACGCTAAAAATTTAAAAGTACCTATAAGTATATAAAAGTCTAAATAATATGATATTAAAAATCTAACGGTTAGTTCCAAATTATAGTTATCAACAGCAGTGTGAACACATATAGTATAACAAATGAAAATGGGAGAGACTCTCATTTAAAATAACAGTATGAGAAGAATAGAAAAATATTACAGAAAAACTAGATAAAACAGGAAAAATATATAAAACACTAGAGAGACTATATCTTCTCATGTAAAAACAACAATATGAGAAAAACATTACAGAAAAACTAGATAAAAACAAGAAAAACTTATAAAACACTAGATCTTATATGTCTGAATTTAAGAATTTGAATTTCAAAAGCTTCTTTACTTGGAAGATTGATAAATGGAAAAATCGATTCCCTGGCAGTGATCATTATGGAGTGTAATCATTCTATTTATCGGGGAGTTCTGAGCAGCATTTGTACGATAAAAGATGGACGAAAGAGCATATGCGATCTTAACTGGCGCTGAGGAACACTGATTGATATTTGCTCCAATAGTTCGGAACAGTCTATAATATTGTTCAATATTTTGTACAAGAGGGTCAAATTAAAAACTATTCTACAATGTTGAAGGCAATTCAATCCGCATTGTCGTCTTAAATCAGGATAGTGGTGATTAAGACGAATATGAGACTTGTATGCATACATACGCAGGAACCTATTTTGGACACTTTCTAATCGTTTGATATAAACTACGTATTGAGGATTCCAAACAATCGAACCGAAGTTAAGCTTGCTGAACACATGGGAATAATACAACGACACCAGAGATGATGCGTCGCTAAATGGTTTAGACTGCCTATAAATGAACCCTAGCATCCTCAAACAGGCCCCAACAATACCTTCAACATGCGAATCAAATATCAATTTGGAATCGAAAATAATACAATGATAGTTATTTATTATCACAAGCTATCTTGATGATATCCTAAGATAACAAAAAATATTGTAAAAAGTTTCGAGCCATAAAATTATCAACTAATTATCAATGACTAGTACTTTAAGCCGTCTTCTCGTTTGAGCCTAGTATATAGATGTAAGTCAAGTAACACTGATTATAATATGTCAACTGTATTTGGTATGACATGCCAGTTGATCGAATCCTACTCTAAAAAAGATGTGAAATTTTGTTACATATACTCAAAATCATCATCTTCTAAACAATACATCTATGGTGAAAGCTATTGACAATTCATCATTATTTCGTTGAGAAATTTATTTTCGAAGTACAGTACAACCTCTCTAATCCGAATCATATGGGACCATAGCTTGTTCGGATTACTGAAATATTCGAATTATCGAGATAATTGAAATGAAATGGTGCAGAAATCAGAGTGTTGAAAAACGTGAAATATTTATCGAAAACGTGAAATATTTATTGAAAAACGTAAAATATTCATTGAAAAACTCAAAATTATTGTGATTCACAGAAAGACATGAAAATATAACTACATATTCTCAAGAAGGTAATATATTTCACAGATCATTCTTTAGGTTCTGAAGAAGTCTTGGATCGTTTTCTGTTTTAACGAACGAAGATGAGAATTTGCAGCTTACCCATCTCAATTTATTCAATAATAATATTTGGTGCTGAGGGATATCATTTTATGTGCACCATTCCAAACATTTGTTGAAACACAAGAGAGCTTCTTTAAGTTCTTCTGTATCCTCGTCACTTTCTATGTTGTTGATTATTTCAGCTTCAGAGAGATAATCCTCATTATCTCCTACAACCCATTCTTCAACGTCTTCAGTTGTTTTTTCTTGACAAGATACATTTGTTAGCACATCTGTCATCATGCGTAGATCGCGATTTTTCTCTTCTTTCTCTAGCAAAATTTTTTCTCTCAACCGTGAAAGAAGCAACAGGTCACCTGCGTCGTAATCATCATCTTTTGTGAGCCATAAATTCTTCCATGATTTCTGAATTAATTCTTGGGACACAGATGATCAGGCACTTTCAAGAGAAAACACCACATGTTTGAGGTCCAGTTTGAGGTCCAAATGCGAATCGTTATTGTGTTTTCGTCCCAAAATATTCAGTAGCAAAGATTTTCGATAATGCAATTTCACATTCTGTATTACATGTTGATCCATTGGTTGTAATAATGGAGTACAATTAGGAGGTAGAAACATGACCTGAATATTTCGGTCCTCGCTGATTAATTCCTCTTCTCTTGGATGCCCAGGAGTATTATCTAATAAGAGCAGAGCTTTTTGTGGCAATTTCAGCTCGTTCATTTTATTTGTAACATCAGGAATAAATTCTTTGTGGAAACATTCATAGAAACGAAGATATAAATTTCTCAATTGATTTCCTTTTTTCTTTATATCGCATACTGTAGATTTTCCAATTCAGTGTATTCTGACCAATTCAGAAACACTTTTCCCATTATCTTATTCTTTCAAAATTTCGCATTTTTACTGCAATGTTAACGTTTTTTGTGCAGATTATAGAAGTGGGTGATTTCAAAGTTTCGTTCGGATTACTGGATGTGCGGATTAGAGTGTGTTCGAATTAAAGAGGTTGTACTGCATAGGTACTGATGATCGCTAGCTTCTGAAGAAGTTCATATAACTTTTAACAAGCTCCAAATTGTGATTTTAATCTCGAAAAAGAGTTTGATACATTTATAAGTTATACATTTTACATTTTGTGCATCGGACATCGCAATTGCTATGTTTCTTGGTTTTATTAATCAATCAGTATCTTGCTCATTGTAAGGTAATGCTGTGTTCTTGGAAAATGAAGTATCATTTTCACTAGCTTTAGCAGGAATGTATTCGGAATATTTCTGTCAATAGGAATAATTTATTTTATATAATTTTTCTTAAAGATAATTTACTTAGCCTTCAACTTCAACAAACGGAGAGTATTAATTATGACAGGCAATTTCATTGGTGTTATTATTCTTCAACGCTTCTTCTGTATTTCATATACAATTTCTTTTATATACAGTACTTTATATACTCGTTTTCATTGAAGTCAAACTGAATGTGTTATATCACGTTTCATTGAATTGAATTCACATTCACAACAATGTAATGTGATTTATAGAATCAATATTTCTAAGTAGTATATAGATTTCTCGAATCAGTCAGTTCACTGAATTAATAAGTTTAGCAATTTCAATTTGAAATAAATTCAGGAGAAACCAGAAATACATTAAATTTTATTCTCCAACAACAATTTATTCTTTAATATTGATCTAATTTTGCATTAATTATTTTTCGGTTACATTTAAAAGTGTTTATCATGACGACAATCATTTTGGTTTGATTTATTCAACCTAGAATCAAGAGGGAGTTCAGGCAATGTATCTATGCGATGGGCTGTCCTTTAATCGAAATTATTCTAGAAGCAATGTACAGGATGTCCCAAATTCGATTGTTTTGTGGGACAGCTATGTGAAATATTACAGAAAAAAATGACCCCTCCTTTGTCGGTCTCGATTTTCGAGAAAACCTTATTGCTGAAGATCAATTTCTGTTATCATTTTTGATTTTCGAGTTATTGCGAAATTTCCTTGTTTTGAGAAAATGACCTCGGTACTAATTGATTCACGTAAAAATATTTTCATATTCTTCAGGTACATTTTTGACTATAATCAATCCATGGAAGCATTCGAAAAACTTTTCAACGCAACGGTTTTCAAGGTATAAGGTAAAATTTTGTTTTTTCAATATACGCGAAATTCGTCGAGTTGAGTATAGATATTTTTTCCTTCTCGAAAATATATAATGGAATAATGAAAAGTCATTTCTAACCGCATCTCGTTATAATATGGGAATCTGGCCATTCGCAAAATAATTCTCTATGGCAATATCAGTAGAATTAATCTGTGAACATGGAAAGATTGCAGAGGAGAACTTTCAATCTAAACAAGGTGACTTTTTGTGTTTGGTGAAGTTACAGAGAACGCAAAATCATTGTCAGAAGAATTTATTATTATCTCCCTATTCTAAGAATTTTTATTTTATTGGAAGGAGTTTGTGGTTTTTTGGAAGGTTTTTCGAAATGGAACATACAAAGTGAAAATTTTAGTGAAGGTGTTGTTCATCTTATCACCAACCCGACAAAAATTTGGGAAGCTAGGGATCTTTCAAAAGAACTGAGGTCAAAGAATATACTAAAAAAAACTCCTTTTGCTATGTTTTCTAAATGCTAGCTTGAATGAGAATATTCTGTTTTGAGCTCATCTGAATTAATGTCTTCATCATTTAAAATTTGTCAGCATTCAATAGTTTGATTCATAGATTGATTAACATCCCGTTATCACTAGAAAATTTCAACAAAGAACTAAATTTGATTAAACAAATAGCCAAAAATAATGGTTACAATCCCAAACTAATAAATAATATTTTAATTAAAAACAAAGTAGAATCGCATTGAATGAAGTTTACCCTGTCGATAAATTGAAACAAAAATTCAACACCTTAACCTACGTTGGCATTACAAGTGAGAAACTGAAATCATTCTTAAGTAGCAATAATTTCAACATAGCTTTCCAAACTAATAATAATTTAGGCAAATATATAAAAATAATAAAACCAAACCAGGTAAAAACAATAAATCAGGTGTTTATAGATTGAACTGCAATGACTGTGATAATTTCTACATTGGTAGAACACATAGAAATTTTGATATTAGAATATCGGAACATAAACGCAGTTTTTCAAATAAAAATCAGATTCAAATTACGCGTATCATCTCTTAGAAAATATTCACTATTTCGACCCACAGTTTGGAATTTTGCATACAGATAATAAATATTGGAAGGTAGATATTTGGGAAAATTCAGAAATCAATAAATACAAACACTCAGGTAGACTCATCAATGAACAAGTCGATTTAAGCCCTTCACCTCTATTGAATCTTTACGGGCAGCAATCTATTCCTTAATTTTATTGGATATACCTGTCATAAATAACCACTTAAGAAGAAGCAACCCAATAAGCTTTTAATTACTCAAGAACATTTATAGTTATATTCTCATTTATATTTTTCTGTATATTCATTCGTCTGAAGAAGCTACGGTGTAGTGAAACGCCTTACGAATCGCAATTATTAAGTAAAATTCCTTAAAACACAGTACTTGTTTTTTATTATTGATAATGGAATTTTACCAAGTAAAAGCCTCCCAAATTCAAATATTTGATGCATTGTCGTAGGTCTGCCCGCGACAATCTTTTATAGGATTGTCAAGACTTTCAAAAAAGTTTAAAATGGTATCTGCTATATATTGCACAATATGTTCAGCCATAGGCAAAAATTGCAAAAATCTCTCAATAAGCTGTCTGTCTTTTACATATCTAACTATGAAAATCAGTTGGTCAACGTAAGACAGATCTGGTTTAGAATCTACACTAATAGTAGTACTTTGCTGATTTGAGTTGTTTAACAATGGTTTTTCAAAACTTGCTGTCCCATTAAATTAATAAATTCATTACAAATCTTTGCCGATAAATATGATGTACTTTTCCACGATTTCCATAGTTTTGTATGTCATCAGCAAGAAAAGGATCAAACTAATTAGTTCTAAGCATCCTATATTTTATGATCCTAATGTCTCATTATCATCACGAAAAGTTAGACCTCTTGAAGCCAAAAATTTCACTACTGCAACAATCCTCCTAAACACATTCTTCCAATATTTAATTTCTGTATTATATTGGGACAGCAACTCTTTCGCTTTCATTCTTGCAACATAATTCATCACAAATTCCCTGTGCTGTGAACTGTTCTAATTCTCTATCAATAATTCTTTTATGCTTCCAATCTTTACATCCATTTGGAGAACTTAAATTATGTCCAGTACCAGTAGCTATATTAAATCGAAGGCAGCAATAACAGTAACTGATTTCTTTGCTGGTGAATAGAGGACTCACCATTCGTCAATTTATGAATGAAAATATTTTTAGTCAAGTATCTAGTTTTTGAATTTGGGAGGCTTTTACTTGATAAAATTCCATTATCAATAATAAAAACAAGTAATGTGTTTTTTTGGAATGTTACCTAATAATTGTGATTCGTAACACGTTTCACTACACCGTAGCTTCTTTAGACGAATGAATGTACAGAAAATAAGAATCAGAATGTAAATATAAATATTCTTAAGTAATTAAAAGCTTATTAGGTTGATTCTTCTTAAGTGGTTATTTATGACAGGTATATCCAATAAAATTACGGAAGGTGAAGGGCTTAAATCGAGTTGTTCATTGATGAGTCTACCTGAGTGTTTGTATCTGTTGATTACTAAAGTTTCCCAAAGATCTACCTTCCAATATTTATTATCTGTATGCAAAATTTCAAACTATGGGTCGAAATAGTGAATATTTTCTAAGAGATGATTCGCGTAATTTGAATCTGAGTTTTTATTTGAAAAACTGCGTTCAAGTTCCGAAATTCTAATATTAAAATTTCCATGTTTTCTACCAATGTAGAAATTATCATTGCAGTCATTGCAATTCAATCTATAAACAATTGATTCATTGTTTTTACCTGATTTGGTTTTATTATTTTTATATATTTGCCTAAATTATTATTAGTTTGAAAGCTATGTTGAAATAATTGCTACTCAAGAATGATTTCAGTTTCTCACTTGTAATGCCAACGTAGGTTAAGGTGTTGAATTTTTGTTTCAATTTATCGACAGGGTAAACTTCATTCAATGCAATTCTACTTTGTTTTTATTTGAAATATTATTTATCAGTTTGGAATTGTAACTATTATTTTTGGCTATTTGTTTAATCAAATTTAATTCTTTGTTGAAAATTTCTGGTAATAACAGGATGTTAATCAATCTATGAATAAAACTGTTGAATGCTGACATTTTATGTTGATACGGGTGACACGACGAGTTATGTATTATAATGTCCATATGTGACGGCTTATGGTAATTTGCGAAAACATGTTTTCCATTTTCATTCGAAATTGTTACGTCTGAGAAATTTATCGAATTATTGCTTTCTAGTTCGGTTGTGAATCCAATTTTTGGATGTAATGAATTTATATGATTTTCGAAATTTTTAACTGTCTATCTGTTCCTGTGAAGCAAATAATGGTATCATCTACATAGCGATACCAGTATAAACAATATTTAGTGAGTTGATGATTATGAATTAATTTCTCTAAATTATTCATGAATATTTCTGCTAACAAAGGACTTAACGGATTGCCTATAATGATTATGGGCAATTTAGCAGAAATATTTATGAATGAAGTTTTCCCTGTCGATAAATTGAAACAAAAATTCAACACCTTAACCTTCGTTGGCATTACAAGTGAGAAACTGAAATCATTCTTGAGTAGCAATAATTTCAACATAGCTTTCCAAACTAATAATAATTTAGGCAAATATATAAAAATAATAGAAACCAAATCAGGTAAAAACAATGAATCAGGTGTTTATAGGTTGAATTGCAATGACTGTGATAATTTCTACATTGGTAGAACACATAGAAATTTAAATATTAGAATATCGGAACATAAACGCAGTTTTCAAATAAAAATCAAATTCAAATTACGCGAATCATCTCTTAGAAAATAATCACTCTTTCGACCCACAGTTTGAAATTTTGCATACAGATAATAAATATTGAAAGGTAGATCTTTGGGAAACTTCAAAAATCAACAAATTCAAATACTCACGTAGACTCATCAATGACCAGTCGATTCAAGCCCTTCACCTCTATTGAATCTCTTCGGAGAGCAATCTATTCCTTAATTTTATTGGATATACCTGTCATAAATAACCACTTGAGAAGAATCAACCCAATAAGCTTTTAATTACTTGAGAACATTCATATTTATATTCTGATTCTTATTTTCTGTACATGCATTCGTCTGAAGAAGCTACGGTGTAGTGAAAGGCGTTACAAATCACAATTATTAAGTAAAATTCCAAAAAACACATTACCTGTTTTTATTAGGTATCTAGTTTTTGTTTTACCATTTTAATCTGGAAAACTTGTAGAAGTTTCGGAGAAAACACTATTTATAGTTTGGAAAAAACTGGCCTTTTCGAATCCAAACATCACTGACTTCCTCCGGTAAAATGTCGTCACAGTAAGTACCAGGGTCAGGAGACACAGATACATTCTCTACCCCGTTATTAATTAACAGTAGCTTGAAGTCGATAGTTCAGCATCTAATGTATGTTAGTCATTTTCGTCACACGTAATCTCTTTTTCCTTGTGACATTCACAGATACTTTTGTCTTGTGGTGATAGAATGAATGATTTTCCTGCTCATTTGTTTTTTTAACCGTAAAAAACGTAGTGAGCTTCAGAAGTTTTTAGGTCATTTCTTTTTGAGCTATAACTTTTTTGTGTTTGTGTTCTTCAACGTTCTGAAACATTTCCGCAAACGGAATTTCGATAACCCATCAGATTTCACTTTTTCCCAATAAATAGTGAATGTTTCCGAAACTGATTTCGACTGTTCTGCAGTTCTCGTAAGAATCCTGAACACATCTCTCTTTATATGAAGACCACCAGCAGCTCAACCATTGCCTCCACTTTCAATTGAATAAAAAATTATATCATATCACGAAATCTTACTAACAAAACGGAAACATTCTGTATGGTTTTTATCTTCACCTACTCAGCATTGATAGTTCATTCGAATTATTCTGTGATCGATGTTCATAGATTTACTTATATTTCATAGGGAATTATTTTGCGAATGGCAAGATTCCCATCTTATAACGAGATTCAGTTGGAAATAAGTTTTCATTTTCTGAAAAATACGCTATAACAGTATCATTATTATTTGAAATCAATTCGCAGCTCGGAATCGCCAGGATTACTGTTGCAATTACATTCGTTTCAGTTTCTTTATACGTTTTGAGTAGATTTTTTGATCCTCGGTTTTTATTTTTGAAAGATCCTAGATTCGCAAATTATCTGCAAACTTTTTAAAAATACGTTCATCAGACTGGTGTCGCTCCGGAAGCCGCCCTTTATGAAGATAACCAGCAAATTTCGCTTTTAATGAAACAAGAAATCATATCATACTTCTAGTCATTTTTATATTTCATTTCGAAAAATCTCCCAAAAAACCACAACAATACAAAAATTCTAAAAATGGGAAGATAATAATTAATTATTTCGACAATAATGAGACGTTCTCTGTGGTTCCACCAAACACATATACACCATGTTCAGTATCGAAAGTTCTCTTCTATGATCTTTCCTTGTCCACAGATAATTCTACTGATATTACCATAGAGAATTATTTTGTGACTGGCGAGATTTCCATCTTATAACGAGATTCGCTTGGAAATGACTTCATTTTTCGAAAAATACGCCATAATAATATTATCATCATGTTATATGTTTTCGGAAGGGGAAAAAACTATACAACACGACGAATTCCGCGTATGGTCTATATTGAAGAAGACACAACTCTATCTCTTAGCTCGAAATTAAAAGTGTCATGAATACATCCATGGATTATATTGAAAAAACTGTCTGAAGAATGTTGAAATATTTTTTTCAGCAGAAAGGTTCTCTCGAAAATCGAGACTGAGAAATGTTTCACATAGCTTCCCTACAAAACCATCAAATTTGTGACACCATATATAATTTCGTTGATATCATATTCCTAATAAGTATAAAATTGATTAAAAGTTATTAATTATCTCAACCAATTTTTCTAGAAACAATAAAACTTATCATGAGTTACTTTTCGTTATAATAAATCGAAAGAGTAATTTTAGCCTAACCTACGATAAGTTAGAGTTCAAGAGAACTTTTACCGAGAAAAATTATAGTTAGAGAAAGTAACCCATTTTCTGGCAAATAGATCACAATTTGTTCATCAAATTCTTTTAACTTTCCCCTCCTTTCAAACCGAACTAGAGATATCAAACAGTAAACTGCAGACAAACTTTCAAAACATACTTCATCTTGGTTTGGTCATGTAAATTAGAATCTGGAAATGTTGAAATATGACCATTTATCTTTTAACAGATAAAATCTGAATAGACTAAAACCTTGTAACCCACTACGTCTACGAGATAAAAAATCATTACTGGGAAGAAGTAGAATGCATAGCAGAATTTCGAAACAATTATCTGTACTTCCTGTTGCATTTATCTGATGTGTAACTAAATACAGGATGAAAGTGAATAAGCGTGTTATTTCGTCGGGGTATTCTTAAAACCGGAAATTGTTTTTGTAAAAAAATCAAAGTTGTCATAAGAATGAATTTTTTCGATAGTAATGCTTTCTGTAGGTAGTTCAGTACGAATTGGAACATGTGGTTCATAATTTAGTTTTATATTTCATTCTTCAAAAATCTCGAAGAAATGAAATATTCTATATAATCTCCGATATATTTGCAATGCAAAAAAGTAAAATAAAATCAATGGGTTTTTAAACACCGTCATCTCAAGATCTTTATAAAGTATCTTCAATTAAAAGTATCTTAATGTTACCCATGCATTTTGACAATAAAATTGAAAAAATTCCTTATGAATTACCCAATTAGAAAAAGTAACAAAGTCTGCTGATGAACAACAAAGCCTACACAGTCTTGCAGAATCTACAAAGTCTAAAAAAACATGCATAAGTACTAGTCTTTTCTCGAATTAACACATTTGATCCCACGATTTTTTTTTAATCATGATTTTTTTCCACATTTCTAATATCTAAGAAGACAAGATAAACATGAATAAAAAATTTTTTTCAAGCCATTTTAACGAAAAATTGGTGGATTCATCTGGGTCCACTAGACCATTTAGGGGTCTAGCGAAAAATTCTTGTTTCAAAAAAGTTTATTGAAGGTCGACCAAACAAGTCCTGCTAAAGGGACGTGTGATATATCTCAAAAGAGTTTTGTTCCAAGCATGAAGTGACACATTCGACATATCTCCAAAGTGCTTTGAAATTTTACACCGTTATTATTTTTCAATTTTCACTGAAAATGACCGCCTTCTCCTTGTATAATAGTGGAGAACCAGAAGGTCGGCTCCTGGAGTGCGATGATTTAGGAAACCTCTGCAGATAATGACGGGTAATGCCTCAAAAGAAATCTTCACAAACCACTATAACCAAGCATTGACACTAGCCACGTTGACCATATGGTCAACACATATGTGTGAAAAGAGACCACTACAATACTCCAGACAATTTTGAAATGAATTGGGATGGTGTAGTGCAGGGGTGCTCAAACGGACGATCGCGAATGCTTTTAGAGTAAATTTCGAGAAAAAAACAAATTTTTAATAAGTAGGTAACTAAACTACAAAATTTTATTCCGTAATAAAATAAAACTCTGCTAGCTTCAAAAGGCGGCTTTATGAAAGGATCGCACGGTACTTGTCACAGAAAAGCCGCGTTTTTTATTCATGGCTCTTTTCTAGAAATTTCGGGCGGCGCGTTTGACGGGAACATTCACGCCGATTTAAATGTTGGGCCTGCAGGAATTGGAGTCATTCTAAATTGTAACTTGAAGGCAGTACTACATCAATACAAAGTTTATTATCAAATAGTACAAAATGAGTGCAGCGAAGGAAGCTAAAACGTATCATTTTAATAACGATTGGGAGGAAGAATTTTTCTTTCGTATGGTAAGGATAAGTGCATTTGTCTTATTTGTCGTGCGTCAGTTGCAATACCTAAGCGTGGTAACTTCGAGAGGCATCATAAAACGGTTCACAAAAACTATGGAAAGGATTATCGGCCACAGAGTGAATTAAGAAACTGAAAAGTATGTGATTTGATATCTTGTTTGAGAAAAGAATAAATCACACAAGACCAACCAAACAATCAAATGCTGCTACGATCGCGTCATTTAAAATATCTCATATATTGGCAAAACACAAGAAACCATTCGAAGACGAATCGGTTGTTAAGGAAGCATTTATTGAAGCGGGTGAGACATTATTTAGAGATTTAAAAATTGAACATGTCTGCTATAAGAGAACTTCAGTTATTTCGTCCAACTGTCACAAGGCGTATTGAAGTCATGAGTCAGGACATGGCTGATAAACTAAAACATGATATCATGAAATGTACATACTTTTCTTTACAGTTCGACGAATCTACCGATATGACAGACACTGCCCAGCTGTGTATTTTTATTCGGATGGTATACAATGACATGTTGGCTAAGGAAGAAATTTCGACAATCATTCCTCTGAAGGGGAAGACCCGTGGCGAAGATATATTTAACATTTTCTTCAATTTTGAAAAAACTACAAGCTACCAATATATAAATAAGTCTGCATTACAACCGATGGACCACCAGCAATGACTGCAAACAAAAACAGTTTTCTAGCATTGTGTCGAGCTTATGAAGATTTCCCTTAATTTTTTTCATTCCATTGCATTATATATCAACAAGCTTTGTGTTCAAAAGTTTTTTAAACATGGAGGAAATCATGGGCATTTCAACAAAAATCGTGAATTCGATCCGTGCACGTAGCTTGCAACGGCGACTCTTTAAGTTGAAAGATAGGGAGTCAGCTGAATACACTGATTTAGTTCTTCACACGGACGTCTGGTGGTTGAGTCGCGGAAAAAGAATCATTGCCCGAAATAACATCTTTTCTAGACGAAAGAGGTAATGACAGTCAGATGTTGAAAAACGAAAAATGACTGATTTGGCATTTTGACTGACATCACAATGCACTTAAACACCTTTAAGTGCTTCAAGGTAAGGGAAAACTATTATAGAGATGATTAGCGCAGTAAACGCATTGAGAAGTAAATTGCAACTTATGAAAGATCAACTGAAAAGAAAGGATCTGAAACATTTTCCTTCTTTGAAAGCAAGGATTCCTCAGTTGAATTATGATACGTATGAGGCTAATTTTAAATATTTTGGAACAATTCGAAATGCGTTTTTATCTTTGCATTAAATTGGCAAATATAGCATCATTTATGAGTTATCCTTTCTCATATAAAAACATTGAGGATTTAGCTACTGAAATAGCAAGCACTCAATACTTAGATAACCTCCATCGTGAAAATAAACTACATGTTTTTACAATCGATTATAATTCCTTTCTCATAAAACCAAATGTATATATTCCTAACTATGATATCAGCTATGCCTAGGTAGATCTTATGTCGCATATAGATGAAAGATTTTCTTCATTTTATCAGATATATACAGATGCATCCCAATCTGGATCCTCGGCAGTAGGCGCAGCTTTTTACGTTCCAACTGAAGATCCGCTTTTACTACAACTTTAAATGAAAAATATTCTATTTTCAATGGTGAACACTATGCAATATCAATGGCACTAGAATATATGGAGAAAAATTGTTTGATTCTTCAACAGAAAAATTTCTTATTATTGCAGACAGTCAAGTGTTCTACTTTTGATAACAAATATAAGTATGATTCCTCCTTTTCATTCAAAAGAATATATATATATATATATATATATATATATATATATATATATATATATATATATATATATATATATATATATATATATTCTTTGAATGTAAAGGAGGAATCATACTATATTTTTTATCAAAAGTAGAACACTTTGACTGTCTGAAATAATAAGAAATTTTTCTGTTGAAGATTTGTCACTCAAATTGTTCATGCATAATGATATTTCTGTCTGTGCATTGTCATTCTGAGATGGTGTAACGAACATCAACAAAACAATGAAGGTTCTACAAAAATATCCCGAAAATTCCTTCATCAAAAATGTCGGTCATTCTAGGGAATTCATTAGAATTTTTCGTCGTTTGAGAAATGGTCATGCCTTATGCCCCTCCTATCTCCATCGTATCGGACTGAAAGATGATCCTTTGTGTAATTGTGGGGATATTGGTAGCCCAGATCATCTGATCTTGGGTTGTAGCAATTTTCGTCATCAGTGTTCAGGACTGAATGACAGGATCACAAAAATTATGAAAATACATCAACCTTATAATTTGAATTTTTTATTATCACAGAAAAACTGTGTTGTGAAGAAATTTTTGATTATATAAGATTCTAATTCTCGTTTTAAATCCTTTGTGTATCCTATCCTTATGTGTATTTTCAACCTTCAAACCGTGGCTTTATTCTGTATGTGTATAAAGATCAAAATCGCCTTGACGAGCCCCTTGGCGTATGTATCCTTGTTTATCCTCTGAGTACTTATTCATCATCTAGTGTTGTACATGATAGGAAGTCATTGATTCTCTGGAAAACTCATCGTTGTAAAATCGAACTGTTCATTTCAATGAAAAGTAAATGCTTAATATTAAGTATTGGCCAATGACTCATAAGTCCAAGCCGTTTCGGTCTCCCTATGGAGGCCACGATATAAAAGAAAAATATTTTAATTTTTTTATGCAATGTCCATCATATATGACAGTTGAAGTTTGTTTAAACTTTAATACGAAGATTTCAGGAAAAGGGGGGCGATCTTAGTCAGTAGTAGCCGAAAATTGCAGAAACCAATTGTGGTATAAACTCTTGATTATAACTGAAGATATGAAGGACATATTTTGTCAACTCTTTTTTGTTTTAATCCTCAAGCTCGTTAACTCAATTTTCAAATGAATAAATAAAGAATGAAATCTGGCAAGTAAGCATCATCAACAAATAGTATCAAAATCCTTGAGTTTGATTATGATTTTCAAACATATTACTAATAGTGGGTTATTTGATTTTCAATGAAATTTCAGATTCAAATACCACCAAAACAGTTTCAACTGAAGATCAGTTAATAATTATGCCCAACTGTTTCTGAAAACCATCCAAAGAATTATTAAATATTACTGAGATTCAAAGATTTCAAGTGGATTCGAGAATTTCTTTAAAAGAAATAAATTTCATAAAATTCCCAAATGCAACATCTTTTAGAAATTCAATACGAGAAACCGACATACGTTCAGTCATCCCGGAATTCAATTGGTTTCACGGAGAAAGGAGAATCTGATTTCCATAAATCTCGGCCAATGAAATTCTACAAAATCTGGAATCAATCGCGAATCGGAATAACAATCTTCTACTATCAACATGGAATTGCGGATTCTCAGAATTTACGTGAAATAAGAGAAATTGAACCGGTAAACTACGACGCACGATAATAAATCTTAATGTCCAGTAATACTTATGTATAGGGAAATATCAACCAGTAAGAAAAACGGAACGGTTATAAAAGAAGAAATGCAGTATGATTTGCATTTTTGCATTGACTAATGTTGTTTTATGTCCCTTATTTCATGTTATACGTGAGTAATAGCACAGGTTTTTTACTCTAAGACTATTATAAAGTTTATTTATCTCGATGCGAAACCTTTTTAGTTTCACGAGTTGAGGTAAAAAACTAGCTTCTAAATCAGGGGTGCTCAAACTTTGAACTGCTGGCGATCTACCTCAATATTTTTAGACTACTTACGATCGACTCTGAGAGGCTGCAAGAATGCGTGATGCATGGTTGTCGTACATACACGATACACCCTACCTACCTACCTACCTAGGTAGGGTGTACCATAGCATATATAAATATTAGCTTTCCGCATAATATACATTATTTTAGTAAAGGTTTGGGTAAGGTTTAGTTAGGTTCTTCTCTATGATATCAATAAAACAACTCATAATTATTCAAAATTGGTAGTTTATTGGTTGTTTCGAAATAAAAGAGTAACATATGGTGTTAAACTTATCCACGGAGTGACTTACGATGTTGAACCGTGGCACTGCATGTCCTCAGCATACTTTTCATGAGATGGTACGTAACCACTGAGTACTAATCGCAAGCATGATGACATATGATCAGTTAGTCGATTGCGATATTTTGACTTAATTATCTTCATTTCAGAAAATGCACAAACGCACAAGTAAGTTGACTCAAACATTGCCGTCAGTTGAAGGGCGATTTGCCTTAGATTCTGATATTTATCTTCATATATAAAACAGCAGAAATTTGTATCAGATGCTGCTTTGAGATGTATATCTATCATAATCTGCACCAACTCATTTTTAACAGAACATGAGTTCATATTAAACTAACTTTCTATTTCAGTAGCTAATTCCTCAATGTTTTTACATGAAAGAGAATAATTCATAAGTGATGCTATATTTGTAAATTTACTGCAATCATAAAAACGCATTTCGAATTTTCCCAAAATGTTTGATAATTCAGCCTAATGCGTATCATAATTCAACTAAGAAATCCTTGCTTTCAAAGATGGAAAATGTTTCAGATCCTTTTTTTCAGTTGATCTATCGGTGAGTTTCTTTCCCCCATATTTCGTTCGGGATGTTGTCTGTTCCCGCGGCTTTCCTGTTTTTTAGCTTTTGTATTCTTTTTTCTCAGCTCTTCCTCTGTTATCAATCATGTTTCGTCTTCGTTCAACCATGTATTCATTTACTGGCTTTTTCCTGTTATTCAGCATCTTCCATACCTCTCTTTGGGCTCCGTAAAGGTCGTGTTCCATTTCACTGGTAAACTGTCTCCAGTGCTCTGCAGCTCTGATGTCTGCATTAGCTTTGTTTCTATTTTCAACGTATCTAGTTCGATTGGTTTATGTTGGTGAACCTAAATACAAGAATAAAAATACCAATCAAACAGAGAAGAAAAATGGAATACAAGGAAATTAGACCGTTTTAGAATGAAAAACAGATCTAAAAGCTAGAGGCTTACAGAAACAAGGGATATCCCCCTAGTAAATGGTCTGACTCAAGAAGAACAGATGGAAACAGTTTACAGGAGATATATAATAAGGGGGTCAATCATGATTTCAAGATGTTTATCAACAGATTCATTGGGAAGATTTACTACGAATTACGGCACTATTATTGTTATCATCTTCAGCTTACAATTTTTTCATGTACCTCAATATCATCGCCCCTAAATCAAATACAAATTTTCACTTTTATAAGTGATAATTCGTTTCTTCTGGACACATCGTAATTGAATAATTACCCAGAAATAAATAACAATAGGTCACCACTCCCCTATCTATGTAGCAATAAAACTGAAGGATCATGAAGATTGATAGATAATTTCATCACATTCTCATTATGTCGAATTGAAAAAATTGGTATTTACCGTTTCATTAAGCTCGAACAATAGATGGTTCAGTAAAACATGTAGGGTGTGCTTCGATCGGTAATTATCTTCTAAATTGGTACACAAGGACGATTCATTTAGGAAGAAATAAGAGAACATCTATCTGTGTTATCGCTACTTTTGGTAATTTTGCCTCTATTTAATTTGAGTGTATATCTCAGCTATCTATCTCATATTTTCAAAATTGATAAATTTTTTCCGTCTAAGGTGCTTCATTTTCGATGCTTCCAAATTTATTGTAGCAACTTAAGTTGGTCAAAGAAATTACCTAATAATAAAAAAGATTGTCGAAAATAACCAACTTTATTTGATTCAGTATAAATATGTACCCTTTAGTATTTGTATTATAACTGGCATAGGCTGAATATTTGCTATTATGTTCCTTCTTTGACATGATTTTGAAGGAGATTAATAATTGTATCCTACATTCTTTTTGAACATCAAGGAATTATTTTTTTCTCTGTGATAGTTAGACTGAATTCATTTCTGATAACAAGCATGCCATTTTTTCGCCATAGTACAATTTTTTCGACGTTCAATTTTATTGGTTTAACAATGATTCAAAGTGTCTCTAGATCAAATACAGAGTGCATTCAAGTATAAACAACGCTTTCACTTTGAGAACTCAAAAAAACATTTCGAAGATAGATGAAACATGTAAAAGGGTGAATAGGTATTATCCTAGATTATTCAAAACCAAGCCAACTGCCCGATTGGTTAAGTTAGTTGGTCTCATATAGAACAAAAGGAAGATTCATCCATTGTTTCCGCAACGCATCGTACAAAAGTTTTTGATAAACGATCCAAATTCTAAACCGAGAGCACAGTTTATGGAAAATGCACCCTTATGGCTACTATTAAGCAGTATTTTTCCCAGTTCAAACGACGTGAATAAGCTTTGTCTGTCTGAATTAAAGGAGCTTTTGAAAACTGGCAAGCAAGAAAAAAAATTCCTCGAACCATTGCCAAAGCCTGAAGATAATAGCTAATCAATATAATCAAAAGCTTCAATTAAATTGATTTCTTTCATATATTTATTTTTTATTATGTCACCTTGGAGCGTATCCGCTATAATCCCATATATATTACCATTCCATATTCACGTTTTCTGCATTCGCTGTATATTTACGGAACTTTATCTCACGAATATAGAGCTTATACTTTACTAGTTAAAAGCCATAATAAATTAAAATGTATTATTCTTCTGCCAAATCTGTAAAATTTAAGAATCTAATCTAGTATTTATCAAACAGGAGATTCTTTGAAGTGGACCACTAGAGTAATTTTGACTTCTAATAGTCGTAAAACTCTAAAATTTTGAATATCTCTTCAAGTTGTGCCAAAAAACTTGAGGAAAATATTTGTATAATTAATTTTTTTCTTTATTCTCGAAGAGAAGCATTCTTTGACAACTTCATCAAACATTTGTTAAACCTCGAATTAATTTACTAAAAAAGGGATGTAATTATTTTCAAAATTTTTTAGAATTTCAGTATTAGTTCGGAAGTTTGAATTAATTTTCTTGAATTTTTGAAGGAGAAGGAGGATGGTCATTGGTAATGTCAAAGTTCTCCAAGCTCTTCAAAACACAGTTTAAAAATCATCCGCCAACTTGAAAAACACTGAACATCCATAACTAAGCGAGTCATTTTAAGCATAGGAAAACCTGATATAGTTCAATTCTATTTCTGGAAAAAGTTCTAGTAATATCAAAAATTAACTACATTTGAAGAATTTTTTGTGTTCGCATTTAGTCAAGTTTGCAGATGATTTTCGAATATCCTGTGTTGCAAACACCTCGAGAGGTTCGACATTTCCAATTGACCATCCATCCTCCTTCTATTCGTTCGGGTGAAAAGAAATTTCAAACAAATTCAAGTAATCTATTTCAGATTTCTGAAGCAATAGTAAAATTTTGAAAAATTGCGAAAACAATATTTTTTCGATATATTAAAGAAGTAATAAATGTTAGATAAAATTGTTCAAAAACTAATTGTCTTCAAGAAAAAAATGGAAACACATAACACCATTTGAAATGAAAGTTTTAGCCAACATCCGACGTGAACGCAAGTTCCTCGATTGTGAAAATATATTCTACGAATTTTTCAGCAGAACTTGAGAGACTGCAAATTTTACGAGTTTTACGACTACTAGAGACCAAAAATATTAAAATGTTCCACTTCAATGATTGGAAATCATCCAGTTTTATTTTTTGAATCTTTCCCAAAAATTTTATGAAATATTTTTATACAGGGTGTTATATAAAAGTATGTCACAATTTGAGCGGGTAAATCTACGTGCAACTTTAAGAAAAAAGTTCATATAAACATTGGTCCGCAAAAGCTTCATTACGGAGTTACAGGGTGTTGAAATTTCCGGAAAAAATTGGTTTTTTCTCCAAAACTCCTGCAGTTTTCGAGATATTCAGTCCAAATTTAGAATTCAAGCTATTTTCTACAGCCTACATCATTATATATCTTGAATTTTAGATAGAATCTACAAGGTGTTTTCTTTTCCGGAGCCATGTATTCTTTTGCCCTTTCAAACATTTTGCAGTACGCCACTGATCAGCGTACAACCAATTTTTGTCATCTTCGTTTAATTTAGAAACTTTTTTGACTTTATAATTTTTTCGTATCTCCAACCGTTCTCGAGCAAAAAATTATTAAACGATTGTATGCATTCGCTGAATTGAAAGCACTTCTAATTAAAAAATGACTAGTAGGCTTTGATTTTTTTCATTTATTTATTCTGACAGTTGCTGAACTTGAACCATTGTCTGCTCGAATTATTTATTAAATCAACGATTAGTTTCAAGACTTTTGAAGTTATTGCTGTAAGAAAAAATGGCTGGTTTTACTAACGCCGAATTGGCTAATATCCATTACATGTTCGGTCTGGCTGACGGAAACACAACAAAAGCTAGGCGATTATATCAGATGAGCTTTCCAAATCGAGTAACAGCAGACAGGCGAACATTTTCAAATATCCACAGAAGGTTGAGGGAAACTGGTACTTTTATTGCAAATAATCATTGAAAAGATGCAACTCAAACTATGAGAACTCCAGATATTGAGGAAGCAGTTTTGAATTGTATTGATTTGAATCCTCATGTGATTACAAGAAAAATCTGAAATCAGTTGAATATTTCTAGTTTGGAGGATTCTCCACGACTTTTATTGTACCTGTTTCATATTCAACGCGTACAAACTCTACTTCCTCGAGATTTTCCTTCAAGACTGAATTTCTGCCGATGGTTCTCACATAAAATTAGAGAAAATGCTCATTTTGAAATAACGTTCACATACGAAGCTAACTTTTCGAGAACTGCTATCACAAATTTTCACAATAATCATTATTGGGCTGAGGAAACCCCCATTTGATTGAAGAATCTCATCATCAAGAACAATTCTCACTAAATGTCTGGGTCGGAATAATTGGAAATTATTTGATTGGGGCATTTTTTTTGCCTAACAGACTAAACGGTCATACCTATCAAGTATTTCTATTATTTCGTTTTTATTTAGCGAATAACATACAATTCAAATAATTCAAAGTCAATAATTGGTTGGAGATACAAAAAAATTACAACCGTCGAAAAAGTTTCTAAATTGAACGAAGATGACGAAAATTGATTGAACGCTGATCAGTGGCGTACTGCAAAAAAGTTTGAAAGGGCAAAATGGGACATGGACTCGGAAAAGAAAGCACCTTGTGAATTTCAGTTGAAATCTGGGAAGTGTAATGATGGAGGCTATAAAAAAAAGCTTGCATTCCAAATTTGAGCTGAATATCTCAAAAACTGCAGGAGTTTTGAAGAAAAAAAACAATTTTTTCCGGAAATTTCAACACCCTGTTGCTCCGTAACGAAGATTTTGCGGACCTATGTTAATATAAACTTTTTGTCTTAAAATTGCACGTAGATTAACCCCCTCAAGTTGTGACATACTATTATGTAACTTCTTGTATAAATATTACATAATTTGTTGTTTGTTCAAATAAAAAAGTATTTTCTATCTTTGGAAATCAACGTGGTATGCTCAGGAGGGAGGGGGCACAGCTTGCTTCAAGGAGATTTTTTGTATTATTGGATAGAAATGAATTTTACGGGCTACATAACACTTGATAACTGTTATGCCTAAAAGAAAACAACTCCTCATCAATCATATTGCGCTGGTACTAACAAATTAGGCGGTACCTATTTACTCAACAAACCGTTATTTATTAATAACCGTTATCTCGGACCCTCTGTGCCCGAAAATCTATTTCAAGTGAGCGCAATATTCTCAATAATTCCATAACAATTTGATTGCTACACATTATCCTAATTATAAATGTTATAGAACCCGTGTTCGGATGAATATCTTGGATGGCTCTTGTAATAGTTTATAATTAGTTCTCGCTCTGGTAGCGCCCAGGTGTCATGCACCTCGGACGTATTTTATTTATAAGAAGTTTAATTCCACGTTGCAGTTTCTGTTCTGTGGATTCGTTATTGTCATGGTCAGTGCACGCACGAGTGATCTTTAATGACTCCTTATTATCTACAATTTCTTCATTCTTCCAACGTTATTTTTCACACTTTCGTCCAGTCTGAGTGACTTCAGATGGCTATCCAGATTTTTCTTTTTCGTAACACGATTCCTTTTTTCCTATTTCCGAAAGTAATTAGGTTTTTGTTGAGATAATGGAATGAGAGATTCATTGTGAATAGTTGGAATCCACTCGACCTAGATCTGAAGAGTTCCGCTGTTAATACTACTCGAGACAGAGTGAAGTCTTGAATTAATACAAGTGGCACTTTTATTTTAGTAATATTTCATCATGTTTTAGTATTTAAGGAATTCGAGTTCATGAGATCGATTACATACAGAAAATATGAATCGACCACCCTGTACTTAATATCATTCATAATACTAATAATAATAATAATTATAATACGCATGGAAGTGGACCACAAAAATGAATTCCTTTGTTATGCGTTCCTATTACAAGATTACAAACTTGGAATCGGAAATGACAGCATAAAGATACGCGTTACATCTTGCGTTCATAGAAAAATATCCGGAATTACAGCACATATCCGAGCAGAGAATATTTCGGATCAACGAAGAATAATCGTTAAAAACAGGCTACTTTCTTCAGAAACGCTGCAAATCATACGAGAAGACGTCATAATGGAACTCAGAAGTGAAGATGATACTCATAACGGTATACCTATCGTCAATGAAAGTGTTACAGGTAATATCGAAGCCACGGAACCGAATATTAACATGGAACGTCCTCCTGAGCCGAATCAGCAGAACGAATTTATGTATTTAGCAAAACTCAACAGTAGTAACCCAACTAAAAGACCTAAACTGCCCACACTCAACCAAGAACACCAATATCATCTTAGCAAGCGTAAACTCAGTGTTTGAAGAATATACCGACCAGAACACCTCGGAGAAGATTCACACTTTGATTTATTATGGAGCAGTAGCGGTTCTTCGACTTCACAAACAACAAATCTCCACAACTCTGATTCAAGCTGAGCCAAAAATCTCAGAGAATTCTTCTCAGCAAAAGCTTTCACTTCTGACCTCTATAGAGTGGCATCGTTGGCTGATAAGGGATATACATCTCTAAATCTTGCTACCAGAGATGATGCTGAATCTACCGTTCCTATCAGATACTGACAAACAAGAGCAATGGTCAAGAAAGGAATTGCATGGACGACATCACCATGAGATTAATCAACCACACATCGACAAATAAGCCTCCAACAAATGATTCATGAAAGGAGAATTATTCGCGGAAACAGAGGGATTCCTTATGGCCATCCAAGACCAAGTGATCGCTACAAACAACTACAAAAAATTAATTGTGAAGGACGGAACATTACAAACAGATAGGTGCAGATATAAGACCGGAGACTATACAGCATATTACGTCCGGATGCGAACAACTGGCCAATACGGACTATGTTCACAAGTGTGCAACATTATCCATCAGAAACTTGCACACAAGTACGGACTTCTGAATACCTTCCAGCCATATTACAAGTATCAATCGGCGCCCGTATTGGAAAAGGACTCTATCAGATTATACTACAATAGGCCTGTTATCACTGGTCGAATGCTGATGAATAATAGGCCGGACATAGTGGTGTGTGATAAGAGAGCCAGAACAGCAATGCTGGTGGATGTCGCCATACCAAATAATAACAACGTGCTGAACAAGTTCCAGGAGAAAAAGTCCAAACACACAGACCTTGCTATTGAGATCAAGCAGATGTGGCACCTCGAGGAAATAGATATTGTTCCTGTCATCGTATCCTCGACTGGTTTAATACCCGAAACTTTGCATGATAGCCTTAAGAAATTAGAATTGTATAAGAATACCTATATAGAAATGCAAAAAGCTGTAATTCTTAATACATGTAGGATAGTTAGGAAACTTATGTCAAGTATATTGTAATCGAGCCTATCCCCTTTGATTGCTAAATCTGGGAAAGCTAAATTATATCCAGCTAACAGCTGAGATAGTGTATAAGTCCACGATAATAATAATAATATGGTTTACTTAGTAAAAGAATCATAAAGAAATGGAAAACTTGATGTAATATAGTAGGTACTAACCTAACCTAAAACTTTGCCTGATAGCTTTAAGAAATTATAATTGCATCACAATACTTATGTAGAAATGCGAAAAGCTATAATTCTTAATACATGTAAGATAGTTAGGAAATTTATGTCAAGTATATTGTAATCGAGCCTATTCCTTTTGATTGCTGAATCTGGGAAAGGTAAATTATGTCCAGCTTACAGCTGAGATAGTGCATAAATAATAATAATAATTTCAGAGCCATTTTCAGATACTTATATAAATGAAATTGTCTCAATTATTTTTCACAATTCTTTTAATAAATATATCTCCAAAAATTCGCGAATTCCTCTAATTTCCTAATACTGTACTTTTTTGAGTTACGCTGAAGTACATTTATAGCAAGTAGTAAGTTACGAAACGTTAATTTGCAAAATAATAAGGCAAAAATAAGGCCGATTTTTGACCTATTTCAATAAGAAATCAGAAGAAAGAACCTTTCAACACCTACAACCTTTTGATTAAAAAATTCTTCTGTAGGTGCTTCAGTTTTCCTTTCTTTTATATAACCTCATTTATTATCTACATAATACATCTATTGATATAACTATTTCGAACTGCGAAAAACATAGTGAGGTCAGTCACTCAGTGGCGTTCTATTCATCAACGTATCCTCCAAAATAAAAATTTGATTAAATTAGGTTTTCCGGTAAACGTATTTACCAAGTCATTTATATGCCTCAAGATAACAATCTCATGAACAAGAGGATGGTATTCTAATTGAAGTTGCTCACTGAATGACACTTCATTAAAATGTTGTTATTTAACGAGTAGCGTAAACGAGTTGAAGTGGTATTTTTCATGGTTTCTTTCGGCAGAATCTCTAATTTTATCGACAGATAGTTGGTCACATCCACATCAAGCTTTCTCAGTATTTCTTTATGAACTTTATACTTTCATAGTAACAACGCGTTATATATACTTACCAAATAGTTATTCAAAACCTTCTAACCTTCTTCAACAAACCTTTCATTTGTTACAGTGGAAGTTCAATAAAAATATCTCCTAATGTATGAAGCGCATTGATAATACCAGAGTTATACTTATTCCAAATAAATCCATCAGAAATTCGATATTTTGTGGTACTTGCTTGGTCTGCGAAAATTTTATTGAACGTACAATAAACTTAAATTGTCTCCATGACTAAACGTAGGTTTGTGCAATAAATTTTCCGCATTTAAAATTGAAAAACTCAGAAATACTAATACGGCTGAACAATAAATAATCGATATAGAAGCCGGTAAAATTCAAAGGGAGGATCAGATCAGCCTACGATATATGTGTATAAATCAAATATTTTCCCTTTGTTGAAGTGAATAACAAGAGACATGGGCGAGTAAACGTTCAACACAAAGCATACAATAACTTTTGAAATTAAAAAGAGAAGTACAGCCGTACAACGCCAACCCATAAAACAGGGAATGAATCTTTCCGCCCAACCCATTATCCGGTTACTCACGTGATGGCGCTAAGTTAATCCACATTTCCATAAGTTATATCCGGTCGCAAATATAACTGCATATACCGAAAATGTTAAAAATTCTCAACAGTGGCTTATGCTCAAATCATTTTTCATATACAGGACAGGACTTATATCACTGAAAAGTGACCTGAGGTCTTTTTCAAAAGATACACTCTTGAAATGTTAACACCATTCGAAGTATTTGCAATCACCATGTTGTCTTATAGGTCCAGAAAACTAAACAAACTCCAAAGTTCGGGAAATTGTGGGCAGCTTGGCATTAGTGTTATGCAAATTAAATGAAAAGTCCCGATCGATCCACCCGACGCGTCATGAACTACGCGGGGTCAAAGGACACGAAATGCGGTTTCAGGCAAATATCTCGAGAACGAGTGCTGAAATATGCGAGCGTCACACTATACTTGCCCTTTTACATCTAAGATGGTAAATACCCTTCTTAGGGTTTCGCATTACAAAAGTTAACTGTCAAGACACTTTTCTCAAGAATACGTATAGTAATACCGTCCACGCGAGAAAGAACATTGAAAGTATATGGAGAAAAGAATGTTGTCTCGAATGTTATTCTGTTCCGAAAATATTTTCAATGCTGTGGCACTTCCGGTTATACCGGAAGTTGACACCATCTTTGTAATTTCAAATGACATAATGTATGTTTCTAATTTTTTTTATTGTAGCAAATTAAGTTCTGAACATTTTTTTCTCTTATCATCACCACCTGAAATCAACCGAAAGGAAGAATAAATTTTTCAATCGGAATTTATTTTGGTTGCCTCTTTGAAGGCATCATAAAAATACTAAAGATCATTCAATATCGATATATATATATATATATATATATATATATATATATATATATATATATATATATATATATACAGGATGTCTACTATAAAAAGTGCCAAAAAAATGTCCCATTACATCTTTTCGAGAAGTTGATAATTATCGAGTGATTTAACACTTCTTGATTTTACGAGATTTTTGCTTTTCTCTATAAAAACAAGAATATTTCTGTTATTTTCACAGCTACATCAAATCTGACCATACCATCGGAAAGATCATTGAATTTGATATAAGATAGGAAAGTACTAATGGTAAATAAAATTTGTATACGGGTGTTGTAAAAGGCTAAATGAAAAATTGTGAAATGTGGTATTTTCTTGTTAGCTGTACCACTGAAAACTGATCGATAAGTAGCTGTTTTTTTGTTTTTATAGAAAGAAGCAAAATATTTCGTAAAATCAAGAAGTGTTAAATAACTCGATAACTATCAACTTTTCGAAAAACTGTTATGGGACATTTTTGTGGAAATGACTTGTAAAATCACCTACTGTAGTTTGGCACCTTTTATAGTAGTAGATAGTATATATATATATATATATATATATATATATATATATATATATATATATATATATATATATATATATATATATATATTCTTTTGAAAAGAGAGGATTTACAAAATTTCGAATAATTGTATTTACAATAAATGCTTATATCTATAATTTTGGTGTGTGTCAGAAAAACACAAGTGTGAGCTCAGGAAAATGTAACCATACTACCTTGCGTATGATTCAATAAACGAGTGAAAAACCTGAAGAAAAAACTCTTTTCCTGTCGCTATTGCACTAACAATAGCTCGTCTGTTTATGTTATGTTAGTGTCGTGTGTACACAAAGAGTACCAACGATTTTTCTGCTTAACAACTTCAATTCTCATCTTGCAATCCAGGCGAAGACAAGGGTAAAAGGAAGAGGGTTTGGGACAGGAATCTGTAACAACGGAAAAAGAAAACCAGCAGAAAAATATTTCAACAATCATACATGACTCTTATATGTCTAAACACACTTGAATTTAAGAAAAGATTTTGCATAGCAAGCAAGGCCATAAAAAGGACTAAGGAGATAATCAAAAAGTACATAACCTGCCATATTTCCTCTTTCGCGGAAATGTTATTCCGTCGCAGTGTGAGTCTTCTGAAACATACTCACTTCCTTGTTCTTGCTTGCCAATTTTGAAATATAATCGCAAAATCCCTTCAATATTCAAACTCAACAAAACAATTCCCTCTCTGTTTGACCGAGAGAGCCCCGATGGCCAACTTCGGTCTTCTGAGTGATGCCAATTATGAGCTATAGATGTTCTAGAAACATTACGAACCCAATAATTTGGGTTGACATCTCCCATATATTATTTCTTCGTGGTACTTGTTTAATTTAAAGAAAAGTTTACGAAAAAATTTTGACAGTGGATATAATTATACGGCATAGTGTCGATAGTCAGAATTCACTGAAAAAATGTTTACTCACTAATTTTGGGGCTCAGAATCCAAATCTGAAATCGTTTTCCCCCGGGGGCTATCGTTTAAGAGAAAGAAACAAAATTTGTTATACGACGTACGGTTCAAAACGATGCAAGAAAGAGATAGAAGTACTCACTATCTCCCCCGTGTACAAAGTGTACAAATAGTGTTCTACACTGGCGAAGTTTAGCCGTGGCTACTCTTCTGCTCAACCAGTAAATTATAAATAAAAAATAATAACTGAGACTGAAATTCAAATGGGAATATTTCTAAACCTAACCTAACTAACCTAAATTTACCTAAAACCTAACCTACTAACCTATCCAATTCAAAATTATAAATTTAAATTAGGTTTGAGGTTCGGTTAGGTTAGTTAGGTTTGGTCTGAAGATATTTCCATTTGAATACCCCTCTCTGTTATGACGGGAGATGGCGAGTCAGTATTGTTTGGATCATGTCACGTAGGTCTTGGATTGTATATGTGTGAAATTGTTGCCTAATATTTAGGTTGTAGGTATACTAGATGATTTGCTCCTTTGCCGTTTGCTGATACGTTTCCGTTTGTGCTTCTCAGTAATGATTTGAATACCGTTACACTGCCAAATTATTACTCTATATGGTTAAATGGCTTCGCTATTTTCTATTTTTAAGTAAATAATGGTGAAAGTGTTAATTGATCAAATATTGAATCGAGAGCATTTTTGGGCAAGTATGAACAGCTATTATAAATTAAAACTGAAATTTTCTCATTTTGTTGAATTGTTGTATACATAGTGGAAATGGATTATCATGCTATATTCCACAATTATAATTTCTCAGAAATAGAGATAACAAAATGACGCTTATGATTCCAATGGCAACACGAGAATAATCTCAATCAAAGAATATGTCACGAATCTGACAACACTGTATGAAATTCAAGTGCATTCGGCAAACAGCTGATGGACTCGTTTTGGGTGCGCAAAACTGGTCACCATACAAGACATGATTATCCATCAAAATTCTAACATTTCGGAATTCCGATGAGCAAATATAACGGCGTAAATTTTAGCAGATTACTACTATTTCCTTTGGTAAATCCCAATTCCATAACAAATCAACATTTGTTCTATAAGATAAAACTTCGAACACTTGTATCCATTTACGAAAATAATTAATTAAGATGAAAAAACATCAATAACTTATTCAGTTCCACCAAACCGTCAAAAAGAACAACAACGATGTCAACGATGTTTTACGTGACGTAACAGTTTCTGATTGGCATTCTCAGCCACGTGATTGAATATCTAAGTCAGCCGAATTCAGAAACTAAAATATAAATAATCCTTATTTGTTTCAATAAATAATCCTGTTTTTTGTAACCTCCACGTCATCGATAATCATTAGATACTCCAATCCATTATATTTATTCGTAGTGGACACAAGCCTACTTCGCATAAATTTTATTCTTTCGTGCATCTGAGAGAAAAGTATGAAATTATTCTAAAGAAGTCTTAGAAGATTAGACTCGATAGAACTCCATGGCTTCCATTGGTACGGTAAAACATAATTATTCGGAAAATTCAATCTATTCTTCTCCAAATTATTAATGAATCTATCTAACCTTCCATAAAATAATCAATATTCAACTTAACGTAACCGAATATTCATTCATTCATTCCTGTCCTCCTAATTAATGATTTCTTGTTGCTTATGTGCAGATTCTTGTAGAAGGCCTACATTTTTGAGTCTAAGCGTTACTTGGCGATTTGAATTCATTAAGAAAATACATAACAGATCCGTATGAATTAAAAGGAATAGATAGACGCAATTGACTGAGGTAATCCACAGTGGGTACTTCTCTTTCATCTACTAAATCGGTTTCTATTGGGGTACCCCAGTGTTCAGTTGTTGGACCCATTATATTTGTTCTATATAGCTTTGATCTTCCATCTGTCTTACATTCACTATGCTCACTTTTTTCGGTTCGGTCTGATTGAGTTTTTCAAAATATTTATGTTTCTGTTATAATTCAGTAGCACACTGTTACATTAAATTGAGCATTACGTTAATCTTTCATCTGTTACACAGCACAAATTTTGTATTTTTTTTCTTTTATGCAAGTGAGTTTATCGATTCACATCTAAACTCTTCTGAAATATAATAATAATAATAATCCAATCAACAATAGGTGTGGGAGCACCCCAAATCTCACAGTAAAATAATTTAAAAGAATTCTGAAAACATTTATTTTTCCTTACTCATTTCTACGTTCTCATCACCTAAAAAATGTATAAAATGAAAAAAAACGATTCTTCGAAAAGAAAGAAGGACTGAAACTCCTAGAGAAAAGATTGTAGGTGTTAAAAGGATCCATTGGATCATTTTATTTTGCCATACATCGATTAGTTCACTACTTGTCAAGGTATATCGAAAAAAATTACAACAATCGATTTCGGTAACAGCCATTATCGGGAGAGAAAATTTGGAAAGAATATTCAAAATTTGGTTATTTAAATTTTTCTTTATGTGAGAGTTAAAAGGAAAGCTTCAATAGATTGATTCAAATTATTTAATTAATTCTTATTTGAAAAAAAATTTAATATTTTTTTACCCTGGGCTACATTTTGACGAAGTAGTAAGTTACGAAACGTTTTAATTTGCTAAAAAGGTAAAAATGAAAATATTGGATTGTCGATGGGTTTTCTAATATATCTCAAAATTAATGCTCCAACCGATAAATGAAAAATTAATCGATAGATCCTTTCAACACGAACGGAAACTCGTTATTTCCAATTTTACGAATTTTTTAGGTTACGAAGTACATTGAAGATCTAATGGAAATAAAGAAAAGCTATCTTTTTCAGAAAATTTTCTTCTACACGATAATATCTTTTGGAAATTATACTGATTGTACTAAAATTTATTGCACTAGTAGATCGATTCTCTTTCATTTTTCTTCATTTTGTTCATGGAAATATTTTCAGGAGAAAATAGAATTCAAAGAAAAGTAGTAAAGATTATATATTTAAGAATTTTTGTTTGCTATGTAACGGATAAATAAACGCAGGTACCATTTTACAGTACGAATACAACGGGACATGGTTTTGCGGAAGTAACATACGGACGTGTACGTCCAAAATTTCAACATAATGACCAACCTTACGACGCAGGAGGTCCTCGTTAAAATTTTAGTTGGACTAGAATATGATTAATACACAGCAATTGATACTGTGATAACATAATTATATGAATTCAAATTTATTCGGTTAATAACTGCGTGGGTACATTTCATCTGAATCGAAACAAATCTTATTTTGACAAAACACACAAAAAACGTTCGTTCATTCTTTTTCAAAGCAATCTGTGTTCTGCTGTATAGTACATAGGTATTGAAAAATTCGCGTTACATTCCTTTTAATATCCCAAAAAATTTTAAAATATTCAAATGAAAATTAAAGGTAAATACTATTGAGATCTAATGATGAGAATAATTTCCATACGTCATAATTTTAGTGGAAACTTGTGGAATTTTTAATTCTATTTCTGAAACAAAGATTACAATTTCTTTAGCTTGTATAGAACGTAGGTAATAAACAAATTCGGTTGTCAGTTTCAAATACATAAACTGTTTATCTAACAATTGGTTGCCAAGCCTAATAAAATGAAAATCTGCCAGACCACAGAAATAAATCCAAAGCCAACATGGTCAATATGTTATATTTTTGACTTGCTAGGTGGTTGAAGAAATGAAATCATGAAATTGAAAAACTTTTTTTTGTGATTGAACCGCTCATCATATCAAAATTTCTCAAGAGACATTAGTCTAGCAATGTCTGAAACAGTTTTGCTCAAACGTAGACAGTTGAAAAATTAGGGTTGATTGAAAACACGTTCAAGTTTTTAGGGGCACTTGTAAAACGTCAAGGTCATTGAGTGGATCACTGAAAAACGTGAATAACACATCCGATTACGCATACCAAATATGATTTCTATCGATCGAGTCGTTCTCGAATTATTGGAAAAATAAGAAAAAAATCTTTGGATTTGGCGACCTCTAGCGGCCAAACGAAGAAACTTTTCATATAGGTAAGTTGGCCTAAATCGACTTATTTTGAGCTGAAGAATCTGAGGTATAACGTTGTACACGCAATTCACGGACACCCTGTATATTAGCGTATTTCTGAATGAAAATGGAAATCTCTAAGCTGCTAGCCATGGTTGATTATCATGTGGTGAATATTTACTTTCTTAACGCTCAGAAATATTTAAATTGGTTTCTATTCATAAATATATGAATTAAACTAAGATTGATAGAAAAATTCAACATAATGGCAACATTCGAATTCGACTATTACGGTGTTGTTATGAACATTAAACGAAATAACTATTTAAGGAAAGTTTTTCAGTTGAACATTGTGTCCTTCCGTATGGACCTTGAAACTCATTGAAAAATTTGGAGAATTCAAAATATACGGAAACATAGAACGCGATGACTTCCATCACACCATAATAATACCGCAACATCCCGTAATCGTAATGGGTAGGGCTGCCATCGGCATGCGTTGGCGAACCGACTGAAAGAAGAGGATATGGGTGTATATTTCAGGTTTCCTGTCTGTCGCGACTGCTCCCTTCCTCCTTCCTGAAAAGGGTCTATAGAATAGACAAGAGTTATTCATAAGTACCAGTGACAGAACGTCATAATAGTACGCGAAAAGACAGAATTAAATATTCATAAATTTTCAATTCACGCTCAATATTTAAGACGACAACTGAAATTTTCAGAATGGCAGATATATTTAATTTATGAAAGTTTCGTCAATCCCCTCAACAATAGTTGTATGTATATTGGAAAACATAATATCTTATTCGTTGAGTTGTTGTGAAATAACTACTAATATTGGTAATTAAGAGCAGTGCCAATCAACGAATACAGCCACAATATATCCTGAAATAATATATATTTAAACAACATATTATTTTTATGAAAATTTATCGATTTATCAGAATATACCCAAACTAAAACACCATCAACCAAAGTCAAAATAGTAGCGCCTGATGGGTAGCAATCTCCGGAGAAATTTACATTAAGCAATAGTGAATTCAATTTAATTATTGTGTTTTTGTTATGAAGTTTCGAAGGATAGAATTTAATATTGCCAAGTATACTTATGATTAAACTTTCAGCAGATTTTATTTTTATATTCCTAGAATTTTTATTTAATTTTTGAGTTATACACGCAACCAAATTTATATGGAATCATCCGATATTCTGAATATTACCTCAGGGATTTTGGAAATTTGGAAGGATTGTTGGAATTGATTCTTCTTGAGATATTTCAATTGAAAAAGAAATAAATTAAGGTTTATTTCAAGAAAGAAACAAATAAAAGAAAATAAGAGACTTGCATATTTTGAGAAACCTTTGGAATCGTTTTTCAGCTCTCAGTTTAATAAGCTCAATTTCTTGATACTTAGCCATAAAATAATTGTCTACATTACGGAATCTTTGAACAAATTGTCTCCAAATTAAACTGATAATGTTAATCTATAAATGATACCAATGATACTAATATAACACACTTAAAAAATGGAAGATCACCTCTATAGCAATTAACCCGATATGTTTCTAATTTGATAATTACAAGGTCTTTATGAAAGTATCCTCCCAAATAATTTCCCAAAACTTCGATGATTAACGAAGTTCAAAGTTCAATGCCAACTCTGCTGAAAAATGTTTAATTATCCATGACAAATGAATAAAAAACTAATTAAAAAAGCTTAATTTTGCAGGAATTATAAATCATGATATAAAGACATGAATATTGCTTGGTGTCCGGAGGTTGAAATGAATTACTTTGGAAAAGCTACAGTTTTCATTATTTCATTTCAGAGTGTTACCAAAAAAGCTGAACTTGTAAAATTTCATAAGTGGTATTTACTACCGCTGCTCTTTTGTCATACCAACGAGAACAATACCGTTTCAGTATATTTGTATTGAATTTTATTATCCATATGCTAGATTTCTCTCCCTCAAAATTCTTTTTGCAATGGATGTTTGATGTTTTTCATAACCTAAAAGATCAGTAAAATTCAGAAAGAACGGTTTTCGTAATATATAATATATATATATATATATATATATATATATATATATATATATATATATATATATATATATATATATAAACTTGATACAAAAGAATTATTCAAAACAACTAAGCAGGATGCTTAGGACAGACTGCAGTTTCGCCCTTAAGATGTATCCAAGTGTTGGAATTTCTAACGTTCTCACATCTGTTTGTTATTGTTCGTATCTTTCTCGAAGTCCGATAGCGGGATCGCCGTCTCGGTCTATAGATGGCTACTAGATTCGTCCTTTCTGGAATCTATAGGGTACCCCGATGTAGCTTGATAGGATGCTGAGAAGCGATATGCGACATTGATGAGCTCCTAATAAGGGCGTTACCGTTCAGTAAGACTAAGCAGCCCTTGAATTATCTAGATATGTATCTTTCGTTTTATTATTACGTAGGAGATCTGTATATACCTTAGTCCTGTGAAAGGCAAAATATTGTGCCGAAACGTCGACTGAGTGTATGAATGAAGATCTTTGGAACAAAACTGGCTTAATTCCACCAATTCGAAATAACTTAGAAGAAAAATAGCCAACTAATCATTACCTAGGTTGTTCGTATCTTTCTCGAAGTCCGGTAGCGGGATCGCCGTCTCGGTCCATAGAGGGCGACTCTCGTACGTATGTACGAGGTGCGTCCTTTCTGGAATCGATAGGGTACCCCGATGTAGCTTGATAGGATGCTGAGAAGCGATATGCGACACTGATGAGCTCCTAATAAGGGCGAAACTGTAGTCTGCCGCTTCGTTTCTCGGCATCCTGCTTAGTTGCACTATTGTGGCTCTTGAGGGCTGCGTGCATGGCGGGCAGATTTGGGAACTAGTTCTTGGCAAGGAAGATTATTCATTGATTCACGGATTTTTGAATAATTCTTTTTGTCTCAAGTTTACATATGTAGAATCCTCGCGAAGTTTGTCGTGGAAGATATTTGTCTCATCATATATATATATATATATATATATATATATATATATATATATATATATATATATATATATATATATATATATATATTTTTCAATAAACAAATTACAAAACAAATAAAACAGTACTAATGAATGGGAGGGACTATGAATATAAAATGAATGACCTACTGAAGGATACGTCTACATACAAAAAAGAGAAAATGTATCTTACGAACAAAATACAACTAGAATTGAATAAAATGATTAACAATTAGTTGAATGAAAATACATCAACAAAGAAACCAAAAATGAACTGATGCCACAATGGAAGAGCCCCGTTTACATATGGTCTACCCAAATTACACAAGAGAGGAGATCCATCAAGACCTATTGTGAACAACATCCATGCACCTACCTATAACTTGGCAAAATATCTATCCAACATAATAAATAGCGTTCTAGGTAAAACCGATTACCATATCAAAGACTCTTGGAATATCCACTCCTTCATCAAGTCAACAAAGTGTTCCAAGACAATTTATATTGATGTCGTTAGATGTTGTTTCTCTATTTTCAAATATTCCCACTGATCATGCTCTGAGGATTGTACATAAAAGAAGGGAAGAATTATCTCAATTCACTGAATTACCAAAAACTCAATTCATTGATGCCACGAAGTTCTCTGCATGCAGTCGATTTATTTTGTATTCAAGAAATTTATTCATTTATTTTTCCAAAGCTATAGCAAATTTAGTTCTCGAGGACCTAGAAAGCGAGATATTATCAAAAATTTCTCATCCAAAATACAGAGAAAAAAAATTGAAATATATTAAAAACATATTAGGTAAAAAGCATACCCTGAAACGTATTATAAACCACTCATCAAGGAGAGAATACACCAAATATACAACTCTGCAGAAAGAACAAAGAACAATGCCGAATTTAAATACGTCGGACTTGACTACAACTCCCAATTATCCCAACAAATAGATAGATGCTTAGAGAAGAACATCATAAGAGTAGGTCACAAACCAAATAATAACACAAAAAGTTTTTTTTAACTAATATGAAACCACAGGTTGAAACTAAGGATGCAAATTATGAAATCAATATTCAACTGTAGTTCCTCTTAACCCTATTACCCAGTAAGAATAAATTATATATATATATATATATATATATATATATATATATATATATATATATATATATATATAT
Source organism: Cryptolaemus montrouzieri (assembly GCA_013387265.2). Classification (NCBI taxonomy): domain Eukaryota; kingdom Metazoa; phylum Arthropoda; class Insecta; order Coleoptera; family Coccinellidae; genus Cryptolaemus; species Cryptolaemus montrouzieri. Next base: position 132,662,520 of record JABFTP020000185.1, read on the forward strand.
ATATATACATATATAGCTAAAAAGCTCATATACAAAAATGTGAAATTATAATGTTGTAGGTGTTGAAAAATCAGTCTAGATTCTATACAACTTTTGAAAAATTTTTAGATTACGTTTTCTTATATCCAACCATTGCGTGTAATGAGTAACAGTTCAATGTATAATTCTACTAGAAAACAAAAATATGTTCGTGTAAATGAAAAAATAATAAATAAAATTCAAAATTCAAAGATTGATTATGATTTTCCAGAGGATCTCTAATGTACTTCTGACCTTAAAATTAGTGATATTGAAAAAACTGTTTTCCGTATGAAAGAAAACTGAAACTCTCGAAGAAAATGCCAAATTATAAGAACAGGTGCTAAAAAATAAGGTACCGATTCATATATCAGAAAAACCGATAAAAAACTTTTTTGTTTCAGCCATACTTCTTGCAAATTAACGTTTCGTAACTTACTTTATTCTGAAAATACCCCATTGTGAACCAAAAAAGTACATTTTTCTTTTAATTAAACGATTTCGTAAATTTTTTGAAACATCAATTTTCTGAAGGGAACATGTTTTGTAAATGGTCCTAGAAGCAAATTTAAGTTAATTTCTTCCCCAAAGAAATATACTATCACGTTTTTTTAATATTTCCTCCAATTTTCCTTTCTCGATAATGGCTATTACTACTTAAAACTCCAATGATATGATAACGATGTAGATATTCAATGATGGTATACGAGTAGAAAACGAATCAACAGTTGTTGAGTCAGAAAACCTATTAGAAGTATATTAAAAATCATCCAAATGTCATTTTGTGAAATACGTAATGTAATATCGAAAAATTAATTTTTTACTCAAATCTTCACATCCAGGCAATTTAACACAGAAAATGTTTTTATCAATTGAAACCAATTTTCTAAATGATAAATAGAAACATAGAAACAATTGAACTTTGTATGCTTGAAAAACTCTAGAAAAAATCGATTACCTTGGAACTAGCCAATCGATATTGCACTTTTCACATTTGAATAAACAGCAGGAAATCCTCCAGACTTTTACCTCAAATGAACAAGAAGAATGTCTTCACGGCTTGCTGCGTACCTAATTGATACTGTATCCTGTTTTATTCACTTATTTATACAAAATGGAAATAACGCGAGCTATTCTTGTGTGTTGTTTAACTAGAATATCAACGTGAGCTCCATACTTGCTCGCTCGTTCATCATGAATTTTTCCTTCCCGTCATTTTAACTGTTGGTCTCATCACCGTTATGAATGATATTCCAAAATTTCTGAAATAAATAGAAGAACTTCATTTTATTAATTTTCAATGGGTATAATGCAAAATTAGGCATAGCTTCAATGCTCAGTCATAAGAAATATAGATAGTTTTCATTTCTTAATGAATCTATAGATAGAGATTTTTAGTCGTACATATTTGCATCGAATATTTGTTATTTCATTATTCAGTTGTTTTTCATTTTTTCAATAACCTGTTTAAGTTCAGGAATCTAACCTAGCCTACTATGGTTCACAATAAATAATCTTTATTATCTAGTTTATTCAATTCAATTTGGATCGGAGCCAATCAATAAGAAGTTCATTTCATATTGCCACGAAAAGAGCATTCCTTCTAAATAATTGAAGTGATACATTGAAATGGTCCAAATATCTAAAGTCTCTCGCTTTTTTCACCATTATCAATATGAATTGAGTAACTTCTTATCTCTTTCAACTTTTGAAGCCATATTGTACACGAATTCACATTGTAAACGTTAAAACTGACAAACGCTAAACGTTTATCAGTTCTAAAATATTCTACCTGCCTATACAGGTATAACAAAGAAGGAAGCAGGTATTTTATGATTCATATATATTCAGATGTGTGCAAGTATATTTGCCTGATTCAACTCAGTGAAAAACTAAAGAGATTTGAGGGGAACATAACGGAAAAATATTACTTCGTAAAAATCGTTGTCTAATTAGTTATTATTTTACAATTATAATATATTTGACATCCTAATTTTCATAATGAATTGGTTATCGTAAGAAAGCATAATCTACTATTTGTAAGATGTACGTTATTCTCAAGTGTTCAAATTCAACTAATCTGTACTGTTATAGTTGTAACATTCTTTATTTGTTCCAGGGTCCGCAATCCTTCCAGTGAAATTTTCCAAGTTCTCTGCACACCACCAACGCCAAAACTCAATGGTTCTATGAATGGTACTACTTCGCCCAGGCGTGGCTCTCAGCATTCGGATTCATTCTCAAGACTTTTCGGACAAGAAAATTCCAAAACGCCACCACGCCGAGCTTCCCTCACGAAACAAGGTCTGTACCAATTTCCATTTCATCTACCATTATTTGGTAATATTAATTGTAATTACTAAAAAACGAATTATATGTAAGGCCGAAATGTGGAAATATGTACATATATATGTAATGATTCTTCGAAAATATATGAATATTTCAGAAAATATGTAGAGTATAAATATTAATTGAAGGGTTTTTAAGCACAAAAGAGCTCTTAACTTAGAATTTATTCATAAAACTTAAGATTATTCTATTCTTTATTATAAAACGAATCAATAACTAAATGTTTTCAGAAAAGAAATTATGACTCTTATCGCTAAACATATGTTTATATAGGGTGTTAAATATTAGTTACAAGTCACAACTTGAGGAGGTGAATCTATGTGAAATTTTAAGATGAAAAGGTCCGCAAAAGCTTCGTTACGGAGCTACAGGGTGTTGCAATTTCGTGAAAAAATTGATTTTTTCTTCGAAACTTTTTGGGATATTCAGCCGAAATTTGGAATGCAAGCTATTTTCCACAGCCTCCAGCATTACACGTCCTAAATTTTAACTAGAATCTACAAGGTGTTTTCTTTTCCGGAGCCATGTCTTCTTTTGACCTTACAAACTTTTTTTCAGTACGCCACTGATCAGCGTACAATCAATTTTCATCATCTTCGTTTAATTTAGAAACTTTTTTGACACTGGTAATTTTTTCGTATCCCCGACCGTTCTCGAGCAAAAAATTATTAAACGATTGTATCCATTCGCTGAATTGAAAGCACTTCTAATTAAAAAAAGTAGGCTTTGATATTTTTCATTTATTTATTAATTTTGACAGTTGCTTAAGTTGAACCAGTGTAGTCTGCTCGAATTGTTCATTAAATTAACGATTAGTTATAAGTCTTTTGAAGTTATTGCTGTAAAGGAAAATGGCTAATTTTACTAACGCCGAATTGGCTGATATCCATTACATGTACGGTCTGGCTGACGGAAACACAACAGAAGCTAGGCGATTATATCAGGTGCGCTGTCCAAATTGAGTTTCACCAGACAGGCGAACATTTTCAAATATTCACAGAATGTTGAGGGAAGCTGGTACGTTCACTGCAAATAATCAACTCAAACTATGAGAAGTGCAGATATTGAGGAAGCAGTTTTGAATTCTATTGATTTGAATCCTCATGTGAGTACAAGAAAAATTGGAAATCAGTTGAATATTTCACATGTTCTAGTTTGGAGGATTCTCCACGACTTTTATTGTACTTGTTTCATATTCAACGCGTCCAAACTCTACTTCCTCGAGATTTTCCTTCAAGACTGAATTTCTGCCGATGGTTCTCAGATAAAATTAGAGAAAATGCTCATTTTGAAATAATGTTCACATACGAAGCTAACTTTTCGACAACTGCTATCACAAATTTTCACAATAATCATTATTGGGCTGAGGAAAACCCCCATTTGATTGAAGAATCTCATCATCAAGAACAATTCTCACTAAATGTCTGGGTCGGAAAAATTGGAAATTATTTGATTGGGCAATTTTTTTGGCCTAACAGACTTAACAGCCCCGCTTATCGGCAATTTCTCGAGGAGGAGTTACCTTCATTGATCGAGGAGGAGTTACCTTTATTGATCGAGGATGTGCCACTTTTAGTGAGAAGCATAATGCGGTTCATGCATGACGGGGCACTAGCACATTTCAGTGAAGAAGAAGAAGGAATTCGTGAATAATACATTTAACAACCGATGGATAGGTCGGGATGGGCTAGAACCATGGCCTCCTAGGTCCCCAGACTTAAATAGACTTTTTTTTATGTGGATATCTCAAATGTTTGTTTATACCCCTCCAGTGAACACTGTAGAAGAATTGAGAAATCGAATAATAACCTCTTGTGACACGATAAGAAATACCCCTGTATTCTTGCAGGTGGATGACACTTCCAGCAATTTATTTAGTTTTTAATTGTTCATTATTTTAGTTTGATATCGAATGAGTATAAGTTGAGTCTCAGAAGACGAGCTATCAAAATAAAAGCAAATTTTGGGCATACCTTTCTATTATTTTTTTTATTTAGCGAATAACATACAATTCAATTTCAATAATTTTCCACTCGAAAACGGTTGGAGCACCTTAAATTACAAGTATCAAAGAAGTTTCTAAATTGGACGAAGATGACGAAAATTGATTGTACGCTGATCAGTGGCGTACTGCAGAAAAGTTTGAAAGTGCAAAAGAAGACATGGTTCCGGAAAAGAAAACACCTTGTAGATTTTAGTTGAAATCCAGGCCATGTAATGATGGAGGCTGTAAAAATAGCTTGCATTCCAAATTTGGGCTGAATATCTCAAAAACTGCAGGAGTTTTGAAGAAAAAAACAAGACATTTCAACACCCTGTAGCTCCTTAACGAAGCTTTTGCAGACCTTTGTTTATTTTTTTCTCAAAATTGCATGTAGATCTACCTTCTCAAGTTGTGACATACTATTATGTAACACCCTGTATAAAAAAACTCAGTTTCTAATTTTTTCAAAACCTTCATTATTTTCTGAAACGGTTTTCAATCAACCGAATACAATTTCACATCTAACCTTTTCGCATTCATTTTTTAAGTTTTCAATTATTCTTACAGAATCAGTTCGAGGCTGGTACTTTTCTAAAGTTGAAATTGAATGGGGGATGAAGCTATAATTTTGTTTGACGAATAAAAGACTTCTATGCACTTCTTTATTTCCTAATAAAGTTGTCAATGATACTACAGAGGAGGAAAAATCTGATATTGCGTTAATGATTTTTTTGATGCATTTGAAATCTTCCGCATTGAGCCATCCTATCGGGGCAATACTGGTTGTGCGTGGTAGATGCACATTAGACAATCTTTCTTCATATAACTGCTTGGAGAATTTTTTTTTACGTTACTTATTAAGTCATTCTATGTGCAAATTTTTCTCGAATAATTTCTACTACTCTGTTAACTCCATGAGCAAAGCATGTGATGTGAACTATATTTTATATTTTTAAATTTTGTCCTGTCTTTATCATGTAAGCTAATGATAAAAATTACAAATTTGTTCAATGGAACTGTATTTGGTAGGAAAAAAATTGTCAATCCATCTTGTATGAATCTTGTAACAACTGCATTATTCGCTTTTTCGAAATGCTTAAAGGCTATTAGAAATGAATGCCCTGGTATTTTTTCGTCCAGTGCTCCAATGTATGAATGAACTTTGTATCTACAACAAACATCTGTCCACAATAACATAAGAGTGATTTTCGTCTATAGCGTCTCTGATTTTATTCATTATCATTCTGAATACGTATATACACGACGCTTGTTTTTCTTCATGTTGATTCATCCAGGATATTGAATTCACAATATTTTCCCAAGCAAGACTTAAGATTATTGTTATTTATCCTTTTCAATGGATTATTTGAAATAACTAAAGCTGTATTCAAATCTTTCCTTATTTCGTTTTATTTTTATGAGAGACCAATTGTTTGAGAGATTGCTGCCATTTTCCTTCGATCCTCAATCTTGCAATACTCGAAACAATCTTGGATGGTTTTAACATGATGGTTTACGTGAAATTTGGTATCAGCTTCAATCTGAAACAGATAATTCAAATTATTAAAAGGCCTTTTCATCAACTACATAAATTTTACGGGATATTTCCCCTAATTCTTAATTAATTCGATTGAAAACAAACCGTTGCAATCAAAAGGGCTTTTCACCTCCAGAATTAAGGAAAACATACAAAGAAAGAAGAGAGTTATAATGAAGAGTATTCTTTACCCCATTAAGATAGGAGAGAAAATGAATAATATTTTTATGAGTACGCTGTACAGAGTGGGCAAATTTCGATGTACAATCGGAGGCAAAATTAGCGGAACACTCGAAAATTTAACCAAATTCGAAGTCCGATATTTTTCCTAATTCTCAACCGATTTAGATGATTTTTTCGGCAAATTATAGATCAATTCTTCTGCTTTGTAGAAATTATAAGAGAAAACAAAAAAAATTTGAAAAAAATTATATTCGGGGGCAAAACTAAAAATGTTTTTTTGTCAGAAATTCACCCTGTGGTCCAAGTTGAAACGTACAATATCATGGTCTGTCAAGACACATCTTCCTACAGTAACGCCCTTCTTGTTTTATGCATTTATCTCTATTTTTACAAGAGATATCCAATTTGAAGCGAAAAGTCACAAATTTCAAGAATTTATTTTTTATCTTGCGTAGGTGCATAACATCGGAGGTTAGCCAAAAAATAAAATCAAAATTAGAGAAGCGGAAATCTAACGAAATGAAAATTTTTGAAATTCACTGGCCAATTTCACGCTCCGGGAGAACTCGAAGTACACTGGAAAAATTGTTGATTTTGCACATTCATTTTTGAATTTTTTTGTGTGACACTCTATAATAATTATCATTCCTGTCCAAAATTGAGAGCAGGTGTGTATCCTGGCGATACACTCGTGAAATGAAATGAACATGTTGAGAAAAATGTTCATGATGACCCACAAAAAAAAAACATTTGATTTTAGTAGCGAGTATGACCGCCGAACACCCCCCCCCCCCAACGTGTTCGATCGGGTTTAAATCCGGTGACCGCGACGGCCAGTCCATTCGTGTGATCCCAACTTCATTGAGATATTCTATCACTATGCGCGCAGTATGAGAGCGCACGTTATCGTGCATAAAAAGGAAATTTTCCCCTATGTAAAGAGCAAAAGGCACAACATGGGGCTCCAAGATTTCTGTTATATACCGATGGGCATTAAGTGATCCATTGCCAATAATCTCCAGTTCGGTTCGTACTCCCAAGCATATGCCACCCCATATCATAACTGACCCTCCACCGTATTGCTCAGTTCCTGCGAAGTTCGCTTGATTGTACCGTTCCCCTCGATGCCTCCATATTCTATCTCTACCATCCACGAAATTCACACAATATCACAATATCGGCTCTCATCACTAAATAAAACTCGTCTCCACTGATTAATTGTCCATGCTACATGCTACCTAGCAAACGGCAATCTTGCTACCCGATGGGCTCTATCGAGTCTTGGTGCTCTTGCTTGCACGTATGATCTCAGACCAACTTCATTTAATCGTCTTCTGACTGTCCTCACACTGACGTTAATGTTATCCACTGCTTGTAAAAGGTTACGTGCCTGAACAGCAGTAAAACGAGGATTTCTTATGGTTTGATTGACGATGAAACGGTGATGTATAGCGCGGTTTGCCCGATTTCTTCCTTGTCCTCGCCTCCTCACGTACAATCCAGTTTCCCTGTAACGTCGGTAGATTCGATGGATAACAGACGTCGAGACACCCAACATGGTACCGACTGAGCGGTAAGTGCGCCCTTCCTCGATCAATGTAACTGCCCTTGCTACTGAGGTTGGTGGTAAATCTTTCATTCCGAATGAAAAATACCGTTTCGAATCGTAAACAGTAAAAGAATCACAAAACACCAACCGATCGAATTTGTATCAAATCAAAGAATGGAAAACTCTCATTCTTTAAACAAGTGCAAATGTGGTCATATACAAAAAAACGTGTGTTGTATTTCATATTTGATAAAAAAATGGTGTGCACATGTGTAAATGAAAAGTTTTAGCAATGGTCCCAGAATTCGGTTGTGTATTTTAATACCTGCCGACTGTTATCTCCTATGAATTCCTAATTTTCACCAAATTAACCAAATTGTCATCAAAAACTAATGCAATTCGAACATAAAAATCGCAAACGACAATTTCGACACGCCTGAATGATAATAAGAAAATTCCAAATTGATAGACGAATTTTAATGACAATTTCTTGATTCAACGGAAGTTCTCCAAAATGGTAAATTCCCACTTGAAATTAAATAAATTTTGCAAAAATAGAGATAAACGCATGAAACAAGAAGGGCGTTACTGTAGGAAGATGTGTCTTGACAGACCATGATATTGTACGTTTCAACTCGGACCACGAAATTCCACAGGGTGTTACAAATTTTTGACAAAAAAAACACTTTTAGTTTTGCCCCCCTATAAAATGTTTTTCAAATTTTTTTTGTTTTCTCTTATAATTTCTACAAAGCAGAAGAGTTGATCTATAACTTGCCGAACAAATCATCTAAATCGTTTGAGAATTAGGAAAAATATCGAACTTCGAATTTGGGTAAATTTTCGAGTGTTCCGCTAATTTTGCCTCCGAGTGTATTTGTACGTAGCTATGTGAATTTGACTGATATCTCTTTCCGCTCTGGACTTATTCAAAATTTTCGAATTTTGGAAAAATCGTCCTGCGCAGATATCTCGGTCACCATAGAAGTTACAGAAAAATAAGTTTGACATTCTGCAGAGACTTTTTTGAGTGAAATACAGTGCTGTGTAAAAAATTCTTCTTTAGCTCAGCGCTGCTTTTTTTAAAATACGAACCATATGAAATTTAACCCCTATTGGATGCAGTAATTTTTTACCTTTTCAGAAATATATAACACTAGTAGACAATTATTGCATTCAATACCTATCCTATCTAAGATCATGGTTATTTCTATAGTTGGATTCGATTTAGACCATAGCAATTAACTGGGGTCTTAGAGTTTGACATTTACGATTTCCATTTTCAGTATAGGTATTGATGTTTATTGAATATCGAAATAGCTGCTTGTAAGTTGTATGTTAGTACATTTAAGCTGAGATTGAGGTTTTTTCAAGATGCAGAATAGAAATCATAACTATGGAAATTATGAAAAGTTCAATAGGATGGAATGTTATATTCTTAGTGGGAATGAGTCAGCAACAACAGCCGAAACATATTTCAACCTGCAAGGCACCAGCCAAATAAATCTATTCTTCGAATGAAAGAATGAGAAATCTTATCAATGATTCAGAAAATCAAGAATTAATAATATCATGTAAGTGATGGAAAGGAAGCAACGAACGAAGTGATAGGTGCTGTAACGGCGAAACCTTTAATTTCGAGTAGACAAATAGAAGCAGAAACAGGAATTTCGAGACATCGGGTGCTCGACATTCTGAAGGAGAACCAGTTTAAACGCTACAAAATGCGAGTCTCCCAATTTTTACAGCCGGAGGATCCCCTTCGCCGACTAAATTTCTGCAATTGGTTTCTAGAAAATATCCAAGAACGCCATGACTTTTTTAGAGAAGTCATATGGACAGATGAAGTCCGCATCACTAGCGATGGTATATTTAATCGCTTTAATGAACATTTGTGGTCCGATGTAAATCCTCAACGCCATATTGATTTGCAGCATCAAGAAAGATATGGTTTCAGTGTGTGGTGTGCATTGAAAGATAGTCGCGTTTTGGCGTTTGAAGATGAAAATTTGAATGGAGCATGTTATAAAGAAATCATCAACAATAGTATCATTGAAGAATTTATTGATCAACTTCCCTTAACACAAAGATCAAATATTTTTTCAACACGATGGTGCCCCGTCCCACCAAACAAGGGCCATCGCTGATCTGTTAAATTTGAATTTTGGACATAATTGGATTGGGACTAAAGGTCCTGTGAGTTGGCCGCCTCGTTCCCCTGACTTAAAGCTTCTAGGTTTTTTTCTTTTGGGTCATGTTGAGGATTCACTCCACAAGAAAAACAGTAACAATTTAGAAGAGTTAAAACAGAATTTCAGGGAATTCCATGCTTCTGTTAGCAATATTCATATATTCAATGTCTAACTCAGTGTTTCTCGGCGATGTAATTTATGCATTGAAAACAATGGCAACACTTTTGAATATTTGCGATAAACTAGTTTCTCCCATTTGTATCATTAGGAATTTTTGTTTCTGTTAAAGATTTTCGTATGTGTTTTTGGTTATTGTTTCAGAAAAGTTTAATGTCATAGGTCTTGTTTTTCATAATAATTAATTTTTTACTCACATAACTTTCTAATCATTCTAATAGAATATTACCGAAGCAACATGCATGGACTCATATGTTACGTAGATTCCTCGGGTTGGCAAGTTTCGAATTTAAAAAAATATTGTTCATCTGTAATTTGATTTATGTAGAGTAGAAGTGATTTTCATAATTTTCATAGTTATGATTTCTATTTTGCCAAAGTCTCAGGTGAACAAATTCTCAAATGTAATAGTTGGAACATACAACAGCTATTTCGATATTCAATAAACATTAATACGTATACTGATAATCGTATCAAACTCTAAGACCCCAGTTAATTACTATGGTCTAAATCGAATCAAACCATAGAAACAACCATGATCATAGATAGGATTTTTGAAATCTGTGGTTTTCAGTCATCGAACAACATGAATCGTTGACGGGCATGCACCTAATGAATGGAATCGTGTCAATTTCAGGTTTTTCTCTGTAAAAAAATTATTGAATGCAATAATTGTCTACCAGTGTTATATATTTCTGAAAAGGAAAAAAATTGCTGCATCCAATACAGAATAAATTTCCTATGGTTTGTATTTAAAAAAAAAAGAGCATGCATTAAAACCGAAAAACTTTCTCCATCCATGTTCATCTCTGAATATGGTTCGATCCATTTCGAAATATGAATGAAAATCAGAAAAAGCTTGAATATGCAACGAATTTATTACCATCTATCTAGTCCTTTGAATTGAAGAAAAAGGTATCACAGGAAATTGAATTATAGTTCAACAATTATTCCTATTCACGACACGAATGTCCTAATGGGGTTTTTCACTCCTTATGGACTTTTGAAGATTAGGTGTTGGAAGGAACGTTTGGGGAAGGAACATGATCTATGGAATCTAGGTAAATGACTAAAATATGTACAAATATGTAACAGTACCGTGAAATATGGAACGTTGTTCAAATTTGGCAAAAATATGTAAAATATGTAATTTACATACAGGGTGTTTCCGAATAAGATGTCATAAATGAAGGATGCGAATCCCTGAATGAACAAGAAAGTTCGAAGAACCAATGGTCAAAAAATGCTTCGTTGCCGAGATACAGGGTGTTAAAGTTGAAAAAATTTTTCGATTTTCTCTCGATAAAACCTAGACTTCTCAAGATTTCGGGCTCAAATTTTCCACATAAGCTATTAAACACAATCTAAATCACCAGGTGAGGCCAAATTTTGAAACAGTATACAGGGTGATACTTTTTCATGGGCCATGTTCCATTTTTACCCTCGGAACTTTTTTTTGGTACGCCACTGGCACTAACAAAAAATAAAATCGAATAGATCATTCAATTTGAAATTTTTTTTGACTCCTGCATTTTGATCGTAACTATCACCGTTTCATTTCCCTGATCATTGAATTCGAATTCAAAAATGTGTTTTATTGAGTGTATAAATCGGAAGTAAATGAATAAACAACATAAATAATCGCGAATGATTTCAATAACAAAAACTCATAATGATGAAAACAAAAATTGAACTAACAGAACAAATCAAAGAAGATGTTGAAAATGTCCTCCACCTGAAAGAATACATGCTTCTGCTCGTCTCCGCATATTAGTGCGCACCCTCTGAAATATTCCTGGGGTATTTCTGATGACGTCACATGATGCTGTAATTCTATTCCTCAATTCTTCAAGTGTATTCACGGGAGAGCTATAAACCAAAGTTTTCAGATGTCCCCAAAGAAAAAAATCCAATCTGTTTAAATCTGGCGACCTTGGAGGCCAAGCTTCTGGTCCACCACGCCCTATCCAGCGGTTATTGAATGTCATATTCAGATATTCTCTAGCTTCCATGCTGAAGTGCGGTGGTGCTCCGTCATGCATAAACCACATTCTATTTCTAGTTTGCAGCGGCACATCTTCTAGCAACACAGGTAAAATCTCTTCTAGAAAGTGGCGATATAAGGCTCCATTCAGCCTGTCTGGCAACAAAATGGCCCGATCAGAAATCCCCAATTATTCCAACCCAGACATTAACCGAAAATTGTTCTTGATGGTGACATTTCTCAATCATATGGGGATTTTCTTCAGTCCAATAGTGATTGTTATGAAAGTTCCTGATTGCATTTCTCGAGAAAGACGCCTCATCTGTGAAGATGATTTCGCTATCGAAAAGGGGATTATGAGCAATGTTATGAAGGAACCATCGGCAGAAATTGAGTCGCAGAGGAAAATCGCGGGGTAGTAGAGCTTGGACGCGTTGAATATGGTATGGGTAAAGCAAGAAATCATGGAGAATTTTCCAGACCAATACAAATGAGATATTCAACTCTCTTCCAATTTTTCTTGTACTCAGCTGAGGATCCTCATCTATACAATTTAGGACTGCCTCTTCGATTTCCGGGGTCCTTATTGTCCGATTTGCCCCTTTCAAGTCATGATTCGGTTTGAATGTACCCCGTTCTCTCAATCTTCTGTGGATGTCAGAAAACGTACGCCTATCAGGAATGATTCGATTAGGGAAGCGTTCTTGATACAAACGCCCTGCGTGCACTGCGTTTCCTTCAGCCACACCGTACATGAAATGTATATCGGCCATTTCTGCATTAGTGAAAACCATTTCAAAGATTATTGGTTACTACTTACAGCTGTTTCAAATGTAGGCACAACAAACGGAATGACAAAACTTACAATCATTGAAGTGTCAAGTTTTTTTTCTATGATTTCATTTGCAAAATTGTATCAGAGCCTACTAAGCCTTTTGAAATCACCAACGTGTTCTGATATGAGGAAGACACGATAAATTCTGATGATTTTCAATTCAAAACGGTGAAAGACATGAGGATCAAGATAAGCACAAAATTATCCGAATTGAATGAAAAATCCGTTTCTGATTACGAAAAACGTCAGTTATGCACCGAAAAAATATACGGAGGCAAAGGGGTAGCCTGTTCGGGCGTTGTTGATTAATTTTTCGAAAATGGTGGCAGATACGGAAAAATACAAGCAACAGAAAAGTTTTCACTTTGAATAATCTGTTTGATTCTGTTTTCAGAATATACCAGTAGCGCACCACAAAAAAGTTCAGGGGGCAAAAAGAGGAAAATGCACGTGAAAAAATAACACCCTGTATAGTGTCAGGAATTTCTGCCTCATTTTGTTATAAACATACAATAAGGAGATATCTGATGTAAATTTTAGCTCAATTCCTGAAAAATTGCATCAGTTATTAAGATAATATCTCCATGGCTTCGATATGGGAAAACTATTGGATTATTTTCAATAATTAATATCTCAGAAACGGTGATAGTTACGATTAAAATGCAGGAGTCAAAAAAAATTTCAAATTGAATGATCTATTCGATTTTATTTTTTGTTAGTGCCAGTGGCGTACCAAAAAAAAGTTCCGAGGGTAAAAATGGAACATGGCCCATGAAAAAGTATCACCCTGTATACTGTTTCAAAATTTGGCCTCACCTGGTGATTCAGATTGTGTTTAATAGCTTATGTGGAAAATTTGAGCTCGAAATCTTGAGAAGTCTAGGTTTTATCGAGAGAAAATCGAAAAATTTTCTCAACTTTAATACCCTGTATCTCGGCAACGAAGCATTTTTTGACCATTGATTCTTCAAACTTTCTTGCTCAAATCATTCAGGGATTCGCATCCTTCATTTATGACATCTTATTCGGAAACACCCTGTATAATTCGCTCTTCAGTGATAACCATAATTCATTATTACTGTCACTTATTCGCTTTATATCTCTGAGAAACTGAACAGATCAACTTATATCGATTTAACAAATTTATTCAGAAAGTATATTGAGATACTTGGTCTTCAAATCCTTTCCGACTATTTTCTTTCATTAACAGTTAAATGACTCTACTGTGAGTCTAGCGCATTCGCCATTTCGTTAATAAATATTCCAATGTGTGTCGACGGTACCTAATCCACTATTCCTCCATTTCAGTCTATAGTTTCCTTGTTCACCCCAGTAGCACTAAGTAAGTTTTTAAATCGACTTTCAATGAAATTTTCTTGCAGATGTTAAAAACCGGAACCCCGTGACTGGCAATGGAGTAGATACTTGGGATTCTACACCAAACCGCAGAAATACACCACGTTTCCATAAAGGTGAGAACTTGTTATTTTTCATGAATGTTCAATAACTAGTTTGAATTTAAACTTATTTTAAATAATATAATCCAATTATACAGAGTGTTTCAGATATGCAGTCATTAATATTCACAAGAAGTTCAGAATTTTTTCACGTTTCTGTTAGTAACTCTTCTAGTTTTCAAGGGATTTAGCTTCACTTTGCAGAAAAAGAATTTTTCACTCATCAATCTATAAGATGTATCCAGTAGTTGCGAAAATATACAGGGTGATATTTTTCTCAGGGTCATGCTACGTTTGACCCCACTCCGCACTATAGTGTAGTGCGCCACTGTTGTTTTAAAGAATATTTATTAATAAGATCTTTTTCCATTACAAGCGGGAAAATAACCTTTTGAAGAAGTTTTACATCATTTTGAGTTTGAATATCAGAGCATTAATTTTATTTAGTGGAAATTCAAATGACCTGTAACTTCGGCCATCATATTACGGGTACTTGTAAGTAAAACCTAATCTTGCTAGCATCCACAATAACGTACAAGAAACTTGTTATAATTGAATTTATTATTGCCAATAATACATAATTTTTGGTATTCTGAAAAGCTTGAATGGGGTACACCTTTCAAGAATTAGCTAATATGCATCTATTGCATAATACAGCTGAAGCCTAAAACCTCTATCTTGCAGCTTTTCCTAACAGAAATATTCCGTTTCCATTAACCGTTCATTACGTGAAACGGAAATGTTTTCGACCAGCCAAGGAAAATTTTGAATAAGATCGGATTGTCAGGACACCGATAAATGAAGAACTTATTTTGGATGGAGTCCATAATAATTCAAGGAATCAGCACAGACTGCCGTATCACATTCGACTGTTTAGAGCAGGAATACTCAAACTTGAACTGCTGGCGATCTACCTCAATATTTTTAGACTACTTACGATCGACTCTGAGAGGCTGCAAGTATGTGTGATGCAGGGTTGTCGTACATACACGATACACCCTACCTACCTACCTAGTTAGGGTGTACCGCAGCATATATAGATATTAGCTTTACGCACAATATACATTATTTTAGCCAAGGTTTGGATTAGGTTATTCAAAATTGCGAGTTTATTGGTTGTTACAAAACAAAAGAGTTACATATGGTGTTAAACTTAACTATGGAGTGACTTTGGATGTTGAAGCGTGGCACTGCATGTCCTCAGCATACTTTTTATGATGGTACGTAACCACTGGGTGCTAATCGCAAGCATGATGACATATGATCGTCTGTTCGATTGGGATATTATGACTTAATTATCTTCATTTCAGAAAATGCAGACTCGCACAAGTAAGTTGACCCTAACTTTTCCGTCAGTTGAAGGGCGATTTGCCTTAGATTCAGATATTTATCTTCAGATATAAAACAATAGAAATTTGTATCAGATGCTATAGCTTTGAGGTGTATATCTGATATAATCTCTACCAACTCATTTTCAACAGAACATGAGTTCATATTAATCAGACTTGCTATTTCAGTAGCTAATTCCTCAATGTTTTTACATGAAAAACCATAACTCATAAACGATGCTATGTTCGCCAATTTACTGCAATCATAAAAACGCTATCGGAAATGTCCGAAAATATTTGATAATTCAGCCTCATATGTTTCATAATTCAACTGAGGAATCCTTGCTCGCAAAGACAGAAAATGTTTCAGATCCTTTTTTTCAGTTTATCTATCATAAGTTGCAATAAGTTTTGAATGCGTTTACTGCGCTAATCATCTCAATTATAGTTTTTCCTTTACCTTGAAGCTCAAAGTTAATGGCGTTGCAAAAATGAAAATTAGTCAGCCATTTCTCGTTTTTCAACACCTGAGTGTCATCACCTCTTTCATCTAGAAAAGCTGCTATTTCGGGCAATAATTCTTGAAACCTTTCTAGGAATTTTCCGTAATTCAACCACCTGACGTCCGTGTGAAGAACTGAATCAGTGTGTTCAGCTGACTGCCTATCTTCCAACTGCAACTTAAAGAGCCGCCGTTGCAAGCTATGTGCACGGATGGAATTCACAATGTCTGTTGCAATGCCCATAATTTTCCTCCATATTCAAAACTTGTTGATGCAATGGAATGAAAAAAATTAAGGAAAATCTTCATTAGCTCTACACAATGCCATAAAACCGTTTTTGTTTCCAGTCATTTCTGCTGCCCGAAATTCGTAGAAAAGCGAAAAGAGTAAAAACCGCGGCTTTTCTTTGACAAGTACCATGTGTTCCTTTGATAAAGCCGCCTTTTGCCACTAGCAGAGTGTTATTTTATTACGTAATAA
Organism: Cryptolaemus montrouzieri; assembly: GCA_013387265.2. Classification (NCBI taxonomy): domain Eukaryota; kingdom Metazoa; phylum Arthropoda; class Insecta; order Coleoptera; family Coccinellidae; genus Cryptolaemus; species Cryptolaemus montrouzieri. The sequence goes on from JABFTP020000185.1 coordinate 132,679,096, forward strand.
ATTTTTATACTTTAGTTACCTACTTATTAAAATTTTTCTTTCTTCTTGAGATCTACTCAAAAAGCACTCGCGATCGACTGGTCGATCCTGATCGACCGTTTGAGCACCCCTGGTTTAGAGAGTTTTGCATGAGCAACTGTTAAACCCCCATCATATTCAGAGGATTCAAGCCCTCAAAGCTGGAGGTTCACCCAGAAAACTCGAATTATGCCAATCGCTACTACAAGGAGGTGCTAAAATTCCAGACAAAGCAAGGATTACGCAAGACGGTATGATGAATTTCTATAACGATCACGTGACGGCTGAAGAAAATCCTTATGAACAATTAAGCGTAGCCACCAAGAAAAGTTTTCTATCATTGTTTGAACCGATTGGTATATTGGCAGATTAGTGGGACCAAGAATTCAACCTAACGGATTGACTTTTCTAGCATACCTTGACCTCCTGCAGAACATCTTGTTTGATTTTTTCGATTCACCTTGTGTGAATAGAAGAATGTGGTTTATGCATGAAGGTGTTTCCCGCATTTTTGACTAATAGTAAGGAATCATTTCAATCAAGCATATCCTAATAGAAGGATTGGAAGAGGTGGTCCTGTAGCGTGGCCTCTGCGATCCCCTGATCTGAAAATCTTAGACTACCTTATCTGGGGGCATTTGAAAGCCTATTATAATCATAACCTGTTGGTACCATACCGAAATTGCATGTACTCGTTTTGGATGGATGTGAGATAATACGAAATATGCCATTATCGATCGAGAGTTGGCTTCAATGAATGAAGCATTTTCGCTCCCACATTTGAACTACGGATTTTCGATCCTCACTTCAGTTGATTCAAAAAAACAAATGCCTTCTCATGTTAATGGTTTTTACCGGAAAACGGTCACGATTTCGAAAAAAATTTCAAGAGACAAAAAATTGGGATACCTATTCAATAAGTATTTTTGAAGAGACCACTGGCGCACTACGAAATCTAATGAATTGATGAGTGCAAAAAATTCCCTTTCTGCAAATTGGAGCACGATGCTTTGAAGACTACAATAGTTAACAACAGAGACGTGAAAGAAAATCTGAACTTCAACACCGTGTATCTCGAGAACGGAGGACTTTTGCATTGTTTTGAGGCATTTTTTTCATGTTTTTCGATGAGGAATCTCCTACAGAAATTAACGATTGCATATCTGAAACACCATGTATAATTTGAATATCTTCTTGGTATTGATAGCAGGGCCGTAGCTACAATAAGCTGCCCAGAACTGAGCCCTATTAAAATAGATGATGTTAGACATGTTTTGCTCTTTCAAATTCATTGTTCTAAAAATCATAATAATGATATAATAAGTACATTACACATTCAAGTAGAAGTTTCCATTGATAGTATTGATGATTTATTTATTTTATGGAAATTATTTTAAAGTAAACGAAATGAGACACTTTTGTCACTTTTCCACAATTTATTCAATATAATGAGTGTACTATATTATTATTCACTTGGAAATTACCGTAGGGTCGAAACCGGTCGTGATTATTGAATAAATTGTGGAAAAGTGACAAAAGTATCTCATTTCCTTTTACTTTAAGTTTCAGTTGTTTTCACATTTTCCTGCAATACCAGCTGTATTTTTAGGCAGAATCTAATTAAAGTGAAAACTCATGGTAAGGACCAAGCGCACTAAAACATCGAAAACAAACAGCGTCCGACACGATTAGTGCTTGGTAGATGCCCACTTAAAAACAGCACGTGTCGTTCTTTTTGAAATGCAACTGAAACTAGGGCCACTCCTGTAACTTTTTTCTATTTGTAATATTTTGATGAAATTTGGGAATCGGATAGAAGACAACATTTTGAACTTAATAATATTAATATGTTTGACATTTCGTTTCCGGTTATGCCGGAAACGATACTAACTTTCGATTTTCAAAAGGGACAGCCTGTATTTTGTTGCTTATTTCGTTTTTTCATCTCATCCTACGACCTTTTGACATATTTTCGAAAGAAAAACAAACCACAATCTTTTTTTGCAATTTTCATCTTTCGTTCTAGAAGGCCATGAACTGTGACAATTGGCTCAACTCAACGTCTCCTATCACGAAAATACAAGATTATTACTAAAACGAAATAGTTATAATGAATGTTCAAAAATACCACCATTCTCACGAACACAACATCGCACACGATTGATGGTACCCCTTACAACATTATTCAACTGTTGGACTGTAATGCCTGCAATAGCTAATGGTTCTCCAATTCTTGTTGGGTTCTAACAGGTGTTTGGTAAACCTCATTCTTCAAATGGCCCCACAGGAAGAAATCTAGTGGACTCAAACCTAGTGATCTAGCTGGCCATCTTATAGGACCATTTGTACCTATCCATTTTTCGGGAAAAATTTCATCCAGATAACGCTATACCTGTCTTGTGTTGTGAAGAGGTGCACCATCTTGTTGAAAATATATTTCATTCACAACAGCTAATGGAAACTCGTCCAATTCATCTTGTATTTGGGTCCTCAAAAATTCCAAATATTTTCCCATCATCGCCATCCAGACATTGAACCCAAAACGTTCTTGAAAGTTTCCATCTTGATATCTATGCTCATTTTGTTGCGACCAGTACCTGGTATTTTGCCTTTTGAACTCTTGAAACGTGATTCGTCACTGAATAAAATCTTTGTGGGATATTGTGGACACCCTCCATTTTCCTAAGATACTTTTCACAGTACTGTAGTCGCCTAACACTATCGTTAACATACAGGTGTTGGTGTAGTTGATATTTAAATTAGCGGTACTTATGTTTTTTCAAAATTCTCTGTACGCTTTGGTGGCAATCTCCTCGGCAATTTCCCTTGTGGATATGGTTGGATTAATATCAAAAAATGTCAATAGGTCTATTTCGGTATCTTCGTCGATAACGAAACCCTACTCACCCGATATTTTGAATATTACCTCAGGGATTTGGAAATTTTAAAGGATTGATAGAAATAATCCCTTTCGAGATACTTCAATTGAAAAAAGAAATAAATTAAGTTTTATTTCAACAAAGAAACAAATAAAATAAAATAAAAGACTCTTTCCGCTTGTAGTAAAAAATCGAAAATAGTTTTCTCACGGAGTAAGTGTTTTTCTCTCGACCTCAGTAGCTTAAGTTACCTCCTCTTGCCCTGATACAAGCCTCAATCCGTCTAGGCATTATTTGGATCAGGTTTTCGACCTCCTCTGGGGTGATATTCTGCCACTCTTCTGTGGCGGCTTGGATGAGCTGTTGTGGGGTTCTTGGATTAGCCTGGCGGGATCTAATTTTTCTTTTGAGATTACCCCACAAATGTTCAATAGGATTTAGGTCTGGAAAGCAAGCTGGCCAAACCAAAATAGCGATTCCCGCTGTGTCGAGAATAATTCGCACGAGGTTGCTGGTATGCGGACGAGCATTAACTTGCATAAACGTGAAATTCTTACCGTGGGCACCTCGCCAGAGTCTCACTATGAGCTCCAGCAAAAGGTCCACATAATTTCTAGCCGTTTCACTCGCAGGAAACGAAATCAAATCTGTTTTGCCTCCCACATTATGCCACCCCAAAACATCTCACTGCCCCCTTGGTATTTCGGAATTTGTCTTGCTGCTTGGATTCTAGCTTGTCTTCCTCGACCCCTTAAAATCCGAATCCGGCGGTCAACTAATCGAACACCAAGTCTGGTCTCATCCAAAAAAAAAACATTTCGCCAATTCTCAATATTCCAATTTTGGTGCTCGATACACCAATCAAGTCTGTTAATTTTTTGTTGTCTGGTTAGCTCTGGAACTCTTAAGAGTCTTCTGCTGTATAAACCCCTTGAACGAAGCATTTGACGTATCGTTTCGACTGATACACTAATGCCTGTTGCTTCCAGAAATTGCTTTTGAAACATGGGGTGCGACGCACTAGGGTCTCCTTTTGCAATTTGACATAAAAAGCGGTCTTGTTCGTCAGAAGTGATCTTCCTACGGCTTCTTCTAGGCCTATTTTGCAGAGATTGTAGCTCCACGTATCGGGCGTAGGTTTTTGAAATCACCCCCTGTGATACCTCCATTGTGGCCGCTATATCCCTCTGTGGCACCCCTTCTTCGAGAGCAATTATTCGACCCCTCTTAACATCGGACAATCCAACGTAAGGCATTTTCAATTATGAGTATAGGCTTTTTTGAGTTTAGAAATTCACAGTTTCAAATTTCAGTGACGACTGAGTACAATATCCCAAACATGTGGGATAATTCAACATTTCTCATCATACTACTTCATTCTTCACAAGTAGTCAAATAAATAATAAATCCATGGTCAAAAACAATCAATAATGTGAAATACCGAGTAATTCCATATAAATTTTGTTGTATGAATATGCCATACAATGGAACGATGTATACTTAATACCGGGGGCGTTATATGTTTTAATGTGATCTTGAAAAATATAATTGGATTGCAAGCTAGTAATTTTTTTAATGAAGATGAACAACGATCGGAATGGTCGGTTTCTGTGTTCGTCCCCCAAAATATTTATTACTTAATAAATTTCATTAGAGATAATACATATTATAGCATAGTGAAATACATTAGATGGAAAATAAATGAAGAAATTGAAGTTATTTTCTGGTGTTACTTCTTTCTCACAAACTTTATATTGAATCCGATCTAATAAATGAAATACCTTTCGTTTGAAATATTATACCTGAATATATGATTAATTTTCATTCTTTCGTCGCGAGAAGAAAATATGACGAACGCTAAAAGAACACAATAAACAATTGAACAAACGAAATATTTGCTCGGTAACAAACTTCTTCAGGTGATTCGTGAAGGCTTACTGCTCCTAAGAGGAGGTTCGTGGTAGTTCTAGCGCAGAGATATAAAGATAGGTCAGACACTTTTGGATCAATACTCGTAGAAGAGATATTGATCAAAAGTTATATTAAGCACCATTTCGTTCAAATTCCCAGTTTTCATCGAACATAATTAATAATTCAAATGGGGACGTAAGGTGGTTGGCCAATAATAATAGGTTATTCAACACCATGAAAAACCTCTCGGTTTTGAACAAATCGTATCTTCAATTATTCATTGAACTCATTACTTCATCACTAGCATAATTACTTATTACTAATTAGGTATTAGGGCATGTCCAAAAATTTAGAAAACATCAACATATTATATCGACGTAACATGTCATATAAACTTATTAATTTGATTATTTTCCCTGAAAACTTTCAACAATATCTACGGTATGTTTTATATGTGTATACGATTCATACTGTCCTCGAGTGTTTTAAAACGAGAAAGTAGTTGTTGATCTCTAGTTGAAAAATCAAAGTGGGGAGAGCATCGCAAGATTTTATTTAGGTGGGAAAACTAACTACGACCTCTATGAATATCAATATCCGAGAATGAAACTATAAACTTTCACCGTTTTTGTGAATATTCCTGGAAAATTGATATCTCAATCTAAATGGTTATTTATAGATTTATGTCATTCGTCTACACTCGGAGGCAAAATTAGCGGAACACTCGAAAATTAAACCGAATTCGAAGTCCGATATTTTTCCTAATTCTCAACCGATTTAGATGACTTTTTCGGCAAGTTATAGATCAACTCTTCTGCTTTGTAGAAATCATTTCTACAAAGCAGAAGAGTTGAAGAAGAGAGAAAACAAAAAAAATTTTATACGGAGGCAAAACTAAAAGTGTTTTTTTTGTCAAAAATTCGTAATACCCTGTGGAATTTCGTGGTCCGAGTTGAAACGTACAATATCATGGTCTGTCAAGACACATCTTCCTACAGTAACGCCCTTCTTGTTTTATGCATTTATCTCTATTTTCACAAGAGATATCAAATTTGAAGCGAAAAGTCACAAATTTCAAGAATTTATTTTTAATCTTGCGTAGGTGCATAACATCGGAGGTTAGCCAAAAAATAAAATCAAAATTAGAGAAGCGGAAATCTAACGAAATGAAAATTTTTGAAATTCACTGGCCAATTTCACGCTCCGGGAGAACTCGAAGTACACTGGAAAAATCGGTGATTTTGCACATTTATTTTTGAATTTTTTTCTGTGACACTCTATGATAATTATCATTCCTGTCCAAAATTGAGAGCAGGTGGGTATCCTGGCGATACACTCGTGAAATGAAATGAACATGTTGAGAAAAATGTTCATGATGACCCACAAAAAAAAAACATTTGATTTTAGTATCATATTTGATGAAAAAAGGTGTGCACATGTGTAAATGAAAAGTTTCATCAATGGTCCCAGAATTCGGTTGTGTATTTTAATACCTACCGACTGTTATCTCCTATAAATTCCTAATTTTCACCAAATTAACCAAATTGTCATCAATAACTAATGCAATTCGATACGCCTGAGTGATAATAAGAAAATTCCAAATTGATAGACGAATTTTAATGACAATTTCTTGATTCAATGGAATTTCTCCAAAATGGTGATTTTCCTCTTGAAATTAAATATATTTTGCAAAAATAGAGATAAACGCATGAAACAAGAAGGGCGTTACTGTAGGAAAATGTGTCTCAACAGACCATGATATTGTACGTTTCAACTCGGACCACGAAATTCCACAGGGTGTTACGAATTTTTGACAAAAAAAACACTTTTAGTTTTGCCCCCGGATAAAATTTTTTCAAATTTTTTTTGTTTTCTCTTATAATTTCTACAAAGCAGAAGAGTTGATCTATAACTTGCCGAACAAATCATCTAAATCGGTTGAGAATTAGGAAAAATATCGAACTTCGAATTTGGTTAAATTTTCGAGTGTTCCGCTAATTTTGCCTCCGAGCGTACTTAAATCCATGAAAAATCAATTAGATTTACTTCTTAAATTATTACTCAATATTTTTCATTCTTATTTTCAGAAAGAAACCCAGTTACTGGTGAAGAATATACACTTACCAGTCCTGCCGTATCTCCTACCAAATCTCCACAAAATGGCTTCACACATTTCAATGGAAACTCTACTCCCGTGCAGAACGGAAAAGCTGAAAAACTCACGAACGGAAACTATACGAATGGTGATGCTTAAACTTTCAAAATCGAGAAATACCCTTCCTAAAATTTATAATCATTTCACCCTGTAATGATCCATATATCATCTTTATATCAACAGTATTAGGAAAGTTCATGTACACATGTTGCAAGATAAAATAGTCAATTTTGGAAAAATTATAGCAAATCATATTTCTACAAAAATATTTTGAAGTTGTGTTTCATCAAATCCTAACATGCACCTTTCAATAATATCATTTCAAAAATAATCATAATCAATACATTAATCATTCATTATTCATATTAATCATCGATTATCCATTTCGAAAAGAACTTTAATATATAGAGAAAAGATTATATATTGTTAAGTGAAAAGATTCATCATGGAGCACTATTAAATATTGTAGTTGATCCAAAAATATTTATGGTAGTGCTTTAGTAAACTCCTTCATTCTGTCCCTGAAAGTGCCTACATTCATCTGTCATTTTATCATATCGAATAATCATTACACTTACCGCAATTTTAGATATTTATATCGTATATCTTTTAGACGTAGTTTAAGTAGTTACGACCGATTGCATTTAAATTATCAAATTTTATTTAATGTTGTGCATTCGTAATGTAGAAATAAACTTTTGTACTACATTTGAGTTATTTATTACCCACAAGTATGAGTAAATGTTAATTCATTCTTACTATAAAATATTTGGATTTATTCATTAAGGCAAAACCTTAACCCATTTGATCCCACGAATTTCTTTTTTTTAATGGAATCGTGATTTTGCTCACATTCTCAATATCATATAGAAAAAATTTTTTCTCAAGTCATTTCAACGAAAAATTGGTGGACTCATTTGGGTCCACTAGAACATTTAAGGTACTAGCGAAAAAATCTCCTTTGAAAAAGTCGATTGTAGATCAACCAAACAAGTCCTGATGAGAGAAGGTGTGAAATATTTCAAAACATTTTCGTTCTGAGCATAAGATGACATTACATTTGACACATCCCAAACGTGCTTTGAAATGGCAAACTTACAACTTAATTGTTTTCAATTTTTACTGGAAAATGACCGCCTTCTTCTTGTAGACTACTCTTGAGTGTGAAATTAGGTCTGCTCCTGAAGTGTGATGATTTAGGAAATCTCCGTAGATAATGGCTTTATCTTCACAAACCACTGTATGAATTTTCCAAGCATAAACGGCAGCCACGTTGACCATATGAGTGAAAAGAGGCCACCACCATCTTTGCCCGAATAGATATTCTGTAGTTGTTAAAACTTCGATCCACGAGATCAACACCCCCCATGAAAGTATTATAATTGGAAAAGAGAACATCAATCTTTTCCTTTCTAATTGAAATCATCTTTTATACTTTTGCCAAAGGTTTAAGCGAATCGTAATTTGTTCCCATTGCCACAAAATGGTTGTCTTTCCATCTGACAAACTACAATTTATTTGTTGAGACGTAAATGTATTGAAAACACCCACGTTCTTCTTTTTTCATTTGGGGAACTGATGCTAAAGAGCACTTTTTGAGGCGATTATCTCTAATGGTCTCCCTAAAACTTCTTTCTCTCAATGTTTTTAAAAGATCAGGGCTGGTAAAATAATTATCAAAAAATATAATGTGATCTGACGGCTCAGATACACATTCTAATAGTCCCAAAATGACTCTAGAGACAGGAGGTAGAGAACTTTTCACTACATTTTCCTCGCTATGAGTAGATGGTTTTGCACCACAGCAGATTTCAAATTTGTAACAATATCCAGAGGAGCTGCAGATCAAATAGCGTTTCTATTTAGAATTTCCATAAGAGGTCTAAGAATTATCAGTAAATGCAAGAATTTTTTCATTTCCTGCAAGCGATTTCTTGACAGCTTTGGACACTAATGGTATAGACAAATCCTCATCTAGACTCCAAAATAAACGTTCCCTAGGTAGCCTGTGGTATCCAGTAAAGAGTAATATTCCGACAAAAATCTTGATATCTTGTGCAGCAACCCAAAACGAATGAATGTTTTTCTGAGTTACACATAATTGTGACTGTTCTGCTATAAGTTTTAAAATATTTTCATTCATCAGATTCTCACCAGAGTTTCATTTTTTAATTGTGTTTTCAGAATATCTATCCTAAGTCCAGATTGATTGAACGTTTGGAGTTATTTTCTTTCGTTTAGATGGATTAGATTCGAAGTTTTTGTTTTGTTTTATCCATTCTGAAAGGGGCATATTGTTTTCATCGTCACTGTCTCGAAATTCGTCATAATGTGATTCAATTTCCCCTAGTAGAAGTATCTCATTCATTTTCATTTATATCCTCTTCATCCGTTAGTTCCGCTACTTCGGGGGATATTATAACAATATCTACGTTGTGATTACCAATATCTTTCAGTGCTGTGTCAAGCCTTGTGAACCGTTTTTCATAAAAAGGTACAGTACCAAGCGCTCCAAATTTCATCAGGATCTATTATTAACTCAGTCTACAATAACTTTTTTGACCCCACAAAACCAATAGTCCTCAAATAAGGACAGCAGCAAAATACGGACCAAAACATAATAGAAAAATAAAAGTAATTTTTATTATTTACATGAAGCATTGTACTACATAACAGTCTCTTATGTACATGTGGGTAGAAAATGATACTTCAAGGGAAACACAAGAGATAGTCTCGTGTTTATACAAACATATAAAAGAAAATATTCCTGTTTATGTTAGACACCTAATATTATACAGTGAAAGGTGAGGTGGACAAAACCACAATATTAAAATGACATTGATTTTCTACAAAAATCTAGTGCTCTTATGATTATAGAGCAAAAATTTTTCATTAGTGGGCGCATTAATCGAGAAGGCACAAATATATTTCAATTAAATTTTCCTTCCTGGTGACTGGAAATGGTTAGAAAATCCAAGAAAAAACCCAAGATTCCAGGTAACAGAATGAGACAAAAATTCTGTAGTAGTAAGAAACCGCGGATAAGGATAAGTCTTTGATTATACAACAAAAGTTCAACTATTCAACTAACGACTTCGAAGACTTGAATTTAGGGCCCAGGAAGAAAGAAATACATTCGTATCAGATTGAACATGTAGAGGATGTATTGTATCCGAGTGGATAGGATTCAACTAAGGAGAAACTCCAGCACCTTCTAGAGTTAACTCAGTATATTCCACCCATTCACCATCGTTTCTATAATAACCTGAGAAGTAATCCTAAGGCAGTAGCTTTCCGGAAAATCCAGACAAAAAGTCCGCACTGTGAGACGGGCTCTGAAGCAGCTAAACTGCAAAAAGGCAGTTGGTCTAGACGAAATACCGCCAGTCGTCCTGAGAAAGTGTACTCCCGAACTGGCACCCATTCTTAACCGTCTGTTTCAGATTTCTTATGAAAGCCAGACTTTTCCGAGCAGCAGGAAATTAGCGATAATTCAACCGATCCCAAAGAAGTTGCACTTCTTCCCATTATGTGCAAAGTAATGGAGAGAGTCATTAATGATGAACTCATCAAATATCTTGAGTTGCAGGGAATTATTAACGACCGTCGGTATGGTTTACGCAGGCAAAGATCGACAGGAGATCTGCTCGCCTACGTAACTCATGTTTGTACGGGGAATCTAGAGCAAAAGCCCTCGACATCTCTAAAGCCTTCGATAGGGCAACAAGGCATGCAGCTTTGTTGAATAAACTTGATGCATATATCATTCCCGAAAAATTTCGGGGTTGGATAAGTAGCTTTCTTTCAAATAGAGCAATACAAAAGTTGTAATCAACGATATAACATCTGATCGTTTCCAGTTGCAAGCAGGAGTACCTCAGGGTTCCATTCTTTCGTCAACCTTGTTTCTTTTGCAGATAAACGATCTTCTGTCATCTACAGAGGACAAGATCTTCGGTTTTGCAGACGATTGTACCGAGATATCAACAAATTAATACCTTAAACTCTGACTTACAGAGGATATCTAAGTGGGGTCAATTGAACCTGGTGAGCTTCAACTCGAGCAAGGCGCAGATTCGACATGCTTTGGAATATTGTTCCCATGTATGGGGATCTGCGCCCAAACATTCGTTGCGGATGTTGGATAGTGTTCAGAAGCGGGCGGTGCGCCTCATCGACCACCCGGAGATCACCCACTATCTCCAACCGCTGGCTCTAAGAAGACAAGTTGCTGACCTTTCTCTGTTTTACAGATACTTCCACGGAAGATTATTCAAGAAGCTGAAAGACCTTGTTCCGGGAAAACTCATGTTTTGCCGCAACACTAAGCTGGCAACGAGTTCTCATCATATGACATCTAACTACCCCTCGAACCTCTCTCTATAAGAATTAATTCGTTTACAGGGCCGGTGAGCTGTGGAATTCGCTTCGGTCTAACATCTTCCCAACATTCTACAATTTGTCCCTCTTCAAGAAGAAAGTAAACAGACTTTCCCAGGCGCCCACTCATGTGGTGTAACAGATTCGCCTATTCCTAGGAAGCGCGCATGAAAAAAAAATAAAGGAAAGAAACACAAATGATGAAGACGTATCTGATTGATAATCAGTTTATTCTCTGAAAAGATGTTCGTTTTTTTATTTTGAGGGTAGAAAAGAGTCCGATTTGTGACAAAAAGCGTTAAATCTGAATTAAGTTTTCATTGAAATTTTTATATGTTTTGATATTTTCATGAACCAAAGTTGCGTATGTGTATTTTCCTTTTAACTCACTGAAATAAAAAGTTTTTCGTTCGGGCATTATCCTTACTTCTAATTAATAAATAATTAATAGAGAAAACGTCAAAGTATAAATGAAATATCTAACAGGATTTAATATATTGGTCTAAACTTCAATGTCATTTTTCTCAGAACTCTCTCAATGTGGCTTTGGCGTCTTTTCCAATGAACCCTGCAATGAAATTACAAAGTAAAATTGTAAATATTTACATCATATGAATATGGGTAATATACCATTCTTTTTTATAAGTACTCCAACGCTGACAAAAAAATAATCCCAGAAATTGCTCTACAAAGAACTCCAAAAAATCAGTGAAGGGAATGGCATTCACTCAAATTTTTTGATATGTTATAGTTTTCGCTCTTTGATAACAACGATGCATTTATTAGTAAATCAGATGAGTGATTTTTGAGATGAAGGGCATCAAGTATTGAAACGAGATAGGAACACTCCAGAGGCGCAATACATTCATATATCTCCATCGAAAGTTACGAAAAAAGTCTCCTCAAAACATACCACGTTACATTTACACGTATTTCTATTGAATAATATAATAATATATAATAAATCTCCAGATTACGATACTTGTTTGGGAATTTATCTGAGCCGAATGAGTAAGAGGTGAATAGTTAGTGTGTATGTTCAGTAAATAAATATTTGTGAAAACCTGCAGGAGGGAAAAGAATATTTGTATCTATATAATTGCAAGTTTTATTGAAGTATTGCAATTCACGTAGATCTCGGTTCACGGTTGTATTCTGTATTAAATCGATTTTGAATTCATTTCGTCACCATAGCTCGGCTATACGTCGTAGATTAATGTAGTCTCATAAAAGAAGGGAACATTATTCTGCCGAAATGCAATTTTCGTATGGTAAAATATAACAAAACCTCATATTACCAACAAAATGTCAAAAAACAAACAGTATGCGTGTGACTATCGTTTACAATATTCCATTATGAGTGCAATCATTCAATTCAAAAGAATTCTACATTTTAGTTTTTCCTCAAGCGAAATAAATATGTAGAGCGAAGCGATCTTGTTCTATGTTGTCAGCTTAATTTGCTAGAAGCGTTACTCAAGATACAATAATGTCAAATACCGTCAAATTCTGAAAATAGTAAAAGATGCCACAAATCGTTTTGTTCCTAATATTATACACATGAAAAGTAACAATCCTTTCCAACGTTTTCGAACTATCAGGCCACAGTGTCAATCGCAATCAAAGCGAACAGGAACAATATGATCAGATTTTTCCAGTTATAACAATTATCATGCATCATTTCATGCTGTTAAATGACATTTACATTCAAATGAATAGTTTATCCTTTCATTCATTGAAAATTATGTCAACCTCGGTTCCTCTAAATAATTAATTTAACCATACTTTCATTATTTCCGACCACTGAAATATCTCAAAGTAATTTTCTCCAGAGCACTCTAATAAATGAAGAAAAATGCAATTTCGAGGAAGGGTTCATTGCAGAAGCCGTTTGGAATTCACGGAGAAATTGGAATTCGAAGAAACCGAAATGAATATCACCTTCCGGTATTTCCGAAAGTAGCGTAGATGCGAATATATTTCGAGTTAAAAGATTTTATATCAGATACGCAATTCTGTTTTTATTTCATCGAATTCAGATAATAAAGAAGGGGGCGTTCAACAAACGTTATAGTGTGAGGCAAACATCATACACGTTTTTCCTGTATTTTTCGGTCGTTTCACAAAAAAATTGGGGAAATATTTATGAAGCAAGTGGCCTCGTAGTAGTATCTATTGGAAGAATACATGGTTCCAGAGGTATTTACATTCTTTTTTCCTAAAAGTAACATAAAATTCGCAATCATATACAAAAACACTCTTTTGGTGGTTTCCACAAAACATTATTTATTGAAACTACATAATAATTGTTTGCCACTATCCCACCTTTTTCATTCAATTCAAAAAATTCCGTGAAATGACGGGGTTAATATAATTAGTATCCAAAGGAAATGCCTGAAAATGAAATAGCACTTGTTTTAAGTCTTTTTTTCTTGACTTTCGATACGGAAATTAATGATTGTATTTTATGTATTATACTCCTATCTCGTTTCGACACTTATGTAAAAACTAGAACGAATTCAGACTGTTCCATTATCTGATTGTTAAGAATAGGAACTTCAGAGTTTCATGAAAAACCAAGATGAAAAATTAACCTAGTAGTCTAGACTTCTGCTACTCTCTGTATATGAAAATTACTGTGTTCTACATTGAACAAAGCCAACCAATTAGTTCATTAGAGCATATACATTTATTTCTGAAGAAATAAAATGCAAACATATTGCCAAAATACTGACAGAATCAAATACCTACCTCAGTCGCCCAGTAATCTCAATACCATTTTACTTAACAAGGCATCGTTGTGATTAAGAAGTGAAACACTGCAAACATATCAAAATTTCAGTGAATTTTACTAAAAGCCATTTTCTTCAATGATTGTCCGTGCTCTCCATCAACAATCGAACAAGTTGAATAGTACGAAAGAGTTCACATCCCATTGTCTTTCCAGTAAATAGCCGGAAGTCTCTCTAGTTTTCGCCTTATATGCTTTTCATGAGTTTCATTTTCGAGAGTTTGTAACCTCAAGATAGTATAGTTCACACGACACATAATTGGACATTATAGTTATTGAAATTTATAAATTGCTGGCATAAAGGAAAACATTAAATAGATTTCCATAAGGGTAATCATAAAAAATTAGGGATCTGGAAGACTGAAACTTTCCATCACAAAATTAAATGCATGCGATAGCAACCGAAATGGGACATATGATCTTTGCTCAGAGATCTCCGACGATATTGTCTCGATCACATTCATACTTCTCAATCATGAGTAACAACCATAGATTCAATGGAATAAGAACATTTCAATATGTAGAAAACATACATTGAGTGACAAAAAGCTTTTTATAAAAAGTTCATAACAGTAATCCCGATCCAATTAATACTTTCATTATAGGTCACTCCCTACCTCCAAACATTATTTCATAGATTATTATTTATCAATATTACGAAGTTATCAGTCTCCTGTTGCATAGTCTAAGGATGGTAGAAACAATATGAATATTGTACTAACCATTATTTGGATTATTGTTCTCGACAACAAAACGTTATTTAATGAAGATAGCCCCTCAAACAATTCAAAAACCAGAATCCTTTCAATAATCTCATTACTTGACATCAAAAGATACTACATATATAGACTTTTAAGTCGATTTCTTTGATGTCGAAAGTCAGGTCCTGGTATATCAATTTTTTTTCTGAATAGGCTTTGTTGATATTGTCTTCTATAGCAAAAGTAATATCTGGTGATGTCTTCGAACAGTAGTCACTAATTATTCCAAAGTGAACAGGACAATGTCATTTTTTTGTAGGCTGTCTATACGAGATGTGTGAAGTACAGCACAATTTGTGTGTAGCCTACTCCAGGAGAAAAAACGCCTGCATTCGCATGTCGTGAAAACAAGAGCTCATCAACTAAAAAATGATAATTTTCGCTTTAAGCGTGACCAAATAATCTACAAAATATGGCTATTGGATCTGCACCGAACTGCTTTTTTTGTCATATAATAAGGTTTTTACAAGTATTCTACCTTAAGAATGAAAGGAGTCACCAAATGAATTAAAACTTTTTTCTTCAATACTTAGGTATATATAAAATGATTATTTGGTTATAAAAACATTTTGAAGGTCAATGTTGTTTCCGAGTTTTCATTGCCCAGTGGACAGAGTCCATCGAGGGTTGTGAAAAGGAAGAAATTGAATATCCTTAAGTTCAAGCAGCTTCTTCTGGTTACTGACTAGACAATTACGAATGGTCAAGACTCCGAAATAACAACTGAATTATTTTTTAATGTGTATAGAGAACTTATGTGCAACCGAATATGAAATAACTATAAGGGAATCGAAAAAATTGAAAATATAGATTACCAGTGGCATTATAACCTCAATAAAACATAGAGACAAATTGAAAAGAAAACTTTTGAAAATTTTCAGCGTTGATTTAGAAAATGAATATGAGACTTATAGGAACTATTAGAATAAACTTATAACTAGGCAAAATAATAATTATTACTACAACGAAATAAATAACAAGTCAAACATGAAAAAGTTATATGAGATTGTAAGGGATGCCACTAATGCGGATAATAAAAAACAAAAAATTGTTAATAAAATCACTTATGAGCATAGCATGGATTTCGATGACGATGCAGATATGGCTGATTTCTGCAATGATTATTTCATTAAGGCTGGGTCAGAAATGGGAAATAAGATTCCTATTCCTAGTACTCCTTTAAAACAATGTCTCAGAGCCTCTAAATCTTTATTTCTTGCACCTGTTACAGAAAATGAGATGATCGGTCATGTATCGTCTTTGAGATCCAGTAGTTCACCAGCTTTTGACCAGGTGCTTACTGATGTCATTAAGCAAACTCATTGTGAAATAATGGTTCCCCTTTTGCATATATTTAATTTGATTTTTGAATTGGGAATGGTTCCATCTCATTTTAAAACAACAGTTATTCCTGTCCATAAGTCGGGTGCCAATAAGTTTGATAGGAAATTTTTCGAAGATATTTGAAAAATGTTTGAAACAAAGAATGGTTGATTTTTTTGTTGAGAATAGAATTCTTTCTCCTAGTCAGTTCGGATTTACTAAGGGCCTTGAAACTAGAGATGCGATATACAGACTCACATCGGAAATAATACAAAATCTTAACTCTAGTAAAAAGTGTATTGCAGTATTTTTAGATCTAGCCAAGGTCTTTGACGCAGTTCCGCATCCAAAACTTCTCGAGGTGCTCGAACAGAATGGCATCAGGGGAGACGTTTTGAATTTGATGAAAAGTTATTTGAGTGATAGGTACCAATCTGTGAAAATAAAGAAATTAATGAGTATGAGGCGTAAAATTAACATCGGAGTTCCCCAAGGTACTGTTCTGGGTCCAATTTATTTGTTGTGTATATTAATACCCCATTTTGAAATTGAAAACTGGTGGCACAACTATCTCTTATGCTGATGACACTGCACTGATTTTCAGTGAGGTACTTGGCAGGCTACCAGGGATGTGGTGGTGGATGGCATGGTTATGGTTGAAAATTGGCTTGAGACTTATAAGCTTTCACTGAATAAGAGCAAAACGAAATATATAACATCTTTTTTAACAATGGCTAACCAACCAGATTTTACTCATATTTCTATAGGGAGTGATCGAATTGATGAGGTGCAGAGCATTAAATATCTGGGTGTTATTGTGGATCAATTCCTCAAATGGAATCCACATATCGATGACCTTTCAGGCAAGCTTCGAGGCTTCATTTATAGATTTTATGTTCTCAGAGAGTTTCTTTCTACTAAAAGTTTGATCATTGTGTATGGTGCATTAGTTAAATCGTAGATTAGGTACGATATTTTCGCATGGGGGTGCCACGTACAGTAATAGCTTGTATAAATTGAACATAATACAGAAATACATCCTCAACTGATATTTTTCGGTTCTTAATATAAAAATGACTGGTTCATTTTTCTTCGAATTTTATTTTGTTTTTATTTTAGTATAAAAATTGTACCCATTTTGTTGGCTGAACTCCCTTATATACACTGATTTGCTCTAAAAGTATAAAATTATAGATTTCTACTTTTGGATATTTAGTGTTGGTATTTGTTGAAAATAATTAAATATCAATAAAAACATGTTCATATATTATCCTTTTTACAAAACATTGTTATGAACTTTGGTAGCAAAGTTATTTTAATAGGTTTAACTTCAAAATTATCATTATCAATGGAAAACCACGCTTCTTTTTCGGCACTCCATGTATCATTTGGTTTTATATCTATAACCCTTGCTTCTACTTTCTCTTCTATATCTGTTTCTTGCCCTTTCTCAAACTTCCATCCTTGTTGCACAAAACCAATATAATCTAATGATTTAGGTCCAATACTTAAATGCAGTTTTGGAATATTTTCATTACATGGTAAAATATTTGATGTAGAAATGACGAAATTTGAAGTCTCAATTTTTGTCTGATATTCTGTGACACACAATGGGCTGACTGTTTTCAATAAATGCTGATCTGAAGATTTATCCTTCGAGAATCTGTAATTTTGACAGATATTTGGATAGAAATCATAAGATGCAATCCAAGAAATACTCACTTTTGAAACCATTTCTGGTTTCCTGTATTGGTTTTTTTCTTCAAACAATTGAGACAACCTTCACATGGTGGGCTATATATGATATCTGCATTAACTTTCCATGTCAAACTAGTTTTATAACTGCAAAAGAATATGTATTTTAATTACAAATATTCATTTTTCCAAAATAAGTAAGACCCTATTGAATTTATCTAGCTGATATTTTAAGAGATGAAAAGAAAATTCATTTGAGAAAAAACTAACTTCAGAGACAAGAAATATAAACTTTTACATCATTCTATTGATAACAAGATACTGTCCAAGAAAGACCGGTGACCTATGCGGCCATCGTATGGTGGCCTGCACTAGACAAGGAGATAAAACAGAACAAAATAAACAAGATCCATGAACTATGGAGTGTCTTATGGGCGTCCCTCCATTACACATAGTGATGGAGGAGGCGGTCATAAGGGCCTCTTTGAGACTGTGAGAAAGAGATATGTGGAGGGACAGGAATCCAACATCTGGACACTCTACATCCCTCAACAAAATTAGAGAACTCCGACCTGACCTTTTCACAAGAGGAGATCAAATAAGAGCCAACTACCACTTTGACGAACCCTTCAAGGTCGTCATTCCACCAAAAGAAATTGGGTCCACCCCCACGCCTTACTTATCCCACATGGCCCCACTTAGTTTACAGACGGGTCCAAAACCGGGATGGGTACAGGCATCTGCGTTCACAGCCCGAGGGCAAACATTACGGTTGCTCTAAGAGACAACGTCACCAAAACACACGCAGAAAATTTTGCTATTCTCCGGTGTGTACAGGAAAACCTACACAGGAACTATAGAGACGCAAACATCTACATATACTCTGACAATTAAAACACCCTTGGTTATCTGAAAAATACAAAGGTTATATCCAAACTGGTTGACGAATTCAGAACAGTACTCCGACAACTCTGTGCTATAAACAGAGTCACTCTGATTCAGTGCCCAGCCCATCCCGGCATCGAAAGGTACCAAGATAGCAGACAGCCTCGCTAAAAAGACAACAGCTGTCAGGGGGATAGGACCAGAACCAATTCTGACCATCCCATGGACTCATCATGGACTTTCTTTCAAAACGGAAACACTACGGAGGCCCTGAGCTATTGGGCAGGCATTTCGGGACTGAGACAGTCAAAAAGGCTCATAAAGGCCCGCAATCAAATAAGAGGGTACATGAATGTCCCTCTATAAAAAGTCTATTGGGATAGTAGTTGGGCTATTGACGGAACACCAACTCAATAAACACCTAAACGTCATGAAACTGTCGGAAGCCACAGAATGTCGTGGTTGCCTGGAAAATGACAAAACAACGGAAGAACACATACTTTTCGAATGTCCCGCTCATAAAGCGACCAGACTGAACACCTTCGGCACTGAAACACCTAGCACCCGGATGGATGCTCCAGGAGGTCTTGCAAACTTTATCGAAAATTTTTTGAAAGACTGATAACAAAAATAACACAACACAGCAAGCTCAATGGGCCAAATGGCCCGAGTGCTGCCCATAAGGGCACCATGCGACAACAAGAAGAAGAAAGACTGTTATGGAAAGTTGCTGCTACAAATAAAGGGCACTTATCAATATATGAGTGTCTTTAAAATATCGAAAGGATTATTAGGAAAGTGTTTTGAGAAATCATTCGAACCCAGTAAATGTATTATTTTTCAATAACATAATTATTGGACATTCTTAAATGTTCTAATACCAGACTTCTTCTTCCTGCACGACGCCCATATGGGCAGCACTCAGGCTATTTGGCCCATTGTGCTTGCCGTGTTTTGTTGAGTCGTTATTTGTTCTTCTTTGGAACCTCATGCTAGATGGGCTACTGGCGCCCTTGCCGATGCTGGGCACTTTGCGGTGGGTTATGCCAACGTCTTGCAGAAACTTCCTGATGAAGCTTGCAAGACTGTTGTAGGGGGCCGCCTGGATCATCCGGGCGCTGGGTGTTTCAGTCTGGTTTCTTTATGAGCGGGACATTCGAAGAGTATGTAATGTTATTTTGTCATTTTCTAGGCAACAGCGGCATTGTGTGGTTTCCGATAGTTTCATGACGTGTAGATGTTTGTTGAGTTGGTGTCCCATTAATAGGTCCACTATTATCCCAACAGACTTTTTTCGAGGGACAGTAGTTCATGTACCCTCTTCTTTGATTGCAGCCGTTTTATGAGCCTTTTTGACTGTCTCAGTCCCGAGATGCCTGCCCAGTAGTTTTCTTCCTAGGTGGTGTTCCAGTTTTGAAAGAACGAGAGCACATGTCTCCGTGGAATGGTCAGAACCGACCTGACAGCTGTTGCCTTTTTAGCGAAGCTGTCTGCTATCTCGTTTCCTTCGATGCCGTGATGGGCTGGCAACCAAATCAGAGTGACTCTGTTTGTAGCACTGAGTTGTCGAAGTGCTGTTCTGCATTCGTCAACCAGTTTGGATGTGACCTTCGTATCTTTCAAATATCCAAGGGCGTCTCCCAGAGCAATCATAATGTTTGCCCTAGGGCCGTGAACGCCGATGCCTGCACCCATCCCGGTTTTTGACTCTTCTGTAAACCAGGTGGGGCCCTGTGGGATAAGTAAGGCGTGGGGTGTGGACCAAATTTCTTTTGGTGGAATGACGACCTTGAAGGGTTCGCCAAAGTGGTAGGAGGCTCTCATTTGATCTCCTCTTGTGAGAAGGTCAGGTCGGAGTTCTCTGATTTTGTTCAGGGATGTGGAGCGTCCAGATATTGGATTTCTGTCCCTCCACATACCTCCCTCTCTCAGTCTCAAAGAGGCTACCTCCTCCACCACTATTTGTAGTGGAGGGATGCCCAGAAGACACTCCATAGAGGCCGTGGTTGTATATCTCAAGGCTCCCATGACTGTCAGACATGCTTGCCTTTGGATCTTGTTGATTTTGTTCCGTTTTAACCGTTTTTTCAGTGCAGGCCACCATACGTTGGCCGCATAGGTCAGGTGCGGTCTTATCACTTGTGTATAGCCAATATATTATCTTTGGTTTGAATTCCCATCCAGGACCGAATAGTCTCCGGCACGCCCAGAGTGTTTTGCGCTCTTTGCGCTTCTTTCGATGTGATTGTGCCAATGTAGTTTCGCATCAAGCACCACACCTAGGTATTTCACCTGTTTTACTAGTATTAGTTCCTCGTTGAAAAGAATGAGTGCCTTGAAGGGCGGTAGTTTCCTTCTTCGAGTGAATATAATCATGTCTGTTTTGTTAGGATTTTCAGACAAGTCGTTTTCTCTGCACCATTGTTCAGTTATTCCCATATGGTGCTGAAGTTTTTTCCGCCAACAAGGACGAGATCGTCGGCATAACCCACCGCAGTACCCAGCATCAGCAAGGGCCGCCAGTAACCAATCCAGCACGAGGTTCCAAAGAAGAGGAGATATAACTCCCCCCTTGGACATCCTCTGCTGGCAGTCCCCCGGACGGTCGACTCATCGAGGTGAGCCTCGATGCATCTGGTCGACAGCAGACATCCCACCCACCTTGCCATGGTTTTGTGTACTTTCCTATCTACGATAGCTTTATCTATTGATTTATATAGTGTATTGTCGAAAGCTCCCTCTATATCTTGGAATATTCCTAGAGTAACTTCGCCTTTTTCCAGTCCTTTCTCGATATACCAGACTTAAGAATTTCATTAAAATTATTATTCTACTTCCTAGAATAGTTTTCTCTAATTTTCGAAAACTTTCCATGTTTACAGTATAAACATAAAAGGAAATTCGGTAATCCTGCTGTTTACGCTACCCGCACTCGCTTCGTGTACACCGAGTCGACGAGGAATGTTTCCGAACAATTTGAAATTTAAGCCAGTGTTGCCACGATTTATCTCACGTCAGAGATTTGAGTACCTATCGTTAAAAATGAAATAGCAAAGGATAAGATGTATTATTGAAGTGAAACATATGGGTCAACACTCCTAATCAGGGGCGTAACTTCTCGGGAGCGGAAGGGCCATATGTGACTCGTAATTTTTCGCAAGTGCTTGATTATCTTAATAAACAGATACATATTTTGAGTTCATTTGGACTGGGTAGTGCGGTATAGCAAAAGATGTTTTCAAAATCTTAAGAGTTTCCAAAGTATTTATAAGATATTAGAATCTGACCTCACATTTTAGTAATTCAATAAAGTTCAATATGACGGATGAAATTGAGGGAAAATATTTCCCTTTGTTTGGCATAAATTTTTTGACAATCTGAGTGCAGGATCTGTATGCTCCAGATTTTTTTTGTAAGCTAGAACCTTTACTATTTAGCTCATATAACAGGGTAATAAATTGAGAATTGTACACTGTACAAAATTTTCTTTTCATTCATTTGGAGGGTGCGACTAACAACATCTCAGTTCTATTGATTCATTAGTATTCATACATCCAATAAGTTATTTCTGATGTGGTTTTCGAGTTATTCACGAATTTTGATAACTTCCTGATTTCATCCATACTCGATTTCTCGGTGTTTTCCACAATCCAATGAAATTAAAGCATTCATTGAATTATTTTGCGCATTGCTATTACATGATTTTCAATGTTCTATGGTTCTGAAAGCTACATCCCCTTTCAACCGACTTCAACAATAATTCAAAAAAGCAGGCGGCTGACGTGAGTCAGTAGAGATACTGACTCCCACGCCGAGGGACCGGGTGCAAATCCCAGGTTAGATATAGTTGTAGTATGAATGTTGGGGTGTTTTCCCAGAGTAGGGAACATAACCGATAGGTTGAGTCTATAACTTCCGAAGCCAAACTTATAATCCTAAGAGGTGGCAGTTATCATTGCATGGTCTAAGTGAGTGGTTCGCAGTCCACTACCACTGTAGGTTCATAAAATAAATAGAAGGTTCATAGAACAAACAGA
This sequence comes from Cryptolaemus montrouzieri, assembly GCA_013387265.2. Lineage (NCBI taxonomy): Eukaryota > Metazoa > Arthropoda > Insecta > Coleoptera > Coccinellidae > Cryptolaemus > Cryptolaemus montrouzieri. The sequence continues at coordinate 132,701,931 of JABFTP020000185.1, forward strand.
AGGTTCATAGAAGAAACAGAAGGTTCATGGAACAAAGAGGGGGAGGATCTCCATTTGTGGAAAGTTTTTTTTTGCATAACAAGTTGGGGTAAAAATTGAGCAGCAACATTTCTGTCTGTATTGACATAAAAATAGTAGTAGGAATTCTTGTTAAAGCCCTTTGCATTGGCTGGGAAGATGCTTACCGCAGCTAGAGGTTAGGTTAGATTTTCACTCTTGTCTTCGTGAAGAAATCCTGGAAATCATGGAGTGCAAGATGACAATGAGAGAAAGAAGCTGCTAAGCAGAAAAATTTTTGGTACTCTGTTTGTATACACAACACTAACACACCATAAACAGACAAGCTATAGCTAGTGCAATAGCGACAGGGAAACGAATTTTTCAACAGGTTTTTTCACTCGTTTACTGAATCATACGCAAGATAGTATAGTTCCCTAGTTCCCCTGTTACATTTCCTGTGCTCACACCTTAGGGGCAATCGTAGGAGGCATGATGCGAGTTTAGATGACTGAGTAAGGAACGGACATGGTGTTTTTTCTGCTGGTATTCTATTTCTTCGCTTGTTGTCATGATGTATATAACTCAAGAAATTCCCTTAACAAATGTAGATATAGGTGCTCTTAAATTTAAGTAGAGAGTAGGATTTCTTCGTACAACGGTTTTTAATTCTGTGTAATTGCCTATATGCTCTTTGAAATGTATACCAAATCAATATGAATATAATGTCTCTGGCCTTTATAATACTCTCACGAATTTGATTATTCTGCATGATTTCCTGAACGTCAACAATATTTGTACTAGACAAATCATCCTAAAAATAAAATAATTAACAAATTCCAAAGCAGTTCAATAAATCACTTGTCTCGCAAGTAAAGCTCAAATCTGATATGAAGTTTATCCAACACAAGTATTGAACAAACTGAAGAGTGAGACGACAGAGATCAAACATTTATTCTCTTATACGAAGTGAAATTTAAATGAACTTCAGGTAAGGGATCTGGCAACACTGGCTTGAAATTCAAATCGTTCGGAAACATTTCTTGTCGACTTGGTACACGGTGCGCGTGTGGGCAGCGTAAACAACAGGATTACCGGAAATTCTTATATTGAAAAATGGATAAAGGAAAACGATTAATTTTGATGAATTAAATAATTAATTTTGGTGAGATTATTTTGTTTTCAAAATATTATATTTTATTTACCCATTGAAGATATAAGTTGCATATTTTCTCAAAGATCCATAATACCAATATTTATCTTTAGAAACCTCTGCATCTCTGAATGCACCCCATTTCAAACCAGATAATGCATAAATTGGTTTAGAATCTTCTTCACTTTCTTCAGTTATTTCAACTTTCATTACATCAACTGTTTTGGTTGCTTCTTCTACAACAGCCATTGATGCATCCACTAGTGACCTCACTTTCACTAGGTGATTACCTCCAGGGAAAAAAGAAGTTGCTACAGAATTATTTCGACCTAAAGGTAATACTCCTGTAAAAAAGTAAACACACATGTGTAAAAAACTTATCAAATTCTAGGAAATATACCTTACCTATTGGAACCAACCCAGAAGTATTTTCTTCAGTTCTTCTCAGTAGCCCTGTTACCACCTCACAAAGTGTGCCATCACCTCCTGCCACAACTATAGCATCCGTATTACTCAAATCTTGTACTAGTTTTTTTGCATGCCCCTCAGATTCAGTTTTCACAACATTAACTATAAAGCCAGCTAAATGCAAAATGGGTGCACAATATTTTTCAAAATCATCCACAGCACTTCTTTTATTCGCACTTGGATTTAAAATGACTGTAATCGTTTTTGGAGCTTTATCAACAGGTATAGCTTGTCGGCCGAACTGAGAAGCTTTCTGACAGTAAACTCTCATCAACTCTTGCGTTCTAAAACAGATCCACCAGATATCATTTAAACCCAAGAAAGTTATGATTGCAAATATAAAACTTACTGGAAATATTCTTTGGTCCAATTATAACCATATGCTAAAACGACCGCTGCAAACGTCGATTTCTTCCAATTATTTCTAATCTTTTTAGCAGTTCTTACAATGAAAGCCATGTTATTGAAAAAATTCTTCCCTTAATTTGAATGCAATTGGAATTCTTTCAGTATATAAATATAAACATTTTTCTCTTTGAAATTTTTAATTATTGAATCTCATAGTCATCAATTCATTTCTTAATTTTGAATATTCATATTATTCGGATTACATGCAAAGATTCAAGGATTCAAACTCAAGATGAAATGCCATAATATCCTAAACTTGTTGTAAATATAACCTCAATCCATCTTTTTCTGCTTCTTGTGAGGTTAAGTGAGAAATCCACAGGCAAGAACAGACAATCACAGAACAATAATTTAAAAACATCGATTGTCGAACTCTACGAAGTACACATAGAAAAATATTGAAAAACCCGAAATAATTGAAAATCTGTGCAGTCCAGTCTAACGAAAAATTAGTTACTCGACTAAGCACCAGAGTAGAATTTCAATAATGAAGTTTTTTGGGCTGTTATCACTATCACTCATTTTACATAACAATGGTTTGTCACATTGAGTAAGTATACTGGAAGACAACGCACCCCATAAAGTAAGTTGAAGTTTCTATGCCAAGATGGGTCAGGATTGAAAGATTGAGAGCCGGTTCAGTGGCGTAGGGATATGATGCTCGTCTCCTGCGTAGAGATACCTGGGTTCAATCCCTACAAAGTCGGTGCGATTTTTCGAATTCAGGAAATCGCTTGAGTATCCATCTTTTCGGAGATGTAAAGCCGTCGGTCCTGTCTAACAGAGATGTGTTGGATATTAAAGATCCCTTCCCTCGACACGAGAGGGGTTCGGCAAATTTCCCGGATTAGTTAGGTGACAGAATTCCCCGGCGTGTCATTGGCTGAAAGGCGGAAATAGAGCACGTTAAAGGAATAAAAAACAAAATTGAAAGATTGAGATAAGGTTCATAGACGGCTCTTAATAAAACAGAATAGTATAAATTTTTATTTTCAATTACTACTGTCTGATGGCTGCTAAAAATTTCAAAGATATTTTACACTGATAATCCATGGGCGTACTTCTTCTTATACAGGGGATAGAACTGATTCCGACAAGTAAATATTTAGATTCTCGTTACAAAAATAGAGATATAACTTCTTCAAGAAAATTATAGCAATGCTTTTTTTAGAAGTCAACTTTAAAAAATTCAAAATTTGTTATTTAAAGAAGAAGGCTTACTTACCCTATCATCACTTGACATACAGTCACGCATACTTGCCATTCACGATTACGGACATAATTTTCAAAAAAATAATTTCAACCATCCTAATGCTAATGGTGTAGTATGGATTTCACTTTGAATCAACAACGAATTGAAAATGGTTCTGTCTCGTTTTTTTTTCGCTAGAATTGAACTTTCTAGAATTAGAGGGGGAGGTCAAATATTTATCTCTATGATACGATGATGTTTCACTATAGGATTACCTATTCTAAATCATTGGTTTAATAGAAGAATGAGTTGAATAAGGAAATACCTCAAGCAATTTTTTAGATGAAGTTCTTCAGTTTAACTGAAACTGATATGTATGTGTATCTTAGCAGAAAACTAAAATATTTTCAATGAAATAAAACTAAAGTATTTAGATTTTCACTATATTAACAAAACTATGATCGGTTTCACCACACTGTGGCTTCATCAGATAGATACAAACTAATGAACAGAGTTATTCCTTATATATTAGACTTATTTCCTACTTAATATTACAATAGGTACAAGAGGTATGTTGGAAAACCCATCGGAGTTGCTTACTTTATGAATTGAAAACATTGAGTAAAGGAGAAGGATTTAGATCTAATAATTGACTATTAAGTAACCTACATGAATTCTTTTCTTTGTTGATCTCTAACATTTCCAATAGATTGAGTTTTTGTCTGTTATTTTCATTGTGTAAAATTTTGAAATTATCATTTAAGTTATGGTTTTCTTCGAGTAAGTGATTCGAATAATGGGAATCTCATTTATGATAATTAAAACTACGTTTGTGCTCGGATAATCTATCTTTGAAATTTCTGAAAGTTCTACCAATATAAATTTTATTACAATCCCCGCAAGACAGTTTATAAACACCGGATTTATTACTTTTATCAATTTTAGATTTGCAGTTTTTGATATGTCGGCCTAAAGAATTATCAGTTCGGAAAGCTATATTGAAATTATAATGCGAGAGGAATGATTTTAATTTTAGACTAGGATTACTTATATAAGTTAAGCTGTTGTATTTTGTGTCTGAACTTTTTATACTTGGAAATTCTTCCTGAATTGCTTTTTGAAATTTTTTGCGTGAAATCATGTTCTCAATCATAGTTGGACTGTAACCTAACCGTTATTGACTGCTATTTGTTTAATTATATTTAGCTCTTTTACGAAATTATTTTGTAACATTGGGATATTAATGAGTCTATGTACCATACTATTGTAAGCTGCTAATTTATTTGGATAAGGATGTGTAAATGAGCTGTGAATAGTAATATCTGTATGCGATGGCTTATGAAAAATAGACAAATCATGTTTGCCGTTAATTTTAGTAATATTTAAATCCAGAAAGTTAATGGAGTTTTCTGTTTCTACCTCTAACGTGAATTTAATATTATCGTGAATTTTGTTAATGAATGTTTTGAATGACTCTAGTTGTCTGTTTGTGCCAGTGAAACAACAAATGATATCGTCGACATATCTAAACCAATAAATAAAGTGTTTGAATAACGGATGTTCTTGGATAGTTTTTTCAATATTATCCATGAAAATTTCAGCGAGCAAAGTGCTCAGAGGATTACCCATGATTAAAACTTTTTTTACTATTATTTAATACTCCATTGAATTTAAAATAATTTTGTTCTAAACAAATTTCTAAAAGGTGTAAGATTTCTGATTGAATTATAGAATTGATTTTATTAATTTGAAGGGCGTTCTTGATGAGTTTCACTGTATCACTAGGTGGAACACTAGGGACGAGATTTACTACATCCCATGTTATAAGTTTAACGTTCGGTGGTAGTATCGGGTGCTGACTTTTATTTATTAGGACGGAAGAGTTTTTTATTGAGAAATTAGGTTCAAAATTAGCGTACTATCGAATGATGTCTAGACATATATATATATATATATATATATATATATATATATATATATATATATATATATATATATATATATATATATATATATATATATATATATATATATATATATATATATATATATATATATATATATATATATATATATATATATATATATATATATATATATATATATATATATATATATTATATATTTAATTTTGAACCTAAATTCTCAATAAAAACTTTTCAGTCCTAATAAATACACACGATACTACCACCGAACGCTAAACTTATCTCATGGGATGTAGTAAATTTCTTCCCTAGTGATTCAGTAAAACTTATGAAATTCAGGACAGAGTGTGCCACAATAGACCACTGGTCTATTGGCCGGGCTGCTAGGCAGCTCTCACTCAAATAATAATATCTATCTATTACTACTCTTGATATAGACGATATGAAAGTCCTCTTTTTTGCACTCGTGCAATCATGCAATCACAATTAAATTACGGAGTGGGATGGGATGGTGCTTATGACTGTTACACTAATAAGGTTGATGTGACACAAAAATGGATTCTGAAAATAATTTACAATAAAAACTCACCTTCTCTAGCGATGCGTTGTTCAAAATATCCAACGTCATGGACATACATCAATTGTTTACTGCAAAAATAATATCCCAAATTTCGAAAAACAAAATAGAAATAGGCGTCCCCAAACACGACTATTTCACTAGATATAAAGCCATGCAGTTCGAATCAGAAAAGCAATAGAACAAAAAAGCTTCGCATACTTAGCACCGAAGCTCTTCGCATTGATTCCGGAAGAACTGAGAAGAGTGAAAGATATTATTTAATATTTATTAAAAAATGAAACTGGATCTTGAAGACCGAAAAACAGAATTCCATAACATTATAAATCGTAAATAAAAAAAAAATAATAATAATACATTTATGAAATGGAATAGAATATTTATACTTTACATTTATACAAAACAATTGAAGAAAGAGAGAACCTAATCAAATGAGAGATATCCGGATCCGGATATGACAAAGCAACCTTGAAGTGAAAAAATTACTCGAATATGATGTTAAACCCGAAAATGACAAATCAAGACTCGAAAATGACAAAACCAAAAAAACCTTCAAAAAAAAAAGGAATAATTATCAGGCTGATGAGAATTATAAAAGTTAAGTTTATATCGCGTACAGAAAATTGTTGTGAAATAATATTCTCTGCGATTATTGTTTATTATTATTAAAGATGTACCTACTACATTACATCAAGTTTCTATTTGTTTACCATATTATTTATTATCGTGGACTTATGCACTATCTCAGCTGTTAGCTGGATATAATTTACCTTTCCCAGATTCAGCAATCAAAGGGAATCGGTTCGATTACAATAAACTTGACATAAATTTCCTAACTATCCTACATGTATTAAGAATTACAGCTTTTTGCATTTCTATATAGGTATTCTTATGCAATTCTAATTTCTTAAGGCTATCATGCAAAGTTTTGGGTATTAACCCAGTGGAGGATACGATGACAGGAACAGTATCTATTTTCTCGAGGTGCCACATCTGCTTGATCTCAATAGCAAGGTCTGTGTATTTGGACTTTTTCTCCTGGAATATATTCAGCACGTTATTATTATTCGCTATGGCGACATCCACCAGCATTGCTGTTTTGGCTCTCTTATCATACACCACTATGTCCGGCCTATTATTCGTCACCATTCTGTCAGTGATAACAGGCCTATCGTAGTATAATCTGATAGAGTCATTTTCCAATACGGGCGCCGGTTGATACTTGTAATATGGCTGGAAGGTATTCAGAAGTCCGCAAGTTTCTGATGAATAATGTTGCACACTTGATTATGCCTGTGGAGATAGTCCGTATTGGCCAGTTGTTCGCATCCGGACGTAATATGCTGTATAGTCTCTGATCTTATATGGCATTTTCTGCACCTATCTGTTTGTAATGTTCCGTCCTTCATAATAAATTTTTTGTAGTTGTTAGTAGCGATCACTTGGTCTTGGATGGCAGTAAGGAATCCCTCTGTTTCCGCGAATAATTCTCCTTTCATCAACCATTTGTTGGAGGCTTCTTTGTCGATGTGTGGTTGATTAATTTCATGGTGATGTCGTCCATGCAATTCCTTTCTTGACCATTGCTCTTGTTTTTTAGTATCTGATAGGAATGGTAGATTCAGCAGGTCATCTCTGGTAGCAAGATTTAGAGGTGTATATCCCTTATCAGCCAACGATACCACTCTATGTAGGTCAGAAGTGAGAGCTTTTGCTGAGAAGAATTCTCTGAGATTTTTTATCTGTTCGGTGTGTAAATTGACTACATCTATTAATCCGCGTCCTCCTTCTTTCCGCTTCAAAGTTGTTCGTATCACAGACGATTTTGGATGATGGTTGTTGTACTTTGTTAGCATCGTTCGGGTCTGCCTTTGAATATCATTCAGTTCTGTCTTAGTCCATCTGATTATTCCAAATAAGTAAAGCAACACTGGAATGGCGTAAGGTGTTAATTGCCTTGACTAGATTCCCCGAGTTCAACATTGACTTCAGCACAGTCTTCAGACGCTGACTGTATTCTGAACGAATCTTCTCCTTTGATTGTTTTTGGTCTAGCAATCTGGCTTGTTGGTATCCCAGATATTTGTATGTTTCGCCATCCCATGCACTGTATAATATCACCATTTGGAAGTTGTGTTCCACCATCTATGACTTTCCCTCTTTGAATGTTCAGGGTCTTACACTTTTCAATCCCGAATTTCATATGAACATCTGCCGAGAACTCAATGACAGTTTTCAGCAAATCATCCAATTGCTTCTTGTTCGAAGCATATAACTTGATGTCGTCCATATACAGCAGATGGGAGACTGTATAATAAGTCCTATTTATTTTTATCCTATACCCGTATCCTGTTCTATTGAGCATTGAGGACAATGGGTTCTTGGCTAAACAGAACCATAGTGGACTCAAAGAGTCTCCTTGAAAAATTCCACGACGTATGGGTATCTCGTCGGTTTTAATTGATTTATTGTTTATGTTGACCTGCAGAGACGTGCGCCAGTATGTCATTGTTGTCTTCAAGAATTCTACCAGGGCTGGGTGAATTTTGTATATCTGTAATACTTCAACAAGCCAAGAATGGGCGGTACTATCGAATGCCTTTAGATAATCGAGAAAAGCCGAATGAACATTCTGATGTCCTACGTGTGCTTGCTTCATTATCACAGAGTCGATGATGAGTTGTTCCTTGCACCCGTGGTGTTTCTTTCTGCATCCTTTCAGCTCCTCTGCTAATATATTGTTGTCGTCAAGGTCAAGGAGCTTATCAAACTTCTTGTACCAGTAGTTGTGGATATTATCTATACCTGTGGCCTTCCAATTGTTGGTCGCTCTATCTACTGTTGTGATTTCTTCCTCTGTTATTCCTTCGAAGTCCATATGTCTGATATCAAGGCGTTCTTTTTCATTCGTGATCCATTCCGCATCTCTATTGTGTTCTTTGGGGTTCGACCATAGTGATGACCAATAGTCGGTCAAGCACTGTGCGTCAGGTACTTCTCTGTTATTGTTGGTCGCAGTTTTGTTATTTCCCTTATGAAAATTGGCCGCGTTCTGGAGGAACCTTTGGTTTTGGTGTTTTCTTTCAGTATACTTATTATTATTATTATGAAATCTTTTTGAATATGCATAACAGCATCTTGAGCCTAAGCAACTTGATATAGTTTTGTCACTAGCAGCAATAAACCTGACAATTTAAACTGTCATGCACTTTGCTCTCTGTAGCTGAAGAACTTTTTCTTTATTTTTGTTTGTAATAAATGGTTGGGTGTGTTTTTGTTGAAATATCTTATCCAAACAAATTCGATTTTTTAGGGAAGTAAAACAAAAGGCATAAAATATTTGTTAAACAGATTTGATAACATTTATTATCTTGAAAAAAGTTTTACACTGAGAAATGAGAACAAATTATGAATATAGCAACACTGAAAACATTACTATAAATATTGAAATGCTTATTTCTGAGATTACATGAACGAAATTACAAATTGCTATATACTTGTCTATTTTTTCAGAGGTGTTAAAACATTGAAAAAATTATTGAAACTATCTATGAAGTATATAAGAATTTGTATTAAACGCAAGAGTATAACTTTCTTCAATATTGAAAAACCAAAGTGAAATGATCATTATTACTCTTGAATCGCACTTAGCAAATCAACTGACTTTTAATCTTCCTCCTCTTCAGAAGAGCTACTACTGCTCTTACTATCATCCCCCTTATCGCTACCTGCTGCATCTGGGTTGAAATCTTCATCTGTGCTTTCATCCTCACTATCTCCACCTTCTCGTTCTTGAGCTTCAGCCTTGACACGTTCCAAGTAAGCATCTGGTTCAGCCTCATTATCAGAATCACCAAAATCTTCTTTATAGTTTGCTTTTTCATTTTTGCCTCTATTCTTGACATGAAGTTTTTTCGAAGCAATGAAGTCAAATAATTTACCATATTCTTCCTTTTCAATGCTGCTAAATGTATGAACAGTACTAGATTTCAATTCAACTTCAAAGTCAAAGGATCTAGTATTACCTCCACCTCGGGCATAATTAACTGATGCTATTTCATCAAAACGAATGTGAATCGGTGGTTTGTGAATATAGATAAATCCTCTTTCCAGTGGATATAGAAAACCTGCAGCAGCCTTATAAGAACAACTTATAGCTGGTGTTCCGCTGTGGCCTATAAAACTTCCTGGTCCAGTAATTTTTCTATTAATTATTACTTTCATCACTTTTCCCAAAACTTCATAAGTAGGTCCAGAAATTTCTTTCTCTAATTTATCCTCAAATTTAGTTTTCAATTCTTCTTCAGTAAAGGGCAATTCAATTGATGTTTCCTCTTCTTGTTTAAACAGAAGTACAAGGTAATGATATCTTGTCTGTCCTTGTTTGATTGGTGGATCTAAGCTTATAACAAAGAATATTTGTCTTTGATCTCTATGTGGTAGAATGAACAATCTTAATACAGTAGACATAGGTATTTTGTAATCAAATGTTTTTCCATGAAGTTGGAAAAAAGTGCTGAACATTTTTATGTCATACCGACCACGAGGTGTAAGGCAATGTATTTCCCTAAATATAGCAATTGCATCTCCAGAAACATTGATAACACTAGCTTTCTTCATAACGTTCTCATGGAAAGCTTCAACTGGATCAACATCACCGGATAATTCATTAGATGGAATGAAGAACCTCATTTCCATCAAACTAACTGGGGCATCGTCATTCTGATGGAATTCTATTGTGATTTCATTTTTTCCCGAAGTACACTGCGATACATAATTTAAAGGTATTTCGAAGGCACTCTTTTCTCCAACATTGAAACTCAAAGCTGATCCATTAAATTTAGCGGTACCCCAATTCCAACCTTTTAAACTAAGTTCTTTCTCTAAAGCTGTGATTTTATAAGTAGATGAGAAATATTTTGCTAATTTTTCCTTTTCAGATTCCTTAAATCCAGCAAATCTATACAAAGTCCCATTCTTTAAAAAAACTCTGAGACCAAGTGAGCCCGCAAAGTTTTGAAAAAACACATCTTCCAACTCATTAGCCTGTATTTGTTCCACTTTACCTGTCTTGCTATTCTTGAAAACAATATTCTGATCAGTCATTTTCAACTTTCCAGGAGTCATACATCCTTTAATTTCAGACAATATGTCTGAGTATTCCAGAAAGTCCATTTTCATTTGAAATAAGATACTATCACATATAACGTGCTATCAACTATTTAGAAGCTATTTGGATGTACCCGCCAAATCACAAAAGAGAAACCTTCTTCACACGGCGTTCTTTTTGTTTAGTTTTAAAGTTCGAGGAGGTTAAGTTTACACCTTGCAACTACTTCAAGGATAACCGATTATAATGTTCTGTAGCCCACTAATGGTTTCTTAAAACATAATGGCCTCGTGATTATTGTCAAACTTTTTGAACTTAGGTAGATGCTCTTCCCCATGCTGATGCAAGAAATGTATTCTTTCAAAATAAATTGAATAAATTTTTGAAAATATTCAATTTTAATCATTCAATAATATACCGGATGTTGACGTTAGTAAGTGATTGCAGAAGAAAAGGTCCAAAGAATATAATAACAATCAGATAAGACTTCTTTTCGTACTATTGTTTTGATACAGGGTGTCTCAATATAGAAGAATGTTTTTTCAAATAGCACATCCAGTGTATTATTTGATTATCTTTTTGTGCAGCTATTAACAGTACCATCGAGCATTTTCTTTCAACTTATTTTGTTACATATCAGATATATATCATTTTTCAATTGTTTATAGATTAATTTCATTGTTGAGTTAATTTAGAAAAGGATTGAAACTATTCACAAAAATTGAAAGAAATTATGTGAACAACAGTTCAGCTACTTCATCAAATGGTCAAATAAATTAACACGCGAATTGAGAGAATGAGTGAAAATAGAAAGACTTTCCGATACTCAACAAAATATTTTCTGTGTTTAATAACCTACATTGTGAACATTTTTCGAAGTCCTCCGTTTGCAGTGCCTCTTTCATTGGGAGAACATTCTTGATAAATTCGCTAAAGATGAGCAACACGTTAACGTACTCATTAGCAGAATATGAAAAATGCTTTTTGGATTTGAATATAGGGAATAACGTTACATGATTGTAATAATTGAACTGAATGTTAACCATATCGATATTCCTCTTCTCCCATTAGGTTTTGAAAGTGTATTTTCATTGTATCTCAGGTAGTGATCATTGACGTAGAAAGAGGTTGGGGAATCGAATATGTGATTATAACAACAAAGTATAATTTTTCTCTTACCGAATTCTCTATTTACCATTCTTAATCTTAAATAAGATTGAAACGGCATAAGTCGAATCAAAAAAATTCCCCGAGTAATGAGTGAAAAAATATTTTTCCTGAAAACAGATTGGGTGTACCAAATAAAAAAAAAATATTTGCTTGTATTTTAAGACAACGTTAGGAAAAATAATAGTATGAAAAAGCAGGCTAATAATAATAAACATTTCAAACCATAAAATGAGATGAAAAAATGGCAGAGAGCATTTATTTAGCCAATTCTTATGCGCATTCTCAAATTGGCCCAAATTATTATATTTATGTGTAGGTATTAGAAGATTAATGTGCAATTTGAAATCTACAACGAATTTCTGTTAACCAATATGCGAAAAGATAATTGCTTGCTGCGATCTTAACGGGAAATCACAAACAAGCAGTTTTCGTCATAATCATCATTACAAAATAGTAGACCGGGCAGAACAATGTACACAAAAGGTCTATTCTAATTAAAATTCATTACTACGATCACGCATGCGTTTTAGCAAAGGGACATATTATTACGTTAGAGTTGGCCCTCTGTGTGTTTTGGTAAAAAAAACACTGCACCATAATTTGTATGGTCAAAGACAATGACCAACCCTCGATCGATGTCATTTGACAATTTGATTCTCATTAAATAATATAACCTGAGAGCTCCTGTGAATTTTATATTACTGCTACTGGTGATAATATATTGAGGGCGAGCATGACGATGAGATGAAGAAGAAAATAACCTTACACTAATATTTAATAGCAAAGATAATTTATATACTTAGTCAAAGTTAATAGACAAGGAAGTTTTATTGTATGATTTGTTTTGGATTTTATCCTTAATCTCTTTTAAAAAGAAACAATAATTTAAGGATTAGAGTGTTAGAAATATGGCTGAGAAAGACGAGGAGATAAATATTTAGATGATAATGTCACTGATCAAGAAAGAGATATAGCTCAACTTGCTTTAAATGAATTTAAGAAGTACCTCTTTTGTTCATTAGTATCAAAACTATCAAATCATGTTAATATTCTGTTCTAGGAAAAACTTCAATGGATGTTTACAATTTTTGCATAAACTAGAACATCGTTCTAATGATTTCAAAGTTACTTTGAATAAAGCTGTTGTTGAATACTGTAAAAGCGAACTTAAAAAGACTGATCAGTTTGAGAATGCACTTACTTCTCTATGCAATCAGGTGAATTATTATTCCGAAGTATCACATTCTTAATCTCCCTCAAACTACCATAATTTATTTTCAGTTCCAAATTCGGTTAGAAAAATTGGATGATGTTAATCACTGCATAGTTCATTATAACCAAGTAGTTCTACTTTTTCATCAGAGAAAATATACAGCAGCACTCAGAATTATGGATAGAATCTATAAATTTATTGAACCAATGGGTAAGGAAAAGGTAATCCTGTATTGTAGGGTGACGACTTCGGAGCACCGAAAATGAGTGGATCAGCTGTTGCCAAATGCATTTGAATTTTATACAGTGTTGTTAGAATACGAACAAAATAATATTTGGACGCACTGGTTTGTCAGTATGCAAACACAATAATTGAGCGCTCTTGTCTCTAGTAGACTGTTTTTCTTTTCTAGTTTCTAGTCAATAAATAAGATACTACTTCTCTCATGTCTTATTGTTAATACCATAAAAAAAAAGTTTACGGGATAAATTATTATTGGAATATAGGGAAAAGGAGACAGTTCCAAAGTATTTTATTAGATCTTATTAATAGTTTATCAATCAAAATCAGCTTTTTAATTTGTTAATGAATGTGGGGAATGGAGTTTTTTCTTCTTAAGAATTCCGTAATTATACGGCATAGTGTCGATAGTCAGAATTCACTGAAAAAATGTTTACTCACTAATTTTGGGGCCCAGAATCCAAATTTGAAATCGTTTTGGTCCGGAAGGCTATCGTTCGAGAAAAAGAAACAGAATTTGTTATACGACGTACCGCCCAAAACGATGCAAGAAAGAGATAGTACTGACTATCTATCTCGTTCATAACTGACATCAAAATTCAAAGGGGAATATTTTTCTAAACCTAACTTAAATTTACCTAAAACCTAACCTAATAACCTATTCAATCCAAAATTATAAATTTAAATTAGGTTTGAGGTTCGGTTAGGTTAGTTAGGTTTGGTATGCAGAAATTTCCATTTGAATACCCCTCTCTGTTATGATAGGAGATGGATAGTACGTCACTATTGTCGGGATCATGTCACGTAGATCTCGGATTGTATATATTATTATTATTTTTTTTTTCATTATTAGAGTTCAGCAGTGGGTGGAAAAGTCCGATGAAACTGCATAAATTTTTTTTTCTGCAGTGACAAAAAAAATTCTTAAATTAACATTATCACAGTTAAAGAAGACCACAATTAAGTACATCACACACAGTATCTCTATCACAGAACAGGTTGCGCATTCTGATGACATGGAGGATGGAAAAACATTGTCAGGAGTAGTTTACCAGACTAAGGTCTCGTAGCTCAATCTCTTTGTCTAGTCTAGTCTTGAAGGTGTTTAGCGACAGAGCAGTCACTGTGGTTTAAATGAGTCCATTCCAAGGATACACAAAACGGTTACTGAGCAAGTTCTTTCGTGGAAGTTTAGCTCATATTTCTTCAACCCAAGGCCGTGTTCTCTGAGGATAGATTTAGAGCTGCGATGGAATATGTCCACTTCAACATGATAGTGGTTGTGAAGTATCTTAAATGTCTCAATCAAGTCACCTCTGAGTCATCTGTGCTTGAGAGTTGGCAGGTCAAATACTTTAAGTTTCTGGAGATATGGTAGCTGCCTGGTTTCTGAGGGGATTCTTGTCAGTCTTTTTCGAACTCTTTCCATTAACTCCACGTCCTTTATGAAGTATGGGTTCCAAATGCTGTGTCCATACTCCAAAAGTGGTCTTATATAGGTTTTGTACAATTTCAATTGACGAGGCTTTTACGTGATAGAAATCCATTTTCACAAATACAAGTAAACGATGATTTCTACTAAAATATTTTATTAAATGCTTGACGCCTTTCGATACACAGTATCTTTATCAAGATCGAATGAATATTACTACTAGTAGAATGAATACTACTACTAGTATTTATTCGCTCTTGATGAAGATACTATGTATCGAAACGCGTCGAGCATTTAATAATATAGTTTAGTAGAAATCATCGTTTACTTGTATTTTTGTACAGTTTGCATATTGTATCAACTGAGCTACTTGTGAAGACTTTCTGTATCAGGAACAATAAGCTATTTGCTTTTTTTTAAATATAGGCTATGTGGGTTTCCCATTTGAGGTCAGAACGAATTACAATACCAAGGTCCTTTTATTCAGTTATGCTATTGGGCGTTGTCCCATTTAACGTATAAGGCGTGGCTATAATATATGTGAAATTGTTGTCTAATATTTAGGTTGTAGGTATACTAGATGATTTGCTACTTTGCCGTTTGCTGATATGTTTCATTTTGTGTTTCTCAGTAATGATTTGAATACCGTTACATTACCAAATTATTACTCTATATGGTAAGACCAGCTTCGCTGTTTTCTATTTTTAAGTAAGTAATGGTGAAAACGTTAATAGATCAAACATTGAATCGAGATCATTTTTGGGAAAGTATGGACAGCTATTATAAATTAAAACTGTTGAATTGTTGTATACATACTTACCTGAATTTGAAACAAATGGTCAATTCCATCAATTCAACACGAGGAGAAAGGGAGATCTGAGGACGACCTTTCATAGGAAAACTAAACTACAACAGGGTGTTGATTACTGGGGTCCTAAGTTATACAACCATCTGCCCATTGAAATCAAAGAAAAACATCAACTTGCATTCAGGAGAGAGGTCAAAAACCTACTTCTACATAGAACCATATACGAGTTCAAGGAATTTCTCTCTGAATCGGCGACGTAAACGAGGCATACTTCTATTAAACCTTCTATTAATTTTGACTTGACATGTAAATAATTGAGGTCATAATATATATATATATATATATATATATATATATATATATATATATATATATATATATATATATATATATATATATATATATATATATTATCATTTCATATTTTATTTCTTTTCATTTCATACTGGAAATGGATTATCATGCTATATGTCTCAATTATAAGTTGTTAGAAATAGAGATAACGAAATGACGCTTATGATTCCAATGGTAACACTAGAATAATTCCAATCAAAGAATATGTCACAAATCTGACATCACTGTATAAAATTCAAATGCATACTGCAAACAGCTGATGGACTCGTTTTGGCTGTGCAGAACTCATCACCATATAAGACAGGATTACCCTAAATCTAAATAATCTGTAGTGTTCAGATATTTCTTTTTGAAAATTTTGAAAGTTCTCAAATAGATGATACTGGAAAACTTGTTTTTTTTTACAGATGATGTGCTTGCTAGACAAGTCAGCTTACTTGCAATAGAATTACAACTTTTCATAAGAATGCCTGATAAAGCCCTTACACTTATAACTTATATGGAAAATCATCTTTTGAATGGAAATGGAAATTCTCAAAGCACTAAGTCAAATGAAAAACTTTCAAAAGAACCTGAACCAAAGGTAAGCATTAAAAAAGATACTATATAATGCTGGTTTCAATTGAAGTGAGCAGTGTAGGATGGTTCTATCTGCTACAATTTGGAGCTGCCATTCACAAATTCATTAGCTTAAGACAATTGAGAAAATCAAAATTGAAATTCCAATATTAGATATTTTATTTATTTAACTATTGGAAAAAGTTTAATATTTACTTGTCAATAAGGATAATTACGTAAATACGAGTAGAAAACGATTTTAAGCACCAATTGAATGGTACTGTTGAAAAAAAAATGTAAATTTTCTTTGATGAAAATTTTACATTCATTAAAAAAAAAACTTCAACCAAAAAAAACAGATCAAAATATATAGACTTTCAACCAGTGGCAGATGCTTTTGACACAAAAAGGAAGGTGCTTCCAGGAAAGGTGTTCTGGTTCGTTGACGGTGCCGAATGGCGTACCACAGGGCACTGTGCTTGGATCGATATTATTCGTCATCTACTTGAACCATCTGCCTGCAAATGTGAATTCCAGTTGTTCAATATTGTTTGCATACGATACTAACTTCCTGAATGATGGATCAAAAGAAGAAGAGCTGGAAACGAAATGCCAGGTTTCATTAAATGAAGCAAAATGGTGGTTTGATTCCAATAAATTAGTGATGAACAGAGAAAAAACGCAGACCTTGCCGTTTGAGACAAAACCAGCGATGGATACTCACCTGAAGCTGCTGGGAGTTACCTTTCAGCCTGATCTCAGATTTTTCCAACATATACTCTTACAAAAACTATCCTGAGCCATTTTCGTTATAAGAAGAGTTAAATTAATGACCAGCTATAAAGCTGTTAAAGTAGCTTATTATGGCCATTTCCATAGTCATATGGATTGATCTTCTGGGAAAGTTTTCCCGAAGCAAAAAGGGTCCTTATTAAGCAAAAACAAGCTGCCCGAACATTATGCGAGGTAAACAACCCACAGCTGTCTTGATCTGTTTTGTTAAAAAGGTGTGCTTACCATAATCTCAATGCTTGTAATGCAGGTATAAAACTTGCACTGTAAAACCAAAGAAACAACTTTAACCATAAATATTCAACACGAGGTGCCAAAAGCATTGCTATTTATCACAATCGGATCAACATATCCCAGCTGTGTATAAACCATACTGCAGTCAAGGTCTACAACAAGCTACCAAACAGATTCAAAAGAATGGACAGTCACAAACTACTACTAAGCCTTAGGACATTCCTTACAAAAAAAGCGTATTACAGCATAGAATAATATTTATTTGACAAGTTCCAATAAAATAAAGATTGTATAGTGTCTAATGCATTGTGATTGTTATGTGCCTAGTCTCAAACTCAAATGTCATAGAAAATTAATTATTCATGTGATATTTTTTGACACCCCATGTACGCTGTTGATGGGTAAATTTTTCATTTGCACTTCTGTAAAATTTGTGATGGTGAAAACAATTAAAAATGAAATAACCCTCTAAATTTTTTGAATATTGAAAATGTTTCTATATTACTGTCCATGAAAAAACCAAAAAACTTGAAAACTACTTGGGTTTCTATATTCTGGGCAAACAAATAATATACTATAAACCCTGCTGAAATCTAACCTAATGTCACTTTAATATGATTATGCTTACTGCTTGGATCTTCTAAGAAGACTCATAAGTTTTCAGAAAAGTTATCTTCATCACTATGATTTTTCGATCACATCAGCCGCAGATATAGGATATAAAATGAAAATATAAATGCTTACAATAGTTGTGCCATGGGGACCTCTTTCGGGTTGCACAACTTCACATAGTGTTACTGTAAAAAATAACTAGGTTGAAAGGATATAATTATTAATAAAATGTCGTTTATGCTCCAACCAAATCGATTGGAAACCGAAGTATTTTGTTTCATTTCAATGATCATCAAAAGGATATCCAATTGAGAGTATTTTTTAACGATTCTCCTCTGAGTCACAATTTCTATCCGAAATATGTTAGTGTGACTCTCAAATATCACAACGATTAAAATTGTGTCAAAGATGAAAATGAGGGACAATATTCTTAAATTAGCTCGGTTCAGTTAAGCGTGTCAATGTTCAGACACTGCGTAATGCTACTCTTGATCTAGTTCTTTCTACAGCTGTGTATTATCGTTCTATCTGGTTAGATAGTGTTCATTCTTGTAGAATTGATTTTCAATTGTTATGCTATAAGAAATATAAGTAGTACCATAAATTCAACCCCAATTCCATGCCTTCAAAAGTAATCCAACCTAACCTAACCTATTTTTGAAAATGTAGGACGACGGAGCTTCAACAATCTCATCACTTAGATTATTCCAAACGTCAAAAATTCAGTTGCCCGGCGTTGCACTCTTTCTTAAAGGTCTTTATCGCGCACTAAGACAGGACACCAAGCTAGACCGGCGTACTTCAGCAACAAACGCACATAGGTTTTATAAAGTTTGACGGAGGCACTGAATGAAATATCCGTGAATGATCGACTGATGAGAGAAAGCTATGAGTTGGCGCGTTTACACACAACATTTAGAGGGTCCGACCAACACAAATCAGCAGTGACGATCACTCCCAGATCAACGTTCGAAGATACCGTCTGCAGAGGCGTGTCATATAACATATGTACAAGTTCAGGGTTGTTTCTACCCATATGTAAAACAACACATTTCGAAGTGTTTAATGGAAGCAGCCATTCATCACACCAGCGACCGACGGAGTTCAAGTCTGGAAAACGGCATGTTGATTCAACGGGTTGGAGTAAAGCTTTGTTTCATCGACATAAAATGCTTTTTTACTCTTTATATGGTATGTCAGATCACTCACATATAGAACAAAAAGGAGGGGACCAAGCACTGGGCCCTGCGCCACGCCACTGGTTATCCATCTCTCCTCAGAAAATGTACCTTCAACCCTCACAACGAATCTTCTGTCGGTCATATAATTCTCAATTCACAACAGAAGCTTACCTCTGACGCCACAATGACCAATTTGGGAAGAAGTCTGCGTGGCGGTGTGCAATCTAAAGCTCTGGCAAAGTCTAGATAAATCACGTCGTAGGTGCTTTCGAGTCGAGAGTCTTTGACCAATCATTAACACATGAAATTAGATTGGTTGAGGTGGATTTACCGTTAACAAATTCATGCTGTTCTTCGGGTATTACTCTGTGATGATTGAGCCTTGCCTTTTTCAAACTGCCTTTCCGAGTACTTAATTGCTCAAAAAAGTCATGTGCTAATGATTTATGCTAATTTCAATGATTTAAGTTAACTTTGTTTTCCTTGGAAAAGTCACCAAATACAAAATAGAGGACTAAAGCACATGCATGTCTAATGCACCTGGCCTTCTTGGCCATGTTACGATGAATTTCAAGTCTCAATATTTATGATATGAATTGATCAGAAATTTTGCCGTACAAAAATAATATTCAAGAATTTGTTGAAGAATAAATTAACTCTTTTCATTACGATTAACACTGAACGAAGGAAGATATCGGGGTACAATTGATCTTTTTTAAACCCAAATTCCTTGACTGACTAAACTAGCGGTATGATCTTTACAAAATATTTAAAAGTTACTGAATTTTTATAAAACTTCAATGAGTATTGAACTTGGCATGTGTCTCATTCGTTAACGTAATTATTTAATAAATCTGAAATTTCAGTTTTTCATAGTGAATTATGCTTTTCAGATTACACCTTGCGATCCAATAATTGAAGTTTTTAAAAAAAAATTAGCAAAATATAAAGCGAGATGTTATCTTATGAAGCGGAATCTTACGGCAGCTATAAAAGAAATACAGCTTCTTTCTGGAGACGATTCGGTAAGTTGTTAATTTTACTATAGGTTTACAGAATACAGAACTTCCAAATACTTACTTTATTGCTACTGAATTTGGCAGAACACTGACATATTGGCTATTCTAATTGAAGTTCTTGTGTTTTCGATTATATTCAGGCAGTTCTGCCAGATGTAATATTACAGGAAGAATTTATGCAACACATACACAACTTATGTTTCAACTAATGCACAATATATAATGATATAAAATAAAATAACCATAGTTAGTCCAATAATTGTTTCCTATGCACTGTTAATACCTACATGATTCTTCACAAGGAATATTAGTCATATCCGATTACTTTAAAATAAAGTTCTTATGTTGATAATCATCCCCCCTGTCCCTTTCCCTCTAACACTTTCATAGTGTAGAATTGGTTAGTAATCTGGCATCATAATATTCCTTCTGGTTTATTCTCCCTTCTTGAAGATCGATTTATACAAGCCTATTCTGTCAAAAAGGCAGAATGCTGTTATATCTTACGCTAGCAGTTAGCTCTCGACCCTAATGAGAAATAAAAACTCAGTGCCCCGGCATAGGAAACAATGAGCCAACTCTGCATAGAAACTAGCGCTACGCGTGCCATTATGGAAAACTAAACCGAAAGACGCCTTATTTGAATTCTAGATTTCCCACGATCGAATTTAACTTGACTGAAATGAACTAGTCTAATCGATGCAGATTATTTCTGCCTCTATTAAACTGTTCAAAAATTGAAAAATATTGAGTATTTTTTCACAATAACACTTTTATTTCAAAACAGAAAAATCTCTTAAACCATATATACAGAAAATGTAGCAAAACATTTCCAGAAATAAAATAGATCAAACATTTGTAAATCAAACATATAAATCACATATCACAGAAAACAGAAACATTCTGGAATATTGTTGTCAGCCACTACCATTGGTCCTCCATTGCTACCATTGATCCCCCGTTGGGGGTAAACTGCCTTCACTGCCATCTTCATGGTAGTGCTTTTGAAAATTGAAAAAACGAAGTACTAACTGTCTCAAGAAGTTTTTATTTGAATGAATTTGAGATCACTATAAATTGTTGAACATGGTAAAAATAGGCAATTTCATTACTAATCTTTTGAACTAGGGTTGCATTAATACTCCTGTTGGGTTCAATCGATAGATTCATAGTAGAAATACACTCCCCACAAAAATTGTCGCATCACCCTACTTTTACGACAATAGTATATAAACTTTTAGGTTGGTCATTCAAGACTCGCTTGGTAACTTTCAGAAGTGTAAAATAAGAAGATATCATTCAAAAGAGATGAGTTTATGATGGAAAATATCAACAATTTTCGAGTTAATGAAAAATTAAAAAATTCTACCATCTTCAAACGTTCGCGAAGAGACCAATCAACTAGCATCGAATAGTTACTAATCATGTTCAAAATCGAGTGTTTCCTCCTCGGGCCCTAATTACTGTCAGTATACGTCTCGGAAGCCCCTCAAACAAACTTTGGATTTACTCTTGAGTCACTGAGTTCCAAATTTCAGGAAACAGATTTTCTAGTTGTTAGAGTGTTCTACAAGGCATCCTACGTTGCTGAATTTGCCACCCCATGTTGTCCCAAACATGTTCTATGGGATTAAAGTCGGGACTTCTGGCTGGCTGGCCATCTTAAAATATTAATTTCGGCATTTTGTAGAAATTCTGTAACTACTCTAGCATTACCATGCATATAAATGAAGTTTTCGCCAATTAATGGGCCAAAGGGTACAACATGGGGTTCAAGGATATCTGCGATGTATCTGGCCGCTGTCATTCTTCCATTATTCACTAGGACTAACTCCATGTTCGACCATGGAAAGAAATGCCTCCCCACACCATTACTGAGCCCCATCCGAAGTTTTCGGTCTGCCGGATATTGCATTGCTGATATCGTTACCCAGGTCGTCTGTATTCATGCATGCGTCTAGACAGAAAATGGACTCGTCGGAAATGAGAACATTCGACCATTCTGGAATACCTCAATTGGCATGTTCCCTCGCAAACTGAAGTCTTGCAACTCGATGCTCTCTGGTGAGACGCGGTCCTGTAGAAGCCACCCTTGGTCTGATATCGTCTTCTCTGAGCCTGTTCCTAACAGTTTGCAATGAAATATGCAGATTTTTGGAAAGTGCAAGTTCATTTTGTAGCATTCTAGCCGTACAGTGCCGAACTCTCAGTGTAGTTAAACGAAGCCAACTATCATCAACTGGTGTTGTTATCCGATTTCATCCCTGGCCGGCCCATCTTCCATATTTCCGTTTCGTGGTACCGATTAATTGCTATTGAAATAGTGCTTTGGTTAACATTCAACAAGTTAGCCACGTAACGTTGGCTTCGCCCCTCCTCTAGAAGTGTAATAATTCTTACCACTTACCACTTACTTACCAATTTCCATCCTGCCGTTTCTTATATCAAAGCTCTGAATAAAATGGATATGAATGGAGCGTTCTCCTCTCCCTAGTATAAAAAGGAGCGGCTCGTGTGAACCGGCCCTAAAAATCTGTTGCTGGAAGAAGATAAAAGGATTCGCATACGACACGGCAATATACCTATCCCACGGGAACAAAACAGCAGTGAGAAAATGAGAAGATATCGACCAACTTACCAATTATTTCAGAAGATGGAGGATCAAGGTCAACCCGAAGAAGACGGTAGCAATGTTCATCGACCACAAGAAGAGGAGACATCCGGAAACACCAAAGGAAATCACCATAGAAGGACAACAAATCGAATGGAAGAAGGAAGCAAAATATCTCGGTGTAATTCTGGACGACCAACTGAACTACAAGAGGCATCGAGGAAATTACAAGGAAAACAAGAGCAATAAACGGAAAACTAATCATCCCAGGAATAACATACGCAGGACAAATTTGGCATCTAGAGGACAGATTCAAAAAGAGGAAACTACAAGCAGCACTCAATAAGATCGTCAGGACAGCAACAAACACCCCATGGTACATAAGCAACGACCAACTCAGGAAGGAAATGAAGACAACCTACCAGATGGAAGACCACGAAAACAAGGATATCTACCAAATAATGGAACTATAACCGAGGACAGCAGGAAAGAGAACATCCCTAGTACAATGGAAGAGGAAACAGCATAGATGCACCACAACATAAAAGAAGGAGGATAACCAACCAGTAGGACCTCAGGACAAACCAAGGAGATGAAAAATGAGCGAGATGAAGAGGAAAAAGGATAGACATTCGACCCTCACAAAAATTCAAGGATCACAGCAGTATGGATTCCTAAATCATTATGATGATGTGTGCCTTGTAGTTAATTACGACTAGTATACTTGGTGGGCAAAATTCGATGCCCCTGAAGTATAGGTTCTTAAGGGTAAGAGCTAGGAAAAAACGAGTTGCACCTTTTTCTTTTTTTTTTGAGAAAATCAGAATAGTGAAAACCGCACTCTCCTACAATTTTTCATTTTCGAATTATAAACAAGAATTGAGATTTGACGAATTTCCTCATTCTCGCTTTTATTGAAGGTCGAGTTTACAAATTTATTTTTAATGCTTGGCGTGTTCAATCGATTTTTAGAAGGTTTTAGTTGACACTTACGACATCAACTTGTATATTTTCAAAAACGAATAAAAGTTTTTGGGTATTCATAAATAGCGCGAATTTTTTCCATTTCAAGAATATATAACATAATAACATATACACACAACCAAATTTATATGGAATCATCTGATATTTTAAATATTACCTCAGAAACTTTGGAAATTTCGAAGGAATGTTAGAATTGATCCTTTTTGAGATATTTCAATTGAAAAATGAAATAAATTGAGGTGTATTTTAAGAGAGAAACAAATAAAAGAAAATAAGCATGATCGCATGTAGTAAAAAATGGAAAAATGTTTTCTCACGGAGTAGGTGTTTTTTTTCTCGATCTGAGTCGCTTGTATTACCTCCTCCTGTCTAATACTAGCCTGAATCCATCTAGGCTTGCTTTGGATTAGGTTTTCGACCTCTTCTGGGGTGTTATTCTGCCACTCTTCTGTGGCGGCTTGGATGAGCTGTCGTGGGGTTCTTGGATTATCCCTGTATATTTATGTGATGAACTACTGATCGGCGAATTCACAGCTGTAGGGGTAAATCACAAGGAAGGCACAAATAAGTTCAGAAAACAATTTTTTAATATATCTTTCCATTAAACATCAAATGTTTTATTATAATATACACATAAATTCAGTACTAAGGAATACGGATTAAATAATATTTTACAATTTAAATGACGATTATTTAGAAAGATGGTTTCATAAAATATGGATTATTCTCTTCATCAAACGATTCGGATGTAAATTTAAAGGTTTGAATTTTACGCGTGGACCGTTCTGGAGAAATTTGTTCAATACAGCGACACACCGTAAGTACTGCTTATGATATCATTAGCAACAGTTGTGGCATTATTAACAAGGTTATCGTCGTCAGAACTCTCAAGTTGAATCAGAATAATTATGTACGTTGTAACACCACCGATAATCTGTAACAAAAAGAATCAAAACAAAATTGTTACAGATAATAGTCACATTTTTTACAAACCGAAAACAATAGCGTGAAATTTATTGGAAAGAATCCAGCTGCATTAAATTCAATTTCTTCGTTCGCTATTTGCAGGGAAAACATTTCGATCTCATCTATCATATCGAAATTTGTAGTCTGTATTTGGTGGATCAGTAACCCCGATTTTTGAGCCTGAAAGTATATAAGCAATAATAATAGAAAACCATGATCTCACAACATTACATAGAAAATTTATCACAGGGGGTTTGTTGCAGTTTGAAAATTTCGATGGATTCGAAGAAAACTTTCGTCCCTTAGGTATTCTGTGAATAATTTGAAATTTATATATGGGTGGAAAGTGATGGCCATTTTCGATAAAATGTGAAGCTGAAGTAGATTCGTCGGTTATCTGGTTATTGTAATCTGATTGATGCTCTTTGTATCTAGTTTTGAATGAGCGACCAGTTTGACCTATATAGACGCCTTCAGCATCTATACAAGACAACTTATTAACTCCAGTATTGTCGAATCTATCAGTTTCATCTTCACTTTTGAAAAATATTTGGGGGAATTTCATGTGGGGTTTGAAAGCTACTTCTCAATGCTGTTTTGAAATGACATTTGCAATCTTTTCGCTGATAGGTCCAAAATATGTTAATGAAATGCATTTATCTGTATTTTTTGATTTTATACGTGTGTGAATATTATGATATGCTATTTGTGTTTGTTTCTTTCTGATCATTTCGTTTATTAGGGATTATTATTAGCTATTTCTTCAATAGTTGACATTTCCCTGGGCATATTTTCTTCGGATAATGGCACAGAGAAAGCCTTATGAATCATTGAAATATGTCCAGGGAAGAGTTAACTATTCAAGAAATAGCTAAGAATAATGGATGTCCCTCAGATATAAGAAACGGAGAACCGAAGAATCTACTTTTTCTTCATATTGTATCGAAAATGGCCATTATTTTCCACCCATAGATCAACTTCAAATTATTCACAGAATACCTAACGGACGAAAGTTAGATTTTTTAGAATTCATCGAAATTTTCAAACTCGAACAAACTCCCTATAGAGATAATCTTCTGAACGACCAGAATGGTCCAGCTCATTCGTCTATATTTGATACATTTAAATAATACTTATCATAATTCGTTTATTACCTCTTGTTTATTAATTTTGTATCTACCTGTTTACGTATTTATTTATCCCTCCAAAAACATTCTGTGAAAAACTAGCCAAGTCTCTATAGAGCTGCTTGTTTATCTCTAAAAAGTAATGAAATTTAGTCAAAGTCGTGCCAAGTCTAAAGTTCCTTACTGTGATTTCTTTATTATCATAGTTAATGTTCTGTGACTTGGCCGTTGAACATTCTTTATACGTTAGTGGGTAGGTACAAGTCAATTTTGTTTACACGTAATGTTATATCTGTTGTAACTACCAATGTTTGTTAAGTGAGATAATAGCCCATACTGGTATTGGTATTTAGACGCAAGTGTCTTGTTTTAGGCACAGACGGACTTCTATCAATGATCAGAAGTCCGTCTGTAATGGAAATGTTTGTTTACCTGTTTGTTTCAGGCTCGCCTATATAAGTATTATAAGTATTATTGAAATACGCAGTTTTAACAAGCCTACAAATGACTGGTTATTCAATCAACGTTTTCGAAGTGGCAATTTTCCATCGTCAATAGGTAGCGGTTCTGGGGACAGATTGGTGCAATGGTGTCATGGAGCACCTGGTTTTGTTCTCTTGTGTACTTTTCAACGGCCAAGTCACACAACGTTAACTATAATAATAAAGAAATCGCAGTAAGGAACCTTAGACTTGGCACGACTTTGTCTAGATTTCATTACTTTTTAGAGATAAACAAGCAGCTCCATCGAGACTTGGCCAGTTTTTGACAGAATGTTTTTGGTGGGATTTCACTTCTTTTTGTAGAAACGTGGGCATATTGATTTATTTTATTAGATTTTTTTATTGGACAATTTTTCTTTTTACGAGTAGTGTTTTCATTATTACAAATCTTTTGTTTTTTCCGGTTCTGATTCTTGTACGTTAGTAACAGTTTTTCATATTGCCCATTCGCTATTTCTTTTTGTAAACTTGTAAGTATAAGTATAAAGGCCAGTCTAATCTTATCCAGAGTTTTTCTTCAATTTTATTTATATGCGTATTGAAAGCATTCGCCCAGCAGTGACTGTGGAACGCTATAGGCTAGATTAAATTAGAAGATGTGCCCCGCTACGCTGGATTTTTGTAATGATAGTCGATTTTTATCTGCTGAGATCAGCTGATACTTAGGCCTTCGATTTTTGACATCAAACGAAGCTGCCCACCAAGTTGAATATTTTTTGCAAAGGTCGTTCTCTAATAGTTTGCTGGGCTCTTGTGTTTTCTAATCAGGCTCAGCAGATACTCCAGATTTTCGATTATCCTAGTTTTTATAGTTTTCCCTAGTACTAGTTCTATTCTGATGATCATGAGAGAGTGAATGAGTGTCATAAATGAGAAACTTTGCTTTTGCTTAACTTCGGAACTAAATGACCTACAGGGTTGAAATTTTGGATTTTAAGTATGTGATTATAGCTTACTGGATGACGAAAATTTCTGCGTTCTGGTTTTATCCACAGGTTCTCAAATAGGGGCCTGAGGATGAGGCGAAATGGTTCCAGTAAAGAATGGTACGGCACTGTTTGCTTCACGCTCGACTTGGCGGGGGAACTACCATGCCCCCTAATTTTCAACTTTTGTTCAGTACTTATTGTCATCTGAAGATAGTCGAGAGACCGAAATTGCAATCTTGATTTTCAATAAATCTTATTATCATCATGATTAACTATCACGTAGTAACGCCGGAATCAATCAATTATTTGAAGAATATATGACTTCTCAGGTTCAGTTTACAGAACTCCTTACATGCACTATAAAACGCAAACATTAATGCATATTACTTGGCAGACGTCATTTACATTGTCCACATCTAAGTTTGTTTTCATTTCTCAAAAATATTCAGAATAGAATTATATTAACTTATTAACTAAAATTGTGAATTTGTGTTAATGAAAAAACTTACCTCTTTGACAGTATATTCACAAACATTACATATTCTGTAAACGTTGTACGCATAGCACGCAGCAGCTACGATCGAATTGAGTAATGTCCTCCATTCCAGAGTGTTATTAAATTGAGAACAAATGAGGAAAATATCCGTAACCAGTACCACGAAAGCATAACCGAAAAGACCCACCATCCTGAAGCCAAAAGTTTCACTGGTCAGACCCATAAGCTTGATAATGTTATGATGCCAAGAACACACATGACATAAAATAGCCAGTGGTTTTTTCTTCTGTATATCTTCCACAATATTGATTTCGTCCAGATTACGGTTAGTTAGATTTTTTAGAAGGTTATTCATTAATATCAACCTTTCCTTGATTATCATAACAATTTCCGAAACTGTGTAAGTCAGTGTCGTCACAATCGAGTGAGGTAACCAATACATGAGAATTAGGTCGAATATGCTAACTTTCATGGTGATATATAGAAAAATCTCAGGTAGAAACATCTGCAAGATTTGTCCTGAAAATTTTAAACATTACGATGAAATAAACAGAAGAATTGATAGTGTTTCTTTATATAGGTGTCACGATTTCGTTGCCTTGAGTTGATCTCCTCAAATAATCTAAAATGATAGACATAGAAGGATGCGGTTTCCGCGAAGTTATGTTATTGTTCGATGCAACATATGAAAATCATTTTGAAATGACCCCTGTGATACCCCCATTGTTGCCGCTATATCCCTCTGTGTTACCCCTTCTTCAACGAGAGCAATTATTCAAGTCCTCTGCACATAGGACAATCCCTTCTTCAACGAGAGCAATTATTCAAGTCCTCTGCACATAGGACAATCCAACGTAAGCAATTTTCAATTATGATTATAGGCTTTTTTAAATTTTGAAATTCACAGTTTCAAATCTCAGTGACGACTGAGTACAATATCCTGAACATGTGGTGAAAATTCAACATTTCTTATCATACTATCCAGTTTTTTTACAACAAAAAACTTCATTCTTCACGAGTAGTCAAAAATCCAATGTTAAAAACAATCAATAATGTGAAATACCGAGTGATTTCACATAAATTTCGTTGTGTGTAGTATAATAGCTGTATTTTTTTTGGGTGTTCTATTCTTGGGGGTTACTAACCCTGTCAAGTAGTGCTTTCGCCAGGTACTAGGTAATAAGGTCCAAAATAAATCAACTCCCTCACGTTAAAGTATAAAAGCTGAGATTTATATATAATCATTAAACTATTCAAAGTTAATGTTCAAGAAGCCAGACCCTTCTTAAAAGTCTAACCCCCCCAGAGCGGGTATAAGGTAAAATCTCCAGAGAGCTTATTGCCCACTCATATGACTCAATATAAAAATAAATAATAAAAGGTGTTTAATTTAGAATTCTCTGTTGGATTGAAAATTTCTATTTAATAATATTACAAAATGAATGTTATCGAGATTACATTTATTTATTGATCAACAGTACAGTACAGTAACTAATTACTTTTAGTGTACTCAGTATTCGGGAATGAATTCTTTTTTAGGAAAGTAACTGTATTCTATACTCGAATACTTTTTTCAGGAAGTAACTGTATTCAGTACTCATGATTACAATTCAGTACCCATGATTACAAAATGTACTCATGAGTGTAGTTTCTAGCCTTGAGTAAGATAACCATACCATAAAATTTTAAATTTGTTGGGGAAATTCTGCTGTCAGCAATTTTGGCCGTTATGAACAAGCGATTTATAGATATCTAAACTTTGAATTTCACAGATGCAATTATAGCATCTGTCGTTAATTCAAACTGAGATGGTTCAGTTGCAGAACGAAGTCGAGTATACATAACAAAAATATCATCACGAGTGCTAAAAATATTGCTTTAACCTCACCCGGAGAGGAACTCGACCGCAGTTTTCCGCCCACCAATGATGCTTTTTTCGATTTCAATGAAGACTATTCCAGAGAAAATTCCAGTTCCGTCAGATCTCCTGTTCAAAATTCAACACATGAAAACTGAACTAGAGCTTGTCAAATATTTAAATGACAAACGGAAGAATTTTCAAATGTTGAACGACTATCCGAATTTGAAAAAACTTTTTCTGAAGTTCAAGGTGCTACCCTCGTCTGCAACTGTTGAACGAATGTTTTTATTCGCATCCATTGTAAAGCTCCACGCCGTAATGCTCTAAGTGATGATAATTTCGAGAAACTAGTTTTACTGAAAGCAAATTATACAAGTATTTTCGAATCAGTTTAGTGAGCATGTCTATGCTGTTGTGACCATTATTTTTTCATTTCAAATGTCAATAAAATTGGTATTTTCTTTATATCTCACATTTGTTAGTTGAGTACATTTCATATTATAACAATAAAACTTCGTATTTTGTTTCACTGATATTCATTGGCCACTGTTAACCCATTATAAGGATACATAATAGTAATAACTGTGCTTCACCAACACAAAAGAGTTAGAGAAAGAACTCTGTGCTAATAAAAGTATTCATATAAGTATTCAAACAAGTATTCGAGTACAATTGTAATCATTACTCATAAACTTTTTCACGAAAGTAATGGAGTACAGTATTTGAATACTATTTCGAGCAAAGTAATTGTACTCTACTCAAATTCTTCTTTTTTGTACTCATCCCAGCACTGATCAACATATATTATTGATATTGTTAGAATTTAATCATCTTCATTCTCATCGTTGTCATCGTCATATCCATCATTACCACCATTATCATCATTTTCCCCAATCATGTAATTCCATCACTTTCACTGCTTTGAACACTTTCTGATATTTCTGTAGAACATAATCTTGTCAACTTGATTCTTATCTACTATTCAATGAATAAAGAATTGTTTAGTTAAAAAAAATATACCTGATGGAGTTTGAATTGCATCACTGACAAAGTTTGGTAATTGATCTCCTTCGAATGACTTAAATACATATTGGTTGCCATTTAATTCGCATCCATAATCTTCTGGCTTGTATATGTTTGATAGGCATTAGCCCAAATACTGGATACATATTTTGTTCTCAAAACATGCTGTATAAGTTCACAATTACAAGGTGATAAATTACTCGCTCAAAATTTCTTAATTTTATTTGAAACGATTCAGTTACATCTGCAGCTGTGTAGGTATCTATAAATAGTTGTGCTGCATTTACATCATTTACGCCGGTACTATATAAATCACAGATGAACTGCTGGATAGTGTTGAAAGCAATAGTTTTTTCGTCTTCATTGTTGAAATCAACATTTGAGAAATTAGCAAACATTTGTTGGTATTTTACTTTCTTCTTCAGCAGTTTGGAAGGTTTGATCTTTCCTCTTTTAGAAAAAGCAGGCTCATAATCAACTTCTGTTGTAGCATGAAGTGCAGGCAAACTTTTAGAAATTAAACTCTCTCATTTTAATAAATTTTTGTGGGATCGATGTATCTTTTTTTATTTGCAGTTCCACAAATCATTCATATATAGGATTGTTCACTTTGAATATGATCTATATGACCCAGTATTAATGCAGCAATATCAGTATCGCTAGCTCTAGTAATATATTTGAATTCGCCTCATCTCAATGTTGCAGATATGATAAACAATTTTCGTATCTGTTTCATCATGATCAGATTTTCAAGGACGTTGCATATTATTTTATTGTCATTAATAACAAACGAATGACACTGCTTGAAGTTAACATTGACTACTTTATTGCCAATTAATGGAGCATTACTTGCCCAATGTGAGATGAAAAAATGAACGAGAGCTTTTTTACCATTAACATTTTTCAATTATTCCGTGAAATCAGCTGGTCGAACTTGATCAGGTTCAGTAATTGCGAAATCTTGTTTTGAAAATTCTTGACGAAGACTTTTTTCGTATTCTTATTAATGGCTCTAAGTATTAATCAAATATGATATTAATTCGATATGCATTAAAGTTAGAATCTTAGTGATATTTTTTCTATATATTTCTGAACTTTTGTCATTGTATTTAATAAAAAAAACCTTCGATTATAACTACGTCTATGTGAGAAGGTGGCTGGTAGTAGTCTTTTTTTAGGTGTTTCATTAATGCAGATTTTTCAGTTATGCAGATAGTACTATCTAGATGGTACATGGGCATTGGCACAGGTGTGATTGGATATGACAGAATTTTGGATATATCGATATTAAAATCTATTGAATACGTCCAAATAAATCTCGGTGGATTTTCATTTCTTGAAATTTCCCCCATATTTGAACTTTTTCATTTTTGTCAGAGTCACAATTGGAATTCTTGAATGCAGATTTTTTATACTTTTTTCAAATCTGTTAGTATTAGTTTGGCATTCATATACAGGGTGTTACATAATAGTAAGTCACAACTTGAGGGGGTAAAAAAAGTTCATATAAACATAAGTCCGCAAAAGCTTCGTTACGGAGCTACAGGGTTGAAATTTCCGGAAAAAATTGTTTTTTCTTCAAAACTCCTGCAGCTTTCAAGATATTCAGACCGAATTTGGAATGCAAGCTATTTTTTACAGCCTCCATCATTACACGTCCTAACTTTCAACTAAAATATACAAGGTGATTTCTTTTCCGGGGCCATGTCTTCTTTTGCCCTTTCAAACTTTTTTGCTGTACGCCACTGATCAGCGTACAATCAATTTTCGTCATCTTCTATTTTTTTCGTATCTCCAACCGTTCTCGAGCATAAAGTTATTAAACGATTGCATGCATTCGTTGAATTGAAAACACTTCTAATAAAAAAATGACTAGTAGGCTTTGATTTTATCTATTTTGACAGTTAGTGTCTGCTCGAATTGTTTATTAAATTAATGATTAGTTTTAAGACTTTTGAAGTTATTGCTGTAAGAAAAAAGGCTAATTTTACTAACGCCGAATTGGCTGATATCCATTACATGTACGGTCTGGCTGACGGAAACACAACAGAAGCTAGGCGATTATATCAGGTGCGCTTTCCAAATCGAGTAACACCGGACAGGCGAACATTTTCAAATATCCACAGAATGTTGAGGGAAACTGGTACTTTTACTGCAAATAATCATTCAAAAGGTGCAACTCAAACTATGAGAACTCCAGATATTGAGGAAACAGTTTTGAATTGTATTGATTTGAATCCTCATGTGAGTACAAGAAAAATTGGAAATCAGTTGAATATTTAAAATGTTCTAGTTTGGAGGATTCTCCACGACTTTTTATTGTACCCGTTTCATATTCAACACGTCATTATCACAAATCAAAGCAATAGCAAAATTGTACGAATTAGGCTTCGAATTACTTTCCCCTCCACCCTATTCACTAGATCACGTCCCTATCGACTTTGTTCTCTTTTCAGACTTGAAAAGAATGCTCGCTGGAAAAATTCAAGACTAATGAAAAGGTAATTGCCGAAACTGAAGGCTATTTTGAAGTTGAAGAGAAATCTTGTTATAAAAATGGCATCGAAAAAATTATTGATCGCTATAATCGCTGTAGTGAAGGTGACTATTGAAAAAAGAATGAATTTTTCTAAAAAAAAGATGTTTTACTATGTTAACCTACGAACTCTTCGTAGGTTGTTGTATGCGCTTGTATAATTTGTCAGATATTCTGTTTTTGGCTCCAATACGCACCTGCTAATATCAACCTCGATCTCTTCAAATATCTTCTATAAGCAATCCAAACATCAAATTTCGCCATTCCTTGATCAATAATAATCAATTTCTTCAATAAAATGGATAGTTTTTGAACTCGAAATGCACCTTCAATCCAAAATGTTAGAGTTGAAATAGCGGCCACTTGATTTATAATATCAATTTCTCTGTTCAGCTTCTTTTCTAGAGTTAGTTCGTGCAATATATGCAATACCAAACAAGTAACGTAGGCGATAATTTGAACAACCACGCAGAAATAACCAAAAATGGAGGTTTTAATTCCTTTATTCGAAAACTTGAACGGAGCGCATCCTAGAATCTGACATAGCCTGATAACTGGTGATAAAGAGTTGTAGAAATTTTCGGAAATTTTTCTGTCACGATTATTTTCATTAATTCTTTGCTGTCTCATCCCCAAAACGGTAATTTTCTTCGTGTTCTGCATTCTTACGGATTAGGTGATATAGTTGAATATGAAGGTGAAATATGAAGTGTGCCTCTGATAGATATTGATTAGTTACTTATTAATAGAAAGCTCTCCATTTACAAATTGGGGCGCATTTCTGAGGAGTAATTTGGTTAATGGAGTGGTTTATTTTCACAACAATTTAATCAAAATAGAAATTAACCAGGGTAGTAGCAATGGGGAAGTCTCTGCTGTTGTATGAACATAATCGAGTCCATCAACAGCAGAACTACATATTATACAGGGTGATTCAGGAGGAGAGGGAGATGTTTTCGGTAGTGGTAGGTAAAATTCCTGGTATGTCGGAATGATACATCTTTTTGACTTACGCGTCTCCATTTTGCATATACAGGCTGTTTAGTGTGAACTGCCTGAATTTTCCAAACATCTGAAATCGCTGGTCCGATTTGAATGAAAAATCAGCATTGTCAGTCACCTAGTAGACCTACTATTCGCAGAGAAACTTTGTTCAAGCAGTGTATTCAATTGGCGCAATTCACATGAATGGGCACAGGAAAATTCTAGACTAACACGCCTAAACCATTTTCAGCATAGGTTTTCGGTGAATATTTGTTTGGGAATGGTGAATGGTTTTTTTTGTTTGTCCTCACTTCTTCGAAAATAGACTAGATGGAGACATTCACCTAGGATTCCTTCAGAATACGCTACCAAATTTCATGAATGGAATTGAAATACGCGGAATCTATTTCCAACACGATGGGGCTCCCCATCACTTTACTAATAATCTGGTCAGTTATCTGTATAACACTTATCCTAATAGGTGGATTGGTCGACTTATCGGTTCACCTCGATCACCGGATTTGAATCCGCTTGATTTTTTCTTATGGAGCTATCTGAAAGATAATGTTTATCAAGTTGAAATACTGTCGAGAGAACATTTGATCCAAAGAAGTACGGATAGTTGTGAAATTCTAAGAAATAATATCTAACCAATTGTTTAGGTTTAGGTAACCGAGTTCCTATTTCATTCTATCTAATGTTTCAGGTGGGTTTTTCCATGCGTTATTGGGTGAAATTGCAATATTTGTTCCTTAATAAGAACTATGTGATAAAAGAACTATCTTTCACCCGAATTATCGTTATGTCCTTTGATAACTCTAAAGTGTTGTTGAAATGATTTCTTTTAGGTCTTGAATTTTTTGTTTTCTCCTGAACCTTAGATGTTAGAACGTATTGACCAAAAAGTATTCAGTATTAAAAAATCAACTCTTCTCCACAAAATTTTCGAGGTGTGATAAGAATGTGTTTTATACGGTCTTTTAAGATATCACACTGGATATTTTGTTTGAGCGCTATACTGAATGTGGTTTTTCGATTTTGTCCCTACGATCCAAAGAGTCAGACGACGAATTGAACAAATTTTGCGAAATTTCAATTTTTTTCCACACAATACTCAAGGTGTGATAGAAATCTGTTTTTCTTTTTTTTTTGGATCATCCATATTTCTAGTCCACAAATATCTATTAATTTTTTATTCCAGTGAAATACAGGGTGTCATTTGGGAATTTAACTGAAAAAACATTTTTTTTAATACACGCGAGCCTAATCTGTGAAATTACTCAGTTCTGGAATTAGGCGGAAATTGTCGAATTGGTGGATTCAGTAATCGAATACGGTATTAGCTTTGACCTTGACATACGGAAATTTGATGTAACTATGACTACCGTTCAAAGTGACATCCATTTAGCTTCCTAGAACCAACACAAGGCTTTCGGTAACCTTCGATGGATTTTTTTTTGATTTTTCGGGATTATTATTCTTTCGGTGTTTCCCGTGACAATCACTAAAAAACTATACGTTATAGCAGTTAATATGAACTAATACTCGCTTGAATGATGGTGCAACTTCTATTCTAGCTAAATATACAAAAAAAAACGAACGCCACGAAGACACATAATACTGAATATAGACACTATACTTTACTGTAATTATAGACATTAAACAATTCGAACTAAATAATTGCAATAATTCCGCTATTATTATTAATTACGGTAGGAATATTTTAGGATCAAATTTCGTTATTAATACCTCAGCGAAATGTATAATCCTGGATAAATATCATCCATATTACGGGTAATAAATAACAGCAACCACAATAAACGCGAACAAAAATCAGCAGATGGTACTTTCAGCCAACTTCATAAAAGTACAAATAACTATAAATATGAATAATGCTTTCATTATGAAGATTGTTTCGATAGATATATTAAGTCTGAAAATACTTCTGTTACCAAATTATACTCTCATAGTTGACCGCGGATTTTGGAATGTCATTGAATTTCCGAAACCAAAAAGTTTCAATGTTTTCATGTCGGCGTTTGAGTAATAGACCTCAAGTAAGTACTTACAGAAGAAGCTAAGGAGTAATTGTATTTCTTCATAACAATATGGTGAAAGATTTGATTCAGGTATAATCTTGACCAAAGTTATAGTACATTACTCAAAAAGTCAGGCAGAAGTGGGGAAGAAGCATTACACCAGCAACTTAATAGAAAAAAGAAACAAATGTCAATCGTTTGACAACACTTGAACTACTTTTTTTGATTTTCTAAGCTTAGTTGCAGATCAATAGAAGACTATTTTCACAGATTTTAATAAATTTTGACAGACTCTATCTTATCTACCGAGTTGTGACCATCAAAACGATCTCTCAATAAAAAATATAAAATCATCACCTTATATATCCTATAATAATACCTATATTAGAGTTCGCACAATCGCCCTGAGAAAGTGTGCTCCCGAAGTGCACCCATTCTTAACCGTCTGTGTCACATTTCTTATGAGAGCCAGACTTTTCCGAGCAGCTGGAAAATAGTAAGAATTCAACCGATCATAAAGAAAGGAAAGAAGTCCTTACCCCAAAACTACCGCCCTGTTTCACTTCTTCCCATTATGTCCAAAGTGATGGGAAGAGTTATAAACGATGAACTCATTAAATATCTTGAGTTGTAGGGAATCATTAACGATAGTCAGTATGGTTTTTGCAAGCAAAGATCGACAAGAGATCTGCTCGCCTACATCACTCATGTTTGTACATCAACGATGGAAAAGCATGGGGAATCTAGAGCAATAGTCCTCAACATCTCTAAAGCCTTCGATAGGGTTTGGTATGCAGCCTTGTTGAATTAACTTGCTGCATATGGGCTTCCCTAAAAATTGCGGCGTTGGATAATGGATAAGTTGCTTTCTTTCAAATAGATCAATACAAGTTGTGGTCGACGGTATAACATCTGATTGTTTCCAGTTGCAAACAGGAGTACCTCAGAGATCCATTTTTGTTTCTGTTGCAGATAAATTTTTCGGTTTTGCAGACGATTGTACCCTGGTTTCGTCTTTCTGTAGTCTTCGGCCGATTACAGCTGCGGAAT
Organism: Cryptolaemus montrouzieri; assembly: GCA_013387265.2. NCBI lineage: Eukaryota > Metazoa > Arthropoda > Insecta > Coleoptera > Coccinellidae > Cryptolaemus > Cryptolaemus montrouzieri. The sequence goes on from JABFTP020000185.1 coordinate 132,739,483, forward strand.
CTCAGCGTCAGAGATGTCAACAAATTAACTCGAACTCTGACTTACAGAAGATATCGGAGTGGGGTAAGTTGAACAGTTAGAGTTTCAACGTGAGCAAGACGCAAGCAACTACGTTTTCTAGAAAGGCTGGAGAACCTCCTCTAACGATGCAAGGCCAACAGATTGCATCCGAAGATTCGATGCACCTTCTCGGAATAATGGTATCAGCTGTTGCTTTTATATAAGGCGCAGATTCTACCTGCTTTGGAATATTGTTCGCACGTATGGGGATCTGCGCCCAAACATTCGTTGCAGATGTTGGATAGTGTGCAAAAACGGGCTGTGAGCCTCATCGACCACCCGGAGATCACCCGCGATCTCCAACCGCTGGCTCTCAGAAGACAAGTTGCTGACCTTTCTCTGTTTTAGAGATATTTCCACGGAAGATGCTCCAAGGAGCTGAAAGACTTTGTTCCGGGAAAACTCATGTTTTGCCGCAACACTATGCTAGTGAGCTGTGGAACTCGCTTCCGTCCAACATCCTACAATTTGGCCATCTTCGAGAAGCGAGTAAACAGACACCTCAATTCTTCCCAGACATCCACTCATGTGGTGTAACAGGTTCGCCTATTCCTGGGAAGCGCGCATAAAAGAAGCATATCCAATGCTATTGATTACACTAGCAATCAGCGTTATTGCTGCCCTTGACATAACGGCAATGCTTTCATGTAGCTGCTTGAATTCATTATCTATCATATAAACAATATTTATGTAGGATTGTACAACGTACTGAGATATTAAGAATATTTGGGACTCAAAATATTCCCCTGGTTGACGATGAGTATGAAGAATGGAAAACCAACTCCTTCAGGGATGAATATTTAACATTCTAGGGAAGGTTGAATATTGTTCCCTAAAAAAGTCTTAAAATATTTCAACTGTGATTAATTATAATAGCGATGATGAATAAAATTGTCAAGTAACATTCCTTAACAGATACATTATTTTCATTATCGTATTATTTTATTATTATCTGTACCTGTGTCGAAACATTGGTATGGAAATGCAAAAAGTTATGGTAGGTTGGGTTTGGATGCGTTAGCTACATTTCATACAGAATTTGAGAAAATTGCACAGTCCATTAGACATTTTCATTTTAAGTATTCGGCAATTGTATTAAAGCAGGGGTGTTCAAACTTGAACTACTGACGATCTGCCTCAATATTTTTACACAACTTACGATCGACTCTGAGAGGCTGTAAGTATGCAGGGATCGACTCTGAGTGGATGCAAGTAAAGTATGTACATTTCATGATATCATGTTTTAGTTTATCTGCCATGTCCTGACTCATGACTTCAATACGCCTTGTGACAGTCAGACGAGATAAATGAAGTTCTCTAATAACAGACATGATTTCTGTTCTATTTTTAAAATGTCCAAATAAAGTCTCACCCGCTTCAATAAATGCTCCCTTCACAACCGATCCATCTTCGAATGGTTTCTTGTGTTTCGCCAATATATGAGATATTTTAAATGACGCGATCTTAGCAGCTTTTAATTGTTTGGAAGGTCTCGTGAACATGCTTGGTTCTTTTTTCAAACAAGATATCAAATCACGTACTTTTCGTTTTCTTAATTCACTCTGTGGCGAAAAATCCTTTTCATAGTTTTTATGAACCGTTTGTTGATGCCTCTCTAAGTTACCACGCTTAGGTATTGCAACTGATGCACGACAAATAAGACAAATGCACTTATCCTTCACCATACAAAAGAAAAATTCTTCCTCCCAATCGTTATTAAAATGATACGTTTTAGATTTCTTCGCTGCACTCATTTTGTGCTATTTAATAATTAACTTTGTGCCGACGTAGTATTGCCTTGAAGTTACAATTCAGAATGACTCCAATTCCTGCAGGCGCAACATTTATATCGGCGTGAACGAAAGTCTCGAATGTTCCCGTCAAACGCGCCGCCCGAAATTTCTAGAAAAGCGGCAAGAATAAGAAACGCGGCTTTTCTTTGACAGGTACTGGGTGTTCCTTTGATAAAGCCACCTTTTGCCACCAGCAGAGTGTTATTTTATTACGTAGTAAATTTTTGTAGTTTAGTTACCTACTTATTTAATTTTTTTTCTTCTCGAGATCTACTCAAAAAGCACTCGGGATCGACCGTTTGAGCACCCCTGCATTACAGTATTCAAATATTAGATAATTTTTCGCCAAATTTCTGAGCCAGCCAATGCCACTAATTCGGAGTAATATATAATGAGATACAAAACTCAAACTTGTAATAATTTCAATTAAACCTCAGGATAACATTGATTTTGAATAATAGATAATTATATATTGAACAGAAAATTGTTCTTGCAATTCGTCATATTCTAAAGAAAAACACTTTCTTGTTCCAGAATATTGATGCACTTTTCCTTACTGCTAACGGCCAATATCTTTCTGGAAATTTGAGTGAAGCTATGAAAACTCTATCTTCGATTTCTGCCAACTGCTTAGTGTATAGGTATGATTTGCTTATTCATAATCATAATCATAATCAATTTCACTCATAAATCGAAATATGTGATAAAAATTAATTTCTTATAGCAATAAAGATTAATTTTTTTAAGACACATAGGCACTGATTTATGATCAAGTTCATAGCAAAAGCTATTTGATATTGTGAAATATAAAAAAATATTCTCAATTTAATTTTTTCCTTCGTTTCAGCGAATCTGGAGAATCTTCAAATGTTTTGTTCTACAATAATATGGGTGTAATACATCATGTATTAGGAAAACCAAATTTAGCATGTCACTATTTTCAGCTTGCTCTGAAAGAAGATTTAGCCTTACAAGAAAAACTTAAGAAAGAAACAGGTAGGTAATTTTAAAATTGTTAAATTATTCCAAATGTATATTACTATTCGATAAATCCCTCCATAATTTGTATGACTATATAGACTGAAATTGAAAATCTTTATAAGGAAAAAGAAAATTTTAGGTTCGACGCAAGCGCAATGAGTTTTATTTCCTATTCAATAAATTACGGCAGTTGCTAGTTACAGCACGTCCAAGTTATCCTCTTCATTTTCTGCGCTGCGCGTTCTCACTAGGCATGAAACAGCTATTAGGTCGTCAGAACTTTTCATAGAAGTAGTTCGGCATCTAATGGCACGTTTGTCACCCTGCGCTAAAAACCAAGTTCGGTCCATACTATCCTTACCTGAAAAAGTTGTCCATCTCCAATTTAACACGTTGGTGGCACAGTGCCGCGTTCAGATCCTAGCTATCGGTGTTTCAGAAAGTATCTGTTGTGAATCTCCTGTGAATATTTATTTTTCTTGTTTGTTGAAATAACCGAATAAATAGTCTCATACAATTATAGTAATAATAATTGTTCATTATATATATATATATATATATATATATATATATATATATATATATATATATATATATATATATATATATATATATATATATATATATATATATATATATTAATTATAAATGTTCATATGTATGTAACTATATTTTCATCTATATAATCTATTATCGATATTTTCACAGAAAATCGTAAATTTTATATCCAGGAAGGTCTATCAATTTAGTTAATTGAATTTATCGGATCGACAGTTTCCGATTATTTCGTTTTTTCTCTGTGATAAACGTCAGTTTCGATCATGTCGTTCCCGACTGTAACTAACATTAATATATATCAACGATAAAATTCTTATGGCAACAATACACACTTTTCATTGAGATTCATCATTATTTCTAGAAACTTCAGCTCAGAAGGTATTCAAGAAATATGATGATCATCCTATGATCTATTATATCCTTATAAGTATATATACAGGGTCCGCAACGTAAAACTCCCCAGACTCATAACTTTATCAGTTTTTGTCCTAGGGAGTTGAAAGATATCACAAATTGTAGATATGTCCGACCTCTTCAGAATGATATATTGGTACAGAGAATATCGTTTATTCGAAAAAACAAATGGAGAAAATGAAATTATTTTCCCTGATTGTTTTTTTCTCACCCTGTATACCGAATTCGATCCATCTCTCATTTGAGGTATTGCATTCGCAAATCCGTGAGATAGTTCTTTTTTTAAATAGACAGAAGAAATAAGTTATTCAGAATTTTCGCATAATAGAAAGGTGAAATTATCAAGTCCACTGAATATCCGCCTTTGAATAGTGTAAAAAACAATTATGATCAGGACGGTGAACTATTCATTCGAAAAGCGCAATCATCGCATGTTATCGGTTGGATAAGTTCATCCCTGTATTGTTATTCCGCTTGGCGCTCTCTGCCTTAGTGGCGAACAGACGTTTTTAGAAATACCGAATTTCGACACCTGTGTGTATTACTCTTAAAAACTCATTCTATCGCGTTTGTGAAAGCTAATACGATTTGTGAGTTCTGCTTAATTATAATTGTAATTTTATCTACAACTGAAAGCGAAGAAGTATTTAGAACAACCGGGGATGTCTCAAGTTTGGGCATTTCAAATAAGAAAACGAATAATAGTACCACAAATCGCAAGTACGATGAAAATTTTTTGGTAAAGGGTTTTGTTATCAAATCTGGTACTGAAAAAACTAAATGCCCCATTCTACAGTGTTTATATGTTAGGAATACGTTTCGAATGAAATTAATGATTTAAAATAGCACAGGTGCACTAAACATCGTCACGCAATTGACAAACTTTTAAATTTTCTTGAAGAAAAGCTGAAAACTTAACCTGTATGAAAAGTTAAACACATACAGGTGCTGAATTTCTAAAGGCTTGATATCTTCTAAGTTTAAGAATAACAAAGTGAAGAACTGCCAGAAAGATTTGAACAAATACACTTATCTGATAAATTGTACAAAGACGAATAGAAAAGATAGTATTAAGCGCGGAGGAAATGCTTTTTCAATATATTTGCAAATGCAATTTTTTCTGATGAAATCACGGATGTAATGAACCTTGTTGAAGTGCTTATATTCATAAGTTTTGATGATAGAGACTATATTGTAAAGGAAATTCTATTCTGCAAATCCAATAGAAAAGTAATTAACATATTTGAGTTTGTCGACGAGTATTGAACTGAAATAACCTTATAGAATATGTGAGCAATTTTACAGGAGTATATATGAAAGGGTAACCAGACTCACTACAACAATTAAACAGATAACACTACACTACAGAACAACGTAATGTTTGCTTAATTCTGAAGGACGAGGAACGAGTTTTCTGCATTTCCCATAATTTGTATCTGGTAGAGAAAAAATCAGTCCGGTCTGAGTTGTTGTCCAAGATACCCTGAATCATCTGGGAATGTTGAAGACGTAACCGAGTGGAATAGAAACAGAAATCCATTTTAACAAGAAATTGGCGAGTCGGGAAGTTAGAAAACAACAGAAGTTTACATTGACATTGAGACAGTTAAAAAAAGGAATAAAAACAGGTTGAACGTGGACTTGCGACCAAAGATTATTTATTTTATGTGACAAACCTTGTTGAAGTGCTGATATTCATACATTTTGATGGGGACTATATTGTGGAGGAAATTATATTCTGCGAATCCAATACGAAAGTAATTCACATATTTATATTTAAAAAAAAACAGGTTGTACGTGGAAGACGACTTGCGACTGAAGATTATCTCTATTAAACCTAACATACCTATTCCTATTAAGAATAAGCAACAGCAACTTTCTCACAAAATATATGTTTTGTTTTCTTTCTTCAATTTGTTTTTCAGCATGGATTTATATTTTTCTTTGCATTATGGTCCTACAAAATATCATTTTCTATTTTTAGAAATTTTATTCATCTACAGTTGTAAAAATGTATGAGTTTTTAATAATCATACACTTCGTTGATTCGTTATCTGTTTCAGTATATAGAAGGAGCGCATTCTCTTGATGGGTTGTTTTGTTTTATTCTTAATTATTCATTGCAACCTTCTTGATATGTTATGTTATTTAAATTTTCATCTGAAACTTTGGAAAAAGATAATTTCGCTAGTGTAGAAGGAACCCAAGTTATTTAACTTTTTCGACACATAATTTGAGAACAATAATACAATTCGTCATGTTTCCATCCTCAGCTGAAAATATCTGTATTTCAGAAGACAAATCCATATATATCATTGGAGGATCAAAATATCATGAACTGATGTATAATCTTGGAATAGCTTTGTTACATGCTGGTAGATGTGCACAGGCTTTCGATTGTTTAATTATCGCTGTTAGAAGATACCACAGAAATTCAAGGTTGTGGTTGAGGATAGCTGAATGTTGCATTCAACTGCATAAACCAGTGAGTATTTAATGTACATAATTCTGAAACTTCTTGTTACCATTGAAATCGCCCAACAGTTGAATTAATTGTATAAAATAATGGAAATCTGGAATAAATTGACTTTTTGTGGTCTTTAGGAAAACATCAAAAATAAATTTCTCTTGAGGAATGTTTTGGGACGTTTATTTCTGCTAACAACAAATTTTCAAGTATTCATTTTAGAGTGGAAATAATCAAACTTGCTATAAATATGCCCGAAGTTCATGTATTAAGCGTAAATATTTCGAAAAGAATATAGTTTAATTGATTAAAATATACAAAATCTATTTGCAATACAGAAATAACAACATTGTTTTAATTCCATGTTTTTGAATTAAAACAATTTTGAAGATATGAATAATTGCTTTTCTTGATTGTTTTCATTCGAATTGTTGTCATGCCAGCAGTTCAGTCCTATCAAATAAACTAGTTCCATAGTAGGCATAGGTAAAAGGTAAAAAAATGTAGCAAACAGATGTTTGAAATTAATATCTTTAAATCTTTCAGAGTAATGATATCGATTTTGATGTACCTAGAAGACAAAAACAGATGGTAGCCAAAATAGTAGGTACTAAGGATCACAGGAAATTTGTGTTAACAACTAATTTATCAACAGATAAAAAGTATAGGTATTTAAACCTTTTTCTCTTTAATTAAATATAGAGACATTATCTATTGCTCTTTCTAGTGCTGAAAGCCAATCATATGCGATACCTGTTCCCACACTTGAATTTGCATCCATCTGCCTAAGGAATGCATACACTCTAATTCCTTCTGATACGCAAACTGCTCCTGTACCACTCTTTCTTATACCTGGAGTTACACCTCCTGCTCCAAATCCTTGCCCTGGACCTACGCCCTCATCTCCTCTTGGCCCAGAAGATATAATTGTTTTAAGAAATGGGATATTGACTGCCAGTGCCTATGTGTCCCTGTGCTTGGGGGATTATATTATATCTTTGGAATATGCTAAGAATTTGCTGGGACAACCAAGATTGTCCTCTGTTCACAAGTGAGTTCATTTGATAATTTGCCACCAATCAGATGTATTCGATTACTTTCCTTTCTCTTTTGCTCCTGATCAGCAAAAGGGTTCTTTATAATGTTGTTTTTAAATATCATATTAAAATTCTATTCTTCATTAATATGAAGTTAAGTTTTATTTTCGATCATTTCATTTCATTCCTTCGTTTCAATTCAATAATTCATATTAAATTCCGTAAATACATAATTAATGATCTGAATTATTAATTTACTGCGTGGAATTTCCACTTAAAATGCAACAGGCTTCAAGCTTTACAATCAGGACGTCAGTTTCTCAGTCTTTTAGGGTGATATCATCCTTATATAGGACTAATATCATATTAATAAAACTGTCATTAATATCACCTTACTAGAATTGAGTAATTGTGTTCCACATTGATATTTAAAATGAAAAAAAAAAATTACCTGAAACGAGTTCTTAAAATTTTCTAGATTATTAGGACACTTATATGCTGCTGAATCATTGGTATTGTTAGACAAAATATCTGAAGCAATTGAGCATTTAAATCCTGAAAATGTGAAGGACATTGATTTTGACTTGTCACCATCTGCGGAGAAAAGCAAGACAGAAGAAGATGACAAAATAAAAACAAATCCCCCTCCAAGTATGTATATTTTCCCCTCTTAATGAAGTGATAAAGTTCTATTATTGGAACCAAATACTTAAGTTGTGGTTGAAAGATCAGACATTGACTAAATATTACAACACGATTTAATATAGATTACAAAGCTGTCACGAAAAAGTTTGCCTGCTTAAAGGTGAGTGAAGAAAAATTCTCCTCAAGAACTGATATATGTCTTTGTATTTTTATTTGTAAACTTTGCATTACCAGAATTATCAAAGATTTTCATTCTGTAAGTTTGATTATTTATCAGTGGAGGCTTTTATCATGTATTTATTGGAAGTAAAATGTAATAAGACACTTATGTCACTTTTCCACAATTTATTTAATAATCACCCCCGGTTTCCTAGATATTGAGTAGTGGGGATGCATTAAGCTGTAGTTGGCTGTTGAGGGCAGTAAATTGTGGGTTTTTCCATAGTTTATTAATCTCCAAATTTTCCAACGAATTCATCTCTCTCCCCTTGATATATTTATGAAGGATTAAGGGGTGAGACTTATGTCCGGTAGTATTTTCCTAAGGTTGTTTAATGATATCGAGCGGTTGGTTGATTTTATGTGTTCAAATATTGGCGAATTTTTATCTGAGGAAATATGTTCCTTGAATCTAGATTCAAAACTTCTCCCTGTTTGTCCGACATAGGCTACCTGACATTCATTGCATTTGATTGGATAAATTCCTGATTGCTTGAATTTATCGTTCTTTTGCTTGCCATTGAATAATAATCTGCTTAGGTTGGGGCTGCTTGAGAATGGAGTAGTTATGTTGAATTTGGAAAAGTAATTACTGATTTTGTTAGAGAGTTCGCCGATATACCTGAGACTAGTGTATCTTTTTTCCGGGGTTTCTACGATGCTATATAGTAATTGAGAGGTAATACATTGTTCTTTGCGTTCAATAATTGCATTCAGGAAATGTTGTGGTATATTGTCATTTGAGGCAATTTTTCTGATCATGTTGAGTTCAGTTTGGAAATTTTCTGTCTAGAGGGGAACAGAGTAAGCTCTATGAATCATGGAGTTATATGCAGCTAGTTTGTGGCTGAAATGACTGAACGAGTCCATTGGGATCGATGCGTGTGTGAATGTTTTCCTTCTGTAAATTTTATAAGTGAGATGGTTATTGGAATTTATGATGGTTAAGTCTAGGAAATTAATTGAGTTATTATTTTCTTTTTCAGCCGTGAAGCTGATGCGGCAATGTATTTTATTCAGGAAATTTAAAAATTGCTGAATTTGTCTGTTTGAATAACGAAAACCAACTAAAATGTCATCTACATTTCTGTATCAGAAAATAATGTTTTTTTTTAGCGAAATCTGTGTTCAATATTGAATTTTTCTCTAAATTATCCATGAAAATGTCAGCTAGTAAGGGGTTAAGAGGTGATTCCATTGGAAGACCTGAATTTTGTTCAAAGAATTTAGATTGAAATTGAAAGTAACTTTGAGATAGGCATATTGAAGAAGATTGCTAAGTTCATTAGTGACATATGACGATGTGTTAAACTCGTATAAAATATCTGTAACAAGGGAAGGACACTCATGCGTTGGAATGTTCGGGTACATATTTTTGACATCGAAAGAGACTAACTTAATATCTTGGAAGATTGTGAGATTTGAAAGTTTATGTATGAGATCTACAATTGGAGATAGTGTATTGTGCGTGAAAATTCGTGAGATCTAGAAATTTTTGATCGAAGAATTTCGCTGATATGATGGTGTGTTCATATATAACACTACAGGTCTTGTAGATTTTTCTTCCTTATGTAACTACATAAGGAAATTTCTAGACCTCACGAATTTTCACGCACAATACACTATCTCCAAATTCCATAAAATAAATAGATCATCAATACTATCAGTTATTTATTGGAACTTTGACTAAGCTAGACTTTCTTTATTCACGAATTATTGAATAGTTCCTTGATCGGATAAGAATAAGATCAGATGACTTGGACGTCCATGAATCAATGGAAGATCCTAAATAATGTCATATAAAAAATCATTCAACTTTAAATAGTAGAATAATGTATTTTGTCCAAATAGTACTAATAATTTCACCTATCACCATGCGTTCCGTCACTTCAAACCTGCAAAAACTAGCGATCCGATGCTCACCATAGTGTTCTTATTTTACTCATTGGTTGATGTTAAGGTGTGTATAACAAAGATTCTGTCAAAAATGTACCAGCAATTGTTCAATGAAACACAAAATATTAATTTTCATCCAAATTTATTATATCGCCTTCTTCTGAAATAATACATTTACCCCAACGAATAATCCAGTCAACAAAACATTCTTCAAACGATTTTTCCGGAATCTACTTCAGTTCAGTCGCGAATTCTTTTTTATGTCTTCTATCGATTCGAAACGGGTACCTCGAAGTGGTCATTTGAGATTTGGAAAAAGAAAAAAGTCGGCCGGAGCCATATCAGGGGAAAACGGTGGTTGTTCGATGGTTCAGGTAATATTCTTTATTTACCGTCTGACCTTCTGGCAAGATTCCGAGTGCCCAATACCGTGATAATCAAAGAAAACAGTTACAATTCGGTTTATGAATGTGGGATCGGGATTGACTCATTCTGGCATGTCTTCAACGAACGTTACGCTATTCAATTTTGGAAAAGAATTCAGATCTATTAGAATTAGTCTAGCGGCAACGCGTTTCATGCCCAAAAAATCATTCAAAGTGGTACGAATTGATTCGTGAGACACAGAAAGTTCATTATCTATATCTTTCAAACTTAAAGGACGATTTTCAATTACCATTTCCGTCACTGTATCTATGTTAACTTCAGTTCAAGATGTTGATGGCCGACCAGAGCGAGGCAAATCTTCCACCACATCTTGGCCGCTGTTGAATGCACTGCACCAATCATATTCACGTGTTTTTGATAAAGTGGATTCACCGTAAGCCTTATGTAACATTTTCAGCGATTCGAAACAAGAAATTCCATTTCAGTACAAAATTTGAGACAAATTCTTCGTTCGATATTTTTTTCCAATGTAAAAATAGCAAAACACACTTGTGAGAACTGACAAAATCCAGCACTGTGAACAAACTAAATGAGAGATTGCGTTCAAAATTTATTGTAAATACAATTATCAAAATCTTTGTAAATCCTCTCTTTAAAAATATATATATATATATATATATATATATATATATATATATATATATATATATATATATATATATATATATATATTTCATAACTATAAACGAATAGTCAATAAATCAATGTTATGAATGAAATTAACTCAGCCGTCAAAGTCATTACATTAAAACCATTGCTAGATCTTAGTTTACTTTTTGAGATAATATCAGTTAATACAATAGAGTGTCGATTATCCGAACTAATTGGGGGACATGCGTGTTCGGAAAATCGATCTGTTCGGTTAGATTTCGATTCGAATTCACCAATAAAATCATCGATTGCAATTTATCTTTAATCACAATCACAGATAAGAACAACACAAAACAGCATTTAAGCTACAGGCAGTTTACAATAAAACATGGGTTAGGTACAATCAACGATTAAGAAAATCGTTGATTCTCATCTGCCGAAGAGAGTCTAAGAAGAATAGCAGTTCGGTTAAGTTGGTTGATGGCCGTTCGGATAAACGCCGCTCTATTGTAGGTATGTTAAGAGATTTTGTAAAATTAATTTTTTAGGATGGTGTCCAACAACCTTGACTAGTGCTCATTCTGTGATGCAATATAATTTAGCAGTAGCAAAAACAATCAGAGGGCAGTTTGAACAAGCATCTACATTATTGAAACAGACATGGCAACTGAGAAGCCCCGAATGCAAAGTTCCAGTTCATATAATAATGCTGGTTATATACATTGAGCTGCAACTAGGTATTTAATCTCTTTTCCAATAAAATACCTCAATATGTATGAATAAATATTTTTCCAGGTCATGCAGAGGTTGCTAGAAATCTTATCAAGCAGTATGTTCTCCAACAAAAATATCATAATGGATGATCTGAGATTGATATGTATATGGATGACTGAATTTTTATACACATGACCATCATATCCAGTATATTAGTCTATCGATCATTTTTGGAACTTCTATATTTCATCAATTGAAATTAAATTAGATTCTGAAGATACAGTTAGCCAGTTTCTAACTGATGATATAATAAAGAATCATACTATATCATCGACTTTGATTATTTCCAAATAGTTTGTAAAATCTTTTATGGTCTTAGATATACATTATACTGGTTTCCAAATTCTTTGAAATTTCGATAAAATATTGTATTAATATAAGTTTCAATGACATCAAAAATTTAATATTTTTAGAAGAAGAGATATAATTACAGATTTTCGTTTTTTAGTTCACAAGTTAATGATAATCAGAAATTAAACTATGTATTATACTACCGCAAAAGATTTATTAAAAACCAGGATTGCAATTTCGGTACCTCGACCATCTTCAGCTGACAACGAGTATTGAACAAAAGTTGAAAACACATATATAGTAGCTAGTTTTGAATGAACGACCAGTTTGACCTATATAGACGCCTTCACTATTCATACAGGACAACTTGTAAACTCCAGTATTCCTGGGAGAGTTTGATGTGGGTCTTGAAAGCTAATTTTTTATTGTTTTGAAATGACATTTGCAGTCTTTTCGCTGATAAGGCCAAAATATGTTGATGAAAAATATTTATCTTTATTAGTTGATATGTGGGTAAATATTATGATTCGCCATTTGTGCTATTAATCATTAAATTAAACGCAACGTATTTATAAGATTTTGGGTATGTTCAGTCATAAGGGATGCAAATATCAGTTAAATTGGATTTTCATATATATCAAAACTTAGTGTGTTATTTATATGAGTGATTGTAAGGTCTAAAAAGTGAATTTGTGACTTCTCCGTCTATTTTGAATTTAATTTTGGAATGAATGCTATTGATGTAAGTTAAAAATTGATCTAGTTGCTTGGCGGTTCCTATGAAACATGCTAGTATATCGTTTACATATCAATATTTTGGAGGAATTGAATATGATTTCTTCGATGTACGCCATGAAAATGTCAGCTAGTAAAGGGCTCATTTGTTATTGAACTTGAATTTGAAATAATTCTGTTGTAGGCACAACTTGAGCAAAACATGTTTTGGTTGAAATCCTAATCAAATTATATTTATATATGAGTTTGGATGTAGATAACATGTTTTCCAACAGTCCAGCAGACCAATGCCTTCCATTGGTCTCAGACATCTTAGAGAAATCACACGTTAATCCGGTTGTACAAAATGATTTCATGTTTTTACTCAAATTGTGCCTACATCAGAATTATTCCAAATTCAATAAAAAAATCTATGAACCACCTGTTCATAGACAGTGTCTACCGATGGGATCGCCAGCCCTACTAGCTGACATTTTCATGGCGTATATTAAAGAAATCATATTCAAATCATAATATTCACCCACATATAGAATCAACTAATACAGATAATATATTTCATTAACATACACAAAACCAAAATTACATGGAATAACCCGATATTTTGAATATTACCTCAGAGATTTTGGGAATTTTGAAGGATTATATGAATTGATTCTTTTTGAGATATTTCAACTGAAAAAAGAAATAAATTAAGGTTTATTTTAAGCAAGAAACAAGTAAAAGGAAATAAGAGACTCTTCCGCATGTAGTAAAAAAATTGAAAATTGTTTCCTCACGGAGTAGGTGTTTGTTCTCGACCTCAGTAGCTTGTATTACTTCCTCTTGCCCTGATACAAACCAGAATCCGTCTAGGCATGCTTTGGACTAAGTTTTCGACCTCCTCTGGGGTGATATTCTGCCACTCTTCTGTGGCGGCTTGGATGAGCTGTTGTGGGATTCTTGGATTATCCTGGCGCTATCCAATGTTCCTTTCGAGATTCTCCCATAAATGTTCAATAGGATTAAGGTCTGGAGAGCAAGCTGGCCAGTCCAAAATAGCGATTCCCTCTGTTTCATGATAAAGTCGCGCGAGGTTGCTGGTATGCGGAGGAGCATTATCTTGCATAAAAGCGAAATTCTCACTCTGGTACCTCGCCAGAATCGCACTATGGGCTCCTGCACTAGGTCCACGTAATTTCTAGCCGTGACACTCGCAGGAAACGAGATCAAATCTGTTTTGCCTCCCAGCATAATGCCACCTTAAAACATCATGCTGCCCCCTTGGTATTTCGGAATTTGTTTTGCTGCTCGCAGTCTGCCTTGTCTTTCACGACCCCTTAAAACCCGAATCCGGCGGTCATCTGATCGAACACTAATTCTGGTCTCATCCGAAAAAAGAACATTTCGCCAATTGTCAATATTCCAATTTTGGTGCTTGATACACCAACTAAGTCTGTTAATTTTTTGTTGTCTGATTAGCTCTGGAACTCTTAACGAAGTCTGACGTATCGTTTCGACTGATGCACTAATGCCTGTTGTTCCAGAAATTGCTTTGGAGTATGGGGTGCGACGCACTAGGGTCTCTTCTTGCAATTTGTCACAAAAAGCGGTCTTATTTTTCAGAAGTGATCTTCCTTCGACTTCTTTTAGGCCTATTTTGCAAAGATTGTAGCTCCACGTATCGGGCGTAGATTTTTGAAATCACCCCTGTGACGCCAATTGTGGCCGCTATATCCCTCTGTGGCACCGTTCCTTCAACGAGAGTAATTAATCGAACGCTCTGCACATCGGACAATCCAACCTAAGGCATTTTCAATTATGATTATAGGCTTTTTTAAATTTTGAAATTCACAGTTTCAAATCTCAGGGACAACTGAGTGCAATATCCCGAACATGCGGTGATAATTCAATATTTCTTATTATACTATCCAGTTTTTTTACAACAAAAAACTGCATTCTTCACAAGTCAAAGATCCATGGTTAAAAACAATCAATAATGTGAAACACCGAGTGATTTCATATAAATTTGGTTGTGTGTATTTTGGCCCTATCAGCGAGAAGCAAATGTCATTTCGAAACAGAATAAATAAGTAGTTTATAAGAAATTTGTTAGTAGTAAAGATAAACTGATAAATTTGACAATACTGGAGTTTACAAGTTGTCCTGTATGGATTGTAAAGACGTCTATATAGGTCAAACTGGTCGTTCATTCAAAACTAGATACAAAGAGCATCAATCAGATTACAATAAACAGAGAACCGACGAATCTACTCTCTCTTCACATTGTATTGAAAATAGCCATCATTTTCCACCCATAGATCAATTTCAAATTATTCACAGAATACCTAAGTGACGAAAGTTAGATTTCTTTGAATCCATCGAAATTTTCGAACTGCAATAAACCCCCCATAGAGATTATCTTCTGACCGTACGGCTTATTCGTCTCTATTTAAAATCTTTAAATGATACCTGCTTTTATCATACTTAGTTTATTATCTCTTGTTTGCACCCTTATTAATTTTGTATCTACCTTTTTATTACTACAACTTTAGTTCAATACTTGTTGTCAGCTGAAGATGGTCAAGAGATCGAAATTGCAATGTTGATTTTCAATAAATCACCTGTGATAATATATTTCATGGTTTAATTTCTCATTATCATCATGATTAACTATCACGTAGTAACGGCGGAATCAATTAACTATTCACAAGTTCCGAAGTTGAAAGATGAATCCAGAGGTAAATTTTAGACTCATGAAGATAGAAAGGTTCAAGAGTTTCAATTGAAAAATGAATTCAAACATGAACAACGTGTTTGTCATAGTGGCTAATATTCAGTGAACCTCGAAAAGTTACCTCTCACTTTCATTTATTTCTACTTCGCAAGAAGAATCCTAGATGAGCGGTAATGTTCCAACCTAAATAGAACCAGCTGTTTTTTCATCATTAATTATTAAATGAGTTTACTTTTACTTCGAAAAATCCTAGAGTACTATAAAAGTTCTGTTCATAGGTATTAAATTGGTTTAAATGTGTATTTATACTCTTCCAATGTTAACGTATTCAGAATTGATAACTAAAAGGGAACATGGTTGAAATGTTTTGGAAAATATCTGTCTGAAATGCGATCATTTAATGCTGTCCTCCTTTGAAATTTGGCGCTTATTCTTTAAGAATAAAATTATTGAAGAAATTGTTCTCAGAACTGATTAAAATCGAAATCAATACCAAACATCTGAAAAATGCAGGAAATGTTTCCTATAAGATATCATCGAGGGAGAGATGAATCTTCTGTTGGGACTTCTGATGGTGTGGTGCACTCACACACATCTCGAGAGTCATTAACATCCCTCTTTTCTTTGGCCCACTCGAAAACTGATATTAATATGTATTATGCCACAAAAGCGGAGTCATATTTCATAGAGGGGTGTAAGATCAGAAGATTGTGTCACATGTTCAGCAAGAGTTCTCCAAAACACACAAAATCACTATGTTCCCCTCTAAGTGAAGGGAAATTTAGTGAGAGGAAGCCTTCGATCTCTGCATTACAGGTAGAAACGTATTGCTACTCCCCTAGCTTGGTAACCTCCTTAAACGACTCGCAAAACTAACAGTGAAATAAGTATAAATCATGTCTGTCTAACAGCCAGATGTTCTCTAGGTGTAAAATACAAAGAAGATTTATATGATTTTGCTTTGTTACAAACATTTTTTTACCATTTGAGTTTTATTCATCAACTTAATGCATACTTTTCTCTTCTGAGTAATGTTTCATTCCCTCAATCCTTGATATCGACAACTATTCCTAAGGTTATTTTACCACAAAAACATGCTACCAATTGTGTTGTTCGCCTTAATAGATGCAAATATTGTTTTAACAGTCCAATTTCTTCATCCTGAATTTACGAATGTTCCAGTATGTATTTAATATTCAACATATACATTACCAGAAAGTGGAATAGCTTCTTTGAATATGATAATGTCTCATCAGAGCAGTAATGTCGATCAACTATTCAATTGTCCAATTTGACTAACTGTAACCAACCACTGATGAGTAAAAATATTTTTTCTATTTTTCGCCTAAATTTCAAGTTTATTTATACCTTCGAAAATATAGACTTTAAAGTTAAAGTTCCAAATATTAACTGACTGCTTTTGCTCGGCACTCCGACTAGAATGCAAAAGAAATTCAATTTCGTCGCAACGATACTCGAGCAATCATCAACCAATTTTCAAATTTTTCTTTTTGTTTTTATTTGACTTCTGAATGATTGCGAAATATCAAATTTTTAATGCTATTTATATATTCGAATCAATGAAAAAGAGAATTACAAAAAATTGGAGGACTAAATACACTATCACAATGACAAATTTTGATGTAGTCAAAAGACGAGGGAAGCATAGTATGTAGAATGATAAACATTCAAAACGCACTAAGCCTTCTACGATCGCTCCTAAAGTGTAAGTTCAAGAAAATGAGAAGAAACGGGTGAACCATACGTAATATTTTATATGATTCTAGAGAACAGGTAGAAAAAACCCGGTCTCCCCCGTCGCTGATACAGATAGTCTGTGAGTGGATTATGAATAAATAATGTACTTAAAATTATTTTGTTCATGGTTTATTTTAATCGGATCTTTGATTGACAGTAGAACTACAGTAATCTAATTGCTTGAAAGCGAGAAAAGAGTACAAAGTGAAAACCTTTTCTAATTAAAAATCGGATACGTACTATTCATATAGATTGTTTGAAATGCAATTAGAAATCTAAAAATTTTCTGAAAAATCCATGCGACGGGAAGACTTTTTCTTAAAATGTTTAATACAAAGATCATAGCTCTGAAACTAGTTAATATTTTTCCACAAAAATTTATCTCAACTAAATTCAATGTGAATAGATTAAGAAAACCTCGATCTCAATTATTCCAATGGAAAAAAAGGCCGATCTCCGTAAGAAATTGAATTCGCTCTGAAGTGCACACAATTGCGAGATGAGTTTAATAATTGACAAACAAGTTGCATATTAAAGTTTGAAAGCAAGTGTATTTCCCAGAAAAAAATTATAAAACTTTCAATATTGTGAAAGCAAGGAGCTCATCTCTAAATCTAGATATTTACAAATCAAATAAAATATTTTGATTTTATTTAGATGAGTGTAATAGAAATTAGAAATTATTATTCTGGAAGAGCATTGTTATTTCTTCATTTCTAATATCTATCTCCATCCACTTATCACATCAGTGAATAATATCATAAATCAATAATTCCATCCGAGATAACGTATGGGAGAAAATTGGTGGGGTAAAATATTCTCAAACACGTAATTCTCTATGGGCTAAATAGTTCATATGTTCAATAGTTCAAACACAAAGATCTGTATTTGAGGTCGGCAGACATAGGTGTCACTACCAATGCAAATTTGATTGAACTGGAGAAGCACGAATAGAGAAGTGGTAGGGGAAGAAAGATTTTGTAATAATAGAAAACACACTGACGGGTGTTGTAATGGTCGTCGTTTGTGTATTTCGGATCATCTGCAATTTTTCCAATTGCATCAATTAATTGAACGTTCACTGGATTTATGAGTGAAACAGTTTTGTTTTCATAAAGAATCGGCGCAAGCTACGGGTTTTCTTTATTGACATTGAGTTTGTTGCCCATATAGTAACCCCCTTTTTAAAGGTCCGCTAATGTTAATGTTTGGTAATAAGTTAAGTGGGTGAATCTTATGTGATGCATCAAATTTCGAAACCTCAATGTTACATTTAGACTTGAAGTGAGTGTTCAGTGTTTCTGTGTTTTCAAAATTTTTGGAGATGGAGACCCATCATGTTGAACGGGAAAGTGCTTTTGGCGGCCTTTTCCACCAAATCATTCAGGATATGAAGGTATGAGTCCTGAATTAAATAACCACTTTTCCGTTATTTTAATCTAGTCTAAATCATGTTGATTGAGATTGTAGCTGGCATAGATATATCTTGCCAAAATATTCTTATCGGAATATTGTTTTGAAACTCGAGAGTAATTTTCTTATGCCTTGAAATAAGGCTCGATTGTTTACTATACAACACCGGTTATTTATTCGGGTAGTATTTCGATGAGAAGAACCTGGTATCTAATTTTTCATTTGGTATATTTCTTTATTAGACATTATTTCTTATCAATTGTCTTTTTGTGACATTTTCAACTTCTAAGTGTTCAAAGATTAGGGATTGATGTTCTTATATAGCATTGAAATGTGAAAAAGTTGGGATCAATTAGGATAATCCTAAAACGTTATTCAGATATATTTGTAATTATTGTTAACATCCAGTACTCACCTATTTTTGGCTCAATTAATTTGAATGATTAAATGGAAGCATAGAATTCGATCATCAATTCTCTCCTTATAGGCATATTTTTTCTACTTGAATGCTACTCTAACATAACTCACCCAACTTGTCATCTTATGATTCAAGTCGACAATTCGTACGTAAATGGAATCATAAAGAGTTAACAGTACTCTGATGAGTAAAATACACATGCATGCATTGTTATTGTTCTTGTTAGACACAATGTAAAATAAAACGTTCAGCATAGAATAATAAGTAATTAATATTACTCGTAATAAAAATTACAATAGAAGGTACAATTATTTTGAATGAAGTGAATTAGAGAAATAGTTTTTCCTTTGATTGAAGCATTCATTCATTCAAAGATCTGATAACAAGTGTTCTCTCGATCACCGCAAAAGTAGCTTCCTTTGTGTTATATGCTTATTAACATGAATTTTTTTGGTACTCATCAGAAAATGTGTTAAACTTTTGTCCTAAAGTTGCTTGCACCCATTATGTGCCAGTCTTTCATATCTGAATTAATTGTTTACGATTCCTATCGAATCTTCTTCTCTTATATTTTTTTGCATCTCTCATTTGAATAAACTAATAAATAAATTTTACAACAATTTGATATGCCTAGTTCTACTCGCTCTTGGTTGTTTTCTTTAATAATACATATCATATATCATACATATCATATAATCTCTCAAAAACACTGATGTAGTTTTGGACGAAATCCCTATAAAATTAATTTAGTGTGTCTCTCATATCATTTCAAACTCCCTACGTCACATCTTGAATAACACCTTACAAAATGGGATATTCCCAGAAAAACTGAAATGCGCCAAAATAATACCCATTTATAAAAGCGGCGATAGAACTGCCATAAGCAACTACAGGCCTATAGCAATTTTAAATAATCTCAGTAGGATATTCGAAAAGATTTTTTACAATAGATTTCTTCGCTTTCTCTAACCAAAGATCATACTTTACGACTCACAAAACGGATTTAGAAAAGGTAAAAACACAATCCGGACTATATACATGCCTATATGTGCCGTTCT
Organism: Cryptolaemus montrouzieri; assembly: GCA_013387265.2. Lineage (NCBI taxonomy): Eukaryota > Metazoa > Arthropoda > Insecta > Coleoptera > Coccinellidae > Cryptolaemus > Cryptolaemus montrouzieri. Next base: position 132,759,751 of record JABFTP020000185.1, read on the forward strand.
AGAGGCACTAAATCAAAATAAACCTGTTTTTGCGATGGCTTTGGATCTTAGTAAGGCCTTCGACAGTGTAGAAAAAACTTTCATTACAACTTATTGAGAGTTATCTTACTGATAGAGAGCAATATATGAGCAGGGAAGCATGCAAACCTCAAAGAAGCTGCATACAAAAAGGAGAGTTCCACAAGGCTCTATTCTATATGCAAATGATCTGTCGGGTCTTGTTGATGATCTATTGGTGCAATTCGCTGATGACACAAATGTGATAGTGAGCGGTAATAGCACAGTTGAAGTTAAACTGAATACTTTATATGATTTAGATCTACATCAATATTTCAACAGAATCAGTCTTAATTCGAACGCACAAAAAACACAGCTTATCCGATTTTCTTTCTTCTAAAAATCAATGGTCCAACATCTTTGCTAAAAAATGTGCGGAGTCGATCGATTGATCTCAAGTCTTTTTCCAAACGAAATAAAATTTCTGCAACTACAGCTATTATGGTCGAATCTTGTCGCGTACCTAATAGTCTAAACGAGGTCTACACGATCGTCTAAGCTAGACTATTCGTACTTTGATTTGATTTCCTCAATTCTTCGAAGACTTGCGGCTGTATACCATTCTGAATTGACGGTTCTACGTTGATGTAATGCTGTTGTGGCGACATGTCCGGTTTTCCTGAAAAAACAGGCGACCATTTGCTTCGAAGTGCTTCGTGCACGAATAACTTTTGTTGGGTTTGGCTCGTCTTGAAAGACCCATATTGCCGATTGTTGTTTAGTTTTGGGTTTGTACGTTGTGAACGTCTTCAGAAGCACCGCGGTCAAATTTTTTCAACATTTCTTTGCAACAAACGACACAAGTATTCTTTTGAGTAATTGTTAAGTAGTGTGGGATCCAACGCGAACAAATCTTTTTAACAGCCAAATGTTAATGCAATGCGAATTTCGAAAATACCAAATTCGAAGAGAAAATTGAAATACCTTTCCAACGAGGTGCCACTTGACCTATTTTCGATCGAATGATTTTTGAGTTGGGGATGCTGGAAATAGGGGGTTGATTGCACCAACTCCAAATTCACAAGTGTAGGTCGTTTTTCTAGACCGAGCATAAACCTGCGCTTGCATTATGCCAAAATAAATCGATTTCATTTAGTATTTGGGATTTGCAGGAATTCAACTTTACCCTCGGTTGGGACACCCTGTATGTTAATTTAAAATTCTAAAAATGACAAATCAGAATGGAAAATTGACAGACCTTTACAGTAAGGTGCCACTCGACCCTTATTCCCTATGATGAATTTCGAAATTAGGGTTGCTGGGGGTAGGGGGTTGATCTGACAAGTTTCGAATTATTTCGAAAAATGCTCCCCCTCGAAACAAAAATCGACGTGTCTTGGTGTTTTTCGCTAATGTTACTCATTTCGGAGTTATAGGGGGGGTCAAATTTTCGTTGGAACACACTGTATACGCTGGTGGAAGTAATGTTTTGGGTTGTCTCAATCTCACGGTAAGTCACATGGCGATCATCGTGTATCATTTCGCGCACTGCATCGATGGTTTGTGGCAGAACAACTGATTTTGGACTACCTTCACCAGCGTTATACCAGCGTTTCGTAGTGGCCATGTGTGAAGCTTTATCACCAAAAGTCGAAGCAAGTTGCAGCACTGTTGTCGAGATAATTTACATTGAAAATCGTAAAAAATTATCGCACGAAATGTTCACTTGTTGATTCCATTTCTGTTCAAGTTGAATTTTTCAAATGACTATAAACAAAACAAAATTCATTCGTACGTCATAGTGTTGTAGGTACGTTTAGGTTGAAAAATGTCAAAATACACGACGCAATTGTCAAATGGGAGACTGTCAACAGTAAAAGTGCTAGAGGCGTAAAATTTGAAAGGCAACCTACGTATCATGATATTTTGTTTGTTTTATCTGTTTGAAACTATATCTATTGAAGCTCTTCCTTAAAAAGACTAGATTCATTTTGGCAATTGGAATTTATTTATTTCCCTTCAGGGAACGCTTGAAAACAAGATAAATTTCTTTGATAAATAGTGATTGGAACAACAAATAAGAGAAAATCAACATTCAGTTCTTGAGGTAAATCATGGAAGGTACAGTTTTCTGTAAATGTATGTTGGGTATTTTGGAAAATGAAATGAGTTTTTTTTATTCTCATTTCTTGGGAGTAAACGAAGCCTGTCATGTCATAGCCGTGGTCGTCCAAGTTGGTATTGGGTTGTTAATTGTTAAATCAATATGCATTTTGTATAATATTTAAGTTAACACAAATATAGCTAATTGTTTCTGTTTGTTTTCTTGTTATCAGTCGTCTGGACATATATATGTTATATTTCTTGACTGGTTAAAGATAACCCGCATTAAATCATATCATTTCGAACACCGAATCAAATTACTTACATAAATAAATGAAAATGTATCGAAATTAGGAATTTGCACTTTTTGATTTTCTTCTTACAATTAACGTTCCTTAGGAAACCAACACTATTGGCTTGTTTCATTCGAGGGACGTCTTCCATCACTATTCATGAGCCAAACAATCAAAAGCTGCTACGATCGCGTCATTTAAAATATCTCATATATTGGCGAAACACAAGAAACCATTCTAAGATGGATCGGTTGTGAAAGAAGCATTTATTGAAGCGGCTGAGACTTTATTTGGAGATTTTAAAAATAAAAAAGAAATCATGTCTGCTATTAGAGAACTTCAGTTATTTCGTCCGACTGTCACAAGGCGTATTGAGGTCATGCATCAGGACATGGCAGATGAACTAATACATGATATGATGAAATGTACATACTTTTCTTTACAGTTCGACGAATCCACCGATATGACAGAAACTGCCCAGCTGTGTATTTTTATTCGGATGGTATTCAATGACATGTTGGCTAAGGAAGAAATTTTGACATTCATTCATCTGAAGGGAAAGACCCGTGGCGAAGATATATATGACGTTTTCTTCAAATTTGTAAAAAACTACAAGCTACCAATATATAAATTAGTGTGCATTACAACTGATATTGGAGCACCAGCAATGACTGAAAACAAAAACGGGTTTGTGGCATTGTGTTGAGCTAATGACGATTTCCCCTCATTTTTTTCATTCCATTGCATTATACATCAACAAGTTTGGTGTTCAAAAGTTTTAAACACGGAGGAAATTATGGACGTTGCAACAAAATTGTGAATTCCATCCGTGCACTTAGCTTGCAACGGCGGCTCTTTAAGTTGCAGTTGGAAGATAGGGAGTCAGCTGAACACACTGATTTAGTTCTTCACACGGGCGTCAGGTGGTTGAGTCGTGGAAAATTCCTAGAAAAGGTTTCAAGAACTATTGCCCGAAATAACAGCTTTACTAGACGAAAGAGGTGATGACACTCTGATGTTGAAAAAGCAATAAACTCACAATTTTGAATAACTGAGTTTTTTCATTGATATTATAGAGAAGAACCTAACTAAATCTAACCTAAACCTTGATTAAAATGATGTATATTGTGCGGAAAGCTAATATGTATATATGTTACGGTACACCCTACCTAGGTAGGTAGGTAGGGTATATCGTGTATGTACGACAACCCTGCATCACACATACTTACAGCCTCTCAGATTCGATCGTAAGTAGTCTGAAAATATTGACGTAGACCGCTAGCAGTTCAAGTTTGAGCACCCCTGGTCTGAATCAATCGTACACTTGAGTACGGGATACACGATCATTACCATATGCAGTTTGTAGCGTTTGGTGCGTTTCGGTAAAAGATTTATTAAGTTTAACACAAAACTCAATTGCAGCTCCTTGTTCAAAACTGATTTTCCGACCGATGTACTAAACATGACCCAATAAATAACTCAAGTTGTTTACATACTAATGTCATGGAATTTTTAACATCTGTCAATGAAGTACCAAGTTATCGTTATCATTCCTGTCGACAATTTCATTAATAAATCCAGACATTTCTATAGATAGTGTATCATCATCTTCCTTATATTATTAACAAAACTCTCCATAAGGGTCTTACAGAAAGAAAGTTGTTTGTTTCGTCAATTTAACGTCTGTAATATTGATTAGGTCAAGTTAAATTAGAGGGTAGAAAACCGATCGAAACTGCACATCTACTAGTATAAACAAAGGCAGTTAGGAATGCACGTGGGACATAAAACATGAACATCTGGAGAGGAATGGTAACCTAAAACAGTATCGTCAGAAGGGAGGCGATGAAATTCAATTCTTGATTTACGCCGTTTATTTAGAGGAAAATGAAAACATTCACACGTTGACCACATGACACACTAGTAAAACTATTTGGCGCTGGTCCCGATGAATTAAATTAGCGAATGAATTTGTTAACATTATGTATTCAACCAAAACCTCTAATTTCCTGAAAGAAATTTGGCTACTCAAATCGGTGTGTCTATAGAAAATGACTTTCAACTAATCACCACCATTTATAATTTATCTGTTTCCAATTTTATTTTCCGTTTGTTCAACTCCAAAATATATTTATACAGGGTGGGCCATTAAGGTTTCCGAATTTGAAAATTCAATAAAGAAACAAAAATAGATACGCTAATAAAAAATCATTTATTTAATAGTAAAAACATTGGAAAATCAATTTTTAAAAATTACATCATCGAGGTGCGATCTATCTCGACGCAGAAACTCTTTCAACCTGAAGCTTAAATTATTAAAAACCCTCTGGCATAATGAACGGGAAATTTGACCCATTTCACCTATTATTATTGCTTCTTTCAATTGTTGAATTTAATGAATGAATATCCCCACAGAAAAAAAATCAAGTGGACTCAAGTCTGGACTTCTGGGTGGCCATGGAATATCCCCTCGGCATGATATCACTTTGCCGGGAAATATCTTCTTAACAACCGCTATTGTCTCGTTAGAAGTATGTTGAACTATGTCCTACTATTGTACCCTTTAAAATGAAGCAGCTCTGGCTCAAAAAAATCCCTCAACATTGTAGTGTAACGGTCCGCATTCACAGTTACTGTTTGCCCTCGGTTGTTTTTTGTACAAATAAGGTCCAATGATTACGTTGGACGACATTGCTGCCCAAACTTCACTTTTGGTAAATGTAGGTTGGTGTTTTGATCTTGGGCTCTCCTCTGCCAAGAACCAGCAATTCTGTTTATTAACATGCCCATTTAAGTGAAAATGTGTTTCATCCGAAAACAGTATGTTGTTTAGGGTTCGAAAACGTTGCGACATTGTTCAGGCAAAAGCACCACGTAAAATTAAATCGTTCGGCTTCAAATCTTGCACTAATTGTATCTTGTATGGATATAATTTAAGATCTTTTTTTTAAAATGCGCCGTAATGATGTTCTTGCAACTGTAAGTTCAGCAGATCTCCTACGTGTTGAAACGTCTGGGTCGTTACATACAGAATCGCTGACTAGGTTGATAATTTCTTCCGTTATTGTTGACCTCGGACGCCCTTTTGGCTTCTGCATTAGAGTTGAACCTTAGTCTCGTTTTTTTTACCCACTTACACTTGGACACTGATTTAAGTCATGTAATTGGTACTTTGTCCGAAACAAACGACGAACAATAACACACGAATGATTGTTTTTGTAATAGAATTTTATACAGAATGCACGTTGTTCACCCGTAAATTTCTCCATTGTGACTAAATTTCCAAGAACCAAGCTACGCATTCCTACCATTCGCACCCGCCTCCTCGCCGCCGTTCGGCTCGTATACTATTTTCAATATCGTACATCTTTATGGCCCACCTTGTACATCTTCCAGTTTTGTTTTAATTAACCTCAGAAATAAAATCTGTTGTAAGTTTCATTGTTATCAAATGAAAGCGTAATATTTACGGCACAATATTATTAACTTTTTATAATGGGTTTTCGGCGAATCTTTCACGTTGATAACATTTGTCCCTATCACAACACTATGATAAATCTTTTCGATTTTATATGGTTGGGTTTCAAACCTATGAATCCAAAGTGTTCTCAAAGAAATGCAAGGGCATTATATCGGGAGTCCTAGGAGGCAAACATTCAATCAGGCCATGTTGCAGGGTTATCAATATTTACTGCCTAACTGGTAAAACAAAATATGGCGGTATTTCTTTTATTCGGTTGGAATTCGTCAGTTTCATGCGACTGATTATCCAGTTCCTGAATTATAGTAGGTTCAATATCAGATTTATTAACTGACCCCGTTTTCAGTCGTAGCAATGGTTTGGACGAGGGTTTGGAACAAAGAATATCGCGGCTTCCCATTCGCACGTTTTTTGAATGCAGCCATTCTTCCATCATCACACAGCGGACCTGCCTGGAAACATTCAGCTGCTTCAAACATGTCCGACTGCTCTGTAAGGGGGGTTTTGCATGAAGATTCATTCTTACTTCTCTACAAGATTATAGTGGTTCAGGAGTTGATGCTTCCAGACTTTCACTTTCACAACTGGCCATTCATACTTTTAAAAGACTCGAATTGGTTCGGTTATGAATACACTAATTACACTGGATACGTTTCCAACATTTTTGTACCTAATATTATATGAATTAGGCTCATATAATCTGCTTCAATTAACTAAGAAAAAATCATTACACCTTCTGAGATTTGATTTCGTTAGGTAATTTCTTCACCTATGGTAGAGCTTTGCTTTCTACGAAAGTATCATTGGTTCTTTGTGCCAACGTAATTGGAAATCGAATTTTCAAGGCGGCTTTTGCAATTCTGTATTGAAGGTTTCAGTGAGTTTTATTCGATAATGCTATAATGAGATATTGGACGTTCTTTTCCGGCAGGACTATTTTTAGATACCCGCATTGATGGGTAAGTATCGTGTCTCGTTATTGTGGTTAAAAGATAATAACTCTGGCGATATTGAGTATCGCAAGGTGAATATCTACGTACGTAGGATAAATTCACCTTATCTTCGACAAATATGGATTGGAGTATGCAATTAAGGAAGTTTCGACATTTTTTCTGAGATCTAGTTTAAGTTATTGATTGCTATTCCAGTTTCCAATAATGTCTCACTTTTATAAAAATTTAATTACTAAACATTCTGATATTGATGTAGAAAATATAAAACGAATTAGAATTATTATTAGAATGAGAAATGAATATCTTTAAAAGCGTTGTTTAAATTGAATGAATTTTTTTTGATAAATTTTTTTCATCAATATCATTCTTGTTTTCTTCGGAGTAATTCTTGTCGGATATGCTCCTATCTTCAATAATAGTAATAATAATAATAACACACAAACAACACATCGACGTGTATATGGACCCTTTGAAGCAGAAACTCCAAGCAAAAGCAAAGAGACTCTCAAGATACGACAAGTGTACTGAAAAGAAACACCAAAACTAAAGGTTCCTCCAAAGCACGGCCAATTTTCATAAGGGAAGAACAAAACTGCGACCAACAACAACAGAGAAGTACCTGACGCACAGCGCTTGACCGAATATTGATCATCGCTATGGCCAAACCCCAAAGAACACAATAAAGATGCGGAATGGATCTCGAATGAAAAACAACGCCTCGATATTAAACATATGGACTTCGAAGGAATAACGAAGGAGAAGAAGAAGAAATCGGGACCAACAATTGGAAGGCCGCAGGTCTCCACAACTTCTTGTACAAGAAGTTTGATAAGCTCGATGGAATCCTAGCGAAACAGCTCACGTATGTTCTTCAACATCCCAGGAAAACACCCACTTTCCTAACACAAGGCTTAACATATATGCCACCTAAGAGCGATAGAACACAAGATCCGTCTCAATATAAGCCAATCACTTGCCTGCCAACACTCTACAAAATACTCACCTCATGCATATCCAATCGAATATACCAACACCTTGACGATAACAATATATAAGCTGAGGAGCAGAAGGGATGGAGAAAGAAACACCACGCGTGCAAGGAACAACTCATCATTCTGTGATAATGAAATAGGCACGTGTAGGGCATCGGTATGTTCATTCGGCTTTTCTCGATTATCTGAAGGCATTCGATAGTACCGCCCATTTTTGGCTTGTCGAAGTATTGCAGATATACAAAATTCATACAGCCCTGGTAGAGTTCTTGAAGACAACAATGACACACTGGCGCACGTCTCTGCAGGTCAACATGAACAATAAGTCAATTAAAACCAATGAGATACCCATACGTCATGGAATTTTTCAAGCAGACTCTTTAAGTTCTTTATGGTTCTGTTTGGCTATGAATCCATTGTCTTCAATGCTCAATAAAACAGGATACGGATATATGGATGACATCAAATTATATGCTTCGAACAAGAAGCAATTGGATGATCTGCTGAAAACTGTCAGTAAGTTCTCGGCAGATGTTCATATAAAATTCGGAATTGAAAAATATAAGACCCTGAACATTCAAAAGGTAAAGTCATAGATGGTGAAACACAACTTCCAAATGGTGATATTATACAGTGTATGAGAGATGGCGAAACTTACAAATATCTGGGATACCAACAAGCCAGATTGCCAGACCAAAAACAGTCAAAGGAGAAGATTCGTTCAGAATATAGTCGGCGTCTAAAGACTGTGCTGAAATCAATGATGAACTCTGGGAATCTAGTCAAGGAAATTAATACCTACGCCATTCCAGTGTTGCTTTACTCATTTGGACTAATCAGGTGGACTAACATAGAACTGGATGATATTCAAAGGCAGACCCGAAGGATGCTGACAAACTTCAACAATCATTATCCAAAATCGTCTGTGATAAGAACAACTTTGAAGCGGAAAAAAGGAGGATGCGAATTAATGGATGTTAGCAATTCACACACCGACCAGATAAAAAATCTCAGAGAATTGTTCTCTGCAAAAGCTCCCACTTCTGACCTCCATAGAGTGGTATCGTTGGCTGATAAGGGATATACACTTCTGAATCTTGCTACCAGGGAGGACCTGCTGAATCTACCCGTTCTGATACTGAAAAACAAGAGTCAAGAACACACGATCGAAATCAATCACACATCGACAAAGAAGCTCCAATAATTATTATTCCATCATAAACTTGCAGACAAGTACGTACTTCTGAATACCTTTCAGCCATATTAAAAGTATCAACCGGCGCCCGTTTTGGAAAATGACTCTATCAGATTATATTACGATAGGCCTGTTATCACTGACAGAATGGTGACGAATTATAGGTCAGCTAGTGGTGTATTATAAGAGAGCCAGAACAGCAATTCTGGTGGATGTCGCCATACCGAATAATAACAACGTGCTTAACAAGTTCCAGGAGAAAAAGTCCAAATACACAGACCTAGCTGTCATCATTTCTTCGACTGGGTTAATACCCAAAAGTTTGCATGATAGCATTAAGGAATCAGAATTGCATAAGAATACTCATATAGAAATGCAAAAAGCTGGAATTCTCAATACCTGTTGGATAGTAAGAAAATTTATGTAAAGTATATTGTAATCGAGCCTATTCTCTTTTATTGCTGAATCTGGAAAAGGTAAATTATATCCAGCTAACAGCTGAGATAGAGTACAAGTCCACGATAATAAATAACAATCTCCTTTAATTTCATTGACCAACTAGATTGGGGAAAAGTCAAATATACAAACAAATACATAATAAATTAGTACAATTCAATTGAGGAACTCGGCTTTCGAAACAGAGAAATTCTCCGACATTATAAAACGCATCATTCAGAAAAAAGTTTTTGCTTAAAGTTTGAATATTTTAAGACTTTCGCAGACCTTACTACCGTTAGCTCATGCTGTTTCATGCTCGACTCACAGACAGTAGATATGTACAGCGAAGACAACGTTAAAAAGGAATCCTTAAAATATGGTCGACAGGATATAGTTCTTAATACATGGAGTTTATTAACCCCTTTTGCTTCTTTATAATTCTGACAGAATCAGCACTATTGCCCCAGAACACTATACCGTAGTTCATTGCACTTTGGATGTTCGAGTAATAAAAGGCTTTGAGCACATGGGGTTTCACAATGGCTTTGAGTAGACGCAGGGCAAAATGCTTTTGTGTTAATTTAGTGCAAGAACACGAGACACGAGCTCTCCACGACAGGTGACTGTCAAACTTCACCTCCAGGGAATTGACTGCAGCAGAGGTTCGAATGCTACCCATGAATGTGGTAATCAGTGGCTTAGATGTGGATCATACTCCCAAAAATACCATCAAGTCAGTTTTACTCTCATTCAAAGTTAAGTCATTATCCTCATACCACACAGTCACACGAATGAAGCACCGATTTGGTTTATCTGCAAGTTCATCTGAGCATTCAGCGGGTATGAGGGCCGATTTATCATCTGCGTAAAGTAGAGTTCCTGAGCTACACTCATCCACTTATCAATGAATAAAACAAATATCGGTCCCAGGGTACTATCCTGCGGAACACCACTCTCAAGTTTATTTTCCTCAGATTTGTATTCACACCTACCGGACATAAGTCGGACCATCTGAGATCTATCCAGAAGCTAGAATGTAAGTCACTCCCTTCAGATGAGCAGCTCCCACTCTAAAGTTCTCTAGTTTGCTTAGTAGCTTTATCAAATTGATGGTGTTAAAAGGCTCGGCTTGAATAATAATGCATACGCAAGCAACATCTTTTGCTCTCGAAGTTGTTCAGGATGTTATACAATGATACATTTAACTGCTCAGATGGACCCGACTAAGTGAATCCATCCCGATATTGAACTAGCCCTAGAATTTTACGAGACCTTTTAGTTGTATTCGATCTTATTACCTGCTGCACTGCCTTAGATTTATCCTCTGAGTTTATAATTAGATCGCTGTAATGTGATTTTTTCGCTTTTTCAATATTTTTCGTGAATTTTCTTGAGTTGTTTATAAATTTTCAGGAAATAATTGTCAGATTTGGACAGCTTGTGAAAATTTCTTTTTCCAAAATTTCCCTTCTGTACCTATTATCGATATAGGATGTTGATGGTAATATTCCATTCACAATGATCACGAGAAGATTTATGTAAAGGAAGCATATTATAATAAAGAAATAAGATCGATAACTTTAAACCCTTTTCAAACGAAAAAAACCTCATATGGAAATCTTCAACAAAAGGAAAGTTCTACCAATCTCGAATGAGGGGAAACAATTTTCAATATATTCAGAGGTATGACCATTGTTTTCAATGCATAAATTACGTCGCCAAGAAATACTACGACGGATATTGGGAATAAGAATATTGCTAATAGAAGCAAGGCATTTTCTCAAAACCTGTTTTAACCCCAAAGAAATGAAGCTTGTGGCGTCAAATCAGATGAACGAGGTGGCCATCTAACAGGACAATGATGACCCTTGTTTGGTGCGTAGAGACACCATCGTGTTGAGAGAAAGTATAAATTTTATTGATGATTTCTTCATAACGACCACCATTGAGGTTTTCATCGAAAATTTCGAAAGTTAAAACGTGGTTCTCTTTTAGAACACACCATACATTGAAGCTATATCTTTCTTCATGCTGCACGTCAATTTAGCGCTGGGGATTTGACAGCAGACCTCATTATGACGATTAAATATCACTGTTAATGCAGTCTGCCTCAATTTGCCTGCACGAAACGGAATGTTTTCCTGATACAGTTCCTATTACTCAAATTGTTGCTTCTTATTTATTTTTTACTCAATATTTCTAGGAGCTATGAACGATCCACTATTGATGAGATTTTCTTTCAACCTTTAGGAAATAAATTAATCAAGTTGGTGCCTTTCAGGAAACTGATGCAAATGTGTTTCTATCGCTGCAGCTGAGGAAACCCACTTCGAATGTAACATTCTATCATGTCAAACATACTAAAAACACTGTACATTACTTCTCCTAAATTTTATTCAAAACCTCACGCATTTCATCAACTTAGTTGGTCTCATCAGGAGATGACAGTACACTAAATCTAATTCTACTAGCTCTATCGTTTATAAAGTATGAATCCCTGCTACTAAACGCTTTCGACCAACCATCGTACTGATTGATCGAACGCCTGGTGGGTATGTTTAATGTAAAAAACTGTAGAGTACACTGAGCGGAATCGATTATTTGTCCCGGTTTAGTAGATGTTTGCATTTCATTATATGGATTCTTTCAAAAGCAATCAGTGTATTCCTTTTTTAACAATTTTTATCAATTTTACATTCTCAGAATTCATTCTGGGGTCTTGGATCAAAAGTATGTTGGCAACGCTAAATTTTTCTGTGTGATCGTATTTGGAATGTGCTTAATGTTCTTTCAATCTGGTTTTAATTGATCTGATGCATTCAGTTTGATCAATATACTTCTTTTCAAAATCTCAACATCTTATTTCATATATGCCACTTTTCCCAATAAGCTTTTCAAGGTTGAATTTGATTTATAAACCAAGTTTATGTTGATATTGTTAAATTTTTTTTCTAACCATTTGGTTTATTGCGGATCGAAAGGCAAAGGAACGAGTTTTATTTTTTGTTCGCCAGGTTAAAGAAGCGACTATGTTTCGCTTTTCGCTTCCACAGTAATGTTGTTTATGTTGTGTTCCCTGAAAAAGTGAAGAAATTTTCACCCATATGGAGCTACGAATTTTTTGAATTTATATCTCCATGGGCAGTAAATCTGACATCAATTCTAATTCCCTGTGATGATGAAGTCTAGTGCAGTTAAGATAGATTTCTGAATGAATGTATGTTAACTTGAACTCCAGCCAAGAGTCTAAGCGTGTTTTCTATTCTTGGCTGAATGTTTCTTTGTTTGAAAGTGATATGGAAACTTCTAATTTTCATGTAAATGCGTAGCGGCGAAATTCATTAGAATAAAAATGAATTAATTTTTAATGTTACATCATTTTAGGAATATTATTTCTTGCTGCGTTTCGAAATTAATTGCGGAGAAATTTTCTATCTATCATTTCCGGTGTAAAGAGGAGCGTAATAAAAATCAGTCGTGCAAAGAATGAAATACCAACATTAATTTGCAAGCAAAAAGTAACTCATCTTTCTCGGTCGTAATTCATCGAGATTGAGCACTGTCGAATTAAAATTAAAATGTCAGACTTGTTCTCATACGTAGTAAGTTCTCAGGATGATATTGTTTTGTTGTGAAAATTAAAAAGTAACATATGTTCATTTGTTCATAACAATAATATTCAAAATGTTTAATTTTCATAGAGTAGCCGAGTCAAATTAATTTTATACGCAAGGTAGTTTGTTTGTTATTCCTTTAACGTGCTCTATTTCCGCCTTTCGGCCAATGACACGCCGGGGAATTCTGTCACCTCACTAACCCGGGAATTTTGCCGAACCCCTCTCGTGTCGAGGGAAGGAATCTTTTATGTCCAACACATCTCTGTTAGACAGGACCGACGGCTTTACACCTCCTCCGAAAGATGGATACTCAAGCGATTCCCAGAATCCGAAAAATCGCACCGACTTTGTGGGGATTGAACCCAGGTAACTCAGCGCAGGAGACGAGCATCATATCCCATACGCAACCGAGCCGGCTACTCAAGGTATTATACCTAAACCAAGTGTTTTGGCTAATTCTCGAGTCATTGAAAACGGAGGGAATGTGTTAGTAGTAACATTCTATTCCTTGTTTCATAGCATTTTCCCTTTAGTAAGTAACATAAGATCTCTACACCTCGAAAAAGACCTGCCTCAACAAGAAAAAGATTTTAGAGTACTCAATGTCGGTTTTGAAGATATTCCGCCAATAACTTAGTTAAAATTGAACAAGCGATCAGTCAGTCTAAAAACAACAAAGCGCCAGGACCAGATGGCATAATAAGTGAAATGTTAAAGCACGGTGGCGAAAAGCTTCTTGATGATCTGCAGACACTTTTCAACAAATGCCTGGAGGAAGAAGACGTAGCAACCGACTGGACAAATGCTCTAATTACTCTATACCACAAGAAGGGAGACATAGAGCACCTAGCAAATTATAGGCCCTTTAGTTTATTGTCTCAAACATACAAATCATTCTTCAAAATCATAGTGAACCGCATAACACCAAAATTAGAGTTTTATCAGCCAATAGAAGAGGCCGACTTCAGAAAGAATCTTAGCACCGACGAACATTTACAAAGTCTCATAGAGAAATGTACTGAGTATAATATCCCTCTCTGGATGGCTTTTCTTGAATTATGGGCAACAGAACAAGCTCTGAAAAACTCAAGAGTTGACTACCGATACACAAGCCTTATCAAAAGAATCTACGAGCGAGCCACCCTACAGGTACAACTTCAATGATGTTACCAATAAAGGGAACATACAGAGAGGGGTGAGCCAGGGTGATACACTGTCACCTAAACTTTTCATTACGGTTCTCGAAGATGCGTTGAAGAGAGTAGAGTGGGGCGACAGAGGTTTAAACATCAATGGAGAAAAAACTAACACACCTAATGTACGCAGATGACGTGGTTGTGATTGGTCAGACCAAGGAAAAACTGAGTACACTTATAGATGATATTCGTACAACAACAACAGAAATGGTAGGTTTGGAAATCAACTATGAGAAAACTAAATATATGCCAAACCAAGAAGAATCTTAGCAACATCTTATAATAAATAACAACGAGATAGAGAAAGTAGAGTGTTTCGAATATCTAGGCAAAAAATCACTATTGGAAAAGCAAATCAAAATCTCGAGATTGATAAACGAATAAGGATGACCTGGGCAGCTTACTCGAAAATAAAAGATGTGATTCACATACGTATTCCACTACGTCTGAAAGCTGCTCTCTACAACCAGTGCCTCTTACATGTAACAACATATGGCGCAGAAACGTGGGTCTTCACAAAAGCCATCCTCGACAAACTGAGAGTAAACCAACGGACGATAGAGAGAAAGATCTTAGGAATCACATTGAGTGATGATAAAATGAGCAATTGTATAAGAGACATGACTGGTGTAGAGGACGTGGTGAGGAGGTCTGCCAACTTGAAATGGAAATGTGGTTAGACACCCGGAAAATTGGAGTGGAAAAATAATAAGATGGAGGCTGTGGGATCAGAAAAGAGAAAGAGGACGACCTAAAATGAGATGGAGTGATTACCTCAAAAGAACTGGTACCAGGTAGCAGAGAGGGAGGCCTATGTTTTCAATTACCTACGTGGAATGAAGACTAAACTTGTTAATTTTCGCAGGTCTGTTGCTTCTTATTTTGCTTACCTAGACGTGGTTGCACGAAGACGTAAAGACGAGTTATGTTTGGACCAGTTTTCAGTGTATCGGGAAGATCAGGAACGACTACTAGCAACAAGACAAGAGGAGGTGGGATTCTCATAGCAGTTTCTAAAAACAACAATCTGGGGCTATTGTTTCAGTTGTAGTAAATGTAGAACAATTGTCCGTTAAGGTTAATAATCCTCATGGTAGAGAAATAATTTTCTGTTCAGTATATTTGTCTAGAGTTCCTCTTGAAATCTATCAAGAACAGTGTGACTCAGTTGAGTCTGTAATAATTGATTAGCCAGACTCGAGCGTGTTTTTTTTTTGGTGACTATAATCTTCAGGGTTAATTCTGGGAAAATGATGAGATTGGGGTATCAGTATATACATTTCGGGGTCCTGGTCTGTTGGTGGATGATACGTTCAGTTCACTCAACTTATTTCAAGCCAACCGTATCAAAAATACAAATGTCTCTATACTGGACCTACTGTTCACCACCAGATTGGGCCCTTGGTAAACCTGGCTGAACACGTTCTTTTGCCATTAGACACTCATGGGGGACGCCCTGCGTTTGAATTCGAGATACCAGTTTTTGTGGCTTCAAAATTGAAATTCTCTGAGGTGGGCTTTGCCTTTGGGTGGTGTGACTATTTGCTTTCTTTGGCATTCTCTTCCAAAACAGAACAGTTTCGTCTGCATTAAATACTTGCTCAGGTTTGTATTCTCCATCAGCTACTATGTTTGCAAATATCTGGATATCGGTTTCAATGCTATGCAATGATTACCTTAAATTCATTGAACCAACCTTTCGATGTTTGAAATGTTTATTACCTTCAGGTTCTTCAAAAAGTGGGCAAAGATGCTTAGTCTTCTTCTGGATAATTGGACCACTCAGGGCCACACTCTTTTGGTTTTGGTCTTCGATCCATAATGATAACGTCACTTCCATTTGTTCTATTGCTTGATCACGAACAATTTTCGCTTACAGTGAAGTTGAAGCTACAGACGACCTTGTTTTATCTTCGGATTTTTTTATCGATCGTACTGCTGATTCGTTAATATTTAATGAGCGTGATATGGATGCAAACGACTCCTCAAGGTGTAAACGATCAATCATTTCAAGCGGTAACGCTGTTTTTTTTTTGTATTGAAACTCGTTTTTGGATTTTTTTGGCGACGTTATAAATTAGGAAGAGAACAGTACAAACGTATTACTCGATCACAATTTCTGTAACGAATGAAAAAATAAACCAATGGAAAACGCAAAGCGGTTGTGACTAAAGGTTGGAACGTCTAATAAGTGGCATTTAACAGTATATTTTATGCATTGAGTAATAAGGTAGCTTTACTTGATCATTTTGTTTTTTTACTTTCTCGAAAACACATACCGCGGCGAAGGCGGCTTATGTCAAAGGAAAAGCCGAATCAATGCAGCGGCGATATCATTTAAAAACATATTTTAGTCGTAGGAGTAATTGAGAATGAGAATGTAAAGATCTACTGGGACAAAGGGATTATTACTGACATCCAAATAGTACATAATAGACCAGATATTATTGTGTTGTATAAGAAAGAACAGAAAGCTTATATTATTGATATATCTATCCCTAACAATAGTAATCTGGAAGATAAATACTCGGAAAAGGTGGAAAAATATAAGAACCTCAAAAATGAAATCATGCAGATGTGGGGTTTAAAAATTGTAAAAGTTATACCGGTTGTGATTTCGTCGACAGGCATTATAACGAAGAAGATTATTCTTAGCATTGAACGAATTAGGCATTGATAAGAACACTTTCTGTTACATGCAGAAATCTGTAATCCTCGATGCAACTCATATAGTTAGGTCCTTTCAAGAATCGTAAGCCAAGAGCAGTTCCTGATAATAAGGTCTTTATTTTCGAAAGGAAAATCCCAATTAAAGGAAATAATATAAAATAATAACTGAATTACTAAGTCATAATTCAAAAGCTCAAGAGCATGTAAGAAACATTTTGAAACCTCAAAGAGACCCTCATTATCTGTGCCTCGCCAGGTATATCTCACTGATAGATGTAAACGAATCAAAGTGAATGTCGCACAAATCAGAAATTGAATTGAAAAAGGAACACATAAACATGATCGGAGACTGCAGGAGCAAGTTGGTTTTTGGGGTATCCATATAAAACAGCTGATTAGACTTTGAGTTTGGTCGCGGTGTTAGAAAATTGAGATTATATAATATTGGAGGACAGTCCATAAGATTATTCAAAGTGTTGCATAAAAATTTTAAGGCTAGTATATTTGTTCTCGTCACCAGTGGTATAGCACCAAATCTATGTAGAAGGGATGAATGATCAAATCCTCTAATAGGATAAGAACCATCCTCCCTCTAAACGAAGTATTTATAGAATTTCCTCTGGACAGACTCCAAATGATGTTGATGGCAAAAATAAATTGGATGCCAAATGATAGATGCAAACTCTAGCTTGCTCCTAACCAAGGCTTAAAAAAGACAATTAGCATGAGTGAGCTGCAAAAATGTTTTGCGTTTCGTATTATAAATCCATACAACTTTGAGGCAGAAGAATCAGACTATCAATGTGAGAAACAGAGGTTAATTTCTGTTCAAAAATAAGCTCAAGATCTCACTCAAACGACATAAATTGGTTCCATTAATTTGATAATCGAAAACCCGAGAATTCATTTTTCTACACTCGGAGGCAAATTTAGCGGAATACTCGAAAATTTAACCAAATTCGAAGTTCGATATTTTTCCTAATTCTCAACCGATTTAGATGATTTGTTCGGCAAGTTATAGATCAACTCTTCTGCTTTGTAGAAATTATAAGAGAAAACAAAAAAAATTTGAAAAAAATTTTATACGGGGGCAAAACTAAAAGTGTTTCTTTTGTCAGAAATTCGTAACACCCTGTGGAATTTCGTGGTCCGAGTTGAAATGTACAATATCATGGTCTGTCAAGACACATCTTCCTACAGTAACGCCCTTCTTGTTTCATGCGTTTATCTCTATTTTTGCAAAATATATTTAATTTCAAGTGGAAAATCACCATTTTGGAGACATTCCATTGAATCAAGAAATTGTCATTAAAATTCGTCTATCAATTTGGAATTTTCTTATTATCACTCAGGCGTGTCGAAATTGTCGTTTGCGATTTTTATGTTCGAATTGCATTAGTTATTGATGACAATTTGGTTAATTTGGTGAAAATTAGGAATTCATAGGAGATAACAGTCGGTAGGTATTAAAATACACAACCGAATTCTGGGACCATTGATAAAACTTTTCATTTACACATGTGCACACCTTTTTTTATCAAATATGAAATACAACGCACGTTTTTTTGTATATGACCACATTTGCACTTGTTTAAGGAAGGAGAGTTTTCCATTCTTTGATTTGATACAAATTCGATCGGTTGCGGTGTTTTGTGATTCTTTTACTGTTTACGATTCGAAACGGTATTTTTCATTCAGAATGAGAGATTTACCACCAACCTCAGTAGCAAGGGCAGTTACATTGATCGAGAAAGGGCGCACCTACCGCTCAGTCGGTACCATGTTGGGTGTCTCGACGTCGGTTATCCATCGAATCTACCGACGTTACAGGGAAACTGGATTGTACGTGAGGAGGCGAGGACAAGGAAGAAATCGGGCAACCCGCGCTATACATGACCGTTTCATCGTCAATCGAACCGTAAGAAATCCTCGTCTTACTGCTGTTCAGGCACGTAACCTTTTACAAGCAGTGGATAACATTAACTTCAGTGTGAGGACAGTCAGAAGACGATTAAATGAAGTTGGTCTGAGATCATACGCGCAAGCGAGAACACCAAGACTCGATAGAGCCCATCGGGTAGCAAGATTGGCGTTTGCTAGGGAGCATGCAGCATGGGCAATCAATCAGTGGAGACGAGTTATATTTAGTGATGAGAGCCGATATTGTGTGAATTTCGTGGATGGTAGAGATAGAATATGGAGGCATCGAGGGGAACGGTACAATCAAGCTAACTTCGCAGGAACTGAGCAATACGGTGGAGGGTCAGTTATGATATGGGGTGGCATATGCTTGGGAGTACGAACAGAACTGGAGATTATTGGCAATGGATCACTTAATGCCCATCGGTATATAACAGAAATCTTGGAGCCCCATGTTGTGCCTTTTGCTTCTTACATAGGGGAAAATTTCCTTTTTATGCACGATAACGCGCGCCCTCATACTGCGCGCATAGTGATAGAATATCTCAATGAAGTTGGGATCACACGAATGGACTGGCCGTCGCGGTTACCGGATTTAAACCCGATCGAACACGTTTGGGACATTCTTGGAAGAAGGGTTCGACAACGGAATCCAGGCAACGTTGAAGAGCTGACATTGGCTTTGGTGGAAGAGTGGGACAACATACCTCAACAAATGATAGAAAACATCATTGGGAGTATGCAAAATCGTATGCGCTCTGTAGTAAGAGCTCGGGGGGGGGGGGTGGCTGGTGTGTTCATACTCGCTACTAAAATCAAATGTTTTTTTTGTGGGTCATCATGAACATTTTTCTCAACATGTTCATTTCATTTCACGAGTGTATCGCCAGGATACACACCTGCTCTCAATTTTTGACAGGAATGATAATTATTATAGAGTGTCACACAAAAAAATTCAAAAATAAATGTGCAAAATCAACGATTTTTCCAGTGTACTTCGAGTTCTCCCGGAGCGTGAAATTGGCCAGTGAATTTCAAAAATTTTCATTTCGTTAGATTTCCGCTTCTCTAATTTTGATTTTATTTTTTGGCTAACCTCCAATGTTATGCACCTACGCAAGATTAAAAATAAATTCTTGAAATTTGTGACTTTTCGCTTCAAATTGGATATCTCTTGTAAAAATAGAGATAAATGCATAAAACAAGAAGGACGTTACTGTAGGAAGATGTGTGTTGACAGACCATGATATTGTACGTTTCAACTCGGACCACGAAATTCCACAGGGTGTTACGAATTTTTGACAAAAAAAAACACTTTTAGTTTTGCCCCCGTATAAAATTTTTTTCAAATTTTTTTGTTTTCTCTTATAATTTCTACAAAGAGTTGATCTATAACTTGCCGAAAAAATCATCTAAATCGGTTGAGAATCAGGAAAAATATCGGACTTCGCATTTGGTTAAATTTTCGAGTGTTCCGCTAATTTTGCCTCCGAGTGTAGTAAAGCTCACAACCTTGCACTTTAACACATTTAGGTCAAGTTGATTGATTGACACCAGAGATTCACAGAGTGGACAGCTTCCTGGAGCTTCAAACAGTCAGTCCCATTATCTATACCACAATACAATGTCACCCTCATACACTAACTTAGAGACATCAATTAAATCCATAAGATCATCTATGAACATAATAAAGAGAAGTGGTCTCAGGTTTGAACCTTGCGGAACGCTCGAGGTGGAAATATATTCTCGTGATCGAGAGTTCTTAATCTGGACATACTTATAACGGTCTGTTAAATACGATTCAAAAAGAGCCACTAGGCTATTCGAGAATCCAAACCTATTCAACTTCATCAGCAATACTTGATGACACATTTTATCAAAGGCTTCTTTAAAGTCTGTGTATATCATATCAACCTGGCCTGCCTGATCCAGAATTTTGCATATATACTGCGATATTATAACTAAATCAGATATGCATGACCTTTTAGACATACAGCCATGCTGTTCCACACTAGTCTGGCCATGAATTTCAGATTAAAGAAAATTGTATATAACAATGTCAAATAATTTAGAGAAGTTCGATAGTATTGAGATGGGCCTATAATTATTTATACATGATGGATCATCTTTTTTCAAGATGGGAATAATTTTAGCCACTTTCCATTCAGCAGCAAGGAGGAAGTCCTCAACAGAAATAGACTTTAAGTTTATGATACTCTGCACAGCAACACCACCATCAGCCAATGAGCTGTTAATTGGGTGAATCAAATACACTACTGAAGAATTTTGCAAAGGCATTAGCAATTTCTCTCGGCTTCCTGTAGATTTCGTTTTCGTCTTTCATTTCGCCCGGAATTCGTGAGTAACATTTCGTTTCTTGAATGAAGGGCAGAAATCGGATGGATCCAGATTCAATTTTTGTTCAGAGACATTAATAAAATTTAGATAGGCAGACCTGATCTGGAGCTTGACATTATATCTCAGTTCTTTGTATCTTCTCAAATGAAACTCCGAACAAAAGTTTTATATTTCCCGAACGCTTTTTTCTTTCTCAATATATTCTCAATCAGAGCTGAACTGTACCATGGAAACCTGCGCTTACGTCTGGATTTGTAAGGCATACTAGCCTTGAAGATATACATCACGGTATACATCATCTTTGACTTGTAACACTGAAGTCCAGTCTGCGTAATAAGCTCTATTTTACTTTTTTCTTAGCCCATTTGACTACGCGTTTTCAAAGCATGCCGAATCCTATTTATTAATAGATGTATGTATCGATGTACCGATTAGATCAGCGAAAAAAGAAATCTTTAGCCGCGAATATAAGAATTGTGTCGAATAAGGAGCTTTTACAGCATCCACTCGCGAAAACGCTAAGAACAACGACAGCATACAATGGCGTCCCAATCTGAACCGAGATCGTTTTTGCGGTCGTCGCAATCTTGGAAACAAATAGTTCACGAGCGGTTGACATATGTATCCGCACCATAATTTAGCCAGCCCCTCAAGTATTTAGGTCTTTAGGTTGATATTTAGTAATAAAGATATTTCTTATTTTTTCCGTTCGTTTATGCACGTAAAACGTTAAAATGTACCAGGAAACAGATTATACACATAACCCAGATTCTTTGTTACTACATGGTGATCATAACATTCCAATTGATTACTTTGCATCAATATTATGATCGTTGCAACGGATTTGGGACCATGACCAGATATTCGATAATAATAACAAAATGAATGGAATGTGTTGGCAATGAAAGGGACAGATGGTCGTTTCCTGATTCGACTGCCAGATAGTAATCGCAAATTAACGTAATAGGCTTCTTATAGGTACCGTTGAGTCAATTTCACCAAGTTGTATCAATTTGTTATTCGGTCGGGATACAGGTTTGTAATGGTTTTGTTTCTGATTTTGTCTAAAATTGGAGAAATATTTCAATTTTACTGGAACTACGAAATTTAACTAATGTCCTAGATATAGCCTTAGGAATAATACTCATCACTCCAACCAACTAGCTTTATTACAAGATAAATATCCAAAATCACAGTATCTGATTAATAATTTACTAACTCTAATCAAAGAAAATTATACAAAAAAATAACTTAACCAAAAAAAGATTAACCACTAACAATAAAATGAGTCTCATATGAGATGAATTCAAATTACATAGTACAAATTCTCAATTTAAAATAATCTGAGGTCTTCAACAAAGCGAAATTTGATGATAGAGCTCTGTCAACAATTGAATAAAATAGAAAAAAAGAATTTGATGGTTAAGAGAAACACTTAGCTTTTATCGATGAGATTAATTCCCACGATGATTTGATTTGGTGTTTTACATCAGTTTTCTGGTATTCCTGTATGGTACAGCTTACTAACCTGTAAAACTTGTTTGGCTGAATATCGTTCGCAACGTGACTGTCCTAGGTGGGAAGACTATTTCCCCAAAAACGTGGTTACCCCAGACGTAAGATAACAAGGTTTGGCATAAAGTTGAAAACTCAAATATCTTGACGGTGAACAAAAAAAATCTATAACAGTACCATATCTCTCGAATATATATTTTTAAAATGAACAGAATGAATTTGACTTACCCTTGGAATAGCAGATATCGATCTAGGTTAATTTACAAAAGAAAATTCGAAATCTCTCCACTTGCTAATTGAAATGGTTGTCGAGGAAATCCGGCAAAATTACCGACTTCTTATACGCCTCAGACGATTGGAATTTATCCAGAAAAAATCCATGAATACTTAATTTCAATTTCTGCAAATTTCACTCCAATCTCTACAACACAGCTCCAATAAAATAACAAATGATTCCGAAGATTTCTAAATGGACAAGAGAAAGAGTCTAATGAATTCCGAACTTATATAGACTCGGTTCTATCAAAAAACTATTGATATTCGAAAAAAATTAATAAAAAAGCGACATTATTTTCTTCACAACAATAAAGTGGAAACGAAACATAGAATGAGTTACTGTTTTCCGTTTTCCCACAGAAACGAGAAAACGATCTTCTTTCAAGTACTGACACACAATTAACCGGCGAACAACCTAGATCAATAGCAGCGACACCTTACGGATATAACTATAATTTTCATTGGGTATCGTAAACTGTAGATTCCTAATTCGAATTTCAAACTGAATATTTACTTGATGAAATGAGATTGAATTATCAATAAAATTATGAAAACTCAGTGGAAAAGATATAAATGATTAATTCGAGAGATCGGACTATTACAGGTTTTGGCAATTTTATAGGGTAATAATTGCTTTTCATGTTTAATTTTTCCTTTCTGGTAATGAAATAATTACTTAGATCGAAATTCGTCATAATTTCCGATGAAATATAGAAAAACAGTGTTTTTGTACATGAAGTTAGACTGGGTTATTTATGGAGATTTGATTAAGGTACATTACTAAGATTATTCGCAAATGGAAATGGACGTAAATAATAATCTTCTCGCCTATGAATAGTGTGAAGTTGTTGTTTCTTTCTGTATGTTTCTTCGTTATTCTTCTGAAATAGGCAACTGATTTTGGTACATTTAGAGAAAAGTTTTTCCGGAGTATCTACATGTACGATACGAACATCAAAAGAATGTAGGGGTCAAAAGAAATTCTTGAATTGTATCATTCCGTGGAGAATAAAGTTTTTTATGTATTGGTGGATTAACAAAACATCAAGGTCAGAAAGTTTGTTGGTATTATTACGGAAAAAATCGAACAAATCAATTTAAAAGTATTCGAAAATATTCGCCTAAGAAAACGAACTCAGCGGCGCAGAGGTTAGGTAGGTCGCTCGTCCTCTGCGCAGAGTTGACTGGGTTGAATCCCCACAAAGTCGGTGCGATTTTTCGGTCCTGTCTAACAGGGATGTGTTGGACATTAAGATCCCTTCATAGGTACTGTTATTATCGAGTGCAACGAGTTTGTTAAAAAACAGCAGGATGAGGTGGAATATAAACTCTCCGATGAATATACAGTCGAAATTCCGAAGATCGCTGAAGTGGTTATCGTTGGTATACAGGAAAAATTCGTAAATAATGAAAGAAGAATTCATTGAAAGGATAAAAAAGCAATGTGGTCTATTGAATGTAACACAAATGGATTTGAAAGTTATTAGGAAATACACAGTATGTCGGAAACTTATTCAGGAGTGTCTGATAATTTTTTCCCTAGTTCTCGAGACAGGCGTGTTTGCGTGAACGTGTGTTTGGTACCCGGGCACAAGCTTCGCGTTGGATGAGAAATTTGAACACCGTGCGGCGATTAAATTTTGTTGTAAACTTGAAAAAACGTTCACGGAAACGAAAGAAATGATCGATTTGGCTTAGGGTGAAGGTGTAGTGTTTTTTTTAGACAAAGAGGAGGAAAATCTTCGAAAAGATGCACCCCGGAAACGGGGCCAATGTCGGATTTTTACCGACTAAAAACCTCCTCTTGGGGTTCGAGCCCGAAGGCTATAGCCCCCATGTAGAAAGAAAAAGTGGCGGAAGAAAAAGGTAAACTCGGATGGGATGTCCGAGGGGAAGGCTGGGTGTGGAAACCCGATATTCCGGAACTCGTGGAGTCCGGAGTTTAGCTGGGCGGATGCCCGATTTGGCTGGGCGAAAGCCCTAACACATCCAGGTTCGCATCTAATTTTCAATTATAGCACTGAAAAGTGCAAATTTCCCCAATTGGCAGTGTGGTCCACTTCATTCAGCCGACGTCAGCGGTGGTGCACAGACAGACGCAAAAGTGGCCGTGACGGTAACCTGTGCGAAAGTCCTCTCAAGTCTTGCTGAACTGGTAGTCCAAGCCAAGCTGAATAGGAATCCGCTGACGCTGGTGGACGGTCTTCTCAGTAAAGCTTCCAATGAGGAATGCATTTGCAGCGCATAAAATGTGCCTGCGCGAGTACAGATGCCTAAGTCCCGGCTCGCCATGATCTCCGCAGTCGGTATCCGCTGGAGCTCTTGGGACGACTTTTCTGGACGGCTGCTCGCTGCTGAATGAACTCTTATACTCGGAGGATCCCTTACATATAGATCTAGAGCCCGAAAGTGCCTGAAACAACTGTACCTAATCATTGAGTTCCTAAATAAAGTGTGATTATTATTATATTGAAGAATTGAATTATCGATGATCCTTGATCAAGTACCTTCCATTCCTCCGCGAGAGCATGGAATGATTTTTTTTCGAAAGATGTGATTGTGTGTTAGATTTGTTCTTCCAAGCATATCCCACGCTTGCTCAATTGGATAAAGATCTGGTGATTGATGAGGCGAATATAAAAAATTTATTCCAATCTTTTCCGAATACTGCATAATGGCCGCAGCGGTATGAAGTGGAGAACTATAATATGAAAATGAAGTCTGGTCCTTTTTCAACTGCATAAGGATTAACATTTACTTAGAGAAATAGCATCCTATAATTTAGTGCGTTCACAAATTGTTCCACCAAAACCAGATCGGTTCTTCTACCAATATTCATACCACCCCATATCATTACCATACCCCCTTGATAGCTGTCAACTTCTTGCGTAGCCCCCACTCGTTTACAGGTACACGAACGTCTTGTATCTGGACCTAAACCAAATCTGGATTCATCACTGAATGTTGCAGGTAACTATCGATCAGAACCCCATCTGATATGGTAACTACGTTCATAACATGAATAGCCATTAATTAAAATCAATTTACAGATTCGGGCTTTTTTCCTCAATTCACAATGAAGAATTTCAATTTTCTCAGTTACACTGGTTATGTAAGATGATGAGTTAAAAAAAGGAATTGTACTGGATCTGCACTGCCTTGGGGCCACAGTTGGCTCATTGTGCTATTCTATCAGAAACATTCTTGCAGCATTGATTTAGTAACTTGAATATGATCGTGTTAGTAATTCATAATTGTAAATATCTCACGAATGACCATGCTCATTCGAAAAATCTAATGATAGAAATTCATAAATGTTTGTTAAGCATTCTTACATCACCAAACTCAGTGTTGAAACTCCAAATCAGGTTTAAATAATTATTGAGTATGTTTCTTGTTTTTGCACAATGTACTTCTAGTTCGAGCTTCAAATGACAAAGTGCATCACTTCACTTTATCGCACCCTAAAGAGTCAACTATTTCTGCATTAAGAATACTAATAATTACCATTTCTCCATCAACCCTTACCGATCCACCCTCCTATGTGTTCGCTCATCCCCCATTCATATGCATACGGGATGACGATGATATCTTCGCTTTTTTAAACCTAACAAAAAGCCGAGGGGAAGGTGTATGCAGGCATATACCAAGTTCCCGATGCCTTGGGCGAAGTAATTCGATAGACAACTCGTAAGGATACTATGAGGGATAGAACGGGGATGATTTCCGTCGCGAAGTGAAGTGAGTCCTCTGGAACCCCTGTGATTCAAAATCCTTATCATTAAGCTAGAGAGATTCTTAGAATTTTTAATGAAATGTTTAGTTTGTCTATGGATTTTATTCGTTGCAATGATGAGATCACTGGTAATGCTGATATCAGAGATGAAATTTGTATCAAGTATATAAAATTATTAGTTTATATACACGCAACCAAATTTATATGGAATCACTCGGTATTTCACATTATTGATTGTTTTTTACCATGGATCTTTGACTACTTGTAGAGAATGAAGTTTATTGTTGTAAAAAACTAGATAGTATGATAAGAAATGTTGCATTATCACCACATGTTCGGGGTTTTGTAGTCAGTCGTCACTGGGATTTGAAACTGTGAATTTCAAAATATAAAAAAACCTATAATCATAAATGAAAATGTCTTACGTTGGACTGTCCGATGTGCAGAGGGGTCGAATAATTGCTCTCGTTGAAGAATGAATGAATGTATATTAAATTAGCTTCTGCTACTACAGTACAATAACAAATAATTATGTAGTTCACAAAAAAAATGATACAAATGTATATCCCATCGTAACCTATACCACCCTACCAACTAATCAACTGAATAGAAGTCTTGACTTAAATGTCCTTAAAGAAGAAGTCCCATATAAGCAGAGACACTTAGTCTTAAATTTACCGATATTATAATCCTCCCCGGTCCTCAGGTCATACGATTGCATGGTTGATCTTTTTATAGGAAAATGAGAAAGACATGGTGCTGCCAAACTATTTATTATTTTATAAATGAAAACCAAACTAGCTTCCTCTATCATATTTTGGATTTTAATGAGTTTCAAAGAACGCAGCATGTCGTCTATCCTCGTGTACTTATTGCACCCTAATAAAACCCCCATTGCTCTGTTTTGCAAAACCTGCAATCTGTCTATATCTTCTTGACTGCATCCCAACAGTTATGATATGCAATATGTTAATTGGGGATGAACTATCGTATTATAGACAATTCGTTTTGACCAATCAGATAATCTCCCGGATATCCTACGAAAATAACCAATTTTCTTACCAAGTTTTTGACACATATAATTAATATGAGTACTAAGTGTCAACTTCGGATCCAAATGAACTCCAAGATTCTTAATATCGCTCACTCGTTCTACAGTGTCATCCCCAATACTAATTTTCAATTTTTCATCTTTAAACAGCCTACAGTTCTGCCGTGATCCAAATACAATGAACTTTGTCTTTTGTGAATTAAACTTCAATTTCCTGAGAGAAAGCCAATTGTAAATAATTTTGAATTGTCTATTCAATATCTCTATAATATCAACAAAGTTCGAACTAGACACTCATCATCAGTGTACAAACTCACAATACAGTCACATAGATACTCACTCAGGTCATTAACATACAATATAAACAACAATGGTCCTAGTATACTCCCTTGAGGCACACCATTTAGTATCTCAGCCTCAGATGCGATATTCTCATGGATTTTTGTCTTTTGTGTTCTTCCTTGTAATCCTCTATCCATTCAAATACCACTCCCGTCACCCCGTAACTACGACACACTTCAATCAATTTATCTCTATTAATAGTTTCAAAAGCCCGTTTTAAGTCAACAAAAACACTTACACATATTTTGCCATCATCAATATATTTCTTCTAATTAGATAGCACAAACTGCAATGCACTTTCACATGAGTGTCTCCTACGAAATCCAGATTGACCTTTGAAGAATATTTCATTTTTCTCCAGATAGTCACTGAGCTGTTCATGAACTAAACTTTTTATAATTTGATTCAGGAGGTCGTTACTTGATGAAAATCGATATACATATTTGGCCATTATGCTGATAAATGCACAGGTATCGCAGTGTGTCTGTTATGTAACAAAAATCCAGCAAAGGATCTGTGTACAAGTGTACACAGATCCTTTGCAGTGTACAAACTGTAAATTTGCGAAAGATTTGCTGAAGATAGAAGGTATAAGTTGTGACCACGCTGTATTTGACTCCAAATGTCCCAGTTACCTAAAACAGATCAAAAATTCTAAAGAGAAAATTGAGTATGACTTGTAGCAGTCACAGTTTCGTCATGGGGGGCTTATGTTAGTTGTAAATATACAGGGTCGAACAACAAATCATGGACAACTTGTTCGCCTCGTACAGAAAGCAAATTCAATTGTTGTGGTTGTCACTTAGATATATAACAGAGGACATCGTTGATTCGGAACTTGAAATACCGGAATATAACAGTTTTGCGCAGTTATCTGATAGTAGACCATTTACGTACAAAAGTCAATTCGGTGTGAAGTGGTTGAAAAGGTTAACCTTGACTCAGAATACTCGTGCATAGTGGTGAAAATGGAAATCAGCAATGAGACTATGATTGTAGGAGGAGTCTATAGATCACCCAATGGTAAGGAACCTTTGTTTTTAGACTTTTATGAGCAACTGATAGATAATGATTATATTAATGGAAGCAACGCGATTTTAACAGATGGTTTCAACATAAACCTGCTCGATAATAGTGTATACAATATTTCAATGTCAGGGGGTTTGAAGCAAATTATTCGCCACCCTACAAGGTGTACCAAAACATCCAGAACACTGGTAGATCACTTATATACAAACGTTGCATATTCAACAGAAACAAATAGGGAATATCGCTTGATAAGCGATCATGAAGTAATTGGTACTGAGCTTAGGACATTTACTGAAACTAAGAAGAGAGGATTTACAATAAATGCTTATATCTATAATTTTGGTGCGTGTCAGAAAAACACAACCGTAAAAAACAAGCGAATAAATAGAATACCATCGGAAAAAATCAGGCATCTAAACTCGCATCATGCCTTCTACGATTGTCCCTAAAGTGTGAGCTCAGAAACAAAATAACAGGGGAACCATACTATCTTGCGTATGATTCAATAAACGAGTGAAAAACACCTGAGGAAAAAACTCGTTTCCCTGTGGCTATTGCACTAGCAATAGCTAGTCTGTTTATGTTGTGTTAGCGTCGTGTGTAGGAAAAGAGTACCAAAAAATGTTTCTGCTGAGCGACTTTCTTTCATTCTCATCTTGCATTCCATAATTGCCAGGACTTCTTCACGTAGACAAGGGTGAAAAGGAAGGGGGTTTGGGACAGGAAAAAATCTGTAACAATGGAAAAAGGAAAAACCAGCAGAAAAATATTTCATCAAAAATACCTGACTCTTATATGTCTAAACTCACATAAATCTAATAACTTAACTAATGGTCCTCTGTTTTTCAACAGGAAACATCTCATACACCTTTGGGGAATGAAGCCCTACGGGGGTGTAGCCCTTACCTTATCTAAGAACTTAACTAATACTCCGCTGTTTTTCAACAGGGAACATCTCATACACCATGAGAAAACAGCCCTAAGGGGTGCAGTCCTTGACTTATCTAAGAATTTAATTAATGCTCCGCTGTTTTTCAACAGGGAACATCTCATACACCATGGGAATAAAGCCCTAAGGGGGTGCAGCCCTTGCCTTATCTAAAAACTTAACTAATGCTCCGCTGATTTTCAACAGGGAACATCTCATACACCACTCGGGGGTATAACCCATAATAACCTCAAGAATCAAAACTAATCTCCTAAATAGGCTTGAAGTTCTCTACCCAGTTAATGAAATTATCTGAAACGGAATGAATTTCTCGAAAACCCGTACAATGATAAATAGGACAAATGAGGACTAAATGTCTTATTGTTTCTTCAGCTGCGCCACATTCACATGTCGAACTTTCTACAGTATTCCATTTGAACAACATACTATTACTACGACCATGTCCTGTCCTGGGAAGATTTAACGTACACCAATTTTTCCTATTTATATCGAAACCTGCAACCCTTTTGGAAGGATCCTCTATGAGAACTTTATTGAAAACATCAACTTCCTACCATTCAGTTTTAAAAGATCAACAAATCGACCAAATAGGTTTCCTAGATTTCAATCTCAGGTTAGGTTGATTTTGAAGATCGTGTATTATCGGGAAATGAGTGATACTTATACCAAGATGATTTATAAGAGCTAATTTCCTGCGAATATGGGTAGGAACTATATTACAAATAACTGGAAGCCATGGGGTAGCAGTTGAACTGATACATCCACTTATAACTCTCATAGAACAGTTCAACTGAGAATCAATCTTATTGACATGAGCACTATTCAACCACACCTGACAGCCATATTCTGTTGCTGAATATACTAAAGCTAGAGCAGTAGTTCGCAAAGTAGAGACTCCGGCGCCCCAGTTAGATCCAGCTAGTTTATGTAGTATATTGTTTCTTGTTTTCAACTTCTGACATAATTTATCAATATGAACTTTGAAAGTCAAAGAACGATCTAGCTTTACACCAAGATATGTTGGAGTGAAATCATGAGTTAATAGTGATTGATTGGAGAATACTCTTAGTTATCTATCCCTCTCATGATTATTCAGATGAAAACAAGAAACCTGTTTTCAAAGGATTTGGACATAAACGCCATTTCTTGAAGAAAATGTTCAGAACTTCTAAATCGGAAGTCAGTGTTTGCTCAATTGTTTCGAAGTCATAGTGTCGAAAAACCAAAGCAGTATCATCAGCATAAATAAACTTTGTAGAGAAAGTTTCAGACATATATAAATTGAAGAGAAGAGGTGCAAGAACAGATCCCTGAGGTAGGCCATCATTTAGAGTGTAAAATCTACTGCTTTTCGGCGAGAACCAAAGTCGATTCCGGAAAAAGTGTTTGAAAAAAGTTTTGATGATTGAATTATTCGTTGGCGTAAATGTATTATTTCGGAAGGGGATAACTTTGAAGGCGATACAATAAATTTGGATGAAAAATAAATATTTTCTGTTTCATTGACCAATTCCTGGTATTTTTTTGAAATCAGTTCATTAGATACTGTGTATGTATTAGGATAAGGAAAAGTAAAACATCATTTCGTCTCCAATATCTTCAAATAATGACTCGTGTCTCGCGAACCGAGTGCATGTGTTATGACTCGGTGCACCACAAAGAATCGCTGAATACAATGGTACGGATTTGACACCTCATCTAAAAGTAACCTCGTCTGGCACATGTTCACTTCCGTTATTAGAGACCCAATTCAAAATCGTGGGAGGTGTCGAATTGGTATCAACAAATTTGTCATCTGCGGTGCAGATCACAGACAGTTGGTGCGCGAAATTGATTGGCGAAACTAGCGGTACCTTGACCTACGATAGCCATCTAAACGGAACGGCTGGGCACCGGGTACCGTCAGACGGCATTGGAGGTGGTACTTCCCACCGGTGCGGTTGCTCGTAAAAACTGTAACGCCAACTCTCTGCTTTTACGACTTAAGTGCTGTGGATAATTACAGGTTATACGAAATTTATGAACTCTATTTAAGAGTTAAAAGAAGATTGATAAAGTGACAGCTCAATAGACTCGCAGATTATTTAGAATGAAATTATTTTTCCTTATATAAGGAAATAATTTAATTGCATTAATTTATATTCACATAAAGCAATGAGTTTTTCGTTCATGAAAAATTGCTTGGTATTCTATTATTCAATTTGATTGTATTCGTATTGTAGTTACTTGAAGTTTCAATGCAATTGCTGGGTACATCCAAAGTTTGATTCTATGGAATCACGAAAACTAGTGAATTTTCATATACTACTACAGAAATATTTTTAGTTTGAAGCGAGCTCATGTTGATTTATAATGATCGTTGACAGGAGAGGGCTGCAAATTACAAATTCATATATCATCGATAACGAAGGGAAAATGTCGAATTTAAAAAAATTCATTTCAACTAAAAAAGGAAAATTCTTACTGTTCGACTAAATTATTGAGTAAATACAATTTTGAAACTATTTCAGATCAACATTTGAATGCTATCAATAAAAGAATTAATAAAAGCCAAAGGACGGTTTTATTTGTTTTTCATAACGAAATCTTCAACATGTAATTGTCATCGATTCAAAAACGTCAGATTGAATTGAAACTTTACACTTCAAAGGATCGATACAATAATTTAATAAGTTTGTCCCAATAACTTGTCGAATCTTATCCGGATTAAAGATTCATCTTCGACTGATGGTATTTGTTGTTAGTATGCAACACACATGCTATATTTGTGAACGTACTGTATATACCTCTCGCTGTTAAACTTCGTTGTTATTAATGGGATTAGGCTGATTGAATTTTCACAGTTAATAGGTTATGTTATTTTTGATTATTTTGGTTATACACACAACCAAATTTATATGGATCACTCGGTATTTCACATTATTGATTATTTTTAACCATGGATCTTCAACTACTTGTGAAGAATGAAGTTTTTTGTTGTGAAAAAACTGTATACTATGATGAGAAATATTGAATTATCCCACATGTTCAGGATATTGTACTCAGTGGTCATTGAGATTCGAAACTGAATTTGAAAATTTAAAAAGTCTATAATCATAATTGAAAATGCCTTACGTTGGATTGTGCGATGTGCAGAGGGGTAAAATAATTGCTCTCGTTCAAGAACGGATGACACAGGGATATAGCGGCCACAATGGGGGTGTCACAGGGGGTGATTTCGAAAACCTACGCCCGATACGTGGAGCTACATTCTCTGCAAAATAGGCCTAGAGAAGTCATAGCAATATCACTTCTTAAGAACAAGACCGGTTTTTGTGCCAAATTGCAAGAAGAGCCTCTAGTACGTCGCACACCATACTCCAAAGGCAATTTTTGGAAGCAACAGGCATCAGTGTATCAGTCAAAACGATACGTCAAAGAATTCGTTCAGGGGGTTTATACAGCAAAAGGCCCTTAAGAGTTCCAGAGCTAACCAGACAACAAAAAATTAAGAGACTTAATTGGTGTATCGATCACAAAAGTTAGAATAGTGAGAATTGGCGAAATATTCTTTTTTTGGATGAGACCAGAGTTGGTGTTCGATCAGATGACCGCAGGATTCGGGTTTGAAGGGATCGTAGACGACAAGCTAGACTTCGAGCAGCAAGACAAATTCTCCTTCTTATGTTAAGAATAAAAAAATTGAAAAAATAGTATATGACGAAAAATTTTCTTTTCCCAAAAATTTCAGTTGAAAACAAAAATTGACGAAACTTTTCCACAAAAACTAAAGTGGAAAAAATTATGAATTTTATTCCATTTTTTACATTCGCACTGCATATTTATAGATAATTTCATTCGTTTTCAATTTAAAGATTTGTCGGAAAAATCCCATTTCGAACAACGGATGTAATAATGCAATTTCCGAATCATTGAACTTCGTTTAAAATAACTTCTAAATGAAACTCAATAGCTGGGCCGGCTGAAAGCAGCTTGATACCTACTCGTTGAAATTTCAAGTTGAAGACGTCTGTTATCCATAATGTCGAACGAAGTGGATCCAAGTTCAATGCAACAAGAACAGTTGCGTACGTCAACACTAAATCTGAAGTGCTTTCGCAGACAGTACATATGTTTTGATTAGGTTATTTCGGTTGAGGAAACAAGCCAGAAGGTCGTGTTGTCGCCAGGAAGGAAGCGAACGTTTTCGTTTTTTGTCAATGCTCTATGTCACACTATTTCAACCCTTCAACATTAAAGTTGGTACGCCATGTGGGCGTATGATGGATAGAGTGAGGATGGGATGGCTCTTCGTGTTTATCTGGTTAATATTTGTATTGGTAATTGAAAAATGATGTTTATAATTCGTTTTCCTTCTTCATTGTTTGGGATCACAATCTGGTTTCACTGTTTCGGCACTAGGTATCTGAGTATAAAAACGATAAAAAATTCGAAAAACAAAAGAAAGGAAGTCTTGTATGTCTGTAGAATATCATTGAATATTCCTATATACTGGGTGATTCACCAGTGGCGCGGTGCGCTGTAGCTCGTACACTCTCGAAGATTTCATTTTTGTTCGAACGGTATTGTATTTAGAAAGTAAAAATCTACTTCAGCAATTTATTTTGAAGTAAACAGAGTGTCCCAATTTTCTATAAAAAAATCTTGGTATGTTTCATTAGATTGGAAGACCACTTTTTTGTTGAAGATTCAAGAGCGTCCTAAACTCTGCTATAATATCTTTAAGTAATAAGTTCTTTTGGTGAGTAGTTTCGTCACAATAATTTTTTTTCCGTAAAAATTCATGAAAATAGGCTCTCACATCATCGCATGCTCCTTCGTCCAGAGAGGATAGCTTCATTGATGAATTGAAATCGATCATCCTCATTTTAGATAGGAGTGACACAAAAAAATTATTGAATATTGTAATTTTAAAAATATCATAACTTGATTTTTCAAATGAAACATCTTTTATTTTATTATTCATGTCAACGCATAAAATATTGTGCCATATTTTTGCAGAAGTAACCTTATCTTTCGATTTTCGACCATTTTCGAAATAAAAAAATAAACTAAAATAATAAAATCAGACGTTGCGAAAGAAGAGTTTATTATTACATAACATTATACTTGATCAGAGAATTAGAGATATTTTAAGGTAGTCGTGTATGAAATACGTAAAAGATTGGTTTTTCGTGAGATGATCTACAAGGTGTTGAACTATTTCAATAAGTGTTCGAAATGTTTCTTTGTAGACACAACTCAATCCTTCTGAGGAAAGACTGTTGAACTCTCGACAACATTTGGGGATTAACTGACTGAAAGGGGCGACTATTCTCTGTTTCATATCCAACTGTGTTTTAGAAGGAATCTGGTAAATGATGCCCTTCATATAACCCCACAAGAAAAAATCTAGTCTTGTAAGGTCCGGAGACCTAGCTGGCCATCGAACAGGACCACCACGTCCTATCCATTTGTTTGGTAATACATGATTCAAATGCTCCCTAACCTGATGTGAGTAATGTGCCGGTGTTCCATCCTGTTGAAACCACAAATCTTTTCTTATATGCTCTGGTACATCGGCAAGTAACATTGGTAGATAATTTTGCAGAAAATCTAAATACATTTCACTATTGGAGGACTTCATGGCAGTCAATTGAGAAAATTGGGTTCAAACCTCACTTTAACAATGTTTAATAACGAATCATTGATAAGGCACAAATAAAAAAAACACCTATCAACACATACCTCGTCTTACGTTTTAATCATCTTGATTTTATCATTCATTTAAAGAATTATCTTGTTGAGCTTTCATTTTCTACTACTTGAATCATTACAGACTAAAAAACTTCTGTGCAAATAATGATGCATGTTGATGAGTTTGATACGGTTTGTAGAATTTTCATCAAAATTTTTACAAATAATCGAATATTTCGAAAATGATCGAAGATGAAAATAAGGTTACTTCTGCAAAAATATAGCACAATATTTTATGCGTTGACATGAATAATAAAATACAGGGTGTTCCATTTGAAAAAATCAAGATATGATATTTTTAAAATTTCAATATTCAATAATTTTTTGAGTCACTCTTGTATAAAATGAGGATAATCTATTTCAGTTCATCAATAAAGCTATCCTTGGGCAATGAAAAAACGAAAGGAAAAAGTATTCATCCTCTCTGGCCGAAGGAGCATGCGATGATGTGATGATGTGTATATATATAAAGTAAACTTGGGATAAGAAGAAATATTCGAAAATCCGTAGATCAATGAATCCTTCCTAACAAGAGGAAGTTCTGAAATCTGCCCGCCATGCACGCAGCCTCCAGAGCCACAATAGTGCAACTAAGAAGGATGCGGAAAAACAAAGCGGCAGACTGCAGTTTCGTCCTTATCAGGAGCTCATCAGTGTCGCATATCGCTTCTCAGCATCATCACCAGCTATATCGGGGTACCCTTACGATTCCAGAAAAGACGCATCTCGTACATACGTACGAGAGTCGCCCTCTATGGACCGGACAGCCCAACATTTACATTTACTTTTCAAAACCTTCGAAAGGGCGCACCTGATCAGTAATATCAAGTTCAAGTTTTATGAATGGAGATCTTATAACACAGAATTTGGCGTTTCTTCATGTTTTCTCAGAATGTGATACAACATCAGCAGCCTATAATATGGGGAAACTAAAATTTATGAAAATTATGGAGAAACATCCTGAATTAGCTGGTGGTAACACGCTATTCCTGAGTGAGAAAGTCGATCCATCTTTGTTCATTCTTGTTGGCGAACGTTTTTTCGTAGCTTTATACGGCGAGAATAAAGACGACTCATCAAACGGCATGCGAAAGAAACGACTTGCTAGGACAGTGACTAAAAATTCATTCAGTTTATCACCGCTGCCTCTCACACAACATGCAGCTCGTTTTCGCAGTCTCCTAGTGTTTTACCAGGTCCAGTCGTGGCTCGGAAGATACCAAAATCCTGAAGATTGGGGCTGGAAAAAGCATGCCAACATTTGGATGCCAATACACGCTTCTGAGCCTCCAGCAACCGCCGATATCATTAAATTAATTTTCTGCAGATGCAAATGAAATTGGGGAAGCATGTGTGGCTGCAGAAAAGCAGGCCTTAAATGCTCTACAGTATGCCTCCATTGTTCTGGCGATTGATGCAGTAACATCAATGAAATATCAAAGTAAGTGGAAGAAAATGAATTCATCAATGAAATATCAAAGTAAGTGGAAGAAAATGAATTCGAAGATGAACTTCCAACAATGACTCCAATGTTAACTCTTGTCATTCCCCAAACGTCCACATTCGACGTTGAATAACATTCTCAGCCACAGTCTTGACCATCGGAGAGAAGTAGAATAGAATAGTTAGTTTTTTTTATGCGCGCTTCCCAGGAATAGGCGAACATGATTGGGCTCCTGGGAAGAATTGAGGTGTCTGTTTACTCGCTTCTTGAAGAGGGCCAAATTGTAGGATGTTGGGAAAATGCTGGACGGAAGCGAGTTTCACAGCTCACCGGCCCTGTAAACGAAGGAATTCTTATATAGGTTCAAGGGGTCGTTAAATGTACCGCCATATGATGAGAACTCCTTGCCAGCCTATTGTTGCGGCAAAACATGAGTTTTCCCGGAACAAGGTCTTTCAGCTCCTAGGAGTATTTTCCGTTCAAGTATTTGTGAAACAGAGAAAGGTCAGCAACTTGTCTTCTGAGAGCCAGCGGTTGGAGGTCGTGGGTGATCTCCGGGTGGTCGATGGGGCGCACAGCCCATTTTTGCTCACTATCCAATATCCGCAACGAATGTTTGGCCGCAGATCACCCATACATGGGAACAATATTCCAAAGCAGGTCGAATCTGCTCCTTATATAGAAGCAACAGTTGAGATGACGTGAAGTATCGCTTGGTTCTGAAAAGAAAATTAAGTTCAGCTGATACCGACTTAGCTATTGATGATACATGTTCATGCCAGCAAAAACCCGGAGTTGACTGTTATTCCGGGAAGGTGCATCTAATCTTTGGATGCAATTTGTTGGCCTTGCATCATCAGAGGAGGTTCTCCAGCGGGCACCTTTCCGCAGCTGTAATCGGCCACAGACTACTGAAAGACGAAACCAGGGTACAATCGTCTGCAGAACCGAAGATCTTGTTCTCTGTAGATGACAGAAGATCGTTTATTTGTGACAGAAACAAGGTTGGCGAAAGAATGAATCCCTGAGGTACTCCTGTTTTTGAACGTGGAAACAATCAGATCTTATACCGTCGACCACAACTCGTATTGATATATTTGAAAGAAAGCTACTTATCCAACAGCTAATAACTGATTGAAAATAAGATTATGTCGTCGACAAGATGCCTGTGGAGTAGGCGTACTGGGGATACCACGTAGAAAAACGCGCCCACAGACTCTCATAGGTGGCTGGGGAAAGAGTTGGCAATGAATAAGTAAAGTTATAGGTAGGGATTTAACAAAAAATTTTGAAATTGTATTTACAATAAAAAAAGATCATAAAACGTAAGTTAAACATTTTGTTTAAGCCGCATTCTCATGAGCATTGACGATCCCGATCAACTTTGGAGCCATGTAACAGCATTTTAAATGAATGAAATTAAAAAAAATTAAAGAGAAAAATTTTCCTCAAAAGACCAAACCAAAAAGATTGGTCTGAGGTAAGTTTTTCGTAAAATGTTTAAAAAAAGTTTAAGCAAAAAAGAAGATATTTATGGAAAATTTCTCACTTCTTAGCTTATTAATTCTTTAATTTTAAGGTGTTTGCACCCCTTTTTCCAAGATAGCGGCAGGGGGACAAGAGCGGGAACCCCACAAACTAGGGCTAATCTTCTATTGACCCCCCCCCATATGTCCCAAAAATAGAATCTAAAAATTGCAAAGCTCATGTAACATTTCAATGGACTAGATTGTTCTAGGCGGTTTTCATGTGAGAAATGTTACGTTTTTATTTGCTCGAATGAGAAAAGAAACTGTTTCAGAGTATTTCACCTTCATGATTTTTAGGTATTAGTTGTGCATCGGAAGCCAAAAATGGCAGTCTCATACATAAACGTTACATGGGTAGTCAATTTTAATATATTCTTATATCAATAAGAATATATGTTTTCTTTCAATTTAATGAATGATGCATAAGAGGGGTTAAGTCGCCTAATAAACAATTTATAGAAATAGCAACAAGTTGAAAATTAGGTTCGGCTATATCCACCAGACATTCCGTGTATTTTTTCGCAACCGAGGATTAATACAATGATAGTGTATTGAGTTTTGTCGTTACTCTAACAATTGACTGAAAGTATTCATTAATGTACCATTGAAGAATCCAATCAAAAATGGAGTTTACCATAATTTTTATGATATGAAAACGGAAACACATTTCATATTCTGAAAGGTGGACCGTATCGTTTGAATAGATTTCCAAATAGCGGAAGTTGATTCAGTTATGATGTTATCAAGTTTAGTTGAAAACTGGTCATCAAGTTCTTTATTTTTCACTTCTCCAGCATTAAACTTTAGACACGCAAGGTTTCGTTGAATTATAATAGACGTTAGAACCGTTTGGTACAACGGTTCAATTAGTCATTCTCAGTCATACGTTAAGTGATCTAGAGATTGGTAGCTAATAACGGAACAATTGAAAAATTTCAACATAGTTTCGGAAGCAAATTCAATCAGTTCATATATCTGATCCATTTCTGCTAAACGAAATAGAATGCATATTCGATTCCGATGCCGGATTCTATCAAGCGAACAGGAATGGATTCCACCTACACCATAGGTGAAATGTATGTATGCGGAGCACTTATATTATGGCGCGCTATCTAACATAGCCATTACTTTTGACATAGTATTCGGTCAACATTTTGTGATACTTTTTTCCAATAAACACCTCAAAAAAGTCTAGGGAACACTTCTGAATATCGATATATCGTATCCAGAACGATCAATATGGATGATTTTTTTTAAGAAATGAACACCTGCATCAATTTCTCACCAAATTATGTAGAGTGCCGCAACAGATTTCAGTTTTTTTTATAAAAAACTAAAAATGCAGCAGATGCGACGCTGCTTTATAATCATTTCATGTATTCAGTGTTTGAAATCAGTTAGTTGGCACTTTGTTTCTGTTGTAAGCACAAATAAAAGATTCAAGTTTTGTGATTCGACCATGGAAAGACGACATTTTACTAGAGAAGAGATGTTACGAGCCGTTGGCATGCTCCAAGCTGGGAGCTCACAACGGGAAGTATCCAGGATTCTGGGAAGTAGCCCAAGTGTCATAAACCGTTTATGGTCGCGTTTCAATGAAACAGGTAGCGTAGAAGAACGCCATACAGGTCGTTTCAGGATTACTACAGTCGCCCAAGACCGATTTTTGGTTTTACAAGCCAGAAGAGATCGTACTACCATAGCATCTCAATTAGCTCAAGAGCTATCACGAGTTCATAATGTACAAATTTCCGACCAAACTGTGAGAAATCGACTGCACGAAGGTCAACTCCACTCCAGATGTCCTTTAAGAGTTCCACAACTGACCCATGGAAATCGCGCTGCTCGTTTAGCTTGGTGCCAAGAACACGTAAACTTGGATCACGAGAGGTGGGCCACAGTTCTCTTCAGTGATGAATCTGGATTTAGTTATTATCCCGATTCGGGAAGAATTCGAATATGGAGGGAACCTGGAAAGCAAAACCGTCTCC
Organism: Cryptolaemus montrouzieri; assembly: GCA_013387265.2. NCBI lineage: Eukaryota > Metazoa > Arthropoda > Insecta > Coleoptera > Coccinellidae > Cryptolaemus > Cryptolaemus montrouzieri. The sequence continues at coordinate 132,800,562 of JABFTP020000185.1, forward strand.
AGCATGCTCGAGAAGTTGTTAGACAGGGAGGCTGATCAGTGATGTTTTGGGAAGGTATACGCCTTGGTGGAAGAACTGACCTCGTTTTCATACAGAACCACCTCACGGGAAATTCTTACGCAAATGAGATAGTTTTACCTGTACTGGTACCCTATCTCCAAACAATGGGTCAAAATCCACTCTTCCAACAAGATAATGCTCCTCCTCATCGTGCAAGAGTTGTCTTGAACGTTCTTGAAGATAATGATACCGATCTTCTACCGTGGCCATCCTGCTCCCCAGATCTGAATTCCATCGAGCATGTGTGGGACACCCTAAAAAGAAATCTCCTGCGTCAAAACGTCTTCCATCAAGAACAGGAGCTTCGATTAGCAGTTCAGAGGGCCAAAATGTAATAGACAATTTAATATTGAGCATGCTGCGACGATGCCAAAGTGTCTTTAATAACAGAGGTGGACCTTCTGGGTACTGAAAAATATAAGTGCTTCCATATCGTTTCAAAAAAATATTAGTTCAGGATTTTTTTTTGTGTTTTACCAAATTTCGTCATTTTCAAATTTCAAATTTTTTTTACAATAGGTGCTTTGGAGAAGTCAAATATTATTTTGTTTTCTTGAGAATACATTATATACAATACATCCTAAAAAAAAACCGAAAGATTTCTATAAATTCGAATCATCAAATTCAGATTTTAAAGATATTGGTAAGTGTTCCTATACTTTTTGAGATGTTTACCAATCAAAATAATTTCAAGAATGAATAAATACAGTGATGTCTTCTAACGAACAACGCTATAATGGAACAAAAATTCAAGCAGTTGTAATTACAATACCTACTAGATATAAAAGTACATGTTTGTCAGTCATTCTATGACTGAAACAAAAATACAGTTCAAACAGTGTTCTGTAAGGGGTTCATAAAAATGTGAAACGAGGTTTGCTTGGGTTGATCTATTTGTAGAGCGTGAAAAAGATATGCTGGCCATGCGTAAACCTTGCGGAAGTTCTTTTTCCCGCCCTTTGGGTTTCACTCAAGCAAATGTGAGTGCTTATTTGTTAGTAGAGGCCTACCTAAAACGCAATTATCCAGCTGATTGGATGAACGTTGTCGATGAAGCTGGCTTGACTGTTATACAAAATGAAATTTCGCAAGTATTTGAAAGAAAAGGTACACATGAACCTACTGCCCTTACATTTGTAGAGCGAGGATCGAAGGTCACAGTTGCAGAATGTATGAGTGTTTTAGGACATTATATTCCACGTTCTACTATATTTCACAGAAAGAACATGAGTTCCAACTAATTAAAGGGGCTCTTCCAGGCTCAGTTGGAGCAGTACACGCATCAGGTTGGGTTCAGATAAATATTTTCTCGGAATTGTTTCAGCATTTCGTGGCAGAAGTCAACCCAGCTTGAGACTGTCTAGTTCTTCCAAGTTCTAGATTGACATTTACAGCCATGTTCGTAATGTTAATGTTATGGAATTGGCACGAAACAATCATGTGACAATATTGTCATTGCTATCTCTCCCAAAACAAACTTTAACACCTTGACAAAACCTTGATGCGGCCCCTGAAGAAATTAAAGCGAAAACATAGACAGGGCTTCTTAATTCATCCAAACAGTTGTTTTTATATGACATGATGGAGCTCTTTGGTAACATATATTTAAAAGTACAAACAGGAGAGATCTTCTTCGATGGCTATGAACATAAATCTGTTCACCGACAGTGCTGATCTGGCTTCGGCACGGGAGTCGTCGAAGTTCTGCAGTCGTCGAACGACATCGCTTGAAAATAGTTCAACAAAATCTCCCTTCAACGACCAACTTCTCAGATCTTAAACACCAGAATTGTTGGTTGCAAGTCTTACCGAGGATCCTCAACCAAGCACAGCAAGCAACCTCGGAATACGTCAGTCTGTATGAGATAGTCCCCCGTGCCATCAAAATATCGAAGAGTGAAAAGAAAAATAAGGGCCACAAGGCTGAAAGAGCTCGTATGATCACAAGAGGCCCTTATAAAGAAGCCCTTGTCTTTTATCTTGAAGCTCCAAGTTAATGTTTTTTAAGTGTATTGTGAAGTCAGTCAAAAATGCCAAATCAGTCAGCCATTTTTCGTTTTTCAACATCTGAGTGTCATTATCTCTTTCGTCTAGAAAAGCTGTTATTTCAGGCAATAATTCTTGAAACCTTTCTAGGAATTTTCCGCGACTCAACCACCTGACGTCCGTCTGAAGAACTAAATCAGTGTGTTCGGCTGACGTGCACGGATGAAATTCATAATTTTTGTTGCAATGCCCATAATTTCCTCGGTGTTTAAAACTTTTGAACACAAAACTTGTTGATGTATAATGCAGTGGAATGAAAAAAATGAAGGGAAATCTTCATTGGCTCGACACAATGCTACAAAACCGTTTTTGTTTCCAGTCATTGCTGGTGCTCCATCGGTTGTAATGCACACTAATTAATATATTGGTAGCTTGTAGTATTTACAAAATTGAAGAAAACGTCATACATATCTTCGCCACGGGTCTTCCCCTTCAGAGGAATGATTGTCATATCGGTGGATTCGTCGAACTGTGAAGAAAAGTATGTAAATTTCATGATATCATATTTTAGTTTATCTGCCATGTCCTGACTCATGACTTCAATACGCCTTGTGACAGCCAGACGGGTAAACTGAAGTTCTCTAATAGCAGACATGATTTCTGTTTTATTTCTAAAATCTCCAAATAAAGTCTCACCGCTTCAATAAATGCTTCCAGCACAACCGATACATCTTCGAATGGTTTCTTGTGTTTTGCCAATATATGAGATATTTCAAATGACGCGATCGTAGCAGCTCTTGGTTGTTTGGCTGGTCTTGTGAACATGATTTGTTCTTTTTTCAAACAAGATATCAAATCACGTACTTTTCGTTTTCTTAATTCACTATGTGGCGGAAATTCCTTTTCATAGTTTTTATGAACCGTTTGTTGATGCCTCTCTAAGTTACCACGCTCAGGTATTGCAAATGACGCACGACAAATAAGAACATGCAAAAGAAAAATTCTTCCTCCCAATCGTTATTAAAATGATACGTTTTAGATTTCTTCGCTGCACTCATTTTGTACTATTTAGTAATAAACTTTTTATCGATGTAGTATTGCCTTTAAGTTACAATTCATAATGACTCCAATTCCTGCAGGCGCAACATTTTTATCGGCGTGAACGAAAGTCTTCAATGCTCCCGTCAAACGCGCCGCTCGAATTTTCTAGAAAGGCGTCAAGAATAAAAATCGCGGCTTCTCTTTGACAAGTACGCGCATTCCTTTGATAAAACCGCCTTTTGCCGCTAGCAGAGTATTATTTCATTACGTAATAAATTTTTGTAGTTTAGTGACCTACTTATTAAATTTTTTCTTTCTACTCAAAAAGCACTCGCGATGGACTGGTCGATCATGATCGACCGTTTGGGCACCCCTGGTCTAGTAATTGCTATTCAAGATCAAGTTATTTTCATGGTTACTTACAAGAAACACGACATAAATCAACATAAAGAAAATATATATGTACTGTTTTTCTTCACAAATAAACACAAAAAAAATGTATGATTCTGTAGCAGGTTCAGCGTTTTCGGTCCATAGAGGGCGCTCACCGTATATATCTGCGGGGTGGTTCTTACTGAAGTCGATAATGATGTTCATGTGTAATTTATTAGGATGTTCATATCAGATACTGTCGAGTTCCTAATCAGGATCAAATTGTAGGCTACCGCTTCATTTGTGAATCTGCCACATTGCAGTAATACCATTGTGTCCGTTTTCTACGGCATACATAGTGGTGAAATTTGAGAATTTGTTCTTTATGGAGGTGGGAGTCGTTTTAATAGTTCATGAGGAAGAAATTTGGTATGAAGGGAGATATCTGGTGGTGCCATCATTATTCGGAAGTAATTGCATATTTGGAAATATGGAATATATGATTCTGATAGTGGAAATTGGAAGATTTTCTTGAAACCACAATGACACCTTGGATTTGTAGCTTTCGATAGATTCATCTGTCATTTTCTGGAAAGGACTAAAAATTTTGTGTCAAATCGGGTGTTTTGTTAATCTTCAAATGACTTTCATCTGGTTTTCTTAGATGAAAAGTGATTCTGATAGGAGAATTAAAAAAGAACGGAATTTCCCATCGTCCCTTACTCATCATGATGTTGCATCTGAAAGCCCCTAGATTTATGTATTAATCCTTTTTTAATTATGTATTACATTCTTGTGACAATGAGTTAATTTTGGTTCCGAAATAGACGAGATGACTACGAACTGAACAGCAATGTGTGTTTCTGCATGCGCAGGAAAATCCGCCAGTAATATTTACGGATTTTTCGCGCACGAATTCTACATGACCATTAATTTTCATTACAATTTCGAACAAGTTAGTTAAATGCGTCCCGGCGGTGAAAAAATTGAAAATGATTCACATTCCTCGTGTAGTTCGCTGTGAAGGAAAATAAATCGAATCGCTCTCGATAAAATCCAAATAAATCTCGTTTGATCCTATCTTTTGCGCTGGAAGTTTGGATTTATTTGCTCTTGCCTCCGAATAAATATCGTAGTTCCATTCGAGAAAGAACCAATCACATGCTCAGCAAATACCGATTTGCCATATTTGCCGAGTCGGTGTGAGCGTGTGTTATGGACCATAAAAATGGTAAAAATGACCGTGCTGCTAATTTCCTTCATTGTTAATCGTTTACCGTTCAAAACGGTTCATTTCACAGTTTTGTAATGGAGTTTTCTTTCAATACAGAGCGGACAAATCGATTTCATGGCATAAGTGCGATGTCTAAATTTATTTTGGTTCATGTGTAGTTTTACTGTTCAACATCACACGGAGAAGTATTTCCGGAAGTCAAGTGCATTCCATGATATACACTGAAATTTGTTAGTTTGTAGAACTCGTGAAATCTGAACCTGTATTTGAGTTTATCATAATCGGAACGACGTTATGCATTCCAATTACCAATGATATAAATAGATTCGAGTTATTTACATTCGTAATACTAATTTTTTCAACGAAAACATCACGAATAGTAGTAGAATCACAAGACAATTGGACGTAGTTATGCAGAAAGCTACCAAGCCACAAAGACATGAAACCGAGATAATTGAAGTTAAAGTTTCTGTTTACTTTCGGATAGTAATATTTATTAAAATAATCATGCGAAAATGATGTTGGTGATGAAGTGTATTAATTTAGGTATGATTCAATATTCTTGTTTATAATTCAAATTTCATTGAAGAAAAAGCAAAAAATTGAAGAGATTTCAAAATAGACATAGCCGTGAAATGAATTTCAAAAGAAGAGAGTATTGTATTCAGAAAATTGTTCAAAAAATCTACAATACTTATTCAACTTCGAAATCAAGTGAATTGACATTAAAACCATGAACATCTTCTTCAATATTGGCATCACTTTTCAAATTTTTGTTAAACACTTGACAATCTGATGGAATTAGGTGCATCATTTCGTTAAGGTTCTTGATTTTGGCTTCAGTAATAAGTTTTCCATTAGGCCATAAATGAATCAGATCCAAAAATATAGTACCATCTTCTTGGGGAGACTTCTGTCCTGTTTTCTTCCGAAGATCGATTATATCTTCAGATGAATTTTGTTGCACCATAAGAAGAAATGGTTTGTCTTTTTCGATCCGTATGGATTTTATTTTGGGCCAACTGATTTTTTTGTCATCCACTGATGATTTTCTATTGACGATCTTTTTTTCGATATTCTGAACACTAAAATAATCATCAAATGCCATTTCAGTCACAACAAGTGTGTTTCTTCTTCGACAAGTTCTCCTAATTTGTATACAGGGTGCTTCAATGAAAACTAAACGGAGGCTATATCTACCAAGATATTCATTTCTGATCAAAACGCAAAAGTAGGTCAATTTTCGTTTCAATAGGGACATCCTTTGGGGTTGCAATCCTTGAACATTTCTCAAAGAAAGGTGTTATCTTTGTCTAGCCTTGAACGATGGGTCAGTTTTGACTGAAAGAAAGGTGTTATCTTTGTCTACACTGCCTTGAACGAATTTCAATTTTCAATTGAAAAGATGGGTCGAAAAAGAAAGGTATTATCTTGATCCCGTGCAACTGAAAGATAGGAAGACTATCGCCCTGAGACTATTCAAGTATCAGTGAAAAAATGGAACAGATTCATTCCAGATCAAAGGCTGTCATCTTTGATCTAAATTAATCTATTCCAGTTTTTCGCACTGATACTCCAATAGTCTTGGGGCGATAGTCTTCTCTATTTTTCAGTGGCTCACTCTGTATCTTCTACAGTTTTCAATCAAAAATGAAAATTCTTTCACGGGAATGCAAACAAAGATAATACCTTTCTTTCGAGTTATCACTCGACCCATCTACCCTCTTCCAAATTTTCAGGGGTTGTCACCCCTGCTCCAGGGGTTGAAATTCGAGATGTGGATGGTACTTGATGATGACTGCCATTGATCAGCATGGATCTGTTCCATTTTACTTCACTGAAACTTAAATAGTCTCAGGGAAATAGTCTTCCCTATCTTTCAGTTGCTCACCCTGTATCTTTTTCAGTTTTCAATTAAGAATGGAAATTCGTTCAAGGCGATGTAGTCAAAGAACACCTTTCTTTTGAGTCATCACTCGACCCATCTTCCCTATTCAAAATGTTCAAAGATTGCAACCTGCTTAGGGGTTGATATTTCACGCAAGTTTTGTACCCCAAAAGATGTCTTTTTGCGTTTTGATCAGAAATGAATATCTTGGAAGATATAGCCTCTGTTCAGTTTTCGTTGAAGCACCCTGTATACTCTAGGTAGGTACAGTCTTTGCAGGTGTTTCAAAACTGACTCTATGTCACCAAAATCTGCATCGTTAGATAAGAAGCTATGTCCTGAATACAGAAATTTTAGAGTAATATCGCTTAAGTTGACAAAACTCTCCAGTATAGATTTCAACATGAGGGACAGCTTTATGTTCCTGTTCTGTCCCCGGCAATAATCACCCCACAAAATAAGGTGGCGAAGATTTGGTGAAAGTTTGGTTTGTATGTGTTTGAGAAGGCAGGACCCTAATTGCTGGGCTCTTCCTGCAACTCCCTTAGCCCAGACATAACAGTACCCTATATCTTCCTTTCCGCTGTGAACACCGGTATTGTACATCCAAAGTTGGCGCTTGTAAAACCGATGTTCGTTGGGATCCTTGACAAAGGTAATGTTTACTCCAAGTCAAACGTGTTTTCGCTAGTTGGAAATCTTGCCTACTTAACTTTTGGACATTTTCTGCATTTTCTAAATGAGTTGCATGTTTCTCTAAAAGTTCTTTTATTTTAGCTGAATCCGCCTCATTCTCTGTTTGTATCTTGAGACTATCGCATATGTTGCAGGTATCCAACCTTTTTTCAATGGCTTGAATTTTAGGTTGAAACGCGTATAAAATATTTTTTCATAAGATGACATACTGACAGGTTGTTCGGTTTTCTGGCAGTACATATTATACATTTTCTGCAAAGTCATTTCAGGAGGCAGGAATTCGAACTTTGTTTGGTCTCGTTTATAATGTGACTTGTATTTAGGAACTCTATTGATATGTTCAACAACTTCTTCAATTTTATTTTCGTTCTGCTTGTTTTTCCCCCATGGTTTCGACTTCTTTGGCTTGTCATAGGTGCGTCACTATTGAACTTCTTCATAGCAGTATTCACTCAGAAAGTTGTTGTTCCTAGAGTCTCGATATACATTTCTCGACGCACAATTTTCTCTTGGAGTTTATGAACTCTCGAATACTTCTGCTTTTCCGGATTTCTTCCATACGTTCTTTTTTTTGGTCTGTGCACTCCAGCTGCAAAAAAATTGATCTGGCAGTCATAGGATTTCAGAGACCAAAAACTCTCGAACTCATTCTACCGAATCTCCCGAGAAACATTCTCAGTACATTTCAAGGTGCATTTGCAAGTCAAGAAATATTTTGGGTTCAATTTTTTTTCTCTTTGTAGTTGAAGTATGCTTCATTACACCGTTTCTTTTAGGCTTCTTCTCGCTCCTGTTTTGTTCAGCATACTTTCTTTTTCTGCCTCTTTTTGTTCTCATTTTGGTCTGTTTATTTTCATCAGAAATTATATCATTATCATTTTCAGCAACAATATGTTGAGGTACGGTCAAATCATTCTCATCAGGAGTAGAGCTTTCATCTTCGCTTTCATAGTTGGGATCTTTGACAGAGTCGTCATCATCTTCCGACTCTGAAATACCGTTTTCCTGGCTCAAGTTGGTTGACTAGTACTAGGGCAGGTAACTGCAGATCTATTCAAACTGATTTCATTTATGGGAGGCTCTGTATTATCCACACAAAATTTTTCAATGTTTTCATTATTTGAAATATCAGGTTCAATTAAACCGAGAATTAAACATTCTGGCATATTTCCATCGCGTGAATTTTCGTTGGTGGTGATACTCTCGGGATGTTGTACGATATTTGTCACAAATCTTTCTTGTTCCTCGTCATATTCTGAAACAATAGGTAAAAGTTCATGTTAGTTTGAAGGAAGTTTACTGCTTCAAATTCGTGCTCGAAACTTCATCCAATATTGAACTTTATCATAAAGAAAAGATTCGGAGCAATGGTATCGAACACGTAGGTACCTAAGCGGGAAGTTAAAAATCGATAAAGAGTAACGGATATATTGAAAAATACTTAAATGTTGAACTCTGTTATCGATAATTCTGGTAAAGTATCAATACATCACAGGAACCAGATTTGCAAAAAAATATAAGTATAATACTTCAAAATATACTTACCTTTTCGGTTCTTTTGCTCCTCAGCTTTCCTCAAGTTCTCGTCCTATTTTGATACATCATGGAAAAACTTCAGATACACACTGAGGAAACCACTAAGTACACGTTAATATTTCGAGGTTATGTGGAAATTTTTATTTTGCAAGAACCAACCAACCCACTTGGGCGATGCGGGAAAACGACATATTGCAATTTATATTTCAACCAAGTGGGTTGAGTATTCTACACTAATGTCAACAGAACATATTACGTCATCACATTAGTTAGTAGGTTTCTGCAATTTGATGAATAGGTTACAGAAGGTTCGTTTTCGTTACCAACTCAGTTTTGGTAAGATTGTGGGTTGGTATGTTTATGCATAACTATGTCCAATTGTAGTTGTAGTTAATATGTATCAACGACCAAATGAAGTCCACCACTTCTTGTATTATCTCGACTGGTAAACAAATTTATCCCTATATACTGGCTGTACAGTGCTGTTTTCAGTTTTCGTGTGAATTTATATTCTGTCAAAGAACTACCGCGAATTGATTATTCAAGAAATCTGCTTGAAAAGATTGTCAAAATTGTTGTTGTTGCTAAGTTGGCACAACTGTTTGGGCATGAAACGCATTGCTGCTCGACTAGTTGTAAAGGCCACTGAAGAGTCAATTCCCCACATTCATAAAACGCATTGTAACTGGTGATGAGACATGGGTTTATGGGTTGGACATGCAAATCAGTCAACAAGCTTCGGAAAATGGCGATGTCCAACTGAAAAAAACCACGTCAAAGTCGATCAAATGCCAAGGTAATGTTAACTGTTTTCTTTGATTATCGCCGTGTTGTGCACTCGGAATTCTTGCCATAAGGTCAGACGGTAGATAAAGATATTACCTGAGCGTTATGCGGCGAAAAACGCCAGATTTGTGGAAAGAACACTCCTGGATTTGCACCACGATAATGCATCATCTCACAAGGCTATCGTCGTTAATGAATTTCTGACCAAAAACTCAAGTTATACCATCGACAACCACCGAATTCATCTGATATGGCTCCGACTTTTTTCTTTTTCCAAAACTCTAATTACCATTTCGAGGTACCCGTTTTGAATCGATAGGAGACAAAAAAAAGAGTTCGTTGCGAGAACTGAAGTCGGTTCCGGAAAAACGTTTGAAAAATGTTTTAATGCTTGGACTATTCGTTGTCGTAAATTGAATAATTCGAAAAGAGCCTACGTGGAAGGCGATACAATAAATTGGGATGAGAAATAAATATTTTGTGTTTCGTTAACTTACTTTTTTGACAGAATATATATATTAGTTTTGTGGCTCAAGACAGTCCTAAAATGATGATTTCTATTGACGAGATATGTACGAATGTTGATACGCGAATCAGTCATCTCGTAACCACATATTCGTAAGACCAAAGAAAGAAAATACCCAATTTTGACAGCTCGACTATCGTTTATTTCGTCAATTTCTTTACGTGAAAATTTGGCGAAACTGAGTGGCGGGGGGTTACTTTGACCCGAGCTAAATTTCTGGAGGAGATAACTTTGAACGTTCCATTATCGATAAAAAGTTGGATTTCAGATAGGAATCTAAATATATGTCAGCGGAGGATTTCGCTGAAAATTCGATTCAGAAATACGTTTTCGAACAGCTCAAAAGCGCCTATTTCAGTGGGCGAAAGTAGGCACCGCCACGGCGGGTTCGGCGGTCGCTCGAAAAGGATCAACTTTTGAAGCGGATTTCTCCGGACTGGTTACGAATACCACAGTAAGACTACGCTATGGGAACAGAAGAACTAACCGGTAGCGTTTCTTCTTAAGAAACCGTGGCTCGATATCAGGCCTTTTAGGCTAACTCCCACTACCAATGCGGTCCAACTTTCTGGGAAAAAAAGAATTTTTTTTACTGAAACCTTACGGTTCTAGTATATAGTATACCACAACCAAATATATATGGAATCACTCGCTATTTTACATTATTAATTGTTTTCAACCGTTGATCTTCGACTAATTGTGAAGAATGAAGTTTTTTGTTGTAAAAAAACTGGATAGGAAATGTTGGATTATCACCACATATTCGGGATACTGTACTCAGTAGTCACTGAGATTTGAAACTGAATTTCAAAATTTGAAAAATCATAAATCATAATTGAAAATGCCTTAGGTTGAATTTTCCGATGTATTCGGGTTTCAAGAGGTTGTGGAAGACAAGCTAGACTCCGAGCAGCAAGTTAAATTCCGAAATACCAAGGGGGCAGTGTGATGTTTTGGGGTGGCATTACGCTGGGAGGCAAAACAGATTTAATTTCGTTTCTTGCGAGTGTAACGGCTAGAAATTACGTAAATACGTAGTACAAAATTACCTAGTGCTGGAGCCCGTAGTGAGACTCTGGCGAGGTGCCAACGGTAAGAATTTCACTTTCAGTCAATATAATGCTCCTCTGCATACCAGGTACCTCGCGCGAATTTATCTTGCAGCAGAGGGAATCGCTATTTTGGACTGGCCAGCTTGCTCTCCAGACCTAAACCCTATTGAACATTTATGGGATAATCTCAAAAGGAAAATGAGATCGCACCAGGATAATTCAAGAACCCCACAACAGCTCATCCAAACCTACCACAGAAGAGTGGCAGAATATCACCCCAGAGAAGGTCGAAAACCTTATCTAAAGCATGCCTAGACAGATTCAGGCTTATATCAGGGCAAGAGGAGGTAATACAAGCTACTGAAGTCGAGAAAAAACACCTATTCCGTGAGAAAACAATTTTCAATTGTTTTACTACATGCGGAAAGAGTCTCTTATTATCTTTTATTTGTTTCTTTCTCAATATAAACCCTAATTTATTCCATTTTTTCAATTGAAATATATATCAAAAAGGATCAGTCCTTCGAAATTTCCAAAATCCATGAGGGAATATCCACAATATCGGGTAATTCCATATAAATTTGGTTGTCTACATTAACATATAGGTAACAGAAATCCTGCAAGAATGGCAACAATTTAGAGTCAAAGTATAAAAGCAAGATGTTCAGGAGATTCCTTGGTTTTCTGTTTCTGATTGTTCTATATTGAATTGTTAAAGTAAAAACAGTTTCATCAAGAAACTTCCTAGAGTCGAATTGAAATTGTATAATCATCGAGTATTTTCGTATCACTATATTTCGAGTCAAGACTCTTCGGACCTCTATTAATTGACGAAATACTGAACAATCGAAGGAATCTAGAATTTACTGAGCTTTGTACTACACGCGCTTAGTGTATTCCATTTGTTTTCAGCAAACGACAATGACAGCTTTTAAACAGTTAGTAAGTAGATCGTGCATTCCAAGGAACTGTGCATTCATGAACTATTGCATTATATTCAAATGTATGCAAATGATCTATTCAATAGAGAATACAACGAACATATAGATAACTAATGTGGATGTTATAAAAACACCCGTTCGACATATCGTGTTTCATAGTGTTGTTATTTCGTATCGTGGACTCACGATATTTTTAATAATTTTCTATAAGTTTCAGTGTGAACTTTGTACCGTTATCCTTTCAGTCTGAAGAAACACTTTTTCATGCCTTATGTTATATGTGAAATGAAATTGCTCTGACATATCATTCATTTTAATCTTATCCACATTACGAATAATTTTTTTCTTAATAATTATTTTGCAAGTGTAGTGAGAGTAAACTCTTCTGTGATGAAGATGTTTTGTGGGACAGAAATTGTATCAAGTAACACATCAATTCCCGAGTGGTGGTGTAGTAGATCATCTAAAGTGTACCTGAGAGCTTTCAATAGAACTGCTAAAAGTGTTAGATTTTCTAGGCAATCACAAACCTACTGAACTGTGTCAATGACTGGACCAAATTCCTTGATGCTAGAATTCCTAGCCAAAGCTTTCGATAGAGTGGCGAAGCACAGACTCTTGTATAAACTAGATCATTATAGCATCAGGGGAGATCTTCTTCGGTGGATTGCTGACTTCCTTACAGATAGTTCTTATTGAGTGAGAGTTGGTGACGCATATTCCAAGGAGAACCCCGTTATAAGTGGTGTTCCTCAAGGTTCAGTCTTGGGACCCGTCTTATTTTGGTTATTTACTACTGATATAAAAAATCACATTATTTCAAAGATCTCTTGCTACGCAGACGACACCAACACATACGGCAACGCCCTGACGGATAGTGCAGGCTTGCATGGGGATCTAGTCAGAATAGGGAATTGGTGTCGAGATTGTCTGCTGCCCCTCAACTCAGAAATATGCACTGTCTTGAACACGGGTGTCAATAATCCTAAAAATGATTATAATCTGGACATGCAGAAGATTTCTTTAGTGGAAACTCAGAGTGACCTGGGTGTGTACTATTTAGTCTTTGAGGCACGTTGAAATCAATCTGGGCGAGGAGGTCGGAACAATCAATCAATCCGTTAACTATTTTGAAGAAAAAACATACGTCATGAATTCGTCTTCTGACCTGAAGCGTACCCAAGTTTTGACGGATACGTAAATTTTCCATAATGAAATAATTGACAATGAGCATTGACTTAAAACATAGGTATCGTAGAAATTTTCGCAGGACCCTTTCTAAGTCGTTGGTATCGCACGAATAGTGAGGCGACCAAATACATGACCCATATTCTAAATTAGATCTGAGTAGGGAACATTAGAGAATCCTTAACGTCGAGGGGAAAAACTCAGTTGCATTCCGGGTGATAAAACCAAGTATCTGGCATGCCCCCGCAGTGATACTACGAAAATGCTCCTTGAAGTTCAACTTAGGGTCAAGAATAATACCTAGATCTCGCACATGTTCCATCTTTTTAAGTTTATGAGCATTTAACGTGTAATTAAACAATAGAGGAGTGCGTGATCTACAAAAAGGCATGATGCCACACTTATCAATAATGAGACCCAAAGAGTTGGAAACAGACCATTCAAAGAATTTATTCAATTCCTTCTGTAAGACAGAGGCATCAGAAGATCCACGAATGACCGAAAACATCTTCATGTCGTCCGCGAATAGCAGAAACTTGGTGGTAAGCACAGTTTCTATGTCATTAATGAAGATATTGAAAAGAAATGAGCCCAAGTGTGACCCTTTCGGAACACCAGATGCAACTGGAAACTCTCTGGAATAAAATCGCTGATATCTAACGATCTGCGAACGGCCGTAAAGGAAACAGAAATTGAATAATTCTCAGCGCCTTGCAGTTGAAATATGGAAGTTGGTACTAGTTCATGTTACATAACACACCATGAATAAGAAGTTCATGTTGCAAATTGTACAAATATAAACAACAATCGAATTGTGCTAGCGATTTTTCGAACATGGCCCTATTAATTTATTGTCAAATTTATGTCTTCTGGCTCTTACGCGCAGTATACTTGAAAATAAAATTCTATCGCGAAATCTCAATGCAACAAAGGATTATTGGAACCTGAATCCTCCTAAAGAGCTGAAAAAAGGGTGGAAATTTTGTGAGATCAAATTGAAATGAGTAATTCAGAAATTTTGGAAATCAGTCTTTATTTAATACATAAATAACGAAGCTCGTGCGTACGAAGTCGTGCCAATTGTACAATAAAGCTAGTCTTGTAATTTACTGCACTCAACACTAAGTATCTATTTAATCATTTTATATTTCAACTAATAACACATTGAATATGCATATAATTTACTGCTCGATTAAGCTCTATATTCGCGATATAAGATTGAATAACTGAACATATCTTGTATACCAATTACTCGCTGAATTGTATCAATAAATGATTATTCTTAATATGTTCGTACTTTGTGGTTTTATTTCCTATCGTCGTTTTCAAATGAGAAATGGTTCATATTATCACAACTTTTAATGTACATTATTTTGAGTTCACCTCTTTATACCTTAATGTAGTCGATAATATCGTACTCGAACAACAAAATTACCTTCCTCATGTATATTTTTATTGTTTCAGAATGGGATGACGTTGTGGGAAGATCTAAATGCCAAAGCCACAAAATTGCACTCTTCCTTGAAGTGAGTATTTCCATCCTTTACAGATATCATATTTACTTCTTCATAATTGAGGTAGAAATGTATATAACGTTACTCGTTACCTTTTTCGAGATGACTTCATAATGTGAAATTACAATCTACATTTGGAAAAAAATGGGAAAGGAAATGAGAGGATATCATTTATCTATATCAGTCGATGCAATAAGAGGAATGTGATATAATGTGAATTCCTAGAATATGAATCTATTATCGTTTTTAATGAAGACAGTTCGTTAATTTTTTTCATTGTGGATATTTATATTCTTTTTTCTAGTGATTTTAGAAAATGATTTTTATAAAGAGAGATAGGTGGCCTAGCTAGTTGGTCCGTCCTCTGATGAGAGATTTTCCTGGGCCTGGTTTTTCTTTGAAACCGGATTCTTCTAGAACCAAGCCTTTCATTTCAGAGCATTTACGATGTACCTGTAGAAATGAGAAAGTTCAGCTATCTTCCGTCTTTGAGCAAGAGGCTGGGGATATCGCGTGATCTCCAGGTGGTCAATGAGATGCAGTGGTCTTTTCTGGACACAGTCCAATTGATGTAATAAATGTTTAGATGCAGAGCCCCACACATGAGAATAGTATCTCAGATTAAGTCGTACGTGTGCTTTGTATAGATATGAATCTGTTAAGTACTTCTTAGCCCTGAAAAGAAAACTGAGTTTAGCAGAAGCACATTTGGCAATGATTGATACATGGCCATGTCAGCAAACTCCTGTGTTGACTGACGCCGAGTAGATACATCTTCTTTTCTGCTCGATTAGAAGTGTAACCTACCTTATTACTAATATGATGTAAAATAGTAACGGTGAGTTTAATTTGAATAGGTTGCAACTTTGTTGTTTACTCTGCTCAGTCGTTTAGATTAAAATTATCTATTTAATAAATAATCTAGACTTTGCAGAATTTGTGAATTGGACTTATCTTAATAGTGATGTGCTAGCACATAAAATGGAGAATAGTTCAGCAAGTTGGTGGCCATCCAAGAAGAAGATTGATCTCATCAAAGAAAAATGGAGGTTGGTGGCTATTCAAGAAAATTATTGAACTCCTCCTAAAATAAGTCCGTGGGACCGACTGTTGTTGTCCTCTTCACAAATAAAGCTGTACTTCTTTCCTGCCCAAAAATGAAGATATTATTTTTGTCCTCTCCAAAAAGCTGTAAAAGTTTTCATGTATCTCCATTTGCTCGTGATAAGTACAAGTGACCTCTCCTCTGCTCTTATTTGAATATTGAATGATTTTAACAAATCAAAAATGAAAAATAGCCTAGATGAATATATAGATATACATATAATAGAAAAATAAAATGGTGATTGAACACACCAGACTTGCAAATCAACTATAAAAGAAAACCTAGATATCATGCTAAAAAATATCACTTATTTTCTAGGCCGTTCAAATAAAGCAGGAAAGAGGTGAGCAAGTAATAAATGATGTTAATTAGCAAAAGAAATATAAGATGAAAGATGAAAGGAATAAAAATAAAAAAAAGGATGTCGGGTCATGCTGAAAGGAAATGAGCAAAGCAGTAAAATATTCCTTTATGAAAATTAAGAATTAAGAACGTAAAACCATAGCTTCATGCTGTAAGTTAATGTAACCTAATAAGATTATCGAGGATATTCAAAATCTATGCACATGTTGAGAATATTAATTTGAAGATGGAAATTGAAAAATAATTACTTAGTGGTGCGAGGGATTTAGGTTTTAATTCAATGTTTGCTCAATATTGAAAGAAAATAAGGAAATGAACCGGATGACAATGGATTATTACTTACCGCTTTTATTTCAAAGGGTTATTGACCAATTCACAAATTATTGTGATTAATTATTTCCTCGTGGTTTCAACGAAGTCTTCAAAGGAAATTAATGAACTCCGGTGTTCCTCACGCATATCAGTTGTCATCCTTCGAGAGTCGCCGATGGTAGAGAGGATTCTTCACGGAATGAATGGTCATAGAATTAATGTGACTTGCAGTGTGTTAAACTTGCAGCGTGTTTATCTGAAGGTTATTCAAATAAAGTAGTAGCGGTCACTTAGCACGCTACAGAAGAAGTTCCTCATCAGTGATTTTTTTGGAGAAAGTTGTTGATTGCGTCTTGTTCGCTTTAAAATTGACCAAGTTCAACTGGCCCCACTCTGATATCTTTTCTGAGTCAGTGATATGCTCTGTTGGAGTTTTTGTCGCTGTGATTCTACAATAGATTTAGGGCTCTGACTAGGAAAGGAAGATACTAGTCCGCAAACCCAAATATTCTCTTTCGGTGGAGTGGAGTAGATCATTAATCTGCAACAGAAAAAGATTCGGCGAGAGTATGGAGCCCTGGGGTACTGCTGCATAGACCTGAAACGATTCACTCGTTACACCATGAACTACCACCCGGATCGATCTATTGAAGAGGACGTTACAGATCAAACCACGCAATTTTCACAATGTTCATATGCGATTAGTTATTCATCAAGGCTGTTTGCCAAATCCTGTCGAAGACCTTTTAGATAGTAGGCGCAATGGCTCTTGATTCGCCATGTTTTCGATTGGTGATGTCCACAAATGCGTAACGTATGGAAGATCACCAGTTGATCATTGCCTACGGAAACTGTATTGCCGGTCACTGATTATACCTTGTAACTCGAGATATTTCATGAGCTCTTCGTTTATCATTCTTTCCATAACGTCGATTAGACGATTATTATGGGATAGGCACTTCTTCACTTTCTTTGTGCTCGCTCACACTTTCAACACTCCGGTATCTCCGGTGTGGCTTTCATACTAAATCAGAAACAGACGATTAAGAACAGGTGCTAACTCTGGAGCACATTCCGTCAAAACAGTTGGTGGTTCAATCAGGACCCACAGATCAGTTGTTGAAGAACGCGCCTTACCGTACGCACTCTGAATTTTAATTCAGATATATTAGATTGAACATGTGGGATGCTTGGCGGTGCTGGGTTCGATGTATCTAAAACAGAGTTTTGCGCAAACAAAGACATCCGCCTTTGCGTTAGGTGATGATGCGATACAACAGTCATTTCTAAGGAAGGATGACTTGCAAAATTTGTTGCTGATTACCTTCGCCATACGCCAGAACTGACTAGTTCCACTGGCCTACTGGCCTTGTACCTTTATCGCATGGCTGTACCAAGTTGCCAGTAGCAGAAATAAGGTTGTGGTCGAAACTAGAAGGAGATCGAGAGTATCGGGAAAATCGGTTAGATTGTCAGGAATTCTTGTCGGCTCATCGACAAGTTGAGTCATATTGCAGCTGCTAGCAAAGGCCTACGCTTGCCTGATTATGTTACTGTCATCTGACGGATGGTGTATTTGGACAGTGTCTACGTTGACGCCTAGATACTGAAACAATCAAGGGTAGGTTAGATCGTTAGAAGATCGATACAAACAACAGAGAAACATGGTTTTGTTATATAAACAGATTTTGGACCTTGCCAGTTCGAAAGTGCCATCATCCAACGTATACTCCCTTTGGAATGCGATATCGGATCTGCCAACAGAAAGCCCTGCCTCAAACCGAAGCCTTGAGTGCAACGCATTGCCACTGAAACAGAGATATGTGGTGTCAGTTGTTGCCATTATTTGAGTTTCCGTTACAGCAAGGACATGATGTTGCGTGTCTTGTAAATGCTGGTGCACTGCACTTATATTCATGTTGGTGTGTCCTAGTACTAGTACGCCCATGGTCGATGTTGTCATTGTTATCGTCTGTTTTTGTCGACGCTATCAACAGATGTACGGTCAGTTCTGAACCTTCCGCGCCACTCATTTATTTGTGTTTTGCTCATACACTCGTTCTCAAATGCTGTCTTCATCATGTCGATTATTCTGCACACCTCTTTTCTTATTTGAGGGAAAATGTATCATATTATTCCAATGTTTCAATATTTTCTTAATTCTTCGAGAAAGGAAAGTGCAATGAACGCAAAATGATATTATAAACATTCGCGAACCAAGACGTTCCACCTGTAACAGACACCTGCAGGAAGTTCGTGAAGACGTACTGGTTACTTTCATGACCCACAAAGGAAGCTGGGTCGTTTTGGCACAACCCTCGTATATTCGTAACTATCCAATCAAAATATCTGAATTTATTCATTAGCTTCATATTCAAGGCAAAACAACAAATTAACGACAGAACACGTCTGGTTCAATTCCTCAATCTAAAACAATTTCACATTACGCCATTTCGCTTTATGACTCAGCAGAATACTTTCTTATTCTCCATTGGAATTGAATTAGAATTATATAGGCAATTATTCGATAATCTCGAATGATACATTCAAGATTATACTAATTATTATACGTTCAAAATTCCGTTTGAATCGTATTATTTAGTTTCCTCAAAATGTTAAATTTATAAAATTTTAAAGTTTGTCATTTCTTTCCTTAAACAAAGTATATACAAAAGAGGACAAAATAAACATCAAACTCCGTTCAGTTACCTTTAAAAGTTTCTTTCAAGTTTCGTTAGACTTTTCATTCAAATAAAATTCGGAATTATTTATTTTGACAGATCGAATATAAGACTGATGGAAATAAGGTAAGATTCGATTGAATGTAAATGATATTTCATTATGTCTCATATTGTCACTCAGAAAAGAGAGCACTATATTCTAGATGTTTTTAGTACCGAAATTATGTTGGTGAGACTGAAATTACTAACATTTCCATTTCATTATTTTCATTCAAAAGAGAGAGAAAATTAAATTTCACACGTTGGTAAAGCACACTTCCGACATTGAACAGCGATCGTAGGGTCGGTAGGAGAGGCTTCTGGCTCCGCCCCCGTGTTTCCGGTCTCTTTCTCGAAAATCTAGGTCTCAAAAATCGTCCCAAATTCTAAAATTAGGTCGCAGAGTAACGATTTCTCTTCGCGGATCCGATCTCGAGATATGTAGGAATCGTTCGATACCGTAATCCATTCTCCCGGTAAGCCCGTGTGAGTAGGATGGATGAAAGAAAACCCCTTATTTTGACAGCTCGACGTTCGTAAACTTCTGGACGTCTAAGATTTTCGGAATGAGGAAAGTAGAGCGAAATTTTGCGAAAGTCGGCCGATAGCCCTTCGTCCGAACGAAGATTTTTCCGTTTTCCCGTGGTTTTATGAGGTTCTAAATATTGCGGCGCAATATGCGAAACTCGAGGCTTTTTCAATTCAAGTTTGGTGGCGATCGAAGTCGATAGAAAAATTTGTATAGCTTATTTAATCCATTGAAATTATCCCCTCCATTCGCGAGATTTCGGAGACTTTTTTATTTTCGCTTTTTCGGAACTTATTTGCGAAATTTTCGCTCGATCGACCTCTGCGATGGCCTTTCGAAAGATCGACGGTTCGACGTTTCGTTCGCCAGGGGCGACATTTTGGCGAAATTTTTCGAAAAATCGTCGCGCCTCCGTCGTTCGAGTTAGGGACTCTGAATTTCGCGCGGATCTTCCTTCGATCATTCTCTACCGGAAAAAAAATATTCGCGGAGGCCTACGGCCCCTCCTTTTTCACGCCATCCGTTTCTTCCTGCCCGGTTCAATCTCCAACCGTCCCCTCATTTCCTCGAAATAAGCCTTAGCACTTCAATACATAGTGAATTACATGATATTTAGCATTATACTTGTACTCAAGAGACAATTGAAGTGTGTTCGCTCATCAAAAGCAATGTTTGCCCTCGTATCTAGGAACAATAACAGCTCTCAGTCTAGCACAGGCTCGTCCCATGGAAAAATTTTGAGAACTTGTGTAGAAAGGTAGAAGCACGTGCGTTTGATTTCAGTATGGGTTAATCATTTCATTTTTGGTTAAATTGTTTGCGGAGCCATTATAAGAAAATTTGAATTGAATCATATTTGTCCCTACAGTTACAAGTTTCTATTCTGTTTGGTATTCATGATTTTTCAACAATAAACATTTTCGAAGGAAACAACAAATGCATCGAGGCGCTCTGCAGAAGCAATAAAAAGAGAAAGCTCAAATTTCTCCAACTTGCAAATTATTCCATTGATAATTTTCAAATTCTCACTCTGCGAAATTACAAGTGTAACTTTTCAAGCAATGGTGAAAAATCTGTTTAATAAACTGTTGATTCGTTACTTTGCTAACGAAGAAGAAAAGGAAAAATCATGTAATTTGTTGTCATGCAAGTTGATTAATCCTGAAACCTGTCGAGCTAGATATTAACAGCCGCGATGAGCAACTACACTAGACGTTTTCGATGAACTTGAATAAAACTGTAGCAAGGTTAGTGTCTATAGTCTATATCTATAAAATTTATATTCTGACCACCAAAAACGATTAA
The DNA here is from genome assembly GCA_013387265.2 of Cryptolaemus montrouzieri. NCBI lineage: Eukaryota > Metazoa > Arthropoda > Insecta > Coleoptera > Coccinellidae > Cryptolaemus > Cryptolaemus montrouzieri. Next base: position 132,821,716 of record JABFTP020000185.1, read on the forward strand.
TCCGTTTTTTCGTAACGGAAGTTGAAACGCCGATAGTTAGCATATCCTTGATATTGAGTCGGGCGATTAAGCAATAAAATGTTCCCTCAGCTTTGAAAATGCTTCAACGAATTTCTCGTTTCTTTGTGCGGTAACCTAGGAAAGATTTCCATTAATCTGTATTTAAAGAACAGGCTATGAGAATATCGAAATATTATTTTCTGTTATTTTCGATTATTGTTCATAATTCGGAAAAAACTTAAAGTTTTTGCAGAATTCCTTCTCATTTTTTCTATATCGAGTTCAATAACAATTTTTCCAGATTGATTTCGTTACTGCTACGCGATATTTAATGTTGTGGTAGTAATGATTGAAACTCATTTGAATTGATGTTTAATGAACCATATAATTTATCTATTTATTTTCTATTTACTTGTATAATTGACGGGGAACCCCTTTGAATATGAAATGTACTAAAATATAAAATTATGCCCACCAATGAGAAACAAGGTGGGTATTGAATACAATGAAAAACATAAGCAAAGATAATACTTATAGATAAGAGTAACATACATACAGATTCGATGGTAATAATAATTGTTATTTGTCACAAAAGTTTACTATTGAAAAACATTCTGCCAGCGTCTAGTTTCAGATTTAAACCTCTGCAGAGAGATAGAGAAGAAATCACATCTTGTACAGAACTTATTGGTTAAAGGTATGACACGATCACAGTAAGAACTGGCGCTATAATTGAATTTGCAGGTTTTAGGGTGGAACACGGGTGTACTTACATTTAGTCTTTGAGGCACGTTGAAATCAATCTGGGCGAATAGGTCTGAACAATCAATCAATCCGTTAACTATTTTGAAGAAAAAACATACGTCATGAATTGGTCTTCTGACCTGAAGCGAATCATTGACAATGAGCATTGACTTAAAACATCGGTATCGTAGAAATTTTCGCAGGACCCTTTCTAAGTCCTTGATATCGCACGAATAGTGAGGCGACCTAATACAGGACTCATATATTCTGAATTAGATCTGACTAGGGAACAGTAGAGAATCCTTAACGTCGAAGGGAAAAACTCAGTTACATTCTGGGTGATAAAACCAAGTATCTGGCATGCCCCCGCAGTGATACAACGAAAATGCTCCTTGAAGTTCAACTTAGGGTCAAGAATGATACCTAGATCTCTCACATATTCCATATTTTTAAGTTTATAATCATTTAACGTGTAATTGAACACTAGAGGAGTGCTTGATCTACAAGAAGACATGATGCCACACTTATTAATATTGAGAACCAAATAGTTGGAAACAGACCATTCAAAGAATTTATTCAATTCCTCCTGTAAGGCAGAGGCATCAGAAGATCCACGAATGACCGAAAACATCTTCATGTCGTCCGGGAATAGCAGAAACTTGGTGATAAAAGCAGTTTTCAATGTCATTAATGAAGATATTGAAAAGAAATTGCTCCAAGTGTGATCCTTGCGGAACACCAGATGAAACTGGAAAATCTGGAATAAAATTGCTGATATCTAACGATCTATGAACGGCCGTAAAGGAAACTTCTGAACCATCGGAGGAGCGAGTCTGAGATGCCAACGGCCTCCAGCTTAGCAATCAGAAAATTTAAATATTTTATATTTATGCTCGTTCATTTAATGGCAAAATGATCAGTTCAGTACTTGTTTCATTAATATATATACTATGTGACAAAAAAGTATCCGGAAATTCTCATTTAAATTGCCCGCGTTGAGTATTTTTAAGTATTTTAAGTTTGTGTATGTTGGTAGTAGGACTGTCCTCAATTACTATGCCAAACATGAGCGCGATCTGTCTACTAGTTTGCTTACGACAGCTTTTGAAACCAGTCGACTTCAGTGGTCAGTGAAAAAAAAATATTGAACGAAGATTTTGTTTTGTACGAAATTCCGTCTGTTGAATCGTTGCAAATGCTGGAAAAAGGCTTATGGAGACTCGGTTTCATCGAAAACCCAAGTGTACGATGGTTGAAAGCCAATAAAGACGGTCGGAAGATCGTCGAAGATTTTTCTCGTTCCGGACGACCTTCGACTACTTCTATCGACGATAACGTCCAAAATATCAAGGAAAAACAAAACCGAAAAAACCTTCTCGTTCAAAAATCAAAACGATGCTGATGTTTTCTTATATTCGTGGTGTGGTTCATCATGAATTCTTTCCTCAAGGTCAAACGGTCAATAAGGACTTATATTTAACCGTTTTGAGACGTTTGCGTGAAAATATTTGATTTATGGCAAAACAATTCGTGAAATTTTTATGACGATAACGCACCATCTCATGGGGCCACGGTTATTTACGACTTAAAAGCAAACTATTGATAAATACTATCGAGCAGTCGAATTATTCGCCTGATGTAACTCCGTGTGACTTTTCTTTTCTCCAGACCGAAATTGCCGTTCCGGGGAACCAGATTTGATTCCGTAGACGTCATAAAATAAAATTCGCAGAAGGAGCTGAAGACCATCCCCGAAAACGCATATAAAAAATCCGCAATCCCCCGGTCGGTATTTTTGAGAATGTAAATAAACATAATGTTTGAGTGAAGCGAGCTTATTACTCAATGCATAAAGTATATACTGGAGTGCCAGTTATTAGACGTTCCTTCCAGCAGTTACACTGCTGCTATGTTCTAATACATCTGGAGATTGTGTCAGTGAACCACTGATGCTTTACAGATCGTTAAATGTTCGTGCTTCAAAAATCACAACAAAAACGTGTAGCACGGGGTTTTACTCTGGCGACAGATTCGAAAATAACAAACAAAAAATAAAAATAACTTCCTTTGGGTTTCAATGTGCGTTTCGAGTATATGACTCGTAGCCTCCATCTATGCACATGTGGAGAAGGCGTGGGCTAACCAACTCAGCTCAAAGTTCTTCAGCGCCATCACGTTTGATTAACGACTTGAACGTGAAGCTAAAATTGAAACACCAAACTACGTTGACTCAAAAAGGAATTTATTGTTCATCAACACATGTAAATCACATTGGTGAGGTGACTCAGTTGAAGCGAATGGAACGATATGGGTAAATTGCTGGTGGGTTAACTACTAACATCTGAATATAATATTTGAACTTTACGACTCGATCAATTTGTCAAATTGTAATCACAAGATGCGCATAGTTTAAGCTTACAGTTAACTAAAATATTTCTACTGACAGTTGTTAAAGGAAGTTAACGATGAAGAAAACAAAAGGTAGAATTTGGTTAGACAGTTTCAAATATGAAAATTTCTTCAAGAATATATCTCATCTGTATCATATGCACAAGGTGAAAGGGGTAGTTGCATCCTCCTAAAAGGAGTATAGCTCAACTTTCCAAATACTGCAGCTCCAGGCTCTAATCCTGTATTGCAGATCAATCCCTCAACCTCCGATCTATTTAGTCCTTTCCTATGGTACGACTTCGCCACCAATCTTTAAACCAATCCGGAATTCTGTAGCCAATTCGAAGTTCTGACCAATCCCAAGTTCTGTACCATATCCTAGGTTCTCTCGCCAATACCAAGTTCCTTTAAGTTTAAAAATATCGCAATAGTATAATCAATTGAAATGATTATATCTTACCCCAAGATGTTGAAGGGAACCACGTGCTTCCTTCAAGTGCAAATCTGTGCAAAACGTATTCTTCAAGCTCCGAAATCATAAAAGAAGAATATACAGTCAATTAATCCAATGCAGATCATATCCTGATTTACAGAATAGAGATTTTCGCACAATCAAAACTTATAAAATCAAAAGAAAAACCAACAGCACTTGATTGTTCGAGTTCTGAATTCAGAAAGAACCGTTAGCCCTCAAAATTGATGAAAAAAATAACCAGAACCAACGACAATCTTAAGATAAACTATGATGAAACAACTATAGCTCCAGGTCCTATTAAATCAACCAATTAACAATATACCAAGAAACTATTGGATAACTGAACGACAGGGACGTAAATAATCTACGTTAGATGGTATAACGGCAACGTCGTAGCAATACGAGATATATTTTCATTTGACAATTGAAACTAACCTATAAAATTGTTTGTTTGTTTTCTATGGACCTCCAGTTTATAGTGGACTCCGAACCACTCACCTTGACCGCGCAATGATAACTGCCACCTCTCAGGATTACAAGTTATCTGGCCTTCAGAAGTTATGGACCAACAACTATGATTATGTGTTATGTTATGTGTATGTTTGGTAAAACACAAAAAAATCCTGAACTAATATTTTCGAAACGATATGAAAGCACTTATATTTTTCAGTACCTAGGAGGTCCACCTCTGTTATTAATGACACTTTGGCATCGTCGCGGCATACTCAATATTAAATTGTCTATTACATTTTGGCCTAAGTCATTCCAAGCCCCCTGAACTGCTAATCGAAGCTCCTGTTCATGATGGAAGACGTATTGACGCAGGAGATTTCTTTTTAGGGTGTCCCACATATGCTCGATGGGATTCAGATCTGGAGAGTAGGATGGCCACGGTAGAAGATCGATATCATTCTCTTCAAGGACGTTCAAGTTCATCTTGCACGATGAGGAGGGGCATTATCTTGTTGAAAGAGTGGAATTTGACCCTTTGTTTGGAGATACGGTACCACTACAGGTAAAACTATCTCATTTACGTAAGAATTTCCCGTGAGGTTGTTCTGTATGAAAACGAGGTCAGTTCTTCCACCAAGGCGTATACCTTCCCAAAACATCACTGATCCGCCTCCCTGTCTAACAACTCCTCGAGCATGCTGAAGACGGTTTTGCTTTCCAGGTTCCCTCCATATTCGAATTCTTCCCCAATCGGGATAATAACTAAATCTAGATTCATCACTGAAGAGAACTGTGGCCCACCTCTCTTGATTCCAGTTTACGTGTTCTTGGCACCAAGCTAAACGAGCAGGGCGATTTCCATGGGTCAGTTGTGGAACTCTTAAAGGACGTCTGGAGTGGAGTTGACCTTCGTGCAGTCGATTTCTCACAGTTTGGTCGGAAATTTGTACATTATGAACTCGTGATAGCTCTTGAGCTAATTGAGATGCTGTGGTAGTACGATCTCTTCTGGCTTGTAAAACCAAAAATCGGTCTTGGGCGACTGGAGTAATCCTGAAACGACCTGTATGGCGTTCTTCTAGGCTAACTGTTTCATTGAAACGCGACCATATACGGTTTAAGACACTTGGGCTATTTCCCAGAACCCTTGATACTTCCCTTTGTGAGCTCTCAGCTTGGAGCATGCCGACGGCTCGTAACATCTCTTCTCTAGTCAAATGTCATCTTTCCATGGTCGAATCACAAAACTCGAATCTTTTATTCAACAACAGAAACAAAGTGCCAACTAACTGATTCCAAACACTGAATACATGAAATGATTATAAATCAGCGTTGCATCTGCTGCATTTTTAGTTTGTATAAAAAAAATCTGAAATCACTTTACATAATTTGGTGAGAAATTGATGCAGGTGTTCATTTCTTAAAAAAAAATGATCCATATTGATCGTTCTGGATACGATATATCGATATTCAGTGTTCCCTAGACTTTTTCGAGGTGTTTATGTCTTTGTCAAATTCACTTTTTTGTTCATATGTATCATATGTAGCATATTCCTACATACTTGCACACTAACCGTGCAGCTACCGAGGCGGTCCAACCTATAAACTTACCAAAACAAAACATTTGAAGGGACTGCTCAAACTTGTGTTAACAAGTTCGTTCCTACGAAGGACATTAACTGGATATTCAAGATAATTTTAATTCATTAACTAGTGCAAAAGATCTTTTTTTAACGGAATCGTTCAAAATAATATCAGGCTTGTACATGGTCATTTCAAAACGTTACAAACGAGCTACCAGTGTTTTGGGTGCTAATAAGAAAGAATGGGTTATAAGCTCTATTTTTTTCTGACAGGTTTAGGAATTGTTTTGTTCCAGTTCACAAAAGAAGAATTGATACTCTAAAGATGTTCTAGATTAGGACCATGCGCCAGGTCATCTCCGCGAACTTGAAACTATGCATTCAAATATAGATGTGACATTTTCCTCCTAGCACGTCTCCGCTTCAACCTATGGACCAAGGAATAATCCAGGTCTTTAAGTTCCATTATTCATCCTCATTAACCAAAGATTCAGTTCAACCATCAAGAGAGCTTGTACATATCCTGGAGCGGATGTTCCCTTTGATCACGTATTATTAGTGGCCGTCATGAAAATTGCTTTGTCAAGTCAGAAAAAGTCAACCATACAACGACAGATAGCGTTGGAAAAAATGAAGAACCCAATAATAAAATCTGAGTTGAGCAATGAGATAAACTCACAAATCCAAATAATAACTTCGAATATTGGAAACACGCCAACGCAAACTTGGACAAGGATAATGGACACTGTAACAAACTCAATGCAAAACATACTAGGGTATAAAACAAAGAACGAAAGGCAGAAATGGATGACAGATGAGATCTTGTTTCTAATGGACAAACGACGAGAGCACAAAAACAAAAAAGATAGTAAGTACCAAGACTTATAAGGTCAAAGATTAGAATAGCAAAAAACGAATGGCTTAAACGTGAATGCCAATAAATCGAACAACTACAAAACCAACATGATGACTTTAACATGCACAAAAAACTGAAGGAAACTGCTGGTATATATAGAAAAATGAGAACAACTGTAACAGTCAATAATAATAACCAGATAGTCCTCGACAGCAAAGAGAAAAACAATGTTTGGGAAAAGTATATAAAAGAACTATTTGACGATGACAGACCTCCAGCTGATGTCAATATTTCACTAACCGGTCCACCCATAACTAAATACGAAATTGAAAAAGCTATACGCGACGCAAAAAATAATAAAACAGTTGGCCCAGACGAAATTCCTTCAGAAATACTTAAACTCCTAGATGAAAAAGGCATCACAGCTCTACATAAAGTGTTTAACACTATATATGAGACAGGACACTATCCCAATCAATGGTTGTGCTCAACTTTTATCCCCCTGCCTAAGAAGACCAATGCAAGAAAATGTGAAGACCACAGACTCATTAGCCTGATGAGCCATACCTTAAAAATATTTCTTAAAATCATACACCAGAGAATTTACAAAAAATGTGAAAGAGACATAAGTGACTCGCAGTTTGGGTTTAGACAAGGGTTAGGTACAAGAGAAGCAATAGTCGCCATACAAGTGCTTGTCCAGAATTGCCATGATCAGAGAAAGGATGTCTGTCTATGTTTCATAGACTACGTAAAAGCATTCGATAGTGTACAGCACCACAAATTAATGCAGCTTCTAAAAAGGCTTGATATAGACCAAAAAGACATACGATGCATTGAGAATTTATACTGGAACCAAACAGCACAAATAAAAGTAGACAATAATCTGTCTAATGACATCCAAATTAGAAGAGGAGTACGACAGGGATGTGTGCTTTCTCCACTTCTATTCAATTTGTATTCAGAGACGATTTTCCAAGAGGCACTAGAAGACATGGAAATGGGAATCAAAATCAATGGAGTGTGGATAAACAATATCCGATATGCTGACGATACGGTCTTAATAGCTGACAACATGACCGACCTGCAACAACTGGTCAATAGGGTAGGTGAACAAAGCCAATCAATGGGCCTAAATATAAATGTAAAAAAAACCAAATTTATGATTATCTCCAGAAACCAGCAAATGTTCGAAAACTCTACGCAAATATTTAACGCAAGGCTCATAGAAAGAGTAGAAAAGTTTAAATACTTGGGAATCTGGCTGTTTCAAGACTGGTCATCAGAAAAAGAGATAAAATATCGCATAGAGCAAGCACGACAGGCATTCCTAAAGTTTCGAAAAGTGTTCACCTGCTCCGACTTTGACCTTAATCTAAGGCTAAGATTCACTAAGTGCTACATTTGGTCGGTGCTTCTTTATGGTATGGAAGGTTGGACATTAAAAGCGAATGAAATAAACAAATTAGAGGCTTTCGCGATGTGGCTATACCGTAGAATCCTTAAAGTACCCTGGACGGCTAGATTGACAAATGAGGAAATTCTTAGACGAGTTAACAAACAACGTGAACTGTTTGTAGTGATCAAAAAGAGGAAAACAGCATATCTGGGTCATATAATGCGAAACACGAAATATCAATTCCTGCATTTGTTAATCGAAGGCAAGATCGAAGGCCGGAGAGGGATCGGACGGAAGAAAATGGCTGCGAAATATCAGGCAGTGGACAGGACTACACGATATACAGTCATTGATACACACCGCAAGAGATGGAGACGCAATGGAAAATGTTATCGCAAACATCCATTAATGGATATGCATTAGAAGAAGAAGAAGCTCCATTACATTAGATGAAACTTCAAATTCATATTGGATAATATGGAATGTGATCCTGATATAAATATTATGAAATGCTGGAAGAAATTTGATATAGCATATTAAAATAAAAGAATTCGTGGAAGAATTTAATCCATATACACTGAAATCATTCTGGGAAAAACTGTGGTCTGTTCTGACCATGACGAAGAATCTGTGCAAATTCAAACTTCATCTGCAAACATAGCCGAAAATGCGAATGGAATAGGACGAGATGTGTTTGAACAGATATAATCAAGTGACATTCGGGAGTTGACTGAAGCGCAAGATGAAGAACGACTAGGAGGAAATGTTAAACTTACAGCCTTTTTAAGACGAGGCTTCAAGAAGCATTGGAAACGTGGCATTTAATTTGAAGAATCTTAGTGAAGGTTCAAGAATGGCAAATGAGCTTTATGATTTCTTTATGGAAATTGATCCGCCTATGGAGCGTTCATCCAACCATAAGATTCGTTTTTCGTTGCATCCATAAGTTGTAATAGGAAAACTATTTTCACCATGATTGTCTATTTTTTCAAAGCAAATTGCTAGTTTAATCAAAAGTGTATATTTCATAAAATATGAAACACTTTTCTACTCCCTTGTTAATTTGAAATTTGCAACAATACAAGTGTATAATTGATGAGTGCTATTTGTTTTGGGTGATGTTGTCTAGTTTATTCAGTGCAATATTTTTCATTGTAGGGCAACAATCCTGGCAGTCACAGCTTATTTGGAAGCCTTCCAGAAGATCGCAGATTCCGCCACGAACGCTAGGGGTAAGTCGATTTATCAACCGCCGTTTATCAATGCACCCTTCCTTCCTGCCATCCTTCAGCCCCGATAGTTCTGAAGTTTGTCGAAGGCGTCCACAGCTGAGAAGAATTCCCTTAAGGATCTTCAAACCGTTTCGTTATAAAATACGGCTTCTCCGTTACGAATCGAATCGAACTTTTGATTGAAGTGCTAGGCAAAGGTATTTCAGAAATTATTCAGTTAAATTCCCAGCAGAACTTTAATAGAAAAACGTAAACAAATACGTTGTTTTCATTTACAAATATGCTTTAGAGTTTTGAGTAGAGCACAATTTCACATGTGGCAAAGCCATATTCATTTTAATTTTTCCCAATTATTTATCAAATTAGAATCACACAAACGATTTCGATATTGAAAAGTGACGAGTTGATTAAATTTTTCGACAGAGCATTTTGAGGAAATTGTGATAATATTTTCGATCGAAAATTCGGCTCATGAATTCAATGAAAGTATTAATTTTTCAACTATATCAGTTCAATTATGAACGAGATTTGAAGAAGATTTCTATTCAGCATTTTGCAAATATTTTATGATGGGCTTTTAGAACACAAAAATCTATAATTCAATATCTTAATTCTCATACTCAATATACGGTGTTCAGAAAATTGACAGAAGGAAGAAGTGTACATTTATTCGATCAACGATTATCGGATAGCAATTGCTTGAGAGAAAATATGTGCGTTTAATCGTTTTTAATAAACAATAAGCAATATTGCTAATTCATCATTCCATTATTTTTCATAGTACCTACAATTTGCAACTAAGCACAAAACAAATATAAGATTTTCAATTTTATATATTTTATTCATCCCATTTCTTGGTATAGTAAGTAATCTAACCTGTACTCCTGAATCAAATCATCTCCGAAAACTTGATTTTACAAGAGGCGCATTTGAAGTTATTTATTATGTATTGAAGGCAATATACACTTTGTTAATTGAGAGGTTTCCACGAAAAAAGTTTTTCGCGGACTTATCTTACTCTAAGTCCAATGGAGAAATATTTCAACTGAACTTGAAATAATGAATAAAAAATAAAACAAGTTATTATGTTTTAACTATCACTAATTTATTGATGTAAAGAATGACAACATTTTTACATTGGTTAGACCGGTTTCGGACATACGTCCATTATCAACAACAAGCTAATGAAAACTGAATACTCATGTACAATACAGGAATTATCATCAATAAAATGCTAGTAGAGGTCACAGTAACTTGAATAATGGTGATTGGTATGTAATTAAGTCTACCTGGTCGTTAAGGGGCTTAACCCTTTCTACCCTAGATGCCTCGAAAATTTCCATCGATTCAAAGAAATTGAGTTTATAAGATTTATCACAGGAATGAAGAATTTTTAGCTGTTGAAGTTCTGGAAAATGATGACATTCATTCAGACAATGTGCAGCTAAAGCTGAATCATATTTCTGATGTAGGAATGACCGGAAATGTTCTTTATATCTAGCCTTGAAAGAGCGTCCTGTTTGACCTATATAAAAGGAATTGCACTCAGAACATGTTAATTGGTATACTCCAGCTTTTCAACACAAGAAAGAACTGATAAATTCGAAAAATCAGGAGTATACCAATTAACATGTTCTGAGTGCAATTCCTTTTATATAGGTCAAACAGGACGCTCTTTCAAGGCTAGATATAAAGAACATTTCCGGTCATTCCTACATTAGAAATATGATTCAGCTTTAGCTGCACATTGTCTGAATGAATGTCATCCTTTTCCAGAACTTCAACAGCTAAAAATTCTAAATTCCTGTGATAAATCTCATAAACTCAATTTCTTTGCATCGATGGAAATTTTCGAGGCATCTAGGGTAAAAAGGGTCAAGCCCCTTAACGACCAGGTAGACTTAATTACATACCAATCACCATTATTCAAGTTACTGTGACCTCTACTAGCATTTTATTGATGGTAATTCCTGTATTGTACATGAGTATTCAGTTTTCATTAGCTTGTTGTTGATAATGGACGTATGTCCGAAACCGGTCCAACCAATATAAAAATGTTGTCATTCTTTACATCAATAAATTAGTGATAGTTAAAACATAGTAACCTGTTTTATTTTATTACTCATTATGAATATCAACTATCACGTAGTTCAGGCTTCATCGATCAATTATTTGAACTTGAAATATTTCAGATTATTAATTATTCTATATTTTTCTTCGATACTGAAAAATGCGTTGGTAACGTCGAATGGTTCAGTTTTCCACGTTGAAACTAAAAAGAAACTTCAAACAGTTTTCTGAGCAATATTCCTAGTTGGTAAGTATTATTATTACGAACATTAGAATGAAATGTTATTGAAAATAATAACACTCAGAACTGATGTATATATATATATATATATATATATATATATATATATATATATATATATATATATATATATATATATATATATATATATATATATATATATATATATATATATATATATATATTCAATATTGTTATTGATGACATTTGGAGTAACAATATAATAGTAAACAGGTACATTATTTCAAATTCAGTTTGGCTATTTCATAGGAAAATAGAGTTGAATACATGCTCCATTCCAAAATTAACCGAACTGTTTTAAAAAAACAGTACTACAAGTGCAATTTGTTTCTACTACCTACCACGCTAGATTTGTAAATTCTCCTACACCGTTTAATTTAAAAACCAAGGTTGAATAGTTAAATGAATAGAACACTTACACTCGGGGGTTATATTGACTGACATGGTACAGATCTTGCATCTTCACACTACTAACTACTCCTTAACCCTTGGTAACTCGCGCACTCTTTTCGAACGTATTTACTCGCGTGGTCTACGATTGTAGATCATTTTCGGTTCCTTTGATCATTTGCGATTGAAGTTGTTTCAGTTCTGATGAAAAATAGTGATTTTTTCTCTGTGGAATTGTAGCAATATTCGATAGGTTAATGCTCATACAACTGCAAGGAAGACCTTTCAAAACTAATATAATTCAAGTGTATGCATCTACAGCAGAGAGAAAATATGATGATGAAGTAGAACTGCTTTATGGAGAAATTGACAAATTGCTGAAAACAACCAATAATAACGACATCAATATTGTGCCGGGGGACTTCAATGCAAAGATTGGTCGAGGAAGGAGAGGAGACCTAGTCGGACAGTATGGATTAGGCTAGTCCAATGATCGCGGAGACAGACTATACGAATTCTGCCAGGAGCAAAACAAGGTAATATGTGACACCTGGTTTAAATTGCCATATCGTCGACTTTACACATGGAGATCGCCAGCTGATGAACCAAACAGCTCAACACCAATAAGAAATGAGATAGATTACTTTTTGATTAATGAACGTTTCAGAAACTGCATTAAAAAGGTCACAACGTATCTTGGTGCAGACAAAGGGGTCAGACCACAACCCCCTAGTTACCAATATTGAAGTTAACGTGAAAATTATTAAACGGAGAATACGAACACCTAATATAGACACAAGACTACAAGATAGCGAAACGAGGGACAAAACCACAGAAGATTTGAACAGCAAACTTAATGCATTGACGAAATCCTCATCTAACAATGTGGATATGGAATGGAATCAACTTGAAAAGACGATCAATCAGGTATGCCTGAAACAACTATATATATTTCCTTGAAATGACGGAAAAGAGACGTTTAGCAAAAAATGAGCCAATGGCAAAACTCAATAAAAGGTAAGATGAAACTGGCGAAAGGGAAATGGTTCAAAGAATTAAGTGAGGAGATGGAGAACCTAGACTCTGAACACGACATTTTTAATATGCACAAGAAATTGAGAGAAGTAACCAGAACATTTAAGAAATAGTCACCACCGATACTAACAGATGAAACAAATAACATAATTTTAAATGAAGCGGAGAAACATCGAATTTGGGAAACTAAAACACAGATTTATTCGGAGACGACAGACCTGAAATAGATATGGCAACAATGTCAGAAGGACCGGAAATAATTAAATCAGAAGTAATGCATGCTCTAGAGATGGGTAAAAAAGAAAAGCAATTGGACCAGGCAACATTCCAATGGAGGTCCTTAAATTGATAAGTGAAGAGAACATATACCTCATTATTAAACTTTTCAATACCATCTACGACACAGACATACTTCCCAATGATTGGCTGAAGTCAACCTTTGCACCCATCCCTAAAAAATAATATCCTAAACAATACAAAGACTACAGGTTGATAAGTATCACGAGTCACGTGCTGAAAACTTTCCTGCGAATAATCCACTCCCGCATCAGGAACAAATGTGAACAAGACTTAGACGACAGCCAATTTGGCTTCAGGAGTGGGTTCGGAACACGCGAGGCGTTGTTTGGTATAAATGTACTATGGCAGAAGTGTCGCGACCAGAGAAAAGACGTATTCGCAAGCTTTGTCGAGTATGAAAACGCATTCGACAAAGTACGATACCAAGACCTCATTGAAATGCTACAGAGAATTGGGGCTGACACCAAGGACATCAGAATAATACAAAATCTATATTGTAACCAAAAAGCCAATATTAGAATAGGAGATGGACTTTCGAGGAATATGAACATTAACAGAGGAGTTCGCCAGGGGTATGTACTCTCACCCTTGTCAATCTATATGCAGACCAGATTTTCAAGGAAGCCATAGAAGAAACTGAAATAGGAGTGGAAGTAAACGGAACACCAATCAACACCGTAAAGTATGCGAACGATACGGTTTCACTAGCTGAAAATATAGATGACCTCCAAGAACTACTGAACAAGATCAACAGCATCAGCCAGAAAATGGTGAAAAATATAAATGTTAACAAGACCAAATTTATGGTACTCAGCAGACAAAGTGATAATGAAGCAGATTACAACTGAACGGCAAACGGATTGAGCGCGTGAGACAATTTAAATATCTGGTAGCTTATATAACAGAAAAGGTAAATCCAGACATAAAAGTGCAGAATTGAGACAGCTCGTACCAACTTTATTGAAATGAGAACTTTGTTTTGCAACGAAAATTTGAATCTTAAACTAAGACAACGAATGCTCAGATGCTACGTCTGGTTGGTACTGTTATATGGAGTAGAAGCTTGTGGTCAACACAGTGAATAAATTGGAGGCTTTTGAAATGTGGGCTCATAAAAGAATGCTCTCTGGAAATGCTGAATTCGGCGCTCTCATGGCCGTTGTGGAGCACGGTACAGGGTGCATTTTCGTAGAACTGGCGCACGACAGTTATTATTTTATCAGGTACTCATCTCTCCCTCAGTATGTTCCAGATACATCTTCGAAATGTGCTGTCGAAAGCTCTTAGAAAGTCGACAAATACCAGGTAGAGCGGAGAGCCGAATTCTACGGATTGTTCTATTATGATTCTCAATATTCCGATCTGATCAATGCAGGAATGATTAGGCCTAAAGCCAGCTTGGTTGCGTCTAATCAAGGGTTCTAGAGTTGTCAAGAGTGGACCGTGTATGATATGTGCGAGTACTTTATTTATCGTATTGAGCAGCGTTATTCCTCGCCAATTCGTGCAGTTTGGTAGGTCCTCCTTCTTTGGTAGTTTTATTATAAGGCCTTTCTTTCATTGATCAGGGATGTTGTTAGTTTCCCATATTTGTCTCGGGATCGGTTGCAGGAGATCTGAAATGGTGGTATGATCGGCCTTCATCAGTTCAGCTGGAATGTTATCTGGCCCATCAGCTTTATTGTTTTTAAGCGATCTTATGGCCTTGAGAATTTCTGCTCGGCTAGGTGGGGCGGTGCTGATGTTTCTTTTCAAGATGCGTTGTTCTTCAAGTTCTTCGTTTTCAATGCAGTTCTCTGGTTCGCTGGATGACTTCAAGAAATGTTCCCTTCATATTTCCAAACGTTATTCGGTGTTTGTAGTTATCCCCCCATTTTTGTCTTCTACTAGGTTGACTTGTCGGTTCGTTTTTCCACTCAGTTTCCGCGTAATTTTGTAAAGTTCCCTCATGTTTCTGTTTTCAGCTGCGTTTTGTGCTTCTTTTGTGAGTTGTTCTGTCCACTCTCTCTTATCTCTTTTAGCTGACCTCTTCACCCTTTTGTTTAGGTCTTGGTATTGTTTTCGTCTTTCTTCTTTCTCTGCGCGTGTTCTTGCTGTGGGGGTGTGTTTATTCTTGTCCTTTCTTTGCTCTATCAGACTCCATGTTTCGTCTTGTATTCATTCCTTCCTATTTTTCTGTTTATGTCCCAACACCAAATTCGCGGTTTGGTTCATCGCTTTTTCCAGACTTTCCCATCCATCACTGATTCCTCTTGTCCTCTCTCTAAGTTCGGTCTTGTACTCTCTTCTAGTATTCTCATGATTGAGATTCTCCAATATATACTTTGGTATTCTACATTCATTTCTCACTTTGATTTTCGCGATCTTCACTCTGAGTTTGCCTACCAGCAGGTAGTGGTCACTTGCTATGTCTGCTCCTCTTCTGTTTCTCGTGTCTAGAAATGAAGCTCCATTTGGCTGAGATGAGTATGTGGTCGATTCGATTTTGTGTTCGCGACGGCCAGGTGGTCTTATGAATGTTCTTGTTCGGGAATATAGTTCCTCATATTACCAAGTTATTTTCCATGCAGAAGTTGGTAAGCATTTCTCCGTTCTCGTTTATTATTCCTAGTCCGTGCGTGCCCATTATTTTTTCCAAATCTCGGTTTTCGTTTCCTACTTTGGCGTTAAAATCTCCTATGACGATGTCTATATCACCCTTAGGAAGCCTTGCGTATGCAGATGTGAGTTGTTCGTAGAACTCTTGTTGTCTCTTGGGAGCTGACTTCCGTGGGGGCGTAGCACTGCATAACCGATATTTTCCTGAATTTGGAGTGAAACCTCGCCGTGATTATGCGGTCTGATAGAGGGTTCCAACTGAGCAACGCTGCCTTGTTGTCTTGCCGAGCAAGTGTCCAACTCCGCTCTCATGACGCTCATCAGGGTGTTTTCCTGAGTAGAGGAGAAGTTCCCCTGATGATGTTAAATGTTCGCCCGGTCCGTTCCATCGCCGAGAAGATCGAGTTTGTAACGGTGCATTTCTTTGGTAGCTTGTGCTAATTGTGTTTGTTCATATAACGTCTTTACATTCCAAGTCCCGAATCGAAAAACCTTTTTGGCGTTGGCAAGTGTCGTCAACAGTTTATCCGTCCGGTTACATTTCTTAGAGGTATCAGTAATCATTTCGAATTCAGATGAGCGGATGATTGGACCACTGCACCCTAGTCTGATGCTGGGATTGCCAACTCTAGCCCTCAGACTGGCCTCAGATAATTTCACTGGTCATTTTTCAGTTCACTTTGAAATTTCCTTCGAGCGATAGGTTTGTGAAGTTGAGGTTATACCGCCTCTCTTCGGTCGTCAGAGCCCCGTTTGTATTCCAGCAGGGTGCACTGCGAGCATGTGGGGTTGACATTTGGGACACTTTGATGGAGGAGATTTAAGCGTGCCTCACTTAAAAAGTGTGAGGTGATTTAAATTTAAATCAATATTAATTTGAGCAATTTTCATTTGGGCAATATTCCTTGATCCTTGTGGAACAGGGAGATGATGAACCAGAACAGCAAACAACAAACACAATAAGACCAGGACAGTCAATATTTACTACTGTGTCCAAGAAGTAAGGTGACATTTGAAATTGAACTGCGCGCGCAAATCGGTTTACGGCAGGGCTTTGATATCTGCTGCTGATTCATTGAGGATGGCGCAAAAAGCCTTTGATGATGTGTAGAGGACGAAGAGCGTCCCGGTCGACCATCAACCTCGACCGAGGAAGGTCATGTCCAAAAAATCAAAGATTTTACAATTGCTGATCATGTTGGCATTTGAAAAGTATCAATCAATACCATTTTGAAAGATGTTATGGGCCTTAGACTCGTCAAATTTCGATTGTCATGCAGAACACTGAATTTTCTGGAAACATCGTCGCGTTGAAGTGTGTAAAACAATTCTTTCTGACTATTAGGACAAAATGGAACGCATTATTACATGAGGCGATCCGTCGATTTATGCTCACGACCCAGAAACAACCGATCAGTCAAGTGAATATAGTGCTAAAGGTGAGAAAGGATATTATTCGAGTGGTATGAGTCGTATGCATGAAGCTATTCGCCTAAAGAGGCCGGAATTGTGGTGGGACAATTCTTGATTTTTGCACCACTATAATGCACGGTCTCACACTGTATTAATTCTTCGTGACTATTTCCCCAAAAACTCGAACCATATTTTTCCACAACCGCCGTATTCACCTGATTTGGCACCCTGTGACTTCGGGTTATTCAGGAAACTATTCGGGAACACCGTCAGTAGAAGAGATACAAACCGCATCGAAGAGAGAGCTGAAGGCCATTCCGGAAATCGACTGTTTTGAAGGTAGGAAAATCCGTTGGTATAAGTAAACACCTCGAAAAAGTCTAGGGAACACTTCTGAATATCGATATATCGTATCCAGAACGATCAATATGGATGATTTTTTTTAGGGAATGAACACCTTCATCAATTTCTCACCAAATTATGTAGAGTGCCGCAACAGATTTCAGTTTTTTTTTTATAAAAAACTAAAAATGCAGCAGATGGGACGCTGCTTTATAATCATTTCATGTATTCAGTGTTTGAAATCAGTTAGTTGGCACTTTGTTTCTGTTGTAAGCACAAATAAAAGATTCAAGTTTTGTGATTCGACCATGGAAAGACGACATTTGACTAGAGAAGAGATGTTACAAGCCGTTGGCATGCTCCAAGCTGGGAGCTCACAACGGGAAGTATCCAGGGTTCTGGGAAGTAGCCCAAGTGTCATAAACCGTTTTCGGTCGCGTTTCAATGAAACAGGTAGCGTAGAAGAACGCCATACAGGTCGTTTCTGGATCACTACAGTCGCCCAAGACCGATTTTTGGTTTTACAAGCCAGAAGAGCTATCAGGAGTTCATAATGTCCAAATTTCCGACCAAACTGTGGGAAATCGACTGCACGAAGGTCAACTCCACTCCAGATGTCCTTTAAGAGTTCCACAACTGACCCATGGAAATCGCGCTGCTCGTTTAGCTTAGTGTCAAGAACACGTAAACTGGGATGGAGAGAGGTGGGCCACAGTTCTCTTCAGTGATGAATCTAGATTTAGTTATTATCCCGATTCGGAAAGAATTCGAATATGGAGGGAACCTGAAAAGCAAAACCGTCTCCAGCATGCTCGAGAAGTTGTTAGACAGGGAGGCGGATCAGTGATGTTTTGGGGAGGTATACGCCTTGGTGGAAGAACTGACTTTGTTTTCATACAGAACAACCTCCCGGGAAATTCTTACACAAATGAGATAGTTTTACCTGTAGTGGTACCGTATCTCCAAACAATGGGTCAAAATCCACTCTTCCAACAAGATAATGCCCCTCCTCATCGTGCAAGAGTTGTCTTGAACGTTCTTGAAGAGAATGATATCGATCTTCTACCGTGGCCATCCTGCTCCCCAGATCTGAATCCCATCGAGCATGTGTGGGACACCCTAAAAAGAAATCTCCTGCGTCAAAACGTCCATTATGAACAGGAGCTTCGATTAGAAGTTCAGGGGGCTTGGAATGACTTAGGACAAAATGTAATAGACAATTTAATATTGAGCATGCCGCGACGATGCCAAAGTGTCATTAATAACAGAGGTGGACCTTCTGGGTACTGAAAAATATAAGTGATTCCATATCGTTTCGAAAATATTAGTTCAGGATTTTTTTTGTGTTTTACCGAATTTCGTCATTTTCAATTTTCAAATTTTTTCTTTATAATAGGAGCTTTGGAGAAGTCAAATATCATTTTGTTTTCTTGAGAATACATTATATACAATACATCTTAACAAAAACCGAAAGATTTCTATAAATTCGAATCATCAAATTCATATTTTAAAGATATTGGTAAGTGTTCCCTAGACTTTTTGAGGTGTTGACATTGTATCTGGAGGAGATTAATTTGAAAGCGGTGAAATTGATTTGGAAGAAAAACAAAGCATAGGTTTTCTTGAAGTAAGGATCGAAAGAAGAACAGAACTTATTGTCGTAAATCAGCTGTTGTTTTTTCATTATAGTTGCCCCGAAGAAGACTCAATAAATGTGTCGAAACGGCGGCTGATTTACAACAATAAGTTCTGTTCTTATTTTGATCCTTAGTCCAAACAAAAAACTACTGCAGTGGATCTTAACCTCTAGACTTAGAAAAACGATGACTTTTCAAAATAATTGCTTAGTCTCCTTACTTTTGCGACACAGTCGTATATGGTATTCACTTTTCGGTCTGAAAATATAGTTTTAATCTTCGCTTGAAGCGAGAGATTTGTACGAATAATGTATTACTCCTAGTAAATTTTTCGAATCTTGAATAATGCCTAAAGTTCGGAATGCAGTTGGTATCGATTCTGGATGTTCCAATCTCAGTCCTTTCGATGGGACAAACAACGAATCTTTAGGTCTATGACTTCCTTTATGAAGTGGTTCGCAAAACTGTAGGTCATTAATTGTGTCCTCACAGTGAGAGATGCAGAAGGACTGGGTTGGAAGGGAAATCCCTCTTTCGCGCAGTAAATTCATTTTAAGTGAGAAACCTCGAATTGGATTCCCAGCATTATTCTTAGATAGGTTTCAGTTTCTTGTACGGATGAATTTATCATTCAGCATCGAAATAGAAGTTGAGTAATCTCAAGGGATTAATTTTTCTCAAAAAGTTGACGTGTTAGTTGCAGTTAGCTCAAAAATTTTCATTCAAATGATATAAAGAAAACACAGATTTATCGTTTTTTTCATAATCATATGACGACATCTGACTGTAATGTTGCTCATTTTTAGTTTTGAATAACATATTGAATGATTTTCTAACCTGACCTGTCTTGTAATTTTTGCGAAACAACTGAAACAATCAGATGTTGAAACGGTCGTGGTTCTTTGTTATGAAAATTTATTGGCAGCACTCAATTACCAGTTACTTTGAAGATACTTAGATTTAGTGTCCGGAAAGACCTTGAAGTATCCATTTGTCCAGGAAACGTTGAATTGCTATCATAATGCTCAAGGAGGTTTAACCAACAGCTCTAATGGACAATTGAATTAATAATTTGATTGAGGAGGTCCTTACTTGATGAAAATCGATATACATATTTTTACTGAAATAAAACTAAAGTATTTAGATTTTCACTATATTAACATTATTTATACACTTTATTTATTGGTTTAGATATGTCGACGATATCATTTGTTGTTTCACTGGCACAAACAGACAATTAGAGTCATTCAAAACATTCATTAACAAAATTCACGGTAATATTGAATTCACGTTAGAGATAGAAACAGAAAACTCCATTAACTTTCTGGATTTAACTATTACTAAAATTAACGCAAACATGATTTTTCTATTTTTCATAAGCCATCGCATACAGATATTACTATTCACAGCTCATCTACACATACTTATCCACATAAAGTGGCAGCTTACAATAGTATGGTACATAGACTCATTAATATCCCTATGTATTTCCAAGTATAAAAAGTTCTAACACAAAATACAACAGCTTAACTTATATTGGTAATCCTAGTTTAAAATTAAAATCGTTCCTCTCGCATTATAATTTCAATATAGCATTCCGAACTGATAATTCTTTAGGCCGACATATCAAAAACTGCAAATCTAAAATTGATAAAGGTAATAAATCCGTTGTTTATAAACTGTCTTGCAGGGATCATAATAAAATTTTTATTACAATGCAAATTTATATTGGTAGAACTTTCAGAAATTTCAAAGTTAGATTATCCGAGCACAAACGTAGTTTTAATTATCATAAATCAGATTCCCATTATTCTAATCACTTACTCGAAGAAAACCTAACTTTAATAATAATTTCAAAATTTTACACAATGAAAATAATAGACAAGAACTCAATCTATTGGAAATTTTAGAGATCAACAAAGAAAAGAATTCAGGTAGGTTGCTTAGTAGTCAATTAGATCTAAATCCTTCTTTACTCAATCTTTTCAATTCATAAAGTAAGCAACTCCGATGGGTTTTCCAACATACCCCTTGTATTTGTACCTATTGTAACATTAAGTAGGAAATAAGACTAATATATAAGGAATAACTCTGTTCATTATTTTGTATCTATCTGATGAAGCCAGTGTGGTGAAACCGGTCATAGATTTGTTAATATAATGAAAATCTAACTTTAGTTTTATTTCATTGAAAATTGAATTAATCAAAGTATTTGAATTATCCGTAATATAATTCGTTATTTCCATCAATTTTTATGAAAGTTTCAGTTGATACACTCTCCAGATATGAATCATTACGGAACTCGGCTGCTATTAGAAATGGTTACCTGCTCTAATTATGCATTTGAAGATAAAGACCGAAAATCGCGTGCGATGCAATACTGAATATATGTTTCGTGCATGCGCTATTAATGAATGGATGAATATCTGAAAATTTCATCAGAAAGTTGTGTGCTTGATGGTGTAAAAGAACTGAAAGAATTTTTTTTCCATGGGAAAGTTTGCGAATTCCTTGAATGCTTACTAGGTCGGTTATGCGAATAAACAATAAAGATAATACAGTGGAATCTCTATAACTCGAATGTCAATGCAAAACAAATCGAGTTAACGAGTTTTTGACTTAACAGGAGCTTCGAGATACATATGACTCAATTGCTGAAGTTTCGACTTACACAGTTGCGATTTCTAAGTGTATATTTCGATTTGTAGAGTCTAATTTGAAAAATAATTCAATTTACGTTTTTTGTACATACAGGGTGTTCATTAATAGTATGTCACAACTTGTGGGGGTAAATCTAAGTGCAATTTCAAGAAAGAAAGTTTATATAAGCATAGGTCCGGAAAAGCTTCGTTACGGAACTACAGGGTGTTGAAATTTCCGGAAAAAATTTGTTTTTTTCTACAAAACTCCTGCAGTTTCTGAGGTATTCGGCCCAAATTTGGAATGCAAGCTTTTTTTACAGCCTCCATCATCACACGTTCTAAATATTAACTAAAATTCACAAGGTGTTTTCTTTTTCGAGGCCATGTCTACTTTTGCCCTTTCAAACTTTTTTGCAGTACGCCACTGATCAGCGTACAATCAGTTTTCGTCATCTTTGTTCAATTTAGAAACTTTTTTGACACTTGTAATTTTTGTCGTATCTCGAACCGTTTTCGAGTGAAAAATTATTGAATTTGAATTGTTTGAATTGTATGTTATTCGCTAAATAAAAAAAATAATGGAAATACTCGATAGGTATGCCCAAAATTGTTTTTTTTTTGATAGGTCGTCTTCTGAGACTCAACTTATACTTATTCAATATGAAACTAAAAAAAGAACAATTGAAAACTAAATAAATTGCTGTGTCCTCCACCTGCAAGAATACAGGCCTCTGTCCTTCTTCGCATATTATCACGCACTCTTTGAAATATTCCTGGGGTATTTCTTATCGTGTAACAAGAGGTTATTATTCGATTTCTCAATTCTTCTACAGTGTTCACCGGAGTGGTATAAACTAAACTTTTGAGATATCCCCATAAGAAAAAGTCTAAACTATTTAACTCTGGGGACCTAGGAGGTTATGGTTCTGGCCCACCCCGACCTATCAATCGGTTGTTGTCAAGAATTCCCTAGCTTCTGCACTGAAATGTGCTGATGCCCCGTCATGCATGAACCACATTATGTTTCTCACCAAAAGTGGCACATCCTCGAGCAATAAGGGTAACTCTTCCTCAAGAAATTGCCAAGAAGCAGGGCCGTTTAGTCTGTTAGGCAAAAAATGCCCCAATCAAATAATTTCCAATTATTCCGACCCAGACATTTAGTGAGAATTGTTCTTAATGATGAGATTCTTCAATCAAATGGGGGTTTCCTCAGCCCAATATTGATTATTGTGAAAATTTGTGAAAGCAGTTCTCAAAAAGTTAGCTTTTCTTGTAATAAATAAATAAATAAATGAATAAATGAAAATCTCCTTCCGTTCTGGACTCGAATTTTCTCAAAATCGTCCTTCGCGGATATCTCGATCAAAGTTACATAAAAATAAGTTTGACATTCTACAGGCACTTTTTTGAGTAGAATACAGTGCTGTGTAAAAAATATTTTTTTAGCTCTGCGGTTTTCGAGTTTCAATGCAAACATGTTTTTTTTCTATACAAACCATAGGAAATTTTACCCCTGTTGGATGTAGCAATTTTTTTCCTTTTCAAAAATATATAACACTTCTAGTCAATTATTGCATTCAATTTCTCAATTTTCTTCCTTCATTAGGTGCATACCCATCAACGATTCTTATTATTATATTAGGAACGCCAGAGTCTTGCCAGAGTCTCACTATGACTCCAGCACTAGGCCCACGTAATTTCTAACCGTTACATTCGCAGAAACGAAATCAAATTTGTTTTGCCTCCCAGCATAATGCCATCCCAAAACATCACCCTGCCCCCTTAGTATTTCGGAGTTTGTCTTGCTGCTCGGAATCTAGCTTGTCTTCTTGCAATTTGGCACAAAAAGCGGTTTGTTCTTCAGAAGTGATCTTCCTACGACTTCTTCTAGGTCTATTTTGCAGAGATTGTAGCTTCTAGTATCGGGCGCAGGTTTTTCAAATTACTCCCTGTAATACCCCCATTATGGCCGCTGTATCCCTCTGTGTCACCCCTTCTTCACCGAGAGCAATTATTCAACCCCTCTGCACATAGGACAATACAACGTAAGGCATTTTTAATTATAATTATAGGCTTTTGTACATTTTGAAATTCACAGTTTCAAATCTCAGTGACGACTGAGTACAATATCCCAAATATGTGGTGATAATTTAACATTTCTTATCATACTATCCAGTTTTTCTTACAACAAAAAACTTCATTCTTCACAAGTAGTCGAAGATCCATGGTTAAAAACAATCAATAATGTGAAATACCGACTGTTTCTATATAAATTTGGTTGTGTCTACATCTTCTGGGAGGGCAGTGTAGCTATGCTTAAATGACTCACACTATGAGTATTCGTCGCTCGGATATCTTTGATGCTGCGGAGTTTTATCTGTTGAACTATAATGGTAGTAAGTTGCTCAAATTGCGGTCGTATTTTGCTGCTGTCATCGTTTGAGGAGTGAATTCAGATTATAATGGAGCCAGATGATTTTGGATACTTCTTTTTTGGAAAGCGTTTCGAAAGGCATGATACAGCACTTGAAGATATTAGTAATCACAATTATCATAACTTTGATATTGTTGTAATACCTCCTGACATAGGTGAACTAACGGATGAAGAGGATATAGATGGAAATGAATGCGATTTTCCCAATGTGCCCCAAGATGTAATAGGGAAAATTGAGTTAGATTATGACAAATTTCAAGAAAGCGATGAAGACAATATACCCCTTTCAAAATTGATAAAACAAAACAAAGATTTCGAATCTATTCCATCTGAAAAGAGAAAATAACTCCAAACGTTCAACTAATCTGGACTAAGGATAGATATTAGTTTTTTTATGCGTGCTTCCCAGGAATAGGCGAACCTGTTATACCTCATGAGTGGGCGCCTGGGAAGAATTGAGGTGTCTGTTTACTCGTTTCTTGAAGAGGGCCAAATTGTACGATGTTGGACAGAAGCGAGTTCCATAGCTCACCGGCCCTGTAAACAAAGGAATTCTTATAGAGGGAGATTTGAGGGATCGCTAAATGTACCGCCATATGATGAGAACTTCGGTGGAAGTATCTGTAAAATAGAGAAAGATCCGCAACTTGCCTTCTGAGAGCTAGCGGTAGGAGATCGCGGGTGATCTCCGGGTGGTCGATGAGGCACACTATCCAACATCTGCAACGAATTTTTGGGCGCAGATCCCCATGCATGGGAACAATATTCCAAAGCAGGTCGAATCTGTGCCTTATATAGAAGCAACAGCTGACATGACGTGAAGTATCGCTTGGCTCTGAAAAGAAAAATAAGTTTAGCTAATGCAGACTTAGCTATTGCTGATACATGTTCATGCCATCAGAAACCGGAGTTGACGGTTATTCCGAGAAGGTACATCGAATCTTTATATGCAATTTGTTGGCCTTGCATCGTAAGAGGAGGTTCTCCAGCGGGGACCTTTCTACAAAACGTAGTTCGCGTTGAAGCTCACCAGGTTCAACTGACCCCACTCAGATATCTTATGTAAGTCAGAGTTTAAGTCATTAATTTGTTGACATTTCTGACGCTGAGGTTCCGTAGTTGTAATCGGCCGCAGACTACTGAAAGACGAAACCAGGGTACAATCGTCTGCAAAACCGAAGATCTTGTTTTATGTAGATGACAGAAGATATTCTGTTATGGCAGAACAATCGCAATTATATGCAACTCAGAAAAACATTCATTCCGTTTTGTGTTACTGCACAAGAAATCAAGACTTTTGTCTGAATATTTCTCCCAAGTGGATACCACAGGTTACCTAGAGAACGTTTCTTTGTAGTCTAGATGAGGATCTGTCTATATCATTATCGTACAAAGCTATTTTAAAAAATCGCTCTCAGGAAATGATAAAATTTTTGCTGATAATTCAAAACTTGATAGAAATGACAAAAAGTTCAAAGGGAGACCTCTTATGGAAATTCTGAATAGAAACTTTCAACAGTGGAGAATTTTTCATTCTCAGTTGTCTATAGATGAAGCTATGATGAAATATTTTGGTCATCACTCTGCAGAATAGTACATTAGAGGAAAACTTGTGCGATTTTGCTTTAAATACTGGATGATCTGCATCTCCACTGGATATTGTTCCAAATTTGAAACCTACTGTGGTGCAAAACTGTTTGCGAGGAAAATGTTGCGAAAACTATTGGCATGTGCATCTGATTCGTCAGATCACATTATATTTTTTGATAATCATTTACCCGTCCTATTATATGAAATGCATATATTCTAAGGATTTCTCGTTTTTGATAAAAGGTGTGTCTCTACTTCATATGTTGATCCAATTGAACGGCGATAATAATTTATTTTCTCAACGAAAGTTTCCTAGTTGGCCTTTTTTGAATTGAAAATATCAAGATAAAATTGGCTTAGAAATGAAATTCAATTTATAGCGTCGCACGGCATGCATTTGATCAAGAACATAGATTTCGAGAATATAAAATTGATAAGAAATATTAAAAACGCGAATACACCATATAATGAAATGTATAAATCCACATCGGACCGATTCCGTTCAGTGTACTCTACAGCTCGTTAGGTAAGACACGCCCAGCGCGTTCGACAAATCAGGACGTCGAAAGAGTCTAGTTTCAGAAATATAAATGATACAGCCATTCAAAATCAGAATTAGTGTACTTTTAGTTCCTTGCGATGTCAACTTGGTTGACGAAACGCGAAAAAAAGTTTTGGTGAAATGGTGTACAATATTTTTAGTGTTATGTTAGGGAAATAAACATTTATCCCCTCCAGCCATATCTGGCTACATTTTGAAAATGTTCAGGTTGAATTAATAATTTCTAAAATGCTGTAGTTCAAACTAACGAGAATCGGTAATTCGACTCTTATATTTTATTATATTACACTAGAGTTATATATTTTTACTATATTCATTTTCGGTATACCTCCTTTTCTCCTTCCATTTCTATTCAACAGACGTCTAAGTTTGGGTGACAGATCACCTAGAAGTAGTTTAATTTCCTCGAACCATCCTCTGAAGTCTTCATGTATAGAACTTTGCCAATATTTTCGCAGTTTTTTCCAACATAGCATATGAATATGTTCCTATATGCCAAGCTAGCTATGCATTAAATTTAGACGGAACCTGTTTGATAACACATTAACAGAGAAAGAAATGCGTCTTCATCGAAGATCAAACAACCATTTGATGCAACTGTGATTCGTGTACAAATTTAGATGACCTTGTTTTCTCCTCGTCGAATATCCTCAACGTGCTATCGGAAGCTATCCCAGAACCTACAGAATATAATAAGGAATTGTTCACAAACTCAAAATAACGCGATCCACGAACACAACGAAGTTTTTATCCTGCAGATAGTAAAGTTGGCATCCGAGGCGGGTGCATTGGCCTCTATTAGTTAGGTCTTCTGTGTGGCGTCGCGACGGTGGAAAGAGGTACAGAATATGGGTCAATCGATGCTAGTTAGAATCGTATGCACGTTGTGTTTGTCACTTGATTACGTAAATATTTGTACTTTCAATGTAATGATAGAAACAACATGCCGATGCCGATGAAAAGGGAGTAAAAGAAGATTGTTATCTTGGTTGCATCATTTGTATAAATTCCCTGATTCAGGCTTTCTTGAATATGGATCATTATCCAAACATTTTATTAAACATTATCTCAATACTAACAGAAGTAGTGAAATGGAAAAAAGGTGAACATTAGGATCGATATTTATCGAACTATGTCTACAAATAAATGTTCCAATCAAATTAGGTTTATGAGTGGTGTTCCGAAGTTGCCTTAAAATTCGAAAACTCGAATAAAATTTTAGCTACCTAACTAGAGGAGATGATTCCAAAAGTTCTAGGCGGGGAGTCTAACATTGCAGAATTTCAGTTTGAAAATTGCTTTCGGGGAATGCTTGGAACATCCACTACATGAAGAACATGTAGTCAAGTTCACAAGTTCAAATTGTTGTTTATTCTTGACCATAGGTTTCTGAAAATATAAGCGGAATAACTTCAAGAAGAATACGTTTTTTAGCAGATACAAATTGTAAAAGTTATTAGCAAATTATGATGAAAAATGGTATTCAGGTTTTCGTAAATGTTAATAATTTGGAATTTAAAGATTTGCTTTATTTATTACTTCGGTAAAATCTGGTATTTTGCTCAATAGGAGGAAAATCCAAACATGGCTATTTTAAGAACTGAAAATATTTAATTATGGTGACGAATGTATGTCCAATTATGAATTCCAGAATTTTTCTGTGTTGATTTCCATAGGTTCAGATTTAATTTATTATTTGCATCATGTAAAATATCAAATTGATTATTAAAAGTATGGTTTGCTGCCAGTAAAGGATTTGCATAGTGAGAATCTGATTTTTGTTCATCAAAACTGTGTTTGTATTCTATTTTTGAGATTTCAATGCTGAAATAGAAACTCCCTGAGTTCGTGATTGGTTTGGATAATTTCCGGGAGATATCAATACTTATCCCAACTCTTTTTCAAAGCTGATTGGTTACATAATGGTATGTCACAACTTGAAGGGGTAAATCTACGTTCAATTTTAAGAAGAAAAGTTCATATAAACATAGGTCCGCAAAAGCTTCTTTACGGAGATACAGGGTGTTGAAATTACCGGAGCCATGTCTTCTTTTGCCCTTTGAAACTATTTTGTAGTACGCCTCTGATCAGCGTACAATCAAGTTTCGTCATCTTCGTTCAATTAAGAAACTTTTTTGACACTACTAATTTATTTGTATCTCCGACCGTTCTTGAGCAAAAAATTAATAAACGATTGTATGCATTCGCTGAATTGAAGGAACTTCTGATTAAAAAAATGACTAGTAGGCTTTGATTTTTTTCATTTATTTATTTATTTTATCATTTGCCAAAGTTGAACCAGTGTCTGTTCGAATTGTTTAATAAATTAACGATTAGTTTTAAGACTTGAAGTTGTTACTGTTAGAAAAAATGGTTAATTTTACTAACGCCGAATTGGCTGATATCCATTACATGCATGGTCTGGCTGACGGAAACACAACAGAAGCTAGGCGATTATATCAGGTGCGCTTTCCAAATCGAGTAACAACAGACAGGCGAACATTTTCAAATATCCACAGAAGGTTGAGGAAACTCAACTTTAACTTCAAATAATCATTTAAAAGGTGCAATTCAAACTATGAGAACTCCAGATATTGAGGAAGCAGTTTTGAATTGTATTGATATGAATCCTCATGTGAAGACAAGAAAAATTGGAAATCAGTTGAATATTTCACATGTTCTAGTTTGGGGGATTCTCCACGACTTTTTATTGTACCCGTTCCATGTTCAACGCGTCCAAACTCTACTTCCTCGAGATTTTCCTTCAAGACTGAATTTTTTCTGATGGTTCTTATGTAAAATCAGAGAAAATGCTCATTTTGATAGTGAAGTAATGTTCACAGACGAAGTTATCTTTTCGAGAACTACTATCACAAATTTTCACAATAATCATTATTGGGCTGAGGAAAACTCCCATTTGATTGAAGAATCTCACTAAATGTTTGGGACGGAATATAATTGGAAATTTTTTGATTGGGCCATTTTTTTGCCTAACAGACTAAACGGTCCAGCTTATCGGCAATTTCTTGAGAAGGAGTTACCTTTATTACTCGAGGATGTGCCACTTTAGGTGAGAAACATAATGTGGTTCATGCATGAAGGGGCAGAAGCACATTTGACTGGAGAAGCTAGGAAATTCTTGAATAATACATTCAACAACTGATAGGCCGGGGTGGGCAAGTTACATGACCTCGTTAGGTCCCCAGACTTAAATAGTTTAGACTTTTTCTTATTGGGATTGCTTAAAAGTTTAGTTATACCACTCCAGTGAACACTATAAGAATTGAGAAATCGAATATTAACCTCTTGTGACACGATAAGAAATACCCCAGGAATATTTCAAAGAGTGCGTGATAATACGCGAAGAAAGACAGAGGCCTGTATTCTTGTAGGACTAGGACACTTCTAGCAATTTATTTAGTTTTTAATTGTTCTTTTTTTCAGTTTGATATTGAATAAGTATAAATTGAGTCTCAGAAGACGAGCCATCAAAATAAAAGCAAATTTTGGACATACCTATCGAGTATTATTCTATTACTTTTTTTTATTTAGCGAATAACATACAATTCAAATAATTCAAATTCCATAATTTTTCACTCGAAAACGGTTGGCGATACGAAAAAATTACGGGTGTCAAAAAAGTTTCTAAATTGAATGAAGATGACGAAATTTGATTGTACACTGATCAGTGGCGTACTGCAGAAAAGTTAAAAAGGGCAAAAGAAGACACGGCCATGTGAAAGGAAACACCTTGTAGATTCTAGTTGAAATTAAGGACGTGTAATGATGGAGGCTGTAAAAGATAAATTGCATGCCAAATTTGGGCTGAATATCTCAAAAAAAAGTTTTGGAGAAAAAACCAATTTTTTTCCGGAAATTTCAACACCCTGTAGTTACGTCATGAATCTATTGCGGACCTTTGTTTAAATGAATTTTTTTTCTTAAAATTGCACGTGGATTTACCCCTTCAAGTTGTGACATACTATATAATCTGCGAATTTCAGGATCCTCGCGCGAAAAATCGTAACTTTTGGAATAAAGTCGCGAATAACTCGGAAACGATGCATTTTAGGTAGAGGGACATCTAAGACAGATCGATGCCTATTAATATTACGAGTTAAATGGTGTATGTAAAAATTGGTAGTCTAATTTGAAAAAACGGTCTTCGTATCTTCGAATATACTACGATTTGCCACATGATTTGGAAACACCCTGTATTCTTTGAAGCCTCTAAATGCATTGAACTCTGCTGAATAAAATTCTTGACTTACAACGAGCTAGAAATAATCGAGATTGCATGATCTTTAGTATTTTATGGTGCCTTTAAGAGACAACCGAAAATCGCAGAATACCTGATTGAAAAATTCATATTTTTCTTTCGGTTGATTTCAGGTGGCAATGATATAAGAAAAAATTGTTCAGAATTTAATTTTCTATAATCAAAAAAATAAAAACATACATTATACCTATTGAAATAACAAAGATGGTGTCCGATATAACCGGAAGTGCCACTACATTGAAAATATTTTCGGAACTTAGTTCGAATAACATTCAAGACAACAACAAAAACTGTTTCCTATCGGTCATTCTATTCTCTATATACTTTCAATGTCCCATCTGGCATGGACACCCGGTATGTATACAATTTGGCGTGGTGCTCTGCAGCGAACCGACACAAATGACTACCAGGGCCACCAGGAAATGATGAAGACTAAATGTAGATGAGAAGAGAACGTTGAAAGCTAGACTAGTTTGATTATTCACCGCAACATTACACACTTCGCCTGGTCGATGGAGCGGTCACTATCAGCTAACGCTCCAGTACTTGATTCGATATTAATCCAGGTGTACATCCGATCTTGATACGAGATAAAACGCGAAATTTATCGCTGTATATGTAAACTTTCATTCAGGGACTAACAATATTCAACGTCCGTAGAATATTGAATAAGTCTTCAATATATTTACTCATACAGGGTGTTATATAATAGTATCTCACAACTTCAGGGGGTAAATCTACGTGCAATTTTGAGAAAAAAAATTATTTAAACATAGGTGCGAAAACGTTCGTTACGGGGCTACAGGGTGTTGAAACTTCCGGAAAAAATTAGTTTTTTCTTCAGAACTCCTGCAGTTTCTGAGATATTCAGCCCAAATTCGGAATGCAAGCTTTTTTTTACAGCCTCCATCATTACACGTCCTAGAACTTAACTGAAATTCACAAGGTGTTTTCTTTTCCGAGGCCATGTCTCCTTTTGCCCTTCCAAACTTTTTTGTAGTACGCCACTGATCAGCGTGCAATCAATTTTCGTCATCTTCGTTCAGTTTAGGAACTTTTTTAACACTTGTAATTTTTGTCGTATCTCCAACCGTTTTCGAGTGAAAAATTTTTGAATTTGAATTATTTGAATTATATGTTATTCGCTAAGTAAAAAAAAATGATAGAAATACTCGATAGCTATGCCTAAAATTTGCTTTTATTTTGACAGCTCGTCTTCTGAGACTCAACTTATACTTATTCAATATCAAACTGAAAAAAAGAACAATTAAAAACTAAATAAATTGCTGGAAGTGTCCTCCACCTGCTAGAATACAGGCCTCTGTCCTTCGCATATCATCACGCACTCTTTGAAATATTCCTGGGGTATGTTTTATCATGTGACAAGAGGTTATTATTCGATTTCTCAATTCTTCTACAGTTTTCACTGGAGTGGTATAAACTAAACTTTTGAGATATCCCCATAAGAAAAAGTCTAAAGTATTTAAGTCTGGAGACCTTGGATGCCATGGTTCTGGCCCACCCCGACCTATCCATCGGTGCCCCGTCATGCATGAACCACATTATGTTTCTCACCAAAAGTGGCACATCCTCGAGCAATAAAAGTAACTCCTCAAGGAATTGCCGTTAAGCGGGACCGCTCAGTCTGTTGGGCAAAAAAAATGGCCCAATCAAATAATTTCCAATTATTCCAACCCACACTTTTAGTGAGAATTGTTCTTGATGATGAAATTCTTCTATCAAATGGGGGTTTTCCTCTGCCCAATGATGTTTATTGTGAACATTTGTGATAGCAGTTCTCGAAAAGTTAGCTTCTGTGAAGTCTGTGAATATTATTTCACTATCAAAATGAGCATTTTCTCTAATTTTATCTAAGAGTCATCGCCAGAAATTCAGTCTCGAAGGAAAATCTCGAGAGCGTAGAGTTTGGACGCGTGGAATATGAAACGGGTACAATAAAAAGTCGTGGAGAATCCTCCAAACTAGAACATGTGAAATATTCAACTCATTCCCAATTTTTCTGTTACTCACATGAGGATTCAAATCAATACAATTCAAAACGGCTTCCTCAATATTTGGAGTTCTCATAGTTCGACTTGCACCTTTTGAATGATTATTTGCAGTAAAAGTACCAGTTTCCCTCAACATTCTGTGGATATTCGAAAATGTTCGTCTGTCTGGTGTTACTCGATTTGGAAAGCGCACCTGATATAATCGCCTAGCTTCTGTTGTTTCCGTCAGCCAGACCGTACATGTAATGGATATCAGCTAATTCGCCATTTCTTCTTACAGCAATAACTACAAAAGTCTTGAAACTAATCGTTAATTTAATAAATAATTCGAGCAGACACTGGTTTAACTTTACCATCTGTCAAAATAAATAAATAAATGAAAAAATCAAAGCCTACTAGTTATTTTTTAAATTCGAATTGCTTTCAATTCAGCCAATGCATACAATCGTTTAATAATTTTTTGTTCGAGAACGGTTGGAGATGCGAAAAAATTAAGAGTGTCATAAAAGTTTCTAAATTGAACGAAGATGACGAAAATTGATTGTACGCTGATCAATGGCGTACTGCAGAAAAGTTTTAAAAGGCGAAAAAAGACATGCCTCCGGAAAAGAACACCTTGTAGATTCTAGTTAAAATTTAGGACGTGTAATGATGAATTTCATTACCCTGAATTTCAACACCCTGTAGCTCCATAACGAAGCTTTTGCGAACCTATGTTTGTATGAAATTTTTTCTCAAAATTGCACGTAGATTTACCCCCTCAAGTTGTGACATACTATTATGTAACATCCCGTATAGCAATAAATTTCGCGTTTCATCTGATATTGAGATATGGTGTACACCTGGATCATCATTCAATCTAGCACTGTAGCGTTTCGTTGAATAGTCAAATTAGTCTGGCTTTCAATGTTCTCTTCCTTTTGATCTACTTTTTGTCTTTATCGATTTTCTGTTGCCCCGCTAGTCTTCTGTGTTTAACGAAAACCCAAAATCTTGGCTGACAACATATTCTTGATCAACAGTAAACCGCCTTATCCTGTCCGATAGAATATTCAGAGAAAAAAGTAATTTTCGTATCAATGTTCTCCAAATTATCTAATAAATGAAAGAACTTTTTTCATGTGAATTTCATCGAATATATAAAAAAAAAATTTTCTGTTTAAAAGATTTGTGAATTAAGACAATTTTCTTCCTTTGGATGTTTTCTATTTATTTTGGTGAAATTCCTCAAATCAACGGAACTTTTTTCGAGCTGACCACCATACGCTATAGATTAAATCAAATAAACGCGATTTCTCATTAACTATTCTTGAAATTCGCATATTCCAACTGTTTCGGTAAATGATGATCGTATATCAACCTCGTCCGTCGGTTCTGATACTATCGGGATAAAGCTCCACAGGAGTATAATTACAACAGATGTCTTCAGCTTTGCTAAACGATGAAAATATTCGATGACAACAGTTAAATCAGCAGTAACAATCTATCTCAACGAGAATAGGATTCATTCGAATAGAATTTCAACTTCCAATTATCCCCACAGGATTTTTTCGAAGCACACACTTCGAAAATAAAACTAATGGGAATGTCTGATTAATCGAGTTGTTAGTTCTCTCAATTAATTGCAGGAAATCTGGCGACTGACTGTCGTATCTTAAGTTTTGAGATAACTGTGATATTAGAATTACCAGTTTTATCTCCTATACTTTTGTATACCGGGTGTAACTGAAACTAGGGCCACCTCTATAGCTTTTTTCTATTTGGAATATTTTTTTGAAATTTGGGAATCGGATAGAATACAACATTTTGAATTTAATGATATGATTGACATTTCGTTTCCAGTTATGCCAGAAACGATTTTCAAATGGGACACCCTGTATTTTTTTGCTTATTTCAATTGTTCATCTCATCCTACGACCTTTTGATATATTTTTGAGAGAAAAACAAAACACAATCTTTTTTTTGCAATTTTCATCTTTCGTTATAGGAGGGCATCAACAGTGACAATTGGCTTAGCTCAACAACTCCTATCACGAAAATACAAGATTGTATCTAAAAATTTAATTGCTCATTTTTTTACGGGGTGTCAAAGTTAATAATGAAAGAGCGAACAGCGAAAACGAAATAGTTATAATAAATATTTAAAAATACCACTATTCTCACGGACACAACATCGCACACGATTGATGGTGACCCTCACAACATTGGGCTGTTACGCCTGCAATAGCCGTCTCAAACGGTTTTCCAATTCTTGTTGGGTTCTAACAGGTTTTTGGTGAACCTCATTCTGCAAATGGCCCCACAGGAAGGCTCAAATCAGGCGAGTAGCTGGCCATCTTATGGGACCATTTGTACCTATTCATTTTTCGAGAAAAATTTCGTCCAGATAATGCGAGACTTCCCTTGTGTTGTGAGGAGGTGCACCATCTTGTTGAAAATATATTTCATTCACAACAGCTAATGGCAACTCGTCCAATTCATCTTGTATTTGGGTCTTCAAAAATTCCAAATATCTCTTCCCTGTCAATGAAACTTCAAAAATTATAGGCCCTATTAAATACCTTCCCATCATCCTCATTCAGACATTGAACCCAAAACGTTCTTTCAAGTTTCCATTTTGATATCTGTGCTCTGGTATTTTGCATATTAAACATCTCATTGTTCGTGAAACGTGATTCGTCACTGAATAAAATCTTTGTGGGATATTGTGGATCATCCTTCCATTTTCCTAAGGTACTTTTCACAGTACTGGCTTCGGCTAACACTATCGTAACATACAGGTGTTGGTGTAGTTGATATTTAAATGAGCGGTAATTATGTTATTTCAAGATTCTCCATGCGCTTTGGTGGCTAATTTCAAGTTCCTAAGCAATTTCTCTTGTTGATGTGGTTGGATTAATATCAACAAATGTCAATACGTCTATTTCGGCATCTTCATTGATAACGAAACCCCTCTTTGGATTTTTGGAGGTAGTGTACGGGAATCTATGAATGATATTTTCTCTACGATCATCAGTGAATGTAATTATTCTGAAATAAGTTGTAATAATAGAATTTAAACGTTTCCACTCAGTACCCCATTCGATCTACTCAATTTTTCAGTAAATTTTCAATTGTTGAGGCCTCTATTTCTTCAATGGCAGCTTCGATTTCTTATTTTACGGAAGAAATAGACTCGGGATTGTTTGCGTAACACTTATCTTTCACGGCGCCCCAGATATTATAACCTAATGGTGTCCAATCGCAGCTGCGAGGTGGCCAAATGACTTCCGGATTTCGACTGATTATGCGGTTTTCGAACACAGTGCCCAAAAGATCAAGTGTACCGTTGGTTGTGTGACACGTAGCGCCATCTTGTTGAAACCATATGTCCTCCATGTCATCAACTTTCGGGAACAAAAAGTCACTTAGCACAGTAACGTTCGCCATTTACGATAATGGTGACTCCTTGCTCATTTGATGATGCCTCCGGACCAAAAACCGAAACCAAACCATCACTCGTTAATAATGCATCGGTTTTCTACGATGACGTGTGGATTTTTCGAGCCCCAAATTCGGCGAGGTGAAAATGAGCCTCATCGGAAAATACGATTTTTCGGTAAAAATGCTCATCTTTAGCTCATTGAGCGAAGCGAAATTGCATAGGATGATCATGAGACAGTTCTTGAACCAATTGAACTTTATAAGCTTTCATATCGAGGTCTTTATACAAAATTCGGCGTAAAGACGTGTGTGAAATGTTCATCTGTTGCGAACGGTGACGAGTTGAAGTTGATGGCTGTTCGACCACACTTTGAGTAACAGCTGCAATATTTTCCTCCGAACGTACGCGAGTTGCTTTGTCCAATAACGAGCCACTTCGACGAACACGCTTCACAAATTGATCCACAAACTGAATTGGTGGAACTTTATTTTTACCTAAAATTTTTCGCAGATTTAAGAAATCAGTTTGAGTCAAAGACTCAGAACTTTGGAAATATGTTTTTAATATATCCCAACTTTCTTCAAGCGAAAAGCGACCCATTTCGTAAATGTCAAACCTTTCACTAAAAATATGTCACTTCATGAGTGTCAAATCGGCCCTTTGTTTCAAAATAAGTTCTGTTCAAATTTCAAACGCTAGATGCCCTACCCCGTATATTATAAACATCGGCCGACTGCTATTGAAAACTGCAGATACAATGAAAAACCTGCGCATATAATGGAATCAAATATCCAATCTCCTATTCAGAAGAACTGAGTACTAGTTGAGGCAGATCTCAGTCTTACAATACTTCGGAGGTCGTTTGACTTTAGAGCTTTGAAGAATTACAGCCTTTGATTCATAACCCTGCTCCAACTGCTTCAACTGCTTCTCACTAGTAGTTCTTAGCTTAGAATCGCCTTGGGAATTTTGCTTTTACCTCGTTCAGCTCTAATATTTCATTGTCGAAGTGGGTAATTGCAGAGAATGTGCTCAGCGGTTTTGTCACCTTTTTGTTTCTCTATTTTGCTGAGATGGTATCTTAGTAGGTTATGCCCTGTAAGGAGGATTGGGATTCGTCGTTATATAAGTCGAGAAGTTGTATAGTGTACGTTGCCGAAGAATCGATGAACTTTTTCGCTTGTTTCAGACTAGGGGTTTCTCCAGCTTTATTGTTTCCTAAGTTCTTTCTACCGTTTCAACCCTGACTGTAGGTATGCTTTTTGCAAATCTCAGAACGATTTAGGATCTATAGGGTTGGCGTTAGCAGCTGATTCAGTCAGCTCACCAGCAATTTCATTACCTTCCTGACCAGGCACTTACAAGAGGTAGAGTTTGTTTCACTCAGCAAGTCGCTTTAAGGATTGGCAACATTTCCAGGAGTAAACGGTCTTATAACTATTGAGTTCCGAGCTGCACCTTTGGGTTTTCATTGTAGAGCGTCTTGGCAGCATACAGTGTTTCTTTTAGCATGATGGCGAAGGGTACTGTTGCTCTGTATTTGAGGCCAAGTATATCCGGGACTGTTTCTTCAATCATCTCCTTGTAATATTGACTTTCATCCATAAGATCATACTTTATATCTGTTAAGACCTACATTTCAGTTATAAGATGATCGAAATACTCGATTTAATGTAATTTCTCTTTCAAAATGAGCACGTGTACACGACCCTTACTCTCACAACCTAGTTTCATATATGGAGTTATTGAGTCGTAGTAGTTCAAGAAGCCTGTTTTATCAATTTTCGAGGACCATTGAATGCATTAACATCTACTAGTGATTAAAGAATGGCTTGAATTTAGTTTGTGGAGAACGCATTCCTGTTATAGAACATGTGAAGGGCAAACATCATACCCAGTAAGGTTTGTTGAGTGCATGATCCCTTGTCTGATTTTTTTAATTATTCATGATCTGTTGATTATTTTGTCCTATAGTTTCTTCTGGTTGTTGCTTTGATAATGTTGTCTTCTTCATCTCAATATTTTATAGGTTGCATAATGAATGAAATTTTTTAGCTGATGAAAATATTTTAATTTTCCTATAAACAAACAGTATACAAAATGATAAAAATGCAAGAAAGATGACTATTTACAGACATGCATGATAGAAAACTAGTTTTAATCCAAAAGTGCATCCATTATTTCCTAAAGTCGGCGCATTAATCCGAAAGTGTCCATTTTAGTACGCTCCAAAACCTTACTGGCTGAATCCCTTCTAAGCAAATCCTTGATACGATTTGCTCGTTTTTCCATATTTAGCGCTTCATAGAAGAAACGAACGTATGCACTTGAACGTGAATAGAATACCTTAGTGTAAGTAAGCGTATGATGGTGCATGGGCTACAGCAATTGGAGCGTGAGCTACAGCGTAGGTGGCTGGTGCAGCAATGGCATAGGGTGAGCTATGGGAAGTGGTAACGGAAGAGTGTGATACAGCAGAAGCAACTGGAGCGTGGGCAACGGTTGCGTAGGTCAGAGCTGGAGCGGCAGCATAGGTCACAGCTGGTGCAGCGGCATAGGCAAACGGAGCGTGAGCTACTGCCACTGGGGCATGAGCTACGGCAACGGGAGCATGAGCTACGGCGACAGGAGCATGAGCTACGGCAACTGGAGTGGCATGGGTGAGGCTCTCTTTGTGAACAACTGCGTTGAAACCGTTGACTGGGTCGGCGGTGTATTCTACGGTACGTTTGCTGCCGTCAGGTTCGACAAGACTGTATTTGCCATGAACTACGTCCCCATCTCTGGATTCTTGTTGGTCTTTGATGTCTCCAGTTGCATGGTCCTTCAACAGAAATTTTTGAATATAATCAAATGTATCTCATTTATATAATCTGTTCATAAATTGTTTATCTAGCATATCTTATGTTTTATCAACCTGTTTCATCGGTTTTATTGGAATAACAGTGTTCCAGAGTTTCTTGTGTTGGAATAACTGGTTTTCCAATTCACGTTGATATTAAAATATTTCTTAGTATAAATGTTTAGAGATCTAATCGTTACAAAAAGTGCAATACAAAGTTCAATAATCTATTTATTGAATTGGTACTTTTCCTGCATCTTCTCACAGAGTTTACAAGACGAATTGTACTATAACGTGCGTAGATATATTGATGGGAAATTACAGATTCATGGTAAATTTTATAAAAAATAAGTGACTAAGGTAACAATGATCAAGATCAATGAACTTCTGAACTCTTGAATCATAACATTTATGTGTTTAATGCTTTACGCAATGTAAAATGCACTCGTGAGTTTGTAGTACTCGATGTCCGGTACTCTTCTTACGGTCTCTTATTACGTACAATTGGTTCTTCTATGAACTAAATATAATGGATTCTGTTGTTTAGCTTGTTTACAGTACTAGATTTTGTCATCTCACAATTGCCGAATGGCTGAAAATATTACAGAAGGCTTACGATGATTCAACTTTATCAAAAATGCGTGCAAATGAGTGGTACAGAGCATTCACAAACGGCCATCAACATCTTCAACTGAAGTTAACATCATCGATTAAGTGTAGGAAGTGGTAATTGAAAATCGTTATTTGAATTTGAGAGATATGGCAATTAACTTTCTGTGTTTCACAATTCGTACTATTTCAAATGATTGTTAGAGCATGAAACTCGTTGCCGCTGGACTGATTCCAAAAGATCTGAATTTTCTTTAGAAATTGAATCGCTTAAAGTTTGCTGAAGACACGGTAGAACGTGTCAATTCCGGCCCCCACATTCATAAAACGCATTGTAACTGGTGATGAGACATTGGTTTATGAGTTTGACATGCAAACCAGTCAACAAGCTTCGTATAATTTTTATATGTTTCGAGATTTTCGAAAACAAGCGCGATTTCACCATTTGACAGGTGATATGAGCCGATAGAGTCACGTGATGTTGTCTACTGCGGGCTAGAAGCGGCAGAATTTGAAATATGATAGCTGTGTCATTTTGTCTTTGTACATTGTAATGGTTTTGTTTCAAGAATATCTAAAATTGGAGAAGTATTTCAATTCAACTTGAAATAAGAATTTTAAATAATGAAGTTGAATGACATTAAATTATAGCAAGGCTAGTTGAAATGAAATTATAATTGAAACTATCTATAAATTACCTATGCCTAGTTAAATCAGAGTCCCTTTATCTCAGTGTGTGAGATCTTCGTCTAGAACCTACGTCCTAGATATAGCCTTAGGAATAATACTCATCACTTCATTCAACTAGCTTTATTACAGAACGATTACGAAATCACAGTAACTGACTAATAAATTACTAACTATAATCAAGGTAACTAATGCAATAAGAAACCTAACTACAAAGTTCAACCAATTACAATAAAGGAGTCTCAGACGAGATAAATTCAAACTACATAAGTACTTATTTTCAATTTAGAACAATCTGAGCTTTTCTATAAAATGGAACTCAATGATAGAGCTAGATTGATGAAGATAGACGAGAAGAAATGGATCATAAAGAAGAACACTTAGCTTTTAGGACAGAGGTTAATTCTCATGGTGGTTGTATAGTGTTTTATATCGGTTTTCTGGTATTCCTGTACCTTACAATTTACAGGTTACTTGA
The DNA here is from genome assembly GCA_013387265.2 of Cryptolaemus montrouzieri. Taxonomy (NCBI): domain Eukaryota; kingdom Metazoa; phylum Arthropoda; class Insecta; order Coleoptera; family Coccinellidae; genus Cryptolaemus; species Cryptolaemus montrouzieri. Next base: position 132,862,458 of record JABFTP020000185.1, read on the forward strand.
TTGGCTCAATATGGTTCACAAGGTGACTGCCCTAGGTGGTAAGAATAGTTTCCTAAAGACGTGGTTACCCCAGTCGTGATACAAGGTTTGGCATAAACATGAAAACTCGTGACACTAAAACACCTGATGGTGAAAAAAATCCTTGGAATATCAGACATCGAGCTAGGTTAAGATAACGAAAGAAAATTCGAAATCTCTCCACTCTCCAATCGAATTCGTTGTCGAGGAAATCCGGCAAAATTACCGACTACTTCTAACGCCTCAGGCGATTGGAATTTATCCAGAAAATCAAAAGAATACTTAATTACTTCTACTGAAAATTATTCACTCCAATCGCTACAACACAGCTCCAATAAGATCACAAACGATTCCGAAGATTTCTGAATGGAAAGAGAGCGAATCTAATGAATTCCGAACTTATATAGACTCGGTTCTATGAAAAACTATTGATTTTCAAAAAAAACTAATGAAAAAGCGAAATAATTCTCTCCACAACAATAAAATGGAAATGAAACATAGAATGAGTACAACCCAGATACCAGCGACACCTTACGGATATAACTATAATTTTCATTGGTTATCATTACCTGTAGATTCTTGATTCGAATTTCAAACTGTTTGAATATTTAACTTGATGAAATGAGATTGAATTATTAATAAAATTATGAAAACTTAGTTTAAAAGATATAAATGATTAAATCGAGAAATTGGACTGTAACAACATTCTGTCTACAAAATTCCAGAAGTTGATTATTTGAAAACTACTTGAATCGATTGCCAAAATTTTAGTTATTGCTAAGTTGGCGTAACTGTTTTTTCATACTGATGCGGAGTTAGAACGAGATCTGTCATTTAGTTTGTTTTCAGTGCTTGATTTTGTCAGTTCCCACAAGTGTCTTTCGCGAATTTCACAATGAATAAAAATACCGAACAAAGAATTTGTCTCAAATTTTGTATTGCGAATGGAATTTCGTGTGCTGAATCGCTGAAAATGTTACAGAAGGTTCACGGTGAATCGACAAGGTGCATATGAGTGGTACAGTGAATTCAACATCGGTCGAGATATTCAACTGAAGTTAACATCGATAAAAAGAAGGAAAAGCCAAATGCAAATTGTCATTCAAGTTTGGGAGGAATAGTTAATGAACTTTCTGTATCTCACGAATCAATTCGTACCATTTTAAACGATTGTTTGTGCATGAAACGCGTTGCTGTAAGACTGAATTTTCCTCAGAAATTGAATCGCGTAGAGGTCGCTAGAACGAGTTAATTTCTACCCTAAATTCATAAAACGCATTGTGACTGACAACATGGGCTTATGAGTTTGAAATGCTAACCAGTCAATAAGCTTCGGAATGGCACTTTCCAACTGAACCGAAACCGAAAAAACCACGTCAAAGTCGATCAAAAATCAAGGTAATGTTGATTGTTTTCTTTGATTATCGCGGTGCTGTGCATTTATAATACTTGCCATAAGATCAGACGATAAACAAAGAATATTACCTAACCGTTATGCGGCGTTTGAGAGAGCACATTCGTCGAAAAAGATTTGTGGAAAGAAAAGTCATGGATTTTGCATCACGATAATGCACCATCTCACCAGGCTATTAGTGCGAAAGAATTTCTGACCAACAACTCAACAAAAACAATCGAACAATCACCGTATTCACCAGATATGGCACCGGCCGACTTGGATTCCAAAAAAAAAAACGTCTGAAAAATGGTTTCATGATTGGATTATTCATTGGCGTAAATGTGTTATTTCCGAAGAGGGCTACTTTGAAGGTGATTTTGGTGAGAAATAAATATTTTGTGTTTTATTGACAAATTCTCGCTACTTTTTTGACAGAATGTAGAGGGCGGTTCCAGTTAATCTAATGACATCTACGAGGCTGGATTGATAAGTCTCCGGCCTGATCAAGTAATGGCGCCACTAGGCCTACTTCGGAGGTGGCTTTCTACAGTACCATCCTTAGATAGCTTGTAGGTATAGTTTCATCCCGATCGCCATGTTTGTTTACGTTTGAGAGCACGCTGAACAAGACGCCTCTGTGTTGTTTGTGGAAATGGAAAATTGGAAAAGCGTGCTTTCATGAAATACTTTTATTTGAAAGGGTCAACGCCGAAGGAAATTAGGAAGAGATTGATTCAACACTGGGGACATCCTCCCCATCATATTCAACCGTTAAGCAGTGGGTTTCCGAGTTTAAAATGAGTCGTGTGAGCACTTCTGATGAGCCACGCTCAGGACGCCCCGTTGAGATCACAACTCCAGGTATGATCGAAAAAATTCATAAAATAGTGCTGGAAGACCGCATGAAGTGCGTGAGATAGCTGAGACCTGTAAGATGTCATATGAACGTGTGCAAAATTTTTTGCACCAACATTTGTATATGGAAAAGCTCTGTGCAAGATGGGTGCCGCGTTTACTAAAAATTGATTCGAAAAACCATTTATACCGCCAATTTGGCGCTGTATGAGCATAATGTAAACGAATTTTTGCGTCGATTCGTTACTGTTGACGAAACTTGGGTCCTCCACTACACTCCCGAAACCAAACAATAGTCTAAACAGTGGATTGGAATAGGGGAACCAACTCCAAAGAAGGCAAAAACAATTTATCAGCAAATAAGGTTATGGCTACTGTTTTTTGGGATGCAAGATGTATTATATACATTGATCACCTCGAAAAGGGTAAAACTATCACTGGTCAATACTACGCAGACTTACTGCAACGTTTTAGCCACGAGGTGCATATTAAACGACCAGTTATGATCTGAAGTTCGAATAGATGCCCCACGCTCCCTACTCTCCAAACCTAGACCCAGTGACTATTATCTGTTTCCTAACCTCAAAACATGGCTTGGCGGTAAGCTTTAGATAATCTATCCTCGTATATTATGACTCTAGCAAAACTTTTAAACATTCTTCTAGTTAGTTCCAAGCTTTCATTAGTGGTAGTATAAATTATTCCTTTTTCACTTATTCATTTACTCCTCACATTCGAATAGGGAACATATTGAACATAAAATCTTCAATGTTTTGTTTGTTTTCTTTCAAATCGGTCTTAATTAAATATCATTAATTTTCATCCAGCTGTGGAAAATTCTGAATTCTTTGAACACCATAAAAAACGAGAGCGAGACCAGTCAAATGCGCGTTCAATTGATTAATGGAAAAAGCGAAAAAAATCTAATCCGATTATTCCAGTTCGGGTACGTGCGGCTAATATCTAGATCACTGATTCTAAAGCAGTTTCCTATTTATGGTGTTTTTCTGTATTTATCTGTCCGGATCTATCAAGGTTAATTTATTGTAGATCGCCGTAAACCTTTTTCTACGAAGGTATTTTATAATTTCGAATGCAACGCATATCGTTCGTTATGCGGATGACTGGAATAAATTCGTTTTTCTGATTTTCACAAGAAACTGTTAAAAGAGAGTAATGACGAGTAATCAGTTTTATTTGAACTGCTCCGATTAATCTAGAAGATTGACTTTTACTTTTTATCAAGACGTTCAATAATAAAAGTCGAGAATTGTTAAGATACGTTCGTATTTTCTAGTTTATAATATTTTCGAAGGTTCTGAGTGGAGAATTCAATGTTTTCTTCTTCTTGTACGGCGGATCAAGGCAGAACTGAGTGAGTTCGAGAAAGTTTCCCTTTCGAATTGGTTCGGAGTTCTGTTTCGTCGACGTTCCAAACAGTTTCGTGCATAAGCATTGAGCAATACCCGAGCTAGTCGAATTATATATACTACGGGTCGACAAGAACGGGAGTGCGGGAGAAATAGCCCCTGCCCTTGTTGCGCGTTAACTTTGCCGGTTACGTGGCCAAGAGCTCAGTTCTCAATGAGACTTTAAAGCTTTAAGAAGAGCCAAGCGAATCTTTCTAATTTCATTTCAATATTTGTAAGTTTTGGCGAGGATGGAGTTCGTTTCCAATTTGAAAGGGAAAACATTAAGTGGGCAATCCAGGAAAATAATTGCGAATGTCATTCTTTTCATGAAATGAGAAGGGATGTAGAATGAACATGTAATTTCTTTGAAATAGGTTCAAGAACGTGTAGTTGTCGCAACAGGAGTAGGTTTGCGAACTGTGCGAAAATTTTCGAGCGAAATGAAAAAGATTGAAGATGGCGAAAATAAAAGGTTTTCAACACCCGATAAAAAGAGAAGAAAATCAGCGAAGGAACAGATCTCGATGACTTTGATAGAGCTCTGCTTCGTAGGTTCTTCGTCAATTCTTACGTCGTATCCACATTAAAGCGAATCGATCAAAAAATCGTCGATGAGAATGAATATGCAGGATCACGAGAGAGCATTCGAAAAGTTTTGAGAGGAATGGGTTTCCGTTGGATTAAGACGAAAACGAATAGAAAGCTACTTATGGAAAAACCTGAATAACAGCAACTACGTTTGAATTATTTAAGAAGCATCGAACGATACCGTCAAGAGAAGAGACCAATAATTTACATGGTCGAAACATATATTCATTCCTCCCATACACACAAGAAGGCTTGGAGTGACGAGACAAACGCCGGCCGGATAATTTTGAACGCCGATAGTAAATGTGGATTCGTACGAAACGCATATCTGGCCTTTAAGTCGAATTGTAAAACCGGTGATTATCACGATGATATGTATTTCGCAAACTACGAAAAATGGTTGAGAGAAAAACTTTTTCCAAATTTTCACAACATTAACTATAATAATAAAGAAATCGCAGTAAGAAACCTTGAACTTGGCACGACTTTGTCTAGATTTCATTACTTTTTGGGGATAAACAAGCAGCTACATCGAGACTTGGCTAGTTTTTTCACAGAATGTTTTTGGTGGGATTAATTTAAGAGATTCTGATTTGAAAACGATACTTACTCCTTATTTATTCAATGACATATGTCAATGAAATAATTTTGATTGTCTAATAATTTATTTCCGGTATATACGGTTACCGATTCTGAAACTTAACAATCATCATCACCTGGAAAATCGGATCGGGTCGTTAAAGCCCTCTTGATCGGAAAGAATGGATATTGTGTTGTTGAGGATGTTTGATCATCTTAATATTCCTGTGTATAATCTTACTACTTACGAAGGGATATTTATTTTCTCTTCAATTTTTCACATATCTACCTACCCACAATCAATCGATCATTTGATTGAAATGAAGAATGAAGCGTGAACACAAGAACTCTGATTCACTCGTTCACAACGCACTTACATAAAAATGAGCAAACCAAATGAAAATAATTGGATTCTCTTCAAAATTAATTCTAGTGGGAATAATAAATACTCTTCTGAGCACTTAAGTCTAAAAATAAGACCTACAATAGAGATATCAACTTTTCCTAATAATCCTTCAGCGTTTGTTCAAATGTACAGAATTAGGCAGAGGATGTTAAAATCGGATCCCTGGTGCTGTTTGCAATAAAACACACCTCCAAATATAAAAGACCCCATAAAACGGAACGGCGTTAATGGGGCATTCGGTTCTTCAAATAATAATTGCTTAAAATTCTCCCTTATTACTTTGTGTAAGCTGTTTACTATCATTACTTTCAGCTCGTAAAATAATCTAGATGATTTATAACGTCATGATAAGGTCTTCTGAAGTTCAAATTGAAAGGTCGAAGAAACCCAACGTATGTTTTCGGACAATAGAAAAATTATTTGTGATTTATGGTAACGAAAGGCGAAATGATTGTGATTATAGACCATTATGTTAATTCAGTGAGTGGTTGAACGATATAGGAAAATAATTAAGTTATGTGGCGTCATATTAATAGTTTAGATTATTTTGATGAAAAGAATTCGAATTTGAAGTAGGTATATCCATTTTTTAAGACTCAACTATCTCGATAGTTCAAGGTGAGACTAATTTTGTTGTTTCATCACGTCACAAAATTGTCTTTGAAATAATTAATTTTTGTGGTCATAGTTTCCTCGAGTATTTCTTCCAATTTTATCTCTCTTCGTAATGGCTGTTATGGAAATCTAACCTATCATTTTATACGAATTCGAAAAAAATATAACTTTCTTCGTCTCCAAACGGAGGCAGAGAAATAATTTTGTTTGAATTCGTTTAATTTTTCAGATATATCTCGAAAAGTAATGCACCGATCGATATAGAATGAAAAGTGAATTATCGTCACCTATAAACCCTATAATTTCAATTTCAATTGTCTTTTATCTGCGGAAACCTGTTTTTTCTAATTTTACGAATTATTCAGGATACGAAGGACATTAGAGATCCTCATGGAATTTTTTTCTGTCCTACTAATTTTTGTTTTCTGGTGAAAATTTTGAAGAATTATACCGTGGGTATACCTTTTGTTTGGAGTATATTGTTAACTGCTCTTGTGGTCGCTGATCTTGGATGGAAGACCAAAAAAAATTGCAGTTTGTACAAGACATGTTATGATAATTCCTGAATTATTGCATAATTCCTCTTAATTGAGAGAAAAAATTTTACCGAATCTGAAAGATTTATCTTTGGAAAAGACTTTCATACAGTTACACAAATACCTATTCAAAGTTTCAAGTTGGAGATGCCATAACGAAAATCATTTATACTTTAATTCCTTTTTTCCGTGTAGAATTCCGAAAAATACCCTTTCACTGTTCTGAGGTACTTGAAATATTTCTTTCCAACTTCATTTTGTATGTTTGAAAGATGGCATCGCCACCAATTATATATATATTTATAATTTATTGAAAAGAGGGGAGAAACCGAAAAGTCTTAACATGTCAAATTCATGGTTCTCTTTTGTGTACCAGCATATTCTCTTTCATGATCTCAACCCGAAAAAATTATGAGGCGACCTTATAATACTATTAGCTAGAGTAAGTTAATTTTTTCTTTGTCTTAACCTCCGTAAGTACTGATGTCAGAGAAAAAGAAAGATCAATTTTGAAAGTTATCGGAAAGGATTTGCTTTGTTCTCTTACTCTGGATTCGAAAGTGATGAATTGAACAGTGCACATTGGTGTCATTTTTTCTTGTTTGAAAGAAAAGGTCTTTAGGTGATGTTAGGCAAACCTGGAAACTGTATCAGTTAAAATCATTCTGAACTCACCATAATATACAAAGTCTCCTAGTTCTTGATCAACTGATAGTTGTTATTGTTATAAGATTACCTGAATAAGTGCCTTCGAACTTTGTCCCCCAAGAAAGCTAAAACCGTAGAACATGGTCGTTTTTGATTTTTTTAATGCCTTGAAAGAATATGATGTAAGAAGAAGGGGGAGAAGCGAGAACGTTCCTTCTTCTGTTGATGGTGAATATTTCACCTCTATCACATTATTCAAAAGGAAGCTGGCAGACCTGATAAAATATACGAAATCATCGAAAATAATGGATTATGAACATTGAAGAGTTTTTATTCAAGGAACAATATTCAACCTTCCGTAGAATGTTAGATATCCGTCCTTGAGGGAGCTGGTTTTCCGATCCATGGTTGACAACCAGATAGGAATGATGAGCGTCGGTCCTAGCTGACACGGTGTGTAGCGTTGCGTGTAATGTCGAACTAGTGTGACTGCTTAAAGTGAAGTGGCTTCTGTCTCGGTTCGTTGGAGGCCGCAGTAACATTTACATGTTTACTGGCACTCCAACGAATAGTGATGAGTAGGTGGCAGTGTAGCCTGATGTTGAGAATGGCTATGCAATGCTGACCGTAGCTGCTGTCCATTGCTCCTATTCATGACATCTGACCACGTGGCCCCGGTTGACGGTGATTATGAAGAGTGGATCGGAAAAGCAGCTCCTTCAGGGAGGGATATTTAACATTCTACGGAAGGTTGAATATTGTTCCGTCAATAAAAATTCTTCAATGTGTGTACAGATTGCGATACACGCGCAAGTAGTAATTTTCAGAGCTTTTATGGATGATGAAGGTACATTATGATTTCTTGATTCCTAACTATTATTTCTCCACAATGCAGCAGTTTTATTCGTACTGCATCTATTAATATAGAATTCCATAGATGTAAAGTATTTCTTGTTGTCGACATACTCAAAAATTATGTTACTATGCCGTGAAATGAAAAAAAAAATCATATCTGGTTCTTCGTCATTCAATTCTGGTCATCTTGGATGTTAGTTTCAACGTCATAACCTTTCATCAATGTTCATTTGGAGCTTTGAGAATTATCTGTTAGATTTGTTCTGATGATCATTTCGTTAATATTTCAATAACCTTGATGTGCACTTTGATGTCTCCTTCAATATTTTAGTCTTCAGAAAACCGGACTTATTTAACGTCTTGAAACAAACTGCATACTTTCTAGTCATTCAACAATGTTTTGGACAATCATTAAGGACATTTAGTTTCAGTCAAACTCACAAAGAAAAAGAAGAAACTAATTTTACAAATACCAAATTATGAAGATCATTCAGTCTTGATAGCTTTGTTAATCCTTAAAATTGCCGCATTTGATGAACCCACATGTGATGGTTGAAAAACAAATGCTTTCGAAAAATGTCAGCGTTCAGTGCAGTTTTGGCTGGGGCTGATCAAGCAATGGTGCTTGCATCACATTATAATTTAGTTCTTTCTGTCTAAATTGGATGATGTGATTTCAACGAGTCCGTAATCTTAACGTTCAATTTCTGCATGAGTCATTTTCTGCTTAAGCAATCTGGAGATGAGCATTCGCCTCGTGTGACTTGGATGATAGTGTTTTTATTTTTCTTTGTAGCCAAAGGTCCAATCCCACAAGTTGACAAGCACATGTGCATTGAAGGGAAATCGTAAGCTACATCAGAAAAGTTCGATGATATTCTATGTGTAACCATATCCCATGTGGTTTATGTTACAATGCAGTAATAATCTGACCACAATAGGAAGAGGTCTCCGCCTTGACACGGAAGGTTGCCGGTTTCTGCATTAAATCAAATATTGGTTGAAATTCATATTATATTTCCATTCATCCCTCAATTTCTTCCACATTGGACATCAGCTTGTTGTGAGAGTTATTTCAGAGAACAATCTATCTGTTTCGGTTTGAGCTCTTGGTTATTATATGAAACTTCTTTGGAGCAATCTCCGACATAATGTTTTCTGGCTATGGGTTAATTGGAACATCGATAAAATGTCAGATGTCAAAGCGGCGCCAAAGCGGGCGTCCCGTTTACGGGGAATGTTGCGTTTAGTGTTACCTTAAGGTCGTTATAATTTCAAAGTCAGTCGAGCGGAATTCGGAACGCCAACATTGAAATTGTGTCTATTATTAGCGGAGAGATTTAGACTTCCAGACAAAACAGTTGTTGTAAACCGGGTATAAAATCGATTCTGTATATCTCAATTGGATCGGGACATTCGGAGTTAATTGGATCTCGGTTAATTACCCCACAAAATGCTAAACTGGGATGTGAAGTACGCTGTAATTTACGATGAGGGATTGGGAAAAACGAGTCGACCAGAGGTAAATTGAGCTTCCTTAGTGGCATTAGAACATAAAACTATTTTACTCCTGCTGGATCGCCCATTTACGTTTTGCGAACAATATTCCAATAATTGGTGTTTCAAAAAAGCTCCTTCGCTAGAGAACGCGCAACGCACTCAACAGAGACCTGGAGCGTAATCATGCTACGCTGAAATTGAAGTCGTTTACGATGCTCCATTTTAATTTTATTGGACTGTTAAAATCTGAAGTCGCTTGTGCATGAAAAATATTTATTCGAAACGAGAACGGATTTCATTAAACTGGACTAATAGTTTCTATTAAAGGGAGGAGTAGAATAAGTCTTTTCCTTTGGAGTTGCTGAGGTACAAAAACTAATTAATTGTTAAGCAAATTGGGGAACCAAGTACCACCACGGAGAAAACGAAAACAACTTTTTTGTCATAAGCTTTCATTCAATTTGCTCGTCAGCTTGGAAAATCTAGCAACTGTATTTTAAAGCACTTATCCCCAACTGACATTTTTATACACGTATGTTCAGATGAGAATGCATGGTTAGCTAAGTAACGAATTATTTTTATGTGTTTCTATGATGCTGGAAACAAAAAGAGAAAAAATCGATATCAGAATTAATTGAATACGAATACGAGCTATCCATTATCGTGATATAGGTATAGGTTTGATGAGGAAAATACGAAATATGTAGAATTAATATTCGACATTATTATTTTCATTTTAGTAGAAAAGATATATCGAATGAAAGTTTTATTTATTTGATTTTTATTTTTGAGATTGTTCTTTTCTTTCAATAGTAGCTTATTTTAATGAGTGTCTTCTTTGGAATTACTTTCTTGAATATTGTAAAAGTTGCAGAGTTGAATCGCAGAGATAAACCCATCTCGTTTATTTTAGTAAATTTTAATTTTATGGAACACATCCACTCACACTTCCTTACTATCTTGATCAAAAAGGAATTCATTCAGAAAAATCGAAAGACAATATTATTCATCGTAGTCTATATTGTCTCCTTCAAAGTACTCCTCATTGACTACAACACACTTGTACGAACGTTCGATACAAAGTCCCAAACGTTTTCTGTATGGCTATCAGAGCAGTCTTCGATTTTCCGATCTCCTTTCGACTGATGAATTTTGTTCCACGTAGTGGTTTCGTAACTCAATCGAACGAGTTATAGTCAACTCGTTTATTTTAGTGAATTTAATTTTATGGTACCACTCAATTCCACTATCTTTATCATTCCTTCAGAAAATCGAAAGATATTATTCATCGAAATTGATATTGTATCCTTCAAAGTACTTCTTATTGACTACAACACACTTGTACCAATGTACCAACGTTCGATACAATCTTCCAAACGAATCTTCGATTTTCCGATCTCCTTTTGACAGCTGAATTTTGTTCCACGTAGTGTCTTTGTAACTCAATCGAACAGAAAGAAGTCACGGGAAGCCAAATCAGGTGAGTTTGAAGGCTGTTGGATGGTGCTCGATGTGCTTCTGCTTAAGAACTCACAGATAACTATGGCATTCTGTGACGCTGCACTATTGTGATGCAAAATCTACGAATAGTTTTTCCACAAATGTTTTCCTTTCAAGCGAACTGCTTTACTCAAATGTTTCATGACAGTCTTTATTGAGTGTCTTCTGTTAAAAATTCGTGATGCAAGATGCCTTTGTGATCCTTAAAAACCATGAGCATTAACTTTTTTTGGTCGACGTGGTTACATTTGGTCTTAGCTCCTCGGGTGAAAGCTATTCACTCGGATGTGAATTCGCCAATTTGCTGCCAATACGTAATCTAACCCAAATCATTGACTACAATGACTCTGATAGTAAATTTGCTTTTATTGATCAACAGTCCTTTTTTTCTCGTTGTTTCCGTCAGTTTTTGATGTCGACGGCCTACCACTATGTTCGTCGTCTTCTATGGACTCTCGACTATTTCTAAAACGTTCGTATCATTGATGAACAACTGTTTTTTTCAAAGAATGGTTGCCGAAATAATTTGGCACAATTCTTCACGCCATTGAATCCGTTTTCGGCTCTGATTTCAATACAAAGAAAGTAGTTTCGAATTTAATTCCTTTCTACACATTTTTGGAAATGGAAAACACACGTATTTAGACAATTGTTTGCACAAGTTTTACAAATGTCAAGCTATGACGATAAAATTTGTAGGGGATATCAATGACAGATATGGTAACCTAAAAAAAAATCCAGATTCAATGAGTGACTGCTCCTGTCGTTGACAATTCCGGTAACTTTTCGATTAAGGTTGTATATCCTTGTGATGAGATTTCCGTGCGACTACCAAGTCGTTATATTTGTTGTAGCTAACTATGTAGAGTGAGAAGTTTGTGGAATATGTATAGTAATAAAGATAGTAATTGAAAAGATTGACTTGGTTTTGTATGAGGTCTGCCAACTAATAGCAATCAAAATTTTGAAACGAAAATCGCAAACTTAAGTTAATATTTCGATTATATATTTTCTTGGTATTTGGTCTCTCTTCACATACAACCCCGGGATGGCAAATAGTATATGCGTTATGAATATAATAATTTCGATTCGTGAAGCAAAGTAATTTTTCTTCAATATGCGAGAACTGTGTTTCTATTTACAAGTATAATGTTTGAATATTTTTTCTAATATTCTTTTTTTCAGGTGAGTTATTCTGAAACTACATTATTATATTCTTTGAGGTAAAGTACGAATATATTCCACTAAAACCATTAACTTTCACCTAAATTTACATGATTTAAAAATTATAGTGTAGTAGAAATATGAGTTAATTTTTTTTCATTTTCCACAAGATAGGTTATTCTTATCTCTTTCGAATAATTGTCTCAACTTGAACCTCAAGTTCGAACTGGGAAAACCTTTTTTTACTGCGCTTACACATTCATTATTGCACATCTTCTGTAAATTAAAAAGAAAAGTTTTTGACTTGTTTAGTTCTAAAGTTATTCATTTTAGTGTTTTACAAATTTTCTTTTTATGGCTATAACAAGAAAAATTGTAATTATTAGCTTACTGAATTGAAAAATCATTCGAAATCTTTCACAAACATTTTGTGTGTAAATTGAAAAATGAAGTCAATCGCTTTCTCGTAATCAAGTAATCAGCATGTAATTTGTGTTGTTTAGTTTTTGAAAATTATTTGTAAAATTATAATGTCAATTAATCTTGATCTACACGTGGTACACTTCGTTATAAAGTATTTGTGTGTGTTTATTTGGATTTATGATTCAAAATTAGGTTGTATTTTGTAATCTGTCTATTGTAACAAATGTCGAACGTAGAATGAACTTCAGTCTCGATTAATTTTGTCTTTAGATCTCAGGATACTCGATTTTCTCATGGCGATTGCAACTATTGAATGTGTAGTAGGAACATTTAGTTAAATTTCAAATGCAATCTGCATATTATTATAGGAAGAATATTTACTTTCAGTTTTATGAAACCGCAAAAATCTTAGCGTGCCGAGTTTGCACCTTTTGTGGTAAAAATTGAAAAATATAATCGGTTATATGAAACTGATCTTGACATACCTGAACTCCATAGGCGAAATTGTATTGTGGATGAGGATCGTAAGGTTCGGCTTTAACTGCAACTGCAGGAGCGGCATGCGCTACCAGCGCAGTTGGAATCAAACCTGGTCTAGCTTCGACTGCCACCATCAGGGCAGCTACGGAAAAGATAACCTGCGAAAGACCAACGATTAATTGATTTATTATTTGAATAGCTGTAACACATCAATTTGAAGAATTTGTTTTGCAATGGGTTATTCGTTTATGTCGTTGGCATCTTATTTGTTTATCGTAAAGTTATGGTATAAACGTCGAATGAGAGGACATTTTAGTAATCGACTTCATTGTCACACATCGTGAAAGATATAATGAACGAAATATGAAATAAGAGAAGATATTAAATAAGAGAGGGCCGAGATGAGATCCCTGAGGTACACCTGATGTTACATGTATTTCTCTGGAACAGAAGTTTTTATATTTTACAATCTGTACCCTACCATACAAGAAGCTACCCAGCCATGAGAGTAAATGACCAGTTATGCCTATGGCCTTTAGTTTACTCATCAATATAATAAGGTTTTTGAAAAGTCAGTATATATGCAGTTCAGCTGAAATCCAGATTCAAATTATGTCCTTTGTGTAAAACGCTAGGTTGGTAATGGTTGAGCGACCTTTTCGAAACCTGTGTTGCTCGTTTATAATGATGGAAGAACACTTCCATGAGAGATAACTGCAAACCTAACAGTCCAAAATTGTAGGTATGGCAGACAGCAAAGAAATGCCTCTGTAATTCGAAATGAGTGATCTTGAGCCACTTTTGAACAACGGGATTACGAAACTACGCTTCCAAAAAGCGGGAAACACCCTGACTTGAAAGATTGTACAAATTAATAAGAGGAGAAGCTAGTACAAAGGCACATCGTTTCAGAACAAAGGATGGTATACCATCACACCCAGTGTCCTAAAAGTAATCAAATCTGTTGAAGACGTATTGAAGAAGTATTCGAAATATCTACATTAATTCCACTTACTCGATTGAAATTATTTATTCTGTCATAAAATGTGTCATACAGTGTATTCAAGAGCAGTCGAGATGTGGTGGAAGATTGGCCTCGCTCTGGTCGACCATCAACATCTTCAACTGAATGGAACAATGATAAAGTGAAGGAAACGGTAATTGAATATCGTCATTTAAGTTTGAGAGAGATAGGCAATGAACTTTCGGTGACACGTAAATAATGCTAAATAAATATCTGTGATATTCCTCAACGATATCAAGACACATCTTGTCTTCCCATCTCTACATCTTTGTATAGTAAATCTCTGTAATTCGCCAAGACTGTTTGACCATCATATTATTCGAGATCTAAATTAGAAGATGATTTCGTTCGTTTGTCATCTCCAACAATAAAAGGCGAATGAATGAAATATTCAATCATTTTATTGAAAGCATACAATGCTCGTTAAAATTGAGCTCATTCAGCCGTAGAGGCATTAACAACTAGTTCAACGCATATATTACAATTCAAAATAATTGCCCATTAATTTGAATCGTAATGGGGATTTTTCTGCGAAAAAAAGTCATTACATGTCTATCCGATGTTTCTTGATCCGTAATGTGTGATATAAATTATTATTCATTATTTACTCAGCTGATAGACGTCAAAATAAAGATATTATATCATTATACTAACGTGAGGTTTGTCACGGATTGTAATAACATTATCAATATGTCAGAAGTTATTTGTGTTAATTAAAATCATGGATAATGATAAATTGTCTACTATCTCATACATTGTGATTACACCCACTTGTTTCAGTTCATATATTCAAGATATTCAAACCTCGTATTCTTTCCTTACTATGAATGATTGTGTCAGGTTGATTGTTACTCCTGTTAGTAATATTGCTTTTGTTTAGTAATAGGTAATCCATACAGTGTGATTAAACGTTGCTGAGTACATCGATTAATTAATTATTCCGTACAAAAATAACATTTTGTATCTAGCATGTTGTTGTGAAATCAGAACAAAATTTAATTTAATTTGCATTTGAAATGTACTGGGATTCATTGGTATTCATTGACGAAATTCTCAAAGGAATAACTGATTGGACTAGAAGTTGTAGGAACCTTCGGAATGACTATTGTCAAATTCTATTCTGAACTCTTATTCAACGATATATCGTTGGTGAATTTTTCGTGGAGCGACATCTATACTCTAGCATTAGAAACAACTACCGCCCCGTTGCAGTTCTTCAAATTATGTCCAAAGTGATGAGTCATAAATGATGAACTCATCAAATATCTTGAGTTGCAGGAAATTATTAACGACCGTCAGTATGGTTTTCGCAGGCAAAGATCGACAGGAGATCTGCTCGCCTACGTCACTCATGTTTGTACATCAACGATGGAAAAGCATGGGAAATCTAGAGCAATTGCCCTCTACATCTCTAAATCCTTCAATAGGGTTTGGTATGCAGCCTTGTTGAATAAACTTGCTGCATATGGGCTTCCCGAAAAATTGCGGGGTTGGATAAGAAGCTTTCTCTCAAATAGATCAATACAAGTTGTGGTCGACGGTAAAACATCTGATTGTTTCCGGTTGCAAGCAGGGATCCATTCTTTCGCCAACCTTGTTTCTTTTGCAGATAAACGATCTTCTGTCGTTTACAGAGAACAAGGTCTTTGGTTTTGCAGACGATTGTACCCTGGTTTCGTCTTTCAGTAGTCTGCGGCCGATTACAGCTGCGGAATATCATCGTTAGAGATGTCAACAGATTAATAACCTGAACTCTCACTTACAGAGGATATCTGAGTGGGGTCAGTTGAACCTGGTGAGCTTCAACGCGAGCAAGACGCAAGCAACTACGTTTTCTAAAAAGGTCCCCGCTGGAGAACCTCCTCTGATGATGCAACGCCAACAAATTGCATCCAAAGATTCGATGCACCTTCTCGGAATAACGGTCAACTCCGGATTCTGCTGACATGAGCATGTATCAGCAATAGCTAAGTGGGCATCAGCTAAACTTAGTTTTCCTTTCAGAGCCAAGCGATACTTCACGTCATCTCAGCTGTTGCTTCTATATAAGGCGTAGATTCGACCTGCTTTGAAATATTATTCCCATGTATAGGAAACATTCGTTGCGGATGTTAGATAGTGGGCAAAAACGGGCTGTGCGCCTCATCGACCACCCGGAGATCACCCGCGATTTCCAACCGCTGGCTCTTAGAAGACAAGTTGCTGACCTTTCTCTGTTCTACATTTACTTCCACGGAAGATGCTCCAAGGAGCTGAAAGAGCTTGTTCTGGAAAAACTCATGTTTTTGCCGCAACACTAGGCTAGCAAGGAGTTGTCATTATATGGCGGTACATTGAACGACTCCTCGAACCTCTCTATATGAAAATTCCTTCGTTTACAGGCCGGTGAGCTGTGGAACTAGCTTCCGTCCAGCATCTTGTCAACATCCTACAATTTGGCCCTCTTCAAGGCGAGTAAACAGACACCTCAATTCGTCCCAAGTGCCTATTCATGTGGTGTAACAGGTTCGCCTATTCCTGGGAAGCGCGCATAAAAAAAAAAATAAAAACTGTAGTAAATGGATTCATCTTAAGTATGATCGAAATTCCAAGTCACACCAGCTGTTGAAAGTATAGATGTCAGTGTTTCTTTAGATGGATAAAATTGAAAATCCTGCCGTAATAAAATTATTTGTGAAAAAAAGGTTTGAAGGTTGAAGATATTCACGAGGATGTTGTAAATATTTTGCGTGATGATGCTCCTTCAGAAAACAATGGCGTGCAAGTGGGGTTTTGAATTTCAACGTGGTCGTACAAGCCTTAGGACGTCCTAAATGTGCTACTTCTGCAGAAATGATTGATTCTGTACATGATATGATTATGATGATAGGTGATTGATCAAGCGTGAAACGGCTTCTGCAGACATTCTAAAAATTTAGGTTTGTGAAGGCTTTGGTTTCGACAATGATGTAAAAATTCCGAAGAAATTTTCTCAAAATCCGGGTGACTGTGGAAGCAGAAACAGAGTGACATTTGAATGTCTTATTCATCAACTCGAGGTTGACAAAAATCCCATCAAAAGTATGAAATGTGAATAAGTGGCAAGTCGCGCAACGTAACCCAAAAAGTTGTGGAATCGTATAACTGTGACTGAAAACTATCCGGAAATTCTCATTCAAATAGCTGCAGACATGCTGGATCGTGCGAATTTTGATCACACGTTCATGGGACGGAGCATAACTGTTCACGAGACATGGCTCTATGAATACGACAACTAACGACCAAAAATCGTCGGAATGGGTGGGAAAAAATAAGCCAAAACGGAAAAAACCTAACTAAAGTCGTTCGAAAATCAAGACCAAGCTGATCGAGCTAGGGTTATTAATGACTTTAAGGCCAAACACTAGATAAATACCATCGAGCAGCCGCCTCATTCGCCTGATCTAGCTCTGTGTGACTTTTTCTTTTCTCCAGACTGAAATTGCCGCTCCGGGGAACCAGATTTGATTCCATCATAAAAGAAAATTCTGAGGGGGTGTGGTGGAAGCACCACTGCTTAAAGATATTTTCCCCCAAAATACAACAGTATTTCGATGTATTTTCATTCGAAATCGACACATTTTGCAATCATTGAAAATAACTCGTCTGCTGACGAACCATCCTGTATATTCTTCCGAATATGTCAAAACTCAAAAATTATTACTCATTTGTGTTGAGAATCAAAAGAGCCTTGCAATGACCTATCTTCCCTATTCAAAAAATGAGTTTTGTGCACCCCTGCTTTGGGGGTTGATGTAAAATGAAATCACCGTGTGTTAAAAGATGTTCCTTTTCAGACAAAAATTGACCTGTTCTGCTTTTTGTCCAGAAACGAATTTAATTTACCATCCGCAAAAAAAGGGACCAAAAGATATTGAAAACGAAACGGAAATCTCGGGGTGTTTAATTTTTCGTTCGGTTACATGCTAAACACAAATTCAAAAATTGAACTTACTGTGTCCGCTAGAAGTATCTTCGAATTTTGATGACAAAATCAAAGAACTTCAACTGGCGATAGTTCGTATACAATAAGGTATAATCGTTTATAATTGAGTAATATACCTAGTTTTAATAAGTCTCTTTGTCACTGGAAATTCAGATTTTTAACTTCATGAGCAAAGAAGCTACAGGGGGGTCGAAAATGCCATAAGAAAGGATACTAAGACTTTGTATTCGCTCGACTGATAAAGCTGTTTATATGAGAAATATTCAGATTATCAATCACAATTAGAATACTTTTCTTGAGATTAATCAGGTTCATTACTCATACTTTTGGAATTTCTCAGTTATCCCTATGGATTTCCAAACACCTCATTTTCGTTTTAAAAACTTAACTTAAAAACAAAGATTTCAGAATTATATTTGAATAATATGATTTTCCATACGTTCAAGGATCTTTATCAATTGCTAATCAATAACAAAAAAACACTTTCTCTGCACTTGCATCATGGAGCGCGGGAATGTTGAACGATTACAAATGAAAATCATGTTTGGATGACATTTCGCTCTATCGGGACTGTTCGGAAGAGTGGGACCCACCGCGGGCACCCTCTTAAACTAAAACAAATCCGGGGAAATCCATACAAATGAGACGAATTTCATAATATGAAAAAACACTGAAGAAACTATCTACGAGAAATTAAACTTGGAGAAAGGAATTTGATTTCTATGTATAATTTCCATCTTGTCAATAATTGTTAAATTTTTGTTCAATATGAACTCCAATCTTTAAATTAAACTGAATGAAAACGTTATTTATTATATATTTGTTGATTATCTATGGACGAAAATAAAAATTGTTGCAGTATTGATGAAGAAGTTACAGGTTCTTCAAGAAATTTTTTAACACTTCAACTCTATAATTAAATTTCATAAATTTACTAAAAAATAATAAATACCTGCAATTTATTATTTTAACGGTATGCATTTTTTAACAATTTGAATACCCGATTGAAGCTGTAAAGACGGTTCCACTTTTTATCATTGTGTAATCGTAAATATTTATATAGAAGTTTGAGTTTTAGCATATTTTTATGGATTCTAGTTCATTTAACAAGTTGATACATATGCAAAAATTGTGAAAGATGAAATCTTGATGATAATTCAAAAATTATAAAGTTCCAGAATGATTAAATAGCGTCAGCGGTGTGAGATGAATTATCATTAGAAGATCGTGTTTTTAAACTATTCCGATTGTTGAAAATAATGTATTATTATAAAGAAGAAATAAATCATCGTTCTTCAAATTTTCCGAACCGAGCGCCATATATTGGAATTTATTTCGCGGTTTTGCCAACACAATTCACATCGTCGAATCGCCTTAAAACTAGATTATAATGACACCAAAACATACCTTGGCGATCATGTTTAATCGAAACAACAAATCTTACACGAGTCGAACTGAAAACTGAATTGATGATTGGTCCACAGGCCCAGCAGGTTTATATATACCGGTGCACTCAATATTATGCAACAATTTCATATGAGATCACGCCTCGTTCGGGTAGCCAAGGTGGTGGTAAAAACAAGAATCAGTTTCGTTATTTTAGGGGGACACAACAACCCCCACTTGATTGGCGATCATTCATTTCGAAGGAAATTTTCGCCTATTCCACGCGACCGCGCCCATTTTTGGTATTGTTTGGTGTTCTGATAATTTCCATGCATTTTTGGCTCGTAATGTTTGTTGCTCAATCGTCATTTATATTAATTGCGAGCTTACGGTTCTTGATTAGATTTAGGTCCATTGGGAAGGTCGTTTTTTGTTGAAACTGTCATGTCAATTCTAGTTGTTTTGAAGTATCGAGATTGGGAACTGAACGTTTCGACATTGATGTATTGAAGTGATTCGTAATATACATTACATATATCTCATATCACTATTCTTACAAATAATATTAAATCAGTTTCTTTCGTCTATATTATTCTGTTTAAGGAACGTGATTATTGTATCAAGTCAGTCGCTGTATGTTTTTCTATAGAATCGCTATGATTACATACATATGGGTAACTACTGGTAAAATCCAGTGTAGGTTAGACATGGTACAGTTGTGTCAATTTTGGTTTGATCGCCAATAATTTTGTTAATTTATTAACTAGTAAAAGAAGACACGTGTATTGTAATTTGAAAATTTTTCTACGTAAAAAACTAATAAATTGTCGCTGTTGGGGAAAATTCAGTTTGATACTGAAACGGTTCACCTGTCTTTACGATTGAACTTGAAAGAGAAAAAAAAATATAAAAACAAAAAAATTTGATTATGAACTGATGGACTGTAAGAATTAATTAAAATAGGCCGAATCCCAACACAGTAAAGAAAGGATAAATGAACTCAAGAAAGTAACAATATTTTCTTACCTGATAAGCAGAAAATAGATGGAAATGGATCTTGTAGTAGTACTCACCCTCCAGGGACAAATCGATTGAGCTCAACAACCGTACCCGAGGTGGAAGATCCTTGTTGTGAAAAAGCTGCAAGGTGTCAATCAGAATCCACTTATCCTTAAAAATTGGCACAAAACGCCACTGGTGAACGTGAAGAAAAAAAACTCGACACGAACCAAAGTCTTTGAAGTCAATATTCAAGGAATATTTAATGTTCTTTATGGAAGCACTTTCGTTTTGAACGAAATGAAGTTCAATGAATGAACGAAAATTTCGACTTTTCGAAATTATGAATGAATAATTAGGAAGCAGATATAACAGTGTGCATACAGATGCGTATGTCATTCGACTGACTTGAAATAACAAATTGAAAAATAAGGAAAACGTATTTCCTTGTCGGGTGCAGAGAGAGATAACTACATATTTCACAGCTGGATCATAGAAAGAAAAATGAAATGTATGCGTTTATTTACTTTGCGTAAACAGTCGCCAAATACTATGTATTTACTTATTTCAATATAATGGGAAAGTGTCACAACCAGCTACATACCAAGGGCGGTTATGACTGAGGTTAGGTTAGAAGTCAAAGGTTTGACTTTACTTGATTTTGCAACCCAAAAGCTTGATTTGACATCAAGCTTTTTCAAGCTGATCAAAAGCTTGATACTTATAAAATAATAAAGTTAAGTTGACTTCCTAATCGCTTGTTGCCGTATCTGTACAGGTGGAAGATAACTAAGTAGTATTTCTACTCATACAGAATTTTTAATTGGCTTTGACTCACTGTGATTTTCAAACTTAGTACGTTCGATCTAGTCGATTCGTTTCGCAGCGCAACAAGTACATACAAAAACTTCCGCCAGGAAATTTGGTTGATTCAAAGAAAACCAACCAGGTAAAAAACTTTTGTGTTCAACACCCAAAAAAATATTGATGTCTAGAACCTACAGTAGATTTTTATATACCTAATATAGAATAGATTCAAATGAAATGATTCTTCCAGAGGTTTTTCGTTTCATTCGTTAAGAACTCAATATTCCTTTTAAAAATTTACAAGGTGTTCAACGAAAACTAAACAGAGGCTTTATCTACCAAGATATTCATTTCTGATCAAAACGCAAAAACAGGTCAATTTTTTTCAAGGGGGACATCTTTTGGGGTACAAAACTTGCCTGAAATATCAACCCCCTGAGCGGGGGTTGCAATCCTTGAACATTTTGAATAGGGAAGATGGGTCGAGTGATGACTCAAAAGAAAGGTGGTATCTTTGTCTGCATCCCCGTGAACGAATTTTCATTTTTGATTGAAAACTGTAGAAGATATAGAGTGAGCTACTGAAAAATAGAGAAGACTATCTATCGCCCTGAGCTATTCAAGTATTAGTGCAGAATAATGGAACAGATTCCTTACAGATCAGAGGCTGTCATCTTTGATCTAAATGAATCTATCCCAGTTTTTCGCACTAATACTCCAATAGTCTTGGGGTTTCAGTGTCTCACTCGGTATCTACTACAGTTTTCAATCAAGAATGAAAATTTCTTCACGGGAATGCAGACAAAGATGATACCTTTCTTTCGAGTTATCACTCGACCCGTCTACCCTCTTTCAAATTTTCAAGGGTTGTCACCCCTGCTCCAGGGATTGAAATTCGAGATGAGGATGGTACTCGATGATGACTGTCATTAATCAGCATGGATCTGTTCCATTTTACCTCACTGAAACTTGACTAGTCTCAGGGAAATAGTCTTTCCTATCTTTCAGTTGCTCATCCTGTATCTTTTATAGTTTTCAATTAAAAATGGAAATTCGTTCAAGGCAATGTAGACAAAGATACCACCTTTCTTTTGAGTCATCACTCGACCCATCTGTTTTTGCGTTCTGATCAGAAATGAATATCTTGGTAGATATAGCCTCTGTTTAGTTTCCGTTGAAGCACCCTGTATACCTAATATAGAATAGATTCAAATGAAATGATTCTTTCAGAGGTTTTTCGTATTATTCGTTGAGAACTCAATATTCCCTTTAAAATATATAGGGAACTGAAAGAAATTCACAAGTGTCGTCACCTTTCGGCCAGGAGTGTAAGCATAATAATCTATCGATTAAGGTTTACTACTTTTGGCGATATCAAGCAGAACCCTTTCGGATAATGAGTGAATTTCCGAGAATCGAGATTGAACGGTGATTCCTCGAGAACTTGTCCTGAAGAGAAAATTCAACATTGTATAGCAATTATGTGTTTTTTTTATGCGCGCTTCTCAGGAATAGGCGAACCTGTTACACCACATGAGTGGGCGTTTGGGAAGAATTGGGGTGTCTGTTTACTCGCTTCTTGAAGAGGGCCAAATTGTTGGATATTGGAAAGATGTTGGAAGAGCGAGTTCCACAGCTCACCGGCCCTGTAAACGAATGAATTCTGATAGAGAGAGGTTCGAGGGGTCGTTAAATGCACCGCCATATGATGAGAACTCCTTGCCAGCCTAGTGTTGCGGCAAAACATGAGTTTTCTCGGAACAAGCTCCTTGGAGCATCTTACGTGGAAGTATCTGTAAAACATAGAAAGGTCAGCAACTTGTCTTCTGAGAGCCAGCGGTTGGAGATCGCGGGTAATCTCTGTGTGGTCGATGAGGCGCACAGTATCCAACATCCGCAACGAATGTTTGGGCGCAGATCCCAACACATGGGAACAATATTCCAAAGCAGGTCGAACCCGCGCCTTATATACAAGCAACAGTTGAGATGACGTGAAGTATCGCTTGGCTCTGAAAAGAAAACTAAGTGTAGCTGATGCCGACTTAGCTATTGCTGATACATGTTCCGCATGAACAGTGACATTCGTTTGCGAGGGCACCGGTTAAAATTGAAGAAAGAACCGTTCACTGCAACAACCAGTAAACATTTTTTTTGCAACCGAGTGTTTTCGGTATGGAATGACCTCCTGGTGGAAGTCATTGAAGCTGTTTCGGTCAGTACGTTTAAGAACAGACTGGATGCTCATCTCTTTTCGTACTGAGACAGCGTATTTTTTGTTTTTTATTCATTATTCATTAACATGAAGTTCAAATCTTGTTATAATTCATTTAAATTTACCCTCATCCAACATTCATACCAATTTGCTATTTGTATCAATAATTTAGATTTCACTCATTAGTTATTTTCCCTATGTTGTGAGCAGACTGTTTTATTTGTTTTTGTCAATATCGGGCTTACGGGAAAACCCTTGCTCAAATCAGTTTGGTAATAATAATAATGTTCATGCCAGCAAAACCCGGAGTTGCCGTTAATCCGAGAAGGTGCACCGAATCTTTGGATGCAATTTGTTGGCCTTGCATCATTAGAGGAGGTTCTCCAGCGGGTACCTTTCTCACCAGATTCAACTGACCCCACTCAGATATCTTCTGTAAGTCAGAGTTCAAGTTATTGATTTGTTGACATCTCTGACGCTGAGATTCCGCAGCTGCAATCGGCCGCAGACTACTGAAAGACGAAACCAGGGTACAATCGTCTGCAGAACCGAAGATCTTGTTCTCTGTAGATGAAAGAGAATCGTTTATCTGTAACAGAAACAAGGTTGGCGAAAGAATGGATCCTTGAGGTACTCCTGCTTGCAACTGGAAACAATCAGATGGTATACCGTCGACCACAACTTGTATTGATCTATTTGAAAGAAAGCTACTTATCCAACCTCTGCAACTCAAGATATTTGATCGGCTTTCTCTTCCGGAGATGATGCTACACTTCCGTCTTCTCTAACAAAGGCGGAAATGCAGATTTGCAGAAATTGGTACTGACAGTCTTAGCCATAGGCCAGAATTGTCTAGTCCCGCTTTCATTTCAAGGAGTTTATTAGTGGCTAATTCGTTGAAATTTGCCTTTGCTCATGCAGTTGTCAGATGCATACGTTCCATATTCGTACAAAGGTTGTTCTTGTTTCCTCTGTTGGAATTATCTTTCATGACTTGTAAACTTTGCTCTTGGCTGCACGATGGTTTTGTGCTGTTGTTCTTTTCATGGAATGAGGGGTGTAGAGATCCATTCTTCTATGAATGATTTCTGTAATAGATTCAGTGCAGACATTGATGTAAGGATCTGAAAGGCAAACAACACTGAAGAAAAGAATTCACGCAGCTCATTCCCATTAGCACGGTTATAGTGCTAAATACGTCTGGGTGGTTTAGGTTCTTGGTTTAGCGGCAGCACAAGGGTTCCAATAGCAGATATAAGGTTGTGGTCTGAGTTGCCTAGCGGTGCTGAGACCTCCACTCTAAAATCATCTGGATCGGAAATCAAAAAAAGATCCAAGGTGTTCTGGAAGTCGGTTGGGTATTCTTGTCGGTTCGTCGAATAGCTGCATTAGATTTGGGCCTGTTTTCCCGCTTCATCTGTTCTATTGGAACGGAGCCAGTTGGTGTTGTGAACGTTGAAGATAACCAGTACAATGATCTCAACTGCCGGAGGATGTGTCTGAATCCAATCCACTTTATCACCTCGATACTGAAACAGTCTAGGGAACTGAATATCGTTTGGCGAGCGAAATACACAGCATAAAAACAGTTGTCATCCTGCAAACAGATTTTAAACCACGCAAGGTCGCAAGCGTCGTCCTCCATCGTGTCCTCTCTCTGGCATGCAACATCCGATCTGGCGAAAACACAGAGGCACCCTTTAAAAATAAATCTCGTATGTAACTCATACGTTGTGTTGGTTCTTTCACTTATTTGGGTTTCGGTTAGGACCAGCACATGGGATTGTGCGTTTTTCAGATGCTGATGGACTGCATCGACATTCACGTTGTTGTGCCCCAGTCCTCTGATATTGCAGAACTCTATCAAGAGTTTGCTTTCTTTTTAGAACGTGAATGAATTAGTGAATTCGCCGAAGGAGTGCTCGACTTACCCCCATCATGAATCCCTCGAGGCAGTCCCCCCGGATATTCGAATGGGAGACTATTTTAACTCCGGATGATTTTGTCCCAGAAGAGCTCATCATGTTTCGTTACCAATTCTTCCCACCCTGGAACCCCGACCATCCGCCAGATCCCGAAACTTAGTCACACAGGTGACTAATTCACGGGTCCTATAGCTGGATGATCCTTCAAGTTTTGCTTGAATTCTCAAGCGTTTATGAAAAAAGGTTGACTTGACTTGAATTCTGAACACAAAAGCTTAACTCCAGCTTGATTTGAATAAAATATACTTCTAAACATAGGTAATAGTCTTAGATATGACAAATGAAGTAAAATGTAACAGTATACTTAAAATCAGACAAAAAGCAAATTTTAATAATCTGAAACATCTTACGCTATAATACCAGCCTTTTTATAATTAGTCAAAATGTTAATCAAACTTCACAGATAACAGTGAAGAAAGCTCAGCAAATACATTAAAATATAACATTATATTCTTAAAAGCAATGAACTCTAGTCTCGACTCAAAGTCTTAAGTCGAAGTTTCTGTCAGAGGTACATTTTGAAGGTAAGATATTTATGCGAACTCCATATTTTATCCACGCTCGACTCACTGATTCCAATTTCGTCTGCAAATTTTTTCACTGAAAGTTGAGGGTGGATATCAACATACGGCAGACATTGAATTTTCATAACTTCACTTCTAATTGGCACCAGATGATTAAAATGTTCATTTTTCGCTTTCACACGAAAAAAAAACCATTTGTGAAAAAGTCAGTCTATTAGGGAGCTGTTATGGATAAATACTAATTGATACACGACATTTTTTTCTGAATGAGCAACATGTTGCTCCATTCATTAGCAGAATATAAAAATTTCATTTCGAATGAAAATTCAACAACGTTACACGAAAAATCTGATTGGTGAGAATATGTATGTTTTTATAGTTAATTTCGATCGTTCTTGTATAATCTTGCTTTTTATTCAATGTCAATGGTTTTTTTCAGGATTAAAGCTTCCAGTCTCCTCAAAGATACAAATTTTCAAAAGATTCTACTCGGGGATGTCAAATAAAATTTTAAAAACTCTGAACCAACACAATTTCAATAGGAAAACATTATACAGATGTGAGAGTAATGAATTATCTATTTTACGTGAAAATATGGTGGTTGTGTCTTTTGAAAGAAAAATTCTTCTATATCGGCCATCTCTTCGCAAAATAATAGTATGAAAGAGCAGCCTCATCTGGTCCTTTCAATTCTTTTTCGCCCTCTTATATCTCTTCAAATAACTCTTCCTCGATATTTTTCACGAATATCACTAGATTTCATGATTTTTAGGAATACGTTACTTAATATCGATAAAGTACGTTACTCAGTTGAGTTTATCAATGAATATGATGTCTGACCAATAATTGTGATGTAATGCTATGTTGTTGAGAATTTAAGGTATTTGTATTTATCATTTTCACAAACTTTATTAGCTTCTTATTCGTAATATTTCAGTCAGGAATGAGGTCACATTTTAAGTTAATTTGAAATGAATTATATTTGTAACGGAATTATCTCTTTCCATATAATCTGCAGTATTATCAGGTATTGGACAAGATAAGATATGTTTCTAAAAAAGAAAACCTGTACATGAATCAGTTATATTTGGCTTGAGGAAATAGTTCCTACTGAAAAAGTTCGATCATGGATTGCAATTGCCATGCTTCTTGTTTCAGCAATCGATTCTCGAGACATCAATACAGGGTGGTCCAGATTCTATAGCGGAAAATTCAGAGACCAATAATCAATCGAAAAATGATATTATTCAAAATTAATTGTTAATTAAATATTAATCGAAAAATAATAATATTAACTATAAAGAAATATAGTGTTCAAGTTTGGTTGAAAAAAATCAAATTCAGTACTTGTTACCAAACATATTTGAATGAAATTTTGTTATCTGCCGCCCTGAATATTTCTAAAGAAAAAATTTGTACGCCATTGTTTTCCTACATTTTTATATAAGTAAATAGCAGTTTAGGATTCTTCATTTAATTTGGAAGAAAAAACACTTTCGTTTTTCCTGTACTATTCAGCATTTGCGAGTGAAAAATTAAAACTAGAATCAAAAGACTGTTTATGTTAATGAAACTTCGACAAGGACAACAGGTTTCATCAATGGCGCTCAACAACAAAATTAAATAAATAAAACTTAGAGAAATTGCTCGAAAGGTAGTCCACCCATCTCAATACATTTGCGAAAGAGTCTAATTAATGAATTTATTGTATCAGACAACATTTCATTCGGATTTTGACGCATATCATTGCAGACTTGCTGAATCCTTAAAACTAAGCCGTCTCTTGTACGTACTGTAGTAACCTAGACTTGTTTCTTTTATACTTTCAGTGCAGTGCATTAAGATCCGATGATCTGGGTGGCCAAGCTACTAGTCCAATGCCTTTAATCACGTCACGATGCATATATTTTCCCCGTAGGCGACCAATCCAACGTTAGGTTAGGTTAATCAGTATTTAACCATTTGCTCACAACTACTCCCAAGTTTGGGGAAATCTTCGATGTAGTCCTGAATCATCCTCAAGGAGCTCTGGTATAAATTGCAATTTTGTAAGAATGCATCTTAGATTTGTGAATAATTTTTTAACCCGTTTTATTATAATTATTATGGCCATGGACCATTTATTTGCAGAAGTTCTTGGAATTCCCTAAAAAATCAGCGGGATAATCAGTTCTGTATCTGCTCTTAGTACCTTGTAGTTGAATTTGGATATTGAGTATATTTCTGTATGTTGGTTAGACTGTCCCTAATTAGTGTGCCAAACATGACCGTGATCTGTCAACTAGTTTGCTTACGACAAACTGGTTGAAACCAGTCGACCTCAGTGGTACTTTTTACAATGAAATAAAATATTGGACAAAGAGTTTGTCTCAAATTTTCTGTTTCAATGAAATTCCGTGTGCTAAATTATTGCGAATGCTGGAAAAGGCTTATGGGTACTCCCTTTTATCGAAAACTCAAGTGGACAAGTGGTACAAAGCCTTTAAAGACGGTCGGGAGATCGTCGGACGACCTTCGACCAACGATAACGTCCAATGAATTACGGAAATGGTGCTTGAAAATCATCATGCCAGTGTTAGGGAGATAGCTCGTGATCTCAACATCTCTCGCGAAACCGCTCGTTTGATTTTGATGAACTAATTGGGCATACGGCGCGTCGCAAATTGGCGTGAATCAAGATGAGAACCTTCAGGTAAAAAGTACTGAAAACTCTACAGAACTAATAGACGAAACGAAGGGACTGACTAACAGAGAACTACAACGCTTGGTTCTTTCGCAACAGTACCAAACTAGTATTGTGCAGAAACAATATTATGAAAAGATGTTGGAAATGATGAAACTTAAGGATCCTACAGCCAAAATTGTTTCTGATGGACAACGAACATATTTCAATTTATAAAAATTCGGTAGAATATTAATTTTATGTTTCTTTTATTTTCAAATGTACAAATTACTGAATTCAATTATTATTTATAATATAAAAAAAAATAAATATATAAATATTTATAATACGCATCAATTTTCTCCTGTTTTCCTGTCTCTGGTGACGAATGCTACACCATTATTATTGATTACCTCATCATGTTCCTCATCTTCTTCTGATATCAATTCAGTTGGATTGAAGTCTGGATCACCAAAAAATTTCGCCACATTATGATGCACAAGACAAGTCACTATTACTTTTGGTACATTTTCCAATTTCATACGACAGACGTATTGTAAAACAGGAAACCTGTGTTTTAATTGGCAAACCATCGTTCAATTATATTACCCTCTCTTTTTTCAGAAGCTTATTATAATTTGACTCAGCTCCTGCAGTAGGATTTCCGGCACAACATTGTGCCTATTTCTTAATTGTAAGCATATTTGAGAATTTCTCCATATTCGTACACTGATGCAGGCCAGCTGACGTCAACACTCGTGAACATTTCTTTGGCATCACATGTAGCTTGCACTTTCATTGTTGATTTTCCTTTTCGATTAATGCATTCATCCCCATGAAGATTCGGTTTCAGAATCCCCTTCTGGGTACAATCGATGACGCCAATAGCTGTTGGAAATTGGTATTTGCTTTGCCATAAGTTTTTGCTTGCATTCATCCATTCATTTGCATATGCATATATTTTGTCAATTGTGTCATTGACGGTGCGAGATACCGTAGCTTGACTCGCTCCAAATTCTTGGTCTATACCTTTCTGATATCCTGGATCACTGAAGTAACGTAAACATATCTTCATACTGTGCACAGATGACAACGCATCACCTCGAGTTTCTTCACTAATTCATAAGAACCTGTTAAAAAGCTACTGTACATTTCCCTCTTCAAACTGGTATAATGCTTTAAAATCGCGAACAAATTTAGGCAAATGGGGCATGTAATGTTTAACATCCCTGACACCCACAAAATCGGCCATTCCGCTAATAATCGTACTGAACAACTTATCACTTCGGAGTTGAGTCAGATACTGACCAAAGTCAGCTTTTTCGAAGGATTTATTTTTCGCTGGAAGAAAAAGGCCGCTATTATGTATACTCATTTGCTCCTCTACGAGTATGAGAACTTGCGTGTACGCTTTTGGAAGTATAAGGTTCCGCTGGAAATTATTATGAATAGAATGAGAAATATATTCTTTTTATTTTGCCATTAAAAACATATCCTTTTTTTATGAATGACTTCAACAGATCCATTAGCAATACTCTAGTCCTGGACCAGCTGTCCGATAGTTAATTCGGAGTTATTGAGTAACAGTTCTCTTCACTTTCTCTGTGTTTTCGTCGTTTTTGATGTCGGCGGTCTGCCACTGAGTTTGTCATCTACGCTGGACTCTCGACCAAATCTTAAACGTTGTGCCACTGGTAAACAACTGTTTTTGGCGATAATCGCTGCCGAAACCATTTTCCCACATTTCCATGGTCTTCACCATTGAATCCGTCTCTAACACAACCTTTACTCAATACAAACTCGTTGTAAATCGATTCCGTTTTACTAATTTTCAAACAACGGAAACAAGTAAAAAGGCACAACTCTTACGAATGTCAAACTATGACGATGACATTTGGAGGAAATATCAATGATAGATGTGACAACATAACGAAAATGATAAAACTCGAATCTTAAAAATTAATTCCGGGAACTTTCTTGTTTGTATGTCCAAATCGATGGACAACGAGGCAGTGAACTCTGGAATGGTTCGTAGGATTTCTCATCTGACATTATAAGACTCTTTACCATTCAAAAATATTACATACAAAAACCCCGTACGTAGCTGACTTAAGAAGAAAAATAATGCTTGCGAATAGATCGATCATTAGATGTTAACCCTTAACCGACGTTGTGAGGTCCCTGGTACACCCTGTAGGAAATAAAGGCGAATATTTTTGTAATTATTGACTTTATCAACTGGAGGTGCTCAGTACCTTTATATTGCAAGTCTCTTCGACATACAAGCGAAACACGGCCTTCAGTGCATCGGAAGTATTCGAAGGTGGAGGTTGAGTTTCCCTAGGACGTTGAACGTAGTTTGTGTGATTTTTTAACTTCGATGGCGACAAAAAGTTCAAAGCGATCAGTAAAGCCCTCTGATATAGATTTCGAGAAAACTCTCCTTGAATGGTGTGGGGAATGTGAAAGTGACTTTTCTCACCAAGATGAAGGACAAAAAGTACCAAATGAAGAATAATCAGCAATATTGAGTAATCATAGCAGTGATTCAGAATTATCGAGTGATGACGAAAACAATAATAGAAGTGAGAGCGAGAATTCGAACATAGATGAAGATTCTGATTAAAACGAAACGAATCAGAGATATTCGAATGGAAAGAATATATACAGGGTGCTTCAACGAAAACTAAACAGAGGCTTTATCTACCAAGATATTCATTTCTGATCAAAAGGCAAAAACAGGTCAATTTTTGTTTCAAGGGGGACATCTTTTGGGGTACAAAACTTGCCTGAAATATCAACTTCTAAGCGGGGGTTGCAATCTTTGAACGTTGTGAATAGGGAAGATGGGTCGAGGGATGACTGAACAGAAAGGTGGTATCTTTGTCTGCATCGCTTTAAACGAATTTCCATTTTTAAAAGAAAACTGTAAAAGATACAGGGTGAGCAACTGAAGATAGGGAAGACTATTTCCCTGAGACTATTCAAGTTTCAGTGAAGTAAAATGGAACAGATCCATGCTGATCAATGGCAGTCATCATCAAGTACCATCCTCATCTCGAATTTCAACCCCTAGAGCAGGGGTGACCACCCTTGAAAATTTGGAAGAGGGTAGATGGGTCGAGTGATACCTCGAAAGAAAGGTATTATCTTTGTCTGCATCCCCGTGAACGAATTTTCATTATTGATTGTAAACTGTAGAAGATACAGAGTGAGCTACTGAAAAATAAAGGAGACTATCGCCCTATCGTGCCCCACGTTGGGCGCCAAATTTGTGTAACCCCCCTTATTTTATTAAAGGGTTATCACTGGTTTGAATTACCCTGCTCAGACGTTTCGATGGGTCGTGAGTTTATATTTTTAAGTTCTATTTGATGTATGAGTCTCCTTCCCAATAAATGAAGAACAGGTTAAAATTCAATAAATATATTACACTACAAGTAAAATCTCGGCTTTACAGAGTATTTACAAAATGTTCAATGAAATAAATGATGAGAAAATAAAACAGAGGTCTCAATTGAATAAACTTATCTTTGATTATGATGGAGGTGGTATCACAGTTTGTTTGTTACAGCGCTGCTTGGTTCAAATTATATGAACATGGGCGTTCTATCAAAACTTCTAGATGGACAAGACTGGAATAGAATTTCTTCTCCAGATGTTCGATGAAATAGGAGTTTTTTTCTCTTCGAGAATGTGGATATCAGCTCTGGATTTATTAATGATCTTCCAGAAAATATTCTTTCAAATAAAAGATATGGAGGTGTCTTCCTATCCAGACCAAAACTATAACTCGTCGTCCAAACCAAAAACCCTTTTACTTTAAAGGTTTATAACAGAATTTCAGAAGATATCATTATTTGAAGTTGGTCTTTAAGCGATCACAAGAAGAAAGAACGGTTGGAAAATTATTCATTCAGTAACTACGTACCCATCGCAGGTGTTAATCTTCCCGCAAGGCGTGGAAGGGGTTATCTCGCGAAACATAAACAATAAATTCTTTATTACCGTGAAATTTGATCCTCTGGCGGAAATACTCAGAGGCTGTAAAAATGACATCGGCACGTTACAGCTATTCATGTATTAGTGCAAAAAAATGGAACAAATTCATTCCAGATCAATGGCTGTCATCTTCCGAAACATCATTCACATCTCAAATTTCAACCCCTTGAATAGCTCAGGGCGATAGATAGTCTTCTCTATTTTTCAGTGGCTCACTCTATGTCTTCTACAGTTTTCAATCAAAATGAAAATTATTTCACGGGAATGCAGATAAAGATAATACCTTTCTTTCGAGTTATCACTATTTCATCTACCCTTTGTATCGCAAAAGATGTCCCCTTGAAAAAAATTGACCTTTTTTTGCGTTTTGATCAGAAATGAATATCTTGGTAGGTATAGCCTCTGTTTAGTTTTCGTTGAAGCACCCTGTATAAATGGTCATCAACTGAACCATCACGTAACACCAGAACACCTGCACATAATATAAAAAAAGTTCCATTTACAAGAGGAAATGATCAAGATTTGGAACCATTAGAATCGTGGCAGAAAATTTCGTCTCAGGAGATTATGGAAATAGTTGTGCATTACACAAACATAAAACTACGCGAGTAACGTGACAAAGAAGGTAACGATAATCGTACTCAATTCAGAGGTACGGACGAAACGGAAATCAATGGATTTTTGTTGACGTCTGTGTTCAAATCAAATAATGAAGATATCCAAGCTATTTTTGCCACAGAGAGTACTAGCAGTATTCAGATTGGTTTCTTCCGCGCGCCGTTTTTCCGTACTTTTGATGTATCTACGACTTGATACTCGAGAAGAAAGACAGGAATTAGTTCAAAATTCAATTAGAATTCACAAAACTCGTTTTCACTTGAAACAAATTGCACAGTCGATGAAATGCTTGTGGGTTTCAGGGGGCGATGTAAGTTCAAGACGTATATTCCTTCAAAACCAGAAAAATTAGGCATAAAAGTTCAATGTCTGGCAGATGCAAGAACGCAGTACGTTTACAATACGTATATTTACTGTGGAAAGTGACCGGATGCTCTGGAAGATGTAACACCTGAGGAAAAAAAGTTTGCAATACCCACTCAAGCAGTTCTTCGCTTATGCAAGCCAATATTTGAAAGCAACTGAAATATTACTGGTGATAACTGATATTCATCTATTAAACTTGTAGACATTTTGCTGAAGAATAAACTAACATATGTAGAAACTATGAAGAAAAATGAAAGAGAAATCCCTTCGGGAGTTTCTGCCTTCTGAATCTAGAGCTGTTGGATGGACATTGTAGAGATTTACAAATGATAAAACCCTCATATCTCGGGTGCCAAAAAAATTAGGCTGTAATTTTGATTTCATCAATGCACCATAGCAAAGAAGATGATGTGTTGAGAATGGGTTGCCAGAAATCAATTCATATTACAATAGAACAAAGGGAGATAAGGACTCAGTTGACGAAAAATGCTCGAAATATTCTTGTAGCAAGAGGACAAGACGTTGGCCGATGGCCTCATTTTTCCGAATTATCGACATGAGTGGCCTGAACGCTTATATAATCCACCAAAGCGTTTCAAAAACGCAGTACACAAGATTGCAATTTCTGAAACTTTTCGCGAAGCAACTCTATGAACCTCTCCTGAAAGAAAGGGCAAATAACATTCTCCTCCCAAGAGAACTTAGACAGAGCTTTCATAGATCGTATTAGGTTTTAAGTTCCCGGAAATTCGAAATGATTCATATACGCTGCCTAGACATGTAGGGAAAGTGTGTTATCTATGTGATCCGAAACTGATAAGAAAGACAAGTTACCTGTGCAAAATATGCAAAAGAGCCCTTTGCTTACACTGTTGTGCAAAAGTATGTATAACTTGCGTTACGAGCTAAAATGACCTACTGGATGTATTTCATGTTTAGGTATTGCAGAAATTTTGGTGAAAGTACCTGCACATTGAAAATTCATTCCATAGAATACGTTCTAGTTCAGAATTTGAATTTATGTCATTTTTTCTCTTCATTATTTTCAATATTCACACAAGTTTGGGGGATATTTTTCTCTTTTCGAATATATTATTTTTATTTGTTTGTTGTTAATTTGTTACAGTGGTTGCAATTATTGAACAAATTTCTACTACCTTGTCATGTTTTCTTTGAATCGCAATAAAAAGAATCTCACAAAACTAAACAAAGACAAAAGTTTTAGCATTTGAACAAGTTGGGGTCCCAGGGACCTACAACGAAGTTAACGCAAAATATTGGCACTAATTTAAATGTTGCCTACATGTTCGCAAAATATGAAATATGTCATACATTAACATATTCTTTTTTATTTTTTAAATTATCAAGAAATAAATATTAAGTCAATAGCAATGCCATTTTAACGAGATGTACAGATAGTATTACTCATTAGTTTATGAATATGTGTTATGTTGTGTACAGCGTATTTCTGTTTGCGAAAATTTACATAGAATTCGCACGTGTAAAAATTATCATACACTTAGACTATCCTGATTGTCATTTAGAATGATAAAAACACGCAAAGATTTGGACAATGTTCCAGAGATTTCGTAGACTCGATGATTTATTACGTGACCAGTGATTCTCAATTCGAAAAGGCAATAAACATTGAACTTCAAATTAAATAAACCAACAATATTTAAAACCTGTAGTGTTCTACACGATTTGAACGACAGATATAATTTGTAATCCGATCGTTATCCCTGAAAAACTTTGGAAGTGTCCCTCGAGGTTATGTAAGATCTCGAAAACAAATTGCACATTCGAGATCGTAGAGACGTATTATTATGTTAAACTTGATCTTACCGTCGGATCAGTTTACGATATTTTAAGAAAACGATTATCTGTATAGGTCACGAGGACTTCCCAAAACATTTCATAATTATGTGTATCGGGTCAAAATATGTAGTAATGAAGTAATAATGACAGGTATTGTGTACTGAACATCTCGAACGAATGTGTGGAAAGACAGCAGCATACGCAAAAGTCTGCTTTATTATTTCAACAAGGTAGTCACATAAACAACAGGGTGGATTGATTTTAATCCATACACACCCAGTCGAAAGTTGTATACGCATCTCTAGATTGGACGATTTCGAAGTAATGAAATGTGAAATTTTTTGTTAGCGATAACAGTCATCTAGTTGTCAACATTACGAATAAGACAATCGTAATTATCTAGTAATTTATTTATTTATTTGACGGAATAATCTTCAAAAATTAAAGAATACAGTTATAGTTATCACTAAAGTACTCTGGCATAGCTAACAATATGGTGTAAGTATAATCTATCGATTAAGGTTTACTACATTCAGCGATATTCAGCAGAATCTTCTCGGAGAATGAGTGAATCTCAGAAAATCGAGATTGATCCCCGAGAACCGAGGGTCGGAGGTGTCCAGGAACGTCGTAATCGTAAATATTCTGTCACAAAAGCACCGGGAATTGATCAATGAAACTTGTAGTGAAACAGGTGCCTACTTCATAATAGGCACCTTTCGAAATAATAAACATTTTTTTGGAATCGACTTCAATTCTCGGCGCGAATTCTCGTTTATGTCTGTTATCAATTCAAAACGGGTAACTCGAAGTGGAATTTGAGGTTTGGAAAAAGAAGCCTTGTTATGGTGCACTATAGTGGTGCAAAATGTATGACTTTTTTTTCCACAAATCTGGCTTTTTCAACAAATTTGCTCTCTCAAAGGCCGTATAACGCTCAGTTAATATTTTTATGTACCGCCTGACCTTCTGGCTAGAATTCAATTGTTATGCCAATTTTTTTATCGCCATCAGATGAAGCGTCAAATTTCAGATGGAATTGTATAAGCATGTACCATACCCATCTCTTATAGTTCTGAAATAATTTGGGAATATATTAAATTTTGATGATTCTGCAAGAACTAACAGAAAATGCTTTGAAATATTTGAATCACGTAGCTGAACTGGCTACGCTCACCTGACAGGTGCCTAAAATTAATGTACTTGTCACTTCGTTCATTCGAATTTGACATTTCAACAAGAATTGTTGGTAATTTAAAGTGAAAATTTTTGAAAAACACCAGATTGATAAGAAAATGGCTGATTATTCAAACGAGTATATGTTTAATCTCTTTTTAATTCATGGCGAATGTCAAAAAGTGGTGGATGGAACTTGCAGGCAATTCAATAACCAATTTCCAAATCTGGCGCCTATGAGTAAAACAAAATTTCGAAGGATTAGAAGCAATTTTCTGCAATTTGGAGGAACAAAATACATAGAAACTAGAAGAAAACCAATTGTCGAGGTCGACGACAGTCAAATTAATACGCTAACGTATTTTCGTGCTAATCCACATGCCTCCATTAAGTCAGATAATCAATGGATATCGGATTGAGTTATACTTCCA
This sequence comes from Cryptolaemus montrouzieri, assembly GCA_013387265.2. NCBI lineage: Eukaryota > Metazoa > Arthropoda > Insecta > Coleoptera > Coccinellidae > Cryptolaemus > Cryptolaemus montrouzieri. The sequence goes on from JABFTP020000185.1 coordinate 132,899,407, forward strand.
TTCAAAGGATCCTTAAGGAACATAACATTCACCCGTATTATTTTATCAGACTACAAAAATTGAAACCAACTGACCTTCCCAAGCGGCTAAATTTCTGTGAAAATTTATTAATTCGGCTTCAAGAAGATGAGACAATTCTACAAAAAATTATATGGTCTGATGAAGCCTACTTCAATGAAAGTGGAATAACCAACAGGAGAAATCTACATTTTATGGGGAACAGAAAATCTACATTTCATTAAGGTTTTTGATTTCCAAAATAAATTCAGCGTGAACGTTTTTTCAATTTTAATGAATGATTTGTTGGCTTATCACATTTATGAGGAAAACCTTAATGGACAAAGATACCTGGAAATTTTGAGAGGAATATCAGCAAATTTTTCTAGATGGATTACCTCTTAACATTCTGAGGGATTGCTATTACCAAGTGGATGGTGCACCAGCACATAAAACTCGAGCTGTAGATCGGCAGCTAACAGAAATGTTCGAGGATAGATGGTGGGGTGATCAAGGACCAAATTTATGGCCTCCGCGTTCTCCGGACCTGGCGCTCCTTGATTTTTATTTATGGGGCAAAATCAAGATTGAAGTGTAACTTATGCCTGTAAGAAGTAGAGAAGAGTTACTAGAGCGCATTCATAATGCTTTTCATAATATTGATCCTGAGGAAACTAGGAGGGCAACTCATCATGTTCGTATACGAGCTTTCAAGTGTATCGAGCAAAATGGGGCCCATATTGAACATTTATTCAGATCGTAAATTATTTTTCTCCTACGATGTTTGCTATCTTTTATTCGTATTAATGTAATTATCTTCGATGATTGGTTTTCGCGTAGTTCCTACAATTTTTATTCATCCGAATTGTAGAAAATTGCTTTTAATGCTTCGAAATTTTATTTTACTCATAGACGGTGAATTTGGAAATTGGTTATTGAATTGCCTGCAATTTCTATCCACTACTTTTTGCCATTCTAAAATGAATTAATGAATTAAAAAAATGATTAAATATATTTTCGTTTGAATAACCAGTGGTTTTATTCCAAATGTGTTGTATTTTTTGGATATTTTCAATCTGAGATAACGACAATTCTTGTTGAAATATCAAATTCGAATGAACGAAGTGACAAGTACATTAATTTTAGGCACCTGTCAGGTGAGCGTTGCCAGTTCAGCTACTTGATTCAAATATTTCAAAGCATTCTCTGTTAGTTCTTGCAAAATCATCAAAATTCAATATATTCCCAAATTATTTCGGAACTATAAGAGATGGGTATAGTCCATGCTTATACAATTCCATCTGAAATTTGACGCTTCATCTGATGGCGATATAAAAATTGGCACGTGTAATTTGAAAAAATTGAGTTATTGCTGTTTGAAAAAGGCCAAATTGAAAAAATCATACAAAACAAAGCAATAAACATTTGACATGTTTAGACTGCTTAAAAAATTCCTTGATCCTTTTTCTATCCACCCAAGCAAAAATTGTGTCTGTAGTGCAAAAGATCTACGAGCTACAATTTTTTTAAATGTTCCTCAATAATCGAGTTTATAACAAAAATAATTCAATCTGTCAAAAGTTTTGACAGATAAGTGCCAACAACTTGGGTATTTTATGCCTTGCTCAAATGTCGGTTCTAGATGTATAATAAAAAAGTAGATTGCCATTTGAAATAACAAAGTGATGACCCACTTCCGGTATAACGGGAAATGGTATCACTTCGAAATATTTCACTCCAATTGGAAATCGCTAGTTATGGCCTCGTATAAAATTTCAGCTTGATATTGTAATTGGATATATATATATATATATATATATATATATATATATATATATATATATATATATATATATATATATATATTTAACCCTGACGAGTTGCCCATATATCTGTTATACAATCAAACTGATTTCATGAAAAATATAAATCCAGCACTCTGTAATTAATACCATTGCCAGGCAATGATCATAATCAAAACATATCCTGGAATCATCAGACAATGACATTTATGTACCAACGAATAGTGTCAGAGGCTTTCCCTCCGGAAAAAGATATATATATATATATATATATATATATATATATATATATATATATATATATATATATATATATATATATATATATATATATATATATATATATATATATATATATATATATATATATATATATATATATATATATTTATCACTCTTGTTCTCATTCTATTTTGTGTTTCCTTCAACAACTTCATGAATTCTTTTCAGATTCTTACGTTGAATTTCATTCAAATTTATCCCAATCAAATATTATCATATAATTGAATTCTGAAAGCTTGAGTGGAGCTTGACTTGATTTCAAGTCAAGTCAAGGCAACCAGCTTGATTTTCAAGTCAAGCTCTGAATCCAATTTGGAATAATCAATAACTCCTCTTGTTCCTGCTATTGTTTTGATGTGGGGGAATCTCAATAAAGATTTTTCAATACTAAATTAAATGAATGCATTATAACATCCTGGTCGATAGTGTTAATAACCACGTTAGGAATTAGACTGAAAATAATTGAGAAATCGCGAAAGATTATTTTAAATGGGAACTTATGAGCTTATCGAAGATCTTTTCGACTATGAGTTTTGTCGCGCGTATTACATTTTTAAATTATCGTTAGTATGAATATCGCGTGCATGATAGCTTTTTCGATAATATGCATGTCATTATGCACAATAAGACTATGTTTCTTCTCCGAACGCCCTCAACTCGCTAAAAGGTCGACGCAGTCACGCACAAACAGAGATAATTGCTTTAATCACATCATAATACAAGTGCCGTTCGATATTTCGACTACCATAATTTTTCCAGCCTGTCACTTGCAGAACGCTCTCGATTGCGATATTGTTGTCTCAAGTTCGACCCGCTTTTGTTAACAGAAATTGCGAAAAACCTTCGAATAAAGTCGTATAGGAATGGATGCAAGGATGATTGATTTTCTGTTGAATATCTGACGGATTTAGGAGTTTATGGGACGTCAGATTATGTGAAGACTTTCGGAAAATGGAAAAGGGAGATGCCCAACAGTGTAGTATTCTCTTTGAGGTACTTGCTGACTTTCGCAGCGATATAAAGGCAAGTATTATCTTGCATAAAGATGAATCGATTCCGCCGTTTCTACGTGATAGTTAATCCTGATGATAAGAAATCAAACTTTGTATTTTACTATCACAAAAGATCTATGAGAATCAGGATAGCGATTTCGGTCTCTCGGCCATCTTCAGCTGATAAAGTACCGAAATAAAGTTAAAAAAACATACATACATAAACAGGTAGATACGAAGTTAATAACGTTGCAAAAACTCATTATGATAGAGGCAGGTATTATTTATAGATATCAAATAAGGACGAATAAGCCTGGCCATACCAGTAGTTCGGATGAATATCTCTATGGAGGTTTATTGGAGTGTGAAAATTTCGATGGATTCTGGGAAATCTTTCGTCCTTTATAATCTGAAGTTGATCTATGGGTGGAAAATGATGGCTATTTTCAATAAAAAGTGAAGCAAGTAGATTCGCCGATTATTATAATCTGATTGATGCTCTTTGTATCTAGTATTGAATGAACGACCAGTCTGACCTATATAGACGCCTTCACAATCCATACAGGACAACTTGAAAACTCCAGTATTGTCAAATCTATCATTATCTTCACTTTTGAAAACATTTTTGGGAGAGTTTCAGGTGAGTTTTGAAAGCTACTTTTTTATGCTGTTTCGAACTTCAACAAACCCTTCATAGAGATAATCTTCTGAACGACCAGTATGGCCCGGCTTATTCGTCATTTGATTTCTTCGAATAATACCTGTTTCTATCATAACTAGTGAGCCCATTGAGATCGCGTTTTTATTTCAGAACAGATAATATACTGTACACCTATAATTTAAAAACGTTTAATCTAACCTAACACACTATATCCCTAATATACTAACCGCCGAATATACATATCCAACTATATATACCGGGTGTAACTGGAAACAGGCTCGCCCCTATAACTTTTTTCCTGTCCAATATTTTTCAATGAAATTTTCTGAACTTAATTAAAAATTTATTTCAACTTGAATGGCACTGACAGTTTATCTGAAACGTTTCCGGTTTCAAAGGAAATTAGCCAAAGTTTCGATTTCAAAATGGCTCACCCTATATATTTTTTCAGAAATCGAATCAAACTCTCTTTGTCTATACATTCAGCATATTTTAAGACGAATTTGCCGAATTTTCAATTTTTTTTGATAAATTTGTTTTCAAGTCAAGGTGGCTATGACGACAAAAAACTGCGTGATTTATAGAGCGAAATCGAGTACATTTGGATTCATCACTGAAACTGTAGAATTCCTTCTGTTATTGGCTTCGTAACATTCCAAACATTTGTTTCTTTAAAAAAAATCTTATTTCCGCAAGGTATAATAGAGGCTCATTAGCATTATGATACGCAGAATATTTTTACGAATATTTTGATACCAAATTGATAATTTTTCGTTGAAAATTTCCATTCGTAATCCTGGACATAGTATACTACTCGTTTTTCAACTCATTATCTGAAGTGCTTTGGAAATGCATTGAAATCCTATCACAGATAGATCACAGATCATAGAAATTTTTGTATTCAATTTTAAATGTCATAAGATAAGATTGTGTTGCATCTGAATCGGTGAGTTGGTATAAATTGTTCAGAGTTTTTGAATTTTCACGGCAGAAAAACAGACGAAATGCTGTACACACAGAATGAAAAAGTAGATATGCTACTCATTTATGGCGAATGCCGAAAAAACTCTACAGCATCAGCAATTTTATACGCTGAACGCTATCCAGAACGGCAACATCCTTCAAGGCACTATTTTCCAAAACTGGAAGTGAAGTTTCGTCAGCAACCGGTTGTTGCAGATAATCAAAATTTCATAGTAAGCGAAAATTCTGAAATTGATGTATTAGCGTACATTAATTTGAATTGTACGGCATCTACCAGAGAAATCGCACAAGAAATAGGGATAAGTCATCAGAGTGTTTGGAGAATTCTTAAGAAGCATAAATTTCGCTCGTTCAAATACAATCTTCATCAACACCTTTATGAAAATGATAATGGCCGAAGATTAGAATATTGCAACCAGCTTCTTCAAAAGATGGAAATGGATCCAAGGTATCCTTATAAAATTTTATATTCAGATGAATCCTGATTTACTAACAACGGAATGTTCAATAGAAACAATACGCGCTATTGGGCCCACGAAAACGAGCATTTAGTACGTGAGGGTAATTTCCAGGAGCGATTTGGGTTTAATGTATGGATGGCAATGGTAGGGCGACATCTCATAGGTCCAATCATTTTTGATGGACCATTAACAGGGGAAAGATATTTAGGATTTTTATAAAACGAAATAAGCGATCTGATTGATGGTTTACCACTGGCTGTTGCTAATAACTAAATTCTCCAACAAGATGGAGCACCAGCGCACAACAGCAGGGAAGTTGTTCAATACCTAAATAATAATTTAAATGAAGGGGTTAGGCACCAACGGCCCGACAAGATGGCCAGCTCGATCGCCCGACTTGTCCCCATTAGATTTCTTTGTGGGCCCATATGAAAAATAGTGTCTATAGAACTGCTTCAGAAAATAGAGTTCGGGGAGCAATAAATGAAACTTTTCCAAATCAAATGGATAATGTAGTACGGGCTACCATTCGCCGCAATAGGCTGTGTCAGGCACAGAATGGAGGTCTCTTCGAAAACCTGTTGTGAAGTTATGCTCAATTGATTTGAAGACATTCCATGCATGGTCCATTTGTGTATTTTGCGTTATTTATGTGTTTTTTAAATTTTTATTCATCTGGAATGTACGATAATGAGTATGTGCGCCATGCCAAAATAAAGCTAAGGTTTTGCGTTTATGCTTTGTGTGTATTACAATTTTAGAACCAGCTAGCTGAGTCATCATAGCCACCTAGACTTGAGAACAAATTTATCAAGAATGATTTGAAAATTCGGCAAATACATCTTTAAATATACTGAATGGATACACGAAGAGAAGTTCATTCGATTTCCTAAAAAATATACAGGGTGAGCCATTTAAAAATTGAAACTTTGGCTCATTTCCGGTGAAACCGGAAGCGTTTCAGATAAACTGTCAGTGCCATTCAACTTAAAGTAAATTTTAATCAATTTCAAAAATTTCATTTCAAAAATATTGATAGGAAAAGAGTTTTATTTCCATATATATATATATATATATATATATATATATATATATATATATATATATATATATATATATATATATATATACTAAATATATATATATAAAAATATTAATTTCTTATCGAAACGCAAAAACAGGTCTATTTTTGTTTCAAGGGGGACATCTTTTGGGGTACAAAACTTGACATGAAATGTCAAACCCCTAAGCGGGGTTTGCAATCCTTGAACATTTAGAATAGGGAAGATGGGTCGAGTGATGACTCAAAAGAAAGGTGGTATCTTTGTCTACATCGCCTTGAACGAATTTTCATTTTCAATTGAAAACTAAAAGATACAGGGTGAGCAACTGAAAGATAGGTAAGACTGAGACTATTCAAGTTTCAGTGAAGTAAAATGGAACAGATCTATGCTGATCAATGGCAGTCATCATCAAGTAGCATCCTCATCTCGAATTTCAACCCCTAGAGCAGGGGTGGCCACCCTTAAAAGTTTGGAAGAGGGTAGATAGGTCGAGTGATACCTCGAAAGAAAGGTATTATCTTTGTCTGCATCCCCGTGAACGAATTTTTATTCTTGATTGAAAACTGTAGAAGATGGCGAAACTGTTTTCTATACTGTCGCGGAGTTTCAAAGCGATCTGTCGTTTAATTTGTTCACATTGTCAGTTCGCACAAGTGAGTTTTGTGATTTTTACAATGGATAAAAATATCGAACAAAGAACTTGTCTCGAATTTTGTAATGCAAATGAAATTTCTGTGTGTACCGTTTTAAGCTTCCTTTTTTCAACGATTTTCTGGAAGGTTTTTTATGCAGTTACTGATTTAGAGGTTTCTACAAATGTACTTGTTGATATTATTATGTTACAGCTGTTTCAAGATTAAAAAACAAAACACAAGAAGGAAGTCTTAGATAATCAACGCGCTCTTGAAATCCATCAATAAGCGGAATGATTTGTATGAGGTTTGGGAACAAAATAGAAATAAAGATTCATGGGAAATTTACAAAAGCAATAGAAATAAACTTAATAAACTTATAAAATGTGCAAAAGCAAAATTTTATACGGAACAAGTCGTTCCAGTCAGGATACCACTAGGCAAATGTGGAAGGTGGTATCAGAACTGAAGGGTGTACCAGAACAAATACACACCAATATAAACAATCTTGAAGTAGCTAATAAAATAATTACGGACTCTCAAGAAATGGCCACAGTTTTGAATAAATACTTCCCCAATGTGGGAAAAACATTAACGCAAAAAATAAACGTTAAAAAGAAAAAACAAATGATCAATTCTGATAAATTAAACTAAAAGTTATATCTACTCCTACCAATACAGAAGAAATAAAAAATATAATTTTAAATTTAAGAAATAAAAAGAGTTGTGCAATTGATACAATATCAACGGAAACTGAAAACTGGAATTGATTTTTTAGTTTCACCAATTACGCATCTGGTTAATATGATTCTGAATAAGAGCATATTTCCTAGTGCACTTGAAATTGCAGTAATAATACCGCTTTATAAACGAGGTGATGGAACGCAATGTAATTACTAAAGACCGATCTCATTGTTATCTAACTTGTCTAAAAGAGAGATTATCATTTTATTTCAATAAAAAAACATATCTAACTTACAATACATCGCGAAACTTACTGAAAAGATTTATAAGGCCTGATGAAAATAAAGTATCATTATGTATTCTAGTTGACCTAGCTAAGGCCTTTGATACAGTGGAGCACGCATTTTGAAACATCTTGGTTTTGATTGTATTGAGTTGGAGTTGATGAAAAGCTACCTTGATGACAGAAAACAACTAGTCAAATTTAATGGTGATCTCAGTGAGCTGAGCAATGTGGAATATGGTGTGCCACAGCGTACTGTCTAGGGGCCCATTTTGTTCACATTATATCTGAATGGACTGCTGCTCATGTAGACTAGAGGCGATATTATTAGTTATGCCGACGATACACTTATTTCCTATTCAGCTAAAAACTGGGAAGAATTGAAATTATTAGTAGAATCAGATTTTTTACATATAAAAAACTGAATGGCAGAATACCTATTAACCATAAATTTCCAAACAACAAAGTATATTCTTTTTTGTATAGATCGGCGATCTTTGCCAGATGGCCTACCTCTTTCTATCATTAACGAGGAAGTATCTACACTTAAGGTCCTTTGTACATATGAATACGAGTACCTTGGAGTGATTATTGATACGTATTTCAGTTGGGATGCACATATAAGTAGCTTTATTTTAAGAGTCAGGGGTATCTAAATTCAAGTATCTTTCAAAAATAATCGATTGCCTGAAAATTGTTGGTGCTTTTAATGATGTCTCAAATAAGTTGAATATACAGCAAAAGTGGATATTAAGAATTATGTATAAAAAAGACATCACCTTTCCATCTAAGTTACTGTATTTCAGGTATATGGTACAGTATGCAGCTGTTTTGCTAAGCCATTTTAAATCATTTACGAAAAAATATGGGAAATTAAGTCCTAACCACATGATTATAATACTAGTTATAGTAAATTATCATGAGTTGCCCTTTCAAAAATGGTTAAGACAATAAATCAGATGATAATACTCGCAAACAACCGACGCGCGGAACGATAAAAAGCAAGCAAGCATTCGCTGACGATCTCATCTCCTTATGATTCTTAAATAGCGAAACACGTGTCGAGTTCTGGAGTGAAGTTTTGGTGAAATGGTGTACAGTGTTTTTGATGTCATATAACGCCGAATGTTCCAGTCCCCAACTTAGGATCAATTTTACCTAATTTCAAATCATTACGTCTTTGTTGCTTTGTAATTGTGGAGAGCTAAATTCGCGAAACCGGTGAAACGATTTCAACTCGCAATTTCTCGAGATCCAGGAGTAACAGAGCTTGGCTTCCATCAAAATGAAAGTTCATTCTAGAAATAAACACAAGCTCGAATGGAATTTTATTGGACAATTTTATGAGTCAACTTTATGAAGAACTGTATCTTTATTTAAAAATGCTTGTGAATAGAACCTTAATTGTTACTAAAACTACAGTTAGAAGATGTACAGTTAGTATATAAGATTTCATATTTGTCCGACTAAACATTGTTCAAGTTATTGTAGTTTTTTTGATTTATAATAAATTTTGACAGATGTTGTGGGTTCACCTAGAGTTTAGATTTTAGGGATTTTGTTCGAATGTTTTATCATTTCAAATGTTCACGTAGCTCACTATATCTGTTGACATCAAAAAATAAAGCCCAATTTGAATGATTGGTATATGCATTCTAGGGATTCAGGTCTGTTTCGAAGTCTGGTGTAGTAAGATGTACATTGGTAAAACTCACAGGAATTTCAATATTAGGGTCAATGAACATTATAGTACTTTCATTAATATAGAAACTAATTCTAATTGCCCGTACATTCATTTAATAAAAACTCAATATGAATTTTGAAGTTTCCAACAGTATTTTTGATAATGATTTCTCTTTAACTAGTTTTTATCGGGTTGAGTACACTATGGAACAAAATAGAAGATACGAAAATTTCGAAAAGTTGATATGCTGAAGGTCTACTTTCAGTGTCACTGTAACGCAGTCCGTGCATCAGAAGAATATTTCAATAGGTAAGTTCGACAATGGAAATGGAAGTAGTAATTCTAATCAATATTAAATACCTGACTGACACTCTCCAATAGATTTCCTCAAAGAATTCAACCAAACAGGAAGTTCTTCGCCAAAATGGAAGCAAATCTTTCCAATTATGGTTCGTTCGAGAAACTAAGAAGTAAAAACTATAATAAACGGAATAGAGGTGATAATGAACTTGACGTGTTAGCAGCTGTTGAGGCTAACCATTCTACATCGTGTCGGCAAATTGAGAGCGAAGTGGGTGTGTCAAAAAGCAGAGCCCAAAGAATTTTGAGAAAGTATAAATATCATCCCTATAAACATGAAATAATTCATCATCTCAATGCCGGGGATGCAGAGAGGAGAACGGCGTTCTGCAATTGGTATTTAGGAAGAATCAGAGGTGAAGCTCGTTTTGGGCGACATATCATTTGGTCTGATGAGTCAAGAATCAGCAGTGCCGGAATCTTTAATCGCCATACGAATAGATTCTGGGCAAACGAAAATCAAAACGAAGCAGTAGCTCGACGGCAGCAGGGGAGGTTCGGTTTCAATGTGTCGTGTTTCGTAATGGGCAACAAATTAGCCTACTATATCTTTGATGGCAACTTGAATGCACAGAGATATCTCGAAATTTTAAATATTTGTCTGCCACAACTGCAAGATGACATTCCTCTTGCTCAATTCAACACATATTACTTCCAACAAGACGGTGCTCCTTGCCATAATTCGGCCGTGGTGAGGAACTACTTGGATTTAAATTTTGAAAATAAATGGATCGGTACCAATGGCCCAATTCAATGGCCACCTAGGTCTCCTGACCTATCCGTTTTAGATTTTTTTCTTTGGGGTTATTTAAAAAATAAGATATATAGGAGGCAATACGCCAATTACGATCAATTGAAGAATGCAACAAATGAAGCATTCGAAGATCTGAGGAGATCCTCGCTACATTTGACTAGGGCCATAGAAGATATAATCCGAATATGCACTTTATGTTTACAACATGATGGAAATCAGTTCGAACAATATATGTAAATCATTATGAGAAGTAAATTATTAGGTGCCTATTATTATTCTCATGTAGGTATTTCTCAGAGAACTCTAGAAACTAAACGACAATTTCAAAAATAAAATGAAAAGAGGAAATTGCGGATGTCATAAATAACGATGCAATCTTAGGATCAGCCTAGCTCCATTATTTCGGTCAAGAAGATTTTGCATTGTTTTGATCGTTTTCATCGAATAACTACAAATGTTCTATGGTTCGTCCGCTCACGTGTGTTCCTTCGCCCAGCCATTAGGGGTAAATCATTATTCCGTTATTTTCTTCAAATTGGGTGGAAATTTTGTCATCATGTTATATATTTTTGAAAAGAAAAAAAACGGCGATTTAGAAAACATGTCATATCTGTCATAATTAATGAAAAAAAAATTTTGAGTACACTGGAATCTACTCAAAAACCGTTTTAGAAACATAAAACAGATTTTAATTATCTGCGTTAAGAAATTAACTCACAAAATTGAAAACTCAAATTTCTTCAGAAGAAGTTTAGATATGTTGAAGAATTATTCTTCCCGTAATCCACCAGTACTGAGGGTTTCTTGAGAACAATTGAAATAAAAATAGTGCTCGTAGAAAATGAAATGAAACTAATAGCGAAAAATGTAAAACTTATTCCAAGGTAGCTGGTTTCTTAACGAGGTCAGACAATTAAGCAATGCGGCAAAATTCAAAAATCGAGTATATTTGAATATTTACGTACATCGCTGCGGTCTCTTTTAAAATAGTCCCCACTTGCACCTATACTTGCATTTCAGCGAGTTTTCCAGTTTTTGTAACAATTCTGGAATACTTCTTGTGGGACCTCTCCGGGTAACCTCGTGGCAGTTTCTTGGATATCTTTAACGGAGTCAAAATGTCGACCTTTGACGAATTTTTCCATATGGGGGAATAAGAAAAAGTCTCAGGGTGACATGTCTGGTGAATAGGGCGGTTTTGGTAACGTCGCGGTGCCTTTAGACGCCGAAAACTGAGAGACACTGAACGTAGTGTGACAGGGAGCATTGTCGTGATGCTGAACCCAAGACTTCGCAATCTCTGAACGCTCTCTGAGCACCTTTTTTTTCGTAACCTTTCGAGCACTTTGCGGTAGAATACTTGATTTACAGCTCTACAGGTGGTGTGAACCACCCCTTTGCTGTCGGAGAAGCAAATCATGGTTTTCTCTTTGGACTTGTTCATTCTCGCCTTCTTCGGCCTTGGCGCTCCAGGGGACAGCCACTGTTGGCTTTGTCGTTGAGTTTCGGGGTCATATTGAAAGAACGAACTTTCATCACCAGTAATAACTCGATCGAGAAGAGTAGGATCACTTTATCAGCTCGAGACGATCTTGAGTACCGTTGCTCTGAATTTGTCTGTTCCATCTTCGTGACATACACTACTCGCGCGTTGGTACAAAACACTAAACAGCTGGCGAAGAAATGATCGTGAGAGGGTCGTCAAGGTCTCAATAGAGAACTGCTATTACAGTGGCGGGATTACAGGTTTGCAGTATTACCACAGGCCGAGAAAAAAAATTGGTTGGCTTAATTGCTGACCTCTTATATTCTGTTGATAATGTCCCAGATCTGTCTAGTGGGATTGAGGTCTGAACTTTGTGCAGGTCACTCCATTGAAGTGATTACGTGATCTTGAAGGTGCTAACTATATAAGGTTGGTGTTATCATATGCATAAACTAAAAGTTTTCACCTATGTCGGGAACGTATCACTGAGTTTTTGGTTATAAGTTTTCCTCAACAAAAGAAACATTTGCCTAAAACTGCTTCTTCGAGTTTCTACATTCGATTTCTCAACTCAAATGTGTAGTTTCTTACACTACTACTTGTCCAAATACTTGCGAATTAATTTTCAATCTGAATCATTGTTTGTATATCAGATTTATGAGTGCATTTTTTTTGAAATCTGATATCATTGTTTGTATATCAGATTTATGAGTGCATTATAGAGTAATCTAACCGTAAACTACATCAATGTTGATCGTTTGTTTACGTAAGGTATCTTAGCACAGTACGGATGATTTATATTCGGCAATTAGAAGCAATAAATAATTGCTGCTGGTTGGTCGTCTTCGAGGGTCAACGTTATAATAAGCATTCATATTGTTGCGAAGAAACTTTCACGTAGATAGAATACGAGAATACACTGCGAAGGTTTGAAGGAATTGAGTGGAATTTTTCGGATTGGAGAGAATGCTAGTTTCATTTTTATTTCCAATGATTGAACTCTTACCAGAGGATGTAATACTAATTTAAAATTTCCAGTAAGTTTTCACACTCAGTTAATTTCGTTTAATAGTTCATAAAATAGCTTTATTGAAATACTAGTAATATAGAATAGCGTTATAATCTGAATAAATGCCAATATCCAATCTGTAATTAATATCGTAGGTCATGAATGTGTAGATGTCGTTATGGTCATAAATTGGATTTTCTAATTAATCTGGGCCCCGACATTTCATGACTGTAATATAATATTGATGCAAAACGTGTGTTCCTTTATATGTGAAATGAAAAATGTGACATTTATCGCAAAACAAGAATTCGAAGGATTGAATTTCCGATTGTCCAGGTTAGATAAACAACAACAATAAATAATGAACGAAGTCTTCTACTTTGCGCCAAGAAATTGACGCATAATTTCAATATCTCAAATTAGGCAACTAATGATTGACACGTTTTCTTTCTGATATTCGGTGTTTGTTGCGGCGCACATTTGCCTTTCATGAAAAATAAAATTGAAGTAATAAATTGGGATTTTCAAGAAACCACCACATATCGATAACAGAAGTTAAGCAATTTCTGTGAGTAAAGTTTGTTCTTGAAAATTTCGATTTTTGATAATAATGCAATGGGAATCGCAAAATTTTACCCTGGCAGGATGTGTTGAAGCAGGTGTCTTAGATGATCAGTTTGGACTAGCACAAGAATATGCCGAAGCCTTCAGGTCACCTATTCAATTGTTTCCAGAATGATCCACTGGTACAGGAAGACTGGTAGTCATAAAAGGATACCTGCGCAAGGACGACCTCTTGGCAACAAGGTCGATCGTTATTCAAGAATTTCCTCGTTGAGAACGGTTTCCTACTGGTAGGTAGCGAAATGCACCTTAGACAGAACAGTGGACTGAATATTAGCATATAAACGATTTCGTTGTTTCAGGGAATGTGGTGTGAGGCTTCGTGTGGCAGCTCATCAAAGAGCCCGATTGAGTTTTACCAGGGAACATGTTAATTGCGTAAAAGCAGACTGGGGGAGAATTCTGTTCACAGATGAGTCGACATTTTGGCTTTTTCATCTCGATTGACGTTCTCTAGTGTACAGACGTGGAAATGAAAAAACGCCCAGTGCAACTTTTGACCTATCTTAGGTTTTGGCGGAGGTTCAATAATGGTGTGCAGGGATTCACGGCTTGACTTGAAAATCAAGCTGTTTGACTTAACTTGAAATGGAGCCAATTTTGTTCTCACAGAAGTTTGAAAATTCAAGTTTCTTGAATCGCAAAATTTGAAAGCTTGAATTAGACACAATTGCAATAAATCATTGAACCTCTTGTATTCTAGAAGATGGAGAATAAAGTTTAAATGATAGTGAATATTTGATCGGGAAATATTTGTGCGAAATTCAACCCTTCCGTGAGACTCAAATATAGACTACTGCTAGAATATCGCTCCCCACTACGCCAAACATTAACCCTGTAAATGCTCCTTATTCGCTCATTCGCGTTTCATTCATTCGCGATTTCACTATTCGCGGATAGAAAAATTACGACCCAATTAATATAGTCGCGGATCTAATCGATACATACATATTTATAATAATACAAATAATACAAATTTATTAGCAGAAAAGGCTACAATTTTCATAAAGCAATATATACTTAATATTTCTTCTTAACTACATCACATACCAATCTCCTAAATAGCGTAACTTATCACAGCTTCTGACAAAAGTAGGTAACTCATTATACAAAACCAACCCCCCAAAAAATAATGATTTCCTGTACTTGCTCTTTTTGCCACAGGTACATAAATATTACTCGATCCCCTAGTGTTGTATCAATGAACATCATTGACAAAATTTATTTTTACTGATAAGCAATGATGCGAAAGACCATTAATCATTTTATATATAAATATCACATTCAACAGAATCAGTCTCTGATTAATATTCATGAAATTCAAGCACTCCAGCATATCCCTAATCTTTGAGTATTCATTCACCCTCAATATGGTCCGCATTGATATATTTTACAACCGTTGTAATTCATATTTAATACCTGAATTGAAATAATATAGGATTGTGGGGCAGTATTCAAAACGCGGCGATATTATGCTCTTATATACTAGTATTCTGGACCATAATGATAAATTTCCACTAAACCTTTGAAAATATCTCATTTTCTTACTTATTTTGTCTTTTACATAGTCAGCATGATCTTTAAGTTTCAATCCCTTGTCAATGGTTACTCCTAGATATTTATAATTCTCTATATATTCCACCTCTTCATTTAATATTTCGAGTTCACAGATGTCACCTCAAATTGGCCCACAATCATAGATTTATTTGAAAAAATTCGACGAAGTTTCGCTGACACAGCAGCTTTATCAAGAACATTCTTGATAAAGTGATAAAGTTTTATATCATGGATCTACATCAAGTAACGGCTCTCCACAAACACAATCATAGATTTCACGTTCACAATAGATTGCTTTCATCTAACCATACTTCTAATTTATCAAGCTTTCCCTGCATTTTTGTTATGGCACTCTATACAGACACATCACTAACAGATAAAATATTGTCATCTGCTAACAAATTCAACAGCGTACCCCTTACCACACAAGAGACGATATCATTTATATATAACAAGAATAGTAGTCCCCAATATGGACCCTTGCGGCACTCCTAGCTCACTAGAAATTTCACTACCCACCTTTTGTTTTTGCCTCCTATCACTTAAATAATTTCCAAACCAAGCCGTAGCCTCACCCTTTATTCCACACATATCTAGTTTGCGCAACAACAAGGATCGCCATGTAGTCTCAAATGCTCTCTTAAAGTCAATGAATACAACTATCACTATCTTATTCTCATCCAGAAGTTCCCACCATTTAGATATCACAAGCTGTAATGCTGATTCACAAGAGTGATGTTACCTAAAACCAGATTGACAAGAGATTAACACATTATAACAAGTGCTTTAACAGTTGTATTCTTATAAATATCTCCATTATTTTTTCCGTCAATGGCATCATATTTGCAGGCTTATAATCTTCGCATTTGAGAGAGTTCTTTATCTTCGGTACTGGTACGATAGTGGAAAAGATCCACAACGAATTGTCTTTATAATCTGCCCCCAATCTTCCTCTTTTATCATTTCAAATTTGTCTAATATCGATACAATATTAACCTCCGGCAGTACATGCTCTCCAATTCTTCTAACAGATGCTTGATTTACAATATTTCGAATGAATGAACTTCTCAGCTATTTCAGATATATTGTCTATTTTGGCAATACCAAAACGAATACTTTTTATACCACTGTTCTTAGTTGTCCCCATTATTTCTTTGATTCCCTTCCACATTTTTTTCACCATCATTTTTTGAATTATGAATCATTCTTTCATAGTAGTTTTTCCTTTTTCTTTTCAATCAAATTAGTAGCATAATTTCGTTTTTCTCTGAAATCTTTTCAAGTCACTCCACTATTACTATACTAGCCCCGTTGAATGCAACATCTCTTAGTTTCATTGCCTCTTTCAATTCATTGTCAAACCAGTTGAGCTACCTCATCAATAACTGACTCTATATTTATATAAAACTCATCAACCATAACATCTATTCAGTATATACTTCTGTACCATATCCAAATACCATTTTATTCTCTTCAATCTTTCCTCAATATTTGCTGTTTTTAACTTCTTCAAATCCTTGGACCAGTACTTTACTTCGTCTCTTCTTTGTTTATAGTTACTGCTCAATTTAACACTAACCATATTATGATCAGCTATTTTAGGTACTTTCAATACTACAACCTTGAACTCCAATATGTTTGAAAACACTAAATCCACTGTAGTTTTAGAACTATCTGTTATACTAGTAAAATCTTTAACTAGCTGCTTCCAATCCCATGCCCCTCATCTTGTCCAAGAGCTTATCGGAATAAAAAGCCTTTCTACTAACATCAATATTGAAATCTCCCAATACTATCATCTTCATTCTTTCTTTCACATGAATCTGCTCCAAAAGCTCCTGAAAACTCTTAATAGAATATGCCAAAGAAGCTCCAAGAGATTTACAAATCAAAGTTATGTTCATATTGTTAATGCTCACAGACAATACCCACGAAGTATTTTCGACATACTCATTGATGTCATGGTTCAACCCTTATCTAATGAGTAAGATGACTCCCCCTGTATGTCTACTTTGAGAATTTCATCTAACGATTGAATACCTCATCAATATGACTATTTTTAACATAATATCTTATCTGTTCTAAATTACTCCATAGGCTCTGACAGTTGAGACACTATTTTTAATTGCTATGTAGACTTATAGATAATTCTATTTCTAGCTGATTTTTCCGCTTTAATGAAACACTTACATGTCCTATTCCAAGCTGCATGATTAGTGTCCAGATTGAGTTCACTTCATTAGTAAAAAGTATGCTGTATATTTTGTAAACACGTCCTCAAATGAATCCATAGAAACGTAGAATAGACTTTATTACTACTACACCTAAAATATGTTCCTAAATTATATCTCTGCTTCATTGATCCGACTTTCCCTTTGACATAAACCGCCTTCGCCGCAGTCGGTGTTTTTGAGAATGTAAACAAACAAAATGTTTGAGTAAAGCGAACTTATTACACAATGCATGAAATATATTGTTGAAAACCACTTATTACACGTTCCGTCGTTAGGTAAAAGCAGCTTTGCCTTTTTTATTGTTTCATGTTTCTATTCGTTATAGAAATTGTGATCGCGTAGTACGTCTCTACCGTTGTCTTCCTAATTCATAGTTTCGCCTATAAATATTGAGCAACTAATATCGATACGAAAAAAAAAACAGTCTTACCGCTTCAAGTGAAAATAGAAATGTTTGATCTTTTACGCCTAGGAGAGTCGTTTGTCCATATCACGCTCATGCAATGTTAAAGAATCAACTGTACGATCGATAAAGAAATCTGAATATAAAATAAACTCGTCTGTTGCTTTAGCTTCACTGTCAGCGAAAATTGTTCGTGATCCAGCCATAGAGAGAATGAAAGTGGCGTTGTCATTATGGATCGAAGATCGGAACCAAAAGAATTGCGCCTGAACATCTTTACGCACATTTTAAAGAACCTGGTGGTAGTTATGGTAGTGGAGGACTACAAGCATCGGAAGGTTGATCCAATTCATTTAAGGTGCGACAATTATTGCAAAGTATTGAAATCGTTTAAGGAGCTGCATCTGCAGACAGTGCTACAGCAGAAATATATCCAGAAGAATTTTCAAACCTAGTAGCTGATGGAGTATACCTGAGCACGCGAAACTGCACTGTTTTGGAAGAGAATGCCAAATGAAATATTCATTTCCAAACGCAAAGGATAAATCGAAGAAAATTATTCAAGGAACAATATTCAACCTTACGTAGAATGTTAAATATCCTCCCTTGAAGGAACTAGTCTTCCGATCCACCCTTCATAATCACCGTCAACCAGGGCCACTGATCAGCAGTACAGCACGGTCAGATGTCACGAATAGGAACAATGGACTGCAGTTTCGGTCTCGTTTGACCTCGTCGGCATTGTCTACCCATTCGTAACACCAGGCTATGCCGTTACCTACTCATCTCCATTGTTCCTATTCGTGACATCTGACCGTGCTGTACCGCTGCTCTGTGGCCCCGGTCGACGGCGATTATGAAGGGTGGATCGGAAGATTAGCTCCTTCAAGGGTGGATATTTAACATTCTACGGAAGGTTGAATATTGTTACTTGAATGATAATTTTCTTCAATGTGTCTACACATTGCGAAATCTCGCATATAGTAACTTTTTGTTTTGAGATGTTTGCAAATGATAGAATTACAATGATGTTTCACAGATCGTTAAATCCTTGATTGGTTCCGGAATTGCTTTGCTTCAGAAGTTGAAACTTATTCAAGAAAAAAAAAGAATTTAGACTTTACAGCTGCTCGAGTTTTGAACAATGCGCCACGCAATCCTCGCTAACTTGAAACCTATGCATCCAGATATATAAGTAACATGTTTACCTTCCAACAAGACCTCTTCGCTTCAACCTATGGACAAGGAAATAATCAAGGAAGAACTGAATCCATACGTATTGAAATGATGCTGGAAATTACTGTGGCTTGTTCTGACTGCGGAAAATGACGAAGAATTCGTGCGGATTCAAACTCTAACTGCGAATGGAATAGGACGAGATTGGTTCGAACAGATAGAACCAAGTGACATTCAGAAGTTGCTTGAATTGCAAGATCACGATTTGAATGAAATCGATTTGGAGGAAATGTTAGATTCACAGCATTTCATTTGAAAAATGCCACTGCTGAATATCAGTTTGAATTAAAGGAGCTTTTTAAACTGCTAAGCAAGAAAAAATTACAAAGTTTTTCAAACCATTGCCTATCCTGAAGATAATAACACTATGCTAATTCAAAATTCTAACACGCGGCAGACATACATATTAAACCTATATCGGGTACCCTGAATCCAGTGGTAACCACCGTTTTTGAAAGTAAGCTCTTGTTTAGGAGATATTCGCCTTTGAAGTTAGTTGATTTTAGTAGGGTTCGTCGTTTATGACTTCAGTAAATTAGTAAATTATATGCTTGTAATTCCCAAACCGTTCGAAATATCGCTTAACTGTCTTCGGCAAAGTTTTAGCTACTGTCATGGCCAACAACTTTTCTGAATAAACCAACATAGAAAAACCTCATTAACAAAATGTCCAAAAAACTCCATTTCTTTGCCATTTTTTCGTTAATTTTCGTCTAAATAATAGAGAAATCAAGAGAATTTCGCTTTAAAATCTCGGAATAAGAAAAGACAACACATTTCCTATAGTTAAATCAGAAAATTTATACGCGCAATCATGATTTTAACTCAAATTTTTATTCCAACTCCAACAATTTTCAACAAATAAACATATAAATTCATGTTCATTCTTCTTCTTCTCCATCTTCATCTTGCTGTGAATTCCAGCAAATGTCTCCTAATAGAGAATCAAGTTTTCTTCCACTATACCAGTGCTCAAGCCTAGCCGTCACCTGATGAAACCGTTCACCATGCTCGTCTGATTCACATGGTGACTGTTCGGCAAACTTGTCTGCATGGTAATGCATGAATGAATTTTCGTAGACATTTTTACACCGATGTTACGGAAAGCAACGAGCATATTTTCAACGTGTATACGCCAGTTTTCGTCACGATGAATTCCAAGTACATTTTCGATGACTCCTTTGACGCACTCCCAAGCAACGAGCTGCAAATTCGACAAAGGTGTTTAAATTGTTGGTCTCTCATCAAGCGTCGAATACCAGGTCCATTGCGTATGCCTGTAATAAAATAATTCGAAAAAATATGTGTTAAATATTGAATAAGTTAGGTTGATTGGTACGTATATAGTTTCACACAAACCTTGTTTTATTTTCATTCCACTCAATCTTGAGAAAATTCGCTTCAACTCATTGAATGCATTGCCTTCAGGATCTAGGGCCTTTATGAAATTTTTAACAATCCCAAGCTTGATATGCAGAGGTGGAAGCAACACTTTTTCGATTGGCACAAGTGGAATTTCAACGACGTTTTCTCGACGCAATCTGAACCCTTGTCTCATAGGCCAGCTTTTATTGGCATATTGGTCGCCGACATATCGAGTATTCCATAAACATATATAACACATGTTTTTCGTATATCCCGTCTGCATTCCTCTCAAAAAAGTTATCACCTTCAAATCTGCACAAATCTTCCAACGATGGTCTTCACATTTCACCAAATCAAGGATTTTTTTCAATGATTCGTAATTTTCTTTCGTTTTTGTGCTGATGGCAATCGGGACACAATCTTTTTTCTGTTTGTGACATGAAGCAAAACCGCTTTGAGACTACTTTTGGACAAATCGATGAAAATCCGCCAGTCTTCTGGTTTATACTCATGATGTATTTTTAATACCAATTCCTTGAAATCAGTGCAGTACGCGAATGAATTGTCTTCGATGGATTTGAATGAAGCAGTGAACTGTCTATGACGGCCGATTGCTCCATATACTTTCACATCAGGTGCTAAGACATTCTTTTTTTTCAATTCCTGAGTCGAAATAATGGACTGACGCTGCGATAATTTCAATCGACGAATAATTTTACCCAGATCTTTTTGAGAAAATTCGGCATGATTACATTGTGGAGATATATTTGATGGTACATAAACCGATGCAGACGTTTCGCCAATAGTATCAAAAGTAGATGGGAATGTACTCTTCTGTCGGACTGGGTCTTTTCGGTATTGGAATGAATTCCGAATGTGGTAACGGCAACTGAACAAATCGAGTTCCTCTGAGTTCAACTCTACGTTTTTTAGCTCTGTTCAATTCGACAATTTCATTAACACAAGCAAAACAGTCATCTGGATTAGGTTCTTGAGGATTTGTCCAAATTACTGGAATGCCAAAAGGCATAGATTGGAATTCACCTGTAATAAAAATAGCTTCAATTGATATAATTTTGAAATAAATGATAAATCATTTCATTTTACCTCTTTTCCATCCACTCAATCTTATGACACAACCAGTACAAACGATTTTTGGAGCCCAGTTCACATCTTTGATTACAGTTTGGTTGAAATATTGTGTGTACGATTCAGCAGTTTCTTCAGGAATTGAACGCTTGCTTGTCATTATAGTAGACTTTCCACAAATGTAACAAAATTTATTAAATTTACTGCACGAATTCATATTTGATATTTTTAACAAATATATAACTTGTGTAAAAAAGAAACTTCAACAAGAAATGTCAAATTAAGAAATATCAGAACTAAGACTATGGAAAATAGCACACAAATACATAGCAAAATACGTAGTAACATCAGTGACAATACTAATAAATACGTATTAACAGTGACCTCTGTGAGAAATTTGAGTTAAAATCATGATTGTGCGTTTAAATTTTTTGATTTAACTATAGGAAATGTGTTTTCTTTTCTCATTTTAAGATTTTAAAGCGAAATTCCCTTGATTTTCTATTATTTAGACGAAAATTGGCAAAGAAATGGAGTTTTTTGGACATTTTGTTAAGAGACGGTGTTTGAATGAGGTTTTTTATGTTGGTATATTCAGAAAAGTTGTTGGCCATGACAATAGCTAAAACTTTGCCGAAGACAGTAAAGCGATATTCCGAACGGTTTGGGAATTACAAGCATATAATGTACTAAAGTCATAAGCGACGAACCCTACTAAAATCAGCTAACTTCAAAGGCGAATATCTCCTAAACAAGAGCTAACTTTCAAAAACGGTGGTTACCGATAGATTCAGCGTATCCGATATAAGTTTACTAGGTATGTCTCCCGCGTGTTAGAATTTTGAAGTGTCATTTTCACGCACTGTGTAATTAATCAATATGGTCAAAAACCTTCATTTTGTCATCTAAGAATGTATCCCCTATACTCCCATGTAAATTACCATGCCATATTCACGTTTCCTATATTCGCGGCATATTTATGGAACATATACCCCGCGAATAAAGAGCTTATACTGTATATTATCGTACTACGAAGCAGAATTAACTTATCCAATGTTCATATCATAAACGTCAAACAGTGACAACCTCCATAGTTTTCAACACATTATTATAGACTGATTGACATTCACACATAACAAAGCGTTTGTATGACAGTGAGTTGCGTATTTTGATATATGAAATAATTATATTCATTTTCGTTACGAATATAGGCCAACACTTAATGTAATATTGCGTTAATTTGCTGATAATTCAAAACTTCCATTTCAGTTCATTCGAAAATCAAGTTCATAAACATTTGAAATAACTAGTGGGTTTTGAAATTTGAATCCATGCTTCCATTGCGAATACCATCGATTGTCAGGATAGGATTAAATAAATTCTTCATCCAAATACTCGTACATGAAGGTTAGTTTACTTCTCGGCTGAGAAAACATTTCTATGCAATATTTCATAATGTGTATCAAATATAAGATGCAAAAACTTCTATGTTTATTCCCGCGTCACAGTAATGAGCTAGGTGAAGATCTTTTTCCGATATCTTCAGCCGTTTTTTAAACGTCAGCTCATTATTCGCAGGTTATATGGTCCGTAAATATGCCTCGAATACAGAAATCGTGAATATGGATTAGTATTTATAGGGGATATGTTTCTAGGTGACAAAATAAAGAATAAATATGAAAAAAATCAGTTTAACCCATTAGTGCTTAAGGTTGAAAAATTATGAGAGTTCAGTTCTTTCTTTATTTTCTTAGTATTTAGTAGTCATAATAATATAATCAACAAACAAAATACATTTAACTTTCAAATTGAGCGTCATTCGATAAATCGGATTGTGCGCACTTAAAATGTATAAAAATTGTTGAAACATAATTTGGGATGTAATCCAACTCCACATTTCGTTCAAATCAATTTGCTCTTTTCACCGCAAAATCAGCACAGTCTTTCGGTAGTAATGTATCCTGGCCAGTGATTGAGACTATCGTAACTAGTATCGTTCATTGGATTTTTCATCAGCTTACCTTTTGCTGAAGGTTTACCGTAAGTTTGTAGAAGAGATGTAGCTGTATTCCACCCAAAATCAGAAGAGAAGCACAATCCTTTTCTCCTGGACAGATTCTTTTCATCAATAACCAGAAATTAGTCACCGATACATCCAATAAGTAGCAGAATTTAGGCCACTATCATTTTTTTTTAGGCATTCTTGTTCTACAACTAGCAAACAATTGATCCATTTTATCGACGCCACCCATGCCATGGTTATAATTCACAAAAAGGTTTGGTTGAGTAACAGATATTCTTCCTTTAGACCATCTCGAACACTTTGTTTCTGCAATGGTATCGAAATTGGTGGCACAAGTAACTACCTTGTTATCCTTCCATCTGACAAGGCGCTCTGTGTTTTCACTATCCGTCCTAAAATCATACGTACCCCTCTCCTGTTTTTGCATAACAGATTTTTCTGTGAGGGGATATTTACCAACTCTATTGTTTTAATAGTTCCAGTTGCGCAGTATCCAGTCGATATCAAGTGCTGAAATAACTGTATTGAAGAAAAGTAGTTGTCAAAAGAGAACTTATATCCTTGATTCGGCGGAACACTCGCAGAATTTATTAGAGAAAGAACAATATCGCCGACGACTCCAAATTCTTTAACCTTGTCACTTTTTCCTGTGTAAAACTCGAAAGAAACCAAGTAACCATCGCTGTTACAAAGTGCCCAATTCTTAAAACTAAATCCAATTGGTTTTCCTTTTGTATATTGTTTGGCAGAATGACCGCCGTAATATGGAGTCATAGATTCGTCTATCGATATATTTTCCAGTAATCCTCCATGTTGTCGAAAACTCTCATTCAAAGATGTTGTGAGAGGTCTGAGTTTATACAAACGATCGTCCTTGTCAATGGCTGAATTATCATTCAAGTGAAAATGCCTAAGGATCAGTTCGAAGCGATTTATTCTCATGCTTTTCTGTGAAATTTGAGGCACGTCATCCAGTGTGGACCAATACAACCTTTTGTTGGGATGTTTGGCATATCCTGAAAATAAAAGACCTCCTATGAACACAAGCAACTTCTCCATGGATACATTCAAAAGATTGGCTTGGGAAAGCATTTGATTGTCTCGAAATTTGTGATAGTAGCTCACTGTTGAAGAAGAGGCTGAAAAAATCTAAGGCAGATGTTGCCTGTTTCGCATTTTCTGATGGTTGCTTTTCCGCACAAGCTACATTCGCATCGAACTGGGGGTGTTTTTTCTCCATTTCAGCTTTTCCGGTTTAAATCCTTCAGCGCTATATCTTCCTTTTTGATTTTCAATTGGTAGGTATTTTGCTAACGTTTCGTCGTCACTCGAGTCATATTCATAATTAGTGGAGGTACTAGCAGCTGGTTCAAGCGATTGCGATGGAAGGTCAGTTTCATTCGAGTCATTTTCTTTATTGTTCACAGAATATTCGCATCGAGCACTCCACATTTTCGGTCCTAGCTGGTTCAAATTTTCATCAGGCTGATCACTGCTATCTGAAACACAGTCAGTATCTTCCCCATCTTTAGGTGGAACAGCATATATATCCATTCCATCATAAAAATCATCATGTTTTACGATATCCAACAATTCAGCGAGAAAGAGTCTGATAATGAAAACATTACACGACAAGTTCAGTTTGATATTGCACTTGGTAATAATTTTGAGTTCATATTGTTGTGCATGTTTGGTTGCCCAATTCATAAATCCGATAAATCGGATTGTATGCACAAATGGGTTAATTGAAGTTCATGACTATATGACCATGTTATGGGTCCGGTTTCAATCAGTCAAATTCTTTTTGTTGAATACAAAAGTTTAATACATGTAAACATTTTCATTACTACTACACTATTTTTGATTACAGGAGAATATGTATATTTGTTAGTCGTACTCTGAACTTCAACTGAACTTGATGGTAGAATGAAAGTTCAAAGAATGAAAACTGAATGAATGAGTCGGAGCGAATTTTTTGAATCAATGTAACTGTGGCCTATATATGCCACTGACTGAATTGACCTGGACTCTTGAAATACGTATGGTTCTCGCAAAGTGTGTAGTCAACAGGCGCCACATAATTCATGGTTGAGTTAACAAGAATTCTCTAGTTGTTGAAAGTTCTGGATTTTATGTTTCCTTTTTTCTGAGAATTGTACTATTAAAATATTCTGAGTGGCTCGATTTCACATGTTATACCACATAATATGATAACCTGGACAAATTCAATGAAAGAAAGATTCCTTTTCATTACATAGTAGATAGGTGGTCCAAGTCCGAAAAGATAAAGTAGATTTGTCCTTTGTTTAATTGCTATAGCAAATCATAGGCGTAGCATAGAATTGAAAAAGTGATAGGTGATGTAAACGACACAGACGAGTCAGTTACAACGACGAAACTATAGTTTGTTAATATATGATGAGGAAATCATTCCCATTTTGATGTTAGCTTGGTCATTGGTGTTATTGGGTCCCCTCATGGATAAATGTAAAAAATTTTGAAATATAGAATATTTCGCTACGGAAAATGTCAACAACGCTGTACGTCTTATGTTGCAAAAGAGGGATATCCACATTTGGCATAGAAAAAGTATCCTCAATAATTGAGACGATTAACTCGTGCGCAATTGATTTCACGATTAAAGTTCGTCAGATTTATCGTCCAACGTTAAATTCCGGTTTCACAAACGCTTGCCGGAAAAAATTCATTGCTAAGAGAATCTCTTTTTTCGAAGGTTCGCTGAAAAATTGAAAAAAAAAAGAGAAATCTTGGACTAACTCTACCAAACTGAGGAGTGATTTTCAACAATGTAGACTTGCATTCAAGGGACTGACCAACTCCTTGTTCGTCTTATTACATGACTCATTACTATTCAGTTTCGGTTCTCGTGATCACTTCGACGAAGAGTTGAATACCGGCCTGATTCGATGATGAAGTACATCTAATTAATCCAGGGCGATTGGAAAATGTAGCGAACACATTTCAAGAGATTTGTTGCACGCATACAAGGTTAAGCAACGCGAATACTATTTTTAAAACCAGAAATTCTAGCCGGGGTTCGTGCAGGTGATCAACTTGACAGCGTTTCATCAAGTTTTGAAACAGAATACCTAATGAATTAATTGCTTTCTCTTGCCGTGATGTTTTGTTACATTACGTGCATATGACACAGTTGCCTTGAAAGGCAACGAAAATAATACTACTAAATGTGTTTATCGTCATGTGCAGTCGAATCTAGAGTTATATGAACCATGAATCTGGTACGCGTTATGGCTAGTTGAACATGAAAATTACGTTTAATTCATTCAGACACGTTTGATGAAACACCCAAAGTACTGCCTGCAATGTTCAGAGATAGTTGGTTATTATATTCGGAAGAAGTCATGAAATATTTGGTGACATTTTAACTATAGTGTACCAATTAAGAAAGAAACAGGTATTTTTGTATGTAAACACCTCAAAAAAGTCTAGGAAACACTTAACAATATCTTTAAAATATGAATTTGATGATTCGAATTTATAGAAATCTTTCGATTTTTGTTAGGATGTATTGTATATGATGTATTCTCAAGAAAACAAAATAATATTTGACTTCTCCAAAGCACCTATTAAAAAAAAATCTGAAATTTGAAAATGACGAAATTTGGTAAAACACACAAAAAATCCTGAACTAATATTTTCGAAACGATATGGAAGCACTTATATTTTTCAGTACCCAGAAGGTCCACCTCTGTTAGTAATGACACTTTGGCATCGTCGCGGCATGCTCAATATTAAATTGTCTATTAAATTTTGTCCTAAGTCATTCCAAGCCCCCTGAACTGCTGATCGAAGCTCCTGTTCATGATGGAAGACGTTTTGACGCAGGAGATTTCTTTTTAGGGTATCTCACACATGCTAGATGGGATTCAGATCTGGGGAGCAGAATGGCTACGGTAGAAGATCGATATCATTCTCTTCAAGAACGTTCAAGACAACTCTTGCACGATGAGGAGGGGCATTATCTTGTTGGAAGAGTGGATTTTGACCCATTGTTTGGAGATACTGTACCACTACAGGTAAAACTATCTCATTTGCGTAAGAATTTCCCGTGAGGCTGTTCTGTATGAAAACGAGGTCAGTTCTTCCACCAAGGCGTATACCTCCCCAAAACATCACTGATCCGCCTCCCTGTCTAACAACTTCTGGAGCATGCTGGAGACGGTTTTGCTTTCCAGGTTCCCTCCATATTCGAATTCTTCCCAGGTTCCCTCCATATTCGAATTCTTCCCGAATCGGGATAATAACTAAATCTAGATTCATCACTGAAGAGAACTGTGGCCCACCTCTCTTGATCCCAGTTTACTTGTGATCCCAGTTTACTTGTTCTTGGCACCAAGCTAAACGAGCAGCGCGATTTCCATGGGTCAGTTGTGGAACTCTGAAAAGACGTCTGGAGTGGAGTTGACTTTCGTGGAGTCGATTTCTCACAGTTTGGTCGGAAATTTGTACATTATGAACTCGTGATAGCTCTTGAGCTAATTGAGATGCTGTGGTAGTACGATCTCTTCTGGCTTGTAAAACCAAAAATCGGTCTTGGGCGACTGTAGTGATCCTGAAACGACCTGTATGGCGTTCTTCTACGCTACTTGTTTCATTGAAACGCGACCATAAACGGTTTATTACACTTGGGCTACTTCCCAGAACCCTGGATACTCCCAGCTTGGAGCATGCCAACGGCTCGCAACATCTCTTCTCTAGTCAAATGTCGTCTTTCCATGGTCGAATCACAAAACTTGAATCTTTTATTTGTGCTTATAACAGAAACAAAGTGCCAACTAACGGATTTCAAACACTGAATACATGAAATGATTATAAAGCAGCGTCGCATCTGCTGCATTTTTAGTTTTTTATAAAAAAAAAAAACTGAAATCTGTTGCGGCAATCTACATAATTTGGTGAGAAATTGATGCAGGTGTTCATTTCTTAAAAAAATCATTCATATTGATCGTTCTGGATACGATATGTCGATATTCAGAAGTGTTCCCTAGACTTTTTTGAGGTGTTTATATAACTTGTAACTGAAACTATGGCCGCCCCTGTAACTTTTTTTCTATTTGGAATATTTTGATGAAATTTGGGAATCGGATAGAAGACAACATTTTGAATTTGATAACATTGATATGTTTGACATTTCGTTTTCGGCTATGTCTTAGAAGAAAACCTGCTTTTTGAGGAAGAACTGAAATTTAAAACTTTGACACCCCGTAAAAACGGCTTAACCGGAAACGATACCAACTTTCGATTTTCATATGCGTCACCCTGTATTGTTTGGCTTATTTTAATTGTGCATCTCATCCTACGACCTGTTGACATATTTTTGGAAGAAAAACAAACACAATCTTTTTTTTACAATTTTCATCTTTCGTTCTAGAAGGCCGTGAACAGTAACAATTGGCTCAGCTCAACATCTCCTATCACGAAAATACGAGATTGTATCTAAAACTTTACCTGTTCATTTTTTACGAGGTGTCAAAGATAATAGCAAAAGAGCGAACACCGAAAACGGAATAATTTTAATCAATGTTCGAAAATATCACCTTTCTCAGGAACACAACATCGCAGACGACTGATGGTTCGCCTAACAACATTATTTAACTATTGGGCTATAATGTCTGCAATAGACGGTCTCAAACAGTTCTTATTTCGAATAATACTCACAACAACAAAAAATTCTCCAATCGGTCATTCCTCGATCCATATACTTTTAATGTCCCATCTCGCGTGGACACCAGGTATGTTCTCCTCAAATGAGACAAAAATGATTTGAATCATTCACACAAATTATTCTTGACGATGCTATATCAAATTATTGCAAGTTGAATCAATTTATTTTCAATCAATGGCAAATTACTATGATAATTAAGTGTTTTTTTAATAAAAGCTATAACTCGTAAACCAGAGTTGTTAGTAAACAAATTATAAAGTGACATAAGTCATTCATCGTCTGGTGTTGTCCACTCTGAATACTGTGATTTTCGTCCTGATGTGTGTTTTTGAGTCACATCAAAATTTGATATTAAGCAAAAGGTTTTTTGTAAGGTAATTCTCTCTTCTTCCATTCGAATAAACAAATAAATTATTTCTCAAGACGATGGCCTCAAGACAAAAAGCTTATTGCTCCTTAAGTTGGGTTCCGCTGAAATTTTGTGAAATCTGAATATTCAATTTTCCTGTTATCAAGAAGGCGTTCTTCTCTGATATGAATTGACTGGTGGAAGATATTATCACTTTTTCCCAAAACAATTTGCATGAATTAATATTCAATTAAAATATATCACAGACTATTGTTTATAGACTAATTATTTTATTTTTTTTTGCAGGTGAGTTCAACCGCTTCGTTGCTTCAAATAACTTGGAATATAACAGTGAGTTTATCTAGTTTTATTGGCAATTTTTTCAATAATATTTCTTGAATTTTTGAGAAATGATAGTGTAGTGGATAATCAAAATTATTCCATTTTGCCAATTCAATTATGCCTAGAAATATCTTCGTATTTATGCAAAATAATTATAATAACTAAATAACTGAGATATGTTTTTTTTAGACCTCAACAATTTTTATATGAAAGAAATAAAAAGATCTCTATTGAGAGGATCAAATAATTCGTGTTAGCAGCTCTTTCCACTTACTGTCACCAAAGATATTAACATAGTAAAGTGAAAACGGCATAAACTTTATAGCAATAATTCAGAAAACAATAAAAATTTGTAATTTTCTGAAAAAAAAGACGAAGTTTCTTCATAACACCTACGGTGGTTCCAGATGGAGGGTAAAAACACAAATTTTCGATATATTTCGAGATGAACAATTTTTTATCCTAAAAATCATTAATTGTACACTCGGGAAAATTATTTCAGTTTTCGATACTGTTCATATATTCACTGTTCGCATTTTTCTATAGGTCTTTTTACGAATTATGTGTTGATCCCAATCAATAAGCTAGGACTGTACATTCTACCATTGATTTTATAAAATTGCTGGATGAGAACACACATAAGGATTAATAAATGAACGCTACTGCTGTTTTTATGTTTTCCGCAATGTCTGAGTTATACTAGAAGAACAAATCAACCATAAAAGCGTCTAACTCAGGGGTGCCCAAACTTGAATTGCTGGCGATCTACCTCAATATTTTTAGACTACTTACAATCGACTCTGAGAGGCTGCAGGTATGTGTGATGCAGGGTTGTCCTACATACACGATACACCCTACCTACTGTGTACCTACCTACCTAGGTAGGGTCTACCGTAGCATATATAGATATTAGCTTTTCGCACAATATACATTCTTTTAGTCACAAGAAAGTTGACCCAAACATTTCCGTCAGTTGAAGGCCGATTTACCTTTGATACGGATATTTATCTTCATATAGAAAACACCAGGAATTTGTTTCAAATGCTGTTGCTTGGAGATGTATATCTGATATAATCTGCACCAACTCATTTTCAACAGAACATGAGTTCATATCAAACTGACTTGCTTTTTCAGTAGCTAATTCCTCAATGTTTTTACATGAGAAAGAATAACTCATAAATGATGCTATATTTGCCAATTTACTGCAATCATAAAAACGCATTTCGAATTGTCACAAAATATTCGAGAATTCAGCCTCATACGTATCATAATTCAACTGAGGAATATTTGCTTTCAAAGACGGAAAATGTTCTAGATCCCTTCTTTTCAGTTGATCTATCATAAGTTGCAATTTACGTTTGAATGCGTTTACTGCGCTAATCATTTCAATAATAGTTTTTCCTTCACCTTGAAGCTCCAAGTAAATGGTGTTTAAGTGCATTATGATCTCAGTCAAAAATGCCAAATCAGTCAGCGATTTTTTCGTTTTTCATCTTAGTGTCATCACCTGTGTCGTCTAGAGAAGCTGTTATTTCGGGCAATAATTCTTGAAACTTTTATGGGAATTTTCCGCGACTCAACCACCTGACGTCCGTGTGAATAACTAAATCAGTGTGTTCAGCTGACTCCCCATCTTCCAACTGCAACTTAAAGAGCCGCCGTTGCAAGCTACGTGCACGGATCGTATTCACAATTTTTGTTGCAATGTCCATAATTTCTTCCTTGAAACTTTTGAAGACAAAACTTGTTGATGTATAATGCAATGGAATGGAAAAAATAAAGGGAAATCTTCATTATCTCAACACAAATGGAGCTGGTGCTCCATTTGTTGTAATGTACACTAATTTATATATTGGTATCTTGTAGTTTTTCACAAAATTGAAGAAAACTACATATATACCTTCGCCACGGGTCTTCCCCTCCAGAGGAATGATTGTCAAAAATTCTTCCTTAGCCAACAAGTCATTGAATACCATCCGCATAAAAATACTTATCTGGTCATTATCTGTCATATCGGTGGATTCGTCGAAGTGTAAAGAAAAGTATGTACGTTTCATGATATCATGTTTTAGTTTATTTTCCATGTCTTCAATACGCCTTGTTACAGTCGAACGAGATAACTGAAGTTCTCTAATAGCAGACATGATATCTGTTTTATTTTTAGAATCTCCAAATAAAGTTTCAGACGCTTCAATAAATGCTTCCTTCACAATCGATCTATCTTCGAATGGTTGCTTGTGTTTCGCCAAAATATGAGATATTTTGAATGACTCGATCGTAGCAGCTTTTGATTGTTTGGCTGGTCTTGTAAGCATGGTTCGTTCTTTTTTCAAACAAGATATCAAATCACGTACTTTTTGTTTTCTTAATTCACTCTGTGGCGGAAAATCCTTTTAATAGTTTTTATGAACCGTTTTATGATGCCTCTCTAAGTTACCACGCTTAGGTATTGCAACTGACGCACGACAAATGAGACAAATGCATTTATCCTTCACCGTACAAAAGAAAAATTCTTCCTCCCAATCGTTATTAAAATGATACGTTGTAGATTTATTCGCAGCACTCATTTTGTACTATTTAATAATAAACTTTGTATCGACGTAGTATTGCCTTCAAGTTACAATTCGGAGTGACTCCAATTCCTGCAGGCGCAACATATATATCGGCGTGAACGAAAGTCTCGAATGTTCCCGTCAAAAACGCCGCCCGATATTAGTACCGCGCGTTCCTTTGATAAAGCCGCCGTTTGCCGCTAGCAGAATGTTATTTTATCACGTAATAAATTTTTGTAGTCTAGTTACCTAATTATTAAAAAAAAAATTCCTTTCGAGATCTACTCAAAAAGCACACGCTATCAACTGGTCGATCGCGAACGACCATCTGAGCACCCCTGGTCTAACTCAAGTAGAATACTGTTTTCATTTCGCACAAAAAATTGAGTCCATTTTGAGTTCCGAAACACCTAATAATGCCATTAGATGTAAGGTATTACATTATGATTAGAAAATTGTATCGGAAATTACTCAAAAACTGATTTTATCACGCATGCATTCAGTTGAGCAGGCTATCTTTGCTTGCGTATGACGTCACTCGTCGTGAAATCACAGAGCATTACCATCACAGATGAAATTTCAAAGATTATTTTCTTTGTCGTGTGAATGTAGATGATTGAATTCATTATAAAGTAAAATATATTTTCGAACGCATTTAGTTGGATAGATCTTGTCAGAATGCATATATTTCACATGTTGAAGACACTCTAGTTCACATATTCAAATCGGTGTAAAGCTCCAAAAAATATAAGTTATTGTTCATTCAGCTCGCAATGAAGTGAAAAGTTCATGCTTGTTTACAACAAAAAGAATTATATAAAGTTATTAACTGATGAACATGAAAAAAGTTATGGGGTTTTTCGAAAATTTTCGAAATTCTGGAATTGTTGATAATCCAGAATTTATCAATGAAATTTCTAACTCACGAAACGCTTCTATTCATGATCTCGATATAACGTTGAAATATTTTGTTGTCGATGGGAATATAATCTACATTTCCAATGATGAAGAAGTAGCCGGGAAGGAAAAATATGCAATTGACAAAATTCGGAACCAATTATTCCAATCTTTTACGATGTATACATTTTTAAAATAAACCAGAAATGCTGATTTCCCTATATTCAACGTTGAACTGAGAATATAAATGGGACAGATAAAGTTTCATGGGTTAAAACTTTTTCATCGAAAATATCCTCGTCTTTGAGAATCATATTGGATAATTTCTAAATTATCAACAGTTTCTGAATGATTTGCGAACAAGTGAATAACTTCTTTTCTTCCCAATTTACTGATATCTTTCTTGATTTTATATATATATATATATATATATATATATATATATATATATAAACGTCATTCCAAATCCAACGTCATTCAAATTTTTTCGGGCTCATCAGGAAACACCGATTCGAACTTTTGAATCAAACTGAATCGCTTCGTGTTCATTTAAAAGGTAAAGATTAATGAATTGATCTACATAGTTTTAGGGAATCCTCTTCAAGAAGCGTAAGTATTACATAATTAATTCAAAATAATGCAGACAAATTATTTACTTCTCTCAAGTTATCCTATTGGAAGCCATGTTCTACAAATGGAAGTTTGCAACTATTAACTCGTAGATACCGCTGCTTACCCCAATTTTAACCGCTTTCCGTTATTCATAGAATATTAGCAGTGATACACAAGCTTGTAGTGCACGTGCAAGAAAGATCATTTGGAGCGAGAGTTAAGAGAATTCCAGCACTATCCTAGTTGTAATTTTGCTGCATTTCACAAGTGAATAAAAATCAATTGTCTGGAAGGATCGTATTGAACTGGATTTCATGTTGGTATTCGTATCTGAAATGATTCATTATTCCATAGAAGAAATTATTTTTGTATTTCACAACCTAAATATGATATGTGTTCCAAGTTTGGAATATGGCCTCTAATGGATCCTTCTCTTCAGCTATTGATGTGAAAACATTTTATGAAAAAAAAAATGTGAAATGAATCTATTGTTGGACAAATTGGAGCATGAAGAACAATGAGATTCTGCAGATATTTATATAAAACAGCCAATACATGACTCGGAAGGTGATTCTGTGTCATCTGATAGAGAAGACGATGTAGAGATGTCAAATTAATTCTCATCAATCTGCTCTGCAGAAGCCTCACACGTATTATTGGTGAAAAAAGGATTACAGAAGAGACAGACGAAGAGGAAAATGATCACAGCTCGGAGGAAGATGATGAACCACCCAGTAAAATAGTCAGAAAATCTGAAGTGCCTAAATCCATATGAACTGTGAAAGGTCAGGGTGAAAGTGGGAAGGGCAAAGAAAGATGGAAGAATGGAGATTTTGCCAATGAACAGGTAACCAATGATTCTGCAGATATTGAAGGAATTGATGTCACAAGTCCGGTGGAATTATTCCAACTTTCTTGGGACGTTGACCTGTGTGAATATGTCAAAGATCAGACTAATCTGTACGCTACGGAAAAAACCAATAACCAATTCCAAATCGCTAAAAATGAAATGAAAATCTTCTTTGCTATTCTTATGATTTCAGGATACAGCCCGAGGCCGCGTCGTGACATGTATTGGCGTCTTGATTCGGATTTACGAAATATTGCCATCGCGGGAGCTATCTTTCATAATAGATTTAGAGAAAAATTCATCCGTTTTTCAAATAATAATACCTATAAGTTCAGAAAAATTAGACCACTTTTACATCTTAATCGGAATTTTTTGAGATATGCTGCGGTTAAGGAAAAAGTAGATATAGATGAATCTATGGTACCTTACTATAGCCATCACAGTTGTAAGCAGATGATCCAAGGAGAACCCATTAGATATTTGTTCAGATTCTGGTCTCTCTATTCATCAAATGGCTATTTGATAAATACTGAACCATACCAGGGAAAGAGAACAGGGTTTGATGAAACGTAGCCATTACTTATCTACTTCTTAATACGAAAAAAACAACTATGGGCCGACTGAAACAGAGAGATGTGGCATTCCGGAATGTTCCTGATGAAGTTTCACTAACAAGAATGTTTTGCACTAACCAAGTTCGGTTAAACAAAACAGATGCAAAAAGTGCAAGAAAAACACAACATTTGGCTGCATAAATCTATATTCCATTGACTGTTTTAGGAGTTATCATGATCAAACTGAGTAATAGTTTCAATTTCGGTATGTCTCCATTCAGATAATAAAGTTTTCGATACATTCTATCGAATATTCTATTCGTCCCAAAAGCGGCCGTGTTCCATTTATGGAACTTTTTTCAAACTCCTGCTGCTATGGCAATTTCAGAAAAAAAAATCGTTTGTCTGTAAAGTCTGTTTACTAACGTTCAACGTAACAACGTCATGAGAAAATACTAATGGAATGGTTGCATTTTTCAAAAGAAAATTTTAATTTTATTTGTTTGATAGATACACTCGGAGGCAAAATTAGCGGAACACTCGAAAATTTAACCAAATTCGAAGTCCGATATTTTTCCTAATTCTCAACCGATTTAGATGACTTTTTCGGCAAGTTATAGATCAACTCTTCTGCTTTGTAGAAATTATAAGAGAAAACAAAAAAAAATTTGAAAAAGTTTTTTACGGGGGCAAAACTAAAAGTGTTTTTTTTGTCAAAAATTCGTAACACCCTGTGGAATTTCGTGGTCCGAGTTGAAACGTACAATATCATGGTCTGTCAAGACACATCTTCCTACAGTAACGCCCTTCTTGTTTTATGCATTTATCTCTATTTTTACAAGAGATATCCAATTTGAAGCGAAAAGTCACAAATTTCAAGAATTTATTTTTAATCTTGTTTAGGTGCATAACATCGGAGGTAAGCCAAAAAATAGAATCAAAATTAGAGAAGCGGAAATTCACTGGCCAATTTCACGCTCCGGGAGAACTCGAAGTACACTGGAAAAATCGTTGATTTTGCACATTTATTTTTGAATTTTTTTGTGTGACACTCTATAATAATTATCATTCCTGTCCAAAATTGAGAGCAGGTGTGTATCCTGGCGATACACACGTAAAATGAAATGAACATGTTGAGAAAAATGTTCATGATGACCCACAAAAAAAAACATTTGATGGAAAACTCTCATTCTTTAAACAAGTGCAAATGTGGTCATATACAAAAAAACGTGTGTTTTTATTTCATATTTGATAAAAAAAGGTGTGCACATGTGTAAATGAAAAGTTTTATCAATGGTCCCAGAATTCGGTTGTGTTAATACCTACCGACTGTTAGCTCCTATGAATTCCTAATTTTCACCACATGAACCAAATTGTCATCAATAACTAATGCAATTCGAACATAAAAATCGCAAACGACAATTTCGACACGCCTGGGTGATAATAAGAAAATTCCAAATTGATAGACGAATTTTAATGACAATTTCTTGATTCAATGGAATTTCTCCAAAATGGTGATTTTCCACTTGAAATTAAATATATTTTGCAAAAATAGAGATAAGCGCATGAAACAAGAAGGGCGTTACTGTAGGAAGATGTGTCTTGACAGACAATGATATTGTACGTTTCAACTCGGACCACGAAATTCCTCAGTGTGTTACGAATTTTTGACAAAAAAAACACTTTTAGTTATGCCCCCGTATAACATTTTTTTGTTTTCTCTTATAATTTCTACAAAGCAGAAGAGTTGATCTATAACTTGCCGAACAAATCATCTAAATCAGTTGAGAATTAGGAAAAATATCGAACTTCGAATTTGGTTAAATTTTCGAGTGTTCCGCTAATTTTGCCTCCGAGTGTATTTGTATGGATATAGAGAAAGAGGTAAATGGAAATCACAATTGAATTGATCAAGTTGCCATTTATTGGTACGCATAATTAAAATTCTGTCAATTTTTTTAAATTTTTGTTTACAATGTAAATAGTTTTCACAAGTATGAATGTGCTTTCAGCAATTGTTTTACAACTTTTATTTACAACTTTTGAATATGTGTGATATTTAACTTCTTACAATTTGTGTTATTCTGTTGAGAATTGGACGATGAAAGGAAAAATAGGAAATGAAGGGGGTGTTTCGAGTATAATGTGTCTTGAGTTTTAGATGCTGAAGCAGATTATTGCCTGTGCGAATGGCGTTACTGAAGTAGATGATGCTACGGCATCTTGAACCTCCATGAGTTCACTCATCGAAAGTAGTGGTTCCTTCGTGAAATCCTCTGGTTCCTCGGGTTGTTTTTCCATTGTGCGATTGTACGCTGTTTTGCAAAATGAATTTAAAAAATCTTTTCAAAAAATTCTTCTTTCAGAAAATCATTTTAAATTTACAAAATACTTGAACTTATTGTTTAAATTTCTACTCGACTGTTTAAATTTAAGTTTTGATTTTATTATTTTATAATAATAAATTTTGAATTGACATTACTTCTTTCAGCAAGTAAATTGAATAAAAGTTGTTGTTCAATTAGTTACTTAATTATTTTTGAAAATTAAATTGTAACTTGTAGACAAGTAATAATTTTGAATAATTTATTATGAGAATAAATTAAATTATGGTTCATAAATCTTAAATTTAAAATTTGGAAACATCATTAAAATGTTTGTAACTCTAGCTTTTAAAAGCCCGCCTTAATGTGTGGGATATAGGAGAAAATTGTTCCCTTGACGGTTGGCTGGTCCAACCTGTCATTTCAGACATGTTGTTATGATATGTGGAAGATTCAACATTTATGTTTTAATTTTTGAAATCATAGCTACGCTCGATAGTTATTTTGATCGATTAAAGCAATTGATTTTTTACTCATCGTGAAATAGTTCTGTTAGCTTATTGTTATAGTTTTGTCAATTATAGTATAACCTACAATCGTTGCACTAGCGGACCGATGCTATTTATTTTAATGATGAAACCACGAATATTCGACAATATATCACTGAATATATTCAATATCGAAAGAATCATTAGCTTTATCGTCGCTATAAACAATTGACACCACATTCACTTTTCACTGCACTTCATACTTGACGAAAACATGTAAATGTATTCTTGTATAGCAGCTGTCCACGCGGACGCTTCGCTCACTCAATAGGAGACATACAGATATCGCACGTTGCCGAACGCGAAGCCTCTTTGTCGCTCGTTCCGTGCTCACGCTTGCACTTCAAGCCTTAAATGGAACGCCTCATAGCGAGGTATCGCCGCATGAGTCCTGTTTTTTCGTGCGTTCATCCGGCTCCATCGTCACGTCATAAATTTCTTTTATTTTTGTCTGTGTTTTCAAACTCGTATCATCACAAATTAAAGAAAAAAAAAAGAATTTAAAAAGTTGACATCGAATGGGTGAAAATGAGTTCAAACAACATCAGATAAAATTTATTCAACCGACAAAGTGACTTTCCAAACTGCCTGTATATCTTGAGGATTTTATAATTGATAGCTGTGAACAAGTACGAAATACTGTGAGACAACGTTACCTATAATAAACATCGTATATCATTACAACCACATGTGGAATTCGCTACTGAGACAAATATTGCAAGTTTTGCGTAACGGATGTATAATAAAATAATGTTGTAGAAAAAAGAGCGAGTGGGTGGAGTTTATATAAATGAAGGCCTAGATAACAACCATCGATTAAGAAACCTTTTTTTTTGATCCAATTACTAGACGACGAGGTCGAAGAAATAATTCATCAAGTAATTCTTAATAACCTATAACGAGCACTTGTAGTATCGAATGACCCGTGTGAAGCTTTAGTTGTGAATTTCACGCGAACGAAGTGTCGGAAATGAATTTGTACAGATTCAAGAAAAGAACAATGACACTACACTAGTATAACCCATTCGATGCCAACTTTTTGAAATCCTTTTTTTCTTTGATTTGTAATGATATGAGTTCAAAAACACAGAAAAATAATAAAAAAAAAATTTCTGAAATTGCCATAGCAGGAGGGGTTTGATAAAAAGTTTTATAAATGGAACATGGCCGCATTTGGAACGAATGAAATATCTGATAGAACGTATCGATAGAAATTGAAATTATTACTCAAATTGATCATGATAACTTCTAGATCTAGTTTTATGCGGCAAATACAGCAGCCAAATGTTGTATTTTTCTTGTACTTTTTTCATATGTTT
The DNA here is from genome assembly GCA_013387265.2 of Cryptolaemus montrouzieri. Classification (NCBI taxonomy): domain Eukaryota; kingdom Metazoa; phylum Arthropoda; class Insecta; order Coleoptera; family Coccinellidae; genus Cryptolaemus; species Cryptolaemus montrouzieri. Next base: position 132,939,127 of record JABFTP020000185.1, read on the forward strand.
TGTTTTACTGAACTTGCATAGTGCAAAACATTCCTGTTATGTGAAACTGGCATCAGGATCATTCCGGAATGTCACATCTCTGTGTTTTCGTCGGCCCATAGTTGTTTTTTCGTATTGAGAAATAGATAAGTAATGGCTACGTTTCGTATAAAGCTAAGAAGTCCAGTGGTTTCTGTTTCTTCATCTGCATTCGATGAATTAGCAAGGATTAGCAAGAGACGCTGACAGCAGATGGCTAAAGACTTGCCAATACCACTTATTGTTTCTCAGTTTTACGAAATAGTTCGAAATGTTTCGATCCATTAGATCAGTTCCTCCCATGAAAGTGTTATACAAGGTGTATCACATAATGCTTTACATGGCTTGAGGGTAGATAGACGTGACTGAGGTGATTTCGAAACACCCCCTATTAACCCCCTGAGGAGCTTCGTTTCAGACATAGAGGCTGTTTAACGAATTTCGCTCAATATTCAAAAATTTACAACTCTGCAACTTTTACACCGAATACCAAGAAATTCGTCACAAAGGATCACGTTTTTAGGATCTAGCCAAAGCGGACATAAATTTCGAAAATTGAATAAATGTACAAAATTGTGAGCGACACAACATCCTGTATAATGTTTTTTCAATGATTTGTTCACTGGTGCTCGAACCGCACAGTGTGTACAAACTTTTAATAAAATCTCTTAGCACTATTGAAATGGCCTTGAAATAAATTTTCGATTTTGCTAAACGACGAAAAATCCATCTGAAAAACTATTGTTTTCGTTTTTTACAAAAAATAAGCGTGTTTGAAACCTGTATATAAATATATTTTAATTCTATTTCAATGTAGCATCATTTGAGACCTCAGTTTTTCCTGTTTTATCTGTGTATGGTCTTCGACTCACAATATAGGTCCGGACTATTAGTGGAATGTTTTATTGCTCATATTATGAAGACTGTCGCTATCAAAATACTGGAAGCATTAATAAATGAATGATAATTTACCTTCGTTCTGTCATAAATCTGACTTTTCAAGAAGAAATTTGTTATTTGGCTATGGCAGTTAGATATGTATTAGTCATCAAAGAATAGGTATACTGTTTAATTTAAGCCAAGAGATCCGTGCATGTTCAATAAATTAATGATTATTTAAATCAAATATGAGCAAACTGATACTAAGTGTATGAGCATCAAAACAGTTTCAGTCGTTTCAATACTTTCTGAATTTTTGTAACATGCATAACCTTTCATTCTTTATAAGAAGCATTTCAATCCATTCTTAGTTTCAAACCACTGAAGCACATAGGTACTAATTTCTATGAGAACGTTTTATGCTTATCACCATAGATCTCCTGGCAGAAGACTTATGTCAGTTTGTATAATTTTAAATTCGAAAATAGTAGTTTGTCGTTCTTTCTCAGAAAAACCAAATTTTAGGTTTCCTAATTAACCGAAATGTCCAAATTTTCTAATGAAGAATATGCTAATATTCTGTTCGTCTATGGATATTGCGACGGCAATGCCCGAGCTGCGATAAGAGCATACCAAACAAGATTTCCGAACAGAAGACTTCCTAGCCATGTGACTTTCAGTCAAACTTACCAGTTTTCGAGAACTCATTGGAAATTTCCATGTGCGGAGAAGAAACGTGATCGCCATAGAAATATTGATAACGATGACCAGGTCATTAACAGAGAAATAGAGAATCCTTCCATCAGCACGCGAAGGATCGCATAAGAAATGGGCATGGCTCACATGAAAGCATGGAGAATTCTGCATAAAGAAAAACTACACCCCTATCATCTTCCGTTTGGAACCTGGGGATGAAATTCCGCGATTGGGCTTCTGCAATTATATTGCTAACCATAGAAGATCCATCGGTAGGATATTTTTTTACAGACGAGTCAATGTTTACGAAAGATGTAATATACAATACTCGTAACAGGCATTTATGGTACTATAAAAAACTGAGAGCTATCTTCAAGAAAAGATCACAGTATAAATTTTCAGTCAATGTTTGGTGTGCACTTCACAATAATCGACTAATAAGACCTCATGTTTTCAATGAAACTCTTAATCGGGATCAGTATCTCGAATTTTTGAGAAACGACACACACACGCACAGATTAATGGTGGAAGTTGATATGAGGGGGTCTTATATTCCACCATGATGGGGCAGGTCCCCATTACGCACTTCCAGTGAGGAATTATTTATATCAACAGTATACGGATCGATGGATTGACAGAGCAGGTCCCATCGCTTGGCCACCTAGGCCACCGGATCTAAATCCGGTTGACTATTTCCTCTAGGGCTTTCTAAAAGAACGAGTTTACCAGGAAGAAATTCACACAAGGGAAGAACTCTAAGAAAGAATCACAGAGAGTTGTGATTTCGTCAGAGGAAATCCTGAAATTATTCAGAAGGCAACCAGACAAATTTTCAGACGTTCGGAAATATGTATTAATGAAAGTGGAAGCTATTAGTTTTAGCGGTCAGTACTTTCTGTTATTGTGTAATTATTCTGAAATATTCACACACTAGTATTGCAATCAGTTGAAGCGACATGTATTTTTATATTCCTTATTATGTGTTACTATTCATTAATTTCCGTGTGCAGCAATAATTAGAAATAAATTTTCGCTCGCTTACTTATTCATAGTCTGAATTTAAAAACAAACAATCAAACTGCAGTACCTTCACCAGAGCTAAATACCGAATTAACACATCACAAGTAAGAGTGCTGAATGAATAATATTATTTATTCATCAATATTCTCATCATTTTGATAGCAACAGTCTTCGTTCAAGCAATAAAATATTCCACTGATAGTCCGGACCTGTATTGTGAGTCAAAGACCATACGTAGATAAAACAGGAAAAACTGAGGCCTCTACATTAAAAAAACCAAAATGGACTAAAACAGATTTCAAACTTGTTTATTTCTTGTAGAAAGCGATAACAATTTTTTTTAAGGTGAATTTCATTCTTCAAAATCAAAAATTTATTTCAATTCCATTTCAATGGTTCCGAAAGATTTTATTACATAGTTTGTACACAATGTTTGTGCGGTTGGAGCACCAGTGAACAAATCATTGAAAAAACATTATACACGGTGTTGTATCGCTCCAAACACAATTTTGTACATTTATTCAGTCCGGTCCTGAAAATTTTTGAAATTTATGTCCCGCTTTAGTTATATCCTGCAAAGGTGATCCTGTGTGCCGAATTTCTTGGTATTCGGTGCAACAGTTGCAGAGTTGTGAATTTTTTAATATTAAGCGAAATTCAGTAGTAAACAGCCTGTATATCTGAAACGAAGCTCCTCAGGGGGTTAATAGGGGGGTGTTTTGAAATCACCTCAGTCACGTCTATCTTTCCTCAAGCCATGTAAAGATTTATGTGTATAGATCAATTGCGTATGGCATTTGAACGGTTATAAACTTTTTGGCTGCCGATGAACACCTCTTTGCATCTTTTGTAGGGGCTACTCCATAACAAATGGATGCTACTTGCACTATAGCATTGTCTTTCATCTGCATAATGATAATACTTGAATCAAAAATTGACAAAAGAATCAACAGAACCTCTTACACTCTTTTTCATTGAGTCTTTATCGGGAGTATAATTCTCAATTCGATTCTTTCTTATCGTTCCACTGCATTCATATTCCATATTTGTCATTTTCCTCAAAAGGAGTTAACTAGTAAAGGAGTTATCAATAAAAAAATTGAAGCGACGCTCTGGAAATTGTTCCTTCAACTTCCTTGCAAAAGTTAGAACAACTGAAGCCCCAAGTCTAAGGTCACCATCATCAAACCTTGTTCTCTTTCCCTGATATGATTCAGTATTTATCAAATAGCCATTTGTTAAATTGAGAGACCAAAATTTCAACCCATATCTAATGGTTTTTCCTTGTATCCTCTGCTTACAACTGTGATGGCTATAGTAAGGTACATCTACATTTTCCATACCCGGAGCATATTTCAAAAAATTTCGATTAAGATGTTGTAAAAGTGGTCTATTTATTCTGAATTTGTTCCTTGTAGGTACTTTCGTATTATCATTTGTAAAACGGATGAATTTGAGTATTTCTCTTAATCTATCACGGGACATAGCTTCCGCGATGGCAATATTTCGTAAATCCAAATCTAGAATCCGATACATGTCACGACGCGGCCTCGGGCTGCATCCGGAAATCATAAGATAGCAAAAAAGATTTTCATTTCATCTGTAGTGATTTGGAATTGATTATTAGTCTGATCTTTGACATATTCAAACAGGTCAACGTCGCACAAAAAGTTCCAATAATTCCACCGGACTTGTGACATCAATGTCTTCAATATCTGCAGAATCATTGGTTACCTGTTCATTGACAAAATTTCCATTCCTCAATCTTTCTTTGCCCTTTCCATTTTTACCCTGACCTTTCACAGTTCTTATGGATTGAGGCACTTCAGATTTTCTGACTTTTACTGGCTGGTTCATCGTCTTCCTCCGAACTGTAATCATCTTCCTCCGAACTGTAATCATCTTCCTCTTGGTCTGTCTCTTCTGTGTTCATTTTTTCAGCAAATATACTTCTGAGTGAGGCTCCCGCAGGAGCAGACAAAATTTTTGATGAGAATTTATTTGACATCTCTACAGCATTTTCTCTATCAGATGACTCAGAATCACCTTTCCAGTCATTGGCGGATTTATATAAATATCTGCAGATTTTCGTCCAAAACGCTCAGACAGGTCGATTTTTATATTCAACTCGAAATTATTTGGAAGGAAAGAATTTTTCTTTCGTAATTCGCAAGATGACATCGACCGATCGACCATTTTTTAAAAATGATTATTTATTGATTTATATTTCGAGTTCATTATAAATATATAGAAAAGTCGGACAAAATAGTTTATATTTTAAAACAGAATCAAATTATAGAATTTCCATTCATTATAATCTTTCCTCATAGAAAGTAGAATTTAAATATAAGCTAGTGTACATAAACAACATGCTATTCCTTATGACGTTTAAAATATCCATCGATTTTACTCTGAACCTTTCTCGATGCTGCCATCTGAACTGATTTTTTCTTGAGCCTTTTCAAGAGCAATGCGTCTTCTATAGGGAGATTATTCTGTTCGGCCCAACTGATAATCAGGGAGAACGCATTGACAGTATCTGCATAGTTCACTTCTACCATAGTATTTAAACCATCCTCTGAGTCAGAAGATTCCTCTACGTTTTCAATATTCCTTCCTAAAGCATCCTGTATAAGCTCTTTCCAGTCAAATCGATAACAAACTCTGTCTCCCATAGCCCAGTTGGTAATGTTCTCAATGATTAAGTCATTTTCTGGATCGATGACCCTTAATGATTCCGTAATATTTTTCAAATCATTTTCACTGATTGGACGAAGTTTCTTCTGAAGCCCTGAGAGTGGAATATTTTCATCATATAATTCTTCTACTTCTGTAGTTTCATGCCACAATACTGTCTAACTTTTTCTGATATTTGTTGAAGTAATGGCTTTCCAAGATTGGGCCAGATTGTTCACGGCATCTTTCGAATTATACTGCTTCAAAATGGAAGTTAACTCTTCACCTTCATGCGAAATGATATTATTGAGAAGGCATGTTCTATACGACACATTAATGTTTTGAATTAAATTCTGATCCATAGGGTTGAGAACGGCAGTACAGTTTGTTGGCAAAAACATAACTCTGAAGTTTGGATCAGTATTAACCTCTTCTTCAGGTGGGTGCGATGGTGCATTGTCTACCCACAACAGAGCTTTAGAGGACTTGTTAATCTTAGTTAGAAAAATTCTTCACCTCGGGGATGAAAGATGTTTTAAACCATTCATTAAATAATTGTCTGGTCATTCACCCTTTGGTAGATGCTTTGTAGACAACTGGTAGTGAATGCTCGTGGATTTGCCGCTTTTCCCAAGACTAGTAAGGGTAATTGGTGAGTTCCAGCCGCGTTGCAGCATGGCATGAATGTTAAGCGTTCTTTTGACACTTTTCGACCTGGTGCTGATGTTCCCCCTTGATGAATCCAAGTTGTGTCTGGTAAACAACTCCATAAAATGGCCGATTCATCAGCATTATACACCTGTTCTTTGCTTAATTCCATCTGTTCAACAACCGATAGAAATTTTTCCTTAATTGGTATCACAGCGGAAACATCACTCGAAAGTTTTTCACCACAAACCTTCAAGAAACGAATTCCATGTCTAAGCTTGAATTCATCTAACCATCCCGAACTTGCCAGAAAACCTTTTTTCCTATGAATTTGTTCATAAAACTGTTTGGCGTTTGCTTTCAATATGTCTGACGAAATTGGTACGTGTGCGTTGCGTTGTTGAAGAAACCAGTTATACAATGCGATTTCAACATCAAGATTCTCAGCTTCTCTAATAATTTTTCTCTTTCCTACAAAAACACCTTGGATAGAATAAATTCGCGAAAAGTTTAAAATAATATTCCTATTAGGGATGCACCGAGGGCCCGGTTGGGCCAGCCGAGCTCTCGGCCGTGATACTCGGCATGCAGTAATTTTGTTTGGCCGAGAACTCGGTAATCTGCTTTCAGTGAAAACCCTTGCTCGGTACATCCATAATTCCTACCTGTTCCTTGATACGATTTGAATATAAATCTCCTTATTTTGTTCTCTTTTATGTCAAACATGTCAAATGTTGACTTTGGAATAGTGAACTTTGCTGCTATTCGAAGAGTACTCATTCCATCATAAATAAAATCTATTATTTTTTATTTCTCTGCAAGTGTGAGCGTTTTATGATTTCTCTTGGTTGGAACCATTATGCACACCACCGGCGAGATTGAAATGCAAAACGCAACTGGAGAACGATACTCGCAACTCTTAGATAGAACAAGTACATACATACATGTACAGACAGGAAAATTATTATTGTTTGTATATCAGCCGGCGTCGACGTGCCCGGATTATAGAGGTAAAATTCTCAAAATGCTCGAATGAGTCTCGTGCCCGATAAAGCGAGTGTCCGGACTAGTGAAGATGTACTGTATTTGAGAATAGATTTCCCCAAAATAAGTATGTTAGCAATATCATTAAACAACATTCTCTGTATCTTGATGAAGTGCATCTAGAAAATTTTTACCATTTTGAAAATATTCGAAAACCAGTGTTAAAACATCCGTCAAATGTCAATTTCTGCCGATATGCCAAAAACGGTAAGAGTTATCGAAAAATAGTTTATATTTCTTGGTGTTGCTCGAAAATCTTATCCTGGTCCAGATAGGTTTTCGCTGTCTATCAAAAGGATTGCATCGCAAAATCAAGCAGTTTGGACACCATGTAGGTGTCTGTTAAGTTCCATCAAATTCGAAACATCAACTGAAAGCCAATCGCAAACACCATATTTGTATTATTTTGTTCTATAATTTTGGTAATATCATTCTGGAAAAGTAATCAAGAAGGCTGATTGAATTGTAAAAACACCAGAAGGACGAAGTCCATGAAGGATAATTATTTACTAATTAAAATTGATGATAAATGATTTCAAGAACTTTCAGTTCAAGCGTTGAAGTTATCATTCACTTATAACAGTTATTTCAATTCGGGAACTACGAATTGACTCGTTAATTCTAAGCTCTAGTATATGAAAAAACAATTTCCGGATGGACTTGGCTGGAATAATTGCTGCATTCAATATAAAATAGATCGTTTCAATACGTTTCAATTTATAATAAATCAAACTCATTTATAAATGAACTCCTCTGAAGCTAACAAACAGGTCTTCCAGTATAGAAAAATTTTGTTACCCAAGGTATATCGATCACTGGTTAGATGTGGCGAGCGCTTGACAATATCAATCGACTTGTAAACTTAATTGAAACTGTTGTTTTTTCCGAGCAATCGTTCGAATTGCAGTTGAAGTGATTTAGTGGACGCTAATTATCGCTCGAGAGCAATTAATTAAGTCAATGGGTGTATGTCCCTGTGTGTGTCGGACAAGTAGGACAATTTACGCGGATTACTAGGAATTGATTTTTTTCCTTAACTGACCGACATTCATGCATGATTTTTGAATTCGCAGATATGATTGACAAGAATTCATTAACATAACAAGTTCGGACTGTAGTCTCCTCTTGTTTTTCTGATATGACTAATATCTACTATGATAAATTTTTAGATTTCTGAAAGCTGATAATACTCAAAATAAGATGGCAATGACACGAAAACTGATGATTTCATCAAAATAATATCACCACTTCATAAAAATTATTTTCTCCATGACCATCACTAAATGTAATAATTCTGAAATCAATTTTAATAGATTTTAAACATTCTTATCCTTAAGTTCCAATATTCTCTTTCAAATCACTTGGCTCTTATGTATTTTCATTATACAGGGTGCTTCAACGAAAACTAAACAGAGGCTAATCTACCAAGATATTCATTTCTGATAAAAACGCAAAAGCAGGTTAATTTTTGTTTCAAGGGGGACATCTTTTGGGGTACGAAATTTGTCTGAAACATCAACCTCCTAAGCGGGGGTTTTTGAATAGGGAAGATGGGTCGAGTGATGACTCAAAAGAAAGGTGGTATCTTTGTCTACATTGCCTTGAACGAATTTACATTTTTAATTGATAACTGTAAAAGATACAGGGTGAGCAACTGAAAGATAGGTAAGACTATTTCCCTGAGACTATTCAAGTTTCATTGAGGTAAAATGGAACAGATCCATGCTAATCAATGGCAGTCATCATCAAGTACCATCCTCATCTCGAATTTCAACCCTTGGAGCAGGGGTGACAACCCTATTAAATTTGGAAGAGGGTAGAAGGGTCGAGTGACAACTCGAAAGAAAGGTATTACCTTTGTCTGCATTCCCGTGAAAGAATTTTCATTTTTGATTGAAAACTGTAGAAGATACAGAGTGAGCCACTGAAAAATAGAGAAGACTATCGCCCCAAAACTATTGGAGTATTAGTGCGAAAAACTGGAATAGATTCATTTAGATCAAAGATGACAGCCTTTGATCTGGAATGAATCTGTTCCATTTTTTTGCACTAATACTTGAATAGCTCAGGGCGATAGATAGTCTCCTCTATTTTTCAGTAGCTTACTCTGTATCTTCTACAGTTTTCAATCAAAAATGAAAATTCGTTCACGGGGATGCAGACAAAGATAATACCTCTATTTCGAGGTATAACTCGACCCATCTACCCTCTTTCAAATTTTCAAGGGTGATCACCCCTGCTCTAGGGGTTGGAATTCGAGATGAGGATGGTACTGCCATTGATCAGCATGAATCTGTTCCATTTTACTTCACTGAAACTTGAATAGTCTCAGGGAAATAGTCTTCCCTTTCTTTTAGTTGTTCACCCTGTATATTTTACAGTTTTTAATTGAAAATGGAAATTCGTTCAAGGCAATGTGGACAAAGATACCACCTTTCTTTTGAGTCATCACTCGACCCATCTTCCCTATTCAAAATGTTCAAGGATTGCAACCCCCGCTTAGGGGGTTGCAATCAGGTGCAGGTCTGTGATGCAGGTACTATCCATTCCGGCTACCCATTAACTACTTGCAGGTGGCATGTTTGAAAATTTCCGCATTGGTTCGAGATAGTTCTGGTTCTGACTATTTTTTTAGATCACTTCTAGATGGTGGTAATGGTTTACGTATAGAAAGGCTAGCGGCGCTATTGCGAGTCAGTTTGCGTGGGTAAGGCGAAGGAAGCGAAACTGCCTATTGTGAATAAGTAAGAGTATTTTGATTAGACTTGTTTTGTGTTTGATTTATTAGTATGGAAAAGAAGCGAAAAATAGACAGTGAACACAGAACGTTCCGTGATAAATGGAACTTTCAGTATTTTGTGATTGAGTGCAATGATAAGACGCCATGTCTAATTTGTAATGAAACCATAGCTCTTCTCAATGAATATAACATTAAACGGCACAGGAAGTTTGAGGACGGAAAAATTTGAAACTTCGAAGCACGGACTGAAATCGCAGTAATCTTTTTTTACCAAAGCAAATGCTGAGCAAGAATCTGCAACTCGCGCCAGCTTTCGTGTGGCTCTCGAAATTGCAAAACGTGGAAAAACATTCACCGATGGAGAAATGATGAAAGACTGCTTGATTGCAGTGGCGGAAGAAATATGCCCCGAAAAGGTAAATTTATTGAAAGGTGTCAAATTGTCAGCAAACACCGTGACTCGGAGGGTGTAAGACATCCCAGAAAATATATCATCTCAAGTATCTGACAGAAATAGACATCTTGAGTGGTTTTCTCTAGCCTTGGAAGAGTCAACGGATGTGTCAGATACTGCTCAGGTGTTGATTTTTATTCGTGGAGTCGATAAAAGCTATGACGTGTATGAAAAACTGCTTGATATTGATAGTATTCACGGCACGACAGTTGTGGCTGATATTTTTAAGGGATTAGAAAATGTCATCAATCAAAAGAACCTTCGATGGAAAAACTTAGAATGTATCACCACCGATGGAGGCAAAAATATGTGTGGAAAAAATAAAGGAGTGGTCGCACTTGTGTCAAAGGCTAGAATAGAAAGTGATGGTGGTTCAAAACCATTAGTCTTACATTGTATCATTCATCAACAGTCCTTGTGCGGAAGAAGTCGTCATATCAGTTGTTCACTTCATCAGATCCACAAGACTGAATCACCGACAATTCCGCGAGTTTATTGAAGAGATTGAAGAAAATGACTTGCCTTATACTGCCGTACGCTGGCTTAGTTGCGGAAGAGTCCTTAAGCGTTTTTTTTGAACGAGCAGAGATCGAAATTTTTTTGAGAAGCATCGCCCTTGTGCCGATTTAAGAAACAGTGAATGGCTGTGGAAAGTAGCATTCTATTTTGATTTGACAAATCATATGAGCGAACTAAATTTGAGATCTACAGATTTCGAGGCTTGTGTGTTTTTCAAGCAATAATATAAAAACGCCGATCTCTTAAAAACGGACCCTCGGTACATTCATAGTGCTCGTGTTTGAACAAGCCTAGATATGAGAATCCCAGTGATAATCAAAGTTTTTTCGTTTGGCATATGTACCTCGTGAATCAATTAATGATTATTGTAACAACACGGTTTGAAATGTGAATCCAACACACACAATGAATTCATTGAAAGAAATCACGATAGCCCGCTCGAAAATTATTTCTTTTATCTGTAACCTTTACCTTTCCATAACATAATTATTTTAACAGACCTCATTTCTGTAATCCAATTACCTATACATTATTGTCGTCCCTCCAACGCTGTATGAGTACCAGACTTTCGCCATAAAACGTTCATCGAAATAACAATATACAACCAGGCAATTACTCCTACTTCGAAAAGTTCACGTTTGGCGTAACTCAGTCCCTGGACCGTTTTGCGTTAGTAAATCACAACAATGGGGCAATGGGCCAGACTCGTGTCACACGTGAACATGCTTGCCTTTATTAAAATTGGTATATGCGGCTTTTGTTCATTCTGATTATAGTTACCCTTCTATTTTATATAACAGCACAAACAAGTATAATCAACAAATAACCTTGACTGTGCACATCATACAAGGTGGCGCGTCGAAACCTTTCCACGTATGTTAGTGATCCTGCAAATAAATGAATGAAAATTTGCTCGAAGACATCAACTTTTATTCTAAGGGGGACGTTTTTTCGATTCTCTCTCCTCAACTCACACCACGGGCTACCTGTCACCCTTATACTTTTTAAAGGTAAGGGGGTCGAGTGACTCCTTATTGTGAGACGAATGGAATTAGCTTGCTTATTGTACCTCATTCGTACAAATCTCCTAAGACATTGGAATGAAAAATTCTTCTTCTTCTTCCAACTTTATTTTAGGCGAAACCGCCTGTTTATTCTTCGGTCGTTCGTCTGTTACGGAACGTTCAAGTTGTCACTCCACCTTTTTCGTGGTCGTCCCACGCTTCTGCGCCCCAGTGGAGATCTATCGCGGGCGATTTTCACTATTCTTCTGTCATCCATTCTGTTTATATGGTCATTCCACTCCTGTTTTCTGTTCAATACCCAGTTGTTAATGTTGTCCACCTTGCACATGTTTCTAATATTCTCACTCCTCTCTCTGTTGAGCAGTGTTTCCCGGCTATCCTGCGAAGTACCTTCATTTCGGTTGTCTCCAGTAGTCCCTGGTTTTCGTTGTTTCTGGTCTAGTTTCTGCAGTGTATGTCATAATGGGCCTTACAGTTGCTTTGTAGATTCGTGCCTTGGCTTCAATTCCGATATGCTTATTGCGCCATATTGTGTCATTCAGACATCCTGCTACTTTTGTTGCTTGCTCCCTTACCTCCGCCTCGACATGTCCGTAGCCCGAAATCTCTATGCCGAGATATTTAAATTTTATTTCCTGCTGGATAGATTTACCATCAACCTCAAGCTTGCATCTCAATGGTGTTTTCGATGTAGTCATGCATTTTGTTGTAGAGGCAGAAATTATCATATTAAACGGTTTGGCTGTACGGTTGAACTGGTGTAGGAGGCGCTGTAAATCGTCTTCATTTTCTGCAATCAACACAGCGTCATCGGCGTAACACAGGATAGTTATCTCTTTGTCCCCATTTTGTAGCCCTCATTCCTCTCACTTTTTGATTATCTCGTCCATGATGATGTTGAACAGAAGGGGGCTTAACGAATCTCCTTGACGAATACCACTTCTCACTGGTATCTGTGTGGTAAGCTCCCCGTCTAATCTTGCCTGGATCTTGTTCGCAGTATATATATTTTCGATAATCTTTATTATATTACGTGGGATTTGCCTGTTGTAGAGCAGATGTATAATGTCTGATAATTGGACCCGGTTGAAAGCTTTGAGCAAGTCAACAAAACACATAAATGCTGGCTTATTATATTCTATCGACTTTTCTGTTACTTGTCTTATGACAAATACGGCGTCGGTGCAAGATCTTCCAGATCTGAATCCTTGTTGTTCATCAGCGAAAGAGGTGGGGCTATTTATTTTGTTTGTTATACACTTCGTAGTAAGTTTCAGCGTGGTGCTCAACAGATTTATTCCTCTATAATTCGAAGGTACTTTCTTGTCTCCTTTCTTAAACATAAGAATAGTAGTGCTTGTACGCCATTCATCTGGGATTCTGTAATGGTAAAGGATTTTTTGAATTAAAATTGTCAACTCTTGAGTAAGACGTTGTCCGCCATACTTGAGTAGTTCGTTGCTAATTCCGTCCTGTCCGGCACTTTTCCTATTCTTTAATTTTTGTAGGGCTAACTGTACGTCATCCACATTCACCTCAGCATCTTCGCTCACTATTATTTCCGGTGTACTTAGGTCTTCTTCTGTTTCCTCTGTCGAATATAGATCAGTTAGGTACTCGATCCAGGTCTCGCTGGTTATATGCTTTGTTTCAACCAACTCATTTATTTCTTTCCGTTGTGATCGGATTAGTCTCCATATTTGTTTTTGTAGCCCGTAGAAGTCATTCTTCATGCTTCTGGAATAAGTTTCCCAGTACTGGTTTTTAATTGAACGTACTAACGTTGTGGTCTCGTTTCGGATTTTTTGATATTCATTGTACGATTCTAGTGTTCTTAATGTTCGATATGTGAGGTAGGCATGTTTCTTTTCCCTGCACTTTTCTGCAACTTCCATACGGAACCACGGAGTTCTGTTTGTGTTCTTCTTACTGTTATTTGATATCCTAGTGCCCAGTGCTTCGTATGCAGCAGTGAGTATGTTGTTTTTTATCTTTTCCCAGCTGCGTTTGACATCATCTTCCTCTGTTATCGGGTTTTCCTCGATTTTCCCATTATGCCTGTTCTTGTAAAGTTCTTCTATGGTTGGGTCCCGTAATGATTCAACGTTTATTTTACGTGTTTTTACAGTTGGTTTAGTATTCTTTTGCAGCATGAATTTGATTCTAAGTTTCCCTAACAGTAGACTATGGTCGCTGTCCACATTAGCAGAGTTTATTGTTCTGACCTCTAATATTTGTGATGGGTGAAAATTTCTATTTGTCACAATATAGTCAATTGTTGATTTCTGACCCCTTGTATTTGCGAATGTATATTTGTACTGTTCTTCATGTTCGAAAAATGTGTTATTGATTCGCAACTCGTTGAAAGTGCAGACACTGATCATTAATTCTCCGTTATCGTTTAACACGTTTTCGTTGAATCTTTGTTTAATTCCTGGTACTATATCATTACCGATACGGGCATTAAAATCCCCAAGGATAATCATCGGCTGATCGAATGGTAAGGAGTCAATTGTATTCTGAAGTTGTTCAAAGAAAGACTCTCTCTCAGCTTTCGGTTTACTGTCTTCGGGAGCATAAATTGACAATATGTTTAACCTTTGGTCTTCTGTTTTTTGACAACAAAAATTCTAGACGATATATAGTCACATTCTTGTATACAGTCTCGGTACCTCGTGTGGATCACTAGGGCAAGACCCTCCTTTGCTCTGTCATGCTTCTGTACTCCACTATAGATTACTGTGTGTTGAGCATGTTGTATCTGGACCTTGCTTTTCTTCTTGGTTTCTTGTAGAGCGCAGATATCTATTTTGTTATCGTTTAATTCTTTCAGTATTTCCTGATCTCTGTTGTTAAGTGACTTTATGTTCCAAGTAGCAACACGTAGTAGGTTTTTCCTTTTCCATTTCTTTATCCTTTTTCTCGCATGGGTCGTCGTAGGTTGATCAGTCCTGTTCCGAGGCAAATTTCCGGTTCTGTGAGCCAGTAGTGCTTTTTACCTTAGGTAGGGAGCTAACCTGACCTAAGAACCTTCCTCCTTTATCCGGGCTTAGGACCGGCAACACAGTTACTGAGCTACTCAATTCACCCAACCGCTGTGCAGGCGGAGTTGAATGAAAAATTAAACAAGACAATGAGGCTTTCTCAAAGTCTGTCTCAAAGTAAACAGGACTTTTCCAATAGGGACGCTTCTGGTGGCGCCACCTGTATGTGATTAGTTGCGTTTGAGAGATACATATTTTCCAGACTTTCAGTCAACATTGGGTTCACTGGAAGCACAGTTCTTGCGCCTAAAGTGACAGTATGTTTTGGTAGTCGTTACTAAAATGAGCATCGAACACAAAGCCAATATTGTTTTGTTTAAAACTCGATAAAACGTTCACCGAAACGTTTCAATTGATGCACGAGATTTATGGGATAATTGTCTATCCCGTTGCGTGGAATATGCGTTTTGAAAATGGCCAGGAAGATATTTTTGACGACCCCCCACGTCTGCCAGGGGTTGTTTAATGAGTCTACCTGAGTGTAACCATTAATGAACAAGTCGATTTAAGCCCTTCACCTCTATTCAATCTCTTCAGGTAGTAATCTATTCCTCAATTTTATTGGATATACTTGTCATCAATAACCACTCAAGAAGAAGCAACTCCATAAACTTTTAAATACTTAAGAACATTCGTATTTATATTTCAGTTGTATCTATATATAGTTGTCATAATTTCTGTACATTCATTCGTCTGAAGAAGCCACCATGTAATGAAATGCGTTACGAATCACAATTATTTAGTAAAATTCCTCAAAAAACATTACTTGTTTTCATTATTGATAATGGAATTCCATCAAGAAAAAGCCTCCCAAATTCAAATGTAAAAGGCATCAGTTATTGATACCATCCATGTCCTACGTATTTTAGTAAATGTACGTATGTTTATCTGACTGTTTCCATGATGGGGTGGTCGTACGTTAGAGTTGAAAATGAAAAAATAATTTAATCGAGCGCATCAGATTTTCTTAGGAGGTGTTAAAAAAGGCTCTTCTAAAATAATTATGATCACTGAAATGAGGCCGAAATTCAGCAGTGGACCGGATGGTAATCCTCCGATATTTATCAAAAATTGTGCGCTCACTCTATTATTCAATAGTTTGGAAGTCGAGTTTTGTAACTGGCCGATCAGCATTTTGAGTATACCTCCAAAGATCTTTGAAAGTATCATCCTTGATAAAATTTATTTTAAACTGAAGCAAATTCTTATTGACCAACAACATGGCTTTATTAAGGGCAGGTCGACAGTTACGAATTTGGTTCTATTTGTTCAGTTCTTACTTTATGAGTTAACTGAGTTTGTCATCCCGTTTTAGACAGCAAAGAGTCTGGTTTTGTGGGACAACTTTTGAATTGGGTTAAAAGTGTTCCACAGGGTAGCCATTTGGAACCCACTTTTGTTTTCACTTTTCATTAACGATATTGGTTCTGTCATTGAGTATCCCGACTTCCTATGCTGATGATCTTAAAATCTTCAAAAATATCAATGGCATCACTGATGCCAGATTTTGATGCTATATCTGACTGGTTTGTCAGAAATGACTTGGAGGTCAGTTTGGATAAATGCCAGTGCATTTATTTTTGTAAGTTAGATAGTGTAATTAATTTTGATAACACTATCAATAGTACCAAACTCAAAAGGGTTAATGTTGTCGGAGATATCGGAGTGTTCATCGATTCACGACTTACTTTCAAGTTTCATTTCGGCACAATTGTAAACCCAGCCTTCAAAACATTGGGCTTTATTATGCGTAACACAGCTTTGTTTACAAGCTGTGACATTTTGAAATTAATATTCAATTGTTATTGCAGGCCTATTCTTGAGTACGCCTCGACTGTCTGGTTACATTTCTATTTGGAGCATTCGAATGAGGATGAGGGGGGGTCCAGAACAAACTTCTCTATATATCGTATAAAATGTCTATACCTAGGATACAGTTTGTCAGGGCTGAAGTTAAGATAAGTAAGCTATCCGAAAGAAGAATTGTGCTGGATGTTCTTTTTCTCTGTAGATGTCTTGATGGTGAGGTGGATTGTTCCGATTTGTTGAATCAGATTGGTCATCATTGGTTCCTGGGAGGATTAGTAGGCGTGAGCCTCTCTTCAGTGACCTCTTCATCAGATAAATTATTATGCCAATTCACCTGTTTTCCGTTTGCTACGATAAGGTATTAAGTACCTTAATGCAGACTGGTGTTTCATCCTTTCGCCTGCTGAATTGAAGTCGAAGATACATTCAGTTATGTTTTCGTTCCTTTCTTCTGATATTGTAATTTCAAGGTTCATACAGTTAAATAAATGAATAAATAATCTAACGATTTGGATGTAACGCAAACTCGTGGCCATTATCAGAAATTGCAAATAAAATCCGTCATTTCGAAATACTCAAGCGCGACAGATTAAGCTATATTTGGTTCATCTCTGTGCCTTAGTCGTGCTGTTTCATAATCTGAAAATTATCTGGAGGGATTCACCTAATCTGACAATGAAAAAAAATTTATTTAATTTTTTAAAATCATTGAATTTAATTAATTGAAAATGTCAATAAATAGCATGCAAGTAAAAAATGTAGGTTTTTTTTTTATAATACTTTTTTTCGAATCATCATCTTCATCGGTAGAATCATCTTCCTCCTCTGGCTCGATTTCATTCTCATATTGTATCTCTAACATGAAATCATAAAAATAATTAACAATTTTTTATTATGAATAACTTTCCTTCAAAAATTGAAGAAAAAATATACCTAATTCCGCAGTATCCTCAAGAATATCATGTATTATGACTACATCTTCATACGCTGTCGGCAATTGATCACCTACAAACCTGATCATTTCGAGCTTTCCGTCCACAATTTTCTACCCATAGTCAGTTGGTAAAAAATCAATAATTTTTACATTAAGGGCATTACTCCACAAGCATTCAATGAATCTAGTTGTTGGAGTAACTCCGATTGACAGGGTGGCAAGTTGCATGCATCGTAATTCCGGATATTCAAGGCGAAGGGTTGCGATTTGTCTTTTTCCTTGTACGTCTTATTGAAGATGACAATCGTGGCTTAATTGACATCATCTAACTTTTTCCGTTGATCCTGTTGGAGTAACTCCGATTGACAAGGTGGTAAGTTGCATGCATCGTAATTCCGGATATTCAAGGAGAATGGTTGCGATTTGTCTTTTACCTTGTACGTCTTATTGAAGATGACAATCCTGGCTTGATTGACATCATCTAACTTTTCAGCCTATACAAGTGGCAAATAAAAGACTATAAGATCTTGAAGGAATCCTGCACATTATGTTCCGTTGATCCCAAATCCAGAAATGCTTTTTGGAAAGTTTCTGAATTCATCAGAAATTGCAACGGTTTCTTTTTTCCTCGTCGGTACAACGCTGGGTTGAAATCGCAGCCAGTGAACGCATATAAAACTGGAAGCGCCTTTGAAATTTTTGGGAGGAAGTAAACATTTTTCAATGATTCGAAAGCCCTAATAAATCTTCCAAATGGAGTATCGGGGTCAATATCCAACAATGGGGACATTCAATTTAATATTTCAGCATGTAAGAGATTGCGGTTTCGTCGACTTCATGAATTTTTCAGTGTTGTATACCATTCTGCAACACTCGTCAGAACGTTATCTCTAAATAAAAGAATGTGGACTCGCCTAACAAATAGGTATTCTTCAGCTTCGATGCGAAATGCACAAACAAGTAGTTTTTACCTATTTTTTCACCTTTTGATAGAGTTCACATTTTTCATCGCCACCTGTCAAAAACTCCGTCAACATTATTGCCGATTGACGATATATGACATGTTCTCAGAATTTCTTGTGATTTTTCCTACGCTGTAACTTGAAAGATATTACAAGTTTTTAAAAACTCATTCATGAAGAAATATTCCCTTTAGTTTAGGCAAACGGTTATTCCAAAAAATAATAACATTCCTTTTTAATTGGCCAATAATGTCGTTCAGTGAAAAAAAACCGTATGGAAATTCTTGACACGGCGAGAACACCAGCAGAAAAACGACCGGAACACTCAAGAGAAGCTAATTGATGTTGGGGCATGTGCTCACATTACTAGGTTAGGTACATAGGTGTTTCAAAACTTTTCGAATGCTCTCTCGTGATCCTGCATATTCATTCTCATCCACGAATTTGTGATGGATTCGCTTTAATGTGGGTACGATTTTATCGACGACGTAAGAATTGACGGCGAACCTACGAAGCAGAGCTCTATCGAAGTCTTCGAGATCTGTTTTCTTCACTGATTTTTTTTTCTCTCAAAGGAAGTTGAAAAACTGTTATTCTCGCCATCTTCAATCTTCTTCATTTCGCACGAAATGTTTTGCACAATTCGCAAACCTACTCCTCTTGCGACAGCTACACGTTCTTGAACCTTTTTCACAGAATTTACAGGTTCATACTGCACCCCTTCTCGTTTCATGAAATGAATCTTCTTCTTCTTCTTCACCGTGTAGAAGGCGTAGCGCCTGTTCAGTTCCGGTTTCCCTGCAGCAGTTCTTGTGAAGTTGATTGCCAACTGTCCCGCCATCGTTTTGGTGGTCGTCCAACGGGTCTTCTTCCGTGTGGTATGTTGTTATATACGATTTTGGCTATTCTATCTGTGGTCATTCTGTTTACATGCTGGTTCCATTCTCTTCTTCTTTTTCTTACCCGTCTTACAATATCGTCTGTTTCACATTTTTCCCTTATGTCGGTATTTCTTTGTCTGTCATTCAATGTGTAACCGGTTATAATTCCTAGCGTTTTCATTTCTGTTGTTCTTAGTATCCTCTTTGTTACCGACGTTTCCGCTCTTGTTTCTGCCCCGTATGTCATAATTGCTCGCACACATGTTTTGTAGATTCTGGATTTGCATGGTATACTGAGGTGTTTATTTCTCCAAATTGGTTGTTTAAGATGTCCCGATACTGCAGCTGCTTTGTTCACTTGTCTCCTCACTTCATCTTCAAGGTATCCTGTGCTTGTTATTTTGCACCCTAAGTATTCGAATGACATGACTTGGTCTATAGTGGCGTTGTCTATTGTTAACTTGCAGCGCAGAGGTTCCTTAGCTATGGTCATGCATTTTGTCTTACTTGTTGAGATTTCTATATTGAAATTTTTTGCGCGTTTGCTAAAGGCGTATAATATTCTTTGTAGGTCGTCTTCTGATTCTGCAATGAGTACGGCGTCATCGGCATAGCATAAGATGGTAGTTTTGTAGGTTCCCATGCGGTATCCTAGTCCCAAGTTTTTAACGGTTTCCACAAGTTGGTCCATAACAGTATTAAATAGTAGAGGGCTAAGACTATCACCTTGGCGGATGCCCGACGTTGTTCCGAAATGCTGCGTTAGGGTGTGGGTATTTGCGTTGTTGTATTTGTGTTCAGATCTTTTATGAGTCTTATATATTTTTTGGGTATCTCTTTGTTTTCCAGTATCTTGATTACATCCTTCAGTTGGACTCTGTCGAAGGCCTTCGTTAAGTCTATGAAACAAAGATATGCTGGAGTGTTATATTCAAGAGACTTTTCTACTAATTGCCTTGTTATAAATAGTGCATCGACCGTGGACCGGTTTTTTCGAAAGCCTTGTTGCTCTTCGCTGATTGGCATTGTTGACGTTATGTCATCGGCAAGAATCTTTGTAAGCAGTTTCAAAGAGGTGCTTAATAAGGTTATTCCGCGATAGTTGGCAGGATTTGTTTTGTCTCCTTTTTTAAAGATAGGCACTGTTACACTTCTTTTCCATTTTTCTGGTATTTTTCCGTGTTGAATTATGATGTTAAACAGTTTTGTGTACTCTTCTCTCATGGCTCCTCCGCCATATTTGATCATCTCATTTGTTATCTTATCTTCATTTGGAGCTTTCCTATTTTTAAGTTTACTTATTGCCATAGCTACTTGCTCTTTCATGATTGTTACCGGTTCATTTATAATGTCGTTTTCTAAGTCTTCTTCTGGGGTTCTTCTTCATATTCTGATTCGGTGTAAAGATTTTTGAAGTATTTTTCCCATGTTTCGTTTGTGATTGTTTTCAGTTGTATAGTTTCATTGATGTCTTTTTTCACACCCTTAATAATTTCCAAATTCGTTTTTGCGCTCCGTATATATCCGCTTCCATTTCAGCACTAAATCTCTGCCAGTATTCTTCTTTAATTTCCCGAACTCTGTTATTCACCCTATTTCTTATTTCTATGTATCTATTTCGGTTCTCTGGTGTCGGATGGTTCTTATATTCTAGATATATTTGTTTTTTTTTTCCTTTGTAATGTTTTTGACTTCAGTGGTGAACCAGGGTTTATTATTAGGTTTGCCGTTCTGTGATACCGTGCGGGTTCCCAAGGCCTCTGTGGCACCCTTGTATATGTTTTCTTTTAGTTTGAGCCATGCTATGTCGGGGTTATCTTGCTGCAATATTGGATTACGAGTTATATACTGTTTGCAACGGTTTGAATAAAGTTGTTTTGTGCTCTCATTGTTGAGCGATT
The DNA here is from genome assembly GCA_013387265.2 of Cryptolaemus montrouzieri. Taxonomy (NCBI): domain Eukaryota; kingdom Metazoa; phylum Arthropoda; class Insecta; order Coleoptera; family Coccinellidae; genus Cryptolaemus; species Cryptolaemus montrouzieri. The sequence goes on from JABFTP020000185.1 coordinate 132,960,377, forward strand.
CTACGTTAAATTTTTCAGTTTTTACAGATGGTGTTTTCTTTTTTAATTGAGTTGTCATCTTCAGTTTCCCTAGAACGAGCTTGTGGTCTGTTCCAATGTTAGCTGATGACAAAACTCTTACATCTAAGATTTGTTGGGGTAGAAACATTCGGTTAGTGACAATGTAGTCAATTATGGATTTGTTGTTTCGGTTATCGTAGAAAGTATATTTGTGCTGTTCTTTGTGAGGGAAAAAAGTGTTATTAATTCGCAACTCGTTCTGTGCACAAAATTCCGTCAACATTTCGCCGTTTCTGTTAATTACGTCTTCGTTATATTTTTGTTTTACCCCGTTCACTACTTCGTTACCTACTCTAGCGTTAAGGTCTCCTAATATGATTATCTTTTCTTTAGTTGGTATTTTATCTAGTTGTGATTGAAGACTTTCATAAAAATCTACCGTCGCTTCCTCTGGTTTGCTTATGTCAGGTGCGTATACTGATAGGATATGTAGCATGAAATGAATGACAATTATTTCCCTGTATTGCCCACTCAATTTTTTCCCTTTCAAATTGGAAACGAACTCCATCCTCACCAAAACTTAGAAATATTGAAATGAATTTTGCAAGATTCGGTCCTGTTTGCTTGGCTCTTCTTAAATCTTCAAAAGGTTCACTGAGAACTGAACACAGATGTTCTTTTTGGGCCGTACATAATACAATTTCTATGATAGATCTCACACAATGGTGGAAACTTATTCATAAGCAAATGGTACAATTATTTCTGAAATTTGTCCCTGCCAAAATGCTATGTGTAATACAAAAAAATCATCGTCTTTTTTTTTCACGTCTGAATGTACTCGCTGACATTGGGTGCGTTATCAACGCCAGCGAGACTGGAATGAAATGCCGATCTACCAGTTCAGGCAATGAATTCAAACAATGCCGCAAATTACTGCTACTTCAGAGAAATTGGATTCGATCAAGTTTATTAACGAGTCTAGGCTTGTATTAACATGTTTTCTTCACCTAATGCTTTCAGTGAAGGCAGCGCTCTTGATGAATGGCACGAGGTGGTATGAGGCAATGAAGGAATCTTTCACTATGTGTGAAAATAATTGGCAATATTTTAACTGTAGAATTTCATGAAATTTATACGAAGAAAAGGGCTTCAAGACTTGAAAAATGTTTGTGAAAATAAAATTGTCAAAAGTATAAAATATATTTTACTACACCTAAAATGTGAACGCATACACTCCACAATGCCCCCACCCACCCCCCAAACACACACAAATGCTATGCCGTTTGTATAAATACATATAATACATAAAAGCACTCCATTATTATTATCATTTTTTTATATTACTGTGCATTTTTATACTTCTATAATTATTGAAAATAATAAGAAGCATAACGCAAATTTTGTTTATCCAGAGAGAGGGCATGATTTATTGTTCATGACAAAAACAAAGCGAGACAACAATACCCAATAGACATAAAAAGTATATCTCTGCTCAATTCGGAAAATACGAAAATTGGAAACAAATGGCTCTCTATTTTTTTCTTCAAATATTTTGGTTAGGATGTTTTCCGGGCGCCGTTGGACACGTTGTATTCAAAATCATCAGTTATATATCTAACCTAACCTTTTCACTACTCAGCTGATTTTATACAAAAAATACTAGGAGATTATTAAGATTTTTAGTTTTGCCCCTGCATAAAATTTTTTCAATTTTTTTTTGTTTTCTCTTATAATTTTTACAAAGCAGAAGAGTTGATCTATAACTTGCCAAAAAAATCATCTAAATCGGTTGAGAATTAGGAAAAATATCGGACTTCGAATTTGGTTAAATTTTCGAGTGTTCCGCTAATTTTGCCTCCGAGTGTAGTTGGTACAAGTGAAATTAATCCACAACTACAAACAAATGTCGCTGGAAAATCATAATTGCATAATTCTCATTAGTGTTTTTTTTTCATTAGTGTGATAGATTGCATATTAATTATTTGTCAGAATATGCTTAAGCTGAGATACTTAAGCTTAGGTTTCTGCGTAATAATTTCTATCGTAAAGTTTTACCTTGCAAGTAAATGAAACCGAGTAATTATCATTCGGTGTTTTCATTTTCTTCCATTCAACTTATCATAGCAAAAGTAACAATGGTAAAACATTGGCTGACGTGGGCCATATTGATGATACTAGTCTTAAGCTATCGCGTGGATTGATGGCACTGGTGGGCAAGATTTGGCACGCGGGCCGTAGTTTGGAGACCCCTGTATAATACATAGTTTTAATTTCTTATCATCATCATGATTAACTATAACATATTAAAGCCGAAATCAATTAACTATTTAAAAAAAACTGTTTTTTTTTAACTAGGACTTCTGTGTGTTATATATTTTAGGTGAAGCTATTCTTATTTTCTGAATCTATCCTACCCTAAACCGGAATCTATATTTCGTGACGATTCATCGTATCCGGACACATTCCAACTTTCATCTTTTCTGATAGAATGTCTCAACTTCGCGTTCAATGTTCCCTTTGTTCCCCCTATACGGTTTGCTTGCCGCTCATAATCGATACTGCTTCCCCTCTGGGAGGCTGATGGAGCTTAATGATGTAGTGACCACAAATAACAACCAAGCCGACCATTATAAGCAGATCGGGCCCAAGTTATTGTTTACGTGGTCGATCGAAATTGAAGATTGGTAATACAATATCGGAATTATAAGATCCAATCTTATTCAGAATGATTTTATCTCGTCTAGAAAAAATGTTCATCGACGAGTCGGCTTTTCGATATAAAAATAAATATGCGTTTATATAATATTTCATGTTACGAACTAGGGAAATTGATGAATATGTGTTTTGGTTATTCAGTCTAACTACTTTGATTATACTTCACAATAAAGAACCTCTACAATCTAAAATGCCTCCTGATGTTATTAATCTCTGATTATTTTGCTTTTATTATGAATGAACCTATTTGTCAAAGTCCCTCTTCAAGTTTGATTCATATGCCACATTCGCAATCATACCCCTAGTTCGATACTATGTCTCTATGCCTCCTTGTCCTGTTCAAGCAGCTACAAAAAAATTACACATAATCATAATAATGATAATAATCTCCAAAGCTACAAGAGATATACAACTTTGAATATTCCAGCAGAGGATATACCTTCATCTTATCATTTTTGGAAACACATCTCTAGGCAGGAACATCACTAAGAACTGAATCATCAGCCCCATATGAACTAGCACTTCGAATTGTAACAAAATTCACTTCTACTGGTTAAGCCCAGGGAAAAATGAGCAATGAGACTCAATAATTGTCACTGAAATTTTGGAAGAAAAGTCAATGTGGTTCTACTTAGATATTTAATTACATATTATAATTTTGGTAAACAATGTCAATATTTCGTCAGCATTCGTGACTTCATCAGGATCTAAAATCAAAGTAAAATAAAACTGCTCACCAAAATTGACGATAAACAATACACTATTTACAAGTTAACACATATTGCCCTTTCAGGAATTAAATGAGACATGAAATTACGGAGACATAAATAGCAAAATTGCAAATCAATCACAATCACAAATTTTCTTTTTTCTTACATTATATGTTCACAATCTTCAATAAAAAAAACAAAACACACTTTGGCTAGGACATGTAAGTTACAACAACAAGTTCTCGACATAATCTGATAAATTGAGAATATAAAATCTGAACGTTCATACCAGAGTCTCCATCTGCATAAATTCGCAAAAAACAACACATTTACTGAAGATGGTGACCCAAAATTATCCAGCTAATTTGAAGTACAGGTTTAACTTTTTGCCAAAATGTTACAATAGATGTCACTCAAATTATTTATATTAGACCTGTAATTTATAGAATCTCTATTTTTTTTAATATGAACCGTTTCCAAGAAAAGACGACTCTTATAATTCGTGGCTCTTTCAAGGATTTTAACATTATTCATAAAAGAGAATTTGGACAAAATTTTTGAATTATTTAAAAATAACGGATACCCATCTCGTCTATTGCAGCACCTCATTTATGACTACAGTTTTTATGATGGCCCAATTGACGAAACTGAAGCTATCGATTTTAGATATGTGAAGCTTCCCAATGTTGGTAGAATGACAAATTCCATCATTTCATTGTTTAAAGACTTTCCACACATAAAAATAGTTAAGTATAATACTGTTAAGATCTCCCACTTATATACTAACACGTAGGATAAGTTTCCTCAGTCTCTAAATAGTAATGTCGTTTATAAAATTCCGTGTAATCAATATAGGGATAGTTACATTGTATCGCCAAAAACTCATGTGCATTAGTTAACCATCATTTGACCAGTGTGCATGATTTCGATTTCAATAATGTTAAGATCCTTGAAAGAGCCACGAATTATAAGAGTCGTCTTTTCTTGAAAATGGTTCATATTAAGAAAAATAGAGATTCTATAAATTACAGGTCTGATATAAATAATTTGAGTGACATCTATTGTAACATTTTGGCAAAAGTTAAACCTTTACTTCAAATTAGCTGGATACTTTTGGGTCACCATCTTCAGTAAATGTGTTGTCGATACAAACGTATCGATGTAAGATAAACATCATATAACTAAAACATCGATCGGTAGCAAAAAAAACAGTCTGTTCTATTTATTAAATGTGTTTATTGTTAAATACAAGAGAAGTTAAGATTCCCAGTGTTTTCTTGGGCACACTCTGTAAAAAATAATTTTTTCATGTGTTTTCTCTTTAGTCTATTCCGTTGCTGGTACAGAAGTTGGCCATTCAGAAGGAGGCAAATCACAGGATTTTATGTTTAGTTTTATTATCGATGGAACACTATTATTGTTATTATGATGAACTACGCTCCTTTTATTATATATTCTGTCAAAAAAGTAACAGGAATTGATCATTTGAAAAATCTGCTTGAAACGATTGTCAAAATTTTTGTTGATGCTATGTTGGCACAACCGTTTTCCATACTAACGCGGAGTTTGAACTTCAGTATGTTAACATTGCTCGATTTTATCAGATCTCACAAGTGTATTTCCCGATTTTTTCAATGAATAAAAATATGGGACAAAAAATTTGTGTCAAATTTTGCATTGCAAATGGAATTTTGTGTGCCGAATCGCTGAAAATGTTACAGAAGGCTTATGGTGAATCAACTTCATCAAAAACACGTACATATTAGTGGTACAGTGCATTCAACAGCAGCCGAGATGTGGTGAAAGATTTGCTTCGCTGTGATCGGCCATCACCGACTTTCATATTCAACTAAAATAACATCGATAAAGTGAAGGAAATGATAATTGAAAATCATCATATAAGTTTGAGAGAGATGAGCAATAAACTTTCTGTGTCTCACGAATCAATTTCTGCCATTTTAAACGATTGTTCGGGCATGAAACGAGTTGCCGTTCAACTAGTTCCTAGGACCCGAATTTCCTTCAAAAGGAATCGCGTCAAGGTCGCTGAAGTGCGATGAGACATTGGTTTATGACAAGCTTCAGAATGGCGCCTTCCAACTGAACCGTAACCGAAAAAACCTCGTCGAAGTCGATCAAAAGTCAAGGTAATGCTGACTGTTTTCTTTGATTAACGCGGTGTTGTGCACTCGGAATTCTTGCGAAAAGGTCAGACTCTAAATACATGCAGATAGTACATAGTACTACATTGATTGTATATTTCTGGGGTATTTTTTCGAACCATTCTTAGTAAGTCGAGACTTTTATTCTTCTTTTATTTCTTCATTGTTTCGTAACCTTTTTAGCCGTTTTTGTATGGATGTATTGTCCACACATTTCGGAAAATTTTGGTATGAGGTGTTGTGGCATAGTTTTGGAAGAACATATTTGGTTAGATAAAGAAGTCCTTTTGGAAATTTTATGAAACGAGGTCCTGTCATCTGTCAGTTGGAGGCGCCTCTCAAGTCGACCGTGTCATTCGATAGGTTAGATCCAAAATGTGTGCATAATAAATCCGTACAAAAACGGCTAAAAAGGTCACGAAACAATGAAGAAATGAAAGGTGAATAAAAGTCTCGACTTACCAAGAATGATTCGGAAAAATACCCCAGAAATATACGATCAATCTAGTACTATGTACTATCTGCATGAACGTCGACTCGTCAGTGAAATACAAAACAGGTACACTAGTTAAAAGAATTTTGAGACCGAATCCAGACTTCTCAGATCCATCTTTCAACTCCGCTTTTCTCAACGTTCAAGCAGGAAGTAAGGCGAGTACTAGGCTACGCTCCTCTATCAGGACGCATGATCGGTCAACCCTAGCGCGTTATCTACCGAGAGTACGGACTTCTAGTTACCTTCCTTCTATGTTTCATCAATGTTTATAGTCGTGACACACGCTAATAGATGTCATAGCATGTATGATTCTATAATTAAACGATCTATGAGTAATTAAAATCTTGGGAACGCTACTAGGGTCTGAAATTCATTCACAATGATAGCCTTGTGGGATGGTGCATTATAGTGGTGCATAATCCTTGAGTTTTTTCCACAAATCTGGCCTTTTTCGACGAATTTGCCATCTCAAACGCCGCATAACGTTCCATGATATTTTTCATTTACAGTCTCACCTTTTCGCAAGAATTCCGAGTGCACAACACCGCATTAATCAAAGAAAACAGTCAACATTACCTTGACTTTTGATCGACTTCGACGAGGTTTTTTCGGTTACGCTTTAGTTGGAGGGCGCCATTCCCGAGCTTGTTGACTGGTTTGCATGTAAAACTCATGAACCTATGTCTCATCACACTTCAGCGACCTTGACGCTATTCCTTTTTGAAGGAAATTCGGGTCTTTAGGAACTAATCGAGCGTGAACTCGTTTCATGCCCGAACAATCGTTTAAAATGGTAGAAATTGATTCGTGAGACACAGAAAGATCATTGCTTATCTCTCTCGAACTTAAATGAAGATTTTCACACAAAATACAATATTGCAATACAAAATTTGAGACAAATTCTTTGTTCCATATTTTTATCCATTGAAAAAATCGTAACACACTTGTGTGATCTGATAAAATCGAGCACTGTTAACAAACTGAAGGACAAATCGCGTTCAAAGTCCGCGTCAGTATGGAAAACAGTTGTGCCAACATAGCATCAACAAAAATTTTGACAATTGTTTCAAGCAGATTTTTTAAAATAATCAATCCTCAGTACTTTTTTGACAGAATTTACATATGGGGCTGATCCAATTCTTGATGATGCCGTCTGTACAATTCTTCACTCGTTCTATTACTTGTTTGACACAATGTATATTGAACAATAACAGGAGCGTATAAGTTCATGCATACAATAGTAGTGTTCCATCAATAATAAAACTCAACATAGAAGCATGTCATATGCCTCCTTCTAAAAAAAATTTCGAGTTTTGGCAATAAGATGAAAACGGAAGTTATTAGGGATTCTTTTCATCGAAACCTAGATTTGTAGTTCAAATGTCATGTGAATTGAGTTGGCATTCTTTCAATTTTCGTGTTATGTATATTCTCTTCAAAAGTTTTGAAACGCTTTTCCATTCAACTCGTGTATGTGCTAGTTCACATTCGTGGGGAACCTGAGCATTCAGGAAGCGAGGGCAATTCAGACATTCAATCAGATCCAATAAATCTTTCCAAATCTATTTTACGCAATGAATTGAAAATCAATATTTATAGGGTCCCGAGACAAATGGTCAAATTGATTGGGTCTGTGATATTGTGACTAGTCCAACATAGCAACGACCTCGGACGATGTATAATTGCCAAGATTTATTGACGGAAACATTAGGGTAAATGTAGCATTAATTGAAAAGATCTTATTTGAAATTTAACGATGTAGCTTTTAGATGAGTCATGACTTTTGAAAATTGGATTTCCAAACTAGTGTCCTAAAACTGTCTCTTCTAGTGCGATGTATTTAAGTGTTCATCGATTCTGGTGCTCATGGAGTAATTATGCTCATCATACCCATTTGATAGATGAGCTTATTCAAACGTCAACCAGAACCCTATTCGACAAGATATACCCCCTCCGTTCCAGAAGTAACCGAACTGTTTCAAAAAAACAGTGCTACTAACTTGGAACTTCATTGACAGCTGTGAAAAATTTCATGACATTTGTATGTCAATAACATGAGTTATTGCGTCATGTTTGTTAGTACATTTAGTATATGAGAAAATGAGTTTTAAACGAAGAACTGGAGTTGAGTTTTGTGTTAAACTTGGTAAATCTTCTACACAAACGCACCAAATGCTACAAACTGCATATGATAATGATTATCCATCTTTTATACAGGGATACGAGTGGTTCGACGATTCTATTCGGAAAAGTGCGTGAATAAATGGAAAAATAATAAGAAATCACCGGTGAAATTGATTGAAATGGAATAGGCATTCCACAAACAACTGTATACCGTATTTTGACCGAAGGGTTGGGCCTTACGAAGGTTAATCTTGGTAAATCTTCTACCCAAACGCACCAAATACTACAAACAGCATATGATAATGATTACCCATCCTTTATACAAGGCTAAGAGTGGTTCAGGCGATTCTATTCGGAAAAGTGCGTGAATAAATGAAAAAAATAATGAAAAATCACCGGTGAAATTTATTGAAATGGAATAAGGCATTCCACAAACAACTGTATACCGTATTTCGACCGAAGGGTTGGGCCTTACGAAGGTTAATCCAAGGTTTATACCACACAAACTCACCGACGACCAAAAATTTAATCGAATTGAGTATAGTAAAGACATCAAAAGTGCTTGGAAGGACCAAAAATTCTTGAAAGCGATTATGACTGGTGAGGAGACTTGCTCGATAACGTACCATCACACCGTTAAAAAGGGGTCTATTACTACTACCTAGCAACTATTAGGTGCGCAACCATCGAACCATTTTAAGAAACAATTGGTTGGGCATGAAACGCATTGACACTTGACGAGATCCAAAAGACCTGAATTTTCGTCAAAAATTGAATCGCCTATAGGTCGCTAGAACGAGTCGATTCCGACCCCACATTTATTAGGTGCGCAACTAAGTTCTCGCTGTTGGGCAATAGATGGCTTCAGCAGTAAGTGCTGGCCGATTTTTACATATCAAGAACGTCTTGAACAAAGCTACAACAAATAGTAAACAAACCACTGTGACACATTAGTGATTTTGTTTTTGCGTCATATACTTTTAGTTGTGAGAAGATGTCTGATTTTGTGCCAAATAATCGTCATTTCCTGGAAGTGTTGATTCTCTTCTTTCTTTCGAAGAAAACGGCGGCTGAAGCTCATAAATAGCTCCAAAATGGTTACAGAGATGCTGCTCTAAGTGAAACAACGTGCCGGGATTGGTTCCATCGCTTCAAAAACGGTAATTTCGATGTGGACGACCGTCCTCCTGAAGGAAGGCCAAAAATCTTCGAAGACGCTGAATTGGGGGCATTGCTCGATGAGGATCCGTGCCTTAGGAGTTACCCGCCAGGTCTTTTTCAAGCGATTGCATGCGTTGGGAATGATTCTAAAGCAAGGAACTTGGGTTCCTTATGATTTGAAGCCAAGAGACGTTGAGCATCGTCCATGCTTCTACGTCATCGCCTCGGCCGAATAGTTAGTTAGTGTATTTGGTGGAACCATGGCGGTGTTATTTATTATGAGCTGCTGAAACCGAACGGAAGTATCACTGGGGAACAGTATCGAACTCAATTGATGCGAAGGAGTAAAACACTGCGAGAATAACAGCCACAATACGAGCAGAGACACGAAAAAGTAATTCTACAGCATGACAACGCTTGGCTGCACGTTGCCAAACCCGTTAAAACCTACTTGGAAACGCTGAAATGGGTGGCCTCCCCACCCGCCATATTCCGCAGATATTGCACCATCCGATTATTACTTGTTCCGTTCGATGCAGCAGTTTCGCTCATATGAAGAACTCGATAAATGGCTAGCCTCAAAAGACGAACACTTCTTCCGTCACGGTATTCGAAATATGGGAACAAGTTGTAGCTAGCGATGGGCAATATTTTGAATGATTTATTTACAATCATTTTTCACAATAAAGTTGTATTTTCATAAAAAAAACAGCGGGAACTTACTTGCGGACCTAATATCTGTTCCCTAAGCTGAATTTGACGTGGAAAGGCACGGTTCGATTGAAGCCATTGAAAGTGTGGTGATCGACGCATTATAGACCATTTCAAAAAAGGAGATAGAAAACTCGTTTGACTTAGAGGCGCATCCAAATTTGTGTATCAGTGCAGAAGGCGAATACATTGATCAATAAAAAAGATTTGTATCAATATTAATACTGAATGTTTCTATTTTCAAAAAGTTCGGTTGCTTTCATAATAGAGGGCGTAGAAACCAATGAATTAAGTTTCTTTCTTTATCAAATGGCGCTACAATCCTGAGTAAACCTTGGCCCCTTAAAAATAGAGCTCCATAGTATTCTATTCGTCAACTTAAAATATCATGCTGTGATAGTGTAGAGGTCATTCCGGACATATTCTACCCACCTCATTCAAGGATCTGCCTCTTTTCCTCAAATTGAAAATTTTAACGTTCAGAACAATTTCGGCATTCGGAAATCTTCCATACATTGTATACTTAATTAGATTCTTAATCTTGGATGAAACGAGCAATTTCCCTATTTTAAGGATATCGTTAAGTGAGATAAACAACACTAGGTTTAACTTTAATCTACACTTTATTTGAAAAAATTCGACGACGTTTCGCTGACACAGCAGCTTTATCAAGAATGACAAACAGAATGAAGAGTATGGTATTATAAACAAATCGTAGAACAAGTTGGATTTCGCGACAATTTCACGCTACGTTACAGCCCCAGCCGTGAAATTGTCGCACTACCTTATAGATATCATTAAAAATTATTGTTCATTCAAATCAAAATTTTCTATAGAAAATTCTTTCGAATTGATAAATAACATAAAAAACTTTAACCTACCACCTAACGCAAAACTTATTTCGTTTGATGTTGAGAATTTATACCCAAGTGTTCCTCCAGGTGATGTCAAAATCTTAATCGAAAACATGTTGAATTCGAATCATGTTAACCACATAATTAAATCAGAAATATTGAATCTGTTGGACGTTTACATTGAACAAAATTATTTTTCTTTCAACAACATCTATTACAGTAGTGAAAATGGTTTGATCATGGGAAATCCTTTGAGTCCACTTTTAGCAGAGATTTTTATGAATAATATTGAACAGAAAATTCATACACATCCACTCATTTCCAAATTTCTTTATTGGTATAGATATGTTGACGACATCTTAGTATGTTTCATTGAACTACTCGTCAATTAGACTTATTTCTTAATTTCATTAATTCCATCCATTTGAACATTAAATTCACGATAGAAATTGAACAGAACGATTCCATTAATTTTTGGACTTGAAAATCACTAAACGAAATAATAATCATGTTTTTCGGTCTTTCGTAAACCAAGACATACTAATACAATTATACATAACTACTCATTACATCCAATTCAACACAAAGTTGCAGCTTTAAACAGCATGGTACATCGGTTACTCAATTTACCTTTATCAGTAGAAGATTATAATAAAGAGTTAAACATCATCAAACAGATAGCCATTAATAATTCATATAATCCGGATATGATAGATCTAATCATTCGTAAAAACTGTATCAGAAAGCAATAAATGAAGTGTATCCTATTCATAAAGACTATAAAATATTCAACAGTTTAACATTCTGCGGTTCTGCAAGTACAAATATTAAATCCTTTCTCGTTAAACAAAATCTTAATATAACTTTTAAAACTTCTAATAACTTAGGTAAACATATTAAAATAATAAATCTCGTGTTGAAGAATCAAGTAAATCAGGAATCTATAAACTCAATTGCGGTTCTTGTGATAAAATTTATATCGGTAGGACCTATAGGAGTTTTGGCATAAGAATATCTGAACATAAACGTAGCTTCGATAAAAATAAATCTGATTCAAATTATTCAAACCACCTAATAAAAGAAAACCATTCATTCAATAAAAACTTTGACATATTACATATAAAATCAAAAAGTTCAAAATTAGATCTCCTAGAAGCATTAGAAATAAATAGATACACACATTCGGACAAGCTTTTTAATGAGCAGGTAGATGTGAATTATTCACCCTACTCAACTTGTTTAATTAGTTTTTATTACCTTTCATACTAACTGTACAATGGCTCGGTGTGGATTTTCCTGTTATTCATCCAAGTTGTTTTACGATTTGTTTATAATACCATACTCTTCATTCTGTTTGTCATTCTTGATAAAGCTGCTGTGTCAGCGAAACGTCGTCGAATTTTTTCAAATAAAGTGTAGATTAAAGTTGAACCTTGTGTTTTTTATCTCATTTATATCATGGATCTACGTCAAGTAACGGCCTCCACAATTCAAATGATATCGTTAAGCTCAGAGTTGAATCAGATTTTCTATTCCTCCCATATTTTCTCTCCTCCATATATTTTTTTTAACATTCCTCATTTCACGACAGTTTTGCAACTATATGAAGCTACTGGGCATCGTTGTGTTGTAGATCTGCATTTTGGAGGAGCGTGAGCCTATGTTATGAGGTCTGGATCAATTTATATTCCCAAGGTATTTGAACAGTGTTGTTTTCTTGAGGGTTTAGTGATTCAATTCAATGTACACTGGTTTTGATGTTCTATCCATATGATGCGATCAAGTATCATTTTTTACTCTCATTGATTAGGGCGCTTCCTCTTAACACAACTCGGAAAGTCTACTTGTCATAAGCACATGTTTGTGTGGACTAGTTGATTGTTTAAAGTCAACGCATAAAATAGGAAGTAGATGTCATGTTCAACGTATTTCTCCATTACCAAACACATTACGAACAATTGGTCCGAGTTCCTTTCATCGTCTAAACCCCATTGATAGGTGATTAAAATGAATTTAATAATTCGACACCATCATAATTAGTGTGTCTTGTAGGGGAGGCTGAGGCTGAAAGTTCCGATTTTCAAATAACATTTTATGTTATTTTATGATGAAAATGATGAGATTTCAATTTTGATATTTGATTTTATTAAAAGTCTTAATCGGTCTCTGTTATAGTAAAGTTTCTCTGCTAGTTTCTCAATATATTTTTTTGTACAGGCATATTTTTGCAAAATTTCTGAAGGGAACATTCAACCCCATATTGGGGCGAGTTGTGTGGCGAAAATTGTGCCACTTGGATAAAAAAAATTGAGTATAAGTATGATGTATGGTTTCTTTTAAATAAAACAATAATTTATATAGGTACATTTATTTAGTAGGTATGCAATGCTATAAACTTCAAAAAACAACGAAAAAACATTACTAGCTACATCTAGATTAACATTTTGTATTGGTTAACAAAAATTGAGATCTATTAACTTATGAATCTTACTACCTACATACTCCTATGTAGATCGACTGGTCGATCGCGATCTTGCGCACCACTGTTCTAGAATGATTATTGAGGATAATATTTAGGAATTCCAATTCTTATCACGTTTCTCCATCGGCCAATTTTCCAGTTAATATGTAACAATCATTAATAAATATGTACATAAAACATTCACAGACAAGTTTGCTTAAGAGCACACACCTCATTACGCTCGTAAACAAGAGGAAATAGAAAAAAGTATGTAGATATGTCGACATCGAAAAAAAGTTTATTTTTACCGTTATAGCGAAACATTTTAGGCCGCAAATCGAAAACGTGCCTTAATTGAAGAAGTCCGTTATAGCGAAACGCCGTATAAAGAGCAGCCGTATAGCGAGATAATTCAACGAGAACTGGGCGACAGTCGAGCAGGTCGTGTTGAATTACCGAAAAGTAAGAGAAAACGAGCATAGAAAAATATCCGGCCAAATCTGCGCTCGAGTGTTATTTGCTGAGAAAATTCCGCGAATGACAAAACGTACAAAATGAACTTTATTAAGAAATGCACACAAACTCAACGAGAAAATCATAAAGCATTCATTACAAACATGTTTAGTTATTATAGGAATGAGAAGTTATTGAAAATGCAATTACTTTATACAATTTTTCATTCAGCATTCGCAGAAGTTTTTCGAAGATTTGAAACAAGAATCAAATGATGGTAATTGCTCAGTTGCATGTAGGGCTTAATAGAGCTTGCCGTAAAGTGTCCGGTTAGTTTGATCAATTCTTGTTCACTGACACCTGCCTCAGATGGGTTCGAAACAGCACTGGATCTATGAGAATGATTTGTGATCTTTTTATTTTTCGTATCCAGTCCAACTTTCTCTGCTGAAATTTTTGTCCGTTTGGATATTTCATTTATTCCCAAAGGCATATTTTTGTACCGACCCTTAGAAGTACTGTTTTTCCAAAATTGATTGGGAGCCAGAAATAATCTATCACTTGTAATATGATCGGGTCTTTTCGACAATATCCTCTGAAACAACCTCACAGGACATAAATCTGGGTTTTCCTTATTATTTACTAGCCATTTACTATCACAGCATTTTTTTGATCGCCTTGGCAAGTTTTCGAGAATATTGGGTTATATTCAATACGACCAGTATTTGCTTCTTTGAAAAGGTGTACCTTGCAAGTTGATGCTTCACCGCCACGCCATGCTAATTCATAATCAACAATATGGAAAAAATTTTTCATCAAACCTATCGGGGTATTTTCGTCCCTGTGCAGAGCCATGTTATCAATTTCAGTTCTTGTTAATGCAACGGAACTTTCTCGCGCTTTTCCACATCCCCTCGTAACATCTTCCTTTTGGAATTGCGAGCTTCAGGAGCCTTTCTAATTGCTGAATCGGTAAAGGGGTTGAAACTCATGTTGAATTCTTCGAAATACATATTCTGCATCATTTTCGCTGTTGTGTTCCACATTGTTTTGACAACGTATTATTTGTAATCTTGTCCATTCATTTGTTTCATATTGAAACCCCAATCCATAAGAATTTCTGCAATATCTTCAATAGAATGCTGTATATTCAAATGGAACGTTCGTTCCTAGCATAATATACTGAATTGATTCCAAATCGAGCTATGCGTTTTTCTTGTATTTTTGGAGATAGAATTCTGTATAGAACTATTTATTTCTGCTTCACTGGTGCTTCCAAAACGAGACATTTTAATTTATATCGGCAGAAACTTTACAACAGGTACTAAAATGGCTGTTCTTGACAGTTTTAAAACCGTACTATTTGTTGTGAATGTTGCGTTGCTATGGAAACGCAAGGATTCTCTATGCGCAAATTTATCCACTATATCCTACCTTCCTTCCTATTTCTATGCAATTTATCCGATATCAAACTCGAATTTCTGTGTTCTGAAACGTTTATTTTGCCACATGAGTGGAATTGTCAATGAAACCATTCTTCGTAATAATAATAATATCCATTTCGTATACACATATATAGCTAAATTGAACGTAAAATAATGATATATTCGAATCGATTCATTTACTGTAGAACTAGTAGTACGATCGATACCCTAAAGAATAAATTCGTACTCGAAAAATTCCGTGAAATATATTAAATGAATCGCGCAAATATTTCACACCTAATAACGTTATGTAAGATATTTGCAACTTTTACGATAAATTTCATTGCGATAAATCAAGTTTTCGGACCGTGAGGCATATAAATATCAAATGATTTTCAATTTAATTTGTTTCTCTGATTTATGTTCACATTTTCACATTAGTTAGGTTTTATTAGACGAGTTTGTTATTGCGCAATCGATGTTCGTATGCTCCTGCGTATCTATTTTCGTGTCGCGTTCGTTACGCGCGAATCTGGAGCATGAAACGGACATTTTATCGATTCAGTATCGATACAATTGATATAATGTCATTCTTTGCATTCCGTTGGAGCTTGTTCCGAAAATTTATTACCAACTGTTCATGCGATTTCTGCATTATGTGTATATTAGATATCGGTCCCTGGAAATTCCACAAATTTGAACAATTGAACATGATCTGATTATTATTTATTCATGTTTTTAGGATTACTTTATTCAGTGATAAGTTCACCTCTTTCGAAATATTCTCCTTCATCGGCAGTAAATCCATGCAAAGCTTCTTCCAAGTTTCGAAACATTTGTTATGACTAATTTTAGAGAATGAAATTGGTCAATGAAAAGCCATGTGATCGTCTAGTACCTGAATATGCCTTGAAGTTCTTTTTATAAAATAGGAACCCTTTCTTTGTTGTGGTGTGTATTCGCAGTAACCTATTCAACAAGTTCTTTTATTTGAGGTTTGATGTGATCAATTCTCCGTCGCTTATACCGGTGAGGAAATTAGATAATCGAAAACAGATTCGGCAACAATGTCTATTTGACTTTTGCAACATTCATATTTAATTATTTTCTTTGCACTCTAGGGCGCTCTGAATAAATTCAATGGAATGTTAGATCAATTGGATACAGGCACAATTTTCCCCCACCCATATTTTGAGTGGTAACTGACCCTACCTATTTGGTTTGGTAATATTATATGTTTTATCAATAGGTCGTTGCCCTGATACTCCAAACTCTGGAAGATTTGATTTAAAAATTTTAAGGAACCCGTTCACAGCTGACAACTTGCAAGCATTAATTGGCTCGCGTATTTTTAATCGAATTCAGTAATTCGTATAGTACTAAAACGTTATATATGGAACTAGAGGTAAGCCCGTAAAGCCGTACGTGATTCTTTTTGCTCAACTGAGCGCCAATAGGCAATATTAATTATATTATATCACTAATTGCGGATTATACTCTATTCCCATATCACGGATTTTCCAACCAGGAAATCATGCCCTCTAATCAAACACCTGTATATACCACAAACATCACATACAATCCACCAACTCAGACATCCTTCGAAACTTTCATACCGACAACATACGAGCCTAAATGTCTGTGGGTTCATATATCGTATCGTCCATAAACCCATTTCTTTCGTTCAGCTAAAGGTAAGTTTTAGTGAATTACCTATTATTATCATATTCTTCTTACTGTAAATTGTTATATAGGATTTTTTGTTGTACTAAAGAAAAAATATAATAATTTTGCTTCGATTTTAGTTAAAATATCGGTAGTGTTCCTATGAAGCAGGTGGTTCCTTTTAAGGACAAACAAAAGCCTTACAAAAAACGGACCCATATAGGTGAAAAAAATATTGATAAGTTCATTGTAAAGCACATTGGAATATTATTTGTTATCGATATAATACTCATTACTATCATTTTATATAATTTCCATCAATATATCCTTAGTTATCCCATGGTGTCCAAGGAATGTTCGTTGAGTTTTTTAAAGAAGGTTATAATGTGTTAGGCATTTAATTTTTCATTTAAATAAAAGAGTTTTTACTGTGGTTTTAGTAAAAGCGGATATTTTGATTATTAGAATTCCTGTTTTAAGTTTAACGACTGATTTATAATATTGGCCTTGTATGGAGCCATGTCCCTCACAAGGCCTTTTAGAAGACCTTTATAAAAGTTAAGTTTAAGAAATAACGATTACAGCTAGAATGAAAAAAGGAGTTTGTATGATCCACAGTAAAACAGAGTGTAAATTAATGATTAGTTTCTTTCATTGATCCAGTAAATGAACTAATAAAAACTGTTTATTCGTTAGAGTTGTCTTCCATGGTGCACCCACTTATTATATATTGAAATTGGAAGGCGATTATTACACCTTAATGCAGGGAAAGTTACCTTATTGAGCTAAGGAGTATCGAACATCAAGTCAGTATTTTGAAAGTAAGACCCTTCCCCATAGTTGGACTGGTACGACTCGATCACAATAAATAATATCAATATTGTCGTTACAGTTCAAGGAAACGTTCAGCTAAGTTATAATATGAGATGCATATAAATACTTAATAATTGGATTATGATATTTCAAATAGATAATTGGCCCATTTATAGAAGCAAAGATAAAGATCAACTTTAAAGGTTTTTCACATTCAAATGTATCATTCATCGAATTATAAAACAAAAGATTTTAATTAATATAAATAGTTTTGTTACATTTCAATCAGATCAATTTTCTGAGCTATGAAAGCAAAGTTCCGAATCAATATTGAACTCATAACTAACATTTCAAATTCAAATAGTTACCAAGTTATTGAAATAAGTATATAATCGTATTATTGCGTTCAATAATGTTGCAAGTTAGGTAAATGAATGTTGACATTAATATTAAACAATCTGAGGATACTTCAAATAATTGGTCAAGGTGTAAAACAACCGTGAAAATCAATATAAAATGATTTCAATACATTCCAAATTTCGCCAAGTTATGAAAATAGAAGTTTCAAATTAGTTATGAGAATAACTCCTCAAAATAAATATCAGATAATGTCAGTGCAGTTCAAATGGATCATTTGCCAAGTAAAAAAAATATGAGAAAATAATTCGTTTAAGAAATCATTATTTCAACTTGCCCTCAATGCATTCAGAAATTACGAACCATATATTTCAAGAAAAATTCAGAAAGTCATCAACTGTGGGACACAACGGGAACTGTAATTCTTCGTCCCCTGTCGAGCTTCTCGGAAAAGAACAGTCTGCGTCTTAATTCTTTTTGGACTCACGTTACGTATGATTAAATAACCTCAATTTTAGTTATGATTCACGTGAATGAAGTGAGTCTACCTCAATATTAAAGACGTACATACCTATATGAGGTTAGTTTGATTTCTAGATTTGAAACCGGGGAAAATATCAAACTCAAAGAAAGAATGCCTGTACTGCACATGTTTTTGAATCATTTTTCAATAGGAAGGTGAAATTATCAAGTGAATATCCGCCTTTGAATAGTGTTAAAAACAATTATGATCACCACGGTGAACAATTCATTGGAAATGCTCAATAATCGCATGTTATCGGTTGTGTAAGTTTAGCCCTGTAATATTCCGCTTGACGCTCTCTGCGTTAGTGGCGAAGAGACGTTTTTAGAAGTACCGAATTACACGAATGGAAGCGGCGCTCTTGTACTTGTATAACTGTTTGTGAATGTTCAACGATTGAAAAAAAAATTTTTGATAAAAGCTAGTTAGGAAAACGTTGCGAATGCATATAACAAGAAAAACTGATAATTCTGGTTGACAGAACGAGCAACTAATTTCTTAGCTCCTGTTAGGGGATGATTAAGAATTCTTCTCGAGATTTTTCAATGATACGTTTGGGGAAAATTTAATTGTCCCGTCATCGAAATGATCTTAAAATGTTCTTAATATGGTAATAATGGTAGTACCAGTGACGCTACGACTGGTACTACGGAAGGGGTGGAGAGCCCTTAACGTGCTCTATTTCCGCCTTTCGGCCAATGACACGTCGGGGAATTCTGTCACCTCACTAACCCCGGAATTTTGCCGAACCCCTCTCGTGTCGAGAGAAGGGATCTTTGTGTACCCGAGCTGGTTGACCAAGGCCTGGACTCACAAGGTCCTTTTTGGAAGGGAATGCGTTACCCTAGCATGTCGGACCAGTGACGCTACGACTGGTACTACGGAAGGGGTGGAGAGCCCTCGGTTGAACTTGTGTCAGCCGGCCACCCAGTTGAGGTAGGACTCGTGGGGTATAGTGGTTATAGCCCGCTCGCTGGATTAGGGTCTAAAAACCCGACGTGTGTGTTGCGTTCGAACTCGGGTACCAACCTGCTTGTTGGAAGAGGTTTGGATAGTGCCTCCCTTCCAACAGTTAGATGTTTCGAGCTTGTGACTCGATCTGTTACTGGGAGTAGCGGACTGCGAGAGTTATACTGGTAGTTCCTACGTGTTATTTGGGCGTATCCCAACCCCTCGCCCATGGGGGCCGTGACAATATTGTCTGCAGAGCAGGTGTATCTCGTTAAACTCTGGTCATCTTCTGTCTAACACATCTCTGTTAGACAGGACAGACGGATTTACATCTCCTCCGAAAGATGGAGACTCAAGCGATTCCCAGATTCCGAAATATCGCACCGACTTTGTGGGGATTGAACCCAGGTCACTCTGCGCAGGAGACGAGCATCATATCCTCCACATCACCGAGCCGGTAGGCCTACAATGATTTTGGTGCCACGGATTTTAGACCTAATTTTAAGTATGCCTTACGTCTCAACAAGGTAATTCTTGAATAACGGCCACGGATTGCCGTTGTTGCTTGAGGTCGTCCTTGTCCAGGTTTCCTTCCATGGCTGAGTCACTATATACCATCGGATCATTCTGTAAATTGTTGAATGGGACACCCCAAGCCTGTAGTCTATTCTTGTATAACTTCACCACATTCTCCCAGGATCAAACTTCGTGATTCACGTAGCATTATTACCGAATAATGAAATTTTCAAGAACAAAAGTTACTCGTAAAATTTTGTTGGCATATGACATATATATATATATATATATATATATATATATATATATATATATATATATATATATATATATATATATATATATATATATATATATATATAAACAGCTCTACAGGCCAAGTAGGCCCATGGCTTCATTACACTTTCTTCTCCATTTCATTTTATTCATAACTGCTCCCTTCCAGTCCTTCACTCCTAGCTCTTCAATATCTTTCTCCACCATCTTGATCTATTCTGTGCGTGGTCTTCCTCTACCTCTTCTTCCCGTTATTTCCCTTGTCAAAACTTGTCTTGTTGTTCTATCCTCTCCCAGTCGGAAAACATGGCCAAGCCATCTCATTCTTTGTGCTCTAGCCACATTTGTTATTGAGGGTTGTCCATACAATTCTTGAAGCTCGGCGTTCGTTCTCCTTTCCCAACGATTTTCTACCTTTTTTCCACCATATATTCTTCTGAGTATTCTTCTCTCGAACACTTCTAATGTATATTTTTCCCTCTGATTCAACTTCCACAGTTCGCAACCGTATGTTACCTCAGGCCTGATGATCTTCTGATAAATTTTCTTCTTCGCGTTTTTCGACATATTTTTGGACCTGAGCACTCTGTATAATCCTCCTAAGCATTTTGTTCCTTCCGCTATCCTTTTCTGTATATCTACTTTCTCCTCCCCTGTTCTCGTCAATGTTACACCTAAATAATTGAACTGTTCTACCTTTTCAAAGCAGTATGTCCTATCTTCACTAATTATTTGCAGATTTGAGTGACTTTCATTTTCTAGTTGTCCTACTATCATATACCTGGTTTTATTTTCATTTATCATTAAACCCTTTCTTCTCGCAGCGGTTTCTAACTTCCTGAATTCATTCACCAAATGTTCTCTTGTTCTGGTCACAATAACTATGTCGTCTGCATACGCTAAAACTTGTGTCTTTTGACTGTATATTGTACCTTTGCTAGCTATACTGCTCTCTTCTACAATTTTATCCATCACGATATTGAAAAGTGTAGTAGAAAGGGGATCTCCCTGTCTCAGGCCTTTATCAACCCAGAATGATTCCGACAAATGTCCGCGCATCTTAACTTTATAGGTGGTATCCGTCAATGTCATTCTCACCAGCCTTATTAGTTTGCCTTTTATTTCTAGTTCATCCTTTGCTTCATATATATATTTTTTTATTATTCTATCATAAGCCTGTTTATAATCGATGAAAAGCATATGGAGTATCATATTTTGATCAATAGTATTATCTATAATTTGCTTCAACACAATCTGATCCATGACTAATCTATTTTTTCGGAACCCACACTGATACTGTCCCAGCTTTGGTTCTATTATTTCGTTTAGTCTATTTTTGATAGATATCGCCATAATCTTGTAGATAGTGTCCATTAAGGCAATCCCTCTATAGTTCTCGCAATTCGTCGTATCCCCCTTCTTGTGCAACGGACATATTAGAGCTTCCTTCCACCTACTTGGCATTTTCTCCTCTTCCCAAACTTTAAATATTATAAAATATATATTGTCCTCCATTTCTTGTCCCCCTATCTTCAACATATCCGCCGTGATGCCGATTCCACCTGGCACTTTGTTGTTTTTAAACAGATTTTGTTAGATAGTTGTTTTCCAGATTTTCCATTTCAGTCTCTATATATTCCCTTTTCTTTCTCCTGCATGTGCTTTTTGCTTTTCTTCTCTTTTCTCTATACAGCTTCTGGTTCTCTTTTGTGTTGTTTTTCATCATATTCATTCTGGATTCTTCTCTTTCAAGTACTGCTCTCCTGCACTCTTCATCATACCAACCTCCTTGATCTGCTTTGCTATCATCTTTTAGCAGCATATCTGCTCCTTCTTTCATCATCTGTTCCAACTGTCTCCACTGATCTTCAACGCTTTCCTCTTTATTACTGGAAATTCTTTTGTTAATTTTGGTCTGAAACTCCTTCCTAATATTCTCATCATTCAATTTTTCCACTGCATATTTGATAACTTTATTTCTTTTACTTTCCTGATGTTCTGGTTTCCTATATTCTATCTTGTCTCTTACGAGCATGTGGTCTGTGTCCTCGTCTGCTCCGCGTAAACTCCTAAGATTCATTACATACTTGGCGTGTTTACTCTCGATAACCATGTGATCTATTTGGTTAACTGTTCTGTTATCAGGTGATATCCATGTACCTTTATAGATATCCTTATGCTGAAAATAGGTTGTGACTACTCGAAGATTCCTCTCTGTTGCTAGTTCAATAAGTTTTTTTCCATTCTCATTACTTTCTTCGTGCTTACTGTACTTGCCTATAGCAGGCCTGTATATTTCTTCTTGTCCCAGTTTCGCATTGAAATCTCCCAGAATAATTTTAACATCATATTTAGGGGTCTTGTCGTATTCTTCTTCTATCATTTCATAGAATTTTTCCTTTATTTCATTCTCTTTCTTCTGTGGGACAATGAACATTTATAAGAGTCAACTTCCTGTACCAAAAAACTAACCAAAAAGAAATTTAAAATATTGAAATTGTGCATTAATCTCTCAGCGCAGTGTGATATTAATCTGTGACAAATTGTTGAATGAGTGTAGTAATATAGATAGTTATTAAAATGATTGACCTGGTTTATATGAAATCTCCGAACTATAGCAAACAACTATGTACCTATTTTCAAGTTTAATCTTTATTGTTTTACTAATATTCGTTTCTTTTTTCAGGTATGTAATTCTGGAAACTACGTTATTATGATTCTCTAAGGTAAAGAACGAAAATATTTCAATTGACGAAGCTTTTGCATGATAGAAATCCATTTCCAAATACGAAAAATTGTCAGGAAGAATAAAGTTGGTTTGACCAGTGCTATTCTCGAAAAGATTGATGATAGATGGTCATTTATTGATGGACCTTGGACTGTAAACCATTCCTCACTCGGATAGCACATAGAACTCTGTGGTTAATTCAAGGATCGTTTTGAGTCGTTTAACAATGTGGATGTACACTTTTAGGTCTTTGAGAAACTATACCTGTTTTCATAGACAACTAACACCAAGTTCTTCCGAAACATACATCTGTCCTCTTCCAGCCTGAAGTTTTCCTATTTGAACTCGCTTGCGGTAATATATCAACGGATCATTATGTTAAGCATAGGAAGTATTTTCTTTATTGTTAAGACAATGAAATATGCAGACCGCACTAATACCATAACGTAATTCCCATATATCGCTAACTTTTTGTGCATAGTGTAACTAAGACACTGGAGAATGTCCTACGTTAACTGCAGAAGTCAACGACGTTGAGGAACGACTGTTATCTGAAAAGACATAACAGAATAATTGATAAAATTGAAAAATCTGAATAAATTGGTTTCCGCAATATCATTACTAACAAGATGACTTGGGCTTAAATTAAAACGAAATTAATTGGAAATACCACTCGCTTTCTGATTTTATGGTATATCGAACATTAATGATGTATAAAGCATCTAACAATTAAGTAATGGGACCGATTTCCCTCCTACTCGTATAATTAACACTGGGAACCTGTAACTCCACGCTGATATGACCCTTTCCCTACTTTATCAGGCGACTCTTAAAGGATACTTTTGTTCTCCAGCTGTGTAGTGTGTTGTAACTGCGCATTAATATTACTCGACCCAAAATGTAGGGACGTGATTTTTAATAACGGTACGCGATTAAGTTTTTTCCCTTCTGAGTCATTCCTACATGAGCCGTGATTCCAAAAATGGAATTGATCAATTCTCTCTGTCTTTCCTACGTTATGACCCTGAAAGAATGGTCAAAGTTGAAAAAAATTCCTTTTCTGTAGTATGCAGAATAGCTTGGAGAATAATATGTTGATAGCGAAAATCACGCACATCACTTTGAATGGAAATTACAGCGGAAAAACTATGAACTTAATATGTTCCTCGTACGTGGAGTAATAATAGTAATAAGGCTTAACATATATGCTACCTAAGAGCGATAGAACACAGGATCCGTCTCAATATAGGCCAATCACTCTACAAAATACTCACCTCATGCATATCCAATCGAATAAACCTTGACGACAACAATATATTAGCAGAGGAGCAGAAAGGATGTAGAAAGAAACACAACGGGTGCAAGGAACAACTCATCGATTCTGTGATAATGAAACAGGTACACGTAGGGCATCGGAATGTTCAATCGGCTTTTCTCGATTATCTGAAGGCATTCGATAGTACCGCCCATTCTTGGCTTGTTGAAGTATTGCAGATATACAAAATTCACCCAGCCCTGGTAGAGTTCTTGAAGACAACAATGACACACTGGCGCACGTCTCTGCAGGTCAACATGAACAATACATCAATTAAAACCGACGAGATACCCATACGTCGTGGAATTTTTCAAGGAGACTCTTTGAGTCCACTATGGTTCTGTTTAGCTATGAACCCATTGTCCTCTATGCTCAAAAGAACAGGATACGGATTTAGGATAAAAGCAAAAAGGAATTATCATACAATCTCCCACCTGCTGTATATGGATGACATCAAATTATATGCTTCGAACAAGAAGCAATTGGATGATTTGCTGAAAACTGTCAGTGAGTTCTCGGCAGATGTTCATATGAAATTCGGGATTGAAAAATGTAAGACCCTGAACATTCAAAGAGGGAAAGTCATAAATGGTGAAACACAACTTCCAAACGGTGATATTATACAGTGCATGAGAGATGGCGAAACATACAAATATCTGGGATACCAACAAGCCAGATTGCTAGACCAAAAACAATCAAAGGAGAAGATTCGTTCAGAATACAGTCAGCGTCTGAAGTCTGTGCTGAAATCGATGTTGAACTCGGGGAATCTAGTCAAGGCAATTAACACCTACGCCATTCCAGTGTTGCTTTACTCATTTGGAATAATCAGATGGACTAAGACAGAACTGGATGATATTCAAAGGCAGACCCGAACGATGCTGACAAAGTACAACAATCATCATCCAAAATCGTCTGTGATACGAACAACTTTGAAGTGGAAAGAAGGAGGACGCGGATTAATAGATGTTATCAATTTACACACCGAACAGATAAAAAATCTCAGAGAATTCTTCTCTGCAAAAGCTCTCACTTCTGAGCTCCGTAGAGTGGTATCGTTGGCTGATAAGGGATATACACCTCTAAATCTTGCTACCAGAGATGACCTGCTGAACCTACCGTTCCTATCAGATAATGGAAAACAAGAGCAATGGTCAAGAAAGGACTTACATGGACGACATCACTATGAGATTAATCAACCACACATCGACAAAGAAGCCTCCAACAAATGGTTGATGAAAGAAGAATTATTCTCGGAAACAGAAGGATTCCTTATGGCCATTCAAGACCAAGTGCACACAAGTACGGACTTCTAAATACCTTCCAGCCATATTACAAGTATCAACCGGCGCCTGTATTGGAAAATGACTCTATCAGATTATACTACGATAGGCCTGTTATCACTGACAGAATGGTGACGAATAATAGGCCGGACATAGTGGTGTATGATAAGAGAGCCAGAATAGCAATGTTGGTGGATGTCGCCATACCGAATAATAACAACGTGCTGAACAAGTTCCAGGAGAAGAAGTCCATATACACTGACCTTGCTGTTGAGATCAAGCAGATGTGGCACCTCGATAAAATAGATATCGTTCCTGTCATCATTTCTTCGACTGGGTTAATACCCAAAACTTTGTTGATAGCCTTAAGAAATTAGAATTGCATAAGAATGCCTATATAGAAATGCAAAAAGCTGTAATTCTTAATACATGTAGAATAGTTAGGAAATTTGTGTCAAGTATATTGTGATCGAGCCAATTCCCTCTGATTGCTGAATCTGGAAGAGGTAAATTATATCCAGCTGACAGCTGAGATAGTGCATAAGTCCACGATAATAAATAATAAAATTTATTCAAAATTTTACTCTAATACCTAAATAAATGTTGTTGAGACATCGTAACATACTGAGTGCTCAACATATAAGTTTAACACGAAATAGTTTAAAATAATGATATCTATCTATTGAAAAAGAAATGAATGCGAAAGGTAAAAAAATGAATGATGAGGTCACCTGGAAGGTGAACTGCAGGTAAGCAGCACAGCTTGTGTGAGGGGATGTCCCTAAAAACTAAATTAAAATTGTCTTTTTTTTTCTTAACTCTAGAATGCAAGACTCAAGTATGGACATATGTGTTTTCAATATCAATGATTTGTCGAATGGTGATCCCGGATTCATTAGAAATCCATTTTTCGAGTTCACGTAAGAATTTTTTCTGGGACTTAATCTCCTTTATATGGGATGGCTATGCGTTAAAAACTTTAGTAGCAGGGAACACGAATGATCTCTGGCCTACCTTTTTCCTCGTGTTCGGAACTGTTAAAAATTTACCCATTGTTCTTGTATTATGTGAATGTTCGTTCAAAGAAGCCTCGTGACGATTTATATATTGATAGAAGGACAAAACTTCAAAAAACAGTTGTCTAACATCTAGAAGCGCTGACTCACGGTATAACTGCTCAGAAGGATATCGATAGGGTTTGTTCAAAATGATTTTTACTATCTATTTTTGACTATCTTTTAGCTTTGTCAGATAAAAGTTTGTCACTCCCCTCATGAAAGAAAGCCATATGTAATATGTGGAAGAATCAAAGCAGTATAGACATTTTTTTAAATGAGCAAATCACAGAAAGCCTTTAGGTTTCTGAGTTTGGGAGTTATGAATCTCAACTTATTAGCTACATTGGGAACATGTGTGTCCCACCTAAGATGAGAGTCCACATACACCCTCAGGTATCTGATACATGGGAAAAGTCAATTTGGAAGTTATTATATTGGTCTTTGATGTTCAAGCATTGATATGAAGGACGATCTGAAGAGTGGGTATAAAAAGCAACAAACTTTGGTTTATCCGTGTTGATGGTCATAAGCATAGCACCAAAAAAATTAACAACAAAGTCACTCTCGACGTCGTCACGAAGCTGCTTCCAAGAATCCGCCTAGTAGAAAACCGCAGTGACATCAGCAAAACTAATTAAGACGCCTTAAATAGAAATTGAAAAAATAGCATTTATATAAAGAATGAACAGCATTGGACCAAGAACAGTTCCCTGAGGAACTCCATAATGGACCCGCTGCTCAGAGCTAATCCAGTCATCCACCTTGACACACTGCCGTCTTCCACCCTCCTGAACCAGCCCAAGGCATGGCCTTGAGCTCCAACACATCGAACAACTCCTCGTGACCCACACAATCAAAAGCCTTTTTAGGAGTTAGGTATTCAAGTGCATCCTGAGTCGACCTACTCTTTCGCAATCCAAATTGCGTCTCTGACAATATTTTTCATTTATCTAGAAATGCCACGTTACGGGAATGAACAATTCTTTCTATTATTTTGGAAATATTTGACAGCAACGAAATTGGGCGTTAATTTGTTAGAAGTTCTTCATTGCCAGATTTGAACAGCGGTACAACAAGAGCAGTTTTCAGAGAAGATGAAAATTTTCCGCTGTCTAACGACAAATGTACTATGAAAGTGAGTGGCTCGACGATATTTATTGCAATAAATCTAAAAAATTCGTGGTGCATTTCCCAAATTAGTGACATTGGAAATTTCTCCTCCGTTGTATGCGAAATAGCTTACAGAATATTATGTTGACAGTGAAAATCACGCAAATCACTGGAAATTATAGCGGAAAAACTATGAACTTCATATGTTCCTCGTACATGGAGTAATTAATAAATCTAGAAAATGCTTGGTGAATTTTCCAAACGGATGACATTGAAAATTCCTTTTCCGTAGTATGCAGAATACCTTGGAGAATGATATGTTGGTAGCGAAAATCACGCACATCACTTTGAATGGAAATTATAACGGAAAAACTATGAACTTCATATGTTCCTCGTAGGTGGGGTAATAAATCTAGAAGATTAGTGGTGCGTTTCCCAAATGGGTGACATTGAAAATTTCTTTTCCGTAGTATGCAGAATGGCTTAGAGAAGACTATGTTGGTAGCGAGAATCACGCACATCACTTTGAGAGGAAATTATGGCGGAAAAACTATGATTGCCATATGTTGATACTAAGCGGTATAATGAACTCAAAATCGCAGATCATTTCTTGAATGGGCGACATTGAAATTATCTTCATTTTAGTAAGTAGAATAACATTGAAAATATAGTTCGATATCGAAAATCAAGCAATATGCTTGGATTGGAAACTATCGCGGAAAAGCTCTCAAATCCATATATTCCTTTCACGTGGAGTAATAAATTATGAACATTGATAGTTCATTACACAAATAGGTGGCATTGAAAATTCGTTCACTATTGCGAGCACCTTAACACAGAAGAAAATATTCCGACAGTAAAAATCATGCACATTATTCGAAATGGAAAACATCGAGAAAAAACACGGGAAACTATATTTCTGGCGATATGCGATATGAATTGAGGAAATACTGAGCTTATTTCATGAGCAGAAGAAATGCAAAATCAATGTATAGATTACGTTACAAAAAATAAGTCGATTTTCATGAAAAAACACCGTATTGGAACTGAAAATTGGTGAGGGCTAGAAACCGTGGCTTAAACATTGCGGTGTGCCAAATTGAAAGCGTGGATGAGAGCCGTGGATGAAAAGCGTGGATATCTTCATATCATATCGATAAATTCGTTCCTCAATGGCTTTTCAGCGCGGAATCCCTGTACTTATACGAGTGCAATCATTAATCAGAAAAATAGTATATATCGTTTCATGAAATCTAAAGTTTCTCGGACCAGCGATTGACACAATAAAAAATATATTTACTATATTAATGGAAAGTCATAAGTCACAATGAAGCAATTGCTCGTCGGTCTAGTTCTTGTTGGAATCTAATCCGCTTTATTTCGACTTGGCAATGAATATAATGTATTAATGTATGCTGGAGTAATAAAAAACACTGTTGAATGATTTATCGAGCCATCTGAATGTGATTTCATAATTCAGAAAATATTTTCATGAACGCAATACATCATAATAATAATGGCATTAGGAATTATTATCATTATTTACGCTTTTGACGTGCAGTTGATTCCATTAAACAGTTTCTTTCCGATTACCGTTTGTCAGCAGGTAATTTCAGCATAAATACTCCCACGTACAATAGAGCTTATCCGAATGCATAATTTATTTTTCTTCTGTTACAATCTTTACTGCTATATGTGCTAAATTTCTCGTCTGGAGCATCAGTTTTCAATTTTTGTTTCAGAAGTAAATTTTAGACTCTCCAATATTGATGGTAATATCATGTCATATGCGAGTATTTTGATTTATGAGAAAAAGAGGTATCTAGACCAAGAAAAACATGTCAAACAAGTAAAATATCAAGATTCGAACTATCGAGGAGCAGTATCATTTGTGCGTAAAACAATACTGTCAAGAAGACAAATTTGGGACAAACAGCTCTTGATTTTTGATCACAATGTGCCACCTAACACCTTATTTACCTGATTTAGCTCAGTTTGACTTATGGCTGTTCACAAAACTCGAAAAATATTTCGTAGTTATCGTAGACTCGAAGACTATTCCGATCATCGGGCATACTAAATTATTCGAAGATTAGAACAAATACTTTGAAGGAACTGAATTTTGGAGAATGATCGATCTTTGTTCCGAATTTGAATATCTGGTTTAGATGGAATAGAGCGTACAGCTCGTCATTATGTGTTATGTATATTTCATGAATTCCTAAATA
Source organism: Cryptolaemus montrouzieri (assembly GCA_013387265.2). Classification (NCBI taxonomy): domain Eukaryota; kingdom Metazoa; phylum Arthropoda; class Insecta; order Coleoptera; family Coccinellidae; genus Cryptolaemus; species Cryptolaemus montrouzieri. Next base: position 132,990,471 of record JABFTP020000185.1, read on the forward strand.
GATTGGTAGAAGAAGTCAATTAGAATGGACACCAATCTTTCCAGATCTCACCTCTCGCAACTTTCTTTTTTCAAGGCAAAATCTGAAAATATTGGGCTTTTAAAGGAAAGTAGTGTAGTGAATCGAAGACTATTCATGGAAGAAATCGATTCAATTCAAGCCTTGGTTGCTGATAGCAAGTGCACGAACAACATTTGCAAGATACTTTTCAAAATGAATATAATAAGTTTTATTGACATACCTTCAAATTCTAGCAAATCCTCTACTCTTTGTACAATTAACGGTTGAAGAGAAAAGTTGACACGCGACTAGGGGGAAAGATGCTGGACTTCAGTATGAAGCAGCACAACTTCCAAGAAAAGAGGAGTTCATTTGACTATCAGTATTCATTTAATTTCTCTTCAGTTTTCACGCTAAATTTATGCAAGTTTTCTACGTTTCTTGTTGATTTTCGAATCTTTGAATGCTGACGCTGTTTGAGTGATCATGAAGTGGTAAGAATTGTAGCTTCTAGAGGAAGGGTGAAGCCAATGTTACGTGACTTACTTCTTGAATATTAACCAAAGCTCTATTTCAAAGGCAATTAATCGGTACCACGAAACAGGAGAATATGGAAGAAGGGCCGGACAGGGGAGAAATCGAACAACAACACCAGTTTATGATCGTTGGCTACGTTTAACTGCACTCAGAGTTCGGCCCTGTACGGCTAGAAAGCTACAAAATGTACTAGCACTTTCCAGAAATGTGCATATTTCATTGCAAACTGTTAGGAACAGGCTCAGAGAAGACGATATCAGACCAAGGTTGGCTTCTACCGACCGGCGTCTCACCAGAGAGCATCGAGTTGCAAGACTTCAGTTTGCGAGAGAATATGCAGATTGGGGTATTCCAGAATGGTCCAATGTTCTGTTTTCCGACGAGTCCAGGTTCTGTCTAGTGTCAGATGATAGACGCATGTCTGTGTACAGACGACCTGAGGAACGGTATCAGCAATGCAATATCCGGTAAACCGAAAACTTCGGAGGGGGTTCAGTAATGGTGTGGGGAGGCATTTCTTTCCATGGTCGAACTGAGTTAGTCCTAGTGAATAATGGAAGAATGACAGCGGCCAGATACATCGCAGATATCCTTGAACCCCCTTTTGCCCATTGATTGGCGAAAACTTCATTTATATGCTTGATAATGCTCGACCTCATGCAGCTAGAGTAGTTACAGAATTTCTGCAAAATGCCGAAATTGATATTTTAAGATGGCCAGCCAGAAGTCCCGACTTGAATCCTGTAGAACATGTTTGGGACAACATGAGTAGGCAAATTCAGTAACGTAGGATGCCTTGTAGAACACTCCAACAACTAGAAAATCTGCTTCCTGAAATTTGGAACTCAGTAACTCAAGAGTACATCCGAAATTTGTTTGAGGGGCTTCCAAGACGTATACTGGCAGTAATTAGGGCCCGGGGAGGAAACACTCGATTTTGAAAATGATTAGTAACCATTTGATGCTAGTTGATTGGTCTCTTCGCGAATGTTTAAAGATGGTAGAATTTTTCATTAACTCGAAAATTGTTGATATTTTCCATCATAAACTCATCTCTTTTGAATGACATCTTCTTATTTTACACTTCTGAAAGTTACCAAGCGACTCTTGAATGATCAACCTAAAAGTTTATATAGTATTGTACTAAAAGTAGGGTGATGCAATAATTTTTTGGGGAGGGTAAAACAAAGAACTAAGTAGACTTTAGAGATAACTTTTCTTGCGAACTAACTTTCCTGCTGGCGAGAAAGCGAGGAAAAAGGAACCTCCATGACAAATCAAGTGAACACGTAATCAAGCACCTGTAAATAATTGATATTGCCAAGGCTCAAAATATGTATAGTATAATGCTGTCGAAACGGAGTTCCTTGTAGGAATTGAAATAATTTTTTTTCATGTAACTACTTTTCGATCAAAAGAGTATGTACAGGGTTCCCCCATGCACTATGACAAACTTTGAGAGGTAGTTTCTGAAGAAATTCTAAGAACAGTTAGTGAGAACAGCATGTTGCAGAAAATTTGGAGATATTTAGCTCCACAAATTTGATCCTTGGCTCGACATACGAGAGCGATTCTGTAGTGGAATGAGATATAGATCTTGTTGTACAGAAGGTGAGATTCGTAGCCATAGTAAAATGATTATCAAAAATGTTGAGTTTCTGTTGATAGATAAATGTCAGAATATCTTTTTCATACTGGAGAAAAATCCAACTCATGAAAATAAAGCTGAATATGTGCGTTTCACGAACATTTGTAACTCAACAATTGAAAACGTGAAAATTTACTCCAATGAAAGAATTAGGAATAGAGTCTTGGAGAAGACCAGTGGAACTCGTGGGTTCTGGTCTTTGGCGAATTCAGTCACCAACAACTTTTGCAAGTCATTCTTCCCACCAATGATTAGAGATGACGGTTCTATGCATCATGACCTAGAGCAAAGGCTCTAGGATTCCTTCGAAAATTGTGTTTTATATACATCAAATGCGGTTCTACCAATCATCCCATATGTTCAACTGAATATGTCTGAACTAAAATGCAGAGAGCGTACAAATGAATTACAGGAAACCACTAGGTCTTGATGGAATACCACCAACTGTTTTGATGGAATGTGCTCCAGAGCTAGCACCTGTCTTTGATCGTCTGTTTCAGATTTCATATGGAATCCGCACGTTCCCGGAGTATACGGAAAGTTGTTAGAGTACAACCGATTCCAAAGAAAGGGAACAAATGCCAACCCCAAAATTATCATCCAATCGCATTGTTTCCCATAATGTCCAAATTTATACAAAAGTGATAAACGATGAGCTCATGAAATATCTCGAGTTAGAGGGTGTCATCAGTGCTCGACAATACGGTTTTCGGAGACAACGATTAACTGGTGAGCTCCTTGCATACGTTGAGCATTTGCGGACGTCAACTATCGAAAACATGGCGAATCAAGAGCTATTGCTTTTGATATCCAAAGGCCTCCGACAGGACTTGGCACGCAGTAATCGCATATGGACTTTTCGAAAAATTGACGTGCTTGGATAAGTAGCTTCCTTTTCAACTGGTCGATTCGGGTGGTAGTTGATGTCTTAACAAGGGTATCTTTTAAGCTAAATAAAGGAATACCCCAGGGCTCAATACTCTCGACAGCTCTCTTCATGTTGCAGATCAATAATTTGCTTCACTTCACTGTAAACAGAATATTTGGGTTTGCGGATGACTGTACTCTTGTGTCCTCATTTTCTAGTCAGCCTTCTATAACTACTGAGGAGGCATACCGACAAAGATACCAACAGAGCTTGTCACTGAATTTAGACTTGTAGGAGATATCAGAGTGGGGCGGGTGAGTTTCAACGCAATCAACAACTTTTCTAAAAAAAAAAGTCACTACTGGGAACCTCCTTTAATCATGCCATCTTCAAGAAAGAACATGCATCTACTCGGTGTCACAATTAACACCGTAATTTGCTGGCATAACTCCTTTCCGCATCTAAACATTCGTTATCTCTGTTCGATAGTGTTCAGAAGAGAGCAGTGTGCCTCATCAACCACCCGGAGATCAAGCGTGATCTCAAGTCTCTCCCTTAAGTGCGGTAGGTTGCTGATGTTTTCTACTGGTACTTTCATGGTAAATGCCGTGAAGAACTGAAAAGCTCTGTTCCGGAAAGAAGCCAGTTCCAAAGAAAACCCAGTCTCGCGAAAAGCTTTCCTAAGCTTTCAACTAGCTAAGCTGACGGTTCTATTAAAATAATTTTGTTTACGGCTGATATGCAGTGAAGGTCATCTTTCTGCTAACTTACAATTTGGCCCTCTTCAAGAAGCGAGTGAACACACACATTAAATCACACCTATTGTATCACAGGCATCGCCTCCAAGAGTTAAGAATAAAAAAAATATTGAAAACACTGTGCTTGTTCAAAATTCTAACACGCGGGAGACATACATAGTAAACCAATATCGGGTACGCTGAATCCAGTGGTAACCACCGTTTTCGAAAGTTAGCTCTTGTTTAGGAGATATTCGCCTTTGAAGTTAGCTGATTTTAGTAGGGTTCGTCGTTTATGACTTCAGTAAATTATATGCTTGTAATTCCCAAACCGTTCGGAATATCGCTTTACTGTCTTCGGCAAAGTTTTAGCTATTGTCATGGCCAACAACTTTTTCGAATATACCAACATAGCAAAACCTCATTCAAACACCGTTTCTTCACAAAATGTCCAAAAAACTCCATTTCTTTGCCATTTTTTTCGTTAATTTTCGTCTGAATAATAGAGAAATCAAAGGAATTTCGCTTTAAAATCTCAAAATAAAAAAGAAAACATTTTTCCTATAGTTAAATAAAAAATTTAAACCCACAATCATGATTATAACTCAAATTTTTATTCCAATACCAACAATTTTCAACAAATAAACATATAAATTCATGTTCATTCTTCTTCTTCTCCATCTTCATCTTGCTGTGAATTCCAGCAAATGTCTCCTAATAGAGAATCAAGTTTTTTTCCACTATACCATTGCTCAATCCTAGCCGTCACTTGATGAAACCGTTCACCATGCTCATCTGATTCACATGGTGATTGTTCGGCAAACTTGTCTGCATGGTAATGTAAAAAATGAATTTTCACATTTTCACACCGATGTTACGGAAAGGAACGAGCATATTTCCAACGTGTATGCGCCAGTTTTCGTCACGATGAAAATTCCAAGTACATTTTCGATGACTCCTTTGACGCAGTCCCAAGCAACGAGCTGCAAATTCGACAAAATGTGTTTAAATTGTTGGTCTATTGCGTATGCCTGTAATAAAATAATTCGAAAAAATATGTGTTAAATATTGAATAAGTTAGGTTGATTGGTACTTATATAGTTTCACACAAACCTTCTTTTATTTTCATTCCACTCAATTTTGGGAAAATTCGCTTCAACTCATTGAATGCATTGCCTTCAGGATCTAGGGCCTTGATGAAATTTTTAACAATCCCAAGCTTGATATGCAGAGGTGGAAGCAACACTTTTTCGATTGGCACAAGTGGAATTTCAACGTTTTCTCGACGCAATCTGAGCCCTTGTCTCATAGGCCAGCTTTTATTGGCATATTGGTCGCCGGCATATCGAGTATCCCATAAACATATAAAACACATGTTTTTCGTATATCCCGTCTGCATTCCTCTCAAAAGAGTTATCACCTTCAAATCTGCACAAATCTTCCAATGATGGTCTTCATATTTCACCAAATCAAGGATTTTTTTCAATGATTCGTTATTTTCTTTCGTTTTTGTGCTGATGGCAATCGTGACATGAAGCAAAACCGCCTTGAGACTACTTTTGGACGAATCGATGAAAAGACGCCAGTCTTCTGGTTTATACTCATGAGGCATTTTCAATACCAATTCCCTGATATTAGTGCAGTACGCGAATGAATTGTCTTCGATGGATTTGAATAAAGCAGTGAAATGTCTATGACGGCCGATTGCTCCATATACTTTCACATCAGGTGCTAAGACATTCTTTTTTTCAGTTCCTGAGTCAAAATAATGGACTGACGCTGCGATAATTTCAATCGACGAATAATTTTATCCAGATCTTTCTGAGAAAATTCGGCATGATTACATTGTGAAGATACATTTGATAGTACATAAACCGATGCAGACGTTTCGCCAATAGTATCAAAAGTAAATGGAATGTACTCTTCTGTCGGACTGGGTCTTTTCGGTATTGGAATGAATTCCGAATGTGGTAACGGCAACTGAACAAATCGAGTTCCTCTGATTTCAACTCTACGTTTTTTAGCTTTGTTCAATGCGACAATTCCATTAACACAAGCAAAACAGTCATCTGGATTATGTTCTTGAGGATTTGTCCAAATTACTGGAATGCCAAAAGGCATAGATTGGAATTCACCTGTAATAAAAATAGCTTCAATTGATATAATTTTGAAATAAATCATTTCATTTTACCTCTTTTCCATCCACTCAATTTTATGACACAACCAGTACAAACGATTTTTGGAGCCCAGTTCACATCTTTGATTACAGTTTGGTTGAAATATTGTGTGTACGATTCAGAAATTGAACGCTTGCTTGTCACTATAGTAAACTTTCCACAAATGTAGCAAAATTTATTAAATTTACTGCACGAATTCATTTTTGATATCTTTACCAAATATATAACGTGTGTGAACAAAGAAACTTCAACAAGAAATATCAGAACTAAGACTATAAAAAATGGCACACAAATACATAGCAACATACGTAGTAACATCAGTGACAATACTAATAAATACGTATTAACAGTGATATCTGTGAGAAATTTGAGTTAAAATCATGATTGTGCGTTTAAATTTTATGATTTAACTATAGGAAATGTGTTTTCTTTTCTCATTTTAAGATTTTAAAGCGAAATTTTCTTGATTTTTCTATAATTTAGACGAAAATTAACGAAAAAAAAAGCAAAGAAATTGAGTTTTTTGGACATTTTGTTAAGAAACGGTGTTTGAATGAGGTTTTTTATGTTGGTATATTCAGAAAAGTTGTTGACCATGACAATAGCTAAAACTTTGCCGAGGACAGTAAAGCGATATTCCGAACGGTTTGGGAATTACAAGCATATAATGTACTGAAGTCTTAAGCGACGAACCCTACTAAAATCAGCTAACTTCAAAGGCGAATATCTCCTAAACAAGAGCTAACTTTCAAAAACGGTGGTTACCACTGGATTCAGCGTAACCTATATAGGTTTACTAGGTATGTCTCCCGCGTGTTAGAATTTTGAAGTCTCATTTTCACGCACTGTGTAATTATTGTTGTGAAACGTTTAATTTTTCTAATTGAAAATGAGTTTCTTCCTCAATGAAGAATATTCTGATATAATCTATGTTCATGGTTTTTGCGATGGAAAAGATATGGCCCTCTATACATTCGCAGTTATTTTCGCTCTTCGGAAAAGGATGATTGACGAGGTTAATGTAGTTACCGAATGAAAGTAAACCGCAACTATCCTATTAATTCATAAGGCGCACATTTGAGCTTTAAAATATAATATTTGAATTTAAATATTCTGTTCTGACCAATGTTGGAACAACTGACGATTTCTTCTATATGAAATTTCATCTGAATTTAGATCTCTACACAGTGGGTTGTTGAAAAAAAAAAGAATGATGATACTTATAATTTAATAATGATGGGAAGCACGTTCGAGGGAAATGAAGCAGTAATTAGCTTAATACAACATAATTACAAAATGCAGGATGCTACAAATTATTCCACAGCTGTTTCAATAATTACGACACTGCCATAGCTCTCTTTATCATTCCTGGCCACAAATCCTGGAAATTCTTCAATTTTATTGCTTCATGATTAATTTACAGTTTGATATGTCACAGTGGTGAATCTCATTTCTTGTAGCATCACTTTTGTCTTTCACTGTTACAATATTTTGCATAAAAAACTTGGAAAGTTCTTTTGAGGATAAAGCGGCATGGTCGATTCATAGAAATAGTAAGCGTTCATTCACCCTGAAGCGATCTGTCGGTTTCACTTGTGATCAGAACGCGTATAGGTGAAACGGATGCAAAATATTGAGCCTTTTAACTTAAAGGAACGAATGAATCACGAGCGTAGGCTCAGTAAATCAGAGGTTATTTATGTATGAAATCGATGATCTGGGCTGTTGCTAGCAACTGGACAGGCAACATTTTTTCAAAATGAGTATATTAGATTTTTTAACATTCTTTTGAATTCTAGCAAACCCTGTACTCTTTTTACAGGGTATCCCAAGTTGAGTGGCCCATTAGACGTTTATGGAGAACTTATTGAAATTGGTACACTCGGAGGCAAAATTAGCGGAACACTCGAAAATTTAACCAAATTCAAAGTTCGATATTTTTCCTAATTCTCAACCGATTTAGATGATTTGTTCGGCAAGTTATAGATCAACTCTTCTGCTTTGTAGAAATTATAAGAGAAAACAAAAAAAATTTGAAAAAAATTTTATACGGAGGCAAAACTAAAAGTGTTTTTTTGTCGAAAATTCGTAACACCCTGTGGAATTTCGTGGTCCGAGTTGAAACGTACAATATCATGGTCTGTCAAGACACATCTTCCTACAGTAACGCCCTTCTTGTTTCATGTGCTTATCTCTATTTTTGCAAAATATATTTAATTTCAAGTGGAAAATCACCATTTTGGAGAAATTCCATTGAATCAAGAAATTGTCATTAAAATTCGTCTATCAATTTGAAATTTTCTTATTATCACTCAGGCGTGTCGAAATTGTCGTTTGCGATTTTTATGTTCGAATTGCAATAGTTATTGATGACAATTTGGTTAATTTGGTGAAAATTAGGAATTCATAGTCGGTAGGTATTAAAATACACAACCGAATTCTGGGACCATTGATAAAACTTTTCATTTACACATGTGCACACCTTTTTTTATCAAATATGAAATACAATACACGTTTTTTTGTATATGACCACATTTGCACTTGTTTAAAGAATGAGAGTTTTCCATTCTTTGATTTGATACAAATTCGATCGGTTGCGGTGTTTTGTGATTCTTTTAATATTTACGATTCGAAACGGTATTTTTCATTCAGAATGAGAGATTTACCACCAACCTCAGTAGCAAGGGCAGTTACATTGATCGAGGAAGGGCGCACCTACCGCTCAGTCGGTACCATGTTGTGTGTCTCGACGTCGGTTATCCATCGAATCTACCGACGTTACAGGGAAACTGGATTGTACGTAAGGAGGCGAGGACAAGGAAGAAATCGGGCAACCCGCGTTATACATGACCGTTTCATCATCAATCAAACCATAAGAAATCCTCGTCTTACTGCTGTTCAGGCACGTAACCTTTTACAAGCAGTGGATAACATTAACGTCAGTGTGAGGACGTTCAGAAGACGATTAAATGAAGTTGGTCTGAGATCATACGCGCAAGCAAGAGCACCAAGACTCGATAGAACCCATCGGGTAGCAAGATTGGCGTTTGCTAGGGAGCATCTAGCATGGACAATCAATCAGTGGAGACGAGTTTTATTTAGTGATGAGAGCCGATATTGTGTGAATTTCGTGGATGGTAGAGATAGAATATGGAGGCATCGAGGGGAACGGTACAATCAAGCGAACTTCGCAGGAACTGAGCAATACGGTGGAGGGTCAGTTATGATATGGGGTGGCATATGCTTTGAAGTACGAACAGAACTGGAGATTATTGGCAATGGATCACTTAATGCCCATCGGTATATAACAGAAATCTTGGAGCCACATGTTGTGCCTTTTGCTCCTTACATAGGGGAAAATTTCCTTTTTATGCACGATAACGCGCGCCCTCATACTGCGCGCATAGTGATAGAATATCTCAATGAAGTTGGGATCACACGAATGGACTGGCCGTCGCGGTCACCGGATTTAAACCTGATCGAACACGTTTGGGACATTCTTGGAAGAAGGGTTCGACAACGGAATCCAGGCAACGTTGAAGAGCTGACATTGGCTTTGGTGGAAGAGTGGGACAACATACCTCAACAGGTGATAGGCAACATCATTGGGAGTATGCGAAATCGTATGCGCGCTGCAATAAGAGCTCGGGAGGGTCATACTCGCTACTAAAATCAAATGTTTTTTTTTGTGGGTCATCATGAACATTTTTCTCAACATGTTCATTTCATTTCACGAGTGTATCGCCAGGATACACACCTGCTCTCAATTTTGGACAGGAATGATAATTATTATAGAGTGTCAGACAAAAAAAATTCAAAAATAAATGTTCAAAATCAACGATTTTTCCAGTGTACTTCGAGTTCTCCCGGAGCGTGAAATTGGCCAGTGAATTTCAAAAATTTTTGAATTTATTTTTTGGCTTACCTCTGATGTTATGCACCTACGCAAGATTAAAAATAAATTCTTGAAATTTGTGACTTTTCGCTTCAAATTGGATATCTCTTGTAAAAATAGAGATAAATGCATAAAACAAGAGGGGCGTTACTGTAGGAAGATGTGTCTTGACAGACCATGATATTGTACGTTTCAACTCGGACCACGAAATTCCACAGGGTGTTACGAATTTTTGACAAAAAAAAACACTTTTAGTTTTGCCCCCGTATAATTTTTTTTCAAATTTTTCTTATTTTCTCTTATAATTTCTACAAAGCAGAAGAGTTGATCTATAACTTGCCGAAAAAATCATCTAAATCGGTTGAGAATTAGGAAAAATATCGGACTTCGAATTTGGTTAAATTTTCGAGTGTTCCGCTAATTTTGCCTCCGAGTGTAGTTGATTTAGCTGGTCCGAAACTCTATTCCAAACATATTTACACCTCCGGTTATACAGGAAGTGCATACCAACTTTGTTATTTAATATAGAACACCCTGTATATTAAACTCATCAGGAACAAAAAAAGAGAAAACAATAAAGCAAATAAAAATAAACAAGAAATGAAAGAAATAATTACGCTGACTGCGTTAATGCAACCTCGCACTTCTGAAAGAAACACTCAACTGACGAACTGACAACATTTATAGACTTTGCTATATTGTAAGAGAACGACTTTTTGAAAAGAGAAGTTCTATGCCTAGGTATAGATATCAAATTAAGTAGAGTCTTTCAACACTCAAAATACAATCTCTACACCGTAGGTTGTTGAAATGGACCAGTAATCAGCTTAATACAACATAATTACGAAATGCTACTGATTATTTCACAGCTTTTTCAATAATTGCGACACTGTCGTTACTCTCTTCATCATTCTAGGCTACAAATTCTGAAAATTGTACTTCATGATTAATTTCCAGTTTGATATATCACAGTGGTGGAACTCACTTATTATAGCATCACTTTATGCCCTTACTATATTTTGCATTAAAAAATATCACATAAGGATTGAACTGAAGTGGTTTTATAGTAATTGCACCAAACCTTGTTCAAAACGACAGGGTTGTCACTTATCGGCAGATTCTTGGTATTTTTGAAATATTTCTTCAATACTATACCCACCTGGTTCATCAGGTATTTTTTTCTATTTGTGTTTTTCTGATAATTAAATTATTTTCACTCAGCCCCCTGAACAGTTTTTCTTAGATATCTTTTGAAAAAAGTTTCTGAATTTACCTTCATCTCTCACATAATTAATTGTTCTCGATAAATGGGAGAATCCTAAATCTATGTTTTCTTGAAGCTTGTGAACTTACGGAGTCAAATTTTGTATTGATCATATTATTTCAAATGCATAGCATTCGGGAAAAGGACGCAACATTCGTCCAACTATCCTAAAATAGTGTTATTTTTATTGAGCGTATCACCATATGGTAGGATGTCGTGATGTAATTATGTCATGAATTATTGAATAATTATCGGAGAACTTCAAATAATAACACAGTATCACGAAAAAAAACTACTCTAATGTTGCGTATCGAATTCATGGTTACAGTTGTTCAGCTTTTTTCCCCATCATTATTTTATTTCAAACGTAATTCTTTCATACCTGATGTATCGAATAACTAATTTTCAATTTCTTTTTTCTGAACGTAAAAACAATACAAAAATAATATCCAGACACTTGCGGCAAGTCAAACAAACAAAATGTTTAAGTAAGGCGACTTATTACTGAAAGCATAAAGTATATTGTTAAATGCCATTCATTAGACGTTCCGTCTCTTGGTGAAAGCCGCTTTGCGCATTTCAGTTTCATTTTTCCATTTTCCATCCGTTACAAAAATTCGATCGACTAATACGTTTAGATTCATATCACGCTCATTCAATGTTAACCATCAACTGTACGATCGATAAAAAAACCGAAGATTGAATGAAATCGTCTGTAGCTTCAACTTCACTATCAGCGAAAATTGTTCGTGATCCAGCAATAAAAATAATGGAAGTGTCCTTACTCACATTTTGAAGAACCTGTGGATCTCAAGCATTGGAAGGTTGGTTTAATGAATTGGAGGTGCGACAATCATTGCACAGCATTAAAATCGTTGGAGAAGCTGCATCTGCAGATACTGTTGCAGCAGAAAGTTATTTCGAAGAATTTACAAACCTGGTAGCCAATGAAGAATAAAACCTGAACAAGTATTTAATGCAGACGAAACTGCACTCTTTTGGAAGAAAGAGAATTACACTGCTGCTAGGTTCTGGTGCATCTGGAGATTGTCATTAAACCAGTGATGCTTTAAATATCGTCAAATCCTCGTGCATTGAGAAATCGAAATTAAAAACGGCATGCCAGTGTTTTGGCGTACTGATAAGAAAGCGTTCGTTACAAGCACTTATTCAAAAAAGAAGAATTCAGAATTTGAAGCTGTTCTACTTTTGGACATTGCCTCAGGTCATCCTCACGAACTTTGCCTCTAAATATAAAAGTGTTCCTTCCAACACGTCTTCGCTTCAATTTATAAACCAAGGAGTAATCCGGGCTTTTACACTCTATTACATTAAACGAACCTTCAAAATCATATTATATAATATGGAATGTAATCCTGATATAAATGTTATGGAGTTCTGGAAGAAATTTGTCATAGAAAACATGAAACAATCAGTGGAAGAGCTGTACCCATACACATTGAAATCATTCTGGAAAAAACTGTGGCCTGGAAAATCTGTGCAAATTCAAACTTTAACTGCAAACAATGCCGAAATTGCGAATGGAATAGGACGAGAAGGGTTTCAACAGATAGAATCAAGTGATACTGCTTGAATGGTAACTTCCTGCTTTATGCTGATGACTTTAGAATTTTCAAAAGTATCAATGGCATCACTGATACGTTGTCCCTTCAGGCAGATTTTGATGCTGTATCTGACTGGTTTGTCAGAAATGGCGTGGAGGTCAGTTTGGATAAATGCTAGTGCATTTCTTTTTGTAAGTTAGATACTGTAATTAATTTTGATTACACTATCAATAGTACCAAACTCAGACGGGTTAATGTTGTCAGAGATCCCGGGATGTTCATCAATTCACGAGTTACTTTCAAGTTTCATTTCCACACAATTGTAAACCGAGCCTTCAAAACCTTGGGATTTATTAAACGTAACACAATTCCCAAATTCTTTGAAAAATTGATATACAATTATTTATTTCCATTTGTAAAACATCATACCTGAACAACATGGTTTCTTGAAAGGGAACATTTCTATCTTTGGTGAGTACCTACACGACGGTTTGGACAATCGAGCGCAGACGGATGCCGTTTACTCTGATCTATGCAAAGCATTTGTTATAACAAGCCGTAATATTCACCTACAGCGTCTTGCAGAGGTCAGGGCAGTCTTCTGCGGTGGTTCGATTCCTACCTAAGGAATTGAATTAGTCGAATGATTCGAATCTGAGAGTTTTATTTCTTTGTCTGGAGTACCCCAGGGGTCCCACGTGGGACCTATGCTGTTCTCAATATATATAAACCCGATCAAGGAATGTTTTAAGTTTTCAAGGTTTTTTATGTTCGCAGATGACCTAAAGTCTTCCTACGGATAAATTCTCTGACCGATTGTTAGAACTTTCAATCTGACCTGGATCGTGTTTTCCAGTTCTGTCAACAAAACTGTCTATTTTTGAATACAACTAAGAACTTCTATATTACGTTCACTCGAAAGAAATCAAATATCGAATTCACCCACTACCTTGGTGACGTTAATCTTCAGCTCGTCGAGCGCGCAAAAGATCTGGGTATTTTTTTGGATTCCAAATTAATACTTAACGTCCATATTGATTATATTTCAACAGCATCAAGAATATTAGGATTCATAATGAGGAGAACTAAATACTTATCAAACGCGCAGACAGTTGTTGTTTTGTACGATGCATTCGTGTTTAGTAGGCTGAGTTTCGCTAGTGTGGTTTGATGCCCCCAGTATGGGATTTATAGGTCTCGAATTGAATCTATTCAAAATAGATTCCTTTACCACCTTTGTTCTAGGTTTGGTTAGAGTTTTGCGGGTAACCATTTACTAGCCAGAAGACACTCCAAGCTCATAAGCCTCGAAAATAGATGCAAAGTATCAGACGTAGTATTTCTATGCGGGTTGTTGTTCAGAGTGAGGAATTGCTCGCCGCGATTGGCATAAGCGTTCCATCTAGGAGACCGAGAGAGAATCTGAACTATTTACTATTCCTTTCAAGAGAACGTCGTACTCGCAGAATTTCCCTTTAACAAGAATAAACAGAAATGCAAATGAGTTCTCTAACATCGTGGATGTCTTTTTTATGTCCAATGCCCAAGTTAAGGGCAGATTGAAGGCATAGTTTCTCGAACGGACATAGATTATGTTCTTTGTTCCTTAATATGTATTAATGATTAGTATTTTCAAGTTTCCGTTTCTTCTGCTGATACAGTTGTTTTTTTGTATGTTTCAAGTGATTATAATTGTTATATATTTCTACTATCATTTCACAATATTGTAATGTGGATACTAATTATGGGGCAACACGTCAGTATCCCAAAGGATCTTGAATGAAATAAAAAAAATTAATAAAATAAAAATACAGCTATGTTCACAAGCTGTGACATCTTGAAATTGTTATTGCAGGCCTATTCTTGAGTACGTCTCGACTGTCTGGTCACCTTTCCATTTGGAGTATTCGAATGAGATTGAAGGGGTCCAGAACAAACTTCTTCTTTATGTATCGTATACAATGTTTATCTCTAGGATACAGTTTTCTGCAACATTTATCAGGGCTGAATTGAACATAAGAAAGCTAACCGAAAGAAGAATTGTGCTGGATCTTCTATTTCTCTGTAGATGTCTTGATGGTGAGGTGGATTGTCCTGATTTGTTGTATCAGATTGGTCTTCATGTTCCTGGGAGGATTATTAGGGGTGGGCCTCTCACCAGATAAATTATTATGCCAACTCACTTGTTTTCCGTTTGCTACGATTAGGTAATAAGTACCTTAATGCAGACAGGTGTTTCAGCCTTTCGGCTGCTGAATTGAAGTCGAAGATTCATTCAATTATTTTTCCTATTGAGTATGGGTATTTGACTGATTTAAATTCATGCAAATTGTTTTTGTTCCTTTTTTCTTATATTGTCATTTCAAGGTTCATACCGTTAATAAATAAATAAATAAAATTAATAAATGGTGAGATATAAAATTATTTAAACCATTGCGTGAGCCAAGAAATAATTGATCAATTTGGTCAAAAACTTCAATTATATTAATTTTTTTATCTATTTTTCAATTTGTCACCTAGAAACGTGTCCTCTATAATCCCATACAAAATACCGTTCCATATTAACGGTTTTTGTTTTCGCGGCATATTTACAGAACATATACGCCGCCAATATTATGTATGTACATTAAACCAGATGGAAGTAATACATACATTCCTTTTCTATGTTCTCGAGGTGCAGTGGTAAAGTGCTATTCAGAATTATCATGATGAAGAGCTAACAATCCGTCTCAAGACAACCAACAGCTGCAAAAACAATCGATGCTTCAGTTAATTATGCTTTTCTTACACGTTCATCTTTGTATCAGATGCTTTACGCCTATTCGACATAATGGCTCATCCTCTGTTATCATCTCCCCTGCTTCGGCTTTTCGTTCATGGCCATTTATGGAATCATATGATTGATTTCCATACTAATATTGTTAGGCGCCACCCGTCGTAAACGTGATTTTTTGAGCTGTAAACGTTTCATGAATCAAAAATGATCTTCTTTTAGGGTGCTGCATTAAAAACATTCATACTAACTCTACTTTTAAGTCAGCTCGGTGGCCCTGGAGGACATGACGCGATACCCTGCGCAGAATTATCTGGGTTCAATCGCCACAAATTCGGTGCGATTTTTCGGATTCTTGGAATGGCTCGAGCGTTCATCTTTCGGAAATGTGAAGCCGTCGGTCCTGTGTACCAGAGATGTGTTGGACATTAAAGATCCCTTCCCTCGACACGAGAGTGGTATGGAAAAAGTCGATAAAATTTCCCAGCGCATCATTAGCCGAAAGGCAGAAATAGAGCACGTTAAAGGACCAAGAAAAACTTTACTTTTAAAATGGTTGAACAATAATTCATTAATAACAATCACATAACAATTGAAATATGAAATCAATTCATGCTTATTTTCTGAATTTCTTTTTTTTGTTTCAGGTGAGTTATGGTGTTAGTTGATTTATTTCTAACTTGAAATAAACTTGAAAATGTGAGTACAAAAAAAAATGTTTGTCATTAAAAATAATGTTGAAACCAGTTAAGTTAAGAATTGTGAGAGAAAAAAACAAAACTCCCAGAGAATAGTAGCTGCAGAAATATTTTTGAGGGCATTGTTACACCAGCAGATACTCTCTTATACAGGGTGGGGCGCGGCTGCCTCCTACTTTTCAAAGGGTTGGTGAAAACACGGTACGAGTTATTCACAAAAAAATTCATTCCGACACATAGGTTATATAATGTAGTTTTTTTCAGTTAAGTCCAAATGATGGCCCTGGCGGTAACACACATGTTTAGCCTGTCATGGAAATTCCGCATGACTTTCACAAGAGTGCCGGGAGTTATCTGCTTAATTTCTTCTTCAATGGCGGTTTTTAGCTCATCAATGGTCCTTGGACTATGTTTAAAAACCTCGCCCTTGAGATAGCCCCTCAGAAAAAAGTCGCAAGGGCTCAAATCAGGGAAGCGTGGGGGTCACTGAACGGTTTCTCCCAAGGAAAAAACCTGCCCAGGGAACATCTCCTGAAGAATTGATCGTGGTCGACGGGCTGTATACGCAGTGGCACTATCTTGCTGGAACCAGAAGCTCTGTTGGTCGTAGGTTTCACCCAATTACAGGATTTTCGGGCGCAAAAAATTCTCGAGCATACCACAGTACCGGTTAGAGTTCACGGTAACTGTGATGCCACCCTCTTCGAAAAAATAAGGCCCAATGATGTCGACTTTCGATACTGCACACCAAACCGTGACTTTTGGACTGTGGAGGGGTCTTTGGTGAAGTTCTCGGGGTTTTTTTGTGCCCAGTAGCGAAAATTTTGCTTATTCACGTACCCTAAAAGATGCTTCGTCGCTCGTCCATAAGATCCCAATGGGAGGCACATGTTGAAGGATTGCCTGACAACAGTCCTCACACCTTGCCCAATCCGTCGGGGACAATTCCTTTTATGGATGTAACCCGAGATCAGTATGCAAAATTGGTCTCACTGCTCGAGCCGAAATCTGAAGGGCATAAGCATGTTTGCGTGGAGACAGCTCAATCGACGCCCTCACTCGAGCGATTTCGTTATCGACGTGTATTGATTCATACTCAAAACTAAGTTCACTGATTCGAAATGTTGATAATTAACAACAATGGGATTTTGACATGTCACACAGATATTTTTATGATCACAGAATATTATAATTATGAACAAAAATTTCGCATCGCCAACGTAGTTATTGTTATTAGCGAATGGGGAAACTGCAAAAATTGACTAGTTATTTTCCACTACAACTCCGAAACCATTAAGAATAGAGTGGCGTGAGTGGTATTAGAAAAAACGTTAAAAAATACTGTTTCTATAAAACCTACTTTTTGAGGAAAAACTGAAATTTGAAACTTCGACACCCCGTAAAAATGACCAATTAAATTTTTAGATGCAATCTTGTATTTTCGTGATAAGACATGTTGAGCTAAGCCAATGGTCACTGTTCATAGCCTTCTAGAATGAAAGATGAAAATTACAAAAAAAAGATTGTGTTTTGTTTTTCTTTCAGAAACATGTCACAAGGTCGAAGGATGAATGAAAAATTAAAATACGCAGAAAAATACAGGGTGTCCTATTTGAAATTGGAAGTTGATATCGTTTCCGGCATAACCGGAAACGGAATGTCAAATATATGATGTTATCAAATTAAACACATGCTCAAAATCTAGATATATTTCATATTCCATAATATTTGCAATATTTGTTTGTGTAAAATACAGTAATACAAGAAGGAACAATTTGGAAATAATATTACAATAAAAAACAGATAGTTCTAAAGATATGTGAAAGTTCAAAAAACTTATGTTCCAACATAAGCTCTAATCTAACATGTCTTGACACAATTCAAATGAAAGTTAAATGCTGAGGCCAGAACGCTTCTAGTTCATATTACAAATGTAATGGAAGCCACACCAGAACGTCTTGATCCCCTTGATGCATGATAATGCTACTCAATATATAGCAAGATTCAGAAGAATTATCCTGGAAGAACAAAGTATCACCGTTTTAGACTTTACCACTCAATATCTCGATCTTAAACTCATTCAGCATACTTGAGCAAATTTTCAATTCCGAAAACAGCTATTCTAGGCTCTTCAACAGTATTGGATTGAAATTCTCCAAGAAGCTATGAGTAAATAAATTCTTAGCAAGGAAAGTCCTTTCAGGACTACAATAAACTTATGAGGAATCCACATTCCTTATAAAATCTTTTTCCTTTTGAATCGCCAGAAAAATGTTTTAGAATGAAGTGTGCTGATTTTTTCTAAAATTACATTTTTTATGTAAATGATCTCACAAATCATTTACGTTTCAGTATATCATTCAATTACATTATCAGAATTTGAAAATGATGATTTAACAGAAAAATTATTTTATATCCCTAGATTTTTAGTCTGGATGTATACATTTTTGATACATATGCCCTTTTCTTTCGTTCAAAGAAATAAACCATATCAACTACTGATAAACAATCAATAATTAAAAAAAGATAAAGGATGGTTCTGGGTTAAATACTACAATAGCAACAAAAAGTGTAGTTCAATTAAATCTAGAAATTTACAAATAATAATGAGAAGTATGATTATTATATATTTTTTTTTACCCCTACAGCTCTTTTTTTATTTAGAATTGTTCTTCTCTGCTCTAACTTCTTCAGCTGTTGGCATTCAATCGCCTGTATTAAGAATTAGAATATAAAGTAAATAAATTAGAATACTTATTTCACAGTCACTGTAACAGGGGTGGTCCTAGTTGCAGTTATACCCAGTATGTTTGACCGCAAATCTACTTTTTTTCCGGAGTGTCAACTTACAACTCATATCAAAAAATCAATTTTCAATTTTTTTAGTGAAAATGTTTTTGGATGCTTCTAATTTCAATTTTTAATTGTTCTTTAGTTTAAGCCTTTCGCCCTTTTACCCAACTCCTACTAGATCAATAAATAACAATCTTAAAATGGGTCCAAAAATGCATAATTAACTATACCCCCTCACACTTGAAAGTATTGCGAAAACAACAAGACAAATGTTAGATTTATCATTTCCTGATGGTTGTGATAAAAACAATTGTGCGTTCCCTACAAAACATTGATATTTATCAATATATCAAACTATTACATTTCCTTGAGGATAAATAACTTGGAAGTGCTGAGCACATGAATCGTGACTTGAGAATTATAGCAGAGAATTAGAATTGTATCATTGAATGGGCCAGGCACAGATAACATCTATATAGAATTGTTAAAGCTCTTTGATGACAATGACGGACTCCTGGATCTTTTGACAGGACTATTTAGCAACGTCTATGATACTGGCCAAATTCCCATAAAATGGCTTATTTCGACTTTCCTGAGCATCCTAAAGAAAACGACATCTAGGAAATGTGACGACTACCGACTAATAAGCTTAATGAATCATATAACTAAGCTCTTTCTGAAGGTTATCCACCGACGAATATACAGCAGATGCGAGGAACATATCTCCGAGACGCAGTTCCGTTTCCGTGAGGGTCTTGGGACCAGAGAGGCCATATTCTTGTTGCAACTTCTAATCCAGAGATGCAGAGATATGAGCCAGGATGTGCACATTTGTTTCATTGACTTCTCCAAGGCGTTCGATAATGTCAGGCACGACAAACTCATTCAGATATTGAAAACATCTAATATCGACGAAACGGATATAAGAGTTATCACCAATCTGTACTGGGAACAGCGTGCGACAGTAAAATTGGATAATGTGATCATCTCGGAGGAAATGGAAATATGTCGTGGAGGGAATCTTTCGTGAAGCCCTAGGTCAACAAGGTATAAAAGTTAAAGAACTACCTATAAACAACATCTGCTGCGCAGATGATACTGCTATCATAGCCAGTAGCTTAACAGATCTGCAACAACAAGTAGAAAGGGTTAAATAACACTCAGAACGATACGGCCTGAATCTAAATATATCAAAAACAAAATATATGTTCGTAACCAAAAGAATAGGCATACAGGGGTATCTCACTGTCAATGGGGAGAGAAAACAGCAGGTCCACACATTCAGCTATTTGGGAACGACTGTGTATGATTCGTGGGACTACAAGGGAAAGGTATTGTGCCGAATTGAGAAGGCCAGAGCGATATTTTTAAGAATGAAAAAGATGTTTATTGCCAGAGACCTATCACTTAATCTTAAGATCAGAATGCTCAGGTGTTATGTTTTCTCTGTTTTGTTGTATGGAGTAGAGTCGTGGACTGTCAATGAGACAAGCATTAATAAACTGAACGCTTTTGAGTTGTGGTGCTACAGACGTATTCTCAAAGTTTCATGGACCCAGCATGTTACTAACGAGGAGATCATAAATAGAATGGGCAAGAAGAGGGAAATGTTCAAATACTGAAGGAACGGAAGCTTCAATATCTTGGCCACATAACGCGACACGACGAATATCGACTACTACAATTAATCCGGCAGGGAAAACTTGAGGCGAAAAGAGGCCCTGGAAGAAGACGTCACTCGTGGATGAAGAACTTCCGCGATTGGTTCGGATTGACTACAACTCAGATGTTTCAAACAGCAGTTAACAAAGTGAGAATTGCCATGATCTTAGCCAATGTACTGAACGGATATGGCACCCCTAAGAAGAATAGGATCATTGAATGAATGCCGGAAGGGGAACTTAATTTGATTTTAAGTCAAATTTTCGTTGGAAAACAAACTTTTGTTTAGTTTGGACTGTTTTATAATATTAAACATTCATAAAGATAAAATTTCTGAATGGAAAGACAAAAGATATGTCACTCAATCCACTTTCGCAATAATGAATTTCAGCTCAGGAGCTGCTGGGGGTAGGGGGTTTGATTTCACATTCTCCTAAACAACTCAGAAATTGTCTCAGCTCTTTCCGCAAAGGTCTGTCCATGTCGAGTTGGATTAGGTGGCAAGTTTTCGTTGAAACACACTGTATAAATCTTCGTTTATAAATGTGAAAACCACTTTGCATTTGTCATCCATATACATATCAATGTGTGGACCTTATTATTACCAAGAAATATTCCTAAAACACCCCTCCAATATATCCAGTAATAATTGAAAAAAATCTCCTTTTGTACTTTTCGATTAACCATCCACTGTCGAAGAAAATTTAAAGTTTGTAAGTATTGCATAATGAGACGGCGTAACATTGACACTGACCCAGTGAGCCTTGCCAATTTGATGTCAACGACCCGAGCGTTTCCTGACTCACATGCTATTCATTGTAGCCCCTATTAAAAAATGGTTCATCAATGAACTATCTCGAACAGGCTATAAAAACCAACTGGCAAAACATTAATGGCCTTCAGAATGTCGGATTGTTGGCCTCGGGCTGCTCTACGTAACCAGGTATTCTATTCTAGATTTTATCATCGCTTCGTTCGAGACGCCTCATCGGAATAGATACTGTCATGATTGGAATTATTTGCATTCCCATCCGAGTTATCTGGTGTGAATAAATTACGTAGCGTGATTAGATAGCCATGAAATCACGGTATGAGTAAGAGATAGATGATAATAGTATAGTGTGTATTTACGTCAAGTTCGTTCTCTTTGTGGTGCCGATGTCCTGTCAGGAAAAGAGGAATTGAATTTCGAGTTCAATTGTAGTTTATTCACACTGAAAGCACATGTATAACGAGGCAGAACCAATCAAATATTTTCTTGAATATTTAATTCCATCAAAAACATAATAGGTATGAAAGTGCAACTGAGTCTTTACACCGCAAAAAGTTTTGAGATCTTAGATTAAATCAAATTATTTCAATAATTTGATTGAGGAGAATCGTTACTTGATGAAAATCGATATACATATTTTCAATGAAATAAAACTATGGTATTTTGATTTTCAGTATGGAAAACAAAACTATGACCGTTTTCACCACACTGTGGCTTCATCAGATAGATACAAACTAAGGAACACAGTTATTTCTTATATATTAGTCTTATTTCCTACTTAATATTACAATAGGTACAAGAGGTATGTTGGAAAACCATCGGACTTGCTTACTTCATAAATTGAAAAGATTGAGTAATGGAAAAGGATTTAGATCTAATTGACCATTAAGTAACCTAACTGAATTCTTTTCTTTGTTAATCTCTAAAATTTCCCATAGATTGAGTTTTTGTCTATTATATTCATTGTGTAAAATTTTGAAATTATCAATTATAAAAACAAGTAATGTGTTTTAGGAATTTCACTTACTAATTGTGATTTGTAACGCGTTTCACACTAGATTCTTCAGTCGAAGAATATATATATATATATATATATATATATATATATATATATATATATATATATATATATATATATATATATATCTATATAGGACCGTCCGTTAAAAACTTTTTGAGTTCCAATTACAATATCAGGCTGAAATTTTATACGCGGCCATAACTAACGATTTCCAATTCGAGTGAAATCTTCTGTGATACCATTTCCGGTTATACCGGAAGTGGGTCATCACTTTGTTATTTCAAATGGCAATCTACCTTTTTTATTATAAATCTAGAACCGACATTTGAGCAAGGCATAAAATACCCAAGTTGTTGGCACTTATCTGTCAAAACTTTTGACAAATTTAATTATTTGTGTTATAAACTCGATTTTTGAGGATCATTTACAAAAATTGTAATCAAGGAATTTTTAAGCAGTCTACACATGTCAAATGTTTATTGCGTTGTTTTGTATAATTTTTTCAATTTGGCCTTTTTCAAACAGCAATCACTCAATTTTTTCAAATTCCACGTGCCAATTTTTATATGGCCATCAGATGAAGCGTCAAATTTCAGATGGAATTGTATGAGCATGTACTATACCCACCACTTATAGTTCCGAAATAATTTGGGAATATATTGAATTCTGATGATTTTGCAAGAACTTACAGAGAATGCTTTGAAATATTTGAATCAAGTATCTGAACTGGCTACGCTCACCTGACAGGTGCCTAAAATTAATGTACTTGTCACTTCGTTCATTCGAATTTGATATTTCAACAAGAACTGTCGTTATTTTAGATTGAAAATATCCAAAAAATACAGCTACTGTGTAGTGAAACGCGTTACGAACCGCAATTATTAAGTAAAATTCCTTAAAACACAGTACTTGTTTTTTATTATTGATAATGAAATTTTACCAAGTAAAAGCCTCCCAAATTCAAATACTTCTTATATGTCTAAACAAATCTGAGGAAAGATTTTACATACCAATCAAGGTCATGAAAAGGACTAAGGAGATAATAAAAAAAATACATAACCTGCGATATTTCCTCAAATTCCATCTCTGTTTGACCGAGAGGGCCCCGATGGCCAGGTTCAGTCTTCCTAGTGATGCCGATTATGATCTATAGATGTTTTAGAATCATTATGGACCCAATAATCTGGGTTGACATCGCCCATATATTATTTCTTCGTGGAACTTGCTCAATTTTAAGAAAAATTTGCGAAAAAATTTTGACAGTCGTTCGAAAAATATGACATTATTTTTTAGGCAATAAGAATAATATATAAGGAATAACTCGGTTCATTAGTTTGTATCTATCTGATGAAGCCACAGTGTGGTGAAACCGGTCATAGTTTTATTAATATAGTGAAAATCTTTATACTATAGTTTTATTTCATTGAAAATATAAATTATTTCAGTTAATATGGCAAGTCGAAATTTCATGAAAACTTGATTGAACAAAACTAAGTATGAGGTTTATATGCGGGTAGGTAGTAGTGTTTGAAAATATGACTTGAATTCGTTTGATAAATTAACTGTTTATCAAGTGTTATACATCTCAGAAATATTTTTGGCGAGAAGACAACCGGTATCATCCCACGTGCAATTCTATAGTGACTTTTCACAATTTGAAGTTCGAAGTTGGAAAGCGGTTAAACGTTTCGCATCTCTATGATGTTATTTTCAAAAATTCGTTTTTCATCTATCTACTTTAGTTTAAAAATAACCATTGAACTTGATTTTGCAGCATTTCTTCACTCTGACTCGAATCTTCAAGCAAATGCTGGAAGTAATATTTTTCTCAACTCATGTAACTGGTCGAAAATCAACTCCACCTTTCATCCAATTTTCACGTTCCAAGGCAGCACGATTGCTATTTTCTTGCGCGTTGCTCACTTCGGGGAGAAGTTCTCGTGAACTCTATCTAATAATGTTTTCCGAGTCGACAAGCGGAAAGATATTTGACGACTTTTTATACAGAAGTTTTAAGGGTGATACAAATATGGTGCCTCATATTATGTTTCTTCAGTGTTACGGAAAAGTCTTTCCGCTCATTGATTACGAATTGATTTTACCTAAGGGAAATTAAAAAATCTACCTTCGAGATTTTTAGTGATATGGAAAAGGAAGTTGTTTAAGGTTTATATTGGTTTCCGATCGAATTCAGAGGGGCAATCGGAAATTCAATCTACGTTCAATTTCGTGGGATATTGGAATTGAAACCACGTTCTCTATACGCGCGTTAGATTCCATATTATCATGGAATTGAGATATTACGCATTTAAAAATTTTAAAGAATCCAGAGTGGAATATTGTGCAAAAATACACGTTTTGTGTTTTTTCGTGACGTCGGGTATCTTATTTACTTTTAGAAGCACTCAAAATTTTAAAATCGTTTTAAAAATTAAATTGCCCACCACAAAAATTAAAAGAAAATTTTTTCAGATATAACTTCCTAACAGCTATAATTTTTCTATTTCAAGTTTTTCTCTAGCTCTCGATACGGCTGAGAAATGAAATAAAAACCTTGATTAGGCTCTTCACGGGTCACCTGACCACCTAGGGGGTTAAAAATTTCAGAAAGTGAGTTTTTCTATAGCTAAATAGTGGCAAATATTGAATTCGAATCGAGTTGGGGATTTCTTTCACCATCTTACCTGGCTAGGCCCTTTGTAAAGTTACTAAATTCCTTTCTACCTATATTTCTTTGGTATGAACACCTCAAAAGAGTCTAGGGAACACTTCTGAATATCAATATATCGTATCCGGAACGATCAATATGGATGATTTTTTTTAAGAAATGAACATCAATTTTTCACCAAATTATGTAGAGTGCCGCAACAGGTTTCAGTTTTTTTTATAAAAAACAAAAATGCAGCAGATGCGACGCTGCTTTATATTCATTTCATGTATTCAGTGTTTGAAATCAGTTAGTTGGCACTTTGTTTCTGTTGTAAGCACAAATAAAAGATTCAAGTTTTGTGATTCGACCATGGAAAGACGACATTTGACTAGAGAAGAGATGTTACGAGCCGTTGGCATGCTCCAATCTGGGAGCTCACAACGGGAAGTATCCAGGGTTCTGGGAAGTAGCCCAAGTGTCATAAACCGTTTATGGTCGCGTTTCAATGAAACAGGTAGCGTAGAAGAACGCCATACAGGTCGTTTCAGGATTACTACAGTCGCCCAAGACCGATTTTTGGTTTTACAAGCCAGAAGAGATCGCACTACCACAGCATCTCATTTAGCTCAAGAGCTATCACGAGTTCATAATGTACAAATTTCCGAACAAACTGTGAGAAATCGACTGCACGAAGGTCAACTCCACTCCAGACGTCATTTAAGAGTTCCACAACTGACCCATGGAAATCGCACTGCTCGTTTAGCTTGCTGCCAAGAACGTAAACTAGGATCAAGAGAGGTGGGCCACAGTTCTCTTCAGTGATGAATCTAGATTTAGTTATTATCGCGATTCGGGAAGAATTCGAATATGGAGGGAACCTGGAAAACAAAACCGTCTCCAGCATACTCGAGAAGTTGTTGAACAGGGAGGCGGATCAGTGATGTTTTGGAGAGGTATACGCCTTGGTGGAAGAACTGACCTCGTTTTCATACAGAACAACCTCACCGGAAATACTTACGCAAATGAGATAGTTTTACCTGTAGTGGTACCGTACCTCCAAACAATGGGTCAAAATCCACTCTTCCAACAAGATAATGCCCCTCCTCATCGTGCAAGAGTTGTTTTGTACGTTCTTGAAGAGAATGATATCGATCTTCTACCGTGGCCATCCTGCTCCCCAGATCTGAATCCCATCGAGCATGTGTGGGACAACCTAAAAAGAAATCTCCTGCGTCAAAACATATTCCATCATGAACAGGAGTTTCAATCAGCAGTTCAGGGGTTTGGAATGATTTAGGCCAAAATGTAATAGACAATTTAATATTGAGCATGCCGCGACGATGCCAAAGTGTCATTAATAACAGGGGTGGACCTTCTGGGTACTGAAAAATATAAGTGCTTCCATATCGTTTCGAAAATATTAGTTCAGGATTTTTTTTTGTGTTTTACCAAATTTCGTCATTTTCAAATTTCAATTTTTTTTATAATAGGTGCTTTGGTGAATTCAAATATTATTTTGTTTTCTTGAGAATACATTATATACAATACATTCTAACAAAAACCGAAGATTTCTATAAATTCGAATCATCAAATTCATATTTTAATAATATTGGTAAGTGCTTCCTAGACTTTTTTGAGGTGTTCAATACTATTAGATAGATAGAAGTCAAAATTAAGTCTGATTAGTTAGCCCTACCACTACGAACCAGTGTCCAGTAATCTGTCCTAAATTTCACCTACAAGATCCATTCTTCTTGTGAAGGCTATAAGATTTGCAGGTAGAACCTTAATAAGGTCAGTCAGCTCCAGTTCGTTAGATTCAAGTTCCTCAAGCCTGATTCTGTTTTCAGCTAGACATATGTACATGACGTGTTCTATTGATTGTAATCTTTTCCTCACATAATTTGTATGATGGATCTACGATCAATCCTATCTCGCTTAGGTGGTTTCTGAGGCGACAGTGCCCCGTTAATATGGCAATTAGATCTCTCAGGTCTAACCTGGAGAGTTCAGGCCAAATATTGGTTCTCGAAGTGAAAGGTTCACTAATGGAAACCGAGAGTCTGAGGCCTGTGGCGCTCAACTAGTACCCCTTTACCTTCAGGGCCGACCACCGATTTTTTCATCCTCGCGATCTCAGACACCACCTCGACCATATACGCCAACTCCAATACCTTGGACAGTCTTGGGGCCATCTGTGAACCAACAGAGACCCTCAAGTAGACTGTCCTTGGAGCTGGCCTATTTCTGTTCGCTGAGAACTGGTAACTTGTAACTTTATTTTCAAGCACGCTATGAAACCTTCATGACGTCCTGTAAGATGAATTTCCTTTTCGGCACAAAATCTGTAGTATCAAATACAGTTTATTTGTTTCCAAATTTGTAGCAACTAATAGTTCGTGATATATATTCTCATCTGTAATGGACTTCACGTATGACAATGACAATGCTTGATTGATGATGTCCAGCTGAAATGAAATTTGACAAGTTTGTAGATAAAAAACAAGTACTGTGTTTTAAGGAATTTTACTTAATAATTGCGATTCGTAACGCGTTTAACTACACCGTAGCTTCTTCAGACGAATAAATGTACAGAAAATAAGAATGAGAATATAAATATAAATGTTCTTGAGTAATTACAAGCTTATTGGGTTGCTTCTTCTTAAGTGGTTATTTATGACAGGTATATCCAATAAAATTAAGGAAAAGATTGCTCCTGAAGAGATTCAATAGAGGTGAAGGGCTTAAATCGACTTGTTCATTGATGAGTCTACCTGAGTGTTTGTATTTATTGATTTCTAAAGTTTCCCAAAGATCTACCTTCCAATATTTATTATCTGTATGCAAAATTTCAAACTGTGGGTCGAAAGCGTGATTATTTTCTAAGAGATGATTCGCGTAATTTGAATCTGATTTTTATTTGAAAAACTGCGTTTATGTTCCGATATTCTAATATTAAAATTTCTATGTGTTCTACCAATGTAGAAATTATCACAGTCATTGCAATTCAATCTATAAACACCTGATTTATTGTTTTTACCTGATTTGGTTTTATTATTTTTTTATATATTTACCTAAATTATTATTAGTATGTTGAAATTATTGCTACTCAAGAATGATTTCAGTTTCTCACTTGTAATGCCAACGTAGGTTAAGGTGTTGAATTTTTGTTTCATTTTATCGACAGGGTAAACTTCATTCAATGCGATTCTACTTTGTTTTTATTTAAAATATTATTTATTAGTTTGGGATTGTAACCATTATTTTTGGCTATTTGTTTAATCAAATTTAATTCTTTGTTAAAATTTTCTGGTGATAACGGGATGTTAATCAATCTATGAATAAAACTATTGAATGCTGACATTTTATGTTGATACGGATGACACGACGAGTTATATATTATAATATCTGTATGTGACGGCTTATGGTGAATTGCGAAAACATGTTTTCCATTTTCATTCGAAATTGTTACGTCTAAGAAATTTATCGGATTATTGCTTTCTATTTCGGTTGTGAATCCAATTTTTGGATGTAATGAATTTATATGATTTTCGAACATTTTTGACTGTCTATCTGTTCCTGTGAAGCAAATAATGATATCGTCTACATAGCGATACCAGTATAAACAATATTTACTGAGTGGATGATTATGAATTAATTTCTCTTAATTATTCATGAATATTTCTGCTAACAAAGGACTTAACGGATTGCCCATAATCAAGCCGTCTTCAATAGTATAATATTTGTTATTGAAATGGAAATAATTTTGATCTAAACAAATTTGTAATAATGAAAGAATATCTGATTTAATGATAGTATTGACATGATTCTTTTCTAATAGTTTTTGACCGAAAATTTAGATTTAAAATTGCAATGTTTTATTAGCAAGTCGTTATGCTTTTAACCACTCTGTGAAATTTTGCTTTCGGATCCTTAGTTGATATTAAATAGTTTCCGGCTGTTAAGAATTCTTCAGTTTTAGAAATATAATCGGATTTACTAATCGCGATGACGGTGTTACCTTTATCTGCTTTAGTGAATACTAAATCGTTCTTGGTACTATTTTCACGAATTGTTTTTATTATCTTATAATCGGAATTGCAATGAGGTGATAATTTCGAAAAGTCTTCTTTGATGATTTTTGCTGTTTGATGTTTGGCTAAAATATTATCTTTGGAGTTTTTGAGAATGATTTCGGAGTCTATGCCTAACTGTTCAAAATTAGTTTTATTATGTTTTGGATGTAAATTATGTTTGAATCCTTTTTCTTATAGATCTTTTTGTGGTTGTGTAAAATCAGTATCAGTTAAATTAGTGAATCTGTCAAAAATTTATGGTGTGAAAATTTTTCAGTTGAAGGTTTGAGTGGAGAAGTTTTGAATTTGAGTTCTGTTTATCTGGATTCAGATAATGGAATTTTACCAAGTAAAAGCCTCCCAAAATCAAAAGTCTGTAGATGACTGTACAATGATTTTAACAATTGAATTTGAGAGGCTTTTACTTGGTAAAATTCAATGCCTACTATCATTAAATCAGATAGTACTCTAATCAATTCGTCTTCACATAATCATCCACTCAGTAAATATTGTTTATACTGGTATCGCTATGTACACGATATCATTATTTGAATTATTAGAAGAATTTTTCTGATAATATTTATAAAAGCTATATAGCATATTTTTATTCATAGGAATACAAACTTATGTCTGTACTTTATTATAATTATAGTGTTTTGCATTAGACAATTTTAATGAATGTCTAACCGAAATACGTGATAACCATGAAGAAGCTACAAAACGCGTTACGGATCGCAATTATTAAGTAAAATTCCTAAAACACAGTACTTGTTTTTATTATTGATAATGGAATTTTACAAAGTAAATATGCAATAATCACTTATTGAAGTAATTATGAAATATTCTTTTTAACTTTACTTCATTTCTTAATTAACATGTATTCTGCCCTAGCCCTCTCTGTGCCATCTCGAATTTTCTTCTGGTTTTTCAGTACTATCAACAACATTTTTTTCTAAAAGAAAAAGATCAAAAATATAAATTCCGCATCACTAGTAGACCAAATAGAGAAGGAAATCAAAACAAAGGTGCCACATTTATCCAATAGGAAGATCACCTAGATAATGCTCCTGACCATTCTTCCGCGATTGCAACGGCCAAGCAAGTGATGTCACAATATGAATTGCTACTTCATCCTCCATATTCTCCTTACCTGGCCCTCAGTGATTTCTATTTGTTTCCATACAAATGCAGAATATTGCTCGGCGGAGACTTTCAACAGCATCACCTGAGCAAATGTATAGCCCCAAAAGATTATGAAAAAAATGTGACACCCAGTAGAGAAAAGTGGGTTAATGCTTAAGTTCTACTTTAATCATCAATTCACCCTCGTAAAAACTTCTTTAAAAGCTATCTACTGTTGAATTCCATCTCGATATGCCAAACTTGAAGGGCATACCTCGTAATACACGTATTGCTTTTTTTTTTTGATTCAATGCATCCTAGCTTACATTCCTCTCTGACTGTACTTGTGTTTGAAACTTTCCAGATTAATTTAAGCCAACTAATCCTACTTCAAAACATGAATGTCCATTAGATGGATCGATTCCGTTCAGAATCTTCCAGGAAGTTGCTAGAATCTGCACCTGCCGGATAAAACAATGACGCGGGAACGAGTTTATGGGAAATGGCTACAACTCGCGAATCATCGAATACCTGCCAATAAATGACCTTTTTTCTCGGTAAATCGAACTTATCTTGTGCGACGTTCGACTACATGGTTATCTGTCTTGTTCATGAGGCCATAACCGTTCGTCCGTAAACGTTCTTGTTTTTATGTTTCCCGGAGATATAGTGCTTTGGCTCCAGTTGGGGTCTGCGAGAACATTTTCTTTCAAAAAACAGGACAGAGCCGGGATGAGAATAAAGAGAGTAACGAAAATTGACTTTTTTTGTTTTCGTTCTATTTCTTGCACATTAACTTTTCGTTACTTGCAATAAATGTAATTCGTTTTTCGAAAATGTTGTGGAAAATCTTATAGCGATAGACGATAGAATTAATTTGGACTAATTATTTCTTTCTCAATAGTAGTGTTACGAAAATGGATTTCTGGAATTCTTACACAAATTCACGAAACTATTTCTCTACCCTCGTTTGGAGAACAAGCAAGTTATTTTTTCATTTCGTGTAAAAATGCCAGCAATTCATTTACTTAGTACCTAGTTATAGAGATAAGAAAAATTGAGAAAAAATATTCTTTCAATTTCGAAAAAGTCTCCTTTGTTTTTATCTCTTGCATCACGTGTAGAGTTACGAAACAAAAATTTGCAAGAAATACGTAGAGAACAAAAACGTGTATTTTCGATGATTTTTTCCATATTTCTTGGGAAGTAATGCATTTTGAGTTCCACTGGAACGCTACCTTATTTTTCATTTATGGAACCATGTTTTTGTTTTCAATTTACGAATTTACGAATTTGCGGTAAGGTTAGGTTATTCTTGTCACCTTAATCATCATATATATATATATATATATATATATATATATATATATATATATATATATATATATATATATATATAACTGAAACTAAGGTCACCCTGTAACTTTTTCTATTTGGAATATTTGAATAAAATTTGGGAATCACATAGAAGACAACATTTTGAATTTGATAACATTAATATGTTTGACATTTACCAACTTTCGATTTCGATTTTCAAATGGAACATGATTGTTCATCTCATCCTACGACCTTTTGACTTATTTTTGAAAGATAAACAAAACACGAATCTGTTTTTTTGCAATTTTCATCTTTCGTTCTAGAAGGCCATGAACAATGACGATTGATTTAGCTCAACATCTCCTATCACGAAAATGCAAGATTGTATCTATTAATTTTATTGCTCCTTTTTACGGGGTCTCAAAGTTGATAACAAAAGAGCGAACAGCGAAAACGAAATAATTATGATAAATGTTCAAAACTACCACCATTCTCACGAACACAACACCGCACACGATTGATGATTCCACTCACAACATTATTTAGCTGTTGGGCGGGCTGTAATGACTGCAATAGCCTATCTCAAACAGTTCTCCAATTCTTGTTGGGTTCTGACAGGTGTTTGGTACACCTCATTCGTCAAATGGCCCCACAAAAAAAATCAGGTGGACTCAAATCTGGCGATCTATCTGACCATCTTATGGGACTATTTGTACCTTTCCTTTTTTCAGAAAAAATTTTGTCGAGATACCGCAAGACCTCCCTTGTGTTGTGAGGAGGTGCACCATCTTGTTGAAAATATATTTCATTCGCAACAGCTAATGGCAACTCATCCGATTCATCCTGTAGTTGGGTCCTCAAAAATTACAAATATCTCTTCCCTGTCAATGAACCTTATATTGAAAATTATAGGCCCTATTAAATATCTTCCCATCATCCCCAACTAATTATTGAACCCAAAACGATCTTAGAAGTTTTCATCTTGATATCTGTGCTCATTTTGTTGTGACTAGTACATGGAATTTTGCCTAATAAACATTCCATTGTTCGTGAAACATTATTCGTCACTGAATAAAGTCTTTGTGGGATATTGTGGATCATCCTCCATTTTCCTCTAACACTATCGTTAACATACAGGTGTTGGTGTAGTTGATATTTAAATGAGTGGTACTAATGTTTTTCAAACTTCTCCATGCGCTTTGGTAGCTAATTTAAAGACCTCGGCAATTTTCTCGTTGATGTGGTTGGATTGATGTCAATACATCTATTTCGGTATCTTCGCCCTCATGAAATTTTCGTTCAACTTTAGAGAAATAGGTTCTATTCGGATGAAGTCTTACCGGATGGCGTTCTCTGTAAAATTCTTCAGCTTGAACGCTATTTTGCCTGCACTCACCATAAATAAAGAGCATATCGACTTTTTCACTTTGGGTCTATTGATTCATACTCAAAACTGAATTCGCAATGTCGCTAATTACCAACAATGGAATTTTGACATGTGACACTGATATTTTTATGATCACAGAATATTATAAGTATGAACAAGAATATTGCATCGCCAACGTTGTTATTGTTATTAGCGAATAGGGAAACTCTGCAAAATTGCCTAGGTATTTTCCTGAACCTTTAAGAATAGAGTGACGTGAGTGGTATAAAAAAAGAGATGAAAAAATACTGCTTCTGTAATACCGGGTGGCTCGATATGGTTGTCTCAGAAGAAGACCTACTGTTTGAGGAAAAACTGAAATTCAAAAACCTAGACCCCCGTAAAAATTGAGCTATTTAATTTTTTTTGTACAATCTTGTCACTGTTCATGGCCTTCTAGAACGAAAGATGAAAATTGTAAAAAAAAATTGTTCTTTGTTTTTCTTTCAAAAATATGTCAAAAGATCGTAGGATGAAATGAACAATAAAAATAAGCAAAAGATCACAGGGTGTCCCATTTGAAAATCGTAAGTTGGTATCGTTTCCGGCATAACCGGAAACAAAACGTCAACCATATTAATGTTATCAAATTCAAGATGTTGTCTTTTATCCGATTATTATTCGAACTAAGTTCCAAAAATATTTTCACTGCTGTGTCACTTCCGGTCAATATCGATTATTTATCGCTCGTTGTAAGTAAAGAGGCTCATTCAGTAAAATTCAACGCATCTAGAGACTTCACAGTATACAGGGTGTTTCCAAAGCTTGTGGTAAATCGTAGTTCATTCAAAGATACAATAGTCCGGTTTTTTCAAATTTGACTACCTATTGTTGTACACACCATTTAATTCGTAAAATGAACAGTCATCGATCTGGTATAGGTTTCCTTTTACCTAAAATATTTCGTTTTCGAGTTATTTGTGATTTTATCCCAAAAAAATTTTATTTTTATATTTTTCGCGTAAGATCCTGAAATTCGCGGATTATATGACCGGAAATCTTTCAAATAATGCATTTCGATCTCTCAATACGAGACCCACCTCAAAATCTTCATTGAAGTAATTTTGATCAGATTTCCGAGAGAAAAAGTGCAAAATCAAATACTATTGAAGTGGACTAAACTTGACTTATCGTTTCTCTTCTCTTCTAGTAGATATTCTCGATTACATCAGTTACTTGTCGAGAGAGTTACCGAATTACCAGAAATAGATCAGTTATTAGCTTGCTGAATATATAAAAAAAATTATTGTCTACTCATTCTCTTTTCCTGCCATTTCACTAGACTAATTATTGTGAAATGCCGAGAAAAATTAATGGGTCGTCATAAATTTTAGAAAAAACGAAGTTTTCATTTATTCAAATCTCAATTTTCATTGTAAAACTAGCTTCGCAACCTCCAGTGAACACAAAACATTATTAGGTTGTGCTTAAAGACCTAAGTATATACATATATTCAAGAGAATTAAAATATAAATACTTTTTTCCATATCGTTGAAACTTCAACTAGCTATGCAGAAAAATTTTGAAAGAATTTGCTTCAGCTTGAAGCTCTAAACATAAATAAACATACACAAAATTTTTATTTTTCTTTCTAATCAACCCCTAAAAATTGTCATTGTAGCAGTACATACTACAAAATGCCCCAAGACTTTGTAATCAAACTCTTGACTGAAAATAATTTAGCACTTGAATCATGTAGTATTTAAATCACAGATCACACTTTATATCCTGGGTACAAAAACCATTTAGTTTTTTTCAGAGCAGTTTTAACTCTCGAGTACGAAAAATTAGACACATGTTTCATATTTCATTCGCTTAAGGGATGTTAATGATTTAAAAAGTTTGTAATAAAAAGCAAACAAGTACTGTTTTAGGAAATTTTACTTAATAATTGCGATTCGTAACGCGTTTCACTACACCGTAGCTTCTTCAGACGAATGAATGTACAGAAAATAAATGAGAATATAAATATAAATGTTCTTGAGTAATTAAAAGCTTATTGGGTTGCTTCTTCTTAAGTGGTTATTTATGACAGGTATATCCAATAAAATTAAGGAATAGATTGCTCCCCGAAGAGATTCAATAGAGGTGAAGGGCTTAAATCGACTTGTTCATTGATGAGTTTACCTGAGTGTTTGTATTTATTTATTTCTAAAGTTTCCCAAAGATCTACCTTCCAATATTTATTATCTGTATGCAAAATTTCAAACTGTGGGTGAAAGAGTGATTATTTTCTAAGAGATGATTCGCGTAATTTGAATCTGATTTTTTATTTGAAAAACTGCGTTTATGTTCCGATATTCTAATATTAAAATTTCTATGTGTTCTACCAATGTAGAAATTATCACAGTCATTGCAATTCAATCCATAAACACCTGATTTATTGTTTTTACCTGATTTGGTTTTATTATTTTTATATATTTGCCTAAATTATTATTAGTTTGAAAAGCTATGTTGAAATTATTGCTACTCAAGAATGATTTCAGTTTCTCACTTGTAATGCCAACGTAGGTTAAGGTGTTGAATTTTTGTTTCAATTTATCGACAGGGTAAACTTCATTCAATGCGATTCTACTTTGTTTTTATTTAAAATATTATTTATTAGTTTGGGATTGTAACCATTATTTTGGCTATTTGTTTAATCAAATTTAATTCTTTGTTGAAATTTTCTGGTGATAACGGGATGTTAATCAATCTATGAATAAAACTATTGAATGCTGACATTTTATGTGGATACGGATGACACGACGAGTTATGTATTATAATATCTGTATGTGACGGCTTATGGTAAATTGCGAAAACATGTTTTCCATTTTCATTCGAAATTGTTACGTCTAGAAAATTTATCGAATTATTGCTTTCTATTTCGGTTGTGAATCCAATTTTTGGATATAATGAATTTATATGATTTTCGAAAATTTCTAACTGTCTATCTGTTCCTGTGAAGCAAATAATGATATCGTCTACATAGCGATACCAGTATAAACAATATTTACTGAGTGGATGATTATGAATTAATTTCTCTAAGTTATTCATGAATATTTCTGCTAACAAAGGACTTAACGGATTGCCCATAATCAAGCCGTCTTCAATAGTATAATATTTGTTATTGAAATGGAAATAATTTTGATCTAAACAAATTTTTAATAATGAAAGAATATCTGATTTAATGATAGTATTGACATGATTCTTTTCTAATAATTCTTCAACTAAGTAATACATATCTTTCGGAGGAATGTTGGGAAATAGATTCTTAACATCGAAAGAAATGAGTTTGGAATTAGGTGGTATAATGATATCTTTGATATTGGCAATTAGTTCATATGAATTTTTGACCGAAAATTTAGATTTATAATTGCAATAATTTATTAGCAAGTCGTTGAGGAATTTTGAAAGTTTGAAAGAAGGTGCCGTTACGTTAGAAACAACAGGTCTAATAGGGTAATTAATAAATTCAAATGAAAAGTTTGTATGTAGTCCCTGGTTGCAAGTTTACGTTTCATCAGCGATAAAACACTAAAATCTCTTATATAATCAGGGTCCATTGTCACTATGCTCCGTCGTACCGATCATACGTTCTTGAATTGCCGTTGCAATGAGTTTTTCATTGTCTCTGCTGTCCTTACACTTTGATAAATGATCTTTGATACCATATTTCTTGAAATGTTTTCACAAGCTTATCGCGGAAATTTGAAAAACAGCCACGTGCGTACAATTTTCACATTGAGTGGAAGAAATTGAAATTTTTAATAATGAACAAAATCGATCTATCTTTTTTCAGTGTTACTTGCTTTGGAAAAAATTTCAGTCGTTCTAAAAACTGCTATATAATAATAAAATTGAGAGACAGATTAATACATTGGAATTAAATTAGAATGAAACGATAGGTATGAAAATAAACAAAACGACAAAGTTCTAGTCTCAAAACTAAAAATAACAACAGAACAACTTTGAGGACAGTAAAAAAACATTCACAAACGGCAACCATTTCCAAAGCAACTTCACAAAAATGAAAATGGCAAACCAGTTAAACCTTTTTGGGGATTTTTTACAAGCCTTCAGCTTGCTGCAGATGCTCTCAGCTCACTAATTTTAACCGAATTCGAACTAAATAAATTAATTTCCAAGGAGAAGTGAAAGCTAAAATAATGGAAAAATATCCTTCAGATGAATTTGCTCTCCGCTCTGCGTACACTTTGAATTTAATTATGGCCCAGACAGCCACCAAAGAGATGATGTTCGTATCTTTTGTGATTTATTTGAAATTCCAACTTTTCCCTCCTACATTAAACAAGTTGTCTTCCTAAATAAAATTATTGGACAGAAAATTCCCCGTGCGGAATTTTAAAAGCCAGTAAATATAGTTTGTGCATTAATTACAGAACCGAATTAATTGAGTGCATGGAGAAAACCTCCAAAGAAAAGGCAACAAATTTTGTTGTCTCGATAAGGAGAATGTTACAAGAAAAACCTTCTGTGTTCTGGCTTACTCTGTTTCATGTAAATATCCTTCTCGAATAGTTTGAAACGAATAATTGATTCTGTGGAAATCAATAGTTGTGTAAAAATATTTTAAGGAAATGCAGGCAAAAGTATAAGTGGCGGGCATGTGTACTTGTAATATGTAGTGTTTCTCACTGAGCACAGTTAACCGTTCATATTCTTTCTGTTTGCCAAATCGTAAATTTCAACGCGAATTAAAGAACGGTATCTCAAAAAATATCTTTGACAGATAGAAACAGGGAAGAGGAAGAACGGAAACAAATAAAAATGTTGTAAAAAAATAATTTATAGGCATTTTTTCAAAAATGACGATATATGATCTCCAATGACACATTGTATTTCTCGAACTGAAAGAAATTTGTTTCCACTTACTCAAAATTTTAATGATAGAACGACCCTCAATGATGTCCTGAATGTGCGATTGAGGGATATTGGGTTACTTCTATACTACAGCGGTCCTGTGCTCTTTTAGGGTAAAAGACAAATGTACCGAACGCGTTTATTAATTTACCCTAAATCTGTTCAATTAGATTAAGGTCAGCACTATACGTGGGCCATAGCAAAGTTGGAATACCGACCTCATCAATGTATTACCTGCCTGTCGAATCTAGCGACATGGCAGTGGAAATTTTCTCCAATAAATGGAGCAAAAGGTACGACATGGTCTTAAAGAACTTCTTCTGCATATCTTTAAGTTGGGATCTAATATGATGTACCTCCCCAATTCATTTTTCAATCTCCCACTGTTTCAGATATAGCTCAAGCAGCAAACCTCTCATTTTGACGTCTGTACACATGTCCATCTGCACCTCTTAAAGTTATTCTATTCTCATCTGCGAACATCCCATTCGTTCATTGCACCACAGACCAATCACCGTATTCTCGCGCAAACGTAAGTGTTGCTCTACTGCTCTACTTCTACGAGAAGTTGAGGTCTCGTATGGAAGAGTTATGACTTCAGTCTAGATCTGCCCTCCGTGTACGAGGTTTGTCCAAATGTTTGGGCTCTCCGATTTTTGCGTATTCCAAAAAGTGAATAAGAATCTATATCAAATTTTGGGTGGATAACGAAACTCTGAGCGCGCAGGCATTCTGACTGTTAACTGTGGCATGTGAAGAAACTATTTTGCACCGAATCAACTTTTATCGGTCGTATAAAAACAAAACAACAGACGCAAAAATTGGTCAACTGACAAACGCGTTAACATTGCCCAAGAGCTGTTGAATTCGGTTTTAGACAACCCAAATTTGCTCCAGAAGGTTATACCTAGTGACGAATCATAGGTTTATGGTTATGACGTGGACACCAAAACTTAATCATCCTAATGGAAGCTGTTTCAAGAGCCAAAACCGCGCCATAATA
Organism: Cryptolaemus montrouzieri; assembly: GCA_013387265.2. Taxonomy (NCBI): domain Eukaryota; kingdom Metazoa; phylum Arthropoda; class Insecta; order Coleoptera; family Coccinellidae; genus Cryptolaemus; species Cryptolaemus montrouzieri. Next base: position 133,029,338 of record JABFTP020000185.1, read on the forward strand.
AGCCGAATATGAAGCTTTTGCTCACTGTTCTCTTCAACTGCAGGGGCGTGGTGCATAAATCGTAATGTTCAACGCAAATTCTTGCTACAGAGTAGGACGGTCAATAAAGAGTATTCCCTGCAAAATCGCCTGTATTTGATGAAGAACAAGAATTGTGTTTTGCAGCATGACTCCTGTCGCCCGGTGTAACACCACCACATCATGCTGTAGGTTCCTTGAACATAATGGGAGAGGAAGCGGAGACAACACAACATCAGCTGGCGGCAAAACTGAAATAGGACGGACGAAGCAGGAAGGCAAACAGAGGCCTTTGCTATCAACCGCAACTTGACTCAATTCTTCGATAAGATTACAAGAATTCCTGATAATCTAACTGATTTTTCCAATACTCTCGATCTCTTTCTTGTCTCAAATCCAGATCTTTTCGTTCACATGTCTCAGCACCCTCCGACCACAATCTTGTTTCTGCCACTGGTAATTTCGTACAGCCACGCAATAAAGACCCAACACCTTCCAGGAAGATATGGCATCACAACGGAGTCAGCTGGGAGGAGCTGCGCGAGTTTTTCTCGTCTTTTACCCCTTTAATGGCGTCTGTTTCTCGGATCCTGACATCAATGTCTGCACTGAATCCGCCATTGATGTTATTCTTTCAGGCATGGACCTCTACATTCCAAACTCCACGAAAACATGCGCACACAGGCCTTGAATCACTGAAAACTGTCGAAAAGCTACCACAGCTGAAAAACAGAACTTTTAGGAACTGGAGGAGAACTCCAATAAATAAAATCAAAGCTGAATATGTCCATTACAGCAAGATTTTCAACTCGACAATTGATAAAGTGAAAACCTACTTCGATGAAAGAATTAAGAATAGACTCTTGGAGCAGAGCAGTGGATCTCGTCAGTTCTGGTGTATGACGTAGGCAGTCAGTAACAACTTTTGCAAGTCATCCTTCCTACCTTTGATTGGAGTTGAACGTTCTGTCGCATTATCAACTACCAAAGGCTACATAGGGAACTTTTGTTTTTAAGTCTAGATGAGGATCTCTCTATACCATTAGCATCCGAGGCTCTGTCAAGAAATCACATTCAGGTTTGCATTTCGCTGATAATTGAAAACTTAATAGCATTGACTGAATGTATGCAGTTAGACCTCTTATGGAAATTCTGAATAGAAACTTTCAGCAGTGGGCAATTATTCATTCTCCGCTGTCTATAGATGAAGCTGTGATCAAATATTTTGGTCATCATTCTATTAAACAGTTTATCATAGGAAAGCATGTGCGATTTGGCTCCAAAGACTACACACAACCAAATTTATGTAGAATCACCCGATATTTTGAATATTACCTCAGGGATTTTGAAAATTTCGAAGGATTGTTAGAATTGATCATATTTGAGATATTTCAATTGAAAAAAGAAATAAATTGAGGTTTTTTTTCAAGGAAGAAACAAATGAGAGACTCTTTCCGCATGTAGTAAAAAATTGAAAATTGTTTTCTCACAGAAAAGATGTTTTTCTCTCGACTTCAGTAGCTTGTATTACCTCGTCTTGCCCTGATGCAAGACGGAATCCGTCTAGGCATGCGTGGATTAGGTTTTCGACTTCCTCTGGGATGATATTCTGCCACTCTTTTGTGGCGGCTTGGATGAGCTGTTGTGGGGTTCTTGGATTATTCTGGCGCGATCTATTTTCTTCTTGAGATTATCCCATAAATTTGCAATATGATTTAGGTCTGGAGATCAAGCTGGCTAGTCCAAAATAGCGATTCCCTCTGTTTCAAGATAATGTCGCGTAAGGTTGCTGTAATGCGGAGAAGCAGTATCTTGCATAAAAGTGGAGTTACCAACGTGGGCACCTCGCCAGAGTCTCACTATGAACTCCAGCACTAGGTCCACGTAATTTCTAGCCGTGACCATGAAATCAAATCTGTTTTGCCTCCTAGCATAATGCCACCCTAAAACATCACATTGGCCCCTTGGTATTTCGGAATTTGTCTTGCTGTCTAGCTAGTCTTCAAAACCCGAATCCGGCGGTCATCTGATCGAACACCAATTCTGTTCTCGTCCGACAAAAGAACATTTCGCCAATTCTCAATATTCCACGCTCGATACACCCATTAAGTCTGTCAATTTCTTGTTGTCTGATTAGCTCAGAATTTCTTGAGGGGCTTCTGCATAAACCCCTTGAACAAAGTTTTGACGTATCGTTTCGACTGATACACTGACGCCTGTTGCTTCCAGAAATTGCCTTTAGAGTATTGGGTGCAACGCACTAGGGTCTCTTCTTACAATTTGGCACGCAAAGCGGTCTTGTTCTTCAAAAATGATCTTAATACGACTTCTTCTAGGCCTATTTTGCAGAGATTATATCTCCACGTATCGGGCGTAGGTTTTCAAAATCACCCTCTGTAATATCCCCATTGTGGCCGCTATATCCTTTGTGTCACCCTTCTTCAACGAGAGCAATTATTCGACCCCTCTGCACATCGGACAATCCAACGTAACGCTATATTTGAAATTTTGAAATTCACAATTTCAAATCTCAGTGATGACTGAGTACAATATCCCGAACATGTGGTAATAATTCAACATTTCTTATCATACTATCCAGATTTTTACAACAAAAACTTCATTCTTCACAAGTAGTCAAAGGTCCATGGTAAAAAATAATCAATAATGTGAAATACCGAGTGATTTCATATAAATTTAGTTGTGTGTAGGTGATCTACAGCTTCACTGGATGTTGAAACCTACTGTGGTGCAAAATCATCTACTATTAACGAGGAAAATGAAGTGAAAAGTTCATTACCTCTTGGCTCTAGTTTTGGAACTATTAGAAGGTGTATCTGATCCGTCAGATCACATTATATTTTTGATAATATGTATAGAACTCTCTCTTAACACTTGGTGAAACATAATGAATAAATGATTGGTTTATTCACAAATATTTATCAAAAATACTGGACAAAGGTTTCGGGTTATTTGCCCATTATCAAGAGTATTACATTACTCTTGATAATGGGCTAACAACCCGAAACATACGTCGAGTATTTATCATTTATATCATTTTTATTTTTTTATAATCATTTCACCAGCCCTGATCTTTCAAAAACATTGAGAAGAAGAGAATTGAGGGCAATAGCAACCGTTAGGGCTTATCGCCTCAAAAAGTTCCCCTTATCATCAGTTCTCCAGATGAAAAAGAAGTACGTGGATGGTTTCATTACATTTACGATTCAACAAATGAATTGTTGTTTGTCAGATGGAAAGACAACTATATTATGACAATGGGAACAAATTACGATTCGGTTGAACCACTGGCGAAAGTAAAAAGATGTCTTTCAGTTAGAAAGAAAAAGATTGATTTTCCGTAGCCTCTTCTCTATTCCAAATATAGTACTCTCATGGGAGATGTTGATCTCCTGGATGAAGTGTTAACAACTACAGAATATCTTTTCACACATATGGTCAACGTGGCTGCCATCAATGCTTGAAAAATTCATACTGTGGTTTGTGAAGACTAAGTCGATTTGTTAACTTTTGTTCGAAGGATTACCCGTCATTATCTGCGGTGCTTTCCAGGAGCAAACCTTCTGGTTCTATTCCCAAGATGAAGGCGGTCATTTTCCAGTAAAAATTGAAAAACAATTATGATGCAAAGTTTATCATTTCAAAGCACGTTTGAGATGTATCAAATGAAATGTCACGTTGTGCTTACCTCGAAACTGTTTTGAATGTATGTCCCAGAGGATCCAAATGAGACCACCAATTTTTTGTTGAAATAGCTTGAACATCTTTTTTTATGTTTATGTTTCAACTCTACTTAGATATTAAAAACGTGAAAAAATCATGATTCAATTGAAAATAATTCGTGAGATCGAACGGGTTAAAGGGGACAAATTTCATAATGATGAATAAACAGAATATGGGGTGCGCTAGAGAAAACCGGACAATTATTTTTCCGTTATAATTGTCTCAATTTTGAAGCTAAATCATTCGTTCTTGCTTTATTGGGAAGCCAAAGGACTAGGTTTTTCATAAATTGCATCGAAATTTCACTTCCGGTGAAATCCAATATGGCTAACTCATTCGAAAATGAGCAATATTTCAAGATCGCTGGAACTTGTTTTTTCACTAAAAAATCGAATGGGGCTGCTTAAAAATATTCCAAGAATTGGTAAAAAAAGAATCGTGAAGAATTTTTTTTAATCTGATTTTCAGCTGAAATCGAAATATTTTTTTCACCCCATTGCGTTAGCACTGCTGAAAATGTGGTGTTTTTCATGGATGTTCTAAGAAGACAAAGAACCATATTTTACTAAAACCAACCTAAAATTTGATTTCCGTTCGAATTCAAAATGGCCAACTTCCTCAAATACTAACAATTTTCCCGCGCATTAAAAAATTTTTCGCGCTCCTAATGAATCAACTGCGTAATTAAATCACTAGATTAAACCTTTTCCAGCATTCTGAGGAGTCGAACTCGAAAATTGATTCAGAATTGTGCCAATCGTCGTCAATAATGTTTCTCTTCTTCACCATCATATGCACCTCCCTTTGTGAAACCTCTGAACAAAGACTGCATGCATCAACTCTACGATAAACAAAAAATAATGAAATGTCATCGAGTTTTAGACGACATCTGGTTTGAACTCGAATTTTATCTTGGTGTCACTTGTTTTTGATGTTTGAAATGAACATTCAATATATTTATTTATGCGTGGCTATACTGCTAGACATATTTTACGCCAATTTCCATCCCCTAATTACGAAAGAAGTACAATCTATGATCTTGAGGAAAAACTTCGGACAACAGGGTCATTAGGAAGATCAGTTACTGGTGCAGCTAGAACTGTTAGAACAAAGGTACTCGCCTTTTTCATAATCTGTTTCAAGCATCAAATCTACATTTTTTGTATCACAAACTCAATTGACAATTTCAGGAAAACATTCAGCGAATTTTTGCATTAGCAGTCAGCCCTATCAGAATTCCAGGAACCAGCTTGACTGTTTCCCAAATGTCATAGAGATGCCAAATCTCAAAAACCTCTGTGAGAAGAATAATAAGACACAATCTGGGTCTTAAGTATTTTCGGAGGCACTATAATTTTCAATTGACTCAAGTTGTCAAAGAGCGCAGATTCGAACGAAGCAGAAATTTATTGAATAGATTTGAAACACGTAGACATATTGAAAATTTCTGGTTCACAGACGAATACATTTTCACTGTTGCCCCACCGAAAAAAAACAGCCAGAATGACAGAATTTGTGTTCCGACGAATGAAATCGAGAGTAATGCGCCTTAAATCCAGAGCAGCAGAGGGAAAGACAAAACATTTTCCAGGCATGTAACGGTCTCTGCCGGTATTTCGAGGATTTTTAAATCAAATATCATTTTTATAGAACAAGGCATAAGATTAGATTCGGAAAATTATTGGTCACATAATTCTCGATCATATGTTACCAACTATTGAGGCGTCAACTCCTCAGTTCACTTTCATGCAGGTGGATGATTGCTGTTTTTTGTATGACATGAATAAGTACAGTTGCCACCAGCTGAAAATGAACGGTTGAGAAATTGAGTAGCTTTTTGGATGATTTTTATTGGTTCAAATCTTTTTTGAAATTCTACAATTTTTTCCATATTCTTCTGACAACGTTTGTCAAAGAAATGAACAACCAGTACTATATCACCAAAAAACGCTACTTACTCTCAACTGGCGGTCAGTGTACAGGGTGTCCCAAATTAGATGTATCTAAATGAAATCTATTTCAATTGATTTTAGGATTGAGCCAGATGACATACCAGTCACTATACTATGGATTATCTAAGACAATTCGTAGACGATATCATCGAAACAGAACAAAGGCCTCCAAATACTCCCGATCTTAATCCATGCGACTACTTTCTGTGGGGTCATTTGGAAGAAATGGTGTATAAAAATGGTATTATTTTCAATAATTGTTAGGAGCTGAGGCAAAAAATTAAAGAATGTTGGAACAATTTTGATCAAAAAGTAATTTCGAGATCCAAGGAGAGCTGGAGAAGACGGGTGCAAATGGTTGTGAATGACAGCGGAGGTCATATTCCATTCTGAGTACTTGATTCTTTTTGTTGAATGTTTTTACTCATGTAATTTTTATTTAAAAATCATGTCGTCTTATTATTCTCGCAGATGTTTTTAACTGTTGGCATCTCTGAGATATTTGGTTCAAACTCGATGACATTTCATTATTTCTCGTTTATTATAGAGTTAATGCATGCAGTCTATGTTCAGAGGTTTCACAACGGGGGGTGCAGAAAAGAAACGTTATTGACAACAATTGGCATAATTCTGTATCAATATTCGAGTTCGACCCCTCAAAATGATGGGAAATGTTCAATCTAGTTTTTGAATTACGCAGTTGATTCATTACAACCGCGAAAAATTTTTTAATGCTCGGGGAAAATTGTTAATATTTGAGGAAGTCGGCCATTTTCTATTCGAACGGAGATCAAATTGTAGGTTGAATTTAGTAAAATATGATTCTTTGTCTTCTTAGAACATCTATGAAAAACACAACAACTTCAGGAGTGCCAACGCCATGAGGTGAAAGAAATATTTCGATTTCAGCTAAAAATCAGAATGAAAAAAATTTTTCACGCTACCTTTTTTACCAATTCTTGGAATATGTTTAAGATCAATACGTCAAATTATTCAGAAAAGACTGAATTATCGGCTGAATTTTTCAGTTAAGAGAAAACGTTCCAGCATTCTTGAAATTTTGCTCATTTTCGAATGAGTCAGCCATATTGGATTTCACCGAAAGTGAAATTTCGATACAATTTCTGAAAAACCTAGTCCTTTGGCTTTCCAATGAAGCAAGAACGAATGATTTAGCTCTGAAATTGCGAAAGTTATAACGGAAAAAAATTGGCCGGTTTTCTTTGGCGCACCCTATATATTGAGAAATACCAAAATGCAATTTCTTCTTGAACAAACCTCGTGTACTGAATCTAAACTGCCCACCATACTCAACAGATCGTAGCGGACGACGTCGGTAATTCGAAATAATTGATCACCGGCAATTGCGGAGCAATTTGAACTTCCTAGTCGACCTACGTCAATAGTTTGGTCGTTTTTTCCTTCAATTCGAGATGCCTTATGGCCATTTCGCGTGATTGCTCACTCCTTGCGGCGTCGTTCACTTGCCATCATAAAATCGCCTTAGTATGTACTGAAGATATTCATTGTTACATGTCGGCAGTTGAGGAAATGATAGGTCTTTTATGACGTTAAGTCAAATAGATTAATGATGATTGTAGGCGAGATAGGGCGAGTCGACTGTGGGTGCCGGGTTTTCTCATTCATAGTGTGTCTCAAAATTTATATTCACATATTTCATATTTACTAATGTCCTCATTCATCGGCAGAATATATCAATTCAAACATATTTCCGTCGACGAAATAGCAATAGTTCTCAAATTTGAATATAATCTAACTGTGTTTTCAACATTTAAGCAGTAAAAATTTATAATATTCCAAGGAGATTTCAATTTACTCTGCTCATTTTGAAACTAACCTAAAACCAACATTTAGCCGGTAACTATACTCGAAGGCAAAATTAGCGGAACACTCGAAAATTTAACCAAATTCGAAGTCCGATATTTTTCCTAATTCTCAACCGATTTAGATGATTTTTTCGGTAAATTATAGATCAACTCTATAAGAGAAAACAAAAAAAAATTGAAAAAAATTTTATACGGGGGCAAAACTAAAAGTGTTTTTTTTGTCAAAAATTCGTAACACCCTGTTGAATTTCGTGGTCCGAGTTGAAACGTATAATATCATGGTCTGTCAAGACACATCTTCCTACAGTAACGCCCTCCTTGTTTTATGCATTTATCTATATTTTTACAAGAGATATCCAATTTGAAGCGAAAAGTCACAAATTTCAAGATTTTATTTTTAATCTTGCGTAGGTGCATAACATCGGAGGTTAGCCAAAAACTAAAATCAAAATAAGAGAAGCGGAAATCTAACGAAATGAAAATTTTTGAAATTCACTGGCCAATTTTGAGCTCCGGGAGAACTCGAAGTACACTGGAATAATCGTTGATTTTGCACATTTATTTTTGAATTTTTTTGTGTGACACTCTATAATAATTATCATTCCTGTCCAAAATTGAGAGCAGATGTGTATCCTGGCGATACTCTCGTGAAATGAAATGAACATGTTGAGAAAAATGTTCATGATGACCCACAAAAAAAACATTTGATTTTAGTAGCGAGTATGACCCCCCCGAGCTCTTATTACAGCGCGCATACGATTTCGCATACTCCCAATGATGTTGTCTATCATCTGTTGAGGTATGTTGTCCCACTCTTCCACCAAAGCCAATGTCAGCTCTTCAACGTTGCCTGGATTCCGTTGTCGAACCCTTCTTCCAAGAATGTCCCAAACGTGTTCGATCGGGTTTAAATCCGGTGACCGCGACAGCCAGTCCATTCGTGTGATCCCAACTTCATTGAGATATTCTATCACTATGCGCGCAGTATAAGGGCGCGCGTTATCGTGCATAAAAAGGAAATTTTCCCCTATGTAAGGAGCAAAAGGCACAACATGGGGCTCCAAGATTTCTGTTATATACCGATGGGCATTAAGTGATCCATTGTCAATAATCTCCAGTTCTGTTCGTACTCCCAAGCATATGCCACCCCATATCATAACTGACCCTCCACCGTATTGCTCAGTTCCTGCGAAGTTCGCTTGATTGTACCGTTCCCCTCGATGCCTCCATATTCTATCTCTACCATCCACGAAATTCACACAATATCGGCTCTCATCACTAAATAAAACTCGTCTCCACTGATTGATTGTCCATGCTACATGCTCCCTAGCAAACGCCAATCTTGCTACCCGATGGGCTCTATCGAGTCTTGGTGCTCTTGCTTGCGCGTATGATCTCAGACCAACTTCATTTAATCGTCTTCTGACTGTCCTCACACTGACGTTAATGTTATCCACTGCTTGTAAAGGTTACGTGCCTGAACAGCAGTAAGACGAGATTTCTTATGGTTTGATTGACGATGAAACGGTCATGTATAGCGCGGGTTGCCGGATTTCTTCCTTGTCCTCGCCTCCTCACGTACAATCCAGTTTCCCTGTAACGTCGGTAGATTCGATGGATAACCGACGTCGAGACTCCCAACATGGTACCGACTGAGCGGTAGGTGCGCCCTTCCTCGATCAAAGTAACTGCCCTTGCTACTGAGGTTGGTGATAAATCTCTCATTCTGAATGAAAAATACCGTTTCGAATCGTAAACAGTAAAAGAATCACAAAACACCGGAACCGATCGAATTTGTATTAAATCAAAGAATGGAAAACTCTCATTCTTTAAACAAGTGCAAATGTGGTCATATACAAAAAAACGTGTGTTGTATTTCATATTTGATAAAAAAAGGTGTGCACATGTGTAAATGAAAAGTTTCATCAATGGTCCCAGAATTCGGTTGTGTATTTTAATACCTACCGACTGTTATCTCCTATGAATTCCTAATTTTCACCAAATTAACCAAATTGTCATCAATAACTAATGCAATTCGAACATAAAAATCGCAAACGACAATTTCGACACGGCTGAGTGATAATAAGAAAATTCCAAATTGATAGACGAATTTTAATGACAATTTCTTGATTCAATGGAATTTCTCCAAAATGGTGATTTTCCACTTGAAATTGAATATATTTTGCAAAAATAGAGATAAACGCATGAAACAAGAAGGGCGTTACTGTAGGAAGATGTGTCTTGACAGACCATGATATTGTACGTTTCAACTCGGACCACGAAATTTCACAGGGTGTTACGAATTTTTGACAAAAAAACACTTTTAGTTTTGCCCCCGTATAAATTTTTTTTCAAATTTTTTTTGTTTTCTCTTATAATTTCTACAAAGTAGAAGAGTTGATCTATAACTTGCCGAACAAATCATCTAAATCGGTTGAGAATTAGGAAAAATATCGAACTTCGAATTTGGTTAAATTTTCGAGTGTTCCGCTAATTTTGCCTCCGAGTGTATTATGCAAAATATTTAGGTAATGCTGCTCATCGAATTTCATAATGATTCCTGATTATGCTTATCAGTAAATATAATAAAATTTTGAATTGCTCCATGTTTAAGTTCATTCAAATGGAACACGGCCGTGAGAGATGAGAGGTATTTTTTATTACGATATATTCGTACCATTCTCCGAACAAGTTGTTTTATCTAATTTGTAACAATATTTTTATCTGTTACTTCTGATAAGTGAAAAATTCGATATTTTCCTCAGGTCAATCTAGACTTTCAAGATACATACATTCACATCCAACTGGAAATGAGTGGAATAAATCAAAACATGTTTAACCCATTCAAAGCCAGCGTATGATATCATATGGCGTTGATGATATTGTTCGAGGTTATGTTTATACTTAGTTAAGAGCAGTAGCTGCTGTTATTTGTGTTCATCTGGCTGACAGAAGTATATTCCTTGAAGGAAATATCCTAAAAGTCCTATTAGTCTTCAAAGTTGAAGTTTTAGTGAGTTGAATTTAGTTGTGTTACTCGACGCCGAAAAAATGAGCCTATGGTAACTTTATCTTGTTATAATGTTTAGTTTACTAGAAGAGAGTTTCTCTATACCGCTAGATAATGAAGTTTAGAATCTGCAGAATGGAATACTATACACCTCCAAAAAGCTTTGCAAATATTTCTATCGAATTTCGATGTAAAATAATTACGAGTGAAACATCATACGGTGGGCATTCGTATATTTTTTATCTTCATTTTTATTTTGATCCAAAAGATGCTGAAGAACTATTGAACTTCTTGGAACAATTGAGTTCGAATGACGAAAGTTTCGATCAAGTGGATGAGTCAGAGGAACTTCATCTCACACTATTCCCACTAGAAGATGGAGCAGACAGTGACCAAGACGACGGTCCAAGTGAAGATGATGAAATGTGCAGAATTGGTGACATATGAAAAGGAGTCTTGCAACAGAAGATCGATGTTGTATGGATATTGAAGGGCGAGAAACAAGCACTCATCGAAACTACTGATTCATTTAGTCTTGAAGAGGAAATACCCTTGGCGGAACTGTTGAGTCCGAAAAAAAAGAAGCAACGACAACTAAAAAATGAATGGAAGGAAGTGGACATAGAAAAAACCGCAGAAAAAATAGCTATCGGTAAAACTCCCGAACCAGCATTTATTGATAAATTCAGGGATGAAAACTTGCAGCCGATTGATGTGTTCAGGTTATTTTTCGACAATGAGTTTATTAATATTGTTTGTTAGGAAACCAGGCGTTAGGCTAGTTTCAGGGGAAATCACGATTTCGATGTATCCCCTCAAGGGATGTATAAATACTTTGAAATACTGATTTTGTCTGGTTAACAAGGTGCCACATCGATGAATGATGTGGGAAACAAAAGCTGACTGCTTCAATCCACTTGTTAGTAACGGCATGTCTAGGAACAAATTTGAGTCAATTAACCGCTACTTGCATTTCAACGATAATGCTAACATGGACTCCACCAATAAGGTGGGCCCCTCATAGATCAGATGAACAATGTTTCTCAATCATTATTCCAACCCATGGGGGCATCTTTTTGTTCAGACGAGGCAATGGAACCATATTATGGTCACCACAGCATGGAACAGTTCATCAAGTCAAAACCTATCCGTTACGGATATAAGTTTTGGTGTCTCACTACATCTGAGGGTTATCTTTTAAAATGGAGCCGCTACTGTAGTGCTGGCGATTAAAGTAGGAGGAAAAGCATTAGGTCCAGTGTAACAGAAAAGTTGTTCTTAGGGTATATACCTCCAAGAAACACCGTGTAACTGGATAACTTCTTCAATTCAGTTCGTCTTCAGCAAAATTTAAAACTGAATAGCATCAATTGTATTGGTACATTAAGATCAGAGAGAATAGAAAATGCACCATTGAAAGATTTGAAAAAATCTGACAAAGGCAGTTATCATGTTATTCATGATAACAATGATGATATAGTCCTTATTCGTTGGCATGATAACACCCAAGTGACCATGGTAGTTAATGTTGCTAAAGATGATGTGTTTCACCAAAGGCAGTTGCGAATGATGGTCGAAAAAAGAAAGAGAGCATATTTATATGGACCAACCAACCTAGGTAAAACTCTACAACCATAATATGGGCGGGGTTGATCTCTTCGATAAAATGCCTGTACTAATGATACGACGCCTCGTATCGTAGCTCAAGGCCCAGCCCTAACCGTAGCAAATCGAAGAGCCTGATTAAATTCTGACAAGAAACATGTCAATTGATTAGAAGCTGACTTAGAGAGATTTTGTCAGTTTTATTGCGATCGACGTTCTCTACTGTACAGACGTCGAAAGAGGACATATGCTCAATGCCACTTTTTTCCACCCATATCTTTTAACGCCCGCAATGTTCTGGTTATCGTAAATAATGGAACCATGAGTGTTGAGGTTGGCTACAGATATTTCAGAAGAACATTTTGTACCAATTACGAAAATTTTTTGTTTGTACATAATAACGCCAGACCTCGAGCTCATATCTTTAGAAATCACCCCCCCCCCAACGTTACGAAATCACTTCAATGAAGTGGACTGCTTGAAGTCCGGACCTCAATCCCATAGAAGATGGCTAGGACATTTTCAATAGAAAAGTAAAATGCCAGCTAAACCAGACAGGTATCGTGAATGAAGTTCGGAACTGACTAATCTAAATAGATCAGAATGCGAGAACTTTGATTTTTCCAACAGTTTTACAATTTTCATTATTTGCTCTATTTCATTCTCTATGTTTGTCATTTTCATTTCGTTTATTCTCAAGCATTCCTTGGTGCTGGTGGATTAGTAGGACAAAAAAATTTCAACTTATCTAAATTTCTCAGAACAAAAAGTTGCTATATGCGAGATTTCGAATTGTGTAGACACATCGCAGAAAATATTATTCAAGGAACAATATTCAATCTTCCGTAGAATGTTGAATATCCTCCCTTGAAGGAGCTAGTTTTCCGATCTACTCCTCATAATCACCGTTAACCAGGCTATGCCGCTACCTACGAATGGGTAGACAATGCTGACGAGGTCAAACGAGACCGAAACTGCAGTCCATTGTTCCTATTCGTGACATCTAACCGTGCTGTACCACTTCTCTGATCGGAGAACTAGCTCCTTCAAGGGAGGATATTTAACATTCTACGGAAGGTTGCATATTGTTCCTTGAATAATAATTTTCTTCGATGTTATCTGAATTTCTTCTGAAGAAATTTGAATTTTCAATTAATTGTGTTAATTTCTTAGCTCAATGTATTTCATTTCAACAAAAATATTTTTTCTCATCAATAATTCTAAATATAAAATTATTACACTTAGTTTCGATTACGTATTATGTTTTCTTGTTAAGTATATCTTAAAACATTCTACATCGTATTTAATAAACAATTCCCACCTTCTCATGAATAAAATTATATAACGTTGAATTTCAATATTAATTCTAAACTGAATGTTTCTCTTGTAAGTAAATCAAATACTTTCTATTTGCAATGGTTGAATTTTTGCCAACCGACTGGTTTATTTTATATTGGATCATTATTCAAACTGCAAAATCAATAGCAGTTAGAAAAAATTACAAGTTTCGAATTCTACTTCGTCTTATCGCGGAATATCTACCCCCACAATCATATTACCATTTGTGTTTCAGACAACTTTTCTAATTACCCTAACGCTTTTTAGACAAACATTGTACAACATATGCAAGATTTTCGTAACCTGCTTCGAGAAATAAAACTGGTTTTCTAATTGGTACCCATCGAAATAAATCTACTGATAAAATCAAACAATCCAATTTGACAACTTGATCATTACAAATTTCATTCTATCAATTTGAAGAAACGACGACTTCAACTATGATCTTCAGCTTAATCGGATCGATAACTATGTTGGATCATTACGATGTTTATTTTACAAGTTAGATATGTACTAATAAAGATATAACAGGTGATATCTCTGTTTACCATCAAGGCAATAATTTTAATGAGCATGTGTATATTTATCTATTGAGTTTTTATAGGTGAACGGCGAAAATATTCCAAAATGCTTCCTTTATTTAGTAATTGTTTGTTTGTTATTCCTTTAACGTGCTCTATTTCCGCATTTCGGCCAATGACACGCCGGGGAATTCTGTCACCTCACTAACCTGGGAATTTTGCCGAACCCCTCTCGTGTTGAGGAAAGGGATTTTTAATGTCCAACACATTTCAGTTAAACAGGACCGACGACTTACATCTCCTCCGAAAGATGGATACTCAAGCGATTCCGAGAATCCGAAAAATCGCACCGACTTTGTGGGGATTGAACCCAGGTAACTCTGCGCAGGAGACGAGCATCATATCCCACCGAGCCGGCTATTTTATTTGGTACTATTTGAAGCAGAACATATTCATGAGAAAATGTGCGATATGCATATTATTATGTAATTTATCTATGATACCGACAACAAAGTGCCTTTTAACTTCTCCTCTAATAGTTAATTGATTCCGCCGTTACTACGTGATGATACTAAGGAATTAAACTATGTATTATACTATGACCTCGGAATGACATTGGTTGTCTACTCGAGATTTAATTAACAATGCTCTCAATGAACACAAAAATAATAATTGTAATTATAATAGATTATAAGTGTAATTTGAGTTGAAAGGAGTGAATTATGCGTTGAGTCCATATAGAAAGTGGAAGACTAGCAAATACTTATTAATAAGTATGTGATGACTAGTCTATAAAAATTAAATTTTGCTTGGCTAGACTGGCGACTATACGAAGGTGCTATATCCATAGATGTGCTATCTGTGATTAATGGTCAGCACGGATTTTGAGTGCGTTTGTTAGGAATGCTCTCAGATTTTCTAACGAATATTTATTTTTTTATCGCGAATATCCAGAATTGAAACGTAAAAATTGACAAGCCACAATACTTTGAATTCATTTCAGAATCAATGACACTATAAACGTTTATGGGTTGAAATTTGAAAAAAATTGAATTAGGTGTTGTTTCTGAAGAGTCAAAAGAGAACATGCAGTATAAAATTGTGAGTCGAAGGCATTTCAGAAGTACAAAGCAGTGCATTTTATTTCACAATTCAATCTCTCATAACACCGGAGGTATTTCCTGTTTCGGACACCCTGTATATATATATATATATATATATATATATATATATATATATATATATATATATATATATATATATATATATATATATAGTAACTCAATTATTGGGATAGCAGCGATTGAAAATGAAAATGAAAGGACTATTTTTTCTTCTACTCAAGCTTTCGACTTTAATTAAGTCTTCTTCAGGAGTGCTACAAAATATGGCAATTATGATTAAGTTGACATTGAATAATAGTAAAATACTCTCAGAAACTGAGGTTTGTATTTCTAGGTTATTAACTAGCATTTTTGTGATGAGTATCTACATATTAAATTGCACTCATTTAGCCAAAAATCTCCATTTAGACTATGCACGTGCAGTCGTGCCATGCCTGTCACTCATGACATCTGTCATCAAATCAAAAGTGATGGATCTGTTACAATTGATCTACTGAGTAGTTTCCGTGCATAGATTCTCACAGAGCACACCAACATACCAAGGTGAGTCATTAATTAATGAACGGTAAGTACTATTCAAGTCAAAATTAAATTCGAAAAGGTACAGAAGGTCCCATTTTCGTTAATTCAAAATTACATAAAAATAGAAGAAATCTATTTGTGTCAAAATCATACAAAACGTTATAAAATACTAACAAAATCCTACTTCTACTCGTATTTCAGGAAAGGAGCTTCAAATGTAAAAGAAGAAAGAGAGAAATGGGCTTAAGTTCTCCCAACAGTTAAGTTCTGATACCGAATTATTTCAATAAATTAAAATTTCTGACTACCTGAAGGGTAAGTAGCAAACAAGGTAACAACTCCCCAGAGAATGGCAAAAAAATAAAAAATGACAATAAATAAGTGCTCTTTGTATTTTCAGTCAATGATTTTTGATCTCTCTTGTGTCTACCTAGGTACTTCCGATAGTTGTCTCTGTTGGTTAGCACTGGGATGTTCAGTAGTTTGGTCCTATAGAAAGTACCTAGGCAGACACAAGATAGATCATCGTTTTACCTCATGCGGACGGATTAACAAAATAACTAGGTGGTTTATTACGTTGACCTAATACACTTATGGCAACCAAAAACGTGAGATTAGCCAGATCAGTGTTTACAAAATTGAGAGATCGCACATCGTTGTTTCAGAGACCAAACGTCTTGTATAAAATCCCATGTAATAACTGTGAGCGAGTTTACATAGAAGAAACAGGAAGAAACCTTAGTAAAAGGATTACCTCACACAAGAGTGATTCAAGAAAAGACGAAAAATCTTGGGCGGCAACACTTCACGAAAATGAATTAGGTCATCACCTCAATTATGATAAAGTTACCATTTTGGACACTGAAAGCAACGTATGGTGTAGGAGATTGATAGAAATGGTGAGAGTCTGTCGAGAACCTGCTGCGATGAATTTTAAGAAAGATCTAGCAGACTGAACAGTGTGTACGCATACTCAGTAGAAATTGAAGAAATATCCAGAAATTACATTGGTTGACCACCAGACCACAATAAAGCCACTGTTTCCATACCACAATTTTAGGTATACTCAATTTCCATCTCTGTCCCCATTCAATAGATGAGATAACCTTAGTGAGAGTAAAATAATTGACTGAAAATTTAACGAGCACTTATTTATTGTCATTTCTTGTTTTCTTTTTTTTTGCCATTCTCTGGGGAGTTGTTATCTTCATTGATACTTACCCTTCATGTAGTCAGAAATTTCGATTTATTTGAATAATTCTGTATCAGAATTATTTTAATAAACTAAAATCATAATAATTTTAATTTATTAAAATAATTCTGTATCAGAATTTAACTGTTGGACGAACATTTCTCTTTCTTCTTTTAAATTCTAAGCTCCTTCCTGAAATACAAGTAGTAGTAGGATTTTGTAAGTGTTTTATAACGTTTTAAGTGATTTTAACATATATAGTTTTCTTCTACTGTTATGTTATCTTGAATTAACAAAAATGGGGCCTCCTCTCCCTTTTCGAATTTAATTTTGACTTGAATAGTACTTACCGTTCATTAATTAATGACTCACCTTGGTATGTGGGTGTGCTCTGTGAAAGTGTATGCACGGAAACTACTCAGTAGATCAATTGTAACAGATCCATCACTTTTGATGACAGATGTCATGGGTGACAGGCATGGCACTTGTCGAGAAAAATTTCCGGTTATCAAAACGACTGCACGTGCATGGTCTAAATGGAGATTTTTGGCTAAATGAGAGCAATTCAATATGTAGAAACTCATCACAAAAATGCTAGTTAATAACCTAGGAATATAAACCTCAGTTTTTGTGAATACTTTACTATTATTCAATGTCAACTTAATCATAATTGCCATATTCTTCTTCTTCGCTTCTGAAGAAGAAAAGAGTCTTTCATTTTCTAATTGCTGCTATTCCAATAATTAAGTTACTCCTCAACAAATCAGCAAAGACTTTCCTCTTATATATATATATATATATATATATATATATATATATATATATATATATATATATATATATATATATATATATTTATGTATATATTTAATGATTAAGGTAGAATGACTATGGCGTTTGATTTATCTGCTTTGGTTGAAACTAAATCGTTTGTTGATCATTTATTGTTAAAATCTCGACAATTTTCAATGATACTAATCATCAAGTTGTTTTAGTGCAATTCATGTTTTTGGATGAAATGTTGGGGTTGAATTTGTGACCTTTCACTAAGATACCACATTCAGAAATTGATGAATCAACATCTTAATAGTTTATAACTCTACTACTGAATGATCTAAAGGATGCGGTATTCTGAATGTTATCTGAATTTTTCAAAAAACTTGACTTTTGTGCTTCTATGGTTATTGATTCTTTGATTAATTTTTAATTTTTTCGTGAATAAGTTTGCTGATGTTATTTAGCACCTTGTCCTCATAATATTTACTCACGTATAGAATCAACTTCTACAGATCAATACATTTCATTAATATATCCTGGCCTTATCAGCGAAAATATTGCAAATGTCATTTCAAAACACCATAAAAAAGTAGCTTTCATAACACACATGAAACTCTCCCAAGAATTTTTCAATAGTAAAGATAAAACTGATAATTTTGAAAATACACGAGTTTACAAAACGCATCAATCGGATTACAATAACTAGAGAACCGACGAACCTACTCGCTTCACATTGTATCAAAGATGACCATCATTTTCCACCCATAGATCAACATCAAATTATTCCCAAAATACCTAAAGGACGAAATTTAGACTTCTTAGAACCCAATCGAAATTTACAAATTACAGCATACTTCCCATAGAAATAATCTTCTGAACGTATGGCCGGCTTATTCGTCTATATTTAATATCTTCAAATAATATCTGCTGTTATCGTTATTCGATTATTACCTCTTGTTTGCACCCTTATTAATTATGTATCTACCTGTTTATGTACTTATCTGATCTCAACTTTAGTTCAGTACTTGCTTTCAGCTGAACATGGTCGAGAGACCGAAATTGCAATCCTGATTTTCAAAAAAACTCTCGTGATAGTATAATACATGGATTAATTTCTCATTATCATCACCTCCAGTACCTCCAGTTTTCAAAGAGACTGCTTATGTACATCAAATGGTGAAATTCGCATCGCAAAACGCATATACGGGGACGATTGAATAATTCAAAACTTCGTTCTTACTTAGAGGTGCCAAGATACCCTACTTAAACAAACAGTAAACATTATTTGATGGGATGGAGATTAAGATTGTATTCATGTTCATTTAATAGAGTTCGATAATTGAATATTGATATCTAAGCAAAACTTCGCTGCAATAATTGTAACTGAAATGTATTAAGTTTATGAATTATTGATTTATCATGATTTATTGATTCATAACACAAGTTATTTAAGTTTCCTGTAAGATTTCCAATCCTACTTGTATTCAGATAGGTCGAATACGAACACGAACAGCGGAAGTCTAAAAATATTATTAATTTTTTCATCTCTGCGCTTCCCACTTTTTATGCTTCCCCTATGGCTGCGACCGTAATAAAAAATGCGTCACTTCATAAGAAGAGAACATCGTGATAACAACCCTCTTTTTGGTGAATTATATTTCGGCTTCTTTCCGCTGATTCACTCCAGCATTCTGCCGAGGAAATTCTGTTTTATTTCAGAGGAAATTTAAAATTCTCTGGTGGAACATTCGGAAATATGTAATTCATGGAAAACATCGCGCTTTTACTTGAATATCCCGTAAAAGCTCCTGCTTCTTACTGGCAGAGATGAAACTCATTTATCCAAAGTATTATTTCCTTATTCATCTTCCGTCATGCGAAATGTTTCAACATATTATTATTGAAGAAGAAAGTTATCTCTCCTTCGTGCTGAAAATTATTAGATTAGGCACATTATAATTAATGTTTTTCACCATCTACTCACATAATTTTCAATGCAGAAAAAAATAAATATGAATAAAAAATTAAAAAATGAAACCGAAAGATGAAAATAGGCTAGATGTTATTTTGTTATTTGTACGGTCTAACCCAGGGGTGCTCAAACTTTCGATCGCGAGAGCTTTTTGAGTAGATTTCGAGAAGAAAAAAAATGTTGATAATTAGGTAACCAAACTATAAAAATTTATTACGTAATAAAGTAACATTTTGCTACGTATCATTTTAATAACGACTGGGAGGAAGAATTTTTCTTTTGTATGGTAAAGGATGAGTGCATTTGTTGTGCGTCAGTTGCAATACCTTAGCGTAGTAACTTAGAGATTACCATCATTAGCATCATAAAACGGTTCATAAAAACAATGAAAAGGATTTTCCGCCACAGAGTAAATTAGTACGAAAAGTACGTGATTTAATATCTTATTTGAATAAAGAACAAACCATGTTTACAAGACCATCCAAACAATCAAAACCTGCTACGACCGTGTCATTTAAAATATCTCATATATTGGCGAAACACAATAATGATGGAATCGGTTGTGAAGGAAGCATTTATTGAAGCGGGTGTGACTTATTTGGAGATTTTAAAAATAAAACAAATCATGTCACCTATTTGAGAACTTCAGTTATCTCGTCCGAATGTCACAAGGCGTATTGAAGTCATGAGTCAGGACATGGCAGATAAACTAAAACATGATATCATGAAATGTACATACTTTTCTTTACAGTTCGACGAATCCACCGATATGACAGACACTGTCCAGCTGTGTATTTTTATTCGAATGGTGTTCAATGACATGTTGGCTGAGGAACAATTTTCGACAATCATTCCTCTGAAAGGGAAGACCCATGGCGAAGATATATATGACGTTTTCTTTAATTTTGTAAGAAACTACAAGCTACCAATATATAAATTAGTGTGTGCATTACAACCGATGGAGCACCAGCAATGACTGAAAACAAAAACGGTTTTGTGGCATTGTATCGAGCTAATGAAGATTTCCCTTAATTTTTTCATTAAATTGCATTTTACATTGTACAGTTTTGTGTTCGAAAGTTTGAAACACGGAAGAAATTATGGGCATTGCAACAAAAAATTGTGAATTCCATTCGTGCTCGTAGCTTGCAACGGCGGCTCTTTAAGTTGCAGTTGGAAGATAGGGAGTCAGCTGAACACACTGGTTCAGTTTTTCACACGGACGTCAGGTGGTTGAGTCGCGGAAAATTCCTAGAAAGGTTTCAAGAATTATCGCCCGAAAACGGCTTTTCTAGACCAAAGAGGTGATGACACTCAGATGTTGAAAAACGAAAAATGACTGACTGATTTGGCAGCTAAAATTATTATTGGGATTATTAGCGCAGTAAACGCATTCAAAATTAAATTGCAACTTAAGATAGATCAACTGAAAAGAAAGGGTCTGAAACACTTTCCGTCTTTGAAACTAAGGATTCCTGAGTTGAATTATGATACGTATGGTGCTGAATTATCAAATATTTTGGGGCAATTCGAAATGCGTTTTCATTATTGCAGTAAATTGGCAAATATAGCATCATTTATGAGTAATTCTTTTTCATGTAAAAACATTGAGGATTTGGCTACTAAAATAGCAAGTCAATTTAATATGAACTCATGTTCTGTTGAGATTGTTGGTGCAGATTATATCAGATATACATCCCAAAGCTACAGCATTTGATACAAATTTCTGGTGTTTTATATCTGAAGATAAATATCCGAATCTAAGGCAAATAGCCCTTCAACTGAAGGCAATGTTTGGGTTAACTTACTTGTGCGAGTATGCATATTGTGAAATGAAGATAATTAAGTCAAAATATCGCAATCGACTAACTGATGATCATATGTCATAGTGCTTGAGATTAGCAGTCAATGGTTACCTACCATCTTATGAAAAGTATGCTGTGCCACGCTTCAACATCCTAAGTCACTCCTTAGTTAACTTTAACACCATATGTTGCTCTTTTGTTCCGTAACAACCAATAAACTCGCAATTTTGAATAACTCTGATTTTTTCATTGAAATTATAGAGAAGAACCTAATTAAACCTTATCCAAACCTTGACTAAAAAATGTATGCACCACACATACTTGCAGCCTCTCGGAGTCGATCTTAAGTAGTCTAAAAATATTGAGGTAGATCGCCAGCAGTTCGAGTTTGAGCACCCCTGTCCTACAGGTATGAGATTGGTAGTTCTACTAATAGTGAAACCTCACCTACCAACAAAGCCTCCCAATTCACTCTATCAACTTAAGCTCATCGTCATACGATAGTAGTCCAAAATGTACACAAGGTAAACATTATCAAAATGCTCCATCCCATTAGTCGAGTGTGAAAGATCCTTAAAAAAAACCTTCAGAGGCTTAAGTTCTTCTAGCATCTATAGGACCTGCACTTGGCTGTTCAGGAGGCTGGGTAAGAGTTAGGTTGAATGTATATGCCATGACGTTGTATTATCAATATAAAAGTAGACTTTCTGAACCCTGAAAATATCCTATTCTGATATTTTTTACGGATTTTTCCCTATGTAAAAGATTTCGCCATGTATGTTTTTTCTTTTCTTCTCATTAATTAGTCTTCTAAACACATCAGATAAACTTTGTTAGTGATGAATACCTGGAGATGTTTATCAAAGGAAGTTTGATGAATATGTAAGTACAAATCCAATAGATCATTCAAGTCAATTTTTTGTACGAATCCCTCGTACATAATAAATATGACTAGGGGCTTTCCTTTATCGATCCCTTCGTTTATTCAGGGTCATCATTATATTCATTTCTGGCCCAGTGACTTCGTAAGGTTAGCTTTCTCGGTGGAGAATTTCTGTGTGCCACCGGCTGGTTTATGTCGAATTGAAAGCGAAAGTCTACCGATATTACCTGTTTCTGTTCTGGGGTCTTTCCAACAAGTCCCGAGGGTGAGAGTGTATCCAAGTTTTCGAGGGTTAGCAGGGCTAGTATTGAAATAGACTGGGAATTTGATGGAAACAGAAAGGGGAACTTATATTTTATATTGATTTTGATAACTCAGATTGAATATAGGTTAGACTAATTTTTTCGGTATTGCTTTTTTCTGAATGAGATATGCAGTTTTGGATTAATAACTAAACTTTCCCACCAGAAGTATGCATTAAATGAATTTCAAAATTTACTATTTTTAACTAGGCAATGTTTCCAAAGTCAATTCAATATTTAATCGGCTCTAAAAACCGGATAATGTTCGACTCTATCTTTATATTTTTGTTATGTCGATCGATTTATCTGTCAGTTGTGGACCAATTTTTTATATTCTTTTTTTATAAAAGAAAAGTGGATTGAATCTGACTTCTCGTTTTTCTTCTTTTCTAGTAGGTATTCCGTATTACATCAGTTCAGGAAATTCATTTTCGAATCGTTATCGATTCTAGATCTAGACGTTTTGAAATCCACAGGTTGTACTGAAACAGAATATTTCAAATATTAACTAAAACGTTAAAACTGTGATATTTTTCAGCATTGAAGGAATACGTTCATGTTTTTTTCGGTTAGCAATATTTTCAACAGTACCTTCATTCAACCATAAGAAAACCGACATGCTTCATTCAGCGAGGTATTTCTGATAATTGGAAGATGACTTTCCTGACAAGTAGCTGATGTTATCGGGAAATCCTACTAAAAAAAAAGAAAAACAAGAAGTCAGATTCAATCCAGTTCAATATTAATTGATGTCGCAGTTTTACTCTCGGAATTCTGACCAGAATTACTCTGATTAAGATTTTGAGTTGGATCTCGTATTGAGAGATCGAAATGCATTATTTGAAACATTTCCGGTCATATAATTTCAGGGTCCTCGCGGGAAAAATCATAATTTTTTTGATAAAATTCTCTCGGGAACCATGCATTTTAGGTATATAGAAACCTATAACAGATCGATGCCTATTAATATTACGAGTTAAATGGTGTGTTCAAAAATAGGTAGTCTAATTTGAAAAAACGAACTTTTGTACCTTTGAAAGTATTATGATTTGCCACATGCTTTTTAAACACCCTGTATACCGTGAATCCTCTTAATGCATTGAACTCTGCTGAATGAACATCTTTACTTACAACGAGCTAGAAAGAATCGATATTGAATGATCTTCATTATATTTATGATGTTTCTAAGAGACAACAAAAAATCGCAAAATTCCGTTTGAAAAATTCATATTTTCCTGTCTTGTGATTTCAGGTGGCAATGATATGGGAAAAAATTGTTCAAAATTACATTTTCTACAATTAAAAAATAAGTAGAAACATGCATTATACCATTTGAAATAACAAAGATGGTATAACGGGAAGTGCCACAGCATTGAAAATATTTTCGAAACTTAGTTCGAATTACATTCAAGACAACAAAAAAAATGTCTCCAATCGGTCATTCCTTTCTCCATATACTTTTAATATTCCTTATCGCTTGGACTCCCGGTATATCTGCCAATATGCAAAGTAAGCGAAAAATATATCACTCTTTGGATTTCCTTACTCTGTACATTTCGAAGGATTGTTAGAATTGATCCTTTTTGAGATATTTCAATTGAAATGAGAAATAAATTAAGGTTTATTTTGAGAAAGAAACAAATAAAAGAAAATAAAAAACTCCGCATATGGTAAAAAAATTGAAAATTGTTTTCTCGCTGAGTTGGTGTTTTTTTGTTGTGGGGTTCTTGGATTATCCTGGCGCGATCTAATTTTCCTTTTGAGATTATCCCATGAATGCTCAATAGGATTTAGGTCTGGAGAGCAAGCTGGCCAGTCCAAAATAGCGATTCCTTCTGTTTCAAGATAATGGAGCGCGAGGTTGCTGGTATGCGGAGATTATGCTGCATAAAAGTGAAATTCTCACCGTTGGAACCTCGCCAGAGTCTCACCATGGGTTCCAGCACTAGGTCCACGTAATTTTTAGCTGTTACACTCGCAGGAAATGAAATGAAATGTGTTCTGCCCCCCTGCATAATGTCACCCCGAAACATCACACTGCCCTCTTGGCATTTCGGAATTTGTCTTGCTGCTCGGAGTCTTGCTTGTCTTCCACGACCCCTTAAAACCCAAATCCGGCGGTCATCTGATCGAACACCAATTCTGGTCTCATCCGAAAAAAGAACATTTCGCCAATTCTCAATATTCTGATTCTGGTGCTCGATGCATCAATTAAGTCTTTTAATTTTTTGTTGCCTGGTTAGCTCTGGAACTCTCAATGAAGTATTTGACGTATCGTTTCGATTGATACACTGATGCCTGTTGCTTCCAGAAATTGCTTGTGGTGTATGGGGTGTGACGCACTAAGGTCTCTTCTTGCAATTTGGCACAAAAAGCGGTCTTGTTTTTCAGAAGTGATCTACCTACGACTTCTTTTAGGCCCATTTTTCAGAGATTGTAGCTCAACGTATCGGGCGTAGGTTCAGGAAATCACCACCTGTGATACCCCCATTGTGGCCGGTAATCCCTCTTTGTCACCCCTTCTTCAACGAGAGCAATTATTCTAGTCCATCCGGCAATCCAACGTAAGGCATTTTCAATTTTGATTATCGGCTTTTTAAAATTTTGAAATTAACAGTTTCAAATCTCAGTGATATTGACAAGTACAATATCTTGATAATTCAACATTTTTCGTCATACTATCCAGTTCTTTTACAACAGAAAACTTCATTCTACACAAGTAGTCGAACATCCATGGTTAAAACAATCAATAAGTGAGTGATTCCATATAAATCTGGTTGTGTGTACATAAGGTTATATTTATTATGTAGTAAAATGATATTATTCGATTTCTTCATCACTATAATTATGAATTTCTAATCTCGTATTGAAATATTGATTTTGATTGAATTGTTACAAATGAAGAAAAAAAATGTTCTTGTACTTGAGAGCGAATTATACATTTTCGCTCCCACACATTACTCAGCGAAATACAGTTACTTTCACCTGTAAGCAACAATGTATCACTTTGTGCTTTCAATAACAAATGACTACACAGCTCTACAAAAAAATTTTTTTTATTGTTGCCCTGAATATCATCGCAAGTTTTTATGTTTTCAAGTGCCCAGATTACGAATATATTCATGAAAGTTCTCAATGTGCTCGTATTTTCATGATTTTTGCGTTTCTTATATTTTGAACAATTATAAGCTTGTTAGAAATAAAATTTAATTTTCCAGTCATGATTAGGCTTCTGCGCAACTTTCAACTTTTTCGCGCATACAAACATCATCTGATCCCCACTCTCAGACCCCTTGCTCCACAGAACAGCTGAGATCTCAGTTATTTGACAATATTGAAGTACATATACACGTAAATCTGGATAAAGTGTCATGGATTAATATTTTGTTTCAATTACTGAATGTCCATTCTTATATATTTGTCTTCTAGTCTAAAATATGAGTTCGTCACGAAGAAAGTGTAAATATTGTAGTGATTTATTTTGTTATATTTGCGGTGTTTATATACCAAAAAAACAGTAGAGAAATATCACAGACTTTGTCAAGGAGACTTATGTTGAATATTTTGGTTTCAAAATGGACAAATTAGGTAAACCATGGGTTCCTAATAAAGTTTGTAAGTCCTGTGTTGAGTCTTTACGGTTGTGGAAAAAAGGTGAACGTTCTGGATTAGACTTTGGTATTCCTATGATCTGGATGGAGCCTACGAATCATTTAGATGATTGTTAGTTTCGCGTAGTAGATGTTAAAGGTTTTAATCGAAATCAAACGTGGAGATACCCAGACTTACAATCTACGAAATGTCCGGTTCTACACAGTGAAAATCTCCCTCGGCCCATATACATTTCAAAAGTAATTCGCATGCCCTCAGAAACAATGATGTTACCAAATTCACAGAAATCGGGACCATCTACTAGTGGAAGTGAATGGGAAGGTGAAACATCTACGCCAAAGTTATTTTCTCGAAATGAACTGAGTTATTACAATTTTTTAGTGAAAATGAAGGATTAGTGTATTGTAATGATATCGCGAAGCTGCTTATAGACATGGGTTTAAAAGAGTACAAATCTACTGAATGGCGCCTTTTTATTGATAGTTGCAAAAGAAGTTTGAAATGCGTCTTATTGCACAATAGAAATAAATTTGCATCAATTCCAATTGCCCATTCAACGAAACTCAAAGAAGAATATGAAAATGTAAAATTAGTTTTAGAGAAAATAAAATACTCTGAGCATCAATGGCCGATCTGTGTGGATTTAAAAATGGTTAATTTTTTACTTGGTCAACAAAGTGGATATACAAAATATCCTTGCTTTATTTGTATGTGGGATAGTAGAGCAAAGCAACTTTATTAGGAACAAGATGTTTGGCCTGTAAGAAATTCTTTAACTGTCGGTAAAGCCAACGTAATAAGGGAGCCGCTGGTGAGCACAGACAAAATCATACTTCCACCATTACATATTAAGTTAGGTATGATTAAGCAATTTGTAAAAGCGTTGAACAAAGACGGAAATTGTTTTAATTACATTTGCAGAAAATTTCCGAAGCTTAGTATGGAAAAATTGAAAGGTGGAATATTTGATGGTCCTCAAATACGGCAATTGATGAAAGACTCAGATTTTATCAAAGTTATGACTGTTCCGGAAAGTAAAGCTTGGAAAAGTTTTGTGTTGGTTGTCGAAAATTTCCTAGGTAACCATAAAGCAGCAAATTATGAAGAAATTGTGCAAAATATGCTGACAAACTTTCAGACTTTAGGAGCAAATATGAGTATTAAGTTACACTATCTCCGCAATCATCTAGATAAATTTCCGGATAATTTAGGAAATTATAGTGAGGAACAGGGAGAGCGGTTTCATCAAGATCTAAAAGTGATGGAAGAAAGGTATCAAGGTCGATGGGATTGTCACATGATGGCAGATTACTGCTGGTCTTTGAAAAGAGATTGTCCCCTGAAAAATTATAGAAGAAAAGCTCATAAAAGGCGTTTTATGGAAGTATGAAATATATTTTCGACATTTTCCTCTTTATTTACTTCGATGTATCCGAATTTCTCAAAACATAACTGACATTATAAATACATCTGTTATTTTGTTTCTTGTTTTACGATTTTTGTTATGTAAAATGAAAATAAAGATTTAAAAAGAAATCAGAGCAAATCCTACAAAATCATTGATAGTTTCACGAATTGTGTGCATAAATAGACCCAAAATCATTTTCATATCTAGGGCAACAAAACCATTGTAGACCAGTGCTATTAATTAATTAGCTAATAATAGTTTCTCCCTGTCTGAATGTTATCGTCTCATGTCATTCTAAAAGTTGCGAAATACAAGAATCAAAAAACTCGGTTTAGTATAGTAGTAATAACTTCTTTTTATTATTCAATATCATTTCCAGCACTTCAATCATTGCTATTCGAATATTGCGCAAGCGATGTTGTCATTCATGATGATGAAAAAAAACGTTTACATAAACCGATATACTCATATTATCGATTACATCCAATGGATGAAAGGTCTTTGTAACAAACGTTATCTACTGGAATGAATCACTCATATATAGAAGTATGGAGCGATAAATCCCCATATCTAATATGTGGAAATTCGATACCAATCCAGTTTCATTAAGTTTATCAAAATATTTCTTCGGCGCCGCTGAATGTATTGCGAAAACTGCTCAATGGCCATAACAGCTATACAAATTGCAATATCGACCAAATTCTTCAATTACGCTATCAACGCAAACATTTGCATTTGATAACATGCAAAACGCTTTTTTAATTGTTGCATCAATTACTTCTACATCTAGGTCAATTGGGAAAACGATTATTTTATCTAACGAGTCTTCCAATTCTTTTTTTGTTATTATTTATTTATTCCAATGAAAGGGACAATCACAAAAACTTGAAGGACTGCATTGATTATGCCAAAACGTCAAATATTCATGTGAGTAAAAGTACAATCGGAGTAAAGCACAGTACATGAATGTTTGAGTCAAATGAAAAGAAACATTTCAACATTCTTTCGAAAGAAAGTACTGGGAATTGGTCAATGACACACAAAATTTTCATTTTTCCTCCAAATTTATTGAATCGCCTAGGCCCACTCGAAATGATTCAGTTACGACAACGATTAATCTAATCATTAAATCAAAATCGAATCAATTTCTATCGATTCAAAACGGATACCTTGAATTAGAGTTTTAGAAAACACAAAAGTCAGCCGGAGCTATATCAGGTGAATACGGTTGTTGTTCGATGATATTTGTTGAGTTTTGGGTCAGAAATTCATTCTCAATGATACCCTTGTGAGACGGTGCATCATCGTAGTGCAAAATCCCTAAGTTTTCTTTCCCTAAATCTTATGTTTTTGACGATATGCTCTCTCAAACGCCGCATAACGTTCAGGTAATATTCTTTGTTTATCGTCTGACCTGGCAAGAATGCAGAGTACACAACATCGCAATAATCAAACAGAAAAAGTCTACGTTTACTGGTTTGCATGTTAAACTGATAAACTGATGTCTCGTCACCAGTTACAATGCGTTTTATAAATGTGGGGTCGGAATTGACTTCCCGTCAGTATAGAAAACAGTTTTAAGCATATTTTTCAAATAACCAAATATACTTTTTCGACAGAATGTAACTTCGAGCGATAGTCGTTTTTCCCTTCTTTTCATGAAATGTAAAATTTTCATGAAACTCGTTCATATTTCAAATCGATACTGAAATATAATAAACACCTCAAAAAGTCTAGGGAACACTTACCTTTAGAATATGAATTTGATGATTCGAATTTATAGAAATCTTTCGGTTTTCGTTAGGATGTATTGTTTATAATGTATTCTCAGGAAAACAAAATAATATTTGACTTCTCCAAAGCACCTATTATAAAAAAAAATTTTAAATTTGAAAATGACGAAATTTGGTAAAACACAAAAAAAATCCTGAACTAATATTTTCGAAACGATATGGAAGCACTTTGGCATCGTCGCAGCATGCTCTATATTAAATTGTCTATTACATTTTGGCCTAAGTCATTCCAAGCCCCCTGAACTGCTAATCGAAGCTCCTGCTCATGATGGAGGACGTTTTGACGCAGGAGATTTCTTTTTAGGGTGTCCCACACATGCTCGATGGGATTCAGATCTGGGGAGCAGGATGGCCACGGTAGAAGATCGATATCATTCTCTTTAAGAACGTTCAAGACAACTCTTGCACGATGAGGAGGGGCATTATCTTGTTGGAAGAGTGGTTTTTGACCCATTGTTTGGAGATACGGTACCACTACAGGTAAAACTATCTCATTTACGTAAGAATTTCCCGTGAGGTTGTTTTGTATGAAAACGAGGTCAGTTCCTCCACCAAAGCGTATACCTCCCCAAAACATCACTGATCTGCCTCCCTGTCTAACAACTTCTCGAGCATGCTGGAGACGGTTTTGCTTTCCAGGTTTCCTCCATATTCGAATTCTTCCCGAATCGGGATAATAACTGAATCTAGATTCATCACTGAAGAAAACTGTGGCCCACCTCTCTTGATCCCAGGTTACTTGTTCTTGGCACCAAGCTAAACGAGCAGCGCGATTTCCATGGGTCAGTTGTGGAACTCTTAAAGGACGTCTGGAGTGGAGTTGATCTTCGTGCAGTCGATTTCTCACAGTTTGGTCGGAAATTTGTACATTAAGAACTCGTGATAGCTCTTGAGCTAATGGAGATGCTGTGGTAGTACGATCTCTTATGGCTTGTAAAACCAAAAATCGGTCTTGGGTGACAGTAGTAATCCTGAAACGACCTCTATGGCGTTCTTTTACGCTACCTGTTTCATTGAAACGCGACCATCAACGGTTTATGACACTTGGGCTACTACCCAGAACCCTGAATACTTCCCGTTGTGAGCTCCCAGCTTGGAGCATGCCAACGGCTCGTAACATCTCTTCTCTAGTCAAATGTCGTCTTTCCATGGTCGAGTCACAAAACTTGAATCTTTTATTTGTGCTTACAACAGAAACAAAGTGCCAACTAACCGATTTCAAACACTGAATACATGAAATGATTATAAAGCAGCGTCGCATCTGCTGCATTTTTAGTTTTTTATGAAAAAAACTGAAATCTGTTGCGGCACTCTACATAATTTGGTGAGAAATTGATGCAGGTGTTCATTTCTTTGAAAAAAAATCATCCATATTGATCGTTCTGGAAACGATATATCGATATTCAGAAGTGTTCCCTAGACTTTTTTGAGGTGTTTATTTGAAGTTATTTGGGGAGTAATTCGCTATATTTATCTGTGAAGACCCTTTCTTATTTCATTTCGTGAAAAGTACTGAATCAAATAAACAAATGCAACGAGCAAGGTACCTTTGAATAAGCAATTCAATCCCCTGAAAAACTGAGTGCCATTCAGCTCCCTTCCCTGTTCACATTATAAGGGTGTCCCCCGTCGAAAGGATTTCAGTTGAGTAGGTGTCCGAGCAAATTTTTATTTATGGGACAATTAATATGAGTGGAAAGTTTTCGATGCGCGGAAGGGGCATATTTTCATATTTATGATTATCAGCTTTTATCAAATTATCTTGAATCCGACGCTAAGTGTTCATTCAATAGTTGATGCTCGCCATATGAATGACGATTCAATCTCACGATGACTTACATGACGATTTTTCGGTAGGAGTTCGCGCACAGTATCAATGTTTTCTGGCATTTAACTAACCCAATGTTACCGTTTCCACTACGGTATCTCACCATAGATCGCTCTAGGCCCCTCCGAATAAGCGCGTTACCGTGTTGACCATGCTTCCTTAATCACAGATCGCCTAGTAGGCCCTTCGACCAGGCTAGGCACAGAACATACTCTGGGCTTACCTGGACCGAGGGTTTAAATATCCGTGCATTTCGGAGACTCCCGGCTCTTTCTCTTCAACGACCTCTTCGAATTCACACTGTCTTAGAAAACCGGCTGCAGCACGCGTTGCCACGAGCCGGCTTCTTCTTCGTACCCACGCCATATTGCCAAACCGCCGTTGTTAACCAACGAACCACGTGTTTTTATTCCATTTTGAATTTACGTTTACAAGGAGTGTTTGTGTTAACCATCAGTGTTTCCATCGTGTGTGTGACCCCATCCCGGTAGCACTAAACTAACCTAAACTACAATTTGGCCCTATTCAAGATTCTGAGATATATGAATATTACATTTTGTGTTCTGATAAAATATATGACAATGTTTGTGTATTGTGAGTCTAGATGCTATGGTATAGTTGTATATCTTTGAGGTAGTCCAGTGTATTCTTCAGTTCTCGGGTGTTGCTGAGTATTGTACCTATCGTTCCTCGGATGTTGTGCTGTTCTCTTCTTTCAGAGCACATAGGGCATTCGGCAATGATGTGCTTGACAGTAAGAATTGTGTTAGAACATGATCTGCATTGAGGGGCGGTTCATTCGTCAGTAGGTACTTATGAGTGGATTTCGTGTGGCCTATTCTCAATCTTCTGATTTTTACTTAATCTTCTCCTGACATGTTGGGTAGTTCGATTGAAGGTAGAGTTGGCTGGATTTCTCTGAGTTTGTTTTGTTCCGTGTTCCAAGTTTCTTGCATGTTTTCGTGATTATTTTTTCGTTCCTTTTTTCACATCATCAACTGTGTAAATCAACGCGGGGTAATTGGGACATAGACGCTTCTTTTGCATCCTTCTCTGCTCTCTTGTTGTCAGTTATTCCGACGTGGGATGGTGTCCAGATGAGTGTAGTTTTAGTGTTGTGTCTTGCAAGGTCATAGATAATTGCATGTATTTGTTAAACTAGTATATGTTTCATGCAAAATTCTTTTATAGAGTCGGTGCATATTGAGTCGGACAGTGAGTGCTTATATTGCTGTGCACATTCAGCAGGTTTTTGTACAGTTGTCCAGGCTAGTGACTGCTGAGC
This sequence comes from Cryptolaemus montrouzieri, assembly GCA_013387265.2. NCBI lineage: Eukaryota > Metazoa > Arthropoda > Insecta > Coleoptera > Coccinellidae > Cryptolaemus > Cryptolaemus montrouzieri. The sequence goes on from JABFTP020000185.1 coordinate 133,061,873, forward strand.
CCACTCCATTTATTTTGAGTGCTTATAGAATTGCAAAAAGTTCGCCAGTGTGCACGCTGGTTGTTTTATTCAGCAGGTCTTTTTGTACAGTACTGTCCAGGCTAGTGACTGCTGAGCCCACTCCATGTTAGTTTTGGAGTCGTCCGTATGAAGAATTCGTCGAACTTTTTTTAGTTGAGTATATCAATAAACTTTTGATGAAGCATGTTCGTCGGGACCTTGGAATGGTGATACTTACAGAGTGTTGTGTTGATGTTAGGTAAGATTTTGGTCCATGGTGGCATAATCTAGTGTCTATGGTGCCAATTTTTGATAGATAGTTGTCTTCTATGTAAGGATATAATTCTTGAAATACTGATTTGACAGATATTGGTCTCAGTGTGTCATCATCTGAGCGCAATACTGGGGATTTGAAGAGTTTGTGGACAAGATTATGTACATTAAAAAAGGCTGTGTAGAACAGTAAGAGTTGTTTTCGTCTGAGCACTAGTGGAGGCTCATTCGCTTCACAGCATAGACTTGTGGAAGGACTGGTTCTGAATGCCCCTAGTTACGCAAGGCAGTATTCTGTACTGTATTCAGGGATTTCAAAAGTGATTTGCCAGCAGTTGAGTAAATAAATGATCCATAATCGAACTTGGAACGTATGAGAGACCTATATACACGGCAAAGTGTTTGTTCTTCTGCACCCCATCGTAGTGTGAAAGTGTCTTAATGATGTTCAATCGTTTCATACAGTTAGATTTCAATTCTTTGATATGCTCTGCCCAGGTGAGCTTATTGTCGAAACTGAGGCCAAGAATTCTGTGATGCTTGACTGTTTGCAGGATTGTTCCGTTGAGTGTTGAGGGTGTTGCTTGTTGCAAAGATGTTTTTCTGCTGAAGCGGATGGCTTTGGTTTTCGTGATAGAGAATCTGAATCCATTGGTATCACTCCATAAATTAGGATCGTTTATTGTTTTCTGAAGAATTTTGGTTGTTGTTCTAATGTTTCTTTCGTGGCAAAAGATTATAAGGTCGTCTGCATAGAGGGCATACTTCACTAGATGGCGGATTTTATCACTTATGTCGTTGATTGCTAATATAAACAGTGTTCTACTCAATACGGATCCTTGGGGTACGCCATTTTCTTGAGAATTTGATGTTACACCATTCGCGATAACCTGAAAGGATCGATCAGAGAGGAAGTTTCGGATGAATGAGAATATGAGTCAATTAGCGTTGCATTTCGACAACAGGATCACAGATTTCAGAGTGGTGTCGCGCACAGTTTCAATGTTCTCTGGCACGTACATCTAAACTTCAATTTGGCCCTATTTAAGAAGCGCATCGCGTCCTGCGAGAGTTAGGAATAAAATAAAACACCAATCCATAAATGTCTCTTATATATATATATATATATATATATATATATATATATATATATATATATATATATATATATATATATATATATATATATATATATATATATATATAGTATCTTGGATTAAATTTTTCTGGCAAACTGTCGTGGTAGCTAAAAGAACCTGTGGAATTTTATCTTTGATTTCTGATCCCTCAATATCAGACTCTATTTTTCAAGGCTTGTAATGACAGAGGCTTGAAGATTTAATTCAACAGGTTATTAGTTTGCACTACTTCAATGCATTTAAAAACAGATCTTAACCTACAAAATAAGATTTTATCAAGATATCATATTTGAAATTGAATGATGATTATAGAATATCGTTCATTCCTAGCAAATGTGAAGAAGAGAATTTTCAAATGGAACGTTGTCTCTGCAAAAGTGCTCATTTCCTTCGAAATTGCTACACATATAATAAAACACTTTCTGTTGCTCACGCCTGCAAGAATAATTCACGAAAGCATTTAACATTAGACAATTACAAAAAGCACTAACTACGGCAAGTAGGTATGTCGGCTATGACGACTTCCTTCCGGAATGAATTGTACGGTGACAAAGGAGCAGCGTTGGAGAAGAAGAGGGCGAGTTTATGGGATTTCCTTATGAAATGTCACAATCGTAATTTACGATTCACTTCCAAATTACTTGTTCTGAGAATTATTGATAAGAATTTTTGCTGTGGGAGCACTAAATGTGAAGATAGTGTTTGGAATATGAGTGCACTCGTATTCCTTGAATATGCTTATGTGTGTACATGAAGACATCGAGAATTAGCAACTCTAGGAAATAATTTCACCCACATAGCTTATATAACCGTCAAAATATCAGATCTCATGAATTTGAATGTGGGAGCTGCAGTTCTTGTTGAATCTGGGAAATTGGCGACTTCTCCAATTGGGCGAAAAAAATTGCCGCCTAACGCACCACAATCAATAGATGCCGGAAACTTGATATTGCATTTACGAGTCGACAAGTACATCTGTGCGGATGACTTGGCCCCTCCCCTTGTTGCGCGTTAACTTTGCCGGTCACGTGGCCAAGAGCTTAGTTCTCAATAAACCTTTGAAGCTTCAAGAAGAGCCAAGCGAACAGGACCGAATCTTACAAATTTCAATATTTCGAAGTTTTGGTGAGGATTGAGTTAGTTTCCAATTTTGAAGGGAAAAATTGAGTGGGCAATACAGGGAAATAATTGCGAATGTCATTCATTTCATGAAACGAGAAGGGAAGCAGAATGAGCCTGTAATTTCTTTGAGAAAGGTTCAAGAACGTGTGGCTGTCGCAACAGGAGTAGGTTTGCGAACTGTGCAAAAAACTTCGAGCGAAATGAAGAAGATTGAAGATGGCGAAAATAACAGTTTTTCAACTCCCGATGAAAAGAGAAGAAAACAGATCTCGATGACTTCGATAGATCTCTGCTTCGTAGATTCGTCGTCAATTCTTACGTCGTCGATAAAATCGTTCCCACATTGAAGCGTATCTTTCGAAAGTTCGTCGATGAGAATGAATATGGAGGATCACGAGAGAGCATTCGAATAGCTTCGAGAGGAATGGGGTTTCGTTGGATTAAGACGAAAACGAATAGAAAGCTACTTACGGAATAACCTGAAATACAGCAACTACGTTTGAATTATTTAAGAAGCATCAAACGATACCGTCAAGAAAATATACAACTAATTTACATGGACGAAGCATATATTCATTCCTCCCACACACGCAAGAAGGCTTGGAGTGATGAAACAAACGACGGCCTATGCAGCCTGTTTCAAAACGACCAAGACTGATAATTTTGAACGTTGGAAGTGAATATGTATTCGTACGAAACTTATATCTGGCCTTTAAGTCCAATTATAAAACTGGTGATTATCACGAAAATTCCACTCATGTGTCAAAATACCCGATTTGCCCATAGAGAATCCTTGCGTTTCCATAGCAACGCAACATTCACAACGAATAGCACGGTTTTAAAACTGTCAAGAACAGTCATTTTAGTACCTGTTGTAAAGTTTCTGCCGATATAAATTAAAATGTCTCGTTTTGGAAGCACCAGTGAAGCAGAAATAAATAGTTCTATACAGAATTCTATCCCCAAAAATACAAGAAAAACGAACAGCTCGATTTGCAATCAATTCAGTATATTCTGCAAGGAACGAACGTTCGATTTGGATATACAGCATTCCATTGAAGATATTGTAGAAATTCTTATGGATTGGAGTTTCCATATGAAACAAATGAATGGACAAGATTACAAAGAACGTTGTCAAAACAATGTGGAATTCAACTGCGAAAATGATGCAGAATATGTATTTCGAAAAATTCAACACGAGCTTCAACCCCTTTACCGATTCAGCATTTAGAAAGGCTCGTGAAGTTCGCAATTCTAAAAGGAAGATGTTACAAGGGGATGGGGAAAAGCGCAAAGAAAATTCCGTTGCATCAACAAGAACTGAAATTGATAACATGGCTCTGTACTGGGACGAAAATGCCCCGATAGGTTTGTTGAAAAACTTTTTCCATACTGTTGCTTATGAATTAGCATGGCGTGGCGGTGAAGCAGCAACTTGCAAGGTACACTTTTTCAAAGAGGAAAAATTTAATAATGGAGAAGTGACTGGTCGTATTGAATATAACCCAGTATTCTCGAAAACTTGCCAAGGCGGCTCAAAAAAATGCTGTGATAGTAAATGGCTAGAAAAAATAAGGAAAACTCAGATTTATGTCTTGTGGGATTGTTTCATAACATATTGTCAAAAACTCGATCATATTACAAGTGATAGATTATTTCTGGGTCCCAATCAATTTTGGAAAAACAGTACTTTTAAGGGTTGATACAAAAATATGTCTTTAGGAATAAATAAAATAACCAAATAGAGAAAAATGTCAGCAGAGAAAGTTTGACTGAATACGAAAAATAAAAAGATCACAAATCATTCTCATAGATCTAGTGCTGTTTCGAACCTATCCGAAGCAGGTGTCGGACACTCTACGGCAAGCTCTATTAAGCCGTACCTGCAACTGAACAATGAGCATCATTAGAATATTGTTTCAAATCTTCGAAAAAATGACCGCTTGGTCATCCATCAACAACAGAATTTCTGTTGTGCGGTGTTATATTGAGTTATGGCTCATGATATATAAAGCAGTTTCAACGCGGTTAGTATGACGTTTCATATTATAATTGAATTGTGATTTTATTTCTATCGTAAATGTTGAAATTTGTAATTTTTCACGAAACTGAACAAGGACCGGATTTGCCACGAAACCAATTTTTAATCAGAGCTTCAAAAGCACTGAAATATTTACAGATCTACAGGAAAATTCTTAATGTGAAAGTTTTAGAGAAAGTATATGTACAAAATAATAAGAAAATTCATTGAAACTTTAGATTTAGAAAATAACGACGACTGGTGGAACGTATTATCATTTTTTCCAAACAGATTCCATCGACAGAGAAAAATTAATATTTCATTGAAATATATCACAGATAGTTGTTAATAATAGTATAAACTAATTGTTCTATTTTTTTGCAGGTAAGTTCTACAGATTTCTGCATTATTGGAAATAACTTGGAATATGACAGTAAGTTGATGTAGTTTTACTCCAATGAATTTTTGTCTCCGCCTTAATTATTTTGAAAATTATTTCTTGAATTTTTCTCAAATGAAAGTGTATTCGAAACTCGAAATTATTCTACTTTGACAATTTCTTGATTCATCTAACAATATCTATGTATTCATTGAATATAATAATGATAATTAAATAACTGAGAAAAAATTTGTCAGAAGAGTACCTGGAATTACTAAATGAAACACAAAATATTTATTTTTCATCCAAATTCATTGTATCGGCTCAAATTAGGCCTAACATTTTTCAAACGCTTTTCCCAGAATCGACTTAAGTTCTCGCCGCGAATTCTCTTTTATCTTCTCTCTATTCAAAACTGAAACCTCAAAGTGGTGTTTTGAGTTTTGGAAAAAAAAGGCGGACGGAGCCATATCAGGTGAAAATGGTGGTTGTTCGATGGTATTTCTTGAATTTTTGGTGAGAAATTCATTTACAATGTTACAGACTTGTGAGATTGCGCATTGTCGTGGTACGAAATCCATGATTTTTCGACGGATTTGCTGTCTCAAACGCCGCAAAACGCTCAGGTAATATTCTTTATTCACCGTCTGTCTTCTGGCAACAATTCCGAGTGCACAACACCGCGATAATCAAGAAAAACTATCAACATTAGCTTGTTTTTGATCAAATTTGCCGTGATTTTTTTTTTGTTTCGGTTTAATTAGAAGGCGCTATTCCGAATTATATTGACTGGTTTGTATGTCAAACTCATAAACATATGTCTCATCACCATTTACAATGCGTTTTATGAATGTAGGGTTGGAATGAACTCGCTCTAGCATGTCTTCAACAACCTTTACGCGATTCAGTTTTTGAAGAAAATTCAGGTCTTTTGGAACTAGTCCAGCGGCAACGCGTTTTTGCCCAAACAATCGTTTAAAATGGTACGGATTGATTCGTGAGGCACAGAAAGTTCATTGTCTATTTCTCTCAAACTTAAATGACGATTTGAATTTTATTGGTATAGATATGTTGACGACATCTTAGTATGTTTCATTGGAACTACTCATCAATTAGACTTATTTCTCAATTTCATTAATTCCATCCATTTGAACATTAAATTCACGATAGAAATTGAACAGAACGATTCCATTAATTTTTTGGACTTAAAAATCACTAAACAAAATAATAATCATGTTTTTTCGGTCTTTCGTAAACCAACACATACTGATACAATTATACATAACTACTCATTACATCCAATTCAACACAAAGTTGCAGCTTTAAACAGCATGGTACATCGGTTACTCAATTTACCTTTATCAGTAGTAGATTATAATGAAGAGTTAAACATCATCAAACAGATAGCCATTAATAATTCATATAATCCGGATATGATAGATCTAATCATTCGTAAAAAACTGTATCAGAAAGCAATAAATGAAGTATATCCTATTCATAAAGACTATAAAATATTCAACAGTTTAACATTCTGCGGTTCTGCAAGTACAAATATTAAATCCTTTCTCGTCAAACAAAATCTTAATATAACTTTCAAAAGTTCTAATAACTTAGGTAAACATATTAAAAATAATAAATCTCGTGTTGAAAAATCAAGTAAATCAGGAATCTATAAACTCAATTGCGGTTCTTGTGATAAAATTTATATCGGTAGGACATCTGAACATAAACGTAGCTTCGATAAAAGTAAATCTGATTCAAATTATTCAAACCACCTAGTAAAAGAAAACCATTCATTCAATAAAAACTTTGACATATTACATATAAATCAAAAAGTTCAAAATTAGATCTCCTAGAAGCATTAGAAATAAATAGATACAAACATTCGGACAAGCTTTTGAATGAACAGGTAGATGTGAATTATTCACCCCTACTTAACTTGTTTAATTAGTTTTTATTACCTTTCATACTAACTGTACAATGGCTCGGTGTGGATTTTCGTGTTATTCATCCAACTTGTTCTACGATTTGTTTATAATACCATACTCTTCATTCTGTTTTTCATTCTTGTTAAAGCTGCTGTGTCAGCGAAACGTCGTCGAATTTTTTCAAATAAAGTGTAGATTAAAGTTAAACCTTGTGTTTTTATCTCATTTAAATGACGATTATCAATTATCATTTACTTCACGTTGTGAACTTCGTTTGAAGACGTTGATGGCTTACCTGAGCGAGGTAAGTCTTCCACCACATCTCGGCCGGTGTTGAATGCACTGTACTACTCACATAGCCTGCTGTAACATTTTCTTCGATTTGGCACACGAAATTCCATTTGCAACACTAAATTTAAGAGAAATTCTTTCTTCCATATTTTTATCCATTGTGAAAATCGGAAAACATGACTGACAAAATGGAGCACTGTGAACAAACTAAATGACAGATCAGGTTCAAACACGGCCAATCAGTATAGAAACCAGTTGTGCCAACTTAGCAACAACAACAACAAAATTTTGACAATGGTTTTAAACAGATTTTCTGAATAATTAATTTCCGGTACTTTTTTGATAGATTGTATGTTCATTTTTGGGACTCGAACGATTTCTATTTGAAAGATATAGAGAGATCTCTATTGCGATAGGATCTATCAAATAATTCACTCCCTTTATTGTAACCGAAGCTATTCAAACGAAAGTACAAAAAGGTAATCAGTTTATGGCAAATAATTCAGAGTGTAATAGAAATGTTTGGTTCCCTAAAAAACTAGGATAAAGTTTCTTCAAGAAAAGCAAAGCTACGGAAGTTTCATAGAAAGGGAAAAAACCACGCTTTCAATATATTTCGAGCTTGTCTATTCGCTGTTCTACCATTATTCGCTTATTTCTGTAGTTAAAGAGAAAAGGGACCTTTTTTACTCAAAATCCGATAACTCCCTGACTTTGACATAGACCAGAAAAAAGGCATCTGAAAGTGAATGAACAACATATCAGTTTCATATGATGGTTCAACTGGGAAAAAAATTTCCAAGTTCGATATTTCCTTGGATCCATAGGAAATCGTAACTTCTACAAATGTTTTTTCCAAAATTGAAAACGAGAGTCTCAGAGCAACAACATAAAATTTTTATATTTTCTTTTTTCGATATGATTATGCCCGTCAAAAATTACCGAAAAATCACTTAATTTCTGCGAGAAGTGTATTAAAAAAGTGATAGGTTTTCCTCTGATGAACTGTTTGCTGACTGATGACCAAAATATTTGATGATAGCTTCATCTGAGACAACTGAAAATGTGAAGTTCCCCACTGTTGGTAGTTTCCATTAAAAATTTCGATAAAAAGTCTAACTTTGTACATTTTGTCATTTCTATCATGGTTTCAATCACCAGCAAAATGCAAAAATTTCCTGAAAGCTATTTTTCGACATTGATGATATTGATAGAACCTCATCCAGACTCCGAAACAGATGTTCCAGAGGAAGTCTGTGGTATCCACTAAGGATCTTCACAAAACGAATATTTGTTTTTCTGTGTAGCGTATAATTGCCATTGTTCTGTTTTAGAATATCCTTATTCATCGGCTTTTCAAAGATTTTTACTGAAGTTTCACTTTCCAATTGTGTTTTTAGAATATCTATCTATAATATTGAATTTATTTTCTTACTTTTATATGGATTAAAGTTTTTATCTTGTTTTATCCATTCTGAAAGGGTCATATTGTCTTCATCGTCGCTGTTCTGATTTGTCTTAATAGTACTAAATTTTTCCTGGTACATCTTGGAACAAGTCGAAAGGATCGCGTTCATTTACATCTATATCCTCTTCATCCGTTAATTCATCTATTTCAAGGGGTATTATGACAATATTTTAGTTATGATAATTGTGGTTACTAATATCTTCAACTGCTGTGTCAGCCCTTCGAAGCGCTTCCCATAAAAAGATGCAGTACTTAGTACACCAAATTTATCTGATTCCTTATAAACTGAGTCTACAATAACTTCAATTCGAATTACAATTTGACCCTACAAAATCCTATTGGCCTCAAACGAACACAGCAGCAAAATACGAGCAAAATGATCATAAAAAATGAAACTAATTTCTAATTGTTTACATGAAGTATTGAACTGCATGCATGAGAAAATGTTAACAATGTCAGAACCATTAAAATATAAATAAACAATGAGCATAGTCAACCCAATTTATCTTATTATACACACAACCAAATTTATATGGGATCATCCGATGTTTTGACTATTACCTCAAGGATTTTGGAAATTTCGAAGGATTGTTAGAATTGATCCTTTTGAGATATTTCAATTGAAAAAAGAAATAACTTAGGTTCATTTTAAAAAAGAAACAAATAGATTAAAATAGTAAACTCTTTCCGCATGTAGTACAAAATGGAAAATTGTTTTCTCACGGAGAAGTGTTTTTTTTTCTCGGCCTCAGTAGCTTGTATTACATCCTCTTGCCCTGATACAAGCCTGAATCGGTCTAGGCATGCTTTGTATTAGATTTTCGACCTCCTCTGGCGTGATATTCTGCCACTCTTCTGTGGCTGCTTGGATGAGATGTTGTGGAGTTCTTGGATTATCCTGGTGCGATCTGATTTTCCTTTTGAGATTTTCCCATGAATGTTCAATAGGCTTTAGGTCTGGAGAGCAACTTGGCCTGTCCAAAATAGCGATTCCCTCTGTTACAAGATAATGTCGCGCAAGGTTGCTGGTATTCGGAGCATCATCTTGCATAAAAGTGAAATTCTTACCGTGGGCACGTCGCCAGAGTCTCAGTATGGGCTCCATCACTGGGTCCACGTAATTTCTAGCCGTTACACTCGCTGGAAACGAAACCAAAACTGTTTTGCCTCCCAGCATAATGTCACCCCAAAACATTACACTGGCTCCTTGGTATTCCGGAATTTGTTTTGCTGCTTGGAGTCGAGCTTGTCTTCAACGACCCCTTGAAACTCGAATCCATCTAATCAAACACCAATTCTGGTCTCATCCGAAAAAAGAATATTTCGCCAATTCTCAATATTCCAATTTTGGTGCTCGATACACCAATTAAGTCTGTTAATTTTTTGTTGTCTGGTTAGCTCTGAAACTCTCGAGGGCTTTCTGCTGTATAAACCTCTTGAACGAAGTCTGACGTATCGTTTCGACTGATACACTGCCTGTTACTTCCGGAGATTCCCTTTGGAGTATAGGGTGCAACGCATTAGGGCCTCTGCTAGCAATTTGGCACAAAGAGCGGTTTTGTTCTTCAGAAGTGATCTTCCTTCGACTTCTTTTAGGCTTACTTTGCAGAGATTGTAGCTCCACGTATCGGGCGTAGATTTCTGAAATCACCCCCTGTGATACCCCCATTATGGTCGCTATATCCCTCTATGCCACTTCTTCTTCAACAAGAGCAATTATTCGACCCATCTGCACATCGGACAATCCAACCAAAGACATTTTCAATTATGAATATAGGCTTTTTTAAATTTTGAAATTCACAGTTTCAAATATAAGTGACTACTGATTACAATATCCCGAACATGTGGTGATAATTCAACATTTCTTATGATACTATCCAACAAAAAACTCCATTCTTCACAAGTAGTCAAAGATCCATGGTCAAAAACAATCAATAATGTGAATTACCGAGTGATTCAATATAAATTTGGCTGTGTGTATATTTTAGAAGTCTTTTATATAGACTCGGTAACAAATTTGACAAATAGATGTTTCTAGTAATATTATTTTTAAGGTGTCCCAATATGAGTACGGTGGGTCCAAATGCGTTAACTAAATATATTAAATATCTTCTTTATTAGGCAAATTTTGCGCAAGATGCATCGAGCTTATTCGCATAACGTTTCATGTTATAATTGAATTGTGTTTTTATTTCCATCGTTATTCTTAAAATTTATAAACCATTGAAAGCTTCATTAAAATCTTCTGTTACATTTCAAGTCTTTTCCAACATACAAAATAACGTGAGTTATCTGAGCAGCAAAAGTGACGAAAATACTTTCTACGACAGAAAAATTTTATCGCAAACTCAATCAGTCGCCCATTCAGATCAACGAAAATGTTTCAGGCGGTTAGGATATCATTTAATATGGAATTCGGTTCTAGTTTCATTGAAAGCTATCAATAATTGTAGAAACTATAGCTTAGCTTAATTTTTCACGGAATGCCCTTGGAGCACACACCATAGAATCTTACACATATTGAAATGTTTCCTTTATTTCTTTCCTTAATATTTTTAAAAACATTTGGCGCTATTCAAATAAAAAGGCTATGTATGCAATTTTTGGGATAAAGGTCCATAATGATTGTTTTTTCAGTTATTTTTATGCAGGAAAATACTTAATTTCATTCTCTTGAAATTATTTTCTTGCATTTGGAAAAATTTGGCCAAAAATGGTTTATTACTCTTACAATAGTTCATAAAAATAATTTCATTGTACTATAATTACTGTAGCGTCGTGCTACATAAACGCATAAACCTTCAAATTCAGATAAATTTCGCAATTAAAAGAGATCTCTGGAAGCATCTCTTCGGGTTTAACCTTCTAATAATAGGTTTTGTCTCAATATTATCGAATTGAGTACTTGGAAATACTGAACCAATTAGTCGTTATCAACATGATTTCAAAAACAACACTCATCTGAAGATTTTAAAATCACGTCACGTGCTTATGGATATCCTGAACGACGTAGGGGCGGAACATCAATAGCACTTGCACATTAGAATAGCAAAAGAGTGGAGTTTGGCGTTGACATTTCAGGTTGTTCGTTGGATTTTGTATAGACGACATGCCAAAAATTGATGAAACTGCCTGTACTTGAATAAAATCTCGAGTAGTTTCAATTTCTGACAGTTAATTCAGTATAATTTGATTTCGCAATTCAAATTTAAAATGCTCACACAGTTAGTGGATTCAATATTCAATCAGAATTATATTTATTAAAGAAATAGAGATGTCTAATTTTGATACGATGGCTATAAATGTTAGAAGACTTTTATTCAAGGTACAATATCTGAATCCGTTAGAGCGCGTCAAGACATGTAAAGTATTGGCGAATAAGGAGCGTTATCTTTTCGACAGATCGCTTTCTTGCAGACACAGTGTGTAGTGTTGCAGTAAATAGTCGAACTAGTATGGGTTGTTAAAGTTTTCTTTTTAATATCTACCCTTTGTTTTCATGGTATCCCGGTGGCGATGGTGAGTGGCCACTGTGTTGATTCGTTGGAGAGCGCCAATACATTTACATGTCTTGATGCGCTTCAAGGGATTGAGGTGAGTAGGTGGGAGTATGTCGTGGTGTTGTGGATGGGTTTGCAATACTGATGAGGTCAAATGAGACCGAAACTGCAGTCTATTGCTTGTATTTATGACATCCGACCGAACTATATCACTACTCTGTGGCCCTGGTTGACGGTGATTATGAAGGGTGAATCAGAAGACCAGCTCCTTCAGGGAATATTTAATATTCTACGGAAGGTCGAATATTATTCCTCGAATGAAAGTCTTCAAAGTGTCTACACATGTAGTGATGTTATCATTGCTGAGATATAAATTTTAGGTTAGATTTCTAATCTGACATAGCAAAGCAGTTGAATCTGCGCTTCCATGGATAATAACTAAAATAACTGACTTGCGGAGGAACGAGTCCGTAAAACATTATATCTTTCCGAATCGCATAATTTGCCAAAAATTTGCAAATCCCCGTCCTCTTAAACTCGAAAAAGTTAATGACCAAAAAGATTATTATCTCTCTACTGCATAAGTTTTAAATGATTGTGAAAATGATGAAATATTCTGTCGCTTGGAATTCCCTTTAATGTTAAAGGGTGATTTTAATGATCGCTTATGCATCTTAAATTGGATGATGAAATCGACCTTTACTTTTTGAAATAAAGATGTTGAATTCGACTTGCTCGAGCTCTGGTTCTAGCCGGATGCTGTATCTTGCCGCATCATTTCTCTTCGTTAAATTTGCGTTTACATCATCAGACCTTGAGCGGGCAGGACAAAATTGTATACTTGTACGCATTTCATATAAACCTATGCAGATTGGCCAAAAAGAATCGGATCTACCGTATTGTGTCCGCACCAGAACATCCGATCGACCTCTGAGGCCACGGACATAACCAGTTAGTGTTCAGGAACTCCCTGAAGCCGTTTGGTACGAATAGAACACCTAAAGGGGGTGTTCAAATGTTTGTAGTGTCTTCTTTGCGTTTGTCGTATTCTCTTTTTGCAAAGAATGACGGAAAACACCGGACCAATAAATTTGTATCCAATTTAGCATTTAGCAACCGGTGTATGGACTCTAAAATTTCCACAATTTTCAACAACTAAAGTTATGGTTTTCTTCGAGTAAGTGATTAGAATAATGGGAATCTGATTTATGATAATTAAAACTACGTTTGTGCTCTGATAAACTAATAATAATTATATAAAAGTAAAAAAGGTTTAATCATGGGTAATCCTCTGAGCCCTCTGCTCGCTGAAATTTTCATGGATAATATTGAAAAACTATCCAAGAACATCCGTTATTAAAACACTTTATTTATTGGTTTAGGTATGTCGACGATATCATTTGTTGTTTCACTGGCACAAACAGACAACTAACATAGAGTCAATATTTAAACAAATAGCAGTTCAATGATGGTCAAAGGATCTGAGCGACCTTCGACGGCAAAAACAAAAGATAATATCAATTTTTTTTTTTCTTTACTCAATATTTTCAATTCATAAAGATTGAGGAGGTCGTTACTTGATGAACATCGATATACATATTTTCAATGGAATGAAACTAAAGTATTTAGATTTTACTATATTAACAAAACTATGACCGGTTTCACCACACTGTGTCTTCATCAGATAGATACAAACTAATGAACAGAGTTATTCCTTATATATTAGTCTTGTTTCCTACTTGATATTACAATAGGCACAAGAGGTATGTTGGAAAACCCATCGGAGTTGCTTACTTTATGAATTGAAAAGATTGAGTAAAGGAGAAGGATTTGGATCTCATTGACTATTAAGTAAACTACCTGAATTCCTTTCTTTCGATGTTTTTACATGAAAAAGGATAGATCATAAATGATGTTATATTTGCCTATTTACTGCAATCATAAAAACGTATTTCGAATTGTCCCAAAATATTTGATAATTCAGCCTCACTCGTATCATAATTCAACTGAGGAATCCTTGCTTTCAAAGACGGAAAATGTTTCAGATTCTTTCTTTTCAGTTAATCTATCATAAGTTGCAATTTTTTTAATGCGTTTACTGCGCTAATTATCTCAATTATAGTTTTTCCTTCACCTTGAAGCGTCAAGTTAATGGTGTTTTAAGTGTATTGTGATGTCAGTCAAGAATGCCAAATCAGTCAGCCATTTTTCGTTTCTCAACATCTGAGTGTCATCACCTCTTTCGTCTAGGAAAGCTGTTATTTCGGGCAATAATTCTTGAAACTTTATAGGAATTTTCTGCGACTCAACCACCTGACGTCCGTGTGAAGGACTAAATCAGTGTGTTCAGCTGAATCCCTATCTTCCAACTGCAACTTGAGGAGCCGCCGTTGCAAGCTAAGTGCACGGATGGAATTCACAATTTTTGTTGCAATGCCCATAATTTCCTCCGTGTTTAAAACTTGAACACACAAATAGTTGATTTATAATGCAATGGAATGAAGAAAATGAAGGTGAATCATTAGCTCGACAAAATGCTACAAAACCGTTTTTCATTGCTGGTGGTCCATCGGTTTTAATGCACACTAATTTATATATTGGTAGCTTGTAGTTTTCTACAAAATTGAAGAAATGGTCATATATATCTTCGCCACGGGTCTTCTCCTTCAAAGGAATGATTGTCAAAAATTCTTCAGCAGGGCAGTGTCTGTCATATCAGTGAATTCGTCTAACTGTAAAGAAAAGTATGTACATTTCATAATATCATGTTTTAGTTTATCTGCCATGTTCTGACTCATGACTTCAATACGCCTTGTGATAGTCGGACGAGATAACTGAAGTTCTCTAATAGACGACATGATTTCTGTTTTATTTTTAAAATCTCCAAATAAAGTCTCACCCGCACCAATATATGAGATATTTTGAATGACGCGATTGTAGCAGCATTTGATTGTTTGGCTGGTCTTGTAACATGGTTTGTTCTTTTCTCAAACAAGATATCAAATCACATACTTTTCGTTTTCTTAATTCACTCTGTGGTGGAAAATCATTTTCATAGTTTTTATGAACCGTTTTATGATGCCTCTCTAAGTTACCTCGCTTAGGTATTGCAACTGACGCACGACAGATAAGATAAATGCACTTATCCTTCGCCATATAGAAGTAAAATTCTTCCTCCCAATCGTTATTAAAATGGTACGTCTTAGATTTCTTCGCTGTGCTCGTTTTGTACTATTTAATAATAAACTTTGTATCGACGTAGTATTGCCTTCATAATTACGATGCAGAATGACTCCAATTCCTGCAGGCATAACATTTATGTTGGCATGAACGAAAGTCTTGAATGATCCCGCCAAACGCACCGCCCGAAATTTTTAGAAAAGCGGCAAGAATAAAAAACGCGGCTTTACTTTGACATTACCGCGCGTTCCATTGATAAAGCCGCCTTTTGCCACTAACAAAGTGTTATTATATTACGTAATAAATTTTTGTAGTTTAGTTACGTAATTATTAAAAAAAAATTTCTACTCGAGATCTACTCAAAAAGCACTCGACCGTTTGTGCACCCCTGATTTAGTCTGTACGTGTCTGTGGGTACCTCCTACCTACCAGTTGTTGTGAATAGTGTATCGAAACCGAACAGGGCAGATTTTTGTGTTCTTTCGCAATTGATTACTAAGACATTCAGTAACTTATTTGCTGGTCCAAGCAAATGTGGCAAAACTATCACCGACATTTTAAGAGACGAGAGTTAAATATTCAAACAATAAAAAATTGCACTAATTTTGTGGGAAAATGTTGTCCTCGATTTTCAATAATCCAAAATATTTCAACAAAATTTGAGTACCCTTTTTTCGAAGAAACAAATATTTGAGAATATTCAGCACGATTTATGAAATGATCTTATGGGTCATCTGTTACAGTATTAAGGAATAACCAAATTATAGAAGAGTTTCCGAAGCAGATTAAAACGCTATAAAACCACTCTCCTGAAAGTCACAGGCAGATTCTACGAAATATAGTATTGAAATCGAGGAATTTATTATAACTCCAGTTTATGTTCATGCTCATGCCAAAACTTGAATGTATAATCTTTGCTTTTAGCAACTTCACTTTTGGAACGTGATTATGATTCTGAAGCGTGTAAACGAACTCAAACAAATACACGTTTCGATGAACAAGGGAGAAATTTCGAGATTCAAACACGAAATTAGTCATGCAATACAAGTTCGCTAGGAATTCCACTGAATTAACTAACTGAAAAATTCCTGCGTTCTAGAAATATTCTCCTTTCATGTATATTATGCGGAATGTTTCCCAATAGGCATTTCGAGCTTGTAAGCAGTATGTTGTCAACGGACTGAGATGAATGAAATCATATCAAAATACTTGCAGGTCATCACAAATGACTTGCCATTATATAGTTAACATCATCCATATTTTGTGAGCTCTCTTTTCTGATGAATATTCATTAATAAGTGACCTTTATGCAATGGTTAGCAAGTGTATAAGGGTAATTGAAAGACCCCTTTCGGCAGAGCGTACAGTCAAAGATTTCGCGAAATCAGCTCAACAAAACTATATAGAACTATATTAATTATTTAATTTTTGTGATCTACAAGAAGGGCCCAGTTTCTATCAAAGGACTTTGATTATTATATTCTTAACGATAATATGGAATCCGCATAGGAGATCTGGCAATTTAAAAATTTCCAACCCTTCCATCGCTATTTGAAAGTTGAGGGTTGTATCAAAAAATATTCAAACAGAAGTTTTTGATGATAACATGCTAACGGATGAAATGAAAACCACGTAAGTTTATTTTGGTTATTCAATTGACGAGGCTTTTACGTGATAGAAATCCATTTTCACAAATGCAAGTAAACGATGATTTCTACTAAAATATATTATTAATACTCGACGCGTTTCGATACACAGTATCTTCATCAATAAAATTATCCAGAGTAAATATGAAACTCCATTAATGAAACTTCATAACCTCATTAAAAATAAACCTAAAATTGAAGAAATTAACACTACTGTCAAATCGTCAATTTTTCAAAAGATTCATCAATTTAACCGAAACAAATTTCACCATTGATGAGACAGCGTTATTGGAGAAAGGATTCAAACACAATATTTAACCTAAACATCATACATCGAATTTTGAACAATTAGCAATAGATACTGAAATTTGCTTCAGAAATGTTGAAGACAATAGCTCCCTGAAACACCAAATTGCATCCGTGATTAAGAAAGAATACCTAAAAAAGCTTAATAGACCAATTACAGATCACATATTAATTGAAATATAAAAGTTAAATCAACATCGAATGACATTATTTTCACAAAAGCAGATAAAGGCAATACAGTTATATCGATATATAAACATTAGATTTCATTAATGATTCTAATTATTCAGTTATATCTCGAGATCCAACTAATAAATTCAATAAGGAAGTGAAGACAGTCATTGAGAATTCAAAATCCATCATTACAGATAGCGAAAAATTTAAACTTGCCGAATCCTTTACCACCTCAACTTTATTCTTTAGTTGAATTTCACAAAAATGGTTATCCAATAAGACCAGTGGTATCATTCACACATGCCCCAGCATTCAAGATTTTCAAATTTTTAATACATATTCTGGAAAAATTTTGTAATTTTAAACCGTCGTTTTCTATTCGTAATTCAAATGATTTGAAAGAAAAATAGAAAATATTGTCATTCCAAGTTATGCAAAGTTAGTCTCTTTTGATGTCAAGAATTTGTTTCCAAGAATTCCACCGAAAGATCCGTATAATATAATAAACAATTTGTTAACACAAAATATGAGGAATCCACGAGTTAAATACGACATTATGGCTTTATTAGATGTTTGCATATTTCAAAATTATTTTTATTTAACGATTGTTTTTATAAAAGTCATGAGGGATTTATAATGGGAAACTCCTTAAGCCCTCTTTAAGCAGAAATCTTCATGGATAACATAGAAAAAACTATTCATAAACATCCGCTTAGTAAACATTTCCTATATTGGTATCGATATGTCGATGACATTATTGTGTGTTTCACAGGAACAAACAGACAGTTCACTGTATTCGAAAAATTCATCATAAACCTGCACCCAAAAATAAAATTCATTTCTGAAATAAAACAGAACAATTCGATCAATTTCCTTGACCAAACAATAACAAGATCAAATAATAAACACCAGTTTTCAATTTATCATAAGCCTTTTCATACAGATATCACAATTCATTATACATCGGCACATCCTTACCAACATAAAGTTGCAGCATTTAATAGCTATATACATAGACTCTTGAACACACCGATGTCTAATGATAATTATTTCAAAGAATTGAATTTGATAAAACAGATCGCAATAAATAATGGTTATGATGCAAATTTAGTTAGCAGCATATTACATAAGAAAAAACAAAAATTAGCTTTACAACATATATATCCAATCGGTGAACACCAAGACAAGAAATTCAATGGTTTAACATATATAGGCAATATTAGCAATAATGTGAAATCCTTCTTAAAATTCAAATTTAAATATAGCGTTCAAAACATCAATAAATCTAGGTTCATTCATTAGGATTAATAAATCTCCGATTAATAAAGAAAATAAATCCGGTGGTTATAGATTGGATTGTGCATATTGCAACTGTTTTTATATAGGTAGAACATGAAGAAATTTTAATGTTAGAATCTCTGAACATAAACGTAGTTTCATCAATGGAAAAACCGATTCAAATTATTCAAATCATCTTAGGGAAAATGGTCACTCTTTCAATTCAGAATTTAAAATCCTACATTCTGAGAATAGAGGTATAAAACTCAACCTTCTGGAAGCACTTGAAATTAACAGATTTAGGTATTCACCGGAAATTCTTAATGATCAGGTAGACATGAATAACTCACCCTTATTAAAATTATTTCCTGAACATTAGTTCAAGTACGAAAAGCACTGAGTGGATTGCCTCTTTAGTATATATAAAAAAATTTGTTAGTAAGATATATTTGTAGTATTCATTCGCTCTTGATAAAGATACTATGTATCGAAACGCGTCGAGCATTTGATAATATATTTTAGTAGAAATCATCGTTTACTTGTATTATTTTGGTTATCACCGGAGATATATGAAGGGTTTAACCCCGACGAGTTGCCCATATATCTGTTAATGCGGGTGGTGGATATAAATCCACCACCCGGTAATTAATACCACTGCCAGGTTATGATTATAATAAAAACATATTTTGGAATGATTATATATTAGGATAACGTAAAATGTTGTGAAAATATATCAATCTACCAGAATATACATAAACTATAGCATTATCAGCCAATGTTATCAATGTACCAACGAGTAGTGTCAGGGTCTTTCTCCCCGGAAAAATCCAGTGTACGGACCTCAGTCAAGTAACAGGTAATGCTATTCATTCATAGTTTTCTTTGTGTGGTTAGATTCCCTGTCTAGTCATAGAATGAAAATACATGAAAACCACATAAGTCAAGTGTTTTAAAATAAATATTCAAACTTGAGAGTGAGAATGTTTAAATTTTATTATTGAAAATGATTTTCAAATTATAACATTCACTGATGGTCCTGAAACATAATAATTGTTCAATGTATCTAAATAACTTCTGAATAAATTTGAGTTTTCGATTCTGTGCGTTGATATCTTGTCGTAGTGAATATCCGAAGCAGCATAATTGATTCAAAACAGTAATAAACGAATTGATAACTGCATTTCCTTTTCGAATAGAGCTCTATGTTTTCACATTTTGCACAAAGATAATAGAACGGTGCCTTATTATTTCTCTATTTGAATATAAGCCAAGAGTCTCAATGCCACAACCTCATAAGAGAATATATCAGTTCAATGTAATTTATTTATTGACTTTTCCTGTCATGTGAACAAGTTCCCAAGGTTATTGATTTGTTTTTTTTCTTTTGCATTTTGATCACGTAGGTACCGGCCCGTTCACCTCTCCAACTGTAAGATGATTTCACTGTTGAACTTTAAACTCAAACCAGATTTTTGTATCAGAAACATTCCTACAAATTTTGTTGCAGAAATATTTTTGGTGCTCAACAATTTTTTGAAATTACTTGGCACATTAATTATTTCACATTATTAATTATGATAATGCGTAGAGCGAAAGAGAGCAGAGAAAAGTTAACAGACAAATTAAATGAGGCTTATGATGGAATTAGAATTTAACATTACCTCAATTTAATTCAAGAAGTCATCGATGACTTCTTATGAAAAACTACAAAGAAGGGGAGTTTTTCCATCCGACTTTAGTGTAATTGCCCTCTTTTATTCAATTAATTAGTTATCCAATGCCGAACATGTACTTTGTATCATATGGTTTCAATTAATTAAATTCAGAAATCAATTATGAATTCAAGCATATTTGGCAATACAAGGTAGCAATTGAATCAAGATGCAATCAAAAAGAGAAAAGGTTGAAAATTATAATGAAAACTGAAAATTTGTTGTTGCGGCTGTCAGATTCCTTTTAGGTCAACGAAAATCCAAATTTGGAATGTAACTACTTCAAATTTGATGAAGATTTGTCTCGTAGAACATTTTGTCTAGATGAAAAGTATCCATCATCCTAATCTAGGTAAGAAACTGATTTTATATTTATATTTGAAGCAAATCGGTTCAACCGTTTTTGCGGAATTCTGATCTGAGTATTGTTCAAATGGATCTATAGATTTAAAAGTACTTTAAGTAAGTCGAAATATTCTAGCTTGCGAAATCCCCTTTTTCCTTGATTTCATCATTGCTGCGACCAAAAGAAAAGCTTTCATCATAATTTTAGCTAACATTAAAAACGTGGTTTTTCACATTTAATGTTTAACCCCAGATTTTGATCGCTTAAAATTTGAAAAATTTCATGAACACTGTTTACTACCTCAAAAAATATGCAGAATGGGGCCCAGCATAGACCAAAAAAAAATTTCATTCTAAGCTTGATGGATTCTGATTAAGCCAACCATTTAATAGAAGAAACTCGTACTTTCAAACATAATTCAAGCTTTCACATTCATCTAATGAAAAACTTAATATTAATTTCTGGGAAATCAATAGAAATAAACTTTCCAACATAAACACCTCAAAAAGTCTAGGAAACACTCATCAATATCTTTAAAATATGAATTTGATGATTTGAATTTATAGACATCTTTCGGTTTTGTTAGGATGTATTGTATACAATGTATTCTCAAGAAAACAAAATAATATTTGACTTGACTTCTCCATTATTATTATTTATTACCTATTATAAAAAAATTTGAAATTTGAAAATGATGAAATTTGGTAAAACACAAAAAAAATCTTGAACTAATATTTTCGAAGCGATATGGAAGCACTTATATTTTTCAGTACCCAGAAGGTCCACCTCTGTTATTAATGACACTTTGGCATCGTCGCGGCATGCTCAATATTAAATTGTCTATTACATTTTGGCATAAGTCATTCCAAGCCCCTTAACTGCTAATCGAAGCTCCTGTTCTTGATGGAAGACGTTTTGACGCAGGAGATTTCTTTTTAGGGTGTCCCACACATGCTCGATTGGATTCAGATCTGAGGAGCAGGATGGCCACGGTAGAAGATCGATATCATTCTCTTCAAGAACGTTGAAGACAACTCTTGCACGATGAGGAGGAGCATTATCCGGTTGGAAGAGTGGATTTTAACCCATTGTTGGAGATACGGTAACACTACAGATAAAACTATCTCATTTGCGTAAGAATTTCCCGTGAGGTTGTTCTGTATGAAAACGAGGTCAGTTCTTCCACCAAGGCGTATACCTCCCCAAAACATCACTGATCCGCCTCCCTGTCTAACAACTTCTCGAGCATGCTGGAGACGGTTTTGCTTTCTAGGTTCCCTCCATATTCGAATTCTTCCCGAATCGGGATAATAACTATATCTAGATTCATCACTGAAGAGAACTGTGGCCCACCTCTCTTGATCCCAGTTTACGTGTTCTTGGCACCAAGCTAAACGAGCAGCGCGATTTACATGGGTCAGTTGTGGAACTCTTAAAGGACGTCTGGAGTGGAGTTGAACTTCGTGCAGTCGATTTCTCACAGTGTGGTCGGAAATTTATACTTTATGAACTCGTGATAGCTCTTGAGCTAATTGAAATTCTGTGGTGGTACGATCTCTTCTGGCTTGTAAAACCAAAAATCGGTCTTGGGCGACTGTAGTAATCCTGAAACGACCTGTATGGCGTTCTTCTACGCAACCTGTTTCATTGAAACGGGACCATAAACGGTTTATGACACTTGGGCTACTTCCCAGAACCCTGGATACTTCCGTTGTGAGCTCTGAACTTGGAGCATGCCAACGGCTCGTAACATATCTTCTCTAGTCAAATGTCGTCTTTCCATGGTCGAATCACAAAACTTGAATCTTTTATTTGCGCTTACAACAGAAACAAAGTGCCAACTAACTGATTTCAAACACTGAATACATGAAATGATTATAAATCAGCGTCGCATCTGCTGCATTTTTAGTTTTTTATAAAAAAACTGAAATCTGTTGCGGCACTCTACATAATTTGGTGAGAAATTGATTCAGGTGTTCATTTCTTAAAAAAAATCATCCATATTGAACGTTCTGGATACGATATATCGATATTCAGATGTGTTCCCTAGACTTTTTTGAGGTGTTTATGTATAACCAGGTTCTTGCAATAGAGCCTCGAATTTTGGAAAAAACGGAAACAAAGTTGCACACCTTTCAATCAATTGTCTGTACTTTTTCGTCATTAAATACAAAGCAACTATAATCCATGATCATAGTCAATTCAGAAATTCGGATAGCAACTGTTGTAATGTCAATGAATAAATTTAATATTCGTCGAAGAAAATATGATAACTGTGTTCATGAGTGCTATGTTATCCTTCTCTATATTTCCATTGCAACAATTGAAAATTTCACAACGGGAAGCAGAATGCAAGCGTGTTCGCCTACTACATTATTTCTCAGCGCCCCACTAATTGTCCCACCTGAATAACGAACAGCTCACATGCTCATTGAAAGTTTCCAACAAGGATCTGAATAGCATACTCATTATTCATGAGTAACGAGTACTATAAAGATCCTTCTCCACAAAGCGATACGGTTTTTTCCTGACTTATCTTCCATAATAAAGCGCCGTAACATGTTTCCAGAGAACTCCATTGAAACTAGTGTTGTTTCATATACTTGACCTGGAATTTTCCGCAGGGGATAATCTTCCTAGCAACGGCCTAATAAAATGCGAGATATTCACTTTTAAATAAGTTTCATCCACGAGGTTTCGATCGCGAAGGAATTTAATTTCAGAAAGATGAGGCAGATACATAATAAGCATCATCAGAAGCTTAACAAATAATAAGGGAGGAACTCTATTATATTTCCAATATTCATATTTACTACATAAAGGAGGCGATAAGAAAATGATGTCGAGAATTACCGTCTCTCATAAGTAATATCAAAAAATTTTGAAAAAGCTTTGAAAAAAGACTTGAGAATTATTTGGAGAAAAATAATTTAATATCAAAGAACCAATTTGGTTTTCAGAGGTCTTTATCTATCCAAGATGCTACCAATTTTCTTGTTGCTCAATTGTTTGAGGGTTTGGGGAACGGAAAAAAGGTTTTAGCAGTGTTTTTGGACCTTGCAAAGGCTTTTGACAATGTTCATCACGAGCAGTTGTTGGAAGCCTTGTAGGATGTCGGGATAAGGGGTAGATCAGGTGAGCTTTTCAAGAGTTATCTGAGTGATCGCCCTCAGTATATCAGGTTGGGTAATACATACAGCACAAAGAATTCTGTAGATTTTGGTGTATCGCAAAGTACGGTTCTAGGACCTATATTGTTTATAGTATTTATAAATGATTTACTAACCTCAAGTTCTGCAGGCGTTGTGTCCAGTTTCGCAGATGACATGGTTATTGTTTATGAAGACAACTCGTGGGAAGACCTGAAAAACAAAGTAGAGAAAGATTTAAGTTCATTGATAGATATGTTCAACGAAAAACTATCTACTGTTAACATTTATGAGACATGCTTCCTACCTTTCAGCTGCTACGCGAATAATACCCCGTCCTACAAAACACTGATCTTCGTAAAGCATAATGTTCTGGTGAAGATATCTATGAAAGAGCATGTCAGGTATCTCGGAATTATAGTGGATAGGCATTTAAGATGGAATTACCACATCGATAGAATAGTCGTTGTCCTCAGGAACTTATTGTATAAGTTTAAATTTCTTGGAAAGATACTCGTTGTGTCCAGACTGAAAACTCTGTATTATGCCCTTGTGGAGTCCAGGATCGGCTATGGAATACTTGTGTGGGGGGCGGCTGCGAAATGTTGCATGAGAAAAATTGAGAATTCGCAGAGACATTTTTAAAAATGATATTTCATAAGCATAGTACTTCAGATGAACTTTATAAGGAAGCGAACGTAATGGATGTCAGACAGCTATATTTTTCAGATGTGTAACTGAAACGTTCAGCAAGAGGAATCGACTCTCTCATGTGGATCATGGCTATCAGACGGGACATGTTTCTCAAAATAAGGCGAAAACTACTTTCTCGTCAAGAACCATTTCACAACGCTCTTTTGGGTTTCAAGCATGTATACTCTATAATTACGTTCCGCTGAAAATTTAAAAAAAAGTACGAAGATCTTCATTGTAGACCAACCAAGACGGAAGATCCATGCTTTATCAATCCGAGTCATTGAATGAAGGATGTGAAAGACACCTGTAATTTTTTCTGTTCGAGTATCGGTTTCATCTGTGAAGTTTTATTGTATTGTTCATGAGTGTCGAAGATTATTTAAAGTTTTTGATGGCTACTTAATAACACCCACTCACTGGCACAGTCTTAGTGGGAGGTAGCGGTTTATTTTCTGAAAAATTTTATACCTATCTCATATAATTTATTTATTATTATTATTAATTTATATGATTGTTTGCTCTAAATTATTAGTTTAGTTTTGATAGTATTGTTACATATCTTTCTATCATTCTATATATTGAAAATAAACATTAAACATCTGAGTCTAGAGGGGCACAAATGTAAGCCATCCTTTCCTCGAAGCAACTCGCGATAGTTTCGACCACCTCTAAGTTCGTTGATGAAGCTTAATGCCTGATTTGTCAGTAACCAAGTGAACCTTGTGGTGCACAGTTATTCTAATGTGTAAGACGTTAAACCATTTGATCCCACGAAGTTTTTTTAATTGAATCCTGTTTTTCTTTACAGTTTTAATATCTAAGACATAGAATTGAAACATAAATATGAAAATAAATTTTTTTCAAGCCATTTTAACGGAAATGGTTCCACTGGGACATATAGAGGTCTAGCGAAAAGTTCTTGTTTCGAAACAATCTGTATTACTTCAGTTGAATGAGTGGATATCAGGTCGAATGACTAAAACCAGATCAGTTAATCTCCGACGTTTCGATTTATTTAAAATTTTCTTCAAGGCTCTAAGAATGCAAAAGGATTCATAAAAAAATCGAAAATAGTACATCTCGAAACAATATCAAGAATATAAGCAATGTGAAGGATATTGAATTTTTTAAATATTTGAAAAACTAATTTTCTCCAAAACTTTCAAGAGAACCAGAGAACAGTCTGAAAATCATGTAAATCATACATTAAAAATGAGTGATAGATGTATAAATAAAAATTCAGTAAAAACATTTATGATTGACGAGGACAGTTACTAAGTATACAGATTTGAAAAGTAGAGTTACTCACATAACAAGTTGGTTTTATGAATCACCATTAATAATAAAAGAACGAACGAACGGTGCATTTACTCTCTTCTACCAAACACAGCATGATACAGACTGAATTATCATGCCGCCCGTCTGCAGGGGATGGCTATGTATCGCGTCGACAAGACACTCGATTATAAAATAAAAACGTGACAGTAACAATTAATTTCAGACTCTCATCGAGGGTTAACAACTATTCTATCTCTTAAGTTTTCGAATTAGATTAAAATAAGAAGTATTTAGCTTCTCAATATCTGATCTTTTGTTGAGAGAGTTTTCTTCTTTCTTAATTTCAATCATTTGATGAACCAGCCTTTTCTGAAAATTTGCTGTCTACCGAGTACTTTCACATCGTCGAAATTAAAAGTATGCCAGAGCGGCAGAACATGCCCTGAAAGAGTTATATACTTTTGATTTCGCCGATGTGAAAGTACTCGGTAGACAGAACATTTTACAGAAAAGGTTGTTTCATGAAATGGTTGAAATTAAGAAAGGAGAAAACTCTCTCAACAAAAGATCAGATATTGATAACCAAAATACTTCTTATTTTAATCTAATTCGAAAAATTAAGAGGTAAAATAGTTGTCAACCCTCGATTAGAGTCTGAAATTAATTGTTATTGTCACGTTTTTATTTTATAATTGTCTTGTCGACGCGATACATAGCCATCCCCTGCAGACGGGCGATATGATAACTCAGTCTGTATCATGCTGTGTTTGGTAGAATGGTGACTCATGAAATCAACTCGTCATTCATAAATGTTTTTACTGAATTTTTATTCTCTTGAAAGTTTTAGAGAAAATTAGTTTTTTCAAATATTTTTGAAAATTCAATATCCTTCACATTGCTTATATTCTTTATATTGTTTCGAGATGTACAATTTTTGTTGATTTTTTTTAAGAATCCTTTTTCATTCTTAGAGCCTTGAAGCAGATTTTAAATAAATCGAAACGTCAGCGATTAACTGATCTGGTATTTGACCTGATATCCACTCATTCAAGAATTCATCATTGGTCGTAAATCAATTTCAATCTGTATTACATTGAAGAGATGTGCGACTGGAATTTTGTTTGTTTTTTGTTAATATAATTGCTGAATTCTCGAACTTTCTCATAATTCTTTCAACGGCGCTGGATATTTTTCTGCCCATTAGATCTGTTATCCGTACGGAAAAAAATCATCTCTTCGGGAATATGGTTTAATGCTGATCGCAGAAAAATGAGAGGAATCCATAAGAGGATCGTATGACGCCCCTAGAAAGAGTTACTTGTGAAAACAGAGACTTTAGACAATGGTAATAAAAGTTGTGAATACTTCAAATTTAGTGAAAGTTGATGGCCATTACACTGAACTGCGCTTTTCAGAGAACAGAGAACTTTTTTGAGAATTGAGTTATTGGAGTAGATTTTGATGTTATTTCAATTCGAAAATATGGAAATCCTTCATAAATCTAATTATGTGTCCATTAGTTGCAGATGGTCCATCATTTCGATTTCTTTAAGTTCATTTCAGTTTGGATTTCTCAAGGCAAAATCGACGTCTATGGCGATAAACAGCTTACTGTGCATAATTTTCTATTCTTTGGAAAGAAAGTTAATACACTAAGGCTCTTTTTTCGATATTTCTGAGGCTTTTGATTGTCCACTGTTGACATCTTCAGGGTTAGTTGGATATGTCTAACTTTTCTAGAGCTGCCATGTCGCTTCTATTCTCGTATTTGTCAAATAGGCATCAATGTGTCGCTTCTGATGGTATACAATCGAAAAATGAATGCCCATAAAATGGGTGTTTCTCTGGGGTGGATTTTGTAACCGTTACTTTATCTCTTTTTTATATACGGTGTTCCTCTGAGATGAATTTCATAATTTTTGCGGTTCACGCCACACCAGTTAAGAGTGGTTCTTACCTCAAAATGCTCTCATACAGATGAAATAGTGGCATCTGCTTCCAGTGGTCTATGAACTTAGAAATTGCATGCAATAGTGACTGAGTCGCTTCTTCTAGTGGCCTTTCATGATATAGTTCGATCCGGACTTGCCTACGGTATTTTGGGGTCATCCTGCCTCCAGCCAAAGAGTCTCTGGATTGCAAAGAAACGCACAGGTTGTTGCTTGATAAGGTTAGTGGGATGATTGTAAGGATTCCATCAGAAGGTTGAGGGATCTCACTCTCCTTCAATATATGTTTTCATTGTTTATTACAAGTAAAACAAACGTGAAAAAGTATGATCTGAGGTGCAATCTTCACTCCTTCAACACTTAATTCTGGCAAAATTTTCAGGTGTTTTTTCATTGTCTTAGTGTGAGTCGAAATGAATTGATCTATTGGTGACTGACATTTCTCAATAAGCTTCTCTTCAATAAGTTATATTGGATTGCCACTCAAATCCTTTAATCGTCTTTGTAAGGAATTATCTAGTACAGAAATGTTTTCATTCTTTCAGTGAATATATGGCCAATGCTCTTTCTGATCCTAGTTTCATTACATAATCAACAGGAATAAATAATTTCATTTTTACTGCTTGTAGTATTCAGAATTCATTCCAAATGTTATGTATATTTATTGATTATTTCTGTTTTCTACTGAATATACCGTTTGTAACTGAAACTGGACTGTAATTTTTTTTCTATTTGAAATATTTTGATGAGATTTGGCTATCGGATAGAAGACAACATTTTGAATTTGATAACATTGATATATTTGACATTTCGTTTCCGGTTATGCCGGATTGTATCTGAAAATTCAATTGCTCATTTTTTACGGGGTGTCAAAAATTCAAATTTCAGGTTTCCTCAAAAAGTAGGTTTTCTTCTGACACAACCATATCGGGCCTTCCGGTATTACAGAAGCAGTATTTTTTATACCACTCACGTCACTCTATTCTTGACGGTTGCGGAGTTCTAGTGGCAAATACCTAGGCAATTTTTGCAGATTTGAATTGTGGAGGCCGTTACTTGATGTAGATCCATGATATAAATGAGATAAAAAACACAAGGTTTAACTTTAATCTACACTTTATTTGAAAAAATTCGACGACGTTTCGCTGACACAGCAGCTTTATCAAGAATGAAAAACAGAATGAAGGGTATGGTATTATAAACAAATCATAGAACAAGTTGGATGAATAACAGGAAAATCCACACCGAGCCATTGTACAGTTAGTATGAAAGGTAATAAAAACTAATTAAACAAGTTGAGTAGGGGTGAATAATTCACATCTACCTGTTCATTCAAAAGCTTGTCCGAATGTTTGTATCTATTTATTTCTAATGCTTCTAGGAGATCTAATTTTGAACTTTTGATTTTATATGTCAAAGTTTTTATTGAATGAATGGTTTTCTTTTATTAGGTGGTTTGAATAATTTGAATCAGATTTATTTTTATCGAAGCTACGTTTATGTTCAGATGTTCTTATGCCAAAACTCCTATAGGTCCTACCGATATAAATTTTATCACAAGAACCGCAATTGAGTTTATAGATTCCTGATTTACTTGATTTTTCAACACGAGATTTATTATTTTTAATATGTTTACCTAAGTTATTAGAAGTTTTGAAAGTTATATTAAGATTTTGTTTGACGAGAAAGGATTTAATATTTGTACTTGTAGAACCGCAGAATGTTAAACTGTTGAATATTTTATAGTCTTAATGAATAGGATATACTTCATTTATTGCTTTCTGATACAGTTTTTACGAATGATTAGATCTATCATATCCGGATTATATGAATTATTAATGGCTATCTGTTTGATGATGTTTAACTCTTTATTATAATCTTCTACTGATAAAGGTAAATTGAGTAACCGATGTACCATGCTGTTTAAAGCTGCAACTTTGTGTTGAATTGGATGTAATGAGTAGTTATGTATAATTGTATTAGTATGTGTTGGTTTACGAAAGACCGAAAAAACATGATTATTATTTTGTTTAGTGATTTTTAAATCCAAAAATTAATGGAATCGTTCTGTTCGATTTCTATCGTAACATTCTGCGGTTCTGCAAGTACAAATATTAAATCCTTTCTCGTCAAACAAAATCTTAATATAACTTTCAAAACTTCTAATAACTTAGGTAAACATATTAAAAATGATAAATCTCGTGTTGAAAAATCAAGTAAATCAGGAATCTATAAACTATTACCTTTCATACTAACTGTACAATGGCTCGGTGTGGATTTTCCTGTTATTCATCCAACTTGTTCTACGATATGTTTATAATACCATACTCTTCATTCTGTTTTTCATTCTTGATAAAGCTGCTGTGTCAGCGAAACGTAGTCGAATTTTTTCAAATAAAGTGTAGATCAAAGTTAATGTTTTTTATCTCATTTAATTTTTGCAGAGTTTCCCCATTCGATAATAACAATAACTACGTTGGCTATGCAAAATTTTTGTTCATACTTATAATATTCTGTGATCATAAAAATATCTGTGTGACATGTCAAAATTCCATTGTTGTTAATTATCGACATTGCGAATGAATGAATTCAGTTTTGAGTATGAAGATAGCGCTTTCTGTAAAATTGTTCAGCTTGAACGCTATTTTGCCTGCACTCTCCATAAATAAAGAGCATATCACTTTAGGTGTATTGATTCATACTAAAAACTGCATACACTAATTCGCAATGTCGATAATTACCAACAATGGAATTTTGACATGTCGCACAGATATTTTTATGATCACAGAATATTATAAGTATGAACAGAAATTTTGCATAGCCAACGTAGTTTTTGTTATAAGCGAATGGGGAAACTGCAAAAATTGCCTAGGCATTTTCCACTGGAACTCCGGAATAGAGTGGCGTGAGTGGTACAAAAAAAAAGATAAAAAATATTGCTTCTGTAATACCGGGTGGCCCGGAATGGTTGTATCAGAAGAAAACCTACTTTCTGAGGAAAAACTGAAATTTGAAACTTTGACACCCCGTAAAAAATGAGCAATTAATTCTTTAGATACAATCTTGTATTCTCGTGTTAGGAGATGTTGAGCTAAACCAATTGTCACTGTTAATCGCTTTCTAGAACAAAAGATGAAATTTGCGAACAATAAAGATTGTGTTTTGTTTTTCTTTCAAAAATATGCCAAAAGTTTGTAGGATGAGATGAACAATTAAAACGAGCAAAAAACATACAGGGTGTCCTATTTGAAAATCGAAAGTTTGTATCGTTTACGGCATAACCGAAAACGAAATGTCAAACATATTAATGTTATCAAATTCAAAATGTTGTCTTCTATCCGATCGTCAAATTTCATCGAAATATTCCGAATAGAAAAAGTTACAGGGGTGGCTCTAGTTTCAGTTACACCCAGTAGGCATCGTTGAAGAATAAAATGAAATATTTCGGAAATATGGCATTACTTTCAAATTTTCATCGGTACTCTTTTTAACATTTTATGCGCCTGAATACCCAAACCGTCGAACAGTACTTTTTTACTTTCCTAAAGCCAGGACAGCTTTTTATCATAATTCTCTTTTCTTGAGAATAATGCGCTTATATAATTGGCATCTGAATGATATAGATCTTTTATCTACTAGTTTTTGGTTTTCAAGAAGAAGTTACACTTATATTCGTATCTTTTCAGCTTTTCTTTTAATTTAAGGTTTTCTATTTTCATGTCGAAATTAATAACATTAAAATTAAAGTCAGTATTTATAATTCGTTAAAATTTTTTTGTTATTGGGCTAGCCTGTTGGGGTTCCTGTATGAGGAAGTATTCCCTGTTATTGGGCTAGCCTGTTGGGGTTCCTGTATGAATAAAAATACAAAAAATTATAGAATTTGAAGTATTCCACGCGGATCAAAATTATTTTTCCGCAAGAATGGCGACTTCATACCGCATGTGAACGAATCGAGGAATTGACCAGGTGTATTTTCGTGCTGTATTCAACAGCTTACTGCAGTTCCTTTTCAAGTTCAATTAGATAGACAAACTTTCTGTTTTCATGTGAAACGCCAACACTATTTTTGCACCTTCTGCGAATTAAGAAGCACAACGGGCCTATTTTACTAATGGAAAAATGGTTTTTAAAGAAAAACGAAAAAGTGAAGCACATCTAACCTATAAACCCGCCTCATTCAAATAAGAAATGCCCCAATGTTTCAATAATATAGACGTTTAAAAGAAAATGATTAACTAACTAAATTTTAACACATCAATAGTAGGGTACGGTCGAAAAAGTGAAAAAGATATTGAAAAA
The DNA here is from genome assembly GCA_013387265.2 of Cryptolaemus montrouzieri. NCBI lineage: Eukaryota > Metazoa > Arthropoda > Insecta > Coleoptera > Coccinellidae > Cryptolaemus > Cryptolaemus montrouzieri. The sequence goes on from JABFTP020000185.1 coordinate 133,094,009, forward strand.
TCGCCAAATCATGAAAAGCTCATGAGGAATCAGCATATTATCCTCCGTGTGTGAAACGATCAGAAAAATGACGTGAAAACCTTAGATCACATGAATGCTTAAACCCTGATCGCGATTAACAATACAAATAAAGATCATGCGGTTATTAAATTCTATAATGAGAAAGATATATTCTATTTTGTATTCAGTTTGAATCAGAGTGAAAAAAGTATATCAAGTGAGTGTGAATATAATCCATGCTAGAACGATTCTGATGTTCCGGAATAGTGAGCTCGTCTAGTGACCGCAACGTAATATTATAGTAATGTGAAATTCTATTAAGAATAGCTTTCATTCTTCATTTCCGTGTATCAAATCAATTTATGAAAAAGCTAATTAAGTGAAAAGAGTAAATCATTTTATAGAAATAGCAATAATGAAATACTAATAAAAATGATGATATGAATCATCACTTAAAATTCAATTAAAATGAACGTAAATGACTGATCTTTTTCGATGTACATTTTCTATATCTCGGTTATTCGTCTAATATGATGCCCAAATATTGTGAAGGTACTTTATAAATAGAAAGCAAGGACAAAGAGAATTTTTTTATGAAATATTTTTAAGCTATAATATAAAGTACAGCAAAAGCTCTTTATTCGCGCTTCTTACATTCGCGTTTTCACACGGATAAAAATAATGCGACCCAATTCCTATATTCGTGGCTAAAGGTTTCTTTATTCACAGATTTAATTGATACATCGGTACATACATATATATTAATAAATAGGATTCGGTATCCTTTGTAAACGCGTCATTAAATAAACTAATATGGAAGTAAAATAGACTTTATAACTACTACGCCTAAAGTTTGTTTTTGAATGATATCACCGCTGCATTAGTTCGACTCTTCTTTCACAAAAGCCGCCTTCGCCACGGTCGGTGTGACAATGTATTAAAACGAAATGTTTAAGTATATATATTCTTTTTAAAAGAGAGAATTTACAAAAATTCGAATAATTGTATTTACAATAACTGCTTATATCTATAATTTTGGTGTGTGTCAGAAAAACACAATCGTAAAAAACAAGCGAATAAATAGAACACCAGCGGAAAAAAACAGACCATGCCCGTTCCTTAATCAGGCATCTAAACTCGCATCATGCCTCCTACGATTGCCCCTAAAGTGTCAGCACAGGAAATGTAACAGGAGAACCATACTATCTTGCGTATGATTCAATAAACGAGTGAAAAACCCTGTGGAAAAAACTCGTTTCCCTGTCGCTATGCACTAGCAATAGCTTGTCTGTTTATGTTGTGTTAGTGTCGTGTATACAAAAAGAGCATCAAAAATTTTTCTGCTTAGCAGTTTCATTCTCTCATTCTCATCTTGCACTCCATGATTTCCAGGACTTCTTCACGAAAACAAGGGTGAAAAGGAAGGGAGATTGGGACAGGAAAAATCTGCAACAATGGAAAAAGAAAACCAGCAGAAAAATATTTCGTCAAACATACCCAACTCTTATATGTCTAAACTCACTTGAATCTAGAACCTAACTAATTCTCCTCTGTTTATCAACAGGGAACATCTCTTACACATTTTGGGAATGAAACCTTACGGGGGTGTAGCCCTTGCCTTATCAACATACACCATGGGAATAAAGCCCTAAGGGGGAGCAGTCCTAGCTTTATCTAAGAACTTAACTAATGCTCCAGTGTTTTTCAACAGGGAACATTTCATTCACATTATGACATTTGTCATAATTTAAAAATGAATGTCGAAATAATTTTGCAAATTTTTTCTATAATTTATTCAAGATTCACGAAGAAATAATATATGGGCGATGTCATCCCAAATTCTTGGGTTCATAATGAATCTAGAACATATATAGATCATAATCGGCATCACTTAGAAGATCGCGGCTCTCTCGGTCAAACAGAGAGGAATTGTTTTGTTGAGTTTGAATATTGAAGGGATTTCCAAGGATAAATGTGACAGTTCCACTCATGTGTCAAAATGCACGTTTAAGAACACAGAAATTCGAGTTTGATATCGGATAAATTGCATAGAAATAGGAAGGAAAGTAGGATATTATTGGATAAATTTGCCCATAGAAAATCCTTGCGTTTCCATAGCAACGCAACATTCACAACGAATAGCACGGTTTTAAAACTGTCAAGAACAGCCATTTTAGTACCTGTTGTAAAGTTTCTGCAGATATAAATTAAAATGTCTCGTTTTAGAAGCACCAGTGAAGCAAAAATAAATAATTCTATGCAGAATTCTATCCCCAAAAATACAAGAAACATGCACATCTCGATTTGGAATCAATTCAGTATATTCTGCAAGGAACGAACGTTCGATTTGGGTAAACAGCATTCTATTGAAGATATTGGAGAAATTCTTATGGATTGGGGTTTCAATATGAAACAAATGAATGGACAAGATTACAAAGAATACGTGGTCAATACAATGTGGAACACAACTGCGAAAATGATGCAGAATATGTATTTCGAAAAATCTAACCTGAGTTTCAATCCCATTACCGATTCAGCAATTAGAAAGGCTCGTGAAGCTCGCAATTTTAAAATGAAGATGTTACAAGGGGATGTGGAAAAGCGCAAAGAATGTTCCGTTGCATCAACAAGTACTGAAATTGATAGCATGGCTCTGTACTGGGACGAAAATGCCCCGATAGGTTTGTTGAAAAATTTTTCCATATTGTTGCTTATGAATTAGCATAGCGTGGCGGTGAAGCAGCAGTTTGCAAGGTACACTTTTTCAAAGAGGAAAAATTTAATAACGGGGAAGTGACTGGTCGTATTTAATATAATCCAGTATTCTCGAAAACTTGCCAAGGCGGCTCAAATAAGGAAAACCCAGATTCATGTTCTGTGAGGTTGTTTCATAAGATATTGTCGAAAAGACCCGATCATATTACAAGTGATAGATTATTTCTGGCTCCCAATCAATTTTGGAAAAACAGTGCTTCTAAGGGTTGGTACAAAAATATGCCTTTGGGAATAAATGAAATATCCAAATGGACAGAAATTTCAGCAGAGAAAGTTGGACTGGATACGAAAAATAAAAAGATCACAAATCATTCTCATAGATCCAGTGTTGTTTCGAATCTGAGGCAGGTGTCAGTGAACAAGAATTGATCAAACTAACCGGACACTCTACGGCAAGCTCTATTAAGCCCTACATGCAACTGAGCAATTAGCATAATTTGAATCTTGTTTCAAATCTTGGAAAAACTTCTGCGAATGCTGAATCTTCCATAATTCCTCAGGTATCGTCCCATATAAAATCGAGCCGGAGTGAAAAGATTGTATAAACTAATTGCATTTTCAATAACTCCTCATTCCTATAATAACTAAATATGTTTGTAATGAATGCTTTATGATTTTCTCGTTGAGTTTGTGTGCATTTCTTAATAAAGTTCATTTTGTACGTTTTGTCATTCGCGGAATTTTCTCAGCAAATACCACTCGATAGATTTGGCAGGATATTTTTCTATGCTCGTTTTCTCTTACTTGCTTTTCGGTAATTCAACTCGACCTGCTCGACAAAATCACTCGAGCTACGCTCTCGTGTTTTAGTCGTTCTCGTTGAATTGCCTGCAGGTAAGTATTCGAAAACGCGCATAGAAAATATCCGGCCAAATCTGAGCTATTTTGGTATTACTCACGATTATACTTCAAAATTGGCAAGCAAGAACAAGGTGGAAGTGATTATGCTTCAGGAGACTCACACTGCGACGGAAGAACATCTCCGCGAAAGAGGAAATATCGCAGGTTATGTATTTTTTGATTATCTCCTTAGTCCTATTTATGGCCTTGCTTGCTATGTGAAATTTTCATCATTCAATCATATTGAACTTGTACAGAAGGGCATGTAGTGGTGTTTTCTATATTGCGTTCAAATTTTTTAATGTGTTTGTCGTTAATATTCATAAACCGCTTGGCTAAATCTGGCCCATCAATTTCGATAATATTTTCCCCACCCTGCTATTTCGTGGTGACTTCAATTGCCATCACAATCAATGGGGTTATACAGAAAACGACAGGAATGGGATTTCATTAGTAGTGAAACACCCCAACCCCGGTGTATGAAAGACGATGCAAAATGCATCGCTTTTATGTAAATTGCAATACCTGAATTAGCTGTTGGAATCAGTACACAATAGCTCAATTACGTTTCAATAATGTCGCAAGTTTGATAAACGAATGTTGAAATCAATACTAAAGAATCTGAGTATAATTCAAAATAATGTGTCAAGTTAAAACAACTGTGTAAATCAATATAAAATAAATTCAGTACATTTCGAAGTTTACCAAGTTACGAAAGCAAAGGTCTTGAATAAGTCTATGAAAATAACTCTTCAAAATAAATATTAGAAAATGTCAGTGCAGTTCAAATAGATCATTTGCCAAGAAGAAAAAATATGTGAAAATAATATGGAATTTGAGAAATGATTATTTCAACTCGTCCTCAGTGCGTTTAGAAATTACGTACCATATACTTCAAGAAATTCGTGAAAATTAAATAGTGCGCAGAAATATTAAAAGAAATTCAGAAAGTAATCACCTGTGGGACACAACGGGAACGGTGCTTCTTCTTCCCCTGTCCGGCTTCTCGGAGAGGAACAATTTGCGTCTTCCATTCTTCTGGACTCATGTTATGCACGATTAATTAACTTAAATTTAATTCCGATTCACACGAACGAGTAAATTCACAGAGCTTCGAAAATTGAATAACTGAATTATTAGAGTAACTGCACATCTGACGAAAAATAAATCAATAATAATCATAATGATAATGAAAAAAAAAAATCCTTAACGTCGCGATCGTGATACTTATATATGCGTGACCCAGCAGCCATTACCCCCTCACTTCCCTCTGCCCTTGGTACTCAAGTACCTGTTACATAGTCTTTTACAGACGCGTTCCTTCGTCGCGACGTGGGAATTGCTGTTTTAGAAAATACCAGCTGTGGAATCGTGGATAAACGAAAGGATGCTTAAGAGCTTAGGTATTAGGCGAATATTGTTTTCGCTGGATTTCTTATCTGAGTTTAGATAAATTCCTTCGCCTCGATGTTTACCCTTTGGGGTGATTTTAAGCTGCCTTAAAAATACGTAATATTCTACTATATTGAGAATTTAAAATTAAATTATTGAATCATTCTGGCAAATGACCGTCTTTTCACTGTAATTGTGAATTCAGATGAACAATATGAAATGTTATGCAGGTAGATCTACAAAATACAGTTATCACAGTTGATAATAAAATGCAACTAGATCAAAACCAAGAAATATATGGATAGTTTTAGCAAATCAACAAAAAAATTGACCCCGGTTCTGGGTCGTCTCAGTGGAATGGATGGAAGCAAATGATTTTCAACTTAAATTCGATGCGGATGCAAAGGACACTTTTCATTCTGCCAGATGGAATCGCGATTATAATCCTGATCTTTGTATGGTTTCTAACGACTCTGAATTGTTTCCCTTACCTGTTCGTCGTAAAGTAGTTTCAGATTTTCCTCACAGTCAACACAGGCCAGTTATTATTTCGTTAGGTTTTCAATTTACATTTGCAGATTCATTAGAAAACCAAGATGGAATTTCATAAAAGCTCGTTGAAATGATTTCACTAAATGGGTAGATAGTGACTTGAGATGGGTTCGCCCTTGAGTAGAAATTATTCCCAGTTTATGTTTTTCATAAGATTATCAGCAAAATCCTCCCAGAGAAAAAGCCGATGCACTCCTTAGTTCTTTTAATGATAGCAGAAAGAATAAATGGAATGAGTTGATGAATGGTCTGAATTTTCGTCATTCCAGTAGAATTTCCTGGGATTTGTTGAGGACATTAGGCAATGCTGATCCCGTTTCGAAAACTCCGTCTAATATGAATCCGAATTCTGTAGCATTTAGGCTTGTTAATGTCTCTAAAAGTGTAAATGTTTAAGTAAAGCGATCTTATCACTCAACTCATAGAGTATATTGTTAAATGTCACTTATTAGACGTTCCGACATTTGATAAAAGCCGTCTTGCGTATTTCGTTGTTTCATTTTGCCATTGGTTACATAAATTATGATCGGGTCTACCGTTATCTTTTTAATTTATAATGTCGGCTGAAAAAATTGAAAAACTAGTTTCGATACAAGAAAAACCAGTGTTACCGCTTAAAGTGAAACTAGAGATGCTTGATCGTTTACTCCTTGGAGAGTTTGCATCCATATCACGCTCATTCAATGTTAACGAATCAATTCTAATCAACTGTACGATCGATAAAAAATCCAAAGATAAATTAAGGGTGTCTGTAGCTTCAACTTCACTATCAGCGAAAATTGTTCATGATCCAGCAAAAGAAAAAACAGAAGTGGCGTTATCATTCTGGATGCCCCTAAGTGGTTCAATTATCCAGGAGAAGGCAAAGTGTCTTCACGCACATTTTGAATAACCTAGGAGTGGTTGTGGTAGTGGAGGTAGCATCGGAAGTTGGTTCAATAAATTTACGGTGCTACAATTATTGCATAGCATTAAAATCATTGGAGAAGCTGCAGCAGGAAAATATCCAGAAGAATTTGCAAACCTAAAGATGGTGGATACAAACCTGACCAATTTAAGGCAGCAAAGGATAGAGCTACAATGCTGCTATGCTCTAATGAAGCTGTAGATTGTGTCATTAAACTACTGATGCTCAACACACCGTTAAATCATCTTGCTTCAAAAATTGGAACCAAAACGACCCGCCAGTGTTTTGGCGTGCTGATAAGAAATCGGGTTACAAGCACCGGTTCCGGCATTGTTTTGTTTCAGAAGTTGAAATTTATTTTAAAAAAAGACATTAGACTTAGAAGCTGTTCTGGTGTTGGACATTGCACCAAGTCATCCTCGCGAACTTGAAACTATGCATCTAAATGTAGAAGTGATATTTTTACGGGTCGGCAAGAACACCTGTGCGAGTGAAATAGCGCCCCTCTTGTTGCGCGTTAACTTTGCCGTTCACGTGGCCAAGATCTCAGTTCTCAATGAACCTTTGAGGTTTTTAGAAGAGCCAAACGAACAGGACCGTATCTAATAAATTTCATTTCAATATTTCTAAGTTTTGGTGAGGATGAAGTTCGTTTCCAATTTGAAAGGGAATAAATTGAGTGGGCAATCCAGGAAACGATTACGAATGTCCTTCATTTCATGAAACGAGAAGGGATGCAGAATGAACCAGTAATTTCTTCGAAAAGGTTCAAAAACGTGTAGCAGGAGTAGGTTTGCGAACTGTGCAAAAAGTTTGGAGCGAAATCAAGAAATTTGAAGAGTGGAGTTCTCATAGTTTGAGTTGCACCTTTTAAATGATTATTCCCAGTAAAAGTACCAGTTTTCCTCGACCCTCTGTGGATATTTGAAAATGTTCGCCTGTCTGGTGTTTCTCGATTTAGAAAGCGCAGCTGATATAATTGCCCAGCTTCCCTTGTGTTTCTGTCAGCTAAACCGTACATGTACATATTTTCTTAAAGCAATAACTTCTAAAGTCTTAAAACTAATCGTTAATTTAATAGACAATTCCAGCAGACACTGGTTCAACTTTAACAACTGTCAATAAATAAATGAAAAAAATCAAAGCCTACTAGTCATTTTTTTAATTATAAGTGCTTTCAATTCAGGAAATGCATACAGTCGTTTAATAATTTTTTGCTCGAGAACTGTCTGAGATACGAAAAAATTACAACCGTCAAAAAGTTTCTAAATTGAACGAAGATGACGAAAATTGATTGTACGATGATCAGTGGCGTACTGCAAAAAAGTTTGAAAGGGCAGAAGAAGACATGGCTCCGGAAAATGAAACACCTTTTAAATTCTAGTTGAAATTTAGAACGTGTAATAATGGAGGCTGTAAAAAATAGCTTGCATTTCAAATTTGGGCTGAATATTTCAAAAACTGCAGGAGTTTCGAAGAAAAAACCAATTTCTTCCGAAAATTTCAACACCCTGTAGCTTCGTAACGAAGCTTTTGCGGACCTATGTTTATATGAAATTTTTCTTAAAATTGCACGTAGATTTACCCCCTCTAGTGCTGACATACTATTATGTAACACCCTGTATATCGAATACAAAACTAATGAAAATGCTGTTGGTTAAAATTTTGATGATTGCTTATATTATCATTTCCAGATAATGCTATTTTCTTGTGACAAGTAGGTTAGAGTACAGTAAAGCGTAAATTGATATAAAAGTGATACTAGCCTAACGTATCAACGAATTAGTTGGTACACGGTAAAATGAAGAAGGACGGCATGCAGCCAGCCTGCTGTACAAAATAAAACGAACTTCGGATACCGAAAAGCACGCTCCATAAGCGTTCTCGAAAGTTATCCGTAATTAGAAACCGTAAAAACGGTTTTCGTCGTGCGGACGTTGAGAATTATCCTACAAAATTGGCTATTCACATACAATTTTTTTTTGTTAATCTTGTTTGGGAAACATTACTATTATGATCTAGTTTTTGCAATTTCGTTTTAATGATACGTTTCTTTTATGATCAAGGGAACAATGTTCTGCAAGTAGTTATGGAAAATTTTCAAATGTTATCTCTTAACAGAAATCATCATTATTATTTTTCTTGAATGGTGTTATCTGGAAAATTATCAATTATCCGGTAATGCACACTACAGAAATAAAAGAATCCATTAATGAGTAATCATTCATTTACAGAATTAAATTATTCATTGTACGAATTCATAATTCTGAAGAACAAATGTCAATTAGTGCAGTAATGTGTAATTGTATTTATACAATTTTAGAAGTGATAGATAACAAGTATCATAACTACATTAGTAGATAATTATTAATTACATTACGTCAAGTAATCATTCGTTATTTGTGGTGTTACCAGAAATGAATAACAGAATTTTTGTTCTTGTTCAATTATTCAGCAGTCAAGGCATTAAACGAATGAACTATCGATTTTTTGCAGTTTGGTACGATTCGTGAGATTCTCTAGGAACTTTGTGAACTAAACCCAAACTACATTTGTGCATGAGAAATATGCTTTCCAGAATTGCATTTTTTGAGGTAAAGAATTATGAAAAATTCGAAAATCCGCATTTTTTATTCTTCTCTCTTCTCTTTCTCTCTTCTAGAAATTTCGGGCGTTTGACGGGAACATTCGAGACATTCGTTCACGCCGATATGAATGTTGCGCCTGTAGGAATTAAAGTCATTCTGAATTGTAACTTGAAGGCAATACTACGTCGATACAAAGTTTATTATTAAATAGTACAAAATGCGTGCAGCGAAGAAATCTAAAACGTATCATTTTAATAACGATTGGAACGACGAATTTTTTTTTGTCTGGCGAAGGATAAGTGCATTTGTCTTATAAAACCAGCCAAAAAATCAAAAGCTGCTACGATCGTGTCGTTTAAAATATCTCATATATTGGCCATATATTGACCATTCGAAGATGGATTGGTTGTGAAGGAAGCATTTATTGAAGCGGGTGAGACTTTATTTGGAGATTTTAAAAATAAAACAAATCATGTCTGCTATTAGAGAACTTCAGTTATCTCGTCCGACTGTCACAAGACGTATTGAAGTCATGAGTCAGGACATCGTAGATAAACTAAAACATTATATCATGAAATGTACATACTTTTCTTTACAGTTCGACGAATCCACCGATATGACAGACATTGCCAAGCTGTGTATTTTTATTCGGATGGTATTCAATGACATGTTGGCTATGGAAGAATTTTTCATTCTTCTGAAAGGAAGGAACCATGGCGAAGATATATATGACGTTTTCTTCAATTTTGTAAAAAATACGTGCTATATAAACTAGTGTGCATTACAACCGACGGACCACCAGCCATGACTGGAAACAAAAACGGTTTTGTGGCATTGTTTCAAGCTAATGAAGATTTTCCTTCATTTTTTCATTCGATTGTTTCAAAAATTTTGAACACGGAGGAAATTATGGGCATTGCAACAAAAATTGTGAATTCCATCCGTGCATGTAGCCTACAACGGCGGCTCTTTAAGTTGCAGTTGGAAAATAGGGAGTCAGCTGAACACATTGATTCAGTTCTTCACACGGCCGTCAGGTGGTTGAGTCGTGGAAAATTCCTAGAAAGGTTTTAAGAATTACTGCCCGAAATAACAGATTTTCTAGACGAAAGAGGTGATGACACTCAGATGTTGAAAAACGACTGACATCACAATGCACTTGAACACCATTAACTTGGAGCTTCAAGGTAAAGGAAAAACTATTAATGAGATGATTAGCTCAGTAAACGCATTCGAAAGTAAATTGCAACTTATGATGGATGAACAGAAAAGAAAGGATCTGAAACATTTTCCGTCTTTGAAAGCAAGGATTCCTCAGTTGAATTATGATACGTATGAGGCTGAATTATCGAATATTTTGGGACAATTCGAAATGTGTTTTTATGATTGAAATAAATTGGAATATATAGCATGATTTATGAGTTATCCTTTTCATGTAAAATGTCAGTTTAATATGAACTCATGTTCTGTTGAAAATGGGTTGGTGCAGATTATATCAGATATACATCTCAAAGCTACAGAATCTAATACAAATTTCTGATGTTTCATATCTGAGGATAAATATCCGAATATAAGGCATATCGACCTTCAACTGACGGCAATGTTTGGGTCAACTTACTTGTGCGAGTCTGCATTTTTGGAATTTTAATTGAGTCAAGATATCGCAATCGACTAACTGACGATCATCATGCTTACGATTAGCACTCAGTGGTTACGTACCATCTTATGAAAAGTATGCTGTGTATGCTGAGGACATGCAGTTCCACGCTTCAACCTCCAAAGTCACTCCTTAGTTAAGTTTAACACCATATGTTTTAATTCTTTCTTTTTGTAACAATTCGTAATTATGAATAACTATGAGTTTTTCATTGATATTATAGAGAAGAACCTAACTAAACCTAACTCAAACCTTGACTAAAATAATGTATCGTGTATGTACGACAACCCTGCATCACACATACTTGCAGTCGATCGTAAGTAGTCTAAGAATATGGAGGGGGATCGTCAGCAGTTCAAGTTTGAGCACCCCTGGTGTGCATTCTAACACAGGTCAACATTTGATCTAAACGAGAACACTGCTCGCGATATATGGTACTAGGGATTTTTGGGGTCGCTGAGGACGTTGAGCGGGTTGGTGTAGCCTCATCACGTCAAGTTCAAGGTTATTTCAAGCATAGAAAAACCCGTCAAAAAAATCTGGAAAATTCATGGCTATGTTTTTTATATCTCCGAGTCCAAATACGTTGTTTGTTTGTTATTGATCCTATCTCTGTAACCCGCGGAATCGCGTTAAAATATTTTTAATTTTTTTAAACATATAGCTCGCTTTCATGATCTTTCATGATTGGGATTATTTCCAGTTGTTGGCCAATACGAACTCGTCCCGCTATTTAGAAAACTAAAGAGAGATTTGTTCCTATAAAAGTGCTGAAATCTACTTTTCAAACTTATAAAATTTGAGTGAATTCCATACCATATTAAAATCACTATTTCGCTCCTTCAGAAGCGTTTTCTTCAAATAATCTGAAACGTTAATTTTACCTTTCGTAATCAAAACTTCAAGTCTCAAATGTCCTTATGCCTCCTTCACTTTAAAACTAGAGAAAATCCCATACAAACCTTTCAACGACTTTTTCGCACTTAAGGGTGCTCTTCCCAACAACCACTCATTGTGAATATTTCTCACTTTGTCTATACGATTCGAATAATAATTAACCGTTCAACTACTCTAATTGACCCAATTATTTCCAGGTGCAACACGGGAAATTGGAACTGCACTTACAAGAATATGCCTCCGTCATAAAGCCGTAGAAGCAAGAATGAAAACCTTCACCAGGTAAGATATCATTGAAACTATTTTAAAAATGTGTACACTATGAATTTTCTATAGAAGAAGCTCATTTCCCAAACTAACAAAAACTAAGTACAACTGAATGCACAAATTCTGGGAAAACTTATGCCGCTTACGATAAATGAAATGAGGAAAGTACAAACTTTTTCCTTATTAAAAATTTTATGGACATTGTTGCCACCTGTATCATACACAGTATGTCGTTCCCGAACTCATTTTTTTAGCGCCCATACAAGTGACACGATCTGTTGAACGACACCGGTACCATGTTACTACATTCTTCAGGAGTGTCTGAGAATTTTTTCCCCAGTATTGGTTCATTAGTTCTCGAGATAGACGTGTTTGCGTGAACGTGTGTTTGGTAACCCAGTACAACACCGTGCGGCGATTAAATTTTGTTATGAACTTAGAAAAACGTTCACGGAAACGAAAAAAAATGATCGATTTGACTTACGGTCAAGGTGTAGTGTCGCGTATAACAGTTTACGCGTGGTTCAATCGGTTTAAGAAAGATAGAGTCCTTAGAAGACGACGAGAGAGCCGCCGGTCGTCAACAGCTGTTACCGACGAAAACGAGGGTCGTGTGCGCGCGCTACTTAACCAGGATTGTCACATGTCTCTCAGAATGTTAACAGACCAACTGAACATAGGTAAGGATAGCGTAGCTTTGATTTTGAAAGGAAAAATGAACCGTAGGAAGGTCTGTTCTCGATTTGTTCCGCACTCGCGTCGAATGTTGTCAAGATTTTATCGAGACTTGCGAGACCACTCCAGACTTTCTAATATCAATTGTGACTGGTGACAAGACTTGGTGTTCTCAATATGATCCTTTCACTAAGCGGCAGTCGTCCGCTTGGTTCAGTCTGGGCCCTGCGAGGCCTCAAAAGAAGACGATGCTCATCGCTTTCTTCGACTCCAAAGGTCTGATCCACCAAGAATTTGTGCCCCCAGGCGTCACCGTGAATGCTGCGTATTACGTAGAAGTGTTGAAACGTCTGAAACTACGGATTAATCGCGTCAGGTCCGAGTACAAGGATCCGGGATCGTGGCGTTTTCTGACCGAAAATCAGATTTCACGTATCAACCACGCCCCATACTCGCCAGATCTGGCTCCAGCAGACTTTTACCTATTTCCCAAGATAAAAATGCACCTGAAAGGACGATTTTTTGAAGATGTACCGAGCATTCAAGTGACTTGCACCGAGCGTCTCAGAGCGATAACTTCAGAGGAGGAGAGCCTTCGAATCACTTGTGGAGCGTTTAAAGGAGTGTATATTTAGGGGGGGGGACTATGTTGAAAGTAAATGGGAATAAATTGCGTTAGAAGTAATTTTCGATTTTTCATTTCAAAAGTTCGGGAACTTTTTCGACATACTGTGTATGTATGAAACTTCTAGAAAAAAAAACATAGAATAAATTCAATCTTTGGAAAGTTTGATCACGTTACAATCTCTTCAAAAATACTGTTTCACGAGCTACAATTAGAACATAAGATAAGAACTGGCTAGGGAAATTTCTACGATTAATTGGGACGAACAATTGAAAGACGCCAACGTTGATAATGTGTGGAAAAATTTCATAGATATCCTCTTTGTCTATTACCAATAATACTTCCTATAAGACTGGTCGTTGTAGCCCTCCGAAGCACCGACTAGATACAGACAATATTTACAAAATAATTCGGCATAGAAAATCACTGACAAAAATACATTCATCGTAGGCAACTAGAGGACTACGAAATTAGTACCTACTGAAACATGTCAGCTTGCTCGATGAATACAAAGAACGTTATGAGGCTTAGATAATAGCATCCACGAATTAGATTTCACGTCCTACAAATTGTGTTTCACAACATTCCCTAGAAACCTCCAATGTCCTAGCAGGTCAATTTTCATCTACCTTTACCGGTGATCCTATAGGACCACTGCATAACATTTTCACTAACCGTTGTCAACTGGATCTGAGCAACATCGCCATAACCGAACAAATTGTGGTGGAACACCTACCTCGGTTAAGGGCGGAAGTCCATATAGAAGCCTCAAAATCGGTAATTTTCAGCAAGATTTTTAAAGGTGATAAAATAATTTTATGGTTTTTAAACTTTAACACAGCTTTATTGAGCTGCCTTCGATGCGAGGTTCCAAACTGCTTCGTTTGTAGCTCATTGATCTGAAATGAAAAAACCACAGTGTTTTTCTTAGGACATATTAACGAAAAGAATAAACCTATAAAATGAGAAAATTCAATATAAAATAAGTTTTCGAAAAAAGTCAGAATTTAGGGCTATTTTTTCGACATTTTTGACCCCAAAAAAGTATTTTATTAACGTTTGAATTTGGGAGGCTTTTACTTGGTAAAATTCCATTATCAATAATACAAAACAAGTACTATGTTTTAAGGAATTTTACTTAATAATTGCGATTCGTAACGCGTTTCACTACACCGTAGCTTCTTCAGACGAATGAATGTACAGAAAATAAGAATGAGAATATAAATATGAATGTTCTTGATTAATTAAAAGCTTATTGGGTTGCTTCTTCTTGAGTGGTTATTTATGACAGGTATATCCAATAAAATTAAGGAATAGATTGCTCCCCGAAGAGATTCAATAGAGGTGAAGGGCTTAAATCGACTTGTTCATTGATGAGTCTACCTGAGTGTTTGTATTTATTGATTTCTAAAGCTTCCCAAAGATCTATCTTCCAATATTTATTATCTGTATGCAAAATTTCAAACTGTTGGTCGAAAGAGTGATTATTTTCTAAGAGATGATTCGCGTAATTTGAATCTGATTTTTTATTTGAAAAACTGCATTTATGTTCCGATATTCTAATATTAAAATTTCTATATGTTGTACTAATGTAGAAATTATCACAGTCATTGCAATTCAATCTATAAACACCTGATTTATTGTTTTACCTGGTTTGGTTTTATTATTTTTTATATATTTGCCCGAATTATTATTAGTTTGGAAAGCTATGTTGAAATTATTGCTACTTAAGAATGATTTCAGTTTCTCACTTGTAGTGCCAACGTAGGTTAAGGTGTTGAATTTTGTTTCAATTTATCGACAGGGTAAACTTCATTCAATGCGATTCTACTTTGTTTTTATTTAAAATATTATTTATTAGTTTGGGATTGTAACCATTATTTTTGGCTATTTGTTTAATCAAATTTAGTTCTTTGTTGAAATTTTCTGGTGATAACGGGATGTTAATCAATCTATGAATAAAACTATTGAATGCTGACATTTTATGTTGATATGGATGACACGACGAGTTATGTATTATAATATCTGTATGTGACGGCTTATGGTAAATTGCGAAAACATGTTTTCCATTTTCATTCGAAATTGTTACGTCTAAGAAATTTATCGAATTATTACTTTCTATTTCGGTTGTGAATCCAATTTTTGGATGTAATAAATTTATATGGTTTTAACTGTCTATCTGTTCCTGTAAAGCAAATAGTAATATGGTCTACATAGCGATACCAGTATAAACAATATTTACTGAGTGGATGATTATGAATTAATTTCTCTAAGTTATTCATGAATATTTCTGCTAACAAAGGCCTTAACGGATTGCTCATAATCAAGCCGTCTTCAATAGTATAATATTTGTTATTGAAATGGAAATAATTTTGATCTAAACAAATTTGTAATAATGAAAGAATATCTGATTTGATGATGGTATTGACATGATTCTTTTCTAATAATTCTTCAACTAAGTAATACGTATCTTTCGGAGGAATGTTGGGAAATAGATTCTTAACATCGAAAGAAATGAGTTTGGAATCAGGTGGTATAATGGTATCTTTGATATTGGCAATTAGTTCGTATGAATTTTGACGAAACAATTTAGATTTAAAATTGCAATGTTTTATTAGCATGTCGTTGAGGAATTTTGAAAGTTTGAAAGAAGGTGCCGTTACATAAGAAACAACAGTTCTATCTTCGAAATTATCACCTCATTGCAATTCAGATTATAAGATAATAAAAACAATTCGTGAAAATAGTACCAAGAACGATTTAGTATTCACTAAAGCAGATAAAGGTAACACCGTCATCGCGATTAGTAAAACTGATTATATTTCTAAAACTGAAGAATTCTTAACAGCCGGAAACTATATAACATTAACTAAGGATCCTACCGCCAAATTTCAAAAGTGGTTGAAAACATAATTTCGACAGCAAAATCATTAATTACAGACCACGAAAAATATACATTCATTAACTCCAATCCACAATCCCCGAATTATATTCGTTGATAAAACTTCATAAACCTAATTTTTTTTCAAAATTCCTCAACGACATGCTAATAAAACATTGCAATTTTAAATCTAAATTTTCGGTCAAAAATTCATACGAACTAATTGCCAATATCAAAGATACCATTATACCACCTAATTCCAAACTCATTTCTTTCGATGTTAAGAATCTATTTCCCAACATTCCTCCAAAAGATACGTATTACTTAGTTGAAGAATTATTAGAAAAGAATCATGTGAATACTATCATTAAATCAGACATTCTTTCATTATTACAAATTTGTTTCGATCAAAATTATTTCCATTTCAATAACAAAAATTATACTATTGAAGACGGCTTGATTATGGGCAATCCGTTAAGTCCTTTGTTAGCAGAAATATTCATGAATAACTTAGAGAAATTAATTCATAATCATCCACTCAGTAAATATTGTTTATACTGGTATCGCCATGTAGACGATATCATTATTTGCTTCACAGGAACAGATAGACAGTTAAAAATTTTCGAAAATCATATAAATTCATTACATCCAAAAATTGGATTCACAACCGAAATAGAAAGCAATAATTCGATAAATTTCTTAGACGTAGCAATTTCGAATGAAAATGGAAAACATGTTTTCGCAATTTACCATAAGCCGTCACATACAGATATTATAATACATAACTCGTCGTGTCATCCATATCAATATAAAATGTCAGCATTCAATAGTTTTATTCATAGATTGATTAACATCCCGTTATCACCAGAAAATTTCAACAAAGAACTAAATTTGATTAAACAAATAGCCAAAAATAATGGTTACAATCCCAAACTAATAAATAATATTTTGAATAAAAACAAAGTAGAATCGCATTGAATGAAGTTTACCCTGTCGATAAATTGAAACAAAAATTCAACACCTTAACCCCGCGAATAAAGAGCTTATATAGTCGGTTCACGTTAAGTTTAAAGTGACGTCATCAACCAGTTTTCTCGGATGATGCCAATGTTTCCCAAAATTCTGATTCAGTGCTATTGTAAAGTATGGAATAAATTTCTTTATTTTTGATTTTCTTGCAAAACGCTCAGACAGGTCGATTCTTATATTCAACTCGGAATAATTTGCAAGAAAAAAAATTTTTTCTTTTGTAGTTCGCAAGGTCGAAGACTGACGTCTTCGACCTTTTTTCTTCAAATTATTACATTATTCTACAGAGATTATTTTTCTGAGTATTTTGATACCCAAAGTAGGGGTCTGGTTTGCGTATTTTTTGAAATACAGACCTTTTCATTCAAAAGGCAGTGGTATGAATTTTTCTCAAAATAAATTCGATTGTCACCTCGACTTTTTTCTTGAGAAAGCTTTGTTTGATGTCATTTGAGGCATATGAAATTAATTCGCGATTTTCAATAATCATTCATATCAATATCTCTTGAATGGAGCATCCTGTATATCGAAAACTACGCATCTCAGACCCCTAGTGTGGGGTTACAAAACATTCAGAAAAATAATTTCTGTACCTTTTAAAGAACGTAAGAAAAAAAAATTTCGAGTTGAAAATAAAAATCGACCTGATGATCATGATGGATCTTTACTAGTACTTACCTGTAAATGCAACACATGAGGCATCATTCAATTCAATTGTGTTTACCTCTCTTCAATATAAAAGTAGGAAAAAGAAAAAAATTTCATTATGCACTTAGTTCAATAAAGGTTTTGAGCACTGGCCATCTCATTGAACTTAAATAAAATGGAAATTAATAAGGTTATAGAGAAAATCAGGTTTCTGAATAAGTCCGAAATTCAAATCAAAACGTTACTTTTCGACTGATGAAAATTTATTTTTACTAGGCCATGAAATAAAAATTTTTTCGAAATATTCCAATCTTTCAACAGAAACTAGAATTTAGTCTACTTAGCACTTGCAGATTCAAATAAGGAGCACAGGTGAAACAGTCTGATAACAGAACCCAACGAAATTATTTAATATATATTTATTTAATGATAATTTTACAAAGAAATGATTGAAAATTTTTAATTAATTGAAAAAAATGTTTCACTGTCATTGTCATTTTCGTCCATATTTATTATCAAAGCGGGAATATTGTCAAGATCGCGTTCCCACCAATATTGAATTTCTTTTTCTGTATGGAGTTTTACTCCATACCACTGGAGTAATTTTCTGAAGAGCTTCTTTCCATACAGAAAGAGATTGTTCAGCGGAACTCCCTTCCTTCCCTACATGGTCCCGATAATAGTTTTTGGTTATACCCCAAATATTTTCAATTGGGTTGAAAATGCAGTGGTAGGGAGGAAGCCGGAAACTTCGTGTCCATATTCTTCAGCTAGATTATCAATCTCATATATTGATTTTGGCTTATTCCTGTGTATTCAAATTGAAAACACTCCTACTCCTTGAAATACAATCCTATTTTAATTCAGTACTTACATTTTAACTAGACTGAATAATTGTGGTTTCAAATCACTATCTTTATAAGCAATATTATTGCTTCTTAACCATTCTTGAATCTCAACCTTTTTAGTTGCTGTTGTGGGGGCTTTGTTCAAAATAGTTGTATGATAACTTGCATTATCGAGAATAATTGTTGAAGGCTTTCCCAAGTTCAACAATAGTTGGTGTACAAACTAATGCTTGAAGTTTTCTTGATTCATTCCCCCGTGGTAATCACTGTCCAAAGTTTTTGAGGAAAAAACAAGTTCTGCACCAGGAATGAAACTATGCCTGTTGCCTGCATGGAGTATGAATCTGAAACGAGTATCAAATTTAGAATAACTTGATATAGTACAAACAATAGTTGATAACTTCACCTGGTTCCACCACCTTTTGTTTTATTCACACTTTTGTTATTGTCATCTTGCCACGAATGACCGATAGTACCATACTTGAAAATCCATGTTTCGTCAAGATAGACAAATTCACGTAATCCTTAATTTTTTTTACGAATATATGATTGCAGAAAATGGATACCCTTCAATGCAACATAAGTAGTTCCATCAAACCTCTTCTTGGATTATCTTTGGAATACTTAAATCCAATGTTTTGTACAATTTTCCACAGAGGTGTCTTACACCCATTGAATATATCTCTTTTGTGGCGCTTCTATTTTAATGCAGACAACGTAATATGTTCCTCTACAAAGAATATAGTATTTTTTATGGCAATTTGATCAAAATCGTCAATATGTACTACAGGTTTCTCACGATTTCTTTTTTTCTTGGACTTCTTAGTGGATCGCCACTCTTTGTCTTTGCCATAATATTGTTAATGGATGAAATGCTTACTTGTTAAGCTCTCGCTACCCTCTGTAAGCGAAAAAGTTCATAGTATGTAGATGTGTAGACAATTTGGAAACCAACAGATGAACAAGTTAAGTTGTACCAATATATTTCTTTTTTAAGGGTGGAAGGCCCTTTCTGTTATTAATTTTAGTGGTACTTACATCTCTGTACGTCTGTAGTCAATTTTAAAATTTTTAAATGTGCTGGTTGAATCTTAATTTATTTTTATGATAACTCATTCTCACTGTTGCCAAACCCTCTCTTACTGATCGTTTTACTAAGTAAGATGTTTGTGAATTTTTATCTCTATTTCTTGATAATGTTCGTAGGCTAGTTTTAAGTAAGGTTTCAAGTTGTCTACTCTTCTCAATAATTGAGTTGATTTTTATATATACCACTAATTTAATTTAATGGCGACTGCAAATACACATGTATAAAGGCATACATAAAGATTTCTATTTCTATTTCCATTTCTTACAGCTGTAAGGGGGAGAAGAGGCCCCCCATTATCTCGTTCTTGTTGGAAATAATTGCTTAATGATGCAATTATGTTTTTGGCTTGGCTTGAGAAACCTCTTGGCATTTTCACTATTTATATAGAATAAATTTTCGAAACACTGAGTTCTGAAAAGAAATGATTTTGAAATAATGATTCAAATATTATCAAAACTTCGAGGAAAACACTTCAATCCAATCTCAATCAGTCCAAGAAAGCGAACTAAAATAAACAATAAAAATACGTCAACGCTGCATTTCAATGCCAACTGTCATAATCAAATGTCTCCATATGTCACTAGTAGTTCCTTTGCGCGAGACTAGTTATTTTGTTCTTGTCCATTGCAATCTTTGTCAACCTGACATCCCTAACTATGACGTCACTTTAAACTTAACGTGAACATACTATACTGTATTCTCAAAAGGAACATAAATACATACAGTGGCTGCATGTTTACAGAATCCTATTCCTCCTGTACATGTACATTTAGTATTTTCTACCTCCCTGTCCTTGTGCAGCTCAAAAATATATCGAAAAATGAAATTTTTATGAAAATAATAAGGAAATATTCAGGATAATTCTTCCCATTATGAAGTTATACTACTACTCGACGTTAATGTTGCTGTCATTATCTAATCAACATAAAATTTAAAGGTTAACGGTAGATTTATTTCGAACTAAGATTTTCAACTCTCTATCATTACATTATAATAATTAGTATTATTATTTCGAGTGTTTGTATGACCAGGTGTTTCGCGTAAAATTCTTTCAAAAATCCGTCTAAAATTATGGAGCTCAATCTATTTGTCTAAGTTTAAAACATGTTTATACATACATACAACAAGTTTATACATAATTTTGTACATTTTGATATATTTTTTTCATAAATTATCAATTGTACTTCTTGGAAGCCATTAATACATTTTTCAGTAAAAATATTGTTTTATTGAAAATTAAATATGCTCTCTATATTGCTACATTCGGTCGAAAAAGTACGAGGAATTGGTCAAAATGAAACACGCAATATTCATTTTCCAGCCAAATTCATCGTATCGCCTTCAAAGTAGGCCCCTTCTGAAATGGTACATTCACGCCGATGAATAATCTAATCATCAAAACATGTTTCAAACGTTTTATCCGGAATCGATTTCAGTTCTCGACGTGAATTCTATTTCATGTCTTCTACATGTCTTTCATGGCTACATCGAAGTGGTAATTTGAGTTTTAAAAAACGATAAAAGTCGGAAGAAAACAGTCAACATTATCTTGACTTTTGATCGACTTCGACGTGTTTTTCTCGGTTTCGGTTTAGTTGGAAAGCGCCATTCCGAAGCTTGATGGCTTATTTGCCAAACTACTAAACCCATATCTCATCACCAGTTGCAGTGCGTTTCATGAATGTGTTTTTGAAATTGAGTCGTTCTAGCAAGTCTTCAGCGACCTTTACGCAATTCAATTTTTGAAGAAAATTCTTTTGGAACTAGTCGAGTGGAAACGCGTTTCATGCCCAAACAATCGTGTAAAATGGTGCGAAATGTTTCGTGAGACACAGAAACCATGACCCGATCAGAGCGAAGCAAATCTTCCATCACAGCTCGGCCGCTGTTGAATTCACTGTATCACTCATATGCACGTGTTTTCGATAAAGTCGATTCTTCGTAAGCCTTCTGTAATATTTTCAGCTATTGAACATACGAATCCCTTTTGCATTAGAAAATTTGAGACAAATTCTTTGTTCGATATTTCTATCCATTGTAAAAATCGCAAAACACATTCGTGATAACATAAAATCGAGCACTGTGAATAAACTAAATGACGGATCGCGTTCAAACTCTGCGTCACTATATAAAACAGTTGTGCCAACTTAGCAACAACAAAAATTTTAACAATCGTTCTAAGCAGATTTGTTAAATAATCAATTCCTAGTACTTTTTTGACAGAATGTATCTCGTATTTATCGAAACCAGATTTTCAAAATTGAACACGAGGTGGCGCAAAGGTAGAGCGCTAAAAATATTTTACCAGCATATAATCAGTCAGACGTCATAAATACTCAGTACCCCTCTATAAGAGATTATAGATGCTGATATAGATTACAAATGCTGAAGAGATCTCCCCAGAGATTTTTTCAGCGTAGTTAATTCACTATATTCTGGCATAAATACGTTTGAAACTGGAGAATCGAGTTTGACTTTATTTAATCCAGATACCAAATGAGAACAATTTAGTGAAATATGAACTTTTTGCTAATGTAATATACAGGGTTAGGCAAAAGTACCGGAACGATTAATTATCTCAATTATTTACCGAGCGATTCTTTCGAAAATTGGTACGTACATTGCTAAACATGAAGAATTGATATTTTTGCTGGCTAGTGTTTCCGGTGTAGCCAGAAATTACCAAAGAATGTGAATTTTAAATGTGACACCCTATATGTTTATTTATTTTTAGATTCAGAGAAAAAACGTTTTTAGAAACAATCAACAAAAATGCTTTTCGTCCAATGTCGTGTTCATAAAAAAAACAAAATGACAATGATTATTACCACCTAAATCAAATTACTCTCGAATTCATAATCAACGTGACAGGTTGACAATTATTGTCAAGTATTTGTTGCAGTTTTGATTTTTGCACGAACGAGAAAAATTTTTTTATCGAAACTATAGCAACTGTTGAACATGAGTTTCATTCACCTTCTGACGATAACCCAATCGATCACTGAAATTTCTGAAAAAATTTTGCAGAAATTTTGGGGGTACAATCAACAAAACCATTTCCTTTCAATGTCGAGTTCATAAAAAAATTAAAATAATAAAAATTATATCACCTAAATCAAATTACTTTTGCATTAATGATCAATGGGACAGGTTGACAAATAATGTCAAGTATTTGTTGAAGTTTAGATTTTTGCACTTCAATTCCTAATAATGGTATTCAAGCTCAGTGAAGCAGAACGGATCGAGGTTTTGATGATGCGCGGATATGGTGACAGACAACGACGTTACCAAGAAGTTCGCAGTCTGTTCGATACTGTTCACCCAGATCATCAAATTAGTAAATCTACAACATGCAAAACTATTCAGCGATATGAAGCTGAAGTCGGCAAGTGAAAGATACTACTGACGAAGAAACAAAATTGGATATTTTACTGGCAATTGAGGAAAATCCTTAGGTTTCTACAAATAAAACAGCCTTGAATCATGATTTTCTCAGAGGTCAGTTTTAGGATACTGAAAACAGAAAAAATGAAACCGTATAAAATCCATTTCGTATTAACGGTGACCACATAACTGGTCCATTTTTATAATAATAAAATTGTGCCAGCCATAACAGCTTTATTTCCAAATTAAAGTAATCCGTTAACCCCATCTGATATTGTATGGTTCCAACAAGATGGAGATCCTCCACACTTTGCGGTAGATGTTCGAAATTATCTGGATGAAGTTTTTCCAGAAAGATGTATCGGTAGAAGAGGTCCTATCGAGTGGCCCCCGCGGTCACCTGATCTATCGCCTCTGGACTTCTTTTTATGGGGCCACTTAAAATGCCGAGTTTATAGAGAACGACCTGCCAATCTAGATGAGTTAAGGCGTCGCATAACAGAAGAAATCAATTAGATACCGCCACAATTTCTGCAAAATTCTCTTAGAAATTTCAGTGATCGATTAGGTTATCGTCAGGAGGTGACTGGAGCTCATTTTCAACACTTGCTATAGTTTCAATGAAGAAATTTCTCTCGTTCGTGCAAAAATCAAAACTTCAACAAATACTTGACAATAATTGTCAACCTGTCACGTTGATTATGAATTCGAGAGTATTTTGATTCAGGTGATAATAATTATTGTCATTTTGATTTTTTTATGAACACGACATTGGAGGAAAAGCATTTTTCTTGATTGTTTCTAAGGAAGTTTTTCCACTGAATCTGAAAATAAATAAACATATAGGATGTTATATTTGGAATTCTCATGTTGTGGTCATTTCCGGCTACACCGGAAACACTATTGAGCACAAAATATTAACACTGAATTCTTTATGCTTCACAATGTAGGAATACCAATTTCGAAAAAATCGCTCAGTAAATAACTGAGGTAATTAGCCGTTCCGGTACTTTTGCCTAACCCTGTATATCACATAAAAAGCATAATCTATATCTATAATAATCTTCGCATTCATTAACAGGTACGTACGAACCAATTAACTCCGGAAGATTCTATCATTCGCGCTTGCTTGAGTACTACAAGATTAATTAAGGAAAAAAAATACAATGATTTAAAAACGAAATACTTGGGTGAATGATTTAAAATGCGGCAACAGATTACTTGGGTGAAACGATCCTTTTAACTCATCGTGAAAATTCATAACGATGATGCTTTTAAACCGGCAATGTTAATCTCACCAAAAAAAGTGAAGTTTAAATGCCCTGTTTCATTTTCAGTACAATTATGGAATGTTTGGTGATTCCGCTACAAGAGAAACTGGAAGAATGGAAGAAAACTGTGATGAACCTGGATAGAGATCATGCTAAAGGTAATTGAAATCATTCATTCCATAAACATAAGATCGCTATTTCACTTCATATCGAATTCAAATATGTATATTTCTTTACGAATTGCAAAAATCAATATAATTATTTTTCTATAATTTCTCGGTGACTGACTGGAACGCCCGGTTATATCGCTTGTGACGTCATACGCAAGTAAACATCGGTTCCTTGACCGATTTTAGTTCGTGTTTTATGTTTTATGAGTGTTATATTCGTTAAACTATTGGCAAAAGTGGCATAAAGATTTGTTTCAGATCTCTAAATAATAAATAAATCTCTAAATTTTATGCAAACATGAGCTGGGACATTTTTGATCACATTTTTTTCTAAGATTACTATTATTAGTGGAAGTATTCGTACTAATCAATACTGATTCATAGAAAACGGTTATAATTATATGACATCAGGTTGTCAAACTATTTCTCTCCTTTTTCGGAATGGTCTTTAGCGCGTCGGTCAGCACACTTTAAATTGCTTTAATTGAATCATTCCGCTTCCCTTTTATCGTCAAATGCAGCTTAGGAAACAGATAATAGTCGCACGGAGCCAGATCAGGTGAATAAGCAATAATATGATTTTCGATTAAAAATTCAGTTACAACTCTTGAACAATGTGATGGGGCATTACCGTGCAAAAGAGTCCAACTGCCGTTTGCTCGATATTCTGCCCGAATACTCAAGTTGTTTACATACAAATGTCATGGAATTCTTAACAGCTATCAATAAAGTACCAACTTATCGAGAGGTACAATACCACAACAGATGGCATTAGTAGAACTGTTTTCTCAGAACATCTTGGTTACTTTTGGAATGGAGGGTGTTATAATGAATAATACAGGGTGTTACATAATAGTATGTCACAACTTGAGGGTGTAAATCTACGTGCAATTTTAGGAAAAAAAGTTCATATAAACATTGGTCCGCAAAAGCTTCGTTACGGAGCTACAGGGTGTTGAAATTTCTGGAAAAAATTGTTTCTTTCTCCAAAACTCCTGCAATTTTTGAGATATTCAGCCCAAATTTGGAATGCAAGCTATTTGTTTCAGCCTCCATCATTACACGTCCTAAATTGTAACTAGAATCTACAAGATGTTTGCTTTTCCGGAGCCATGTCTTCTTTTGCCCTTTCAGACTTTTTTGCAGTACGCCACTGATCAGCGTACAATCAATTTTCGTCATCGTCGTTCAATTTAGAAACTTTTTTGACACTTGTAATTTTTTCGTATCTCCAACCGTTCTCGAGCAAAATATTATTAAACGATTATATGCATTCGCTGAATTGAAAGCACTTCTAATTTGAAAATGACTAGTAGGCTTTGATTTTCTGCGATTAGTTTCAAGTTTTTGAAGTTATTGCTGTAAGAAAAGATGGCTAATTACTAACGCCGAATTGGCTCATATCCATTACATGTTCGGTCTGGCTGACGGAAACACAACAGAAGCTAAGCGATTATATCAGGTGCGCTTTCCAAATCGGGTAACACCAGACAGGCGAACATTTTCGAATATCCACAGAAGGTTGAGGGAAACTGGTACTCTTACTGTAAATAATCATTCAAAAGGTGCAATTCAACTTAGAGAACTCCAGATATTAAGAAAGCAGTTTTGAATTGTATTGATTTGAATCCTCATGTGAGTACAAGAAAAATTGGAAATCAGTTGAATATTTCACATGTTCTAGTTTGGAGGATTCTCCACGACTTTTTATTGTACCCGTTTCATATTCAACGCGTCCAAACTCTACTTCCTCGAGATTTTTCTTTGAGACTGAATTTCTGCCGATGGTTCTTAGATAAAATTAGAGAAAATGCTCATTTTGATAGTGAAATAATGTTCACAGACGAATCTAACTTTTCGAGAACTGCGATCACAAATTTTCACAATAATCATTATTGGGCTGAGGTTAACCCCATCTGATTGAAGAATCTCATCATCAAGAACAATTAAATTCTCACAAAATCTGGGTCGGAATAATTGTAAATTATTTGATTGGGCCATTTTTTGCCTAACAGACTAAACGGTCCCGCTAATCGGCAATTTCTTGAGGAGGAGTTACCTTTATTGCTCGAGGATATGCCACTTCTGGTGAGAAAAATAATGTGGTTCGTGCATGATGGGGCACCAGCACATTTTAGTGAAGAGGTTAGGAAATTCTTAATAAGACATTCAACAACCGATGGATAGAACGGTTTGGGCTTGAACCATGGCCTCCTAGGTGCCCAGAATTAAATAGTTTAGACTTTTTATCTCAACAGTTTAGTTCATACCACTCCAGTGAACACTGTAGAAGAATCGAATAATAACCTTTTGTGACACGATAAGAAATACCACAGGAATATTTCAAAGAGTGCGTGATAATATGCGAAGAAGGACAGAGGCCTGTATTTTGCAGGTGGAAGATACTTGCAGCAATTTATTTCGTTTTTAATTGTTCTTTTTTTTATATATTGAATAAGTATATGTTGAGTCTCAAAAGACGAGCTATCAAAATAAAAGCAAATTTTGGGCATACCTATCGAGTATTTCTATTATGTTTATTTTATTTAGCGAATAACATACAATTGAAATAATTCAAATTCAATAATTTTTCACTCGAAAACGGTTGAAGAACTGATAAAATTAAAAGTGTCAAAAAAGTTTCTAAATTGAACGAAGATGACGAAAATTGATTGTACGCTGATCAGTGGCATACTGCAAAAAGTTTGAAAGGGCAAAAGGAGACATGACATCTGAAAAGAAAACACCTTGTAAATTTCAGTTAAAATTTAGGACGTAAAATGATGGAGGCTGTATAAAAAAGATTGCATTCCAAATTTGGGCTGAATATCTCAAAAACTGCAGGAGTTTTGAAGAAAAACCAATTTTTTCGGAAATTTCAACACCCTGTAGCTCCGTAACGAAGCTTTTGCGGACCTATGTTTATATGAATTTTTTTTCTTAAAATTGCACGTAGATTTACCCCCTAAAGTTGTGACCTACTATTATGTAACACCCTGTATAACACATGAGTCAAACAGTGCTGTTTGTTGGGTAAAATAATCGAACAAGCCTAGGAATGGCTTGAAAGAGTAACTGAAAAATTCTTCGTCGAAAACAATCATTTGCCGATTGCATGCTGATGTGAAAAGTGGTCGTTAGACCACCTAAGACGCAGAGTAACCTGGAAAGCCAAAATAGGTGATTACACCACGAAAATATCAGAAAAGTGTTAAAAATTGTTATGTATGATCACAAAGTGAAATGGCATGAGTTAGCTGACGTCCTCAAGGTACCGCATTCAACATTTTACACGAAAATTTATCCATGAAAAAACTTTTTACGAAGTGGGTACCGCGTTTGCTCATAGTGGAACTAAAACAACTACGAATTGATAAACCTAGGCGTTGTTTGTAGCTTTAGCGCGATAAGAGGATTTTTACTTCGTTATGTGAGGATGAATGCTACATGGATCCAATATTACTCGCCAGAGTCGAAAATCTACCTAGTTGAGGACGAAATCCCTTGAAAAACCCAACAATTGTCTGGCAAGTTCAAGCTATCTATATTTTAGGAAACGTATGGAATATTGTTCATCGACTATCTGAAGAAAGGTCAGACAATCAACAGTTACTATTACATACCCTCACTAGACCGATTGGCTGAAGATATGAAGCAGAAACGACTTCATATGGCAAAAGAGAAAATATTTTTCATCAAAACAGTACTCCAATCCACAAGTCGGTAGAAAACATGGCCGAAATCGACAAATAACGCTTGGAATTGTGGCGCACCCACTCTATTCTCCTGATCTGACAGCCAGCGATTATTGGCTCTTTGATGATTCGAAAAAGATGCTCCACGGAAAGAGATTCAGCTCGGACGAAGAGGTTATTGCCGAAACTAACGCCATTTTGAATGAAGCCACGGATAAATAGTTGTATATAAAGGCATACAAATGTTAGAGAACCATTGCAATGATCGAATCATTGTAAAAGTAGAGTATATAGATGAATAAATTCGAATTTTGAGAAAAGATTGTATTTTACTAATTTGGGGACTTTTTGACCCATGTATTTGGAGATGGAGAGAGCAATTCAACATGCATGCGTGATAACTCTATTTCAAATTTCTAAGGTTTTATGATAATTACAATATTCAATCGAATATCCAATAATTAAATAATACAATACAATACAAATACACTCAAATCTTGTGAACTTTTCATCATCATCTACGATCGTTATATGAGGAAAAAAGGTTAGTTATCTCCTAGAACTTTTGTTTTCCTTTCTTATAAAATGTGATATCTCAATACAGATCTGTTTTCTTCTATAGATTACAAGAGGGCTAGGAACGAACTCAAGAAACGATCCACTGATACCCTCAGACTGCAAAAGAAAATGAGGAAAGGTGCTGGTGGAGATTTACAGAAGAGGCTGGAATGCGGATTACAAGATGTTACGGAAAGGAGACAAATATTGGAGGAAACCGAGAAACACGCTGTTCGAGCTGCTCTTTTAGAGGAGAGAAGTCGGTTTTGCATTTTTGTTGGATTCTTGAAACCCGTTGTGGTAAGTCGACTGATATTTGGTATCATACTTAAATTATAAGAGCCTCTAATTAAAAATCATAATTTTGGAAACACGTACGGTGAAGGTAAGAAATTCTCGAAACGTCAACTTCAACTTCAACCTCGAAACTTTGCTCACTTAGCAAGTAACAATACATAATCAGAATTAACGAGTATTTGTGGATTCACCTTTCTATATCTGCATCGTATTGGAGTTCATGTCGAGCAGTGCATTTTAGCCCGTTTATTCTTGCTATTTGATAATGGTTAATTGATATTTTCTTTTTTTTTAATTCTGAATACTACTAAAATTTGATAAAATAAATACTAATACCTACGTAATTATAAATAGAATATATAACCATATTATTTTTAAATTTTGTATTGCCTCAAAATACAAAAAAAAAATATTATGATGCGTATTTTTATGAAAGTGTTTATAGTGTTCAGACACATATGTACCAACAACAATAAAGTTGAAGAGTTGAATTTTGGTGTGTGCCAGAAAGACACAATCGTAAAAAACAAGCAAATAAATAAAACACACACAGAAAATGTAACAAGGGAAACCATACTATCTTGCGTATGATTCAATAAACAAGTGAAAAAACTTGTGGAAAAAACTCGTTTCCCTGTCGCTATTGCACTAGCAATAGCTTGTCTGTTTATGTTGTGTTAGTGTCGTGTGTACATAAAGAGTACCAAGAATTTTTCTGCTTAGCAGCTTCATTCTCTCATTCTCATCTTGCACTCCATGATTTCTAGACGAAGGCAAGCTTGAAAGGGTTTGGGACAGGAATCTGTAACAATGGGAAAAGAAAACCAGCAGAAAAATATTTCAACAATCATATCCAACTCTAATATGTCTAAACTCACTCGAATCTAAGAAGAGATTTTACATAGCAAGCAAGGCAATAAAAAGGACTAAGGAGATAATCAATCAAAAAGTACATAACCTGCGATATTTCCTCTTTCGCGGAGATGTTCTTCCGTCGCAGTGTAAGTCTCCTAAAACATAATCACTTCCTTGTTCTTGCTTGCCAATTTTGAAGTATAATCGCAAAATCTCTTCAATATTCAAACTCAACAAAACAATTCCCTCTCTGTTTGACCGAAGGAGCCCCGATGGCCAGGTTCGGTCTTCTAAGTGATGCCGATTATGATCTATAGAAGTTCTAGAATCATTAGGAACACAATAATTTGGGTTGACATGTCCCATTTATCATTTTTTCGTGGATCTTGTTTAATTTAAAGAAAAATTTGCGAACAAATTTTGACAAACATGACTACTGTAGACTTGTATGCTGTATGTATTGGTTCAATTTATGTGAAGTATTCTGATCCTTCTTCCAGAATATCTCCGTCACACTCATTTTAAGTATCATATTTTTTTTGTCTAGGATGAAGAGGTAGCTATGCTCACTGAAATGTCGCACCTTCAAGAGGCCGTACAGCAACTCGAGAAACACACCACCGATCCGCATATTTTGCCTCCAGCTTCCGAACAAGTCATCGCTGATCTGAAGAGTTCGGATAGCGGTTGGTCATTTCAAACGCCTCCATCTTCGCCGTCCAGCCTGGGTTCCAGGAAGTCATCGATGTGCTCTATAAGTTCCTTGAACAGTTCCTCGTCCGGCAGCTCCAAGAGCCACCATTCACCCAGTCATCCACACTGGACGCGATCGTTATCGCAGGTAATTAAACACGTTTGAAAACGTTGCGTGTTGCATTTTTACGCTTACCTAAGTTCTCTTTCTGTTAATTTTTTAATTGCTTTGTGGCAACGCTAGAAATATCTCTGAAATATTTGTGTTGTAAACATTTTTCGAAAATTGGACACAATTTTCAGTCAAAATTATTAGCACATGGATTGAGAAGACACAAAAAAACGAATACACACTATTTTACTGTAAACGGATTATGCTTCAGAAAGATGCCCAATGTTTTTAAGAATGATTTGGAGTATCATACTAATCATCAAACAATTCATCAACCTTTTAGAAGAAGTTTATAACCAATGATTTGTCGGTGGAATATTTTCTTCAAGAAATAAACATTCTATCGAAAAAGTACTGGAAATTGATCGATAAAACACTATTTATTTTTCATCCAAGTTTCTTGTATCGCCTTCAAAGTAGGCTTCTTTCGAAATAATACATTTACGCCAACCAATAATCCAATCATCAAAACATTTTTCGAAGCATGTTCCAGAATCGCCTTCATTTCTCGCCGATGATTCTCTTTTATTGTTTCTTTCGATTCAAAGCGGATACCTCGAAGTGGTAATATGAGTTTTGGAAAAAGAAAACAGTCGGCCGGAGCCATATGAGGTGAATACGTTGGTTGTTCGATGGTATTTGTTGAGTTTTCGGTCAGAAATTTATTCACAATAATAGCGTTCTGGGATGATGGAAATCCATCAGTTTTCTTTCCACAAATCTGGCTTTTTTCGACGAATTTGCTCTCAAACGCCGCATAACGCTCAGGTAATATTCTTTATTCACCGTCTGACCTTCTGCCATTAATTCATTCCGAGTGCACAACACCGCGATAATCAAAGAAAACAGTCAACATTACCTTCAGTTTCGATCGACTTTGACGTGCTTTTTTTGGTTCCGCTTCAGTTGACAGTCGCCATTCCGAAGCTTGTTGACTGGTTTGCATGTCAAACTCATAAACTCATGTCTCATCACCAGTTACAATGCATTTTATGAATGTTGGGTCAGAATTGACTCGTTCTAGCTTGTCTTCAACGACCTTCACACGATTCAATTCATAAATAATGAAAAAAAGTTCAGGTCTTTTGGAACTAGTCGAACGGCAACTCGTTTCATGCCCAAACAATCGGTTAAAATAGTACGAACTGATTCGTGAGATACAGAAAGTTCATTGCCTATCTCTCCCAAACTTAAATGACAATTTTTAATCACCGTTTCCTTCGCTTTATCGATGTTAACTCCAGTTGAATATGTTGATGGCCGACCAGAACGAGGCAAATTTCCAACCACAACTCGGCCGCTGTTCAATGCACTGTACCACTCATATGCACGTTTTCATGAAAATGATAAATCGCGTTCAAACTCTGCGTCAGTATATAAAACAGTTGTGCCAACTCAGCTACAATAAAATTTTCGACAATCGCTTCAAGCAGATTCTTTGAATAATGAATTCCCGTTCGTTTTTTGACATAATGCATGTACTAAATGTTCAAGAATTACTCTTAATTATTCACAAACAATTCATATTTATTTATTTATTTATCTACCTGTTCGCACTATAGAACACAAATAATACATACTGTGCTACATATTCAAATTGAAGGATAGCTGTGTGATGAAACTTATTTTTCACATACATTAGCAGTTCTATAGCCTCTATAATACAGCAACAAATATTTCAAGATATACACACTACCAAATTTACATGGAATCACCGGATATTTTGAATATTGCCTCAGGGATTTTGGAAATTTCAGGGTTTGTTAGGTTAGATACAAACCTGAATCAGTCTAGGTAGCTTTGGATTAGGTTTTCGACCTGCACTGGGGTGATATTCTACCACTCTTCGGTGGCGGCTTGGATGAGCTGTTCTGGGGTTCTTGCATAAAAGTGAAATTCTCACCGTGGGCACCTCGCTAGAATCTTTCTATAGGCACCAACAATAGGTCCACGTAATTTCTAGCCGTTACACTCGCAGGAAACTAGCTTGTCTTCCACGACCCCTTAAAACCCGAATGCGGCGGTCATCTGATCGAACAACAATTCTGGTCTCATTCAAAAAAAAACATTTCCCCAATTCTCAATATTCCAATTTTGGTGCTCAACACACCACATAAGTCTGTTAATTTTTTGTTGTCTGGTTAGCTCTGGAACTCTTGAGGGCCTTCTGCTATATAAACAAACCCCTTGAACGAAGTCTTTGACGTATCGTTTCGACTGATACACTGATGCCTGTTGTTTCCAGAAATTGCCTTTGGAGTATGGGGTGCGTCGCACTAGGGTCTCTTCTTGCAATTTGGCACAAAAAGCGGTCTTGTTCTTCAGGAGTGATCTTCCTACGACTTCTTCTATTTTGCACAGATTGTAGCCCCACCTATCGAGGGTCTTCTTCTTCTTCTAATGCATATCCATTAATGGATGTTTGCGATAACATTTTCCATTGCGTCTCCATCTCTTGCGGTGTGTATCAATGACTGTATATCGTGTAGTCCTGTCCACTGCCTGATATTTCGCAGCCAAGACATTTTCTTCCGTCCGATCCCTCTCCGGCCTTCGATCTTGCCTTCGATTAACAAATGCAGGAATTGATATTTCGTGTTTCGCATTATATGACCCAGATATGCTGTTTTCCTCTTTTTGATCACTGCAAACAGTTCACGTTGTTTGTTAACTCGTCTAAGAATTTCCTCATTTGTCAATCTAGCCGTCCAAGGTACTTTAAGGATTCTGCGGTATAGCCACATCTCGAATTTGTTTATTTCTTTCGCTTTTAATGTCCAACCTTCCATACCATGAGGAAGCACCGACCAAATGTAGCACTTAGTGAATCTTAGCCTTAGGTTAAGGTCAAAGTCGGAGCAAGTGAACACTTTTCGAAACTTTAGGAATGCCTGTCGTGCTTGCTCTATGCGATATTTTATCTCTTTTCTGATGACCAGTCTTGAAACAGCCAGATTCCCAAGTATTTAAACTTTTCTACTCTTTCTATGAGCCTTGCATTAAATATTAGCGTAGAGTTTTCGAACATTTGCTGGTTTCTGGAGATAATCATAAATTTTGTTTTTTTTCATTTATATTTAGGCCCATTGATTGGCTTTGTTCGCCTACCCTATTGACCAGTTGTTGCAGGTCGGTCATGTTGTCAGCTATTAAGACCGTATCGTCAGCATATCGGATATTGTTTATCCACACTCCATTGACTTTGATTCCCATTTCCATGTCTTCTAGAGCCTCTTGGAAAATCGTCTCTGAATACAAATTGAATAGGAGTGGAGAAAGCACACATCCCTGTCGTACTCCTCTTCTAATTTGGATGTCATTTATTATTATTATTGTCTACTTTTATTTGTGCTGTTTGGTTCCAGTATAAATTCTCAATGCATCGTATGTCTTTTGGTCTATATCAAGCCTTTTTAGAAGCTGCATTAATTTGTGGTGAGGTACACGATCGAATGCTTTCTCATAGTCTATGAAACATAGACAGACATCCTTTCTCTGATCATGGCAATTCTGGACAAGCACTTGTATGGCGACTATTGCTTCTCTTGTACCTAACCCTTGTCTAAACCCAAACTGCGAGTCACTTATGTCTCTTTCACATTCTTTGTAAATTCTCTGGTGTATGATTTCAAGAAATATTTTTAAGGTATGGCTCATCAGGCTAATGAGTCTGTCGTCTTCACATTTTCTTGCATTGGTCTTCTTAGGCAGGGGATAAAAGTTGAGCACAACCATTGCTTGGGATAGTGTCCTGTCTCATATATAGTGTTGCACACTTTATGTAGAGCTGTGATGATGCCTTTTTCATCTAGGAGTGTAAGTATTTCTGAAGGAATTTCGTCTGGGCCAACTGTTTTATTATTTTTTGCGTCGCGTATAGCTTTTTCAATTTCGTCTTTAGTTATGGGTGGACCGGTTAGTGAAATATTGACATCAGCTGGAGGTCTGTCATCGTCAAATAGTTCTTTTATATACTTTTCCCAAACATTGTTTTTCTCTTTGCTGTCGAGGACTACCTGGTTGTTATTATTGACTGTTACAGTTGTTCTCATTTTTCTATATATACCAGCAGTTTCCTTCAGTTTTTTGTGCATGTTAAAGTCATCATGTTGGTTTTGTAGTTGTTCGATTTCTTGGCATTCACGTTTAAGCCATTCGTTTTTTGCTATTCTAATCTTTGACCTTATAAGTCTTTGAATGTCTTTGTACTTACTTTTTTTTGTTTTTGTGCTCTCGCCGTTTGTCCATTAGAAACAAGATCTCATCTGTCATCCATTTCTGCTTTTCGTTCTTTGTTTTATACCCTAGTATGTTTTGCATTGAGTTTGTTACAGTGTCCATTATCCTTGTCCAAGTTTGCGTTGGCGTGTTTCCAATGTTCGAAGTTATTATTTGGATTTGTGAGTTTATCTCATTGCTCAACTCAGATTTTATTATTGGGTTCTTCATTTTTCTAACGCTATCTGTCGTTGTATGGTTGACTTTTTCTGACTTGACAAAGCTCTCTTGATGGTTGAACTGAATCTTTGGTTAATGAGGATGAAATCTACATTGTCTGTTCGGTCCGCTGGGGATTTCCATGTGTGTAGGCGGCGAAGTTCAAACCATGTGTTCGTTAGTTTCATGTTTTCTTCTTGGCAAAATTGTAACAGTCGATCACCTCTCTCGTTTCTCCTAGACCATATAATCCAAATATCTCCTCGAATTTTCCTTTTCCTATTTTAGCATTGAAGTCACCTATAATTAGATTCACGTCATGTTTTTAGTCAATTTTAACAGTTCTTTGATTTCATCATAAAATTGTTCTAGTTCATGGTCCTGCGCTTCCGCAGTTGGTGCGTATACCTGTATTATATTAAGATTATTTGGCTTAGCTCCGATTTTAATGAAGCAGTGCGATCCGAATATGGAACAAAGTCCACGGCATATTTTGATAGTTCTTTAGTTATAACGATTCCCACATCTTTCCTGTGTTTTGGATCTTCATTTCCAGAGTAAAAGAACATTCCGTTATCTACATTGCACTTCCCTACACCAGGCCACCAGGTTTCAGCAACGCCCAGGATATCAAGTTGAAGTCTGTTCATTTCACGTGTGAGGTTTGCCAATTTTCCAGCCTCAAACAGGCTTCTTACATTCCACGTTCCGATCTTTAGTGTTTTTCTTAAATTTGCTCTTATGTTTGTTACATTTAAAGCCGTTCTCCCCGGAGATCCGATTGGAGAACTATTTATACGTCCAGAAAATTTTGAATTAAATGTACTCATGTTATTCTCTTGGGAAAAATAATAATAAAGGTGGTATCCCGTTGCCTTTCTTTATGCTATATTTTGGCTTGAGTATCGGCCGCCCATTCTGAGTCAGTCGCCGTTTGCAGTCGCCCAATTTTGGAACAGACACTGCAACGCTAGTTTTGGTCCGCCTCGAGTATTTCATTTCCTCGATACCACCCATATCTGGGAGGCATTCCCTATCCGCCACCTGGGAGGCGCCCGATGGAGGACTAGCTACCCCACACGGGCTATCGAGGGTAGGTTTTTGAAATCACCTCCTGTGATACCCCTATGGTAGCCGCTATATCCCTCTATGTCACCCCTTCTTCAACGAGAGCAATTAAAGGCTTTTTTAAATTTTGAAATTCACAGTTTCAAATCTCAGTGACGACTGAGTACAATATCCCGAACATGTGGTGATAATTCAACATTTCTTATCATACCATCCAGTTTTTTTACAACAAAAACTTCATTCTTCACAAGTAGTCAAAGATCCATGTTTAAGTAGAATCAATAATGTGAAATACCGAGTGATTTCATATAAATTTGGTTGTGTGTAGTAGTATAAGTAGAAATTTTTAAGTGAATAGAACTGATGATCTATACTTAAATTCTAAGTTTTTAATTTTTTTTTATTTTATTTTGTTTTTATTTTTTTAAATAGCCTGTAGGA
Organism: Cryptolaemus montrouzieri; assembly: GCA_013387265.2. Lineage (NCBI taxonomy): Eukaryota > Metazoa > Arthropoda > Insecta > Coleoptera > Coccinellidae > Cryptolaemus > Cryptolaemus montrouzieri. Next base: position 133,130,721 of record JABFTP020000185.1, read on the forward strand.
CGTAGTGGTACTATTAGATATATGTCAGTGTCAAGCCAAGATTCTGGATTCACATCCCAAGATACGCTTTATCCAAGGCCACTTTCTTCTTTTAGTGTTGCTCAGGTAAAAGTTATACACATAAAAAATACATTAAACACTCAAATTCTAATGACATTCTATTCAACAGGTATCAAATATGTCGGAACATAGTGGAAATAGTAGTAGTTCAAGTACTCCCTGCACTCCGTTGCCTGCTACAAGTATTCCTAATAACACAGCTACGTGGCCAAATCTACAGGAAAGCATGCAGTTCGAAAGGGCAGCTTCAGCTATAATAAATGATAGACCACACACACTGTCGTCAGGTAAAGCTCCTTCATTTCCATTAATCCCGTGTTTCCCCACGAATTAGAATAAAAAAATGGACCAGTAAAATTTTGCTCATATATCATAATGTAACGGGTTTGAGTCAGATTCCTGTTTTCAGTGTAAAATTCTGTATAAAAATTTACTTTGACCTTAAAAGCCATTCGAAGGCCAAATGTTCGATTCTTGATTTCATGAAAAGCAAGATATCGTAAGAGATCAGAAATTATTCTTGCCTTTGTGCTTCTTTTTCTTTTTTTTTTTGCGCTCTTCCCAGGAATGGGCGAACCTGTTACACCACATGAGTGGGCGCCTGGGAAAAATTGGGGTGTCTGTTTACTCGCTTCTTGAAGAGGACCAAGTTGTGAGATGTTGGACAGAAGCGAGTTCCACAGCTCACCGGCCCTGTAAACAAAGGAATTCTTATAGAGAGAGGTTCGAGGGGTCGTTAAATGTACCACCATATAATGAGAACTTCTTGCCAGCCTAGTGTTGCGGCAAAACATGAGTTTTCCCGGAACAAGGTCTTTCAGCTCCTTGGAAGATATGCCGTGGAAATATCTGTAAAACAGAGAAAGGTCAGCAATTTGTCTTCTGAGAGCGAGCGGTTGGAGATCGCGGTTGATCTCCGGGTGGTCGATGAGGCGCACAGCCCGTTTTTGCATACTATCTAACATCCGCAACGAATGTCTGGGCGCAGATCCCCATACATGGGAACAATATTCCAAAGCCGGTCGAATCTGCGCCTTATATTGAAGCAACAGCTGAGATGACATGAAGTATCGTTTAGCTCTGAAAAGAAAACTATGTTTAGCTGATGCCGACTTAGCTATTGCTGATACATGTTCATGCCAGCAAAACCCGGAGATGACCGTTATTCCGAGAAGGTGCATCGAATCTTCGGATGCAATTTGTTGGCCTTTCATCATCAGAGGAGGTTCTCCAGCGGGGACCTTTCAGAAAACGTGGTTGCTTGCGTCTTGCTCGCATTGAAGCTCACCAGGTTCAACTGACCTCACTCAGATATCCTCTGTAAGTCAGAGTTTAAGTCATTATTTTGTTGACATCTCTGTCGCTGAGATTCCGCAGCTGTAATCGGCTGCAGTCTACTGAAAGACGAAACCAGGGTACAATCGTCTCCAAACCCGAAGATCTTGTTCTCTGTAGATGACAGAAGATCGTTTATCTGCAACAGAAACAAGGTTGGCGAAAGAATGGATCCCTGAGGTACTCCTGCTTGCAACTGGAAACAATCAGATGTTATACCGTCGACCACAACTTGTATTGATCTATTTGAAAGAAAGCTGCTTATCCAATCCCGCAATTTTTCGGGAAGCCCATATGCAGCAAGTTCATTAAACAAGGTTGCATACCAAACCCTATCGAAGGCTTTAGAGATGTTGAGGGCTATTGCTCTAGATTCCCCATGCTTTTCCATCGTTGATATACAAACATGAGTGACGTAGGCGAGCAGGTCTCCTGTCGACTTTGCCTGCGAAAACCCTACTGACTGTCGTAAATAATTCCATGCAACTGAAGATATTTGATGTGATTACGATAAATAACATGAGCAAAAGGGGCAGAGGTGGAGAGATGATTAAAATTTTACGACGGAGTTAATTTAAGGGATCACCCCTTAAATCTTCTGGTATATTCAACTCGAACTAAAGTTTTAATCACTGTTTATTCTTAAGAATATACATTTTCAACACAGTTCCGGGAATTGATTATTTAAGTCTGCTTAAAACGATTGTCAAAATTTTTGTTGTTGCCAAGTTGGTACAACTGTTTTCTATACTGACGCGGAGGTTGAACGCTGACTTTGTCAGTTCTTAAGAGTGGGTTTTGCGATTTTCACAATGGAAGAAAATATCTTCTCAAATTTTGTATTGCACATGGAATTTTGTGTGTCGAATCGCTGAAAATGTTACAGAAGGCTTACGATAAATCGAATTTATCAAAAACACGTGTATATAAGTGGTACAGAGTATTCAACATCGGCCGAGATAAGGTGGAAGATTTGCCTCGCTCTGGTCGGCAATCAACATCTTCAACTAAAGTTAACATTGATAAAGTGAAGGAAATGGTAATTGAAACTCGCCATTCAAGTTTGATAGAGATGGACAATGATTTTTGTGTGTATCACGAATCAATTCGTACCATTTTAAGAGATTGTTTGGGCATGAAACGCGTGGTCGCTTGACCGGAACCGGAAAACCAAGTCAAAGTTAAGATAATGTTGACTGTGTTCTTTGATTATCGTGATGTTGTGCACTCGGAATTCTTGCCAGAAGGTCAAATATAACCTGAGCGTTACGAGGCGTTTGAGAGAGCAAATTTGTCGAAAAAGATTTGTGGAAAGAAAATTCATGGATTTTGCACCACGATCATGCACCATTTCACAAGACTATCATATTGAATGAGTTTCTGACCAAAAACTCATCAAATACCATCGAAGCACCACCATATATACCTCATATGGCTCCGCCGACTTTTTTCTTTTCTAAAACTCAATTACCAATTCGAGGTAGCCGGAAAACCTAAAAGAGAATTCGCGGTATGAACTGAAGTCGATTCAGGAAAAATGTTTTAATGATTGAATTATTCGTAGGCGTAAATGTATTATTTCGTAAGGGGCCTACTTTGAAGGCGATACAATAAATTTGAATGAGAAATAAATGTTTTGTGTTTCATTGTCCAATTTCCGGTTCTTTTTTGACAGAATGTACAAGGAAAATGAGCTTTACGTTGATTCTATCATCATCATTACGTCGATTGTATCATGAGGCGCTTTTGCGTCTTATCATTTTGAATCATCTTAACAAGGCTCTTATTAGCAATTTGTTCAATCCTTCTTTATAATTTATAATTTATCTCGAAACGCCACATGGAATTTAATATTCCTTGAATATTTAACGTTTCATCAATATTCCCGAGATACGACGACCATTTATTCCATTTATCACTGCTCTACTCAACAGAAATTCTGCCATAATAGCTCAATCTTTTAATTCACTTAATACTTCTAATTCATTTGCAACTGATTTTACAGTGGATTCTCGATAACTTGAATTTCAAGTTCAAGTTGTGGAGGTCGTTTTTACATAATTCGACTTATAGAGGTTACGAGATAGAGAGGTTGAAGTAAATAAACAATTACAGAAGTAGTAAATTAAGGAATATATAATGTTGTATGTAATATGATACATAATAATATGATAGATAATTGAAGAAAAAGCTAAATATGAGAAAAAATTTTCTTAACATAATTGTAGTCTACAGTTTGCAAAAAAATCTGTAATCTTCTTCTGTTTGAGAGTTATAGTTTCTTGCATGTCTATTATGTTTTCAATAGAAACAATGCTAGAAAACTCACTGTCTGGCACTTTACCGGTTCTTTCCAAAAAGATACGTAAAGTTTTTACTTCAACTCTTGCTTGCTTAGTAGTGATATCTGCTGGCTCATTCATCTCTTCATCATCTTCTTCATCTTCATCAAAACTGCCGACAGGCATATGCAGATGATTCACCGACAAGTCTCAACATGATCCTGTACTATTCTACGATATGTACAATTTTTCGACTACGGAGGTCTGAAAACTTCTAGTTATAGAGGTAGTTAAGGCCTCGGCTTGAATATTGTTCTTCGAGTTATAGAGGGAAAAACATATGACTTCGAGTAAGGTAAAGGTAAAGTGTAAAGTGTAAAAGTGTCTACATGCAAAAATATTGAGTCAACCTTGAGGTGACCCCTAAAATTATTTACTAGGTGAAAGCAAAATCTCCTCATTTCAGAATAAAATACAAAAGGTCTGAGGTTCTCTATGATTAACGATTCAATATCCTATTCTCTTACAATTCTACGATCAGATTTTCTCACCGATTTATGGATGTCTACGTTGAACAACGTTTTGGTATCCAAACTTTGTTTTTTTCATTCTCTGCCAATCCTAGTTCACCTAGTTTCCTAAACGCGTAATTAAAATGAAGTTTCAAAGCACACATAATATTATAGTTTGGACTATACAGATACTGCAACTAGCGTATTGCTAATTGGGGCCCGTGTGGTGCAATGTTTGGTTGAGGTATTATATCTATTTCGATCCCAAAAAACGATCTATTTTGCCATTATTGTGAGCTTGAGTGTTTGAACAATGATAAATAATACATATTCAACCTATGAAACTCTTCAGGAATAGGAAGAATAATTCATGGACAATTCACTAAATGACGACGCTATGTCAGCAAATATAAAAGAAAATTTTCAAAAGTTTTTTTTGCTCTACGAAGTACATCTCCACATCATCATCTGGAAGCATGGACAATATTCTTTGGTGAACTATATTAGTTATCCTGTTGAAGTACACTTTGTTATAGAATTTTTTTTCTCATGATGGTTGTTTGAACAAAATATCGGTCTTCTTTCAAAACTCGTGTATAGTTCAACAAATAATCGAATGAGGAAACTACAATTTCAAATTCAAGTCCATCGAATGAAAACACAATGTACGACGAAAAAGAATATTTGCGGAGGCCATTAACCCCTGTTTTTTCGCCGCGTCCTTCTTCTCCCCTCGGATTATTTATGAAAAAGGTCTTACGACTTTAATATTATATATAATAATTTTATTTCCACATGAATATCATCACAATGATCATACATACATATGAAAATTATGTGAGACATTGCGTGAAAATTTGTCCAAGATTCTCATAGAAATTAAATTACACTAACACAATACATTAGAATAACTAATAAGAAAAATAAAAGACAGTCTTATACAAAATATCCACAGCCAAAACAGTCTTAAATAATCTTTAGTTAGTACAAGGTACAAATCACTGAACAATACAAAATTCTTCGAAAGTGTAAGGTTCTATATCACAAATATACTCATGAAGGCTCCATCAATGTTACTCAGGGACTCAAGCCTAGATGGCAATTTGGTGAAGAGTCTCAATGACGAATAATACAGTCCCCTCTCATATATAGACAACCTATGCTTGGGCAATTTATAATCTAAAATTCTATTTGAAGTGGGTTCTATTTCGCTGAACAACTAGATACAAATCACATGCAGTATATAATATTAAGGATACAGAGCCCTAGTGAGGACTCGATCAAAAACAAAATATTCCTAGCAACGGTTGAAGGACACCAAAATAATGAACGTAATGAATAGGTTGACGTACTGGCAATCATGCGGCATTATATGGTCCGGACCACTTTTTCACGAAAACGACGAAGGCTTCAAGCTCATTTAGTAGGAACATCAATCTGAAATCTTACAGAAAAATTACAGGTTCAATTACTAGTCATGAAGGATCGGGTAGTGAGTAATGGAATGGATCAAGCCACCACCGAAGAGAGTACAAAGATCGATTTCATGCCTTAACTTCTTCCAACCTTAACCTCTTCCCTACCCTAACCATGGGTAGGTCAGTTAAGAGAACGGGTTTGAGTCCTATATGGATGTGTAGAAAAGCTCATTTCCCCATAAGCCTAAAAAACAAATAAAAAGTTTTTTTTAAACCTTTCAAATCCCTTAATTCTAGGGGATTTCGAAAAGAAAGAAATTCTAAAACTTCGTTTAAACAAGATGGATCAAAAGAAGACGGTTTCATTTCCATTTTTTCATATGATTCTACATATTTTGACTATAAAAATTCAAGTCATTTGATTAATATTGAAATTGATATCTTTTTCCAGTTTATGAAAAGGGTCATCAAAGGCCACCGCTTACTGTTTACACATTCCAAGCGCCTGAACAAAGTGTATCTCAACCTACAAGTCCGGTCACTTCCATTACTCCGACTGAAAGTACAATTAAGACAGTGCCGCCAAAGAGTCCAGCTCCTTCCATGAAATCTTTGCACAGTAAACCTCCACTACCAACTGTAAGTAAATCAAAAACTATTCCAAAATGTTCTACTACTTGAAATTTTGTTCAAGCGCTGTTCTTCCTTGGAAAGAAATGGACCTAATGTACCTGCCAAAAATATCGCTGGAATGCACGGCGTTCGTGTTCTTCCGCCTACTACTGTTGATCAGTCAGTTTTCAAGAAGCCGTCAGCTCTTCCTGCCCATATAGCTAAAAGTAAGTATTTTCAGTAAGTTTCCATCCATTCCACGTTTCTGATATAAAACTACATTTCAAACATTACGATATAATAGTTCTCGAACGATATAGAATATTTCAATATTCGAAACTTCCATCCGGCCATGGAGGGTCTGATGAAACATTTTCATCTTATTCGTTGATTCGTATGAGAAAATATAAAAATGTGAAAAACTTTATACAATAGAAAGTGACTCAACGTCAGATAATCAGAATAATCGTAAAATTTTTTCCAGGAATACCTGAGGTTTGAAAAACTCCGCTACATTCAGAATATACCAATATTATCGTTTTCTTGATATATTGCTATGGACTCTCTAAGTTGTAACCTACCTAATCACTAATACGATGTTAAATAGTAGTCGTGTGTTTAATTTGAATAGGTTGATACTTTGTTGTTTACCCTGCTCATTTAGATGAGTCGTGGATTTTAGTTCCTCCCCAATAAAATGAACACGAATGATTCAAAATAATGTAATCTATTTGATAAATAATCTAGACTTCACGTGAATTGGACTTATCTTATAGTGATGTGCTAGCACATAGAGAGTAGTTCAGCAGGATGGTGGCTATCCAAGAAAAATATTGATTTCCTCTGAAAATAATGGAGGTTGGTGGCTATCCAATAAAATGATTGAACTCCTCCAAAAATAGAGCTGTTGGTTTTGTTCTCTCCAAAACTAAAGCTGTTGTTTTGGTCCTCTCCAAAAATTAAGCTGTTGTTTTTGTCCTATCCAAAAATAAAGCTGTTGTTTTTCTCCTCTCCCAAAAATTAAGGGGTTGTCCTCCATAAAAATAAAGCTGTTGTTTTTTCCTCTCGAAAAATTAAGCTGTTAATATTGTCCTCTCTAAAAATAAAGCTGTTGTTTTCCCCAAAATAGACCCCTCCAAAAATGAAGCTGTTGTTTTTGTACTCTCCAAAAAACAAAGGTGTTGTTTTTGTCCTCTCTAAAAATAAAGGTGTTGTCCTCCCCAAAAATAAAGCAGTTTTTTTGTCCTCTACAAAAATAAAGCTGTTGTTTTTGTCCTCTCTAAAAAATAAAGGTGTTGTTGTCCTCCCCAAAAATAAAGCTGTTGTTTTTGACCCCTCCAAAAATGAAGCTGTTGTTTTTGTACTCTCCAAAAAACAAAGGTGTTGTCCTCCCCAAAAATAAAGCTGCTGTTTTTGTTCTATCCAAAAATAAAGCTGTTGTTTTTGTCCTCTCTAAAAAATAAAGGTGTTGTTGTCCTCCCCAAAAATAAAGCAGTTGTTTTTGTCCTCTACAAAAATAAAGCTGTTGTTTTTGTCCTCTCTAAAAAATAAAGGTAATGTTGTCCTCCCCAAAAATAAAGCTGTTGTTTTTGTCCTCTCCAAAAATAAAGCTGTTGTTTTTGTTCTCCCCAAAAATAAAACTGTTGTTTTTGTCCTCTCCAAAAATAAAGCTGTTGTTTTTGTCCTCTCCAAAAACTAAAGGTGTTGTTGTCCTCCCCAAAAATAAAGTAAAAGTTTTCATACATCACCATTTGCTCGTGATAAGTACAAGTGACCTCCCCTCTGGTCTTATTTGAATATTGAATGATTTTAACAAATTAAAAATGAAAAATAGTCTAGATTAATATATAGATATACATATAATAAGAAAATAAAATGGAGATTGAGCACACCAGACTTGCAAATCAATTACAAAAGAAATAAATTCAATTAAAGCAGGAAGAGGTTGGCAAATAATAAATAATGTTAATAAGCAAAAGAAATATAAGATGAATATGAAAGGAATGAAATAAAAATAGCGATGTCGAGTCATGCTGAAAGGAAATGAACAAAGCAGTAAAATATTCCTATATGAAAATTAACAACGTAGAAACCATAAATCCATGCTGTAAGTAAATGTGACCTAAAGATATCTATGCACACGTTGACAATATTAATTTAAAGATGGAAATTGAAAATATTTACTAGGTTGTGCGAGGGATCTAGGTATTAATTCAATGTTTGCTCAATATTGAAAGAAAATAAGGAAATAAAGCGGATGGCAATGAATCATTACTTACCCCTTTCATTTATAAGGGTTATTAAACAATTCACAAATTATTGTGATTAATTATTTTCTCGTGGTCTCAAAGAAGTCTTCAAAGGAAATGAATGAACTCCGGTGTTCTCTCATGCATATCAGTTATCATCCGTCGAGAGTCGCTGATGGTGGAGGGGATTCTTCACAGAATGAATGGTCATAGAATTAATGTGACTTGCACTATGTTAAACTTGCACCGTGTTAATCTAAAGGTTATTCAAATAGAGTAGTAGCGGCCACTTAGCACGCTACAAAGTACAAAATGCTTTATGCGGCGCTGAATGTACATTGCTAAGTAAGGGAAATATTCAAGAATTTTCAGATTATCTAATAACTCTCTTTGAGGAACTACACTCGGAAATTAGCGGAACACTCGAAAATTTAACCAAATTCGAAGTCCGATATTTTCCTAATTCTCAACCGATTTAGATGATTTTTCGAATGTTATCCGTCCATTTGTAAAAACAAATATATTTTGAAAAAATTTTATACTAAAGTGTTTTCTTTTGACCTCACATGGTCTGTCAAGACACATCTTCCTAGCAAGGGTACAATTTTTCCACTAAGTTTGATGTCCAAAGATAGAGCAGCATCAAGAATATAACCAACGAGGACCTCAATAGCAAGGGTACAATTAAATTTGATGTCAAAAGATAGAGCAGCAGAATACTGTTACGTCATTATTAGCACTGGTCATCCACTGCCACTCCATACCGATGATAGCAAGCCCTAAGAGGCATATGCGAAAACTTGTCCTTTAGAAAAGGTTATTTAATAATTCAAGAACTGCTAAAAACTTCACCTTGACAGGGTTTTTAGGCATAAACTCGCCACGATGCATCGCGCAAGATTCAGTAACAAAGAATCTCATGCAAATATATTTCATTAGAGTAGAGAGTGAAGTACTCTAATTCTTAAGCGCTGTTAGCATGGTCAGAAAAGGATGAAATTTATAGTTAATAGATTCCGCGTTACTACGTGATAGTTAATCATTATGATGATAAGAAATTAAACTATGTATTATATTATTCCAAGAGTTTGTTGAAATTCAGGATTCCAACTTCGGTCTCTCGATCATCTTCAGCTGACAACAAGTACTGAACCAAAGTTGAAATACATTAATAAGCAGATAGATGCTAAATGAATAAGGGTGCAAACAAGAGGAAATAAACAAATTCTGTTAAAAACAGGAATAATTTAAAAATATCAAATATGGACGAATATGCCGGGCCGTTCTGGTCGTTCAGATGATTGTCTCTATGAGGAGTTTGAAGTTTGAAGATTAATTTCGATATATTCTTAGAAATCAAACTTTCGTCCTTTATATTTTGTGAAAACATCAATAGCATTCATCCCAAAATGAAAATCAAAATTGAGAGAGAATTCGATAATCATCCCCTCTTTAAACCTAACAATTACACATAAAAATAACACACTAAGTTTTTATATATATCGAAAACCCACCTTTACTGATATTTGCATTTGCAATTTACACTTATGACTCAACATACCCAAATTCTCATAAATACGCTGCGTTTAATTCAATGATTCATAGGGCTTTCTCTCTACCATTTTCCGAAGAAAATATATCCAGGGAAATGTCAACTATTAAAGAAATAGCTGAGAACTATGGTTACCCCTCAAATATAATAAACGGAATTATCAGAAAGAAACAAACACTAATATCATATCATAATATTTACCCATGTACAGATATATACATTTCATTAACATTTTTGGGCCTTCCAGCGAAAAGATTGCAAATTTCAATTCAAAACGGCATAAAAAAGTAGCTTTCTAAACCCACATGAAACTGGCAACAAGTTCTCAATAGTGAAGATAAAACTGATAGAATTGACAATACTGGAGTTTACAAGTATAGATTGTGAAGATTTATATAGATCGAACTGGTCGTTGATTCGAAACTAGATACAAAGAGCATCGATCAGATAACAATAACCACAGAACCGACGAGTCTACTTTCGCTTCACATTGTATCGAAAATGGCCATTGTTATCCAAACATAGATCAACTTCAAATTATTCACAGAATACCTAAAGGACGAAAGTTAGATTTCTTAGAATCCATCGAAAATTTTCAAACTCACCATAGAGATAATCTTCTGAACGACCTTAATGGCCCGACTTAATCGTCCATATTAGATATCTTTAAGTAATACCTCTTTTCAACATGATTCGTTGATTACCTCTTGTTGTCACCCTCATTAATTTTGTATCTACCTGCTTATGTGTGAATATAATTTAACCTCAGTTCAATACTTGTTGTCAGCTGAAGATGGTTTCAATAAACTCTTGCGATAGTAGTATGATACATAGTATAATTTATTATCATCATCATGATGTTTATGACAAAGCTAAGAGAATTGTGGTGGTGATAACTTTTGTTAATCATCAAATGCAAAAGTTCCAAATCTCAAATTCAGTTGTAACATAACCAAATAATGCTGAACTTATTTCTTATTCTTATTTAGGTTGTCCTCAACCCACGTATGTAAATATGCACGAATTGGCCAATATGGCAGCCAACAAATCTCAACAACTCAATCTACCGCCACCACCTGCAGAATTCACCACTGCAACTAGCGAAAATAACAAGGTAAGTAAACCTACACATATGTATAGTCATTTGAACAGTCGTCAGTTGAGTATAACGGTCAAATATTTCTAATTCCTATACTATACACAAGATTCCAAAATACTATGAATGTATTAATTTTTCAACGCCCGCATTTTTTTAATCATTTTGCAAACTTCTGGTATACGGTCGTCTGTCGCATTCTCTTTTCAGCATGATACATGCTGAAAAGCTGCGATTGTGTTCATTTTCAGTTTTCTCGATTTTCAAAAATTCACTCGCTCTAACTTAGATATAGTAAAAGCTCTTCATTCTTTTTATTATACATGTTCCTCAAATATGCTGCCAATAACAGAAACCGTGAATATGAAATCCTAATTTATATGAGATTTTAGGTAACAAAAAAAATATAAATATAAAAAAAACAATTTAATTAAAGTTTTTGACCATATTGATTAATTATTATTTTGAGGCTTAGGAAATGGTTTAAAGAATTTTGTAGTTTTTTTTGCTTGACAGTTTTTGAAAGCTCCTTCAATACGGACTGATATTCAGCAGTGGCATTAGCAATTTGCCACTCAAAAATAAGACTTCGTTCCATAGACGTATCAATTTTCATAAAGAAATTGCAGAGCTCATTTGCCATTCTTAAACCTTCACTAAAAGTTTTCAAATTAAATGTCAGGTTTCCAGTACTTGTTGAAACCTCGTCTTCAGTAGGCTCTGAATTTAACATTTCTTCCAAGTCGGTTCGAACCCATCTCGTCCTATTACATTCGCAATTTCGGTAATATTTTTTTATCTTCGCGCTTCCCAGGAATAGGCGAACCTGTTACACCACATGAGTGGGCGCTTGGGAAGAATTGAGGTGTCTGTTTACTCGCTTCTTGAAGAGGACCAAGTTGTGAGATGTTGGACGGAAGCGAGTTCCACAGCTCACCGGCCCTGTAAACAAAGGAATTCTTATAGAGAGAGGTACGAGGGGTCGCTGAATGTACCGCCATAGGATGAGAACTCCTTGCCTGCCTAGTGTTGCGGCAAAACATGAGTTTTCCCGGAACAAGGTCTTCCAGCTCCTTGGAGCATCTTCCTTGGAAGTATCTGTAAAACAGAGAAAGGTCAGCAACTTGTCTTCTGAGAGCCAGCGGTTGGAGATCGCAAGTGATCTCCGGGTGGTCGATAAGGCGCACACTATCCAACATCTGCAACGAATGTTTGGGCGCAGATCCCTATACATGGGAACTATATTCCGAAGCAAGTCGAAACTGCTCCTTATATAAAAGCAATAGCTGAGATGACGTGAAGTGTTCGGTGTTCGGGAAGTCGGTTGGGTGATCAGGTATTCTTGTCGGTTCGTCAACTAGCTGCGTTAGTTTATGGCTGATTGCGAATGTTTGAGCCTGTATTCATGATTCATTTATTCTATTGGAGTGGCGGAGCCAGTTGGTGTTGTCCCCAGTACAATGATCTCAGCTGCCGGATGATGTATCTGAATCCAATCCTTATCACCTTATCACCTAAATACTGAACAGTTTGGGTAAGTGAATATCGTTTGGCAAGCGATATAGACAGCATAAGAACAGTGTTTTATCCTGCAAACAGATTTTCAACCACGCCAGGTCGAAACCGTCGTCCTCCATCGTGTCCTCTCTCTGGCATGCATCCGATCTGGCTAAAACACAGAGGCCCCCTTTGAACCTAAATCTCGTATGTAACTCATACCCATTAAAACGTGAAAACATTGTTTCGGCAGTTTCGGCTAGGAACAGCACATGGGGTTGTGCGTTTTACAGATGCTAGTGCCCCAGTACTCTGATGTTGCAGAACACTATCAAGAGTTTGCTTTCTTTTCTAGAGCATGAATAAGTGAATTCGCCGGAGGAGTGCTCGACTTACCCGCATTATGAACCCCCCTAGGCATTCCCCCTCCCCGGAGATCCTAATGGGAGACTATTTTAACTCCGAATGATTCTGTCCCAGAAGAGCTCATCATGCTTCATTGCCAATCCTTCCCATCCTGGAAACCGGACCATCCGCCAGATCCCGAAACTTAGTCACTCAGGTGACCAATTCACGAGACCTATAGTTGCAGTTGATGTTTGAAATTGCAAAGATTCTCCGTCATTTCCGTAGTCAGAACATGCCACAGTTTTTCCAGCATGATATGTGTATGGGTTCAGTTCTTCCACTTATTCTTCTATGTTCAAGATACATTTTGTTATGTCAAATTTCTTCCAGCCTTCCATAACATTTATATCAGGATAACATTCCATATTCAACATGATTTTGAAGGTTCGTCTAATGTTATAAAGCTTAAAGGCCTGGATTATTCCTTGGTCTATAGGTTGAAGCAAAGACGTCGTGTTGGGGGTAAAAATGTCACGTTTTTATTTGGATGCATAGTTTCAAGTTCGAGAGGATGACCTGGTGCATTATCCAAAACCAGAACAGCTTTAAAATCTTGTGTCTTTTTTTAATAAGTTTCAACTTCTGAAACAAAACAATTTCGCAACCAGTCACACTCAAGTAGCGCTTGTAATCCACGCGTAGCACGCAAAAACACTGGCAGGTCGTTTTTGTTTTGATTTTCTAGAGCGCGAGGATTTAAGCATCTGTAAATCATCAGTGGCTTAATGACACAATCTCCAGATGTATTAGAACATAACAGCAGTATCTTTTGCTCGTTTAATCCAAGGGCAGACTTTTCGTTTTTGAAAATTAATGTTTTGTTTGGCATTTTCTTCCGAAACAGTGCAGTTGAGTCTGCATTATATATTTGCTCCGGTTTGTATCCTTCATCAGCTACTAAGTTTGCAAACTCTTCTCGGTATCTCTCTGCAGCAGCAATGCCTACAGATGTAGCTTCTTCAACGATTTTAATGCTATACAATGATTGTCGCACCTTAAATTTATTGAACCAACCTTCCGATGCTTGAAATCCTCCACTACCACAACTACCTCTCATTAAAATGTGCGTAAAGACGCTCTGCCTTTTCCCCCGTATAATTGGACCACTCAGAGGGATTCTTTTTTGATTCCAGTCTTAGACCTCTATTGACAACGCCACATCCATTTTTACTATTGCTGGATCACGAACTGGATCACGCTGACAGTGAATTTGAAGCTACACAAACGACCTTATTTTAACTTCGGATTTTTTATCCATCGTACGGTTGATTCGTTAACATTGAATGAGCGTAATTTAGATGCAAACGACTCTCCAAGGCGTAAACGATCAAGAATTTTTATTTCCACTTTTAGCAGTGACACTGTTTTTTCTCGTATCTAAACTACTTTTTCAATATTTTTAGGCTACATTATAAATTAAGAAGACAACGACATATCACTCGATCACGTAACGAATTGAAAAATGCAACAATAACCACAAAGCGGGTCTTATCAAAAGACGGAACGTCTAATAAGCAATAAGGTTTCTTCACCTGAACATTTTGTTTGTTCACATTCTCAAAAACACCGACCTCGGCGAAGGCGGCCTATGTCGAAGGAGAAGCCGAACGAATGCAGCGGTGATATCATTTAAAAACATACCTTCTACGTAGTATTAATGGGGTCTATTTTACATTTTTATTAGTCCATTGGACGACGCGTTTACAAAGAATACCGAATCCTATCAATTCATACATATGTATGTACCGATGTACCAATTAGATCTGCGAACGAGCAGCGAATATAGGAGTTGGGTCGCATATACTCTTACTGTAATCCTTCAATTTAATAACTCGCCCCATATAATTTCCAGAAAACCATTTTTCTGTTTTCAAAGCCCCTCTCAGATATTCATTAAGTCAATTCTACATTTTTACTTCCTTTTCAGATGCCAAGTGAAGGTGAAAAAGAGAGCAGCACTAGCGAAAGTTCTCTAGAATCTTCGAGCGGTTACGGTAGCCAAACAGCATTTAATGTCGAGGAGGTTGTGCAAAACTCTGAAGGTATTTTTCATATTTTTCTTCAAAGCTTTTTGGGTTATTTAAGTTTTCCAGCATGTGATTTCAAATAGATTCGATTTCTCTCTAATCATATAATTACAAATACTTGGTCTTGAATGAATACAAAAGAAATTTCTTGCATATCTTGGGCGGAAAATTGATATCCACTTAGTGTATGATAAATAAGCTAACGAAGAAAATATTCAGTAGTTTCTTTGTCCATTTTTAATAGGTGTTTTGACGAACAGAATTTTGAGCTAATCGATCCGAACTAACCTTGCTAAACTAGTCCATGATATCAACCAAATCAGAAATTCGTCTTCAAAAACAATAATCTAACCAGCAGATCACCGTTACTTGAGTATTTACAATTTCTATTCATATTAAATAGTTTGGTTTATTTTACATATCAACTCAATCATCTTCATGAAATCAGGATATGGCAATGACGCTGATAAATAATTAAAAATTTCGTAAATTTGTCGTGCATACCCGCATATCGCCAAAAATATTTCCCTGGCTATTATTCAGAATGCAAACATCAAGTGTTCCAATGTATTCAATGACCAATCAGAAATTTGTAAGAAGAGTACTGATTAGGTTATTTCGACTATTCTTAGTCTACGAAGTCTAAAATAAAATGCAATTTCAATTTTATCTAAGGAATTTTTGTTCGATGTCAATTTGGTCCCATACAAAATAATCCCGATTATAATATTCTCCGCTCTAATAAGTTTGGGTTCGAGCGTGTACTTCTGAAATATTGAAGGGAATAACTTGAAGTTTTTCCTGTTTTTCTCCAAATAGTTGAGCACAAATTAATATCAACAAGGGACGAGCTGAGTAGAGTTGCTCGAACCGATATATTGATAGACTAAATCCACTATGAGATAAGAACCATATCTCCATTTCAAACACAATCACAAAATAACTATTCGTATATAATTTTCATTGAATAAGGTGGGACCAAGATCCACTGCAAAAAGTTCTTTTGTATCAATCAACTTAACTGTCTATTATCTGTAATATTTAGATCAACTCCACAAAATTTACAAAAAATCTTCCATTACCTTCATTATGATTGCTTATAAGCTAGATGAACGTAATTTTCATTGAATGAGGTGGGACCAAGATTCACTGCAAAAAGTTCTTTTGTATGAATCAACTTTACTTTCTATTAAGTTTAATATTACATCATAGATAAACTCAATAAAATTTACAGAAAAATCTTCCATTACTTTTATTATGGTTGCTTATAATGTGGTATGCTAAAAGCTAGATGAACTCAGAATCATTTTCAGTTTTCACAAGGGTCCTTATATTTGTTTGTAAACATTAATTTGTAATAACAACTCATTAAGCTCATTAAAAAGTCTACTGCTTCAAGAATAAATATAGGGACTCTGTCAATTTTTATGTGATCTATAAATGTTTCCCCTTCCATTAAGCATGCGTGTGCTGATCCTTTGTGTGTGTTGTTAGATGTTAGTGATACTGCTAGCAAGTATTGCACCCTTCCCCGAAACTCAGATCTGCTGAATGGTGCACGCAGAAGGCCTCTCTCCATGACAGGTAAAGATAGAAAAAATATGTTGTTTTTTATTTTTTTCAATGGTGGCGGATATTTTTCTGATGAGTATGTGAATTTATTTTAAAGCATTTTAATTTTGATTCCAAGAATTTTTATGTAAAGAATTTCCATATAGGGTATTGAGTTTTTTCCCAATTTTGCAAAACGAATTGAAGTTATGACTGAAAGGATGGCTAAAATCTGTGAATGAAAACCTAATATATGAACGAATACTTTGCGATATACTATCTCTAGGTATCTACATGTATAAACTTGAAATAAGGGGTAATTAATATTCATATTCAATGCTACAGTGATAGTGATATAGATAATCAGTGAGGAGCAGCCTGGCCACTTGGACCCAGTGTTCTATTGTAGCACACCTATCCTAAATTTCACCCACAAGGTCCATCCTTCTTGTAAATGATTCAGTCAGCTTCAGTTTGCTAAAGCTTCTCTAGCCTGACTCCATCCCCAGCACTCGCACATAACGTGTTCCATTGATTTTCCCTCTTCTTCACCTAGTCTACATAAAGAATCCTCTATCAATCCTAACTTGTTCAGGTGATTTCTGAAACTACCCCCTTTATATGGCAGTTAGAACTCTCAGGTCCAGCCTGGAGAGTTTAAGCCAAGCCTTGGCTCTCGCAGTGGAAGGTCCACTGATGACAAGTCGAAAGTGTCTGAGACCTGAGAGACTCGTCCAACGATTATTTTCCATCCTTGCAGTCTGCAGGGGAATTCCGAGCCTAGGCTTCGGTCCGATGAATCCCAAGCCTGCCCCTCAAGCAGCCAATGAGTCCTCCTTCTCATTGTCCTCAATCACCGAGTGCCCGGGTACCCACATCAGACGGAGCCCGTTCCGTTCTCCCAGTTTTTCGAGGGTGGAGCGACATTCCTGCACCATAAGTGACGTACAAGTGTCAGATGCCAATGCCTTCATTGGAGCTTGGCTATTGGTGATGATGTTTATCGACCTACTTGTTAATCCCCCCGCAAGCAAGAAGTTAGCATAGTGGTCAATGGCGAATATTTCTGCTCGAAAAACTGTCGCGAACCCGCCAAGACAGATTGATTGTTAATTGGCAGCACCTCGATTATATACACCAGCTCCAACACCTTTTGCAGTTTTGGAGCCGTTTGTGTTCCAACAGGAGTACTCAAGTAAACGGTCCTTGAAGTTGATCCATTCCTATCTGCTAGGAATGATCTGAAATGATAGCACCATGTTGGTATTGCTATGTCAGACTTCGTTCTCAGCATCTACACATGCATCTACACGACAATCGTCCTCGATTGTAAAGCGCCGGCACGAAGCTGAACATACCCGTGCCATTTCGGGAAAGGCGATGGAATTTGTAGGAAGCCGTTCTAGCTGCTCTTTTAATCACCATGTGAAGAGGGGTTATGCCCAGTACCAGTTCCATGGCCGCAGTAGGTGTAAAGCGAAAAGATTCAATAATCATCATGCTTACCGTTCTCCGAAATTTAAGAGATTGCTTCTTAAGGCTGCACTCTCACCAATTAATGCAGCCGTATATGATACGAGGTTTCACCACCATCACATATAACCACTGAAGTTTCTTTGGGGTAAGACCCCATTTCTTTCCATGGGTCACTTGACATGCTCATAAAGAATGTCTAGCCTTGTGTATTGTGCTTTCCAGGTGCGAATTCCACGGGAGCTTACTATACTAGGTAACCAGATATTTTGCTTCCTTCGCAACTGGAATAAACACTCCACCCAGGGTGGGGGGAGAAGCAAATATCCTCTTTTTCCTAGGGAATGGTACCATAAGGGTTTTGTGGGGGCTTACGCTAAGTTTCTCTCCCTCCCACCACCTCTGGATAGCTAACAGCATCCTGAAATCTGACGGAGATATCGTCGTCATTTCCAGCATCCAGAATGGATGTTTATGTACAAGCGTACGGCAATTATTGACAGAAGGTCATCAACCAGCAGGGACCACAACAGTAGAGATAATACTCCTCCCTGAGGGCAGCCCCTGCCAGCCACAAAACTGACTACTTTCCCTTACAGGGACGTGCTGAGCACTGTGGCATTAAGCATGTTTCTAATACATTCCACAATAATATTTGGTACTCTTCCTGCTCTCGCAGCTCTGCATAGTGAACTAATGAGGGCCGCATTAAATGCATCTACAATGTCCATGAAGGCTGCAGCTGCAGTCTCCTTGCGGTCTAGGTTATTGAGTGCCAGATCAGTTGATTTACCTTTTTGAAAGGCGTATTGATGTTCATTAAGAGGCTTCGGCGGAAACACCTCGGTCCTGATGAATCCATCTAACACCTCCAGGGTTTTCAGAACGAGACTTGATACTTATGGTCTATACTACTTTTTTGGCGGAATGCTTGGAAGCAGATGCGAGAACTATCTTCCCAAGAAACTATTGTCGAATATTTCTCTTCTACACTTCTAGTGAGAATGCATCGCAAAGTATTTGTTTGCAATTATTCACTTACACTTAGTGTTTAAGCTTTGACGTGCTACGTGTTCACATTTTCTATTTTCCCATAATATACGGTGGTTTTAGCATATCTGAAATTTCATTTGCTTGAGAATAATGAATTTTAAAGAAAAAGATGAAACAATTTTCCGAAATCATGAAGAATAACATATATAAATATATAAAATTTCGAAAATTACACTTTTCAGCTTTCCTAGGAAAGTTAGCACACCTTCTGATCATTCAATATTAGTAGGCCAACATTTTTGTTCTTCGTTTACCTTGATAATGTTTTGCCAATTTTAAAATGTTCTATAAGGATTTCATAAGTAACAAATCTATCTTAACTTGTGTTTGGTTAAAGTTTTTTCGTCATCAATATACAATTGACTTAAAAAGGATGTCTACCAAGCGATATTGACCGAACTAGTATACTGTGTGACAAAAAAGTATCCGGAAATTCTCATTTAAATTGCCCGCGTGGAGTATTTTCAAGGATTTTAAGTTTCTGTATGTTGGTAGGACTGTCCTTGATTACTATTTCAAACATGAGCGCGATCTGTCAACTATTCGTTTACAATAGCTGTTGAAACCTTGACCTCAGTGGTACTCTGAATTTTACAATGGAAAAAATATTGAACAATGAGTTTGTCTCAAATTTTGTGTTTTGAAGAAAATTCCGTGTACTGAATCGTTGCGAATGCTGAAAAAGGCTTATGGAGACTCTGTTTTATCGAAAACCCAAGTGTACGAATGGTACAAAACCTTAAAGACGGTCGGGAGATTATCGAAGATTTCCCTCGTTCCGGACGACCTTCGACCTCTTCAACCGACGATACCATCCAAAAAATCGAGAAAATGGTGCTCGAAAATCGTCATGCCAGTGTTAGAAAGATAGCTCGCGATCTCAACATCTCTCGTGAAACCGCTCGTTTGGTTTTGGTGAACCAATTGGGCATGTGGCGCATCGCCGCTCGGCTCGTTCCGATAGAGCTGAATTTTCTTCAGAAACAGTACAGGATGCAGGTAGCTGCAGACATGCTGGATCGTGCGAATTCTGATCCCACGCTAATGGGACGGATCATAACTAGTGAAGATATGGGTCTATAAATACGACACACCAACGAGCCAACAATCATCGGAATGGGTGGGAAAAATTAGCCAAAACCGAAAAAACTTGGCCAAAGTCGTTCGAAAATCGAGACGATGCCGATTGTTTTCTTCGATATTCGTAGTGTGGTTCATCATGAATTTGTTCCGCAAGGTCAATAAGGACTTCTATCTAACCGTTCTGAGACGTTTGCGTGAAAATATTCGCCATAAACGAACGGATTTGTGGCAAAACAATTCGTGGATTTTTCCTGACTATAACGCCATTGAGCCACAAATATCAACGACTTTAAGACCAAACACTCTATAAATACTATCGAGCAGCCGCCTCATTCGCCTGATCTAGCTCCGTGTGACCTTTTCCTCTTCTCCAGACTGAAAATCCGGGGAAACAGATTTGATTAAAAAAATGTTTCGATGATTAGAAAAAACGTTGGTGCATGTGTATCGCTTCAAATTGAGCATATTTTGACGAAGATCCAATAAATATTGAAGTGAATCCAATAAATATTGAAGTAAATGCAATAAATATTGAAGTATATTAAGATTTTTGCGTTTTATTTCAAATTTCCGGATACTTTTTATCACAGAGTAGATAAATTATCGTTAGGAGGGACAGGTCTTACGGCTAAAAATGAACTAGAAGATTTAGTTGAGTGTTTTGCCTTTGGGTTTCTGCTTTTCATAGAAATAACAAAACGTAGCAGCTTGAACCATGATAATTAGACTAAGTCTATTTCATTGGAATAACAAACGGCATTTAACGTAATCTTGTATGCCAATTGAGTAAATTTTACACATATGCAGCTATCATTGTCTTTGAGCAACTGTAAATCCAATATAATAAAGGCAACCTTTCAAAATGAGGTTGGCAAAATTTAGCCTTTATTTTATAAAAGTCAGTTCACTACTAATGTAACAAAAGAGTTGAAGAAAGTCACACAAAGTAGTCTACTAAAATCAACAGAATTAAATGAATACACCCTCCAATCCAACAGTAACCGAACTGTTTTAGACAAACAGTACTACCAGAGCCATCTGTTGTAATATTGTACCCGTCGATAACTTGGTCCTTGACTGACAGCTGTTAAAAATTTCATGACATTTGGATGTGAACAATTTGAGTTATTGCATCATGTTTGCAAGTGCGTTTATTACATCGGTCGGAAAATGAGATTTAAACAAAAAGATGCAATTGAGTTTTGTGTTGAACTTGTTAAACGCACCAAATAGTACAAACTACGCATGGTAATGATTGTCTATTCCGTACGCAAGTGTACGAGTGGGTCAAGCGATTCGAATCGGGTAGAAAGAACCTGAATGATGAAGAAAGAGAACATCGGAAAAGTGCATGAATTAATCTTGTCTTACGAAGGTTAACTCAAGGTTTTTTGCGCAAACTCACCGACGACCAAAAATTTAAATCGAATTAAGCATAGCAAAGACATTATTAAAAGTAACAGAAACAAGTAATTTTTTTTGAGGAATTTTACTGAATAATTGAGATTCATAACGCGTTTCGCTAAACCGTAGCTTCTTCAGACGAATGAATGTACAGAAATTATGACAACTATATATAGATACAATTGAGAATATAAATACAAATGTTCTGGAGTGATTAAAATCTTATTGAGTTGCTATTTTCTAGGAGATGATTCACGAATCATCTCCTAGAAAATAATCACTATTTCGACCCACAGTTTGAAATTTCGCATATAGATAATGAATTTTGAAAAGTAGATCTTTGGGAAACTTTAGAAATCAACAAACACTCAGGTAGACTCATTAATGAACAAGTCTATTGAAGCCCTTCGCCTGAATCTCTTCAGGGAGCAATCTATTTCTTAATTTTATTGGATATACTTGTTATCAATAACCACTTAAGAAGAAACAACTCAATAAGCTTTTAATTACTTGAGAATATTTGTATTTATATTCTCAATTGTATCTATATGTAGTTGTCATAATTTCTGTACATTCATTCGTCTGAAGAAGCTACGGTGTAGTGAAACGCGTTACAAATCACAACTATTCAGTAAAATTCCTCAAAAAATATTACTTGTCTTTGTTATTGATAATGGTATAATAATACCGAGTGAAAGCCTCCAAAATTCAAATATTATTAAAAGTGCTGGGAAGACCCAAACTTCTCGAAAACGATAGTAACTGGTCACAAGACTTCATGTTTTCAGTATGAGTCTGAAAAAAAGCGGTAAAGTGCTGAATATAGAGCGTTGGATGAAGGAAAACCCAAAAGAAAGTCGTTTTGAGAAGTCATAAGTGAAGGTTATGCTGATATGTTTTTACGATTGTAAAGGAATTATCCACAAAGAATTGATTCCACGCGGCCAGACTGTCACAGGAGTCTTTAATTTGGACGGCATGAAGCGAATGCTGCCAAGAATTCGTCGTATTCGGCCAGAATATCGAGAAAACGGCGGTTAGATTCTTTTCCACGATAATGCCCCATCGCATACATCGTTCAAGAGTTATGACTGAATTTTCGATCAAAAATCACATTATTGCCTTCCAACATTCACGTTATTCACCTGATCTGGCTCCGAGCGACTACTATCTGTTCTCTAAGCTGCATTTGACGATAAAGGAAAGCGGCACGATTCGATTGAGGACATTGAAAATGCGGTGACCGCCGCGCTAAAACCACTCCAAAAAAGGAGATAGAGAGGGCGTTTGACAATCTGTTGGCGTGTGCAAATTTGTGTATCAATGCAGAAGGCGAATACATTGATTAATAAAAAGATTTATATCAAAATTAATACAGGTTGTTTCTATTTTCAAAAAGTTCAGTTACTTTTGAAATGGAGGGTGTAAATGACACAAATATTAGAATCACTTTTTCGAACATTTTTTAAAGTCCCTTATTGGATATGCTTAGTACAATCTTAATTACAAATTAATTTATTACTATTTTTGAGAGGTACTTGTATTTTCACAAGCAAGACGAGTAGGGGATAACACATCTGTATGTGTTTCCCGAAACTTAACATAGGTTTAATTCAAAATAAAATCTCAACCCAGTACTCCAGACAAGATTGTCTGTTTTGGTGCGCTTCAGTCTCCTAATTTCTTGTGTGTACCGGTAAACATTGGTGATCAATCTTTAAAACTTGTTCTGACATCTCTGTATTATCATTCGATTTGATAACTTAGTGCAACCCCAAATTTGCACTCCATAGGCCCATATTTGTTTTATAATAAACAGATAAATTAGTCCTCGGGGTTTCAGATCTAGTTGAGAATTTCTTCCGACTAACCAGTACAGTTGTCTTATTTTCAGTTGGATTTGTTTAGCCTTCTGTCTAACATGACGTTTCCAGCTTAATCTACCATCAAGAGGGATCCCGAGGTACTTCGCATGATCGGCTTGAGGAATAGGCATTTCTTCAAGGAAAATCCTCAGTTTGTTGTCCTTTCGTCGCAACGCAAAATTGACGTGAACGGATTTCAAGTTAATAAGCTGCATTTTCCAGTCCCTTGTCCATTTATATATTTTTTTGAGTGATGTTTGTAATTTTTCTATTTCGCGGGGAAAGGATGCGTCTTTTGATAAAATAACAGTGTCGTCTGCAAATGTACCCAGTACTGTTTCTTCAGTTGTTGAGATATCCTAGGTATATAACAAATAAAGCAGTGGTCCCAAAACGCTGCCTTGTGGGACCGCAGCCGATATTGGTTTAAATGATGACAATGCCCCTTCATGAGACACTCTGAATTTTCTTTCTGAGATATATGACTCTAGCAATTGATGGTAGTTCCCAGGCAGCGATCTACTCATCTTATATATCAAGCCTGCATGCCACACCCTGTCAAAAGCTTGTGCTACATCTAGGAATGCGGCAGGACAATATTCCATTTCTTCAAAAGCCTTTTCAATGACAGCTGTCACTCTGTGCACTTGGTCGATTGTGGAATGATGGTTCGAATCCAAAATTGGAAATTTGGTATCTCCATGAGTGGTTAAAGACGTTTCAGCAATAGTTTCTCGAACAGTTTGGATAAGACAGGTTATAGCGAGATAAGTCTGTAAGACTCAACCTGTTCTGCTGGTTTGTCAGGTTTTTTAATAATAATTATCTTTGCTGTTTCGAAGCATTCCGATACATGATACCTTTTTTGGGGTTCGGATTGTTGTCTATCTCCTTTCCAACTTCCAATAGAGAAACTGGCTTTATAGGTATTTCAGGCTGATAAATAGGTGTAACGTCTATGTATATCATTTGGTTGAAACACGTTACCCAAGTGTTGCGCAAATAATTCAGCTTTGTGTTTATTGCATCTGATCCATTCGTTGCGTGTATTTTTAATTGACGGAACTCTAACGATGGGTCTCTTGAGTCTGCGAGTCGCTTTTCAGAGTGAATAATCTTTGTCAGCTTCCGGGCTTAAATCGCAGAGGTATTCCTCGGAGCATTTTTGTTTGAATTCTTTGATCTTTCTATTTGTTTGATTACTTATCTGGTTGGACTTTCTTTTATCTTTTTCGAACATAAACATTCTTCATCGTTACAATACTACAAATGAAATTGACCGATTTCATTAGAGCTGGGCATGATTCAAACAATATAAGAGCATTTAAGTAACGAGGGTAGGTTGTGAAAACTCAATTATCTACCATAGTCCGTTAGGCGTGAGTACTATTGAAACGTGAATCTAACATTATTGATATTTTTCCAGTTTAACTAGCAAGCTGATAGAAAACAAGAATTTGTAAAAGTATGTTCTAACGCAATTATGAGATGAAGATTAATTATTAATGGATAACTGATATGAGTAATCTCTTAGCTTAACCAATTTGTTCACTAACAAATCACTAATCTATTATTATTAATAATGGAAAATATTATGACACCGTTTTGGTGGTTATTAACTGTTGAACGATATCAAAATTTTCATGAATGTGGACAAATTTATTAACTTACTGAATGTTACACAGCCGTTTATTCTTCTGGCACAATGAGGAATACCCTACTACGTCGAGGATCCGTTCAAGTTAACAAACCGCCGCCACCAATTCGACGAACTGCTTCGATCACCAATACTTCGGCCCTGGGTCAAACTTCGAACGTTGGAAGCTTGGAAAATTTGCCTCCGCCGCCTGCATTCTTATTGGAACCGAACATAAATCAAGGGAATCACAATGATAAACGAAACATAGGTAAGGAGAATTGTTATGACAAAAATATATTGATATGCTGTGCTCTTTCTATGGAAAATATTTGTAGTAGACGTTTAAGTTGAAGCCCTCATGGTGTTATTGAGTCGAATGTCTTCCTCATTCACAAATTTTTGACAAATATGTCGCTAGTATTTCAATTCGAAATACAGTTCTTAACAGTTGATAGGGATCAACTCTATTTTTCGAAATTGTTTACGTAATACCCTATGCTTAATGATATATTTTTAATAATGTTGCGATCTATTTGAACGATGAAGGGAGCAAAACTTATCAGAAAAAACTACAATGCAAAATAAAAAGAAATAAAACTGCAAAAAAACCGTCAGCCAAAGTTAGACAACTCATCAACAATCCCATTGTTTATTACTGAAATATGGAAACGTACTATTGCAAAAAGTTTAATTTCACCTGGAGTAAAAAAGTGATAACCATTGTGCTCCATAATCAACTACCGTTATTATCCGAAAAATTGGTTCATTGTGCAAAGAAGAATTGATAAGATGGCTATAAACGTTAAAGAACTATAGTGCAATTATCTACAGTTCTCTGTACCTCCAATGAAATATTATTATTTTCATACGTCAGGTTAATTATGAATTTAAAAATATACCAAGAACTATTGTTTGCTATTAATTTTGAAACGGATACTCAGGTAGAAAATATATTTGGTACTCTGGAAAAGTTTCGCTCGAAAAAGGAAATATATATATAAATGCGAGTTTCTACGACCCTAGTCGTTTTTCGCTACCCAAGCGCCACTTCATTCTGTCAGCCCAGTCTCCCTCTTCCATGCCTCTTACCCTCAAGGCATTTTCAATGTCTTTCTTCCAATTTAATGGCGGCCTGCCACGTTTACGGCGTTCTGGTGACATCCATTTGAAAATTTTCTTAGGAAATCTGTATTCTTCCAAACGTTGTAGTTGTCCGTACAAAGATAGTCTTTTGTTTTCTATGGTGTCTATTATATTTCCATCTACCTTCATTATATGTCTTATCCTTTCGTTCCTTACATGCTTTTATTTCGAGATGCCACAGCTTCTTCTCCAGAAGTCCATTTCAAGGGCCAGTAGTCGCTGAATAATCCTTTTGGATAGCTCCCATATCTCCGCTCCATATGTACATATTCTTTCTATAATTGCTTTGTATATATTTGATTTAGTCTTGCCTTAGATGTTAGGGCTCCAAAGTATGGAGTTCAGTTGACGAACAGCATTTCTTCCCTGTCCTATTTTGTTGGAAATATCTAAATCATTTTTCCCATTTTTACTGAATGAAACTCCTAAATATTTGGAAGATTCAACATTTCTCAGTTTATATTTTCCGAGGTACAAGTCAACTCCATCTTCATCGCCCAGAACCATAAATTCAGTCTTTTTATATTGTCAGACCCCAACAACTTGCGAAACATATAGGCTGCATCATCTCGATCTCCTGCTACTATCACTTGATCCTCGGCAAATAGGAGTGTGTATAGTGTGCTGTCGCCGATCGGGATGCCCATCAGATGACATTTCCTTTTCCATGAAGATAAGACTTCTTGAAGAAAGATCTTGAACTGTATTGGTGCCAGGGAGCAACCTTGTCTTAAGCCCCATCTTCACCATGCTTGTGCATCCACAATAAAGTTTTTTGACTGCGTTGACATAAGTTTGAGCGACACCACCTTTCAACACGCAATCCCACAACTTACTTAGCGGGATAGTGTCATAGGCCTTCTGCAAGTCAATAAAGATGAGGTACATTGCTCTACCTCAGCCAAGTTTTTCTCAATCAAATCTTTTAAGACGAAGGTTCCATCGAAACACGAACGGCGTGAAACCGTTCAGTGCCTCTGATTCCGAGATCTGACTTTCTATCTTTGTTTTCAGCACCTTTCCGTAAAGTCTTGCGACTGTGCATATAACCCTGATACCTTTGTAGTTATTCAATCACGCCTTCTCCCCTTTTTAAAGATCGAGGATATCACAGCTTTTTTCCAGTCAGTTGGTGGCTCACTTCCTCTTAAACATTCATTGAATAGTTGTGTTAAAACATTTAGCATTCCGCTAGGAACAGCTTTCAATAATTCTACATGTATATTCCCTATTTCGGGCGCTCTTCCATTTTTCATGTTAGATAAGGCTACTCTTACATCTTCAGTTGATATTTCCGGTTGTTCCACCAGTGTCATATGTCTATTTGTGTTTTCCTGTCTTCTGTCGTTACTGATCATGAATTCTTCTTTATCTTCTCTGAGGAGATTTTCAAAATGGTCAGTCCATTCTTTCATACTTATCAAGTTTAAACCTGATCTGTCCTTGTTCTGTGTTGTCATGCTTTTCAACGTTTTCCAAGCCTTATTAGCTCTCGTATTACATGCACATGTGTTTATTTGTTCAGTGGTTTTTTCCCAGAACAAGTTTTTAGATGTTCTGATGTCTTCTTGAACTCTGCGCCTAGCTTTTTTATAGATATTTCTATCTTCCACTGTCTCAGTAGAGAGCCATTTGCTATAAACTTCACTACAGCTTTTTCAAGATCATCATTCCACCAAGGGCGGGTTGCTTTACTACCCTTTTCTTTCATAGGTTTTTCACCTAGTACTTCGTGAGCAGCTTCATGAATTATTATTTTTAGCTCTTCGTATATATCGTTTGGTGTCTGCTGTTGTAAGTTCCTCAATCTATCTGCTATGCTCAGTTGGTATGAGAATTTGATAGAGTCGTTTTCAAGCTTCTCAAGATTATACTGAGTTATTTTATTCTATTGACGGTTCTCTCAAGACCTTCCAGATGGGAAATAAACTTTCGAAAGTAAAAGGTAATGGTCAGTACCACATTCTAGACCCCTCATTGCTCGGACGTCGGTAATCTGCAGAGCGGAATCCTGTCTCACAACGATATAATCGATTATACCATTCAGATTGCGAGTTGGTTGTGTCCAGGTGAAACGGTGAATATCTTTTTGCTGAAACCAGCCGTTTGTGATTTTCAACTTGTGTTGTTGACAAAGTTCTATAATTCATTCACCGTTGTTGTTTACTGTGACCTCCCCATAGCGCCCTATTACAGGATCATCTGCTCTGCTTCCTGTTCTCCCATTAATGTCTCCCATCAAAATCATGTATTTTGCACCACGATAATGCACCATCTCACAAGGCTATCATTATGAATGTATTTTTGACCAAAAAGTCAACAAATACCATCGAACAACCTTCGTAATCACATGATATGGCTCCGGCCGACGTTTTTCTTTTCCCAAAACTCAAACTACCACTTCGAGGTACCGCAATCGATAGTAGTGTATTACTTCGAAAGGGGCCCACTTTGAAAGCGATACAATAAATTTGGATGAGAAATAAATATTTTGTGTTTCATTGACCTGGTACTTTTTTGACAGAATGTACTCCTCAATATAACTAAATATGCGTTTCAATTGTTTCCATCGAAACACTCTTCTTTCATTCTTCCTTTTACTATAAATAGATTGAGAGTCATATCCTGTATTATGCTAGTAACATACGTATTCAATTAATCATGGTAAGAGCCGATAAATTCAGAATGATGCTAAGTATAATTAAGATAAGGGGGTCTAGAAAAAAATATTTTCTTATAAAAGGGGGTGCGCATAATAAGGTTGAGACACACGGCGCCATAATGAAACAACCTCTCATAAATATGTAGATCCAAAAATCGGCATTAAAAGTCATTCAAATTCACTAAATAACATCTAGAATGAGAGTAGCTTAAGCAATTTAGAAATCTGAAGTTTCTGGTTATAACAGACCCCAATATCTTTCACCAGTTTGTAGAGCTAGCAATATTTTTTGGGATTGACAAATGAAGAGGTACAATATTGCCAAGACCTTCATACCGAAAGGTGATGAAGATTATGAAATTCGGTAATCTAGTATGTACCTCTTTAATTTTTCATGCGTGAAAACTAAATGAGCTACTTGCAATTAGTTTGTGACCACAAGTTTTCTTCTCTAAAACAGGCAAAAGTAAATAATTTACTTTTTTTTTCTTATCTAGATCATCTGAAATGTTTCACTTGAATTAATCATCTGATTTGTACGTTACCTAGCATGACACATAATAAATATATCTCAGATTTCTAATTGAAATAATTTACTGCGAAAAACTATACTTCATTTCCATTTATCCATCCAACCGAATTTTCCATGCCTGGTTGGAAGTATTAGGTTTTCGTTTTCATGATTTCTCTGATATAGAATTTACATTTTGAGATGTTATCTAGAAATAATAACCCCGTTGTATATAATTCTGCTCTTCACGATGTAGTAGGAATTTTATATTAGTATTAATTTGATTTCAGGTGTCAATGTTGCAGAAACAGTGAAAGCTCTAACAGAGTTAAAACACACACCAGCTAGTCCGAATTCCATGCGTAGAATGTCCGCGTCCTCCCAAAATATATACCAAAATCAAAATGTGAATATTGCACCACAGAGTCCAGTGTTCAGCACTTTCCAGAACAAAGTCGCTTACTTATCACAATCAGGTGGAGTAGTTTATGCGCAACCGTCTCAGATAATGAGTGGCAGCCCTACTAGTGTAAGAAAATACAATAACGTGAGGTCGCAGAGTGCAGATAGAAAACCTGAAGGTAGGCATAAATCCAATATTTTTGTTGTGAAAATTATTAACTTTTTCGTATTTTTCTTTTCGACATCATGAATGTGTAGTAGGTCGGTCCTTATTCACAATTTTTTTTTGAAATGTTGTTGGGGCACCTTCGCAAACTGATATTTACGCTTAGAAATGATGATGATATCTTTTTAAGAATTTAGTAGGTGCGCAAGTAAGTTCTCGCTGTTTGTCAATAGATGGCTCCAGCAGTAAGTGCTGATCGCTTTTTACATAACAAGAACGTCTTGAACAAAGCTTAGACATATGGTAAATAAACCACTGTGACACATTAGTGATTTTGTTTTTGCGTCATATACTTTTAGTTGTAAAAAAAGTCTGATTTTGTGCCAAATAATCGTCATTTGCGGGAAGTGTTGATTTTCTTCTTTCATTCGAAGAAAACGACGGCTGAAGCTCGTAGAGAGCTCCAAAAAGTTTACGGAGATGCTGCTCTAAGTGAAACAACGTGTCGGGATTGGTTCCGTCGCTACAAAAACGGTGATTTCGATGTGGACGACCGTCTCCGCGAAGAAAGGCCAAAAATCTTCGAAAACGCTGAATTGGAGGCATTGCTCGATGAGGATCCGTGCCAAACGCAAGAAGAGTTTGCTTCAGCCTTAGGGGTTCCAAGCGATTGTATGCGTTGGGAATGATTCAAAAGCAAGGAACTTGGGTTCCTTATGATTTGAAGCCAAGAGACGTTGAACGTCGTTTTTTCGTCTGTGAATGCTGCTCGAATGAAGAGCTCGAAAAATGACTTAATTCGTGGATAACCTCAAAAGACGAACACACTTCTACCGTCACGGCATTCGAGCTCTGCCAGAAAGATGGGAAAAAGTTATAGCTAGCGATGGGAAATATTTTGAATGATTCATTTGTAATCATTTTTCACAATGAAGTTGTATTTTCATAAAAAAAACAGCGAGAACTTTGTTGCGGACCTAATATTATTAATATTTAGGGGTCGCGGCGGAACCTTTAAAATGGGAAATTAAAAAATACTTCCTTATACAAATTGCCACATTTATTCACAGCAGTGGAAACAAAAAAATTAAATGTCAAATTATTTGAATAGTCAATTTTGACCATAAAATACACAAGCCATTCAAAAATTACTTATCATGGGGATATTATTTTTCTAAATTCTTTGACAATCAAAAGTAGATATTGGTTTCGCTCTTCATTATTGGTTATCAAGTTTAATTCTTCCTTGAATACAACACCACGTTCTACAATATTAACTACTCTCATTGATCGCACTATGTCTCTTCCAACTTCAGCAACATTTTTTTTAAATTGGATGATATTCCAAGTGTCTCAAAGAAACTAGTCACGAAGTCTTCGATATTTTTTCTTGGTCCCCAGACTTATTCGTTTCGGAGAGAAATCGAGACCTTCGTTATCTAATGCCTGCACCATTTTCGGTTTGGTATCTAAAACACATTTGTCATAAAAAAATGCAAATCATAAGAGCTCCTCTGATAAGTACCACCAATTTCCCATAATTTTATTTACAGCAACTTTGGATAGTGCTGGATTTATATTTTCGAATATAATCAGGTCTTTTAATAGTTGCAAGTCATTTCTGGACGCCGACGAAACAACAAAAGCTTAATACCATTATTTAACGTAAATCTTTATTCTTTCATGGGCATTTCGAACTGTTGTCTGAAAAAGAATATTTTTGAGCAATACATAACTTTGGCCTTCCAGCGAGCCCTGTGCGGTCCTGCTAGCATTCTAAATAATGTTGGCTTCTCAGTGAACAATGGTGTGATTGAGTAGCTCTTTATAATCATCACGAGACTGATACTGATTAAATTGATTTTGAGCGAAGGAAATCATATCCTGAGCTACGTTTTGAACTAATTCCAGCGAATGAGGATCAGATGTTACTGTTTTTTAGTCGGCTGTTCAATTTTACTATATTAGTTCTCAAATCTTTTGAAAATTGAAATATCAGGCCCACTTGAAGGACTTAGTGCTGTGCTCAGGACAGCTTATAACATTATCTCTAGTATATGATGATGGCGACATGTAAGCCAAAGCATATATTTATCCATTTTTTGCTCCAGTAGTAAGCCTGCTCCATTTCTCAGTCCCGAGTTGACTGTCGTCAATCACCATTGCAGGATTGAAACATAGACAGCTGACGCACATGCATCTCCTATACCACTTTCCAGCTTTGGGACCGAAAGTTGCTGATCAAAATAGGAAGACGATCCAAAGTTTCATGCCCAGTGATATATTCGAGTAGGTTTCCATCTCAGTGAACAGTCAAATGCAAATTAGTTTTGAATTTACGTTTCAACGACTCCACCATCTCTTTACCATGCTTTTGACGCTGACGACGAATGGGACGACCTATTGACAGTGAATTCCATGGGGTCAGAGCCTACACTTTTCAGTGTAGATGTAATCACAATCGCAGATTTTCTGTCACTCAATTTGGCGGCGTCAGGACTTGAACTAAATGATAATCCGCCAACTCTACTCGACCTCGTTTATACGCTGCTGGCAACCACAATCTCGGATAAAATGCTTGTGTCAGAGTCTGTACTACTAGTTATGGACAATGAAAGCAAAAGATGTGTTTTTAATGACTTGATGTGTTCTAATTCACGCTCGCGAATTCTCTTAATCCGTTCTTGTTTCTTTTGACCTGTTGCCTCTTCAATTTAAAGTCGCTTTGTCCACTGCCCCTACAACCCTCCTCATGTTGTGCAAGCAAAACTGTTTATCTTCTTTAATCCTCATGATATTTAAGGCATAAACATGTGCAATAACAAACAACCCGTCTATTGTTTGCTGCCATAGCTTCTCTTTTCTACTCTTCTCAAATTTTGCCACTCTTTGAAGTATTGTTCCACTTCATCAATCAACCTCGTTGCACTCAAACTATTCAAAATGTTTGTTATATGTCTACTTTCTGACTACACAATAATACAACAAGCAACGAAAACAAAACTAACTTAAGCGAGTTGCGGGGCGTGCCCTTGAAAATATCAGGCAAGGGGGGGGTCAAGTGTAGGCAAATTGAGAACAAGTGCTCGTTAAACCTAAACAAACAAAACTCATACCCTGTTGTAAATTCCTTCATGAACATTTTTCTTGATTGTTTGTCTTATTTTGAGTTCTTTTTCAGTTTTGAAATGTCGATCGCGACCCCTAAACGTCATTTAAGAAATCATATAAAAATCTGTACTCATATTGAAGCACAGAGAATATAATTAGAGGATACCCCGTTGATATTTTTCACTTTGAAAGATATGGACCACCCTAATGTATAGGGTTAATAGTTTCCTCGAAAGCAACTCTGCTTTCCCTGAAGAGGTATACAAAACATATCTGTACCAATACAACATCAAATATGCATGATTTCTTCATTTGCATTCTGAATCTTTCAGAAGAACGCTTCTGCTTGTAATATTTTCTTGTAGAAAATTAGCATGCATGCTATACTGAAAAATAATTTTATTTATTCACACAGGAATGAATACGATCAACAAGTTGTTATAAAGAGATGAATTATATCAAAATTGAACGTGCTAAAAGATCCTTCGATACACCGTCATAGTCAATGTTCCCCCTCCTTATACGTTGAATGTTACACTGTGTGTTCTGACGAAAGTTTTAGTTCCTCACGAGTTCTGTAAATAGTGATTCTAGCAAAAAACGCTGAGATATGTCATTTTTCATTTGGGGAGAACCGCTCTCAAGATTGATTAGGAACATGTAAATGAACCCCCCAACTCAAAATTTATTATATAGAAAGTGTATCGCGTGACACTACGTTAAAAAGTCTTCCGATTCC
This sequence comes from Cryptolaemus montrouzieri, assembly GCA_013387265.2. Classification (NCBI taxonomy): domain Eukaryota; kingdom Metazoa; phylum Arthropoda; class Insecta; order Coleoptera; family Coccinellidae; genus Cryptolaemus; species Cryptolaemus montrouzieri. Next base: position 133,164,571 of record JABFTP020000185.1, read on the forward strand.
CTACTTGGATATACTATTTCAATATGTCCAGCTCATTTGATTCGGAACAACTTGGCGGTAAATAATCTGGAGATATGATGAAACACCAAGGAGATACTTACAGATGCATTCAATCACTTCTTCATTGATACATCTAAAACCATATCAGATAAGATCCCAAAAACATGGGTTTGTCGATATCATCAAAGAAAAATGATAGCCCAATATATATTTTTCCTTTCAGCGAAGAACTTTTTGCAGTGATCAACAATAAGCTAAAACCAAATAATTCCAGTGGGTTTGGGGGAGATTACAAAACTTTTAACATATATGGTGGAAATCTCTCTAATGGATCTTTTCCAGACAGACTGAAGATCAATAAGTTCGTACCAATTTATAAAAAGGGGTATAGTGAATTGATGAACAACTAACGGCCCAAAGTACTTGCACCTGTCCTATCAAAGATATTTGATTACTGTTTTCTGGATCGACTTATGAATTCTTTGAAGACGCACACGATTATACATGAGAATCAGTTTGGCTTTCATACGAGCCTTGGCTCAAGTGATGCAATGTATTCTCTTGTAGAGTCGGGGAGTTTCCCGGCTGGAATATTCTGGAACTGGAGTAAGGCATTTGACTATATGGACCATTGTAAATTGTTCGCTAAGGCCGAAAAGTGTGGAAAGCCACTGAAAAATCAGCAGCCTTATTTTTTTCAATTCCATTGCGACATATGACATTATTATGTGGGTGGCTCACTCTGAGGCTATACGGGTGTTCCGGAAACAGAAAAAGGCTGCGAGAGTTATTGCAAATATCCTACAAACAAACAGTTGCCGTGAATAATTCAAATCCTTTCGTATACTTACAATACCTTTCTGTTACATTGAAGCATGCCTGACACACCTGACCATAAAATAAAGAAAATCGTCAAACTTACTCTGCGCAGCATGAATATTCAACTAGAGCGAGAGAAAACTATGTACTACCAAAAAGACGCCTACAAAGAACACAAATCTTACGACTTCATAAGTATAAAAATGTACAACGTGCTCCCACTTCAATTAAAATCTCTCAGTAGCCCATCCTTCAAGAAAGCTATCAGGAAGCTGCTTCTAGAAAACGTTTTCTATAACACAGTTTATGAACTTTAGATTTCTCTAAGATGGAAAACTTGTTGGTCTACATGAATATTTTGTATGTTTTGGTGTTTTTCGTTTTATATTTTGGATGTTATATTTTGATATTCTCTTGACAGTCCTTGTAATTATTGAAGGAAAAAAATGGTTGAAGAGTTATCTGAGGGACAGATATCAGTATGTATCGGTTCATCATATGGAAGGCAATCTTAGAACATTGGTTAACTAATCTGTTTTGCATACAAATGTCAGGGTGCCTCATGGCCCCATTCGGTTCATTTTAAATTTGAATGACATTGGCGGAGACCTGGACGGTGAGGTTTTTCTAGATGCAAATAACGCTACTGCTTTGATTTCAGCTGGCTATGAGCATTAACCGCCACGGAAGCTGCACGGTTTGTGTTCAAGCATATTGGAATTGCTAAAAAAAAAGTGATACTTGTTAAGACTCACCTAAAGAGGGCATAAACTTCCGAAGACCAGATAACTTATAATCCTTGTGGTGGCAGTTATCATTGCACGGTCGAAAAGAGTGATTCGGAATTGTTAAAAGACGAAACAACAACAGTAGAGGTTAAGACGCAGAATGTTTCGGATAAGCAACACCAATGGTTGTCTAAGAATTCATTTCATATTAATGTAGAAAAAACTAGCTACATAATCTTCCACAATTATAATAAAAACATTGGCATCAATCAAATTGAAACTGAATGATATTGAATTGGTAAGGGCAAGTATCATTGGGTTTCTGGGATTGAATGTGGACGAAAATTTGAATTGGAAGTGCCATTGCGAGATTGTGTGCTCTAAGCTAAATATGTTACCTGTTCCGAAATTTGACCTCTGTCCTATCAAGAGAACAAATCTTGTCTGTGTATTATGCACAAGTGGCATCTAGGCTGAGGTATAGGGTGATCTTTTGACATTGAAAGTTCACAATATTCAAGGAGAAATCCTTGAAATCAAAGTTGTTCATTCTTATGATACTCGTAATTGTAATGACCTTGTGGTTCCAAGTTTTAGAAGATATAGGATGGGTTTAGGCTGCATATATGTACAAACCACCTTAGCTAGTTTCGGCCAATTATATTCACAATACTGTCTACTTCTAGCTGTTGTCTTATATCTTGATTTCTTAGTCTGTCTCTCTTGGTCAATCCAACCACACGTCTCAAATACTTCATCTCCATCGAAACTATTTTGCTTTTCTCCCTTCTACTCAATGTCCAATATTCAGAACCAAAAGTAAGAATCGGCACGTATATTGACGTATAAACTTTCAATTTCGATTTTCTCCCGATCCTTCTGTTTCTAAGAAAACTTTTGCTGAGTGTTCCATAAACTTTCGCAGCACTCTGAATCCTTTCTCCGATTTCCAGATCTTGTTTATCCTTTTCCTCTGGTATACACCCCAAATATTTGAAACTTTCTACTCTCTCTATGATTTTGTTGTTGAGTGTCACCTTCGGATTATTTCTGTTATTCGATATAACTATAATTTTCGTTTTTTCTTCGTTGATTTTTAGGGATCTTCTCGTAAGGCAGTTATTCCAAACATCCATATTGTACTGGAGATCATTTTGATTTCTGGCAAAAATCGCCAAATCATCAGCAAAGGCGCACTCAGTGATTTTAACTGGATAAGGATTTCTGAAACCCAAGTGGAGTTTTCTGACTTTAGTTCTCGCATAAATGGGTTTACGTTCATCAATATTTGTGGAAAATAAGATTTCTAACAAATGGAATATCGACATTAAGGGTTCGGAGAACATTAAATTATTCTGCAGAAGACTAAAATCATTTCTGTTGGAAAACTTTGTTCTGTGGATGAATTTTTGAATGGTATATGACTGGTTTTCGTATGAACTATTTCAAATTGTGAGTCGGTGTTTCTCGAATGTTTTTCATGTTACTTCACCTTTGTATGTTATTTTAGGTTTAGGAACTGCTGTCGACTTCTTCCTGTCATGAATTTTTTGGAAATAAAGTTTATTATTGTAGATAAAGGTTACATCAATTTTTAGAAATAAAGTTTATTATTATAGATAGAGGTTACATTTTGTTCGTTTCTTGAAACAGAACAAACTGGAAAAGGATACCTAAAAAATTCAAATACAAACAGTTGCTTGCAATGACATCCACCTCCATACAATAATGGAATTCTCTCACAAATCTACATCATTATAAGATTCAAATCAAGTGACCTGACTGGCCACTCAACATTGAGAGACCTTTTCAACGAAGTGCTAATCTACTCCTTTTTCCTATAATGAATTTTGAGTTTGCGGATGCTAAAGGTTAATTTCCGTTCCAAATAAACCTTCGAATCGAAAATCGATGTGCCCCAACGTTTTTCGCTAGAATCACTTTTTCAAAAGATAGAAAGGACCAGATTTTCTCTGGAATGCACAGTATATAATTATTACTAATTGATTTCCAATAATATCAATGAAGCATTTCTCTAATCAACTAACAGTTGATTTTGAATATGACCATGGATTAAATGTAGGGTTTTTGGAAAATCCTGTACCAAAAGATAGAGATACATCTAACTTTACTGCTTGTACTGATAAATGTACTTTTGCTTTTATAGTTTATGAGAATTTTTTCGTTCTTCTAGGTCCTGGAGGCGTTGGCTCGAATTTCATAGCATCATTGAGTGCTAAACTAGCTCCAAATTTGAGTCCTAGGGGCTCGAGAAGAAATTCTGAAGATATAGTAATGAAAACAAACACGGCCAATAAAATTTATGAAAGAGGCCCTGGACAAAGTTTCCTCGATTCATTGAATGCCAAATTATCTCACCAGCATATATCTAGTTCTCCTCAGCTCAAAGCCAATAAGATTAGACAGTTCATAAACAGTAAAGCGCAGGTAAGAGAATTGATTTTTATAATTCATTGAATTTTCGGTTCTACGGGAAATCTAATGAAGTAGGATTTTTGTAATAGAAAATCGAACACACTGTAAATTATTTATAATGCTTTCATAAAATGTAAATGTGATCATGTGGGAAACGCTAGATATACTAAAACTGTTATTTAATTGCGATATTCTTGTATATACCTTATTTAAACAGAGTTTTCAATGGACCACTCCTTAAATTCAATCGAATTATGAGTGAATCTTATTAACAGGTTTTAAATAAAAAACTACTGTTCGAGTTTCTTAACAAATATTCTATATGGTTTCTTAATGAGTTTATCATATTTCATTTACCTATTTTAGTTTTCAGACATGAATTACTTTTAAAGTTGCCAATCTTGTTTCCATATGCTGTAGGTACTACTTTATGCTCAGAGTTCATAATGAAAAACTAACAATTTTATGCTTCTCATTTAACCAATTTAACATGATTTCTTCCTTCGTGTAGACTTTAGTATTAATCACTAATAAGGCATTTTCAACCTATTCCTCTACTTCAAATTGAACTAGATCTTCTCTCATTCATGGCTGTATTATATACTTTACCGCAATAAATTACACAGGCATGGCTTTTTTCGCCCATATGCACCGGCATTCCAAAAATATTGAATAATTCTTCTGGTTCTTGTTGTTTCCTTAAAGAATCGGTTTCTCTACGAGAAATTCATTAAAGAAAGACTTCCACAACGGGAAGAGTCTTTCAGCGCGTCTTTCAAGGTTGGTGCGGACATGTCATTGTTCTAACCTGAGACCTGACCGCAAGGTCGCGTCGTGATAAAACCCCATGTGAAGTGATAAAGTCGATGAGCGGTTTCAAAAGTTATGAAAAATCAACAAACAAACATGAAACAGTCAGGTGGATAAATTTATTGAATCTTAATGTGCAGTTATAATTTTCATGAAAAGTTTATAGAGGTAAACCTAACTAAACGCCTCACGAAGTAACTAGATTGTATCAGCCACCAGAACAAGCTGGCTTTAGGAGGAGGCTTTATAATTGGAAAAAACAATTGAGTACAATATACCTATATATTTGGCATTTGTAGACTACCATAAAGCGTTCGGCTCGATAGATACATGGTCCTTTCTAAATGCTATGAATAATGCTAGAATTGATTCTAGGTGCAGTTATAAGGAATATGTACCAGAGAGCAACTATGCATGTCAAAATTGATGATGATACAAGAACTGCAAGAATTGATCTTAAACGTGGGGTACGCCAAGGTGATACGATATCACCGAAACTTTTCACCCTGGCTCTATAAGACGTATTCAAGAAATTGGAATGGCAAGAAAACGGCATCAAAACCGAAGGCTCGTACATTAATCATCTGCGCTTTGCGGATGACATCGTCCTTATCGCTGGAAACACAGATGGGTTAGAAGAGATGTTAGTGCAGCTGAATGAAGCGTCGAATAGTATAGGATTGAAAATGAACATAGGCAAAATCAAGGTCATGTGCCCCAACAACGTTTCGATCCATTTAGGGATCAAGTCATCGAAAATGTAAACGAGTATGTTTATCTGGGTCACGCCATCAAACTAGGAAAAGAAAACCAGAGAGCCGAAATAACCAGAAGAATTGGGATAACCTGGGCCGCCTTCGGGAAACTTCAACATATCCTGAAAAATACCGATATCCCAATTAACTTAAGGAGAGTTTACGACTCCTGTATCTTACCTGTGGTTACATACGGAGTTGAAACTATGACAATAACGAAGCATAGTATCAATCGCCTAAGGACTACTCAAAGAGCCATGGAGTGTGCAATGCTGGGAATGTCCTTAAAATACCGAGTAAGGAACGACGAAATCAGGCGTAGAACGCGAGTCTCAGACATTATAAAAATAATAGCAGAGTTGAAATGGAGATGGGTAGGTCACGTTGCAAGGCAGGACAGAGATAAATGGACCCTGAGGGTTATTCAATGAAGGCCTGGAGAGACCAAGCGAAGTAGAGGCCGCAAATACGTTGGATCGATGATATAAAAGACCAAGCCGGAGGACAGTGGTTTTGAATAGCACAAGACAGACATGAATGAAAACGACAAGGAGAGGCCTATGTTCAGAAGTGGACGGAAGAAGGCTGACAAAGAAGAAGAATAATGTGCAGTGCCTATCAAATAAGATCGATATATTGAAATATAATCTTGATCGAGAAATGTCTGATGTGGTTTGCCTTACCCAATCTTGGTTTGATGAAGAGCAAACGGTGGACCTGGTCATGCCAGGTTACAAAATTGTAAGTTTTTGTGCACGTTCTAATCTTATTCATGGCGGAACAGTAATAATTGCAAAAGAAGAAATAAACTTTAGACCTATCATATAAATAACCTCTGATTGGAAAAGCATTGTGAGTTATCACCAGCCCTTGACATAAATGAAAATATTATTTTTATGTGTGTTCATAGATCTCCAAGTGGAGAAGGAGAACAATTTTTGATACAGTTAGATCAAGCCTTGCAAGCTATCATTTATGTACATCAGGGTAATATAGTCCTAAGCGGGGATTTTAACATCAATTTCATGAAGAGAAGCAGTGATCAAATAAGAATCGGCGAGCTTCTTGAATCATATGGTTTACACAGAGTTTTCAGTGGCCCTGTATTGACAATGTCTTCACAGATCTGAGGCTGGAAATCTGCTCTCATGAGACTGTCGATCTGCATGTTTCCGACCATTTAGTACAGAAAATGACAATTCCAAAAACAAGTAAACCTGCAAAGTCAAAATATATAACTACTATGAAAATCATCAATATCGTTACTTACCATTTTGTGGATCAATTGAGTCAAATAAAGTGGAAGTGTTTATCTGAAACCGACGGGAGGACAGCATACGACGGTTTCGAGAGAGATTTTTTTGTTTTACTGTTTTCAATTATTGATTTCCCGAAAGAACAATAACAATATCAAAAAGAGATAACCCTAAAGAAGAAACTCCAAAGATACTTACCTTAAGAAACCAAATAGAAGCTGCGAAGACTATGGCATCAGTGAGGGGGGGATCAGGTCTCATATGGACTTGTAAGGTCACTCAAAAAAGAACTGAAACTACAAATCAATTGAACGAATTTCTAGTAGAAATAGAAGAGAAACTTTGAAAGGATATAAAAACTGAAACCCATACTAGTGCTAAAAACTAAAATCATTAGTCAGACCAGTTCAATGTTTTTTGAGGCTGTTTCCCCCGGTGAGATCGTTCATATTGTATCGAACATGAAAAATAAAGTCCCGGGATATTTATGGCATTTCGTTTGACCTGCTCAAGAAATCTGTGATCTACTTAGCTGAACCACTAAGCCACCTCATCAATCTATCTTTTGAACATCAACTGAAGACAGCAAGAGTCGTGCCAATATTAAAGAACGGATGCATAAATGAATGCGGAAACTACAGGCCGATCTTCATTCTGCCAGTATTTGAAAGCGCCATCACAACCAGGCTCGACAGCTTTCTAAATTCCAATGAAATTCTTAGCGAAAAGTAGAACGGATTCCGTGAAAATAAATCATCTACAACTGCTCTCAAAGTGGAATACATTTTCGAAGCGTTCGATGATATGGAGGATGGCATTCTCGCGTGTCTTGATCCAAGCAAGGCATTCGATTGTGTAAATCATGACACAATGATAAAAATACTTTAATAATGTGAGGCAAGAGGTCTTGGATCTTTTTAGATCATATTTACATCAGGCATCAGATTGTAGAGTGGAAGGGGCAGAGGTCTGTCAGAAGAAAAGTCACTAGAGGAATCCCAAAAGGTTCAATCTTGGGACCAGTTCTATTTATTATGTATATAAATGATTTATTGGAAAATGCACCATTTGCGTGATAACGCAAAAATATTTGCTGATGATACGACACTGTTAAACAGAGCAAATAACAAGGAAATTCTGCAAAGTAAAGATAAAACCTCAATAATGAGGGCAAAAGAGTGATTCCAATCAAATGAACTGTCATTAAATTTTGAAAAAACTCCAAGAATTATACTTACCACCAAACCTTGTGAAGTAACTACCCTAAAGCTGCTAGGGTTTGTTCTCGACAATTCACTCAGCTGGACGCCTCATTTTAACACAATCAGGAGAATTAAACATATTGTCGGCGAAAACGCAGCTTTAATTACCTATTATGCACATTTATTCTATATTACTGTGGGGTTCAGCAACAGAGGCCACAAGAGTTTTCCTAAAACAAAAGAAGGCGCTACGAATATTTTCCGGGGTTTCTTCAACCACCAGCTGTAGAGGACTATTAAAAAAATATCAGATTCTTACCGTTCCTGTTCGTTCGTGTCTCATACTTGCTGCTCTATGCAATTTCCATGAAAAAAAAGATGGTTGCAACAAGAATGGAGAAATACACAACTACCTCACTCGTGGTGGAGAAAAATATAAACTTCCAAAGCACCGTCTGTGTAAAACTCAGAAATCTTCCAACTATATGGGACAAAACTATATAATTCACTTACCAACAGCTATAGAGAGATGAACCCTAATAAATTTAAAAGCGCCGTTAAAAGACGTGTTAGTCGAAAATGTATTTTATAGTGTTAAAGAATTTTTAAACTCCAGTTTTCTGTGATAAATATTTCGTACCTTTCACAACTTTCAATTTGTTGTTTAAAGTTTACTATTATTATTAACATTTGGAAAAAATACAAAATAGGATTTATTAACATTAATTACCAAAATTTATATAAATATAATTCATATAGTGATAATTATAAATTGATATCAAAAACTACTTTAATATTGTGCAGGGAAGCTTGTTGTAAATTTGAATAATTTTGTTTTCGCACTAACTCATTTCAAACATTACATTTTTTTTTGGTTTTGATTCTAAAAACAAGTATGTAATATAAAATATAATTAACTTATATGTTTCAGCCTGATCCTCGAGTTTGTCATGAGTCCCTAATGGATCAAATTAAGAAAGGAGCAACCTTGAAACGAGCAAAAATAATCAACGATCGATCTGCACCTAAAATTTACTGAACTGTCAGAACCCAATAAAGAAGACCGAATAAATTAATCTATATTTTCAACTCATTTAACCATTTACTAAACAATTACGAAAGTTTTAGGAAATGTAACTTTAATTATTTGTCAATTTGATAGTTGATAGATTTACACATTCTTGAAATCGTTGAATATTTTGAGGAAAATTTTCAAGTGCGTTCAATTGCATATAGATATTCCAAATTGTTGTGGAAACTGAAATTTCTATTTAATGTCCACTTGTATTAGGGATACATTTGAAGGATTAAATTATTTTTGTATTACTTGCTGAACTGTTAAATAATGAATGTCAGAACTTTCTAAACTTTTCTAAAATCTAATATCTAAATTATATTGAATTAGAACACTCACTTTTTTCAAAGAAAATTTTCCTCTTTTTCAGTTGTTCTCTCTAAATGTGTGTTAATAATATAAGTGTATACTGAAAATGTGAAACTTTCTTTTTGAATTATTTTCACGATTTTACAGTATGAATCAATAAGTACATTAATTGTTGTTTTAAACTCGTCAAACTCAGTTGAATAAAAATCAGTGAGATCGATTTCTATCCTCATTTGCATATTATAACTTGTACACAAAATTTTTTCAGAACTAGACTGAAAATATTCCATTATATTGGACAAACTGTCATATCAATAACTGTTATTAATTCATATATTTATCTTCCAATATATACCTACATTTTTGTTTTCCTTGTTATATAAAATATACTAACATTTTGACAGATATGTACCTATATAGTTCTGCTTTCAAAGTGTTCATGTACCTAAAATACAATTTAATGGAAGTTTGTATGTTGAATGTATATAAATTAAATACTTAGTTTCTATTATATAACCGTAGTGAAAATATGTAAGGTTAAAAATAGATTTAAGTTTAATTTTCTAAAGTGATATGAAATTACTTAATCAATAATTCAAAATTTTTGAATTTTGATGGTTTGAGCAGTTGGAAACTTTACTTTGTATTCATTCATGTATGATTAAAATATAAAACTTTGATGTTTTTGTTTTTATAAGGATAATTGGATAGTTGAAGAAATATATTGATTATACCACGTTAAAAAAATAATAAAAGCAGTGTGTAGAATGGATAAGCATTCATAAAACACCAAGCCTCCTATGATCACCCCTAATGTGTACACACAGGGAAATGATAAGAAAAGGATGAATCGTTCATATTCTTTTATATGAATCAAGGGAAGAGAGAGAAAAAATCTTACGAAAAACCCTGTCTTCCCCGTCGCTGATACATCAAGAACAGCTAGTCTGTGAGTGAGTTGTGAACAAAATTTCAGATCAGATTTATTGTGTTTGCGCTTCATTTTCATTCTTAAATCTTTGATTTGTGTTGGTATGGCAGTAATCTGAAAAATAGGTACATCTTCAGACCCAACATTTTGTATTGTCTCTTTTCTTCCTGTTATTTGTTGTTCACTTGGTTGTTTCATGCTAGAATACAATCTCGAGTAATATGTTTCAATATCCCAGAGTATATCATGTCTGTTTGTAATCTCTGTTCCGTTACTGTTTCTTACTGATATTAGTTCGTCTTTTCCTTTGCTGGTTTTCCTCTTGAATATTTTTGGTCCTCTATTATTTTCTATGGTTTTTCTGATGACTCTGGTATTTCCTAATATCCTCTCTCGATTTTTTTCGAACTATTATGTTGAGTAAATTTTATTTGTTGGAAAATCCAATTATAGTCTTGTATGTTCCCAGTTATTGTAAGGAACAAAAAGAAAGTGGAAAGTATGAGAGAGGAACAAAAGAAGTCGCTGACCACCGTGACGAGCCACGTTCCGTTTTCTTCGTCATTTATTAAGTTTGAAAACACGATTACCGTCGAAATTAAATTCGTTTCGGTTAACTGAAGTTCATTTTGGGTTTTCAAAGAAGTGCAACGAAGTGTTCGATATACAGAGTGTTGCATAATAGTATGTCACAACTTGAGGCGGTAAATCTACGTGCAATTTTAGGAAAAAAAAGTTTATATGAACATAGGTCCGCAAAAGCTTAGTTGCGGAGCTACCGGGTGTTGAAATTGCAGTTTTCGAGATATTCAGCCCAAATTTGGAATGCAAGCTATTTTTACAGCCTCCATCATTACACGTCCTAGGTTTTAACTGAAATTCCAAAGGTGTTTTCTCTTCCGAGGCCATGTCTCCTTTTGCCCTTTAAAACTTTTTGCAGTACGCCACTGATCAGCGTACAATCAATTTTCGTATCTTCGTTCAATTTAGAAACTTTTTTGACTTGTATTTTTTTCGTATCTCCAACCGATTTCGAGTGAAAAATTATTGAATTTGAATTATTTGAATTGTATGTTATTCGCTAAATAAAAAAAATAGTAGAAATACTCGATAGGTATGCCCAAAATTTGCTTTTATTTTGATAGCTCGTCTTCTGAGACTCAACTTATACTTATTCAATATCAAACTAAAAAAGAACAAAAACTAAATAAATTGCTGGAGGTGCCCTCCACCTGAAATATTCCTGGGGTATTTTTTATCGTGTCACAAGAGGTTATTATTCAATTTCTCAATTCTTCTACAGTGTTCACTGGAGTGGTATAAACATAAGGAAAAATCTAAACTGTTAAGTCTGGGGACCTAGGAGGCCATGGTTCTGGCCCACCCCGACCTATCCATCGGTTGTTGAATGTATTATTCAAGAATTCCCTAGCTTCTCCACTAAAATGTGCTGGTGTCCCGTCATGCATGAACCACATTATGTTTCTCACCAAAAGTGGCACATTGTCGAGCAATAAAGGTAACTCCTCCTCAAGAAATTTCCGATAAACGGGACCGTTTAGTCTGTTAGGCAAAAAATGGCCCAATCAAATAATTTCCAATTATTCCGACCCATACATTTAGTGAGAATTGTTTTTGATGATAAGATTCTTCAATCAAATGGTAGTTTTACTTAGCCCAATAATGATTATTGTGAAAATTTGTGATAGCAGTTCTAGAAAAGTTAGCTTCGTCTGTGAACATTATTTCACTATCAAAATGAGCATTTTCTCCAATTTTATCTAAGAACCATCAGCAAAAATTCAGTCTTGAAGGAAAATCTCGAGGAAGTTGAGTTTGGACGCGTTGAATATGAAACGGGTACAATAAAAAGTCGTGGAGAATCCTCCAAACTAGAACATCTGAAATATTCAACTGATTTTCGATTTTTCTTGTACTCACATGAGGATTCAAATCAATACAATTCAAAACTGCTTTCTCAATATCTGGACATCTCATAGTTTGAGTTGCACCTTTTAAATGATTATTTGCAGTAAAAGTACCAGTTTCTCCTCAACCTTCTGTGGATATTGGAGAATGTTTGCCTGTCTGGTGTTACTCGATTTGGAAAGCGCACCTGACATAATCGCCTAGCTTCTGTTGTGTTTCCGTCAGCCAGACCGTACATGTAATGGATATCAGTCAATTCGGCGTTAGTAAAATTAGCCATTTTTTCTTACAGCAATAACTTCAAAAGTTTTAAAACTAATCGTTAATTTTCAATTCGAGCAGACACACAGCTTCAGCAGCTGTCAAAATAAATAGATAAATGAAAAAAATCAAAGCCTACTAGTCATTTTTCCAATTAGAAGTGCTTTCAATTCAGCGAAAGCATACAATTGTTTAATAAGAAGAGAACGGTCGGATATACGAAAAAATTACAAGTGTCAAAAAAGTTTCTAAATTGGACGAATATGACTAAAATTGATAGTACGCTGATCAGTGGCGTACTGCAAAAAAGTTTGAAAGGCCAAAAGAAGACATGGCTCCGGAAAAGGAAACACCTTGTAGATTCTAGTTAAAATTTAGAACGTGTAATGATGGAGGCTGTAAAAAATAGCCTGCATTCCAAATTTGGGCTGAATATTTCAAAAAGTGCAGGAGTTTTGAAGAAAAAACCATTTTTTTCCGGAAATTTCAACACCCTGTAGCTCCGCAACGAAGCTTTTGCGGACCTATGTTTATATGAACGTTTTTTCTCAAAATTGCACGTGGATTTACCCCCTCAGTTGTGACATACTATTATGTAACACCCTGTATTTCTTGAAAAGTAGGCTAGATATGAAACATACTCAAATGACTACAAAATTTAAAAGGCATTGACGCATTTTTATTATCAATAAAATATTTCGTCTTCTATTACATCTTTGGACATTGAAAACCCATGGACCCATGAACTTTTCGTCATAAGATTGAATAAGAATAGCCTACAAAATATTTCCGATTACTTTGTGTGTACCCAGGAAATATTGAAATATTTTCGAACTATTTATTAAAAAAATTCAACATTTAATTACAATAATCCAATATATAAAGACTATGTATCTGAATCAAATTACTAAGCAAAATCCTTTAATTTATTTATCTCTACCAGTTTTTAGGATATGGCCGATTGACTAGGAAAAACTTCATGAATGAATAATTACCAAATCTAATTATTGTATTCCATTACAATCACCTATTTTTGTTTCGATCAATATTTCAAAAAATATTAAATAACAGAAATATGTACTTGAATTTTGAATATTATGATTGAGATAAAATAAACTCATCTAAATATATATTAGGTCTATCTACATACATTATATACATTGGTAAAAATAGTTTTCTAAAATATCTTCGCATAAGTTTTATGAAACTGAATGAATAATTTAGTTCTCCAGATGGACTTTTTTATGAAAACAGAAATTCCAGTAGTAAAATAATAGGTAGACACGATTCACAACAACGAATATCATCCTGAAAATAATTGAATAAGACAAAAACTTCTCATGAAGATATTTCCATCTATCATCTTGCTAAGATTTGATACATAGTAGAAATTTTGGTCTTCATTGCTATCTATTCCAATTCAATCCTAATATATTCCTTGCTGTTACAAAGGCTGAAACAATAGAATCCTTAGTACCAGGGGATGAAGAATCTTTCTTACAGATAAGGTCATGTATTTGAACAGCTTCCAGTAATCTTCGATGAAGAAATTCAAAAGTTTTCAATTGACCAGGTGATGAATCTTGAATCAAATATAATTCACTTGCTTTATAAACACCTGCAATACCAATTCTTCTAGCATACCAATTGAAGTCAACAGCCCGATCTCCAGCATAATAACAGATATCATCTACTAATGTCAATAAAGATGCTAAAGCAGTTGGTACATTCGGTGGTAATGACATTATTGCAATAGCTTGAGGCCAACGCCTTTTATAAGGTACAATCATCAGTAACTTTTGCTGAATGGCTTTCTCCACAAATTCCACTGGTGGTACAGGCACTAATTCTGATTCTTTTTGGTATACCTTCATTTGTTCAACTAATTTCTTATTAGATTCCGTTTGGAAAAAGTTAACAAGATCTGCTCCTGCTCTAGGAAATAAACCATGAGTAATTCCTGGGTATCCAACCACTTCCGCCCCTGCACTTATTGCTTCTTTGGACCATCCTTTCTCAGGTACAAACTTCAATGATTCGCTTAGAATTTTATACTTGATGTCAGATTCGTATTGTTCGTTCTCACCTTGACTTTGATTAGATTCTGTTGAAGAATACCTAACCTTATACACATTTATCGCTGAACTTCTAGTATACCTTGCAATTACAGGTTTAAAACGAAATATTATTGACATCGTTACACAATAACATACGCTAAAATTTGAATAATTACGTAGGGAACGATGTCATGGGTTTAAATCGAACTATAATTGTTTATTACATCATTAAATACAAGGAATAACCACAAACATGATAATCAGCATCAAAGTCTATTGATGAAATTTGGTTTGGTCGGTAAAATACCTCGCATTAATTTCTGTGCTTCCAACTTCTTCTATACTTAGTTCGGTACAATACATACGTAAACCGTTTAGAAATGCTCAGAATTTAACCCTTGTTGATGGTGGCACTTGGTTCGATTCGCACAAAGCGGTAAAAATATAACATCTTTGAATTTAATTGTTAGCTATTAAACGTTACTTGAATATATTGAAGGAAACATTAATTTATAATCTGTCGTCGTCTATCAAGAAAAATTGCTAAATTAATTTATATATTTTGATACACCAATGTTTTTTATTATTTACTTCAAAATGTAAAAACTAATGATTCAATGAATAATATGCATAAGAATATAAAACTTTAGTTTCGTACAGAATTTCACTCATTCATTAGTGAAAAGAAATATATATATATATATATATATATATATATATATATATATATATATATATATATATATATTCCGCGATAAACTTTGCGAGGAGTCTACATATGTAAACTTGAGACAAGAAGAATTATTCAAAAATCCGTAGATCAATGAATAATCCCTCCTGACAAGAGCTAGTTCCCAAATCTGCCAAGTTGCACTATTGCGTTTGCGTATATATATATATATATATATATATATATATATATATATATATATATATATATATATATATATATATATATATATATATATATATATATATATATATATATATATATATATATATATATATATATATATATATATATATATATATATATATATATATATATATATATATATATATATATATATATATATATATATATATATATATATATATATATATATATATATATATATATAGATAGAGGATTTACAAAGATTCGAATAATCATATTTACAATAAAGACTTATATCTATTACTTTGGTGTGTGTCAGAAAAAAACACAATTGTGAACTCAGGAAATGTAACATGGGAACCATACTATCTTGCATATGATTGAATAAACGAGTGAAAAAACTCGTTTCCCTGTCGCTATTGCACTAGCTATAGCTTGTCTGTTTATGTTGTGTTAGTGTCGTGTGTACATGAAGAGTACCAAAGATTTTTCTGCTTAGCCGCTTCATTCTTCATTCTCTCTTGCACTCCATGAGATTTCCAGACGAAGACAAGGGCGAAAGGAAGGGGGTTTGGGACAGGAATCTGTAACAATGGAAAAAGAAAACCCGCAGAAAAATATTTCAACAATCATACCTCTTATATGTCTAAACAAATCAAAGAAAAATTTTACATAGCAATCAAGGCCATAAAAGGACTAAGGAGATAATCAAAATATACATAACCTGCGATATTTTACATGTACGTAAGAGAGACAGATAACGAATACAGCATTGGAACAAAATGCATAGTAAAGTTGAAATTTGCCTAATTTGGACAAATTCAATTAGCAATATCATTTCCAGATTTATTTTTACCAAAACTTGGGACAATACCTTCTGTTCAAAATTTCCGCCTATCGAAAAGTTGTTTTTTGTCTTTTTTCTTGATACAAAATTTGAGGAAATATCCAATTTATAGCGTAAATATATTCCATTATGGCAAATATCTGAGAAATGCCTCGCTTGATTCGAATCTTTAGAGTGCTAATATATAGGCTTCAATAAGCTAGTACTTCCAAAACTGAATTTATTTATACATGCAAAAGTTTACAATGTAGATCTGACACCTCCGACTCAGATTGTGATATTCAATTTTCTCGGCATACCAATGTGGTTGAGCTAAAGAAAAAACGAGTTTATTTGACATACTTTTTGCTTATTTCTTTCCAAATTTAGTAAATTTCATATATATTTTGTATTGCAATCTGTATTTACCAACTATCATTTACATAATTATCAAATATTATTTTCTATTTTGTTGTATACTTGAATTGTTCAATTTGCGTGATTTTGATTAAATTTATTATAATTCTGTTGATGTATTTTCCATTAATAGCCTTTTTTTGGTATATTTTTCATCATATTATAGTTGAATTTGGGAAGCGCAAGTTTTATGGAATTTTTGTAGCAAATACAAACTATTGTTCCAATCCAAATGAAATTATATTCTAGTCATAATTCATCTTCAAAAATTCTCACAGTCGTTAGGTTGTCATAAAAAATTTTTTAGCTTTTGCCACCTTGTTAGGTTCTGGTGTGTCCCTGGTTGCTTAACAAAAACGCCTTTCTTTTTGCTGTTTTGACGACAATAATCTAGAATCTATTAACCTATTTGCACTTTATTGAGCAAATAAATTTGTAACCCCAATTTAGTATGACGTGTATAAGGAATTAAAAAATATTCAAGGAGCAAATGAACATATCCTATATTAAAGTTTTTGTTTTTATTATCTGAAATTTATTTTAAAATGCGTCAATTCCGTATGCCAATTCAACATACAAAAATTTATGGAAATTCAAGAAACAGGTAAATATATAGATATTCCTGAGAATTCTTATAATTTTATTGTTTTAGATTGGAACGATTCTTCAAGAATTGAAGGAGTTTGACGAAAAGAGAAATATGAAGCATTTTCTTACCTTCAAGGTTGTATATCTGCAACAAGGAGTAGAATCAAAAAAGGAGAAATTCTAAAAGATTGAAAGTACGAAATGATGTAACAACTGTGAAGAAACAAAGATATAAGTGTAGGGAATGTGATTACAATGACTCAACAAGGAAAGGCATATTTAATCATATAGAAAATCATGAGGGTTTTCCTTTATCATGTAGAAAATGTAGAGCAACATTCAACAATAATTTATCATTCGATTGGCATTTAAAATTTCGTTGCCGTATAAGGTGTCCAAAGGAAGCACCAATATTTTCATGTAGCGAATGCCCTAGGGTGAGTATATATGAATTATACCTCAAACCAGGAATATATAGTAAAATTATATAGAATAGAATAATAAATCTATTTCACAGAAAAATATCGTTATGACTTGGTCTTATAACACAGCTCCACAAAAAAATTTGAAAAATTATGCCAGAACCCAGACCAGTCTTACTATATGTTTTAGGGTCGCTGAAACCAAATCCGAGGTTCAAATTGCTCCATCACGTCAGGATTGTTTCTAACCTCAAAAATAAACTAACTTTCAGGCTTTATAGTCTTGAAAACTGCTTAACTTCTTAACCACATAGTCCCACAACTCGAATCTTTGTAAACCAATATCTTTTTTTTAGACTCTTATAACTCTATACCCCATTCCCCTGATGTTATAGATCTCAAATTGTCAGATTAGGAGGCTATGGGTGTTCCATTAGTTCAACACTAAGGTTCTGGGTTATTGCGGGTTTAAAAGTTTACTGTATGAGATTACGGCTGTCCAAAACTTACGGTATGAAATTATTTAACCACTTAGGTTGTTGGGTCATATATGTTTAAATACCTAGGGATTAAGGTAATTATTTTGTGTTCTTTTTTTTCACATAAGTGCATTCCATTATAGAATGCACGCAAATTGGAAACGTGCTTTAGAACTCTATTGCTGGTTGAATTCCGAGGTTATGGCACTATGTGGTGCATTGAAAACCCCATCCATGACATAACATAAAAACTTATATCCCGAAGTAGCCGCTGAGTAACGGACTATATGAAGTTATAGGAATTTGGAAATTAAGTTATGGGGTAATGGGGTTTGAAAGTTTAAGTTAGCGGGGATTAAAGCATAAGTTATGGAGGTTTGAAGGGTCAAGTTATAAGGTTATATGAGGGTTTTACAGTTGGCAACAGCCCATTTAGTGCAATATTTCAGTTACACAATTGCGTATCACTGTTTCTGGGTCATATTTGGAGGTTATGAAGTTATCGGGTTATTTGAAGGCCAGATTATTCCTCTATCTGAGAACACCAAATATTTGGGAACTTTTCTCGATAAAGAACTAAACTGGGAACTCAATACAGATAGCATATGCAAAAAATTGAACAGTGCATATTTCGCAATTATAGACCTCAGGAGAAGCCTCAATCAGAATACATTGCTAGGAGTGTATTAAGCTATAGGGCATTCTCACATGAACTACAATATTCTGCTCTGGGGAGGTTCAGCTAGCGCTAAGAGAGTACTGATGAGTCAAAAGAGACTAATAAGAATGATTTTCCGACTTAAGCCAGACCCCTTTTCAATGCACACAAAATTTTCACAGTACCATCGGTCTACATATACAATCAGTTCCCTAAAAACAATCAAACTCATAATTATGAAACAAGAACAGCCAGACTCCCTAGAACTGAAAGACATTCTTCTAGTATGTTTGAAAAATCACCACATTATGCTGGAGTGAAACTTTACAATAAACTACCCCCACAACTGCAACAGGAACCATTCATGGGAAGATTCAAGAAAGGACTTAAGGAAATACTTCATAGAGAATGCTTATATTCAGTTGAGGAATTTATGAGTATCACATTTTAAATTATTGCATAATTATAAATTGGATTATTCAATGAACTGTATGTATCTGATATTTTTTGTGACTCATATGATAATAACTATGGCAAATAAATATATTATTATTATTATTATTATTATATTATTTGGTATTTGGGTTTACAGAGTCATGGGACTACATGGTTAAAACGATTAGGTGGTTTTTAAGATTATAAAGCCCAAAAGTTGATGTTTGCCTGATTTATATGGTTTTTGGAATTTATTTTTGAGGTTATGAAAAATCCTGACGTGATGGAGCGATTTAGACCACGGATTTGGTTTCAGCAATCCCAAAAACATATAGTAAGACTGGTCTAAGTTCTGGCATAATTTCTCGAATTTTTTTGTGGAGCTGTGTAATTATTAGGAATTTTGCCTCGTTTGAGTGTTGAAACTTTCAATTTCAATGTGAAAAGTATGACAAAATGTAATTTACAAAACATAAAATTGTAATCTTTCAACTTTTTATGTTATAGAGATTCTTTTCTAAACAAAATTTGAATAGGCACTTAGAAGGACATAAAAGAAATAATTGCACCTATTGTGATCATGTCATAACAAATCGGAAAAATCTCATCCAACACTTATTAGATGTTCATTCAATAAAATTGGAAAGGGCAATTCATAGATGCGCAGATTGTGATAAAAGGTGAATATTATCTAATATGTTTTCCTCCAACAATGTCAATTCATTCTGACACAATTTTCAGATATGTTAAGAGAAGGTCTCTGTATTACCACAAACAGCAGCACTATAGTGACCAATATGTCTGCTTGGACTGTGGCAAACTCTGTAGTAATATAGAAGAAGTCAATGAACATCACAGAAAGCATGAGCAGCAAAAAAGCTTTAAATGCTCTAGATGTGATCAGAAGTTTACTAGAAGGCAACAGTATATATTTCATTTGAAGGTTTGTATTTGAATGATAGATTTTTGAAATGATAACCAAAGGTATCAAAATTTTGCATATTGAAAAGATTTAATTTTTTTTCAATAGCCAATTATTTGGCGTGTGCTGCGAAAACTATTAGTATATAAAAATAATGAACTACATGTTTATAGTACTGATCATGGTTATCCTGTCTTGTATGATGACGACTTCTGCGTACCTAAATCGAGTCAATTAGCTGTTTGTCCAATGCATTTGAATTTTATAGTGTTGTCAGATTTTTGACATTCTTTGATTGGAATTATCCTTGTCTTCTCATTAGAATCATAAGTGTCATTTCGTTATCTTTATTTCTAACAAATTATAACTGAGGAATAGATCATGAAATTCCATTTCCAATAGGTACGAGGTCTGGTTATTAAATAACGAAGCTGTGCACCTAGAGGGCGCCCTAGAGTAGTGGGGAAAAAACGAGTAGTGCGTAGGGTATCTAGATATCTTGTCTATGCACGTACCAAAACACGTTTTCGTTACTATTATGGTATTTGTGCAGTAGCGGTTTGAAACGAACATGTTTTTTTCTCTTGCCGAAAACCATGTGTGATAAAACCAGAAGCAACATATCAATCTCAAATTTCTCGTTGAATTGAATAAAACTCGGACTGAGGACTACGGGTATAAATCTCTATCTCGTGCACTTGTTTTTGAGTGGTGTAAGAGCTTTCGTGAGGGGCCGAGAGAGCACTGAAGATAACCAGCGCCCAGATCGCCCTGTCAGTGTTTCAACTCCGGAAACAGTGACCAAAGTCAATCAAATTGTGCGTGCAGATCGTCGAATGAGTATCCGATGATAGCCGAAGCTGTAAACGTCAATAAAGAAACGGTTGGAAAAATTATACATGACAAAAGTCTGTGCGAAGTTGGTGCCAAAAAACCTGCCCATAACGTGCCATCTGTGAAGCAGTATTTGGCCAGTAAGTGCACTCCAGTGCTCGAACAAGCGCCGTACTCGCCAGATATGGCACCGTGCGACTTTTTTTGTTTCCGAAGATAAAATCTGCTTTGAAAGGGACCCGATTCGAGTCGATGGAAGCGGTTAAGCAAAAAACGGTAGAGCTCCTAAAGGCCCTTACCAAAGAAGACTTCCAGCACTGGTTCGATCAATGGAAAAAACGTATGGAAAGGTGTGAGGCGAGAAAAGGTGAGTATATTGAAGGGGGACATTCGAATGTAGAATTATTTTTATGTTAAAACCCTTTTTCGTAACCAGTCTCGTTATTTAATAGTCAGACTTCGTATACGACGAAAATTTAACAGAATAAGAAAATTTCAGTTTCAATTTATAAAAGTTGTTCATACTTTCCCAAATATGTTCTAGATTTAATATTTGATCAATTAACGTTTTCACCACATAAAAAAAAATAGAAAACACCAAAGCTGGTCTTATCATATAGAGTAATAATTTGGCAGTGCAGCGGTATTCAGAATTTAATGTAGTATACCTACAACGTACAATACTTTGCTGTTTTCCGGGTTCCCACAGTATTGCGAGAGTTGAACGAAATTAGTGCACCATTAGCAAGTGTAGTTTCTGCTGACCTACGCGTGTACCTTCCACAAACAGTAGATTCGTAAAGGTTAAAGGCGAATATGTCCGGATAGAAGACGCTCACTATTGTGCCTTGATAATTGGACTGATCTTTGGCAGACCTACTACGGTATACATTACCTGTGCCATCTATGAACACGAGCCCTTCAAGCAAGCGGTCCTGTAGCTGGCTCATTCCTGTCTGATAGGCAGGATCATCAGGAAGGGTTTGTTTTGTAGACGCGAAGGGTATCGCGGAAGATTTATTTTACTCATATATGGACTGATAGATAGTTTACCTCAAACTTGTAGCTTTTGAGCACCTAGGAGCCGACGGGACTATTTCGCTCGTTGAACTGTGTTGCGATTCACGACACAGAAGGATGGCCTACAACGGTTGAAATTTTGCCATCTGTTCGTCGTTTTTTTCGAAGTCCGGTAGCGAAATCACTGTCTCGGTCCTCAGAGGACGTTTTACTCGGTACGTCTTTTTTGGATTCGTTTTGGTGTTCAAATGTAGTTGTCTAGGAAGTTGAAAACCGATATGCGACACTAATGATTTATTAATAAGGACGAAACTGCAGTCTGCCGCTTCGTTTTTCGGCATCCTGCTTAATTGCATTATTGATATCGTGGGCCTTGATGCCGATGTGTATGGCGGGCAGTTTTGAGAACTAGTTCTTCAAGTAGTCATTAATTGATTCAAGGAATATCTTCAAAATTGAATTTTTATGATTTCTAGACTAATTCTTCTTGAAAAAGTTTTCTCTTTCAGATTTTGCGATGTCCTAATGTTGAACATTTTTCATGTAATACAAAAGCTGCACTTTTTGCTTAGAAGGAATGAAAACTAGTTTGTATTTTTCCAAATTATTCATAACGAATTTTGAATAAATAACTAATAAAAGCAGAATAACAGGTTACTATTTTCTCGGATTAATATATCACCAATTAATTATTACTTCCTTCTACAGTAATCTTCAAGAATTCTTTGCATAATTTATTCAAATAATTTGCGCATTATCATTTTAGTTAACTCTTTTATTGATATCTAATATCAGTTTATTATTTTTAGAGGCATGACAACTACAGATGTATAAGTTGCAATGAGACTTTTGCTTCTAAAATGAAAATGATGATTCATAAACAAAAGGGACACAAAGTGGAAGGAATGAAACCTAAGTTTTCATGTCCTGAATGTGGAAAAGAATTTTTTCAGAAGAGCAAGTTGATGTTTCATCTAAGAAAGCATACAGGTACAGATTTGATACATTTATATGAAATATTTCATTATTCCTTATTAGTATGTTTTTGAATACTATAATGCTTTGGAAGGATTTTTCTGACTGTTTGAAACTACTTGCAGAATGAAACCATTAATTGTTTAATTTCAAATATTGAATCAAAGTAGCTGATGATCCAGATGAAAGATTGGTATCAGTTCTTTGTTAGCAACAATATTTTTGAAAAATTTAGGCTAGATATCGTAGTTATCCAGGATAACCAAATTAAGAATTAACAAATGATTTTTCCATTTATTACACATTCTCATATATTAAATACACAAATTTTTGGAACTGCTTCATCAGTATAACAATAGTAGCATGTAACTGTCGCAAGGATTGCTATTATGATTAAACATATCAGACAAAATCATTGAAATTATAGTTTCTGGAATATTACATTCTTGTATTCAAAGAAAGTGATAAAAATTGCAAATCCTTAACTTACGACCTACTTGATCTAACAGGTCGTTGACTAGTTCAAACTTAACGAAGTAACATCACAAGAAGGTGCAACGCTGCGTTGAAGGAATTAGGCAGTATACTCGTAGAATACGTTGAACACTCGAAAATAAGATATTATTTAAATTAAAAAAAACTAATTAGTTTCGTATTTTTTATTACGATAATTTGCGCTGGCTTCCCGTTATGCGGTGTTATGGAAAACTTAATGATAATAAGAAATTAAACTATGTATTATACTATCACAAGAGATTTATTGAATCTAGTTTTGAATGAATTACCATTCTGACCTATATAGAAGCCTTCACAATCCATACAGGAGTTTTATCTTGAAACATTCTTGGGAGAGTTTCATGTGGGTTTTGAAAGTACTTTTTATGCTGTTTCGAAATGACATTTGCAATCTTTTCGCTGATATGGCCAAAATATGTTAATGAAATGTGCTTATCTGTATTAGTTTACATGCAATCAAATTCTATGAACTTACTTGTCGCTGCTGTTGATGAGCATCATCCAGGCTTATATATATATATATATATATATATATATATATATATATATATATATATATATATATATATATATATATATATATATATATATATATATATATATATATATATATATATATATAATTATTCTTTTGAAAAGATTTACAAAAATTGGAGTAATTGTAGTAATTGTATTTACAGTAAATGCTTATATCTATAATTTTGGTGTGTGTCAGAAAAAAAAACACAAGTGTGACCTCAGGAAATGTAACAGGGGAACCATACTATCTTGTACATGATTCAATAAACGAGTGAAAAAACCTGAGGAAAAAACTCGTTTCCCTGTCGCTATTGCACTAGCAATAGCTTGTCTGTTTATGTTGTGTTAGTGTCGTGTGTACAAAAAGAGTACCAAAGATGTTTCTGCTTAGCCGCTTCATTCTCTCTTGCATTCCATGATTTCCAAACGAAGACAAGGGTGAAAGGAAGGGGGTTTGGGACAGGAATCCGTAACAATGGAAAAAGAAAACCAGCAGAAAAATATTTCAACAATCATACTTCTGATATGTCTAAACAAATCTAAGAAAAGATTCTACATAGCAAGTAAGGTCATGAAAACGTCTAAGGAGATAATAAAAAAATACATAATCTGCGATATTTCCTCAAATTCCCTCTTTGCTTGACCGAGAGACCCCAGGATCAGTCTTCCAAGTGATGCCGATTATGATCTATAGATGTTTTAGAATCATTATGGACCCAATAATCTGGGTTGACATCGCCCATATATTATTTCTTCGTGGAATTTGTTCAATTTAAAGAAAAAATTTTGACAGTTCGAAAAATATGACAAATGTTATAAAAAAAATTATTGAATAAATTTATTCAAATAATAAAGAAGTCAACATGCTGTTGTTGTATTGTTCTCAACAAATAATTTTTTAACTAAATCTGCACGTGTGAGCCATAATCGAATTCAATTAGTGCACATAGCAGTGAACAAATTGAACTAAGGGATATTTTTCATTATTCCATCTTTCACTCCTCTTTGCCTTCCAATCATTACTGTAGCACTATTGTACAGTTGTGCAATTATTTTATTTGGATTTTTCACAAAAAGTACTTCGAATTCAGTTAAGTGAGCTAAGAACATCAGCTGATTGTAAAAGGATTGTAATATGTCCCTAAATACGTTTCAACTGGCTTACCAATATTACGGTTTGCAATTTTGAATAAACGTCAGTTTTTGATCTGCTATAACTAAAAAAATATCACTATCGTTCATTTTCGCTAAAATAATTTTCCGGTAAACTTCAAACATGCATTCTTGCAAGTCGTTTTTAATTTCCTTACAAATTTCATTGAAAATAGTTGCCGTTTGTAAATGTTCTTAAATTGTTACGTTCAGTTGTGTAACTGATTAGGCTTTGAAATATTTCTGGATTATTAGATTCTTTTCTTTCATCATGTCTGCAAAGTGTGGCTTCAATTGTTCCTCAAAATATAGCATTTATAATATAATTCAACACTTTGTCATTGTATTTAGCAAAATTCGGCCACTATGCGTTATCTAGATTTTTATTCATTTCATGAAGAAACTCCTGCTTCGCATTTCCATGATCTTGACCTCTTTTCTTAAACGCCACTGGAACGACATATTTAAATCACCTCCAATAAGTAAATAGGTAAAACAAAATAAACAGTTTTTTATTTCACAATCATAGATCCATTAGTATATAGTTTATATAAAATTTTTGCGTGGTGTTGACAACTTTTAAACACGGATTCAATGGCCAATTCTGGTTTGGGCCGTACATCATTTTGAATATCCCGTTTTTCCTTAATGGATATTGGAAATATATTTTAAATTCACTTCAAATATCTATATTTAATTACTAAGATACCAAAGTTATTATAAGACACGAATACACAGTTGAACGATCAGGTAATGTAACCGCAAACTCCAACAATATTTACTGTTTGTTTAGTTAAGGTATAATGATATATAGTCTGTTCACGTTAAGTTTCAAATGATGTCATCAACCAGTTTTCTCGGATGTTGCCAATGTTTCCCAAAATTCCTATTCAGTGCCACTGTAAAGTATGGAATAAAATTCATAATTTCTTTATTTTTGACCTGTCTGAGCGCAAAACGCCCAGACAGGTCGATATTTATACTCAACTCGAAATTATTGGAAAGAAAAATTTTTTTTTCTTTTGTAATTCGCAAGATATGACGTCGTTGACCATATTTTTAAATTACAACCCATATTTTTTCATCATTATTCTACAGAGATTATTTTTCAGAGTGTTTCGATACTCATAGTAGGGGTCTGAGATGCGTATTTTCTGAAATACAGGCTGTTTCATTCAAGAGGTAGTGGTATGAATTTTTCTCAGAATAAATTCGATTGTCACTTCGACTTTTTTCTTGAGAAAGCTTTGTTTGATGCCAATTTGAGGCATAAGAAATTAATGCGGCCTTCCTTTCCCAGAAGTAACATTTTTCAATAATCATTCATATAAATACATCTTTAATGGAGCATCCTGTATCGAAAATTATGCATATCAGACCTCTAGTATGGGGTATCAAAACATTCAGAAAAATAATCTCTGTACCTTTCAAAGAATGTAAGAAAATAATTTTTTTCTGCCAAAAATTTCGAGTTGAAAATAAAAATCGACCTGATGATCATGATGGATCTTCAGAATACTAGTACTAACCTGTAAATGCAACACATGAAGCAAAATTCAATTCAATTGTGTTTACCTTTCTTTAATATAAAAACAGGAAAAAGAAGAAAATTTCATTATGCACTTTGTTCAATAAAGGTTTTGAGCACGGGCCATCTCATTGAATTTGAAATACAATGGAAATGAATAAGGTTTTGAATAAGTCCAAAATTTAAATCAAAACGTTACTTTTTGACTGATTAAAATTATTTTTACTATGCCATTAAATAATAATTATTTTCGAAATATTTCAATCTTTCAACAGAAACTAGAATTTAGTCTACTTGGCACTGGCAGATTCGAATAAGGAGCACAGGTAAAACTATCTAGTAACAGAAATCAACAAAATCATTTATTTAATGATAATTTTACACAGGAAAGGTTGAAAAGTTAAAATTAATTGAAAATATAAATACTCCATTTTATTCTAAGTTCGTCTAAAAATGTTTCACTGTCACTGTCATTCTCGTCCTTATTTATTATCAAAGGGGAAACATCTTCAAGATCAAAATGAAGTTCGCGTTCCCACCAATATCGAATTTCTCTTTCTATGCTCAACAGTTTTACTCCATACCTCTGGAGTAATTTTCTGAAGAGCTTCTTACCATACAGAAAGAGATTGTTCAGCGGAACTCCCTTCCTTCCCTACATGGTCCCGATAATAGTTTTTGGTTGTACCCCAAATATTTTCAATTGGGTTGAAAAGGCAGTGATAGGGATGAAGACGTCATACTTCGTGTCCATTTTATTGAGCTAGATTATCAATCTCAAATATTCGTTTTGGCTTATTCCTGTGAAACATATTCAAATTGAAAACACTCCTACTCATTGAAATACAATCCTATTTGAATTCAGTACTTACATTTAACTAGACTCAATAATTGTGGTTTCAAATCACTTATTATTGCTTCTTAACCATTCTTGAACCTCAACCTTTTTAGTTGCTGTTGTGGGAGCTTTGTTCAAAATATTTGTATGATAACTTGCATTATCGAGTTTAATTGTTGAAGGCTTTTCCAAATTCAACAATAGTTGCTGTACAAACCAATGCTTCAAGTTTTCTTGTTTCATTTCCCCGTGGTAATCACTGTCCAAAGTTTTTGAGGAAAAAACAAGTTCTGCACCAGGAATGAAACCATGCCTGTTGCATGGAGTACAATGAATCTGAAACGAGTATCAAATTTAGAATATCTTGAAACGAACAATAGTTGGTAACCTCACCTGGATCCACCAACTTTTGTTTTATTCACACTTATTGTCATCTTGCCACGAACGACCGATAGTACTTTCCTTGAAAATCCATGCTTCGTCAAGATAGACAAATTCGTGTAATCCTTCATTTTTTATACGAATATATGATTGCAGAAAATGGATAGATTTCAATGCAATATGAGGTAGTTCCATCAAACCCCTGCTTGGATTATCTTTGGAATACTTAAAATCCAATGTTTTGTACAATTTTTCACAGAGATGTCACCTATTGACAATACCTCTTTCGTGGAGCTTCTCTTGTAATGCAGACAACGTAATATGTTCCTAAAGAATATAATATTAAACTTGATTTAGACAAAGGTTTCAATGAGTACTTACTGTTTTGGAACTTGTCATAGATATTATTTCTTATGGCAGTTTGTGCAAAATCGTCAATATGTACTACAGGTTTCTCACGATTCCTTTTTTTCACCAAATCTCCGGATTTTTTTTATCAATCGTTAACATAGAATGAGCGTGATATGAACGCAATGGACCCTCTAAGGCGTAAACGATCAAGCATTTCTATTTACACTTGAAGCGGTGACGCTAATATTTTTTGTATCGAAACTGTTTTTCAATTTTTTTTTTAGGCGACATAAATTAGGAAGACAACGGTAGAGGCGTATTCCTCGATCAAAATTTTTGTGTCGAATTCAAAAATAAAACAAAAAACGCAGAGTCGCTTTTACCAAAGGACGGAACGTAGCATTTAACGATATACTTCTTTATGTATTGAGTAATGAGGTCGCTTTACTTTAACATTGTGTTTGTTTACATTCTCAGAAGCACCGACCGCGGCGATGGCGGCTTATGTCAAAGGACAAGCCGAACCAATGCAGAGGCGATATTATTTAACAAAATACTTTTGGCGTAGTAGTAATATGGTTTATCTTACATTTTTATTAGTCCCTTTGACGATATGTTTACAAAGGATACCGAATCTTATTTATTAATACATACGTATGTACCTATCTCCGATTCGATCTGCGAATATAGAGATTAGGCCGCATTTTTTTACCCGCGAATAGTGAAAACGGGAATGTAGGAATCGCAAATAACTGTATGTCAAGAATTATTTTGATATTCGATTTCTGATATAAATTATCAACTGAATATTAATTGCAATTATCAGCAACATCGAATCTCATATGAATGAGAAACTTTTCTGAAATTAAAATAATTTGATGAATGATGGTTGCATTGGCATACTTAATTGGATGAGGTAATATCATTTCAGAGAGCAATTATAATGATGGCTAATTTAATGAATTTTTAATGATTGAATCATTTTAGAATTCATTTTTTTGCATAAATCTTTCAACCAGTTAATGAGTTATGTACTTCTCTTCAATATTCGAGTATTATTATATATAAAAGGTTTTTCTTATATCTGTTCTGTGCAATGTAATTCAAACTAAGCGTTGTCGAAATTTGGGTGAATGTCTGTGAATTATACTTGTTTTTGTTTTGTTTCAACCTTATTTGTAGTAAATTCAAGGATATTTCTGAATAAAAACAAAATAATAGGTAGTGGGAGCATAAGAAAACTTCGGAATATTTTGCTAAAATTCCTTGATTTTTCGACATTGTACAAAGGTCCCTTCTTTCTATTGATATCATATATCGGTCGAATATAAACTGTTGTGAACATTTCATTATTATTTCTAAATGTATTTTATGTTTCAGATGATAAACCCACATTGAATTGTCAATATTGTGATAAAACTTTCCAGTCGCCATACGCTTATTACAAACATACTACCACTGTGGCCCATGAAAAATGTAGCCCTGAAACGAGTGTTTTTATTTGTGAAAATTGTGGCGGTCAATTTCCCAAGAAGTATTTATTAGAGCAGCATAATATGAGAGTACATAATAATCGCAAGGACTTTGTGATTTGTGAATTCTGTCCATATAAAACGAAAAATAAAGCGAATATGAACCGCCATAGGGATACCCATATAACTAACGGAAAAATATTCATTTGTGAGCAGTGTGGGAAGGATTTCAATAATTTGGCTAGTCTCAAAGGACACATATCCTATATACACACGCAGGTAAGTCTGTCGGCTGTGATGGTTTACATATTGTCTATGTCATTATGTGATTCACCTCCTAATGAACACGTGTAAAAAACATCATTTCGGATTTCATAGTACATATAAGTTTTTAAGTATTATCATCAAATGGTGGACCATAATGAATGTTAAGAGTTCGTTCAAAGATGTTATACACAGAAATACGCTAGAAGCACCTTTCGCAGAAGAAAGCGTTGAAAAATTAAAATTTTTGAAAGATTTTGCAGATTGGCTCTGCTGTTAGGAATCATTGAATTCACAACATGGTTTTTTAACACTTGACACATTCAATGCTTTGTATCAAAACACTATGGTAACAATAGGTTTCATAAAATACTCTTTGTCAGAATTAAGAATGTCCTATGTTTTGCCAGGAAAGTTACAAACCGATAATTTGGAGGGAAGATTTAGTCGCTACAGGCAACTGTCAACTGTCACAAAAGATTACGTTATTCGCGGATCTAATCGGTACATCGGTACATAGACAGGAATGAAACGGACATACTGCAACTATAAGTAGAAGAGACCAAGGGCTTTTCGAAACTGCACCTCATTTTCTTGTCGAGGTCTTCATTTGTCATATACAGGCTAATTCATTGATTCCACTCAAATTTTATTATCTCTATAATTTCCGTTGAAAGAGAACTAGGGCGCTGGAATTTTCACACAATCTTCGTCATTGATGTTGACTGAAAAATTGACGAAAATTTTCGGATGTTCCAGCTCCGTACTTTTTTCACAATTTTTGTGTAACAGTCAGAACTCCTCGCCCTGTATACAGTTTTCGTGGAATGCATAGTTATTGAATCCCAATGAAACGCCCTTACGATTTATGTAACTGGCTAGTTTGTCTCTCAGTATTCTTTCATAAGATGATACGTAACCACTGAGTGCCAATCGCAAGCATGATGACATATGATCGTCAGTTAGTCGATTGCGATATTTTGACTTAATTATCTTCATTTCGGAAAATGCAGACTCGCACAAGTAAGTTGACCCAAACATTGCCGTCAGTTGAAAGTGCCTTAGATTCGGATATTTATCTTCAGATATAATACACCAGAAATTTGTATCAGATGCTGTAGCTTTGAGATGTATATCTGATATAATGTTCAACAGAACATGAGTTAATATTAAACTGACTTGCTATTTCAGTAGCTAATTCCTCAATGTTTTTACATGAAAAAGGATAACTCATGAATGATGCTATATTTGCCAATTTACTGCAATCATCAAAACGCACTTCGAATTGTCCTAAAATATTTGATAATTCAGCCTCATACGTATGATAATTCAACTGAGGAATCCTTGCTTTCAAAGACGGAAAATGTTTAAGATCCTTTCTTTTCAGTTGATCTATATCATAAGTTGCAATTTACTTTTGAATGCGTTTACTGCGCTAATCATCTCAATAATAGTTTTTCCTTTACCTTGAAGCTCCAAGTTAATGGTGTTTAAGTGCATTCTGATGTCGGTCAAAAATTCCAAATCAGTCAGCCATTTTTCGTTTTTCAACATCTGAGTGTCATTACCTCTTTCGTCTAGAAAAGCTGTTATTTGGGGCAATAATTCTTGAAACCTTTCTTAGAATTTTCCACGACTCAAACACCTGACGTCCGTGTGAAGGAGTAATTCAGTGTGTTCAGCTGACTCCCTATTTTCCTACTGCAACTTGAAGAGCTGCCGTTGCAAGCTACGTGCATGGATGGAGTTCACAATTTTTGTTGCAATGCCCATAATTTCCTCCGTGTTCAAAACTTGTTGATGTATAATGCAATGGGATTAAAAAAATGGATAATGCCACAAAACCGTTTTTGTTTCTAGTCATTGCTGGTGCTCCATCGGTTGTAATGCACACTAATTTATATATTGGTAGCTTGTAGTTTTTTACAAAATTGAAGAAAACGTCATATATATCTTCACCACGGGTCTTCCCCTTCAGAGGAATGATTGTCAAAATTTCTTCCTTAGCCAACATGTCATTGAATACCATCTGAATGAAAATACACAGCTGGCCAATGTCTGTCATATCGGTGGATTCGTCGAACTGTAAAGAAAAGTATGTACATTTCATGTCCTGACTCATGACTTCAATACGCCTTGTGACAGTCGGACGAGATAACTGAAGTTCTCTAAAAGCGATTTGAAAAAGATGCTCGAATTTCAAAACATGTCGATTATTTATTTATATTATTTAGCTATAGGGAATATTTAAGTAACTGAACAGTATTCAGTCTCAGAAAACCAAAATTTGAATAAACACAGAATGACCTGCGATTAAAATTTTGATTTGTTGTTTCGTAACAGAACACAGTATAATCCAAATTATTTTTAGTTTGAACTGTATGAAATATGTATTTATGTGTCGGTAATTCCTTTCATGTGTCAATTTTTTCTAATGACATCAATCTTAAGGGGTAGTACACTTAAAAAAAATCTGTACAATGTTCAATATTTTTTCTCGTCTGTTTTATTACATATTAATTCTAAACTTTTCATGTACACTAAAACTAGTCTCAAGGTTATTTAAAAAATTTTTTACATTTACATGTTCAATTATAGCTCTGAAGTGGAGACCTCAACATACGTGAGTGACAGCAAATCTCGGAAATGATGAATCTGAAACAAAAAAATCGAATGGCATATAAAAATGGAGTACTTCTTACGTGACAATACACCAGAATATTGTCCAAAAAAAATGAAAATGGCGACTATTTAAAAAAAAAATTCAAAAAACCGCAATTCTTTCAACTTTATTTTGCTTGCCAAATCTTTTTGTATTTAATTTTGTTATATTTTCTGGTGAATTGTCATACAGATTAAATAAACTACCACACCAAGTTTGAGCTAATTCGGTCGAGCCAAGATTAAGTGTCACCCATATATAACAACGTCATTTTGGAAAAAACGCGTTTAAAGTTTTTTTTTTCGTTTATTTAGTGAATTTTATTGAAAATATTGTATTATATTACCCACCAATGCTTAGCCTGCTATCCCTGTACCATACAAAAGTTGTCCTGAGTCCTCATATGCCAATTGCCCCTCTAGTGTGGCTTTTTTATGCTGTACGCGCTCCTTTTGAAGCGGACGTACTTGCTTTTTCAGTTTGAGCAATCCGTTCAGCGTCTTTATTTTCTGCATAATTGAAAGCAGTGATTCCGTTCTCACATCCCATGACCTCCATCATTTTCAGAAGGGTCATTCATCCTTCATTGAACAGTGATTGCGAAATATGCAGGGCCAATTCTGCAACTTCCTTTCCAACGAAGTTATGTTTAGGAATTAGGTCCGAGAGGTCTTGTTGTATGACTCATTAGTTTGAGTATTTTTTCCTAAACACCTTTTCAATAATTCTTCATAAGTTTGTCAAATACAGGCTTCACATAGTTTGTACTTCTTCACTGAGCGCTGGTTTGTGATGGGGGGCGATTATCCGATTGAGTCTTCAAGTATTTGCACCACTCTGGGTTGCAGTATTCGTGGCGTGGCACATCATCTGTAGAAATCTTATGGTAATAACCTGCCAATATTTCTTTCTTCATTCTTTCAACCGAATATGAGTTTCGTTGAATTGCTAAAGCATAATTTGTGGACATTTCTTTCATGACTTTACCAGTTAATTCTTGAGTCTTTACTGGCGGAGGAGATTTCGGCTCAGACTTTCTTCTCTTTTTGGCTGATGACACTTGTACATTCTAGATATTTTTTTATTTAATAATTTTTTTGTTTCTTCTTTTCTGATCTTTAATTGAACTATAATCTTGTTTGCTTCGTTTAGCTGACTAAACATGCGTTGCCGACATGCAATAGACACTCCAGTTTTTGTACATCTAAATCTGCATAGGGCTAGGCATCTAAAAGATTTGTGAACGTCTTAGAATCTCCGTCACCTATGTAATATGCATATTTTGCATTATGAAGGTTCATAGAATTTTTAAAAATTTCAATTATTCCTTGTACCTCCATGCCACCAGAGCTACCTTCGTAATTAGAAGAGCATTCGCTACGGTGCTCGCTCTCGTACCATATTTCAAAATCCACTTCGTTCAACTTTGAATGCATGTTTTCGAAGAAACGAAATAATCTAAAACTTTTCCAGAATACTGCCAATCACTCTTGAAACGCCCAGCAATGAACTAAATCTACGCTTCGACCAAGTGCCGTCTCCCGATACAGATAATTTGTCTTCGGGGGAAACCCTTCTCTTGATTGAATTTCTTCTCTTCGATGCCAGCTTTTCTCAAACAAATTTCAGCGACAGATTTTACAGCAATTATTATCTTCTCTATAATCAACAACATTAAACTGTTCCAACTTTGAATGACGAATCTTCGAAAAATGTTAAAACTTGAACCAACATGTTCATTCTTTGTTTGAAAATATATATATATATATATATATATATATATATATATATATATATATATATATATATATATATATATATATATATATATAGATTCAAACAAATTTCAATAATTTTACACAATAATTATCTTACCTATAATTTTGGTGTGTCAGAAAAACACAATCGTAAAAAAAAAACAAGCGAATAAATAGAATACCAGCGGAAAAAACAGACCATGCCTGTTCCTTAATCTGGCATCTAAACTCGCATCATGCCTCCTACGATTGGCCGTAAAGTGTCAGCACAGGAAATGTAACAGGGGAACCATACTATCTTGCGTATGATTCAGTAAACGAGTGAAAAAACCTGTGGAAAAAAACTCGTTTCCCTGTCACTATTGCACTAGCAATAGCTTGTCTGTTTATGTTGTGTTAGTGTCGTGTGTACAAAAAGAGTACCAAAAATTTTTCTGCTTAGCAGCTTCATTCTCTCAATGTCATCTTGCACTCCATGATTTCCAGGACTTCTTCACGAAGGCAAGGGTGAAAAGGAAGGGGGATTGGGACTGGAAAAATCTGTAACAATGGAAAAAGAAAAACAGCAGAAAAATATTTCATCAAACATACCTAACTTTTATATGTCTAAACTCACTTGAATCTAAGAACTTAACTAATGCTCCTCTGTTTTTCAACAGGGAACATCTCATACACCTTTTAGGAATGAAGCCCTACATGGGTGTAGCCCTTGCCTTATCAACATGGTGTTTTCCTATGGTGTACCATAGGAAAAAAAACACTAAGATGGAGCAACAACTAATCTCCTAAATAGACTTAAATTTCTCCACCCAGTTGATAAAATTATCTGAAACGGAATGAATTTCTTGAAAACCACCCGTAAAATGGTAAATAGGACAATCGAGAACTAAATGACTTATTGTTTCTTCAGCTGCGCCACATTCACATGCCGGACTTTCTACAGTATTACATTTGAACAACATACTATTATTACGACCATGTCCTGTCCTGAGACGATTTAACGTACACCAATTTTTCCTACTTATTTCGAATCCTGCAATCCTTTTGGAAGGATCCTCTATGAGAATTTTATTAAAAACATCAACTTCCTGCCATTCAGTTTTCCAAAGATCAACAGCCTTCACCCGTGTATGCAAATATGAAGTCAATTGACCAAATAGGTTTCCTAGATTTCAATCTCAGTTTAGGTGGATTTTGAAGATCGTGCATTATCGGAAAAACTTCTGGAAATTAGTGATACTTATCCCAAGACGATTTAAGAGCTAATTTCCTGCGAATATGGGAAGGAACTATATTACAAATAACCGGAAGCCAAGGGGTAGCAGTTGAACTGATATATCCACTTATAACTCTCATAGAACAGTTCAACTGAGAATCAATCTTATTGACATGAACACTATTCAACCACACCTGACAGCAATATTCTGCTGCTGAATATACTAAAACTAAAGCAGTAGTTCGCAAAGTAGAGACTCTGGCGCCCCAATTTGATCCAGCTAGTGTATGTAGTATATTGTTTCTTGTTTTCAACTTCTGACATAATTTATCAATATGAAATTTGAAAATCAAAGAATGATCAAGCTTTACACCAAGATATGTTGGAGTGAAATTATGAATTAATAGTGATTGATTGAAGAATACTCTTAGTTGCCTATCCTTCTCATGATTATTCAGATGAAAACAAGAAACTTCAGTTTTCGAAGGATTTGGACATAAACGCCATTTTTCGAAGAAAATGTTCAGAATATCTAAATCAGAAGTCAGTGTATGCTCAATTGTTTCGAAGTTATAGTGTCGAAAAACCAAAGCAATATCATCAGCATAAATAAACTTTGTAGAGGACATATATAAATTGAAGAGAAAAGGTGCAAGAACAGATCCCTGAGGTAGGCCATCATTGAGAGTGTAAAATCTACTGCTCTTCTCACCGATGAAAACTCGAAGTCTTCTATCAGATAACATATTTTCAATCAACTTCACAATTTTTCCACATTGACTAAGTCAGACTATACAAGTTCTGCCTCATTTTTGAGGGTATGTTAAACTCACTAAATCGATAAATGTCATACAATTTTGGAATTCGCATTATATTTAAACCATTCAATATTTTGAAAATTAAAATAATTTTTTTTTCAGAATAAGCAGTTCAAGTGCAACGAGTGCGATAAAACTTTCAAAAGAAACTCCGAGTTACTGAGACACCAAGGATCTCATTCGGACAATAGACCTCATGTATGCCAAATATGCGGTCAGTCTTATAAACGGGCTACCCATCTCAAACGCCACGAAAAGTCATCTCACAAAATATCATCGCATCCCAGGTCCAACAGAAAACTACAAATCGAACCAGATGGTACTGTCGTTCCTGCTTCGAAGATTAGAAAAGAAAATCAACAGGTACCGTCGTCAAATTCAGATCTAGAACCCACAGTGGTTCCAATCATTACCTTTGTGGAATCAGAACCACTAGCACTAGTCAAGAGAAAGGACTACACCGAATTTTCTGAACAAGTATTGATAACCGAAACACCTCCAGAAATTACATATTTTGATAATATTAACACTAGTGCAAATGTTGAATTCCATGATTTCGAAGAGGAAGACATCATTCTAGATATGTCAATGATGTCTAATAATACTGATGCACAGTATTTTTAAATACACAATATACAAATGATCAGTTAATTCAGGAATATATAGGACAAGATAATTTACAATTTGTTGACAATCATGTCAGTAATTATAATAATGTTGTGCCTTCTTCATCTAATCGATATGTACTGAATAATATTTTAAATTTTATTGATTCTCATGAGTATAATTGAACTATCACAAATTCCGTTTGAATGAATTTCTAGTGGGAAAGTACACTATATTTACTAGATTGTAAGTTATTACTGAAGATTAAATGCACTCTGAATCTATTCAAACCTTTTGTTATTTGACTTAGATTTTTTGATTTTCAGGCAACTTGAATAGAAAATTATCAAATTTCTTTTAAAACTTTGGAAATATGTGCGTTTATCACACATTAATTAATTTTATTATGCACTTATACATTTGCCCATATTAGATTTGTTTTTCAAAATTTATGGTATATACTTGTAATTCCATAGATTAGAATTCTCCCACATTCCATAACTAACGTCAACATCAATTTTGTAAATATGGAGCAAATTTTCCTATGCATTTTGCGTGATCTATATACAAAGTTATTATCAATATTGTCCCAATTAAAAAATAGATTGATTTGGTGAATCTATATATCATTATTATAGCTCTCCTAAGTGAAATTAAGTTATGAAACTAAGGTTTATTTTTGGTGCATTTCGCATGCCGACAAGAACACCTATAATTTGAACATTTTTGGTCAAAGCCGTGTTTAAGATTTGAAATTACTTTGGAGAGAATATTTTGTAATGTGAACATCTAACGTTATTAACGATTTATCAAGGTTCTTCTAGATCAGAGGTGCTCAAACAGTCGATCGCGAGTGCTTTTTGAGTAGATCTCGAGAAGAAAGAAATTTATAATAAGTAGGTTACTAAACTACAAAAATTTATTAAGTAATAAAATAACACTCTGCTAGCGGCAAAAGGCGGCTTTATCAAAGGAACGCGCGGTACTTGTTAAAGAAAGGACGCGTTTTTTATTCTTGCCGCTTTTCTAGAAATTTCGGGCGGCGCGTTTGATGGGAACATTCGATACTTTCGTTCACGCCGATATAAATGTTGCGCCTGCAGGAATTGGAGTCATTCTGAATTGTAACTTGAAGGCAATACTACGTCGATACAAAGTTTTTTATTAAATAGTACAAAATGAGTGCAGCGAAGAAATCTAAAACGTATAATTTAAATAACGATTGGGAGGAAGAATTTTTCTTTTGTATGGTGAAGGATAAGTGCATTTGTCTTATTTGTCGTGCGCCAGTTGCAATACCTAAGCGTGAAGCATCATAAACGGTTCATAAAAACTATGAAAAGAATTTTCCGCCACAGAGTGAATTAAGAAAACGAAAAGTACGTAATTTGATATCTTGTTTGAAAAAAAGAACAAACCATGTTCACAAGACCAGCCAAATAATCAAAAGCTGCTACGATCGCGTCATTCGAAATATCTCATATATTGGCGAAACACAAGAAACCATTCGAAGATGGATCGGTTGTGAAAGAAGCATTTATTGAAGTGGG
Organism: Cryptolaemus montrouzieri; assembly: GCA_013387265.2. Taxonomy (NCBI): domain Eukaryota; kingdom Metazoa; phylum Arthropoda; class Insecta; order Coleoptera; family Coccinellidae; genus Cryptolaemus; species Cryptolaemus montrouzieri. Next base: position 133,203,222 of record JABFTP020000185.1, read on the forward strand.
TGCGACTTTATTTGGAGATTTTAAAAATAGAACAGAAATCATGCCTGCTGTTAGAGAACTTCAGTTACTTGTCCGACTATCACAAGGCGTATTGAAGTCATGAGTCAGGATATGGCAGATGAACTAAAACATCATTTCATGAAATGTACATACTTTTCTTTACAGTTCGACGAATCCACCGATATAACAGACACTGCTCAGCTGTGTATTTTTATTCGGATGGTATTCAATGACATGTTGGCTAAGGAAGAATTTTTGACAATCATTCCTCGTGGCAAATATATATATATGACGTTTTTTTCAATTTTGTAGAAAACTACAAGGTACCAAAATATAAATTAGTGTGCAGTACAACCGATGGAGCACCAGCAATGACTGGAAACAAAAACGGTTTTGCGGCATTGTGTCGAGCTAATGAAGATTTCCCTTCATCTTTCTCATTCCATATACATCAACAAGTTTTGTGTTCAAAAGTTTTAAACACGGAGGAAATTATGGGCATTGCAACAAAAATAGTGAATTCCATCCGTGCACGTAGCTTGCAACGGCGGCTTTTTAAGTTGCAGTTGGGAGATAGGGAGTCAGCTGAACACACTGAATTACTTCTTCACACGGACGTGATGTGGTTGAGTCGCGGAAAATTCCTAGAAAGGTTTCAAGAATTCTTGCCTGAAATAACAGCTTTTCTAGACGAAAGAGGTGATGACACTCAGATGTTGAAAAACGAAAAATGGCTGACTGATTTGGCATTTTTGACGACATCACAAGGCACCACCATTAACTTGGAGCTTGAAGATAAAGGACCTCATGTTCTGTTGAAAATGAGTTGGTGCAGATTATATCAGATATACATCTCAAAGCTACAGTATCTGATACAAATTTCCGATGTTTTATATCTGAAGATAAATATCCGAATCTAAGGCAAATCGCCCTTCAACTGACGGCAATGTTTGGGTCTACTTACTTGTGCTAGTCTGCATTTTCTGAATTGAAGATAATTAAGTCAAAATATCGCAATCGACTAACTGACAATCATATGTCATCATGCTTGCGATTAGCACTCAGTGGTTACGTACCATCTTATGAAAAGTATGCTGAGGACATGCAGTGCCACGCTTCAACATCCAAAGTCACTCCTTAGTTAAGTTTAACACCATATGTAACTCTTTTGTTTTGTCACAACCAATAAACTCGCAATTTTGAATAGCTATGGGTTTTTTCATTGATATTATAGAGAAGAACCCAACTAAACCTAACCGAAACCTTGCCTAAAATAATGTATATTGTGCGGAAAGCTAATATCTATATATGCGACGGTACACCCTACCTACGTAGGTAGGTAGGGTGTATGTACGACAACCATGCATCACATACTTGCAGTCTCTCAGAGTCGATCGTAAGTAGTCTAAAAATATTGAGGTAGATCGCCAGCAGTTCAAGTTTGAGCAACCCTGTTCCAGATAGTAAAGAGCTTCATTGAAATGCTGTCAATATTTTTCGAGTGTTTTATTCTATTCGCAAGCAATTTTTTTTAGAGATAAGAATAGTGTTGAAAATCAATTTTTGTCTTATACTTTCAATAATATTCAGGTTATGATATAAAAAAATTAGAATTTTTACTATAGTACAAAATAATCGTAACGCGTTTCACTACACCGAGGTTTCTTCAGACTTAATGTACAATTTATTTATATGGGACAGGAAATATAAAAATAACCAAATACACTATTGACTAAATCTATAGGAAATCCATAGTATATTGCAAAGATTGCTCCCTGAACAGGTCCTATAGAGGTAACGTATTGAAATGTACATTCTGGCAAAAAAACGGAAATTCATTATTTTAAAAATCTGCTTAATACGATTGTCAAAAATTTTCTTGTTGCTAAGTTAGCACAACTGTTTTCTATACTGACGCGGAGTTTGTACGCTACCTATAATTCAGTTTGTTTGCACTGCTCCATTTTAACAGTTCTCACAAGTTTTGCGATTTTTTCAATCGATAAGAATATCGAACGAAAGTTTGTCTCAAATTTCGTATGCAAATAGACTTTTGTTTCGAATCGCAGAAAACGTTGCAGAAGGCTTACGGTGAATCGACTCTTATCATATATGCATATGAGTGGTACAGTGCATTCAACAGCGGCCGAGATATGGTGGAAGATTTGCCTTGCTCTGGTCGGCCATCAACATCTTCAACTGAAGTTAACATCGATTAAGTGAAAGAAATGGTAATTGAAAGTCGTCATTTAACTTTGAGAGAGATGGGCATGGTGTGCATCATGAAGCGATTCGTACCAATTTAAATGATTGTTTGGATATATTGGGCGTTGCCGCCCGTATAGATCCAAAAGACCTGAATTTTCTTTCTCAAAAATTGACTCGCATAAAGGTCTCTGAAGACATGCTAGAACGAGCCAATTCTGACACCACATTGATAAAACGCATTGTAACCGGTGATGATACATAGGTTTTAAGAGCCAGATTGGTGGAAAGAAAACTCATGGATTTTGCACCACAAGGATACACCATCTAACAATGCTATCATTCTGAACGAATTTCTGACCAAAAACTCAACAAACACTTTCGAACAACCATCGCATTCACCTGATATGGCTCCGGCCGACGACTTGTTTCTTTTTGCAAATCTCAATCTCTCTTCACGTCGAGGTACCCGTTTTGAATCGATGGAAGACATTAAAGAGAATTCGCGGCGAGAACTGGAATCGATTCCGGAAAAAGCGTTTAAAAATTTTTGATGATTGGATTATTCGTTGGCGTAAATGTATTATCTCAGAGGCCCTACTTTGAAGGCGAACAATAAATTTGGATGAAAAATAAATATTTTCTTTCTTGACCAATTCCCGGTACTTTTTTGATAGAATGCAGTTCTTCAGAAAGTACTAATCTGAATGTCTACTTCAATATCTGATGATACATCTTTACTCCCAACTAGAAGTCATCCTAGAATGAATATAAATTTCATATTTCTCTTGCATATATCATTTTTATCTAAGCGTACGTTCGCATTTGTGAATTCACTCGATAATCATTACCTTCTATTGTCTTCAATGGTTTTAATTTCTCATCTATACACATATTTCCTACATTTCTCCCATTCAATGACTATTATCACTAAAAGTATTTGTGTTCAATAAGTATAAATTTCTGTTTTGGATCATAGTTTTAGTTGTTCAAAATATTTTTGGATATCTTTAGCTTAATCTGCAATGGTTTGGGAAAACGACATGCATTAGAAATTAAATATCATCTTTTTCATCAGGAACTTACCTTTTCGGAGACTATCACATTTTGTGGGAATATACAGGATGTTACATAATAGTATGTCACAACTTGAGAGGGAAAATCTACGTGCAATTTTAAGAAAAATAGTTTATATAAACATAGGTCCGCAAAAGCTTCGTTACGGAGTTACAGGGTGTTGAAATTTCCGGAAAAAATTTGTTTTTTCTTCACAACTCCTGTAGTTTTTGGGATATTCAGCCCAAATTTGGAATGCAAGCTATTTTGTACAGCCTTCACCATTACACGTTCTAAATTTTAACTAGAATCTACAAGGTGTTTCCTTTTCCGGAGCCATGTCTTCTTTTGTCCTTTCAAACTTTTTTGTAGTACGCCACTGAACAGCGTACAATCAATTTTCGTCATCTTCGTTCAATGTAGAAACTTTTCCGACACTTGTAATTTTTTCGTATCTCCAACCGTTCTCGAGCAAAAAATTATTAAACGATTGTATGCATTCGCTGAATTGAAAGCACTTCTAATTTAAAAAATGAATAGTAGGCTTTGATTTTTTTCATTTATTTAATTATTTTGACAGTTGACAAAGTTGAATCAGTGTCTGCTCGAATTGTTTATTAAATTAACGATTAGTTTTAAAACTTTTGAAGTTATTGCTGTAAGAAAAAAATGGCTAATTTTACTAACGCCGAATTGGCTGATATCCATTACATGTACGCTGGCTGACGAAAACACAAGGAAGCTAGGCGATTATATCAGGTGCGCTTTCCAAATTGAGTAACACCAGACAGGCGAACATTTTCAAATATCCACAGAAGGTTGAGAGAAATTTGTTCTTTTACTGCAAATAATCATTTAAAAGGTGCAACTCAAACTGTGAGAACTCCAGATATTGAGGAAGCAGTTTCAATTGTATTGATTTGAATACTCATGTGAGTACAAGAAAAATTGGAGATCAGTTGAATATTTCACATGTTCTAGTTTGGAGGATTCTTCACGACTTTTTATTGTACCCGTTTCAAATTCAACGCGTCCAAACTCTACTTCCTCGAGATTTTGGGCATACCTATCGAGTATTTCTATTATTTTTTTTATTTAACGAATAACATACAATTCAAATAATTCAAATTCAATAATTTTTCACTCGAAAACGGTTGGAGATACGAAAAAAATTACAAGTATCAAAAAAGTTTCTACATTGAACGAAGATGATGAAAATTGATTGTACGCTGATCAGTGGCATACTGCAAAAAAGTTTGAAAGGGCAAAATGAGACATGGCCTCGGAAAAGAGAACACCTTGTGAATTTCAGTTAAAATCTAGGACGTGTAATGATGGAGGCTGTAAAAAATAGCTTGCATTCCAAATTTAGGCTGAATATCTCAAAAACTGCAGGAGTTTTGAAGAAAAAACCAATTTTATCCGGAAATTTCAATATCCTGTAGCTCTGTAACGAAGCTTTTGCGGACCTTTATTTATATGAACTTTTTCTCTTGAAGTTGCACGTAGATTTACCCTCTCAAGTTGTGACATACTATTATGTAACACCCTGTATATTCCCACAAAATGTATTATCCGCTATTTTATAAGAATATTTTTATTGTCTGTTTTTCAAAAATTACAGTGCTTCAGAATAACGCAAATGGTATATAGTCCACTGAATAAATTTAAATTTAATAAAGAACTCGTGAAGATAAAACAACTTATAGAATAATTTCTTTTATTTATAAAAACATCAATAAATATTTACCAATAGATTTAAAGTATAACTTGAAGTGTCAACATGAATATTTCAAACTGGTTTGCTCCCATTTTACATAGGCATGAACTTTATTATCTTTAGGTACTTAGGATTTTGAAATTGCTTCCTGGAGTTTCGTAAATCGACAACGTTATTTCTATTCACTATATATTTCTATATTCTCGCTAAAGCGTTGAGTTAAGGAATCTATTAGTGAATTCACATCCTGGTCTAGTCACTGAATTTCCTCTTCTTTAGATCTTTTGTCAGTGCAATAAATTATGGAACATTCAAATATTTGGTAATTCAAAAGAGTATATTGTGTAGTTTAAATCACAAAATCACTCACTTTCTACAATTCTAAAACCTAAAGCTACTAGTCTATTATATTATAGACAATTCCTTAAATTAATTTGACACTGGTGAAAATCTATAATTTAGGACAAAATTGTGTTTTGATTGAGTCATATGAAATTTTATGTAGCTTTCAGATTTGGTTTAGTATACATAAGAGTGACAGTGTGCATCATTATAATGGATGGATAGAGCAAGAAATAATTAACTTAATTTGATGATCTTGTATAAAAATTGAAGTAAAGAATGCTTTAATATTAAAATGTCCAATGCTAAATTTGTGTTGAATAACCAGAATAAAATAGAAGAAATAAATAGAGACCTTTCCTCATTCAGGTGAGTTCAATGTTGGAGTATTATCCAACAGGAAGGCAAACGATTATATAAACTTTTATATATTTTAAACCCCAGAAATCAATTTCTATTTTAAATTATACTTGAAAATGGGAATATACATGGAGCACCCATGTGTTGACGTGACATTAAAATTTCATATTTACTTGATTTTGTAAATTGATAATGTAGGTTGATGGTTTTCAAGTGTAGTATTCGAAAGAATCTATTAGCAGTCATTCATTCAATTTTTTTCATTAAATTTCAATGTACCGATTTTGGGGATGCTCCATATTTCGCCATTTACATGTTTTATATAATAATAACACTATAAGGCCCCCTATAAGGTCTCCATCGAAATATCTCCCCAAATTACAGTTTTTTCGTATTATCTTCAATTTTTCAACATGTCTAAGGCCATTTTAATTCACTATAACATGAAATACATGAGCTGATTTGTTACATTGATTTCAATATTGAAAAATTATTATAAATTCTGAGCATAATGTAAAAAAGAAAGAATGCTTCTATCAAAAATCGTACATAAACTCATTGCGTATTTCTCGTAAATCATTTGAATATTTTTCAATAAAAAAATTGATGACTAGTTATATGAAAACTCTTAAGGATCCTAAGATTTATTATTACATTTTAGCATATACTATATAGCTAAAAGGATTATAAAGGTATGTATATATCACTTTCAAATAACTCTTTCGTCTCGTTTCCATTTAACAATTAACAAATCTAAGTTTGTGTATATCATCTAAAAAACTATGAAATATGTACCTCATCTCAAATGTTGGCAGCAAAAATTTCAAAATATTACCAAATATGTTGTTCCTTGATAACGCAAACAGAGAAAAATACACAATACTTTGCCAACGTCGAAAATGAATTTCTATAGTAAATAGACATTTATCGAATTGGTTCTTTTTCACGCAGAAAATTTGTAGCAAGTTTCCTCAATGTTCGGAAAGAGTTGTAACTCCAATGTTTTGACACAAACCATTGATTCTGGTTTGTGAAAGTAAATAAACAAATTGACGGCCCATAGAACTATGTTGAACCAATTTGTTTTGTTTCAAATGAATTAATCGTTATTTTAAAGCAAATCTGATGAATTTTACAACTGATTGATTCAAATTTCAATATCTTTTATTTCTAAGTCTGCATAAGAAATTCTCTATAGAGCCTTCAACAAGTCAGGTAATATATAGTCAAGTATGCTATGAAACAGCATATGTAACCAACGAATTATCATGATATCGATTAAGCTCAGTAAGCTATCAACAATTTTGAAAGATTTTCAATTCATCATATTTACTAGCATTGGTATTTTATAACTTAAGCGAGAGTCTCTTGATGGTCAAAATATATATGTACATAAGAAACAACTTGGAAAATGAAAGAATTTCATAGTTACAAGAGTTGAACTTCATCAAATGCCATAGAAATAAACTTCTCATCTGAAATAAATATCAAAGCTTGTGTTAAAACTTAAACTTTGAAACGTCAACAAGTATATCACACTATTACATAGTAACTGAACAGCTTGCAGAATTATACACAGAGTGATTGAAGAAAACATTACATTTAAATATAGTATATCAACACTAATTATGGTTATGCATATACATAAGGCAATGTTAGACACTTAAATTTTGATTGGCACAAATGGCAATACAATAATGTGCTCTTATGTGTCAAAAATGCCTGAACATAAAAAATACTGAAGAGCATATCACATTTAACAAATTATAAACAGAAACATTAAAAACGAATAACAAGGTTAGATAAGAATCATAAAACGTAATTCAAAAAATTAATTCCTTCAAGCAAGATTTCTGAATATTTTTCATTTAATATGTGAATAGGTATTTATCAATTTTGTCAATATAAAATATATAGCCATTCGAATAGTGAATGACGAATTAACTATGAAAAATAATTGAAATATCCGAATTGATCTTGTATTACTTTTGGCGTTCCCTGTTCCATCTAGCCTAGTCAAATTGTTAAGTGAATTTGAATGGAATGAAAAACATCCAGCATCGAGTTCATTTGTTTTTAACACTACATCGTTTTCATAAGCCGAGTATAAAATAGATATCTGTTACTTTTTTCTTTTGACAAACGCAGTCTAAGTGTGAACAATTTTGCGAAACAAGTAACGCTTAAGTTTAGTAAAAGTTGATCATAATTTATCTAAAAAAAGAAAACACTGCATAGAAAATACGTTTAGTAAATGAAAAAATATATGACTGACTATGTACTGAATTACCTATCACACAAACATTAACTTTTATTTACAGTAAATTACTGATTTCAACCAGTTAGTTAACCTTTAGAACCGAAGTATAAATAATAATGCTGTATTCTCAGTAGTCAGAGTGATTTAGAAGCCCCACAGAAAAAAAATTATATTTTGAGACTTGAAGAGAGCTTTTCAATAAAGTTTGGTTCAGATCTCAAATTTTAAATCAATTAATGAATTATTCAGGAAATACACATTTCATTCCGTTGAAGGAGAAAAAGATCTGTGAAGAACTTCAACTGGAAGAGGTATAATAAAATGTCAAACATTTCAAATTCTCAACACATTAATATCATAAAAATGTCAAGACAACAAACAGATACTAATTTTACATCTTATGGACGGATATAAATAATTATTGATCAGCTTTCTTTAACATGCAATTGAATATTTTTCAAACAACTCAATTTTATGAATTATGAAATAGACTCAGCAAGTTTGAGAGGCTTCGAAGTATAGTAAACATGCAGATCAACATTCTTTCAGGATCTAACTTTTCTCTCTCAAAAGAGTTTGGCAAAATTAATCCGTAAAATAAGAACTCAAACAATTGCATTGAAAATGAATAATTCTATATTTTATATTTTCCAAAAACACAGACATAATAAATTCAGTTTTTGAAAACTTGCTCTCCGGCGACAAATAAAACGATCACATTTGTTAATTAATCAATAAAAAACAGTTTCATAAAAAATTGTAAAAATACTATACTACCTTATATCTAAACAAACTCTATGGATCAAGAACTCGATCTCCTCATGTTATACGATTTGCTGAATCCTGGTTTGTCGAGGTCTGTTTCAGGTAACTTATTTCTAGTAATAACGGTGGGGTGGTATTTATTATAGTAAACAAGAAGAAATATGATGCCCAGGAAAAATGTAAACATTTGCGTGCTGGCAGCACCATAGTAGAGAATAGGGTTGTCAGTAGAATTGTTTGCTACGCACCTGAAATAAAAATATGAATTTGAAGTACTGAGCCAATTTTTCATAGAAAGATTGGACTACTCTTTACTCATCCATTACCGTTTTTGAAGAATTAGCAATAAAATCTTTGAAATATGCAACAAATGGGTAACTGCCAATTTCCCAAAATTTTTAGCAGAAAATAAAAAATATAGTCGTATTGAATGAAAATGTTGTTTTTTTTTTCCTTCAGAGGTTCCCTAACCTTCATAATCCAGAAAAAAGGCTCTCGGACGTACAATAGAATTAAGAGGTGGCGTAGGAAAATATTAAATTATAAGTTTGTAGGTATCAAAAAAATCTAGCCATTCATTTTGATTTCAAATTGACTGGAGAATTACATATTTAAAAAGAACCGTCGAAAATCGATGATTTTTGTTTTTGTCATATCTCTTGAAAATTTCCTAGAGTAGAATTCTCTAAGTACGAGTAGGACCTGCGTACCGAGGGTTTCCGAGGAGTAATTGATGAATATGGTATATCGATTTTCATCGAGTAACGACCTCGTCAATCAAAATATGGTGTCAACTCTGAAATTCGACACCTCAACCGAACCTAGCCATCAGGACTCTCTTGGTCAAACAGAGAGGGAACTGTTTTGTTGAGTTTGAATATTGAAGGGTTTTTGCGAGATTATACTTCAAAATTGGCAAGCAAGGACAAGGAAGTGATTATGTTTCAGGAGACTCATACTGCGACGGAAGAACATCTCCGCGAAAGAGGAAATATCACAGATTATGTACTTTTTGATTATCTCCTCAGTCCTTTTTATGGCCTTGCTTGCTATTTCTTAAATTCAAGTGTTTTAGACATATAAGAGTTAGGTATTGTTGCAATATTTTTCTGCTGGTTTTCTTTTTCCATTGTTACAGATTCCTGTCCCAAACCCCTTTCGTTTCACCCTTGTCTTCGTCTGGAAATCATAGAGTGCAAGATGAGAATTGAAACTGCTAAGCAGAAAAATCTTTGGTACTCTTTATGAACACACGACACTAACACAACATAAACAGGCAAGCTATTACTACTGCAATAGCGACAGGGAAACGAGTTTTCGCCTCAGGTATTTTCACTCGTTTATTGAATCATACACAAGATAGTATGGTTCCCCTGTTACATTTCCCTGAGCTCACACTTTAGGGGCATGATGCGAGTTTAGATGCCTGATTAAGGAACGGGCATGGTCTGTTTTTTAAGATGGTATTCTATTTATTCGCTTGTTTTTTTCATTATAGATATAAGCATTTATTGTAAATACAATTATTCGAATTTTGTAAATCCTCTCTTTTCAAAAGAATATATATATATATATATATATATATATATATATATATATATATATATATATATATATATATAGGGGTTTTACCCCGACGAGTTGCCCATATATCTGTTCATGCAATCAAACTGATTTCATGAAAAATATAAATCCACCACCCGGTAATTAATACCATTGCCAGGCAATGATTATAATTAAAACATATCCTGGAGTAATTATATATTAGGATAACGTTAAATGTTATGAGAATATATCAATCTACCAGAATATATACATACTATAGCATCATCAGACAATGATATCAATGTACCAACGAGTAGTGTCAGAGGCTTTCTCCCCGGAAAAATCCAGTGTACGGACCTTAGTCAAGTAACACTGAATGTTACTCATTAATAGTTTCCTTTGTGTGAAGTGGTGAACGATCGAATAGAATTCTGCTCTGAATATAAATATGACAAAATTGTCAGTTAATTATATTACATTTATATAAACAAATAAATAAAATATGAAATGAGATTCTGAGCAGTATAAACTAAAGAGAAAACCTATGACTCTACCTCATTATTATTTTCGGAAAGAAACCTACGAAGAATATTACAAGATTTGATGACTGTTATCTTTTGTAACTGTTCAAACAAATTTTTCTTCAGACCCAAAATCTCAATACTTTTGTGAAGATTTCTAGAATATTTTCTTCATTTTCCACATGTTTTTAATCTCGTCGCCAAGCATCATATATTTAGAAATTTTTTCATTGTATTTATTTTGTATATTATGTGTGTCGGGTATAGCAATATCAATTATATATGTTATTTGATTCTGTTTATCATTAGGAACGATATCTGGTCTATTGTGTTTTACAGCTCTGTTGCACAGAATTGTTTTATCAAAATAAAGTTTATATTTGTCATTTTCACAAATAATCTCAGGTTCATATTTTTGAAATTTTTTTCTTTTGGGAATTAGGTCATGTTTAATTCCTAGATTGAAGTGAATAATATTAGCGACGGCATTATGTCTTTCTAAATAATCTGTGGAAGCAAGGACTGAGCAAGATGATAATATATGAAAACTGTTTCTGAAGAACAGAAACATCTACGGCAAGAATCATCTATATTTTGTTTGATGATATGTTTTCTATAATTCCTTGTGAAAACAACCTGGTCCTGGATCGCAATTGCCAAGCCTTCTGTTTCAGCAAACAATTCTCCAGATACTAACCATTTATTCGATGCAATTTCATCAATATAATCATTTTTCAATTCTTTAGGGTGCTTTCCGTGTAATTCCTTCTGTATCCAACTTTCTCTTTTAGAATTATCATCAAATATATCAAAATCTACCTTTTGCATTGTCAAGTTCAGAGGTGTAAGATTATAATCTGAAGCAACAACAATATCATGTAATTTAGACGTTCTCTGTTTATCATGAAAATGGGAACGTAGATGAAAAATCTGTTTACTATGAAGATTATTCAAATCAATTAATCCACGACCTCCAAGATGTCTAGGTAGTGTAACTCTCTGAACAGCTGACTTTGGGTGGTGCTTATGATATTTACAGAGCATTTTCCTCGTTTGACATTGTAATTCATTTAGATCAGTTTTAGACCATTTAATAATTCCAAAAGAAGATGTAAGAATAGGAACAGCATAGGAGTTGATAGCTCTGAAAAGGTTTTTACTAGTTAAATAACTCTTGATGATAATTCTTAGTCTTTTGTAATATGAACTTCTAATAATTTCTTTAGTGCTGCTATGGTTAATTGTCTTCTTGACAAAATCCAAGATATTTATATGTATCTCCTTGATGCATTGGCTCGATTTCGATATTGGAAATCTTTATATAATTAGAGGTGATCTTTCCTTTTTCAATAGAAAGATTTTTACATTTTGCCCAAATTTCATATGAATATCATTGGAATAGTTGAAAGTAATCTCAAGTAGACTTTTAAATGAGATCTGGTTCCGGCATATAATTTAATATCATCTAAATAAATTAAGTGACTTAATTTGAATTCAGTTAATAAACTCTTTATTTTGAAGCCGAAACTAGTAGCATTTAATTCATGAGATAATGGATTGAGGCAAAGACAAAACCAAAGAGCACTTAAAGAATCACCTTGAAAATGCCTCTTTTGATTGGAATTACTTCGGATTTTAACGATTGTTTTGAAATATTTAAATGAAGATTGGTTCTCCAATTTTCATTACGAATTCAAGAAAATGACGAAGTGTCTTATCAATTTCATAAATTTCCAAAATTTCTTGAAGCCATGAATGGGAGAACTGTCAAAAGCCTTTTGGTAATCAGTGAAGGCTGTATGAATATTTCTCTTCTTAGTTTGAGCTTGATTCAAAGCAACAGAATCAATTACAAGTTGCTCTTTAGTACAAAGGTGTTTTTTCTACATCCTTTTGATGTTCGGAAAGAATATTATAATTCTCCAAATGTGCATAAATTTTTTGGGTAATACATGCAGTTAGAATTTTATATATTGTTGGAAGGCAAGTAATTGGTCTATATTGAGACGGATCAATAGTATTATCACTTTTCGGTTTTAAATAAGTAATTCCTTGTGTGAAAAATAAAGGAGTAGCTGAGGGTTCTTTATTATAAATGAAATATATATATATATATATATATATATATATATATATATATATATATATATATATATACGGGGATGTAGCCTTGCCTTATCTGAGAACTTAACTAATGCTCCGCTGATTTTCAACAGGGAACATCTCATACACCATTGGAATAAAGTCCTTAGTGGGTGCCGTCCTAGCCTTATCTAAGAACTTAACGAATGTTCCGCTGTTTTTGAACAGGGAACATCTCATACACCATTCGGGAGTGTAGCCCATAATAACCTCAAGATTCAAAACTAATCTCCTAAATAGACTTGAAATTCTCTACCCAGTTAATGAAATTAACTGAAACGGAATGACTCTTGAAAACTACCCATAAAATGGTAAATACGACAATCGAGGACTAAATGTCTTATTGTTTCTTCAGCCGCGCCACATTCACATGCCGGACTTTCTACAGTATTCCATTTGAACAACATACTATTACTACGACAATGTCCTGAGACGATTTAATGTACACCAATTTTTCCTACTTATATCGAAACCTGCAACCATTTTGGAAGTATCCTTTATGAGAACTTTATTGAAAACATCAACTTCCTGCCATTCAATTTTCCAAAGATCAACAGCCTTCACCCGTGTACGCAAAAAGTCAATCGACCAAATAGGTTTCCTAGATTTCAATATCAAGTCAGGTGGATTTTGAAGATCGTGCATTATCGGAAAATCTTATGTAAATGAGTGATACTTATCCCAAGATGATTTAAGAGCTATTTGCTGCGAATATGGGAAGGAACTATATTACAAATAACCGGAAGCCATGGGGTAGCAGTTTAAATGATACACCCACTTATAACTATCATAGTTGTTTTCAACTTCTGACTACAACTAATTAATCAATATGAAATTTGAAAGTCAAAGAACGATCTAGCTTTACACCAATATATGTTGGAGTGAAATTATGAGTTAATAGTGATTGATTGAAGAATACTTTTAGTTGCCTATCCTTCTCATGATTATTCAGATGAAAACAAGAAACCTCAGTTTTCGAAGGATTTGGACATAAACGCCATTTTTTGAAGAAAATGTTCAAAATTTCTAAATCGGAAGTCAGTGTTGGCTCAATTGTTTCGAAGTCATAGTGTCGAAAAACCAAAGCAATATCATCAGCATGAATAAACTTTGTAGAGGAAGTTTCAGGGATGTCAGACATATATAAATTTTTCTTGCAATTCGGCACAAAAAGCGGTCTTGTTCTTCAGAAGTGATCAGCCTATCTTGCAGAGATTGTAGCTCTGCGTATCGGGCGTAGGTTTTTGAAATCACCCCCTGTGATACCTCCATTGTGGCCACTATATCCCTCTGTGTCACCCCTTCTTCAACGAGATCAATTATTCGGCACCTCTGCACATCGGAAAATCCAACGTTAAGGCATTTTCAATTGTGATTATAGGTTTTTTTAAATTTTGAAATTCACAGTTTCAAATCTCAGTGACGACTGAGTACAATATCCCGAACATGTGGTGATAATTCAACATGTCTTATCATATTATCCAGTTTTACATTCAATAACTAAAAATTATATTTAACATGAAACATGAATAAACTTACCATACTACCAGAGCTCCGGTATTCTCCATAAAGCAAACTAGGTAATAAGCGAGGTAGAGGTATCTGGTTGGACCGTCTTTAGGAGAAATAAATGCCAAAATATATGCTAAACCGAGAGCTATAGAAAGCAGTAATTCCTCACATCTGTTACCGCAAGCTGCGGTCTGCTGTTGACCAATGGCAAGCCAGATCGACATAACGCCCCAGTGGAAGGCACACAAACAGCCCATCCAGACTGGAAAAATGGATGCCAAAAGACTAAGGGCTAGAACTCGAGAAACTGAAAAATAAAACATTTTCCATTGAACAAATTTGCATTATATAAAACATAGAGGAAATTAACCTAGATATATACTTTCAGGATCTTATCAATTCATTCAATAGAATTGAGTAAGAATTTATATTATTGATTAATATACTGATCTTGAACATATAATAACTATTGTGAGTTAACTATCGTCAGGAAATTGCATTGTACATTGTGGGCAGTAACATGCGATAAATTCTGTATTTTCACTTCCGTAGATTTTTTCAAAATCGCTCGGATAAGTGAAGTTTAATTTTTCATAGTTGAACCTTAACTCATACAGAGCCAGTAAAAAAGTTGCTAGAATTTCCATTAACTTGATTGGGACATGTAGAATTCAAAAGTATGATTTTTAAAATTGAAAAATTTCGAAAAAATTCACACATACAGGCTGTTACATGATAGTATGTCATAACTTGAGGGGGCAAATCTACGTGCAATTTCAAGAAAAACAGTTCATATAAATATAGATCCGCAAAAGCTTCGTTACGGAGCTACAGGGTGTTGGAATTTCTGGAAAAAATTGTTTTTTTCTTCAAAACTCCTGCAGTTTTTGAGATATTCAACCAAAATTTGGAATGCAAGCTATTTTTCACAGCCGCGTCCGAAATTTTAACTAGAATCTACAAGGTGTTTTCTTTTCAGGAGCCATGTTTTCTTTTGTCCTTTCAAACTTTTTCATCTTCGTTCAATTTAGAAACTTTTTTGACACTTTTTTCGTATCTCCAACCGTTCTCGATCAAAAGATTATTAAATGATTGTATGCATTCGCTGAAGTGAAAGCACTTCTAATTTAAAAAATGACTAGTAGGCTTTGATTTTTTTCATTTATTTATTTATTTTGACAGCTGACAAAGTTGAACCAGAGTCTGCTCGAATTGTTTATCAACTTAACGATTAGTTTTGAGACTTTTGAAGTTATTGCTGTAAGAAAAAATGGCTAATTAATTTTACTAGCGCCGAATTGGCTGATATCCATTACATGTACGGTCTGGCTGACGGAAACACAACACAAGCTAGGCGATTATATCAGGTGCGCTTTCCATATCGAGTAACACCAGACAAACGAACATTTTCAAATATCTACAGAAAGTTGAGGGAAACTGGTACTTCTACTGCAAATAATCATTCAAAAGGTGTAACTCAAACTATGAGAATTCCAGATATAGAGGAACCAGTTTTTAATTGTATTGATCTGAATCCTCATGTAAGTACAAGAAAAATTGGAAATCAGTTGAATATTTCACATGTTCTAGTTTGGAGGATTCTCCACGACTTTTTATTGTACCCGTTTCATATTAACGAGTCCAAACTCTACTTCCTCGTGATTTTCCTTCAAGACTGAATTTAAAATAAAAAATGAAAAATTGGAGAAAATTCTCATTTTGATCGTAAAATAATGTTCACAGACGAAGCTTACTTTTCGAGAACTGCTATCACCAATTTTCATAATAATCATTATTCGGCTGAGGAAAACCCCCATTTGATTGAAGTATCTCATCATCAAGAACAATTCTCACAAAATGTCTGGGTCGGAATAATTGGAAATTATTTGATTGGGCCATTTTTTTTGCCTAACAGACTAAACGGTCCCGCTTATCGGCAATTTCTTGAAGGATGAGTAACCTTCATTGCTCGAGGATGTGCTTCTTTCGGTGAAAAAATAATGTGGTTCATGCATGACGGGGCACCAGCACATTTCAGCATAGAAGCTGGGGAATTCTTGAATAAAACATTCAATAACCGATGGATAGGTCGGGGTGGCCCAGAACCATGGCCTCCTAGGTCCCTAGACTTAAATTGTTTAGACTTTTTCTAATGGGAATAACTTGAAAGTTTGGTTGATACCATTCCAGTGAACACTGTAGAAGAATTGAGAAATCGAATAATAACCTCTTGTGACACGATAAGAAATACCTCAGGAATATTTCAAAGGGTGCGTGATAATATGCAAATAAGGACAGAGGCCTGTATTCTTGTAGGTGGAGGACATTTCCTGCAGTTTATTTAGTTTTTAATTGTTCTTTTTTTAGTTTGATGAATATGAATAAGTTGAGTCTCAGAAGACGAGCTTTCAAAATGAAAGCAAAATTTGGACATACCTATCGAGTACTTCTATTTTTTTTTTATTTAGCGAATAACATACAATTCAAATAATTCTTATTCAATAATTTTTCACTCGAAAACGGTTGGAGATAGGAAAAAATTACAAGTGTCGAAAAAGTTTCTAAATTGAACGAAGATGACGAAAATTGATTGTACGTTGATCAGTGGCGGAAAAGAAGACACCTCGTGAATTTCAGTTAAAATTTAGGACGTGTAATGATGGAGGCTGTTGAAAATAGCTTGCATTCCAAATTTGGGCTGAATATCTCAAAACCTGCAGGAGTTTTGAAGAAAAAAACAATTTTTCCGGAAATTTCAACAGCCTGTAGCTCCGTAACGAAGCCTTTGCGGACCTATGTTTATATGAACTTTTTTTCTTAAAATTGCATGTAGATTGACCCCCCTCAAGTTGTGACATACTATTATCTAACATCCTGTATATATAACATCTACATTCTTCAAAACGCTATAGATAAAACGATGGTGCAAAATGTATTTATAGTTGGATCAATCCATTCAATGCTATAACACAGCTAGCAAAAGAAAATACTGGAGACATATATCTCTTTAAAAGAAGAAGTATTGGCATTTAATTGCATCCTACTTACGTGCACTCATGAGGTGCCAGCAAAAAGCAACCAATATTGAACTGAATCTGAGTTTATGCTTGTCGTCCCTCGAGTACCGAACAGATCTGTGGTAGGAGGTTAGCGCCCATGCAATGGAGATCAAAGCCATCAGTACCGTCCATATTTGAAGAATTGCTATATCTGGAACAATAAAAATCACTTTAAATTATATAATAAATATAAATAAATTATCATGAAAAGTAATCACACATAATTTCGAGGTCACCTCATCCTCAGTTAGAGGAGAGTTTCAAGAACGGGTATTGCTCGAACGATTTGTCCCATCAATTCCGACGTCAATAGCATTACAGAGTGTTTGCTAAGTCGAGGCGAAAAATATAATTTTCAATTTTGAATCGCAAACTAGGAATTCAATATTTCTTCTAACAAAATATCGTAGATTTTCGTGATTAATTCGGGAGTTGCTTTTTCGATGGTGCGGGTAGAATATTTCGTGCTTGTTTTGCCACAAAGAAACTCAGTCAACCTCTTACAAATCATCCCCATCAAGTGATGGAGAGGAATTATCCTAGTACAGTACAACCTCTCTAATCCGAATCATATGGGACCAGGGCTTGTTCGGATTATTGAAATATTCGGATTATCTAGGTTATCGAAATGAAAAAGTAAAGAAAAGACAGGGCTGAAAAACGTGAAATATTTTTTGAAAAACGTAAGATATTCATAGAAAAACTCAAACTTATTGTGATTCACAGAAAATCATAAAAATATAACTACATATTCTCAAGAAAGTGATACATTTCACAGGTCATTTTTAGGTTCTGAAGAAGTCTTGGATTGTTTTCTGTTTTAACGAACGAAGAGGAGAATTTGCAGCTTTTTTTCTCAATTTATTCAATAATAATATTTGGTGCTGAGGGATATCATTTTCTGTGCACCATTCCAAACATTTGTTAAACACAAGAGAGCTTCTTTATGTTTCACTGAATTCATGGTGACATCGCCTTCTTCAAGTTCTTCTGTATCCTCGTCACTTTCTATGTTGTTGATTATTTCAACTTCAGAGAGATAATTCTCATTATCTCCTACAACCCATTCTTCAATGTCTTTAGTTATTAATTCTTGACCAGATACATTTGTTTGCACATCTGTCATCATGCGTAGATCGCGATTTGTCTCTTCTTTCTCTAGCAAATTTTTTCTCTCAACCGTGAAACCGACAACAGGTTACCTGCGTCATAATCATCATTGTGGGCCATAAATTCTTTCATGATTTCTGAATTAACTCTTGGGACACAGATGACCAGGCCCTTTCAAGAGAAAACACCACATGTTTGAGGTTTTGAGGTCCAATTGCTTCAGTAACTGCGAAACGTTATTGCCTTCTTGTCCCACAATATTCAGTAGCAAAGATTATCAATAATGCAATTTCACATTCTGTATTACATGTTGATCCATTGGTTGTAATAATGGAGTACAATTAGGAGGTAGAAATATGATCTGAATATTTCGGCCCTCACTGATTAATTCCTCTTCTCTTGGATGTCTAGGAGCATTATCTAATAGGAACAGAGCCATTTCAGCTCGTTCATTTTATTTTTGACATCAGGAATAAATTGTTTATGGAACCATTCATAAAAAGTTCTATAGTTACCCACCCTTCTCTTTGACCTTTATAATAAGCAGGCAAATTGGAGCAGTTCTTTATTGCTCGGGGTTTGTTGGCTTTTCCAATGACCAAAAGTTTCATTTTTTGAGATACTGATGCATTAGAGCATGGCATGAATGTAATCTTCCGACCTGGAGATGAATTTTCAGCAGCATGGCCTAGTGTTTTGTTTGGCAGAATTCGCCAAAAGCCACTTTCATCTGCGTTGTAAACTAGATCTGACACTGGATCTATCTCCCGCATTTTTCGAAGAAATTTATTTTCAAATGGTTCTACCGCACTAACGTCTGAGGTCAATTTCTCACCTGATATGGTAAGTTGTCGAATTCCATGTCTATTTTGGAATTTTTCCAACCATCCTTGACTTGCCTTGGAATCCTCTCTACCTGTTATACTGGTGTAAAAAATCTTGCTTTCTCACATATGAGATCACCAGATAAATGTGTATGTCGAGATCGTTCTTGTAAGAACCTAGTGTATAGAGCATTTTCAACATTCGGATTTTCACTAGCTCTGAGTGTACGCCGTTTCCCAGGACCAGAATCAGAAGAAGATATAAAATTCTCAATTGATTTTCTTTTACATTTGAATTTGGGAGGCTTTTACTTAATAATTGCGATTCGTAACGCATTTCAGTACACCGTAGCTTCTTCAGACGAATGAATGTACAGTACAGAAAATATAAATAAAAATGTTCTTGAGTAATTAAAAGCTTATTGGGTTGCTTGATTTCAGTGGTTATTTATGACAGGTATATCAATAAAATTAATTTTGTTTAGATTGCTGCGAAGAGATTCAATAGAGGTCAACACGATTCGATAAATTGAAACAAAATTCAACATTACGAGTGAGAAACTGAAATCATTCTTGAGTAGCTATAATTTCAACATAGCTTTCCAAACTAATAATAATTTAGGCAAATATATAAAAATAATAAAACCAAACCAGGTAAAAACAATAAACCAGGTATTTATAGATTGAATTGCAATGACTGTGATAATTTCTACATTGGTAGAACACATAGAAATTTTAATATTAGAATATCGGAACATAAACGCAGTTTTTCAAATGAAAATCAGATTTAAATTACGCGAATCATCTCTTAGAAAATAATCACTCTTTCGACCCACAGTTTGAAATTTTGCAAACAGATAATAAATATTGGAAGGTAGATCTTTGGGAAACTTTAGAAATCAATAAATAGAAACACTCAGGTAGACTCATCAATGAATAAGTCGATTTAAGCCTTTCACCTCTATTGAATCTCTTTGGGCAGCAATCTATTCCTTAATTTTATTGGATATACCTGTCATAAATAACCACTTAAGAAGAAGCAACCCAATAAGCTTTTAATTACTCAAGAACATTTATATTTATATTCTCATTCTTATTTTCTGTACATTCATTCGTCTGAAGAAGCTACGGTGTAGTGAAACGCGTTACGAATCGCAATTATTAAGTAAAATTCCTTAAAACACAGTACTTGTTTTTTATTATTGATTTTCTTTTTTTCTTTATATCGCATACTGTAGATTTTCTAATTGGGTGTATTCTGGCCAATTCAAAACCACTTTTGCCATTATCTAATTCTTTCAAAATTTCGCATTTTTGCTGCAATGTTAACGTTTTATGTCGACGCGACATGATTAGTACGGATATCAGATATTGAATGTGAGAAGAGAATCTAATCTGCACAAGTGAAGCGAGTATTCAGACACGATATTGCAAGTTGGACACTTTCAATCAATGAAATTATTGACGGTGTTCGGATTATAGAGGTAAAAAATAAATTGTGCGGATTATAGAGGTGGGTGATTTCAAAGTTTCGTTGTTCGGATTACTGGATGTGCGGATTAGAGAGCTTGTACTGTACTCATCAAGGGACCTTTGGGTACCGTGATAGTTTTCTGCGAGAAAATGTTTTATTTAGCACTCGATATTCACTTTTTCCATTTCAATCCTATAAGGATCAAATGTTACTGTTTTGTAGTCTGTCTGGTCAATTTTGCTCCATTTCAAAATTGAAACATCAGGCCCACTTGAAGGACCTAGTCTATGCTCACGACAGCTTCTAACATTATCTCTATATGATGGTGACATGCAAGCCAAATCATATACGAGGTATATCAATTAAGTTCGGGGAAATTGCCCAGACGGTCCGGAAAGTACATAAATATTTGGAAATACCTTATATTCCTTCGCAATAGTCCCACTCGAGTTTGATGCACCAGCGCCAACGTTGAACCCACTGTTGGAAGCACACCCTCAACCCCCCCGAAGATAGGTCCCTCAGAACCGCCGTCGTGATGCTTTGGACTTCTGAAACTTCTTCATATCTGTTTCCTTTGAGGTACGACTTCAACTGTGGGAACAAATCTAACCTAACCCATCCGCGCTCCGCCAATTCGGGTCGCACACGAAACACACGGGCCTTCAGACGTTTCAAAACTTCAAGGTAGAATACTGCGTTGACTGTCTGACCTGCTGGAACGTATTCGTGGTGTACAACTCCATTAATATCGAAAAATGCAATGAGTAAAGATTTCACTTTTGATTTTGATATTCTGGCTTTCGTGCATGCTCTGCCTTTTGGTCTAAGGGTCGTATTCGAACACACGACTCGTCACCAGTGATAACATTCGTCAATTCGACAAATCATGTCTTGACAGATGGACAATCGGAGCTCTTTCTGCTCAACTGTAAGCTCTTTGGGAACCTTAAATCTTCGTGTAGCATCTGCTGGATCGTCTCCTTGTTGATGTTGATGCCCAACACGTCCTCCAACATTCTAAGGCTTATCCGATGGTCTCCGAGCACTCGCGAGCGCAGCCGATCGAGGTTTTGTGCGTTTCGAGAGGTGAAGGGAGCTTCCTCGCGCAGATCATCCTCCACAGACGCTCTGAACCGCTTTACCCACTCGTAGACAGCTGATTTTTTCAGACATTTTTCATAATTTCCATCGAAGTTTCGCCGCGTTTCACCAAAAATTTAATCACTATTCTTTGCTCAGTTATTTATCACTCATCTTCACGACGGTGGGTCAAAACAGGTCGATGTTCAAAGGACAATGAAACACGAAATATACAACGATCAACACGAAACTTGCACAGGCTGACGCAGAAATGAGTTCTGTTTCGAATGAAACCAATGCGAACGCTGCAGAGTTACCAACTGCCGCAGCATTGCCAACTTCCGCGAACTTAATTGACATACCTCGAATTTCTCCATTTGTTGCTCCAGTAGTATGCATGCTACCTTTCTTAGTCCCGAGTTGATTGCCATAGACAGCTGACGCATATGCATCTCCTGTAACACGTTCCAACTTTGGGACCCATAGTTGCTTATCAAAATAGAAAGATGATCCATGGTTTCATGCCCAGTGATATCTTCGAGTAGTTTTCCATCCCAGTGAGCAGTTAAATTAGTTTTGAATTCTCGTTTTAACGACTCTGCCACCTATTTACGATGCTTTTGACGCTGACGACGAATGACCTACCTGTTGACAATAAATTCCAGGGGGTCACACCCTATAGTTTCCAGTATAGATGTGATTGAGATCGCAGCTTCTTCGTTACTTAACTTGACGCCGTCAAGACTTGAAGCTAAAAGACTATCCACCAACAATACTCGACCTCGTTTACGCGCTGGTGGGTTAGTCGTAGAAAGACCGTCAACCACAATTTCAGATGAAATGCTTGTGTCTGAGTTTGCGCCAGTAGTTGTCGATGATGAAAGCAAAAGTTGTGTTCTTAATGAGTAGATGCGTTCTGCTTCCCGCTCAAGAATTTTCTCATGCCGTTCTTGTTTCTTTTGAACTGTAGTTTCTTTAATCAAACTCACTTTGTCCACTGCACCTTCCTCACGTTGTGCAAGCAATTATTTATCCTCTTCAACCTTCATGATATTTAATGCATTAGCATGTGCAATATCAAAAAACCCGTCTATCTTTTGCTCCCACAGCTTCTATTTTTGTCTTATTGCCTGCGTACGTTTTTCCTCATTCTTTTAAAATTTTTCCACTCTTTGAAGTATTGTTCCACTTTAGCAATCGCATGATTCTTCAATCTGGTCGGTATTCCAGCAGTTTTCCATATTGCCAAGACGTCGCAAGCAGTCAAAGTAGCAGAATCACGAGTACATTTATGCATTGAAATAAGGCTTCATTTGACCAACTAACCAAATGTTTGTTTTATTTCTTGTGGAAACAGATCCACCTTCTACACTTTTTGACGACATAATAACATAATCAGCGACGAAAACAAAACTGACAAACTAACTTGAGCGATTTGCGGGGCGTACCCTTAAGAATGTCAGGCAATAGGGGGGTGAAGGTAATCAAATTGAGAACACGTGTTCCTCAACATTTCGTATGAAAAAACAAAACTCAACCCTGTTTTAAATTCTTTCATGAAAATTTTTATTGAATTAAAGCACAGAGAACATGATTAAATGGTGCCACGTTGATATGTTTCACTTTAAAAGATTAAGGAAAACCCTATTCAATATTCTTCTTCTTCTTCTTATCGGCCTTCTCGCGCCCAAATTTGAGCATAGGCCTCCCTCATCTCTTTCCAATCTTTCCTATTCTGTGCTGTCGCTATCACTATCAAGTTCAGTCCTGCTACCCTTGTTGCATCATCATACCACCGCATAATTGGTCTTCTTCTTTCTCTCTTTCCTATCCATGGGCTCCATTTAATGATCTTGTTTTTCCATCTTTCATCTCTGATTCTTGCAACATGGCCGGCGTAGTCCCATTGAAGATGTGAAATGGTGTATAGTATATCTTTTACTTTTTATCCCTCAAAGAAATGCCCAGAATTGATCTCTCCATTGATCTTTCAGCTTGTTTATTGACTGTCTCGTGAGGGTCCAGGTTTGTGCACCGTATGTTAGAACCGGGAGCACACACTGGTCAAATATTTTGGTTCTCAGCTATTGGGGGACTTTTTTGTTTTTCAAAATATGTGAGAGTTTCCCGAACGCCACCCATCCTAATCGCTTTCTCCTATTGATTTCGTTGTCCTTATTTTGTTTTCCAATCTCTATTTGTTGTCAGAGGTATATATATATATATATATATATATATATATATATATATATATATATATATATATATATATATATATATATATATATATATAAGGGGTTTTACCCCGACGAGTTGCCTATATATCTGTTCATGCAATCAAATTGATTTCATGAAAAATATAAATCCACCACCCGGTAATTAATACCATTGCCAGGCAATGATTATAATCAAAACATATCCTGGAGTAATTATATATTAGGATAACGTTAAATGTTATGAGAATATATCAATCTACCAGAATATATACATACTATAGCATCATCAGACAATGATATCAATGTACCAACGAGTAGTGTCAGAGGCTTTCTCCCCGGAAAAATCCAGTGTACGGACCTTAGTCAAGTAACACTGAATGTTACTCATTAATAGTTTCCTTTGTGTGAAGTGGTGAACGATCGAATAGAATACTGCTCTGAATATAAATATGACAAAATTGTCAGTTAATTATATTACATTTATATAAACAAATAAATAAAATATGAAATGAGATTCTGAGCAGTATAAACTAAAGAGAAAACCTATGACTCTACCTCATTATTATTTTCGGAAAGAAACCTACGAAGAATATTACAAGACTTGATGACTGTTATCTTTTGTAACTGTTCAAACAAATTTTTCTTCAGACCCAAAATCTCAATACTTTTGTGAAGATTTCTAGGAATAACGCCTGTTGTAGAAATAATAATCGGTAGAATAAATATTTTCTTCATTTTCCACATTTTTTAATCTCGTCGCCAAGCATCATATATTTAGAAATTTTTCATTGTATTTATTTTGTATATTATGTGTGTCGGGTATAGCAATATCAATTATATATGTTATTTGATTCTGTTTATCATTAAGAACGATATCTGGTCTATTGTGTTTTACAGCTCTGTTGCACAGAATTGTTTTATCAAAATAAAGTTTATATTTGTCATTTTCACAAATAATCTCAGGTTCATATTTTTGAAATTTTTTCTTTTGGGAATTAGGTCATGTTTAATTCCTAGATTGAAGTGAATAATATTAGCGACGGCATTATGTCTTTATAAATAATCTGTTGAAGCAAGGACTGAGCAAGAGGATAATATATGAAAAACTGTTTCTGAAGAACAGAAACATCTACGGCAAGAATCATCTATATTTTGTTTGATGATATGTTTTCTATAATTCCTTGTGAAAACAACCTGGTCCTGGATCGCAATTGCCAAGCCTTCTGTTTCAGCAAACAATTCTCCAGATACTAACCATTTATTTGATGCAATTTCATCAATATAATCATTTTCAATTCTTTAGGGTGCTTTCCGTGTAATTCGTTCTGCATCCAACTTTCTCTTTTAGAATTATCATCAAATATATCAAAATCTACCTTTTGCATTGTCAAGTTCAGAGGTGTAAGATTATAATCTGAAGCAACAACAATATCATGTAATTTAGACGTTCTCTGTTTATCATGAAAATGGGAACGTAGATGAAAATATATATATATATATATATATATATATATATATATATATATATATATATATATATATATATATATATATATTCTGTGACATTCTCTATGTGTTCACCTTTTATCGTGATATTTTGTTCAAGTTGCGGATTCATTATTTTCGTTTTTGTAAATTGACTTTCAGACTCGATTTTCTTTGACTCCTGTTCTAATTTTGCGAGTACTTCCGTAGGTCATTTTCATTTTCAGCGAATAGAACGATGTCGTTCGCAAATCTCAAATGTGACAATCTTTCACCGTTTATGTTTATGCCCAAACCCTCCCACTTCAACCCTTTGAAGATTCCTTCCAAGACTAGAGTGAAAAGTTTGGGCGATATTGACAGGGGGATACCCCTGTCTTTTGCATTGTTTGATCATTATTTTTTCGGAATCTTCATGTGGTCGGATTGCTGCTGTAGCCCGACGGTATATGTTTTTCATTAAATTTTTGTAGCGATGGTTTATACGTGCTTTGTGTAGTTCCTCCATGATTGCCGAGTATTCGATAGAGTCAAACGCTTTTTCAAAGTCTACAAATGCTATATGTGTAATGGAAAATTATATTCTGTTATTTTTTCGCACGTACTGAAACTCTTCCTGTATGCTGCCTGTTCAACTGTTTGGTAGTATTCTAATTTTTTCTCTATTCTATTTGCTATGACCCGTGTAAAAAGTTTTTAAATCTGAGACAATAAACTGATCGGTCTATAATTTTTCAGAAGTTGTTTATCTCCTTTCTTGAATAGGATAATCATGATGGCGTTATTCTAGTTGTCTGGTATAGTTTATTGTCCCAGACATTCGTTGAATAGATTCTTCAGTTCTGGTATGATTATATCATGAGCTTCCTTAATCATTTCAGCCAAAATATTATAGTCTCCTGGCGATTTATTGTTTTTTAGTGTTTTTAAGGCGAATAGAATCTCTTCTTCATTTATTTATGGAGTGTCTTCTGATCCAACGTTCAGTACTTTAGTGTCTATTGAGGTCATTCGATTTGTGTGTTGTAAAGATTTTCATAATATAGTTTTGTCACCTGTTTTATTTCATTCCTATTTCTTATCTCTCTGCCATTCTCATCTTTTAGAGCTACTATTTGCAGCTCTTCTTTCTTCTGAGACATTTGAGGTTTTTGTTATTGTTTATTACATTTTCTGCAAATTTTCTGTAATGTTCTTCTAGATCTCTCCTAATCATCGTTCTTGCTTCTTTTCTTGTTTGTCTGTATCTGTCTGTTGCATACTGACCTAATCTGTATATCTGTTTCCTTTCTGTATTTCCTTCTTCGTTTCATCTGAAATTTTATTCTTTCTCTTTCCTTCTCCTTGCAACTTCTTCTGATGCTTTTATCAGTGTTGTTGTGATGTTGTGACATTTGGTTTACATCAGAAGTTTTCTCAGAATCATTTATGTATCGTATAATTTTTTCCTGGTATAAAATTTTATTTTCACTCAATATTTCTGTATCAAATGAGGTCTTTTTGGATTTTCTGTATTTAGTCCGATTGGCTATTTTCTTCGTAATTAAGTTCGCTCGGACAAGTCGGTGACCACTTCCTGTATTGCACGAGTTCAGAGCTGTTACATCAGTAATAAGTTGTTTAGAGGAAGATAATATGAGATCGATTTCGTTTTTCGTCAATATTAAAACTCTCTCATGTAAATGAACCTTTGTACCATTTTATAGTACGTATTTAGTTCAATGAATATGTCCTAGAAATATCATTTCTCCTTATATTCACAAAACAAAGTATTAAAGATTCACAACATAACTAAACACTAGTTATCATACGCATATTTCTGCTCCAAAGGTATGCAATATAAATTCAACATGTCAATTTCACAGAGACAGATTAACGTTTATTTTTGTATAAGCATCGTGTTACGTTGAAGCTTATATGAAAGAAGGTAATTGTGCAATTTTTTCAATGGCATTCCCGCGTTATCATTGAATTCTACGAAGATAAATTATTCTATTTCTTTCGAAATAGACCCGCTCGAAGCCGCAGTTTTCATCATCGCATATTATCTACAATTCAATGTTGTAACTGTTGTAATATCAAGATTGTTATTGCAAAATTATTAATGAAATTTATTTTAACTCAAAAGAATTGTTACAAATAAACATATAAGGAGAATCTTTTCGGACTTTGAATGGAATAAATTCAGTTAAAGGACAGGCAATATTTTTCTTGAAATTTCACAAAATACGCCGCTTTTCATTTTTAGTCAGTTATGATTTCGTTTTTCTAGGGTAATAACGGGATGGGAACAACCCCTATCTCTTATTTTCAAATGGCATGATATGCCATGTTAGACCTCTTCGATAAGATCTCTTTAAAACAAATGTAATGTACTTCTTATATTTAATATTATTTCACAACCTTATCTCATAATTTCATCAAAAGTGACTTTCAAATATGAATAAAAATCAACGCATTAAGCTGCTTGAGATTACTTCTTCACTGTGTTCTAGTCACATCTTATCTTCTATAGCAAAAAAAATGAAAAATTTAATTTACACTTATTTACTTTATTCTTATTACATTTCGACAAAACAGCGCCTTCATCAGGTAAATTCAAAATAAAATGTATGTATACGAGGTATGTCAATTAAGTTCGCGGAAGTTGGCAATGCTGTGGCGGTTGGTAACTCTGCAGCGTTCGCATTGGTTTCATTCGAAACAGAATTCATTTCTGCGTCAGCCTGAGCAATTTTCGTGTTGATCGATTGTATATTTCATGTTTTGTTGTTCGTTGAACATCGTCCTGTTTTGACCCACCGTCGTCAAGATGAGTGATAAAATAACTGAGCAAAGAATAGTGAATAAGGAAGATTGTCTGAAAAAATCAGTTGTCTACGATTGGGCAAAGCGGTTCAGAAGCGGCAGAGAGTCATTGGAGGATGATCCGCGCGACGGAGCTCCCCCCACCTCTCGAAACGCACAAAACCTCCATCGGCAGCGCTCGCGAGTGCTCGGAGACCATCAGGTGAGCCTTAGAATGTTGGAAGACGAGTTAGGCATCAAAATTTAAGGTGAAACGCGGCGAAACTTCCGTGGAAATTATGAAACAGTTAAACGACGTATATAAGGAAGATTGTCTGAAAAAATCACTTGTCTACGATTGGGCAAAGCGGTTCAGAAGCGGCAGATAGTCATTCGACGGAGCTCCCTCCACCTCTCGAAACGCACAAAACCTCCATCGGCAGCGCTCGCGAGTGCTCGGAGACCATCAGGTAAGCCTTAGAATGTTGGAAGACGACTTGGGCATCAACAAGGAGACGATTCGGCAGATGCTACACGAAGATTAAGGGATGCGTAAGCTGTGTGCGAAAATGGTTCCCAAAGAGCTCAAAATTGAGCAGAAAGAGCTTCGATTGTCCATCTATCAAGACATGATTTCTCGAATTGACGAATGTTATCACTGGTGACGACTCGTGGGTGTTCGAATACGACCCTGAGACCAAAAGGCAGATCATGCAGTGGGTAGAGAAGGGGGTAAGCGCCCCACGCAAGACAGAAAGTGAAATCTTTACTCAACGCATTTTTCGATATTAATGGAGTTGTACATCACGAATACGTTCCAGCAGGCCAGACAGTCAACGCAGTATTCTACATAAGTTTTGAAACGTCTGAAGCCCGTGTGTTTCGTGCTTTTCAACCAGAACCGGCATTCCAACACTTCCAGACCACCCCCTATAGTCCAGATCTGGTCCCCTGTGACTTCCATCTGTTCCCACAGTTGAAGTCGTACCTCAAATGAAACAGATATGACGGAGTTTCAGAAGTCCAAAGCATCATTCCATTGCATTATACATCAACAAGTTTTGTGTTCAAAAGTTTCAAACACGAAGGAAATTATGGGCATTGCAACGAAAATTGTGAATTCCATCCGTGCACGTAGCTTGCAACGGGGCTCTTTAAGTTGCAGTTGGAAGATAGGGAGTCAGCTGAACACACTAATTAAGTTCTTCACACTGACGTCAGGTGGATGAGTCGCGGATATTCCTAGATAGTTTTCAAGAATTATTGCCAGAAATAACAGCTTTTCTAGACGAAAGAGGTGATGAAACTCAGATGTTGAAAAACGAAAAATGGCTGACTGATTTGGCATTTTTGACTGACATCACAATGCACTTAAACACCATTAACTCGAAGCTTCAAAGTAAAGGAAACACTATTATTGAAATGATTAGCGCAGTAAACACACTCAAAAGCAAATTGCAACTTCAGTTCAACTGAATAGAGAGGATCTGAAACATTTTCCTTATTTGAAAGAAAGGATTTCTCAGTTGAATTATGATACGTATGAGGCTGAATTATCAAATATTTTGAGACATTTCGAAATGCGTTTTAATGATCATTTATGAGTTATCCTTTTTCATGTAAAAAAATTGAGGAATTAGATACTGAAATAGCAAGTCAGTTTAATATGAACTGATGTTCTGTTGAAAATGAGTTGGTGCAGATTATTCAGATATACATTCAGAGCTACAGTATCTGATACAAATTTCTGGTGTTTTATATCTGAAGATAAATATCCAAATCTAAGGCAAATCGCCCTTCAACTGACGGCAATGTTTGGGTCAACTTACTTGTGCGAGTCTGCATTTTCTGAAATGAAGATAATTAAGTCTAAATATCGCAATCGACTAACTGACGATCATATGTTATTATGCTTGCGATTAGCACTCAGTGATTACGTACGATCTTATGAAAAGTATACTGATGACATGCAGTGCCATGCTTCAACATCCAAAGTCACTCCTTAGTTAAGTTTAACACTATATGTAACTCTTTTGTTTTGCAACAACCAATAAACTCGAAATTTCGAATAACTATGAGTTTTTTCACTGATATTATAAGAGAAGAACCTAGCTACACCTAACCCAAACCTTGACTAAAATGTACGACAATCCTGTATCACACATACTTGCAGTCTCTCAGAGTCGATCGTAAGTAGTCTGAAAATATTGAGGTAGATCGCCAGCAGTTCAAGTTTGAGCACCCCTGTTGTAAAAGAACTAAAATCTACAAGGTTGTGTACAAAAGATTAAAATGACTGCTTTCAATAAAATGTAAGCGAATTTTTTCTTCCAATTTCCGAATTGAGTACCTTCGAGTTTGTAAACGAACGGGATATTGAATACATGAAACTTGCAAAGTGCATCAAGTTATTATTTTTACTAATGTTGTGCATCTTTCACCTTAATTTTCAAACAAACTTGTTGACTATTCGAATATCGGTTGAATCAAACAAAATACGTGCGTTTATCTTTAAACATAATGAAGTCAGTTGAAGAATAAACTTCAATTTATCGCGTACACAATGTTTTTCGCAAGTTAGTGAGCGATTATAACTTCGTGACGATTTTATATACCTGGAAAACGTATTTAGGGCTATTACTCAATGTATGATGTAATTCTTTCCGTAGTATTGATAAGATTAAAAGAGCAATTGAAAATATAGATAAGGAAAATCTACAGAAACACTCTATGATTTCATTTATATTTATTTACATAACTATACCTTTGCCAAACAATTATAGCCGGAATTAGAAATTGAAGCCATATGCTATAATTCGGCACATTTCATAAGATTAACCAAAAAATCAAATTGAACCACAATGATCGTTCAGTTCAGACGTAGTATCTTTATCTCAGAATATCCCTACACCACACGATAGTCCTTGAACCAGATTGTCATAAGGATATAATACTTCTGTCCGAACACAGCTTAAAATCTACATACAGTAATCTCCGCTTATAACGAACTTTCGGTTAAAACGAACCTGAACCTGTTGTACGAATTGCAGTTTCATAATACACCTTATAAAACGTTTCGCAAATTACGAATCCGTTTATAACGAACTTACGCTTAAAACGAAACCTTATTTTACACTATATTACGCTTTTTTTCGGTTAAAACGGAGGTGGGCAGGAATTTTACAGATGAATATTGGAAGCGCCCGATTGGCGACGAAATCGGCGATTTCCCATTAGTGGGCTGAATAGTTAGCAAAGAAATTGGACTCAGCAAATCAACAGTAGGCACAACTTGAAAGGAGCGTGAGAAAATATTAGATAATTTCGAGAAATAAATTCAAATTCACAAAAAGTTAAAAAACCTTTAAATGCAGAGTTCGATCAATCACTATCAAAATGGTTTTCTCAACAGCAGGGTAAAAATGCTTTGGAGATTTTGGAACTAATCTACAAGAAACTGAAGGTTTGGCCGTTATAGCACCTATCACTCCGATCGTTGCTTCCTCTCTATTACTTACATGATATTTTTCATTTCTTGATTTTCTGAATGAGCCACTATTGATAAGACTTTTTCTTTCTTCGAAAAATAAATTTATTTGGCTGGTGCCTTTCAGGATACCGAATGAAATATGTTTCGGCCGTTGCTGCTGAATCATACCCACTAAGAATATAACATTCCATTATATCGAACTTTTCATAATTTTCATAGTTATGATTCTGCATCTTGAAACAACCAAAATCGCAGGTAAACAAATTCTTAAATGTAATAGTTGGAACATACAACTAACAAGCAACTATTTCGATATTCAATAAACATTAATACCTATACTGAAACTGGAAAGTGTCAAACTATAAGACCAATATAGACCATAGTGATTCTATGTTCTAAATCGAATCAAACCATAGAAATAACCATGACTTAGATAAAATCTCTAAAATCTGTGGTTTTCAGTCATAGAACAATATGAATCGTTGATGGACATGCACCTTATGAATGGAATTGTGGCAATTTCAGGTTTTTCTCTGAAAAAAGGTATTAAATGCAATAATTTACTACAAGTGTTATATATTTTTGAGAAGAAAAAAATTACTGCATCCAATAGGGGTAAAATTTCCTATGGTTCGTATTAAAAAAACATGTTTGCATTATAACTCGAAAACCGCTGAGCTAAAAACAAATTTTTACACAGCACTATATTTTACTCGAAAAAGTGCCTGTAAAATGTCTAACTTATTTTTATGTAACTTTGATGATAATCGAGATATCTGCGAAGGACGATTTTCCCGAAATTCGAGAAATTTCGAAGAAGTCCAGAACGAAAAGAGATACCAGCAAAATTTTGGCACCACTAAACTAGTCCCTGAAAATAAGTTCGAGAGAGGGTTAATTTTTCTGCAATATTTCACATATCTCGAAATTTGCCCACCCTGTACATGAACTTAACATTGCCCAAAAAACAAAAATTGATGAGAAATTCAAACAAAAATATTCTTCCTACTTGCTTACTGTATTGTTTGGTTATTATGTATTTTTTATAATATAAAGCCTAAAATGTTGTATTTTAGAGAACAAAAATTTTATTTTAGACATACATATGCTTTTCTGTGTAGTAGGTATTGTAATTACAACTGCTGGAATTTTTGTTCAATTTAGCGAACTTCTCTAAAAGTAAACCTGCGTTTGCTGCTCCCTTGAAGTTCGTTAAAAAAGACATCACTGTATTTCTCCAGCAAAACTAAGCGTAACAAACAAACAGGCCACCGCTTCAAGCAGCAGTTGCCTATTCATTTATGTGAAATATTGAACCAAGCTATCCTTCAAAACAGAAGATATGGCTGATCTATGGTGAGGACATCTTCATTATATGGTCCCACAAGAATTGAACATATCTGGTCGTACTCTTAACCAAATCACAAAGTAGATATTCGCAGTATTAGTATTCAGAAAACTAACTCACACTACATGTTACATCTCATCGTCATCCAGCCCAATGAGTACAAACGCTCATCAACAGAGAAGAACTATCCACAATAACGTACTCCCGTGGAACCAGTGGATAAAACGAAATTACAAGAACAGACCGGCAGCTTAAAAAGACATCCTCACTAGTAAAAACGAAATTTCGAGAGATGAACAGAAATTAACAACAGTCTTACCATACAGGTAAGACGAGCCACCTGTATATTTCTTGCTGTAGTGATTGAAAAAATTAACCGAAACAAGTAGAATGATTTTGTTTTGGAGACATTTTCTGACGTATATTTGGGGGTATAACGAGCACGCCCCTAAGAGCAGGCGCTTCAACCCCTTAGAATTGATTACGGCAAAGAGGTCGTGCGATACCTCAGTTGAAAGCTCTTCGAAGCCTCTTTACAACGGTATATGGGAAAAGAAATTTAGACGAATATTTTTCGCAAAAAATATTTTTTTATCTCAAACGAGTTACCGTGAATATTTAAAAAAATTTCAAGATTATTGAAAAAAGGGATAACAATCAGTTTCGTTTTGAAGGAAACTTTTCAAGGATATATGCGCCTGCGTGCATTAACCAGTCATTTTTCTTACCTCGAGGTTTTAGAAGATAGGTAAAGTAGGAATTAATTAATGAATTTTCCAAGTGTAGATTATTTTAGCACATTCAATTCGAATAATTCCATATTATGCAAAAGTTGATATTTTTATTGACTTTTTCATCAAAACAATTAGTCAAATTCCAATTCCAGAATTGTCAGAACGATGCCAACTACACTCGGAGGCAAAATTAGCGGAACACTCGAAAATTTAACCAAATTCGAAGTCCGATATTTTTCCTAATTCTCAACCGATTTAGATGATTTTTGCGGCAAGTTATAGATCAACTCTTCTGCTTTGTAAAAATTATAAGAGAAAACAAAAAAAATTTGAAAAAAATTTTATACGGGGCAAAACTAAAAGTGTTTTTTTTGTCAAAAATTCGTAACACCCTGTGGAATTTCGTGGTCCGAGTTGAAACGTACAATATCATGGTCTGTCAAGACACATCTTCCTAAAGTAACGCTCTTCTTGTTTTATGCATTTATCTCTATTTTTAAAAGAGATATCCAATTTGAAGCGAAAAGTCACAAATTTCAAGAATTTATTTTTAATCTTGCGTAGGTGCATAACATCGGAGGTTAGCCAAAAAATAAAATCAAAATTAGAGAAGCGGAAATCTAACGAAATGAAAATTTTTGAAATTCACTGGCCAATTTCACGCTCCGGGAGAACACGAAGTACACTGGAAAAATCGTTGATTTTGCACATTTATTTTGAATTTTTTGTGTGACACTATAATAATTATCATTCCTGTCCAAAATTGAGAGCAGGTGTGTATCCTGGCGATACACTCGTGAAATGAAATGAACATGTTGAGAAAAATGTTCATGATGACCAACAAAAAAACATTTGATTTTAGTAGCGAGTATGACCCCCGAGCTCTTATTACAGCGCGCATACGATTTCGCATACTCCCAATGATGTTGTCTATCATCTGTTGAGGTATGTTGTCCCACACCTTCCACCAAAGCCAATGTCAGCTCTTCAACATTGCTTGAATTCCGTTGTCGAACCCTTCTTCCAAGAATGTCCCAAACGTGTTCGATCGGGTTTAAGTCCGGTGATCGCGACGGCCAGTCCATTCGTGTGATCCCAACTTCATTGAGATATTCTATCACTATGCGCACAGTATGAGGGCGTGCGTTATCGTGCATAAAAGCAAATTTTCCCTATGTAAGGAGCAAAAGGCACAACATGGGGCTCCAAGATTTCTGTTATATACCGATGGGCATTAAGTGATCCATTGCCAATAATCTCCAGTTCTGTTCGTACTCCCAAGCATATGCCACCCCATATCATAACTGACCCTCCACCGTATTGCTCAGTTCCTGCGAAGTTCGCTTGATTGTACCGTTCCCTCGATGCCTCCATATTCTATCTCTACCATCCACGACATTCACACAATATCGGCTCTCATCACTAAATAAAACTCGTCTCCACTGACTGATTGTCCATGCAACATGCTCCCTAGCAAACGCCAATCTTGCTACCCGATGGGCTCTATCGAGTCTTGGTGCTTTGCTTTGCGCATATGATCTCAGACCAACTTCATTTAATCAATGATTCAATGGAATTTCTCCAAAATGGTGATTTTCCACTTGAAATTAAATATATTTTGCAAAAATAAAGATAAACGCATGAAACAGGAAGGGCGTTACTGTAGGAAGATATGTCTTGACAGACCATGATATTGTACGTTTCAACTCGGACCACGAAATTCCACAGGGTGTTACAAATTTTTGACAAAAAAAAACACTTTTAGTTTTGCCCTCGTATAGAATTTTTTTCAATTTCTTCTGTTTTCTCTTATAATTTCTACAAAGCAGAAGAGTTGATCTATAACTTGCCGAACAAATCATCTAAATCGGTTGAGAATTAGGAAAAATATCGAACTTCGAATTTGGTTAAATTTTCGAATGTTCCGCTAATTTTGCCTCCGAGTGTAGTTCTCGGATCCGTCCATCAAGAATATAACCAACGAGGACCTCAATAGCAAGGGTACAATTAAATTTGATGTCAAAAGATAGAGCAGCAGAATACTGTTACGTCATTATTAGCACTGGTCATCCACTGCCACTCCATACCGATGATAGCAAGCCCTAAGAGGCAGATGCGAAAACACTTTTAGTTTTGCCCCCGTATAAATTTTTTTTTCAAATTTTTTTCGTTTTCTCTTATAATTTCTACAAAGCAGAAGAGTTGATCTATAACTTGCCGAACAAATCATCTAAATCGGTTGAGAATTAGGAAAAATATCGAACTTCCAAGTACTGCTGTGGTTTGTGCATCAGTAGATAACCTGCATAATTTTGAAACAGGTCTGGTGTAGTTTCCTCCTCCCTAACCCGAACCACTTCATCTTTTCCGGGAAATAAATCAGTGACCTGTCCCAACAACCAATCATTTCTTGGCGATTTTTGGTCCATAAGGACAACAACGTTATCTATTTTCAAATTTCCAGTACTCGTGTGCCATTTAGTAAGATTTACTAAGGTCTGTCGATATTCCACCACCCATCGTTTCCAATACGCGTTCACTAATGATTACGCGAAGCGCTACTGCTTTCTACTAGTGTGATCAATATCAGGTTCGTCAAAACTCAATAACAAAAATGTCCTCCGGGTCCTCAGCGTCCACAGAAACGTGTACCAAAGGTAAAAACAACAATGTACTCTGCTTCGACCAACAGTGTTTGCAATACTTTGATTGAACGTACCATCCTTTCCCAGATAATTCATCCTGGAGGCGCTGATAATCCAGTCCGTTGATCATTTCTCTCTCGGTCCCAACGAAGTTTGTTCCATTGTCTGTCATGAACTCCACTGGTTGACCCCTTCTAGACATAAATCTTCTTATAGCAAGTATCGTGGAGCTAATATCCAAAGAGCTAGCAAGCTCGATATGTACTGCACGAATCGTTAAACATGTGAAGAGTACTCCATATCTCTTCTCTTTCCTTCTTACAATCGTAACCGACATTTGTCCAAAGAAGTCAATACCAACGTATGAAAATGGAACTACGAATGATTCAAGTCTTTGAACAGGTAATTGTCCCATTTCTGGGTTGGAGGTTTACATCTTCTTCTTCGGTAGACTAAGCAATTCCTGAAACATTTTTTTAGCAGAAGCACGACATTTCAGAATTCAGTACTTGGTCCTCAAGTTATTAATAACAGCTTCTACTCCTACATGTCCGTTCTTGTGGTGGTAATGTTCAATGGGTAACTCAGTAATTTTATGCTTAGGATCAAGTATGATTGGAAAACGCGAATCGAATTTCAAATTTGGAATACAACTTTCAGGAAATCTACCTTTCAATCTTATAATTCCATCGTTGTCCAAGAATGGCGTTAACTTGAATAGACGACTGTTTTTCACCACTAACTTATCATAACTAACTCTGTGGGATTTTTCTACAGTTTGAATAAGTTCAATAAAGTGTAACACCCATGCAGTTGTACGAAGTAACCTTAGCCATTTGGAGAAACGATTAACATCTGGGATTGAGAGAGCTCCTTTTTCATAGTGCTGTGTCATTACTA
Source organism: Cryptolaemus montrouzieri (assembly GCA_013387265.2). Taxonomy (NCBI): domain Eukaryota; kingdom Metazoa; phylum Arthropoda; class Insecta; order Coleoptera; family Coccinellidae; genus Cryptolaemus; species Cryptolaemus montrouzieri. The sequence continues at coordinate 133,240,805 of JABFTP020000185.1, forward strand.
AACCTGTTTCCACAACAGGTTCCGATGGCCAACATGAAATTTTCGTTCAACTTAGAGAAATAGGTTCTATTCGGATGAAGTCTTTCCGGATAGCGCTCTCTGTATAATTGTTCAGCTTGAATGCTATTTTGCCTGCACACTCCATTAATAAGGAGCATATTGAGTTTTTAACTTTGGGTGTATTGATTCATACTCAAAACCCAATTCACTAATTCGTAATGTCGACAATGGAACTTTGACACGTCACACTGATATTTTTATGATCACAGAATATTATAACTCAGCAAAATTGCCTAGGTATTTTCGAATTCCTCGTTGGAATTGTGAGACGAATCTTTGTCGTCTTTTTCAGTACTGGGAACCGTTTTTATGGAAAAAATTGAACATCTTAAATCTAATTTTTCATCTCTTGCACACAAGAAATATCTAATACAAATGCATTAAACCAGAACAATAATAAAAGGAAACTATTACAATAGTAATATTAATGTAGGATATGAATCAGGCGATCGAGAAGCCAATGTTCATTTGGATAAACTGTATACAGGGTGTACCCCAAGCTCTATGACAAACTTTGGGAAGTGGTTCCTGAAAAAATTTCAAAAAAAATTAGTGAGAACAGCATGGTCCGAATCTTTTTCAATTGGGAGATATTCAGCTTCAAAAATTTGATGCTTGCGGTTCCTGAAATGACAATCTTCAACATACGAGAGCAATTCTGTGGTGTTACCACAGATGGAATGAATTACATATCTTGTTGTATACAAGGTGACATTTGTAACCATAGTAAAATGATTATTGAGAATGCTGAGTTACTTGATATAAAATGTCTGAATATCTTTTTCGATAGATAATAATATTTTGAAACCTTAGATTTTTCGAATTATGCGTTCCTTCGTTAATGAAGAATACTCTGCATATTCTTCATCAACGAAGAATCTTAGTTTATTGTTTCTGCGATGGCAACGTTTGACAAGCTGTTAAAGAATACCACTGACGATTCAAGAGCGATTCTGTAATAATAAAATTTATATTAATTATAATTATTTCGATCGAAAAGGATAAAAAATAATATTGAATTGACATTTATGTATCAAAGCTGTAAAATTTACCGAAGAAAATGATAAGTTTGTAATCTCTACACTGTAGACGAGTTGTTTCATGTATTTCCATACATATAATTCTAAGGGATCTAATTGGATCTTCCATACCAATACACCTATTTCGAAAATATTCATTCAGCCATTCAACAACTGTTCTTTCTTGATGTGGAGGTGCTCCGTCATGTTTTCAGGATAATGCAGGAGTACCCAAGGGCTCCATACTATCGTGAACTCTTTTATTTGCAGATTATTGCTCCATTTCTCCGAAAGCAATATTTGGGTTTGTTTTTTCTAGTCAGCGTTCTATAACTGCTGAGAAGTCACTCCGACAAAGATACTAACAGATCATGTCACTGAATTCAGACTTGGAGATGTTATCAGAGTGGGGCCGGTTGAACTTGGTCAATTTCAAAACGAAAAGACACAATCAACAACGTTCTCCAGAGAAGTCACTGCTGGAGAACCTCCTTAAATCATGCAAGGATATCGAATTTCTTCAGAAAACAACATCCATCTACTCGGAATCACAGTCAACATCGGAATTTGCTGGCATGGTAATTGGCATTGGCAAATCTGCTTCTGCTAAACACAGTTTTCTTTTCAGGGCTAACCTGCTCTGGAATACTGTTCCCATGTGTGGGATTCCGCACTTAAACATTATTATCATTACATCTATACAGGGTGCTTCAAAAAAACTAAACAGAGGCTATATCTACCAAGATATTCATTTCTGATCAAAACGCAACAGGTCAATTTTTGTTTCAAGGGGGACATCTTTTGGGGTACAAAACTTGCTTGAAATATTAACCCCCTAAGCGGGGGTTGCAATCCTTGAACATTTTGAATAGGGAAGATGGGTCGAGTGATGACTTAAAAGAAAGGTGGTATCTTTGTCTACATCGCCTTGAACGAATTTCCATTTTCAATTGAAAACTGTAAAAGATACAGGGTGAGCAACTGAAAGACAGGGAAGACTATTTCCCTGAGACTAATGAAGTTTCAGTGAAGTAGAATGGAACAGATCCATACTGATCAATGGCAGTCATCATCAAGTACCATCCTCATCTGGAATTTCAACCCCTAGAGCAGGGGTGACCACCCTTGAAAATTTGGAAGAAGGTAGATGGGTCGAGTGATACCTCGAAAGAAAGATATTATCTTTGTCTGGATCCCCGTGAACGAATCTTCATTTTTGATTAAAAACTGTAGAAGATACAGAGTGAGCTACTGAAAAATGGAACAGATTCATTCCAGATCGAAGGGTATCATCTTGCGAAACACCATTCGCATCTCAAATTTCAACTGTTCCATTTTTTTGCACTAATACTTGAATAGCTCAGGGTGACAGATAGTCTCCTCTATTTTTCAGTAGCTCACTCCCTGTTCCTCTTCTTCAAAACACGCCACACGACATTTTGGGGAATTCGTAACCGATTTGCAATGCGTCGAACACTTATCGAAGGATTATCTTCAACACAGTTTATAATATTCTCTTCATATTGTCTGTTGACTCGATGAGGTCATAGATGTTTTAGCTGAAGTGTTCCCGTTTCTCTGAGTCTTATAAGTCCGTAGTAAAAACTGTACGAACAGAAGAATGTCTTTGAAGAAATAGTATTCTTGTGCGTTTCTATGGGAAAAACCATAAATACAGCTCATATCTGCATATTCGTCATCACTCAAGGAATACATTTTTAATTCGAGAAATTTAATTGAGGTTTCCAAGCAATAAGTATCTATCGAAAAAGATACTTTGACATTCATCAAAAGTAACTCAGCATTCTTGATAATCATTTTACTATGGTTACGAATTTCAGATTCTATGCAACGAGATATGTATTTCATTCCATCTATGGAACACCACAGAATCGCTCTCGTATGTTGAAAATTGTGATACCTGACCCTTGAGGATCAAATTTTCGAAGCTGAATATCTCCGATTTTCAAAGATTTAGACCTTGCTGTTGTTACTAATTTGTCTGAGAAACCACACCTCAAAGTTTGTGATAGAGTGAACGGAACCGTTGAAAATAGTGGTATAAAAAAAAGATAAAAAACACTGCTTAATAACGGTCGGCCCGATATGGTTGTCTCAGAAGAAAACCTACTTTCTGAGGAAAAACTGAAATTTAAAACTTTGACACCGCTTACAAAATGAGTAATTAAATTTTTAGATATAATCTTGTATTTCCGTGATAGGATATGTTGAGCTAAGCCAATTGTCATTGTTCATGGCCTTCTAGAACGAATGATGAGAATTGCAAAAAACAGATTGTGTTTTGTTTTTCTTTCAAAAATAGTCAAAAGTTCGTAGGATGAGATGAACAATTAAATAATAAAAAACAAGTACTGTGTTTTAAGGAATTTTACTTAATGATTGCGATTCGTAACGCGTTTCACTACACCGTAGCTTCTTCAGACGAAGCTATGTTAGCTTTCCAAACTAATAATAATTTAGGCAAATATATAAAAAATAATAAAACCCAACCAGGTAAAAACAATAAATCAGGTGTTCATAGATTGAATTGTAATGACTGTGATAATTTCTACATTGGTAGAACACATAGAAATTTTAATATTAGAATATCGGAACATAAAAGCAGTTTTTCAAATAAAAATCAGATTCAAATTACGCGAATCATCTCTTAGAAAATAATCATTCTTTCGACCCACAGTTTGAAATTTTGCATACAGATAATAAATATTGGAAGGTAGATCTTTGGGAAACTTTAGAAATCAATAAATACAAACACTCAGGTAGACTCATCAATGAACAAGTCGATTTAAGCCCTTCACCTCTATTGAATCTCTTCAGGGAGCAATCTATTCCTTAATTTTATTGGATATACCTGTCATAAATAAGCTTTTAATTACTCAAGAACATTTATAGTTATATTCTCATTTATATTTTTTCTGTATATTCATTCGTCTGAAGAAGCTACGGTGTAGTGAAACGCGTTACGAATCGCAATTATTAAGTAAAATTCCTTAAAACACAGTACTTGTTTTTTATTATTGATAATGGAATTTTACCAAGTAAAAGCCTCCCAAATTCAAATGAACAATTAAAATAAGCAAAAAAATACAGGGTGTCCTATTTGAAAATCGAAAGTTGGTATTGTTTCCGTCATAACAATGATTGAATTGAAATGTCAAACATTTTAATGTTATCAAATTCAAAATGCCGTCTTCTATCCGTTTCCTACATTTCATCAACATATTGCAAATAGAAAAAAGTTACAGGGGTGGCCCTAGTTTCAGTTACACCCGGTATATAATTATCAGGCGTCTAAACAAATTTCGAAAAACCTGCGAGATGCTTTCACTGGTAAATTCCTTCGAATTTTGATGACATCACCGAGCTGCCGCTCCCACATAATTATTTCTATGAATAATTTGGGAAGTTCTGAAATTGAACGTAATTCGTGGGGTAATCCAACATCGAAAAAGGCCACTTTTGAATGTTCATGATGTATTTGTTAGAATTCTTTTCCATAGTCAAGTTCACAAGTGTAACGTGCTTGTTTCCCTTTCCTTGCTGCTTCTATCAATCTTCAATTCCTAACTTTCATTTTCTTTGCTCAGATCAAACTGTACCGTCGTGAATTCATATTCGAGTTCGTTGTCTCTTCCCTCCTCAAAATTTTTATTATTCTATTTAGTATTCTATGTTCCTGTATCCCTTCTATTTTCCGATGATTCTGTTTATTTAATTAATTATTCATTTTAACTCCGATATTACCTCAAGGCAGTAGTGATCAGATTTTTATGAAGATCAAGTTATTGAAGGAGTTTTAGAAAAATATCTCAAATAAACGAAGAAAATGTCCTACTATTAATTAAATTTCAAGAGTGAAAGGTGGATCGCCAGTTTCTTCTTCTTCTTGGTGTCTTATCCGGTACGGACGTTGGCGATTAACATAGCTGCACTTCTGAAGAGCTGTATGGTAGTGAGCTCGTACAACTGACGCAAATTATGCAGCAATGAATTTCTTCGTCTACCAGGGCCTCTCTTGCTTTCCGTTTTACCCTGCATGATAAGCTTGAGGAGGCGATATTTTTCGTGACGCATTATGTGTCCAAAGTACTCCATTTTAGGTTTTTTTCACGGTAAATAAGATTTCTCTCTGTTTATCAAGCCGAGGACCTCCTCGTTGGTAATGTGGTCCGTCCATGATATGCGTAGAATGCGGCGGTAGACCCACAGCTCAAATACCTCCAGTTTTTTCATTAGTCTTTCCGTCATCGTCCATGCTTCCATACCATGCAATAGAATTGAGAATATGTAGCATTTTGCCAGTCTGTATTTTAAATTGATAGATAGATCTCTACTGGTGAATATTGGTTTCATGTTGTTGAATGCTATTCTTGCTTTCTCAATTCTTGTTTTTATCTCCATGGACTGATCCCAATCTGAACTTACGAAAGATCCGAGACAGGAGTACTTGTTGACCTGTTCCACTGGTTTCGTGCCTATTATCAGTTGTTCCCATGTTTGTGGTCGTTTACTAACACGCATCCACTCGGTTTTCTCAACGTTGAGCTTCAAGCCATACTGTTCACTAACGACTCGCACTCTCTCCACTAGTTGCTGCACTTCGTTAACGTCGCTGGCAAGTATAACTGTATCATCAACATCTGATGTTGTTCATCAGTTCTCCATTCATCTTTATACCTGCCTCTACCTCGTACAGCGCTTCCTTGAAGATTTCTTCCGTGTATGTGTTGAAGAGAAGAGGGGATAAAATGCAACCCTGACGTACGCCTTTCTTTATTACGATATCATCCGTGATGCTATTGTCTACTTTGACCCGACAGGTCTGCCCCCAGTAGAGATTAGTTATTACTCTTACGTCTTTACTGTCAAGACCTGCTTTTTCTAGGATGATACGAGTCGTTCATGGTTGACGCTATCGAATGCCTTAGCAAAGTCGACAAAGCAGATATATACATCTTTATTTGTGTCTCTGCAACGCTGGATTAAAACCTGCAGAGCAAAAATAGCATCTCTGGTGCCCAGAGCATTACGGAAACCAAATTGCGATTCACTGACCTCTAGATCGCACTTTGCGTAGATTCTGTTCTGAATCACTTTTGTAAATATCTGTTGGTTAATTAGACTTATTAAGCGGTATTGGTCGCAGGATTTTGAATTTGGTTTCTTTGGAATGGGAATAAATGTCGAGTGCATCCAATTTTCCAGTATTACTCCAGTATCATAGATATTGTTAAATAATGTCACTAAAATATCAAGAAATCTTGGGTCGGATTCACACATAACTTTAAAGATCTCGATATGTTCACCATCGGAGCCTGGGGATTTATCATCTTTCATGCCAAAGACCGCTTTCTCTATCTCACATTTTAGTATCGGTAGCCTGTCTGTAACATCGGTTAAATTGTATCTCTAGGGGCGTGTATCGTCAAACAATTCCTCTACGTATTCTTTCCATATGCCCATGATCTCAGAGGCTTCTGTTTTTAGAATTCCGTCTTTATTCAGTAAGCTAGTTGTTCGGTGAGCATTACTTTTCTTCGAAGTGAACTCTTTGATTTTCTTGTGCATGTTATAGAAATCGTATTTTTTCTCACATTGTTCGATGTCGTTGCACTTTTCTGATATATATGCTTCTTCAGCTTCTCTGATTTTTTCTTTATGAGTTTATGTGTTGCAATATACTTCTGTTGATTTTTACCCTTATGTTCGCCAGTTTACCCGTTGATAATTCGGGTCCTAGGTTGGATCTCGAAGAAAAGGCCTGCCCAGACGTCTGGAGGTTGCAACGACCCGTCAACTAGCCCGAGGCGCCCTAGGACGATATTAAAGCATTCTGAGATTGAGCGTCTCCTTTGTGTCACCCATTCATTTTTTAGATAAGTTTCTCTTGTTTTTGTCAATAAAAAATCAACAACTTGTAAATATAGAGTAGTTAAAATAGTGCCAATTGAATTTAAAGTGTTTGAATTTTTGACTGAGGATTCAAAGGTAGATGCTTCGCAATATTTCAGGGTACTGCGTTAGTGGCGAACAGACGTTTTTAGAAATACCGGATTTCACGAATGGAAGCGCCGCGCTCGCGCAGAATATTTGTGACGCACGTGCCATGATATCTTGAACTACCTCTACCTCTTATGGGTGGGGTTCAAAGTATACACCAGAATAGTGGACAAAAGATTGAGGAAGGAGGTAGGGGAAAATTGAAGGATGAGCAAGCAGATTATGGCATTAATCAGCAAACAAAAATTGTCTCATCACCCTACTTTTACGACTATTGTATATAAACTTTTAGGTTAGTCGTTCAAGAGTCGCTTGGTAACTTTTAGAAGTGTAAAATAAGAAGATATCATTCAAAAGAGATGAGTTTATGATGGACAATATCAACAATTTTCGAGTTAATGAAAAATTAAAAAATTCTACCATCTTCAAACATTCGCGAAGAGACCAATCAACTAGCATCGAATGATTACTAATCATTTTCAAAATCGAGTGTTTCCTCCCCGGCCCCAATTACTGCCAGTATACGTCTCGGAAGCCCCTCAAACACATTTTGGATGTACTCTTGAGTCACTGAGTTCCAAATTTCAGGAAGCAGATTTTCTAGTTGTTGGAGTGTACTACAAGGCATCCTACGTTGCTGAATTTGCCACCCCATGTTGTCCCAAACATGTTTTATGGGATTCAAGTCGGGACTTCTGGCTGGCCATCTTAAAATATCAATTTCGGCATTTTGCAAAATTCTAGAACTACTCTAGCTGCATGAGGCCGAGCATTATCAGGCATATAAATGAAGTTTTCGCCAATCAATGGGCCAAAGGGTACAACATGGAGTTCAAGGATATCTGCGACGTATCTGGCCGCTGTCATTCTTCCATTATTCACTAGGACTAACTCAGTGCCTCCCCACACCAATACTGAGCACCCTCCGAAGTTTTTGGTTTGCCGAATATTGCATTGCTGATACCGTTCCCCAGGTCGTCTGTATACAAGAATGCGTCTATTATTGGATACTAGACAGAACCTTGACTTGTCGGAAAAGAGAACATTCGACCATTCTGGAATACCCCAATTTACATGTTCCCTCGCAACCTGAAGTCTTGCAACTCGATTCTCTCTGGTGAGACGCGGACCGGTAGAATCCACCCTTGGTTTGATATCGCCTTCTCCGGGCCTGTTCCTTACGGTTTGCAATGAAATATGCACATTTTTGGAAAGTGCAAGTTCATTTTGTAGCATTCTTGCCGTACAGCGCCGAACTCTTAGTGCAGTTAAACGAAGCCAACGATCATCAACTGGCGTTATTATCCGATTTCTTCTCTGTCCGGCCCTTCTTCTATATTCCCCTGTTTCATGGTAACGATTAATTGCTCTTGAAATAGTGCTTTGGTTAACATTCAACAAGTTAGCCACGTAACGTTGGCTTCGCCCCTCCTCTACCACTTCATGATCACTCAAATAGCGTCCAGGACGTTCAGCAGCCATTACAATAAATTCAAAGAGTCGAAAATCAACAAGAAACACAGAGATTTTTTTAGGGTGAAAACTCATATGTCCAAAAACATATGTTTCAGACGTGTGAAATATGAAACTACAATCGAGCTGCTTAATCGATTGTGGAATTCAGAATACCAGGTGATGCGACATTTTTTACGGTGTGTGTGTATATATGTAAAATTCATATTATAGGTGATGGGATAAAGACAGTCGAGACAAATTATATCTCACATTCATAGACTTAAGACGTGCTTTAGAGTGGTCTAGAATTGATTTACATAATAAAATTATGCATGTCAAAAATTATTTATAAATATGTCAAAGTCAGAGTACAAGAGGGGGTTTGCCTAAGCCCACTTCTTTTTATAATAGTGATAGATTAATTAAAAACACAAAGTGGAAAACAGAGTCTACCATAATAGGATTCCGAAATCTCACAGTCATAAAACAAGATAGCCTGCTATATGCTGATGATATTCTAATTGCTAATACCCAGAGAAAAATGCAATCTTTAGTAAAACTCTGGACGAAATAAATACAAAATCTGATGATGGAAATTAATACGGAGAAGAGTAAAAGAATTATAATGAATGATACCATACAAGATGATAGAACAAGAAAAGGTACTACTAGTTTGCATACAAGAAAAACTGGAAGGAGTAATAGCATATGAATATCTGGGAAGTGTGATATCAAATGATGGTAAAATTGATATGATCGCGAGAATGAGACAAAAAGCTTTTGCATATTATGCAATAGACAAAGCGATACTAGCCAAACCAGAAATATACAAAACCACAAAGCTAAGTATATAGCATAGTACTATCCACAATATTATACGCCAGCGAAACATGGGTTCTCCACAAAATGCATGAACAGAAATTAACCGTAATTGAAATGAATTTTTCAGAAGAATAGCCGGAAAACAAGCAGCTAAATTGGTTCGGACACATAAAACGAAGGGATCCATCAAGAATAGCGAAACAGGTAGAGTAGGGGTGCTCAAACGGTCGATCGCGAGTGCTTTTTGAGTAGATTTCGAGAAGAAAAATTTTTTTAATAAGTAACTAAACTACAAAAATTTATTACGTGGTCAAATAACACTCTGCTAGCGGCAAAAGGCGGCTTTATTAAAGGAACGCGCGGTACTTGTCAAAGAAAAGCCGCGTTTCTTATTCTTGCCGCTTTTCTAGAAATTTCGGGCGGAGCGTTTGACGGGAACATTCGAGACTTCTGAATTGTAACTTAAAGGCAATACTACGTCGATACAAAGTTTATTATTAAATAGAACAAAATGAGTGCAGCGAAGAAAATCTAAAACGTATAATTTTAATAACGATTGGGAGGAAGAATTTTTCTTTTGTATGGTGATAAGTGCTTTTGTCGTGCGTCAGTTGCGATACCTAAGCGTGGTAACTTAGAGAATCATCTTAAAACGGTTCATAAAAACTATGAAAAGGATTTTCCGCCACAGAAAGAATTGAGAGAGCGAAAAGTACGTGATTTGATATCTTGTTTGAAAAAAGAAGAAACCACGTTCACAAGACCAGTCAAACAATCAGAAGCTGCTACGATCGCGTCATTTAAAATATCTCGTATATTGGCGAAACACAAAAAACCATTCGAAGATGGATCGGTTGTGAAGGAAGCATTTATTGAAGTGGGTGAGACTTTATTTGGAGATTTTTAAAATAAAACAGAAATAATGTCTGCTATAAGAGAACTTCAGGCAGATATGGTAGATAAACTAAAACATGAGATCATGAAATGTACATACTTTTCTTTACAGTTCGACGAATCCACCGATATGACAAACCCTGCCCATCTGTGTATTTTTATTCGGATGGTATTCAATGACTTGTTGGATAAGGACGAATTTTTGACAATCATTCCTCTGAAGGGGAAGACCCGTGGCGAAGATATCTATGACGTTTTCCTCAATTTTGTAAAAAACTACAAGCTACCAATATATAAATTAGTGTGCATTACAACCGATGGAGCACCAGCAATGACTGGAAACAAAAACTATTTTGTGGCATTGTGTCGAGCTAATGAAGATTTCCCTTCATTTTTCATTCCATTGCATTATACATCAACAAGTTTTGTGTTCAAAAGTTTTAAACACGAAGGAAATTATGGGCATTCCAACAAAAATTGTGAATTCCATCCGTGCGCGTAGCTTGCAACGGCGGCTCTTTGAGTTGCAGTTGGAAGATATGGGGAGTCAGCTGAACACACTGATTCAGTTCTTCACACGGACGTCAGGTGGTTGAGTCGCGGAAAATTCCTAGAAAGGTTTCAAGAATTATTGCCCGAAATAACAGGTTTTCTAGACGAAAGAGGTACTGACACTCAGATGTTGAAAAACGAAAAATGGCTGACATCACAATGCACTTAAACACCATTAACTTGGAGCTTCAAGGTAAAGGAAAAACTATTATTGAGATGATTAGCGCAGTAAACGCATTCAAGAGTAAATTGCAACTTATGATAGATCAACTGAAAAGAAAGGATCTGAAACATTTTCCGTCTTTGAAAGCAAGGATTCCTCAGTTGAATTATTATACGTATGAGGCTGTATTATCAAATATTTTGGGACAATTCGAGATGCGTTCTCATCATTGCAGTAAATTGGTAAATATTTATGAGTTATCATTTTTCATGTAAAAACATTGAGGAATTAGCTACTGAAATAGCAAGTCAGTTTCAAATGAACTCATGTTCTGTTGAAAATGAGTTGGTGCAGATTATATCAGATATACATCCCAAAGCTACAGCATCTGATAAAAATTTTTGGTGTTTTATATCTGAAGATAAATATCAGAATCTAAGGAAAATCGCCCTTCAACTGACGGCAATGTTTGGGTCAACTAACTTGAGCGAGTCTGCATTTTCTGAAATGAAGATAATCAAGTCAAAATATCGCAATCGACTAACTGACGATCATATGTCATCATGCTTGCGATTAGCACTCAGTGGTTACGTATCATCTTATGAAAAGTATACTGAGCCAGTTACATAAATCGAAAGGGCGTTTCATTGGGATTCAATAACTATGCATTCCACGAAAACTGTAACAACCAATAAACTCGCAATTTTGAACTTTGATTTTTTTCATTGATAACTAAAGTAGCCCAACCCTTGACTAAAATAATGTATATTGTGCGGAAAATAATATCTATATATGCTACACCCTCCTACCTAGGTACACCCCCTCCACACATATTTGCAGAATCTCAGAGTACCTAGGAAGGTAGATAGGCTAAAAGAGGGATGAGGATGAGAAGAGGCAAACCAAGAATGGAAGACATGGGCATCAGTAGGGAATTAACTCCTGTGGAAATTAGGAAGATGGCTCAGGATGAAAGTAAATGGAAAAATGGATAGAGAACTCAACGGAATGAACACAAATCCAGACGACCTGAAGGGCAAACTGGAAAGAAGAAGTATTTTACAAGTTAGGATGATCTTAAGGTGACAAAATTCGTTCGCTTGTTCTATACATATGAATACTCCTGGAATTACCACCCTTTGTTGCATGGTTGATGTTTTCTTTTCAATAAACACCAGGTTATGATGTCAATTTATTTAGTGTTTCTCATTTCTTCTTCGTTCTTCTTTCCGATAACAGATCTTCGTGATCTGCACATCATATAGGAGAACTTTTCTAGTCAATGATATTGTTTTTAATTATTCTAATGTGTTCTTATGAAGATGTTGAAGAGTTGTGGGAGAACTGGGCATTCGTGTCTAACTTCTTCTTTAACAGACCCGTGGATTTTCATGCCTTGTACAGTTTGTTTATTAATCTTCTATCTTTCCAATCGATCCAGTCTTCATTGAGGGTTTTTATAATAATACCAGTTTATGTTACAATTATAAAAAACTCTTTCTTGATTGATCAAGGTTATCGCTGTACCCATTCCAAGAAGCAGTGGGAAAATATAACATCATTCATTATAATTGTAATCCAAACTTCAGATTGCGACCGATCACATGAAATGAAATCGTTCCATTAATTTTTTTCTGGCTAGAACAAAACATCATCGATTGCCAATACAAAAGAAATTCGAATCACCTAAAACCCGGAAGTGCCTCATTGTAGTCTAGAGATTACATCATGACTTTGTAACAGCGAATTAGTCTAATACATAAAAAACTATTCTATGAATTCAACAATACAATTCTTTGTTGAACGAAATAGTTTGTGATTCGTCCTTGAATCGGTTCAACTAGAATGAATTCCAAATGAACCATCAGATTTCGACGTGAAAGACGGAATATAAAATAATGCCAACGATGATGAAATGTACGATGTCAGTATGCTATTAATACATATATTGACCTATGATTGATGATCCTTTAACGATTTTGTTCTCCAAAGAATAAAGATGAAATCTACAGAATTTTGTAGACAACTGAAAGGAAATAACCAACAAAACTATTGAGTAAATAAGTAAAGGTATATTTTATTGAAAAGCTGAGTTGTGGAAAATGGCGAAGTTCTGATGTTTATTTCCATTACCTCCAATAAATTGGAATCTTTATATGCAAAATATCCAATTCTAAGTTGAACGAATGTTCACTGTCAATCATATGGTTGAAGCAACTGAAGCCTGTTTCATAATTTATCGAACAACATTCATTTTGAATGTCTCAAGGTTTTGCCACTAACAACTTAAGATATTGGATGTATTTATTATATTTTTGCTAATGTTTGTGAAATTCGTAATGAAAATCTATATTTATCTATTTCAATGAATAAAAATGATCCGACAAAGTGTATGTACGAGCATAACTTCCGAATGAGTGCACCAAACTGTATAATTCTTTTTTTGTGCTTTTTATTGTTAGAACAAGGTTTATATAAAAGAAAATTGAAAGAGAAGAACCCATATATGTAAAAATTATTTGCCAAATGAATGCTCAGGGTGTCCCATTTTCGTTGTTTTCGAATTATAATATGAACTTGTGTTTTCTCAAATATAAATGATAGGTGAATTTGGATTAAATAGGAAGAGTATTTTCCCTTTTCCGAAGACATACACCACAAAAATTGTCGCATCACCTGGTATTCCGAATTCCACAATCGATTAAGCAGCTCGATCGCAGTTTCTTTATCAACATATGTTTTTGGACGTATGAGGGAAAAAATCTTATCTATGTAGTAGCATTTGTTTTCATATGATCTCAAACACGTCTGAAACAAGAATGAGTTTATTTGACTATCGGTATTCATTCAATTTCTCTTCTGTTTTCACGCTAAATTAATGCAAGTTTCCTGTGTTTCTTGTTGATTTTCGAATCTTTGAATTTATTGTAATGGTTGCTGAACGTCCTGGACGCTATTTGAGTGATCATGAAGTGGTAAGAATTATAACACTTCTAGAAGAGGGCGAAGCCAACGTTACGTGGATAACTTGTTGAATGTTAACCAAAGCACTATTTCAAGAGCAATTAATCGGTACCACGAAACAGGGGAATAAGGAAGAAGGGCCGGACAGGGAAGAAATCGGATAACAACACCAGTTGATGATCGTTGGCTACGTTTAACTGCACTAAGAGTTCGACACTGTACGGCTAAAATGTTACAAAACTTGCACTTTCCAGAAATGTGCATATTTCATAGCAAACTGTTAGGAACAGGCTCAGAGAAGAAGATATCAGACCAAGGGGGGCTCCTACCGGCCCGCGTCTCACCAGAGAGCATCGAGTTGCAAGACTTCAGTTTGCGAGGGAACATGCCAATTGGGGTATTCCAGAATGGTCGAATGTTCTCTTTTTCGACGAGTCCAGGTTCTGTCTAGTAACAAATGATAGACGAATGCCTGTATACAGACGACCTGGGGAACAGTATCAGCAATGCAATATCCGGCAAACCGAAAACTTCGGAGGGGGCTCAGTAATGGTGTGGGGAGGCATTTCTTTCCATGGTCGAACTGAGTTAGTCCTAGTAAATGATGGAAGAATGACAGCGACCAGATACATCGTAGATATCCTTGAACCCCATGTTGTACCCTTTGGCCCATTGATTGGCGAAAACTTCATTTATATGCATGATAATGTTCGACCTCATGCAGCTAGAGTAGTTAGAGAATTTCTGTAAAATGCCGAAATTTATATTTTAAGATGGCCAGCCAAAATTCCCGACTTGAATCCCATAGAACATGTTTGGGACAACATGGGGTGGCAAATTCAGCAACGTAGGATGCCTTGTAGAACACTCCAACAACTAGATAATCTGCTTCCTGAAATTTGGAACTCAGTGTCTCAAGAGTACACCCAAAATTTGTTTGGGGGGCTTCCGAGACGTATACTGGCAGTAATTAGGGCCTGGGGAGGAAACACTCGATTTTGATTGCTGATTAGTAACCATTCGATGCTAGTTGATTGGTCTCTTCGCGAATGTTTGAAGATGGTAGAATTTTTTAAATTTTTCATTATCCAATATCTTCTTATTTTACACTTCTGAAAGTTACCAAGCGACTCTTAAATGACCAACCTAAAAGTTTATATAGTATTGTCGTAAAAGTAGGGTGATGCGACAAATTTTGTGGGGAGTGTATATAAAACAGTCCTGACGAATTTCTCCAAAAATGGAAATTTTTCCAGAAAATTACAAGGATGGTCTAAAAAATTTCTGATCTTTACGTGAAGATGTCAGCGCTCAAAAATAATAGCTCGTGAATTTTCATTGATCATCTGTTGACAGTTACTCGCCAAACTTTCAGCCGTTTTGGACGAGCAGTTGTTAAGGAACAGTCATTTGAATGAGTTGATGTGAGCGTTTTTGTGAAAATGGACAAAATCCAGAATCGAGCAGTTATTAAATATTTGGCAATACGCCTTTTCAAATTGAAGATGAGTTGGATTTAGTGTAAGGGGGCTATGCATCATCATTTACCACAGTCAAATTTCAAACGTGACCGAAAGAGCTTAGGAGACAATGAACATTCAGGACATCCAAAAACTGCAGCTAACCAAGATAACATCGCCAAAGTTCACCAAACGGTGCTAGACGACCGCCGAATTTGAACGAGAGATAGCAGAGATTATGAACATGTCAGAAGAACGTGTTTATCACATGTTAACCCTTAACTACGGACACGGGGTCTAGCAGACTCCGCGCGGTACATTTGTAATCATAACCCCAACTACAATTTTTTTCAATTTCTGTCCGTCTCAATACCTTTTGCATTTTCAGTTATCTTCGAGGTGTTGAAGTAGCGTTATCGCTGGATTTGCTATTTTCAAGTTCTAACTAGCCGGGTGTCTGCCAGACCCCGCGTCCGATATCTGCTATGGTTAGTTCGAGTGGTAATAGGCCTGAACGCGTGAATGTGCTCGATCCAAATTTTGCGACAGTTGTTACGGGATGGTATGAAGATCGTTTGAGTGACAATAGTGATGTTGGACCTGAGGTATAGAAATTGCGTTCAATCTGTGAAAACATATCCGGGAGCGGATGTGAACTCCGACCAGAACCTGTGTGCAGACATTAAAATCCATCTGGAAAAACTCAGAAACTCCACACCAAAGTCAATATCAAGGATTGAATCTATGGGTATAGAAGACCAGTGGAAAGGAGTAAGGTTGGAAAAACAGTTGAAGATGTACAGGGTGAAAAAAAGCGCACTAAGGAGAAATGAATAATAGAAGAAGTATTGATTATGTTAGACGAAACAAGAAAGTTCAAGAACACCACTCAGTATAAGGAAATAAATGACACATTGAGGAGCCAAAGAATCATGGATGAACGAACAATGTCAATAGATAGAACTACTACTAGAAATTACGTGAACCTAGTGCTGGAGCCCATAGTGGGACTCTGGCGAGGTGCCAACAGTGAGAATTACACTTTCGTGCAAGATGATGCTCCTCTGCATACCAGCTACCTCGCGCGACATTATCTTGAAGCAGAGGGAATCGCTATTTTGGACTGGCCAAATTGCTCTCCAGACCTAAATCCTATTGAATATTTATGGGATGATCTCAAAAGGAAAATAAGACCGCGCTAGGATAATCCAAGAACCCCACAACAACTCGTCCAAGCCGCCACAGAAGAGTGGCATAATATCACCCCAGAGGAGGTCGAAAACCAAACCCAAAGCATGCCTATGCGGATTCAGGCTTGTAGCAGGGCAAAAGGAGGTAATACAAGCTACTGAGGTTGAGAAAAAATAATTATCCAGTGAGAAAACAGTTTTTCATTTCATTACATTTACTACATATTTGTTTCTTTCTTAAAATAAACCAAAATTAATTTTTTTTTCAATTGAAGTATCTCAAAAGGGATCAATTCTAACAAATTCGAAATTTCCAAAATCCCTGAGGTAATACTCAAAATATCGGGTGATTCCATATGAATTTGGTTGTGTGTATTTAGGTAGAAGCTAGAGTTTGATAGGGAGAGAACGAAACATGTAACAAAAAATGCCCCTCTGCATATCCATGTTGAAAATTGACCTGTTTCAGGGAATTCACAGAAAAATCACACTAGCCGAGTTATTCAGCGTGGTTCGATTTCATCGAAACACACTGTATAATAAGTATACTGAAGGGAATAAAGGATACGATTAAAAACAAAATAAAGCCGATTAATAATGATGAAAAATTTCACACATAAACAGTTACGACAAAATCAAGAAAAACAGTAAATAAAAATCAGTATTACCGTCGAATCTGATACGAAATAAGAAACAAACATTTCCTTTGAAGTCAAAACCTCAATCTTCATTCATTCATCAAATTACGTTATCAATATCACGATAAACTTTATAATTTCGTATGCAAAT
This sequence comes from Cryptolaemus montrouzieri, assembly GCA_013387265.2. Lineage (NCBI taxonomy): Eukaryota > Metazoa > Arthropoda > Insecta > Coleoptera > Coccinellidae > Cryptolaemus > Cryptolaemus montrouzieri. The sequence continues at coordinate 133,258,194 of JABFTP020000185.1, forward strand.
TATTTTAATTTGAATTCATTTGCTGAGATTATACGAATGATTCATTCAATAAAGCTTAGTGTAGTTCATTCAAAAACAACAATCAATCCATACCGATTTCATTCAAGATTCAATTCAAATACTAGTGTTAGTGTCTGCAATGTTTTTACGTGATTTCATTGTGATATGTTTTGCTTAGTATCATTCATCAATGGTTATTGTTGACGAAACCTGAAATAATCATCGTGACCGCTCAATGTTAATCATTTTATCATCTGAAATACGTTAAAAATTTGCATCGAGTTAAAAAATTCGAATTTTCACCAAAAAATAATGAAGTTATTCAAAATTTCATGAAGCATTATAAGCAGGTTTATAAGTTATTCAAAACTAAATGAAATATCCTCGGAATATTTCGTTTTCTTAGTTTTATGCGTTAAATGGATACATAAAGCACTTGGGACATGTGAAGAAATAATAAGGTATCATACCACCATTAAAAATGATATAAGAAAAATACAGGGTATTTCCTGAACACGAGAATTCAGGAATAATTTCGTATTCATATCTCAATATCCAATAGCATATTTATCGATATATGTGTGAACACATTGAAGATTTTCACTAACCTTAAGGCAGGGGTGCTCAAACTTGAACTGTTGGCGATCTTTCTCAATATTTTTAGACTACTTATCATCGACTCTGAGAGGCTGCAAGTATGTGTGATGCAGGGTTGTCGTACATACACGATACACCCTACCTACCTACCTACCTAGGTAGGGTGTACGGTAGCATATAAAGCTTAGCTTTCCGCACAATATACATTATTTTAGTTTAGGTAAGGTTTAGTTAGGTTCTTTTCTATAATGTCAATGAAGAATTGATGGTTATTCAAAATTGCGAGTTTATTGCTTGTTAGAAAACGAAAGAGTTACATATGGTGTTAAACTTAACTAAGGAGTGACTTTGGATATTGAAGCGTGACATTGCATGTCCTCAGCCTACTTTTCATGAGATGACTACTTACGATCGACTCTGAGAGGCTGCAAATACGTGTGATGCAGCGTTGTCGTACATACACGATACACCCTACCTACCTAACTACCTAAGTAGGGTGTACCGTAGCATATATAGAGATTAGCTTTCCGCACAATATACATTATTTTAGTCAAGGTTTGGGTTAGTTTAGTTATCAATGAAAAAAAAAGTTCAAAATTGCGAGTTTATTGGTTGTTACAAAACAAAAGAGAGATGGTATGTAACCACTGAGTGCTAATCGCAAGCATGATGACATATGATCGCCAGTTATTCGATTGCGATATTTTGACTTGATTATCTTCATTTCAGAAAATGCAGTACGTTGACCCAAACATTGCCGTAAGTTGAAGGGTGATTTACCTTGGATTCGGATATTTATCTTCAGATATACAACACCAGAAATTTGTATCACATGCTGTAGCTGATATAATCTGCACCAACTGATTTTCAACAGAACATGAGTTCATATTAAACTGACTTGCTATTTCAGTAGCTAATTCCTCAATGTTTTTACATGAAAAAGGATAACTCATAAATGATGCTGTATTTGCCAATTTACTGCAATAATAAAAACGCATTTTGAATTGTCCCAAAATACTTGATAATTCAGCCTTATACGTATCATAATTCAACTCAGAAATCCTTGCTTTCAAAGAAGGAAAAAGTTTCAGATCCTTTCTTTTCAGTTGATCTATCATAAGTTGCAATTTACTTTTGAATGCGTTTACTGCGCTTATCATCTCAATAATAGTTTTTCCTTTACCTTAAAGCTCCAAGTTATTGGTGTTTAAGTGCATTGTGATGTCAGTCAAAAATGCCAAATCAGTCAGCCATTTTTCGTTTTTCAACTTCTGAGTGTCATCACCTCTTTCGTCTAGAAAAGCTGTTACTTCGGGCGATAATTCTTGAAACCTTTCTAGAAATTTTCCGCTACTCAACCACCTGACGTCCGTGTTATGAACTAAATCAGTGTGTTCAGCTGACTCCCTATCTTCTTCTATATCACAAAACTTGTTGATGCATAATGCAATGGAATAAAAAAATGAAGGGAAATCTTCATTAGCTCGACACAATGCCACAAAACCGTTTTTGGTGGAGCTGATGCTCCTTCGGTTGTAATGCACACTAATTAATATATTGGTAGCTTGTAGTTTTTACAAATTTGAAGAAAACGTCATACGTCATACTTCAACGAAAACTAAACAGAGGCTATATCTAATAAGATATTCATTTCTGATCAAAACGCAAAAACAGGTCAACTTTTGTTTCAAGGGGGACATCTTTTGGGGTACAAAACCTGAAATATCAACCCCCTAAGCGAGGGTAGCAATCCTTTAACATTTTGAATAGGGAAGATGGGTCGACTGATAACTCAAAAGAAAGGTGGTATCTTTGTCTACATCGCCTTGAACGAATTTCCATTTTTAATTGAAAACTGTAAAAGATACAGGGTGAGCAACTGAAAGATAGGGAAGACTATTTCCCTGAGACTATTCAAGTTTCACTGAGGTAAAATGGAACAGATCCATGCTGATCAATGGCAGTCATCATCAAGTACCATCCTCATCTCGAATTTGAACCCCTGGAGCAGGGGTGACAACCCTTGAAAATTTGGAAGAGGGTAGATGGGTCTAGTGATAACTCGAAAGAAAGGTATTATCTTTATCTGCATTCCCGTGAAAGAATTTTCATTATTGATTGAAAACTGTAGGAGATACAGAGTGAGCCACTGAAAAATAGAGAAGACTATCGCCCCAAGACTATTGGAGTATTAGTGCGAAAAACTGGAATAGATTCATTTAGATCAAAGATGACAGCCTTTGATCTGGATTTTTTTTTTTTGCACTACTACTTGAATAGCTCAGGGCGATAGATAGTCTTCTATATTTTTCAGTAGCTCACTCTGTATCCTCTACAGTTTTCAATCAAAAATGAAAATTCGTTCACGGGGATGCAGAGAAAGATAATATCTTTCTTTCGGGGTATCACTCGACCCATCTAACCTCTTCCAAATTTTCAAAGGTGGTCACTCCTGCTCTAGGGGTTGAAATTCGAGATGAGGATGGTACTTGATGATGACTGCCATTGATCAGCATGGATCTGTTTCATTCCACTTCACTGAAACTTGAATAGTCTCAGGAAAATAGTCTTCGATATCTTTCAGTTGTTCACCCTGTATCTTTTACAATTAAAAATGGAAATTCGTTGAAGGCGATGTAGACGAAGATATCTACTTTCTTTTGAGTCATCACTGACCCATCTTCCTATTCAAATTGTTCAAGGATTGCAACCCCGCTTAGGGGGTTGATATTTCAGGCAAGTTTTGTACCCCAAAAGATGTCCCCCTTGAAACGAAAATTGACCTATTTGTGCGTTTTGATCAAAAATGAATATCTTGGTAGATATAGCTTCTGTTTAGTTTTCGTTGAAGCACCCTGTATATATATATTCGCTACGGGTCTTCCCTACAGATGAATGATTGTCAAAAATTCTTCCGTAGCCAACATGTCATTGAATACCATCCGAATAAAAATACACAGCTGGGCAGTGTCTGTAATATCGGATTCGTCGAACTGTAAAGAAAAGTATGTACATTTCATGATATCATGTTTTACTTTATCTGCCATCTCCTGAGTCATGATTTCAATACGCCTTGTGATAGTCGGACGAGATAACTGAAGTTCTCTAATAGCAGACATGATTTCCGTTTTATTTTTGAAATCTCCAAATAAAGTCCCGCTTGCTTCAATAAATGCTTCTTTCACAACCGATCCATCTTCGAATGGTTTCTTGTATTTCGCCAATATACGAGATATTTTAAATGACGCGATCGTAGCAGCTTTTGAATGTTTGGCAGGTCTTGTGAACATGGTTTGTTCTTTTTTCAAACAAGATATCGAATCACGTACGTTTCGTATTCTTAATTCACTCTGTGGCGGAAATTCCTTTTCATAGTTTTTATGAACAGTTTGTTGATGCCTCTCTAAGTTACTACGCTTAGGTATTGCAACTGATGCACGACAAATAAGAAAAATGCATTTATCCTTCACCATACAAAAGAAAAATTCTTCCTCCTAATCGTTATTAAAATGATACGTTTTATATCTCTTCGCTGCATTAATTTGTACTATCTAATGATAAACTTTTTATCGACGTAGTATTGCCTTCAAGTTACAATTCAGAATGACTCCAATTCCTACAGGCGCAACATTTATATCGGCGTGAACGAAAGTCTCAAATGTTCCCGTCAACCGCGCAGCTAGGAATGTCTAGAAAAGCGTCATGAATAAAAAACGCGGCTTTTCTTTGACAAGTACTGCGCGTTCCTTTGATAAAGCCGCCTTTTGCCGCTGACAGAGTGTTATTTTATTACGTAATAAATTTTTGTAGTTTAGTTACCTACTTATCAAAAACCTTTTTCTTCTCGAGATCTACTTAAAAAGCACTCGCGATCGACCGTTTGACCACCCCTGCCTTAGTGGGTTAGGATACTCTGGAATTTTCGAAAAATCTATTTATTTTTTCCCACCGGTTTCTTAAGACCTTAAAAACGATGTGTCAAAAAATTCGGAAGAATCGGGAAAATTTCCTAAGTACACCATTTATTGTAGTACAAGGCCCTAGTCGACCTTTGCGACCGCTCATAGTAGTTCAATACATCATGATCCTGAAATACGCCAATCAATTTCCTGAGTGAGTAAAGCATTTTTAATCTTGCATTCTATCGATCTATTTTATCGTATGGAAAATTCTTTTCATCCATTTCATCAGCATCGTAACTATAAATTTTACGATCCTCAGAATTGAATTAGCTCATGCAGAAAATCATCGTCTGATGACATCAAATATTCTCCCTAGTGCACTATAGCTCAAACTGAGTCAACGTCATGGCTAGGACAGATTCATCCCCGTTAAAATGTCTTGAATTATGTTACACAATCAATAAGCTAACGAAAAATCACTTATATCGCAATTGTACAACAAAAGAATGAGTTTTTACCACCTGTGTGGCACAGTGGGAGAGGTTTCCGTTCTGATATGGCAGTTCCTAGTTCGATTCCGACAGCGGTGTAGGTGTTGAATTTGTCCCTAGATTGGTTATAAATGATTTACTCTGCTGGAAAAATATCGCACATGACAAATGTATAGCCTATAAGGTCAAAGAAGTAGGAACGTAAGATAAAATGCTCGCGTCCCTTCCTCATTAAAAAAAAGAGTGAGTTCGGCCAAACAATGTAAATGATAAAAATGATCAAAAACGGTTACAATGAAAAGAAGAAAAAAGGCAATCACCTGTTACGCATTAATCAAATCATATTTCAAAGAATATCATACCTAAGGCAACAAAAACATCATAAAAACATCTGCAGCCTTGATGAAAGTACAGGGTGTTCCATTTTCGATGTTTCAGTACAGCGGCTATGCAGAATATTGTGAATAGAAAAAATTACCCCTCCCTATCTGTTCACGATTTTCGAGGAAAATTCATTGGTGGAAACAGATCGCAGGTATCTTCTTTTGTTTTCGAGTTATTCATATATAATAGCCAGCGCTCATATATAAGAGCCAGCGTTCATATACAGGGTGCTTCAACGAAAACTGAACAGAGGCTATATCTACCAAGATATTCATTTTTGATCAAAACGCAAAAATATGTCAATTTTGGTTTCAAAGGAGACATCTTTTGGGTTACAAAACTTCCTGAAATATCAACCCATTATGCGGGGGTTGCAATCCTTGAACAATTTGAATAGGGAAGATGGGTCGAGTGATGACTCAAAAGAAAGGTGGTATCTTTGTCTACATCGCCTTGAACGAATTTCCATTTTTAATTGAAAACTGTAAAAGATACAGGGTGAGCAACTGAAAGATAGGGAAGACTATTTTCCTGAGACTATTCAAGTTTCAGTGAAGTAAAATGGAACAGATCCATGCTGATCAATGGCAATCATCATCAAGTACCATCCTCATCTCGAATTTCAACCCCTCGAGCAGGGGTGACCACCCTTGAAAATTTGGAAGAGGGTAGATGGGTCGAGTGATACCTCGAAAGAAAGATATTATCTTTCTCTGCATCCCCGTGAACGAATTTTCATTTTTGATTGAAAACTGTAGAGGATACAGAGTGAGCAACTGAAAAATAGAGGAGACTATCTATCACCCTGAGCTATTCAAGTATTAGTGCAAAAAAATGGAACAGATTCATTCCAGATCAAAGATTGTCATCTTTGATCTAAATGAATCTATTCCAGTTTTTCGCACTAATTCTCCAATAGTCTTGGGGCGATAGTCTTCTATTTTTCAGTGGCTCACTCTGTATCTTCTACAGTTTTGTTTCTAGTATATATATATATATATATATATATATATATATATATATATATATATATATATATATATATATATATATATATATATATATATATATATATATAAAAAAACAAGTACTGTGTTTTAAGGAATTTTACTTAATAATTGCGATTCGTAACGCGTTTCACTACACCGTAGCTTCTTCAGACGAATGAATGTACAGAAAATATAAATGAGAATATAAATATAAATGTTCTTGAGTAATTAAAAGCTTATTGGGTTGCTTCTTCTTCCGTGGTTATTTATGACAGGTATATCCAATAAAATTAAGGAATAGATCGCTCCTCGAAGAGATTTAATAGAGGTGAAGGGCTTAAATCGACTTGTTCATCGATGAGTTTACCTGAGCGTTTGTATTTATGATTTCTAAAGTTTCCCAAAGATTTACCTTCCAATATTTATTATCTGTATGCAAAATTTCAAACTGTGGGTCGAAAGAGTGATTATTTTCTAAGAGATGATTCGCGTAATTTGAATCTGATTTTTATTTGAAAAACTGCGTTTATGTTCCGATATTCTAATATCAAAATTTCTATGTGTGCTACCAATGTAGAAATTATCACAGTCATTGCAATTCAATCTATAAACACCTGATTTATTGTTTTTACCTGATTTGGTTTTATTATTTTTATATATTTGCCTAAATTATTATTAGTTTGGAAAGCTATATTGAAATTATTAAGTGAAATTCCTTAAAACACAGTACTTGTTTTTTATTATTGATAATGGAATTTTACCAAGTAAAAGCCTCCCAAATTCAATATATATATATATATATATATATATATATATATATATATATATATATATATATATATATATATATATATATATATATATATATATATTTAATAATACTTTTGATATTTTACATAATGAAAATGATAGATTGAAACTGAAACTATAGAATACATTGGAAATCAATTAGCAGAAACTGAAATTTACTTAATGATTAATGAGACCTAAATTTGTCACCATAACTATATCTTTTCAGTTCTTAAAATGAGCAACCCAGTTTGGATTTTCTTCGATTAAGTTAGGATCTGCTTTCACCAATGTGATTACATAGAGCACATCATTCTTTTGAATATGCTACTCATCTGATGAAGCCACAGTGTGGTGAAACGCGTCATAATTTTGGGAATATAGTGAAAATTTGAAAATCCCTGCTTTTTATAATTAAAAAAGTCAATCAAAACTTTCCTGAAAAAAACTTAGTAAGCGTTTTTATTGCTCCAATCGAACATTCTGCTTTCATTATTCATTTTAAACTCAGAAATAGGATGGGGTCATATCCGACCTCATGACTATAATATAATTTCTTCTAATATTAAACGATTTAATATAATCCTGCAATAGCTGTTTCAAATTCACGACAGATGGTAAGTAGAATTCAAGATGAGGCTATGGAAAAAACATTCTCACAGTAAACGGTGGGCAAAATAAGATTGAGAAATAAATTTATAACTCTAATTATGTAAGTATTAACGAATACTCCAATTCAATAACAGATGTGACCTTCATTTTTGCTATTGAATAATCCTACTATTAGTTAAAAAACGACTGTTGGATGTTACTGTGGTTAACAAGCGGAAAGCGGTTTCATTTCAAACAAAAAGTTTTTTTATCAATTTTAGCTCATTTCAATCATTCATAAAAAATAATATAGCCATATTATTATACTGCTTACTAAGGAAATATATTTGTTCGTGACATCATTGTCATTGTATTAGAGACTAATAAATGAAATACAGAGTACTAATTCAAACATTTCCCAAGCAAATTATCTCCAGTGTTATTGTTGAGGTTCGTAGGAGTATTTTGCACTTAACCGTTGATTAACTCTAAAGATTTGGTAGTAGAAAGATACGAGTTTGATTTAAGAATTTATTAATTAATTGATTTGTCTTGCTTAGGTGAAGACGGATTTATGAATGGTTGAAACAGTACACGTCTTGCTTTTTCGAAGACTGATACAAGAATTCATAAATCCGTCTTCACATAAGCAAGACATTCAATTAATACTTTAATAAATTCTTAAATCAAACTCGTATCTTCCTACTACCAAATCTTCAGAGGTAATCAACGGTCAAGTGAAATATACTCCTGGGAACCTCAACATTGGTCCTTCGAGCCGGATGATAAAGGGGGGAGAGGAGGAGCATTCAAAATAGCTTCAATTTGTGTCAGTACAGTATAGAATTCCTCATACGTTAATAAAGCGTAACCAACTACTCTAAGATGAGCTTTGACTGATTTTATTCCCGCTTCCCAGAGTCCACCTCTGTGTGTGGGCTCCGAGGTGGAATCGTATGCCAAGTAATATATTCTCTACCTAGTTCCGACGTTATTTGATTATTGTATTCGATTTTAATAATTCATTCAATTCATTTCTAGCTCCGGTAAAATTGGTACCATTATCTGAATAAAATGTACAGGTTTTCCTCTGCGAGAGATAAATCTCCTGAAGGCGGCAAGAAAAGTTTTGGCCTATATCAGGAAGAAATCAAGGCAAATCCTATACCTTCTGAACAAATCCTATTCCTTCTGAACAAATAATGGGCTCCTTACCAAAATCGCGTTTTAATCTCTTTCCCTTTTCGAATGTAGTCATCGATAATGGCGGTCCCATTTTGATTAAAGATCGTAAGACCAGATTAAAAAAAAACTTAATTCGTATATATGCTTATTTATCTGTTTTTCTACAAAGGCTATTCACGTAGAACTTGTTACTGACCTATCTACTGAAACTTTTCTTGCCGCCTTCAGGAGATTTATCTCTCGCAGAGGAAAACCTGTGCATGTTTATTCAGATAATGGTACCAATTTTATCGGAGCAAGAAATGAATTGAATTAATAATTAAAATCAAATACAATAATCAAATAACATCGGAACTAGGTAGAGAAAATATTACTTGGCATACGATTCCACCTCGGAGCCCACATTTCTATGGACTCTGGGAAGCGGGAATAAAATCAGTCGAAGCTCATCGTAAAAGAGTAGTTGGTAACGCTTTATTAACGTATGAGAAATTTTATACTGTACTGACACAAATTGAAGATATTTCGAATTCTCGTCCTCTCTCCCTTTATCATCCGGCTCGAAGGACCAGTGTTGAGGTTCGCAGCACTTAACCGTTATGTTGTGATTTTGGAACCTGGTGTATGTACAATGAAGATACTATATCACAACTACACGAAAACTTTAACCTTAACTCTCGACGCGCGTTTCGCTAACTAAGTTAGCATCATCAGGAGGTGATAATATACTCCTGCTTTTATCTAATTGGTTAAGGTTAAATAAAACAAATATATAGATAGTTCATTCTTTTAATGCTCCGACTAGTAGTAAATCAACTGATGTCCGACCTTTACTGACTTTACTGATGAATCATGCTCTCACCCCTGTATACAGTGTGTTCCAACGAAAATTTGACCCCCTCTAACTCCGAAATGAGTAACATTAGCAAAAACACCAAGACACGTCGATTTTTGTTTCGAGGGGAGCATTTTTCGAAATAATTCGAAACTTCTCAGATCAACCCCTACCCCCAGCAACCCTAACTTTGAAATTCATCATAGGAATAAGGGTCGAGTGGCACCTTACTGAAAAGGTCTGTCAATTCTCCACCTTGATTTGTCATTTTAGAATTTTAAATTAACATACAGGGTGTCCCAACCAAGGGTGAAGTTGAATTCTGGAAATCCCAAATACTAAATGAAATAGATTTATTTTGGCATAATGCAAGCGCAGGTTTATGCTCGGTCTAGAAAACGACCTACACTTGTGAATTTGGAGTTGGTGCAATCAACCCCTATTTCCAGCATCCCCAACTCAAAAATCATTCGATCGATAATAGGTCAAGTGGCACCTCGTTGGAAAGGTACTGCAATTTTCTCTTCGAATTTGGTATTTTCGAAATTCAGAATCATCATACAGGGTGTCCCGAAGCAGGAACATTGAAAATCCAAAGAACTTTTGAAACTGGTTCATTTCGGTATACGAGAACATGTTTGATCCGAGAATAGGACTTTCTTGTGTGGTTATAGAATTTTGCAATCAACCCTTCCATTCAGCATCCCCAACTTGAAAATCATACAAATAATTCAAGTGGCATATCTTCAGAAAGGTTTTTTGAATTCCAGAATGATTAAAGCATTTCATTCAGTTCGGCTCTCCATACAGGATGTCGCTTTCGAAAAATTCAATATCGTCATTTGAAATTATCAACTAAAATTAATTCGAAACTGTTAAAAGTATTGGGGTACGATGTGTTGAGCATCAATTACGAAGAAATAAAGCTGATTTCTGCATTGAAAATGTTCACATTTTTTTCATTTCCATCTGGCGTGCAGTCATCTGTTATTTCTCATTTTTGCAATGAAATATTATTATTATTCAGATCAGTTCCTCATTATTGTTGTTGTTCGTCAGTTGAAATTAATCTGAAAATGGTTTATTCCACTGAGGAAAGGGTCGAAATTGTATCGACGTATTTTCGAAATAACAGTTGTGCCAAAGAAACCGCAAGGATATTCGATAGGAACCATCCTGAAAGAGAAAGGGGAGTCAGTCACCAGTACGTTAAATATTTGGTTGACAAATTCCTAGCTACGGGTTCGGTGGCAAACAAAAAACATGAAGTGGCATGTCCTGTCAGAAATGAGGCAACGAAAGTGGCAGTAGTGGGTCATCTACAAATGGAGAATACTACTTCGATCAGAAAACTATCTCGTCTGACTGGTGTATCAGCTACAACTGTCCATAGAATCGTGAAACATCACAAATTTCACCCCTACAAGGTAAAATTAGTGCATGAAATAAACGAAGATGATCCAGATCGTCGTTTACAGTTTTGTGAAAATCTAAGTGAGAACCTAAACGCTAATCCAAATTTTCTGAATAACATCTGTTTTTCTGATGAAAGCACCTTTATGCTCAGTGGTGAAGTGAATAGACATAATTGTCGATATTGGGACACACAGAATCCTCATTGGTTTAGAGAGGCCCACACGCAAAGGCCTCAGAAGTTGAACGTTTGGGCAGGAATTTTCGGCAATCATCTAGTTCGGCCTTTCTTTATTGAGGGTAATCTGAATGGAAATGGCTACCTACAGTTGTTAGAGGAACACATACATCCTAGATTGACAGAAATTTTACAGAACGATCCAACTCTTTCTGAGGACGAAATGCGTTTTCAACAAGACGGTGCTCCTCCGCATTATGATGCTCGGGTGCGCCAATATTTAGACGAAAATTTCCCAGGAAGGTGGATTGGTAGAAGAGGACCTGTTGAGTGGCCAGCCAGGTCACCAGATTTAAATCCCTAGATTTTTTTTTGTGGGGCCATCTAAAATCTAAAGTTTATGCCACAAGACCAGAAAACCTGGAGGAGCTGCCGATGAGGATTATCACAGAATGCCGACTTTTGACTCCTGAAGTTTTCGCTAATGTGAGAAGAGAGTTCGAAAATCGTCTGTATAACTGTATGGAGGTGGGCGGAGGTCATTTTGAACAATTGTTGTAATAATCAAGTTAGTTTTTGTTTTCAATTGAATACAAGTTCAATAAATCTCGTTTTCCTGTTTAGATGAGCATCCAATCAGTTTCTCCATCATCCCCTCATCCTGATCCTCACGCCAGAAAACCTCGATTGCCAAACTGAAACCAATGCCTCAGTGATTCAGAAAATAGAAAAATCATTCTGGAACTTTGCCACTCAACCTGTAATCACTTGTATGATTTTTGAGTTGGGGATGCTGAATGGAAGAGATTGATTGCAAAAATTCCATATTCACGCAAGAGAGTCTTATTCTCGAATCAAACATAAACATGTTCTCGTATTATACCGAAATGAACCAGTTTCAAAAAGTTATTTGGGTTTTCAGTGTTCCTGCTCCGGGACACCCTGTATGCTGATTCTGAATTTCGAAAATACCAAATTCGAAGAGAAAATTGAAATACCTTTCCAACGAGGTGCCACTTGACCTATTTTCGATCGAATGATTTTTGAGTTGGGGATGCTGGAAATAGGGGGTTGATTGCACCAACTCCAAATTCACAAGTGTAGGTCGTTTTCTAGACCGAGCATAAACCTGCGCTTGCATTATGCCAAAATAAATCGATTTCATTTAGTATTTGGGATTTGCAGGAATTCAACTTTACCCTCGGTTGGGACACCCTGTATGTTAATTTAAAATTCTAAAAATGACAAATCAGAATGGAGAATTGACAGACCTTTACAGTAAGGTGCCACTCGACCCTTATTCCTATGATGAATTTCGAAATTAGGGTTGCTGGGGGTAGGGGTTGATCTGACAAGTTTCGAATTATTTCGAAAATGCTCCCCTCGAAACAAAAATCGACGTGTCTTGGTGTTTTTCGCTAATGTTACTCATTTCGGAGTTATAGGGGGTCAAATTTTCGTTGGAACACACTGTATATTTCGTCGGGGGTGATAGTACTTATCATTGATTCTTACATAATTGATGAATCTATATATATATATATATATATATATATATATATATATATATATATATATATATATATATAGTTGGCTCCTTGGTAATCATGCTTCGAAACATAAACCAACCAAAACTGTGCAACGGTACGCGTTTGGTGGTTAGGAAATTGATGAACAATAAAATTTACGCGACAATACTGAAAGGAAAATTCGAAGGTGAGGATTTTCTCATTCCGAGGATTCCGAGGATTCCGATATGCCGTTTGAATTTAAAAGACTTCAATTTCCGATTCGTCTTGCATTTGCCATGACCATCAACAAATCGCAAGGCCAATCCTTAAAAGTTTGTGATTTGAATCTAGAACATCCATGTTTTTCCCATGGTCAATTTAATGTGGCATGTTGTCGGGTGGGAAGACCATCTGCGTTGTCTGTTTTTGCGCCTGATAATAAAACAAAAAATGTCGTGTATCACAAGTAACTTAAGTGAAGAGCAACCTATGTACCAAAATACAGAACTAATAATGAATGATTAATGTAGGTACTTAATATTTTCTGTATTTTTTCTAATAAAAAAACTTATTAAATTTCACAATCTGCTTATTTATTGCCTTTAAGGCGGAACAGAGTTCGCAGGGTCAGCTAGTTTTATATAAAACATGATATCGAAACTCATTCTAGAAAGAAACGCATTAAACAAAATTGGTTAAATTAAATCAATAATTTTGATGCCCGCCTTCTAAGCATAAAAATCAATTTTTCCTACATCAACAAGCAATTTCAAATGATTATCCCTACAAATTTTATTAGGAAATAGAAGGAGAAAACATAAATCATTTCGGAAATTGATTGGTATTACGCTGCTTCTTGCCAATTTATATTCTCTCCATCTTCATCTTCTCTTCGAATAGAGCTCATACAAGCAATGGAGACTGAGACTAGATAGCATACAATATGAAAAATATGAACTTAATGTTCTCAATACTTTTTCTGGATGACAAATAATATCAACTGATGAATAGTACTAGTTAAGATGACATGAGTAGTCTCAAAATGAGGGAAGAGTAGGTCGATATAACGGACATGAAACTCAATTTGTCTTTGGGGTTTTAATCTCTTACTACTGTGTCCAAAAAGTAAGGTGACTCAGCATTCATTGATTGATCGGATCTTGTAGTGACTACAAACTAAATATATTTTAGACTATACAGGGTGTTCTATAATAGTTACGATAATAACTACGAAAGGGTAGTTAGCGCGTACTTTGAGGTACGCGTCTAGACGACGAGGAAACTAGGTTCTGTTGTAATCTCTTCTGAAAGCCCTTTTTACACAGCTCAGAATAGAACTGTGTGAGATCCTTCTTCTCAGAACACAAGAGGATCCCAATTTTTTCAAAAGGATTATCTGGACCGAAGAGACCAAATTTTCTAATGAGGGGGTTTTTAACCGGAATAACTCACAATTTTGGGCCAACCAAAATCCTCATATTACGAGGGAAAGAAGTCCTCAAAATAAATTTAGTTTTAACTTGTTTGCACTTTTGAAGGACAACAGATTTTCGTATTTTGTGTATGATGAAAACTTAAATGGTGAACTTTATATGGAGATTTTGAGGATGGTAGTAAGTGACTTCGTCGACACTTTATCAGTAGCTGAATCAAGGCTTGTTGGTACCAACTCGATGGGACGTCAGCTCATTGAACAAATAAAAATTATCGAATTTTAACTGATATGTTTGAACATAGATGGATTGGCCTCCAAGGTCACCTAACCTAACGCCTATGGATTTTTATCTTTGGCGAACGTTGAAAGATAAAATTTATTCTGAACCTGTGACTTCAAGATATGATTTGCATAATAAACTGCAAAATGCTTTCATGCCGTTGGATGTGAAGGAACTGAGGCAAGTCACATCACAGGGTGTTATGCGTCGAGTAGAACTATGTCTAGAAGTGAATGGTCATCACTTTGAACAATTATTATGAAATTTAGGAAAATACAGTTTAATTCGTTTTGATATTTTTCAATTGGACTTTGGAAATTCGACAAGAACTGCAGTTTCGCAATTTTTCTCTAAATTTATCAATTATCCAATGACAAAAGGACAGTTATTTGTTAATGCTCTGGGAACTGTCTGTGCACGTGCATGACTCTAAGCCGCCTTTGCCAACTTTCGGTAGGTACGTAAAATTCGTTTTTTCGCCATTACTTGAAAACTTGAAATCTCAGTACAGGTTATGTATGGGGGAACTTCAATTAGTTTTTTACGGCGAATCTAACAAATTGAAAAAAATATGGGTTACAATTTGAAAAAACGTAGTTTTCGATGTCTCTTCGTTTCGAAATGTGAGGCGTATAAAAGAGCACTCTGAATACTGACTGAGATTCAGTCGGATATGAGTTATGAACCGCATGGTTTTCTGTTTGCAAAACACCTTTCATTATTTTGGTAGATCACGCAGTTCTCGAGATATATCAATTTTTTCAAAAAGCGATAATTTCAAAGTAAAACATGGATATTTCATGAACGAAATGAACTAGACTATATGTTAGGTGTTTTTGTAATTGGAATAATAAGTGTTATCGAACCATTCATCAATATACAGGGTGTTCTATATTAAATAACAAAGTTGGTTTCCTGTTATACCGGAAGTGCCATTGAAGTGAAAATATTTTTGAATTTCGGACCAGCTGAATCAACTACTAAAATTTCAGGATGGTAGCATTATTAGTTCTCCATAAACTACTGGCCACTTGGACTCGGTGTAAGAAACGAAAGGGGTGATCGACTTGTGCAGATCTGTACTGAACACAACTTGTCAATCACCAATACTTTTTTCAAATTACATCCCCGACGGCTGTATACATGGAGATCTCCAGCTGACAGAGAAGATCATTTGATTCGAAACCAAATAGATTTCATTCTCATCAGATCCGAATTGCGAAAATTTGTGAAATCTACCAAAGCATTTCCTGGCGCTGAGGTTTCCAGTGATCACAACCCGGTTGTAATGAACCTACAAATGCACCGTTTTATACCAGTTAAGCGGTCAGAAAAAATTAAACATATCAACGTGAAGAGCTTAGACGATAGTGAAATAAGGGCAAAAGTAAGTCAACGACTTGAAGAAAGACTGGAAGCTGCTGAAACATCTGAAACAACTGACGTTGAGCGCCAGTGGAGTGCTTTGAGAGAAGCGCTTACAGTCACCCAAGAAACCGACATAGGACTAACCAGCACAAAAAGAAAACAACCTTGGATGACTGACGAAATTCTTCAAATGATGCACGATAGAAGAGAACTGAAAACAAAAAACATCGAACGATATAGAGAACTGAACAAAATAATTTGACGAAAATGTAGGGAGGCCAAAGAGCAATGGCTAATTAACCAATGCACAGAAATTGAAAATCTCCAAAAAAAGCATGATCTATTCAACATGCACAAAAAGATCAGGGAGATAACAGGAAGACAACACAAAGCTAACAGTGGAATGTTAAAGGGGGCCAACAACGAGTTACTGATCGGGGTCGAAGAAAAGCTGAAACGATGGAAGGACTATATTGAAGAACTTTTTGGGGAAGATCGAACGGAAAGCCCGCAACCTGAAGAATTTAATGAAACTAGTCCTTGCATTACATCGGAAGAAGTTATACGAGCAATAAAGCTTCAAATGGTAAAGCTATTGGCCCAGACGCTTAAGCTAATGACACAGCAAGAAGGGGCTGGCCTTAAGCTCTTAACAGCACTGTTTAATAACATCTATAGAGCCGGTAAAATCCCAGCAGACTGGCTCAAATCTGTGTTTGTCACCCTGCCCAAAAAGACCAATGCGACAAATTGTGATGACTACAGAATGATTAGCATAATGTCGCATGTCGCCTTTCTACGAATTATACATACTCGAATCTACACCAAATGCGAGCGAGAAATCGATCCAGTTCAGTTCGGTTTCAGAAATGGCCTAGGAAAGCGTGAGGCTCTCTTTTCTCTTAATGTACTCACCCAAAGATGTAGAGACATGAATGTCGATGTTTACGCCTGCTTTGTTGACTATCGGAAGGCTTTTGACTGCGTTTCACATAAAAAAATGGCGGAAATTCTAAAAAATACCGGGGTTGATGCAGAAGACTTACGCATTATTAAAAACCTTTATTGGCACCAAACTGCACAAGTGAGAGTTAATGGGCTAATATCTGAACAGGTAGCAATACGGAAAGGTGTACGTCAAGGCTGTGTGCTGTCGCCTCTATTGTTTAACATTTACTCAGAAGCAATATTCAAAGAAGCACTTGAAAACTTAGACACAGGCATTAGAATAAATGGAAAACTACTTAGTAATATCCGCTACGCAGACGACACCGTGGTTTTAGCTAACAACCTTCAAAACTTGCAGAGAGCCATGAACCTTATTGTAGGGCATAGCCAACGCTTTGGACTATCAGTTAACGTTAACAAAGCTAAAAGTATGGTGCTTTCTAAGCAAGCAGTCGAGGCTGTAATACGCATTAACAACCAACCTGTGGAACAAGTGCATTCGTTTCGGTATTTAGGAGCCACGGTGAACGACCAAAGTGACCCGAAAATAGAGATCAAATCTCGAATCGAACAAGCCCGTAAAACTCGTTGGCATGAGAGACCTTTTCGTCAACCACGGACTTAATCTTCAGCTTCGTATGCGACTACTTCGTTGTTATGTTTTTCCTGTCGTTACTTATGGATGTGAAAGTTGGACTTCTAATCCAGAAATGGAGAGACGCATAGACGCTTTCGAAATGTATCTATACCGTAGAATATTGCGTATCTCTTGGATGGAAAGACGGACAAACATCGACGTCCTAAATACCATGAGAAAATCACGAGAGTTGATGAGAACCATCAAAGAAAAAAGCTCCAGTACATCGGGCACATCATGCGCGGCAAAAATATGAGATCCTTCGCCTGATTATTGAGGGGAAAGTCCAAGGAAAAAGATCAGTTGGACGACGCCAGAACTCATGGCTGAAAGAACGTCCACTGAAATTTTTAGAGCTGCAGTGTCGAAAACAATTATTGCCAATTGGATCGCCAACCTTCGTTTGGAGACGGCGTCATAAGAAGAAGAAGAAGATAAACTAAAACTTGGGATAACCTGTATATTACTGCGCAAAAAAAATCAAAATCGGCCGTAAAATATGCCTTCCGTCACGAATGTGGTGAGCCACCCGCTATATCAGATAATTATCACTGAAATTATATTTTGTTAAATGAATACTAATCGAAATTAACCCACGCAATTCATAAAAATGTATTTATTCATGCAAAAACTGTCCAGGGCGCCTATTTATATGTACGGCATCTGTCTGTAAATAAATAAAGACGCCCATTCTCGCATTTAACACATCGTTCGGAGGCAATGAGAAAAAATTCAATCAGCAGGAGATAAAATCGATGACGTCAAGAGGCGTCCGCCGCCAAAGTTGTTTGCAGCAATTACACTCCTGAGTTGCTCCAATCAAAATTTTAATTGTTTATTACGAACGACGCGCGTGGTGGAGCGTAGTATATGTATAAGTCGAATTGAAATTGCTTATTTACTCCTAGAAATGTGCGTCAATTGAAATACAATCCCAAGTGTTCCTTTATTGATATTAATAAAAAGCTAATAAATGAAGATAGGCATCAATCAATGCCTAAGTGAATTATAATGTTCGTACGTCGAAATTGCAGAAGCTTTCGTACTTCAAGTGACTTGTTTATTGCGCGGCTGAAGAAATACTTATCTGATACAGAATTGTTCAGAGTTTAGTGAAATATAACTGGAAAACAGCTGAGCAAAAACATTTTCTTCCAACAACTGAATTTTACTGAAAAAAGTGCCTATAGAATGTCAAACTCATTTTTATGTAACTTTGATAATAACCAAGATATCCGCGAATGGTGATTTTCCAAAAATTCGAAACATTGGAAATAACTGGAAAACAGATAAATATCGGAAATATTTCTGGTCCACTAAACTAGGCCCTAAAAAGAGATCAACAGAGGTGTCATTTTTCTACTTTCTAGTGATATCTGGCAGTTATCCAACGATTTCAATAATATAATTAAGAATACTAAATGAATTGAACAGTTTCTATGGAAGCCCTTATTCATTGTATTGTAATAGATAACTACTATCTAATTAGTTATCTGGAAACATATTAAAGCGTCTCAAATGTCATCATTCATACTACTACATTTTCCTTTAGAGACCATCATTTTAGAACAGGGGTCGATCGCGAGGGCTTTTTGAATAGATCTCGAGAAGAAAAATATGTTTAATAAGTAAGTAACGAAACTACAAAAATTTATTACGTAATAAAATAACACTCTGCTAGCGGCAAACGGCGGCTTTATCAAATGAACGCGCGGTACTTGTCAAAGTAAATACGCGTTTCTTATTCTTGTGGCTTTTCTAGAAATTTCGGGCGGCGAGTTTGACGGGAACATTCGAGTTTGTGACTTGAAGGCAATACTACGTAGATACAAAGTTTATTATTAAATAGTACAAAATGAGTGCAGCGAAGAAATCTAAAACGTATCATTTTAATAACGATTGTGAGGAAGAATTTTTCTTTTGTATGGTGAAGGATAAGTGCATTTGTCTTATTTGTCGTCAGTTGCAATACCAAAGCGTGGTAACTTAGAGAGGCATTATAAAACGGTTCATTAAAACTATGAAAAGGATTTTCCGCCACAGAGTGAATTAAGAGAGAGAAAAGTACGTGATTTGATATCTTGTTTGAAAAAAGAAGAAACCACGTTCACAAGACCAGCCAAACAATCAATAGCTTCTACGATCACGTTATTTAAATTCTCATATATTGGCGAAACACAAGAAACCATTCGAAGATGGATCTGTTGTGAAGGAAGCATTTATTGAAGCGGGTGAGACTTTATTTGAAACTAAAACAGAAATCATGTCTGCTATTAGAGAACTTCAGTAATCTCGTTCGACTGTCACAAGGCGTATTGAAGTCACGAGTCAGGACATGGCAGATAAACTAAAACATGATATCATGAAATGTACATACTTTTCTTTACAGTTCGACGAATCCACCGATATGAAAGACACTGTCCAGCTGTGTATTTTTATTCGGATGGTATTCAATGACATGTTGGCTAAGGAAGAATTTTTGGCAATCATTCCTATGAAAGGGAAGACCCGTGGCGAAGATATATATGACGTTTTCTTCAATTTTGTAAAAAACTACAAGCTACCAATATATAAATTTGTGTGCATTACAACCGATGCAGCACCAGCAATGACTGGTAACAAAAACTGTTTTGTGGCATTGTGTCGAACTAATGAAGATTTCCCTTCATTTTTTTCATTCAGTTGCATTATACATCAACAAGATCTGTGTTCAAAAGTTTTAAACACGGAGGAAATTATGAACATTGCAACAAAACTGTGAATTCCATCAGTGCACGTAGCTTGCAACGGCAGCTCTTTGAGTTGTAGTTGGAAGATAAGGAGTAAGCTGAACACACTGATTTAGCTCTTCACACGGACGTCAGGTGGTTGAGTCGAGTTGTTCAATGAAACACAAAATATTTAATTTTCATTCAAGTTTTATGTTGTTTGGGCATTTGAAAAAAATTGTGAGAACTGACAAAATCGAGCACTGTAAACAAACTAAATGACAGCTCAGCAGATTGTTGAGCTGTAGTATAGGAAACTGTTGTGCCAACTTGGCAACAAAAATTCTGACAATTTACAATTTGACGTTTATATACAGGGATATCCAAGGGGACCGTTCGTTAAAAACTTTTTGAGTTCCAATTACAATACCAAGCTGAAATTTAATACGCGGCCATAACTAGCGATTTCCAATTGGAGTGAAATATTTTCGAAGTGATACCATTCCCGGTTATACCGGAAGTGGGTCATCACTTGGTTATTTCAAATGGCAATCTACATTTCTTATTATACATCTAGAACCGACATTTGAGCAAGGCATAAAATACCCAAGTTGTTGGCACTTATCTGTCAAAACTTTTGACAGATTTGATTATTTTTGTTATAAACTTGATTTTTGAGGAACATTTAAAAAAATTGTAGCTCGTAGATCTTTTGCACTACAGACACAATTTTTGTTTGGGTGGATAGAAGAAGGATCAAGGAATTTTTTAAGCAGTCTACACATGTCAAATGTTTATTGCGTTTATTTTGTATGATTTTTTCGATTTGGCCTTTTTTAAACAGCAATAACTCAATTTTTTCAAATGGCAAGTGCCAATTTTTATATCGCCATCAGATGAACCGTCAAAGTTCAGATGGAATTGTATCAGCATGTACTATACCCATCTCTTATAATTCCGAAATAATTTGGGAATATATTGAATTTTGATGATTTTGCAAGAACTAACAGAGAATGCTTTGAAATATTTGAATCAAGTAGCTGAACTGGCTACGTTCACCTGACAGGTGCCTAAAATTAATGTACTTGTCACTTCGTTCATTCGAATTTGATATTTCAACAAGAATTGTTGGTAATTTGAAGTGAAAATTTTGAAAAACTCCAGATTGATAATAAAATGGCTGATTATTCAAACGAGGATATGTTTAATCTCTTTTTAATTCATGGCGAATGTCAAAAAGTGGTAGATAGAACTTGCAGGCAATTCAATAACCAATTTCCAAACCATGAGTAAAACAAAATCGAAGGAATAGAAGCAATTTTCTGCAATTTGGAGGAACAAAATACATAGAAACTAGAAGAAAACCAATTCTCGAGGACGACGACAATCTAATTAGTACGCTAGCATATTTTCGTGCCAATCCACATGCGTCCATTAAGATCAATGGATATTGGATTGAGTTATACTTCCTTTCAAAGGATCCTTAAGCAACATAACATGCACTCGTATTCTTTTATCAGACTACAAAAATTGAAACCAACTGACCTTCCCAAGTGGCTAAAATTCTGCAAAAAATTATATGGTCTGATGAAGCCAAGTTCAATGAAAGTGGAATAACCAACAGTAGAAATCGACATTTTTGGGCCACAGAAAATCCACATTTCATTGAGGTTATTGATTTCAAAATAAATTCAGCGTGAACGTTTTTGCAATTTTAATGAATGATTTGTTGGCTTATCACACTTATGAGAAAAATCTTAATGGACAAAGATACCCGGAAATTTTGAGAGAAACATTAGCAAATTTTTTAGATGGATTACCCCTTAACATTCTGAGTGATTGCTATTGCCAAATGGATGGTGCACCAGCACATAAAACACGAGCTGTAGATCGGCAGCTAACAGAAATTTTCGAGGATAGATGGTGGTAATCAAGGACCAAATTTATGGCCTCCGCGTTCTCCGGACCTGACGCCCCTTGATTTTTATTTATGGGGTAAAATCAAGAGTGAAGTGTATCTTATTCCTGTAAGAAGTAAAGAAGAGTTACTAGAGCGCATTCATAATGCCTTTCGTAATATTGATCCTGAGGAAACTAGGAGGGCAACTCATCATGTTCGTATACGAGCTGTCAAGTGTATCGAGCAAAATGGGGCCCATATTGAACATTGATTCAGATCGTAAATTAGTTTTCTCCTATGATGTTTGCTATCATTTATTCGTATTAATGTAATTATCTTCGATGATTGGTTTTCGCTTAGTTCCTACAATTTTTATTCGTCCGAATTGTAGAAAATTGCTTCTAAATTTTATTTTACTCATAGACAGTAAATTTGGAAATTGGTTATTGAATTGTCTGCAATTTCTACCCTCTACTTTTTGACATTCTAAAATGAATTAAAAAAAGATTAAATATATTTTCGTTTGAATAACCAGTGGTTTTATTCCAAATGTGTTGTATTTTTTGGATATTTTCCATCTAAAATAACGACAATTCTTGTTGAAATATCAAATTCGAATGAACGAAGTGACAAGTACTTTAATTTTAGGCACCTGTCAAGTGAGCGTAGCCAGTTCAGCTACTTGATTCAAATATTTCAAAGCATTCTCTGTTAGTTCTTGCAAAATCATCAAAATTCAATATATTCCTAAATTATTTCGGAACTATAAGAGATGGGTATAGTACATGCTTATACAATTTCATCTGAAATTTGACGCTTCATCTGATGGCGATATAAAAATTGGCACGTGCAATTTGAAAAAATTGAGATATTGCTGTTTGAAAAAGGCAAAATTGAAAAAAACATACAAAACAATGCAATAAACATTTGACATGTGTAGATTGCTTAAAAAATTCCTTGATCCTTCTTCTATCCACCCAAGCAAAATTTGTGTCTGTAGTGCAAAAGATCTACGAGCTACAATTTTTTTAAATGTTCCTCAAAAATCGAGTTTATAACAAAAATAATTAAATCTGTCAAAAGTTTGGAGAGATAAGTGTTTGGTTACCACTTCCATCAATTTTTTATTTCATTTTTCTTCAATTTTATAGTTTACATTTTCTTATTAATTATTCAAAATTTTATTATTCAGTATATTTTCTTTTATTTTTCAACCACTTGCACATGTCGCGGCCGGTTCTCAAATGAAACTTTTGGCTTAATTTCATATATTTGTTTGAAAATATCTTTTTTCAAAATTTAGACTTACCTACTTCCTTTCTACCTTCCTTCCTTACACCTTGGCAACACTGCTCAACATCAAGGGAGCAGAGAAACTGCATACAACACGACACACAAGAAGAAAGTATACGCACGCAAGAAGACGAACCACATTTTCTTAAAATTTTCTTTACATTACGTATACGGTGTGTGAGTGAAAGTGCCGAATCGTGGAAAATTCTTCTACAAGACAACGAAAAAGTCATTGCTTTCCTTTTTTTGTTGTTATATGATACTTCGGTATTTTATGCCTTGCTCAAATGTCGGTTCTAGATGTATAATAAAAAAGGTAGATTGCCATTTAAAATAACAAAGTGATGACCCACTTCCTGTATAACCGGAAATGGTATCACTTCGAAAATATTTCACTCCAATTGGAAATCGCTAGTTATGGCGGCGTATAAAATTTCAGCTTGATATTGTAATTGGAACTCAAAAATTTTTCAACGGACGGTCCAGGTGGATATCCCTGTATAGTATAGGTATCTATATTCTATACAATCATACTGATATAGAACCATTTTTCATAATAATCTAAAGTCCAAGACAGGTTAGGTTAAGGAAGCGACAATTTCGAAATTATTTTGTACTCACCCTCCGTTAACTTCATCGTGGCAGGATGAGTTACATTCATCAACAAGATCATCAATTGTATAACAGCCTGTGGTGCACAATGCAAAAAACAATGGAAGAGTCTCAATAAAGCACTATTGGTATCTTCGTCAATCATTCGACGATATAATGTCATCTGTTCCGTGTAATTTGCTGTGGAACCAGCAATTTTGCTTTTGAGTCCGAGAATGAGAGTGTCTACATAACGCATCAACGGTGCCAATTGGAGAAGTAAAACTATTATCCTCACTATCCAATTTGAAACTGATGTTCTCCCCAGTGATGGATCGTCGTGGTCTACAATATACCTGAAAAATACCATAGATAAAGCAATCTTCAATATTCAGGAATTATATGAAATATTGTTCATCTGGTTATTATGTATTGCGCTTTTACTATTTTTATAAAATACAATGAAAACAAGATCTGCGCAACTTCTCACCAAACTTTCTAAACAAATTTAATTCAGATGTTAGTTTATTCTTCTAATATCTCAAAAAAATTATAAGATTTGACCCAACTCACGTTGATACAATGTCTCCTTACTGAGATGCAGGGTGTCGAAGTTTCTTAAAAATTTGTTTTTATAATATCTCGATGATCTCTTCGATTCAATTGAAAATCGGTAGTAATATTCAACGTAACAAGAGGCTATTGCGACTTTCGTTTGTTTCAACTTATCGGCTCCAGTGGCGTCCCGGCAGACAGGTCCACCAAAACTTTCGATGAAAAAAACAGAACGCCACTAACGTTTTATTCAATTTTAATATTTTTTTCGGATTTTTAGTTGTCAGTTGTGTATGCTGCAGCACAAGAGTCGCAAGCTGGTTTGGTTCGGCCGGAGGACATTCAGCCCATCCCCGGAGATAAGATTCGAACTTCTAATCGTGGAAGAAAGACTACCACAGAAAAAACAATCACATCCTCTCCATACAAGAATGAATTAAGTGAATATTTGCACTCAGCAGAAACTCGTGGACGTGGGCGCGGTACCGGATGCAATCAAACTGGAACAAACAGCAGCAACAAAGCCCGTCAGCGCCAGAGAGCCATTCAGTCATCATCCAGCAGTAGCTCTGTAGTAGTCGTAGAAGCAGATTTAGAGACTGACCACAGTCAATATACAGATAGGACCCGGAAAGCGCAGATACGAACTGCATGTTTTGTGAAACTAGTTATTATAACGGCAGACGCGGGGAAGAGTGGATACAGAGCCAGAGTTGCAATTTATGGGCTCATACAGTCTGTCAGATCCTGAAGGCGAATATTATATCTGCGATTCTTGCAGTTAGGTTGTGATTACGCTCATACATTTAATATGGCCCCCAGGGTGCCATATAACCCTCACCTGATCTCAAATTGCCACATTTTATCATTTTTATAAAACATATGTTTTTTATTTTTCTGTTTTAATTTCGCTTATTTTATTGAAAGACATATACATGTAAGTATAGTAGGGAGCCACATTACCACCTTCTCCTCTACCGTTGAATACCATTCTATATTCCAATAGTAAAAACTTGTATTTCTCTCTCTATAATTCATACCTGTTCTTCTCTATTTAGAAAAAATTGTACAACTGTATCCTAGTTTTAACTAACAGATATTGTTTTATTCTGATTGCATAGGATATTTTCAAAAGTTGGAATTTTTTATAATATTTTGAATGACCTTTCAATATCATCTTCACACAAACCAAAACATTGCGCGAAAATATTGAAAAAATTAACACAGTATTCCTTTTGAATTGTGGAGGCCGTTACTTGATGTAGATCCATGATATAAATGAGATAAAAAACACAAGGTTTAACTTTAATCTACACTTTATTTGAAAAAATTCGACGACGTTTCGCTGACACAGCAGCTTTATCAAGAATGACAAACAGATTGAAGAGTATGGTATTATAAACAAATCGTAGAACAAGTTGGATGAATAACAGGAAAATCCTCACCGAGCCATTGTACAGTTAGTATGAAATGTAATAAAATTAATTAAACAAGTTAAGTAGGGTTAATAATTCACATCTACCTGCTCATTCAAAAGCTTGTCCGAATGTTTGTATCTATTTATTTCTAATGCTTCTAGGAGATCTAATTTTAAACTTTTGATTTTATATGTAATATGTCAAAGTTTTATTGAATGAATGGTTTTCTTTTATTAAGTGGTTTGAATAATTTGAATCAGATTTATTTTTATCGAAACTACGTTTATGTTCAGATGTTCTTATGCCAAAACTCATATAGGTCCTACCGATATAAATTTTATCACAAGAACCGCAATTGAGTTTATAGATTCCTGATTTACTTGATTTTTCAACACGAGATTTATTATTTTTAATATGTTTACCTAAGTTATTAGAAGTTTTGAAAGTTATATTAAGATTATGTTTGACGAGAAAGGATTTAATATTTGTACTTGCAGAACCGCAGAATGTTAAACTGTTGAATATTTTATAGTTTTTATGAATAGGATATACTTCATTTATTGCTTTCTGATAAAGTTTTTACGAATGATTAGATCTATCATATCCGGATTATATGAATTATTAATGGCTATCTGTTTGATGATATTTAACTCTTTATTATAATCTTCTACTGATAAAGGTAAATTGAGTAACCGATGTACCATGCTGTTTAAAGCTGCAACTTTGTGTTGAATTGGATGTAATGAGTAGTTATGTATAATTGTATCAGTATGTGTTGGTTTACGAAAGACCGAAAAAACATGATTATTATTTCGTTTAGTGATTTTCAAGTCCAAAAAATTAATGGAATCGTTCTGTTCAATTTCTATCGTGAATTTAATGTTCAAATGGATGGAATTAATGAAATTAAGAAATAAGTCTAATTGACGAGTAGTTCCAATGAAACATACTAAGATGTCGTCAACATATCTATACCAATAAAGAAATTTGGAAATGAGTGGAAGTGTATGAATTTTCTGTTCGATATTATTCATAAAATCTCTGCTAAAAGTGGACTCAAAGGATTTCCCATGATCAAACCATTTTCACTACTGTAATAGATGTTGTTGAAAGAAAAACAATTTTGTCCAATGCAAACGTCCAACAGATTCAATACTTCTGATTTAATTATGTGGTTAACATGATTCGAATTCAACATGTTTTCGATTAATATTTTGACATCACCTGGAGGAACACTTGGCTATAAATTCTCAACATCAAACGAAATAAGTTTTGCGTTAGGTGGTAGGTTAACGTTTTTATGTTATTTATCAATTCGAAAGAATTTTTATAGAAAATTTTGATGCCAAAGCATAGATACTGAAATTTCTCTGAAAAATATTCCTAATAACACTCACCTTAAATATTTAGCATCTAACATTATAAAAATCATTAGCTGACTTTAAACCGAGTAAAGAACAAAATATTTTAAAGGCCATCGAACAAAAATCTCAACTAAATGAAGTTATTTTTACAAAAGCAGATAAGGGTGATACTGTTATTGCGTTAAATAAAAATGACTACCTATTTAAAACTCTAAATTTCATTTCGTCCGGAAACTATAAAATTTTAAACAAAGATCCAACTATTAAATTCCAGAAAATATTAAAATTGCAATAAATTACGCAAAATCTTCAATTGAAGCAATAGATAAATACAAATTAATTTTACCAAACCCTCAACCACCTCAACTGTATTCACTCATTAAATTGCATAAAGTAAATAACCCCGTTAGGCCAGTCGTATCTTACGTTACAGCCCCAGCCGTGAAATTGTCGCACTACCTTATAGATATCATTAAAATTATTGTTCATTCAAATCTAAATTTTCTATAAAAATTCTTTCGAATTGATAAATAACATAAAAACGTTAACCTACCACCTAACGCAAAACTTATTTCGTTTGATGTTGAGAATTTATACCCAAGTGTTCCTTCAGGTGATGTCAAAATATTAATCGAAAACATGTTGAATTCGAATCATGTTAACCACATAATTAAATCAGAAATATTGAATCTGTTGGACGTTTGCATTGAACAAAATTATTTTTCTTTCAACAACATCTATTACAGTAGTGAAAATGGTTTGATCATGGGAAATCCTTTGAGTCCACTTTTAGCAGAGATTTTTATGAATAATATCGAACAGAAAATTCATACACATCCACTCATTTCCAAATTTCTTTATTGGTATAGATATGTTGACGACATCTTAGTATGTTTCATTGGAACTACTCGTCAATTAGACTTATTTCTTAATTTCATTAATTCCATCCATTTGAACATTAAATTCACGATAGAAATTGAACAGAACGATTCCATTAATTTTTTGGACTTGAAAATCACTAAACGAAATAATAATCATGTTTTTTCGGTCTTTCGTAAACCAACACATACTGATACAATTATACATAACTACTCATTACATCCAATTCAACACAAAGTTGCAGCTTTAAACAGCATGGTACATCGGTTACTCAATTTACCTTTATCAGTAGAAGATTATAATAAAGAGTTGAATATCATCAAACAGATAGCCATTAATAATTCATATAATCCGGATATGATAGATCTAATCATTCGTAAAAACTGTATCAGAAAGCAATAAATGAAGTATATCCTATTCATAAAGACTATAAAATATTCAACAGTTTAACATTCTGCGGTTCTGCAAGTACAAATATTAAATCCTTTCTCGTCAAACATAATCTTAATATAACTTTCAAAACTTCTAATAACTTAGGTAAACATATTAAAATAATAAATCTCGTGTTGAAAAATCAAGTAAATCAGGAATCTATAAACTCAATTGCGGTTCTTGATATAAAATTTATATCGGTAGGACCTATAGGAGTTTTGGCATAAGAACATCTGAACATAAACGTAGCTTCGATAAAAATAAATCTGATTCAAATTATTCAAACCACTTAATAAAAAAAACCATTCATTCAATAAAAACTTTGACATATTACATATAAAATCAAAAAGTTTAAAATTAGATCTCCTAGAAGCATTAGAAATAAATAGATACAAACATTCGGACAAGCTTTTGAATGAGCAGGTAGATGTGAATTATTAACCCCTACTTAACTTGTTTAATTAGTTTTTATTACCTTTCATACTAACTGTACAATGGCTCGGTGTGGATTTTCCTGTTATTCATCCAACTTGTTCTACGATTTGTTTATAATACCATACTCTTCAATCTGTTTGTCATTCTTGATAAAGCTGCTGTGTCAGCGAAACGTCGTCGAATTTTTTCAAATAAAGTGTAGATTAAAGTGAAACCTTGTGTTTTTTATCTCATTTACACAGTATTCCGTTAATTCGATGTATTGCACAATATCGCGTCAGTTGGTAGTAACATTTAGTCTACTACTACTAACTGGGTAAACAAATTATTTCACAATTTAGTAAAGCATATCGTGGCCTTCTGGCTGTGTAGTATGATAAATGCAAGGAGTATAGCATTTGTGCCAAAAAGAGTAAAACAGGTGTGCTGTTCGAAAAATATCCGCCTTTTCGGATCTTATTTTTCTCGTCGCAGGTTTCAACAAACAACAGAGTTCAATATCATGTAACATGTCTTTATGAAATTCTGGCGAAGACTAAAAACTAACTTCGATTGCACAATATATTGCCAATGTGGTTGTGAGTCATCGCTCGTGATTGCTTAATATATTACACAACCATCAATACCACCTCCATATAATCCAAATATTCATTTTCAAGTGTTTAGAGCTAATAGTTGTGAGAAAAAATGTGCTAACTGTACCTATTTAAAATGTGTAGTAGTGGAGAGTGATTCAATTCTAGTTGACTACTGAGAGTAAATTTGGATTTTTAAAAAGTTTGTAAATTTTCAAACTTTCCAACAGATTTATTATCATCTTTTTATGTCATCTGTGGAGAAGAGACTTGTTTATTCAAATAGGATAACTGGAAAACATATCTTATCAAACATTCAGTCTAAATAACCTTTCATAATTTTGAATCAATTTTACGTCATCTTTAGTCTATATTTTTAAGTTACTGATGAAAGAACTATATACAGGGTGCTTCAACGAAAACTAAACAGAGGTTATATCTACCAAGATATTCATTTCAGATCAAAACGCAAAAACAGGTCAATTTTTGTTTCAAGGGAGACACCTTTTGGGGTACAATACTTGCCTGAAATATCAACCCTCTAAGTGGGGGTTGCAACCCTTGAACATTTTGAATAGGGAAGATGGGTCGAGTGATGACTCAAAAGAAAGGTGGTATCTTTGTCTACATTGCCTTAGACGAATTTCCATTTTTAATTGAAAACTGTAAAAGATACAGGGTGAGCAACTGAAAGATAGGGAAGAGTATTTTCCTGACACTATTAAGTTTCAGTGAGGTAAAATGGTACAGATCCATGCTGATCAATGGCAGTCATCATCAAGTACCATCCTCATCTCGAATTTAAACCCCTGGAGCAGGGGTGACAACCCTTGAAAATTTGAAAGAGGGTAGGTGGGTCGAGTGATAACTCGAAAGAAAGGTATTATCTTTGTCTGCATCCCCCGGAAAGAATTTTCTTTTCTGATTGAAAACTGTAGAAGATACAGAGTGAGCCACTGAAAAATAGAGAAGACTATCGCCCCAAGACTATTGGAGTATTAGTGCGAAAAACTGGAATAGATTCATTCAGATCAAAGATGATGACAGCCTGAATCTGTTCTGGAATGAATCTCGGGCGATAGATAGTCTCTATCCTTCAGTAGCTCACTCTGTATCTTCTACAGTTTTCAATCAAAAATGAAAATTCGTTCACGGAGATGCAGACAAAGATAATACCTTTCTTTCGAGGTATCACTCGACACATCTACCCTCTTCCAAATTTTCAAGGTTGGTCACCCCTGCACTAGGGGTTGAAATTCGAAATGAGGATGGTACTTGATGATGACTGCCATTGATCAGCATGGATCTGTTCCGTTTTACTTCACTGAAACTTGAATAGTCTCAGTTGCTAACCCTCTATCTTTTACAGTTTTCAATTAAAAACGGAAATTCGTTCAAGGCGATGTAGACAAAGATACCACCTTTCTTTTGAGTCATCACTCGACCCATCTTCCCTATTCAAAATGTTCAAGGATTGCAACCCCCGCTTAGGGAGTTGATATTTCAGGCAAGTTTTGTACCCCAAAAGATGTCCCCCTTGAAACAAAAATTGACCTGTTTTTGCGTTTTGATCAGAAATAAATATCTTGGTAGATATAGCCTCTGTTTAGTTTTCGTTGAAGCACCCTGTATGTATATGAAATATCCTTATGGTTGCATTCATTTACATTGGCAACGATACATACCACAGAAAACAATATTCTACTTTGCATTTTATTTTGCCTGTTCAATGACTATCATATAGGTACCGGGTGTTCATAAAGTGCGTATTCGGTTCCTATTGGATATATATTGATGTAGTATATACAGGGTATCCGTGAATTGCGTGTACAACGTTATACCACAGGTTCTTCAGCTCGAAATAAGTCGATTTAGGCCAACTTACCTATATGAAAAGTTTCTTCGGTTGGCCGCTAGAGGTCGCCAAATCCAAAGATTTTTTCTTATTTTTCAAATAACTCGAGAACGACTCGATCGATAGAAACCATATTGAGTATGCGTAATCGGGTGCATTATTCACGTTTTTCAGTGATCCACTCAATGACCTTGACGTTTTACAAGTGTCCCTAAAAACTCGAACGTGTTTTTAATCAACCATAATTTTTCAACTGTCTGCGTTTGAGCAAAACTGTTTTAGGCATTGAGTAGCAAGACTAATTATCAAACTTTTTTGTCTCTTGAGAAATTTTGATATGATGAGCGGTTCAATCACAAAAAATAGTTTTTCAATTACATGATTTCATTTCTTCAACCACCTAGCAAGTCGAAAATATCACATATTGACCATGTTGGCTTTGGATTTGTTTCTGTGGTCTGGCAGATTGTCGTTTTATTATGCTTGACAACCTCTTGTTGACAAAATGACGTTTTCTAGGTTGCTAAATCGAAAATTCAATGTTCAGTAGTACAAAAATTGAGAAATTCGAAGAAAAAATTTTGTAATTTTTCCACAATGACTATTCAAAAATATGAAAACAGGTTGGCCAGTTGGAAACTAAATACGAAAAAACAAATCACTTCAGAATAACGATTGATTGGTTTACACCCAAAATTTCATTCAACTATAGCAAATGTTCAAAAATTCCACCATTTTGCTGAATACAGGAGTTAATCTTCTTTAGGAAATTAAATTGGACCCATGGCATTACTTCAGGGTCATTTTTGAAGGAGTTTGTTATTCCTTTAACGTGCTCTATTTCCGCCTTTCGGCCAATGACACGCCGACGAATTCTGTCACCTCACTAATCCGGGAATTTTGCCGAACCCCTCTCGTGTCGAGGAAAGGGATCTTCAATGTCCAACACATCTCTGTTAGACAGGACCGACGGCTTAACATCTCCTCCGAAAGATGGATACTCAACCGATTCCCAGAACCCGAAAAATCGCACCGACTTTGTGGGGATTGAACCCAGGTAACTCTGCGCAGGAGACGAGCATAATATACTCTACGCCACCGAGCCGCATTTAAAATTCTCATATGTAACTCTTCTCGGGTGTCGATTGGAGAAGAGTAAACTCTAGATTTTGAAGCACCCCAAAGAAAGAAGTCGCACGGTGTCAAGTCGGGAGATCGTGCTGGCCAACTTGTAGGATCTCAGCTCCCCTTCAGATCCAATAATTCGCATACTGTGCATGTAAGAACTCGCCAACCGCTAAAGTGAAGTGAGGAAGTGCACCGTCGTGAATAAACCACATTTCTGCACACAGTAGTACTGGAATATCGTCCTTCAAATCCGGCAAAGTTTCTTGCAAAAAATTCAAATATGCCTCTCCGTTTAATCGATCTGGAATCACTACCAGACCAATAATAAAATTGTCAATTACTGAAATCCATACGTTAATTTTGAATTGATTCTGATGATGTGTACTTGTTAAAGCATGTGGATTTTCGACATTGTACACGTGTTCATTGTGAAGGTTAGTGATGCCAGACCTAGTAAAAGTGAATTCGTAAGTAAATAGAAGTAATTCCTGAACTTTCTGAATGCGATAAGGATAAAATAATTGTTCCTTCAAGACATCATGAATCATTGTTTTAGGAACGACCAACTGCAAACCTAAAGGCCGCGTGCTCAATTGTGGGTTTTCCTCAACCATGTCCAAAATTTGTTCTTCGCGTTCTATCGTCCTTACTGTTCGTTGTCGTTCGGATCCAAATTCCTGGGCTTGAAGCAACCATTCTCGCGGAGGCGCCTATCCAGATTTCCAAACGTTTGGTGGTTCGGCACTATGCGATCTGGAAATCTTTCCGCACATACTCTCGCGCTTTCACGTCCATTGCCTTGACCAAATCTATACACCATAACCATATCAACCATTTCAGAGTTACTGTACATCTCCGTGCCTGATAGTGGTTGTCAAGCCTAATAAAATGACAATCTGCCAGACCACAGAAATAAATCCAAAGCCAACATGGTCGTCAAATGTGATATTTTTGACTTGCTAGGTGGTTGAAGAAATTTCTTGCAGGTGGAGGACACTTCCAGGAATTTATTTAGTTTTTAATTGTTCTTCTCTCTAGTTTGATATTGAATAAGTATAAGTTGATTCTTAGAAGACGAGCTATCAAATAACAGCAAATTTTGGGCATATCTATCGAGTATTTCTATTATTTTTTGTATTTAGCGAATAACATACAATTCAAATAATTCAAATTCAATAATTTTTCACTCGAAAACGGTTGGAGATACGAAAAAATTACAAGTGTCAAAAAGTTTCAAAATTGAACGAAGATGACGAAAATTGATTGTACGCTGATCAGTGACGTACTGCAAGGGCAAAAGGAGACATGGCCTCGGAAAAGAAAACACCTTGTGAATTTCAGTTAAAATCTAGGACGTTTAATGATGGAGGCTGTAGAAAATAGCTTGCATTCCAAATTTGGACTGAATATCTCAAAAACTGCAGGAGCTTTGAAAAAAAAAACAATTTTTTCCGGAAATTTCAACACCCTGTAGCTCCGTTACGAAGATTTTGCGGACCTGTGTTTATATAAACTTTTTTTCTTAAAATTGCACGTAGATTTACCCCCTCAAGTTGTGACATTTTTTTGTTACTATTATCTAACACCCTCTATAGGATACATTTTGATTGGTGGGACCGTAAGATATCTGAATGCCTGTTTTCAAGTTATTTGACTATGCATTTTTTCTCTTTCAAAGCTTCCTCAAATATGGTGTCTCTTTTGCATAAGTATAAATTTGAGGTTAAGCAGGGCATATATCATTTCATTACAGTTCTCTCAAAAAATCAAAATTATTTAGGAAGTAAATGATTATCTAACTGCTTATTTCATGCTAGGTGCCTACACTCTTTTGTTAAGACTTGAATACCAATTGAATGCAAGAGTATATATATATATATATATATATATATATATATATATATATATATATATATATATATATATATATATATATATATATATATATATATATATAGTCTACTATAGAAGATGCCAAACTTCAGTAGGTGATAGTACAAGTCATTTGCAACAAAAAGGTCCCATAATATTTTTTGAAAAGTTGATAATTATTGAGTTATTCAACACTTCTTACGAAATTTTTGCTTTTCTCTATAAAAACAAGAATATCTCTGTTACTCTTACAGCTACATCAAATCTGACCATACCATCGGAAAATTTTGTATACCGGGTGTTGTAAAAGGCTAAATGAAAAAATTGTGGAATGAACAAAATAAGCGGAATTTTCTTATTAGCTGTAACACTGAAAGATGGTCGATAAGTAGCAGTTTTTTTGTAAAAAACTACTACATTCATTTGGCTTTTAAACGGTAGATCAACTTTTGAGCTTACTTTTTTTTTCACCAGCAAAATCATGGGTAAGAGTAAGAGTAAAAACATCAAATTCTCTTATCCTTCGATCACAAATGAGATAGTTTCACCGGAGCGTCTAAACAATTCCACAAATGACTTTTCGATAATAATAAGCGATAAATAAATAACATATCTGGATATTGAATGTTTAAGAAACTAGGAATAATTAATTTTTTTCGGATTAGAAAAAGACAATTAGAAAAAAGATTCGTAAAAGAATAAATCACAGAAGGCTGGTATTACTTGGTTTGAATTTGACAGGAACTGTCATTCAATGAATTAATGAATTGAAGTTTATATTTTCCCCTTTTACGGTTCCATTTTCTTTTTCGAAAAAAAGAAAACATGCCTAGTTTCTCAAATATTGAATATCGAGATATGTTATTTGTTTATGGCTTCGCGAACGGAAATTCCCGTGCAGCGGTGCGGGATTATGCATTGCGCTTTCGAAACAGACAGCAACCTTGCAGAAAGACATTTGTTGAAGTGTTTAGGCGCTCCGGTGAAACTGGTTGATTCAGTGGTTTAAGAATTAGAGAAGGTGGTGGAAATGCTCAGCAATGGAGACAAGCACCTGCAATATTGCAGGCTGTTCGCGAGGACCCTACAACAAGTACTCGGAGTATTGGTGCTACATTGAGATTTCTGCATTCCACGGTTCATAGAGTTCTCAAGCGAAATGATTTACATCCTTACCATTTGAGTAAGGTTCAAGAGGTTGCAATTTTGTAGACGGTACGTGATTGGGGATCAGATAAAGTTCTATGGACGGATGAGGCAACTTTTACCAAAGCTGGTATGAGAAATTTGAGAAATTCCCATATATGGGATACAGAAAATCGTCATGGCACTATTGTGTCACACTCTCAGCACGAGATTAGAGTAAATGTATGGTTGGGGTTAGGGAGGGGTTAGCTTGTCGGGCCAGTTATACTTCCCGATCGTCTCAATTCAAACGAATTTTTAAATCTATTAACTAACGAAATAATGAACGTTCTGGAAAAAATATGTATAGCTACTCGGCATGACCTTTGGTTTCAGATGGAGGGCTGCCAGGCTCATAATTCTAGAATCGTCCAAAACTGGATGACTGAGAGATTTGGAGAGAAATGAATTCGATTCGGGTCGGTGAAATGGCCACCCAGAAGCCCTGACCTTACGCCGATTGATTTTTATGTGTGGGGCTCATTAAAGACTAATGTTTCTAGAATTCCTTTCAATACTCGAGAAGAATTAATTGAAAGGATTCGAATCTGTTGTAACGAAATGAGTCAAAAATATATTGAACTTCAAAGAGTAGTAGATTGTTTAAGAAAAAGATGTGTTAAGTGCATTCAAGAAAGAGGAAGATATTTTGAACACCTGTTATAGTTTTTAAATCTCTTCAGTAAAAATATGATTCATTAATGTTTTTAGTTCCTGTTCATGTTTCATTAAGCAATATAAGATATTTGCGTTTTCGAATTTTATGTTCTTATTACTCTTACCCATGATTTTGCTTGAAAACAAATAGCTAGCTCAAAAGTTGAAATAACGTTTTAAAGCCAGTTAAATGAAGTAATTTTTACCAAAAATAGAACAGGTACTTATCGATCAGTTTTTAGTGGTACAGCTAACAAGAAAATACCACTAACTTTGTTAATTTCACAATTTTTTCATTTAGCCTTTTACAACACCCGGTATACAAAATTTTTTTACCATTAGTACTTACCTATCTTATAGCAAATTCAATGCTCTTTCCGATGGTATGGTCAGATTTGATGTAGCTGTAAGTGTAACAGAGATATTTTGTTTTTATAGAAAAAATGTTATGAGACGTTTTTGTTGAAAATGACTTGTACTATCACCTACTGATGTTTGGCACCTTTTATACTAGACACCCTATATATATATATATATATATATATATATATATATATCCTGCAATACATGCAATAAAAAATTTCTTCTGTTCCAATGAGACTTCAATAGTCCTGTCGAAAAAACATATACTTTGAACATCAAAGATCCTCATTTCCCTTATTAATATAAATTTCGATAATCATAAACAATTATACTGGTTATCATAATTGTCAAGAATTTTTTGTATAGATATATAATCTGTATTTATTAATTCGATCTTGATAAGATATATCCTCTAAACTCATTAATGAGGTAACTTTCATAATAATACTTGTGAAAGTTAACATGCAGATCCCATGGTAAAATGTAATCCTTGATTACAGGCAGATTAAACACGGATAGAGATAAATTTTTCATATGACACCAAACTGTGTTACTTGGTATACCTTAACAAAAACTAGTTATGATTTATATAAATGTTGCATACTTTATAAGAATTTTAATAATAATAAGTTATATTATCCAATTGAAGCAATATTTTTTCTAAAAAATTAGGAAGTTGATGAATATAAAAACTTACCATCTCAAACTAATAGTAGTCATCAAAATTGCAGGCACTAAGGTAAAAGTTAATGTTATAGCAAAATATAAACCATAACCATTTATGGAATAATAATATAACAACAAACACGCTAGTATTAAATCAACAATATAAGTTATAATTGATAAGGCAATACAAATCACATAGAATATTCCGAAGGTATGCACATTTTCACACACTTTATCCGGTGCGTCACAGTATTTTAGGCTCTCAATTTTCGCGAGAGAAGAGTCTCTGGAAAACCGAACGACGGTAAAACTCTCAGACATATTTATTTGCCGATAACATCACCATAATTTCAATATAAAAGCCAATATTAATCACGCAAAAGTTAACTGTCCATCTTCTTTATGTTTTATGATTTACCGTATTTCTTCGGAAAAGCACTTCACTGGTAAGTTCATTTTCTAACCTTCAATACAATTTTCTTTCGATAGATCCAAGTTACGAACCGATCTATCAACCATTTCCACTCATTGTTCATAGTAAGTCATCATGTCCACGAAATATTCTCTTGTCATGTTAAAATTCAATCTGTTATCCACATTACTTGTTTTGAAAGATTTGATCGATTTTGTAATAAATATTCTACTATCGTGTTGTATATAATATACCGTTTGAAGCAATAGCCTACAGTAGACTAAATGGAATTCTACGGTCTACGGCATTCGATCTATCAAATACTCTGTGCAATTCGTAGTATGAACTTGGAACTACTGTACAAGGCGGGATCGATTATAAAATTTCAGTTTATACATGGACATTTTGTTTATTATTATTTCTGAACATTTTCCAAAGCTTATTATGGTTTATGAAAATCTTAAATGGGTTTATCATAATTGAAATTCATTGTAGTAATTATATGTAATTAAATTATATGCTAAATCATTGTACACTTCAATTTCTAGATATCTAATATCTTATCCAATTCGCGAACGATAATCTACAAAAACAATTCTTATTTTATATTTGAATTCATTTTCTGAATAGAAGATATTTTATCATAAATTGCATCTCTATATTGCAATTAGTTTTAGATATCTCAGTGTAAAACCTCTTACTTTCTTGTTTCCTGATTAATAGCTGATTTCGTTAGGCGAGAACACTATATTCGTAGTAGTGTAGTATTCTTGCCGTACAAGATCCCACATCTATCGAGTATAATCAAATGAGGAACTACCAGACACGGAGCCATTCTTAACTACCGAAAACATTGATGTTAGTGATATAACTCCATTGGGCTTGATATAGCAGTACAATAAATTAACTAATAAGATTTCTCAAACTGAAATTTCTTGTTTCTATAACCGCCGCCCCAAAATCTCATCTTACATTACTTTCATTCTGTTTTCACTTTGGTATGGTATATCTTGGTCAGAATAAAATTTTAAACTTATCTTGATGTATTTTATTCATTTGATTCATATATTTTTATTTGTTCCGATTTTGAACTAGAATGTTCAGAATTTTCGTTTTATCTTCATACACTAACGAATTTTTAAATGGCATTCCTAAATGGAGAGCACTGTAGGCAGTTATAATTTCCTTGATATGAATCATAATTAGCATATTAACTAATGTTCGCTAAATAAGAAAGCTGAAATATCTACAAAGCCATATTTTTTTAATGAAAGCTAGAGAAAATGGAAGAACAAGCCTCCTTACAGCAAATCATTGAAAGCAACTTGCTGTAGCATAAATATAAACATTTTGCATTCTATTTCTACTTAGTTCTTGGTGTATTCTATGGATTTGTTGTAAAATGGAATGGTTTATACGAAATTCATATTGGGATAAAGTATTCATTCTTTTATATTCATGTCTGAGTTAATTTCTTGAAGTGAGCCGAACTTTTAATCAAATCCAGCAGGCTGGCTTGCTACATTAAATCAAGCGACATCTGCGTTTAGAAAAACTGAAACGGGGAAAACAGTTAAGATATAATTTCATCATAAAACTTTGCAATACGGTCAAAATTTCATCAAGAAATCGTCATTAGTTCACTAATAATACTTATTAATATACTTCCTTTTAGCAGAAGATCTCTAACTAGAACTTCAGAACCATCACGGGAACGTGACAGCTATTCTAGCTATCCACGAAGATCTTAAAAACATAATCATCTCGAATCCAACACAGATGAATAGTTGGATTGGTAACTGGTCAGTACGCTCTTCTGACCTAGCAATAGGTAATTGACACTGATACAATATGAATCAATTAGGTAAGATTTACTAATAAATAAATTCATATATAGAAAGTTTATATCTGATTATATAGTGCCGAGATTTCAGGACATGTATGAGGTGGTGGTGTTGTTCGTCTTGGAAAAGGATGTCGAAGAGATTGTTTTTGAGTGCAGCAATGGATCTCGCCTCTTTGTATTAGGTATATTCAATTAGACCCATGCGTGAGGCGTATATGTCCGATTCTGAGTCTGTGGATGACAATGCAATCTTTGCGTGTAGCACTTATCGTTTTTCTGTCTAAAATGTTTGCCTCCAAATCGTGTAAGTTGGAACTAATGCCATTCCAGTGTCCCTTCCATTGGTTCCAGATGTTTGCTTCATGTTTTCTTTCATGTATAGGTTCACTATCGGTTGATTTCCCTTCGTGACTTCCTTATCAACGAAATTAGCTTTTTCATTTCCCTGAATACCCACGTGGGTAGGTGATCGTTACAGAGATATCTCTGCATCTCAAAGAGTGGCAAAGTTTTTGAATGTCTTGGATAATTTGGTGTGATTTATAAAGGTTTTAATGGTTTCAAGAGATTACAAAGAGGCCGAGCATATTGGGATTTTTTGAAACGTATGGTTAGATGAACATATATACTGAAGGGATAACTCTCCTGTCAGAATATTGCAGTTTTAAGATAACCTTTATGCACTCTATGTTTTGTCGAAAAAAGTAACCGAGAAACCATCTCCAGTCGCACTTTTTGCAGCATTTGTAAAAAAGATGTAGTCATAAGAACCTGAGTTCATTAATACGGAAAACTTCTGTCTGAGGGATGTGTTTCTTCATTGGCATATTTGCTTAGAGATGTATTCATGAAAGGCAGCAATTTGGAGATACGTGTCATCCCTTCTATTATTTTTTAAGTTTGATGGTATTGGTAGGATACTCCTGGGAAAATCGGAAGTTGTGGAACCGCATTTTTTAAATATTAGAGATATGCTGTAACACTTGTTTCGAAGGTTTGAAAAACAAGATAAGGAAGGTATGCAACCTTATTACAGAAAATATTATGAATAATACACATTCTATTTAATGCTTTGATCCATGCATTTTTCTTTTTTTTATTTGACGCCCTTCTTTTGTCTCTTCAAATCAAATATGAAATATTCTTATCAGCTTATACTTGTATTATATATATTGTACAATCAAATTTTGGAATGTTATCGTATAGGTCATCAGCCTTAGTTTAACCATTAGGGAACGTGTTCATGTATTTAGCGTAGAAAATGCTGGATGCGCAGAGAAGCTGTAACAACAAATTTGAATCTTAAGAAGTTCCCAATCGTAATTTAATTGCTGAATTGACACAACTGTTTTCTATACCGACGCGAAGTTTGAACGCAATCTTCACGATGGTTAAAAATATTGAACAAAGAATTCGTCTCAAATGTTGTATTGCAGATGGAATTTCGTATGCTGAATGTAACAGAAAGCTCACGGTGAATCGACTTTATCATAAGTACATGCATATGAGTGGTACAGTGCATTCAACAACAGCCGAGATGTGGTGGAAGATTTACCTCGCTTCGGTTGGTCATCAACATCTTCGACTGAAGTTAACATCGATACACAGAAGCAGATTGAAAATCGTCATTTGAGTTTGAGATATATAATTGATTGATGAATTATTAAATATATATATCTATATATATATAATATATATATATATATATATATATATATATATATATATATATATATATATATATATATATATATATATATATATATATATATATATATATATATATTTTGATTTTTATACGATGTTTGCCCATATTTTGATAATGTTCATTTCTTAATTTTTCATACAATTGTAGAAATCTTTGTAATCCACTACTATCTTGGGCTTCTTTTTCTCATCATTTCATCCATTTTACATATTTTCTGTTGACTGCGTGTTACTTGTTGCCTTTTCGCCCCTTTGGATGATATTCTACTACTTATATTCACGTGGCGGTAAAGCCGCAACGCCACAGGAGTTGCTATGAATGAATGGAGATAAGAACCTAAACCAGAAATTGATATTTCAATCAATTTGGAAATAAGGAAACATGCTGCCACAACATAGACAAATTTCTTTCTGCACAATATGGCAGTCAACATCTTCAAATCACCTTCAGTGAAAATGATGTTATTGCCATTGTGTCATCTATGAAATTCAACATTCCTTCCATGTTTTGAATGAAATTGTCGAAGATTCTCAAAGTTAGCGATATATTCTACGTTGCCAGTCTTTTCCCGTCCGACTCCATTAGTTTTGAGTTATTTTATCACACTTCAATCAGAAATGACTGAAACATAAAATCAAAAATCTTATTATGTGCTTAATTACAAATTAGGAGAGCTATGATAAGCAAGACTATGTATAATGGGTCCACTAGTTACCAATAATTTCAGAATTTCATTGCTGTTATTTTATTATTGTTAGTTCCAATTTCTGTTTGAAATATGACTATTTTGGATAAGGTTTGAGGTAATAGTGTTATGCAAATTGTGCTAATCTCTTTTTTTGATTCAATCACAACTTCGATGGTAATCAGATAATTCAAAATCATAGTAAGATCTTCTGGATACTTTGAATGAGACACCCATGAAAATATTGCAATTGTTCTATAAGAGATTACTATTTCAAAATACTTAAGAAATTTTGAAGTATTTCCTTCACTATCACTACAATTCTCATCAAATTTTATCGGAGATTGACTCGTAAAGGAACGCCAAATTTCTTAGGAACTGTCACTGCATTTTCATGTTCCTAAAGTTCATTTCATGTCAGATTTTTCTTACAACCATTTATCCTATAGCGGCAAGGAAACATGTTTTGCTAACTTTTCATAGAGACTTTAATTTGGAAAATAACTGACCTATCATAATTTTCCGTTTCCCCATGTTTAGACATCATCCACAAATGTAGCCTATTGATTTATTGAAGAGTATAGATAGAATTCAGAGATAATGGGTACAAATATACTAGAAGTTGAATAGCAATATTTTAAGTTCTTCAATGTTATTGCACTTTATAATATGAACTAGCTACGAAGAACAGTAGAAATTAACCTTATACCAACAATATCAACATAGTATCGAAGATAATTTAATGATACTATATAAATGATCTTTAAAACATAGCATAGTCGAATTTTAGGGTTAGGTTAAGGTCAACAGATTCAGATTAGAATAGATATACTCAGTCATCATAGAACTCTGCAAAAGTAAAATCTACTATCATTAGACCTACTGTCGTAGGCATACATACAACTATGAAAACATTATAAATGCTCATTCACAAAAGAGAAAAGAAGAAAAAGAAGAAACATCATGAATAGGTAAATCAAGGCTATTTAAACATTTCGAGATATCCAACTTAAGCGCCCTCTGACAAATGTAGTCGCTACCCACCAAAATACATACCGAGTTCAAATTTGAATTTTATTTTATTTTTCGTACTTGTGCCTAGTTAGAACAATCGCGAGCAGTGATGTAAAAGAAGGAACTAATGGACTCATAACGTATATGGTCAATATTTTAAGTGGTTTCATCATAATGAGCAAAAGTTATCCAAAGGCTGTATTTTAAAATGGTATGTTTGCTTCTATTATTCGACTGTTGAAATACATTAATTTTCGTTAGTAAAAATGCTGACAATCGTCT
The DNA here is from genome assembly GCA_013387265.2 of Cryptolaemus montrouzieri. NCBI lineage: Eukaryota > Metazoa > Arthropoda > Insecta > Coleoptera > Coccinellidae > Cryptolaemus > Cryptolaemus montrouzieri. Next base: position 133,301,550 of record JABFTP020000185.1, read on the forward strand.
ACCGATCACTGTAGTAGGCATATTATAATATAAAATCAGTAGTTTTAAAATAATGAATTTGATTCATTTGTTTGGTTAAATTAAAAACAGCATTTCTTCGAATTCTGTATATATACACTTATTATAGACATAATAATCTTCTATTTGTATAATATATTTTAACTAATACGCATTTACTAAACAACATGTGAGATCGTGTCTATTTCTACATTGTAAGGTATGAAGATAATACATGGCTCTTTTTATTTTATTAAATTAATTTAGTTACATAATACTAAACAAAATTCATCACATAAACTAACTTATACTAACTGTTTACAGAATTCTAATAATTATAACTAAAATTAGAATACAAGGAATTGGTATCGGAAATTGTTTCTACGAGTTGTGTCGTGAAATGTTTAGGTGAAGAAGATATCAAGATATTGATTCTAGGAAAGCAGTTGTCAAAATTATAAAAATATTCAGATTTCAGATATAGTTATGTTGAATCTATAAATTTGGTGAGGTCATTATCGCATACATGAAACAGGTAATAGAAATTTCAGAAATTTAATCATTTAATGTGTGTGTCCCTTATAACATTTTGTACATTTGCATTACTTGATGCGATTCGCGTGGCAAGCAATTTTAGGCTAAAAGCGCTAAATTTTCATGATTATAATATGGAATGAAAACATCAATATATTCCTCTAGATTTGTTGCATATAAATAAATACAGGTTACCACATGGAAACCAAGTATTTTGGAATTGATACTATTGGAGTGAATAGAAAAAGGTCTAGTGGCAGGTAACTTTCCAATTCCATAAAGTTTTTCTTTTAGTTGGTAATGTGGCACTGTGGACGCAAGATTATTAAATTTTCATGATAAATTTGTTCATAATAACGAGTCTGATACTCCGCTTCAGCTTTACCGATTTATGCAACGTAATGAATCGGTATCAACTTGTAACACAATATTCATTAAACAAATTAAATTACTGGTTCCCCAACGTATTCCTCGCACTCCAAGAAACGTCGATAGTGAGATGATCCTTTCTCAGAAGCACAGGTTGCTCTTTCCCATTGGGTATTATGGACACGTGACCAGAGCCCCGCGATCGAAAGATGCCTCTGGTTCTTGCCAGATAACCAAATGATAACCGACATTTAGTTATTACCGAAAAAACTTATCAATTTTGAATTCAAAGATCAGATGATAATGACTTACTACAATACATACTTGCTTATTAGCTTTAGCTTGCTGCATGCGCATAGCTAAGTACCGTAAAACGAAGTGAAAAGGCACAATTTCAAACTACAACTACATCATGTATTCTTACTCTTTCCAGTCCCTGATGATACTATGTAATGAACCAATTTTTGATTCAAGTATTCTATTTGTTCAATCGTCGGTAACAAAAACAATTTGATGAATCAAGTAAAAATATAGTTAAGTCATATATAATATATTTGCGGGTAAATTAAGAAATTGAGCATGTTTTCTATTCGCCCCGGACTATGGGTGAATAAAAACGCCATATTGGGTGACTAGAAAAATCTGCTAGAGTTGTTACTTTTTTCAGTTTACTGATTTTGAAAGACTATGTAAAAAAATGAATAATTGAAAGTACTTTTTCAAAAGCATTATTTTTCGTTTTTTTGTGAAATTGTATTCTTTTACCGCTGCATCCAATTCTTTTGGGTTATACCTTTCACACGTTATCTCTCTCAACTGGATTACTTTGAGAATGTTTTTGTAACTATTAGGAACCAAAGACAAGCAAAAAACATCTTTCATTTTTAATGCCATTTCTACACAAATATGCGTTTAAAAACTTTCTTAGTTTTTTTTCTATTCGCCCCGTGATTTCTATTCACCCAGTTTTACTTTCGCTTGAAAATCAGGTTTACCGATTTTACTAATTTCAGGTTAATTTAACCTTGCACAGGACGAGTGCTTCTGAAAAAATTTTAATGGGCTTCATTTGCGACGGAAATGACAATTTTCAGTTATTTTTTCATAGTTGATAAGAAATTTTGGAAAAAAGTTCTGATTTTGATGCGTACACATATGATGCCACTGGGCCTTGGAGGAGAAAATAATGAAAAAAAAAATTTCTATCTACTTTTATTTTCGAACTGAAAGAACAAATAAACCCATAAAATATAAATTTTCATTGATGAAAAGCCTCCATACATTCTGGACATACACTATCTTCGCATTTTTTCCAAGCATACCTCGTTCTCCTATTACAATTTTTCTCATGGCATCTTGGCGGATTCTTGTATTCTTCTTCCTCGGGATAATGTCCAATCCCATCAGTTCTGATTTCTGGCAATACTCTCGCCCAAAACCTTCTTTTCTCTACTGCACTACAATCGTTACCAGCTGAAAGTGGTCTTTCACGTTTTTTTCGATTTTCAGCTGTCAGAATCATTGATGTAGCAACTAACCTAACAAATGGATTTTATCTTTTTTGTGCCATGAAACAAGTTTGTTGGAATCTCTACTCATATTGCACCGAAATACAAAATAATTCTAAATAAGTCTCACGGAAATTCTTTTCATCATTGCAGGAGAAATTTGATACCATAATGCTGAAATGCCACAAATGTGTACATCGCTCAAACAGAAAAAAATATAGCAAACAGCATAATAATATCTTATTTGAAACATTTAATGCCTACTATAGAATATAATTGATCACTTACCTAATTTTTCCAATAATTATTCAGCAAAAATCCCAATATAAACACCTCTTATGATTTGACAACATCCTCAAATACACCACCACCAAAACACAAACAACAACGCCGACACACAAAAAAAAATGCACTGTATATTCAACAACCGATTCTAATGGCCACATGTGTGGCTTCGGAGCGTATCTGCTTCTAGGTTTTCGAATACGAAATAACTTTGAAGGGAAATGTACACATATGTGTATATGCCCTTGAAAAGGTTAAATACAATTTGATGTGGTGTGGCCATGTCTTAAATAAACCTACGCGAACGTCATACACAATACCATAGACAAAGAAAGGGGAATTCCCGAACTGCGATCGTCGTTTTACTCCCCGGTATTTGTTTGCGGTGATGTGACATTTGTTTTGTTTGTAGTAGTTACTGACTGTGCTCTGATCTAAAGTATTGTTTGATTAAATCGTTATTTGCCTGTTTTGCTTGGCGACTATTTTCGTTATGAAAATAATTAAATATTGAGTTATATTATAAAATGTCGAAACGGTCATATCCTAGTGGATCTGAAAAAGGAAAAAGTTTTACATCAGAAAATAGTAATTGAAAAGTTACCAAAATTAACATCATATTTTCTAATACTAGAAAAATTCTGTAAGTAGAAATCAAATAATAAACCTTCCACATGATGAGTCACCTCAATCACAAATTGCGGGCATTTCTGAACCTTCATGTTCTACACTAAATCCAACCAAATTTGAAAAGGAGATTGAATCAGAAAGCGACTGTCCCTATGACGAAAGTGCAACAATAAAAACCGACAACTATGTCAATTGAATAACAGTTTTCCAACACAGAAGAATTAATATCACAAGACCCCGCCGATTATTTTACTGAAATAAATCGCGAAATTTTAATTTGTAAGGGATCAGTATCTTTTCGAAATGAAGATTCTAACTTTTCCGAAGCATTTAGAACCTATAAAGATGGTAATAAATTAGTAACTAGCAATTTCAATAAAGCATTATTTATTCGCAAATTAAAGAACAGCGAAAGCGTCGAAAGAAAATGGTTGCTGGACTCGCCTTCCAAATGCTCTGTTTTTCATTCTGCTTATTTAACTCAACTGATAGCCCAGCGCATAAGCAATCTATGATGACTTATCTGGCATAAGTAGAGCGGTAGGTAGAGTAGAGTGTGTGGAATTATTGAGTGAATTTGATCCACTTCTTGCAGATTACTTAGAAAATTTTGGAATCCTGGAAAGAATAACATTTCTTATTTATCAGCAAATATCTGTAATGAGTTTATTGAAGTAATGGGAAAACAGATTCTAAAAAAAATTATAAATGAAGTTAAATCAGCAGAATATTTTTCCAATAGTATTGAAAGTACGCCCGATCTGTCTCATGTTGACCAGTTAACTTTCATCAGTCGATGCTTAAAAGACTGTGTTCCTGTTGAAATGTTTTTGAAATTCATACCTATTAAAGAGCATAAATCTAAATATTTAGCAGAAACCATCTTAAGTTCTTTAGAGATTCATGATATTTTCATAAAAGATTGCAGAGGACAAAGTTACGTCAATGCTTCAAATATGTCGGGAAAGTATAGTGGTCTACAAACAACAATCAAGGAAAAATGTGAATTTGCCACCTTTGTACCATGTGCGGGACATTTACTAAACTTGGTAGATATCCATTCTGCTGGTTGTGTACCAGAGGCATCACAGTTTTTTGAAATAGTTCAGAAAGTGTACAACTTTTTTTCGGGCTCTACCCATCGATGGAAAATATTAACAGAACTTTTAGGTTCCAAAAAGTTGTTAAAAGTCTTTCACGAACCAGATGGTTAGCCCGAGCTGATGCATTAAGCGCTTTGAGTGGAGGTTTTAAACAAATAATAGAAGCTTTAATCACCATCGCAAATGATACTGAACAGGTACGAGAAACTAGAGACGAAGCCCTTAGTCTGTCTAGGAAAATGGACAATCTAGAATTTATTATACTGACGGAAATCTGGAGCTCTATATTGGAAAGAATAGACAAAACCAGTGATTATCTCCAGAAAAAAACAATAACACTGGACGTTTTAACCAATTTGTTCACTTCAATTTATTAATTTTATAACTAACCTCAGGGATAAATTTGATCATTTCGAATTATCCGCCAAAGAAAAAAAAAACAGAATCTGACTACAACAATATCTCTAAGAACAAGATGTAGAAGCTCACGCCAGAGTTTTTTATGGCCCTGTGCCATCAGTCCAACTGAATGGAAAAGAGCGATACAACGTAGAAACCTTTCTTCCAATAATCGATACTTTGAATATTCATTTAAAACAGCGACTAAGTTCGTATGAGACCATTTGTCAACGTTTTAGTTTATTTTTCACTTGAAAACTCTGAATCCCATGAAATACGACAAAGTAGCAAAAAATTTCTGAAATCTATCACGAAGATGTAAATGTAAAAAGTTGGAAATATAATGTCAACATTTAGAATACTTAAAACATGTTCAGAGTGAAAACGAAGCACTTGATAGTACAGGAAGTATATCATCTTTCAAACCAAAGCGAAATTGAAGACACATTTCCTAAAGTAGAAATTGCATTGAGAATATTATTAAGCATGATGGTAACTAACTGCAGCGGAGAATGCTCCTTCTCCAAATTGAAACGAATTAAGAAGTACAATGCTTCAAGGGAGATAAATCAGTTTTTCGCAGATGTCCGTAGAATGTGATATTCTCAATACCATAGATTTTGAAGAAGTGATTAACGATTTTGCCCATCTTAAAACTAGAAGGGTACCTTTGCAATCAACATAGATTTAATCCAAGGATTTAATGCTAGACCAGTTATTTTTGTGGATTATATTTCTTATTATTTTACTAGCTGACCCGGCAAACTCTTTCGCCTTAAAGGCCCGTGAACATGCCACATAAAATTGACCATGGAAAAAACATGTATGTTCTAAATTCAAACCACAAACTTTTAAGGATTGGCCTTGTGATTTGTTGATGGTCATGGCAAATGCAAGACGGATCGGAAATTGAAGTCTTTTAAATTCAAACGGTATATCGGTTGGAATCATCGAAATGAGAACTTCCTCACCTTTGAATTTTCCTTTCAGTATCGTCGCGTAAATTACATTGTTCATCAATTTACTAACCACCAAACGCGTACAGTTGCACAGTTTTGGTTGGTTTATGTTTCGAAGCATGATTACTTCGGAGCCAACCTTTAGGCGTAAATTGTGCGGTGGTAAGCCAAGCACATCCAAGGAGTTTAAAAATTCATTTGAATAGTTGGTTGCTTCATCTTCATTTGTGACGCAGTCAATAGATTTGAATGAATGCATTGTTCCAATGATCTTATTTTGAATTATGTAGTTCAGGTCATCTACATCTTTATTCTTAGCCGCTAAAATTGCTCGCTCACTCAACCATTCATTATTTTTGTAGTTAGAAATAATATTTGGAAATACATTGTTGATAAGTTCGTCTTTTGATGAGACATAATTACAGAAATTATTTGGAAATGATATCAATCCGCTCGATTCATCGACAGGTACTTGACCATTACCGATAGTCAGCAATTGCTCCGAGAAATCTTCAGCAACAGCAATGTAACTCTCATGTTTGTTGTCAGCTGCAGTTTCTTCACATAGAGCCATAGATTCGACGATTTGAGGCAAGCGTTTAATTCGTCGGCAGCCGTAGATCTTGGAATTACTGGCAGTGTTTGGCGGAAATCGCCAGACAGTAAAGTCAATGCTCCTCCAAAACATCTCGAGACATTGCGTAAATCTTTCAATGTTTGGTTAAGTGCTTCTAATGCACGTTTATGCGCCATTGTGCATTCGTCCCACATGATGGTTTTCGATGCCGACAAAACTTAGGCCATTGCTGAGAGTTTTGCAATATAACACGTTGATTCTTCAATAGTTTGAAGATTTTACGGTAATTTTAATGCTGAATGAGCCGTACGGCCTCCTTCTAACAATGTGGCTGCTATTCCAGAAGAAGCAACAGCAACCGCTATGTTGGATCTCGCACGAACAGTGGCTAAAACTACTGACATGAGGAATGTCTTACCAGTTCCACCAGGGGCATCTGGGAAATACAAATCACCATTTTCATCATCGATTGCCTTCATTAAAGTATTATAAACTTCCTTTTTTTTCGTTTTATAATTCACTTCACTTTTTTAATATTGATTTCTTACAAAAACCAAATTGGCATCTATACGTCCAAGTCACACGGGAACCCTGTCGAACGGGATGAACAGTATCCTATGTCCGTCTCCTGGCTCTAAGCTACCTACCCACCAATTTTCAGCCATATCTGTACAGCCGTTCTTGAGTTATAAATAGTGTAACTAACACGACTTTCTTTTATATATCTATCTTAACTAAATAGTGTTTTGTCAAGGTTATAGAGGCCCCATTATCCAAATGTGCCTAGGGTCTTAAATAGTTTAAAGACTCTCCAAGGCATTCTGCAGACTTGTGTTCAACAGAAATATAATAGGAAGAATTAACCAAACTGAAAATCTTAATCATTCTAGTGAATGTACTTATAAACACATCCTACTGGGAGGAGTGGAAACCAGATGCATACCGTTGCAACAGAATTTTTTTTGATTACTGCCACTGCAAAAGAATCTTCAAAAAACATTGATAGGTTAGGTAAAAAAAGAAAAATTTCTTTGGTCAAAACCGTGTTTTATTCAAACTACATAGTTATATGAATTAATAACACATCAAATAAATACAGCGACATAATGATCCCTTAAACGAGATCACCACTATATTTTTAACATGTCAAAATGTAATAATAAACTTATATTTAAACGTACTTTAGAAAATGAGACCACAATAAAAAGTTAACGGCTTCCTTTAACATAATACAGCACAGTTTATTGCATATTAACAAAGTCATGTTTCAACAGGAGGATCATGTAACCTCAATTTCTTTACCACCTGAATATTCAAACCAACATTAAGAACAAAAAAATCATAGTAAAGCAATTCTCAAAATTTCAATGAACCTTAAATGAAAAAATTATGTGAGCATAATTGTCTGAGCTGCCTAAGTTTTCATATATATTATCCAAGAGAATAAAAATTTCATCATGGATATATAGAATGAAAAACTTGTCAATATGGCATATTGCTGATGAAAAGAACTGATTTTTTCTGTATATCAAATTTGGGCCTCTTATGAATTGGTACTGAGCATGATTTTAAGGAGGTTCAATCAAATTCTGAGATAATAAGTCAACATTTCTTAACAAATTTTTGGCTCTCCACTTAGTATAATGTGTAGTGAAAGAACTGAAATAATCAATCATTTCAAAAATATCTGTGACTTGTATAAAAATATTATTTCATGAATTTTTGGTACAGGAATTCAAACAGCCACTAGCACGCTTCAAAATATTCGACTTAATTTTCAAAATTCTTATCACAATAATGATATATATATACAAAATTGTCAAATTGTGTGGACCAATATATCACTGATCTCTCTCACTCTCACTTTGTGAATATAGAGAGCTTTTCTAATCTTAACTTTATACATTATCTAAATTATAATCTTAGTTAACAAATCACACTATGATTTATTGTTTCTATTTCGATTGACAGTCATCAGTTAATTGTGATTTATGAAGACCTTTCAAATGATGCTTTGGATGTAATGTATCCTGAGCAAATTGGACTATAATATCTTCACCAACCCTTTCACCAATTATATTTGAAGTGTTTAGAAACCATTATCAATTTCAAATTGAATTTTCCTTCATGTGGAATACTGGCAAAAGTGAGAAATTCCAAATTCGATGGAGAACTGAAATCTTCAGAGAAATTCTTCTGAAATACAATTTTTACTACAGTCTTTTTTGTTTTATAATTGGCGCAAACAATCAGGGGTTCCTGATTAAATTTTTGACGGTAAATGAGAATATTAGTTACTGCAATTTTAATTATGTAAAGGATTGTCTCATTTTTAATTTAATTAGTCGGTTTATCATCAAGAAATATTGAATTGAAGCTATTGACAATTGCGCAATAAGTAAATGAGGGAACAGTTACGATTTGATGGTGCTAATTTTTCTAATACCTTAGAGCCTGAATAGCAATGCCAACAAAGTATTTTCAGCAATAAATCATTTGAGTTTTTGGAACAAATTTGAGAAAGAAATCTTATAAATGAACTTGAATGATTTTCAAAGTTTATTTATCGAAATAATTATGGAATTCAAGAAATTAAAATGTTTTATGAATAGTAACTTCAATATGGTGGATGACATGTACTCGTTAATTTTTGCTTGGAAACTAATTCTTATTCTTAGCCACATAACAAGTTCAACCGACCAGTTTTCCAACTACTCAGAAAGTTATTTTTTTAATTGTTCACTTTTTTCTGATTATAAGATGAAATCTGCAATATTTATTTCAAAAAGTTCAGTTATTTTGAGGGAATAGTTTGAGTTTTTCATTTCTATAACTTATAGTGAAGTTGAATTATGCTTTTCAGTTTTTATCTCTATAAGTTTTTTATAGAAAATTTTAAATTAAGAAGATATAATAGCTTTCCAATTTTTGAGGTTTTGCCAAATTAATTTTCTTTCAAGGAATTTCTCACAAAATTCCTTTCAACTGCTTAGATAATAGAAAAATGATTATTAGTATGTATGAAGTAAGGTATTACTTGGAAAATGCAATTTGGAGCGAATTTGAAGAATAAATATTTGACTCAAAAATTTTTTTCTCACAAGAGAGCTCAGAAAGGAAAATTTGAATTTTTTGATGCACATCTCGAGTATTTTTCGTTTTTCAAACAACAATGACATTCATTTTGTAGGTATTTTTGTAACACTCAATTTCCGAATAATTTTTCATTCTTCAATACTAAAGAAATTCAAATAAATGATCTAACATTATGTTTCAAAATAAAATCATCGATTTATCAGAGAGTTAGCTTGCTCAACAGAAATTACAATGGTATTCAATGATTGAATACATTCTTTGATTTGGGGAATTGTTTCTGTCATTATGAATTCCTACTTTTGTTATGAAAATGTATTGTGTAACTAATCATTTATTTTTGTGATGTTCTAAGTCAATTCTTGATACAACAACTTAATCATTCAGTTCTTAACATGTGAACTGAATGAAGTGAAAATCATGAAAAATTTTGCTTCTAAAAAGAACATATATTATTCGTTTAATAAGAAAAATGATATAAAAAAATAAATATTTCCTTTATTTTATTTTTTATATCAACTATCTGAATTTAAAAAAGAATAATTGCACAATATCTGCTGGTAACAAAAATAACATCCGATCGAGAAACCAATATTCAGAAAGAGAAAGGCAAAAAGATGCATCATATGACACTGTAATGCTGAGGCTATTAATAATATATATCAGTCAAAGAAAGTTATGTTAGGCAAGCAACTACAAAATGGACGATATCATTTGGTTATGAAAATTTAGGTCATTAATTCTTTGCTGTTGAATATTGAAGATCGAGAAAAAATTTTCTGTTTTCGAAAAAGGGTAATGACGTAAAGAAGTCATAACACGCAACCCAAACAAATTTAACGAATTCGAAGAACTATGCAAACAAAAGGATTGAATCGACATAAAGGAGCTTATTATTATTGACATTCAAATTGTTCAAGTCCAGAATTAATTGAAACCCCTGTTCCTAGAGGTAGATCAAAAACAACAATAACTCGAAAAAACTGTTCTATTTTTTAGATATGGTTCTAAATAAGAATTGATTTGTAATCGGAATTTCTCTAGAAGCATTATATTTTTCCACAAGAAGCGTTATTATATTATTAGTTTAACGAAATTGGTAGGAACCTGTCTGGAAATTTTTTGTGGTGGGGTTGGTAAGTAGCACCTTCTGTGCTTATTACATCCCTATTGAATCTTAAACTATGAAAGAAATTGCGAATAAAAAAATACTATTGCATTCTTCAAACGAATTTGAACGTTTCCTTTGGGAAACCTTAGACTCTGGTATCTTACATATGTGTTAACAATAACAGTCTCTGAATATACAAAAAATTGTATCAAAATAATAGGGATCGAAAACGTCATAAATTATTTATGAATAAGTGTGTAGAGTGAATATTTTCACATTTTGTGGCATCGATAATTTTAGGCACCAAGTATCAAAAAAAATAAATCCATTTAGTCACTGTTCTGCTTCGCGTTCTTTTCTTTGTTCAGTCATCATCTTTCTTTTCAGGCTTGAGATCCACCATTGCGTGCAATTCTTCGGCACTGTATCTGTAAAGAGGGAGAAGAGAGTTTTATCAAATGAAATCAACTGAAAAACCATGATCATATATTTAAGTAGGTATTGATTGCACTGTCTATCACGCTGAGGTATGTGCAATGGCTCAATGCGATCAGGAAAGTATAAATCTAACCCAACCTCAACAAGGCTTTTTTATACTCACTGACTTGTCTAGTCAAATTACAGCTGAAGTAGTTCGGTTTGTAAATATAGCAATCAAAATGCAAACGTTCGCTAGAGATTATAGTATAAGTTTTGCGTGAATCCCTGGCCTTTCGAATCAGGTAATGAGAAAGCGGATGAACTAGTCAGAAATGGAGGACCTCGGTAGAAAGACAGGAACCTGCTTGTGGCATTTTGTATGGAAGTGTCCACAGAGAAGTGGGTAAATACTTGACAAGAAATAAACTTGAAGCTTTGCAATCATTGACAGAAGCTTCAAATAATTGGGTAGAAAAGAATGAGAATTGCATGTCTTCTCACAGGTAATTGTCACTTGCGCCAGGATAGCCGATTATGCCCATGTTGTGACATGGACTAAACGAAGGAATGAAACCTGTTAAAGTTTCAAATTCAGGCATTCAAAGATTCTAGCTTGCCAGGCAGAGAAAAAGCAACAATCATAGAAAATCTCATAAGACCATCAGGCGATTCATGAAGCTGCTGCAGACAATCAGAGGGAACATCTGAACACACACGGTGAAAAAGGATCGAATGTATTAAGGCCCGACAGCAAAGTAGAGGACACACAAAAATAATGTTAAAGTTATTTGGTCAACAGTTTCATCGCAAATAATGTATTGTGAAGTGGTGATAAATTAATTTTGTCCATTTAGTGCTAAATTGCGGTTCGATTACTACCTTTATATATTTTTGTCAGTTAGTACAATATGAAAACACTTACCCAAGGAGATTTTGAAGATCACAAACGAACCGATAAACGTAACGTTTCCCGGCAGTCTTGTGGATGATATTTTTATCATAGTAATATCTGAGACCACGTGACAGTTTTTCGTAGTTCATCTTGGGTTTGTTCTTCCTGATACCCCATCGCCGTGCAACTTCGTCGGGATCAGTTAGCTTGAACTCCCAGCCGTCCCCAGTCCACGATATGAAACCTTGACATGTTTTGTCCGTCAAAAGTTCCAGAAGGAATTGCCAGAGTTGAATCGGCCCGGATCCTATAAGGAAAAAATATTTGAGAAATTGAAAGGCATTCGAATATATATATATATATATATATATATATATATATATATATATATATATATATATATATATATATATATATATATATATAGAATATATCATACAACAAATAAGACTCTGAGGGTCGTAATACAATAACTGAGCCGTAGCTTCTCTGTCCTTCACTAAATTTGAAATAAATGTTTCATTCAACATAGTGAAAAGAATAAATAAACAACATACTTATTTGCTTTAAATAATTGAATCGGAACGATTCCGAAAAGAATATTCTACAGAACAGAAACTTCAAGTAATCAATTATATATCGAAATTATAGGTTGATATTCCAGTAGCCAGCAAGATGCAGTATTGTGTAATTACAACTAATGAAAACGAAATAGCAATATTTAAGTTATTAAATAACCGGCGGGAGAGAATATAATTTGAAATTAATAAAAATAAAAACAAGGTAACAATACTCAGACATATAATGAACCTTCCCATTGTTCGAATGACCTTGCTTCTGCAACTATTAAAACGATTTAACATTTAGGTTGATGATGAGTCGACTCTTGTCGATTTTCATTGCGTCTGATTGTCGGTTTTACAGGGTGACACACGGGAAACATGTATTTTTGAGTATTATCTTAAAAATTATAATTCAACTCAAAAAAGAAAAAAAAAATTTTGTTTATCCAATGCAAAACTGTGTGAGAAATTGAGATGGATATTGGATCGACGGCGAAATTCACGCTGTTGGTTTTTCACAAGTCATTCTAAAAGCATTTGTTTCATGTATGCTTCGCCTACAAGAACGACAAAACGTATATATACACATTCCCAACATTTTCAGAAGTTGTTCGAGGAGCCGTTCGGACTTCTATTTGTTTCCTAAAGTGAAATCTGCATTGAAAGGAACAAGATTTGAGGCGTTGAAGCTGTGAAAAAGTAGGGTCACAATTCCAGAAGGAGCTGGCGAAAGAAGACTTCTATTACTATTTAGAACAATGGCTAGAACAATGGACGTACGGATCTTTGTAGCAGTAGAGACAGTAGTAATATAATAATATTGATCAATCAAAATAAAATGCTATACAGCGACAGTCCTATTATTTAATAGCTACACCTCGTAAATTATTTGAATAGAACAATAATTTTTAAATTGTTCCATTTTGCTTCAAGAAGAGATAAGGTTTCCCATGTGGGTCGAAAAGAGCAAAGCGAATACAAACAAGGTTCAATTTGAATATTATATAATGAAACGACTGCACTTTAAGATTGTTATGGTTTCATCAGTATCGTATCACTGAGATATTCAAGTGAACCGATCTCAAAATAAGTCGAATCCTAGATAATAAAATTCAGTATTTTATACCGGATGGCGTTTTTATGAGTCGAAATTAGTCACCGATCTACTGAGACGTGAAGTAATAGAGTGTTAGTGGAATATAATGATGAATAACGAATTAGCACTTTTTGCATTAGTTTTACCTGTGAAACATGGGCCTCCAGCACCGGCGTTATTGGGATATCCTCCTATCATGCCGTTCTGGAGCATTGGCTTGGAGTCGGGCACTAAGGGGTTTAGGGCGTCCCTACCTGGCATGCCCGCCGAAAGAAATGCGGGATGTGTATGTTGATGCGCGTGCACTATCGAAGTTAAATCGTGGTTGTGCGTCCATTGGTCCGGGATGTTGTTCGTCCCACTCGGGACCGTCTGGAACGGCGTCCCGTCATAAGGTGAGCCGTACGTCTCGTAGTTATCGTTATACCTTCCGCCGCCTGAAACAGAACATAATTCAATTAAATACTCAGGGAAACTCGAAAAATAACTTTGATAACTTTTTTCACTCTAAACACAAAGATTACCAGGTTGTTCAATAAGTTTTGTCGTTCGATAAGAGAGGGCGTTGCTACTAGTCCAAATTTGTTTTGTTTTGTTGGTACACTCTTCATATGAACGTATGTGAAGGCTCATTTCAATCTGTCGATTCATTGTTTGTTTAAAAGCCATTTAGTGTCGCCGTGTCACAGTATTTTTGTACAATAGAAAAAATTGAATGTCGTGGAGTGATAAAATTCTTATTTTTGGAAGGTTTAGCACCAAAAGAAATTCACGAACGAATGTTAAGAGTGTATAAATGATTGTTCACCTACAATTAGAACAGTAGAAAGATGGATTGCTGAATTTAAACGTTCTCGTACAAGCCTTGAAGACGATCCACGTGAAGGACGTCCAAAAAGCGCATCAACACCAGAAATCATAGCCAAAATACACTATATGGTTTTGGAAGATCGTCGATTGACTGAGAGGGATTTAGTGGAGGCTCTACACATCTCATTAGGCAGTGTGAGCCATATTTTAAGTGAAATTTTGGGTTTTAGAAAGCTGTGTGCACAATGGCTGCCGCATTCGCTAACAATGGAACAAAAACACAGTTGAATGCGACTTCTTCAGCAACATTCTGAACGTTTTAAAAAGGATAAAGTGGATTTTGTGCGTCGATTCATCACTATGGATGAGACTTGGGTCTATCACCATGATCCTAAATCAAAACGAGAGACTAAAGAGTGGTGTGAACCTGGTTGTTTGGCTTCGAAACGAGTTCGTGTCCGGAAATCGGCCAAGAAGGTTATGGCATCTTGGGATGCGAAAGGAATTTTATTTGTGGATTACTTGCAAACTGGTGAAACAATTGATTCTGAATATTATTGCAACCTTTTGGACCAGTTGACGGAAAAAATTCGAAAAAAGACCCGGTTTGCAAAAGAAAAAAATCCTTTTTCATCAGGACAATGCACCGTGTCACAACAGCATTTTGACAATGGCTAAAATCCATGAATGAAGTTTGAATTGTTGGAGCATCCACCGTATTCACCAGATTTGGCCCCATGCGACTTCCATCTGTTTCCAGATCTCAAAAAATTCATGCGTGGCAAGCGTTTTTCATCAAATGAAGAGGTCATAACATCTGTTATGACCACTTCAGGGATGGGGTCCACAGATTGGAGAGGATCGTTGAAGCAAGTGTATTAATGTTCAGGGAGATTATACTGAATAATGAATATTTTGAACCATAACATTGTGTTTTTCTTATCGAACGACAAAACTTATTGAACAACCTAGTACATTAATTTTTCTCTTGAACGTGGTCATTATAAGAGGCGAACCCCTTGAAGGCGTTTGTTACCAGTGGAGCACATCAGTTTATGAATAATGTATGATTGCTTAGAGTGTCTTTTTTGCGTTATTCGTATTTTATTATTGCTCAAAATTACAGAAAATCGGAACAACGAACATGTGTTGATGAAGATACATTTGGGAACAAGTGCTGGGAAAAACACGAATGTAATTGCCGCACTCTATTGATAGCGACCCTCACACTAGGCGGCTTTCGACATAAACAGACGAATACACCGAACTTGTACGCCTTGCAATATCGTCGAGAGAGAATTCAAACTGTTCTTGGAATATCGAAAACTAGTATTTCGAAAATTTTGAATGAAAATTCGCTGGCTGTTCAGATGTGTGCGAGATTCATTCTAACATTACAGACGGATGAGCAGAAAGACATTCAAATTGTTCAGGACAACTTATGAATGGTCAATAAAGATGAAAATCTGTTCGACAAGATTATAACAGGTGAATCGTAGTTCATGGTTAAGATCCCGAAAACAAACATCAATAATCTCAGTAGAAGCTTTCATTTGGCCACGGCCGAACAAGGACGTCAAGTCAATGATGAATCATTTTTCTTATTATGATGGGCTGGTGCTTCAAGAGTATGCTATTGAAAGTCAGGTAATCAACACAGAATGTTATGTTCTGAAAAGATTGAGCAAATAAGAAAACGTACATAGCTTTGATTGACTTCCTTATCGAACTGAGGCGCCAGCATATCATCGAGCTCTGTGGAGCAATATTTGACAAAACAAAAGTTCCTACAGCTTTTTCAGCCTCAATAGAGTTCTAATATAGCTTCCTGCGACTTTTAGCTGTTTTAAAGAATGAAAGCTTCGCTTAAAAGACATCGATTCGACGACAGACGAATGCTGGAGGAATAAATCGATGAACGCTCTGAGGTGATACCGAAAAGACAGTACTAGGATTGCATCCAGAACAGGAAAAGGTCTTGGGAGTATGTGGCAAGAATGCCACAAGCCCTTAAAAATAATATGGAGGTAGATGAGATATTTTTAGGATAATCCTCGTAATTCAGCGACCAACTACAAAATAGATTTCACCCATGTGGGATATTTTCAGTGTAGTCATAAATATATCAGTAATTCCTCTAATATATTATTCATAACGAAATCATTGAAGCTTTTCTGGAAAATGTTTAATTTATTCGTGTAGATAAACTGCGTCAGGTGTGTAATTCACCAGCGTAGGTATTTAAAGACCGGTCCCACGCTACCACCACTTGGCTCAGCCCCATTCGAAAAACCGTGTCATGCATCGCTGAAGATACGAATCGCTAACATGTATGAATGTGCACCACTCGATATGGTTCGTAATTTTTATGGTCGAGACTACAAATACTTTCAACGACGACAGGTGCGAAATACATTAGAAATATTTGGAGTATAAACTTTTCGTTTCAATATAAGCTTGGAATATTTCATTCGGCTTTGCGATATTTATTAAGGGGTCTACAGACGACTTGGTGTCGACCTTGTTGCCAATTTGGTTGCTCCATGGTTTCCATAGTCAATCAATTCTGTATGTATGTAATCTTGTCGCCAATTTTATTTTCCAATCGGTTTTGTTGCGTATTCTCACCACGGAAAAAAGAAGAGATTAGCGTTTGACCGCGAATTTGTGTACAAGCGTTGAACAACTCCCCTAAAATGGCAAGTTCGCAACAAGGTTGACAACCAAGTACAGTAGGTAGTTTAAACTTTTTAATTCTCTTCGAAAATTTCTGACAGGTTTAAAATCACTCCCAATGCCCATTGGATTCATATTTTATTCATTTTTCAAGGAATATTCTTTGTTATCGAACCAAAAATTAATGCTTCAAAAAATACTGCCAGATGTTATTGACCTTCACGTTTAATTTTGAATTCAGAGCTTTGTTGGCAGTAATGTAGTCACGCAAATAAGCGACCCTTATTTGGCACATTAATAGAACGTGACGGCTATTGAATAAAATGATATTTAATTATAAACTATATAAGGATAAATGGACACTTATTCAATGGTTCAAAATTCCGCCTTGTCTTCTAACCTAACGGATAGTCCCACAATAAAAATATTAATTAATCATTTTCAAGAGAAGTGAGAAATATAAGTAATAAATACACAAGCGACTTGAAATATGTACTTACCAGATCTGACGAAATTTTTGACATAATTGTGTGGATGATACTTAGATTCTAATAAGCTATTGGCAGCGTAAAACTCGGGCGAACTTTCCGCCAGATATTGCTGATGTTGGTTGGCTTCCAGCGCCTGATACTCGCCGTGATCATCGGGCGAGTAATGAGGCGTCTGGAAGAGGTGCGAGGGGTCCTGTTGGTCGTTGCCGCCTCCTCCGCCGCCGCTCAGCGGCTGCAGGTTGTCCATCGGGCCGAAGTTACTCGATTCGCTGGGCGTGCACGAACCTTTGTAACCTGTAAGAAATACAACGATAAAAATAAGTGAGGGAATTCTGGAGAGACCCATCTTTGGATCCTTTGAAAACAATGCAGATTTCTCAGAAAATATAGAACTAGAAATTAACCTCTCCGGACAATGTCAAACGAAATATTTGAGTTTGATACTGAATACATGGATCAGATTGTTTGATGCTTCAACGATGAAATAGACACGTTGCATTTGCTAACATTAGGCTGTATCTAGGAATGTTTCAGGTACTTATTTTATCAAATTGAATCAAAAATATAAAATGTAAAGGAACGCATAAAACAAGTCAGTTATTCCAGTTAGTATTTATTGAAGACCTTATTCAACAACTTCGTCAAAAATTGTTACCTATATCGAAATTACAAATACATATAATGACTTGGCAATATAACAATTTCGATTGCTAAGGAAAACTAAATAGTGCACTTAGGAATAAAGTTTTTAAATAGTAGACTACGTTGTCCTGCGATCGCCAAGTTACTATATTTATTGAAGAAATGTCTAATTTCGATACGATTATTACAAATGTTGGAAGGTTGGGTAATACACACAACCAAATTTATATTACCTCAGGGGTTTTGGAAATTTCGAAGGATTGTTAAAATTGATCCTTTTTGAGATATTTCAATTGAAAAAAGAAATAAATCAAGGTTTCTTTTGAGAAAGGAACAAATAAAAGAGAATAAGAGACTCTTTCCGCATGTAGTAAAAAAATTGAAAATTTCTCACGGAGTAGGTGTTTTTTTCTCGACCTCAGTAGCTTGTATTACCTCTTCTAGCTGTGATACAAGCCTGAATCCGTCTAGGCATGCTTTGTATTAGGTTTTTACCTCCTCTGGGGTGATATTCTGCCACTCTTCTGTGGCGGCTTGGATGAGCTGTTGTGTAGTTCTTGGATTATCCTGGCGCGATCTAATTTTCCTTTTGCGATTATCCCATAAATGTTCAATAGGATTTAGATCTGGAGAGCAAGCTGGCCAGTCAAAAATAGCGATTCCCCTCTGTTTCAAGATAATGTCGAGCGACGTTGCTGGTATGCGGAGGTGCATTACCTTGCATAAAAGTGGAATTCTCACCGTGGGTACCTCGTCAGAGTCTCACTATGGGTTCCGGCACTAGGTCCACGTAATTTCTAGCCGTTACACTCGCAGGAAACGAAATCAACTCTGTTTTGCCTCCCAGCATAATGCCACACCAAAACATCACAGTGCCCCCTTGGTATTTCGGAATTTGTCTTGCTGCTTGGAGTCTAGCTTGTCTTCCAAGACCCCTTAGAACCCGAATTCGGAGGTCATCTGATCGAACACCAGTTCTGGTCTCAAACGAAAAAAGAACATTTCTCCAATTCTCAATATTCCAATTTTCGTGCTCGATACACCAATTTAGTCTGTTAATTTTTTGTTGGCTGGTTAGCTCTGGTACTTTTAAAGGCGAAATCTTTGACGTATCGTTTCGACTGATACACTGATGCCTGTTGCTTCCAGAAATTGCCTTTGGAGTATGGGCTGCGACGTACTAGGGTCTCTTCTTGCAATTTGGCACAAAAGCGGTCTTGTTCTTCAGAAGTGATCTTCCTACGATTTCTTCTAGACCTATTTTGCAGAGATTGTAGCTCCACGTATCGGGCTTAGGTTTTTGAAATCACCCGCTGTGATAGCCCCATTGTGGCGGTTATATCCCTCTGTGTCACCCCTTCTTCAACGAGAGCAATTATTCGATCTCTCAACACATCGGACAATCCAACGTAAGGCATTTTCAATTATGATTATAGGTTTTTCAAATTTTGAAATTCACAATTTCAAATCTCAGTGACGACTGAGTACAATATCCCGAACATGTGGTGATAATTCAACATTTCTTAAAATACTATCCAGTTTGTTTTCTTCACAAGTACCGAGTGATTCCACATGAATTTGGTTGTGTGTATTTGATGACAAAGATGTAGGAAAAGTATTTGCATAGATACAAACATTTTAGTAGTTTATAATGTTGTCTAGTATTATTCCAAAATTTCGCATTTGTATGGTAAAAAACCATAGGTTAGATTAGAGAGTATATAGAGCGTTCTGTGAAAAACGACCTGAACTATAGCTCCTACAAATGTTCATCGTTTTCAATAAAGCAAAAATCTTGAATGACATTCTAACAGCCTGAAAAGTTTTCATTGGTCTGTCACTTTCAGGAATACCGGAAGTTGACCTTCACTTGAAGTTCCTGATGAGTAGGTATTACTTGAAACGCTGTATTTTCCGAGAAAAAAGAAATTATCGAAAAATTTCGAAAGAAAAGCTCATTTCCAATTCATCAAAGTAATGCAATTATAGAGGACACTTATTGCTCAATTCAGCCTATAAAATTATGTCAAATATCCTACTGGATAGGCTGACCGGGTTCAGGAAAAGTAGATCCACAATGACGAACTGTTTACACTAAGGCAAGTACTTGAAAAGGGGTGGGAATACAATCGAACCATACAAAACCTCTTTATGGATTTCTGGCAGGCGCGTGGCAGCATAATAAGGGCACAAACATGGAACGCAATATCTATACCGAAAAAGCTCATTAATATGACAAAACTTTGTATGGACGGAACCAAAGCAAAGGTTCGACTGGAAAGTACGACCTCTGAAGATTTCAGAATAAAAAATGGTCTCAAGCAAGGCGATGCACTGTCCCCTTTACTATTCAATGTAGTCCTGGAAAAACCGTACGAGAAGAACAAATAAGAGCGGAGATTCTCAGAGCTACGGGTCCCAAACTATTGCTTGCGTATGCAGATGATATAGATCTCGTTGGAAATACAGGAAAGGTGGGCTTGAAATTCAACGAGGAGAAGACAAAGTACATGTGCCTCAACAGACAGGGACGTAGAGATAGGCTAGGACCAAATACAGCGATCGAAAGAGTAGAGCAATTCGCATACCTTGGAGCTACAATAACAGCAGATAACGCCACGACAGAAGAGATAAAAGATAGAATCCAATCGGCCAACTGATGAATGTATGCTCTGGAGAAGCTTCTGAGATCAAAATGTTTATCTAGAATGTCGAAGCTAGTTTATGAATCGATAATAAGACCTATTGTCACCTACGGGTGTGAAACCTGGACACTAACCAAAGACAATGAGGAAAAGCTTAG
This sequence comes from Cryptolaemus montrouzieri, assembly GCA_013387265.2. NCBI lineage: Eukaryota > Metazoa > Arthropoda > Insecta > Coleoptera > Coccinellidae > Cryptolaemus > Cryptolaemus montrouzieri. Next base: position 133,322,508 of record JABFTP020000185.1, read on the forward strand.
ACGGTTCGTGCGTAAGATTCTACGGAAAATCTACGGCCCCCACCATGACCCCACTACAGTATCAATACCGTAGCTAATGCGGAACTAAAAGAGCTATACAGAGACAGTAACATCATCCAGGAAATCAAGGCGCAGCGGTTGAGGTGGGCAGGTCATGTCCAAAGAATGGGGAACGAAAGGCTTGTGAAGCTGATGAGGGAGGAGATATCACACGGAAGGAGATCACCAGGACATCCCCTTTGATCCAAACCTAATGGAAGATCGCAATAGGTGGAGGAGTATTGTGAAGTTAGCCAAGACCCAACCAGGATTGTAGCGCTTTTTGATTTTGAATGCAATGCGTAATATCGGCTACTGTTTGAGTTCGTGATAAAATTCTTCTGTTCTAGAAAGTGTTTTGGTCATCATTTTAGTTCAGATAACTGACATTAGTTCGTATTTTGGATAAAAAAAAGACTCAGATCTAAGAGACAATTACAGAGCTCCATTTGTGTTAACGAATTTCAAATGCCTATAACACTGATATTGACAACTACCTGCTTACAGTGAAACGACACGTTGCTAAAGCCAAGCGGATTAAACAAAGCTGATAAATTTTTTCTATTTTGTATCAGTAGAACGGAAGTCTGGAATGGTTTTTGCTTCCTTTCTCATTATCAAGACCTAATATTATTTATTAGATTTCGAGTGAGTTGTACCAAATTTCTGTAATTAAATAAAGTTTTCAATGTTGACGTTTGTCGATTTCAAGAAACAGATTGAAATGCCGACATAAAAATATGATTTCCATTAGTAAACAGCTTTTTTACTTTGAACATTCTACTTATACTATAACGTACCAAATGTCTGATAATTATTTCGATATTAGACTTACCATCTTTGATATGGTTGTAGGCGGGACTTCTTTGGAGATGTAAAAATGAGGGGGGACCTGGGGGAGGTGATCCTTCATCTCTTATCTCTTCTGACGGAGGACACGCTGGACTCCTTAACTGTCCATAGGTTCCTGCAAATTAAAAAATCAACGGTAAGAATTGTACAATCATAACGTAAAATTTTTCGACCTTTATTGGAGATAATCTCCGACCATAAAGTTTCGTCACAATAGATGAACGGAACGGGACTGACTAGCAATTAAATTTTTGAGTAAAATACCATATACTTATACACCTGGTTATTTATGAAATCATAAATATCGAGGCAGATATCCTTGAATTTGATGGCATGACATTCTTAATCGTTTATTTCAAATTGGAACTTTTAATCTGAAGTCACGGGTAATTAATTCGCGAATGGACATGTTAGAAAATATCAAAGGTTAGTTTCAATATGGGATGAAAAAATATGAATACATTAATGCATTGTGAGGCAGTCACTCATAACGAAGATAACATTCCCACCAAAAATACAGACAGGGTGTCGATTGATTGATATAGCAATGATATATATATATAAATATATATATATATATGATATATATATATATATATATATATATATATATATATATCTATCTATCTAGCATCTGCAGAGCAGGAAATAATATTTTACTGGATAAACTTACTTGACGCACATTATTATTATTATAGTTCTTTACATAATTTTATCTCGACGAATCAAAAGTACTGTATAACTCGTTTAACTGTCTTTGCTGATGGTTCATATAGACAAAACCATTTTAATTCCTGTCACAAAATCCAAATGCTATAGGAGTCTTGGATAAGTTGCCAAAATAATAGAATCAACTGAACTCACATATTGTTGATAAATTTATTTCCAAAGTTATATCATGTAAATGAATATGTCGTTGTAGACTTTTTGGGGATATCTGGAGGTACAGTCAAGATAAACTATTGGTTCTATGCAGCGGTTATAAGACTCATCGTTACATATATGCATCGCTCATGTGGTAGACCACCACCTTAAACAACTAGCAGAAAATGTTGCTGTATGGTCGTAACGGTAGCTATGAGAACAACTCCCACCCTTAAGTATGACTTTCATAGACCCCTAGGGGTCATAGAACACCGGACTATTATAGCAAAGTGAAAAATAAGTCAATTGGACGACATATCTACATCTTGTAGGTATATGAATAGATGGATCCAAAACCATAGAAGGACCATCAGTGCCCTACACACAGTTGCACAGATTTATATACACTAATACTGATAGGCAGTCAGATAATGATTAGCGCTCTTAATTCTAATTGTTATCAGAAGCCTCGTATAGGGAACGTCATTAAATCCAGAAACGACTTGCTGACGAGGATAAATTTTTCTTCTGGTGGACGTCTGGCCACAAAACTGACTAGATCAGCTGCTCAAAAAACCACTCCCACAGATGCAGCGTTCTGTAGTTTGAACACCTCAAGCAGACGCAACTGAAATGATGGGAAGAACAGCACTAGAAATAACTCTAGGTAGATTAAATGCGCTACGGGGATGACGTAACCTCTGAGCATATTCTCTGCAAGCAAGAGAAATGCACCCTTCGGTTGCGGGACACTAGAGTGGAGCTAAAAACAAAAACCCCCAAGGAGAAATAAATCTACTGGAAAACAATTGAAGCAGGGTTATGAACAATAGATCAGTTCGGAAATCCCCGAGAAGCAACCGACTCCTTTCGATGTAATGTTAATCTTCCCAATATGTTTGCTGAGAACATTCAAATAAATAAGTATGAAGAAACCAGGGAAGCTACATATTTTTATATCGAGATAAATTCCTACTTGCTCTGGTCTGCAAAATTCTCGACTTTGATTTGAAGCTGGAATAAAAGCACCAAATAATAAAATATGATCGGCATTTTATTTGAAAAAATGCAACCCAAAAACCACTTCTGGTATAAACGAAAGTGCCACCATATAATATTTGAGCTTTTGTTTTCGGTGTATTAGCAAATATATTTTCAAATTTACTTCCCGTGGGACACCCCATATATACATACATTCACATGGTACATTAAAATTCAATCAATTATATACATTTATATCTCTAACTGAAAAGAATGAGAAACTGAATTTTCAAATCAATAAGGGAAAAAGGGTGCCATTATAAATTAAAGTATTTAATTTTCAATGCGTCTGGTTCCGGGAGGCCACTGACCGAGATAGGGACAAAATTATACCACCTTCAATATTAGCTCCAAATTCTAACACAAACCGATTTTCCAAAAAAGTTTCGACACTTAGTGAGGTCACATTTCAGGACCCATGCTTATTTTTTCAGACTTTATTAATATACAAGAATTAATCTCTTTGTAAAGGGCTGTAGATGTTTACATTTAGTCTAGACACATATCGATCAGTGCTATATTTTAAGCATTTTAAATTATTATTTATGGAGGTTTTGGTGTAGCAAACTAGACAGCGCCTGATAAGACAGGGAACATATGCCTCTGTTGACATAATAGACTACCTACTTGTTCTAAGAAGGGAAATATTTCATTTCGTATAAAATACTATTCGAGTAAAGTCTTCTTGGGCCTTATGTAAAGCGGTTGGTCCCGTGTTATTGATTTATGGAAGAAGAGAATCTTTGATCGATGGAAAAGAACGTCAATTCAAGGGTGACTGAAATAAGTGGGTAGGTAAGTTATTCGCTGGTGGGTCAACGGCCTTAGTCACGTCAATAGCACACGTTAACTGATTCAAAAACATTGGATTTAATATCCATAAAAATGTTATCATCACCTATGGATTCCAGCATCGAAAATTTACAAGGTAGATACGAAAGACAAAATGTACTTTCAGTTATTCCTTACGACTTGTAAAGTCACATTAGATAATGAATGCCATTTTTGATAAGTCTTATGCGAATGACGACGCATTACAGAAATCTTATCCGAGGACAGCTTCAGGATGTGGATCAAAGTCTAACGTAAAAACACGAAGTACGTCATCGAATTTTAGATCTGCCACGTGACGTACACGCGCTCCATTTAGTGCGCAACATCCAACATCTGTAACAATTCCGATAAATGAACCGAAACTCGTCTATTGGATAAATTCGATTTGGTTCTTCCTATAATCTAATCAGTTTACCCGGAACTCTATCAAATTTCCGATAACACGCCGACCAACTGTACGTCGTGGGCGGAGATCGGGCGCACAATTAGTTAGTTTAGACGAGAGGCGGATCTGACTCGACCAATCCCCAGGATATGCCGCTCCACGCTGCGGCAACGGCTAGATCGCAGCCTCCTCTCCGCGGCGGCTATTTTGTGCGCTCTGTAGCCACTTATTTGTGTGACTCATTCTCTGATTGTTCAGAGTATATGAGAGATGTTTCTTATGTTGGTACGTTAATTCCCCTGAATATTTGTAAGTACTTGAAATAAATCTGTTCAAAAGGAATAATAGTAACCTGAAAATGGGACATATGCAAGATGTTACATTCGTAGCCCTGATCCTTTTTGATGGTGATAACTATAGCCATTCTCCTCGATATAATGGTGCGAGTTCTAGATAGATACACTGCGTGCAAGATGTTAGGGGTATTGAATTATTTTCCAAACGAAAGTGAAAGTACCTCTTCATTCACTGTTCAGGCATTTACTGGTGAATATAAATGTAACGAAATTTATTAATATCAGGTATTACTCCAATATCAGTATTCTTTCTTTGTGACATATTGCATGATGACGTTTATGCTTTTCAGCTTGATTTGAGGTTACAAAAAGTTTGTCTCAGTGAATCCAAGACATATCCATGATCTTGCACGTGGATCATAATTTGCTACGTGGGAATGGGCGAAAGCCCTTTGGTAATACGCAGTAGTTGGTTATTTTGGTCCTGAATAGCAACTGGCAGCAATATAACTAAAAATACAGGGTTAGACATAAACCGATTTTGAGTTATTCACAGAACGAATTAACTCTTTTTGTGAATAATGGGTAGACGTTAGCACAGTTTAAAATATATTTTGATATTAAATTATATCTACATAAGGTTATAGAAAGTAATTTAATTACTTTAAACAGAGGTCTTCTATATTGTCAGGGTTCCTTTTCATTAGAGCGTTTTGACGCTGATTCAGATGGTCACGTGATTTTCAGCGTTGACAGGTGACAAGTTAATATTTTCCTTCTTCAAGGGTTGCCAATAAAAACCCTGAGGCAACCAGTTTTCTTCGATATAAAATGGCTTAGTCTCATTTTATAGACATCCAGCTATTGCGCCATATTAGCTTTCGATACTTGAACAACATAGTTAGAGGTCTTAAAAAAAGAATTTCGCAATAGATAACACTAAAGATTCCAGAAATTATACCGAATCAAAAATAGACTTCATATTCATCAATTAAGTGTTTTAACCTGAAATAAGTGATAATTGACATATTTTGACGCTGAAAACCCCTTTTCATGGGAGTGTCATGAATGCATAGAAAAAAGTCACATGACCATATTGATACGTAAACGAGCGTCAAAACGCTCCAATGAAAAGGCACCTTTATGCATCATAACGTTACTTTATTCGGCAAAGTATTGTCTAGATACGAATGTGAATTAGTTTTGATTTGTTTTTGTATTAGCTTCCATGTGGGCTAATAATATGTCTGACAATATTCTACTACCTCATAGAACCCCGAGATATAAGACATCGTTTCCCATTCATTACTTGCGTGTTACTTTCATTTTAGGTAAAGCTTTTTTTTTCATTTTGTATCGATACACTTAGTCCAGCGATTTTCCAACTTCTTGATCTCGTCCGAAAAGTAATTTTCCGGAAGGTCCGAGATGATTTCCGCGCGTCAGCTGAATTTTTTATTGATAAGCCGTTTTTTGAGGTTTAGGAACAGATAATAGTCCGAAAGGGCTAAATCGGGCGAATACGGTCGACGCGGAAGCAATTGGAGCCCTAAATCATTGATTTTAGCCATGGTTGCGATGCTCGTGCCTCTGCGCGTTATCTCGATGATGCTTCTTCCTTTTTTGAGGTAATCCACGAAGAGTACGTCATGACAAACCCAGAAAACCGACAACATAACCTTTCCGACCTATTGAGCCTTTCTCGGCCGCTTCGGAGCACTCGTGCCAGCTTCAGTCCATTGCCGGGCACTTATTCTGTTTTCTGTTGAGTAATAGTGGATCCAGGTTTCACCAACAGTTGCCAATCGATGCCAAAAGTCCACCCGATTCCGCATCAGTCCAGAGTTAGCATGCGCGTCACCTAGCGACAGGATAACTTCTTCATATGCAGAATCTCGCCCAAAATATGGCATGTGAGCTTCAGTGGAAGCGTGTACGAGGACAAAGGAAACGAAAAGTCGACCGGACAAACTCCCTGATGACATCCGTCAGTTGATAAGAGAAAAAACAGGATCAGACGAAGATTCCAGATAACCTGGATCCACAACACCGACGAGAATACAACGCAGGTGAAGATAGCCTTGAAGGACCACCGCAACGCGTGCTGGGCCGCTAAGATCGAGTCTTTAGAAGGGAATGACCATTCACTGTGGAGAATGGCGAAAATCCTACGCCAGAAGACGACACCCATGCCACCCATACAAGGTGAACGTGACTTAATATTTTCCGTTTCAGACAAAGCGGAGGCCTTTGAAGACAGCCTTGAGCGTTAGTTCACAGTGAATTTTGCAAAAGCTGACATCGACTACGTAGAGACAACTGAAGCAGAAGTACGGAAATGTCTTTCCGAAAACAACGAGGACATCATCCAACCTATCACAACGGAAGAGCTGAAAAGCGTAATCTCTCGAACAAAAGTGAGAAAAGCTCCTGGAAGATAAGATCAGTAACTGAGCACTGAAGAACCTCCCTCAGCAAGCTATTGGACAGCTGGCATCAATAACTAACGCGAGTTTGCGGCTCCAACGCTTTCCTGAGAAATGGAAAACAGCGGATGTGATTGTCATCAGGAAACCAGGTGAGTCCACTTCCTTTCTACAGCATTATATGCCCATCAGTTTCCTGTCAACGATCGGCAAGACCGTAGAGGGGATCATCCTGCGACGCCTGCACAACCACGTGGAGGCCCATGAAATCATACCAGATGAGCAATTTGGCTTTAGGTAAAGCTACTCCACCCAGCAACTTCTCCTAGTGGTTGAATTCATCAGTGATGGCTTCAACAAGAATCAGTTAACCGACATGGCACTGTTCGACAGCGCTAAGGCGTTCGATAGGACCTGGCATGGATGTCTCCTCTACAAGATGTTGAAGACGAACTTCTCAACTGCCCTGGTTCGCTTGATCCAGTCATACCTGAGAAACAGACCATTCGCGGTCGGTTTAGGAGATATACGCTCTTCCACCAAAAGGATGGAAGCAGGAGTACCACAAGGGTCACTACTGGTACCGTTGCTGTTCAACATCTACACCTCGGACGTCGCAAAGACCCCCAATACGAGCTTGGCGACACGGCCACAAAGACCAGATCGATAACCAGGAGACTCCAAGAGGCCGCAGACCAATTGGAAGAATGTTTCACCAAGTGGCTGATCACCATCAACCCGGAGAAGAGTTCAGCACTTTATCTGTCGCGAAGAAGACGAATCCGCGAGGAACAGATCACGATGAACGGCCAACCTATCCCATGGGTCAACAAGGCCAGATACCTGGCAGCCCAAGCCTTCCTCTAACCCTTGATGAACAGGCGGAGCAACCTGAGTGCAGCGAATAAGCTGAAGCTTACAAGACCATCATCAGGCCCATGATGACATTTGCGTCAACAGTCTGTGGATATGCAGCCGCATGTCATATCCGGAAGCTCTAAGTCGTGCACCGAGATGGCCGTAGACACCCCATGATACATTCGAAACTCCCAGTTACAGAATACCTTTTGTTATGCGAAATGACTACAGAAGAAGATACCCTTGATACGCATGGCCACTACAATCATTTTCTTTCTGTTTTATTTCACCTAATTTCTATTGTGTAGTATCATTAAAAAACGAGAAGCACATCGTAACATCTATGGTATTACCAAAAGGTATCCATTTTTCAACAAAAAGCGATTCTACTAATAATAATCCTAGTTTACACGAGCTTTTTTTTACGGATTGCCCTGTACAATCGCGACGAAGTTACTGTCGATGCTGCTGTAGTATACTGTGTTGGCGTGCGACAAATATGAGTATATTACTTATGCATATGTGCTTGCCACCCTATCTACTGAACGCATCTTTTTAGCGGACTAAAACTGCGAAATTCGAAAACGATGACGCGAACTTGTCCTTGCGTTTCGCGGTCTTCGCGAAATAGCTTCTGAATTACAATAAATTGTAATTGGAAGAATATTAAACCATCTAGTGAATGTAATACGCATTAGTACACTGTAATCCGAACTGTATAAGACGTAAATTTAGAATAGTGCATTGAATTTCTGAAAACGAAAAAAGCAATTCAGAAAGGGTAAAACGTAATTCAGATTATCAAATTGTGTTTCCGAAAATGTTAAGTATAAATATAATTGATAAACCGCAATTCGTCCATTTTATCTTCTCTAAATCATAATTTGTATTTGGCGAATTACAAACAAATAATGTCGAAGTGAACAGAAAAGAGGATTTCAGAATTTAATTTTATTTATAGAATATGGCTTCAAGGCAATTGTGATTATTAATTGATAAACATTGATTCGGATGAATTGATAGACAAAAAAGTTCAGATTCTGATTAATTAATATTCACAAATCCCTATTTCTGCACAACAAATGTCAGATACGTGTCAAAACCAGAAATAACATAATCTTCTACGGCGCTTAGTATATTTTCAGTGAACCCAAATGGGTCATGATTTTGTGAACTTCGTAAGTACTTGCCTTAAATAATTATTGATGATTTCTGCCTCAATTTTATCACTTGAATAATAATTCGATATAACCATAATACTTATTAATATTCTTTGGTGTTTCTTCAACACCGGACATCCGCCCAGCGCAAGAGTGATAGATTCTGAACAGAAACTCAAATACACTTATGAAATATTATCTTCCTGTTGTTTCAGTTGATGGTAAAACAAACGATCTCCAAACATCCTGAGTTTTAAAGTGCGAATAAATTTTAAAACACAAAGAAATTGCGAAAATGATTGAAAATAACCATCTTCACAAAACTTAGGTGTTTAGAAATAGCGACATATGAAAATGTGACTTGAAAAAAGCATTACTTATATAAAGCAAGTGAATTATTTTATGTCCAAATTGTTGAATTTGTCTAAGAGCAATAACCCAAGCGGAATGGAAGGGATACAAAGGAAACAATAAGATTTACGTAGTTAAATGAGTCATCGACAATGTTCTTCGCAGGTTTATATTGTCAATCTGTAACACATTCACATACAGGCGAGTTCCCAGTGATAAAATTAATATCTCTTATGTTGTATGGTTTTTATTAGGTCTTTTTATACTTATTATTGGAACTAATTACGCTTTAAAACTTGTTTTTTGTAGCATTTTAATTACATTTTATAGAACTCGTTCTCGGGTCACTGAAGCGTTACTACTTTAATCTTCCGAACGCATTCGAGTTATATTCATTACTTAATAGTTGACGATAACATGGCTGATCTTTTTTTCATTACGCGTACATGTTTAATAGACGCCAAATATAATATTTTTAGTTGTTAATAATAATAGTAAAAAACCTGTCTTTTTCGCTCTTAGTTTTCAAACAGTTTTCATTGGGATGGTTGAGTTTTGGTGAATTTTTTTTATAGCTGTTAAGTCCATCCAGAAATTCCTGAGTCGTTTTCTGTTGAAATCCAACAATTTCAGAATAAGTATTGATGTCGTACGCTTCATGCTTGAAATGTTTGAAATATCATGGGAGTCAATATAACCAAAATTTCACAATTTATTTTTTGCGGTTGGTAACACTCTAATGTTAAAATTAGCGTCCATTTTGCTTTAATGGCCTGGCCGTCAAGTGAACAAAAACATACTCCAAGAGGTAGTTTGCCTCCCATTTTTTTAATTGAAGTATCTTAAATATTTTCTTAAGGTGATTTTACTTAGATCATAGTTGAGGAGTGTGGTGTACAAGCCATGAATAATAAGATAGATTTTGAGGCAAAAACACTCACAGGGATGATACAGTAAATAGAATGAGAGATTGTGGAAGAAAGAAAAAGACAACATTGAGGAATAAACCTTCTTAAATAAATGACAAACTCTTATACAGGGTAAGAGAAGAACGACTAAACGTAAGATAACAATCGATGACTGTTGAAATGATAAAAAGATATAATGGAAAAAGTAAATAGGTTGGCAGAAATATTCACGGCTGATGAAAATGTTTTCAGACGATAACAATTTTTTAGGATAAGGCAACGATCTCGTTATGTTCATGACCAAAAAATAGAATAGGCTCTCATTGAAGAAGATGTTTTGCAATTGCTTTCCATGAAAAAGTAACATATGAAAAACAAAACATTCAATAGAAATAAGGAAAGTTAACACTAATGTTCCATACCTGGTATCGAGTAATAAATTATTTCAAGACGTAAAGGTATGAATCGCATACATAATCTATTTTTTCTTCAACAATAAAACTATTTGAAACTATTGCAGATATATTGTTGAGATCGACATATATCAGAGAACCGTGAAAGAGAGCAAAGGGTAGACATAATTATATTTCCTTTCAAACTAATTTTAAAGGGTCACACCAATTTGAAATGAAAAATAAATTTTATTTTGTCTAAAACATTGTTTATATTTCTAAGAATATTTTAATGACTGAAACATTCTTATATCTAAATTATTACCCAAGTTATAGCAATTATAGAAGAGCATACATGAAACTAAGGTAGTGTTCGGACGTTAAGGACCTATCTATATTTAATAATAATGTAATCTTTTGTAAGATCGCACTAACAGTAACTCATTGTTCATAAATTCATTGTTAGCAATTCAGATTCGTTATTATATATTCTGTTTTCGTATAAAAATGATACACAATTCTTTCACGTTTCTCTAGTAATTACTTCTTTCAAAGAGGTGTACACGATACGATATCTCAAAATCTGCTAAACCGATTCGGTTGATATTTGTAGCACTTGTCTTTTATAATATTATAATATACCCTAAAGCTTGACATAGAATTCTTTCATTGGATTGCGTAATCAAGTTAATTTTCTAAATTATGCTATGGAAATTCAAGATTTTCTTTTCAAACAGGAGTTAATAATGTCTAAATATTTTCTCTACGTCACATTAGTTAATACCTTTCTGAATAAGCGAAATTTTTTCTTGTTTTTCAAATGATGCTTGACGGAGGAATCTTTCACAAAGCCAGAAAGGATTCAAAATCATATCTCCGCTATCTTCATTGCAATTGTTTGATCTTTCAATATTGGAATTTGTTTATAATCAACTATATGAGGTGTGTAAATATAGTAATCAGACTGATTTTTCGTTAATGCAACTGCGTTGGCAGTGTCATTACTTATTCAAAAACTTCGTATGTAAACAAAGCATAAAGGATAACTTATATTCCCAACGGCGAGTAAGAGAAAAATTATATTTATGTATATTTTTCGAGATGTAATAATCCTAGAAACATGAAATGTAGCGTGAAATAATGTATATTTTATATATATATATATATATATATATATATATATATATATATATATATATATATATATATATATATATATGTGTGTGTGTACGTGACACTCGTTAAATTTATTGACATTAGAAATCAATCTTTCGTGCTTTATTTTGAGGTAAGTCTGAACTCTTTTTCATTGGATATTCATGAAGTTTTACTTGTTTTACGTCACATAACCTAAAAATACAAAGGAAAGACTTCGAAGCGCTGGTAATCCGAGGGTTCCATCTCTCCTTAAGTTGAGGATAGATGGACCACTAAGTGGAAGTAGAGATGGACCAAGTATTGAAGAGTTCGATGTTCTTTTTAGATATGCCTATAATTTATAAACGGAAAAAAACTGCGCCTGCTACAGTTGAATGAGACGTTGAGAACTTGATAGATGCTCTCACGCTATCAATCGTGATGGAATCGCGATAGGTGAAGCAGATAGGCGTTTCAGAATCCCGAAAACAACTCTTTTGCATAGATTGAGAACGACCAATGTCTCGAGAAAAAACGTCTAGTCCCTCATCCCTCGCTAGGGGAAGACTCAGAGGAGTTGATAAAAGATATAATAAAGTTACAACAGAGTGGTTTTGCTCCTACTAGGGATGAAGTTCGCATCATAGCTTATAACTTGGTAGAAAATAAGAAAATTAAACACAATTTTAACAGGAGCAAAGATAAAGTTTTGATGTTTCAGAAATATTTTAGGTAAAGCAGGATATCCATGGCTTTTGTCTTTTTTGAGGATACAAAGATACAAAGGATAGTTTAAATTTCAAGGAAAGCTGAAAATGTATCAGTTGCTCGTTCTGTGGCCATGTCGAGTGATGCTGTTACCAAATATTTTTAATTTTTGGAAGATGTTTTCATGCAAAATAATTCACAAGACAAGTCAGAAAGTATCTCTGATATATATGAAACTGAAAGAATCAAAATTGTTGAGTCTATGAGCCTAGGAGAGAAAGAGAAAACTATCAGTGCTATCACGTGTTGTAATTGAGGAGGAGTCTTTCTGTCACCGTTTTGCATTTTAAAAGGGAAAAACGAAAAAGAAGAATTGCTAGATTGTATGCCTCCAGGTAGTGAAATAAAAATGTCGGAAAAATCAAAAAAATCAAAAATTCCTGAATATACCTTCATTGATCTCAATCAGCAGCGTCCGAATCAAATCCTAGAACTATGCTTCGAACAGACGAACCAAACTCACCAAGGTGCAGAGGTAGACCAAGTGGTACCCCCCAACAATCTCTAGAAAAAGATGTGAAAGACCATGAAAATTTCTTCGAAAAGTAAGCGCCATACGGTAGCGAAGGGGGGTTGGGGGTTGGTGGGAAAGAGCTACTCTTCTGACGTCGAAAGAAAAAATTCAACGTCGCCAGGAATCAATAGAAAAAAATTCAAACCCATCAAATGGTGGCTGAAAAAATCCTCAAAGAGTTCCGAGGAACTCATTCTGAATAACTCCTCAGATGACGATATAGAACAGACGGAAGGTTATGAAATTGAATGAGCAGTATGTATGGAGGACTAGAAAAAGACTGAAAAGCACGAAGATTGGATAAAATATCTGATATATGGTAGTTGGATGCACGAAGGGTGCACAAACTATGTCAATTTGTGTCATTTGTGCGGTTAACATGTAGCAAAGGGAAAGGTTTGAATAATTTAAAGAAATTTTGGAGGACCATCTGTCCTACAAATGACGACAATATTTGGTTTTTTTGCAAGAAACGGCAAGAGATATTGTTAATTCATTGCGTTTGATTGTATTCTGAATCAGTGTTTCATAATCTATGAATGTTTTGAAATTCATTGCGCATTTATGAGACAGTTATATCGATTTTGAGAAAAAAAGGTCCAAATTTCCTAAACTTACCTTATGATAACATTAGTTGGATCAATATTGTATACCAACGTTTTCCGCAATTTCTTTGATAGCTGAGAGATTTTCAAGGATTACTTTTTGTCTAGGGCGGTCGTAATCGTGAACGCCTGTACCCTTTGAACTAACGATCATATAGAACTGTGTTGACTGATTCAAGTATAAATTCCTTCTATATACAGAAATGAAATAAAATTTTTGAACAGCTGTTAACTCTGTAGATATGCGTTCCAACATGAGAAAGAAACGAGACTCACACGGTATGGAAAATTTAATAATTGCATTTAGTTTTAAGCAAACCCCGTACTTCTGTACGAATCGAAATACAGTTTAAGTGTTAACTTCAACATCATACTTCTTCGGATAATAATTATTTCTGAACATTTCGCTCGACTTCCGCAATGTTTTTCTCACTATCATTTCTAAATTACACTGTTCGGCAAAATAAAAATTTTCACAAGAAGTTGATCAATTCTGCGTATTCGCGTGTTATAGTTCTTCCGTATGAGTTATTACAATTTACAGTTGCTTATTATTGCTTATATTAAAGTGCAGAAAAAGCACACATCGATTTATCGGAGGTCTTGCTGCGCTCAAGTCAACGCAATGATCCACTTAATGCAGGCAAAATGCGTTACACGTTATGAATGCAAATGAAATAGTTAATCTTGTGAATATCCGTAACTTCATGAAAAGGTAATCGGCATGTTTTCTGCGAATAATTGATCACTACCATAAATATGCTTGCGATAAAATGTACTCAGTGTCGAGTCATTGAAATTGATGAAATGTTTATATAAAATCATCTCACATTATCTAATTAAAATGAAAATCTTTTACTTATTCATATTCCTATGCATATTATATCCTCTATATATCATTGGGTCGCTCAAACAGTCCTATCAATAGGCCGTATTCATAAAAAAAAGGATATGCTTATATTGGCAAAATAAAAAGGATCTTTCTCATTGTATTCACAATAATTTCGAGCGGATCCTTATACTTCCAAAAGAGTACAAGCAAGTTCTCATACTCGGAGCAAATGAGTATTCATAATAGCGACCATTTTCTTCCAGCGAAATGTAAATCCTTCGAAAAAGCTGAGTTTGGTAGGTATCGCGATTTTAAAGCATTATACCGGTTAGAAGAGGAAAATGTACAGTAGCTTTCAAACAGGTTCTTAGGAATTAGTGAAGAAACTCGAGGTGGTGCGTTGACATCTGTCTGTCCACAAAATGAAGATATGTTTACGTTATCTCAGTGATCCAGGATATCAGAAAGGTATAGGTCGAGAACGAGTGAGTCGATCTACGATCTCTCACCGTCAATGACATAATTGACAAAATATATGCACATGGAAATGAATGGATTAAGTTTCCTGCAGCAACAACGAAATAATGCAAGCGAAAAACTGATGGTAAAGCAAATACCGATTTCAAACAGCTATTGACGTCATCGATTGTACGCACATAGGGATTCTGAAACCGAATATTCATGGGGATGAATACATAAATCAAAAAGGAATGTGCAAGCTACATGTGATGCCAAAGAAAACGTTTCGTAACTTTCTACTTGCTGTGAATGTAGCTTAGGATAATCAAACAAATTCGAATTTTGAAATCGAAGAAAAGAAAATCAGGTGAGACATCATAGTCAGGAAAGAACAAATTAGGACTCTTTCTTCTCTCGATTTTCTCATGCTGAAAAAATGGTAATTTCATTAATTTTTCGATTTAACCTTATAACTTTGAATCAATCCACATTTTACAGTTACTGTGGAAAAAATTGTATTGAATATATGATATAAATAGTAACAAATAATAATAAATTCAATTAATTTTTTTCAATTTCATGAATTTTATATACAACTGAGTCTAAAAAGTAAGGTGATATTTGAATTTAAATTGAGCGCGCAAACGGATTTGGGGCAGTGTTCTCATTTTTAGGTTGGTAGCACTCTATGATATCTGTACCAAGGTTCATATCAAAATATTTATTAGTGTTTGAGTTAGCTTCTAGAAGTGAATTTTGTATGCATTTGTCGAGCAAAGAATTTGCATAAAATTTTTTTGCGGAATGAATTTTCTGCTGGTGATTCATTAGGGATGGTGCAAAAAGTCTCTGGTGATAAGGTTACAAACGAAAAAAAATGTTTATAAGTGGTATAAAGAGTTCCAAGAAGGTCGAGAACGATTAAAAGACGGAGAGAGTCCCGGTCGATCAACCTCGACCGACGAAGCTTACGTCCAGAAAACAAAAATTTGGTGCTGGTTAATCGTCGATTAACAATTATAGATCTTGCTGATCATATTGCCATTTCAAAACAATCTGTCAATATCATTTTGAAAGACATGATGCACCTCAGACGCGTCCAATCTCGATTGGTACCGAGATAATTCTTGGTTTTTGCACTGCAATGATTTTTCGAGACCATTTCGCCAAAAAAATCGACACGTAATGTTCCACAACCGCCGTATTCACCTGACTTGGTACCGTGTGACTTCTGGTTATTCAGCAAACTCAAAAGACCGCTCCGGGGACACCTTTTTGAGTCAATAGAAGAGATACAAGTCGCCATTCTGGAAATCGACTTTAACAACTGTTTGGAGGATTTGAAAATCCGTTGGCATAAGATCATTGTTTCTAGAGGGAATTATAGGAAAGCGGCGAAATTGATTCGGAAGAAAAATAAAAATTTTTCGAAATAAATGCTGAGTCATCTTACTGTTTGGTATCAGTAGTATATATTCTGTTAAGAATTTTGGTGAATGAAATAATAAACCTAGAGAAAAAACAAAAAGATCTAGAAGATTTTACACAATTGTTGAACGAAAATTTGAAATTTGATGATATGATTATAACATTTTTGCGTTAAAGAAACAGTTTGTGGGTGTGTGGTTTTAAGAACATCCAATTATTAGTTCACACTTCCCTGAGTTGTTATAACAGGAAATAGGCTTCCCTTATAATCACGGTTATCTTTTATACGCTCTACCCCTATAGTTGCCATGGAGTATCCATTGATCCTGCAAATTAAGATAGTAATAGATAATAGACGATTCTGGAAGATGAATTCGGCGTTTGCTTTTGATAAAGCCCCTGAAGGTAATATTCAAGCAATAGCTCATTCGATTTAGAATTCCGTTCAGAAAACGTATTCAAATGATTTCTAATATATAAGATTATTAAAATTTATCAACGAATTAAGATAAATAAACAGTATTCAGTTTTTGGACAATAATTTAGAAACTGTAGATAATTCAAAAATTATCACAATAAGGTTTTCGATCGAAAAATCCTAACTGTCGAGACCTATCTCTCATTTATAATCTCGATTCATCCTTAAATATAGTGCTCCGAGCGATCTTTACGACACGAGATCATACTTTTCAGAGAGAGAGCACAGTAATTAAAACAATTTTTTTCGAGTAATAAATATGAATTCAAAATTAATCAATTGATAATAAATAAATTTCGGAATTGCTTCTTACGAAATGCTCCTGGAGTTGCATCTACATTAATGATCACGAAAAATATTCATTGCGAAAAGTTTACACTTTTGTCTCACAAATATGAATTTGAGCTTTTGTCTAAAAGTATTTGAATATTATTAATGTTTGTTGATTATAAATTTTCAATTTAACCAGAAATAATTTTTTCAGTTTTTGGTAACTTTAATGTTCTAGCATTACATTCCTTTTAAGTATTTCTTCTGCTTTAATACATTTCAACATATTTTCTATAGTTTTATAACACATGACGTTAGTAGAAACAGTCTTCATTGCGCTATAATTGAAAAGAATAATTTACTATGTTAGATTTCAGCGATTGCAACTTTTTTGAAGAATTTTATTCAGGAAACCAAATTCAATCTTCCGTAGAATATTGAATACCCTTCCCGAAAAGAGCTGGTTTTCCGATCTACTCTTCATAATCATCGCAAACCAGGGCCACCTATTAGTGGTACAATCTGGTCGGATGTCACGAATAGGAGCAACAGAGCAGTAGTTTCGGTCTCATTCGACCTCCTCACAACACCAATCCAAGTTCAATTATTCAATTCAATAAATCTGTTCGAATTATTCTGCTCAAATTAAAATTTTTTTATGTTCATACGAAATTATGAATTAGAATACCATTTTCCATAAAAAATCCGAAAGAATTGGTTTTTCTATTACGTATTTAGTGAACCTTTCACGAATCCTTATAATGGCTGCTTCTTATTAAGCTTGTTATGAATTCCTGAGAAATGATAATCCATTCTTCTCGAAGCATTTCTGCCAACTTAGCTAGGATCTCAATGAATTCAGCTTCCCCATGAATTTGCTTCTGTGAGTGGCTTCATATATGCTCGAAAAGACTGAGTTCAGGCTATAGTGCTCAGCTTGTGAATATGGTGGAGTTGTAGAGCATCTCCATGTTTTCCTTTGTCCAATCGGCATTCTTTAGACAATTTGCCTCTAATTGCTGCCGCTTCAAATGCGGAAAAACCGAGGTAGTGAAGCGCTTTCTTCCGCCTACACCCCTGTGCGTTTTATTTACACTGCCAGTTTCGCAAAATCTGCCCTGCTAAAGATACTTTGAGAAACATTGGAAGTGAGAACAGTCTGCTCTTGTGTTTTGACACGTTCACTCAAATCATGTAGGTGTATTTATTTGCATCAACCCTTGGAGACTACTATAATCGAGCAAAATCATCACCATTATCTTGTGCTGAAGAGAAAATTGAAGACCAGATGCAAGGAATATGTGCGGAACCGATGAATTCCTCAATTCATTTCTAGAGTCATGTGTGATATACATACAACCAAATTTATATGGAATCACTCGGTATTTCACATTATTGATTGTTTTCAACTATGGATCTTTGACTACTTGTGAAGAATGAAATTTTTTGTTGTAAAAAACTGGATAGTATTCTAAAAAATGTCGAATTATCACCATATGTTCGGGATATTGTACTCATTCGTCACTGAGAGTTGAAACTGTGAATTTTAAAATTCAAGAAAGTCTATAATCATTATTGAAAATGCCTTATGTTGGATTGTCCGAGACGAATAATTGCTCTCGTTGCAGAAGGGGACACAGAGGGATATAGTGGCCACAATGGGGGTATCACAGGTGGTGATTTCAAAAACCTACGCCTGATACGTGGAGCTACAATCTCTGGGAAATAGGCCTAGAAGAAGTCGTAGGAAGATCACACAAGACCATTTTTGTGCCAAATTGCAAGAGACCCTAGTGCGTAACACCCCATACTCCAAAGGCAATTTCTGGAAGCAACAGGCATCAGTGTATCAGTCGAAACTATACGTCAAAGATTTCGTTCACGGGGTTTATACAGCAAAAGGTCCTTAAGAGTTCCAGAGCTAACCAAACAACAAAAAATTCACAGACTTAATTGGTGTATCGAGCACCAATACTGAATATTGAGAATTGGCGATATGTTCTCTTTTCGGATGAGACCACAAATGGTGTTCGATCAGATGACCGCCGGATTCTGGTTTTAAGGGGTCGTGGAAGACAAGCTAGACTCCCAGCAGCAAGACAAATTCCGAAATACCAAGGGGGCAGTGTGATGTTTCGGGGTGGCATCATGCAGGTAGGCAAAACAGATTTTATTTCGTTTCCTGCGATTGTAATGGCTAGAAATTACGTGAACTTAGTGCTGGAGCCCATAGTGAGGCTCTGGCGAGGTGCCATGGTGAGAATTTCACTTTTATGCAAGATAATGCTCCTCCGCATACCACCAACCTCTCGCGACATTATATTATCCAAAGCATGCCTTGTTGGTTCTGCTGAATCCAACAATGAATGCTGTGTGTTATCACGGTATGGCAATTAAACTAATAATTGTCCCCGTTTTAGTGATGCTGTTGGCGACAATTTCATTTTAGTCGATTACCATGCCCGACCGCATCACACAGCTCATATAGATAGCGTGTTGAATTTGCACGCAACTTAAAGATTGCAATGTGAAACATTTGTTCAGATATGAGCTGCATTGAATATGTTTGGATGAGGTATCGGTACAATTTACCATTCTTTAAAACTTTCTGAAATTATCCATCCTTTCTAACTACATGAGCCAATAACCCAAAAATTTAATATATAATTCAATTTGTGAAATGCCAATATGATTTATGAGTCTTCCACGCTTCCGTGATCATAGATATTGAGACTTCACACAAATAAGGCAGTCGACGATTCAAAAACATTAGATAGTGAGTATCTTGTTGTTTATTGTTTGGACAGAAAACTTATAAACTCAACATGACTCATTTGATATAGTGAACATTACCATTACACCTAATCACATACCTTACATTATGATAAAGAAGTCCCACAACTGTGATTGTTCAGCCAAATAAGCGCCTTCAGCTTGCAAGATGAAGAGTACTTTTTGTTGCTATCTCCAAAATTCAGCTGAACAAACCAACCACATGGATTTGAATCTCTTTCGTTTTCTTTTGGGTACTTGATTAAAGAAGATACTTTAGCCTCTCATTCCTCGAAGTGCTTAATTTAAGTGAGTTGTCTTCCCTCTAACGGTTTGTGACTCTCGATTAAAGTATGTGCCAAACACTGCCACATCGACACTGGAAATTGTTTTGAAATCAATCACGCAACAAAAAAGACTTAATTGGTGTATCGAGCACCAAAATGGGAATATTGAGAATTGGCGAGATGTTCTTTTTCCGGATGAGACCAGAATTGGTGTTCGATCAAATGACCCCTGAATTCTGGTTTTCAGGGGTCGTGGAAGACAAGCTAGACTCCGAGCTGCAAGACATATTCCGAAATACCAAGGGGGCAGTGTGATGTTTTGGGGTGGTATTATGCTGGGAGGCAAAAAAGAGTTGATTTCGTTTCCTGCGAGTGTAACGGTAATAAATTACGTGGACCTAGTGCCGGAACCCATAGTGAGACTCTGACGAGGTACCCACGGTGAGAATTCCACTTTTATGCAAGGTAATGCTTCTCCGCATACCAGCAACCTCTTGCGACATTATATAATCTAAAGCATGCCTAGACGGATTCAGGCTGGTATCAGGGCAAGAGGAGGTAATACAAGCTACTGAGGTCGAGAAAAAAACACCTACTCCGTGAGAAAACAATTTTTAATTTTTTACTGCATGGGGAAAATCTCTTATTTTCTTTTATTTGTTTCTTTCTTAAAATAAACCTTAATTCATGTCTCTTTTCAATTGAAATATCTCAAAAGATCAATTCTAACAATCCTTCGAAATTTCCAAAATTCCTGACATCTGACATCTAGATATTAATTTAAATTATTATACTAAATAATATATTTCGTATAGTGTACCACAGGAATGTACAGTTTCTGGAATAGTTCTAGGACTTATTAATACTATTTTCGATGAAAATTTACAGAGCCATAATTGTACACCGAATAAGTCAGTAGCTAGGAAATGAACAAAACAAGAATTTATTGTATCATCGTGTATCTACATTTTAATTGAATATTTTATATGAGCCGGGATAGATATTACTGCCGCGATTACAGTAAGCGAATTTATCTATTAGCGCACCTGATCAATATACAAGATACGCTGAAAAAGAAGAGGAAAGAGCTACATGAAAGTCGACGTCATTACGCATTCCCCGGTCGTTCTATTAATCAGGCGAGCGCAAGTGTTTCGCTCGGGAACGGATTCCCGAGATTTTCGATCGAATAATTGGATAATAAGCCGAGGCGATATCGATAAACTACACATATCCGATCGAGAGATACATCTCCGGTGAGTTCGAGTATCAATCTGCGATGCAGGAATCCGGACTTCTTGGATAGAGTCGTGTATTATGGGACGATCGGAGGCAAAGACAAGTCGTTACTGAAATGCCCGAGTCAATCGTTAGTCGGAGAACAACTTTTTTCTACCTCCTCAAATATGCCAGGCGACACTCGCGATAACCATCGCTACTGAATTCCCTGAATTTCGAAATTCTGTAATGGGGATTCAAATGCGATTTCTGCGCTTTTTATTGACATCGCACTGGAATCGGTAATCGGATATGTAAAAATAAAATCTGAAGAAAAGACACACATGAAGATATCGTTGCTGAGAAAAGTGAATTAAATATAGCACACATTGGTAAATTTCGAGAAGGGATAGCTGGGAATTCTCATGAAATGGTTCTCACCTATGGAATCTCAACTTTACTCTTTTACACAACTAGAACTATTTACGAAGATACTATAGTACATGCTCGAGATATTGTACTCAATCGTGAGATTTGAAACTGAATTTCAAAATTTTAAAAAAGCTTTTGATCATAATTGAAAATGCCTTACGTTGAATTGTCCGATGTGCAGAGGGGTCGAATTATTGCTCTCGTTGAAGAAGGGTGACACAGAGGGATATAACGGGCACAGGGGGGGATTTCAAAAACCTAAGCCCGATACGTGGAGCTACAATCTCTGAAAAATAGGCCTAAAAGTCGTAGGAAGATCAATTCTGAAGAACAAGATGGATTTTTGTGCCAAATTGCAAGAAGAGACCCTAGTGCGTCGCACCCCATAATCCAAAGGCAATTTCAGGAAGCAACAGGCATCAGTGTATCGGTCGAAACGATACGTCAAAGACTTCGTTCAAGGGGATTGTACAGCAGAAGGCCCTTAAGAGTTCCAGAGCTAACCAGGCAACAAAAAATGAATAGACGTAATTGGTGTATCGAGCAGCAAGATTGGAATATTGAGAATTGGCGAAATGTTATTTTTTCGGATGAGACGTGAATTGGTGTTCGATCAGATGACCGCCGAATTCGGGTTTCAAGGGGTCACGGAAGACAGGCTAGACTCTGAGCAGCAAGACAAATTTCGAAATACCAAGGGGACAGTGTGATGTTTTGGGGCCAAAACAGATTTGATTTCGTTTCCTGTGTAACGGCTAGAAATTACGTGGACTTAGTGCTGGAACCCACAGGGAGACTCTGGCGAGGTGCCCAAGGTGGGAATTTCACTTTCATGCAAGATAATGCTCCTCCGCATTGTAGCAATTTCACGCGACATTACTTTGAAACAGGGGGAATCGCTATTTTGGATTGACCAGCTTGCTCCCTAGACCTGAATCCTATTGAGCATTTATGGGATAATCTCAAAAGGAAAATTAAATCGCGCCAGGATGATCCAAGAACCCCACAACAGCTCATCCAAACCACTACAGAAGAATGTCGGAATATTACCCCAGACGAGGTCGAAAACCTGATCCAAAGCATGCCTAGACGGATTCAGGCTAGATGAGATAATACAAGCTACTGAGGTTAAAAAGAACACATCTACTCCGTGAGAAAACAATTTTCGATCTTTTTTACTACATGCGCAAAGTCTTTTTTTTTTCATTCGTTTCTTTCTTAAAATAAACTTTAATTTATTTCTTTTTTCGATTGAAATATTTCAAGAAGGATCAATTCTAACAATTTTTCGATATTTCTAAAATCCCTGAGGTAATGTTCAAAATATCGGGCGATTCCATAAAAATTTGGTTGTGTGTACACTGAGAAGCTGCACGGATAAGAAAGTTGAACACTTTAGAAACGATACGACGTGAATTGGCTCGAATGAGCTCTGAAGACTTTTTCCGAAGAGATGTTCCACAGGGTTGTTTTCTGTCTCCACTATTTTATAATCTAAGTTGCTATATATCTATGCTTGTTGAAATTCTGAGTAGATAGCCTTGTCGAATTCGACAATAGTACCACCTGCGTATACTGAAGTGGACTTCTGAAATGTGACAGGGATTTAGAAACGAATTATAATTTCAGGAAAATTGGGATTCCAATCAATAGAAAGAAAAACATCCATGGAGTAACATTTAACATCCCGTAGAATGTTAAATATCCTTCACTGAAGGAGCTGGTTCTTTGATCCATTCCTCATAATTATCGTTAACCAAGGTCACAATAGTAGTGGTACAATCTAGTCGGAGTCAACACCGGAGTTTGCTTCTTTGCTACACTCTGTTTTTCTTTCAGGCCTATGCAGTACTTCACGCCATACCAGCTGATGATTTTATACAAAGCACAAGTGCGACCTGGAAGGGAATGGTGTTCCATGTTTGGGGCTTCGCATATAAACATTTATGACATCTATTGGATAGTGTCAAGAGAGCAGTGAGCCTCATCGACCACTCGACGATCTCCAGCATCGCTCTCAAAGGCGACAGGTTGCTGAACTTTCTCTTCTCTACAAGTACTTTCATGGTAAATGCTCTGAAGAACTGATTCCAGTTCCAAAGAAAACCCAGGCACGCGAAAAACTTTCATCAGCGGACGGTCCAACTCATCGCCTCCTCCCAAGAGTTGAAAAAAATGAAAAAAAAATGCATTTTCGTTCTCTTCAGAACTCCTCAGTGTTACATACCCATTCACAACATCAAGCCTAGCTGCAACCTATATCAATTCGAATTGCGTCGCTACGATGTTACAGCTTACTAAAGAATAAAATTGTTCTATTTATGCATATGCAATTAAATGGTTTTTCTATCCGTAATCACAAGTATCGTGCATTGCCCTTAATCTGAACAATTACGCCTAAAACAGAACAATAACTATTTGTGTAGGTGCTGAGGCAAATAGCAATATAAAACCGTGGTTTCAACATGCTAGAAGAAATAAACCATCGATATAGAGAACTACATTATTGTGAAAATTATTCTGATGTAAGTACTTTGTTAATGTAATTTATATGCTATATTTTTAGTCAAAGTTCGAAAATATTGTACCTTTATTTTATAAACGTAGTAATTCATAGATTATGGCCTATAACGTACATTGTTAATTCAAATGACAGACGACATGAAAAATATAATGTAATATTTCAATCAATAGATTCATTGTCTTAAATGCGGATGAGACCAGATTGCTTAGCAATTAAGTTTCACCGCCAACCCGAAAGAAAATACACGAGAAGAAACATACTGTGACGAAAAAGTGTCGGGAAATTCTCATTAAAATTGCCCACGTTGAGTATTTTTAAGTATTTTAAATTTCTGTATGTTGGTAGGACTGTTCTTAATTACTATGCCAAACATGAGCGCGATCTGTCAACTAGTTTGTTTACGACAGCTGTTGAAACCAGTCGACCTCTGCGAATTTTACAATGGAAAAAAATATTGAACAAAGAGTTAGTCTCAAATTTTGTGTTTTGAACAATATTTCGTGTGCTGAATCGTTGCGAATGCTGGTAAAGGCTTATGGGGACTCTGTGTTATCGAAACTCCAAGTGTTCGAGTGGTACAAAGCTTTTAAAGACGGCCAGGAGATCGTCCAAGATTGGCCTCGTGCCGGACGACCTTCGACCTCTTCAACCGACGATAACGTCCAAAAATCAAGGAAATGGTGCTCGAAAATCGTCATGACAGTTTCATAGAGATAGCTCCTGATCTCAACAATTGGGCATGCGACGCGTCGCCGCTGAATTTTCTCCAGAAACAGTACCGTATGCAGGTAGCTGCAGACATGCTGGATCGTTCGAATTCTGATCCCATGTTCATGGGACGGATCATAACCGGTTACGAGACATGGGTCTATGAATACTACACACTAACGAGCCAACAATCATCGGAATGGGTGGGAAAAAATGAACCAAAACCGAAAAACCTCAACAAAGTCGTTCGACAATCAAGACGATGCTTTGATATTCGTGGTGTGGTTTATCATGAATTCGTTCCGCAAGGTCAAACTGTCAATATGGACTTCTATTTAACCGTTTTGAGAGGTTTGCATGAAAATACTCGCCGTAAACGACTGGATTTGTGGCAAAACAATTCGTGGATTCTGCATGACGATAACGCACCATCTTATATCTATAAATACCATCGAGCAGCCACCTTATTCGTCTGATCTAGCTCCGTCTTAATTTGTTCTTTTCTCCAGACTGACATTGCCGCTTCGGGGAAGCAGATTTGATTCCATAGACGTCATAAAATGAAATTTGTAGTAGGAGCTGGAGGCCAACCATGAAAGCGCCTATAAAAAGTGTTTTGATGATTGGAAAAAAGGTTGGTACATGTGTATCGCTTCGAATGAAGCATATTTTGGAGGAGATTCAATAAATATTGAAGCAGATTAAGATTCTCGCGTTTTAATTCAAATTCAATTCCCGTATACTTTTTGTCACAGTATAGGTTGAAGGAAGAAGAAAATTTGAAGAACGTATATGATGTGTAAAATTAATGAAGTGGATGCTTAGACAGTAAGAAAATAACAACTTTTGTTTCTACTTTTCTTTAGATTTTTTCAGGTTAACCCATATAGCAACTGTTTTATTGAATTAACAGTAAATGTATATGTTTATGAGCTCAAATGCCGTAGCTTGCACTTTGACAGAAGTTCAAACTTTTCTTGCTCTATCCATAAGAATATTTCAATGCAAAACTTATTGCTAGAACTACTTTCGACAATAAGCTGAAAATCAGTGATAATCGTTTCCATACAATTACTAAGGTTGACGTTGGATTATTATCGTTTCATAAGGATTGTGTTAACAATCAGTGAAGGCAATAAATTTTTCATAACTCTTCCATTTTATTATCTTTAGAGATTACCATAATGCCATTTTTCATATGAATTTGGAACGTCTGAAACCTTGGACCCAAGATGTGATGAGAAATGAACTTGGATTTATAATGGTTTTCGATTATATTACATATATCTCGATGTCCGCCACTGGATTAGATCGCTGGTAACCGCTCTTGCAAGTTTCAGTTAAAAATATAAGCTGGTATGAGACAGGTGCATGTTACTCCGGCGCTAAGGCACCTGCTGGTCAGCAAGAGGCCAAGAGCTCCTCTAGCTACGAGCATTTCTACCGGCTTCGATCGAAGTCCTCGATCTTTCATGTTTGACATATATAAAATTATATAGATGAATCCTACTAACGTTCGAGCATGGAAAGTAGAAAAGGCTGCAATCATATAATTATTTGATGTACCACATCTAATTGGCATTTTGTAGGCACGATATTCTCCATTTTCAGTTTTGCTTTCGAAATATCTTATATTTCCCGAGCGTATTTAGCAACGTCATATTCTAAAATATAGCAATCAAAATGACAAAATATGAAATATCAATTCCTCGACATTTCCTATTATTAAAAATGAATCAATCATCTCTCTTGTAAGTGATGAATGGAATGCATTGACGAAAGTACAAGACAAGCAGTAGTTGATTCTTGTTGCCTTGATAAGTGATGTGAACAAATCTGTGAGGTAATATTCCATTTAAACGAAAAAGAGAATGAAAAAACCTACGAAAAGTTATCTTACCAAGAGACGGAAATTTGGGCGAAATTTTGAAATATTTTCAGCTGGAATAAAGTTTGTCATTCAATAATCTCTTGACTACTCGTGAAATTAATTATTTATTCCAACAGAAAGTTGGAAACCAGGAAAGAGTAGTGAATAAGAATAGAAATCGCGATTTAATAACATACGAAAGAACTCATCATATTTTCACAAGGTAGAGTTAGATAAATTTTTAGTACTACTCTTTTCCTCAATGTTCTTCTCCGAGGATACGCAAACTCATTTCAGCCAGTTCCCTCAAATCTCTATTAAATTTTGAAACGTATGGAATTCAGTCTACCTTAGTTCAATTAGTAGATAACTAGTAACTTCTCAAAATTCTAAGATAGATGGCAATTTTTCTAGGTGATCTATAATGTCCTTTCTTTATAGCCAAAAAATCGTGATATTGAATGAATAGTTTTTCAAAAATAGGATGAAAATTAAAACCTATAGAGAGGAATGTTAAATTATCAGATTGTAGATGTAAATGTAGATATATCGATTAGTCATTAAATTACGTTTCGAGGAGGAAAACATCAGAAAATTAGTCGAAAATAGACTTTTTTTATTATTTCTGTTCTTGGTGATGAACTATTGAAACTTGCTGATTGCTATAAATGAACCCAAGAACAAATAAAAAATGTACACTTTCTTGAAAACAAAAGAATTCGATAGTTTTCTGAAAAAATATGTTTTCAGCTGTCACATCTCGACAGATAGCCTTGGAGAAACAAATTTAAGTGTCCGAAAATGACTTTAAAATAATAAATTTTTTTAGGCTTTGAATATTTCTCCCAATTTTCTATTCTAGATAATGACTGCTACAAAAATCGAATGGTGGTATTCTGCATTCGAAACAAAAAGATTTCTACCATCGTTTGGAGCCGAAGAAATAAATATTTTCTTTATCTTCTTGTAAGAATGTCAGCAATGGAGAAATAGGAAAATTTGGGAAAATATCCAAGGAGAATGTTATCGAAAAAATTTTGATTATTTCAAAGTGATTTTGGATACTTCGAACTGAAAATTTGTGATATTCTTTTATTGTACATACATTACAACCATTTGAGAACAAATAGGTTAGGTTAGAATGGACTTTATGTTCCATAACTCAGTAGTTAGAAAAATTACTCGAAATATTTTCACATTCTACAGGTAGTTTTATAAAAGAGAAGCATGACGCAGAGAATTCCTTTTTGCTGAGTCATAACATAAACGTTGGTTTTTTCGAAAGGACAATAAATAATCAAGGTATCAAATTCTTTATTTCTCTTCAAAAAATGTTTCAAAAAGTCTTTTGTTTGGAAAAACATTCATAGCAGGCTATTGTATTGAACATTTCAATGTACATTTCATTCATCTCATCATTTCTTTCATTTTATTACTTTTCATTTCATCATTTATTCAGTGGAGAAACAAAAACACAACAATGTGATAATCCATTTGAGAAAATCACGGTTCTGAGTAGTTAAATTTGTTTTCACTCTAGTACTGTTACATGCTATGAAAAAATGTTTGCCAACTAATAAAGTATAAATGTTTATGTTTGGCAATATTCCATTAGTTCAATGAATAATGAATCGATGTAGAATATTTAAGTTAGACAAATCCAACAGCTCTCAAAATTGCAGAGTCTCCATGATGATTACTGGAGATTTTCGCTTTACACTAACTGCGGTCATGAAATTGATACTGAGCCTTGCACTTCTTCACCTGGTGATAAGAGGAGCAGCTAGAATGGCTACCTACAGATTCCATTACCTTTCCCGGAATGGAACAAGTCTGTTCAGCTGCGTGATCGGCGCTTTACAGTCTGAGATTGAGGACAACCAGACGCTGAGTATGAACTCTGACATAGCAATACCCAAAACCAACCATTCCTGATCATCATTCCTAAATCAATCAGTCCAAAGGACCGTCTACTTGAGGCCCCCTGTTGATATACAGGCGACTCCAAAACTGCAGAAGCTGTTGGAGCTGGTGAATAAGATTGAAGTGTTGCCAAGGAACAGTCAATCTGTTTTGGCGGGTTTGTAACTGTTTTTTAAGCAGAAATCTCGGTACTTGGACACTCGGGTATTGAGAAGGTGGACTCATTGGCCGCTCGAAGAACAGGCTTGGGATTCACGGGACCGAAGGCTCGGAGTTCCCCTGGAGACTGCAAGAATGAAAAATAATCCGTGGTTGGACTAGCAGGTACGAGAGCATTGCCTGAGCCTCTCACATCTCAGATACTCTCGACTTGCCATCAGTGGATCTTCCACTGCGTGAGCCAATGCTTGGCTTGAGCTCTTCAGGCTGGACTTGACAGTTCTGACTGCCATATTAATGGGACAGTGTCGCCCCAGAAATCACCTAAATAAGTTGAATGTCTTCATGAAGACTCTGTAAAGAAGATATAGAATCAATGGAATACTTCATGTGTATGCCCAGCTGAGGACAGAGTCAGGCTGGAGAAACTCGAATCTAACAAACTGAAGCTGATTGAGCTCTTAACCACAAAGCTTATATCCTATACAAAAAGGATGGAGCTTGTGGGTGAAATTTAGGATACTATTTGCCATAATAGACTACTGGATCGCAAAGGGCGGGCTGTTAGGCAGCCTGTATCTATCTATCAAGACATGTCCATGATCTATGTAATCTATTTGAAAATATATATAATGATTAAAACGTGCAGCTTTGCATGAAATGAGAAAGGTCCCAGATAGAAAATGGCACAGACAAATATAATCGATGAACCAAAATGGAAATATATTCAAATTTTCATCATTTATGGTGGAAAAACACACTTTTTGTAAGCACTGTATAAAAACTTTTTCGTTATATGAATATGATTCGAAATCCTTTCACCGTTTAAGGCCTTATCTCGCGAGTCTCGAGATAAAATGACGGTACAAGCGCTCCTTACAGCTGTGAAAATGATGAGTTGTTGTATCGTCCAACAATGACGTTTTTCAGCGTGTATTCATCACGGACATCGTTGAGAAGGTGCTATTAGAATACAAAGGAATAATAAAGTAGGGGCCATTAATTATGAAGAATCTCCTTTGTTCGTCTTTTGAACTTTTGTAAACGTATTATGTACCGTAAAATTGAATTTGAATCAGTACAACGACAGTTAATCAAAATACCTAAATACTCGGTGTTTCTGGTGATGAATATACGAATTTCATGAAATTCGAATCGAAAATTACGATTGAAAATATTGAAATCGTAAAATTTTGATTTTTTTTTCATGGAGACTGCGTTTCAGCAAATGCCAAATAGGAAAACAGTATTGAACAGAATACCGTATATCTACTTAATTGGATGGGTAACTCATTTTAAATAACTTTGTATTTAATAAATTATTAATTTCAAAGATTGCGGAGTCACTATAATGACTACGAAAACATCCATTTACTAAATGCTCGAGAGAGGTGAGAAAACGGTTTATCGAAAACATCTTCCTGTGGTTTTAATTTTCCATTGTTTTGCATACATTATTCAGAATGATAATGTTTGAAACGAACTAGGTACTGAAGATATAACAGTTTTTGACTGTATTTGAGATATGTGAGCAAGTACGAATTATCCTTGATATTTAATATTTAGTTATCTACTAACAGAAAACATATTTACAAGAAATCTAACAGAGAGATAGTAATATACTCGGCGCACCCTGTTAAGACAAGCGATAAGACCGCGATTGATTTGTTTTTTAACGATTGGAATATTTCGTATAAGTTTTGCAGTGCTAAAACAGCGGGTAAAAAGGCTTTATTATCATAATCGAAACATTCCCAATCACATCCGAACCGCTAGTATAAAGAAATGAGTAAGCCTTTTCATACAAAGAAAATCTTAAACAGGCAGCGTTTCGAAGTACATCCGAAAAGCTGAGTTACTCTGGCGTTTTGAATATCTTCACGTGCAACCCTTCTACATTGTAAATCTACGTGCAATTTCAAGACAAAAATTTCATATAAACATAGGTCCCCAAAAGCTTCGTTACAGAGCTACAGGGTGTTTAAATTTCCGGAAAGAATTGCTTTTTTCTTCAAATTTCCTGCAGCTTTTGAGACATTCAACCCAAATTTGGAATGCAAGCTATTTTTTACAGCATCCATCATTACACGTCCTAGATTTTAACTGAAATTCAGTCGGTGTTTTCTTTTCCGAGGCCATGTCTCCTTTTGCCCTTTCAATTTTTTTCTGCAGTACGCCACTGATCAGCGTACTATCAATTTTCGTCATCTTCGTTCAATTTAGAAACTTTTTTGACACTTGTAATTGTAATTTCAATGTAGAATACTGCGTTCATTGTCTGTCCTGCTGAAACGTATTCGTGGTGTACAACTCCATTAATATCGAAAAATGCGTTAAATTTAGAAACTTTTCTGACACTTGTATTTTTTCGTATCGCCAACCGTTTTCGAGTGAAAAATTATTGAATTTGCATTATTTGAATTGTATGTTATTCGCTAAATGAAAAAAATAATAGAAATACTCGATAGGTATGCCCAAAATTTGCTTTTATTTTGATAGCTCGTCTTCTGAGACTCAACTTATACTTATTAAATACCAAACTGAAAAAAGAAGAATTAAAAACTAAATAAATTGCTGGAAGTGTCCTCCACCTGCAAGAATACAAGCCTTCTTCGCATATGATCACGTACTCTTTGAAATGTTCCTGGGGTATTTCTTATTGTGTCACAAATGGTTATTATTCGATTTCTCAATTCATCTAAAGTGTTCACTGTATTGATATAAACTAAACTTTTGAGATTTCCCCATAAGAAAAAGTCTAAACTATTTAAATCTGGGGACCTAGGAGGCCATATTTCTGGCCCACCCTGACCTATCCATCGGTTGTTGAATGTATTATTCAATAATTCCCTAGCTTCTCCCGTAAAATGTGCTGGTGCCCCGTCATGCATGAACCACAACATGTTTCTCGCCAAAAGAGGCACATCCTCGAGCAATAAAGGTAACTCCTCGTCAAGAAATTGCCAATAAGCGGGACCGTTTAGTCTGTTAGGCAAAAAAATGGCCAAATCAAATAATTTCCAATTATTCCGACCTAGACATTTAGTGAGAATTGTTCTTGATCATGAGATTCTTCAATCAAATGGTAGTTTTACTTAGCCCAATAATGATTATTGTGAAAATTTGTGATAGCAGTTCTCGAAAAGTTAGCTTCGTCTGTGAACATTTTTTCATTATCAAAATGAGCATTTTCTCATTTTCATATGAAACGGGTACAATAAAAAGTCGTGGAGAATCCTTCAAATTTAAACATGTGAAATATTCAACCGATTTCCAATTTTTCTTGTACTCACATGAGGATTCAAATCAATACAATTCAAAACTGCTTCCTCAATATCTCGAGTTCTCATAGTTTGAGTTGCACCTTTTAAATGATTATTTGCAGTAAAGGTACCAGTTTCCGCTCAACCTTCTTTGGATATTTGAAAATGTTCGCCTGTCTGGTGTTACTCGATTTGGAAAGCGCACCTGATATAATCGCCTAGCTTCTGTTGTGTTTCCGTCAGCCAGACCAACATGTAATGGATATCAGCCAATTTTTCGTTAGTAAAATTAGCCATTTTTTCTGACAGCAATACCTTTCAAAAGTCTTGACCCTTACCTTTAATTTAATAAACAATTCAAGCAGACACTGGTTCAACTTTAGCAACTGTCAAAATAAATAAATGAATGAAAAAATCAAGGCCTACTAGTAATTTTTTTAATTAGAAGCGCTTTCAATTCAGCGAATGCATACAATCGCTTAATAATTTTTTGCTCGAGAACGGTAGGTTACGGAAAAATTACATCTTTCAAAAAGAGTTTAAATTGAACGAAGATGACGAAAATTGATTGTACGCTGATCAGTGACGTACTGCGAAAAAGTTTGAAAGGATAAAAGAGGATATGGCTCCGGAAAAGAAAACATATTGCAGATTCTAGTTAAAATTTAGGATGTGTAATGATGGAGGCTGTAAAAAATAGCTTGCATTCAAATTTGGGATGAATATCTCGAAAACTGCAGGAGTTTTGAAGAAAAAAAACGAAGCTTTTGCGGACCTATCTTTATATGAACTTTTTTTCTTAAAATTGCAAGTAGAGTTATCCCCTCAAGTTGTGACATACTATTATGTAACATCCTGTATATCTAGTTATGAGAAATCAATCATTATTATTGATTCAATGAAAAGCATTTCATTTTACTACCCTTTCATGAAGAGAACGGTTTATACACCATTATTAAAACATATTAACAATAATAAATTCATTACATGAGATTTATAGAGAAATGCGAATTTGCCAATCTCAAAAGAACTGAAATTTTATTTGTCCTTTCATTATAGGCTAAACAATTACTAAGTTTGTATGACTGTTGTCGATAATTCGTAAAATTTGTCAATATAGTTTTAGTATCTCCTCTCGAACAATGAAAATTCATATTGGTATATTTACTCGTAACTAAGTTACAGGGGGTTCGAAAATGGTGTGAGCTACTTCGAGAAAAGTAGGTTACGGATGTGCTTTATACACTGTTCGACTTGGTGGGGGACTGCTATGGCCTTGCATTATTAATTTGAACGATTGGAGCAATAATTCAGTGTGCAATTTTGGGTTTTAAGAATAAAGTGCATACAATTTTTCATGCTGGATGTGTCGGGTTAAGCGTTTATCCTTGAAACTGGAAATAGTTTTCATAAATGAAGAATTGACGGATTTTTATATCCGGAGATACTTCATTCTGAGATACAGGGTGTTAAACTTTTGAAAAAATCTTTGTTCGAACAGATGGCAATGTATCAATAAATAGAGAGATAAATTCTTGGTGGGATAAAAAGAGTATATATAATATATTTTTTCACTCGAAAACGGTTGCAGATAGGGAAGAGATTCAGAATATATTCTCGTATAGACTACAAAATAAAGTTTTGAATTTGAACTGATTATCGCGAAATTAATAATGAAAAAAGTGTCATTAACCTTTTAATCTGGAAAATAAAGCATGTCCGCATATGTGCAACAAAAGAGATATTTGAAATACTACAGAAATAACCTACAATTGTAGCGCTCAACTTCATTCCATCTTCTAGCAAAATTTAATTCTATAGTCCATCTTTTTAGAAAGAGCTTTCCGAAGCACTTTCGACTTTTTGACTATCGTAATCACAATAATTTTGATTTTACTTTTGTACACAACACATTCACATATTTACCACCATCTGTTATCTTGAATCGAATAAAAGATTACGTACGATTTCCATGTTTCTTCTCACTTTTCCGAGCTTTTTCACACATTCCAAATACAGTTCCTTCTTCTGGTCGTATTTTGACTGATACCAAAATGTTACATTATGAGATAATCAATGTAGTCCAATTCGAATAAATGAATAAATATATCGAAAATGAACTAATTATCAAAGTAGTATAATAATATCTAAAAATAACAATAAATTCTATTGAAAAGTATTCTTTCTCCTTCATTCAAATCTTATATGATGTTATTTTGTAAGTACGCTCGACTTCTCTTGAAATAATTCGGAATGACATATTATTCGCAATAATTTGATTTGTTTGCCTAATATTAATTATCTTGAGCATTCCTTATAGTCTCGAATATTTGGAAATTGTATGAAATTCCTGAATTTCAACTATTCCTAGCAATATATATCATCCCAGGTTTTCAAGCAAGTCGAAATACCAGAGTTTTTCGATCGAAAAGAAGGGATCTATGCAAGGAAGTTTTTAGCTACAAGAAGATCGTACCATTACATTAATTATCAATTAAAATTTCGTTTCTCCCGAACGATGACAGCTCGATTCTATGACGGGTGCCGCGCAATTAGAATACTTCTCCCTCGCCCTTTCTCAAGGACCATGTGACAGTTTCTAAATATACCCACCATAAACTTGTTCATTAAAAACAGTTATAATTTTGAACCGAAGTCACTTTTAGAGTATAAAATTGGTAGGACACGATCAGAGGAGGGTGTATCGCGGCGTAGAGCATCTGCCGAGAAAGCCCCGAACCGCAGCTGACTCTTCTGGACTAAAACTTAGTCGCAACTTATAACCCGAGTACCTTCTGTTTCAACACCTGTTGAACGATAGACGCGTGCCGAACAACGAAATAATGCTATTCTGTACACCCCAATCGGGGACTTCTGGTCTATTTACTAGTCGATAACTTATTTATAAACCCATGAACTTGCTGGGGTGAATTTATTGTCATCTAATTGTACCAGGGGATGTTTTGGTTCCCCGTCACTTCAGATTGATGAAGTGCCCCGAATGAAAACTTAATGATATTTGGATCAGTAATGAAAGTTTAGGAAACAACGAACTACGAGTTCATTCGATATTACATTTAACTGATGAATCAATTGAATAATATTTAAAAGGAAATGTGAAAGCACAATACTTGATATCATAAAGCCCATATCAGGTGAAAATGCGAAATAAGAATAGAATTATCTTGTAAACATTGTTATTAGAATTTAGATGAGAAGGTGTTTTCTACTTTTTCATTCGATTTTTGAAGGAAGAAATATATTAGAGAGGCTAAGGTGTCAATTTTCAATTGACATAAAGTGATTCATCACGAATTGATGTATTAATGTTTGCTTTCTCAATTGTTTGTTTTGAAAACTTACTTCAAAATTCATTCTTATTCTCTTTTTCACGTAGACATCAATCGTTGATGCCCTTGGAGGTTATTATGAATAGAAAATGTTTGTGCTACTATCATTTGCTTATGTAAGGCTCGCCATAGGCAATGTTTAATCTATATAAACACCTCAAAAAGTCTAGGGAACACTTACCAATATCTTTAAAATATGAATTTGTTGATTCGAATTTATAGAAATCTTTCGGTTCTGTTAGGATGTATTATATATAATGTATTCCCAAGAAAACAAAATAATATTTGAATTCTCCACAGCACCTATTATTAAAAAAATTTGAAATTTGAAAATTACGAAATTTGGTAAAACACAAAAAAATCCTGAACTAATATTTTCGAAACGATATGGAAGCACTTATATTTTTCAGTACCCAGAAGGTCCACCTCTGATATTAATGATACTTTGGCATCGTCGCGGCATGCTCAATATTAAATTGTCTATTACATTTTGACCAAAGTCATTCCAAGCCCCCTGAACTGCTAATCGAAGCTTCTGTTCATGATGGAAGACGTTTTGACGCGAGATTTCTTTTTAGGGTGTCCCACACATGCTCGATGGGATTCAGATCTGGGGAGCAGGATGGCCACGGTAGAAGATCGATATCATTCTCTTCAAGAACGTTCAAGACAACTCTTGCACGATGAGGAGGGGCATTATTTTGTGGAAGAGTGGGTTTTGACCCATTGTTTAGAGATACGGTACCACTACAGGTGAAACTATCTCATTTGCGTAAGAATTTCTCGTGAGGTTGTTCTGTATAAAAACGAGGTCAGTTCTTCCACGAAGGCGTATACCTCCCCAAAATATCACTGATCCGCCTCCCTGTCTAACAACTTCTCAAGAATGCTGGAGACGGTTTTGCTTTCCAGGTTCCCTGCATATTCGAATTCTTCCCGAATCGGGATAATAACTAAATCTAGATTCATCACTGAAGAGAACTGTGGCTCACCTCTTTTGATCCCAGTTTACGTGTTTTTGGCAACAAGCTAAACGAGCAGCGCGATTTCCATGGGTCAGTTGTGGAACTCTCAAAGGACGTCTGGAGTGGAGTTGACCTTCATGCAGTGGATTTTTCACAGTTTGGTCGGAAATTTGTACATTATGAACTCGTGACAGATCTTGAGCTAATTGAGATGCTGTGGTAGTACGATCTCTTCTGGCTTGTAAAACCAAATATCGGTCTTGGGCGACTGTAGTAATCCTGAAACGACTTGTATAGCGTTCTTCTACGCTACCTGTTTCATTGAAATGCGACCATAAACGGTGTATGATACTTGGGCTACTTCCCAGAACCCTGGATACTTCCCGTTGTGAGCTCCCAGCTTGGAGCATGCCAACGGTTGTAACATCTCTTCTCTAGTCAAATGTCGTCTTTCCATGGTCGAATCACAAAACTTGAATCTTTTATTTGTGCTTACAACATAAACAAAGTGCCAACTAACTGATTTCAAACACTGAATACATGAAATGATTATAAAGCAGCGTCGCATCTGCTGCATTCTTACTTAAAAAAAAAAAAAACTGAAATCTGTTGCGGCACTCTACATAATTTGGTGAGAAATTGATGCAAGTGTTCATTCCTTAAAAACATCATCCATATTGATTGTTCTGGATACGATATATCGATATTCAGAAGTGTTCCCTAGACTTTTTTGAGGTGTTTATAAGAACGAAATGTAAACGTTACATTGAAGATTACTTGGTATCTGGTGAGAAAAAATTCTTGAAAATTGAATCTCTACATGTATTGCAGCTTTACCCGATCAAATTTTGAATTGTCATTCACAATGTGTGACAATGCGCTCCCTAAACGTGGAAAACGGATATGATGGAAGATCTGAAGAAAAATATAGAAATTCATTGAGTTTTGCTGCAATTTAACGATGTCACTGAGATATGAGAAGATGATACCCATCGAAATTTATCAACAATTTGTCTTGGGGGTGGAATCGCACACTATGCGATTATGGTCATCGACAATGAGAATTCTTTTTAGTAGATGAAACTGTTCGATCGCATGGCGCAGTTTCTGTAAATGATGCATGAAATTTCCATGGAATTCAAAGAATGCAATGGCCAACACGTTTTCCAGATATGAATTTTATCGATCATATTCAAGCAGAGATGTCCAGACATTATACAGATATGGCAAATATAAGTTTTGTGAGCGTACAATGCAGAATTTCGAAAATTTAAATCAATTCCTCAATTATTGTTGAATACTGTGTATAGTTCTTCGCAAATTTCATAATATAAAAAAAATGACGCATATGTTACACTTTAACTATTGTATATCATAATTGAATCTGAAGTTTCTTAGTTACACAAAGATAATTAAGTTTCGAATATAACCTCAATTAGACTTAGGCATGTGGGTCACGGCCAATGTGTCATTTTTTCTTCAGTATAATGTTGTTTTGGCGCAGTTCAGGTGCAGTCAACCCCAAAAAATTGCGCAACTAATTTTACTTTCTACATAATACGCGTGCATTATGAAGAAATGAAGACATGAAACGTGACGATATTATATGGTAGTGACTGTGACGTTGTGTATAAGTAGATGACGGTTTATGCAACTGATGAAATGATAGGAACAAGAAATATGTTTGATTTCACAACTAATCCATGTAACTAACTGCCGTCATCTGTCGCGTGTTTAATTATTATTAGTCATTTGAAGGTTTGCAGCGCCTTTGAGCTCAACATCTTCCAGAACGGTTAGTTGAAGCGTATATATTAATATTATATATAATAATGATAACGCTCGAGACATCGTCTACTGAACGCCTGAAGATGACAAGGGACAACTTGTCGAAACGTCGCCAAAATCAAAATGGAGAACGGAATAAAACCCGTAACACATCAAATCATAGATACTTCCGTGAAAATTTAAAATTTAACATATATATATATATATATATATATATATATATATATATATATATATATATATATATATATATATATATATATATATATATATATATATATATATATATATATATATATATATATATATATATATATATATATATATATATATATATATATATATATATATATATATATATATATATATATATATATATATATATATATATAAATGGTCATTCTTAGAGGAAAATTTTCAATGCATTTTCGCATAATTGCGTTGCTATTTCGCGTATAACAGCTCGAATATTGTCTCTGAGTGCCTTAATCGTTGTTGGGGCATTTGACGTAGCCCCAAAGAAAAAAGCCTAATGGTGTTGAATCGCATGATCTAGGGGACCAATTCATTTTCCATTGCGAGAAATCACATGTCCAGGTAATTGTTGCAACAGATCCATTGTTTTCACCAGCTGTGTGACACGTAGCGCCATTCTGTTGAAAATAAACACCCTGCAAGCCAAGAGCTCTTCGGGCGAAAAGTCAACATCGCTCTGTAACGGATTCCAACCATTACAACGGTTGCGCCAATCTTATTTTCGATAAAAATGTGGCCCGATGACACCTCCCGAACAGAAACTGTGCCAAACAGTCCTTTGTTTTGGATGAAGAGACTTTTCGAGTATTTCTTTTGAATTTTCGGATTCCTAAATGCGACAGTTTTTTTATTGACATACCCAGACAGTTAAAAATGGGCCTCAGAATAATTAGGTTGAAAAAAAAAACAGGATCTCGACTATGCATTTCCAGCGCCCAATCAGCAAATATACGGCGTTGTTCGTGGTCAGCTGGCTTTAATTCTTGTGTTAACTGCACTTTATAAGGATGGAGATGCAGATCAAGATGCAAAATACGGTGCAAAGTGTTTGGGGAAATGCCCAATTCCTGTGATCGTCTCGGAATTGACAAATTTGGCTTTTCAGCTACAGCGGCGATATTTTCAGCTGACCTGGTCGGATGAACATGTGTTCGATGCTGCACATCGCTAACCTGTCCGCAACGTTCAAATTTGTGGATTAAATTCACTACAGATGGGCGAGTAGGTGCTTGATGATGATCAGAAGCAGTAGGAACTTTTCGAACTGTGTTCGCGGAATTTTCACCGGTTTTATAGTGAATTTTCACTATTTCGATGCGTTTTCCGAGAGTAAATCTTTTCATGATTGAAATTTTCCTAGTTTTCACTTTTCAAATCACCATGCAATGGAAGCCCGAACAGATAAAGGTTCCCGAAATCGTGAATTCTTTTTCGATACTCCTTAATTTATCGGAGATACTTTTATTACACCTTAGAATTGCATCAGCATT
This sequence comes from Cryptolaemus montrouzieri, assembly GCA_013387265.2. NCBI lineage: Eukaryota > Metazoa > Arthropoda > Insecta > Coleoptera > Coccinellidae > Cryptolaemus > Cryptolaemus montrouzieri. The sequence continues at coordinate 133,362,190 of JABFTP020000185.1, forward strand.
GAGCTACACGAGGAAAACAAAATAAAACGAGGGATATACGGAGTTTGTTCAGAAAGTTTGGAAATTGCTTGCACTGTGCAGTCGAATGGCCATCAACTTTTTTTTGTTGATTGAGACGTTTCCATCCATTGAGTCAAACCCTACATCACCACCAATGGTAGGTAACGTCGAAGAAGTGGGTAAAAGTATATTGGTTCAAGATCGATTTTCTCCAAGCCCATGACATATTTTCTGCTGATTAATCGTTCGACCATCATTCGAATTTTTTTTCTGTCCCTCAGATTCTTTTCCATCAGGAAACGAATTTTCTCCCTTATGGAAGGTGATCGAAAGAAAGTGAAGCATGGAAAAATTTTTCGAAAAATGGTTAAAGCATAGTTAAACGAGTACAAGCAGGTATCTCACTTCACTTTGAAGAAAGCGACATTTGAAAAAAAAAATGATTGGCTAATCATGGTCAAAAGAGGGTCTGAATTTAATTAATCTTCTCAAATACGTTAGCAAATCACTAATTGAAAATCGATATCATCATTTGTTCGCGTAATGTTTTTGAAAAAACAACATTCCTGTTGCTTCACCCACCTTATTAATCTAATTGTTACTAATTTCCCAAATTGGAAAAAGTTATGGCATAAGAAAACTACATTAGAGGATGATATAGGAGAAAAAAATGTTCATACGAGAATTTGAATCCTATAATACAACATGTCTTTCAAAAATTTAATAACATAAATGGCGTTAAATTTGCTCATATTATAGAAATTACTAAACAGACCATGGGAAATAACAGGTGTATATTAATGGTATGAATACCTGATTGCTTCAAAGCTCGTTAAATTGAAGCATGCATTCACGCACATTGAAAAAAAAACATTACAACTATTTGGAAATATAGAACTTCGCATATGATTTATGCTAGGACTGACCACTGTCGTGTCCTGCAACGAAAATTAAAATTTTTCATCATAGTAGTGCACGAGAATGGATTTTTCAATCATAAAAACGTAGAGAGAACCGAGCAGGCTCCGAAGATATTTCAAGCAAAATGAAGATGAAAAAATTGATACGTGTATGGTTTATTGAAGGGAAAAGCTCCTGGCAAATTTCATGAGCTTTGGTAGCTATACAAAGTACATAAAAAGTTCTGGATATTAAGAATTAGCAGTATTCTATCATTGTCTTAGCAAATATATAAAATATAAATGTACAAGCACTTTAACTCATTTAAACATTAGTTTGTTGTATGTTTTTCGAACTATAATCATGAACTAGCGACAAATTCAATGAAAGCGGAGAAAAGTGACTATGACAAACAAGTGCAAATCGGTCAATTGGAAAGTAAGGGTTCGACTGGTTCATGTTGGTGTATATTCAAGAAGATGAATAGATTTAGTTATTTCTGAAGGAACAATGATGAATGTACATCCAAGACAATATCAATCATATCCTCTTCCCCTTCTACATGTTTGAATTCCATTTAACATGTCTGGAATTTACTGAGACGAGCTCTCCGTTAAATGACGGAAAATGTCAAGCAGTTGGCGAAGGTACTTCCATGATTATGGGCTCAAATTCCACACGAAAGCATAGACGTTGTTTTCCGCCGTGTGCCAGGAACCTAAGTATAACAGGGTGAGATGTTTATCACCTGGGCCGTCAACTTGGATGTCGATCGACAAGTACAGTTATGAAAATTAGCATTCGGTCGAATCAGCTTGTTCTTATAATCCGATCTATGTACCACTGGTGAATATGTTCTGCTCGAAAAAGCCCACGCTGGGCTAGTCAGTAAGGCCTATAGCCCAAGACGGGCTTATTTGAGGTAAGATAATGTTTCGATCTCGCCAGTGAGGACGTAGGGCTTGTATCTGATAATCACAACTAGAAGCCATGGATAAGCTCAGATGAAGATATTTTAATCCGTGTCTAATGGTGACTGAGGCAATCGGCCATGTGGCAAGTGTGACGTGAATCCTATGATACTCTGTGACAATAAAAGAAACCGGAAATTCTCATTTAAATTGCCCGCGTTGAGTATTTATAAATATTTTGAGTTTCTGTTTGTCGGTAGGACTGTCCTTAATTACTAAGCCAAATATGAGCGCGATTTACCGACTAGTTTGTTTCCGACAGCTGTTGAAACCAGCCGACTTCAGTGGTACTCTGCGAATTTTACAATGGAAAAAATATTGAACAAAGAGTTAGTCTCAAATTTTGGGTGTTGAACGAAATTCTGTGCGCTGAATCTACCCAAGTGTACGAGTGGTACAAATCACTTAAAGACGATCGGGAGATCGTCGAAGATCTGTCTCGTTCCGGACGACCTTCGACCTCTTCAACCGACGGTAACGTCCAGGAAATGGTGCTCGAAAATCGTCATGTCAGTGTTAGAGAGATAGCTCGTGATCTTAACATCTCTCATGAAACTGCTCATTTGATTTTGGTGAACCAATTGGCCGCTCGGTTCGTTCCGATAGAGCTGAAATTTCTTCAGAAACTATACCGGATGCAGGTAACTGCAGACTTGCGAGATCATGCGAATTCTGATCCCACGTTCATGGGGCGGATCATAACTGGTAGAGAGACATGGGTCTATGAATACGACGCCACGGTTATTAACGACGTCAAGACCAAATGCTAGATAAATACCATCGAGCAGCCGCCTCATTCGCCTGTTCTAGCTCCGTGTGACTTTCATTTTCTCCAAACTGAAATTGCGGCTCCGGGGAAACAGATTGATTCCATAAACGTCATAAAAGAGAATTCGAAGGAGGAGCTGAAGGTCATCCTTGAAAGTGCCTATAAAAAATGTTTCGATGATTGGAAAAAACGTCGGCACATGTGTATCGCTTCAAATTGAGCATATTTTGAAGGAGATTCAATAAATATTGAAGTCACAGAGTATTGACTGCACTAGGAAGAATTAATTCAGTGACAGGAAAAATGAGAACAAATATCCGATATAAATTAATATCTCAACATACATTTTTTTTTCACGCTTTGCCACTTTTACCATTCATTCTTGATACTTCCTTTTCATATTAAAATTCTCAATTACAACTTAATATTTTGGATATTTTATACAGTGAACTTATGCTATTTCATGAAGATGTACATTATTATTCATGTTAACTGTACTTCAAAATTGAAAAAAGACCATCTTATTGTTGTCTTATTTAATAACTGGATTCAAGGACACTTTTCGAAGTCAACGATTTCTCACAAAAGCTCGACAACTGATACACGCTTCTATCCTAATCAACCCATAAAAGACTTTACCCTCGGATCAATTAAAGAACCCTTATCTTCTTGTTGACAAAGGTACTCATTGTATTGTCCGGATTTCATGGGGAACATGTCTGGGTTATGATGGAACCAATGGTTACCAAATCAATATTTTCATAAATCGAATTGAGCTGAAGATGTTCATCTCTACACTTCCTAACTGCCCACAAAATAAATATCAGCTGAACTAATTCCTAATTATTTTACTGAACAAGTGCTCATATAAAAATTAAATGTTCTATTATGCATGGGGGTTATTTGTCAGACTACACCTGTTGAGAATTCATCCCCATCGCAAACAGAATGGAAATTGCTTTATTTCACAACGATGTATATCTCCTCGCTGTTTTAGGACAGGTAGAGAGAATGAATGCACCGCAAGGTGCATCTCGATTTCGTTATAAGTCGTTATAAATGATAAATATCTCTTTGTTAACACCTTACTGATTTACATTAGGTGGCCATATACCAGCACATAACGGTATACCACGAAACTTCTGAATATTTAAGCACCTTTTTGTACTTTTGCCCGTTGTCTTTCACGAATGGAAATCGCATGATTCCGGAAACCGATCATTATCTTTAACCCTCTGTTCAAAACATTTGCGTTCACAGGGCACGTTTAGCAGTATCTTCGAAGATGAGATCTGGTTCTTTGATGGTTGTCAACAAGTTTTGGTGTTTATTTACATTTGAACGAGGAGAATGAAATATTGTTTACTTACGTTTTAACGGTTTAGAAGGGATTTTATTTATGAGCGGAGAATTAATTTGCGCATGTCACGAATCCTATGAAAGGCGCCATTGGATAATTTCGGCACACTGCCTAGATTTATCTAAGGCATTCGATTGTGTGGAGCATGGTATATTGCTTGAGAAATTAGAGTGTTGCGGAATCAGAGATAATCAACTTAAGTTGATTGAAAGTTATTTAACAGGAAGGAAACAGAGAGTGTTGATTTCAGTTAATGGTACCACATATCTATCTGGTGAAAAGCAAATTACTATGGGAGTACCCCAGGGGAGTATTTTAGGCCCACTATTATTTCAAATATACATTAATGATATCAGCGATGTCCTTAAGACTACTTGTAAGCCAGTTAAATATGCAGATGGAGTGGGTCTAACTGATACACAGAAGTATTATCATGTATTGAAAGTGTGAATGATTTATTAAATCATGCTGAGGGATGGTATCATTCTGACAAGCTGGTAGTAAATTTGAACAAGACTGAGTGTGTAGCTTTTGATTCTGGTAGATCTAGAAAGAATTTTCCCAACACCATATTTTTTGGTGACATTGTCGATGACCAGGACTGAATTAAATTTCTTGGAATTATTATCGATGAAAAGTTAAATTGGGATGCACATATTGTTCATCTGAGTGGCAGATTGAGCTCTGTGGTGTATACATCGAATGTTTTAAGGATGAGAGTGGATGTTCATGTTCTGAGGCTGATATACTTCTGGAATTTTCAGTCAATTTTGTCGTATGGTATTATTCTGGGGGTAGCGTCACAAAGTGAGAAAATTTTCAGAATCCAAAAGAGTTATGTTCGGAATGGGTTACCGTGAGTCATGTAGGGAATATATATATATATATATATATATATATATATATATATATATATATATATATATATATATATATATATATATATATATATATATATTGCAGATATGCAGATTTGGAAGAAAAATTTGAACTTTTGTCGAAATCGGGGCGTTCCCAAAAAAACTTGTATGAGCTTGAGTGAATCGTCGCACGCATTTCAGATTCCGGCTAATTTCAGTCGGCCTACAGCTCGCGCGGCGCTCGTGTGTTTTTTTTGTGTAGGAGCCTTTTGGCACCGTTCCAGTCGTCGAAAACAAACTGTTTTTTTCTAGTTCATAAGATTCAAGTACCTATTCAAAATACAAAAATGTTCAAATGAATAAAAAGTCCAATCTCAATCGAAAGACTATCGAAGTGATTAAAATGTGATTCCTGTAAACAAAAAACTTATAAACATGTTAACAAACGATTATTGTAATAAAGAAATAAACATATATAAATATATTATTCCATAAACCTATAGGTTAGGTTAGTACTAAGCGTTGTGAAATAAGGTTAGCGATCCATGGTTAAGGTAGTTCTGAAACTATTAAAGAACGTCAGCTTGTTTGAGAACCAGTTCGATTCGTTAGTGATAGATTCAATTCTCCGAAGGGATACGTTTAGAAAATAAATACAATTTTCAAACTTTCAGTTAGATATATACGTTTCAAAAAAGGTCGCGAAGATGTCGATGACGATTGCCTATAGACAACTTAGCACATCAAAATCACAGGTTTAGATCCCATTACAAGTTCTAACTTTCATGGTAAAAAATAGAACATTCTTGCCTTACCTACAGCATTCGCCTGGCATGACTTCATGTGACTTTGGTGCTCACGACTGATTCGCTGCAGTAAACAAAAGTGAATTCTAGAAGTGCACCCAAATGATTACACGAATGAGGGGGATAACTTTGAAGGAAGAAAATTAATATTGATGACTAAAAAATGTATGGGGTTTGAATTAGTTAGAACATGATGTCGACTTTCATGGTGAAAGTATCTTTGCTGACGAAAATTATTCTCATCTCAAAGGTAATGATAATCAACCAATTCGAAGATGTAGAGATTTTATTATGACAGTGAATTCAATCGACAGAGGTAACAATTAAGTTATGTTTGTACAAACTAAGCAGAATTACACACATCCAATAATTTGAATATTACCTCAGGAATTTTGGAAAGATTATTAGAATCGATCCTTTTTGAGATATTTCAATTGAAGAAAGAAATACATTTTGGTTTATTTCAAGAAAGAAACAAATAAAAGAAACTAAGAGACTCTTTCCGCATGTAGAAAAGAAATTGAAAATTGTTTTCTCACGGAGTAGGTGGTTTTTTCCCGACCTTAGTAGCTTGTATTACCTCCTCTTGCCCTGATACAAGCCTGAATCCGTCTAGGCATGCTTTGGATTAGGTTTTCGACTTCCTCTGGGGTGATATTCTGCCACTCATCTCTGGCGGCTTGAATGAGCTGTTGTGAAGTTCTTGGATTATCCTAGAGCGATCTAATTTTCCTTTTTAGATAGGACTTAGGTCTGGAGAGCAAGCTGGCCAGTCCAAAATAGCGATTCCCTCTGTTTCAAAATAATGTCGCGCGATATTGCTGGTATGCGGAGGAGCATTATCCTTGCATAAAAGTGAAATTCTCAACGTGGGCATCTCGCCAGAGTCTCACTATGGGCTCCATTACTAGGTCCATGTAATTTTTCCGTTACACTCGAAACGAAATCAAATCTATTTTGCCTCCCAGCATAATGCCACCCCAAAACATCACACTGCTCCCTTGGTATTTCGGAATTTGTCTTACTGCGCGGAGTCAAGCTTGTCTTCCACGACCACTTAAAACGTTCTCCAGCTTTGGCGTGGTTGTATAATAGTTTACTGCGCTTGTACGCCGAAATTATTGATTTTAGGAAAAAAAGGTTGACATAAATTGTAGGAAATTTTCTCTACTATTATTTTGTCTCTCTTTATATATATATATATATATATATATATATATATATATATATATATATATATATATATATATATATATATACGTTGTTATCAAAAACTGTTTTCAGGCGCCATATTTACAATATGGCGGCACAAGCGGCAAATATAAGAGCGGCAAAGTTGAAATTAGGAAAGAGCACGTCAAAATCTATGAACTTGCCAATTTTCATAACTCCCGGAAAACTTTCCAGGTAACCTCTATTTTTCGACCAAATGACTGTACTATCAATGCGGAAGTAAAATTGATTAATGTGGAGTTGAGACGCTGAAATCGTCACTTAGTCACTAAAGATGAATTTAAGATTGATAATTCTTTTCAGACAGCCACTGAATTCATAAGATGTTATGTTATAGTTCCTAGATACTAAAATAAAGTTATTTCAGTGAGACTTTTGTATTAAATTTATGTTACTTTCTTCATTATTCCCTAATGACAAATTAAATAAATCTATAAATATATATTTGTTGATATTTTGACATCAAAATCTATAGGAAAAATATTATTCGAAATAAATACCAACATAAGTTAAAAACATTCAATACCAATTTTTGTTAAGCTTTCAATAATAATAATTGGACAAAAGAGATTTAGATTATATGGAAAATCAAATCATCTTTTATGAAGATATAAAATATCTGTCATTGGAATAGAATTACATTTTCAATAAACTAAAGAATCAAAATTGAACATAGTCAACATAATATTCCGAGAGAATTGGGTAATATTCTCATATATACCAAAACCAAGGGCTTCTTTTATACCTATTCTAAATCACAGACATACGAGTATACGCCGTGCACATCCGGTGCATGGCCGGAAACGGCATCCTCGGGTATTTTGTCGTCGAAAACAATGCGACTGCATCAGGTAATAAACAACAGGACAGTGAAGTGAGATTTATGTACTGCATAGCGAGATTTTTCTGGGAATTTATATCATAGTTGAAAATCATTCAGAGCTGGGAACATTGTAATTGATGTTTTATGGAGCGACACGCGCGGAACACATATTTGAAAGAAAATAGAAATACAGCTTGTGCCGAATGGAAATTATTCAAAATATTTTCGCTCTATATATATTCTAATATTCGATAATTGCGTATTAAAATATACGTGGAATACTGACAGAATATGTCATCAATATCACTAATATATCTATTTAGATAATTCAAAACCGACAATAAAATCATCCAACTATTTTTGTATACCCACGTCTTAAAATGGGTTTGTTTCCAAGTTGAATTATTACGATAAATAATAATCTACAGAATCAGTTTCGATGCACAAATAATATTAATATCACTGCGATTACAGTTTAAATTTTTAATAATTCTTTTCATATATTGACTGAATTTTGAGTTTAGTCACTGTTTTTTAATTTCGAGGATTAATTAATTGAATCAGGTATCCTAAATTTCTTCTTGGACTTGAATTCAGTAGTAGAATTAATAATCGACAATTTGCGGAATAAAACAATACACGTTTCTTACAAGAAATTCGAAAAGAATTTTTGTTCACGCTAAGCATATTTTGAGAGACAATTTCAAAATAAAAAGTCATACGTATAACTATATAAAGTGTGAAACCTGTCATTTAGAAGCAATTCTGCGTAAAATTGAAATGAAGTTCAGATACCTTGTGGTACCACCGTACAGGTGGTGTGTCCCGAAGTATTAACCTCCAGGTTCGTATATGTCTGGACCGGACAGTCCCCGTAGAAGGGTTCGCTGGTCGAATTGACTAGATCCAACACCTGTAGCACCATTGTGCCCTTGGCCGCCTCCGTCGTGGTTTCCGTTCCACGTACGTCACTACCGCCGGCTCTTCACTCTCTGTTTTGCTTCTTTGCTACCACACCACCGATCGGTTTGACGCGCATTTGCGGACTGTCTGCACGTAACGTAATCATTCGGCGACAACTCCCTCTCTGTGGATCGCTCCCACCCCGGCTTTGGAGCTTCATTCAGAAGGTAGGATGCCAGGTCTATTCGCTGTTATATTCTATTAGGTTTTTATAAACGCATTACTTCAACTTCTTCAGCTTTTTACTGTTTAACTGCTCGGCTAGCTGAGGTAGCGATGTGATGAATCGCTTCCTATTAGATATCTTGTTAAAATGAGCTTTTAGCTTAAAATGTTTGAATAACTCTGGTGAAAAATGGGGTTGTAGATAAAACACTTCGTGTATTTCTATATCACATTTCGTTGAATGTGTTTTCAACCATGACGAATGACGTTGTTTCCAAAATTATTCACATTTTTACCATCCATTAAACATTAGAGTTACCAAGGATTAACTCACTTATTTACGGTCTTAACGCATTTTTTATTTCCCTTATATCAGCGGTCGAGGAACCGAGGTAAATTACCCCAAATGGGGTAAAAATGAAATTGTTGGGGGTAAAAATTAAACTTTTGTGAGTAAAAAGTATATAGTTTCAAGTTGATATTTTATAAACCTGTTAGTATTTTTTTCAACTTAAGAAATTTAGCGACATATGCAGGCCACTAGTGTTCTCCAGTTATATCTTTGCGCAGTGAAGCACGGCCCCAGCTACCTGCTCAGTCCGTGGCATGCCGTGAAGATACAAAGATTTGAATTTGGGAGGCTTTTACTTGGTAAAATTCCATTATCAATAATAAAAAACAAGTACTGTGTTTTAAGGAATTTTACTTAATAATTGCGATTCGTAACGCGTTTCACTACACCGTAGACGAATTCGTCTGAAGAAGCTACTATTCCTGAAGATACAAAGACATTGACGAGTCAGAGAGCGAGTTTTTACTAGTAAGTTGCTGACAAGACCACCATTTTATCATTAATCATCGATATATCGATCAAAGTGAGCCGCAATTTGGAATGATTCAAGTATTTTACAAATATTATTATCTGTATCCCTTCAGATGGCATCAAATAGAAAAAGAACATACCAAGACGAATTACTCAATTACGGTTTTATACAAATAGAAAACAATGGTACAATGAAACCACAGTGTGTTGTATGTATGAAGGTACTGAATCTTTCAAAGAAGTCAAATTTAAAAATTTAGAAATATCTGTTATAAGACAAAGATTGAATAGCAACTTGTTTGGTACATTCGATCAGCGTTTAGCATCAAGGGCTAGCTTTGAAGTAGCCTGGTTGATTGTTCGAAATAAAAAACCATACACAATTGGTGAAGATTTGGTTAAACCAGCTGCTGTTAAAATGGCAGAGATTATATGTGGTCAAAAAGAAACGAAGAAACTCAATTCAGTGACCTTGTCTGCGAGAATTGTGAAAGAACGAATTTCTATATTAGCAGAAAATGTGAAGGAACGGCTTTTCGCATTAAAACAGGCTAAATATTTTGCTATTCAGCTTGATGAGACCATTGATTTCAGTAGCAATTCACAGCTAATGGTATATGTTCGCTACATTGCAGAAGCAATTCTTGAACTTCGATCTAATACTGAAGCACTTATTCAATTTGTGAGTAAACCAAATACGAAGAGTTTTTGGATTTCAAAAGCTGAAAAGGCTTTCAAAATTGCACATGAAGAGGCGGTTAGAAAATTGCTGCCATTTGGAACAACTTATTTGTGTGAACAAGGCTTTTCCACTCTAATGAACATGAAAATGAAGAACAGAAATCGATTAAACGCCGAAGACTGTATTCAAGTCGCTCTTACATAAAAAATTCTAACCTAATTTTGAAGCAATTGTATCGAACATGAAACAACATCATTTCTCAAAAACGTGAAGGAAGAATGTTTTCAATTATTCTTTTTGTCAATTCTAATTTTTGTCTGTATCACCATTATTATTATTATTATTATAATTTGTTGCAGTAACCCAAATTGTCAACCCTCAATTGTACCCTTATGGGTTTGAATTTGTTGTTTTGTTGTTTGTATATATATATATATATATATATATATATATATATATATATATATATATATATATATATATATATATATATATATATACTTATATTACTATTATTACGTTATGTATTACTAGGCATTACAGTGATAAACTTAAATTGAATTTTTAGTTGTTTTCTTTTGAAAATTATAAAATTACCCCTCACAGTTTAAGGGCAATCGTAGGAGGCACGATGCGAGTTTGGATGCCAGATTGAGGAACAAGCATGGTCTGTTTTTTCTGCTGGTATTCTATTTATTCGCTTGTTTTTTACTATTGTGTTTTTCTGACACACACACACACAAAATTAAGATATAAGCATTTATTGTAAATACAATTTTTGTAAACATATATAGGGGTTTCACCCCGACGAGTTGCCCATATATCTGTTCATGCAATCAAACTGATTGAAAATATAAATCCACCACCCGGTAATTAATACCATTGCCAGGCAATGATTATAATCAAAACATATCCTGGAATAATTATATATTAGGATAACGTTAAATGTTATGAGAATATATCAATCTACCAGAATATATACATACTATAGCTGATATCAATGTACCAACGAGTAGTGTCAGAGGCTTTCTCCCCGGAAAAATCCAGTGTACGGACCTTAGTCAAGTAACACTGAATGTTACTCATTAATAGTTTCCTTTGTGTGAAGTGGTGAACGATCAAATAGAATATTGCTCTGAATATAAATATGACAAAATTGTCAGTTAATTATATTACATTTATATAAACAAATAAATAAAATATGAAATGAGATTCTGAGCAGTATAAACTAAAGAGAAAACCTATGACTCTACCTCATTATTTTTTTTGGAAAGAAACCTACGAAGAATATTGCAAGATTTGATGACTGTTATTTTTGTAACCGTTCAAACAAATTTTTCTTCAGACCCAAAATCTCAATACCCTTGTGAAGATTCCTAGGAAGAACACCTGTTGTGGAAATAATAATAATATATATATATATATATATATAAATATATATATATATATATATATATATATATATATATATATATATATATATATATATATATATATATATATATATATATATATATATATATATATATATATATATATATAATTCAAACTAGTTCAAATATTAAAAAAATGTCAAATTGCAAAGCCATTCTCACATTCTCAAGTGATGCTTGATTGGTTACCGATGAAAAGCATTCATTTTCATTTATATAGGAGCTGATTTCTTTGCAACATTACTTAGTCTGAAGGGCACAGTAAACATTCACATTCTGGATTTAAGATTTTATTCGTTTTGGTGTTAGGACACATAATGAATCACTTTACTCGTAAACCTTCTGCAGATTGACGTATTAAATGAACGCATGGAAAATGGGTAATGAAATTATTTTCGGACGAAAAATATATCACCAGAGCAGAAGCATAAAATTGCAACCAAGCTCGTTATAAATTCAATTCCCTTTTTCAAAAATTTTCTTGATTCCGCTCGCGAATCAAAGCAAGTCTAATTGAGGGCGTGTGTAATGGTAACCCCATACGAAGTAATTCAATTCAGATTTTCAGATTTTCAGATAACAACCTTAGAACAGTAGAACTACTTAAGGCATAATTAAATACGCTGTATCATATAATGCTGAAGGAAATTGTCGTGGAATAATCGGCAATCATATCACTTGCAATTAACGAATATGAAAATAGAAATCAGTTTGTTAACATGTATGGTTAAACGATAAATGTGGGGAAATTTCAACTTCGGTATCGCCTTATCTCAATCTTTCACGTTGATTAACCACATAGCGACTCCCAAGCCCTTGGATTTGATTAAAATTCGACGTTAATTATATTGACTTCGCCATGATCTCAATGTTTATCGCACATCCGGCGTTGAGCTCGAAAAAGCTGAAAGAGATTACAGAAGTTTTGGAGCTTGAAGCCTAGTGGCTAACTTTCAGTTGGTAAAATAAAAAATAATGAATAAATTATACAAAAAATTAATTGCATAGAATCTTGTCTAGATATATTTTTGTGACTTTTATCATTAATTAATGTTCCAGGCTTCGCCAAGGCTGATGGTAATTTTCTTAGGAAATAAACTATTCAGATTCATGCAAAAAATTCTTTGACAAACTAATAAATGACGCTCGTACAATCGCAAATGGATTGTTGTTGATTGAGATGAATCCTTTCTTGATATCTGGCAAAGAGGCAGCCACATTCATTGAGTTGTTTCGAATTCATTCTCGGTTGAAGTTAACAGCTTTTGTTTATTAAGGAAAAGGAAAAAATTAAATTTCTAGTAGGGATCAAATACTTATATTGAGAAATATTTCACATTGAAATGACTGACAAAATATATAAGAGCATGAAGGTACAGTGCTCTCAATTTTGTAAGGAATATTAGGTGTGGTAAAGCTTTCAGCTAGAGGGTGAAGCATTTTCTCTCAGTGATGAATGAACACTATCTTGTAGTCGATTCTAAATCTGTTTTGTAGCAGCGTCGGATTCATAACTTCCTTAGTAGCCAGTTATGTGCTTGCCATATATTTATCTAAACATTAATTCAATAACGAAGCATACTACGGTGTGTTTCATTGTGAATTGAATGAATAACTTAGTTATAGAATGAAAGTGTGAAGCAAAAAAAGGGATAAAATCTTATAAACTTGTTAACGGAACTTTTCAGTGGCCAAATTAGCTATAACCTTTATTGTCAATATCTTTACATAGCATTATTATTACTATTTATTATAGGAGAATTGTCGAAAACTAGTATCATTCCCAAATTTGAAAATATAGCTCAGAGGACAATGCTACTCGTTCATTGTCCCTTTGGCCTATTTTTTATTATCATTATTATTGTTACTATCTGTCGGCAGGTGGTCAAATTTTTCCTTGAGGAGTTTGATATTGTGACCTCTTAAATTATTAGAATTCACCGGAAGGTGAACCCACAGATGGGTTAAATCACATCCATGAACATGAAGTGTTCTGTACGTCACAGTAAGGTCGCCTCTTGTGCGTCCATCCGCAAATGTATCTAATCCTATTATCTTTAGGCGGTCTTCATAACTTGGCCTGTTTCGGCCGTAAGGAATGCGGGTCAGCTCTTATATTCGGGCATCATACTGGTCCTCCAAATTCGAAGATGGGGCGCAGGTAGGTGGTGTACATCTTAGCTGCCATAATTGAATCACAGTGATAAAATGATCTCGACATCAGATGAATCATTTCTTTGGCTTCAAAGATGACTTCTTGAATGTGTCTGCTCCAACTTAGATCATCAGAGACGATAATACTTAGATCTTTGATAATACTTTTCTGGGTGATCTGGTGCCCGTCGATTATGTATATGTGAGGTTGTTCATCGCAATATGGAATACAATAAACTTTTGTATATTTAGGAGTAGCATCCAGTCATGACACCACTTTCCCACAGCATCTAGATCCTCCTACAGTAGATTATAATTGCTAATGAGGTTATTGAAGATTTTTGTGTTGTCAGCGAATTGTGAGCAGTTAGTATTATTGGCCGATCGGATGTATATATTAGAAACATCACAGGACCGAAGACCGATCCTTGCGGCACGCCACTTGTGACATTTCTATAAGAAGATGACTTGTCTGAAATTCTAACGCAAAACGTGAAAGAAAGGAGGTTTGGGACAGGAATCTGTAACAATGGAAAAAGAAAACCAACAGAAAAATATTTCAACAATCATACCTGACTCTTATATGTCTAAACACACTTGAATTTAGGAAAAGATTTTACATAGCAAGCAAGGCCATAAAAGGGACTAAGGAGATAATCAAAAAGAACACAACCTGCGATATTTCCTCTTTCGCGGAGATGTACTTCCGTCGCAGTGTGAGTATCCTGAAACATAATCACTTCCCTGTTCTTGCTTGCCAATTTTGAAGTATTATCTCGCAAAATCCCTTCAATATTCAAACTCAACAAAACAATTCCGTGTCTGTTTGACCGAGAGAGCCCCGATGGCTAGGTTCGGTCTACTAAGCGATGTCGATTATGATCTATAGATGTTCTAGAATCATTATGAACCCAATAATTTGGGTTGACATCTCCCATATATTATTTTTTCGTGGTTCTTGTTTGATTCAAAGAAAAATTTGCGAAAAAAGTTTTGACAGTCGTTTTAAAAATATGACGAATGTCATAACTCTGATTACTATTTTTGAACATCTTTATATATCTGAAATAAGTATAAGGACTTGGCAATCACACTTCAACATAATCAAATGCACTCAATATGAAGATTGGAGATTAGTAGAATATACTGTCGAACGATTGCCATGTATTTAAATCCATGAAATAAAACTGAAATTTCTGAATGTTCCAAATTTTTTTGGTTTTATGTTAAATAATAATTCAATTAAAGATTTGTAGTTTATGTGTCCGATAGAAGTACTCTAGAATATTGATTATCAGTGAGTTCGTCAGACATAAAATCAGAGAACTGCAACTCGCGATAGTTCGTAAACTATACGGTATAAAAAAATTGTATAGAGGAATATATATAGCTTTAGTAATTTATCTCCATTACTTATTTCAGGCTTCTAGCTTTATCAAGAAAGAAGTTATTGGGGAGTCGGAACAGCTGTGAAATGCTTTGAGAAAATGAATGAAATCGATTATCATAATATCGAGAAATATTCAAGAGAACATGTCACTTAAATTAGGCAAAATTAACACAATCGTTTTCGTACCGTAACAGTACAATTTTTCAGGAGAAATGCGTCCAAATTTCTTTTTTCAGAAATACCCACATCACAAAAATTGTCGCATCACCTGGTATTCTGAATTCCAAAATCGATTAAGCACCTCGATCGCAGTTTCTTTGTCAACATATGTTTTTGGACATATGAGAGGAAAAAAATCTTATCTATGTAGTTACATTTGTTTCCATATGATCTCAAACACGTCTGAAACAAGAATTAGTTTATTTGACTATCAGTATTCATTCAATTTCTCTTCAGTTTTCACGCTAAATTAATGCAAGTTTTCTGTGTTTCTTGTTGATTTTTGTATCTTTGAATTTATTGTAATGGCTGCTGAACGTCCTGGACGCTATTTGAGTGATCATGAAGTGGTAAGAATTGCATCACTTCTAGAGGAGGGGCGAAGCCAACGTTACGTGGTTTATTTGTTGAATGTTAACCAAAGCCCTATTTCAAGAGCAATTCATTGGTACCACGAAACAAGGCAATATGGAAGAAGGGACGGACAGGGAAGAAATCGGATAACAGCACCAGTTGATGGTCGTTGGCTTCGTTTAACTGCACTAAGAGTTCGGCACTGTACGGCTAGAATGCTACAAAATGAAATTGCACTTTCCAGAAATGTGCATATTTCATTGCAAACTGTTAGGAACAGGCTCAAAGAAGACGATATCAGACCAAGGGTGGCTTCTACCGGCCCGCGTCGCACCAGAAAGCATCGAGTTCCAAATTGGGGTATTCCAGAATGGTCGAACGTTCTCTTTTGCGACGAGTCCAGGTTTTGTCCAGTGTCAAATAATAGACGTATGCCTGTATACAGACGACCTGGGGAACGGTATCAGCAATGCAATATCCGGCAAGACGAAAACTTCGAAGGGGGCTCAGTAATGGTGTCGGAAGACATTTTTTTCCATGGTCGAACTGAGTTAGTCCTAGTGAATAATGGAAGAATGACAACGGCCAGATACATCGCAGATATCCTTGAATCCTATGTTATACCCTTTGGCTCATTGGTTGGTGAAAACTTCATTTATATGCATGACAATGCTCGGCCTCATGCAGCTAGAGTAGTTACAGAATTTCTGCAAAATGCCGAAATTGATATTTTAAGATGGTCAGCCATAAGTCCCGACTTGAATCCCGTAGAACATGTTTGGGGCAACATGGGGTGGCAAATTCAGCAACGTAGGATGCCTTGTAAACACTCCAAGAACTAGAAAATCTGCTTCCTGAAATTTGAAACTCAGTGACTCAAGAGTTCATTCAAAATTTGTTAGAGGGGCTTCCGAGACGTATACTGGCAGTAATTAGGGCCCGGGGAGGAAACACTCGATTTTGTAGATGATTAGTAACCATTCGATGCTAGTTGATTGGTCTCTTCGAAGAAATTGATATATCTGAAGCAATTTTTGAGTTATTTTAATTTCGAAAAGACGTTTTCTTTGGAAAACTCTGAGCTACATTAACAGTGGGTAGTAAAGTAGAAAACATTGATCTCCTGGAAAGAACTTATTCCAAACAACCATATTTTTCTAGTCTGCTAAGAATTTCGGAAAATTATACCTTCGGTTATTAATTAGACTAATATTAACTCCAAATTTCACCATAAAGTGAGAACACATACTATAATGTTTCCCAACCAGACCGTTAACCTACAATTTAATTAATTGTATTCGATCGTCAGTCCAACAAATTCCTACAATTTGGTAATTACGATTTTCACGACGCTGATTTGTTTATGATCAACTGGTAACTGTTTCACATATGTCATTTGCAGGTCATTTCCAGTCGTAATTTATTCATTTTCTAACGAATTCAAGTCAACTGAAGGGTTTTAATACATTGACCATTGTTGTTTCACCTCAACAAATAATATGGTTTTTTCGATAGCCGACACGAAATCATTGAATCATTCGTTTCCCAACGTTATACATAGTGACAATAAAATTGCCGGTTAGGAATGATTTATACATTACGGTAATTTTATTTAAGCACGGCAATGGAGTTTCTTGAATAATAAAATAATGGAGCATGGCGCAATAAAATAACTTTTATCGATAAACATCCGATTTAATAACCCAAAGTTACTACTCGTCATTTGTCAGTTTCTGCTGGAGCCCGTTCACATAAACCGACTTTTCTAAATATCCGTTTTAATTGACGGTTTTTCATCGTAAAATGTGGTTATTACATCGGTATTGATATTTCATGATGTTCTGTTTCAATTAATCTTTTCAAAGATATTTGCCATGTTGTTAGTGTGATATCGACAACATTTGTAGGAAAATATGAAGTTTTTCTTCATTCATCAATATCCCTTTTGTCCCCTTCAAAAAATCTGCTTCCGCATATAAAACACTCGTACCAGCGTTTTCTTCCAATTTCTGAAAATGGAATTCACTCTGCGGTATAGCCGATGATGAATTGGATCCTCTTCTTCCAGTTCACTTAGTTGAAAAATTATCGTCCAGGATTTGTCAATGAAACACAAAATATTTGTTTTTCATCCAAATTTATTGTATCGCTTCTTCCGAAATAATACATTTACGCCAACGATTAATCCAATCAGCAAAATATTTTTCAAACGCTTTCTCCGACTTCGGCGAATTCTCTTTTATGTATTCTATCGATTCAAAACGGGAGTTTCTGGTCAGAAAGTCATACACAATGATAGCCTTGTGAGATGGTGCATTATTGTGGTGCAAAATCCATTAGTTCTGTTTCTACAAATCTGCCCTTTTCGATTAGATCAGATTAGATCAGAACAGAATAAAATACATACTCATCTATAAATATTAAAATAAATATGTCACATAAATCACAAATAGGCACATAGAATGTAGACTGAAAATCAGATGAGGTCATTTGATGAGAATCGGTAAGAAAGGAACTCGTCGATACTGTAAAAAGACTGTCGCAGTAAAAACCTCTTTAAACAATGCTTAAATTGCTTAATAGACATATTTCGCTTACTCTCGGGAAGCTTATTAAAGAACATACTGCGATAGTAATTAAAACTACAGCGACTAGAGTTAAGCTTTAAGAAGGTTAAACGAATATCATTATTCTGTCGAGTATTATAACAATGAATCTGATTATTCAATACCTTATCATTACGGCTTCTACCTACAAGGAGGCTATTAAGTGAAGGAAAAGTTAAGATGTTCATGTCAATAAAATAATTCCTCACATCAGCTCTATATGCTTTCCTAGCCATTATTCTCAATACTTTTCTCTGAAGACCAAATATTCGAGGAACATGAGGGGAGTGACTCCAGCTTGTCAGACCATAGGATATATGGGACTCAATCAAGGAGAAGTAGGCCACGCGTACAGCGTCAATAGGTAATATGTTTACTAGATTTCTAATCAAGAAAATACTAGTCGATATTTTGCCCGCAATGTAGTCGACGTATCCCTCCCAGCTCAGAGTTGAGTCAAGCATAACTCCCAAGAACTTAACGTTTTCGGGGTTCTTGAAAGTAAGAGCTCGGTGAGTAAACAATATCCTAGAAGTTTTATCAAGGTTAACACTCAAGTTATTCGCACAAAACCAATCAAAAAGGTACTGCTGCGTGTTATGAAATGAATTGAGTAGATCTTGTTCGTTGGGGCTACAGCGACTACAGCGAAAAGTAGCAATTCTACAGCACCGACAGCCTGGACCAGATCAGTATTAAAAACCAAGAACCGACCCTTGTGGCATACCACTGCTGATTGAGTTCTTCCACTTAAAAATAAGTTAAGGAGCTTACAGCTTGAATTATTGAATTCATAAAATTTTAGCTTGACGATAAGTATATCAGGAGATCTACACTCGAAGGCTTTACTGAGATCGTAAAAATACGTCCCAACCACAAAACCTTGCTCCATTCCATTCACTATAAACTCAATCAACTTCTCAATTGCTTGACCTGTAGATCTTATTGTATTGATGTATTGGTTCACAAAAAACAGACTCGAATTTTCAAAATAATTTGTAACTTAAGGCCCGACTTTAAACTCTTAAATTTTCGAAAAAATTGGGACCAAGGTTATAGACCTATAATTATCAACTTCGTCAACAGCACCTTTTTTGTGAATTGGGATAACCTTTGAAATCTTCAAAGCGTCAGGAAATATTCTTTCATCTATACATTTGTTAAAGAGTTTCGTCAGGTGACAAATGATGACGTTCAAAACGCTCTTAATCATTTCTAGGTTCAGGTTATAGTGGTCCTTGCTCCTTTTGTTAGAAAGTCCGTTTATAATATCCCTCACCTGTATATAAGTGAGTTGATCGAAATGAAAAGTTTTTTTGGGCTTAGAAATTTTTCTCTTAATTTCATTGGGAGTATTAAAAAAAATGAGTTTAAACTATCTGGACTTGAATCAACTTTTATATGCTTCTTCTCATTCATGTTTGACTGATATATCTCCCAATAAGCGTCATTTCAGTTATTGGAATTCAAAATATGCTTTTCATAGGCTATACACTTTGCATCAGAAATGGCTTTATTATATTTATATCTAGATGACCGCAGAGCAACAAGAACGCCATCGCTACCAGGAAAATTTTGTCTCAATTAACCCAAAAATCTCAAGTGCTCCCTCTTACGCTTAGCGACGATCTAAGGGTGGGTGCCCCAAAAAGACTGGTCACTCAATAAGATGTGGATGCTAAGAAGATTGGCATGCAACTATCGAGAGATTGACGTTTCAATGCGGAGAAAATTAGTTTCCCGTTGGATACCTCATATGCTGACCTAAGAACAGAAAGGTACGAGGGTGAATTTGAAGTAAAAAAAAACTTTGGACCGTTTCAACTTTGGAAAGTTTAAAAGCGTTTACAACACTGTCAGTGTTGATGAATTTTGGATTCATTCATACGAGCCAGAAAATAAGCTCCAATCTGCTGTCTAGGAGAAAATCATCCGTGGCCGAAGTGTCGCAACGTTTATTTCAAATGTTGTAAGTGCGCATTGGTACACAACCTTACCGCAAGTCGTTAGTAAGCTCCGAGAAACCAATCTCGAATGGCGAATCATCATTCACCAAGACAAGGAAAATTCGCACACAGCCCAGAAAACAATTGAATAGTCGAATCAAGAAAACATCGAATTATTATATCATCCTGCATACAGTCTGGACCTAAGTCTAATGATTTTTATACTTTTCCCAAATCGAGAACAGACTTCGTGGTTAAAAATCTCAGTCTTCAGAAGAAGATCTTGATGCCTTCTAAAAGTCCATTTTGAATGTAGCTGCGAACGACTGGAAAACTGCTTCTGAATGGGTTCGAAGTAATGCAGAAAATTTTTCGTTTCATTATAGCTCTATGTGCAAAACTTAAAGGACATCCCTCGTACTTTACATGTTGAATTCGCCTTAACTTTAATAGCAGTAAGGCGATGATCTGTCTTTGAAAATGATAGAAGTCTTCAAATTCCTATGATGAAAAGTATGAGGTGTCTCTTTGGTCCAAATTTTTACTTATTTTACTCCAATTATTATGGGTTTAAAGTCCGCAGGAAACCGAAGACGTCCTTATCTGCAATATGCCAGAAAGAAAATATGTCGTTTTACAGTAAGGGAAGGAAATACCAATATTAATTAATTTGTTAAGTTGAAGAGTTACACAGGGGGGTGGGCTTAGTCCTCTGTTATTTATAATCTTTATGGATGAGATAATAAAAAATTCCTTGATAGAAGTGAGGAAAATCCAGATTGGATATAGAAACTTACAGCATAAGTATCAGAAGGGGCATACGCGGATGATATAATGATAATGGCCAGAAATGAAAAAGATCTTCAGAAGAACTTGAATATATGGAACAGAGAATTAGAGAAGAGTGGTATGAAAATAAACAGAGAAAAAACTAAGGTAATGGTGATTGGAACAGAAAAGGAAGACATAAATATACAGGTACAGGCGACAAAATAGAACAAGTGGAAAAATATAAGTACTTAGGAGTTGAACTCGAAGAATCAGGAAAACAAGATGCTGAAATCAATGATAGAATCGAAAAGACCATAAAGGCATATTATGCTATCAGCAACAATTGCATGAATAAGAAAGAAGTGTCAAGAGCCACAAAAATGAAAGTATTCACATCTATCTATAAGCCAATACTGACATTCGGATGTGAGTCATGGGTTCTAGATAAAAACCGAAAAAGTAAGATTCAAGCTGTCGAAATGAAATATCTTAGGAGGGTAAGGGGAGTCACAAAGAGAGATAAGCTAAAGAACATTGACATACGAAAGGAATTAGGAATTGAATCAACTTTGAAATTTATAGAGAAAAGCCAGCTCAGCTGGTGGGGACATCTTCAGAGACTGAATGATACACGGCAAGTCAAACGTATATGGGAGACAAGGACTAACGGAAAGATGAAAAGAGGTAGACCACAACAAACCTGGGATGGAGTAATAGAGGAAATATTGGGACAACAGGGCAAAAATTGGACAGAGGCTAAAACAATCGCAAGACAGAAGACTGAATGTTCGCGCATGTGAAGTGACAAATACGATAACATACCTTTGCGCCACGAATGTGTCCTGCACGCTTCATTCATATATATATATATATATATATATATATATATATATATATATATATATATATATATATATATATATATATATATATATATATATATATATATATATATAATTTGTTAACATATAATTCCTGATCTAGCTAGCTAATCAATGAGATATTTCCGCCTATGAATGTCTGTTTATACTTTAACTTCAATGATAAAAACATGCTATCCATGTCTCCCAAGCTCATCAACTCATGTCTTTAAAACGCACAATTTGGCGAAATGCACCACCAAAAATCTCAAACACTCTTTCTCTTTCAGACACCCATTTCAGATTTGCATTTAAAATTCGGTCGATTACGTGGCACAATGTACGTTTCACATAAAATGCGCAATTCAAAGACATTCTTCGCATACTGACAATCAATCTGCTTATCTTCGAAAAATTCAATACTACATAAAAGAGCGTACATCCGATTCGTCGGGAGCATTCACATTGCACTCGAATTCTGAAAAACAGTAATGAACAATACCTTTTATTTTGGCGTTATCAAAAGTGCAACGCGCGATTTCCTATGCGTGAATGGAGTAGAGCGTCTATTGTACGATTTCCGGCGTAGACGGAAGGGACCGTGCCGTACGGGAGCAATACGAAACCACTAAAACGTGATTTGGGTACCTCATTGAGGGACGAAATACATGTAAATGATGGAATGATATAAAATCTAGGAGATACGTTGGGAAGAAAGTTAAACTCGTATACCTACTGTGTTTCGATGTTATCAGTTTTTTTTCATGAAGTTTCATGTTTACCACCAAACAGACGCCATAAAATATATTTTAAGGGCGGAGAATTGATTTTTCTTCGAAACAGTATAAATTCTAAGTGAACAAAGATAAAAAATAAATTTTGTAATAGAGTATACGTAATCACATCGAAGACTTTTACTCAGATAACACTATTCGACTTTCCGTAGAATGGTAAATATCCCTCCCTTCTTCAGGGAGGAGTATTTAACATTCGCAACATAGTGTGTAGCATTGCGACTGTTAGTCGAACTAGTATGGCTTCTAGAAGTTTTTGTTTCATCTAATCTTTGTTTGCCTTACGGCAATTGTTGATACAGGTAGTATCCTGTCAGTTCGTTGTATATTTATACAAATACCTGGCAATCTGGCCTGGTAATCGAAATGGGTATGCAATACTTACGAAGGCAAACGAGACCGAAACTGCAGCCTGTTGTTCCTATGACATCCGACCGGGCTGTACCAATACGTTGTGGCCCTGGTTAACGATGGTTATGAAGAGTAAATCAGACAACCAGCTCTAACAATCTACCATTATTAAATAATTGGATATGATACCTATTCCTTCCTATTATTTTCTTCATATTGATTCATTGATTTGATAACATTATCTTGCTGAAATTAATTTTGTTGTATGAGGTCGTTCTTTTTCATTGTGCATTTGATATAAGATGTCATGAGTTGTATGATATTTGCCCAATTTTACAAGTTGCCAATCAATGACTATACGTATAAGCTCCTTATTCGCGGGGTATATGTTTTGCAAATATGTCGCGAATATGGGATTGATAATTTATATTTATATGGGATTATAGATACGTTCTTACGCGAAAAAAATAAAAACCATATTTACCATATTGATTAATCCTTATCTTCAGGTTTAGACAATGGTTTAAATAATTTTGTAATTCTTTCTTCTTGGCAGATCTTAAAAGCTTCAATTCAGCACTGGCATTAGCAATAAAATAAGACTTCGTTCCATAGACGGATCAATTTTCGTAAAGAAGTCACAAAGCTCATTTGTCATTCTTAAACCTTCACTAAGATTTTCAAATTGTCATATTTTCCAGTGCTTTTCGAAATTTCGTCTTCAATACGCTCTAATTTGACCATTTCCTTCAAGTCGGTTTCAGTCAAACCTTCATCAATTCAAGAACCTCCTGAATGTCACTTCATTCTATCTGTTCGAACCCATCCCGTCCTATTCCATTCGAAAGTTCCGGAATGTTTGTAGTTAAAGTTTGAATTTGCATAGATTCTTCGTCATTTTCCGCAGGCAGGACAGGGCACAGAGGTAAAAATGTCACTTTTACATTTTGATGCATAGTTTCAAGTTCGCGAAGATGGCCTGGTGCATTGTCCAAAAATAGAACAGCTTTTAAGTGTAAATTCTTTATTGTCTTGATAAGTTTCAACTTCTGAAACAAAACAATTTCGAAACCAGTCACAAAAAATAGCGCTTGTAACCCACGCTTTCTTATTAGCACGTCAAAACACTGGCAGATCTCTAAAGCATACCATTCATCTACTTTATAAATCTTCCATCCTTTCAAATACATATAGATACACCCAATATCTCATCTGGTGAAAACTTCTTAGAAAAAATAGAGAAACACGAAAACTAGGGAATAAGAAAGATGGTACAAACAGAGATAAGAAAAACAGATAAGCACAGTTTCTGCTTCAGTGGAAAAGAGGACACGAGGACGAAGAAAAACAGGACAAAAGAAGGAGGATAACAGAGTTATCTTCACTGGATCCGAAACCTCAAAGAGAGGTTGGCGACCCAACACCATAAGTAGGTAAGAGTAAAACTTATAAAATTAGACAATGAAATGAAAAAAAGGAGAAAAAAGGCAAAAGAAAGACGAAGCAGCGAAAGCGAAGATTTTTCTGAACTTCGTCAAAATTAAAAGACCACAGGTGGTAAGCCACTTATCACCAACAAATTGTCCAAATTTTTCAGGATAGAAGAAAGCCACCTCCCTGTAATAATGTGGCCAAAATCAAGGATCAAGGACTTTTGGGGTCTTTGCGAATTTTTAATACATAGCCTAGTGTGAAAGAGTGAAAAATCTTATGTTCGAAAGTGTATTTGAAAACTGGTAACGTTAGGGACTTAAGTATAAACATCACTCTGACCTTCAAATGACCTAGAAATTGACCTGAACCGGAAGATTATCAGCATCCCTAGCACAATCGTGCTTAATCTTCCCACTGAGGGTATTATTCATGATAATAATTAATAAACAAGAACTAATTAGCATCATGAATTCGACATTGCCGGGGTTGCAAGAAGAAACTTGTTCATTTTAGAGTGAAATAATTCACTCTTTCAGAATTCGAAATAAGAAATATGGTTGATATTGAAAAATTCATCATGATCTTCAAATGATGAGATGACCCGTAGCGGCTTGAAGAAATCATTTCACCTTCCTTTGATGTGGGGAAAATGAACAGTGCAAAGAGATTGCATTGAAGAAACTTCATGACCTCTAAAAGACCTTGAAAGTAGAGTGAAACTAACTTCAGTATTGCAGAAAGATGACCTTCCCTGTTTGTTCAAACTTTTTTTTGTTGGTGGTTTATCTGAGAAAATAATTGCGTAGTATTTTCATTTAACTCTTATAGTGAAGTGAACTAAGTCATGAAGCCATTGGTCTTGTAGAATTTCCTAGTAATTTAGCAGGATTTGATTTTTTCATTTCTTCTTGGGCATTATAAGTACAATAGCGATTATTTCACGTCCAATTTAAAGCGTTCTCTTTGAGAAGAAAACATAAACATCCGGAGTACATCTCAAAAATGAATCGAGCTGTAAGACTATTAAGTATTGAAATCCAAATATGAAAATTAATTTTTCGTGTTAAATTCATATTTTTTTCAGTATTATCTCTCATACGAATATATAGTAGTTTTACCAATTCGACGATTGCGTATATATTCATTTGATGAAAAAATAATCTATACGTCCACGTCTGTTCAAACGAAATTATACCTAAATTCACTATCACAAACACTTGGAATTGTTAAAGATCAAAAACTAGTTGCAAAAGATATCGAACTGAGTTCTACGGTTACAGCTTCTGTCTGTCACTTAGATTGGGAGCCATTTGTTATCGAGAAGCTCAGTCAGTTATTTGAAATATTTACAGCATTCGTCTTATCCCAGAGAAGGTAGTTTTTATCTATCTATCAGAGTAACCCAGAAACCACTTTGACAGACATATCTAGAACACGCACAAATACTGAAGCACTCTCGTGTTTATTAGGGACGAAAAAAGGGGTTGAGAGACATACTTGATAAATAAGAAGAAAATTGAGAGATGAATGTCAGCCTTTGTATATTAATGAAAACCAATTTAGTTCTGAAGAGTACTTCAGTCTATTTCAACATCTTTTTTGATTGTAAATGATTTCGTTGAATATGCAATAAATGAGCAGGGTAGTTCTAGTTTGAATTTTGAATTCATTCAATCAGCTTACATTTAAATCTGGGTCTTCTATCTGTCATGAATCTTAGAATATTTTGAAATATTCTAATATATCTAAATGCACAACGATATCGCAATGAAACTATTTTATTAATTTTGATAATACCATGAACTTAGAGTAGATACATCAAATTGTGATGATACAAACGAGCGATAAAAACCACTATGTCATAAAACGCTGTACGAACGCTATCCAATTTGAAAGCAACCCAAAATGGAAGAGTTTCGAAGTCCATATCTTGACAAATTGTCTCTTTTATTACTTGTTAGCAGAACTTCTTTTGGATGTCTTTGGTGATATTATAACCTTATCTACCTCATTCGAAAAACATGAGGATTCGTTTAGGATACATGATTTTTCAGAAGCCACTTTGGTTGTTGTCAATGTTTATTTTGATTGATTTTCAGTGATCTCCAAATTAGTCTTTCGTTAGATATGATGATAATATTATATATTAGGATATACAGGGTTGTTTTAAAGTAAGACTAGAAAATAATGTTATACCATCATGAGCTGTAGCATCGGATACAAAATTTAAGAAAAAACACTGGGAAATACTTACTAATTTCAAATCAACATAATACCAGCGTCAACTTTTAAAACGTTAAAGAAGCTTTCTGTACTCAATAGAGGTGCTAACTATAATTGTAAACGGTGACCAATCAGGGTAAATTAAATATTATCGTTGCTTTATCTGGAGTTTAGGGTTAGATTGTCGAATCAGTCGTGCTTGTAATAACTTAAAAACGTGTAATTGGGTATGAATATTTCAACAAAATATCCTAGGATATTCGTTAGTGAAAACTGGAAATTTGATGGAACCATTTATTAAAAATACGATAGGTTTTGATATGAAAATCTGTGTATATGTTTTCTCTCCTTTCTTGTTCGAGGTCAGTTGAATTGCACAAGTAGTGTTGTACGTGACTAAGTATATTTGAGTGAAAGAGCCAAGGTGTCATGGAAAATCGAAGCAGCATTCAATGAATGAAATCAAGTTCATTTTGTTGAGGAAATTTGATATGCAAGAACACCTGGATATAGGTAGAATATTGTTGAACACAACGACAAAGTATTTGAAAACAGGTTCGTATTTTCAAGAATTATGAAGGCTTCTATATTTCGAGGAACATTCAAGCTGACACTTAGGGGAAGAAAAAAAGAAGAAGAATCTCAAAAGATTTTCATGGCCTAATCAATAGCCCAGCTGATCTCGACGAGACATCAAATTTGCCAAACTATTTAAAAAAAAAATAGTTAATTAAAACGACTTCCTAGATTGATTTTCATTTTCGAGGTTTAGGAGATAATTATATCAGCAGAAATAAAAGAGGGGTTTTTGAGTTATGGTGGAGATTGACGCTTCTTCAAAATTTCAAATAGTAACAGTATTCGGATATATCAAAAATGACAAACCAGTTGAACGTTTGTGCGGATTGCTAATAAGCCTTTAACAAAAAGTAGATGCTCTCAGCTTATTTATTTTAACTGAAATAATATCTTAGCATGTTTGTTGGTTCAACAGAAACTTGTACAGTTCATTCAGTGATTGACAAGTATGCTGTAAAGAAAGCAAACGGGCCTATACAGTTTAATAGATATCTATGAAAAAAAGATTTTTTCGCGTGTTCTATTCAGGAAGAATAGTTTGGTTCGATTGTATACGCGAATGTAGAAGCTCCTACTTTCGCGTTTTCACTATTCGCACACTAAAAAATCCTTTGTCGAGGCGTCATCAAATGAATTAAGAAAGAAGTGAAATAAACCTTATTACTATTATGCCTAAAGTATGTTTTTAAATGATATCGCTTCTGCATCAGTTCGGCTTTTCCTTTGATATAAGCCGTCTTCGCCGCGGTCGGTGTTTTCGAGAATGTAAACAAACAAACTTTTTGAGTAAAGCGACCTTATTACTCATAGCATAAAGTATATTGTTAAATGCTACTTATTAGACGTTTCGTTCATTAGTAAAAGCCGCTTTGCGTGTTTTATTGTTTCATTTTTCAATTTGTTACAAAAGTTGTGATCAAGTAATTCATATCTACCGTTGTCTTCTTAATTAATAATGTCACCTTAAAAAAAAATTGTGAGCTTAGAATGAAAATCGAAATGCTTGATCGTTCGCGTCGTTTCTATCCAGACAACGCTCATTCAATGTTTACGAATAAACTGTACGATCAAAAATAAAATCCGAAGATGAAATAAGGTCGTCTCTAGCTTCAATTTCACTGTCAGCGAAAACTGGAAGTGTTGTTATTATGGATCAAAGACTGCAACCAAAAAAGAGTGCCCCTGAGTGGTCTAAATATCACATTTTATTAGAAAATCACAATAGTGTGAAAAAAATCAAGTAAATTGGTTTTTTATATATTTATTTTTTATTTTGTCACATATCCGCTATAATCCCATATAAATTACCATTACATATTCACGGTTGCTGTATTCGGGGCATCTTTGCGGACCATATAACCCGCGGATAAAGAGCTTATACTATATTGACTTCTTCATTCATTGAATCAAAGCGTTAACATTGAATGATCTTTAATAGACGTGGCACATGAGTTAATAGTTAGCACTGCGGCTTTTCAAGGTCACGAACCGCCACTTCATCATCATAAGAATCTCCTTCCATCCATTCAATTCAACAACACAAAATTCAAATGGATTTAAATATTGAACTGCCGAACCTAACCCCAAACTTTGAGTGCGCAATACGCGCATTTGTTTGAATCAAAAAATATGATCCTGGTAAAAAGTATGAAAAATATGATGGATCAAGTATTTCTCACGTAATTAATTTTTGAGAAAGCCTTCAACGGGTTTTAATTCACGAAATGTTAAATTAATTCGAATTGAAAATCGACGGAGGTGGGGGTACAATATTGATATTATAACTAAATATATCATAAGGAATAATTTTATATCCAAGTTACAGCTTTTAGGGTCTCACATGGAAACATTGATTGTTGAACGAATGGCAGAAGCATACAGAATATCGTTGTCGGACATAATGTACATAAAACTTTTTAAGAATTCATGCCTTGATCGAATAATGCGTTAACACAACTTAAATTTCTTGTATGACTCCATCGCGTGCTCGACTGCTCGATCAAAGAAAAAATCTTCAATGGAAGAACTTGATTGACGTCATGACATATCCAACAAAGCTCAATTGGTTCGTTCAAGATGCAGCCTCTCGAAAACCACCCATTTCCGGCCAAAATACATCGGCTCTGGCAATCAAACGCCAGCCAATACAATGTACATAGACAAACACACACCTATGATAATATATTTAACATTCCATGGTTCACGTGCGCGCATGGTAACATGATCGCGAGGAGCAAGTACTCGGGTTGAATATTGCCCTGCCCACCTTATGTTGCGTTGAAAAAGACGTGAACGCACCCTTCGAAAGGAGAGGAAGTGGCCCAAGTGGTGTTGGATAACAGGGATATCTGCCGAAACACGTGCGCGATTACTACTTCAACTGTTTTACGTTGTCAGATGTTTTGGAACTTGTTTGTCGAGACTCGCCATTCGTTTTTCGGATCTAAGATGGCTGCTCCCCCTTTTTTTTTCGATAAAAAGGGTTGTGTTCCAGTACTCGAAATAGTCTTTGAAGAGGCCAGAATATCTTCAAGTGGAAGGAATGGGTTTTATATTATAGATCTGATTACATTAAAACCTGATATACAATTTTTGGGACAAAAGAAAATGTTGATTCTAATTTAAGTATCTTAAAATATAGCCACAAATTATGAAAGTTGGCAGAGTAATAAAATGAGATGATTATTTTTCATATTGCTTTCAATATAGTTGTGCTTCCTGAAGATTACTTACAATAATTAAGACTTGGTAACGAATGGGGGTAGTCTTCGGACTGAAGAGTGCTCGAGGGATAATTGTATACAGTGCGGTATTATTGACAGTAATAGCAAACATTAGTTTCAATTAGAACTCATTGGGTGTTTAAACTACAGGAGTTATTAAATTATCACTGTTCGCGTCATTTAACTGACAAGGGCCTGAGATGCCTTGAAAAGTTTATCATGCGACCAGAGCTAACCAGATTGTTTACATGAGAGTGTCAAGCGTAGATAAGAGATTATCGCGGATTTCACATCGAAAATTCGAAGGATTTATTGTTTATTCTGGCTGAGTAAACAGCTTGCAGCTTGTTTCGTAGAAATGCCGATTGAAAGAGTGATTGCGGTTTTGAAAATTCAGGCGAACCACCTTTGTTATTGCTTTTCTGAATTAGAGAGGCAAAATCATAATAATCTTTTGAAGTGAGCCGAAATGCTCTCTATTCGAAAGTTACCATCCGGTATAGAACGTTATTAAAACAAAGATTCCGATTAGATTTCCCTAATCTCAAGAAATTTCCAATTCTTGCAACCGAAATTCTGATTAATCTTTAGCAAAGGCTTTCATATTAGAGGTTAGCTTTGTCAGAGATAGTATGCAACAAAGTACACGGATGTAATCCAATTTGGCAACATCATCTCACTAATTATCAGTTGTATTGCGGTGTTTTTTTTTTGAAAACTGACTGTTTCGTATCGTAATCGATTCAATGAATTTGTATTTCATCTGATTAAGAAATGAGCCCAGTATTTCATATGAAATTAATTTGTTCCTAGTACGTGTAGTGATAAGTCAAGGAAATTCGTAGTTCATTTTCCAAATGGATGATATTGAAAATTCTTTTACTAGTGTGAGTAGAATAATGAAGAAACAATAGGTTGATAACAGAAATCATGGACATTACTTAGAATGTAAGTTATCGT
This sequence comes from Cryptolaemus montrouzieri, assembly GCA_013387265.2. Taxonomy (NCBI): domain Eukaryota; kingdom Metazoa; phylum Arthropoda; class Insecta; order Coleoptera; family Coccinellidae; genus Cryptolaemus; species Cryptolaemus montrouzieri. Next base: position 133,393,342 of record JABFTP020000185.1, read on the forward strand.
AGAAAAACTATGATCATATGTTAATAAAACATGAAAATTCGTTGTATGTGTAAAAGAACATAGAAATCATGTACATCACTTGGTATAGAAATTATAGCGCAAAAACTCTTAAATCCATATGTTCCTCGCACGTGGAGTAAAAAACTAAGAAAATTCATAGTTCATTACACAAATAGGTTTCATTGAAAATTACCCAACTATTACGAGCACAATAACACCGAAGAAAATATTCTGATACAAAATATCATGCACATCACTTGGTATGAAAACCCTCCAGGAAAAACACGGCTCATTTCTTAAGCAGATGAAATAAAAATTCATAGATTCGATTACGATTCAAAAAATCAGTCTATTTTCCTATTCAAATTGAAAATTAGTGAGGACATGAAAGCGTGGATAGAATCAAAGTCAACGCTGGAACATTGCGGAGTTGCCAAATTGAAACAGTCGATGAAAAGCGAAAATTAAATTCACAAAAATAATACGAGAAAAAAACACCAACAATATTCAACATAATTTTATGTAAATTTACATTTTCCCATTGTTTTGAGCCTTTTGTAACGCTGAACTATTTTATCATGTTTAGGGAATGAAAGGGGCGACTAGGTGCTAGATCTGTTGAATGCGGTTGGTAACGTAACAAATTCAATGATTTTAGCCATTGAAACTGCATGGATGTATCTTGACGGAAAATAATCATTATCTTCATCAAATGATGACGTTCTCTTTCGATTTTTTCTCTCAATACAGTCGCATAATAGTCTTCAGTTATTGTTTTTCATTTTTCAACTAATCAATTTAGATTATTTCGTTCTAAAAAGGATGGTCACGACCTCACACGTTTTTGCCTTGAAAAATTCATTGCTTTGTTTTTCTCTGGAGTATAGAAGTGTTTCGATGTTTCGTCTATAGGATTGCGACGAAAAAGTGTAAATCAGATTCAGAGCCAACCTAAATTGTGTTTATTCCCTATTAAGAGCGAATGCAGCATATCTTGGAGAAAGCATTTTCACAATTTCAATTTTTCGCATAAAATAGGGACCTCTATACCTTGTGACAGCCTCTGGTTTTTTTATTTTCGGGATTAGAATTCGTTTAGTACTAAATCTGGTGGGGTGGACAGGCAGGAAGACGTTATCGGCCAATAACTGGTAGATTAAGAATGAATTGAGGCACATTGCATTGTAGTCATGAAGAAGTATGCAGTTTGTGAATGTTTTTCGTCTCTTTCTTAGCACATTGCTTCGCAAACGTTCCAGAACTACTTTGTGAAGATCGGATATTCCTTTTTGGAACGGATACCATTACAAGTGAAAAAACAATGAGCAGAACCTTGATGTTCGATTTTAACTGTGTCTTTTTATAGCAGTTTCTAGTTTCTTATTGAGAACTCTGAAAGTTCATCTCAGGGTCATAGCCATAGATCCAACCTTGATCTTCAGAAATAACGTTGGCCATGAAGATCAGATCTATATGAGGACGATCCCATTCCGCGCAAACTCGAGAACAATAATCTTGGTTCATTAGTCAAAAACTGGGAGTAAAGGATTCGTTCGTCCCACATTCAAACAAAAAATGTTGTTTGGACACATACGTAGAAGGATTTCGAAAAGTCATTAGCCATTTTGAACGAATAAGTTCGGCAGCTTTTTGCAGATTTTCATTTGCTTTTGAGGTCGTTCCTTGTTCTTAAGCGACTCATTTCCATTTCCAGATTGCTCATAACACCAACACAGTGCACAAAGTTACCACATACACACAATATTTCATGAGATTCTATGGCGTATTCAAACTTGTTACAGTAGGGTGGGCCGGAAAAATATTTTGATTTTTTTCTTATATATCATGAAAATATCGTCCGAAATAACGAAAAAACAATCATGAAACGTATGAACTCTTAATATTAATATTAACGGGTGACGATTCGTAATTTTTTATTTCTCATTCGAATGAGACAGGAATTTTTGCTTTATTTCGTTGGGATTTTAATGCATTCAAACAAATAATTCCCTGGTGAAAACCAATACATATTGTTGTAGGAAATTTAACGATCTACTAAAAAGGTATGAAATGATTATTTGCAAATTCGACTCTTAAACTTATTCGGGATTTAAAGTTCAACCTTAAATAGTGAACTACCACTATCAAACAATAAAAATGAATCAAAAACATAAGATATCTTATTTCTGATGACTTTTCTTGTTTTCATTCGATTAATTCATGGAAAAATCCAGCATGATCGAAAAAAGCGTTAGAAAAGAATTTGGTATAAACATAGAATACTCGAGGTATTAAAAAGATTAGAAAAATTTTATTATATTATCCAATCGATGATTTTTATTACTATTTTCATATTTTACATCTAAGATTGCTGTGGTCGATTTCAACGTCACCTTTATGATATTACTTGTAAATAAAACTTGAAGTTACATGAATCTTCTCCAACTTTGTTTACTGAGTTTGTATAGTTTCATTTGTATTCAATTATTATCTATGAAATATTTAAATTTACTGTTTCAGTTTTTGCTTCCTAATTTCAATTATTAAATCTTTTACATTTGAATTTGGGAGGCTTTTACTTGGTAAAATTCCATTATCAATAATAAAAACAAGTACTGTGTTTTAAGGAATTTTACTTAATAATTGCGATTCGTAACGCGTTTCACTACACCGTAGCTTCTTCAGACGAATGATCTGAAGAAGCTACGGTGTAGTGAAACGCGTTACGAATCGCAATTATTAAGTAAAATTCCTTAAAACACAGTACTTGTTTTTTATTATTAAATCTTTTTATTGCCACTTGAAATGAGTTGCAAATCAATTTTTTTAATTGGTTCTCCCAACACCGTCTTTGGCCCTAAATTACCTACTAGTTTTGTTGCATAGAAAATTGTATTGTTTCTTTCAAAATATTCGATAGGTTACTTAAGGGAGGCGACTTAGCACAAGATCATTTCAAACCTTTTTCGTAGATCGTTAAATTCTCTACAAAATTTGTATTTGATTGTACAAATTTATGGAAATCCAAACAGAATAAAACAATCCTGTTATTTGAATAGAGTGGACAGCAGATACACGAACCTGATAAAAAACATCTATTCTTCCGCCATAATGCATGTCCAGTTATGGAATAAAACCAACGACATTCCAATAAAACGAGGTGTTCGACAAGGAGATACAGTGTCACCGGGGCTATTTATTGCAGCTTTGAACGAAATCTTTAGAGAAATGGATTGGCATAAGAAAGGAATCAACATTGATGGCGAACTTCTACATCATCTACGCTTTGCCGACGATATAGTACTAATAAGTACAAGATATGATCCTAGACTTGAACAACCATTCAAAAAATGTTGGCCTAGAAATGAACATCAGCAAGACGAAGATAATGACTAACACAAACAATAACCCCGTAATCCACGTAGAAGGTCAACAACTAGAGAATGTCGAAAACTACATATACCTGGGACAAAAACTAACTACTAAAAAAGACAACATGACTGACGAGATTACACGAAGAGTGTCCTTTTCGTGGGCGGCATTTGGCAAATTAAAACATGTCCTGACATCAGACATACCCCACAACCTCAAGAAAAACCTCTACAACCAATGCATTCTTCCTGTGCTTACATATGGAGCCGAAACATGGTGTCTTACTAAGAAGTTGGCCCAAAAATTGACGAAAACCCAAAGAGCCCACGAGAGAATAATATTAAATATTGAACTATCAGATCGCATAAGAAATACTTGGATAAGAGAACAAACCAAGCTGACAGATGTCATGGAGAGGGCAGCTCAACTAAAGTGGTCATGGGCAGGTCACGTAGCTCGAAGAAATGACAATCGGTGGACCAAGAGGCTCATGGAATGGAGGCCAAGAGTGGGGCATAGGAGTATCGGCAGGCCAAACACAAGGTGGAGAGACGATATTAAAAAATCAGCGGGTCTTCTTTGGATGAGAGAAGCTATTAGCAGAAAGAAATGGTTCAATATGGGAAAAGCCTACATCCAGCAGTGGATTGAAATAGGCAGATCGTGATCGTGATCGTTATTTGAATGGAAAATAAAAAACTACCACCTGCCACCTGTTAATATCAATATTAAAGAGTTAATACATCACCAGAATTTTTTTCGTCATTACGAACTATATTTTTATGGTATCTGAGGAAAAATAATTTTTGATCCACCCTATTAAAAACAAGTGGCGTGAATAGTTGCTGCTATAAAAAGACATAAAATTGATATTATGTCACCAAAGAAGAATAGAATGTCAATTTTCTGTGATAGTGTATACAACTTATTGAACTGAATAAGTAATCGAATGCTTTTATATAGAAGAAAATACAAGTTATTTGTACGGGGACATTCACTATTTGACATCATTATTTATACGAGTTAAATAGATGTGTAAAAGGTTAACGAATGTTAATTTAAGATAATAAACCGACAATAAAGTAAAAATTAACAATCATAATTAAGATTTTTCACATAATATCAGGGACAACTTTCTCGATATGTCGAAGAAACTTGTTCGTACAAATAGTTACTACAACTGAGTTGTCCCTAGATCGAGTCTGATTTTCTGCAATATCCTACAAAAGCATGTAATCGAAATAAGAAACACCATTAAAACTCTTATTAATTTCTCAATGTCTATACCAGTTGCAGAGGAAGTCACGGAATTTCAAAAGTTTTTTCGATGTAGAAATTCCCTGCAAAATATTGGTTAATCAGATTCAATGAATGTTATTCTTTCCCGGTAAATACTCAGGTGCTATATAAATCCACAATCTAATTAGAAGTTAATCAGGCTGAGATATCGGACAGAGTTTAGTTTCCTTCATTATTGGTTTACTAAAGCATATCGAATATGAATATTATCAATCCCATGAATATTGAAGCAGATTAAAATGAAATTGTTTTTCAGTACGAATAATAGTGAAGTGGATCTATTTCCTCTATGCCGAACACCTGCTTTTATTCGACGGTTAATCAAATTAATGAATTGAAATATTTAAAATTATATTTTAATTAATTTATTAACTTATTTGACATTCCTTATACCAAGACATTGAATACACTGTGACGAATAAGTATCCAAAAATCTTAATCTACTTCAGTATTCACTGAATCTCCTTCAAAATATGCTCCATCTGAAGCGATGCACATGTGCCAACGTTTTCTCCAATCATCGTAATATGTTTTATAGGCGCTTTTGAGAATTTTCTTTTATAACGTCTATGGAATTAAATCTGGCTATTTCTGTCTGCTGAAGAAAAGAAAAAAGTCACACGGAGCTAGATCAGGTGAATAAGACGGCTGCTCGATGATATTTATCGAGTGTTTGGTCTTAGAGTCGTTAATAACCGTGGCTCGATGAGATCCGTTATCGTCATCCAGGAATATTTTCACGCAAACGTCTCGAAACGGTTAAATAGAAGTTCTTATTGACTGTTTGACCTTGTGGAACGAATTCATGATGTACCACACCACGAATAGCTGCAGCATCGTCTTGATTTTCAAACGTCGAGATCACGAGCTATCTCTCTAACACTGGCATGACGATTTTCGAGCACCATTTCCATGATTTTTTGGACGTTATCGTCGGTTGTTGAGGCCGAAAATCGTCCAGAACGAGGCATATCTTCGACGATCTACCGACCGTCTTTAAAGGCTTTATACCACTAGTAGACTTGGGTTTTCGATTAAACAGAGTCCATAAGCCTTTTCCATCATTCGCAGAGTACAACTGAAATTCACTGGTTGCAATAGCTGTTGTAAACAAACTAGCTACTGCATATTGAGTGACTCATTGGGGTACGTTGCGATAACCAATGAGAGCAACATATAAATTTGTACATGTTTATATTACGCATCATTATACAGAAAAAAATCCGTGAAGTCAATGTCCAATTATTAAAGATGAGCCACAAAACCGTTTTGATTTTCAATTGGTCGGCTTATTCGATTCAAAAGGTTTTTGTGTCCAAATATAACAGTTAAGACATATAATCTGTGGACATTTTTGTGTATAATAAATATGAACCTTCGATTGTTTGAAATGTTCCATAAAAATACAGACGCCGGTCGTTGTCTTTTTAACTCCTCGCCGGCACCAGCACGAAGTGAAATGATCATTATCGGGGTGCGAAGAGGAAGTCCATGCCTGTGGATGAATTCGTGGTTGCAAGCGAGAGGAGCCGCGTATATTAGTTCGTATTGGACAATTCGAGAAGTTGTAATTGCTATGCTGACTCAGGAGACTACGTGAATTTTTTTATCGATAATTTTTTACCGTCATAATGTTGTCTGATAATTTTTAAGTTATTTATTGATTCGGTAATGATTTCATATTCTAAAAATCTAAAAAACATTTGAATACATTTTTCTAGCTCTCATTCTGGATCCAATGAGCCGTCGTTCAAAGGTTCAGGAGCTTTATCAAAAATAAACACTGATTCGAACTTGTGAGCTGAACTGTTCTTTATTATCAAATATTCCGCTTGTTCATTCAGTGTGACCATTAATGTATATTACTAATGGAACATTTCGAGAGTTATACTACTAATAATTAGAAGTAGCATTATTTTATATACGTTTGATTTGCTTTTATTGTGTTTTAATTTGTATATTTTCCCCAAATGTTTCTTACCTTGAGAATTAATGAAATTCAATGAAAAGTTGGCGTTTAATATATTCTTGGGTGTCAATTTTATTTTGTGAGACATAAAGAATGGACAAAACTCGAATTATTTTGTTCCACAACCGCCGTATTCATCTGATTTGGCAACATCTGACTTTTTGGTATTCAGCAAACTCAAAGAATTGTTCTGAAGATTGAAAAATCCGTTGGCATAAGTGCATTGTATCTGGAGGGGATTAATTTGAAGGTGCTGGAAAAAAATATGAAGATTTTCCAAAATAAATGCTGAGTCGCTTTACTTTCTGGATACAGTGGTGAATTTGTGGATATAGAAATGAGAGCGAGACTAGTCGGGGAAGACGACTAACTGTCGGCGATTAATTGGAAGAAAAATCATTGTAACAAAAAGTATCCGAAAATTCTCATTTAAATTGCCCGCGTTGAGTATTTTAAGTTTTTGTATGTTGGTAGAACTGTCCTTAATTACTATGCCACACATGTGCGGGATCTGTTAACTAGTTTGTTCACGACAGCTGTTGAAACCAGTCGACCTCAGTGGTACTCTGCGAATTTTACAATGGAAAAAAATATTGAACAAAGAGATTGTCTCAAATTTTGTGTTTTGAACGAAATTCCTGCTGAGTGATTGCGAATGCTGTAAAAGGCTTACGGAGACTGTGTTTTATCGAAAACTCAAGTGTATGAGTGGTACAAAGCCTCTAAAAACGGTCGGGACATCGTCGAAGATTTGCCTTGTTTCGGAAGACCTTGGAACTCTTCAACCGACGATAAATTACAAGAAATCAAGGAAATGGTATTGCTCGAAAATCGTCATGCCGATGTAAGAGAGATAGGTCGCGATCTCAACATCTCTCGTGAAACCGCTCGTTTGAGTGGTTGGCAATAGCTGACACATGGTCATGCCAGCAAACTCCGGTATTCATTGTGATGGTGAGTAGATGCATGTTCGTTTCTGAATGGATTCGATGTTCTTGTATGATTAGTGCAGGTTCTCTAGCAGTGAATTTTCTGAGAAACGTAGTCGATTGCGCCTTGTTCGCGTTAAAATTCAATCAACCTCACTCTGATACCTTCTCCAAGTTTGAATTCAGTGACATACTTTGTTGGTTCCTTTGTCGGTGTGTCTCCTCAAAAGTTATAGGACTCTGACCAAAAAATGTGGATACAAGGGTACAGTCATCTGCGAACCAAAATATTCTGTTTTCGGTGGAGTAGAGCAGATAATTAATTTGCCACAGAAAAAGAATTAGCGAGACTTGGTAGCCTAAGGGTACTCCTACATTAAACTGAAAATATTAACTCAACTGAATCGATTTACTGAAGAGAAAGCTACTGATCCAACCACGAAATTTTTGCGGAAGTCCATATGCTATTACCAACCAAAGACTATGCTGATTTTTTTCAGGATATTCGTGGTGTGGTTCCTCATAAATTCGTTCCGCAAAGTCAAACGGTCAATAAGGACTTCTATTTAACCGTTATAAGACGTTTGCGTGAAAATATTCACCGTAAACGGCCGGACTTGTGGCAAAACTATTCGTGGATTTTGCATTAAGTACCATCTCATCGAGCCACGGTTATTAACGACTCTAAGACCAAACACTAGATAAATACCATTGAGCAGCCGCATTATTTGCCTGATCTAGCTCCGTATGACTATTTTCTTTTCTCCAGACTGAAATAGCCGCTTTGAGGAACCAGATTTGATTCCATAAACGTTATAAAAAAAAATCGCAGAAGGAGCTGAAGGCCATCCCTAAACGCCTATAAAAAATGTTTCGAAGATTGGAAAAAACGTTGGCAAACGTTGCTCCAAATGATTAAGATTTTTGCGTTTCATTTCAAATTTGTCACAGTGTACTAGTGAGTTCCTAATGAGCTATCAAATTAATCTTACAAAAACAATAAATTTCACCAGACATTTAGTGCGTAATTCACCCAATTACATTTTTTCGAATTAGAACAAAAGTTCAACACGCCATTTACTCCTTATACGTTACTGTTACTGCTTGTTCCTATTAATATTGGATTGATATGATTACTTATTTCGATAAAAACTTTGGCAGATTATGAATGCGTATGAGTAGTATGACGAACCAAAACAAACATTTCCGAACGCATCTGAATTTAACCAAAAATCAGCATTGTCGACTAGTCGGTTTACTAAACCATTTGAGCGACGACTATTTCGTTTACAAAGAGACATTCAAACATGGTTCAGCTAATAAGGAATTAAAATCTAATCGAGCACTTAATTTGAACTGGTCCTGAAATTTAAATTTAATGGTTAGCTAACATAGAACTAAACTTGGATGGCGCTTTGAACCAATAGAATTGCAGCATTTACGGCAGTTGATCATCGAAAGTTACCAAAAAGTCATTTGAATTTCACCATTAGGAAATTATCGAACTTGAAAATGGGTCAAAATAAGAGGAAAAAATTTCACCCATCGTGAAATTGAAGATATTTGTTCAAGGTAGTATGAATTAAAAATCTATGAATAATTATTATAACGTCGACTAACACAGACATTTGATGTTCATTCTCAAGTTTTCACTTGAAGTACGACAAAAGTGTTCTTAACGATAAATGAAATATTATTTTAATTAATAAATTATGCACAGCAACATTCTCCTTTGTAAGGAAATAAACAAAATTTCTTTACAATAGAAACAAACGGCGTGGGAGAAAGTTGCTGAGGGGTTTAATGCCAGAAACTCATATGGGACGAGGGAGATACCTGCATTGAAAAACGCCTTCACAAATTAAGCACGAGGAGCCAGATGTGACTCCAATGTAAGTATGAATCAATCAAAATAGATATAATCAATTTCTAATTTTGAGTTTCAATCGAACTGCTTGCACCCCAGCGTGCGATTATACTGATGTATACTCCTTCTCGGCCTCGGCAACAACTCTTCGATTTCGAATATATAATTCATTCAACTAACAAAATAATAAAACTACTACACTGTGGTACAAACGCAGCGTACAACTGAAAAGAACAGGAAAATCCCACCAAAAACATTCTGTAAAAAAATAGCCAACTCTAAGAAGTAATGAAATCTAGATAAAGTCGGGCCAAGTCTAAGGTTCCTTACTGCCATTTCTTCATTATGATAGTTTATGTTGTGCGCCTTGGCCGTTGAACATTCTTTATACGTTATTGGGTAGTACAAGTCAATTTTGTTTACACGTGATGTAATATATGTAGCCCATACTGGTATTAGTAATTAGACGCAAATGTTTTATTTTAGGCTGTTGTTGATTGTGCAACACATGTATTCAGCATTGATAGTGCTGATTTCTGCTCTCTTCTTTTAGGGGCGTCAAATTGGTCACCGATCTAACATAAAATAGACGTACAGACGGACTTCTGTCAATGATTAGAAGTCCGTCTGTACTGGAAATATTTTTATACTGTTTGTTTCAGGCTCGCCTATACATAAGTATTATTGAAACACGCAGTTTTATCAAGCATAGAATTGACAATCAGCGTTTTCCAAGTGGCAATTTTCCATCGTCAATAGGTAGCGGTTCTGGGGACAGATTGGTGCGATGGTGTAATTTAGCACCTGGTTTTGTACCCTTGTGTACCTTTCAACGGCCAAGTCGCATAACATTAACTATAATAATAAAGAAATTGCAGTAAGGAACCTTAGACATGGCACGACTTTGTCTAGATTTCATTACTTTTAATAAACAAGCAGCTCCATCGAGACTTGGTGAGTTTTTTACAGAAGTTTTTGGTGGGATTTCACTTCTTTTTGTAGAAACGTGGCCATATTGATTTATTTCATTATATTTTCTTATTTGACATTCTTTTTCTTTTCAGGAGTAGTTTTTTATTATTACAAATCTTTCTTTTCTCTTTTTCCGGTTCTGATTCTCGTACACAACAGTTTTTCGTATTGCCCATTCGCTATTTCTTTTTGTAAACTTGTATGTAGAAGTATAAAAACCAGTCTAGCCTTATCCAAAGTTTTCCTTCCATTTCATTTATTTGCGTGTTGAAAGCAGACGGGGGGGCATTCGCCCAGTAGTAACTATGGGACGCTATAGGCTAGATTAAATTAGAGGATGTGTCCCACTACGCTGGATTTGGTTGGGCTCTAGTGATTTCTAGTCAGTTTTTATAGTTTTCCCTTCATGTTGCCATTGAACCCTATATCTGTACCAAATTTCAGCTCTCTGAGTTTATGGGAAGTACTAGTTCTATTATGATGATCATGAGTGAGTGTCATAAATGCGAAACTTTGCTTTCGCTTAACTTCGAAACTAAATGACCTACAGACTTGAAATTTTCGGTTTTAAGTATGTGGTTATAGCTTGCTGGATGACCAAAATTTCTGCGATATGAAACGAATTGTTGCTGTGATTATGTCGAAATGTACCATTAATTTGAAATATTCGGGTGAGTTTATTAGTTTGAAGAATACAATCTGTTTGTTAACTTTCCCTATGAAAATTCAAACCATCAATTTTGATGGTTAAGCTAAATCCGAAGTAAATGTGGATTTAATCCTTGGTTTAACGTTTTTAGGACCGAATTAAGAGTGAACGTAGAACTAAATCTTTTAATAGTGAACTTTTGATCCTTGAACTTAATTTAGATCTAGATTAGTATAATATGCGTTTATAACACATAGTTAAATTTAACCATGTAGTTAACGGATTTAGTTCATCAACTAAATATTCTGTTTGTAAATTGAACCTTTATAGGACCGGCCGTTAGTCGGCCAAGTCCATCATCACTTCTGATGAACATTATCTGGATTTAAATATGTCTTATTTAACGATAATATTAAAAAATTTAAGTAGCTACACGATTCTTTGAAATCGAAATGAACAAAAAAGTTATAATGATATAGCTACAATATCATCATAAAGTTCGTATGTGCATCTTACATTAAGCAAGTGAATTATGTGAGATTATCCGTTTCGAATTAATTCTCTCGTAATGAGGCGAATGAAAGAGGAAATGGCGGCTGGACAATTTCCTCTCGACATACGTGCCACGAAACGTGCACGTTCTCACACCGAAAAAATAAAATCTCCGCATAACTTACTGACACAGGAAGTCCAATCTAAATAATCTCGGAAGAATCCTGCGAGAGACTGCGGATGAGATTCGGTCAATGAATTAACCTGATCGCTTACAACGGTTACCGTTGGTCCGATTCCGGTCATTGAGACAAACACCTACCTTCCTGTCGTTAATGGTCGTGAATGCACTCATTTATATATGAAATTTATTCCAGTCATCTCGTTTTTTTTATTACCGCGTAGTGGGAGTTGCAGCACGACAGGTAAACTCGGTTTTTATGCTAATTTTCAGTTAGAATGACAAGTTTTGCATTTGCATGCCGTTAGCTGCTTTTTGAAATTCGTACTTAATGGTCATCCAATCGAATAACTGCGGGAGACATCCTCACATAATCTTGTGTTCATTTATTTACCCGGTGACGTTTTTAATGTCTAGTAAAAGAATCGCTACTGGCCATTGGACCTTTTTTTTAATTCCTTCTTCCAGCCAATCCTCGAAAATATTTCGGTAAAAATATTTTTCTCTAATTTTGATATTTATCTCAACACATTTTGGCTGTAATTGACAATATATTGAATGTGGTATGCTTGTTACCCCGCTTGGCCTATTGCACATCAATAAAGCTCTAGGCTAAGAAAAGTCGAATCCTGTTCGTTCTATCGCTACCTTTATGGCACGTAAATCTTCGACGAATAAGCGAGAGATTCCGCAAGAATTTCTTGGAAATTGTAGGTGTGAGGAGTGCTCTTCTGTATTTGGCCTCACCGATAAAATGACCCTCGTTTTTCATATTCCAAAAAACTAAGGCAGTCATTTTATTATCAACGCAATTTAACGATGCAGCAACAGCTCTCGACACCCAGAAGAGAAAACTTCTTGTGTTCGAGCTACTAAACGATGGTCCCTAAGAATTTTCTTTTAAATCATAGACGCTTTCATAATAGTCAGTCAGAAATATCCTGAATGGTGTAAAGATAAAGGAAGACGAAGAAAATTTCTCCAATTACTATGTCAAGAACTTGCACTTCCGAACTTAAAAAGAAGAGGAACGAATTATCAAGGCATGCAGAAAGCTACCCAAGAAGAAATCCGACTATTTTTGGCAGAAAATGGAGAAAGAGTAGAAGCTTCTCATAAAACCGATGTCAGTTTTGTCCACGAAAAGAAGATAGGAAATCAAGAATCAAAGGCTCCAAATGTAGCGCACCTGTGTGTAACTTAAACGGGAGATAAGTGAAACAGTTTCACTGCATTGAATGTCAAAATGATGAATGAATACAATATGTAAATTTGAGATTCCTGAAGTCACTTTTTGTTTTATAGAAGTTTCTCAAGCTATTCTGTTATAAATCCCAAAAAACATTCATTTTCGTAGTTTCCATTATATTTTGATGCCAATTAACTGGATTACATTAATATAAGTGATTTTATTACCTAAATAAGGTGAAGTAACAATTTCTAATTCATGAAACAATTATAACTAATAATTCAATATGGGGTAACTCGGTTACCCCGTTTGGACGAATTCGTAAACCTCTAGACCTTGGTCACGCGAGGGTTAATGGCACACTCATAGGAGCAGCCGTAAATCTTATTTTTATATTAATTTATATCTTATTTAACCGACAATTACTTCACAATTCATATTGGGCCGTATTCATAAAAAAGGATATGCCTATATTGGCAAAATAAAAAGGATATCTTTCACATTCATTATAATTTCGAACGGATCCTTATACTTTCAAAAGAGTACAAGCAATTTCTCATACTCGTTAAGGAGTAAATGAGTATTCATAATAGCGACCTTTCTCTTCAAGCGAAAAGTAAATCCTTCCAAAAAGCTGAGTTTGGTGAGTATCTGACTCAACTCCGAAGTGAAAAGTTGTTCAGTACGATTCCTAGCAGAATGGCAGATTTTGTGGGTGTCAGGGATGTTAAACATTACATGCCCGGTTTGCCTACACTTGTTCGCAATTTTAAAGCATTATACTAGTTTGAAGAGGAAAATGTACAGTGGCTTTCAAACAGGTTCTTATGTATTAGTGAAGAAATTCTGTACACAGAATGAAGATATGCTTACGTTACCTCAATGATCCAGAATATCAGAAAGGTATACGCCAAGAACTTGGGGTGAGTCAAGCTACGGTATCTCGCACCGTCAATGACACAATTGACAAATTATATGCACATGCAAATGAATGGATTAAGTTTCCTGCTACCGATAATGAAATAATGCAAGCGAAAAACTTATGGCAAAGCAAATATCAATTTCCAACAGCTATTTGCGTCATCGATTGTACCCACATAGGGATTCTGAAACCGAATCTTCATGGGGATGAATATATTAATCGAAAAGGAAAACCAACAATGAACGTGATGCCAAAAAAATGTTCACGTCAGTTAGCCTGGATCAGTGCACGACTCAAGAATATGGAGAAATTCTCAAATATGCTTACAATTAAGAAATAAGCGCAATGTTGTGTTACTTGGGGATGATGGAGCAATGCCTAATGACTCCATTCAGAAATCCTACTGCAGGAGCTGAGCCAAATTGAACGAAACGTCGAATTGATAAGCCGTCCTTCATATAGCCTTGATACCAAATACCAACTTTTTTCGACGCATGAAAATGCCGTTGATGCATTAAAAAACCATGCTTAGGAGGTATCTCAATTGCAAAACAATAAAGCCTTTTTTGCAATAAAATACTGTCTTTTCATTACTAGGCTCAAAATATAAATAGAAAACCTTGTTTGCGGAGTTACCAAAAAGATTGTTTCATGTCAAATGTTAAATAAATACATCTGAAGTATTATTAATTATTGGTTTGATTTGGTTCAAATATTTGATTATTACACACGCGGGAGACACACCTAGTAAACCTATATCGGGTACGCTGAATCCAGTGGTAACCACCGTTTTTGAAAGTTAGCTCTTGTTTAGGAGATTCGCCTTTGAAGTTAGCTGATTTTAGTAGGGTTCGTCACTTATGACTTCAGTACATTATATGCTTGTAATTCCCAAACCGTTCGGAATATCGCTTTACTGTCTTCGGCAAAGTTTTAGCTATTGTCATGGCCAACAACTTTCCTGAATATTTCAACAATATTTTTTTCAAACACCGTTTCTTAACAAAATATCCAAAAAACTCCATTTCTTTGCCATTTTTTCGTTAATTTTCGTCTAAATAATAAAAAATTCAAGGGAATTTCGCTTTAGAATCTCAAAATAAGAGAAGAAAACACATTTCCTATAGTTAAATCAAAAATTTAAACGCACAATCATGATTTTAACTCAAATTTCTCACAGATGTCACTGTAAATACGTATTTATTAGTATTGTCACTGATGTTACTACGTATTGTGCTATGTATTTGTGTGCCATTTTTCATAGTCTTAGTTCTGATATTTCTTAATTTGACATTTCTTGTTGAAGTTTCTTTGTTTACACAGGTTATATATTTGGTAAAAATATCAAAAATGAATTCGTGTAGTAAATTTAATAAATTTTGCTACATTTGTGGAAAGTTTACTATAATGACAAGCAAGAGTTCAATTTCTGAAGAAATTGCTGTTTCGTACACACAATATTTCAACCAAACTTTAATCAAAGATGTGAACTGGGCACCAAAAATCGTTTGTACTGGTTGTGTCATAAGATTGAGTGGATGGAGAAGAGGTAAAATGAAATGATTTATCATTTATTTCAAAATTATATCATTTGAATTTGGGAGGCTTTTACTTGTTAAAATTCCATTATCAATAATAAAAACAAGTACTGTGTTTTAAGGAATTTTACTTAATAATTGCGATAAAATTTTTTTTCTGTATATTCATTCGTCTGAAGAAGCTACGGTGTAGTGAAACGCGTTACGAATCGCAATTATTAAGTAAAATTCCTTAAAACACAGTACTTGTTTTTTAAAATTATATCAATTGAAGCTATTTTTATTACAGGTGAATTCCAATCTATGCCTTTTGGCATCCAGTAATTTGGACAAATCCTCAAGAACATAATCCAGATGACTGTTTTGCTTGTGTTAATGAAATTGTCGGATTGAACAGAGCTAAAAAACGTAAAGTTGAACTCAAAGGAACTCGGTTTGTTCAGTTGCCGTTACCACATCGGAATCCATTCCAATACCGAAAAGACCCAGTCTAACAGAAGAGTACATTCCATCTACTTTTGATACTATCGGTGAAACGTCTGCATCGGTTTATGAACCATCAAATGTATCTCCACAATGTAATCATGCCGAATTTTCTCAAAAAGATCTGGATAAAATTATTCGTCGATTGAAATTATTGCAGCGTCAGTCCACTATTTTGACTCAGGAATTGAAAAAAAAAGAATGTCTTAGCACCTGATGTGAAAGTATATGGAGCAATCGGCCGTCATAGACAGTTCACTGCTTTATTCAAATCCATGGAAGACAATTCATTCGCGTACTGCACTGATATCAAGGAATTGGTATTAAAAATGCCTCATGAGTATAAACCAGAAGACTGGCGTCTTTTCATCGATTCGTTCAAAAGTAGTCTCAAGGCGGTTTTGCTTCATGTCACAAACTCAAAAAAAAGTGTCCCGATTGCCATCAGCACAAAAACGAAAGAAAATTACGAATCATTGAAAAAAATCCTTGATTTGGTGAAATATGAAGGCCATCGTTGGAAGATATGTGCAGATTTGAAGGTGATAACTCTTTTGAGAGGAATGCAGACGGGATATACGAAAAACATGTGTTTTATATGTTTATGGGATACTCGATATGCCGGCGACCAATATGCCAATAAAAGCTGGCCTATGAGAAAAGGGTTCAGATTGCGTCGAGAAAACGTCGTTGAAATTCCACTTGTGCCAATCGCAAAAGTGTTGCTTCCACCTCTGCATATCAAGCTTGGGATTGTTAAAAATTTCATTAAGGCCCTAGATCCTGAAGGCAATGCATTCAATGAGTTGAAGCGAATTTTCCCAAGATTGAGTGAAATGAAAATAAAAGAAGGTTTGTGTGAAACTATATAAGTACCAACCAACCTAACTTATTCAATATTTAATACATGTATTTTCGAATTATTTAATTACAGGCATACTCTATGGACCTGATATTCGACGCTTGATGAGAGACCAATAATTTAAAAACAGTTTGTCGAATTTGCAGCTCGTTGCTTGGGATTGGGTCAAAGGAGTCATCGAAAATGTACTTGGAATTCATCGTGACGAAAACTTGCGCATACACGTTGAAAATATGCTCGTTGCTTTCCGTAACACGGTGTAAAAATGTCTTTGAAAATTCATTTTTTACATTACCATGCAGACAAGTTTGCCGAACAATCACCATGTGAATCAGATGAGCTTGGTGTACGGTTTCATCAGGTGACGGCTAGGCTTGAGCACTGGTATAGTGGAAAAAAACTTGATTCTCTATTAGGAGACATTTGCTGGAATTCACAGCAAGATGAAGATGGAGAAGAAGAAGAATGAACATTATTATGAACAATTTATATCTATTTGTTGGAATTGGAATAAAAATTTGAGTTAAAATCCTGATTGTGCGTTTAAATTTTTTGATTTAACCATAGGAAATGTGTTTTCTTTTCTCATTTTGAGATTTTAAAGCGAAATTCCCTTGATTTCTCTATTATTTGAACGAAAAAATGGCAAAGAAATGGAGTTTTTTGGACATTTTGTTAAGAAACGGTGTTTGAATGAGGTTTTTCTTTGTTGATATATTCAGGAGAGTTGTTGGCCATGACAATAGCTAAAACTTTGCCGAAGACAATGAAGCGATATTTCGAACGGTTTGGGAATTACAAGCATATAATGTACTGAAGTCATAAGCGACGAACCCTACTAAAATCAGCTAACTTCAAAGGCGAATATCTCCTAAACAAGAGCTAACTTTCAAAAACGGTGGTTACCACTGGATTCAGCTTACCCGATATAGGTTTACTAGGTATGTCTCCCGCGTGTTAGAATTTTGAACCAGCACAGTGTTATCAATAATGAACAGTAAAATCTCACACCTTTATGTTTATCTTTTCTTTCAGTAAACTTTCAGTGAACATCAATTTTGTCAATTGATTGTGAAACATTCTGCAATGAATTTCAAACTCAAGTTTTTGGTTTCTCATGTCTTAGTCCTATTTAGTAAAAAAAAATCACGAACCTCTGACTACCAAGGATGTCATACTAGCAAAATTCCAGATCATTGGCATTCACAGATAACTTCCACATAAATTGTACAAGTAACATGTCACATTGAACAATATCGCGAAGTGTAGGCACAGAGCGCGCAAGACCGCAAACGAAGAAGTGCTATCCGGTCAAAATGTAAGTACACCAAATGTCGAAGAAGAAGAAAAAGAAATAATGGAGAGTTGGCATTGTTGGAAACGAAGCATGTCCGAAAGAACGATGTTGCGTCCAGATGTGCAATACTTTGTATAAGCGAAGTCTTATCTGACTTTCACTATCAGGCCCATCCTCGCGAGTTTCATACGTGAAATAGATTGGGTTTCCGGCCCCTCCAATACAACTTTATGTCAGCACAGTGTATGTGTACAATATATTCTATATTGTTTTTATTTTTTGTAACTTTAGCGATTGTTTATGATGTGCCAATATTTGGAATGAGTTGAGGTCTTGTCATGGTCTGTCAGGTACGACCGTGGAAAATCGTTTCACATACGAGCTGATTTAATTATGAAGCTTTCAGAGTCTCGAAATTGTAGAATATGAAGGAGAACATAATAAAAGTGCGGCTTATAGAGTTTGAATAATTTCGTTGTTGAAATGGACGACTAATGTTAGAATATAATCTAATCAATAGGTAACGGCTGGATGTTCAATTTCCCGAGATTCTTAATAGGATGAAAGCGTTTTTCTACCAGGGGATCATTGATGTCCTTCACAACCCAAACAACTTCATCGAACAGAGAGAATGGTTAAGGGAAAACGAAAAAAAAACGAAGGCACGAAGTGGGAAATGCTAAGTGAGATCGTGAATATTGAAAAGATTTATGTATTCATTTTCTGTTTAATATCGATCGGTGTTATGCCTCGAGAGATATCGAAACATCGATCCTTTTCGTTTAAACTGCTTTCGCAAATAAACGTCCCATATTCTACTTCTTGATGTAAATGTGACCCTGGGTGAACCAAAACATTACTTGAAATTGAACTAGTATCAAGAAAAAAAATAATGAAAGAGATATCAGACGAGAACGCTGCCGCAAACTCGAATATGTCCAAATATAAACACAAGTATTGATTGCTGTGATAGTACAATTATACAGGGTGCTTCAACGAAAACTAAACGGAGGCTATATCTACCAAGATATTCATTTCTAATCAAAACGCAAAAACAGGTCAATTTTTGTTTCAAGGGGGACATCTTCTGGGGTACAAAACTTGCCTGAAATATCAACCCCCTAAGCGGGGGTTGCAATCCTTGAATATTTTGAATAGGGAAGATGGGTCGAGTGGTGACTCAAAAGAAAGGTGGTATCTTGGTCTACATCGCCTTGTACGAATTTCCATTTTTAATTGAAAACTGTAAAAGATACAGGGTAAGCAACTGAAAGATAGGGAAGACTATTTCCCTGAGACTATCCAAGTTTCAGTGTAGTAAAATGGAACAGATCCATGCTGATCAATGGCAGTCATCATCAAGTACCATCCTCATCTAGAATTTCAACCCCTAGAGCAGGGGTGGCCACCCTTGAAAATTTGGAAGAGGGTAGATGGGTCGAATGATACCTCGAAAAAAAGGTATTATCTTTGTCTGCATCCCCGTGAACGAATTGTCATTTTTAGTTGAAAACTGTAAAAGATACAAAGTGAGCTACTGAAAAATAGAGGAGACTATCTATCGCCCTGAGCTATTCAAGTATTAGTGCAACAAAATGGAACAGATTCATTCCAGATCAAAGGCTGTCATCTTTGATCTAAATGAATCTATTCCAGTTTTTAGCACTAATACTCCAATAGTCTTGGGGCGATAGTCTTCTCTATTTTTCAGTGGCTCACTCTGTGTCTTCTAATCAAAAATTAAAATTCTTTTACAGAAATGCAGACAAAGATAATACCTTTCTTTCGAGTTATCACCCGACCCATCTACCCCCTTCCAAAATTTCAAGGGTTGGCACCCCTGCTCCAGGGGTTGAAATTCGAGATGAGGATGGTACTTGATGATGACTGCCATCGATCAGCATGGATCTGTTCCATTTTACCTCACTGAAACTTGAATAGTCTTAGGGAAATAGTCTTCCCTATCTTTCAGTTGCTCACCCTGTATCTAGAAGAAAAACGGACAAAAGTCATCCGTGGCCGAATTGTCTCCAAGACGGTCGGAACGTTTGTTTCAAAAATCAGATCTTGTAGCAACAATTCACAAGTTACTGCCGATTGGAACACTACCACTCGTTTTACGCAAGTCGTTAGTAAACTTCAAGACACCAACACCGAACAGTGAACCATCTTTCACCAAGACAATAAAAGTTCGCACACAGCCCAGAAAACAATTGAATATTCAACGAATCGAATTGTTATATCATATTGTGAAAGTCCCAACGATTTTTCAACTTATCTAAATCAAGAACGGACTGCGTGGTCAAAGATTTCAGTCATCAGAACATCTTCCAAAAAGTCATTTTGAATTAATTACTTCCAGAATAAGTTCGAACGAATGCAGAAATGTAGTAATCTTCGCGGAGAATATTTCGAAAAATCATAAAGTTTCATTCTAGCTCTATATGTAAAAATTAAAAGACATCCCTCGTAACTTTGAAATACCCGAGATATTCACCATTGACGATTTCACCAGTATATTCACCAAAATTGCAATAACTCGAAATCAGACAGATATATCGGAAAATGTTTGCAGCACAAAACTGGTCTCGGAAAAGTTATTGAAAAGAAAGTAAATAATAACTCTAATATTTCACCTAGCTGTCGTATTAAAACCTCGAAATTAGCTCACCTTGTACAGTAGTCAATCAAGTTTAGTAATCCGAATTCAAAGAGGATCAAGAAAATACGATTGAGATTATCTTATCAATGGAGAAATAGTGGTGACGAACGCTGTTTCCCTGTACTAATCCGACGTGAATCATAATATTATTTTTTTCGAAATATATGTCTGAACCATCAAAGCATTATTCAATTACGATATTTTCATTGAATCAGATACACTTGGAGAAAATTATCAGACCGAGAATATCAATCGTTATATTATGAAATTTTCGTAATACTCTTAGCAATTAGACGTTATTTGTAATCGACCTTGACAGAAGATTTTCACTGAAACATCAAAAATATTGATATAGTACGTAGTACTACATCATCATTGAATAATAAAATGCAGAATATGATCATTAATAATCGTATTGGTTGCCTCATGAAAACATTACGGAATTGAAAATATGAGTAGTTGCGCAACTTGATTCTGAAAAATTGCGACTTCTTCGGACGCCTATTTACCTATCCTATGACTATAAATACACATCGAAAATGATAACTCGTTTATGTGAAGATATTAACCTAGATTTGGTAATACGAAGCTTTCAAATTTTTATACCGTGACGAGTCGTATTCACTTTTTTTTAATTATGCAATTTTAATGGTGCGGACGATACTCATCTTTTTGTTATTATAAAATAATTACGGTGGCAAAATAGAATGAATTTGCGTGAAGCTAGACTGAGTTAACTTAGTCCCTGTAGTTAACTAATGTCGAAACAATACTCGAACAATGCTCTAACAATAGTCAATATAAATCTATTTGAACTTCCTCAACCGTTCATTGATGAAGTCATTTCTTGTTCAACTGATCCCGCAGTGGATTTTCTGATATAAATCAGGAAAGATTAATCAAGAACGTAAACAAGACGAAAATGAAGCAAACCACAAGTGTTGAAGACATCCGAAAAAGTACAGATTTCATACTATATTTTACGTCACTTACCTTCGTGAAGGAAGTTATTGTTGGTAGGTACGTTCGCATTGGTGTGACTATTCGACACAGGTGTCACCACAGGTTTCCGGTCTTCTCCGGAAAGAAGGGAGGCTTGACTGTAATCGATGTAAGTGTTCAATTCGGGAACACACATGTTGTCGTAAATATTCGACGGTATATTGTTCGACAGTGCCCGTTCTTTCTCCACATCTGAAATAGAAACAATATCATACATTTTTTTCTGAATACTCAGTTGTTTCTAAGATAAATTTTAAAGAGACATTTTCGATCGAAATTTAATTGAAATAATTAGGTACACCCCATTTATTGTTTTCACGTAGAAATTGAAATAATTGATTGAACGTGTTTTTAAGACAATTTTCTTTTGAAAACAATTGCACAAACAATTTTGAAAATACTTTCTTCGCGACCAACACTGAATATAAAAATTCTGAAATCATTTTTAATAATAGGAATTAAACAATTAAACTAGATACCGAATGAATATTTCATAATTGAACCGACAATCAAACACTACAAACAGCGTCAGTGTCAGATGTTAATGTCACATCATAATGGTTATCTTTGAAAAAGTTAAAAGTGAAAATTCGAGTGCATTAGATATTAGAATATTTTAAGTGAAATTACAAATTATGCAAACAATTTAACCTGCTGCCGCAAAAATCAATATATGAATACGAAAAGTTTTATGCACTGTCCGGATAAAAGAAAACCAACTCCTTTTCTGAAAATATTTTACTTGTATTTTTCGATGATTTATAGAAATCTATGGGAAATTCATTCAATCCTAAAAGCAGCAATGAAAGAAGGCACGATATCGCAATTTCAAAATATAAAAATTTGAAATCTTTGTTAAATCCGATCTTCTGAAATTATACAGGGTGTTACATAATAGTATGTTACAACTTGAAGGGGTAAACCTACGTGCAATTTTAAGAAAAAAAGTTTATATAAACATAGGTTCGCAAAAGCTTCGTTACGGAGCTACAGGCTGTTGAACTTTCCGGAAAAAATTGGTTTTTTCTTCAAAACTCCTGCAGTGTTTGAGATATTCAGCCCAAATTTGGAATGCAAGCTATTTTTTACAGCCTCCATCATTACACGTCCTAAATTTTAACTGAAATTCACAAGGTGGTTTCTTTTCCGAGGCCATGTCTCCTTTTGCCCTTTCAAACTTGCTGTACGCGTACAATCAATTTTCGTCATCTTCGTTCAATTTAGAAACTTTTTTGACACTTGTAATTTTCTCGTATCTCCGACCGTTCTCGAGCAAAATATTAATGAATTTGAATTATTTGAATTGTATGTTATTTGCTAAATAAAACAAATAATAGAAATACTCGATTGGTATGCTCAAAATTTGTTTTTATTTTGATAGCTCGTCTTCTGAGATTCAACTCATACTTATTCAATATCAAACTAAAAAAAAGAACAATTAAAAACTAAATAAACTGCTGGAAGTGTCCTCCACCTGTAAGAATACAGGTCTCTGTCCACTCTTTGAAATATTCCTGGGGTATTTCTTTCCCTATCTTCTCCTCTAAAATTGCTGGTGCCCCGTCATGCATGAACCACATTATGTTTCTCACCAAAATGTGGCACATCCTCGAGCAATAAAGGTAACTCCTCCTCAAGAAATAGCCGATAAGCGGAACCGTTTAGTCTGTTAGGCAAAAAAATGCCTTGCATTCCAAATTTGGGCTGAATGAATATCTCAAAAACTGCAGAAATTTTGAAGAAATTTCAACACCCTATATCTCCGTCACGAAGCTTTTGCGGACCTTTGTTTATATGAACCTTTTTTTTTTTAAATTGCACGTAGATTTACCCCCTCAAGTTGTGACATACTATTATGTAACATCCTGTATAGCTGAGAAATCCGAGTTACAGGAAAAAATTAAACAATATTGCTCTAGACGAGATATACTTACCTACAAAAGTAAAAAAAAATCATAATTGAAATATCAATTTTAATCAAATTCTGTTTATATGTGTAGATTACCCTCGTCGTTGGTGTTTTAGGAGTTTGTCGCTAGAATGAACTATAATATTAAAATTTCCGATATTTGATTTGGGTTCCACAATGCTAATTGCAATTCCCAATACTAAAACTGAAAAACCAAGTCAGTTCATAATCAAGGGTGATTTTCAAAAAATCACCTTGTAATACTCCCTCTGATATTTTTTCATTAATTTCCAAGAAAAAAATGTACACGGCAAGTAATTGGAATAAACAATCCAGAAGAATATACTGGCAACTGTTTCTGCCGTACTTCAGCGACAATGTAAGTAAATATAGGTGCGGATATTACAACACTAAAAAGACATGGGGCGGAAAATCTTCTCGAGCAGCAGAAGGATACATAGAAACTTCTCTGCAAAATCGAAAAAATATAATATTGGAAAACAATTAGTTTCGTCAATTAATGGAGCAAATTCGGCAGCAACCGTGCCGTCATCTACCAGTTCTTTATGTGTTCTTTATGTTACACGACAATCTACCTCTAATAATTAGTCCGTTTTGAAAGATATGAATGAAAATGTGTCCAATGCACCAGTTTTCAATTTCAATAACTGTTCAAATATTAAAAATATTACAATAATAAAATATTAATACAAAAGTCTCAATGAATAACTCATTTTATTGTTTTTCAGATTTAATTTATCTGCTCTTGATTAAAACTTTACGATCGTGTACAAAATACAATCTGGTACTTTGTAAGAATGAAAGAATTCTATACTTGTGGTTCTACTCGTATCGAATCTTTCTTTCTAACCTAGTTACAGAATATACTATTCGTATTCTGTTGATAACTTTAGCAATTTTCGAGACACTGATTCCAAATTTGAAACGTAGGTCGCACTTTCAATCCTACATTATGCGGTATTCAACTTTGATGTGTATATTTTCTTCTCTCCTCCCCATTACACCCTCGAACCTTTTGGGACTTTGCCACCGAATGAGTCTAATAGCATTTTTTGATTCTGAATCTGTTATGTCTATCCTTGCAACTGACTATTTTCAATGAAAACCATAAAAATTGTTTTACTCAAGCTACGAAATTACTACAAAACCTATTTATTTACCTATTTTCATTAATATTTAACTAACAGATAACTTTAATACGACATCCAGAGAAGAATTCAATTATAATAATGAATTAATGAAGATATTATTGTTTTCAAAATTTTGTGCTTTTGGATTCATAGGGAAGATTTTCTTCATAATTTTCAGTAAATGAAAATCGAATATTGGTCGATTTCTGCAGTGCTTTGATATATTTAATTATTACTCGAAAAGGTTTAGTTGCAATGCAATGAAATATTCTAGCATAACATCAAGAAAATTCTTCAATTTAGGTACAATATATGTTTTCATATAAGCAGTTGTTCGTGGATTGGCATTTTCATAGAATTTTTCATTGAATTAGCTGAGAACTTTCAGGTCTTTTGAAAGATCAATGAAATATTTGATAGCAACAAAATTATTAGCTATTTTGTAAACTATACTATTTTCAGTAATTGCTGAACTAGGATGTTCATTTCTTGTTTTTATAGGGCACTATTATTCCAACATGCTAATAATAGACAATTTATTTTATAATAGTGATTGTTCAATAGATGATTAATGCCAAGCTATTTAATATCAAGAAAAGATTTTGATCATTATTTCTTGCAAGAAATCTAAGGAACGCATAGTAGAACTGCAAGCTTTTCCCCAGGCTATAACACAATGTTTCTTTTCTATGGTCAAATGCATAGCATGCCTTTCATAAGCTTGGCTAGTTTTGAAAAAATGTATTCCAAATACCTTGCTCTTTGAATATTATCAGTAAGTAATGTGCCTTTTCCGCTTCGGGCGATTATCTATCATTACTTCAAGATATTCCGTATTATAAACGGTGGTATAACTAAGTTTCATTCATTTTAATAGAAGTATAACTCGGTATGCTGCCAATACAACAGCTAAATTTTACAAATATTTTTTTTGATACTCAGAGATAAAAATTTCTTATCCTCCAATCGTTGTTATTTTTACTATTCGATTCACATTCGCTTGCGCATCATTCCAATTCTCATTGTCCAATCATCACCATGATCAAAGCGAATTGAGTGTAGAAACTTATGCCTTGAGGCACGCCTATACTACTGTATCCAGCTCTCTCTTCAATGCGGCTTGTACCTCTTCTATTTACTGAAAACGGTATCGTCTGAGCGGTCTTTTGACTTTTCTGAATAACCAGAAGTCACACAGTGCCAAATCAGGTGAATACGGCGGTTGTAGAACAATATGGGTCGAGTTTTCGATAGTCAGAAAGTATTGTTTTAGACAATTCAACGCGGGGATGTTTTTTCCAGAAGATTCGGGATTTGACACGTCCGAGGCCCTTAACATCCTTCAAAATGGTATTGACTCATCATTTGCAATACCAATATGATCAGAAAGATCTCTAATTATTAATCGACGATTTACAAGGACAAAATCTTTGATTTTTTGGACGTGAGCTAAGTCGGTCAAGGCTGATGGTGGACCGGGCCGTCTTCGTTTTTTACACGTTCTCGATCTTTTTGGAACTCTCTATACTACATGTAAACATTTTTCTTCGACATCCCCCCATCACCAAAATCTTTTCGCAGCATCCTCAATGAAAAAGCAGGAGAAAATCAATCATGAACAATATTCAACACAATTTCTTTGACCAGCAAATGCAGACATTAAAAAAATCAGAAAATTCTTCTAGGAGCTTACAAAAACGAGACAGTCCTACCAATCAAAATATAAGAACCCTAAATCCATCTGGGAGCACAGTTGAGTTCAAATGTCACCTAATTTTTGGTCACATTTTCTTGTTTTAACAATGAAAGAAAACAAACGTCTGATTTAAAAATTTTTGTTTCCTGGGTAATGTTAAGTATTTAGAAAAATAAACCAAAACCAATACGGAACTGATCCCAAGCGGCTACTAATTCTATGACATGTTTGAAAAATAAAATCAAATAGATCAATTAGAAACGTTTTTGATTATTGTATTTTTTCCATATCTGTCACCATTTTTGAGTTATTAATTGTTCATATCGAAAGAATTCAGATATTTTGTCGATAATTCATACGATTGTTGAGGTTTCGAGCTTACATTAGATCTACGCATTATATATATATATATATATATATATATATATATATATATATATATATATATATATATATATATATATATATATATATATATATATATATATCTAAAGCGAGTCTTTATATTTTCTTTGGCGTGCATTGTACGGTGTATGCTTCTCATAATTGGCGATCATCTTACGGTAACCGCCGTATTAAACTTACCACTGACATAGAGAGATATTAACCGAGTTCCACAGTCCGTGAACAAAAGATTCGCTTTCTGTGCCTCTATTATTACATTCGTACCTTTTTGCAAGAACCTCCCAATGCAATGAGGCTCCCACGAGGGCGGGAACGCAAAGAAACGAACGTCTTTCCCATGAGAGGAAGTTCTTTACCCTTCACCTTCATTCCCAAGAACCTTAAGCTTTTATTCAGTCGCCCTTGAAGATAGCGAACTAAATTGAATTAAGTAGATACTGAGATAAAGACAACAATTCACATCTTCGTCAGAGCCAATTCAGATTATAAACACATGATGGTCAATAGAGAACATAATATAATTTCACACAATTCATTCTACTAATTTCGAGGTTTTTTCAATCTTACATATTGAAATATCTGTTGGAGAAACATAAGACGTATCTCCCAATCGCATACTATTCAGAGAATATCAATTCATACTGCTCAAAGTCGAGTTGATCGAGAATTTCTCCAATCATTTTATTATTTTTTAATTCTTGTTTTCCACGCATTCGTTGTTACATGGCATCATTAATACGAAAATCTTGATCAGGGCATAGATGATTCAAAAATCAGTTAATACCCAGACAACAAAATACTGAATGAAGAAATTAGAGTTTCGTCTGGAAATAAATTCAATTATCAACAAAATAAAAGATACAAATGAGTCTCTAAAAATTCAAATAGATTAAATTTTTCGAGAAATTTTTAGATTTATATAAACGTCCGAACGAGTGGAAAATTTTCCAGCACATTTTTACAACATAATTGATAAATTTTCATCAACCTTACCTTTTTGAAGGAGTTCCAAGTGTTCCCAGAGAATGTCACCAACGAAGGCAGGAGCTCTGGCAGCGAATGCATCTTTACCCATCGTACATATGTCTTTACCTTTCATCCGAAACTGATGCAAGGCGATCCCCTCTAAGGAGAATTCTTTCGTCGCCCATTGAAGCCAATGAGCCACATGATTTTCTGACCACTGCCGGGGATCTGAAAGAAAAAAGGAAACATGTAATCGAATATAAAAATTTGTATCAGTTGGATGAAGCTCGAAAAGATGATGAAATGTCAATTTGCGGAAGATTGTACAAACAATTAGGATTTTGGATATGTCTCGCTGTTCAATTAGGAAACTAATAGCTTTATCAATAATCATTAAAAAATACTTCTGTCAAGTATTTTCCGTCACAAGACATCACTTTCTCGGAAAAACGAAACATCTTTGACGCTGTTTTTTCGGTATCTTCAGAAGATAGAAAGTGCTGCTCAGCTAGACTATGTGAAACTGAATGAAATAGGAGCTAATAGGAAGGAGAGGAGTTCAGCGGGGTAAGATTTCCCATTGAAGAGTTTCCAGCTGGTTTTCACAACAAGTGGCCGAGCGTCGACGTGCAACAAACTCTGTTTCTCATGCCTCTGTCGTAAAGCGGCCGTTGTTCTTTTAGGGCATCAATTGCAATTCAATTTGAAGAGTTAATGATAAACAACACCTTGCTGATCCCACCAAATATTATACAGAGGAGAAGCTTAAACTCATAAATATTTTGCTTTGCGCATTACGTAGCGGTATGGCCGGGATTACCCCACGATCTTTTACGCCTAGGGTTATCATACTGTATCCACTATCCTCAGTAACGATACGCTGCAGAACACCTCTTATTTTCGTCGTTGAAACAAAAATTCATACGTTTGAAAACGCCTCATAAAGGACCAATGTTCTTGCTTCTGGGCCATTCCTAAAGACTTCGAACATTTTGAAAAGGAAGTATCATCTATTATTAATGATTTTACCAGTGCAAATAGCGTCTGACACTGGTCTTCATGAAGTAATTCCTCTAATTCTTCGGCTGCGGAAACATTCAGAACAAAGCACAATGCCTCTAATTTGCGAAAAAATGTTCATAAAAGGTACAAACACTTCAAGGATGGCATAGAATCTCTCGATGTCGTGGACCTTCAACATCTAATATGCAACACGTCAATCATATCATAGTGTTAGTGATCCAGAATCCTCGACTCGGAAATATCAAATGCGATCTCATTTTAACTAGTTCCAACTTTAGAAAAAAAAAAACGTGTCTATAGAGGTGAATACACAAGAGTTAGTTTACATCCTAAAGTTATTAAAAGATACCTTTATTTTTTCGGAGGGGGGGCTGCGTTTGCTCACATTGGAATAATAACAACAATGAATTGACAAATCTGAAAGTTGTTTGAGTTTTCAACTTGCGATAAAAAGTATGGATGCAACATACACACCACTATACGCCTGAGTTGAAAAGAGCATCTGCTGAGTTGAGAGCCGAGGGCGCAAGCCGTTCTAAGCTTCCAAACATCCAGCAATCGTCTAGCAAGATTACGGCATTTCTTTTGAACTAATACCTGTCGATCAACAATGATTACTATACAGGGTGCTTCAACGAAAACTAAACAGAGGCTATATCTACCAAAATATTCATTTCTGATCAAAACGCAAAAACAAGTCAATTTTTGTTTCAAGGGGGACATCTTTTGGGGTACAATAGTTGCCTGAAATATCAACTCCCTAAGCGGGGGTTGCAATCCTTGAACATTTTGAATAGGGAAGATGGGTCGAGTGATGACTCCAAAGAGAGGTGGTATCTTTGTCTACATCGCCGTGAACGAATTTCCATTTTTAATTGAAAACTGTAAAAGATACAGGGTGACTAACTGAAAAATAGGTAAGACTATTTATCTGAGACTATTCAAGTTTCAGTGAAGTAAAATGGAACAGAGCCATGCTGATCAATGGCAGTCATCATCAAGTACCATCCCCATCTCGTATTTCAACCCCTGGAGCAGGGGTGACAACCCTTGAAATTTTGGAAGAGGGTAGATGGGTCCAAAGAAAGGTATTATCTTTGTCTGCATTCCCGTGATAGAATTTTCATTTTCGATTGAAAACTGTAGAAGATACAGAGTGAGCTACTGAAAAATAGAGAAGACTATCGCCCCAAGACTATTGAAGTATTAGTGCGAAAAACTGGAATAGATTAATTTAGATCAAAGATGACAGCCTTTGATCTGGAATGAATCTGTTCCATTTTTTGCACTAATACTTGTATAGCTCAGGGCGATAGATAGTCTCCTCTATTTTTCAGTAGCTCACTCTATATCTTCTACAGTTTTCAATCAATAATGAAAATTCGTTCACGGGAATGCAGACAAAGATAATACCTTTCTTTCGAGGTATCACTCGACCCATCTACCATCTTCCAAATTTTCAAGGGTGGTCACCCCTGCTCTAGGGGTTGAAATTCGAGATGAGGATGGTACTTGATGATGACTGCCATTAATCAGCATGGATCTGTTCCATTTTACTTCACTGAAACTTGAATAGTCTCAGAGAAATAGTCTTTCCAATCTCTCAGTTGCTCACCCTGTATCTATTACAGTTTTCAATTAAAAATGGAAATTCGTTCAAGGTAATGTAGACAAAGATACCACCTTTTTTTTGAGTCATCACTCGACCAATCTTCCCTATTCAAAGTGTTCAAGGATTGCAACCCCGGCTTAGGGGTTGATATTTCAGGCAGGTCCCCCCTGAAACAAAAATTGACCTGTTTTTGCGTTTTGATCAGAAATGAATATCTTGGTAGATATAGCCTCCGTTTAGTTTTCGTTGAAGCACCCTGTATAGCCCTGCTCGACCGATTAAGCAGAGACAACCTCATATGGCAAAGAAATAAAACGATTTTATCAAGTTAATGCACTAATCCAAGGTAAAAATCAACGATTCACGCTTGGAATAGTAGCAGTGTAATTCTTTCCTTTGCTGCCTTAAATCCAGCTGCAGACTTTTCGCTTTTGGAAATGAATATTTTGTTTGGCATTCCATTTCAAATCAGTGCAGTTCCGTCTGCATTAAATACTTGCTCATGTATTACAGGTTCATTCTGTATCCCTCCTCGTTTCATGAAATGAATGACATTTGCAACTATTTCTCTGGATTGACCACTCAATTTTTTCCCTTTCAATTTGGAAACGATCTCCATCCTCATCAAAACTTAGAAATATTGAAATGAAAGCAAGATTCGATCCTGTTCGCTTGGCTTTCCTTAAAGCTTCAAAGGTTCATTGAGAACTGAGCTCTTGGCCTAGTGCTCGGCAAAGTTAACGCGCAACAAGGGGAGGGGCTATTTCAGTCGCACAGATGTTCTTGTCGACCCGTAACATTGAATGAGCGTGAAATGGATGCAAACGAGTGCACTTCTATTTTCACTTCAAGCGTTAACACTGATTTTTTCGTATCGAAACTAGTTTTTTAATTTCTCTAGGGACATTATAAATTAGGAAGACAACGGTAGAGACGTATTACTCAATCAAAATTTTGTAGAGAATGAAAAAATGAAACAAAGAAAAAGCAAAGCGGTTTTTACCAAAGGACTAATAAGTGGCATTTAATAATATACTTCAAGCATTGATTAATAAGGTCGCTTTACTTAAACATTTTGTTTGTTTACGTTTTCAAACCCCGAACGACCGCGGCGAAGGCGGCTTATGTCAAAGGAAAAGCAGAACCAATGCAGTGGCGATATCATTCAAAAAACATACTCTAGGCGTAGTAGTAAAAAGGTCTATTTTACTTTTTTTATTAGTCCATTTGACGACGCGTGCACAAAGGATATCGAATCCTATTTATTAATACATATGTATGTACCGATAAGATCCGCAAATAAGAAACCTTTAGCCGCGAATGGAATTGGTCGCCTTTTTTTTATTCGCGAATAGTGACAACGCGAATGTAGAAAGCGCGAATGAGCAGTTTTACTGTAACTTCCAATTGTCGATCGATTGAACAATATAAAATCGCTTATAAGTGATATTCACGAACACTGTTTATTGTGTTTTACGATAATTTCATTGAGAAGATTCACCTTCAAGTGCAATTCTTGAGACTAATGAATACTATCTGGTAAACCAGTTCGAAACCAGAATGTAGTATGATTATTATAATGCCGGTAGTCTGTGGCAAGAAGAAGCGGTTTACTCCTGGTATTACTCGAAAATCATCGGTGAGGGATCGAACAACAGAATGCTGTTGTGTAAACAGAATAAGTCTAGATGTGCCTATTTCAGTCGCGTATAATTTAAATCAATCTGTAGCAGGTCTCTCTGGCCCCATAACCGGTGAGTGGGCATCAGCCGGGCCTTTATGATTGTTTTATAATTTGTGTTTACCTCATACACATCTTCTGGTGGAGATAATTGGACGTCGACCATGTTATTTAATGACGACATAGCCTGGTAACGATCGCCTAGCACGAAATACTTCAAAGTGTTCGCAGCATTTTTCTTACATGCTCTGGGATGACGAACAGGCTCACGGTGGGTAATTAAGTGCTACTGATGCGTAAATGATTGGAAAGAAGAAGGTTCTCCGGTTTTTCATCTTTTTGCGATTGTTTCGTCGTTTCGTAGTTGAAGCTGATTATTTAGTGTTGCCTTGTCCCACACTCCTTCGTTAATTTTCTGTGTAATTGATACTCATCGAGTTATGGCAGAATTATTATTCATCGTAGTTATTAATAACTTGCTTCAGATAAATTAATCGTGGATAGCAGCAAATTAGAAAATAAATATATGAAGCTAGATGATGGTAACAAAAAAATTGAAAGAATATTTTATTGCATATTATTATTTCATTTCAAAAACGCGAAGAAGAAAAAGGTAGAAAATCGTTGGGAAAGGAGAACGAACGCCGAGCTTCAAGAATTGTATGGACAACCCTCAATAACAAATGTGGCTAGAGCACAAAGAATGAGATGGCTTGGCCATGTTTTCCGACTGGGAGACGATAGAACAACAAGACAAGTTTTGACAAGGGAAGAAGAGGCAGGGGAAGACCACGCACAGAATAGATAGAGCTGTTTATATATATATATATATATATATATATATATATATATATATATATATATATATATATATATATATATATATTATTTCATATTCCAGAAAATATTTCTGGAAATTTTGAAAAAATATTGAAGAATACTAAAGAATTCATTTGAATAGGTATAGAAGATAATAATCATCAAATCTTGTAATATTCTTCGTGGATTTCTTTCCGGAAAAATAATGAGCTATACTTATGTTCCTTCTATAGTAAATAATGCTTAGATATTTAATGTATATACTAGTGGAATAGCAGACGTTGTCCTGACCCAGAACCCTGTTGTAACGACCTCAATTTGCATGAAAACATAATTTTCAATTTCATATTTTAGTTTTCAATTTGAACTGTTTTAAATAACTAATACGAAGTGATTTTTTCAGAACTGTCCAGTCAAAATATCTCAAAAACTATTGCAGAGCCAAGAAATTGAAAAAATATGTAAACTTAAATTTTTGGGAGCCACTTCACTACCCGAAATTGAATGTTTTAAGTTACTCTTCAACCCCGCCATCACAACTTGAAAAATTTTGATGAAAACACTCCGTTTGTGACACACTACAGTTTCGTATTTCATGTCAACTTCTGGAATATGATTTGTCTTAAAGTCACGTTTATATCTGATATGCGTTATCTTAAGAAAATTAACTTTGATTTAAGTGGATGGAATTTGGGAAATTGGCCACCAATTTTGCACCCTTTGAACCATTCAAACAATAGTGTTTTTGATAGAACTGAGCCGTCTTATGTTTTACCCAATATACTCAACAATTTCGCACAGAAGATTTCATTGAAAATACAGAATTTTATTGAAACTCCATATCCATATATAAAAATCGAAAAACGCACTGACTACAGACATAGCCTCAAACTTGTCTTCATTAAGTATTACGGGTCGGCAAGAACATCTATGCGGGTGTATTAGCCCCTCCCCTTGTTGCGCGTCAACTCTGCCGGTCACGTGGCCAGGAGCTCAGTTCTCAATGAACCCTTGAAGCTTTAAGAAGAGCCAAGCGAACAGGACCGAATCTTGATTATTTCATTTCAATATTTCAAGTTTTGGTGAGGATGGAGTTCGTTTCCAATGTAAAAGGCAAATAATTGCGTTTGTCATTCATTTCATGAAACGAGAAGGGATGTACAATGAACCTGTAATTTCTGTGGAAAAGGTTCAAGAACGTGTTTTTCAACTCCTGATAAAAAGAGGAGAAAATCAGCGAAGAACCGATCTACGATGACTTCTATAGAGCTCTGCTTCGAAGGTTCGTCGTCAATAAAATCGTACCCACATTAAAGCGAATCCATCAAAATTTCATCGATGAGAATGAATATGTAGGATCACGAGAGAGCATTCGAAAAGTTTCGTTGGACTAAGACGAAAACGAATAGAAAACTATAGAAAACCTTAAATACAGTAACTATGTTTGAATTATTCAAGAAGCATCAAATGATACGTTCAAGGAAAGAGACCAATAATTTACATGGACGAAACATATATTCATTCCTCCCATATACACAAGAAGGCTTGGAGTGACGAGACAAACGACGGTCTACGTCCGCCTGTTTCAAAAGGACCAAGAAAAACTACGTAAAATGGTTGAGGGAAAAACTTATTCCAAATTTATCACCAAAATGTGTGTAAGTGATGGCTTCCGAAAGGAAGAAATGAAGTCATCTGCCTATGCCTGTCGGCTTGGCTGCCATTCAACTCGAACTATTTGTAACTCGAACTATACGTAACTCGAAGGAACACTATGTTCCCCTGAAATTCGAGTTATCGAGAATCGACTATATTATGTCCAACGCTTAATTAGTGGGTATGTTTGGAAAAAGAGACAACATTGCAGAAGGGCACTGTTGAAACGTTGCGATGAAGCAACTGACTCTTCTGATAATTAAATATAAAGAAGTTTGATAAAAACCTGAAGAAGAAATTAGCAATACACCATGTTCGCGAAAACAGAATTGACGTATAAATAATATGTTCGATATTTCGAATACTTTTTGAGCGGAAGGAAAGTATCATTCGGTCCCTAGAATAAGACTTTTTTGCGAATTCACATATTATGCAATTTGATTTATCTGGAAACAAAGAGTCAGGAGAACGTGGCAGATCGAAAGGGTCGATGATTGCCGCAAGTTCAAGAGAGGGGAAACAAACAAAAAGGCGAACACTATGTACCGGAAACGATCAGATAGGCGCGGGTCAGCGAAAGTTTCCATTCCTATTGAAAACCGCCAGTGCAGAACGATGCAGCATCCGTTGTTACCGTGAAATCATTTGTAATAATGACATGTGTGATTTTATACCAGATAGAGATATCTCGTTTTCGAATTGTAATTCGTTATGGTGTCTAATAAGCATTTTTACGTTATTGCGCAATACGCTTTGTTGTTTACAGTTTCGTTGCGTGAAATGGCGATATGAAGGTTCATAAGGGCATACTCCCAAAATTGAAACAATCTTAACCAAGAATTCAGGAGAATAGTGACATTGTTTCGCCCATAGAAAACGAAGTTTTTGATAAGAAAGATTATTTATTAATCTTCATTAAATACACTTCGCCAAGAAATTAACGCACATGGTCGAAAATTCAAATTTATTCAGAAGAAGTTCAGACATATTGTAGAATTACTTCTTATTTTGAAGCAGGAAAATGTGTTTATCTGTTTTCTTTGTCTTTGTTTGGGTTATCTTTTTCATTTCTGTTTTCGTGTTCTTCTATTTTCACTAAGAATTTTTCGGTCTTCTTTACTAACATCTCTTCTAACGTCGTGGTGTTGACTTCTTGTCTTATTTGCTCGTTTATTATATACCAGGAACTACCAATTGCCAACAATAAAGTTGTATTTTCATAAAAAAAAAAACAGCGAGAACTTACTTGCGAACCTAATAATTTTTAATCAAACTTCGTATATTCAATATTCCATGAGACAACATCATCAGAAATGGTATTTATATTGATTGAAAATATCCCGATTCTTTGGAACCATATCGAATGAATTATATTCCAAGTTCCTTTATTACTAGTTAGTCATGTATTGCTTCAACCTCTCCCGATCACAAAACATAAATTCATTCTGTGAAAACACTCTTAATCAGGAGGTTAGCAAATTGACCATTGAGGCTATTATTAAAGCGCATTTATGTTGTAATTCAGACCAATTAAAAAATAATCAACACCGCCTCCAAGAGTATGGATGATAGCCAATAATGAAATTGAGCGTATTATACTTGAAACGAACCGGACATAAGTAGGAATACTTCAAAAGAATGAAAACTATAAACTATCATCATGTGGGAGTACCTTTTCATTTCATGAAAACATCGGACGTTTCCAATGTATTTTAAAAGCCAGCTATATCATACTGTTGTGCATCATGTGATCTTTGCATGCGTTAGGAATCGGCCTTTTCATATCAATTGTATATACAGGGTGTTAGTAAAAAGTGCGATGATTTTTAGGGGGTTCTGCATGTAAAAATAATTACAATTTGCTTTATATGCGTATGATTCGTTTTTCAACATAAGAATTGTTGAAGTTTTTCTTGAAAACTGTAAACATTTATTCATTGTCATTCAGTGTTGAGATAAATAAAGAAATTTGGAGGGTCTTAAGAGGTAGTTATTGCGCAGTTTTTGAGATACAATTAAAAATTTTATGTTCATCATTGACGCGCATACGGATAATAATCTCTGAGATATTTCAAATTGAAAGTTATTTTCGAATTCCTCGTTCGAATTGTGAGACGAATCTTTGTCGTCTGTTTTCAGTACTGGGAGCCGTTTTTATAGAAAAATATAAATAATATAAAAATATTGAGTTTTTCACTCTGGGTGTATTGATTTATACACAAAACTCAATTCACTAATTCGCAATGTCGACAATGGAATTTTGACACGTCACACTGATATTTTTATGATCACAGAATATTATAACTCTGCAAAATTGCCTAGGTATTTTTGAATTCCTCGTTCGAATTGTGAGACTAATCTTTGTCGTCTTTTTCAGTACTGGGAGCCGTTTTTATGGAAAAAAATGAACATCTTAAATCTAATTTTTCATCTCTTGCACACAAGAAATATCTAATACAAATGCATCAAACCAGAACAACAATAAAAGGAAACTATTACAATAGTAATGTTGATGATATGAATCAGGCGATCGAGAAGCCAATGTTCATTTGGATAAACTGTATACAGGGTGTACCTCAAGCTCTATGACAAACTTTGGGAAGTGTTTCCTGAAAAAATTTCAAAAAAAAATTAGTGAGAACAGCATGGTCCGAATCTTTTTCAATTGGGAGATATTCAGCTTCAAAAATTTGATGCTTGCGGTTCCTGAAATGACAATTTTCAACATACGAGAGCAATTCTGTGGTGTTACCACAGATGGAAAGAAATACATATCTTGTATACACGGTAACACGCCACACGACACTTTGGGGAATTCGTAACCGATTTGCAATGCGTCGAACACTTATCGAAGGATTATCTTCAACACAGTTTATAATATTCTCTTCATATTGTCTGTTGACTCGATGAGGTCGTAGATGTTTTAGCTGAAGTGTTCCCGTTTCTCTGAGTCTTATAAGTCCGTAGTAAAAACTGTACGAGCAGAACAATGTCTTTGAGGAAATAGTATTCTTGTGCGTTTCTATGGGAAAAACCATAAATACAGCTCATATCTGCATATTCGTCAAAGATACTTTGACATTCATCAAAAGTAACTCAACATTCTTGATAATCATTTTATTATGGTTACGAATTTCAGATTCTGTACAACGAGATATGTATTTCATTCCATCTATGGAACACTACAGAATCGCTCTCGTATGTTGAAAATTGTGATACCTGACCCTTGAGGATCAAATTTTCGAAGCTGAATATCTCCGATTTTGAAAGATTTAGACCTTGATGTTGTTACTAGTTTGAGAAACCGCACCTCAAAGTTTGTCATAGAGCTTGGGAGACACCCTGTATAAGTGATTACGTACATTAATTCTAAAATGGGTTGATGCATGATCATATATGAATGATAAGTATTGTCTCAGCTGTTTAGAAACAGGTAATTTTTCCTGTAGGAAATTCAGATAGGATTCGCCTGTCGGGGATAAATACGGATCACCAATTATTCCAAGGCATACATTTACAGAAAACCGATTATGAAATTTAAAGATTCCATATGGACTTTCCTCAGCCCATAAGTGGATGTTATGGAGATTTCGTCTATACTTTGTTGTCTAAAAATTGCCTCGTCAGAGAACAAAACGCCATTTAAAAAATTAAGCATTTTGATGAAGATTCCATTGGCGCGATAAAAAATCCCTATATACATTTGAAACGAATAATTGCTGTTCTTCAAGAATTTTAAATACATTGAACAGCTTACATTCAATATGTTAGCAATTTTTCGAGAACTTGTTCCAGATGAGTCTGTAATTAACTCGAGAACTTCTTGCAGTTCGTGTTTCTTGAGGGCACCCGCAGTCAGCTGTTTATTTCTTGTACGATTTTCGCGTAAACGTTGGTGAAAACGAGCAAACACTGTATGTATGTATGCTGGAGTACCCTGCGTACTGGATACAACTCAGCATACAATCGTAGAGCTTGCCGAACATTTCCAGTACTTCGACAATAGACAAATGCAGGTTTTCAATTGTAATATTTTGCATTCTTTTAGATCAAAGAGAAATTGATTAATTATTAGCAATAATGTAATAGCAAACTGAAAGCTTGATAATGAAGAAACGCTAATTTGATATTTCGTTAAAATATTCAACAGATCAATGTTGACAGAAGCCAACTAGATGATGTTTCAAAGAAATGAAACATAAGCGTTAAAATTATAAATAAATCGAATCATTTTCCGACATGTTTATATAGCAGTCATTATCTTTTCATACATAATGACCTCCTGGAGTTTGTCGCACTTATTCACTAACACCCTGTATATATAAATTGTGAGGGAATGTTTGGAATGAATAGACCATAGATCTTTGAAGATTCAGTGAAGGGTTTGTCATAAACAAAAGCCTGAAACGTTTAATTTTCCTCGGCGGATATTTGATACTGAAATTCATTCGGAATCAAATTCATTTTTGGTAATCTTGGACGTTTCGAATACTGATTAGCGCGGACAGAAGAAGGGAAAAATCTATAATTTTCTTTTAAATCTATAATAATTGAAAGCAGGAAATATTAGTATAATCGATTATATACGCCGGAAATGCTTGACAATTCTCGACTTCTCTTGTTCAACACCAATCTCCTTATCTGTTCATCTACTTCATAAATTCATTAAATGCATATTTTCTAATGACGTGGAAGTGGTAACGCCTACGTTTGCTAGTTTGGGACTAATACCTCTTGAAGATATCCCTAATATTTTCAACAGATGCAGGAAATCTTCGATTTAAAACTACCTGAACATTTTGCATAGTTTATAAGTAAATGAAGGTTATTTGAATGTAGAGATTAGTGTAGTTCTTCATCAGAAGAGATAATAGTACTTTCTTTATTTAATGTTGCTGTTGAATTCAGGGTCATTTTGTTAACTTGATATAAAAACATTGGTATCTGCTAAATATCAGAAAATAAGAAAATGAGATAGAAACTTAAAATACCAGTTTTAACCTGAGATACTAGCAGAATCAGTTTTTTTCGAAGACTTATAAAGAGAGCGAAAAACGATGGTACCATCTCCCCACCGTAAAATAACAGACATCAAGTTACCCTTGAATATAGACCTGGTTAAAATAAAACACGAAAAGGACACAAAAAGCTCTCCATATTTATGAGCTGAAAATTATTCAGGGCTGTAGTATCCAATGAAGTAGCAGGAGCCTACAAAACTTGATTTCATGATTCATAGTAGAACGTTAGGGGAATATCAAATTCAACCCTCTTTCTCGATCTTTCGTCCTTTTTGTTGTCATCCATCTTTAAAAAGTTAACATGCACGTATTTACCACTAACTAGATGCAAATGTCTGGGACGACATAGTTCGCAGAATACAAATAATCTCACAGACCTTCAAGATGGCAACTACTGAACAAAGAGTTGAAGATATTTATCAATAATACATATTACAAGGCAAATATTTTATAAGTAAATTGACATGTATGCGATCGACCATCATCTGACAACCCTAAGATGCTGAATGTGCCAATTCGAATTTTTCTATGAGTAAAACGAATTTTGAGAGATTGTGGCTATTGAAATGTCGTTTAAGTATGTACAAACGTTCATTTGAATTTAAAACAAATGGGTTATGAAATATTGTCTTTTTATTGGCAGTGAACAAAAATTTTACCCGTAATGTATGTATTTACACTTCAAAAATTATAAAAAAAACACGAAATTCTCGCTTTTTTATGAAAATACAACTTTATCATGAAAAATGATTACAGATGAATCATTCTTTCTAGCAGAGCTCGAATACCGTGACGGTAGAAGTGTTCGTTAATTGGGGCTATCCACGAATCAAGTCATTTTTTGAGTTCTTCATATGAGCGGAACTGCTGATCAAACAGATCATGTGCCATCGAACGGAACAAGTAATAATCGGATGGTGCAATATCTGGGGAATATGGCTCCCATTTGAGCGTTTCCAAGAAGGTTTTAACAGGTTTGGCAACGTGAGGCTGAGCGTTATGATGCTGTAGAATTACTTTTTCGTGTCCCTGCTCGTATTGTGGCCGTTTTTCGTGAAGTGCCGTTTTTAGTGAAGTAAATAACACCGACTTGGTCCCACCAAATACAGCGTGAATATTCGACCGAGGCGACAACGTAGAAGTATGACCGGGTAGTCCCCAACAATTTTTTTCCTTTGGATTGCTGTAATGAACCCATTTTTCATAACCCGTTACGATGCTCTGAAGAAAACCCTTTCTTTTTATGCTGCAGCAGTTCACAGGCGAAAAACGACGCTCAACGTCTCTTGCCTTCAAATCATAAGGAACCCAAAGTTCTTTGCTTTTGAATCATTCCCAACGCATGCAATCGCTTGGAAATGGCTTGGCGGGTAACTCCTAAGGCTGAGGCAAACTCTTCTTGCGTTTGGCACGGATCCTCATCGAGCAATGCCTCTAATTCAGCGTCTTCGAAGATTTTTGGCCTTCGTTCACGGGGACGGCCATCCACATCGAAATCACCGTTTTTGAAGCGACGGAGCCAATCCCGGCACGTTGTTTCACTTAGAGCAGCAACTCCGTAAATTTTCTGGAGCTCTCTATGAGCTTCAGCCGCCGTTTTCTTTGAATGAAAGAAGAAAATCCACAATTTTCGCAAATGACGATTATTTGGCACAAAATCAGACATTTTCTCACAACTAAAAGTATATGACGCAATAACAAAATCACTAATGTGTCACAGTGGTTTGTTTACCTTATATCTGAGCTTTGTTCAAGACGTTCTTGATATGTAAAAATCCACCAGCACTTACTGCTGGAGCCATCTATAGACAAACAGCGAGAGTTTAGTTGCGCACCTAATACAAAGGTATGAACAGAACAAATATTGAATAATCACAGAGGGTAAATCTGTAGACAATGAAACACTCTTGTTTGTCCATTAGTTGCAAATATAATTATTTTCTGAAAGATGCAATGTAGAATTTCTCATGAAGAGATTTCAACAGTAACATCAATTAAATTTGAAATACTTGTTCATGTAGATAATGATGAAGAAAAAGCTTTATATATTTATATACTTTAGTCAATATTATTCGTTCTCATGTTTGTCAACAGTGCTTTTTCAGTCCACAAAATATTTCTGTTCATTAATTTTATTGCCTGACTCATACCTAATATCCATCAAATCGATCTTCTCCGACCTACAACATCGCTCTGTGGAGATGAACAAATAACGCTAATCCAGAAAACAATAATGATTTTAACTTGTAGAAAAAAGGATCGTGAGCACACAAAAGCAGACCGGGCGGTCCCTTTGAACTGTTGTGTTCGATATAATCAAACAACGCCGTTTAAAAGATTTGTTTGATTTTAAATGTAAGTGTTAACGTGCGGTGTGAGGCCGATGCCGATATGGAAATAAACGTCAGGTGTTAAAGTTTTGTGGCACGCTCGTTTCTGCGCCTACAAATATTGAAATTGGCGGACAAACACGAATTTTGCTAGGACATGCCTGTGGCGAAACAATAATAATAAGAGAGATTTCTTGAATAAATCACGAGAATATAATTTATCTGCCGTATACAGGATATATTGGGGTAGGAGTTAGGTTAGGTTAAATGTTTCGGCCGTTGTTGCTGAATCATACCCACTAAGAATATAACATTCCATCATATCAAACTTTTCATAATTTTCATAGTTATGATTTCGATTCTGCATCTTGACACAACCAAATTCTCAGGTGAACAAATTCTTAAATATAATAATTGGAACATACAACTAACAATCAGCTATGTCCATATTCAATAAACATTTATACCTATACTGAAACTGGAATCGTAAGTGTCAAACTCACACACACACAGTTAATTTCTATGGTCTAAATCGAACCAAACCATAGAAATAACGTCTGTTAAAATTTTTCGCAAATTGTTCTTTAAATTAAACAAGAACCACGAAAAAGTAATATATGGGAGATGTCAACCCAAATTATTGGGTTCATAATGATTCTAGAACATCTATAGATCATAATCGGCATCACTTAGAAGACCGAACTCGGGGCTCTCTCGGTCAAACAGAGAGGGAATTGTTTTGTTGAGTTTGAATATTGAACGGATTTTGTGAGATTATACTTCAAAATTGGCAGCAAAAACAAAGAAGTGATTATGTTTCAGGAGAATCACACAGCGACGCAAGAACATCTCCGCGAAAGAGGAAATATCGCAGGTTAAGTACTTTTTGATTATCTCCTTAGTCCTTTTCATGGCCTTGCTTGCTATGTAGAATCTTTTCTTAAATTCAAGTGTATTTAGATATATAAGAGTCAGGTATGATTGTTGAAATATTTTTCTGCTGGTTTTCTTTTTCCATTGTTACAGATTCCTGTCCCAAACCAGCTTCATTTCACTCTTGTCTTCGTCTGGATATCATGGAGTGCAAGATGAGGATTGAAGCTGCTAAGCACAAAAAGCTTTGGTACTCTTTATGTACACACGACACTAACACA
This sequence comes from Cryptolaemus montrouzieri, assembly GCA_013387265.2. Lineage (NCBI taxonomy): Eukaryota > Metazoa > Arthropoda > Insecta > Coleoptera > Coccinellidae > Cryptolaemus > Cryptolaemus montrouzieri. Next base: position 133,436,450 of record JABFTP020000185.1, read on the forward strand.
ACATAAACAGAAAAGCTTTTGCTACTGCAGTAGCGACGGGAAAACGAGTTTATTTCCTCAAGTTTTTCACTCGTTTATTGAATCATACGCAAGATAGTATGGTTCCCCTGTTACTTTTTCCTGAGCTTACATTTGTGTTTTTCTGACACTAAAATTATAGATATAATCATTTATTGTAAATACAATTATTCGAATTTTTGTAAATCCTCTCTTTTCAAAAGAATATATATATATATATATATATATATATATATATATATATATATATATATATATATATATATATATATATTTAACGTTATCCTAATATATAATTATTCCAGGATATGTTTTGTTTATAATTATTGCCTGGCAATGGTATTAATTACCGGGTGGTGGATTTATACTTTTCATGAAATCAGTTTGATTGCATGAACAGATATATGGGCAACTCGTCGGGGTGAAACCCCTATATATATATATATATATATATATATATATATATATATATATATATATATATATATATATATATATATATATATATATATATATATATTTTCAGTCATAGAGCAATATGAATCGCTGATGGGCATGCACCTAATAAATGGAATTGTGGTAATTTCAGGTTTATCTCTGAAAAAGGTATTGAATGCAATAATTCACTGCAAGTGTTATATATTTTTGAAAATGGAAAAAATTACTGCATCCAATAGGGGTAAAATTTCCTATAGTTCGTATTGAAAAAAAGGGCATGTTTGCATTATAACTCGAAAACAGCTGAGCTAAAAATGAGATCGAGAGAGGGGGATTCATTTTTCTCTATCTGCAATACTTCACATAGCTGCCGTACAAATACATCGAAATTTGCCCACCCTGTGCATCTGAGAAAAGAATATTTGCTGTAAAGTTATCATCTTGATCATAAATCGATTGCATGATTTTGCAGAATCGCAATCTTCAACTAATTCTTGTAACAGTGTATGGAAGCTTCTTTCTCTGTACTAAGTCGTACAAAATAAAAATATTAACCTGTTCAAGTAATGTTTATAGAAGATTACCTAACTGTGTGGGGTAGTCCATATTTCATATAACGGTACCCCTCCGGGGATACCTGATTGCATGCTATAAAACAAAATAACCTTCTATTTGTAGATCTCTGTTATGGATGTGACCTCGAACTGATAGGCCAAACAGTAGTCCTAATTTGGTGTCCAATGATATATTCCTTTCTCGTACGTGAGTGTGATAAACGATTTTCACAGATAGAAGTATCGGTTCTCGGGTTCAAATAGCATATCTTCGAAATAATAGAATCATAGTAGTGATATTTAAAATCCAACCAACTTCAGACTTTTTTGCTGGGATGCATACCAGATCGAATATTTCTTCATATCCGCTACCAGGGAGTTGGTGAAAATAGGCATTCACCAAATGTAACTTCCAGTGTTGAATAATTTTACAGACCAGTTTAGATCAGAATAGCGCGCTATTCTCTTTGTCCAACAGTTCGAAACAAATGGAAAATCGATTCCGTTACGTGTATCGAATTGAACAATGAAATTGAACGTTTATAGCCCAATTAGTCAACTGAATTGCCTAACAATGGATCGATTTATATCTTATCTTGGACTACAGCCAATAAAATTTCCTCGAAGAAACTTTAGAAACCCGCAATGTTCGGCTTTAAATTAGTTGCACCAATAAAAAGTGACTTACGTTCTACTCTCCACCTTGAAGAAGAAATTGTATGATTTAAAGCGAAGTACAACTTGAAGTATCACATGATAATGCAAATGAAGGTAGAGTATTATATTCAAACAAGTAGGCGTACACAATTTGTTCCCTAGAAAAAAAAAATTCGATTATCAAGTGTATCTATTGATTTATAGTGCAGGAGCACCCATTAACAAGTGAATTCGCGCCCGGCTACACTGAAAGGGACCAAGTAAGTTCACCCTGAAGACTAGAGGAAGAAGAACAATATACAGGATTGGCCATTCAGTTTTCCGAATTTGAAAACTGAATGAAAATACTAAATTAGATACGCTAATAAAAAATCATTTATTTAATAGTAAAAACATTGGAAAGCCAATTTTTAAAAATTACATCATCAAGATGTGATCCATCTCGACGCAGACACTCTTCTAACCTGAAGCTTAAATCATTAAAAACCCTCTGGCACAATGAACGAGAAATTTGACCTATTTCACCTATTATAGCTTCTTTCAGTTGTTGAATTGAGGCTGGTTTTCCGGCGTATACTCGACTTCTCAAGTATCCCCACAGAAAAAAGTCAAGTGGGCTCAAGTCTGGACTTCTGGGTGGCAATGGAATATCCCCTCGGCGCGATATCACTTTACCGGGAAACATCTGCTCAACACCGCTATTGTCTCGTTAGAAGTATGATGCGTGGCGCCATCTAGTTGAAACCTTGTTCTACTATTGTACCTTTCAAAATGAAGCAGCTGTGGCTCAAAAACTCCTACTGTTTGCTCTCGATTGTTTTCGTAGAAATAAGTTCCAATGATTCCGTTGGACGATATTGCTGCCCAAACTGTCACTTTTGGGGATGATGGCGTTTGTGTTTTGACCTTGGGTTCTTCTCTGCCCAGTAACGGCAATTTTGTTTATTAACATGCCTATTTAAGTGAAAAAGTGCTTCATCCGAGAACAATATGTTGTTTAGCAATAGCATAAGCAATACGTAAAATTAATCAGTCGACTTCAAGTCTTGCACTAATTGTATCTTGTATATGTATGAATATATATATATATATATATATATATATATATATATATATATATATATATATATATATATATATATATATATATATATATATTTTCCAGGATATGTTTTGATTATAATCATTGCCTATATATATATATATATATATATATATATATATATATATAAATATATATATATATATATTAAATAAGATTGAAAATGCTCATATGATTCACACATGCACTGCACCACATCAGATGAGCAATTTGTTCGAACCTATTAGAATGAATAGTAGGCAGCTAAGAACCAGGTTTCTATATGGTTGAATTGGTTCGGTTCAACGGTGCGTGGGCAATAAAAATGCGTGCAATATACACGCGCGTGTGGGTGTAATAGACTGAATTACAATTGATTGTCGCTCATCCGAACACTATTAGATATCAAAGTAAGAATCTAATTACACTCTTCTCAACAATGGCGTAATGTATGACGGAACTCCAACAAAGAGATATGTAACCAAATTTTTAATATGCAAATAACGCAAAACAACTCGGTTGAATGACGCGGTCCTACCTTATGAATTCATCTGTGCTGTCTTTTTATAAGGGTAATTTCTGAATAATTATTTGAGTATCAGACTTAATACACCTCTTAAATGACAATAGGACAAAGCAAGTGGGTACTAAATTTGAAATTATGTATAAGCCAAATGCTCCTTTAGTATACTTTTTGATTTGTTCTGAGATCGACCATCATCATTAAGAAGAAGTAGGTAAGTCTTTCAAAGATTGCTATTTCCGTGCTATGATATGCATTTTTCCGAAGAAAATTTCCGGGTCCTTACCTTTATCTTGGATTTCACTTCTAATGTGAGCGGACAAAATAAAAACAGCATGAACTCGTCGTATCATATCTGAATTCATTAAAAATGAACAATCCAAATATACCATGAAAGACCTACACCAATGTGAATGTTAAATGATGGTTGATATTCACAATTCAACTTGGTGTAGATACGAGGGCGATTTGATAAGTCAGTGACTTTTTGAATAAAACAATTTTTTTTGGCAAATAAACATTTTATATTTCAATATAATCACCTTCTAGCTCATTACATTTAGTCCAGCGTTTATCTAATTTTTTTATTTCCTCCAAATAATAGGTTTTCTCAGCCTCTCAAAATACGCGTTTTTATCGGTAATGCCGTAATGCGACTCAAGTCTCTCACCGGTTTGGAAACAGAAAATAGTTGCAGGGGGCTAAATCAGGACCAAATGCTAGATGGGAAAGCAGTTCGCATCCCAATTCATGGATTTTGGCCATCGTGACTAGACAAGTGCACACGTGCATTGTCTTGATGGAACAGCACTCTCTTTTTCACCAAAAGCGGCAGGTTTTGTTTCAAATCAACGTCGAATCTGTTCAAAAGCTTTGAATAATATTCGCCAGTGATCGGTTTACCTTTCTCCAGATTATTGATGTGAATGACACCGCGTGCATCCCAACACACTATGGGCATGGCCTTGTTGGCTGACAAGAGTCTGATTGGCCTTCTCTGTTCCTGTTTCAATTATTCCTTGGTCTCTGGCGTATTGTGATGGATCTATGTTTCGTCCACAGTAACAAAACGGCGCAAAACCTCTTTCGGATTAAGGCTGAACATCTCTAAACACTCTTTTGAAGTGGTCACACGATTGCGCCTATGGTCGAGTGTGAGCAATAGCGGCACTCATCTCGCGGAGAGTTTTTTCATGTTCAAATATTCGTGTACCTATTCAGTTGAGATACCTACAGCATGAGTCAACTCACGCTGTTTCATTCTCCGATCTTCCAATATCATTTCATGGATTTAATCGATGATTTCCGGTGTGATCACTTCTTTTGAGCTACTTGAACGTTTGGTGTCACTAGTGCTGGTACGACCACAACAGAACTCTGTAAACCACTTATTAACCATTGCCGAGTCCCGGTAGTATTTATCAAGTCTTTCCCTAGTTTTAGTGACGATTTTTTCACGTAAAAAGTAATGCTTAATCAGCATAGGAAATTCACTTTTTTCCATTTTCATAAAAATTCACGAGGTTGTCTACTTTGAACGGCTATCGAACACCAACTGCACGACGTAACTTGCTCAAAATTAGAATTAGATTACAGTTTGTAGCATGCTTAGTGGCCGCTACTATCTTACCTGAATAACCTTTATATTAACACGGTGCAAGTTTAACACAGTGAAAGTCACACTGATTCTATGACCATTCATTCCGTGAAGAATCCCCTCCACTATCGGCGACTCTCGAAAGAGTTCATTTTTTTCCTTTGAAGACTTCGTTGAAACCACGAGAAAATAATTTATCACAATAATTTGTGAATCGTTTAATCACCCTTTAAAATAAAAGGGTTTTTGGGGAGGACAACACCTTTATTTTTTTGATGGACAAAAACAACAGTGTTTTTTTGGAGAGGACAAAACAACAGCTTTATTTTTGGAAAGGAGTTCAATCATTTTCTTGGATAGCCACCAACCTCCATTATTTTTAGAGATCAATGTTTTTCTTGGATAGCCACCAACCTCCATTATTTTTAGTGGAGATCAACCTCTTTCTTGGATAGCCACCAACCTACTGAACTACTCTCCATTTTATGTGCTAGCAGATCACTATTAAGAGAAGTCCAATTCACAAAGTCTAGATTATTTATCAAATAGATTACATTATTTCATTCAATTATTTTAAATTATTCGTGTTCATTTTATTGGGGAGGAACTGTCAACATTGGATGCTGAAGGTAACTAAAATTCACGACCCATCTAAACGACTGAGCAGGGTAAACAACAAAGTGTCAACCTACTTAAAATTGAACTAACTATTATTTCTTTACATTCTAATAGTGATTAGGTAGGTCATAAGTTGACGGCAGCACTGTTGCATTTGAAGTAACTACGCGGAGAATTCAAAAAGTCACTGACTTATCAAACCGACCTCGTTTAACAGTGATCAATAATCTGAAATCTTTTTCTTCTAATCATGTATAAATATCGTGTGTTTCCTACGATCGTTACCACCAAAAGCAATCCATCGTGATCGATATCTGGTACCGCCATTTTTCTCTACTACGTATGTTATATGACTGACAAGGGAAGCCAGTGAAATTTTGACGTTTCAAATACAAACGAAGAAAAAGGCTGCAACGACCTTCTTTCCCATTAGAATCTCTCATTATAATATGCGCTCAAGAAATTGTCCAGCAACCATAGGATTTATATCAATATTTCGATACTGAAACAGTGAGTTGAAAAAATGAAATGTTGCGGTGTACTTCAAATTGTTTCATTCGTTTTAGTTTCATTAAAACTCTTCCTATTTTAGATTTATTCCAATTGTGAGAATAAAATATACATCAGAAAAGCTAATTGTGAATGACATTCATAGAGGCTTGAAGTAGATAAACGTAAAATGAAAGGGCTGAAAACAACTGAAATCAATGCAACTTCACCTAACCGGCAGAAAACGTAGTTTTCACTCAAGCAAGAAATTGTCTCGTCTCAAGAGATATTGAAACTCGCATTTCCAATGCAGGTTATGGCGAAAAAACCCAGTAATGGAAAATCCGATTCTTAGCGTATGATCTAAGTAATGTGGTAAATTTCTATACTCTCGTAATTCAGCATATGAATTGGCTACGCTCTTATAGAAAATAATAAGAACGGTGAAGAAATTGCGTTCAGTATTGACTATTTTAATTAGTCCCCGAGCTTACGACTGTGTATGAGAACAAAAAAGAATTCCTGAGTAACAGAAATTCAATTCCCACGTAAGTAATTACAATAACGAGAAGTATAATTGAAATGAAATGGACCCGCGATCATAAAATTAGCGTTTTTTTTCCTGAATAGTGATCGACAGGTCACCAACTCATTTCCCATTGGCTATTATAGCAAACCTATTACTATATTCGCACGATGATTGGTTGGTTTATTTACACGCCTAATTTGAAATTATTTCGAATGGATTATCTAATAGCGTTTAACCATTCCATCTAGTTTAGGATACCTAACTCGTTTAAACTGAGAAAATTAATGAATTAAATCTGAGACAAGAACTTGAATTTAAATATCGTTAACAGAATTATGTAGAAATATTTACCCATTAATATACACACAACCAAATTTATATGGAATCACCCGATATTTTGAATATCACCTCAGGGATTTTGGAAATTTCAAAGGATTGTGAGAATTGATCCTTTGTGAGGTATTTCAATTGAAAAAAGAAATAAATTAAGGTTTATTTTGAGAAAGAAACTAATGAAAGATAATAAGGTTAAAAAATAGTAAAAATATTGACAATTGTTTTCTTACGGAGTAGAGACCTCGGCAGCTTGTATTACCTCCTCTTGCCCTGATACAAGCCTGAATCCGTCTAGGCATGCTTTGGATTAGGTTTTCGACCTCCACTGGGGTGATATTCTGCCACTGTTCTGTGGCGGCTTGGATGAGGTGTTTTGGGGATCTTGGATTATCCTAGCGCGATCTACTTTTCCTTTTGAGATTATCCCATAAATGTTCAAACGGATTAAGGTCTGGAGAGCAAGCCAGTCCAACATAGTGATTCCATCTGTTCCAATTAACTCTGTTAATTTTTTGTTGTCTGGTTAGCTCTGGAACTATGAGGGCCTACTGCTGTGTAAACCCCTTGAACGAGGTCTTTGACGTATCGTTTCGATATATACACTGATGCCTGTTTCTTCCAGAAATTGTTTCTGTAGTATGGGGTGCACTAGGGTCTCTTCTTGCAATTTGGACTAAAAAGCGGTCTTGTTCTTCAGAAGTGATCTTCCTACGACTACTTCTAGGCTTATTTTGCAGAGATTGTAGCTCCACGTATCGGAAGTAGGTTTTTGAAATCACCCCCTGTGATACCCCCATTGTGATCGCTATATCCCACTGTCACTCCTTCTTCAACAAGAGCAATTTTTCTACCCCCCTGCACATCGGACAATCCAACGTAAGGCATTTTCAATTTTGATTGTAAGCTTGTTTCAAATCTCAGTGACGACTGAATACAATATCACGAACATGTGGTGATAATTCAACATTTCTTATCAATATCATACCAGTTTACTTACAACAAAAAACTTCATTCTTCACAAGTAGTCAAAGATTCATGGTCAAAAACAATCAATAATGTGAAACACCCATGTTTCCATCAAAATTTGTTGTGCGTATATCTCATCAAGCAGTTGCTTCTAAACTGATTCTAGAAAATCTATCAAATCGAAGAATAAGAAGAAAAAAATTCAGTTATTCAAGAAAGCATCTATGGACGCATTTGATTTAACAACTTCGTTATAAATTGGAGTATAGTTTTTCATTGTTTCATCAACACTTTTTGTAGGTACAGTATTTGCAGATTAAAAACATGCGACCCAATTCCTATAATCGCTGCTAAAGATTTCTTTGAATGATATCGCCGCTGCATTGGTTAGTCTTTTCTTTGACACAAGCCGCTTTCGCCGCGTTCGGTGTTTTCGAGAATATGAACAAACAATGTTTAAATAAAGCGACCTTATTACTCAAGGCACATAATAGACGTTCCGTCCATTGGTAAAAGCTGTTTTGCGTTTTTTATCGTTTCATTTTTGGACTAGTTTCAAAAATTGTAATCGAGTAATACGTCTCCACCGTTATCGTAGGTTACAAGCGCTATTTTTTGGGACTGGTTCCGAAACTATTACGATTTTTCGGATTCTGGGAATCACTTGAGTATCCATCTTTCGGAGATGTAAAGCCGTCGGTCCTGTCTAACAGAGATGTGTTGGACATTAAAGATCCCTTCCGTCGACACGAGAGGGGTTCGGCAAAATTCCCGGGTTAGTGAGGTGACAATTCCCCGGCGTGTCATTGGCCGAAAGGCGGAGCACGTTGAAGTAATAACAAACAAACAAGTTGAAAAGATAACATGGAATGTGATTCTGATATAAATGTTATGGAATGCTGGAAGAAATTTGACTATTGCAAATTTTGATGTTTATGTATCTTATACATAAAAGAATCAGTGAAATAACTGAATCTATACACGTTGAAATCAAACTCTGCCTGTTTTGACTGCGGAAAATTACAAAGAATCTGTGCAAATTCAAACTTTGCCGAAATTGCGAATGAAATATGACGCGATGAGTCGGAACAGACAGAATCGAGTGACAGTCAGGAGTTATTTGATTCGAACATGAAGATAAGACTGAAACCGACATGGAGGAAATGTTAAATTCACAGCCCATTTAGGAAGGGGCTTCAAGCACTGGAAACGTGACATTTAATTTGAAAAATCTTAGTGAAGGTTTAAGAATGGCGAATGAGCTTTGTGATTTCTTTATGAAAATTGATCCGTTTATGGAATGAAGTAGTAGTTTTAAGAGGCAAATGTGCTAATGCCACTGCTGAATATCAGTCTGAATTGAATGACCTTTTGAAAAGTGAGAAGCAAGAAAAATCTACAAAATGCTTCAAACCATTGCCTAAGCCGGAAGCCGGAAGATAATAATGTGTCAATATGGTCGAAAACTTCAATTAAATTGATTTTTTTATATATTATTTTTTAATTTGTCACCTAGGAATGTATTCCTATAATCCCATATAAATTACTATTCCATACACTGCTTATAGTGTATATTTAAAAATGATTTATATCAGATTGAATTGGAGAAAAAAAAATCCAACAAACCGACAAATTAATTGTTTCCGCCGTTTTCAGTGGAAGATAAAGGTATGATTTGAAAGTAGCTGCTGCTTCATCTAAGAAAGCGACTGAAATTGTAAGTTTCCGAAATATATTTCCGCAGGATATGAAAATTGCCGGATATTAAATAATCCTACAAATAACGTCTGAACTGTATCCATAATTATCATGTTGATTATCACCTGCATCTGAAATATATTTTCTATTTTTATTAAAGGGGATAGCCACTGTGATGGATCAGATCTTTTTTCGTTTTAATTTACAATTCATATCTTCGAAAAATCGAAATTCCGAAAATAACAGTAAAAGTGAAAGCAACTTAATTGGCGCTTAGAAAGTAAAAAAAGAACAGAAAGTAGAGAGAAATAGCAAAAAATCATCATTCTCCCATGATAGTTTGAAATATAAATTTTTAGAGAACACAATTTTAGAATTATAAAAGAGTAAAATGGGTTCAAAACTCTTAATGCGTTTCACTCAGAACGACTTTTTTCAAACTGATACATCGATAACTTGAGTTACTGTCAACCTTTTTCTATATGTTTGATTTCTAGTTGCAACAGCTGAAGGTCTACTATTCAGTGAAAACAAAGACAAAAAATGTGTACAAATTTTTGCCATTTTAAAAAAACCAAAATACACCCTATAGATTCTAATTTTTTCAGATAAATTATTATCGAACAATCGATCGATGGGGGTGTACTGATGTGCTTGACTGAAATATGTTCTGTGGTAAATCTTTTACCATTGAAATTATGAATTATTGACAAAACTTGTTATTACTAATTGAAACTATCATAAATTGGCCAAAGAGAAAGTCTGATATCGAAGTTTTTGCCATACGGCGACGTTATTAGTGTATCACTCACGTAAACAAGTTCAATAATGTGCATAGGCATGTAGCCATCATTATTATAGAAAATACAACTAACTAGATTTTAGAATAGCTTTTCCCACTCTGGTTAAAGTTATGAAAAAAAGTGTGAGGATAGTTTTTGTAGATGATAGCGTGCTCTATAATTCTTGTTAGAGATATTTTTATCGCAGCTAACCATTTCCCTGAAAAATCCAAAAACCCATATTTTGCGACTTTCGAGTTTCATGCAAATTTCAGCTTATTGGGAATTTATGAAAGGCCATTATTTTTGCGGCTAAATGTTCCGGGCTATAATGTGATTCGCACCTATAGAAGAGCTTGATGTTGGTCAAAGTGTGACGAATTAGCTATACTATTGATTCGTGACAACAGCTTTACTTGGCCGAAAAAATAGTAGACGGTACGTTGTATAATGGCTCAAACCGATCATCGCAAGTGTGCAATTTATCCGTAATCCTTCAAGACTGGCAGCTTTCAAGCCATCCTCCATACCGAGTACCTAGAATTCCAAATGCGAACCATTCAGTTTGGTTACGATTCCGGAAAATGCATAGAATTTTTTTTCCCAGAGAAAAACAAATCTGACAACTCATAGACACACTGGTAATATCTGTCGAGTTTCCATATACGAGGTGTGATAAAAAATACGGTGAATGATTTTCCATAGAAACCAACTCATTACGTCATCTATTTCAAATATTATAGTACGTTTCATAGCCTCACGCGTTGAAACAAGCTGTGACAAGTTTGAATAGGTAATGACTATTAGAGCTACTAAGTGAAATGGGGTTTGGCGTATTATTCGTGAACTATGAAGGTATTAACATTAAGTTAGGTTTTATGTCGAAAAAACTGTCAAAAATTATTTTTAAATGTTAAAAAAATCTGGATATGGTGATAATGAGGGAACTTTGAAAACTGTTTACAGGTGGTGTGTACCGTTTAAAAGTTGAAATGTTTCGGTCCAGGACAAAGAACGTCGGGGCAGGCTCTTTCGATTTCTCTGTTTATATTCACCTCACTCACCATCATCATGGAACTTTTGGCTTAACCCAAAACTGAAAATTGTGCTAAAAGTAAAATCTTTTGATACCATTCCTGCCATTGGGATGACCACGAAACAGTAGTTCAAAGCCATTCCGAAGTCATGAATACAACATTAGGATAAGTGCATTGCGAACCAAGAACAGCATTCTGAAGGAATTTTAAATGATATGTAATCTTTTTACTCCGTTCTTAATAAAATGATTCACTATATTTTTTTATCACGAATCGTACTTTTACATGCATCCAAATGATTCCATAAAAAAATTAAATCCTCCACATGGCAATGCTAGAATTATAATTGATATACTTCGGCATCGAAACTCTTACATTGTTTGTTGCGTGTATCGGGCATCGCAATGTGTACAGTGTATATTGTTTAGTTATGTTCATAACGCAATACGATATATTGCTGTGGAGCAAATAATTTTTAGAAGAAATAAAACTCGAACATTTTCACATTTATATGAAATTAAACTGTATTCACATCAAAACATATAAATCCACCAATATTTATTAATGTGCAAGGTGATAAATTATAATGACAATTAATCCTCTAAATAACATACATTGGGATCATGCGTATGTATTATTGAACAAGTGAAACTAAACAAATAGATGCTATTACTAATTACATTAATGTATAAATGAAGAGTGTCAGAGGCTTTCTTTCCGGTATAATCCAGTTTACAGTCGAATAATACTGAATGTTACCAAAGTATATATTTCATTAAAAAAGATTTCCTCGTTTTTTTAAACAGAATATAAAATTTGAATCACTTCGTTCTCATGTATTCATTTCCAAAATAAAGTACCTATCGACTGAACTTTCAGCAACACCTCCAGTCCAGGTCTCAGAGTTCAAGCATGATGAAGTCATCATCATTTACATACACCCATAAATTTACCAGAGAAAAATGAATACAGTTTAATGTTAATCGCGCAGTAGAATCGTAATCAGCGTTCTTAAACCAACAATCGTCAACTTGTGTTCTGTTATTAGGCACTAAATATTCCTTTCGAAACGTGAAGTCAGGACCAGACGTTAAGGTGGGACTACTGATATGAAAACGCTGTCTATTGTTAACAATTCACATAAATATAACTGTGAAAAATTGGTGTTATCATAATATATAATTGCAGAATTGTTTCGTTCCTGCATCCAAATACAGGGCTTTTCAATGAGAGGTTTCATTTTGATATTGAGAAAATACGAGTAATTTTTTAGGGAAATCAATATATGTTCATTTCTTTATTAAGAGGAAAGTATGCCATTAATAATGGAAAACGATAAAAGCCAAATGGCCGCCACGGCTTCGTTTGCAGGACCATATCCTTTTCATGAAATTTTCCAACACAATTCGCATAATTGCGGCTCGATAACTTCACGAATTCCATCTTTGAAGCATTGGATCAATTGTGTAGCATTGGCACAGACCTTATTTTTCACGTAGCCCAAAAACAAAAGTCTAAAGGTGTTAAATCACAAGATCTCGGCGGCCAATTGTGATCACCATTTCGAGAAATAGCACCGTCAGAAAATTTTTCTCTCAAAAGAGCGATTGTTTCATTGATTGTGTGGCACGTAGCGCCGTCTTGTTGAAAGTGAACGTTGTCCAGATCAATTCCCTCCAATTTCGGCCATATAAAATCATTAATCATCGCTCAATAACGCAATCCATTCAACGAAACAGTTGCTCCAGTCTCATTTTCGAAGAAGTAAGGTGCAATGACAGGGAGAGGCTTTTCAACAATAACTCTTGGGTTTTCTTAGCCCCAGAGGCGACAATTTTGCTTGTTGACGTAGCCACTGAGGTGGAAATAGGCCTCATCACTATAGATGATTCTTCGATGAAAATCCGGATCATTTCGATGCATTTCAAGGATCCAATCAGCAAGCAAAGATACGTCGTTGTTGATGATCTGCCGGCTTGAGTTCTTGTGTTAACTGAACTTTATAAGTCTCAAGACACAAGTCTTTATGCAAAATACGGTGTAATGACGTTTGTGAAATGCCCAACTCCAAAGAACGACGAGGAATGGATAAACCTGGCTTTTCTTCAACACTTTGGGCTACAGCAGCAAAATTCTCAGTTGTTCTTGTGCTTCGTTCACGGGTTCGATTCTTTAAATCACTAACTTATCCCAACACCTCGAATTTTTCCACCAGTTTCACGATTGCCGACCGAGAAGGTGCTTCCTGACGAACCAAAAATGTTCTAGTTTTGCGAACTGTGACTGCAAAATTTTCACCATTTCTGTAGTGAATTTTAATAATTTCGATGCGTTGTTGAAGCGTGTATCGTTCCATTTTTATCAATGGCGTAGTTTCCACTCGTCAAATGTCCAAAACTGACAGCTTCGAAAGAGCTACCGAAATAGCGGGCTGTTATTGGAAAACCTTTTATATACTAGGTTGGGTTGGTTCAGATGTTTTGGAGGAAAGGTTGCCTTTTTGTAAAACCATAAAAGAATTATAAGCTATCTACCCTAATTGCTAGTCAAAATTGATCCAAAGGGACAATCAGCTTCGAAAAAAAGGATAAATATTAGTTTCTCCCAGATCTTTTTCCAATCGTTCAAAATTTCAGAATTTCGGAAACCCATCTGGTTCCCTGCACAATCCTTATAATGCATTAGCTGTTCATAAAAGCGAATGGCAATAAGTTGTTTCCAGTAAGTTCCTCCTGCAAGATCCTTCTAAGAAAATTTATGGTTTTGATCAGTAGGAAGATTTTGTATACCTTGAGAACAGGCGACAAATGTTTCTTCTAGTACTTTGTAATAATGGCATTTGGATTCACTTAAACCGGTTTATATTGAAGGAGTTCATCTATATCATTCATTATCTTTCTATTCTCCTGAATTGAAATATCAAGCTTACAATCGTTATATCAAAAGTTATCGATACACTTAAGGTGGCCCAACCTTTAGGAACTCAACTCCTGTCTGAGGGTTCATGGTTTGTTTATGAAGAGAGTTCAAGAAGACCGAACAGCCGTTGATTATAGGTTAGGAATCTTGCCTTGGGGGACAGGTTTACGTTCAATGTAAAACTACTGTACGATAATCTACGATACTCACCTTTGGTAATATTCAATCTTATTTGTTCTTTTTCCCACGATGCGAAAGACGCCTTGAGCGCCTCGGTCATGGTCTTGTTAGTACCCGGCGTCAGTGGCGGCACCTGCGTCGGTATGTCTGCAACGAAATTACATAATCAAATTGGGGGAAATAACAATATTTTTAAGAGTAGAAAATAGGTCAAATAGTGATAGTACTTTCATGAATACTGTAATTATACTATCTATAGATCTGAATGTTATCAAACTTATGAATATATCACCAAAATTTTTTCTTAGTTTCATGAAATTCTTCGTGATTTGTGTGCTCAGTGACTCAGTAAATGGTTCAAACAATTTGCACTGAATTTTGTTCAAGGGATTATATAGTCAGGAGGCCCAAAAAAAGTGATTTTTCAAGGAATTTCCTTGAGGAATCCTATGAATTTAGTAATTAGAAAATTTGAACATAGAAAAATAGTTCTGAAAGCTGCTTATAGCTCATCTGCGGGAGTTCCTTTCAAAAAAGGCGCCTTGTGCTGATCATATATGTAGATCAGGGATGCTCAAACTGTCGAGTGCTTTTTAGGTAGATCCCGAAAACAAAAAAATTTTAATGAGTAGGTAACTGAACTACAAAAATTCATTACATAATAAAATAACACTCTGCTAGCGGCAAAAGGAGGCTTCATCAAAGTAACGCGCGGTACTTGTCAAAGAAAAGCCGCGTTTTTTATTCTTGCCGCTTCTCTAGAAATTTCGGGCGGCGCGTTTGACAGGAACATTCGGACTTTCGTTCACGCCTAAGTCATTCTGAATTGTAACTTGTAGGCAATACTGCGTCAATACCAAGTTTATTATTAAATAGTACAAAATGAGTGCAGCGAAGAAATCTAAACCGTATCATTTTAATAACGATTGGGAGAAAGAATTTTTCTTTTGTACGGTGATTTGATATCTTGTTTGAAAAAAGAGCAAACCATGTTCACAAAATATCTCATATGTTGGCGAAACACAAGAAACCATTCGAAGATGGATCGGTTGTGAAGGAAGTTTATTGAAGCGGGTGAGATTTTAGTTGGAGATTTTAAAAATAAAACTGAAATCATGTCTGCTATTAGAGAACTTCAGTTATCTCGTCCGAATGTCACAAGGCGTATTGAAGGCATGAGACAGGACATGGCAGATAAACTAAAACATGATATCATGAAATGTACATACTTTTCTTTACAGTTCGACGAATCCACCGATATGACAGACACTGCCCAGCTGTGTATTTTTATTCGGATGGTATTCAATGACATGTTGGCTAAGAAAAAACTTTTGACAATCATTCCTCTGAAGGGGAAGACCCGTGGCGAAGATATATGTGATGTTTTCTTCAATTTTGTAAAAAACTACAAACTACTAATATATATATTAGTGTGCATTACAACCGATGGAGCACCAGCAATGACTGGAAACAAAAACGGTTTTGTGGCATTGTGTCGAGCTATTGAAGATTTCCTTCATTTTTTTCTTTCCATTGCATTATACATCAACAAGTTTTGTGTTCAAAAGTTTTAAACACGGAGGAGATTATGGGCTTTGCAACAAAAATAGTGAATTCCATCCGTGCACGTAGCTTGCAACGGCGGCTCTTCAAGTTGCAGTTGGAAGATAGGGAGTCAGCTGAACACAGCGATTTAGTTCTTCACACATACGTCAGGTGGTCGAGTCGCGAAAAATTCCTAGAAAGGTTTCAAGAATTATTGCCCGAAATAACAGTTTTTCTGGACGAAAGAGGTGATGACACTCAGATGTTGAAAAACGAAAAATGGCTGACTGATTTGGCATTTTTGACTTCAAGGTAAAGGAAAAACTATTGCAACTTATGATAGATCAACTGAAAAGAAAGGATCTGAAACATTTTTTTTTGAAAGCAAGGATACCTCAATTGAATTATGATACTGTATGAGGCTGAATTTCTGGTGTTTTATATGAGAAGATAAATATCCGAATCTAAGGCAAATCGCCCTTCAACTGACGATAATGTTTGGGTCAACTTACTTGTGCGATCATATGTCATCATGCTTGCGATTAGCACTCAGTGATTACGTACCTAGTTAAGTTTAACACCATATGTAATCTTTTGTTTTGTAACAATCAATAAACTCGCAATTTTGAATAACCATGAGTTTTTTCATTGATATTATAGAGAAGAACCCAACTAAACCTAACCCAAACCTAGACTAAAATAATGTATATTATGCGGAAAGCTAATATCTGTATATGCTACGGTACACCCTACCTAGGTAGTTAGGTAGGTAGGGTGTATCATGTATCTACGACAATCCTGCATCACACATACTTGCAGCCTCTCAGAGTCGATAGTAAGTAGTCCAAAAATATTGAGGTAGATCGCCAGCAGTTCAAGTTTGAGCACCCCTGCTGTAGACTAAATCATCTAAAATAAAAAATCCAAACGAATTTCGTTAAAATTAATAAATACAGTAATTGGTCGAAGGAATAAGCAAAATGAAATTTTTCGACGAAATTTCGGCTTTCAATTGTTTGGATCTTGATTAAAAATTTGAAAACCTAATTAGGGCGAGTTTCAAAATATCTTACATAAGTAATCATGTTTTCACAAATATGAGTGTACTACACTTCCTGCAGTAATTTCCTCTAATTCACGGATTTGGATGGATAGTAACGGTTGTTGTCTCCGAAGACACTTAGTAGAATTAAAAAAGAGTCATTAAATTCGAGATAGCAACAACAAATGCGCAAATTCATCTCAGACTTATACGAATGAAAGAGTTGTGGTTTCAGAATATGATATAACCAATTTGTATTTAACGGCCATATTCTGTTGATGATCTTCAAACGTTGCGAATTGTAAACAATGTGGCAGGCAAGCACTTGACGCCAGAAGGAGTCATTCATAGATAGTCGATCTTGTCTATGGCATCGTTTAAGATTCCCATCGGTACACATTCTGAGTAACACAGACTCTTGTCCACATCCATGTTCGGATAGTTCATTCATCAATGGCTCTATGTTGCGTCTGTGGTCTCGACAACAACCACACATTCCTGTGGACACTGCGACATGTATATTTGATGAGCCCTGTTAACTAATGGAACATTGTCGAGTGTGCAGATTAGCATTCGGTCGTTGTCGCGATCCAGCGAATTGAGAGGTGGTCACGGACAATGCGACGACGGCTATGGATGTGGCTACAGGCCCGGCACGGGCTTACTACGTGAGCGACATGATCGGCTAGACGAAGACAATGAGTAGTCACGAATGCAAGGATATACATGAAAAATAGAAATCAGTATTTAAGTTATCATTTTCCCTTAAATGTGTTCAATTTCGTGAACCAGTTCGAAGGTCCAAATACGTTTTGAGAATGAAAATGCAATGGAATGACAGTTTCCTCTTTCACAGCGTTGTATTTGTCTTCATAGTAACTAATTTCGTATCTAAAAGTTACAATTCTTCAATTTTAAGCTAAAACGTTGAACATAATTCGGCATCCTTGGCGATTTATTATTTCCTATTACAAACGATTAAAGAATTTACATGAAATTTCGCTGGAAAATGGAATGAGGTGACAATAGTTGTCACAGAAGTACTATTACGAAAAATGTCTACGAGTATTACAGACTTTTTAGAGAGTCGTGTAGACGCTGACAACGACGAGCTCTTTGAACAATCATGATACATTGAAAAATGTCAGTTATTCGAGAAAAATAATGAAATAATCTCGAAAACTGATGTTTGACAAAAGTTGCATAAGATGTTTGTATATTATAAGCTAACTGCCCGAAGCGATCCGACAAATACGACCACAATTGTGGAAACTTTCTCGCCACTCATAACTTCTTCCTAATTGTTTAAAAAGAATAAAAACGCATGAGTTTTATAATCGAGTGAAGTATTTTTGTGATATGCTGTAACCTGAACTTCCCTAAAAATATTGTTTGTTTGTTTTTCCTTTAACGTGCTCTGTTTCTGCCTTTCGGCTAATGATACGCCGGGGAATTCTGTCACCTCACTAACCCGGGAATTTTGCCGAACCCCTCTCAGGACAGGACCGACATCTTTACATCTCCTCCGAAGGATGGACTCTCAAGCGATACCCAGAATCCGAAAAATCGCACCGACTTTGTGGGGATTGAACTTAGGTAACTCTGCGTAGGAGACGAGCATCATATCCCATACGCCACCGAGCCGACCCCAAAAATATTAAATATAGGAACAATAATCAAAGTCTTCATACACAAGAAATAGCATACGAAACATTCAACGAGATAATGCCTGGAATAAGTTCTAACGAAAACATCCAAAGAATCTTGTCTTACCAAAAGCCTAAGCAAAATATCAGGGGGTGATTTTATACAGCACAAATTACATATAGTCGTGTAATATCGGTTGAGAAACAAACTTTAGAGGCATTATGCCTTCAATTCTCTGCGGTACAGAGGAGAGCGCTATTGTCGTTTGGGAGATGATGAAAAAATAATGTATCTAAATTTTGAAAAAATTTTTGCATTTGTCAATTCACCCCCAATTCAGTTAGTTTTAGTTACCATTAAAGATTTGAATAAAAAACTACCCACTTTTCAAAAAATCACTGCACAAGAACGGGAGGTGCTAGAATGGTGGCGCTGGTTTCGTTTAGAAGGGCGGATAGTATACTTTGCAGTGTTAAACATGTCTTGGTCAGGTGAGCAGCGCGCGTTCGTTGTTGAGACCTTTATCAAAACAAGTGAATCTGTTATCGCGACGCAGCGTACCTTCCGCACGAAGTATCGTTTGACTCTTCTCAGAGTGTTCTCGACCGGAAAACAATCTTGGCGTGGATGTTAACCTTCCGAGCAACAAGATCTACACTAAATGTGAAGAGAATCGGCGCGCCTGTCACCATCAGAACCCCTGAAAACATCGCTCGAGTGAGGGCGTCGATTGAGCAGTCCCCATCGCGTTCGGCACGCAAACATGTTTCTGCTCTGCAGATTTCGGCTCGAACAGTGTTACAAATTTTACATACTGATCTCGGGTTACACCCATACAAGATTATGTTTGCACAGGAATGATCCCCGACGGATTGGGAACGGCGTGTGAACTTTTGTCAGGCAATCATGTGCCTCCCACTGGGATCTTATAGACGAGCGACGAAGCTCATTTTCATCTTTCAGGATGCGTGAATAAGCAAAGTTTTCGCTACTGAGCACAAAAAATACCCCGAGAGGTTCACCAAAGACCCCTCCATAGCCCAAAAGTCACGGTTTGGTGTGCAGTATCGAAAGTAGGCATCATAGGACCTTACACAGGGTGGCGTCAGAGTTACCGTCAACTCTGACCGGTACTTTGGCATGCTTGAGAACTTTTTGCGACCGAAAATCGAGGACAAACAGAGCTTCTGATTCTAGCAAGATGGTACCACTGCACATACAGCCTGTCGACCACGATCAATGTTGATGTTCCCTGGGCAGGTTGTCTCCTTGCGGGAAACAGTTCAGTGGCCTCCGCGTTTCCCTGGTTTAAGCCCCTTCGACTTTTTTCGGTGGAGCTATCGCAAGGGTAAGGTTTTTAAACATCGTCCAAGGACCATTGATGAACTGAAAACCGCCATTGAAGAAGAAATTAAGCAAAAAACCCTTGTTACTCTTGTGAAAGTTCTGCGGAATTTCCATGAAAGGCTAAAAATGTGTGTTGCCCGCCAGGACCATCATTTGGACGATATCATTTTCAGAACTTGACTGAAAAATCCTACATTATATAACGTTTCTATCTAAATTATTTGTTTTTGTAAATATCTCGTACAGTGTTTTTACTAACCCTTTGAAAAGTGGGAGTCAACCGGTCCCCACCCTGTACAACCTAAAACGTAGCTAATTCAATGCTATTTTCTTCAAAGATGAATCTTACTATGCCGTCAATTTTATATGATACCGTACACTAGAAAAGTGAAGTTTTTTATTTCGGAAAATAATTTTCGGCTATTCCATATAATAGTTCTTTTTTCAAAGTTTTTAGATGTAGTGGAACAGCCAACTTCTGATAAGGAAACCTACTCTGAAATTGATAACGACAATTCTGATGAAGAATGATAAATTTTTTAAATTTCTTTAATCTTCTTACTTGTACAATATTGAAATCCATTTTCATCTATTCTTTTATAAATTTCAACAATAATAAAAATACCAAGAATGATTTTAAAACTTTACGAAAGCTAATAATAATTAAGAAGTTCATAATCTTTCACAAAATTTTATTGATTTGTACATTGTTATTTAAATCCTTAACCATTCATTTACTGTAAATCACTTATTATTTGATGACTCATTACATATCTGTCTATGAAAGTTCTCTATTCGAACTTTTATTTTAGGACCAAAACGAATACTCTCAAGATTATCCTTCAAAATTCTCAAATTATAAAAATTTCTTTTTATATTTGACGGCACCATAATTTTTAATTATTATTTAATATCATCATTATTATCTTGTTTATGGCGTCTTGCAATTAATGCCCATAAAGTTAGGTAGGTTATGTGAACAAAGAGTATTGAAAGATTCAGTGACAAAAGCTTCAAATCTAACAAAGAAAAATTGACGAACTTATTTTTCAATGTTTTTGATGTTTGGAGTTCTATCAATAATAATATTTCAAAAATGATCTCCATTACTGAACAGAAAATTTTAGTTTTCATATGCCGTACTGCAATAAATGACTTCATAAGAAAAATTGATTTTAATCTCAAATTTCGGTAATTTTTGATTAATATATTCATGAACGACAGCTTTTTATAAACGTTAACGATTTGAAATCGATGCCGTCAAAATTTTAAACGATCTTGTACTATGAGGGTGAAAAATAGGGTTACACCGCGATTTCTGACCCCATGTACCAGCCTATTCTGACGGCGTAATCATTTTATAATTCTTCAATGAAAACTGAAACAAATTGAATCAACGACAGCTAGTATTCGTATAACAGAGGAGAAGGGGGATAAGATGCATGCTGTATGAAATCATCCCCTGATTTTTTATAGCTTGTCTATTCGAAGAACATTTAATCTTTTAAATAGTTTATTAAGTAAATATGCAACGACTCCACCTGGTTCAGAAAAGCACATTTAAGAAACATCTACAAAGCTGAATTATTTTAAGAAAACTTCCAATTGGATCAGTTGACCGTGCTAATAATACTCGGGGAACTAATGACCATGTTTCTGGGAAAGGAAAGAATAACACATAAAATTAAATGTGTTTCACCCAATCGATTTTATGCATGATAGTATTTTCGTTCATGTCGTGAAGTAAAGTGAGATACTTGCTGCAATATACGAATTCTCCATGCTCTCCATGTACTAAAAATTATTGTGGCTGATTTGAAGAAAACCAAAGTATACTGGGTGTTACATAATAGTATGTCACAACTTAAGGAGGTAATCTACATGCAATTTTAAGAAAAAAAGTTCATATAAGCATAGGTCCGCAAAAGCTTCGTTACGGAGCGGGGTATTCATCCCAAGGATGAAGGAAAACCCCCATTTGATTGAAGAATTGCATCATCAAGAACAATTTTCCCTAAATGTCTGGGTCGGAATAATTGGAAATTATTTGATTGGGCCATTTTTTTGCCTAACAGACTAAACGGTCCCGCTTAACGGCAATTACTTAAGGAGGAGTTACCTTTATTGCTGGAAGATGTGCCACTTTTGGTGAAAAACATAATGTGGTTCATGCATGACGGGGCACCAGCACATTTTAGTGGAGAAGCTAGGGAATTCTTGAATAATACATTCAACAACCGGTGGATAGGTAGGGGTGGGCCACAACCATGACCTCCTAGGTCCCCAGACTTTAGCCTTTTTCTGATGGGGATATCTCAAAAGTTTAGTTTATACCACTCCAATGAACACTGTAGAAGAATTGAGAATTCGAATAATAACCTCTTGTGACACGATAAGAAATACCCCAGGAAAATTTCGAAGAGTGCGTGATAATATGAGAAGGACAGATGACTGTATTCTTGAAGGTGGAGGACACTTCCAGAAATTTATTTAGTTTTTAATTGTTTTCTTTTTTTTTTTAATATTGAATAAGTATAACTCGAGTCTCACAAGACGAGCTATTAAAATAAAAGCAAATTTTGGGCATACCTATCGAGTATTTCTATTTTTTTTATTTAGCGAGTAACATACAATTCAAATAATTCAAATTCAATAATTTTTCACTCGAAAACGGTTGGAGATAAGAAAAGATTACAAAGTCAAGAAAGTTTCTAAATTGAACGAAGATGACGAAAAATGATAGGCTGATCAGTGGCGTACTGCAAAAAAGTTTGAAAGGGCAAAAGGAGATATGGCCTCGGAAAAGAAAACACCTTGTGAATTTCAGTTTAAATCTAGGACGTGTAATGATGGAGGCTGAAAAAATAGCTTGCATACAGATTTGGGCTGAATATCTCAAAAACTGCAGGAGTTTTGAAGAAAAAACCAATATTTCCCGGAAATTTCAACACCCTGTAGCTCCGTAACGAAACTCATGCGGATCTATGTTTATATAAACTTTTTTTCATAAAATTGCACGTAGATTTACTCCCTCAGTTGTGACATACTATTATGTAACAACCTGTATGTACAACTGAAAAGATATCCCTCGTATAAAGTTGAAATTAATTAATCATTCATGTTGTCGTATAATCATAGAATTCTGCAAGAATGTTTTATAAAGCACAAGCGAAGGGAAAAAATCGAAAACTGTTAAATTGTAGCTTGATAACAAATCATCTATTTTTCATCAAATAAAAACACACTGAAATTGTGAAGGAATTTCAAGATTTGCATACGAATACACATTAGGAAATTCTTCAATAATGATAATAATAATCGGAAGCATTGCGATAAATAACGAGTTGAAACAATACAACAAACACGGTTCTACCAATGACAACAGATATTCGATGGTTTGACAGATGTGCAGTGCTTTCGATTGGCGGTATATCAAAAATTTTTGACGTATCGGACATGGGAAAATTTCACGTTAGACTCAGTAAGCATGTGACGTATTGAGGGATTTTTATTTTCAGCTCATTCCTATTCATTTCAGTAATTGCGTTCAAACTATTCATTACTTATTTCCTTAGTTTATTGCATTCCTTGAACTTTTGGTTGAATTTTTTCAGATTTTGGTTGAATTTCATCTTTTGAAGGAACCCAAAGTGTAGTTAATTCATTTTCTTGGATGAACTCATTTTTTTAAATCAATTTTTGAAAGAAGCCAGCTGTTCTAGTCGTACAAGAAGTACAAAACAGTTGTGAATTCAATTATTTTTCCAAAACAAACTGTTTCTAAAATAAAGTTCTTTCAACGTCTATAATCACAAAAGCTTTAGAAAAGCATCAATTCTTGCGAGGAACACAATGTCGTCAGAAAAACTTGCAGCTTTCAAGTATTTTAGAGCTTTTACAAATCCTTTTCATTTCCTCATCTGCTGAATCTTATTTCGACGTCTGGCACTGGACCCCAATTTTTCAGTTTTTGTTTGAGTATTTGATCGTGAACTCTGTGCCTCATTTTTGTATTCTGCTGGGTTATTTGGTTGATTTTTGAATCAAGAGCATTTTCTCCAATTTGAGATGAATTGAAATGGAATTTCAATAGCACTAATAACGAATGAATACTTTTCAAAAGAACTATATCATCTTCTTTTTTATCTACAGAATATTTACATTTTCATTTTTCGCACACCACTTCGAAAATACAATAATTGCTAATTCATATCCTCACAAGTCAGATGTTTCAGAACGATACTTGTTGCAAACTCATGAATATTCAGCACTATTCAGATTTATTGCAGTAGATTGCCTGCAGGATTGTTACTTTTATTTCTTCTTTTTCTTAATATATTTTCATGGCTTTTCTGTCCGACCGACCAGCAACATAGAGCGCGTAACAGTGGAGAATATAATGGTCGTATTTTCGACGATTTAATGAGATATTCGCGAATAATGATGACCTTAATAATGAAAATTCCAAAAATCATATACACCTGTCATACGCGTTCATAAGCCATCTGCTGTTGTGCCATTTAATAAAAGTAATTAGTGATTATTGGTCAAGACGCTTTGTAATCATTATTTTAAAAATAAGGGCTTGTTTTTGATACCACATCATTTACGGCTTTTTGAAATAATGATAAAGCGACGCGACGTATAATCATGAAACTGCAACAATGTCAACGTTTTTGAAGAAAAATTAAGTCGAGTTATTCCATTTTCGAAACTTTCGTGTGTTCAATGTACAATGGGATAATTATAACTTCTGATGTTATTAAAACTGAGAACATACAACAATTTCCAAAATGATAATAGTGAAGAAAGATTAAAGCTATAGATATTCAACAATACAGAGTGGTGAGAACTGTATATACTGAATTTTGTACAAAATAGTCACCAAGAGCATCATGAAAGGGGACGGTTGTTCAAAGGGCATACGCGATATCACACAGCATTCATTGTTGAATTCTGCAGAACAACCAAGTCTGTACGCCGACTGAATCTATTCTACCTTTAATGCAAAGCCTTTCTCAAAGGCGCCCAAAATTGCTCCACAAAAAGTTATCCCAGTTCTCTCCAAACCTTTACACGTCCACCAGTATGATACGAGGAAAATTTTCATTCATCTCAAAGGAAAGTTCTCGATGTGTTCCAGTTCCGGTTTTTCTCGGCTCATTCTCGTCCAGCTTCACTTTTAACGCTTAAACCAATCGTATACAACCTTCTACTTCGAGTGTCAGCATTTATGCACCTAGACATGGTTCTGATGAAAACTTCGAATGAAATATTGGGAGACTTATTTTCGTTCAGTGTTATCTGTATATTCAAGGGCCTTCAATTTTTTTTCATTTATACAACACTAAATCATTCATATCAGTGAATCTAGAGATAAACACAACACCCGAACCACGGAATCGAACTGGCAACCACCGTTAAGAGCCAACTGTCCAGAAAAGTGGTCTTCCTTTCAATGGATTTAAATCTGGGCTTCTAAGTGGTCTTTGCATAAGTTGATTAAGATAATCAAGAACCTTTCTAGACGAGAGGTCAAGTATTGATTGAATAAACAAGAAATTGGATTCCATAAAATAACCGAAATGCATTTTACATGTTTCATCACAATATTCCCAGCGTTCACACATCTCTTATAGTACGGATAGTACATGACAGTACTATCGCCGAATGAAATCCTTGCAGATTAATTAAAAGTAGCAAAGCTTTCTGTTTGGGCACGATATACTCGCTCACAACCATATAAACCTTTTTGACTAACCCTAGTTTCATCTGTGAGGAAAACTTTCATTCAATAATCCACAAACCAATTTTAATAATTTGAGGCCAAATGTAACCTGATAACTCTGTTCTCTGTCTGACAGTCCTGTTTCATAAAGTATATCTCCTTATAAAACGTTCATCTTATTCGTTAGTGGATGGTTTTCACCTTTGCTTTGGTCGTCTAGAATAAGATCTCACTTAATTCAAGTGTTCTATCATACTTTGCATCGTGGAATTTTTGCCAAAGAAATTGATTGGGTAAACATCCAATCGATGGCACTATTTGAAAACATTGTAAACATTTCATTTCTTCGAATTCCATAAGGTTCTAACGGATGGCGGTGTGAGTTAGTTCATCGACGTAACGATTCAAGGCACTGTGTGAAGAATACAAACGTTTCAATTATGCTATAATTTATATCAGGTCACTGCAGGACAATCCACTCAGATGCTATCAATTCCCTCCAAAAAAACTTGCTGGAAAATGACTTTGCTTCAAGAGTGGAGTAATCATACCACTCGTAATACTTGGTTGAGAAGCATTTGCTTCACAACACCACTAGGATGAAGCTGAACGCCTCTATAGGGCAGCAGCTCAGAAGGAAAATAGTATTGAGTACAACTAGCATTGTTAGAAAATTCCTTAACCAGAATGTATTAGCACCTTGGGTGGAAATCTCCCGGTCTCTTATTTATACTTCATCATCATTAGCCTATAAGTTTGTCCACTGCTGGACGTAGGCCTTCCGTAAATGCTTCCAAAACTGTCTATCCTGGTCACTCTGAATCCAATTAGTATGAATTCGTCGCAGGTCGTCAGCCCATCTGGTTCCTGTATAGGCCTCTACTCTATGAGCAGTTTTGTCCATCTATTATCGTCCATTCTGGCAACATGTCCCGCCCAAAACCACTTGAAAGTTGCGAACTTCTCAATAGCATCTATCACTCCAGTTCTTCTGTGGATTTCTATATTGGAAATTCTATACCTAAGCGATAAACCTAGCATCGATCTTTTCATTGCACGCTTCTTATTTTATTCACAGATTTCTTGGTCAAAGTTAATGTCTCAGCACCATATGTGAGAACGGGGAGAGCACATTGGTTATAAACCTTTCTCTTCAGGCATATTCGAAGGTGAGAATTGAAAATATGTCTTAGGTTTTCGAAGGCTGCCCATGTCAACCCCACGCTCCTATGAAGGTCACATGTCTGATTATGTTTACCTAACCGTATTTCATGACCTAAGTATTTATAAGGTATCGTCATTTCTATTGGGATGCCATCAATCTTCATATTTTCGTTCAAAACAAGATTTGTCATCAGTTGAGTTTTCAAACATTTATTTTTAGTCCTACTTGTTGAAAAAGCTTCGTTTAGTCTTTCGAGAATTTTTTTCGCCTTTTCAATGCAATCTGCAAATAAATCCACATTGTCTGTAAACCTGAGATGAGTCAGCATCTTGCCGTTAATATTTATACCAAAGTTTTTCCAATCTATTTGTTTGAAAGCATATTATATGCATAGTATAGCCTTCGCGTAAACCTCTTAAAACTGGAATCTTTGCTATATTTTCATGAAGTTTGACACTTGCAGTTGCATTTTCATAAATATATTTTATGATTGTGGTGTACCGATAGTCTATTCTACAGTCTGCTAGGGCCTCAAGTATCTTGTGTTGATTAATCGTATTAAACGCTTTCTCGTTGCCAAAGAATATAAGGACTAGTGATTTATTGTACTCAACTGATTTCTCAATAAGATTTTTTACAACTAGGAGATGATCATTTGTGCCGAATCCTGATCTGAATTCAGCCTGCTTTCTTGGTTGGTATAACTCAAGCTTTGCGTTCAGTCTGTTGGTGAGAATTCAGGTGAACAGCTTATAAATATGAGACAATGAGCTTTTTGGTCGATAGTTTTCTAGTTTTGTTATGTTACCCTTCTTTTGTATAATAATGGCATTATTCCACGGTTCTGGCGTAGTTACCGTGTGGGGACATTCGTTAAAAAGTGTTTTCAATGCATCTAGTAGTTTCTCTCCACCTGATTTAACTGCTTCAATCGCTATCTCATCCTCACCAGGTGACTTATTATTTTTCATTTCTATGAATGCATTTCGTATTTCAGGAATGGTAATTTCGGGGATGTCTTCTGAGCCTTGGTTTACGACTTGTCGGATTTCAGTATTATTTCTGAGCTGTGGGTGACGCCTAAACTAACCAACCAATTTTTTATTGTAAGAATATCGTTTCTATTTGTGACTAGTTCGCCTTGTGCGTTCGTTAATTTACATTTTTTTTACAATTTGCCATTTTTCGTCGGAGAACCTTCAGACTTTGAGTATCTTCAATCACCTTAGTCATCATGTTTGAGTTATTTATATTTATCTGATGTTGTTGGTGTAGCTATGTTAATTTTCAGAAGAGTTTGTATTAGTTGTTATATTTTATGTTTATCATCACTTATCTGATGTTAAACATAAAATATAATGACTAATACAAACTCTTCTGAAAATTAACATAGCTACAGCAGCACAAGTATTTGGAAACATTGTTACAGTATTTGCCAGTCGAAGTTGCTTAAACATATTATTATCTATCCTTTTTCTGTTAAAATTTTGTAATACCTGAGGTATTACAAAATTATGACGATTATTTTTCTCCCTTGATTCATATGATTTTTTAATTATATAATGCACTTCATGAAGGAGTCGTAGCCTCATATAGTCATACATACACGTGTATTCTCGATCATGATATTTCCGAGACTAAGAATTTTATCTTTTATCGGCATTTTAATGAAGTCCCTGCGTATTAGTGGGATACTTGAAGGACTTATTACGCGCCAAATGGAACCATCCAGACAAGAATCGCTAAGACCTAACGACGTTTCATAATGATAATTAATATCGACAACGAAGGCAGCTGCAGAAGAAACTGTCGCTTTAACTTAGGATACGACACCTGCTTTCTTTCTGCATATGGCAACCGACCTGAAGTGACCTTTCGCAAGAATTTTAGAATATTTTCAAACAATATGGTACCATAAGGCATAATTTGGACCATTTCCGAATATAAAGCTCGAATATTTGATCCGGAAAGGATTTTGATGAATCAAATTCGGTTAATGATTCAAAAATAATTATCTGGTTCAAAGTTTTGTCTGTCTCAATAAGATATAGTCGAAACAAGTGCTGTGCATATGTACTTGTTCAATATTCTATATTACACTGTCCACATGTTGGTATACTAATATTAAAAAATGTAAAAAAAATGGATTTCCACTAAGACTTAGGCGGTCCTAAAGTTTCATGAAAAATTATTCAGTCTTTTGGAATATCAAGTCGAGTCAAATAGCAAGATAGGGCATAAAACACATCTTTAGAAAGCTCTAGTTCACTTCTGCACGCTAGATTTTTGTGCGACTCTGTCGTGCCGTTTCAATATGGAATCGTTAGATTTGAGGAATTTTCCCTTTTTTGTTCTGTCAGAAGAGAAAATTTGTCTTTAACATCCCCAGAAAAATTAATCTAACGGTGTAAGATCGGGTGAATATTCTGGCCACCTAATTGGATTCAGAACCCAGTGGGGATTTTCCGCTATCCAAAAATGACAGTTGTAACGTCATGACACATCGCTCCGCATAATATGATTGTTCTGATAACGATCCTGATTGAATATTAGAGGTCTTGTAATGCAATCAATTCTTATCTTCGTCGAGGCCATCAAATGAAATTGAAAAAAAAGAGTTCTTCAAAACGCAACGGCAATATTTCTTCCGTAATAGGGTATTCGATGTCTGGAATAGTTCAAGGGATGAGGTGGTTGACGCGTCGTCGACCAATATTTTGAAAAATGGCCTCGATCGGGCTCTTTTCTCGTGAACTCTCCACTACCTACTTTAGTATTAGTGTAATTTTACTTTATAAGCATGCTTGTTAGAATTAATTTTTGGATTTAGAATGTATTTCGCTCAGCTCAGTTGCTGTAACTCACAGAATTTGTTTTGTATTTGGGCTTTTGAAGGACTTGCTCCTCAGCCTTCCATTATATTCAATAATAATAATAATTAAAAAAAAAAGATCCACGAAGAAATAATATGGGAGATGTTAACCCAAATCATTGGGTTCATAATGATTCTAGAACATCTATAGATCATAATCGGCGTCACTTAGAAGACCGAACCCGGCCATCGGGTTTCTCTCGGTCAAACAGAGAGGGAATTGTTTTGTTAAATTTGCATATTGAATGGATTTTGCGATTATACTTCAAAATTGGCAAGCAAGAACAAGGAAGTGATTATGTTTCAGGAGACTCACACTGCGACGGAAGAACATCTCCGCGAAAGAGGAAATATCGCAGGTTATGTACTTTTTGATTATCTCCTCAGTCCTTTTTATGGCCTTGCTTGCAATGTAAAATCTTTTCTTAGGTTCAAGTGAGTTTAGACATATGAGAGTCAGGTATGATTGTTGAAATATTTTTCTGCTGGTTTTCTCTTTTCATTGTTACAGATTCCTGTCCCAAACTCCCTTTCTTTCACCCTTGTCTTCGTCTGGAAATAATGGGGTGCAAGATAAGAATGAGAGAATGAAACTGCTAAGCAGAAAAATCTTTGGTACTCTTTATGTAATTACTCATACTTAATGCTGAATTATGAAACTGCGCAATTTGAATAAGCATTTATTGTGAATACAATTATTCGAATTTTTGTAAATCCTCTCTTTTTCAAAAGAATATATATATATATATATATATATATATATATATATATATATATATATATATATATATATATATATATCATTTTAATTACTCATACTTAATGCTGAATTATGAAACTGCGCAATATGAATTAGAGAGACACAGATAAGTGAGTAATGAATGAAAAAACACCTTGTCAAAATATACTGGTTGTGCCTTCTTGAAAACAAAGCTCGATATTGTATCGAAAGCATAGTATGCAGAAGCAGATTCATTTAATTGTAATTTTTGTTGTGCCCACTTTTACCTCTTCAAATAACAAAGTTATCAGCTGTTATATAAAAATATAACGTTATGCCTCAAATAGAATGCCCGGTATACATTTGAGAACATTGATCTTGCTGCAACGACAAAACAAAAACAGTGCATCAAAGTTTCTTGCACCAATTGCAGATGATTGTGGTGTCAAAGCCCCCCAAAACGCTAGTGGAATCACCTCGAGGTTTCGAGAATCGGAGATGACTAACAAAATTACTAAATTATAGGGCTCTCGATTAATACGTCGGTTTCAAAAAGGAAGAATATGATCCTCACGGTGACACTCCGTAGTGTTGTTTACCTACCGCAAAAAAGGAAACTAATAAAATAAATGGGGGCGACAGTCGGTGACTGCAAAAGTAAAGATATGTACCCATGAGCGGCTTATAATTATTGAGCACTGCTACCGGAGCCCCCTGATTACCGGATGTAGACGCTTCATCTTCGACCTTGCAATCTATTACCCAGAAACTCGATATGTTTATCAATTAAAGTAAAATGTAGCCACAGAAAATAAATTTTGAGGCATTTTATGAGAATTACGTTCAGAATTGAAAACAGAAAAAACACTTCTTGAAATATTGGTGAATTTTCATTTGATCTTCTATATATCTTATTTTTCCACGAATCGACAAAAATGTTTTATTATTTCATACGCCATTAGGCTTCTGCATCGATTCAATATTCTTTTAATTATGATTGATTGAACATACTGTATTCGAAGAAACTATAGTAATAAATGTCAAAACTTGTTTTGAAAGGTACTTTATGTTCAGAATTTTATGAATGAATAGAGTATAAATGAAATTTTGGAAATTCCAGTACTCAGAATTAGAAACCGGAAGGGACGGATAATCGAATCAATTACTCGACAGGTAAGTTTATAAAATGAACATTAAAATAGGGCATTTTGTTTTGAAGTGACTTCCGGAACTGGTAGCCTACTTAACAAGTTCAAATCGGTGATTACTCTTGAAAATTTACCAAAAAAAAAACAGGAGCTATAGCTTATTCGGAATGGAGTCTGGAGAAATATATTAATGAAGAAATTGAGATGAAAACTGTTAATAAATTAGAAATTGTCAAAAATGATCATCAAAGAAAACGAAATTTCAGATCAAAAAGTCCTAGCTCTACTTGTTACTCTCATTTTAGCGTGGAATATAGGGCTTCGAGGAACGTTCATTTTTTTTAATATGCAGTTCCTCCGAAAATATTTTTCAAAAGTTAGGCAACTGTTAACTAACAGAATTATTTCGGGCTTGAATAATTAGTTTGAAAATTTTTCGCTCTAGCATATAACTAAAATCATAAAAATATTCAATGTTATTTCTCTTGTTAATTGTTAATTTTTTAAATTACCAAACAACTGAAATATCATAATTTTTGGTTGAATTGAAAAATTTGTGATTAACAAGGTAAGCAACATTAAATCTCTTATACTAACTTTGTATGAGAGAAGACCTCCAGCAAGCGAATTTTTTAGATCAACTATTCAAACATTTTCTGTGGTCTTTGGTGGAGAAGATTAACGAAAATATTTCGTTAGTTTACTAACTCTTCCCTTTTTTCAAGGGAATTCAGTGTTCGAATGACAAAATGAATTATCAATATAACATTTAATACATTCGACGTCAAATAAAGTTTGCAAATACGAGAGAATGAGTTTTCCGAGTAAGGATATTTGATTGGGAATTTCATGATCTTTGAGAATCTTTGTTGATAAATTCAAAATGATAAATTTTTTGAATTATTTTTCCACAAAAACACTTTGCTTCATCTTGATTTGCATTATTGTTAATAGATATAACGGAAATACATTATTAGATCCCGGTTATACTAATTAAAACTATGATATAAAGAAAAGAAATGGAAAATAAATGAATAAATAAATATATAAATATATATATATATATATATATATATATATATATATATATATATATATATATACTTTACGACAATACTATATAAACTTTTTGGTCATTCAAGAGTCGCTTGGTAACTTTCACAAGTGTAAAATGAGAAGGTATCATTCAAATTAGATGAGTTTATGATGGAAAATATCAACATTTTCGAGTTAATGAAAAATTAACAAATTCTACCATCTTCAAACATTCGCGAAGAGACCAATCAACTAGCATCGAATGGTTCCTAATCATTTTTAAAATCGAGTGTTTCCTCCATGGGCCCTAATTACTGCCAGTATACGTCTCGGAAGCCCCTCAAACAAACTTTGGATGTACTCTTGAGTCACTGAGTTCCAAATATCAGTAAGCAGATTTTCTAGTTGTTGGAGTGTTCTACAAGGCATCCTACGTTCCTGAATTTGGCACCTCATGTTATCCCAAACATGTTCTATGGGATTCAAGTCGGGACTTCTGGCTGGCCATCTTAAAATATCAATTTCGGCATTTTGCAGAAATTCTGTAACTACTCTAGCTGCATGAGGCCGAGCATTATTATGCATATAAATGAAGTTTTCGCAAATCAATGGGCCAAAGGGTACAACATGGGGTTCAAGTATACCTGAGATGTATCTCGCCGCTGTCATTTTTCCATTATTCACTAGGACTAGCTCAGTTCGACCATGAAAGGAATGCCTCTCCACACCATTACTGAGCCCCCTCCGATGTTTTCGGTTTGCCGGATATTGCATTGCTGATACCGTTCCCCAGGTTGTTTGTATACAGGTATGCGTCTATAATTTGATACTAGACAAAACCTGGACTCGTCGGAAAAGAGAACATTCGACCACTCTGGAATACTCCATTTTGCTATTCCCTCGCAAACTGAAGTCTTGCAACTCGATGCTCTCTGGTGAGACGCGGGCCGGTAGAAGCCACCCTTGGTCTGATATCGTCTTCTCTGAGCCTGTTCCTAACAGTTTGCAATGAAATATGCACATTTCTGGAAAGTGCAAGTTCATTTTGTAGCATTCTAGCCGTACATTGCCGAACTCTTAGTGCAGTTAAACGAAGCCAACGACCATCAACTAGTGTTGTTATCCGATTTCTTCCCTGTCCGGTCCTTCTTCTCGAAATAGTGCTTTGGTTAACATTCAACAAATTAGCCACGTAACGTTGGCTTCGCCCCCCCCTCTAGAAGTGTTACAATTCTTACCACTTCATGATCACTCAAATAGCGTCCAAGACGTTCAGCAACCATTACAATAAATTCAAAGATTCGAAAATCAACAAGAACACAGAAAACTTGTATTAATTTAGCGTGAAAACTGAAGAGAAATTGAATGAATATTGATAGTCAAATAAACTTATTCTTGTTTCAGAGGTGTTTGAGATCATATGGAAGCAAATGTTAATACATAGATAAGATTTTTACCCTCATATGTCCAATATATATATATATATATATATATATATATATATATATATATATATATATATATATATATATATATATAAAATTGTTTACATCTTTGGGTTTGAAGACAGAAGAAACAGAATTTGGTTGACAAAAATTTTGAAATGACGATTTGTTTGGATGACATTTATAATTGAAAAATATCACCAGAAGAAAAAAGACATTCGATTTTGATATAATTAATAGTTCAGTTGAAGTAAAAGTGTTAATTAATATAGAAACAGAAGAATGCTGGCAATAAAAAATCAGAAAAACAAATTTTCCAACATTCTGTTGAACGAGTAGAATGTCCATTAGAAAAAGCAAGAAATCTAGAATTCTGCTGAACTGCCTTCACGTACAATGACGTACTACAATATCGAGATAAACGTTGTACGGCGGAAGTAGCATTTAGGCAACTCGAATTATTTCATTAAATTTATTTCATTAATTATTAAAACAGTCATTCTCGCATGGGTATAGTCTAAGCGTCTACGCTCGACTTTTTATGCGCGAACGAGTCATCTATTATAGCCAGAACTGAAATAAACATAAGCCCTGACATTGTTCTATTGCTCTAATTGTATAATGAAATCGCACTGGCTCAATTGAAGAAGAAATCTTTCTTGAACCAAGTAATTAATACATCAACTGAGACATGAGTTTACCAAACGTAATAATTAGAAGTAATTTTACCTACGCACATATCTATTAAGCATCTATTCATTAATAGGTTGATGTGTGAGCTTTAGTACTGGAGTGATTTAGGAAAGAAATTAGGAAACATCAAAAAAAGTAAAAAATTCTCATGAAAGATTTAGATAACCGAATTCAACATTCATTTTGACTTTTGACCATCATCAAATCACAAGGTCACTCGTCGAATTACCGTGGAATTTGCATGTCTCGTGGATAACTATATGTTGCGCGTTCGCGCGTCATCACCTTCATTCATTCATGCGTTGAAAAACAAAACAAAACGAAGATTTGTATTGAATATTAACAGCATGTATCTTTCATGTAAATAGAAGCGTTTTACAAAATGCATGAGGATTAGTAGATAGGGATGGGACTTTATTAACATCCCTATTAAGAACCACAAATATCCTAAGAGATTCTAAACTTTTAATACATGGCAATTTGAGGTATTTCATTAATTATTTATTATTGATTAGACATGAATAAGTTTTATATTGGTTCAATATCGTTGTCATATGGTTCCACGGCAGGACAGCGTTAGGTCCGATAGTTAGTTGTTGAAATCACCACATAGAAATGTCAAACCTTGAAAAAATATGCTTTAAGACTATACTATTGTGGCCAAAAAGTAAGGTGACATTTGAATTATATATTCGATATATATATATATATATATATATATATATATATATATATATATATATATATATATATATATATATATATATATATATATATATATTGAATTCGATATCTGTGCCAAGGTTCACATCAAAATATTCATTATTAATTTTGTAAGCTCTCAGAAGTGAATGTTTCGATTTTTATAATGTTTGCGTTTGTCGACCAAAGAATTTGCATTAAATTTTTTTTGTGAATGAATTTCCTGCTGCCACATTGAGGATGGTGCAAAAAAAGAGCCTTTGGTGATGAGGCTAAGAGTTCCAAAAAGATCGAGAACGTGTAGAAGAAGAAGAGCGTCCCGGTCGACCATTAACCTCGACAGACAAAGCTCACGTCCAAAAAATCAAAGATTTTGAGTTTCGCCTTAATAGGCAGCAATTATGGCGAGACAATTCTTGGTTTTTGCACCGCTTCATACTGCATTGATTCTTCGTTAACATTTCGCCAAAAACTCGATCCATATTGTTCCAAAACCGCCGTATTCACCTGTTTTGGCACCGTGTGACCTCTGGTTTTTTAGCAAATTCAAAAGATTGCTTTGGGGACACCGTTTTCTGTCAATACAAGCCGCACCGAAGAGAGAGAGAGAGCTGAAGATCATACCGGAAATAGACTTTAACAACTGTTTTGAAAATTGAAAAAGCAGGTGGCATAAGTGCATTGAATCTGGAGGATATTACTTTGAAGGCGATAAAATTGATATGTAAGAAATATGAAGGTTTTTTCAGAATAAATGCTGAGTCGTTACTTTTTAGACATAGTAGTATGCTTTATTTAACCATATTTTTACGAAAATTGAACAGGCACTTTAATGGCTAGCATGAGAGGCGTATCACATATTCCTCGAATGATATTACTCATTGACAGATTAACCGGGTGGAAGATATTTTTAGTGGAGAACACCGCGATAGTCGCAGAAAACAGTCAGCAAAATCTGGATTTTTGACTTCGATATGGTTTTTTCGAACAAGTCTCACCTTTCGGCACTTGACTGATCGCCTGTTTTCAGGACGTATGTGTAGAATTGACGTTCGAGTTGTCAGAAATTTAGTTTTCACATACATTCACCCCAAAGGAACTTTCAGTGATGTGTACAACTTCTCAAATTGACAATCGACGATTTTGCAAGACCATATCATTGATGTTGCGCTTATAACGCGTTCACTGCAATATTGAATACTTCTTACCAATCAAAATGGAAATATTTTGATTGGTTAGAAGACATGATATTTTACATATTTACATACTTTACATTTTCAACGATTGGATGCACCTTCTTTACTCAATTTTAGCATTCATCTTAAAGATCGAAGCATTAACTTTTAAAAGCAAATATCAAAAGTTGTGCTAATGTAAGAGGAAGCAAATATGCATTTGGATAACCCAGGAGCTTTAGATTGAAATGTTTTACTTCTTCTTGATAATAGTACAATCAAAAAACGCGTAAAGCATAGCTTTACATCCGAAGACTTTCAACTTGGGTTATCATGTATCGAAACAAGGAGTATATCATTTTATGATACATTGAAGTGAATACAAGATATTTCGCCTGCGAACCGTATGAAATCTGTAACTTATTTTTTTGTTTGCGTCATTCACACATCTGCTATATCCATAAGAATCATTATGCGTATATAGCTTAAACTTAAATCTTAGAAGTAAAGATAATAGTTGAAATAATTTACACGGCGTACATCACGTATTCAAGATAACGTCACATCGATATTCAAAGAAAAATAAAATTTTTGAAACATATTATCACCTACATGGACGAGAACGTTGAAATTTTCAAGAATTATTGTGCTACTATCTACATCTCCGAGAACAATGGATTCGTTCAGTTCTGTGATGGAGAGAATCGAGAATTATGTTAGCAAGTTACTTGCGGCTGAAGATTTTACATGTGTTGAACATATGGTAGGGATCGTTGCTGTTAGGGGCTTCTGTCCCGACGGTGGACCTGAAATGTTTTAAACATTTCTTCATGAATTCAAAGCTGGAGGAACCGTTGAGCAGTCGGAATTTGAGAATAAAAATAAGTATAACTCAGCTTCAATAAAATCGACACGATATGTGTTTATATATTACCGAATGATTTTTTAACGCTGTTAAAAATCGTAAAGGTGATTTAACGATTTTAATAATGATAAAGGTGCAGGTACCGTTTCTTCATAATTTCTCATTTCATACATAATGCTAAGTTTCTATTTTGTACACTCGAATATCACATCTTTCGGCATTCCGTTTTGTATATTCAATACTTTTTAAACCGAAAGCGTTATGCTGGGAAATACCAATCAGGCAATTGATTGAATGCAATGCGATGAAGATAGAATACGTTTTCTAGTTGAAAATCTGAGTTCATAATTGTTACTACAATTTTCTTTGAAAAATAGAATTGCACACATTGAAAACCTAAAGAAACTGTCGATTTCATACTCGGGGCACCAATCCATGATGTAATGGGTTTTACTTTGTATCACAAATAACGTATGTCACGAAAGTCTTGGGAAAAAAGTTTTTTCATGCATAGTTCAACATCTATTCATCGGGTAAAAAGTGAATGTGAGCAAGGAATACCATGCTTGAATTTGCCAAAAAATGGTCGATCGAAGACTCTGAATGAGCCGAAAATTATCCAGAAGATTTCGTACTTCTCATGGGACAATAATTTGAGAATTACTGAATGCGGGATGTAAATATCGTAAAAGGCGTAAGTGTCTAAAATTCACCCAGAATCAATTGGAAAATATCACCAGATGTTGCCGCGCCTTAAGAAGAATTCCCTTCGCAAATGACACAACCATAACTTTGGATGATGAAAAATATTTTACATTATCCCATTCTAAAATCATCTCTAATGCTCGTTTCTATATAAATAACATAGAAGACTGTCCAAAGCAAGTAAATTCAAAACAAAGAACAAATTTGAAGACAAGGTTTTGGTTCGGTGAGCTATTTCTGAAGCTGGGGTTTCAACACCATATGTAGGGCATGTGAGAGGCGAAGCTGTTGTTGCAAACCTATATACTGGTAGATGTCTCCCAAAATTGTTAGATTTCATCATCAATACCTAATGACGAAATAATGTTTTGGCCAGACTTGGCGTCTTCCCATTATGCGCGAGTTACGAGAGATTGGTTAGAGGCTAATAACATCCCATTTGTACCTCGCGGAGATAAGTCCCCAAACGTTTCTAACCAAACGTCTTGCTTGTGGAACAGACGAATCGATGTCTGCTAAAGATGAAGATTTTATTGTCGAATCACTCAAATTTGGATCCGTTAACCCGATTCTATAGAGAAAGACTGGATACTGTAGGAATCAGCAATCTACTGAAAAAAAGAAAAAATCATCTCAGCGTCCAAGAAACCATTCATTCTAGTTGACAATAAGCAGAAGGGCAAAAAATAATTGATAGAAATTGTTCACACAAAGAGAGAGTTGTTTAAGTTCAGCACATTTTTTGATCAGCTTTATACAATCCACGTTTACTTGACCAGTGATTCGAAGAAAACATCTGTTGCACCAGTTGTATATGCAATGCTACACAATAGGAAGAAGTGACTTAAAAACACAAGATTTACAAAAGGTACCAACTTTTAGTCCGAAAAGAGGCATATCGACCTGGAAATTACTAGAATTCTCATTTCAAGCAAGCCACTTCGAGGAAAGTGCAAGAAATTAAGTTGTAACACTTCACAAAGGAAAAAAATAAAGATTGGAAAATGAATATGGGTCTGTCTGAAAGAAAGCCGCGTAGCCAACCTGATGTACCGGTATAAAATGAGCCTTTTTTGGGAAAATAAAATTCTAATTTTATTGACCATTTCTTTTAACAAATTTTGACCACCTTTCTGGCAATTTGTGGATGCATTCCAACAGATATGTTCGTCTTTCGAAGCAAACCAATCAGACACCCAATTTTCGATTTCTGCGTAGGAATTGAAATGGTACTCACCCAGCGATGAAAACAAATGGTAATCGGAAGGTAGAAGTCTGATGAATACGAAAAAATTAAGGGTCGTTCACAACAAATGTATATACCTACCAACACATTTGTATCTTAACGCTCACTTCGTACAGGTTGACATGGTGTACTGTTCACCTTTCGACGATAAAACACTCTGAGAAGAACATTGACAATACATATATATATATATATATATATATATATATATATATATTGATTGCATTCTTCTCCAAAAGATTGTAGAAGTATTATATTTATATATATATATATATATATATATATATATATATATATATATATATATATATATATATATATATATATATATATATATATATATATATATATATATATATATATATATATATATATATATATATATATATATATATATATATATATATATAGAATATATATACAGAACTTATAACACAAACTTGAGTTTCATTAAATATGAACTATTACTGAAATTTTGAATTTTTCAGAGCAAATATGCTGAATAGAATATTTATTGATAGGAAAGGGAAATACTTTTTATATTGACATAACTGCCCATTTTTATATTCGCAAAATTCGAGTTTATGTTTATTACAATAACAAATCCATAGGAAATTACACAAAAGTATTTTTCAGTGTATAAACGAAATTCCATAAATTTTCCAAATTTTCAGATACCCTACTCGAAAACTAAAGTAACAAGTAAAAATAAAAACAAACTGAAGTTAACTGTTTTGCTGCAGGAATTGAGATATTATTATTTTCAGCAAAAACCATAGGCTATAACGGTTAAATTTTTTCATTGATTTCATTTTGAAACTGCACTCATCCATTCTGGACACCTTGAAGAAACCGTTCAGGCCACAGATGACTAGATAGTTACAACTTATAATACTTGAAGTGAAGAGGCAAGAGGACGTTTAAAAATAACTTGTTTGATTGCTTTCGATTTTTAAGCGCTCTTCTTGGAATTATCTTGTCTAAATGACAAGATAATTCGATGATACCAGCATAGATCGGTGTACCGCCGTTAATTGAGGCTAAATTGCTTTATTATTTGAAATTATTAATGGCTGAATTACAAGAAGATAACGTGAAGAGTAAATCTTGAAAAGATTCAGATTTAACATCATACCCATCTTATGGTGCAGACCCGTATGCACTTGAGAAGAAGTGGATTCAACAGCACAACAATATTTCGAGCCGCTCGTAGAAAGGCACTTTTGTGAGTCAATTTATAATAATTTAGAAGGAAGGTTATTGTATTTTTTTGTAAGAATCCATTGAATTAATACGTTCACGGTGAAAAGTATTAACTAATTGTGAGAGCTGGGGATTGAAGTAGTGCACAATGGGCAATGGTCGAATCATTGAACCCAATAGTTCAATACAAAATATTATCAATTATTTGATGAAAGAACTATGACATAAGGTCTTCTTAACCAAAATGCAACTGGGTGAATATTTAGGATTTAATCTGAGTTGATAGATTTTGCATTATCTTGATATTCCGCAACTTTGAAGCCACTATATCATTAAATTCGCCATATTCATTACGCTATTGCGAATTTTATCAATCCCTTAAAGGTACTCTCCGTTTTTTACCTTCTTGATTTTATTTTCTCTCTTTTTATGTATGCTCGTCCCATATTTATAATACAGGTAACTGCATTTGTTATAGAATATTCGGTATGCCAAAAGAATTATAAACGAGCTCAACCACAGTTTTCTGGCCTCATGCTCCCTGCAATTCCTCCACACATCCGCAGAGTAACAGCTTTGAAGAAGAGTTGTGATAAGAATCACTCTCTTTCGTAACTTTTCCTAATCATCCACAAACTTCGAAGTCTACCTGTTTTGAGAATAAAATCTCTGAAAGCGATATGCTAGCTCGGTTTCTGCGCACTCCTTTCGATGCATTATCCCTAAGCTAATGGAATGAAGTTGCTGATTTCAGTAAGTTTTTCATACAAGATCCTACTCAGGAATATGGATCCTGGTTTTGATTTCAGAGAAAAGATTTGGCGTACCTCGACTTGTTTGTGAACCGGAAAGTTATCGATTTCCGGATGATTTCACACCATAGCATACCTGTGGTATCAGATTCCTTCTGTGATGAATGGAATCTTCAAATCCCATTCAGTATATACACCATGTTCACCTGATGTCTGTCTTTTTGTTTTCATTTCTCAATACCAACTGAAGGACAAAACGTAAACACAATAATTCTAATTCCACTTTATGTTCACAACACACACAGACCAGCCCTTACTGACATATCAGTGACGAGAGAGACGTTTGTGCTCAGGTTTTTTCTTTCCTGCTCTATTGAGTAATGTAGAAATTCCGTATGTTTCATCAGTTTTTTTTAATCTTCTGAGCTTACAAATCAAGAGCGAGTATGAAAAGCTTTGCTATTTTGTATATCGTGATTGACAACAAAATGTGACATATAAACAAAGTGTGCATTCTCAAATAACTCAAATTTTTCTATTTCAAAATTTCAATTTCTTTTATTTTTTTATTTCTACTACTTGTATGTAAAGCCTGTCGAGTTATTCGAGTTGATGAGACTGCGTCGTAGTTACCAGAGTTTGGAATTGTCAGGCCTCAGCCAGATTCATCAGTATGTTATTGCTATTATTATATTGAAATTAGAGTCGAGACCGAGGCCTGTAACAACTCACAATGAAACTTAGTTTTAAAATAAAACAGTTGTCAACAGGTACAAACGTAATAAATAGAACACAGTGAATGAGAATACTGGGAAGATGAAATATGTAAGGAAAAAAGAAAAGGAAGTTCACTCAAGTTTCAATACTCTTCCAGGAGTAGAATCTGTTCTTGAATTGGTTGAATCTAGTGGAATTTACAACTTCCAGGGGCAACACATGTGACTTCTCAAATAATTAGAATTTAGCGGAAGCAGGTGGGTTAAATCACATCTGAAGAGGTCATGAAGTGCTCTGTACGTCACAATAATACCTCTTGTGCTTCTATCCGCAAATGTATCTAACCTCGTTATCTTAAGACTGGGCGGTCTTCATATCTTGGTATGTTTCTGCTATAAGGAATGCGGGTAGCTCTGCGTTGAATAACCTCAAGTTCCGCGTTTGCTCCCAGATTCAGGTAGGTCGTGAAATATTTTATGTCACAAGTGGATCATAGTAGTAAAATGATCTCGACATCAGATAAATCATTTATTTGGCCACAAGTATCCAGATCCTCCTGCAGTGGATTAAAATAGGGTTGTTGAAGTTTGGTATCGCCAGCGAATTGTGAGCAGTTAGATTTGAGTATCATTGGAGATCATCAGACACGATAATACCTATTAATCTGATTCACTAAAAAAGCGGTGCGATTACTCATAGCGGCTAAGGCTAGACTAAGGTAACACTCATATTAGCAAAAAAACTTATCTACGGTGGAACAGTATAAGCCAAGGACGAATGAGTCCTACTGTGGAACTAGAAATGCAGATACACAATTTCCTCAACAAATGGAAGCCAGATCCTAATCTCTCTTCAGGCTCTTCGAGACCCATCTAGAAAACACTGCAAGAACGAGCAAGAGACAGCCCATTTCTGACGACATGTCATGCTCTGTTCAGAAACAATAGGAAGGAACTCGAGGATCTCATCTAAATGGAATATGAGCATATTCCGGTGAAGTGAATCATTCACTTTATTGAGTATATGCCCTAAGAGTCACAGTGCAATGGCTGAGGCAACCCGTCCTACCACCATAGCTGTAGATACAATTTAGTTCGGTGTGGAAACCTCTTTAACCCTTTTCTTTTCTAATCTATTCCCGCTATTGAGCATACATCTTATGACATAGATTATAGTAAATGATATGTGACTTATAATTTCGTCCGATGGTTTATCCTTAACTTCATTCTCATTCACAATTGTAAGTTACTTCCTATGGTCCCAATTGTGATTAAAAATCTTCATGAAGTTAACGACTTCTAGTCTCGTTACAGTTTTCCTCTAATCCTAAAATTGCTCCTGGCCTGATGTACTTTCCTGTTATGCCTTACAGGTCACAGAATTGTGCTCATTTGATGTATGTGGTTTGTTTGAAAGATGAACACAATCTTGAAGAACTGTATTCATTCATCAATATTAAGAGTATTCCCATTCAAGTAACCCCTCCACTGCCTGATGTACTCTTGACAAATCCTTTCTCCAATCTTGCAAGCAAAATGCCATCGTTATAAGTTTCTCTTTAGCCTCAGGTTTGGAAAGAAATTATAGTGAGCCATGTCTGATCAATATAGCTAAGGCAATATAACTGTAGGGTTTGTTGCTAAAAATGAAGAACAAGTAACGAGATTCAAATGGAAGCGTTAGCATCATGTAATATCCGAGTAGTTTTCCAGAATTCTGAAAGTTTGTGTGGGATGCCAAGGTTCCGGTTAATTTCTACTTAGTACTTTTATTGACCGTAGCGTCATATATTTGGTTGGAACGTCTACAGCAATAGTGAACGCTTTTCTAAGATATTTCATCCACGTTTCAAGTGCGATGCTAAAGCCACCATTCATGCAAAATTCTTCAATCCATTCATTTAGAAAAGTACATAACATTTATGGTAATTTTCTAGATAGCAGAGGCAACGTAGTTGCTCTTGTCGCTGGCAAACCTTGTTGCCAGTCTCGGAATCAAGGGCCCCTTTGTGAGTTTCACTTGGTGAATTATTATTGAATTCTTTTTTGGTTAGATTTCGAATATTTCATAAAATTGAGGTTTTTCAAGATGAATAACTGGCAGACAATATTGTTACATGCGGAAAATTGAAAGATATTTGAAAAACTAACACTAAAAATGCGTATACTGTTATTCCTCCGATGATTAAAAAACTTTTATGCAAGAGCTTATTGGTTACTGAAATAATCAATAGTGGGCATCAAATATTCAACTGGATTTTATAGGAAAGTCAAGGAAAAAGCTACCAAGTTTGCAAACATGGATAATAGATAACCTCAAAATCTATAAAATAACA
The DNA here is from genome assembly GCA_013387265.2 of Cryptolaemus montrouzieri. Classification (NCBI taxonomy): domain Eukaryota; kingdom Metazoa; phylum Arthropoda; class Insecta; order Coleoptera; family Coccinellidae; genus Cryptolaemus; species Cryptolaemus montrouzieri. Next base: position 133,480,960 of record JABFTP020000185.1, read on the forward strand.
AGCGTGGTTGTTATAGAATTGAGTATTATCTGTAACTTCGATATCAATAACAAATCTGTTTGGCCATTCGATAATACTAAAAACAAGAATTGAATACTAAGTATCGTACATTACGAACGATCAGAAATTGTAGGTTTTCCTTCAAAATTCATGGAAAAAGTTAAACATAGTATAACAATAGATCTTCTAGGAATTATTAGAATATAGAGAACCTTTTTTTATTCGAAAATTCATGATTAAATATAGCATTTGGGTACCTGTTGTTATTCACATAAAAAGGCGATATTGATAAAATTTTGACACTTCATTGACATTTATAATTCCATAATTTTTAGGTAAAGATGAATATGAATATGAAAGTTATAGATTTCAATCGTAATTATCAGAAAGAACCAGTTTAATTGAGATCTCTCAACATATTTAGGACCTTCTGTATTGCAAATTTCTGATGCTGATCATGGGTAACTAAGTGGTAAGATTTTATGGGATACAACACAAAACTGAATTTCGTAACAGGATAGTTTTAATTTAGCGCAATGAAAACAATATATAAAAATGTTTTGCTAGTTTTTGCAAACAATATAAAAGTTAATGAACAGATATTAGGTTTCATACGGAAATACTAATATCCACACCTTCATTTTCATTATTGTTTGACAACTGGTGAAATTATTATTTACTATGATTTATCACAAGTTAATATATTGTGTAATCGCGAGGTTACCATAGAATGGGATCTGACAAAAAAGAATACTGGTATTGAATTAACCAATGATGTTCCACTAGTGATGTAGAATTGCAGAAATTTGCATACTAATGTTTAGATACAAAAAAGCCTTACCTCTTGGCCTACTGAACGCTTTCATTGTTTTTATGCCCATCCCGACGTAAGGTGTCCAAGTGTCTATGTACATTGACTAGATAAATTCTCAAAAACTTAAACACGAAAAATAAATAAACTCAATTAACACACGGAACGTCTCAACATTTCAAAATATCACTCATTCAACAAGTCCAAATTTTGCGTTCACTGAAGGTCTGTGAATGCACCATTGTGGGGGCGATTCACTCATTCATCCGAGAAGTTATTTTCTTCTATGATTGGAAGCTTTTAAGTACTGTCACTGAGCTATTCTTGGCCGCGCACTCGAAATAGAAATTCGCAAAACACAACTCGACGAAGTTTGATTTGTCTTCACTCCCGAGGCCGTATTGCTCTATAATTCTTACCAAGAATAACGAGTTTTATGAATGAAAGAATATTCTTGATCACTCTCACTTCTTTCAAAACTAATAAAATCCGTTGAAGATTTATGATTGAAATTCTATCCGGCGTAAGTCACTTGATCGATTATTGTTCACTATTCATCAGCAGGATACATTGATTGATTATGGATGATTTACTTATTTGAATGATATTGTCGAAAAAGAGATTAAGCTTATGCAGAGCACCTGTGAGTGCGTAGGGAGCATTGAATAGTTTATGCTCGTCGTACATTCGAACACTGAATGTTCTCTCTGTCTGTCCGCCCCACCACTGCCGCTTGTCGGCAAGTTATGAATGGATAGCCTCGTTGCAGGGTGAGCTTTCCTGCTTGTAGTGTTTTCTTTCCTCAGAGACCGGATCTGACGTAGCTTCTTCGACGCAACAACGTGAGAACTTCGACCGATCTCTTCGGTAGGTCCTCGGCGACAGTCTGATCTTGGTTCGATATGCTTATGAGCATAAATATATTTTATTCACATTTCCTACGTTTTCGATGAATAAATTAACAAAATATTAAGTCTATATACAGTAGACTGGCGATAATGTGAACTCTTCCCAACTTCGGCATGTTCAAACATGAATGTATGAATCAAATAAAAAACACATTTACATATTAATCAATACTTATTAGGGATGAACATACATATTCTGATATATCAGTTTGTATACATATGTAGTTATTTGAAAATGAAGTTATTTTTAGTTTTCGTAACTTTTTTTTGACCACTGAATTGGTTTCAAAGTCATCATGTCAGTGACATCAACATTTTCTTGTTCTGCAAATTGTGAAACAGTTTTGATAGCTGTAACAGCTTCCAAGTGGGAAATACATCCTGTCGAATAGATCATTTGATAAATCTGCTTGAAACAGCTCGCCGTGTCATAGCGTCGTGTGTGACGTCATACTTACGTAAACGTCAAATTTGTTCACGCGCAGCTAGACAGCAAAGTAAACAAACGTTGCGTATTTCTTGTGTTAAAAATGAATTCTAAAGTTTATAGGTGGTATGCACGACACCCAACAAGGTGTTTGTACATGTCCCATAAAAGAAAATAATAAGAGATAAATTGTTAAAGCTTGCACGGCGAACCCCGAACGATGTAAAGACAAATTCGCCACTTTATTTCTGTGAAGATCACTTTGATATGAGTATGTTATCATGTATTGATAGATTTTTAACTTAATGTTTGTTTGACGTGAAATAGTTGAAATGTAGAGGCTATGGAATAACTAGTCATTTATTGAGGTTATGTGATTTAGCATTGTTGACTAACATCACAATGCAATAAAAACACCATTAACTTGGAGCTTCAAGGTAAAGGAAAAATATCTTATTGAGATGATTAGAGCAGTAAACGTATTCAAAAGTAAATTGCAACTTATAATAGATCAACTGACAACAAAGGATCTGAAACATTTTCCGTCTTTGAAAGCAAGGAATACTCAGTTGAATTATGATATGTATGATACTGAATTATCAAATATTTTGGGACAATTCGAAATGAGTTTTATGGTTGCAGTAAATTGGCAAATATAGCATCATTTATGAATTATCCTTTTTCATGTAAAAAAATTGAGGAAATAGCTACTGAAATAGCAATTCAGTTTAATATGAACTCATGTTCTGTTGAAAATGAGTTGGTGAAGATTATATCAGATATACATCTCAAAGCTACATCATCTGATACAAATTTCTGGTGTTTTATATCTGAAGATAAATATCCGAATCTAAGGCAAATCGCCCTTCAACTGACGGCAATGTTTGGGCCAAGCTTCAACATCCAAAATCGCTCCTTAGTTAAGTTTAACACCAGATGTAACTCTTTTGTTTTGTGACAACCAATAAACTCGCAATTTTGAATAACTATGAGTTTTTTCATTGATATTATAGAGAAGAACCTAACTAAATATAATCCAAACCTTGACTAAAATAATGTATATTGTGCGGAAAGCTAATATCTATATATGCTACAGTATACCCTACCTAGGTAGGTAGGGTGTACCGTGTATGTACGACAACCCTGCATCACACATACTTGCAGCCCCTCATAGTCGATCGTAAGTGGTCTAAAAATATTGAGGTAGATCGCCAGCAGTTCAAGTTTGAGCACCCCTGCATAAGAGGGTCGTTCGTTGAAGCCTCAACAAACGTCAAAAGATGTCCCCCAAACAAAATCATTCGGCGTGCTTCGGCAAATTTCTCAAATCACTACAGGATAAGAAATATACTCGAGGGGCTCGCTCGAGATGGTACGCCCTATAATTGAATTAATGTAAACTCATGGATCAGAATGAGTTACATTTTGCAATTCAAATTCACAACTTACTGACAGACTAGCTGTTACTGATGTATCAACGACGAGAAAGACATGCAGTTTCCCCAGATTTGTCTCCCTGTTTTCTTGAATCATAAAAAATTACGTATGTTTCAGCCGTTTCTTTTCATATTCCTAATCTTACATTTTAGGGGTGTTCGAAGGAGCATTGGTGTGTTATGAATGTTTGTCCATTCTACATAGTATTCTTTCCTTGGATTGTGTTTCGACATTATGGTACAATTTATGTAGCTCTCCAATTTCTTTTTACTCTTTTTCATTCATTAGAACAAATAATTGAGTAATGTAAAATTGTTACCATAATCTTATCTGTCAGCTTGCTATTCAGTTTTTTTTTCTGTTAAATTGTCTCTGCGTCATTGATTCAGACCACCACATGGTTTATCTTCCCTTTACAATTGCAACTCGTTTCATGGCTTTGCCAAATCACCGCTAAGACTCTGATTGATCGAGACCTAATATCGCTTATTTTTTTTTATCTACGTCTACGCGAATGCTCTAGCGATTGAAAATGATTCCGTTTTACATCTAACTTTTTTTTTTGGCAGAAGCATCTGCGAAGGGATATCGAAAGCATTATCATTACGCTTTTCCTTTGGGCTTCCGTGATTAAAAGTAATTATTCTGCTGATTGAAAGTTTAAGAAGTAAGTTATGCAATTTACCGTTTTCGTTTTCGTTACCTTAATTGTGAGTTAGCAACAACATTAATAGACCTGGATTACATCATACAAGTTTTTAGTTCTTACTTCATCGAGATCTTCACTATGGTCGACGGTCCAAATGACCGTCGATTATCGAGGCAAGTTTTTATATATTGTAGAGGGCCTTTCTTTTCCTCTTTCCTGTCGATGAATTAGAACGTTAGGATTACTAAGGACAGATCTATCCTTTCTCTGGAATAATTTTGTACCTTTGGATACTCGATATTGGATGCTAAATCGTAATAAAGACATCATTATATTTTCATATCAATTTTTTGAGGAACCTCACTTCAGCAGTCAATCTTTCGATTGAAGTCCATTTTTGGGAGAAGCTATGTTTTGTTGAAACCAATAGTGCTGTAGCATTTATTTCTTGGAGATGATTCAATTTTGGTGCTCATTCTAAAGTTGAGTTTTTCAAAATTCTAGAGATATGAATCTTTTTCCAAGAGGAAAGCAAGATCGAAAGTACAATTTGCACATGATAAGAAGATTCACAAACCCTTAATTCATTTTATCATTGTTGTAATGTAATTTTTGCATCTAATTCTGCACCAGAATTTTTTAGTTTACTTTGCTCTATTATCTGATCGAGAAGTTAGTCTCATTTATAGTATAGTGAATCATTTACTCATGTAGTATTTAAAGAAAGATTCATATGCTTTTAGTTTACTGGCTAATCTTTTTGAACTTCAGTTTATTGAAAATCGATCTCTGGTTAACCTTCAAAGGGTGAAAATTAAAATTTATATGATTACGTAGCATCAAGCTAAACATAATTAAATAAGATAAATGTATTATTGTAATAATCTCAGGAACTCCTCATGAACCCTTTGACATGCAAAACCAATTCTCCAATTTTCTTAAATTGAAGAAAATCATAATGTTCAAGAATTATTACAAATTCCTGTTTACAAGAGAAATCTTGTATTCAATTCTAATAATACACTTGTCCTTATTTATCTGATACGAGCAATAAAAATGCTATCAAAATGTTCGTCCATAAAAGACCTGGCTCGATAGCGAGTATCGAAAGTTGGTAATTTCTATATTTCCTCTGATCTTTTGGGTTTCGGCTGGGTCAACCGCGGCGTTTCGGCTTTATTTATGAACGACGTAACAAGAAATTTGACTGTGGATTCTACATCAGCTACCGGTTTCTTCTTTCACGTCCTAACGGAATCACCGCATGAATAACCAAATCGGTTATCGAGATGTCGACGAGATAAAACCGTGAGTACTCAACCGCGGGAGAGCAGATATCTGGATTGGATTAATTAGTGTTTATACATATCGAAATAAATTAAAACGAGTTTCGAATCAAAAACTAATGACCCGGTGGGAGATCATTGGGACGTGAGCGGCCACCGAGATTTGGTGATTTAATTATTTGAGAACATCGACATACGTTTCGGGGAGATGTAAGACATGCAGGGATCATAGAGCTCAATTTGAACAAGATGGGGTTAGGAATAAATTTGGCTGTCTTGAGCTTTTACGGCGTAAATATCATAAAGTAGGACCATAAGTTCCCGAAAGAAATCAGTTGGAGATCTAAATATCATTTTCGTTTGCAAAATCTTATAAGAGGGGTGCTCAAACTTGAACTGCTGGCAATCTCAATATTTTTAGACTACTACAATCGACTCTGAGAGGCTGCAAGTATGTGTGATGCAGGGTTAGGTATGTCGTACATACGCGATACACCCTACCTACCTACCTACCCAGGTAGGGTGTACCGTAGCATATACAGATATTAGCTTTCCGCACAAAATACATTATTTTAGTCAAGGTTTTGGTTAGGTTAGGTTAGGTTCTCTCTATAATATCAATGAAAAACTCATAGTTATCCAAATTGCGAGTTTATTGATTGTTACAAAACAAAACATATGTGTATGGTTCAAAGTAAGGAGTGACTTTCGATGTTGAAGCGTGGCACTGCATGTCCTCAGCATACTTTTCATAAGATGGTACGTAACCACTGAGTGCTAATCGCAAGCATGATGATATATGATCTTCAGTTAGTCGATTGCAATATCTTGACTTAATTATCTTCATTTCAGAAAATGCATACTCGCACAAGTAAGTTGACCCAAACATTGCCGTCAGTTGAAGGGCGATTTGCCTTAGATTCGGATATTTATCTTCAGAACCAGAAATTTGTATCAGATGCTGTAGCTTTGAGATATATATCTGATATAATCTGCGCTCTCATTTTCAACAGAACATGAGTTCATATTAAACTGACTTACTATTTCAGTAGCTAATTCCTCAATGTTTTTACATGAAAAAAGATGACTCATAAATGATGCTATATTTGCCAATTTACTGCAATCATAAAAACGCATTTCGAATTGTCGCAAAATATTTGATAATTCAATTTACTTTTGAATGCGTTTACTGCGCTAATCATCTCAATAATAGTTTTTCCTTTACCTTGAAGCTCCAAGTTAATGGTTTTTAAGTGCATTATGATGTCAGTCGAAAATGCCAAATCAGTCAGTCATTTTTCTTTTTTTAACATCTGGGTGTCATCACCTCTTTCGTCTAGAAAAGCTGTAATTTGGGGTAATAATTCTTGAAACCTTTCTAATAATTTTCCGCGACTCAACTACCTGACGTCCGTGTGAAGAACTAAATCAGTGTGTTCAGCTGAATCCCTATCTTCCAACTGCAACTTGAAGAGCCGCCGTAGCAAGCTACGTGCACGGATGGAATTCACAATTTTTGTTGCAATGCCCATAATTTCCTCCGTGTTCAAAACTTTTGAACACAAAACTTGTTGATGTATGATGCAATGGAATGAAAAAAATGAAGGAAATCTTCAATAGCTCGACACAATGCCACAAAACCGTTTTTGTTTCCAGGCATTGCTGGTGCTCCATCGGTTGTAATGCACACCAATTTATATATTGGTAGCTTGTAGTTTTTTACAAAATTGAAGAAAACGTTATATATATCTTCGCCACGGGTCTTCCCCTTCAGAGGAATGATTGTCAAAATTTCTTTCTTAGCCAACATGTCATTGAATACCATCCGAATAAATATACACAGCTGGGCAGTGTCTGTCATATCGGTGGATTCGTCGAACTGTAAAGAAAAGTATGTACATTTCATGATATTATGTTTTAGTTTATCTGTCATGTCCTGAGTCATGACTTCAATACGCCTTGTAACAGTCGGATGAGATAACTGAAGTTCTCTAATAGCAGACATGATTTGTTTTATTTTTAAATTCTCCGAATAAAGTCTCACCCGCTTCAATAAATGCTTCCTTCACAATCGATCCATCTTCGAATGGTTTCTTGTGTTTCGCTAATATATGAGATATTTTAAATGACAGCTTTTGAATGTTTGGCTGGTCTCGTGAACATGGCTTGCTCTTTTTTTAAACAAGATATCAAATGAGTTACTTTTCGTTCTCTTAATTCACTCTGTGACGGAAAATCCTTTTCATAGTTTGTATGAACCGTTTAATGATGCCTCTCCAAGTTACCACGCTTAGGTATTGCAACTGACGCACGACAAATAAGACAAATGCACTTATCAACACTTTTGAGGACTATGATCTTTTCCAAAAGTTTCACGTTTTTCGATATTAGTTATATTTCAATTTCTATGAATAACATTTTCATTTCGATTGTTCTCGAGCATTCCTTAGTGCTGGTGAATTACTGGAAAAATAATTCTGCAACATATCTAAACTTATTCTGAATAAATTTGAATTTTTGATATTGTGCGTTAATTTCTTGGCGCAGTGAAGGTCACTTATTAATTTGTCACATTATATTGTTGGTGGAGATCTTATTTTTTCGCATTGATTTGCATAATCACTACACTCCACTTTGGCTGTATTTGTTTTAATTCTTCAGATATTCTCATATTTTTGCTTCCCTTTTCATGTATTATTGAACCCAACCACCTGTTGCCGATCGATACAAAACATGCATAACTTCTCAAATTTCTTTCGTAGCCTTTTCTAATTTCATTCTAGAAAAGCATATTGGCGTAAGAGTTGCTTCGCGGAACAACGCTCACTGACAGTGAAATAAAAAATCCTTTGTCGAGGATAAAAATCGAAGATTAATATCCAATTTCACATTTCATCGAAATCAGCTTTTCAGCGAACACTACTGATTTATTGCCTGCAAATTCCCCCTTATGACCCAATTTCAATGGAATTCACATGCCCCAAATCCCAGAGTAAATTCAATACTTAAAAACAAATTGCAACTGACAAACCCCATTGAATCGATACTGGATCCCCTTGCGAAAAAATGCAAGGTGCTTCCACTGCACTCGGCGTAATCCCGAACCCATTGAAATCACGTCAAGTGGTCCATTCATTCTTTACGTGGGACAGGTATAATTTTTGAAGGGTGAGTGTTTCGTGAATTCGTAAAAATGTTTTTAGGAAGATATGTCGATTTGCTAATATTCTGAAAAGTTTCTCTTTAATGAATCATCATTGCGGCACCACGAAATTTTCATTTGAACTATTGAAATGAATTATTTATAATAATTAAGTCTTAAAGTTTTATGAGAAACGCTCGAACAGGTTACTTTTTTAATTTTTCCACTTTCTATAGAATTTATTTATTCTTTCTTAAGACCAGTCAAACATATAACGTTATCAACATTTTCTCCAAGAAAATGAGACAGGCCCATTTTTTTCGAGGGGGATTGTTTTAAGTGAATTCAGAGTATGTGAAATCAATTCCCCCTTCAGCATCAACCAACTCAAAATACATCATTCGGTGAGTCGAGTGGCACTTCGTTGAAAAATATTTTGATTCTCTATTCAAATACGTAGTTTTGAAAGATCATCCAGGTCACCCGATTTGAACCTATTAGATTTCTTCATATGGGGTCACCTCAAATCGAAAAATTATGCCTCACTCCCCTTGTAGCAGGTAAGGAGCAAAATAATTTCCAAATGCAGACTTTTGACACCTGAGATTTTTGTCAATATTAGAAAAGAATTTGAAAATTAACTTTATAATGAATTTTGAAGTAGAGGATACTGAATAAAAAATCGATGTCTCAATGTTTTTCACACTCTTTCCAGAGTGGCGTCAAATTTTCGAAGGAATAAACAGTATTGCATGCGATGCAAAGTTCTTTATTTATACAGTATGCTCCTAGATATTGGTCCAATTTTGTCTGTTGTTTAAAACGGCGACGCTTCAAACTATAAATTATCCTAAATTGAATTCCACTGCAACTAAACGATTCGAAACATCCCGGACGCAACCTGAATGCCCTTCAAACTAGGACGAATGCGAAAGAATTCGGACCAATAGCAACCCTAAAGTTCTAAATTTTGTCGAAAAAGTATCGGGAATTGATTATTCAAAAAATCTGCTTAAAATGATTGTTGAAATTTTTGTTTTCTATATTGACGAGGAGCTTGAACGCGATCTGTCATTTAGTTTGTTGACAGTGCTGAATTTTCTCATTTCTCATATGTACGCTTGCGATTATTACAATGGTTAGAAATATCGAACAAAGAATTTGTATTAAACTTGTATTGCAAATGGAATTTCGTGTGGCGAAGCGCTGAAAATGTCACAGAAGACTCACGGTGAATCGATTTTATGAAAACACGTGCATATGAGTGGCACAGTGCATTCAACAGCGACCGAAATGTGTTGGAAGATTTGCCTCGCTCTGGTCGGCCATCAACATCTTCAAATGAAGTTAACATCGATAAAGTAAAGTAAATGGTAATTGAAAATCGTCATTTGAGTTTGGGAGATAGGCAATGAACGTTGTGTGTCTCGTGAATCAATTCGAACCATTTTAAACGATTGTTTGGGTCTAACCTAACCTAATCTAACCTTCATTCTGTCGCCCACTTAGTTATTTGAAGTGGAATGCCTAAAGAAGGTTCTGATTCCACTGGTCAAAATACCAATTTGTGACAGAGGTTCTACCCAATATCTGGCATGGTAATTCAGTCAGAATGAGTGTAATTCAATTCCGATCCCCCATTTATAAAACGCATTGTAACTGGTGATGAGTCAACCACATCTAAGTTGATCAAGGTTCAAGGTATTGTTGACTGTTTTCACTGATTATCGCGGTGTTGTGCACTCGAAATTTCTGCCACAAGGTCAGACGGTAAATAAAGTATATTACATGAGCGTTATGCGACGTTTGAGAGAACAAAATCGCCGAAAAGGCCAGATTTGTGGAAAAAATCCATAGATTTGCCACCACGAGATAATGCACCATCTCACAAGGCTAGAGTCTGCCAACGAGCTCTAAAATGAGCCATGTCAATCATCCTTAAGGTTCAATATCGATTATCAGTATTCAACCACAAGAAATGTAGAAAACAAATTCCAAGATTGCTTTGCAGCAATCCTCGAATTTCGGGCGTGTTATCTTTTGTAAGCGAAACAACACAGATGTATAAGATAACCATTTGAGAACTGAACTGGTCTATTGTATCCCATACTGCCCGGTAGAAAGAGAAATACCATAGACGGCGGTAAAATTAGTTGAAAAAATAGGTTTTATACATTAATTTATCCCCCAATTATTTGGTCTATCTTGATAGCTAGGTACTTAGTTGAAGATCTATTACATGCTATCAATTTAACAATACCTAAATTCAAATTCCCAATACTATTTATTATTAACGAAATAAAAGTTTATAGATTTTAAGACCTTATTAGAATTATTAAGATGAATAACTTCCTTGAAATAATAAAACGGGTAATTTATTCTTATAAAACTAAACATATAACAATTATAGATATTTGTCAATTTTGGTGATTGAAAATAATTGGCTTGTTGTTCAGAAAATATACCTTTTTGATTCAACCATTGCTGCATTTCGGCCTTTTTATTCGAAAACACAATTTTTTTTTCTGTAGCTACATTGTGGTACGAAGCGTCATCTATTACAACCATGTGGTATGAAGCGTTATCCATTACAACCACAGAATTGGGTGGTAAATTTGATTAATTTATCTTTTATCCACTTTTTGAAATTTTCTTGTTTCATATCATCATGGTAGTCCCCTGATTTTGCTCCAGATTTGAATATTAGAAGTGAATCTTGAAGAAATTCCTGCTCACTGACAGTGTGAGTTATAACCAATTGAGGACAGAATTATTTTACCACTAATGGGTGTAACGTGCTAAAATCACGTCACAACAATTTGAATTAAAACACCTGATTCCAGTTAACCCTTTATCTGTGTCACGCCAGTGGTTAACAATCTGGTGCTCATAATCCGGCTATCAGATGATATGTGCTACCAGCTTCGCTTCAGAATCTTCATTTTGCTTTTTTCTTTGCCGACCTTTGGACTAATTAGTTGAACTTGAAAATCATCGTTGATTGTATTTGAAATAATTAATTTATATTAAAGTTCTCTAGTGAAAATTAGAGATACACCTTAAATACTGTGTAGTGACCTATATCAAAAATATAAGTAGCGTCGTAGGTGGAGAGTCGTAGATGGAAAGTCGTAGGTGGAGCTCAAACGTTGGGATATAATTTATACCTGAAGCCCTGAAATAGATGCAGCAGTAAAATACAAGAACTTTTTGGAATTTGAACTCCCTAAGTGATTGGGAGCTCTAACATAGACGACCTCTACCTCATCTATTACAAGATGCTAACGGCAGATACAACAAAATGAATTATTATTCCCGATGAGATTCGTATAGAAAATGTTTGGAACTCATGATGTATTGAATCATGATATATGTATTGATATATATATATATATATATATATATATATATATATATATATATATATATATATATATATATATATATATATATATATATATATATATATATATATATATATATATATATATATATATATATATATATATATATATATATATATATATATATATATATATATATATATAAGCATTTGTTGACATTGTTTACCATAATTGAAATATGTAATTAAATATCTAAGTAGAACTACATTGACTTTTCTTCCCAGGTTTTTCTCTGGGCTAAACCAGTAAGATTCAATTTTGTTACATGAGAAGTAGTATGGTTAGAATTGATAGACGTTTCATCAATATAAATAAGTGGCCAATTTTCTTTATATATCCTGATCTTCTTTAAATAATCTAGTCGTTTTGTCCTAATATCAAGTGATTCAACTAAAATTTTTCTGTTATCGTGACTCTTGTCCCATCTGTAATCAATAAAAAATTACAAGCAATTTTGTGGTAATTGTAAATATGACTTCTAATGAAGTCATCTCTTCTCTCTTCTATTTCAGTTTTGGAAAAACTACGCCGTCTTTTTACGGGGTTTGAAAAGTCCAATGCTTCACCACTTAATACCGTACTTGTAGATATATTCACACGATTTATAACTTGGTTTGATGGAAAGCTCAAACCATTACACGCATCATTTTCCATAAATGTTATCAAATCAGAAATGATTTTTTTACATTTACTACAAAACACCATTTTCACAATAGATCTTTCAAAACTAAATAATTTGATGAGTTCTAGGTTCACAATGAGAATGAGACGTACTGATAACTTTTAGCTGGCAGTAAGCTCCGCCTGCTAGGCTGTTCCGAATTTCGAATTTGCACCTCGGATGACCTTGGGGAATCATTTTAGAGCTCGCGGACTCTATCATTGTGAATGAATTTCTGACCAAACTCAACAAACCATCGACCAACAACCATATTCACCTGAGATGGCTCCAGCCGATTTTCTTCTTTTTCCAAAACACAAATTTCCACTTCGAGGTACATGTTTTGAATCGATAGAGGACATAAAAGAGGATTCGCGGCGAGAAATTAAGTCGATTCCGGAAAAAGCGTTTGAAAAATGTTTTGATGATTGGATTATTCGTCGGCGTCACTGTAATATGTCGGAAAGGGCCTACTTTGATGGTGATGCAATGAATTTGGATGAAAGTCTATATCTGTTTCACATATTCACACAGGTTCAGGTACTATCTGAATTTTCTTTAAAATAAGAAAGAAATGTTATATTTTTCATGTGATAGCATCAAATATACAAAAATTGGCGAAATGAGCAAAGAATCTAAAGAATCCCTGTTATAGTGTTGGTATGTTAACTGTATTTGTGTGACTAGAAATCAAATTGAAATTACTGGATATGCAAATCCCACTTCAATAGATAAGAAAGTCATATGATAATGAGACAATTTTCTGCGCTTATAAATCAAACGCCTTGATACTTGAGACATTCCAGGGGATAGAGTTTAAATCACAATACTTGATAAATAGGTGAACAATCGCACATGCTAAATATGTAATTAGATTAAAAGGCTCTGAATTATATATTACATGTTATCGATAATTTATGGTTGAATTACTGTATGAAAACGGCACGAACCAAACCGCAGAATTCCTCATTCTTGGTGTCTAGTTCTATTGATCGATGAAATGTGAATATTTTTCTTTTCCTTTCGAATGCCTTCCAATTGACTTTAATCACACATATGACATTTGAATGGAGGTTCATACGTCAAAATGTCACTTTCAGTATATAACATTACAGAAGAAATATTTATTTCATTGAATATTACATAGTGACACCACGAAAAAAATAGAGGAGAAGGTGGTAATATGGCCCCTACTTTGTTTTTTAGACCTCAGGTAAAAAATTCAAGACTAAGAAGTATAGAAAACACATTAAAGTCGTCTTTATTAACTTACATATACACGTCTTTCAATAAAACAAACGAAATTGAAACAGAAAAATAAAAACATACGTATTATGAAAATAATCAAATTTGGTAATTTGAGATCAAGTGAGGGCACCCTGTATGAGCGTAATCGTAACCTAACGGCTTAAATCACAGATATAATATTCGCCATCAGGACCCGCACAGGCTGTATGAGCCCATAAATTGCAACTCTGGCACTGTATCCACTCTTCCCTACGTATGTTGTTAGAATAACTAGTTTCATAAAACATTCAGATCGTATCTGCGCTTTTCGGGGTTCTATCTGGATATTGACTGTCGTCATTCTCCGAATGATTGAAGGACTCTCTGGCGCTGACGGGCTTTGTTGCTGCTGCTTGACTATATCCGGTACCGCGCCCACGTCCACGACTTCGGCCACGAGTTTCTGCTGAGCGCAAAGATTCACTTAATTCATTCTTGTATGGAGAGGATGTGATTGGTTTTACTAAGGTAGTCTTTCTTCCTCGAATAGAAGTTCGAATCTTATTTCCGGGGATGGGCTGAATGTCCTCCGGCAGAACCATACAAGCTTGCGACTCTTGTGCTGCAGCATACACACCTGACGCATCTTGATTAGCAACAGGACTTGTATGGAGATTAGCTGGGTTTTGTTGGGAGCAACGTTGTTGTTCATTTTTTGATGTTTCCATCAGAAAATCGACTTCCGTATAAACTTTGGATGGGTAAATGCCTGTCGCACGAAAACCATTTACAGCAATTTCCCTTGTGGTGCTCTTCAGATATGCCCGACCAAAGAGCTCAGCAATATCGTATGGCTTCAGCGTTCAATTCAATCAATTTTTCTGCTCTTAATTGGGATCCACTCTGTTAAAGGCACGAGATTCGAGTTCCTCCCCCAAATTTATTATTTATATATAAAGTTTGTACTTTAGGATGGAAACAAATAAAAAATCCAAAGGGGTTGGATCAGGAGTTCTTGCAGGCCAATTCCATGGTTCCATCTGTCGTCAAATAAGCTCTTTAATTCTTTCGATACTTTGGGTGTAATTGGATGGAGCACCATCTAATTGGTATCAATATGAAACGTGCATTTAAAAGGAGATTGTCCGAAATTCCAGAACGAATATAGTTAATATCTCTAAATATTTTACAGAATTCAAACTTTCTTCATAAATAAGATTTTGACATTCGTTTTTTTACATTAAACTAAATTTATTGAAGATGAAACGATGCTGGAAATTTCGCTTCTGTGTTTGATGTGGATTTTCGACGGCCTAGATATGAGAATTATGCGGATGAAAAATACCTTCTTTCGAAAATTTCGACTCATCGATCCATGTAATGTTCTGTAAGAATTCTGGGTTTTCTTGAATATGAACCATCACATTTCGCAAATATTAATCCAAACCGCCAAGTCTCCTGGATTGATCGATGATATGAATAAGAATTTGTAGGGGTAGAAATTATTTTTGTCCAAAATTATATCAATTGATGCTGTCCCCAAATCTGTGACAGAAGAACGTACAGACGCATACGAATTGGCATAAAAATAACTACAATGTTTTCATTGTTGGTAATGAAACTAACTCGTACGAAAGTGTGTTGCCCTCAAAAATAACACTTTTCTCGTTCAACCAAGAAAAGTTATTATCTTACTCAAATCGGAGTAAATTGTTTGGCAAAGAAGATGACACTATAATTTCGAAAATTTTGATAGAAACAATTATAGCTCAATGGTGATTAATTTTAGATAGGATAAATCTCAACAAAAGATAATTTTGCATTACACCATGACATTTGAAAAAACAAACAATTGCAAAGTGTAGTTCAGTAGCCGTTTACTCTAAAACCACAATTTTAAATTGATCGATAAACTCGTTCCGCAGATACTTCTAATGGGCTCTTTAACGCATTCACCCTGTATATAACTTTTCCAATCGTATTCAGTTGTGGCACCGTGTTTAAGCTCAAATTCTCTTCCACGTCGTCACTTCTGAATGTGATTCATTTTTAGTTATTTTGACTTCAATACAATTGGAAATCAAAAAAGTTTCTAGAAGAATAACTGTTTTCGATTCTAAATTTGGTATAAGCTGATTTCTAAACCCATAACTTCAATTTATTACAGAACAGAAGCGTTTCAAAATCAGATAAAACAATTTATGACGTAGCATCTGGAGTAATTTGTATTTCAGTAAGTGATATTTCATTTATATACCAATGGATACAAATGTATATTTCGGGTTCGACTGATTATACAGAAGCAAAATAGATTACATCATTTCCAATAGTATTCCGCATTAGATCTTAACGGTAATTCCAGAACAAATTGTACGTTTACAGAGCACAGCTAAAAGTTGAAGTATAATTTCCAAGTATGAAAGTACGTTTCTTGAATGAAGCTGCATGAATAAAATTAAGAGGTAATAACATAAATAGCAGAGTGTTCTAGCCGTTTCATGTTCATTCATTGATGATTGGGCCGAGATGAAACAGATAGAAGTGCACGTCTTGTATGAAGTGTAGAGATCAAGTCGCGGAGGCAAATAGCTGGATGTTCCCAGACGGCATGTAAAATTAGCATAGGAGACTGACGATAATATCGTCCACAATATGTAACTTCGGTTTGTAGCCTTTATCAGCACAAGATCTAGAGATTGCCTCTTGACTTTCTGTGCTTATTAACAACTATTTACATCCCCCTCAACACATTATTCAACATGTCAGACGAACTGAATATTCATGTCTTTGACAAGAAGAGGTCGCTGGAATATTTTCTAAATGAACGATTTCATTCCATTTTCTGAAGTTGTAATATGAATATATTCATGACATATTTTCCCATCGCCAAAAAAGGATTACAATTTAAGGGTTTCCAATGTGAAATAAAAGATTCGGAAAAGATTTTTTTCAAAATTATTATATGAAAGCAACTTTATCGAATCAATTTTTCATTGCTAGGATACGAGGAAAAGTTCCACGTACATCCTTGTGGTA
Source organism: Cryptolaemus montrouzieri (assembly GCA_013387265.2). Classification (NCBI taxonomy): domain Eukaryota; kingdom Metazoa; phylum Arthropoda; class Insecta; order Coleoptera; family Coccinellidae; genus Cryptolaemus; species Cryptolaemus montrouzieri. The sequence continues at coordinate 133,497,948 of JABFTP020000185.1, forward strand.
GAAGTAAATTGATATAAATCGTCAGTAACAAACCGGATTGAGATGCTTCCAAGTAATTTCCAGTCTGATTATTCAATATGGAGATGGAAATCTGATATCGAAGCGACTTCGATGCTGGTTGTGTATCCTCAACAACACGTAGAAGTTTTGTTGAAATTTCGGTATTTGTCACTAGCATTTTTCATTGCGAACGAGGCAATATTCGTGCTGGTGGAATCGCAATATACCAAAACTCTGAAGATCGCTTATAGAATATACATAAGGGCATTCGAAAATACTCAAAAACATATCCATAAATAATAATTTCGAGGTTTGCACATGAAAAATGATGAAGAAAAATTTGAGCCATTCTGATTTTTTCCCTCAGATAAAATCAATTGTAATGGAGTACTAGCAATGTTATAGCGCAATGCACAACAAAATACTGCAATTAAAACTTCCACAATTTTTCCGAGACACTGGGAATAAGTTGAATCTCAAATATATTATATTCTTTGAGAGTTTACGTGTTTTTTCGTGATTTTCTTGCATAAAAAGCTACAACAGTTGATTCTGGGGAAGGATCTGATCAAAACAACCATAGTTAGAAATAATGATTTTCTCATTATGGTCAATCTTATAAAGGTCTAGTCTGTTGCAGTCCATTGTTCAACCAGATGGCCTTGAAGTGTTCTAATTTCTGCTTAAGTGGATTCATGTTGCCTCTTTTTTATGGAATTCCATATGTTCTCAATGGACTCCTAGGAGGCCATCTCATAACATCGATTTCTGCTTTATCAAGGTATTTATCATCACTACAGCCCTATGCGGTGTTGCATTATTATAATATATGAAAAGAAAATCTTGACCAATTGGTGAGACAAAAGGCTCTTCATATTCGATTGAAATCTCGTTGACATACTGGTGACTTGTAAGGGAGCCGTGTTTGAGAACATGGAGGTCTGTTTGTGCATTTAAATATAAGCCTCCACGAACCATATAAATCTACCACAGAGGATAAGTTACATTCGGCAAATCTAACCTAAACTAATCACTCTATGGCACTCGTTCCTAATCGGATTCATTGCAATGGACGTGTTCTCGAGAAAAAGAGAAAAATAACGGTGCTCTTTAGTGAAATTAGGGTCTAGGCTAGGTATTCTGGCATGAAGGTTTTGTTTTGCAAGATGTTTTCTGACCGTTTCAGTAGTAACAAAAACGTCAAGAGTGATGGGAACTTCAACTTCTAGTGGTGGTGAAACGTTCTCGAAGCAGGCAGGCGAATGAAACGCTCATCGGCTGTCGAAATACAGCATTTTCTGTCTAGTTCAGATCATCAGGCTTGTCGTATGATCAACACCAAGTCTTCAACTTTTTTCACGATATCTCAAACTTTCTTTAATTAGTTTAATTTATGTACACACCAACAAATTTAATTGGAATCACCCGATAGTTTGAATATTACCTCAGGGATTTTAGAAATTTAGAGGAATGTTAGAATTGATCCTTTTTGAGGTATTTCAATTGAAAAAATAAATAAATTAAGGTTTAGTTTAAGAAAGAAACAAATAAAAGAAAATGAGAGACTCTTTTCTCACAGAGTAGGTGTTTTTTTTCTCGACCTCAGTAGCTTGTATTACCTCCTCTTGCTCTGATACTAGCCTGAATCCGTCTGGGCTATTCTCTCTTCTGTGGCGGCTTGTATGAGCTATTGTGGGATTCTTGGATTATCTTGACGCGATCTAATTTTTCTTTTGAGATTATCCCATGAATATTTAATAGGATTCAGGTCTGGAGATCAAGCTGGCCAATCAAAATAGCGATTCCCTCTGTTTTAAGATAAAGTCGCGCGAGGTTGCTGGTATGCCGAAGAGCATTTTCTTGCGTAAAAGTGAAATTCTCACCTCGAGCACCTCGCCAGAGTCTCACTATGAGCTCCAGCACTAGGTCCACATAATTTCTAGGCGTTACACTCGCAAGAAACGAAATCAAATCTGTTTTGCCTCCCAGCATAATGCCACCCCAAAACATCAAACTACCCTCTTGGTATTTCGGAATTTGTCTTGCTGTTCGGAGTCTAGCTTGTCTTCCACGACCCCTCAAAACTCGAATCTGGCAGTCATCTGATCGAACACCAATTCTGGTCTCATTCGAAAGAAGAACGTTTCGCCATTTCTCAATATTCCTCGATACACCCATTAAGTCTGTTAATTTTTAGTTGTCTGGTTAGCTCTGGAACTCTTAAGGGCCTTATGCTGTATAAACTCCTTGAAAGAAGTATTTGACGTATCGCTTGTTCTTCCGTAGTGATCTTCCTATGACTTCTTCTAGGCAGATATTGTAGCTTCACACTGCCCCCTTGGTATTTCGGAATTTGTCTTACTGCTCGAGGTCTAGCTTGTTTTTAACGACCCCTTAAAACCCGAATCCGGCGGTCATCTGATCGAACACTAATTCTGGTCTCATCCGAAAAAAGAACATTTCACCAATTCTCAATATTTCAATTTCGATGCTCGATACATCAAGTCTGTTAATTTTTTGTTGTCTAGTTAGCTCTAGAACTCTTAAGGGCCTTCTGCTGTCTAAACCCGTTACACTGATGCCTGTTGCTTCCACAACTTGCTCTTGGAGTATGGTGTGCGACGCATTAGGGTCTCTTCTTGCAATTTGGCACAAAAAGTGCTCTTGTTCTTCAGAAGTGATCTTCCTACGACTTCTTCTAGGCCTATTTTGCAGAGATTATAGCTCCACGTATCGGGCGTAGGTTTTTGAAATCACCCCCTGTGATACCCCCATTGTGGTCGCTATATCCCTCTGTCACTCCTTCTTCAACGAGAGCAATTATCCGACCCCTCTGCACATCGGAAAATTCAATCTAAGGAATTTTCAATTATGATTTATGATTTTTCAAATTTTGAAATTCACAGTTTCAAATCTCAGTGACTACTGAGTACAATATCCCGAACATGTGGTGATAATTCAACATTTCTCATCATATTATCCAGTTTTTTTACAACAGAAAACTTCATCCTTCACAAGTAGTCAAAGATGCATGGTTAAAAGTAATCAATAATGTGAAATACCGAGTGATTCCATATAAATTTGGTTGTATGTAGGTAATCCTTTAATTTTTGGGATATTTGTTTGAATCATTTGATTGAGCACTATTTAAGTAATAGTTCTGCGAATGCTGAATCTTCCATAATTCCTCAGGTATCGTCCCATATAGAATCGACCCGGAGTGAAAAAATTTCGCATTTTCAATAACTGCTCTTTCCAATAATAACTAAACATGTTTGTAATGAATGCTTTATGATTATCTCGTTGTGTCTGTGTGCATTGTCATTCGCGTAATTTTCTCAGCAAATACCACTCGAGCTCAGATTTGGCAGGATATTTTTCTAAGTTCTTCTTTTCATACTTACTTTTCGGTAATTCAACTCGACCTGCTCGACAAAATCACTCGAGCTACGCTCTCGTGATTTTGTCGCCCAGTTCTCGTTCAATTGCCTGCACGTAAGTATTCGAGAACGAGCATAGAAAAATATCCGGCCAAATCTGAGCTGTTGTGGTATTACTGACGAAAAGATAAGTATTCAATTGAAATATCCATAAATAGCGCCTCCGGGAATGATTTGATGAGTTTAAATCGATTTGCGACGCCCTTATCGGAAAATGGAAATTGAGACAAATTTTCAAGAAAACGAGGCCGAAATTGTCATTGTCGGGCACTTGAAACTATTGAAAATATCAACAATTTAATATGACAGTATAAATCATTCTCGAAATTCTACTGTATATTCAAAATTCAAACAAACGCAATATTTTTATTTGCAAGGAACACAGCTAAAACAAAAATATCTGGCTTTCGAAGGTTTTTTAAATATTACGTGAAGTAACTCATCGATCGATATAAAAGAAAAATGTATCGAAAGATATTCCTAATTCATGCAACTTTAATAATTTCCTCTACGGCTCTTTGATTTTATTCCATTTGAGAAAAATTGTGTTCTCCAATTCATAAATTTTTTGAGTTATAGAGGACAATAGAGAGCGACTAGGAAAACTACGACCAATTTTTTTCATTTTTTTGTTTTCTATTAAGATTTTCGCGGAATACCTAGATATATTGATTGAACTATAAGACTGTTTTTTTGCTTATACAGAAATGCTCAGAGTAAAAGTAGAGGACAGTAAGGAAAAGCAGAAGATATCAGTTCAGGGACATGGATGAAAAAATATAATTTTCCAAGAATTTTATATACCAGAAGTGTATGTAAAAAAGGTAATTCTCGTGAGCAAATAAGAACTATTCTTGATTTCAACTTTCATTCATGTTATGTGAATCTATTTCATTTGTAGTTGCACAATTGTAAAGCTGGTAATCAAGAAATCAATTTTGTTAATCACAATCTAAGTTTTGATATAGTCAATTTTCTGATAGAATCCAGTTGGTATTGATATCGATCACTAAAAATATTATTATGTGCAATATAGATGTTATGACATGAATTTTTCATAAAAATGCATCAAACGTACGACACGCGGAACACAGAACAGAAATTTTGTTACAAATTCATACTAAATGGCACAATAATTCCTGGAAATTCTCTCTACGTCCGTACTACGAGTTCCTTTGTTCCCTTCCACTCTCCCCATAGATATCTAGTACAATCGAAGTTCTTTCATTGAATATCCGAATAGTAGGTAGGGTAAGGTGTAGTATTTCAAAGTACCACTAAGTGTCTATTCAGTTCCACTTGTAAAAGTTTGGGTTGTTTGAGGAAGGAAAGAGGGGGTATCAAGACATGCAGGGAGTGATTTAGTCACTTGAGGACGTTCTCGAAAACCTCTCGATGGCATTTGAGTTACGAAATTTTTAGTGATTAACCGATAAAAATTGCATATTCAACAAACCTTACACAAACTTCCATTGAACAAGTATAGTATTTTTTATGATTATTTTGTAAAATTAATAGTCATAAATTAAAAATATAAAAATTTCGTTCTATGAAAATAACTTTAACCAACGTTTTGCTTGGTTATGAAAAAATGTTAGATCTAGCCTACAGAAACGTTTAGCACGACAGTTCTTTAGGAACAGTGAAGAATAAACAGAATGACTTTGGAGCAAGAGAAGCAAAACCTTCCAAAAGTAAAATACGATCCAAAAATAACGCTAGGCTTGCGCTGCATATTTAAATACAATTTTCATTTTTTGCAAAAAAAATATTTATCAATGAAATGCTTTTTTGCGTAGCATATAAATGAAGGAAAGTCTAGAGGCTTAAGAAGGGCAAACGTTTAATCAACTGAAAAGTTCTCGTCGAGGACTAGGCACCATGTGTCATAAATCGAAAAATTTCGGAAAATCTTATAACCAGTTTTAAAACAAGCCGAAGGATATTGGGACGAATACTTTTTGAGGAAAATTTCAAAGTATGTATAACATAATTTTTTATATTTGACATATGAACTAAAAGGTGGTAAATTGCACATACTATTTTTATGTTTTTGCGTTCGTTTTAGTAGTGCAGATAGTTTTACATAGCGATTTATTAGATGAGTTTAGCTTGGGTTATATCAATATTTGGTAAGCTTATATTAATTTTTCCGTGAAACACTATATAGTATCAAGTTTTATCACAAATAAATACAAAGTTGTTCGATTCAAGAACAGCATATACACACAACCAAATTTATATGTATGGAATCACCCGATATTTTGAATATTACCTCAGGGATTTAGGAAATTTCAAAGGATTGTTAGAGTTGATCCTTTTTGAGATATTTCAATTGAAAAAAGAAATAAATTAAGATTTATTTTAAGAAAGAAACAAATAAAAGAAAATTTGAGACTCTTTCCGCATGTAGTAAAAAAATTGAATCTTGTTTTCTCATGGAGTAGATGTTCTTTTTCCGACCCCAGTAGCTTGTATACAAGCCTGAATCCGTGCAGGCATGCTTTGGATTAGGTTTTCGACCTCCTCTGGGGTGATATTCTGCCACTCTTCTGTGGCGGCTTGAATGAGCTGTTGTGGGGTTCTTGTATTATCCTGGCACGATCTAATTTTCCTTTTAAGATTACTCCTTAAATGTTTAATAGGATTTAAGTCTGGAGAGCAAGCTGGCCAGTCCCAAATAGCGATTCCCGCGAGAAGTTGCTGGTATGCGGAGGAGCATTACCTTGCATAAAAGTGAAATTCTCACTTTGGGCACCTCGCCAGAATCTCATTATGGGCTCCAGCACTAGGTCCACGTAATTTCTAACCATTACACTTGCAGGAAAGGAAATCAAATCTGTTTTGCCTCCCAGCATAATGCCACCCAAAACATCACACTACCCCCTTGGTATTTCGGAATTTGTCGTACTGCTCGAGGTCTAGCTTGTCTTTAACGACCCCTTAAAACCCGAATCCGACGGTCATCTGATCGAACACCAATTCTGGTCTCATCCGAAAGAAGAACGTTTCGCCATTTCTCAATATTCCTCGATACACCCATTAAGTCTGTTAATTTTTAGTTGTCTGGTTAGCTCTGGTACTCTTAAGGGCCTTATGCTGTATAAACCCCTTGAACGAAGTATTTGACGTATCGTTTCGACTGATACACTGATGCATGTTGCTTCTAGAAATTTCCTTTGGGGTATGGGGTACGATACTAGAGTAATTTCTTGAAATTTGGCATAAAAAAAGGGCTTGTTCTTCCGAAGTGATCTTCCTATGACTTCTTCTAGGCAGAGATTGTAGCTTCACACTGCCCCCTTGGTATTTCGGAATTTGTCTTACTGCTCGAGGTCTAGCTTGTCTTTAACGGCCCCTTAAAACCCGAATCCGGCGGTCATCTGATCGAACACTAAACGAAATTCAATTTCGGTGCTCGATACATTAAGTCTGTTAATTTTTTGTTGTCTAGTTAGTTCTGGAACTCTTTAGGGCCTTCTGCTGTCTAAACCCGTTACTTCCACAACTTGCCCTTGGAGTATGGTGTGCGACGCATTAGGGTCTCTTTCTGCAATTTGGCACAAAAAGTGCTCTTGTTCTTCAGAAGTGATCTTCCTACGACTTCTTCTAGGCATATTTTGCAGAGATTGTAGCTCCACGTATCGGGCGTAGGTTTTTGAAATCAGCCCCTGTGATACCCCCATTGTATATGTCCCTCTGTGTCACCCCTTTTTCAACGAGAGCAATTACTCGAGCCTCTGGACATCAGACAGTCCAACATAAGGCATTCTCAATTATGATTATAGGCATTTTTAAATTTTGAAATTCACAGTTTCAAATCTCAGTGACGACTGAGTATAATATCCCGCACATGTGGTGATAATTCAACATTTCTCATCATATTATCCAGTTTTTTTACAACAGAAAACTTCATCCTTCACAAGTAGTCAAAGATGCATGGTTAAAAACAATGAATAATGTGAAATACCGAGTGATTCCATATAAATTTGGTTGTGTGTATAACTCTTTCTGCTCAGTCTCACAGTGAGACAAATCAACATAAATAGTTGAATTTAGCATTTCCAAGCAAAATTTTAAGAATCGCTTCATCGTGTTCTTTGTCTCTTATCTGATACATCACTAATATTGCTGTGGATAAAGTTAAGAGCTCGCATTTTCAGGGACTAAAACAACTATAACTGCCTGCATTAACAAATACCTACTGTTTATACTATAATTGGCAGAAATTCTTCAATTAGGCCACTTACGCATTCCCTGGCTATCAATATTCTAAGGTACTTCTAGTAGCACACAAATTTCAAAATTTGTATTCAATAAAAACCTTTAAAAAAACAATAAAACGGAAAGTTTAATCCCTTTTTCTAAAGTTAAGTTCGTTATTTTGTTAAATCTCTTATTATTACTTATACTTCATATATAATATACACCGTTCTTTTTGCGCCGGACGGTAGTATTTAAATGAAATATTTTTTTTGAAATAATAGTAATGATTTATGTTTACGTTTAAATAATGGATGAAATGTGCAGCGCTTGACGATGAAGTGGAGTTGCGCGTGGTGGAGTAGAATTATCAGAACAACATACTCTGAAACGAAACGCCACCTACGATTTTTGTTTGACAAGTTCGATTGCTTTGACCATTTAAAAGCTTCATTTGTTTACAGACATAATTTTTCTAGTGATTCAGGCCTTGTTTCGATAATTTTAGGACATAGATACCTACTACTACGAAGAGATTGAACTACGTTTCAGGTACCTACTACTTTGACCTATCGTGTTTCTTGAATCTTAATGGAAACGAACTTATCAATAATACTACATAAACAACTTAAATCAATTATAATAAAACTGAAATATACAAAAAGAAATGTGATACCATCAAAAATGCATAATGTAAATTACTTTAGTAAGTATCTATAGTTGGTTAGTATTCATTCAACAATTTCAGACTAGGTTGTTGAGTGTTGAAAGATACTATCTGAAATAATTGAAGTTCTTTATACATGTTTTTATTCCATGTACATGGTTTCGATCTGAACGTATTGAGGTGGAACTATTCGATTAATTTCGTAGTTATATTCAAAATTTTTATCATACAAGACCTTCATTTTGATTGTGCGAAATAATTTTCATTTTTAAATTTAGTTAATATAATGTTAATCTTATATTCGAATGAAAGCCAATGCGTTTCATAGTATTATTTTTCTTAATATGTCGTTACATCAATATCATCGATAATATTTTCTGCAGTTCAGAATATGGCAATAAATGAGCAATCCCAACTATGTTGTCGTAATCCGATAGTAGACCATTGTCAATATATAAATTTTTATTATCTGGTTCAGAATCCGACCCTGGACAACGTAAAAGAGCGGTCGGTGTAGTAGTAAAGCCTCTCACGGGGTGCCATACTACTTCCGGTGCAGAAACGAGGGTGATAGGTACCCATATTGTTTCCGGCGTAGGTAACCAACCCCCCATAGTTTTACGGTGGAATCGCGGAAGGTTCACGTAATTTATTGACTGGAGATTCTTCAGGAAATTCCCGAACTTGACAGAAACCTGTTCACTTGACGACATACAATAGAATTTTAAATATTTGTGTATATTCTAGATATTAATCAATTTCATTTTTTCGAATGTGCAAAACTTTTTCAAGTTGTAGGATATTACTTCAATTGCTATTTACAAATAGAAACATGAGAACTCATATTTTTGTAGAGAAAATAATAGACTGTGTTGGATATCTGAATATTCAATACTGCATTAACATTAAAAGTTGAGCAGAACAGCTTCGATCAAAATATAGACCACAGTAACTTCAATACGAGGTGTGTCAATTAAGTTCGCGGAAGTTGGCAATGCTGCGGCGGTTGGTAACTCTGCAGCGTTCGCATTGGTTTCATTCGAATCAGAATTCATTTCTGCGTCAGTCTGTGTAAGTTTCGTGTTCTATTGTCCTTTGAAGATCGACTTTGAAGTGATAAAATAACTGAGCAAAGAATAATGATTTAATTTTCGGTGAAACGCGGCGAAACTTCCGTGGAAATTATGAAACAGTTAACCGACGTGTATAAGGAAGAATGTCTGAAATAATCATCTGTCTACGATTGGGCAAAGCGGTTCAGATGCGGCAGAGAGTCAGTGGAGGATGATCCGCGTGATGGAGCTCCCTCCACCTCCCGAAACGCACAAAACCTCGATCGGCTGCACTCGCGAGTGATCGGAGACCGTCGGGTAAGCCTCAGAATGTTGGAAGATGAGTTGGGCAACAAGGAGACGATCCGGCAGATGCTACAAGAAGATTTAGGGATGCGTGAGCTATGTGCGAAAATGGTTCCTAAAGAGCTCACAGTTGAGCAGAAAGAGCTTCGATTGTCCATCTGTCAATACATGATTTCTCGAATTGACGAATGTTATCACTGGTGACGAGTTGTGGGTGTTCGAATACTTTCATGAGACCAAATGGCAGAGCATGAAGTGGGTAGAGAAGAGGGGTAAGCGCCCAACGAAAGACAGAATGTCAAACTCGACAGTGGCATCCATACTCATCGCATTTTTTGATATTAATGGAGTTGTACACCACGATTACGTACCAGAATGTCAAACTCGACAGTGGCATCCTTACTCATCGCATTTTTTGATATTAATGGAGTTGTACACCACGATTACGTACCAGAATGTCAAACTCGACAGTGGCATCCTTACTCATCGCATTTTTTGATATTAATGGAGTTGTACACCACGATTACGTACCAGCAGGTCAGTCAGTCAACGCAGTATTTTACATTGAAGTTTTGAAACGTCTGAAGGTCCGTATGTTTTGTGTACGACCCGAATAGGCGGAGCGCGGATGAGTGCTTCATCATAACAATGCTCCGGCCCACTCGTCATTCGCAGTTCGTAATTTTTTCACCAAAAACGGCATTCCAACATTTCCACACACCCCTCTGCAGTCCAGATCTGGCCGCCTTGTGACTTCCATCTGTTCTCACAGTTGAAGTAGTACCTCAAAGGAAACAGATATGACGGAGTTTCGGAAGTCCAAAGCATCACGACGGCGGTTCTTAGGGACCTATCTTCGGCGGGGTTCAGTGTGTGCTTCTAACAGTGTATTCAACGGTGGCGCCAGTGCATCCAATTCGAGGGAGACTATTGCGAAGGAATATAAGATGTTTTCAAGTATTTATGTACTTTCCGGAACGTCCGGGCACTTTTTCGCGAACTTAATTGACATACCTCGTATGTTCCACTGCAAATAATGCCATTGATAGGTATTTAATACACTCGGAGACAAAATTAGCAGAACACTCGAAAATTTAACCAAATTCGAAGTCCGATATTTTTCCTAATTCTCAACCGATTTAGATGATTTTTTCGGCTAGTTATAGATCAACTCTTCTGCTTTGTAGAAATTATAAGAGAAAACAAAAAAAATTTGAAGAAAAAATTTATACGGGGGCAAAACTAAAAGTGTTTTTTTTGTCAAATCTTCGTAACACCCTGTGGAATTTCGTGGTCCGAGTTGAAACGTACAATATCAAGATCTGTTAAGACACATCTTCCTACAGTAACGCCCTTCTTGTTTTATGCATTTATCTCTATTTTTACAAGAGATATCCAATTTGAAGCGAAAAGTCACAAATTTCAAGAATTTATTTTTAATTTGCGTAGGTGCGTAACATCGGAGATTAGCCAAAAAATAAAATCAAAATTAGAGAAGCGGAAATCTAACGAAATGAAAATTTTTGAAATTCACTGGCCAATTTTACGTTCCGGGTGAACTCGAAGTACACTGGAAAAATCGTTGATTTTGCACATTTATTTTTGAATTTTTTGTGTGACACTCTATAATAATTATCATTCCTGTCCAAAATTGAGAGCAGGTGTGAATCCTGGCGATACACTCGTGAAATGAAATGAACATGTTGAGAAAAATGTTCATGATGACCCACAAAAAAACATTTGATTTTAGTAGCGAGTATGACCCCCCGAGCTCTTATTACAGCGCGCATACGATTTCGCATACTCCCAATGATGTTGCCTATCATCTGTTGAGGTATGTTGTCCCACTCTTCCACCAAAGCCAATGTCAGCTCTTCAACGTTGCCTGGATTCCATTGTCGAACCCTTCTTCCAAGAATGTCCCAAACGTGTTCGATCGGGTTTAAATCCGGTGACCGCGACGGCCAGTCCATTCGTGTGATCCCAACTTCATTGAGATATTCTATCACTATGCGCGCAGTATGAGGGCGCGCGTTATCGTGCATAAAAAGGAAATTTTCCCCTATGTAAGGAGCAAAAGGCACAACATGGGGCTCCAAGATTTCTGTTATATACCGATGGGCATTAAGTGATCCATTGCCAATAATCTCCAGTTCTGTTCGTACTCCCAAGCATATGCCACCCCATATCATAACTGACCCTCCACCGTATTGCTCAGTTCCTGCGAAGTTCGCTTGATTGTACCGTTCTCCTCGATGCCTCCATATTCTATCTCTACCATCCACGAAATTCACACAATATCGGCTCTCATCACTAAATAAAACTCGTCTCCACTGATTGATTGTCCATGCTACATGCTCCCTAGCAAACGCCAATCTTGCTACCCGATGGGCTCTATCGAGTCTTGGTGCTCTTGCTTGCGCGTATGATCTCAGACCAACTTCATTTGATCGTCTTCTAACTGTCCTCACACTGACGTTAATGTTATCCACTGCTTGTAAAAGGTTACGTGCCTGAACAGCAGTAAGACGAGGATTTCTTATGGTTTGATTGACGATGAAACGGTCATGTATAGCGCGGGTTGCCCGATTTCTTCCTTGTCCTCGCCTCCTCACGTACAATCCAGTTTCCCTGTAACGTCGGTAGATTAGATGGATAACCGACGTCGAGACACCCAACATGGTACCGACTGAGCGGTAGGTGCGCCCTTCCTCGATCAATGTAACTGCCCTTGCTACTGAGGTTGGTGGTAAATCTCTCATTCTGAATGAAAAATACCGTTTCCAATCGTAAACATTAAAAGAATCACAAAACACCGCAACCGATCGAATTTGTATCAAATCAAAGAATGGAAAACTCTCATTCTGTAAACAAGTGCAAATGTGGTCATATACAAAAAAAACGTGTGTTGTATTTCATATTTGATAAAAAAAGGTGTGCACATGTGTAAATGAAAAGTTTTATCAATGGTCCCAGAATTCGGTTGTGTATTTTAATACCTACCGACTGTTATCTCCTATGAATTTCTAATTTTCACCAAATTAACCAAATTGTCATCAATAACTAATGCAATTCGAACATAAAAATCGCAAACGACAATTTCGACACGCCTGAGTGATAATAAGAAAATTCCAAATTGATAGACGAATTTTAATGACAATTTCTTGATTCAATGGAATTTCTCCAAAATGGTGATTTTCCACTTGAAATTAAATATGTTTTGCAAAAATAGTGATAAACGCATGAAACAAGAAGGACGTTACTGTAGGAAGATGTGTCTTGACAGACCATGATATTGTACGTTTCAACTCAGACCACGAAATTTCACAGGGAGTTAAGAATTTTTGACAAAAAAAACACTTTTAGTTTTGCCCCCGTATAAAATTTTTTTCAAATTTTTTTTGTTTTCTCTTATAATTTCTACAAAGCAGAAGAGTTGATCTATAACTTGCCGAACAAATCATATAAATCGGTTGAGAATTAGGAAAAATATCGAACTTCGAATTTGGTTAAATTTTCGAGTGTTCCGCTAATTTTGCCTCCGAGTGTAGTTCCTTCTTTGGATAAGCCTGGAGGATGTTTGGCAAGTATTTGCTTCATATCACCATTTCTTTGAATTTTGTAAGGTGTGTTTCTTAAAGAGTTTGTCAGTTACGATGATGAAGCGTAGGATGCCTCTGCACATTGACATTTGTTAGCTGATCTACTGGACCAGCCTAGAAGTTATTTTGCAAATGTACAAATATTTGCTTCATTCCACCATTTATTGAATTATGCAATTTGTGTCACTTGAGAAGTTTCATGGCCGAATTTTCCAGTCGATAGAGGGGTAGGGTCTAAAAATGTTTGCTCGGCTCTGTGCCCTCCGATTCACCAAACATGTTCGAAGTTTCGAAGACACGTGGCTTATGCAGAGCAAAAAGTACTTATATACAATGAGATGGGGTACGCATGTTTTCATTAAAAATATTTTTTGCCTAATTCTTTAATCCTTTCATGAACTTTAACAGTTTTCTGTATTTTTATGCGAGTTGATACTATTACATTTTTCATCATAGATACAAAAAAATAGCTAGTTTTCGATGATTACAACTTGCAATCTGCATATTCATACCTAATAATTCTATAAGAAACAATAAGTTGTAATATTTAGTATTAATTTACTTTTATTCATTGGTAGACATGGAAATCATTAATCTTCATTTAGAATTTAGAATGTATTATTTTCACCATCTAGAGCATGTTACACGTCCTCTTGAAAGTATAAGTACACATACAATCTGTACATTAATTGCGAAGAGTTCATATATATCATATGTTGGTATGAAATATCTTAATATTAATCTTTATTATGTAATAATATGTATATTTGGATTAAACTAAGGTAAGAATGCAATTTATAATAACTAATCACAATTATGTGAATGATATTCATCTTGTTGTACAACGCGAGTGTTATTTATATATCCACAAAACTAATATGTTTGGCGCCGTTTGAAATACTGAAACACTCAACAATTTTATTAATATTATTGGTATTATTATTATACAGGGTGTTTCAAAATAGTATGTCACAACTTGAGGGGGTAAATCTACGTGCAATTTTAAGAAAAAAGTTTATATAAACATAGGTCCGCAAAAGCTTCGTTACGGAGCTAAAGGGTGTTGAAATTTCTGGAAAAAATTGTTTTTTTCTTCAAAACTCCCGCACTTTTCGAGATATTCAGCCCAAATTTGGAATTCAAGCTATTTTTTGCAGCCTCTACATTACACTTCCTAGATTTCAACTGAAATTCACAAGGTGTTTTCTTTTCCGAGGCCATATCTCCTTTTGCACTTTCAAACTTTTTTGCTGTACGCGTACAATCAATTTTCGTGATCAATTTCATTCAATTTAGAAACTTTTTCGACGCTTGTAATTTTTTCGTATCTCCAACCGTTTTCGAGTGAAAATTATTGAATTTGATTTGTTTGCTATTCGCTAAATAGTAAAAAATTATTGAAATACTCGATAGGTATGCACAAAATTTGCTTTTATTTTGATAGCTCGTCTTCTGGGACGAAACTTATACTTATTCAATATCAAACTAAAAAAAAAACAATTGAAACCTAAATAAATTGCTGGAAGTGTCCTCCACATGCAAGAATACAGGCCTTCTTCGCATATGATCACGTACTCTTTGAATGTTCCTGTAGTATTTCTTATTGTGTCACAAATGGTTATTCTTCGATTTCTTAATTCTTCTAATGTGTTCACTGTATTGATATAAACTAAACTTTTGAGATTTCCCTATAAGAAAATGTCTAAACTATTTAAGTCTGGGGACCTAGGACCATGGTTCTGATCCACCCCGACCTATCCATCGGTTGTCGAATGTATTATTCAATAATTCTCATGGCACATCCTCGAGCAATAAAAGTACCTCCTCCTCAAGAAATTGCCAATAAGCGGGACCGTTTAGTCTGTTAGGCAAAAAAAGAATGGCCCAATCAAATAATATCCAATTATTCCGACCCAGACATTTAGTGAGAATTGTTCTTGACGATGAGATTCTTCAATCAAATGGGGGTTTTCCTTAGACCAATAATGATTTTTGTGAAAATTTGTGATAGCAGTTCTCGAAAAGTTAGCTTCGTCTGTGAACATTATTTCAGTATCAAAATGAGCATTTTCTCTAATTTCATCTAAGAACCATCGGCAGAAATTCAGTCTTGAAGGAAAATCTCGAGGAAGTAGAGTTTGGACGCGTTAAATATGAAACGGGCACAATAAAAAGTCGTGGAGAATCCTCCAAACTAGAACATGTAAAATGTTCAACTGATTCCCATTTTTCTTGTATTCACATAAGGATACACAACAATACAATTCAAAACTGCTTTCTCAATATCTGGAGTTCTCATAGTTTGAGTTGCACCTTTTAAATGATTATTTGCAGTGAAAGTACCAGTTTCCCCAAACTTCTGTGGATATTTGAAAATGTTCGCCTGTCTGGTGTTACTCAATTTAGAAAGCACACCTGATATAATTGACTAGCTTCTGTTATGTTTCCGTCAGCCAGACCGTACATGCAATGGATATCAGCCAATTTGGCGTTAGTAAAATTAGCCATTTTTCTTACAGCAATAACTTCAAAAGTCATAAAACGTTAATTTAATAAATAATTTGAGCAGACACTTGTTCAACTTTAGCAACTGTCAAAATAAATAAATGAATGAAAAAATCAAAGCCTACTAGCCATTTTTTTAATTAGAAATGCTTTAATTTCAGCGAACGCATACAATCGTTCAATAATTTTTTTTTCGCGAATGGTCGGAGATACGAGAAAATTACAGGTGTCAAAAAAGTTTCTAAATTGAACGAAGATCACGAAAATGTACGCTGATTAGTGGCACAATGCAAAAAAGTTTTTGAGAGGGCAAAAGAAGACATTGGAAACACATTGTAGATTCTAGTTAAAATTAAGGACGTGTAATGATGGAGGCTGTGGAAATAGCTTGCATTCCAGATTTGGGCTGAATATCTTGAAAACTGCAAGGGTTTAGAAGAAAAAACTAATTTTTCCTGGAAATTTCAACACCCTGTAGCTCCGTAACGAAGCTTTTGCGGACCTATGTTTATATGATTTTTTTCCTAAAATTGCACGTAGATTCACCCCCTCAAGTTGTGACATACTATTATATAACACCCTGTATTGAGATAAGACTCGAGGCCGAGGCATGTAAGGACGAAACATACTTTTAAAGTGAAACAGTTGTCAATCTAATACTGGAAAGATGAAATATGTAAGAAAAAAGAGGAAGGTAAATTCATTCAAACTTCCAGGAGCCGAATCTGTACTTAAATTGGCTGACACTAGTGACATTTACAACTTCCAGGGGCAAGGCATTCCATGCGGAGTTTGAAATTGTGGCCTCTTAAAATATGAGAAATTAGCGGAAGCAGGAGGATTAGATCACATCCAAAGAGGTCGTGAAGTGCTTTGTAGTTCACAATAACGTGACCTCTTGTGCGTCTATTCGCTAATATGTCTAACCCCATTATCTTTAGACGGTCTTCATAACTTCGCCTGTTTCTGCCATATGGAACGCATATGCTCCCAGATTCGGGTCCTTCAAATTAGAATGTGGGCTCAGGTAGGTCGTGCAAATCTTTGCTGCCACAAGTGGATCACATTGGTTAAATGATCTCGACATCAGATAAAGCATTTTTTCGGAGTTGGAGGTGACTTCCTGAATGGGTCTGCTCCAACTTAGGTCATAATACACGATAATACATAAATCTTTGGTATGACTCTACTGGGTGATCTGCTGCCCGTTAATTGTGTATAGGTGGTTTGGGTTGTTTTTTCCCAACATGAAGTATTTAAGAATTTTGTGTATTAAGAGGTAGCAGCCAGTCATGACACCACTTTCCCATATGATCTAGGTTGACCTATAGTGGATTATAATTATAATAAGATTGTTGAAGATTCTTGCGTCGTCAGCGAATTGTGAGAAGTTAAATTTCAGTATCATTGGCAGATCAGCTTAATATATTAGGAACAATGACCGATCCTTGGGGCACGCCAGTTATAACATTTCTATAAGAAGATGGCTTGTTGGAAATCCTGATGCAATACTCTCTACCACTCAAGAAAGCCCCAACTCACAAAAGTGGTTTCTCCCAGAATCCCAAAGTGTTCAAGTTTTACCAGAAGACGACGGTGGGAACCTTGTCGAAAGAGAAGATATAGTGCAAGATGAAACGCACTCAAGGAGATTTGTTATGACTGATCTTCCGGGAATAATACCATCCTGGTTTGAATGGATTATCTTGTTCACCTCGTTAAGTTCTGATTAATACGACAGTATCTCAAAAATGTCTTATTACGATAGGGTCAAAGAAAAACTGAAAAAAATATGGTGCGTCGAAAGCTATCTATAATGTAAATAAATGGTCAACACTGAATGAAAGTAAATGACAGTCAGCAGTTTTCAAAATGAGCCAAGCCCAAAAGGTTGAGTAATTCAACAAGTAACTTATTATTTTCAATAACCCGTATATTTTAGAATTCGATTCTTCCAATGTTGAAATATTTTCCAATGTATCACAGAACTGCTGGAATAGCTTGAACCACAACGACTTGAGACATACTAAAAAAACTTCATTCAGTAAAATCTACTTCTTTCGTTAGTAATTCATATTTGACATGCTGAAACAGTTTATTGTAATGATAGAACGTGTTAGAAATACAACGATGTGTAATAATAGCAGAGGCTAAGTGCATTAATGTCTCACTGGGATCGACAAAAAATTCGAATGAAACAGTGGCGGTGAGCCAAAACGGGCAAGAGTTGATTTTTTATTTTTTAATATTATTATTCAGATATTCATTCATAAATACACTGCGCCAATAAATTAATGCACAATTTCAATATTTCAAATTTTTCGGTAGGCAACTGATCATAAACAATTTTATTTCGCATCACATATTGATAACTGTAGTTGTTGATCAATGTTAGTTCTTCTTAAAATATGAACCCAGCAGAATGGGCTGAAGCAGCGGTGTTAGATGACTTAGGTTGGACTTATACAAGAAAAGACCGAAGGCTTGGGGTGTCCCTTTCAACTGTTTCCCAATTGATCCGGAGGTAAAAGGAGACTAGTAGACCTGAAAGGAGACCTGGGCAAGGACGACCTCGAGAACAACGGCGATCCATAATCGGTACTCAAGAATTTCCTAGTTTAAAGAACGACTCCTTATTGCTAGACACTTCAAATGCTTCATCGACAGAACAATGGAGTGCAAATTTGCACTGAAACGATGCTACGTCCCAGGGAATGTGGTTTCTGGCCTCGTGTCGAAGCTTGAGGCCCAGCTCTAACCGCAGCATATCGAAGAGCCTGATTGAATTTTGCCAGAGAACATGTCAACTGGTTTTGGTGGAGGTCCAATAAAGATGTGGGAAAGAATTTTTGCTACCATTCACACTGATCTGGTGATCGTGAATAATGGAACCCTGAAGGCTGAAAGGTACGTTACAGACATTTTAGAAGAACACGTTGTTCCAATGGCGGCAAATATGGTGAAAATCTTCAAGATCACGAAATTACTTTAACGGAGTGGTCTGCACAAAGTTCAGACCTTAGTCCGATTGAACATGTCTGGGATATTCTCAATAGAAGATTAAGAAGCCAGCAAAACCAGCCAGCTGCTGGAACGAAATAGTTATTCAATTTGACTATGAATCGTTGATATCAGTAGTGGAATTATCCGGTATTAACAGGTTTTCGGGGACTTTGGTTTTTCCAAAAGTGATAAATTTTCCATCATTAGTTTTAGTTCAATTTTCATTTCCCTTGTTCTTAAGCGTTTTAATGTTTGTGTCCATGGCCCTGAGATCTGTCTGTGACCATTTCAGTATAACAAACGAGTACGTGATGCTCGTGATGGCCTACGCGTTAACTGCCTGGAAAAGTGCTTTCGAGTTGAGTTTAGATTTGATAACTATTTATTCTGCTGTACAGTTTCTCTTTGAAAATGGATTGGATCTCAGCAGCTCTGATATCGAAGACTTACTGGACTCCGAGGTATTTATAGGCTTGCTCTTTAGGTGGTATAGGGATGACAGCGTATTTCATCGAGATAGTAATCTCGTCCCCATCCACTATTTTTCCCATTCTGATGTTCACCACAGCGCACTTATCAGTACCTAGCTCCATATGGATTGCGTCACTGAAAGCTGACACAGTTTCTAGTTGTCCCCTCAACTTGTCGGCATTACCGGCATATAGCTTCAGATCATCCATATAGAGCTGGTGACTGATTCGGGTATTTGTATCCTTGTTGATTATATAGCTGTTGTTCGTTCTGTTGAGTAACGTGTTTATATATATATATATATATATATATATATATATATATATATATATATATATATATATATATATATATATATATATATATATATATATATATATATATATATATATATATATATATATATATATATATATATATATATATATATATATATATATATATATATATATATATATATATATATATATATATATATATATATATATATATATATATATATATATATATATATATATATATATATATATATATATATATATATATATATATATATATATATATATTTTGTATATATATATATATATATATATATATATATATATATATATATATATATATATATATATATATATATATATATATATATATATATATATATATATATATATATATATATATATATATATATATATATATATATATATATATTTTGTAAGAGAGAGTAGACATTTTGAAATTTTGAACACCAGTTACAGTTTTTAAATCTCTTTCGTGAAAATATGATTCATTAATTTTTCTTGGTTCCAGTTCATGTTTCATTGAGTATTATAAGATATTTGCGTTTTCGAATTTAATGTTCAAAAGTTGATGTACTGTTCAGAAGCCAGATCAATGTAGTAGTTTTTCTAAAGAAAAACGGCTACTTATAGATCAGTTTTCAGTAGTTCAGCTAACAAGAAAATACCACTAATTTTGTTCATTTTACAATTTTTCATTTAGCCTTTCAAAATACCAGGTATACAAAATTTTTCACCATTAATACTTGCAAAAATTTCGTAAAATCAAGAAGTGTTAAAGAACTCATTAATTATCAACTTTTCGAAAAACTGTAATAGGACATTTTTGTTGCAAATGACTTGTACTCTCACTTACTGAAGTTTGGCACCTTTTATAGTAGACACCTGTATATATATATATATATATATATATATATATATATATATATATATATATATATATATATATATATATATATATATATATATATATATATATATATATATATATATATATATATATATATATATATATATATATATATATATATATATATATATATATATACATACATATATATATACATATTGACGGTGAACATCCTAAAGACTTGTAACAGTTATATAAATAAATTTTCTTCCAATAGGTGATTATTTTCAAAGGATATAAAATATAATAAGTATTCAATGGTATACATTTTGTCAAAAATGTACCGGGAATTGATTATTCAAAGAATCTGCTTAAAACGATTGCCAAAATTTTTATTGTTGCAAGTTGGCAAAACTGTATTTTATACTGACGCGGAGTTTGAACGCGATCTCTCATTCAGTTTGTTAACAGTGCTCGATTTTTTTAAGTTCTCACAACTGTGTTCTGCGATTTTAACAATGGATATCAATATCGAACGAAGAATTTTGTATTGCAAATGGAATTAAAAATGTTACAGAAGGCTTATTGTGAATCGACTATATAAAAAGCACGTGCATATGAGTGGTATGGTGTATTCAGCCGCGATGGAGATCTCATGGAAGATTCGCTCTGTTCGCCCATCATAATCTTCAACAGAAGTTAACATCGACAAAGAGAATCAAATGGTAATTGAAATTCGTCATTTAAGTTTAAGAGGTATTGGCAATGAAACCGAAAAATCCACGTTAAAGTCGATTAAAAGTCAGAGTAATGTTGACTATTTTCTGTGATTATCGCGGTTTGTGCACTCGGAGTTCTTACCAGAAGGTAAGACGGCAAAAAAAGAAAAAAGGCCAGATTTATGGAAAAAAACTCATGGATTTTGCAACACAACACTCAACAAACACCATCGAACAACCATCGTATTGACCTGACATGGTTCCGACCCACTTTTTTTTCCAAAATTCTAATAACCATTTTGAGGTACTCGTTCTCCATCGATAGAAGACATAAAAGAGGATTCGTGGCGAGAACTGAAGTCGAGAACTGAAAAAGCGTTTGAAGAAAGTTTTGATGATTGGATTATTTGTTGGCGTAAATGTATATTTCGGAAGGGGCCCATTTTGAAGGCGACACAACAAATTTGGATGAAAAATGAATATTTCATTGACCAATTTCTGGTACTTTTCTGATAGAATTTATAATAATCTGCCCAAAGGAAAGGAAGCTCGTAGATCCTTGTATGATTATATCAAATTCCTTCACTATTTCATTTTTGAAAGCACGCTACTGAAATAATGGTATCACCATTCATACAGCGGTAGCTTCGTTAGAAATGCGTGTCATGCACTCAGAGCTGACGTCGTTATAGCCGCAATTTTATGTCTAAGACAATCATATAGTGATGAAAATGAAACAGCTTTAAGAGTACAATAAAACTATTATCCACTTTTTGCGTTTCAGTCTCGAGTTATATACATTTGTTGATGTTATTTTTTAATTAGAACATAGCTACACATAATATCCGTTATTAACGTTCAGTTTTCGAATTCTCATTTCTATTCAACTAATTCAACATGACACGTAACAAACAGCCAGCGATACGCGCGTGAAAGAGATGGATGGTACTTGAAAAATGCCACGTAGCGATTAAGATTCGCGTGATTCTCCAATTGGGTGTCTAATGGTAACATTATCAACTTAGTAAGCAGTTAAGTTGTCCCATTAAGTCTGAAACGCAGATCGTTCTGATCGGAGGAAAGGAAAAAACAAGAATAAAAACATTAAATAGTAAGTAACACAGGGGTGTTAACAAGTTTTCAGTAATGAATTTGATTTCAATTATAGATTGCTAAGGTATGAGCACGACGCAAAGTCTGGACATCATAAAAAATTAAATTGAAACTGTGTGAAACTTGAGCTACCTGCAAGGTAGGTAAAGAAGCTGTTATCAATCATTTTTACGGAAGAAGTTTATCATATTTCAATTAATAATTCAAAATTCTTCTCGGTGGAGAAAAATTGACAAGTTATTCAAATTTTCTATGCTTATTCCTAAAAGTGAATTAATATTCCTTACTGGAGAAACAAAATTCGGGTTTTCAAAAATAATTATGTTTGTTATATTAAATGTATTCGAATTATCAATAATTTCCTCCTTAAATCCTAAATACCCAACGTTCAACCATAGAAATGATTTTATACAGAGATATCTATGGAATTATTTTGTGAACATTCTCAAAATAAGAAATCACAGAATAATCTAGAGAAACTATCAATGACGGATTGACAAGAGTGAACCACAGAGAAGGTTCCATTAAAATAATTATTAATTATTCATGTTTCAAATTTTCGTTGAATAAGGAAGGAAGACAGTGGACTGATAACACAGCTCTACAAAAAAAAAAATTTTTATTGTTGCCCTGGATATCATCGCAAATTTTTATGTTTTCAAGTGCCCAGATTACGAATATATTCATGAAAGTTCTCAATGTGCTCGTATTTTCATGATTTTTGCATTTCTTATATTTTGAACAATTATAAGCTTGTTAGAAATAAAATTTAATTTTCCAGTCATGATTAGGCTTCTGCGCAACTTTTTCGCGCATACAAACATCACCTGATCCCCACTCTCAGAACCCTTGCTCCACAGAACAGCTGAGATCTCAGTTATTTGACAATATTGAAGTACATATACACGTAAATCTGGATAGTGTCATGGATTAATTGTTTCAATTACTGAATGTCCATTCTTATATATTTGTCTTCTAGTCTAAAATATGAGTTCGTCACGAGGAAAGTGTAAATATTGTAGTGATTTATTTTGTTATATTTGCGGTGTTTATATACCAAAAAACAAAAAGAAATATCACCGACTTTGTCAAGGAGACTTATGTTGAATATTTTGGTTTCAAAATAGACAAATTAGGTAAACCATGGGTTCCTTATGAAGTTTGTAAGTTCTGTGTTGAGTCTTTATGGTTGTGGAAAAAGGTGAACGTTCTGGATTAGACTTTGGTATTCCTATGATCTGGCTGGAGCCTACGAATCATTTAGATGATTGTTACTTTTGCGTAGTAGATGTTAAAGGTTTTAATCGAAATCAAACGTGGAGATACCCAGACTTACAGTCTACGAAATGTCCGGTTCTAGACAGTGAAAATCTCCTCGGCCCATATACATTTCAAAAGTAATTCGCATGCCCTCAGAAACAATGATGTTACCAAATTCACAGAAATCGGGACCATCTACTAGTGGAAGTGAATGGGAAGGTGAAACATCTACGCCAAAGTTATTTTCTCAAAATGAACTCAGTGATTTAATAAGTGATCTCAATTCATCAAAACAAGGATTAGAACTGTTAACCTCAAGATTGAAAGAAAAAAATTTATTGGCGCCAACAGTAACAATTACAACATACAGAACGCGAGAAAAGAGTTATTACAATTTTTAGTGAAAATGAAGGATTAGTGTATTGTAATGATATCGCGAAGCTGCTTATATACATGGGTTTAAAAGAGTACAAATCTACTGAATGGCGCCTTTTATTGATAGTTGCAAAAGAAGTTTAAAATGCGTCTTATTGCACAATGGAAATAAATTTGCATCAATTCCAATTGCCCATTCAATGAAACTCAAAGAAGAATATGAAAATGTAAAATTAGTTTTAGAGAAAATTAAATACTCTGAGCATCAATGGCCGATCTGTGTGGATTTAAAATGGTTAATTTTTACTTGGTCAATAAAGTGGATATACCAATTACCCTTGCTTTATTTGTATGTGGGATAGTAGAGCAAAGCAACTTCATTGGGAACAAGATGTTTGGCCTGTAAGAAATTCTTTAACTTGCGGTAAAGCCAACGTAATAAGGGAGACGCTGGTGAGCTCTAATACGGCAATTGATGAAAGACTCTGATTTTATCAAAGTTATGACTGTTCCGGAAAGTAAAGCTTGGAAAAGTTTTGTGTTGGTTGTCGAAAATTTCATAGGTAACCATAAAGCAGCAAATTATGAAGAAATTGTGCAAAATATGCTGACAAACCTTCAGACTTTAGGAGCAAATATGAGTATTAAGTTACACTATCTCCGCAATCATCTAGATAAATTTCCGGATAATTTAGGAAATTATAGTGAGGAACAGGGAGAGCGGTTTCATCAAGATCTAAAAGTGATGGAAGAAAGGTATCAAGGTCGATGGGATTGTCACATGATGGCAGATTACTGCTGATCTTTGAAAAGAGATTGTCCCTTGAAAAATTATAGAAGAAAAGCTCATAAAAGGCGTTTTATGGAAATATGAAATGTATTTTCGACATTTTCCTCTTTATTTACTTCGATGTATCCGAATTTCTCAAAACATAACTGACATTATAAATATATCTGTTATTTTGTTTCTTGTTTTACGATTTTTGTTATGTAAAATGAAAATAAAGATTTAAAAAGAAATCAGAGCAAATCCTACAAAATCATTGATAGTTTCACGAATTGTGTGCATAAATAGACCCAAAATCATTTTCATATCTAGGGCAACAAAACCATTGAAGACAGTATAATCTTTACCTAGAGCGGTACTGGAAGTCAGAACACCCTGATATTCAATTGTTCAAAAAGTTGGAATATAATCTGATCAATGATGTATCTTTCGAGAAACGCGAGCTAAAGAATACGTTAAAGAAAATAAGGAAAAAAGTGGAACATGATTGCAGTTGTTAACGAAAATCCTGAAATATCAACCAGAGTAATAGCCTGTGAGATTCTCAGCTCTTCGGATCTTTTCGTATGGAGACTTGTGAAAGATAAAGCTTACACTAAGCGCCTGGAGGGCAGAGAAGATGTGTTACAGTGATTTCAGAATGTCGTTATATAAATTTGTGCATTTCTACCCCGGAATGCTGAAAATTCTGTGGGAAAAAACTAAGAATTTAGAACCATATTTGAAGTATTTCTGATCACTTAATTCGGAAATAGCCACAGGAGAATTCGATACTACTAGGGACTTATTTTTATGGTTGAGTATTAGATATATATGAGCTTTGAGTAAAAAATGTTTATATTTTATATTATTCAATAATTTAATACATAGAAACATATATTTTCGAAAAGTTCCGTTCTTTTCAAGAAGAAATTTCTATCATTCATGTCATATCTTCAGTATTTTTGTTTAAACGTTTTTTAGGAACTACATTCTATTTATCCCGAAGAAAAAGTGCCTCCAGAAATTTTCAACTGTTTTGAAACATATCCAGAAACAAAAGGGTTACGATATATATTGTTAGAAATTCGTCAAATTTAAATTTCTACCGACCTCTTCAAGAATGGTAAACCACAGAGAAGGTTTCATTGTTATTAAAATAATTATTAACTATTTGTCAAGTTCTCGTTTTTTCTCAAATTTTCGTTGAAATAAGGAAGGAAGAAAGTGGACTGATAATCTTTACCTTGAGCGGTACTGGAAGTCAGAACACCCTGATATTCAATTTCTCAAAAAGTTGGAACATAATCTGATCACTGATGTGTCTTACAAGAAAAAAGTGAAACATGATTTCAGTAGTTAATTAGAATCCTGAAATATCAATCAGAGAAATAGCCTGTGAGATTATCAGCTCTCTGAATCTTTTCGTATGGAGACTTGTGAAAGATAAAGCTTACAACACGTGCCTGGATGGCAGAGAAGACGTGTTACAGTGATTTCAGAATGTCGTTATATAAAATTCTGCATTTCAATCCCCGAATGCTAAAAATTCTGTAGGAAAACTTAGAATGGAATTTAGAACCATATTTGAAGTATTTCTGATCACTAAATTAGGAAATACCCACAGGAGAATTCTACCGATACTACTAGGGAATTATTTGTATGGTTGAGTATTAGATATATAGGGTGCGCCAGAGAAATCCGGACAACTTTTTTCCATTATAACTTTCGCAATTTTAGAGCTAGATCATTCGTTCTTGCTTCATAGGAAAGCCAAAGGACGGATTTTCAGAAATTGTATTGAAATTTCACTTCCGGTGAATTTCAATATGGTTGACTCATTCGAAAATGAGCAATATTTCAAGATAGCTGGAATGTTTTCCTTTCACCAGAAAATTCGAATGGGGCATTCAGTCGATAATTCAGTCTTTTCCGAACAATTTGACATATTGATCTTGAAAATATTCCAAGAATTAGTAAAAAAGTAGCGTCAAGAATATTTTTCATTCTGATTTTCAGCTGACATCGAAAAATTTTTTTCACCTCATGGCCGTGGCACTCCAGAAGTTGTTGTGTTTTTCATGGATGTTCTAAGAAGACAAAGAATCATATTTTACTAAAACCAACCTAAAATTTGATTTCCGTTCGAATTCAAAATGGTCGTCTCACTCAAATATTAACAATTTTCCCCGCGCATTAAAAAACTTTTCGCAGTCGTAATGAATCAACTGCGTAATTCCTTCACTAGATTGAACCTTTCCCATTATTCTGAAGGGTTGAACTCGAATATTGATTCAGAATTGTGCCAATTGTCGTCAATGTTTCTCTTCTCCACCATCATATGCACCTCCCGTTGTGAAACCTCTGAACATAGACTGCATTAATTAACTCTATGATAAACAACAAATAATGAAATGTCATCGAGTTTTAGACGACATCTGGTTTGAATTCGAATTTTATCTTGGTGTTGCTTGCTTTTGACGTTTGAAATTGTTGACAATGGTTTTAACAAATGAGGATGAGCGTTTCATTGAATGTTTATTTGTGCGTGGCACAAATTTCGCCAATTTCCAGCCAGAAGTACAATCTATGATCTTGAGGAAAAAATTCGGACAACAGGGACGTTAGGAAAAAATCAGGTACTGGTGCAGCTAGAACTGTAAGAACACAGGTACTCGCCTTTTTTCTAATCTGTTTCAAGCATCAACTCTACATTTTGTATTACGAACTCAATTGAGAATTTCAGGATAATATCACTGGTCTACAATGGTTTTGTTGCCCTAGATATGAAAATGATTTTGGGTCTATTTATGAACACAATTCGTGAAACTATCAATGATTTTGTAGGATTTGCTCTGATTTCTTTTTAAATCTTTATTTTCATTTTACATAACAAAATTCGTAAAACAAGAAACAAAATAACAGATATATTTATAATGTCAGTTATGTTTTGAGAAATTCGGATACATCGAAGTAAATAAAGAGGAAAATGTCGAAAATATATTTCATATTTCCATAAAACGCCTTTTATGAGCTTTTCTTCTATAATTTTTCAGGGGACAATCTCTTTTCAAAGATCAGCAGTAATCTGCCATCATGTGACAATCCCATCGACCTTGATACCTTTCTTCCATCACTTTTAGATCTTGATGAAACCGCTCTCCCTGTTCCTCACTATAATTTCCTAAATTATCCGGAAATTTATCTAGATGATTGCGGAGATAGTGTAACTTAATACTCATATTTGCTCCTAAAGTCTGAAAGTTTGTCAGCATATTTCGCACAATTTCTTCATAATTTGCTGCTTTATGGTTACCTAGGAAATTTTCGACAACCAAGACAAAACTTTTCCAAGCTTTACTTTCCGGAACAGTCATAACTTTGATAAAATCTGAGTCTTTCATCAATTGCCGTATTTGAGGACCATCAAATATTCCACCTTTCAATTTTTCCATACTAAGCTTCGGAAATTTTCTGCAAATGTAATTAAAACAATTCCCGTCTTTGTTCAACGCTTTTACAAATTGCTTAATCATACCTAACTTAATATGTAATGGTGGAAGTATGATTTTGTCTCTGCTCACCAGCGGCTCCTTATTACGTTGGCTTTACCGACAGTTAAAGAATTTCTTATAGGCCAAACATCTTGTTCCCAATGAAGTTGCTTTGCTCTACTATCCCACATACAAATAAAGCAAGGTTATTTTGTATATCCACTTTGTTGACCAAGTAAAAATTAACCATTTTTAAATCCACACAGATCGGCCATTGATGCTCAGAGTATTTAATTTTCTCTAAAACTAATTTTACATTTTCATATTCTTCTTTGAGTTTCGTTGAATGGGCAATTGGAATTGATGCAAATTTATTTCCATTGTGCAATAAGACGCATTTTAAACTTCTTTTGCAACTATCAATAAAAAGGCGCCATTCAGTAGATTTGTACTCTTTTAAACCCATGTCTATAAGCAGCTTCATAACTAAAAAATTGTAATAACTCTTTTTCTCGCGTTCTGTATGTTGTAATTGTTACTGTTGGTGCCAATAATTTTTTTTCTTTCAATCTTGAGGCTAACAGTTCTGATCCTTGTTTTGATAAATTGAGATCACGTATTAAATCACTGAGTTCATTTTGAGAAAATAACTTTGGCGTAGATGTTTCACCTTCCCATTCACTTCCACTAGTAGATGGTCCCGATTTCTGTGAATTTGGTAATATCATTGTTTCTGAGGGCATGCGAATTACTTTTGAAATGTATATGGGCCGAGGGAGATTTTCACTGTGTAGAACCGGACATTTCGTAGACTGTAAGTCTGGGTATCTCCACGTTTGATTTCGATTAAAACCTTTAACATCTACCACGCAAAAGTAACAATCATCTAAATGATTCGTAGGCTCCATCCAGATCATAGGAATACCAAAGTCTAATCCAGAACGATCACCTTTTTTCCACAACCGTAAAGACTCAACACAGGACTTACAAACTTTATTAGGAACCCATGGTTTACCTAATTTGTCTATTTTGAAACCAAAATATTCAACATAAGTCTCCTTGACAAAGTCTGTGATATTTCTTTTTTGTTTTTTTGGTATATAAACACCGCAAATATAACAAAATAAATCACTACAATATTTACACTTTCTTCGTGACGAACTCATATTTTAGACTAGAAGACAAATATATAAGAATGGACATTCAGTAATTGAAACAAAATATTAATCCATGACACTTTATCCAGATTTACTTCAATATTGTCAAATAACTGAGATCTCAGCTGTTCTGTGGAGCAAGGGGTCTGAGAGTGGGGATCAGGTGATGTTTGTATGCGCGAAAAAGTTGCGCAGAAGCCTAATCATGACTGGAAAATTAAATTTTATTTCTAACAAGCTTATAATTGTTCAAAATATAAGAAATGCAAAAATCATGGAAATACGAGCACATTGAGAACTTTCATGAATATATTCGTAATCTGGGCACTTGAAAACATAAAAATTTCAATGATATCCAGGGCAACAATAAAAAAAATTTTTTTTGTAGAGCTGTGTATTCAGCGAATCTCTGCATTAGCAGTCAGCCCTATCAGAATTTCAGGAACCAGCTTGAGTGTTTCCCAAATGTCTCAGAGATGCCAAACCTTAAAAACCTCTGTTTTCGGAAGCACTATAATTTTCAATTGACTCAAGCTGTCAGAGAGCGCAGATTAGAGCGATGCAGAAATTTATTAAATAGATTCAGATTCACAAATTGTATTGATCTATTTGAAAGAAAGCTACTTATTCAACCCCGCAATTGCTCATATGCAGCAAGTTTATTCAACAAGGCTGCATGACAAACCCTATCGAAGGCTTTACAGATGTCGAGGGCTATTGCTCTAGATTCCCCATGCTTTTCCATCTTCTCTAATAAGAAGTAGAAACGCAGATTTGCAGCAATTGGCACTGACAGTCTTCGCCATAGACCAGAATTGTCTAGTCCCGCTTGCCTGTTCAAGAAGTTTATTAGTTAACCCTTCGTTGAAATTGGCCGTTGCTCTTGCAGTTGTCAGGTTGCATACGTTTCGTTTTCGTACGAAGGTTGTTCTTATTTCCTCTGTTGGATTTATCTCCCATGACTTGTAAGGTCTGCTTTTGGCTGCAGAGGGTCTTTCGCAGTCTTTGTTGAACAATGGCTTTTGTGATATTGTTCTTTTCATGGAATGAGGGATGTAGAGATCCATTCCTGCATGAATGATTTCTGTAACAGATTAAGTGCACACATTATCTAATATTGTTGATATAGTTTCGAAGATTTTGGGGTGTCTACACACTTACTCTATCAATGGCCAATCTGTGCCTGACACTCAACTTGAGTAATTTCAAATTACTTGTTTTAGTATTATGGCGAAGTATATTTAATGGCCTTTTAATCTTCAAAGCCCACTGAAACATGATGTCACTATTGCAAAATCTTTCAGAATTGCTACATAGATTTTCAGAATTTTTCAATTTTTGGCTGAAGTATGAATTTTCCTTGTTGTCGAATTCATGGAAAACTCTTCCTCATCATCATCCGTGTGAGCTGAATTTTTTAAAATAATATTGTCGATGTCAGAATCGAGTATTTTGATGGAGGATGTGTGTAAAGCACAGAAAGTGATTATTTTGGGGATCGATTTCATGATTTAAGCGTCTTAATTCATTCATGAAAGTGATGTTACTATTGGTATATTCGGTTGTTATCGCTTGTACTGACTTTTATAGCTTGTAATATAGCAAGAAGAATAATTCGGCTATTGAGGTATAGGTATGTTGACCATGACCTAGAAAAAAAACCCAAGAGAATGGAATGAAGTTTCCATTTCGTATCTATAATATGAGCAGTTATCACATACTGAGAGACCACCCATCATCAATTGTGAAAGACAATTTTATGTTACATTTTCCAACTCTCGCTAAACTGCGCTACAGTTTTTTGGAATCTAAGGAACATATTGATATATAAATACCAGATATTAATGAGATATGTCAAAACAATCAATGAAAAATAAATCTGGACAAATTTTCAACGTTTCTTGGCCACTTTCCATTCGTAAAATAATTTTAAAATTCGACCTGTTTCTGATATCGTTTGTGAAATTCATTCCTTATGTTCACGTCACAAACGTTAAATAGTACTGATGAAAAAATATTTGGCTTCGATTTCAATTTTTACTTGATAAAATATTATTGGGGAACTTTCTTTAGGTTCTTCTTCTTATTGATGTCTATTAATAGTAATTCCAAAATCATAGAAGAACAGGTTGAACTCTGAGCAGAGAACTCAAAACTAAGGTATAGATTATAGAATTGTACACTGGTTGACAATTCCATTAGCAAGTTGCTACAACACATAATCGAGCCAATTCATGGTAAAATTTTCATTAAAATGATTTTGGAAGGATGACACCAGAAATTATCAAGATTGAAATCAAAATTCAGCTGTAGATTTTGAAATAGAGTTACAAGTGTCAACTGAATAAGGTTTGTCAAATTATCGAAAATATATTCAATGAATACAATTCTTCACGAAATAAGAACGTCAAGAAAGGGCCAGTAAATTCATCAATCGTGTGTTTTAATTACTGTCGGACCAGAAGTGAACAAGATGCGGTGACCCGTGCAGCGATTGGTGCTGTAATTATTCCGAGAGAGGTGCTTCCTGTTCAATGCAGATATCCCGCATCCGGTGCGTACCAGCGCCTACTTAGATCGCGTAGTTTGTGTATGCTTTGTGCCTTTGACGCTTTGATCTACAGCTACTGGATGATGGAAGCAGATCTCTCGCTCTGTATTACTTATATTACTGATGGATGGTAATTATTTTAATTATACTACTTCGCTGCGAGCTGAGTGCTCATTTACGATCAAATTGATTTTCTGAAATCGCAGCTACTATCGATTATCCGGGGGATTTTTCGTAATAATATGCAATATTACGTGAGTACATCCTGAAACGGAAGACCGCAAATGGAACAACATTGTAGAGGAATAATTATTAGTATTCAAATGCTTTGGATCTCGTTGTAGGTACTACGAGTTTTTTAGAGGCGCGTCGAGTCACGATTCAGTGGCAATTGAAGACGATATTGAAGTTTTTTGGTGGGATGCTAAAAAGGAGAGGAAAAGTTTAATTATTAGCACACAGAAGAAAGGTAAGAAATGTGACAAGGACTAGCATGATTTGTACCGTTTTATGTCAATCAATTGTAATAATTTAGGGTATTTAGCATAATGAATCCTACAGGTTCAAGTACAGAAAGGTATTAACAACGTTCATGTACAGAGTGGACAGATTACGACGTTTTGGTATTGTAGCTATGCGAAATATTGCGAATAGTGGAAAATGAAGCCCTCTTTTTCGTGTTCTGTTTTCGTGAGGAATTCATTACCGCAAACTGATTCAAGATAATTTTTTCGTATTCAAGTTATTCGAAAAGTTTCGAAATTCTCAGAATCAGTTAAGTGCCGATATTTCAATTATTTTTGAAGATATGTAAGAATTGTTTTCTAAAGGCACACAATGTCATTCAATAGGCACTTTTTTGCGTAAATAACATTAGGTGCGTAAATTTCTATTTTGTCAACGGTTTTGAGTTATAATGCAAACTTGAGTTTTCTAAATATGAACCAACTTTGACTTAGTTGGATAAATAAATAATTTTTTTGTTTTCCGATATTATATCACATCTGCACTCAATTTTTTCATCTACGCCGTATTTTCATCAAAAAACGAAAATTGTATAACTTACCCCAATTTTAGGTAATACCTCTTTGTCCATTCACATAACGTACATGGAATTATTGAATTAGCTAGTGGATGTTCTGTTCTCTCATTATAACGGTCGATAATTAGTTCTTGCAATGACAATTCAGATGAATTATTCAATGTTTTATCATCAAGTTACAACTATTGTGTGAAAATAATATCCTTTGTGATTACGAAGTGACCATTCCGTACGAAAATTTTGAACCCCTATCGGCCATGTGGCATTACATCCGTCCATCAATGTTCACTTTGACGATTGAATATGCCATCACTGATGTAAACTTCATGAATCTAGATTATTTCTCGGAAAAACGGTTTTCTTCAGATTTTCGCAGAAACCAATTGCAAAAATCGAATAGACGTTGGAAATCTCTTGACTGCAAAAACTATGATATTCTCATTTCATAAGGCTTATATCGATTTTTTTCAGAATACTAAATGCTCGACTTTTAGTTCCAATTTGTGTGCTTGAAACCGATGGGTTGGTATTTACACTACCCATTACAACAATTATTACATCCCCTCAGTCAATTACTTCATATTCCTATTTTCTTGGGAGGTTGAATGAGGTTTTTTCTTAATTTATCAAACATACTGCTATGAGGTTGTCACCTCTAAGGAAAACGATCCAAATGAGTAACGTCTGCAGCATCAGCATCGAAATTATTTGAATATAACGTTCAGTCATATCAAACTGTTCAACATTTTCGTACGGCTTTGTCACTTCGTTATTACAAACGGTACTGTATACACAACAGTTATAACTTGTAGAAAAAACATTAAAAAATGTATTTGAGTTGTTATCTCAAGAATTGATATCTAATATAATGAGTGCACATACTTAGTTCGATTCAACATAAACAAATACCTATAGAATGTCAAAACGATTTTTATATATCTTTTAGAACAAAACTTTACTAATATTCAGAATTTGCAAATAACTCAAAAACGTGTAGTTGGAATCTGTCAACAGCAATGAACTACTCACACAAAAAGAATACGGGGGTTCATTTTCTTCTATTCACAATATTTCTCATAGCTCAGAACTAAAACGTTGAGATCTGAACTCCATCGGACGAATTCACACGATTGCGTACATGGTCAAATGTAAGCGATAGAACCCATAGCGTAGATAGCTTCTTCATATTCAAGTATCCATGCAAAATGTGATGTACTCGCTCAGTTGAAATGCGTATCACCTCATCCCCTCACTGATTTTCATTCTTCCAACGTTTAATATAATTCCACGGATTTTCTCAATCATTGATACTGATGATGTCTAGATTCTTTAAACTTAAGACAAGGAGAATCATTCGAAAATTCGTAGATCAATGAATAATCCATTCTGACAAGAACTAGTTCTCAAACCTGCCTGCCATGCACGCAGCCATCAAGAGAGACTATAGTTCTTATTAGGAACTTATCAGTCTCGCATATCGCTTTTCAGCATCCTGGACAATAATATCGGAATACCTAACGATTCCAGAAAAGGCGCATCTCATACATACATACGAGAGTCGCCCTCTATGGACCGAGAATATCAACCGCTACCGGACTTCGAGGAAAGCAACGAACAATAAGAAGCAGATGTGAGAACGTAAAAATTCCTGCACTTGCAGACTATCGTGAATAGCATCACGGTTTAAATGAGCGAAATAGTCCCGTTGGCTTCGGCGCTCTAGACCACGACGTTTTCAGGAGAAACCTCATTTAGGATAATATTTTATAAAACAGAGTCCAGATACTTTTTATCTAGCCTTTCCTCGATTTGAGTAATGGTTTATTTGCGCAAGAAACATGTGCACGAAAATCATATTGTAGTATTTCTGTTAAATTTAAAAATGTCTTCTGACAGTAACTGTCAGACACAAACTTAATGGTGCAGTTTGTTGAAGATTTTTCTGTAGTATATAAAGTTGCCATGCGGGAAATTCAAAACTTCACTAACTTATCAAACGGACCTCATACTAATGCAGGAGATGAATAAGCGGATGATCTGACTAGAAATGAATTGAAGCCACCGCTAGAAGGATCAAAACCTACCTGCGACGCGCGTATAGAGATGGAGACAAATAAAATACTGCATGCCTGGCAATCAATGCAAAAATTAGAAGCTTTGAAAGAACTAGGAATAAAGCCTTCTGAAAGGTTCACTTTGAATGCTGTGATTGAGAGAAAATAGGTGAATAAGAAGGATTAGAGGATGAGACAGTGAAACGCGTTCTGTTTGACTATCAAACCAAAAAGATTCCAGCTCTTAGCCCGCTAGGTACAGAGAAGGAAAACATTAGAAACACCAATCAGAAGATTTATGGGAATGATGGGGTTAATCAGATGAAGTATCAGATAATCGCAAAGAAAGATTCAGCTTATAATCTGCGCCATTTAGACCTGAGGACTCAGTAAAATGAAAGAAACAGAATTCTCTATGAATCGTATCACAGGCTACTCCTAGCAAGAACTTCTTAAAAAACCCTTGATCGAATCAGTCGAATTTCGTCAGTGTTTTCCATGACCATATTTCAAATGTCTATACAAATTTAATCTTTTAGACATTAGTAGATTTTCCGAATGCCTTTGCCAATATTTTCAGCTTGCGGGAGTAATTCTACGTGCAATTTCAAGAAAAAATTCATATAAACATAGGTCCGCAAAAGCTTCGTTACGGAACAACAGGGTGGTGAACTTTCCGGAAAAGATTGTTTTTGCTTCAACACTCCAGTAGATTTTGAGATATTGAGCCCAAATTTTGAATGCAAGCTACTTTTACAGCCTCCATCATTACACGTCCTAAATGGTTTTTTCTTTTCCGGAACCATGTCTTCTTTCACCCTTCGAACTTTTTCGAAGTAAGCCATAGCGTACAATCAATTTATAAACTATTTTGACACTTGTAATTTTTTCGTATCTCCAACCGTTTTCGAGTGAAAAATTATTGAATTTGAATTATTTGAATTGTATGCTATTCGCTCAATAAAAAAAAAATAATAGAAATACTCGATAGGTATGCCCAAAATTTGCTTTTATTTTGATAGCTCGTCCTTTGAGACTCAACTTATACTTATTCAATATCAAACAAAAAAAGAAAACAATTAAACACTAAATGAATCGATGGAAGTGTGCTCCACCTGCAAGAATACAGGCCTCTGTCCTTCGCATATTATCACGCACTCTTTGAAATATTCCTGGGGTATTTCTTATCGTATCACAAGAGGTTATTATTCGATTTCTCAATTCTTCTACAAAGTTCACTGTAGTGGTATGAACTAAACTTTTCAGATATCCCCATAAAAAAAAAGTCTGAACTATGTGAGTCTGGGGACCTAGGAGGCCATGGTTCTTGCCCATCCCGACCTATCTATCGGTTGTTGAATGTGTTATTCAAGAATTCCCTAGCTTCTCTGCTGGTGCCCCGTCATGCATAAACCACCTTATGTTTCTCACCAAAAGTGGCACATCCTCGAGCAATAAAGGGGACCGTTTACTCTGTTAGGCAACAAAAAAAGGCCCAATCAAATAATGTCCAATTATTCCGACCCAGACATTTAGTGAGAATTGTTCTTGATGATGAGATTCTTCAATCAAATGGGGTTTTCCTCTGCCCAATAATGATTATTGTGAAAATTTGTGATAGCAATTCTAAAAAAGTAAGCTCCGTCTGTGAACATTATTTCACGATCAAAATGAGCATTTTCTCTAATTTTATCTAAGAACCATCGGCAGAAATTCAGTCTTGAAGGAAAATCTCGAGGAAGTAGAGTTTGAACGCATTGAATATGAAACGGGTAGAATAAAAATTCGTGGGGAATCCTCCAAACCAGAACATGTGAAATATTCAACTGATTTCTAATTTTTCTTGTATTCATATGAGGATTCAAATCAATACAATTCAAAACTGCTTCCTCAATATCTGAAGTTCTCTTAGTTTGAGTTGCACTATTTCAATGATTATTTGCAGTAAAACTACCAGTTTCCCTCAACCTTCTGTGGATATTTGAAAATGTTCGCCTGTCTGGTGTTACTCGATTTGGGAAGCGCACCTGATATAATCGCCTAGCTTCTGTTGTGCTTCCGTCAGCCAGACCGTACATGTAATGGATATCAGCCAATTCGGCGTTAGTAAAATTAGCCATTTTTTCTTATAGCAATAACTTCAAAAGTCTTGAAACTAATCCTTAATTTAATGAAAGATTCGAGCAGACACTGGTTCAACTTTGTCAACTGTCAAAATAAATAAAAAAATGAAAAAAATAAAGCCTACTACTTTTTTAATTAGAAGTGCTTTCAATTCAGCGAATGCATAAAATCGTTTAATAATTTTTCGCTCGAGAACGGTCAGAGATACCAAAAAATTACAAGTATTGAAAAAGTTTTTAAATTGATCGAAGATGACGAAAATTGATTGTACGCTGATCAGTGGCGTATTGCAAAAAAGTTTGAAAGGGCAAAAAGAGACATGGCTCTGGAAAAGAAAACACCTTGTAGATTCTTGTTAAAACTTAGGACGTGTAATGATGGAGGCCGTGAAAAATAGCTTGCATTTCAAATTTGGGCTGAATATCTCAAAAGCTGCAGGAGTTTTGAAGAGAAAAACAATTTGTTGTAGCTCCGTCACGAAGCTTTTGCGGACCTATGTTTATATGAACTTTTTTTCTTAAAATTTCACGTAAATTTACCCCCTCAAGTTGTACCATACTATTATGTAACACCCTGTATTTGGAGATGTAAAGGAAGACATAAGAAAAGTGGACTTAAACATTCACCTTGAGGACAAACCTTTATTACTTTCACACTAAAATTTGATGGAACTCATTAAAAAGCGGAATGATATGGGTTATATAAAGTCCAAAACCACATTATTGATACAAAAATGAATAAGGATGTGGGAACTTTTCATGCACCAAATTAACATGATTACCCATCAAATGAATCCTTGCTGTCGATAAAATAATTTCTACTCGAGTTTTAAAACTAATTCATTCATTGCAATTATTTTTCAAGATCCGCGTGCATCGAACTTCACAAGGGAAACGATCATGGCTATAATGTATCATTTCGCAAATTAAACACGAGTAATCTATGCTCTATTAGTTGCGGATTATTATAATGGTTATGATTTTTTTTCCATTTATAATAGCTCGGCGAGCGCCCCCAGACATTGTTTATTTCTATTTGGTGATCATTTGAATAACAGTAACCAGCATTAACGAACATTAAATGCAAATCGAGTAGTCCGATCATGACCAGCAGTTGCCAGTAAGCGACTATTAAGATCTCAGTCACTGACGTTCGATGGAAGACGTCGCCTCGTGCGACTCGAACGCATTTAATATAGAAACATGTATGACTTGCATGTTGTCGAAGATTCAGAAATCACTCAATTTTTTTAATGAACAGCTATTCTAAACTTATAGGAATATTCATTTAGTTGATCTTGGAGCAAATTGACGCGACAGGAAATATCTGATGGGTAATGATGACTATTATTTTCCATACTTTTTATTTCTGTAAACCAGGGGTTCCCAAACTTTTTTGTACCACGTCCCCCTCTGGTTATTTGGAGTTGTTGAAAAAAGTAAGTACATCTGAACAGCTTTCTTTGAAAGACTGGCGTAAACTTTTAAGTACTTTAACCATAATGAGGGCTTGTCCATTTTTTTCAAAATCGTATCCAGCAGAATTTTTTATTTCTATTCCCTCCTTTTGCAACTCTTCTGGCAGCAACTGTATGTCCATTTTGAACGTGTCGGTTGATAGTTTGTAAAACTCTGACAAGTTAAGAAAGTACCTGCTGAACTCTTTCTTGAGGTTCTTCAAATGGTCAATTATCAAGTTTTTGAAAAGCGGTCCTTCAAAAACCTCCTCAAAACATGCTTCTTCTGAGACTGACACTACTTTGTTGAAACTTGAATAGTTGCTGGGGTTCATTGACACTTTACGTATCCAAAGTTGTAGTTTCTCAACGTACATCTTGATGGCATCCCGATGTGTTACTATATTTGAGTCTGCACCTTGCAGTGTCAAGTTTAGGTTGTTTAACGTGTCAAAAAAGTCTGATGAATAGGCCAAATCTACTTGGTTACTGGGTTTTTGAATGAACTCTGCACTAAGCTCGTTTTGTTTCTGCAGTGCCTAAAACGTAATCACATCACGAAGCTCAAATAGTCTTCCCAACATATTGCCTTTTGATAGCCATCGTACTTTTGTATGGAATAGTAGCGTTTTGTGGTCACTTCCTAAATCTTAACAAAGACTTTTAAATAGTAGAGTATTTAATGCACTGTTCTTTACGTAGTTGACTACTGTAATACATTTAAAACAGCATTGAGTTCGTTTGGGAACGCTTTTGCTGCCAAGGCTTGGCGGTGAATAAAACAATGAATCCCAACCACGTCAGCATTCTTCTGGTTGACCAACTGTACAAAGCCTGAGCGAGAACCGAGCATTGAAGGAGCACCATCCGTGCATACACCAATAAGTTTTTGCCAAGAAAGTTTGTTTTTCGAAAAATTCTGATACTGCTTTCATCACATCTACAGCTTTAGTAGTGGGCACCAGCTCAGTAGAAAACATCAGTTCATCCTTCATTCCTAATGTAACGAATATATACAATCAAATGAGAACATTGTGCTACGGCTGTATACTCGTCAAGCTGAATAGCAAAAAACGGGGATTTTTTTATTGCATCAACCACCTGGTTTTTAATGTCCTCGGCCATATCATCAATTTACGGTGTTATCTGAAAGTGGTATTTGTGATAACTTTTGCCAACTATCAGTCCAAGAACAACATCGGCTGCTTTTAAAAGGTACGGTTTAACAAGCATTTCACCAATAGTGTGACTTTTCTTTTCCTTAGCAATAAGAAGAGATAATTCATAGAAAGCTTCAAGCACTTTTAGAGATGACCGAGTAGCAGAGCCAGTGCTATCTAACTTCATGCGCTTTAAATTCTGAGATTTTGCAGCGAAAAATTCTTTAGGCTTGTCCTTTAAAGAGTCATGTTTGGTTGACAAATATCTCAGAAGACGATTAGGCCTCATCGCGTCATTGCTTAATACTTCATAGCAAATAATACACTGAGGGTGATCAACTTTATCTCTCAGCAAGGAAACAAACCCATATTGAATATAATCGTCAATATACTTGCGTTTCTTTGCCGTGTTCATCTTCTTTGATTCAGCTTCACACAGAACTCACACAACACAAAAAAATTACTCCAATTAAAACGTCGCAACAATTATAGAACACCCACAATACAGCAAAAATGCTGACTGATATTTCACGGAAAGCAATGTGCCAGAACGGACTAGTTACAACTTAAGCATTGAATAAACTGCAAGGTTATTGACATTGGGCTGAAGTTGCGGTGGGGTTGGGGGTGGAAGGGATGCGAGGACACTCGCACTCACACCAAGGCCATACGGAGGTAACGGTACACACGGCCATTGCCGCCCAGGGGGACGGTTTTGAAAACCTTGAACTCTTGTATGCTTTGCAGTTTTTAAAACTGTAGCCTCCTTTGATGAAGTTTACAACTTCATTAAAACTTTACAAAAACAATTATGAGAACTTAGAAAGACTTTATTTCAAAGATTTAAGGAAATTATTTTCTTATTTTTTAAATTTATTTCATTTGGGTGTCACGCCTCTCCTAGGCTTTCTCCACGCCCTCCAGTTTGGGAACCCCTGCTCTAAACCATTTACACTGATTTGTTTGAGTTTCCTTAATGCAAATATTACTCAATTTACTAATACAGTGAACTAGCGATAAAGTCAACTCGAAAAACTCGGGTCTGTTCGCACCTCAGACAACATATGTCTGCAAACGTTTTGTTACCGAAATACAGGGTGTCGAAATCTTCAGAATCCTTCTTATGATTGCTACAGTTTTTCAGATACTTAGTTCAAATCCACATAATCAGATCATAGAAACAACTGTGAAAATCGCAGGCTGGCACTTCTTCAGAGGTGAAGTGTCCTTTCTACCCCTACAACTTTTTTCGGTGCGCCTTGGGCAATTTGAAAATCCTGCCACAGTTTTTGTGTGAAAAATTGAATTTATCAATTTTATGTGTTATGATGAGAACATAATGTAAAGGAAGCGATCATAGTAAGTGCTGAAAATGGCCTCCTTCAGCCATTTCACAGAAGTCTGGAAGTCGACACAAATACAATTGAAGGTCCAAGGCGCATCTTAAATGACTCTGAAGGAAATTGCGGTAACTTAAGTCTTCTGCATCTTGTACAGTTAACCAACGTCGAATGTCCCCAAATAAGAAAGTCTATTGGAGTCTAATCAGGTGAACGAGCTGCCGAACTTGGTGTCCACCTTGGCCTAGCTAGCGACCTGGATATATTTCATTCAAACTCTTAAACTAAAATCAGCAGAACGCCATCGTGCATGTAACTCATTCCCTAGTAAAAGAGTAGGATCAAGTAGATCCGGCAGCTCTTCTGTTAGAAAGTGAGTGTATGAATCTCCATTCAATCTAGGTGGGTTCCCCGAATTTCAGCTCTCTCCACACATTTCCCAATCAGTTTCGCTTTCCCCGCAGTTTGGGGAATTCCCCATAGGTTGGCAACCCTTGTTGAAACATTATTCACACATAAGTTAAACATATGTTGAGTATTCATTTCTACTTCTATTGCTCAAGTTAGCAAATCTGGTAACATTGGAATGTAATTTCGACAGTAATAGATAATAGAGTAGCATTTTGGATGATTTTTATCGGTTTCAAGCTTCTTTGGATCACAAAAAAACCCTACTTACTCTCAACTGGCCGTCAGTGTCCCAAATTAGATGTATCTACATGAAATCTATTTCAATTGATTTTAGGATAGAGCCAGTCACTATACTATGGATTATCTCAGACAACGCGTAGACGATATCATCGAACTAGAACAATGGCCCCCAAATAGTCCCGATCTTAATCCATGCGACTATTTTCTGTGGGGTCATTTGGAAGAAATGGTGTATAAAAATGGTATTATTTTCAATAATTGTGAGGAGCAAAAAATTCAAGAATATTGGAACAATATTGATCAAGAAGTAATTTCGAGATCCATAGAGAGTTGGAGAAGACGGGTGCAGATGGTTGTGAATGCTAATGGAGGTCATATTCCATTCTGAGTACTTGATTTTTGTTATTGAATGTTTTTACTCATGAAATTTATTAAACAAAATCATGCCGTATTATAATTCTCGCCGATGTTTTTAACAGTTGGATATTTGGGAAACAGTCATCTTAATCTTCTTTCCAATGACCCTGTTGTCCGAAATATATCCTCAAGATTGTACTTCTTTTGTAATTAAGGGCTGGAAATTGGCGTAATATTTGCCAAGCAGTATAGCCACGCACAAATAAACATTCAATGAAACGCTTATCCTCATTTGTTAAAACCATTTTCAACAATTTCAAACAACAAAAACGATGATATTTCATTAATTTTTGTTTATCATAGAGTTAATGCATGCAGTCTATGTTCAGAGGATTCACAGCGTGAAGTGCATATGATAGTGAAGAAAATAAACATTATTGACGACAATTGGCACAATTCTGAATCATATTCGAGTTCGACCCCTCAAAATGATGGGAAAGGTTCAATTTAGTGATTGAATTACGCAGTTGATTCATTACGACATTACGATTTGAGGAGGAAGTTGGACATTTTGAATTCGAACGGAAATCAAATTTTAGGTGAGTTTTAGTAAAAAATGGTTCTTTGTCTTCTTAGAATATCCGTGAAAGACACAACAACACAAGACACATGAAGTAAAAAAATATTTCGATTTCAGCTGAAAATCAGAATGAAAAAGATCTTCACGCTACTTTTTCACCAATTGTTAGAATTATTTTAAGATCAATATGTCAAATTGTTCGTAAAGGACTGAGTTATCGACTGAATGCTCCATTCGAATTTTTTAGTGAAAAAAAAGCGTTCCAGCGATCTTGAAATATTGCTCATTTTCCAATAAGTCAGCCATATTGGATTTCACCGGAAGTGAAATTTCGATACAATTTCTGAAAAACCTAGTCCTTTGGCTTTCCAATGAAGCAAGAACGAATAATCTAGCTCTAAAATTGAGAAAGTTATAACGAAAAAAAAATTGTCCGGTTTTTTCTGGTGCACCCTACATATTTGATAAAATTTATAATATCCAAAAACATTTGATGGCTGAAACCTCCTAGAAACAAACTAAAATTACAGATTTCTATATGTAATTGATACATTCTGTTTCCATATTTTTCTTTATTACATTTGGATGATTACCTTATGCACTATCTCAGCTGTTAGCTGGATATAATTTACCTTTCCCAGATTCAGCAATCAAAGGGAATAGGCTCGATTACAATATACTTGACATAAATTTCCTAACTATCCTACATGTATTAAGAATTACAGCTTTTTGCATTTCTATATAGATATTCTTATGCAATTCTAATTTCTTAAGGCTATCATGCAAAGTTTTGGGTATTAACCCAGTGGAGGATACGATGACAGGAACAATATCTATTTTCTCGAGGTGCCACATCTGCTTGATCTCAATAGCAAGGTCTGTATATTTGGACTTTTTCTCCTGGAACTTATTCAGCACGTTGTTATTATTCGGTATGGCGACATCCACCAGCATTGATGTTCTGACTCTCTTATCATACACCACTATGTCCGGCCTATTATTCGTCACCATTCTGTCAGTGATAACAGGCCTATCGTAGTATAATCTGATAGTCATTTTCCAATACGGGCACCGGTTGATACTTGTAATATGGCTGGAAGGTATTCAGAAGTCCGTACTTGTGTGCAAGTTTCTGAAGGATAATGTTGCATACTTGATTATGCCTGTGAAGATAGTCCGTATTGGCCAGTTGTTCGCATCCGGACGTAATATGCTGAATAGTCTCCGATCTTATATGGCATTTTCTGCACCTATCTGTTTGTTATGTTCCGTCCTTCATAATGAATTTTTTGTAGTTGTTTGTAGCGATGACTTGGTCTTGGATGGCCGTAAGGAATCCCTCTGTTTCCGCGAATAATTCTCCTTTCATCAACCATTTGTTGGAGGCTTCTTTGTCAATGTGTGGTTGATTAATCTCATGGTGATGTCGTCCATGCAATTCCTTTCTTGACCATTGCTCTTGTTTTTCAGTATCTGATTGGAACGGTAGATTCAGCAGGTCATCTCTGGTAGCAAGATTTAGTGGTGTATATCCCTATCAACCAACGATACCACTCTATGGAGGTCAGAAGTGAGAACTTTTGCTGAGAAGAATTCTCTGAGATTTTTTATCTGTTCGGTGTGTAAATTGACCACATCTATTAATCCGCGTCCTCCTTCTTTCCGCTTCAAAGTTGTTCGTATCACAGACGATTTTGGATGATGGTTGTTGTACTTTGTTAGCATCGTTCGGGTCTGCCTTTGAATATCATGCAGTTCTGTCTTAGTCCATCTGATTATTCCAAATGAGTAAAGCAACACT
Organism: Cryptolaemus montrouzieri; assembly: GCA_013387265.2. Classification (NCBI taxonomy): domain Eukaryota; kingdom Metazoa; phylum Arthropoda; class Insecta; order Coleoptera; family Coccinellidae; genus Cryptolaemus; species Cryptolaemus montrouzieri. Next base: position 133,542,346 of record JABFTP020000185.1, read on the forward strand.
GGAATGGCATAGGTGTTAATTGCCTTGACTAGATTTTCCGAGTTCAACATTGATTTCAGCACAGTCTTCAGACGCTGACTGTATTCTGAACGAATCTTCTCCTTTGATTGTTTTTGGTCTAGCAATCTGGCTTGTTGGTATCCTAGATATTTGTATGTTTCGCCATCCCTCATGCACTGTATAATATCATATATATATATATATATATATATATATATATTTTTTTGACTAACTTATTTATAATGTTTACATAACACGTTATTTTATTTACTAATCGCACCTCTATAACTGAAATAATCTATATTCGGACCTATATTAATGAAACCCTCTGTAAATGAGACAGATATTTATTTATTCCTGGATATCTGAGACACTGGGTAAGTGGAACACCTTTATAAGTGAAACGACATTGCAGATCCCTTGTGGTCTCACTTAACAAGGTTTCGCTTTATAAAAACTATTTTTATTGAAATTCAAATCAAATTGTAATTTTTTCATTCCTCCTACTAGAAATCTGTACCTCATGAATATTCAAATATGTGAGGAATCGTAGGCAGCCATAAATATCTTTCCAACATCATCGACTTAATGAATCGATGATATACGCACAACGTGATCACATTCATCTTTCACATCAATGTATCATTACGCTGCCCACCCGCATGATATAGAGAAGCGCCAACTGCAAAACCCAGATTGATCAACTCACGATATCTCAATTAATTAAGTCTCCCGCTTCTTGAAACCGCGTTCATTCACTCGAGGTGTAGGTAGGAATGGCGTCCATTCATCTGCTGCCTTCATGAATGAAGAGAGGCTGCTTGAAAAAACATACGTGAACAGGAAAAGGAAAATATTAAATGGTCAAATAAGTTGCGTCACATTAATGAGCCACATCCTGGGTGAGAATTCTACATTTACAGGTTTGTCTAGTTTGATCGCGTAATTTCTTCAAAATCATTGTTGAGACGAGAGTTGCGTTAACTGTTCTTTGTAGCACTACAGGAAACAATCGTTTTTCGTTGTACCTTCAGGTCAGAACAGATCGATTAATAATGTTTGTTTATTTACTTCATCTCGGGAAATGAGGCTTTCAAGTTAACTAATCGACGTTTTCTTTTTGAAGACTTAAGAAATAGGTTAGATTTTAAATCTGGATCTGTTTCTGCTTCTATCAAGTCCATGTTATTGTGGATTGTTTCTTGATTCCATTCAATTACGTATTATGTATTTCTGGTAAGTACTCGTATAAATGATGATGGTGCATGAAGACCAAGCGTTTTTGGTATGGTTAGTACTAGGTTGATTGCAAAGGAAGGTTCTGCTGACAGAAAAGATTCGATTCTTTGGCCCACAAAATTTTTCTGTCAGCAACAAGTCCCAGTGGATGACGTTTAAGCATTGCATTTCTATGTATGAGTCTTTTCGTCAATATAATATAAAATTCTTTTATAGATAATAGTAATACATACACCTTCACAGTAACTATTACCTCAGCCACACTAGGTTCTGAAAAAGATATAACAGTCTAAATCATCTGGTTGGCTGTAAACGTTATAAGACTCATGCTTTGCCGGACTTCAATCGGTAACTAGCTGTTCACTAGACGCTTTCCCTTCTGGGCATCTGGCGGGCTTTGTGTACGAGTTTTGATTGTGGAAAACAATATATCACAGCGATTCATAATAACTTTCTCTCATCTGGAAACACAAATAACACAAGAAATCTATTAGTTTCTAAGAAAAGGTGTTAGGAATTGTCGAAGCAAAAATATGAATATAAGTTGGAATACTATATTCCAAATTACCTGCACCCTAAGTCAAATCTCGTTATAGGAGTTTTATAGTTTGATAGGCATTTTGAAAAATTTTCCGATTTTTGTTACATTTGATTGTTTTCATTATCAAAATGTTTAATATTTTTCCAATAATTTTATGTACTTCTTATCGAGCCATCCTGTTCCTCTTTACATTTATCCTCAATGAACAAACTAGTATTCCAAATATGCTGCAGTTCCTCTACATATTAATACCGTCAGATAGTGTATGATATTGTTGAATCCATAAATAGGGACACCAACTTATTGTCCCGTACTGGTATTATTAATTTCATCTTGGCAAGAGTTACGCATAGCAAAAGTTAAATAGACACAGATGAAGTAATTCCATTAGAATTCTAATGATAGTTTCGAATTTTAAGAATAATATTGTAACTTTGCATGAATGATTCATTTATTTTTGACGACGTAAAGTGTATAATTCTTCTTTCACTTTCTTATTCATAGTTCCATCGAACAATGTGTTCATGAATTATTCAGGATAATGAAAAATAAAATTGATATCTTATATTCGAAAAATATTTTTGTTCAAAGGTTAGACTAGTCTACGACCTTCAATTTTCTACCAATAGTTATATAGCAATAAACATAAGGTTTTAAGTGAAGTTCCGACTAAAAAGTAATGTAATGTAGCTTCAGAATTTTTATGTATCGGATGTTCCATGAAAAACCGAATTGCATTTTCAATTATATTTTAACAGGCTAAATCATTTTCATTGGTCTGTCACTTCAGAAAATACAGAAAGTTGACCTTCACTGGGACTTTTGAAATGATAACCCCCATATTTTCATTGTTGTTTTCGATTACTCATTGAATTTTTGACTACCTTCTTTGGGAAAAGTATCATTTGAAACGCTACCTACCTAGGTAAGGTGTACCGTAGCATATATAAATATTAGCTTTCAGCACAATATACATTATTTCAGTCAAGGTTTGGGTTAGGTTTAGTTACGTTCTTCTCTATAATATCAATGACAAAACTCATAGTTATTCAAAATTGCGAGTTTATTGGTTGTTACAAAACAAAAGAGTTACATATGGTGTTAAACTTAACTAAGGAGTGACTTTGGATGTTGAAGCGTGGCACTGCATGTCCTCAGCATACTTTTCATAAGATGGTACGTAACCACAGAGTACTAATCGCAACCGTGATGACATATGATTCGTCAGTTAGTCGATTGCGATATTTTGACTTACGTATCTTCATTTCAGAAAATGCAGACTCGCACAAGTAAGTTGACCCAAACATTTTTGTCAGTTGAAGGGCAGTTTGCTTCAGATTCGGATATTTATCTTCAGATATAAAACACCAGAAATCAGATGCTGTAGCTTCGAGATGTATATCTGATATAATCTGCACCAACTCATTTTCAACAGAACATAAGTTCATATTAAACTGACGTGCTATGTCAGTAGCTAATTCCTCAATGTTTCAACATGAAAAAGGATAACTAATAAATGTTGCTATATTTGCCAATTTACTGCAATAATAAAAACGCATTTTGAATTGTCCCAAAATACTTGATAATTCAGCCTCATACGTATCATAATTCAACTGAGGAATCCTTGCTTTCAGAGACGGAAAATGTTTCAGATCCTTTCTTTTCAGTTGATCTATCATAAGTTGCAATTTACGTTTTAATACGTTTACTGCGCTAATCATCTCAATAATAGTTTTTCCTTCACCTTGAAGCTCCAAGTTAATGTTGTTCAAGTGTATAGTGATGTCAGTCAAAAATGCCAAATCAGTCAGCCATTTTTCGTTTTTCAACATCTGAGTGTCATCACCTCTTTCGTCTAGAAAAGCTGTTATTTCGGGCAATAATTCTTGAAACTATTCTAGGAATTTCCAGCCACCTAACTTCCGTGTGAAAAACTAAGTCAGTGTGTTCAGCTGACTCCTATCTTTAAACTATAACTTCAAGAGCCGCTGTTGCAAGCTACGTGCACGGATGGAATTTACAATTTTTGTTGGAATGTTCATAATTGCATCCGTATTTGAAACTTTTGAAGACAAAACTTGTGGATGTATAATGCAATGGAATGGGAAAAATGAAGGGTAATCTTCATTAGCTCCACACAATGCCACAAAACCGTTTTTGTTTCCAGTCATTGCTGGTGCTCCATCGGTTGTAATGCACACTAATTTATATATTGGTAGCTTGTAGTTTTTTACAAAATTGAAGAAAACATCATATATATCTTCGCCACGGGTCTTTCCCTTCAGAGGAATGATTGTCAAAAATTCTTCCTTAGCCAACATGTCACTGAATACCATCCGAATAAAAATACATAGCTGGGCAGTGTCTGTCATATCGGTGGATTCGTCGAACTGTAAAGACAAGTATGTACATTTCATGATATCATATTTTAATTTATCTGCCTGTCCTGACTCATGACTTCAATACGTCTTGTGACGGTCGGACGAGATAACTGAAGTTCTCTAATAGCAGACATGATTTCTGTTTCATTTTTAAAATCTCCGAATATAGTCCCACCCGCTTCAATAAATGCTTCCTTCACAACCTATTCATCTTCGAATAGTTTCTTGTGTTTTGCCAATGTATGAAATATTCTAAATGACGCGATCGTAGCAGCTTGTTTGGCTGATCTCTTTTCGAACAAGATATGAAATCACGTACTTTTCGTTTTCTTAATTCAATCTGTGGCGGAAAATCCTTTTCATAGTTTTTATGAACCGTTTTATGATGCCTCTCTAAGTTACCACGCTTAGGTATTGCAACTGACGCAAGACAAATGGGACAAATGCACTTATCCTTCACCATACAAAAGGAAAATTCTTCCTCCCAATCGTTATTAAAATGATACGTTTCTTTGCTGCACTCATTTGTACTATTTAATAATAAACTTGGTACCGAAGTAGTATTGCCTTCAAGTTACAATTCAGAATGACTCCAATTCCTGCAGGCGCAATATTTATATCGACGTGATGGAAAGTCTCGAATGTTCCCGTCAAACGCGCCGCCCGAAATTTCTAGAAAAGCGGAAAGATTTATTCATGCCGTTAGCAGAGGTTATTTTTTCACGTAATAAACTTTTGTAGTTTAGTTACCTACTTATTAAAAAATTTTTTCTTCTCGAGATCTACTCAAAAAGCACTCGCGATCGACCGTTTGAGCACCCATGGAATAGAGTCTCGAAATATCGTTTAACCCCCGAGCTAATCAGTAAGCGATATTCACTTTGATCTTTTAACATGCTAAAATCACGTCACAACAATTTGAGTTAAAACACCTGATTCCAGTCAACCCTCTATATGTGTCACGCCACTGGTTAACAATCTGATGCGCATAATCCGCATGTGCTACGAGCATTCTTCAGTTTAGGCATTCCTTTCTTTGCAGACCTTCAAGCGAATTAGTTGAACTTGAAAATCCTCCTAAATTGCAGTTAATTAAATTATATTAAAACTCATATTTTGTATCTCATACACTGTGTAGTGACCTATGTCAAAATATAGGTCCTAGGTGGAGACCCGTAGCGAGAAAGTCCTAGGTGAGGAGTCCTAGATACAAAGTTCTAGGTGGGGACCCCTAGGCAGAAATTCGTAGGTGGAGAGTCCTACACTGAAATTCCTAGGTAGAGACTTGTACGTGGAGTACAACAGCTGAAATAGAGGTTTTCCCCAAAGGCAGCAGTAAGACCAAGAACCACCAAGATAAGTCTTATTGCCTATATTAACATATAAGGAAGTTTTTGTGACACTATGTATCATTATCATAATTTATGTAATTGATTAAATATCTAAGTAAAACTTTCTTGACTTTTCTTCCAAGATTTCAGTGACGAATATTGAATTAGAGTCTCATTGCTCATTTTTCTCTGGGCTTAACCAGAGTATAAAAGCTTTTTATTTATTTTATAATGAAAATTATTGGCACGTTTTGAAAACATTAGCCAGCAGGTTATTATGTATTTACAGGGATATATAGAAGGATTTTCTATGGTCTTTGTACCTAGCCTGATCCCATTAGGACAATTTAGAAGAATTCAAGGGAAAGACGCTAAGGGGCTTGTCAAAGCGATTTTATTCTTCATACACAAACAGGTAGAGCCGCGGAAAGGTAGTTAATATATAAGGAAAAAAACATAGGGAAATACGGCAGCTATAAAAGAGATTGTAAAGTTCATAGAGATTAAGGATTAAAGGAAAGATAGGATATAAGGTTTTAATTAGAGGGTAATTCGTAGCTTTTTAATAAATTTGTATATTTCTAGACAAGTACTGTAGTTTTGCGTTTTTAAGATGATATTCAGGTTGAATGGGGACATAATATTTGTGTTTTTTTGGATAATCGAAACTACGAAATTGATTTCTAAATGGTAACGTTCACATTGAAGGATAACATGGTCTAACGATCCAATTTCTCCACACTCGCACAGAGTGTGTGTCTTTCTTTTTGATCATATGGAGGTACTTAGGGCAAAGAGCGTGACCGCTCCTTAGCCGAGACATTGTTGGAATGAAGTCCCTATGAAAGAGAGGGACGTGTTCCTTTTTGGGGTATAGATGGTGAACATTTTGGATCCAAAGTTCAGTAATGGGCTCTGCGTGAATGGATTTGTCAAAACAAGCCTTCGAACTATCGTTTATCCATTTAGCCTTTATATTTTTCAGAAGAAGAGGAATAATGTCAGAATATACGTCTATTTCTAAGGCTTCCTTCGCCAGATAATCGACTTTTTCGTTACCAGGTATACCGGAGTGAGCCCTTGTCCACATGAAAGAGACTTTAAGTCCCAAATTTCTTAAATATTCGAGTGATTCGAGGATACCACAGTGAATGAAATTCAGCTTCGTTTCTAATTTGAGGTGACTAATGCTGATGAGATGAAACATAGTGTAAAGCCTTCCAAATCGCGAAAAGCTCTCCTGAGAAGATAGTGAAACTGCCAGTATAAAAGTTAATTTCGTTACAATCTATAACATAAAAAAGGTAAAATATTTTTGAATTTCTACATTTCCCCAATTCGACATGTTGTCGGGACACGTGCTGTACCAGTACACCTGACTTACAAATAGACACAGTAATGCGTAACCGCTAATACCAAATTTCCTCCCACTTTTCCCCTAATTTACGGGAATAATAGAGACCGCATACTGAGTCTGACACATGTGGTACCTAGATATTTAGTTCCACTACGGTGCGACGTCTCGCGAATCACAAAAACGAGTCGCAGAGATATTCAAATGGAGGAACGATAACGCACGGGGTCAGGGAGAGTCAATCCAAACAATGAATACCTTCTGAATATTCATCGCCTTTCATATTATATGTAGATTGGCGGTATTAGCATAACTGCCACTTGTTTACAATATGGTCACTATATATATTATCGATATGACGCGGTATATGTCTTTCTGAATTTTCTTGGAAAAGTACAACGCTGAACAAAGATTCGGCATCTCATGCATTCGGGTCAGGAATATATGAAGTAGCTGCTTTGCATGAAATAATATTTGAAATCAAAGTCAGTTAGCGTTGAATCAATTAACCCATTCGATGCCAACTTTTTGAAATTCTTTCTTTTTCATTAATTAGTGATATGAGTTTAAAACAAAGAGAAAAATGATAACATTTTTTTGCTGAAATTGCAATAGCAGCAGGGGTTCGAAAAAAGTTCCATAAATGGATCATGGCCGCATTTGGGACGAACGTATCGAAGATTTTATCTGAATGAATTGAAACTATTACTCAATTTGATCATGATAAATTCTAAAACAACCAATGGGTTGTAGATTTATGCGACAAATACCGCAGCCAAATGTTGTGTTTTTCTTGCACTTTTCGCATCTGTTTTGTATTACCGTACTTGGATAGTGTTGTTCCTGTTATGCGAAACTGCATCAGGAACATTCCGGAATGCCACATCTCTCTGTTTCGGTCGGCCCATAGTTGTTTTTTTCGTATTGAGAAGTAGATAAGTAATGGCTACGTTTCGTATAGAGCCAAGAAAGTCCAGTGGTTTTTCTAATGAAATTCACACTGAAGGTTTCTGTTCTTCATCTGCATTTGATGAATTAGTCAGGCATTAGCAACAGATGGCGACAGCATATGGCTAAAGACTTGCCAATACCACTTATTGTTTCTCAGTTTTACGCGATAGTTCGAAATGTTTCGATCCATTAGATCAGTTCCTACCATGAAACTGCTATATAGATTTATTGCATCTCCTGTAGGGGCTACTCCATAACAATTGGATGCTACTTGCACTGTAGCATTGTCTTTCCACTGCATAATAATAATACTTGAATCAGAATTGATCAAACAATTAACAGAACATTTGAATTGTGGAGGCCGTTACTTGATGTAGATCCATGATATAAATGAGATAAAAAACACAAGGTTTAACTTTAATCTACACTTTATTTGAAAAAATTCGACGACGTTTCGCTGACACAGCAGCTTTATCAAGAATGACAAACAGAATGAAGAGTATGGTATTATAAACAAATCGTAGAACAAGTTGGATGAATAACAGGAAAAACCCACACCGAGCCATTGTACAGTTAGTATGAAAGGTAGTTAAAAACTATTTAAACAAGTTAAGAAGCTCATTCAAAAGCTTGTCCGAATGTTTGTATCTATTTATTTCTAATGCCTCTAGGAGATCTAATTTTAAACTTTTGATTTTATATGTAATATGTCAAAGTTTTTATTGAATGAATGGTTTTCTTTTATTAAGTGGTTTGAATAATTTGAATCAGATTTATTTTTATCGAAGCTACGTTTATGTTCAGATGTTCTTATGCCAAAACTCCTATAGGTCCTACCGATATAAAGTTTATCACAAGAACCGCAATTGAGTTTATAGATTCCTGATTTACTTGATTTTTCAACACGAGATTTATTATTTTTAATATGTTTACCTAAGTTATTAGAAGTTTTGAAAGTTATATTAAGATTTTTTTTGACGAGAAAGGATTTAATATTTGTACTTTCAGAACCGCTGAATGTTAAACTGTTGAATATTTTATAGTCTTTATGAATAGGATGTACTTCATTTATTGCTTTCTGATACAGTTTTTTACGAATGATTAGACCTATCATATCCGGATTATATGAATTATTAATTATTAATTATTAAACATCGGTTACTCAATTTACCTTTATCAGTAGAAGATTATAATAAAGAGTTGAACATCATCAAACAATGGCTCGGTGTGGGTTTTTCCTGTTATTCATCCAACTTGTTCTACGATTTGTTTATAATACCATACTCTTCATTCTGTTTGTCATTTTTGATAAAGCTGCTGTGTCAGCGAAACGCCGTCGAATTTTTTCAAATAAAGTGTAGATTAAAGTTAAACCTTGTGTTTTTTATCTCAATTAACAGAACCTCTTACACTCTTTTTCATTGATTCTTCATTGAGAGTACAATTCTTAATTCGATTCATTCTTTTCGTTCAACTGCATCCATCTCCCATATTTGTCATTTTCCTCGAAAGGGTAAACTAGTAAAGAAGTTATCAATAAATAAACTGAAGCAACGTTCTGGAAATTGTTCCTTCAACTTCTTTGCAAAAGTTAGAACAACTGAAGCCCCAAGTCCTAGGTCACCATCATCAAACCCCGTTTCCTTTCCTGATATGGTTCAGTATTTATCAAATAGCCATTTGATGAATTGAGAGATCAGAATTTGAACCCATATCTAATGGGTTTTCCTTGGATCCTCTGCTTACAACTGTGATCGCTATATTAAGGTACCATAGATTCATCTACATCAACATTCTCCATAACCGGAGCATATTTCAAAAAATCCCAATCAAGATGTTGTAAAAGTGGTCTAATTTTTCTGAACTTGTCCCCTGTAGGTACTGCAGTATTATTATTTGAAAAATGGATGAATTAGACTATTTCTCTAAATCTATCAGGAGACATAGCTTCCGCGATGGCAATATTTCGTAAATCCGAATCAAGACTCCAATAGATGTCACGACGCGACCTCGGGTTGTATCCGGAAATCATAAGAATAGCAAAGAAGATTTTCATTTCATCTGTAGTGATTTGGAATTGATTATTGGGTTTTTTCTGTAGCGTACAGATTAGTCTGATCTTTGACATATTCAGTCAACAGGTCAACGTCCCAACAAAATTTGAATAATTACACCGAATGCCTTCAATATCTGGAGAATCATTCCTCCATCTTTCTTTACTCTTCCCATTTTTACCCTGACCTTTTAAAGTTCTTATGGATTTAGGCACTTCAGATTTTCCGACTTTTTACTGGCTGGTTCATCGTCTTCCTCCGAACTGTAATCATCTTCCTCTTCTTCTGTATTCCTTTTTTCACCAATGATACTTCTGAGTGAGGCTTCTACAGAAGCAGACAAAATTTTTGATGAGAATTCATTTGACATCTTTACATCGTCTTCTCTATCAGATGATTCATAATCACCTTCCAAGTCATCTATTGGCGGATTTATATAAATATCTGCAGAATCGAATTGTTCGTCATGCTCTAATTTGTCGAACAATCGTTTCAAACTCATCGCTGAATATTTTTTTTACCATAAACTCTTCTCACATCCATAGCTCCATTCTGAAAAGAAGGATCCATTAGAGGCCATGTTCCAAATTTGGAACACAAATAGTTTTTTCTATGGGATAATGAATCATTTTAGATACGAATACCAACATGAAATTAAGTTCAATACGATCCTTTCGGGCAATCGATTTCTATTCACTTGTGAAATGTAGGAAAATCACAATTAGCATATAGTGCTGGAATTCTCGTACCTGTCGCTCCAAATGAGCTTCTTGCACGTGCACTAGCTAGTGTATCACTGCCGATATTCTACGAATAACGGAAAGTCGTTAAAATTGGGGTACGTAGCGGTATCTACGAGTTAGTAGTAGAATCATGCAAAGTTCCATTTTTGAAACATGGCTTCGATGGGTTAAAGTCATGGTTTAGGATTGAAGCGGACAGGAAGGAAGTGGAAGCTTCCAGTGTTCAAAATGAATAATACCTTTCAAATAATTCCTTCAATTAGAACATTTGCGTCAATTTGGAAAATGTCGAATGAAGCTATACCTATACTCGTAGGAAGAACACAATTTCTTCGTGGTATAACCAACTAAACTACTGTATACCATTTCTTCAAAATTGTATTACTTTACTCTAAGAGCGCGTTTCGCTAACTACACATAGAAATCTATATGAAACGTATCTGAGGAACGCGTTAATTGATTAATTTGAAATTTTGGGATTAGGACATCGAATGTAACTTTGCTATTTTAAATGACATGGTGTACTTTTGAATTTTGTTTTAATGAAGGGCTTCTTTTTTAAGCTTCTTTGGTTCTACCTAAAGTTCAAATTATAGTTTTTTTTACCCAAAAATTGACAAAGATTTGAGTAGAATTATAACTTTTCTTTTAATTTAACTAGAAGAGTGTTATTCTTTAGAACAAAGAACATTCGCGAAGAGACCAATCAACTAGCATCGAATGGTTACTAATCATTTTCAAAATCGAGTGTTTCCTCCCCGGGACCTAATTACTGCCAGTATACGTCTCTGAAGTTGTGTTTCAAAATTCTATTAGGGAGACATACCTAGTAAACCTATAACGGGTACGCTGAATCCAGTGGTAACCACCGTTTTTGAAAGTTAGCTCTTGTTTAGGAGATATTCGCCTTTGAAGTTAGCTGATTTTAGTAGGGTTCGTCGCTTATGACTTCAGTACATTATATGCTTGTAATTCCCAAACTGTTCGGAATATCGTTTTACTGTCTTCGGCAAAGTTTTAGCTATTGTCATGGCCAACAACTTTTTTGAATATACCAACATAAAAAACCTCACCGTTTCTTAACAGAATGTCCAAAAACTCCATTTCTTCGCCTTTTTTCGTTAATTTTCGTCTAAATAATAGAAAAATCAAGGAATTTCGCTTTAAAATCTTAAAAAAGAAAAGAAAACACATTTCCTATAGTTAAATCAAAAATTTAAAGGCACAATCATGATTTTAACTCAAATTGCTCACAGATGTCACTGTTAATACGTATTTATTAGTATTGTCACTGATGTACCTACGTATTTTGCTATGTATTTGTGTGCCATTTTTCATAGTCTTAGTTCTTTTTTCTTTCTTTCTTCATTTGACATTTCTTGTTGAAGTTTCTTTGTTTACACAAGTTATATATTCGGTAAAAATATCAAAATGAATTCGTGCAGTAAATTTAATAAATTTTGCTACATTTGTGGAAAGTTTACTATAATGACAAGCAAGCGTTCAATTTCTGAAGAAATTGCTAAATCGTACACACAATATTTCAACCAAACTGTAATTGAAGATGTGAACTGGGCTCCAAAAATCGTTTGTACTGGTGTGTCATAAGATTGAGTGAATGAAAAGAGGTAAAATAAAATGATTTAAATTTCAAAATTCAGGTGAATTCAGGTGAATCTATGCCTTTTGGCATTCCAGTAATTTGGACAATTCCTCAAGAACATAATCCAGATGACTGTTTTGCTTGTGCTAATGAAATTGTCGGATTGAACCGAGCTAAAAACTTTAAGTTGAACTCAGAGGAACTCGGTTTGTTCAGTTGCCGTTACCTAATTCGGAATCCATTCCAATACCGAAAAGACCCAGTCCGACAGAAGAGAACATTCTATCTACTTTTGATACTATTGGCGAAATTTCTGCATCGGTTTATGAACCATCAAATGTATCTCCACAATGTAATCATGCCGAATTTTCTCAAAAGATCTGGATAAAATTATTCGTCGATTGAAATTATTGCAGCGTCAGTCCATTATTTTGACTCAGGAATTGAAAAAAGAATGTCTTATCACCTGATGTGAAAGTATATGGAGCAATCGGCCGTCATAGACAGTTCACTGCTTTATTCAAATCCATCGAAGACAGATCATTGGCGTATTGCACTAATATCAAGGAATTGGTATTAAAATGCATCATGAGTATAAACCAGAAGACTGGCGTCTTTTCATCGATTCGTCCAAAAGTAGTCTCAAGGCGGTTTTGCTTCATGTCACAAACTCAAAAAACAGTGTCCCGATTGCCATCAGCACAAAAACGAAAGAAAATTACGAATCATTAAAAAAAATCCTTGATTTGGTGAAATATGAAGACCATCGTTGGAAGATTTGTGCAGATTTGAAGGTGATAACTCTTTTGAGAGGAATGCAGACGGGATATACGAAAAACATGTGTTTATATGTTTATGGGATACTCGATATGCCGGCGACCAATATGCCAATAAAAGCTGGCCTATGAGACAAGGGTTCAGATTGCGTCGAGAAAACGTCGTTGAAATTCCACTTGTGCCAATCGAAAAAGTGTTGCTTCCACCTCTGCATATCAAGCTTGGGATTGTTAAAAATTTCATCAAGGCCCTAGATCCTGAAGGCAATGCATTCAATGAGTTGAAGCGAATTTTCCCAAGATTGAGTGGAATGAAAATAAAAGAAGGTTTGTGTGAAACTATATACGTACCAATCAACCTAACTTATTCAATATTCAACACATATTTTTTCGAATTATTTTATTACAGGCATACTCAATGGACCTGATATTCGACGCTTGATGAGAGACCAACAATTTGAAAACAGTTTGTCGAATTTGCAGCTCGTTGCTTGGGATTGCGTCAAAGGAGTCATCGAAAATGTACTTGGAATTCATCGTGACGAAAACTGGCGCATACACGTTGAAAATATGCTCGGAGCTTTCCATAACATCGGTGTAAAATGTCTCTGAAAATTCATTTTTACATTACCATGCAGACAAATTTGCCGAACAATCACCATGTGAATCAGATGAGCATGGTGAACGGTTTCATCAGGTGACGGCTAGGCACTGGTATAGTGGAAAAAAACTTGATTCTCTATTAGGAGACATTTGCTGGAATTCACAGCAAGATGAAGATGGAGAAGAAGAAGAATGAACATGAATTTATATTTATTTGTTGAAAATTGTTGGAATTGGAATAAAAATTTGAGTTAAAATAATAATTGTGCGTTTAAATTTTTGATTTAACTATAGGAAATGTGTTTTCTTCTTATTTTGAGATTTTAAAGCGAAATTCCTTGATTTCTTTATTATTTAGACGAAAATAACGAAAAATGGCAAAGAAATGGAGTTTTTGGACATTTTGTTAAGAAACGGTGTTTGAATGAGGTTTTCCTTTGTTGGTATATTCAGGAAAGTTGTTGGCCATGACAATAGCTAAAACTTTGCCGAAGACAGTAAAGCGATATTCCGAACGGTTTGGGAATTACAAGCATATAATGTACTGAAGTCATAAGCGACGAACCCTACTAAAATCAGCTAACTTCAAAGGCGAATATCTCCTAAACAAGAGCTAACTTTCAAAAACGGTGGTTACCACTGTATTCAGCGTACCCGATATAGGTATGTCTCCCGCATGTTAGAATTTTGAACAAGCACAGTGTTATTATTGATAATACGATAGATCTCAACTATCAATACAGTTTGTTTATTATTTAATAAGGAATAATTCAAAACGATTTTTCAAAATAAGTCAGATAGCCTATTATATGAAAATTTTTGTTTCGCCCATTTACTATCAAAACTACTTTTAGAGAATTAATGAATGTTAATTTAGTTCGTTGATTTTAAATAAAGTCCCATATATTAATAAAGTGAATGAATTAAAAAAGAAACTACGAAATCATTTTTAACAAATTCTTGGCTAATTTAGATCGTGAAAATGAACAAGCTCCCGTGTAATTTGTATAATTTATTCACGTATTCATTCAGACGAGTACTGGGAATTTGTTCCCAAATGAGTGCCAGGGAACATGTGGGTTTTACAGACTATAAAACAAGAGGACATATTCACACGAACCATTCTAATTTATTGAAGATATTAATCATAACTTATTTTGAATGCCAAAAACAAATACGACTCACTTTCAGGCGCCTGGTCGACGTGCTTTATTTTTCAGGGTGCGCCAGAGAATCATTCATTAACATAAAAAAGAAAAAGATTTTTGTGGAAACGTTGTGTCCGATATCGGTTCATAGCGATGAGCATCGCCCCTTGAGAAAGTCATAATTTCTATTTCTTACTGATCTTCATACGGAGCTTAACAAACCTGGTATTACTTCTAAATTGGTAAATTACCATAACTGCCTCAATGTATTGAATGAGTTAATAGACGTGTATTCGAGACGACTACGAATTGAAACAACACTCAAGTCGATAATCGTATAGTGGAATTTGGTTGAGTGGTAATATTGACCTAAATAAAATAATGTTGCTAATCTTTAAGGTAAATTGCGGCATAAAGTTCAATTTGAAGGTCGAGATTGTGGGAGTAGGGATTTACCATTATTTGTGCCCTTCAGTTTTTTTCACATAAATGAGAGCCTAGTTTTTGACATTGTCTTTTTAACAGAAAATTTACATCGATATTGTAGGCTAGAGCGGAGCTAACTGTCGAAATATCTTCAAACCAATTTATCTAACTCATCAAATAACAGAAAGAAAAGTTCGCCGAGGGGAAAATTACTGCACAACTATCAGTGGCGATTGGTTGATCGAATGAGTCGTACGTCTTCCTACATTTGCGTCTTCACTATTCGCGAATAAAAAACTGCGATCCAATTCCTATATTCGCGCCTAAAAATTTCTTCATTCAGGGATCTAATCGGTACATACATAAACACCTCAAAAAAGTCAAGGGAACACTTACAATATCTTTAAAATATGAATTTGATGATTCGAATTTATAGAAATCTTTCGGTTTTTGTTAGGATGTATTGTATATAATGTATTCTCAAGAAAACAAAATAATATTTGACTTCTCCAAAGCAACTCTTATAAAAAAAAGAAATTTGAAAATGACGAAATTTGGTAAAACACAAAAAAATCCTGAGCTAATATTTTCGAAATGATATAGAAGCACTTATATTTTTCAGTACCCAGGAGGTCCAACTCTATTATTAATGACACTTTGGCATCGTCGCGGCATGCTCAATATTAAATTGTCTATTACATTTTGGCCTAAGTCATTCCAAGCCCCTGAACTGATGAAAGACGTTTTGACGCAGGAGATTTTTTTTAGGGTGTCCCACACATGCTCGATGGGATTCAGATCTGAGGAGCAGGATGGCCACGGTAGAAGATCGATATTATTCTCTTCAAGAACGTTCAAGACAACTCTTGCACGATGAGGAGGGGCATTATCTTGTTGGAAGAGTGGATTTTGACCCATTGTTTGGAGATACGGTACCACTACAGGCAAAACTATCTCATTTGCGTATGAATTTCCCGTGAGGTTGTTCTGTATGAAAACGAGGTCAGTTCTTCCACCAAGGCGTATACCTCCCCAAAACATCACTGATCCGCCTCCCTGTCTAACAACTTCTCGAGCATGCTGGAGACGGTTTTGCTTTCCAGGTTCCCTCTATATTCGAATTCTTCCCGAATCGGGATAATAACTGAATCTAGATTCATCACTAAAGAGAACTGTGGCCCACCTCTCTTGATCCCAGTTTACGTGTTCTTGGCACCAAGCTAAACGAGCAGCGCGATTTCCATGGGTCAGTTTGGAACTCTTAAAGGACGTCTGGAGTCGAGTTGACCTTCGTGCAGTCGATTTCTCACGGAAATTTGTTTGGTCGGAAATTTGTACATTATGAACTCGTGACAGCTCTTGAGCTAATTGAGATGCTGCGGTAGTACGATCTTTTCTGGCTTGTAAAACGACTTTAAAACCTGTATGGCGTTCTTCTACGCTCCATAAACGGTTTATGACACTTGGGCTACTTATTAGAACCCTGGATACTTCCCGTTGTGAGCTCCCAGCTTGGATCATGCCAACGGCTCGTAACATCTCTTCTCTAGTGAAATGTCGTCTTTCCATGGTCGAATCACAAAACTTGAATCTTTTATTTGTGTTTACAACAGAAACACAGGGCCAACTAACACTGAATACATGAAATGATTATAAAGTAGCGTCGCATCTGCTGCAATTTTAGTTTTTTATACAAAAAAAAACTTAAATCTGTTGCGGCACTCTACATTATTTGGTGAGAAATTGATGCAGGTGTTCATTTCTTAAAAAAAATCATCCATATTGATCGTTCTGGATACGATATATCGATATTCAGAAGTGTTCCCTAGACTTTTTTGAGGTGTGTATGTATTGATAAATATGATTCGGTATCCTTTGTAGGCGCGTCTTCAGATGGACTAAAAAAAAGGAAAATAGACTAGTTTGCCTAAAGTATGTTTTTGAATGATATCGCCGCTGCATTAGCTCCGCTTTTCCTTTGACATAAGCCGCCTTCGCCTCGGTCGTTTTTGAGAATGTAAAGATACAAAATGTTTAAGTCAAGCGACCTTATTACTCAATGCATAAAGCATTGTTTTATTCGTTACAGACATTGTGATCGAGTAGTACGTTTGCATCCTTATCACACTCATTCAATGTTAACGAATCAATTGTAAGATCAATAAAAAAATCCTAAGATGAAATGAGGTTGTCATTAACTTCAACTTCACTATCAGCGATAACTGTTTGGAGCCAGCAAAAGAAAAAATGAAAGTGGCGTTGTTATTACGGATGGAAGACCACAAGCAAAATAGAGTGCCCCTGAGTGGTCCAATTATCCTGGAGAAGGCAAATTATGCACATTTAAAAAGCCTGGTACTAGTGGAGGATTTCAAGAATCATTGCATAGCATCAAAATCGTTGGAAAAGATGCATTTGAAGACACTGATACAGCAGAAAGGTATCCAGTAGAATCTGCAAACCTATTAGGTAATTGAGGATACAAACCTAAGCAAATATTTAGTGCATACGGAAATGCACTGTTTTGGAAGAGAATGCCAAACAAAACATTCATTTCCAAAAGCGAAAAGTTGCCGCTGGATTTAAGGCAGCAGAGGATAGAGTTACACTGATTCTATATTTTAATGCATCTGGAGCTGGTCATTAAACCACTGATGCTTTACAGATCGTAAAGTCCTCGTGCTTTAAAAATCCAAACACGAACGACCTGCCAGTGTTTTTGCGTGCTAATAAAAATAGTGTGTTACAACCGCTACTTTTTGTGGCCAGTTCCGGAATCGTTTTGTTTGAGAAGTTGAAATTTATTCGAAAAAAAGAATGTTCACTTTAAAGCTGTTCTAGTTTCGGACAATGCACCAGGTCATTCTCGCCAACTAGAAACTATGCATCCAAATATAAAAGTTGTATTTTTACCTCCCAACATGACGTCTTTGCATGAACATTTGGAATAATCCAGGCCTTTAAGCTCTGTTACATTAGACCTTCGAAATCATTTGGATAATATGGAATGTTGTGGAATGCTGGAAGAAATTTGACATAGCAAAATGTACACACAACCAAATTTATATGGAATCACCCGCTATTTTGAATATTACCTCAGAGATTTTGGAAATTTCGAAGGATTGTTAGAATTGATGCTTTTGGAGATATTTCAATTGAAAAGAGAAATAACTTAAGGTTTATTCTGAGAAAGAAACAAATAAGAGAAAGAAAGAGACTTTCCGCATGTAGTAAAAAAATTAAAAATTGTTTTCTCACGGAGTAGGTGCTTTTTTTCTCGACCCCAGTAGCTTGTATTACGTCTTCTTGCCCTGATACAATACTGAATCCGTCTAGACATGCTTTGGATTAGGTTTTCGACCTCCTCTGAGGTGATATTCTTCCACTCTTCTGTGGCGGCTTGGATGAGCTGTTGTGTGGTTCTTGGATTATGCTGGCGCTATGTAATTTTCCTTTTGAGAGCATCCCATAAATGTTCAATAGGATTTAGGTTTTGAGAGCAAGCTGGCCAGTCCAAAATAGCGATTCCCTCTGTTTCAAGATAATGTCGCGCGAGGTTGCTGGTATGCGGAGGAGCATCATCTTGCCTAAAAGTGAAAAACTCACCGTGGGCATTTCGCAGGAGTCTCACTATGGGCTCCAGAACTAGGTCCACGTAATTTCTAGCCGTTACACTAGCAGGAAACGAAATCAAATCTGTTTTGCCTCCCAGCATAATGTCACCCCGAAACATCACATTGCCCCCTTGGTATTTCGGAATTTGTCTGGCTCTTTGGAGTCTAGCTTGTCTTCCACGACCCCTTAAAACCCAAATCCGGCGGTCATCTGATCGAACACCAATTTCTCATCCGAAAGAAGAACGTTTCGCCATTTCTCAATATTCCAATTTTGGTGCTCGATACACCAATTAAGTCTGTTAATCTATTGTTGTCTTTTTAGTTTCGACTGATACCTGTTGCTTACAGAAATTGCTCTTGGAGTATGGGGTGCGACGCACCCCATACTCTTCTTGCTCTTCTTGCAATTTGGATAAAAAGAGGTCTGGTTCTTCAGAATTGATCTTCCTACGACTTCTTCTAGGCCTATTTCACAGAAATTGTAGCTCCACTTATCGGGCGTAAGTTTTCGAAATCACCCCCTGTGATACCCCCATTGTGGTTGCTATATCCCTCTGTGTCACCCCTTCTTCAACGAGAGCAATAATTTGAACCCTCTACACATCGGACAATCCAATGTAAGGCTTTTTAAAATTTTGAAATTCACAGTAACAAATCTCAGTGACGATTGAGTACAATATCCCGAACATGTGGTGATAATTAAACATTTCTTATCATACTATCCAGGTTTTTTACAACCAAAAAACTTCATTCTTCACAAGTAGTCAAAGTTCCATGGTTAAAAACAATCAATAATGTGAAATACCGAGTGATTCCATATTTTGGTTGTGTGTATATTAAACGTAAAAGAATCAGTGGAAGAACTGAACGCATACATGGGTTCAGTTAATTCCAGCATTGGTAAAATCATCTGGAAAAAACTGCGGCCAATTCTTACTGCGAAAAATGATGAAGAATCTGTGCAGATTCAAACTTTAACTGCAAACATAACGAAATTGCGAATGGAATAGGACGAGATGAGTTCGAACAGATAGATTCAAGTGACATTCAGGAGTTGCTTAAAGCGATTGAATGAAAACTGGCAAGCTAGAAAAAATTACAAAATTCTTCAAACCATTGCCCAAGCCTGAATATAATAATTGATGAATATGATCAAAAACTTCAATTAAATTGACATATCATTATAATAATAATATCATTGTAATGGTGAACAAAAACATCTTGAAAATGTGAAACATTTTAAAAATCTGTAGGTTACATTATATTAGAAAACATGTAACAACAGTTCAAAATTGCTGACTAAAATACAAATTCCGAAAGGTCATTTTTCAATTGAACCTGTAATTAAACTAGAACAGGTTTCCGACACATTTGTCTGATCCTGTATCAGGACTTGAGGGAAAACTAGTTAGATTACAATTTATGACAAAGTTGACGATTAGGTGCTTCTCTAGATCCTTACCAAAATAATTAATTTGGTTTTACATAAGATTTCCGACATAGGAAAAATGTTCTAAGCGTTTCTGTTATTATATAACAAATTGATAGTTCTTGAATATCTAGAGATTTCTCGGAACTCTACCCATATTCTGAGTCATTATAAGGACAAATTGTCTTGTTTCGAAGAAAGCAACATCGAAGGCGTTTCTCCACAGAGTATATATAAACTGGACATTAGTGGGATTCCAGCATTCGATGTCGAAGTATGTTGACAGGACAAACAATTTGTATTTGATATGTACACACACGGATAACGTCAAGCTGTTTTAACAATGGGGCAATTATTAATCTTATTTGAGAGTTAACACTTAATACCTTTTCGAGTGTTTGTTCAGTCAATGACGAAGATGTTTGAATGAAGTGGACGAAACTGATTGATCAAAAGTTGGAAAATTTCTTGAAATATAAAGCCACCACTCTGTCATTGATTTTGATCCTTCAAAATTGCCCTTATCAGTGAGATCTAGAGTATCCAGAAGTATATTCTGCGAAGTTTAATGTGCTTAAGCTTATCTAAGATTTTATTCTTATTTTATTGATGATAAATAATCGTTTTATTATAGACTGAATATTTCCTGGAATATGCGCATGAAATATTAATGAAGCCAGAATAATAAAGATTTATCTACGAAATAGACTTCAGAACCCAGATTATAGAGAAATATATCTTCAGAAGTCATCTGCAGAAAAATTCCCAGTTAGCGGATTCTTGGATATAACTTGACAATAAAAGTGGAGCACCATACGTGTTTTTATTGTTGAACAATTTTCATTTCGAAAACAAGTTAGGCTGCACGATTCCCAAATTTCACACAAAACATAGCCGGACATTGACTCAACCATCGTGAACGACGATGAATTAAAATATATTCTATACTTTCCATAACTTTATTTGTCGCAAATATGAAGAATTTTGATATTATCTAATGTTATTAAATGTTTTGTGGTTTTATATGTTCACATATTGGCGAATCATTATCACAAAACATTCAATAAGAATAGATAATAACGGAATTCTTCATAATTGCGATAAAGGAAAGAAAATTAATCTGTTGGAATGTTTGGATATCAATAAACATTGTAAAAACCCAAGTGAAATCATCCTTAATAGCCAGCTAGACATTAATACCTCTTCACTATTTAATTTGTAATAAAGCTCGTATCTATAAAACTAAGTTGGTTTCCTGTAGTTGACCACTTGAAAATGATGACGGTTGAAACCGGTGGTGTTTGTGAAAATGAAATCGTGGAAAGTACAAAATATAGGGTATCCCAAGTTGAGGGGCCTATTAAACGTTTAAGGAGAACCAATACTGCAATCGTTCTGAAATTTGAAAGTTGGAAATATTTTCATCCCAACTTTGTTATTCAATATAGAACACCCTGTATATTGATGACTAGTTCGATAACATTTATCATTCCAATCACAAAAACACCTAAGACATAAGTCTAGCATGTTTCGTTCATGAAATATCCTTGATTTCCTTGAAAATTATCGATTTTTTGCTTTTTGAGAAAATTGATGTATATCGAGAACGGCGTGAGCTACCAAAATAATGAAAGGTGTTTTGCAAACAAGAAACCATGCGGGACATAACTCATATCCGACTGAATCTCAGTCAGTATACAGAGTGCTCTTTTGTCCGCGTCACATTTCGAAACGAAGAAACATCGAAAACTACGTTTTTTCAAATTGAAACCCATATTTTTTTCAATTCATTAGATTCGCCGTAAAAAACTAAAAGAAGTTCCTCATACATAGCCTGTATCTGAGATTTCAAGTTTTAAAGTTACACGTACCCACCTGAAGTTGCCGAAGGAGGCATAGATTTCTGCACGTGCATAGACATATCCCATAGCATAGACAAGCTCCTGAGCATAGATAACAAACTATTATTGTTTTAACTGTCAGTCGAATTAATTCGAACAGAATGGCTAGCTACTCGAATGAGCAAATACTTAATTTATTTTTCACTCATGGGATGAGATCAGATACAGGCTATGTATGAGACATAACCTGTATCTGAGATTTCAAGTTTTAAAGTTATGGCGAAAAAACGAATTACACGTACCTACATGAAGTTGCCAGAGGAGGCATAGATTTCTGCACGTGCATAGATATATCCCAGAGCAAAGACAAGCTCCTGAGCATAGATAACAAACGATTATTGTTTTAACTGTCAGTCGAACTAATTCGAACAGAATGGCTAGCTACCCGAATGAGCAGATACTTAATTTATTTTTCACTCATGGAGATGAGAGACGGAATGTGAGTAGAACTTGTAAAAGATTTAACGCATTATATCCAAATATACCGTCTATGACAGCTAAAAATTCAGGAGATATGTTAAATTGACAATGAAATTACCGTTCTAGCTCATTTTGATGTGAATCCGCTTGCAACATTGGCTATAGCAAAGCATGGTCTCAATTATACTCATAAGAGTATTCACAGAATTCTGGAAAACCTGAACTGCAGCCTTATAAATTTTTATTGGTCCAAACTATGCAAGCTGGCGATCCACAGCTTCGAATAGAACTGTGTGAGATCCTTCTACTCAGAACACAAAAGGATCCTTATTTTTCAAAATTATTATCTGGACAGATGGTGCCAAATTTTCTAATGAATGGGTTTTTAAACGGAATAACTCACGCTTTTGGACCAACCAAAATCCTCATATTACTGGGGAAAGAAATCCCCAAAATAAAATTTTGTTTTAATGCGTTTGCACTTTTCAACGACAACAGATTTCCGTATTTTGTATATGATGAAAACTTAGATGGTGACCTTTATATGGAGATTTTGAGGATGGTAGTAAGTAACTTCGTTGACACTTTACCAATAGTTGAATCAAGGCGTTATTGGTACCAACTCGATGAAGCGCCAGATCATCGCAAAAATGAAAATTATCGAATTTCAACTGATATGTTTGAAGATAGATGGATTGGAACGAACGGTCCGTCATAGTGGCCTCCAAGGTCAACTGACCTAACGCCTATGGATTTTCATCTTCGCGGAACGCTGAAAGATAAACTGCAAAAATATCAAATGATTCTTTCAGAGGTTTTTCGTATAATTCGTTAAAAACTCAAAATACCTTGTAAAAATGTAAAGGAAACTGAGAGAAACTTATGTAGTGTCGTCACCTAGCGGCCAGAAGTGTAAGTATAATAACGTATCGATTAAGATTCACATTTAACGTTACTTAGCGAAACTCTTACGCGTGAAGCGACTTGAATTCTGAGAAAAACAGAAGCTTGACTTGATTTCATGTCAAGTCAAGTCAAACCGCGAATCACCAATTCGATAGCAAATAATATGAATTTATGTATCAATTTCATCAAATGGGTAATCTTTTTGTATGTACAATTTTTGACGTAGAGGGTGTTATTCTCGATGTTTTAGTACGACAGTTATATGAAATACTGCAAATAGGGAAACATGACCCCCCATATCAGTCCTTGATTTTGGAGGGAAAATTCATTGGTGAAAACAGATTCAACTATCTTTTTTGGGATATTCCGAAACTCTCGATTTTCTGGAATTTTGGCATATGCCAATATCTCGGAGACTATGAAAGTTGGATGAAAACTATTTTTATATCCTAGGGGCAGTTTTAGGTTTTTAGTATTCAAATTTTTTTCGTTTAGGATGGTTATCAAATTATAATATAACTTGTGGTTTTTTAATGTGAATTATTTCAGATAATGAAAGATTATTATATCTATAAATATATGATTCGTAGATTTTCATTTACGTATTTTAATATGGTTTCTCCTTTCTTCCGGTTTCTCATCCGTTCATCCTGGTATTGACGATTCGTTGATTGTTTCAGATAGATCGCACCAGCCATTTTGAAGTCAAAGTATAATTCTGGAAACCGGAAGAAAGAATAAACTGTTTCTTTTGCTACCAGGGAAAAACCTCGTAAGTGTATATTTCAAATACTGAAACAGAATCTTATAAACGCTGGTTCTTTCAAAGCACTCAGAGAAAAATTACAAAAGACCAGATAATGAAGAAGTTACAATGGAAGTTCTGGAGCTGTTATTGCGAAAACCTCAATTTCATGCAGGTAAGTTGAAGCAAGTGCGATACTGAAATCTAAATTTTTGAAAATCCTCAGAAAAATTCAATTTCAACCTAATAAGAAGCCAATGGTATCAGGAAAAGTCAAAAGAAACTTCCGAATTCTACCATTATACTATATGGACTGATGAAGTGAAGGTGACCAGAGACGGATTATTCGATCGGAATAATAAACATTACTGTTCCGATATCAATCTCCATCAGAACGTAAATGTTTAATACCAAGGCGATTTGGTTTTAACGTTTTATGCTGGTTAATGAACCACCGTGTTTTGGCGTACGTCATTTTTGACAAATCTTCGTAGGGAACTTATTATTATATATTAACATTAAGACAAAGTACATGTGCACATAGTCGTAGGTTTTTTGGATGAATTTCGCTTGGCTCAAAGAAGATAAGCATAGCTCCAGCACGGCAGTGAGCCCCCCTCCACACCAGACAAGAAATGTCTCAGAACTTCTGAACCAGTCTTTCTTCAACTGTAACAAATTCTAGAAACTATTTTTTAGTACTACCGTACTTACCCCAACCCCCATTGGTTCAATGCTCCAACTTAAACTTACCTGAAAATAAAAAAATTGTTAGAAAAAATACGAAAAATGAAACTGACGAATTTTTTGCTCACGAAAAAAATATATTTTCTCTGTATGCATCATTTATGTAGCCGGTACATTACGTTACTCTTCAGTTACAATTATTACTAATTGGACGAGCCAACGGAGATTATAAACATGGTAAATTCCAAATTATATCATTGATTCAGAAAAATAGGGTCAAACGTAATTATCTACGTGTTAGCTTATGATGATACGAAATACACAATATAGCAACTTGAACAATGTTAGGAAATTACTTTTAGAATAATTTGAAATTTGGGTTTGTATTAGAAGAAGGTGTATGTAATATTGATAATGATTTATTATTATACCAATTTTATTTCCAACGAATACATAGGAACATTAATCAATAACCAGACATAAGGAACAGTTTTGTTTGAAAATTAGTACAATTTAAAATTTTCCGCATTGTGCGTGCCCAATTGTCAACACAGTTTTTTATACGTTCGTATATATACAAGTCGACAAGAATAACTGTGCGGTTGAGATTCTCATAAGAACAAAATAGATAGCCTGCGGAGGAAGTCTGCAATGTTATGTCAAATAGCTATCAGGGTCAGCGTAAGGGCTTTTTGAGATAATTATTCCTCTTAGCGTATGGCTTTTCAAGGTACTCGATCATTTTAATTTCTATTACAAAGAAGTGAGTTACAGACTCATCACCTGCTCCAGTATAAGAGAGAGAGGCAATGAACTTTCTGTGTCTCACAGAAGATCTGAATTTTCTTCAAAAGTTGAATCGAGTGGAATGTTGCTGAAGAAATGCTAGAACGAGTCAATTCTGACCCCACATTCATAAAACGCATTGTAACTGGTGATGAGACATGGGTTCATGAATTTGATATGCAATCCAGTCAACAAGCTTCAGAATGGTGCCGCCCAACTGAACCGAAACCGGTTTTGTGCACTCGGAATACTTGCCAGAAGGTCAGACGCCTGATAATGAATATTATCTGAGCGTTATGCGCCGTTTGAGAGAGCAAATTCATCAAAAAAGACCAGTTTTGTGGAAGGAAAACTTATGGATCTTGCACCATCTAACAAGGCTATTATTGTGAAAGAATTTCTGATCAAAATCCACGAATATCATCGGACAACAACAGTATTCACCTGAAATTGGTCAGGCCGACCCTTTTCTTTTTCCAAAACTCAAAAATTGCGACTTACAAGTACCCGTTTTGAATCGATAATAATAACATAATAATAATAAGATGAGCGAAGAACAAAAGATATAGCAATCGGAGGAAATAAGATGAATAATACGTTCTGCAATGAAATGTCGAATAGATATCAGGGTCGGAGTAAGGGATTTTTGAGAAAATCATCCCCCTTAGGTATATGGCATTTCAAGGTACTCGATCATTTTAATTTCTATGACAAAAGAGTGAGTCACAGACTCATCACCAGTTAGACTATAGGAAGTTTTCGAGGCAGGGGTTTTTCTAACTGAACCTTCATAATGAGTACTTTTGTTTTCTCCTTATAATTAAAATTTTCACGAATACCTGGAATCTGTACGAAAGGATGAAATATAGTAATTGAAGGTTATATTCAATCAGGGTTTGAGGCAAAAGAATAGTAAGTATGTTTTTTCTAAGTATCTAGTATCGTTGTGATACCTCGATGGGTTTATATAGGATTACCGATATAACAAATAAAACTGAAATTTTTAGAGGTACAATCGTATTGCGCTATCGTGAGGACGAATGATTCGGATTTACTTGGTTGTCAGTTTAATGATACAAATTCATTAAAAATAGTAAAAACTCTATTTATCTAGATAATTTTTGCAAACAATTCAAATATGAAACACAAAATGATTTAAATAACGAAAAATTAGAAATTTTTTGTCAAATAGTTCTTCATCAGAACTAGAAGACTCGCTGTTGCTATCATTATCATCTGCTTGCAAAGTAATTATGAAACTGTCGATAACGTCATCTAGCATAAGTTCTTGCTCCATAAAAGATTGTTCAATTTTCCACGTATTGTCGCACAATGATTCCCTCTGATCTGGGGAAAATGAAGAAAAAAACACACCACACAGTTTTTCCACATTTTTCATTGAGAATTCAACATTTCTGTCAGCTACATAAACTTTCATGGCTGCCCAAACCTTTTCAATGGGGTTTAAGTCAGGATGATATGGGGGAAGTCTAAGTACATCGTGGCCCTGATGATTCAGGAGTTTGTCAGTAGTATACGTTTTACATCTGGGTTTGTGCAATTTAATTAGATTATAAAGTTCTGCTTTGAGCATCCCATCTGCGAAGTCAATATTTCAACGTTGAAGCCACTCTTTCACATCTTCTTTTCGGTAAGCCATGTGCAAATGTGATATTCTGTTTGTATATTTTGATATGCGGTGTTATCTTCAGTAACACTCTTTTTGGTGGTATATTTGGAATAAGTTTTTCTCTCAATCATTTTTCGTAGGTTGCGAAATTCATATTATCGTGATAATCACCAGTTTTACAATTGGACTTAAAGGCCAGATATGCGCTTCGTACGAATCCACATTCACTATCAGTCTTGGTCCTTTTGAAACAGGCTGACGTTTGTCTCGTCACTCCAATCCTTTTTGTGTGTATGGGAGGAATGAATATACGTTTCGTCCATGTAAATCGTTGGTCTCTTTTCTTGACGGTATCGTTTGATGCTTCTCAAATAATTCAAACGTAGTTGCTGTATTTGGGTTTTTCCATAAATAGCGTTCTATTCGTTTTCGTCTTAATCCAACGGAACCCCATTCCTCCCACAACTTTTCGAATTCTCTCTCGTGTTCCTGCATATTCATTCTCATCGACGAACGTTTGATGGATTTGCTTCAATGTGGGTACGATTTTATCGACGACGTAAGAATTGAAGACGAACCTACGGTGCAGAGCTTTATCGAAGTCATGGAGATCTGTTTTTCGCTGATTTGTTCTCTTTTCATCGGAAGTTGAAAGACTGTTGTTCTCACCATCTTCAATCTTCTTCATTGCGTTCAAAATTTTTTGCACAGTTCGCAAACCTACTCCTGTTGCGACAGCTACACGTTCTTGAACCTTTTTCCAAAAAATTACAGGTTCATTCTGCATCCCTTCTCGTTTCATGAAATAAATGACATTCGCAATTATTTCCCTGGATTGCCCACTCAATTTTTCCCTTTCAAATTGAAAACGAACTCCATCATCATCAAAACTTAGAAATATTGAAATGAAATTTGATAGATTCGATCCTGTTCGCTTGGCTCTTCTCAAAGCTCCTTAGGTTCATTGTGAACTGAGCTCTTGACCACGTGACCGGCAAAGTTAACGCGCAACAAGAGGAGGAGCTATTTCACCCGCACAGATGTTCTTGTCGATCCGTACCTATTATGATCGTATCTATAAATGCTAAATTTATTTCTGGACGTTCGCTTTGATTTTTGAATTTCATTTCATTTTTAACAGTGGAATTCAAGAAAGGATTGAAACTGGTTTGATGTGATCAGGTATAACATCTGATTGTTTCCGGTTGTAAGCAGGAGTACCTCAGGGATCCGTTCTTTCGCCAACCTTGTTTCTGTTGCAGATAAACGATCTTCTGTCATCTACAGAGAAGATCTTCGGTTTTGCAGACGATTGTACCTTAGTTTCGTCTTTCAGTAGTCTGCGGCCGATTACAGCTGCGGAATCTCAGCGTCAGAGATGTCAACAAATTAATAACTTAAACTCTGACTAACGGAGGATATCGGAGTGGGGTCAGTTGAACTTGGTGAGCTTCAACCCGAGCCAGACGCAAGCAACTACGTTTTCTAGAAAGGCTCCCGCTGGAGAACCTCCTCTAATGATGCAAGGCCAACAAATTGCATCCAAAGATTCGATGCACCTTCTCGGAATAACGGTCAACTCTGGATTTTGCTGGCATGAACATGTATAAGCAATAGCTAAGTTGGCATCAGCTAAACCTAGTTTTCTCTTCAGAGCCAATTTCAGCTGTTGCTTCTATATAAGGCGCAGAGTCGACCTGCTTTGGAATATTGTTTCCATGTATGGGGATCTGCGCCCAAACATTCGTTGCGGATGTTAGATAATGTGCAAAAACGGACTGTGCGTCTCATTGACCACCCGGAAATCACCTGCGATCTCCAACCGCTGGCTCTAAGAAGGCAAATTGCTGACCTTTCCCTGTTTTACAGACACTTCCACGGAAGATGCTTCAAAATGCTGAAAGAACTTGTTCCGGAAAACTCATATTTTGCCGCAACACTAGGCTGGCAATAAGTTCTCATCATATGGCGGTACATTTAATCTTTCTATAAGAATTCCATTGTTTACAGGGCCGGTGAGCTGTGGAACTCGCTTCCGTCCAACATCCTACAATTTCGTCCTCTTCAAGAAGCGAGTAAACAGTCACCTCAATTGTTCCAAGACGCTCACTCATGTGGTGTAACAGGTTCGCCTATTCCTGGGAAGCGCGCATATAAAAGGGATAAAGATACTTTCAAACGAATAAATTAAAAATTTTGCATTTAAATCTGCTTAAAACATAGAATGAGTTACAGTGTCGCACTTAAAATGTTGAAGGAGACTTTTGGTAGTCAGTGATGAGTAAGAAATGCACTAATTGCGGAAAAATTGTACTTAATGCTTGAGCGTGAGAGATTATCTGAAAACATTTTGGTCAAGTAAAGGATGTTAACAAAAATCGTTTCAAAATAGCTTCGCGAAATTCTGTTGAAAACCTAGGTGTTGCGGTAGCTCTTAAGTTAAGAGAAAATTTGTGGACTGTACTTTTGAATTAAAAAGATTGATGTAAAAAACAGACAAAACAAAAATACTCGCACTAGAAAACTCACCGTTGTTCTGAGGATGGACTTCTTGAGAGTACTCTCAGCTGATCTTGTGAATCCAATCTTCTTGAATTTGTGGTGTGAAATTTCACTGAATTTCTATAGTTTATAGCACTAATAGTCTTTGCGGTTTACACAAGCCGTAAACATAAAACAAATTGTGGATCTCAAGTAGAGAAAATTTGGGAAAATATTCGAAAACTCAAATAGCGAAATAAGCGTAATCTTCGAGAGCTGAAGATCAAAATCGGAATGTCACTGTTTGAAAATTGCACAGAAATGTCTACTGCGTACTGCAACACGCAATCCGACGAGTAATCTAGTGCTTGAAATATTTTTGAAATAATAATAATTAAATTGCAGCGGCTTGCCGCAACATTTCTGCCCCCAAAAATGCTCTAGCATTTTTAATCAAAGGAGAAAGAAAAAATATGAAATTGATAAAGGAATGTTGTGGAAACTAATATGCAGATATGTACACATAACATTTATGTTAATGAAAGAAAAAAATATATTAATCGCTATCAGGTAGCGGACACAGCTTCACAAGAGGCCTTGTAAAAACACCATCACGAGTTTTCACCTCAGCCACTCGCGAAACTCCATCACCCCCTTTGAAGAGTGTAACAATACGACCCAGACGCCACTGATTGGGAGGAACATTATCAGCTTTTATAAGAACCAATTTTCCTATATCAATTGGTGTAGCAGGATTGAGCCATTTACCTCTTTGCTGCAAAGTGTGCAGATATTCTTTTCGCCATCTCGACCAGAAATGCTGATGGAGATTTTGTAAAGTTTCAGCGAGACAACCGACTCATCGGTTCATTTGTCATATCTGGAACAGGTATGGCAGTGAGCGGTTCTAATGTTAAGAAATGACCAGGCGTTAAACAATTCATGTCATCTGGATCAGAACTTACCGCACAGAGAGGTCGTGAGTTGAGAATTGATTCAATCAATGTCAAAAGTGTGTAAAATTCTTCGTATGTTAAAATTTGCGATCCAATGACCCTGAAAAGGTGCGTTTTCACTGATTTAACCGCTGCCTCAAAAGTCCGCCAAAATGACTTCCTGATGGCGGGTTGAAATGAAATTTAATAGTTTCTTGCTCAGCCGCATCATTCAACAATTTGATTAATTCGCGATTTGCGCCCACAAAATTAGTTCCATTATCACAGTAAAGATCCGTACAACGGCCTCTTCGAGAAACGAATCTTTGAAGAGCGGCTAAAAATGACTCGGAGGATAGATCGTTCGCCAATTCCAAGTGCAGAGCCTTTGTAGAATGACAGACAAATATACAAATATACGCTTTCGAGGTTTTTTGTCCTCGATATTTTCTCATCGGAGCTATAGTAAACGGACCTGCATAATCACATCCGGAATGTAAGAAAGCTTTTACTGTGGAGAATCTGGATTTTGGCAGATCACTCATAGGAGGTTGATAAGCCGTCGGTTTCATCTTAAAACATTTTATACATTTTGATAATACAGAGTTGATAGCTCTCCTTGGAGACAATATCCAAAATTGTTGCGTTAACAAAAACTGTAGTTGGCGTGGTCCGACGTGAAAATACTTTTGGTGATAGTGGTTTATTAAATGTGCGGTCAATAAGCTATTTCTTGGTAAAAGGATGGGATGTTTTGCGTTATAAGGAAGATCAGAATATTTTAGTCGTCCTCCTACACGAAGCAAACGGTCATTATCTTTGAAAACCTTGAGTTTTCTCAAAAATTTTGGAAATTTTTCCATCGACAGTTCGTTAGAAAATGTAAATTGCTGAGTATGTTTCGCAAAGATTACTATAGCAGATTGAAGTTCTGCAGTAGAGAGAGGACCATGGCGCTTTTCCTTAACATGAGAAATATTATGCACGAATCGCAAGACATAAGCACAAATGCGTAATGAAGTTGAAAATTTGGAGAATGATTTTAAAATTTCTTCACAAAAATGTTCTATTTGCGTAGATGTAATTAAAGAAATTTTTCTTTCCTCACTATTCACATCATTCGATACTGAGGTTTCAGAAGGTTCATCGAAAACACACTGATAGTTTGATTCAGATAAAAAGTTTGGACCCTTCAACCAAAATTCATTATTAATAATTTCTGAAGGAAAAATACCTCGGGTTCCAATATCAGCGGGATTATTGTCAGAGTTCACATAATTCCAGTGAGCAAATGGAATTTTTTCCTGTATATACGCAACTCTATTTGCAACAAAATTCTTCCATCTATACGACGGTGAACGAAGCCAAGCCAATACCACTTGCGAGTCTGACCAAGCGCGAATGCTTGAAAAAGTTAATTTATTAGAAAAGTTCTAAGCACAAATCGAACAATTTAGCGAGAAGAACTGCACCACATAGTTCTAATCGTGGTATGGAGATTTTTTCAGAGGAGCGACTTTACTCTTTGACATAACAAAATTTACAGAAACATTGCCATCCGAACAAACAGTCTTCATATATAAAACAGCACAATAACCTTTTTCGAGCTATCGCAGAAACCATGTAATTCAAAAATAGCGAGAGGCGAAGTGGTTAATAGTTGTCTTTAATAGAAAATTCAGACAAGCATTGCATTTGAGATTTAAAGCGATTCCAAACACGTAAAATTTCATTTGGGGTTCATCATCCCAATTTGAACCGAACATCCAGAGCCGTTGAATGAGATATTTTATCAAGAAAGTTACTGGCGATAGAAAGCCTAATGGATCATATATCCGAGCTAATTGTGATAAAATTTGTCTTTACTACAAATTGCGTTGTCATGACAATCAACAGAAAATGAGAACATATCTTTGAGGGGATTATACAACAATCCCAATATTTTAAAAGATAAGGAATTTGATTCAGTTCCAAAATCTAAAGGATGCATACTGCGCATAGATTCGGGGAGATCTTCTATTAGGGTGAGATTATTACTCGACCATTTTCTTAATTGAAATCCTGCCTTTTCAAATAATTGGAGTAATTGTTCGTAAGATTTTGGCTTCCTCCAGAGAAGAGGTGCCAGTCACAACATCATCGATGTAAGTATATTCTCGCAATACTTTTGCCGCTAATGGAAAGTTATTTTTCATCATGTGCCAACTGAGACAAACACCGCAACGCCAAAAAGGTGCAGATGAAACACCGTATGTTACCGTTTTCAAACGATAAATTTTTAAAGGATCGTTAACAGAAAATCTCCAAAAAATTCTTTGAAAATCGTAATGACAAGAGTCAATCCAAATCATCCTGTACATCTGCTTAATATCAGCGCACAATACATATGAATGAAGCCGAAATTTTAAGAGAATTGAAACTATATCCGCTTGTAGTTTGTGACCAGTTAACAAATTATCATTAAGAGATGATCCTGACGGAGCTTTTGCGCTTGCGTTGAACACCACACGCAATTTTGTGTGAACACTGGTAGGTTTTAAAACACAATGATGAATTAAATAATATGGGTTTTGGCTAATAGAATTTTCAGGTACAACTTCCATATGTCCGCAGTCAAGATACTCGCGCATGAAAGCTGAATATTGTTCATATAAAAGAGGATCTTTCAAAAGTCTACGTTCTAACGAAATAAATCTTCGTGAAGCGATTTCTTCCATGCCGTTAAAATTAGAAATATCTGATTTAAAAGGCAAGGAAACTACATATTTGCCTGATGAATCGCGTTTATGATTGTCAACAAACAATTTTTCACAAAATTATCCTCGGGAGAACGAGTGCTTGCTGAAGGCACAGATTCGATCTCCCAAAATTTTTCAAAATATTCGGCAATAAACTGTCACCAACCTGACAATTAATGTCACAAAAGAATGACGTTATAGAATTTTGTGGAGAGTCCGGTCCACTTCCCATAAGAATGTAACCAAAATCGAATTAAAGGCAGTGATGCCATTTGAACCAGTAATCTGGCCGTCAAGCAGAATTTTTGCGAACATATCAGCGCCAAGTAAAACGTCAACCTGACCAGGAATATAAAAAGATTTGTCGGCAAGATTTAAGTTTTAATTCATCAGCTACATTTGCAGGTACAGGCAAAGTAGGCAGTCTTTCTGTAATTTCATTAATTATTGAAGCGTTAGTAAACAATATAGGTGTAACTTGATCAACCGGTTTCAAAGTAAGGGTAACTAATCCGATACTTGTACATGATTTGGAAGAGTTCAAACCTGTAACTCCCAAACAAATATTTTCGGTTTTAAGACCTAAACGAGAAACTGTCTTTTTGTGATGAAAGAAGTCATACTGCCAGAATCGATAAGACATCTGACTTTATGATAAACGCCGTTAGAATCTGCTATGTCTATAAGGGCGGTAGCTAATAGGAAGTAAGATTTTCTCGTAGAACTGAGAACACCAGCTCCAGAAAATTTTGAGCTTTGTGGTTGAGGCACTGATTCATTTTCAGGGATTGCAGATGAATTTTCACTCTCTGGTTTCACACCTTCCTCTTGTTTGAAATGTAGAAATGTATGGTGCTTCAAAGCGCAAATACGGCAAGTTGATTTAGATTTACATGAACGAATATCATGTAAGTCTGACAAACAATTGAAACATAAATGTAGTTTTCGTGCTAAATTATATCGTTCAAAAGGTTTCATTTTGAGAAAATCACTACATTTGAAAATTGAATGGTCTCTCTACAAACTGGACACTTGGAGAAACCACCTTTATTAGTACTGCTTGAGTTCTTCACAAAAAATTCGACATTTTATTTTTATTATTGGTTTTGATCTAGTACTGTCAGTTACTTGAGAATTAAAATTACTTTTAACGATCTTCTTGTCGCCTAACATTTCTACAGCAATACACTCGCGTTCAAGAAATTGTGTGAGATCAATATATTTTGGAACCTCTGTGGAACCATAAGCATGTTCAAATCGAGAAACTATTTCATCATCCAACCTATCGTAAAGCATCATAAATAGAATAAAATCCCACTCATCTGTCGGAAACTTCAAATTTCTTAAAGCGCATATATTCTCTTGAAAAGTATCAAGTAAATTTCTTAAAGCGTTAGGAACGTTTGATTCAATTTTTCTGTTCCTCATGCGACGCCAATGGCATTTAGCAAGCCATCGTTTGTTGTTGTACCGCTGAACCAAAGAATCATATGCGGATTGATAATTATCTCCGGCAAATTCATAATGTTGAATTAGATTCAAGAGAGGTCCGCTAAGCGAAGAAACTAAATAATGAAATTTTTCATCTTTGCTTAGAGAAGCGTTATTGTGGACTAGTGCATTGAACAAGCCAATAAATGTTGGAAACTGGGTGCAATCACCCTCGAACCTTTTGAGTTCTAATTTTGGTAACCTCACATTCGCATGTAATTTTGAACTTGAGGAAGATGAATTTGGAACAGTATCAGATTTACTAATTTCTGAAGTTATTGTATCATAAATTGCTTTAACGCAATAATAATCGGCCAAAAAACCCTCTCTTAAGGTATCTTCCAAGGTTATATCACTATTTTCATCTTGGAGTATTAAATCAACGATGATAGTATTTTGATGATCAAATTCATCACGAATTCTTTCTATATCAGAAAATCTAGCTTTGAAAATATTGTACTGATTTATATCAGATTCCGCTCTTTTTGCAAAATTTAGTAACAACTGAATTTCAGTGATCGCTGTATTACGATAAGCTTTAGCTCTTTTCATCTTAAGGTTCGACATTTTTCGATGAAAGAAAATGAATATGAAAGATTATTAATTTAGAATAATATTTGCGAAATACTAAGACTCGAGAATGAAGAAAGATCCCTTGTTACAGAACGCTGATGAGTGTTCCTCCCAACGAAGAAGCGAAATAAACACTGCTAAACGAAAAGCCACACAAAAAAATGCGGAATAACAACTGCACATATGGCGCAGCGATAAATGAATGAAATAAATCGACTTAAAAATTGAATTATCTGCATATAATTTACACAACCTTCTTTATTGAGAATGGAAATATTCAAACAAATGAAAATTCGGTGAAACCGAAAACTAAGCGCTTCGGTCCGAAGTACCAAAAAATGTTGCGGTAGCTCTTAAGTTAAGAGAAAATTTGTGGACTGTACTTTTGAATTAAAAAAGATTGATGTAAAAAAACAGACAAAACAAAAAATACTCGCACTAGAAAACTCACCGTTGTTCTGAGGATGGACTTCTTGAGAGTACTCTCAGCTGATCTTGTGAATCCAATCTTCTTGAATTTGTGGTGCGAAATTTCACTGAATTTCTATAGTTTATAGCACTAATAGTCTTTGCGGTTTACACAAGCCGTAAACATAAAACAAATTGTGGATCTCAAGTAGAGAAAATTTGGGAAAATATTCGAAAACTCAAATAGCGAAATAAGCGTAATCTTCGAGAGCTGAAGATCAAAATCGGAATGTCACTGTTTGAAAATTGCACAGAAATGTCTACTGCGTACTGCAACACGCAATCCGACGAGTAATCTAGTGCTTGAAATATTTTTGAAATAATAATAATTAAATTGCAGCGGCTTGCCGCAACACTAGGATTGCTGAATGAAGTCAATAATCCATAATAATAATTAACCACAAAATGTGACTATCGATATAACGTTGAAACTAGGATTTCATCAAGTCAAATAGCCTCAACATTTGTCGAAAAGCAAACTCAAGCTTTTGAAAAATCAAAGAATTTATTTGACTTGATTTTCTAATACCGAAATTCAAACACAATTCAGCTATTACATCGAAATTTCGAGACAGGGACCATTCTACTTTGAATTTGGATTGTCTTTTCTTAAGGTTACGATACGTTGAAGATTAACGAAATCCACTGACGCTACTACAAACCTTCAATTATGAACTATTTTTCTGCACGTCCATCACTGAATGTGATACTTCTGAAATCATTTTTAATAATAGAATTTGAACATTCTCACTCTTGAGTTAAAATATTTATTCTAAATCAGTTCGGCTCATGTGTTTTTCATGTATTTTCATTCTATAACTAGATACAGAATGATTCTTTCGTAATTGAACGAAACATCATCGATTGCCATGAATTTCAAAACAACGTCAGTGTCAACATCAAAATAGAAATTTTCGAAAATGTTGTTTAAATAAGATTATGAGTGGAAATCTAGTGCATTAGATATTGAACTCGAAAATATTCCACCTGAAATTACAATTTATGCAAATAATATAATCGAGAACCTGTTGCCGTTAAAATCTTAATATGAATAATATTTTGATGATTTATAAATAAAATAGAAAACCTCAACTCTATGGAAAATTCATTAAATCCTAAAAGCAACAAAAAAATGACACGATATCGATAATTCAAAATATAAAAATTTAAATCTTTGTCAGAACGATCTTTTGAAAATTATATAGCTAGGAAATTTATACACGAGAAAATATTAATCAATATTTAGAAAGTGCTCCGGATGATATATATTTAGATACAAAGGTAAAAAACTATAATTCAAATAACAATTTTAATCAAATTTAGGTATTTGTAGCTCGCCATTGTCATTGGTGTTTTAGGTCTTGTCGCTAGAATGAACTTAATTACATTAAAATTTCGGACATTGAAGATTTGAGTTCCACAATGCTAGTTGCAATTCCTAATACAAATACTAAAAATCAAGACACAATCACGAGTGATTTTTATATCGTAAAGGACTATTGGATTTGAGACCTTGTAATACTCTGATAATTTTTATTAATTTCCAAAAGAATAAATATACACGGCAAGTAAATAAAATAATGTTAGCATATATATATTATTTTGAAAAATAGAGGATGTACAGAAATTCAAATAATTGTATTTACGATAAATGCTTATATCTAAAATTTTGATGTGTGTCAAAAAAACAAAAGTGTGAGCTCAGGAAAATGTAACAGGGGAACCATACTATCTTGCGTATGATTCAATAAACGAGTGAAAAAACCTGAGGAAAAAACTCGTTTCCGTGTCGCTATTGCACTAGTAATAGCTTGTCTGTTTATGTTGTGTTAGTGTCGTGTGAACATAAAGAGTATCAAAGATTTTTCTGCTTAGCAGCTTCAATTCTCATCTTGCACTCCATGATTTCCAGACGAAGACAAGGGTGAAAGGAAGGGGTTTGGGACAGGAATCTGTAACAATGGAAAAAGAAAACCAGCAGAAAAATATTTCAACAATCATACCTGACTCTCATATGTCTAAACACACTTGAATTTGAGAAATGATTTTACATAGCAAGCAAGACCATGAAAAGGACTAAGGAGATAATCAAAACGTACATAGCCTGCGATATTTCCTCTTTCACGGAGATGTTCTTCCGTCGCCGTGTGAGTCTCCTGAAATATAATCACTTCTTTGTTCTTGCTTGCCAATTTTGAAGTATAATCTCGCAAAATCCCTTCAATATTCAAACTCAACAAAACAATTCCTCTCTGTTTGACCGAGAGGGCCCCGATGGCCAGGTTTGGTTATGATGCCGATTATAATCTATAGATGTTCTAGAATCATTATGAACTCAATAATTTGAGTTGACATCTCCCATATATTATTTCTTCGTGGTTCTTGTTTAATTTAAAGAAAAATTTGCGAAAAAATTTTGACAATCGTTTTTTTAAACCTAGTAATGTGTCTTAACGAATTGCCACATTTCTGAATCTAAACAATCCAGAAGAATATAATGGCCACTATTTCTGCCGTACTTCAGCGACGTTGGTAAATGTAGGTGCGGATATTACAACACTAAAAAGACCTGGAGGCTGGAAATTTTCTTAAGTAGCAGAAGGATGCATAGAAACTTCTCTACAAAATAGAATAAATATTGAAAATCAATTAGTTCCGTCAATTAATGGAGCTAATTCCTTAGCAACTGTCCCTTCATCTTCCAATTCGTCATGTTACACAAAAATGTGAAATTGTGTGCAATGTACCAATTTTTTAATAATTCTTCAAATACTATAAATATTAATTATAAATTAATAAATTGTATAAACAAATATATCCCAATAAATAACTTGTTTTATTGTTTTTCAGATCTAATTTATTTGTTGATGATTTATACTTTACAGACGCGGAGAAAATTGTCTGTTACTCGGTAAGACAAATTTTGTGCTTTTTTCCCACTCGTATCGAATATTTTCATTAAAACCTAGTTACAGAAATATTATTCCATAGAAATCAACTTTGATGCATTAATCATTCTAGCTACATCTGAATATTACTTTGAATCTGAATTTTGTATATTGACATCGAATTTAGCTAGTTAATTTTTCTCGATATCTGGTTGGATTAAACTATATTCCTTAAACAGAGATTCCCCGAATTGATTTCCTTCT
Organism: Cryptolaemus montrouzieri; assembly: GCA_013387265.2. Classification (NCBI taxonomy): domain Eukaryota; kingdom Metazoa; phylum Arthropoda; class Insecta; order Coleoptera; family Coccinellidae; genus Cryptolaemus; species Cryptolaemus montrouzieri. Next base: position 133,581,455 of record JABFTP020000185.1, read on the forward strand.
TTTATCTTTAAGATCGGACTTAACCTAATTACCCTCTCAAGACAAACAACCAAATAACATAGCAGGGTATTCAAAGTCGAAACCAACAATATATCATCTGTCAGGTAATGAACAGTTCCAAACGTACAACCGTCAAGAAGTTATATCGGCCGGTCGCATCGGTCTCGATGAAGCCAACGCCGTGGAACAACAAAGCATTTTCTTCAGTGAATTCCAAGATATAAAACAATTATGTTCTAAATAAGCCTTGGAGGGATCTTTGACAGAATCATTAAGGTGTGTGTACAAAGGGGTCCACTCTTCGCCGGATCTACGCTACGATGAGCAACGCCAAGTGAAAACCCCACCTACAAACGGACAAAACACGGTATAACCTTTTCACCTTATCGTCTGGCGACTGAAAAAGAATTAAATGAACGTTATGATGAGGAACCGAATACTGTTTAATATGAAATGATGGCAACTTATCACTACGATGTACAAAAGTGTCTGAAATAATGAAAATAATGCTGCAAAATTTAATTATGCTCTGCACAATAACGTTATAACAATTACGATTGAGAAATAAGAAATTGATGAATATGAAATAGTATAAAGATATAATTCAAATGTATTTAACAACTGGTCATCTTGAACAATTATAATTTCTGGTCTACAAACAAGAGAAATACTGAAGATATAATTTTTTGGTTTATTTTAGTTTCACCACTGATTTACCAATATACAGTACAACCTCTCCAATTCGAACACACTCTAATCCGCACATTCAGTAATCCGAACAACGAAACTTTGAAATCACCGACCTCTATAATCGTAAGTAATACCACAAGAGCAATCTGAGCTCGAGTGCTATTTGCTGAGAAAATTCCGCGAATGACAAAACGTACAAAATGAACTTTATTGAGAAATGCACACAAACTCAACGAGAAAATCATAAAGCATTCATTACAAACATGTTTAGTTATTATTGGAATGAGCAGTTATTGAAAATGCACAATTTTTTCACTCCGGGTCGATTCTATATGGGACGATGCCTGAGGAATTATAGAAGATTCAGCATTCGTAGAAGTTTTTCGAAGATTTGTAACAAGATTCAAATGCTGCTCATTGTTCAGTTGCAGGTAGAGCTTAATAGAGCTTGCTGCAGAGTGTCTGGTTAGTTTTATCAATTCTTGTTTACTGACACCTGCCTTAAATAGGTTCGAAACAGCACTGGATCTATGAGAATGATGTTGTGTTGTGATGTTTTTATTTTTCGTATCCAGTACAATTTTCTCTGCTGAAATTTTGTCCATTTGGATATTTCATTTATTCCCAGAGGCATATTTTTGAATCAACCCTTAGCAGTACTGTTTTTCCAAAATTGAATGGGAGCCAGAAATAATTTATCACTTGTAATATGATAGGGTCCTTTCGACAATATCTTATGAAACAACCTCACAGAACATAAATCTGGGTTTTCCTTATTTTTTACTTGTCATATACTATCACAGCATTTTTTTGAGCCGCCTTGGGCGGCGAATATAACCCAGAATACTGGGTTATATTCAATACGACCAGTCACTTCTCCGTTATTAAATTTTTCCTCTTTGCAAGTTGCTGCTTCACCGCCACGCCATGCTAATTCATAAGCAACAATATGGAAAATTTTTTTCAACAAACCTATCGGGGCATTTTCGTCCCAGTACAGAGCCATGCTATCAATTTCAGTTCTTGTTAATGCAACGGAACGTTCTTTGCGCTTTTCCACATCCCCTTGTAACATCTTTCCTTTTAGAATTGCGAGCTTCACGAGCCTTTCTAAATGCTGAATCGGTAAAGGGGTTGAAACTCATGTTGAATTTTACGAAATACCAGGTTGTTCAGTAAGTTTTGTCGTTCGATAAAAAAACACAATGTTATGGTTCAAAATACACTTTATTATTCAGTATAATCTCCCTGAACATTAATACACTTGCTCCAACGAACTTCCAATCTGTGGATCCCATCTCTGAAGTGAGAATCCGAAGGTATACGAAATACGTTTCAACAGCCGTTATGACCTCTTCATTTGATAAAAAACGCTTGTCACGCATACATTTTCTGAGATCTGGAAACAAACAGAAGTCGGTGGGGGCCAAATCTGGTGAATACGGTGGATGCTCCGACAATTCGAACTTTAATTCATGGATTTTAGCCTTTGTCAAGATGCTCTTGTGACAAGGTGCATTGTCCTGATGAAGAAGGATTTTTTTTCTTCTGCAAACCGGGTCTTTTCTCACGAATTTTTTCCTTCAACTGGTCCAAAAAGTTGCAATAATATTCAGAATTAATTGTTTCACCAGTTTGCAAGTAATACCCTAACAAAATTCCTTTCGCATCCCAAAAAACTGATGCCAGAACCTTCTTGGCCGATTTCCGCATACGAACTCGTTTCGAAGCCGAACAACCAGGTTCACACCACTCTTTAGCCTCTTGTTTTGATTTAGGATCATGGTGATAAACCCAAGTCTCATCCGTAGTGATGAATCGACGCACAAAATCCACTTTATCCTTTTTAAAACGCTCCAAATGTTTCTGAGAAAGTCGCATTCGAATGTGTTTTTGTTCCATTGTTAGCGAATGCGGCACCCATTGTGCACACAGCTAAACTAAAATTTCCAAAATTTCACTTAAAATATGGCTCACATAGTGTAGTGTAGAGTCTCCACTAAATCCCGCTCAGTCAACCGACGATTTTCCAAAACCATATCCTGTATTTTGGCTATGATTTCTGGTGTTGATGCGCTTTTCGGACGTCCTTCACGTGGATCGTCTTCAAGGCTTGTACGACCACGTCTAAATTCAGCAACCCATCTTTCTACTGTTCTAATTATAGGTGAACAATCATTACACACTCTTAACATTCGACCTTCCAAAAGTAAGAATTTTATCACTCCACGATGTTCAATTTTTCCATTGTACAAAAATACTGTGACACGGCGACACTAAATGGCTTGTAAACAAAGAATGAATAGACAGATTGAAATGAACCTTCACATACGTTCATATGGAGAGTGTACCAACAAAACAAGAACAAATTTGGACTAGTAGCAACGCCCTCTCTTATCAAACGACAAAATTTGTTGAACAACCTGGTACATATTCTGCCCCTTTTTTCGCAGTTGTGTTCCACATTGTTTTGACAACGTATTCTTTGTAATCTTGTCCATTCATTTGTTTCATATTCCATATCCATAAGAATTTCTGCAATATCTTCAATAGAATGCTGTATATCTGAATCGATTCCAAATCGAGCTGTGCGTTTTTCTTGTATTTTTGGGGATAGAATTCTGTATAGAACTATTTATTTCTGCTTCACTGGTGCTTCCAAAACGAGACATTTTAATTTATATCGGCAGAAACTTTACAACAGGTACTAAAATGGCTGTTCTTGACAGTTTTAAAACCGTGCTATTTGTTGTGAATGTTGCGTTGCTATGGAAACGCAAGGATTCTCTATGGGCAAATTTATCCACTAACATCCTACCTTCCTTCCTATTTCTATGCAATTTATCCGATATCAAACTCGAATTTCTGTGTTCTTAAACGTGCATTTTGACACGAGTGGAATTCTCGAAATAATATTAGTTGTGCTACAGAAACGGCAAGGACTTACAAAGTGAACCATCCAGAAGAATCGATAAAGTTTCTGCGCGCAGAGATGATGCATAATTCACAGGACGGCCTATAGTTGTTGGTACTCATTGGGGGATACGATAGTTCATCTCTGAATATAGAAAATATTTCCTACCATCATCTGTGCATATCGAGTAATGGCCGTAAAACAAAAAAAATACTTTATTTATTTTTCATTTATTTTAAATACTTATTGAATGAAATTATATTTGAAAAACTGTGAAGCGTAGCTTAGTATTTCAGTAAATGTTAGGAGGAACTAGCTTCCTCAGAAAATCAGAGGACCGGTTGCAGAAACAGATTTTTAATTGGCGATTAAGATTTATGTCTTTCTCGTTTATGCCACTTACATTTCTTCTAGTCACATCAGTTGCTGTGATCATAATTTTGCGCTCCATTAAATTTTAATTATAGAAAATCCACTTATTAAATGTGAGTGATATGGGGAACAAATATGGCCGCAGTAATTGAGTTGACTAGGAGAAAATTGAATCAAGAAAGCTTTGTTGAACCTTCACCATAATTAGTTAGAGATTAAAAAAAATTAATATTTCAAGATATACTAATTGATTTTTAGGGTTTTCCAGAAGAAAAAAAGGAGTCTTGTCTTGTCAAGACTCTCTTCTCAGGAAAACGTGTAGGTATAGAGTTGAAACTGCAACTCTTTCAAGTCAAACGAAAAAGATACGGTCGTTTATCTTGCATTTTTCGGCATATTTTTACACTCTCAAGAGAATTGAAATCTATAGGGTACTTTCCGTTGACCTAGTAACATAAAATTTGACGAGGAGTGTCTTATCATAGATACCAGTTGTAACTGAAATTAGGGCCACCCCTGTAACTTTTTTCTATGTGGAATATATAATATAAAAGACAACATTTTGAATTTGATAACAATAATATGTTTGACATTTCGTTTCCGGTTATGCCGGACATGTTTCTGAAAGAAAAACAAAACACAATCTATTTTTTTGCAATTTTCATCTCTCGTTCTAGAAGGCCATGAACAGTGACAGTTGGCTTAGCTTAACATCTCCTATCACGAAAATACCAGATTGTATCTGAAAATTTAATTGCTTATTTTTTACGGGGTGTCAAGAGTTTTAAATTTTCAACAATAACTACGTTGGCGATGCGAAATTTTTGGTCATAATTATAATATTCTGTGATCATAAAAATATCAGTGTGACACGTCAAGATTCCATTGTTGTAAATTATCGACATTGCGAATTAGTGAATTCAGTTTTTAGTATGAATCAATACAGCCAAAGTGAAAAAGTCAATAAGCTCCAAATTTATGGAGAATGCAGGCATAATAACGTTCAAGCTATATTATTATACAGGGTGCTTCAACGAAAACTAAACAGAGGCTATATCTACCAAGATATTCATTTCTGATCAAAACGCAAAAACAGGTCAACTTTTGTTTCAAGGGGGATATCTTTTTGGTTACAAAACTTGCCTGAAATATCAACCCCCTAAGCGGAGGTTGCAATCCTTGAACGTTTTGAATAGGGAAAATGGATCGAGTGATGACTCAAAAGAAAGGTGGTATATTTGTCTACATCGCCTTGAACGAATTTCCATTTTTGATTGATAACTGTAAAAGATACAGGGTGAGCCACTGAAAGACAGGGAAGACTATTTCCCTGAGACTATTCAAGTTTCAGTGAAGTAAAATGGAACCGATCCATGCTGATCAATGGCAGTCATCATCAAGTACCATCCTCATCTCGAATTTCAACCCCTATAGCAGGGGTGACCAACCTTGAAAATTTGCAATATGGTAGATGGGTCGAGTGAAACCTCGAAAGAAAGGTATTATCTTTGTCTTCATCCCCATGAACGAATTTTCATTTTTGATTGAAAACTGTAGAAGATACAGAGTAAGCTACTGAAAAATTGAGGAGACTATCCATCGCCCTGAGCTATTCAAGTATTAGTGCAAAAAAATGGAACAGATTCATTCCAGATCAAAGGCTGTCATCTCTGATCTAAATTAATCTATTCCAGTTTTTCCCACTAATACTCCAATAGCCTTGGGGCAATAGTCTTCTCTATTTTTCAGTGGCTCATTCTGTATCTTCTACAGTTTTCAATCAAAAATGAAAATTCTTTCACGGGAATGCAGACAAAGATAATACCTTTCTTTCGAGTTATCACTCGACTAAGAGTTATATAGCAATTAATCATAGAATTTGTAGATGCTTCACAAAAAATCGCTTTAATAAACTTAATCGCATTTTCTGAGGTATACTTAATTCAAAATTGATAATCATTCCTTTCCTGTTCACTTAGAATCATGAAATTCTGCAAGAGCAATGTCTTGAACCACAAATAAAGAGAAAATCTGAAAAATTGTTGTTACATAAGATACATGGTATATATATATATATATATATATATATATATATATATATATATATATATATATATATATATATATATATATATATATATATATGGAAATGTCAAAATTGTTATAAGTATGGTTATTTTTAGTAGATGATTCGCTTTGTGAAATCTGATTTTTGTTTGTCGAAACTACGTTTGTGATCTATTATTGAAATTTCTAAAAATTCAACCGTTATAAATTTCATCATAACTATATTCAAACTATGAGATGAGAAGAATGACTTTGAATTCGAATGGGTTCACCTATATGAGTTAATACATGGATTGTATGTTGAAATTGATTGGACGATCATTTTGGTGTAGGCATTTCTTCTTTTTCTTTGGATTCGGTTGTACTCTCGCAACTTTCCAACACTCCGAAAACTTCTGGCTCTCATACGAAATCTAAAACAGCATTATGAACTTGACATCAGACATATTCGGTTGAACATATGGGATGGTTGGTGGCACTGTATTCAATGTATCTAAGACAGAATTTTGCGAAAACATTTCTGCAAAGAATCCGCCATTGCTTAAGGCGATAATGTGATAGAAACGACATGTCTAATCAGAGGTGGAAAGGACTTGCAGAAGCTGCTGCTGTCTGTCTTCACCATAGTCCAGAACTGACTGATTTCCACTGGTCTGCTTCAAGAGTCTATTCTTAACTCTTTCATTGAAGTACGTTTTCGCTGAATCAATTGTTCAGTTACAAATATTACTGTGAGCTGTAAATCAGGGTGGATTGAATTTACGAAGGTACTCATTGTACTCAAACTAATTGTCTATTTCTATGTGTAAAACAACAGATTATGCCATTCACATATCTGAACCAATCGATGCGGCGGATGATTATGAATTATTTTCTCAAGTTATCCATGAAAAATTCGGCTAGTAAAGGATTGAGAGGATTAACCATTATTAAGTTGTTGTTGCTCATGTTGATCATAATCTGTTTTCAGCAAGTAATGACCTCCTCAATGAAATTATTGAAATCGTAGTGAAAATCACTTTTGATTGTTGATGTTTAGGTAACAAATCGTTAATAATTTCAATTCCGATCTTTCCTGAGGAGTTTTCACTTCCTACGTTTGACTGAAAATTGCAAATATCAATTTACTAGTTCACTCTCGTTGTAAATACGTTTTGATGTCGGTTTTCCGATCGTCATACATATATCCTGACAGGAATACCTTCGATTCCACAGGCAAATTTCACGAATTTCGCCTTGCGCTATTTGTTCAACAACAGAAAGTCGCGGTTCTCACAGCCGAACGATTCCTTTGGCCTAATTAAGGCATTCTTTGAACGCACCAGCTAAATTGTCTCTCAACTGAGGGTAGGGTGAATTTGATCTTATGATTCGCATCTTCTCTTCTCGGTTCCGCAAACACATTGTCATTTTATTGGTTTCCAACCCTTTTAGGGTTAAATGCTCTTAATTGCGGGAATGCTCGAATAATTTTTCGCCCTAAAACCTCTAGCTACTCCTTCATAGTTCGAAGTACACTTGATTAAACAGAATTGTTCATTTGTTCCTTTCAGTTTACTGTCGGAAATGGTTGTTACGTTTCTCATTCAAATGAACTAATAGAATTTTTAGAAATTAATGTCAATATTTTGAAATATTCTTCCCGAGAGGATTAGGCCTTTCATCCGGTCGAAATTTTTCGAGAAACATCCAAGTCAATACCTAAGCTTCAATGATATTGAAAGGCAAGAAAATGTTGGAAAATGAAAGGCCGTTATTTCATTATTCTGTAATATTTCGAAAGTGAGAATAAAAGTGATTATTTTCTTTTCTTTACAGATATGAAAAGAGTGAATCCCTTTTTGATCTAATTTTTCAATCGTAGATTTATGCGATGATTATTTCAGCCTTAACTGTGAAGAAGGTATCGACATGTACGATATGTCTTGTAAAAGAACCTGAACCACATTTTTGTACCCAAATTATAATGTCATTATTATATCTTCAAAGAAACATATTAATTATTTAGTTTTTGTTAAAATTGTGAGCATATTTTACCAAACATGCAATTTTTAGTTTTAATCGATACAGAATGATTTTTTGCATCACATATTTCGCATTTCTTAAGATACATCAATGAAGTAATTATAAAAAAGATTATCAAAATCGGTAGTGTAGGCCATTGTTTCAAATGACAAATAAACCTCATTGTATAATTTCCCGAAATCATTAACAGAAACCGAAAATATACTCATAAAAAGAAAATATTCTTATAAATATGGCGTTCTTTGGAGTGGATCTTTAATGCCCTTCAATGTGAGAATCCGAAAAATTAAGGAAATACTGATCTAGTAAAAATAAACTGAAGCTTAGAGAAACATTAAATCTTGAAAATATGAATCCAATTATCTTCGATTTTTATCGTTGATGCATAAAGTTTTCGAGATATATCGGAAGTGGGTCATCACTTTGTTATTTCAAATGGCATTCTACCTTTTATATTATACATCTAGAACCGACATTTGAGAAAGGCATAAAATACCCAAGTTGTTAGCACTTATCTGTCAAAACTTTTGACAGATTCAATTATTTCTGTTATAAACTCGATTTTTGAGGAGCATTTAAAAAAATTGTAGCTCGTAGATCTTTTGCACTACATACACAATTTTTGCTTGGGTGGATAGGAGAATGATCAAGGAATTTTTCAAGCAGTCTACACATGTCAAATGTTCATTGCGTTGTTTTGTAAGATTTTTCCAATTTGGCCTTTTTTAAACAGCAATAACTCAATTTTTTCAGATGGCATGTGCCAATTTTTATATCGCCGTCAGATGAAGCGTCAAATTTCAGATGGAATTGTATCAGCATGTACTATACCCATCTCTTATAGTTCAGAAATAAGTTGGGAATATATTGAAATTTGATGATTTTGCAAGAACTGACAGAGAATGCTTTGAAATATTTGAATCAAGTAGCTGAACTGGCTACGCTCACCTGACAGGTGCCTAAAATTAATGTACTTGTCACTTCGTTCATTCGAATTTGATATTTCAACAAGAATTGTTGGTAACTTGAAGTGAAAATTTTTGAAAAATACCAGATTGATAATAAAATGGCTGATTATTCAAACGAGAATATGTTTAATCTCTTTTTAATTCATGGCGAATGTCAAAAAGTGGTAGATAGAACTTGCAGGCAATCCAATAACCAATTTCCAAATTTGGCGCCTATGGGTAAACCAAAATTTCGAAGGATTAGAAGCAATTTTCTGCAATTTGGAGGAACAAAATACATAGAAACTAGAAGAAAACCAATTCTTGAGGACGACGACAATTAAATTAATACGCTAGCGTATTTTCGTGCCAATCCACATGCCTCCATTAAGTCAGCATCAATGGATATTGGATTGAGTTATACTTCCATTCAAAGGATCCTTAAGAAACATAACATGCACCCGTATTCTTTTATCAGACAACAAAAATTGAAACCAACTGACCTTCCCAAGCGGCTAAATTTCTGTGAAAATTTATTGATTCGGCTTCAAGAAGATGAGACAATTCTGCAAAAAATTATATGGTCTGATGAAGCCAAGTTCAATGAAAATGGAATAACAACAGGAAAAATCGACATTTTTGGGCCACAGAAAATCCACATTTCATTGAGGTTATTGATTTACAAAATAAATTCAGCGTGAACGTTTTTGCAATTTTACTGAATGATTTGTTAGCTTATCACATTTATGAGGAAAATGTAAAGGGACAAAGATACCTGGAAATTTTGAGAGGAACATTAGCAAATTTTTTAGATGGATTACCATTTAACATTCTGAGGGATTGCTATTACCAAATGGATGGTGCACCAGCACATAAAACACGAGCTGTAGATCGGCAACTAACAGAAATGTTCGAGGATAGATGGTGGGGTAATAAAGGACCAAATTTATTGCCTCCGCGTTCTCCGGACCTGACGCCCCTTGATTTTTATTTATGGAGCAAAATCAAGTGTATCTTATTCCTGTAAGAAGTAAAGAAAAGTTACTAGAGCGCATTCATATTACTTTTCGTAATATTGATCCTGAGGAAATTAGGAGAGCAACTCATCATGTTCGTATACGAGCTGTCAAGTGTATCGAGCAAAATGGGGCCCATATTGAACATTTATTCAAATCGTAATTTAGTTTTTCCCTTGATGTTCGCTATCATTCATTCGTATTAATATAATTATCTTCGATGATTGGTTTTCGCTTAGTTCCTACAATTTTCATTCATCAAACTAGTAGAAAATTGCTTCTGATGCTTCGAAATTTTATTTTACTCATAGACGGTAAATTTGGAAATTGGTTATTGAATTGCCTGCAATTTCTACCCACAACCTTTTGACATTCTAAAATGAATTAAAAAAAGATTAAATATATTTTCGTTTGAATAACCAGTGGTTTTATTCCAAATGTGTTGTATTTTTTTGGATATTTTCAATCTGGAATAACGACAATTCTTGTTGAAATATCAAATTCGAATGAACGGAGTGACAAGTACAATAATTTTAGGCACCTGTCAGGTGAGCGTAGCCAGTTCACTTACTTGATTCAAATATTTCAAAGCATTCTCTGTTAGTTCTTGCAAAATCATCAAATTCAATATACTCCCAAATTATTTCGGAACTATAAGAGATGGGTATAGTACATGCTGATACAATTCCATCTGAAATTTGACGCTTCATCTGATGGCAATATAAAAATTGGCACGTGCAATTTGAAAAAATTGAATTATTGCTGTTGAAAAAAATCATACAAAACAACGCAATAAACATTTGACATGTGTAGATTGCTTAAAAAATTACTTCATCCTTCTTCTATCCACCCAAGCAAAAATTGTGTCTGTAGTGCAAAAGATCTACGAGCTACAATTTTTTTAAATGTTCCTCAAAAATCGAGTTTATAAGAAAAATTATTAAATCTGCAAAAGTTTTGACAGATAAGTGCCAACAACTTGGGTATTTTATGCCTAGCTCAAATGTCGGTTCTAGATGTATAATAAAAAAGGGTAGATTGCTATTTGAAATAACAAAGTGATGACTCACTTCCGGTACAACCGGAAATGGTATCACCTCGAAAATATTTCACTCCAATTGGAAATCGCAAAATATGGCCGCGTATAAAATTTCAGGTTGATATTGTAATTGGAACTTAGAGAGTTTGTAACGGAAGGTCCCGTGGATATCCTGTATGTATATATATATATATATATATATATATATATATATATATATATATATATATATATATATATTATAGTACTCACCGCTTATGTAGGGCACTAATGCCGAAATATCACTCTGCTATGGACTGACCAGGAAGCCCTGACTATTCTTATCGTCCCCAATATCGCTTGTTTTTGAGCGCTCAACAATATGTCTTTGGGAAGCTCAAGGATTATCTCGGTGTTATCAACAAGATACCCTTCTATTAATTCATTCACCCACACTATTAATGGAAGGATCCCAACCGACCTCAACGAGTATATATCTTTGTTCTTGAATGCAGATTACTATTTGGATATTTGGTAATCTTCTCGTTGTAGACCCTTTCTAAGTTATCGTCGGCAGGTATTATATATATATATATATATATATATATATATATATATATATATATATATATATATATATATATATATATAAATATACGTACGTTGCTCTGAAAAATAACAGAGAACTGCAGAAAAAAGGCATAATCTTATTTAAATATGAGTCAAATTTTAGGCGTAGAAGATGAAATTATAATTCCGAAAATTTTTGTGAAAGAAATCATAGCTCTGAATAGTGGTTGATTTTAGATAGGAAATATTAACAAAAAATGCTTGAAAAAAGATGTCGTTGACAAAAAGGAAAAAGTGTACCATGCCATGCGCAAAGTTGAAGGCGATGTCCGGTATAAATGGAAGTGGTACCACTTTGAAAATAATTGCAAATTGTAGATCAGTATGCATTCAGTGTTATTATTCGAGGCATTAAAGTATTATACTATACATATTTTGCGCAGTAGGTCGTATTTTAATGCAGTTTGGTCAGTTGGGTTTGTGAGAATCATTAGAAACTTTGTGAACCAATCTAATCATGAAGAAACCCCAAATTGCATTTGTGCATAACGAACATGCATTTCAGAATTGCAAATCAAAATAGACAAGAGCCTGCGGAGTACCAGGTGCCCGCAGCGGGTGTTTTGAACGTCTTTTATCGGAGTATTATGACACTTTGTCATAGAATTGGACCACACTCGTCACTTGGGGATTCCCTCATGAACATATTTGTATTTAACGACAGCGAAAACCCCCCGAGTAACAAGTTCGGGCCAATTCTGTGACAAATTGTCATAATAGTAGATTTGGATTAATTTTCCCGATTATTTACCGATCTTGAAATTGATCGATAAAACCGTTCTACAGATACCAGGCCTACTAAAAATATATGTATATTGATATTGGCCATAATTTTTTCATGGTAAAGGAATGGGAAAGTGAAAGAATAAATTTCTCTTAGTTTACCTATCGTAAAATCAGTCAAATATGAGATAACTAAATATTCAGAATGTTTTGAAAAAGCACTAATATAACTTAAAGAGGTGATAAAAGATCGGAATACGAAGTGGAGAAAGAGCACACAATTTTAATAGCCTGAGAGCTGAACTATTTTCGCGGTTATTAGTCTATACTTCAATAACATCAGCCGGCCATTAGACTACGTTCTCTCTTTGCTATATATAAAGGTACTGGCCATAAATTTTGATTTTAATCTGAATAAATATCTATAATCGACAGTAATAGCACTGAATTTGCCACTGAATCATTAGAGATGGTCGCGAAAGCAGTAATAACGCATTCTGAACTGGAAATATATCATTTTACCCATACAATGAAACTGACGATTTGCTACATATGAACCATAATCCCGGCCAGTGTGTGATATCAAGAAAAAGATAAATAACGACAGACTTAACGACCAAATCGAAAAAAAAACGTGAAAACGTCGAAGGGCAAATAAAGGGAAACGAAGCAAAGGAGTTCCATCAATTCTAAATTCCATTATAGTGTACCTCTCTCTGTGCCTGAAAAGATAATAATTTCGCGCTGCTTTCCGTAAGAACGCTCGTGCAGTGGCAGCGTTTTCTGTGACTAATGAAACATAAGTACAAAATACGAGACACATAGTACGATATGCTGTACGGCCTAACAACCAAGCTAAAATTATGATAAACGTCTTCAAATGACCTCTGCAAGTTGAAATGGAATGTTTATTCATTTAATTATATCAAATATACAATTCGTGAGAGAATTTATGTAAATTATCTGCATATAATGTGGACAAACTAGTGTTTTCTCGCAAGTTCAATCAACACTGAAAATAACACCCTCAAGAGAGTATATATAATATAATGAATTCACGTGTTCGAGCTTTGACGTCTTGTGGACAGAAACATTCCATGATTTGTTTCAATTGCTTCGATTTTGGAAACAAATTATAAAATTCTGATCGGATAAAATTTCAAAGTGAAAAATTCATTTTGATGAAGTTATAAACTGAAAAAAACGAACAGTTCACTCTACGTTATCAGTATAATTCTTGAGGAGGAGGAAATGACAAAAATTGTCTTATCTTTGCGCAATACAGTCTCAAGCGGATGTCCTCCTATGCAGCAGACCATCAAGCAAAAGACACCAGGTCGGATCAAAAACCAATTCATAACATAACTTAATGAAGATGAACATGTCATACAGAATTATAACGTATCACTTTATGTAGTTAATATTTTTCCAGCTATGTGAAGAGGACTAGAAACACTTACGCTTTTGTCTGTTGCCCAAATGCAAGACCAAAACAAGAATTAGCTTGCATGGCCTTGCGTCAATTCAGGTATTGCGCTATCAGTTTTGGTCTTGGTCTCTTGTAAAAGTAGACTCGCATCAACTTTCGACTAAATTGATGGAATTAACTCCACAATATTTAAAAGAGATTGTCAAGACAATAATGATAGGCCCCCATCTTACGAGGCATGTCCCTCATGTGTTTCATAGAGGACACCATTCAACAACTGACAGTACTGAAACTCTATGGATTTGTTGATATAAATCTGAAATTTCAATTCTATGCGTGCTGTCGCAACAAACTGTCAAAGTTAGTCCGAAATTGAATTAAACCGTGAGCATTTAAGCGCAATAATTTTCTACAATTTTCAAAGACAATTATCTCAATGAGAAAGTTTCGGTCAGTTGGTTTCTGTTTTCGGCATTGAAGCGCCACACTAGTCAATAATTTCCCGTTAATATGGAAGAATTTAAACGCAAAAGACTTAGGCTTAGCGACGATCCAAGAGCAGGTGCATCAAAAACAGTGGTAACACTATTCAGGAAGATTGTTGTGTCACATATCAAGAGATTGAGGTAAAATGTTGCACGACAATGTGTGAAAAATCAGTTTCCCATTGGATACCGCATCTGTTGACCGAAGAACAGAAAGCTGCAAAGGCGAATTCGTCTCGAAGAACTCTGGACCGTTTTGATTTTGGAAAGTCTAAAAATTATCGCAACATTTTCAATAGTGATGAATCTTGGATTCATTGATATGAGCTAATCTTCGTTTTGGGTGTTCTAAGGGCAAGAAAAACCAACAAAAGTCATCCGTAGCCGAAGTGTCTCCAACCAGGTTGTCGTAACGAGTTAAGCATTGTACGGGAGAATAATGGGTCTTTGAAAGATGGAAAAAATAGCAGTGCTTGCGTAACAATAAAATACACAATCGAAATATGGCGTACGACAATGAAATAGACTAAAATATTAACTGAACCAACGTACGAAGGAGTCTTGCAAGATCATCCTGGTTCTTGCTCAAAACTTATAATCTTGGACTTGCTAAAATGAGAAATTTTGAACTTGGTACTGGGAAGATACAAGAAAAAAGCTTAGACCGCAAGAGAAAAACCGTTTTTGAGCTTGTTCGCAAGGACCAAAACTTCTTGAAAACGATTGTGACTGGTATGAGCCCAAAATAAAGCGGCAGAGTGCTGAATGTAGAGCGTAGGATGAAGGAAAAAACAAAGAAAGTCGCTTGGAGAGGTCAAAAGTGAAGGTTTGATGATTTGTTTTTACGATTGCAAAGGAATCATCCACAAAGAATTTGTTCCATGCGGTCAGACAGTCCTAGGAGTTTATTATTTGGGCGTCATGAAGTGATTGCTGGCAAGAATTCGTCGTATTCGGCCAGAATATCGGGAGTAGGACTCTTTTGCACGATAATGCTCCATCATATCGTTCAAGAGTTGTCCCTAAATTTTAGATCAAACATTGCATTATTGCCTTGCAACATTCACCCTATGATCTGGCTCCGTACGACCCTTATCTGTTCCCTAAGCTGCATTCGACGATGAAAGGAAAGCGGCACGATTCGATTGAGGCCATTGAAAGTGCGGTGACCAACGCGCTAAAGACCATTCCAAAAAAGGAGAAGTCGTTTGACAACCTGTTGGTGCGTGCAACTCTGTGTATCAATGCAGAAGGCGAATACATTAATTAATAAGAAAGATTTATATCAAAAACAATACTGGTTGTTTCTATTCTCAAAAAGGTTGGTTACTTTTGGAATGGAGGGTATATTATCTGAATTTTCAGACCCGGTACCTTCTGGTTCAATTGATGTTGATGAAAGTTAATTCTATTCGATAGTTAAGTTAAAGATGGCGTGCAAATTACTACAACCATGTTCGGCAACTCTTAAAACGTGAAATTGCAAAATTGTTCAGAAACCAAAATATCATGAAAACAACAATTTATAGGACAATAAAAGAATGTGACGAGGGGATATGAATCAATTTCCTGAAATGTTGAAGACCTCCTGTTTTGTCTAAAAACAGGGTTAGCTGGTTGGTGGCCACCCGGCTGGAAACCTCTAGTCGATAGCTATACTGCCAATTTGGAGTTTCATACAAGGCAATCCATAGAATCTTGTCGAAGAAGTATGGAAAAAGATGAAACTGTCTGGAGTATACACAGGCGCAGCTTGAAACGATACCAAGATGTTACCGAGCTTTGAGGAGAAGGCAGAAATCGTGTGGTCGTAATGGATAATGAAAGGATGAAGGCAATGATGGATTTCACACTTTTGACATTGACAACTGCACGACTGAAGTGAAATTCAAAGGAAAGGCAAAATTTGCCAAGAGAGTTGTGGTATGATGCGCGGATTCGAACGGAAGCTGTGGATTCTGAACTTTATCCACAAAGATTCTCACCAAAACTCCTCAATTTCATCAATATGCATCACCAGAATGACGATATAATTTTCTGGTCTGATTTTGCTTTCCTTTTATTCGAGCTTCGCTGGAATATGCGAACCTGTTACAACACATGAGAAGAATTGAGGTGTCTGTTTACTGGCTTCTTGAAGAGGACCAAATTGTAGGATCTTAGGAAGATGTTGGACGGAAGCTAGTTCCACAGCTCACCGGCCCTGTAAATGAAGGAATTCTCATAGAGAGGGGTCGTTAAATGTACCGCCATATGATGAGAACTCCTTGCCAGTCTAGCGTTGAGTTTTTGTATGAGTTTTCCCGGAACAAGGTCTTTCAACTCCTTGAAGCATCTTCCGTGGAAGTATCTGTAAAACAGAGAAAGGTCAGCAACTTGTTTTCTGAGAGCCAGCAGTTGGAGATCGCGGGTGATCTCCGGGTGGTCGATGAGGCGCACAACCCGTTTTTGCACACTATCCAACATCCGCAACGAATGTTTGGGCGCAGATCCACATACATGGGAACAATATTCCAAAGCAGGTCGAATCTGCGCCTTATCTAGAAGCAACAACTGAGTTGCCAGGAGAACTAGGGAATGGTTGGCACAAAATAATGTGAATAATGTATTGAAAGAAGATAGTCCTCCGAATGTCCTCAAGCTCTAGAAATAGGAGAATTTTGTTCGAGCAACAGTTGCGAACTTGATATTGCCGAAAACTCTGATAAAGGGACCAGAATATCGTTTCATGGAATATGAGAAATATGTTAACCAAATTGCACTCAGCTGGAGACCATGGTCCTACATCAACTAAGTTTTTTTTTTCATTTCGTCGAAAGATCAAGGATGAAAAATTAAGATTCAAGTTGGTATGAAATTTTGTTGATTTATTGGTGAAGCTGTTCAATTTATTTTCCAAACTTATATCTCATACGTTGCCAAGAGATTGTTAGGTTGAATATGGTTTCATGGAGTGGGGTGAAGTACGCCGGAACTGAAGATGGAGACTAAGTTCTAGACTTTGAGGTGGGTCAATGGGTTCTTTGGCTAGAGTCTACGAACTGGCAACGTTTGATTGCCAATGTCATTTCATATAGCCTACAAGCATCAGCTTTGAGGGGACCAACTACCAACCTAAGCTACTTGAGCTGTAAATATATAATCATTTATCGCATTAGAATGTGCCAGTCTAGGAGCATGTTCTTCCAGATCCAAATATAATCTAATGTCGAGGGATTCTCTGCTAAATTTCGACAAAGCGAACATGGTTCTGTGATATTCCCATACTGGCCCATGCGATGTTCACCTATACACTTTTCTTCGTTTTTCTCCGTTTGAGTCTTGGGAAAGAAACGCAATTTGAGTTGAGGAAAGAAACTGTCATTTTTGTTTATGAAAAACGAAAGTGATTTCGACAAATCATAAGGGTTGCGATGCTTAGGGTGTGGCAGAGTTATATCGATGAACCCTTAACTAACCTAATCTTGACTAATCTTTGAAACATTCTGGGTGAGATATCTGCATGTACGTTTTTACTGTTTTGGAGTTCCTTGAAGGATGGGAGAATGGGAGAATTTTACATCTAAAATAGCGAATAATGAATTGTTCGGCATAACTCTCTTAGTTGTTCTAGAAATCTTTAAGATACCGAAGAGAGCTACACTTTTTGACAGAAGTATTAGGTCCGCAACTAAGTTATTATAAATGAATCATTCAAAATATTGGCCATCGCTAGCTACAACTTTTTCCCATCTTTCTGGCAGAGATCGAATACCATGACAGTTGAAGTGTTCGTCTTTTGAGGCTATCCACGAATCAAGCCATTTTCATATGAGCGGAATTGCTGATCAGCCAGAGAATGTGCCATCGAACGGAACAAGTAATAATCGGATGGTGCAATATCTGGGGAATAAAGCGGTTGGGGTAGGACTTCCCATTTGAGCGTTTCCAAGTAGGTTTTAACGGGTTTGGCAACGTAAGGCCGAGCGTTGTCATGCTGTAGAATTACTTTTTCGTGTCTCTGCTCGTATTGTGGCCGATTTTCGCGCAGTGCTTTACTCAGTCGCATCAATTGAGTTCGATACCGTTCCCCACTGATGGTTTCAACAGCTCACAATGAATAACACCGACTTGGTCCCATCAAATACACAGCATAACTTTCGCAGTTTTTCTTTGGATTGCTGTAATGAATCTATTTTTCATCACCCGTTACGATGCGATGAAGAAAAAACGACGCTCAACGTCTCTTTGCTTCAAATCATAAGGAACCCAAGTTCCTTGCATTTGAATCATTCCCAACGCATGCAATCGCTTGGAAATGATCTGGCGGGTAACTCCTAAGGCTGAAGCAAACCCTTCTTGCGTTTGGCACGGATCCTCATCGAGTAATGCCACCAATTCAGCGTTTTCGAAGATTTTTGGCCTTCCTTCACCGGCACGGTCGTCCACATCGAAATCACCGTTTTTGGAGCGACGGAACCAATCCCGGCACGTTGTTTCACTTAGAGAAGCATCTCCGTAAACTTTCTGGAGCTCTCTATGAGCGTTAGCCGCCTTTTTCTTCGAATGAAAGAAGAAAATCAACACTTCCCGCAAATGACGATTATTTGGCACAAAATCAGACATTTTCTCACAACTAATATGTCTAAGCTCTTTTCAAGACGTTCTTGACATGTAAAAATCGACCAGCACTCACTCGTCTAGGCAATATAGCTCAAATATTTTAGGATAAGTTTTTTCATAGACTTCAATTTCGAAGAAGCTGTGATTTTTCTAATCTAAAAGAACGATTAACTACGCACAAACTTGTTTTAAATCCTCAGTTTGCTGAAAATTCGAGTTATACACACTATGATCTCTGATAATATAAAATGCCACTTAAAAGCCAGTATTGTATGATGTATCTTAGATTAAAAGCGCGTTCTTCCCTCGTATGGTAATGTATCATCAATAAATTCAGAAAAATTAAGAAGACGCAAGTGAACCTCCTCTCTTACATTAATCGGTATCTCGCTAGACCAAAAAATGATGACCATTCATTATTTACCAAGAAAAGAAGCTATGATTAAATGCGATCTTGATTAAAGTTGACTTTCATTTTCACATCTTCTTGATATTAGATACGTAAGTAAGTATCCTCTATAATTTATTAAGTCCTGATGAACAAATAATGTTCAGATGTGATTAAATTTAAAAAGAAGTATGAGCATTATATCAAAAAGATACTGGGAATTGGTCGATGAAATACAAAATATTTATTTTTCATCCAAATTTATTTGGATATTTATTCAGTTCTAGCCGCCAATTCTCTTTTATGTCTTCTTGAGTTTTGGAAAAAAGTCTTCCGGAGCCATATCTGGTGAATACGGTGATTGTTCGATGGTATTTGTTGAGTTTTGGACAAAAATTCATTCACAATGATGGCCTTTTGTGCATTATCGTGTAAAATCCATAAGATTTCTTTTTCCAAGAAGAATTTGCTTCTTTAGGTATTGATCGTCTGACCTTTTGGCAAGAATTTCGAGAGCATAATACCACGGTAATCAAAGGAAACAGTCAACATTACCTTGACTTTTGATCAACTTTGACGTGGTTTTTTCGGTTTCGGTTCAGTTAGAAGGTGCCATTCCGAAGCTTGCTGTCTGGTTTGCATGTCAAACTCATAAACCCATGTCTCGTCACTAGTTACAAAGTGTTTTATAAATGTGGGGTCGGAAATGTCTCGTTCTAGCATGGCTGTTAACAAACTGAATGAAAGATCGCGTTCAAAATCCGCGTCACTATAGAAACAAGTTGTGTCAACTTAACAATAATGAAAATTCTGACAATCGTTTTAAGTAGATTCTTTAAAGAATCAATTCTCGGAATTTTTTCTTACATAATGTATTTCAATTGATAATATAATAATTAATGAAACTAAACATGAAGGTGAATTAGCATATCTTCACAATATACTCTCCGTAACTTTTCCAATATCTTGTGTGCATAATGGGGACATTAATACTATCCATATATTCTAGGTAACTAACCCCCTGAATTGATTATATTCAAACAATGAATAGGGTCAAAATACACTTCGAAGACAATAAATTAGCTCCCTGAATGTTGTTGTTGGTTTAACACCAGTGCTTGTCGTATGATAAATGTGAACAAAGCCTCATTATCTGTGGGAAAATCTACTTTTTATTCGGAAACCCGTCCACGGAGACCTTGACGTTGAAAGAGCTGAAGGATTACATTTGATATGAAACCGTATAATATGGGGAATCAGTTTTTCAAGCTATCAAGCAAGCGAGTGTATTTTTGGAGTATATCAAGTTCATCAAAATGTTAGTCTTGGATCGTTGATATGAAATCATTAATGAAGTGAAAAACAATTTGATATGTGTGGATGATGGCTATAATTAATAATTAAACAGAAACTTCCCAAGAAAATATCTTTTCGGCACTGGCATTAATCGAAGCATAACTTTTTGTTTCAGAGGATGATCTTCGAAATTATTACAATCTAGAGAGTTTCATAAAGAAACCTTGAAACAGACAATGTAACACGCCCAAAAACCGAGCGAGGTTAACCCCTATTTCGCACAATTTTCCATGCCTTACATTTGAATAAACTATTCAATATCTTTGGGGATTGTTTTTACGTCGCATTTCAGTTCTTGAATACCTATTTCCATGACCTCGGCTTCTTAACTGAGCGAATTTCATACAATATAAACAAAAGTGCGCAGCTTTATTGGTAGTATATCGAAAAATTAAATAATACTTTGTAATCAAGATCTTCAACACAATCTTTCGTGTATCAAACAAAAGGTGAATTCTATATGAACTTTTGTACCCCTTTTTCCCACCCTTGACTATGGTTTTCCACTCAATTAAGTTTTTAGATATAAATTTTACTCAACTGAATGAATTCCATAAAACATTTCAACCTTCATTGGTGGATTCATCCAAACATTCTGAAGATCTATTTTCTTCAACTTTGTAATAAAGATCTTGAACACAATCTTTTACGTCTAAAATTTTTCAACTGAAAAAATCTGATAAAAACCCTTTGAAACTATTTCGCACCCTTAGGGGTAGTTTTTCCGAAAAAAATGATACTCACAACCCTTACCTTATAATTAAGCTCTCAAGTACAAATTTTTAACCCTTATTTCGCACGCTTAGGAATAGTCTTTCAAAAAAAAATTGTCCGTCCCTGAAATTCAGGGTATCGCCATACCAAATTCAATCAAAACGTGTGCTTTAGTTTAACCGTGATAGTCTAACAGACAGACGTACAGGTAGGCAGATAGACGTACTTCCGAATTAATGATATTAGTATGAATATATCAATTTTTCATAAATCAGCTGTCAATCAGCAAAGGAGTTTATGGATGATAATGAAGTTCACCATCTTGGTTATTCAATCAATCATGGAAAGTGATTATGTGCGCATTGAAGAAACTATTGAGCACATCTGATACTTCAAAAATGGTAATATCTATTAGGATAACCTAATTATTACCAATCTATTGATTGGTGTTTTGTGAAACAAAAAATGTGAGTGATGCTCTGGGTAGATTTTATTGTATCATGGTATGGGTGCATATTCATGCAATGGGTTCATATTCATAAACAGTCAGTTAATAGATGATCTCATCTTGTTTGGTACAATAGTAGTTTCATCAGGACTACGAGGTTTGAGAATAAAGTTATGAGACTTGCAACGTAGCGATGCGATAACGCGAGAGACGAAGTGCTTTGAACAGCGTCAGGTGCACGTCTCCAGCCACAATCACAATCATTTGTCTGTGCGTAGCGTTAGTTTGCGTGAAACAGTATTTTCTTGTGCGTTCTGAAAAGAAAGTGATCAACTTTGAGCAACGCTGTGCTATCAAGTTTGGACTTGGACACAATGCAACAGAAATATTTGAAAAACTTCAATAGGCCTACGGCAAAAGTGTTTTGTCATGGACCCAGGTTTTAGGGTGGTTTAATACATATTTAGAAGATACTCGATTGAACATAAATAATGAAGCAAATGAAAATGTCAACAGAGTCCAAGATCTTGTGAGTTGTGATCAACGGTTGACAGTTGTATGATCGCAGAACAGTTGAATCTGAATCACACTTCCGTTCATCAGATTTTGACCAATGAATAAGAGATGAGAAAAACTTCACCCAAACCAAACAGATCTCAGACTTTTTGGGATAGACTGAAAATGATTCCTGTTTTCCCGAATTTGTCATCAGTTAACGAGTCTTGGGTGTTTGAGTACGACCTAGAAACTCAACGCCAGAGCATGAGTGGCACACTGCAATCTCTTCAACGCCCAAAAGAAATCAGTAATTCAAAGATAAAATGCATGCTGATTTGGTTTTTTGATAGCCACCATCCACAAAGAGTTCGTGCTTCAAGGTCAAATAATTAATCAACACTTTTACCTTGAGGTCTTTGAACAACTTGGCGTTGCATCACATTTTCTGTGGCACCTCAGCCCGCTTAATCACCAAACTTCATGCGCGGTACTTTCCTCTCCTCTAGAATTAGAAATCACCTCGAGAGAACACACTTTGGGTCACTTGAAAACATTCAAAAAGCTGTAACCGACCAACTGAAGGGTATTCTATTATTTGAATTTGGGAGGCTTTTACTTACTTTAAAATTCCATTATCAATAATAAAAAACAGGTACTGTGTTTTAAGGAATTTTACTTAATAATTGCGATTCGTAACTACGTTTTTTATTTAAAATATTATTTCTTAGTTTAGTTTTTTATTAAATGAAAAACAAAGTAGAATCGCATTGAATGAAGTTTACCTTGTCGATAAATTGAAACAAAATTCAACACCTTAACCTATGTAGGCATTACAAGTGAGAAACTGAAATCATTCTTGAGTAGCAATAATTTCAACATAGCTTTCCAAACTAATAATAATTTAGGAAAATATATAAAAAATAATGAAACCAAACCAGGTAAAAAAACAATAAATCAGGTGTTTATAGATTGAATTGCAATGACTGTGATAATTTCTACATTGGTAGAACACATAGAAATTTTAATATTAGAATATCGGAACATAAACACAGTTTTTCAAATAAAAATCAGATTCAAATAACGTGAATCATCTCTTAGAATATAATCACTTTTTCGACCCACAGTTTGAAATTTTGCATACAAATAATAAATATTGGAAGGTAGATCTTTGGAAAACTTTAGAAATCAATAAATACAAACACTCAGGTAGACTCATCAATGAACAAGTCGATTTAAGCCCTTCACCTCTATTGAATCTCTTCGGGGAGCTATCTTTTCCTTAAGTTTATTGGATATACTTGTCATAAATAACCACTTGAGAGGAAGCAACCCAATAAGCTTTCAATTACTCAAGACCATTTATATTTATATTCTCATTATTATTTTCTGTACATTCATTCGTCTGAAGCAGCTACGGTGTAGTAAAACGTGTTACGAATCGCAATTATTAAGTAAAATTCCTTAAAACACAGTACTTGTTTTTATTTTTGATATTCTATTATACGAGTTCCAGAAATTATATGATGATTGGAAATACCTTCTTCAGCGCTATAAAGTTTCCCAATGGAACTATTTCGAAGGAGAAAACATTGGATTATAATCACATTAGAATGAAAAATTTGTAAAAATCTCATTACTTTATTTACACACCTCGTACGTGTCATTTATCAGAGAACAAACTTGTTTGTGGACCATGTGTATTCCAAAGATCTACGAACTCAATGTGAGCAAAAAATTGTAAAATGTCGTTACATGTATTTGAGCAAATTGAGTCTAGAACTAGAGCAAATCAAAATTATCTGAAAGGCACAAATGATTTGCCGAACAAGATGCATTTTGATTTGAGAATAAGTTCGTATGGTAGTGTAATTGTGGATATGTTTTCCATGATCTTCAGTAGTGTTTTTTCCTCGGAATTATTGACCTACTAGATTTAAATATTCTTGGGATTCATGAATTATCGTACTTGTGTCTGCGTCTAAAGTATTTGATGGAATAGAAGGACATGATAGGGACCCTCAGTTTCGCTCAGGAGGTGTATCTTTTCATTGACCAACGCACCTGTAAAATTTATCTATGGCTGCAGGGGTATTTCTTGCCTACATTACTTCAATATTTAAGTCAAGCATGTTCGTAAGTATCCTCCTGCTAAACCAAAGCTTCTTGATAGGATAGCCAGCCATTATTTGCTTCGAATATGCAAACGTATCATTATCATTGAACAACATGGCTTTTCCATACATAAATGGAACGCCACTCACTTGTTGATTCTTGCAAGGTGTTTAATAATTTTAACCATAAGCCGTTGATGTATAAGTTAAATATCATGGATTTCAGGGGGTTATTCTATTGTTGGTTTTTTTTTTTGCGCTACCGCATCTATTAGTGTTTATCAACTGCAAATTTTTGCTATTTGAAGATGATATGCATAAATTACCAATAAGTAATGTAGAATTTGTCTTGATGATGCAATCAGACTTGGATAAGTTTCACGTTTCGTGTGACTTAAGTCAAACTTTTTCAAATATAATACATTGTCTTTCTCGCGAGCGATAGATGGGGAGAATTCATAGAAGGTTTTATAATTCCTTACTCTGATGGTCAGAAGATCTCATATTGATTTTTTCCAGTATAAACAGTGAAACAGAAATTACTTGTAGTAGTCATCTATTCTATCCCTACTCTGTTCGGGTGAATGACTATAAACACTATTCTCTGATAGTGTAATGTGATATATATTGTAATGGAGTAGAGTTTTTTGTTGGTCTTTTCCGAAATCTAAGAGAATTGACTTGAGTGTATTAAGTTAGCTGCGTCTGTACATTTTCTTCACTAGTGGTTTCTTATTGTATCAGTTAAGCTAGTAGATTGTGCAGTATAATTAGATGTGTGTATTTCTAAGGTTATACGAGTACACATATCAGAATAAATAGACATCTCGAAACACAGTCCTTGTGAAATAACTTTTCCATTTTTTTCCTAAAGAATTGAACTATCACATCAAGGAAGAACAGTGAAAATTCTATCAATTTGAGGGTTCCAGAGATGACTTTGAAATAATCAAATTATTTCTATTCATGTTCTCTCGAATATTTCTCTTAATTTTGTTCTATTGTTGCTGTAACGAAAATCAAATCGAGTACAAGAAATAGGGTGAAAACAAAAAAGTCAATTTTTGACGGTTTTTCAGATATATCTCAAGAAGTAATGCACTGATCGATATGAAATACGGAATTTATTACCCGATCTTTTCAACATCAACAACTCTATAATTTAATTTTTCCTCTACTACCTTTGGTTGACGTTTATTTGCGAAAAATCGGTATTTCAATGTTAAGACTTTTTTTAGTTTATATAGAAAATTAGAGATTCACCGGAAGAAAAGCTATCCCTTTTAATAATTATTGAAAATGTTCGAACTATATGAATGAAAAAGATTTCACCATTCCCTTGTTTTTCTGAAAGAAACAGGACAATAATGTCCTGAATTTCATTCAATCATCTTTCAAAAACACACAGACCATATAATACGAGGATGGACTGAAAAGTTTCCGACCTATACGTGAAGATGGCAGCACTTGTGAATACAAGCTATTGAACTTTCATTGTTCATCGGTGGACAAATACTCACCAAAGTTTCAGTCATTTTGGACGCGCTGTCGTTATAAAACAGTCGTTTGAATGAGTTGCTGTGAGTGTTTTTGTGCAAATGGAGGAAATTGAGTATCGAGCCATCATCAAATATTGGTTTTTGAAAGACAATACTCTTATGCAACTTAAATATGAGTTAGATTTTGTGTTTGGAGATTCTACCACCTGAATTTAAACGTGGCTGTAAGAGCTTGGGGGACGATGTACGTTTGAGACTCGCAACTATTGACGATAACATTCACCAGATGGTGCTAGACGACCGCAGAGGTTATGAACATGTCGAAAGAACGTGTTCGTCACACATAATATCAATAAATAAATTAATCATGGAGAATATAAATCTGTAAATACGACAGATGATTCGTAGCAACAAGGAAGACAGGTGGAGAATGTTGCGAAGAAATCTGCAACACAGAGACACGTCGATAATAATGACATTGATCAGTTGACCCATGACCGTGAAAGTGATGGTAAGGTCAACGACATAGGCTCAGGCAACAGGAAAACAAGACTACGACGAAAGAATCAGAAAAGTGGTCGACAGTAGTTCGAAGGAAATCTGGCAGGAACAAAAAGACCAAAGTAGTTTATGGAACAAATGACGGTGAAGAAGAAGCTGTTAAGAAAAAAGCATAGCTATTTGTCAGTAAATATAAACGAGAGTATAACGACAAGATGCTTCTCAAAAGTCTCAAAGACTCGAACCCCGAACGAGAATTTGTCGTTGAGAAGATATATAACTTAGGACACTACGTAGGTTTTAACAGAGAGACATACTTGGACCCTGCAGCCTGGCCAACTGGTGAGAGCTTTGAGGCTAATATTCAAATTAAAACACAGAGAGTGCTGCAAACCGACCTTTATCAAACATCACACATTTGACATTTCCTAGCTCCTACATTTATATAGATTATTATTATATGTAAGACTACACTCAAGCACTTACAACACGAACTCGAGTTACCATGCATATCAAACTAGAAATGCAGACTTCTTTGTGATTGAAAGGCATTCACTCTCTTACGTTGTAAAGAAACTGTATAAGCTACCTCAGCGAATAAAACTTGAACAACAACCAATTTAAAAAGTCAGTAAAAATTTTCTTGATTCAGAAAGGATATTATTCGGTCAATGAATTCATGGATGACATTCTCGTATAAGGCACTATGTGATAACGCTGTAATAAATAAATAGATAGATTAAGGCACTAATTTAAGCTTTTCCCCATTTCTTTTCAATATTTTCCATTTTGTATGTTTGTATTATTAATTTCAAGAATGACGAG
The DNA here is from genome assembly GCA_013387265.2 of Cryptolaemus montrouzieri. Taxonomy (NCBI): domain Eukaryota; kingdom Metazoa; phylum Arthropoda; class Insecta; order Coleoptera; family Coccinellidae; genus Cryptolaemus; species Cryptolaemus montrouzieri. The sequence goes on from JABFTP020000185.1 coordinate 133,608,713, forward strand.
TATAACCATTTACAAGATTGAAGATTGAAGATTATAATTATTATTATTAATATTTACACATGAGAAAGCTGTCTGCGCGTTGAGTTTTCAAACGCTATGCAATTTATCTCGCCGATCAATTACTGTAGATGAAACTTGGATACACAATTATACAGCAGAAACAAAATACAGACCTAACTGTAGACTGCAAAGGGGTAAGCGGTTCCAAAAAGTGGGCTGGGAAAGTATGGCGGTTGGTGTTTGGAATAGTCATCGAGTTCTTTTAATCTATTATCTTCAAAAAGGAAAAACCATCACAGCAGCACACTACGCATTATTACTTGAGAAGCTAGAAGCAGAACTTACGGAAAAACGGCTCATTTGTAGAAAAATAAAATTCTGTTTCACCAAGACAACGTACCGTCTCACAGAGATTTTCTTCAACAGAAAAGGATATCACCTTCGTGAACCACTATTTTGCAGAGAAAAATACCCAGTACTTTTTGGATGGGTCATAGAAATGGGAACATCATTGGGAAAAGTGTGTAAAATTACAAGGAGGCTATGTTGAAAAATAAAAAAATATATTTATAAAAAATGTCTTGTATCTTTGTTAGATCGGAAACTTTTCAGAGCACCCTCGTAGTAAGCAAAGTCTACTAATAATCGTTTTCATATTAAACACAAGATTTAGATAACTCAAAAATACAGATCTTAATAGATAATTAATCAGGTATCAACATAATTTAGTGCTCCCTTCAATATGGTTATCTACCATAAATCATAAATACTCACGGTACTACCGAATAAATCCTCATATTAACAATGATAGATCATTATCAAAATTAATGGTGTCCTGACGAGACCTTACTTTAGATTCTCCATCGATAACCTATAGCTCAAGCATAAATATGTAAAATTTCTTATAGTCATTCGAATCTGAAAATAAATGAGGCTCCACTACTCCATAAGACTGAATGAATAAGACGAAATAAAAGTATTGATATTCTTGAGAAATTATTAATTCACAGAAAATTAATCAATTTGATATTAATTAATGATGTTAATACAACAATCTTGATCTACATCAAGCACGGAAGGATTTTTCGAGCAATATATTGTAGGATCAAAATTTGATACGATGAAATTATAGAAAAGAAACACTCTAGAAATATCTTCAATTATACATATTAATACACAAAGTTATTTTCCCACGGTGACTACAAATCATTGTATTAATTCTATTGGAATTTCCCGCTAATCCTGTTGAATTCGCGGCAAACAGTGAAAACTAATGAATATTAACAATATGGCTTGTTAATTTGCCTGATATAATATCTGGCCATAAAACGCAAGCTGTAACTATCATAGACACGCCAATGGTTTAAGCTGTCAGGAGACCATCCATGGGAAAAATATAAACGCAGGTGCGCCATTAGAATTGCAAATTACCTGTTCCCCACTATGCTATGGAGCATTTTTCAATTTTGGATTTGCACTACATTTTCGCTACGTAATTCCACATTCGTTTAAAGGTCAGCTTACACGGCCAATAAACTCTGTGCGATTAATAATATTTTTAGGTCTGACTGTTGACTTTTGTGGAAGCCTGAAGGCGAAATATTATTAACCACTTCTTCTATAAAACGTCCTAGATAGCCTTCATCTTATGAAAAATGATTCTCTTAGAAAGATGAGAAAATAATACTGATTCTCTGATATGTCCAATCATCGAGGCGATTTTGTGAAGTGGATTGCAGATATATTCTCATACAAAGAGGTTTTCAATAATTATGACGCATTGTATTTTCACAATTAAAAGACTTGTGAGTTAGTTATAGAAATGAGTTTAACTTCAAATGGATGGAAGACAATATTGGTCAAATGTTCATCCGGAAGCGCGAGGCTGGACTGCCGGAATATCATGAATTGAGCGTTCGATGTTGATCTGTAGCTCTTTCAACGTTGCTGGCTTTTTTTGCATAAACGTACTGTGACCTAAAGCGGTTAAAACGCACAAATGAAGCGTCCATTCGCGAGGATCTTTGCATGGAAATGGTTTGCAATAATTCGATTGTGTCGTCACCGTATGGCACGTTGCGCCGTCCTGTTGAAAACACATATCGTCCAAAGTTCATTGCGTTGAGCTGGTTCCAAATATACTTTGATATCGTGGCTCTGTTGCGATGTCGGCGATGAAATAGACATCTTTGATCGCTCAAGAACATTATGGTTTTGCATAGGCACTGAAATCTTACGCAAAGCATAAGTTGTTTCGAATTTTTGCATGAAACATTCAACAGTTTCTCTAGTTGGACGACCAAACATTAGCGTGAGTACGCGCAACATAATCACGATAGAACGTGAACTATGATGAAAAAATTGAATAATTTGACAAAGTTGTTGAAGCGTATATATCTCCATGCTAAAATAGCATAGACTGACGTTTCAAAATGTGAATGCGAAGAAATTTTCAAAAGATTGAAACCGAAAGGACGATAATGAAAATGAATGACCTCTGCAAGCACGTGTAGATTCACCCTAATGCACTCGAAATATATCGGGCGAATAATGATAATAAACACAAGATGTCGTCGGTCGAGACGATACTGTTGAATCTTCGCAATATTTTGTATCACATGAATAGTATTAACGTGATAAATACAGGCTTTATACCACATCGCCTTATGAAGCCCGATTAGCAACACAAATTGTTATCGATAATCGCGTTCAGAATGAAGTGATTATTCCATGAAAATATGGAATGAATTCCAACGTTTAATCCTAGGCACCTTTGCATGTTGTACTTCATTCTTAAGCAATTATGTCATCTACATAAATTAACAACTAATAATAAATGCGGCGCTCTAGGAAATGAGAAGAATTGAAAGAGATCAACAAAATGTGGAAGGTTGTGAAGAGCTCTGCTCTCTAATGGGAAGTTCATTCCAGATCAAAGGTTGTCATCTTGGATCTCAATGAATCTATTCCAGTTTTCCGCAATAATACTCAATAGTCTTAGGGCGATAGTCTTCCCTTATTTTTCAGTAGCTACTCTGTCTCTTCTACAGTTTCCAATCAAAAAATGAAAATTCTTTTCACGGGAATGCAGACAAGATAATCATTCTTTCTTTTCGAAGTATCACTTGACCCATCTACCCTCTTCCAAATTTTCAAGGGTTGTCACCCTTGCTCCAGGGTTGAAATTGGAGAGGAGGATATTTGATGAAACCATTCATCAGCATGAATATGTTCCATTTTACCCCACTGAAACTTGAATAGTCTCAGAAATAGTCTTCCTATCTTTCAGTTGCTCACCCTGTATCTTTTACAGTTTTCAATTAAAAATGGACATTCGTTCAAGGCGATGTAGACAAAGATACCACCGTTCTTTTGAGCCATCACTCGACCCATCTTCTCTATTCAAAATGTTCAAGGATTGCCAACCCCCGCTGAGGGGGTTGATATTTCAGACAAGTATTGTACCTCAAAAAATGTCCTCCTTGAAACAAAAATTGACCTGTTTTTGCGTTTTGATCAGAAATGAATATCTTAGTAGATATAGCCTCTGTTTAGTTTTCGTTGAAGCACCCTGTATGATAATGAATGAAAACTAAAAGTATTCCCGAGTCATTTCTATTAACCCTCCTTTACTCGCGTGGTCTACGATCGTATTTAGTGAATCAGTATATTTTTGACAGTGTTAGCGATTAGTTTTTGAAAATATTTGCTTCTGAATATGACTGGTCTACGATTGTAGACAACGCGAGCATTCACGTTTCACTTTGTTTCGAGTCAGTTCAGTTCAAATTCGATTTCTTGGTACCTTGAAAAGAAATAAGTATGTCTGAACCCAAAAGACGACGTGTACAGTCCTGCAAGGATCCTGAAGTCTGGTTATAGTGGTTCAATGAACTTCCTAGTTATTTTGAAAACTCCTCTGATGAAAGAGATGATGAGGAAGACAATAATGCAGAACAAGATGTTGTTGAGGACAGCAGCCATGACACAGATTTAGAGCAGGTTGTAGCTACTGCTCCTGCAGTAAGTGCTGGTCGATTTTTACATATCAAGAACGTCTTGAACAAAGCTTAGACATATGGTAAACAAACCACTGTGACACATTAGTGATTTTGTTTAGGCGTTATACAGTGTGTTCCAACGAAAATTTGACCCCCCTCTAACTCCGAAATGAGTAACATTAGCGAAAAACACCAAGACACGTCGATTTTTGTTTCGAGGGGGAGCATTTTTCGAAATAATTCGAAACTTTTCAGATCAACCCCCTACCCCCAGCAACCCTAACTTTGAAATTCATCATAGGGAATAAGGGTCGAGTGGCACCTTACTGAAAAGGTCTGTCAATTCTCCACCTTGATTTGTCATTTTTAGAATTTTAAATTAACATACAGGTTGTCCCAACCAAGGTGAAGTTGAATTCCTGAAATCCCAAACATATCAAACTAGAAATGCAGACTTCTTTGTGATTGAAAGGCATTCACTCTCTTACGTTGTAAAGAAACTGTATAAGCTACCTCAGCGAATAAAACTTGAACAACAACCAATTTAAAAAGTCAGTAAAAATTTTCTTGATTCAGAAAGGATATTATTCGGTCAATGAATTCATGGATGACATTCTCGTATAAGGCACTATGTGATAACGCTGTAATAAATAAATAGATAGATTAAGGCACTAATTTAAGCTTTTCCCCATTTCTTTTCAATATTTTCCATTTTGTATGTTTGTATTATTAATTTCAAGAATGACGAGTATAACCATTTACAAGATTGAAGATTGAAGATTATAATTATTATTATTAATATTTACACATGAGAAAGCTGTCTGCGCGTTGAGTTTTCAAACGCTATGCAATTTATCTCGCCGATCAATTACTGTAGATGAAACTTGGATACACAATTATACAGCAGAAACAAAATACAGACCTAACTGTAGACTGCAAAGGGGTAAGCGGTTCCAAAAAGTGGGCTGGGAAAGTATGGCGGTTGGTGTTTGGAATAGTCATCGAGTTCTTTTAATCTATTATCTTCAAAAAGGAAAAACCATCACAGCAGCACACTACGCATTATTACTTGAGAAGCTAGAAGCAGAACTTACGGAAAAACGGCTCATTTGTAGAAAAATAAAATTCTGTTTCACCAAGACAACGTACCGTCTCACAGAGATTTTCTTCAACAGAAAAGGATATCACCTTCGTGAACCACTATTTTGCAGAGAAAATACCCAGTACTTTTGGATGGGTCATAGAAATGGGAACATCATTGGGAAAAGTGTGTAAAATTACAAGGAGGCTATGATGAAAAATAAAAAATATATTCATAAAAATGTCTTGTATCTTTGTTAGATCGGAAACTTTTCAGAGCACCCTCGTAGTAAGCAAAGTCTACTAATAATCGTTTTCATATTAAACACAAGATTTAGATAACTCAAAAATACAGATCTTAATAGATAATTAATCAGGTATCAACATAATTTAGTGCTCCTTCAATATGGTTATCTACCATAAATCATAAATACTCACGGTACTACCGAATAAATCCTCATATTAACAATGATAGATCATTATCAAAATTAATGGTGTCCTGACGAGACCTTACTTTAGATTCTCCATCGATAACCTATAGCTCAAGCATAAATATGTAAAATTTCTTATAGTCATTCGAATCTGAAAATAAATGAGGCTCCACTACTCCATAAGACTGAATGAATAAGACGAAATAAAAGTATTGATATTCTTGAGAAATTATTAATTCACAGAAAATTAATCAATTTGATATTAATTAATGATGTTAATACAACAATCTTGATCTACATCAAGCACGGAAGGATTTTTCGAGCAATATATTGTAGGATCAAAATTTGATACGATGAAATTATAGAAAAGAAACACTCTAGAAATATCTTCAATTATACATATTAATACACAAAGTTATTTTCCCACGGTGACTACAAATCATTGTATTAATTCTATTGGAATTTCCCGCTAATCCTGTTGAATTCGCGGCAAACAGTGAAAACTAATGAATATTAACAATATGGCTTGTTAATTTGCCTGATATAATATCTGGCCATAAAACGCAAGCTGTAACTATCATAGACACGCCAATGGTTTAAGCTGTCAGGAGACCATCCATGGGAAAAATATAAACGCAGGTGCGCCATTAGAATTGCAAATTACCTGTTCCCCACTATGCTATGGAGCATTTTTCAATTTTGGATTTGCACTACATTTTCGCTACGTAATTCCACATTCGTTTAAAGGTCAGCTTACACGGCCAATAAACTCTGTACGATTAATAATATTTTTAGGTCTGACTGTTGACTTTTGTGGAAGCCTGAAGGCGAAATATTATTAACCACTTCTTCTATAAAACGTCCTAGATAGCCTTCATCTTATGAAAAATGATTCTCTTAGAAAGATGAGAAAATAATACTGATTCTCTGATATGTCCAATAATCGAGGCGATTTTGTGAAGTGGATTGCAGATATATTCACATAAAAAGTGGTTTTCATTAATTATGACGCATTTTATTTTCACAATTAAAAGACTTGTGAGTTAGTTATAGAAATGAATATAATTTCAAATGGATGGAATACAATATTGGTCAAATGTTCATCCGAAAGCGCGAGTGAATAGGCTGGACTGCCGGAATATTATGAATTGCGCGTTCGATGTTGATCTGTAGCTCTTTCAACGTTGCTGGCTTTTTTTGCATAAACGTACTGTGACCTAAAGCGGTTAAAACGCACAAATGAAGCGTCCATTCGCGAGGATCTTTGCATGGAAATGGTTTGCAATAATTCGATTGTGTCGTCATCTATGGCACGTTGCGCCGTCCTGTTGAAACCACATGTCGTCCAAAGTTCATTGCGTTGAGCTGGTTCCAAATATACTTTGATATCGTGGCTCTGTTGCGATGTCGGCGATGAAATAGACATCTTTGATCGCTCAAGAACATTATGGTTTTGCATAGGCACTGAAATCTTACGCAAAGCATAAGTTGTTTCGAATTTCTGCATGAAACATTCAACAGTTTCTCTAGTTGGACGACCAAACATTAGCGTGAGTACGCGCAACGTAATCACAATAGAACGTGAACTATAATGAAAAAATTGAATGATTTGCCAAAGTTGTTGAAGCGTATATATCTCCATGCTAAAATAGCATAGACTGACGTTTCAAAATGTGAATGCGAAGAAATTTTCATAAGATTGAAACCGAAAGGATGATAATGACAATGAATGACCTCTGCAAGCACGTGTAGATCCACCCTAATGCACACGAAATATATCGGGCGAATAATGATAATAAACAGAAGATGTCGTCGGTCGAGACGATACTGTTGAATCTTCGCAATATTTTGTATCACATGAATGGTATTAACGTGATAAATACAGGCTTTATACCACATCGCCTTATGAAGCCCGATTAGCAACACAAATTGTTATCGATAATCGCGTTCAGAATGAAGTGATTATTCCATGAAAATATGGAATGAATTCCAACGTTTAATCCTAGGCACCTTTGCATGTTGTACTTCATTCTTAAGCAATTATGTCATCTACATAAATTAACAACTAATAATAAATGCGGCGCTCTAGGAAATGAGAAGAATTGAAAGAGATCAACAAAATGTGGAAGGTTGTGAAGAGCTCTGCTCTCTAATGGGAAGTTCTACCCCACCATATTCCTCAGATATTGCACCATCCGATTATTACTCGTTCCGTTCGATGGCATATGGTCGAAAAATGGCTTGATTCGTGGATAGCCTCAAAAGACGAACACTTTTCTACCGTCACGGTATTCGAGGTCTGCCACAAAGATAGGAAAAAGTTGTAGCTAGCGATGGACAATATTTTGAATGATTCATTTGTAATCATTTTTTACAATGAAGTTGTATTTTCATAACAAAAAAATTGCGACAACTTAATTGCGGACCTAATAAACTTTTACGAAACCCGCACTCGATGTTCCCGATTGACAGTGCCAGAATTAGAGGGGATAGTAACAGGAATGGTGACTAAACATACGACCGACATATACGGAATGTGTCAACTTCAGTGTTGAAGGAGATATTTCCCATTTCGAGTGGATTTTTGTATGACTTAATTAATAAGTGTCTGAAGGAGAAACGGGTGGCTGTTATGAAAGTGTCTCTAATAGTTGAAGCTCAACACAGTTTTATACACAGCGATCTGCGGCAACTGCAGGAATACACATTATCGAGGGAACGGACACGATTGTGGGGAAATACTTGCTTGTGTTTAAGGAAAGCATTTGACTTTTCAGGGATCTCCTGCTGAATAAGATGAAATACATCTGAATAAAAGATATTGGATATTTTTCGCACTCATAGGAAGCAGAGAGTTTCTTGGAGAAATTATTATTCCTCTCATAGAATTATACAATCTGAAATGCCCCAGGGATCTATACTGGGCCTGAGCCTGTACGGAGATGATTCAACTCTCCTCTCTCGCTTGCTCCTCTGCTTCGGGAGATTTTCAAGGTTGACTCTTACCCAGTCTGGGGGTGGTTTTCTTCTAAAACAGTACCGGATTCAGGTTGCTGCAAACATGCTGGATCGTGCGAATTCTGATCCTACGTTCATGGGACGGATCATAACTGCTGACTAGACACGGTTTTAAGAATACGACACACTAACTAGGAAAATATGAGCCAAAACTGAAAAAACCTAGCCGAAGTAGTTCGTAAATCATGACGATGCTAATTGTTTTCTTCGATATTCGTGGTGTGGTTCATCATGAATTCGTTCCGCAAGGTCGAACGGTCAATAAGGACCGTTTGACCTTTTGAGAAGTTTGCGTGAAAATATTCGCCGTGAATGGCCGGATTTGTGTCAAAACAATTGTGGAAATCTTATCATCTCATCGAGCCACTCTTATCAACTATTTTAGACCACACACTCGATAAATACCATCGAGCAGCCGACTTATTCGCCTGACCTAGGTCCGTGTGACTTTTTTCTTTTCTCCAGACTGAAATTGCCGCTCTGGAGAACCAGATTTGATTCCATAGACGCCATAAAAGAAAATTCGCAGAAGGAGCTGAAGGACATCCCAGAAAGCTCCTATAAAAAATGTTTCGATGATTGGAAAAAACGTTGGCACATGTGTATCGCTTCAAATGGGGAATATTATGAAGGAGATTTTTGCATTTCATTTCAAATTTCCGGATAATTTTTGTCACAGTGTATGATTCTACTATCAATTGAGGTTTTTGTAAACAGAAAAGTTATCTCCTTCTGATCTTAGAGAAAATTATATATTTTTTGCCCAAGAAATCATCAGTTTCGGTCAGTTTTTCTTTAATATGTAAAAATTCTTATGCAGTTATTTATACAGGGATATCCACCGGGACCGTCCGTTAAAAACTTTTCGAGTTCCAATTACAATATCAAGCTGAAATTTTATACGCGGTCATAACTAGCGATTTCTAATTGAAGTGAAATATTTTCGAAGTGATACCATTTCCGGTTATACCGGAAGTGGTTCATCACTTTGTTATTTCAAATGGCAATCTACCTTTTTTATTATACAACTAGAGCCGACATTTGAGCAGGGAATAAAATACCCAAGTTGTTGGCGGTTATCTGTCAAAACTTTTGACAGTTTAATTATAAACTCGATTTTTGAGGAACATTTAAAAAATTGTAGCTCGTAGATCTTTTGCACTACAGACACAATTGCTTGGATGGATAGAAGAAGGATCAAGGAATTTTTAAGGAGTCTCCACATGTCAAATGTTTATTCCGTTGTTTTGCATGATTTTTCAATTTGGCCTTTTTCAAACAGCAATAACTCAATGTTTTCAAATGGCACGTGCCAATTTTATATCGCCATCAGATGAAGCGTCAAATTTCAGATGGAATTGTATCAGCAAGTAGTATACCCATCTCTTATGGTTCCGAAATAATTTGGGAATATATTGAATTTTGATGAATTTGCAAGGACTAACAGAGAATGCTTTGAAATATTTGAATCAAGTAGCTGAACTGGCTACGCTCACCTAACAGGTGCCTAAAATTAATGTACTTGTCACTTGGTTCATTCGAATTTGGAATTTCAACAAGAATTGTTGGTAATTTGAAGAAAATTTTTGCAAAACGCCAGATAAATAATAAAATGGCTGATTATTCAAACGAGGATATGTTTAATCTCTTTTTAATTCATGGCGAATGTCAAAAGTGACATTTTCCAAATTTGGCGGCTATGAGTAAAACAAGATTTCGAAGGATTAGAAGCAATTTTCTGCAATTTGGACAAAATACATAGAAACTAGAAGAAAACCAATTCTCGAGAATGACGACATTCAAATTAATACGCTAGCGTATTTTTGTGCCAATCCACATGCGTCCAATAAGTCAGCATCAATGGATATTGGATTGAGTTACACTTCCATTCAAAGGATCCTCAAGAAACATAACATGCACCCGTACTTTTTTATCAGACTACAAACATTGAAATCAACTGACCTTCCCAAGCGGTTAAATTTCTGTGAAAATTTATTAATTCGGCTTCAAGAAGATGAGACAATTCTGCAAAAATTATATGGTCTGAAGAAGCCAAGTTCAATGAAAGTGGAATAACCAACAGGAGAAATCGACATTTTGGGCCACAGAAAATCTACATTTCATTGAGGTTGATTTCCAAAATAAATTCAGCGTGAACGATTTTGCAATTTTAATGAATGATTTGTTGGCTTATCACATTTATGAGGAAAATCTTAATGGACAAAGATACCTGGAAATTTTGAGAGGAACATTAGCAAATTTTTTAGATGGATTAGCCCTTAACATTCTGAGGGATTGCTATTACCAAATGGATGGTGCATCAGCACATAAAACACGAGCTGTAGATCGGCAGCTAACAGAAATGTTCGAGGATAGATGGTGGGGTAATCAAAGACCAAATTTATGGCCTCCGCGTTCTCCGGACCTGACGCCCCTTGATTTTTATTTATGGAGCAAAATCAAGAGTGAAGTGTATCTTATTCCTGTAAGAAGTAAAGAAGAGTTACTAGAGCGCATTTATTATGCTTTTCGTAATATTGATCCTGAGGAAACTAGGAGGGCAACTTCTCATGTTCTTATACAAGCTGTCAAGTGAATCGAGCAAAATGGGGCCCATATTAAACATTTATTCAGATCGTAAATTAGTTTTCTCCTATGATGTTTGCTATCATTTATTCGTATTAATCTTCGATGATTAGTTTTCGCTTAGTTCCTACAACTTTTATTCATCCGAATTGTAGAAAATTGCTTCTAATGCTTCGAAATTTTATTTTACTCATAAACGGTAAATTTGGAAATTGGTTATTGAATTGTCTGCAATTCCTACCCACTACTTTTGACATTCTAAAATGAATTGAAAAAAGATTAAATATATTTTCGTTTGAATAACGAGTGGTGTTATTCCAAATGTGTTGTATTTTTGGATATTTTCAATCTGAAATAACGACAATTCTTGTTGAAATATCAAATTCGAATGAGCGAAGTGACAAGTACATTAATTTTAGGAGCTGTCAGGTGAGCGTAGCCAGTTCAGCTACTCGATTCAAATATTTAAAAGCATTCTCTGTTAATTCTTGCAAAATCATCGAAATTCAATATATCCTCAACTTATTTCGGAACTATGAGAGATGGGTACAGTACATGCTTATACAATTCCTTCTGAAATTTGACGCTTCATCTGATGGCGATATAAAAATTGGCACGTGCAATTTGAAAAAATTGAGTTATTGCTGTTTGAAAAAGGCCCAATTGAAAAAATCATACAAAACAACGCAATAAACATTTGACATGTGTAGATTGCTTAAAAAATTTCTTGATCCTTCTTCTATCCACCCAAGCAAAAATTTTGTCTGTAGTGGAAAAGATCTACGAGTTACAATTCTTTAAATGTTCCTCAAAAATCGAGTTTATAACAAAAATAATTAAATTTGTCAAAAGTTTCGGCAGATAAGTGCCAACAACTTGGGTATTTTATGCCTTGCTCAAATGTCGGTTCTAGATGTATAATAAAAAAGGTAGATTGCCATTTGAAATAACAAAGGGATGACCCACTCCGGTATAACCGGAAATGGTATCACTTCGAAAATATTTCACTCCAATTGGAAATCGCTAGTTATGGCCGCGTATAAAATTTCAGCTTGATATTGTTATTGGAACTCAAAAAGTTTTTATCGGAGGGTCCTGGTGGATATCCCTGTATGAATAAGATATTAGCCAATTCATATTTTCATTTTTGACATTGCTATCAATGACTATAATAAAAGTCTGCTATCTATCTAAACTTAGTTATGAAAGATTATATATTAAAACCGAACCTCGTTTCGCTTCGTCAATACTGATGTAGTCATAATAAATGAATTTTTGAAATTCTTCTGTACATAAATTATTCATAACACTGATTCAATTTTCGACGGAAAACATTAAATTATTATTTCATATACATTGCAATAAGCATTCAAGAATAATAACTTTGCCGAGCCGGCGACCAGAATACCATTTTGCTTCGTTTATATTATAGAAAGAAATTGAATTTCGTAGAAAAATTTATGGTGAATAAAGAATTTTCTTGTTTCAATTCTTTTGCATCGATCTTACGAAGAAATTAAGGGATAATAAATGAGTGATTGATTTCTAGAGTTTATGTGCTTATTCTTCACAGTAGACATTGTTTAAGCAGCTTATTTTTCGAGTCTGTTAAACAGTGGGAATCAACGTCATTGGACGTCCTAATTACACGGCTTACCAAGATGAAATCAAATTCTGATAAAGATCAGGACCACGGGCAGCGATCCGTGCAATTCTCCAAATTACGTAAACAAAGGCAATTTTTGCGAGCGAACTTTAAAGCCAGGTTGATTTCGTTGTTGTCGACTGATTCACATCAACCGATAGTCATTTGCTGAATACAGACAGGCAGAGGCATGTGTGTTGAGACCAACGATGCATGACGTGCCCCCACAGAGTCCCCCCGCTTGACCTTTAACCACCTTCAAAATGAACAGGCACCGTCGAGAGAAATGTAACGAATAGAGCGAAACAATTTGCGTTGTATTTCGATAATAACCTAAATTTCAATGCAATTTTTTTTTTCCGTGAAATATAGACTAACTATAAAATTGATGAATGAAACTCGTGACTAATTATTGAAGATTAGCTGCGGTTTCTCAAACATTGTATTGTAACTACGCCTACCTGGAAATTAATGTTATATTCACTTTCTCTCTCAATTTACTAGGATTGCTAGCGTAGTAAAAAAATAGTTTATTTCGAGTTAAAATTTGACGTAAATACTCCTTTTTTTAAATGCACAATGGTTTTCAAGTGTATGTAACCACTAATGGATAGTTTGGGGCGATTCAAGAATTACATAACGCCATTTGTGGGGTTCTCGTAAAATGTTACGATGCGTTACAGGATTGGGAGGGGGTCTTTATTACAATACGTTACGTAACATTGTTTCTTTTTCAAATAAAAAAATAGCGAATTGAAACTTCCAAGTTGGCAACCCTTTTCTTTTCCATTTCATGGGGAATCGCTCGATTGTATTGGTCTGGTCGTCATTCTTAATTTGTTTTTGCAAGTTGGCAAACCTTTTCGTTTATATTTCACGAGGAATCCCTAGATTGTATTGTACGTCATTTAATGTTGTTTTCGTTGTCAGTATTCGTAAGTGTTTATGCAGAAGCACATTGCTGTAGTCGGTGTTATTAAAGTGAGTTCATAGTGTTCATACTGTAATGTCCTCACAAGAGGTAGATTTGTATCATCAGCTGTTCTTGGCCTTGACTTGCCAGCGCAACTGTGTCAAAAAAATGCAAACGAAATTTGGAAAATGGCTAAAGAAAAACTAAAAAATAAACAAAAGTTTATAGAACATATAAATGATGTTATACGAGAGTTGAAGGTGAAGGCCACGAAGAAGAAAGCAACAATGCTTAGTTATTTTACACAAGTAAGATAACTGCTAAAATATAATAATGACATAATTATTTTATATTTCTAGCTACTTATGAAAAAACCAAGCAAGGCAGCAACACATCGCGTGCTCCTCAACAAAAACAGATGCATCTGCTTGTATATGTTGTGTATTAAGTTCTTTTTTATCGCATGTGTCAATAATACCTATTCTTAATTTATTTACTCATGGTTTCTATAGGATTCGGATATTGTAGCTTTATCCACGTGTCCATCTCTTATGGAATCGATTGTCACAGTCACTGCAGAAGAAAGCACTGCCGTTAAACGAAAGATGAGCAATACCCACGATGAGCAAAGTCAGAACACTGATAAGGATACTGTGGAGACACCATTTACGGAACCACACACGACTTCGATTGATTCGGGCATCACTAAAAATGTTCCAAGCAAACCGGCTGAAGATACTCTTATGAGGAGAATATGTCTACTGCAACCGAGAATAAATGTTCTTCCTGAAGCAAGGGACACTGATATAGCCAAAGATGATGTTCACGGCGAAATCAAAAAGCTACGCCAAGAGTTGAAAGAAGAAGAGAAATGTTTGATGAAATCCTGCTACAGAACAACCTCGCACTGGCTCTGGACAGCCCCTTTCAAATGACTCGCAACCTGCTCTCGTAGAGACCATCATTAATATTGCCATTCATGGCACCGCTGCTGATGAACGCCGCCGAACCGAGATGACTAGGAGTTGTCTCACTATGTCCGACCTTCATAAGAAGCTGTTGTTAATGGGATTCCAAATATCTCGAAGCGGCACATATATCATTTACTCCCACGATTTCTAACACTCAAGAGGGATTACCCGTGAAGTTAGCAAGACCACAGATCGAGATGCACAAAAAACACAAGACGGGAATTTTGCACTGCTACAATCAGGTCATTGGAATCTCTCGCGTCGCTTCTGGGACCGAAACAAGTATTCGTTCTCTCACAAGACGAAAAGGCACGTGTACCAATAGGTTTACCGGCAGAGAAAAGTCAAATCCCTCTTTCAATGCATATCGAATACAGAATACTTCTACCTGATCATGACTGGGCCGTGGCAGAGCGGCACAAACTTATGCCTTCTGTATACGTCGCCGTCAACGTGGAACCTAATCATTTCGGTAAGGAAGAAGCTGTTGGGTACTGCGGGCCGACAAACATATCCATAGGGAGCGGGAAACACACATCCTCCACAGCGAACATCCATGCTTATGATTTCTAATCACTTTTATCAATACCTTCATTCAAACCCCTAATGATGACAGAATCGAACACAGTGAAGCCAGTGATCATCATCTTTGTAGATGGTGGGCCGGACGAAAACCTGCGTTACGCAAAATCAAGAACTTTGCGATTGAACGCTTCAAAAAATACAACTTGGACGCCCTGTCTATAGCGACTAACCCGCCTCGTGAGCGCACCGAGTTGAGCGTCGCATGGCTCCTCTCAGCAAACGGCTGGCAGGCGTCATTCTGCCTCATGAACATATTAGATCTCATCTCGACGACAAAGGAATGACTAAGGATGATGATTTGGGAAAACACAATATTCAGCACGCTGGGGCAGAAGTGTGGAGAGAAATGAAAATTGATAATTACAAGTATAGTATAGTATAGTATAAACAGCCCGAAGATTGCATGCAGGACCGAGCAGAACCAAATCTGGCATGGTATAGCGTTCACGTCCGTGAATCGCAATATTTCTTACAGATTATAAAATGGGTGGATGAATCCTGCTGTTCACCAACGAGAAGCGCATTGAAATCTGTGTTTGCGGATACTTTCATGCCGCCACCTTGCCAACACTTCAAACCCTAAGAAAGCTCGTAGTACCCAGTTTGCTGGACAAAGGAACATACAAGTTTCCGCCACTTCTTGTTAGGTTGTCCATTGATCTGTTACCCCCTGTGGAAGGGTTTAAGCAGATGCCTTACGTTTTCTCTTGGCCATCTGGACAATCCATCCTAAAGAAAAAAGTATGTCCAACCTGTGGGATCTATTTTACATCTCACAAGAATGTTCAAATGCACTGTCGTTACGTGTATAGCAAGACTGTCCAAGACCATTGTGAAACTAGAGTACGGCCACAGCGCCTTGCTGCCAGAAGGGCAAATGAGCTTCTCTGAATTGTGCGTAGTTATGAAACTTCGTCTGAGGATGCTCACTGGCTCGACTAAGACGAAGTTGATGCAAGTGGCTCAACAATTCCAGAACCGTCTTCGTCTGCACTCCAGGTGCCAGTGATGAAAGAATCTGAGTGGCTAGCAAACCCGTGGACAGAGGAGCAGTAATTTCAATCGAATTGTTCTTACAGACCTACTTAGATACTTGATTAATAGTTGATAATTTTTTTAATTTAGTTAGGAATACGATTTTATTTCGAGTAAAATGTTTAATTTCAGTTGGATTTCTGTTTATGATTGCATTGCCAAACGTTAAAATAAATATGTCATTTTATTTTATGAGTTCATTAGTAAAAAGCTGGAATAGGAGAATGAAGAAGAAACAACTGTGTATAAAGCCAAAAATTTATAAAAGATAAATAAATTCGCAGGTGTTGAGGATTGAAATCTCTTGTTTTATTTAGTATTATTTTCTCAAAGGCAAATAAAACTATAATAATGATAAAAACTATAACATAACTTTCTGCTAACTTTGGGTAAAAACGGTCCATTGAGTGTTACGTAACGTTTAGAGGGGGGAGGGGGTATAAAAAACGTTACGGTACGTTACGAGGAGGAGGGTTCAAAAATCTTCAAAAATTGCGTTACGTAATACTTGGACGCTCCCTCTGCGCCGAAGCTGATTAGGCAAAAAAATAGCCGAATACGTGAGTTAGTTGTTGAATTCAGTTTTTTTCCATTTGACAATACTTTCCAGTAAGAATGATTTTCTCAAAAATCGTGAAGATAATAATATCAGGACTTTATGAGAATTTATTTGGGCTTTTGTATAAAAAATTACTACCAACATACAGAAACTTGAAATACTCAACGTGGACAATTTAAATGAGAATTTCCGGATACTTTTTTGTCATACAGTAACTCAGAAATCCATCGGCAAAAAATTTTTCGAATACGTCCCTACATTGTATTCAAAAAAGGAAAAACATTATTCGGCTTACTTCAATAGAATTCGAGATATCGTCACATGTCGAAATACCGAAAAATTCATAATTCCGGAGTAACTCGAAAACTGAAAAAGATAGCAGAAATCCGTTTTCATCAATGAGTTCTTCTCGGAAATCGAATTCGAGAGAGGGGATGATTTCTCTTTATCTATAATATGTCAAATAGCTGCCGTACTTAAACATCGAATTTGATTCACCCTGTACAACTTGTAATCGGTCAGGTTAGGAGTTGGGGATAATTCTTTGAATATTATTCGCCTGTTTAGATAGTTGTTTGAATTTTTTCCACTTATTATGAGACTGTTTATTTAGCTGAAGAAACAATAACATAAAATACATTGACAAATAAAGATATTTTATAAATGATCTTTCATCTAATCCGAAACATACAACTTTCTCAGGCGTGATTTGAAAACACTTAGACTCGCGGACGTCCTCACATCAGAAGGCAAACGATTGAAACGCTACAGACCGCTGACAAAGGTAGACTTTTGTGTTGAAGACAAATCAAATCTCTGAATGTGGTATTCATCGTTTGATCGGAGACCATAACCAATCGTATTTCACCTTTTCACCAGAAACTGCTTTAGATATGAAGGCGTTTGATCATTCGTAATCTTGTAAATGAAAATAAGGTTTGACTGCTCAACCAACTGCGCCACACTCAGAAAACCTAACCTCCTCAACATATCTCTGATCTATCTACCACATCCAAGAAGTATTCTCATAGCTCTGTTCTGTACCATCTGTAGCTGCCGAATGTCCTCCCCCGTCGAAGAATTCAGCAATGAAATGCAGTAATTTAAATGTGGAGCAATAATAGTGTTATAGACCACTCGTCTACACCATGGAGACAACTTTCTTGAAATCCTGCCTAGGTAAACTACTTTTTTTCCAATTTTCTTACATAAAAAATCAACATGTTTAGAGAAGTTCAACTGCTAGTCGAATACGATTTCCAGATACTTCATCTCTTGGACGAAATCAATAAGCTGATTATCCATAATAATTTTGTAATTCCTAGATCGAAACTCCACGCACTTAGATTTTGATCCGAAAAGCATACACTTGGTCTTAGCAGCATTCAATTTCAATTTGTTCATCTTCAACCAGTCCTGCAGTATATCAAGTGTTTTGTTCATCGTAGTAACCAACCTGTCAAAGTCACTATCAGTTATCGACACCAACGCACCATCAGCAAACAAACTGAGAAAACAATCACCAAGGTACAAATTCAAATCGTTCACATACAAAACGAACAGTAGCGGCACACCACAACCAACCTCTGCACACTTGATAATACTCCCATGACCCTTGTCTTTTGACGCCTATTTGCAAGATAACTCTTTAACCATTTCAGTACTGTCACTCTGATGCCCAGCCTCTCACATTTTACCAGCAATCTTTCACGGTCAACGGTCTCAAACGCTCTCTTCAAGTCAACAAAACGCCCTTTGGAGCATTCACTTAAGGTACAGGTACTATTATACTGCATTTCAAATCAGTTGGCAATTCTCAAACACGAGTTGACAAAATTGAGCAAAGGATAACCAATCACAGGAAACAATGACGACTTAAGCAGAGCGACTGATAACAATTCATCACCTGATGCTTTGTTCTTCATCTGTGTTATAATACCGGAGCCAGAATGCTGCCTGCCAACTCATCTATACTATCAATAAAGAAACGGTTCAATTTTTCAGCCACATCAAACTCGTCATCTTCCAACATGAAAGAACTAAATCCCTCTCTAGAAGTGCTCACAAACTCCTTTAGTACCTTCCACATCTTCTTTCTATCCTTACCGCACTTATTTATTTCATCTTGATAATATTATCTCTTTTGTTCGCAGTAAAGACACTACCTCATTACGTTTTTTTATATTCATGAAAAGCCGCGGGATTATCAGTAAACTTGAAGATCTTATACTGAATGTCTCTCTCTCTTTCTGTAGTAATCTCATTTCCTGATCAATCCATATCTTTTTACATTGAGTTTTTCTAATTTTTATAGGAGCACACTTATTCATTGAATCCTTAACGTTTTTCAATATTTTATCATACAAAATATTGACATCGACTGAATCATAGTCCCAATCTTTCGAAATAAGGTCTAATTTCACTTCCTCCAGTATATGTGCTGACATATCTCTGTTGTTTTTATATAAATATTTCGGTTGACTACATGCCTTCTCAATCTGAACACCCACAATATCATGATCAGATATTTTTGGAAAGTCCTACTCCACCTCTATGATTTTTTCATTTCTTATTATCAAATCTATTAAAGTTCTCGAATATTCTGTATATCAGTTGGCTCCTTTCTTATTTGCAGTTAGTAGTAGTTATTCAGATCATAGAAAGATACAACGCATTATCGATTATGGGTTGGGTTATCCCTTATTCTAGAGAGTCGGTTTGATTTTTGTTTTCAGAGATTGTAAACACCTCAAAAAAGTCTAGGGAACACTTCTGAATATCAATATATCGTATCCAGAACGATCAATATGGATGATTTTTTTAAAGAAATGAACACCTGCATCAATCTCTCACCAAATTATGTAGAGTGCCGCAACAGATGTCAGTTTTTCCTATAAAAAACTAAAAATGCAGCAGATGCGACGCTGCTTTATAATCATTTAATGTATTCAGTGTTTGAAATCAGTTAGTTGGCACTTTGTTTCTGTTGTAAGCACAAATAAAAGATTCGAGTTTTGTGATTCGACCATGGAAAGACGACATTTGACTAGAGAAGAGATGTTACGAGCCGTTGGCATGCTCCAAGGTGGGAGCTCACAACGGGAAGTATCCAGGGTTAAGGGAAGTAGCCCGAGTGTCATAAACCGTTTATGGTCGCGTTTCAATGAAACAGGTAGCGTAGAAGAATGCCATACAGGTCGTTTCAGGATTACTACAGTCGCCCAAGACCGATTTTTTTGTTTCACAAGCCAGAAGAGATCGTACTACCACAGCATCTCCATTAGCTCAAGAGCTATCACGAGTTCATAATGTACAAATTTCCGACCAAACTGTGAGAAATCGACTGCACGAAGGTCAACTCCACTCCAGACGTCCTTTAAGAGTTCCACAACTGACCCATAGAAATCGCGCTGCTCGTTTAACTTGGTGGCAAGAACACGTAAACTGGGATTAAGAGAGGTGGGCCACAGTTCTCTTCAGTGATGAATCTAGATTTAGTTATTATCCCGATTCGGGAATAATTCGAATATGGAGGGAACCTGGAAAGCAAAACCGTCTCCAGCATGCTTGAGAAGTTGTTAGACAGGGAGGCGGATCAGTGATGTTTTGGGGAGGTTTACGCCTTGGTGGAAGAACTGACCGTTTTCATACAGAACGACCTCACCGGAAATTCTTACGCAAATGAGATAGTTTTACCTGTAGTGGTACCGTATCTCCAAACAATGGGTCAAAATTCACTCTTCGAACAAGATAATGCCCCTCCTCATCGTGCAAGAGTTGTCTTGAACGTTCTTGAAGAGAATGATATCGATCTTCTACCGTAGCCATCCTGCTCCCCAGATCTGAATCCCATCGAGCAGGTGTGGGACACCCTAAAAAAAATCTCCTGCGTCTTCCATCATGAACAGGAGCTTCGATTAGCAGTTCAGGGGGCTTGGAATGACTTAGGCCAAATGTAATAGACAATTTAATATTGAGCATGCCGCGACGATGCGAAAGTGTCATTAATAACAGGGGTGGACCTTCTGGGTACTGAAAAATATAAGTGCTTCCATATCGTTTTGAAAATATGAGTTCAGGATTTTTTTTGTGTTTTACCATATTTCGTCATTTTCAAATTTCAAATTTTTTTTTATAATAGGTGCGTTGGAGAAGTCAAATATTATTTTGTTTTCTTGACATTACATTATATACAATACATCCTAAAAAACCGAATGATTTCTATAAATTCGAATCATCAAATTCATATTTTAAAGATATTGGTAAGTGTTCCTAGACTTTTTGAGGTGTTTATTTGTATTACATACGTTAAACTGAAATTTTAAATGGAATCTGTTCCATGCGTTGAGGATCTTTCATTAGGAATTTTGTGTAGTTTTATTTTTGAATCATTTGCAAAAATTAAATATTTTTTCTCTGGTTTTCAGTCGTTTATAATTTTCTCAACTTTACGTGCTAGAGAAAAATTTGAAAACTTTTTACTAGACAACATTCCAAATCACATGGGCAACATTTATATTCTTAAAAGCTTCATGAAGACTAATCACCAATTGGAACTTGTAAGCTAGAATAGATGAAGGTGTTTCAGAAATATGACAAGAACACCTGTTAATGCGGATGAACACATCTTGTAACTTCAAGAGCGCTTTTCCCATAGTTTCTAGTATGAAATATCGGGCGATTATCTGCATTTTAGCCTAGAACATGACACCTGCTAGGTGCATTAGCTGCGCTGGTATATCATTGCATTTCCCACGCGGTAACGCAACCTACGATGGACACACGTGTCCAGCGGCCCTTTCGGCTCTCCTCGCGATCACTGGACTCTGCCCGTAATACCATCGGTCGGTAATGATGCGTGAACACGAAACTACCCAATTATATCCTTCGTTATGCTCCAGTGTTTTAATAGATTCACATTTTTATTGGCGTTTTAATGCGCCTAATTGGTCACCAAGAATGATGGTCGACCGTTACTTCATTAACTAAAATATGAAATCTCATTGTCGGCTCTTCGGTGAGCACGGCTTCAAAGGATGCCATTGTATGCTGAAAAAGGTAGAACGAAATAGCTGAAAAATTGAAAATTGAGAGTAAGTGCCATATCATTGCATGAAATACTGAGTATCTTCGCACAACTATTACGGGGACGAAATAAAAAGTTATGAGTTGAAAAATGGCAACTTATTAATTGCATACTGCCTTGAGGACCATTGAAAATGAATTTTTGAACGAGTATTCAATATAGAATATTTATTTTCATTTAAAACGAATCTACCTTTTCCAATAATATTTCAACACAATTTACATCCATCCAATTTTTTAGTTTATCATTTCGAAAGAACGCCCTCAGTTTGAACATTGCCTCCGCACATCACTATTTCAAGATTTTTTGGTATCATTTCACAGCAAGTTTAAGTAATAATCTGAATTACAGACGTCAAGTTACAAGTTTTCAGAGAAATTATCCTGTTTTAATTCCAAATTAGTATTAACTATAAACAATTGCTGTTACATGTTACATGTATGCATCATAACCACGGCCCTCTCTATACAAGGCCGTAGATGCTCATGTGGCAACAGCGCGTGACGTCACACTAACAGGGTTACTTGACATTGAACTAGTGCAGATTTTATTTGGCGCGGGTATTTTAAATTGAATTCGCATGCATTCAAATGAGACTATAATATGAAAACACTTGGAAACATTCACTTACAATGTCAGAGAAATCTGTAAGAAAAATATTACTGATCTTAGATGAAATAGGTAACTGAAAACAACAATAGGTAAATGATTTAATGAACAGTAAGAAGTTTCCATTTTCTGGAGCATTCAGTTGACTAATGGAATTAATTTTTATTTTAGTATAATTATTTAGCAAGATGTTATTCATAGTTTTCAATAACTTGTTGATAACAAGCAGATTTGGTATGCAAAGCCAACACAAAATGAGGGCTCAGATACAGTAAGATATACTGAGTAATTACAAATTTAAAAAAATGAATAAACAACTCGAAAATACGTATGTCAGTTGTAATGAGTTACGAGATGTACAGCCAAGCTTATAATCCTACAATAAAAAACATTTGGCGTTAATACCGAACGAATGAGCGTATAATATATACTACGCGAATTCTACTATCATAAACTTGAAATGAAAACGGTCAGTAATTTGAGTAATTTAAGATTGTTACGTTGGCATTAAGCCCCACTGTTGTGATGCGAAGCGTGTCGACGTGTCTACAGGTGAGCAACAGTGTGGGAACCCCCAACAGGTGCACCACCCACAAGAAACGAACTCCCCTAGATATGTGCCACTGTTGCGCCATGAGAATTATTGTGATAGGAAAATATTAACACTGAACACCGCCCTTAATTGCATGTGATCGGCAGATGTCGGAGAGAATTTTGATGAGTTTTGAGTAACGGTTTTCACCCAATCGATCTCTATATTATAGTTATTACATTTATTGCACGTAATAGTTGAAGAGCACGAAAATAAGCTATTTATTTGGATTTCGTTATTAAAATTATCTCTATAATTCGTTAATTGACAATCCAATTAGATTATCGCCTGAAAATTAGTCAGTTTTCGATGAAAGAATCTAATTGGATTATTCAGCACGGTTAACAAACAGTTATCTCACCCGTTTGTTGGTGCATACGAGGTGTGATCATTAAATAGTGAGACTGACGCCGTGATACATTATTTTCATGTCTTACATATTTACTTATTATCACCTTTAGTGCACAGATCGGCTTCATTTCTGGAGAAAAGAGGAAAAAAAGGATGAGGGTTAAATTTATGAATAATGATGACCATTTACCGCTTTAGGTAACGTCGAAAAACGACATTTAACGGATTTGAAAAAAAATGATGTGAGCCTTTTGTTTTTGAATATTTTTCAAAAGACTTGAACCTTTTTCAGGCACTTTTAAAAAACGATTAGAATGCTGTCCTTGAAAAAATGTTCAGTCTAAAAACATTTAGGACATGACATACATTTTTCTAATTTCGTTTTAAAGAAAAAGTGGAAAAAATTCAGCTTCTCAAAAATAGGTATGTTTCTATATGTTAAATGACTCGTATTGGAAGTATAAAACCTTTCTTGCTTTAAGCCCAAATATGCTTGATATTTAGCAAGACTGCGCCAACAAATTAATTAAAATCAATTTTTTTCAGAAGTTAAAAATTTTTTTTCCAGTGATCCACCAACACTAATGAACGCTAATGATACAAATTGAATTTGAAATAAAAAAAAATAATGAAAAATGTTAAACTTTTGGAAGAAATCAAAACCCCCAAAAACCTGTTAATACCGGATATTTCTAACTCTGGCGAGAATTACGGCATGACATCTATTAATCATATTCCATGTTCCAAAGCTCATTCACGGTCGCTGGCTAGTTTTGCTGGTTTATTTATCTCCTATTGAGAATATCCCAGGTATGATCGATGGGATTGAGGTTTGAGTTTCGTGCAGGCCATTCCATTAAAGTGATTTAGTGATCTTGAAGGTAGTTCCTGAATATTTGAGCTTGTTAAGATCTGGCATAAAACAAAGTTTTCACCTTTGTTTGCCGTAAATGGTAAATCAGGTTCTTCTAAAATGTCTGTAACGTACGTCTGAAATATTCTATGTGTGTGTGTGTGTGTGAGGTGACTTTTGAATTTAAACTGCGCATGCAAGATTTGGTGCTGTGTTCTTATACTTGGGTTGTTAGGACTGTCTTCGACATCTGTACCAAGGTTCGCACCGGAATATTCATCAGTGTTTGAGATACGCTTCGTTTGTAAGCTCTTAGAAGTGAATTTTTCGATTTTTATAATGTCTGCATTTGTTGAGCGAATAATTTGCATCAAATTTTGTTTGCGGAATGAATTTTCCGCTGGTGATTCATTGAGGATGGTGCAAGAAGCATTTGGTGATGAGGCTATGTCGAACAAAAAATGTTTGCAAGTGGTATAAAGAGTATCAAAAGGTCCAGAATGTGTAAAAGACGAAGATCGTCCCGGTCGTCCATCAATCTCGACCGACGAAGCTCATGTCCAAAGAATCAAAGATTTGACGCTTGTGAATCGTCGATTAACAATTAGAGATCTTGCTGATCATATGGGCATTTCGAAAGGATCAGTCAATACCATTTTAAAGCTATTCGCCTAAAGATGCCGGAATTGTGGCAATTCTTGGTATTGCAAGTTTGTATTGGAATCAAGTGGCGTCAGTTCTCGTGGACTCTGATAAGATAAGAGACATCCCAATCGTAAGAGGAATGAGTCAGGAATGCGTGCTCTCGCCTATACTTTTCAACTTTTATTCGGAAAGAGTAATGGCTGAAGCTTTGGAGGGTACGACTGAAGGAATTTCAGTGAATGGAATACTTGTCAACAACATCAAGTACGCAGATGACACAGTTCGCATCAGCTCGTCGGCAGAAGGCCTACAACAGCTACTAGACCGAGTACATGTTGCCAGCAGAAAGTATGGTATTCAAATGAATGTCAAAAAGACGAAGTTTATGGTAATTAATACGAGAGATGATGTACCGGCTACGCAACAGCTGGATGGGCAACAAATTGAGCGGTGCCCGCAATTTAAATATCTTGACTGCCTAGTAACCAGCAAATGAGAGATGAAACCCAAAATTAAAAGCAGAATCGAGCAGGCCAGAGCTGTCTTTGTAAAGATGAAGAGGCTACCACGAACAGAGATCTCAGTCTCGACTTGCGTTTGCGGATGGTTCGCTGTTAGGTCTTTCCCATTGTGCTGTATGGAGTAGAAGGACTATAACTCAATGCCTTGAGAATAAAATAGCTGCATTTGGGAAGCGGGTGTACCGGCAAATGCTTCGCATCTCATGGCGGGACCACGTAACCAACGCCGAAGTTCTCCGAAGAGTAAACAGCGACGCTCAACTACTCACCACTGTGAAGACAAGGAAACTCATAAAATACTTACAGACCACCTGTTATTGATGTCAGCGAATGTAGATTTTTTGTTCCTCTGAATCATATTTATGGTTCACCCGTTTCTTCTCATTCACTGGAGCTTACACTCCAGGGGCGATCGTTGAAGGCTTAGCGTGTTTTGAATGTTATCCATTCTACTTACTATGCTTTCAAAAGCAAATCAAAATTTGACATTAAGCAACATAGTCTTAATTTCTTTTCTTTTCTAATTATCCCTTTCATTCGAATTATCAAATGAAAAAATTACCTCTTGGAGGTGATCAGATTCCAGGAAACTAAGAAAATGGCCATAAAACTATCTGAAAACTAATTTGAAAAATTTATTCCATTTGAAAAATCAGTTATCAAAGCTGTAGTCGAGCTGTGGAGCTCACTTCCAGAAAAAAAGACTAAAAAAACTTCAAAGAGTAAGGATGAGACAGCTTACCATGCTGTGTTCGATTGAATAATCTTTGCATATTAAGCATTGTGATATTGACGATACAAACACTGTTTCATAAGAAGAATAAAACCTATTAAATTTGTTAACATAAAATAAATTGAACAAATTTCATTAATTTTATTCGAACGAGGCGGAAATCTATTAAGTAATATTTGCACTGTCTTTACGCAGCTATGGTAAAACCATTGAAGTGGTTACCCAAGTATGTTACTTCGCGACCAATTGTCGTTAAGAACGTAGGTTAAAGTTCAATAGGAAAGGCGGAGCGCGTTTCAGACCACGGTAATTCAATTCGTAACATCGAACGAGGCGTTGTTCAGTCAGAACATTTACCTTCAGAAGTAACCTTCGTGCCATTATGTACTGATTCGTCATGTATGTATGTAAGCATAGAAGGTCATGTCTGATAAGAAAAGGAAGGTTTGAAAAAGAATGACAAGAAGGGAAAATAAAGTCATATGTAGAACCTGAAATGTCTCCCCCTCTTCTTTACAAAACTTTACAAGCTGCAACCTAATGAGTTTTCAGCCACAAAAAAAGATATTCAGAAAATTTTCTTATGAGTGTTGAAGCGTTACTCAGTTTATTCTGCCACTTCTAGCAACTCAGCCTTTTCACCGCAAAAATATGTGAAATTTCGTATAAAACCAACACTTATTTCAATAATAATAACTACCTATTCAACCTATTCAACAACTTTATCATAAATTGAATGTTTTTTACACATGTTCGGACATGAGCCAACAAGATTCAATGTTTTTCCTTTTGCGAGTAACGTTTTTTCTTCTAGAAAATCTCAATTTCCGTTAATAGTGCAACGCGAATCACGATATTTGACCCTGATAGAATGTGCTGAAGCAGTGGCGTTAAATGACCTACGTTGGTCTTATACAAGAATAGGTGAAAGGGTTAGAGATTCCCATTCAATTGTTTCCAGAATGATCCGCATGTACAGGCTAACTGGTAGTCATGAAAGAAGACCTGGGTGAGAACGAACTCGAGCCACTGCCGCGATTCATGACCGTTTTTCAAGAATTTGATTCTTGAGACAACGGTTCGCTAATAAAAGGTGCGGCAGCATAACTTCCTTTCTTTAAGGGCACGCCATTCAGTCAGTTGATGTCGTAGCAGAGCGCTAGTGGTCTCGTTCGACAGGCGGGACTATACAGTTTTTTTCCCAACATGTTCGGTCGCTATCATGCGTTGGAACAGTGAGGACTCCACTTTGATGATGTTTATTTTCAACAAGACGGTGCTACATTATGCGTAACAATATCGTCGTATTGGCCTGCAAAATCATGCGATCAAATAACATCAGACTTTTTCTTTTGCGTTTTTTGGAAGAACCAAGTTAACGTTAATGAACCAGACAGAATTTCCAGGCCTTGAAACAACATCAATGCCAAAATATTGTCACTATCGGATTGACTTATGTAAAACCAGCTAGTGACCATTTGAGTGATATTATTTTTCATGCATAAATGGCATTGATAAATCTCTGAAATAAAATACCACCATGATTCAAAAACAGATATTTATAGTTTCAATTCGGGTACTTTCCTCGAGCACAATTGATCAACCCATATCTGCGAAAAATACGTTTCCCAAAACAAAAAGCTAGGTTAGGTTATCATGGTGCATTAAATGGGTAACTGCCGTATTCGAACTAAACAACTTTTTATTTTTACTAGGCGAAATATATCTGATGGTAGTTCTTATAGCTCTTGGAGGAACTGAATGTCATTGTCATACAGAAGATACGTACAAATGAAATGAAGATAACCATCTGTTCGAGACGTCTGGCCAGACATTTACCACTTAGGTTACCATTAGTCTTGAAATAGTATTAGGGGGATACATTTTCTTCCCTTAACAAAATGGTCTTCTTTTCGTCTAATTCGTAATGAGAACATGGCATTTATCAACAAGAAAACTATACCGAAAGCTGGATCAGAATTAAGGCAATTTTGCACTAGTTCTAAATATTTTGACACTTATCGCGTTCTTTCGGAAATGGGAACACACTCATTGAGTGGTTTGATTCCATTCTTTTTCTATGAGATCGAAACAGGAAAAATGAGATGAATTATCGAAGTTATTCGTCAATTTGGGAATATACCTTTACGATATTTATTATGTTTTGAAGAATTACGTCAATTTACATTTACAATTTTTGTCATTTTTTTCCGTCGCCTCTGGCGAGGAGCATTTCGGTCCTTGTACTCGTATTAGGGATTTCTCTTTGAAAAAATTCGACAATATTGAACGAATAGCGACCTTCGTAATAATATCAGAGTTTGTTTTCCACTTCTTTTCAATAGAAACTATAAAAAATGATAAAAATAAATTTACTCTTACAAATAACTCAATAAAAGTTGTATATATTGCTAGGACGGCAAAAAACAAAATATTTCTAAAGAGTTTCATGTTCCACTTAACATTAATTCGAAAAACACATAGCTATCGTACCTTGAAATGAGACATTGTCTAATTTAAGTTAATTCGTCCCTGTATAACGTACACATCCGGTCATAGTTCATTGTTGATTCGTTCTGTCTCGGCCGAGAGAGAGACGGATCGCAGTTTTGGTTCTTTTCAATAAAGCGAGCAAGTATTTCTTACACGGCTAACGAAGGATGAAAAATCCTGGAAATTAATCAGAAATATTGAGGCAATTTTACTTGATGTTGTTTTTATACCAGGGTAGTACAAAAGAACACCGAGGAAAAACAAAAAATTCTTGAATTTGCTGGAAATGAAAACAATATTTAAGCAACCCTTCACCATCAATAATATGATGATTTCATGAATATCTCTGCAATATTGACCATCAATTTATGTTTTCCTCAACAAGAGGATTGTCCTGAAGTATCCGACCTACCTCCGTATCTCCGCGCGAGAATGTTCGGCGAACTGCTGAGGGACAGAAACTTTACCAGTCTTCTGAAATTCCATTGGAAAGATTTGGAACTCTCGAAATACCTTGGTTAATAAAAGGTGTTTGCGAAACATGACGGATGCTTCGAACTCGAACAGAATTTTGCGGAAACTATCGAGACAGCATTTCGGAACGAGTGTGAGAGCAAAACATATACTGTTGATGGTATCAGGAAAACTCGAGAGAAAATCAGGAATTCTACTCGTATTCTATATGGCATGATGAAGTGAAGGTGACCAGCGACAGATCATTCAATATTAATAATTACTGGTCCGATGTCAATCTCCATGAGGAACTGAATGTTCTACACTAAGAGCGATTCGGTTTTAATGTTCGTCATTCTTGACGAAAATCTTTGCGCGGATCTTTATTATGATGTAATACACGAGAACATAGTCGATGGTTTCTAAATGAAATTCCTTTGGCTCAAAAAGGTCAGATTTCTTCAAAAAAGTTAGTGTATTTCCAGCATTAAGGCGCGTCCCTACACCAGACAAGAAATGTCTTAGAACTCTCAGACCAGTCTTTAGGTGATAACTGGATAGGAACGAGAGGACAAGTGAGATGGCCAACTCGTTCACCAGATTAAACCTAGTAAAATTTTTCTGTCTTAGGCTATGTCAAGGATTTATTTTATCATATGGTTATAGGAGAGTTGAAACTAAAGTGATCAATATTCGAATTCAAAATGCATGCAGAAGTTTCAATTTTTGCATTTTGAATAATGGTAATAATTTCCAGAGACGAAATAGCTTTCATTTGTTTTTTGTTACTAATCATTATTGGTAGTCACTCACTCATGAGTAATAAATAACTTTCGTCTCTTCTCGTTATAAGAAGGCTTCATTGTTATGAACATATAATTGGAAACATTTGTGATGTTTTGTGCAAATTCACACTAGCCTTTTGGTTGAAACCGAATGTTCAAAGAACATTGTTGCAGTTTCACAAATAGAACTTCTTAGCGGCTAGTCCACATCCTTTCGTGCAGAGAAAATCATAACACCAATGTAAATCAGAGTCAATACTAGGTAAAAAAACAAACAGTGAAAATTAATTTTATTTTCCGCATATAATAAACGGGTACAATAAAAATTGCCCATCAAAAATGGGAGACAGTTATACGATCAAAATAGAGGATGAAAAATTGTTAATATAACAGATTAAAAACAATGCTCGCTCTGGAAAATAGAAACAAAAATTCAAATCAAGTAGACACTATCTTTGTTCTTTCGAAAGCCATGATGTAGGTTTCTATATTTTTCATTGTAGAAATTCTGAACGTTTTTCTTCATATCATTGCCACCTGAAATGTACCGAGAAGAAGATATGAATTTTTCAATCGGAATTTTGCGATTTTTGGTTGTCTCTAAGATGGCATCATAAAAATACTAGAGATCATTCAATATCAATTAGTTCTAGCTCCTTGTAAGTTAAGAAGCTCATTCAGGAGAATTCAATGCATTAAGTGGCTTCACGGTATACAGGGTGTTTCCGAAGGCAAATCGTAGTACATTCAAAGGTACAAAAGTCCATCTTTTCAAATTAGACAACCTATTTTTGCACACACCATTTAACTTGTAGTATTAATAAGCATCGATCTAACCTAACCTAAAAAGCATCGTTTCCGAGTTATTCGCGATTTCATCCCAAAAATTACGATTTTTCGCGCGAGGACCCTGAAATTCGAAGATATGTCCGGAAATCAATAATGAAAACAAGATAATAAGAATTAAATAAAGAAAACAAAATTGTGATTCGTAACACGTTTCACTACACCGTAGCTTCTTCAGACGAATGAATGTACAGAAACTATGACAACTATTCATAAATAAGACTGAGAATATAAAAACAAATGTTCTTAAGTAATTATAAGCTTATTGGGTTGCTCCTTCTTAAGTAGTTATTGATGACAGGTATATCCAATAAAATTATATATTTATATATTTGCCTAAGCTATTATTAGTTTTGAAAGCTATGTTGAAATTATTGCTACTCAAGAATCATATCAGTTTTTCACTTGTAATGCCAACGTAGGTTAAAGTGTTGAACTTTTGTTTCAATTTATCGACAGGGTAAAGTTTATGTGAAAAATAATAAAACCAAATCACTCAGTCACTCTTTCCACCCACAGTTTCAAATTTTGCATACAGATAAAAAATATTGGAAGATAGATCCTTGGGAAACTTCAGAAATCAACAAACACAAACACTCAGGTAGACTTATCAATGAACAATTCGATTTAAGCCCTTCACCTCTATTGAATCTCTGCAGGGAGCAATCTATTCCTTAATTTTATTGGATATACCTGTCCTCAATAACCACTCAAGAAGGAGCAACCCAATAAGCTTGTAATTACTTAAGAACATTTGTATTTATATTCCCATTCTCATTACATATATATATATATATATATATATATATATATATATATATATATATATATATATATATATATATATATATATATATATATATATATATATATATATATATATATATATATATTTATAAATGTAATATAATAAGCTGACAATGTTATCATTAATATTCAAAGCACAAAGAAGACTATGAATGAATAACATTAAGTGTTACTTGACTAAGGTTCGTACACTGGATTTTGCCGGGGAGAAAGCCACGGACACTACTCGTTGGTACAATGATGTCATTGGCTGATAATGCTATAGTTTATGTATATTCTGGTAGATTGATATATTTTCATAAGATTTAACGTTCAACCCTTTTTATAACACTAATACATTCGAAGATAATAGCCTTCAATTTAAAGCCTCTTATTTGTTTCCATTCAAAATTTAGCACACAGAAAATCATTTAATTGCTCAACACAAAGTAAATGGCAGATATGATGAATGAATTAAGTCAAAATCGTTAGTTTTAACTATCGGGCGAGTACTGAAATCAGCATTCCAGAACAAATCTCAAAAAATCCGAAAATGAATCAGAACATAAAAGGAACTAAACCCTAAGGGCAACCATTGCAGTTGAAACGGTTTCACTCGAATACGCTTGCGAGGAACAGTCCTCGATTTTGAGGTTCTGAAAAAATAGCGTGACGCAATAAAAAGAATATGGACACAGCTTGGGGCAGACGGTAATTGACTTCATCACGATAACGCGCCAGTACATTCACTAAATATTGTACAGCATAAGCTCTTACAGCTAGGTCTGCCTCCGTACAGTGCTGATATTGCTTCCTGCAAATTATGGCTGTTTTCATGATTGAATCAAATGAACACAAAAGGAACCGTTCCAAAACGACAACAATGAAATGGTTTCACTCAAATACGCTTGGACGGAACCGTCATCGAACAGCTCGTTTGTAACATATCAATTATTTCGAGGTTCTGGAAAGATTGCGGATTTGGGTTAGACATAAGCCTCCGTACAGTCCTGATATAGCTTCCTCCGACTTAAAACCTGGGCGGCGATTTGAAGATTGAATCAAATATGATGAATCCTTTGAAGGTGGTAGAGACAAGCATGCAACAATTGGAGGAGGTGTTTGGGGCATGTTGTTAAATCCAATGCAGGATGCCAAGAGTTAGACGACGTAGAATAATACCTGGGATGAAATACGAAGAAAGGTGGGATAATTTTGGGAGAAACCTTATATTATACTTCACTGTCAATATGATTGATCGTGTAAGCGCAGCTTTTTAATTGAATCTCATAGTTGATGCTAACTCATGATTGAACGCGTTATATTTCGTATAGACTACATATCGTGATATGTCTCATTTGTCACTTTTAACCTTCAGTGAAGTTGGCATATACGGACGAAATTTTTCAAATAGTTAACAAACGGTTCAACTGACAGTACAAACAAGAATATAAAAAAAATGATACAATATGGATGAGAAAATATATACAAAAGTTTACAATTTAAGAATATTGATAAGTTATCGAACCGTTTCCAAATATAAAACTAACCTGTTATACGGTTAATCGACTAAGTGAATATCACTACCATAACAAAATTGATGTTATGATGATGATTGATTGAGGTTATTTATTCGTTTAATCCCTTTTATCTTATGATACTGTTAATCGTTTAAAGTTATGGGCATTCATTCTCAATAACTGCTACTTTTTGCCTAAAAGATAAGTTTCGATTACAGTAACGGAAACTTATTCAAAATGACCACGCTTATCACTAAAAACAGATTTGATTTCTCATAGATAAATAAGACACTTCTAAATTCACAATTCACAGTAGAAAGGAACACGATCTGGTCAGAACCATGCATATAGATATCAGTTTAGAGCAACACAAATGTATCTACAAAAATTCATAACATAATGTGAATAATCAAACATACCAGTAAGGTTTTATCCAGAAATTTGGGATAATTGGTTATCACTCATCGTTATCAAAAAGAGCCAGAAACAGGACATCCCGTCTATACTGATAGGATAGATGGTAGCGTTTTTGCCTGTAAGTTATAGAGTTCTCGAACAAACGCACGTACGTGTACACGTTTCGAATTTGAAACATTCGAGAAACTCGAGTTTTACAACGAAAGACCTTTCAGATATCACAAAGAAACTCGATCGACAAAACCTTAACTACAGGAAATTAAAACGAATGAAAAAATCAGGCTGATTCCTTATCGGCACAAGCTTTTGTGTTATCGTCATTTTTATTCAGAGGAAGGATGTGGTTTTTTGATATAAATACTTGGATTTAATTCGAAAGCGTAATATTCCCACAAACATTCAGTTTCATTTGTAAATATGTGCGAGGGTTTGGTTTGACGTATTTGATCATGGAATATTGAAGAGTATCCTATCGAATGATTAACTTTCGGTCGCTATAACGAAATGATGATTGATATAATGACAGTTTCATCAGAAAATGGTTATATTGCTAAATTCTTGTCCATTCGAATGAACGGGATCAGAGTGACGACGATGATTCATTCTGATATGAAAATTCCTTGTTTGCTTATCAGGTGCTGCCAATATCACGAGGATGTTTTGCGAACTAGCGAGGGAGTTATGTAAACATGCCAGGGATTTTCGAATTTTGCCCCACTGATTAGAGTTGGTTACAGCAGGGGTTCCCAAACTTTTTTGTACCACGCCCCCCTCTGATTATTTGGTGACTCTGACGTCCCTCTTTGTACGTATGATGAAAATTAAAACAAGTAATTCATGAAAAACGATTATAATTACTGATACAAATTTTAACATTGTAACACATATACATTTTCAATTTAATGAAGGTAAAGCAATAGGCCTACTTACAAAAACGAAACATAAATGTAATTTAGTGAGATGGGTGCGCTTACATGTTCTAGATAAGTTGACAGATCCTGGGTTGAGTTTCAGACAAAGCATAGCGTAAGTCACTTTCGACATCAAGTTGCGGTACTTGGTTTTGATCGACACAAGAGTTGAAAACGCTTTTTCGCACATGTATGTTGTTGAACAAGGCAAGTACATCTGAACAGCTTTCTCTGAAACATTGGGGTAAACTTTTAAGTACTTCAACCAAAATGAGGGCTTGTCCATTTTTTCAATATCGTATCTTGCAGCAGAGTAATTTTTTATTTCTATTCCCTTCTCTTGCAACTATTCTGGTAGCAACTGTATGTCCATGTTGAACGGGTCGGTGAATAGTTTGTAAAACTCCTCTGACAAGTTAGGAAGGTACCTGCTGAACTCATCCTTGAGGTTCTTCAAATGGTCAATTATCAAGTTTTTCAAAAGCGGTCCTTCAAAAACGTCCTCAAAACATGCTTCTTCTGAGACTGACATTACTTTGTTGAAACTTGAATAGTTGCTGGGGTTCATTGACACTTTACGTATCCAAAGTTGTAGTTTCTCAACGTACATCTTGATGGCATCCCGATGTGTTACTATATTTGAGTCTGCACCTTGCAGTCTCAAGTTTAGGTTGTTTAACGTGTCAAAAAAGTCTGATAAATAGGCCAAAATCACTTGGTTACTGGGTTTTTTGAACTCTGCACTAAGCTCGTTTTGTTTCTGCAGTGCCAAAAACGTAATCACTTCATCACGGGGCTCAAATAGTCTTCCCAACATATTGCATTTTGATAACCATCGTACCTCTGTATGAAAAAACAGCGTTTTGTGGTCACTTCCTAAATCTTCACAAAGACTTTCAAACAGTCGAGTATTTAATGCACTGTTCTTTACGTAGTTGACTATTGTAATACATAGCATCAAATCAGCATTGAGTTCGTTTGGAAGCGTTTTTGCTGCCAAGGCTTGGCGGTGAATAAAACAAGGAATCCCAACCACGTCAGCATTCTTCTGGTTGACCAACTGCACAAAGCCTGAGCGAGAACCGTGCATTGAAGGAGCACGATCTGTGTTTTTGCCAAGAAAGTTTGTGTTTTTCGAAAAAGTCTGATACTGCTTTCATCACATCTACAGCTTTAGTAGTGGTCACCAGCTCAATAGAAAACATCAGTTCATCCTTCATTCTTTGATTTTCAATGTAACGAACATATATAATAAAATGAGAACATTGTGCTACGTCTGTACTCTCGTCAAGCTGGATAGCAAAAAACGGGGATTTTTTTATTGCATCAACCACCTGGTTTTCAATGTCCTCGGCCATATCATTAATTCGTCCTTTTACGGTGTTGTCTGAAAGTGGTATTTGTGATAGCTTTTGCCTACTATCAGAGAAGACGATTTGGCTTCATCGCGTCATTGCTTAATACTTCATAGCAAATAAAGCATTGAGGGTGATAAACATTATCTTTGAGCAAGGAAACAAACCCATATTGAATATAGTCGTCAACATACTTGCGTTTCTTTGCCCTGTTCATCTTCTCTGATTCAGCCCCAAACAAAAATCACACAACACAATTACTCCAATTCAAACGTCGCAACAATTATAGAACACCCACAATACAGCAAACACGCTGACTGATATTTCACGGAAAGAATTGTGTCAGAACGGACTAGTTACAACTCAAGCACTGAACAAACTGCAAGGTTATTGACATTGGATTGAAGATGCGGTGGGGGTGTGTTAAATGCGGGGACACTCGCACTCACACCAAAGCCAAACGGAGGTATCGGTACCCACGGCCTTTGCCGTCGAGGGGGACGGTTTTGAGAACCATGAACTCTTGTGTACTTTGTAGTTTTAAAAACTGTAGCCTTCTTTGATAAAGTTCACAACTTTATTAAAACTTCACAAAAACAATCATGAAAACTTAGAAAGACTTTATTTCAAAGATTTAAGGAAATTATTTCTGTAATTTTTTCATTTATTTCATTTAGGTGTCACGCCACCCTGGACTTTCTACACGCCCCCCCCAGTTTGGTTACAGCGATACATTAAAATTGACAAAATTACATTACCAATAAAATGTTTAAAAAATCGAAAATTTCATGCCACGAAGTACGAGTTAAAACGTACGGGGAAACCGATAACATATGGATTCAAGTACTGAGGAATAAATATCAAGTTGGACAAGCTACATTATTTTTACAAGGAATTACCTAGAAATTCAATCCTACACACGTGATGGAGTACAATCTGCCAAAAAAGACCGGGAATTGATTTCTTAACAAATCTGCATTGAACGATTGTCAAAATATTTGTTGTTGCTAAGTTGGCACAACTGTTTTCTTCACTGACGCGGAGTTTGAACGCAATCTGTCACTTAATTTGTTTACAGTCCTCGATTTTGTCAGTGTGTTTTGCGATTTTTACAATGCGAATTTGTTTCAAATTTCATTTGTATTGCAAATGGAATTTCGTTTACGAATCGTTGAAATCTTACATAAACAGTGCATATGAGTGATAGAGTGCATTTTACAGCGGCTGAGATGTGGTGGAAGATTAGCCTTGCTCACAGTGCTTTGAGTGATTTAAAAAATTCAAAAATAGCAATTTTGAAGTGAGAAACAAAGAACGAGGAAAACCACCGAAAAAGTTTGAAAACAACGAATTGAAAGCTTTGTTGGATGAGGATGATGCTCAAACTCAAAAACAACTCGCCGATCAATTGAATGTGACACGAGAAGCCGTCTCCTTACGTTTGAAAGGAAAGATCCAGAAGATGAAAAAATAGGTTCCACATGAACTGAATGAAAGACAGCAGCAAAAGCGGAAAACCATTTGCTTAATGCTGCTCGCCAAGTATGGGTCGGATATATTTCAAGAATCCCAAATGTAAAAGATCATGGGTAACTCCAGGCGAACCAGCAACATCAATTGCGAGACCAAATCGCTGAGGACGGAAGACAATGCTTTGTGTTTGGTTGATCAGAAGGGTGTGATCTATTACGAGCTGCTAAAACCTGGCGAAACCGTTAATGCTGAACGCTGACAACAACAAATGATCGATTTGGGTCGAGCTGCTTCATGATAATGTACCATCACACACAGCAAAACTAGTCAAGTAAACGATTGAGACGTTTAGTTGGGAAATACTTCCGCATGCAACTTACTCTTCAGACTCGACGCCTCCGATTACCCCTGATTTGCATCTATGAGGCACGCACTTGCTGAGCAACGCTTTGTTCCTTACGAAAATTTACGGAAATTGCTGGTTTGCTTCTTTGTCGTGATAACCACAAATCGACAGAACCTAAAATGTATACCTAGCGATGGGCAAAATTTTCACTTGTTTCATTTTCCTACAATAAACGTGTATTTTCTATTAAGAAAATTCCGGTTTCATACACCAGGTATATTAGTCTAGATTAGGGTGCTCAAACGGTCGGTCGCGATCGACCAGTCGATCGCGAGTGCTTTTCGAATAGATCTCGAGAAGAAAAAAAATTTTAATGAGTTGGTAAATAAACTACGAAAATTTATTAACACTGTGCTAGCGGCAAAAGGCGGCTGTATCAAAGGAACGCGCAGTACTTGTCAAAGAAAACCGAGTTTTTATTCTTGCCGCTTTTCTAGAAATTTCGGGCGGCGCGTTTGACGGAAACATTCGAGACTTTCCTTCTCGCCGATATAAATGTTGCGCCTGCAGGAATTGGAGTCATTCTGAATTGTAACTTGAAGGCAATACACCGTCGATATAGTTTATTATTAAATAGTACAAAATGAGTGCAGCGAAGAAATTTGAAACGTATCATTTTAATAACGATTGGGAGGAAGAATTTTTCTTTTGTATGGTGGAGGATAAGTGCATTTGTCTTATTTGTCGTGCGTCAGTTGCAATACCTAAGCGTGATAACTTAGAGAGGCATCATAAAACGGTTCATAAAACTATGGAAAGGATTTTCCGCCACAGAGTGAATTAAGAAATGAAAAGTACGTGATTTGATATATTGTTTGAAAAAAGAACAAACCATGTTCACAAGACCAGCCAAACAATCAGAAGCTGCGACGATCGCGTAATTTAAAATATCTCATATATTGGCGAAACACAAGAAACCACTCGAAGATGGATCGGCTGTGAAGGAAGCATTAATTGAGGAAGGTGAGAATTCATATGGAGATTTTAAAAATAAAACAGAAATCATGTCTGCTATTAGAGAACTTCAGTTATTTCGTCCGACTGTCACAAGATGTATTGAAGTCATGAATCAGGATATGGCAGATAAACTAAAACATGACATCATGAAATGTACATACTTTTCTTTACAGTTCGACGAATTCACCGATATGACAGACACTTTCCAGCTGTGTATTTTTATTTAGATGGTATTCAATGACATGTTGGCTAGGGAAGAATTTTTGACAATCATTCCTCTGAAGTATAAGACCCGTGGCGAAGATATATATGACGTTTTCTTCAATTTTGTAAAAAACTACAAGCTACCAATATATAAATTAGTGTGCATTACAACCGATGGAGCACCAGCATTGACTGGAAACAAAATGGCATTGTGTCGGTTTTCCTTCATTTTTTCATTTCATTGCATTATACATCAACAAGTTTTGTGTTCAGAAGTTTTAAGGAAATTGTGGGCATTGCAACAAAAATTGTGAATTCAATTCGTGCACGTAGCTTGCAACGGCGGCTCTTAAAGTTGTAGTTGGAAGATAGGAGTCAGCTGAATACACCGATTTAGTTCTTCACAAGGCCGTCAGGTGGTTGAGTGGAGGAAAATTCCTAGAAACGTTTCAAGAATTATTGCCCGAAATAACTGCTTTTCTAGAGGAAAGAGGTGATGGCTCAGATGTTGAAAAACGAAAAATGGCTGCCTGATTTGGCATTTTTGACTGACTTCACAATGCACTTAAACACCATTAACTTGGAGCTTCAAGGAAAAACTATTATTGAGATGATAAGCGCAGTAAACGCATTCAAAAGTAAATTGCAACGTATGATAGATCAACTGAAAAGAAAGGATCTGAAACATTTTCCGTCTTTGAAAGCAAGGATTCCTCAGTTGAATTATGATACGTATGAGGCTGAATTATCAAATATTTTGGGACAATTCGAAATGCGTTTTCATGATTGCAGTAAATTGGCAAATATAGCATCATTTATGAGTTATCCTTTTTCATGTAAAAGCATTGAGGAATTAGCTACTGAAATAGCAAGTCAGTTTAATATGAACTCATGTTCTGTTGAAAATGAGTTGGTGCAGATTATATCAGATATACATCTCACAGATACAGCATCTGATACAAATTTCTGGTGTTTTATATCTGAAGATAAATATCCGAATCTAAGGCAAATCGTCCTTCAACTGACGGCAATGTTTGGGTCAACTCACTTGTGCGAGTCTGCATTTTCTGAAATGAAGATAATTAAGTCAAGATATCGCAATCGACTAACTGACGATCATATATCATCATGCTTGCGATTAGCACTCAGTGGTTACGTACCATCTTATGAAAAGTATGCTGAGGACATGCAGTGCCACGCTTCAACATCCAAAGTCACTCCTTAGTTAAGTTTAACACCATATGTAACTCTTTTGTTTCGAAACAACCAATAAACTCCCAATTTCGAATAACTATCAGTTTTTTCATTGATATTAAAGAGAAGAACCTAACTAAACCTAGCCCAAACCTTGACTAAAATATTGTATATTGTGCCGAAAGTTTATATTTATATATGCTACGGTACACCCTACCTGGGTAAGTAGGTCGGTAGGATGTATCGTGTATGTACGACAACCCTGGTCACACATGCTTGCAGCCTCTCAGAGTCGAGAGTAAGTAGTCTATAAAAATATTGAGGTAGCTCGCCAGCAGTTCAAGTTTGAGCACCCCTGGTCTAGGTCATCCTTTGAATGACGCCTAAACTTTAGAAACATCTCGGTCGAAGCGAGAGAGGGGATATAGTTTTATCAAAGATTATCACTGAAAGTATTTCACAACGGATTTGGTTAGCAGTAAAAAATTAAGTTGTTTGTACGAGGTGCGACCAATAAATAAAGTAAATAACGGCACTGCGGTGACTACAGGCAAGCTATGCATGTGTGAAAATCGAGGTTCCACATGTGTTTCCTTCATACTTTCTCTTTCAATTGTCATACCACATGTCAGTAGACAGATCTGTGGCGTTTGTAATTCTTCTTGTCGAATATGTTTGATATTCGCGCTCAAAATTCGAAATCCATTAGTAGAATTCGTGCCTCGAAAGCTGCCATTACTACAACACAAATTCCTGCGATCAAGCCTCCTGGAACGTGGTTACTGGGATGATGTACGACGCTACTTCTTCTCATGAGCATTGACGAATCCGGTCAATTTTAGAGCGCTGTAACAGCGTTTTAAATGAAAAAATAAAAGAAAATTGGGGAAAAAATTTTCCTCAGAAGACCATCTACAAGATTGGTCAAAAATAATTTTTTTGTGAAATGTATAAAAAAATGTTATAGGGCAAAAAAGAAAATTTTAAAGAAATTTTCTCACTTTTTTCCTTATAACTTCTTTAATTTTGTATTTAGCGCAAAAAGTTATTTGAACATATTTGTAGGCAAAGCAATTTGCTGCAACTTATGTCCTTACAAATTCTTTGTAGGTTAGATTTTTATACTCGATAGGGACGAAAATTCTAAACTTGTGGTTCCTCGGGTTCGTATCGAATTTTTTCATTCTAATCTAGTTACTGAATAAACTATTTTTGAATACGACGTTAATTTTTGTTGTTTATGTTTAAGACTTTAATCGAGTTAATAATAAATTAATTGAATAAATTTGAATTATTCGCGCATACATTCCTTAACTGTGGTGTAGTTCTGAAGATATAAAGAGTATAACTCAATTTTATGATTACCTGACGTTCAAAAAACAAGCTCTAGTTTGAGCAATATCACATGGACTAACAGTAAATTTTCTGATTTCAAATACCTCAATAGCACACTTCCAGTAGGTAGGAAAATGTATGCAGTGAAAGGTTCTTTCAGAAGTTTCATAGAAGCAAAAAACTATCATAATCTTGAAAATTCATAGGCTATAAATTTCGAGAAATCATTTATAAAAAACTCAAGATATAACTTTTTATCGCTCCTAAGATACATTAAAATTTTTCAAATATCCCATAGAAATTAATAAATGTCTGAGATTTATTTATATTAATTCCAACAAGACCGAACACATGAAAACTAAATTGATATAAAGTGACATCCGCAAAGTTTTTGCAGTTATTTTCGTATATTTTAACCATTAAACTAACCACCTCATATGACAAGCTTTATTATCAGCAAGTAAGTCACATGGATCTTAGGAACAGAATGGATAACTTCCTGGAATTAATAAAATGTAGCAAAAGTTATCAAAGACGTTTCATAGAAAAAACCTTATTATAATTTCAACAATTTATAGGTTAACAATTTCAAGAATTCATCTCATAAATTTCTAATGCCTACGCTTCTAAAATACATAACATTATTTGAAAACATCATAGAAATTAATGGAAATCTGACTTTTATTTATATTGATTCAAACAACATCGAACAACACATGAAAGCCAAATTGATATAGTGTGACATTAAAATCGGCAAAGTGTTTGCAGGTATTTTTGCATATTCCAACCATTAAACTAACGGATCAAAACGAATAATATGAATGAAACGCCTGCATCTATTCCATATATCATGAAGATAGCCATACAGCAACGAAATCACCGAGTACAAGATTATACACACTTATATTTCCTGCTTTTATTTTGTTGGCCCTGCAGCGATCTGTAGTAAGTATACTGACCTCTCCTCTACCTGTGTTTCATTCATAGATCGTGGGAAACAGAAGTTGTAACGATTCGATGACCCAATTGGTTTCATCTCCTGCAAAAATTTATTATTATTACCATTCTGAATTGTAACTTGAAGGCAATACTACGTCGATACAAAGTTTATCATTAAATATTACATAATGAGTACATCGAACACATCTAAAACGTATTATTTTAATAACGATCTCCTTTTTCTTCAGATGAATATTGATGAAATCTCTCTTCTAGTTTATTAATTGCAAGTTCGGTTGGTAACACATAACGCTTCGAGTTATATTTTACTCGAAGTAATTTGGTGTTTTTCTGGCTGTCAGAGTGTTGCAATAATAATTGGGTTGGTGGAAGTGTTCGAGATTAGATTCAGATATAAGATTAATCATCGTTTTTGCGGAACGCTAATATCTATATATGCTACATCCTACCTAGGTAGGTAGGGTGTGTCGTGTATGTACGACAACCCTGATATTCTCAGAATAGGCTTGACATTTGAAGTAACATGTATGATAAATAGGCGAATAGGTAGTTGTATGAATTGTGAGACTTTTCCTGGGAAACCAATAAAAAACTGAAAACGCAATGGTTGGTCTTGCCATTGCATATGTATTGATGCGAGACCAATTCAATACTGTCTGAATCTCGTCTGAAATGACTGGATTTGTTGCAATTTCGATATCTTTTCTGATTGATACAATTTCTTTCTATAATTAGGCCACATATCAATCATTCTTCATCAAATATCCATTGGAACTCGAGAAGGTACTGATAACATACTTACTCATTTTATTTCGGGAGACGCTCAACGTGAACTTACCTGTAAATAAAATGAAAATAAATTAAGTTTTCAAATCTAACCTAAACAACATAATGTTAATATAAATTTGTAGGTTTGAAGAAGAAATTATATAAACAGATACAGAAGATAAAAATCGTCAAATCTTGTAATATTTTTCAAAGGTTTCTTTCGGAAATAAATTATGAAGTAGAGTCATAGGTTTGATTCCCAGATAATACTGCTAAGAATCTTATTTGATAGTTCATTTATTTGTATCTATGAATGAAATAAAATTTGATGAGAATTTTATTATTTATTCTTAGCAGTATTTGATTCATCATTATCACTTCACTCAAGAATAGTAATGTAATGTATTTGACTGAGGCCAGTATACTGAATCTTTCCAGGAAAGAAACCTCTTGCATTACTCATTGGTACATTGATGTTATTGACTGATTATGATAATACTTTGTGCATATTGTGATAAATTGATATGCTTTTTTTCATAGCAGTTGAATTTACCGTAATATAAGATTATTTTAGAATGTTTTGATTATAATCATTGCCTGGTAATTGTGCTAATTACCGGGTGGTGGATTTATATTCTTTCATGAATTTCTTTGATTGCATGAACAGATATACAGGAACTCGCCGGAAAATCCCCATTTTTAGTTATCAAATAAAATATTATAATATAAATACACTTCCCACCGAAATTGTCCCATCAGGCTTCTTTTACAATAATACTTTATAAACTTTTAGGTTGGTCATTCAAGAGTTCCTTGGTAACTTTCAGAAGCGTAAAATAAGAAGATATCATTCAAAATAGATGAGTTTATGATGGAAAATATCAACAAGATTCGAGTTAATGAAAAATTTAAAAATTCTACCATCTTCAAACATTCGCGAAGAGACCAATCAATTAGCATCGAATGGCTGCTAATCAATTTCAAAATCGAGTGTTTCCTGACCGGGCCCTAATTACTGCCAGTATACGTCTCGGAAGCCCCTTAAACAAATTTTGGATGTACTCTTGAGTCACTGGGTTCCAAA
Organism: Cryptolaemus montrouzieri; assembly: GCA_013387265.2. Lineage (NCBI taxonomy): Eukaryota > Metazoa > Arthropoda > Insecta > Coleoptera > Coccinellidae > Cryptolaemus > Cryptolaemus montrouzieri. Next base: position 133,652,874 of record JABFTP020000185.1, read on the forward strand.
TTTCAGGTAGCAGATTTTCTAATTGTTGGAGTGTTCTACAAGGCATCCTACGTTGCTGAATTTGCCACCCCATGTTGTCCCAAACATGTTCAATGGGATTCAAGTCGGGACTTCTGGCTGGCCATGTTAAAAAATCAATTTCGGCATTCTGCAGAAATTCTGTAACTACTCTAGCTGCATGAGGCCCAGCATTATTATGCATATAAATGAAGTTTTCGCCAATCAATAGGCCAAAGGGTACACCATGGGGTTCAAGGATATCTGCGATGTAGCTGGACGCTGTCATTCTTCCATTATTTACTAGAACTAACTCAGTTCGACCATGGAAAGAAATGCCTCCCCTCACCATTACTGAGCCCCCTCCGAAGTTTTCGGTTTGCCGATATTGCATTGCTGATACCGTTCCCCAGGTCGTCTGTATACAGGCATGCGTCTATCATTTGATACTAGACAGAACCTGGACTCGTCGGAAAAGAGAACATTCGTCCATTCTGGAACACCCCAATTTGCATGTTCCTCGCAAACTGAAGTCATCGAGTTGATGATCTCTGGTGAGACGAGGGCCGGTAGAAGCCACCCTTGGTCTGATATCGTCTTCTCTGAGCCTGTTCCTAACAGTTTGCAATGAAATATGCACATTTCTGTAAAGTGAAAGTTCATTTTGTATCATTCTAGCCGTACAGTGCCGAACTCTTAGTTAAACGAAGCCCCCCTTCTTTCATATTCCCGTTTCGTGGTTCCGATCAATTGCTCTTGAAATAGTGCTTCGGTTAACATTCAACAAGTTAGCCATGTAACGTTGGCTTCGCCTTTCCTCTAGAAGTGTAACAATTCTTACCACTTCATAATCATTCAAATAGCGTCCAGGACGTTCAGCAGCCATTACCATAAATTCGAAAAAATCAACAAGAAACACAGCGTGAAAACTGAAGAGAAATTGAATGGATACTGATAGTCAAATAAACTCATTCTTGTTTCAGACGTGTTTGAGATCATATGGAAACAAATGTTACTACATAGATAAGATTTTTTCCCGTCATATGTCCAAACACATATATTGACAAAGAAACTGCGATCGAGCTGCTTAATCGATTGTGGAATTCAGAATACCAGGTGATGGACAATTTTTGTGATGTGTATAATAAACAACTAGGGTTTCAACGAGTATATGGCCTTTTAAACTTCGATCTCCACTGCAACATTGATAAAGAGCTTGAAAATTCTTCACTTGATTTGTGATTCAAGCTTTTGAAAAATCAAAAGACTGACTTGTATTTTGCAAACCAAAAGCTCGGCTTAGCATCTGGCTTTTTCAATCTGACTAAAAACTTGATACTGGTAAAAGCATAAAATTCAGTTCACTTACTAATCGATTACCCGTAAAGGTGCAATAGAAACAGCTAGTAACTCCTATTATACAGAATTTTTCAATTGGTTGCGACATACTGGAATTTCTAAACTTAGTATGATCGATCCAGTCCATTCAGTTCGCTGCGCAAAAAGTACATACAAGAAGCTCAGGAGGAAATTTGATTACTCTAAAGGAAAAACCTCATATAGAATAGATTCAAATGATTCTTTCAGAACTTTTGCGTATCATTTGTTAGAAACTCAAAGAGAAAAAAATGCTTTCCCGTTTTTACTCAATTTCTTGTCAATATTCTATTACTGTTATACTATTCTTGATGATGATCCAAATTCTCCAACGTTCTTTACATCCGCACACTTCCTAACAGTTGGGGCTACTTTATCAGACTTACCAGCTCAAGATTTGACAGACGTTCCTTTCAATCGACTGAAAAGGTTTCAGTTTGTCGATCGCATAGTTCAAGATTTTTGGGAAAGATGGCGTAAAGAATATCTCCATACTTTGGATTCGTGTGCAAAGTTGACGCAGAAAACAGCTCCTGTAGAAGAAAACTCGGTTGTGGTTCTTCTGAAGGAGAATGTTCCTCCTATATGTTGGCCTTCAGGTATTATACAAAAATTTTATCCTGGCAGTGATGGAGTGGTAAGAGTAGTGAATGTGCGCACTAAGACGGAAACGTATAGCCGACCTGTTGGCAAGGTATGCCCTTTGCCGACGTAATAGCTTGGTTGTTTCAAAATTAATTGTTTTTCATTTCGCTTATAATTTAGTTTAGTTTGTTTGGTTCAAATGGGTTAATATTGGGGTAACTAATGGTAATATTTTCTATATACAGAGATCAATGAAACCCTTTGAATTTTGATATACATTTTCTTGTTGTTTAGTTCAGAAACTGACGTTTCTTGGTGAGGGGGAATAGATGTGCGAGAATATTTGTTTCACTCTATTTCAAAGATAGTTTTTCGTTGAGTTTTCAACACCCGTGTTCTTTAGATCAGGTGAAAAGGCGATACGACCAGTACGAATATAATAGCCGCACGATATACCTTCGCATCTGAACGCAGTTGTTTTATTCCGATCCTCTCGCTGTCGCAGAGTGTGATTTTTCCGTATCGAAAAATACGCTTTGAACCAGCCGCTTTTTTACACTTTTCATACCCGCGGGTGTGATACATTATCGAATCGACAATAACATCCTACATTGATTCCTTTTCTAATCCTCCCCTTAACGAACTTCTTCCTGAAGAAAGTCACGTTCGAGGTTGTACAACACTCACCACTCTGGTAAGTCCATTCGTTTTATAAATCAAATCACTTTGTCCTTCATTATAAAAAGGTGGTCCTTCGAATATTATTATTTATTTTCCAATTGCATTAACGCCCGATCCTTCAATCATTATAACAGTATGGTAGACCACACTGAAAGAGAAAACTAGGAAGGTAAAATGAACGATTAGTATTGAAAAGCGTGTGAAAATAAAATGAGTGATTTTTCTGACATCTCGTCGAGAATGAAGCAACGGTTCAGAACACCCACAGGAAAACTCATAATTCTCTGATACTAATATAATCTCAACAAATAGAGAACCAATATCAAAGAAAAATTAGTATCAAAAAATTATAAAAGTGGCGGATTGTTCAATTGTTAGACAGGAGGCGGACTGTAAAAGTAAATATAATAAAGCAGGAAATTGCAATTTAGGCAACTCCAAAGCATCATTTTTCAAAATGAAGAACTGTGCAATCACGTCGCTAAAGAGACATCCTTAACTTAGGAGCAAGGAATTTGATGAACATACTCGATTCTGAACAATATTATTGAAAGAAATTCATGACACAGATGAAAATGGGGAAGAGTTTACCATAGATTCACCATTTAGGAAAATTCATACTTTGGCCAGAAAATGAAAAATACTAAAAATCTACGTAACGATTTTGAAAAATTTCGGATACTGTCAATGTCAAAATGACGATGCCAAATCTTGACATCATTACCCGCTGAAATTCCAGCTTCGAAATGTTGCAGTGGGCATCGAAGTTTAAGAGGCCATATACGTTGCGATAATACTGAAACAAGTAATTTGAAATTACTCAAGCTGACAGACACAGATATAGGTAGAGAAAGTATATAGAAGTCTCGAAACCTTCAAACCTATTTCAACAAAATTAGAAGGCGAAACCTACTGTATACTTTCTCCTGTAGTTATTGGCATCAACATGCTCCTGGATAAATTAGAAAACTGGGCTATCGAGCTTGACACTCAACCAGAAGAGGATAAAGTAGATGAAAGATTAATACGCAGTATAAAGGAAGCAACTTTCAGTCTTGGACCCTCTCCATAATTGGAAACATTTCTATATTCTAGTTCAGCAAAGGAATTGCAGGTAGGAGTAATTTTTAACTTCGAGAAAATTTATGAAACAAAATATTTCAGGCCAAATCCGAGTCCACATCTTTTACCACAAATATCTACATCGAAGCAGGAAGAATGTAGTGACTTGAAGTTAATTCGAGATAGACTTACAAGTTCTATACAACAAGACTTTCGATCCCACACCGAATGATAATGTGTCGCGATATGAGATAGATGAATACCTGAGTGATTCACGTGCAGAAAGCTCGGAAGACATTTTAGATTGGTAAGAAATTCATAAGAAAAAGAAAATAAAAGCTATATTTACAAAATTGACAAATATGGCAAGATGTTTTTTGGCTACTCCTGAAAGGGAGGCAGTTCTCGAGGGCTGTATTAACTATCAGCTAGATTCGAAATAGATTGAGTCACAAATCAGTTAGGATGATGATGTGTTTCAACTATTGGTACAAAAATAGCGAATTATCAACTATCTGATGAAGTTGACAAGTAGTTTCGCTCATTCTTATTCTTTTTGACTCAAGTTTCAATGTAGGTACTTATTTATATTCGAACCAGTTTAATTCAGTTGTTTTCATTCTCACAGAAGTTCATTCCAGTTATTTTATAGTTCATTTTATGTTGTTTTTGTGATTATGGCTTTGTTTTATTTAAAATACACATTTCACTTTCACTCTTGTTCTTGTTCTGTATTTGTGTTTCCTTCAACAACTTTATGAATTCTTTCCAGATACGCAGCATATCTATCTAACCTAACCTAATATTTTCCCTAACCTGATATTTTCGCCCATCGAATATGAAAGAAAGTTCAGTGTTTCATTGCAATTGTGTTCTGATTCAAGCTTTCAAGTTTTCGATTCAAGAAGCTCGAATTTTCAAGGTTTTGTGAAGAAAACCTTGACTTCACTTGAATTTTGAAAGAAAAATCTTGACTTGATTTCGCGTTAAGTCAAGTTAAGCAGCTTGATTTTCAAGTCGAGCCGTGACTCCCTGCAAACCGTGAATAGAATCACCGGTTGGCTTAAAATTTCTTTCGAATTTATCAGAAAGTTTTAATGAAATTTATATGTATACTTAATCAGCAGCCAACCAAGTTTATATGCACTTACTTATGAAGGAGCCAATTGACTTTAATAAAAATTCCACAATCTTCGCTACAAAAGTTCTAAATTCTCTTGAATTTCCAGAGTAAGTTCAGTTCCGAATTTATGGAATACCTCTTTGAAGAGACGTGAATACCAGTAAACAGGGAAAATTTTTCAATTCATGAAAAAGTGAATTGAAGAAAGATATACTTCTTTCTGTCGGTATCTGGTTCCCGAAATTTTTTAATATATCAATCAGTTGAACTATTCTACAACCTTTCCCAAAATTTATATTCTTAGGGAAATCTAAGATTTCTCGGCGCATTCGCCATTTTGCAGTACAATAAAAATATTTTAAGTGAACATTCATTTCCTATCAGCATGCCATCAGCATTACGATTGCAAAAGAGAATTTTTCTTATTCAACGGAAATAATCTAAGTTTTTGAGCCTATACGTGTGTGGCTGTAAGTGAAAGCGTCTTAAGTTGTTTAGTACCTATGTGTTTAGAGATCGCGCTGTTGACAGGCAATGTAGCTTCGAGAGAAATGCCAACCGCAGAGCCGATAACAATACTGTTAATCGTAGCCTACGTGTCTGTCTGTTCACATCCATTTTATAACACGTGGATATGTTCATCGACTTTCCGAGTTTTGTACCTTTTTCAATTTGTTGAATGTCACAGAGAAAGAAGTCAGGTATGAATGATACCATCTTTATCTCATCTACTGATACATTTCGATGTTTACTTTTCGTGTTGGTGCTTCGCTTAAGTTAGAACTGAAATCAATTCTAGTATAAGAATGGAATTATGTCTACCAGTAAGTACCCTTCGTTTTTGGTTCAGGTAACTTGTAAGTGACGTTAGTCACTTGCTGTATTACCTGACAAATAGCAACAAAACCCCAGAGAAATATAAGACTTTTCAAAGAAGATACATTACAATCTTTTCAGTCGGGTTAAATATGAAAAAGGGAATTCCCTAATGATAGAAGACTTAATGGTACAGATGAGCCATAATTCGCTTCAAAAATCCTCCAAAGAATATTCAACTCTTGACTTGAACATCCATCGTTAGTATAGGGTATTCAAAAAGAACTAACGATTGACGGTGCATTCTATCGAAGGGTTGTTAAAAATCAATTCCCAAAGGTAGTTACTCGAAGTACCTGTGATGAATTAAGAGACAGAGAACATGAAAAAAAAGCCGAGTATGCTTTGAAAGAGTATTTTGTTGAAAGCCAGTATCCAACAAGTACTATCCTAACTATTGCTATAGATTACTTACACTTAAACCCACAACAGCATGTCCATTCAAAACCATTGACAAATCATGTGTGCGGGTAGGAGATACAGAGGGTAAAATTGATTTTTGTGTTTACAGAAGATTTTGACTTCGTAGACAAGATGGTAATAATATCAATGGTGTGTTACGAAGAGGTATTCGCATATGCAATGCGACCAGGAGTTTGGAGTAATGAAGAAATAGAAAAGGGGTCTCCGAATTTATGGTGACATTAGAAGCACAATATATTGTCGGATCAAAAAGGTTGGTGAGTCCTTTTCACGTAATTTCTATGAAAAAATCTGATTTTGTTAACACTGCTTGCGTTTGTGACACCAACCCTTCGGAAATATCTACGAAAAACTGAATTAGAATGCCTTCAACAGGTCTTTCCTACCACAAGACAAGATCAAGATTCAACTCAAAGCAAGGGGGGCAAAGCTTTCTGTTCGATCTCAAAATTCAAGGAATTGATGAAGATAAGAAAAGTGATTTATCAGTAATGTTACATGCATGGTAAAAATGTAAGGCATTTGTTATTTCTTGGTTAGTAATCTGCTCAATGATATTGAGTGAAGCAAAAATTACTCTGAACGACAAATCAAAGTATAACATACACACAACCAAATTTATATGGAATCACCCGATATTTTGAATATTACATCAGGGATTTTGGAAATTTCGAAGGATTGTTAGAATTGATCCATTTGGGATATTTCAATTGAAAAACGAAATAATTTAAGGTTTATTTTGAGAAAGAAACAAATAAAAGAAAATATGAGACTCTTTCCGCATGTAGTAAGAAAATTGAAAATAGTTTTCTTGTTGAATTCTCGCTATTTTCCAGCTGCTCTGAAAAGTCTGGCTTTCATAAGAAATCTGAAACAGACGGTTAAGAATGGATGCCAGTTCGGGAGCACACTTTCTCAGGACGATTGGCGGAATTTCGTTTAGATCAACTGCCTTTTCCAGTTCAGTTGCTCGAGAGCCCGTCTCACAGTGCGAACTCTAAACTCGATTTCTTCCATGGAAGAATTTGTAGGTGCAACGTTCGGTGGTATCGAGAGTATTGAGAGAGATCCGGCTTTCTCTTTTAAAGATACTGCTATACTTTCGTCTTCTCTTACAAGAGGCGGAAACGCAGATTTGCAGTAATTGGCACTGATAGTCTTCGCCATAGACCAGAACTGTCTAGTCCCGCTTGACTGTTCAAAGAGTTTATTAGTTACCCCTTCGTTGAAATTGGCCTTTGCTCTTACAGTTGTTAGGTTGCATAAGCTCCGTATTCATACGAAGGTTGTTCTTGTTTCCTCTGTTGGATTTATCTTCCATGACTCGTAAGCTCAGCTCTTGGCTGCAGAGGCACTTTCGCAGTCTTTGTTGAAACATTTTGTGCTGTTGTTCTTTTCATGGAATGAGGGATGTACAGATCCATTTCTGCATGAATGATTTCTGTAACAGATTCAGTAATGTCACGCGAACATCTATGGATGGGAAGCACAAAAAAAATTCACGCAGCTCATCCAAGTTAGCACGGGTATGGTGCCAAATGCGTCTAGGTGCTTTAAGTTCTTGGTTTAGCGGCAGCACAATGGTTCCAGTAGCAGATATAAGGTTGTGGTCTGAGTTGCCTAGAGATAACTGAGACCTCCACTCCAAAAATCATCTGGATCTGAAATCAAAAAAGATCCAAGGTGTTTGGGAAGTCGGTTGTGCGATCAGGTATTCTTGTCGGTTCGTCGACTTGCTGCGTTAGGTTATGGATGATTGTGAAAGTTTCAGCCTGTGTTCCCGCTTCATCTGTTCTATTGGAGTGGTGGAGCCTGTTGGTGTTGTGAACGTTAAAGTCACCCAGTATAATGACCTCAACTGCCGGATGATGGCCTGAATCTAATCCAACTTATCACCTAGATACTGGAAATAATCTTGGGAAGTGAATATCGTTTGGCGAGCGATATAGACAGCATAAAAACAGTGTTTTATTCTACAAACAGATTTTAAACCACGCAAGGTCGAGAGCATCGTCTTCCATCCCCTGCCTGACATGCAACATCTGATCTGGCGAAAACACAGATAAAATCTCGTATGTAACTCATACGGTTTTGTCGGTCGTTAGACTTATTTGGGTTTCGGTTAGGGCCAGCACATGGGGTTGTGCGTTTTGCAGATGTTGGTGGACTGCATCGATATTCACGTTGTCGTGATATTGCAGAACTCCATCAAGAGTTTGCTTTTTTTTTCTAGAACGTGAATGAATAAGTGAATTCGCCGGGGAAGTGCCCGCATCATGAACCCCTCAAGGCAGTTCCCCCCGGAGATCCAAATGGGAGAGTATTTGAATTCCGGATGATTTAGTTTCAGAAGAGCTCAACATGCTTCGTTGCCAATCCTTCCCACTAGGAAACCGGGCCATCCGCCAGATCCCGAAACTTAGTCACACAGGTGACCAACTCACGGACCATCTGTAGAATGAAATACACCATCGATGACAGAGCCGCACTCATCACACGTTTTGCAATTTTTCATAGTGTTACCACCTACGGCATAATGCTTTGGCCTTGTCGGAGGCCTAACGTGTCTTCCTGCTACAGAAGAGAGCGAACAGAGCAATAGTGGGTGCTCCTCAGATACTTACCATTCCCTCTTAATTTATATTAACAGTTTTGTGTCACATACATACGCATCAACACAAATATGAGTCCCACAACAATGTTAATGACTATTTTACAAGTCATAGAGAAAAATCTAATACTGCCTCAGTATTCGCTTGCAAGGTCGCAGCGTGGTTAAGAGTATTTGGGCATGCGACTTTTCAACTTCTTACCCAGGCAAAAGAGGCAGCTCGGAATACACCCATTCAGGAAGAATCTGAAGAAACTACTCCTAGAAAATACCATTTATGCCCCACAAGAATTCATAGATCTATTAAGATGATAATTCCTATGTTATCTGTCCACTGTTGTATATGTTAGTTGAAATTTTAATGTAACCAATCTGTATGTTTGTTTGTATTTTATATTTATTTGTTTGTTTGTTTATTTATTCAACTATTGACATGCCTTGTTATATTTGTAAGCCAATAAACCCATTCTATTCTAATCTATTGCTGGATGTGGTGGTATCTCACCGGGCGACGGGGGTGAGGCCGCCTGCCACCTATTCACATGGCGATCATTGTGTATCATTTCGCGCACTGTATCGATGATTTGTGGCAACACAACTGATTGTCGAAGAACTTCACGAAGTTAATCATTGAGAGAAGTACGACCCCGATATAATTCGTTTAACGCTGGCCAAGTGTGGAGCTTTAAAGTCGAAGCAAGTTGATCGCAGCACTGTTAATCCACGTGGAAAATTGTAAAAGATCATCGCACAAAAATATTCACGTGTTAATTCCATTTTTGTCCAAGGTAAATTTTTCAAATGACTATAAACAAAACAAAATTGACTCGTGTGTTGTAAGTACGTTTAAGTTAAAAAATATCAAATTCACGACGCAGTTGTCAGATGGGAGCTGTCAAAAGTAAAAGTGCCAGGGGCGCAAAACTTGAAGGCAACCTACGTATCTAGAAATAAATACAATGTACTCATATGAAAATTTCAAAGGTATAATAAAAAACCCGTCTCCTCAGGTCTCTTACGGCGTCATGTCTGACGAGAATATCCCAGTCATATCTTCAGAAACAAACATACAGAAATATCCGTTTGAATTGTCTCTACACCAATTTTAAGCTTGTCAAACTCAGTCATTAGAGACTGTGTTTAAACACAGTTGACATCATAACCTTTCGCCAGGTGACACTTCCCAATTAAAATGTGTGAGACATTTGCACCATTAGTAAAAGTATGGGATGTATGCCTATTAACGAGGTGTGGTTCACAGAAATTTGAGCAAGATGGATCGACAAAAAACAAGATTCTGTCTAACTTGTTTTTAATTGTATCAATTAAAGCAATCATTCACATCATCCGAAGAAATGGTCCAAATTTAAATAATGATAATCTTCCGTTTGATATGAATGAGTGGATAACGCTTAGTGTCTAGGATAATTTTATTCTAGAATCCACAGTCCTGAGGAAATATTCAAATTGCACCAAAACTATTTCGAATAATCATAGTCGTTAGTAGATGCACCTGTTATTATGTAATGAAGTCGTTTGTGTGTTTTCGGGATTTCTGTTATTAAAATGCTAGTAGCGTTGATTCCTATAGCATCGAAATAATAATTAGTGAGGAAAGAGTAAACATACATTCTGTCAAAAAAACATCGGAAATGGAATATTTAAAAAAGATGTTTGAAACGATTATCAAAATTTTTGTTGTTGCTATGTTGGCACAAGTGTTTATACGCGATCTGTCATTTGGTTAATTTACAGTGCCCGATTTTTTAAATTCTCACAAGTGTGTTTTGCGATTTTTATTATGGATTAAAATATCGAGTGGGGGATTCATCTCAAATGTTGAATTGAAAATGGAATTTCGTGTGCTGAATCGCTGAAAACGTTACAGAACGCTTACGGCGAACTATGGGGCACAGTAGTGCCCCCGCCAAGTCCGGCACGAAAACACTGCCGTACCATTCATTAGTGGAACCATTTCGCCTCATTCTCAGGCCCCTATTTGAGAACCTCAGGATAAGACCAGAATGCCTTTTCGTCATCCAGTGAGCTATAATCACATACTTAAAATTCAAAATTTCTGTCTGTAGGTCATTTAGTTCCGAAGTTAAGCGAAAGCAAAGTTTCGCATTTATGACACTCACTCACTCACTCATGATCATCAGAATAGAACTAGTACTTCCTATAAACTCAGAGCGCTGAAATTTGGTACAGAGTTAGGGTTTAATGGCAACATAAAGGGAAAACTATAAAAACTAGGATAATTGAAGATTTGGTGTTCCTGGTGATCCTGATTAGAAAACACAAGAGCCCAACCAAACTATTAGAGATCGACACATCACCTTTACAAAAAATTTTCAACTTGGCGGGCCGCTTCATTAGATGTCAAAAATCAAAGGTTTGAAGTATCTGATGAAAAACCCTCAGCTAGTCTCAGCTGAAAATCGACTGCCATTGCAAAAATCCAGCGTAGTGAGACAAGTCTTCTAATTTAATCCAGCGTTTAGCGAATAATCATTCGTCTGAAGAAGCTACGGTGTAGTGAAACGCGTTACGAATCGCAATTATTAAGTAAAATTCCTTAAAACACAGTACTTGTTTTTTATTATTTATAGCGTCCCACAGTCACTGCTGCCTCCTCTTCTGCTTTCTATACGCATATAAATAAAATTAAAGGAAAACTCTGGGTAAGACTAGACTGGCTTTTATACTTATACAAAGATTGGTAATAATAACAAAACTACTTCTAAAATGAAAAAAATTGGTCAAATAAGAAAATATAATGAAACAAATCAATATGCCCACGTTTCTACAAAAATAAGTAAAATCCCACCAACAACATTCTGTAAAAAACTAGCCAAGTCTCGATGGAACTGCTGGTTTATCTCTAAAAAGTAATGAAATCTAGACAAAGTCGTGCCGAGTCTACGGCTGCTTACTACGATTTCTTTGTCATTATAGTTAATGTTATGTGACTTGGCCGTTAAAAGAGACACAAGGGTACAAAACCAGGTGCTCCATGACACTATTGCACCAATCTGTCCCCAGAACCGCTACCTATTAACGATGGAAAATTGCCACTTGGATTGATTGAATAACCATTGAATTGTAGGCTTGATGAAACTGCGTATTTCAATACTTATGTATAGGCAAGCCTGAAAAAAACAGTATAAAAAATATTTTCAGTACAGACAGACTTCTAATCATTGATAGAAGTCCTTCTGTACATCTATTTTATGTAAGATCGGTGGCCGATTCGACGCTCCAAAAAGGGGATAGCAGAAAACCAGCATTGTCAATGCAGAATGCATGTATTGCACAATCAACAACAGCCTAAAATAAGACAATTGCCTCTAAGTACCTATAGCTGTATGGGCTATTATCTCGCTTAATAAACATAGTTGGATATAACATTACGTGTAAACAAAATTGACTTGTACCCACTTACTAACGTATGTTCAACGATCAAATCACACAACATTAACTATAGTAATAAAGAAATCGCAGTGCACCTTGGAGCTAGCACGACTTTGTCTATATTTCATTACTTTTTAGAGATAAACAAGCAGCTCCATCGGGACATCGGGAATTGTTTTTTACAGAATGTTTTTGGTGGGATCGACATCATCAAAAACACGTGCATATGAATGGTAGAGTGCATTCAACAGGGCCCGAGGTGTAGTGGAAGTCCGATGCTTCCATGCCCGAACAATCGGGCATGAAACGCGTTGTCGCTCTACTAGTACCAAAAGAAGTGAATTTTTTTCAAAATTTGAATCGCGAAAAGGTCGCTGCAGACCTTTTATTTTTGCTAGAATGAGTCAATTCCAATTCTACTTTCATAAAACCCATTGTAACAGGTGATCAGACATGGACTTATCAGTTTGACATGCAAACCAGTCAACAATCTTCGAAATGGTGCCTTCCAACTGAACCGAAACCGCAAAAAGTCAAGTCGATCAAAAGTCAATGTAATATTGACTGTTTTCTTTCATTATCGCAGTGTTGTGCACTCAGACTTCCTTCTAGAAGGTCAGACTGTGAAGAATATTAATTGAGTGTTATGCGGCGTTTGAGAGAGCAAATTCGTCGAGAACTGAAGCGTTTGAAAAATGTTTTGACGATTGGATTATTCGTTGGAGAAAATTTATTAATTCGGAAGAGCCATACTTTGAAGGTAATAAAAAATAAACAGAAACGATAAAACGGACTAAAAGAGCGTAGATTACCAAATAAAAAAGAGTTTGCTTAGAAACAAACAAAATCTAAAGGTGAACATAAGAATCTCTTTGGTTCAGCTAAATTTTTGACATAAATTTTGTATTTCAATTTATCTCCCTCATTGAATCTTCAAGATTATTAAAAAATGAAGGAAGGTGAATGGGAAAAGGAAGGGCATTTTTGGAACGGGTAGAACACTTAACGGTGAATGAATAGAGGGGAGCAGCTGAGGTCATTTGACTCGGGAAGAGTTATCATCGTAACGCTTCAGTTCCGAAACATGACACAATCATCCGATAGGTGCAGAATTTCAGAACGACTGCATCAGCAATGAATCCGCAACCTCAAGGTAGTCCCCAAAGTGTTAGGACACCAGCTTCCGTGGAAAGAGTGAGACAAGCTGCAATTCAAAGCCCAGGGCGCTCCGTCCGAAAACGAGCTGAAGCACTTCAAATGAGTAGTTGAACAGTTCACATAATGTCCCACCAAGACCTCCGCTTTCACCCTTATAAGCTCATGGTTGTCCAGCACCTGAATGAAGGAGATTTTGCACGACGCCAGCAGTTTGTTGAGAGAATGCGAATGATTAATGCTGATGAAAATGAACCAGTGATAATAATGAGTGATGAGGCTCATCTTCATTTGAGCGCTTTGGTTGATAAACAGAACTGCCGATATTGGGCAGCAGAAAACCCCCGCGAACTGTGGGGCTATGAGCCATCTTGGCGTGATTGGACAGTATTTTTTCGAGGATGAGAGAAGAGCAACCGTGACTGTAAACTCTGAGCGATATGTTTTAATGCTGGAGAACTTTTTTATTCCAGAATTGCAACGACGAAGAATGAACCGAAGAAATGTTTGGTTCCAACAGGATGGTGCCAAGGCACATATATCCTGAACCTCGATGGAAGTTGTACATCGCATTTCTCCTGGTCATGTATCTCTCGTTTTGGTGATGTGCCGTGGCCCCCTCGTTCCCCGGATCTCACTGCTTGAGTTTATTTTCATTTTCATTTTTTCTTCACTAAATGGTAACATTTAAGCTTTCATTTTACGTGATTCAAAATGTTCTACGTTGAAAAACAGTTGAGTTATTTTTCATTTCAAAAACTTCATGATTGGACAAGCATTTGTTTTTGGTACTGGAAAACTTTAGCTGTAGCGATTTCCCAACAGAAGAATACCTAATGGGTAAATTTTCATGCATGCAGTTTGTCAAGGGGAAACTGGTACTTGATCTTTTCCAAGGATACTATCCATTCAAATTGTTCTAGGATTCATCGTAGTATTGATCAGGAACAAAAGGTTCAGAATCGGTTGCTGAGGAAAATTCTATCAGCACGCGAAGGTTATCAACTAAATTCAATTCAAATAAAACTAATCAGTAGGAGTGCTACTTTCGAATTGAACAAACTGCTGAATCCGTTGAATCAATCCCCTTCTGCAATAAAGCAGGCAGCTGTGGCAAAACAGGCATCATCTCATCCCAAGAGTTGAGAATAAAAAAATAATTTGCCAAAATTTTTAGAGAAAATTCCAATGCTAATTCCGCAAAACAAGTGATTTATATGCGACGATACTCCACCGCAGTTTCGCTATTAATAAACGTTTTGATATGTACTACCCCAATCACAGGAATGGTCATGGACACCTAGGTCACCTGGCCCAAATCCTCTTAACGCTCCTTCATGGTTCTGACAAATAAGCCTCATTTAGCTATTCCCATCACAAATAGAGAAATGTTGCATGAAACATTACTCAACGAAATAAAAAAAAACAAGCGTCATTTCGGAATAGACCACTTATTGTAAGAGCCCAAATAAGCAGACTTAGAGGTTTTCACTTCGAATAGGTAATATGAATAGACTATCTCCTTCATAACTATCTTAAAAAATTAACAGCAAAGAATCTGAAAAACATATCGTTCATTTTAATGCGGTTGAAATCCCAGTGGGACGAAGGCAGATTCTTGTTCGATCAGACAATTTCTGATTGCGGAATACCATTCCAAAATTTCACCAAATTCTAAACGAAAACATACAATCGTTTGAAAATCATGTTTTTGTTTCTTAAATTTTGAGGGATGATAACTCATCAGGGGTGAGTCATGGGCAAAAAAGGTGATGAAATTAAGGTATTATTTTGACATATACCAGAGACACTGCCTGTGTATGTTTCAAGAACAGTTTATGATTCAAAACGCGCCTTCATCTTTTCAGAAACCTGCGGGCGTGTACTTAGGTAAAAGGGTCATTAATTGATTTCTACAGAAAAGTGAAGCTAAAACGATTCCAATTAGAACTTCTTCAAATATTTTACTCCAAATTATCTAAACATTTCTTGATCTAACATTGCCTTCTTGCAATCGAATTGATATACTCTTCATCATCATAGATAATAAAAAAGTTCATTCTACTCTTCCTGAATACAAATCTTTCCAATTTTCTGATTATACTTCCGAAGGCATGCACAAGATCCCGATTAGTTAGATCCAATGATAATTACCGTTGCTCTATCATTACTAAAAAGCTTCAAGATAACATAAGGCCATTATACGTTTAATTTAAGTGAGATATCTGGAAGTAACATCAATGTATGTCAATCTGAGGCAGATACGAAGCCGCCATAAAGAAACCGTCTTTGAAAAAGAAAGAAACACGGGCGGGCTTAATTTCCTTAATTAAGTAATTTTTTTTGGTTAATTAAAAATTGTAAAACTAATTTATTGATGAAGTCGGTAACTGTATTGTAAATCGTTTCAATTTGGGCCTCTTCGTCGGCTATTTCGGCTTGATTGTTATTAAAAGGCCGAAAATTAGTTAAAATGGGGGTGGATCACTCATTAGTAATAGGTGTGTACATTTAATGAATGATATTTTCTCGAGTAATCGGACTTTATAATTAATACCAATGCTGTTCTTGGTTATTTCAAATAAACTTGATTTCATTTATTGTTGCTGCGAGCTAGGGCCAGGATAACATTACTAATCGCTGCGATCAGTCAATTTTGACATATGACCAAAAAACTAGTAATTGGATATGAGTTTGCGCGCATATGCTTATTATGTACCTCGTTTTCATTTCAAGGATAGGACAAGTTTAATGCTTTTATGTTAACATCACTGAAATGATCCCTGATATGGTGGTTCAATTGGATACGCATTGATTCGTTCATAACCTCAAAATTGTTGTTTATATGTTCTATGGATCCTACAGTTTACAGTGAACTCCGAAACACTCACATAGACCGTGCAATGATAACTTCTATCTCACCAGATGACAAGTTATCGGCCTTGAATGGTTATGAACTGTCCATTATGTATTCAAACTCAATGTGATTCCTTTGTCAACTTTTAGTATGCGTATACATGGGACAAGTACATCAACATTCATACTTCATTTATATCTTACCTGGAATTCAAACCAGAGCCCTCGGCGTGGGAGTCAGTACCTCTAACTGACTTACCCACGGAGGAAAATAAAAACCTCCAAATTAAATTCGAGGACGACAAATCCTCTTGGAAATTCTACGTTAGTACAAAACATTTTGTTATTCGTCTTTTACTAACAAAGGGTTAAAAATCGTTAATAAACACTCTAAATGATAGAAGTTTATAGAGAATATTGTATGAACAGTGAAACCAGATAAAACAGTTGAAATCTTCAGATTCAGTGCCTGATGAACAACATTCAGTGGTTTTTATCTACTCACAGAAAAGCGTACAATAAATAGGACTTGGACATTTTTTTGAAAAAGCTTACGTCCTTGTGAGAGAAAGTCGTAGATCTTCGAGGAGAGATGTGAGATAGCACACGTCATCCACTGCTCAATAAATTCCTGAAAACATCGACAGAATGAGGTGGGAGTAGAGAGCTGAGCTAACAGACACGTAGATCCTTGAATTTTGGTGCGGGTCGAATTTCTATCCTTTTTCCTCTTCATCTCGCTTGTTTTACATCTCCTTGGTTTGTCCTGGGGTTCTACTGGTTGGGAGAGAGCTAACAGAAGTTTCTCATCTCTATTTAGCACCAATTTATATCCGTTTGTGTTGTCCACAGAAGGAAGCATTATGTGAGACCATCCAGAATAACTAATATGTCAACGAAATTGAGGGAATCAATTTAATTACCATAACAAATCATACACACAGATCTCTTTCAGAACTAAATCGTTTGATGGATTCTTCCGCTTCAATTTCGTTTTTGTGAGTTATTGAGTAAGTTAATCAATTTTAGTTTTAAATAATTTGTACTCATCTATTGATGGAAGGCGTTTCTTTTGATTACTTCAAGCTTATGGTGGTACCCGAAGTATATAGAAATCAACATTTGGAGGAACCCAAAACGTTATGAATTCAATTTTTGAGGGAACTCAGTAATCATTTGAAGATTACTTTTGGGGAGACTGATTTTTCGAAGCTACTTTATAGGGAAACTAAACTTTTGAAGCTACTCTTTTGAATGACCTTAAAGTGAACCCTGAATATAGTAATATTAGTCTGGAGTAGAACTGCTTAAGCTCCGGGAGAATTCCAACATCTGCAAGACAATCTGCAGAAAGTTTCAACTTACTCCTCAGAAACTTTCAGTCTTTCTCTCTCTAACCGTGTTTCTAGTCCAATCTAAATTATTCGATCAAGCACTTTTAGTCTCATTTTCAGCCTAACATAACTAGAATGAACTTTGCCGTCCTGGCGCATAATTTTGTATGAAGTTTTTAGAACCCAAGACTGTCGAGTTTTATGTTTTTACAGTGAAAATTTGATAAAAATTGATTATACGGATTCTATCTTGACTCCTGAATTGTGAGTGCCAAACTTTTAGTGTTTTATTATTTACGAAAAGGTTCATAATTTTATTTGGCTAGGATATTCAACTACTTTTTGAATCCATAACCATCTTTTCCAACCTAAGCTAAATAAAATTGACATGTGGTTAGCCTTCAGAGTAGAGTTTCAACAAGTCAAGCAGATTAAAAGTTTTTTCGAAAAGCTTATTTTGGCTTGAAATCCAAGTTTATGAAAAATCAAAGGATTGACTTGTCTTGATTTTGCAACCCAAAAGCTTGACTTGGCATCATCATACTTGAAAGTTTGATGCTTGTGAGAGCATAAAGTTAAGTTCACTTGCTAATCGCTTGTTGCCGTGCCCGTACAGGTTCAAAAGAAGTAGGTAATATCTAGTCATACAGAATATTTTAATTGGCTTAGACACAATGGGATTTCAAAACTTAATACTTTCGATATGGTCCATTCATTCTGCAATAGTGTCAATAGTGACGAGGCCAAAACTTGAGATCATTATCCGCTTGAATTCCACCTTTGAAATGTTAGAGTGCACCTCAAAATCTTTAAAACTATTACAACAACATTAAAAACCTACTCTACACTGCGACAATGTTGAGACAGCTACCAATACCTTCATGAGTAAATTGAGTTAGAAATGAAGGATTCTATAGAAGAGAACACGGTGAATTATAAGGAATATAGAAAGAGTAAGGCATGGATAACTAATATCACCATAAATTCCATTGAACTAGAGGATAAAATGAAAAAAACTATTGCGGAATTACAATAAGGAGGATGAAGTGAAGTATGAGCAGTACAGAAACTCTTTAAATAAACTAGTACAGAAGTACAGAAACTCTTTAAATAAACTAGTACAGAAATGCAAGCATGATTTTTACCAGTAAAAATTTCTGAATGCCGAGGTGATCACTCTAAAGTTCATAAAATCATATCTGAAGCAATCAACCAAACAAAATGCAGGCATCCTGTTGAGAAGCTGAGCGACGATGAGGGGTTATCATTTCCGGATAATAAATGCTTGGCTAACTATTATAATTCTTTTTTCAATAGTATAGGAACGAAAATGATGAAGCAGATTAACACCCCCGTAAACAAGTTTCGTGTGAATTCTCCTTTGAAGACCTCCATGTTTTCGACATCAGTGACTGAGGTTTGGAACATTGAGCATATACACTCCCTGAAGCCCTCAAATATCTTTTGCGGATGATACCGCAGCTGTTTTCGATGGGGTTGATTGGGTCGAGGTGAAACAGTTTGCTATCCGGAGAATATCGAAAATAAAATGCTGGCTTCAAACTTTCAAGTTGTGAGTCAATGTGGAAAAAAAATTGTGGCATTCTCATTAATCTCGGCAAACCGACCAGACTGGGATACACTAGTCCTGCCTGGGACAGGTGTATCAATAGCTGAAGTGGAGTCGGTCAATTACCTTGGAGTTGTCTCGGACAGACATTTGAAATGGGACAAACATATAGCAAAACTGGGTGGAAAAATACGAAAGTTGATACACAGATTCTACATCCTTTCTGAAATTCTGGTAAAAAAACACTTGGTTTGTGTTTATTAGGATACCGTTGAATCCTTAATGAGATACGCGATAATTCAAGAAAAGCAAATGCCATCCTACTGCAGCTCTGTACGTCATAAATTGCCTTAGTGTTCGTTCACTGTATGTTCTGTGTACATGTTTTTATGTTCACAAAAGGTCATCGCTTCATAGTTTCGTAGATCATGAGTATAACAACAGAACTAAAGATGCGAAGCATTGAGCAGTACCAGCAGAGGTATGATTCTTGAAATATTTTTCTGCTGTTTTTCTTTTTCCATTGTTACAGATTCCTGTCCCAAACCCCCTTCCTTTCACCCTCTTTTTGGAAATCATGGAATGCAAGAGAGAATGAAGCGGCTTAGCAGAAAAATCGTTGATACTCTTTATGTACACACGACACTAACACAACATAAACAGACAAGCTATAGATAGTGCAATAGCGACAGGGAAACGAGTTTTTTCCTCAGGTTTTTTCACTGGTTTATTGAATCATGTACAAGATAGTATGGTTCCCTGTTACATTTCTTGAGCTCACACTTGTGTTTTTCTGACATACAAATCCTCTCTTTTCAAAAGAAAAAAAAAAATATATATATATATATATATATATATATATATATATATATATATATATATATATATATATATATATATCAACTCCTATGCAGTTCCTATTCTTACATCATCTTTTGGAATTATTAAATGGTCTAAAACTGATCTAAATGAATTACAATGTCAAACGAGGAAAATGCTCTGTAAATATCATAAGCACCACCCAAAGTCAGCTGTTCAGAGAGTTACACTACCTAGACATCTTGGAGGTCGTGGATTAACTGATTTGAATAATCTTCATAGTAAACAGATTTTTCATCTACGTTCCCATTTTCATGATAAACAGAGAACGTCTAAATTACATGATATTGTTGTTGCTTCAGATTATAATCTTACACCTCTGAACTTGACAATGCAAAAGGTAGATTTTGATATATTTGATGATAATTCTAAAGAGAAAGTTGGATGCAGAAGGAATTACACGGAAAGCACCCTAAAGAATTGAAAAATGATTATATTGATGAAATCGCATCGAACAAATGGTTAGTATCTGGAGAATTGTTTGCTGAAACAGAAGGCTTGGCAATTGCGATCCAGGATCAGGTTGTTTTCACGAGGAATTATAGAAAACACATCATCAAACAAAATATAGATGATTCTTGCCGTAGATGTTTCTGTACTTCAGAAACAGTTTTTCATATATTATCATCTTGCTCAGTCCTTGCTTCAACATATTATTTAGAAAGACATAATGCCGTCGCTAATATTATTCATTTTAATCTAGGAATTAAACATGAACTAATTCCCAAAAGAAAAAATTTCACAAATATGAACCTGAGATTATTTGTGAAAATGACAAATATAAACTTTATTTTGATAAAACAATTCTTTGCAACAGATAAATAATATAATAATATATATATAAATAATATAATAATAAATACAATGAAAAAATTTCTAAATATATGATGCTTGGCGACGAGATTAAAAAATGTGGAAAATGAGGAAAATATTTATTCTACCGATTATTATTTCCACAACAGGTGTTATTCCTAGAAATCTTCACAAAAGTATTGAGATTTTGGGTCTGAAGAAAAATTTGTTTGAACAGTTACAAAAGATAACAGTCATCAAATCTTGTAATATTCTTCGTAGGTTTCTTTCCGAAAAAATAATGAGGTAGAGTCATAGGTTTTCTTTAGTT
This sequence comes from Cryptolaemus montrouzieri, assembly GCA_013387265.2. Taxonomy (NCBI): domain Eukaryota; kingdom Metazoa; phylum Arthropoda; class Insecta; order Coleoptera; family Coccinellidae; genus Cryptolaemus; species Cryptolaemus montrouzieri. The sequence continues at coordinate 133,673,940 of JABFTP020000185.1, forward strand.
TATACTGCTCAGAATCTCAATTCATATTTTATTTATTGTTTATAAAAATGTAATATAATTAACTGACAATTTTGTCATATATATATTCAGAGCAGTATTCTATTCGATCGTTCACCACTTCACACAAAGGAAACTATTAATGAGTAACATTCAGTGTTACTTGACTAAGGTCCGTACACTGGATTTTTCCGGGAGAAAGCCTCTGACACTACTCGTTGGTACATTGATATCATTGTCTGATGATGCTATAGTATGTATAAATTCTGGTAGATTGATATATTCTCATAACATTTAACGTTATCCTAATATATAATTATTCCAGGATATGTTTTGATTATAATCATTGCCTGGCAATGGTATTAATTACCGGGTGGTGGATTTATATTTTTCATGAAATCAATTTGATTGCATGAACAGATATATGGGCAACTCGTCGGGGTAAAACCCTATATATATATATATATATATATATATATATATATATATATATATATATATATATATATATATATATATATATATATATATATATATCTGTAACTTGAGGCAGGAAGAATTATTCAAAAATGCGTAAATCAATGAATAATCCCTCCTGACAAGAGCTAGTTCACAAATCTGCCTGCCATGCACGCAGCCCCCAAGAGCCACAATAGTGCAACTAAGCAGGATGCCGAGAAACGAAGAGGTAGACTGCAGTTTCACCCTTATTAGGAGCTCATCAGTGTCGCATATCGCTTCTCAGAATCCTATCAAGCTACATCGGGGTACCCTATCGATTCCAGAAAGGACGCATCTCGTTCTCACTTACGAGAGTACGTAACTCGTGCATACGTACGAGAGTCGCCCTCTATGGACCAACATGGCGAACCCGCTACCGGACTTCGAGAAAGATACGAACAATAACAAACAGATGTGGAAACGTTAAAAATTCCAACATTTGGAAGACATCTTTCGCCGTTCCGTGAATCACATCAAAGATAGAAACCGAGCGAAATAATCCCGCTGAAATAGTGCTCTGAGCCTCTGTTTCCGAAATAAAACCTCCCGTCGGTAAATATTTGATGAGACAAATATCTTCCGCGATAAACTTAGCGAGGAGTCTACATATGTAAACTTGAGACAAGAAGAATTATTCAAAAATCCGTAGATCAATGAATAATCCCTCCTGACAAGAGCTAGTCAAATATGTAGACTCCTCGGAAGTTTATCGCGGAAGATATTTGTCCCATCATATATATATATATATATATATATATATATATATATATATATATATATATATATATATATATATATATATATATATATATATATATATTATTAACTGGATTTATTATGTAGTAATAATAATAGTAAGATAATTAAGTCAAAATATCGCAATTGATTAACTGATGATCATATGTCATCATGCTTGCGATTAGCACTCAGTGCATACGTACCATCTTATGAAAAGTATGCTGAGGACATGCAGTGCCACGCTTCAACATCCAAAGTCACTCCTTAGTTAAGTTTAACACCATATGTAACTCTTTTGTTTTGTAACAACCAATAAACTCGCAATTTTGAATAACTATGAGTTTTTTCAATGATATTAAAGAGAAGAACCTAACTAAACCTAACCCAAACCTTGACTAAAATAATGTATATTGTGCGGAAAGCTAATATCTATATATGCTACGGTACACCCTACCTAGGTAGGTAGGTAGGGTGTATCGTGTTTGTACGACAACCCTGCATCACACATACTTGCAGCCTCTCAGAGTCGATCGTAACTAGTCTAAAAATATTCAGGTAGATCGCCAGCAGTTCAAGTTTGAGCACCCATGTCATAGAGGTTCATGTTTAGTACTGAAAGTTGATTAATGGTGTCGTCTATGTAAAACATAAAAGATATTCCTCATAATATTAGAAAGGGCTCAACTACGTTGCATGGTCTTCTAAAAACATTGAATAAGCTATGTTATTCTTCAAATTTTTATTGATAAGCAAAGTTTTTATTAAACTGAAACATTTTACTAATAATTTATTGATATTTGTAGGTGTTTCCTACACTGCTGTGTTTATAACTTGTGTAGAAAACGACAGAGTATAATTTTTATTCTCTGTGACTATTTCCTATTTACAGCGAATATATATAAATATAACAAAACTCATGATTTCGAGGAAGAGACCATAAGAGTTATGAGAGTTCATTCAGGTTGTAATCCCAATAACGAGCAATTAAATCCAGCCATTTGAAAATTCTGCGTGTCCATTCTCAATTCCAGGCAGAGACGGTTTGCGTTCATCGTTAAAATTAGATTATTGTCAATTAAAAACGATGTCAGCCAGTTTCCGGTCCCATTGTAACGTAACGAAAGAATTGAACTATTGGACGTTGCCACCTAAATTAGTTGTCCTTTATTTAAAATGGTATTGATGGTTTTGCTCACCAATTATACCTATATCTGCAGAACCAATTAAAAGAAGAGATTATCTTACTGGAGATACACACACGTGTGTATGAAACTAGAGGAATGCGAGCAACTTTGCATTAGCTACCTTAATTGCATTTCATATCGTAAATAATTGTAGCTTATTCGATTTAATAATAAACCCTATTTGATTCCATTTCTTTTTTTTTCCAAAACAAGAAAGGAGCTTAACGAACTGAGAATGCTATATCTCGGTACTGGGATTCTTTGAACATTTCGAACTCGTTCTATTATAACGATTCCTGGTTAGAATACAAAAATATATGGCTTCTAGGTTGGTCACCTCATCGTTCAATCCTGAAAATCGGTATTCGTGATATTTTTCGAAATTTTGCACTTGAAAGTTAATTACTCATTACGGTATTTATCATAATAGTTGAATCCGTCTTCTCTTAGAATACATTTTTTTTTAGTCAAACGCATACATTAATATTGGACATAAAGGACCTGAAGATCCCTTGAGAATAATTCGATTACAAGTGGAAAAGTATGTCGTCAAAAACATATAATGTAGGGGGCCGAAGCGGCTACATAGGGATTTATTGGAGCGTCGTTGGGACCTTGTAGATTTTGAAGATTAGGTTTTGGAGCAAAATATGTTATACGACTAGGGATTCACGGCTTGACTCGAAAATCAAGCTGCTTGATTTGACTAGACTAGAAATGAAATCATGCTTTTTTCCACATAAGATTGAAAATTGAAACTTTTTGAATACCAAAACTTGAAAGGTTCAATCAGAACACAATTTCAAGAGCGAGAATGAAGGTTCAAATAATACTGAATATTTGATCGGGAAATATTTAAATTCAACGTAAGTATCATCGTACGCAGCTAACACTTACGTATGATGTAGACGTGTGCATCACCGTCCTCAAGGTGTGAATCGTTCAACAGAAGCTGCTGAAGAGCTACTCAACGGGTAGGAGACAGGTGGTACAAATAGATAGCGAAACCAGGAAGAGGTTATCACTTATGGAGTACCACAAGGTTCGGCACTAGGGCCACTGCTCTTTATCATTCATGTAAATAGTTCATTAGAGTTGAAGATCGCTGGAAAGATTGTAAGTTTTGCGGATGATACTAGTATATTATGTTGTGCAAAAACCTGGCAGGAGCTCAAAGAAAATGCAGAAAACGATATTCGAACCATAAAGCAGTGGTTGCAATATAACAAGTTCACTCTCAATACAAAAAATTCGTCGTATCTACCGTTCAATTCGTATGAAACAGGTCTTGGGACCACTCACTGCAGACAAAGATACCCTGATTGCAGAAGCAGAACATGAATATGTGAAATTTTTGGGAATTATTTTAGATAGGCATATGAAGTGGAACCATCATATTGAATATCTGACAAAGAGACTGCGTGGCTTATTGTATAAGTTTGAATATCTCGAAGGATAAATGGATACCTAAGATTTGAAAATTATGTATTATGCCTTAGCCCAGTCACTTTTGTCATATGGAAATCTTGGTTGGGGAGCTGCTTACGTACATCATCTGCGAAAGCTTGAAATTGTCTAGAAATGGATTCTCAAAATTATCCATGGAAAGAAGAGGACATATTCCAGTGATCGATTGTTCACTTTATCTAACATACTTAGCGTATGACAACTTTATTACATAAAAGTAGTCGACTATGTGTATAGAAAAAAATCACCATTCATCCGATAGATCACACATACCCGACGAGAATTAGGGATGAGGGATACAAGACGCTGCGCACAGAAAAAAGAATAGACAGAGAAATATTGCATATTTGGCTCCCAAGTTTTATTCACAACTGCCTAAACATTTAAGAGACATTAAACGATACCAGGTTTTCAAAAAGGAAGTAACAGTTTGGACTCTTAGCACTGGTCGAGAATATTTCGAAAAACTACTGAACCAAGTATCAAACTGAGAAAGAGTGTTATAGAAAAAAAACTAAAAAACCTTGCTATGAGTGAAAATTAACTCGAATTGTGTATTCGAAACTAGAAACTCTATTACGACTCTTCTGGAATGTTTTCTCGAATGTGACTTAATACTGATAGTGACTTTTTCCTGATTGCGACTACTTTTAGCATGAAACGGTCCGCAAACATCTGCTAAAACTGAAAAATAACTCTGCGCCTGGATTGTATGGACTGAGCTCTTCTTTCGTTAATACAAACGCTGAAATTCAGTGTTCATCTCTCTTATAATGACTGTTTCGTTCGAAATGTCTCAATTACCTGATGCTTGGAAAGTTGTTACGGCCATTTTCAAAGAAGGTGACAAACAAGATCCGTCTAATTACATGCCTATAAGCCTCCTCTCTGTTTCTTCTAAGGTTATGGAGTCCATCGTTGCTGAAAATATGTATGAGTTTCTGTCTGCCCATCGAGCAACTTGGCTTCGTAAAGGACAAATCCTATTCTCTTGATCAAGGTATACCAACTGACATAGTATATCTCGATTTGGCAAAAGCCTTTGATAGAGTTACTACTAAAAGACTCAAACTCAAATTCAAACTGGACAATTGTGGAAGACGAGGAAAGTTGAATCTCTTGCTAAATGCGTACATATCTGACAGGAAATTCATGGTCAGAGTACGATCCTCCTACTCATCATTGAAACCTGTGTCGAGTGGTGTTCATCAGGTATCCGTCTTGGGGCCACTTGTGTTCTTAGTCTTTGCTACTGATCTTGCCGCTCAGATGAAAAGCTCTAAATCCTTCTTTCTTGATGACGCGAAAATTTATTCCAAAACGCTGACCGACTATGACAAACTTCAGGCCGATTTGAAAAGCATTTCCAAGTGGAGCAAGTATTGGTTGTTGCCTTTGAATGCTGCAAAGAGTGTTGTGCTCCAGGTTGGCAAAAATAACCCCCATCTAACGTATTTCATCGATGGCAACCCCTTAACCCAGCTGTCCTCCCAAGTAGATCTGGGAATTACAATCACAAAACATTTGACCTGGTCACACATCATCCAAATCTCCAAACTGAAGGGGAAAAGTTCAAAACCAGACAAAGAGAGCATTTTTTACCCAACCGGATCTTCAATACATGGAATAGCGTAGACTCGTCGATCGTTGATTCTCTATCAATGTCTTCAAGAACCAAATTGATAGAACCCTATTTGCTATCTAGTTATCTATTTGCTTGACGACTTAGTTTTCCTTTTTGCTTGCCAGCTTTCATTCACGTTCATTTGCTTGTTTGTTATTGTATTGTACTCAATAGGACCTGTCCTCATCCCTTATCTTTCTTTGATAATGAAAATAGATATATTCAACTAACAGCTGAGATAGTGCACAAGTCCACGATAATAATAATAAAATATTTGGTCTTTTCTGGGTAAGGAAATGGCTCAAAAATGGACAACCTGTATGCAACTTCGAGATAATAACGTTTTTCGAAAGAAAAAAATTTCAAAATGAAAGAAAACTCTTGTTCTACCTTTTTGTTGCCACTGAGCCGAGTTGAAATGCTCCCAGAAGTGCTAGCAGCAGAGGTAAGCTGTTCCTGCTCTGCTCAATCCTTAAACAGCGTTTTGTTAACCTCAACATGCTTCAATTTCAAATGTCACTTCAGCGACGTAATTGCACAGATCCCCATCATAAAATTTGATGCGTTGGACTTGCATTGATTGCATTTCCCCACTACTACTTTCCGCGTCTTATCTAACAAAGAAATAATCCGTCACTTTCATAGTTTTTTTGATATCCTTATTTTTCTTTGGTATTAGTACTCTATCTGTTTGATCGAGAAACCTCTATGCAGACTATGACAACTGAAGGAGTTCTTTAAACTCTCCTCTACTAAGCTTTTTAACCTTGATAAGAGAGATGGAGCTTCTAGGTGAAATTCAAAGTAGAGTAAGCCACAATAGACAACTGGGTCACGGGGCTACCCTTCAGCCAACACTCCAAAAAATATCTCGAAGTGTCGTCGAAACGATAACCCTAGCGGCAACCTTACAAAGTCCTGTTCTGGGCACAAAGAGTAAGAATGTCGATTACTACCGAGAATTTAAATAATTTGTTTTAGATAATGGATTATATTACTTTACGGTTGTCAAGTCATCATATAGAATATGTAAAGACGTCTTTCTTATGTTGAACTTGTTACTATAAATATTAGAAGATAACAAATTACATTTCAATATATGATAAAGTAGTTGTATTAGGCGTTTCTTACCAATTAATGAAAAGTACTTCATTTATATACTACCCTCGACGAAAAGAGAATGGTATATATATATATATATATATATATATATATATATATATATATATATATATATATATATATATATATATATATATATATATATATTATATTGTATCAATATATAACAAAAAATTAATATATTTGATTAAATTTTCGAAGAGACGTGAATTACCAACCATAAAGAATGTTCGAATCATACCTGCGAGATGAAAGCTGTTTGAATGTTTGTACAAAAGAGAAAGTTCAACGTGATTTATTGTGCTAGGCTATTTATTATTTCTTTTTTAACAGAATATGAATATTAGCAGTGCTTTTTGGGGAATCTACTACATAAGGGTAGCTACAGACGAGATATGTCTTGTTTCCAAGAAACGGACTTGTCGAATTCCAAATGTTTTCAGAATTGACATTCTACATTCTTCAATCAAAAAATTTTCATCATGTTGTGAGCATAAAATGGAAAACATTTGATATGTTTAGTGTAAATTTGTCAAGCATGTTATATATATTTAAGGAATATTCACCTATAGTTTACATTAAAAAACACAAGTTTATATTGTAATTCGAAAACCACCCAACAAAAAAAATTGAATACATCACTGTGCTCGTAGAATTTTATCATAGTTTTACCTAACTTTAATAGCAACCGAAATACTGGCGAGAACATGAAAAATCGAGAAATCGGGAATCACTCGAAAACAGAAGATGCGATCTGTTTTCACGTATGAATTTTTCTCAAAAATCGAGGACTGAGATGAGGGGGGTATCGGTTTTCTCTATGTACAGTATTTTACATAGCCACCGTACTAAAACATCGAAAAGGGGACAACCTGTTGATATGGTATCGAATTAACTTCTTATTTGGGCTGAAGCTTTGAAAAACGTTTAGTATTACTTGCACTTAAAAGATTAGAACTTCAATTGCACCAGCAGTCGCAGAATTGTAATGTAAACAAAATTATTTTATTCCACTTTTTGTTCATAACACATTCACATACTAGCTGTTACTGATGTATCAGCGACGGGTGGGACAAGGTTGTTTTCTCCCTTTTTCTTGAATTTCATAAGAGGCATAACAGGAAACGAAATGTCAAACATATTAATGTTATCAAATTCAAAATTTTGTCTTCGATTCCCACATTTCATAAAAATATTCCAAAAGAAAAAAAATGTACAGGGGTGGCACAAGTTTCAGTTATATGCCCTCTTCACATGTTTTGATTCATCAAAATTTGACACTATGACATAATAAGAATATAGATCCCCAGTTTTTGTGACTCTTTTTCAAACGAATGAATGAATAAATACCATAAAAATTTGTGTTTTCATAAGTAATATTCGAGCTGTAAAAGAAACTGAATTTTTTTATCTAATCAGACTCGCTATGCGATCGAATACCTGTTAAAGTTGAAAAAAAACGGAATAATCCGGATTTCTTCTGGAAACAATCAATTACATTTGAAATATAGGTCTTTCAAAATTTTCCCAAGAGAAATAAATCAAGTTAGCGCAATGTCTCGGTGAAATGTACTCAGCCATTCCAGTAACGCCAAGGATCCCCATGGTTTTGTTTTGGTTTTCTGAATCATTTAATAGTTTGTTTGAGGCATTCCCACTGTTTCCTCAACTAATAAAGTCAATTAAGCGCGGATGAAAGATAAATTCTTCAATATTAATTATGTGGAATGGTAGATCGGTATCTCTGGGAAACATAGTAAAAATAGGGTCTCTTCGCGAGGAGTGCACCTGGGCAAAATTCAACTTCCAAGACAGGTAGAGAAATATAAATAAACCGAGGCATTTTGAAACGTCAAATGTTTTCTTACCTCTCGTTAAACTTGAAATGTGTTCAATTCGTATCGTAATGCGAATAATTTGATGCTTATAATGAAAATACAAATTTTTTCAACATATTGAACTGGTATGGAATATGGCTTTGGCGTAAAAAATGCGACAATAAAGCAATTTTGTAAAGGAAATAACGGAGTAGAAATAAATTACTTATTTTTGTTAACAATTTGTTATCGATTTTACTATCTTCTGATGTTACTATGGAACGGACGCTCTTAAGCGTCTGTGTAAGCAACTTAACATTCACTATAGGTGGCAAGTCAACTAAAAGGGTTGGTGCAATGTGGAATACGATAAATTCGCGTAGAAATGTAATTTCAGTTCAGAGAAAGTTAGATATAACAGCTAAACAATTTAGTTAATATTTTAATTCTGTTGCACGTGAAATCGTTGAATCTATTTCTGATCAGAGTATTACATCCGCTGATTCATTCACAAAAATTTTACTGCATAATCTGAAGATTTCATTCATAGTAGTTAGTTTCATAGAGATCAGATACATTGTCACAACTCCAAAAAATACCAAATCGAGAGATTTTTATGGTTGATCAGCAATTCTGTTCAAAAGAAATATTAACATCATTATCAATCCTTCAACTCAACTCATTAATAGGTATCTGTAGATTGTTTTCGCATTGTTTAAAAATTACACTGTCTAGGTGAACGAGATGGCCTATCAGCTTGTACCTATCTCTTCCAAAATTTTTGAAGAGGTTATGTGCAGGCAGATGCTTGAATTTTTTTAAGCTAATGGCCTTTGGTGCATGTCAATTTGGTTTTCGAGAAGGACGTAATACTTAGACGTACACACAACCAAATTTATATGGAATCACTCGGTATTTCACATTATTGATTGTTTTCAACCTTGGATCTTTGACTACTAGTGAAGAATGAAATTTTTTGTTGTAAAAAAACTGGATAGTATGATAAGAAATGTTGAATTATCACCACATGTTCGGGATATTGTACTCAGTCGTCACTGAGATTTGAAACTGAAGATCGAAACTTAGAGAAGCCTATAATCATAATTGAAAATGCCTTACGTTGGATAGTCCAATGTGCAGAGGGGTGGAATAATTGCTCTCGTTGAAGAAGGGGTAACAAAGAGGGATATAGCGGCTACAATGGGAGAGATTTCACCTACGCCCGATACGTGGACCAGTGTACAATCTCTGCAAAATAGGCCTAGCAGAAGTCGTAGGAAGATCACTTCTGAAGGACAAGACCGCTTTTTGTGCCAAATTACAAAAAGAGACCCTAGTGCGTCGCACTCCATACTCCAAAAGCAATTTCTGGAAGCAACAGGCATCAGTGTATCAGTCGAAACGAGACGTCAAAGACTTCGTTCAAAAGGGGTTTATAAAGCAGAAGGCCCTTAAGAGTTTCAGAGCTAACCAGACAACAAGAAATTAACAGGCTTAATTGGTGTATCGAGCACGAAAATTGGAATATTGAGAATTGGCGAAATGTTCGTTTTTCGGATGAGACCAGAATTGGTGTTCGATAAGATGATCGGGTTTTAAGGGGTCGTGGAAGCCAAGCTAGACTCCGAGCAGCAAGACAAATTCCGAAATGCGAAGGGGTGTTTTGGGGTGGCATTTTGCTGGGAGGCAAAACAGATTTGTTTTCGTTTCCTGCCAGTGTAACGGCTATAAATTACGTGGATCTACTGCTGGAGCCCATAGTGAGACCCTGGCGAGGTGTCCTCGGTGCGAGATAATGCTCCTCCGCATACCAGCAACCTCAAGCGACATTATCCTGAAATAGAGGGAATTGCTATTTTGGACTGGCCAGCTTGCTCTCCAGACCTAAATCCTATTGAACATTTATGGGGTGCTCTCAAAAGAAAAATAAGATCGCACCAGGATAATCCCAGAATCACACAACAGCTCTTCCAAGCCGCCACAGAAGAGCGGCAAAATTCACCCCAGAGGAGGTCGAAAACCTAATCCAAAACATGCCTAGACGGATTCAGGCTTGTATCAGGGCAAGAAGAGGTAATACAAGCTACAGAGGTCGAGGACAAAACACCTACTACGTGAGAAAACAATTTTCAATTCTTTTACTACATGCGGAAAGTCTTATTTTTTTTATTTGTTTCTTTCTTAAAATAAACCTTAATTTGTTTCTTTTTCAATTGAAATGTCTCAAAAGGATCAATTCTAACAATCCTTCGAAATTTCCAAAATCCCTGAGGTAATATGAATGAATGGATGAATCGCCTGAATATATGCCTATGGTTTTTACCATGGTAGGAATAAACAAGACAATAATGTAGAATTGGAATCATTTCATACAATGGGATATATTTTCAAATTATATTGATGAATTATATGTACCTTACAATATCAACTTTATGTTAACTTTGAATAAAATAAATTTCATCAAATAATGTCAATTTGAGAACGTCAAATCATATATAACAAGTCTCCCAATTAATATTCTAATGACATCCAAATCGTCGATCATAGATGATGTCCGTGTCCTCAAGTTCATTCAGTGCCATAGCATGAAATAACCCATGACAGCTTTATATCTGAGAGAGGAACTCTTCGATTATATAACGAAAGCTACGAAATTAGGTTACACGAATAGTGTTTTCGTTGTTTTTGGCGCCGATTTCCTGTCTTTTTCTCTTATCGAGGCCCGTTCGCGGACCAACCGGTTTTCGACTCGGTTATTTATTGCGCGGACTTAAAATCGATCCGGTCTTAATTATGCCGAAAAAACATTCACCTCATGGGAATATAGATATATAATTTCCTTTGGGAATATCATAAATTATTGAATCTACATATAATTATTTTCTCTGTCTGCGGTACCGATATGTTTGCTTACGAAGCTTGTGAATTGAAATGTAATACTAATAAAATGATTCATTGCAAAGATCGTAACTCTTAATTGAGGAAACCCAGAAGTCATTTCTTTACTTTACGCGATTTTATGAATGATCAACGGTTGGCACAATCATCTATATCAAACACTAAGAGAGAACCAATTCATAGTTGAATTGAAAAAGAATTATCTCATCAAATAACTGCAGCTTTATTTATCGTTGAAGTCGAAAATAGTCTTTAAGATAAGTAGGATCTGCACCAGGGGTGCTCAAACTTGAACTGCTGGCGAACTACCTCAATATTTTTAGACTACTCACGATCGACTCTGAGAGGCTGCAAGTATGTGTGATGCAGGGTTGTCGTACATACACGATACACCCTACCTACCTACCTACCTAGGTAGGGTGTACCGTAGCATGTATAGATATTAGCTTTCCGAACAATATACATTATTTTAGTTAAGGTTTGGTTAGGTTTAGTTAGGTTCTTCTCTATAATACCAATGAAAAAACTCATAGTTATTCAAAATTGCGAGTTTTTTGGTTGTTACAAAACAAAAGAGTTACATTTGGTGTTAAATTTAACTAAGGAGTTACTTTGGATGTTGAAGCGTGGCACTGCATATCCCCAGCATACTTTTCATAAGATGGTACGTAACCACCGAGTGCTAATCGCAAGCATGATGACATATGATCGTCAGTTAGTCCATTGCGATATACTGACTTAATTATCTTCATTTTAGAAAATGCAGACTCGCACGAGTAAGTTGACCCAAACATTGCCGTCAGTTGAAGGGCGATTAGCTTTAGATTCGGATATTTATCTTCAGATATAAAACAACAGAAATTTGTATCAGATGCTGTAGCTTTGAAATGTATATCTGATATAATCTGCACCAACTCATCTTCAACAGGACATCAGTTCATATTAAACTGACTTGCTATTTCAGTAGCTAATTCCTCAATGTTTTTACATGAAAAAAGATAACTCATAAATGATTATATTTGCCAATTTACTGCAATTATAAAGACGCATTTCGAATTGTCCTAAAATATTTGACAACTCAGTCTCATACGTATCATAATTCGAATGTGGAATCCTTGCTTTCAAAGACGAAAAATGTTTCAGATCCTTTCTTTTCGGTTGATCAATCATAAGTTGCAACTTACTGCGATGATCATCTCAATAATAGTTTTTCCTTTACCTTGAATCTCCAAGTTAATAGTGTTTAAGTGCATTGTGATGTCAGTCAAAAATGCCAAATCAGTCTGCCATTTTTCGTTTCTCAACATCACCTCTTTCGTCTAGAAAAGCTGTTATTTCGGGCAATAATTCTTGAAACCTTTCTAGGAATTTTCAGCGACTCAACCACCTGATGTCTGTGTGAAGAATTAAATCAGTATGTTCAGCTGGCTCCCTATCTTCCAACTGCAACTTAAAGAGCCGCCGTTGCAAGCTACGTGTGAAATTCACAATTTTTGTTGCAATCCGCATAATTTCCTCCGTGTTTAAAACTTCTGAACACAAAACTAGTTGATGTATAATGCAATGAAATGAAAAAAATTAAGGGAAATTTACATTAGCTCGACACAATGCCACAAACCGTTTTTGTTTCCAGTCACTGCTGGTGCTCCATCGGTTGTAATGCACACTAATTTATATATTGGTAGCTTGTAGTTTTTTAAAAAATTGAAGAAAACGTCACATATATCTTCGCCACGGGTTTTACCCTTCAGAGGAATGATGTCAAAATTTTTCCTTAGCCAACATGCCATTGAATACCATCCGAATAAAATACACAGCTGGGCAGTGTCTGTCATATCGGTGGATTCGTCGAACTGTAAAGAAAAGTATGTACATTTCATGATATCATGTTTTAGTTTATCAGCCATGTCCTGACTCATGACTTCAATACGCCTTGAGACAGTCGGACGAGATAACTGAAGTTCTCTAATAGCAGAAATGATTTCTGATTTCAAAATCTCAAAATAAAGACTCATCCGCTTCAATGAATGCTTCCTTCACAACGTATCTTCGAATGGTTTCTTGCGTTTCGTCAATATATGAGATATTTTAAATGACGCAATCGTAGCGGATTTTGATTGTTTGGACATGGTTTGTTCTTTTTTTCAAACAATATATCAAATCACGTACTTTTCGTTTTCTTAATTCACTCTGTGGTGGAAAATCCTTTTCATAGTTTTTATGAACTGTTTTTTTGATGCCTCTCTAAGTTACCACGCTTAGGTATCGCGACTGACGCACGGCAAATAAGACAAATTCACTTATCCTTCACCATACAAAAGAAAAATTCCTCCTCCCAATCGTTATTAAAATGATATGTTTGAGATTTCTTCGCTGCACTCATTTTGTGCTATTCAATAATAAACTTTGTATCGACGTAGTATTGCCTTCAAGTTACGAATCAGAATGACTCCAATTCCTGCAGGAGCAACATTTATATCAGCGTGAACGAAAGTCATTTCTTTGACAAGTACCGCGCGCTCCTTTGATGAAGCCGCCTTTTGCCGCTAGCAGAGTGTTATTTTACTACGTAATAAATTTTTGTAGTTTAGTTACCTACTTATTAAAAATTTTTCTCCTGGAGATCTACTCAAAATACACTCGCGATCGACAGTTTGAGCACACCTGATTTAGAAGATTGATATTTTTGTCTGCCAAAGACTAAAGGCAAAGCGCAAGATGGATTACCCAAATTCGTTGTGCCATGCGACTTGCTTTTGATAATGAAGATTTACCAGTGCCGATCGTAGCTTCCAATCCGCAAAATGTTGTTTTGGAAGATACCGGAGACAATGCATCATCAGTCAGCTCCGAATAACAATGCACGGACCCACTTTCACTTCAGGTCCCAGTTCGTAGCATTTCTTTGACAAGTACCGCGCGTTCCTTTGATAAAGCCGCCTTTTGCAGCTAGCAGAGTGTTATTCTATTACGTAATAAATTTTTGTAGTTTAGTTACCTACATATTAAAAATTTTTTCTTCTCGAGATCTACTCAAAGAGCACTCGCGTTCGACCGTTTGCGCACCCCTGATCTAAACTATTTGAATTAAAATTATGAACTAGTAATGATGTTGGACGAAATCAACATCAAGATACACCACCATTCAATTGAATATTCTAGTATGAAAAGGAAAATTATTTTACGTTTCTCACATCAGTGTCTTATACAGTATAAACTCTATTCGCGAAGGATATGTTTCGTACTTATGCCGCCAATACAGAAATCGTGAATATGGAAGGATAATTTACATGGGATTACAGGGGATGTGTTCCCAGATGACAAAATAATAAATAAGTATTAAAACAATCAATTAAATTGGTTTTTGACGGTATTGATCAATTATTATCTTCAGGCTTAGGTAATGGTTTAAAGAATTTTGTAATATTTTCTCGCTTGGTAGTTTTTAAAAGCTTCTTAATGCGTTTACAAATGAACCGAATCCTTTTTATCAATTCATATGTATGTACCGATGTATCGATTAGATCCGCGAATAAAGAAATCTTTAGAACACATCAGGAAGTTGTGTAGTGTGATTTATGTGTTTTTCAATTAAGTGCATCTCATGTGGTCGTTTTCTTGTAGTCAGTATTCATCAGTAAGGAAGTCATTTGGCAATGCTTTCTAGTGAAAAGAAATAGTTTACTATAAATATTCTTCTATCGATCTATAAATGCGAATTTCCTGACATTTTTATATATCATGAATAATATCGTGGATTTCTGTGTTATTTATCTTGGCAGTGAATCAAAGTGTATCTGAGCTGCGAGATGTGAATCAACAACAATATATGTCAATTTAAAATCAAGGCAACTCACAAAATTGGAAAACAAAAATGATAATGGCCCCATGTGGCCAGTAAAATGTGTTATTGAACTCATAGCGTAATAGCAACTATCAGCTGCAACTACTTCAATTTCAATATGAAATAATAGTAAAAAATGAACT
The DNA here is from genome assembly GCA_013387265.2 of Cryptolaemus montrouzieri. NCBI lineage: Eukaryota > Metazoa > Arthropoda > Insecta > Coleoptera > Coccinellidae > Cryptolaemus > Cryptolaemus montrouzieri. The sequence goes on from JABFTP020000185.1 coordinate 133,689,275, forward strand.
TGAAGATTTCAAATATCAAACTACTACATTATTATATCTTATGTTTTTTTGGAAGATGAAGTTTATCAGCGTAATTTCAACTACATACTCGATGAATAATTCAATTGTTATACGTTAATGCAAATACTTTAAAGTCAATTTTTGTGCTTAAATAGTTCATTATGAGTATTTTAAACAGTCCCAATGGAATCATAGTTACAGTAAGTATGAAGTGTTCACGTTGGTCATATAAAAATAGTTCAATGCTAAAATCCATTCAGTTTTCAGATTATTTTGAAAATCCGAAAAACTTTATAGGTTACATTTTACATTCCTGAGAAACATAATTGTACTCAGTACGATCATAGTCGAAATGATTTGTAACATTGCCCGCGCTCGAATAAATCTCAACCGAGTGAGTCGAGATTATGAATGGAGCTCGAGAGAACGGTCGCGTGGCCCCTCGTGACGCAAGAACCTGTTGCTCCCGGGGCGATTAAGCCGCTCGGGCTGCTCTCTTCGGCGCCGACCCCGCGGGGAATCGCTGCTGCCTTTAGACGAGGTGCTCACTTCAACCTAGCAAAGGTGTACAACCACTGGACAAGTTGAATTCGAACTTTAGACTTGCGAGATAGGAAATTTTCAGAGGTAAATATCATCTTGGAAAAGAATCATCATCAGTTAACTTTATCGTATGAAATGGTGAACATTTGAAGAGAATTTTGACATGGTGTTATGATAGACACAGGGTGGATTAATTTCGATGTTTAGTACGACAACTAGGTGGAATATTATAGTTAGAGAAAAATGACCCTCTGTGTATCTATTTTTCAGAAAAATATCCTCAAAGAAGTTCATGTGGTAATTATTTAGTATAGTATCGATAGTCAAAATTCACTTAAAAAGGGTTACTTACGAATTTTGGGCCCCAGAATCCAAATCTGAAATCATTTTGCCGCAAAAAATTTCCTTGAAAGTCCTCTTGTCTATATCATTCAAAATCCATAATTGCTTCATTAAAATCCCTTGTTACTATTACAATGCATAAAATATACACACATGTACCATTAATCAGTAATTATTCGCTTAAATATACATTAATTTCTTATTAAAATGCTTTTTAATTCGAATGCTTATTTTCTAGACAGTTAACCCGCCATATTTACATGTTATACGACGTACGGCTCAAATCTTCAAGAGCGGTGATAGGACCGATATAACGAACTACCGTCCTGTGGCCCTGCTTTGCTCCTTTGCAAAGGTTTTTGAGCTTCTATTGCATGAATCTTCAGCATTCCAGCTGAGCCAATCGATTTCGGACCGACAACATGGTTTTAAGGTCGGTAGATCAACTGTAACGAATCTTGCATGCTTTTCGAAATATGTAACTGAGGTTTTGAACCGAGGTGGCCAAGTTGACACGGTCTTCACGGATTTCTCTAAGGCCTTTGATCGCATGAACCATGTTGCTCAAATAAAAAGAATGAAGGAGAGAGATAGGGTTCCCTCTGAGCCTTCTCAGGTTTTTCTATTCATATTTGAGTGATCGAAAGCAATATGTTATGTACAACGGATTCAGATCCCAGAATTTTGGATCCCATTCGGGAGTCCCTCAGGGTCGGTTTTGGGTCCGCTTCTGTTCACAATTTTCGTAAATGACTTACTTGAGAGGCTAAACGTTGGGAGCGTAGGCTTTGCGGACGATCTCAAGATTTACACAGAAATAAGATCGAATGAGGACTGTCAGACTCTTCAAGGATAGTTGGTGATGATAAATTCTAAATCTGCCTTTGAACGTCTCTAAGTGCAAGTACATGTCAATTACGCGCAAACAGTCGCCACATTTCTTTCCTAATTCGGTGGCGGGCTCACGACTTGAACGTGTTTTCTGTTCTCGTGATCTCGGGGTGCTTCTCGACTCGAAATGGTCGTTCCGGGACCATATAGGGGATGTTGTTCTGCGAGCAAGAAAAATGTTGGGCTTCATTCTGAGGAATGCCAAGAGCTTCCGGAACACAGCTGTTCTCAGGGTTCCGTATTTCGCTTTCGTTCGGTCTAGATTGGAATATGCCTGTGTTATCTGGGATCCATACTATGTGAAATATAAAATTGCATTGGAAAGCGTCCAGAGAACCTTCCTAAGGTACCTGGCATGCAAACAAGATGGAGTATATCCTATCCGAAGAATGCCAGGTTTTCTGTTAACCGATCGTTTTTCTGTGGAGCTTCAAATCATAAGGAAATATTAGTGCTGCATGTTTTTGTATGGACTTCTGAATAACTCCATCTGTTGTTCGTGTCTGCTTGACAGACTGATGTTTTTGGTACCCAGGCTCGCAGGCAGGGGCAATGTCACTTTTTGGAGCTGATGTTTTCTTCAACTCACCTATCAATCGAAGCTGTCACTATTTCAACACGGTGGCCTCTTCGATTGATATCAGTCATTCTCAAGCTACATTCAAAAGAAACCTATTAGCAAAACTTAGTTCACGCAATTAAATTGTTTTGATTGTTTGGTGTGTATTTCTATCATTTGAGTTTGCATAATCAATGCGTTTTATGTCATTATTGTTTTTGAAAGTTTTTTTTAAATCTGTTTTTACGGTTTGAGCAAATTTGTCTATACTTGTTCGGCTCTGTAATTGGGAGTAATCCTGTTGAGCTTGTATCAATAAATGAATATATAAATAAGACACAGAATCTACCTCTCTCTTTCATAACTGAGACCGAAATTCAAATAGGAATATTTCCATACCTAACCTAACTAACCTAATTTCACCTAAACCCTAACCTAATAACCTATTCAATTCCAAATTATAAATTTAAATTAGGTTTGAGGTTCGGTTAGGTTAGTTAGGTTTGGTTTGAATAGATTTCCATTTGAATAGCCTTCTCTGTTATGACGGGAGATGGCGAGTAGGTCACTATTGACGGGTTCATATCACGTAGGTCTTGGACTGTAAATGTGTGAAATTGTTGCCTAATATTGAGAATTGACGATAATCATATTTGAAAAGTAAATATGGCGTTAACTGTCAAGAAAATAAACATTCGAATGGAAGAGCATTTTAACAAGAAATCAATGTATATTTGAGCGTAGAATTACCAATTAATGGTACATCTGTGTATATATTATCCATTGTAATAGTAACAAGGCATTTTAATGAAGCAATTATAGAGTTTGAATGACATAAAAAAGAGGACTTTCAAGGAAATTTTGTTTTTTTCCCTAAACGATAGCCTTCAGGGGCAAAATGGTTTTAGATTTGGATTCTCCCGAAATTAGTGAGTGAACACTTTTTCAGTGAATTTTGACTATCGACACTATTATAAATAATTACCATTCTTGTTATATTAAGACGCTGTGCAATTTAATGTCGGGATAATCCCATGTCATAGAGATCCACTAGACTCGTTCTACTGAATTGGCAGACAATATTTTTTTGCATTGAAACCGACAATTGCAATGTATTCTTCTCACTGTAATGAAACTAAAGAACGCTGTAGGAACACAGTAGGATAATTAGCTTTGGGTATTAGACAACTGTTCTTTTCTATAACATTATAAACAGAGAAGAGTTGTTCAACCATAAAGGGTGTTTAACCACTGAGGATTATTCTTTTAAATGAGATAAAAACACAAGGTTTAACTTTGATCTACACTTTATTTGAAAAAATTCGACGACGTTTCGCTGACACAGCAGCTTTATCAAGAATGAAAAATAGAATGAAGAGTATGGTATTATAAACAAATCGTAGAACAAGTTGGATGAATAACAGGAAAATCCACACCGAGCCATTGTACAGTTAGTATGAAAGGTAATAAAAACTAATTGAACAAGTTAAGTAGGGGTGAGTAATTCAAATCTACCTGTTCATTCAAAAGCTTGTCCGAATGTTTGTATCTATTTATTTCTAATGCTTCTAGGAGATCTAATTTTGAACTTTTTGATTTTATATGTAATATGTCAAAGTTTTTATTGAATGAATGGTTTTCTTTTATTAGGTGGTTTGAATAATTTGAATCAGATTTATTTTTGTCGAAGCTACGTTTATGTTCAGATGTTCTTATGTCAAAACTCCTATAGGTCCTACCGATATAAATTTTATCACAAGAACCGCAATTGAGTTTATAGATTCCTGATTTACTTGATTTTTCAACACGAGATTTATTATTTTTAATATGTTTACCTAAGTTATTAGAAGTTTTGAAAGCTATATTAAGATTTTGTTTGACGAGAAAGGATTTAATATTTGTACTTGCAGAACCGCAGAATGTTAAACTGTTGAATATTTTATAGTCTTTATGAATAGGATATACTTCATTTATTGCTTTTTGATAGAGTTTTTACGAATGATTAGGTCTATCATATCCGGATTATATGAATTATTAATGGCTATCTGTTTGATGATGTTTAACTCTTTATTATAATCTTCTACTGATAAAGGTAAATTGAGTAACCGATGTACCATGCTGTTCAAAGCTGCAACTTTGTGTTGAATGGGATGTAATGAGTAGTTATGTATAATTGTATCAGTATGTGTTGGTTTACGAAAGACCGAAAAAACATGATTATTATTTTGTTTAGTGATTTTTAAGTCCAAAAATTTATGGAATCGTTCTGTTCAATTTCTATCGTGAATTTAATGTTCAAATGGATGGAATTAATGAAATTAACAAATAAGTCTAATTGACGAGTAGTTCCAATGAAACAAACTAAGATGTCGTCATAATAATAATGTTGGCATAAACCAATGATTTAATACAGTACCATAAAAAGAAAGTCTAGAGGCGTTAAATCACACAATCTCGGCTACCAATCGAAAATGCCGTTTTTGGAGATAACGTTTCCTGAGACTGATGTCACCGGCATGAAACTGCTCCAAACAGTGATGAAAGTATGTTCCATGAAGTACATGGGGGTTCTCACCTGTCTAGTGACGCATTTAACTTATTGAGGAAGCCGTTTAACCCAAAATGCGCCCAATCTCTGAATGATTTTGCGATGAAATTCTTAATTTTCCTCCATCATATTCTGACACCAATTCGAGAATGTAAGTCACTCAATAAGATGAAGCGTGATCTTGTGAGGGTGTACACCAAGATTCTTAAACGAAATTCGCCATAATTTGGTCTCGGAAAAAACTATCTTTAGAACGCAAGGAGAATAACTTTGGGCAAAACATAGTGCCACTGGTTGAGTGGACCATGAATTGTTTGTCTATTAAGACCAGAATGACGGCCGATAATTGGTATTAACGCTCTTGAGGTTGCGACCATCGACATTGACAAATTTCGATTATTTGCAAACGTTCTTCGTCCATGTACTTTTCCGTTATAAAAATGTTAACTTTACTGAATATTTTGACATTGACAGTCGGTATTCAGTTTGAAGGTGCGTTCACAGTGAAAGGTTGATGCTGTCAAGTCGCTAATGAAAGAAAGAAATGCCAAAAATTACCTCTTTTCGTTTACCCAAATTTGTTCTATTTCGAAAGATTTCTATCTCAGTTTCCTCAAATCTGTTCAACCATCTGGCTGTCACTGATGGACGATTTTGAATGAACCGATAACGAGATAGTTTTGAATCAGGAAGATGTATGAATTATTCTCAAAGACCATATCCTTCAACCGACGATTTACTTGAAGTACCAGTTCAAATATTTAGTTTTCTAGGTTTTGAGTGAGGAGTTTTTTAAACCAATATTCATTCTTACCGGTGTCAGAGACTATGTCTATTAACAATGACATTAAAATAAAAGTTTATTTTAGCATGAATTTGTTAGAATTATAAGGTAATTTCAGATCATCAACTTCATACAAATTGGATAGAAATGATGTTATTAAGATCACGTACTTATTAGAATACCACGCCGGCCCAGTTGTCTTACACCTTTTTTTTCTTTAGGTCGTTTTAAATTTAACTCTCTCGTCAATCTTGAAACGGCAGCAGAGATCGTTAAGAAGCTATTAGCGTTTTTTCAGTCTCATTTTGCAAGAACTGAAGATGCTGATGCTGAGGGATTGAGTAAGTGGGAATTAAGATTTTTTTCAGGGAATGAAACTCTAAGTAATATTCGAAAACATAATGATTGGCTACATACATCTTAAAATATAACTGATAAAAACCAACCCGAAACTCCCAGATGAAAGAAATACTTTTTCGTGAGAGATTATAGAATGAAAGTTTTCCTCTTCTTAATTATTATTGGCGATTTATCTTCATCAGATGCAGAACCTTTCCATGAGTTTTTCTGCTTGTCCAAGGTTTTCGACTCTCTGAATATTTTTCCCCTCAAGATTTTATGCTATATCAGGTTGTTCGTTTCTGCCGACTTGCATTAGCTTAGTTTTTCAGTGTTCATCCTTAATGCAAATCGGATGCATACGTTCTTTAGTCGATTTATTAATATTTGAAGATCTTCTGACGTCTCTGCGACAAGGGCCGTGTCATCCGCCTATCTGATTTTGTTTTAATCGTATGAACATTAATCTTCATTCCATCTGTGCTGTCACCCAGAGCCTCATCGATAATATGATCAGAATATGAATTGAAGAGCATCGAGGAGAGGATACATCCCTGCCTCATGCCCTTCCTTATTGGAATGAATTCCGATTTTTGATTGTCGATCTTCAATTTGGCTCTGCGACCAAACCAGATTTCTGATAAGAGGTATATCTTTATCATTTAAATCGATGTGTTCAACATTCCTAGAAGCTGTTCATGGTGAATGCAGACAAAAGTTGTTCTAAAGTCAGTAAAGCAGATGAACACGTCATGTTCCATGTCCCAGTATCGTTGAATCAAAACTTGCATCGAAAAGAGGGCACCTTTAGTTTCCAGCCCGCTTCTAAATCCATGTTGTTCTTTATGCATCCTTGATTAACATTTATTGTATATTTGGTTCTGAGTTACCTTCAATAAGGTTTTAAGAGTATGACTAATGATGCTTACTAGTCGATAATCATTATAGGTCTTCGGATTAGGTTTTTGGGAATTGGGATGAATATTGAGTTGCGTCATCCATGTGAAAATTTACCTTTGTTGTATATTCTGTTGAATAAGCTTGTTAGTTTTCAAAATTCTCATCACTAATAAGTTTGAGCAGTTCCGATCGAACCTCGTCTGCGCCAGCTGCTTTGCCGTATTTTATCTGATTTAGGGCATGTCTTACCTTGCTTCATACTATTTAGGAGCATCTTCACACATTTCGCCATACGCGTTTTCTGGTGTATTTTCATCATCGAATTAAAGAACAGTAAATGTCTCCCTCGATTTCGTTACTTGTAACTTATCGGTGATAATCTCATTATTTTCGTCCATCAGAAAGATACATTCCTTGTTGATTTTGAATATATTGGCTGCCTCTTTCAACTTTTTGTGCATGTGAAAGTCGTCATGCGTACTTTGGAGTAGTTCTATCTCTTGGCATTGTTCTTTCATTCATGATTCCTTGGTTAATCTTATTTTCCTCCTCAATATGTCATGTGTTTTCTTATACTGAGTAATGTTGTGCTTGAATTTTCTTCTTTCCTCTAGCATAGTCAATATTTCTATTATCCATTTCTTCATAGGAGTGCGCTTTTGTTTACCCAGTACATCTTCAACTGTTCCTGCAACCTTATCCTTAAGAAATTTCCACAGGTCTTCTATACCCTTGGATTAGAAATCCCCGGGTATGGTCTTCTCCAATCCTTGATTGAGAAACAGCATTGCTTGCTCTCGAACTGTTAGATCTTTCAGTCTTTCAAACTGATATATTGACTTTGTTGTGGAGTTTCTAAGCTTTTTGAGACGGATCTTAATGCCATGCATACAATAGATTGTGGTCGGAGTTGACATCCGCCGTGGGATATGTTATTGCAGATTTCACGCAATTTATGTACCTCTTATTTACCAATATATCGATCTCGTTTGTGAGTAATGTATCTTCTATCTTAAGGCAAATCTCCATGTATACAGTCGTCTTGGAGGTGCCAGTCGTTGCATATCGTGAGATTTCACGATGTGATATTTAACCAAACTATATTCCCCAAGGATATCTTGTTTTTCCTTTCGTACTTTTGCGTTGAGGTCATCAATTTTTGTTGTATTTTTCGTCGAATTGTTGATAAATATTTTCGGTTTCTGACTGAAATTTGTCGACTGTGGGGAATAAACTTGAAATTGTACCAGAAGCATGCTGTCGGAAATGGGAATGCATTTTGTGACCGCCTTGTTGAGATACTATTATAACAACTCCTCTCATTCGATCATTTCCTCCCGAATTATTACACCACATAATCGTTATATTTGAATGTGCAACATATATATTATCTACCAATAACTAACTGAAAATGGAATAAAACCCAAAACATATGTCAAACATATTTTTGATCATTATTTTAGTGAAACTTAAGTCTGGTGTTTTTTCTAGAACGATAAACCACTGTCGTACGAAAGCAGTAAGAAACAATTTTTCATAACTCATTGGATAGTGTACTTTCAATAACTATAACAAAAAGAACTAGCACATTTTGAGTACATTTTGTTTGAAATTTCAAATCGATACAAAATATTCTTACAATATCTATTCAATAATACGAGACAATTTCTTCAGATTTGAGTGAGTCCAAAAAAGAAGCTCATCTAAAACAATGAATATATCTCTTTCTTCTTCGAATATATCACGCCGGAAGATCTGCCTGAAGCTTCCATTCATAAATTAACGCCGGATGCGGAGATTCATTACTGAATCGATTCTTACCCATTCGGCTGATCATCGAGCAAGTTTACAGTTACCTGCATTACCGGTGACGTATAAGTTTACAGCTTAATATTATAATTCTATGGTAGTTTAGTTGCGTTTCCGGACGCAGTTCGATACATGCGAGTTTAATCTGGAAAATTATCAACTTTAATTATAATGTAGGATTTAGTTACCATAAATTACGATGATTATGAGCTCGTTGACAAGCATAAAACTGAGAAATGAACTTATCGGAATTTGGTTTTTCTTGTTCAGGATTTCTGTAAACAATTAGTGAACATCAGCAATCTCAGACGTTATAGGCTAAAGCTTGGATAAATTGACAGAAAGTGAACTTATTTTTACAGTCAATTTTTTTACACTGAAAATCTACTGCCAAACTATATTTTTCAAATTAATTTTAAAGAGCTGCCCTTTTATATATTCGAAAATATCGATTTTTATCAGGTTTATAACGGTTTGAGCAAATTAAACGTAAATGGATGTGCAATAATACTTTTTTTTTCTGTAAAGCAAATAGTGTAAGGTACGAAGTCAAATCAAAAGTTTCATTTAATATTATAGGAAAAATAAATACTTAGTAAAATGAAGAACGTTTTCAAATATTTTCATCAAATTAATGTTGAAGTTAATATCTAATTATGAGTGGAAGATATGAAAATTTGGTTTAAGTATATTCTAACAGCGACCGATGAATAAATGTAATATTCTCAATCTTTTGATTTGAGGATATGAATAACTATAATAAGAATTGCTAATAATGACAACTGAAAAATATCACCAACTTGTGAAAGATAAAATTCAATCCACTAATGTTTGTCGTAATCATTTTATAAGTTGAACGTTCATGAAATCAAAAATAAAATCAGAAACTTAATGAAGATTAGCTTGCATATGCAGAGTTTTTCATAATAAGCAATTAATCAAGGAAAAGAACCTTGCATGATCTTCACTCGAAACTTAGGCTGGCAAATGATTCGTCTTCGAGATAAAGGCTGTTAAAATTTTAGGTTCTTCCCAATGGTTTTCAAAATATTTTGCTCAAATTTGATACAAGATCACCCACCGTTAGACAACCGCAATGTTTGTAGATGTATGTGAGGGGACAATTTTTTCTGGATTTTTGCTCGATTTATTTCTATAATTTGATTGAGGAGGTCGTTACTTGATGAGAATCGATATACATATTTTCAATGAAATAAAACTAAAGTATTTAGATTTTCACTATATTAACAAAACTATGAACGGTTTCACCACACTGTGGTTTCATCATATAGATACACACTGATGAACAGAGTTATTCCTCAATATTCCTTAATATATTAGTTATTCCTTAATATATTAGTCTTATTTCCTACTTAATACTACAATAGGTACAAGTACAAGGGGTCTGTTGGAAAACCCATCGGAGTTGCTTACTTTATGAATTGAAAAAATTGAGTAGGTAAAGGAGGAGGATTTAGATCTAATTGACTATTAAGTATCCTACCTGAATTCTTTTCTTTGTTAATCTCTAAAATTTCCCATTGATTGAGTTTTTGTCTATTATTTTCATTATGTAAAAGTTTTAAATTATCATTAAAGGTATGGTTTTCTTCGAGTAAGTGATTAGAATAATGGGAATCTGATTTATGATAATTTGGACTACGTTTGTGCTCAGATAATCTAATTTTGAAATTTCTGAAAGTTCTACCAATATAAATTTTATTACAATCCCCGCAAGACAGTTTATAAACACCGAATCTATTACCTTTATCAATTTCAGATTTGCAGTTTTTGATATGTCGGCCTAAAGAATTATCAGTTTGGAATGCTATATTGAAATTATAATGCGAGAGGAATGATTTTAATTTTAGACTAGGATTACTAATAGAAGTTGAGCTGTTGTATATGTGCTAGAACTTTTCATGAACTTGGAAATACTTCCTGAATTGCTTTCTGGAATTTTTTGCGTGAAATCATGTTCTCAATCATACTAGGACTGTAACCGGTATTGACTGCTGTTTGTTCAATTATATTTTGCTCTTTAATAAAATTATTTTGTGACATTGGGATATTAATGAGTCTATGTACCATACTATTGTAAGAAGCTAATTTATGTGGATAAGGATGTGTAGACGAGCTGTGAATAGTAATATCTGTATGCGATGGCTTATGAAAAATAGAAAAATCATGTTAAATCCACAAAGTTAATGTTAATTTCTAAAAGGTGTAAGATTTCTGATTGAATTACCGGATTGACTTTATCAATTTGAAGGGCGTTATTGATGAGTTTCACTGTATCACTAGGTGGAACACTAGGAAAGAAATTTACTACATCCCATGACATCTCTTCCCTAGTGCTCCACCTAGTGATACAGTGAAACTCATCAACAACGTCCTTCAAATTAATAAATTGAAGAAGTGAATTTTTCGACTTTTATGTCTGAATTTATTTTGCTCAATAATTTGTATTAAATTCTGTTTGCGGAAAGAATTTTCTGCTGCCGTTAGTGGGTATTTTTGAATCAAGCGCTTTAGACCAGTAATTGATACACGACAATAAATTGGTAGTGGTGGATTTTCCCTTGACGAATCCATGTTGTTCTTTTGGTATAACTTCATTCAGGTCTAGAAGGTCTAGAATGATGCAAAAAGCGGTTGGTAATGAGTCTTTATCGACAAAAAGTTTTTACTATAAAGAGTTCCAAAAAGATCGAAAACAGAGAGCGTCCTGGTCTATCATCAACCTCGGCTGACGTAGCTCACGTGTAAAAAAATAAAATAATTGGTGCTTGTAAATAGTCGACTAACAATTACGGATCTTATTGATCATGTTGGCATTTTGAAAGGATCAGTCAATACCATTTCGAAGGATGTTATGTGCCTCAGAGGCGTCAAATCTCGATTGGTACCAAAAACACTGAATTTTCTGGAAAAACATCACGCGTTGAAGTATGTAAAACAATGTTTTCTGACAATCAGGACAGAATGCAACGCATTATTACAAGAGATGAACCATTGATTTATGCTTATGACCAAGAAACAACCGATCAACCAAGTGAATATCGTACTGAAGGTGAGGCAACACCAAGAATACCGTGCCAAAGTCGCTCAAAAATCAAGGCTATGTTGAGTGCTTTCTTCGATCATAGCGGTGTTGTGCATTTTGAGTTCCTTCGCCTGAGGAAGCTGGAATTGTGCCGAGACCATTCTTGGTTTTCGCACCTCGATAATGCACCGTCTCACACTGCATTGATTCTTCGTGACCATTTCGCCAAAAACTCGACCCATATTGTTCCACAACCGCCGTATTCACCTGATTTGGCACCGTGTGACTTCTGGTTATTCAGCCGCTCCAGGGCACCATTTTGAGTCAATAGAAGGGATATAAGCCGCATCGAATAGAGGGCTGAAGGCCATCCCGAAAATCAACTTTAACAACTGTTTTGAAGATTGGAAAATCCGTTGGCATGAGTACATTGTATCTGACTGGGATTACTCTGAAGGCGATGAAATTGATTTGGAAGAAAGATTAAAATTCTTTGAAATAAATGCTGAGTCACTTTGGACACAGTTGTACAACATATCCCAATAATGATAACATGGGAAATTTATCGCTACATGTGAAAACACATTGAAGACTTTTATTCAGTGAACAATATTCCACCTTCCGTAGAATGTTAAGTAACCCTCCCTGAAGGAGCTGGTTTTCCTATCCACTCTTCATAATGTTGTGGTATAGTCCGCTCGGATGTCATGAATAGATCATGAATGATGCGCTGCAACAGATTGAGATGAGTAGGTAGCAGTCTGGACGGGTGTTGTGAATGGGTGTGCAACACTCATGAGATCAATCGAGGCCGAAACTGCTCTCTGCTGCTTCTATACACGAGATCCGACCGGACTGTAAGACTACTGTGTGGCCCTGATTATTGATGATTATGTAGAGTGAAACAGTTCCTTCAGGGAGGGATATTATACATTCTATGGAAAGTTGAATATTGTTCCCTAAATAAAAGTGTTCAAACTCCAAGAATTGAAGATGAAACTCCTCACTTACTTCCATATTGGGCAGAATATTTTAGAAACTGTAGTCATTATTCAGAAAAAATTTCTTGACTTGTACCTCGGAAACCAAGCATTTGCCGACCTATGTTTATGGAAACTTTGTGTCTTTCACTTACTAGATTCATGGCATTATCATCACCCTGCATGTACATTTTCAAAAATTGAACACAAATGTGGGTTTAGGCATTGCGTATGACTGTTTCTTCTTTCGAAACAATGAATCACTTATCTATAAAGTCATTGAAATTCTAGTTCTTTGTTCCGATAATGCATAATTACTCTTCATCAAAAGAATTAAGGTCCTTAAATGTCTCAAATACGAAAATAATGCTTCAATTCTCCTAAACGTTCCCGAATTAGCCGAATTAAATCATCTCACCTACACTATGCTAGTGCTCATCACACCGGATGTGACGTCACTTCGTAGCCAGTGTCGCGCTTTCCAGGTTTCGAACATCTGGGCCTTCCCCCGCCATCCCTCTCGAGCTTCATGCTCAATTTTACGAGGTACTTCCGCTGCGTCGCGCGATTCAGCTCGTAACGTGATCTATCGATGGCACTGAATGCATCTTCGATTTTTTCATGAATGTAAATATAGATTCCCCAGCTTTTTGAAACGAACCGGTCAGCTGTTTGAATTGTTCCATATAAAGAAGCGGAGCATGAAAACGTTGCCCCAGCAAAATTTGTTTTTGAAAAACTATAAGAACGTTTCAACTTTTATTGTAAAATAGTTACAATTTATAATATTCGGAAATAATACCCAACACAACTTCTTACTTAGATTGAGAGTTCATGAATCTAGATGCATTCAAATAAATGTCTGATATTGAACAGGTGGAGACTATAATGGACCGGTAATATATCCGCCAGAAGAAGATATCAGATGGAACATTTCGTGTTGTATGATGAAATAATGATCTTTTCACTTCTGTCTGGTATTGCAGCATTGTTTATAACCTGTATTTTAACGTCCATATACGAGAAAATGCTGCAGTATCTCGGACATTTATGCCGATATTTGAAAATTTATATTTATATTTAAGCCTAAAGGGCCGAATATCGAGCTGCGGTTTCCTACGAAGAAACGCTACTCGAGAATTCTTCTGTTCCCATAGCGTAGACTCATTTCGATATTCATCCTCCAAAGTTGGTCTTTTTCGAGGGACCGCTGAAAATCGAAAAAAACGACGACTTTTTCCTGGCTATATAGAATGCCGTGACGGACCTACTTTCGCCATGCGAAATATGCGTTTCCGAGTAGTTCGAAAACGTATTTTCAGTTCGAATTTTCCGCGAAATCCTCCGTTAATATGTATTTCGATATTTTCCTTCTAAGAAATGTACGCATTGCAAAATCCAAGTTTTAGTCGATAAATTAACGTTTAAAGTCATCTCCTCGAACTAGATTCAAAGTTACCCACGCCACACAATTTAGCCAAACTTTCACGAAATTAGCTGTCAAAATTAGGGGAGCAATCATCATTTTACGACTCAATTTTTGAATTTGGTACTATTTACTTAGATTTTCGAGGAAAGAACTGGAAACAGGGAGGCATGTCCAATTGTTCGCCCTCTTCTGAATGAGAACAATCAGAAGGATAATAGAAACATAGTACCATCATAAACTCTAGAGTCATACAAATATATTCCTTCTGTCAAAATAATCTATTTATCTAGAATATCGTACTATGGTCTACGTTATTTTTATTGTAGAAACTTAAAGTTGGTCTTACAAAGAAGTTCAGTGTGTTCACGAAAAGATATTGAGCATAAAATGAATATCGAAAATAATTCACAACATTGCAACTATTTATTATGTACCTGACATTATCACATTTAAAAGATATAGAAAAATCATAATAATGAATTAAGTAGGATACGAGAGGAAGTCAAATGATTCGAAACTGAAGTCAAGTTCACCCATTAAAGAAGTGAATGTGTGTAATAATTTTGAATTGGAATTTTTGTTTTCAAAAACTGATGGGATATCCTTTTCGTAAAGACATTTGGTATTATATGAATATTGAAAGTTATTCACAGCATGCCAGGTATCCATTATCTAACTGTTGTTAAAACTGTTATAAGGAACAAAAATTCATAATTATGAATTTAGTAATATACGAGGGTAGTTCATTGGTTTGTAATTAGCTTCATTTTTGGAATTTTCTGAAGTAAATTCCTGTTATTTTTCTAAATTCAAATAAAACAGGGAAGATAGGTACAAAAATAAGTGAAATATTTTAAACTAGATGTTTGTAAATATGTATTCACTTTAATTATTTTTGTTTCTATTTATCCAACATGCTCTACAATCATTCAAATTCAAATGTACATGGAATTTAATATTAATGCTCATCATGATTTGAGTATTCAAATCAAGTAAATAAAAATCAAAAGACAAAATAAAGTTTCATATGTTTTTCTTCGATTAATTAAGACAAATAGATACTGGACAAATAGGCTTCATAACAGTAAGAAGTGTATTGTGTTTCATACTATAAGTTATCATAAACCAGTAGAACACTTTATATGACTCTGATATTACTGTCAAGTGTATTTAACTTCAATAATATTTTCACAATGTTCTTTGTTCAAAACGTATCAACATGAATTCAGGAAACAGGAGAATTGAAGAAAGCATATTGAGTTGTATGTTTCAAGAGAATAATTTTATGCTTCCTTAAATATTTCAATATTCTCTGTTTCCAATTATGAACTACATGTTCTAAGAAAAGCGAATGCTTGAAATTTGTTGTCAAATTGATAGTCATAGAGTTGTATTGAATCAGTAATAATGAATAAGATATAAATTTTACATCATGACGAGAAGATATGTACAGGGTAATCATCCATGAATTTGAAAGTTATATGTGTTCTGTGTTGTTCTATCATAGCTTCGATGTTGTTGTTTTTGTCTGAAATTATTTGAGGTTAAGGTTCAAGCACTATAAAACTGATTCTAATCTTCTAAAGAATATATTTATATATGTTATAATCCTCTTGCAATATTTCGATCAAAATTCCAATTTCCTTAAAACTGAAGAGTCTAGAGAACGGAATATCTTTGAATTCACATTTAAATATGAAAATGATTGCTTTTCGAACATACGAAGCATAGGATTCGTCCATAAACTGAGAAATATTTCAAGTTTTCATTAGGAACTATCAGACCTGAAAGAATGACAGTTCCAGGTGCAATCAAATAATTTGAAATTTTATGAAGCAGCTGGCAAACTGTCAAGTAAAATTGAATTCAATATCATTTTAACACTTTCAGTAATTTGTTTGAATAATTTTTTTTCATGTTGTGTCTTTTATCATTTTATTGCTGTTTTTTTTTGGGTTGGAAAGTTATTATTGGTAGTTCTTATTTGAATCCGTTAAGTACGGAGGGATATCAAAAAGATTGAAACTCGATTCAAAATTGACGAATTTGAATTTGATTTTTCTCTTTCGGTTATCTATACTACTTATTTCACTAACTTGGCTGCTGAAAACTGGCAATATTTTCTGGCGATTTTGAAGAATATTATCTTATGCTCGAAGAATAATATGAGTTGAATTATTGTTGGAGCTCTTGACAATCATATATGATTCTAACCGAATTGAACTAGTGAGTCGTAAAGAAAGATTCAATTAATCAAACCAATACAATCTCCTTTCTACATGCTACTATACCAAATACTATTCAAATTGTTTTTAAATTGATTAATACGAATGTTGAATATGCCGACGAAAACCAAATTCATATTATTGAACAAAAAAATTCTTGGCAATTTTGTGCCTCGA